>OY292274.1:62002121-67455289 GCA_958496175.1 Sisyra terminalis
AATCTATGTTTTGGCATGTCCACGTATTCCGTCTACTTAGTTGGAGGCCATCGCCGACATTGTAGCCGAATTCAGAAGCTTATTTTTGAAAACATAAAACATATTAATTGACAGTTTTTGTATAACAGAACAAACTTTTATGAGTTCCATGTGAAAAATGATCATTGCTATAGCAAATCTTTGAGACTTCGTCTGAATTTGATAATTGTTGAAGATTAAAAAGTTACAAAATATCCTAAATGAAAAATATTTTTTTATTAGAAGACCAATTAATCTCTTAGAATAGCTGAAGAAAAGAACTTATAAACATCTCAATAATTTAAATAGGAAATTTCAATCATCAAAAAGTTTTCAAGAATTAATTTTATTCATAGGTACTATGCATAATATTACAACGATAGTAAATTGACATTGTGAAAAGCTTTAAGATTAAAAACCATTGGCCATTATAATTAATCTTTGGCTTTAAAATCCATGAATTCTTTTCCTACAAATCTTTCTCACGTTTTAAAGTACAATAAAAGTCAAAATTAATCAAATCACTTAATAGTAATTGTATTCCTCAATTACCAAATATGCAAAGATGACATTCCATTTACCAAAGATCTGTAAAACCATACAACTAAAAATATCGTACAACTAAAAAATTTTTTTGAAACTTTTCCGTGAAAAATCAAACAATCGACGCCAAAAGCTTTTCGTATTTTTCTTGAAAGTTTTCCCAATAAATAATACATTTATTTTTAAAAATTTGTTGGATTTTATAATTTAAAATTATAAATGATTTACTCAAATTTGCGACCCATTGCGGCACTGATTCTTTTGTTAAAAGTTAATAAAAAGTTTCAAGAAAACATTGATAATTTAAGATAATTTAAGATAATTTAAGATAACTAAAGTTAAAAAATATTTTAACAAGAGAATTGATTATTATTTGTGAAGTACTTTTCCACCCTCATTATCAGGTAAGTATCCTTTTTGTGTTATAACTTTTTGTGTTAACTACCTGTCTGCAAAATTAAACTTTCACCCTTTTCCCTTTACTTGTTTAGTTGGGCGTATATTGTCTTTTAGTAAAGTATTTATATTTTTTGTTTACCGACTTAAGTGGTTCTAAAATAATGGAAAGAAAGATTAAAAATGATTCCTACAAGTTCTGCAACGTTAGATTATGTTTTTCAAGAAACTTCCTCAACTAATAAACCACACTATCCCAAAGAATTATCCCAAAGAAATTTTAATGATTAGGTTCGCGATTTATATTACGTTGGGGAATAATTACGTATTGTTCTTACCAAAGACTTTTATTTAACCAAAAATTAATAGTTATCACTAATAATTTATCAATTATGTAATTTCAGTTGCTATTTACTATTTCCTCTAATTTCTCGACCAATTTGTCGATACTGTTCCGCCTAAAATCACTTGGTCAGGTATCAAAGAAGTTGTTGTACCAGTTTTTAAGTTCCTCTTCATTGTCGAAGATAATGCCTCTCATATGGTTCGATAAGGTGTGGAAAAGATGGTAATCTATCGGTGGAAGATCCGGAAAAAACGGTGGATACTGAAAGGGATGTCTTTTGCAACACGAAGCCAGGCGATGCTGTAAAGGAAAATGGTTTTCCTTCGTCGATTTGGTTTTCTCATCCGCCTTATTCTGTATTACCATATTTTTCATTCCCTGCCAAACCTAATGAGGAATATTACCTTCAACATGAAAAAGACTTTAGAAACTGACTGAAGAACTTCTTTGATACCAAATTAGCAATTTTTGGGGAAACAGCATCGATTACAAGATTGATTAATTTATTATTACAACTAGTGATTTTTATATGAAAGTCTTTAATAAAAGTTTTAAGGTTTTCGATTAAAAGCATCGCAAGTTTACTGCAACAAAGAACAAAAGTAACTTATTTTTGGAATGGAGGCGAAAACTTAAAAAGTTTTTTACAAGATAATGATTTAGTATTTTGTTATAACGTCTATGGTGGAATGAATATTTTGGATGTGGAATATTAAGCAGAAGAGTGGTGTTTATTTATTGATATTTCGAAAATAAATTTAGGCTACTCATTAACATATCGGAAATAAATTTCCCTCCATACCGCTTGGACTGACTTCTAACATGAGTTTTGGGAAACCATGCAGTTTATCTTAGAAATTATTTAGTAGAGAGAATACAAATGGAAAGTTTGTGAAGATTTAAATTTATTACTCTTCTTGTAGGATTATTGCTTGGATATACTTAATTCGGTAGTATTATTTGTCAATAGATAAAAAGGACAGAAAAAATCATTTCTTTTAGAAAAACTATTCAAAAAAGAATTTTCTACTACAATCTGATGATGTATTTTGCCCACCTTTACAAATAAAATTTGTGCTTATGAAAAACAATGGATCGAAAATGTATTCTTCTACTTAATTATAAAAATATCTTTAAATCAGTGAAGCAAAAATTAAAGAAGACATATTCGTATAGGCCTTCAAATAAGAAATTTGGAATGGTGGATCCCCCCACCTTTTTTGGGGGGGGATTATTGTTGGGCATTACAACAAGACATTTCTGAGGCTAACTACAGAAGGAAATCAAAAGACAAAATGTTTATTTATTAGGGTGTCCGTTATTTCCCAAATTGATTTTTTTATAGCGATCGCCCCCTGAATTCTGACGTAAAATTTAACGCTCTACAAAAAAGGTCTCTAATGAATCGAAAATTCATTAGAGACCTTTTTTGTAGAGCGTTAAATTTTACGTCAGAATTTAACCTTAAAACCTTTTGTTTATTTGTTTCTAAGAAAAAAAAATAAAAGTAAAAAGTCAAATAATCCCATGTTATTTAAATGGTAAATGTAACATGATTCCGGCACGGTTTAATCAAGAAATTAAGAGCTTAATTGTATTGGATAATTTTTTTTATATCTTAAACTAAAAATTGAAAGGGCGATCGCTGTAAAAAAATCAATTTGGGAAATAACGGACACATTAATATTTATTAATACAGTACTATATTTCTAATAATTTTGTCCATTATATAAAAAAATAGCAAAACCTAATTAGGTTTATCAAAACCATTCGTAATTGAAATATTTTATTATCTTTTCTATCATCCTTGTTCTTAATATAATTAGTTGACTGTTTCCTTTTATATAATAAATATGATTTTTTATTGACCATCGTATTTGTCTTTTTAATTGTGTATCAATAATAAGTGTGTATTTGTCATTTTCGATATAATAAGTCGAGACTTTTTCGTTAAAGTTATCTAATTAGTAATATATTATTATCTAAGTAATATCTCTACTAATGTTATCGCAACCAAAGGTACATATGGTATATAAAGGTAAAAGAAATATTAAATCCTTATATAGAACGATTAAAATGAGACTTTTAGTATAATGTAATCTGATAAAAAGAAATTCTTAAAAATTCTTAACAACACTGTTGCACTTATAAAGCTTTTATAAAAAAATCCAAATTATAATGTATTTCTTTGAGGTTTAGTTGTTTTTTTCTTTAAATATTTGCATAAGATAGTTAAAAAAGATGCACTTATACAAAACAAAGATATTCAAGCGGATTGTCAGTGTCTACTAATCCGCATTGATTGACTAATGAATGAAGAGAACGGGACAGCTTTGGTAACAAGAGAACGTTTCACTTATTGAACTCTGAAAAGATTTCAAGAAATAATTGCATGTTACGAGGATCCTTTGATTCCCATACGAAAAACATTTACAAAGTGCATTATTTCAATGTTTTCAAACGATTACATTTCAAAAGAATTTATGTACTACTAAGGACTACTTGTGTATTTTTAGACACAAAATAAATTGATTCAATGATATCTTTTCATTGTTTGATTTCAATTATATTTGCAGAACTAAAATATTTTAATTTTGTTTGTTGGATTTTTCTTATTTTTATAGTAAAAGCTCAGCGGCATTTTATGGTATCGCCTTGCTCAAAGTTGGGATTTTTTTACAATTGTATGCTCTACCAAAGTGCCAATTGCGGCAAAATCGTAATTTACACGGTCGAGGTAGTACGGGTCACTAAGTCTTAATTTTTCATAGGTTTCTCGTTATTCTCTCAGTTACTCATGAATTACAAGACCTACAGAAAAAATGTAAAAGCCAAATTTATAGGAAATTTAAATTCCTACAAAAAAGTTTCTAAAAACCAAATTGCTAAGATCGATATTTCTCGAGATATTGAGCCTTGAATTTCTCTTACTATAAAATTTTAGGGGTTATTGAGTAAAATTTAAGAAAATATTGATTTTTTATTCTTTATTAAAAATTATTAAAAATAGGCACTTTTGTAGAGCATACAATTGTAAAAAAATCCCGACTTTGAGCAAGGCGATACCATAAAATGCCGCTGAGCTATAAAAATTTACAAAAAAAAATCAAAGTTTACGTGTATTTTAAATGGAAAATATTCACACGCTGTGAGCGAGTACTTAATATTAATATTAAGAGCTCAAACTTTCAGATATTTTTTTTTGAAGTATTTTCCACAAAATTTCGGCATGGGAGCAAAAAAAAATGATAGTCCCAAAAAGAAAAGACCCTAATCCACATTCATACTTAAGGTATAGTCACCAAATTTCGTCCCCAAGCTTAATTTCGCCCCCTTGGGTATCTTTTTTTCTAAATAACTCCACCTAGTTTTTATAATTTGAATTTAAAGTCAGTTAAGTCAGACAATCATTTCAAATTTTTAGCGGTGAAATGTTGGGTCTGTGTCAAGATATTTAAAAAAATAAAAAACTTGTCAAGGTAAGTTTTTGATTGAAATACTATCGAAAGGTTTAAATGGTGATGTTCTTCAATTATTTAAACGAAATTTTGCCAAAATTTGATGTTATCGCTTAAAATTAAATCGATTATATTTTCATTTAGTTTATGACATGCGTTTTTGGTTGAATACATGTTGTCAACACAACTGGCAAATTCCTAATATCGTCCCCTTACATAAGCCTAATATCGCCCCCGGGACGATATTGAGATTACTTTGTTATTCGGCAGTTGTATTTTTTCAACAATCATTTTTTCAATAAAATATTTAGTGTGGACGAAACAGGGATCAGCACCATGATAAAATGGGAGAAAAGTGGATAGGATGCACAAAATGTTTCCAATGGATGCATGAGGATTGTGTTGAAAATCCAGAGCCTAACTTTATCAGTTCAATTTGCTTAGAGAATTAAAATTACTTAAAGTTTAAACTTTAGGTACATCAATGATTAATAAGTCTGATTAGATATTGTTATTATTATGATTATACTAATAATTATATATTGTTAAAAATATAGTTTATGTTTATGTAAGTCCTGATTATTGTGATCTCAATATCGTCCCCGGGACGTAATTAGGTGCTCAAAAAATTATTTTCAGAATGTCTACTTTTTTGTAAAGGATATTTTTGTATAAATAATAAAGAATTTAACAGTTTTTTTTTTATTTGAAATAATAAAGAAATGTTATAACTAAACTTTGGCGTTATATTGATTACTTTAATCGCAACATTTTTTCCAAAATTTTTATTTTTCAAAAAGGGGACGTTATTTGGTGACTCTACCTTACTAGAAGTACAATTATGCCAAATATGAACAAATTTCAGAACATCACTTTTTTTTCGTTGTTCGCTTCACGTGAAATGCCCCAAATACTAATGAAAAAATTCGCTATTAAGCCAAACTTTACCTTTATGTTTGGATACTAATCGGCATTCTTAGATAGGTATAACACAATTCACACGCGAAACCCATTAGGCTTCCGTCCTATTCAAAGGAATCGCCGTCACGTTTCATCGTCTCATCGTAGTAAGTAATTATTTCAAAATGATGAAGTAACAAAATTATTCTGTCAATATTTTTTGAAAGATGTCTGTTCTCAGGAAGAATCCTCATCGTTTTTTTTCCACAAGTCTAATATTCTTGAACTGTTGATATACCAAGTGATTAGTCTTTCGGTGTCGCTGCATTACAAAAGTAAAAGACGATGAGAAAACCAGTAGTAACGTATATTTCGAAATATCAACATTAATAAATGAGATTTAAAACTGTATGACGTAAAAAAAGAATAATAATTACATTGACAAAGATAAATTACCACACGTCTGTATTAAAACATAATGAACATCTTGATAATTTCAATCAAGTCATTGTTTGTCAAGTTTCGTTCTTTTGCAAATATAATATGGTCCCATTTTTGGGGGAAAAAATCCTTTTGTTTCAGCCAAAATTTGCCGCGAGTTGCAAATATTTTAATCGTCGCATAATTGTCGGAAGGAACCATCGATATTTTCGAACGGGTCTCGAGTAAAAGTGTGCTAAATGCTAAGTCCCTATGGCCAACTTTGCGCCAACGATACGAAAATTTTAAAATTCATCCAACGTAATAATTGTTTCATGTCATACCATAATAATACAATTTTTTTTTAATGTGTGTAAATAATTTTTAATGTTTAGTTTGCAATGTTTGCATTAATTTTTGCCTCTTACAACTTCATTTCGCAGCGAAAGTTTATTGTGAAACTTTTTTTCATTAATTTATTCATTATAGTTATGCTTGAAATTAAAAAGAGACGCCCACGTTTTGAACTGAAGCATTTATTTTTGCTCTACTTCTTATAGTGCTTGACTGTGGAGCTAGAACCAATAATATAATTTTTTAAAGTTTTCTTATTTTTATTTTATTTTATAAAGTCAAAGTTTCATAGCAAGGGCACCTATAAGTAATATTTTAAGATCGCAAGATCCCCAGACCTTATTTATTTTCTGGCGAACCAAAATATGGGATTAAAGAGAAGTAATTTGAACTTTAAGTGTAGGCGTAACTGCTACCTTCGGTCGATGACCAATTAATATGTAGCCGGCGGTAAAATTGAATAAAATACAATTTTTTTTTTCAGTTCTAAAAGCTAATTTTTACGTATGTTTTAGAGAATATTGTTAAAAATTAGTAACTACTGCCAAATACTTTCCCTCGGTCGTAACTTTTACCAGACGCTTTAAAGCACCTTTTTTTTAAATTTTGCTTATTTTCTAAAGTTTGATTTTTGTATATGATATCCAGGTAATTATTATATTATTACGGGGGCAGATCATCCCCATTGGCCTATATACATATAGTGTCGCTGTATAGCCCGGTTAATTTAGATATTCACCCTTGCAAAAATTTACAAGAACGTTATGGACACTATTACAATGAAATTGGGAAAAGTCTTCATTGATTCCAAGGGTGCATAAAATTTTTAAGATCATAGCTTGCAAAAATGGGCTTTTTTAATTTTTCAGCGAAACAGTTAGCTCCATGATAAAAATGTCCTTAATAAAAATTATAGATCATGTAATTATCTACAAAAATGGTTCCCACACTTTTTTTCATAATATTCACCATTTCCGAGAAAAAGCGATTCTAAAATTTACTTTAGTTGCATTCCCCATAATACATGTACATTAGACTCAATTAGACTGATTCAAAAAAAATTATGATTTATTTTTTCTTAGTTTTATCGAAAATATTGTTGGAAATGACAAAAAAAAATCTTGTGAAAGTTTAAGCTCTTAATATTAATATTAAGAGGTGCCGCATCGCGAGAAATGTCGATTTTCCATTGAAATAACTTGGGAACAATATTCTCTTGCACTTTGGAATTTTATAGCTCCCGTTGGTGACAATATTTCGGACTGACTAAGATATATTCTTGTAAAAAATTGAACGATCTACAAAAAAGGTCGCATACAAGTTTTTGATATATTTATTCCTTCAAAAGTTATTCGAGGTCAAAGTTGAACTAAAGAGAAATTTTAATATTTTTTCAATTTTTTGACGCAACCATTAATTTTATGAGAAAATTTAATAGGACATTTTGCAGAGCACTTTTTTTTCTATAACTTATCTCTATAAAAATTTTTGATATTTTTTTTTGATATGATGTACATTGTACATCTTATATTTGCTTCGTTTGAAAATAATTAAGATCTAACATTTGATTTTTCGCGGTTCATTTTTATTGGTCCACAATTCAAAATGGATACTTATTGGAGTGAAACATGATTGGTTTCTGATGTTATGAGTACCAGTGTTGCCACCTTCATATTTGTAAGTGCTACCATATAAACATTTATTGCCAAATAAAAACACGTGGCTTAATTTGTGACTTGTGAAATTTCTAAAAATTAAGATAAATAATGCTTGAAACTAGTGAAAATTTAATAGTTTAATTATTTTTTTATAAATATTTTCCTCCCGTTTTATATTCAAACCTTTTTTGAGAAAATTATGCTTTTAAATCAGTGAAAATTCAAAAAACAAATAGGTTAGTACAAGTTTTCTAATATTTTAAATTTTGAATCTGGTTCTAATGTTTTTATTACCTTTATAAAATGATCTTGTATCTGGTATTACTTAAGAAATAAGACTAATCTTATTGTTTTTAGGAAATTGAAGATTGGTTTATCCTACAATAACATAAGGTGGAAATTAAGGCATAAAGGATTAAAGTAAGGCAATGCTTTGATATTAAAGGAAAATAAGTTTGTATACTTTAAGGTCCATTTAAAAAATGCTTAAAAAACAATACCATGAATCGGAGGCTTCTGTGGCTAGTGACTATGGCCTGAAAATGAATTCCGAGTTGTAAAAATTTGAAACTGGTCTATAAAAAGTCACACGTGGAAAAAAGAAGTTGTAGATAGAAGAATGAAGACATGAAGACATTATAATTATAGCCACGTATTCATTAATATAAAATACGAGGAAAGATAATATTTTTCATCGAGTGAAACGTTAAAGACTTTTTGATTGCTTGTTAAAATCGTAATAAAGTATATTTCGAGGCTCTCGGCATTGACGACTTATTTAAACGCTGACTATGTATCGTATAGATTCAATATTTCATTCTTCTCGTTTAACGTTTGTTCTAAATACGGGAGATGATTGCGTGTCACAGTCAGTGCTCGTAAATTTCGGTTTTAAAAGTAATTTGAACTGACCACAATGTCTCACGTTGAAAATGTTATTGAGACTTCAATTTCGAAGTGGAGAAAAAAAAAGACGAGAAATAAGTGTCATTGTTCGATCAATTTCACACTGAAGAGCTTTGTAAAGTTTTACTAAATTCTTACATCATCTGCTATGTTAGATCAATCTCGTCTCGTGGTTTACGTGGTTTCTCCAAACACTTTCTCAAGTCAATAGTAAAATTTGGTTGCATTTTTATGGCTTGACCCATCTCTGGTATGTACAAGTTGGGTCCAGTGGCGGCTCGTAACTTGCCGTCTAATCGATCCACTGCTAAAACGTCTTAAAAATTCAATACTTGTATCACCTCTTGTTTTTTATAAGGTATCAAAACAGCACTTAGTATTTTAATGCAATCATATATACCAAATGTACCAATGTCCACCAATAACATATACTTGGTGGAGGCTGGTCTTTCTTGAACTTTTCTCATTTATATATGCATTTTATAAAAGAACATTTTCTTCCATTTTTATCAAAATTAATATTTATTTTTTTTGCCTGTAGTGAATTATGAAAAGAATAAAAGACGTTAGCAGATAATATGGCGAAGAAATCAATAATAGTTAAGCCAAGCTCACGAAAATAGGAATAAAATACGGTGTAATGATCAACAACACACCAATAAATAATGTATCACTGATTCCTTACCTGGAAACCATGGTCAATGTGGATTAAAATCATTTACAGGAAATAAAACTTAGAATATAGTGAGCATTAGACTGACTCAAAAAAAATATGATTTTTTTTCCTTAATTATATCGAAAATATTGTTGGGAATGACAAAAAAAAATCTTGTGCAAGTTTAAGCTCTTAATATTAATATTAAGATGTGCCGCATCGCAAAGTTCGATTTTCCATTGAAATAACATGGGAACAATATTCTCTTGCACTTTGGAATTTTATAGCTCACATTGATGACAATATTTCGGAATTACCAAGTCATATTCTTTTGGAAAACTGAACGATCTACAAAAAAGGTCTCGTACGGATTTTTGATATATTTATTCCTTCAGAAGTTATTCGAGGTCAAAGTTGAACTAAAGAGAAATTTTAATATTTTTTCAATTTTTGAGGCAACCATCAATTTTATGAGAACATTTTATAGGACATTTTTTGTAGAGCACTTTTTTTTCTATAACTTATCTCTATAAAAGTTTTTGATATTTTTCACAGGTCCTCAGTTATTTAATTAAAATAAAAAAATAATTTTTATGTTAAAAATATAATTCAGGGAATTTTCAGTTTAATGCAAATAACTTAGAACCTGTGAAAAATATTAAAAACTTTTATCGAGAGAAGTTATAGGAAAAAAAGTGTTATACAAAAAATGGCCTATAAAATTTTCTCATAAAATTGATGGTTGCGTCAAAAAATTGAAAAAATATTAAAATTTCTCTTTAGTTCAACTTTGACCTCGAATAACTTTTGAAGGAATAAATATATCAAAAACTTGTACGAGACCTTTTTTGTAGATGATTTAATTTTCTACAAGAATATACCTTGGTCATTCCGAAATATTGTCACCGACGTGAGCTATAAAATTCCAAAGTGCAAGAGAATATTGATCCCATGTTATTTAAATGGAAATTCGAAATTTGCGATGCTGCACCTCTTAATATTAATATTAAGAGCTTAAACTTGCACAGGATTTTTTTTTGTCATTCCCAACAATATTTTCGATATAATTAAGAAAAAAAATTTCATAATTTTTTTTGAATCAGCCTTATGTATAGTATTCAAAAATCCCAGCTTCGATATAGATATCAATATCAAACTCTTTCGAAACTATATTTTCTCTGCACTTTCTTATAGATATCTACTTTTAATGACGGCAACAGAAAGAAAAATCAAGGCCTTTATTTATAGGCCTTTATTTAAAATAATATCCCGTGCAGAAATGGACGAAACAGTAAGAAGAATAGCTTAAGAAGTTAAGGACATAATTTTGAAAAACTAATATCGAATAATTCAAAGCAGTCGTAAACAAAGTTATCATATCCGGGATGGAATGTTCTACGATTACTAAAAGAAGAATATTAATAACACTTTCATAGGTAACCCAGTTTTGATTTACGCATTAAATTAAAATTTTGATCAATTAATAATGTAATATATATCTATCGGAGATCAACCTTCCGGATGTTTCTAACGATACATCGATTTTTTCAAGCATTGGTATTTCATTCATAAACTTTCATAAACATGTTTTCCTTGGTTATTTACAGTCCCTTCAACAATCAGGATCATTAGCAACTATACCATTTGAACCTCTTGTATTAGCACTAAACTTTACCACAATACATCGCATCTTGCACTTGAATTATAGGTCTTTAAAATTCTAGGAACTTTGAGATACCTTATGGCTGCCATCACACCTCCTTCTACGGAAAAGCAATCTTCTATTTTATAGGGAAAATCACTTGTTCTTTTCGCCTCCATTCCTTCGCATTCCAGTAAGATATGCTCTCTGATTTTTCAATTTTTCGCTTCCAAATCGATGACACCCTTCGATTATTCCAATTATTATCGTTCATAAATCGATATTTTTTTAAAGAAAATCGATGTTCTAATATCAATGTTTTAATGAGTAATGTTAGATCCCTATATACAGTTTAGACATCAAATGAGATATGCATGCTGTTTTAGGTCAAATCAAATACATTTTTAAGACCAAAATTATTTGAAATCATCGACCAAATCAATTGCTAGACAAAAGTAATAACATATTTTTTTAATTTTTATCTAGGAAGCCCCCAAATCTCTTTTCCCCGATTGAAAAGCCGCCACTGGTTGAATTTGTAGGTCGGTCGCTAATTTCGCTTGTGTAGTTTTTTCGTTTGACTTTGATGGAATGCAGACCTCCATATAAGAAGATGATCTCGACATGTGATGAAGTGCTCTATATATGTATATAATTTTTTTTTTCATAATCTTATTTTGGGATATCAATTTCTTTTGCAGAATCATTACCTACAGTTGAAATTGAGAAGAGGAAAATTTAAATTATATTCATAATGAATTTATTTATAAAAAAGCGATTACATTGTACAGTAAAGTTTTTTATTGGCTTCGAATTAAATCCTAATAAAATTGGGGTGTTGCAGCGACGAATGCCATTTTTAATTTCAGGTTTGTTATGATTTTTTTTTTATTTTTATTTTTTTGAAGGAATAAATACAAGCTTTGATTCACTTATGGGTTGTCCCAAATAAAAAAAAATCGTCATAAAATAAAAATCAGTAAGAATTAATCATTATTGTTTTCAAAACTTAAATAAAATTTATTGATTTGCAGTGAAAAATTGATATCAATTTGTTAATCGAAATAATATGAGTTGGAAGGACTACGGAGGAATATAAAATACTAAAATGGACCAAAAAGTAGATAATTCCATGTTTTATTTTATAAACTTTTTTATCCTTTTCTTCACTACTGTGGAACACCAAGAATGGAATTTTTATAGATCTAAAAATTAATATTTCTAAATGAATCATTACATATAGCATTAAATATTCATTTGCCTATTTATTTTAGGTTCATATAACTATTGTCATAAAATGATATCAATTTTCTTTTTAGGTCGACAACCTTTTGTGACTTTTCCGAACAAGCCTTATACCTATTCTGGCTTCCAGTTAAATATTCAAATCATTGTTTCATATAAATGTTATAAATGGTAATTCATTTTATTGCGCGACACGCATCTTGGTAATTAAAAATCACTAAAATAATTTGTATATTTGTATAGAAGTCCATTAAACCAAATGCTAACTGTAGTCGTGAAAATTATGAATGATTCGTTCGATACTCACTATGACCATTTTTTTCTTTATTAGATCAATAAATTTTCGACGTGTAATAAAATCATTTAATATGTTAATTGCAAAATTGGTCTATGAAATTTGATCAATAAAATTTGATTAATTATCGCGGAGAACAAACCGGCGAGCCGAAAAAATGTTTTTAATTTTATCGGTTTTTTTTTTTCTATTGGTATAAATCTAAAAGGTAGTAGTCGTAATATCTTTATTGCTGCGATAGTTAAAAATCAACCGATAATTTATGATCCGGACGAATGCTGAGAAAAATTCCAATGATCTATAACTTTATGTTTTACTATTCCTAATTAATTGTTGATTATTTTTAAACGATTTGTCCATAGATGGTGTTGGCAAAAATTTTATTTGATTGGTAAAAACTTTTCAACTTATTTGAAAGAGAAAATATGTTTATGCAAGTGAAGAATATATCCCTTAAGCGCATTAAAAGTGGATCGCATATGGCTTCAGATGCAAAAGAAAGTGGTTGCAATTTTAGCTCATTATTTGACGGTTTAAAACCGAAAAATAATAATTATTAACCAAAAAAAAAACAAACATTGTTATTAAAGCGATAATTTTAATTAGATTTTATGGAAAAATTGCAAACGTTTTTTTCCGAGTCATCAAACAATAAAACAGTGACGGTTTCTTTTTCAATTAAAGTGAATCACTTTTGATAAGTGCAATTTGTTTGAAACGGGCAATCAAGTTCAGTTTTAATGCACTTATGTACTAATTTTTCACCATTGCCATTTATTTGTGTTATCTTTATTCCCTCTTAAATGTATCAGTGTAGAGATAAAATTAGCGCAAACATTCTATAACTTGATACCGCAGCATTTAAAAGCGATTCATAAAATTAAACGATTAACGAACATTGATTGAAAAACGGCCTTAATGGGATTTATGAAGAGAAATAAGTAACGAAACGAGGCGGATTTTATTGTTAATTCCGTGCAAATGAGATATGAAGTTATCATTAAGACTTTTTGAAATTGTTTCGTCTTTCAATGAAATAATTAGTTTGACTTTCAAGACGTAAATGCAACTTATTTGCATACGGCATCGATCATATTTTTTGTGTGGCATCGGCCGCATGATCTTATATCGGGAAGTATATGATCGTTTATCACTCAATCTTGACTACTGAATCGTACATTTGATAAATTATTCGTCAAACTAAACGTAGAAAATTACTCAACTTTCTTTCGTCTGTATCAATATTTGTTTTAATTAATGCAATCTGTCCGCGAAAGATTGATATTTTCATTGTAAATAATGCCAGTGGGATAATGAATTTGTTTTTAATGATACGCAATGCTAAAAAATGCAGTCGTATGCATTTTTGCATTGGTTACGTCCTCAAATGTAACTTGGTAATTTACCAAATGAAGTTTTGGAAACTACTTTAAAATTTGGCTAACCCATATTTGGCGTTTGTTGGCCGAGAAAAGCTTTTGCAATAGTCCCAATTGGAAAAGTCATAATATTTAAAATATTCTTTCCCATTAACTATCAGATACGAATCGTTTATTTTTAAAATGATCTAAGTCCATGTTTCTCTTGTTTCGAGAAAATTAAACGTTAGCATATCATTAAATTAAAAAAAAATCGGTTAATTATATCAAGCCTGCCAATGTTTCAACTAGTCTATCACAATGTAATGTGATTAGGTTTATAAATTTACTAGTAGTTGCCCGTTGTATTCGCAACTAAAGGTTTTATCTCAATAAAATGCTTAATATGAGCTAATGTAGAGTTAATCAACAATCGAAATTTTAAATTTAAAAATCAAAGTGTTATTAATATAAAAAAAAGTTTATCTAAAATTATATTAAGAAAAAAAATATAAGTGTTTTTTTGATATAATTTTAATAACAACATTTTAAATAACGTCATTTCACTAAATTAGTATGCAAGTTTAATATTTATGTAGTACTTATTCCAAATAGGTGATTTTAAATTTTTGTTCGTTTTTCAACAATCAAATATTTTTAAAAATCTATTTTTTTATGAACCAATGGTTGTGATCTGAAGTAATTATATATTCGGCTGAAAAGCACTAAGAGAGCAATTTGTTGGCATATATTTCACTGTCAATTCAAGTATAAAATCTTCGATACTAACTTTTTTCGGTATTTAGAACAATTTGGAAACCAATTATTGTTAATAAAAATAAATGAAATATTCAAATTAACTTCCACGCTTTTTACCTATTTTCAACAATTTTGTGTATACAACGTCCAAATGTGCGAAATCGAATAGCTTTTTGTCATGTTAATTAACATAAAGAAAGTCATTATTTTTTTTCGTTTTACATTGTATTCTCAAATATTAATGTACATTTGTGTCGATGAAATTTGGAAAGTGTTTTCCTTATACGATGCAGATATATAATAAGAAAGGGTTTTTGAAAATTCCTCCCCTAAAAGAGTGAAAAACGGTAGCAAAGTTTGTACGGGATAACGTTTAATAAACAATCGAAATTTCAAATTTAATAATCAATCAAAGTCCGTAAAAAGCGAAACGTTATTACTGCTTAGTATAAAACAAAGTTGATTTATTATTTGAAACAAAAACTTAGGGTCTGCTTAAAAATTTAAACTCTGATAAGTAGATATATCTGAAAAGGTTAAGTTAAGTTTATAAATGAGCATTTTGTTTTCTGGCTTTCACATATTGTAAACCTGAAAATCCGAAATACGTATTCACAAATAAATACATTAATCAGTGAGTATCCTTACCAACGTTTCGAATGCGTAAGTGGGAATAACAGAGCGCATGCTCGTAGTCCATTCTGCACGGACGCACGGCAAGATAGTCAATTTATATATAAGATGATAATAGCCGAATTTTATTAGAAAAACTTTTGCAACGGTTCCAATAGGAAAAGTCAAAATACATCAAATATTCGTTTTCATTAACTGTCAGATATGAATCGTTTATTTTGAAAGTGATGTAAGTTCATGTTCCGCTTGTTTCGAGAAAATTAAACGTTAGCATATCATTAAAATTAAAAAAAAATATGTTAATTATATCAAACCTGCCAATGTTTCTACTAGCCTATCAATGTGTAATTTAATTATATACATTTTTAATTACTGAATTTAATTAAAATAATAAATATTTGCGGGTTGTAAATGAACTTGCACCGTTTTAAAACTTTTTTCAATTATAAAAATCGTGTAATCTCAATTTCGGAAAATCAAATATCAGTTAAATTTCATTTGTAATTAATTCCGATTCCGCAGATTATCTTTTGGAGGATCTTTGCAGGATTTCAAAGGATCTTATACTTTTAATTAATTTACACTTTGCTATTTTGAACAATTAACGTTTTTTTGTTTTCTCTTCAACTCTTTATATTTGTATACTTCATAGTTTCTATTTGTAATTGTTCGTGTCGATTATCCAAATTATGCAAATTACATAGATAAATGCAAGAAGCATAATTGAACGAAATATTTTGTAAGATTAGAAAACAAATTTCTAAACTATCGAAACTTAAATTTTTGGTAATATTTTTAAAATTTTGAATATTTAAAAGTACCAATTTTGTGATTTACTATAGTAAATCCAACAATAAGTAATTCCAAAGTTAAACTTTGCTGTTTTGTAAAGCTTTATTAAACGAAAAGTAAGTACTATATGATTTCTTGTATAATAGCTCTTAATACATGATAATATTCAGATCTCAGCTTTTATTAAATAAGAAGACAATTCAGGTTATTTAAGATCGTTTTTTTTTTATTTAATATTTTTTAATTTTCAAATCAGCTATATTTCATTACGTATCGCAACTACATTAGGGTTCTTGAATCACAAAAAAAAATATTTTCAATTTAAATTCAATAAATAATATTTTTTGTGATTCAAGAAGCCTGATGAAGTTACAAAACGTAACGAAACGTAGCTAATTTGAATATTAAAAAATATTAAATAAAAAAAAACGATCTTAAACAACCTGAATTGTCTTCTTATTTAATAATAGCTATTATCCAAAAAAAGCTATGAATATATAATAGCTATTATTAAACTTACTAGTACTTACTGTTCGTTTAATAAAACTTTACAAAACAGCAAAGTTTTAACTTATACCAGTAAGTACTATAAGTTAACTTATAAGTTAAAACCTTACAAAACAGTAAAGTTTAACTTTCAATAACTAACCAAAGAAAAATTTTCTCTAATCTTCTAACAAACGAATGAAATAATCTTATTTGACTAAACTGAGATTATTAGAAGTTATTGAAAGAAAGCAATAACAATCCTTTAAAGTTTAAATTATAATATAAACTCTTTAATGTCTTCCATAAATTCAACTACAAGTAACCTTGTTTATGCGCAGGACACTTTTCCTTCCAAAATGGTAACTCATATGCATTTTTTACCAAATATTGAAATAAGACTTCTTCTGGTATTTCCATTGGAAATTCATTGATTAAACAATAATCAATTAGATGTTTAGTAAAAGAAAAAAATAAATTTAAGTTTAAATTCTCGAAAGAAATCGTATAATGGGAGGGGTAGGATTATTATGTACTTAAAAATCGAAAGCTTATGTGTTTAATTCGATACTACTAAGAATGTTGAGAAATTACCAACTAAAAAATAAATCCATTTTTTTTGGGAATATTTGATAACATTTTTTCTCCTTTCTTCTCATATAAATTAATCGAGTAAAATTTTGATGGAAGAGAAGAGAAATATACCTGGATACTAACAAGTAAAGCACCAATTGATCAGATGAAAATCTATAGTTTATTTATTTTACTTCCAGTATATATTCTATAGAGGTGCAATTCTGAGAGTGCATAGAATTCTAGTTACAATTGTAATGTAATGCAATGTACAATTGCATATATTTAAATCAGAGCAACAAAATTAAAAGTTATCAAGTTAAAACAAAATTAGCAGCAATAATTGGTAGCAATGTTTAACTTTATTCAAATACTTCTTTAAAGCCCAAATTTTTTCCTTTATAATTTTAGTCGTAAACAGTATTCCATTTATATCGATTTATGTTTAATTATATATTTTTTTTAGAAATAAAAATAAGCCGAAACAACGTCCACCTTTGTCTAGTTACTGAAGATTGATGGAAATATTTTTCGTTCGACCGAATTAAATTCAAATAGTTGGGACAATTTCTCAATAAATACCTTTGTGGCAGTGAAGAATTTTTCGAATTTCAACGATTAACGATCACATTTGAATAAACCGAACAAATCTTCAAGTCGATCATTGTGTTATACGAAAAACGCGAGCAAACGCCGCAGACACCGTACATTTTTGAAATTATTAGAACAAAAAACGGATTTTTCCCTTAAAAAAAATCTCCGTTCACGTTCCGAGATCCACGATTAATGATCTACTAATTTCTTTGTGAGTATTTTAATAAGTGGTAAACGCCCGAAATAACAATTACCTTTTTGCCTCTTGCGAGTGTTTGTTTTAGAAATTATCTCCTAGCAAGAATCGGAAATTTATTTTTAACATCGAAACAATAGAATTGAAAGTACCTTTACGTTGGTGTCTTTCATAAAAACGGAAGACAACGAAAAAAATGACGAGAACTACCTGTAGGTAAAGATATATATTTTTAATAAAACCAGCCGAGAAAAAAGCCTATCTAAAAATAAGGAGCTGTTAACATGTTACCCAGCAAGCACCCCCGGAGCGCTTCGCAAGATGTCGACCATTTTTTTCTCGGTAGAAAAATATTTAAGAATTAAATTTTTTATTTCCGACTTTTTCTTTTTCAATCACTCTCTCATCTATCTATGGGAAACTAACAAATTGAAAACTAATATAAACCACATAATCTTTTACTAGCAGTAGGTAAGTATGTTTTTTCCAACCATAAACTGGTACTAATAAATTATTATTTTAAAAACTTTAAGATTTTAACGATTCATTCTTATCTTTTAGGCTTGTATGAACTGTGAACCATCGTCAATAAAACGCACAGATTCTCAAAAAGTCAACGAAAAGTATCGTTTTCAACCCCTTTATAGGAAACATAAACAATTATCAACCCATAATAAACATTCGGGTGACATAACAACCACTTCTGAAAACCATTATCACCCTCGTTAGGATTTTTATGAACAATCATTTCCATATAATATAATTTTTTTATTGGTCACAAATTTTAATGAGATTTCATTAATGAAACGCGTAGCTATACGTTAAATTTACGTGAGAAAAAAATTAATTGATTCGGATAGCTGATTGTTGCGTTGTTCGATTCGTTCGATCGTTAAAATTTTATTCGCTTCTATAAAAATTGCAATTGCAATTAAGACAAGTGAAGAATAAATCAAAAAAGGATATAGAAAAATTAATATTTTTCGTTTTATAATTGGTTTTATAACACTTCTTTGATAATTCAGGAAATGTAAACATTATAAACTTTAAAAATATACAAAATCGTAAACATTTCCAAAACTTGGCAAGCTTTATTTGTAAGAAACAAATTTAACATTTTTTTTTAAAATCAAAGTTTTCTATTTTATTATTAATATTATTATATTTTAATTAGGAACTTAACAAACTATGAGGTAAATAATCGATCACCAAATTTTAAAAAGTAGTTTTGTTACTGTTGATACTTTTAAGTTCCAAAAATAAAAATATAATAGATGTTTATAGAAAAATATGCAATGTCTTAAAAACTCACAATAGTTGTACTTAAGATCTAAAATTTTAAAATTCAAAGTAAAATCATTTTTTTTCTAAGATAGTTGTAGAAGTATTTTTAAGTAAAAAAACACAAATATGTGCTTTTTACTGATGCTTCTTGTGAGCTTTTTATTGTGATGTTTTGTGATTATTGTGATATTTTGATGTACTTTTTACTCAACATTATTTTATAGTTTAAGCTACTAAAGTCGGCTCTTAGACTGGGCCAGAAAAATTGAATATTTTTATTTTTGAAAAGTACATCGAAAATATTGTTCAAGGTGACAAAAAAAAAAATATCGGGAAGGTTTGAGGCCTCAATATTAATATTAAGAGGTCTATCATCTTGAATTTCGATGTTTTATTTGTGCTTTCATTTTTGCGTCAATGCTGTCAAACTATCAAGGTAAAAAAATTTACTAACACATATATATATATAAAAAATTAAATTCCCTACAAAAATCGTCTTTTTGATTTTTTTTTCCAGATACGCCGTTTCCGTATAATCAAGCCTTAAAAATTGATATAATTTTTAGATTTATCTTATTTATTTTGGAATTTTGAAACTAACGAACAAATAAATATATATACATACGTTTTTATATAAAATCACTCTTTCAAAATTGGTTCAACAACGAAAAAAACAACAATTTAATTTTTCTTTCAACTTTCATTGTGAATAACTTTTGAATAAGTGATTTTATGTAAAAAAATCATAAGACCTTTTTTGTAGAACATTAAATTCCCTTTAAGAATCTATATTGTTCATTTCTATATATTTATTTGCTCGTTAGTTACAAAATTCCAAAATAAAGAAGATAAATCTAAAAATTATATCAATGTTTAAAGCTTGATTATTCAGAAACGGCGTGTCTGGCAAAAATTTTTAAAGAGACCTTTTTTGTAGGGAATTTAATTTTCTATAATTATACGTGCAGATAAATTTTTTATCTTGATAGTTTGACAGCATTGACGCAAAAATGAAAGTACAAATATAAAATCGAAATTAAAGATGATAGACCTCTTAATATTAATATTAAAGGCTCAAACCTTCCTGATATTTTTTTTTGTCACCAAGAACAATATTTTCGATGTACTTTTCAAAAAAAAAATAGTCGACTTTTTTGGTCCAGTCTAGTATCATTAATATAAGATGATAAAATGGGAAAGCCATTCCAATATTTTTTAGAAAGTGCTTTCTATATATTTTTTTAATATTTTAATATTTTAATTATTTTTATATTTTAATATTTTTTTGCTTTAATTATGGATAAACCTGCTCAAGTTCCACGAAAAGTAATAGCTGGAAAATTGGTCAAAATTGGCAACATGACTCTAGTGATAGGACAAATTGTGATTATTTTCAAATTAATGTCTTTTCTGTGTTAGAATTAATTAACATGCAGATAAATATGCATGTCAAATATTCAGCAGATCTTTGATAGAAAAATAGGGGAACTAAATCGGATCATTTGAAATCCTTTTAGACTAAACTACTATCGACAAAGTTGAAAATTGAAAACTTCAAGTTGAAAATTGTGGTATTTTTTCTTCAAAGAAAATAGTTTAAACTAAGCTTTTCAAATAAACTTAGTAACTTTTAAATTACACTTTCATATACTTAACAAATAGTCATTGGATTGTTATGAAAAAAATAGAAACTTTGAAATCTGAATTATGAACATTAGGTATACATCCAATTATAATACACTAGTAGTAGCCCGTTAACATCAATGAAACTTCTACAGCTATATAACTTAATATATATTTATATAAATTTATTCTTTGTTCTTAAGGGGGGAGGCTGGTCTAGAGCGTGAAAAAATGGGCATAATTTATGATTTTTTTGTGCCTCAACAAAAAGATCAATCAAAAATCTGTGAAAAAGGTTTTATAATTTAGGTTTTAATATACAAATACAAATTTTTTCGTGTCAATTAAATTCAAAATGGCAGCTGTCCAGCCTTTCTTCGGAGGCGCCTCATTTTTTAGATGGATCCATGGCCGAAGATGTAACCTCCTTAATTTTGGTTCTGTAACAAAATCCTGATTTTTTTTAGTTTCTATATAACAACAGCACGAGACGTACGTAGGATTTTTTCGATATTTTGTTTTTTCGCGAAATGGTGCACGTTTGAATAAAACATTAAAATTTTCACTATAAAAAAACGACAAAATTGTTGATTAAAAAAAAAACTATGCAATATAAAAAAAAATCCTACGTACGTCTCCGGAGAAAGGTATTTCGAATGTGCTGTGAAAATTTCGTATAGATCGGTGAAGATTTGCTCGAGTTATGTCTTCGGCCAGTTCAAAAAAAGTGATTTCGAGAAAAACGCGTTTAAAGTTTTAAGTACTTTAAAATCATATTAAATGCGTATATACCTTTAATCTGCCAAAGTTTGGGCATTTAGACATTTTTGCCGGCATCCATCCTTTGGTATGTTATTTTTAAGACCCTAAAGTACCTTTTAAGACAAAAAAAAAATCGGTTTCTTCAAAATTCTAGACCAGCTTCCCCCCTTAAGTGTGAAAGTGATTATTTCCAAAAGAAATTAAAGAACGAATAACGCCATTTCAATACAGTTTTGAGATGTCACAATACATAAGGTATATTAATTTTAAAGTCCAATAATTTATTTTTACTTTATTTATTAATAATTCCCTGAAATAACTTTTAATTTCAATAATTTTTTTACTGTTAACTTCGACAGATTATAGTCGTTGATTAAAATTTGAAATTGGACACTTAAACCTTCCAAAAAAAAAAAAAAACACTAGTCTTGTAATATTAGGTCCTTTTGATCAGCAAATAATAACTCCTGTATTATCTTTGAATCTCAACATTTTCTTAAATAGGTTTTGCACGCGTTAACCTCCGATCGAATAACACAACGAAACTTTTGTAATTAGAAAAAATATCTGATGACAAACCCTTTGTTTCACAATCCATAAATCGATGTAAAATTACAAGCATCGATCACAAAGCCCTTTAAAAAAAAATAAAAAATAAAAAAAAACATTCCAACGGAATGTCTTTAATAACTAAATGGACATTATAAAGACCCTTGTCAATATCAACGATATAAAATAAATTTTTTTCTTCAAATCTTCAGACATAAAAGACAGATAATAATTTTTTTTATTATCGACTTTAAATCGTCACTGTCCCAAAATCGAGATTTCGACCGATAACAGTGTGATACATTGGTGTTTTTGATCATTACAAAACAATTTCAACTGATAAAATTACAAATTCAACAATGCTACATTGTTGTGGAAACGAGCCAGTGTTAAATTCTTGTAGGAGGTGAAATTAATATCTATTGAAACGAAATCGTGAAATATGCTTACACTAATTGGTTTCCAATAAATAACGATAGAACAAGAAGCCTAAAGCCAACGCCATCAAGCCGGACGTGTAGGTACTCCCAATGTGGAGTACTCTACATATCTTTTACATTTGCAATTAGCTCACGCTTCGTCTTATTAAAAACAGCTATTAAATTGAAAACAAAAAATAAAATTCAATTTCGGTGTGATTAATTGTTTCTGAGGGCACTAAAACTCATCCCTGTAAAATATGGATTATTGCTACTCCTACGTTCAATCTTTAAAAATCGGACCAATTAAAGCTCACGTTCCATATAGCTTCTTTTAACAGAACAATGTTAAACGAGTCCCTCTTGGAAAAAAGAATTATTGAGGTTGACCTCATTTGGTGTTTCAGAAGTGACTTGAAAAATATCTAAACATCCTCTAGCTGTTTAATTTAAACCAATTGTTTTGTTTGTATTGTTCAGAATAATGATTAATTGTTACAGCCATGGTAAGGGTTCACACTTTATTAGAAATTGAAAAAAATGCTTATCTTTATTAAATCTATAACGAATGCTGACAGAACTAATTGGGAGTTTAGAGAGAAAATAGAATGGAACTATGGTTTTTATTTATTCGGAATTTTTCTTGAATTAATCTTAAATTCCTGGTGAATGATTATTATGAAGTTGCAGAATCACCGGAACCCAAAATATATCCAAATTTGTGGAAAACTTTGGAAAACTTAGGCATTATTTTAACATCTTCGCCTCATTTTTACTTGACTAATAAAACATCGACTCAAAAGCTAACTGGTTTTTATTTACTCGGAATTTTTCTTGAATTAATCTTAAATTCCTGGTAAATGATTATTATGAAGTTGCAGAATCACCGGAACCCAAAATATATCCAAATTTGTGGAAAACTTTGGAAAACTTAGGCATAACTTTAACATCTTCGCCTCATTTTTACTTGATCTAATAAAACATCAACTCAAAAGCTAACCGAAACCATTTTAATTGGTTTTAATTGAAATAAATGTTAACAATTTTCTTGCGAAACACAAACGCTAACGGAGGCAACAGAAATTTGCTCCGCATTACAAATCTCACTACCGACATTGACGTCAAAACATTGGAGGCGATGCGTGGGACGATCTAATTTTCAATTTGCATAAAATTTGCGTGGTTCGTTTGAAGCTTCCCCTGGAAAGTTTATAATTAAAAAACAACATTTTTAATTTAATTTAGCAACGAATTTCGCATATATGCACCGCAATGTGCATTTGCATCTTGCAAGTGCGATCGCTGGAGAGGCTGTCAAACGTTTGAACGAAACAATATTCGGCTCGTGGGGCCAAGAAAACTTGACGAAGATATGAACAACCAGTGGCTATAAAACAACATTAACAACAACCGCACGCAGAATTAAGAAGTCAGCGAAATATGTGCGCACATATTCCCATGACAGCCAAGCAATCAGAAGACGTCAGTCGTGGTTCTTGAAGGAACGGTTTATTCGTGATCCAATTATTTTCAATGGATGCTTCGACTCAATATTAATGTGTACAACAATGTAAAATACCAATTGAAAATTCCACTTTTCAATTTTTCCATTCAATATTTAAAACCGTGGAACTTTTCGTATCTACTTGTACTTTTCCTTGAATAGTTAGAATAATTCGTCCCAATAATTCGTGGGGCAATGATTCTTATAAATATGCACTTTCCTTCTATCGAAAATTGAATTCAAATGCATAAAGTATTGATAAAATTTGGGTGACAAATATAAATTATTGGTTTACAATTAGAAACGTTTAAAGTGGTCACAGTTTAATTAAGGTCAAAGTTGATGAACATTCTTGCATTGAAATTAAGAAAGAATTAAAGTTTTAATTTGTAAAACGGTTCATTGATAAACAAGTTTAGATTGAGTATTAGATTTTCATGTTAAATTTTTGATAAAACCCAAAAATTTTTCACTGAAATTTGAATTTAATTTTACTTTACACCAAAATATCAATTTGAAATCTAAATGGTACAAAATATCAAATGATATTTGAACCGTTTATTTTGAAAGTGAGTTAAGTCCATTTCAAGAACAATCCCTATAGTGTTATCATTTTTAATCATAGGAACCGAAGTTGCTAAGGAGGAGGGAATAATTGACGTTTTGGTTAACAACTAAAATGAAATCAGTAATTTCTGAAAACTTAGCAGTTAAATAATTAACATATTTTGTTCTAGTTACAAGAAGAAGAGTCACCATATAGACCGTCTTTGAAATGGACTTACGCCACTTTCAAAATAAACGAGTCATATGAACATATTATTTTATTTCCCAAATAACTCAAAAATCATCATGAATACTAGACTGATTCAAAAAATATGATGATTTTTTTTTTTCTTAATTATGTCGAAAATATTGTTGGAAATGACAAAAAAAAATCCTGTGAAAGTTTAAGCTCTTAATATTAATATTAAGAGGTGTCGCATGGCAAATTTCGATTTTCCATTTAAATAACATGGGAACAATATTCTCTTGCACTTTAGAATTTTATAGCTCCTGTTGGTGTCAATATTTCGGAAAGACCAAGGTATATTCTTGTAGAAAATTGAACGATCTACAAAAAAGGTCGCGTACAAATTTTTGATATATTTATTCCTTCAGAAGTTATTCGAGATCAAAGTTGAACTAAAGAGAAATTTTAATATTTTTTCAATTTTTTGACGCAACCATCAATTTTATGAGAAAGTTTTGTAGGACATTTTTTGTAGAGCACTTTTTTTCTAAAACTTATCTCTATAAAAGTTTTTAATATTTTTCACAGGTCCTAAGTTATTACTAAAACTGAAAATTCCCTGAATTATTATATTTTTAACATAAAAAATATTTTTTTTATTTAAATTAAATAACTTAGGACCTGTGAAAAATATCAAAAACTTTTATAGAGATAAGTTATAGGAAAAAAGTGCTCTACAAACAATGTCCTATTCTAGTTACAAGAAGAAGAATCACTATATAGACCGTTTGAAATGGATTTACGCCACTTTCAAAATAAACGAGTCATTTGTTTCAAGCATTCCAATGGTTTTATGATTCGAAAGAATCCTGCATTCATAAGAATAATGTTTTTCACGATTGGTTAAGAAAATTACGATTTTTTATTATAGGGAATTTCAAAATAAGTTTTTGTTTTGGACAGAACCGAATTTATAGATTAGGCTAAGCAGATTGCAGCCTATAGATCCTCATCACTTATTAACTCAATAACACTCGAAAATTATTAAGTTTTACCATTGAATTTAATCTACTCTTAAAAGTATGAAATTTTTATATTTTTTTTTTTAGAAATTATGGCCTCCACCCCCAATATTGCCAATAGATCGCCACAGTATTAAACTCGATCCAGGTTTAGGGTTTTCCAGAAGAAACTTTTCTCTAAGGATGAGAAAAAATAATCGGTTATGAAAAAAATCCATTATTTCATCTAGTGTAAAAACCGATTTTGCAAATCGATTTTAATACTACCAACAAAAAATTGATTAATTAAGGATCGATTTTTTGTTCACTGACGATTTTTATGTCCGCAATCTTCAGAAGTGGTAAGGCGTACCGGAGTGGTAAAAGTTCTTACTATTTTCGCAACATTTATTCCACTTATTTTATAGGCACCACCGAATTAGGTATAAAATATTCCATGCAGAAATCGACAGACCAATCTTTTTAAAAATTACACCAAATTAAGTCAAATAAAAGTTTGGCAATAAATACATTAAAAAGCAGCACCTTAAGCACATTAAGCGGTGAGCTTAATGAGCTTCAGCCAGTGGCGTAACGTGGGATATTCAATATTAGTCAAGAAAATTAGTTGGCAATTAAAGTCGATAAAATTCTTTAGTTATTCGAGAATGTAGGTACTTCTAAGGTTGTGAAACAATAATCGATTATGAAAAAATTCATCATTTCTTCTATAATAACCGATTTTGCAAATCGATTTTAATACTACCAACAAAAAATTGATTAATTAAAGATCGATTTCTTGTCCACTGTCGATTTTTATGTCCGCAACCCTCAGAAGTGGTATGGAGTACCGGAGTGGTAAAAGTACTTACTTTTTCGACAATTTTATTTTCACTTATTTTATAGCCACCACCGAATTAGGTTTAAAATAATATTCCATGCAGAAATGGACGGACCAATCTTTTTAAAAATTATATCAAAATTAAGCCAACTAAAATTTTGCCAACAAATACATTAAAAAGCAGCACCGATTTTAAGCGGTGAGCTTAATGAGCTTAAACCAGAGGCGTAACGTGGGATATTCAATATTAGTCAAAAAAATTGGTAAGGAATTAAAGTGTTAAAATACTTTAATTATTTAAAAATGTAGGTAATTTTCGTGCTGTTCTCAACTATCAAAACCAAAAAATATGTAAATATCAAAACCAGCCAGTATCATTTATTGGAAAATTTTGGTATCATATTTACACACCTAGAATACTAAACCCTTTAGTTATGGTCATTTGTTCTAGGTAAATGCTATATCAAATTTTATAAATGTTTAATTTTTCAAGAGATTTAGAAATAATTTACCCAACGAAATAATTATGAAAATATTTGCTAAGCTATTGGGTGAAAGCTTTTTATTTTTGTTGTAGATATTTTAGTGTAATAAAACGTTTCGGTGTAGAGATTCATTCATTCTAACTTCTAGACTCAGCTAGAAACAAATAAAATTGTTGCACAAAAATGAAAGCTAAGGATATTTCCTACAAAAAAGCTCTCTTGACAATTTTTCATATGTACCATAGTTTGGTCGGAAATCGATGTCGAAAGTACTAGAAAGTTTTCGCTAAAAATCAAAAAGGATTTTAATGGAAATTATGAGCAATTCGAATTGCGTTAAAACCAAATTTATACATTTCTGTGATTATAAAATACATAAATTTCCCAAATTTCAATTTCATATGTTTTTGGGACTTAAAATAACCCACGAATGCTCAATTTTATTATTTTATAATAAGAATAACTTTTTATAATTCTTGGATTTAAATACCATGGTTTTTATGTCCGATTGATGGCAGGGTAAGAAAGCAAGGGACCCAAAGACGTCCAAGTATACATGAACGAAGGCTATTTTATATAAAGTTATTGTTTTATTGTTATCGTTATTGTTAGTATTTATTTAAATTAACAGTTAAGCGATTGTATAGTCAAATTCCAAGAAAACCTATAATTTCGATAATTGTATATTAATAGATTAAAATCAAAGAGCTTTTTCCCCACATTTCATAGTTCAAAACTGTTTTTTTTTATATATAATTTGTTCAAAAAATACCAATTACATATGCTATACCCTACGATATGGTCAATTTTGTATGTATGACATATACTAGGACCTAGCTGTGTAAATATGAAACCAGAATTTACCAAAAAGTGATGATAGCGGCCAATAAAAACTCTTCTAAATCACGTCTTTGAGGCAATTTTTTTTGTTTTAATATTTGACAACGATTTTCAATTCGTAAAAGTGTAAATTTCCTACGACTTCATCATTATTAATTGCATGGAAAAATTACGATTCATGAAAAGCATTGATTTTCTAGTATCTACTATTTAAACAAAAATTGCTGTGGAATTGCATCGAAAGCTTGTCAAAGCTTTCTGTGAATATATTGTTAGGAAATTTCAGTGTTTTAAAAGGGTTTTAAAAAAATTCAAATGGTGATATCGACGTGGAGAACAAAGGGAAGACCATCGATTTGAAAACATTTAATTGTAAAAGTTCTCGATTTAGGACAATAGTCAAACGCAACTACAACTTCCGATAGTACATTAGGACCAAACTTGTACGTCAAAAACCGCCAGAATATCAAAATAGGCAATACAAAGTGGTTTTGCTGCATAGTAATTCCCCTGGCCACAGAGAAAAACGAGTGAAGAATATGATTGAAACTTTTAGTTTGAAATACTTTCTCTTGTGGCTTACTCCGCAGGATTAGTTCCTTTATTACTTATTTTTATCGATGGTATACGCTCTTATTGAGCAGAACTTCACATCTTACGAAGATCTACAAAAATGCATTTTTGAGATTGTATTCACAAATTGTCAGAAAGATGGCAAAAATAAAGGGAAATATTTTGAATAAAAGAAGTATTTCCCTGTAGAAATAACGAAAGATTATTTTCCAGAAAAGAAACACACCTTGTAAGAAATGATTAATAGGCATTATTTTTTAGTATATCTAATAAGTTTTCTTCGAAAATTATATTAAATATTAAGTAAATTAACTTAATAGTTCTGCATTTTTACGAGACGCGAAAAGTATATCACTTTTTATGCAGCATTTAAGTAGAAATGGCTGCAAGAGAAACTAAAAACTCAATTACTTCTTCTTTTTTTTTAAGTTTTGTACAAAAGAAGAGTCAATCAATTATTGTATCAAGTGCAATGGTTGCAAGTTAAGTGCATAAATCTTTCACTCGTTTCAATTTAATGATTTCAGTTTCTTACTTTTGTCTTACTGTATCTTCATTCCAAACGAAAATTCTTTAAATAATTTGTTATTAAGCTGTGAATCCAAAAAAAAAAAATGTGTTCCTTATTCTAATTTTTTGTACAAAAGAAAAAAGAACTGCAAAAAAAATATTGTAATCTGTTAATGTTTGTAGTAAATCTTATCAAAACACAATAGCCAACCATTTCCATTATTATTTTTTTAGGACTTTTTTATAGATTTTTGTCCGTTAACATGAACAGTTATTTTTGCCAAAAAAAAATATACCTTGGCTGTATGAAATACGAATAAACATTCGGAGAGAAAAAAAAATGTTACTGTATTTTTTACCTGAATTACTGAATATTATTTGCCAAGGCCTCGGGCTCTTTATTTTCAATAAAGCATATAAGTATAAATCAGCCTTATAGGGTGGCTTTTGTTAAGACCGTATTAAAATCTCTCTATATCCATTGAAATTTCGACGTAAGGTAGGTTGGGGATTCGTTGTGTGGATTTTAATGCATCGCATTAAATGCAAAAAGGGACTTACGAGAACAAAAATTCTCGCATTTAATACCAGGTACAGTCGAGCCAAAACTCCCCTATTTTATAAAACCAGCCAGAGCTTTCGAAAGCCCACGAACACTAAATTTCGCGAGAGATTTTCAAGAAAAAAAACGAGAATTTTAGATGATTTTTTTCCACCAAGTGAACTCTTGTACTAGTCTCGTCTTTTTTTTTTTTAGTGGAGACAAGGGGAAAGGTTTTCTTATCTCTGTTTATAATTAAAATTCTCTTATATGTTACATATGTACCTTGTGAGGTATATATGAGCCTTGTTTCGATGTAAGGATGAGGGAGCAGCTGGTGCCAGATGTTCATGAAGATATTCTCACAGTGCCTTCATCCTTGTCCACCAAACCCCAACCATATGGCTCACAATACACCAAAGAAAGACACCCAATAGTCGTATTCACACGCCAATTGCATCTTTCTTGTGTCACCTTTATCCATCGAGAATTTCCCTGGTAAGACAAAGATATAGACATTTTTTTTTAAATATGGTAAGTGTGCCCGACACGCTTAATGCCACGCGCCCATGCCCCACAACCCTTGGACACTTCTTCTCGACCGTTACCATCTTAAACTTTATCAACTTTCCTCAACCTCTTCGGCTAGTCAAACTTTTCTAAAGTCAATGCAAAATATACACTTGGTCGTTAATTTCAATCGGTTATATTGTTAAGATTGTTTTTAATAGGCCCCTGGTCCATATAGTTAGTAACACAATTGGAATAGTGGAGACTGAAGGGATTTGGAAAAGTATGGAATAGGGAATGATTTTGAAGCGTGCCGCTATTGAAATGTCCTTATAAATATCATCACCAAATGCTGACAGTTGACACTGTAATGAAGGGTTTTGTAGGCGCTTTTGTATTTTACTAAGTCACTAATGGTACCCAACGGCTTTCGTTTTTATTATCATTGTATTTATGAGCTTCGGTATGAATGGATTTGTTCCGATTGCAAAATCGGATGGAGAATTGGACAAACAACAACGAATTCAGTTGCAACGATTAATTGTTATTTCAAAGCTGAAATATAGGGCTCTAATGAAAAATTAGTCTTGCAATCGATTGTATGAAATTTTTCTACCATATTTGTAATAATTAACTTTTAAATATGGCTTCAATTTGAGCTTTTAGCGCTATTTTTCTAACTTCACAAATTGATGACTATATTGTTCATACTACTACTAAAAAATATAAGTCTATAGGTAGTTTTTGGGCTTTTTGCGCTTTGTTCCTTACTTCACAAATTGATTATAATGTATTGTTCATATTACTACTAAAAAATATAAGTCTATAGGTACTTTTTGAGCTTTTTGCGCTTTGTTCCTTACTTCATAAATTGATTACTGTATTGTTCAAATTACTACTAAAAATATAAGTCTATAGGTAATAGGGTGATTTTTTTTTTGACTTTTTTTGGTCCCATCGTGAAATTTTATTGGAAATATCAACAAAAATACCCTGAAAATTTGAGCCCTTAATATTAATTTTAAGTCCTCGACCAAGACGTGTAAAAATTTCCCATTGAAAATACACGGAAACTCGGATTTTTTATTTTTAAATTTCTATATCTCAGCGGCAATTCATGGGATCGCTTTTAACGAAGATGGTTTTTTCTCAGAATTAAACGCTCTACAAAAGTGCCCATTGCGACAAAGTCGTAACTCACACCGGTGAGGTAGTACGAGCCACTGAACCTGATTTTTCCATAAAATTCGCGTTTTTTTGCATTTATCTCGTAAATAACAAGAGCTACGGAAAAATTATAAATGAAAAACTTGTAGAGAATTTGATTTCTGAATTTGAATTTGATTTATTAAGCCTTGAATTTTATGGAAAAATCAGGTTCAGTGGCCCGTGCTACCTCACCGGTGTGAGTTACGACTTTGTCGCAATGGGCACTTTTGTAGAGCGTTTAATTCTGAGAAAAAACCATCTTCGGTAAAAGCGATCCCATGAAATGCCGCTGAGATATAGAAATTTAAAAATAAAAAATCAGAGTTTCCGTGTATTTTCAATGGGAAATCTTTACACGTCTTGGTCGAGAACTTAAAATTAATATTAAGGCCTCAAACTTTCAGAGAATTTTTTTTTTTTTTTGGTATTTCCAACAAAATTTCACGATGGGACCAAAAAAAAAAAGTAAAAAAAAATCATCCTAATAGGTAATTTTGACCAAATATTGTGTTATCAAAGATCAAAATATGAATTTATTCTTTTATATCAGTAAAGCTATAACGAAGAACTACAAACATCAATTTTCATTGACAAAGTTTTTCCAAAATAATGAAGATAAAAATAACCGACTTTCCAATTACTTAACCCAAAGCTTTGGTAAGTTAGGTATGATTCCGTGTACTTATTAGTCCAATAGAAAGTTAGAATACTAAACATTGAAACACAATGGAAAATTAAAAAAATTAAAAACTTATATTCATTATTCCACATTTCGTAAACAAGAGAAAATGTCTACCGTAAGGACTAATCGAAAATAAATGCAAACAAATCCAAACCTGTAAAAAAGAGATTATTCTTCAACATTGTATTAGGTATGAGAAGATGAGACAGAAGAGGTAATATTTTTGAAAAAATTTAACAAAGAATTGAATAAATGATTCCCTTTTGTTAAAATAAAATGGAATAAATTTGAAAAATTGGATAAAAAAAATGTTTGGCAAAATAGGATTAATCAATTTTTGTTAGCTCAAAACTAATAAAATAGAACCAGATTTTAGTAACCAACAAAATAACTAACGTACAATTCTAATTTAAATATCAGAAACTTTAGTTTTTAGTGATAAAATATGGCACGTTTTCATTTTTCAAGCCGATATTGTTTGAGCTTTAAAATCGGTTGAACGAATTGAATAAAAGACACAAAATTGCACTAAAAATTGCACTAATTGGCATTATTCTTTTGCCTCTTTTCCGTACAAATTTGTATTAAAATTTGGATGAAATGTTTTATTGATTTTTGAAGTTTCATGGCATGCGTTTTTATTAGGACCAGATATTTCATAAGGCAAATTTAGACGAACAAGTCTTGAAAAAAAAGGTTTTAAGATTGAAAGAATTTTTAAGGGAGTTCTTATACCAAAAGGTTAAAAAAATGAATGTTTGTCAATGATGTAACTTCAGTAGATGTTCATATTTATAACTAGACATCGGATTATATGCATTTGCATATTTGCATACCCAAATGCGTATAATTCTATTTTTATAGCGTTATTGCATATTTTGGTACTTGCTTAATTGACAAAGCTTATTTCGGTAGTTATACGTGTTAGGCTTGTTGTATATCGCCGTTGACATGTCCCCCTTACGTCAAGCTCTGAAAGTATTGCACCAAATATTGCTTCAAATCACCTGTCTATCCCATGGATTACATTGAGTTACAGAAATAATCAAAAACGAGTTTGGGATAGTCAATAAATTGATTTTTTCAACAAAAAAAGTATTTTTAAAAGCACTATCGAGAGTACAACCATATAAAGAGTCACTACCAAACATAGCACTACCCCCAGAACTAATATTAACACGGTGGGGAACTTAATAGAAAGCTGTATTGTTGTATGCTGACAATTTCGAAGCCATAAAAGAAGTAGTTGGAAAATTAGAAAAATCAGACACCACGGCAATCAATTCATGCAATCTTTCATTTGAGTATTCTTCAATCAAAAAAAAAAAAATATCGCTCTTAATGCAACACATTTCAGCAATATTCTCGATGCAATTGAGAAACTACAACAAATATGCCTCAGTGCAAGTTCAAGGAAATATTCGAAAAAATGATTAAACCGAATAACACCTTTTTGAGTTAGCTATTGCAATAGGTTTGTGGCAAATTAAATGCACAGTTTTGTATAAAAACCCCTGTCCCAAAAAAATAATGAAAAATGATGCAATTATCAACGGCACTTCTAAAGATATTTCCAAAAATTCTACCAAATATCAAATTCTGTCTAGAAACGTAAGTTGACGTCGAAAATTCATTTTCAACTTTGCACCTTTTTTAATCCATATGGTCCAATAGTGAATCTAAACCATTTGGGTTTTCACATAAATAACTACAGAAAATTTCTGGAAAACAGGTCTGGCGGCGTAGAAGTTCAGTACTGTACATATATACAGAAGAATTATAAATGTTATAATAAATATAATGTGAAAATAAATGTGAATTCTAAAAATCAATGGTTTTTTGATCGTGTGTATTTTATGCATATTTTGCTAACTTTTAGTCCATATTTTGGCATGTTAATAGTGCATATAATCCGATGTTTACTTATAACGTAAGATTTGTTACACGAGAAAATCACCATTTTTTATATAACTAGCCTACCGTAAGAGCTTTATTTTACTCCAAAAAATGGATCATAAATGGAGAAAAACCACGTAGAAGTTTAAATGAAAATTTTGCAATTTTTATAGTCAGGACAACCAAATCAAATATTTTGAGTATTTTTTATAGATAAAGTTTTCAAAAGCATAAAATTGTCTATTTTTATTTATTTGCACTCTACATATTGGAATTAAACCGGTGGGTAGTAATTTTTTTTAACTTCGTGCCTTTAACCCCTTTTAAACTACCCTTTTCAAAAATCAATTTATCTAAACATTTTCAAACCCTTAATTTTTTTTCTTTTGGATAATATTAAAATCCTTTTTACAATGAAGGGAAGAAAAAGTAGTTGATATTGTTCTTAGATAAAAATTTAATTGGTTTCATTGGCATTGGTTGCATCGAATTAAATATTTATTTAAAAATGCATAAAATTCTAAAAGTCAAAAAAAAGCTCTGATTGGCTCGGCATTAAAATGACGTCACAATACTCAAACTTTAAAATCCCACGGATGTTATCCTATGGCAAATTGATTTGCCATAATGTTTTTTCTAAAAACATTTTCAATGTTTATCTAAATGCATTAGATCTAGTTTTTTTAAGTTCAGATTCGATAATTTTCATTTCTTCAACTGGTACCAACGAAAAATGGTAAAAAATTTAAACCATAAGAATTTAAGGAAGGAAATGACTCCAAATGTATGCCAGAAAGTCGAAAAGATATCAAATAATCCAAATCAATCTTGGTTGATCATCCAAATACCCAAAACTGTTCAAGAACTGTTCAAAGAGAAAATTCGATACTGCAACTCGGTAATGCAAGACTCCTCTGCAGTAGAAAAGCCCAGGAAAAACTAATAAATTAAATGAGGGAGTGATTTTGCCGTATCCACTATTAATTTTCAAAAATATTCCATGGAATTTTTATTTATTTCAGTCGTTACAACATTAACTTAGTGGTGAAAGCTTAAATGATGTTCAAATTGTAATTTTTTTATATTGTCTTTAATAATCAATTGATTTTTATCAATTTGGATTTAAAATTTGCACACCAAATGCCAAAACGTTGATGCTATAGAATCTGATTATATCATTGATTTAGAATCAAAAGTTTTAACAAAATTTTGGATTTTAATTGTGTTATAGAAAGACGAACCGGTTTTCCGGTAAACTTAATAATATTTCCTTCGTTATATTGTGTCAATGCACCAAGGAGGAATTTTTTAGGTTGAAAAAAAACCACATTAAAAAAAACCAGTACAATATTTGTATAATTTCTCACTCTTTTGGACTCTAATTTTTGGCAAATTTATCAAAATAATTAAGGAAAACTAATTAAGTTTGAAGAAGAATGTTTCTCTTCCCTTTATGTTCCAGAAACAAAAGTTTTAAGTAGATTAGAAGTAAAATAATAGAAATTATCAAAGAACAAGTCTTGTATTTTAATTTTAATTACAATTCGATAAAATTGTTTTTTCTCCAATTTGCATTAGAGAAGCTTATAAGGAGGGAACTTAAAGGTATATTGGTATATTTTTAGGGGAAAAAAGTTGTCTAATTTTCACCCTAAGAAAATGTTTCCAAAATACGTCCGAATCTCCATAAGATTACGTGTAAAATCATAGTGTTTTAAAATTGCAATAACTTTTTAAGCGACTTAGTAAATAACTTTAAATTTTTTGTAGGTGATTTAGTATTAATTAACAATTATTTTACTAAATTTTTAGTTGTCTGGTACCATTTTGACATACCTCTATAACATCCTTAAGCCAAAACTTTGAAAAAATGTTGATAGAAATTTATAAGTCCAGATAGTTAATTTGGAGAAAGATGAGGGTGGAAACGATCGTAAACCTGACCAATATTAAACGTTACTACAGTATCCTTTTTGGACTGTTTACCCATAAACAATGCGTTAACTATTAATTGCAATTCGATAAAAAAATTTTTTTCCAATTTACATCAGGGATGCTTATATAGAGTGAGCTTTAAAGATATATATTTCAAAGGGAAAAAATTGTCTAGTTTACACTCTGAGAAAGTGTTCTCAAAATATGTTCATTATATACATTATAAATACTTCTTTATATATTTCGTTTTGTTATAGAAAATACAAACTTTAAAATTATGAATAATTTTTGTGTGTTTTGTTATCATTTTGTAATATCAAACAATGGGACAAAACTTTCATAAAAATTGTATAAAATAAGTGTGTTTTTGAATTGAAGAAAGTGAGGAATTGAATTGATCGAAAACATCCCACATGACGATTTTAGGGGCTTTTATGTGTTCGATGTCTTCTATAGAAAAGTGGATGAAAACCACAAAATGATGTTGCAACTTGATATAACATGCAATTATTTCCATATGCGAGAACTATTTTTATATTTCCTGAATTTCATAAAACTCTGGCATATTATACTCTTAACTTTCAGTCACGTATTCATAACGAATTGTTCCATACGACAACGTTTTGTTAGAGCCAAACTTGTTTTGGTTGTTTTGAAAATTTACAAACGTTTCTCATGCAACTTTTCGCATGTATTCGGCTGCAATTGTAAGTGAAATATGTTCCATTTACTGGAGCACATATTATGTGAAATTAAAATTTGAATTGCCGTTTTTTTTTCGGTGGTGTGGAGGTCGTTTGTCGTTTCGTTTTCAAAGCAAATGCGGCCCTGACACGTCTGAGAGGATCCTCTCATCTGAATTCTGAACTCTCTACCTTCCTTCAATCAACAGGCTATTTCCTCTATTCCAGACCTTCACCACCGTCCCATATGGCTCCCTAGACAGCAATCGACCAAATGTTTCTTAGCCATAATTCATTACAAACATTCTCAACACTTCTTTGGCGGTTCGCATTAAGAATGGGGAAAAAAAAAGCTTGATGGCATGCAACGTTAACCTAATTTCTTCGTCTGCATTTCATTTTCGAATCAACCTCTTCACATGTGTTTGTTGGCGTTAGATATTAGATGTAATTAAAGACCTTACCATATTAGATGAACTTAGGTCACGAAATGTTTAGGTTTCTCTTACATTTACCAAACGACCATATGGTAACTGTTTCTCTTTTCTCTCTTCCTATTGAAAATTCGCTTTTTGTTATTACATTTCGATCCGATTCGATTGTGCTATAATTGAGGTGGGGCACGAGTAAATATTGATATTCATATGCAAATTGTGTTATGAATATAAATTTAATTTATCAAAAGTGGTTTTTTCTTTGAAAATTTGATTCGAAATCAATTCCTTTTCACATATCACATTGTTGAGCTTTTTGAAAAGAGTTTTAAGCCTTAGAGCGATATCAATTATAATTGGTGGACGATTTAAGTAATCGATTATGTGAGTTTCATCGGTTCTTCCGTAAAAAAAAACGATTACCATTAGAAGAAAAGACCTTGCCAAGATTAGATAAATGTTTTCGGAGTATAAAATATTTTGATTAAGATTTGATCAATTGAAATCTACTTTTCTAAGCCCTAAAGATATAACCATGGTGAATCCACTCCAAAAAAGTATTTTATTGATACTTTGTAATTTAAGGACCAATACTAAAGCCTGGAAGTTTCAAATCTCAACTAGTATTAGAAGTAAAACAATAATAAGTGAAAACAGAAAACATTTTTTTTTTCTTACGGATTAATAATACCATCTATAACAGAAATTGTCAATCATATACCTTCATATATTTAAAAAAATATTTTCTTGAAAAACCAATTTTTTTAACCGTGAAAAACTTTTGATATCGCTGTAAAAATATTTTTTTTAAGTTCTACATACGATCTTTATAATACCTAATTTTTTTCAAATTTTTCAAAAACGTATATCATAGTGAAAAAAAATAAAAATAAAAACCACTTCCGCGTTTAATGTCAATTAAGCTCTGATTTAACCGTATAATGTACATAAAGTATACGGAGGCATTGAATCTGGGAGTGGTTTAGCTAAATTTTCAAATTTTCAACAATCAAAACAAATGAACATCTATAAATTGAGCAATCCCATTGGCCAATAGCTACTAGTCATTTGATATTACCGCATTGCTTGACGTATACTTACAATAATTGTTCGTAATTAATTAATTAGTTAATTTAATTTGATCAAAATTCAAAAAGTGGTCCAAGTGATATTTTAAATAGTGTTTAATTACTCAAGATAACAATTCTTCTATTCAAGTAAGTGAAATGTTATTAAATTTAAAAGAAATCTTCGATTTCGATTTAATTGTCACATAAGAAATTTGTGAAAATTTATGGTTCAAATTTAAATAATTAAAGGACCTATGACTTCAAGCATGTTGTATTGGCTCAGGAAAAATATTTTTTTGAATGTCCTTTATATTTCTGTAATATTTCCGTGATTTTAAAGCATTTATAGTTCTTTTTATTATGTATTCTTTTAAAACACGCATACCTACGTCAAAGTCATCGAAAAATGCATTTCAAATTCTTTTGCTGAACACATCTACTTAATGTTATAAAAAATTCAAAATTTGAGTCCAATAATATGAAATTATCACAAAGAAAAGACAAAAAATATTGTAAGATATTTAACAAGAAAAATATCTATAAATATTTTTTTAAATCTAGTAACAATTAACCAATTTCTAGTAATCCAATTAAACTGAAATTTTGTACATGTACTTGTACCACCTTATACTTTTATTTATTGAAATTTTAGCTCAATTGAAGTATAACCAACAGTATTTTCGTGGATCAAACACGTCAGCGTGGATCAGAACCATTATGGTTCAATTTATTGATGAATCAAAGTAACAACAAAGTGGAAAATGCAACGTTACCAAATATCAACGTTTCTTAAAGGAACATAAGCTGATTATATTGTCTTTACTGTGGATTTTGGTAGAATTTTCGCGAAATAAAATGAGCTTTAATGGTTCTGATTCACACTGACGTCTCTAATCCATGGGAATACCTAATTAACTTTTAAGAAAGTCTTATATTTAGTTGTAAAACACTAAAAATGTTATATTTGTTATATTTAGTCTTTTAGAAGACCACAAATTTTTCAAAAATAGAAAAAGACGTTTAAATAAATGAAATGAGATCGAAAGTTAAATATAAAGGATTTAGAATGAAAACTATGTTTTCATAAGTTTCTTTTTCTGTAGATTATACATATAAATACATAAACAATTCTGGAATACCAATTTATTTTTATTTCTGGTTTTAAAAAGCATCCAAAGATACTTTGGGGATCTATTCCTTCTTAAAAAAAGGAACGAAAATAATTATCTTAAGTTAGTCGTTAAGATACTTAAAAGTTTACTTTTGTAGTTACTTTGCATATTAAGTTTCTTAACGTATTAGGTATAGTTGTTAAGTAATCAAATAATGTATTACTTATCCTTACTAATTTAAGAAAAAGGAACGAATCTACTTATGTATAAGCCCCTGGCATCACAAAACACATTGAAAACGATAAAATATTAATATAGAAGGTAAAAATTCTAATAAAAACTATAGGGGAATCTTATAGAACTAGAATTGACAGAAAAAAAGTATCTTAGTGACTTTGGAGTAACTAAGTTGTTTTGAAGGATTTAAGTTACAGTATCTAAGTTACTTTATTTTTTGGCAAAAAATAACTAGTATCCTCGGTACTTATTAAAAAGAACTGCAACTTGAAACTTAAGATGTATCTTAGATACCAAAAAGTATCTTAGATACCAAAAAAGTATCTTAGATACCAAAAGTATCTCAACTATTTTTATTTTATTTTATTCAAATTCAATAGTAAAAATCGTCGCAAATAATCTCGATTTGGTATGAGCAATTCTTCATGAAAAATTCAATAGTTTATAACTTAATATTGCAAAGGAATACCCTTATTTATTATGATTAATTTAGTATCATTCTTCAGAGGAATAAAAGAATAAAACAAAACAAAAATCGTGATAATCTAAGCAGTGATTACTAGACTGAGTCAAAAAAAAATCGACTATTTTTTTTTTGAAAAGTACATCGAAAATATTGTTCAAAGGGACAAAAAAAATACGGGAAGGTTTGAGCCCTCAATATTAATATTTTTCGATTTGTTATTTGTGCTTTCATTTTTGCGTCAATGCTGTCAAACTATCAAGGTGAAAAAATTTATCTGCACATATATTTATAGAAAATTAAATTCCCTACAAAAAACGTCTCTATGAAAATTTTTGTCAGACACGTCGTTTCGGAATAATCAAGCTTCAGACATTGATATAATTTTTAGATTTATCTTCTTTATTTTGGAATTTTGTAACTAACGAACAAATAAATATATAGAAATAAACAATATAGATTGTAAAAGGAAATTTAATGTTCTACAAAAAAAGTCTCCTAACAATTTTACATAAAATCACTCTTTCAAAAGTTATTCACAATTAAAGGTGAAGGAAAAATTAAATAATTGTTCTTTTCGTTGTTGAACCAATTTTGAAACAGTGAATTTATGTAAAAACGTTAAGAAACCTTTTTTGTAGAGCATTAAATTCCCTTCAGGAATCTATATTGTTCATTTCTTTATATTTATTTGTTCGTTAGTTAAAAAAATTCAAAATAAAGAAGATAAATCTAAAAATTATATCAATGTCTGAAGCTTGATTATTCGGAAACGGCGTGTCTGGCAAAAATTTTCAAAAAAATATTTTTTTTGGGAATTTAATTTTCTATAAATGTATGTGCATATGATTTCTTTTACCTTGATAGTTTGACAGCATTGACGCAAAAATGAAAGCCCAAATAAAAAATCGAAATTAAAGATTGGTAGACCTCTTAATATTAATTTAAAAAGCTCAAAACTTCCCGATAGTTTTTTTTGTCACTTTGAACAATATTTTCGATGTACTTTTCAAAAAAAAAAAATAGTCGATTTTTAGTCGAAACGGCGTGTCTGACAAAAATTTTTACAGAGACGTTTTTTGTAGAAAATTTAATTTTCTATAAATATATGTGCAGATTAATTTTTTTACCTCGATAGTTTGACAGCATTGACGCAAAAATGAAAGCACAAATAAAAAATCGAAATTAAAGATGATAGACCTTTTAATATTAATATTAAGGGCTCAAACCTTCCCGATATTTTTTTTTGTCACCTTGAACAATATTTTTGGTATTCTTTTCAAAAAAAAAAAACAGTCGATTTTTTTGGCCCAGTCTAGTAATTACCATTAGCAGCGATTACCCATTTAACTTTTCAAACATTATAGATGATAAAATTCAGATCTCAGCTTTTATTTTTTTAAGTAGGACGACAATTCAGGTTGTTTAAGATCAGTTTTTTTATTAAATATTTTTATAATTCAATTAGCTACATTTCGTTACGTATCGTAACTTCATCAGGCTTCTATTATATATTATATATTATATAGAAGCCTGATGAAGTTACGATACGTAACGAAATGTAGCTAATTGAATAATAAAAACATTAAATAAAAAAACCGATCTTAAACAACCTGAATTGTCCTCTTATTTTTAAACATTCTTTACTTTTCAAAGGCTATTTGTGTATAATATCATTGGTTTTCAAATAATAAGAAATGCTTTTTGGTAACTTGTTATATTGTAATGAATTCAGGCGAAGTCTCTGATATTTGTTGATGAAGACATAAATTTAGAGTTACTTGATGGTTTACTTAATATTTAGCCAGTTTCATACTATTTTACTGTAAAAATAAAGCGATCTTCTAACTAAGCAATTGCTTTACAACATTGGTGGATGGTTTAACAATAAAACCCCTTGAAAAACGATATTTTTTCGTTGAAAATTTCTGTGTTAATTTTTTGTTTTTTAGTTTTCATATGTGACAAGAGGAAAAAAATTCCCACCGCATATATAAATATTAATGGCCCGTATACCATCAAGTCCCATCACGTAGTTAATCCATTTTCTTCATCTATGAATCACCCATAAAAACTCTTTGTTCTACTTCTTGTCCCATACACAAAAACCTATTTTCTATCACATTACGAATGTCACTCATCCCATTACTTATATGTCTTCAAATGTCTTCAACTGCAATTCTCTAAGGTGAGTGCACCGTAAGTAATAACATGTGCATATGGCTCTCATGTCAGACCTACTGCACTCATCTAAGTGGTTATAGGGGCGCTATAAAAACAATACAACAACAACACATATCCATATGGACAGCCACTTCGGAAATAGTCAAATGCAACACGTGCGAATGAAATATGTTACGAGTGTTTATTGGCCTTGAACCTCTTTTAAGTTTCGAATGCCAATCGACTTTAATTTCTCGAAACATTCCTCACAAATATGGTAACAGTGTTGGGAGCTTTCACGCTTTAAGCTCAAAAACGTATGTTTTCACTTTACCAGCAATTCCCCTTCCGCTTCCTGCGGCTTCCTGGCGGCCAAGTCTTAATGATTGCCGGTTTTAATTCACTCCATGTGTGTAGTGAGTGTGTTACTACCCTCAATAAGTTGTGAAGAAGGTAAGGCCAAATATGAGTCAACCAAATAACGAGGCCCAGGAAGCACGTACCATTCTTCTTTATCGCATCAAACCCATTGCGGATATGTGGGTCTTTTTTCGACACCAATGCCTTTCGTATTCCGACTATTACTATCAACATTTGGATAGGTCGACAAGAGTAAAAATATAGGGTGATTTTCGTTGAAAATCATCCCCACCATGCACCCTTAAATAAACTGTTTATACCAGAGAGGGGCCCGTTTTTGTATAGAGGGACTCGTGCCAGTTTATCGTTTTTCGCAAAAGAAGCGCTAGGTTCTAAATTATAGTATCTATCGCTGTGCGTTTTTCGTTAGTGTGTTGGATGGTTTGTTAAGTTCTTCTCCAGACCAATTTGGACTAATTAATTAATACTTAACGAGTGATTATAATAGTCGTTCATGACAATTTAGTCGACGAACACAGTCGTTAATTGAAAGTTCAGTTGTGTTTCGTGGGTGCGTTACAACTTTTGGATTTTATCAGACTGGGTAAAGTACCACTTGAATAACTTAAAAAAATCAATTAAGGGATGTTTTTCGTTTTTAAGTGAAAGTGTAAGTGGGAATCATTTATCAATTTGAAAAGAATATTAATTATGGATACTTAAACCCGTTGGACTCTTGAAGGCATAAAGTGATTTATTGACGAGGATAATTAGCACTTGTTTCAGGCAAAACAATGACAAATGTCGGTCTAATTAATATCTGACTATCGGTTTTATTCACTAGAAACAATGGCAGCAATCAGTGTTGTTGCGTTTGGCTCATCGCCGTTGAAAAGTGCCAAAAAAAGTGGCAACAATCGTGAGGTGTTAGTTCTTCGCAAGAATCAAGTGGACAACGAAATGTTGATTGGACAAAAGACGGCCAGACGATCGAAAACCAAGGAGGCTAGTGAACGAGTCCCGAATCCGACTCCCATAGCCGTAGCCCGAAGAAATGCCCGCGAACGTAACCGGGTTAAACAAGTCAACAATGGTTTTGCCACCCTACGACAACATATCCCGCCAGAAATTGCCGCCGCGTTTGAACAAAACGGAAACGGACGTGGTACCAATAAAAAGTTAAGCAAAGTGGAAACTTTGCGAATGGCCGTTGAATATATCAGAAGTTTAGAGGAAATTTTGTCCGATGAATCGGATAGTTTGGGCAATAGTTCGGTGTCTTCGGGAACGTCAATGGTTTCATATCCCTCGCCTAATCCTCTATCGCCGGGAATTTCTTCCTCGAATCAAACGTACCAATTTTCACTTACGTCGACCGATGATGATGAGATGTCGATAAATTCACCGAAATCTTTCTCCCAATATGTACGAATACCGAATACTGATACTTTCCAAATTGATTCCTATGAAGACGAAGAAAACATTAAGCCAGATATTAGTCAAATCGATGCTAATTTGGTCGACTCGAATATGGTTTTTATCGATACGGAAAACCTATCGGTTTTTAATCCAAATTCTCACCATCATCATCATCATGCCGCTTCGTTATCACCTGATATATACAGCGAAAATTCTCTATCACCTGCCATGGCCATGGAGGCAACAGATGGCCACTACGTTTTTACGACACTTCCGCCCATCGATGTACTGCAACCGTCTAATATTTTGCATAATAAACTAAATTTGATGAACACGTCTTCCGAGACCCGCAACAATCCCAACATCTTCCCTGACCATTCTCTAAGTGGCCATTTCCAAGCCAACGATTTACAAATCGACGAGGACGTTAAATGGTGGAAACAAAAAATATGCTAACTCATTTCTATTCCAAGTAAGTAAAATAGTTTACGACGCGATTTTTATTGGACCCACTTAAATTGTCAAAGACAATTTCCATCAATTTGATTTATCATCGAAGGCTTTTCAAAATATAACAGCCTCTGGACGATACAAGTCTAACTACTTCATTTATTCTTTATGAAGTGGACTCGTTTTTTGTGTTGAAAAATTTGTTTTTAACTGGCAAAACATGAGGCCTTGCTAAATGCAATGTGATAAACGTTGGTCGTCGTTGGAGGAACGCGGTATAGAATGCGACCAAAAACCAAGTGCGATCGGCCAACAAACGTTCAAAACAATGCTCAGAATTCCTTCCTTATGGTTGATTCGATCACTTCTTTCATAACACAAAAAAAAAAATATTTCAATGTTAACAAACCTTATTCCTGAATTTGACCGCGCCGAGGTCGAAATAAACGCTCGTAATTATTTCGATTCTGTCTGGTTAACTAGGTGAGAATTAAGGGTTCGAATTTTTATTGAAATAAGCAAATTTTGCCGCGGGATATCATCCCTTTAATCTCTTCTAATTTAACGCCTATTGCCTATGTATAATTGTCTGAAAAGAACTAATAAAAACTAATGGATCAGAGATTTTCTATCGTTACATGTTATAATACTTGCTTAAGGATAAGAACGTGGCCTATATTTCTTCCAGAAGAGACCCAAAACAACGAATCTTTCATATAAGTTCAAGGGATTCTATACCTTGTTGGGTATAAGCTTGGATCAGGAACGTCGAGATTTTCAGAACTGAAGAGAACTATTCTGAATGGATACGTATTGTTCATTCGAATGCAATTTATACGTAAAGTTTGACATGCCAAAAATGAAGAAGCGACGATTATTTTCAAATATATATTTATATTATAATATGTAAAATTAAATTTTCGTTTCAAGTCCATTTTAGCACATCCACAATCTGCCAACGTTGCATTTTTGATTTCGTTTTTAATTTAATTCGCGATATTTTTGTTAATTCAATTCAAACATGGTATAATTCACTCTTTTGTGGGTAAATTTTTATTATGGACCGATTTAATCGCGAATTAAATTAAAACAAAGTCGAAAATACAACGTTGCCAGATTGTAGGTGTGCTGAAATGGACTTGAGCCAAAGTAAACTTTATTTAGAAAATTTAATTTTACACAATACAATATAAATACATATTTGAAAATAACAGTCGCTACTTCATTTCTGACATGTCAAAATTTACGTACAAATTGCATTCGAGTGAACAATACGTACAGGAATAATATCGAAACCATTCAAAAACAGTTCTCAAATTTCGACGTTCCTGATCCAAGTTTATATCCCTTGTTGTTCCTACAAAGGACCAGTGGAATTACATGGAAAATATTAGCAAAAAATGCGATATTTTGTATCATTTTTCTAACTCTAGCCAACTTGTTGGGTCTCCTTTCCAGAATTCAACGTTTTATTAATCTTTTATAGAAATCAATTGAGTGGTCTATTGTTTAAAAGTTGGATACATAAAATCTTCATTTAAAAGTTGCAATTTTTATTTGGTAAATCAACAGAAATTTACTTTATAACCATTCAAAATTTTTGGTTTTACATTTAAGAAATTGCTATAAAATGCCAGCAAGTACTGAAATTTAATACCTATAGGGTATTAAGTTACTGTCAAGAATTGGTTTTCTGTATTTAAAGTGTATATAGGATATAGAATTGTCCTATTACTACGCGAATACATTCGATGTTTCTTAAGGTATACGCCTAATGTTCCTTAAGGAACATCGAACGTATTATTCAAAACAACGCATCTTTCATATAAGTTCAAGGGGTTCTATACCTTGTTGTTGGACCAGTGGAATTACACGGAAAATTATGGCAAAAAAATGCGATATTTTGCATCATTTTTCTAACTGTAACCAACTTTTTTGGTCTCCTTTCCAGAATTCAACGTTTTATTAATCTTTTATAGAAACCAATTGAGTGGTCTATTGTTTAAAAGTTGGATACATAAAATCTTCATTTAAAAGTTGCAATTTTTATTTGGTAAATCAACAGAAATTTACTTTATAACCATTCAAAATTTTTAGTTTTAGATTTAAGAAATTGCTATAAAATGCCAACAAGTACTGAAATTTAAATAGGATATTAAGTTACTGTCAAGAATTTGTTTTCTGTATTTAAAGTATATATAGGATATAGAATTGTCCTATTACTACGCGAATATGTTCGATGTTCCTTAAGATATACGTCTGATATTCCTTAAGGAACGTATTATCTTTTAGACACATATCTTTTACCAAATTAGAAGTATTTCTACGACATAAGATCATAACAATATAAAAATAACTGTATACTGTGGTATAGTATCAAAAAATGAAGAAAAAATGTATATATTAACAATTTAAAGAAATGATAAATGTACTTCCTTAGATGCATGAAAAGTTATACTTCTTTGGTATAGTTAAAAAATGTTTTCAATCCACTACCGTAGCCTTTTCCGGTAGTGCCTGAACTAGCACACCAGTTATAAGTGGTTCCTGATAACTAAAATATGATATAATTATAAAAACAATTTGTTTTCAATACTAAAATACATAACAAGCAAACGTAGGTTTTGCAGCAAAGACAAGGACAAAAAATATAAAGCTATAAGGACATCCATGTGAGTAGAATCCAAATACAGTTATTATTGTCTAAAATTTGAACTATCACGTCATTGGTTTCTACTGTCATTTCAATTTCATTAAATTGCTAATTTTAGCCATTTGTCAGTTGTGTCAATTTTGGGATGTGAATACTTCACGGAAAGTTACTGGTTTTAAAATAGGAGATTATATTGGCTATTTATACATAGATTATGTATGTTTCCATAGTTGATTGCTGGTACATTATATATAATATGTATACACATTTGGCTACTTATATAAATTACATGTTATATGCATTAACTGTTTCTCAAAGAGCATGGGTCAAATTATAGAAAAATACTTATAAAAACAAGCCTATTAGCAACGGCCTAAAAATTAAATTAATACAATAGTAATTGTATATTTTATTTACTCATTTATATATAAGTATTGAAACTGATTTTTAATTCAAATATAGAAAAATATAATGTTATAATATGTATCAATCGACTTTTCTTACATTATTTTAAATATTGCATTGAATAATTTAAAAAAAATGTTTATCTTTTAAATGGATTTTGGTTCTCATAATAATAATAATAATAATAATAATAGGCAAACTTATGTAATATGTATGCATAAAGTCGACAAAGCCAGAGAACAAATATTATAAGCACATACATGTGAGTGAAATACCATATTTATTTTAAATTTGAACTGAATGATTGTTGCTATGGTTTCAACAGTCAATTTGGTTTCAATCAATTGTCAATTTTTACCATTTGTCATTTGATCAAATTTGGCGTCGTTTATGGTTGATTTTTTCGATGATTTGGTATTCTCTTTATGGATATTTAAGAGGTATACTCGTATTTATCCAAATCGAAGTCGAAACCGAAGATTTAACATTGGATTTTGCAAATCCGGGGTTGAAATAGGAGACGAAGTCTGAGATACTTAAGAAAAGGACAGGTCTAATGAAATAGGAGAAATATAAAAGTCTATCCCTCGGAAAAATTGAATATAATTTTTAATAGAACGCATAGTAGGCAATGAATCAATAAAACATTAATAAAATTTGGACCACAGTGGGTCTACTGTTGAATAGTGACCCAAGTCAAATGCCATTCCTACAAACCCTTAATGAACTCAACAATAAAGCAAACTATTTTGCAAATAGATAAACTAGTAGAAAAAAAATAATTTGGACGACTCTGAAGTTAGTAGGGAAATGTGTTTTATTAGCAATAGCTTGATATCTTTACTTCTGGGGTTCCAAAATCTTCAGAATGAAGTCGGAGGTTTAAAATCAATCGATAGTCCCGTTTTTTCTTCTATCTCTAGTTGTAGTAGTCTCTATTTTCTTTTAAATCAACACAAAACCGAAGTATATGAAATTTTGGACAATTTATTTTTAAATTTTCCGCCATCACAGTATATGGCTTTGATTATAATTATTTGAAGGTTTATGTCTCAGCTAATTATTTAAACATCAAACAAAATTTAAACAAATGCATTAAAATCCAGTTGAATAGAAAAGAACAACAAAAATTTGAAAACCAATAAAAATTTGCAAAGGTTAAATGAAAAGAATATGTAGGGAACTATAAATTTGTTCCTCCATATTTGGTATACTTCCTGGAAACTCGACAAGGAATTTTGGTATTCCCGTGGATCAGGCATGTCAGCGTGGATCAGAATCATTTTGGCCCAATTAATTCGCGAATTAAAGTAAAAAACAGAAGAAAATGCAACTTAACCAGATATTGATGTCCCTAAAAGGAACACGAGTCGATTTTTTGTCATTGCCGTGGATTTTGATTGATTTTTTGCAAATAAATTGGGTTCAAATGGTTTTGATTTTTACTGAAATTTCAATGCTAATTTCGGTACCTAAAGCTTTCTTATACGAAGCTTTTTTCACCGAAAATCACCCTAGCGAAATTAGCTTAAAATATTCTTTATTCGTTGTTATACAATATTTTTTTACAGTTTTTCACTGAACTTTTCTAAGTTCCATGAAAATTGCCCACCAATACTCTCACAATTCTAATAATTGTACTTCTAATAATTGACTTTTGATTGTCCAACACAACCATTCGGCGGCAAATGTATTTTTGTGTAATGCAACCACTCGAAATAAAATTCCTCGAACTAATTAAAAATAATTGTTATTGGTCGCATTTAGTGTCATTTTATTTTAAACAAAGAGGCCAAACTTTGCGATTGTCTCAATATGAGGATGATGTCGACAGGTGGTTTTACCCCGTGTACGTTAAGTTGCAGTCAATGTCCCTTCTTTCGCCATTTCCACTTTTTATCCTTACACTTTTTCTTAGTTTATTACCCAAAAAAAAATTAATATTCCAGCCTTGGAAAATAGATCAACGAAAACACTCATTTTCCCCCTTGTTTATTCGATATGCTAAGTACTAGTCCCATTGTTTCGTTTATCGCTATTTGACCGGAAATGTTAGTGCTATTTTTTTTTAATTCAAGGTGAAATGCGAGACGAATTCGTGTAATCGATAATGGGTGAAAAAAGCGTTTAAATAATTAACATATTGCGATCGGAAAGGGTTACAAATTTGAATTACTAATTTTTAAATTAATTCTTTTGGAAGAAGTTCAAGGAAAAAAAATTTTAATCTTTGCCATTTTTTTTTTTGTTTTTTGATAGGACGGCTCGGTTCATTACACAGCGCCAATGCATTGTAGATATATTAATTCATTAATAAAAACGAAGATAATTACGTAGTTGGGTCTTCTCGTGTAAATGAACGAGTTTCGAGTGCAAGTGCAACGCAATTCGGTAGTTATAAATGCTGTTTAAAATGAAAAACACGAAGTCTTGGCTGCGTACATGAACAATCAGAATTAAATATTTAACGGTACATAAACATTGGTGCATAAAAAGTCTCAACAAGATCATGCAGCTCTCTTGCAAATAATAATTATTGCATTGTGCAAGTCGCATCGACTGACTTGAATTAAAAAGCTAAGTATGCGGTAACTATCTGCCATCAGTTTTGTTTCATTCATTCGTTCGTCTCACTACTATTTGAGCAATGCAACATTCTGCCAAACTGTCATTAACAGTGTATGTAAGAATGCTGCGCATCTTCGGCAAGTGCACTTTGCAACTGGGCGGAAAAAAAATCAAATCACCAAAGAGCAACGATATGAAAATTCATGGCGCGTGGCTTTCGGTCTTGGGTTTGGATTGCATCATAGATGCATTTGTAGCTAAATTCTAAGAGTTACAATCAATCTACAAAACTCTAATTAAGATACTTGGGAACAAATGATTTGCCGCTGCTATTTGATGCAACAATTAAAAGTTTTAGTTTTTTGTTGCATTTGGATACGAAATTTAGTTATTATCCACTTTTTTACATATGATTAAAATAGTTTTCTAAGTCTTCACTAGCTTAATCAAAGTTTAAAAGAAAACATCATTTCAAAAATGGTAATCACATTTTGCAAGGTATTTGTTTGATGCAATTACGTAAGCAAAGCTGAACTCTTTTTACTTCTCAATAGTATTTTCTCTAAGTATTCATTAGACTGATCCAAAAAAATATTTAAATTTTTATCTAAATTATACCGAAAATATTGTTGGAAATGACAAAAAAAATCCTGTGAAAGTTTAAGCTCTTAGAATTAATATTTAGAGGTGCCGCATCGCCAATTTCGATTAAATAATTAACATACTTTGTTCTAGTTACAGGAAGAAGAATCACCATATAGACCGTCTTTGAAATGGACTTACGCCACTTTCAAAATAAACGAGTCATATGAACATATTATTTTATTTCCAAAATAACTCAAAAATCATCATGAATACTAGACTGATTCAAAAAAAAATTATGATTTTTTTTTCTTAATTATATCGAAAATATTGTTGGAAATGACAAAAAAAATCCTGTGAAAGTTTAAGCTCTTAATATTAATATGAAGAGGTGCCGCATCGCAAATTTCGATTTTCCATTTAAATAATATGGAAACAATATTCTCTTGCACTTTGGAATTTTATAGCTGACGTTGGTGACAATATTTCGGAATGATTAAGGTATATTCTTGTTGAAAATTGAACGATCTACAAAAAAGGTTGTCTTACAAGTTTTTTATATCTTTATTCCTTCAAAAGTTATTCTAGGTCAAAGTTGAACTAAACAGAAATTTTAATATTTTTTCAATTTTTTGACGCAACCATCAATTTGATGAGAAAATTTTATACATTTTTTGTAGAGCACTTTTTTTCCTATAACTTATCTACATAAAAGTTTTTGATATTTTTCACACGCCCTAAGTTATTTAATTACAATAAAAAAAATAATTTTTATGTTAAAAATATAATAATTCAGGAAATTTTCAGTTTTAATGCAAATAACTTAGGACCTGTGAAAAATATCGAAAACTTTTATAGAAATAAGTTATAGGAAAAAGGTGCTCTACAAAAAATGTCCTATGAAATTTCCTCATAAAATTGATGGTTACGTCAAAAAATTGAAAAAATATTAAAATTTCTCTTTAGTTCAAATTTGACTTCGAATAACTTTTGAAGGAATAAATACATCAAAAACATGTTAGAGACCTTTTTTGTAGATCGTTCAATTTTCTACAAGATTATACCTTGGTCATTCCGAAATATTTTTACCAACGTGAGCTATAACATTTCAAAGTGCAAGAGAATATTGTTCCCATATTATTTAAATAGAAAATCGAAATTTGCGATGCGCTACCTCTTAATATTAATATTAAGAGCTGAAACTTTCACAGGATTTTTTTTTGTCATTCCCAACAATACTTTCGATATAATTAAGAAAAAAAAATCATCATTTTTTTTGAATCAGTCTAGTATTCTTGATGATTTTTGAGTTATTTTGGAAATAAAATAATATGTTCATATGACTCGTTTATTTTGAAAGTGGTGTAAGCCCATTTCAAAGACGGTCTATATGGTGATTCTTCTTCTTCTTGTAACTAAAACAAAATATGTTCATTATTTGACTGCTAAGTTTTCAGAAATTACTTATTTCATTTTAGTTGTTCACAAAAACGCCAATTATTCCCTCCTCTTTAGTATCTTATGTTCATATGGTTAAAAATGGTAGTACTATAGGAATTGTTCTTGAAATGGACTTAACTCACTTTCAAAATAAACGGCGCATATAACAAATAGTTTTTGATACAATTTACTTTGGTTTCTAGTGTGAAAAGATCAATTACGGATTTCATGTTAAGATAATTTTTACGCTTACTAAAGCACGATTGGAATTCATATATGTTCATATATATTCATGTAAACAGGGATTATCCTGTTTAGAATTACAAGTGATATCGGTGGTTACCAACTTGTTTGGTTGTTATCAACATTCATATAAAAATTCCAAAATTATTTTGTGCTCTATATAATTAAGGACTTTTTAACCAATTATTTTTAGGTATGATTTTATGTTTAATTGTATGATTTATTTATTAAATAAAATAATTTTTAATCATTGGTCAAGTCCTTTCTGAATTCTCGATTACATTCATTTATACTATTCTTAGTATTCTTTTTCCATTTAGTATTTTCATGGCCTCTTTTTCAACTGATTGTTGATTTTTTAAGCCAATTTTTATTATATTACCATACTAAACTATTCTTGCATTTTTAAATTTTCTAAATTGTAATTTTTTTTTAAAAGTATTTGAAGAACATTGACCCAAATGTAATGGTTTAGTTATAGTACTTTAATTTCGTTGAAAAAACAAACGATGACTCAACAATATTAGTAATCAAAATGCTGAAAATTGTATCAGTAGAGGTGAAAACAATTTTTGTTTATATTTTTATATATATGTATTTATTTTTTTTTTGGGTATGAGAATTCGCTTGTTTTACCTTGACCTGTAAAGTGCGTCAAAAAAAAAATCTTTTTAAAACTTTGTTATTTCATTAACATATGACTCTACACAGTGATTAAACTTGAAATTGAAATGAATGAATAAATTTCTTTTTATTAAATAGAAATGAATTGATAAATAAGAATTAACTTTTACGCTTCTGCACGATCTTGGGATAAGGTCGTGTGTCTTGCAGGATCTTTGAAATTTTCACTTTTTTACTTTAGAAAATATATAAACATTGGGAAAACGGTTAGGAAAAATTAATTTCTTTTTTTTTTTGGGTATTAAATGCTTGATCTTTCTATTTAATCTTCGTACAACGTTTCGCTACATTAAAATATGTTAAAAATTAACTATATTAATTTATAATTTAAATAGCATTTAATATACAAAAAAAGAGAATAATTTATTGTTATATTATATAAACCATGGATAAGAACATAAATAGAAATTTTTAGCTTTTACAAGGAGTTTATTGTTTAAGAGTTTCTAGAAATTTTGAAAATTTCCGCTGTTTCGATAAATTAATATGAGGAGGCGAAATGCACATAAATTCAATACATTTTCATATTAAATTCCCAAAATTTAATAATAATAGTGGTACAAAAAAAAAACTGTATGTTGATTTAAAGTTGGCAAAGTTCAAATTTTATATTTCTTTTTTTAAATAACAATCACTATGACTCACTGAAAAAAATCGGTGTTTTTTTTGCCCAAATTCATTAAACAAAAGAAATTAAAGAAATCTTCGGAAAAATATTTAATTTTTCTAAGATTTCCACGAAAATTTCTTAATAATTGGAGCTTTTATAACTTTCCTTTTTAAAGTAAGCCTATTTCATGGCTACCTCCTAATAAATAGAAACCTTTTGAAATATTGGTCAAATCTAGTCCGTGAATGTATCAATCTCGAGTAGTAATTACACCGACGATATTTTGCTTCCTATAATAACAAAAAATAAAAAATAAAATTCTTTTAATTTAAATTATGGATTCATAAAACTAACATTAGAGTCTAAAGTTTTCACGGTTAATAAGTTTCTGATGTTTTACAAATCTCATATTTTCTCGCAATTTTCTTCAATTAAAAACTTTAACCACGTAAACTAGAGATTCAGATTTGTGAGAAAAATTGAAATTCTGAAGTTTTCTTTTTCTGATAAAAAAGATACTTGGGGAATCCCATTGGGGTATTAGGTAGTATGTACCTAATAACTAAGCCACCTCATACAATAACATTCCAATGCAGTTTTGCCTACAATAGTTTATAGACCATTTGCACATTGATTTTTTAATCGATAATGGACATTTTCAAATGAGGAAAAACTAATTTTATCTTATGAAAATTTTATATTTAGTAATGAGATAATTTTTAAATGGTATCCGAAAACGATAGGTGAGCTTATGGGTCTTCTGTGTAATCACCTAATCACCGTCCGAGATATAAACAAATCATGAGCTGTTGTCATAGAAATAATAATAATTTACTCAATTTTTCATGTTTTTCGCTACAGAAAAAAAATGGTTTAACCTAAAAATTACTCTCATTTCTTTCTATGGAAAAGCGTTTAATTGTGATAAGTGTATGTTAATAAAACTAAGCTATTCATTAATTTCTTCATTACTGAATCTTCAAATACAAGAAAGAAAATTTATTTTTCCAAACAATCAAACGGTAATTGCCATTTGAAGCTATATCCAGTAAATAAATTTCTAAAGATTTCAAAAACATTGCCTAAGCTGGAAAATGAGGAAAATTATTTTAATTTTTTTTATAAAATGTGTCATTGTGTATGAATTTATAATTCGCATTGAAGAAAAACGTTATTTTTGGAATCAATTAAATTATATTTGAAATTTGGAGAAATTTATTGTTAATAAGTTTCCGCTAGTTCAAAAATATTGACTAAAGCGAAAAGTGTACAAAATGCTATATAGCAATAGCAATGAAAAATCGAGCCCAAAATTGTATTTGGAACATTTTTAGAGGAATTTGGGTGTAAGATACCTTGATACTCCAAATTCCAACTTTCTGTGTCTTTTTCTTTGCGAATAAATCAAAGAAAACCATAAATTTTAAACTATTTTTCCTCGACAATGAGAAAACCAATTTGACTGAAATTTGGACATCCCATGAAAGTACAATAAGGGCTATACTTAGAATAAATAAAAGACTTTAATTCTCATTACAATTATTTATAGTTGATGATTTCTAAAGAGTAAACTAACATGCTTTTTCTTTAAAAATTAAGAAAGTGTAATAAAGTATACCTTGCCTCAATAAATTTCATATATTGTAAATGGTTAATAATCATTAACATTTAGTTTGAAAAATTTAAACCTATTATTTTCTTACGTTTTGTGTTTAAATACATTTGTCATAGGAAAACGTTCATGGTATTTTAATATTCTATGACCTCATTTTAAGGCCTGGTCATTAAAAGCTCGTTTTAAGCTTTTTGAATTTAAGATTTTTTTTGGCATTTTTAAAGAAATATTATTTAAAATCTATCACGTAAAGGTAAAAAAAAACATTTTAAATTATTTTTATAATCAAAAATCATGAATCAATCTTGTATAATTCGAATGCACGTCTTATCTCCCAAAATATGAAAAAAAATATAATTCTATATATATATAATCTTTTTTTCAGGGTATTTTTCGTAATGTTTTTCAATAGACTTAAAACTATCATGGTGTTAGTAGTGACGCTATAATGAAATTTTGGTGACAAAATTCTTTAATAAGCTTTTGCCAATCAATGAATGACGAAATAGTTTGAATCTTAAGCAGAAACAAATCGGTGTGGGTTCGGAGAGCGGGGGAATAGCCTTTGACATTTGATTGGTAGTTCTATAAAAAATTTTGCTTTTGGAAAAGGACATTCTTTAGTTGGTAAAGAACTTAAAGATATTTTTACTTTTTACCAATTTACTTGTCAAATGATGAGAATAGGGGGCGGCTAAATCATACACTATCCCATGATTCCCCATAATCTTAAGCGATTTGACGAAATCAGACTTAGAAATCTACAATAAAAAATGATTTTTTTTATTTTTTCTTGAAGATCCCTTATTTTTGTTAGGTACGTGATTTTTTTTTGAAATTAAATAGAATATTTACCAATTGGAAAATCTTTGCTTTTCATTTTCTTTGTTAAACGTTTGCAAAAAACTTTGATCTACTTAACTTCAATTTCGTACAAAACCGACGTAAACTACTGCTTTTTCAAATTCACCTTCCAAATTTAATTTTGGTAGATAAACACCACAATTTCCTAAGTTAACGTAAATTAGATGATAAGATTGATAGTTTTTTGCATTATTTTTACTAAGGCATAACACTAGTAAAGGCATAACACTAGTAAAATTTGGTACCTGAATACATAGGAAACCATTGATTTACGCTATGTTTTTTAGCGATTTTTGATATGCAAGGTTTAAATTTTTATGTGAGATAACTTCAATTTTTTTTTCTTTTTTTTCCATTTTTCCTAACTATTGATTTGCTTTAAGTTCTGGTGATATATCGGTTTGATTTGAGATACTTTTCAACTGAAATCCATAAAGTTTTGAGCCTAAAAAATGATGCCCCACTAACTTCTATTGTTCCAACTCTAAAATGCATTATTCTCATTTCACGATCAACAGGTTTTTTTCGAACCATTTCATTTTGTTAACTGGTTAAGTTTTTAACCACATCTAAGACTAAATCCTCCCGCCATTCAAACCGGCAAAGCCATGTAATATATCACTGTACGAATTGCGTACTTTTTCAACTTTTACTTTGCTCTAATTTAGACGATCCAATCGTGCTAATTGCTGCCAAGATAATTTAAGTCTTCATTAATTATAAGCCAGTATCAGCCAGAAGCGCGACACTGGACTGCACCGCAATATTCTAGCATTTGGTCCACAAAAACGTGTAATTAACCTGCAGCTTAATGACATGTTTATCACTGTTTTATGAATATCCGCATATGTAACGTCTTTGCTTCCATTTTATAGTCCAAAAAAAAAAAGACCAACAGCCATTATAACGTGTTCACGTTGGCCGAAGAGTCGGAGCTTCCGAATTCATATTTCGTATAATTGGCATAAGTCTTTTTTGATATTTTCACCAAGGCTTAAAATTAATATTTAATAATTGCGTTTTTAAGCCGATTTTTTTCGTTCAATATAAATTTTTATTATTCTGTTAATTAAGTCATGAAAGTTGAAAAGGTAAATTAAACGTTAATGTATGTTTGTTTTAATACTACTGGTGTATAAATTTTTTTTAATAGTCGTAAAGCAGAAAAAATTCCCTCAAAAACACGAAAAGTTCATTGCTTCAATAAAAATTAATTTCATTTTATTTTTCTTTCATTCTTTCTTCGTCTCAATGTTTATGTGCTGTTATCATTTTTAATGCTTTCAATAAAAATAAATTGAAAAGACAATAAAGACCAGTGACGTATTTGAAGCAGCATAAGAATGATAATCATAACGATGCGATGCTAATAGTGATGGCCCTGTAATAAACTTGAATTAATTGAGCCAAGAAATTCTTTTGAAGAAAATCGTTTATACATTTTTTTTCTGTTAAATGACGGTTTGAAAAACCGAAATTCTTCAAAAAAAAAAAAAAAAAAATTGATTACAAGTTCAAAGGTCCTTTACCTCGACAACTTTTGCAACGTCCCCTCTAAGCCAACTGTTGTCTCCCTACGTCTAAGACTTGTCTTTTATGCTTCGCCTCCCCGACTGAATCCTTGAAGGAACTTATAAAAGAAATCACGTAACAAAAGAAAGTCTTAAGCCAAGGACAAGCACAAATCTTGTCACTAGTCTATAAACATGAAATTATAACCCTCCGCGCCATTCCTCTCGGATCCACAAGGAGGAAAGCCCGATGGGGCGATTTGGCGAAATGGGAGAGATGCAAGACTTTATACCTATATATGTATATATTAAAAAAAAATTTCAATGACTGGTTTTAGTCAATGATTGCCCCCGGAAGAAAAGGTTTTTTTTTGCCGGTCGTGGCTCGAGCTTCGCTCTATTCATTTCGGTTGAATAACGTCTGCGTCTGGAATGACTTGGGGATGATCGAAAACGATTCATATTGCCAAAATTCCTCTCGGCAATCCATAAAAGTTCCACACCAAATAAATCATATTGTGAATTTCAAACGTTGAAGTTTTGCCATACAGTTATAAATTTTAAGGATGTTATGGAGATACAATCGGAGACAAAAGTGCAGAAGAAAAATAGAAATTCGTGAATAATAATAAACCATGAGGCGAATAAATGGGTTGATATTTAAAAAAATGTTTATAGTTTACGAGAAAATCGGAAATTTCAAAACTTTTGCGACTGAATATATTAGGTGTACCGGAAAGTAATGTCGTTTTTTTTTCAGCCAATAGTCATTCAATTGCCTTTTATCTGCTTAAAAGTTATTTCAAAGTGGTTCTAAAGCCATTTTATGATTTGAGTAATTTATCAACTTAATAAAAATTACAAAATATTTTTTATTCCGACATCTATATTGAAATGGTAGGACCAAAACCCCGAAAGAATATAAATTCGGTATTATATCTACTTCAAGTTTCACAGGATAGCAACGTAAAGTTGTTACTAAAAAAAAATTAAATGTTGATCTAAGTGCATTAGATGTTCATTAATGCCAAATTAATTTTTTTAAGTCCCAATTTGATAATTTTGATTTCTCCAACTGGTACCAACGAAATATGATAAAAAATTTAACCAATAAGAAACTAAGAGGGCAAATGGTGCCAAATATATGCCAGAAAGTCGAAGAACTGTCAAATAATCCTAATCAATCTTAATCGGTTGGCCAAATTCCCAAAAGTATCCAAAAACTGTTAACAAATAAAATTCTATGTTGCAACACGGTAATGCAAGACTCTTATGCTGAAGAAAAGCCCAGGAAAATATTTATTAATTAAGGGGGGGGGGTGATATTGCCGTATCCACTATAAATTTTCAAAGTTTTTCCATCGGATTTCTATTTATTTCAATCGTTACTACATTTACTATGAGGTAAAAGAATTGAAAGCTTAAGCGATGTTCAAAATGTATTTTTTTTATATTGTTCTTAGGAATCAATTGATTTTTAGCTATTTTTTTTTATTTTCAAATAAATTGCATAATCTGCATAGGGTTGCAATAAGTGCATTCAATCCATAGACAATCACATGTAAGCACTTGTCCCAGTAGATTAGTACTGTAGAAGTACAAAGATTTTTAACAATCAATAGCAACAATAACAATAATAGTAATTCTTATAGCAATAACAACAATCATAAAAACAATCAATAGTAGCAACAAGAATAATAATAATAGTCTCTAATAACAATGTCAATGCTAAAAATAATGTGAAACATTAATATATAAGTAATAAATTAAAATAAAGCTTTATAATAAGAAATAATAATTTGGCAATAAGTAGTTAATAGGAATATTTGTTTAGTTACAAAATCAGGCAAATCTATTGCTTTTTTTTTACTAATTGGCATTAAAAATGTACACACTAGATGCCAAAACATTGAGACTATGGAGGCTGATTAGGTATACCATTGATTTAAAATTAAAGTTATTACAAAATTTTGGATTTTATTTGTGTAATAGAAAAACGAAATTACTTTCCGGTACATCTAATAATTTTTTTTTTGGTTATATTGTATTAAAGCAGCAAGGAGGAATTTCATGGTTGTGAAAAATCCACATTAAATTAAACTAGTACAATATTTGTGTAATTCCTCCTTTTTTTGGACCCAAATTTTTGGCAAATTTATTAAAAAAATTAAGGAACACTAATCAAAATGCATTTCTTCCCTTGATCTTCCAGAAACAAAAGTTGTACGAAGATTCAAAGCAAAAATAATAGAAATTATCAAAGAACAAGTCTTGCATTTCAATTTTAATTTCAATTCGATAAAATTGTTTTTTTCTAGTTTGCATCAGAGAAACTTATAAGGAGTAAACTTTCTTATATATAAGTTGGCTATCTTGCCGTGCGTCCGTGCAGAATGGGCTACGTGCATGCGCTCTGTTATCCCCACTTACGCATTCAAAACGTTGGTAGGAGTACTCACTCACTAATGTATTTATTTGTGAATAAGTATTTCGGATTTTCTGGTTTAAAATATGTGAAAGCCAAAAACCATAATGCTCACTTATAAACTTAACTTAACCTTTTCAGATATATCTACTTATCAGAGTTTAAATTTTTAAGCAGACCCTAAGTTTTTGTTTCTAATAATAAATCAGCTTTGTTTTATATTAAGCAGTAATAACGTTTCACTTTTAACGGACTTTGATTGATTATTAAATTTGAAATTTCGATTGTTTATTAAACGTTATACCGTACAAACTTTCCTACCGTTTTTCACTCTTTTAGGGGAGAAATTTTCAAAAAACCTTTCTTATTATATCTGCATCGTATAAAAAAACCTTTTCCAAATTTCATCGACACAAATGTGCACTTATTTTTGAAAATACAATGTAAAACGAAAAAAATAATGACCTTCTTTATGTTAGTTAACATGACTAAAAAGCTTTTCGATTTCGCACATTTGGACGTTGTACATACAAAATTTTTGGAAATAGGCGGAAAGCGTGGAAGTAAATTCGAATATTTTATTTATTTCCAATAACAATAATTGGTTTTCAAATTGCTCTAAATACCGAAAAAAAGTTAGTATCGAAGATTTTATATTTGAATTGACAATGAAATATATGGCCAAAAATTGCTACCTTAATGCTTTTCAGCCAAATATATAATTACTCCAGATCACAACCATTGGTTCATAAAATAAAATAGATTTTAAAAAGTTTGATTGTTGAAAAACGAACCAAAATTTAAATTCGCCTATTTGGTGTAAGTACTGTTTAATATAATTTTAGATAAATTTTTTTTATAATAACAACACTTTAATTATTAAATTTAAAATTTCGATTGTTGACTAACTCTACATTATCTCATATTAAACATTTTATTGAGAGTATAGTTAAAGATTTACTCATATACTTCCAGGGGAAGGAAGTGGTCTAATTTTCACTCTAAGAAAGTGTTCTCAAAATACGTCCGAATCTCCAAAAGGCTACGTGTAAAATTATAACGTTTTAAAATGCAATAATTTTTTAACCAATTTGTAAATAACTTTAGATATACCTCCATAACATCCGTAGGCCAAAACTTTAAAAAAACGTTGATAGAAATTTATAAGTACAGATAGTTAATTTGGAGAAAGATGAAGGTGGAAACGATCGTAAACCTGACCAATATTAAACGTTACTACAGTATCCTTTTTGGACTGTTTACCCATAAACAATGCGTTAACTATTAAAGTCGCCAAACAAACCCCGACCTTTTCCTGTGAGTCAATATTTATTTCCGGAACCACGTTAAAACATTTGTAGGTAGTCCGTACTATTTACTCTGACTACCTTTCTTTGTACAACGACACGAAAATAAATGTTCTGATTTATTCTCATAAAAATCTAAGCCTCGTTTTCTTCTTCATCTTTCCTTTTTTCATCTCTTCTTCTTCATCTCCTCATCCAAATCTCTATTCTGTCGAAACGTATGATTACCGAAGCGTATTACTACAAATATTTGGTCCCAACCTACCACTTAAATGGTTTTTTTTTTTTTTTATTAAAACTTTGATCAAATAATAATATATGGAGGAAGGCTTTTGTCGCACAATACCGTTTCCGATTCGTTCTACCAATATGTCATTGGATGTTTGCATTACAAACTGTGGGGCATTTCTCGGCAAAAGTTGTTGGAAAGTTTCACAACGGGTCAAAGGTGCCAAACCTTTGCTAGAAATCATTAATAAAATCGTTGGCGAACGATGGCCAAGATAAATAGTTCAAGTATTTGTTGTAATTACGAAAAATATACGCCAAGAGAGATGTACGTGTGAGGTCAGGAAGACTGAAAAGTGGAGAACACATTTTATTAAATGGCAAAATTATGTTAATTTGGTCGAGGGACTCGAGTCCCGGTTCGGGACGACTACAATTCCCATCTCAACGCTAAATGTAAAAAGGAGAAAAAAAAAAGGCGAACAGATAACGTTAATGGATATCAACAGCTCTGGACTGGATTGTCAACTCGGAAAAAATTAATTTCATTTCGTAATGCATTATTTTGTACTTGAATATCTTGAATTTCTTGTTTCAAATAAAATTTCACCATAGTAAAGTGGAACGGCAAATAGATTTTTAACGGTCCTCGTTAATCTAATTGTAAATTTAAAATTAATTCTTCATTTTTTTTTCTTTCTTCCTTCAGGTACTCATATAGCAATGCATTCTAGACAGTTTTACCGTTACGAAAATGAAAAACTTCACTACAACCAAATAAGGGATGATGGGTCTTTTGTTAAGACCTAAACCGTCCCTAATGCATTTTATTATTAACTGTACACATAGCAAAAAAGGTATATCATTAAATTCAAATCTCCAAGATCTTAAATCTATGCCCTATCACATGAAATCCCTTAAAAATTATTCACAATTAAAAATTATAATTAAAAAAATATCTTTGCATCTATTTTTAGATTCTTTCAAAAAAAAAAAAAAAACTTTAGGGGTTGCATCGACGACAAAAAATTGTCCCTTCCGTTTCTCCTTTTTTTTTGCTGTCGTTATATAAATCAATTTAATTTGGGTTATTTGAGTGAAAAAATATGGTTCAAACCTAGAGAACTAAAAAAAAAAAATCAGGGGGTAAAATGACATAGGTGTGATCGAATTTATTTAAAGGTTTTCATGTAACCTTTTTCCGATTCCCTTAAATTAGTCCTTTTCAAAGTGCTCAATAATTCATTTAGGAATTTATTTATGATGCTTACGGAAATTGACCCTTTTTTTTGAAATGTAAATTTACGCTACATTTATTTTAGAGGAAGAAAAATTTTATGCATATCAAAGAAAAATGGATCAACTTATTGATCTATAAATTAGTGTATGTCGTCGGGGTAGTTTCAGGGTGATAAATATTAATTTCATGTGAACTTGAAAAAATTATAGTAAGTGATGGTCATAGGATTTATACAGAATGTTTCGAAAATTGCACTATTATGAATATCACAAATAAATTATTATGGTTATTTTATTTGTGGCCGGTAGTTTTACTCATGGATAGACAAACTATATCCATAAGGTAGCAACTTAATAGATAAAAAATTATCCGTCAAAAAATTCCTACACATTCATCCGACATATATCACAATCTTTCAGTGAAAATACGCATGTTTTCTCTATTCTCCGGATAAAATTTTATCTAGACGATAAATGTCACTATCTAGATGTGAAAATACCAGCCCTTATTGATACATTAGGTCCCAAACATAATTTCACCCAAAAAATCTGTCACCTTGGGATGTCGCCTCCCCTTTCAAATTGATTTTCCCGAAAAAGAAAAAAAAATCATTAAAACTTTTGAACAATAATAGAAATCAATAAAATAGCTATTATCAAAATGAAAGCCGAGGAAATTTCCTACAAAAAAGCTTTTTAAATAATTTCCTGTATGTGACCATAGTTAACGCAAAAATGACCGTTGAAACATACGAAAATTTACATTTTCAAAAATTGTTTTACATAATTGTTGATATTTCCGAAAATTATTGACATTTTAGGAAAATTCGGAATTCTTTATTTTTTATAAGGGTAAATTCTGAAAGTTACTAGCTTTCAGTAATTTTTCGTTTGAAATATTGAAGATTTTAACCCCTTTTTAAAAAGATATCAAAATCTTTGTCAAATATTAACTAATTCTCAAAATTCATTTCTTAGACATTGAAATGTTAATCATAAAACATTTTGAAATTTATTAGAACTGTAATAATTTTTAATTTGGGCTAATAAAGTTGAATTTTTTCGGTAAAAAATCGTCTTTCAATAGGTACCTACGTGTTAATGTATTGGCGAAAACCAATAATTCAATGATAAATAATTATTTATTTTACTATTTAGAGGAAATATTCTAACAATCTCAAGAATTATAGTGATCTCGAGAACAAGAAATTAAAATTTTAAAATTTATAAAATTTGTACCAATTTTTAATGGCATCTTAAGAAATTAATAATTTCAATGATAATTTAATAAAAATATTTTTCAAGGGATGTTATTCAAACAATGATACATTCTTTTCCATTTTCTTTTAAAATCAAGTTTTCTGAGGTCAAAACTTCATTGGTCTAAAAATCCGGTATTCAAATACTTAAAAGACAAATTCCACGAACTTAATGAAGCAAAAGTTAAGGAAAGAACCTTTGTTGGGTGACAAATTTCAAATATAGTAAAGGATACTGGGTTCGAAAATTCAGGAAAATGTCGAATTCTCTGGAGGAAAAAAGGGGTTATCCATGGATTATTAGGAACAATAGAGATGATGAATTTAGTCAGTAACAACTCTACTGGAAAAACTCCATATATTTGGATTTAACATTTCTTAGAAATATTTAACATTTCAATATTTCTTTCCTCTAAATTGTGAAGCTTTCTTTGGTAAGCATGGCGAAAGATTCAATCAGGATATATATTTCATGAAATAAAGAAATCAGGGCTATTGGAATGAAGCCATGCTTGCAGATTACTACTAGAGGGATTGAGGGATGCTTTGGAATTAACCCACAAGATATTTTATTCAGAGAAGCACATAATTCTCTTCAGATTCATCGACTTGCAATCTATGAAAGATATTCTATAAATAACTTTTATGATTAGATATGAAAGTAGATAGTAAGTAGAATAGAATAGAAGATAGTAAATAATTTCAGGTATACAAATATTAATTTTATACTGTTTTTCTTAAATTTTTTCAAAAATACTTCAGAAAAATATTTTTCCACAACTGTCAATAAGTTTAATACATGTTCAATGAAGTATGCTATGAGCACTAATATACGACAGCGTTCACTCTATGTTCAATACAAGAGCCTATTAGCCAATGGGATTGCGAGATTTAAAAATTTTCATTTGCTTTGATTGTTGAAATTTTTAAAATTTACAAAAGCTCCTCCCATAGCCTATGCCGCTGTATATACGAATAAGTATATGCATTATGGAACGTTTTGTGCACTAATATCATTCACAGCTTATTAATGCATTTATTATAATCAAAGGATTTATATGATTTTAAAATTACTTTGAAATTGACAGGAAAACTTAAAGTTATATAAAATAATATATGATATAAAATTTAAAATAACTACTGGAAATATCTCTTATTACAATTAGGTGTCATAAAATTATAATCTTTGTAAAAAAATTGCAATAGTAAATTTTTTCATTTTCAAATTTCGTTAATATTTTAGGGGCGTTTGGGAATAGTTCTAAAAATATTAAGTCTGTTTATTCCATAAGTTTATATCTCTATATTCTCAGGGATTCCAGTCGTCAGAAAATTCTTGAAATAGGGGTGGATTAGTGATGGATTTCTTCATATTTGGAGGTTTATATCAATGCAGTTTATCACACAATATAATTGGATAATTTCTTTAATTAGTTATTGTCATTGTCTTCATCAAATATTTTGACTCACAAAGAAACATTTCCTATTTATTTTTAAGACTCAAATATTTTTTATAAAAATATACATTTTTTTTCAATTTTACGGATGCAAAATTACTTGAAATATTCTTCATTGTAAAAACAAGAACAAATAAATAAAAAACTATTTCCATATTTGTTTTACTCGACCCAAAGTTAGTAGAACTAGGATTGGACTCATCAAGTGAAGGAAACATTAAAAAAATAGGTTTTTAAATTTCTATAAGTTTGGCCTTCAAAAATATTTTTTTTGTTAGTGTAATTTCCACCATCTTTATCACCCAAATTAGATTGAAAAATGTGCTGTTATGGAAAAGAAGACTTTAAAAATTGATAAATTCAAAACTATTGAGTTGTTTGGTAATTTATGAAGCTAGGGGGGACAAAACAAACCTTTAGTTATGAACTAAAAAAGTGAGTTTATTGAAAAAGAAAAATACTGCCCCTAGTTGGAGCTTTTGCAAAAGTTTTCGGACTAGTATGAAATTGAGGATATGTTCAATTGTAAGTCTATAGTTTTTGTATGAATAAGACTAATTGCAATAAATAATCAGATTGATAAGATCATAAATACTGCCATTCAGAATAATAAACATATCTATCTACCTATCCATCCCCATACATTAATGGGGTAGTTACTTCAAGCATAACAAAATATTTCGGGTGGGTTTTTATTAATCTTATTATTTTGGGGGTTCCGTTATTGATAGGGACTGTAATTTTTAAAACAAGCAGACCCATTAGGCTGCTTCTATTTAAAAAGAACATGAATGCTTTTTATCCATAGAAAAAATGTGAAATTTTTTGAAAATTTTAGAAAAAGGAATGATAGGTGGCAACCCCGAAAAATTTCAAGTTTCTAAAGAAACACTAATCGTTAAAACTGTAATTTATATTATCTATACTTTAGACAAATAAAATTTAGTTTTAACTATTAACTTATCTGTAATTTATAACTTTTATGGTTAAAATATAATGAATAATATTTTTTTTAGTAAGAAGTTGCTAACCAAAGTTTAATACTCTAGAATCTCTAGAATACTTCTTCGTTTGTTTTACTCGATTTTTTAAATTTATATTTGACATTGACCATAATTGCATACTTATTTTGATGAACATAAATACAATTTTAAGGTTTTTTTATATTTCACCTATTTTTTCTGTCATTTTCATCTAAAGGGGACAGAAATTATATCATAGGGAAAATTTTTGGTTTTTGATGATTTTTTTGTTAAAACAACTAGAATAAACAACTAATTATTTACTGGAAATAAAGAACTTAATGTTTTTTCTTCAAAATTAATTTAGTTCTGCGAACTATAGTAGAAACTTTGAACTATTTGTGCAGTGCATTTCCAAAACAGCCTGTATATATTATGAGGTGTCAAGTTCCCACGGCATAAATAGCATATTGAGACTCTAAGACTCTGTCTCTTGCGATATTCAGAAAGTATTTATATACATTTCATATTCAGAAACAGGTATAAGACGTTTGGCTTCGTATGACCTGGTCTCAAAAAAGCACAATAGATCGCGGTTTCAACGGACACTTTTCAACCCCGCGATCTTTGTCCAAATTCTTCACTTTACACAAAAACCAATTTTCTTGCATACATACATTCACATTACATATATCTATACATATTTGCTTCCCTATTGATACAATACAATTCGTGCATTTACTCATTCAACAGTAGGTAGGTATATGGCTACTTTAAATTCCCATTAAAATAAAAATTTCAAAAAAATAAGCCAACCTTGAAGTTGAATTAATATTAACAGGTTTTTCAGTTGTGTTTTTATCAGAATATCAGAAATTGAGAGACATAATGAAATGTCAATTAGTTGAAAAGTTTTACATTTGTTTGAAATAAAGAACTGGTTCATTTTTTTGAAAAAAATTAAAGCGAAAGTTCGGTTTTTTTACGTTGAAAATGCGTCTCATTAGATTATATAAAGTAAAAAAAAAAATATTTTTTTACAAAAATAAGAATTCAAGTCTCAGATTTACTAACTTTTGTTAGACCTATAGCCCAAAGGTCAACCTGACTTTGTAGCTCCACCACTGTTTTCTTATAATTTCAAAGTTTGTCTTCCAAATATAATGAAACTGTTTAAAAAATCAGTCGTATTTTTACCATACCAAAGCAATTGCAATATTTTTAGCTGATGTTTGTAAGTGTGATGACTAGACATCGAATTATATGCACCATCAAAATGCTAAAATATGCATGCAAAATTTAGGGTGATTTTTTTTTTTACTTTTTTTGGTCTCATCGTGAAATTTTGTTGGAAATACCAAAAAAAAAATCTCTGAAAGTTTGAGCCCTTAATATTAATTTTAAGTCCTCGACCAAGACGTGTAAAGATTTCCCATTGAAAATAAACGGAAACTCGGATTTTTTATTTTTAAATTTCTATATCTCAGCGGCATTTCATCGGATCGCTTTTACCGAAGATGGTTTTTTCTCAGAATTAAACGCTCCACAAAAGTGCCCATTGCGACAAAGTCGTAACTCACACCGGTGAGGTAGTATGGGCCACTGAACCTGATTTTTCCATAAAATTCGCGTTTTTTTGCATTTATCTCGTAAATAACAAGAGCTACGGAAAAATTATAAATGCAAAACTTGTAGAGAATTTGATTTCCTACAAAAAAGGTCCTGTAGACCAAATCGCGAAGATCAATATTAAACGAGATATTATGCCTTGAATTTTATGGAAAAATCAGGTTCAGTGGCCCGTACTACCTCACTGGTGTGAGTTACGACTTTGTCGCAATGGGCACTTTTGTAGAGCGTTTAATTCTGAGAAAAAACCATCTTCGGTAAAAGCGATCCCATGAAATGCCGCTGAGATATAGAAATTTAAAAATAAAAAATCAGAGTTTCCATGTATTTTCAATGGGAAATCTTTACACGTCTTGGTCGAGGACTAAAAATTAATATTAAGGGCTCAAACTTTCAGGGAATTTTTTTTTGGTATTTCTAACAAAATTTCACGATGGGACCAAAAAAAGTCAAAAAAAGTTAAAAAAAAATCACCCTAAATTTTGGATTCAAATTTTAGCATTTTGATAGTGCATATAATCCGATGTCTAGTCATCACACTTACAAACATCAGCTAAGAATATTGCAATTATAAATTATATATATTATATTATATAATTGCATGTTTGCACATGCAAATGCATAAAATCCGATGTTTAGTGATGACTAAGGTGTTGTTTCTCCAGAAATTCGTTAAAAATATTTGAGCTGTTAAAATTATATCAAAATTTAGAAAGAGAGTGAAAATAGTGTTTCCTCGATGTTTAATTTCTTTGTTAAACTTTTCAGATATTGAGATTTCATAGAAAGTCTACAGAACATCGACGAAAAATATAATTCCAGATGTACTATTAAATGTACCAAACATTTTTCTTAATGTCTTATCTTTAGCCCACCAACTTGCTTCGTCCATAGTAAAAGTAAATTTAAATTTACTAAATTCTTGACAGACATTAAGTCGTTTATATGATTATATTCAAAATACCGTTTATGTATCTAAATTACCAAATAGTAAGATGGTTTCTTTGGTTTTTGTGGGATATCCATAAAAACTAAATTTAATAAATGTGCATAACACCAATTATGAACTTCATTAGGTAAAATTTGATTTAACTATGCCTTAAAACCTTTATAAGTACCTTGCATATTTGCTGCACCATCAGTACAATTACCAATACATTTACTAATATCAATTTTCTTATTTTTTTAAAATTTCACATATTAGTTTACAGATATTTTCTCCTGTTGTTGAAGTACAATTATCAAAGAAAAATGGATCAAGTACAATTAACAAGTTAAATTGAAATTGATGAAAGTAACAATTGTAAAAATTTAATTTAATTTCAATAGAAATAATAAAAAACTTGATTATATTTGTGGGCCTGTAGGCCCACCGGGATAATCCCGATATCCACTAACTAAATGTAGGTACACGAAAGAATCCCTGTTTTTGTTAAGGTCAGTTAAAATATACTTGTAATAGAACAATGAAGTTAATTTTTTTGGATAGTATAACAATTTGTTGTTACAGGGTTTCACATTTCATCGAAAATTAGCTAAATTAATTCAAAACCAGATTAGCCATATAAACGACAAAACCCCATTGTCATTTCCATATCGACTTGTTTAAGCCATTTGGTGTCCCGATAGAGAATCTGGTTTCCAGTCATCTTATTACCATAACATTTGTTTGAAATGTTCAAAACCCATTCTTAAACACATATCAACTATATATATATAAGTAGCGAATGTTATCCAGAAAAAAGTTTTTGATAAAAGCTGCCATAAATCGTGACAAACGAATCAATTTAAATTAGTGTAGTATTGTGTCGCACACGAAAACGATAGACTGCACGGGGAAAAAAAAATATTCCACTGGCCCTCTGTATAGGTAAAACATTATTCATAACATTTTTTTTCCTTTACATTTTCAAGTGCTAAATATCTGAGACTAATGTTGACATTTTTTAAAATGTAAAATAAGAGTGACTTTCTCGATGACAATATAAACCATTTTTATAATTGAGACACTTGTAAAAGATTCACCGACTTTGAACCATCCGATATTTCTTTCTCAATTGTTGAGGCAATTAACGAAATTTATTTGTATCAAAATGCACCAAACCAAAAAAAAAAAATGTCATATGTAATTATTTATCCGGGCTATAGAGAAAAGCTACTTAATACAAGATTTATGCTTGGAAATAATTTGCAATTTTTCGATAATCTCAACAGTATGAAGCAAAAAAATAAACGTAGAGTTATGATAATTGGATGTTATTTATGCGATAAAAATTAATCTCGTCCAATTGGTATTTATGATAAAATATTTTTGAAATATTATATTTTTTTTGAATTTATTATAGGTATTAGCCATGGCCACCAGCTGTATTCATATAAATTTGGATCCAATTTAGTTTGAAAGAGGTGAAAGATAACAACATCAATTGATGAAATTACAAGGTTTTTATTTTGATTTTTTTTTGTGTTTGTCTTAAAAAAAAGCCGTAACGTGAACCAGATTCTAAAAAGGGTTGGGAATAAACTTAAATATTTACTTATCTAAAGTTGACACTAGGGCTCTTTTTTTTGAAGTGGTAATGTCTGGGGAACATCCCTAAAATGAAACTGGTTCAAATGAAAAACCACTTTGACTTTGATGGGTTTCATACGTATCTATCTTGAAGATTTCGGTCTGCTTTATTTTTTTCTATAATTTATGTGTTATGTGTATTATTTATTAGGTCAATCAAAAATCGATAATAAGCAGAATTTGCGTCATAGTATTTTTCTTTTTTTGATACCCCAAAGTCTTTATATACCTAATCTATCTTCTATCTATTATTATAAAGAGGAAAGATTTGATTGTTTGTTTGCTTTGAATAGGCTCCGAAACTACTTGACCGATTGGAAAAATTATTTTCTTGTTAGAAAGCTACACTATTTCCGGTGAACATAGGCTATACTAAATTTTCAAAAAAGTTAGAAATCCATACTAAAACTCCAATAATGTATGAAAAAATAACTAAAAAACTATCTTACATCGCGTGCGCTGGTGATATAACTAAAGAACGGAACAACCGAATTTAATGAAACTTTATATTAAGATACAACACAATTACCAACACACGTTAGCCTACTTATCATTCCTTAAAAATAATAAGGGAATGTACCCTCTACGTAAAAACTGAGGGATGAAAAAAAAATTACTTTAGAAAGGCGAGTTATATATCATTAGAAAGGTATTAAAAAGTTAAAAAATGATCTGTATTAATATTTTTAATTGAACTAATAAAAAGCACAGTAATTTTATTAAAAGAACAAAAAATTGCCTTTTTGAAATATAAATGTTTTTATAGATAATAATCTGACAGTAAAATTTTGTTGTAAATATATCCTTAGGATTGCTCAGTAAGGAAATATTAACGAAAAAAATATAATAATAATAATAATACTAATAAAGCTTATAGTAAACACGTTTTTAAAACCTTGCATATATAAAATCGTGTATTTATATACCCCCTCTGCCAGATAAAATTTTAATATTCAGTGTATTCCTTTTAGGAAGTAGGCATGTGATAAGATTTTTTTTTTTGAAAATTCCTACCCTAACAGACAAGGGCGGATTCAGGATTTTTTTTCTGGGGGGGGGCACAGTATCTTTTATTTGGAAGTGCGTGAAAGAGATCACGAAAAAAATTGGCAATTCCAGCCAGAAATCATCATAATGATAAATAATAAATAATCATATCATCATAATGATAAAAGAAATTTAAAATCCTCTTCCAGAGCAAAAGGCATACGTCAAATCGTGTATGGTGAACTCTGGACTATCCAATATGGTTTAATAATATAGTTGAAATTCAGATATTTTAATAATAAGTTTATAGATACATAATGGTTATACATGATTATGGAAGAACTGGATTTCGTGCAATTGTACAAATTTCAATTTCGCGGTTGTGTTGTACAGTGCAATAGTGTAATCGTTTTAGGAAAAAGGTTCATTCAGGAATCGAAAACGGGAGATGGGGTTATTTTGACGCGAGTATTTTGATAACTTTCGACTTTTTTTAATCATAATTAAGACCGAATTTATTGAACTTGGCGATATTTTTTATTTATGTATAGATGCTGATTGATTTACGGATTATTTTGTTCACGGTAAGTGAACCTACCGTAGGTATAAGCAATTGAACATACTCTTTTCAGATATTTATAAATATTTTTTGAAAATTAATTGATTATTACAATGAACTATTTTATTCTTTGCAACAGTTTATTAAATGTGTCTTTTTCAAGAGTGTGAAGTGTTTTTAAGTATGATTATATTTTTCGTAAAAGAAATAAGAAAAATAAAATACGTTACGCAGGCGAAGTCGCGGGGATCAGCTAGTTCATTAAAAGAGCATAGATCCTAAATAATTTTTATGATCCATTTCGTTTAAATTCATTTGAATCAATCTCAATTTCATAAGAGTAACTCAACCCCATTAAGTATTTTAATTATCATAACGATCTGTTACTCTTGTAGAATGATTTTCGAGCCACTTTTGGAAGAAATAAACAGTGAAGTGGTTGATGATTTTTAGAAACTGGGATCGATTCCGATATTCTTGTAGTGCAAATGCAATTGCAATTTAGGATTCTGGCCAGATGTGAAGCGACCTGGTGCAACACATGTGATGCGTCCTTTTTTTTTTTGGTCGAATATATGGCTGCCGAAGATAATATTCTTCATTCACCCACCATGTGTGGTGGTTACGTTTGCCGTTTGCCATATTAAGTCGCTGTGACATTTAAATTACTCCAAATAAACTAACACCAACCAAAAAACCATGTTTATGTCCTCCAAAGATTCTCATTTAAAATTCAAGCTTTTATAGCGTTTTGGCCTCTGGAAAGGATTCACCTGAAAATTGAAAAAGAAAGTATATATATTCAAATGAAACTTTATAATTTTGTAAAGATGATATAAATTTGGATGTCACCAGAAATGTTTGGAGGCCGACTTTTGAAAAAGGTTACCCATATTCACACATTGGATGAGACAACTCTTCATTGAATCAATGGATATAGATATCAAATTCCGTAATTTATTTGATGTGATACAGCGGCCGCGGTCTACCTTTTGTATGCCGTTAATGTTGTATATTATTTCATCGTACGGTAGTACATAGTGATTTTTGATCTCCCGGTGCGGTGCTTGCCGACCGACAACAATTGTCACAGCCCCAAAATCCCAAATTCAGAAGTCGGTCGTCGCTCTTTATTTACTTGAACATGCATATTCATACGCTTCGTAGCACTTTTAAGAGACCTCCACTTTTGTGATCATGACGGCCCTCTCTTTTCTAATACAAATTTGTATAGAAAATGGGATTCGGGTGTTTGGGACCTTTAGATGTTATGCATGTGTTTGGTACGTCATGGAGTGACCGTGAGAAGTAATCATGTCGTCCTCCATTCACATCACCAAACCGATTATTTATCATAAAGCATTTTGAAAAAAAGCCTCGATCAGATTGAAACATCAAAATTGCCCATTAATGTGGGTGGATGAATCAAATTTTATTATGGATTTAACATCATAACCTTAAATATTTTGACAGTTATCTTACATAACCTCTTTTACTCATAAAAAGCCGTACCAACATTAAAAAAGAACTACAAACTAAGATATGTCATAAATTTAGAGATTAACAATTTTCATGTGTTGTATTTAGTTACTATGGCAATAAGATATTACATGTTTCTATAAAATTGGAAAAGAAAAAAAAACATTTAAAAAGAATGTCAACTTTGTCTTCAAGTCATTGAAAATCTTAATCGAAAATAAGCCATAAAATGACAATTCTTGAACAAAAAAAGGAAATATTAGCAACAGTGGCGTAGCTAAGTAACCAAGGGCCCTGGGGCAAATTAAAAAATGGGGCTTTACTGCTATGTAAACTGATTAAATTTTATCAAACAAAAATATGAAATATACAAATACTTTAAAAATGCTAAGCTACTTAAGCTCTTTTTTGTGCACTGCAGGGCAGGTAATAAAAATATTAAACAGTAACCACATACATTATAATAAATATTTGGTGTAGGTTTGGCTAATAAAACAAAATAGAGAAGATTCAAGGGTTTATTATATAAATGTCGGGCCTACCAACTGACTAAATAACAATTATATTTACAATTTTTTTCTAACTTTAGTTTTCGCAAAAGTATCAATGACTTCGTTTAAATCCAGGCTTGATACGATTTTGTTTTCAATTGCTATTAGCGATAAATGTCGGAGTCGAGTTTGGCTCATATTATTTCTTAAATAATTTTATATTATTTTTAATTTGCTAATTGACTTTTCAGCTGCTGCAGAAGTGACAGAAATTGTAAAAAATAATAACATTACTGTAAATATTTCCCTTAAGTTGCATTCTAGCACTCCATATTTGCTCATTATTTTCTTACATAATTGGTGAACTTCCAACTGAATTTCCAAAAGTTCAGTTCGATCGAGATTTCTGGTAAGGATTCGAGGGCCCCTTGAGCTTGAGGGTCCCGGGGCACTGCCCCGCCTAGCCTCTAGGTAGCTACGCCACTGATTAGCGATAGAATTAATTCAAACGATACTATTTTTAGGCATTCAGGGTTTTTTAAGGCTCTAGCTTTCGTATCATTTGTTTTCGAATTACTAAATTTTCCAAATTTTCGATTAGCGTAAGCTTAAATATTTCAACAAATATTACCAATAGGTGATCACCTTATAGTTTCACAAGTTAAGATTTAGAAGTTATACTTCTTTGGTATGATTAAAAAAATGTTTTCAATCCACTGCCGAAGCCTTCTCCGGAAGTGCCAGAACTGGCACAGCAGTTATAAGTAGTTTGTGATAACTAAACTAAGATACAATTATAATCATAATTTGCTTTTAATATCAAAATGTATAATGAGCACACCTATGTGTTGAGGAAAAAAATAAGGACAATGAATATAAACTTGTAAACACTTTCATGTCAGTGGAAAACAAATGTAACAATTACTGTCCCAAATTTGAATTATCTTGTCATCAATTTCAACTATCATTTCGATTTCATTCAATTGCTAATTTTTGTCATTTGTTAGTTGTATCAGTGTTGAACTATAAATATTTTACGGAAAATTACAAGTTTTCAAATAAAAGATTGAATTGGCTACTTATACATAGATTAAGAATGTATCCATAGTTCATTGCTGGTACATTATGTATAATATGTAGGTACCTATACACATTTGGCTACTTATACAAAATGTATATTGCATAATATGTGAATTAACCGATTATCAATACAACATGGGTCAAATGATAGAAAAATACTTATCCAAAACATTAACCATATAGAAGTATATTGTTGCCTTAAAAAAGCAAGTAAATATATATGAATAAACAATCCTAAATAGCAACGTCTTTCAGGGCTGGACTTCATTATCACAAAACTGTCCACTTTTATCATCTGTTAAAGTAGTTTTAAAAATTTTCCACTTCTTTGAAAATTTATTACTTAAACTTTCAAAATTTCTTTCCTAATATTGTATTTAATGTTTCATTTATTTAATTAAGGTAAATGTTCAGAAATATAACTACGTATATTTTATATTTATTATTTATTTATTATTACATATTATATACGTATATACTTGAAATTTGTGAGTTGAAGTTATTCGGATTTAAATAGATTTTATCACTACGAAGAGGATCATTTTTTAAAAATTGTTTATTCATGTTACTAGAGACTGTATCCATTATAACTTTATACACATTTATACGAAGTCGATCGTTAGAATTATCCGTTTTACTTCTTTTATTTTTTAGACATAACATTTCTTCAGTTTTGAAGAAATCAAAATTGCCAATGCTTTCAATTTTGCCAATCCAAAATTTTCTGATGTTTGATAAACAGTATCAAAATCTCTTAGTATTTAAAAAAAATCCGTCATATTTTTTACGATACCAATGCAATTGCAATATCCATAGCTGATGACTTGTAAGTATGATGACAAAAGTGTTGTTTCTTTAGAAATTCGTAAAAAATATTTGAGCTGTTAAAGTAATATCAAATTTTAGACACGCGGCCAAACTAGTGTTTCCTCGATGTCTAATTTCTTTGTTAAACTTTTCGGATATAGAGATTTCATAGAAAATCTTCAGAACATCGACCAAAAATATAACTCCAGGTGTATTATTAAATGTACCAAATATTTTTCTTAATTTTTTATCTTAAGCCCACCGACGTGTTTCTTTAATAGTAAAAGTAAACTTAAATTTACTAAATTCTTGCCAGACATTAAGTCGTTTACAAGATTCTTTTAAAAAAAACGTAAACGTATCTAAAATACCAAAAAAGTGAGATGGCTTCTTTGGTCTTTTATGTGATATTCATAATAAATAAATTTAATAAAAGTGCATAACACCAATTATGAAATTTATTTGGTGAAAATTGATTTAAGCATGTTTTAAAAACTTTATAAGTACCTTGCATATTTGCTGCACCATCAGTACAATTACCAATACATTTACTAATACCAATTTTAATATTTTTCTAAAATTTTGCATAAAAAGTTAGAGATATTTTCTCCAGTTGTAAAAGTACAATTAACAAACTATATCGATTTAGATAAAAGTAAGAATTGTAAAAAATTTATAATATTTCATTAGAAAAAAATATAAACTTTACTATATTTGTGGACCAGTGGGTCCACAGGGATATTGCACCGGTAGACCCACCGGGATATTCCCGGTATTCCGGTAGGCAAGTCCAGTACTGTGTTCTTTAAAATCCATTAATACAACAAAAATTGTATATTTTATTTAACCGTTTAATATGTTCGTATTAAAAATGATTTAAATTCAAACACAGATAAATATATTGTAATATTATTTTTTAATCGACTTTTCTTACATAATTTTAATTATTGCATTGAATAATTTCAAAAAATATTTATCTTTTAAATGCATTTTGGTTCTCATAACAATAATAGGCAAACGTATGTAATATGTATGCATATATATCGTCAAAGACAAAGAACAAATATTGTAAACACATACGTGTGAGTGATATACAATCATAGTCTCAAATTTGAACTGAAAGATTGTCGCTATGGTTTCAGCAATTATTTTGATTTTATTCAGCAACTTCCTACTGTAGCAACGGCGTTAAATTTTATTAAAAATTCAGTTTTAAGTTCTGATCATGTTTTCATAACACCGCTAAATATAACTTCAATAATTCCCAATTATTTCATGAATCGTTGAGATTTGGATTATTATTCTAAGATATTTACGTTCTTTCCACTGATATGTTAATCCTTTAAACATAATTAGTCTTCCTGGAATAAAGAAAATGAAAAACAGAAATTGACGTCGAATTGATACTTTCTTCCACCAGGGCTTCCATTAACCATTTTACCCAAATAACTTAATCAATTGTATTGTCTCAATTTACATATTTAAAAATAAACTAACACATTTTTTTCAAAATAATTCTTTTTTAATATATTTTTTCCTTTTATTTCAGATTCCAAGGAATTGCCGTTCCGTCCGAGGTGCTCACGTGCTTAAAACACTCCAATTTGAAGAACCATAAAATGTTTTAAGGGAAGAAAATGTCAAGAGTTTCAATCCATTTTGTAAAAGTTGATTTTCGATTGGTCTCAAAAGAAAGAAAAAGAATTGAAAAAAAAAAAACTCCTTATTAATTAGCACATTTTCAATTTGAAGTTAATGAGATTCTGTTTGTCATAAGTCTGAATAGCAAATAAATTGTATTGTACGATACTTATAAATACGCAAAAAACGTGATTCTTGCCACAATACGCCAAGGTCTCGGTTCGCTTTTATTCATTTTATATTTAGCTCTCATTAAATGGGGAATAAATCATAAAAGAGTTTTTTTTTTCATAATTTTTTTTATTGTGTAACTCCAGACATTTATTGTTTCAAAATAATTTTAATCGAATTGAGTTATGAAATTTAAGAATGTCATTAATTGGTTGGCAAAGACTTTCTGTTACGTAGCAAAAGCTTGAAGCTTTAACTACTTATATAAACACATGTTTTATGTTTCTTCTTCAAGTGCCAGTTTCTAATAATAAGCATAAAAAAAAATTAGTTCCACTATTATAGTTAAAGAAAAGCCAGTGCCTTAAGATCTCATTGTCTAAATTTGTAATTATTACACTTAATTCCTCGTTATTTTACACTAAATCAACGTAAAGTGTTATCTTTAAGTATTCTCTAATTTATTTGTACTATTTTTATATCGTTTAAAGCCAGTATTAATATTTAGTGGATATGTATATTTTTTCGGTTAAGTATTTAATTTTAATGAAGAATTGTACATTTTTATTTAATTCATAACATATTAAAAATGTGCCTTGACATAGGACAATATTTATATTTAGTACCAATTTCCTGTCATTTTCATAATAATTTAGAAGGTTTAAATATAAAAATAAATACCTTGTGATCAAATATATTATTATGATAGGTACATTTAATATTGTTTAATTTTTATCAACTATTTATGAATATTTTGTATGTATAAATTATTAAAATAAAAAAAATTCTATCACAATTGTTTTGTTATCTACAACAATGGTTTTCTTTCAGAGTTCTTCAGCGGGTAGAATTCAAAAGTTGAACAAAATAATTGGTATCCCAATGTAAAAGAAGATTTAGTTTTTCATATGATTTTTATTTTTGAATTTCTACAAGACGGTAAGTTTGGGTTCCCGTTTGGTTCAATTCTTCCCTCTAGAATCTTCTGCCCTGGCGAAGTTATTATATAAATTGAAATATTCCATTACTCTTTAAATGTCTTCTGAGTTTCAATATGTTTTGTTCATTTTTTTTTTTTGAAAGCTTGCTGTAATTCTTTTAAAATAGTCAATTAATGTCGATTGTTATAAGTCTTTGTATTGTTTAACTAAATTTTCTTTTAGGGGTAGTAGTCGAATAATAGAGGAAGAAGAGTGGGAAGAATTGAATTATGGCACGTTTTAAAAATAGTTTTAAATGTTTCAAAAATGTTCTTAACTAATATCAAAACATATTGAAGTTGTTAATTTTCAACTTAACTTAATAAAGTCTAAGAAATATTCAACAAAAAGAATAATTTATTCAATATATGAAGTATAAAAATTGTGGTCTTATTTATGTAATAAAATTTACCATAGTAAATTATAAATATAAATTTATATTTCGATTTATATTGGCTGTTATTTTTTCTAAGTTTAGCCTTTATATATGTTCATATTATTCCCAATTTTCAATCAAGTTAGATCACTTATTGTGGAAAACTTTTTTTCTGATTAATCTTTTTTTTCCATATTTTTGCGAATTAAAATACATACATCGCTGAAACTTGGAGTATGAAGGGTTTTTAAGTACCAAAACGTCTTCAAAAAGGATTCAAATACTACCTTCTGGAGCCGATTTTTCATTGTGATCGTCCTATGGTTTTTTCTGGACTTTTCACTTAAGTCATCAATTTTGAACTATCGGAAACTTATTTACTATACTTTTTACTAAATTTAAGATAAAATATCATGGATTCTAAAAATAAACTTTTCTGTAAAAACTTTTTAGAAATCCATATTCCTCAATATTCCTTAATTTTCCTCATTTTCTAGTATTGGTAATTTTTCTTGAATCTTAATAAAATTATACACTGGACTGTGCTTCAAAATGCAAGAATAGTAAACTTTTGGATAGAAAAATGTTTTCCGCAGCGGAAAATATGAAAAATCGTGAAAATTATTAATATTTTTACAACAATCGCTCAATGATCTATTTACAACTTGGCTTCATAAAAAGGATTGTGACATCACAGAAGACCCATAAGCACCCCAACGTTTTCAAATTTGCTCATTAAAATAAAACTTTTTTTCTATCAAATTATGAACATTTTAAAACCAAAAATTGGGTTTTCCTCCCAACAATAATGTCCTTTATCGTTTCTAAAAAAATATTCATATGGTCAATTGGTAGTCAATAGCTATCTTAGTGTGCTGTTTTTTTTTATTAGTAGTCAGTATTGGTCGGTACTATTCCACACTAATTAAAAGAATTGATAACAAAATATAATAATGAAGACTGAGAAACTTTTGAAGGTATTGAACAGAGCTTTATGGCACTTGGGCGTTTAATATAGATGCTGGTATTAGTAAATGTAATTGAGAGATTTTATGTAAACACGTTTAGATACCTTTTTTGTAGAGCATTAAATTCCCTTCGAGAATCTATATTATTCATTTCTATATATTTATTTGTTCGTTAGTTACAAAATTCCAAAATAAAGAAGATAAATCTAAAAATTATATCAATGTCTGAAGCTTGATTATTCGGAAACGGCGTGTCTGGCAAAAATTTTCAAAAAGACGTTGTTTGTAAGGAATTTAATTTTCTATAAATATATGAACTAATGATTTTTTTTATCTTGATAGTTTGGTAGCATTGACTTAAAAATAAAAGATGATAGACGATAGACGATAGACCTCTTAATATTAATATTAAAGGCTCAAACCGTTTCGATATTTTTTTTTTGTCATCATGAACAATATTTTCAATATACTTTTCAAAAAATAAAAAAAAATCGATTTTTTTGGCCCAGTCTAGTGTCCAATATTTCAAATAAAATATAAGTGCAAGTATTGGGTCTTCTAATCCGTTTGAAAAAAATTAAATTCCTGAGGAAACTAAATATTTTCCTTTTGGATAAAAACGTTAATATGGGCGCCCATCAAAAGCAAAGAAAGCATTAATTATTCAATAAATTTACTTATTTGACCTCAAAATTTACGCTACTTGGCGTTTTTAATTCAATTTTGTACATACTTGTGTTGTCTTGTACTTAAATTATATGTCTATTTGATCTATTTTGGAGCTAAATTTTTAATTCTGGCGTGCAAATCAGCGATTTAAAAAATTAAATATCTGGCGTTAATTAATATACTTTAATGTGCACTAAAAATTTAATTCCCTTAAGAAAATGATGTGCACATTTTTATACCAGCTGCTACCGGTTAAGATTGTACGTTATTTACCAAAGTATTAATATTAATTATAAATTAATTTCAATAAATATCCGTTCAAATTTGTAAGGCTTACGAAATAGACAAATCATTGACTAGTAGTTCAACAAGATTGCATAATTTTTTCTTAAGGTAAGACTTTTGAAACTTAATATTGAATTTTCTCGCTTTGTCTATAAATAAATATAGTAAGGATCTTGACCTCCTCAATGTGGTCACAATATAAAATGATATCCTTGCACTTGATTTATATGCTTTGTAACTGGAGCGTGCTGGAAAAACACAAACATCTTTCATTGTTTAACAATAAAATCTTCAATATGGGACATTTAAATACAAGAAACATATAAAGACTTAAACATTAATCGAAAAACAAAAGTGTAAGTGAAAATCGTTAAGCGTTAAAAATTCTAATAAAACAACGTACTTGTCGCGTTCAAGCCACGTGCTGGCAGCCGTTAAAATAGTTATCGACGATAAGTTCCACGATTATACGCCGTCATGCTTCATTTACTTTATGTAATATTATTGTTGGTGTTATTTTTACATCGCAATTGATTTTATAACGTTTTGCATAGAGGCGGCGATTGTTTACGATATATAATTTTTCTAGAAATGTTTTCAGTTTGAATAGAAAAGTGCGACGTAATTATGTTGGACGATGCATAAAGTGCAGGTGAGTCAGCATTGGGAAACTTTGTTTGCCGTCATATGGATATTGATTATCGTTGCCGATTAATCCCGGCTTGATTATAATGGAAATCATAACTCTTGGTCTCCAATTGTTCAATATGGTCCAATATGGTCTTTTTCAACACTGATTTCATTATAGATTACACGTAAATTGACCACGAGAAGGGTCCTTCGGTAGTCCCTTGCAATTGCGTGATTATCACGCAACATCTCTGTGGTTTTATATTCATTATTTATGAGGCCTTAAACGCATAAATATTGGCAGTTAAAATCAAAATGTTTGTATAGAATTTGGTTCATATTTGTTTGAATGATTTGGAAATATACGATACAATAATACAAACCCACCGTTTTATGTTAATGAACTTGAAATAAAACCATTGAAAATATTTGGTCTATTGTTTCTGGTGGACAATTCAATTTATGATAAATATTATGCAATCATTTTCTTTTATGCAAGGAATTGTTTCGTTAGTTCAACAAACTGGAAATTGTGTCGAACGTAATGGAAAGTTTTTTTTTTGGTGATTCAAATTAATAGTTTGTGTGCCTTTTTGGGGTAAGGCTACTTCCCAATATGAAAAGGATCTTAATTAAATGTTTCTTCTGCTATTTAATTTAATTACAAACCTCAATTTATTTGAAAATGGTCGAGTGCACATTGCAAATGGCTGCGGGTGGGTTGAATAAATAGTTGTCGGGAAAAAAAAATTAAATGTGACAAGTCAATTGTGACTACATTTAATTGATTTGTTGGAGGGTTTGAAATTTTATCTTAATCTTTTGGTCGATTTTTTCCAATTTACTTTTGAATTGCTTAAGAAATCTAAGTTGAAAAACGCGCATCTTTTTGAAATATGGATCATTTGAGTTTTAGACATAACTTCCTGTAAAGTGTCTGTAAATTTTAATTTTTGAATTTTTCTGCTAGAAATCATCAGTTCTGCTTTATTGCTCATGTGTTTTTACGGTTGTTGTTGTTTTTTTTTTTTGGGTTTACTTCGTAAAGACTATATAGAGCGCCGCCGATGGGGGCACACTTCATCGTTCCAATATAATTGCTTTGGGATTTCCGGCATAGAGTAATTTTTGCTCACCAACAACATTACCATAAGTGGAGGGTGTGTTTGAGGGTTGAACATTATTTTTTCCAAACATAAATTATTCTTAAATAAATACAAAAATATCAATTTTTCTGACAGTAAAGTCTACTGCAAATATTTTAATGATATTTAGGAGATGTGTTGGTACTTGTGAAAAAATATGAATGGAAAATATTTTTCTTCATAGAATTAGTCTTAATTTTTGATATAAATTAAGGAATAATAATGCTTTTATAGTCAAGTAATCTACAGTAAGATCCCGCTTAACGCGGGGATAAGTTCCAATAAGTTTCAGCGTTAAACGAAACAGCGTTAAGCAAAGAAACTTCTTCGAGACGTCTGCATTTTCCTGCTTTGTTCAGCTAACAGTTGTCGATAAGAAAATACCGCATCAATGATACTTCGTTTTGCCTTTGAACTATTACCAAAATTCAAATATTTTTTTCCGAAAATCAATCGAAAGTTCCTTTTGCTCCTCATGTTCAGAAACGCTAACTGATCGTCTTCGTGCATTTGTTGTTCTACGAATTCTTTACGATTGTCTTTAAAAAGACTTTCACCAGTTGTTACATGCAGATATTTTTCAATATCTTGCTCATTTATATTGTAGACCTTTTCTGTTTTCAGTATGGTAACAAAGTAACAAAATTTCTGCATCCAATATTGGGGCGGAAATTTTGAATTAAAATGAATACCATAACTTAATTACAAGGAATTGACGAACTACATCGCAGAAAGGTAATGGCCAATTTGACAGGGATTTCATATTTGTTGTGTAACATCTATATGCCATTTTTTAGTAAAATAATTGTCATTTATTGCCAAGAAATCATAATCGATTCAAGACCGCATTCAAAGTATTAAAGAATTCTACAAAAATGGTGAAAAAATAAAAATACGTTTCATCCACTTTGTGATTACCTAAGTTGGTATAACTGCCCAAATAAAACAACTATCGCTTGTTTGATGCATAAATTTGAAGCTTTGGGGTCTATTAAAGATGCATCTAGGTCTGACAGACCAAAAATTGTTTGTACTAAAAAAATTATCAAAACGTCGATTACTTGAGTTATGCATTTTAAGAGTCAGTTTATTACGAATAATGCACAAGGACAAAAATTTACATGCAAAAAAGTCCCAAATAATAAAAGATCTCAACCCAATTGACCATTTGATCATCATTCAAGACGTGCATTGGCTCAGTGGCTCTTAATGCATCATACAATTGACCAATTTTCATCAAAAATTATTTTCAGCTATAAACTGCACTTCACATTGGATAAGATGGTAAACATGCAAACTTACTGCATTTGGACCAATTAAAATCCCCGCGAAAGTCAAGAGCAGCCAATGCATCTCCCAAAAGTAGCTTTTCGATATTCTTTATGATAAAAAAGCATCCCCGAACCATATTTGATAAAAATTATGACAAAATTGCGATGGCAATCAATTCTATACGATACCATGCGATAATAATCGCCTATTTTTGCCCCAAATCGATAGAATTGGTTTGATTAATGTTTATTTTCAACAATACAATGCAACTTGCTACATTACGCGTGAAAATATGAGCTTTAAGAGCTTTTCAAAAATTACTTAATTTTGCGTTGAGGAAATGTAAATTCGCCTGTAAGATCCTGCGATTTAACACCGTTGGCATTCTTTTTATGAAGATTTTTGAAAAGCAAAGTTTATGTTGATAACCCAACCACTATTCAGGATCTAAAAACCCAAAGTTTATAAAATACACAGGTGGCCTCATGGTGGCTACGTGACGTATCCAGAAGAAATTCGTACATATCTTCTGATATCTTCAGACTGATTTTTTTTCTAATGGAGCAACCTGTGTAATTTACAAACCTTGCTAAAAAACAACATCATTGTCTAAATAAATGTCTTGAAAACGTTTCTATAGGGAAGATATGATCAAAATTTTTACTATCGGATCGATGTAAAACTAGACTTGGTGAACATTTGAGTAATAAAATTTTTGATACATAAATGACATTGGTAAAACTTCAAAATAAAATACCCATCTTTATTCGAAACTAAATGTTTAAAGTTTTAAATTGCATTTTCATTTCTGAGCCTCATTCGGTCAACTTCATATACTGCAGAACTATAATTAATGAAATAATTGGGGAAATTTCAATAGTACTGTGTAATACTGAAATAGTGTTACACTAGATCTTACTAAATAGCATTATGAATTCTATAAAAAAATTATATATATATTTTTTTTTTGTAATATTACAAATATTTTTATCTATAATGGTGAAGCAAAGTAAAAGCATGCTTTAGGAAAACGTTTTGTTATAATTTATTGAGTTAGAGAAGAAAGCTTAAGTTGTTTAAGATCCGCTTTTTTAATTAGAAGCTTTATTTTTCTAATTGGCAACGTTTCGTTGCTTATCGCAACTTCGTCAGGTGTCTTGGATCACAAAAACTAGTGTGTAATTTTATTATATGAGTTTGGGCCAGAGATTCAAACGTTTTTGTTATCGCCTGATTAAGTTGCAATAGGCAACGAAACGTCACCAATTTGAAAAATAATCATCTAATAAAAAAGAAGATCTTACACAACCTGATTTTTTTTCTTTAATCTAATAAAAAACAGAGATCTGAGTCTTATCATCTATAATTTAATGAGATGAATGGAAAAAAAATCTAATCATTCAAGAAGCTTTTCTTTGTAAACTAAAATATATGATGAAAACAATAACAATAACTAGTTATGGTTCCTAATTTACCAATTATATTGTATGAAAAACTTTATAGATATAAAACCTTCAAATATTAGTTCAAGATTGTAGAAGATCCATCACTAATCCATCCCTATTTTAAAAATTTTCTGACCGCTGGAATCCTTGAGAATATACCGATATAAACTAATGAAATACATAGATTTAATATCCTTAGAACTATTCCTAAAATATTAACGAAATTCAAAAATAAAAAAAAATACTATTACAATTGTTTTGCAATGATCGTTATATCATGACACCTAATTGTAGTAAAAGATATTCCCAGTTAGTTATTTTATAACATTATATTTTATATTATTTTATAAGACTTTAAGTTTTCCATGTAAATCTCAAAATAAATTTAAAATTATATAAATCCTTTAATTATAATAAATGCATCAATAGGCTGCGAATGATATCAGTGCACAAAACGTTCCACAATGCGTATACGTATTCGTATATGCAGCGGCATAGACTATGGGAGGAGCTTTTGCAAATTTTAAAAATTTCAACAATCAAAACAAATGAAAATTTTTAAATCTCGCAATCCCATTGGCTAATAGGTTCTTGTATTGAACATAGAGTAAGCGCTGTCGTATATTAGTGCTCATAGCGTACTTCATGTATTAAACTTATTGACAGTTATGGAAAAATATTTTCCTGAAGTATTTATGAAAAAATGTAGGAAAAACAATAGGGTCAGTCCAATTCAGTCGGTCCAGCACTGGTCGCTTGCCTATTTTTTTTAATTTTGATTTTTTTTTGCTGTCACCCCAACATGTTGGTAGTTCAAATTCAACATTATTTTAATTTTAATTTTATTGTTTTTGGTTTTCCAGTGGTGGCCATATTAGTTTTACTAGGCGCAGACATTTTCGCACTTTTAAGGGTTTGCGGAAACTTGATTATCTCAGGCCCTATTTGTCCTATCAAAATGAAACTAAAAGCAGAGTGTTTATAAAAATATAGGCTATAAGGTTATAATAAGACATTTTCACCTAAATGTAATTCTAAGGGGTGAAATTTCAGCCTAAATTTTTAGCTCTCATTTGTAAAACTCCGATTTTCACGGAAAGATTGTGAAGGAAAGGAAAGAGTCTACACGTTAAAACTTTTTTACACACAATTAGGTACTAGTTGTATTCAAATACAAAATTTGAAGTCTGAGACTTTAAGTCTTTTTAAAATAAAAAATAACAAAATTTGGAAATTTTCAAAATTTGTAATTTTCTGAGCTCAATATCTCTGGTGGGGGACCAGATAAAAATCTGAAATATCACCTCATTATAGTACTGTATGATAGTATTATGCACCTAAAATTTGGAGTTTGAAATTTGACTAGGAGCAGAGGTATTGCAAGCACAAAATGTCAAAATAATGCATACTTCAGTAGGTGAATATAATGTATTTAACCATTTAATATGTGACATATAGATGGCAAAAAGGGCATTTTACATAAAACAACTTATACTCTGGGCTAACTGTTATTCATATCTTAAATTTAAAACATATATTTCTTTCTGAAAGCTAATAATGTATGTATGTACCCAAATTATTAGTTTTATTACCATTACATACACTTATTACCATTATTAGCTTTCAGAAAGAAGTATATGTTTTAAATTTAAGATATGAATAACAGTTAGCCCAGAGTATATGTTGTTTTATATAAAATATCCTTTTTGCCCAGTATTTGTATTTGTATACCTGAAATTATTTATTTAGCTATGTTTTTGATTTGTCAATAAGGAAAATACAGAGATTATTGCTGTTTAAAATGATAAATTAAAAATTAGTATTTCATTTGAGAACAGTAGTAAATGCATGGAATCACTGTTTTAGCATTTAAATTGCATTTTATCCAAACGACAATAAATTATTTTTCAATTTTCACCAATGGTTTTGCAGGGTTGTGATTTTATAATTTATAATAAAAATATATACTTTTACTGATTCAAAAAAAAAGATATGAAATTTCGAAGAATAAATTCGAAAACGTGTCATAACACTTACAATGCTTTGTGAATCATTCGATGATCAATCGATACGATCGAATCGAAACATCCCCTTTTACATTTAGATAAAGTCATAACAAAAACGACGCAATCGTTAAATGATAATTTATTATCGATTGTCATAAACCGTTTGATAGATTCGAAAGTGCAAGTTTCAAAACATCAAACATTGTACACAATAAAGAATTAAACTCTCAAACCAATATCCTGCATGACGTAATTTCTTCACTCACATCGTTGTTTTACCCCCTGTGTGGGTAGTTTTAAGGGATGATTGTTATTATTGCTACCCACGGAGAAATAGTGAATTGAACATTATTAGGTTAACAGATGCACTCTATCCCATTATATAAGTCCTACATACCATGCAACACATAATTTCATATAATTAAAAAATAAATAAAAACATAGACCAAGTATTAATTGAATTGTACCTATTCAGTTTACGTATTTCACACGATCATCAAAAAATTGATTATAAAATAATTACGACGAAATAAATTTGAAAAGTTGAAAAATTTTCATTTTAAAAAAAACGATCACAGACTAGAGAGCTTTTATTATAAACGTGTTTGGATTATACCAACGGCTGTCGAAAACATCCCCTAATTCCCAGCGAAAAGACACTCACACACATATACGATTCACATCTGTAAATTTCCCATAATCGTACGATCGAAACTAGAAAATAAATAAACTTAATTATTTATTCATATCCCAACCTTTTACCATTGTCAATTCTCTATTTTCAAAATAACAAAAAAAAAAACTTTTTAACTTCTTTTCTATCTAGGTACACTGTTTAATAACCTTCAGGAATTAATGAACCCGATCGATCGAAATTGAGTAAACCATTAAAAAATCAATTCTGTAAATCACAACCACTGGTAATTATGTGCCCGAAACAGTTCCGCACCTGCAACTTCTAACCGTCAAAGTGTTTGATCACTTTGATTGTAAATTATTCAAGTGTTGGATCATCCGCAGACCGCAACGCACGTACCAAACCAAAATATGATTCCATTTAAGATAAACTGAAAAAAATCAATAGAAACAATCATTAGTTGGGCACTTTTTTTTGATTTATCATCATCGAATAAAAACCACACAAGATGAAGTGGAATCAGTGTTGAATTAGTCAGGAAAATTGGAAAGTATTACGGTTTTTTACTGGCAAAAATTATCGATGACTAGTTGGGTCTATTTTTAAATCAGTATAGTTCTTTGCACTTTTCCTGAATCTACGGTTTAAGTATAACTTTTACGACAATAAAGATATGTTACTAATCCAAAAGTATCAATGTAGCGTGAAAACGTAAATAGGTAATGTACTTTCCATTTTATACTATCCCCGCGATAGACCTAATTTATATGTACCTACTGAGAAAAAAATAAAAGTTTAAAAAATGATCTAAATTATTATCAAAACATAATGCAGCTGTTAATTTTTAGTTTAACTTGTTAAAATCAATGCAATATTCATTTAAAAATGCCAAAAATAGCGTAAAATTCAACATGCCTAAAACGAGTTCCTAGCATTTATCGCTATTGTTACTATTGGGGCTCAAATTCTATTTATATAACAATTATTATCATATACGTATTTTTTTAACCAAAGAACAACTGAAGTTAATAATTATAGATTTACAACGCTAAATGTATGTGTACTATACTAATGTACTATGAAATAGGCATAGTTTTACATTATTCCCTATAGTCGCTTATAATCTGGGAAGTTGAAGCGCCTTTAAATAATTACAATAAAAAAAAACGAGTTCCTGTTGGATCACCATTAAAATGACGTCCTAGTACAGAAACTTCAAAATCCCACGGATGTTTTCCTATAACAAATGTATTTAAACACAAATAGCAAGTAAATAATAAGTTTTAATTGTTCAAACTAAATGTTAATGATTGAAACCATTTACAATATATGAAATTTGGTGATATGAATTTTATGAAATTTAGTGAGGTAAATTTCATAAATATAAAAAGTATATTTTATTTCACTTCGTAAAATTTTTAAAGAAAAGTATACTACTTTAACCCTTTAGAAACCACTTTACATTTAATCATTAAAGCAGAGAAGTAGTGAAATTATCTGCTAAAAATAAGTGTAATGAAGATTAAAGGTAGTTACCTATTTTCTTTTTTAGTATAGTCTTTATATATTTTCGTTATATGTCCAAATTTTAGTCAAATTGGTTTTCTCATTGTGGAGAAAAAAATATTTTCTGAATTATTATTTTTTTTGATTTATTCGCATGTAAAAAGACATAGTATGCTGAAACTTAGAGTATGAACGTTTCTTTTCAGTGGTAAAATATTCCCTAAAAATGGATCAAATACCTTTGATTGCAATCATTCCAAGTAGGGATTGCAAATTCGGACCATAAGTTCAATTTCTGTATTCGGTATTTTTAAGACCTTAATACAGGAATATCGGAAGTAGGAGTTGTAGAAAAACGAAGAAAACTCAGGTGTTTCTTGGCTTTATTTACTAGTTCAATTAGAAAGAGTTAATATCACAAAATATAATTTGTAATTTATAAATAATAGTATAATTTATTGAATTTAAATTGAAAATATTATATTTTTTGTGATTCAAGAAGCCTGATGAAGTTACGATACGTAACGAAACGTAGCTAATTTGAATATTAAAAATATTAAATAAAAAAACCGATCTTAAAAACCTGAATTGTCTTCTTATTTAACAGTATAATAACAAAGAAGTAAAGCAACAGCAAGCATCGTGTGTATTTAAGTCACAAAAAGAATAAGTATTCAGTCTAAGGTACCCTTACAAACTTTTGAAATCTGATATTAATAAACATGATTCATCAATTGTACTGTTATTATACGTAGAACGTAATTTGGTGTCAAAATTACCAGCTAGTCGATGGTATGGTTGGCAAAGCACGATATAATATTTACTAGTATTTACTTCGTAAATCCTCAACTTCAAATAAATCAATTATTCTCGGGATGTTTTTGGATATAACTGATCTCTCTATTGTATTTTGATTTGTTGAAAATATTTTAGTTCTCGATAATTTTGGTTTTTGTTCAAGAAACAATTTCTTTTGACTTCTAACACAAATGTCAACATCATAGCTCCACTGAACTCTTCTGTACGTAGATTAGTTTGTGGGCAAAAAATTTAAAGAAAATTTTCTATTAAATTGATCAAATTCGAATTGGTTAGTCTTTTTTCTTCTCTTTTATTTTTAAAAACATTGAATTTATCATTGAAAACATTTTATAATTTCAATGTAATGTTCCCAGCCTCATTAAGTTCAACCGTTAGGGTAAAATGAAAACATAAATGTAGGTATACTTTTTCGCTATGGAGGCGATCCTTGATCATATAGTAGAAATAATTATTTTTTTTTTTAAAATATCAAAAAAACGGTACATATACTTATGACGAGAGCCAGTATCTCCAACGTGGTATGATTGTTATTATTTATATCTTAAATTTATAGTTTTACTCTTATTTTAATAATTTTAGCTAAATTTCAATGTTCATAGATAAATACCATTACATAATATCTATACTTAATGTAAAACTCACCTCTGTAAATATATCTAAGGTGCATATGGCCTAAGTTGCTGAGCACCAAAATTTTAAATAAAAAAAAAAAACTTATGAATATCGGTACTATGAAATTGAACAAAAGGCTCAAAACACTGGAATTCGGTATCCCGGTATACCGGTGTTGTAATCCCTAGTCCTAAGATTTATTTTTACAGTTTTGGCTTTTGTCAGATAAAATAAATCAAATGTAAGATAAAATATAATTGATTCCAGAAAAATAAAGTTTTCCTAAAAAACGAATCACAAATCCATACACAATAACACATGTTTTATAAAAAATTAAAATAATTTTCCTCATTTTCCGGCTAAGTCAATATTTTTTTTAAATCTTTAGAAAATTATTGTCTGGATCTCTGTTCAAATTCCAATTATAGTTTGACCGTTTGGAAAAACAGTTTTTGTTACTTGTATCTATTATTAGACTCAGGATAGAAATGGTTAATAAAAAACTTAGTTTTTGTATACAATAAACATAAGTTATCTCCATTTCTTACAAGTAAAAAGGATTTAGAAATTTTGATATTTTGTCTAATTTCGGGATCGCATGATCCAGATTTATTTATCATCGAGTCCAGATAAACAAAGCTATCCACAACCAAGAAGGGGCTTATTCTTTCCGGCTAATTTTGATATTCGTTGGCAAGGTCAACGATCATTATTTCGGCCTTATTGGCATTAATGGGCTTTTATCTACATTTAAAATGCAATGCATTTCTAATTCGTTACTTGTAAATCTAAAAAAATTGTGTTTATAACTAAAGGAAGGATATTCCTATCTTAAATTTATTCAATTTGTTGGCAAAAATAAAAAATCTTTTATTACACTTTTTCTGTTTCCTGGAAAACAGGAAGTTGCATTCTGGCGGCATTATCCGTAGATAGAAAAGTATATTAAAACTTTTCAACCATTTCAACAATTTTCTTGTAGATTTTTTCTACTACCTTTGGAGGAATGATTTATAAATTCAGTATCTTTAGCGACATCACTGTTACAAAACCTGAAATATATGTTTGAATCGTTCTAAACTCTGCTCAACGATGGAGAGAATTCTGAGAATTATAATTAAGATTTGAAACCGGTTTACTTGAGAAATTTAAGAAAGATAACATTATATAGGCAAAAATCTTTCAAGAATGCATCTTTGTACAGATGTCTCATTTATCCTCGCTTTTTGTAATTCATATTTAATTCGTTATTAATTGTTTAATTCTGTCAACTATTCAATATGATTTCTTGAAAATTTCAATTTGGAATATATTTTTGGGACCGAATCATTTGTATATTCAAAATCAATTCAATCAATGATATTATTCAAAGTTTCTATATCCATTCACAAAAGCTAAATAATCGTTGAATGATTGTTTAAAATATTTGCAACAAATAATTTCAAATCGTTTTAAATTAGCCTCAAAGTACAATTTCTTTAACGCCCGAATTTAGACCAGTAATGACAAGTTAAATATCCTGAGAACAATAGACAAACCAATGTAAATTATTAAAAAAAAAAAAATTATTAATAAAAAATTTCAATTTAGCAAAATAAATCGATCGGCGACTAATTGTGGGAACTTGAAAGCAGTGAGTTGAACATTTTTTTTTCGACAATGGAAGGAGTTGCTTTCCAGAATATTATTGAACAATACGATGTGGTAATGATCACGTCACGGAAATTTCGTATTTATATTCGGGCAAATTTTTCATATTGAGTATTTTTGATAGAGGATTCGAACGACGAACGTAATTTACTACGAATTGTTTTTCGTTTTTTTGTACAGCAGTGATATCATAGAACATTGAGTGCTTTGCGGATAAAACGGTACCGAACTCTATTGATCACAGTGCGGGCTTAAATGAATTGTTGCATCCGTTGAAAATTTGTGCTGAAACAGCAAAAATGTCGACAACGGCAGAAAATATGGTTCCCGCAACAATCACCGTTGTGTCCAACAGCGGAGTGGCGTTTTATTCGTTAATCTTTGTCGTCACAACATTGATTGTTATCCATTATTGGCAAAGGAACACAAGATATTTCAAAATGGGAAACAAACTTCCCGGTCCAGCTCCCATTCCATTCTTCGGCAATGCCCTACAAGTGTGGGGTTCACCAGAAGGTAAAATTTATCAAACATCAAATCAAACTTTTAAGTTTCTTTTACCTTCCAGAACTGATGATTAAGGCTATGGCTTACGGGGAAGTTTTCGGGGACGTAGTTCGAGGTTGGCTTGGCCCATTGTTATTTGTCTTTCTCACAAATCCAGCGGATATTGAGGTGAATGGAAAAATAAAAGAATTGGAATTTTCACAAACTAATCGAAATTATCTTTCGGTAGATTATTCTCAACAGCAATGTCCACTTAGATAAATCGGACGACTATGATTTTTTCAGGCCGTGGTTAGGAAACGGATTGTTGATTAGTACAGGCGACAAATGGCGGGCCCATCGAAAAATGATTGCTCCCACTTTCCACATGAATGTGCTGAAATCCTTCGTGGATGTTTTCAACAACAACAGCCAAAAGTTGGTCAAAAAGCTGCGAAAAGAAGTCGGAAAGACTTTCGATTGTCATGATTATCTCAGCGAAATTACAGTCGATATCCTTATCGGTAAGCCTTTGTAAATTGACCGAAAAATCAGGATTCAAATTTTGGTCTTAAATAAGGTCAAAAACTTAACTTAAATGGATTCTACTCGCGATAATGAATATTAGTAGTATTCATGAAAAGCATAGCTTAAATGACAGATTTTCGATTGAAAACCATTAAGTATAGTTTGAATCAAATTTGGAAATATTTAGCCAAAGCTTTTAAACAAGTTTAAATTCAGCTTTAGTGATAACTAAGGATAACTTTAGGTTTAACTTGGCCACCAAAACTGCCTTACAATTTGGACCAAACAGTAGAAGTTGAATTAAATTTTTAAAGGCCAGAGTTATATTAGCCGTTTATTGGATAATCTTGGATCAAAATTGGTTGCCGTGACGCAGGACTTACCGAGCTTGATTCAAACATAGCTTATTTGTTCAATCCTGAATTGAAAATGCCGAAAATCTTTAATATTTCCTAAAAATTTCCCGAATTTCTATTCAAAAAGACGGTTAAATTCTTTGTACCTATAATTGTACCCAAAAGTTTTGGGGAAAACCAGAAAAGATGGATCACCTCATTTAATATTTATGAATGTAAAAAGGTCAAAAAACTTTCAAGATGAATTAATTTCTGTTTTTATTATTCAAGTTCATTGGTATATTCTAATTTCAAACGATTTAAATTTCTATTGAACAAATTAGAATTGATAATGTGTCACTTACTTTCATTGCCACGACCCATAATGCTAATTACAGGAAGTAATTAAGTAATTCCTATTCCAGAAACTGCGATGGGTATTCGAAAAACGTACGAAAATAAAACCGGATACGAATATGCAATGGCCGTTATTAAGTAAACAAATTATAATTTCTTACTTATTGGAAATAATTTTTTATTCCTTTTCTTTTAGAATGTGTGACATTTTACATAGACGACATATTCGATTTTGGTTGCGACCCGAATTCATATTTCGATTCACAGGAATGGCCAAGAAGCAAAAGCATCTTTTGGGTCTAATCCACGGTTTGACCAGATCGGTAACTAAAACCAAATTTGTTTCTGCAAAAAAACATTCTGTTAAATATTTGATTCCTAAAGGTAATCGGAAAAAAGAAAGCCGAATTTCAAGAAAAACGAATGAAGGGTGACACCACTAGCTATTTCGAAGAAATTGATGCGGAAGTAGAGAAAATTGATCGAGTAACCGAATTGCAAAGTATGGAAAGGAAAACTATTGCAGATACAACAAATAATAACAAAGGTCTGAAAAACGGTGGACTACGAGATGATTTGGATGAAATCGATGAAAATGATGTCGGTAAGTTACACTAGGTCCAAATATTTGGAATTGAAATAATGTGACTTTCGGTTTTGGCTTTTAGGTGAAAAGAAAAGACTTGCTTTCCTTGATCTCCTGATTGAAACTTCCGCGAATGGAACCAATGGTAAATTAAGTGACGAAGAAATCAATGATCAAGTTAATACCATTATGTTTGAGGTACGTTTTATAGTCAGTTGTAGGATTAGGTTTAAACTAAATCAGGAATTGTTTAGTTTTGACTGGTCCATTCATTCTTCACATCAAACATTTTACTTTTAAAGGGCCATGATACCACTGCAGCTGGATCTAGCTTCGTCTTATCATTGCTAGGAATTCACCAAGATATTCAAGCCCGAATTTATGAGGAATTGAAGCAAATTTTCGGAAATTCAGATCGTCCAGTCACGTATCATGATACTCTTGAAATGAAATACTTGGAACGTGTGATAATGGAAACCTTACGATTGTACCCACCTGTACCGATAATTGCTCGTAAAGTAAACGAAGATGTAAAACTAGGTACCAGAAAAATCCAAAAAAAATATATTAGATTGGTAGCTAATGTTTAAATATTTTAGCGTCTGGAGACTATGTTATTCCAGCTGGAGCCACTGTTGTTATTGGAACTTATAAACTACATCGTCGTCCCGATATCTATCCCGATGCACTGGTATTCGATCCAGACAATTTCCTTCCAGAACGCACCCAAAATCGACACTACTACAGCTACATACCATTCAGTGCAGGACCTCGAAGTTGTGTTGGTATGTCTTAAAATTCGAAAAAGAAAACCCGGAAAATCATTCATTTTCAAAAATTGTTTTTTTAATATAATTTAGGTCGAAAATATGCAATGCTCAAACTGAAAATTCTATTGGCAACCATTTTACGGAACTATAAAATTAAGTCAAATTTAACTGAGAAAGATTTTCGACTACAAGCCGACATTATCCTGAAGCGGGTCGATGGATTCAAAATTGAAATTGAGGAGCGAACGTAGATTTGATTGTTTTACCAAATCGGTGATACGGTTGTAAATTTAGTTGGATTAATTTTATTATTAGATTGTATTTTAAAAATAAAAACTATAAGTAACTAGAATTTATATATTTTTCAAGATTAATTTATCACATTAGAGTTCATTTGGTCATCGGTTATTGTTGATGATGTTTTTGCTGTTGTTTCTTTTTGGAAAAACATTTCAATTATCCATGGAATTATGCACAATAAGGTCAGTAGTGATAAAGTATGAATCAGCATGAGGTCATCTTCAAATAGTTCTGCTACGATGCCTGAAACATGGACAAAGGTAACAGTTTTTTGGAAAAAATAAAAGAGTAACAGAAATGATCTGAAACAATAACTTACTGATCATTATTCCAATCAAAAGACTCAAAGTTCCACCGACCAGCATCGATAATCCCCAAGCCATTGTAAACTGATCAGCTCTGTACTGTTCTGCATAGCACAAGGCCACAGGAGTTTGAATCAAAGCTCGAGCAAATCCAATTCCAGAAAAAACGATCATCGACAACAAAATATTGCTTGAAAGGCCTTAAAATCATTAAACTTATATACTTAAATTCCTCCCAAAAACCATTACTTACAGTATCGTAAAAGAAGTGAACAAATGGCTCCTAACAAAACCACATTTCGGCTTTTGATAAAAACAACAGAGCTGATCGCAGATAATAATAAACGAGAAATTAAATCAGAAATGGCTGCTGCAGTAATACAGTATGCCACTGTAGTTGATTCATAATTCATATGAAATAAAAGCATTGGTGTTAGCATAAGAAAAATATTGTCGGCCGAGTATGAAAGTGCAAGACCAATACTTAAGTTGAGATATTTGGGATCCATCAACATATCAAAGTTAAACGTTGCTATGATTTCCGACCTATAAATCAAAATTAATCATGCATTTGTTTTGGTTATCTCGAGTGTTAGGTCCATAAAGATTGTGATGAAAAGTTAGTGGAATTTAAAAGTCAGCAGGAGAATTTGGCGCTTATTGCTTATCATATTAAATTTTTTCGGTAGTAAAAATATACCGAACACCGAAAGCTTTATTTAATGATAATAGAGACAACTTGATAAATAACAAAAATAGTTTTGCAGGAAAAAAATATTTTGCCATTCTTATCAATCTAGGACATAACTATTTATAGAAACTTTATTTTGTTGCTCAAGTTCATCACAAAACTTCATAGTGATTATTATTTAGTAATAGTAATAATTTAATCGCCATATATTGGCAATGCTGTTTGAATTAAGAAGAATAGTAATACTTAGTAATCACTTTTACTTAGTAATAGTATTAACGAAAAAATATAGTACATCGTTAGCGGTCAATTCTAATGTTTAAGTTTTTCATTTATAGTGTTTCCACTAGTTTTATATAACAAAGATAGTTGTAATTCTTCATTGCAAATTCTCCCGATAGGGTTCTATTAAATTCTGCTAACTTTTCACTGCTACTTTTATGAACTTTCGAGTATGTATTCAGCATTAAGTACTATTGAACAAAAGAAATTTCTATTTGGAAGACAAAGCATATATTATAGTGGCGAAACTATAGAAAAGCAACGTTTTCAGACCCCCCGCTGAAATTCATATATTTAATTAACTAATTGAAAAATTTGATTCCTTGGAAAGTCATTTATCTTAAGTAGGGAAGAGTGGGTAACAGTGGATCAAGTTTTTTTCTTAAGTAGTGCAGTTCCAAAGTGTATGGCTAAATGAATAATCTCTGATATTAAATCAATACTTGAACATCTAATATTTAACAAAAAAAGAATTTAAAGACGTTTATTATATAAACTTACGAATTACCGCCACTTTAAAAAAAATGGGAAATGATCCACAGTGACCCAGGGATCGGTCACTTTGAATCAATGCATGGGTGACAGTGAATCAATTGGGGCAGACTGTATCTTTGTAAAATATATCGTAAAAAACAATAATTTCTACGTTGTTACTAATTTATTTGTACTCTTATATAGTCTTTATTATATAATCAAATAGTTTCATAAAAATTAACAGTAATTGCACTAAACTCAATTTCAGGGCCATTAGGTAGTTTTTAAGAACAATTTCTTTTTCAATTATCTGTATAATTTTTTCTAATGTAGTTATACAGTAGGGTGGTCCTTAATAGGGGTGTTTTTGAATTTCTTTGCTCCCAGGGGCTCAAATGCTTCCAAATTGATAAAAAAAAAATCCCTGAAAATTTGAGCTCCTAATATTAACTTTAAGATAGTCCGCTTTCCAACTTAAGTTTCTTATGGAAATAACGGGGGGGGGGAATTTAATTTTTTCTTTAGAGTTCCATAACTTAGCGACAAATAAATCGAAAGTTACTAATCGCGTTATGTTTATTGTAAATTTAACGTTCTACAAAAAAGAGCTCTTATGATTTTTCGCTAAATCTTTTGACTTAAGAGTTATTCGAGTTCAAAGTTTAATTATTATATAATTATGAATATTATCAACTACAATTATTAAGTAAATACGTATTTTTACGAAATATAACAAATTTCTTAGAGCAAAATTTGTATTTATGATCAAAAAGAAGGAAATAAAATATTTTTCTTGTGATTTTTCACGACGTAGCTGTAGTAGTTCATCCTTCCTTTTTGTACTTGTTCATTGTCATCAGATTCAATTTTAGCTATTTAACCAATTCTACCATCTTTCCGTTGCTCAGTTAAAAAATGCATTATATTTTCATTGACCATTAGTGCCGCATTCTTAAGTCAATAAATAAACCAATAACTCTTAAGCCAATAGATTTAGCGAAAAATCATAAAAGCTCTTTTTTGTAGAGCGTTAAATTTACAATAAACATGACGCGATTAGTTATTATCGATTTATTTTTCGCTGAGTTATGGAATTCTAAAGACCAAATTAAATTTTTCCCACCTTATTTCCATAAGAAACTTAAGTTGGAAAGCGGACTATCTTAAAGTTAATATTAAGAGCTCAAATTTTCAGGGATTTGTTTTTTATCAATTTGAAAGCATTTGAGCCCCTGGGAGCAAAGAAATTCGAGGACATTCCTATTAAGGACCACCTTATTATACAGGCGCCAATATTAACTATATACCCAAAAATGAGACCTAGGTAACAGTTTACAAGGCTTAGTATTTTACAAAACCATATAAAACGAATTGATTCATAGTGACCCATTTGCCGTTTTAAGAAAAAAAACATGGTTTAAAAAGAATTTAAAGTATAATAAGCGTACGATGATATAAAAAAAAATGCATTTCTTATGCACTTAAAAGTTAAATAAATTGTAAAACACTCCGTAAAAATGTTGATACTTATCTACTGATTTGATGGTAGCGACGTAGCAACTTCTATAACTCATTGATGAGTAACCTGATGGATAAAAGTATGAATAAGCAAAAATAATGATTTCTTTTTGTATGGGAAAGTTCAACACTTACTGAGTTACAGTGAATTATCCACTATTCCCTATGATACGTAGTGACCCAAACTGCCTTATATACAATGTTAATTACATAAGTATACATAATAAACAATAGAAATTTAAAAAAATGATTATAGGGGTCCCGTAGCTACAATTAGTTTATGAACCTAAAAAACCTAGCTACGCCACTGACATATTATCAATATATCCTCAACATTTTCCAGAATTCTACTTTCGAGCTTAAAATCAAAGCATTTTGAGCAACCAATCAATGGTTAGTATTAATATTAAATTAATTTTATCCAATATCATCGGATAAAGTTCCAAATTAAATAGAGCTTTTTAAATAAGAAGAAAATTCAGGTTGTTTAAGATCTTTAATTTTTTAATATTTTATTATTTCAAAAAGCAACGTTTCGGTACGTAATCGTAACTTCCTCAGGCTTCTTGATTTACAAAATTAAATATTACAAAATATTTAATTTTGTAAATCAAGAAGCCTGAGGAAGTTACGATTACGTAACGAAACGTTGCTTTTTGAAATAATAAAATATTAAAAAATTAAAGATCTTAAACAACCTGAATTTTCTTCTTATTTAAAAAATTTTTAAGCTGAGATCTGATTTTTATCATCTATTAAATAGAGCATTGAAAAATTAAGCGATAAATTGCAAGAAAATTGATCAATGTTAATTTTCCATTACATGACACAATTTAATTCAAATAAAGCATCTGATATATTGATATATTCTTAGGTTACTTAATGCTGGATATATATTCGAGTTTTTATATAGATAATCTTAGGGAATATTTTTACCAAATCGATTTGTGCTCACTTTTGGCAACTACTTCATTTTCTGTAACGTTACCCTGATTTTCTTCGTCAATAAAAGGAATATTACTAAGTTCAGTCTCCATATTTTGAATTTCTATATTGTCTTTGAGGTATTTACGTTGTGGTGAATCATTTTGCATGTGCCATTCGACTGGTTGCATTACAATCATAGCCAATATACTATGAAAACTGAAGGCTGCCAAAATTGAAACAGTTCCTCGAAAGCCATACACTTGCAACAATTTCTCAAAGACAATAGGAATAAAAATAGCGGCACCACAAATCAAAGCCTGCGAAACATTGTTGACGAGTGGTCTTCGCTTCAAAAAATAATCATTTAGCGACCTCAAAGCAATGGGAAGTGTTAACCCAAATCCAATCCCTAAAAAAAAAGGCAAATAAATAATGGATATTTAATAAGATGGTTCTGTACCTTGAAAAATACTATAGGCGATAATGAAGTGAGCGAAACTTTGCATAAATATACAGAAAAATGATCCGAGGCTGAATAACAAAGCCCCACACATTCCAACTTTTCGAAGAGAAAATTTTGTTGATAAAGGAATAGTGAAAAGGCCTTGAAAGAAAAAATATTCGCTTTTATGGTTATTAAATTTAATTTCTTTCGCTATTTACCAGCCAAAGAGCAAATAACACCAAAAATTGTGGTAATAATCGTCGTTGAACTGGCAACGTCTCCAAATTGTTCCAAAAAGTCGTTGTAAATCAAACCAAATATTTGCATTGGTCCCATTGTTGAAATCTATAAATTTTAAAAAAAAAACTATAAGTATACTTAGTATTATATTTGCCACTTGGTAAATTCAGTGGCGGTTTTACTAGCCGGCTGAGTAGGCTGAAGCCGAAGGCTTCAGTGGTCTTGGTTTTATTTCTATAAGATGAAAACGAAATGTTTTTCTAAATGTTAGTTAATAATATTTTAATTAATCATATTGGCGGGTATTTCAAATTTAGATTTTGATTATCTACGTCAGAGCTCCCCAAACTTTTTTGTGTCGTAGACCCCTTGGCATGTTTTTCCGTGTTGGATAGACCTCCTACTTACCTGATATTGGTTTCCTGTAAATTTCCAACTGCAGTGAAGTTTAGTGTTAAAAACTTAAAGTAAAAACATAGGTACTTTTATAACTTCTTAGGTACTTTTATAAATAATGTATATGTCTTGATATTATAAGATAGTATGATGTAAGTAAATAGGTACTATCAGTGTATGTGTTGAGATCTACTACCGTATCGTGAACCCCCATTTTCATTTCATGAACCCCCAAATTTTTTTTCGCTGACGTAGACCCCTTGCAGGTTGTCATAGACCCCTAGGGGTCGATATAGAACACTTTGGGAATCACTGATCTACGTTATTCATTAGACTGGGCCAAAAAAAAACGACTATTTTTTTTTGAAAAGTACATCGAAAATATTGTTCACGGTGGCAAAAAAAAATATCGTGAAGGTTTGAGCCCTTAATATTAATATTAAGAGGTCTATCATCTTTAATTTCAATTTTTTATTTGTGTTTTCATTTTTGTGTCTATGCTGTTAAACTATCAAGGTAAAAATATTATCTGCACATATATTTATAGAAAATTAAATTCCCTACAAAAAATGTTCCTTTGAAAATTTTCGTCAGACACGCCGTTTCCGAATAATCAAGCTTTAAACATTGATATAATTTTTAGATTAATCTTCTTTATTTTGGAATTTTGTAACTAACGAAAAAATCAATATATAAAAATGAACAATATAGATTTTTGAAGGGAATTTTATGCTCTGCAAAAAAGGTTTCTTAACGTTTTTACATAAAATCACTTTTTCAAAAGTTATTCACAAATAAAGTTGAAGGAAAAATTAAATTATTGTTCTTTTGGTTGTTGAACCAATTTTAAAAAAGTATATATATTTATTTGTTCGTTAGTTACAAAATTCCAAAATAATGAAGATAAATCTAAAAACTATATCAATGTTTAAAGCTTGATTATTCGGAAACGGCGTGTCTGACGAAAATTTTCAAAGGAACATTTTTTGTAGGGAATTTAATTTTCTATAAATATATGTGCAGATAATATTTTTACCTTGATAGTTTAACAGCATAGACACAAAAATGAAAACACAAATAAAAAATCGAAATTAAAGATGATAGACCTTTTAATATTAATATTAAGGGCTCAAACCTTCACGATATTTTTTTTTGCCACCTTGAACAATATTTTCGATGTACTTTTCAAAAAAAAAAAATAGTCGATTTTTTTGGCCCAGTCTATTATTCATGTACTTATTTTGCTGCCGAATCTTAGACAATAAGGGTTTTTGTTATTCTTAAGATATAGGCTCGGCTCGTTTGAAAAACAAAACTCAAAATTTAAATTGAACTGCAATTGTTAATAATCCAAAATTACACTACAAATGCCGGTTGGGTGCTACATAATCTTTCTTAATGCATTTACATATTTGTAATGTAATAAGAGATAATTTTAAACAGAAGAAAACAATTTTAAATTAACAAACTGCATTATTGTATTAAATAGAAAAAAAAATAAAAAATTACCCCTAAAAGGGCGGCTCCAATGGCTACAACATAGCCCCAACCACCATCCGGAGGCTTTGTATTTGTCTTCACAGTCATAATTTTAGGAGAATACTAATGGAGCAGAAGCAAAAACTTGATGATTTTTAGATTTTAGGTTGTCTTATCACTAGTTGTACAAATACAATTTCAAAACAATGTCACTCATAATTAAAATTTACAATCTTCAACGGCAATATTCTTTAGTATACAACTTATAAGACTAGAAAAAGATAAATAAATTTTGAAATGAAATGCCTCTTGGATGAAACATTCATCTTGTTTCACAGGAAGTAGTTATTAATTAGGGCAAAGTTTAGATTAATAAAAACAGCGGAAAACACTTTTTATTCGAATAAATTACATACTTGTAAATACAAAATTATACAATAATTTAAGATGAATTGTACGAAAAACAAATTGGACAAATAAATCATTAAGTTTTCGATCGTCGTTGCACATAGAATTCGATAGTCCAAGGAATTATACAAATAAGTGTATATATTGAAAGTGCATAGATAATCACATCATCGTTTTGGAAAATTGCTGATACCATTCCTAAGAAAAAGAAAAACATTGATAATTTCTGGTTCAAAAAAATGGATCTGAGTGTTTTACCGACTGATGGTCCAATGACAAGACCTAGCAATCCATATAGAACCATGTAAAGTCCCCAAGCGGCCGCAAATCTGGATGTTTCGATTTGTTCGGCGAAACAAAGTGGAATCGGTGTTTGAATCCAAGTTCGTATAAAACCAATTAAAGCAAAGAGAATAATCGCCTGCACGAAAGAAATATCGAAAAGCCAAACTAAAAAAAAAATATCAACGTAAATTCACTTACCAATTTCTGGGAAGAGAGCAAAGAAAATTGTAGATTACAATTAAGGTACTTCAATTTTAACTCTAAATCAAATATTTCAATTCCAAATTCAATAGGTCTTAAATTATGGTTTTTCTAATAGTCTTGGATCCCACTGCAGAAAAGTGTAGTGATCAAGTTTATGCTAAAAACCTAATTTTTACGCATATTTATCATCAGGAGCATAAAAATCTACTAGGTTGCCTATCAAAATGTGGCCGCTACTATTTTTAATTAAATTATTTTTAATTGATTTTTCACAAAAATTTAATTGATTTGTTTTTACAATAAAATATCGTCCACTTCACGGCAATATATATAAAGACTTTGAAAATTTAGGGTTGCCGTTGCGCACTTGACCGCACCTCTTCGCAGCCAGGTGTAAACAGGTATGATTTGGGGCCCTTTTTACGTTCATAACGTCCATATATGATTTGTATATCAAAATTAAAGCTAATTTTTTTCTCATTATTTTGATATACGGTTGTCTTATTAAATCTGGCCGCAAATAAGGGTTGCTGGCTGCTAAAGATGGTAAATATTAAAAATAGAGTGAAAGAGAGCTAGCGCGTAACATCACCAGTTAGACGAGGACAGCGATTGGCAGCTGTACGACGTTTTAAAACCAGTGCGCATGCGTCGGATGCTAAAGTTTTCAACCACTCAAGTACTTCCGGAGTATTTTTTGAACAAAGTTTTATCAATATTGATTCTGTTACCTTTCCAAATGTTTGTGGCAAAGTAGACCCAATTTGATATAAATAATAGAAACCATCAATGATTTCTATGTCGACTTGTCCGGGATTAGCTGGTAAAATAGCTATGTAAAATAGTTCCGCGCTAGCTCTCTTTCACTCTATTTTTAATATTTACCATCTTTAGCAGCCAGCAACCCTTATTTGCGGCCAGATTTAATTAGGCAACCGTATATTATAATAATGAGAAAAAAAATAGCTTTAATTTGATATATAAATCATAAATGCACGTTATGAACGTAAAACGGGCCCAAAATCATATCTGTTTACACCTGGCTGCGAAGAGATGCGGTCAAGTGCGCAACGGCAACCCTGACTTTTCAAAGTCTTTATATATATTGCCGTGAAGTGGACAATATTTTATTTTAAAAACAAATCGATTGAATTTTTTGCCAAAATCGATAAAAAATAATTTAATTAAAAATACTAGCGGCCACATTTTGATAGGCAACCTAGTAGATTTTTATGCTCCTGATGATAAATATGCGTAAAAATTAGGTTTTTAGCATAAACTCGATCACTACACTTTTCTGCAGTGGGATCCTAGACTATAAACTCACCTAATCGCAAGAAAAGAGTTATACATCCTCCGGCGAAAACTATATATCGACTCTTAATGAAAATACATGAGCTTACTATAACCAAACATGATCGGGAAATCAAATCAGCAATAGCGGCTGACATTACACACGTGGCCGTTTCACTAGCATTGAAATTTCGGTGCAATAGCAACATTGGTGCTAGCGTAAGAAACGTAAAATCTGTTACAAATAACATTGAAATTCCGATACTTGTATTCATATATGTTGGATTTTTCAGCAGCGAAAGATCCAACGAATCGACTATTTGGTGCCACCAAGTCTTCGTTTGCTCTTCACCAGCACAATTTGGTGTTTTTTCAACTTGATTGCTTTTGAAATCGGTTAATTTCTTTTCCAACATGTCCTTCGATTCATCGATTATTTGAATGTCTTTAAGCTCGATTTCTTTTATTAAATCTCCTAAAACAAACATAATTTAGTATAATTTTTCAATAGAGTTGTGTAAACTTTACCATTTTGATTAAATGTTGAGTACTGCATGTGCCATTCCACGGGTTGCATAACGAACATCGCTAAGAAGTTATGGGTGCTGAATGCTGCTAGTATCGCTAATGTTCCTCGAAAGCCAAAGTTGTCCATGCAGTATTGCACTCCATGTGGTATGAAGACATTAACGACACATATCAGCGATTGAAACATATTGTTAATGAATGGACGCTTTTTATCGAAATAGTTATTGACTGATGTTAAAACCACTGGCATCATCAAACCAAATCCACAACCTAAAGAATTTTACAATTAGAATTTAAAGCAACTATCACCGTTTATTTTTTGTTTTTCATTATTTGATTTTGAATTGTTTCTGATTATCTATTATTATAAAGAGGAAAAATTTGATTGTTTGTTTGCTTTGAATAGGCTTCAAAACTACTTGACCGATTTGAAAAATGCTTTCACTGTTGGGAAGCTACACTATTTTCGGTGAACATAGGCTATATTCAATTATCAAAAAAGTTAGGAATCCATACTAAAACTCCAATAATGTAACCCAAGGTCTGAAAAAATTACCAAAAAACATTTTTTTATCGCGTGCGCTGTGAAAACTATTGGTTATAGAACAAAATAATGTAGTACGATTTTGCAGAGCATATCATTATCTACAAAAAATAGACCGACAGCATATGTCTAACTAATATAGTTATGTCACAATAAGTGTTTTTTCATTTTAAAAAATATATATAAATGCCACCGTTATAAAAGCTCTTTTATTTATACTTTGGGATAATCCTTATCAAAATAAATGACTTCATATTTAAGTTTGCTTCAATACCATTATATAACTTTTTGAGTTATTCAATTTGAACATTCCATTCGAAAGATATCACAAGTTTAAAACTGTAAATTATTTGAAAAATATCGCATGGTCACCCCATTTTACTTATAATTAAGACCAACTTTATTGAACTTGGCGATATTTTTTATTTATGTATAGATGCTGATTGATTTACAGATTATTTGATCTACGGTAGGTTTACCTACCGTAGCTATACGCAATAGACATATTCTTTTTTAGATATTTATAAATATTTTTTGAAAATTAATTTATTATTACATAGAACAATTTTATTCTTTACAACAGTTTAATAAATGTATTTTTTTAAAGTTGACGAAATAGTGTTTTTAAGTATGATTATGTTTTTCGTAAAAGAATAAGAAAAATAAAAATTTTCATAAATCACTACAAATGGAAAATTTGAAAAGAAAACATAATCTACACCTACGTTACGCAGACGAAGTTGAGGGGATCAGCTAGATGTTGAAATAATTTCATTTGAAAATACAATTTACCAATTATGTTGGGTATTTTTAAAAATTCAGACTAGTTACTAACTCATATAAGATACGAATCCGATCAATTGGAAAAAGGAAACTCATTAGGACACAATTGTTTTTTAGGACGCAGCGCTAAGGACTTAGTTAGAGAGGCTCCCAAATATGAAAATCAGAAGCTCCGGTGGTATTGGTTCCTCAAGTAAACGGCATTTTTCTATTATATTTTCAAATGCAAGCAGAATTCAACTTTAGTTTTTAATGTTGATTTTTCTACCAAACTTAAGGTTGCCTAACATTGAGGGCAGTGGCGTAGCTACCTAGGGGCTAGGCGGGGCAGTGCCCCGGGGCCCTCAAGCTCAGGGGGCCCTCGAATCCTTACTAGAAATCTCGATCGAACTGAACTTTTGGAAATTCAGTTGGAAGTTCACCAATTATGTAAGGAAATAATGAGCAAATATGGAGTGCTAGAATGCGACCTATAGGGAGTATTTACAGCAATGTTATTATTCTTTCCAATTCCTGCCACTTCTGCAGCAGCTGAAAGGTCATTTAGCAAATTAAAAATAATAAAAAATTATTTAAGAAATAATATGGGCCAAACTCGACTTCGACATTTATCGCTAATAGCAATTGAAAACAAAATCGCATCAAGCCTGGATTTAAACGAAGTCATTGATACTTTTGCGAAAACTAAAGACCTCTGTCTAGTTAGCACCCGACTTTTACAAATTAAAGTTTTAAATATATTTTTAGATTGACTTTTGTTTGTACTTGATTGTACCGAAAAAAATATCGTTTGTACCTCAACCGAAGAAAAGTTATTAAATTTTTAAATATCGATAGCCTCCCACTGTAAAATTTTTCAAAAAAATTATCGGCCGTAGATGGGCCTTGACACGTAGAGGATTGTACCGAAAAAATTTTGTTTCTAACTTTAACCCAAAAAAAGTTATGAGCGATTTTGTGAATGCACTTTTTCCATTGTTGAATTTTATAATGACTGATATTTTTTTTTTCAAATGAAGTACAAACAAATTTTATCGTAATGCAATTTGGGTGTTGGAACATAAATACATACTTGCATAGTTTCAGATCCTCAATGATGATAAATTGGTAAAAAATTATAAAGGATTTTGTATGAGTAATAGGGATTCTAATTACTTCATCGTTGAAACTGGAAAAACAGCCATAATTTTGATTCTGTTGAGGTAGAAACGAATTTTTTTGCGGATTCTTCCGGGTGCTGGTCTCTAGTTGATGATACAATTCAAGAGAATTCAAGAAAATTCAACCGGTATCATCAACTAGAGACCAGCACCCGAAAGAATCCGCAAAAAAAATCGTTTCTACCTCAACAGAATCAAAATTATGACTGTTTTTTCAGTTTCAACGGTGAAGTAATTAGAATCCCTATTACTCATACAAAATCCTTTATAACTACCGTTGGAATAGAGTTAGAAGGATATTTTTTTCGGTACAATCCTCAGCGGCACAATAGCTAGATTGTACCACTTTTGGATTTGGAAAATCTCGCAAGGAAAATCCGTAGCAGCCGGAAAACTCTATTTTCTTTCCGGTTGAGGTACAAATGAAATTTTTTTCGGTACAATCAAGTACAAACAAAAGTCAATCTAAAAATATATTTAAAATTTTAATTTGGAAAAGTCGGGTGCTAACTTGACAGAGGTAAACTAAAGCTAGGAAAAAATTGTAAATGTAATTATTATTTAGTCAGTTGGTTGGCCCGACCTTTATATAATAAACCCTTGAATCTTCTCAATTTCGTTTTATTAGCCAAATCTACACCAAGTATTAATTGTAATTTATGTTGCTACTGTTTAATATTTTTATTACCTGCCCTGCAGTGCACAAAAAAGAGCTCTGTTAGCTTAGCATTTTTAAAGTATTTGTATATTTCATATTTTTATTTGATAAAACCTAATCAGTTTACATAGCAGTGAGGCGCCATTTTTTAATTTACCCCATGGCTCTTGGTTACATAGCTACGCCACTGATTGACGGTATCACGTATTATACGCATAAAAATATAATACTTCAAAAATTATCACTCAAATCACTAAAAATTATTGAAAAAATGCCAAAGTGGAATATACGTAAAGAAAAAAATTCCATTTCCAATTAATTCATTTTTGCGCTTGACTTAAGTATTATACAAGTAGGTAGTTCGTTTTTCTTTTTTAAGAATTATCTATGATTTTTCTTAAAGAATTCAATGAATAATTGGTTTATACGTCGTTTTTTTTTTGTCTAGTTACCTTGTAAGACTCCATACGCCAAAACTAGTTCAACTAAATTCGTCGAAAAAATCGTCGAAAAAGCTCCCAAGAAGTACATAAAAGCTCCACATAATCCTATCGATCGAAGTTGATATCTTGATGTCAACGGTCCAATGCAAATTCCTGCAATTTATTTAAATATGCAAAATTGATTTTCAATGGCAAAAAAACATTTTAAAATACCAAACATTGAGCTTACTGTTCCAAAAGTGGTATGAATCAGCGTAGTTGAGCTTGCGACATCTCCAAATTGAACCAAGAAATCATTGAACACTAATCCAAAAGCTTGAAACGTTGACACCGTGCATGACTATCGAGATAATCCAAATTCATTTTTAATTTTTTTATTGGGAAAAACTACTTACAAACATCAGTGCACTTCCAATAGCCACAACATATCCCCATCCACCTTCTGGAGGCTTGATTTTACCTTTCCTATCAGCCATATTGAGCCACTATCGGTCCACTAAGAAAGCCACAAAGGATTTATCATAAAACTGCTTAAATTTTCACAATAAATCTTAGCTTATCTTCTATTAATTTGTACATATTTGCATTACCAATGTCGACAATACATTAAACTTTTTTTTCGACGCTCCTCTTGATTGCCAGTGACACATAAAAAAGAGACATTGAATATTTTTCATCTTTCGGATAATTTATATTTTGCTAACAGTCGTACATATTTACACGCGAAGAAAACAAATAAAACTAGCGACAAAACTTTTAATTTTGCATTTGAAAAGGTTAAAATGTATTTTTATTCAATTATCATTTGATAAGTAAATGAAGAAACAATGGATGTTTTTTTGTACAATATTTTTATTAAAAAAATCAAAGAATATTATAAAACTAAGTTTTTCTCTTAAGTGATAAGGAACTTCGGTTTTTAAAGAACATCCACAAAAATTCTAAAGTCCAAAAAGAACAACAAATCAACGGTATTAGTGTAAGAATTAAAATTGTGATTGTATCGTTTTGGAACAGTTCAGACATCCAACCTGTAAACAAATATTAAAGAATCAACTTTAAGAATTGAATAAAAATTTACGTCAACAATAGTTTTTACCTATAAATGGACCTACTGTCATATAAAGACCAGTTGTCGCCACCAAGTGCATGCCAAAAGTTCCAGGAAAACGTTCCACATCATATTCTGCTAAAGCTAACATGATTGGTATTAAAACCCAGCACCGAGAAGCACCCATCATACAAAAAAGAATTGTACTCGATGTTATATCCGTAAAAATAGTAAATGCTAAAAAAACTCCAACATTGTTATTTGGCCATTTTTATAATTTGAATCTTACCTAATCTCATTATCATAATAACAATGGTTCCACCATAAACTAAATATCGTGATTTTACTTGAAACACTCTATTAAAAGTTGATTGAAAAATTCGAGAGATTAAATCCGCAAATGAATAGCAAGTAAAAATCCAAGCCACATCGTTATTATCAGCGCCTCGATTTGTCAAAACCATTGGTACCAAAGGTACGAAATTTGTTTCAGCAACCACCAACAATCCACATCCCACAATTATATTAATAAATCGAGGATCTTTTAGTAATGTAAGATCAAAAAACTTTACAATAGCATCTCTAAAATTATAAATTTATGATAAAAAAACTATGATAGTAGTATAGGCTAGTGTATATCTTACATGCAATGTTGGAAGTAAAACTGAGATTTGTCTTTGGAATTATCTTCCTCTTTGGTATTGAGATCATTTTTCAAGTCGTTTTTAGTTTGTGGTACTAAAATAAAATTATAAGAGGAATTTAATAATCTTTCGAATGTATTTAATATATTTTTTGTTCTTAATTATATCGAAAATATTGTTGGGAATGACAAAAAAGAAATCCTGTGAAAGTTTAAGCTCTTAATATTAAGAAGTGCCGCATCGCAAATTTCGATTTTCCAATTAAATAACATGGAAAAAATATTCTCTGACACTTTGGAATTTTATAGCTCACGTTGGTGACAATATTTCGGAATGACCAAGGTATATTCTTGTAGAAAATCAAAGGATCTACATAAAAGGTCTCTTACTTAGTTTTTGATATATTTATTCCTTCAAAAGTTACTCAAGGTCAAAGTTGAACTAAAGAGAAATTTTAATATTTTTTCAATTTTTTGTCGCAACCATCAATTTTATGAGAACATTTTAGAGGACATTTTTTGTAGAGCACTTTTTTTTCTATAACTTATTTTTATAAAAGTTTTTGATATTTTTCACAGGTCCTAAGTTATTTAATTAAAATAAAAAAATAATTTTTATGTTAAAAATTTAATAATTCAGGGAATTTTTAGTTTAATGGAAATAACTTAGGACCTGTGAAAAATATCAAAAACTTTTAAAGAGATAAGTTATATAAAAAGAAGTGTTCTACAAAAAATATCCTGTAAAATTTTCTCATAAAATTGATGGTTGCGTCAAAAAATTGAAAAAATATTAAAATTTCTCTTTAATTCTACTTTGACCTCGAATAACTTTTGAAGGAATAAATATATCAAAATCTTGTACGAGACCTTTTTTGTAGATCGTTCAATTTTCTACCAGAATATACCTTGGTCATTCTGAAATATTGTCACCAACGTGAGCTATAAAATTCCAAAGTGCAAGAAAATATTGTTTCCATGTTATTTAAATGGAAAATTGAATTTCGCGGTGCGGCACCTCTTAATAAATATTAAGGGCTTAAAGTTTCACAGGATTTTTTTTTGCCATTCCCCACAATATTTTCGATATAGTTAAGAAATTAAGAAAAAAAAATCGTAATTTTTTTGAATCAGTCTAGTATTCATGATGATTATTGAGTTATTTTGGAAATAAAATAATATGTTCATATGACTCGTTTATTTTGAAAGTGGTGTAAGTCCATTTCAAGGACGTTCTATATGGTGATTTTTTCTTCTTGTAACTAGAACAAAGTATGTTAATTATTTAACTGCTAAGTTTTCAGAAATTCATGATTTCATTTTAGTTATTAACAAAAACTCCAATTATTCCCTCCTCCTTAGTATCTTAAGTACCTATGGTTAAAAATGGTAATACTATAGGCATTGTTCTTGAAATGGACTTAACTCACTTTCAAAATAAACGGCGCATTTTTTTTTTGTCATTCCCAACAATAATTTCGATATAATTAAGAAAAAAAATCATCACATTTTTTGAATCAGTCTCATATTTACCATTGATTATGGAAATTTTTTGTTCGCATAATCGTTTTTTCATGTGCCATTCGACTGGTTGCATAAGTAGGACCACGAAAATAGCATGTAAACTGATACCAGCAAGGATCATTGCAGCTCCTCGAAAACCATACGAATCCATCAGATATTTGAAGGCATAAGGATAGGACAAATTCATGGCGCAACTTATTGTTCCCACTAAACTATTAACGAAGCGTTTGTTAGTTGTGAAGTATTGGTTGATGGCTTGAAATACCACGGGACTGAAGAGACCATAACCAATACCTGGAAAAATATTTTTTTGGGATTAATATTAGTTAAATGTAATAAAGAAGAATCTGTAACTTCAAAAACCTATTTAGCAACACTAGAACTGATGCAAAAAGGAATTGAACAATTTTTTAAGCTTTTTTTTGTGGACTACTATGTAATTTGCACCAGTTCAGCAATGTGTCGCTATATCATGGTGGTGATAGCAGACAATAGATCTATAGCGGCTTTTAAGTAGCTGGAGGAGTCGAACTTCATTCCTCTGTCTTTTTATTTTTTTTATTTGATGATTGTTCTTGATCTTGTGGTCAAGCAACTGCTATTAATTGGAGCTCTTGAGGGAGTTTCCGCTTCAGCCATCTTTGATTTATAGTTTCCCCCAAGTCTAGTTCTACTGCACGAGGACAATTTTCCAGGCCGTTAAGGAAATTCCTTGTGAGTTAGATTAGAAAGTCTTTTATGTATGGCACGTTCATTTCATGGTGTATTTGGTTATTTCTCACATACCATGGAGCTTTAGTGATGATTCTCAAGTCTCTATTTTGGAACACCTGTAGGTTATTGTGATTTTTCTTTGAGGATGGAAGCCAGACTGCGCAAGAGTATGTGAGAAGTGGTCTAATGACTGACTTGTATATCATTTTTGAACATTCCATACTTAGACGAGACCTTCTGTTGATAAATCGGTATAGTTGGATGAGTCGAGTGTTGGCTTCTCTGATTTTACTTGAAATATGGATTTGCCAGGTTAATTTCGGGTCCAGAAGTATGCCCAGATATTTAACAGACGTTTTTTTTCTAACTCCACGGAAATTCCATATGATCCAGCACGATAGGCTCCAATTGGTTGGAGAAATGTCTTAGAAATAAAATTTTGGCGACGCTTTTAGATGGATTTATAAGAATTTTCCATCTACTGAACTAATAAGATAGGTGGTATATCTAAGCTACCCTACTTATTTTGAGTCAGGGCCAAATTATAAACTTGAAAATATATTTTTTTAAACATTTTGTACAAAATTTGCGATAGTTTTGCACACCAATCCCACGGTATTGTAACTCAACCTTTAGCTATTCTATACTTTAACTAACTATTTTCAAAGTTTGAATGCTTGGCGCCGATTTTAAATTAGTTATTTACATTAGTTAGGAAGTTTAGTTTCAAAGATATAGAGAAATTTTTGAAATAATTGTAAAAATGTGGTCAAACCAATTTTAAATGTAGATATTTATTGACGTCTCAGTTATTAAGGCAATTAAATCAAAATTGGATTAAAAATGAAGGTCAAATTTTATTTACTTTACATATAATGTAAATACCTTGAAGTACAGCATAAGAAAATATTATTTCTGGAAGCGTTTGAACAAACGCAGTCAAAAAAGCTCCCGTAAAGTAAATAACAGCTCCCAATAGTCCAATCGTTCGTTTGTATTGATTCGATAGAATAAAATTTGTAAGTAAGCCTTAAATTTTTACAAAAATTAAATTCTTCAGCACTTTTATGCATCAAAAATATCATTGTCCTACCCATAATACATATTGTCATCCCGAGAACAGATTGCACCATTGTAATTCCATTTGTTTCATCCCCCAATTCTTTCATAAAATCACCAAAGATAAATCCAAACATCATTGTGGTCGACACGGTTGTTGTCTAGAAATATTGTAATTATCCAAAAAAAAAAAGAAAAATAACACAAGGGTAAGAAAACTTACAAACATAATAGCCATTCCGGCAGCGATCACATAGCCCCAACCCCCATTCGGGGGCACATATTCCACTGTATACCTCATATTTCACTCACAATTCTGAACTTTTAGTTTTTCCCAAATTCATTTCTACCGAACAAAAAAAATAAATAATTTCCCTTTCGTTCGCATTGGAACAACACACTCATTTACATAAAAGCAACAAAAAAGATTGAGAAAATTTGTGTAATTGATAAGAACACCTTAGTCATTATTTCTCTGCAATAATTTCACACGTTACAACTATTATTTAATTAAGAAAATAACATGATGAGCCGTTTAATAAAATCAAATTAAATATTTGTTTCGACTAGTAAATAAATAGTTATCAGTTCAAAGGAAAAAACAGAGAAGAAAATATTGCCACGTTTTGTGATTTTAAATATTGTCGAAAACATAAAAACTTTATACAGTAATTTATAATGTTTATATTGGATTTATCTTTCTTTATTTGTGGATGATTTTAATTATTGATTGATATGTTCATGAAATGTATTTAGAAAAAAAAATGGTTTTGATCTCTGTGATTATTTTGCATCTTTAAATTTTATTTGAATAACCCTAGAAAGATTATTTTGTTTTATATTCAACACATGATTCAGTTCTTTGTTTACTATCAACTAATTAATGCCTAATTATAATTAAGAAGAGTTATGATTAAAAAGAATTTTTGAAGCTTATTTTCTTTTTGTTTTTTGTTTGACGACAAAGTCAGCTTCTGATATGGTTGTCTTTCTCCAATTCCATTTAATATTTCTCCCAACATTGCTTGTTCTTGGTGCAATTTTCCAAATCTGGATAGTCCAATGTTTATTCTTGAAGCAGACCCTGCTTCTTGGATATCCCAGATGAGTTGGTTTTTTTTTAAACCTAATCTAGTCAATTTATATTATTACGAGTAATTCTATCAATGATCAATTTTATTTAGTTTCCTTTCCTCCTTTCCTCAATATTTTTGAAGTTTTTTAATTAGTATTTTAAAAGGATTTTCTCAAAATAAAATATATCATAACAATCTTCAAAAAAAGAAAAATATTTTTTCCAGAGTATACGAATATACTAGATAATATACAATCTTACAATAAAGTAATATACATACGACCAATTCTTAATTCGGAGAACAAGAGCTATATATTCATATTTCACAATACAATGAATTAAACTAACATCTTAAAACAAATTAATTCTAAATACAGAATAAAAATATTTAAAAAATCTTAAATTAAAAAAAGATTAAATAAATGAAAAATTTCGTTGACAATAAATCTTCTATATAAATATTTGATTTAAGATAAGAACTGTTGACTACTTTTCTCACTAAAACTATTCAAATAAATTTTTTAATAAATATAGAAACACCCGGAAATTGCCACTAAACGGTTGTATAGTTTCGTTTCATCTCTTCGAGCTTGTGTTATTTGGAAGTTCATCTTCACAATTTTCATTTTTGGACGATTTTCGCTTGGTACTTTTGATAAAATCAACGACAAACTCAATGATCCAAAGAATCGAACAAACGGCATTTATTGATCCTAAAATTACTATTGTCATGGTATCTCCTTGTACAAACGCCGATAGTATAGCTGAAAAGAATTTGATCAATAAAAAATTGCAATTATTGCACCAATAAATGGTTTTATATACGAATGAGAAGGCCTAAAACTATGCTCACGATACTGCAGGCGATCATATAAAGGCCATAGGCTGCGGGAAATCTTTCCTGATTGTGTTCAGCAATGGCGAGAGCCATAGGTACGTGGAACCAGCAACGTGTAAGTCCTAGTCCAATGATTACGATTTGTATAATCAAATGATTGGATGATGTAATAAATACTGAAAAAAAATCCATAGGTGATTAATTTAGGGTGATTTTTTTTTGGACTTTTTTTGGTCCCATCGTGAAATTTTGTTGGAAATACCAAAAAAAAATTCTCTGAAAGTTTGAGCCCTTAATATTAATTAATTAATTTGAAGTCCTCGACCAAGACGTGTAAAGATTTCATATTGAAAATACACGGAAACTCTGATTTTTTATTTTTAAATTTCTATATCTCAGCGGCATTTCATGGGATCGCTTTTACCGAAGATAGTTTTTTCTCAGAATTAAACGCTCTACAAAAGTGCCCATTGCGACAAAGTCGTAACTCACACCGGTGGGGTAGTACGGGCCACTGAACCTGATTTTTCCATAAAATTCGCGTTTTTTTTTGCATTTATCTCGTAAATAACAAGAGCTACGGAAAAATTATAAACGGTCTTGTAGATCAAATCACTAAGATCATTATTAAACGAGATATTAAGCCTTGAATTTATTTTTCTAAAAAAAGATTTTAGTAAGTTTAAATCAATGACCGGCAAATTTTATCTCGTAAATAACAAGAGCTACGGAAAAATTATAAAGAAAAACTTGTAGAGAATTTGATTTCCTACAAAAAACTTCCTGTAGACCAAATCGCGAAGGTCAATATTAAACAAGATATTAAGCCTTGAATTTTATGGAATAATCAGGTTCAGTGGCCCGTACTACCTCACCGGTGTGAGTTACGACTTTGTCGCAATGGGCAATTTTGTAGAGCGTTTAATTCTGAGAAAAAACCATCTTCGGTAAAAGCGATCCCATGAAATGCCGCTGAGCTACAGAAATTTAAAAATAAAAAATCAGAGTTTCCGTTTATTTTCAATGGGAAATCTTTACACGTCTTGGTCGAGGACTTAAAATTAATATTAAGGGCTCAAACTTTCAGGGATTTTTTTTTTTTGGTATTTCCAACAAATTTGACGATGGGACCAAAAAAAAAGTCAAATAAAAATCACCCTAGACTGATTATAAGAAAAACCATCAAATATTTCATTAAGTGACATCAATTTTCAGTGATCTTTGCACCAATTTTTAAACAATACTAACCAAAGCGTAAAATTGCTATCACCAGCAATCCCATAAACACCAAATATCGGTTAGGGACTTTGAAAAAAATGTTAAAGAAAATCATTATAATTCGAGAAACCAAATCTCCGGCAATCACTAATGTTATCGTAACGGCCGATTCATTAGGCGTGAAATTTCGATTTAATAAAAAAAGCGGTGACAAATTAATAAAACATAAATCTGTTATGAATCCACATGCTGCTCCTACAATCAAATTTACAAATCCCAATTTCCTCAATAGACCCAAGTCCAGAAATTTGACGATTTTATCTCTAAAAAGGTATAAAAAATTATTAACTTGATAAGGAATAACTAATTTTTTTCGACTTACACAAATGAATCGTTTTTCTTGAGTTCCTGCTTTTCTTCGTTATGAATGACAGCAATGGAGAGTTCTTCTGGAAGTTTTCGTCGTACTTGGGGTGAAAGTTCTGCAGGGACAATCGCAAGAGAACAGCGTCGTGAATAATCGGTTTTAACTGGAAATATTTATATACCATTTAGTTCACCAATAGTAAAGCAAATTAAAGTCAAATAATAAGAAAACTGTAGAGTTAATGTTTTTTTAAATAAGTAGTATTGTTGTTTGTCACTGACAATAATTAACATTTAAATATTGATTATTGTAACAACAGTTTTGCATCAAATCTAATAATGAAACCAAAAATTTATAAGAATATTGCTTAAACCACTTAAGATTGCTTAAACTACTTAAGATTGCTTAAACCACTTGAACCACTTTAGAAACTGTTTGTAGTTTGTTAGTACCTTAACAGGAACTTTGTAAATTTCGAATGTACATACCATTTAAAGTAGATGAATTATTACTTTTAATTTGATCAACCAAATGCCATTCTACAGGTTGCAAAAGAAGCATTGCAAATACAGTATGTAAACTTAACGCAGCCAAAATGGCAACAGTTCCTTTATATCCATATGTATCCATACAAAATTGCATGGTTACAGGAAAACCAATGCCAATAGCAGAAATTGCGGTTTGTGCTACACTGTTGATGACACCTCGTTTTTGAACAAAATAATCATTGAATGCTGTAAATACCACCGGAGTCATTAATCCATAACCAATTCCTGAAATATTAGAAGAGTTAATTATGCATTGGGTAATGAAATTGATTTAGCAACCTTGGAGAACTCCAAATGTAAAAATCATTTGCGGAATACTTTCAACAAAAATTGTTGAAAATGCTCCAACGAAGTAAATTAACGAACCCCAAAGTCCCACTTTTCGCACGGAATAGTTGGTTAAGAGTTGATTGGTTACCAATCCTAAATCATTCGAGATTAATAATTACGAAAAATTTAAAAAAAAAAAAATATTTACCCATAAGACAAAACGCCGTTGCCCACACGGAATGAATGATGGTCGTTGCACTGATCTCATCGCCATGATCCCGCAAAAATTGCCCAAAAACCAAGCCAAATGCCGTATACGTTAAGATCGTAAACGTCTTAAATGAAAAAGTGTTTCATTTTAAACTATCAAGAAGATATTTCTTCATTTCCTCCAATTACATACAAACATCATCGCCAGTCCCAAAGCCACCATAAATCCCCATCCTCCTTCCGGTGGTACTTTTTCACGATGCAAATCTACCACTCTGGCCATTTCCAAAAATCACTCACAAAATTTTCTATCCTACTACAGTCCTTATACTTCAAATGAATTTAAGTAATTTTCCAAAAAAAAAAAAAAGCAAAAATTTTACTTGACAGGGAGCCATAAAACTTAACATGCAAAATGTATTTGCCATTTTTTCTTCGTTAAACAATTAAATTAAGATTGTGATAAATTAATTACTTTCTGAAATTGTTTAATTTTCTTATTTGCTAAACTTTAGTTTGTTTAATGTGTGAGAGCGATAAGCATATTCCTCTACTAACTATAAAGAAATACTCCGATTTAATGCTGATATTAGTTGCGAAATATATAACTGATGTAAGTCAATAAAACTGAATAATTTAAAACCTAATTTCTTCCATTTAACGTGTGGTTATCAAATTTATAAAAGCAAATATACAGATTTAAGTGTATGAAAACATTCTTTTCTTAAATTTTTATTTTTAAAAACCTTTAATTTATTACATTTTGATAAGAAATTTTAATTGTTTCTCCCACGTGAACCATCTGGCGGAATAAACCTTTCTTTACATTAATATTGTTGCATTAAATATTTTCCATAAACCAATCCAAATTGCTCACAAAAACTTTCCTTCAACTATGCAAAATTGCAAATAGTGTTGTCCCTGTAGTGATCAATCTATTACTACAGATTATGTCCTTTTGATGAAATCTCTGCGGCTCTTGAAAGAAAACAATACTGCCAAGGAGTATTTCTGGATTTCACACAGGCATTCGACTGGGTATGGCATCCAGGACTTTGATACAAACATAAAAAATTTTACCATCTCAATACTTTCTTAGTTTTATATTGTATCTTTCCAACTGTTGCTTCCGAATGAGATGTGGATCCGAAGTCTTTCCACTCAAACCCATCCTAGTCGGGGTTCCTCAGGGTAGCATATTGGGTCCCGTCCTTTACACCATTTACATACCGAATATTCCAATTCATCCTCTCACATTGGTAACCATCTACAAATATGATACTCCAATACTTGCCACCGATCCAAATCCGTTCCAAGCCTACAATAAAATGCAGCAACCCCTCGACCTTATTATCAAATGGTGCCAAAAGTGGACAGAAAAATTAACAAAAATAAATGCACAATGACAACGATGTCCACCACTAGTGCATAAGAACAAATTTTTTCCAATATCCACAGAAGTTTGCTATTTAGAGTTTTACCTAGATAGTCGTCTTACGAGGAATCTACACACAAGATCTCAACAGACACTTTGAAACTTTTAGGACATCAATCTTCTATAAACGTGCAGAATAAATTAATCATTTACAAATCCTTTTTAGGCCAATTTTATTCTATGGATTAGAATTTTGGGGCTTCAGAAAACTCTCTAATATTAAGCGTATCTAAGATTTTCAGTCTAAAGTTCTTCGAAAAATGGGTAATGCTTCATATTATGTCACAAATGAAGTAGTTCACAAAGATCTTAACGATTCTTATGTTTCAGAACTGATTTCCAATAGATTCATTAGATTCGACGATAAATTGTTCTCCCATTCTAATCCAGAAGTTTAAATTTCTTTCCTCTACTCAATAACCGAAAAATCATCCACGTCGCTAAAAGGGGGGGTAGGGTTTCAAGGTAAAAAAAAAATATTTTTTTTGCGAATTTTTTTCTAAAATATGGATTGAGTAATGTTATTCGGACCTTTTGTACATTATTGAACATACTTTCGACAATAATAGGGTAATTTTTTCATGCAGAAATATTGAAGCATAAGCCGGTAACAGAGCTTCCCCCAGAACGTCTTGAGAAAAAAAGAATTTGCAATGTTCACCATAACGCAGCTGGAAATTATCTGACAATAAAAAACCAAGAAAAATTAGTCAAATTATGATAAAATCTTCCCCCCAACGTTCTCTGATAATTTTTTTTTTCATTTAAACATTTTTGGCGGCCATTTAAAGTGTAAACTGTTATTTTCCAATAAAAATTCCACCATTTTGGGGATGGAAAACACCCTTAATGTAAAAAAAAATAATTATACTAAACGTTGGGGGGCGGTATTTTATATGTCAAAAATGAGTATAAAGTTGGAAATGAATCGGTCAAGTAGTTTTACCCCGACCGCCCGCAGCTGTTAGAGTTGGAGCGTTAAAGGCCAGAAGATTAATAAGACAATAACTTTAAGAATATTGCTTCTATCGACCTAAAATTTTAAGGATATATTCTTGAAATGTTAAACAATAAGATAAGAGAAAAAAAATCGATTTTTCGAAAGTAAAAACCCTACCCCCCCCCCCTAAAGCGCCGATGGTCAAGAGCCAAGAGATCACCTTCCAAACTCCTAGAGTCATAGATATCCTTATAGATATCCTCATCAAGATATCAATAAGTTTTATTTAACTCTTGAATTTTCAATATAAGATTATGTACGAGTATATAAAGATTGCAAATAAAATACAAAAATTCATTATGTTTATGAATTTATTTGAATATAATCTTTCGATTAATAGAACAAAGATCCACAAGGACATATAGTAATACAAACTATTGTCTACCTTTTTGACGGCGAGACTACATGATAGAGAGGGTACTTATATTTTTTTAGCAAATATTGAAAAATATTTGTACAAAAATATTACATCGACAAATTGAGAGAAAATATTTAGCGCCTTTGTGAAACTATTACATAAAGACAATTCAGTGTTAGGATCGATTTTTCGTCCAAATCTTTGATTTATAAATTCACGTCATCTTTTTGTTAGTTTTGTTGATCAATGCACTTTTAAAAAAGGAAGAAGGCTCAAAAGAGCGGAAAAATTTTCGGGTAACAAATTTTAACTATCGGAACCAATTTCTCTTGATTCAAATAGCGCCATAAATTGGCGATGCAGATTAAATAACAATTTCGATTTTAAATCCATTTTTAAGGACAAATACCGCCTGATAGGTATTTGGGGTCTCATAACTTTTTGGTCTTTAATTTATTAATAGTCACCCCTTTCACTTACAGTATATAATTTCCAAGTTTAAATGAAGTATAAACTCAGACCCAAAGTTTTTTTTTTCCATTTATTATTATAGTACGAGATCAGATACGAAAAGTTAAGTTTTTGATCTGTAAATAATGGCTTCATGGATTGATTTTTAAATAATAATAATATTTTAAATAATATTTTTAAAAATAACATGGTTTGAAGAAAAAAATGATCAGTTAACAAAATAATTCAAGAAATGAATGAACACATAAATTTTTAATGTCTTTTTTGGCTAATAATTAGAAACTCTAATGCCCACAAAAGCATAGTGATTGACGTTACTGTCGATAAAAGACATATCGTTGGAATATCACTATCGGTATATTTAGATATCACACCTAAAACCAAAAAAAATCTTACTTAAATTTTCAAAAGAATTAAAATTTGTATTGATTACCAATTGTTATTCCTAACGTTAAGCTAAAACATCCACTTCCAATCATATACCATCCAAAAGCTGCCGCAAAACGTTCCTTATTTTTTTCAGCCAAAGCCATTGGAACCGGAACATGAAACCACGAGCGAGCTACGCCCCATAAAATCACAATGGTTTTAATATACAAAGTATTGTCACTAAAAATAATTGCTAAAATTTCAGATCATCACAATATATCTCCAAAAAAAAAAAACAACGGTTCTCTTACCAAATCTAAGAACTGAAAGAATAACAGTACCAATGAACAACAAATATCGATTGCGAAACCTAAAAAAATAGTTCAGCAAAATCAGAAATCCTCGAGAACACGTGTCCGCAACTTGGAACAGTGTGATCACAATGGCCGATTCGGCAGGACCAATTCCACGATTTAAAAGCAACGCAGGCGTTAATAGTAAAAAGAAAAAGTCACAAATTAGTCCCGATGAAATTCCAATTATCATATTGAGAAAAGTAATGTCTTGCACCATATCAAAAGCAAGAAAATCCGAAAATCTTTCTCTGAAATAATTATAGGTCAATGTAAAATTTAAAAAAAAAATATAATAATTTACCGAAACGATTTGTTTTCTTTTTTTGAATCATTTTCATTTGCTAAGTTTGACGTTTTTGATTCTTTTTGATTTATCGAAACATTCAAAACAGAATCGGAAACGTTCTTGGAGCCTGCAAAAAAAATTTTTAATCCACCATATTGTACATTCCAAAGCAAAATTCTTAACTATTTATCGGAACCTTGATGGAATGCCATTGAACTGGGTGCAATGAGATTGCTGCTAAAATAGAGTTAAGGCTAACGGCGAAAAGTATTGCAACAGTGGCTTTGTATCCAAAAGTTTCCATGCAGTATTGTACGGCAAGGGGAATAAGCATGGCGAGTGCTGGAAGGGCTGTATGAGCAATACTGTTGATAATCTCACGTTTTTTATCAAAATATTGATAAAAAGCAGTATAGAACACTGGGGTGAACAATCCATATCCGATTCCTAGAAAAAAAATCTAATAGAAATAACATATACTGAAGAAAATTTAAATCCTAATGATACTCTAAACTTTATACTATAAAAGCATTAATGCTATGAAATAAGTTTGGTGGATTAATTAAAGCTTTTTTAGTAAAGCGATTTGTTTGCTTATATTTATTTAACATTAATCAAAACAAGCATTACATACTTTTATATATTCAGACTTCCATAGCTTCGGCCTAAATTATACGGGAATACTTAAATTTTCAATATAAGATAAAGAAATCATATTCATTAATACTTTAAGTTTCATTCGTCTAATTGGTATAGCTAAAGTTGGCTTAAAATATCTACCACCCACTGTTTAAAATATCTATAGTATTCCCCTTAGTACAAGAAGACTGAAATTTGGTGTGCAACTAAGGGGCCGTTCATAAAATACGTCACGCTAAAATAAGCTTTTTCTGACCCCCTCCCCCCATTGTCATGCTGTGTTACACTTTCTGTGATCTCCCTGGAAATATTTTGTCAAAACTAAGACTCTTCCCCCCCCCCCCCCGAATATGATAAATCTCAATTAATAGTGCACAAATTTTGCGTTCACATTGAAAAATAAACAAGTAAATATATCAAGTTACAATTTATAGTAATAAAACTATAAACGTTCGAAACTCTATATATTTAATATTTACTAAATACGACATAAAGGACTTTTTATCATGATAAAAATTGAAAAAGAAAAATAGTCGAAAAAAATATTAATTTAAAATTTTTTGACGACCCGCGAACGTCATGTTACCGTAGATTCCCCCCTGTCACACTCAGAAGACCCCCCCCCCCTTGTATGCGAACGTATTTTATGAACGGCCCCTAAGACTTTAAAAAAATGCAACTTTCACCTTTTAATCTTTATATAGAAGGATGCTGATTTGTAAATCAAAACATAATATTTCACATATTATATTTAAGTTCTTTATAGTTAAGATTTGCAGGATAGCTAGAGGATTTACACATAAACAACAACAAAATTAAGAAATTTATTTTTAAGCAAGATTTTAGGAAATAACAAATCGCTGTTGCATATTTTCTGTAATTTATGTTCAAAATTTCAAATATTGTTTTGACATTTGAACTCAATAAGACATTGTTGGTTCATGTAAAAAGTTTTGACGTTAAAAAGGAATAATAATTGAAACTAATTGTTATATTAAACGATGTTATTAACTCTTACAATTGACCTCTATCAAATTAACACCTGATTTTAACAAATTAAAATTTGAAATATATTTTTAGATTGACTTTTGTTTGTACTTGATTGTACCGAAAAAGTTTTCGTTTGTACATCAACCGAAAAAAAGTTATTAAATTTTTAAAAATCGACAGAATCTCATTATTAGATTTTTCAAAAATTTTAACGGATGTTGGTGGGTGTTGACTAGTAGAGGATTGCACAGAAAAGAAAATATTTTCACTGTAAGTGACAAAAAGGTATGAGGATTTTTGTAAATGAATTTATGCCATTGTTGAATTTTATAACGCCTATTATTTTAATTTCAACTGAAGTGTAAAAAAACTATACAACTGTGCAATTTGGGTCAATTTGGTTCATAGAAGAATGTACCGAAAATTTTTTTGTTCTTACTTAATTCGAACAATAGTTATAACGGTTTTTATTAATGTAATTTGACAAATAATTTCATTGTTAAATTTGAAAAACTCACGTAAATTTAGTTCTGCTGTGTACAAACAAATTTTTTGCGGATTCTTTTGGATTTTGGTTTCTAGTTGATGGTACTGGTTGAATTTTTGAAGAAATTTGGGTTTCCCGACAATTACAGGCTTTCCTGGGGGATTTTTCTAATCTAAAAGTGTTACAACCTAGATGCTGTGTTGCTGAGGATTGTACCGAAAAAATCCTTCTAATTCAATCTCAACGGTAATTATGATGGTTTTTGTATAAGTAATAAGAAGTTCGAGCAGTTAATATCAGTTTTAGCAGGTAATATATTTTCAATTTCATAAGAATTCTACGTTTTGTTTTTTTCTTATATGAATTTTATATTTAATTCGCAAATAGGCTTAAATAAAAATGAAATGTGTATCAATGCATTGAAATCAGAACCCTAAGTTTTCAGCAATAATTTTAATATATTTACCGTTTCAGATCTAATACCTTGTAAAATACCAAACGTTGCAATCAATTCCAAGACATTTGTGGCGAAAATTGTCAAAAAAGCTCCAGAAACATATAAAAGCGCCCCACAAAGTCCCACAGTACGCGTAGAATAATTTGCCAGAAGTGAATTTGTTGTCAAACCTGAATAAAACAACAAAAATCTTGATCTCTTTCCCTTCGATTTCAGCAATTTGTACCCATAAAACAAAATGTTGTCATAAAAATAGAGTGAATCAATGACGTAGAACCAACTTCATCGCCTTCGTTTCTTAAAAAATCTCCAAAAACTAATCCAAACGCTGAATATGTACCAACTGTAACAGTCTTTGGTGTTTTATTTTTAAATTAATACTGTCTAAACTTATTACTGATAAAAAACTTACAAAAACGTTGATCAAGGAAAGGGCAACAACGTAGCCCCAACCTCCATCAGGAGGCACTAACTTATACTTGGAATTAACTTCCATTTTAACTTTATCAAAATATTCGAAAAATTGATGTACAAGGTAACAAGAACAAAACTTAATTGAAGAGATTACAATAAGATTGCGATGAAATGAAAACCAGGAAAATTATTTGAAAATCTAATCAAATAGAGATCAGTATTTTTCCTCATTTGGAAAAACAATGTTTACGTTCGCTTTTGTTTGCAGATATTACGTTGAAGGAGGCACATATTTAAGAGAATTACTTGAGCCATTTTCTTCATGGAAAATTTGATTTTTCCTGCGTACGTAAAATGTGGAATTTAATGGAATCAACCAAGACAATATGAAAAAAAGAAACAAAGAATTAACTCGTAATATTCCTTTGAAGCCACATAAAGATTGATTTAATAAAAAATATAGGTTTGAAAAAAATATATTATAAATAGGAAAGACTGGAAATATTAAAAAATTGATAAGTGAATAACTGATATTTTAAATCTCTGAAATCTTGAGATTTATTTATAAAATGATTGTATTAAAACAATTTATTGTATATTTTTTTTACATTTTTTACTATGAAATACCCAAGTACCTACTTGCATATTAACATGTAACAAGTAATATAAAAAAAAAGAAACATTTAATTTCTGAACATGTATTTTTACCTTGATCTTTACAATGAAATTGAAATACATTCTCTTAACACAATTAATTGATAATAACAAAGAATTGCGTTTTAAAAAGATTTATTTAAACATTTTTTAAGATAAAATGAAAATACTATATTGAATTTAGTGATAGTTTATAAGGTACGGCTTAGTAAAAAAAAATATTTTTTTCTGTAGATCTAAAGGTTTATAATTCTAAGAAAAAATATTAAGCTCAAGGTTGTATTATAGTTAAAATTCGATTCTCATTACATCTTCTGAAATTAATTAAATCAGATTAGAAAGTTCACGCATAACAAGGGAATTTTGCTTTAATTTAATTTAATTACACCAACGCTAATGCTCGAAGTGAATTAACTATTGACGTAATACTTATCGTCTTACGTATTAATACTTATGAGGCCAGAATTTATAGCATTGTTTGATATGTCTGTGGTAAAGATTAATTTTCCGCGTACTTTCTTCTATTCTTTTTTGTTGGTAAATTTATATTTTACAATTGTGAACAGGCAAATCTATTGTTATTAAAAATATTATATTTTCCTTATGGGAAATATTGTTTGGCTTCAAATTATTTTATTTGTGTTGGATGATTATGTAACAATGAGAAAAATGTGTTATTTAAGTATGGATTTTCGATGATGTATTAAATATAACAGAAGATAAAGAACAAACAAAAAATGATAATGTAGGTCAATTGATGGTTCATTTATGTAACAGACGATGAAAACATTATTTTTTTTATTTATAAAGATTTAACGCCAAACATTTATGCGATGAAATTGAAAAATGGTCTAGGACTACTAAGCATATTTATTTGGAACCAGAAAAAGTTACTTCAGTGATACTTTGTAGATATGTAGGTACCTATTAAATACTAAGATCGTGAAAGTTTCAAAATTTCAAATCTTTACTAGGTTTCGCGGAAACTAAGAGTTACTTTTTTATTATTACTAGCAGAATCCACCAGACGTTGTCCTACCAGTCTATATTTTAATGGTTGTAAATTTATAAATATCTTATAAATTAATAAAGAATTGAAATCTTTAACAAATCAAAATATTGCCAAACTTTATGGTGGTACATTGAATTTTCTGCTATAAAGATATCTCTTACACAGTGGCGTAGCTAGGTAACCAAGGGCTCTGGGGCAAATTAAAAATGGGGCCCCACTGCTATGTAAACTGATTAGGTTTTATCAAAGAAAAATATGAAATATACAAATATTTTAAAAACGCTAAGCTATTTAAGCTCTTTTTTGTGCACTACAGGGCAGGTAATAAAAATATTAAACGGCAACAAAATAAATTATAATTAATAATTGGTGTAGGTTTGGCTAATAAAACGAAATAGAGAAGATTCAATGATTTATTATATAAAGGTCGGGCCTACCAACTAACTAAATAACAATTATATTTACAAATTTTTTCTAGCTTTAGTTTTCGCAAAAGTATCAATGACTGCGTTTAAATCCAGGCTTGATGCAGTTTTGTTTTCAATTGCTATTAGCGATAAATATCGAAGTCGAATTTGGTCCATATTATTTCTTAAATAATTTTTTATAATTTTTAATTTGCTAAATGACTTTTCAGCTGCTGCAGAAGTGACAGGAATTGTAAAGAATAATGACATCGCTGTAAATACTTCCGTTAGGTCCCATTCTAGCACTCCATATTTGCTCATTATTTCCTTACATATTTGGTGAACTTTCAACTGATTTTCCAAAAGTTCAGTTCGATCGAGATTTCTTGTAAGGATTCGAGGACCCCCTGAACTTGAGGACCCCGGGGCACTGCCCCGCCTAGTAGCCCCCGCTTTAGGGGTGGGCAACCCGGGTGGTCGCCCCATATTTGATATACAATATGAACAAAAATGTGAAAAAATTAGTTTTTAGTTAAAAAAATATTTTTCCAAAAAATTAAAAATTTTGTGATATTAAAACTCTGTGTTTTTGCAACCCTGAAGGGGCGGCATTTTTTCATCTTGCCCAGGGCGGCAAATTTGCTCTTATACCCTAGCTCTTTTACTAAGAATTATGTTTCCATCATTTTACCATTTACCTTATTTTGTAATCTGATCAGTGTACTAGAATTTGCACCATAGTACCCTCCCCAACTTATATTTTCATGGTTCTTTACCCTCGCAAAAAAGCATGGTATATAGTTTTTAACTAGCGATTAAGATATCTCAGTATTTATGAAAAACATACAGAAAAATACTCGTTTTTTAAATCAAACCCATAATAAAATAAGTGTTTCATATGATTATCAAAATGAGCTTTCAGGTAATTGCAGCTGCCAACCCTTTTCATGCTTTTATCGTATATGTAAAGCTCAATCGTATCCAGTACACTACTCCGATGATTACCTTGGATCATAAATATTGCTTTTTTACATTCAAGGATAATTGATAGATTCATGACAACCACTTTCCAATGATCCTTAAACTGTTTAACATTTTACGCTGCATCTTAATCCATGATCTACCCAACCTCTGGAGTAGGTAGCCAAATCATTGTCTGGTAATAGGGAGAAAATCTCATTTATGTAAATCACAGGGAGCAATTTTCCCGAGATAGTTCCCTGAAGAACACCAATTAGACCTTAAAAAACTTTAAAAACCCGTTAAAACTGTTAAAAAGCTTCTCATAAGGTCACGAGCCACGTTTCTAACATCATATTTGTATAATAATTTATTTCAATTTTTTTAATTTGATTTTCCTGGTATAAAAATTCTAAAAAGGTGCATTTTATGCATAAATGAGGAAAACATTTTTTTTTCTTAGATTTTGCTATCCTGATTGATCTAAAATTTTAATGGGATTTAGAAGAAAATATTGCATTTTTCTTAAAACAAAATTAACAATCACATTGCTTTATAATGTCTATAAAAAAAATTTTTTTTTTAATGAAGACTTCACAATGAAAGAAAAATAAATAAGAATCGTATTCGCGCTGGATGTCTTATGTCGTTAAGCCTGAATATGTGCATTTACGTGTATCGTATTGAATATGGGAGTGGCATTGTAAAATTTTTAAAATTTCAACAATCGAAACAAATGAACATCCTTAAATCTCGCAATCCCATTGGCTAATAACTACATGCTTAGAGACATAGTTGTTTTCATATGACTTTAGTGCATGTTCTTAATTAACTAATTTCATTTGACTAAAGGCCAAATAGTTATTCTAATTATAATTTAGATAGCATCCAATTAATTATGATAACAATTCAAATAAGTTAAATTGTAAGCAAAAAAAAATACTTTCTGTTTTTTACTTCGTAAACATTAATTTTCACGAAAAGTAATTACAGAGATCTTCAATTTCTGGATTGCATTCCGAAATGCTGGTTTACTGAAGAAGAATCCTATTTTCCACAACCGAATTAAACATCCATTATCATTTGATCCATGAACATGTGGAAAAGAGCGAAATCATCGTGGAAAATACCTTCGTATATAGGTGCAAACCATTAAGACACCGAAATTGTCTACTGAAATGATTATAATCTTGAAGAAATATAATTTTTTAATATTGGTCATTTGGATCCATTAATACTACAATATAACATAAATTTTATAATACCATTTAAGATATGAATGAAAATTGTCTACGAATGTAGAAATCGATTAAAAGTATTGTAGGAAATTTAAAAACCTTAATAGCCACTATCACATGCATAATTAATTACCCGACACAAATCAAATATCACAATTTTATGACAGGCCCTTAAAGAAAATATCTAACAAAAATTCGAGAAAGTTACCAACACGAAACACTCGTCGGCATTTAGATTGATTTTATGATCAGACTTCCGATTAAATACCTCTGTCACATATTATTCAATACTTGAAAATGAAACGCTAATGTCTTCTTCTCTTCATTTTCTACGTCCACTTGAAAATATGAAACCCTTTGAGAAATTGCCAAAAGTGAGAACTTTTGCTTTTGGTGAGAATTTCCCGCAATTTATTCATTAGTTGAACAAATAAAATTGGTTTTAATTTTAATTCTTAATATTGTTTAGTCAAAAAAAAAAATACTTTCACTATGATTTTTTGGTGTTTCGATAATAGCGATTGAAGACACCGAAAATTTCTTATTTTTTTTATGAATATCTAACGATGGCTATAAATCTTATAATTGAATTAATGAGCTTAAAGTACTTATTTGCGGAAGTGTTGTTAATTAGTATGAAGACTTCTTTTTTTTCTTTTAAAAATGAAGTTTTAATTCGTTTTGATTTTTTTTAAATGTTCTTTGCCCCAAGTCGTTAGCCTTCATATGTAAAAATAATCAACCGTGATCGTCTTTCCATTTATTAACCAATCTATATCTCGATTTTTTTTTTTTTGTACAAGTAATTATTGTAACTCGACTCGGCTTTTAACTTATATAACTGACTCAGAAACCTCGATCCATTCTTTTCGTGAGATTGAATAGTCAGTATTGAATGAATTGGTGTTTGTTACACTTGAGTTTAATTTATTTTCCATTTTCAATAGTTTAGTGTAAGAGTACTAAGTGTATTATGTGCACTCATTTAGTTTCAATATAGTGACAAAGGTTTGACATTGGTCAGTCTTGGGCTTATAATATGCATAAGTGAAAGTGCATTTGTATGTACAATAGACGGTTGTGTTGGATTATATTGAAGTGACATTGGATCTCCCTCCATTTCGGGGGGAACTCCTGAACACCCACATGGATTAGAGCGCCTTCTTCGTGGTCTAGAGTTTATCTTACCGTACAAATTTGATACTGAAACATTTGTTGCCGGTGGAATAATGCGGATACTCAATACTGGTGCAACTAAGCGATAAAGTCGTGATTTAGTTAGTATAATTAGTGGTGCGGTTTAATATAAACGTGATTTTTCGATTTAAACTTTTGAAGTGTAACGTTACTATTTTTGTGCTTATTTATTCTTAGTTAAAATTAAAGGTGTTTACTAGACTGGGCCAAAAAAATTGACTATTTTTTTTTTCTAAAAGTATATCGAAAATATTGTTCAAGGTGACAAAAAAACAATTCGGGAAGGTTTGAGCCCTTAATATTAATATTAAGAGATCTATCATCTTTGATTTCGATTTTTTATTTGTGCTATCATTTTTGCGTCAATTCTGTCAAACTATCATAGTAAAATAATTTATCAGCACATATATTTATAGAAAATTAAATTCCCTACAAAAAACGTCTTTTTAAAAATTTTCGTCAGACACGCCGTTTCCGAATAATCAAGCTTTAAATATTAATATAATTTTTAGATTTATCTTCTTTATTTTGGAATTTTGTAACTAACGAACAAATAAACTAATAGAAATGAACAATATAGATTCTTGAAGGGAATTTAATGCTCTACAAAAAAGGTCTCTTAACATTTTTACATAAAATCACTTTTTCAAAAGTTATTCACAATTAAAGTTGAAGGAAAAATTAAGTTATGAATTCTTGGTCGCTCTCATCCATGGTATGGTAAATAATTAATCATGTTCTTGGGAACTTGGATTTAAATAATAAGACGTTATTTTTCAAATTATCTCAACGTTTCGTTGGTATTTATTTCCAACTTCTTCAGGAGAATTTTTGATGTTAACATCCTCTAGTCATACTATATATATATATACTATATATAGCTAGTCATACTATCATGTATGTGTCAGTATAATTGCCACTAGCGTACTCACTCGGTTATCTTGTTAAAAAGCCAGTATTTACAACGAGGATGTTAACATTATTTACCACACCATGGATGAGAGCAACCAGGAATTAATAACTTAATTGTTCCTTCAACTTTAATTGTGAATAACTTTTTAAAATGTGATTTTATGTAAAAACGTTAAGAGACCTTTTTTGTAGAGCATTAAATTCCCTTCCTGAATTTATATTGTCAATTTCTATATTTTTATTTGTTCGTTAGTTACAAAATTCCAAAATAAAGAAGATAAATCAAAAAATTATATTAATGTTTAAAGCTTGATTATTCGGAAACGGCGTGTCTGGCGAAAATTTTTAAAAAGACGTTTTTTGTAGGGAATTTAATTTTCTATAAATATATGTGCAGATGAATTATTTTACCTTGTTAGTTTGACAGCATTAACGCAAAAATGAAAGCACAAATAAAAAATCGAAATTAAAAATGATAGACCTTTTAATATTAATATTAAGGGGTCCAACCTTTCCGATATTTTTTTTTGTCACCTTGAACAATATTTTCGATATACTTTTCAAAAAAAAAAAAATAGTCGATTGTTTTGGGCCAGACTAGTGTTTACCTCAAAGTTTAACACTTAAAATGCTTCATTGGTAGACTTGATTACCGTTAGAGGATTTGATCTCTAATTTTGCAAAATTGCTCACAATGTACTTTAGGGTAATTTTTTTAATTACTCTTGATTTCCAGTAAAAGTAATACCATTTATACTAATTTTATTAGATTTTTTTAAATTTTCTGAGCTAATATTTAAAAATTTTGACAAATATTTCAAAAATTTGTATTATTTAAGTAATTCCAGATAACTTAAGTATTGAATTCGTTTCCCGTAAGGAGCAAATTTTCAATATTTCTCGACTTCAGATTTTTTTTTATTTGCATTATTTAAAGTCGCTTCAACTTCTCAGGTTATTAGCGACTATAGGACATAGTGCAAAACTATGCCCACTACAATACCTATATAGTACATATACATCAGATTTTTATTAACCCTAGAATCCCTAAAGATCTTATAAGTTATAAAGCGGCAGTACATTTAAGCATTAGAACACAATAACAATTAAAAAATCACTTAAGTAAGTGAATAAATAATTTAAATTTATTTTAAAGATGAGATATTAGTATAAATAATGTTCAATTCATAAATTGGAAAAGATAATCATACAATTTTTGAATTTTTTTTTTTCACCAAAATGATTAAAGGTTTTCGTTGTATTATCAATCATTGGCTCATGAAAATCATTTTCACAATTGAAACCTACAAAAGAAGAAAGTTTTTATTCCTTCTTTTAATGAGTTTTTCCAAATCTTGAAATATTAAATCGTTAACTTAAAACAGTTTGAAAGTATTCATAATCAATCGTTTGAAATTTCAACGAAAAATGGCATTGATAAGTATTTTATTTATTTCCGAGTCACAATAAATTAATGGATAATGATCTATGTCTTATGAGACTCAATTTTTTCTTTATTACGATGCGTTTCAACAGTTTTTGACTATCATTATCAGGTAATAATTAATTAATTAATAAGGTAATAATCATCAGGTTTTTCCCTGATGATGAGTCAAAAACTGTTGAAATGCGTCGTAATGAAGAAGAAAATGAGCCTCATACGAAAAATGGCATCATAAAATACCTTCTTATATTGCAGGCCTCAATTATAAACAACCAATTCAAGGTTCAAGTACTAGTTTTAACAAACTAATATTCCTCCTTAAGTTTAAAAATGTGACAGTTATTTTTTCTTTCATTTAATTAAACTTATTGTTAAAACTCCAATGTAATCCGGAACACTTTAATAATCGCATCAATGAAGATAATACAATTTATAAAATTTCAAGGATGATTTTCAAAACATCACTCAAGTGAAACGATTTTTAATTAAATGAATATTTTCCTGATTTTTATACGATGAATTTTCCTTATTTCTTTTTGCGACTCTTGGTATCACAAGGTTACTTGTTTATGCTTAATTCCAAGAGGAAATTTTCTTTGATCTAATTATTGAATTTATTGGTTTAACTATTCGAATATTGTACGTTTAGAGAGTTTAAGTGTACTAAGAAAAAAAAATAGAGTAAAATCTGCACGTTTTGGAGAGCTACAAGTAGCAGAAGTTGCATTATAAAAGCACGAATTTAAAATAGATAAACAAAATTGAAATATCTTCACTTTCCTTGGATTTTTTTTATAATAAATCATTTGTCATTTAAAAGCGAAATTTTCCTAATCGTTTTTTTTTAGATAATTTATATCTATTTATCATTCGAATCAAAAGAGTTTTCTACTACGATTCATTCATTTGATTTTTTCTCTCGTACATTATCAAATGTTGTTTAAATTATTCAAAACAAGTCATTGGCATTTATTTAAATTTTATAATTCTGCTTAGAATCACAAATTTTACGGAAAAAAATTTCAATTTATTCGCGAAATTCAAAGAAAGTTTTTTCCCCTAAAATGTGCATTAGTCGAGGAAAAAAAGTAATGTAGGTATAAGTTATGACATTCGTATTTTGGTCGTTAGTAAAACCGGATTTTTACGTTGAGCCAATAAAGTGAAATTAAGTAACCGTAAAGTTTCCACTATTTCTCAACTCCGAATTGTTGCACACCATTTCCATGAAATTTTCAAGTAAATTCTTATACCTAAATGATTTTCATCGCAAAAATCAGTTTAGCCTCTCAATTACACATTAAATTCATGTTGAAGAGGCCTTTTGTATTTTTTTATTGGCATTCTTTTGTGAGTCAATTTGAATTTCAGTATTGCACACAAAGCCAAACCTGTATTTCAAGAGACAAAGTTACAATCGTTGCGATATTAAACATTATTTATTTATTTTTTTTTTTAGTTTAAAATCAGATACGGTCTTTGGTTGGGATTCTAGAGGAAAAATATAGGTAATGCAAACATTTGTTTTATGCGCACAAAAGACAATGCAGAAATAATTCGATGCAAATGCATTATTAAATATACGGAAAGATATTTGCAATTTACGTCGCATAAAAACTCAGTATTGTACAAGAAAATGATGCAGCGTGAGGTGATTAAAAGTGAATAAAAAGTGCAAGTAAAGGTTACATTCGTGTCTTTGTCATGGGAAGTGCATATTTTGTGCGGTACAGATATGAAATTTTAAACTTCTACAATTAAAATGCATTTTCAAACATCATCAATATGATTTCAAGCTTCGGTAAGTACTTTTTTCCTTTGCAATCCACTCCGGAAATCAACCTTGAATCACTGAAAAAAATTAAGTCTTAATTAAATAATCCAAAAAAAAAAATGTATAAAATACTTCCTTAAGGTGTGCGTCTATTGTTCCAATTACCGCCAATTGTTCGTCTTTCCGATTAACCATCAAATAAAAGTATTATAGTAACTACCAATTACTTTTTTTCGACAATGTTATGTAAGAGTACAGAAGATAGACAGGTCGAGATATTTTATTCAAGTGAAAGTAAACAACTTATACCTCAAGCCGTTCTGTTCGGTTGCGTTTAATACGAAATTGTTATTATATCATCATTATTATGTGATTACGCAGAATAAATCGATAGTTAATTCAATATCTGTAATTAACTTGTGGCAATTATGATCATTTCGATAGTTAAATGTTCCATTGGTTTAATAGTTCGAGGATTTACGTCTTTGACACTTTCTTTAAGTAATTTTTCATTAATATATTTTCATTTCAATGTTACTAATAAAAGTTCATAAAGAATATTAATGAATGAATCCATTCAATATAGAATTCTAAGCAAATCAAAGGAATTATTTGGTTTATAATTTCCACAACTCAATTTTCGAATAAATCGAGTGTATTCAGCTCAATTTTTGATGCAATTCCTAGAAAAATATTTATCTCAAAATTCCCTTAATTAAAAACTAGTAAATTTAGAAGAAATTTTTTATTAAATTTTTAAATTAATAATTACGTATTCGAGGATTATTGAAGATCTAATATAATCTTTTTACTGTGTACACAATAGACTAATTCAAAAAAATGATGAATTTTTTTTTCTTAATTATATTGAAAATATTGTTGAGAATGACAAAAAAAATCCTGTAAAAGTTTAAGCTTTTAATATTAATATTAAGAGGTGATATTCCATTTAAATAACATGGGAATATTCTCTTGCACTTTGGAATTTTATAGCTCACGTTGGTGACAATATTTCGGAATGAACAAGGTATATTCTTGTAGAAAATTAAACGATCTACAAAAAAGGTCTTTGTACAAGTTTTTGATATATTTATTCCTTCAAAAGTTATTCGAAGTCAAAGTTGAACTAAAGAGAAATTTTATTATTTTTTCAATTTTTTGACGCCACCATCAATTTTATGAGAAAATTTTACAGGACATTTTTTGTAGAGCACTTTTTTTCTATAACTTATCTTTATAAAAGTTTTTGATATTTTTTACAGGTTCTAAGTAATAAAAAAAATATTTTTATGTTAAAAATATAATAATTCAGGGAATATTACTAATTTAAAACAATAAAATTACGAGTATTTTCAGTTTAATGCAAATAACTTAGGACCTGTGAAAAATATCAAAATTTTTTATAAAGATAAGTTATAGGAAAAAAGTGCTCTACAAAAAATGTCCTGTAAAATTTTCTCATAAAATTGATGGTTGCGTCAAAAAATTTAAAAAATATTAATATTTCTCTGTAGTTCAACTTTAACCTCGAATAACTTTTGAAGAAATAAATATATCAAAAACTTGTAATAGACCTTTTTTGTAGATCGTTTGATTTTCTACAAGAATATATCTTGATCATTCCGAAATATTGTCACCAACGTGAGCTATAAAATTCCAAAGTGCAAGAGAATATTGTTCCCATGTTATTAAAATGGAAAATCTTAATTTGCGATGCGGCACCTCTTAATATTAATATTAAGAGCTTAAACTTTCACAGGATTTTTTTTTGTCATTTACAACAATATTTTCGATATAATTAAGAAAAAAAAATCATTATTTTTGGTTAAATCAGTCTCGTATATAATATATAGAATATATTGCGGTATATATTCAATATATACCGCATATTTTGCAATATATTCTATATATTGTATACGAGACTGATTTAACCAAAAATAATGATTTTTTTTTCTTAATTATATCGAAAATATTGTTGTAAATGACAAAAAAAAATATAAAAAAATATAAAAAAATTGTATACACAGTATAACTGTTCAAAGTCAGCGAAAATATCTTATTTTGATAGTCTTTTTAATTATTATCAATTTTTAACATAAAAATCTTATCTTAGCTATTATTATGTAAACTAGTAGTTGGGAATGCTGACCTACGCTTTGAAGGACACAAAAATTATACTTTGGGGATATAAGAAATTTACGGTAGATGCCAAATATTAATACATAAATCACTGTTTGCATTATTGCTTCCCAATATTTTTCTGCTATGTCCTATCATCTTGGGAAACTTGAACCCAATTATTGACCATTGATATCAATTTTTTTATACAATTCGCAAATGAAATGGCCTTTTTCCATACAAGTACATCAGAAATCTAAAAGAATATAAGTAATAAGTTTTGATTTATTTTTCATTACTGCAGATATATTACCTTCAACTGTATATGTATTAATTTAATTTGGACCCTAAAATATGAATAAGCTTTCTAAAGCTTGATGATTCTTGGCGTTCTAAGTTTATGTGTCATAAGTTTGAGCTATAAACCAGTCTTAGAATTCTGCTATTCCTCAGAAGATACAGATAATATAAACCTTTACAATATTAAATATTTCAGTTATTTCTAAGATTCCAAAATTTTGTCGCTTTACCTAAATACTTTTTTATGAAATTCCTTTACTATTTTCAAATTTTGCATTTCATTTTACAGCAAAGTTTCAACAAATGATTGATGTTTCGTATAAATTTGATTTTCTTTTAAGTGCTCACTTTTAATTGAACAGGGCTTGCTGGGTATTTAAAGTTGAATATTTCTATGTTGTTTTTTATGAAGCCTGAAATATTAAAGGATTATAAAAATTTTTATCCAAAAAATACTGTTTCATAAGTCATACCTGTCCCTTTTATGAGGCAAGTGCATGAACTGTATAACTTCGAAGTATAGCTAGCAATTGGCAGTAATTACTATAACCGTTAGTAGGACTTTAGTAAAAAAAAATTAATTTGCAGCGTGGATAATCAAAAAAGAACTGCAGTCCCAGAAAATCTTTTAATAATTCAAATAGAATTTTGTATAAGTAAAAATTGTTTAAACAAGTTAATTTTTTTTGCTAAAAAACAAATGTATTAAGGGTAAACGTAAACTAATAATCATAACTAAGTATCAATTTAAAATATTACTTCACTTCTCTATACTTTTGCTGTACCATGTTCCTTTATATCAGACGAGAGAAAAAAGCACTGTTTTGAATACAAGAATCAAAATTAGGGTTACCAACTTTCCAGTGTTAGTCCGGAGACTCCTGAAAAATTAAGCTTTCTATTGATAACTAAGCTTTCTCCAGACTCGAGTTTAAACAAAAAAAAAAGAAGGATTTTTGTTTTTATTTTGAACACTTTTTCTTGTAAATATATCTTATTCTTTTTATTAAATGCATCTTTCCGGATCAAGGCATAAGATTTCCAGACTTTCTGAAATTTAGAATTGGTAACTCTAATCAAAATTTAACATTATCCTAAATTCCATAGTCATGATTCATTATTTCTTAATTTTAAAATCAAATCAAATAACGGGCAACTCCTGGATTAAATTTAGTGTAAAACAATAAAAACTTTAATATATCAAGCTCTTACTTTAAAGTTTAAATCATTTAAATATTCAAAAATTTATTATTTCCAAATAAATTGAAAAGTGAAATTATTTAAAAAATTAGCAGTTGAATTTACTTTCAATGCAAATTGACAATCAAAATTTAAATTTTTTCGTTGCACATATTATTAGATCTTTAGATTAATAATGAAAAATATAACGTTTCTTTTTAATTATTTTTTTTATAAAGTTAATTATTGAAAATTATTATTTTTGCATGGCTTATATATATTCTTAATTCGCTAATTTTATTGTATTAAAATACAAATAGCATTCCGCAAGTCATAAACTATAAAATATTAGCAAATTAATTAAAATGTAAATGAACGATGTTCTGATTTGTTCATAGATAATTATATGACTAATGTTCAGTAACAAAATAACTGTTGAATTTAAACTTGGTAATTTTCTTGTAAAAAGAATTACGAATGCGGGAATTAAGTGTGAAATTAGGTACTTATTAAAGAATCTCTTATCGCACACACATATGATAAATTATAGTTAATTAAAATCAATTTTTTACAGTTATTTTCATACATTTTGCACTAATTTCTATAATTATTGGACCGCATGATGCCGGAATTGCTCCGCCGCATTGGGCCGACGTTCGCAGAAATCCTTGTGCCATACATCCGCAAGGTTGGCTCTTATTATATTGGCCACCGGATAAATCATGCCATCGAATATTTCAGGTAATAACTTGTAATAAATTTGTAAGAATTTTTTCTTGAGTAATGAAAATTGATAAGATGATGCCACTAAGGGTAAATTTTATTTACTTTACAATGTAATTACTATAAATTTATTAGTCTCCTGTTGGCATCCTAATTAGTTTTCATTTGTTCTTTTGCTATTATTATCTTAGACACTTGTTAAGACGATCATTATGATCATCACTTTATCATATAATCCTTTAAGATTATCTTTTATACCAACAAAAAAACTTATCTTACCCTAACTACTTCATATTTGTTGTGGTTTTATAATATAAAAGAGAATAATTAAAAAAACTAAATAGACTTAAATCATTTCAATTTTTAAGAAATTTGACTTATTTTTTCAGAAATACACTGGTAACTTCTAAATTAACTGATGACAAGAAATAAAGCCAAATTGAACAATTTTTTTTTGCTACAAATGAATTGGATCAGCTCGTACCACTTTCCTCTAATAGACTTCTTTGTTCAGGTTGGATATCCGTGTCCATCAACCATGGAGTTGACACCTTCCAAGGCCGAAAACTTGACTGCCGAGTGTCGATGTCCTCCGGGAACTGCTCAAATTTCATCCGATTCCGATTGCTTTCAGCTATTCCAAAGAGGACCCTGTGATAAACAACAATACTTTGCCCCAATGCAAAATTCCTCCACAGAAAGGTAAAACAAAAAATTGACCTTTATTCATCGGATTCTTAAAAACTTGTTTTAACTTATACCAATCTAAAATTTCACTTTCAACCAAGAATTTATTGTATTTTCTATTTATAGGTACCCACCAATACATTGTTGAACGGTAATGGATTTTTAAAAACTCTAAAATTTATCTAAAATACTTAAAAGTTTCTTCAGAACATTCCATTAATAGAAACGTTAAAAAAAATAATTTAAAAACCAATTTAACGGAATTGGTTAGAAAGAATTGGTGATTGTAAATATTAAATATTAACGGAATTCTAGGGTTTTCATTTTAAATGGTTGATTACGGAAATGTTTTCAATTCAATGCAATTTTCAAGTAAAAACTTAAATTAAAAACCAAATTTTAAAAGCAATAATAAACCAAAACACTACGACCTCGAGCCTGAAATTTAAAGTCATAGAATTTTTCTTTATTTGCTACTTCTTTCTTCTTGTAACCTTATGCAAATAATTAAACTTTTTTCAAAGGATTTAAGTGGTAAAAAAAATTAATATAATCATTTTCATAAACATTTTTTTATCAAATTTATGGCATTTTTCAATTAGTGGAAACGATTTGTCTATTGCATGATTTTTCAAACAAATATTTTAGAAGTAAACATTCAACTGTAATAAATACTTTTTACTCTTTGTAATATATTTGGTCGTCGACGGGTTTTATTTGTGTTAGTAATTACTTCACGTGCATCAAAGACAACCTTCAAATTGAACGTTCAATAAATTAAAAAAGGAAAATTTACAGTAATGTTTAATTTTCAATTCTACTCATATTGTTGATTTGATTGAAACGATTTGGAAATAAAAGCATTTCGAAATATATTTCTTAATCTTTAAGTGTTTAAATTTTCTGCTTCAAAGTTTGAAAAAAGTAAGATATCTTAGTGAACTTATAAAAAATACCATTAAATGAATTTTCTTCATAACTGTTATGGTCCTGAAGTGACCCTAGAATCCTTATTAATTCCGTATACCGAGAAATATAAGAATTAATTAGGTTATCTCAAAAATTAAATCCAGTATCTGCTGGTTAGTACTAAGTTAGCAGCAGCAATTGGTTTGATAACAAAATATGTATTTTGTTTTTAAAAATCTGTAAGCAATAAAAATTTGATCTTCAAAGTAAATTTAAATATAATCAATAATAGTAATGAAATTAAGAATATACTACCAACAGGCCCTGCTCTAGCAAATTTGCCGCCCTGGGCAAGATGAAAAAATGCCGCCCCTTCAGGGTTGAAAAAACACAGAGTTTTAATATCACAAAATTTTTAATTTTTTGGAAAAATATTTTTTTAACTAAAAACTAATTTTTTCACATTGTTGTTCATATTGTATATCAAATATGACAAAATGCCGCCCCTGAAATTTTCCGCCCAGGGTGACCGCCCGGGTTGCCCACCCCTAAAGCGGGGGCTGACTACCAAGCCAATATCAAGCGCCGAAAATATATTTTTGAAAAATACAAACCTCAATAGTTAGTAGGAAAAAATAACATTCAAATTTTTACTTTAATTATTTGTAATAATAAATTACTTGCAAAACATTTAGTAGGAATCTGATTGCATAATAATTTCACCTTTACTCATAGTTTCAAAAATAAATTTCGATTTCTTCAGGTGCCTGATTGTTCAATTATTTGGGTCTACAACCCAAATCTAATTTAGGCATATCTATTAAACTAAACATCTAATCGTAATCAACTAAGTATATAAATATTCATTGAGATATATTCATTTTAATTATAATAATTAAATTGTGGGCAATAAGGAACTAAGCTTTAATAAGGAACTAAGAGGCTAAGCTTTTTTATTATTCAGTATTTTCATTATAGAGCCCTGAAAAAAGAATCTAAATATTCATTGAGATATATTCATTTTAATTATAATAATTAAATTGTGGGCAGTAAGGACTAAACTTTTTTATTATTCAGTATTTTCGTTATAGAGCCCTGAAGAAGTCAGGAATAACTGACGAAACGTTGCCGAAAAAATAAATAAGATTCCACAAAAAGCTTCGTCCTTATTGCCCACAGTTTAATTATTATATTTAAAAAGACAAGGACTTAAACAACATGGATTCATTTTAATGTTCCAAAAGTTAATTGAAGTACTTAAAGAATTAAGGATTTTCCATGGTGGGATATTATACTTTAACGTCCTTCTATGCTTTACCTGGTCAATGCTAGCCTACATAATAGACGTAAAGCACATTCATAGATTTCTTTATTGTGTTTCAACTAGTAAAAATAAAAACCACATATTAGTAGATGCATGCATTATTATTTTTTGACTATGCAAAAAAATTTTTTGTTATGTTCGACTTGTTACATAAGTAGACGCGAAAAAAAAAACCCAAAATATTCTTAGGTCATTACCAAAGTCAGAAATTAATCTATTTGTAAATTTGATTTGTGTCCCATTTTTTATTTAATCTATATTAGGTGTACCGGAAAGTAATTCATTTTTAATATACAATTAAAACACAACATTTTGTTACCATTTTTGATTTTAAATCAATGATATCATCAGCCTCAATAATATCAACGTTTTGGCTTCGAGTATGGAAATTTTTAATGCTATTAGTAAAATTCAATTGATTAGTAAGGCCAATATCTAAAATTACATTTTGAACATCACTTAAGCTTTGAATTTGTTTACCACTTAGTAAATGTGGCAACGATTGAAATAAATCGAAATCCGATGAAATAACTTTGGACGGTTATAGTGGGTATGGCAATATCACCTCCTACTTACTTTATTAGTTTTTCCAGGGCTTTCCTTTTGCAGAAGAGTCTTGCATTACCGTGTTGCAGCATATAATTTTATATGTTAACAGTTTTTGGATACTGTTGGGTATTTGGCCGATCGATTAATTGATTAATCGATTAATTAAGATTGATTGGGATTATTAGACAGATGACTTTCTGGCATCATTTCCTCCCTTAACTTCTAATTGCTTAAATTTTTTGCTATTCTTCATTGGTACCAGTTAGAGAAATTAAAATTATCAAATTTGAAGTTCACTCATTTGGCATTAAGGAACATCTAATTCACTTGGATAAACATTGAAAAATTTGTAATAAAAGCATTGCGTTTCTACCCTGTGAAATTCAAAGAGCACACAATACCGAATTCGTATTCCTTAGGGTTTTTGATCTGACTATTTCAATATAGATTTCAGGATAATTTTTTTTTAATTTTTTCGAGTTAATAAGTCATTCTAATCATAAAATGTCTTTAGTACCATTCTGAAATAAGTTTTAAGCAGATAAATGGCAATTAAATGACTATAGGTTTAAAAATGAAATTACCTTCTGGTCCTCCTAATATATACACTCTAAATATGTGTAATAATTAGATAAAGGATCTTAAAACCAAATAGACTTAATATCTAAAGATACACGGTTTCTAACTATAATTTTTTCATTGCCATTTCAAAATTTATTAAAAAAAATATCTTAAGAGTTTGAAAATAAAACTGCTTTTAGTTTTCCTTCCTTTTAAATTAGAACATGAAAAACTTCTTAAATCTTTGAAAAAAATCTATTACTAAGCTAATAAGAAACCATCGTCGCTTATAAATCTAAAATTAGATCATTTGTATATTGTAATACTACATTTTCCAACGCCCTTACTAATTTTTATAACCATAAAGGTAGACTAGCATTATATGAGAAGAACTTCGTATTTGGAATATTTAATGATAAAGTTCAAATGAACAATGTTTTTTTTTTTGTTAGCAATTTTCAAGTTGGTAAATTTTCTTTTTTCTTTCCAGCGATCCAAAACGTTGGGGTGAATGCATTACCTTAAAACCTTGTCCATTGGAATCTCAACTTCGATGGCCTTTAAATGGACAATGTTACCAAAAATTTAGTCGTGGTCCATGTCCTGAAGGAAAATTACTCACACTTGATCCTTCCAACAATTTACCTCATTGTCATTGTGATAACTCTACTGAAATGATGCCATTTTATTATTCTCTTCGGAAAACTTGCCATGAACCTTATACAAAAGGTCCATGTGTCCACAAAGGACAGCTGTTTCTTCCTGGAGGAAAATGTGGATGTGATTCTGATTTGCCACACTACTATAAGAAAACTCATGAGTGTTATAAGCTAGGTAATGTATTTTTTAAAGTGTTAAAGATTAGAGATAATTTGGGTTTTGATTTAGGTGATATTGGTCCTTGTCCTCCGGGACATCAGTTTAAAATAAGTCAGCGGGATGTACAAACGCGAGAGAAGGTGTCGGGAAAATGTATGTGTAAAGAAAATCATGTGTATTGGAAACCTGATGGGGTTTGTTATCGATTGTATACACAAGGCCCATGTTCCGATGGAATGTTTTTAATCAATTCCACGACATGTGTGGACGTTCCGTGCAAAAGGGGACAATTGTACTTTCCGAAGCTCAAGGAATGTCACCGCATTGGCACGCAAGGACCTTGTTTCGAAGGCGAAGTTGTTTCATTCGATTATACAGTTCGACCATCGATTGAGGGGATATCGTATCACGGAACATGTGATTGTTCGATCGGGGAAAAGTTAGAAGAGTGCCAGAAAAATTCTGTATCAATTCGATGTGATTATGGTAAAGTGTTAATGAATGGATTATGTCATATGTTGTACACACAAGGTCCATGTAATAAAGATCAGTGGTTGATGCCGAAACGGTCGGGAAAATGGCGACTGTGGTCCCATAATGAAAATTCGCAAAACGGAGGAATTTGTAGGTGTCGTCCGAGCTATACGGAAGTGAAAATAGTTACCAATGATATAACGACAATTAAATGCGAATCTCCAAGTGTATCATTGGCTTCGTATTTAAATACAAACTTTTTGAAATCGTTAACAATGCTGGATATACATTAATTTACTAAATATACTTTTCTAGTCTGTCAAAAAAAGGGAATTTATTTCGAAAGCTATCGTATTTCTACGAATATGAAAAATTAAAAATATATTCATCTTTCCTTGGTAAATCTTTAAAATTAAATAGCCAACATTGGATTGATTTAAAGGCAATGGAAGAGAACAAAAAAGTGCTCTTCAGGAAGGCTTTTTAAAAATATTTTTTCTAGCTCAAAAAATTTATTGTTTTTTGCTGCTTTAGTTCAAAAATCGACGTTAAGAAACACAAAATTCCAAAGAAAAATATCAAAATCTGGTTAATGGGTCCCGAGGAAAATAGCATCCGTTTAAGTTTCGATTTTTTTCTTCTTTGCGGTGCTCGTAATAAAAACATAATTAATTTATTCTTCAAAGTGTATTCAATACAATGAAGAAACCGAAATTCAAGGAAATGTAATAATATTCGGAAAAAAATTGTTTCATTATTTTTAAGACTAGAATAGTATCTAAACAAAAATGAAATTTTGTCAAATAGTTTTGCTTTATTAACAACGCCATTGAATTATATTGTAAACCATAGTTTTATTTTTCTTGTAGACAAAGAATTTGTATTGTAAAACAAAGTTCAAACGTATTAATTGTGGTTTTTCAACAAATTATCTTATCGGTAATGTATCAACATACAATAACTTATCAAATATTCGTAAGTATTTAAGCGAAACTTGTGTTTCATATTTAAATTACTAACCGTTAGTTACATTATTTGATTAACAGATGTTTTTCGTTGGAAAACAATTAAAAATGTGTAACTTTTGTAGGATATTGATTTTCAAATAAATGTTTTATTGAACATATTAATATCCTTGAAATATTTTAGGAAGTAATTGAAAAATTGTCTGTAACGATTGTATTTATTTTGAGAACAAAAATATATAAGTTTATATTTTTAAATTCAATAAAATGACTTGCTGAAATATATTTTCCTAGTTTCTTAAAAGTATTATATTCATTTTATAATTTTGCTAAATTCAAGGTCGTTTTCCTAAAAAGACAAAAATGACCTCCTTGTAATACGATAAACAAAAATCCACGGAATTTTTGATGATTAAAAATAAATAAAATAAACATTTTATCTTTATCTCTTAAAAATGAACGCCAATTATTTTTACTTATTTGATCAAATGTTTTAAAAACTTCCATTTCAGTAAATTGATTAGTTTTCCCATGTCTAATATTTTCAACGTAAAAAATCATTGATTTTCAGAATCAATCAATAAATTTAATCAAAAGTAGATAATTTTTAAATTGGGAAAGAATTTATTGAAGAGTTATATCAAAAATAGAACAAATGATAAAAATATTTACAAAATACATTAAATAATATGAATTGATGTAATATAAGAAAAATTTCGTTGCTTTTCGATACAAATAATTGAAATCCTCTTAAATGTTGAATAATTTTATTTTCCAAAATTATTTTCGATTCAGTTTTGTATCATTATATCATCATTACATCAAATAATTTTACTTTTACATTTGGTTAAACTTCAATACGCACAAAATAGTATAAGTTTTAAATTTTATAAAACGGAATAAAAATTTCAGTGCCATATTTACACACCTAGAATCAAATTTTTGGTGCCGAAGAAATAAAAGATTAAAGTTAACTCTTTTTTTCCCAAATATTTTTAAATTCTTAAATTTTTATTTTTCGTAGAATATGCATTCATATTTTGTATGAATTATCCATGCACCATAATATAAAGATCTCTATTATTTTACTCTTAAACGATAATTTTACAGTAAAAATATAATTTGTGTTATTAAACTAGCTTTTCCTAATATATTCGTCGTTTCTCCATTGACTTTTCACAATTTTTGGTTCATTTCTTTTACAATTGTATCCGTGCATTAAATTTCCTCAACATTTGTTTTGCCCTATAGATTTTTTTTTTTTTTTGGTTATTTGTTAAGTATTCATATTTTTATTCCATACAATGTTACCTACAACACAAAATACCTAATGTTACCTGTTTTCAAAGTTTCATTATTATCGATAAATTGGTTGTGTCCACAATTTACATAATTTTATTTATTTTTAGTAGGATAGTGGACATGAAAGGATGGATCTACATCCTTTCATGTTCACTATCCTACTAATAAAAAATAAAAATAAAGTTTCATTATTATTCTTTTTTGTACTTAATTTTTCCTAAAGCTTTGGGTGTTCATTTATTTCATTGGAACATTGCCAATCTTTGGTAATGATTTCTTCCTTATTATTCTAATCCAACTTTTATCGATTAAAAACCTAAAGTCTCAAAATATTCGATTAAAGATTAAAACGATAAAATATGATTAAGTATCAAGTACAATCCTTTCAAAAACATATTTTGTTATTATGTATTTGGATATTTTTTCAAGTTTGTAATCAAAAACGTTTAAATTATAAGGTAGCTAGAATTAGATAAGCAGTGATAATAGATTATCTAATATAATAGGAAGTCTATAGATCTAATGATTGCATTATAAGCTTATAGTTAATAAAAATAAATTAAATAAAAATCATATACGACGCAATTCCTGATTGGTCACTTGTAAACAATGAATGATAACTTAATCAAATCTAAAAGATTAAATCATTAATCTACTGCCAAAGTAATGAAAGAAATTCTTTTATCAAATATTTTTTTAATAACTTCCTATATTAACGTAGTTCAATTTTACAGTACACCAAAAGTAAATTTGCAACATTTTCAAGATAAATCGTTTTCATATATTTTCGTTACAATAGCAAAATCCAATCCTTGAAAACAGAAAATATTAATGAGGATAGTATATTTGACTTTCCACATATAATGATAGGTGTTCTATCTATAATTAAGAAAATTTCAATGCAGAATATAATATGTCACGCAAAACTGATAAAGTGGTCAAAGTAACATTTTACAGTGCAACTGTATTTAATTGCAATTGATTCAATGTGAAATAAAACATTAAGATTCTACTTTAAACAAAATGTTAGGGACAAAGAGAAGAAAATAGAAGAATGATGAAAATTCACAACCAATATGGACTGCTGTGTATACAATATATAAAATATATTGCAGTCCAATTTATTAACATAAATTCTAACAGAAGCTCAAACAAAAATATTCGTGACGTATTGCCCAGATACGTATTTCGATTGCCAAGCAATCTTCATCAGTGGTGATTCACTCAATGTGAATACGGAGTGATCCAAACTACTTGATGACCACTGATGAAGATTGCTTGGCAATCGAAATACGTATTTGGGCAATACGTCACGAATATTTTTGTTTGAACTTCTGTTCAAATTTATGTTAATAAATTGGACTGCAATATATTTTATATATTGTATACACTGTATAACTGTTCAAAGTCAGCGAAAAAATCTTATTTTGACAATATGGACTGCTTTGATGAATGAGTTGGGGGTTGAATGTGGAAGAAAATATAATACACATTGGGCCAAGAATAGTAATGGTTGAATAGTAAGGGGCATGCCAATAAAACATTGAAATCATTGGAAAAAAAAGAAAGATCAAAGTGGTAATAGTGCCCACCCAAACATTTAAATGATAATCTATTAAAATATAGAAGGACGATGATAAAAGTTATTTATAAGTTACATTTGCTATAAGGGAACTGCTGTAATTGGTGGTGGTTGGGGTTTTTGTTTTTGAACATTCTTTTAAGACCCGGGTTTAACCCAAGGTTTATAAATTACACAGGTTTTTCCATTGGAAAAAAAAATATGACGTCATACGAAGAATTTTGAAATTCGAATCAGTCTGAAGATTTCTACGAATTTCTTCTGGATACGTCACGTAGCGCATGAGGCCACCTGTGTATTTTATAAACCTTGGATTTACCCAGGTTTACTATTTAGATTCTAATAACACTATAGCAAAGAAATACAATTGAAGCAAAATAGTTAATCCAAACCAATTAATTTATTCAAAATAATATAAAAAACAGACAACAGCAAATACATTTAGAGTTAATAAGCATACATAAACAAATAAACTTATAATTAAATAAATTAAATAGAAGTAGTATAAAAGTATCATTTTTTATATAATTGCCTTACAGCCTTCGGTAGACTTAACGTATCATCACTAAGTCGGCTTCTGAGTTATTCGCAAAGAAATTCGTCACAAAAAATGATCTTTCAACTTCTACCAAAGTTGATTGAATATTGTTAAAGGCCTAAACAGTTTATCTAACATTTTAGGTTGGCTATAATGAAATTTGAAATATTTTCAGCTCCTAAGGTATCAATATTTGTATAGTATCAACTTTAACTTCATATTTAACTTTCTCTTAAACTACAACTGCTGATTCTTATTCTGAACCATTTTTACGTTAAATAATCGTTTCATTGAGCATGTTGCCAAAGAAATTTTTTTGATTTCCGAAATTTTATCCCAAAAATTATGAAATGATTTATTAATGAAATCGGAATTTTTCAAAACTCTAATAGAACTAGCTCCACTTCTTTAGTCGTTTTATTACTTAATTTATTACTAATACTTTATCAGAGAAAGCAAGATCGGTATTTTCTTTGCATAAATATTGCACTGCGATTTCAAGAGGAACAAGTAAATCACATAATTATTTCAAATTCTTGATTATTAAGATCAAACTGATATTCTAGTTGGAGTTTTAAAATTTTTACTTTCTTTCACATCTTCTAAAAACATTGCAATTTAAAGAGTCCTACAAGAGATTCTTCTCTTTATCAAATGTTTCGACATTCTGCAGTTACAAATTTGTATCATTACTAATAGGAGACTTTCGGAACATTTTAACCGGGTTTATATAAAAAAATTCCTAGGTTTTGGGTATCAAAAATCTTTGGAAAATCCGGGTTTTCGCATTTGTGGGGAAAGCCGGGTCAAAAACCTTAATGGTAATACAAGGAATGAGGATTATCGTTATATGCTATACTACAATTGTATTTCAATGTAATTGATTAAAAGTGAAATAAAACATTATAATATAAGACCAATATTTATGTGCCATATCAATGCATATTTATTAAATTTTTTATCTAAATTACAATATTTATTAATACTTAACTATTACGTTGAAGTCAAAGTCTAATCAGCGAAAAAAAATTCTCAAGTAATAGATGATAATTATATTTTTACAACATATACTTCGGAGAGAACTTGTAGCTGTATTTGAATTTGAACAAAAAATATATTATTCAACTTTTCTGTATACAGAATTGAAGTATTTACTTGTGTAAAAACCGGTAGCAATTTGCGATTCGAAATCAACAATTTTCATGTTGAAAACAAGCCAAAACCACATTATTCGTAACTAATTGTGAATCATTTTTCCAAACTTCATACTGGCCTTGGCAAAGATGAAATGAGAACCTTGGTTTGCGTCGTTACTGATATGTTGTAAATGAACTTGATTAAAATCGTCTTGTCATATTGTCTAATCGTTTTGCCAGTTTAAGTAATACAAATCGTTGGCTCAAACAAAAAATCAATTATTCATCGTAGTCGAAGAGAGGTAGCAAGAGGTCTTGATGAGTGATTGTTGTTTTAATTTAATTTTTATTGAAAATGTGGCCGATTTTTGAATATTTTATTATTTACGCTTATTCGTTTTATTATTCGATGCAATTATGTCTGTATTTTGTATATTATACAATAACAAATCCTTTCCGGCCGTGGTGGAAAGTCAAGGAAAGGCCTGTGCCGCCCAGATGCATCAGCGACCCAGAAATTGGGTCTCATTGTTACATTCAATTATCAGTAAAAGGTTCAATGTTTTTCAATGAATTGGTTAATAACTGAATTGATTTTTAGCAAGTGAAACTGCATTATGTCGAAGCCGGAAATAGAACCAAGCCGCTTATGTTATTTTTGCACGGATTTCCAGAATTTTGGTATTCATGGCGGCATCAAATCAAAGAATTTTCTTCAAATTACTGGTAAGTTTTTTTCACTCGTGTAAAATGTTTGCTAACGGAATTTTTGATTGTTGAAAATTTAAAATTCTTCTGTTGAATTGTACTTCGGTACAGTTTTTTTTAGATGTCAAATGAGAGAAATAATCAAAAGAATTGGGATAGTTTTTGTATCTCAAACATCTTTTAAGTTGCTAACAAGAAGTTAACTCAATTCTTTTAAGTATTAAGAACCATACAAGATTTAAAATTTGTCAAACGTTATGAACAATCAACTCCTTAATTTTGTTAAAAATTGAAAAAACTGAATCCAAATTAGAACTTATAGAAATTAGATTGGGAAATTTAATGTAATCCATATTATTCTTCTAGGTGTGTTGCAGTTGATATGCGAGGATATGGCGACAGTGATAAACCAAAAAAGGTTAATGATTACCGAATGACCATTTTGGTGGAAGACGTGAAAGAACTAGTCGAAAAATTAGGTAAGAATCATTAATTTTAATCAGAAATTGATTTAAAAAAACATTTACTTAACTTTGGTTTTAGGCCGGGAAAAGTTCATTTTAGTGGCTCATGATTGGGGTGGTGTTATTGCTTGGGAATTCCTTGGAAGGTACAATTCAATGGTCGATCGCTATATTATAATGAACGCACCAAGTTCTGCCGCATGGACAAAACTTCAAAAAATCGACAAAGATCAATTCCGAAAATCCTGGTAAATCAAAATTAAATTTACCGCAAATAACAAACTAATCAATAAATCACTTCAGGTATATTTTATTCTTCCAAATGCCATTCCTTCCTGAACTCTACGCCAAGATGAACGACTTGGAAATGTTTCAAACCCTATTCGGAAATAAAGTAACCGACGAGGATATCGAAGCGTTCAAATATACTTTCGGAAAGCCAGGTTTGAACTGATTATTACACTTTATGGGAATAAATACTTTCATATTTTTATTTTTAACAGGAGCACTGACGCCTCCAATAAATTACTATCGTAATTTGTTAGAGAATAAGAAGCTTCGAGCACCTCGTCAAAAATGGGAGTCTGCACCACCCGGACTATTCATTTTTGGGGAGAATGATGTTGCATTGAGTGTTAAATTTGTGGATGTCATTGTGGAAATGTATGAAAATGTGCAACCGAAAATTATTAAGAGAGCCAATCATTTTGTGCAACAGGATGCATGGGAAGAAGTCAATAGAGAGATGAGAAAGTTTTTGGAAAATTAAATTTGAATTTTGATATGCTACCAAAGTTTTTTATTGCTTAATTTTTTAATGTAGGTACCTAATGTAATAATTGATTTGATAAATACATAATAATGTGAATTATTTTCTTTTTATTTATATTTTACAACCATACTAGTTTGAATTAGTTTCAACATAGCTATACTAACTTAAAAATTAAGTTTAAAATCTCATAAAAGTTTTTGTTAAAAGTTTAAGTTAAATGGATTAAACAAAAAGAATGAATGCTTTCCGATATAGAAGCAATGATTATGTACTATCAGGAAACTTAAAGTAATCAAGTTGATTTTTTCCACGCAGTTCCTCAGGTTAATTTCGATGTATATTTGACTTCTAAGATGTCGTTTTCCCAAATAGTAATCCCTTAAAATAAAATTCATTTTATACAAATACAATTATCTTGCGGATGATATAACAAAAAATGTTCTGTTCGTTTTTCAGGAAATAACCGTCCTTTATATCCATAATATCCTTTTGCAATTGAAAATTGTCCTTCTTGACACTTTGAAATGAACTTGTGGCTGTCCTTTTGGACAAAGGATTTTTTTCACAATCCAGTGTAAATAATGGTATTATTTTGTAATCCACTAAGTATATAAGTCCATATCAAGGAAACTCACTCCTTGAAAGCGACCAACGTCGGGCAAAATATTGATCAATAAATATCGTTCATGCATACTTTTCCTGCTTAACTTTTCGTTTTGATTTTCCACGCCAATCACCTGTAAATTTGATACCTCTTTTGGCTGTTGGGTTAAGGGTAATTCAGTTCAACAAACTCAGTGTATATCCTAGGAAAAACCATCCCTTATATTCTTATATCGAAGATCATATACACCGTAAAATTAGGCCGCTATGGTTCCAATATTACTGGAAATTTCAAAGAAATTCAGTTGACCCAATTTTTACAAAAATGTTGGTTAATCAGATCTAGTTTTTATTCAAAATGTTTATATTACTTTATTTTTTGAATCTCCAAAGCTCTTATACTCTTTAGTAAGTTAAAATACTACTAAAACTATAAACATATTGTGGGAAAATTGTTTATTTCCCAATAATATAGACACAATAGCTATTTGAAGATACATCCGAACATTTTACCGAAAAAGGTAATACTCATCTATTCTATCGATATAGTAACATATTTTCAAAGTTTTCAATTATAAATAGTCCTAAAATAAAATAGCCAAGGATGTGGTTGGGGTAGATCGTATTGAAACAATGCATTATATTTAAACAATGATTCTTTAATGGTCAACATTATTTAAACAAAGGTATAAAAGAGTTTTTCGGATATTTACAACAGTAGATTATATTTATATATTAGAAATTATTTACATATAAATATTTGCCATACTTTTATATATATATATATATATATATATATATAAATTATTGTTGGTATTCTTATCTATGGTTTTATTATGCATTAATGATTCTTATTTTCTGGATACTTTTTAATATTTGATGTTTTAATACATAAATGTATTTATTGTATTAATTATGTAATATTGTTACTGCCTGTTTTTAGTACCTGAAGAAGCTGCAAAATTGGCGAAACGTAGTACAAAAAATTTAATAAAAACATCAAATATTAAAAAGTATCCAGAAAATAAAAATCATTAATGCATAAATAAAAATATTAAGCTAATAGAAAAAAAATAATTGATAAATATTTAATAAATACATAATTTATATAAAAATTAATATTATTAATATATTGGATATAAATATGCAATATAAATTTATATATAATAATAAATAAATGGTTATTCTATAAATGTTTTCTTTCTGGTTGAATATTCCGGTATAAAGATCAACAAAATACTGAAAACCGGTGTTGAACTTTTGGTTCGATTTTGCAATCCCTACATGCAACAAATAATTATAAATCGCCTTTCCGAAGACATTCTCCTTGGTGTATTTTAGTTTTTCATCCCCCTTGTCACAAGAAATAATTTTGAAGCCATTGTTCTTAGCCTGAATGTCGAACCTCTTATCATCAATTATTAATGAAGCATTAAATTTATATTTACTCAAAAAAATTTCCCATTAGAAATGAAAATTGTTTAATCTTTTTAACTTTATCTATTACAATATACATTGTGCTAAATTTACACAAAAAAATACTGAAATTTCGCAATCGAGAGTGGCGGTAACACGTGATCAACATTGAGGAATACTGTAGGAAAAGGTACCACTTAGGATTTAGGGTGCTCTCTTTAGATACATGAGTCTCGCATTTTTTTGAATTGGGAAACTTAATCAAATCCAACTCTTGCCCTTAGTAAATATTATGTTAATTGTAAAGAAGTTTTTTAAGTCAGATTGTTGATTTTTTCCGTTCGATTTTCTCCCAAATATCCCAATTGAGAAAATATAAGTAATAAAAATCGTCTACATAAGATAAAAATTCAAAATTAACACTTTTATAATTTCATTAAAGAAACTCAAATTTCAAATATTATTTAAAAGTGTAACATTTTATTTTTATCCACTTCATACAATTGCAATTTCAAGACACTCGCAATAAAATGTTATAAAAAAGTTATAAACTCTAATGATAATCAAGAATAAAAGTTACATTTACGTTTACATGTTTTTTTTTTTCAAAACTAGAATCAAGGAAAAACATTACAGAATGATAATTACTAAAAGTATTCTAAAAAAAAATTCATAATCTCAAAATTATTTAAAGTTATTTAAGTAAAAACATTCCAATATTCGACTAAAGATAATTTTATAATAATTATTGTTTTATCATTCTTTTATTGCTTCAGCAATTTTTGCCAAGTCTTTAAATGCATGTTCGTGTAAATGTTGAGTTATCAAAAATACAATGGCTGTACTAAGTCTGGGTCAAAAAATTGGAATATATGGTCTTGCAGCATACTATGCACTGTGGTTTTTGTTTCGATTAGTGGTAATATGGCTTAGTAATCCGACAAAGAAATTTTGGAAAGTGAAGAAACGAACAATTCCTAATGCTCTCATTTATCCAGAAATTGGAATGCATCAGTACATACAATTGAAGGTATTTATTGTATAACGATTAATATGTAAAATGTTAAATTTTCTGAACAATTTTTTGGAACTTGAAGAACGATTCTTGTTTTTATTTAGAGTGTGAAACTGCACTATGTAGAAGCTGGAGACAAGCGCAAACCGTTGATGGTTTTTCTGCACGGTTTTCCAGAGTTTTGGTACTCTTGGCGACATCAATTACAAGAATTTTCAAAAGATTTTTGGTAAGAAAATGTTCATTTTAATAAAATAAACGACACAATGCCGAAAAATGGGTTACTTTATCATTTCCACACAAACTCATCTTATTACACTCCACCATTCAAAACTTTAAGCATTGAAGATTAAATGATATGAATTACGTGTTGTATTTCTTTTAAATAATATTCATAAATGTTTCCTCCTTATTAGGTACCCTAAAAAAATCAAAATGTTTCCATTATTTAGTTGAATAAGAAATATAAAATTATAAATTACTTTGTGCTTCAAAATACCTAAAAGACACCAGAAAATATCATGAAACACTTTAGTGAGATTTTTAATTAAAAAACAATTATCTTTTTGATTTTCCAGGTGCGTGGCAGTAGATTTACGAGGATATGGAGGCAGTAGTAAACCAGAACACATAGAAGATTACAAAATTCCATTAATAGTTGAAGACATCAAGGAACTTGTCGAAGCCCTTGGTTAGAAATATATCCTACATTACTGATTCAAAAAAAATGATGATTTTTTTTTCTTAATTATATCGAAAATATTGTTGGGAATGACAAAAAAAAATCTGTGAAAGTTTAAGCTCTTAATATTAATATTAAGAGGTGCCGCATCGCAAATTTCGATTTTCCATTTAAATAACATGTGAACAATATTTTCTTGCAATTTGGAATTTTATAGCTCACGTTGGTGACAATATTTCGGAATGACCAAGGTATATTCTTGTAGAAAATTGAACGATCTACAAAAAAAAAATCTGTTACAAGTTTTTGATATATTTATTCCTTCAAAAGTTATTCGAGATAAAAATTGAACTAAAGAGAAAATTTTATATTTTTTCAATTTTTTGACGCAACCATCAATTTTATGAGAAAATTTTATAGCACATTTTTTGTAGAGCACTTTATTTTTCTATAACTTATCTTTATAAAAGTTTTTGATATTTTTCACAGGTCCTAAGTTATTTAATTAAAATAAAAAAAATAATTTTTATGTTAAAAATATAATAATTCAGGGAATTTTCAGTTTGATGCAAATAACTTAGGACCTGTGAAAAATATCAAAAACTTTTATAAAGATAAGTTATAGAAAAAAAAGTGTTCTACAAAAAATGTCTTATAAAATTTTCTCCTAAAATTGATGGTTGCGTCAAAAAATAGAAAAAATATTAAACTTTCTCTTTCGTTCAACTTTGACCTCGAATAACTTTTGAAGAAATAAATACATCAAAAACTTGTACGATACCTTTTTTGTAGATCGTTTAGTTTTCTACAAGAATATGCCTTGGTCATTCCGAAATATTGTCACCAACTTGAGCTATAAAATTCCAAAGTGCAAGAGAATATTGTTCCCATGTTATTTAAATGGAAAATCGAAATTTGCGATGCGACACCTCTTAATATTAATATTAATAGCTTAAACTTTCACAGGATTTTTTTTTGTCATTCCCAACAATATTTTCGATATAATTAAGAAGAAAAAAATCATCATTTTTGTTGAATCAGTCTAATCCTACATATTATATATCACCATTTCAGTGTTCCTGTATTTATTTTATAGATCGTCCAAAATTTTACCTAATAGCCCACGATTGGGGTGGTGTGGTTGCTTGGTCGTTTTTAGATTTGTACGCCAATATGGTGGAACGGTATGTGATAATGAATGCCCCACATTCAAGAGCATGGGACCGTTTGATGGAAATCGATAGCACGCAATTTTCAAAAGCCTGGTAAATATTCGTAAATTGGCTTCGATTTTATTTCTATGTTTTCCAATTTTTCCAGGTATGTGATTTTCTTTCAAGTTCCTTATTTGCCAGAACTATTCGTTCGCCTCAACGATTTTCAATTTTTCGACGACATATTCCCGTTCGGTCCAAATCAAAAACGACCAAACTCCACCGATTTGGAAATCTTTAAGTTTATGTTTTCCACCCCAAACGCTCTAGTGCAACCGATTCACTACTACCGAAATTTATTCACAACTGAACCAACGCAAAAGTTGAAAAATTCAGAAGATCCTCCTGGTTTATTTCTTTTTGGCGATGAAGATGTGGCCCTCAGTGTTAAATACGTTGACTTAATGCCACAAATCATTCCAAATTTAACATCAAAAATAATTCCCGGTGCCGGCCATTATGTCCAACAAGACGATCCAATTGCTGTGAATAAAGAAATAAGAAATTTTTTATTTTGAAAAAAATATGTTTTATTGTATTTAATTGCAAATAAATTAAAATATAACTTAATATTTCAAAAGTTTTTTTTCTATGTAATATTGCTTCGATACGTAGCACTTTGAGATCTCCACTGATTGGTTGCTGTCAATGTACAATTATTTCCTCGATCACCTTCATCCCCTTCACCTTTCATAGGTCTCGTTAATAACGTTGGCTTTACAGGTACTTCTTTAAAGATTCTTTCATAACAATCATCGATATTCACCGAAGGGTCCTCAATATAGGAAAATGGATTTTTTATATTTGGAATTGATCTGAGTTTTTGCTTAACAGTATCGAGATCATCTAAAAAATTCAACATTTAAACCTGAAATTAATTCTTTTAAGAAAAATCTCACCAATCATATCTGTTTTTCGTGCGTTTCTAGACGTGGCTGGTCTAACTAATTTACAAGAACTAGATGGCTTGCCAGAGGAAACAAGCCCTGAAGAAGATCGCAATGAAGATGAAGAAGAACTGGGTCTTTTTTCAACTTTAATTGGACATTTGATTGGATTTTTAATTGGTGGCAGTTTCAATACGTTTCTGGATAACTTCGTGTTTCTTTCCTGAAAGAGATTCATGATATATTTGTGTTTCTTATGAAGTTTTTATTGATATTACTTGGAGTACGACCTGAGCCATTTCTTCCGTATTTTCTTCCTTTGAACTGCTTGGATTTTTTCCTTTTTTCTTTGATTCATAATATTGACTTGGAGGTGGTAAAATTTCAAACTGCCGGATCATCGGTTGAAGCTCTGTTTCGTCTTCTTCCACAATTGTTGAAAACGCTGAACTTACGCAAGACATCGCACTGCTTCCTTTACAAATGGTCAGTTGATGTGAATATAATTAAGATAAAGCAAGGTTTGTAAATTACACAGGTTGCTCCATTAAAAAAAAATGGCGTCATACGAAGAATTTTGAAATTGAATCAGTCTGAAGATATGTACGAATTTCTTCTGAATACGTCACATACCCATCACGTAGCCACCATGAGGCCGCCTGTGTATTTTATAAACCTTGATGAAAAAGGACCTCGGGGTATAGGTATGGCGAATTGGCTCCGGAAAGATATTTCAATGATAGTTAAAAGGTGTATAAGGACTAAGGACTAAAAAAGTACAGAGATCCTGGAAGTTTTAGATCTGTAGCTCAATTAGTTTTGGAAAAAAGAATAATAAGCTCAGAACGGATTTTTTTTAAGTTCTTTTCATACTGTTATAATTGTTGGTATTTAATTTTTGTTTGACAAATTCAAAACCTATTATTACGCTTAATTGTTATAATAATAATAATCTCAACTAATTATTTCATATATCTTGAATTTAAATCAAACGTTTTTTTCAATAACACAACCTTCATTTTAAGTTTTTGCTGTCTATTTTAAATATTTTTAAATCTAACCCTTTATTTATAATTCACGTATTGATAGGCCTCCAATGACATTCCACCCTAAACGTATTTGAAAATGAATGTGGGAATAGTTTCGTTAAATTTTCAAAATTTAAACAATCAAAACAAATGAGCATTTTTAAATCTAGCATTCCTATTGGCTAGTGGTCTCTTACGTTGAAGAATATGCGTTGTCATTAGATATTAGTGTGCATAGTTCAAAGCACACTACTCGTAATTATTAGGCGCATATCGCTAATATTCATTGAACATCTACTATATAATATTATTAAAAGGAAAGATTTTATAGTTTGTTTTCATTGAATAGGCTCCGAAACTACTTGACTGATTTGAAAAATGCTTTCACTGTTGGGAAGCTACACTATCTCCGTTGAACATAGGCTATATTAAATTTTCACTTTATTAAATGTGTCTTTTTAAAGTCGACAAAATAGTGTTTTTTATTATGATTATGTTTTTCGTAAAAGAAATAAGAGAAATAAAAATTTTCATATACCAATACAAATAGCAAATCTGAAAAGAAAATATCATCTACCCCTACGTTACGCAAACGAAGTCGCGGGGATCAACTATATCAGCTATTTATACGAAAAATGCAAGTATACGCTCAATTGGTGATATGAAATAACATAGTTAAAACTTGAAGGCCAAAATGTGAGAATGGCAGATATAAATATATCGTTTAAGTAATCTGAACCGGTTTGAGGCATTTATTATTTGTTGTGAATTATAAATACATTAACACCTTTTTCCGATTCCATAAATTACACCTTTGAATCTGCATTTTTCCCATTAGCATATTATTTATTATCGCAAGTTGAGAACAGGTAAAATTTTTTTCAATTTTACACCTGTTTGGAATTTATTCGATTTTGCTCACAATAATGGTCATTATGGAGCAAAGGTCAAAAAATTGTACTTTAATATTTGTCTACCTGTATTCTACCATATGACTGAAGAACAGGTTAATCGATTTCGATAATATTATGTTTTCAGGTACATATTAGTGTTTCCCCCCAAAAAAGTATAATGAAAGTCACAGACAAGTCTAATTTAAATAGTTGTACCAATATTTAATCTGATTTCACTTGTGGTTCCAATTTAAAGACAGCTTTAATGATTTGATGTAATTTCTTTACGATATCGAAAAATCAGCATACATGAAATCAGGAGTGGCCTATACAAATGATATTGCGGGCCACTACGGAAATATATTATAACTCCGTGGGCCACTTTTGAAGTTATATCTCAAATTCTCCATACTCAATTTAGATACACTGTAATCATATTAATATTTCGGTTTTCACCAATTTGGTCATTATAAAAGATATACATTTTATGAAAGCCTGATGCATATCGCGGGTCGAAAAAATTTTCAAAGTTGCCTTTTGTGGTCTGGGGGTTGGCTACCTTTGACAACCTCTGATTTAAATAAACAATTAATAATCTATATTTTATCTACATACATAAAATTGTAGTGTTGGTTTATGTAAATTTCAAAAGCTCAGAAAAATTATCATTGATTTAGCTGAAATTTTGTCACGATATACCATCCGCTTCAAATATTGTTTTTATCTTTTTCTTGCGTCGAAAACATACCTGAGATCGCAAGAAAACGGCGTTTTCAACGGCTAATACAATAACCGCTAACTGTTAAAACTGCATTGTTATGATGGTGCAGTGATTTTTAAAGGTAGAGCAAATTTTCTCTAAACGTAATTGATAAACGTATATATTGAAAGTAAGTTATAATTGGTACAGTGAGGGATACTGCGGGTTGATACGGGAGATGATTCTAATAATTCATAAGCTTTTTTCTGTTAAATTCAATTTATTTATTTTCAACCATAAGCTGGCAAGACGTCTGCCGGGTTCAGCTTTTAAGCTGATGGATACTTTTGGAAAAAATAATTTCCTGAACCATTTTTAGTAAATGTAGTTAAAATAATCGTTATAAAGAAAATATATTAAGGATTGAAATTAATTAATTAGTATTTTATTAGTACCAACATCCTTCTTAGATATCATGAAAATATCTTTTCGGAGCTGATTATCTATGCTTATAGCCCTAGTAGACTAGAGCAGAAGCCATTGAAAATGGTAAAATGAGGAAAAAAATATTAAAAGAATGAAAGACATTGGAGGAAAAAGAAAATATAAGAAAAATTAAAGGAAAAATAATTTGATGACGATCTGAAGGGGGAAGTTGGGAAGTAAAAAGCAGTAAGTTTTTAATTTCTGGCAATACTAAAAGTTCTATGGAGAAAATTTCAATAGCAAAATATTTAGATTTATTAACGTAATGTTTAATTTTTTTTGTACTATTAGAAAGTAGAGATTTAAACGAACAAAAAATCCATCGACTTGCATAAGTTTTATGAATATACGGTGCAGGTATTTAGTACAAAACCATGGTTATTTTCAATTTCATAAAATATGTCATTTCCATTATAAAAATTCACATTTAAATGTCAAAATTTTAAGTAAAGTAAGTAACTTAAATATTTCACCCAAAAAATTATCTAAACATATTTTTTTAATGGCACATCCTAACAACAATACTCATTCCTCAACTTCACATCAATCTAACCTATCTGAAAATTTCCACGACCAAACCGAAATTCACAGCAATGTTCTAATTGATTCAACTTCCGCAATCGATAATCAATTAACAGCTTACATCAGAGAATTTTCCTACTATGGCGAAACAGTACGTGAGGCGATTCAATCAAGCCAACAGCAAATCCGAGAAGTTGGTCTTCGGGTGATGAATGATGCATTCGTGTCAGTTGTGTCCAATGTGCAACGGGCTACACGCGAATTTGAAAATTGTGTTGCCCAAACCAAAATACGACAACACCAAGTGATTACGGGGTTGGAAGAAGAATTGAAACAGAACGGGGTTGATATTGACACGCAAAAGATAATGGAAGATATTGAATTGTGTATTAGTCTGCAGACTTTGGAAGCTGATAATTTAGTGAATGAATTGATGGAAAAGTTGGTGGCATATGTTAATATTCTCAGACCGATACCGGAACGGGTTCGGCGATGTTTGGAAACGAGATCGACTGAGGAAGACGAAACGATCAGAGATCAAATCGCCAAAAGTTTGGATTGTTTTACGCGGGAATTGTCTCAAATTTCGCGTGAATCAACTTTAGAGCTTTTGTCAATTTCTGGCCGAACTACATTGAGTTTATATACACTTAAGTCTCGAGTTGAAGAGTGTTTAGTGAAACAAATTATGAGTATTAAATCGAATAAACTTACCTGAATCGTCAAAGTATTGGCCATCTAGCACTAATAGTTGCGGTAATAAAAATTTTACTAATTGTCGGTAATCGTTTGCCATTGCAATCGGGCAATTTTCAGTGGTTAACTCTCGTAATTCTTCACACAATGATAAAAACCCCAATGACTGAATATCATCAATATTATTACTGAAATAAAGTATTAAAAACAAGCACTTTATTTGATTTTTTAATTGGTTGTCTAAAACTGGAACCAGAATTGTAGGGGCGACATCTTGAGCTGATTTACATCAAAACTAATATTTCATGAAAAATTAATTCACTTGTAAAATAATTTACAATACTTTTGCAACGAAATATTAGCTAGCAAGATGAATTATCACGTGTTAAAATAGTTATACAAAGAACCTCAAAGATTGGAATATTAGAAACATTTTCAGCATGCCGATTCCTCTTTAAACTAAAATTCTGGCTACATCTCTGGTTCCAGGTTCGGACAACCCCAACAATATTTCCCATACTTTTTTAATCTGAGTACTCGAATTTTCGCCAATCCAGCACAATAGGAAATGTCACTAATTTCATTTCCGCTGGCGTAAAGCTCCTCCAAGTTATACAAACTCATCACACCATCGAGTGATTGAAGTTGACAGTTGGTCACATCCAGAACGCGAAGATTTCTCAAATCACTTCCCAATTCCCGTAAGGATTCGATATCACTGCCACGTAAACGCAAAACTTTCAAATTGGGCAGAAACAGGGAAATCTTTTGAACGCTAATTTCGCGAGCTATAACTCGAAGATCAATTTCCTCAACGGTTTCCAAATCTTTGGTACCGGCTACGCCGCACTAAAAATCGAATGATTCAAAGTAAATGGACAGTGTTTTAGTTGATTATTTTTACGAGAATTTCTTCAAAAGTTTTTGGTTTTGGAATGTCTAAATGATTGAAGGTGACATCATCGGAACTTGTTCCATTTAATGATGAATGTGCTGAACTGTTTGGTTTATCTTTTTCATCAGAAGTAGCTGATTTTTCTTCTTGATGAATTTCGTCAGCTTTTGAATTTGATGGTAATATTTCGTTGAAAATATCGTCGTCGGATTCACAACTTTCGATTTGATTTTCCAGGTCGTTGTTTTGAATCATAATAATCACATTGATTTCCTGAAACTTTTTATTAGTTTTTGAATAATATTTTTTTAAATTAGTTCAAAGAAAAGTCACACACTTAATGTACTGTTGAAAAGTATAAAACACAATCTTAGAACTTGAAAAAAGAAATATATTTTTTTAATACAAACACTGTGTTGTATAAACTTCAAAAAGAATTGCTTGTTGTTTCCTTGACAGTGCTTTTTAAGTAACAAAAATCATGATTTAAATTACAAAATTAAAGAATGAAGAATATTTTACCTTTGCTTAAGAAAAACTATGACAACTAACGCTGCTTTTTCTTTCGATTATCATTTTAACAAATCTTTGTCGATTATATTGATTATATTAAAAACAATATATTAAAATTATTTTTCAATATTCTCAATATTTTCATTCCAAGAATGAATCTGTTGTAAAAATTAGGTAATATTGATTTAATTTTCAAATAAAAATTGGTCACCACAGCAACTACCGCCTTAGTTCTATTTCCAGGTACATAGTTACCTATATAGATATTCCAATAATGATAGCGTTATTGTAAAATCAAGCTCATGAACTTTAATAGAGCGTCGAGGAAATTGTTTAGATTTAGTTTGAAAAATTATCAAAGTTTTTTTGCAAACTTAAATAAATTAATCAATATATTTACTCAAAAGAGGGATTTTCTTGTCTCTAGTTATTTTTTTGGATTATATTTGTTTAGTTAAAAATTTATACATAGTCTGATTTAAATATTTTTTTTTTTATTTTGAGAAAATCAATTACAAATTAGTGTAATTAAAGAGTGGAACATAAAGCTTCACCTATTCGTTTATTTTTAAATTTAAGAAAGTTGGCAAGGGAAAGTCTTTTTAATGCGAAATTTAAAAATAGAACAGTTCAGAACTTTTAATGCAAAGACATGATATAAACAATTCTCAATAAAAAAGGGAAAGACAATAGTTAAAAGCTTTATTATATCGATTGAAAATATTGCATAACTTATTGAAACAAAATAATTTACCAAAATGTAGCCACAAAATAAATGCAAAAATAATCCATTACATAGATTACAAAAAGCTTTATATAAACATATAACATTCATCTTATAACTGACTTTGGAATCCCAACATTCCTGGATGCTACTTAAATAACTTATTTGTAATTCATCGGCTGGAACCAAAATTAAGTCTTCAGTTGGATTCTCTAGTAATCAATAGTTTTTCGGTCTTTGAAGGGAACATTTTTAGTACCAAGTAGGCAAAACTTGCAGTAACTATCACCCTTAATGAATGCGGAATATAGACTCTTCAGTAGTTATCAGAAAATAATATTTGTTAAATATGTGGTAATATCTGGTACACGGAAAAGTTGTTATTGCAGCAGTAGGTGTAGTTGAGGTTCCTACAAGTTGTAGTAAAGAAATGCCAACTTCAACTTGGAGTAATCTTCATCACACATGTAGTATTGCCAAATACAGTGGCGTAGTTACCTAAGAGCTAGGCGGGGCAGTGCTCCGGAGCCCTCAAGCTCAGGGGGTTCTCGAATCCTTACCAGAAATCTCGATCGAACTGAACTTTTGGAAATTCTGTTGGAAGTTCACCAATTATGTAAGGAAATAATGAGCAAATATGAAGTGCTAGAATGCGACCTAACGGAAATATTTACAACGATGTTATTATTCTTTACAATTCCTGTTACTTCTGCAGCAGCTAAAAGGTCATCTAGCAAATTAAAAATAATAAAAAAATATTTAAGAAATAATATGAGCCAAATTTGACTCCGATATTTATCGCTAATAGCAATTGAAAACAAAACCGCATCAAGCCTGGATTTAAACGAAGTCATTGATACTTTTGTGAAAACTAAAGCTTGGAAAAAATTGTAAATATAATTGTTATTTAGTCAGTTGGTAGGCCCGACCTTTATATAATAAGCCCTTAAATTTTCTCCTATTTCGTTTTATTAGCCAAACCTACACCAAGTATTAATTGTAATCTTTGTTGTTACTCTTTAATATTTTGATTACCTGCCCTGCAGTGCACAAAAAAGAGCTTAAGTAGTTTAGCATTTTGAAAATATTTGTATATTTCATATTTTTATTTGATAAAACCTAAGTTTACATAGCAGTGGGGCCCCATTTTTTAATTCACTCCAGGACCCTTGGTTACCTAGCTACGCCACTGGCCAAATATAGTCATCAATATTTACTGCAACTAGTATAAGTTTAAATTTATAACATAGAATTGCTGGTAAGGCGACGATGAGATGACAACAACTAATCCACTGCTAATTATAATTAGAAATCAAATTTAATTACCCATCTAAAAATTAATCAAAAGACAATTTTTACGATTTAAACATTCTTCAACATATTTCAATTGAATTGATTTCTTATTGAAATTGATGCTTGCTAAAATTTATTTGCTCTATTTTTTAATTTAAGCATTTTAGGCAATGCTTTTAAGACCCAGCATCTTACAGACCTATAAGCTTATTCCCATTATTTTCAAAAATCCTTGAAAATCTCTTTCTTATAAGAACAACTCCTTATCTTGAAATTAAAAACTTCGTTCCTTCTCACCAATTTGGTTTTAGTCCGCATCATTCTACAACTCGATAATGCTTCAGAGTTGTGGATGAAATATCATCAGCCGTCGAAAACACATAATTTTGCCAAGGAGCATTTCCGGTAGCTATACAGACTTTCGATAAAGTGTGGCATTCAGGACTGATATATAAGCTAAAAAAAATGCTTCCCACTCAATACTACCTAGTCCTCAAGTTCTACTTCTCCAACAGATGTTTTAGAGGGAAGTGCAACAACGAATTCTCTCCACAAAAACAAATTTAAGCTGGTATTCCTCAAGGTAGCATATTGGGGCCATTACTTTACTGTATTTACACCGCAGATATTTCTACATATTCTAAGACCATATTAACAACCTATGCTGATGATACAGTAATCCTTTCCTCGGATCCCAACCTCTTCAAGCTACAAAAAATTTGCAATAGCATTTTGACCTTCTGACAGTATGGAGCCAAAAATGGAAAATATAAATAAACAAAGAAAAATGTTTAAAAGTCACATTCATTCTCAATAAAAATACCTCCTACCATTAAACCTCGAAAACGAAATCTTAAAAAAATCATCAGAAATTTGTTATGTAGGGTTCTACTTGGATAGCCATCGCAATTGGAATCCATACACTAAACTGAAAAGACAGAATCTTAACAGACGATACGGACTTTTATGTGGACTTCTAGGACCCAAATCTACAATTAGTATGCACAATAAATTGACTTTATACAAAGCAATATTACGACCTATCTGGACATACGAAGTAGAACTGTGGGGTTCCGCTAAACCTTCCAATATACAACGAATCCAATCCTTTCAATCCAAATGTCTTTGAAGAATCCTTAGAGCTCCAATTTATGTTCAAAATGAAATAATTCATAGAGACCTAAGTATTCCTTATATGGCCGAACTTGTATCACATACATTTCAAAAATTTCATGAAAAATTACCCTACCATACAAACCCAGAAGTGCAAAAGTTAGCTTCATTACAACACTCAAAAAGTCCTCCACATCGATTGAAAAGGCGATAGCCAAGATATCATTTTATTAATTCGTAGAGTTCCAATAATGATTGGTGCCTCTTATCAAGTCCTCAAACTTGGTGGCTTTGACTTGAAATTCTTTTTCAAATTTTTCTTTTATTATAATAATAAAAAAAAAATTGTCCTGATTTTCAACAATACATACCAATAAAAACCAAAATCATTTCAATGTCATATCAAGATTTTTACAACAATCGATTTTTCTTTCACCGTCCACTTTAGTTTTCTTCGTTGATTAATTGCCAATATAAATTGTCCCATTAAAATATTAATAATTTTATAAATTTAACAAAGCTTTCTTTTCAAACTATTTCAGCGACAATGACAAATCATTTACGATATATCTGGTGAAAATCTACGATTAAAAAGCACAAGCTCCACTTAATAACTTCGATAACAAATCTGCAAAAGTTGAAGAGAAAAAAAAATGTTAAGTAATAGATCATTTTTATTTTGTTGCAATAAATTGACGTTGAATTTATTTTTTTTTAGTTGCAACCACCTACGTCGCCTCCGGTAAGTTTTCATCGATGCTTGAAAGCTCATATAAACCTCAAGGTCACCATTGGCAATTTGTTGGATAGCTATTTATTTATCATTAGAAGTAATTACACGTTTGGAAATAACAATACTATAATCGAATAACATATTTGATGTAATTTTTGAGATTAATCAAACTAATAGAATATTCTCAATCGCTTTATTGACTTTTAAAATGCATTATCGAAGACATTTTTTGAAGTTTACAAGAAATACTTACAACGTAAAAGCAAAATCTATTTTTCATGTATATTTTTTTTTTTTTTTATTTTAACGAGTTAATTAAGGTCTTCGGCGTTTTATTTTTGAAATGATGGAAATAGTAAGCGACATGCAATGTGTTAAACTTATAACCATTAAGAGATACAAAAAATGATGTGATTGATAAAATTTCGAGATATGCGACACGCTAAAATTGTTACAGTCGAATATGGATTATCCATTTAACATTATTTAAACTTGCAATGTCAATGTCGTCCATTTTTTCCTTTGTAATATCGATGGTTGTATCTCCAATGCATTTAAAGATTTTTTATGTCAATACAATTTGATCGTTTGGCAATCAAAGATATTTAACATAAAAGAGAATAAGAAATTTATCTTCATTATAATAATGACTGAGTTTACTTTAAATTTATGTGGAAGGCAAAGAGTGAAATGCTTCAGAATTGAAACATTAAATAAATATAATTTATCATTAATCATAGTCAAAGGTCATACAAAAAGAAACTTTTGTGCTTAAGAAAATTAAATAAGAAATTGAATTTCAATCGATTGAAATGGTTTTTATTTGAATGGAAATTATTGAAACACATTCGAATTTAATAGTAGCAAGTCGTAAAAGAAAAGTTTCATGTTAATAGATATCAATTTTTTTTTATTATTAAAACATAAAATGTGAATGAGTACTTTTTGAAATTTAAAGCTCATAAAGTGTCAATCATAAATGCATAAAAGCTCATCATTGCAGGCTAATACCAATATGCAGGGAAAATTGCGCCGACGCTGATGACGCTATATTTGATGGGCAACTTTTTTAATGCAAAATGTTACGTTATTGGATTAGTTAAGGGTTGGAAATGGCGCGAATAGCTCGAGATTGGAGGAAAAGATTTACGATAGTTACGTAAAATATAAAAAAAAAAAAACTATACAATGACGGCGGTTGATACCCTCCTCTTTGGTTTGTGCTTGAATATCACGTGTGTCGCTGAAAGTGAAGTTTCTCATTACGAATGTAAGAATTCGGGAAAAGTTGTTTATGAAAAATATTCGAAGAAATTTTCGTTTTATAGATGGTTTTGCTGATCCAGCGGAATTTGAATCGGTGGCCGAAGAAAAGATCAAAAATGCGGCGTTCAATATCACCACAATGGAGGTAAAAATGTGTTTTTTAATTGCTTTATTAGAACAGTTAAAATTTGAGTTTTCCCTGCAATTTAGTGGAAAAATAGTGATTTTCACTTTTTGGCTTATAATTTTTTAATTTACGACTCAGGTCGTTGCATTAGTGAATTAATATAGTTGAAGCAAGACTTGGATATGGTTTAGAAGAGCTTTTTAATCAAAAGAACAAACAATAATTAGTTAGTGGTTAAAGTTTATAATTCGGAAGGGTTTGTACAATTTCTGTCAATATTTTCTCAAATTTGGAAACAAAACTTTTTTTAATTTAGAATAAGTGATAGAATATATTCTCCAATAAATTCCTTAATTTTAAAGCAGAATTTTATAATCATTTGGTACCAAAAATAAGTCGTTAAATTCATAAAAATATTAAAACCTTAAAAAATAATCAGTTTTATGTAAAAGAAGTCATTTTAAGGATCTCGTAAAAAGTGATCAAAATGTGGACCACAGGGTTTTAAATATGGAACATGACTAATTTGATTTAAGTTATTCGAACAATGACTAAATTTATATCAGCCAATTATAGTACTTATGGTAACTTAATTGTTAATCATTTGAATAACGAACAATTCCTGTAAAATTATTTTATCTCTTTCAAGTTCAATCCACTTTTACAACAATTAGTAATGATGACCTTACAAATTTGTCTAAAAAGTTAGATTGTAAATGAATAAATTTAAAAAATGGTTACAGAGAATACATATTACATACCCATTGGTTGTCGTTATAATATTCATCCGATAGACTATTGGGGGCTTAAAGATTAACGTTAATATGCGTTAACTTTCAAATTAAATAACGAATTTTCTTTTAGAACTGCCGGTAGTTCATATTATAAAACCGGTTCATATTTGGTGCATTTACTCTATCATCTCATTATTTGAAGATAGCTCTTAGGGTAGGATATTTTTAATTTAGAATAAGTGCTCCATATAGGAACCACCATAAGCATATTATCAAATAAATTCCTAAATTTTAAAATGTTTTAAGTTTGCTTATTTTATGGAATTTTATAATGATCTGATTACAAAAATTAGCCTTAAAAATTATAAAAATATTTAAAGCTAAGAAATAATCAGCATTATCTGAAAGAAGCCAATTTAAGAATCTTGTAAAAAATGATTATAATATGGACCACAGGGTTTTAAATGTGGAACATGATTAATTTGGTTTAAGGCTTCAACTTTAAGCAATATTCGAACAATACGTAAATTTAAGGCAGTTAATTATAGTATGGGAACACGGGGCGGAATGGGAAATGGAATTATCGTTTGTTACAGTTGACAAAAACGTATAAAAATCATATTCAATGTTCAATTAACTGTGCTGCATTATAAAAAGAGGCTATAGCCAGTAAAGGGTCCAGTTGTTTTTATTTTTATCAAAAGTCGAAATAAACGTTTCCGAATTATAATTTTTGCAAAGTAACACTAAGGTAATTATCCAATGTACTACTTTTTGATTGAATATTAACATGACATGTTTGTTAAAACATACTGTTGACTAACTAAAAGCCCAGTGATAATTCAAATATAACCAATATATCCTACCATAATAGTCGTGCTTGAGGGAAAGGTGCTTTGGGGCACAAAGAGTGGGGCGGAATGGGATATACCATTCAGATGGACATTTTTATTTTATCAGCAAATAGTGCATACATATATAAAGAAAACCAGCCGACAGTACATATGTAAGAAAGATCGGAAAATGCAGAGGTAATCTGCTTATACTGTCAGGATTTAAACTCCAAATTTAATGAAAGCTGGTGTTCCTGCAGTATTTGTCAAAAATGGGCACATTTGGCATGTGTTGGGCTAAACACGATGATGACAGTGTCTTCATCTACGAACTAAATCAATAACAAGTATCCTATTGCGCCCTAGGCTCATTTCCCATTGTGCCCCAGAAAATGGGGCAGAATTGGAAATTTCTATTTGTTTTCGAAACCTTTTTTTTTTAATATCAATTATTAATCTTAATCAATAAAACCTTTTTTTATTTGTAAAGAATGAACTAAATAAATATATACATTACAAAACAATGAGATTGTTTCTTTAAATCTCTCGTAAATTGTAATTAAAACATAGATACCTCGTTCCGCCCCAAGTTCCACTACTTATGTTAAATGGATTGTTTATCATATGAATAACTAACAATATCGGTGGAATGATTAAATCTTATTTGAGTTTAGTCCACTTTTACAATAAGTACTAATTTTACTAATAATAAGCTTACAAATTTGTCTGAAAATTAAAAATACCTGCAGATAATACATACCCGATTTTATATAATAAACACCCGATGGACTCTTGAGGGCTTAAAGTTTAACGTTAATATGCGCTAACTTTCAAATTAAATAATGAATTTTCTTTTAGAATTACCAGTAGTCCATATTATAAGACTGGATAACTCAAAGGGTAGGATATTTTTTCAATCCATTGAACACAGAGCATGACCTCTTTAGGTAAAGACCAGTTTTTGGGGTTAGCTAAGGGTTGTTCACTATGCTTTTCTCATAATATTCCCATCTATTTTTCATAATTTTTCATCCCTTGGGTCTCTTCGTTACATTTATAGAGCAAATCGCAACTACAAATAAATTACTTCCAATTTGTTTTCGTTCAATTGTGAGAAATTCATAAACTAAATCGGTGGTGGAAATTCGTTAAAAATTATTGGCAACTTTCTATATTAATTTAATCTTCATATATAATAAAAGCTTCATCCGAAGGTTCTTGATTTTTGACTTTAAATCGCCAATCTTTTAAGCAAAGGATTATTATATGCTGAAGCCAATTCAATATTCAAATAGTTGAAACTTTCTTGTGTTGTATCATTATTTCAAAAGTACACCGAAAATGTTAAAAAAACAATATTTAATTGTTAAAAGAACTTATCTAAGTTTCATAAGAAAAGATGTTGATGATGAGGATTCTTCTTTTGAAACAATACTGAAATTACCGTATTGTTGCGGATTTTTTTTTCTATTTTTTATTAAAATATAGCATTTACAAGTATCTTAAAAAAATAGAAAATAGAAAATGTTTTTGAGGACGGAAAATTATTAAGTAAATAATGCGAAGTGAAAAACTCTTTGTATTAATATTTTCTTGCAAACTTATTTTTCAAAGGTACAAATTTTAAGTATTACGAAAACTTTAATTATAATCTTTAAATGATCCTTATTAATACATTTCATCAACCAATCCCAACCAAAACTATGTTTCCTCTATTAATTAAATAACTAATTACTGTCTTAGAACTATCCATTGAGTTGGACGACAGTCGAAAATGGGACTCGCGTCGGTCACGGATTGGCATTTCTCATCCTGGATTTCATCCGAGAAAAATATAAATTCAACTACACAATTGTAATGCCGGACGAAAACGTCATTGGAAACAATAACACCGGAGTATTGGGAGCTTTAATATCAAAGGTACTAGAATTATTTTCCATTTATTTTTCGTGGCATATTAATCATAACGTTTCAAAAGCTCATTGCAGTGCACTTTCAAATCACATTGATCAGAACCCATTTTCCAATCGTTTTTTCTAGACAACCTATTATCACTTGTCAATTGAGATAGACAGTATAATGTAAAGTTGGGGGATTTCTTAAAAAAAAAACATCAATATTATCGTCGAACATAATATTTTATCGACAAGCAACTGCCACGTTGATAATCAATTTTTCGATGGAAAAGAAAATGTTTGTACTGCAAACAATAACATTTAGTTGTATTGTGTTCAGAAAATAATCCCTTATTTCTTACGATAATCGAATTTTAAAGTGGGAAATTTTATAGTGATAAATCTGGGTCAAAGTAGGATTTCATATAAGATTTTTTTTTCCATTTAAATATATATTACAAATATTTTTAAGACCATGAAAGAAAAAATTTAAAAAGCCCTACGTTTTACTTAATTCCTTCATTTTCTTCATGAAATCATGAACTTATTTTTGTTGAACAGAAAGCCGATATTGCCGTGGCATTTCTTCCGATGTTGTCATATTTGAATAGTGTCGGATTGCACTATTCGAAATTTTTGGACATGGGTGAATGGATTGTCTTAATGAAACGACCATCGGAAAGTGCAAAAGGTTCCGGACTCCTGGCTCCTTTTGATTTTATCGTGTGGATTTTGATTTTGGTGTCTTTTCTCATAACGGGCCCAACCATTTACTGGATTATTGTTTTTCGAACCAAACTTTGTCCTTCGGATAAAAAAAACACCATTTATCCTTTGTCGGGCATTGTGTGGTTTGTCTATGGAGCCCTGTTGAAACAAGGGTCAACGTACAACCCCGTTATTGGTACGTATTAACATTGTAAAAGGGTTTATTAATTATTGAGTTCAATTTTTGATGCCTATGGTTACAATAAAAGCTCCTTATTCACGTTTTCTTCATCTAGTTTTTTACTAATCGCGGATTAAGAAAATGCGAATTCCTATATTCGCGAATCTGATTGGTACATCGGTACATACATATTAATAAAAAGTATTCCACTATGTATAACCCGATATTCTTTGTAAACGCATTGTCAAAAGGACTAATAAAAAAATAAAAGCAGTTCTAGTTTTGGACAATACACCAGGTCATCTTCACGAACTTTAAACTATGCATCCGAAAATAAAAGTGATATTTTTACCTCCGAAATTGACTAGGAGGAAATGATAAATTTACAGCCCATTGAAGAAGAGGTTTCAACAAATACTGGAACCTTGACATTTAATTTGAATAATCTTAGTGAAGGTTTAAGAAAGTCAAAAGAGCTTTATGATATCTTTAGGATAATTGATCCGTTTATGGAACGAAGTCTTATTTTTAAGGGTGGATCACCGTCAGAACGTAAAAAAATGACTTTTTTAAAACTGCTGCTATTTTTTTTAGAGATATTAAAAAACGGTCTTCGGCATGTAAAAGTTGAAGTTTTGAACTATTTTTTTTATTTGCCCCAATATGTCCCCCCCCCTTCCCCTTTAACAGCGCTTTGAAAAAGGGTCCTCAAAAATGAGGAGGCAAACGGGAGACAAGTTTTCTCGGAAACCGGAAGTCGGATCATGATTTTCCAAAGAATTTAGGTTTTGGTAATGCGTCTTCTTGGTACTGAACCTCGAAAATCCGAATAGAGTTGAAAATTCACAAAATGGCGCGACTTTGAAAAAAAAGTTTAAAAAAACGACCTTTTTTGGACCTTTCCTCCTCTCCCACTTTGAGGGGGGGAGGTTTGGTCAATTTCAGAGGTTCAGTACCAAGAAGACGTGTTGAACTATAACACTCTCCAGTTTCAAGTCAATCCGTCGGATAGTTTCTGAGAAATCTTGTCTCCCAGTTTTAAAAAGTTGATTTCGAGAAAAACGCATTTAAAGTTTTTTTAAGATATTTTTTTATGTTATTATCAATATATTCAATTTTTATCAGTGAAAATACATTCCAAGGACAACTATTAATAAGGTCATCTATAAGGTCAACTATTCCAGGACCATATAATATATCGACAAATCCTTTTAACACGTTATTCTTGAATGTTATAAGAAGACATTTATGGAAAAAAAAATCGAAATTTTTTTTTTCTGACGGTGATCCACCCTTAAAAAAGTGGTTTCAACAAGTACTGGAAGTTTCACATTTAATTTGAATAATCTTTGCGAAGGCTTTAAAAGGTTAAAAGAGCTTTGTAATATCTTTAGGATAATTGATCCGTCTATGGAACGAAATTTTATTTTTAAAGGGCAAATTGTTAATTTCATTTTCGAAACAAAAAATTTTTCGTCAAAAAAACCGTGGGTTAACGTTGGTTTTTCACAAAAATCGTCAAATCTCAAAGTTGGTTTTTACGATGCCAATTGAATATATACGTCCAACCGTACATGGTGTACAATTTTTTCCGAAAACAAACTACGTTTAAGGGATGAAATCGACCATAGAAGTGCCTGAAGAAACTACCGAACCATCTAAACTTCAATCGCATGTAACCAGTGGCGTAGCTACCTAAGGGCTAGGCGGGGCTGTGCCCCGGGGCCCCCATGCTCAGGGGGCCCTTGAATCCTTACCAGAAATCTCGATCGAACTGAACTTTTGGAAATTCAGTTGGAAGTTTACCAATTATGTAAGGAAATAATGAGCAAATATGGAGTGCCAGAATGCAACCTAACGGAAGTATTCAAGGCAATGTTATTATTTTTTACAATTGCTGTCACTTCTGCAGCAGCTGAAAGGCCATTTAGCAAATTAAAAATAATAAAAAATTATTTAAGAAATAATACGGGCCAAACTCGACTCCGACATTTATCGCTAATAGCAATTGAAAACAAAACCGCGTCAAGCTTGGATTTAAACCAAGTCTTTGATACTTTTGCGAAAACTAAAACTAGGAAAAAATTGTAAATGAAATTGTTATTTAGTCAGTTGGTAGGCCGACCATTATATAATAAATCCTTGAATCTTCTCTATTTCGTTTTATTAGCCAAACCTACACCAAGTATTAATTGTAATTTACCTTTGTTGTTACTGTTTAATATTTTTATTACCTGCCCTGCAGTGCACAAAAAAGAGCTTAAGTAGCTTAGCATTTTTAAAGTATTTGTATATTTCATATTTTTATTTGATAAAACCTAATCAGTTTACATAGCAATGGGGCCCCATTTTTTAATTTGCCCCAAAGCCCTTGGTTACCTAGCTACGCCACTGCATGTAACATCGTTAAATAAGGGATGATATTTGAACCTAATACAGTTTCGGGTTCGTAACAATCTATCAAACCATAATATAACAATGCCACTGCTGAATATCCGACTGAATTGAAGGAGCTTTTAAAAACTACCAAGCAAGAAAAAATTACAACATTCTTTAAACCATTGCCTATACATGAAGATAATAGTCAAGATGGTCAAAAGCTTCAATTAAATTGATTATTTTTTAAATATTTGCTTCTTATTTTGTCCCCAATGAATGTTTCTCCAAAAATTTCAAATAAATTGCCATTCGGTTTTTGTATTCACGGTATATTTACCACTTTACGGAACATATACCCCGCGAATAAAGAGCTTTAATTGTATTGCCACCTTTGCAAATTCTTCTCAAGCATATAATAAGCAAACCAAAGTTACTACTTTCTTAATAAAATTTTGATTCATTCAAACTTTATCATTGAAATCCAATAAAAAGAAATAATAGTATAATTTTATTTTAGATTCAACACGACTTTTATTCGCCACTTGGTGGATTTTCATCACTGTTCTAACTGCATTTTATACGGCTAATTTAACTGCATTTTTGACTTTATCGGAGTTCACTTTACCGATTGAAAAGCCTGAAGATTTGAAGAGTCCTAAATATCGTTGGGTCACGCAAAGAGGTCAAGCAATTCAAGAAATAATCAATGAACCAGACAGTGAATTGATATTTTTACGTGGATCTAAACGTGGAGTTTTCGCCGACGAAGATGATGTGTCAATCGTGGAAAATTATGTTTCCAAAGGATTTATGTATATACGAGATAAACCAGGAGTTGATCACTTTATGTATAGAGACTATTTGAACAAAACAGCCCGAGGCATGCCAGAAAAACAAAAATGCAATCTTGTACTAACCAGATGGCCAGTTGTTCAGCGAACTAGAGCATTTATTTATGGTCCAGATTTCGAGTATGCAGGTCTGTTCAATAAAATGTAAGATTTACTGGTAAAGCTTTTGCTGGAAATGATTTTCAAACAATTTTTCATTCAGTTTTAATCAATTTTTAACTTTATTGCAGACTTGAAAAGTTAGTTGAAGCAGGAGTTGTGAAGCATGAGTTGCAAGAAGATTTACCCAAAGTAACAATTTGTCCAGAAGATTTGGGTGAGAAGGGACGTCAGTTACACAATGGCGATTTATTTATGACGTATATGGTGATTGTGGCCGGATATATCATTTCTGGAATTTGCTTTTTGGCAGAAAAGATTTACAGGAAGTTCAAGGAACGCAAAACTGTTACGGATGTGGGAACGAAGGATTATTATTCGACGTACGAAAAAGCTCTGCAAACACCGCCGCCATCGTACAACGCTATTTACCCGTCGTTTGGAAAAACGACCGAGGGAAAAATGAAAATTATAAATGGACGAAGTTACTGGGTGTTACGGTCTATTGATGGAGATACAAGACTTGTTCCGGTTCGCACTCCATCAGCTCTTTTATTTCAATATACGTCCTAAAATTGCAATTTTTGATTGTACAGATATTGCTTGCATTTTTTGCAGTTTTGATTTAAGTTTATAATAACTTTAATTTTATATAAGTTCCCCATAATAATCTATCGAAAAAGATATTAGCTTTTACAGTTGAAAATAATACATCCATTAAAAAGTTTTCTTCGATTTTGTAGAATTAACATTAAAAGTAAATGGTGAATAAATAAATCTAGATATAAAATGCACTTAAAAGTAAAAATTCTGATTAAAAATGTAAGTCCTTCAAGAGGCTAAACTGAATAATTTGAAAAAGTTGACCAAAATTGGTCTTTTATAATCCTTATTCTTAACTTTTAAAAGCATTTTACATAAAAAATATATTGAATTATTAGTTTTTTTTAATGATCATTAAGCTATACGTAGAGTGATTCAGTTGCAACTATAACACAAATAGCGAAAAAAAAACTTTGATTTGAATTTAACTTGAAGATTTTCGGTTGCATCACCGTTTGATTGCACTTTGGTTGCCATGATATGCCCACAGTCATCCTACTGTGACTTAACAATAGTTGTACAATCAAAAACCAAATTTTCTTATAATATTTATTTCAATTCATTTTTAAAGATAGAACATCATGAAGTTTAATATTATTGATGTTTAATTTATTCATCATTAGTATAAAGAAATGGTTTTGATAATCTATTCATTGATTAATTCAAATAAGAGCAATATGTATAGTTTTGAAAAAAAATTTGCAAATTTTTTTTATCATTTTTCAACACTGAATTTTCACCCTAATGTGTCTACTATGATTGATATTATCAATTAGGTTTATAATTTACATATTTTTATCAAAGGTTGATTTTGTTACTAGGTACGTAATTGTTGGAAGATATCAATAAAATGCATATAGGTATAAGTAATTTTCTTTTTTCATGAGCTTTGAAAAATTGAAGATATACTGTATGCACTCGGTTTTATTTGTAGTTAAAATATATTTAAATGGGTCACTAAAAGCAATTTTGTAGAAAAATCAATTTCTCAATAAAACCAGAAAATGAAAAAAAGGTTATTTAATCGTTTATTTTTACTATCCAGAGAAAAAAAAGCTTTCAGAAGGTAGAGTATATAGGATATTCAGTGAAAGTAGAGGTGAGATGTTGAGGACTTGCGGAATTTTTTAACATTTGTATAACTTACTAGATATATCATAATATTGAAGTAGGGAAATCTTCCAAATCAAAAAACAAATTTTAACAGCTATTTTTTTTTTTGGTTCATGTTCCTTTTAGGATCGTCAAATCTGGCAATATGGCAATTTTTTGTAATTTCAATTCTAATGTGGTATAATTTTCTCTATTGTGGCTAAATTTTTTGTATATAAAATATATAGAATATATTGCGGTCCAATTTATGTCGTATAATTTTATATAATAATATATAAAAATCATACCACCAACATAAATTTGAACAGAAGTTCAAACAAAAATATTCGTGACGTATTGCCCAGATACGTATTTCGATTGCCAAGCAAACTTCCTCAATGGTCATCAAGAAGTTTGGATCACTCCGTAACTGCTTTGTGATGATTCACAAAGCAAATATACTGCGTAAATTGGACCACAATATATTCTATATATTGTATACACAGTAGGGTGTCCGTTATTTCCCATATTGATTTTTTTACAGCGATACCCTGAATTACCCCGATTACCCCTGAATTTTTAGTTTAAGATATAAAAAAAATTATCCAATACAATTAAGCTCTTAATTTCTTGATTAAACCGTACCGGAATCATGTTACTTTTACCATTTAAATAACATGGGATTATTTGACTTTTTACTTTTAGTTTTTTTGTTCTCAAAAACAAATGGATGAAAAGATTTAAAATTACGTTGTTCTGACGTAAAATTTAACGCTCTACAAAAAAGGTCTCTTATGAATTTTCGATTAAATCACTCAATTAAAAGTTATTCAACATTCAGAGGGCGATCGTTCTAAAAAAAATCAATTTGGGATATAACGGACACCCTAATACACAGTGTAACTGTTCAAAGTCAGCGGAAAAAATCTTATTTTGGCTAAATTTTCATTATGGGCCGACTTAATCACGAATTAAATTAAAAACAAGTAGAGCCCTAGACTACTTTGAATATAAACCCGGCCCTTATTCTAAATGCATACGATAATTATTCCAAAATGAGTTCATATCGGGTATTTTGTAAATAAAAATTAAGTAAACTTTGCTAAATTATTTCGAAACTAAATATTTCTCACAAAAATAGTAACTTATAGTTTAAAACATTCAGGAGCATTGAGTTTAAAACTGCAAGAAGTACGCAAGAGTACAATATGTCGATAAGATTTATTCAAATTCTTTTAAAACGAACAAATTATACAAAAAAAAATCAAAGGCATCACTTTAAAATTTTAATTATCTTTTAATTTTCCAAATTGGCTTCAAAGTTGATGCAAAGGAATCATTGTGTTAAATTATTTTAAACAAATAAAATATTTTTTAATTTGATTTAGTTTTGTTATCAAAATTTTTCTACCAATTTTGTAATTTAAGATTAATTTTATCGATTTAAAACCTATGGTAATACGAACTGTAACTACTTTCCTGATCAAATCGATTGTTCAAATTTTCAATTATTTTACAGAGACTATACAGATAACTAGGACAACTCTATAGAATTAGCGTTTTATTTCTACAATTTCTTCACGGTTTTGAAAGCAATTGTTATAATTTTGATCAAATACTTCTTAATTAAACATTTAAAATTACTATGATATTATAATTATAAGATGTTCATAAATAGCGCTAGTAGGTAAAGCAGATTGTATACGACTCGGAAGTGTTCGGGTAACATCGTCATTCAGTAACTCTACTTTTACAATTTGTATGGATTGGTATGGATTTCGAAAAATATAAATAATTAAATTTCAAAACATGTTTTCTTCTTAAGCCCTAAAACGATAAAAATTCTCGTAAAATTCTCCACTACAATAGATAGTTACCGTTACATTTTTCTACCGTTTAGTGTCTGCGATTAAACGTCATAGTGGTAAATATGACAGCTGTCAAATTAAGTGCTCTTATTTAATTAATTTTTCCTTTTCAGCATAATGTCGATTACAATACATCAATTAATTTCCGATGCAAAACAGCTGGCTAATCGGCTAAAAGAACGTGAACTCAATGCCGATACATTGTTAAATGAAACGCAATCCATCAATAAAAAAATTGATGAAATTCGACAGTACCAGGAAGAAGTGGAGGTGCTAAATGAGGTAGCAAGACATCGACCGCACTCGCAACTGATTGCTAGTATGCAACAGGAAAATAGAAATTTACGAGAAATACAACAAGAGAATCGAGAACTGAAAGCAGCCCTAGCAGACCATCAAATTGCTTTGGAGCAAATTATGTCCAAATATCGTCAACAAATGTCCATGAAAATATGGAATAGCAAAATTGATTTACCCTCAGTTCAAAAATCTGTAGATTCTGAGGTATTATTTCATTAATTTCAACTGAAACAATGCTTTAATAATTCTTTTTTAACAGATAATTAGAAAACAATCGGAGAAAATAGTTGAAATGGCAGCAGTCATGAAACAGGCATCCTGTTATGATGACCCCACAATGATTCAAATTGAGGAAACCTTAGCACGACTTTTAACCGAAAACAAGGTAAAAAAGAATTTAAATTAACTTTTTACAAATGTTAATTATCTTTTATTTTCTCTGTTATCATTTACTAATTGAAGGGTTTGAGAGAAATGTTGCAAATTTCATGCAAGTATGGTTCGTACGGAGCACCAGCGACAAAAGCCGATAAAGACATTCAAACTGATTCAACGGATATTGAAAACCACGACAAACAGTAGAACTTTAGTTGTAATTACTGCAAATATTGTGCCTAAATTATTTCTACTTTTAAATGTATTATTGATCTGGTCAATTAATATCAGTTCATCATAAAATTCACAATTTTGTCCTCATTGTGAAGTGTTTACATTCAACGTTCAATGTATAATCGATGAGAATATATTTAGTGGAAACTAAAAATGGATGGAATGTGTACATGATTTCGGTATCTAGTAAATCATATCGATGACCAAAACTATTGTTTCCTCTGAAATATATTCTTATAGCGTTGCACTCAAGTTCTGTTCTACGTTAAATATTTAGTTTTAAGTCCTACGAATTAAACCTGCAAGTTTTGGTTTCGTAACAAAAGATGTATTGGCGATACAGCTGGAGGTTGACATACCAAATCGAAGTTGTCCAGAAATTAATCAGTGGTTTGTAATATTACAAAACTTAAGCGAATTTCAAGAGGCTCATCGAGGTCCAAAGGATGCTACTAATGTATTTTTTGTTTCAAGACCAAAGCTAACTCGTATTTATGATAATTAAGTCTGCAAATATTTAGGAAATGTTCCAAATATTCTTTGGTACCGTTTTATGCCAATAGTTTAAATAATTTAACAATCAATTTCAGAATACTAAAGTAATATATTTCCTCTTTTTTAAGTGATGTATATATAAGTGAAGGGTGATGTATTGTAAATAATGATGAAATAAAAAAAATGATTTAAATTAAAATAGTTTGTTTTAATATTTTAATTGAAAACAAAATTAAAAAAAAAAAAAATTAATTATTATTATTAAGCCCGAGACGTGTATTCAGCGGGAAATTTAAAGGAATGTGATCCGCTCGAGATTATATTTGGTAGTAAGCCGGCATTGGGAATTATGTTCCAGGAAAGTGTCAGTGTAACGTTGTTGTTGCCTTTGAGGCCATTTCCGTCATCCCAAAAGTAATATTTGGTGTTCATGTTTTTGTAGTCCAACACGGCATTTTCACCACGTAAGATAATCTTATCCCACAGAACCACCTGAAAGAAATGGCTTAGTGTAATGTATAAGATGTGGAGGCATCGTATACAATAATTACCTGATTAAGAACATTGCTCGGCGTTGTATATTCGGCTGTTAGATATAAGAATAATTGCTTAACATTCCAATTAAATAAATGTGTTAAGTCGGTTCGTAAATCAAATGTTATGTATCCGAGATCATTTCGTTCACGTGCAGCACTGTAATCTGGAACATTTTTACTAAGAAAAAGAAATACATAATTATTTTTCAATAACATAAAAACACTGTATACTTTAATCCTTTACTTACACAACTACTTTTACAGTATTAATATTAGCATCAGTCTTGTAGTTTAAGAAAACTGTTGATGCAAAACAAATAAATGTTAAACATGCTAAAACACTTAACGAATATGCCAATATGGCATTTGCTCTTGTTATAACAGAATACATATTTTACTATATTTAGTTGAACTATATTATAAGTAGTAGGTAGAGGAATTCTACCTGAGAATTTATATGCAGACACGTCAGTGATGATAGAATAAATGCAATCTAACCTCAAATATTCAAGAAATTTGTAACTATTTTGTGGCTTTAGCGACGTAAACGCTTTTTTATTATTATACTTATTGCTTTTGGCTTCTATTGCTCATGATTACTGAAAAGTGATGACAGTGTCAAAAGAAGTGTGTATTTTGTTCGCTAGATGGCGATAGCCATTTAGGTAAAAAGTGGCGCCATCAGTAATTTAAATTTGAACCTAATTTCCAGGCATGGGGTATCGACTCAATGTTAAGGTAAATTTGTAAGAAAAAAGGTATTTTTTTGTGAATTTTTTATGTCGACACAGTTATAATCGCTTTATTAAGACCAATTGCACATTAAAGTATGAAATTTAAAGAATGTTGCAAAAAATTTTCACGAAGAAATATTAAAAAATACGGCGATGGCAGCAATTATTCGGACGTGTCTCGAAAAGAAGTAAAATTGCGGTGCCCCTTATAATTGGGGGCTGGATCATTTGAAATCAAAAAACCAAAGTTCATTTGTTAGATAACAGTTTTCTTCAGGCAACGTTGGGAGGATTTTTTGAAATTTTTATTTTTCACTTTTTTGGAACACTTTGAAGAGAAAAATGCGATTTTTTGTGAAAAAAATCGGCTAGTTTGTTATTGTAAAATAAAAATTACTAACAAATTTGCAAAAAACCCTCCAGTGTTACCTCGTAAATTATGTACAGAAATTGTGTTCAAAATTTCAAAAGGATCGGTGCAGTAATTTTGAAGTTATAAGGGGCACCGACTTTGAAAATGTGAGTTGTGGGAAAAACGCTTTAAAGTTTTGAACACTAAAAAATCTGTTAAAAAACGTTTATAAGCTAATTTTAACACACGTAGTTTCGTCAATTTTGCTCCAATCGACTTGAAATGATAAATAAAAAAAAAATTATGTACCTTCCCCCCCTTAAATCAAAAATCGGCACTAAGAAAAATGCAACATTTTTATGGACACTTTACTAAACCAGTTTTACCATTTTAGACAAACTGCGAACCAGAACTATTTATGAAAGAAATTTTTTAAGAAGTTATGATGGTTCTCTTATTTGTAGTGTCCGACTGAAACTAGTTTTTACGGTCGAAACCGAAACCGAAATTTCCCTATATGGTCAGGTTTTCGTAGAAAAAAAAGTTAATAATAATTGCATCTTATAACTTTGTTACTTTTAATTTTGTTAAACTGATTTAAATATATGCAATTGTACATTGCATTACATTACAATTGTAATATTCCAGTTCTATGTACAGATGCTTTGCATCTCTATAGAATGCCTACTGGAAGTAAAATAACAATAATAATAAATTGTCAGTCTTTACTTTTAAATCCTATACGTATTCAGTAATTATCTAATCCCGAATATTTGAGCTAATCATTAATGAAACATAATTACTTTATTATTAAAATTATTATTATTATTATTGTAAATTATTATTTTAAATATTAGTACTACATTATTAAAATTACTTCCCACCTAATATGCTAAGATATACAAAATAGAAAGTATTCTTCCTTATATCTTAAAAACTTAAAAAATTGGTTTATAATTCGTTGATAAAATATACCCTTTTAAGGAAAAGTCACCCCTCGAAAACAACCAATTTTAGGGCTTATTTGAAGCATGCATTTTCACCTGCTTAACTTCCCATTTTAATTTCCCAAGGATCTAGCCAATAAATGGAAACTGTTTTTATGCAATACCGTTAAAGATGGTTCAGTCTTAAATATTCTGCACAGTTTTAGCGAAAAAAACCAACCCTTATATTGCGGGTGCCCTTTTGAACACTGGACCAACATTTTTTTCTAGTGTGGGCATTGTCCTGTAATCCGTTGATATAATATGCCTTTATAAGGAAAAGTCACCCTTCGAAAACGACCAATTTTAGGGTTTATGTGATGCACGCATTTTTACCAGCAATTAGCCAATAAATGCATTATGTTTTTATGCAATACTGTTAAAGATGATTCAGTCTTAAATATTCTGCACAATTTCAGCGAAAAAAAAAACATCCCTTTTATCCTTTTTGGGCATTTGAGAATGATCCTTTTTGAAACTTTGAAATGATATTGCGATTGTCTTTTTGCAAACATGACAAAATTTTTACCACATATTTACACAAGCTAGGATATTATTTTGTAAATCCTCGGGAAAAATAACTTTTAACAGAAAAAGCAATCTGGCAATTATCCGTTTTCTTTACTTAATTCTAAAGTTAGGTAACCATTGTTTCAATTATGCAAATGTTTCGCAGTTTACAAGTTAATGTAACTAGAGAGTATAATTTGTTAAAATAACTATAAAATAAATTTTTACAGATCCAAATTACCAGAAAGTTAAGGACAAGGACATTGTTTTTGCGCTGTAGAAAGTATAATCATTTTGGGAGATAATGATTAGTAAGTACTCATTTTTTGAGACCTCTAAATATTGTTCTTATATTGTTGAGATAATTACAAAGTTTCTATCAAATCTAGAAAGCTGCCTAGAAATTAGAACCCCAAGTGAAATCAGAATAAATTGTAGGGACGGTGTTTGAAATAAGACTTATTTGTATGAATATTAATGGAATAATTTTTTTGAAGGACAATAAGAATGTATTCTGAACATTTTTCATCTAGTTATCATTACTTAGAAATTTCTACGATAATCATTGTTTGAGATTTTCGATTCAACATTTAAAGCCATGGAAAAGAGAAGTCTAGGGTTACCAACTCTCCAGTTTTAGTCCGGAGACTCCTGAAAAATTAAGCTTTCTCCAGACTCGAGTTTATACAAAAAAAAAGGATTTTTTGTTTTTATTTTGAACACTTTTTCTTGTAAATATATCTCGGATTAAGGCATAAGATCTCCAGACTTTCTGAAATTTAGAATTGGTAACTCTAGAGAAGTCTAATACTAATCTATTTCAGTAAATATATAAGTAGTTCAAAAAGAAGCCTTTTCTTTTAAGGATAAATTGTTGTGAATAGTAGTCAATCGTGTTAATATTATCCTATAAAAGTTATTGTCTCGTTAAAATAACCGTAATTAGATCCCGAAACTACACAAGCTTCAATTTTCAACGACGAAAATCATGTTAAGGTTGGTTTTTCTTGCAAATTTTTTAAAAATTTTCGTTTACCATAATACTCTTGAATTATAAGTTGAATCAAGTATTCAAGTTATAAACCATTGGAAACAAAAAGTCTTAGTTTCATAAGATTTAGTTTAGAATTATTATTCCTTATTCCTTTATGAAATAAGTGTAGAAAATAAATTTTCGTAATGATTTTTTTTAAAATTACAATCGTTTCAAAAAATTGCGCTACAATTAATATCCTATGTAGAGAGCAACAACTCCAATTCTTCCCTTAATAAGGAAAATTAGCATTTTTAGCCAATAGGTACTAAGCAGCCATAATTTGATTTTAGTTTCAGAAAGGATTATTTTAATTTGTGGATCTTTAATCAAAGCAAAACTTTAAAACATTAACGATATTTTATGGTTCAATATGTTTTCTATATAGTTCACTGTAAGAGTAGCAATTTTAAACTTTTCATAACGTTAAGACTAATGGCTCTCTAATTTATAGTCGATCTCATGGGATATAATATTCATTGTTTATTTTTTCTGCATAGATTCAGAAAAAATAAGATTTCATTGGTTTCATATAAAATTTATTACAACAAAAAACAAATTTAGTGATAAATTTTATTCATTTGCAATTTTTTTTACAGAATAATTTCAAGAGTTTCACAATGACTTATATTATTAATAAATTATTGGTAGATATGTTTAGCCATCAATAGAATTTAGAGTTATAATGAATTGTCAATTTCACATACAGAAATCACAATAAAAACATTAGAACTATTAGTATTCAAATTTTACATTGGTTTTATACTTTTATGTGTCTTATATATGAATTATAAGCTCTGCTTTAACAATTTGCGTACAGATTAAGTTACAATTAGCGTTTAAAAACGCTTATAATACCAATAGCTTAAATTAGCGTTAATTTTTACAATCAATTAATATTTACATCACTTGCTAACTAAATAGCAGTGTAAATAAGTTCTCGCTGTTTTACAAGAAATGGCGCTAGCAGTATTAAGTTGATTATTTTGTCCGAACTTTTTTTTTTGCTGGAAAGCTATGACATACGTCAACAATATTCAATATACATTGTTTTGATTTTCACACATCAACTTGTTTTTTTCACGCATCGAAAATGTCTACTTTTGAGCCAAAAAAAGTGTATTTGCGGGGAATTTTGCTCCATCATTTTTTGATGAAGAAGCTGAAACTCATCGTGTGCTGGTGGAAGTTTACGGGGATCATGCTCTATCTGAAACGACTTGTAGAGATTGGTTTCGACGCTTCAAAAGTGGTGATTTCGACTTGGAGGACCGTGAACGAGCTGGAAGGCCTCAAATATTTGAAGATGAGGAATTGCAGACATTGCTTGAAGAAGACTCTGAAAAAGTTGGGTTTCATCTAAAAGCAAGGAAATTGGGTGCCCTACGATTTGAAGCCGAGAGACATCGAACGGCGTTTTTGCATGTCCGAAATGTTGCTCGAACGCCATAAAAGGAAGTCGTTTTTGCATCGCATTGTCACGGGTGATGAAAAATGGATTCATTATGATAATCCCAAGCGAAAAAAATCATGGGGACCACCCGGCCATACATCAACATCGACGGCCAAGCCGAATATCCATGGCGCCAAGGTTATGCTCTGTATTTGGTGGGATCAGAAGAGAGTCATCTATTATGAGCTGCTGGATCCAGGTAAAACCATCACTGGTGATTATTATCGAACACAATTGATTCGTTTGAACCGAGCAATCAAGCAAAAACGGCCAGAATATGCGTCCAAATAATTTCTGGATAAAGTCGATAATTTTTCATGATGACAATGCTCGGCCACATCGTACTTCCGCGGTGAAAAACTACGTTGAAAATGCTGGATGGGAATCGCTACCCCATCCGCCATATAGTCCAGACTTGGCACCTTCTGACTACCACTTGTTTCGATCCATGCAGAATGCCATGTCCGGAATACACTTCACTTCAACGGAGGGAATCGAAAATTGGCTCGATGCGTTCTTGGCCTCAAAAGACGAACGGTTTTTTTGGGAAGGTATTCATAAATTTTCCCACCTGAAAGATGGGAAAAAGTCGTAGCTTCCGATGGACAATACTTTGAATAACATTATAATTCATTTTTTCATGAAATAAAACCATTTTTTCAACAAAAAAACAGCGAGAACTTATTTACACTGCTGTACTTATGAGAATCGTTAAGGAAAATATATTTTTTTTTTGAATAAAAATAATAAAACTGTAACAATATTTAAAATTGGTATTTTCAATAACATTTGTTTTAAGTATAAACATTTAAATTTTCAATCAATTCTCGTCTCATTGTTTAGAGTTCGAAGAAAACATTTCTTAAACATTTTATAGGTAGGTACATTGAGCAAACTTGTTATAAATTTTGGCGAAAAAGTACACTTTAAAGTTAGTGTTCACTTGGCTTCAATTTAAGAATAAAGATTTTTATTTTTCTTTAATATTGAAGAAGTTGGTTGTTGGCCACCGTTGGATTTGGAGTTTCTAGAAGACCAAGAAATGCGATATTTGAACGATTCATCACCATCGGATGCTGCCTCAAACACTGGTAGTCGAAGTAGAGATAGTCGTTGATAAGAAACAGTTGATGTAACTGTAAAAGAAATAAGAAAAAATTCTATAATCACTAAAAAAATAAAATACGATTTGATGAAAAATTTACGTTTATTATTTTGCAAAAGATTCGATAGTTTTCCTGAAACAAGGCAATAAAATTGAAAGAAGTTGTAGAATTAATTCAATCTGAACCACAACAACGTTGAAAGTCAATAGATTTACCAAAATAATTAAGTTCCGTTATTTAAATGATAAAGAGAAATTTTCGATAGGATACCTTTCAATGTTTTATATTAAAATTCCTGAAAACCATACCAAGGAAGATCCACTCGTATTACACTAAATGAAAATTTATTCATTATTTGTAAATTAACATATAGGTTGAATAGGTTGAATAAACAGTTTTAATTTACGAACAAACGCAAACAAACGGAAGAATAAGCAGATGATGAAATAAAAAATTCAAATATTAATTAGTATGGATTCTAATTTTAGCAGGCTTTTGATAATATTTAAATTATTTAATAAAACATCTTTCAGAACAACTTTTCCTTAAATTTAAGTAGGTGAATTCTAAATTGAGCACTCAACAGTTAATACTTCTACAATCAAAGTAATATAATAGATAGTAATTTATAATCTTTTTTAATGTTATAAAATCAGAGATTTATTAATGTATAATGTATATTTTTAGTGGTAAAAGACTTAAGTAGACATTATAAAATCAATCTGTAAACATTATCTCATATTAACTTTTACAGTAAAGCTGGTTTATGGACTAATTTAAGCATTCAAATAAATAAAGAGTAACTAATGTGGTATTACATTAATTAAATGGTTATAAGCCGAAAGATCTACGCTATTTCTGTTTAAAAGTAAATATCAGCCTACATATAAGAGCTTTATTAATTCTATCTAAGAATAAAATATGTCAATAAAAAGCTTTTAACATTTTATTCTGATACAAAATTTTATATTATCAAATATTCATTTATAATTTCAATTTTGGCTTTAAAGATAAATGAGAAAAGAATTTTTATTTGCCTGATAACATGATAAAATCTTTATTTTTTTAACATTTATTTAAACTATATACTTCTATGAATATCGAATATTCTTTTCAATTTTTTCTTAAGACAGTTGGAGTGGATATTTTTATTTATGTTTCATTGAAAAAGAAACAGGAAGCATATTTTTAAACTTTTAATTGGAAATAATGAAAGGCTAAGCCCCGTTTGCATTTCTTAGAACTAATTAAAATAAAAGTTTTATTGTTGTCACTACCTTCAGATTGTCCTGCCCACATTCTTTGTTATTAACTGGTAGGAGTTTTAAAAGATTCAATAAATAATCTTTGATCAATTTCTGTAATTTCTGACTTGAAAAAAAATATTAACCATGATAGAAAAACACGAACTATGTATGAACTCACATTACTGTTGCTTAAACTTTGAAGAATAATTTAACTTTTATAGCCATTAACACTTTTTCTATACTGTTTTTTTAAGAAGAATTTATTTTACATCGATGGTGGCCAAAAGTTACGAATCGAAAGTATCAAACAAAAACATTGACCGTAAATTTTCCACCATCAAAACTATCAAATTCATTTTGGCTCGATTTTCATATAGCTACCTACAATCGTATAGGAATTACATAAATGATTGTAGTACGTGCCACAGGAGAACCATTAAGAATATACGATAGAGTGATTTATAGATTGGCATATCGAGATAATGGTCTCATTGTTTGGCTAGTGGTAGTTGAGCACCATTTTGTTGCAATTTTGCATGATTATTTTCCATAAATGTAACTGTATTTCATAGATATTACCTGTGCTTTTGGCAAAAGCTTCAGTAAAACTTTAAAAAAAAAGCTCCAAGAAAAAAAGGTTCAATATCGTTAAAGATATTAACAAAGCCATTGAGAATAAAAATGAACTAAATTAAATGGTAGTTATACAAACTATAATTGGTAAATTTTCATTAATTTTTAACAATGAAAAAAAGTATTATTATTTCGTGAAACGTTTTATTGATGAAATATTTTTTTTTTGCTTTTATTGCACAAATGATTTGCAGCACAAATTTTACGTATTCAGGACATAATTTATAATTCACTTTTACAAATTGAATGTATCAATTGGTACTCAGACCAATCGAATAGAAAAATAATAGTGTAATAAAGTAGAGCGACCATACGAAATGAATAAGTTTTCATCTGTCGTATTTTCCTTTGAATATTTAAATAGCAAACTATAATTTGGTATAATTTAATAAGATTAGTCTCGTTATTTATAATAAGCTTTATTATATCATACTTTTACATTTCCGTTTTCTTATTTTACCTTAGAAATGTACATTATTTCTGCTAATAAATTACTGTAAATTAATTTGTGCTTTACATGTGAGCTTTAATGATTCAACAAGCTGATTTAAAGAAGACGGATTTTTTTTTTTGATATACTTAAAAAAAAACTGAAATAATAATCGTAATTGATTTGATTAACTAGAAATGAAGTAAATCGATAACTATGATATTAGAATTATAGAAAATTTGTGCTACCAACTACAAGCCAACATAGTATCCTATATCCACTACTAATTAACATGTAATCGGAAAGAGTTATGCAAAAATGCAAACATATAAAACAGTAAAAAGATTAGATATTCAGATGACCTAGTAATAATTACAGAAAATAGATAAAATCAAGGCTGATCATTTGGTCAATTATATGTTCAGGGGTCGTTTTGACCCTCCTACTGGGTGAAATTAATTAAAATGTGAATATAAATTTAGAAATAGACAATGTCTTACGATCTTTATATAATTACAATGATTGTAAAAATGAAAATGAGGAAATAGACTAACTAATTTAAATTTATTCAAGATCATAGCAACTTTTTATCCACAAATCTATCGACAATCAGAAGAATTGGGTACAGTTATCAACATTACAGTAGTGTAAAATTTGGAATTAGTGATGACTAAAAAATTTTCAACAAACTAAAATACAATACAGAAATCAGTTATATCTTAAACCATCTGACGAGAAATGGGTTTACTTGAAAATAGTGGATTAAGAGGTAAATACTCGGAAAATGAATATCACGCATTGCTAGCGATACCAACTATGTATTAGGCCAGGGGTTCTCAATCTTTTTGAGCCCGCGGCGCATTTACAAGGTTAGTATTTTGTCACGGCGCCCTACTTTAGTAAGCTATTTGGATATGGAGACTATATATATATATATATAGTCGAAAGTAATATGTACCTATAATAATAGTAGTTAGGTAAAGAGGCACAAAAATTAAAACATCCACAATATGACAGTGAGTTTTACTATATTTACAAGAATTTAGAATTGAAACAGAGAACAAAAAAAAGACTTAAGAAAAAAATAAAATACGATATAATAGTTATTCAGTCAGATCAATGTGACGGGTGAGCTTGACGATTTCCGCAGAGTTTTTCAAAGTGGGGAATAAGACTTGAGACTGCTACTCTCATTTCTTGCTCCACATTGATCTTTGACCGATATTTGTTCTTGATTACAGCTACAGCTGAAAATCCAGCTGCACATAAATATGATGTGGCAAACGGTATGAAAATTTTTAAAGCTTTCGAAGCTAAATTTGGATATTCATTTTGAATCGATATCCAAAACTCCACCAAATCGAAACTGGTGAATCTAGTTTTGAGACTATTGTCGCAGGAGAGTTCAATGAGACTCTCTTGCTCTTGTGTTGGGAATCCTGGGGGAGCTTGTGCACGAAAAGGATCTCGGATCCACGCAAATTTTTCGACCTCATCATCTGCAAAGTACTTCGAAAACCATTCTGTGAGCTTCGATAGGTGTTCCGTGAAAAGAGCCATTTAGCCAAAGAGCCAGCAGGTACCCGCGAATATTTGTGGTTTCGGATCATTTCAGGTAATAATAGAGGATCGACTCGCGGCGCCCCTCTTTACTTTCTACGGCGCACACTTTGAGAACCCCTGTATTAGGCCAATTGAAAAGTCCCCGGTCTGACACACAAATGGTGGTGCTAGTATGAAATCCATTTGATTTTTAGTTAGTACCCATCTTTAAACGATACGTGACAAAATTTGACAGCAGTCCGATCATTAGTTTATGAGATATTGCGTTGTGAGTGTAGCTACTTTTGTTATTTGAAAAAGATGGAAAAAAAAGGAATTCGTGTGCTGATAAAATATTGCTTTTTGAAGGGAAAAAATACAGTTGAAGCAAAATCTTGGCTTGATGAAGAGTTTCCGGGGTCTGCAACAGGAAAATCAACCATCATTGATTGGTATGCTAAGTTTAAACGTGGTGAAATGAGTACCGAAGACGGTGAACGCAGTGGACGCCCAAAAGAGGCTGTCGCCGACGAAACCATCAAAAAAGTTCACAAAATAATTTTGAATTACCGTAAAGTGAAGCTGATCGAGATAGCAGATATTGTGAAGATCTCATTTGAACGTGTACATCATATCATTCACGAATATTTGTGCATGAGAAAGCTGTTTGAAAAATGGGTGCCGCGCAAGCTCACAATCGATCAAAAGCAACAACGTGTTAATGATTCTGAGCAGTATTTGAAGCTGTTTAAGCGCAATAAACCTGAATTTTTGAGTCGATATGTGACAATGGATGAAATATGGCTCCATCATTTCACTCCGGTGTTCAATCGACAGTCAGCTGAGTGGACTGCACAGGATGAACCGAATCCAAAGCGAGGATAAACACAACAATCAGCTGGCAAGGTTATGGCATCAGTATTCTGGGATGCGGAAGGTATAATATTCATTGACTACCTCCAAAAGAGCCAGACCATCAACAGTGATTATTATACAGCGTTATTGGATCGTTTAAAGGATGAAATCATTAAAAAACGGCCTCATTTGAAGAAGAAAAAAGTGCTGTTTCATCAAGACAATGCACCGTGTCACAAATCATTGAAAACAATGGCAAAATTGCATGAATTGGGCTTCGAATTGCTTCCGCCTCCACCATATTTGCTAGATCTGACCCCCAGCGACTTTTTCCTGTTCTCAGACCTCAAAAAAATGCTCGCTGGAAAGAAATTTAGCGCCAATGAAGAAGTAATCTGAGACCTGAAACCTGAGAAAAGAAACTGAGACCTATTTCGAAGCAAAAGACAAATCGTACTACAAAAATGGTATCGAAAAGTTGGAAGATCGCTATAATCGCTGTATCGCCCTCGAAGGCAACTATGTTGAATAATAAAATCGAATTTTGCCAAAAAAATGTGTTTTACTATGGTAGACCGGGGACTTTTCAACTGGCCTGTTAAATGCTGAAAAAAATTTCGACAATTGATGATTTTTGTAAAAAAAATCGTTCCAGGCTTAGTAACAGGACAATTGATGTATTATGCTTCTTATATTACAGTTCGAAAATTTGTAATAGTCCCACAAATTGAATAGATATTTACACTTCTTCGTAATTTAAATAAGCATTAAATATTCCTTTTTTGTTATATTTACTCTCTCTAATAAAACTAACGAAGAAAACAAAGAAACATTGATGTTTTCTTTCTTTTTTAAAATTCCTTTTACCGATATTAAAACCGGTATTCCTATATTATGATCTAACAAATAATGAAAACTAGTATTGGACTTTTGGTATGATATCAAACTTCTTAGGCTTAACTTCCCTTATCCTGGAAATTTCTACTTAATAAAAAACCAAAATATTTCAATTTTTTTATAGGAAAATCAATGTTTAAATAGTATTAAAAAAAATGTTTATCATAAGTCTTCTTGATTTTAATGGTATGTTATATTAGGTATCTTATATTAGGTATGTTATTTGAAAATAGCTTCTTCATTACTTTCCAGGATAAAACCAAATCGTATCATTAATTTTTTCAAATTAAATTTTATTAGTTAAACTACAAAGCACCATGTCATGAAAAAAAATACAAATGATTAAAATTTAATCGAAAACAAAGAAACATTGGTATTTTCTTTCTTTTTCTAAAATTCCTTCTACCGGTATTAAAACCGACATTCCTGTATTATGATCTAACAAATACTGAAAACTGGTATTAGACTTTTGGTATGATATCAAACTTCTTAGGCTTAACTTACCTTACTCTGGAAATCTCTACTTAATAAAAAACAAATATTTTAAATTTTTTATAGGAAAATAAATGTTTAAATAGTATTAAAAAAAAAATGTTTATCATACGTCTTCTTGGTTTTAATTTATATTAGGTAGGTATTTTATTTGAAAATAGTTTCTTCATTACTTTCCAGTGATTAAACCAAATCATATCATTAATTTCTACTAAATTGAATTTTATTAGTTGAACTGCGAAGTAAAATATCATTAAAAATATAAAAATTATTAAAATTTAATCATAAGAAGAATTTCATTCATAAAAGACAATGATAACAGCGATAACAAGTTGAATGTGGAGTATTAAAAATAAATAGTTTCAACTCAAACAATTTTGCGTAGTGAAACTCCACCACTGCTCCACTTAATTATGTAAATAGTTTGAAATTAAACCACAAAATATGGAACGAAATAACTTCACTTCATTTAATTTTATTATACAGCTTAATTAAGACATATCTTTGTTGTTTATTCCATAATGACAAAATATATGAAACTAATTTAAAAGAATTTCACCGAGCCTTCATTTTATATGAATTTTTTGTAAAATTTTATAAAAAAAAAACTAAACAAAAAAAGCTATATTCTATGACTTTGACTTAGAACATAAAATGCTAATTTCATCATTGCCAAACATATAACAAACTAATTTAAATTCAAATCAAAACTTTGCACATTGAAAATAATTTTCATTTTGATTTTTTTTGGGAAAAACTAGTTTCGTTTCGTAATGCTGTAATATAAATCCTCTGAAGACATGTTTTTTGATTAATGTGAAGGTTGTAAAGTTTCTCATTAAAGTATTAACGAGTAAAATTTTGTGTTTTCATTATGTAAATTTTTTTGATAAGAAAAAATTAATTATATGTACCTGAACCGCTTAGGCCTGTCCCTGTAGAATACGCACTGTCGCTCGTACTATAATTGTAGCCGCTGCTAAACACGATCCTCAGCTTCCAAAATAACAACTTCTAAAAAAAAAAAAACGTTCAAAAATAAGCTTCAAATGCAACAAATTACTTAATTCCAGCTTACCAGAGCGACCAATTTGACTCGGCTGGCCCAAATAGCCGGTGGAATTAGCAGAATGGTTACGAATATCTTCCAGACGTAATCCCATAAAATCGGTCTGGGCAAAGCTGCAAACTTTGCTGTTTCTTTCGTCGCTGGATAGTTTAAAGCAACAGGAACTGTAATAAACGGCTTGTATCACTAATCGGATGCTATATAAATTTCACCGATAAAACCCACCAACAACCACATGTTTTACAATCGAAAACACTGAGAAACGCTTGACGAAACTTTTTGTTCATGAAACAATATGTAATGGGATTACAACAGCTGCTTATGTACGCCAGTAAATGTATTAAAGCCACCCCCGTTGATCCGACGTAGCTGTAAACCAGTTCAGGCGCAAAAAGGTACCAAGTATTAAGCACATGTACCGGTGTCCAGCATATAAAAAATTCGGCGACGATTACAAAAAGCATTCGAATAACCTAAAACATAAATCAGTTAATCAAAATAAGACTTTTTCCGCTGACTTTGAACTGTTATACTGTGTATACAATATATAAAATATATTGCAGTCCAATTTATGTAGTATAATTTAACATAATAATACACAAATTTAATATAATAATATACAAATTTAATATAATAATATATAAACTTAATATAATCTATATGTATAAAAGAAAGTTGTGTTAGTTACACTATTTCTAACTCAAGGAACCGATTTGACTGAAAATTAGTAGGGAGGTAGCTAAGAACTAGGGGAAGAACATAGGATACTTTTTACCCCGTTCCCGCTGTTACCGTGGGACGTGCTTTTTTGAAATGTAAATGTTTTTATACTTAATAAACACTTAACAGAATTATACGGTAATAGCACATTCGCTTACGTATCTGATATTCTAATGCTCACAATACTAGAGACGTGGGTTCGAATCCTAGAGTAACCTTTTTTTTTATATTTTTTTTCTACAAAATTGTTGAAAATAAATCCTTAGGGTTGCTCAATAAGGAAATATTAACGAAAAAAAGTAACAGTAGTAGTAAAAAAATAATTATATTAATAAAGGTTAAAGTAAATACGTTTTTAAAATCGTGCATACATAAAATCGTGTAATTATATATTTCCTCTGGCAGATGAAATTTTAATATTCGGTGTATTCCTTATAAGAAGTAGGCATGTGAAAAGATTTTTTTTGGAAAATTCCTACCCTAAAAGAGTGATTTGGGGTGATTAAGTTTCTTTGAGAAAATGTTGAGCTAATCAACAATCGAAATTTTGAATTTACTAAGTGTAATTAATAAATAAATAATTAATTAATAATAAGTTTCTGTTTTTGTTATATAATTTTAACTACATTTTAAATAACGTCATTTCACTTAATTAGTATGAAAGTTTAGGTAGTAGGTACTTATACCAAATACCATAGAGGCGGTTTTTAATTTTTGTTTGTTTTTCAACAATCAAACTTTTTAAAATCTAACTTTTATGAACCAATGATTATGAACTGGAGCAATTATATATTCTGCTAAAAAGCATTATGGAAGCAATTTTTTGTCATATAACAACAATTGGTTTTCAAATTGTTCTAAATACCGAAGAAGAGTTAGCATAGAAGATATATATATATATTTATTGATGATTTAATGAAATATGACAAAAAATTGCTTCCATAATGTTTTTCTGCAGAATATATAATTGCTCCAGGTTGCAATCATCTATCTATTATTATAAAGAGGAAAGATTTGATTGTTTGTTTGCTTTGAAAAGTCTCCGAAACTACTTGACCGATTTGAAAAATTCTTTCACTGTTGGGAAGCTACACTATTTTCGGTGAACATAGGCTATTATATTTTCAAAAAAAAATAAGGATCCATACTAAAACTCCAATAATGCCACCGCTATAAAAGCTCTTTATTTATAAAGCTTTATTTATACTTTAGGATTAATTATACGTTCATAGTGCATTCCCTACGTATCTGACATTCTTATGCTTACAGTAAAAGAGACGTGGGTTCGAATCTTACATTAGACTTTTTTTTTACAAAATTGTTTTTGGAAAAAGGTTCATTCGGGAATCGAAACAATGAGATGGGATTCCAATTAATATTCAAAAATCTAGATCCTTAACTTCTGTTATTTTGACGCAAGTATTTTGATAACTTTCGACTTTTTTTAGTCATAATTTAGAGCGACTTTATTGGACTTGACGATATTTTTTATTTATGTATAGATACTGATTGATTTATGGATTATTTGGTTCACGGTAGGTATGCCTACCGACGGTATACGCAATTGAACATACTCTTCTTAGATATTTATAAATATTTTTTGAAGTTTAATTGATGATTACATACAACTATTTTATTCTAAGCAACAGTTGATTAAATGTGTCTCTTTAAAGTCGACAAAGCAGTGTTTTTAAGTATGATTATGTTTTTCGTAAAACAAATAAGAAAAATAAAAATTTTCACATACCACTACAAATAGCAAATCTAAAAAGAAAATATAATCTATACCTACGTTACGCAGACGAAGTTGCGGGGATCAGCTAGTAATATATAAAAATCATACCACCAACATAAATTTGAACAGAAGTTCAAACAAAAATATTCGTGACGTATTGCCCAGATACGTATATCGATTGCCAAGCAATCTTTTGTTCAAGTGAAAAGTAAAGAAATTTGGGAACATCCCCTCTCCATAACCACATCGAAAAAAGAGAAAGGCACGACATATAAATTGAGGTCAATCCGTGATTATTTTGTGAATCATCACAAAGCAGTTACGGAACTTCTGTTCAAATTTATGTTGGTGGTATGATTTTATATATTATTATAGTAAGTTTATATATTACTATATTAAATTTGTATATTATTATATTAAATTTGTATATTATTATGTTAAATTATACTACATAAATTGGACTGCAATATATTTTATATATTGTATACACAATAAATCAGTTATTTTTGATTTAATTTTTATAAAAAAAATTTGGTAATCACCTTTCGTTTGGCTTCTATACTTTTGTCCATGTAATTCGATCTGATTCCCGGTCGATTTAGTTTGTAGGCGTTTTCGATGAGAATGGAAGATGATGTTGGACCCTCTGAAAAGCTGTCTTCTAGTTCTTGCTTTTGAGATTCAGGAATAAGAGGATATCTTCGCGATATGAGATTGTTGTTTCGTGATTTTATCGAATTGGAAACACTTGATGTTTCGATGTAGGGTTGTGAATATTTATTCTTGAAATCAACCTTGTTTAACATTTTGGAAATATTAAATTTAATAAATCAAAAATTAGTGTTTATTTTGAGATATAGAGGAATTTACAGTGATGGTTAAGCTTCAAATTTATTCATCAAAGAGTCGCTTCAATTCTTTGGGATTAGATAAAAGAAATATCTAATAGGTTCACCAAATATCGCTATTGGTTATTTACAGTTTTTGAACCAATTTTCGATTGTAGTCATACAATTTTTGTAGCTAAAAGTTCAAAATGTTGAACTCTACCAATTTTTGATACCATTTTTTTCGTAAATCGTTACTACTATCTATTAAATTGCATTAAGTTTCCATACAATTTTTCACCATGTTTGAATAAAGATCGTTAAACTTTGATGGAAAACACGAATTTGAAGTGAAATCATCTATTGTGAGTAAAATTAAGTGACTACTTACACGCAAGAAACTATTCTTGATCCACTGTTTGATGTGCTTTTTTTCTTTTATCAAACTAAGCTCCACATCTCGAATTGCATTTCCGTTTTCCGTTTCATTTTTGTTCTGTTTTATTGTAGTTGTTGATGTTAAAAGTGAAACATCCGCTTCGCCATTGCCTACAGAATTGGTGGTGTGGACATTGGCCATTCGTTTCATGGATGAGTTTCTCAATGGTTTTCCTGAAGAAAAGAAAAAAAAAATGATTAAGTAAGGTGGTACAGTAAATTATTTTATAGAAGATATAATAATTAGAACATGGTGCTTGTCTAAAGTTTAACATAATATAAGAACTGTTAGAGGTAGGGGAAGCCCGGGTAAGATGCACAGTGTGGGTAAGACGAATACTCGATGTTATTAAAAATCTACAATCGATAGCGCTACTGGACGAGCTCAGGTGGTATAACAGTAACTCAGCCATGGCATGACAGTTAATTCAAAAGAATAAATGAGTGCACTTGTCGTAAAAAAAAATAAAAGTTTTTTGCTGTTTTGTTACGATTTTTGGCAAGTTATCAATAATGATTTTTTGTATTACGTATTCACTGTTAACGAATAGACTCTGTTTATTCGATCGCGTATTTTTTGAACTTTAATTTGTGTTTGTAATTTTTAATTACAGGTTGAAATTTTACAGTAGGATAATATAACTTTTGAATATTAGTGCTTTGGGTAAGACGGATATGGGCAAAACGGATAGGTATTCGTTTAGCCCGGTTACCCCATTAATACTTTTTTTACCGAAATTAAACACATTTAATTAAGTCCATTAGCGTATAGGTGTAGTAGTAAGGTATAGTCACCAAATTTCGTCCCCAAGCTGAATTTCGCCCCCTTGGGTATCTTTTTTTCTAAATAACACCACCTAGTTTTTATAATTTGAATTTAAAGGCAGTTAAGTCAGACAATCATTTCAAATGTTTAGCGGTGAAATATTGGGTCTGTGTCAAGATATTTAAAAAAATAAAAAACTTGTAAAGGTAAGTTTTTGATTGAAATACTATCGATAAGGTTTAAATGGTGATGTTCTTCAATTATTTAAACGAAATTTTGCCAAAATTTGATGTTATCGCTTAAAATTAAATCGAATATATTTTCATTTAGGTTATGACATGCGTTTTTGGTTGAATACAAATTTTCAACACAACTGGCAAATTCCTAATATCGTCCCTTTACATAAGCCTAATATCGCCCCCGAGACGATATTGAGATTACTTCGTTATTCGGCAGTTGTATTTTTTCAACAATCATTTTTTCAATAAAATATTTAGTGTGGACGAAACAGGGATCAGCACTATGATAAAATGGGAGAAAAGTGGATAGGATGCACAAAATGTTTCCAATGGATGCATGAAGATTGTGTTGAAAATCCAGGGCCTAACTTTATCTGTTCAATTTGCTTAGAGAATTAAAATTACTTAAAGTTTAAACTATAGGTACATCAATGATTAATAAGTCTGATTAGATATTATTATTATTATGATTATACTAATAATTATATATTGTTAAAAATATAGTTTATGTTTATGTAAGTCCTGATTATTGTGATCTCAATATCGTCCCCGGGACGTAATTAGGTGCCCAAAAAATTATTTTCAGAATGTCTACTTTTTTGTAAAGAATATTTTTGTATAAATAATAAAGAATTTAACAGATTTTTTTTAATTTAAAATAATAAAGAAATGTTATAACTAAACTTTGACGTTATATAAATTACTTTAATCGCAACATTTTTTTCAAAATTTTAATTTTTCAAAAAGGAGACGTTATTTGGCGACTCTACCTTATGCAATTAGTGATATTATTAGTATTATATTATTAAAAAGACTAATCAGAAGGATGAAACAAGTTTTTTATGTTTAGTATACTCAGAAGTATATATTGAACCACCTGTAGAAGACTGAATAGAGTGCAACCAATGCAAGAGGGGGGCACACGAGAACTGTACTTTTTATTTAAGGCTAAGCAGTTACTATTGCGATGACTGTGAAAATTAAAACACCATTTGCTTTACTTAACCTTTTTGTCCTGGTGGTATATCCGTTTTATCCGGTGACGTCTGGCAAAACAGATATGCAATTTTTTTTGTTGTCAAAAATTTATGTAGAGTTTATTTAAGTTTCTATTTTTTTACTAGCATTTTCTAAAGATGATTAACTAAAGTACAAATTAATAATAAAAAGACTGTTGTTGATCAGAAATTTGTGTGTGTTAATTTAGCCTTTCCCTTAACATATTCGTCTTGCCCGGGCTTCTCCTAAAAGAAACAAAGGGAACATTTTTATTACAGTTGTCTGGTGTTTATTGTGCTGTCTGCAGTTTGTACTCTTAGAAATTATTTTCAAGCTATTAAATTATTTCACAATAGAAAAATAATCGTAAAGTTTAGTTTTGGATTCAATGTTCCAAATGTCTAACTGTTCTAATTAAACAACAATGCATTTTAAATGAAAAAAAAACCTTAATAACTAAAATACAAACAGTTTAGTGTTGAACATTTTATGATATTTTCTTGAGAATTTCCAACAGAGAATTTTATTCAACGAAAATTCGAAAATTTTAAAAGTAATTTCAGTTTGTCACATGTACTTATGTTTATTAAGAAGTTCAACATCTGCGGTCCATTTGTGAAATTAAATATTAATATTGGTGTGTATACAATATATAAAATATATTGCAGTTCAATTTATGTAGTATAATTTAACACAATAATATACAAAATCAATACAATAATATACAAATTTAATATAATAATATACAAATTTAATATAATAATATATCAACTCAATATAATAATAATTAAAAAATCATACCTCCAACATAAATTTCAACATAAAACATTCCAACATAAAATAAATCTTATTTGGATTAATATTGGTATTAATACAGAAAAAAAAATCCAATATGAAAATACATAATACATTCAAACGTATATGTAACACTGTATGTATTATATTAATATTAAATTAATCTGAAAAATGTATTGAATTTTACAAATATAATCTCAAATAAAGATGTCAGTTTATATGATTCAGAAGAAATAATGGTTTAGCATCCTCAGAAAAACCTGAAAATTTTGTCTTATTTAAAAAAAAAAACATTTAAGATCTTGAAATTAATTATAAGACAATAAACCTTTTGGATTTCTTTTTTTAAATATTAGGTGAATAATTACTTTTGAAATTCCTTCTTTTTTTGTATTGTTACGTTTCTACGATTAACTTAATTATTTATTTTGACGTCTTCCTTAGGATTTATTTCAGGACATATAACAATAACACCAATTATTTTAATACTCACACGTTAATTATTACACAATTATAAATTTTAACAATAATAATAATAATATCAGGATCACGGGTAATGATTAGAAACACAGTAAATCAACTTAAACAATTTTTGATTTGCAACTTTTCGTCAATTACCCGTGATCCTGATATTATTATTATTGTTATTTATCTGGAATTGAACTTTAGATAAAATGGATTAATTTTAACGGTTGTCGCTCGATTTATTTCGAACTTTGTAACGTGTACAGGTCGAAACCCTGGAGTTCGTTTGAACCCAGTTAAGAACCACTGATCTAGGTTGTATCATTTAGGATTTTGGTAAATCTGCCAAGAAAAATATGTAGTTGTCGGAAAAGTGAAAAGGAAAAAAAAGTCCGCTGTTATAAAATCCAACAATGGAGTATTACAAAATGCTATTACAAAAACTCACATAGCCTTTTGTCGGTTAAAATTTAAATAAAAACATTTTCGGTACTCGTCTCAACAATTTAAAGCCGGCATTGAGCATTTAAATTTAAAAATTTAATAATGAGGAACTAACGTTTCTAAAAAAATAAAAAAAAAATGTTTATTGAGGTATAAACAAAAATCTTTACGTTACAATCAAGTATTGACAAAAGTTAACCTGAAGATGTATTACCAATTTTAATTTGTTGAAGTCGGAAATCATGTCTTTTGGTATAATGGGAGCACTACTAGTGGCGTAGCTAGGTAACCAAGGGTCCTGGGGTAAATTAACAAATGGGGCCCCACTACTATGTAAACTGATTAGGTTTTATCAAATAAAAATATGAAATACACAAATACTTTAAAAACGCTAAGCTATTTAAGCTCTTTTTTGTGCACTGCAGGACAGGTAATAAAAAGTATTAAACAGTAACAACATAAATTACAATTAATATTTGGTGTAGGTTTGGCTAATAAAACGAAATAGAGAAGATTCAAAGGTTTATTATATAAAGGTCGGGCCTACCAACTGACAAAATAACAATTATATTTACAATTTTTTCCTAGCCTTAATTTTCGCAAAAGTATCAATGACTTCGTTTAAATCCAGGCTTGATGCAGTTTTGTTTTCAATTGTTATTAGCGATAAATATCGGAGTCGAGTTTGGCACATATTATTTCTTAAACAATTTTTTATTATTTTTAATTTGCTAAATGACCTTTCAGCTGCTGCAGAAGTGACAGAAATTGTAAAAAATAATAACATCGCTGAAAATACTTCCGTTAGGTCACATTCTACCACAACATATTTGCTCATTATTTTCTTACATAATTGGTGAACTTCCAATTGAATTTTCAAAATTTCAGTTCGATCGATATTTCTGGTAAGAATTTGAGGACCTCCTGAACTTGAGGGCCTCGGAGCACTGCCCCGCCTAGCCTCTGGATAGCTACGCCACTGATTTGGGCATCAATTAATGACTCAACTGCAATAATTGTAATATACAGCGAAAATATCTTCCATGAATATTCGGTTTCGCTAGTGACGTTGATACATAGCCGAGCTTCCTCCGCGGTTTTCTCCTCTTTGGATTATTTTTGCACTCAGTTCTTTTTCTTCATCCTAATCCTATGTAAAAAAGTTTTCAACTTCTGTCTTTAAAGCAGTTTTTGTCCGCGAAAAATAAGGCTTTCGATGTCTTTTGGTTCGAATCCATGCGGAACCCAATTTCCTTGTATATACTCTTTATATTTTTTTGTTCCTTTGATCTAGGGGCCTCTCATGAGAGTTCCTCTGCGCTGCGTCCTAAAAGGACTATTGCGCCCCAGTTTAATTTCAGTTCCAGTTGGTCAGGTCTGTTTCTGATATGAATCTCAGCAGACAGTCAACTGGATCTCTGCGTATGTTTCCCAGCTCATGTCCGGGTGGACCAAGCGAGTTGAGACGACTTTGAGTCATGGCTGGGCAGTCAAATAGTACGTGGGAAGCAGTTTCATCTTCCACGCCACATTTCCAGCAAGCTGCTGACTCTGTGTTCTTCGCTATAGTTTGGAGATGTTTCCTCAAATTGCAGTGTCCTGTTAATAGGCCTACCAGCGTTTTGATGTCCTTCCTTCTTAGATTTAGAAGTCTTTTGTTATGTTCTTTCAAAGGTTTTTTTATCATGACCTTTGAGAACTTGCCTCCTGCATAGTTATTCCAGGATTTTATTTGTTCATTCTGCGTCCATTCGGCTATTCTACTCAGTGTTATGCACTTTGGTAGGTCTATGGCCGGCTTTGGACCCATGAATGACATTCTTGAATCCGCCTTTGCGAGTTCGTCTGCCTCTTCGTTGCCTTTGATAGCAGAGTGCCCCGGCACCCAAGCAAGTGTAATCCTGTTGGATGTCGCCAACTGGGTGAGGAGTGATTTACATTCCCAGACCAGCTTAGAGCTAATCTGGTAATTTTCAATCACTTTAATTGCGGCTTGGCTGTCTGAGAAGATTCTTATATACTCCATATTGAAAACTCATTTCAACATTGACTTTGATAAGATTCTTGATCCAATTATTTATTGAACTCGGTGTTTTCAATTTCAATATTCTACCTTCCTGCTCGTTATCATTGGTTTCAAAATTACCACTTTTAAAACACCAAAATTCGCATGTTTTCATTGACGGATCATGTTCTCCATAAACTTCACACATCAATAGATATTATCCTATAGATATGCGCTATTTTTTGTTAATCCCTCAAAACTTTTGTACATCCTTAAAACTATAATTTTCTCTTGTCAATCATTTTGATGATAATCAATGATGATCAATATTTTCATATAACAAATTGACAACAGAGGATGTGTAAAAGAAAGAGAGCTTTTAGGATTTGATGGTACACTAATTGAAAATTACTTTTTCACACAAAAATTGGATATTGGTATTTTAAATTGGCACCAACGGAAATTCGATGACGAAAATTCTGAATTGAATTTCCTAATAGGAAAACATCGGGAAAATTCTAATTTATACAAACAAAATTGCAATGTTTATGTTCTATATTGAAAACGTTAATATTTATAAACAATGCAAAGTAAATGTTTTGAATAAAAACAAAAATTCTTATTTAAATTAAAAAATCGATTTTATTTTATTTGTATTAAAACTTTTAATCGATTGTTCTAGTTATATTTAAGATTGTATATTTTTGGTAAAAAAAACTTTTTAAGGTATAATGGCACACTTTAATTGGTACAACAAATTGAGAAAAATCACATCTTATCAAAATAGCAGCAGTGTATGTCTACAATGACTCGTTAAAGATGTAATTTTATTAAACTGTTAAAGTAATAATGAAGAACATTAAATTTTTCTTCCTTTCCTAAACAAAGAAGTTGTAGACATTAATACCAAAGTTTTCAAAAACTTATTATACGAGAGTTGTGCAAACATTGTAATGTAACCGCCATTTCCTTTAGATGGAGCAAAAGTTTCCTTTCGTTTGTAACAATTATTAAATATAAAAATTCTTTGCGACTTATAAACTGAAATTTAAAATTTCCATCCTAATATTTTCCATGTTTTGTGAATATAAATTAAAAGCTTTAAAACTAGATAGTTGGATAAAAACATTGTATATATAAATCAATTTTAAAATGTAATCATTTTAGTGATTGGAAATAAATTACAAAATACAATTACTTTATAATACATTATAAATTTATAAAATGAATTATCAATTAGTTGAATTTTAAAACACTATAATTGTACAAAGATAAAGTTATTGAAAACTATTAAATTAGATTGAAATTAATTTGAGATTTTAATGGACTTACCCGATTGTTGATACGTGTTGTTGTGCTTAATTTCTTGCCTCATTCCCTTCCACAACTTAAACATGATCAAGGAATATGCCAAAACCATTACCATAAGTGGGATCAGCAATAGTACAGCATCCAAGAACAAGTTATACGCTTGTTCGCTTAAGGCGTTGGGCCATTCTTCCCGACATTTGAATCCATCTGGAAATAAATAAGTATTTCATTACAAATTAGTTCCACAAATCAAATTTAGGCTTAATTGAGGTGTTTTTCTACTATCTGAGGCTAAAAAATCGCCATTTTTTTGATAAATTTTAGTAAAAGGTTTTATTTTAATAACACCAAAGTAGGGATGAAATAAAATTGATTTCTTTTTCTTTTTGGAAAAAAATGGTAGGTTTTCTAATTTGAATTATAGGTTACTAGCCCACTTAAATCATTGAGCTTTCTTAACACCCCAGTCCACTCCTGGAAATAATTTTGAATTTTACAATTTTCGATCTAAAAACACTAAGTTTTTTAAACTTAGTTGGTTTGAAGAAAATACGAATTGGTTATTTAACAATAAATTGCATGAGAACACGGTTTATAGAATCAGGGTTTCCAATTTCTTTTGAATAGAAATATAAATTCCTTAGCCTTATCTAACCTCCAAAAATAATATAAGTATTTGCATTTAAAAATACTTCTCGATTCGAGACTTAAATCAATTTTGCTCCAAAGAGATCAATAATTTATTTAAAGTCACTGCTACTTCAAATTCATTTGCAATTATACACCATACGGTTTTGGGATACAAAAAGCTTTAATATTCAATAAATCAATAATACAACATACAATATTACAGTATTAATATTATAATCATAGCAAGAACAATATTTTTACTAATGATAGAACATGGAATATGGAAGGATAGTAGTAAACATTAAAATATAAATATAGGGATAATAAGTTACTGTGATTTCAATAAAGATTCATAAGTTATCATTAATTAAGAAGACAATTCAAGTTGTTTAAGATCGGTTTTTTATTTAATATATTTTAATACTCAAATTAGCTACGTTTCATTACGTATCGTGACTTCATCAGGCTTCTTGAATCACAAAAAATATAATATTTTCAATTTAAATTTAATAAATAAAGTTATTTATACAAATAAATAAATAAATTTATTTATTGAATTTAAATTGAAAATATTATATTTTTTGTGATTCAAGAAGCCTGATGAAGTTACGATATGTAACGAAACGTAGTCAATTTGAATATTTAAAAATATTAAATAAAAAAACCGATCTTAAACAACCTGAATTGATTTCTTGTTTAATAAAAGCTGAGATCTGAATTTTATCATCTGTTATTAATAAATGCAGATTTATCAAAAAAATTATCATAAGAATAAAAATTAGTAATAATAATTCTTTTTAATATATATTATAATAATTCTTTTATAATAATAATTCTTTATTAATAATAATAATTCTGACAAACACAAACAGAGCTTTGGTAAATTATAGCAACTTTAAATTACAAAAGCAACTTTAAATTACTATCTAACAAATACAAAAAATAATACGGTAGTTAGTAAATCGAGTCTCAAAAGTCTCCAGATTCTCTTAGAAGTCGCAGATTTGCTTTTATTTTCCTATCGGTCGTTAGGCATTCCTTTAAATTTGTAGGTATCCAGCACCTAAGTCGATGAACCATTTTCATGGGGCCCTCCGTCACTAGGGGATTTCCGGAAAGTTCTCCTCTACCGAATCCCTAATCTGGTCCAATTTTAGTAGTAGAGTTCACTAGATATCGTATCAGCTGTTTATTATTGGTATTGAAGAGTGTCTTTTGTTGGCATCTTGGGATAAAGTTTTCCTTTGTAGTTCACTGAAATATTTAGGAACTTTGGTATCCATTGGTTTTCTTCTCCAATTTTGACTTTCCCTGAAAATTGCGAGATCACTTGTCATGTAGTGTTTGTACTGAACAGTTAAATTTCTGCTTTGCTTTAAAAAAAAATTAATTAAGTTCTTGTACCTTTCATGAAAACGAGAGTGGTATTTTAATAGTTTTAGCCAAAACGTAAAGTTTGGGATAGTTTTAAACGGTTCCGCATATAGTAGCATCGCTTTATTGTGCACTGATTCTAAGGTTTTAACTTGGTGTTAAGCAACGGTATCATATGGAATATTTCAACCCCTTTGTTCATTTTTGGAAGAACAATTACTTTGTTTGTGTTTTTTAGTGTTTGTAGATCTGCAACCCAGTCTCTTGGAACAATTATCATTAATATCAAAGACATTTGTAGCAGTTTATTTTTAATGTTCAAAAAATGGTTAAGATGTACCTATAGTATACATTCTATTACACTTTAGGTATATTTAATGAACAGAATCCCAATAAAATTAACTAATTTACGATGAAGTCGACATCCTTTGCAATCTCTTTACTTATTAAATTATGGAAAACTTGAAAAAGTTCCTGTCTTAATTAAATTACTTGACTTCTTTGATTTCTTGGATTAAAAGACTCCCTGGAAATACCATATAAGCATTAAGTATTATAAGTAGGTATACTTACTGAATAAACAAACATAATAAATAATGCATACATAATAAAGTTGAGTTTTAAATTATTTCCCAAACAACACTACAAAATGGAAATTAATAAATTCAAAACTTATAACTGTTAGGTACATTTAATTGATATAATAATCTCAGATAATTATTTCATTTTAATGAAATGGGTTTTCCAAATAAACAAACTTAATTTATAGTTTTTACTGTAAATTTAAAGTGATTTTAAATTTAACCCTTTAATTATAATTCATGCAACGATAAGTAGCAAATGATAACAATAAAGAAAACATTAGTTTTGTTAAATTTTTAAAATTTCAATAATCAAAACAAATGAACATCTTCAAATCTCGCAATCCCATTGGCTACTAGCCTCTTACATTGAAAAAAGCCTCATTGTTTACTTCATTGAATATAATTATTGTATAAAGCTTATTGATAGTTATGGAAAATTACGAGATTGAAAATTAAAAAATATATTAGGAAAAACCGTAGGTAAGCAATGTTTTATTATATTATTATCTATAAATTTTTAATCTCCAAATTTAATTAGCATTTTTTTTTCCCGGTACAATCCATCATTTGAATTTCTTTTGTTCATATTTATTTTTCATTTTTGTATTTTTATTTTTATTAATTGATTATACGATAGAAGACGATGTTTTAGTGTCTAGATAGAAAAAAAAAGTAGCATCATAATTACATTCGACTTTGTCCCGCAGGAATAATTTATTTTCCCCGGATGGAATTTAGGCCGTAAAAAGCTACTATGGTAACAAGTATACCTACATCGATTCATTATTGAGGGAAACAAAGAAAAATTGGAATTCCATTAATCCAATGTTAATATTTCTGTAGTAATATGTACATGCCAATGCTGCTGCCAGTAAATCAAGAAACAACAATTGATAAATTTACTAATACGGTGGTTGCAAATTTTTGAATATTAGAAACAATTTGATTATTGTAACTATTCATCCATTGTGTAAGTATTTTGTTCCAATGTAAAAAATGTTTTTTTTTTTAAAAAATATGCATATGGTTTTCCGATTTTTCCAAATAATGATTGAATTATTGAAAACTAAATGCAGTTAAACAATGGTAGAAATTTATAATTTTTTTGACAATATAAAAAAAATCAAATCGGTTAATGTAAATAGAAGTTTGAAATTTCACCCAATCGATAGTAAAAGCTAAGCAAATACAAATACTAATCCACAATTAATTACGGATAAATTGACGACCGAAATAATTAAATCCGTATCTCAAAGATCTCTTTATTATTTGCACGAGTAAATAGGCTTTTAAATTAGCATGTCTTATCAGTAAAGTGGCACATAAAATTGAACTTGAAACTTGAAAGAAAAAGGACAAGGACGAAATTACCTATATTGGCAACAATAATTCATTTTACTTGAGCTTTTATAACGAAATTAATCAGGAAAATTTTTGTTAGTACATTCGTGACGCCTTTAGCCATTGCGTAGGTGCTAATTATGTGAAATATTATAAATTAAATCCAAAGAAAAAAAAAATGCAAATTTTTTTAACAATTAGGTTCTAAGCTTTTGATATTTAAGTTAATAAAAGGAAGTATTTTTTTCTTGTGACAATAAAATTCATTTGATATTTCTCCGGTATTTTATTTGCACAATTTCAATAAATATCTGCGCCTTTAATTGAATATTGATCCTGTGATAATTTTTAAATCTCCGTCCTTTTCAGCACCATGAATTCAATTTTCCATTTCAATTTTCGCTCTGTATATGAATACAACTGGTACAAAACAATTTTAAATAAAAAAAATATTTTGTTAAAATAAAATAAAATAAGATCAGGATAACGTACAATCTTTCTGCTAAAAGTGTTGCGCATTAAAGTTAATCATGTTTATATAGTGTCGGTAAAATTCGCTAAAGCTTACAAAAATGCTGACGTTAGACAGCTAATTCCCAGCAAATACTAGCACATATGTGGAAAAGTGTTCATTTCTCAAGTGGCAGATAATTCCAATGAGGAAAATGTAATACAATGGTATTAAAATGGAATGTGTCATTCATTTTGGTTTGATTGAAAGCTCAAGCTTTCTCTGCAAGAGTTGAATGATGATACAACGCTTAAAAAAGCTCTTCTAAATTTACTCTTGACATTTGAAAACATCAAGTATTAATATCGACGCTTTGTTATATTTGCACTTTAAAATGTAAATAAAATCATTGTTTGCATTGGATTTTTATATATTTATTTAAGTTGCAACCTAAAAATTTTTCAATAATACGCCATTGGAAAAAAATTTATTTGAGTTGGTTATTTTTTTTTGCGTAGCGGTTTTTTTTTTAATATTCGATACAAATATTATTTGAAAATAAATAATCTCCAATGCTTTTTTTGTTAAGATTAAAAAAAAATCTCTTTAATATTTGTGTGGGAATCATATACTTCAACTTCGTACAGTTGACAGTACGGAATGGTACGGAAGTTTAAATGTTTCATATTTCTGTCAACTAAAAGTTGAATTCTGTTGGAAAGCTCTTGAAAAAAAAAATCTGTCATCTACAAGGAATCTTGACTTCTTTAAACAAAAAAATCTTCCAAATTTTTTGTTTTAATATACAGTAGCTAAACTGTAGAATATACATCAGACTGATTCAAAAAAAATTATGATTTTTTTTTCTTAATTATATCGAAAATATTGTTGAGAATGACAAAAAAAAATCCTGTGAAAGTTGAAGCTCTTAATATTAATATTAAGAGGTGCCGCATCGCAAATTTCGATTTTCTATTTAAATAACATGGGAACAATATTCTCTTGCACTTTGGAATTTTATAGCTCACGTTGGTGACAATATTTCGGAATGAACAAGGTATATTCTTGTAGAAAATTGAACGATCTACAAAAGAGGTGTATTACAAGTTTTTGATATATTTATTCCTTCAAAAGTTATTCGAGGTCAAAGTTAAACTGAAGAGAAATTTTAATATCTTTCAATTTTTTGACGCAACCATAAATTTTATGAGAAAATTTTATAGGACATTTTTTGTAGAGCACTTTTTTTTCCTATAACTTATCTCTTTAAAAGTTTTTGATATTTTTCACACGTCCTAAGTTATTTGCATTAAACTGAAAATATTCGTAATTTTATTATTTTAAATTAATAAAATTCCCTGAATTATTATATTTTTAACATAAAAAATATTTTTATTATTACTTAGAACCTGTAAAAAGTATCAAAAACTTTTATAAAGATTAGTTATAGAAAAAAAGTGCTCTACAAAAGATGTCGTATAAAATTTTCTCATAAAATTGATGGTTGCATCAAAAAATTGAAAAAATATTTTTTTTTTTTATTTTTTTTTTATAGCTTTTTAATTTATTTGGTAGGAATTGAACCCCTAGGGTCCCTAGCCTACATTAGTCTGACTTTACAAAATTAGAAAATATTTACATTCCTCTGACCATCGTCATGAGGGAACAATGGTAGCAAAAATCTTAACAACTATAAACAAGAGAAAAAATTAAAAAAAAAAAAACAAACAAGACATAAAATCTAAAACCATACAACGGCTTGATAAAAATTGATTAACATTCTTAAAATTACAAGAAAACATTTATGTGCCCTCTTTTTAGTCTCTTGTGGGGGGGGTTCATTTAGTGTTCCCAAGGCCAACTTGTTTGGGTGTTCTTCCACCCTTTTTACGTATCGAATTGTGAGCTCCTTAATGAATTGAATAACGTCCTCAACGTTTAGGTCCCGCTGAATGATGTCATTCCTGATATATCGACCAGCTCCAAGAAATGACCGAAGGATTTTACTTTGGCATCTTCTGATCATTTCGATGTTGCTGGGCTTTGCCACGCTCCAGAGTTGGACCCCATATGCCCATGTTGGTCTGATCACTGCCTTGTACAACATTACCTTGGATGACAGATTTAACGGAGACTTTTTGCCTGTCATCCAGGCGATCCTACGGTGCAGTGCTGTAGTCTGAGCAACCTTCTTGTTAATGTGAGTTTTCCAGTTGAAAAAATATTAAAATTTCTCTTTAGTTCAACTTTGACCTCGAATAACTTTTGAAGAAATAGATACATCAAAAACTTGTACGATACCTTTTTTGTAGATCGTTCAGTTTTCTACAAGAATATAGCTCGGTTATTCCGAAATATTGTCACCAACGTGAGCTATAAAATTCCAAAGTGCAAGAGAATATTGTTCCCATGTTATTTAAATGGAAAATCGAAATTTGCGATGCGGGACCTCTTAATATTAATATTAAGAGCTTAAACTTTCACAGAATTTTTTTTTGTCATTTCCAACAACAATTTCGATATAATTACGAAAAAAAAAGTCATAATTTTTTTTGAATCAGTCTAATATACATAGTAAAAATCTAAAATGAATATAGCATATAGGTATAAAAATATATAAGGTTGGGGCATAAGTTTGAAGCATTTTTATGAAGGACTTTTCAATTAAATAATTGCTGTTGGTCTTTACGTTCGCTGCCATTGTTCCATCAAAAATCTTCCGGTTTGCAGGTATCAACCCCCTTCTATTTCTTCTCGATTTCATAAGAAAAGGAAAATTTTGCTGGTTTTAACAATAGAAATAGGAAGAAAAAATTATTACAAAGATTTTTCAATGAAATATTTTGATGAAAAGCATTACCATATCCATCAAATGCTTCTATCTTTTTCATTATGGTCTGAATTATGAAGTATAAAGTTAAAAGGTAATCTTAGCCAATCACAGAACAAAAACCGTATCCATTTACCTCCACATCCATTATGATATTTTTCTTTATATCCTACTAATAGACTATATACCCAGTGTTTTTTCAATCGATAAAGAGCATTGTTTGAAAACCATTTTTAGTTTCGAACAATTTTGTTTTGGAAAAAAATAAAATTTTGATATTAATGAGGAAATGAGAGCTCCTAAATGATATACACCCCCGATGGTTCTTTTGTGACGTCAGAGTCCATATATTGAAATCAATATGTAAACAGATCATAAAGCGGTTGTCATAAAAATAATAATAATTCTCATTTATTTTTGCCACGTGAAACATTCTATCCTTAAAATTACTCTCATTTTTTATCTAGAGAATAGAGGTTAATTGTGTTTAGTGTATGTAAAAACGAAGCTTTCCATTAATCATTTCAATACTGAGTCTTAATATTTATGAAGGAAAAATTGTTTTTCCAAATGATGAAACTATCATTGCAATTTGGAACAAGATCCTGTGAATAATTTTCTAAGGATTTAAAAATTTTGATTCGGCTGGAAAATGAAATAATAAAATTATTTTTTTGACTTTATAATTGGTTTTTAAAGGAAATTTGATTTTTGCAATTAATCAAATTTTGTCTTAAATTCGAAAATAATAATTGCAAATAGCTCAATAAAGTTGACAAAATCGAAAATAGTAGAAAAAGCCATAGGACGATAACAATAAAAAATCGGCTCCAGAAAGGTATTAGATCGGAAACTTCCTATGAAACGGGCGTTATATAAGAATAAAAATAAAAAAGTATTTTTTTTTCATTATTTTTTTTATTTAATTGAAATAATTTTCATTCGCATTTACACGATTATCGTCCATCGATTGGACAAATCATGTATACTATTTTTAAAAAATCTTCATTTGTAGAACTAATTAATTATTCGAAATTTGTGACAATATTCAGTTTGTTATAATACTTTTTTCTCTATTTAAAACCATTCATAACTACGGAAAAGGTAATAATCGGTAGCAGTAGCGTAGCTAGGTAACCAAGGGCCCTAGGGCAAATTAAAAAATGGGGCCCCACTGCTATGTAAACTGATTAGGTTTTATCAAATAAAAGTATGAAATATACAAATACTTTAAAACTGCTAAGGTACTTAAGCCCTTTTTTGTGCACTGCAGGGCAGGTAATGAAAATATTAAACAGTAACAACATAAATTACAATTAATACTTGGTGTAGGTTTGGCTAATAAAACGAAATAGATAAAATTCAAGGGTTTATTATATAAGTGTCGGGTCTACCAACTGACTAAATTACAATTATATTTACAATTTTTTCCTAGCTTTATCGAGATTTCTGGTAAGGATTCGAGGGCCCCGTGAGCTTGAGGGCCCCGGGGCACTGCCCCGCCTAGCCCCTTGGTAGCTACGCCACTGATCGGTAGGTGAGATATCTGGTGAATATGAAAGATGCGATAAAATTTCAATTTGTAGAGAAGTTAATTTGTCAAACGTGACGGAAGTTTTATGTGGTCGTTTTTTCGCAAGTTAATTGAAATAATGCATAAAAGATTTTTCGGTTAAAATAATTAAGTGTTTATTTTCCTAATAAAATTCCATTATCTTCACCCTTTCTTCGGTTGTTAATTTATTCATGTTTAAATTTCCACAGGTTTTAATTTATAATCTTGAAAAGAAACAAAAATAATGAATTACAAAAAAAAAAGATTTTGGCCTTTTAATATGGTAAAGACTTATGCGCCAATTTTATACATTGTTTATTTCAGTAATATCAAACAGTAGGATTTTTTTTTAACTTAACAACTTTTGTTTGTTCCCGAAGGACTATTTGATATTCTCCGTAGAATATGGAAAAAATAAATTTATGTATTTCAGATAATTAAGAAAAAATATGCTGTATTTTTCATTAGCAATAGGTATTGAAAAGAACGTAAAAAATTATGTCAACATATTCACTTAATTAAAAGGGATGTGAGGAAATTTATTAGAAGTAAGTGAAACAAAAACCTTTGTCTGGAAACCACGAAAGCGAAAAAACTTTTAAAATTTATTTGTCTAATTTGGAAAGAATTTAAAAAAAAATTACGAATGTAGAGCAAACGATGATATTTCATTGTTATTAACTTTTAATTTAGTTGGAAAAATATTTATATTTCACATTCTGACATGAAATCTTGAAAAATCTCACAGACAAAAGCATCAAAAGAATTATTTTTATGACAACCGAAAAAAAGCTTTTCCGTTGGCCTTAGTTCGAGCCATTTAATAATGTTGATATTTTTTTTTTCGTACCAAGAAATCTGTCTTTAATTTCTTATAAAAAAATTAGCGACAATCAATTGAAATGTTATATTTGTCAAATTTTAATGAAATATCAATTTAAAAAATGAAATATTTTATGTATTTGTTTGCCGTGCTTTATAGTCGTATAGAAATGATGTTAATCAAGTTTGAAAGAAACGTTGATTTTCGGTGAATTCTTTCTGTGACATTGATTAAATCTATCACAATGACTTCATTAGGCTACTGTTTGTTGAATTGAAAAATATTGGTGGTTTTTATGATATTTTGTCGGTCGTTGACGGAAATTATAATAGCCTAATGCTACGTATAAGAATGTCGGATTTTGTCATCGTCTTTACACCCAAATGCTTTTCAGGGTAATCCGTTTCAATGAAGTTTTTAACATCTTTTGGAGACATTTCCTTTTCAATGACTGATTTAGGCTTTATTTTCTGTGTTTAAATCAGATAATAAGTATAATAAGAATAAGTACAATGACAGGTCAAACATTTTAAAGAAAGAACTTTCATTAGAGGTGTAAAATTTCCAAGTAAAAATAAATTTGAATCAAAATTTTTTCGCTGACTTTGAACAGTTATACTGTGTATACATTATATAAAATATATTGCAGTCCAATTTATTAACATAAATTTGAGCAGAAGTTCAAACAAAAATATTCGTGACGTATTGCCCAGATACGTATATCGATTGCCAAGCAATCTTCATCAGTGGTCATCAAGTAGTTTGGATCACTCCGTAACTGCTTAATGATGATTCACAACGAGTGATCCAAACTACTTGATGACCACTGATGAAGTTTGCTTGGCAATCGAAATACGTATCTGGGCAATACGTCACAAATATTTTTGTTTGAACTTCTGTTCAAATTTATGTTAATAAATTGGACTGCAATATATTTTATATATTGTATACACAGCATAAATTTGATTATTTTAATTTTCACATGAAAAATAGGTACTGGAATCGTTTCTTTGCCTTATTTTTACTGCGAATCTATTGATACCTGAAAAGTAATAATAACCACATATATTGACGGCACTACTTTTACGGCAGTAGATTGGCCTTAAAAGCCAAACTAATTTTTTCCAAATTTTTCAAAATAAAACCTATAAATATCTGTTGAACAAATATCCGAAACTTTAAATAGTTCTTTAATTAAACCGACGAAAAAGGAACTGAAAATCGAAGAATCGAATATTGGAATTCAAATAGTATTTAAGACACTTACAGGGCATTCACACGTGTTTTAAAATTATAAATATTAACCGTTATGAAATGTTTTAATAATCAAATGAAACAATATGTGTTTAAATAAAATGTAATAAATGTAAAGTTTCTGAACTCAAACTCGTACTACATATTTTTGAACATCGAAATTCCATTCTCAAAAGTATTTATAGCTGATTTTTCGAACAAAACATTTTCGTCAATTTTCCAGTGATTGGAAAATATTCAGTGTACCTTGTGTTTACTATCACGTTGGAATAACTTAAAATAATTTTTATATGCTACTCGATATAAGTTTAAAAAAATTCAAACAAATTTTTCCCAATACCGTACGGTTAATTAAGGATTTATTTTCAAATATATATAGTACACACGATATAGTATATCCGAAGAATATCCAATATAGTATCGGAAAACTTTTGTGCTTTTTGGGGAATTATATTCCGCTTTGCGATGACAGGCTGAACCAATACTGGACCAATTTACTTGAACATTGCGTTTTAACATTTTTCTTTGCTCAGAGAATTAATAAAATATGAGTCAATTCAAACGAACTTCTTTTTAGTGGCGTAACGTATGATTTTGCCGCCCGGGGCTGAACAGTATTACGACGACCTCTATTTTCATCATTAGTCAAGAAAATTGTTAAAAAAGTCAAGTACCTTTACCGTTATTTTCGTGCTTTTTTAAAGCAAATTTTTTAATGGAATTATCAATACTAATATGCCGCCCCATTTTCATATGCCACCCAGGGCCATGTGCCTCCCTCCGGGCATCCAGCACGCTAGGCTACTGCTTCTTTTCTATTTTTCAATAAACTTTTAAAAGTTCAGAAAAAAATTTACATAGAAAATGTAACAAAACAAAAAAATAGAAGATAGTACCCCGTTCACAAATAATTCACGTTCATAATTATAAACGGTTTTCTTGAATTTTCCGGTAACAGAAAAATACAAATTGTTGGGAACTCCTAAATGACCTTAGCATTGTTGTGCAAAAAAAATCAAATCAATGTATTTGTACGGTTGATATAAGAATTTTACTCCAAAGGACATAGGACGATATGATTCGGCCCCAGAAGGATATCTGGTCCATAATTTCTATAAAATAATATGATAAAAAAGAAAAATCTAACAAGAATTGATATTTAAATCTTCAAATATTTTTAAAATTATTTCATTTCATATCAGCAACGCGTTCTTTCTTAGAATCTTATATAATAATAATAATAATATTATAATTAATGTTTAGTCATTGTATAAATTCGTGGGAAAATCTCATTTTAGGAATCATTCATGGCATAGATTAATGTTAAATTGACTTTTGTCCAAATTCATCAATAATCAAACCTATTGTTAGAACCATTATTACCAATTTGTTAACAAATAAATTCATTGTTTGAGAGTTTGAAATAAGTATCAATAAATAAATAAGGCTTGTTTTTTGAAATCACGATTTATTCGAAAACTAACATCAAATCGAATAGCAGAAAAATTAAACAAAACAATTAATTTATTTGTGTTTTAATTAGTCATTAATGACCATGTAGTTATATAGTGACTCTGAATAAAGCTAAATAAAAAAAAGTAATTTATTTGCTTGAAGTGTCTATTTATAAATTTGTATAAACATATTGGCTTTGCAGAGTTATATTCGCAAACTTGATTAAATCATATTTCCAGGTAATATTTGATTCGGCTTTTTGAATAACGTTGCATTAATATAATTTTTATTTTAACAGATTTTTCTTAAAATGAATAAATGGTTAAAAGAAGAAAGGTTTACGATGATAATAGTTATAATGATAACATTTGCGACCACGTTAATGAGTCCACGCCCGGTACAAGTAAAGATACTTCTTACTCCAAAAAAAAACGTTGTTCATCGGAAATACAATGATTTTTTGAAATTTGGATTTACAATGGAAAATACTTAATACAATTGTTCCCGAGTGTGTGATATGTGGTAGTAAGTTATCAAATAGTCCTATGGTTCCGAGCAAACTCCTACGTCACTTCGGACTAATCATCTTTTGCTTTCAACAAAAGATGAAAGCTACTTTCAAAAGTCTTAATCTTCAAAATCCAACCAAATAAAAGTTTCAGAAAAGCAAATCAAAGTGATCTGAAACTTGCTAAATCAAATGTATCTTAATAGTACCAACATATCCTGAATTATGGACCTGATATCCTACTGGGACCGATTGTTAATACTTATCGGCCTATGTCCTTTAATGTACAAAGACATCAATTAACCTCTTCTTTCCGCCTTTTAAATACGATTTAAATTTTTAAATTAAAATGGAATAAACTTCAATGTATACCATGTCCAAAACCGGAATATTGTAGAAAATGCCGGTTGATTATACGTTCAAAAAAATATACGTGTCGAACAGAGATTGGCTTTCTTTTCGTCGATTAAAATTATTAATTAAAATAAGTTCCGATTTTCCCAAAAAATTCTTTAGAGGGGCGGCACATGGACGACCGACATAGGTCCAGGAATGGTTTTCCCATCATCTTTTTACTGTGTTTTTGCTCGAAAGTATTTTTCTATATTGAATCTTTTTTCGGATTGAATTTTTCACTGACAATTTTAAGATACCAAAACAGGGTATAGACCGGTGAATTATGTCTTGATTCATTGACGGAGAAGGTCTTGGTACTGTTATTACCCTTTATACATTTGGGATCTGATAACTCCAAGTTGATCTCGTTTTTGATGGCCAAATTAGTAATGGTTTCTTTTAACTTCCAGATTATTTTGGAGTCAAAGCGTTTACCGGTTTATATGTGGATCGTGCTCCTTCTTTATTCATAGTACACTTCCATAATATTCAGTAGTAGGATCAGCTCTGCTTGGACGTAATTCACATGAAATTTCGCTGTTTTTTTCCTGGTAACTTCTTACTTCAGTATCAATTTTATTGCTGAGAAATCAGAGTCAATTCGTTTTTCTTTTTTTAGGAATCACCAATTTAAGAATGGCCAATAGCAGTGGCGTAGCTACCTAGGGGCTAGGCAGGGCAGTGCCCAGGGGACCTCAAGCTCTGGGAGCCCTCGAATTCTTACCAGAAATCTAGATCGAACTGAACTTTTGGAAATTCAGTTGGAAGTTCACCAATTATGTGGGGAAATACTGAGCAAATATAAAGTGCTAGAATGCGACCTAACGAAAGTATTTACAGAAATGTTATTATTCTTTACAATTCCTGTCACTTCTGCAGCAGCTAAAAGGTCATTTAGCAAATTAAAAATAATAATAAATTATTTAAGAAATAATATGGGCCAAACTCAACTCCGATATTTATCGCTAATAGCAATTGAAAACAAAACCGCATCAAGTCTGGATTTAAACGAAGTCATTGATACTTTTGCGAAAACTAAAGCTAGGAAAAAATTGTAAATATAATTGTTATTTAGTCAGTTGGTAGGCCCGACCTTTATATAAAAAACCCTTGAATCTTCTCAATTTCGTTTTATTAGCCAAACCTACACCAAGTATTAATTGTAATTTATATTGTTATTGTTTAATATTTTTATTACCTGCCCTGCAGTGCACAAAAAAGAGCTTAAGTAGCTTAGCATTTTTCAAGTATTTGTATATTTCATATTTTTATTTGATAAAACCTTATCAGTTTACATAGCAGTGGGGCCCCATTTTTAATTTGCCCCAGGACCCTTGGTTACCTAGCTACGCCACTGGTCAATAGTCTTGTCAAAATCTACAATTGAATATTGTTCCATCATTGGTGCTATTTTTTCAAGATTCATTGAGATAAAATAAAGACACTTGCAACTGTGTCGTATTTCAAGTACCACAAACCGATAATATCGATGTTTGAGTATGACATTTCATTACTTATTCTAATTTTTTGTACTAAAATATTATTATTTATAATTCCTGAGATTTGATCATAACATAGGATGTCTTCAATTTTAAATTGGTTTGCATATATTTGTAAATGTATTGTAAAAAATATTTATTCAGTGATATTACCTTCTGAAATTTAAGAAAGAATCAATGTTCACATATTATTCGTGTTAGATTAATCAAGAGCTTCGCTCTTGTTGGCTTTTGTTGGGTATACCTACCACGAAACCTCTTTAATTTTTTTTTTTTAAAAATATTATTTATTTCAAAGCTACAAAAAATTAATGAAGGCAAATACACAGACTATCAAGAATAAAGATATTAAAAATTCAAGGGATTAGTAGTACAGTACACCATCAAAATTCTAAGATTTCTATTAAGGTTGATGCAACTTTAAAGTCTAAGATTCTTTAATAAAATGATGGCAAGCACAAAAAACTTGGTTGTTACCAAATATGAAGAAAAAATAAATAAATTCGGTATGTTTTTCCTTTGAAAATCCGCAACTGAAAAATTCATTCTCATATTATGTATAAGAAGAATGTATGTTGAAAGGATAAAAACGATTTAAGTAGACAAAATTAAATTGAGGTCATTTTTTCTTAAGAATACCACGCTGAAAATATATTTTCAAATGTTACTCTTCCTTGAAAATTTTTTTTCCCAAGGGTCGTTGAAGATTTTCTTGCTCATTTTCTTTCATACGATTATTCTGTGTACGGACTATTTTTCTTTGAAGAGCTTAAAAAAGCTCTGTGTTGCATCTGACTATGACATACCTACATGCACTAACTCGGTGAGCTTTATCGGAGAAAAGTTGCACATTCTTCAACCATTTGGAACAAATATAATATTGTAATATTCTGTGTAAGATACCTAAAAGAAAATATCTCAACAAAAATACGGAAAAATGAGATGAAATGTTGTTATTTTTTTTTAAAATACCAAAAAAAAAAAATGAGAAATTTGAAACGTTTGAACGCATTAGCATTCATGTTGAATACGCTCACCAACGATGCTTTATTTTTCCAAGAAAAAAACGTGAACATTAATGAATATTTATATGTCAATACGTGATATTTTGAAAACTAAAACAATGACTCGGTTGTATAAGAAAAATGTCCTTGGTAAAAAACTACAGAATATTTTCCACAATACTAATTTCCTATACACCAAATTCTTGCAATACGTAGATACGTTATTCCTTTGCCTCTGTTAAAAAATGATTCATCATTTCTACAAACCTCTTGTCCCATACTATTTAATTATTTTTTGCTTTGAAATGTTAGCAAATTAAATATATATTTAATTAAATTATGAAGTGTGAATTGATTACACGTTTGACGAAAATAATACGAACGTGAAATAATCGTATTAATTAATCAAGAACCTTCGATTGGTACATAGAATATTAAGGGATTAGGTGATTGATTTTCATTAAGCTAATTATAGCCACTTCTGCGATCAGTTGATGAGACACACTGACAGTTTGGATTATAGTAGAAATAAAATTAGATCGAAAGATGATACGAGTGAAAGGATAAATTGGGCACAAACGAAGTATTTACACTGACATCATTTTAAGGGTGAAAAAATAATTTCGTAATGCTTTCGTTGTGTTTTGCTTTAACAAAAACGCAGTTTTTTTTTCAATCGATAAATCAATTTTTCTTTACTCATAGTAATTCGGGAAATTTCCGCGTCCATAATATAATTCGGAAAATTTCCGCGTCCATAATATATAAATTTAAGTTCTACACATTAATTTGTAATATTTAAACAGTGGTTAGGTAAGACTATTACTACTACAAGGGCTCAAATTTTCAAAATTGATTTGGTTTTTTTTATTTTTGAATCCTTCAATATTTAAAGTTTTCTGAGGCTATTCAGGAATCAATTAATATAATTTTATTAATAGATTAGAAGACCCGGTGAACGTCGTACCACTTAAATTGATTTGCAAAAATTTAATTATCGATATCGATAATATAATGGCATTTTCAATTATTAATATGGAATCAAATAAATGCATATATTTGTGGTGGATTAAATCTAGACATCGGATTATAAACATTATTATGTTTGCATATGTAAATTCATATAATTGTGTTTTTAAAGCATTTTTGCATATTTTAGTACGTTTTCATTGACAATGCTTATTTCAGTAGTTAAATACAAATATTCATAACTGATCATATCTTGTTTTTTAAATTTCAATATGATTTAGGGGTTGATTATGTCTGTTTTATAAAAAATTAACAACTATAAAGTCATATAAAATCTATAAAAATTTTTTTTTTAAACCGGGATATGAATCACAACGAAAAAATAAAATAATTTTTGGTATATAAATATTTCTTTCCTACTATTTTACTATAATTTTTTTAAAAATACTAAAGGAAAATATTTTTCTATAACTATCAGTGAGCTTAATATGTATATTAGACTGATTCAAAAAAAAATATGAATTTTTTTTTCTTAATTATATCGAAAATATTGTTGGGAATGACAAAAAAAAAATCCTGTGAAAGTTTAAGATCTTAATATTAATATTAAAAGGTGCCGCATCGCAAATTTCGATTTTCCGTTTAAATATCATGGGAACAATATTCTCTTACACTTTGGAATTTTATAGCTCACATTGGTGACAATATTTCGGAATGACCAAGAAATATTCTTGTAGTAAATTGAACGAGTTATTCGAGGTCAAAGTTGAACTAAAGATAAATTTTAAGATTTTTTTCTATTTTTTGACGAAACCATCAATTTTATGAGAAAATTTTACAGGACATTTTTTGTAGAGCACTTTTTTTTCTATAACTTTTCGCAATAAAAGTTTTTGATATTTTTACAGGTTCCAAGTAATAAAAAAAATTATTTATGTTAAAAATATAATATAATAACTCAGGGAATTTTCAGTTTAATGCAAATAACTTAAGAACTGTGAAAAATATCAAAACTTTTAAAGAGATAAGTTATAGGAAAAAAAGTGCTCTACAAAAAATGTCTTATAAAATTTTCTCATAAAATTGATGGTTGCGTCAAAAAATTGAAAAAATAATAAGATTTTTCTTTAGTTCAACTTTGACCTCGAATAACTTTTGAAGAAATAAATATATCAAAAACTTGTGCAAGACCTTTTTTGTAGATCATTCAATTTTCTACACGAATATACGTTGGTCATTCTGAAATATTGTCACCAACGTGAGCTATAAAATTCCAAAGTGCAAGAGAATATTGTTCCAATGTTATTTAAATGGAAAATCGAAATTTGCGATGCGGCACCTCTTAATATTATAGAGATTAAACTATCATAGGATTTTTTTTGTCATTCCCAACAATATTTTCGATATAATTAAGAAAAAAAAATCATCATTTTTTTTGAATCAGTCTAATATATAGTTTTTTTTTTTACTATTTTTCTATAATTTTTTAAAAAATACTAAAAGAAAATAATTTTTATAACTATCAATGACTTTAATGCTTAATATGTATGTATATGTTCAGTGTAATAAGCTATGAACGTTAATAGGAGTAGAATGCTTTAAGTAAAGCACTAATATCTAATAATGCTACACATACGTCAATGTACGTGGCTATTAGCCAATGGGATTGCGAGATTTAAAAACCTTCATTTGTTTTGATTGTTGAAATTTGAAAATTTTTGAAAACCCCTCTTATATTCTATGCTGCATGCATATACGGATACGTATACGCTATATGTAGCGCTTTGTACACTAACGTCATTCGAGGCCTATCATTACATGCATTGTAATTAAAGGGTTAGATTTCAAATTTCTTTAAAAAGGACAGTAAAAATTTAAAATTCAGTTTGTTTAATTAGTAAAAATAATTCATTTAATTGAAAAGTAAATAAAATAATTAAGTAAGAATATTACTTCAATTACGTGTAATTATATATTAAGTATTTAAAGTAAAAAGAATTATTTTCTCTTAAGTAGTATACAAGTTTTCCATTATCACAGATTAAAATAATATTCAAATGTATTCATTTCAAAAGCAGGTGGCAGAGGTGGATGTATACATTTTTAATAAAAGTATACAACAAAAACTTTTTTTTTTATAAGTTTCCTTAACTTAATGAGCCCAATGCTAGTAACTTTGGGTCAAGTAAACCTAATATGGTATCTAGTTAAAATAATTTGATTTTTGTAGAATTGAAATAAATCGTTTATTTATGCAAGAAATATTTGTCACTCAGAAATTAAAACCATTTTCAATATTCAACCTCTTTTCATATTTATTAATAAAAACTATACATTGAATATTTTACATAGATTTCAAGCCATTAAATCTAGAGAAAATTATGTACAATCTTGATAAAACCTCTTGTGGATAAATTCCAAAGGACCCTTAAACATTAGTAATCCATAAGATGACTTTATTCCTATAGCCCTGATTTCTTTAACCATAAAAAATATGTCTTGATGGAATTTTTCGCCATATATGCATATGCGTATCAATGAAAGCTCCTCAATTTTGTGGAAAGAAATTTAAATGAAAGTAAAGAAAATGAACTTTAAAAGACAAGTTTATAGTATTTTTTCAGTAGTGTTTTTACTGATTGAATTCATCATCTCTTTTGTCCTTAAAAATCCATGGATGACCCCTTTAAAAGTCTCCTTAGCTTCGTTTTCTTTCCCCTAAAGAATTTGAGGTTTACCTGAATTTTCAAATCCAGATCCTTTTCAATATCTCGAATTTGTGGATCAAAAAAGATTCTCTTTTAAACTTTTGCTCCATTGAGTCCGCCGAATTTGTCTGTTAAGTATTTGAATTCAAGACTTAATCGATCCAAAACTTTAACAAAATTTGTAGTTTAATTAATTTCAACAACTTTCAATTAATTTTTAGTAAAGCCTAAGTTTATACAACTGGGTAGGTAACCAAAAAATTCAGGCGTGCCTAATAAACGTACGGTATTTGAACCTAAGATATAAATATGATATGTCGTATATACCGCTTTATCTTAAAAATAAGAACTAAAATTTCATTTTAATATTTATTTTCCTCTTATATAGGTCAAAAAAAAAAAATTATAGAACCTAGAAAATGTTCAGTGGTGTACGGTGTAATAGTTTAATATAATTTTAAAAATGTAAAGTTTTCTTTAAGATATTTAATCCTTATAATAAAAGATGGTTGAAAGAAAAAGACATAATTGAATTTATGGCGTCAAATTCAATAAAAAATAAACTTTTAGCAAACTTCGGTTATGTTGTATCATAAAGATTAAATTCTCAAAGATGTTCCATATCAAATGATAAATTTCTCATGATGAGACTTCGTCAGTAGCGAATGCAACTTTTGATCTCATGGAATCTTTGAAAAGTTATATTAATACAACTGACATATAGAGATTGAATTGAAAATTCAACCAACATAGTGTTCTATTAATGATTTGATAAACTTTCAAATTCACCACCCAAGTACATTATGGAATTCAAATTCTCATCATATAGTGTTTCGTCGGAACAATACAATTTCAAAACCACATTTGTCGATATCACTTATATGTCAACTTTGTGTACTATCATTTCAAAGGCAAATAGACAAATTGATTTATTCAATTTGCAATACAAATTATTTGCTGTTCAAATTGAACTACCGTAATTGTTGGATAGAAAAAAAATGAGACAATTGTGAAATTTCAAATCCTTCCCCATTTAGGGACAAAAAAGTTTTCAATCTGACAATTATTGTCATATTTTGAAAAACAAAAAATTGTCAAAAATTTATAGGATCTATTAAAAATCAGGACTTGTAAGATTGACCAGTTGACAGTTAAAACCAAAAATAGTCATAAAGTAGGGCAGTATTTCCAAAACTATGGGTCGCGGGCGAATATTAAGTGAGCTTAAAGTGGCGATTTACTATCGTATGAGACATGAATTTAAAAAAAAGGAAGGGATGAATTTGATATTTCCAATAGTATTACTTTTAGGTATACCCTCTTTTTCTCTAACAAGGAGAGTGGAAGGTTTTGGCCTTAAGGTCTTAAAATCGCCTTGGGGTTCAGTGGCGTAGCCAGCTAACGAAGGGCTCTGAGGCAAATTAAAAATGGGGCCCCACTGCTATGTAAACTGATAAGGTTTTATTAAATAAAAATATGAGATATACAAATACTTTAAAAATCCTAAGCTACTTAAGCTCCTTTTTGGGCACTGCAGGGCAGGCAATAAAAATATTAAACAGTAACAACATAAATTACAATTAATACTTGGTGTAGGTTTGGCTAATAAAACGAAATAGAGAAGATTCAAGGGTTTATTATATAAAGGTCAGGCCTACCAACTGACTAAATAACAATTATATTTACAATTTTTTCCTAGCTTTAGTTTTCGCAAAAGTATCAATGACTTCGTTTGAATCCAGGCTTGATGCAGTTTTGTTTTCAATTGCTATTAGCGATAAATATCGGAGTCGAGTTTGGCCCATATTATTTCTTAAATAATTTTTTATTATTTTTAATTTGCTAAATGACCTTTCAGCTGCTGCAAAAGTGACAGGAATTGTAAAAAATAATAACATTGCTGTAAATACTTCGGTTAGGTCGCATTCTAGCGCTCCATATTTGCTCATTATTTCCTTACATAATTGGTAAACTTCCAACTGGATTTCCAAAAGTTCAGTTCGATCGAGATTTCTGGTGAGGATTCGAGGGCCCCCTGAGCTTGGGGGCACCTAGGTAGCTACGCCACTGTTGGGGTCATTGTATCACGATGCCAAGCACATATAAGGATGTGGATCAATTATTATAATAATTCTTGGATATATTCATGAATATTTCAAGATCCTACGCATGAAGACCACAAGTAAATACTACCATTATCTTACGCTAATTTTAACAATATACGTTTAAAATTTATATAGGGTAGTAGAAGAACTTGGCATAATTGCATTATCCAAACAAAGATATTATTTAGAATAAATTGACCAAAACTAGATTCAATTTCCGTTTAAAATAATCCACCATGAACACTGAAACAGCTCAAAATAGCATGGAATATGTATTTTTGTATATAAAAGGAATATATTTTCTTAAATAAATTTGCCGTTTTTATCTAAAGAGAGAGCTTTACAAAATCTAACTGTTAGATATATATTAATTAAATTCTATTATTTATTGTGTCAATTCCATAAAGCACATATTAGCTTTAAATGGAATTCATTCGGAAGTTTTTCAGAATTTTTTATTTCAACTTTTAAAGCTTTTCATTGAAACTTTGAAAAAAAATATTTAGTTTTATTCTTTGCCCTCTTTTTGATTTGAAATCTTGACAGCAGAGCTTTTACAAATGTGTTTTGCCTTTGTTATATACAGAAATTGCAAAAAAAATGTATTTAAGTAAAAAATACAATATGAGATAAATTTTCTTATCTATTATTCATTTGATCTTTTTTAGCTTTAACTAATTGTATTATTAAATGGATAAAATAAATTTAACATTGATTAATTTTAGAAAGAAAAACTATTGCCTTGGTTTTTCGATGATTTACTATAGCAGAGACATAAGTGGATGAAAACAATACGATAGATTCTTTGAAGTGAAAAAAAATGCGGTAATCATATATGGAAATATTTGAAAAACTTCCGGTTTTCACAATTTTGTGTTATCTATAAGCTCCAGGGAAACCTGTGAGGTAAGCTGAGGAGAATTTATGTGAAAAAATAAATACAGAAATATCAAAAAAATTTCTTTGACATATTTATGCTTTAAGCTGATCGAATTTACTAAATGTACCATACTTCTTCTTTTTCATGTTCCTCCTTCTTTCAAGGGATTAAAAATCATTTTGGCGATTGGATTGCAATTGTTCTCTTTATTTACAAAAATGCAAAAGTTTAGACTAAAAAAATGCATTATAATTATTAAAAGAAAGTATTTTAAAAATGAATTTGTATTGAAATATAAAACTTATCAACAATTAATTAAAAGTATGCACAACAAATTCGATAAGCAAACAATGCACTTGAAAAATTGTAAAAAAGCCTATCATTTATAGTTCTTCATTTCTAAGTTTGCAAAACTTTACAAACTTTACTATTACTTGTGATAAAGCAAAAATAATTGAAGCTTTACTCAAATAAAATTAAAGCTGTACATTTCCATTACAGCATTTTAAACGAAAAAGTTCGAAAGAAAGTTTTCAAAGATGCATTGAGTTGAAATCGAAGTTGGAATATTGAAATAAATCAACAATACAAATCAATTTGTTGGGATGATTTTCGATGACGACTGCATTCTAAAAGCAGGATAACGTATTCTAAAAATGGAAATAATTTGCGTCGAATTTTATTTCTGTGTGGTGTGTCAAAGTTTAAATTAAATTTTCCCAAGTTTTAAATAAATGAAAAATTTATGCTTAAAAAGTGCCTGTTTATTTCAGAAATAATTAATTTATTTGATAATAAAATTAACTCATTGATTGCCACACTATTAAAAAAGGTTTCCAAGTTAGCCAAAGCATTTCAAATTAATATTTCCCAAAACATTAAAAGTTTACCTTTGAAGAAAACCCCAGGCCTAGTTCCGTTTTTTATTTTTGAGGCGGTACAAAATGGGCCTACATTAGATTAACATTGTATTTGTGAATTATCGAAAACTTATAAAACAAATTCGAAAGAGTATGAAAGGAGTTAAATTTAATCTCTTGCACAAAAAGTGTGAATTGAATGTAACTCATATGGCAGTCAACGTATCATGAACCTTGAAAATTTTATTCAAGATTATTTTGTAACGACAAATCCTTTCTTCAGTTGAGGAAAATTCAAGCATAAATTTGAGATTACATTGTTTTTCCTTGTAGTATAGAATGGACTTCAATGTGTAGATTTCCAAGCATAGGAAGCGTAACAATGTTGTTAAATATTTATCCAAATTCATTCGTCATTTTATTATATTTAGTTAGTTTAACTAAAACCATATATTTCAAACTAGCTGAACCCGGCAGACGTTGTCTTGCCAGCCTATAGTTGTAAATAAATAAATTGAATTTAGCAAAAAAAGAGCTTATGAATTATTAGAATCACCTCCCGTATCAACCCGCAGTATCCCTCACTGTACCAATTATAACTTATTTTCAACATATAAGATTATCAATTACGTTAAGAGAAAATTTGCTCTACCTTTAAAAATCACTGCACAAGTATAGCAATTCAGTATTGATAGTTAGCGGCTATTGTATTGGCCGTTGAAAAAACCATTTTCTTGCGATCGCAGGTATGTTTTCGACGCAAGAAAAATATAAAAACAATCTTTAAAGGGGATTGTATATCGTGACAAAATTTCAGCTAAATCAATGATAATTTTTTTGAGCTTTTGAAATCAACATAAACCAACATCACAATTTTATATATGTAGATAAAAGATAAATTATTCACTGTTTATTTAAATCAGAGGTTGTCAAAAGTAGCCAACCCGCAGACCACAAAAGGCACCTTTGACAATATTTTCGACCCGCGATATGCATCAGGCTTTCATAAAATGTATACCTTTTATAATGACCAAATTGGTGAAAATCGAAATATTAAAATGATTACAGTGTATCTAAATTTAATATGGAGAGTTTGAGATATAACTTCAAAGGGGGCTCCCGGAGTTATGATGCATTTTCGAAGTGGCCCGCAATATCATATGTATAGGTCACCCCTGATTTCATGTATATTGATTTTTCGATATCGTAAAAAAATTCTATCAAAACATTAAAGCTGTCTTTAAATTGGAACCATAAGTAAAATCAGAATAAAATATTGGTACAACTATTTAGATTAGACTTGTCTGTGATCTTCATTATACTTTTTTTCGGGGGAAACACTAACATGTACCTGAAAATATAATATTATCGAAATCGATTAACCTGTTCTTCAATCATACGGTAGAATTTAGGTAGACAAATATTAAAGTACAATTTTTTTGACCTTTGCTCCATAATGACCATTATTGTGAGCAAAACCGAATAAATTCCAATCAGGTGTAAAATTGAAAAGAAGAATTTTACCTGTCCTCAACTTACGATTAAATAATATGCTAATGAGAAAAATGCAGATTCAAAGGTGTAATTTAGGGAATCGGAAAAAGGTGTTAATGTATTTATAATTCACAACAAATAATAAATGCTTCAAACCGGTTCAGATTACTTAAATGATATATTTATATTTGCCATTCTCTCATTTTGGCCTTCAAGTTTTAACTATTTTATTTCATATCACCAATTGAGCGTATACTTGAATTTTTCGTATATATATATCTGATCCCCGCGACTTCGTCTGCGTAACGTATAGGTAGATTATACTTTCTTTTCAGATTTGTTATTTGAACTGGTATATGAACATTTTTATTTCTCTTATTTCTTTTACGAAAAACATAATCATAATTAAAAACACTACTTTGTCGACTTTAAAAAGACACATTTAATAAACTGAACATTTAATATAGCCTATGTTCAACGGAGATAGTATGGCTTCCCAACAGTGAAAGAATTTTTCAAATCGGTCAAGTAGTTTCGGAGTCTATTCAATGCAAATAAACAATCAAATCATTCCTCTTTATAATATCAGAGTAGATTATAAAAACAACAAAATGTGGAATTATCAGTTTCTTTATTTATATAGTCCACAAAAGAGAAACATTAAGAAAAATGCAAAAAATTGATAAAAAAATGAGCCTATACAAATGAAGAAAAAAATCCGGCTATAGAAAATCTCAACTTTAAAATTTTGAAGAGAATTACAATAGAATTACAAAATTTTCTTTCTAATTGGCACTCGAATTTGTAAGAAATGTGGATTTAATTGCTAAATAAAGCATTGATTAATATTTTACTTATTATTTCCAAGTCGCAATTATTAAATTAATGAATAAATATTTATGTCCTTTGACTCAATTTCTTTATTGATTTCATTCCAACGACGCGCTTCAACAGTCTTTGACTGTCATCATCAGGTAATGTTTATTGGCCAAATAAAAAAAGAAAGGGCACTAAATACATTACTTTAAGTTGACATGAAAAATGTACCAAAACTTTCATTGTATAGAAACACAGAGATTTCAATGAAAGTAATGTGACCATTGATTTATAGTAAAATAAGCAATTAATCAGAAAAATCGTAACAAACCAAATCTTTGATATTAAATAAAAACTTTTTTGCCACTTTTATGTTATCCTCGTAATGTCTGTTTATTTTTTCTTGTGAAAACTTTGAAAAGTTCAGAAAGTATTGTGAAATATTTAAGGTTTCAAAAAAAGAGCTATTTTTTTAAACAAAGTAGATAATCTTTTTAAATTATTCTTACGGTCATGAATTCCAAAAAATAACAAACTCTGTTTGTTTTATTTTATATAAGCAACCCGGCGCCTACACAGGTAACTTCAACTCCTACTGTTACGTCGAGAATCCGCCAACATAGAGTTTTTCCATTGTTCTGGAAAAGTGAGAAAATTAAGAAAAATCCGATTTATTATACTTTCATAAAGTTGGGGAATTAGTAGCTCATAAATTTAAATAACAACTTACTAAATGTGTTTAATGTTAAATCATTAAATTTTTTAAAATAAGCTTTCTTTATTTCTACATGAAAATAATTGATGTATTCAATTTGTGGATAACATACTAAAAAACTTGGTTCATTTTTTGAGCAAAATCCGTCATCGAGGCATTTTTGTAGATGTATCAGCAAGTACGTGGTCCCATAGACGCACAATGTCTCCGTCATATTTTTCACTTGCTATTCAGTGTGGCCAGGGGAATTACCATGTAGTAAAGTCACTTTATATTGCCTATTTTGATAATTTGGCCATTTTTCGCGCTAAAACTTTTTTCAAATTTATTATCACAAGCTTTTGCGTTTGACCACCTTCAGTGGCGGACTAAGGCTAAAAAGGACCCTAAGCGACATTGCAATTTTGGGCCTTCACACTTGTCGACTTTATCAATCAACGTTTTAGCAATAATTATGAATATCACGATTTTCTATTAAATAAAAATTAAATAATTAAAACCTTATTTTCGAACCTCAAAAATTACAGGTTCTAGGTATGAACCGGTATGACCCCCCTGGCCTTAGTCTGCTGCTGACTACCGTTTTTATTCAATAACTCATACAATTCAATGTCCTTAAAGTTTTTCCATGGTTTTCCTCGTCTTACGATTTTATCAACGAAATCGCAATTTTCAATTTATGAAAACCCATTAAAACCTTGATATTTCTTAGGAACTTCCTGAAAGTAAGCTTCGACAAGCATTCGATTCGATTCTGTAGCTATTTTTGTTGAAATGGTAAAAATTAGTCCTTTGCGAATTAAAAAAAAAATGCTCAGGAACTTGATTAAGCCAATCCTCTCTAAACCACAACTTCTGGGCAAATTTCGGTTTCATTTTATCAGTCACTAGCTGATCCCCGCGATTTCGTCTGCGTAACGTAGGTGTAGATTATATTTTCTTTTCAAATCTGCTATTTGTAGTGGTATATAAAATTTTTTTATTTTTCTTATTTCTTTTACGAAAAGCAGATCAAAATACCGTAGAAAAGTTAGTATGGAAGATTTTATATATTTATTGATGATAATGCCAAAAAATTGACAAAAAAAATGACAAAAAATTGCTCCCTTAATGCTTTTCAGGAGAATATATAATTGCTCCAGGTCACAATCATTGGTTCAAAAAATTAGATTTTTAAAATTTTGATTGTTGAAAAACAAACAAAAATTAACAACCGCCTCTTTGATATTTGGTTTAAGTATCTGTAACATAAACTTCATACTAATTAAGTGAAATGACGTTATTTAAAATGTTGTTACTAAAATGATATAACAAAAACAGAAACCTATTATTGATTAATTATTTATTTATTAGTTACACTTATTAAATTCAAAATTTTGATTGTTGATTAGCTCTACATTTTCTCATATAAACTTAGTCACCCCGATTGTCTCTGTTAGAGTAGGAATTTTCAAAAAAAAATCTTATCACATGCCAACTTCTTATAAGGAATACACAAGATATTAACATTTCAGCTGGCAGAGGAGATATATAGTTACACGATTTTATGTATGCACGGTTTTAAAAACGTATTTACTTTAAACTTTATTAATATAATTATTTTTCTTACTACTACTGTTACTTTTTTCGTTAATATTTCCTTATTGAGCAACGCTAAGGATTTACTTTTTACAATTTTGTAAAAAAAATAAATAAAAAAAGCTTACTTTAAAGCTTACTTAAGATTCGAACCCACGTCTCTTTTATTGTGAGCATAAGAATGTCAGATACGTAAATGAATGTGCTATGAACATATAATTACAATTGTTGTTTGTTATGTATAAAAACATTTATATTTCAAAAAGGCAATTTTTTGTACTTTAAATTAAATTACTGTGCTTTTTATTAGTTCAATTAAAAAGATTAATACAGATCATTTTTTAACTTTTAAATACCTTTTCAATGATATAAGTATAACTCGCCTGTCTAAAGTAAAATTGTTTTTTTCATCCCTCAGTTTTTACGTAAGGGATACATTTCCTTATTATTTCTAAGGAATGATAAGTAGTCTAACGTGTGTGGGTAATTGTGTTGTATCTTAATATCAAGTTTCATTAAATTCAGTTGTTTTGTTCTTTACTATAGTGCCGTCTAACCGAGCGGTGACCATGCGACATTTTTCAAATAACTTAATTTTTTAAACTTATGATATCTTTCGAATGGAATATTCAAATTGAATAACTCAAAAAGTTATATAATGGTATTGAAGCAAACTTAAATATGAAGTCATTTATTTTGATGAGGATTAATCCCAAAGTATAAATAATTGAGCTTTTATAGCGGTGGCAATTATATATATTTTTTAAAATGAAAAAACACTTATTGTGACATAACTATAATAGTTAGGCATATGCTGTCGGTTTATTTTTTGTAGATAATGATATGTTCTGCAAAATCGTAGTACATTATTTTGTTCTATAACCAATAGTTTTCGCAGCGCACGCGATAAAAAAATGTTTTTTGGTAATTTTTTCAGATCTTGGGTTACATTATTGGAGTTTTAGTATGGATCCCAAACTTTTTTGATAATTTAATATAGCCTATGTTCACCGGAAATAGTGTAGCTTCCCAACAGTGAAAGAATTTTTCAAATCGGTCAAGTATTTCGGAGACTATTCAAAGCAAACAAACAATCAAATCTTTCCTCTTTATAATAATAGATAGATAACAGTATATCTGTAAATAATTATATTACTATTATTGCTAAATATTAAGGTTCAAATTATGATATATATTCACCGCATTAATTATGGATTCGTGTCAATATTAGGTGAGACTTACTATATATAGATCTTACCGCTCTTTCTTTCTTTACATTAGAAAAAAGCTTTTAAGATAGTGAAGGTGATGTATAAGTTCATACCAAATTAGTATTAATATTAAATAATAATTAAATACCATGTTCATTTGGTAGAGTAATCATCCTTCCATACATTAGAATTCCATGTTTGCGTATCTTCATATTCATCAATTTTTTTAGGCGATGTTTCACTATGGTGGTTGATTTATTCTTCCGATTCATAGTAATTATTTTTTCCATGGCAATCAATAAATTTATTAATAATCTTGGTTATTTCAGTCGTCACAGAATTAGATACAAAATAATATTTCGTGCAGAATTGAATGGTATCGCCTACATTTTCTTCTTCAATTGTATCATATTAATATTTGAAGAAAATAAGATATACAAACAAAATAAAATATTTCTTTGTGTACAACGTTGATAACTTTGGCCAGATTACGTGTAAAAACGAACATATTATGTTTAGATATTACCCGTGTCAAGCTAACAAGCCACATGAAAAGCATGAGTGGCGAAGTCAATTCCAGCAACTTTCAAAGTTTGACATTGTGCTTTATTAATAGTCATTCCAAACGTTAATTTAATTAGAAATTGGAGTCGTTCAAATTGAAAATGGAATTCTCAGGGTATATCATCGGTGTTGTTGGTAATACAACAGTTTCACCAGTTCTGCAACGATTTAATATATATCATTTTTAAATTTACTATTTTAAAGCTTGTGTCGTTCCACAGCTTTGGTGGGCTTATATTTTTAAGTTTGACTATAGATGAACTTACTTTTAATATTAATTTTTGCGATGGTATTCCGGGAATCATCAAAGTATTCAAAAACGTTTGGATAATGTACTGCCTCCTCCAAATTCACCACTTTGTCGAAATAATAGATTTATAATTAGACTGGGCCAAAATAATCGATTATTTTTTTTTTTGAAAAGTATATCGAAAATATTGTTCAAGGTGGCAAAAAAAATTTCGGGAAGGTTTAAGCCCTTAATATTAATATTAAGAGGTCTATAATCTTTAATTTCGATTTTTTATTTGTACTTTCATTTTTGCGTCAATGATGTCAAACTATCAAGGTAAAAAAATTCATCGGTTCATATATTTATAGAAAATTAAATTCCCTACAAAAAACATGTATATGAAAATATTTGCCAGACATGCCGTTTCCAAATGATCAAGCTTTAAACATAGATATAATTTTTAGATTTATCTTTTTTATTTTGGAATTTTGTAACTAACGAAAAAATTAATATGTAGAAATGAACAATACAAATTTTTGAAGGGAATTTAATGCTCTACAAAAAAGGTCTCTTAACGTTTTTACATAAAATCACTTTTTCAAAAGTTATTTACCATTAAAGTTAAAGGAAAAATTAAATTATTGTTTTTTTTTTTCGTTGTTGAACCAATTTTGAAAGAGTGATTTTATGTAAAAACGTTAAGAGACCTTTTTTGTAGAGCATAAACTCCCTTCAAGAATCTATATTGTTCATTTCTATATATTTATTTGTTCGTTGGCTGCAAAATTCCAAAATAAAGAAGATAATTCTAAAAATTATATCAAAAATTAAAGCTTGATTATTCGGAAATGGCGTATATGGCAAAAATTTTCAAAGCTACGTTTTTTGTAGGGAATTTAATTTTCTATAAATATATGTGCAGATAAATTTTTTTTCCTTGAGAGTTTGACATCATTGACGCAAAAATGAAAGCACAAATAAAAAATCGAAATTAAAGATGATAGACTTCTTAATATTAATATTAAGGGCTCAAACCTTCCCGGATTTTTTTTTTGCCATTTTGAACAATATTTTCGATATACTTTTCAAAAAAAAAAATAGTCGATATTTTTGGTCCAGTCTATTAATTATAGATGAACTTACTTTTAATATTAATTTTTGCGATGGAATTCCGGGACTCATCAAAGAATTCAAAAGCATTTGGATAATGTACTGCCTCCTCCAAATCCATGACTGTGTCAAATGAATAATAGATTTATGATGATATTTCCAATTTTAAAAAGGATTTAATGATTCATTGTATTCATTTTCTAATAAAAAAAATATAGTGTTATGACGTTATGTTACTAATATTGCAATATACCTTTTCAATGAATTCCTTTATGTTTTGCATCGAAGCACATAGGTAGATAAACACTATTGACCCATTGATTATAACTTTTGATTTTTTCTGAAGTCCAATAAAATTTAAATCTTATTCCTATCGACGACAATGCCTTTTTTCGAAATTCACTGTTAGTTTTGCATTTCAATAATTATTGTCAGTTTTCAAATTTTCTTTGTTAAAGTTTTATACGTTCATTATTAGCCGTTACTGATTTAAATCTTTTTTTCGAAAGCCTGCGTATTATATAAATAAGTATAGCTGGACTAAAGAATTTTATTCGTGCAATATTGCATACTCAAAACAGAGTTGTAAGAAGTTAACAATTGAGTATAATTGTTTGAAAAAGAAACAGTTTTAGTCAAAATAAATAAACGAAAACGATTATTTATCTTATTATCGATATATTATATCGATATTTATTAATAAATATATTAATAAACGATTATTTTCTAAAGGCTTACGCGATGCATAACGGTAAAAATCCTTGTTAGGCTAATTTTGGTTGGTATCTTAAATAATCATATTTCAATCAATTTACACAAAATCTTAATCATTCATACATTTCCGTCTATTAATAAAAGCCGTATGGAAATCTGATCAGTACTTTTTGAATGTATTCGGATTCTGCTGACAAACGGGGCGGAGGAAATTTGCTCTAAAATATTCAGTCCAACAAATTACCATTAATTTTTGAAATTTGTAAAAAGTAACGAAATATTAAAGCGTTTTTTCGTCGTTCAAGAGTTTTGGAGAAAAAAATTGTTTTTAAATTTAAATGGCACCAACTTTAGTGTATACCAGGGATGTCAAACTCGCGACCCGCGGGCCGCATGCGGCCCAGTCAATATATCCGATGCAAAGTAAAAATAAAATGGAAATATGAATTACAAACGAATCCAATGTATAAAATTATAATTTACTTTTTTTATAAACTATACTAAAATGTTTTAATAATGCTCACGTTGGGTTAATTTTGAAACTAGTCTCGGACAATAAAATTTCTGGCGAAATAGATAGATAGCAGAGAAGAGATGTATCAGGACATCAATAATAATTTGACTTTATATAATGTTTATTACAATGTATTATTCAATATACAATTTTTGTTTCTAAGAAAATTGTTTTTTTTGCGGTCCATCTAAAGTTAAGCATTGTTTATTTGGCCCAAGTAAGCTTTTGAGTTCGATACCCTTGATGTACACCCTATCCAATCCTTGAACTGAGAGTTTGAATTTCTTTTCGTCGATTAAAAAATAAAATAAGTATCGATTTTCCCGAAAAAATCTCTATGGGGAACGGCATATTAGGTCTTCGCACAAGGGCGGCCGACACTTTAGGGTTGGCCTTTACTATCAGAACTATTCGGCTACTGAAATACCATCTTTTGATAATTGTCTAAGTAACATAGGTAAAATTAAGCTTTTATAGCTATTAATTTAATATTTATTATTTTCAGCTTTTATAAGCATTTAAGCTTTTATGTATCATTTTAATTTGTTAAAGCTTAGGGTTGCCTGCCAAGAAATTGAAACCGTACTAAGCTTTTGGCAATGGAGGATGAAATTTCCAATAGTTATTGTTCCGAAGAAACTTTAAAAAAAACTTTTCATTATACTTCACGAAACCAAGCTTTTTTTTACACCTTTGCTACCTATATTACCTGCCAAAGTAACCACCATCTAGGGTTACCAACTCTCCAGTTTTAGTCCGGAGACTCCTGAAAAAATTAAGCTTTCTCCAGACTCGAGTTTATACAAAAAAAAAAAAGATTTTTTGTTCTTATTTTGAACACTTTTTCTTGTAAATATATTTTTTTCTTTTTATTAAATGCATCTCTCCGGATTAAGGCATAAGATCTCCAGACTTTCTGAAATTTAGAATTGGTAACTCTACCACCATCCAAACTCCAAAGCCGCTGATCATTCTTACTTGTGTTGGGCGCATGCGCATAGAAATTTAGAGCTTTTATAATGTAACGAAAGTTTGGCCATCGCGTTCTATAATGTTCTATAAGAAAACAATCCGTACATTGATGAAAATTGTTTGAAAATTCGATCTACATAATTTGATTATATTGGACGCGCTTAAAGACTTCACATTGTTATATGTTTTAGATTTAACCTAAATTATTTTAAAATTTTATTTTATTCTACCAAATTTCGGTTCATTTGGATTGTGTATAGATATGTTTGTTTTAGATAATTGTTTATTAATAAATGAATAAATTAAAACCCAGTTAACTGAAAATAACAGTAATTAAATTACAAATTAAATAAACCTTCCCTGTTTACATCTCTTTTGCTTGCGACAAATGGAATTTGAATTTGACATTATATCAAGTCAATTATCATCATTTGTCAATACTTCAAACTTGAATCAAGTAATTGTTACAATTTGTTTATATTATAAAGAAAATAATAAACCAATCAGAAATAATATATACTTATATAAAGGTGTTTTTTTTTTGCTTCCATGCCGAAATTTCGTTGGAAATATTTCAAAAAAAATTCCCTAAAAGTTTGAGCTCTTAATATTAATATTAAGTACTCATTCACAGCGTGTGAATATTTTCCATTTAAAATACACGTAAACTTTGATTTTTTTTTAAATTTTTATAGTTCAGCGGCATTTTATGGTATCGCCTCGCTCAAAGTCGGGATTTTTTTTACAATTGTATACTCTACAAAAGTGCCTATTGCGGCAAAATCGTAATTTACACGGGCGAGGTAGTACGGGTCACTAAACCTAGATTTTTCATAGATTTCTCGTTTTTCTCTCAGTAACTCATGAATTATAAGACCTACAGAAAAAATGTCAATGCCAAATTTATAGGAAATTTAATTTCCTGCAAAAAAGTTCCAAAAATCCAAATTGCTAAGATCGATATTTCTCGAGATATTGAGCCTTGAATTTCTCTTACTATAAAATTTTTACGGATTATTGAGTAAAATTTAAGAAAATATTGATTTTTTATTCCTTATTAAAAATAATTAAAAATAGGCATTTTTTTAGAGCATACAATTGTAAAAAAATCCCCACTTTGAGCGGGGCGATACCATAAAATGCCGCTGAGCTATAAAAATTTAAAAAAAAAATCAAAGTTTACGTGTATTTTAAATGGAAAATATTCACACGCTGTGAGCGAGTACTTAATATTAATATTAAGAGCTCAAACTTTTAGGGAATTTTTTTTGAAGTATTTCCAACAAAATTTCGGCATGGGAGCAAAAAAAAACCCTCAACCTATATAATATTGTCTGTAAATTAATATTATTCTTAATAAAATACATTAAATCATTGTTATAAATAAAGTTACCTGTAAATTAAAATCGAATTTTAAAGTCAATAAATGTATTTTGTAAAATTATTATTAATATGGCAATTGTAAAATGAGAATGATATTGTTATTATTATTATTATTTATAAAGAAGCTATAGTGAGGTGATTAGTTATAGAAGTTTATTTCTTATATATATTCCAAAATTTAGGTCACAAATTTAAATGTTTCGAATTTTATACAGAAGTAAACACGAAAACGACAACTGTTTCATGGTAATTTATTAACAAAGATAACTTTATGTAACCACGCCTTCATTACATACCCCTAGCGTTTTAAAAAATGTTTGTATTTCCTTTGGTTTTAATTAAAAAAGTTGCGGGTTTTTTTCCCAATTCACATTAAAGCCTTTGAAATTCTTCGAGGCCTATTTATAGTTTCACATTCAATTCGACTTTTTCTTATAATTTTTTTCGCTATATTCTTTTAAGAAAATGGAATACATTAGACATTTTTTTTCCTTGATCAAAAACAAAGTATTAGTGTTTTATTTACATATTTTATTAGTCTGAGATAACCGTAAAATAAATGCAGACGAAAAATTATTTAAAATTATCGTATTAAAACTGTGTCATGAATTTTCCGTTTGATTTTTTATGATAATTCTCCAAAATTGTACGTTTAGTGAAACTCTATGTTAAATAATTAAAAGTGTTAATTTAAACGAACGCTTTTTGTAGAAATTTGGACAGAATTATTAACAATTAGCATCAAACGAAAATTTGAAGGTGAATTACATTGTCAGGCTGCGAGAAAAACGAATGGTATAAGAATATATATTAAATTATACAAAGATAAACTTAAATTATTTTCACCTTCACTTTAAACGGAAAATGTATTCAGTCTTTATTAGTCTTCAAAATATGATATTTCAGGTTTTATACTTTATATACTTATCATATACAACCGGTGAACGTATTTGAACATTTTGATATGGTTTTTCCGAAAATGTGAGACGTGAAAATAAATTTAATTTTCCGAATACATTTTGTAGTCATCTGGCATGGAAATGGTAACCGGTACATGTAATTGAGTATATAATTATTTTATTTATGAAGCAAATCGTAATCTGATATGAATTGAATTAATTTGGTACTAGAACAAAGGAAAATAAAAATTTATCTTATTTTTCGGCAAATCATTAAAAATATAATCAAATACATTTTTCTTTTATTTTATCAAACATACTGAAACCCATATAATTGAAATTTAAAAAAAATGCCTTTCGTCCCTTCTTTTTGTCCTCCAATTATTAAATATGCCAAAAACTTAAATCGGTTGAGAGATAAAACCGGTACATTGGTATTGTCCGGCGGAATTTAATAGTGCGGGTATACAGAGATAATATTCAAAATGACATAATAAGTATGTTGTCCTTTTGCAAAATCTAATGTTCTGAAATTATCGTAACGTAGCATTTTAGATGGGAAAATTAATGGAAAATTTATTGTTTTTCCTTTTTTACAATAATTTTCAAACAGCATATCTGTTCTTGGTGAAAAACCCAAGGTAGTTCATGGTTGTATTTAGAATGCCGTAATTCGATGAAACTTTTTTATTTTTTATATATAAATCGGCCATCAGGATCTAGGTCCTATAATCCGATTTGATGACCGGAGCTGACGTGATGGAGATCACTCCCAGTGGAGAAATCTCCCTATGCCTCTACTTGATCACCAGGCACTTTTTTTAGCCTTCTTTCATTTTGGTGCTCCAAAAGTGGCGGAATCAGGGGACTCAACTTTCCAAAATGATTAGTGGTACGTACGGTAATGGAGTCGGTGACTGATGAGATGTGTAAGTCTCTTCGGAGAGTCTCATTTGTGACATACCATGGAGCATCTGCCAACTGTCTCAGGATCTTTGATTGGGTGGCCTCGATTAATTTAATGCTTGATTTGCTGGCAGAGCCCCACAGCTCAATACCGTACGACCAGATTGGCACTATTACTGCTTTGTATATAAGTAGTTTATCCTCAAGGGGAAGTTTAGAGCCCCTACCCAACAGCCAGTATAACTGTTTGAACCTCTTGTTGATGTATTTTCGTTTTTGGATGATGTGAGATTTCCAGGTCAGCCTCCTGTCCAGATGAACACCAAAGTATTTGACGGTATCGGATGATGGGATCTCAGTTGAGTCCAGATTGCCCGGGGGGCCCGTTCCTTTCCTGAGAGTGAAGGTCACTTGAACTGATTTGGACTTATTGATAGTGATTTTCCATTTTTCAGTCCAAGTGCCCAGTAGGTTTAAATGGTGCTGGAGGTACAGAGAGGCAATTACGGCGTCCTCGGCGATTGAACTTGGAAATATTTTAAATACAAGATAATATGATAAGGATGAATTTTTTGCTAAGATAATTTTCTTGGAATACAAGTTAGCCTCTTGTATTCTTCTTGTACCATTGAATGTTTCTATGATATTTGACTAAATTAAAAAATATTACCGATATCAATTAATTTTCGTAATTCAATTTTAGGTGGTACGAAGTTCACCGGATTCTATAAACTTAAGCCATTGAATCAATTCGTCTCTTAATTTTAAATGAACAATGAAACAATCTAAAGCTTATAAGTAGATTGCATTAAGTAAATATATGTGCAAAATGCATTACACGTACATATAGGAAATGATAATCAAGTTCTGAAACCTCTAAACCTCAAGCTTAAAGTTCTCAAGCTTTACTCAACACTTTAGTTATTTACTAGTAAATTAAATCTAACACCAGGGATTGATTTTTTTTTAAAGAATTAAAAGTTTACTTCAAAAATAACATAAACGAGGGCATTAAGAAAAGGAAACAAAAAAGAAAGATAGGATGTCAAAAAACTTTATTGACAACTGTAAATTATAATCGAAATGGTTTTTTTTTTCATATCCATAATTTATTGAGGGGACGGTTCTTCCTTATCAATTGAATTTTTTTGTAAACCAAAATATATATAGTCATATAAGAAAAAAATAAATTACGATTTCAACAATTCCCTTTTCACGTGTGTAAAAAATCCCATAGAGTACCTACTGGTATAAGTCTCACGGATAAATCCTCAAGAATAAAAAAGAGAAAAACGGAAATAAAATGCGGTACGCTATCGAAAAAAAAAATGTGAATAATAAATTGTTGTTCAAAAGAATTATTATCAAGTGTTGGTGGTATATCCACTAGAAATTATGTTTCAGATGATTTTATAACTGAGCAATAAAATATGAATTTATTTCTTCAATCTATTCCACAGCTGAAATAAAAATGTAAATTAAATTTCTTTACTTCGTCACCAACGGGAATTACGACTTGGTGATCAATTTTTCATTCCTTTTTTTTTTAAAAGAGAAAATTTTGGTTTAGAACAATCAGAAGGATTTGTTATTTATCCATAAAATATATCAGTTCTAAATATGCATCTGGTGTATCACAGACTCCAAATGAAAGTCGTAAAAATTGTGTACAAAGAATACAAATTGTGTATAATTCCTATGGTAGCCAATTCGTTTCTAAAAGTATCGATAAAATTTGCATTTATAATGTAAAATTTTCATTATTTACCCTATTAAATAAAGTAACAATAACTTCATTACGATTTAGAGCTAGAGACCATTACGAACAATTATGAAAGTGAACAATTTTAACCTCGGATGATTACTCCACTAGAAATTGCATCGGGTCCTTATTGGGCTCCAATTAGAAAATCCCTATTTGGGCCCAATGAGGGCCACAATGTGGAATGACTAATGGAGAAATCCCCATTGGGCCCTACGTGGGCCCACAGTGGGAAAGCTGAACATTGCAATTAAAAATTATTGTAATTGCTTTATTTTACAGTATAATTACAATTCATATTAGCAGTTATGGATGAAATTTTTTGAAATATATGAATTGAAGTTATTAAATAATTGTGCCTCAACTGATTGCATTGAAGTGAGATGACAGTAAGAGAGAAATAAAAACTTAGCTTCAAAAAAAGTTAAAATATCCTCTTTTGTAATTCACCAATGTGGGGCTTATTAAATTTATTATCTACTCTAATATTATAAAAAGGAAAGATTTAATTGTTTGTTTACATCGAATAAACTACGAAACTACTTGACCGATTTGAATTTTTTTTTTCACTGTTAGGAAGCTACACTATCTCCTTTGAACATAGGCAATACTAAATTTTCAGTGTATTAAATGAGTCTTTTTAAAGTCGACAAAATAGTGTTTTTAAGTTTGATTATGTTTTTCGTAAAAGAAATAAGAGAAATAAAAATTTTCATATACCAATACAAATAGCAAATCTGAAAATAAAATTTAATCTACCCCTACATTGCTCAAACGAAGTCGCGGGGGTCAGCTATATTGAATATATATGTACGAAAAATTCAAGTTTATGCTCAAATGATGATATGAAATAACATAGTTAAAACTTGAAGGCCAAAATGAGAGAATGGCAGATATAAATATATCGTTTAAGTAATCTAAACCGGTTTGAGGTATTTATTATTTGTTGTTAATTATAAATACATTAACACCTTTTTTCGATTCCCTAAATTACACCTTTGAATCTGCATTTTTCTCATTACCATATTATTAATTATCGCAAGTTGAGAACAGGTAAAATTCTTTTCAATTTACACCTGTTTGGAATTTATTCGATTTTGCTCACAATAATGGTCATTATGGAGCAAAGGTCAAAAAAATTGCAGTTTAATATTAGTCTACCTGAATTATATGATTGAAGAACAGGTTAATCGATTTCGATTATATTATGTTTTCAGGTACATGTTTATGTTTCCCCCCAAAAAATGTATAATGAAGATCATAGACCAGTCTAATCTAAATAGTTGTACCAATATTATTTTCTGATTTGACTTATGGTTCCAATTTAAAGACAGCTGTAATGAGTTGATAGATATTTTTTACGATACCGAAAAATCAGCATACATGAAATCAGAGGTGGCCTATACATATTATATTGCGGACTACTTCGGAAATGCATCATAACTACGGGAGCCTCTTTTGAATTTATATCTCAAATTCTCCATACTAAATTTAGATACACTGTAATCATTTTAATATTTCGGTTTTCACCAATTTGGTCATTATAAAAGGTATACCTTTTATGAAAGCCTGATGCATATCGCGGGTCGAAAAATTGTCAAAGGTGCCTTTTGTGGTCCGCGGGTTGGCTACCTTTGACAACCTCTGCTTTAAATAAACAATGAATATTGTATCTTTTACCTACATATATAAAATTGTGATGTTGGTTTATGTAGATTTCAAAAGCTCAAAAAAATTAATATTGATTTAGCTCAAATTTTGTCACCATATACAATCCGCTTCAAAGATAGTTTTTATCTTTTTCTTGCGTCGAAAACATACCTGCGATCGCAAGAAAACGGCTTTTTCAACGGCCTATACAATAACCGCTATCAATACTGCATTGCTATGATGGTGCAGTGATTTTTAAAGGTAGAGCAAATTTTCACTAAACTTAATTGATTAACACATATTTTGAAAGTAAGTTATAAATTGGTACACTGAGGAATACTGCGGGTTGATGCGGGAGGTGATTCTAATAATTCATAAGTTTTTTTTTTGTTAAATTCAATTTATTTATTTACAACCATAGGCCGGCAAGACAACGTCTGCCGGGTTCAGCTAGTTTGTTATATGTCCACATATTATTGTAACAGTTAATTGATGACCACTAAGGTATATTACAATTGTTATTAGCGTAATGTGTATATGATTTATTTCTAAAGTTATATACAAAGGCTTAATACTAATAAGTCGAATATGACTCGCGAATTTTGGCGTTTACGAGCCAAAAGGTGTCGAGAATCAATCCAGCAATGGAACATCTAATGGCTATAGAATATTTACATCATAATTCGAAAGAAACATCAAATGCAACCAACAATTAATCTGCACTGGAAGATAATAATGAATTGTTTGGTTTCCCAATTGGGATCTTATTGCGATTGCCTAACAGGGTCCAAAGGGGCAGCTCAATAAGGATCCCATAGGTAGTGGCGTAGCTGGGTAACCAAGGGCCCTGGAGCAAATTAAAAAATGGGGCCCCACTGCTATGTAAACTGATTAGGTTTTATCAAATAAAAATATGAAATATACAAACACTTGAAAAATGCTAAGCTACTTAAGCTGTTTTTTGTGCATTGCAGGGGAGGTAATAAAAATATTAAACAGTAACAACATAAATTACAATTAATACTTGGTGTAGGTTTGGCTAATAAAACGAAATAGAGAAGATTCAAGGGTTTATTATATAAAGGTCGGGCCTACCAACTGACTAAACAACAATTATATTTACAATTTTTTCCTAGCTTTAGTTTTCGCAAAAGTATCAATGACTTCGTTTAAATCCAGGCTTGATGCGGCTTTGTTTTCAATTGCTCTTAGCGATAAATATCGGAGTCGAGTTTGACCCATATTATTTCTTAAATAATTTTTTTATTATTTTTAATTTGCTAAATGACCTTTCAGCTACTGCAGAAGTTGCAGGAATTGTAAAGAATAATAACATTGCTGTAAATACTTCCGTTAGGTCGCATTCTAGCACTCCATATTTGCTCATTATTTCCTTACATAATTGGTGAACTTCCAACTGGATTTCCAAAAGTGCAGTTCGATCAAGATTTCTGGTAAGGATTCGAGGACCCCCTGAGCTTGAGGGCCCCGGGGCACTGCCCCACCTAGCCCCTAGGTAGCTACGCCACTGCCCATAGGGCTCACTCGAAAATTTCTTGCCAGGTATTGATAAAAAAATATTCCATAAATAAATAAATAACTAAAAAAATTATTTATTCTTATCATTTTTTTCTTTTTAAATTATGTTAATTTCAAAATAATGAATAAATATGTTGAGGAATGCAAATTTTTAATGTCACTAAACCATTAAGAGTCGGTTTTTAACATCTAAATAGTGCCATTAACTTTATCCGGAGGAAAAAGAAAAGTTGCTTGTTTTCATTGTGAAACAGTAATGTGTTGGGTATATCTAACAGATAAGTTTTTATCTATTAAAAAGCTATCATTAAGCCTACATATCCAGCTGAAAATTCAAGCCGTTAATTTGATAAGGACAATGGCATATTGATTTCCATTTTTCGAGAGCTGAACTTTGCAATGGTCACATACTTTCCCAATAACATTCATTAGAATTTCATATCTACATTAGAGGGTAAAAATTTTTGTGCCAACACATTGAGAAACGGAAACCTCCCACGCTTACATTACCGATCTTTATTTTCTCAAATATTCTCGATTTCATCCCTGACTGAACCCAATGACCGTGGGGATAATTAATTCCGGTCAATCGATTTGATTCTGAAGTGGCTTAATTGAATGATTGAAGATGTGATTTCACTTACTCTGCGTTTTCATCGGCTTTAGTTTGGAGACGAAAAAAATTGGCGAATTCCAGATGAGACTGGCCATCCAGACGATGGTGATCATTTTATATGCATGGAACTGCGTTTGCCAGCGCCGGGATTTCAATGGACGACAAATTGCGAAATATCTTTCTAATGAAATCGCCACCAATGTGCAGACTCCGACCGATACTGAGACAGCTGCAATAACAAAATTTATTCATTAAATTTTTCTAAGCTATATGTAGTATGTTATTGCTTTGTTTGCTTGTCGATTTAACTTGAGTTATTTAAATTTATTCCAACGAAGAAAAAATTTATAACCGTTAATAAACTGTTCTTGCCTTTCATAACCCAGAGATACTTGAATTATAATATGAATACATTACGGAATTTTCTTTAAAAACATATAATGGACAACCGGCTACTGGTATCGTAACCTAAACAATGTTTTGGTTATTATATTATATTATATTATTTTATTCAAAGTTTTGAAAACATATCTACATATTTAATTCAAATATACTTTGCAACACATGCAAAGGGATACAATTTTTTTAAGTTAAATTATTCCTGAAAGAATTAACGCAAATATTACCACTCATGATATTATTTCCGGGTTCGGTTTCATGTCTTTTGTCGTTTTAAATGAAATTGTAATTTGGGAATAAAAAAACCAACATTAAAAGGTTGTCAAGGGAGTAATTAATTTTCTGACTAATGAAATTTCATCCTAAAAAATATATAAACTTTATTTGAATGACACATTATTCACTGACAAAAAAATGCCAAAAATAAATACTTCCCACCCATATGGAATATGAAATTTCCAAACAAAACTATTTAGATTGTAAGTTTGCAGCAGATTCGGTTCTGATGACACGTTTTCCTGTGACAAGGAAAGCACAAGCTTTAATACATTTTATTAGACAATGCATTTGAAACGTGCAGATTGCAAGTGAAAATATAGGAAAATAACGGAAACGTTACTATACCATTTTGTGACAATTTACATTTGAATAAAGTAATAATAGTTTTGCACATGGAATACCAATATCTTTTTAGATGGTATAACCAAACAAAGTGGGAAATTGTTATCGTTAAATTATTTAAAATAAACAATAGGTTTTATTATTGTATATGGGGCATTCCATGGTGACTGGTGGGACATTTGACTTTGAATTTCGACTAATTATGAGCTATAATTAGATGATTGAAACTAGTATAATCATAAAATGTATCACATTTTATAGAAATATAACCAATTAACAACATCACTTAATAAAAAAAATCTTTTTTTTCTTAGTTTCTTGTAATTGTCACTTGAATTAGTGTGACTAGTGGGACACCAAAACATCCTTCTCTCTTACTATGGTGCACTTAAAGACAAATGTCAGTTCGACTACTAAATTTTCAAAAGAGATTTTCTTCCTTCTACTATATTTATCTCACATTATTTCATTTTCATCAAATATTAGACTAATTACTTACATAGAAGAAATTAAAAAAAAATTATTGTGACTGGTGGGACAAGTACAAAATGTGTAAACAAAATTTTTCGTTAATGACACTTTTATATTTTTTCTATCTTTGTATTGTTAATTGGGCAACGTATTGGTGGAGGTTTTTGATTTAAGGTAGAATTTTATTTATTTCTATACATTTATATATTTTCGGTAACACAAGAATATTGTTTAGACTTAAATTTTTTCTATAATTTCCGAATAAACATTAAACTAATTTTTATTCAATCATTATCCTTGAAGAATAAAGTCCAGTGTCTTACATTATTGGACTCTGATGATGTTGCCGTCAAATAATAACTAATGCTTTTATTGTCATCAGCTTTAAAATAATGGTGTTTTCTAATGCATGGAATTTGTTTAATGTTTTGCCACTGTTTGTTAAGATGTGAATGATTTTTTTTAATATCATCTGCTCCAACAAGGAAAACATGGAACCCATTGATACCATTTAACACTAAATATTCGTGGCAGTCTTTACTATTTTTAATTACTGCTTTTCTTGTCATAATAGCAGACCAAAGAGTTCGTTTTGCTATTGCTCCGATACCATCAACTGCTCCTTTACCATGACCAGAAGCAAAAAAAAATCCAATTCTATCTAATTCAAAAAAAAAATCCATCATGTATTGGCTATAAGCTATAGTCCCACCAGTCAAATGTGCCTGGTGGTACATATTCGAAAAGAACCTAGAGACTATAATATTAGGGTGTCCGTTTTTCCCAAATTGATTTTTTTACAGCGATCGCCCCATGAATTTTTAGTTTATGATACAAAAAACATTATCCAATACAATTAAACTCTTAATTTCTTCTTTAAACCATGCCGGAAGCATGTTACTTTTACCTTTTAAATAACATGGGATTAATTGACTTTTTACTTTTAATTTTTTTTCCTCTGAAACAAATAGATGAAAAGATTAAAGATCAAAGTATTCCGACGTAAAATTTAATGCTCTACAAAAAAGGTATCTTATACATTTTCAATTTAATCACTTCATTAAAAGTTATTCAACATTTAACTTGTGCCTAATATAAATCTTGCAATATTTTCAACTTTTAGCTCATTTTTACTTTTTTTGACTATAAAATCTTTGGAAGAGAAGATAAAAATTATTATCATTAGAGCGCCAGTGATTATTTGTGTTAATTTTAAGGCTTGACTTGAAAATCAAACAAAAAAATCATTTTTTGATAATTAAAACAAATGGCATAAGATCCGAATTGGCTATAGTCATGAAATTCAATTTATCCAGCAAAATTTTCGAACTTTAATCAATATTTTGTGCCTAATTTCATACTTATTAATGAGACTATCGACAAAAGTTCAATTGAAATTCAAATTTTTACCATTTCACCTGACGCCATGTATGAGAAATTTCTTAGAACTTGTAGTCACAAATTAAATGTTGAATAACTTTTAATGGAGTGATTTAATCGAAAGTTCATAAGACACCTTTTTTGTAGAGCGTTAAATTTTACGTCAGATTAAGTTGATCATAAATCTTTTCATTCATTTGTTTCTGAGAAAAAAAATTAAATGTAAAAAATCAAATAATCCCATGTTATTTAAATGGTAAAAGTATCATGATTCCGGCACGGTTTAATCAAGAAATTAAGAGCTTAATTGTATTGGATAATTTTTTTTGTACCCTAAGCTAAAAATTCAGGGGGCGATTGCTGTAAAAAAATCAATTTGGGAAATAACGAACACCCTACTATAATATAGACTTTTTAACAATCATAAGAAGTTTAAATTATTTAAGACATGTTTATTTTTACTTTTACCAAGAAAAAAAATGAATTAAGACGGTTTGAGTTTAAAAAAACAACTTTTGTATCTTTTTGTGTGACTGGTGGGACATGTAATTATCTTATATTCAAACACGAAATATTCAAAAACTAACGTATCTTTTCAATTAAACAAATCGTTGTCCTTTTGTTTATAATGTTATTGGTCTTCTGAATATAATGATAAATTTGCTGAAATTAATAAGATGGTTAAAACCAATATTGCTAACAGGAACATTTCCCATGGATACATGTACTAACTTGTACTTGAATTTTAGCCAAACCAAAAAATCGATTTTTTATCGTTTTAGAAAAAATTCTTTTGATATTAGTAAAATTTATAGTTTCTATTATAAGTAAGGGCTAAATTTAAAATAATAAGAGGAATTATAAATTCAAAGTCATTTTCCTATTTTTCATGGAATGCCCCATTGAGGACAATGAGGGAATGTAAAACATAAAATTAAGGACTCTATAGTAATATATTAAAAAAAAAAATATTTTTTTTTTGGTAATTTATTTTACGAACCTTCAAACTTGAAAAATTACAGATTATTTTAAACGAAGATAAATGGTTAATCCTTTCCACCTACACGATTCTATAAAAATTTTCCCACTTGATAATTTTCGTAAAATAATGGATGTTTCATTTCCCATTCTTTTTGTGTGTCGTTTATATTTATTTATTTTTGTGTTGAATTTTTAAAGCAAAAAAAAAAAAACAACAACAGTGGATTATTTCCAATAAGTCATAAATTGATTTCAAAGCTTAAAATGTTTACTACAATTTAAATCATATGGTGTGTTTAACCTATTTTTATTAATCGACATTTCTTTTTTCATCCTTGTGTTTTCAATAATTAAATTCCTGTTGTACTTAAATACTTTGATTTGGGAACATAAAGCTCGCCTAGTGCTTTTCTCTTGTGCAACAGGAAATTAGAGTTTTCACTTCAGAAAGTTTTCATCGATTTTGCAATTCAAAGAATGTGCGTTTTCTTTTATTTTTTTCTTTCCTACTATGGTTTTTTTGTTATTAAATGAATAGCAAAAGCTTTTATGCGCAAATAATTAACTTAAATGTAGGAAAGTGGACAGCGAAACTTTTTTTCGTTCTTAGTTTTGTATTTAGATGAAAAGGTTCTTTGTAAAGTTTTGCAAAGATTTTTCGCATTGTTTTATGTCCAATTTAGCCTTTAGGAAGTAAAGTTTCAGTTTTAAGAAGGATTATTATTGCTTAATCAACCACTGTTTTAAAGTACTTTATCTTTTTAATGATTTCTAGTTGAGTAAAAAATAATATAATATTTCATATAATTATGAAGAAAATATTTAATTTTACTTGTTGAAAATTCTAAAAGAGGGCGTCACGATAATTTTCAATATTCAAATTGGTTTTTTCACAGCATCCTACAGTGTTAGTTCTTTGGTAAATGATCTTTGGGACTACTCCTTAATCATTTATTTCCCTGATTTCTGGTAAATTATTACTTTACCATCAATCATTATTTGCATTTTTTTTAATTAATCTTCAAACCAAACATCTTCCTGAAGTTGGTACGTCTGTCATTATTTCTTGTAACTCTTTTTAGTTCTCTAGTAACTTAGTAACTTAGTAACTCTTCTTATTTCTCCTAAATAGCTGAAGCTTCTAAACATTTATTACTACAATTTTAGTTTTCGAAACTGAGTTTACTCATAAAATATGTTATTAAAAATTAATTCCCTGCGAAGATTATATTTTTGTTAAAACATTTTCCAAGCTCGTACTTTGCATTAAAATAATGATATTGTAACAAGAGAAAGTTTTTTTTCTTAGATGAAATTTAACATTGACAATGAATGAAGGTTGAAAAAATGTTTTCTCACAAAAAATGTGCAGACGAAAGAAAATGAGGTAAAACTTTTAAATAAGCTAATTTCGGTTATTTTATGAGCTCAATAATTAATACATTGTTCTTAACTGTATAAAACGAATAAGTAAATTTAACAATTACGAATTCAACTGATTTATTTTCAAAATCACATTATTGTCTTAATTAAACGATGATACATTATTGCAAAGTTGCATCTAAAGAAAAAAGGATTTATGTTCAAGTTTCAACTCCGTACTGATGCCTAAAAATATTTTTACTCAGGACTAAATTTTCTTCTGTCTTTCTTATGAGGGTTGTTGCCTGTTTGGCCCAGATTATAATGCTTCTTGGAATAATAATGAATAATTGTTTCTCCATCGTTGTGGAGGTCTACCAAGTGGTCTTTTAACATCAGGTCGTTGGATATTAGCCTATTTTACTATATGATCTGGACTCATTTTATTTACATAGTCTTTACAAAATTTTCGTCTTAATTTTATCCATCGTATAACATGCAGAATATGTAATTCTTTTATGATGGAGCTTTTACGATCAACGAAAACTTTGATGATTCACCGTGAATCATCACAAAGCAGTTACGGAGTGATCCAAACTACTTGATGACCACTGATGAAGCTTGCTTGGCAATCGAAACACGTATCTGGAGAATACGTCACGAATATTTTTGTTTGAACTTCTGTTCAAATTTATGTTGGTGGTATGAATTTTCATATATTATTATATTAAATTATACTACGTAAATTGGACTGCAATATATTTTATATATTGTATACACAGTATAACTGTTCAAAGTCAGTTAAAAAATCTTATTTTGATATCTTGGTTCATGATTTATGAATAGGTGTTTTTTTCGTCCCTTCCTTCTTCAATGCCAAAACTATTCTACTGTTTGTTTTAGTAAATATTCGTTTACCAAACAAAGTTAAAGTAGCCAAATCTTCAGGAAGATATCAAAAGTGATCCAATATCTTTTTATGGGGACCTTGGTAAAAACTTGATTATATTTTCGGAACTACTCCAAGTCTTTCATAATTTGGAAATCATTTGCAGGTGCCACGTAATACACTGGCGCTATGGAATAATATCTTGCGTAAATTTGTACGACAAATATGCAAATATTTATAATGGCTTCAGCTTCTTTAATTGCATTACTAAGTTGACCATCCAATGTGCATGATACATATCACTAGGAGTTTTGAATGAGAGATATCGTTTTCAGGGATTCTTCCTTAAAATATAATAAACTGATGAAACAGTTTCTTTTGATGGTCAGAAGATTGAAATTTTGGTAATAAATTCTGTGCAAAAGTTAAATCAATTTAAATCTGTGGCCATAGTTTGAAAGCAACTCCAAGTAGACGGTTCGAATTCTGTAGTTTTTACTCTTTGAGAATAATTTTCGCACAATAATTGCAAAAGGGATCGCTTAATAGTTCAATACCAAGTAAAATGACAGCCCAAGTACGATTTCATCATCCAATAAGTGCAATTCATGGGTAGAAATCCGTTTTCATGGATTTAGCAAGTTGCTTTCCCATGTCTATTTCTTGGCGGTGTATAAAAGAAAAGCTATAATTTTAAAGTGACATATTATAATTCAAACTTATCAGTGTCGAATCCAAATCAACGGTTGCTTTTTGGTCACTCAGCTTAGCTACATAAAGAATTATTGCTAAATTAGATTAAGAATTTAAAATTACTTTTTGGCCTCGAAGATGGTTCTTTCCAAGGAGAATTACAACGATTTTAGGTCATCTCAACATCATTTCTATCATTTGAACTAGAAAGTAGCTGAAGATGTAAAGTGGCTGAAGATGATAATTAATTGCTAGTTAGTCCATTTAATAAAATTTTCCTTATTCTTTCATTTTCTTCAATTAAGCTGCTATTTTTTCTCATGTCAATCAAATTTTCTCGCCTAGGTACTGCGTATCGATGCTATCAACTCGTTACAATGAACCATTTTTTTATAATTCAAAAGAAATTGCTTATTTTCGTCAATGGTCATTATATTTAAAACATTAGAGTGAGTAATATCAAAGAAAAATTTACCTAAATTATTAAAATTAAAAACCTTTACTTTAATTATTAAAAGTAAACCATTTTCAACATTTCAATAAGCATGTTATTGCTAATAATTTTCAAGAAAGTCTTTAATGATCTTTACATGTAAATAAAAAAAGCCGAAATTAAAACCTAATACATATTTAAGTTGATAATGGTTTTATAATTTGCGAGTTAGAACTATTCTATTCCCTAAAAAGCGGTTTTTACTGTAACTTTGCTATATTTTAGAGATTTTATTTTATTGGTAATATTCTGATTTAGGATCTAAGAAAGTAGTTCATCTGAAATTATTAAGATCTTTTCTTGAGCCCTTAATATAACCAATGCACGAATGAAATTGAAACTTTGAAATTAAAATAAGTTTTTAATAAATTATATGATTGATTACCATAAAACTCGTATGTATACAAATAGCGGATGAAATATGCAATATAGAAAAATGTGCAATTTATTATACAAAAAACTGAAGGGAAATTGGATAAAAAATATTTATAGCGAGAGCAGAGTTAATATCTTTTCGTTGAATTCTTTTAGCGAACCAATAAAAATATGTCAATAGAAAATATATTAAACCTCATACTTGTTCAACCATTAAAATACCTATACTATTTAAACGTCAAATTTATGGCAAGGAAAATCTCTTTTAAACGATATCAGTTTACATAATTTAATATCTTGCAAGCGGAAAAAAATAAGAACAAACTTTTACTCTAATACTTCAGCATTAACATATTTAAGACAAAATTACGAAAAATGATTTCACACCAAATGAAAACTCTAAGGATAAAAAGGAAAACATCTTATGTCAATATAAATAAGGTAAAACTTCTGATAACTTTAATACTATCTTTCGTTTATTTCTTACTCAGTTCTGTAAGCCAAAGAAATGAAAAAAATTATTATAGAAATTAGTCACTCGTAAATTCCAATGTTAAAGTTTGGCTTGAAAAAGAGCACTATAACAAAGCTTAAATAAATTCTTATAAATTCTAATAAATTCTTTTGGAAAAGAAGCTTAAATAAATAAGGTACGGAAAAGTTCGTTTTTAATATAAGAAAAACAACATTCCAGGCATATATATATTTTTGAATTTTCCTCGGAAAAATTCCGTATCTCATGAGACATGCATAATTTACTGGTTATATACCTACAATTTAAAGGAAATATCTCTAGCTAAATCTAGTTACGGAAAAAACATCGTTAGAGATTGTCATCGGAATCATACGGGGAGAATCCTAATACGAATTTAGTTTTCCATTAAAGATTTTCCCAAAGTTCAAAGAAAGTTTAAAAACTGTTTGCCAATCAAAAAATGAAATTCTTAAACGAAAGAAGCCAAAGATAATGTTCAAATCTCCGGTCTACATTTATCATTGAATTGATAAATTCGTTTTATCTACGTATATTCTCTAGAAAAGAAAAACTTATTATTTTCTTTTCAGAAATTAATTTATGTACATATTTTATTGTCTGATATTTCCTGACTTTCCATTTATAATAAAAAAAAAAACAATTTTACAGTCTATGTTGAATGGTTGATGATAAAAGAATTTTTGGTATTTTTTTTTATAAATAAATATATTAAATTATTCAAAAACAGAAAATTTTAATTTCAGTTTACCCTCTATTTCAAAAAGTTGACACTGTGTTATTAAAAAAAATATGAATTTGCTTAAGGTACATAGAAATAAACCTTTATGAAAATATGGAAATCAAATTAAATTGTCATAATATATAACGGGTCTACACATTAAAGGAATGGAAATTACAAGTCATCTCTTAAGGGTGGATTACCGTCAGAACGTAAAAAAAATGACTTTCTTAAAACTGCTGCCATTTTTTTTTTGTTAAAGATATTAAAAAACGGTCTTTGGCATGTAAAATTTGAAGTTTTGAACTATTTTTTTTTATTTGCCCCGATATTTCCCTCCCCCCTCCCCCTTTAACAGCGCTTTGAAAAAGGGTCCTCAAAAATGAGGAGGCAAACGGGAGACAAGTTTTCTCGGAAACCGAAAGTCGAATCATGATTTTTCAAAAAATGTAGGTTTTGATAATGCGTCTTCTTGGTACTGAATCTCGAAAATCCGAAAAAAGTTGAAAATTCACAAAATGGCGCGACTTTGAAAAAAACAACCTTTTTTTGGACCTTTCCCCCTCTCCCACTTTGAGGGGGGGAGGTTTGGCCAATTTCAGAAGTTCAGTACCAAGAAGACGTGTTGAACTATAACACTCTCCAGTTTCAAGTCAATCCGTCGGATAGTTTCTGAGAAATCTTGTCTCCCAGTTTTAAAAAGTTGATTTCGAGAAAAACGCATTTAAAGTTTTTTTAAGATATTTTTTTATGTTATTATCAATTTATTCAATTTTTATGTATATATGTATATAAAGGTCGTATATATAACACGTTATTCTTGAATGTTATAAGAAGACATTTATGGAAGAAAAAAAAAACGATTTTTTTTTTCTGACGGTGATCCACCCTTAAAGTAGGGCTTCATTCTTCTATGCAATATTTAGTATTTCCATTAGTTTAGCATTAAGACAGGTATATGTTTTTTTATTTTTGTATTATGCTTGACAGCAGGATAAGTTTCCCGCGTGTTTGAATAATTCAGAGTCATCTATCCCTGACGAAGTTCTTTAAATTGGGCTTGTCCTTTCCTGTTTTTAATCAAATCGTTTGCCGGAAAGTTTTAGAAGACGTCGAACGGCAAAAAAGAAGAAGAATCAAATATGTTCCATATATTTCTTTTATAATATTAAGAATGGACCCTTTTCTTTTCAGAATGTAACTCATCCAGGAAGTTTTTCTTCGTTAAATTTTCTCAATACTTCCACGTTTGTGGCTTAACCCATCCATTCCATTTTCTTTATTTTTATCCAGCACCACATTTCAAAGCTTTCCAAATATTTCTTTTCTCGATTTCTTAAAGTCTAGAATTTCAATCAAGTTAATACTATGCTCTACTAATTGAACTTTGGTGACTACTTCCGGAAATTAAGCTCCAATTTTCCTATCAAAATATTCTCTTGATGTTAATTTGTAATGTTATTTTTACCATAGCAAGACTATCTTTTATTTCCCTAGTTCATTTTCCATTTTTGGGAATTATGTTTCCTTAATATTTATGCAAGCTATCCTGCCCAAATTTTTGCGATTATTTTGTGCCAAGCAAATCAAGGTTCTATTGACTGAACAATTAGGATAGGATTTAAAAGTGGTGAAAAATGAATATAGTAGATGAATATTGTCAAGAGTACTAAAAACGAATATATTTTATTTACCCTAAGTTCAGTTTCTGGCAATTTTTTACAAAGATAATCATTATTATAACATGTACCAACTAATAGAAAAACCGGAAACGTGGGAAGAATAAAAATTGTTTCTCTAAGTGCTTTTTTTTTCAATTTAAATGGGTGAATTATTCAAAGCTTTAACTTAATCTGAATATTTTTATAATCATCAAAAAAGTAGGTAAAATATTGAGAGAATATTAGCCAATGGATTTTCAATTAAGTGAAATATTTTAATAATTATGTATAATACTGTTTTAAGGATAATTGTGATGCTGTTGAGTTTGAAGCAAAAACTAACAAAGATATGATATGGTTTTCATTAACTCAAGAGTTGCTAAAGACCTTGGTAGCAATAAAGCGACGGTAAATAGCGACAAAAAAAAATAAATTGAGACTTCTAAAGAAAGTAAGTTAATTAAGAAATAGGATTGTGATCTGAAGTGTCTTCTTGTCTTCCTTTGCCATTTGTCATTAAAATTCACGACACAACTATTAGTTTTTTCGATTTCAAAAGAGCAAGAAAATTGTTATCAAAATAATTTTTCACTGTCACATTTTTTATGATCTTCTTGAGAGATATAAATGGATTTTCTATGTTAACAATGGCCCATTTGTTTATCTCAATTTTTTCAAACTTACCTATATGTTTTATTGAATTGGTTGAAAAAGATTAATCTTTACCCAAATTCGATAAATTTTTTACAATTTTAATTTAAAGTATACTTTAATGACTTAAATTTTTTGGTGCATAACTTTATAGGACTTGATTTTTTTCCGAAATCGCAGTAGTTTTAAAATAAACGTATTTATCATTATTGCCTTTGAATTGAGATATTGAAGAATTGCAATTAAAAATAAATTAAAACATCTTAAAGTTTGAACTTTTGTTGATGTAATATAGTAAGATTAAAGTGATTTGTGATCCCAAAATTATCTTAATTTACACTTCTGGATTTCCAATAATAACAATTTAAATTTTGTAATTGTTTTATATACCAATAATCACGTTTCTATGCATTGGTAATAACAATTTTAGTTTAAGAAAATGATAAGAGATGGCTCATTTTTTTTTAATACTTTCATATGAAAACGTAGGTTATGTTTTTACTAATTGATATGTCAATGTTGGGGAACGTCATTAATTATCTTAAAATGAATTAAGTTCAAAATGTTTTATTTTAATTACACGAAGAAATTAATGAAGGAAAAATATTCATCTTTAATTTAATGTTTAAAAACGAAAGGAGCAATAAACTTCAAAGTGGAATTCATACCAAATTCCGGTATACAATTTTTTGCAATTTTTTTCTAGGCTTTTCTCCGCCATTCTACTGCTCTGGTCACATTATTTTAAGTTAATATTTGTAGATATAAGTTTTAGTGATGAAAATGTTTAATTTTTATTACAATTTGATGTAATGCATTGAATTTAGGATATATACTGTGTATACAATATATAGGATATATTGCAGTCCAATTTATGTAGTATACTTTAATATAATAATATATAAAATTGTATATATAACTATATGTAGTATAATTTTTATATATTATTATATTAAATTATACTACATAAATTGGACCGCAATATATCCTATATATTGTATACACATTATAACTGTTCAAAGTCAACGAAAAAATCTTATTTTGATTAGGATATATAATTTTTCATGTACCTGCCACCTTAAACAGTTTCCTCATCCCTCCGGGATTGAGATTCAATGATTTTCCATATCCATACACTTCTTTGCTGGTCAGGTACCTAATTAAATATGTTGACTAAATATAGCAGAAAATCATATATATTTATATAAATATATTTTTCATATATATATAAATACATTTTCATATATTTATGAAAACTTTTAGTTCATATGCTATGATCATTTGGTTTTGTTTCTTTATTTTTATTACTTTACATAAAAGAAAATGAGGCCATACGACTTGTAGCAATAGTTCTCGAGAGAACACACAAAACTTTTCATTTCATCCAATTCCAGGAATATTTAAAATTTCCTCAAATCTTTTCTATAACGAAAAAAATTATGCAAGTAAAATTATTTCAATTGCTCACCAACTAAATAATTGTTACAGACCAGTATAAATGAAAAATATGTCCACAATTAAATTTATTTAATAACGAAAAAAATTAAATAATTTCCCTAGAACCGCAATAACAACATAGAGGAAAACTTATTACCTTGGAAAAACGGAATTAATTTGCACATTGTGGCTCCAAATATGAAATTCCGCAACACTTGGCCAACTAATGTAAATGGCATGCAAAAAACGCCCAACAGAATATCAGATATTGCCTGAAACAGAAAAAAAAATATGTAAATATTGAGAAAATTTTTGCAATAATTTTTATAAAGGTTTCCAAATAAAAGGAAACAAAACAAAAACCAAAGAAAATTCATATTTTTTTGACTTTCTTAATTTAAAATAAATATGTTGTAGGTAGATATAAACTTTTTTATCACACTTCTCTAAAGAAAAAGAAAACCTTTCTTTACAATGGAAATATTTCATTTTAGAATGAAGACTCAGAAACAATATTTGAAACTGATTTTTTTCTTATCGACGTGATAGTCCTTTGCTTTGGGGAATGAAAATATTTTTTGGTAAATATTGTCTTGTTCAAAATACTCATATCATTGGAATTTTATTATTTTAATGAAATGAATTAAATCGTTTACTCCAAAGTAATTAATATTGCTTTGAGAACAATGTTTTATATTAACATCTCATCCACATTTCTGTTTCATAATATTTTTTTTTTCAGAATATGTTAATGAATATTTAAGTCTTCCGGTTCAATAAATCATGGAACCAGACTAAAATTGTGATTTTACTGCTATCATGTGGCTTTGACCATTGTTTTTTGCTTCATTTTCCTTCAAATATATTTTATTACCTGTACAAATAAGATATACAGAACTAAATGCTGCTAAGACTGTCCTTAAGTTGACCGAAATACCGATAAAGTGACTATATATAAAAGTAAGCTTTCTCAAAATTCTTTTTTTAACGTCTCTGCTCTTATACTAATTCAGCTTTTAGATAATAAGAGAAGATAGTAAAACCTTTGGTGCCAGAACTTATAAGTGTCAAGAAAGAAAGACAGGTGGAAGCAAGGTTAAAAATGTTATTCTAGGGCCTTGTTTCTTAAACTTTTAAGAGAGCCACACCCCTCTGAACCTGAAAATAAATCTTCTCACCCAATTGAAGAATGTGTTTGGTTTTTTAGTTTAAAAAAACACATTTTCGGGAAATTTATTACGAAAATTTCATAATTTATATTGTAAGGAGCTTTTTTCACACCTGTAAAAAATTTTTCCCGCACTCCAGGTAAAGAAACAATACTTGAGGGTCTAAAGAACCGGATATAGGTACGATAATGAACATCTTTATAGTTTATACAATTGTACTCACTCCATTCACTATAACTGGCCCCGGGCCATTAATACATTTATACCTGCTTTATTTACTACTAGCTGATCCCCGCAACTTCGTCTGCGTAACGTAGGTATAGATTATGTTTTCTTTTCAAACTTGCCATTTGTAGTGATATATGAAAATTTTTATTTTTCTTATTTCTTTTACGAAAAACAATCATATTTAAAAGCACTATTTTGTCAACTTTAAAAAGACACATTTAATAAACTGTTGCAAAGAATAAAATTGTTCTATGTAATAATCAATTCATTTTCAAAAAATATTTGTAAATATCTAGAAAGAGTATGTCTATTGCGTATAGTTACGGTAGGTATACCTACCGTAGACCAAATAATCTGTAAATCAATCAGCATCTATACATAAATAGAAAATATCGCCAAGTTCAATAAAATTGGTCTTAATTATAAGTAAAATGGGTGACCATGCGACATTTGCAAATAACTTACATTTTTAAACTTGTGATATCTTTCAAATGGAATGCTCAAATTTAATGACTCAAAAATTTATATAATGGTATTGAAGCAAACTTAAATATAAAGTCATTTATTTTGATAAGGATTAATCCCAAAGTATAAATAAAAGAGCTTTTATAGCGGTAGCATTTATATATTTTTTTTAAAATGAAAAAACACTTATTGTGACATAACTATAATAGTTAGACATACCCTGTCGGTTTATTTTTTGTAGATAATGATATGTTCTGCAAAATCGTATTACATTATTTTGTTCTATAACCAATAGTTTTCACAGCGCACGCGATAAAGGAATGTTTTTTGGTAATTTTTTCAGACCTTGGGTTACATTATTGGAATTTTAGTATGGATCCCTAACTTTTTTGAAAATTTAATATAACCTATGTTCACCGGAAATAGTGTAGCTTCCCCACAGTGAGAGAATTTTTCAAATCGGTCAAGTAGTTTCGGAGTCTATTTAAAGCAAACAAACAATCAAATATTTCCTCTTTATAGTAATAGATAGATTTACATGCATATGTTGATATCGGTGTGATATCGGATTCAAGGTTTTACTACCTTTTTTTATTACATGAAACACACATTTTTTGGATTCCCAAAACCGGTCTTTCGTATGACTGAATAATGGAATACAAAGTGATAAAAGCCGCATAGCTGTTAGAATGCATTGTTATCAATTAAAGCAGGTCTACCTATTTCAATAATATTTTCTTTTTGAGTCGAACTACCCTCGAATCTTTATAAGTAAAATTATATATGTCGAAAATTCAATGTAAAAGGCGAGGTTAATCCTTATAAGTGAAAAATTATTTTACTGCAACTGTGTTTTTCATTTGGAAACACTCATTTTTCAATCATTTAAAAGCTTTTCCGGCTCGAAATTGATACTATATCCCTTATAATTTGCTTTAGTGAAATTCCATTGGGTATCTGTGTATAAATATTAATTATTGTAGTTATATTCAATAAAGGCAGGTAGGAAAATAAAGACCTCAAACCGAAAATAGCAAAAAAATCCAATCCGTAAGTTTCAAATTCACTCGGTCCTATTTTTCATAAATAATCGTTTATACATAACGTGACCATACGTCCCGCTGTCCCCGAAGAACCTAAAAGTATCCCGCTTTGAGAAAAAGTGACCTGTGATAGGTATTAATTCATCACAACTAAAATCATTATGCCGGAATACTGTATACTGTATACATTAGGGTGGGTCAAAAAAATCGATTAGTTTTTTTTTACAAGTGACGCGGAAAAATGGGTTGCTAGACACCTTAAAAAATTCTCACTGTATGAGCTCTTAATTTTAATAGGAAGATCCTCCGCATCGCAGTTTTGTATTTGTTTCTCACTCCAATAGAAAAAAATTCATACCTCATTATTTATCGATTGTATAGAAAAATGTTTTGAAAGAATTTTTTAGGAAATTTAATGCTCTACAAAAAAGGTATTCTATATTTTTTCCGTAAGCCTCACTATTTGAAAGATATTAAAGTTTTAATTTTGATTATTTTAAGACAAATTTCATTTTTGTTTATGAATTTTATAACTCGACAATAAATGACTCTTATACAATGCGTAACACAAATTTTTGTTGGAAATTAACTGCTCTATAAAAATGGTTTCTTATGTTTTGGCGATTAAATTAACCGTTCAAAAGATATTCATCATCAAACTTTCATGTGTACGGGTTTTAAAAGTCTTTGATGAGATACTCGAAAAATATCAATTTAATTTATAATTTTTAAGAAAATTTACACGAATTTTAGTTTTTATCAACTGAGAAACTTCAAAATATTTTTCAAGTTTTTTTTTATGCTTAAGTATATTTGTCTCCATTTAAAAAAAATAAATTGTACATTATTTATCGCTTAGTTAATTATTTATTAATAAAAAAAGTAAAGTTTTCATTATACATATATTATGATTATAAAGTTTGATGATGAATATCTTTTGAAGGGTTAATTTAATCGCCAAAACATAAGAAACCATTTTTATAGAGCAGTTAATTTCCAACGAAAATTTTTATTGCGCATTGTATAAGAATCATTTATTGTCGAGTTATAAAATTCATAAACAAAAATGAAATTTGTCTTAAAATAATCAAAATTAAATCCTTAATATCTTTCAAATGGTGAGGCTTACGGAAGAAATATTGAATACCTTTTTTGTAGAGCATTAAATTTCCTAAAAAATTCTTTCAGAACATTTTTCTGTACAATCGATAAATGATGAGGTATGATTTTTTTTCTATTGGACTGAGAAAAAAATACAAAACTGCGATGCGGAGGATCTTCCTATTGAAATTAAGAGCTCATACTTGGTGAGAATTTTTTTATGGTGTCTAGTGACCCATTTTTCCGTGTCTCTTGTATAAAAAAAATAATCGATTTTTTTGACCCACCCTAGTATACACATACCTATAGTGTAAGACCCATAGGCCATAAACCTATAGTTCACGGATGAAAATCCTACAAAAATAAGTATCTATAAATTTTAGCTAGTTATTACTGCTACAACTGCGGTAATCGGCAATAAATAGACCACACATACAGTGGCGTAGCTACCTATGGGCTAGGCGGGGCAGTGCCCTGGGGCCCTAAAACACAGGGGGCCCTAAAACACAGGGGGCCCTTGAATCCTTACCAGAAATCTCGATCGAACTGAACTTTTGGAAATTCAGTTGGAAGTTCACCAATTAGGTAAGGAAATAATGAGCAAATATGGAGTGCTAGAATGCGACCAAACGGAAGTATTTACAGCAATGTTATTATTCTTTACAATTCCTGTCACTTCTGCAGCAGCTGAAAGGTCATTTAGCAAATTAAAAATAAAAACAAATTATTTAAGAAATAATATGGGCCAAACTCGACTCCGATATTTATCACTAAAAGCAATTGAAAACAAAACCGCATCAAGCCTGGATTTAAACGAAGTCATTGATACTTTTGCGAAAACTAAAGCTAGGAAAAAATTGTAAATATAATTGTTATTTGGTCAGTTGGTAGGCCCGACCTTTATAAAATAAACCCTTGAATCTTCTTCATTTCGTTTTAATAGCCAAACCTACAGCAAGTATTAATTGTAATTTATGTTGTTACTGTTTAATAATTTTATTTCCTGCCCTGCAGTGCACAAAAAAGAGCTTAAGTGGCTTAGCATTTTTAAAGTATTTGTATATTTCGTATTTTAATTTGATAAAACCTAATCAGTTTACATAGCAGTAGGGCCCCATTTTATAATTTGCCCCAGGGCCCTTGGTTACCTAGCTACGCCACTGCACACATATTATTATCTTAATTGTTCTGATTAATAATTTTTTTTTTCTAATAAAGAAGCACTGAGCTTTACTATATTTCTAGTGTTGTCATTTTACGCAAAATTATAATATGGTTTTCACAGTTTTCGTAATAACATTTACAGGTGTCCCGCTTTGAAGCAAAAAAAATATAGTCACGTTATTTATACATCAATCGATTCTTAGACAATTTATCAAAGAAATTTTAAAATTGATTGTTTAACGTTTTTTTTGTATTTAAATAAACAAGCAGTTCAAATAATTAATCAAGTAGTCCGAATTGTTTAAACATAATGGAATATTAAATAGTGAAATTAACATTAGTTTTTTGTTTTGTTACTCTCTTTTTTAATTTGCTGAACAAAAATTAAGTATAATACCTTAAATGTAAAGTTCCAAGTATTTCACTTTCCTAAACATTGGCTGTTTATTATATTTGTGAAAATAATTAATTATTACTTATTATGTGGTAATATCTGAAATCATTACATTTGTGTATCAAACAAAAGTAAGTTTTGGATCACATATTGGTGAGAGATTGAAATGATTTTGGGTTTTAAATACATATTAAAGACATTTATTGGAGTTTCAATGGAACAACAATCGACTAATGTTCATAAATTGTTGCCCCAAAACCTATGAATTCCATACTATTATCCCATATATTCGAGTATGCGACCGAGCCATGTGCTATAAGGACAATACAATGAGTTGCAATATCATTTAATGCTTGTTTATATGCAATGTGTTAATGGAGCATGTTTTTGAACGGAAATCAATTTTTCGGGAAAGCCTTGAATTAATTGGCCAAATCGGATGAGAGGAGATTTTTTTGTGTTTATTTATACTCCATGCACTTTATACACGTTGTAATATTTATGTAAATACAGGACATAAACAAGGTAATAACAGTAGCATTAAATTTTTTATGGTTAAATTTACGCGTAATTAAGGTACAAAAGTACTACGATAAATCATTTAGCTTTTCCTCAATTGGAGGTGAAAAACTTAACATTTTGATATTTTACTTTTACTAAAACTCATCTGATGTAAATTTTAAATCAATTTTTCTTTGTTTTTTTAGATTTTTTTTATTTCCACCGTCTAAGACAAGACTACCTGCATCATTATCAATTGCTTTGGAAAAATTGGAATAAGAATACTATTCTTATAATACCTCAGTAATTAACTGGTAATAATTTAAAAAATACATTAAATTTTGACAAACGTAGATATTTAAGAAAACATTTTCTCTATTTGTAGAAAAACAATGGTCCATTTTCCTGTCCATTGCTAAAATGTTATACAAATAAAGAAGCGTTTGGTGAAACGATTCGTTCGTAGTAAACGGGAAAAATATCAAATATCAAATGCAAAAAGGTATGGTAAATGATGAAATTCTTTGTGACAATTTTAATGCAAATTTCACATAAGAAAATATATTTCTTTCACTCAAAAAAGAAATATTTATGCCAAAATAAAACGTGACGAAATAACACTACCATTTGAATGGTGAATTTAAGTGGCTGCTTAGTACAGCGATGAATTTAATAAAAACTACATTTCATGATTAGAATATTTTATATACTTGAAAACTGTTATAGTTCCCACATTTCATGTGGAAGAATTAAAATAAATTTCTAATGCAACCAAGAAATGAACCTTTTAACTATTGATTTAATAAATTGTAATAGGTTCTCAATTTTCTCGCTATCTTTAACGAAGCTAAAAACCCATATACCATATTTGTAATAATACGAGAAAATAAGAGTTTATAAAAATGTAAACATGGAAGAATATGAAATATTTAATTGGAAAATAAGCGACTTCCGTAGAAGATATAAATAAATTGAGCTAAAATTGGAAAATTTGTTATGATTTTAGGGTAATATTCTTCCGTTACTAGTAAAAAACTTTTAAGAAAATTTATTTTCTGTAATGTTTTGTTTCCAGTCATTGAATAAATTAATAAATTGAACCATTAATTTAAATTTGTTTTGAGTTGAAAACTTGGATCGTAAAAGCTGTCTCCACATTTATAATTAACTAATTAGAAACTTAAAAAAATATTTTCTTCTGCACTGGAAAAACTTTATATGAAACTTATTTAATAGTTTTCCTTTCTTACTTAATTTATTTTGGGTATTATTTTTTAAGAGACCATAAGCCATATTGTTTGTTAACGATATGTGAGGTGTTTCATAAATCTCGTTAATGTTTAAAATTAATATTTTTTTCTCATGATGCAACCCAGTAAAAAAATGTATCTGGTTTTTCTTTTTCCTGATATATTACTGCTCTTTTTGCTCCTAAAATTTGATCAATGTTGAGAATAAAAATTAATCTTCTGTTTTCTTTAAAACCAAATGCATTTAATGTTTTTTTCTAGGCAAAGTTCAAGAAAGCTTCCAAATAAATATCATTGAATTTTACTTAGAATTTTTTAATAAAAATAAAACTTTTTTGTTGCAGAGTATTTTTGTATAATAAATTCTTCATCAAACGTCATTCGTTGAAAAATCATATGTAATTGATTTGGCTGGCAAATTATAATAAACAATATCCTTCGACTAATACCACGACCATGAAAAAAATTTAATATAAGAAAAAGCTCCCTCAGCTTTTAATTATTCTCAAATAATTTATTCTGCACACACATTATTCGTCGAATAAAAGGAAAATTGTTAATCAAGTCAAATTAAAAAAAACGGAAACTTTCTTGAATAAGCGGCAAATCATTTGGTTAAGTGTATTTTTAGCCAAGTGTGTATAATGTAATTTGAATAAATTGACGGTAATTGTGTTTTTAATATTTAACATTAAAAGCACGCAACGAAATTTGTATTCAGTAACTTTTGAAAGAGTTCTCCGTTTTCTTTTTCGCATGTGCCTCAGTTGGTTTATTTAGGAAAATTCATTATCCTTATGGCCTTCTTACGTTTTAAACTTGAATTCTGAATATTTATTTTGAGATACATTTGGTTATTAAGCAAAAAATTATATTCACTAGTTTGCATTTTTCTGATTATTCAATGAATTAAAATATCTTTTTTCTATAAATATATTTTATACGGTCTTAGGTCAGAAGGAAATCGAGTTATTTGATTAAATTTTAACGTAAAAGGACACTCAATGACCTTTAAGTCTTACGGATTTTTCCATTGATATTACAAAGAAAAAATATTTTTGTGTAACTTTTGCTTATACAACTTGTATAAAAGTTTTTTCCAAACTTTTACTTATATGCCTTCAATCCTTATACTAAATCTTAAAAAAGTCTCTTGAATCTTGTCTATAAAGTATTTTGCTAATCTCTAGTTGACTATAAAGCAAAAAGTGTACACTTTATAGATGACAACATCTGAAGGCTTTTTATCCATATAATTAGTCTATCAAGTTTTTATAATTATAATAGTCTTTTCCAAACAGTAAGTTTGTTAGATTAAAAAATAAAGTTTGCAAACTGAATTACAGATGTAACATTTATATGTTAAATATGGGACATTCCATGGTGACTGGTGAGATATTTGACTTTGAATTTCGAATAATTATGTGGTATAGTTAAATGATTGAAACTAGTATAATCATAAAATATATCTCATTTTATAGAAAAATAACCAATTAACAACACTTAATAAAAAAAAACTTTTTTTTTCTTAGTTTCTTGTAATTGTTACTTGAATTAGTGTGACTAGTGGGACACCAAAAAATCCTTCTCTCTTACTATGGTGCACTTAAAGACAAATTTCAGTTCGACTACTAAATTTTCAATAGAAATTTTCTTCCTTCTACTATATTTATCTCACATTATTTCATTTTCATCAAGTATTAGATTAATAACTTATATTGAAGAAATTAAAAAAAAAATATTGTGACTGGTGGGATAAGTACAAAATGTGTAAACAAAATTTTTCGTTAATGACACTTATATTTTTTCTATCTTTGTATTGTTAATTGGTCAACGTTTTGGTGGAGGTTTTTGATTTAAGGTAGAATTTTATTTATTTCTATACATTTATATATTTTCGGTAGCACAAGAATATTGTTAAGACTTAATTTTTTTCTATAATTTCCGAATAAACTTTAAATTAATTTTTATTCAATCATTATCCTTGAAAAATAAAGTCCAGTGTCTTACATTATTGGAGTTTGATGATGTTGCCGTCAAATAATAACTAATGCTTTTATTGTCATCAGCTTTAAAATAATGGTGTTTTCTAATGCATAGAATTTTTTTAATGTTCTGCCACTGTTTGTTATGATGTGAATGATTTTTTTTAATATCATCTGCTCCAACAAAGAAAAAATGGAACACATTGATACCTTTTAACACTAAATAGTCGTGGCAGTCTTTACTACTTTTAATTACTGCTTTTCTTGTTATAATAGCAGACCAAAGAGTTCGTTTTACTATTGCTTCGATACCATCAACTGCTCCTTTACCATGCTCAGAAGCAAAAAAAAAACTCCAATTCTATTCAATTAAAAAAAAATCTATCATGTATTGGCTATAAGCTATAGTCCCACCAATCACATGTGACTGGTGGTACATATTCGAAAAAAAACCTAGAGACTATAATATAGACTTTTTAACAATCATAAGAAGTTTAAATTATTTAAAACTTGTTTGTTTTCACTTTTACCAAGAAAAAAAAATGAATTAGGACGGTTTGAAGTTAAAAAAACAACTTTTGTATCATTTTGTGTGACTGGTGGTACATGTAATTATCTTATATTCAAACACGAAATATACAAAAACTAACGTATCTTTTCGATTAAACAAATCGTAGCCCTTTTGTTTATAATGTTATTGTTTTTCTGAATATAATGATAAACTTGCTGAAATTAATTAGATGGTTAAAACCAATGTTGCTAACAGGAACATTTCTCATGGATACATGTACTAACTTGTACTCGAATGTTAGCCAAACCAAAAAATCGATTTTTTATCGTTTTAAAAAAAAATCTTTTGATATTAGTAAAATTTATACTTTTTATTTTAAGTTAGGGCTAAATTTAAAATAATAAGAGGAATTATTAATTCAAAGTCATTTTCCTATTTCTCATGGAATGCCCCATTCTAATTATTTTTTGTGAGGGTACAGAAACTAGTTACAGTTATCTAATATTAAGAAAATCCTACTCAAAGCCTGTAAGTATATAACCGTTCATTTAAATGCAAAGCTTTAGTGAGAAATAGGTACGCTTATACGTGTTAACGTCAATGTTAATGTGAGGTAATTGTACCATAAGGCAATTTTAACAGAAATTCATCATCGTAATGTATTACTTCATTAACATTAAGTTGAGTATGAGCTAAGATTAATATGTGCTTCAAGTGAAATTAGAGAAGTAAACATTCTCTTCGACAACAATTTCATTATTTTATTCAGAGCCATAAAGGAACACATTACCTGGAAATACTATTAATATAATTGATGAAATGGTTTAATCAAAATAATTACATTTTATTTTCGACATTTATTAATTTTAAATGTGCTGTTAGATTTTTAAGATAGTTTTACTTTAATCAAATGCTTCTCATATAAGGCTATTTTTTTAAATGTGGTAAGGAATTTAATGATCACATTATTAGTTATAATTATGGTGAGGGATTGTAAAGCACCTAATCCTTCTAAGCCATTGGATTTATAGATAAGAGTATAAGTTATGAAATGTTGTTTAACATTTTTATCCAAATAAAATACTTTCAAATAAATAAAAATAGTATTTTTAGCTAAAAAAAAAAAACAAATCACTTTTAGGTATTAAAGAATTTGTAAATTGCTATGATGTAAAAATAGTCAATATTAATTTTTATTCCTTAAATCTCTTCTTATATTAATCTGTATAAGTCGACATGTGCTTTACAAAAATGTTCCATATCAGAAAAATAGACACAGGAAATTTAGAATCCATGTCCCTACACAAGTTTAAGAAAAAACGAAAAAAAATATTTAAATTTATTTATTCATCATTATTGACTTAGTGAAAAGAATTTACCTGCTCCACTCTTCTGTTCCGATTACAATCCAACCCCTTTTCTTTTCCTTTTCTCTCCCCTTTTCTTTAGCTTATAACATTTTTACTAATTGATACTTAAAGCATATTGTTAAATGAAAAAAAAATACCGGAATAATTTTAAAGTATTGATTTTTCTAAGGGCTAATACTGTCTTCACAAAAATAAACAAGTAGTACAAAAAAAAATATTTTCCTTAATTTTATAAATATTTCAGGATGTTTAAATTGTAAATATTGAATAATTTACATTGTTAATTTCTTAATAGAATGGTTTAAATCAGGACAGACCAATCTGCGGCCATCCGTGGTAGGTTATTGTCCCACGGCGGAATTTAGGTTTTCACATAATATACACAAAATATCATAATTATATTCATTATTGTTGTTTTCGTTATTACATTAATGAAAGGTTGTTGTTTTGCATTCCCAGGGTGGTTTCCAAGAATATTGGGTTTGCCAGGCCTGGTCTAAGTCATTTTTTTGAAACACAAGACTTTATTATTATTGAGGATGAATGTTTCACTAGTTTGAAAATATTTGAAACTTTCTTTAAAGACTCTCCTTATTTTCTTCAATCTAAATTTACTTCACTTCTTAATCACTTCGTTGCCAAAGCATTACCAAGAACTGTATTTTTTTAAAATTTTTTGAAGAAATAACTTTGACTTAGTTGAATTCAAATTAATCTATAATATAAAAATGAATCGCAAAATGTGTTGGTAAGCGCATAACTCAACAACGCCTGGACCGATTTTGATGAAACTTTTTGTGTGTATTCGAGGGGGTTTGAGGATGGTTTAGATTCACAATTCGATTTGTTTTAACAATTTTTTAACAATGAATTTATTTATTTACAAATTTAACGCCTACTTGCTTTTTACGTCTAATATTATTTGTTATCATCGATTCCTGTGATATATTTGGAAAAAGCTTAGCGACATATGAATTTGACGTTTTTATTTATATAATTTTTGTTAAAATAATTATTTAATTCATATTTTTGAAGAGTGTTGCAAGCAAAAAGATTGTAGGTCCACGTCATTTTGGCATTTCATTTTGCATTTATTATGTATCACAACGCAGTACGTGGAATTTTTGTAATTTTCAGCAAAGTTTGGGAACACCATTAACTTTTTAAAGTGGCAAAAATTGGTAGGGAAAATAATGAATCCCGATGATGTGTCAACAGAAATTTTCCCATTACCAATATCGATAAATTGTTTGGAAAACACTTTTCAAGATTAGTCGTTCTGCATTTCGAATTGCAGAAGTGGACGACTGCAGACATTAAGGATCAACTTCTGTTTAAAAAATAAATGCTTGCATTAAATTATCAAATTTATGGAACCATATGAAGAAACTTCACCTGGAAAAAAACATAAAAATTGCATTGCTGAACGATTGATCTGCAGAAGATTTATCCTAGAAATGAATGAATATCGGTAATAGCCGTGTTAGTGGTTTGAATTTTTATTCCAATTGAACTGATTTAAACGTTATCCTGCTGTTTTATAAAAAAGCTAGGAATTAAGTAAAATTTTTGAATGAGACAAAATTCGAAGGAAATTAAGTCAATACGCTTGATTCGTCGACAAGAACACTGCCATTACCGAGATTCAAAAATTGTTTGGAAAATTCTTCAGTAGATGGATCATTCTGCAACTCATGTTGCCAGCTGAAATTTTTTTACATTGTGTCACAAATTTTATGATTTTAAGCAGGAGTATATTTTCTATTGGCAGAATCTAAACTTGGAATGATTGGCAATGTTTGGGAGAAATCGCCAATCAGTAAAATCATTGCGCCTTCAAAACAAAGTCAGGCATTGCGCCGAACTTCCAATGGTTTCAATGGTTATATGCGTTTCTTAAATAAAAATTACCGACAATATTAAATTGACATATAAGTGTGGGTGACGTGAACTGCCAATTGCGTAAAATGCCAAGCCTAATTTATTTAAAAACTCATTTTATTCATTTTTTCCGTGAATTGTTAAGATATGTTAATAGTTATTCTGCTATTCGGAAGGAAAACGAATCTAACAAATCATATAGCATCATAATCGGTCCCGTCATTTTTCAAGCTCTTATTGGTCTACTACCCCTACTTTGTTTTTTATGCTGAAGATATCTGATTTGACAAACTTTGTATGTCAATGTAATGGCAAGATGCTTCAATGGAGAGAATCAATCCGAAGGCAACGCATGAACCCAAATACATAGCTTGAATAAAGCAAATCGTCAGCCTAAATTCTCAATCTGCTAAGTTCACTTTTAAATTTTTTTGTTTTTTTGTTCCAATAGGAAGGAATAAAAAATTCTATCGAATGACAAACTGATAAATCTCTTTAAATATAAAAAATTCTTAATATGCAAAATGAATCGGAAATCTGCTTTATGTAGTAATTTATGTAGCTTATATTTACTTTTTTCCTTTCCCTGAAAACACTGTTAAAAAGAATTTGGCAGCTTAACACTTTAGACCGACGAAATTTTTTGGTTGTCTTGCAATTGAAATAATTGATTTCTTTTTATATAATTTTTATTTTATTTTTATATATTTATTATTCTAATGAAGTATTGAACTTAATTTTGTTCATTTTATTATTGATAATTTAAACTAAGTGTAACTAACATATTCATTTATAAAACACTACGTTCATTGCATGTTAGGCAGTACGAAGTTTGCTGGGTCAGCTAGTATTTTATAGAAAAATAATTAGGATAATTTTATGCTTATTAATGGATCATCATTTGATTCGTGATTTTCTCAGATATAACTAGTGTTCAACTCAAATCTTACGAGTTGGAGTATCTAAAACGCACTAAATTTGTTATAATCAACCATAAATATGTTTATTTAATTTAATCCACATAAATAATTTAAAATGTGGCAAAATTAACAATATTAATAAATTTTTATAATTCAATTTTAGGTGGTACGTAGTTCACCGAGTTCTCCAGATGAAAATGATAATTTATTTCCTCGTACCTCCAGGAGGTTAATGATAGCCTTGAATAACGTAATAACACTCTAATGAGCGAAGGATACACATGATATATTAAATAAATATTGGTAAAGTTTTACTTAAGATGAAAAGTTCTGTATTATCAGCGTTTTCAGAGTTTTCATTAAATCACAAGTTATTGAAAAACTGATTGTTATATGAAATGTTTAGGAAGTAATTGGAGATTTCGAAATATAACAACTGTTGGTATTCGTCCCATAGAAATCAAATCTCGTATCGATCGTATTTCCTTAAGGGAATTGACAACCATTGAATTCGTCATAGCGATAAGCCTTTGTTATCTACTTGGGTAGGCCTCACCTAATTGAATTTCATTTTGTGCACTTACTACTACATAGTTCGTGAAATGGAAGTGCCCAATATCTAATAGTAATGAAATCAAAACCAAATAATTGCATTTGCAACCCTATTTCCAATTCATTCTCCAGAATTTGAAACCCAATTAGTCTACTTTTTCCCTTTTCTAAAGTTCATGAAAATTTATTTTTTCTACACTTTTATAGATTTTCCTTAAAAAATTTTTTCCATTTTACTTTACAATTCAACAATTATGTGGGCAACACATGTTATTGAAATGATACAGGTGTGTGTAGGTGCTTTTCAAGGTGTTGTACAACATTTTTCTCAAGTTTAGCACAAAGGACTAGTGAATAATTCAAGAACTTTACATCAAGGATCTTATTCTCCCTCAATACAATACAATAATTAGATAACAACATTATACAAATATATGATATTTAGGTTATTATTTCCATATAACCAAAATAACTAATTATAAAATCAAATTATACAGGAACTATAAGGAGACTAATTGGCCCAAGAAACACCTCATAAAATTTTAATAGATGTACGTGAATGCGTTTTTTTTTAATCCTCTAATACTTTAAATTGGGATGCATTTTAACAATATTCATATCGTGCATACCCAAGTAAACTTTTCTGTATAAAAGATCTACTTTTTAGTTTAAAAGTATATAAAGTCTAAGGGGGAAGAAAAAGTGTGAAATGTATGCTATGTTTCACTATTTTTTAATTCATTTATTAATTATCGTTAGTAGGGGAGACCGGGTACAAAAGTAACAATTTGTACTTTTACCTTGATTTTTGGCTGGGTGTTATTATTGCCATTAAATGAATATAACCACATATAAATTTAGTTTATGTTCTTCACAATAGTAACTTGATTTATTAAATTATAGTGTATTTTATATGAATAACACAGATTTAAAAAAAATTGTCAGTTGCTACTTTCGACCACGTAGGCGGATCGAAAGTAACACGTTGTGGGTCGAAAGTAACAAGACTGCTAAGGGTTGCTAATGAAAACAATAGTACAAGTTAAATCAACAAATTACTTATTTAAGGGTGGATCACCGTCAGAAAAAAAAATTAGATTTTTTTTTCCATAAATGTCTTCTTATAACATTCAAGAATAACGTGTTAAAAGGATTGGAATAGCTGACTAATGTATTTTCACTGATAAAAACTGAATAAATTGATAATAACATAAAAAAATATCTTAAAAAACTTAAAATGCGTTTTTCTCGAAATCAACTTTTTAAAACTGGGAGACAAGATTTCTCAGAAACTATCCGACGGATTGATTTGAAACTGGAAAGTGTTATAGTTCAACACGTCTTCTTAGTACTGAACCTCTGAAATTGGCCAAACTTCCCCCCCCCCCTCAAAGTGGGAGAGGGGGAAAGGTCCAAAAAAAGGTCGTTTTTTTTTCAAAGTCGCGCCATTATGTGAATTTTGAACTTTTTCCGGATTTTCGAGGTTCAGTACCAAGAAGACGCATTACCAAAACCTACATTCTTTGGAAAATCATGATCCGACTTCCGGTTTCCGAGAAAACTTGTGTCCCGTTTGCCTCCTCATTTTTGAGGACCCTTTTTCAAAGGGTCATTGGGGCAAATAAAAAAAAATAGTTCAAAACTTCAACTTTTACATGCCGAAGACCGTTTTTTAATATCTCTAAAAAAAATAGCAGCAGTTTTAAAAAAGTCATTTTTTTTACGTTCTGACGGTGATCCACCCTTAAAGACTTTATATTAAAGATATAAACCAAATTTAGCATTTTAAATACTCAAAAAATATATATTTTAGGGAAATGAATCAATAGAATGCCGCGACAGTGCATAAGAACTACTGTATGAAGTACTACCGACACGGAAATGTATTAGAAATGTATGATTTAGATATCCATAAAAATATGATGTTAGTAATAAAATCATTACGAGGACAAAAGTAACATATTTCTTTTGTACTCTAGGGGGCTATGTTACTTTTGTCCCCATTCTCATTTTTAATAAAACGTGTAATATAACCTTTAAACGGAACGTGCTAGACAAAAATGAATTTAAACAATGCACAATTTATCTAATCAAGAATGGATAGGCAAACATTCGGATTGCTATGATTCTTTTACGACTATGTAAACAATAATTAAGAAAACGTCGAAAAAAATACTTTTGGCTCGCTAAACCCATTACGCCCTATTATATAACCTAACAACGCACTGCGCACGCGTCGACTTAATGCGATTGAGGGGGGTGCTCTAGGCTATCACCTGATGGCAGCAAAGTGGAATTCGCCCATTGGACAAGCCTAGAAAGCATTTGTTACTTTCGACCCGCCGTTACTTTTGTACCCAATCTCCCCTATATAAAGTCTAAGGGGGAAGAAAAGGTGTGAAATGAATACTATGTTTCACTATTTTTTAATTCATTTATTAAATATCGTTGGTATCATTAACATCAAATTCATGAAGAAAATTAATTTCTAGATCCAGCTTTCAATGGATGCAGCATTTTCGTATGTACAGTACCTGAAAAATTCGATTTTCCGACAATTTTCCAAGATATTACATGATATTCCAAGTTGTCAGGATGTAAGATTTCTATAAATTTATGACCTTGGCAAATTCCTAAAATTCATCGATTTGTGGTTGTCCTGTTGCACACAGGAGGAAAATTTTTCAAATAGCAATTCATTTGAAAGCCTTGTTTCATAATCCGTTGAGAAAACTAGGCCTCATGGCCTCAAGAAAAACTCACCCACCTGAAATGGCCCAATTTCAGTTCAAATTTGTCGCATGGATTTTCACCTCCGTAACTTCCCGTTTTGATTTCCCGGCCATCCATCCCGTAAATGCTAAATATGTTTTGTCAGTAACGTTAAGGATAATTCAACAAATAATGTTGTGTTTAATTTAAGGAAAATAAACCATCCCTTATACCCCTAATTTGCACTTGAAAATCGTCCTTTTTGAAACTTTGAAAAGGATTTGTGGTTGTCCTGTTCCTCACACGACGAATTTTTTTCCATATAACAATTCACTAAAAAGCCTTGTTTCATTCCGTTGAAAAAAATATTAACAAACTATTGCTAGAATGTTTTGTCTTTTACAGTCGCTTTAAAGTCCATGGTACACGGAATTCCACTTCAGAAATTGCGATCGATAGACGATCGACCAAAATTGGCCTTATGACCGACTTGTTGGCTACCTCTGGTAAATACTATTTAGTAGCAATTGAAAAATTATAATTTTTTTTATTAAGCGATGTAAAGGCACCATGGTGCCTTCGGACATAAGATTGGAGATCCCTAATCTTCAACACGATATTTATAACTTCCGGAACATTTTCTAAAATTTCTAATATTTCACTTTTTAGCTTCTATTCTTTATTTTCTACAATTAAATCTCATTAATTTATTCAAAGACATACTTTGAAATTTGAATTTGTAGACTCTTCATTTTTGAGTAATCTCAGAATTCATTGGATTTTCTACACTTTTCTTCTCTTCCGTAATCTTAAGTTTTAAGTCTTCGCTTTAAATATGACTTCAGTCTACGAATTCAGAAACTAAGAAATGATTTTGAATATTGCCATCATTTTTAATTATATAAATATCCATAAAATAATAATTCAATTTGTTTCAATAATTTATTTCAGTTAATTTTTTTCGCAGAAATTAATTATAAACATGATTAACATTATCATTAACAATTTCTCTAGTATTAATAAAAAAAAATGTAAAGGGTAAAAATGGATAAATATAAGAAATTATTGATCAAATTATTGAAAAAAATAATACATCGTTAATTTGATGAACTAACCAAATTCTGTTGTCTTTTCTCACAATTAAGTACTAACTTTAAAATATTGAACAAAAAATTTAAATCTATACACCAATTGAATTCAAACCAATTATCTTTTCAAAATTTTTGATATTTCATATTTCTTGTACGTCTTGTTATCGGAAGCTTTTTCTAGAAAAATTTAATTTTACATTCACAATGATAAAAACGACTTTTCCATTATTTTTATTTGCAAAGGCGAATTGAAAGTTAAAAAAAAACATTTTTCCCCTCTCCCATATTCAAATTTATTTTGGCATAGTATAAAGAAAATATTTGAAAGAATACGAATGTAAATTGTAGTGCTACATCTACATAAACAAAGACAAATCGGAAATTGATGAAACTTTCGGCATTCAGTCATGCTGAGTGATTTATTCAGTCGAATGCACAGATGAAGTTGTCTATTTTTTACAACTTGTGATAAACTCATAGCTTATACAATATGTTCTATAAAAAGAAGGAAAAAAGAGCTTTCTGTTGTTTTAATATTTGTTTTAAATTTTTGCAGGTATCAGACAAGGAAATAGTTTTTAAAACCGACTTTTTTTAAAACGTGATGGATAAAAGAATAATCAGCGTTAAAGGAAGTACTGTCGATTACAAAATGGAAAATTGATCTTTGAAAAATCTTTGCTTTGCAGTTTTGGTAGTGGATATTAAAGACGATATACAGTGGCTGCTACATAAAGGATCTAGCAGGATCCACATGGCGAGTTGGCCCCCAAATAGGAACCTATGTCGAAACTTATGTTAAAATATCGGCTTGATATACAAACACATTGTATATACTTTTCGCGACCAAATTCCTCTTGGACTTTGAGATATGGGCAAAAATGTCCCCCCGCATGGCTATTTTTCAAAGTTATATATCTCAAAAACTAATTAAGCTAGAGAAGTGAAATTAACGCGTGGTTTTAGATTATTTTACAAAGTATATCATATATTTTTTTGAAATTTTTAGAAAAAAAAGTTATACAAAAAAAATCCAAAAAACAAATGAAATAATTTTTTTATGTGTTTTCTGTAAATGACAATCACGAAAAAAATATATTTTATGCTTCTATATGAGCACTATAACTCATAAAAATTGAATGAAAAAATAATTGGTGTAACACCTTGATAAAAAATGAAATGTGATTTAGGCCTACTAATATACCTCGGTTTTATTTTTTTTCGAAGTGTTTCACCAACTTTTTTTTCACAAAACTTCAATAAAAAATAGGCCACATATAGGAGCAAAACATATATTATTTTTATAATTGTAAGTCTAAGGAAACATAAAAAAAAGTTTTCATTAGTTTTTTTTTGTTTTTCAAATAATTGATCCCAAAAGAAAAAAAACAACTAGTGCTCAATTTTTATTAAAATAAGAATAAAAAAAAATTATCGTCACTATTATAATTTATTACAACTGGAATACTATGCGTCTTCAATTAATTCTGGGTACATATTGACGGTATCTGAATTACTTGGTTTTCTTTGTTTAGCTAAGTATAGTATTCACTGGCTCATACCAAAGTTTTCACAGGTTTTTCCTAAAGTGGGCGAATAAATGAACTATTAAATAATATTTTAAAATAATGTGTAAAAAAAACCCTAATATCATTAGGATAGAAGTAAAATCAAGATATATGTATGAATAGTAGAGTCGGTCGTACATACAATGATTATATTTCGAATGGTAAAGATTGCAACAGTATTTTCCGTTATTCCTGTGATTCTTCAATAGAAACTTTACAGTGGGATATTGTTCTCATGAAACAGCTTTTATTTGTTATTTTTCATATGAACAATAATTATCCAGAATTATGCGTCCTACGAGATACTAAGCAAATTATTTTAGGTTCATAATATTCCAGTTGTAATAAATTATAGCAGTGACGATAATTTTTTTTTATTCTGATTTTAATAAAAATTGAACACTAGTTGTGTTTTTTTCTTTTGGGATCAATTATTTTGATCTTGAAAGTAATCATCTAAAGAGTAAATATAGAAAAACAAAAATAGGATACTATTTTTTTTTTTTATGAATCCTTAGACTTACAATTTTGAAAATAATATATGTTGTGAAAATAATAGACCCTTTAAAATAACTGCTGAAAAATATAATATGGCTATCTTCAATGAAAAAAATCAGACAATAATTATATCCAAAAAATTTATCCATTGGATAAATTGGATATATGGATCCATTGGATCCATATATCCATTGGATTGAAATTAGCTGTTAACGACACAATCATTCAACAGGTGATGAAGTCCAACTACCTTGGGGTAAGACTTTAAAATTTAAGAAACTTAAAAGATGAAGTTCGTTCGTTAGTTACTTAAACCACACATGTTGAAGATTACTTACATGATCTAATTTGAAAAAAAAAAACAAAGTTGTGCCAAAAAAAGTAAAGCTAGGATCTATAAAATCAGACCAATATTTAGGAAATCAACTCTTGATTTACAAAGCTCGTTGAAACCGATATGGACATATGGGATCCAGCTGTGGGGAATTGCTTCAGATTCCAACATTGAAAGACTGCAAAGGTTCCAATCGAAAACACTGCGCCAAATTATCAATGCCAAAAATACACGGGGACACGAAAACGTTAATAGTAAAAGAAGAGTTAAAAAGATTCAGCGAGAAATACCTGGAAAGACTGGATGGAAATCCGAACATCCTTGCCCTAAATCTACTGGACAACCAATGGCGTAGCTACCTGGAGGCTAGGCGGGGCAGTGCCCCGGGACCCTGAAGCCCAGGGGGCCCTCGAATCCTTACCAGAAATCTCGATCGAACTGAACTTTTGAAAATTCAGTTGGAAGTTCACCAATTATATAAGGAAATAATAAGCAAATATGGAGTGCTAGAATGCGACCTAATGGAAGTATTTACAGCGATGTTATTAGTCTTTACAATTCCTGTCACTTCTGCAGCAGCTGAAAGGTCATTTAGAAAATTAAAAATAATAACAAATTATTTAAGAAATAATATGGGCCAAACTCAACTTCGATATTTATCGCTAATAGCAATTGAAAACAAAACCGCATCAAGCCTGGATTTAAACGAAGTCATTGATACTTTTGCGAAAACTAAGGCTAGGAAAAAATTGTAAATATAATTGTTATTTAGTCAACTGGTAGACCTGACCTTTATATAATAATCCCTTGAATCTTCTCTATTTCGTTTTATTAGCCAAACCTACACCAAGTATTAATGGTAATTTATCTTGTTACTGTTAAATATTTTTATTACCTTTCCTTCAGTGGACAAAAAAGAGCTTAAGTAGCTTAGCATTTTTAAAGTATTTGTATATTTCATATTTTTATTTGATAAAACCTAATCAGTTTACATAGCAGTGGGGCCCCATTTTTTAATTTGCTCCAGGGCTCTTGGTTACCTAGCTACGCCACTGTAGACAACAGTGAAATCGCCGTATAACTTTAAAGGTGGAATACCACTGACCTACCTGGTAGATTTTGACTACCGAACCAAGAATATCTGGGTGATAGAAGTGAAACCTTTAAAAATGTGAATTTCAAGAAAATAAATCGAATGAAAAATTCCAGAAAAAGGATAATTGTAGGGTTTGGATATGTAGTATTGATATCAAATTTAAAAAATAGGGGTATAATATCTGTATTATAGACTACAGACCAGAGGATTCATGTTTAATTAGTTTTACATCGAAATTGATTCTGAAATCTTATCCCTCTCTGTCATTTATATTTGAATATAATATGGATAGACCGTGCATTTGTCGTCAAAAAGAAATAAGAAATATATAGTATGATTAATTAATTCAAAGAAAATCATAATAATTTTTCTAGAAAAATATAAGAAAATTGTATTACCCACTTTCTTTGGAAGTGGTATAAGTCTATTTCGTATAATTCTTTGGGGGTGTCCGCAAAAGCTTTGAATTTCCCCGTGCGCATGTCTCTGATTAAATATAATTAAAGCTTCAAACGCAAAGTGTATATTTGTATATGATTTGAGGGCGTCCTCAAAAAGAAAACTAGTAATCCCAATAAATTTAGTTGTAATGTTATATTTTATCATAGGATCAGGAAAAGCTATTAAAACTTTAAGGTAAATTTTAATTTATTTTAATTCAAATGATGTTAGTTCTTTAATCTTTATATATAACACGTTCATTATATTAAGGTCATTACTATAGTTGAATGCTTTGGTAATTAAGAGATTTCATTCAATCTAATTGTCAATGATTTATTACTGTAAGTTTATTTGTTTTCTATTATTTTTTTTGATTAATATCTTTTTAACGTTAATGCTTTGGTGAAAAGTCCTTCAATTTCAGATTTAATAGATCAAAAGAAAATATTTTTTTTTAAAATTACGATGAGCCAATCCAATTAATGATTACGTTACAAGTTCTGTTACATGTCCTATAAGGGCTTTTATATTCCACCGATTGTTGGTAAGTTACCCCATTGTTACCCCAAGTTACCCCTACCGATTTGTTAAAATTGATTTGATTTTATAGTTGAATTATTTTTAGGACAATCAGAGGCATTAATAAAGTGTTATGTTGGAGAGAATGAGTTTGAAGAAATCTTAAGAGATGAGCTGGAAAGAAATGGAAAATTTAAAATTAATTTTATTAGAAAAAGGTATTGGGAAAGAAAACTTTTGGTATATGATTTTATAAATATCAAGTTTCAAAAAGTTTAACTAAACGATGAATGATGTGTATTTCAAAATTGAATTTTTTTCTGTACTCTTTTAAGTCTCGTCTTTGTTGTTTTTTTTATTATAACCTGAAATTCAAGGAAAGCATAGAAAATTCCTAAAGGGTTTTGCTTTATTTTCCAACGATCAGTAACACGCTTTGTTCTTTAGTTATAAATTAATTTTTATTTCAAATATCTGATGTGTGAATGTTATTTTTTCGTTTGTATTTTTTTTTCGAAAATTCATATTCTAGAGACTTTTTAAGAAGACAATGCTTATAAATAGCTGATATTATTGTTGGTAGAATTTTTATATCAAGAAATTTTGGAATTGATTTTAATGAAACGATGTTTTCATTTGAAGCAATAGGCAAATTTGAGGCAAATACAACGTTGAGGAATGGAAATTAAACTCATTTTAATCCAAATAAAAACCCATTGTTTTATGTTTTTTTTTCTCAGAAAATAAATAGAGACTAAAATAATTTTAATGATAGTACCATTGTTATATCATACGTTAAAACATAACTCAATTTCTGGTTTATATTTTATAATCAACACTTATTGATACTTATGACAATTTTCAAAAAAAATGTAAATAAATGTTTTTTGGAGTTATACTTCTTTAGCAGCGTTATGAAGAAATAATCAGGCGTTGCTACAGTAGGGCTTAAACCAACGACAGGAATTAGTTTAAATTTCAAACAATGATTGTTTTTCCTTTAAACATTGGATTTATAATATTGATTCTCTGTCCTTGCCCAAGGTTTATAAAATACACAGGTTGCCTCATGGGCTACGTGACGTATCCAGAAGAAATTCGTACGTATCTTCAAACTAATTTCAAATTTCAAAATTCTTCGTATGACGTCATTTTTTTTCTAATGGGGCAACCTGTGTAATTTATAAACCTTGGTCTTTGCCGACATATATGTGTACACATTACATACATTTGACTATTATAATAATGAGAACTAAGATACCTTTAAGAGAAAATTTTTTTTTTGAAATTATTCAATGCAATATATAAAGCACTGTGGAAAGTGGGAAAGTTGATTGATACATTATATTACAATACATTGTTCTAAAGTTGAATTAAAAATCATTTTCAATACATAGATATAAATGGATAAATATAATATACAATTACTTTTGTTTTAATATAATGAAATTTGGTACAATAATTATTATATCTGTATTCCGTTCTCATGGATGTGTTTACAACTTTAAATTCTTTGTCCTTGTCTTTGCCACAACACATACGTTTGCTTATTATTAATTTTTATATTAAAAGCAGATTATGATTATAATTGTTTCATATTTAAGTTATCACAAAACACTTATAATTGGTATGCTAGCAGTGGCGTAGCTAAGTAACCAAGGGCTTTGGGGCAAATTTAAAAATAGGGCACCACTGCTATGTAGACTGATTAGGTTTTATCAAATAAAAATGTGAAATATACTAACACTTGAAAAATGCTAAGCTACTTAAGCTCTTTTTCTGCACTGCAGAGCAGGAAATAAAAAATATTAAACAGTAACAACATAAATTACAATTAATATTTGGTGTAGGTTTGGCAAATAAAACGAAATAGAGAAGATTTAAGGGTTTATTATATAAAGGTCGGGCCTACCAACTAACTAAATAACAATTATATTTACAATTTTTTCTTAGCTTTAGTTTTCGCAAAAGTATCAATGACTTCGTTTAAATCCAGGCTTGATGCGGTTTTGTTTTTAATTGCTATTAATGATAAATATCGGAGTCGAGTTTAGCACATATTATTTATGAAATAATTTTTGATTATTTTTTATTTGCTAAATGAGCTTTCAGCTACTGCAGCCGTGACAGGAATTGGAAAGAATAACATTGCTGTAAATACTTCCGGTAGGTCGCATTCTAGCACTCCATATTTGCTCATTTTTCCTTGAATAATTGGTGAACTTCCAATTGAATTTCCAAAAGTTCAGTTCGATCGAGATTTCTGGTAAGGATTCGAGGGCCCCCTGAGTTTGATGGCCCCGGGGCACTGCCCCGCCTAGGCCCTAGATAGCTACGCCACTGTGTGCTAGTTCAGGCACTAATGGAAGAATCTACGGCAGTGGATTGAAAACATCCTTTGAACTATACCAAAGAAGTATAAATTCGTACGCGCGTACATTACACTTACCGTTTTTTTATTTCTAGAAAAGTTAAACCCTTTTTAACTTTTAGTATAAATGCAATATTGTTCCATTAGTAATTGTTATTTATTCATATATTTCTCAACTTTTAAAACTATGAACTAAGTATATACATATTTTTTCATAAAAATACATATCAACTTTTTTGTTATCTTGAAAGTTGATGTTCTATATTCATTTTTCTTCAAGTAAAAATATGTTTTTATTTATTTTCTCTTATTGGGTTTCATTCTCTGTTCGTAATAGACCCATTTCGCAAAAACAAAGCATATTATTCGTGATGAATAGGTCTTCTTAGTTGGATGCGTAGGTACTCAAAGTATTTTCATAAACCAGGTCGAAAAATCTATCCTCTTTTGATAAGTTGATGATTAGATTATACTTATATGGGTACGCTGGAATCGTAAAACAAAGTCGGTGGCCTTTTTAATTTACTGGAAACCTTTTTACTCTTGAGCCTTATCTTTTATTACTCTACTTTTACGACAAATCTTTGTCTGATATTCTTTTTTTACGGGTCTTTAAATAACAAAAAGCAACTTTTTATTTATATTTACTATTTTGTAATTTCATTTGCATTTTACATCTTTGTGGAATTGATATTTTTTTTGGTGTGGATTTTTTTTCTTTTTTATGATGGAAAGTAATTATTTGATAATTTTAATGTTTAATCCCTATGTGGACACATTCCACACATCCCAATGTGTGTTTATGCCAGTAAACGGTCACAATAGCAAAAAAAATTTAACTTTGGAATCTAATTTCTTACTGAAAATCTAAATTATGATATCTTAGTCCTTTGTTAAATATCGATCTCAATTTAATCCTTTTAAAAATTTGAGATAAATTATTTGAAAACAATATAATAATATAACTAATTAATTTGATTTTTCGTACACATTTGAATAATATGGGGAAAAACTTGATTTTAAAGTAAAAATATTTGTGAAGTCTTTTTCGGCATTTACTGGGGAAATCTAGTAAATTTAAAATGAGCTATAGGTAAAGAAGTTGTCAGGTGTAATTCCATACATGATTACTTAGGGGAAGTGTTTCTTTTCTTACCAACCAAAAAAAGTTTCCCCATTAAATCGTATTTTATTCGCCAAAATTCCCGAGGCAATTTCTTCTACATTGTAAATAAATTCTCTATAGAATTTAAAATCCAATTATAAATATATTTTTCTATTTGAATAAATTTTATATTTTTTTAGATAACGTCAATATTAAAAACATTTACTGTTATATGAAAAATAAATCATACTGAAAAAAAAACAAATTTTTAAGCAAAAAACTTGCAGAATTTGTAACAATATCAAAACCATAAAAAAAATCGTCTCTTGTATAAATTGTTTGAATTTTCTATTCAGGAGAATCTGTTATATGTGTAGTATTATGAATGCATGGTTAGACGCTGGATATTTCTTGAAAAAATGGTTCAAAAGTTCAGGAAAAACAAGAATGACATATTATTAATATGTCCAAAACAAACTATCGAAAATTTTGGAAAGATTGATCCTTGAAAAATCAAACATACCTATTGAAATAAATAATATAATCTCGGATGAACAATATGGCTTAAGGCGAGATCTTTCAACGACATATCAACTTCTTCATAGTCGTAAGATGACTACGGCAAAAAAAAACAATAGATAATGACAGTATTGATGGACATCTTTCAAGAATTCAACAAGAAACTACATCATGAAGTAGAAAAGCAGGGCTTTCTGTTTTACATTCAAGAAATATTGATTTCTTTCTTAAAAGAGCTTAATTTATACATCTTAAACTTATATACTAAGAAGAATACGAGACGGAGTAGCCAAAGATTTTTTTGAGGTTCGATTCTTTACTACTTCAATTTTAGTGGGATACAAATCAAAGCAAACATGAAAATAGGAATTTACATAGACGATACAATACTACTTACAAGTATTTGGAAAAAGCGATTGAGGACTCCAAGAAATCAGCTAAAAGACCTGAATACTCCAAAAAATGGGCAATTAAACTCAATTTAAACAAATGCCAGGCGAAAATAATCACTTTCAGTAAAGGTACCACAAACCGCAGTTTATGAAAAGACTATCAAATAATCTCCTGGAACGACAGCAACGTAACAAATCTGGGGTTAGACCTCGGCTAACAATTGACCTATAAAGCACATTTTACCAAGAAAATTAAAAAATTGCAAACCAAGACTCCTTCCATAGTATCCTATCATAAATAATAAGTCACATCTGAGACCAACTATGAATTACTACAATGTAAATTAGACTGACTCAAAAAAAATGATGTTTTTTTTTTCTTAATTATATCGAAAATATTGTTGGAAATGACAAAAAAAAAATCCTGTGAAAGTTTAAGCTCTTAATATTAATATTAAGAGGTGCCGCATCGCAAATTTCGATTTTCCATTTAAATAACATGGGAACAATATTCTCTTGTACTTTGGAATTTTATAGCTCACGTTGGTGACAATATTTCGGAATGGCCAAGGTATATTCTTGTAGAAAATTGAACGATCTACAAAAAAGGTTTCCTACAAGTTTTTGATATATTTATTCCTTCAAAAATTATTCGTGTTCAAAGTTGAACTAAAGAGAAATTTTAATATTTTTTCAATTTTTTGACGCAACCATCAATTTTATGAAAAAATTTTATAGGACATTTTTTGTACAGCACTTTTTTCTATAACTTATCTCTTTAAAAGTTTTTGATATTTTTCACAGGTCATATGTTATTTAATTAAAATAAGAATAATTTTTATGTTAAAAATATAATAATTCAGGGAGTGTTATTAATTTAAAACAATAAAATTTCGAATATTTTCAGTTTAATATAAATAACTTAGGACCTGTGAAAAATATTAAAAACTTTTAAAAAGATAAGTTATAGGAAAAAAAGTGCTCTACAAAAAATGTTTTATAAAATTTTCTCATAAAATTGATGGTTGCGTCAAAAAATTGAAAAATTTTGAGTTAGTTATTATTATTTAATTACAAATATTTTATAATATCTATATTATATGTATATTATTATAGTTTTGAAATTTATGTATGGTTGCCATATTTTGTAATTATTTTAAAATTTTTTTATAGAAACCTGATGAAGTTACGATACGTAAGGAAACGTAGCTAATTGAATATTAAACTTATTTAATAAAAAAACCGATCTTAAACAACCTGAATTGTCATCTTATTTAATAAATGCTGAGATCTGAAATTTATCATCTATTAGAGATAAATTCAGTAACAAAAAAAAAATCGTTTTAAGTTTAAGTCCATAAATTGTCACTTATAATTTTGGACAAACTTGTTTTCATCGTATTTACAGTCGACCAATAAGAAAAGAATCAATCTTCAAATATATATACTGTTTCTATTTCGTAGCCCATAAATATCCATGATTTGCAAATTGGATATCTATTTTTCTTATTTATGTCGAAGAAAGAAAAAGCGTCAGCTTATTTTTCTCATAGACACTTTTTCTGTTGCTACCTCCTCCCCCTTTATTGGTCGAAACTATAAGTTACGCGAACAGCTTACCAATTTAAATCGTAAACTGAAGATAAAAAATTCAAAATATTTATACTTCCATTCAACAGAGTAATATGCTATAGAGTAATATGTTTCAGTTAAATGGGAAAATTCTAAAGAAATTCTCATTGAATTTATTATACAAAAACGTTATCAAGTATTTTTCAATCACAGACAAAGACTTCAATTTTTTCTTGTTAAATGTTATTAAAAATCCAATCATGAAAATCCTTATTTTCTCATTGAATTTCATTTGATTTTTCTGTCAATATTTTAGTGGATGGTATTTGGTATTAAATATACTAATGAGACCAACTTGATGATTGTGTGAAAGTTACGCCAACTAAAGGATGAATCCATCATTGTATAATCAAAGGGCAATATTAATCCAAATGTCTACACATTAATATTCATTTATTAAATCATTCCATTACCGATCATAAGCAAAGATTAACTTGAGATTGAATTGTTCATAATCCTTTTAAAAATAGCCTAAACTGTATAAAGCACCCACTTGATGTTATCATATTTCTTTAGTTAACATTTATATCGTCTCTAAATATCTTTCTTCATTTAGTCTTATTAAACTCATGCCGTTCAAATATTCTTTATTTTTCCTTGAAAAGAAGAAAAAATGTTTTTTTCTTTCCGTTGTTTGCTTCAAACTGTAATTTTCTAGTCAAACTATACTCGTTTTAATTAAACTCATTTACTACTTTGAAGTTGGTCTCTACTTGATCTCCTTTTTGTGCATTTACATTTTCAAATTTTAAATGATGTATGAAAATTTCCTCCACAAATTTGAAGTGACTTTATGCTTAAGAATATTATGGAGATATGATCAGAGGTAAAAGTACATAAAAATAGAAATTCGTGAATAAATACGTCGTATAGCGTATCATAAGGCAAATAAATAGGTCGATACTTAAGAAACTGTAATATTTTAAGAAAAAATCGGAAATTTTGGCAGAAATATTTAACAAAATAAGGAAAAAAAATTATAAAACTTTAAACTTACTTTTGGCACTGAAGATGCCTTAATTTTAACTTAACAAATCAAAATATTAATGATTTAATGCTCATAAGTAGACATCGGATTATATGCATTTGCATGTTTGCAAATGTAAATGTATATAATTCAATTTTTATCACGTTATTGCACATTTGGGTACTTTTATATTGACAAAGCTTATTTCGGTAATTTACGAGTTAGACGTGTTGTATTATGTTGACACGTCCCCCTTACGTCAAGCTCTGAAAGTTTTGTACCCAATATTGCTTCACATCACCTGGCTAGCCCACGGATTATATCAAGTTGCAGAAATGAACAAAAATGAGTTCGTGATAGTCAAGAAATTGTTTTTTTTCTACAAAAAAAGTGCTTTTAAAAGCACTATGGCGACTACAAGCACATAAAGAGCAACTGTCAAACGTACCACTGCCCCACGGTGGGGAACTTAATAGAAACCTTTATTGTTTTATGCTGAACACTTTGAAAGACCATTAAAGAAGTAGTTGGAAAATTTGAAAGATCAGACACTTTTGCAATCAATGCATGCAAGCTTTCATTTGAGGATTCTTCAATCAATAAAAAATATTGCTCTTAATGCAACACATTTCAGCGATATACTCGATGCAATTGAGAAACTAGAAACATTCCTATGTACAAATCCATGGAATTATTTGAAAAAATGATTTAACACAGTAACGCCCTTTCGAGTTAACTATTGCAATAGGTTCGTAGCTAATTAAATGCAGTTTTATATAAAATCCCCCGTATTAAAGGAATAAAGAAAATTGATGCGTTTATCATTGGCATTTCTGAAGGAATCCTCGAAAATTCCGCCAAATTTCAAATTCTATCCGGTAACGTAAGCTGATGTCGAAAGTTCATTTTTTGCTTTTCACCTTTTTTATCTATATGACCCAATTGTGGATCTAAACCATCCAGATTCCCACTCAAATATACAGAGAAAATTTCAGCAGAACCGGTTTGGGGCTTCGTAGAAGTTCAGTACTGTGCATATGTACAGAAGAATAACTATATATATATATTAGGGTGTTTTTTTTTGGACTATTTTTGGTTTTTTTGCTCCCATGCCGAAATTTTGTTGGAAATACTTCAAAAAAAATTCCCTGAAAATTTGAGCTCTTAATATTAATATTAAGTACTCGTTTAGAGCGTGTGAATATTTTCCATTTAAAATACACGTAAACTTTGATTTTTTTTTTAAATTTTTATAGCTTAGCGTCATTTTATGGTATCGCCTCGCTCAAAAACGAGATTTTTTTACAATTGTATGCTCTACAAAAGTGCTAGTTACGGCAAAATCGTAATTTACACGGGCGAGGTAGTACGGGTCACTAAACCTAGATTTTTCATAGATTTCTCGTTTTTACAAGATTACAAGACCTACAGAAAAAAAGTAAATGTCAAATTTATAGGAAATTTAATATCCTACAAAAAAGTTCCAAAAAACCAATTTGCTAAGATCGATATTTCTCGAGATATTGAGCCATGAATTTCTCTTATTATACAATTTTTACGAATTATTGAGTAAAATTTAATTTAATTTAGATTTTGCCGCAATAGGCATTTTTGTAGAGCATACAATTGTAAAAAAATCCCGACTTTGAGCGAGGCGATACCATAAACTACCGCTGAGTTATAAAAATTTAAAAAAAATAAATCAAAGTTTACGTGTATTTTAAATGGAAAATATTCACACGCTGTGAGCGAGTACTAATATTAATATTAAGAGCTCAAACTTTCAGGGAATTTCTTTTGAAGTATTTCCAACAAAATTTCGGCATAGGAGCAAAAGAAATAAAAATAGTCCCAAAAAAAAACACCCTAATATATATATATATATTAAAATAAATATAATGTAAAAATAAACGTTAATTTTAAAAATAAATGGTTTTTTGACTATACATATTTTGCCCATTTTTAGTGCATATTTGCACGCATATTTTGACATTTTGATAGTGCATATAATCCGATGTCTACTCATAAGTAACGAATGTAGAAATTTTAGTATGATTAAATCATAAATTAAATATTAAATAAATAGTTTTTTAAGACAATTATAACTAAAAAATAAAAATATAATTAATAATTTAATTTAATTAATTGTTTAATTACCCAATCTCTATAAAATCACATGCAAAATCATTGCTTTTCAAATTGCAATAACTTTTTAACGACTTAGTGAATCGCTTTAAAATTTTCACAGGTGCTTTAACAATAAATAAAGTATAGACTGATATAAAAATGATTATTTTTTTTTTCTTAATTATATCGAAAATATTGGTGGGAATGACAAAAAAAAATCCTGTGAAAGTTTAAGCTCTTAATATTAATATTAAGAGGTGCCGCATCGCAAATTTCGATTTTCCATTTAAATAACATGGGAACAATATTCTCTTGCACTTTGGAATTTTATAGCTCACGTTGGTGACAATATTTCGGAATGACCAAGGTATATGCTTGTAGAAAATTGAACGATCTGCAAAAAAGATCTTTAACAAGTTTTTGATATATTTATTCCTTCAAAAGTTATTCGAGGTCAAAGTTGAACTAAAGATAAATTTTAATATTTTTTCAATTTTTTGATGCAACCATTAATTTTATGAGAAAATTTTGAAGGACATTTTTTGTAGAACACTTTTTTTCCTATAACTTATTTCTATAAAAGTTTTTGATGTTTTTCACAGGTCCTAAGTTATTTTTAAGTTAAAATTATAATAATTCAGGCAATGTTATTAATTTAAAACAATAAAATTACGAATATTTTTAGGTTAATGCAAATAACTTAGGACCAGTGAAAAATATCAAAAAATTGTATATAGATAAGTTATAGGAAAAAAGTGCACTACAAAAAATGTCCTATAAAATTTTCTCATAAAATTGATGGTTGCGTCAAAAAATTGAAAAAATATTAAAATTTCTCTTTAGTTCAACTTTGACCTCGAATAACTTTTAAAGGAATAAATATATCAAAAACTTGTGACAGATCTTTTTTGTAGATCGTTCAATTTACTACAAGAATATGTCTTGGTCATTCCGAAATATTGTCACCAACGTGAGCTATAAAATTCCAAAGTGCAAGGGAAAATTGTTCCCATGTTATTTAAATTAAGAGATTAATATTAAGAGCTTAATTTCACAGTTTTTGTTTTTTGTCATTCCCAACAATATTTTCGATATAATTAAGAAAAAAAAAATCATTATTTTTTTTGAATCAGTCTAATAAAGAATATTCTACTACATTTTTTAATTCTTTGGTAGAATTTGACATAACTCCATAACATTCATAACTATTTTTAAAATATAATAAATTATTTAGTTAATAATTACTAGAAACAATTTTAAATTTTGACCATAGGTCTTTCCCATTAAAAAATTTCACAGTAGTCCAATACCCACTCGTCCGCTTTTGCAATGTTAGCGTTATTGAATGTGGAATAATAAAGTTAAAGAGATATTTGTTGAAAAATGGTTGAAAAAATTTAAGTCTGAAAAAAAAATTAATCAATAACTACTAATCAAGTCGTGGAAGTTTCACAACGACAAAAGTTTTCATCCGAATATTAGATTCAAGTAAATTTACATAAAGTCTATCCGAGAGTTTAGTCAAAAATATCTTTTAGTTTACTTCGGATTTAAATAGCTCATCAAAAAGTTTTAAGTTGAAAATACATTACCCATTAAAAGTATATCTATACAAATATGCTACCAAGTTATGATCTTATTTGTTAAAGTTTTAAAAGCAATTTATCATTCGTGTCAAATTTAACCAACGACCTTATACCAAAGATAGATTTGTACCAAATGAGTTTTAATAGTGTTTCTGTTAAAAATACATTGTGAAAGTTAAATTTAGAACATTGAATATCACCCGGAAAATTATTTGTTTCCACCATCAAGTTCAGTAGCCATATTATATTGGTGGATATATATATAACGCGTTGCCTTGAATCCACTTCCAGTAGAAGATAATTTGATATTTGTGATAGTAATTTTTGATTTATGGTGAAAGCATTGACTGTCAAAGTTTGGAGCAAATATAAATAAACAACCCTTATATTCTATCTCTAAACTGTATTCTTTTTTAAGGTAAAAAAATGGGCACATTTTCATTTTTGCAAAACCCAACAAAATGGTTTTCGTATGTCTGATTTAATTTTTGAGAAATTTCAGATATGCAATTTTTTTTTCAATCTATAAAGAACATTATAAGAGTGACAAAAAATAAATTTTGCGTCAGGTAAAGTTTATAATTTGGCATAAAAGTAAGAATGGAATAAAAGATTATTGTGTTTAGTCTTAGTAAAAACAATTTTTTTCATTAATCATTTCAATACTAAGCCTTTTTATATTTGTGTAAGAAAAACTATTTTTCCGAATGATCAAACTTTAAATGAAATTTCAATCAAGCACCAATGCATAATTTATTGCAGATAAAAATAAAATTGGCGAGACTGAAAATGAGGAAAATTCTTGTTACTTTTTTAAAAACATTAGTCATTGAGTATGGAACTATAATAAGTTTTTAAATAATCTTTATTTTCGCAATACATAAATTAACACTTTCATTTAGAAAAAAGTTTGTCAATAACTTTCCGATGATTTAAAAACTAAGAATTAAGACAAATATGCAGAAATAGTCATAAGACACAAGCAATGAGAATTGGCTCCACAAAGATATTTGGAACATAATTTCACGGTATGTGGAAACGAAAAAGATAGGCTCAAACTCCAACATTCAGGTTATTAATATCTTATTGACAAGGAATGCAAAAAGAAAAATAAATCAAACAATAATTTTTCTAAAAAAAGCGTCAAGATATTTGACTGAAAAAAGGATAAATCATAAAAGTATATAAAAGCTAAACTCACAATAAATAACAGAAAAATTAGCGCTTGAATTTTTAAAATCCTTAATTTCTTGCATTGTTTTCGTAAAGATCTAGACAGTTAATGCGAATTTCTTTAAGCAGTAACGATAAAGATGATACAGTGTATAAATAGTATGATTACTTCTAAAGGTAAAAACCAATCCTTAAATTTATTTTTGGCCTTTGAAAATTGTTCTTTTCGAAACTTTGAACCAATATTCCAAATGTCCATTTACACAAAGAACTAAATTTTTTTCACATTTATACTCACGCAAATGCCATGTTTGATAATCCATTTAAAAAATAGTTCTTATAAGGAAAAGTCATCCCCCAAACAACAAGGAAATTCAAAGCAAATTTGGTGCACGCATTTTTTCCTCATTAACTTCCCGGTGTTATTTTCCTAGGATCTAGGTTTTAATGCAAAATAACTTTATGCATTTGCGTTAAGGATGATTCAAGCTAAAATATTATGCTCAGGGTCAGCGAAAAAAACCATCCCGTATATCCTTTTTGAGCACTTGAAAATTGTCATTTTTGAAACTTTGGAACGATTTGCGGGTGTCCTTTTGCACACAGGACTAAAATTTTTTCACACTTCAACTCACGCATTGGTCTTGTTTGATAATCCGTTTGGAAAATTAGTCCTTATAAGGAAATGGGACCCCCCAAACAACAAGGAATTTCAATGCAAATTTGGTGCATGCATTTTTACCTCGTTAACTTCCCGTTTTTTTTTTAAGGATCTAGGCTTTCAATGCTAATTATCTTTATTTATTTGTGTTATGGATGATTTAGACAACAATATTATGCTTAGTTTTAGCGATAAAAAAAATCCCCTTTATCCTTTTTGAGCACTTGAAAATTGTCCTTTCTGAAACTTTGGAACGATATTGCGGGTGTCCTTTTGCACACAGGACTAAAATTTTTTGACACTTCTACTCACGCATTGGCCTTGTTTGATAATCCGTTTAGAAAAATAGTCCTTATAAGGAAATGGGACCCCCTAAAAAACAAGAAATTTCAAGGCAAATTTGGTGCATGCATTTTTACCTCGTTAACTTCCCGTTTTTTTTTTAAGGATCTAGGCTTTCAATGCTAATTATCTTTATTTATTTGTGTTATGGATGATTTAGACAACAATATTATGCTTAGTTTTAGCGATAAAAAAAATCCCCTTTATCCTTTTTGAGCACTTGAAAATTGTCCTTTCTGAAACTTTGGAACGATATTGCGGGTGTCCTTTTGCACACAGGACTAAAATTTTTTGACACTTCTACTCACGCATTGGCCTTGTTTGATAATCCGTTTAGAAAAATAGTCCTTATAAGGAAATGGGACCCCCCAAAAAACAAGGAATTTCAAGGCAAATTTGGTGCATGCATTTTTACCTCGTTAACTTCCCGTTTTTTTTTAAGGATCTAGGCTTTCAATGCTAATTATCTTTATTTATTTGTGTTATGGATGATTTAGACAACAATATTATGCTTAGTTTTAGCGATAAAAAAAATCCCCTTTATCCATTTTGAGAACTTGAAAATTGTCCTTTCTGAAACTTTGGAACGATATTGCGGGTGTCCTTTTGCACACAGGATTAAAATTTTTTCACACTTCAACTCACGCATTGGCCTTGTTTGATAATCCGCTTAGAAAAATAGTACTTATAAGGAAATGGGACCCCCTAAAAAACAAGAAATTTCAAGGCAAATTTGGTGCATGCATTTTTACCTCGTTAACTTCCCGTTTTTTTTTTAAGGATCTAGGCTTTCAATGCTAATTATCTTTATTTATTTGTGTTATGGATGATTTAGACACCAATATTATGCTTAGTTTTAGCGATAAAAAAAATCCCCTTTATCCTTTTTGAGCACTTGAAAATTGTCCTTTCTGAAACTTTGGAACGATATTGCGGGTGTCCTTTTGCACACAGGACTAAATTTTTTTGACACTTCTACTCACGCATTGCCCTTGTTTGATAATCCGTTTAGAAAAATAGTCCTTATAGGGAAATGGGACCCCCTAAAAAACAAGGAATTTCAATGCAAATTTGGTGCATGCATTTTTACCTCGTTAACTTCCCGTTTTTTTTTTTAAGGATCTAGGCTTTCAATGCTTATTATCTTTATTTATTTGTGTTATGGATGATTTAGACAACAATATTATGCTTAGTTTTAGCGATAAAAAAAATCCCCTTTATCCTTTTTGAGCACTTGAAAATTGTCCTTTCTGAAACTTTGGAACGATATTGCGGGTGTCCTTTTGCACACAGGACTAAAATTTTTTGACACTTCTACTCACGCATTGGCCTTGTTTGATAATCCGTTTAGAAAAATAGTCCTTATAAGGAAATGGGACCCCCCAAAAAACAAGGAATTTCAAGGCAAATTTGGTGCATGCATTATTACCTCGTTATCTTCCCGTTTTTTTTAAGGATCTAGGCTTTCAATGCTAATTATCTTTATTTATTTGTGTTATGGATGATTTAGACAACAATATTATGCTTAGTTTTAGCGATAAAAAAAATCCCCTTTATCCATTTTGAGAACTTGAAAATTGTCCTTTCCGAAACTTTGGAACGATATTGCGGGTGTCCTTTTGCACACAGGATTAAAATTTTTTCCCACTTCAACTCACGCATTGGCCTTGTTTGATAATCCGTTTAGAAAAATAGTCCTTATAAGGAAATGGGACCCCCCAAAAAACAAGGAATTTCAAGGCAAATTTGGTGCATGCATTTTTACCTCGTTAACTTCCCGTTTTTTTTTTAGGATCTAGGCTTTCAATGCTAATTATCTTTATTTATTTGTGTTATGGATGATTTAGACAACAATATAATGCTTAGTTTTAGCGATAAAAAAAATCCCCTTTATCCATTTTGAGAACTTGAAAATTGTCCTTTCTGAAACTTTGGAACGATATTGCGGGTGTCCTTTTGCACACAGGATTAAAATTTTTTCTCACTTCAACTCACGCATTGGCCTTGTTTGATAATCCGCTTAGAAAAATAGTCCTTATAAGGAAATGGGACCCCCTAAAAATCAAGGAATTACAAGGCAAATTTGGTGCATGCATTTTTACCTCGTTAACTTCCCGTTTTTCTTTTTAAGGATCTAGGCTTTCAATGCTAATTATCTTTATTTATTTGTGTTATCGATGATTTAGACAACAATATTATGCTTAGTTTTAGCGATAAAAAAAATCCCCTTTATCCTTTTTGAGCACTTGAAAATTGTTCTTTCTGAAACTTTGGAACGATATTGCGGGTGTCCTTTTGCACACAGGACTAAAATTTTTTGACACTTCTACTCACGCATTGGCCTTGTGTGATAATCCGCTTAGAAAAATAGTCCTTATAAGGAAATGGGACCCCCCAAATAACAAGGAATTTCAAGGCAAATTTGGTGCATGCATTTTTACCTCGTTAACTTCCCGTTTTTTTTTTAGGATCTAGGCTTTCAATGCTAATTATCTTTATTTATTTGTGTTATGGATGATTTAGACAACAATATTATGCTTAGTTTTAGCGATAAAAAAAATCCCCTTTATCCATTTTGAGAACTTGAAAATTGTCCTTTCTGAAACTTTGGAACGATATTGCGGGTGTCCTTTTGCACACAGGATTAAAATTTTTTCACACTTCAACTCACGCATTGGCCTTGTTTGATAATCCGCTTAGAAAAATAGTCCTTATAAGGAAATGGGACCCCCTAAAAATCAAGGAATTACAAGGCAAATTTGGTGCATGCATTTTTACCTCGTTAACTTCCCGTTTTTCTTTTTAAGGATCTAGGCTTTCAATGCTAATTATCTTTATTTATTTGTGTTATCGATGATTTAGACAACATTATTATGCTTAGTTTTAGCGATAAAAAAAATCCCCTTTATCCTTTTTGAGCACTTGAAAATTGTCCTTTCTGAAACTTTGGAACGATATTGCGGGTGTCCTTTTGCACACAGGATTAAAATTTTTTCACACTTCAACTCACGCATTGGCCTTGTTTGATAATCCGCTTAGAAAAATAGTACTTATAAGGAAATGGGACCCCCTAAAAAACAAGAAATTTCAAGGCAAATTTGGTGCATGCATTTTTACCTCGTTAACTTCCCGTTTTTTTTTTAAGGATCTAGGCTTTCAATGCTAATTATCTTTATTTATTTGCGTTAAGGATGATTCAAGCTAAAATATTATGCTCAGGGTCAGCGAAAAAAACCATCCCGTATATCCTTTTTGAGCACTTGAAAATTGTCATTTTTGAAACTTTGGAACGATTTGCGGGTGTCCTTTTGCACACAGGACTAAAATTTTTTCACACTTCAACTCACGCATTGGTCTTGTTTGATAATCCGTTTGGAAAATTAGTCCTTATAAGGAAATGGGACCCCCCAAACAACAAGGAATTTCAATGCAAATTTGGTGCATGCATTTTTACCTCGTTAACTTCCCGTTTTTTTTAAGGATCTAGGCTTTCAATGCTAATAATCTTTATTTATTTGTGTTATGGATGACTTAGACAACATTATTATGCTTAGTTTTAGCGATAAAAAAAATCCCCTTTATCCTTTTTGAGCACTTGAAAATTGTCCTTTCTGAAACTTTGGAACGATATTGCGGGTGTCCTTTTGCACACAGGATTAAAATTTTTTCACACTTCAACTCACGCATTGGCCTTGTTTGATAATCCGCTTAGAAAAATAGTACTTATAAGGAAATGGGACCCCCTAAAAAACAAGAAATTTCAAGGCAAATTTGGTGCATGCATTTTTACCTCGTTAACTTCCCGTTTTTTTTTTAAGGATCTAGGCTTTCAATGCTAATTATCTTTATTTATTTGTGTTATGGATGATTTAGACAACAATATTATGCTTAGTTTTAGCGATAAAAAAAATCCCCTTTATCCTTTTTGAGCACTTGAAAATTGTCCTTTCTGAAACTTTGGAACGATATTGCGGGTGTCCTTTTGCACACAGGACTAAAATTTTTTGACACTTCTACTCACGCATTGGCCTTGTTTGATAATCCGTTTAGAAAAATAGTCCTTATAAGGAAATGGGACCCCCCAAAAAACAAGGAATTTCAAGGCAAATTTGGTGCATGCATTTTTACCTCGTTAACTTCCCGTTTTTTTTTAAGGATCTTGGCTTTCAATGCTAATTATCTTTATTTATTTGTGTTATGGATGATTTAGACAACAATATTATGCTTAGTTTTAGCGATAAAAAAAATCCCCTTTATCCATTTTGAGAACTTGAAAATTGTCCTTTCTGAAACTTTGGAACGATATTGCGGGTGTCCTTTTGCACACAGGATTAAAATTTTTTCACACTTCAACTCACGCATTGGCCTTGTTTGATAATCCGCTTAGAAAAATAGTACTTATAAGGAAATGGGACCCCCTAAAAAACAAGAAATTTCAAGGCAAATTTGGTGCATGCATTTTTACCTCGTTAACTTCCCGTTTTTTTTTAAGGATCTAGGCTTTCAATGCTAATTATCTTTATTTATTTGTGTTATGGATGATTTAGACACCAATATTATGCTTAGTTTTAGCGATAAAAAAAATCCCCTTTATCCTTTTTGAGCACTTGAAAATTGTCCTTTCTGAAACTTTGGAACGATATTGCGGGTGTCCTTTTGCACACAGGACTAAATTTTTTTGACACTTCTACTCACGCATTGCCCTTGTTTGATAATCCGTTTAGAAAAATAGTCCTTATAGGGAAATGGGACCCCCTAAAAAACAAGGAATTTCAATGCAAATTTGGTGCATACATTTTTACCTCGTTAACTTCCCGTTTTTTTTTTAAGGATCTAGGCTTTCAATGCTTATTATCTTTATTTATTTGTGTTATGGATGATTTAGACAACAATATTATGCTTAGTTTTAGCGATAAAAAATATCCCCTTTATCCTTTTTGAGCACTTGAAAATTGTCCTTTCTGAAACTTTGGAACGATATTGCGGGTGTCCTTTTGCACACAGGACTAAAATTTTTTGACACTTCTACTCACGCATTGGCCTTGTTTGATAATCCGTTTAGAAAAATAGTCCTTATAAGGAAATGGGACCCCCCAAAAAACAAGGAATTTCAAGGCAAATTTGGTGCATGCATTATTACCTCGTTATCTTCCCGTTTTTTTTAAGGATCTAGGCTTTCAATGCTAATTATCTTTATTTATTTGTGTTATGGATGATTTAGACAACAATATTATGCTTAGTTTTAGCGATAAAAAAAATCCCCTTTATCCATTTTGAGAACTTGAAAATTGTCCTTTCCGAAACTTTGGAACGATATTGCGGGTGTCCTTTTGCACACAGGATTAAAATTTTTTCCCACTTCAACTCACGCATTGGCCTTGTTTGATAATCCGTTTAGAAAAATAGTACTTATAAGGAAATGGGACCCCCTAAAAATCAAGGAATTACAAGGCAAATTTGGTGCATGCATTTTTACCTCGTTAACTTCCCGTTTTTCTTTTTAAGGATCTAGGCTTTCAATGCTAATTATCTTTATTTATTTGTGTTATCGATGATTTAGACAACAATATTATGCTTAGTTTTAGCGATAAAAAAAATCCCCTTTATCCTTTTTGAGCACTTGAAAATTGTCCTTTCTGAAACTTTGGAACGATATTGCGGGTGTCCTTTTGCGCACAGGACTAAAATTTTTTGACACTTCTACTCACGCATTGGCCTTGTGTGATAATCCGCTTAGAAAAATAGTCCTTATAAGGAAATGGGACCCCCTAAAAAACAAGGAATTGCAAGGCAAATTTGGTGCATGCATTTTTACCTCGTTAACTTCCCGGTTTTTTTTTTTAAGGATCTAGGCTTTCAATGCTTATTATCTTTATTTATTTGTGTTATGGATGATTTAGGCAACAATTTTATGCTTAGTTTTAGCGATAAAAAAAATCCCCTTTATCCTTTTTGAGCACTTGAAAATTGTTCTTTCTGAAACTTTGGAACGATATTGCGGGTGTCCTTTTGCACACAGAACTAAAATTTTTTGACACTTCTACTCACGCATTGGCCTTGTGTGATAATCCGCTTAGAAAAATAGTCCTTATAAGGAAATGGGACCCCCTAAAAAACAAGGAATTGCAAGGCAAATTTGGTGCATGCATTTTTACCTCGTTAACTTCCCGTTTTTTTTTTATGGATCTAGGCTTTCAATGCTAATTATCTTTATTTATTTGTGTTATGGATGATTTAGACAACAATATTATGCTTAGTTTTAGCGATTAAAAAAAATCCCCTTTATCCTTTTTGAGCACTTGAAAATTGTCCTTTCTGAAACTTTGGAACGATATTGCGGGTGTCCTTTTGCAAACAGGATTAAAATTTTTTCACACTTCAACTCACGCATTGGCCTTGTTTGATAATCCGTTTAGAAAAATAGTCCTTATAAGGAAATGGGACCCCCCAAAAAACAAGGAATTTCAAAGCAAATTTGGTGCATGCATTTTTACCTCGTTAACTTCCCGTTTTTTTTAAGGATCTAGGCTTTCAATGCTTATTATCTTTATTTATTTGTGTTATGGATGATTTAGACAACAATATTATGCTTAGTTTTAGCGATAAAAAAAATCCCCTTTATCCTTTTTGAGCACTTGAAAATTGTCCTTTCTGAAACTTTGGAACGATATTGCGGGTGTCCTTTTGCACACAGGACTAAAATTTTTTGACACTTCTACTCACGCATTGGCCTTGTTAGATAATCCGCTTAGAAAAATAGTCCTTATAAGGAAATGGGACCCCCTAAAAAACAAGGAATTGCAAGGCAAATTTGGTGCATGCATTTTTACCTCGTTAACTTCCCGTTTTTTTTTTAAGGATCTAGGCTTTCAATGCTAATTATCTTTATTTATTTGTGTTATGGATGATTTAGACAACAATATTATGCTTAGTTTTAGCGATAAAAAAAATCCCCTTTATCCTTTTTGAGCACTTGAAAATTGTCCTTTCTGAAACTTTGGAACGATATTGCGGGTGTCCTTTTGCATACAGGATTAAAATTTTTTCACACTTCAACTCACGCATTGGCCTTTTTTGATAATCCGTTTAGAAAAATAGTCCTTATAAGGAAATGGGACCCCCCAAAAAACAAGGAATTTCAAAGCAAATTTGGTGCATAATTTTTTACCTCGTTAACTTCCCGTTTTTTTTTAAGGATCTAGGCTTTCAATGCTTATTATCTTTATTTATTTGTGTTATGGATGATTTAGACAACAATATTATGCTTAGTTTTAGCGATAAAAAAAATCCCCTTTATCCTTTTTGAGCACTTGAAAATTGTCCTTTCTGAAACTTTGGAACGATATTGCGGGTGTCCTTTTGCATACAGGATTAAAATTTTTAGACACTTCTACTCACGCATTGGCCTTGTTTGATAATCCGTTTAGAAAAATAGTCCTTATAAGGAAATAGGACCCCCCAAAAAACAAGGAATTTCAAGGCAAATTTGGTGCATGCATTTTTACCTCGTTAACTTCCCGTTTTTTTTTTATGGATCTAGGCTTTCAATGCTTATTATCTTTATTTATTTGTGTTATGGATGATTTAGACAACAATATTATGCTTAGTTTTAGCGATAAAAAAAATCCCCTTTATCCTTTTTGAGCACTTGAAAATGGTACTTTCTGAAACTTTGGAACGATATTGCGGGTGTCCTTTTGCATACAGGATTAAAATTTTTTCACACTTCAACTCACGCATTGGCCTTGTTTGATAATCCGTTTAGAAAAATAGTCCTTATAAGGAAATGGGACCCCCCAAAAAACAAGGAATTTCAAAGCAAATTTGGTGCATAATTTTTTACCTCGTTAACTTCCCGTTTTTTTTTAAGGATCTAGGCTTTCAATGCTTATTATCTTTATTTATTTGTGTTATGGATGATTTAGACAACAATATTATGCTTAGTTTTAGCGATAAAAAAAATCCCCTTTATCCTTTTTGAGCACTTGAAAATTGTCCTTTCTGAAACTTTGGAACGATATTGCGGGTGTCCTTTTGCACACAGGACTAAAATTTTTTGACACTTCTACTCACGCATTGGCCTTGTTAGATAATCCGCTTAGAAAAATAGTCCTTATAAGGAAATGGGACCCCCCAAAAAACAAGGAATTTCAAAGCAAATTTGGTGCATGCATTTTTACCTCGTTAACTTCCCGTTTTTTTTAAGGATCTAGGCTTTCAATGCTTATTATCTTTATTTATTTGTGTTATGGATGATTTAGACAACAATATTATGCTTAGTTTTAGCGATAAAAAAAATCCCCTTTATCCTTTTTGAGCACTTGAAAATTGTCCTTTCTGAAACTTTGGAACGATATTGCGGGTGTCCTTTTGCACACAGGACTAAAATTTTTTGACACTTCTACTCACGCATTGGCCTTGTTAGATAATCCGCTTAGAAAAATAGTCCTTATAAGGAAATGGGACCCCCTAAAAAACAAGGAATTGCAAGGCAAATTTGGTGCATGCATTTTTACCTCGTTAACTTCCCGTTTTTTTTTTAAGGATCTAGGCTTTCAATGCTAATTATCTTTATTTATTTGTGTTATGGATGATTTAGACAACAATATTATGCTTAGTTTTAGCGATAAAAAAAATCCCCTTTATCCTTTTTGAGCACTTGAAAATTGTCCTTTCTGAAACTTTGGAACGATATTGCGGGTGTCCTTTTGCATACAGGATTAAAATTTTTTCACACTTCAACTCACGCATTGGCCTTTTTTGATAATCCGTTTAGAAAAATAGTCCTTATAAGGAAATGGGACCCCCCAAAAAACAAGGAATTTCAAAGCAAATTTGGTGCATAATTTTTTACCTCGTTAACTTCCCGTTTTTTTTTAAGGATCTAGGCTTTCAATGCTTATTATCTTTATTTATTTGTGTTATGGATGATTTAGACAACAATATTATGCTTAGTTTTAGCGATAAAAAAAATCCCCTTTATCCTTTTTGAGCACTTGAAAATTGTCCTTTCTGAAACTTTGGAACGATATTGCGGGTGTCCTTTTGCATACAGGATTAAAATTTTTTGACACTTCTACTCACGCATTGGCCTTGTTTGATAATCCGTTTAGAAAAATAGTCCTTATAAGGAAATAGGACCCCCCAAAAAACAAGGAATTTCAAGGCAAATTTGGTGCATGCATTTTTACCTCGTTAACTTCCCGTTTTTTTTTTATGGATCTAGGCTTTCAATGCTTATTATCTTTATTTATTTGTGTTATGGATGATTTAGACAACAATATTATGCTTAGTTTTAGCGATAAAAAAAATCCCCTTTATCCTTTTTGAGCACTTGAAAATGGTACTTTCTGAAACTTTGGAACGATATTGCGGGTGTCCTTTTGCATACAGGATTAAAATTTTTTCACACTTCAACTCACGCATTGGCCTTGTTTGATAATCCGTTTAGAAAAATAGTCCTTATAAGGAAATGGGACCCCCCAAAAAACAAGGAATTTCAAAGCAAATTTGGTGCATAATTTTTTACCTCGTTAACTTCCCGTTTTTTTTTAAGGATCTAGGCTTTCAATGCTTATTATCTTTATTTATTTGTGTTATGGATGATTTAGACAACAATATTATGCTTAGTTTTAGCGATAAAAAAAATCCCCTTTATCCTTTTTGAGCACTTGAAAATTGTCCTTTCTGAAACTTTGGAACGATATTGCGGGTGTCCTTTTGCACACAGGACTAAAATTTTTTGACACTTCTACTCACGCATTGGCCTTGTTAGATAATCCGCTTAGAAAAATAGTCCTTATAAGGAAATGGGACCCCCCAAAAAACAAGGAATTTCAAAGCAAATTTGGTGCATGCATTTTTACCTCGTTAACTTCCCGTTTTTTTTAAGGATCTAGGCTTTCAATGCTTATTATCTTTATTTATTTGTGTTATGGATGATTTAGACAACAATATTATGCTTAGTTTTAGCGATAAAAAAAATCCCCTTTATCCTTTTTGAGCACTTGAAAATTGTCCTTTCTGAAACTTTGGAACGATATTGCGGGTGTCCTTTTGCACACAGGACTAAAATTTTTTGACACTTCTACTCACGCATTGGCCTTGTTTGATAATCCGTTTAGAAAAATAGTCCTTATAAGGAAATGGGACCCCCCAAAAAACAAGGAATTTCAAGGCAAATTTGGTGCATGCATTATTACCTCGTTAACTTCCCGTTTTTTTTAAGGATCTAGGCTTTCAATGCTAATTATCTTTATTTATTTGTGTTATGGATGATTTAGACAACAATATTATGCTTAGTTTTAGCGATAAAAAAAATCCCCTTTATCCATTTTGAGAACTTGAAAATTGTCCTTTCCGAAACTTTGGAACGATATTGCGGGTGTCCTTTTGCACACAGGATTAAAATTTTTTCCCACTTCAACTCACGCATTGGCCTTGTTTGATAATCCGTTTAGAAAAATAGTCCTTATAAGGAAATGGGACCCCCCAAAAAACAAGGAATTTCAAGGCAAATTTGGTGCATGCATTTTTACCTCGTTAACTTCCCGTTTTTTTTTTAGGATCTAGGCTTTCAATGCTAATTATCTTTATTTATTTGTGTTATGGATGATTTAGACAACAATATTATGCTTAGTTTTAGCGATAAAAAAAATCCCCTTTATCCATTTTGAGAACTTGAAAATTGTCCTTTCTGAAACTTTGGAACGATATTGCGGGTGTCCTTTTGCACACAGGATTAAAATTTTTTCACACTTCAACTCACGCATTGGCCTTGTTTGATAATCCGCTTAGAAAAATAGTCCTTATAAGGAAATGGGACCCCCTAAAAATCAAGGAATTACAAGGCAAATTTGGTGCATGCATTTTTACCTCGTTAACTTCCCGTTTTTCTTTTTAAGGATCTAGGCTTTCAATGCTAATTATCTTTATTTATTTGTGTTATCGATGATTTAGACAACAATATTATGCTTAGTTTTAGCGATAAAAAAAATCCCCTTTATCCTTTTTGAGCACTTGAAAATTGTCCTTTCTGAAACTTTGGAACGATATTGCGGGTGTCCTTTTGCGCACAGGACTAAAATTTTTTGACACTTCTACTCACGCATTGGCCTTGTGTGATAATCCGCTTAGAAAAATAGTCCTTATAAGGAAATGGGACCCCCTAAAAAACAAGGAATTGCAAGGCAAATTTGGTGCATGCATTTTTACCTCGTTAACTTCCCGGTTTTTTTTTTTAAGGATCTAGGCTTTCAATGCTTATTATCTTTATTTATTTGTGTTATGGATGATTTAGGCAACAATTTTATGCTTAGTTTTAGCGATAAAAAAAATCCCCTTTATCCTTTTTGAGCACTTGAAAATTGTTCTTTCTGAAACTTTGGAACGATATTGCGGGTGTCCTTTTGCACACAGAACTAAAATTTTTTGACACTTCTACTCACGCATTGGCCTTGTGTGATAATCCGCTTAGAAAAATAGTCCTTATAAGGAAATGGGACCCCCTAAAAAACAAGGAATTGCAAGGCAAATTTGGTGCATGCATTTTTACCTCGTTAACTTCCCGTTTTTTTTTTATGGATCTAGGCTTTCAATGCTAATTATCTTTATTTATTTGTGTTATGGATGATTTAGACAACAATATTATGCTTAGTTTTAGCGATTAAAAAAAATCCCCTTTATCCTTTTTGAGCACTTGAAAATTGTCCTTTCTGAAACTTTGGAACGATATTGCGGGTGTCCTTTTGCAAACAGGATTAAAATTTTTTCACACTTCAACTCACGCATTGGCCTTGTTTGATAATCCGTTTAGAAAAATAGTCCTTATAAGAAAATGGGACCCCCCAAAAAACAAGGAATTTCAAAGCAAATTTGGTGCATGCATTTTTACCTCGTTAACTTCCCGTTTTTTTTAAGGATCTAGGCTTTCAATGCTTATTATCTTTATTTATTTGTGTTATGGATGATTTAGACAACAATATTATGCTTAGTTTTAGCGATAAAAAAAATCCCCTTTATCCTTTTTGAGCACTTGAAAATTGTCCTTTCTGAAACTTTGGAACGATATTGCGGGTGTCCTTTTGCACACAGGACTAAAATTTTTTGACACTTCTACTCACGCATTGGCCTTGTTAGATAATCCGCTTAGAAAAATAGTCCTTATAAGGAAATGGGACCCCCTAAAAAACAAGGAATTGCAAGGCAAATTTGGTGCATGCATTTTTACCTCGTTAACTTCCCGTTTTTTTTTTATGGATCTAGGCTTTCAATGCTAATTATCTTTATTTATTTGTGTTATGGATGATTTAGACAACAATAATATGCTTAGTTTTAGCGATTAAAAAAAATCCCCTTTATCCTTTTTGAGCACTTGAAAATTGTCCTTTCTGAAACTTTGGAACGATATTGCGGGTGTCCTTTTGCAAACAGGATTAAAATTTTTTCACACTTCAACTCACGCATTGGCCTTGTTTGATAATCCGTTTAGAAAAATAGTCCTTATAAGGAAATGGGACCCCCCAAAAAACAAGGAATTTCAAAGCAAATTTGGTGCATGCATTTTTACCTCGTTAACTTCCCGTTTTTTTTAAGGATCTAGGCTTTCAATGCTTATTATCTTTATTTATTTGTGTTATGGATGATTTAGACAACAATATTATGCTTAGTTTTAGCGATAAAAAAAATCCCCTTTATCCTTTTTGAGCACTTGAAAATTGTCCTTTCTGAAACTTTGGAACGATATTGCGGGTGTCCTTTTGCACACAGGACTAAAATTTTTTGACACTTCTACTCACGCATTGGCCTTGTTAGATAATCCGCTTAGAAAAATAGTCCTTATAAGGAAATGGGACCCCCTAAAAAACAAGGAATTGCAAGGCAAATTTGGTGCATGCATTTTTACCTCGTTAACTTCCCGTTTTTTTTTTAAGGATCTAGGCTTTCAATGCTAATTATCTTTATTTATTTGTGTTATGGATGATTTAGACAACAATATTATGCTTAGTTTTAGCGATAAAAAAAATCCCCTTTATCCTTTTTGAGCACTTGAAAATTGTCCTTTCTGAAACTTTGGAACGATATTGCGGGTGTCCTTTTGCATACAGGATTAAAATTTTTTCACACTTCAACTCACGCATTGGCCTTTTTTGATAATCCGTTTAGAAAAATAGTCCTTATAAGGAAATGGGACCCCCCAAAAAACAAGGAATTTCAAAGCAAATTTGGTGCATAATTTTTTACCTCGTTAACTTCCCGTTTTTTTTTAAGGATCTAGGCTTTCAATGCTTATTATCTTTATTTATTTGTGTTATGGATGATTTAGACAACAATATTATGCTTAGTTTTAGCGATAAAAAAAATCCCCTTTATCCTTTTTGAGCACTTGAAAATTGTCCTTTCTGAAACTTTGGAACGATATTGCGGGTGTCCTTTTGCATACAGGATTAAAATTTTTAGACACTTCTACTCACGCATTGGCCTTGTTTGATAATCCGTTTAGAAAAATAGTCCTTATAAGGAAATAGGACCCCCCAAAAAACAAGGAATTTCAAGGCAAATTTGGTGCATGCATTTTTACCTCGTTAACTTCCCGTTTTTTTTTTATGGATCTAGGCTTTCAATGCTTATTATCTTTATTTATTTGTGTTATGGATGATTTAGACAACAATATTATGCTTAGTTTTAGCGATAAAAAAAATCCCCTTTATCCTTTTTGAGCACTTGAAAATGGTACTTTCTGAAACTTTGGAACGATATTGCGGGTGTCCTTTTGCATACAGGATTAAAATTTTTTCACACTTCAACTCACGCATTGGCCTTGTTTGATAATCCGTTTAGAAAAATAGTCCTTATAAGGAAATGGGACCCCCCAAAAAACAAGGAATTTCAAAGCAAATTTGGTGCATAATTTTTTACCTCGTTAACTTCCCGTTTTTTTTTAAGGATCTAGGCTTTCAATGCTTATTATCTTTATTTATTTGTGTTATGGATGATTTAGACAACAATATTATGCTTAGTTTTAGCGATAAAAAAAATCCCCTTTATCCTTTTTGAGCACTTGAAAATTGTCCTTTCTGAAACTTTGGAACGATATTGCGGGTGTCCTTTTGCACACAGGACTAAAATTTTTTGACACTTCTACTCACGCATTGGCCTTGTTAGATAATCCGCTTAGAAAAATAGTCCTTATAAGGAAATGGGACCCCCCAAAAAACAAGGAATTTCAAAGCAAATTTGGTGCATGCATTTTTACCTCGTTAACTTCCCGTTTTTTTTAAGGATCTAGGCTTTCAATGCTTATTATCTTTATTTATTTGTGTTATGGATGATTTAGACAACAATATTATGCTTAGTTTTAGCGATAAAAAAAATCCCCTTTATCCTTTTTGAGCACTTGAAAATTGTCCTTTCTGAAACTTTGGAACGATATTGCGGGTGTCCTTTTGCACACAGGACTAAAATTTTTTGACACTTCTACTCACGCATTGGCCTTGTTAGATAATCCGCTTAGAAAAATAGTCCTTATAAGGAAATGGGACCCCCTAAAAAACAAGGAATTGCAAGGCAAATTTGGTGCATGCATTTTTACCTCGTTAACTTCCCGTTTTTTTTTTAAGGATCTAGGCTTTCAATGCTAATTATCTTTATTTATTTGTGTTATGGATGATTTAGACAACAATATTATGCTTAGTTTTAGCGATAAAAAAAATCCCCTTTATCCTTTTTGAGCACTTGAAAATTGTCCTTTCTGAAACTTTGGAACGATATTGCGGGTGTCCTTTTGCATACAGGATTAAAATTTTTTCACACTTCAACTCACGCATTGGCCTTTTTTGATAATCCGTTTAGAAAAATAGTCCTTATAAGGAAATGGGACCCCCCAAAAAACAAGGAATTTCAAAGCAAATTTGGTGCATAATTTTTTACCTCGTTAACTTCCCGTTTTTTTTTAAGGATCTAGGCTTTCAATGCTTATTATCTTTATTTATTTGTGTTATGGATGATTTAGACAACAATATTATGCTTAGTTTTAGCGATAAAAAAAATCCCCTTTATCCTTTTTGAGCACTTGAAAATTGTCCTTTCTGAAACTTTGGAACGATATTGCGGGTGTCCTTTTGCATACAGGATTAAAATTTTTTGACACTTCTACTCACGCATTGGCCTTGTTTGATAATCCGTTTAGAAAAATAGTCCTTATAAGGAAATAGGACCCCCCAAAAAACAAGGAATTTCAAGGCAAATTTGGTGCATGCATTTTTACCTCGTTAACTTCCCGTTTTTTTTTTATGGATCTAGGCTTTCAATGCTTATTATCTTTATTTATTTGTGTTATGGATGATTTAGACAACAATATTATGCTTAGTTTTAGCGATAAAAAAAATCCCCTTTATCCTTTTTGAGCACTTGAAAATGGTACTTTCTGAAACTTTGGAACGATATTGCGGGTGTCCTTTTGCATACAGGATTAAAATTTTTTCACACTTCAACTCACGCATTGGCCTTGTTTGATAATCCGTTTAGAAAAATAGTCCTTATAAGGAAATGGGACCCCCCAAAAAACAAGGAATTTCAAAGCAAATTTGGTGCATAATTTTTTACCTCGTTAACTTCCCGTTTTTTTTTAAGGATCTAGGCTTTCAATGCTTATTATCTTTATTTATTTGTGTTATGGATGATTTAGACAACAATATTATGCTTAGTTTTAGCGATAAAAAAAATCCCCTTTATCCTTTTTGAGCACTTGAAAATTGTCCTTTCTGAAACTTTGGAACGATATTGCGGGTGTCCTTTTGCACACAGGACTAAAATTTTTTGACACTTCTACTCACGCATTGGCCTTGTTAGATAATCCGCTTAGAAAAATAGTCCTTATAAGGAAATGGGACCCCCCAAAAAACAAGGAATTTCAAAGCAAATTTGGTGCATGCATTTTTACCTCGTTAACTTCCCGTTTTTTTTAAGGATCTAGGCTTTCAATGCTTATTATCTTTATTTATTTGTGTTATGGATGATTTAGACAACAATATTATGCTTAGTTTTAGCGATAAAAAAAATCCCCTTTATCCTTTTTGAGCACTTGAAAATTGTCCTTTCTGAAACTTTGGAACGATATTGCGGGTGTCCTTTTGCACACAGGACTAAAATTTTTTGACACTTCTACTCACGCATTGGCCTTGTTTGATAATCCGTTTAGAAAAATAGTCCTTATAAGGAAATGGGACCCCCCAAAAAACAAGGAATTTCAAGGCAAATTTGGTGCATGCATTATTACCTCGTTAACTTCCCGTTTTTTTTAAGGATCTAGGCTTTCAATGCTAATTATCTTTATTTATTTGTGTTATGGATGATTTAGACAACAATATTATGCTTAGTTTTAGCGATAAAAAAAATCCCCTTTATCCATTTTGAGAACTTGAAAATTGTCCTTTCCGAAACTTTGGAACGATATTGCGGGTGTCCTTTTGCACACAGGATTAAAATTTTTTCCCACTTCAACTCACGCATTGGCCTTGTTTGATAATCCGTTTAGAAAAATAGTCCTTATAAGGAAATGGGACCCCCCAAAAAACAAGGAATTTCAAGGCAAATTTGGTGCATGCATTTTTACCTCGTTAACTTCCCGTTTTTTTTTTAGGATCTAGGCTTTCAATGCTAATTATCTTTATTTATTTGTGTTATGGATGATTTAGACAACAATATTATGCTTAGTTTTAGCGATAAAAAAAATCCCCTTTATCCATTTTGAGAACTTGAAAATTGTCCTTTCTGAAACTTTGGAACGATATTGCGGGTGTCCTTTTGCACACAGGATTAAAATTTTTTCACACTTCAACTCACGCATTGGCCTTGTTTGATAATCCGCTTAGAAAAATAGTCCTTATAAGGAAATGGGACCCCCTAAAAATCAAGGAATTACAAGGCAAATTTGGTGCATGCATTTTTACCTCGTTAACTTCCCGTTTTTCTTTTTAAGGATCTAGGCTTTCAATGCTAATTATCTTTATTTATTTGTGTTATCGATGATTTAGACAACAATATTATGCTTAGTTTTAGCGATAAAAAAAATCCCCTTTATCCTTTTTGAGCACTTGAAAATTGTCCTTTCTGAAACTTTGGAACGATATTGCGGGTGTCCTTTTGCGCACAGGACTAAAATTTTTTGACACTTCTACTCACGCATTGGCCTTGTGTGATAATCCGCTTAGAAAAATAGTCCTTATAAGGAAATGGGACCCCCTAAAAAACAAGGAATTGCAAGGCAAATTTGGTGCATGCATTTTTACCTCGTTAACTTCCCGGTTTTTTTTTTTAAGGATCTAGGCTTTCAATGCTTATTATCTTTATTTATTTGTGTTATGGATGATTTAGGCAACAATTTTATGCTTAGTTTTAGCGATAAAAAAAATCCCCTTTATCCTTTTTGAGCACTTGAAAATTGTTCTTTCTGAAACTTTGGAACGATATTGCGGGTGTCCTTTTGCACACAGAACTAAAATTTTTTGACACTTCTACTCACGCATTGGCCTTGTGTGATAATCCGCTTAGAAAAATAGTCCTTATAAGGAAATGGGACCCCCTAAAAAACAAGGAATTGCAAGGCAAATTTGGTGCATGCATTTTTACCTCGTTAACTTCCCGTTTTTTTTTTATGGATCTAGGCTTTCAATGCTAATTATCTTTATTTATTTGTGTTATGGATGATTTAGACAACAATATTATGCTTAGTTTTAGCGATTAAAAAAAATCCCCTTTATCCTTTTTGAGCACTTGAAAATTGTCCTTTCTGAAACTTTGGAACGATATTGCGGGTGTCCTTTTGCAAACAGGATTAAAATTTTTTCACACTTCAACTCACGCATTGGCCTTGTTTGATAATCCGTTTAGAAAAATAGTCCTTATAAGAAAATGGGACCCCCCAAAAAACAAGGAATTTCAAAGCAAATTTGGTGCATGCATTTTTACCTCGTTAACTTCCCGTTTTTTTTAAGGATCTAGGCTTTCAATGCTTATTATCTTTATTTATTTGTGTTATGGATGATTTAGACAACAATATTATGCTTAGTTTTAGCGATAAAAAAAATCCCCTTTATCCTTTTTGAGCACTTGAAAATTGTCCTTTCTGAAACTTTGGAACGATATTGCGGGTGTCCTTTTGCACACAGGACTAAAATTTTTTGACACTTCTACTCACGCATTGGCCTTGTTAGATAATCCGCTTAGAAAAATAGTCCTTATAAGGAAATGGGACCCCCTAAAAAACAAGGAATTGCAAGGCAAATTTGGTGCATGCATTTTTACCTCGTTAACTTCCCGTTTTTTTTTTAAGGATCTAGGCTTTCAATGCTAATTATCTTTATTTATTTGTGTTATGGATGATTTAGACAACAATATTATGCTTAGTTTTAGCGATAAAAAAAATCCCCTTTATCCTTTTTGAGCACTTGAAAATTGTCCTTTCTGAAACTTTGGAACGATATTGCGGGTGTCCTTTTGCATACAGGATTAAAATTTTTTCACACTTCAACTCACGCATTGGCCTTTTTTGATAATCCGTTTAGAAAAATAGTCCTTATAAGGAAATGGGACCCCCCAAAAAACAAGGAATTTCAAAGCAAATTTGGTGCATAATTTTTTACCTCGTTAACTTCCCGTTTTTTTTTAAGGATCTAGGCTTTCAATGCTTATTATCTTTATTTATTTGTGTTATGGATGATTTAGACAACAATATTATGCTTAGTTTTAGCGATAAAAAAAATCCCCTTTATCCTTTTTGAGCACTTGAAAATTGTCCTTTCTGAAACTTTGGAACGATATTGCGGGTGTCCTTTTGCATACAGGATTAAAATTTTTTGACACTTCTACTCACGCATTGGCCTTGTTTGATAATCCGTTTAGAAAAATAGTCCTTATAAGGAAATAGGACCCCCCAAAAAACAAGGAATTTCAAGGCAAATTTGGTGCATGCATTTTTACCTCGTTAACTTCCCGTTTTTTTTTTATGGATCTAGGCTTTCAATGCTTATTATCTTTATTTATTTGTGTTATGGATGATTTAGACAACAATATTATGCTTAGTTTTAGCGATAAAAAAAATCCCCTTTATCCTTTTTGAGCACTTGAAAATGGTACTTTCTGAAACTTTGGAACGATATTGCGGGTGTCCTTTTGCATACAGGATTAAAATTTTTTCACACTTCAACTCACGCATTGGCCTTGTTTGATAATCCGTTTAGAAAAATAGTCCTTATAAGGAAATGGGACCCCCCAAAAAACAAGGAATTTCAAAGCAAATTTGGTGCATAATTTTTTACCTCGTTAACTTCCCGTTTTTTTTTAAGGATCTAGGCTTTCAATGCTTATTATCTTTATTTATTTGTGTTATGGATGATTTAGACAACAATATTATGCTTAGTTTTAGCGATAAAAAAAATCCCCTTTATCCTTTTTGAGCACTTGAAAATTGTCCTTTCTGAAACTTTGGAACGATATTGCGGGTGTCCTTTTGCACACAGGACTAAAATTTTTTGACACTTCTACTCACGCATTGGCCTTGTTAGATAATCCGCTTAGAAAAATAGTCCTTATAAGGAAATGGGACCCCCCAAAAAACAAGGAATTTCAAAGCAAATTTGGTGCATGCATTTTTACCTCGTTAACTTCCCGTTTTTTTTAAGGATCTAGGCTTTCAATGCTTATTATCTTTATTTATTTGTGTTATGGATGATTTAGACAACAATATTATGCTTAGTTTTAGCGATAAAAAAAATCCCCTTTATCCTTTTTGAGCACTTGAAAATTGTCCTTTCTGAAACTTTGGAACGATATTGCGGGTGTCCTTTTGCACACAGGACTAAAATTTTTTGACACTTCTACTCACGCATTGGCCTTGTTAGATAATCCGCTTAGAAAAATAGTCCTTATAAGGAAATGGGACCCCCTAAAAAACAAGGAATTGCAAGGCAAATTTGGTGCATGCATTTTTACCTCGTTAACTTCCCGTTTTTTTTTTAAGGATCTAGGCTTTCAATGCTAATTATCTTTATTTATTTGTGTTATGGATGATTTAGACAACAATATTATGCTTAGTTTTAGCGATAAAAAAAATCCCCTTTATCCTTTTTGAGCACTTGAAAATTGTCCTTTCTGAAACTTTGGAACGATATTGCGGGTGTCCTTTTGCATACAGGATTAAAATTTTTTCACACTTCAACTCACGCATTGGCCTTGTTTGATAATCCGTTTAGAAAAATAGTCCTTATAAGGAAATGGGACCCCCCAAAAAACAAGGAATTTCAAAGCAAATTTGGTGCATAATTTTTTACCTCGTTAACTTCCCGTTTTTTTTTAAGGATCTAGGCTTTCAATGCTTATTATCTTTATTTATTTGTGTTATGGATGATTTAGACAACAATATTATGCTTAGTTTTAGCGATAAAAAAAATCCCCTTTATCCTTTTTGAGCACTTGAAAATTGTCCTTTCTGAAACTTTGGAACGATATTGCGGGTGTCCTTTTGCATACAGGATTAAAATTTTTTGACACTTCTACTCACGCATTGGCCTTGTTTGATAATCCGTTTAGAAAAATAGTCCTTATAAGGAAATAGGACCCCCCAAAAAACAAGGAATTTCAAGGCAAATTTGGTGCATGCATTTTTACCTCGTTAACTTCCCGTTTTTTTTTTATGGATCTAGGCTTTCAATGCTTATTATCTTTATTTATTTGTGTTATGGATGATTTAGACAACAATATTATGCTTAGTTTTAGCGATAAAAAAAATCCCCTTTATCCTTTTTGAGCACTTGAAAATGGTACTTTCTGAAACTTTGGAACGATATTGCGGGTGTCCTTTTGCATACAGGATTAAAATTTTTTCACACTTCAACTCACGCATTGGCCTTGTTTGATAATCCGTTTAGAAAAATAGTCCTTATAAGGAAATGGGACCCCCCAAAAAACAAGGAATTTCAAAGCAAATTTGGTGCATAATTTTTTACCTCGTTAACTTCCCGTTTTTTTTTAAGGATCTAGGCTTTCAATGCTTATTATCTTTATTTATTTGTGTTATGGATGATTTAGACAACAATATTATGCTTAGTTTTAGCGATAAAAAAAATCCCCTTTATCCTTTTTGAGCACTTGAAAATTGTCCTTTCTGAAACTTTGGAACGATATTGCGGGTGTCCTTTTGCACACAGGACTAAAATTTTTTGACACTTCTACTCACGCATTGGCCTTGTTAGATAATCCGCTTAGAAAAATAGTCCTTATAAGGAAATGGGACCCCCTAAAAAACAAGGAATTGCAAGGCAAATTTGGTGCATGCATTTTTACCTCGTTAACTTCCCGTTTTTTTTTTAAGGATCTAGGCTTTCAATGCTAATTATCTTTATTTATTTGTGTTATGGATGATTTAGACAACAATATTATGCTTAGTTTTAGCGATAAAAAAAATCCCCTTTATCCTTTTTGAGCACTTGAAAATTGTCCTTTCTGAAACTTTGGAACGATATTGCGGGTGTCCTTTTGCATACAGGATTAAAATTTTTTCACACTTCAACTCACGCATTGGCCTTGTTTGATAATCCGTTTAGAAAAATAGTCCTTATAAGGAAATGGGACCCCCCAAAAAACAAGGAATTTCAAAGCAAATTTGGTGCATAATTTTTTACCTCGTTAACTTCCCGTTTTTTTTTAAGGATCTAGGCTTTCAATGCTTATTATCTTTATTTATTTGTGTTATGGATGATTTAGACAACAATATTATGCTTAGTTTTAGCGATAAAAAAAATCCCCTTTATCCTTTTTGAGCACTTGAAAATTGTCCTTTCTGAAACTTTGGAACGATATTGCGGGTGTCCTTTTGCACACAGGACTAAAATTTTTTGACACTTCTACTCACGCATTGGCCTTGTTAGATAATCCGCTTAGAAAAATAGTCCTTATAAGGAAATGGGACCCCCTAAAAAACAAGGAATTGCAAGGCAAATTTGGTGCATGCATTTTTACCTCGTTAACTTCCCGTTTTTTTTTTAAGGATCTAGGCTTTCAATGCTAATTATCTTTATTTATTTGTGTTATGGATGATTTAGACAACAATATTATGCTTAGTTTTAGCGATAAAAAAAATCCCCTTTATCCTTTTTGAGCACTTGAAAATTGTCCTTTCTGAAACTTTGGAACGATATTGCGGGTGTCCTTTTGCATACAGGATTAAAATTTTTTCACACTTCAACTCACGCATTGGCCTTGTTTGATAATCCGTTTAGAAAAATAGTCCTTATAAGGAAATGGGACCCCCCAAAAAACAAGGAATTTCAAAGCAAATTTGGTGCATAATTTTTTACCTCGTTAACTTCCCGTTTTTTTTTAAGGATCTAGGCTTTCAATGCTTATTATCTTTATTTATTTGTGTTATGGATGATTTAGACAACAATATTATGCTTAGTTTTAGCGATAAAAAAAATCCCCTTTATCCTTTTTGAGCACTTGAAAATTGTCCTTTCTGAAACTTTGGAACGATATTGCGGGTGTCCTTTTGCACACAGGACTAAAATTTTTTGACACTTCTACTCACGCATTGGCCTTGTTTGATAATCCGTTTAGAAAAATAGTCCTTATAAGGAAATGGGACCCCCCAAAAAACAAGGAATTTCAAGGCAAATTTGGTGCATGCATTTTTACCTCGTTAACTTCCCGTTTTTTTTTTAGGGATCTAGGCTTTCAATGCTTATTATCTTTATTTATTTGTGTTATGGATGATTTAGACAACAATATTATGCTTAGTTTTAGCGATAAAAAAAATCCCCTTTATCCTTTTTGAGCACTTGAAAATTGTCCTTTCTGAAACTTTGGAACGATATTGCGGGTGTCCTTTTGCACACAGGACTAAAATTTTTTGACACTTCTACTCACGCATTGGCCTTGTTTGATAATCCGTTTAGAAAAATAGTCCTTATAAGGAAATGGGACCCCCCAAAAAACAAGGAATTTCAAGGCAAATTTGGTGCATGCATTTTTACCTCGTTAACTTCCCGTTTTTTTTTTTAAGGATCTAGGCTTTCCATGCTAATTATCTTTATTTATTTGTGTTATGGATGATTTAGACAACAAAATTATGCTTAGTTTTAGCGATAAAAAAAATCCCCTTTATCCTTTTTGAGCACTTGAAAATTGTCCTTTCGGAAACTTTGGAACGATATTGCGGGTGTCCTTTTGCACACAGAACTAAAATTTTTTGACACTTCTACTCACGCATTGGCCTTGTTTGATAATCCGTTTAGAAAAATAGTCCTTATAAGGAAATGGGACCCCCCAAAAAACAAGGAATTTCAAGGCAAATTTGGTGCATGCATTTTTACCTCGTTAACTTCCCGTTTTTTTTTAAGGATCTAGGCTTTCAATGCTAATTATCTTTATTTATTTGTGTTATGGATGATTTAGACAACAATATTATGCTTAGTTTTAGCGATAAAAAAAATCCCCTTTATCCATTTTGAGAACTTGAAAATTGTCCTTTCTGAAACTTTGGAACGATATTGCGGGTGTCCTTTTGCACACAGGATTAAAATTTTTTCACACTTCAACTCACGCATTGGCCTTGTTTGATAATCCGCTTAGAAAAATAGTACTTATAAGGAAAAGGGGCCCCCTAAAAAACAAGAAATTTCAAGGCAAATTTGGTGCATGCATTTTTACCTCGTTAACTTCCCGTTTTTTTTTTAAGGATCTAGGCTTTCAATGCTTATTATCTTTATTTATTTGTGTTATGGATGATTTAGACAACAATATTATGCTTAGTTTTAGCGATAAAAAAAATCCCCTTTATCCTTTTTGAGCACTCGAAAATTGTCCTTTCTGAAACTTTGGAACGATATTGCGGGTGTCCTTTTGCACACAGGACTAAATTTTTTTGACACTTCTACTCACGCATTGCCCTTGTTTGATAATCCGTTTAGAAAAATAGTCCTTATAGGGAAATGGGACCCCCTAACAAACAAGGAATTTCAAGGCAAATTTGGTGCATGCATTTTTACCTCGTTAACTTCCCGTTTTTTTTTTAGGGATCTAGGCTTTCAATGCTTATTATCTTTATTTATTTGTGTTATGGATGATTTAGACAACAATATTATGCTTAGTTTTAGCGATAAAAAAAATCCCCTTTATCCTTTTTGAGCACTCGAAAATTGTCCTTTCTGAAACTTTGGAACGATATTGCGGGTGTCCTTTTGCATACAGGATTAAAATTTTTTCACACTTCAACTCACGCATTGGCGTTGTTTGATAATCCGTTTAGAAAAATAGTCCTTATAAGGAAATGGGACCCCCCAAAAAACAAGGAATTTCAAAGCAAATTTGGTGCATAATTTTTTACCTCGTTAACTTCCCGTTTTTTTTTAAGGATCTAGGCTTTCAATGCTTATTATCTTTATTTATTTGTGTTATGGATGATTTAGACAACAATATTATGCTTAGTTTTAGCGATAAAAAAAATCCCCTTTATCCTTTTTGAGCACTTGAAAATTGTCCTTTCTGAAACTTTGGAACGATATTGCGGGTGTCCTTTTGCACACAGGACTAAAATTTTTTGACACTTCTACTCACGCATTGGCCTTGTTTGATAATCCGTTTAGAAAAATAGTCCTTATAAGGAAATGGGACCCCCCAAAAAACAAGGAATTTCAAGGCAAATTTGGTGCATGCATTTTTACCTCGTTAACTTCCCGTTTTTTTTTTTAAGGATCTAGGCTTTCCATGCTAATTATCTTTATTTATTTGTGTTATGGATGATTTAGACAACAAAATTATGCTTAGTTTTAGCGATAAAAAAAATCCCCTTTATCCTTTTTGAGCACTTGAAAATTGTCCTTTCGGAAACTTTGGAACGATATTGCGGGTGTCCTTTTGCACACAGAACTAAAATTTTTTGACACTTCTACTCACGCATTGGCCTTGTTTGATAATCCGTTTAGAAAAATAGTCCTTATAAGGAAATGGGACCCCCCAAAAAACAAGGAATTTCAAGGCAAATTTGGTGCATGCATTTTTACCTCGTTAACTTCCCGTTTTTTTTTAAGGATCTAGGCTTTCAATGCTAATTATCTTTATTTATTTGTGTTATGGATGATTTAGACAACAATATTATGCTTAGTTTTAGCGATAAAAAAAATCCCCTTTATCCATTTTGAGAACTTGAAAATTGTCCTTTCTGAAACTTTGGAACGATATTGCGGGTGTCCTTTTGCACACAGGATTAAAATTTTTTCACACTTCAACTCACGCATTGGCCTTGTTTGATAATCCGCTTAGAAAAATAGTACTTATAAGGAAAAGGGGCCCCCTAAAAAACAAGAAATTTCAAGGCAAATTTGGTGCATGCATTTTTACCTCGTTAACTTCCCGTTTTTTTTTTAAGGATCTAGGCTTTCAATGCTTATTATCTTTATTTATTTGTGTTATGGATGATTTAGACAACAATATTATGCTTAGTTTTAGCGATAAAAAAAATCCCCTTTATCCTTTTTGAGCACTCGAAAATTGTCCTTTCTGAAACTTTGGAACGATATTGCGGGTGTCCTTTTGCACACAGGACTAAATTTTTTTGACACTTCTACTCACGCATTGCCCTTGTTTGATAATCCGTTTAGAAAAATAGTCCTTATAGGGAAATGGGACCCCCTAACAAACAAGGAATTTCAAGGCAAATTTGGTGCATGCATTTTTACCTCGTTAACTTCCCGTTTTTTTTTTAGGATCTAGGCTTTCAATGCTAATTATCTTTATTTATTTGTGTTATGGATGATTTAGACAACAATATTATGCTTAGTTTTAGCGATAAAAAAAATCCCCTTTATCCATTTTGAGAACTTGAAAATTGTCCTTTCTGAAACTTTGGAACGATATTGCGGGTGTCCTTTTGCACACAGGATTAAAATTTTTTCACACATCAACTCACGCATTGGCCTTGTTTGATAATCCGCTTAGAAAAATAGTCCTTATAAGGAAATGGGACCCCCTAAAAATCTAGGAATTACAAGGCAAATTTGGTGCATGCATTTTTACCTCGTTAACTTCCCGTTTTTCTTTTTAAGGATCTAGGCTTTCAATGCTAATTATCTTTATTTATTTGTGTTATCGATGATTTAGACAACAATATTATGCTTAGTTTTAGCGATAAAAAAAATCCCCTTTATCGTTTTTGAGCACTTGAAAATTGTCCTTTCTGAAACTTTGGAACGATATTGCGGGTGTCCTTTTGCACACAGGACTAAAATTTTTTGACACTTCTACTCACGCATTGGCCTTGTGTGATAATCCGCTTAGAAAAATAGTCCTTATAAGGAAATGGGACCCCCTAAAAAACAAGGAATTGCAAGGCAAATTTGGTGCATGCATTTTTACCTCGTTAACTTCCCGTTTTTTTTTTAAGGATCTAGGCTTTCAATGCTAATTATCTTTATTTATTTGTGTTATGGATGATTTAGACAACAATATTATGCTTAGTTTTAGCGATTAAAAAAAATCCCCTTTATCCTTTTTGAGCACTTGAAAATTGTCCTTTCTGAAACTTTGGAACGATATTGCGGGTGTCCTTTTGCATACAGGATTAAAATTTTTTCACACTTCAACTCACGCATTGGCCTTGTTTGATAATCCGTTTAGAAAAATAGTCCTTATAAGGAAATGGGACCCCCCAAAAAACAAGGAATTTCAAGGCAAATTTGGTGCATGCATTTTAACCTCGTTAACTTCCCGTTTTTTTTTAAGGATCTAGGCTTTCAATGCTTATTATCTTTATTTATTTGTGTTATGGATGATTTAGACAACAATATTATGCTTAGTTTTAGCGATAAAAAAAATCCCCTTTATCCTTTTTGAGCACTTGAAAATTGTCCTTTCTGAAACTTTGGAACGATATTGCGGGTGTCCTTTTGCACACAGGATTAAAATTTTTTCACACTTCAACTCACGCATTGGCCTTGTTGGATAATCCGCTTAGAAAAATAGTCCTTATAAGGAAATGGGACCCCCCAAAAAACAAGGAATTTCAAGGCAAATTTGGTGCATGCATTTTTACCTCGTTAACTTCCCGTTTTTCTTTTCAAGGATCTAGGCTTTCAATGCTTATTATCTTTATTTATTTGTGTTATGGATGATTTAGACAACAAAATTATGCTTAGTTTTAGCGATAAAAAAAATCCCCTTTATCCTTTTTGAGCACTTGAAAATTGTCCTTTCTGAAACTTTGGAACGATATTGCGGGTGTCCTTTTGCACACAGGACTAAAATTTTTTGACACTTCTACTCACGCATTGGCCTTGTTTGATAATCCGTTTAGAAAAATAGTCCTTATAAGGAAATGGGACCCCCCAAAAAACAAGGAATTTCAAGGCAAATTTGGTGCATGCATTTTTACCTCGTTAACTTCCCGTTTTTTTTTTTAAGGATCTAGGCTTTCAATGCTAATTATCTTTATTTATTTGTGTTATGGATGATTTAGACAACAAAATTATGCTTAGTTTTAGCGATAAAAAAAATCCCCTTTATCCTTTTTGAGCACTCGAAAATTGTCCTTTCTGAAACTTTGGAACGATATTGCGGGTGTCCTTTTGCACACAGGACTAAATTTTTTTGACACTTCTACTCACGCATTGCCCTTGTTTGATAATCCGTTTAGAAAAATAGTCCTTATAGGGAAATGGGACCCCCTAACAAACAAGGAATTTCAAGGCAAATTTGGTGCATGCATTTTTACCTCGTTAACTTCCCGTTTTTTTTTTAGGATCTAGGCTTTCAATGCTAATTATCTTTATTTATTTGTGTTATGGATGATTTAGACAACAATATTATGCTTAGTTTTAGCGATAAAAAAAATCCCCTTTATCCTTTTTGAGCACTTGAAAATTGTCCTTTCTGAAACTTTGGAACGATATTGCGGGTGTCCTTTTGCACACAGGATTAAAATTTTTTCACACATCAACTCACGCATTGGCCTTGTTTGATAATCCGCTTAGAAAAATAGTCCTTATATAGGAAATGGGACCCCCTAAAAATCTAGGAATTACAAGGCAAATTTGGTGCATGCATTTTTACCTCGTTAACTTCCCGTTTTTCTTTTTAAGGATCTAGGCTTTCAATGCTAATTATCTTTATTTATTTGTGTTATCGATGATTTAGACAACAATATTATGCTTAGTTTTAGCGATAAAAAAAATCCCCTTTATCGTTTTTGAGCACTTGAAAATTGTCCTTTCTGAAACTTTGGAACGATATTGCGGGTGTCCTTTTGCACACAGGACTAAAATTTTTTGACACTTCTACTCACGCATTGGCCTTGTGTGATAATCCGCTTAGAAAAATAGTCCTTATAAGGAAATGGGACCCCCTAAAAAACAAGGAATTGCAAGGCAAATTTGGTGCATGCATTTTTACCTCGTTAACTTCCCGTTTTTTTTTTAAGGATCTAGGCTTTCAATGCTAATTATCTTTATTTATTTGTGTTATGGATGATTTAGACAACAATATTATGCTTAGTTTTAGCGATTAAAAAAAATCCCCTTTATCCTTTTTGAGCACTTGAAAATTGTCCTTTCTGAAACTTTGGAACGATATTGCGGGTGTCCTTTTGCATACAGGATTAAAATTTTTTCACACTTCAACTCACGCATTGGCCTTGTTTGATAATCCGTTTAGAAAAATAGTCCTTATAAGGAAATGGGACCCCCCAAAAAACAAGGAATTTCAAGGCAAATTTGGTGCATGCATTTTAACCTCGTTAACTTCCCGTTTTTTTTTAAGGATCTAGGCTTTCAATGCTTATTATCTTTATTTATTTGTGTTATGGATGATTTAGACAACAATATTATGCTTAGTTTTAGCGATAAAAAAAATCCCCTTTATCCTTTTTGAGCACTTGAAAATTGTCCTTTCTGAAACTTTGGAACGATATTGCGGGTGTCCTTTTGCACACAGGATTAAAATTTTTTCACACTTCAACTCACGCATTGGCCTTGTTGGATAATCCGCTTAGAAAAATAGTCCTTATAAGGAAATGGGACCCCCCAAAAAACAAGGAATTTCAAGGCAAATTTGGTGCATGCATTTTTACCTCGTTAACTTCCCGTTTTTCTTTTCAAGGATCTAGGCTTTCAATGCTTATTATCTTTATTTATTTGTGTTATGGATGATTTAGACAACAAAATTATGCTTAGTTTTAGCGATAAAAAAAATCCCCTTTATCCTTTTTGAGCACTTGAAAATTGTCCTTTCTGAAACTTTGGAACGATATTGCGGGTGTCCTTTTGCACACAGGACTAAAATTTTTTGACACTTCTACTCACGCATTGGCCTTGTTTGATAATCCGTTTAGAAAAATAGTCCTTATAAGGAAATGGGACCCCCCAAAAAACAAGGAATTTCAAGGCAAATTTGGTGCATGCATTTTTACCTCGTTAACTTCCCGTTTTTTTTTTTAAGGATCTAGGCTTTCAATGCTAATTATCTTTATTTATTTGTGTTATGGATGATTTAGACAACAAAATTATGCTTAGTTTTAGCGATAAAAAAAATCCCCTTTATCCTTTTTGAGCACTCGAAAATTGTCCTTTCTGAAACTTTGGAACGATATTGCGGGTGTCCTTTTGCACACAGGACTAAATTTTTTTGACACTTCTACTCACGCATTGCCCTTGTTTGATAATCCGTTTAGAAAAATAGTCCTTATAGGGAAATGGGACCCCCTAACAAACAAGGAATTTCAAGGCAAATTTGGTGCATGCATTTTTACCTCGTTAACTTCCCGTTTTTTTTTTAGGATCTAGGCTTTCAATGCTAATTATCTTTATTTATTTGTGTTATGGATGATTTAGACAACAATATTATGCTTAGTTTTAGCGATAAAAATAATCCCCTTTATCCTTTTTGAGCACTTGAAAATTGTCCTTTCTGAAACTTTGGAACGATATTGCGGGTGTCCTTTTGCACACAGGATTAAAATTTTTTCACACTTCAACTCACGCATTGGCCTTGTTTGATAATCCGCTTAGAAAAATAGTCCTTATAAGGAAATGGGACCCCCTAAAAATCTAGGAATTACAAGGCAAATTTGGTGCATGCATTTTTACCTCGTTAACTTCCCGTTTTTCTTTTTAAGGATCTAGGCTTTCAATGCTAATTATCTTTATTTATTTGTGTTATCGATGATTTAGACAACAATATTATGCTTAGTTTTAGCGATAAAAAAAATCCCCTTTATCGTTTTTGAGCACTTGAAAATTGTCCTTTCTGAAACTTTGGAACGATATTGCGGGTGTCCTTTTGCATACAGGACTAAAATTTTTTGACACTTCTACTCACGCATTGGCCTTGTGTGATAATCCGCTTAGAAAAATAGTCCTTATAAGGAAATGGGACCCCCTAAAAAACAAGGAATTGCAAGGCAAATTTGGTGCATGCATTTTTACCTCGTTAACTTCCCGGTTTTTTTTTTTAAGGATCTAGGCTTTCAATGCTTATTATCTTTATTTATTTGTGTTATGGATGATTTAGGCAACAATTTTATGCTTAGTTTTAGCGATAAAAAAATCCCCTTTATCCTTTTTGAGCACTTGAAAATTGTCCTTTCTGAAACTTTGGAACGATATTGCGGGTGTCCTTTTGCACACAGGACTAAAATTTTTTGACACTTCTACTCACGCATTGGCCTTGTGTGATAATCCGCTTAGAAAAATAGTCCTTATAAGGAAATGGGACCCCCTAAAAAACAAGGAATTGCAAGGCAAATTTGGTGCATGCATTTTTACCTCGTTAACTTCCCGTTTTTTTTTTAAGGATCTAGGCTTTCAATGCTTATTATCTTTATTTATTTGTGTTATGGATGATTTAGACAACAATATTATGCTTAGTTTTAGCGATTAAAAAAAATCCCCTTTATCCTTTTTGAGCACTTGAAAATTGTCCTTTCTGAAACTTTGGAACGATATTGCGGGTGTCCTTTTGCATACAGGATTAAAATTTTTTCACACTTCAACTCACGCATTGGCCTTGTTTGATAATCCGTTTAGAAAAATAGTCCTTATAAGGAAATGGGACCCCCCAAAAAACAAGGAATTTCAAGGCAAATTTGGTGCATGCATTTTAACCTCGTTAACTTCCCGTTTTTTTTTAAGGATCTAGGCTTTCAATGCTTATTATCTTTATTTATTTGTGTTATGGATGATTTAGACAACAATATTATGCTTAGTTTTAGCGATAAAAAAAATCCCCTTTATCCTTTTTGAGCACTTGAAAATTGTCCTTTCTGAAACTTTGGAACGATATTGCGGGTGTCCTTTTGCACACAGGATTAAAATTTTTTCACACTTCAACTCACGCATTGGCCTTGTTGGATAATCCGCTTAGAAAAATAGTCCTTATAAGGAAATGGGACCCCCCAAAAAACAAGGAATTTCAAGGCAAATTTGGTGCATGCATTTTTACCTCGTTAACTTCCCGTTTTTCTTTTCAAGGATCTAGGCTTTCAATGCTTATTATCTTTATTTATTTGTGTTATGGATGATTTAGACAACAAAATTATGCTTAGTTTTAGCGATAAAAAAAATCCCCTTTATCCTTTTTGAGCACTTGAAAATTGTCCTTTCTGAAACTTTGGAACGATATTGCGGGTGTCCTTTTGCACACAGGACTAAAATTTTTTGACACTTCTACTCACGCATTGGCCTTGTTTGATAATCCGTTTAGAAAAATAGTCCTTATAAGGAAATGGGACCCCCCAAAAAACAAGGAATTTCAAGGCAAATTTGGTGCATGCATTTTTACCTCGTTAACTTCCCGTTTTTTTTTTTAAGGATCTAGGCTTTCAATGCTAATTATCTTTATTTATTTGTGTTATGGATGATTTAGACAACAAAATTATGCTTAGTTTTAGCGATAAAAAAAATCCCCTTTATCCTTTTTGAGCACTTGAAAATTGTCCTTTCTGAAACTTTGGAACGATATTGCGGGTGTCCTTTTGCACACAGAACTAAAATTTTTTGACACTTCTACTCACGCATTGGCCTTGTGTGATAATCCGTTTAGAAAAATAGTCCTTATAAGGAAATAGGACCCCCCAAAAAACAAGGAATTTCAAGGCAAATTTGGTGCATGCATTTTTACCTCGTTAACTTCCCGTTTTTTTTTTAGGGATCTAGGCTTTCAATGCTTATTATCTTTATTTATTTGTGTTATGGATGATTTAGACAACAATATTATGCTTAGTTTTAGCGATTAAAAAAAATCCCCTTTATCCTTTTTGAGCACTTGAAAATTGTCCTTTCTGAAACTTTGGAACGATATTGCGGGTGTCCTTTTGCATACAGGATTAAAATTTTTTCACACTTCAACTCACGCATTGGCCTTGTTTGATAATCCGTTTAGAAAAATAGTCCTTATAAGGAAATGGGACCCCCCAAAAAACAAGGAATTTCAAGGCAAATTTGGTGCATGCATTTTAACCTCGTTAACTTCCCGTTTTTTTTTAAGGATCTAGGCTTTCAATGCTTATTATCTTTATTTATTTGTGTTATGGATGATTTAGACAACAATATTATGCTTAGTTTTAGCGATAAAAAAAATCCCCTTTATCCTTTTTGAGCACTTGAAAATTGTCCTTTCTGAAACTTTGGAACGATATTGCGGGTGTCCTTTTGCACACAGGATTAAAATTTTTTCACACTTCAACTCACGCATTGGCCTTGTTGGATAATCCGCTTAGAAAAATAGTCCTTATAAGGAAATGGGACCCCCCAAAAAACAAGGAATTTCAAGGCAAATTTGGTGCATGCATTTTTACCTCGTTAACTTCCCGTTTTTCTTTTCAAGGATCTAGGCTTTCAATGCTTATTATCTTTATTTATTTGTGTTATGGATGATTTAGACAACAAAATTATGCTTAGTTTTAGCGATAAAAAAAATCCCCTTTATCCTTTTTGAGCACTTGAAAATTGTCCTTTCTGAAACTTTGGAACGATATTGCGGGTGTCCTTTTGCACACAGGACTAAAATTTTTTGACACTTCTACTCACGCATTGGCCTTGTTTGATAATCCGTTTAGAAAAATAGTCCTTATAAGGAAATGGGACCCCCCAAAAAACAAGGAATTTCAAGGCAAATTTGGTGCATGCATTTTTACCTCGTTAACTTCCCGTTTTTTTTTTTAAGGATCTAGGCTTTCAATGCTAATTATCTTTATTTATTTGTGTTATGGATGATTTAGACAACAAAATTATGCTTAGTTTTAGCGATAAAAAAAATCCCCTTTATCCTTTTTGAGCACTTGAAAATTGTCCTTTCTGAAACTTTGGAACGATATTGCGGGTGTCCTTTTGCACACAGAACTAAAATTTTTTGACACTTCTACTCACGCATTGGCCTTGTGTGATAATCCGTTTAGAAAAATAGTCCTTATAAGGAAATAGGACCCCCCAAAAAACAAGGAATTTCAAGGCAAATTTGGTGCATGCATTTTTACCTCGTTAACTTCCCGTTTTTTTTTTAGGGATCTAGGCTTTCAATGCTTATTATCTTTATTTATTTGTGTTATGGATGATTTAGACAACAATATTATGCTTAGTTTTAGCGATAAAAAAAATCCCCTTTATCCTTTTTGAGCACTTGAAAATTGTCCTTTCTGAAACTTTGGAACGATATTGCGGGTGTCCTTTTGCACACAGGATTAAAATTTTTTCACACATCAACTCACGCATTGGCCTTGTTTGATAATCCGCTTAGAAAAATAGTCCTTATATAGGAAATGGGACCCCCTAAAAATCTAGGAATTACAAGGCAAATTTGGTGCATGCATTTTTACCTCGTTAACTTCCCGTTTTTCTTTTTAAGGATCTAGGCTTTCAATGCTAATTATCTTTATTTATTTGTGTTATCGATGATTTAGACAACAATATTATGCTTAGTTTTAGCGATAAAAAAAATCCCCTTTTTCGTTTTTGAGCACTTGAAAATTGTCCTTTCTGAAACTTTGGAACGATATTGCGGGTGTCCTTTTGCACACAGGACTAAAATTTTTTGACACTTCTACTCACGCATTGGCCTTGTGTGATAATCCGCTTAGAAAAATAGTCCTTATAAGGAAATGGGACCCCCTAAAAAACAAGGAATTGCAAGGCAAATTTGGTGCATGCATTTTTACCTCGTTAACTTCCCGTTTTTTTTTTAAGGATCTAGGCTTTCAATGCTAATTATCTTTATTTATTTGTGTTATGGATGATTTAGACAACAATATTATGCTTAGTTTTAGCGATTAAAAAAAATCCCCTTTATCCTTTTTGAGCACTTGAAAATTGTCCTTTCTGAAACTTTGGAACGATATTGCGGGTGTCCTTTTGCATACAGGATTAAAATTTTTTCACACTTCAACTCACGCATTGGCCTTGTTTGATAATCCGTTTAGAAAAATAGTCCTTATAAGGAAATGGGACCCCCCAAAAAACAAGGAATTTCAAGGCAAATTTGGTGCATGCATTTTAACCTCGTTAACTTCCCGTTTTTTTTTAAGGATCTAGGCTTTCAATGCTTATTATCTTTATTTATTTGTGTTATGGATGATTTAGACAACAATATTATGCTTAGTTTTAGCGATAAAAAAAATCCCCTTTATCCTTTTTGAGCACTTGAAAATTGTCCTTTCTGAAACTTTGGAACGATATTGCGGGTGTCCTTTTGCACACAGGATTAAAATTTTTTCACACTTCAACTCACGCATTGGCCTTGTTGGATAATCCGCTTAGAAAAATAGTCCTTATAAGGAAATGGGACCCCCCAAAAAACAAGGAATTTCAAGGCAAATTTGGTGCATGCATTTTTACCTCGTTAACTTCCCGTTTTTCTTTTCAAGGATCTAGGCTTTCAATGCTTATTATCTTTATTTATTTGTGTTATGGATGATTTAGACAACAAAATTATGCTTAGTTTTAGCGATAAAAAAAATCCCCTTTATCCTTTTTGAGCACTTGAAAATTGTCCTTTCTGAAACTTTGGAACGATATTGCGGGTGTCCTTTTGCACACAGGACTAAAATTTTTTGACACTTCTACTCACGCATTGGCCTTGTTTGATAATCCGTTTAGAAAAATAGTCCTTATAAGGAAATGGGACCCCCCAAAAAACAAGGAATTTCAAGGCAAATTTGGTGCATGCATTTTTACCTCGTTAACTTCCCGTTTTTTTTTTTAAGGATCTAGGCTTTCAATGCTAATTATCTTTATTTATTTGTGTTATGGATGATTTAGACAACAAAATTATGCTTAGTTTTAGCGATAAAAAAAATCCCCTTTATCCTTTTTGAGCACTCGAAAATTGTCCTTTCTGAAACTTTGGAACGATATTGCGGGTGTCCTTTTGCACACAGGACTAAATTTTTTTGACACTTCTACTCACGCATTGCCCTTGTTTGATAATCCGTTTAGAAAAATAGTCCTTATAGGGAAATGGGACCCCCTAACAAACAAGGAATTTCAAGGCAAATTTGGTGCATGCATTTTTACCTCGTTAACTTCCCGTTTTTTTTTTAGGATCTAGGCTTTCAATGCTAATTATCTTTATTTATTTGTGTTATGGATGATTTAGACAACAATATTATGCTTAGTTTTAGCGATAAAAATAATCCCCTTTATCCTTTTTGAGCACTTGAAAATTGTCCTTTCTGAAACTTTGGAACGATATTGCGGGTGTCCTTTTGCACACAGGATTAAAATTTTTTCACACTTCAACTCACGCATTGGCCTTGTTTGATAATCCGCTTAGAAAAATAGTCCTTATAAGGAAATGGGACCCCCTAAAAATCTAGGAATTACAAGGCAAATTTGGTGCATGCATTTTTACCTCGTTAACTTCCCGTTTTTCTTTTTAAGGATCTAGGCTTTCAATGCTAATTATCTTTATTTATTTGTGTTATCGATGATTTAGACAACAATATTATGCTTAGTTTTAGCGATAAAAAAAATCCCCTTTATCGTTTTTGAGCACTTGAAAATTGTCCTTTCTGAAACTTTGGAACGATATTGCGGGTGTCCTTTTGCATACAGGACTAAAATTTTTTGACACTTCTACTCACGCATTGGCCTTGTGTGATAATCCGCTTAGAAAAATAGTCCTTATAAGGAAATGGGACCCCCTAAAAAACAAGGAATTGCAAGGCAAATTTGGTGCATGCATTTTTACCTCGTTAACTTCCCGGTTTTTTTTTTTAAGGATCTAGGCTTTCAATGCTTATTATCTTTATTTATTTGTGTTATGGATGATTTAGGCAACAATTTTATGCTTAGTTTTAGCGATAAAAAAATCCCCTTTATCCTTTTTGAGCACTTGAAAATTGTCCTTTCTGAAACTTTGGAACGATATTGCGGGTGTCCTTTTGCACACAGGACTAAAATTTTTTGACACTTCTACTCACGCATTGGCCTTGTGTGATAATCCGCTTAGAAAAATAGTCCTTATAAGGAAATGGGACCCCCTAAAAAACAAGGAATTGCAAGGCAAATTTGGTGCATGCATTTTTACCTCGTTAACTTCCCGTTTTTTTTTTAAGGATCTAGGCTTTCAATGCTTATTATCTTTATTTATTTGTGTTATGGATGATTTAGACAACAATATTATGCTTAGTTTTAGCGATTAAAAAAAATCCCCTTTATCCTTTTTGAGCACTTGAAAATTGTCCTTTCTGAAACTTGGGAACGATATTGCGGGTGTCCTTTTGCATACAGGATTAAAATTTTTTCACACTTCAACTCACGCATTGGCCTTGTTTGATAATCCGTTTAGAAAAATAGTCCTTATAAGGAAATGGGACCCCCCAAAAAACAAGGAATTTCAAGGCAAATTTGGTGCATGCATTTTAACCTCGTTAACTTCCCGTTTTTTTTTAAGGATCTAGGCTTTCAATGCTTATTATCTTTATTTATTTGTGTTATGGATGATTTAGACAACAATATTATGCTTAGTTTTAGCGATAAAAAAAATCCCCTTTATCCTTTTTGAGCACTTGAAAATTGTCCTTTCTGAAACTTTGGAACGATATTGCGGGTGTCCTTTTGCACACAGGATTAAAATTTTTTCACACTTCAACTCACGCATTGGCCTTGTTGGATAATCCGCTTAGAAAAATAGTCCTTATAAGGAAATGGGACCCCCCAAAAAACAAGGAATTTCAAGGCAAATTTGGTGCATGCATTTTTACCTCGTTAACTTCCCGTTTTTCTTTTCAAGGATCTAGGCTTTCAATGCTTATTATCTTTATTTATTTGTGTTATGGATGATTTAGACAACAAAATTATGCTTAGTTTTAGCGATAAAAAAAATCCCCTTTATCCTTTTTGAGCACTTGAAAATTGTCCTTTCTGAAACTTTGGAACGATATTGCGGGTGTCCTTTTGCACACAGGACTAAAATTTTTTGACACTTCTACTCACGCATTGGCCTTGTGTGATAATCCGTTTAGAAAAATAGTCCTTATAAGGAAATGGGACCCCCCAAAAAACAAGGAATTTCAAGGCAAATTTGGTGCATGCATTTTTACCTCGTTAACTTCCCGTTTTTTTTTTTAAGGATCTAGGCTTTCAATGCTAATTATCTTTATTTATTTGTGTTATGGATGATTTAGACAACAAAATTATGCTTAGTTTTAGCGATAAAAAAAATCCCCTTTATCCTTTTTGAGCACTTGAAAATTGTCCTTTCTGAAACTTTGGAACGATATTGCGGGTGTCCTTTTGCACACAGAACTAAAATTTTTTGACACTTCTACTCACGCATTGGCCTTGTGTGATAATCCGTTTAGAAAAATAGTCCTTATAAGGAAATAGGACCCCCCAAAAAACAAGGAATTTCAAGGCAAATTTGGTGCATGCATTTTTACCTCGTTAACTTCCCGTTTTTTTTTTAGGGATCTAGGCTTTCAATGCTTATTATCTTTATTTATTTGTGTTATGGATGATTTAGACAACAATATTATGCTTAGTTTTAGCGATTAAAAAAAATCCCCTTTATCCTTTTTGAGCACTTGAAAATTGTCCTTTCTGAAACTTTGGAACGATATTGCGGGTGTCCTTTTGCATACAGGATTAAAATTTTTTCACACTTCAACTCACGCATTGGCCTTGTTTGATAATCCGTTTAGAAAAATAGTCCTTATAAGGAAATGGGACCCCCCAAAAAACAAGGAATTTCAAGGCAAATTTGGTGCATGCATTTTAACCTCGTTAACTTCCCGTTTTTTTTTAAGGATCTAGGCTTTCAATGCTTATTATCTTTATTTATTTGTGTTATGGATGATTTAGACAACAATATTATGCTTAGTTTTAGCGATAAAAAAAATCCCCTTTATCCTTTTTGAGCACTTGAAAATTGTCCTTTCTGAAACTTTGGAACGATATTGCGGGTGTCCTTTTGCACACAGGATTAAAATTTTTTCACACTTCAACTCACGCATTGGCCTTGTTGGATAATCCGCTTAGAAAAATAGTCCTTATAAGGAAATGGGACCCCCCAAAAAACAAGGAATTTCAAGGCAAATTTGGTGCATGCATTTTTACCTCGTTAACTTCCCGTTTTTCTTTTCAAGGATCTAGGCTTTCAATGCTTATTATCTTTATTTATTTGTGTTATGGATGATTTAGACAACAAAATTATGCTTAGTTTTAGCGATAAAAAAAATCCCCTTTATCCTTTTTGAGCACTTGAAAATTGTCCTTTCTGAAACTTTGGAACGATATTGCGGGTGTCCTTTTGCACACAGGACTAAAATTTTTTGACACTTCTACTCACGCATTGGCCTTGTTTGATAATCCGTTTAGAAAAATAGTCCTTATAAGGAAATGGGACCCCCCAAAAAACAAGGAATTTCAAGGCAAATTTGGTGCATGCATTTTTACCTCGTTAACTTCCCGTTTTTTTTTTTAAGGATCTAGGCTTTCAATGCTAATTATCTTTATTTATTTGTGTTATGGATGATTTAGACAACAAAATTATGCTTAGTTTTAGCGATAAAAAAAATCCCCTTTATCCTTTTTGAGCACTTGAAAATTGTCCTTTCTGAAACTTTGGAACGATATTGCGGGTGTCCTTTTGCACACAGAACTAAAATTTTTTGACACTTCTACTCACGCATTGGCCTTGTGTGATAATCCGTTTAGAAAAATAGTCCTTATAAGGAAATAGGACCCCCCAAAAAACAAGGAATTTCAAGGCAAATTTGGTGCATGCATTTTTACCTCGTTAACTTCCCGTTTTTTTTTTAGGGATCTAGGCTTTCAATGCTTATTATCTTTATTTATTTGTGTTATGGATGATTTAGACAACAATATTATGCTTAGTTTTAGCGATAAAAAAAATCCCCTTTATCCTTTTTGAGCACTTGAAAATTGTCCTTTCTGAAACTTTGGAACGATATTGCGGGTGTCCTTTTGCACACAGGATTAAAATTTTTTCACACTTCTACTCACGCATTGGCCTTGTGTGATAATCCGCTTAGAAAAATAGTCCTTATAAGGAAATGGGACCCCCTAAAAAACAAGGAATTGCAAGGCAAATTTGGTGCATGCATTTTTACCTCGTTAACTTCCCGTTTTTTTTTTAAGGATCTAGGCTTTCAATGCTAATTATCTTTATTTATTTGTGTTATGGATGATTTAGACAACAATATTATGCTTAGTTTTAGCGATAAAAAAAATCCCCTTTATCCTTTTTGAGCACTTGAAAATTGTCCTTTCTGAAACTTTGGAACGATATTGCGGTTGTCCTTTTGCACACAGGACTAAAATTTTTTGACACTTCTACTCACGCTTTGGCCTTGTTTGATAATCCGTTTAGAAAAATAGTCCTTATAAGGAAATGGGACCCCCCAAAAAACAAGGAATTTCAAGGCAAATTTGGTGCATGCATTTTTACCTCGTTAACTTCCCGTTTTTTTTTTTAAGGATCTAGATTTTCAATGCTAATTATCTTTATTTATTTGTGTTATGGATGATTTAGACAACAATATTATGCTTAGTTTTAGCGATAAAAAAAATCCCCTTTATCCTTTTTGAGCACTTGAAAATTGTCCTTTCTGAAACTTTGGAACGATATTGCGGGTGTCCTTTTGCACACAGGACTAAAATTTTTTCACACTTCTACTCACGCATTGGCCTTGTGTGATAATCCGCTTAGAAAAATAGTCCTTATAAGGAAATGGGACCCCCTAAAAAACAAGGAATTGCAAGGCAAATTTGGTGCATGCATTTTTACCTCGTTAACTTCCCGTTTTTCTTTTTAAGGATCTAGGCTTTCAATGCTAATTATCTTTATTTATTTGTGTTATGGATGATTTAGACAACAATATTATGCTTAGTTTTAGCGATAAAAAAAATCCCCTTTATCCTTTTTGAGCACTTGAAAATTGTCCTTTCTGAAACTTTGGAACGATATTGCGGGTGTCCTTTTGCACACAGAACTAAAATTTTTTGACACTTTTACTCACGCATTGCCCTTGTTTGATAATCCGTTTAGAAAAATAGTCCTTATAAGGAAATGGGACCCCCGAAAAAACAAGGAATTTCAAGGCAAATTTGGTGCATGCATTTTTACCTCGTTAACTTCCCATTTTGATTTTCCAAGGATCTAGGCTTTAAATGCATATTATCTTTATGCATTTGTGTTATGGATGATTAAGAAAAAAATATTATGCTTAGTTTTAGCGATAAAAACCATCCCCTATATCCTTTTGAGCACTTGAAAATTCTTCTTTTTGAAACTTTGAATCGATATTGCGAGTGTCCTTTTGCATACATGACAAAAAAAAATTCATATTCCTACTCATTTGAGGGAATTGTTTATGAATCCGTTTCATTAATATGTCCTTATAAGGAAAAGCCATCCTTCGAAAACGATAAATTTGTGGGTTAAATTGGTGCATGTTTTTTACCTAGTTAACTTACTGTCTTAATTTTCCCAGGATATAGACACTTAATGAAAATTGTTTTTGTGCAGTTATGTTAAGGACGATTCTGTGTAAAATTTTCTGCTTAATTTCATTGAAAAAACCCACTACTTATATCCTTTTTCTGCAATTGAAAAAGGTCCTTTTTGATACTTTAAATCTATATTGCGAGTGTTCGTTTGCACACAGGCCAAAAATTTCTTCATTTTACAAATGACGTAACGGCCTTTTTTATTAAATCGATGAGTAATAGCATCCGTACAAGTAAATGCAATTATCTTTGTAATTATCCGTTTTCTAACAAAATGTAGATGTTAGGCAACCAATTATTCATTAATGAATTTGGGCTGCGGCTTAAGTTCACTAGTTTAAAACTTATAAATAGGACATATGATTTGTTATATTAATTTATATCAATGTATTATTACAGATTTAACTTTCCTTGAAAGTGAGCGCAATGGCTGTTTTGTTTGGATTATCATCCTTGTCTATCATCCAAATGGACGTTGGAGGAATGAATCCGGATCGTTCCAGAATCTCCCATCAGAGTCTCCCAAATTCATCAAGGATTTTTGTAAATTTTGTTTCAATAAATCAGTGAAGTGAAGTGAAGTGATAAAGTGGTTCAATTGATAAATAATTAAAATTTCTGACAATTCAAAAGCTTTTTATTAACTTAATAATTTCCATAAGTTTATAACAATTGATTCTTTTACATAGTTTATATAAACAATTGTAAATATGTACAAAACTGTTATTGTAATTATGTATATATTTATATTTAATTGATATTAAACATTAATAAAATTATTTTAATGGAATACATTGTTTCAATTCGGTTTACCGCACCTATCCTCTTGAATTTTATTTTTCAGGTATTTTTTTTCAGTTAGAATACATATAAGAGTTACATTAATAAGTAATTAGGTAAGTATAATATGAGGTTTAATAATATAGGTAGGTATAAAAAAAATTAATACGGTATGTAATGTAGGTGCAATGTTTTTCGATAAATTATCGAATAATACGAAAAAAGTCAATATCGAAAAATATCTTAAGTTTTCAATGTCATGGTGCAGCTATGATTGGAATATGGTTGGAAAATTCTAATTATTTCGGTCGAAAAAAGTTTTCATTTTTCTACAAATCTCATAAGAATTGTTTAAATATAAGTTTTAACGTCATTTACATATATCATATGATAGCCGCATCGCTAAGGTCGCCGCCACTACCGGAGCTGAGGTCCCTGGTTCGCATCCCGAAGGGGTAAGTGTTTTTTCTTTAATATAAAAATTAATTTCAATTCCTTACAGCTTATCCTGTCACTAATTAACATTAATAATTGTTTCCAGACATTGCATCATCGAAATATTCGATGAACAATTCCAACCTTTCGGGGTTGGAAATGATCGATCGATCGATCGATGATGCAATATATTTTTCATTTTATTTTTGCTCATTGGATTTGTGACGTCACTCAATTTCAAATATATGACGTCACACATACGTCGCCATCCAATGACATCACCCAATGTCGTCATTCCCAAAAAAAAAAAACGAAAAATGAGCGAATTTTCGATTTTCGGGATTTAGGATTTTGGGAATGGCTTAGTTACGTCACGGGAGGCCTAAAAAACATATCCTAAAGTCGATTTTTTTCGGTTTTTTTCGGATAACTTTTTGGCCGAAATCCGAAAATCCCCTAAAATTGGCCAAAAATGGCACTTTTATGCACTTTTTTCAACTTTAACGTCGATTTGTGCGTTAACTATCGATCGTACGGGAACGAGTGATAGCTCATTCGATAGCGCTTGAATTACTCTATCGATGGTGTAAATTTGGTCCCGGAAAAGCTTAAGGGGAAAAACTTTTTTTTTCAACTTTTTAAAAATTGAAAATCTACCACCAAATGCCTGTCGGTTTTATGAAATATTTGTCAAAAGTTTTTTGTCGAATTTCTCGATGAAATTTGCACCATAGATGCATAATGATACGATCGAAGCTATTAGATAAAAATATAACCACTCTTCGATGTTCTTAATGGAATTTTTCGATTTAACAAAGTTACATATTATGCATCATAATGCAATGCAAATGTAAATTGTTTTCTTGAAAAACGGGATCAAGGACCTATTAATTTTCCAATGTGGTTAGACAAATTTTCCGAACGTAACATGAAGAAGCAATGGTTCAAATTTTTCCGGAAAATTCAACGAAAATCGATCGATTGTAAAAAATTAATGTTACGTAATGAGATATTGCAGAATTATATATTATGCAAGATAATGCTATTCAAATACAAATTTGTTTTATCGAAAAAATGGACGAAGGACTATAAAATATTACCATGTGGTTAGACAAATTTTCCGGGATTAACATGGAGCAGCTATGGTTAAAATATTTTTGGAAAATTACAATTCCTTCGATCGAATTTTTTTTTCAAGTTTCCATCAATGAAGAAATCTTTATATATGAGTTTAAGCGATCAATAAATATATCTTCCAATGGCCGAATCGCTAAGCGCACGGAATATGTTGTAAACGGAAAGACGATGGATCGATCCCCCGATAAGGTAAAAGATTTTTATATTTCTACTAACCAATTTCTAATTAATATTTATTCGTTACAGATTAAATTACCACTTTCGATCGTTAATAATTTCCTTAACGTTAGTTTCAGCCGAATAATTCGATCATCACTTCTCCAACCTTTCGAGGTTGAGAAGTGTTCGATCGATTACGTAGATTTTTTTTCTTTTTGGTTCCTATATATGACGTCACACATACGTCGCCATCCAATGACGTCACCCAATGACGTCATTTCCGAAAAAAAAATATTAAAATTAGGGATTTTCCGATTTTCGGGAAATAAGATTCTGGAAATGGCTTAGTTACGTCACGGGAAGCCTAAAAACATATCCTAAACTCAATTATTTTCGTTTTTTTTTCGAAAATTTTTTGGCAGAAATTCTGAAAAATCCCAAAAATAGGTCAGAAATGGTGATTTTTTTCACTTTTTTCAACTTTAACGCCGTTTTTGGTGAAAACTATCGGCCGTAGGTTAACGATAGTAGGCTCATTCGATAGCGCTTGAATTACTCTATCGATGGTGTAAATTTGGTCCTGGAAAACCTTAAGGGGAAAAACTTTTTTTTTCATCTTGACAAAAATTTCAAATCGTCGATGAAATGGTCGACGATTTTTTGGATTTTTTTTTTGTCGAATTTCTCGATGAAATTTACAGCATAGGTGCACAACGTTACAATTGAAACGAATATATAAAAAGTTTTTAGCTATTCGATACCCATCATCGATTTTTACGATAGTGAAAATTTGTTTGAAGTTCTTAATGCTTTACATATGTTAACTTGTTTTATCGAAAAATTCGATGATGGGTATCGAATAGCTAAAAACTTTTTATATATTCGTTTCAATTGTAACGTTGTGCACCTATGCTGTAAATTTCATCGAGAAATTCAACAAAAAAAAAATCCAAAAAATCGTCGACCATTTCATCGACGATTTGAAATTTTTGACAAGATGAAAAAAAAAGTTTTTCCCCTTAAGGTTTTCCAGGACCAAATTTACACCATCGATAGAGTAATTCAAGCGCTATCGAATGAGCCTACTATCGTTAACCTACGACCTATAGTTTTCGCTAAAAACGGCGTTAAAGATGAAAAAAGTGAGAAAAAGTGCCATTTTTGGCCAATTTTAGAGGATTTTCGGATTTCGGTCAAAAAATTTTCGAAAAAAAAAACGAAAATAATCGACCTTAGGATATGTTTTTTAGGCTTCCCGTGACGTAACTAAGCCATTCCCAGAATCCTATTTCCCGAAAATCGGAATTTCCCTAATTTTTACATTTATTTCGGGAATGACGTCATTGGGTGACGTCATTGGATGGCGACGTATGTATGACGTCATATATAGGAACCAAAAAGAAAAAAAATCTACGTAATCGATCGATCACTTCTCAACTTCGAAAGGTTGGAGAAGTGATGATCGAATTATTCGGCTGAAACTAACGTTAAGATAATTATTAACGATCGAAAGTGATAATTTAAGCTGTAACGATTATATAGAAATTAGAAATTGGTTAGTAGAAATATAAAAATCTTTTACCTTGTTGGGGGATCGATCCATCGTCTTTCCGTTTATAACATATTCCGTGCGCTTATCGATTCGGCCATTGGAAGATATATGTATTGATCGCTTAAACTCATATATAAAGATTTCTTCATTTAAGGAAACTTGAAAAATTTTTTCGATCGAAGAAATTGTAATTTTCCAAAAATATTTTAACCTTAGCTGCTCCATGTTAATCCCCGAAAATTTGTCTAACCACATGGTAATATTTTAAGGTCCTTCATCTTTTTATTCGAGAAAACAAATTTGTATTTGAATAGCATTATCTTGCCTAATATATAATTCTGCAATATCCAATTACGTAACATTAATTTTTTACAATCGATCGATTTTCACGGAATTTTCCGGAAAAATTTGAACCATTGCTTCTTCATGTTACGTTCGGAAAAATTGTCTAACCACAGTGGAAAATTTATAGGTCCTTGATCCCTTTTTTCAAGAAAACGATTTACATTTGCATTGCATTATGATGTATAATACGAAAATTTTTAATTTCGTAAATTTCGTTTATGGTTATCGAAAAGTTCATAATTTTTGAGTATAATAGCTTCGATCGCATTATAATGCATCCGTGGTTAGAATTTCATCGAGAAATTCGACAAAAAATTATTGACAAATATTTTAAAAAATCAACAGGCATTTGGTGGTAGATTTTCAATTTTTGAAAAGTTGAATAAAAAAGTTTTTCCCCTTAAGCTTTTCCGGGACCAAATTTACACCGTCGATAGAGTAATTCAAGCGCTATCGAATGCGCTATCACTCGTTCCCGTACGATCGATAGTTAACGCACAAATCGACGTTAAAGTTGCAAAAAGTGAAAAAAGTGCCGATTTTGGCCTATTTTTGAGAATTTCTGAAATTCAGACCGAAAAATTTCCCTAAAAAAATGAAAAATTCAATTTAGGGGTATGTTTTTTAGGCTTCCCACAGCGTGGTGATGCCACTCCCGAAATCCTATTTCATAAAAATCGAAAATCGATGTCCTCCCCCCATTTTACGAGGATATTTTTCCTGTTTGAAATTAAGTGACGTCACCGTTCTGTGACGTCACAGTGAGCAAAAATAAAAATGAAAAATATATCTCATCGATCGACTGATCGATCTATCATTCCAAACCCCGAAAGGTTAGAACTTATCGATCGAATATTTCGATCAAGCAATGTCTGGAAACAATTATAAATGTTAATTACAAATATTATTAGCTGAAAGGAATAGAAATCAATTATTAGAAATAAGAAAAAACACTTACCCCCCCTCGGGTTCTGAACCACCGATCCTCTGCTCCATATCGAACGGCAACCCAGACGTCTCGGCCATTAGAAGATATATTAAAATAACGTTAAAACTAATATATAAACATCGCTATTGCGAATTATTTCGAATTGAAAAATATTTTTGAAAAAAAATAATAAACATTATTCAATATAGTGAAACATTAATACTTTATGGTAAAATTACTCTGTCAAACATCACCGTTGCAATATTTAATTAAACATTTGTTACCACTAATAATTCACTACAAAATAAATGGCATTTAATACTCAATCAGTCTTCTGCTATAGCCAATGAACGGAAATATACAAATCACAATCATTGCAAAAAAATGCAAGCAATAATTAATAAAAAGAAATCAATAAAGATCCAGAATTAAACAAAATGGATACTAAGGAAAATACAAATGGGTTAATTATAAAAAAATCAAACAATATAATTAAAATAACCTTCAAGGTAACATAAAATATATACACAAAGGAAATACAAAGCATACAATGAAGTAACATTGGTTGCCTCAACGCAACATTTAATTAAGATTAAACGGATATTTTAATATATTCCATTTTCCTTATAAGAACATCTTTATTCAACGGATTAATAAAAATACCCTCACCTGTGTAGGAATGTAAAAAAAATTGTCCTGTGTGCACAAGGACACCCACAATATGGTTCCAAAGTTTCAAAAAGGACAATTTTCTTTACTCAAAAAGGATATTTAGGATGCTTGGTTTCGCTGACGCTTAACATAATATTTTTGCTTGAATCATCCTTAACGCAAATGCATAAAGATATTTTGCATTTAAAGCCATGATCGTAGGAAAATAAAACCGGGAAATTAACGAGGTTAAAATGCCTGCACCAAATTTGCCAATAAATTCCTTGTTTTTGGAGGGGTCACTTTTACTTATAAGGACTATTTTTCAAAACGGATTATCAAACAAAGCCAATACGTGAGTAGAAGTGTGAAAAAATTTTAGTCCTGTGTGCAAAAGGACACCCGAAATATCCTTCCAAAGTTTAAAAAAGGAAAATTTTCAAGAGCTCAAAAAGGATATAGGGGATGGTTTTTTTCGCTGAATCTAAGCATAATATTTGAGCTTGATTCATCCTTAACGCAAATGCATAAAGATAATTTACATTAAAAGCCAAGATCCTGGGAAAATCAAAAGGGGAAGTGAGCGAGGTAAAAATGCATGCACCAAATGTGCCATGAAATTCCTTGTTTTTCGAGGGGTCACTTTTCCTTATAAGGACTATTTTTCAAAACGGATTATCAAACATAACCAATGTGTGAGTAGAAGTGTGAAAAAATTTTAGTCCTATGTGCAAAAGGACACCCGCAATATCGTTCCAAAGTTTAAAAAAGGACAATTTTCAAGAGCTCAAAAAGGATATAGGGGATGGTTTTTTTCGCTGAAACTAAGCATAATATTTGAGGTTGATTCATCCTTAACGCAAATACATAAAGATAATTTACATTAAAAGCCAAGATCCTGGGAAAATCAAAAGAGGAAGCTAAGGAGGTAAAAATGCATGCACCAAATTTGCCTTGAAATTCCTTGTTTTTTGGGGGGTCACATTTTCTTATAAGGACTATTTTTCTAAACGGATTATCAAACAAGGCCAATACGTGAGTAGAAGTGTGAAAAAATTTTTGTCCTGTGTGCAAAAGGACACCCGCAATATCGTTCCAAAGTTTAAAAAAGGACAATTTTCAAGAGCTCAAAAAGGATATAGGGGATGGTTTTTTTCGCTGAATCTAAGCATAATATTTGAGCTTGATTCATCCTTAACGCAAATGCATAAAGATAATTTACATTAAAAGCCAAGATCCTGGGAAAATCAAAAGGGGAAGTGAACGAGGTAAAAATGCATGCACCAAATGTGCCATGAAATTCCTTGTTTTTCGAGGGGTCACTTTTCCTTATAAGGACTATTTTTCTAAACGGATTATCAAACAAGGCCAATACGTGAGTAGAAGTGAGAATAAATTTTTGTCCTGTGTGCTAAAGGACACCCGCAATATCGTTCCATAGTTTAAAAAAGGACAATTTTCAAGAGCTCAAAAAGGATATAGGGGATGGTTTTTTTCGCTGAAACTAAGCATAATATTTGAGATTGATTCATCCTTAACGCAAATACATAAAGATAATTTACATTAAAAGCCAAGATCCTGGGAAAATCAAAAGAGGAAGCTAAAGAGGTAAAAATGCATGCACCAAATTTGCCTTGAAATTCCTTTTTTTTTTTGGTTGGGGCGACTTTTCCTTATAAAGACAATTTTTTCTATTCGGACTATAATATTATGCCTAGACATGAGTAGTTTTGTAAAAAAATTTTAGTGCTCTGGGCCAAAGGACACCTGGAATAAGAGTTAAAATTTTAATGAGGACTATGTTAGTTGGCCCAATGGAATATAGGGAATTTTGTTTTGTTGAATTTTCCCAGATTTTTTACATTTAAACATCCTTAACTCTTTGTATTAAAAGAATTTGAATTTTTTTCTTAATTTTTTTAAACTTAAAAAGGAAAGAGAAGAATGTAAAATTGCTTGCAAAAAAGTTATCTTGAAATTTAATGTTTTCTATGCATTTATTTCCCTTATAACTTCTTATATTTTCAGTGGCTCTATAAACAATTGATATAAATGATAATAATAAATACTATATAATGAATGTATTTAAAATTATAATTATAATTATAAATGATTTGTTTATATTTGTGTTCAGATGAGTAATTGTAAAGTGATCTGAAGAAGTTAATTGAGCATATTTTGTCCTTAAAGTGTTAATAAATATACTACGCCTCACTAAATTTCAATTGTTGTAAAGGGTTCGAATTAGTAACGTTTAGTTTGAATGATTTAAACAACCTTATTATTTGTGTTAAAAATTTTTGTTATTGGAATATGTCCGTGGGATTTTAAAGTTTCTCTTTTATGACTACATTTTGTAGTCGGGTCAACTGGATTTATTTTTCATATTTTCAAATAAATTTGTCCTAAATTTAATCAATGATTTTTTTATTCATTTGGTCTGCTTTTAATCAAAAAATAAAAACTTCTTTAACAATATAAACCTATGAAGTATATTGAAGTCTCATGTTGTATAAAGTAAATATCAAGTTTCATTTTTAAAAAATTATATATTTCTTTGTCTTTAGTAAGGCACGTTTGCTGACCAACTTTCACTTTTCTTTGAAACCAAATGAAAATGCTTTTGAAAATGATGTTTTGCATTCAAAAATTATTTTAAGCTTAAATTACTTTTCATTTTTCAATGGTCAACGTACAATAATAAAAATCTTGTCAAACATTCGTAATATTCGCATGAATCAATCGGTTTCTTTGTATGGAAAAATGCAAGACAAAAGCTCAAAGCACTTACCAAATTCAATAAATAGATGTTGGTGACGGTTCGCATTCTCTTATTTTGCGCTAATGTGATTAAAACCAATAAATTTCCAACGACCGAAAGCACAAATATAATCACATACAATGGAATAATCAGTTTACTTTCGAACACTTCACTTGTGCCACTTTGAACCACATGTTTATTCTGCACGATGATGACATCATTGAAAGCACTTGAATTCGCGAGAAATGTTTCGTTTTGCGTAGCAAACATCGCGGTATCATTATCCATTCCGAGGAGTGCTTCCATTATCGAAACCTAAAATTGAAGAGAAATTTAATTGAGACTGTTTAATTATCTATATTTTTATTAAGAACACTTTTTGTATTCTCTTTTGAAAGGCAATGCTAAATAATGCGTTTTACAATATAGGTCCAAGTATAGAACAGACAATAGGGTTTTTTTTTTTTAGGACTATTTTTTTTTTGCTCCCATGCCGAAATTTTGTTGGAAATACTTCAAAGAAAATCCTTAAAAGTTTGAGCTCTTAATATTAATATTAAGTACTCGCTCACAGCGTGTGAATATTTTCCATTGAAAATAAACATAAACTTTGATTTTTTTTTTTAAATTTTTATAGCTCAACAGCATTTTATGGTATCGCCTCGCTCAAAGTCGCGATTTTTTTTACAATTGTATGCTCTACAAAAGTGCCTATTGCGGCAAAATCGTAATTTACACGGGCGAGGTAGTACGAGTCACTAAACCGAGATTTTTCATAGATTTCTCGTTTTTCTCTCAGTAACTCATGAATTACAAGACCTACAGAAAAAATGTAAATCTCAAATTTATAGAAAATTTAATTTCCTACTAAAAAGTTCCAGAAAACTAAATCGCTAAGATCGATATTTCTCGAGATATTGAGCCTTGAATTTCTCTTACTATAAAATTTTTACGGATTATTGAGTAAAATTTAAGAAAATATTGATTTTTCTTTATTAAAAATTTTTGTAATAGTTATCTTTTTTTTCAGTCAAAATATAGTGAGAAAAAAAATCATAAAATATTTAAATAATGTTTATGGATAATTCTATAACTTTAATTTAGTGAACTTTATATAGTAACTTTAATATAGAGTATATTTGTTATTTGTTCAAATTATCATTAGATTACGTATTATTTAAATATATAAATTAAATATGATAAAAACTGTATTCACGCAAATTCTTATAATCGCTTTCATTAATTAGAATTCATTAATTAGTTAATTTATTAGTTCATTAATTAGAATTAATATTAATCCTCAAACTTTCAGGGATTTTTTTTGAAATATTTCCAACAAAATTTCGGCATGGGAGCAAAAAAAAATAGTCCTAAAAAAAAACACCCTAATAGACAAGTACTAGAAATGGGTTGGTAGAAATGCATAGGGGAAATTTTCTTCAAGTTGGTATGTTTTTGCGCCTTATATAGTCGTTTGCGAAATAACGTTATTTTCATCACGTGTTAACATCTACCGCCATATTTAAAATAATCAGAAATAAACATTCAACGTGGAAATAAAAATTAACTGGAAATAATAAAAATAATGGATATAATTCATTATATTGTACCCAAAAATAAAATAAAAGGCCAAAGTAAAATTATAAACAATACAGGTATACTAAAATTAATACAATTACTTCATATTTTATTATTTTTGCGAATATGCTCAAAAGTTTTGCAGACATTTCCATAGAAGTTCTCGTCTGATTTTTTTTTTCTTATTATTGATGAGTTTTTATGGCGAAGCGAAATCGATCAGTGAAAAATTGTCAAGCCATTTATGTAATGCTGGCAATTGGAGAAAATTTTAATGTAACCTTTTTTTATTTTCAGATTTCATAGTTTTTATAAGTTTAAATATATGTTTATAAATATTTTAAGTTATAGTTAATGTACTAAATAATAACATTTAATAAATCTTAGTTCAATTATTCAAATGGTTGCTCATAAACTTTTGAAGGTAAAAGAAAGTATACCAGTACTCTTTTGTAACAAAAATTATCCAAAATAGGTAAAATTAGCGTATGAATGAATTGAATTTTGACCATATGTACAAAATCTAAATATGTAAAGCATAATTGGGAAGAAAGAAGACAATATTTTATAAAAGCATGGGTACAAGTAGCTTTTATACATACCGCTAACTCAATGTCTCATTTTCTATTCTGTTTTTAATTCAATTCGCGAATAAATCAGCCGTGATTTATTTGAAGAGACAAAAAATCAATTATTGACCAAAACTGAATTATAAATAAATTTGCGAATGGAAAAAGTTCGTGAATTTTTGAAAAAAACGAAGTAGAGAGTGAGATATTTCCAGAGAGTGCCTTGTAGAAAAGGTACTTGTACCAAATCATGAAAAAAATTTTAATCAAAAATTATGTATTTATAATAGGTATATGTCCCAAAACATAAATATTATTTACTATATAACTTATTTAACTTAAACCATCTTCTTCGATTTTTATTATATATGTTTTTAAATTTACTGGCCTCCACCTCTACTACCACATCTTTGGGAATATTCTTCAGTTGAATATATTCCTTTGTACATTGACGGGAAATATGTTTTTACCTAAAGATAATTGCTTTGGAAATTTCTGCAGAAATGATAAAGTTATTAGCAATAATAAGAAAAACACGAAGTAATTATTTCAGTATTCCTTAAACCAGTATTGTTTAATAGTTTAATTTGGCTTTTAATTTTATTTTTAAGGCATAAAATCATGAATTAAATCCATTCCTTTTAATATTTCCTGTTAATGTTTATTTCTTTTAATTTCAAATATGATTGATGTCAAAACGTGGTAAAAATAACGTTATTTTGTAAACGAATAAATAAGACGCAAAAACATACCAAATAAAATTTCCCCCATGCATTCCTACCACCCCATTTCTAGTACTTGTCTATTCTATACTTTGACCTCCTTGGTGATAAATTTGTAAAAAGATTTTCTTAAAGTTTATTTATATAAAATAAGAATTTTTTTTCATACGTTTATGTTTCTAGACTGATTTAGATTCGCAATGTCTATCAGTTAATCAGTAAAGGTAAAAATTTATAAGGCGGAAGATTAAAAATTGCCATTCTATGATATAGGGCGGCAACCCTAGTTTTATTGCTAACGCATATAAAATAAATTGCATTAAATTAATTTAGTAAATAAAATGGATGATAAACGATTGATATTGATTGAAAAAATTTAATAAAACTATGGGTCTATAGTCTTGCCTATAGTCTTGTTCAAAAGTTACAATTAATATTATCTTCGAGACGAGCTTTAATAGGTAGTTATAAAAAAAAAATCAAGCTTTTTTTTTCAAAGAAGTAAACGATGTTTTTTTGTAATAAATTGAATTTCATTCAAGCAAACATATGAAGAAATCAAAAGTTTCTCTATAATTGAAGAACTTAGACATCAAATTTTCCTTTTTACCAAATACGATTATAATTTAATTTCTCTCAAAGACTTAAACAAAAAAGAAGAAAAAATATTTTTCATATAAAAGTTATTGCCTCCACAAAATAAACCTTCACATATTTTTTCCTCATTGACGAGTGATTTTGCTGATATTAATTGGAAATTTCAGTGATTTCATTTGATAAATGATGTTTGTTGCGTTTTAATTTGAAATACCGTACATTCTTCAATTGTGTTCCGAACTGATAAATTAATGACAAATTATTCCATTCCATTCCTAATCATATTTTGATTTCTCCCATTATTCGTGACTGTCTGCATATAGTCGTGCGTTGTGTATTTTGTCAATAAAATATCCAGAAAAAAAATCTATTCAATTCGCTCGAAATTATAACAAAGCAAAAAAAAAATCAAATTAAAATGAAGAATTAATTCAATCACCAAATAAAATACGTTTTTATAATTAACGAAAAAATATTCTCCACATATAATATAACGAAAATATTAAAGTTATAAGTCATTTAATTGATTAATAAATTTATTTATCAGTGTTAACATTTACTCGTTGTCTATTTGATAGGCAAACGACAAAATTACAGATAATCCTTGTATGCAGATAAACGTTGAAATTTGTTTCCACTATAGAGCTTTTGAATTAATGGATGGGGAATGCTGAAGCTCTTTAGCAGATTATAATCCGAAACTGTATGAGAAGAAGAGCATACATGATTGCACTCAACCGGTATGTTGAAAGCAGCTATATTATCTGCTAATTGAAATAGCAGTGAAACTTAAAAGCCATTCAGCTTATTAATTATTATTGGTTTCAATAAAAAATTTATCGACTAGAAAACTTAACCAACGTCATATTGTACGTAAAATAAATTGGGCCAAAAAAAACGGCAATTTTTTTTTTAAAAGTATATCGAAAATATTGTTCAAGGTGACAAAAAAAAAGGAATATCGGGAAGGTTTAAGTCCTTAATAAATAATATTAAGAGGTCTATCATCTTTAATTTCGATTTTTTATTTGTGCTTTCATTTTTACGTCAATGCTGTCAAACTATCAAGGTAAAAAAATTCATCTGCACATTAATTTATAGAAAATTAAATTCCCTACAAAAAACGTCTTTTTGAAAATTTTCGCCAGACAATCCGTTTCCGAATAATCAAGCTTTAAAAATTGATATAATTTTTAGATTTTTCTTCTTTATTTTGGAATTTTTTAACTAACGAACAAATAAATATATACAAATGAACAATATAGACTAAAGGGAATGTATTGTTCTATAAAAAAGGTCTTTTAACGTTTTTACATAAAATCATTTTTTCAAAAGTTATTCACAATTAAAGTCGAAAGAAAAATTAAATTATTATTTTTTTCGTTGTTGAACCAATTTTGAAAGAGTGATTCTATGTAAAAACGTTAAGAAACCTTTTTTGTAAAGCATTAAATTCCCTTCAAGAACCTATATTGTTCATTTCTATATATTAATTTGTTCGTTAGTTACAAAATTCTAAAATAAAGAAGATAAATCTAAAAATTATATCATTGTTTAAAGCTTGATTATTCGGAAACGGCGCCGTCTGGCAAAATTTTTCAAAGAAAAGTTTTTTGTAGGGAGTTCAATTTTCTATAAATTTACGTGCAGATGAATTTTTTTAGCTTGATAGTTTGACAGCACTGACGCAAAAATGAAAGCACAAATAAAAAATCGAAACTACAGATGATAGACTTCTAATTGGGAATAACTTTTGAAAAAGTGATTTTATGCAAAAATGTTAGGAAACCTTTTTTGTAGAGCGTTAAATTTTACATCAGAATAATTTAATCTAAAATCTTTTCATTCATTTGTTTCTGAGAAAAAAAAATTAAAAGTAAAAAGTCAAATAATCCCATGTTATTTAAATGGTAAAAGTAACATGATTCCGGCACGGTTTAATCAAGAAATTAAGAGCTTAATTGTATTGGATAATTTTTTTTATATCTTAAACTAAAAATGCAGGAGGCGATCGCTGTAAAAAATCAACGAACTACAACGGGGAAATAACGGACACCCTAGTGTAATATATAAATGCACCAATTTGTATAAGAAAGAGTATCATTAGAAGCGACTTTTATAGCATACCGGAATAAAATTTATGAAAAAGAAAACCGCGTTTTGAAACATTTAATTTTAAGTAATCTCATATTTCTTTTAGTTTTCTTTTTTGGAAATGTTCAACATTTAAATTTTTATCTTTCCACTTATTTACCTTATTTGCTACATAAGGATGAATAAATTCACGAAAGTGCTCTTAATGTACTGTAGAAAAGTATAAAATTAAAAAAAAAAAAGATTTCAGTATACGTTTGTATACATATTTTTACTGTGGTTAAGGTAAAATCCAAGTGTCTTAAGGACTATACATATTTGAGTGTTGGCAAGTAAATAAAAAATAAAAAAAACTTTTCAAAAAGATTTTTCTTTCAGTAAAGTTTATTAAAATATGTAAGTCAATGAAATATGTTCCATTTCAAATTTACTTTTAGTAAATATTGAATGAAATATTCTCAAATTATTGCGTTTCTCGCATTGTGTCAACAATTGTAGGCAGTGGAAGATATAATTTATTTGTTCTAAGAAAATCATTATAATTGTTAGAGAAATCCTCTCAAGTAAACCAATTTTATCAGAGTCAGATAAAGTTTCAAAGGTTTAGCTCATTTTGTTTATAATGTATAAGTAGTGTAGTGGAAGTCCTTTTGAAATTGATAGGATTTGTTGTTTACGAAGGTAGTGCTTAAAAAATTTGGAAAATTGATATTTTGCAACTTGAAAAATTTTGGGTTTTGAAAAGTGTTTACATTATAATATAATGAATGGGTTCCAAATTATAACATTTATTGATCCTAAAAGACAAAACAAATTGAAGCCAATATCAGTACCATTTTCTACTATATTTGTGTAAAGAGAAACCAAATTAATTTTAATTTTATTACAAAACTGCGGAAGGAAAAAATATTGCTCTTGAATTTAATTAGAGGGAATATATTAACTGTGGAGTTTACAGTTGAAAATGAAACGCCTTGTCTTAAACAAGAAACTTCTGGAACTTTGATCTATAAATCAAACTTTTTAATGGTTCATATAGTTTACATAAAAAAGAACAAGTTGAATTTCACTCGTAGGATTATTTTTTTTCTCTTTAAACTAAGAAATATCTTTTACAAAAACTTTGAAATTAATGAAGAGACTACTTCCTTCTTCGTAAGTAAATAAATTTTAAGTGTATTTTTTCAACAAAATTACATCAGATTTTAATAAACGGGTTGTTGAAATATAAGGTCAACATTTTTATCATTGAACATTAAAACCCTAAAAATAACACAAAGTTCATTTAGAACTAAAATATGAGTACCTGTTTTTGTTTTATTATTGTTTTAATAACATTTTAAATAACAAAATTTCCCTAAATTAATATGAAAGTTTATGTATTATTTAAACTAAATAGGCGATTTGAAATTTTTGTTTGTTTTTCAGCAATCAAATTTATTCAAATTTAATTTTATAGACCTGGTATTTGAAATAGATTCGCTGAAAAGCATTAAAGAAGCAATTTTTTGCCATAAATTTCATAATTAATTAGAATATTAAATCATCAATGCTTACTTTTCTTCGATATTTAGAACAATATGAAAACCAATTATTGTTATTGAAAATAAAAGAAATATTTGAATTAATTTCCTCGCTTTCCACCTATTTCCAACAATTTTGTATGTACAACGTCCAAATGTGCGAAATCGAATAGCTTTGTAATTATGATAATCAAAATAAAAAAGGTCATAATTTTTTCATTTTACATTGTATTTTCAAATATAAGTGCATATTTGTGTCGATGAAATTTGGAAAGTTTTTTTCTTATACGATGCAGATATATAATAAGAAAGGGTTTTTATAAATTCGTCCCCTAAAAGAGTGAAAAATGGTGGCAAAGTTTTTATGGGATAATGTCTAATACACAACCGAAATTTCAAATTTAATACTTAAAGTCCGTTAAAGGCGAAACGTTATTACTGCTTAATTTAAAAAAAAGTTGATTTATTATCAGAAACTAAAACTTAGAGTATGCTTAAAAATTTAAATTTCGATTGATAAATCTGAAAAAGGTTAAGTTAAGTTTATAAGTGAGCATTAAGTTCTTTGGCTTTCACATACTGTAAACCTGGAAATCCGAAATACGTATTCCCAAACATAAGTGAGCAAGTACCCCCAGGAATTCGGCGCAGTAAAAGAAAAAATTTACCGGCAATTTTGTTAATTAAAGTTAGTGGCTTTTATCGACAGAGAAAGAATGACCATTTAAAAGAGGGGATGTTTTCAATATGGAACATATGGTTAGTCATAATGATAAAAAAAAAACTATAAAATTTTCCTACAGACCAAAAGATATACGCCAATCGTATATGGTGAACTCGAAACTATTTAATTTGGTTTAATTGTTGAATTTCAGATATTTTTAATAATAAGTGTATAGTTACATAATAGTAATGCTTGATTAAGGAGGAATTGAGTTTCGTGCAATTTTACAAATTTCAATTTTCCGGTAATATTGTACAAAGCAGGAGGGTAATAGTTTTGAGAAAAAGGTTCATCCGGGAATTGAGACAATGAGATGGGATTCCTACTAATATTCAAAAATTTAGACCCTTAACTTTTGATATTTTAACGCAAGTATTTTGAAAACTTTTTACTTTTTTAAGTCATAATGAAGACCGACTTTATTGAACTAGACTATATTTTTTATTTAAGCATAGATGCTGATTGATTTACGGATTATTTGGTACATGGTAGGTATACCTACCGTGGGTATACGTAATTGAACATACTGTTTTAAGATATTTATAAATGTTTTTTGAAAATCAATTGACTATTTTACATACATCTATTTAATTCTAAGCAACAGTTTATTAAATTTGTTTTCTTAAAGTTAACAAAATAGTGTTTTTAAGTATGATTATTAGACTGATTCAAAAAAAATAATGATTTTTTTTCTGAATTATATCGAAAATATTGTTGGGAATGACAAAAAAAATCCTGTGAAAGTAAAAGCTCTTCATATTAATATTAAGAGGTGCCGCATCGCAAATTTCGATTTTCTATTTAAATAACATGGGAACAATATTCTCTTACACTATGGAATTTTATATCTCACGTTGGTCACAATATTTCGGAATGACCAAGGTATATTCTTGTAGAAAATTGAATGATCTACAAAAAAGGTCTGTTACTTAGTTTTTGATATATTTATTCCTTCAAAAGTTATTCGGGGTCAAAGTTGAACTAAAGAGAAATTTTAATATTTTTTCAATTTTTTGATGCAACCATCAATTTTATGAAAAAAATTTATAGGACATTTTTTACAGAGCACTTTTTTTTCTATAACTTATATCTCTATAAAAGTTTTTTATGTTTTTTACAGGTCTTAAATTATTTCATTAAAATAAAAAAAATATTTTTTTTGTTAAAAATATAATAATTCAGGGAATTTTAAGTTTAATGCAAATAACTTAAGACCTGTGAAAAATATCAAAAACTTTTAAAGAGATAAGTTATAGGAAAAAAAGTGTTCTACAAAAAATGTCCTTTAAAATTTTCTCATAAAATTGATGGTTGCGTCAAAAAATTGAAAAAATATTAAAATTTCTCTTTAGTTCAACTTTGACCTCGAATAACTTTTGAAGGAATAAATATATCAAAAACTAGTACAAGACCTTTTTTGTATATCGTTCAATTTTCTATAAGAATATATCTTAGTCATTCCCAAAAATTGTCACCAACATGAGCTATAAAATTCCAAAGTTCAAGAGAAAATTCTTCTCATGTTATTTAAATGGAAAATCGAAATTTACGAATCGAAATTTATATAAATAAGAAAAAAAAATTCATCATTTTTTTTTGCATCAGTCTAATGATTATGTTTTTCGCAAAAGAAATAAAAATTTCCTAATATCACTACAAACAGCAAATTTTAAAATAAAATATAGCCAACACGTGCGTTACGCAGACGAAGTCGCGGACATCAGCTAGTTTTAAATAATTTTCTTCAAAAAATGTTTTTAAATCAAGAATTTGCAATTTCAAGATAAATATGTTTAGAATTCAAAGCTTTGTTTGCAATCAAGACACGATAGACTTCTTTTGATGTTTCAACATCAAATAAAAGCGATAAATATAAAATGTTGACGTGGAGGCATAATCTTATTCTTATCTTCAAATATTTTACAGCATCCCAAAAGGTTCATTGTAAGACCGAAATTAAACTTGACTATAAGTATATGTCTCACATAAATCAATTGTCAGATGAGTTATAAACTAAAGAACAATGTACCTATAAACCAAGTTTTGCTTTTAACTGATGAAATTGCAACAAAAAACTGTAACGTGATAAAAAATGAAATGGTTATCCATTAAAATAAAAAAACAACAACTACCCTCGATTACATAAAAGTAGAGGAGAAACTTTAATTTGTTGTTTGGAGTAAATATAAATAATGGGTGTTTATAAGTTGTGATGTTAATTGTTTGCAATGAAAGCTCTTTGGTTTCAATGATTAATAAAATCATAAATCTCTCTTATATTAGTCAAAATGGGGCAATAAACCGTTTGTCATTTAAGTGCTTTTAAATTTTGTTATCATCAATATTTCAATGGATATTTTCATTTGAAAATAATAAAACTGGCGAAATAAAATCACGTTTGTTTATTCTTCAGATATTTTTTATTACCATTCTATTCAGAGAAGAAAAAAAAACCAACGTAAAAGTCATTATTTGAATTCGTTGAAAAAATGTTTTCTGTAAAAATGAAATTTTTAAATCTACATAAATTGATAAGTGATACCTAAAGCTATATTCTACATATATACACAAGGTAATTTGCATATTTATTTTTGGTTTATTACATTCATGAAATTCTACATATCTCTGTCAAAACGATAATGGTCGATTTGAAAATTTGTGTTAGTACGAAAATGTGATCATAAAATATTTACAGAAAATTTTGGTCAAAAAAAAAACGAGCAGAAAGTATAATGTTTTCGTAAACAAATAAGTAGATAAATATAAATTGTATCCGTACCTACTCTGGCGGAAAAACGCTCCGAAGAATGCATTAATTAAAGTTAAAACCTCGGAAAATATACAAAATAGAAAAGAATTTCCTTTTTTAATACATCTACATTTTCGTATTCAAATAAAGTTGATTGAATTTTCCGGATTTAACATTGCAACCATATTTTCAACACGAAAGTGAAGATACTTTTCCTCGCTTTTTATTGATGAATATTTACATTTCTTCTAAAAAAAATTGGATTAAACAAGAATAATTTTAGTAGCTTTAACACGGAAAAATATTAGCAAATCTTTAACAGAAATTCGGTTATTTTATCGTAGTTTTTAAGCCTAGAAAATTAAAGTACAGAAGATGGTTTTTTCTCAGAAATTTTCATAATATTCTCAAAAGCTTTTCCATAAATTTCTTTATTTTTTGGCGTTTAGCTGAGCAGAATTAATCAAGTTAGTCTTTCATTAGTTATTTTTCGTCGATATTGTCATTTCGCAACGTTAAGGTAGAATTCGTAAGTGGCTCAATTTTCGTCTTATTGGCACTTTATGGTTCTTATGGAAGGTATTGTCTTCTTGTAACTTTTTATATTCCTTGGGGTATTTTCTCTTCTGGATAGTATTTTCTTTTATGAGGTAAGTACGTTGTTCTGGAATTTTTTCAAAGAATTGTATGGAATATCCCATTATAGCTTCTTTTTTTTATTAAAACTTTGCACATCTAATAATCACACATTCTATTGTTGAAACATTGCGCATTTATAACTGCTAGACAATGAACAATTTTTAGTTTGGTGTGTTATTTTTGAATAAAATTGCCCTGGTACCTTTGAACCATGATGCCGGATCTGTGAGGGATATGGAGCAGTTATTACCCCATATACCTTTAGTGCAATACAAATTGAATATGGTCGGAATGATTTAAATACAATAGTATACTATCTAACCTTCTAAAATGTTAAAGCCAATTATTAAAGCCAATCGTAGCCAATCATTACGCCAATTTATGAGCAGTTTTTATAAATAATAAATTATACAAAATTTCATCGATTGGATAAAGGAAAAACTCTTCTTTTCCCTTAGAAAAAAAATATTGTCTATTATTATAAAGAGGAAAGACTTGATTGTTTGTTTACATTGAATAGGCTCCAAAACTACTTGACCGATTTGAAAAATTCTTTCACTGTTAGGAAGCTACACTATTTCCGGTGAACATAGGCTATATTAAGTTTTCAAAAAAATTAGAGATCCATACTAAAACTCCAATAATGTGTGAAAAAATTACCAAAAAACTTTCTTACATCGCGTGCGCTGCTAATTTAACTAAAGAACGGAACAACCAAATTTAATGAAACTTTATACTAAGTTACAACACAATTACCCACACACGTTAGACTGCTTATCATTCCTTAAAAATAATAAGGGAATGTACCCCCTACGTAAAAACTGAGGGATGAAAAAAAAATTTACTTTAGATAGGCGAGTTATATATGATTGGAAAGGTATTTAAAAGTTAAAAAATGATCTGTATTAATATTTTTAGTTGAAATATTAAAAAGCACAGTAATTTAATTTAAAGTACAAAAAATTGCCTTTTTGAAATATAAATGTTTTTATAGATAATAATCTGACAGTAAACTTTTTTTTACAAAGTTGTTGTAAATAGATCCTTAGGGTTAGGCTCAGTAAGGAAACATTAACGAAAAAAATTTAATTGTAATACTAATAATAATAATAATAGTAATAATAAAGCTTAAAATAAAAACGTTTTTAAAACCGTGCATATATAAAACGGTGTATTTGTATACTCCTCTGACTAATGAAATTTTAATATTCGGTGTATTCCTTATAGGAAGTAGGCATGTGATAAGATTTTTTTTGAAAATTTCTACCCTAACGGACAAGGGTGGATTCAGGATTTTTTTCTTGGGGGGAGACAATATCTTTTATTTGCAAGTAAGTAAAAGGGATCACGAAAAAAGTTCGCAATTCCAGCCAGAAATCATCATAATGATAAATAATAAATAATCATACCATCATAATGATAAAAGAAATTTAAAATCCTCTTCCAGAGCAAAAGGCATACGCCAAATCGTGTATGGTGAACTCTGGACTATCCAATATGGTTTAATTATATAGTTGAAATGCAGATATTTCCATAATAAGTTTAAAGATCCATAATGGTAATATATAATTATGGAAGAACTGGGTTTCGTGCAATTGTACACATTCAATTTCGCGGTTGTGTTATGTAGTGCAATAGTGTAATAGTTTTTGGAAAAAGGTTCATTCGGGAATCGAAAAAGGGAGATGGGGTTATTTTGATGCGAGTATTTTGATAACTTTCGACTTTTTTTAGTCATAATTAAGACCGAATTTATTGAACTTGGCGATATTTTTTATTTGATGTATGATGTAGTGTGATTATATTTTTCGTAAAAGAATAAGAAAATACGTTACGCAGACGAAGTCGCGGGGATCAGCTAGTAATTTATAAACTAAAAACTGATTTTCTTTGAAAACGAAGCGAATTTTTCATAATCCGTTCATAAAACGAAAAGCTGAAGATATTAGGCACTCCCCGTAAATACACCCAATATTTCATTGTATTTTTTACATTAAATTAACGCTTAACATAAATAATCATTTTTTAATTTTATATCTTGCTATTATTTGTATAAGCAAAATGGATTAATAGGAAATATATTTTAAGTAATATATTTTGATTTATCGAAATTAATTAAAATTACACGATTTTTATAATTGACTAAATTTAAAAGTTGCGCAAGTGTAATTTCAGTCCGTTAATATACATAATTTTAATTAAACTCGGCTAAAACTAATTTATAATATCAACAAATAAAATATTGACAAACCATTAAAAACATTACCATATTTGATATAATTAACCAGATTTCCAAATATTTTCTCAAATATTGATTTTCTTTTTTCATTGGATAAATTGAAAATTTTTCGAACAGTCAAATGCTTTTTCCTTTATTTTTTGTATATTTTGTACTTTTACGGCTTTTTTCAAAAAAGTTGGGGAGACCGGGTACACAAATAACAATTTGTACTTTTACCTTGATTTCTGGTTGGGTGTTAATATTGCTATTAAATGAATATAACCACATATAAATTTAGTTTATGTTCTTCACAATAGTAACTAAATTTATTAAAATATGGTGTGTTTTATATGAATAACACAGAGTTAAAAAAATGTCAGTTGTTACTTTCGACCACGTGGGTGGGTCGATAATAACATGAAATTATTTGACTTTTTACTTTTATTTTTTTTTCTCCGAAACAAATAAATAAAAAGATTTAAAATGAAATTATTCTGACGTAAAATTTAACGCTCTACAAAAAAGGTCTCTTATGAATTTTCGATTTAATCACTCCATTGTAAGTTATTCAACATTTAACTTGTTCCTAATATAAATCTTGCAATATTTTGTAATCTTTGCAATATTTTCAACTTTTTGCTCATTTTTACTTTTTTTAACTATAAAATCATTGGAAGAGAAGATAAAAATTATTATCATTAGAGCGCAAGTGATTATTTGTGTTAATTTTATGGCTTGAACTGAAAATTAATCAAAAAAAAATCATTTTTTGGCAATTAAAACCGGTGACATAAGATCCGAATTCCCTATAGTCGTGAAATTCAATTTATACAGGATAAATTTTCGTACTTTAATCAATATTTTGTACCTACGAAGTGAATTTCATACTAATTAATGAGACTATCGACAAAAGTTCAATTATTATTCGAATTTTCACCATTTCACCTGACGCTATCTATGAGAAATTTCTTAGAACTTGTAGTCAATATCATTGTTATTGAGCCTATAGTCGATTGATTTGTCGTTAAAAAGTTAAATGTTGAATATCTTATAATGGAGTGATTTAATCGAAAACTCATAAAAGACCTTTTTTGTAGAGCGTTAAATTTTACGTCAGAATAATTTAATCTTAAATTTTTTTATACATTTGTTTCAGAGAAAAAAAATTAAAAGTAAGAAGTCAAATAATCCCATGTTATTTAAATGGTAAAAGTAACATGATTCCGGCACAGTTTAATCAAGAAATTAAGAGCTTAGTTGTATTGGATAATTTTTTTTATATCTTAAACTAAAAATTCAGGGAGCGATCGCTGTAAAAAAATCAATTTGGGAAATAATGGACATCCTACTAGTCAAGTTCAAATGTTGAATTTCCAACAGAAAATCCCTACATTAACAACGAATCAATTACCTAATTTAACTCGGGGAAATGAGAAAGAAGATGAAGAAAAATAAACAGATGATTACGACGATGATTAATAAGATGACCTTACATTCCATTAAATTTTATTGAGGTAGATCATGGATAAAGTCTACCGGAAAAACCTCGATCAAAAAAACCCGCTAAAAACACTACCCCGTAGGGATGTAAACGTGAGCATATCGTATATTAAGTAGAGGATATAACTAACGTAAATTTTGGGATCTTTTTTTTCCAGTAATGTTAATGTTATGGAAAATATTGTAAGGATAATTTTTTTAGATAATTGCATGATCTACTATTTTTGAACTACGAACTTGAATAAAATTTTTTGCTTTTATGGAATCGATAGGGACTTTTCTCAATTTTACTATAGTAGTGTCCTTAAAAAAGTTCATGCAAATTTTCAGCTTATGAAGAATTTGTACAAAGATAAATATCTAAATTGACCAGACTATTAAAGATTAAAAAATTCTGTTAAACAGTATCTACACTATAATCTTACAAAATGTTTGTGATTTAAATAAATTTTCCGAAAATTGAATTTCAGTACCTTCATCTCATTTTCTAATTTTTATCTATAATATTTTATATTCCGTAAATATCTGATTTTAAGATAAATAAGAGAGATGAATATTAGTGCTTTAAAATGGCTAACGACAAAAAGTCGTACAAAAAATCACTTTGTTCAAACACTTGTTTTACAAAGGACGGAAGCTTTTATAAATATTTTAATTTTATTCAAACTTGATACTGATTAAATATACAGAATATTTGATGAACTTTTATTGACAGACCCAAATAATTTTAAAAAGGGAATACAGAAGTGTGGAAATGAAGTTATGTTTTTTTTTAAAGAAAACTTATGCACCATTTGACAGTGTATTGATTTTATGTTATGGCCATTCAAAACGGATTTTCCTTTTATTTATTTTAATTCAAGTATGAATTCATGTATTCCAAACGGACTATAAAATATTCGTCGTAGGTATTTAAATTTCAATCTTTTCGCCTAATAATGCGGTCTCGTGAATTTTCTAGTGAGCCTTTCAATAAAATGAAAAGAAAAAAAAAACGTTAAAGTATGAACAAAACCAATGATTTGGTGAAAAATTCAACTGTGAAATGTAAGTTTGTTTTTTTTTTTAAATCATAGATTGATCAATTTAAATCGTTATCGTTTCGAGATGAGATTTTTCGTTGTACATTTAAAAATTGGAATTAATTTTAAAACACATTTTCTTCCTTTGAAATGTAAATTTTACATTTTTTTTTTTTTTTTTGTAACAGATGAATCAAAATTAAAGTTGAATTTCCTAAGCATAATAAAAATTAGCATTTATCTCGCATGAATTTTAATATTTTTGTTTTTGTCCAAATAAGTGTACTGAAATATTTATGTAAAATAATTTAAATGCAAGATTTAAACTTGTTTTTTTTCCTACCGTTATGCTTAAATTACTGTGAAAAATGCTTATAGGTTTAACGGGTTGTTCAAAATGAATTGAAATTTGTAAAATTGCTATTTTTAATAAAAATTGTTACATTTGTTTTTAAGGAAATAAGATTTCCGGAAATCCAATCAGGAAAAATTTCAACTTTAATAAAAAAATTGGTAAGCTGAATAAATTTGAATTTCACTTAATCAAACCCTATGAAAAGATTTCATATTGGAGAAATTTTAATTATAAACATTGGTTCAAATTGCACGATTTTTAAGGGTAAACTAATAATATATTCACCATTCATTTTTAAAAATTTTCTATCGTTAATCGAGTATCAGTTATGACTTGACATCGGATTAAATGCACTATCAAAATGCCAAAATATGCACTAAAAATGGGCAAAATATGCATAGAATATGCCCAATTAGAAACACTTTTATTTTCACACTAGCTGAACCCAGCAGACGTTCTCTTGCCAGCCTATGGTTGCAAATAAATAAATTGAATTTAGCAAAAAAAAGCTTATGAATTATTAGAATCACCTCCCGTATCAACCCGCAGTATCCCTCACTGTACCAATTACTTTCAAAATATGCGTTTACCAAATACGTTTAGAGAAAATTTGCTCTACCTTTAAAAATCACTGCACCATCATATCAATGCAGTATTAACAGTTAGCGGCTATTGTATTGGAAGTTGAAGAAGCCATTTTTTTGCGATCGCAGGTATGTTTTCGACGCAAGAAAAAGATAAAAATAATCTTTAAAGCGGATTGTATATTGTGACAAAATTTCAGCTAAATCAATGATAATTTTTTTGAGCTTTTGAAATCTATATAAACCAACATCACAATTTTATATATGTAGATAAAAGATAAATTATTCACTGTTTATTTAAATCAGAGGTAGTCAAAGGTAGCCAACCCGCGGACCTCGCGATATGCATCAGGCTTTCATAAAAGATATACCTTTTATAATGACCAAATTGGAGAAAACCGAAATATTAAAATGATTACAGTGTATCTAAACTGAGTATGGAGAATTTGAGATATAACTTCAAAAGAGGCGCCCGGAGTTATGATGCATTACGAAGTGGCCCGCAATATCATATGTATAGGTCACCCCTGATTTCATGTATATTGATTTTTCGATATCGTAAAAAAAATCAAGCAAATCATTAAAGCTGTCTTTAAATTGGAACCATAAGTGTAATCAGAATATAATATTGGTACAACTATTTAGATTAGACTTGTCTGTGACCTTCATTATACTTTTTTGGGGGGGGAAACACTAACATGTACCTGAAAACATAATATTATCGAAATCGATTAACCTGTTCTTCAATAATACGATAGAATACAGGTAGACAAATATTAAAGTACAATTTTTTTGACCTTTGCTCCATAATGACCATTATTGTGAGCAAAACCGAATAAATTCCAAGCAGGTGTGAAATTAAAAAAAATTTTACCTGTTCTCAACTTGCGATAATAAATAATATGCTAATGAGAAAAATGCAGATTCAAAGGTGTAATTTAGGGAGTCGGAAAAAGGTGTTAATTTATTTATAATTGGCAACAAATAATAAATGCCTCAAACCGGCTCAGATCACTTAAACGATTTATTTATACTTGCCATTCTTTCATTTTGGCCTTCAAGTTTTAACTATGTTATTTCATATCATCAATTGAGCGTATACTTGAAATTTTCGTACATATAACTGATATAGCTCATCCCCGCGACTTCATCTGCGTAATGTAGGGGTAGCTTATATTTTCTTTTCAGATTTGCTATTTGTATTGGTATATAAAATTTTTTATTTCTTTTATTTCTTTTATGAAAAACATAATCATACCTGAAAACACTATTTTGTCGACTTTAAAAAGACACATTTAATAAACTGAAAATTTTATATAACCTATGTTCAACGGAGATAGTGTAGCTTCCCAACAGTGAATTTTTTTTTCAAATCGGCCAAGTAGTTTCGGACCGTATTCAATGCAAACAAACAATCAAATCTTTCCTCTTTATAATATTATATATTTTCACATTATATATATCTTAATATATATAATTCTTCTGTACTTATGTAAAGTACTGAACTTTTCCTAAGCCGTTAGACCTATTCTCCAGAAATTTTCAGGGTGTATTTTGAGTGGGATCCTGGATGGTTTAGATCCACAATTGGGCCCATATTGGTGAAAAAGGTGAAAAGCTAAAAATGAACTTTTGACGTCAACTTACGTTATCGGACAGAGTTTGAAATTTTTCGGAATTTTCGGAGATCCATTCAAAAGTGCCGTTGAAAAATGCATCAATTTTCTTTATTCCTTCAGGACAGGGGTTTTTAAACAAAACTGCATTAAACTTGTCACGAACCTTTTGCAATTGTTAACTCAAAAGGGCGTTATTTTGTTTAATCATTTTTTCGAATATTTCCATGGAATTGCACAGAGGAATGAGTCTAGTTTCTCAATTGCATCGAGTATATTGCTGAAATTGGTTGCATTAATCCTCAAATGAAAGATTGCATGCATTGATTGCAATGGTATATGATCTTTTAAATTTTTCAACTACTTCTTTAATGGCTTCTAAATATTCAGCATAAAACAATAAGGCTTTCTATCAAGTACCCCTTCGTGTTAAAATTGATTCTAGGGGTAGTCTTACGTTTGGTAGTTACTCTTTATATACTTGTAGTCGTCCTTGTGCTTTTGAAAGCCCTTTTTTTTTTGTAGAAGAAATCAATTTATTGATTATTCCGAACTCGTTTCTGATCTTTTCCACAACTTGATATAATCCGTGAACTAGCCAGGTAATGTGAAGCAATATTGGGTACAATAATTTCAGAACTTGCCGTAAGGGGGACGTTTCGACGGCTTAATACAACACGCCAAACACGAATAACTACCGAAATTAGCGTTTAAAATAAAAAACTACCAAAATATGCAAAAACGCTATAAAAAAAAATATATAAAATTTATATATATATATATATATATATATATATATAAAGATTACACATTTTGGTACTTTTTCATTGACGGTGCTTATTTAATTTATTATAAGTGCACCATACCACCTGTTTAGCCCACGGAAAAAAGTGCGTTTGAAATGCTGAATAAAAAAAAATTCTAAATTATATCATCGAATATTTATATCAGGTATTGCTTACATATAGAAAATAATGACAGTGAAATTGAGCATTTAAATTCGACAACGTCGTCAAAATATCTTTCATCTGTAATTTTGAGATTCGACTTTCATTGTTCACTAATATAATCTCATCATTTTCATATATACCTTTATTAATATTGTGTGCCAAAAAAAGCAATTAAAGTGAACACCTGGGCTTAGGGAAATATTAAAAAAAATCGTTGAATCTTTGAACTTCTTTCAAATTGGATCAAATGAAAAATATTTTCAAGACGAAATGTAATTTGTCACAGAAGTTCAAAGTCTTTTCATTGCAAATACTTTGATTATGTATGTGCTTTGAAATAATAGAAGAACAAGAATAATTTGTGAAAATAATATCCAGTAATTGGAATAATACAAATAAGCGCGTATTACCCTCTTTTGTGTTTCGAGTCTCAACATTGAATCGAATTCGAATAAAATTGAATTATCTCGAATAGTATTCTAACAAGATATACCATTTTTTAATTTTAATTTTTTTAAATATAATACTGCAAATTTTTTTTTTTTTTGTTAAAACAAAAATTGTTTTAATTGCTTTATTATAAATAATATACAAGGAAAATTTCAATTACAATTTGCATAAATATGATATTACGGGTTTGATTAAAGACAAAGGTAAACATGAAACTTTTCATTCAGACAATTCAGTAAATATTTGCCATCCAAAAGTTAATTGAGGTCAGGCTTGATCATTTATGCTACCAAACTGAAATAATTTTCATTTTCGTGTTATATTTATGACCATTTTTTTTCACAAAAGGTTTTAAAGTTTATATGAAAGTTTATTTCTTTTTGTAACACTTGAGAACCCGGTGAACTTTGTGCTACCTAAAATTGATTTATTAATACCTACCGATAATATGGATATAAATAAGATGATACATATTAGAGTGGTCCAAAAAAAAATTTTTTTATTCAAGTGCTTTTGTTTCAAAAGCTTCTCTTAGGTATAAAAAAAATTCGTCAAAAGCACAGCTTGATATCTCAATTCTTCATGAAGCTCAATAAATTTATATTTTCCCATTTACTTGATTTATTTATACCGATAATGTGGATATAAATAAGTTTGATACATATTAAAGTGGTTCAAAAAAAATTTTTTTTTTCAAGTACTATTGTCTTAAAAGCTTCTCTTAGTTATAAAAAAAAATTCCGTCAAAAGCGCAGCTTGATATCTCAATTCTTCATGAAGCTCAATAAATTTATATTTTCCCATTTACATAATATGTAAGAATTTTTTTTTACGTTTTTTTTCGGTAAAACTAAGATTTTTTTTTAATTTGAATCAATTAGTCTTATAGGAAATTAAATTCTCTTTAAAAAAGTACTCTAGTAAATTTTTCGTAATTCTAATGGGGAAAAAGTTATTGAGCTTTAAATACTGTCAATAAAAGAAAATTTAATCAGATGATTTTATAATTTGTTAATTATATTATAAATAGTCTAGAGTTTGATAAGTTTTGAAATAAATACATGAAATCACCAAAAAAGTTTTTAAAAAGTTGAAATTATTTCAAATCCATGAAAATTTATTAAATTATCTTGTGATATTGTCCATTCCTTCGAAAAATCACTTTGAAACTATCTTCTTTCAAATTTGCTCAATAGCGAGTTTTAAAGCTTAAAAACTTTTTACCCGTTAGAATTACGAAAAAACTACTTCAATACTTTTTTGTAGAGAATTAAATTTCCTACAAAAACAGTTGATGAAAAAGTCAAAAAAAATTTTTTTTATCTAAATATTAATGAAAATATTCCTTGAAAATTCTACAATCATTTCGCTCACAATTCAACAAATATCAGTTCGAAAAATATTGCAAAAATATATTTCATTTTATTGACGTGTGGTAACGATTAGATCTTTCAAGTCACGGCATTGTTAAAAGTCATTTTACAAAATAGGAGTTATTAGTAAAACTTAAACAAAATATTAATTAAATAATAAATTTACCATACAAATTCAATAAATAAAAAAGGTAAAAATCAAACAATTGATTTGCGTTTTTCAACTCAAACCGTAGACTACATGAAATAGCAAATCACAGGCATTGATAACAAATAATGTATAGAGTATATGTCGAAAGTAAACAATGGGAAAATATTCCAAACCTTATTGATTTTAAAACTCATTTTATTCATATTTTTTTTAGATATTTTAATAGTATTTCTGTTATTCTATTCTAGATAGGAAGACAATTCAGGTTGTTTAAGATTGGTTTTTTTATTTAATATTTTTAACTATTCAATTAGCTACGTTTCGTTACGTATCGTAACTTCATCAGGCTTCTATAAAAAACCAAAATAATTACATAATATGTCAATCATACAATCAAAAAACCGATCTTAAACAACCAGAATTGTTTTCTTATTTAAAAAAATAAATGCTGAGATCTGAATTTTATCATCTATTCTGTTCTAGGGGGAAGATGAATTCAACAAATCATACATAATGAAAATTGATTCCCAGCCATTCTTGAGTTATAATACGAAATTAAAGGACATTTTCTAACTTCGTTTATATGTTATTTGTAAAACAATAAATAACAACTTGAATGAGCTATAATTTCGAATTAAAAGTTCAAAGTTCAAATGAATATTGAAATAATTGAGATATGTTTTTTTCGGCAGTCAATAATCAATTGTTGACGATTTTAACATTACGCTGACAAAGCTGCGGATATCAGAAAGTAAAAAAAAAACATTTTTCTTAAAGTAATTTCCATTTAATACTTCCTGTTTTGCTTCAGGTAATTAATATTTTATTCCATTGTTAAAAAAATTGAGTACAAAATTGATTGATATCATTAATAAAGAATACTTTTCGAGATTGGAAAAAATATATCGTAGGAGTTAGAGCATATTTTGCAGGTTAATCAAACAATTTCCATATTAATGACAATTTGTTACAAATTGATTGTTGGACCTGCAAAATTTGTTTAAATTTCTACGATTTATAATAAATTTCAATGGCAGAGCATGCATATTATGTCCTATTAGTTTTATAGAATTTGATTCCAATTTAAAACCATAAACTTCTTTAAAAGTATCAAAAGTTATATATTTGACAGTAAAATTAGTTTTTAAAAAAGGCTTTTAAAAATTTATTTACATAATCAATCGGTTGAAAAACGTGTAGTAGTTGTGATCAGTGGCGTAGCTACCCAGGGGCTAGACGGGACAGTGCCCCGGGGCCCTCAAGCTCAGGGGGCCCTCGAATCCTTACCAGAAATCTTGATCGAACTGAAATTTTGGAAATTCAGTTGGAAGTTCACCAATTATGTAAGGAAATAATGAGCAAATATGGAGTCCTAGAATGCGACCTAACGGAAGTATTTACAACAATGTTATTATTCTTTACAATTCCCATCACTTCTGCAGCAGCTGAAAGGTCATTTAGCAAATTAAAAATAATAAAAAAATATTTAAGAAATAATATGGGCCAAACTCGACTCCGATATTTATCGTTAATAGCGATTGAAAACAAAACCGCATCAAGCCTGGATTTAAACGAAGTTATTGATACTTTTGCGAAAACTAAAGCTAGGAAAAAATTGTAAATATAATTGTTATTTAGTCAGTTGGTAGGCCCAACCTGTACATAATAAATCCTTGAATATTCTCTATTTCGTTTTATTAGCCAAACCTGCACCAAGTATTAACTGTAATTTATGTCGTTACAGTTTAATATTTTTATTACTTGCCATGCAGTGTACAAAAAAGAGCTTAAGTAGCTTAGCATTTTTAGAGTATTTGTATATTTCATATTTTTATTTGATAAAACCTAATCAGTTTGCATAGCGATGAGGCCCCATTTTTTAATTTGCCTCAGGGCCCTTGGTTACCTAGCTCCGCCACTGGTTGTGATTTAGTTATTTTAGTAGATACTATGATAAAGTTAAGTCATTCATAAATACTGACAAATTATAAAAATCTTATGAAAGCTTTTGGAACCGAAGAGCAGTTGTTATTTACTTTTACTCTTAATCAATCAAAAATGCAATATTTTCAATGTAAAACGTCAACTTTCCAAACAACAATATACAACAAAACTTTCGTAGAAATCCACGTCAAACTTGAAGTTTTGTTAGGAAAGATTTGAAAACATGCATTCGGACGAAAAGTTGAACTTAGCATTTCATGAGCTTTTCTGACATGTTTTCTGCCACTTTTAATATAGTTTAGAGTTTCACCCGAACGGACATTTAACTGATTAGACAAAGCTCTGGAAATGGCGACAAAGAATTCATTTCATTCCGTTTCTTCGTTTAATTCAGGGCACGAGATTTATGGGAAGCAGTAACGAGAAACGGCATTCGGAAGGTATACGCTTAAATACCGCCGATAGTTTTGCGAATTTCCGATGAGATTTTATCAATATTCGAAACGTTTCAATTCTCTCGAGCTTTTTACACAACCGGTAAGACTCGGATACCTATATGTATGCTTTAAATGGTTAGGGAATAAGTTGAATTAATCAGGAGAGGCTTCGATTAAATGGTCGCTAGGGATAGACCATTTTAAGGAAGGCCTGGTACGGCATGTGTTCTTTAAGAATAATTCATCGAAAGTGCATGATTTTCTTAGCTTTTTTTAAAGAAAATATTTTCTTAAGGGTTGAAAATCAAAACATATATGAATGACGAAGAAAGATTATCGATCATGAAAACTTGCAAAGAAAGATGTAAAACTTTTAATATCTGATTTCCAAAAAACAAACTACAGATAACTCAAAAGTCTCGAAGGAATTTGAATCAATCACTAAATGTTAGAGATTTATTTTTAGAAACTTATTTAAAGCAGTAAAGAAAGAACAAATTTTGTAGCTTTTTTTATACTAAGTACGAAGTATAACATTTTTAAAATGTCTACAATTTTCCATATCACACAAATGAGTTCTTTCGATAACATATATAATTACAGGTCTTAACGTTTCTAGCTCTATTGTATTGATTTCAACACGAATATTTTCTTCGAGATGTAGAATTACCGAAACTTATATGAAAAAAAATAGTTATAGGTATAGTTATTACTTTATATTTAAATAACATAGGAACAATATTCTCTTGCACTTTGGAATTTTATAGCTCACGTTGACGACAATATTTCGGAATGATCAAGGTATATTCTTGTAGAAAATTGAACGATCTATAAAAAAGGTCCCGTACAAGTTTTTGATATATTTATTCCTTCAAAAGTTATTCGATGTCAAAGTTGAACTAAAGAGAAACTTCAATATTTTTTCAATTTTTTGACGCAACCATCAATTTTATGAGAAAACTTTATAAGACATTTTTTGTAGAGCACTTTTTTCCCTATAACTTATCTTTATGAAAGTTTTTGATATTTTTTACAGGTCCTAAGTTTTTTAATTTGCATTAATTTATTATTAAAATTACGAATATTTTCTGGTTAATGCAAATAACTTAGGACCTGTGAAAAATATATATGTCCGAGTTCTCATCGGTGTTAAAACTTTCTTCCATTCGGTCTATCGCTATATTGTGAAGTACTGCATACTTTTTTTCAAGTTGTAATAGTATAAATTCGACCGTAAGTTTTGAAAAACGAAATCTTTGGAAAAATTATTGGTATGTCCATTTCTTAAAATGTTAAATTCTTGGCCTTACATTATATTGTTGTTCAGGATTTATAATTTCTATAAGTTGAATCAATTTTTCCTCTGGGTTATTGAGCAATTCCAAATCATCCATAGTAATTATTTCCACTTTTATTTATAACTGTAATATATCAACAAAGTTACTGATTAATATTATTTATGTATCATTACATGATGCTAATGTAATTTACACATAGATAATATACCTACACTAATAATAAATTTAGGGTGATTTTTTTTTTTGACTTTTATTGGTCCCATGGTGAAGTTTTGTTTAAATACCAAAAAAAAAAAAATTCTCTGAAAGTTTGAGCCCTTAATATTAATTTTAACCAAGACGTGTAAAGATTTCCCATTGAAAATACACGGGAACACTGATTTTTTATTTTTAAATTTCTATATCTCAGCGGCATTTCATGGGATCGCTTTTACCGAAGATGGTTTTTTCCCAGAATTAAACGCTCTACAAAAGTGCCCATTGCGACAAAGTCGTAACTCACACCGGTGAGGTAGTACGGGCCACTGAACCTGATTTTTCCATAAAATTCGCGTTTTTTTTTTGCATTTATCTCGTAAATAACAAGAGCTACGGAAAAATCATAAATAAAAAACTTGTAGAGAATTTGATTTTCTACAAAAAAGGTCTTGTAGACCAAATCACAAATATCAATATTAAACGAGATATTAAGCCTTGAATTGATTTTTCTGTGAAATTTTTGCCGATCATTAATTTAAAGTTTAAATCAATGATCGGCAAAAAATCCGGAAAAAAAAAGTAAAAAAAAAATCATTCTAAGTTCAATATATTTACCTAATAAATTCGTAAATCTTCAAATAGGCAGAAAATTCTTGCAATTTCGTAATATTATTTTTTTGGTTCACTTAAGTTTGACAGCACGTTTAAATTAAACGATTTCGGTGCATTGTAACGTGTTGTACTTTTCAATGGTAAATTTTTACAGTTTCCGAGTACTGTATTGTAAGTAGTAACTTATGAAACCAATAAAAGGGAAAGTTTTTTTATTAAAAAAGTTAAAGAAAGTCCAAACTCCTTCGTAAATTTTAGGCCATTCTGTACTTTAGAATGATGTTAATATCTTAATTGAAAATCTATAAATAACTTGCAAAATTTTATAAAGAGAATAATCTATGTAGGTAGATAAAATATAAGCGTATTTTTTATAGCTGAATATGGTTTAAAAGGAAAACAGTAAATTAAAATTAAAAAACAAAGTTTAAATATGCTGGAGAGCCTAAATTAAAGTTTCTCTAACAAACTAGAGAACTTTCCATCGGTTCATTTTACTGAGTACTAAAAAAAAAAATTATTTCATAGGTTCAACATAAAATATCTTTTTTATCAAGCAAATCAAAAACTTACGTTTTTAGTAACTATTTTTTCTCTACAACTAAAATTTTATCAATTTTTTATTTGTCTTTTTCAATTTTAAGGGATAAATAAAGAGATTTTCTTTCTTTAAATCAAATAAAAAAAAAAAATTTATTAACTGTAATCTGATTGAAAATCCATTAAATGATTGGTTGGTGATAAATTATGGCTTTTATCGTTTCACCATTAAATTTCACCAATACTTTTATTGTTGATATCAGAACATTATAGCTTGGATTAAAATTGCTTTTTAAAAAAACAATTTCTAACACTTCAAACTCTTTTGGTATGAAAAATTCAAATTTGTGCTTTCATCTGGAAACATTTAACAACAAATAGCTTTTAAAATATTGAATAATTTCGGAATGAATAATTCAATGCGGTTGCTGTTGCAACCCGAAATGAGATGAAAATTTTGTTAGTCAAGAGTTTTGAATGCCCTAAAATGGAAATTTATTGCAAATAAAATGCATTTCTTTGAAACGTAATCCTTGCGACGACGGTCGATTATATGTAGAGCCGGAAACTTACCGAGGAAAATGTGAGAAAATTTGTAATTTTAATTTATTAATGCATCGTTGTGCATTGTCAAGTGTTAACTTTTCGGAGTTCATTTTACATTTTAGGGAATTTCAAAGAATTTTTTAATCATTTCTGAATTTTAATTGACAACTTTAGTTTTGAACTTTCAGAAAATGTGCTTCAAAGAATTTATGTAGAGCACTCTTGCTTTCTTGTTGGTTAAAAAATCGATTGAAAAACGTAGGAGCAAAAAATTAGCATGTAAAACGTGAATTTATTGCCCGTAGGCTACATCAGGTATATTTTAAATTGTTAAGCTCATATAATCCATCAAATATTATAAATTTCTACATAGTTTTCGTCTTTTAAACTTTCAATGGAAGGGTTTTATTAGGTACTTGACAAATTAATATATTAAATTGCCCCTCAAACCAACGAAAAAGCGGAGACTGAAAAGATTTGTATCAGTTTTGCAGTCTTCAAGCTTTAAAATCGATTAAGCTTTTACAGAAAATTTCTTCGGTAGTTTTCTTTGAGCTTTTTCCAGCCTACAGAGCTATAAATATTTGATAGATGGCGCCTACGCATCAATAACAAAAATAAATGTGGTACTTTACGAAAAGTTGCTATTTTTTGGAAATCAAAGTATAGAAATAATATGATAAAATAAGTATATTTTTGGATATTTTTGTGAAGATAATCGCTTGAAAAATTTATCTCAAGAGATATGAATTGATGGAATGATAAAATCGGAAATGATATTGAGCCTTGTACTTCATATTCAATGGATTTAATAATCTTATTCAAGTATTGAGTACCAATTATTTAATTTATCCATAATTGATAACATTGCTTTCATTAAATTTAATTGAAATTATCTTGATGTTTTCTTTTGTATGTCCAATAATAAGAATGATTCATAAATATTAAGTGTTTTTTTCTTTAATATTCAACCCACAAATGTTGTTATAATGGAAGAAAGCAATAAAATTCCCTAAGGAGAATAATGTTAAGTTTCATAAACAATCTTCTTCTTTTCTTTCCACCAAAGTAATAAGGAGGAGAAAATTATTATTCGTTTTAAGTATTTTGGCCAATAAAAGTGTCTTCTGATTGTATTAAATTATTGTTTAGATATGTTTTTTGATTAATTTCGTAAATTTTAAAGATTGATAGCTACCCTTAAATATCAAATTAAAAAAAAATCCTGGTTTATTTCTTAGAGGGTCAGTCCAAATAAAGTGATCCAAAAATATATGAAATGGTTGCTCCAACATTTAAAAAAAAAAAACAAAAATTGTGTGCTATCACCCCAACATGTTGGTAGTTCAAATTCATCATTATTTTAATTTTATTGTTTTTAGTTTTCCAGTGGTGGCGATATAAGTTTTACTAGGCGCAGACATTTTCGCACTTTTAAGGGTTTGCGGAAACTTGATTATCTTAGGCCCTATTTGTCCTATCAAAACGAAACTAAAAGCAGTGTGTTAATAAAAATATAAGCTATAAGGTTGTATTAAGATGTTTTCACCTGAATGTAATTCTAAGAGGGGAAATTTCAGCCTAAATTTTTAGCTCTCATTTGTAAAAACTCCAAATTTCACGGAAAGATTGTGAAGGAAGGGAAAGAGTTTACACGTTAAAACTTTTTTAACAAACAATTAGATATCAGTTGTATTCAAAAACAAAATTTGAAGTCTGAGACTTAAAGCCTTTTTAAAATGAAAAATAACAAAATTTGTAAATTTTCAAAATTTGCAATTTTCAGAGCTCAATATCTCTGACGAGGGACCAGATAAAAATTTGAAATATCACCTCATTATATTACTATATGATAGTATTATGCACCTAAAATTTGGAGTTTGAGGTTTGACTAGGACCAGAGGTATTGCAAGCACAAAATGTCAAAATAATGCATACTTCAGTAGGGGAATATAATGTATTAAACCATTTAATATGTAACATATACTTGGCAAAAAGGGCATTTTTACACAAAACAACATTTATATACTTTGGACTAATTGTTATTTATATCTTAAATATGTAACAAACACTTCTTTCTGAAAGCTAATAATGTTTTTACGAATCCATAGTCATGGTTAAATACATTATATTCACCTACTGAAGTATGCATTATTTTGACATTTTGTGCTTGCAATACCTCTGGTCCTAGTCAAATCTTAAACTCCAAATTTTAGGTGCATAATACTATCATACAGTACTATAATAAAGTGATATTTCAAATTTTTATCTGGTCCCTCATCAGAGACATTGAGCTCAGAAAATTGCAAATTTTGAATATTTACAAATTTTGTTATTTTTTATTTTAAAAAGGCTTAAAGTCTCAGACTTCAAATTTTGTTTTTGAATAACACTAGTACCTAATTGTTTGTAAAAAAAGTTTTAACGTATAGACTCTTTCCCTTCCTTCACAATCTTTCCGTGAAATTTGGAGTTTTTACAAATGAGAGCTAAAAATTTAGGCTGAAATTTCCCCCCTTAGAATTATATTGAGGTGAAAATGTCTTGTTACAACCTTATAGCTTATATTTTTATGAAGACACTGCTTTCTGTTTCATTTTGATAGGACAAATAGGGCCTGAGATAATCAAGTTTCCGCAAACCCTTAAAAGTGCGAAAATGTCTGCGCCTAGTAAAACTAATATGGCCACCACTGGAAAACTAAAAACAATAAAATTAAAATAATGATGAATTTGAACTACCAATATGTTGGGGTGACCGCAAAAAAAAATCAGAATTAAAAAAAATAATCAAGCGACCAGTGCTGGACCAACTGAATTGGACTGACCCTGGAAGAATAAATAAGTTTCATCTAGTATGAATATATTGTACATTCTAATTTATTTTCTTTTTTTCCTTTTTTTACCAAGTCGCTGTGGAATAAATCCATATATGGGGAAAATCTGCACTAGGCCTTTAATATACGTTGCATCCAGTGCATTAATTGCCTAAAATGGATTTCTGGAAACTGCAACAAAGGTTCTAAAAAAAAAAAAATAACAATATGAATATGAATATAAAAGATGTCTTGATGATTAAAAAAAATCAGGTATGTGCGGTTTTTTATTACGAAATTCATAAATTTCAGAAGATATTTTTAGTTCAAATTAATGCACTTTAAGAATAAACCATGCGCTAAATAAAAATACTTAGATTTTTAAGTTTTAGTGTACGAGAAAGAAAATACATCAGTTCAAAATAAACTTTACAATTTCTGAGTGAGTTTTACCTCTTTCCTCCTAAATAAATATATATTTTTTTAAACTTTTTCTGCACTTTTATGTTGACAATTGTTTGAGAAACTTTACTTGGAATATTTAATAACTTTTCAGTCACAACACCATAGCGGAAAAGACGTTGTTTTTTTTTTAAGCCCTGAAGAAAAATTGTCCCCCTAGTAATTAAATTTTCATACTGAACTTTAAGTACAGTAATTGTATACGTGATGATTTGAACAGATGTACGATATCGTTAAATGTACTCCGGGAAACTTCAACTTTAAACATTTAACATCATTTTAATTTAAATTGTTTTCATCATTAATATTTGACTTTATCAAACATAAAAATACGTGATAAAATCGGAATTTCCGGTCTTATCGCCCACAATGGTGGATGGTTTGCTTTGACATTTATAGAAAGGAACAGTTTAATTAGTGGAATCATGTTTTATAATCTTCAAATTATAGAATTTTTTAATTAACATTAATAACCTGAGGTTGAAAAATATCACAAGTTTGTCTTAAACTTTATCAGTTAATTTAGAAATGAAAACTTAAACGGAAAAAAATGGCATTCTTTATGTTGAGATGTATAAAAATTTTAATGTGAAAAATTTTAAGAAAAAAGAAGGACTTATCTAAAGTGGCGTGTAAATTGCTTTTCCAATGCAACATAAAACATATTTTTTGTAAATTTAAACATTTTAATACAGTGAACCCCCGATAATCCGGCCCTCGGCTAATCTGGCACCCCCTGTAATCCGACATGATCTATTATTTATTATGTATTGAATATTTTTTTCACAATCTTACATATAACATGTAGAATCTTATCATTGGATCTGTAATTTGTCGGATTACAAGGTACTCTTTCGTAAAAATTTCCGGACTAAAGGGAGTCTGAGGCAGTACTCTATAATCCGATAAATTCGCTAATCCGACTCTGGCCTGCAAACTGTTTGTCAGATTACCGGGCGTCCACTGTAGTTTTTTTTTTTGTAAGCAAAGCTTAAAAAATGCAATTTTATAATGATTATGTATGAAAAATGATATCACATAAATTACTTCTATTTTCAGCTTCGCAAACACGAGTTCTTCCAAAAGCGTTTTCCTCAGTGGCGTAACCATTTAGGGGCTAGGCGGGGCAGTGCCCCGAAGCTCTCAAGCTCAGGGGGCCCTCGAATCCTTACTTAGAAATCTCGATCGAACTAAACTTTGGGAAATTCAGTTGGAAGTTCACCAATTATGTAAGGAAATAATGAGCAAATATGGAGTGCTAGAATGCGATCTAACGGAAGTATTTACAGCATTATTATTCTTTACAATTCCTGTAACTTCTGCAGCAGCTGAAAAGCCATTTAGCAAATTAAAAATATTAAAAAATTATTTAAAAAATAATATGGGCAAAACTCGACCCGATATTTATCGCTAATAGGAATTGAAAACAAAACCGCATCAAGCCTAGATTTAAACGAAGTCATTGATACTTTTGCGAAAACTAAAGCTAGGAAAAAATTGTAAATATAATTGTTATTTAGTCAGTTGGTAGGCCCGACCTTTATATAGTACAACCCTTGAATCTTCTCTATTTCGGTTTAATAGCCAAACCTATACCAAGTATTAATTGTAATTTATGTTGTTACTGTTTAATATTTTTATTACCTGCCCTGCAGTGCACAAAAAAGAGCTTAAGTAGCTTAACATTTTTAAAGTATTTGTATATTTCATATTTTTATTTGATAAAACCTAATCAGTTCACATAGCAGTGGGGCCCCATTTTTTAATTTGCCCCAGGGCCCTTGGTTACCTAGCTACGCCACTACTTGCAGGTACCAATATCCTGTCATATTTTTTAAGGCTGAAATTTTTTTCCAGCATTCCTCTGCATTTTCATATGGATCCTCAAAGAAATATGGTTTAATAATCTTTTCGGAAGTAATCTCACACCATATTGAAATCCTACGTGCATAAACATTTCGTGGTTCACCAATGGAACCCCGCTCTCTAAAATGGTTTATTAAGTTATTAATTTTAGGTTTAGTAGGACAATGCCTAATTATTCAAAAATAATGAAAATTTGGTTGAAATTTATTAATAGAAACCAGGCTATTATTGGATTATACGGCAACATTATCAAAATAAAATGATGAATATATTAAAGTTAAAGAGCATTACAATGGGGTAATTATGGGCTTCGGTTCATTGCTCAGATATTTAATAAAAATGTTTTTAAGGATAAAAAACTTTTTATTTAATCTGAATATTTTAGATCAATGAACTAATGTATTGGGTTAATCGATTTTTATTTAATTTTTCACCTTTCTTTAATTTAAAAATCAGATTAGAGGAAAAATCGGTTTTAATTTTTATATTTATTATATTGTTAAAGGAATAAATTAATTTTTGTTTAATACATTTTTAAATAATGAAGTCAGCGAGAAAATTAATTAAAAAAGTTAACAATCTGAATTTAGCTAGATTAGCTGTTTGTCAAATGATTAACTGGTTTGAAAATCAAAATTTTCGGAATTTTCTGACAAATATTTCATATTTTTTCAACTTTTCCGCGTTGAGATTCGAGGTTGAAAGATTTTTTTTCAATGATATTTTTTTTAAATGTCTTCAAATGGACTTTTTATCTGATTTTTCATTTTCTTTTTCTTATTCATTCAAAAATTGAAATATACCGTGGCTTAATGATAATTATCATATTTTTTTGAAGCTCCAAAAGATCAAGAATTGAAAGTACCTTACAGAGTACAGAGGAAATTTAGAATATTTTTTGATTTGCAGACTCTTATTAACTCTAGAGTTACTTAAGACCATGGTCTGTAGTTAAAAAGTACAATCGTACTTAACGGTACAATCTATGTAGCCAGTGGCGTAGCTAGGTAACCAAGGGCCCTGGGGCAAATTAAAAAATGGGGTCCCACTGCTATGTAAACAGATAAGGTTTTATCAAATAAAATTATGAAATATACAAACACTTTAAAAATGCTAAGCTACTTAAGCTCTTTTTTGTGCATTGCAGGGCAGGTAATAAAAATTATTAAACAGTAACAACATAAATTACATTTAATACTTGGTGTAGGTTTGGCTAATAAAACGAAATAGAGAAGATTCAAGGGATTATTATATAAAGGTCGGGCCTACCAACTGACTAAATAACAATTATATTTACAATTTTTTCCTAGCTTTAGTTTTCGCAAAATTATCAATGACTTCGTTTAAATCCAGGCTTGATGCGGTTTTGTTTTCAATTGCTATTAGCGATAAATGTGGGAGTCGAGTTTGGCCCATATTATTTCTTAAATAATTTTTTAATATTTTTAATTTGCTAAATGACCTGCAGCAGCTGCTGCAGAAGTGACAGGAGTTGTAAAGAATAATAACATTGTTGTAAATACTTCCGTTAAATCCCATTCTAGCACTTCATATTTGCACATTATTTCCTTACAAAATTGGTGAACTTCCAATTGAATTTCCAAAAGTTCAGTTCGATCGAGATTTCAGGTAAGGATTCGAAGACCCCCTGAGCTTGTGGGCCCCGCCTAGCCCCTAGGTAGCTACGCCACTGAATGTAGCGATGAATTAAAAAATTTAATGTTTTTTTTTCATTCCAAAATATGGATTAAATTTAAATTAAATTATTTGTATTTTAGGAAAATCATGTCGTTACAATCATATGTCATAAATCATATGTCGGCATATGTTATTACAATTACCTACTACACAATACTACAATGACTACATTGTTGGCAGTTATAAAACGACTGTAAAAGAAATAAATGTACAGGATTAAGTGCATTTTTTAAACCATCATATTTTTTTTCGGTTAAAGTTTTCGGTACAATTTTCTACGTCATAAATCTTAACGCCCGTCTTGGACCGCTAAAGTATTTTTTCTAAAATGTAACAATGAAAGGCTAACGGTTTTAAATGATTAAATAACTTTTTTCCGGTTGATGTATAAGCGAAAATGTTTTCGGTAAAATCAAGTACAAACAAAACCCAAACTTATAGATACATATTTAAAATTTTAATTTGTTAAAGTTTTAATTCAGGAACGTTACAATTGATTTAAAAACGCTTCGTTACAATTGATTATTGAAGAATTTCATAACGGTCAATATTTATAACTAATTTAGAACATGTTTTGTCGTCTTGGAAGCGTCTTGAATACTAAAATTTGATTTCCGACACTCAATTTTTCGCTTTTTACTTTCTTATTTCGTTGGCTTAATCAAATAACTTTTTAAAGTGCAAAACTTTGTTGAAACTTTTAAGATTTATTTGGAAAATTTGGAGAAAAATTTGCTTAAAAGAACTATAAGCGGGGTCCAGTGCACACGTTGCCCACTAGGTCTTAAGATTTTCGGAATGGTGCAATAAATGCATTGAAAAAGAATCCTCAAGAAGTGCAGTGATTACAGCATTATCAGTCTCATCTACCACCCTGCAAAGGTATGTACCAAAAAATAAAACAGAGAATTGAAAAAGAAAATGAAAGAATTACTAAATGATAATCAATTTGGTTTCAGAAAAATAAAATAAACGAGAAATGCCTTAGAAGTAATGAGAAGTACTTTGTACTGCGGACCAAGAATCAGGAAATATGCTTGTGTTTCAGTGGTTAACAGAAGGCTTTTTATCGATCGATTAAATTGGAAAAAACTGTTAAATATCTTCCAAAAATTTGGGTTTGCTGGAAAAATAAACGACAAATCTCCAATTTGAAGTGATTGATATGGTACTGTTGGCTATTCGATTGAGGAAAAATTACAAATAATGTAATACAGTTGGGGAAATTTTCGGAAAAAATATAAATTCAAGAATGTATTTGTACTTGAAGGTATTAAAGAAACATGCTCTTAATATTATATAAATATTCTAGTAGATTTCAAGGATATTTAAGTAGAAAATGCCAACTAAATCAAATATTTAAAAAGTCTCATCAAAAAAAAAAAACAATAGTTAAATCAAATTTAAAAAAGAAATTAGAAAGATTTTGATTTAGTATGTATTTTCATATAATTAAGATTTAATTTTTTATATGTAATTGCTGATTCATAAATAATTTTCTTTTAATATTTAGTTATATCTATTATTTAACATTTATAAATATTTAAGGGGGTATTCTGGTCTAGAAATTTGAAAAAATCGATGTTTTTTTTGCATATTTTGAAAGTTTAGACATTCAAAAATATGAACCTAAAAGGGTTTTTTAAAATTACGAACTTCTACGAACTTCTGTTGCTTCAAAAGAAGGTAGAACAACTGGATTAGCTGAAAGAACTTCTCAAGACCTGAATTATGAGAAGGAGGAAGGCCCAATGTATGGATCTGGGATCGCTGATTGATGCAAAGTGAGTATTACATATTATTTTCAGAGTTATTCCATTAGAATTGATTCCTAAACTTTAAACGCGTTTTTCTCGAAACTACTTTTTTTGAGGTGGTTAACATGATATTTCAATTTCTACTGAACCGATTCCTTCAAAATTTGGTATATACCTTGTTTATACAACTCTCCATTGCGTCTGCCTTGGATTTTAAAAAAAAAATGATTTTAAGTATTTGAAAAAAATTCGGAAAGGTCGAAAAAATCGGGATGGAAAAAAATTTTTTTTTTCAAGTCGACACGATTTTTTTTTTTTTGAGAATGGTCAACCTGATAGCGACACCTTTATTAATGAAAAATTTGTTTGATTTTTTTGTTTTAGATCTCTACAAGAGCTGAAATCATGTCAACCAGGACGCACCGTTTTTTTTGAAGCCCCAACTCCACCGGCCGGTATCTCGACGATTTTTTTTTTTCTAGTTATTTTTTTTTATATTCTCAAAATGTCAATAAAAAATATATAAAAAAGTTGATATAAATATTCAGAGGACTAGGATCAAATAATAATCAGTCAAAACTATTTATTACGTGCGCGACGTTTCGACCCGGTTATTGAGCCTTCCTCTGGCGTTCTTCAGAATATTTCAGAACGCCTGAGGAAGGCTCAATAACCGGGCCGAAACGTCGTCTAAAAGTCCTCTGAATATTTTTACCAATTTATCATCATCGAGGATCTGAAACTCTACAATAATATAAAAAAATGGATAGTAAAATTGTTTTTCATTTTTTTTATCTTACTTGAAAAAATGCCTAAAATTCAGGCTTCTAGACCAGAATATACCCCCTTGATTATTTCCGAGTCACAATGAATATAAGAATAAATTATTATTCAAATCGCAATTTTTATTATAAATAATTATTTATTAATGGCATTCGATTTAAACAAAATTACTCTAAAACTATAATTCATTTCAGAGCATGGACTAAGTGGAACTATTTACTTGTTGCAACAATCACCAACAAAAAGGGGAAGTTATCATACAATATATACAGGAAACCCATAACAGCGAGCATAACCATCCACAATATATTATAAATAAAATAGCAGTTTTCTACAGCTTTGTAAACATAGCGATTAAGCTCCATCTTAGCCCCAAAGCTCGTGAAGAAGAATGGAATATAATTACATTCATAGCTGTCACCAATGAATACCAAAGTTCAAGTATAGAAAAAATATGGAAATATACCAAAAAATCAATCCCTCCAATATACCAAGAAAATCTGGTACAAAATCTTCATAATTTACGCAACTTGCATAATTTTTAAATGAGAAGAATTTGAAATATATACGTAAAATCCACAAATTTGATGCAACCAATATCCATAACAAAAAATTATTTGTAACAAACACCTTGTATGAAATTTGTTTACAATTAACAAAATAAAATTCCACCACACGAATGGCTGTTGAAAGGCATCGGCGAATAATAAATGAAGTGATACGATATAATATAAAAAATAATTCAATATTTATGCTTTTGGATTTGATTAATTCCTATAAATAATTTCCTTTAATAAATAATCTATACTAATATATAAAATTCTTACGTCTGTCTACATTTCAATTTTGAACCCACTTTTAGGGTAAATATTTGCTTCGAGACGCCCTTATACCGAATTTAACATTTTTAAAATTTTTGTCTGTCTGGCTGTGTGTCCCGATTTAACTAAAGAACGGAACAACCGAATTTGATGAAATTTGGTATTAAATACAACATAATTTCCCACAGACTATTGGCTACTTATCATTCTAAAAAAATAATAAGGGAAGGTATTCCCTAGGGATGAAAACAGAAATTTTTACACAAGACAGGTGAGTTATATATCATTGGAAAGGTAATTTAAAGTTAGAAAATAATCAGCTAGTATAAAATAAAAATAAAACTTACATACTTTTTTTTACGTAACATTCGAAGTTCAGAAAAAATATAAGCTCTATTATATATAAATATTAGCTATTTTTTTAATTATATTTATTAAATAGGTATACCTACCGTAGGTATACAGAATAGACCATACTCTTTTTAGATATTTATAAATATTTTTTGAAAATTAAATGATCATTATATACAACTATTATATTCAAAGTTACAGTTTATTAAATGTGTCTTTTTAAAGTCGACAAAATAGTGTTTTCAGGTATGATTATGTTTTTCGTAAAAGAAATAAGAAAAATAATAATTTCCATATGCCACTACAAATAACAAATTTAAAAATAAAATATAATCTACACCTACGTTACGCAGACGAAGTCGCGGGGATCAGCTAGTATAAAATAAAAATAAAACTTACATACTTTTTTTACGTAACATTCGAAGTTCAGAAAAAATATAAGCTCTATTATATCTAAATATTAGCTATTTTTTTAATTATATTTATTAAAAAGAATGTTTATTTCAAATAAAAAAAAAACTAATTTTTCTTCAATATTTTGTCTAGCCTTTGCAACTTTCGTTAAATGTTTCCATAAGTCTAAGATAAACGTACTGTTATTAGGATAGCCTCATTACTTATTCTAAATTTCTGGATATAATATCAGACCAAATTTACATAGACTTTTTTGCTGAAATTTCTTGATTTTCTCGATAAACTTGTACGAAGATTTACAGAAGATAAATTGCTTATTTATAACTTATTCTTGTCAGCGTTTTTTATTTTATTTTATTCGTTTGCTGGAAACAACATTTAGAATTTGCCTATTTTCAAAGGTAATTTGTTTCAGCAATTTTTCTGAATCAATTTCCATATTTTGCCGCTGTGTTTATAGTTTTGTCGTTCAAACTATTTTTAGAAGTTGAAAAATACTTTGGAATTAACTTTTTATTTTCCTGTTGATAGTTTAATAGATGTCATTTCTGATAACTTCTTTGTTAAATATATAGAGCAATCAAAAATATAATTTTCTCAAAAGAGAGCCGGTTATAACTTATAAATGGCTTATGTCTACTGAAGGGGATGTAAAAAACTTTAATAAGGACAATTATTATGAAATATAGCATTGATATGGCAATATTAACCACATGATCAAAAACTTTGGGGCAGAAAAACTTAATGAATATAATAAAAAATATTTTTTTCGATATCTTTGGGAAGTAACGTGTGGATGTTACTTACACATAATTTATTGAAATAAGTTTTTTTCTTCATTTTTTATTCAAGGAAACTAATATTAATAAAATTTATCTTTTCAGTCAAACAAGTTATTGAACTTTGAAGCCCAGCTTCTTATAATTTGTATGCACTTTTCTAAAACAATTTTAAAATTCTTTAACCGAAATTAGGTCACGAAATAGAGAAAATATTTTGCATACTTGAAAAAGCAAAACTGAAAATATTTGAATCAGTTAATCAAGGTAGCATTTCCCAATATTTTTTTTAATAGATAAGTAAAGCCACGATAAACTGGGATACAAAATACCGAAATGATTGGTGAATTAGCAATGGAATTTACGATACAGAAGATACATATAACTGCTCATCCAGTGGCGTGCACAGAGATTTTAGGCAGGGTATGCAGAAATTTTTTAAAGCTACTTTAATATAATCAAAAATGCTGCTTAGTTCGTCGTCATGATGAGTAAATAATGAACCCTATACCGATTAACCAACAAAATTTTAAAGTGTGAATTTTCCGATTTTTTTTTGACAATCGATGGGAAATCGTTCGTAGCGGTAATTAATTAATTAAGAAAAATTAATTAATTAATTAATCATCATTGATAGAAAATGCTAAGAAAATATGGTTCAAAGCAACATACAATAACAAAAATGCGGGAAAATTAAGGTAACGGTTGGTTAAATGGAAAACTAAAAAAAAAAAGTTATGGAAAATTAAACAGAACCTCCCCGCTTCGAAAAAAATGGAAAAAAGGCAATTATGAAATTAATTTGTTTCCTCAAATTATATTTTCCCTAAATTTTACAAAATAATAAAAATAGAAACATAATTAAACAGGCTTTTCTCCCAAATTTTTTCATCGTTTGTGAAATTTAATTATTCACACCAAAAATTTTTGAAAATATATATACGATTTAGAACATTAAGTGTTTTTTGAAATTCGGAAAATATTTTTCTTTAACTTTTTTTTTAGTTCTAGTTTTAACCAACCGTTTCCTAAATTTTCCCTCATTTTTGTTAATTTATGCTGCTTTAAACCTTATTTTTTTAACATTTTACTATATCAATAACTAATTAATTACTTTTTCTTAATTAATTTATAACCGCTAATCTAATTTGTCACAAACGAAACGATTTCTTTCACAAACCTCTACGAACGATTTTCCATCGATTAGCAAAAACAAATTTCGAAAAATTCACACTACAAAATTTTATTGGCTATCGGTATAGGGTAAATAATGATGTTGATATTTTTAACCACAGATATCCATAGACTCATTTTGAAAACTTTATTAAATATGTGTTGTATATATATAAACGTTTATATTTCAAAGAGGAAATTTTTTAAAGTTTAAATTGAATTTACTGTGCTTTTTATCAGTTCAATTAAAAATACTTTTACAGATTATTTTCTAACTTTAAATTACCTTTCCAATGATACATAACTCACCTGTCTAGTGTAAAAATTTATGTTTTCATCCCTTGGGAATACCTTCCCTTATTATTTTTTTAGAATGATAAGTAGCCTATAGTCTGTAGGAAATTGTGTTGTATCTTAATACCAAATTTCATTAAATTCGGTTGTTCCGTTCTTTAGTTAAATCGGGACACACAGACAGACAGACAAAAATTTAAAAAATGTTAAATTTGGAATAAGGGCCTCTTAAAACAAATATTTACCCTAAAATTGGGTTAAAAATCGAAATGTACAGACAGACGTAAGAATTTTATATATTAGTATAGATATCCGTTATAATTTTTTGTTTATTGATATTTGATAGTACTCGTAAATAAAATAAAACTAGATATCAGAACAAAATTATAAATATTTATCTGAATTATGTAGGGTAGGCAGTGTCTTGTTGTCTGTATGTAATGCACGCCACTGTGCTCATCTACATTTATGGTTTTGATGGTTTCTGATGGAGAAGTTTGAAATATCTGTTCTACCTTTTAACGATATAGAATCGTTAATTTAAATGATTCATTTCTATCAAAACGATTGATTTGGTTTACATTTATATGAGGATATCAAGAAATTAATTATGGACAAATAACATTTACCAAGTTGCCAAATCGATTAGCGATTAATAATCTTATAACCATAAAGTATCAAAATTAAATTATCATAAGTTTAAATTAAGCAAATGAAAATAAAACTTCGATTTAAAGTTTATTTCTATTAGCCCTTGGATATCTTTCCGCAAAAAATTTGAATTTATTTTTGCTACGTGGATTTTTTTTTTATAGGCTTACATTATCGGTACTTTTCTTTTAGACGGAATACTTATGTGATATCCATTATCAATAAAAGTTTATTGAGTTTTGAAAATGGGAATAAATAAAGTTTACCAAAGAATGAAACTATTGAAACAGAAGGACGAATACAAAAAAAAAGACCGGTAGTCTAATGGAACTACCGACCATAAATTTCTACACTTGAAACAATAATAAATATTCATATTATCGAATGAAATGAACGATTGTATAATCTTCGTATTTATATTTTAGAATTAAATAAAAGAAGCATAAAGAATACGTTTTTCGTTTTTCTCTGTATGCTGAAGGTTATCAATTATTCAAGCTTTTTTGTAATTTGGCAAAAATAATTTTTCCAATAAATCAAAGCTTAATTAAATTACTTATTTTACAGTAACGTTAAATGCGTAGGTTTCAGTAAATATACTCACAAGTCGTCAGGTATTTTCAAATTATTAACTTCCATAAACAGTTTTATATAACGATATATTCATTTATTTTCAATTCACTATGTAAACCAACGTGAAACCAAAATAATTGCATTTGTTTGAATAATCCATAGCTATAATATTAAATTTATATTTGCCTAAGCTTTGATCAATCATTTGCTATTTCCTTGTGCTATTCTTGTTCGAATTGTGTTCCTTAGAATCTTCATAGGGGCTTCAAATTAACATCAAACAATGAAAAGTGAACTTCCTGATCTTTGTCTATGTTTAACTCGTAAAATATGCCTCAACTTTCATTTACATGTAAAAGTTCAGAATGGCAAATCTAATCATTGCAATTGTAAAGCTAGAAATTTTTATATAAAAAAAAAAAACAAATTATATTTTGCTGTATTAAAAGTTTAAGAAGTAGCAATAATAAAGTTATGTTCTTGTCCTTCGGACAATTTTTGGGCCTGGGATTTTATCGTCATCCGACCTAATATATATAACTGACGATATTTTAATTACCCATTTATGTCTATATTAGACTGATTCAAAAAAAATATGAAATTTTTTTTCTTAATTATATCGAAAATATTGTTGGGAATGACAAAAAAAAATCCTGTGAAAGTTTAAGCTCTTAATATTAATATTAAGAGGTGCCGCATCGCAAATTTCGATTTTCTATTTAAATAACATGGGAACAATATTCTATTGCACTTTGGAATTTTATAGCTCACGTTGGTGACAATATTTCGGAATGACCAAAGTATATTCTTGTAGAAAATTGAACGATCTACAAAAAAGGTCTCGGACAAGTTTTTGGTATATTTATTCTTTCAAAAGTTATTCGAGGTCAAAGTTGAACTAAAGAGAAATTTTAATATTTTTTCCATTTTTTGACGCAACCATCAATTTTATGAGAAAATTTTAAAGGACATTTTTTGTAGAGCACTTTTTTTTCTATAACTTATCTCCATAAAAATTGTTGATATTTTCTACAGATCCTAAGTTATTTGCATTAAACTGAAAATTTTCGTAATTTTATTGTTTTAAATTAATAATATTCCCTGAATTATTATATTTTTAACATAAAAACTATTTTTTTATTACTAAGAACCAGTAAAAAATATCAAAAACTTTTAAAAAGATAAATCATAGAAAAAAAAAGTGCTCTACAAAATATGTCCTATAAAATTGATGGTTGCGTCAAAAAATTGAAAAAATATTAAAATTTCTCTTTAGTTCAACTTTGACTTTGAATAACTTTTGAATGAATAAATATATCAAAAACTTGTAACAGACCTTTTTTGTAGATCGTTTAATTTTCTATAAGAATATACCTAAATCATTCCGAAATATTGTCACCAACGTGAGCTATAAAATTCCAAAGTGCAAGAGAATATTGTTATTTGCATTAAACTGAAAATAAACTGAATTGTTATATTTTTAACATAAAAATTATTTTTTTTATTTTAATTAACTAACTTAGGACCTGTGAAAAATATCAAAAACTTTTATAGAGATAAGTTATAGAAAAAAAAGTGCTCTACAAAAAATGTCCTTTAAAATGTTCTCATAAAATTGATGGTTGCGTCAAAAAATTGAAAAAATATTAAAATTTCTCTTTAGTTCAACTTTGGCCTCGAATAACTTTTGAAGCAATAAGTATATCAAAAACTTGTATGGAGACCTTTTTTGTAGATAGTTCAATTTTCCACAAGAATATACCTTGGTCATTCCGAAATATTGTCACCAACGTGAGCTTTAAAATTCCAAAGTGCAAGAGAATATTGTTCCCATGTTATTTAAATGGAAAATCGAAATTTGCGATGCGGCACCTCTTAATATTAATATTAAGAGCTTAAATTTTCACAGGATTTTTTTTTGTCATTCCCAACAATATTTTCGATATAATTAAGAAAAAATAAATCACATTTTTTTTTGAATCAGTCTTGTCTATATATTGAAAACGATTTTTAATTCAAATAAAGAAAAATATTATTTAGTATCAATTGACTTTTCTTGCATAATTTAAAAAATTGCATTGAATAGTTTCAAAAAAAATATCATTCTTTTAAATATATTTCAATTCTTAAAATAATAATAGATGAACAAATGTCATATGTATGCTTATATATCGGCAAAGACGGACCATTGCCTCAAATTAGAACTGAACTTGAATTAAATTGCTTACGATTTTAATTGGCGAAAATCGAATTAATTAATTTATTTTTTTTAGGCTACATTTTAACAATCATTATATAATCTTAATCTATGCTTAAAATATTGGGGAACAAAGCAAATGGTTAGTCTATGAAAACAATTAATTGCCAATTATATTTAGTAGTAAGAAACTGTAAAAATTTTTAGTTATATAAAAAATGATTAAGATACTTTTTCTTTCGTTATTTCTTTTCTCCTTGAGAATATTGTTAGCTCTCAAAAATATTATGAAGAGTTCTATATATCATAAAAAACATTAATTTCCTCGAAATGAAAACTTATACCATAAAGCAAAAGATTAAAACATTAACTTTCCGTAAAATAAACTTAATTTATTTGTTGATTTTTATACAGTATGCAATAAATTATCAGTTTCATTTTATTCAATTATTCTTATGAAGCTTAATAAAAAGGAATTGTTTCCGGTGTTCCTCACTAATTGTGAGTTAATGAAAGCTAAAAATAGCACCAAACGCTAAAGTTACAAACCGTTAAATGTAAATTTAAAGGAATTTTCTTCAATATTTTCTATAATTTAAATGAACAAAATTTCTTATCGCTGTAAAACGAAGGAGCTACGGATTAATGCATTCAAAGTAAAGGAATTTCAACGCAAAATTAATGATAAATGAAAAAGTGACATTTGTTTTGGAGTGGAGAATATATTCGAGACAATTTAATTTTAATTAATTTCCCCGGAAATTATTAGTGAACAACAATCAGACAAAGAAATTATAATTCAAAAAATTGAGATATATTTTCGTGTCAACAATGAAAGGAAATTTGGCAAACAAGCAGACAGTTTTTGCAGCTTAATTCCCAATTGATAGAAATATTTTATCAAAGCATTTCTGCCTTATTTAAGCGATAAAAGATCAGCACTAAAATAATTGATAATTATATTGGAAAACCAATAAAATCCACTCCATAAACAGAACTGCTATTTAGAAAGCAATGTTTTCCTAACATTGCCTTATTTTAAGATTTAAGTATTTCGAATTAAGTTTTTTTTTTTAAAACTTTCTCTATTAATGCATCATTAAATTATTCCAAATATTTTCCTCCTAAAATATCTCTACTTATTGTTGGTTTGACCTTAAATTACATTGTCAATAATTTGCCTAAATTCCATGTTAAGTGAACAACATTTTACCAATTTCCTTTTTCAAGGTTCAAAAAAAAATACGCTTTACTTCACAGATTACATCAAAATTGAATTTGCGATAAGTTTACACCATAAAAAGGTGATATGATAACTTTGGCCTTCTCTTTAGAAAAAGTACTGAAATACAATAAACGTTGGTACACATAAGCAAATATAAACATCAACGAGTTAAATCCCAATTTTGTTATCCTAAACGGAAAAAAGATGTGCAAAAAAAAAAAGGGGAGTAAATCAAAAAATATTTTTCTTCAAAATATTTCTTATCAGAAAAGGATTTTATTATAACGATCATTGATCAATAAGCTTAATACATTTGTTCAGTGCAGTAAGCAATGAGGCTTTTCTCCATACAAGAGGCCAATTAGCCAATAGGATTGCGAGATTTATAAATGTTCATTTGTTTTGATTGTTGAAATTTTGAAAATCTCTCAGCCACTCCCACACCCATAGTTATTGCGTATAGACGAATACGTATCCGCAATGGAATGTTTTGTGCAATAACGTTATGCAGGGTCTATCGATACATTACTTATATTTAAAGGCATAGTTTTAAAAGTACTTTGAATAGGAAGCCGAAACTTAAGGTTTTATTTGTTTAAATGAAAAAATATTGCATTCAAACTAAAGGTGCACTTCACTAACCTACGGTGCTACCTTTTGGTGGCCAAAAGTGGAACAAACAACAGCACATAGAAGACTGAAAACCATACAAAGACAGGCCTGTCTTGGCATTACTGGAGCCATGAGCACCACTCCAACAGCAGCCCTGGAAGCCATTCTGAACTTGCCCCCCCCTGAGAATCTTTATCAAAGAGGTGGCAAGAAAGGGATCATACAGACTGCAGCTCAACAATAGTTGGAAACCCAAAAAACCAGATTTGGAACACGCTAGAATTAACAATGTAATTGACCATCCGAACTTCTGGATGATTCAAGACTACATGAAAACCAAATTTAGTTTTGAAATGCCTTTCGAGATCGAGATAAGTCAAAGAGACGGTTGGCAGAAGAAAAACAAAATAATCTCAAGTGACATAGTATGGTTCACTGACGGATCAAAGACACATGATGGCGTAGGCGCTGGAATATGGGGGGCAAATCCCAGGAAACGAATATTTGTAGGCCTGGGTAAAATGCCTACAGTATTCCAAGCAGAAGTCTATGCCATAATCATCTGTCTTCAAGAAAATATGAGAAGAAATTATCACAATAAAAATATAAGAATCTTCTCAGACAGCCAAGCCGCAATTAAAGCGATCGAAAATTACCAGACTAGCTCTAAGCTGGTCTGGGAATATAAATCACTCCTCACCCAGTTGGCGACATCCAACAGGGTTACACTTGCTTGGGTGCCGGGGCACTCTGGTATCAAAGGCAACGAAGAGGCAGACGAACTCGCAAAGGCGGATTCAAGAATGTCATTCATGGGTCCAGAGCCGCCTATAGGCCTACCAAAGTGCATAACACTGAGTAGAATAGCCGAATGGACGCAAATGAACAAATAAAATCCTGGAATAACTATGCAGGAGGCAAGTTCTCAAAGGTCATGATAAAGAAACCTTTGAAAGAACATAACAAAAGACTTCTAAGTCAAAGAAGGAAGGACATCAAAACGCTGGTAGGCCTATTAACAGGACACTGCAATTTGAGGAGACATCTCCAAACTATAGGGAAGAACACAGAGTCAGCAACTTGCAGGAAATGTGGCGTGGAAGATGAAACTGCCTCCCACGTACTGTTTGACTGCCCAGCCATAACTCAAAGTCGTCTCAACTCGCTTGGTCCACCCGGACATGAGCTGGGAAACATACACAGAGATCCAGTTGACTGTCTGCTGAGATTCATATCAGAAGCAGACCTGACCAACTGGAATTTAAATTAAATTAGGGCGCAATAGTCTTTTTAGGACGCAGCGCAGAGGAACTCTCATGAGAGGCCCCCAGATCAAAGGAACAAAATAAGATAAAGAGTAAATACAAGGAAATTGGGTTCCGCATGGATTCGAACCAAAAGACATCGAAAGCCTTATTTTTCACGGACAAAAACTGCTTTAAAGACAAAAGTTGAAAGCTTTTTTACATAGGATTAGGATGAAGAAAAAAAACTGAGTGCAAAAATAATTCAAAGAGGAGAAAAACGTGGAGGAAGCTCGGCTATGTATCAACTTCACTAGCGAAACCGAATATTCATGGATGATATTTTCGCTGTATATTACAATTAATGCAGTTGAGTCATTAATTGATGCCCAAATCAGTGGCGTAGCTACCTAGAGGCTAGGCGGGGCAGTGCCCCGGGGCCCTCAAGTTCAGGGGGTCCACAAATTCTTACCAGAAATCTCGATCGAACTGAAATATTGAAAATTCAGTTGGAAGTTCACCAATTATGTAAGAAAATAAGGAGCAAGTATGTTGTGGTAGAATGTTACCTTACGGAATTATTTACAGCAATGTTAATATTCTTTACAATTCCTGTCACTTCTGCAGCAGCTGAAAGGTCATTTAGCAAATTAAAAATAATAAAAATTTGTTTAAGGAATAATATGGGCCAAACTCGACTCCGATATTTATCGCTAATAGCAGTTGAAAACAAAACTGCATCAAGCCTGGATTTAAACGAAGTCATTGGTACTTTTGCGAAAACTAAAGCTAGGAAAAAATTGTAAATATAATTGTTATTTAGTCAGTAGGTAGGTCTGACCTTTATATAATAAACCTTTAAATCTTCTCTATTTCGTTTTATTAGCCAAACCTACACTAGTATTAATTGTAATTTATGTTGTAACTGTTTAATAATTTTTATTACTTGTCCTGCAGTGCACAAAAAAGAGCTTAAGTAGCTAAGTATTTTTAAAGTGTTTGCATATGTCATATTTTTATTTGATAAAACCAAATTAGTTTACATATCAGTGGGTCCCCATTTTTTAATTGGCCCCAGGGCCCTTGATTACCTAGCTACGCCACTGATGAAAGCATATATGAAAATAAAAATTACCTACTCGTATTTGACAACCATGAGTTTAACAATGAGTTAAACCAATCATAAGTTAAGATAAAGTGACAATTATTTAATTGTATTAGAGTTCAAATATATCAAAATAAATTAATAAGCTCATGCCATCACTGAAGTGTTTAAAACACAGAAGTTAACGGAAGATTTTCCAATGATAAAATAGATACAAACCAAAATTCGTACCACCAAAATATATCAGTCACTAATTATTAATATTATTGTTATTATCTATTATTAATAGTCGCTTATAGCAGCTAGGGTCTTGCATAAATTTATCCACACTCTATTATTCACCAATAATTTCCCTTTCATTAACACTTACATAACTTTTCTCAGATTCACCCTACTCACAATATATGACTCGTTTATTTTGAAAGTGGCGTAAGTCCATTTCAAGGACGGTCTATATGATAATATGGTGATTCCTCTTCTTGTAACTAGAACAAAGTATGTTAATTATTTAACTGCTAAGTTTTTACAAACTACTGATTTCATGTTAGTTCTTAACCAAAACGCCAATTATTCCCTCCTCCCTAGTATCTTATGCTCCTATGGTTAAAAATGATAACACTATAGGGATTGTTCTTGAAATGGACTTAACTCACTTTCAAAATAAACGGTTCATATAGTACTTGAAAACGGTGATTCGTATAACTTGATTCATTTTCGCAACTTTGAGGAATCTGTTGAACTTTTGAATTCCCGTAACTTATGTATTAATCTATATATCTTTTTTTAACTGAAATACGGATTTTTATGAAATTAGATTTTAAGATACAAAACGATATTCAACTTTTTGTAGGCTTTTTATATTACATTAAAATAATTAAAATGGGATGGCTTTGTTTACGTAAAACAGGGACGAAAATACAAAAATGTTTGATATAGTTGATTGATTGGAATGGCTTTTACAAAAGTTTCCTTTTAAATTTCAACGAAATATTAAAACTTATTAATTAAAAGTAGTAATTGTAGTAGAAATAATTAACGAGAAAGTAGAAATGTTTTTTTTTTTTTAGAAATAGATATTTTTATATACAATCATCAACATTGCATGTTAATGTATAAATATTGGGTTTGGGTTCAATTTTGCAATACCTTCATGAATATTCGGTTTCGACATGAAAGTTGATGGATGTTCGGTAGGGTGGTCTTTAATAGAGGTGTTTTTGAATTTCTTTGCTCCCAGGAGCTCAAATGCTTCCAAATTGATAAAAAAAAATCCCTGAAAATTTGAGCTCTTAGGTAATATTAACTTTAAGATAGTCCGCTTTGCTACTTAAGTTTCTTATGGAAATAATTTTTTTTTCTTTAGACTTCCATAACTCAGTGACAAATAAACTGAAAGTTATAGCTAAATAATAAATAGCTATAGTTATTTATTATAATAATAAATAACTATATAGCTATAGTTATTTAGAATAGTTATAATATGCGCATTTTACGTGAAGCGGACAGCGAAAAAAAAGTGATGTTCTGAAATTTGTTCATATTTGGCATAATTGTACTTCTAGTAAGTATGAATGTGGATACAAAATTTTTTTTTCGAATGATGATTATTTGCCAAGTTATACACTTCTAAAGAATTGTCGTTTTTGAAATTCGTTTTTTTGAAAAAAAAATTCAAATTATTGTTTTTTTCAAGTTTAAAATCGTTTGCTACCCAAAAAGGTTAAATTATAAGAGTGAACGTGCTCCATAAACCCCATGTTAAACTTAAATTTTAATTTCCCCTCAATTTCCCAAGTGATCCTACCCCTTCCATAGCACATTTGTACAAAATATATTCTCTCCTCTCTTCTTTAAGGTAGTAGTCTGGTAACTTGGGTTCAAAAAATCGAAAATTTTTTTTTGCTTAATTTAAAAGTACAATGTATTGAGAATATACTGTGAAAATTTCAGACAGAAATTCGAAATATTTCGGGAGTTATAACGAGTTTCCTAGAGCGCCTCGGAGTCCAACGTAAGTATAAGTTTACTTATGGAAATTTGTTGTTGAACTTTAAACGCGTTTTTCTAAAAACATTGTTTTTCTGGTCGGCCCGGGTCCTAACTTTTTTTCTACTAAACCGATTGCTTTCAAATTATAACAGGCTATTCTACACACTTATAGTTCTCGTCGGTACTAACGAGAATTTTTTTCACCCCTAACTTTTTATTTTACTACCCTTTCTTTGCTAAAATAAAAGGACTTTTTTTTCAAAGTCCGCCATTTTGTTATTTACCCTTGAAATTTAACTTCAGTAGTTCCGACCAGAATGACATGTCTATAGATTAAGAATAATCAAGAATATTTGATTCCAGATAACATCAAGAGCCAAAATTACCCGGGCCACCCACGTGCATTTTTTTTTTGAGGATCCAACTTCGAGTGACAATAATAATAGTAATAAACCATTAAATTTTTTCAAATATATTTTTTTTTTTATATTTTCAATATGTAAATAAAAACACTCTAAATATTCAAAATAATTCATTTTTATTTTCCTATAAAAAACCACCCTCCGAAGAAGTCATGAAAATAGGCATAAGTTACTAGACTACTACCTTAAAACAATTAGAACAATTTTGTACAAATATGCTGTGGAAGGGGTACGATCACTTGGAAAATTGAGGGAAAATGAAAGTTTAAGTTTAACATGGGGTATATGGACCACGTTCACTCTAGTCATTTAACCTTTTCGGCTAGCAGATGATTTAATAACTTATCACGAAATTTATTTTAAACTATTGCTTCCTATTTATATTTTTTTCAATAAATAATATTTATATTTGAATAATAATTACCCCACAACATTGTTAGAGGTTTAAATATGCTTAAGTAGGATAGTAAATATAAATATCGCAGTGTTTTAGTGTTATATCGCGTAAACCACTTGACTTAAGGAAGTTAAGTACGATACTCAGTGCGACATCTATGTACTTTAATTCCTCTATCTCCTAAACTATTATAGATCCCATTATGAAACTTCTGGTGCATCATAAGTGTACTTTCGGCTATATTTTGAAATAAAAAAATCAAAAATCAAAATTGCCGAAGTTACTAAAATTCTGATTTGAAAAGTTTACTTCCGGTTTTGTATATTAAAAAATATAAAAATGTTCAGTTTTATTTTTTATTTAGAAAGAACAGTTAATTTTCTATTTAAACCGCTATATTTAATATTTAAAAAAAAATAATTTGAATTTTTTTTTTCCAAAAATACGAAAATTTCAAAAACGACAATTCTTTAGAAGTGTTTAACTTGGCAAATAATCATCATTCGAAAAAAATATTTTGTATCCACATTCATACTTACTAAAAGTACAATTATGCTAAATATGAAAAAATTTCAGAAATCACTTTTTTTCGCTGTTCACTTCACGTGAAATGCCTCTATAGTTAAAAAATAATCCGTAATGGTTTAATCTTAACTACGCTAATCTTTTCTAATCCCTAAGAAACTTATACGTACACAATCGAAAACATTCGAGTTTGCAAGTTTTTTTTCTGAAGCTTTTTAATTTCTTCGTAGACCAATTTAATAAATCCAATCATAATTAATATTAAATATGATATATGCAGATGTAAGACTTTACTTCGTGATCATACCAAGCATATTCAAGGAAAAACATTTTTTTCTTTCGAAATTAACAAATTATTTTCACATGAGTATAAAGAGCCTTGTGAAACTTTTTATTTGCCAACATTTTTTATTAAATGATACGTTGGCTTTTAAAAATAATTGAAGTTTCATTTCGAAGTCAAATAAAATTATTTTAGCTTCGTTAACCAAATGCGAAAGCTTTTAAAAATTAAATTTAGACACTCCAACAATTAATCAATTTCCAAATTTCACTACAACCGTAAATTAATGATCAACATTTACCTTTTATTTCTTATTAAAGTTGATAAAAAAGTTAGCATTATAAAAGAAAGATCGTTGATCGAAAAACTTTTGAATATTTTTAAAATTCTTAAGTAGTTTCTATCGACGATAATATTGAAATGGTGAGATTTGTTCTCAAGTTAATAAGATTTCAATTTTGATTGATAATAATTATGGATGTCTGATGAAAGATATGGTTTATAATTCCATGAAGTTTTCTGATTTATTTTTTTATTTATCTTAAAAAAAATCCACTTTATTTTCTTACTAATAACTCCGGTTTTGCTCTCTAAGGAAAGTTCGAAACTTGTTCGATTTAATTATCACTAAAAGCTTTTCGTTGCAAAATAAAATTTGATTTGTCATTTTTTTGTTCATTGTTATTTTAACTAATGTAAAAAAATGGAAAATTTAAGTATGAAATTTTTATTTAGTGCTAAGAACAACCTTAAGATACTTTAGTAGAAAGTTTGGAAAACAAAAGATTGTTTCCAAAACGAGCTCTTGATAATTTTTTTTATAATGAATTTTAATTTTACCAATGAGAAAAATTTATTTTTTGTTCTTAAATCATCAAAAAACTATTTATATACAGTAGACTGATTCAAAAAAAAATGATGAATTTTTTTTTTCTTAACTATATCGAAAATATTGTTGGGAATGACAAAAAATCCTGTGAATGTTTAAGCTCTTAGTATTAATATGAAGAGGTGCCGCATCGCAAATTCCGATTTTCCATTTACATATCATGGGAACAATATTCTCTTGCACTTTGGAATTTTATAGCTCACGTTTGTGACAATATTTCGGAATAACCAAGGTATATTCTTGTAGATAATTGAACGATCTACAAAAAAGGTCTCGTACAAGTTTTTGATATATTTATTCCTTCAAAAGTTATTCGAGGTAAGAGTTGAACTAAAGAGAAATTTTAATATTTTTTCAATTTTTTGACGTAACCATCAATTTTATTAGAAAATTTTATAATACAACTTTTGTAGAGCACTTTTTTTCCTATAACTTATTTATATAAAAGTTTTTGATATTTTTCACAGGTCCAAAGATAATTAATTAAAATAAAAAAAATAATTTTTATGTTAAAAATATAATAATTCAGGGAATTTTCAGTTTATTGCAAATAACTTAGGACCTGTAAAAAATATCAAACATTTTTTTAGAGATAGGTTATAGGAAAAAATATGCTCTACAAAAAAATTCCTAAAAAATTTTCTCATAAAATTTATGGTTGCGTCAAAAAATTGAAAAAATATTAAAATTTCTCTGTTGTTCAACTTTGACCTCGAATAACACTTGAAGGAATAAATATATCAAAAACTTGTTCGAGACCTTTTTTGTAGATCGTTCAATTTTCAACAAGAATATACCTTGGTCATTCCGAAATATTTTCACCCACGTGTGCTATAAAATTCCAAAGTGTAAAAGAATATTGTTCCCATGTTATTTAAATAGAAAATCGAAATTTGCGATGTGGCACCTCTTAATATTAATACTAAGAGCTTAAACTTTCACAGGAATTTTTTTTGTCATTCCCAACAATATTTTCGATATAGTTAAGAAAAAAAAAATCATCGTTTTTTTTTTGAATCAGTCTAATGTACACTATAGTGGCTTAACTTCAGGTAATATCTAAGTACTTCCTTAAGTAATTCTTAAGGTTAACTCCTTTTTTAATGATCAAAAATATTTTCCTCTTAAGAGGTTGTATACAGTTAAAATTTTCAAAAAATCGTTTTTTTTTTATTTTCTTTTCTTAATGTACCTATATTTAAGAATACATAAAGAAAATTTCATATCATTCCGGTGAATATTTTCGAAGTTACACGCAAATTTGAAAAGGCGTTTTTATCCTATATAAAGTGCTTTTCAAACTTTAAACGCGTTTTTCTCAAAATGGTGTTCTCAAAGTCGGTGACCAACATTACTCCAAAGCGGTTAAACCAATTAGTCTCAAATTTTAACACGAACTCCTTAAATATATTTTTCAGTAATTAATCGAAGATTTTTTCTCACCGATAAATATTTTTTTTAAACAATTTAAGGCCGAAATTTTGGTCTAAAATCGATTTTTTTTGAGAAACCACCATTTTGTCAAAAAAAATTATTTTACTTAATCCATCGTTTAATTACTAGATTTAACATTACTTTAACGAAATCTGTTTGGTTTTTTAATTTCAAAGGATTCAGTTCAGAGATATAGTGGTCACCGCAAAACGTCTTTTTTGAGAGGAGCTCCCGAAAATCAGTTGTAGCTCCTTTCCAAATAAATATTTTTACTAATACTAAATCTTAAAATACAGTTAAAAGATACCATAATATGTGTACACATTTTTAGATCAATAAATTTAAAAGTTTTCTGTGAAAAAATTCTGGAAAATTTGCTTTTTTTCGGAATTCTTACTGTATATAACTACTTTAAGTAACCTAATTATATCCTTTACCATCGACTTTGGGATAAAGCCAAGGCTTTCTTTTCAAATAATTTCAATTTACAAATGGTTCATTATTTCCTAAATCCGTTTTTGGATTTTTTTTTTAATTAAAGTACCAATGCACTTAATTGGTGATTGAAAAGTATACAATTATTTTCATAAATCATAGTACGTACGTGAATTAAGAAATAGATACTATAATTGTTGACTTATTTTTGTGTCACGCAGATGAACTTGCGGGTATTATTTTGTTATATTGTTATGTTATAATCTCATTTAAATAACCTTACCAATTTTTTTTTGAGGTATTGTATTAATAAAGTTAAAAAAATATAGTTCTACTCATATATTAGTAAATTATTTTTAAATTTTAAATTAATTTAATTAACAAAAAAAATTAAAATATCAGATGCTTACTGATTAATCATTGAACACTTGGGAATGTCTTACGAAAAAATCCACAACAAATATGAGCACTGTTCGTTTAAACCGGCACTGCACAACAATAGCGAGGCAACAATGAAACGGCAACAATTCTTTGCGGTGCGTATTTGCGTGGGTGCTTTGAAAGCTCGACGCGATATTCGCACTACCCCCAAAGTACAACTAGGGAGCTTTCGTCCAAACTCCTCTTCAAATTCGTACTCGTAAGCTATGCGCAGAAGTTTGTAAATTATTATAACATAGGTAGGTAGTACGTTGTTTTTCGCATTTATTTTACGACGAAATCACTGTCGTGAAGAAAATCCACTAGTAAAACCATGGTTAATGTCATTAGCTGTAGAATTTTACAACAAATTTGTATAATTTAAATTTCATTCAAGTGCTCACACAAGACTTAATAATGACTTGATTAAACTTTGATTGAAGTTGGCAGTGAAATTTTGCAAAATTCCTCCCCAAAAGACGCACTTGAACATTTCGGAATATTTTTCATTTTGATTACGAAATAATTCGCTTATTTTTCGGTGAAGGCTTTGTCGTGAAAAGTATGACGTAAAGCATAAATGAAATATTTGAATCAATTAATTTAAAATTTATTTTTACCTTTTCATTAGCAGCAACTGCGTTGCAAAGAAAAATGACCTGAAGTATTTATTTTTGCAAATATATCTAATCTATTATTATAAAGAGGAAAGATTTGATTGTTTGTTTGCTTTGAATAGGCTCCGAAACTACTTGACCGATTTGAAAAATTCTTTCACTGTTGGGAAGCTACACTATTTTCAAAGAACATAGGCTATATTAAATTTTCAAAAAAATTAGACATCCGTACTAAAACTCCAATAATGTGTGAAAAAATTACTAAAAAACTTTCTTATTTCGCGTGCGCTGGTGATTTAACTAAAGAACGGAAGAACCGAATTTAATGAAACTTTATACTAAGATGCAACACAATTACCCACACACGTTAGACTACTTATCATTCCTTAAAAATAATAAGGGAATGTACCCCCTACGTAAAAACTGAGGTATGAAAAATAAAATTTACTTTAGATAGACGAGTTATATATGATTGGAAAGGAAATTAAAAGTTTAAAAATGATCTGTATTAATATTTTTAGTTGAACTAATAAAAAACACAGTAATTTAATTTAAAGAACAAAAAATTGCCTTTTTGAAATATAAATGTTTTTATAGATAATAATCTGACAGTAAACTTTCTTTTTACAAAATTGTTGTAAATAGATCCTTAGGGTTTCTCAGTAAGGAAATATAAACGAAAAAATGTAAAAGTAATAATAATAATAAAGCTTAAAATAAATACGTTTTTAAAGCCATGCATATATAAAATCGTGTATTTATATACCTCCTCTGACTGATGAAATTTTAATATTCGGTGTATTCCTTATAGGAAGTTGACATGTGATAAGATTTTTTTTTTGAAAATTCCTACCCTAACAGACAATGGCGGATTCAGGATTTTTTTCTTGGGGGAGGGCAGTATCTTTTATTTGCAAGTGCGTGAACGAGATCACGAAAACAATTTGCAATTCCAGCCAGAAATCATCATAATGATAAATAATAAATAATCATATCATCATAATGATAAAAAAAAATTAAAATCCTCTTCCAGAGCAAAAGGCAGACGCCAAATCGTGTATGGTGAACTCTGGACTATCCAATATGGTTTATTTATATAGTTGAAATTCAGATATTTTAATAATAAGTTTATAGATACATAATGGTTAGACTTGATTATGGAAGAACTGGGTTTCGTGCAATTGTACAAATTTCAATTTCGCGGTTGTGTTGTACAGTGCAATAGTGTAATAGTTTTTGGAAAAAGGTTCATTCGGGAATCGAAAAAGGAAGATGGGGTTATTTTGATGCGAGTATTTTGATAACTTTTGACTTATTTTTAGTTATAATTAAGACCGAATTTATTGAACTTGGCGATATTTGTTATTTATGTATAGATGCTAATTGATTTACGGATTGTTTGGTTCACGGTAGGTATACCTACCGTAGGTATACGCAATTGAACATACTCTTTTTAGATATTTATAAATATTTTTTGAAACTTAATTGATTATTAAACTATTTTATTCTTTGCTATTTTATTAAATGTGTCTTTTTCAAAAGTGTGAAGTGTTCTTAAGTATGATTATATTTTTCGTAAAAGAAATAAGAAATATAAAATACGTTACGCAGACGAAGTCGCGGGGATCAGCTAGTTTTTGTAAATAAGAAGACAATTCAGGTGGTTTAAGATTGGTTTTTTTATTTAATATTTTTATTATTCAATTAGCTACGTTTCGTTACGTATCGTAACTTCATCAGGCTTCTTGATTCACAAAAATAAAATATTTTCAATTTAAATTCAATAAATAAATTTATTTATTAATTTATAAATAAACTTATATATTGAATTTAAATTGAAAATATTTTATTTTTTTGAATCAAGAAGCCTGATGAAGTTATGATACGTAACGAAACGTAGCTAATTGAATAATAAAAATATCAAATAAAAAAAAAACCGATCTTAAACAACCTGAATTATTTTCTTATTTAAAAAAATAAAAGCTGAGATCTGAATTTTATCATCTAATATATCTAATGTGAGATTTAAAAAATAATTTACTTTATATCCATCTATGATCAGGAATAATGGGCGGTAAATCTGCCAAAATTGTAAAGAAACCAATCGTTCTTTACCCAATTTCTCCAATATTGATTAAGAATCTCAATTTGCAAAGAGTATTCTTCTATTGTATAGCCTTTAAATCGGAAAAAATATTAGTAACCGGCCGTTGGGGTAAGTTTGAATAGGTATGGTATCAAACAAGAACCAAGTATGAAGGTTAATCCGTCGAAATGGTTCCTCAGTTCCAGTTCACTTAAGTTCAAAAGACGTCAAAATGTTTTCAGCTGATAGATGATGAATCACTAGTTATTCTCTTGGATTAGTTGAATGTTTAAATTTGTGATTCAACTTCAAAAGGACTTGGACAATCTTTGAATTTCTAAATATTCATTGATTTAATATAAAAGTGTATACAATTGAATAGAACGTAAAAATTCAATATTTTTGTTAAACATTATGTGGAAAGATTAATTTTAAAAATAATAGATGATAAAATTCAGATCTCGGCTTTTATTAAATAAGGAGACAATTCAGGCTATTTAAGATCGGTTTTTTTATTTAAAATATTTTAATATTCAAATTAGCTACGTTTCGTTACGTATCGTAACTTCATCAGGCTTCGAGAATCACAAAAAAATATAATATTTTCAATTTAAATTCAATAAACAAATAAAAAATATTTTTTTATGATTCAAGAAGTCTGATGAAATTACGATACGTAACGAAACGTAGCTAATTTGAATATTAAAAAAATATTTAATAAAAAAACCGATCTTAAACAATCTAAATGGTTTTCTTATTTAAAAATAATTTCAAAAGAAATTTTTTGGTCACAAATTATAAAAAAATCTATTCAAATAAAGTAAAAGCAAAGTTCTAATTCATCTTCTTTTTTAAGGTTCCTGCGATTGAAAAATATTTTTTTTTCTATGATTTTTATCGAGTTCCTTAAAATTAATTTTTTAAATTTTGAGTTATCACTTAATATAAGTTTTAACTAAATTGTAAGCTACAAGATGGCCCAATACACACTATAGGGTTTGAATTTTCTTTTGCCGTTTTATTTTATTCATAAGTATTTGATAGGTGTGAAAAATTACTATGGCAAAAAATAGCTCATTACTCATTACAACTCACCAAATACGTTCAATTTTATTTTGAAAATCATTATTCAATTTAAGAACGCAGCAAATGTATCATTGTCATTTTAACATTCAACATACATCTTTGGAGGCCATAATTCGTCGCTTAATGGATTATTTAGAGCAAAAGTTTTCTGTAGATTCCAAAATAAAGACAGGATATTCCCACCTTTTGCCAATTATAGCTGGATGATCGAAAATTACTCGTAATTACATAATATATCTGTAACACATTTTTAAAATAAATTTCGTTTTCAGAAACTCAATTAATCATTGTATCTAATGCAATATTTACATTAAAATCTCCGCTTAAAATCTTTGAAATTTCATCTTGTTAATAATTTTCGTTCACACCTCTGGTTTGTAATGTATTTAATTTTCATTTATGTACTTTTGGCGGTCTTTTTAGTTCTTTGAAGTCTTCTTTTTCTTTGATAATCACGATTATATTCTGTATTCGTTTTTGGTACACTTAAGAAATGAAATTAAAAAAAAAATTAATTGTTTCTGTAGCTTTATTACTACTAAGGTCTAGCGGCTCTAGGGTTAATTAAATCCGTTATCGAGAAATATTGAAAATTTGCTCGATGCGAAGATCAAACCCACAACCTACTAGTTTTGGAGCGGTCACCTAGACCACTCGACCACCAGTAGGCTTAAAAAAATTTTTTTGTTCAAATTATGAAATTTTAACGTAAACAATAAATAATTTACCACGGTTGTAAGTATTCGTTTTTGGAATACTTTAGAAATGTTTTTTACTTATTATTTACCGTCGCTTTATAACTACTAAGGTCTAGCGGCTCTAGGGTTAATTAAATCCGTTATCGAGAAATATTGAAAATTTGCTCGATGCAAAGATCAAACCCACAACCTACTAGTTTTGGAGCGGTCACCTAGACCACTCGACCACCAATAGGCATAAAAAATTTTTTTTGTTTAAATTATAAAATTTTTACGTAAACAATAAATAATTTACCACGGTTGTAAGTATTCGTTTTCGGCATACTTTAGAATTGCTTTTTTAATTGTTATTTACCATCGTTTTACATTTATTAAGTTCTTCAGCGACTCTAGGGTTAATTAAATCCGTTATCGAGAAATATTGAAAATTTACTCGATGCGAGGATCGAACCCACTACCTATCAGTTTTGGAGCGGTACCTTAGACCCCTCGGCCACCAGCAGACTTAAATTTGTTTTTATTTAAATTATAAAATGTCTATATAAACAATAAATAATTTACCACGGTTGTAAGTATTCGTTTTTGGAATACTTTAGAAATGTTTTTAGTTATTATTTATCGTCGCTTTACAACTAATAAGCTCTTCAGCGACTCTAGGGTTATTAAAATCCGTTATCAAGAAATATTGAGAATTTGCTCGATAATAGGATCGAACCCATTACCTCCTTGTTTTGGAGCGGTACCTTAGACCACTCGGCCACCAGTAGGCTTATTTTTTTTTTTATTTAAATTATGAAATCTTATTGTAAACAATAAATAATTTATCACTGTTGTAAATTTTCGTTTTTGGAATAGTTTAGAAATGTTTTTAGTTATTATTTATCATCGCTTTATAACTAATAAGTTCTTCAGCGACTCTAGGGTTAATAAAATCCGTTATCAAGAAATATTGAAAATTTGCTCGATACGGGGATTGAACCCATTACCTACTAGTTTTGAAGCGGTCACTTAGACCACTCGGCCACCAGTAGACATCAAAATGCTTTTATTAAAATTATGAAATGTTTTTTTTAAACAATAAATAATTCACCATGGTTGTAAGGGCGACTATTCCCAAGTAGCCTAATACACCAAGTACAATCATAAGAATCACTGTAATGTTTTCTATTTCATTATTTCATTCGTGAAGCCTAATAACTTTATCATTGTTGTGATCAATACCAGTAATGTTTTGGAGCTTTTACCTTAAAAGCAACTTCAATTTTTGAATGTCCAAAAATATACTTTGTTGTTTATTTATTACTTTAAATTATAATTATTGTTGTAATGAATTGAACTTATGATTTTTATAACTTGTGTTAGATTAATTGAGATATAACGGAAAACCGCCTAACGTGCGGCAATAATGAAAATCGTTGTAAGTCTTAAATTTCTATATTTATCTCATTTAATAAAGTTTCATGTCAAAATAATGCTAAGAACGTTTTCACTTCAAAATCCGACAGGTACAAATGAATAAGATGAAAAAATTTTTTTTTTTTTAAGTTTTAGTCCTAGTTTTAAGATTTAAAGAGTTTTAAAGATTTAGCCCTAGTTTTCAATTTTACTTTCATTTGATCTTTAATAAAACAAAAACTTGTCAGATTTTTTTTTTCAATTTTAAATTTTATGAAAAATATTTCCAATAGAAGCAAATTTACAATGACTATGTAATTGAATAGAATTACATTTTTTCTTATAAAAATAGATTATTCTAAAGAAAAATTTTCATAAAACCAAAATAGGTAACTGTTTTTTTTAAATTTATTCATCAAATAATAAAAAATAAATATACAAAGGTACTAAAAGCAAAAAACTTTATGGTTCATGCTTGAAAAATGCGTAATAAAGCTGTACTTTACAATAATTGTAAACAAAAAATAGGACAAGAATTCTATATTAAAATGAGATAGTATACATAAAAAGACATAAACATAGCCATTTGAAGAGTAATAGGTCCTTAAAAAAGTTTCAAATTACATTTAAATTAAATCTTTTGTAAAATTGTACTTCAAAGCACATATAAATCTTATTTTCACTAACTATGAATTAGACCGTGGGAAATAAAAAAAAATAAAAAGGAATTTTCAAATTTTGTTAAAACTATTAACAGTGCTAACGGCACAATTCGAAAGTTAAATGTTAATTTATTCTTCTTTCAGGAAAACTTTTTACAGATTTTCTTATGAATATGTTCTTCCGAATAATCGATAGATGGCAATCCTTTGATAGATGTGTTTCAAATAATTATAAGAGACTTAAAAATGTTTCTAAAAATAAAGGAAATTAAAATATTTAAAAGATATAAAACTAATCATTTAAAAACATAAAATTTTAGTTTCTACTTAAATTTTACAATACTTACCTTAATAAAAAACACAATTTAAATACGACTGTTAACAAGAGTTTTAAGTGATATTGTAATAATTAAGTAATAATCTTTTTCAAGTTTGTATTATTAATTTGATAAATTTTATTAAGTATACTATTTTTGTGTAAATTTTGTAGTTCTTCTGGTTCTATGAACCAGTGTGTAAAGCACCTCTATAGAAATTCCACCAGAAGTAAAAGAAAGAATAAAGAATAATAATAATAGAAGAATAAGCGTTCATTTTTGCCCGATTAAAAAAAAAATAGATTCATCTAAAGTAATTTTTCTGGATAAAATAATTTAAATTAGGTCAATTGAAAAAAAGGAAAATAAAATAAGATGAAATTCATTTTTATCTTTACAACAATTTGTGCAGAGATACAAGTCATAAAAGCATTGCTTATTAATAATTATCAACAATGTTTTCAGTAATCCTAACTGTTACGGTTGACTCACTTTACTAATTAGCTATATTTTGCATGAAAAATGTCACTTTGTTATTTTCATGTTATTCTTTTTGACTGCTCTTTGACAAATTATAAAACAAACAAGGATGCAGTGAAAATTTCAAAGCATTAAGGGAGCATACGTAGTTCTTTGTTGACATTTTTCTGTAAAAACAAAAGGATGCATTTCACTATTAAGGGGGAGAAAAAATGGAGATTTTTTTTTCTTTATGAAAAAACCAATTAAGAAGTAAGGAATGGATGAGTCGTAAGAAAATTCAAATGAAAAAATCTCCACAAATTAAATTTACTTTAATTATAATTATATTTCCAACAATTCAAAGCTGTAACTACAACAATTTTAAGACTAGGAGTTTTAGATTCTAAATATTTTTGGATCTGTATTCCATATATCTGTATAAGGTATAGTCACCAAATTTCGTCCCCTAGCTTAATTTCGCCCCCTTGGGTATCTTTTTTTCTAAATAACGCCACCTAGTTTTTATAATTTAAATTTAAAGTCAGTTAAGTCAGACAATCATTTCAAATTTTTAGCGGTTAAATGTTGAGTCTGTGTCAAGATATTTAAAAAAATAGAAAACTTGTCAAGGTAAGTTTTTGATTGAAATACTATCGATAAGGTTTAAAGGGTGATGTTCTTGAATTATTTAAACGAAATTTTGCCAAAATTTGATGTTATCGCTTAAAATTAAATCGATTATATTTTCATTTAGGTTATGACATGCGTTTTTGGTCGAATACAAATTTTCAACACTACTGGCAAATTCCTAATATCGTCCCCTTACATAAGCCTAATATCGCCCCCGGGACGATATTGAGATTACTTCGTTATTCGGCAGTTGTATTTTTTCAACAATCATTTTTTCAATAAAATATTTAGTGTGGACGAAACAGGGATCAGCACTATGATAAAATGGGAGAAAAGTGGATAGGATGCACAAAATGTTTCCAATGGATGCATGAGGATTGTGTTGAAAATCCAGGGCCTAACTTTATCTGTTCAATTTGCTTAGAGAATTAAAATTACTTAAAGTTTAAACTATAGGTACATCAATGATTAATAAGTCTGATTAGATATTGTTATTATTATGATTATACTAATAATTATATATTGTTAAAAATATAGTTTATGTTTATGTAGGTAAGTCCTGATTATTGTGATCTCAATATCGTCCCCGGGACGTAACTAGGTGCCCAAAAATTTATTTTCAGAATGTCTACTTTTTTGTAAAGAATATTTTTGTATAAATAATAAAGAATTGAACAGATTTTTTTTAATTTAAAATAATAAAGAAATGTTATAACTAAACTTTGACGTTATATTGATTACTTTAATCGCAACATTTTTATCAAAATTTTTATTTTTCAAAAAGGGGACGTTATTTGGTGACTCAACCTTATAGTGAAAAAAAAAATCACAATTGAAACCAAGGGATTTTATATACAAGATATTTGAGAACAATGATATCAAGTCGAAATATTTTACAATAAAAATTAAAGGGACATTTATTAAGTACATAAAAATAGTTTTTTTTTTCAATTTTTCAATTAATCTTCTTATAGATTTTGATAATTTCAATAGACACTAAAGTTTTCGTAATAAACAATGATAAAGGTATAATCAAAACTAATTAAATCTGAATTGTTTTTTTTTTTTTGGTATTTTCTTTTATTAGGTGTTCAAATAAGTTTTGAGTATTTAGGGAAAAATTGCGATACCGAAATTAAATATTAATGGATCTTGAAACTATATTAAATTATTCATTTTTAAATGTTTTCCTTTTTCTTTGAAAATCATTATATACAATTTTGCTGAAGTGATAACTACATACTTTCATTGTGCTGAAACCATGTCAGCTTTTGTGTCCAAAAAACACAAATTGCACTTCATTTTAGTTTCAATTTAAAGAAAAGTGGTAAATATAAATGAATGATGAATATATGGTAAACATATTTCAACGATAAAAATATGTAAAATTTGGTTCCAGCGTTTTAAAAGTGGTAATTTTGATACCAGCAACAAAAAAGCTAATTGGATGAGTTATTGATTTTAGATTCATACCAAATTTCAGAGAAATTCATAGAAATCACGGAAGTCAACAAGTGGTTTTAAATCATCTGAAGTCCATAAGTATGGTGCAAAAACAGTGTCATCTTAAATCAAGAGATCTTGAGGCCTATTTCCTTACATACCAAGGACTTAAGCTCAAAGCATTTTGCATAGAATAGTCGTAACGGATGGCAAAAAGAAGATCCATTTCGATAATCCAAAGAGAATAAAATCTTAGAATAGACCAAGCATCAACTTCAACAGTCAAAAATTAAATCGATTCCTGGACCTCCTCGAAGAACTATGTTCTTTTTTAAGGAATTTATATATGATTTAAGGGGGTATTCTGGTCTAGAAATTTCAAAAAAAAAAAACTGTTTTTTCATATTTTGAAAGCTTAGACATTCAAAAATATGATCCTTAAAGAATTTTTCAAAATTCGAATTATTTTCGGAGATACAGCCGATTTAGATACAAACGAAACTAGAATTGACCGCTCTGAACTACGAGCTTCTGCTGCTTCAAAAGAAGGTAGAACAGCTGAATTATTAGCTGAAAGAACTTCTCAAGACCTGAATTATAAGAAGGAGGAAGGCCCAATGTATGGATCTGGGATCTCCAATTGATGCAAAATGAGTATTACATATTATTTTCAGAGTTATTCCATTAGAATTAATTCCTAAACTTTAAATGCGTTTTTCTCGAAACTACTTTTTTTGAGGTGGTTGACATGATATTTCAAGTTCTACTGAACCGATTTCTTCGAAATTTAGTATATACCTTTTTTATATAACTCTCCATCGCGTCTGCTTTGGATTTAAAAAAAAATATGATTTAAAGTATTTTTAAAAAATTCGGAAAGGTTGAAAAAATCGGGATGAAAAAAAAATTTGTATTTTCAAATTGACGCTATTTTTTTTTTTTTTTTTAAAATGGTCAACCCGATAGCGACATTTTTATTAATGAAAAATTTGTTCGATTTTTTTGACTTTAGATCTCTACAAGGGTTGAAATCAAACTTTAAACGCGTTTTTCTCGAAACTACTTTTTTTGAGGTGGTTGACATGATATTTCAAATTCTACTGAACCGATTTCTTCGAAATTTGGTATATATCTTGTTTATATAACTCTCCATCGCGTCTGCTTTGGATTTAAAAAAAAATGATTTTAAGTATTTTTAAAAATTCGAAAAGGTCGAAAAAATCAGGATGAAAAAAAATTTGTTTTTTCAAGTTGACGCCATTTTTTTTTTTGTTTTTTTTTTTTGAAAATAGTCAACCCGATAGCGACATCTTGATTAATGAAAAAATTGTTTGATTTTTTTGTTTTAGATCTCTACAAGGGTTTAAATCATGTCAACCAGGACGCACCGTTTTTTTTTGAAGCCCCTGCTCCACCGGCCGTATCTCGGCGAATTTTGTTTTTTTTTTCTAGTTATTTTTTTTATATTCTCAAAATGTCAATGAAAATGCTTTTCATTTTCAAAATTCCGGCTTTTAGACCAGAATACCCACTTAAACGACTATACTTTGAGTAAAAAAAAAACTCAAACTTTTTTATACATCTAATAATTGCTTTTAATTCACTACAATGGCTGACATTTTGCACTGTATTACTATGTAATATAAAGTACGTTTTTAATGTGGAATTTAAAGATTTAAGCCGAGAACCAGCGCAGGATTTAAATTTTTAAAAAACAATGGTCGCTACATCAATACTGCATTTAATTAAAATCGGCTTTATCCAATTAGTTATTACAACCGGAATAATACTTTATATTGGCAGGCAAAATCATTGATTCATTGATCACATGAATTGCATATTTTTTTTTTTTATTTTGAATAATCTTCCATTTAATAAGCATTGACCAGTAAACACACTCGAATTTTGCAAGCATAATAAATTTTAATCCTTATATCCGAAAAATCAAACGAAAAGTCATTGTCGCTTTTTGGTTTTATTAATTTCTCAACCAAAAACTAATTACTTTAATTCAAAAAATGAGAATAAAAACAAAGTATTTTTTTCATTGATTTTCAAAAGAGTATTTTACATTTTTAAATAAGAGTTATGAATATTTAAAGATTAAAAAAATTTCCATTACATTATATGGGTCACTTATATGGTCTTGAATAATTTGAATTGAAGCTAAAATTATATTTAAATCCATGTTAATACAAGCATAGTAATCAAATAAAACAGAACTTTTGCTATTTTCTGCATGAAAACACATATGTAATGTCGATTTTCATATCAAAACCTTTGCTTAAATTGTGTAATATTCGTCGTTAAAGTACATAAGAAATATTCATGAGTGAATTCATAAGTGCAAATTCATACGGCACATATTTAGATAATAAGAATAAAAACAAACTAGATCAAATCAAAATAAGATTTTTTCGCTGACTTTGAACAGTTATACTGTGTATACAATATATAAGATATATCGCAGTCCAATTTATGTAGTATAATTTAATATAATAATATATAAAAATCATACCAAACACATAAATTTGAACAGAAGTTCAAAGAAAAATATTCGTGACGTATTGCCCAGATACGTATTTCGATTGCCAAGCAATCTTCATCAGTGGTCATCAAGTAGTTTGGATCACTCTGTAACTGCTTAATGATGATTCACAACGAGTGATCCACACTACTTGATGACCACTGATGAAGATTGCTTGGCAATCAAAATACGTATCTGGGCAATACGTCACGAATATTTTTGTTTGAACTTCTGTTCAAATTTATGTTTGTGGTATGGTTTTTAAATATTATTGTAATAAATTATACTACATAAATTGAACTGCAATATATCTTATATATTGTATACACAGTATAACTGTTCAAAGTCAGCGAAAAAATCTTATTTTGATTTGATCTAGTTTGTTTTTATTCTTATTATTATATTGGGCTTTACACTCATGATAATAGTATGATAAAACATTTATGATAAATGATTCCCTGATACCAAGGGATATATCAACAATACTGCGTGAGATGAAATAATTATTAAATCGTTTTTGGATAGTAGTCAATGGTCTGAGACTACTTTCATAAGCCCCACCCCATGCAATTTTGCCATAATTGATTATATTTTCAAATAACCCATGATAAATAATTTTTAATACTGAGGGGCTTAAGCATTTGCTCAGTTTAAAGAATATAAATGAAAAGTATCTTATTCTTTTTGTCAATTCATAGACATTTTAAATTTAAAATATTTTATTTTTGTAGATCAAGAAGCCTGATGAAGTTACGATACGTAACGAAACGTAGCTCATTGAATATTAAAAATATTAAATAAAAAAAACGATCTTAAACAACCTGAATTGTCTTCTTCTGAGATCTGAATCTTATCATCTATTTTTGAAATATTTTTAACAGACAAAAATTGCAACTTAAAAGTTTCATATATCAAAAATCCAAATCTCTCATATTCTTCTTTCAAAAAGACATACTCGTATAACGTATATTACTGTTGAAACCACAATGGAGACTTAAGCAAATTTTAAGATCTTTTGCATCACTGGGACATATAATGACTGTTTTTTTTTTTAAATTTAGACATTAAAACATTGTTAAAATAAATTTCTTTTTCTTGAATTAATTTTAAATGATTTTTATGGAAAATCTTCTTGAAAAATTTGTAAAATATTACAACTCTTTTTATTTTTCATTTACCAAAAGCGTAATAACCCCTATATGAAATATATACAATCACTTGCGAACATATAAAAGATATTTGATTTTTTTTTTCTTAACCACACTTAAAATTTTTAACAATATTATTATTTTCTTTAAGCTTAATATCTTATCTTATATAACATTACACATTTCTTATAAATACAAATTATTTTTATATATGAGCATATAAAATTAATCTCTTAGCTTCTTCAAACCGTTTAACCATATAATTTATATTAAATATTATTAAATCTACACATTGTTTATTTTTCTTTGGAGTTTTGAACCATCATTGTTAATATTTTGATAAAGGTTTTATGAAACATTTTTCAATAATTTCCAATAATATCAATGTTTACCTAATTTCAAAAACGATTCTATATTTTTCGATATTTTCGATACACATTTCAATTTTTAGGGTAAAAAAAAATTAAGAATATATATTTGTAATAAAAAAATATTTCGCAGTTAAATTCACAATTATTCAACAACTCTGTATTGCTACAAATGTGTTATACTGTTATATACATATGCATACATGAGTGAGCCAATTGTTATAAGCAAATTGCATTTTTTAACAAATGTATGCAAACTTTTCATTACATTTTCTTTTAAATTAATATTCATAAAGTTGCACAAAACGTATTTCAAACATATGAGCGCCAATCGTTTCTTCTTTTTTTTTTATGTAATGAAAACAATAACTTTTCAGTTGGCAGCAAAAGATAAAAGTACAATTTTTACCAATATGTGAATTCATCTCATGAATAAATCAGCATATCAATGAACGAAAAAAATTTCAATTTGATTTATGAAATGAATATAAATTTCTCATAATTTTACTTCACTTATCTTAAAAAAAAACAATCGGGAAAAAACTTTATTAAAGATTTTAAAAATTAGGGCAAAAAAATATTATTTTTAAAATAAACACCTAGAAGAGAAATACTATACGTTGTATGTATACAGAATCTATGCAGCTATTTTTAAGAAAATTTCAAAGTTATATAATTGTTAAATTCTATGTTTAACATCCAATAAACGAAGACAAAGAATAGGGAATCACAAAAAAATTGTTTACTCAATTTTCATAAAAGCAATGAAATTTGATTTTCTGAAAGTTTAAGCTCGACAATATTAAATTTAAGAGCTAAAAAAATGGCAATAAATAAATAAAAACATTGTATTACAATATTCTCTTTGATCTGCTGAAAAAAAATTTCAATAAACAAATCCAATTTGTGACAATTTGTAGACAACAGGAAATGATACACATACGAACAATCAAAGATCGAGTCATAGGAAAAGTCAATTTCGTCCTTCTAAAAAAAAAAATGAAAAAAGGCAAAAAAACTTTTTATAAAGCTCTTCGCTTTTTTGTGCTTTATTCAACATTTACCTACATTTATTTCAGTAACGAGCAATTGCCTCGAATGTTTTTGTCTGAAGTTTCGATTGCACAATTATCTAGTTACTTTCTAGTGTAACAATAAAATGCAATCGAACGATAAATTTTCAGGGTTGGTTTCTGGGGTTAATTGAAATGCAACTAAATAGTTCAATTTAAAGATCAAACGGCTTGATTGGCTGGTTTTAAATTAGATACTTAAGGGGGGAAGCTGGTCTAGAATTTTAAAGAAACCGAATTTTTTTTTGGTCTTAAAAGGTACTTTAGGGTCTTAAAATAACATACCAAAGGATGGATGCTGGCAAAAATGTCTAAATGCCCAAACTTTCGCAGATTAAAGGTATATACGTATTTAATATGATTTTATAGTACTTAAAACTTTAAACGCGTTTTTCTCGAAATCACTGTTTTTGAACTGGCCGAAGACATAACTCGAGCAAATCTTCACCGATCTATACGAAATTTTGATAATACATTCAAAATACTTTTCTCCAGAGATGTACGTAGGATTTTTTTTTAAATTGAACAGTTTTTTTTAATCAACAATTTTGTCGTTTTTTTATAGTGAAAATTTTAATGTTTTGTTCAAACGTGCACCATTTCGCGAAAAAACAAAATATCGAAAAAATCCTACGTACGTCTCTTGCTGTTGTTATATAGAAACTAAACATTTTCAGAATTTTGTTCCGGGACCAAAATTAAGGAGATTACATCTTCGGTCATGGACCCATCTAAAAAATGAGGCGCCTCCGAAGAAATGCTGGACAGCCGCCATTTTGAATTTAATTGACACGAAAAAATTTGTATTTGTATTAGGATGATCTTTTTTTTGGGACTAATTTTTTTTTTGCTTCCATGCCATAATTTTGTTGGAAATACTTCAAAAAAAATTCCCTGAAAGTTTGAGCTCTTAATATTAATATTAAGTACTCGCTCACAGCGTGTGAATATTTTCCATTTAAAATACACGTAAATTTTGATTTTTTTTTTAAAAATTTTTATAGCTCAGCGGCATTTTATGGTATCGCCTCGCTCAAAGTCGGTTTTTTTTACAATTGTATGCTCTACAAAAGTGCCTATTGCGGCAAAATCGTAATTTACACGGGCGAGGTAGTACGGGTCACTAAACCTAGATTTTTCATAGATTTCTCGTTTTTCTCTCAGTAACTCATGAATTACAAGACCTACAGAAAAAATATAAATAAAAAATTTATCGGAAAATTAATTTCCTACAATAAAGTTCCAGAAAACCAAATTCCTAAGATTGATATTTCTCGAGATATTGAGCCTTGAGTTTCTCTTACTATAAAATTTTTACGGATTATTGAGTAAAATTTAAGAAAATATTGATTTTTTATTCCGCGGACCCCTGGGGGTCCGCGAGCCTATATTTGGAGGTCCACAATCCCATTTGAAAAAGTTTGTTTTTTGTTTTTTAATTTAATGAAGGAATACTAAAATATAATATTGTCCGAAAATTGCACATTTTTTTCACTCAGGGGTCCTTGGCATTATGCTTGATTTCCTTAGGGGTCCGCGGCTAAAAAAGGTTAGGAACCGCTGGTTTAAACTATTTAAAGTCATTGTATAAAGTTTTGTTGTGCAATGCTGGAATCAGCAAGGTGTAGAACAGTGGTTCTTAACTATTTATTAGTCGCAACCCCCCTTAAAAGTCAAGAATATTGTCGCGACCAGTACCTTCCCTTCTCCAATAAAATACCCGTAATTACTCGTCTAAAAAAATAGTCGAATTTATCAATAATTCATAAATAATTCAAAAAACAGAACTTAACGTACTGTATATTTTTCAACGTTGAGGCCACAGAAAATGCAAGCAAATAGCTAACTTTACACGTACTATACCTTACTTACACACATACCGTGCAACTAAAAACAAAATGAAATTTTCCACAAAAAAAATAAAATTATATATAGTAAAAAGAATATAGAAAATATAAGATAAATTGTAATAAGAGGAAACAAAGTTTATAATATTTAATACAATCGGTATAATAAACTCTACATCATTATAAACCAAATGGGGCAAATGAATGCGAATTCTGTTGTTAAATACACTCCACTAATTTGTCTATTCGTACTTCAATTGCGTTACTAAAAGCCATTCGCATTCAAGAATCAATTTGGCGTCGATTACGTTGCTTCATTTTAATATTAACCAATGTGGAAAATCCCTCTTCCCACAGATATGTGAAGGCAAAAGGTAATAAATGTTATACGGTGATGGTAAACAAGTGTGGATATTCCTTCCGAATATGTATCCAAAATTGTTCCAAAACTTTTTTCTAGAAAAGGGAATTCAGATTTAATTCTTTATCATTGTGGGTTGATGATAAATTGGTTTGATTGGTATTTTATTTACTGAAAAATATTTATCGAATTTATCAATTTACTATTAGAGATGACAATAAATTAAATAATTATATACAATAAAGTGGTTCAAAAAAAATGATGATTTTTTTTTCTTAGTTATATCGAAAATATTGTTGGGAATGACAAAAAAAAATCCTGTAAAAGTTTAACCTCTTAATATTAATATTAAGAGGTGCCGCATCGCAAATTTCGATTTTCCATTTAAATAACATGGGAACAATATTCTCTTGCACTTTGAAATTTTATAGCTCACGTTGGTGACAATATTTCGGAATAACTAAGGTATATTCTTGTAGAAAATTTAACGATCTACTAAAAAGGTCTCGTACAAGTTTTTGATATATTTATTCCTTCAAACGTTATTCGAGGTCAAAGTTGAACTAAGAGAAATTTTAATATTTTTTCAATTTTTTGACGCAACCATCAATTTTATGAGAAAATTTTATAGGACATTTTTTGTAGAAAACGTTTTTTTCTACAACTTATTTACATAAAAGTTTTTGATTTTTTTTACAGGTTCTAAGTAATAAAAAAAATTATGTCAAAAATATAATAATTCAGGGAATATTATTAATTTAAAAAAATAAAATAACGAATATTTTTAGTTGAATGCAAATAATTTAGAACCTGTGAAAAATATCAAAAACTTTTATAGAGATAAGTTATAGAAAAAAGTGCTCTACAAAAAATTTCATATATAATTTTCTCATAAAATTGATGGTTGCGCCAAAAAATTGGAAAAATTGTAAAATTTCTCTTTAGTTCAACTTTGACCTCGAATAACTTTTGAAGGAATAAACATATCTAAAACTTGTAACACACCTTTTTTGTAGATCGTTCAATTTTCTACAAGAATATACCTTGGTCATTCCGAAATATTGTCACCAACGTTAGCTATAAAACTCCAAAGCGCAAGAGAATATTGTTGCCATGTTATTTAAATGGAAAATCGAAATTTGCGATGCGGCACCTCATAATATAAATATTAAGAGCTTAAACTTTCACAGAATTTTTTTCCTGTCATTCCCAACAATATTTTCGATATAATTTAGAAAAAAAAAATTCATCATTTTTTTTGTTGAATCAGTCTAATGTACAATTATCTGTAATCAATTGATAATAATTCGGAAACATTCGAATCTACTCTTCGAATCCTTTTAGATTACGAAGTTTCATTTTCAGCGCCTTTATGCTACAAATGTAAATATTAAAAGGTATAAAAACTTAAAAAATTCAAATATTTTCCCGGACTTCTGCATACTATCTGCAGTTTTCTAGGGGGCTACGGCCCTCCTATTAAGAATCGTTGGTGTAGAGTATTACGAGCGGCTAAAATCAAACGAAACTGTTACTGTCAATGTCTATCAATGTCAATTGAATACATTGATCGATGTATTGTTGCAAAAAAGACCAACAATAGGGAGTAACAGCCGTAAAGTTGTTCTGTTGCATAGGAATGCTCGGCCGTACGATGCAAAAGTAGTAAACATTGTTGCAATTTGAGTGAGAAATTCTTTTACACCCAACGTACTCACCAGACATAGCACCTTATGAGTACTACAAATTCGGATTATTGCAACATCTAATGACTGGCACACAATTTCGAAATGCGGAATAAATCCAAAAATTGATCGATGATTAGAACACTGCTTTATCAACATCGTTCTTTCGATATGGATCATTATGTAGCTAGAATAGAATGGTAATGAAAAATTGTAAAAAATTAGCGATCATAATACGAATCCATGCAAACACCAAAAATTACGTCCATCAAATTTGCACTACACTTTCGGAATTTGCAAAAATAACTACGAAATATTTTTTTGTTTTTTTTATCGTTTGAGAGTTCTAAAAAAAATTATGCTGGCATATTTTCCAGGAAAATCCTGCATATTGCTAACTTAACGTTCAGAGCTTTTCTATAAATAATAAAAACTTGATTTTTTTTCCCGTCATTTATTGGTTTTTTTGTCGGTTGAACGTTTCGAGAGTATAAACTTCATTACTTGCATATTTTCTCGGAAAACACTGGGAAAATATGCAAACGATGAAATTGTTTTTTGCAGATCTATGGAGCGAGAAAGAAACATCAATTACTGATAAAAAAAATCAAACAAAATCAAGATTTTTCTTTAAATCAAGTTTTCCGAGAAAATATGTAAGTTATGAAGTTCACTCTGTCGGAATGCTCAAACGAGCAAAAAGCACAAATTAATGACGCAATTTTATTGTTTTGAATTTTCAATATTGAGAAAACGATCTAAATCGAGCTTTTTCTTTAAATTGCTTTTTCCCAGAAAATATGCAAGCGCATTTTTTTTTATATCAAAAGTCTTGAGGCACAAAAAAAAATTTAATTTTAATATTCGACTCGTTTTATTTCGAAAGTGGTGTAAGTCCATTTCAAGGACGGTCTATATGATGATTCTTCTTCTTGTAACTAGAACAAAGTATCTTAACTATTTAACCGCTAAGTTTTGACAAATTACTGATTTCATTTTAATTGTTAACAAAAACGCCAATTATTCCCTCCTCCTTAGTATCTTATGTTCCTATGGTTACAAATGATAACACTATAGGGATTGTTCTTGAAATGGACTTAACCCACTTTCAAAATAAATGGTTCATTTATAGAAATGCCTAAACAATAAGCTAGCACAACATAGGGTTTTCCGGGAAAATATGCGAGAGATTTTTTTTTGCAGAACTCTTGAACGACAAATAAATACCAAAATATTTTGTAGTTATTTTTCTAAATTTCAAAAATGTAAAGTCCTAACTTAATGATACCTGAAGAGAATAAATGAGTTGAATGCGATGAAATTTATGCAACAATAATTTAAATTTAAGGAAAGAAATCGCTTTTTTAAAAAAATTAATAATTCAATTGTCAAAAATTTTGGTACAATAATGAAAAAAAAATATTAAAAATTACAAATTAAAATCAACCGAAGTTTAGTTATCATTGTAAATATAAATATAATAGTTATGAAAAATAAATATCAACAAAGCTATGTTTTCTTAAGTAATTGAAAAACAATTTAAACCAAAGTTAACGATATAAGATCCATTTTTTTTAAATTGAAAAAAAAAAATTCGATTAGTTTAAAGTTTAAACAATATAAATTGATTTATCACAACGCGCTGGGCGGCAAGCGCTGTAATTGATTATTCATTAATTTTCGCTGTTCAATGTAATAATAGAAAATGATATTATTGCATTGTTTATAACATTTTTACAAGGATAAAATTTCTCTAATAACAAAAGTAATCATAAAAATAACAATAATAATAAAAATTCGTTAGATAATTTTATTTTTAATTGTTATTTGTAATTATAATTAATCGAAGTTTGCCACCCGGCGCGCTGTGATAAATAAATTCATATTGTTTAAACTAATCGCAAGCAGCGAAATTTTCTTCTGGAATCCTAAGCTTAGATAAATAACACATGTGACTGATAAAAAAACTTCAAATTTTGACCGAGAATCAATGAAATTTTCTTTTGTTAACTTAAAAGTTAATTAACAAAATGATAAAAAACAAATAATTTTTTGTTCTTAATGTTTTCTTAAAATATATATATTTGACAGTAAATCCTGAAAATTTCATTAATTTATCATTAACGGTTGATTTAAAATCGAATTTAATTAAAAGTACCTACAATTTTCATTGTAAAAAAAACTGTTGTTAAAATTAAAATTTTTCAAAATCGTTTTGGGGGATCAATTTTTCATACAAACTACTTATAAAAAAATACATGGTCTTAATTTTTATGATCAAGTGGAAAATGGGGGGTCCACTTGACGTGATCTTGCTCATTTATCAAATATTTATCCAAATAATAAAACTTTCGATTGAAAAACATGTATTTTATAAATCTGGTTCAACAAAATCCTTTATTGGAAACTTTGATAAATTAATGGATAATAATATATATATATATGTCTTTGAGACTCAATTTCTTCTTTATTACGACGCGTTTCAACAGTTTTTGACTGTCATCATCAGGTAATAATTATTTATAAAAAAAAATAAAAAAATAATTATTACCTGATGATGACAGTCAAAAACTGTTGAAACACGTCGTAATATAGAAGAAATTGAGTCTCAAAGACATATATATATATATATATATTATCCATTAATTTGTTGTGACTCGGAAATAAATAAAATACTTATCAATTTGATAAATTATTTGATTTAATATTTCCAAGTCCTTCATTAATTCAGAATTGCTCAAGATTTTCAGGTTTTCAATGTTTTTTTTGTTGTTGTTGCAATATATATTTTCAACCAAGAATATCAATTTCAATAAAAATATCAAATTTAATCATGAATCATTAAAAGCTCTGATTTCAAAACTGGTTTTTGCCGATTAGTTAAATTATTTATTCAGTAAAGCCATTTGATTTTTTACCAATATTTTAGACGAAAAGAAATTAATAAACTATTAAATGGTAGTATTGATTGTAAGTTTTACATCAGTGATGTAAATATTCTGTCTTTAGGAGTAAAAGCTTAATGTTATATAATTGAAAATTTCATGTGCCATTGTGGTTTTAGGAAATGTTCGGTATTTATCCTGTATCAAACTTGACATTTGTTAAAATTATTATTATTTAATGCAAGCAAAATGTCAGCCATTTGGAACGTGAACGATTTAGGTGGAAAAGTTACCAAATTACTTCTCTCATTATAATCGGACTAAAACTTTTTGAAATGTTTTAATTTTTTTGATTGAACTCAATTAGAAATATATTTGATTATCGGTTAATGAGAATAAAACGATGGTTCGTTTTTAAAGATTAGACTTATCGTGAACGTGCAAACATTTCACATTCACGTTCGAATCAATTTCACTGGCTCGTTGTTCAATTAAATCGGCGTTTTTATACTTTCTGAAGCATCTGAAGAGATTTAAAAAAGATTTTCGAAATCCGCAACTCATAAAACAATAAGTGATTGGATTACAACAACTGGATGAATAAGCCAATAGCTGAAAAAAGCTTATCGCCGTGTAGCCTAAGCCGTTATAAACAGCAGCCGGATTAAACAGAGCGATCGTATTTATCACGTACAGAGGGGTCCAACAAACGAAAAATTCCAGCACGACAACAAAGAGCATTTGGATGACACGCTTTTTGTTGAAGAGGCTCTTTTCGACGTTGGAACGTCGCAAAGCGGGCGTTCGTGTGCGAAGTGAGTTGGTTTCTTGCATTTCGGACGGTGCTTGGCCACTCTCTTGGGACCAATGATGGCGCAAATGGCACCAACGTGTGGACCGCCGCGTGGTTGCACACCGCCGCGTTAATGCACAATGCGTCGCCACCCCGCCAGCGTTGGCACTCACGTACAACTCCATACAACTGCCATTATCTGCATCAAAAAGTAATCCAATTATTTTAACGCTCGTACAAATTTATACGCTCATTCAAGCATCTCATTTATTTATTAGCTACGCTCTTTAATTTTGGAAAGCATAAACGTCCAGTATCATAATTACCATATCGATTTTTAAAAACGTGTTCCGTTTGCATTCCACGCCACAGTTTCCGGATTATCAACGAGTAGGTTGCAGCTAATACTATCAACGGTAAAATCAGCAAAATTAAATCCAGAAAAATGTTAAAAGCTCGCTCGTAGTCGTCAGAAGGCCAACATTCTCGACATTTGTGATGCCCTGTAATCATAGATTTTGATCAGTTTAATATTATAGTAACACATTTTCACATTCTACCAATGAAACGACATTTATTTTTAGAAAATTATTAAAAATTTAAGGGTGGATCGCCGTCAGAACGTAAAAAAAATGACTTTTTTAAAACTGCTGCCATTTTTTTCTTTTAGAGATATTAAAAACCGGTCTTCGGCATGTATATCTTGAAGTTTTGAACTATTTATTTTTTTATTTGCCCCGATATGTTCTCTCCCCCCTCCCCCTTTTACAGCGCTTTGAAAAAGGGTCCTCAAAAATGAGGAGGCAAACGGGAGACAAGTTTTCTCGGTAACCGGAAGTTGGATCATGATTTTCCAAAGAATGTAGGCTTTGGTAATGCGTCTTCTTGGTACTGAACCTCGAAAATCAGAAAAAAGTTGAAAATTCACAAAATGGCGCGACTTTGAAAAAAAAGTTAAAAAAAACGACCTTTTTTTGGACCTTTCCCCTGTTTTAAAAAGTTGATTTCGAGAAAAACGCATTTAAAATTTTTTTAAGATATTTTTTTATGTTATTATCAATTTATTCAATTTTTATCAGTGAAAATACATTAGTCAGCTATTCCAGGACCATGTAATATATCGACAAATCCTTTTAACACGTTATTCTTGAATGTTATAAGAAGACATTTATGGAGAAAAAAAATTGAAATTATTTTTTTTTCTAACGGTGATTCACCCTTAAATCATTTTACTCGTTTCTTCCAGAAGGTCATACAACGTTAGTTAAATATTTGATTAACAAAATCATAAAGACTTTTAAATGATTATACTCTCCTAAATTCAACCAATAATAATACATTTAAAAATAAAAATCGTAGTACACTAAATTACTACTCAAATATTTCGTGAGATCCCCGAAAAATTACCCTTTGTTTAGAGAGATAATAAAGTTGTTCGTTGAATTGCATCAATTCAAAATCAAGATTAAATTTTAGTGCAGTATTTAATCTGAAAATATATTTTAACTTTTAAAACGGCCGATATAGGGTTTAAATTTTACCGCAATTTCAGTCTTGTTAGAATTGAAAAATTATACCGAAAGTGCACCCTAATTAATCTATGCCTTGCACAAATAATTAAGCAATTTTGGAATCAAATTTCTTTAAATTTGTTCTGTAATTTGGTTGCCACAATTCGTGGTAGAAAAGCAGAAGTAATTTCGCAATTATAATAGAAATATGAATTTGAAATTAAGTCATATTTTATTCAGTATAATTATTTTTAAAAATACACACCATAATTAGTGTAATATCAAGTTAAAACTCCGGAAATATTATTTATTTTCTGGTATAAGCATTCTAAAGAGGTGCATTTGGGCTTGTGTTTAGATTAGTAAATTGAAATATAACATACTTCCAAGTATACAAACATAAATATAAACAAATGAAGTCATTGGTCTTATTAAAAGTTGCACTATTGGTTTTGTTTAAAACCTGAAGTGAGGCTATTTTATTTTGGTTTCCTGTACAAATTTTATTTAAAACGCTTATTACCAACTAGCGTAACCAAAAATCATATTTAATAAAAAATAAACTTCTTATTCTAATAATCTCCTTAAATATGGCGAGCTGAATTTATTAACATTTAATTGAAAGTTCGTTTACTGATATTTAAGTTCACATTCTGGCCAGTGTGCTATTATATATATTAGGTGATTTTTTTTTTTGGTCCCATCGTGAAATTTTGTTGGAAATACCAAAAACAAAAATCCCTGAAAGTTTGAGCTCTTTATATTAATTTTAAGTCCTCGACCAAGACGTGTAAAGATTTCCCGTTGAAAATACACGGAAACTCTGATTTTTTATTTTTAAATTTCTATATTTCAGCGGCATTTCATGGGATCGCTTTTACCGAAGATGGTTTTTTCTCAGAATTAAACACTCTACAAAAGTGCCCATTGCGACAAAGTCGTAACTCACACCGGTGAGGTAGTACGGGCCACTGAACCTGATTTTTCCATATACCTAAATAATTAGTCTTCTATTCTCGGTGCTATTGTCGAGCAAATTGAGGGCTAGCTGGTTTGGATGGTTGTTGAAAAAATTATAAATTAAAAACTTGTAGAAAATTTGATTTCCTACCAAAAAGGTTTTGTAGACCAAATCGCTAAGATCAATATTAAACGAGATATTAAGCCTTGAATTGATTTAAAGTTTAAATCAATGATCGGCAAAAATTTCACAGAAAAATCAATTCAAGACTTAATATCACGTTTAATATTGATCTTAGCGATTTGGTCTACAAGACCTTTTTTGTAGGAAATTATATTTTCTGCAATTCTTTAATTTATAATTTTTCCGTAGCTCTTGTTATTTACGAGATAAATGCAAAAAAAACGCGAATTTTATGGAAAAATCAGGTTCAGTGGCCCGTACTACCTCACCGGCATGAATTACGACTTTGTCGCAATGGGCACTTTTGTAGAGCGTTTAATTCTGAGAAAAATCCATCTTCGGTAAAAGCGATCCCATGAAATGCCGCTGAGATATAGAAATTTAAAAATAAAATATCAGAGTTTCCGTGTATTTTCAATGGGAAATCTTTACACGTCTTGGTCGAGGACTTAAAATTAATATTAAGGGCTCAAACTTTCAGGGAGTTTTTTTTTGGTATTTCCAACAAAATTTCACGATGAGACCAAAAAAAGTAAAAAAAAAAATCACCCCAATATATATAGGACAATGTCTGCTGTATTTGTGGATGATGATTCCATACGTGAATAATTTTTCTAAGGGCTATTTTTCTGTTGTGACCACCTGTTTAGCTAATTTTTTCTTCAGCAATTTCCACATATTTCAATAGGTTTCGAATGAAGGTTATTATCCAAAAGTAGGGTAATAGATATAATAAACCGTTTAAAAGGTTTTTACCCTTATCCATAAAATAAATTTCTTTAAAATCAATACAATTTTTTTTAATGTTAAAAGTAAACATTATTAAATTTAATTTAGTAGAATATACACATTACAGAGATGTCCTTAATAGGGGTATTTTTGAATTTCTTTGTTCCCAGGAGCTCAAACGATTCCAAATTGATAAAAAAAAATCCCTGAAATTTGAGCTCTTAATATTAACTTTAAGATAGTCGGCTTTCCAACTCAAGTTTCTTATGGAAATAACGTGGGAAAAGTTTAATTTGTTCTTCAGAATTCCATAACTTAGCAACAAATAAATCGAAAGTAATTAATCGCGTCATGTTTATTATAAATTTAACGCTTTACAAAAAAGAGCTCTTATGATTTTTTGCTAAATCTATTGGTTTAAGAGTTATTGGCTTAAGAATGCGGCACTAATGGTCAATGAAAATAAAATTGCATTTTTTAACTGACCAATGGAAAGATGTAGAGTTGATTACAATGCTAATATTGAATCTGATACAATGAACAAGTACAAAAAATGAAGGATGAACTACTACAGCTATGTCGTGAAAAATCACAAGAATAATACTGTGTTTGCTTCTATTTGATCATAACTACAAATTTTGTATAAGAAATTTGATATATTTCGTAAAAATAAGTATTTTCTTAATAATTATAGTTGATAATATTAATAATTATATAATAATTAAACTTTGAGCTCGAATAACTCTCAAACTAATAGATTTAGCGAAAAATCATAAGAGCTCTTTTTTGTAGAGCGTTAAATTTACAATAAACATGACGGGATTAGATACTTTCGATTTATTTGTCGCTGAGTTATGGAATTCTAAAGAATAAATTAAATATTTCCCACGTTATTTCCTTAAGAAACTTAAGTTGAAAAGCGGACTATCTTAAAGTTAATATTTAGAGCTCAAATTTTCAGGTTTTTTTTGTATCAATGGGAACCATTTGAGTCCCTGGGAAAAAAAAATTCAAAAACACCCCTATTAAGGATCATCTAATACACATAAATACATTTATATAAATGACTTACGATTGCTTTACATAATAATAATTAAGTATCATAAATTTGGGTGCCAAAAGCAGTATTAATTACTTTAGTTTTCTTAGTGTTGCAAATAATAGTTATTTGTTCTTATCCAATTACATATCCTTTTTAAAATTTTTAATATAACACGTTATTGTTTTCATGTCATTAGGTAATTGTTAATTAATTTATAAACCTACATACTATGCATTTTTAGAGCGAATTATTTTATTAATTATGGGAAGGATTAACATCATATGGTATATCTACTATTAACCACTTTCTTTGAATTTAAACTTTAACATTCTTCATAATTGTAGCAAAGTGCACTAACAATGAAAGACTCTTTGATTCTTTGACGGGAAGACTTTAAATTATATGAACTTGTTTTTCTTAGCAATTTAGTTTGAATAGAAGCTACTGTCTTTACAGAGTTGTTATATGCACCTCCCCAAGCTATAATACCAAACTTAATTATACTTTCATACAAACCATGGTAAATTACTTTTAAAACAGAAGGATTGAGATGTTGACTTAATTTGTAGAAAATAAATGTAAAGTACTTGATTTTTTTCCATTTCATGTAGCTATCGAAATATAAGCCTAAATATTTACATTTAGAAACTCTTGTTAGAAGCTTATTTTTTATGGAAAGTAAAATTCCACAAGGAGACTGTCCTCATAACTACCAAAAGTATTATAGTTAGATTTATCAATTTTAAGTAACATTTGATTGACCTGAACAACCCAACTTATCTAGCCCTCCATTTAAGCCCACTTTTACTTCGTTCCTATTATTACCCGTCCATAACACTGCAGTATCATCAGTAACAATAGCATTATTCAATTATTTTGTAATTATTTTAATTTTTTATAGAAGTCTGATGAAGTTACGATACGTAACGAAACGTAGCTAATTGAATAGTAAAAATATTAAATAAAAAAACCGATCCTAAACAAGCTGAATTGTCTTCTTATTTAAAAAAATAAAAGCTGAGATCTGAATTTTATCATCTACTAGCTAAACCCGGCAGACGTTGTTCTGCCAGCCAATAGTTGTAAATAGATAAATTGAATTTAGGAAAAAAATGCTTGAGAATTATTTGAATCACCTCCCTTATCAACCCGCAGAATCCCTCGTTGTACCAATTATAACAATTATACAATTATATAAATCAATTACGTTTTGAAAACCTCTACTTCTAAAAACTACTATACGATCATAACAATGAAGTATTGACAGTTAACGACTATTGTATCGGCCGTTGAAAAAGCCGTTTTTTTGCGTTCGCAGGTATATTACTGACGCAAGAAAAGATAAAAACAATCATTAAAGCGGATTACATATCGTGATAAAATTTGAGCTAAATGGATGCAAAACTTTTTGAGTTTTTGAAATCTACACAAACCAACACAACAATTCTATATACGTAGATAAAACATAGATTATTCATTGTTTATTTAAATCAGAGATTGTCAGAGGTGGCCAACCCGCGAGATGCATCAGACTTTTATAAAATGTAAACATTTTATAATGACCATAGTGGTGAAAATCAATATATTATAAATTTTTACATTGTATCTAAATTCAGTATGGAGAATTTGAGATATAACTTCAAAAATGGTCCATGGAGTTATGATGTATTTCCGAAGTGACCCGCAATACAATTTAGGTTGGTCACTCCTGATTTAAAATATGCTGATTGTTTGATATCTTAAAAAAGAACATAGGTATTCAATTAAAGAGTCCAATTTATATCCAATTAATGAATGTCCATTTAATAATTTTAATCGGGCTCCCTCTAAAGGCAACTTTTATTAATAATAATTAAACGTAAATTGGCAACATTTTCTTCCGTAGAAAAATTATTTGAACTTAATTACGAAGTTTCTATCAAAAACAGATAAGCTGCTTTTAAATTGGAACCGAAAAAAATTTTGGTACACCTATTTAGATGAGACTTGTTTGTGACCTTTATACTTATTTTTGGCGAAACACGCCTAAGATGTACCTGAAAACAAATTATTGTGAAAATCAATAAACCTGTTATTGAATCATATGAAAGAATGCAGGTAGGCAGAAATTTACGTTCGAATTATCGACCTTTGATCCATAATGATCAATATTGTGACCGAAACCGACTTAATTCCAAGTTGGTGTGAAATTGCAAAAGATTCTCTACCTGCTATCAACGGATGGTATAAAATAGCATACTAAAAGTTTGAAGGCCAAAATGTGTGAAAAAGGTAGAATCAAAGGTGTCACTTATGGATTCGGAAAGAGTTGTTAATGTATTTATAATTGACAACAAATAATAAATACCTCAAACTGGTTCCAAATTCCTTAAACGATATATTAAAAGCTGCCATTTTCTCATGTTGACCTCATATGCATACGAAAAATCCTTAAATTCTCACTTATATATGAGTTTAAAGACATACATAGATATTTCTTAACATATTTTTGTATTTGTGTCTTTCAAAATTGAATTGTTTTTTTGGCCAATTCGATCCAAAGATTGCTATTAATCAGGGACTGGAAGCTTACTGGAAATATTCCTGTTTTCTTTAGTACTTCCTTAAACATATTTGTTTTATGGGCGAAACGACATCATTTGTCAACTAATATTTAGTTTTTGAATATTGGCCAAGGAGTTTTTACAATAATTTCCTATCCCATAAACTAATGAGCGTAATGGATTTAGTGATGGGACCAATTGGGGAAATTTTACTTTTTCACCAGCACAACATAACCCAGTAGATTCGCTGCTATATTTTGACGCCTTGCAATATTGTCAAATGATTGTGATTTCCCCAATTGTTCCATATTACAATAAATATTATGTAAAATATGTAAATAACACATAAATTAAATAAATTAAAATGTCAAATTCAAACGTTGCTAAGTGTTTTTCAAAAAAAATCACAGGCATCAATGATTACAAATAGTATATAGGCAAGTAAGCGTAAAAATTTGCCGAAGACGTCGAGGAACATCTTAATCTTCTAGAGGTATAAAATATACTTTATATCCAATTCCCATGCCTACCGAATATACATAGAAAATTTCATGAAAATTGGTCCAGCCGTTCTTGAGTTATAAATAGTGTAACTAACACGACTTTCTTTTATATATATATAGATTATTCAATAAAACATCAAAGATGCCAATGATGTACAAAATAAAGTGTAGGGGACCAAGTATAGTGCCCTGGGGACTTCCTACTTTAACCGTTTTAGTTTCATTTACACAATTAGCTAGCCTGACATATTATTTTCTATTAAGCAAGTTGTTTTTTAAAAGGTCATGCGGCAGTCCACAAATACCTTTCCTCCAAAGTTTATCCAATAAAATTCCTTGATTTACAGTGTCGGAAGCTTTCGCAAGGTCTAAAAATGCAATAACTACATGTTGATTATTATTAATATTGTTGTATATAAAGTTAGAGAACATCATTAATGTCTCTGTTTTTCGTGAAACCAAATTGCTTATCAGGAATTAGGTTATTATATATATTTAAAAGAATATATTTTCCTTAAAAATAAGAGCATTTTCAGTGATGATTTATAAACTAGAGATAATTGACTAAAAATTGGTAAAAATCATCTTATATTGGAAACTATTGTATTTCTAATTTTCTGTCCCCAAATATCGAAGAAATATATAATAACCCAATAAAATAAGAAACTTAACAAAGTTAAACTAAAATAGTTTCACTATCTCCAACAATAGATCAAATGAAAACCATGCATAAAACTTAATGCGATCAGCGTTTCTCAACATTTAATTTTATAATATATTCCGGTTTTATTTTTCATTGTAATTTGGTTGTTCTCCAATGGTTTAATTTTTTTTTTAATATATAAATATTATATTTACTCTCAATCCGCTCCCATTTAAAAAATCACTTTTTTAAATGAACATTTTTAATTCTTTTGAAAAAGGAAACCAATAGAATATGAAGCTCGTAAAATAAATTATCCAAAAGTTTTCTTTGCCAACAATCAAAACTGAACATTTTTATGTGAACGAAAATGTCACACGTTTTCTCTCGAGATTTTACCGGTGTGCCAGTTAATGTCAAAATTAGTGATTTTCTAAACTCGAAACAATTTTCCTTAGTCTCAGTAAAGCCCTTAAATTACAAAGGAAAATACTATCAATCATAAAGCCTTTTACTTCATAAGTTTGTTCTCATTATTTAACTATTACGTATAGTTTTAATAAAGTATAATATTTGTTATTGTATTAATTAATAATTAAAACTTCAAAATAGTTTAAATTAAATTCAAATTTCGGTGCTTGGCGCCTTAGGCTATATGCACCTTTGATATATTTATATAGATAAATGTTTTCTATTAAATATAAATTAAGGTATTTCAAATAACATTAAAATTAAGAGAGTAAATTTAAAATTGAAGTTAATCTATCTATGTTCAGGATTAATAATTTTAAAATATAACATAATTAAATACTTTTTAACCATTTTTTATACCAATGCAGTGTTTAATAAAACAACTTCAGTTAAATATAAGTTTTTTCCATCGAAATAATTTTATTTATTTCTTTTCAAATGTGAGAAAAAAAATAATTGGAATTTGGAAAATCAATTCAATTGCGTTTTACTCTTGCGTAAAATAAGAAAATGCGTTACTTAATCGTAATATCGACAAGCATCAAAAGCAGGCATTTACTTTTAAATGTAATTTCATTGTATTCGAATTTCAATCGATTTGAAACCCGGTGAGAAAATTAAGGATCTATTCGATTCTAAACCTTAACCCACTTGTGGAAAATTTAGCACTGTTGGGAAAAAAAAATTGTAGTTTTTTTGTACGCAAAGATTTCTTTTGGATTTTTCAAAATATGGTGGTGAATAAAATCAGTTATAAAGTTATATATTAGCATAGTTCTTTCAATTGAAATATATCAAAATTAAATTTCTTTCTGTGTTTGTTAGTAAGATAATAAATTGGAAAATTCTTTTACGATTTAAAGGAAGTTTTATTTTTAGTTTGAAAATATATGAATCTCCTGGGTTTAGTAACGATATGAAATAAAGTTCCACTTCTAATGCCTCAAATTTAAAATTATGCAACGACCCAATGCATAATTTTCCATGACTTTCTTCGACTTATATCAAATACCACAAATCATCATGCAAGGCAAGACTGAACGTAGATTGAAAGATTTGACTTTTTGGATATGATTAAATATTTTTCTTATCAATGGTTTCAATGTTTGGCATTCGTTTTGATATATATAACAGTTTCTCATTCATTCTATGTATTTCTGATTGAATATTAGTTGAAAACTCGATACTTTTTTCCAAGTAGTTTTATTTTTTCGATGTTTATATCTAGGCCAAGTTGTTGGCTACAAGTCGTTGCAGAATTGTCAGCAAAAATGACCGTATCATCTGCGTTTCAAATATTACTTACTTCTTATCATATTTGAAATATTCTATGACTTCTTGGAAAATGCATTCAAAATAAATATTGATATTAGAGGTGGAGAAAAAATGCAACACTGAATTACATCTTGTGGTGTATTTGTTGCATGAAACATCAAATTTCTGACTATCTATTGCAAATTAATTCCGTATTGGTTCGATATTACTTCAATATCTTTCCCCTCTAATGAGAAAGATATTGGAATTTTATTCAAAATTTCTATCAGTTTTCGATAACTTATTACGTGTAAACTTTCTGGTAACCAATAAAACATGCGTATATGGTACAATTCATATTCTTTCATTGCTAAAATAAAATTTGGATATTGAATTCTATTAGAAGTACCGAAAAGTAATTTCGTTTTTATAGCTATAATCTTTCAATTGCCATTTATTTGCTTATGTTATTTCAAAGTGGTACATAATTTATGATTAGAGTGACTAATCTATACAAATATATAAAATTCTTACGTCTGTCTGTACATTTCGATTTTGAACCCAATTTTAGAGTAAATATTTGTTTCAAGAGACCCTTATTCTAAATTTAACATTTTTAAAATTTTTGTCTGTCTGTCTGTCTGTCTGTGTGTCCCGATTTAACTAAAGAACGGAACAACCGAATTTAATGAAATTTGGTATTAAGATACAACACAATTTTCCACACATATTAGGCTACTTATTATTCCTCATAAATAATAAAGGAAGGTATTCCTTAGGGATGAAACAAAAAATTTTTACTTTAGATAGAGGAGTTATGTATCATTGGAAGGGTAATTAAAACTTGGATTATAATCTGTGAAAAATATTTTTAGTTGAACTGATAAAAATCAGAGTAAAATAAGAAAAATTAAAATTTTCATATACCACTACAAAAAGCAAATCGAAAAAGAAAATATAATCAACACCTACGTTACGCAGACGAAGTTGCGGGGATCAGCTAGTTATCTTATAAAACATTACAAAATATTTTTTATTCCGAAATCTATATTAAAATGCTAGGACCAAAAACCCGAAGGAATACAAATTCAGTATTGTATGCTCTAAATTTCACAGCGACGCAAGCAAAGTTGTAGCTAAAAATATTTTCAATGTTTATCTAAGTGCATTTAAAGTTCATTAATGTCAAATGAGTTCTGTTAAAGGTGGATCACCGTCAGAACGTAAAAAAAAAATGACTTTTTTGAAACTGCTACCATTTTTTTTAGAGATATTAAAAAACGGTTTTCGGTCATGTAAAAGTTGAAGTTATGTCCGATATGTCCCCCTTCCCCCTTTTACAGCGCTTTGAAAAAGGGTCCTCAAAAATGAGAAGGCAAACGGGAGACAAGTTTTCTCGGAAACCGGAAGTCGGATCATGATTTTCCAAATAATGTAGGTTTTGGTAATGCGTCTTCTTGGTACTGAACCTCAAAAATCCGAAAAAAGTTGAAAATTCACAAAATAGCGCGACTTTGAAAAAAAGTTAAAAAACGACCTTTTTTGGACCTTTCCCCCTCTCCCACTTTGAGGGGGGGGAGGTTTGGCCAATTTCAGAGGCTCAGTACCAAGAAGACGTGTTGAACTATAACACTTTCCAGTTTCAAGTCAATCCGTCGGATAGTTTCTGAGAAATCTTATCTCCCAGTTTTAAAAAGTTGATTTCGAGAAAAACGCATTTAATGTTTTTTTTTAAGATATTTTTTTATGTTATTATCAATTTACTCAATTTTTATCAATGAAAATGCATTAATCAGCTATTCCAGGACCATATAATATATCGACAAATCCTTTTAACACGTTGTTCTTGAATGTTATAAGAAGACATTTATGGAAAAAAAAATCGATTTTTTTTTTCTGACGGTGATCCACCCTTAAATTCAAATTCGGTAATTTTTATTTCTCTTACTTTGGAATGCAACGTAAAGTGGCAATTAAAAACATTTTCTATGTTTATCTAAGTGCATTATTTGGTTATTAATGCCAAATGATAATTTAAGTTTAAATTCAATAATTTTTATTTCTCCAACTGTTGTCAACGAAGAATGGTAAAAAATTTACCCAATAAGAAGTTAAAGGAGGAAATGGTACCAAATGTAAGCCAGAAAATCGAAGATTTGTTAAATAATCTTAATCAATCTAGATCGATCAACCAAATATCTAAAAGTGCTTAAAAATGCAAGACTCCTCTTCAGAAGAAAATCTCGGGAAAAAAACCTTATTAATTAAGAGGGAGGTGAAATTGCTGTACCCTCCATAATCGTCCAAAGTTATTTCATCAGATTTCTATTTATTTCAATCGTTATAACATTTACTAAGTGGTTAAGTAATGAAAACTTAAATGAGATTTAAAATATAATTTTTTGATATTTTCTTTAGCAATCAACTGATTTTTACTAATTTGGCATTAAAAATTTGTATACTAGATGTCAAAACGATGACACTATTGAAGCTAGTTTTATTATTGTTTTAAAATCAAAGTTTGCAGCAAAATTTTGTGTTTTAATTGCTAATTAAAGAAACGAAACTACTTTCTGGTACTTAAGCGGATTCTCTTATCCTTATGGTATTTATATAACCAATCTGTATTCTTCTTAAATTTCTTAAGGTTTTTTTTTGTAAATTATCCTATAAATAGTTTTGAGAAATAGCTTTCAAACTCTTGATTTTTTTACAAAGGTGATAAATTCCAACTTAAGCTAATCACGTGGAAACTTTCTAGATGTGTACATTTATATACGTTGAGGATAAAAGGTCCAAAAAAAAATATTATTTGAGCTTAAAATAATCATAAAACATTTTTCAGACAGCAAATGTGGATACAAATTAATAACGTAACAAAATAAAAAAAAATAAATATTAAAGCTTGTTACGTCAAATTTTAATTAAATTAAAAATACAAATAAATGAGTAAAAGTTTACTTCTAAAAGAAATATCGTAAAAAATATGTATATTATATTAATAAAATATTGACATTTATTTCAATTCATGTAGAAAAAGCATTAAGGGCATGTGAAATTAGAAAAGACTTAAGAAATCAATACCTTTTACTTGTTAATTAGCAAAAAGGTATACGGTTATGCCTCACTTAATTAAAAAATTTTACATCCTTATAGAGGTTTGACGAAAGTGAATGTTTAAATCAATTTAAATATGGAACTCCTTTTTCCTTTTTTTCGTTATTTTTAATTTTTCAATATCGAAAATTAAATTTCAAATTTAAGCAATTGCAATTATGCTTGCGAAGGTATCTTTTCATCAAATTTCATCAAATAATTGCTTGGTTCAAAAAAAAAATAATAAAATGATGACCTACATTTTTAATTAGATGAAAAAATATTTTGAACAGAAAAATCGATTTGATTATTTGCATGTTATGCAATCATATTTAAACCGTAAAACTAAATATCTGGATGCATACGTTAAAAATTTTCTATATTACACCGAATTATTTTCTTAAGAAATTTCCAAAATATCTTTGACTATTTTTGAACTTTACATGTCTTTGTATCTATTCAGGCTTTAATAGATATGATATTTACGTTCTATTGGTCAGATCTGTGAAAAAACCGTAATTCGAAAGGGCAGACTTGGTAAATTTAAAATGTCACGTACAGACTTAACTGAACAATTGCTTTTTTCTATCAAACTATTTTAGTTCAATGCTGAAATCAAATTGGAAATATTTCCACTAAAGTTTGGCAATTATGTAATTCAATTGCGGTTAATGTTTGTTAAGTGAAACTCAAATTTAATTTTAACCACAATTAGTAGGGAATCAATCATTTTTGATTGGGAAATCAAACAATTTTCATAACTTTCCACTCAATATTTGTTAGTTTAACTCATAATGTTTATGATTTGTGGTGTATAGTTTAAAAGCTTTGGGTTCTAATGCATAAAAATTAAAACAACTAAAACTATTTAAACCTATATATATAGAAAATTTCATGAAAATTGGTCCAGCCGTTCTTGAGTTACAAATAGTGTTAAATAACACGACTTTCTTTTAATATATATTTAATATATATATATATATAATATATATATATTAGAGTAATTTTTTTTTTGGGAATATTTTTTTTTGCTCTCATGTCGAAATTTTGTTGGAAATTCTTCAAAAAAAATTCCCTGAAAGTTTGACCTCTTAATATTAATATCACGTACTCGCTCATAGCGTGTGAATATTTTCCATTTGAAATACACGTAAACTTTGATTTTTTTTTTATATTTTTATAGATCAGCGGCATTTTATGATATCGCCTCGCTCGGGATTTTTTTACAATTGTATGCTCTACAAAAGTGCCTATTGCGGTAAAATCGAAATTTACACGGGCGAGGTAGTACGGGTCACTAAACCTAGATTTTTCATAGATTTCTCGTTTTTCTCTCAGTACCTCAAGAATTACAAGACCTACAGAAAAAATGTAAATAGCAAGTTTATAGAAAATTTAATTTCCTACATTCCTACAAAAAAGTTCCCGAAAACGAAATAACTAAGATCGATATTTCTCGAGATATTGAGCCTTGAATTTCTCTTACTATAAAATTTTTACGGATTATTGAGTAAAATTTAAGAAAATATTGATTTTTTATTCCTTATTAAAAATAGGCACTTTTGTAGAGCATACAATTGTAAAAAAATCCCAACTTTGAGCGAGGCGATACCATAAAATGCCGCTGAGCTATAAAAATTTAAAAAAAAATCAAAGTTTACGTGTATTTTAAATGGAAAATATTCACACGCTGTGAGCGAGTACTTAATATTAATATTAAGACCTCAAACTTTCAGGGATTTTTTTTTGAAGTATTTCCAACAAAATTTCGGCATGGGAGCAAAAAAAAAATAGTACCAAAAAAAAATCACCGTAATTTATATATATATATATTAATATATACTAAATATATATTAAATATATATTAATAGAAAGTCGTGTTAGTTAACACTATTTATAACTCAAGAACGGCTGGACCAATTTTCATAAAATTTTCTATGTATATTCGTTAGACATGGGAGTCGGATATAAAGTATATTTTATACCACTAGAAGATTAAGATGTCCCTCGACATCTTCTGCAAATTTTTACGCCAACTTGCCTATATACTATTTGTAATCATTGATGCATGTGATTTATTTTGAAAAACGCCAACGTTTGAATTTGGCATTTTTATTTATTTAATTTATGTGTTATTTACAAATTTAACTTAATATTTATTGTAATATGGAACACTTGGGAAAATGACAATCATTTGCCAATATTGTAAGGCGTAAAAATATAGCGGTGAATCTATTGGGCTATGTTGTACTGGTGAAAAAGTAAAATTACCCCAATTGGTCCCATCACTAGATCCATTACTCTCATTAGTCTATGGGATAGGAAATGATTGAAAAAACTCCTTGTCCAATATTAAAAATCTAAAAAGGAGTTTACAAATGATGTCGTTTCGCCCATAAAACAAATATGTTTAAGGAAGTACTAAAGAAAACAGGAATATTTCCAGTAAGCTTCCAGTCCCAAATAGACAAATACAAAAATATGTTTTGAAATATCTATATATGTCTTTAAACTCATAGATAGGTGAGAATTTAAGGATTTTTCGTACGCATATGAGTTTTAACATGCTTAATGTTTTTAAGGGTTTAAATTGAAATAAGTTAAATGCAATGTATATTAATTTAATTGTTAATAATAATTGTTATTATTAGTAATTTAACAATCAAAAATGTAGCAATATTACCGATATCAATTAATTTTCGCAATTCGTTTTTAGGTGGAACGAAGTTAACCGGGTCCTCTGATATTTGGCAAAAAAATATTTGCATATAACATAATCAAGTACATAGCAATCGTAACACAGGCAATTGGTAAAACGATTTATTTTTTAAATGAATTTTATATTATTACCATACCCAAAAGAATTTAATGAAACCATGAAATGAAATTGAAATTTGGTTTGTTTGTCAAAACATTAAACATATTATTAAATTGTATATATACGAAAAATTCAAGCGTGTGCTCAACTGTTGATATGAAATACCATAGTACAAGCTTGAAGGCCAAAATGAGAGAATGGCAGCTTTAAATATGTCGTTTAAAGAATTTGGAACCAGTTTAAGATATTTATTATTTGTTGGCAATTATGAAAACATTAACACCTGATTCCGAATTCATTAGTAACTCCTTTGAATCGATATTTATCTCACATTTTGGCCTTCTACTATGTTATCTCATACCACCCGTTGAGATCAGGTAAAATTCCTTTCAATTTCCCAACAGCTTGGAATTAAGCCGGTTTCGGTCACAATAATGATAATTATAAATCAAAGGTCGATAATTGGAACGTAAATTTCTGCCTACCTGCATTCTTTCGTATGATTCAATAACAGGTTTATTGATTTTGATAATATTTTGTTTTCAGGTACATCTTACGCGTGTTTCGCAAAAAAATAACTATAAAGGTCACTAACAAGTCTAATCTTAATAGTTGTACCAATATTTTATTCTGGTTTTACTTTCGGTTCCAATTTAAAGACAGCTTTACTGTTTTGATAGAAACTTTGTAATTAAGTTCAAGTAATTTTCTTCGAAAGAAAAGGTTGCCTATTTATGTTTAATTCTTAATAATAAAAGTTGCATTTAGAAGAAGCCCGATTAAAATAATTAAATGGACATCCAATTGGATATAAATTGGATTCTTTAATTAAAAAATTATGTTTTTTAAAGATATCAAACAAGCATTTTTAAATCAGAAGTGGCCAACCCAAATTGTATTGCGGGTCACTTCGAAAATCATCATAACTCTGCGAGCCACCATTAAAGTAATATCTCAAATTCTCCATACTAAATTTAGATACACTGTAAACATTTATTATATATTGATTTTCACCACTATGGTCATTATAAAATGTATGCATTTTATAAAAGTCTGATGCATCTTGCGGGTTGGCCACCTCTGACAATCTCTGATTGAAATAAACAATGAATAATCTATGTTTTATTTACTTATATAGAATTGTTATGTTGGTTTGTGTAGATTTCAAAAACTCAAAAAGTTTTGCATCGATTTAGCTCAAATTTTGTCACGATATTTAATCCGCTTTAATGATTGTTTTATCTTTTCTTGCGTCAGTAATATACCTGCGATCGCAAAAAAACCGCTTTTTCAACGGTCAATACAATAACCGTTAATTTTCAATACTTCATTGTTATGATAGTATAGTGATTTTTAGAAGTAGAGGTTCTCAAAATGTAATTTATTAATGTATATATTGAAAATGAATTATAATTGGTACAACGAGGGATGCTGCGGGTTGATAAGGGAGGTGATTCTGATAATTCTCAAGCTTTTTTTCCTAAATTCAATTTATCTATTTACAACTATTGGCTGGCAGGACAACGTCTACCGGGCTTAGCTATAATATAAACAAGCAAAATTCTTCTATACTTATAACAAGTAACGAAAAAAGCTTTCTAAAAATTATTAAATTTTCGAACCAAATTCACGTTCTCCTCTTCAAACAATTAAGCAAATGTTTTCCTTTTAAAGCTATTGCGTATTTTTTTTTTTGCTTTAAATATTTTTCCCATAAACCGTACGTTTCCTTTTTAAAAATTATCCACTGGGAAACGACGTAATTTCTTTTATTATTCAAATTAAAATTATTGCAAAATAAAAAAAAAACATTGGCTTTTACATTATTCTTTTTTTAAAATGCGGGAAACCTTTTATCTCGAACCTTAATTAAATATCTTTCTTGTTAATTATTTTATTTAATATTCTTGTCGTATAAAACCATCTTCTACCATCTGAAATTCACTTTACCTCTGAATTCTTTTGATTGCTCTATTGATTCAAGTTGTGCTCTTCATACCTTATCGCTTGAAAAGAAAAACGCTTTTTAAAATATTCCAAATGGAAATGGAACAAAAAAAAAGTGTTCAATTGATAGATAAATATTTGAATTTAATTTAAAGTTAATTCTTACTGTTGCAATTCGCGTAAATAATTGGTCTTTTTTATATAAGAATTACTTGAGATGGTAGTTTTAATGAAATTCTATATATCTTTAATTATAATTGTTGCTTGTTTCTTGCTATTTATAGCTGCAAGGTAAAAAAGAAAAAAGTGCAGTTTCAAAAGATTTAATAGAACAATTACCCAGAGTTGTAAAGTTTGTTTTGAAATTGAAACGAAGAAAGTTGAAAAAGTAATGTTTCAATCTTGAATCTCCAACTATAAGGAAGTTATTACAGGATAAAACTTATGTTAAACAAATACTCAAGGAGAAAATAAATCTGTTAACTAGGTCTTTAACATTATTACCATTCTAAATTAGATTCTACGTATTTCAATATACAGCTTTCATATTCAAATATTGATCTAAATACTTACTCCCATAAAATTTACAATACTTTGTTTGCATTTCATATTCATAATTTACAAGCAAATAGAATTTTGATTGAATTTGTTTTTGTGAAAGTTGAAATTATTTGCTTTTAAAATGTTTGACCGATATATGATAAACAGAAATTAAAATAAAAGTAAATACAATAAATACAATATTGAGATTTTCAGCAATTTTTATAAATCAATCATCGACAGGAATTAAAATATGTTTTAAAATCCCTAGCGAAGGCAAAAATGTGCTTAAAGCTTTTTTAAATCTATTTTGAAAACCATAAGTGTGCAACAAATTGGTTTGTAAATTGCAATGAGAAGAGAAATGCAAAATAAATAGCGTTGATTTGTGCATACGACATTGTTACAGTTGATTAAGCTCGGAGCTTGAGAGCTTTGCATTCTATGAATGCTGAGCATTTGAAAATAAAATAACACCAACGCTTTCGTCATTTGTCTTCCCACTTTCCAAATAAATTAACTCTCTTTAATTAAAATCTAGTTAAGTTATACACTTCCTTACCTTTCTTACCCTTAAATGATTTAAATTTGTGGTAGAAAAGTTTTTTTATTTAAATTTAAAGTTCTGATTTATTGAATTAAATGCACTTTTTTAAGATGCATCTCTTTCAAATTATAGCCTGACCTATCAGAGCTTTAGCCTGTGAAAGATTTACGCCATTAAAGGCTTGGAAAAGAGGAAAGTTGCTGTACTAATCATGAAAATTTTATTGAAATTAATTAGTTATATGAAAAAAAATATATGTTAATTCTTAAGAAATTTTGTTAAAATTAATTAATAATTTAAATATTTGAAAATTTGATGTTTTACTCTCTTTCCAAAAAAATTAACTCTCTTTAATTAAAATCTAGTTTAGTATATACACTTTTTTACCTTTCTTACCCTTAAATGATTTGAATTTGTGATAAAAAAATATTTTCATTTAAGTTTTTAGCTCTGATTTATTGAATTAAATGCATTTTTTAAGATGCATCTCTTTCAAATTATAGCCTGACCTATCAATGCTTTGGCCTGTGATAGATTTACGCCATTAAAGGCTTGAAAAAGAGGAAAATCGTTGTACTAATCATGAAAATTTTTATTGAAATTAATAATTTATATTAAGAAAAATATGTTAATTCATAAAAAATTTCGCTAAAAATTAATTTATAATATTTGAAAATTAGATGTTTTATCTTAATAACCACCTTCTTATACGTATTACAAAAAGGGCGGCATATTGAATGGTAGGCTTAAGGTGGCATCGGACTTAAATTCGCCATTGGCGTTGGGGAGTTTAGCTCTTTTGATAAAATTTGCGAACAAAAACAATTAGAGTTTTCGTGTCTAATTGACTTGCTTCTTTATTCTCAAAAGCAATTAATACTAAATAATTCTGACGAAATTATTCAATAAAAATTCTTTTATAATCATTTTAAATTTTAAATTGTTGTTTGATATTTCTATAAAAATATAATTTTTTGTTTTTCTGTAAAAAAAAAATTTTTTTTTTCTATTCTTCAGATAAATTATTTTCCAAGCAACTTAAATGATCAATTAATAAATTAAATATTTAAGTTTATAAAGGGGTCATTCAAAGGGACTCGAAAACGTGGTTTCCTGTTACTTCCTAGTAGTAACACCACTGGTTCCAGGTGACTTTTGACCTTCTTATTTGGTGTAAAAATTTCGACATATAAAAAATGTTGCAGACTAGAAGCAATAACAATCCGAAGATGCCAGATTTGAAGAATATAATGGGAATGGCATTACATCTCATTAAAGCTGCCAAAGCTTTCGTTATATGTTATCAAACTTAAATGAGGATTTTTAGACGGCCAAACTTTTCATCTTGTAAGAAGATCAAAAAATACCTGCATCAATTTTTTAGCAATTAATGTACAAAAATTTAAGGAAATTTTTTATAAATCTTGGTCAATACATTGTCTATGGAAGAACGTAGGAATTTTTATATTACATAGTTCACTCTTGTTATTAACAATTATTTGACGATTTTTTCGGTAAATTTTTCGGTAGACTTTCCACTATGGAAATGCGCCATTTGGCCAAAAATCAATTTATTGGAAAAAATCCTATGTTCTTCTCAAGAAATTGTTACATATAATCAAAAAAAAAACTTAACTAATTGACAAATTATAATTAAAAAATTACAGGAATTGGTAGTTCGGCTGTGGACCTTAAAGACACAGAGACGTCATCACGAAATCATGCATTGCCACCATTTCGAAAAAAATATTTTAAACTTTCTACGATTTACATAAAAAAATCAACAAAATGCCAATTTTTTTGGGTTCAAAAGTGACCTAAGACCTTGAGCCGGACTTTCTTAGAAATTTTCGTGTATAATAAATTATGTATTCTTCAAAGTTCAGATGAGGTGTTATATTACTACCTAGTGCTAAGTAACTAAAACAATCTAAAAAAAAATAAAAACCAAAGCTCATATAGAACTGCATAGTTCCAAAGAGCAGTAAAGTTGTTATTTTAAATTATAAACTAATTTAATATAAAAAATTATAAAAAATTTGTTGTTATAAAAAATTATAAATAAACATATAATCACAAATGACCATATAGTGATATACAATCTCTACAAATGGCACAAACAATAAATACCACAAAACCTAATCAGGAAATTTGTCCCGATGTTGCCATTTAACAATGAAAAACTACAAAGCATTAAGCTATAATTTCTTTTGCAAAAAGCAATCCATTATCTACGGCAACACCTAGTAAACCAAAATAAACAAGTTTGAACTCAAATCGAACCCCAAAATACATTGTTATGGACTACAAAACGTGTAATAGAAAAAAATCATATCAATCAACAATGGAAAAAAATAAATGAACAGTTAAATTAAAATTGCTCGAAGTTCAAGAACCTTATCAATGCGACTTATTATTTCTAACATCTGTTCATTACTATCACATATAGGGGAACCTGGGGCAGAACGGGGTACCTAAGTTTTAATTACAATTTACGAGAGATTTAACGAAACAATCTCATTGTTTTGTAATTTATATATTTATTAAATTCATTCTTTACAAATAAAAAAAGGTTTTATTGATTTAAATTAATAATTGATAATAAAAAATTAGGTTTCAAAAACAAATGGAAATTTCCCATTCTGCTCCATTTTCTGGAGCACAATGGGAAATGAGCCTAGGGCGCAATAGGATACTTGTTATTGGCTTAGTTCGCAGATTAAGACACTATCATCGTTGAGTTTAGCCCAACATATGCCAAATGTGCCCATTTTTGACAAATACTGCAGAAACACCAGCTTTCATTAAATTTGGAGTTTAAATCCTCACAGTATAAGCAGATTATCTCTATATTTTCCGACCTTTCTTATATATGGATTGTCGGCTAGTTTTCCTTATATATGTACGCACTATCTACTGATAAAATAAAAATATCTATCTGAATGGGAAATACTATCCGAATGGTATACCCCATTCCGTTGTGCCCCAAAGCACCTTTCTCAAAAGCACGACTATAATGGTAGGATATATTGGTTATATTTGAATTATCACAAGGCTTTTACTTAATCAACAGTATGTTTTAACAAACATGTCATGTTAATGTTCAAACAAAAAATAGAACATAGGATAATTACCTCAGTGTTATTTTGCAAAAATTAGAATTCGGAAACGTTTATTTCGACTTTTGATAAAAATAAAAATAACTGCACTCTTTACTGGCGATAGCCACTTTTTATAATGCAGCACAGTTAATTGAACATTGAGTATAATTTGACGCGTTTTTGTCACCTGTAACAAGCTCTAATTCCATTTCCCATTCCGCCCCGGTACCCCATTCTGCCTCGTGTTCCCATAACTCTCATAAATACACAGCGAAAAATTAAACTTCAACCAGTGCCAACAATGAATTTTGTTAAAATTAAGACTATGAACTCTGTCTACAATTACGTCTTCAGTTTTCGAAGACAAATACATGTAAAATATTTCGAAAAACAACAATTATCCAGTGATTACTTGTGAATGTATAACAGCGAATAATATCGAATCTTTTTCTGTGAAAAAATACAAATATGCTTCTACTGCGGAGTAATGACTTTAAATTCATGGAAAAAAAAGATTAAACATGGTGTGTTCAGCCACATAAAGAAAAAACAGGATACAAAGCAACCCTAAATAAATGACCAAAGCATTGCGACTACCACTGTGACCAAATTGGTCGACCCCTGTAGCATTGCTAAAGCGAACCAAACAGTGGAAAATATAGGACAATAAAAAAAATTAAAACAACTCTTCCAGAACATTATTTGGAGGCGAAGATTGAACCGCACTGCCGATTTAGGGATTATTACAAATAGTAATAGTTCGGCTAAAAGCGGGCAAAAAATAAATGCTATTGTATAGGAAAATAAAGAAATTTGATGAAATCTAGGAAAATAGCAATTTTCTTGATCCCAACATAAAATTCCCAATAAACATTGATCTAGGGAAGACAACAGATTAACGAACAAATCGACGACTTTAAAACTAATTTTGGAGGATTAAAATAAAAAATGTGCACAAAACTTTTTGTCATTTCAAAAGAGATCAGAAAAAACGTATCGCAGATTTTAAAAACGATTACAAGAAATACCAAATAAGTTTTCATAGTAAAAATGAAAAATTTTGCCATAGAATTTTTGAAATAAATATAATAATGAAATATGACTAAACAAAGGTAATCAATGAATATAGACTATTTATGTAAGTGGAATGATCAATAATCTTTAACCGACTTAAATCAGAACAAAAAAATTAAATAAATCAATATCTATGGTACCGCATTCTTATCAAATCTCGTGCTAAATAAGTTAACCTTTACCATTTACTTCTTGTTTCAAATTTTACAATTGAATAAAAATCAGACGATTCATTTTATCTCCATAATTTTTTTTCCTCAATATCATTGTGATATTTTGCAACCAGGACAAATATATTCATTGTTCCATTATTTTTTTACTAAACAAAAAAAAAATATCGAATCCCGGAAATTTCAAGAACTTTGAATATTGATGTTTTGCATACCGGATATTGAATGAATCCGAGCTTTATAACCTTAATTGAAAGCAGGCTTTTATCATGTTTCAAAATTTACATTTTTCAAACCAAAACTTTTCTTCCAATGGTTTACTTTGTAAATATTATTAGACTCAGGAAAAAATTGACAACAAATGATGGAAAATACAAAAGAGGTTTCAACATTTTTCAAGTCTTATTTTCCAGACGAAGGAAAAAAAACAAGTTTTTAAATGAACGTCTCTTAAAGAATTTAATCAAAGATTTTACACAAAATCAACGAATTTTCATAAAAATTTTGTGCAATTTTCGATCAAATTATTATTAAAATTAATAATTTCTCAACATATATCTAACGCAGATGGTTCGTATTATCTCTCAAGACAATTTCTTACATAGTTTTTTCGTTCTCTATGGCTTCAAACTCTACTTTTTTTTTCTTTCGTTCTATCTGTTTTCACTTGATTGGCTTTATTGAACACATATAAAAATTTCTGATTTAAGATGATGAAACAAAAGAAATTGCAAGGAAAATGGCTTCTGAACAGACAAGATAATCCTAAATAATATTTTTTTAACGTTCAACCAGCATTTCTCAAACGGAGATGCCTCAATTGTTAAGCATTTTTGGCGAAAGTGTTTGCATTTTTTTTGAGCTTGAATATGACAATGTTTACAGAGTATAAGTTTAACACATGAAATCACATTGTATGATAAAAATGAAAAATGTTTATACTCTTTAACCCATTATGCATTTGGCTGAAATGTATGGCCTAGTAATATATGGCATAGTCGTGATGAATATTAAACATTTTGTTACTTCACATTAAACAAACTTTAAACATAACTTAAAATTTAATGAACTCCTAAATTTTAATTAAAATAATTCCTATTTAATAGTTTCTAAATTTTTCTTCCTTCAATAATTCAAATCAAGTTAAAGACGAGCCACTTAAACAGAAGATCAAAGTTCCAATTTGAATTTTATCACAACAAAAACAGATTCCGAAGGTATAAAAACATCCATTGTAGGAAAATTCTTTAACAATTACCATCGATGTGATTATATTAATAGAAAAAGCAGGTCATGTCAAAACATTACTGTTGAACAAAAGACATAGAATTTACATACTTAATCCCAATAGGTAAGACCCAAATTATTATCCACTACAATTAAGCTCTAAATTTCTTGATTAAACCGTGCCGGAATCATGTTATTTGATTATTTGACTTTTTACTTTTATTTTTTTTTCTCAGAAACAAATGTATGAAAAGATTTATAATTAAATTATTCTGACGTAAAATTTAACGCTCTACGAAAAAGTTTTTTTATGAGTTTTCGATTAAATCACTCCATTAAAAGTTATTCAACATTTCACTTGTGCCTAATATAAATCTTGCAATATTTTCAACTTTTTACTCATTTTTACTTTTTTTAACTATAAAATCATTGGCAGAGAAGATAAAAATTATAATCATTAGAGCGCAAGTGATAATTTGTGTTAATTTTATGGCTTGAATTGAAAATTAAACAAAAAAAATATCATTTTTTGACAATTAAAACCGATGATATAAAATCCGAATTTGCTATAGTCATGAAATTCAATTTATCCAGGATAAATTTTCGTACTTTAATCAATATTTTGTACCTACGAAGTGAATTTCATACTAATTAATGAGACTATCGACATAAGTTCAATTATTATTCGAATTTTTACCATTTCACCTGACGTCATCTATGAGAAATTTCTTAGAACTTGTAGTCAACATCATTGTTATTGAGCCTATAGTCGATTGATTTGTCGTTAAAAAGTTAAACGTTGAATAACTTTTAATGAAGTGATTTAATCGAAAATTTATAAGAAACCTTTTTTGTAGAGCGTTAAATTTTACGTCAGAATAGTTTACCTTAAATCTTTTCATACATTTGTTTCTGAGAAAAAAAATTAAAAGTAAAAAGTCGTCAAATAATACCATGTTATTTAAATGGTAAAAGTAGCATGATTTCAGCACGGTTTAATCAAGAAATTTAGAGCTTAATTACATTGGATAATTTTTTTTATATCTTAAACTAAAAATTCAGGAGGCGATCGCTGTAAAAAATCAATTTGTAAAATATTTTTGCATCAATTTTTGCATTTTGATAGTGCATATAATCCGATGTCTATTCAGATGATATTATCTTGATAACTGGACAGAACATCCGTATTTTTCATGTTTAAGGTAATTTTGTAAGGGTACTTAATCATTATGTGTGAAAAAATTGTGCGGATTAAAGTAGTATTAGAAAAATATTTTTTTTCCAAAGAAAAAATATGGTATTCATATTTTTTTTAATATTTTGTTTTGAGTTTCTAAACTCTTCGTTCTACAAAATTTAAAAACAATGGTTATTGCAAACCTGTATTATACAATAGGCCAATTATTCAGTCTTCTATAGCCATAAAAACTTTTACTGCAATTGTTACAACTCATAATCTCATAACGACCCATTTTCAATAATTACTGTGGTTAATATCATCAGCAATAATTCATTTTTTTCACTTTTATTCATCAAAAGACATTTCATCGTTGAATTCATTTTCAATTTAAAAAGCTTCAACCCAAAAAAGAAAATGATACACTGATCATTTTATGACGACTTTTATGTTGGAAATCTGAAATTAAAATGATCCCCTCATAATATTTGATCCCTTTCTGCGAAAGGCATAAATGAAAACACTTCTCACCGTTTCAATATTTTTAAAAGCTTTGTCTTTGTTAACAGACGTAAAAATTATATTGAAATGTAAATAATATGAAATCAATAATACCAACCTTTATTCGTCGGTATTAACTGTGACAATGCGGCTATGGGGAGCATAAACAGCAAGGATAACGTCCAAATGCCGGCGATCACTTTGTACGAATGGCTTAAGGTTTGCCATCTACGGGAACGTAATGGATGGCAAATCGCATAGTATCTTTCCACAGATATCACAACCAATGTCCAAGCACTAACCGAAACCGATGTGGCTGCAAGAAAAAAAAATAAAAAAAATTATTAAATCATTTCACTTTGATAATCACAGTGATTTTTTTTTGCGTCGCACAAAAATTCAATTACCAAATTACGATTTAATTGAATATTTTTGTTCAAAGGCTTTATGACATCAAATTAATTAATCAAAGTCATAATCGAACACCATCAAACATAAAAAAATTAATACATCAAACATGAAGCTCAATCGTTTCAGATAAATAAAATATAACTTGTATTGATTTGATAATGGCAAATAATATTTTATTGGTTTCGCAAGATACCGTTTTATAATACTAATATAAATTGAGATAAGCCATTATTGTGTGTTTTTATGGTATTATTTTAATGCTTTAATGCTCAATATTAAAACCGATCATTAAATGATAGTTTGAAAACGATTTTTTTTAAAAAGCTTTTCCTCATTTAATCGAAGTCATATAACTGTTTAACGGTGCACTTAACAACCTTACAGAGGCAATTTCATTGGTTATTTGACTCAACTTTTATAGGCTTGAAAATTGTTACAACTCCTGATTTTTATCATTGGAATGTTATTTATATTATCATTTATCGAAAACATCATTCATTTGAGCTTTAAGTGAAGTAAATATGTGAAAACCCTTAACAAATAAAAGTCAACGACTAAGCAAATTCTTAAGAACTTAAAATAACATCCAATTTTTACATAAGTTTGTATTAAGGGTGGATCGCCGTCAGAAAAAAAAAATTCGATTTTTTTTTTCCATAAATGTCTTCTTATAACATTCAAGAATAACGTGTTAAAAGGATTGGAATAGCTGACTAATGTATTTTCACTGATAAAAATTTAATAAATTGATAATAACATAAAAAAATATCTTAAAAAAAACTTTAAATGCGTTTTTCTCGAAATCAACTTTTTAAAACTGGGAGACAAGATTTCTCAGAAACTATCCAACGGATTGACTTGAAACTTAAAAGTGTTATAGTTCAACACGTTTTCTTGGTACTGAACCTCTGAAATTGGCCCTCAAAGTGAGAGAGGAGGAAAGGTCCAAAAAAAGGTCGTATTTTTTAACTTTTTTTTTCAAAGTCGCGCCATTTTGTGAATTTTCAACTTTTTTCGGATTTTCGAGGTTCAGTACCAAGAAGACGTAAAACCAAAACCTACATTCTTTGGAAAATCATGATCCGACTTCCGGTTTCCGAGAAAACTTGTCTCCCGTTTGCCTCCTCATTTTTGAGGACCCTTTTTCAAAGCGCTGTAAAAGGGGGAGGGAAGGGTACATATCGGGGAAAATAAAAAAAATAGTTCAAAACTTCAACTCTTACATGCCGAAGACCGTTTTTTAATATCTCTAAAAAAAAAATGGCTGCAGTTTTAAAAAAGTCATTTTTTTTACGTTCTGACGGTGATCCACCCTTAAAACTAATACCTACCCATAACAAATTGCAAGGAAGAATTGAAAAACTATGGAAGTTGATAAATTTTTTATATCTTTTCCAATTTCATAATGAAACCTTTAAAAACCAATATAAACTCTACTCCTGTTAAACTATGATTTAGCCCAACAAATTTTCTTCTCTTCACTATATCGGTGATCTATTTTTTTTTCGTCAAATCACCTCAATGTGATTTTACGATTATAATGTAAACCACCCGTTGTTGCAAATGTTTCAAGATTTCAGTAGCAATATTACGAATGATCATCTCAAAAAATTGCAGTATTATGCAAATGTATCGAAGATTAGTTAAAATTTTCTGAAGAATTATAATATTTCCAAGAGCCTCATATTGTTTCTTCATCTTTACCTAGGATTATTAACAGCATTTTCTTCGACTTTATACTCTTTCTTTTCCAAGCATACCATTACTTTAAGATTGCTTGGATTTAATAAAAAAATGCACCAAAGTTTCCTTCTAAATTTCTGTACTTTTAAAAAGTTTTTTTTTTCTTTGTACTCTTTTTGTTTGAAGGATTTTTATTAAACTAAATATAAGTATTTATATAACTTACATGTCTTATTTTTCTCCTAGACTTACTTAAAATTCCTGCCCCTCCTTCTGTTACATAAATATTTTAAAGTATGAACTAAGAATAGTCATTGTTATAATTTCCTGCAAGAGTAACTGTTAATCCATGTTTTTTTCTATTATCCTTTAAATTTTTTGGGGTTACAGATATCGATAAGATATCAAACATATTTCCTGTAAAAATTTCTAGCATATTTCATCTATACTTTGTCTTCTAAACACTTAGAAAATTATGCTCGTATCTTTTAGATTTCCAATTAAACAATCATATAACACCAGAAATTATTTTCTCCGATTTTTTTTAATTTATATAAAAAGTTACATTACATTACACCAAGTATGAACTTGATTTGATGAAGCTGGATTTTACCATTCATTAAAACCTTTATGTGTACCATGCATTTTTGCTGCACCATCAATACAGTTACCAATACATTTATTTATATTTATCTTCATATTTTTTTTTTTAAATTTTGCATATTGAGTTACAGATATTTTCTCCAATTGTTGAAGTACAATTAACAATGACTATCAATCGTTCATAAACACGATCCTCTTTAGTGTATTCAGTGTATAACAACTGAACATTGATCTTTTACGTTAATATCTTCGACGATATTTTATATTATTATAGTTTTGAAATTTATGTATGATTGACATATTTTGTAATTATTTTAATTTTTTTATAGAAGCCTGATAAAGTTATGATACGTAACGAAACGTAGCTAATTTGAATATTAAAAAATATTAAATAAAAAAAAACCGATCTTAAATAACCTGAATTGTCTTCTTATTTAATAAAAGCTGAGATCTGAATTTTTTCATCTTTCATTAGAAAGTTAATATTATAAATAACAGAATTTGCAGTAGTTTCAAATAATAGTGATACAAGATTACCCCTTTCTTTATTGGTGCCAATTTTATCAAGGCGATTTTTACTTTTTATAACACATTCTCCAATGTGCATTTTTAATAAGGGAGCAAACTCACTTATTAATAAACGTAATTCCAGAAAATTTCCTTGTTTTAAGTTTTCGTCGACCCAATTAAATACAGACTCCCAATTCTACAAATCCTAATATATTAGTTATAGTACGAAGGCTTAAAGAGTATGGTTCCCTCTAAACTATAGCGCAAAAAGAATAAAAAAATTACCAGAATAAAATCGGGACATCATTGTACGAATACAAAAAGATGAGCCATCTTAATCAAGTGCTGAAGTGTCCAATAATAAAAAAATAAACAAATATTCTGCATAAAGAATTACTGAAGAAAACAGAAACATTCTAGTCTATGAAGAATAGCAACCCAAGGACAATTTCGAGGGAAACAAATAGTCCAAAATAAAAACGTGTTTTAAAATATTTATGTTTGTCTAAAAACTTTTAATTATGCGAGTTCTTAAAAATTCTGGAATGAATATAGGTTTTAATATGGTCAATGTTCTTATAGGTATGAATCCAATACAGTGGACCCCCGGTAATCCGACAAACAGTTTGCAGGGCAGAGTCGGATTAGCGAATTTATCGAATTATAGAGTACTGCCTAAGACCCCCTATAGTCCGGATTTTTTTACGAAAGAGTACCTTGTAATCCGACAAATTACAGATCCAATGATAAGATTTTATATGTTATATACATATTATGTATTCTGAAGTACAAATCATACTTCATTATGTATATGTCAAATTTAGTAAATTAAACAACACAATAGAGAGCTTACGTTTTATTTACATTAGGACTTGACATTAGGAAATAATTGTGTACAAACAAATGTTCATAGAAATAATCAAAAATTATTCCTTTTATTGGTATTGATATTATTTTCTTGAGAAAAGAACATCAATATTTATTGTTTTATTATAAGCATTTGTTATTACATTATAGGTAAACAAAAGAATAGCTTTACCTATAATATGAAGAAAATTTTCTTAAAAGTAGTATTTTTTTCTCTCTGTGTAGCGAAGATTGTCAAAAAAATATTCAATACATAATAAATAATAGACCATGTCGGATTACAGGGGGTGCCGGATTAGCCGAGGACCGGATAATGGGGAGTCCATTGTATATAGAATAATATGTATATTAAAAAAACCCACTTAATTTGTTATAGTCAAATATAAGTAACTGAATTTAATTATATCCATATTGTGCATACAATATATAAGATATATTGCTGTCCAATTTATGTAGTATAATTTAATATAATAATATATAAAAATCATACCACTAACATAAAATTGAACAGAAGTTCAAACAAAAATATTCGTGACGTATTGCCCAGATACGTATTTCGATTGCCAAGCAATCTTCATCAGTGGTCACCAAGTAGTTTGGATCACTCCGTAACTGCTTTGTGATGATCCATATTATTAATTAAAAATGTGACAATAATACTGATATTAATTAAGTTTTGCAATTCAATTTTTGATGGTACGAAGTTCATCGGCCCCTAATAATTCTCTTAAAAAAATAAATTATTATCTCAAATTTCTGTATGAAAGAATTGAATTTTTCCTAAGCTACGATTTTGATTTCAAACAAAACGTTTGAATAATTTAATCATTATAAAATTAATTGACTAAAACCGAAGTTAAAGAAAATTTCCTCGAACTTTTTTGTACCTTATAATAAGGTTCAAAGAAAATATGTTATAAAGCCATAAAAACAACCTTTTTTTGTTCGTTTTTTCCCGAAAGGCAAAACACATTATTTTATTTCCATCCAAATGAAAAGATAACGTCACTCCAACAACATTCAAAAAAAACCTTTTCCGAAATGAATATTTAATACACTTCTCAAGTCATATTTTTAGGTCTTTTTTTAAAGGTAATCTTTCGCAGAAAAATGGTAAAATAAACGGTGGAAAACAAATTTGTTGTGGACAAATAACGCGGGTGTCAAACCCACAACCTATTTTCACAAACCAAAAAAAAAAAAATACCGAAATCAAACAGATTTTCTCTTTTGTCATGGAAAAGATATTCCTAAAGATTTTTTTTTCTGATAAACTCAACTTTTATTCATTCGTACCCTATATATTTAGATATATAGGTTGTATATAGTGAATAATGATAAGTTTGTTAAATCTAAATTAAAGGCTGAATGTCAAGCCCTTCTTTGTTATCAATAATACTCTCTGATATCTCAACTACCGTCGTCATTTCACTGTGTTATATACAATCTTTGAGCTGATTTCTATATATAAACTTTTCTGTTGACTTGCAAATTTATCTGTTAAACCCTCTGCTTATTTAGTTCAACAGTTATAAATTATACTTTTTCCCACATGAAAATTCTAAAATATTTTTCGTGGAAATTCAATAAAAATAAAAAAACATAATTATTTTTCAATTTAGTTTTACTTATTTTACTATTTCCCGTAGCTTAATAAATTTCAGTATTTGTTATCCTTACGATCATGACTTCAAGTTGAACTTTCATAAAGTTTTCTTGTTTCCCTTGGCATTATTTAAAAGTTCAAATTTCCTTCAAGATATATTCATAATTAAATTAACTTGATTGAATTAATTGATTCTTATTTAACAGAGTGTAAATAGATATGAGCAAGTCAGCCATTATATTATAGAATGAGCTTTTGCTATAAGTTTCAGCATTGAGATATATTGTTCTTATTTAACTATACATTTATCGTCAAGAACACATTTCATATTGAATTTTTGAATTCAAGTAAATTTTTATGCCTCATTTTACACTATATTCAGTAGACGATTCAAAAAAAACGCTGATTTTTTTTTCTTAATAATATCGAAAATATTGTTGGGAATGACAAAAAAAATCCTTTGAAAGTTTAAGCTCTTAATATTAATATTAAGTGGTGCCGCATCGCAAATTTCGAGATTCCTTTTAAATAACATGGGGAACAATATTCTCTTACACTTTGGAATTTTAAAGCTCACATTGGTGACAATATTTCGCAATAACCAAGGTATATTTTTGTAGAAAATTGAACGATCTACAAAAAAGGTCTTGTACTAGTTTTTGGTATATTCCATCAAAAGTTATGCGAGGTCAAAGTTGAACTAAAGAGAAATTTTAATATTTTTTCAATTTTTTTGAAACCTGTGAAAAATATCAAAAACTTTGATAGAGATTAGTTAAAGAAAATAAAGTGCTCTACCAAAAATGTTCTATAAAATTTTCTCATAAAATTGATGGTTGCGTCAAAAAATTGAAAAAGTATTAAAATTTCTCTTTAGTTCAACTTTGACCTCGAATAAATTTTGAAGGAATAAACATACCAAAAACTTGTATAAGATCTTTTTTGTATATCGTTTAATTTTCTACAAGAATATGCCATGGTTATTCCGAAATATTGTCACCAACGTGAGCTATAAAATTCCAAAGTGCGAGAGAATATTGTTCCCATGTTATTTAAATGGAAAATCGAAATTTTCGATGTGGCACCTCTTAATATTAATATTAAGAGCTTAAACTTTCAAAGGATTTTTTTTTCATTCCCAATAATATTTTCGATATAATAAAGAAAAAAAAAATCATCATTTTTTTTGAATCAGTCTAATATTCAGTAGCTTTAAAGTTTTTTCTTAATTTCTAATAGGTTTTTCGACGCACCAAATACCAAACCTGTGAAAAAAACGATTCATTTCATGTTATTTTTTCAAATTTTTATATTCAAAGTGATTTATTAGTTTATCACTCGATAGAATTTTGTATTTTCTTTCCACAGGAATAAATAAAAGTCATTATAATTAGACTTAACAGATTAATACTTTAGGCCGACGATATGAAGATTATATTTGTCTTTTTTAAGAAAGTATTAATTTATATATGAACCGTTTATTTTGAAAGTGAGTTAAGTCCATTTCAAGAACAATCCCAATAGTGTTATCATTTTTAACCATAGATAGTAAGGAGGAGGCAATAATTGGCGATTTTGTTAACAACTAAAATGAAATCAGTAATTTGTCAAAACTTAGCAGTTAAATAATTAGCATACTTCGTTCTAGTTACAAGAAGTAGAATCACCATATAGACTGACCTTGAAATAGACTTACGCCACTTTCAAAATAAACGAGTTTTTTTTTATTATATTTAAACTGTTCTTGTTTTAAAGTCGTATTGATATTTTTGATTATTCTAAGGAACCCGAAATTGCGTTCTTCCTAGAACCTCCAAAGCTTCCAAATATGTAAATCTGGCCCTGCATGCAGTCCTCAAAATCACTTGTGTTTTGATTCACTTTTTTAGACATTTTTTTTTTTTTTTTTTGGTAAATACTTCTTTATTGATATTTTTTGGATCAGATATGTCTATATATCTCTAACAAAATTTTAGACATATATTATTTTTTTTTTAATACGTTTCATCAAAATGAAGTTTAAATACGTCTTATTTTTCAATTTTTATCTTTGGTATTTTAAATATTTTGCCCTTGTATTTACGGTTCAATTCATTAGTAAGCGTTTAATTCATATGACAGACTACTCCAGGTACTTGACAGAAAAATAAAAACCAAGAATCGATAAAAAATTAAATGAAGAAAATATTTTTCCAGCTAGAACAACCACTTGTTGGTAAGTTTTTGATTCATTTTCAACCTGAAAACCGTTTTTTTTCCATTCCTTTTCATTTATTCTTTTACAAAAGAATACAAAAATATTCAAATTTCTCAACATTTTTTCCATATAAAATTCAAAGAAAAATATTGTACGGATTCATAAGATATGGTTTGTATATAGTGTGTTCCACATTACCGAATTTAAAATTCAATTTATTTTTGATTTGAAAAAAAAAATGTAAGAAAAATACTCTGCATTGTGCGTGAAGCATGTTGAGAAGAGAAAAAAAAAAGGAGAAGTTAACACGATTTTAATGTTGAATTGAAGGAGCAAATTTGCTTCATAAACATAATTTCAAATGACAAATTACCAACATTTGCTTGTTAGTTCATAAACGAACGACACAAATACATTTATCACATATGTTGTTCGCATCGTCTGAAAAACTGATATTAGTTTTTGAAAGTTTTCAGTCTCGTCACAATATTTCAAATGTGTCATTTATCAAAATGAGCTTCAGAGGTTATCAAATGTATAAGGTGGAAAATGAGGTCTTTGTGTTATACGGAATATATTCGCAAATTTTAACATAGTTTTTAGACTTATAAAAGAACATTTCTACTGTGAGTTGCATTAAAATTTTTTGGTAAAAAGCTATTCATAAAATTGAAGGTTTATTTGTGTAATTGGAAAATATCTTTTCATATTCACTCGGCTGTATTCCTTCTCATTGTTGTTTTTTTACTCTTTATTATTCTCTTGTTTCAGTGACATGGAATTGTGGGGTTGTTTATCTTGATCATATATCCTTAATACCAATGGAGTTGTTTCATCCCATTTCTCAAATTGTATTTGATAGAAGAAAATTTTAAAATGATCTTTTTTCGACTCCGTAAGATACTTTTCCTAATTTTAATCCCCAGAATTGTTTCTTATATGAGCAGTACTCATAAAATATCAAAATTCTTGTCCTTTCTGTTTAAAAAATATAAGCGACTTTAAAGGTATAACCTATATTTACCGAAATATAAGTTTGGGTAACTTTCTTTGAGTCAGGATTTCTCAAGCGGGCCACTAAAAATCGACTATTCGCATTTAGTATTTCTATGAGCATATTTGGGTAGCTTTATAGGTTGAAAGTAATACCCTAAAACGATTTTTGAAAATTTTAATTTTTCAAAAATTTATGAGCGAGTAAAAATTTCGAGTACTTTTTTTTTTTAAATTATAATATATCAGTAAATAATGACTGGATTTTAGTGAAACTCGGTTTGTGTGCTAAGGAATAGCAGAGGAATAGAAATAAAATAGTTAACGTTAAAAAATTGTTTATAATTAATTAGTTTTATAATAAACAAATGGCAATTTAACTAACTTCTCGGTGTTGTAGAAAAAAATTTTTTTTATACAAAATATTCGTTGAACTAGTAACTAAATGATGGCACAAGAAAATTTTAGTGCTCTCTTACCAGGAAAAAGATATGAAAAAGAAATAAGTTCTATATTTTAATAAATATTCAATAATTTAATTTATTTTTAAAGTTTTATTTAGCCTGGAAAACTACAGAAGGTAGAAGTATGTTCGATAGCTCGGTGTAGGCGTAGCGCGTCCACCTCGGCCGCTGTCTAGCACATTCAATTGTTCATATCTTTTTCCTGGTAAGAGAGCACTGCAATTTTCTTGTGCCATCATTTAGTTAATAGTTCAACGAATATTTTTATAAAAATTTTTTTTTCTACAACACCGAGAAATTAGTTAAATTGCCATTTGTTTATTATAAAACTAATTAATTATAAACAATTTTTTTTACGTTAACTATTTTATTTCTATTCCTCTGCTATTCCTTAGCACACAAACCGAGTTTCATTAAAATCCAGTAATTATTTACTGATATATTATAATTTAAATAAAAAGTACTCGAAATTTTTACTCGCTCATAAATTTTTGAAAAATTTAAATTTTCAAAAATCGTTTTAGGGTATTACTTTCAACCTATAAAGCTACCAAAATATGCTCATAGATATATTAAATGCGAAAAGTCGATTTTTAGTGCCCGCTTGAGAAATCCTGACTATAGTTTCGTGATCTTTATCTGGTGTGTAGGCTTGTCAAAAAGATTAGTTGATGACTATGGGTTCGTACATACATTATTAGCTTTCAGAAAGAAGTATATGTTTTAAATTTAAGCTTTGAATAACAATTAGTCCAGAGTATATGTTGTTTTGTGTAAAATCCTCTTTTTGCCAAGTATATGTCATATATTAAATGGTTAAATACCTTATATTCACCTACTGAAGTATGCATTATTTTGACATTTTGTGCTTGCAATACCTCTGCTCCTAGTCAAATCTCAAACTCCAAATTTTAGGTGCATAATACTATCATACAGTATTATAATGAGGTGATATTTCAGATTTTTATCTGGTCCTCCACCAAAGATATTGCGCTCAGAAAATTGCAAATTTGGAAAATTTCCAAATTTTGTTATTTTTTATTTTAAAAAGGCTTAAAGTCTCAGACCTCAAATGTTGTTTTTGAATACAACTAGTACCTAATTGTTTGAAAAAAAAGTTTTAACGGGTAGACTCTTTCCCTTCCTTCACAATCTTTCCGTGAAATTTGGAGTTTTTACAAATGAGAGCTAAAAATTTTGGCTGAAATTTCACCCCTTAGAATTACATTGAGGTGAAAATGTCTTGTTACAACCTTATAGCTTATATTTTTATGAAGACACTGCTTTTAGTTTCATTTTGATAGGACAAATAGGGCCTAAGATAATCAAGTTTCTGCTAACCCTTAAAAGTGCAAAAATGTAAAACTAATATGACCACCACTGGAAAATTAAAAACAATAAAATTAAAATAATGATGAATTTGAACTACCAATATGTTGGGGTGACCGCAAAAAAAATCAGAATTAAAAAAAATAATCAAGCGACCAGTGCTGGACCGACTGAATTGGACTGACCCCGACGCCACCTCGATATTTTAACGAAAGTAAAATTTTTAATTATTATTCTTTTCGGTTTCCAACAGTGACTTTGCTTTGACTTGATTAAAACATAATTTAATAGTATATGAAATTTAGTGGTTTTTCAGGATTTATTATTAGGTTTTAGCTAATTTAAACAGTAAACTGGTTATAGCGTAGTAAAAACACTTGAACGTAACTGGGGTTAAAAGGTCCACGTGGATCTTTTCCATAGCCAGCCACGTAAAAGTTAGATCCAACGCAATTTTTGCAAGCAATGGACCCATGAAAATTGTATTTCTAACCGAGGGTTTATTTACTTCGTTTGTTATAATTGTGATTCAGGAAATGATAAGTTTGATTAAGTTAAGATAAAGGTATAAAAAATATTACTTAAGTTACAATTAAAGTCAATATTTCTATAAAGAAAGAAGAGTTTTATGTTATGTTTAAAATGACTGTTATTAAATTTTTCAAATGAAAATCCAGAAATATTTCATTGATTTAAATACTGTTAGTAATTCATATCATCTGTCATATACTTAAAATAAATACAGGACCATTTTACCCCTTAGCCATCCCTTTTTGTCCCTACTAAGGAGCAAAAAGAGACAGACTACAAGGTCTAGAAAAAATGTAATATAACAAATTTCTATATGGATGATTCCATTAAAAATTAAATCTAACATGGCCAGATATTTGTTTGTTTGGCTAGCATTATACGTTTCAAATTAATAGGGTTGGTTTTCTCAATATAATACGGAATAGTAAAATTGGACCTTTAAAACCCACCCTACCCTAGCCTTTAAAGCATTGCCTCACTATGTCCCAAACATAAGATAAGCACAATCCTAAACTTTTAATCAAAAATTTGTCAAAAAAATTGTTTATGATTATAATTAATCAATTAAAAACAAAAACGTTTAATAAACAATCAAAATTTCAAACTTTGTAATCAAAGTGCCATTAATATTACCTATATATTTTTCTTAATCTACAGACTTCAATTAACGGATTTCGTGATACTTTTGCACCAAAAGTCTTAACTATAACAAAGTCATACCAATCCCAAAGAAGAAAAAATAATCTCTTTGTTATTAAAATTTTCAATAAAATTATTATAATTTTACAAATTGTAATCAGGCAATTATTGAATTATTCAGCTAGAAAATCACAATTAGGTAGACCAACAATGATGTAAGTTTAAACAAAAAAATAACATGATACGATTAGTGATAATTAAAATCTCAAAATATAAATGATTGAAATTTTTCAAATTGAATTCAATTTGTTCAGTCAAGCTTCACAATATGAACTCTTCATAACAATGAAAAAATAATTATTTTAGATTTAATTTCAATTTGATTGAAATATTATGTAAATTTTTAATTAAACATTGCCTCAATTGTTATAATACATTTCATCAAATCCAACAGACTGCAAAATGAAAAAGTTAATAAGATTTAATCTACTCCTTAAAATAGCCTTTTTCAACCGAAATATATTATATGTATTCTCTATTAATTCTAAATTATTATAAGAGATTCACAATTGACTTTACATTAAAAAAGTTTGCATAGAGCTTATTAGAAAAAAAAAATTTTATTGTGAAATAAAATATTAACTATAAGTACCGTACCCAATTTTCCTATTCATTCAATTTAATTTGACGGTTTTCAGTAAATGCAACAATTTTATTTAGTTCACTAAAATATTCAATTTTAAAATATTTTATTCATAGTCATCCGAATAAACTAAAAAAAGAAAAAATAAAGCTATTTTTTTTTTGGCAAGCTGCCGTCTTTGGTAAACTTTAAACGTTGCAAATGGTTTTTTTTTTCAAGTTTACGAGCCTCATATTAAATGAAAGTTTTTGTAAAGAAAAGAGTTACGAGATGTAGACGGTACAAGGTATATTTTAAAATTTAAATGGAATTTAAATGACATGATATTTGTATGAATTTAATGGCATAGCGATGAAAAAAATCGGGATATACTTTGTTAAAATTGCTCCTGAATTTAACAAGTCATTTGTTACGGGAATCATTTTATAAGATACTGTTTTTTAACAAATATTTCAGCGATTTCATTCCTGTTTCAATTAATATTTTTGAAAAAGTATCTTTTATAAGCTTTTTCTGGTTTATTAATTTTCGTCAGTTATTATCTTAACTACAACTGCTGGTTTTGTTCAGAAACCTAAAAATGATTTTTTTAATCAAAATAATTTTTTTCCGCTGACTTTGAACAGTTATACTGTGTATACAATATATAGAATATATTGGGGTCCAATTTATGTAGTACTAACTGGTCCCCGCAACTTCGTCTGCGTAACGTAGGTGTAGAGTATATTTTCTTTTTAGCTTTGCTATTTGTAGTGGTATATGAAAATTTTTATTTTTCTTATTTCTTTTACGAAAAATATAATCATACTTAAAAACACTATTTTGTCAACTTTAAAAAGACACATTCAATAAACTGTTGCAAAGAATAAAATTGTTCTATGTAATAATCAATTAATTTTCAAAAAATATTTATAAATATCTAAAAAGAGTATGTCTCTTGCATATAGCTACGGTAGGTATATCTACCGTAGACCAAATAATCTGTAATTCAATCAGCATCTATACATAAATAAAAAATTTCGCCAAGTTCAATAAAGTTGGTCTTAATTATAAGTAAAATGGAGTGCCAATGCGACATTTTTCAAATAACTTACATTTTTAAACTTGTGATATCTTTCGAATGAAATGTTCAAATTGAATAACTCAAAAAGTTATATAGTGGTATTGAAGCAAACTTAAATATGAAGTCATTTATTTTGATAAGGATTAATCCCAAAGTATAAATAAAAGAGCTTTTATAGCGGGGGCATTTATATATATTTTTTAAAATGAAAAAACACTTATTGTGACATAACCAAAATAGTTAGACATATGCTGTCGCTCTATTTTTTGTAGATAATGATATGTTCTGCATAATCGTAGTACATTATTTTGTTCTATAACCAATAGTTTTCGCAGCGCACGCGATAAAAGAATGTTTTTTGGTAATTTTTTCAGACCTTGGGTTACATTATTGAAGTTTTAGTATGGATCCCTAACTTTTTTGAAAATGTAATATAGCCTATGTTCACCGGAAATAGTGTAACTTCCCAACAGTGAAAGAATTTTTCAAATCGGTCAAGTAGTTTCGGAGCCTATTCAAAGCAAACAAACAATCAAATCTTTCTTCTTTATAATAATAGATAGATTATACTACACAAATTGGACCGCAATATATTCTATATATTGTATACACAAATTTTTTAATGTTTCAAAACAAAATTATTTCATCCCCATAAAAATTCATTAATATTGGAAAAAAAAACAAGTAAAAAATGGAAAAACTAGATAAAATAATGGTTATTAATTATCACGAAGTACTTTTCAGCAACAGAATCCTTGGCTAAACAAGACCCGATACGCACTTGTTGGCTTTTTGCATTCATAAATCATTTAACTATAGTCGTGTTTTACATATTTTAAAATTTAAATTTCTAATGCTAACGAATATTTAATCTGTTTTTCATTGCAAATGTTTTTATAATTGGATTGAAATCGTTAAGTATTAGATATATTTTTTCCTTATCTAACCTTAAACGATCCATAAAAAGCTTCAATATTTTTATACGGTTTTTCATTTACTTTACAAATAAAAAGCAAAATTTTCTAGCATAATTGTTCTTAGATTTTCACACAACTCTTATTCATTGCAATGATTTTTAATCAAAAATTTGAAAATTTACAAGAACCATTAGTTCTTATCGTTTAAAAGAGGTATTTCGTTTACCAAAAGAGTAAAGGAGTTCTTTTACAATGAAATAGATATTAAATAAAAGAATATAAATCATAAAGCTCTACTGGAGGTAAAGTGCAATAGTGAAAATTATAGATGGATAATATAGATATACATAAGAATTGCATTGCTGAACGATTGATCTGCAGAAGATTTATCCTAGAAATGAATGAATATCGGTAATAGCCGTGTTATTGGTTTGAATTTTTATTCCAATTAAACTGATTTAAACGTTATCCTGCTGTTTTATAAAAAAGCTAGGAATTAAGTAAAATTTTTGAATGAGACAAAATTCGAAGGAAATTAAGTTAATATGCTTGATTCGTCGACAAGAACACTGCCATTACCGAGATTCAAAAATTGTTTGGAAAATTCTTCAGTAGATGGATCATTCTGCAACGCAACTCATGTTGCCAGCTGAAATTTTTTTACATTGTATCACAAATTTTATGGTTTTAAGCAGGAGAATATTTTATTGGTAGAATCAAAACTTGGAATGATTGGCAATGTTTGGGAGAAATCGCCAATCAGTAAAATCATTGCGCCTTCAAAACAAAGTCAGTTATTGCGTCGAACTTCCAATGGTTTCAATGGTTATATGCGTTTCTTAAATTAAAATTACCGACAATATTAAATTGACATATAAGTGTGAGTGACGTGAACTGCCAATTGCGTAAAATGCCAAACCTAATTTATTTAAAAACTCATTTTATTAATTTTTTTCTGTAAATTGTTAAGATATATTAATAGTTATTCTGCTATTCGGAAGGAAGACGAATCTAACAAATCATATATCATCATAATCGGTCCCGTCATTTTTCAAGCTCTAATTGGTCTACTACCGCTACTTTGTATTTTATGCTGAAGAAATCTGATTTGACAAACTTTGTATGTCAATGTAATGGCAAGATGCTTCAATGGAGAGAATCAATCCGAGGGCAACGCATGAACATAGCTTGAATAAAGCAAATCGTCAGCCTAAATTCTCAATCTGCTAAGTTCACTTTTAAATTTTTTTGTTTTTTTGTTCCAATAGGAAGGAATAAAAAATTCTATCAAATGACAAACTGATAAATCTATTTAAATATAAAAATTTCTTAATATGCAAAATGAATCGGAAATCTGCTTTATGTAGTAATTTATGTAGCTTATATTTACTTTTTTTGCTTTCCCTGAAAACACTGTTAAAAAGAATTTAGCAGCTTAACACTTTAGGCCGACGAAATGTGTTGGTTGTCTGGCAATTGAAATAATTGATTTCTTTTTATATAATTTTTATTTTCTTTTTATATATTTATTATTCTAATGAAGTATTGAACTTAATTTTGTTCAGTTTATTTTTGATAATTTAAACTAAGTGTAACTAACACATTCATTTATAAAACACTACGTTCATTGCATGTTAGGCAGTACGAAGTTTGCTGGGTCAGCTAGTAATAATTATAAAAATAATTATAATTACAGCAATCAGTCATTGAAGGACCAACGATTTAAAACATTGGCATACAACAGCTGGCCAATAGTTGAAGTAATGTCTGGCCCATTGCTGTTTGCCATCAATACATGGCCGATAATACACGCAATTAATGGACCGACGTTAACATTTCGACTATAAGCCGTTTATCGGCCAATGAAAATTGCCATCGCTGTGCCATTAATCGACATTCTTGGCCCAGCCATGGCCCAATCTAGGGCCGATTTCCAAACTTTGGGTAGATCAACTGCTCATCTCTTGATACGTTCTTTAGTCACATTTACTATTTACTATCGCCAATTTTCACAAGAAGACAGCATCATTAAAAAAGAAATAAAAATTCTATTCTATGATCAACTTTTAAATAATCAATATGGTTTATTAAAATATTTTATCTAACAAAATGAGACTTTATCTTAATAAAGTGAGATCAGACATTTCATAGTGCAGAAAAAGCCATTAAAAATATTGACAGACGAGTTTGTGTTTACTGCAAAACTTGTATTTTAAGCTTGAGCTTTAGTCTTATATGTTCTGAACTTTAAAGCAAAATGTTAATTTAGATACTGTTATATAGTAGTTTTTTTTTATTCTAAAATGAAAATGAAAGTCATTATTCGAGAATAAAGTAGCTTAATAAAGAGGTCGTATCATAAAGAGAACATAACGTATTCCATATAATAACAAACAATTTTTAGGGGAAAATAAAATTAGTAATATAGAAGTTTTTAATGGCATTCTTAAATTTAAAAAACAAATGCTATGAGAGACATGAGGCAACCATTTTGTACGATATAATCTGAGTAGTATGACAGATAAAAAGTTATTAAAGAAAAATTATAAGTAACTTTGAAATTTTAAAAGTTTTTCTTTCGAATTTGTTTATAATATTGTATTTTTCTTCAACTTAATATGTTAGTTTAGTGCTTAATTCAATATTTTTCCAGTCCTGTGCAGGCTCAATAAGGGATAATTGATTTTTTTTTCAATATAAAACCAATAACTATCAAACCCTAAAGATAGCAATAAAATTCAAGATTATGTAATTTTTGTAATTCTCGAAAAAAAATCTATTGAGTTTGTTTAATTTAACATAATTTTCTTTGCGATGAATTATTCAAAGCCATTGAAACATATTTTGGTTTGAATTTTAATTTTCATCCATCCCTATCCGTAAAAAAACCGGTCCTATCCCGATTTATTATAATAAACGATAGCTTTTTTACGTTTCTTTTGATTGTCATTCACGAATTTTTCACAGAAAACTCATTTCTTGTTTTTCTTTGCGTGTTAAAATTGTTGTCTTAATCCATTAGATGCAATACATTGAAGCAAAAGAATAACAACTTTTTATGATAAATTCCTGTCTTCCCTTTTTCTATCCATTGCAACATTGTTTTTTTTTTTGCTTCAGCAAACAAATGATTTTATATTTCACCAGGTTTTCATATTTTAATCAATATCGAGGATCAGAGAATCACAATGTAAGGACAAAAGTAACCCAGTTTTTATCAATTACCACAATATTGACAACTGGTTGAAAATTTACCATTAATTTAAATAAATTACCTTCAATCTATTAATTGGATAATCAAAAAATTAGTACAGTTTAATCTCACTAATCCGGCACTTCAATAGATCGGCACATCCAATAATCCGGATACCTCCGCCCACGCCTCTCTCGTCCCTCTATTCAAGTCCATACATTTATTTCCTCTATGAAATGCTTTATTTTATTTATTACCTATGACTTTTAACTATAATCCAGTAATCCGAACATTCCAATAATCCGGCACCTTTCGGTTTTTAATTGTGCCGGATTAGCAAGATTACACTGTATTTTCTTTGCTCAAATTTATATCAATTAAAATTAAATATTTTGATTGCCATAAGGTATATTGGTTTGGTCAAAATGGAAGACAATTGTTTATGTTTTCAAATTGTAGCCTTATATATTCTGAAGCTAGTAACGCCATCTCTGTGTTTTCTTCATGGTTGTTTCACTGATTTTCGAACATTCAGCTGTGATTAGCTGTTGGTGGGAACGCCCTCTCTATATTTTCTGCTTGGATCTTCCACTGATATAAGATAACCCGGCTGTAATATAGTGTAGGAGGTAACGCCCTCTCTTTGTTTTCTTCAAGGTTGTTTCACTGATATTTGAATATCCAACTGTGATAAGCTGTTGGTGGGAACGTCCTCTTTATATTTTCTGCTTGAATCTTCCAATGATATAAGATTACTCTGCTGTAATATGCTGAAGGTGGTAACGCTCACTCAATGTTTTCTTTAAGGTTGTTTCATATTTTTCGAACTTCCAGCTACGATTGGCTATTAGTGGGAATGCCTTTTGTAAATTTTGTACTTAGATCTTCCACTTATATTCGATCACACAACTGAGCAGGACTACGATACTGGTGCCACGATTTAAAAAATATAAATATTTATTTACGAAATAGCGATAATTAAAAATTGATTTTCTCCCCCTTTTTAGAGAAAATTTTTCAATATTTTCATGAAAAAAAAATGGTAAATGTTTACAATTATAGCTTAAAAATTTAACAAGGGGTCCAGGAGTAAAATCCCGATAAGGGTTGGGGTGCGTCGCCCTTATATGGCAATATTCCATTTGAATTTTCTTTTTAGTTTAATTCGCGAGGAAGTTAAGCCGTATTCAAATAAACTTCAATAAAAAAAAATCGGTTGACATAAAAGAAAATATTTTCAGTTCAATCAAGTACAAATAAAAGCTAACCAAATAACTATATACAGTTCAGATTTTTTTGACATTCCAAGTCTCATTTTGAAAATTTAGAGAAAAATTTGCTTGATTAAACTATAAGCAGGCTGCGACCATCCTCTATTTGACCGCCTACGCTGCACACCTGCTACGATCTGCTCTGAATTTAAAGTTTGCCTGAATATGGGGAAAAAGTTATGACCAGCGATGGTCAATATTTGTTAAATAAGTTTCAAAATAAATTCACTTTTGACTGCAAAAAACAATCCAAACTAAATTATCCTTCTATGGATTCTGCATATTAACGCTCTGATAATTCAGAAACATCAATCGCATTAATAATAATCAATCATCGTTTTTCATAAATTAATTTTTTACACTAAGGGCCGGTTAATAAATTCTAGATAGTGACATTTATCTCTCAGATTAAAGTTCATCCAGAGGATAGAGAAAACATACGTATTTCTACTAGATCTGTGGAGGATTTATATGACTGACATATTTTATCTGTTAATTCTTAAGGATTTGATGAGTGAAATAAACTTTGAGTAAAATTTTAAACCATTTCAAATAAAAAAATTTAAATTTGAAAATCTCTAAAAGTTACTTTTAGAGATTATCAAAAAATTTTCAATCTTTTCAGTTTGCACTTCAACGAAATATTCTTACATCAAAAATGAGGAAGTCAAAAAAAAAATGGAAAACACTTTATTACAATGAAGATTTAAAAACGGTAACATTTGTTACAAATTATCTTCCTTATTAGTATGTATAGACAGTGGCGTGCACAGAGATTTTAGGCAGGGTAGGCAGAAATTGTTTAAAGCTACTTTAATATAATCAAAAATGCTGCTTAATTCGTCGTCATGATGAGTAAATAATGAACCCTATACCGATTAGCCAACAAAATTTTAAAGTGTGAATTTTCCGATCTTTTTTTTGACAATCGATGGGAAATCGTTCGTAGAGGTATGTGAAAGAAACCGATTCGTTTGTGACAAAATAGTTTAGCGATAATAAATTAATTAAGAAAAATTAAATGTAAAACTAAAAAAACAAAAGTTAAGTAAAATTAAACAGAATCTCCCCCCTTCGAAAAAAATGGAGAAAAAGGCAATTGTGAAATTAATTTTTTTCCTCAAATTATATTTTCCCAAAATTTTACAAAATAATAAAAATAGAAATATAATTAAACAGGCTTTTCTCCCAAATTTTTTCATCGTCTGTGAAATTCAATTATTCACACCAAAAATTTTTGAAAATATATATACGAAGTAGAACATTAAGTGTTTTTCGAAATTCGGAAAAATATTTTTCTTTAACTTTTTTTTAGTTCTAGTCTTAACCAACCGTTTCCTAAATTTTCCCTCATTTTTGTTATTGTATGCTGCTTTAAGCCTTATTTTTTTTAACATTTTACTATATCAATGACTAATTAATTACTTTTTCTTAATTAATTTATTACCGCTAATCTAATTTGTCACAAACGAAACGGTTTCTTTCACAAACCTCTACGAACGATTTCCCATCGATTAGCAAAAGCAAATTTCGGAAAATTCACACTTTAAAATTTTATTGGCTAATCGGTATAGGGTAAATAATGATGTTGATATTTTTAACCACAGATATCCATAGACTCATTTTGTAAACTTTATTAAAGAAATACAATATAATCGTCAGGATTAAATAATAGAGATAATACTTAGATAATATATTATAAAAATTTATTAGAATTAAATAATAACAATGTACGTAGATTACTGATCGTTAAATTGATTATTGAGATCAATCAAATTCAAACTTTGATAATGAATAAAAAACGATGCTACTTCGGGAATTTTCGTAATTTGTCGTATTGTAAAAAGACAGTGTCTTTCTATGAGGTTGTGTGCGTGCGTATGTGTAGAATTGTAAATTTGTAATATACGAACGCACACACGGACACATATATAGCTATGAGTGCACACATATAAGTATTTAGGCACGAATAGTATGTGTCTTTCCCGTTGCTGACCTAGTAGCGCTAGTGTATCGCAATACAAATATTACCAGTCGCTTACTTAATATTGAACGAACGAAGGAGCTGGCATAATCTGTATACTGTATAGATGATATCCGTTAAGATTTTTTGTTTATTGATATTTGATAGCACTCGTAAATAAAATAAAATTATATATCAGAACAAGATTATAAATATTTATCTGAATTATGTAGGGTAGGCAGTGTCTTTTTGTCTATATGTAATGCACGCCACTGTGTATAGATATATTTTATAGCAAATAGTCAAAATTCAATTTCAATCTTACATTTTCACAGCTGCTTTAATTAATTTCCATCTCTTCCTCTAAATATTGCGACGAAATTCGCTGATCGATTGCAGGAAACTCATTATGAAATTCTAATACGTCCACATTGTCATTTTCCATCGTTGATGCTAATATCAGAATATTGCACGATTTTCTTAGAACCATAGTTTTCGTATAACTTCTAGTTGAAAACTTTACCATGCTATTATAATTCATTCTCTAAGCATTTACAGACACATTCTTGTTATTCATAACATTTGCACAATTCTTCAGATGTTGACTTTATGGAGCGGATATTTTCTTTACTATAGGTGAAAATATGAAATGTATAAATGAACATTCCTTCGCATTTCTAGCATTTGCGATTGTAGGGAAATGATTTAAAGCAAATTTATCGCATAGTTTAACAAATTTGAGAGAGAAATTATTATCAATGGGATTTACGAAGCGTAATCCTTCATTGAAAGCCTTAATATAATCCTAATAAATGACATTGCGTGGTTTAATTGATAGACGACATTTATAACGTAGGAGTTAAAAGAGTAGTCACGTTAAAAATACCACCGACAAAAATGCTATTTTCAAAAGTGAAAAAAGAAAAACAAAATAAATTCACCTGAGATTTATATTCTGTAAACATATATATTGACGACCAAATATATTGATTTCTTTAACTGTTTTTAATCTTAACTTTTCAGCCAAAAAAAAAGAAGGTAAAAGAGCGACAAAAAAATGTTTCTTTGAATCTATGAGAGTGGCATTATTTTAATCTTTTTTATGGCAAATTGACACTAAAAAATTCATAAATCTCGTTTTATTTCTTTCCGAAAATCATAAAATTCATTGTCAGATAAAATTGTAAAATAAGCTATTTCAATCGATCGGAAATTTTATTTTAAAATTTATTAACAATTGTCCAATACACACATTTAAACTGAAAAGCTTTCAATAAAATATTTTTGATAGAGAAAAAAAAAACAGTTCTAGTTATTCCAAAATAATTGAACAAGTGATTTGTATATTAAGTATTCATTTTTCTATTTAATTGCAATTACAATATTTTGTAATTTTTTGTCGTTACTTCAATTCATTAAAAGCAATCAAAACCTGAACGATGATTTATTATCCCAAATGCATCCATTAGAGTCAATTGAAGACGAATTCAATGGTTACTCTAATTTAAAGATTATTAAAGAGAAAGTGGTAAAAATATAAGCTAACGGGAACAAAATATTCCAAAAAAATTATCTTTTATGTTAAGGTTGGTGAAATACGTAATATAAAGGGGCTGACCAACAATTAATATCAACAATAACAATTACAGTAAATATAGAAAATGATTGCATAATTTGGGATATAGGTTAATAATTCCTCAAACATGACGACAAAGAATATAAGACGATCTACACAATGTACAAATAGGCAATGAAAGAGTGAAAGTATTAGCAAGACATATAGCTGGACATATACAAAAATTATATACGGTCAGTCCAATTCAGTCGGTCCAGCACTGATCGTTTGATTATTTTTTTTAATTCTGATTTTTTTATTGGTGTCACCCCAACATGTTGGTAGTTCAAATTCATCATTATTTAAATTTTATTGTTTTTAGTTTTCCAGTGGTGGCCATATTAGTTTTACTAGGCGCAAATATTTCCGCACTTTTAAGGGTTTGTGGAAACTTGATTATCTCAGGCCCTATTTGTCCTATCAAAATGAAAGAAAAAGCAGTGTGTTCATAAAAATATAAGCTATAAGGTTGTAATAAGATGTTTTTACCTAAATGTAATTCTAAGGGATGAAATTTCAACCTAAATTTTTAGCTCTCATTTATAAAAACTCCAATTTTCACGGAAAGATTGTGAAGGAAGAGAAAGAGTCTACACGTTGAAACTTTTTTTACAAACAATTAGATATTGGTTGTATTCAAAAACAAAAGTTGAAGTCTGAGACTTTAAGCCTATTAAAAATAAAACATAACAAAATTTGGAAATTTTCAAAATTTGCAATTTTCTTAGCTCAATATATCTGGTGGGGGACCAGATAAAAATCTGAAATATCACTACATTACAGTACTGTATTATAGTATTATGCACCTAAAATTTGGAGTTTAAGATTTGACTGGGAGCAGAGGTATTGCAAGCACAAAATGTCAAAATAATGCATACTTCAGTAGGTGAATATAATGTATTTAACCATTTAATATGTGACATATACTTGGCAAAAAGGGCATTTTACACAAAACAACATATACTCTGAGTTAACTGTTATTCATATCTTAAATTTTAAACGTCTTGTTGCAATCTTTTAGCTTATATTTTCATGAACCCACTGCTTTTAGTTTCATTTTGATAGGACAAATAGGGCCTGAGATAATCAAGTTTCCGCAAACCCTTAAAAGTGCGAAAATGTCTGCGTCTAGTAAAACTAATATGGACACCACTGGAAAACTAAAAACAATAAAATTAAAATAATGATGAATTTGAACTACCAACATGTTGGGGTGATAACGCACAAAAAAATATTTTTTTTAAAATGGTCGAGCAACCATTTCATTTATTTTTGGGCCACTTTATTTGGACTGACCCAATAATAATTGAAAGGAAATAAAAAATATGTTTAGAAAATCCTCTAAAAGTAAAATTGCATTCGTAAAACTGGCTAGTAAGACCAAACAAACGTATTGATATCGATTTCTTAGAACCAATCGAAGGAAACATATTCTTAAGAATTCTGGGCGCATATTTAAAGCGCATCAACATACGCAAAATACGCAACAAAACCGCAACCACAAGAGTGGAAATCTTAATCGAAAATTGTGCAATATGAGGAATACCAAAAAATTAGTCCCAGATAATGAACCAACATTCCAATAGGATGCGTTTATAAAATTCCTCAACAACAATGGGGTACGCCATATCAAAATAATGATATACCATCCAGCTTCGAATGAAGCCACTGAAAACATCCTAAAATTTTCAATAAATTTAAAATATTTATAAATACAGCCTATGGGCAAAATTTTTATTCCATTATCAGTACCAATATTTATACCATTATTGCCCAATTCTTAACCGGATTTTCGCTAGCGGAACTGCGTATTAGAAGAAAATTCCGAACAAAATGAATTTACTTTTTAAACGCCACAATCACCAACGAAAACAGAAAGTTATCTTTAATAATATACAAAAATATAAATTATCCACAATACATTATTCCTCCCAAAAAATCCAAAAAGGGTAGCTTACAACAGTCTCGTATACAAAGAGATCACCATTTAACACCAAAACATGAAAAGAATAATTCAACATAATCAAGCACATATGTAGGTGAACTGCAACAGTAATTGAACAAAGGGGATAATAAGAAACTAAAAAATTTCATTTGGGGGGGGAGGGTTAAAAATCAGATTAACTAGTCGGATTGCCGGTAGGTTTAAACGTAGGAAAGTTTAAAAGGATTTATTTAGACGTTTAATAACAGATTAATTTTTGAGTTTGGATGATGGTTTTTTGATTTGATTGGAGGCAATATATAACGTATTTGTTGTTTTTAGATGTAAGTGCATGCAATAAATAGAAAACCTCCCCTGTCGTCCTCCCACAAATGGTTCATGTGTTACCAATGGTTAAAAAAGCTCTAGTTTTAAAATTCTTCTTTCTCTTCCCTGGTAAGGGCAACTAAAGCAATCGAATCAAATAAAACGCAAGCGCTTGTTTCAAGCACTTATTTGTGTAGGTTGGCGCTTATCAGCACTCAATTGCTAGCCGTTTGTATTAAGTTACCATGAAGAAGTTATTTATAAATCTCGGGATCTAACAAGATTCCCCAAGCAAAAATCTAGCAAGGAATTCCCATTTCAGAGCAAAACTTCATTAAGAAATACATTATATTTATTATGAAATACTATCAAAATATACCAAAAAGTCAATCCATCAAATTCTTCCTATAGAAAAGAAGAATTATATAAAAATAAATTTCAACCACATACTTGTAACTCCAATCGTCAATTTTCTGCAGAAAAATAATACAAACATCACATTTTCAACGAATTATAACATCATGAAAATTCTCAAGCCATTGCAGATTCACCATATTACAAAAGAAAACCGGAATACCTATATAAAATTAACGTGGTTCATGCGATAAATTCTACATTGGTCAAATAAGTAGATCTTTCAGGACAAGATATAAGAAACGTACATCTAGAAAACCCAGTTCAACTATATCTCCAAATTATACAAAACTACTCTACTACGGAAATCTTATGTATGCATAAATACAAAAATTTAAACCTCTTCATATTTATTAAAGATCACATTTGAACATCCAGGAAGAATATGAAATATCTAAGCCCACAAATCATATCCTAACATTTTTTTACAACCAACACCATTTAAAAAAATTGCTTATAATTGAAAAAAATAAAATACTGCCTGATGATGACAGCTAAAGTCTGTTTAAATGCGCCGTAATAAAGATAAAGTAACACGACAAAAATAATAAGTAATACAAATATTAATTAATTGTGACACGGAGATAATAAAATAAAATATTATTCATTATTTTAACAACCTAAAAATACTTGCATAATTTCGTTACTGATTCCATATAGTTTTGAAAATAGCCCACAAACTAAGTGCTTTCTTCAATTTCATATAAAATATTTTTACTGATATTAAGCTGAAGATTGTTTCGATCCGGTTTCCATTCATACTTGTGTTTATTTTTTTTTAATTTTCATTCAAGCGGGGTTTTATCAAACTTGTTGCAATTGAATGAATTCAATTTTCGTTAAATGTGAGCTTGTTGAGCTTTTTTATTCTACAGTCGCTATTGGAAAATAGCTTTTAGTATATTTTCTTTTTATTCAAGTGAATAAAAATAGCCACATTTACCAACTTTAAACAATGAAATTCAATTGAATTCAAAATTAATCTGACGATTTTCTTGTACTCTGGTACACTCTTTAATGAGAAAAAAACTTTTTATATTCACCTAGCTAAATCCGATAGACGTTGCCCTGTTAGTCTATATTACAATGGCTGTAAATAAATAACTTGAATTTAAAAATAAGTTCTTGAAACATTAAAAATCCCTCCCTTAGCAACCCGCAACATCCCTTTCAGATATACATCTGACAATGATAAAAATTGCTTTGTCTCTAGAAATCACTGCAAGATCATAGCAACGAAACACCGTTAGCAGCTATTTTATTGACCATTGAAAAAGCCATTTTCTAGTTATAGTTACTGGCGCAAGAAAAAAATAAAAACAATCTTTGTAGTTGGTTATATATCTAAACAAAATTTCAGCTAAATCGATGCAAAACTTTTGGAGTTTTTGAAACGTACACAAACCAACATAACATTTTTTATATTTATATAGATAAAAATTGACCAGAGAAGGATAAATAATAAAACGAACTACATAAAGTCGTAAGGCACAAAAATGCAATGAAATTATTGATGTGTTAAAACTAAAGTTATTGTAACATAATCTTGACAAAACTTTGTAATTCATTGTAATAAAAACTTTTCATCTTAGATGATAAATATTGAAATACAAGAAAGTCATGTGGTGACCACAAAATATTTTCAAAGAATCCCTTGTAAAAACACAACCGTTATAATTTCGGCATGTCTGTCTATTCTTATATGACAGCCATTTTGAATGAAAATTTTTATTAAAATTGGAAAGAAGGCATAATCTGTAAGTTGCGATATTTCGATACAATATATTTCGATACAAGAGTTAATTCAATTATCTATACATAATATAAAAATAATTACGAATAGTTTTATTTAATTGTTCATTAAATGCAATCGTTACTGTTTTCTTCATTATTAGTAAATATTAGGGTGTTTTTTATTCTTTTGCTCCCATGCCGAAATTTTGTTGGAAATACTTTAAAAAAAATCCCTGAAAGTTTGAGCTCTTAATATTAATATTAAGTACTCGCTCACAGCGTGTGAATATTTTCCATTTAAAATACACGTAAACTTTGATTTTTTTTTTAAATTTTTATAGCTCAGCGGCATTTTTTGGTATCGCTTCGCTCAAAGTCGGGATTTTTTTACAATTGTATGCTTTACAAAAGTGCCTATAGGGGCAAAATCGTAATTTACACGGGCGAGGAAGTACGGGTCACTAAACCTAGATTTTTCATATATTTCTCGTTTTTCTCTCAGTAACTCATGAATTACAAGATCTTAAAAAAATGTAAATGTCAAATTTATAGAAAATTTAATTTCCTACAAAAAAGTTCCAGAAAACCAAATTGCTAAGATCGATATTTCTCGAGATATTGAGCCATGAATTTCTCTTACTATAAAATTTTTACGGATTATTGAGTAAAATTTAAGAAAATATTGATTTTTTATTCCTTATTAAAAATAGGCACTTTTGTAGAGCATACAATTGTAAAGAAATCCCGACTTTGAGCGAAGCGATACCAAAAAATGCCGCTGAGCTATAAAAATTTAAAAAAAAAATCAAAGTTTACGTGTATTTTAAATGGAAAATATTCACACGCTGTGAGCGAGTACTTAATATTAATATTAAGAGCTCAAACTTTCAGGGATTTTTTTTTTGAAGTATTTGCATGGGAGCAAAAGAAAAAGAATAGCCCCCAAAAAAAAAGCACCCTAGTAAATATATCAATCGCATCAAATATGGAGGTCAATATTTCAGCGGCTTTTAAAATTTTTGATTTCTAACGAATATGTGATGAATAGTAAATAACAGTCGATACATAAGCGTAATAGTCCACTGTTCTGTTTTCATTTACCCAATCACATGAATACCTTCAAATTTCTTCATAGGTGTTCGAATTTGGTAAAGCAATTATATATTTTGCTATAAATATGCCTTGATCATACCCTTACTTTTAAAATATTTACGCGGTAACTTAAAAACTCAAGGGTTAATTCGTTATTATTTAATATTTTAGCAAGAAAATTTTCTGCTTTTGATAAGGGCCAATAAATAACAATTTAAGGTCAGTTTACCTCAGTTCTGGAAAATTCATTACGTTGATTCAAGTTCTCATTTTTAAACAATTTTTGCATTGTATTCTGCTGATTTTCACGTCCTTTTATAAAGGCAATAATAATATTAAAAAGCTCGACATCAAAGTTCAATCTTCTACCAAAAGTCTTATTTAATAATCCAGCTATTTCGCTCCGCGATTTTGTCACGGGTAGAACGTATTGCTCAACACATTATATAATAAATGTTATTTTTACCAGAAGTGATGAACAACTTTAATAGTCCGACATACTTTAGTTACAAATCGTAATTCATTTGCTTTTTCAATTAAAATTAATTTAGTCGAATTCCAAATTGTATATTGTATACAGTACCGGTTCATTACTTATATGTAGGTAGGAATACATATTTTAACGACAATTAGAAGTTTTAAGAACGTATTTTTGATGATATATAAGGTGCACAGATGTTAAAATAGTTTTTGGTAAAAATGGATATATATGCATGCTCGTATCTAAAATAGATTATTTTTTTAAACAATGTTCCACCAATTTAACCATTTTATTACTTTAACATATGATAGCAAACTAATTAACATATCAAATATATTTTTTTGGTAAGTTTCATTTTGGGAGTTGATATTAAAAAACCATCCCCAAAAAATATACTTCTATTTTTTACTATTTCTTTTATTGCACAAATTTTCCAAAAAATGTATTAAAATTAATTTTTTAATACTCATGTATAGTTTTAATTTCATGAAGATATCTTCAGTAGGTATTGAGAAAAAAATATTTAGATTAAGGTTTGTCACATCCCTTATTTCCTTACTATAGGGGGGTTGAGTTTCAGTGTATGGCTATCTATAAACAATAAAACAATAAAAACCAGGTAACATCCCTACATTAGACGCGAGTGCAGTTTTCAAATGCTTAATCGGCTAGATCCTTAAAAATTATTAATCTATTTTGTTTCATTGGCAAATGATTTGATACTACTTAAATTATATGTAGGTATAGTCAGTGGCGTAGCTACCTAGGAGTTAAGCGGGGCAGTTCCCCGGGGCCCTCAAGCTCAGGGGGCCCTCGAATCCTTACCAGAAATCGCAATCGAACTGAACTTTTGGAAATCCAGTTGGAATTTCACCAATTATATACGGAAATAATGAGTAAATATGGAGTGCTAGAATGCGACCTAACGGAAGTATTTACAGCGATGTCATTATTCTTTACAATTCCTGTCACTTCTGCAGCAGCTTAAAAGTCATTTAGCAAATTAAAAATAATAAAAAATTATTTAAGAAATAATATGGGCCAAACTCGACTCCGATATTTATCGCTGATAGAAATTTAAAACAAAACCGCATCAAGCCTGGATTTAAACAAAGTCATTGATACTTTTGCGAAAACTAAAGTTAGGAAAAAAATATTAATTTAAGGGTGGATCATTGTCAGAACGTAAAAAAAATGACTTTAAAAAAACTGCTGCCATTTTTTTAGAGATATTAAAAAACGGTCTTCGGCATGTAAAAGTTGAAGTTTTGAACTATTTTTTTTATTTGCCCCGATATGTCCACTCTCCCCCTTTTACAGCGCTTTGAAAAAGGGTTCTTAAAAATGAGGAGGCAAACGGGAGACAAGTTTTCTCGGTAACCGGAAGTTGGATCATGATTTTCCAAAGAATGTAGGTTTTGGTAATGCGTCTTCTTGGTACTGAACCTCGAAAATCAGAAAAAACTTGAAAATTCACAAAATGGCGCGACTTTGAAAAAAAAGTTTAAAAAAACGACCTTTTTTTGGACCTTTCCTCCTCTCCCATTTTGAGGGGGGGAGGTTTGGCCAATTTCAGAGGTTCAGTACCAAAAAAACGTGTTGAACTATAACACTCTCTAGTTTCAAGTCAATCCGTCGGATAGTTTCTGAGAAATCTTTTCTCCCAATTTTAAAAAGTTGATTTCGAGAAAAACGCATTTAAAGTTATTTTAAGATATTTTGTTATGTTATTATCAATTTATTCAATTTTTATCAGTGGAAGTACATTAGTCAGCTATTCCAGGACCATATAATATATCGACAAATCCTTTTAACACGTTATTCTTGAATGTTATAAGAAGACATTTATGGAAAAAAAAAACTCGAAATTTTTTTTTCTGGCGGTGATCCACCCTTAATTGTTATTTAGGCAATTGGTAGGCCTGACCTTTATATAATAAACCCTTGAATCTTCTCTATTTTGTTTTATTAGCCAAACTTACACTAAGTATTAATTGTAATTTATGTTTTTACTGTTTAAAATTTTTTTTACCTGCCCTGCAGTGCACAAAAAAAACTTTAGTATTTAGCATTTTTAAAGTATTTGTATTTTTCACATTTTTATTTGACCTAATCGGTTTACATAGTAGTAGGGCTCCATTTTTTAATTTGCCCCTGGGCCCTTGGTTACCTAGCTACACCACTGGGTATAATATAAAAAAAATCTTAGTTGAAAATAGACTAAATAATTTAAGAAATTCAAACTATTCCGTAGTAGGTATATCAAAAAACATTTGTAGTGACCCTTGAAATTTCCTTTTGAAATCAAAAGTAATAAAAAATACTGACAAAACTTTGGTGCAATTTAATTGAGTTTCTTGTGTGGTGGAACATTGAGATACGCATAGTGCATTCGATAGAAGCTTGAGACCTATATACGATGTGCCCCATATATATTGTACACAAAGTTTTTAAAGCTTTGTTCATCTGATGTTTAGTACTGACCCTTATGCAAAGCACGAGTTTACGTAATAATATACCCTTATTGGAACTAATTTAACCTTTTGGTTGGAAACACAAAGCGAGGATTTTCAGTAAAATAGAAGCACTATGACATAATTTCATCATAACTGCTTTGGCGTTAATAAACTAATAAAATTAAAAGTTCACTGTTGCACAATGTTCCGTTTTTGGGGTTAAATATTTTAAAAAAAAATTCCAACTTGACCTCATTAATATTAGGAGTGTGAATAAGTCTTTCCCGTTTTTTGTAAGAGATGGTGCCACCAATACTGTGCGAGTATTTAATGGTTACATATGTCATAATCAAAGCTTATTCATCTGTCAACAATTCCACACTAACATATTAGTTGAAATTTGTTCTTATCATAAATTTTTGAAATCGTGAAAATGTCGAAATTTGAGCCGAGTCGACGTCATTTGCGGGAAGTTTCACTTTATTGGTTCAATTTGAAGAAATCTGCTGCCGAGGCGCATCGGTTGCTTCAGGAAGCTTATGGAGAAGGTTGTGTGGATGATTCAAGTGTTCGCGGATGGTTTCGACGCTTCAAAAGTGGCGATTTCGACGTGGAAGACAAGGAGCGTTCCGGGCGGCCGCAAATCTTTGAAGATCAAGAATTGACGACTTTGCTTGATGAAGATTCGTGTCAAACGCAAGAAGAACTTGCTGAAGCATTGGGAGTTGACCGAACAACCATTTCCAAGCGTTTGAAAGCCATGGGAATGATCCAAAAGCAAGGAAATTGGGTGCCGTACGAACTAAAGCTGAGAGACGTCGAACGGCGTTTTTTCACTTGCGAACAGCTGCTTCAGCGACATAAAAGAAAGGGTTTTCTGCATCGTATCGTGACTGGCGATGAAAAGTGGATCCGTTACGATAATCCGAAGAGAAGAAAATCATGGGGACTACCCGGCCATGCATCATCATCGACGGCCAAGCCAAATATTCATGGCGCCAAGCTCATGCTCTGTATATGGTGGGACCAGCTAGGTGTGGTTTACTATGAGCTTCTGAAACCGAATGAAAAAATCACAGGTGAGGTCTATCGACGACAATTGATGCGTTTGAGCCGCGCACTGCGAGAAAAACGGCCACAATACTCCGACAGGCACGACAAAGTTATTTTGCAACATGACAATGCTCGCCCACATGTTGCACAGCCGGTGAAAACATACTTAGAAACGCTCAAATGGGAAGTCCTACCCCACCCGCCGTATAGTCCAGACATTGCTCCGTCTGATTACCATCTCTTCAGATCGATGACGCATGTCCTGGCTGACCAGCACTTCCATTCCTACGAGGAAGCCAAAAAATGGGTGGATGACTGGATAGAGGCCAAACCGGTCGAATTTTTTCGCAACGGGATTCGTATGTTGCCGGAAAGATGGGGAAAAGTTGTAGCTAGCGATGGCCAATACTTTCAATAATAATTATTTGTAACCATTTTTCACAATAAAGGCTCAAAATTGGAAAAAAAACGGGAAAGACTTATTCACACACCTTATAATTTCTTTCAAATAAATTGTATTTTACTTCATTAATTTTTATTAAACCTCCTGCCTACATACTGATAAAAATAAATATTAATGGATATTTGTTGCCTTTATTATTATTAAATACAAACACTAAAATGTATAAAATACCCTATATGTATAAAATACGAGAGGGAAGAAATTTTAATTTAAAATTATAATTCGTAAAGCTTCAATCGAATAACGCGTGATTGAAAATTAGCAATTTTACAAAATCAGAGACAGTAAATCAATAGTCATTTTTGTATGTTTCAAAAAAATAATACTCAATACAAATAATATGGCTTCGTTTTATGGCAAATTAAAATTTCAACTTTTAAATAAAGTCGAATGTATTTGCCAATAAATTATATGTAATGCGTATGAGAAGAATAAAAATTGTTTTCCCGATCTTATAATTCATTCATTCAAGAACGAAAAGCATATTTTTTTTATAAAAATGTTTTTATTTTTTTTTTATATTATGTTTTTCTTGTTTGAATGGACTAAGAAATCAAAAGCTTTTATACGCCAATTAGGTCGAAAAAGGTTATGTATTTTTGGAGATGTTTGTTGTTTATCCACTGGAAAAATATGGGAAAAATATCTTTTTCACTTAATTACATATTTTGTGTGTTTCATTGTTAAGGTTTCCCGGATACTTGAATATCTATTGACCATTGTCGGTTAAGAGTTGGAAGACCCAATCTTTCCTTTATTAAATTTACATTTCTGTTGGTCAAATAAATTTGTTTTTTTTTATCTTAAATCACTACGTTTAAGAAATTGGTTGTGATAAACTCACTTATTTTTTTCGCATATTAATAATCAAGATTACTGTGTATACAATATATAAGATATATTTGCAGTGATGATTCAGCGTGAATGATCCAAACTACTTGATGACCACTGAGGAAGATTGCTTGGCAATCGAAATACGTAACTGGGCAATACGTCACGAATATTTTTGTTTGAACTTCTGTTCAATTTTATGTTTGTGGTATAATTTTTATTTATTATTTTTTTAAATTATACTACATAAATTGGACTGCAATATATCTTATATATTGTATATACAGTAAAACCGTTCAAAGTCAGCGAAAAAATCTTATTTTAATCAAGATTAAATTATATTTTCTTAATTATTTTTATTACTTAATTAACTGAAAATTAGATAACAAATTTTTAAAAAGCACAAATCAGAGCTTTGTCCCGAAACTTTTTTAAGTCATAAAAAAAACATATATTTAAATTACTATATACTTAAATTACAAGTACTGAAAAGTAACATGATAGAGGTCAAAAATAGTCATAAAATTTTTGAAGGATACTTTCGCCAAAATTTGATTTATCAAACTTAACTGATATGCTACCGATTTGGTAGTTATCAAAAAAAATAAATGAAACTGTAAATGTCGTTATATTATTTTGTTATTCTTATAGTTTGTTCTATAATATATATGCCAAATTTAATAATTTTTTTCTTGGATACCTTGAAAAGTTCCTCTTTTTTCTTTGGAAAATCATAATCAATATATTAAAATACGAGTATGAGAGAAAGAAAAACGGAAAACAGGAGCTACATTTGCACAAGTTACTTGTACAATATTAAATTATGATGCATAAGTTACCATTTATTTGATTTAACCAAGAACCTAATTGAGTATAGTTACCTCAAGTTATATTCCAAAAAATGTTTAAAAGAAGTTTTGTAAGGTTCAATTTGAAAACATTGATGGGAAAAAATTAAATTTATTTTTTAGTTTGATGCTTTTGTATGGCTTTAGGCGACAATACGATCCCACATGTTCACCAATAATTAAGCTGGGATTTTGTGAAAATATTTTTTTATTTTTTTTATAAAATCTTGTATATCTGCGGCTTAGAGTGTAAACCTGTTACCAAAATCAGACTAAATTATACAGGGAACAATAAAAACACTGCAAAAAAATTGAAAATAATTCTAATCTAGAAAATGAAATTACCGTTTGAAGATTAAACGGTCCTGGTCTTAATAGCCTGATAACCATTTTGAAATATTCAGTAACCTTCTATTAAAAAACTTTTTAATATATTAGCTGGTTTTCTTACCAAAGTAGTTAAAACTAAAATGGACTTAGCAGGTCTCCTATTATTTAAGTTAATAAAACAACTATCTCAAATTTAGTTCGAGTACTATATTTATTATAAAATAATGCTCATATCCTTTGTGGAGCCATCGAATATGGCAATGACGTTTTTTCTACTTTGTTGTTTATTCTATTCGCGATTTTTTTGTTAAGTCAACTCTAATATGATGTAATTTTACCATTTGTGGCTAATTTTTCAATATGGACCGATTTATTCGCAAATTAAATCAAAAACAAAGTACCTAGATAATGCGATGTTGTCAAATTTACTGGTTCTAAAGGGCATATAATCCATAAATAGTTTTATATCAATCACATAAAATATTAATAAAACAAAGAAAATAAATTTCATATAGTCGTCGCTTAAAAGGCCACTCCGGAAAAAAATATTTTTTGTTGGTTATTGCACGGTAATAGTAAGATTCCATCATCGGTAAAGAATTGAGGAATCCATAAAGCTCTTTACACTGTTTTTTTTAAAAGCTTTGAACGATTAGGTTCGGTTAAATTTTTTCCAATTTTCGAGATTTTCCAATTGAGAATGGTCCATCGATTGATTCCCATAGTATTAAAAACATAGTTTTACATACTCTTATCAGTAAATCATCAAATTTTAAGTAGTAATATAGACTTTGAGGCTTTCTTGATTCACTTTGCGGTAAAGCTCTTCTTTTAAATGGTAAACAGGTTATCAAATTATCAACAAAATATATTTTTGTCCTCAAACCAGTTTCCAAAAATCGTGAAAAATCTTTTGTTGATTTTTTTCATTAAAAAAAGTACAAATCAGAAATTTTGTATTCTTAAATTTGCACCTGGTTTTCATAATACGGGGCTGCTAATGATTTTCATAATTCCAGGCTCTATTTTCTTTCTTTCATCCATAATACGTCTTTGCTTGTTCCCTATTTTTTTAATCACAGATTATTTAAATTTCTTTACTATCACTCGTTTTTCTCGATTTGTAGACTTCGTAGGTTATTCTTCAGATATTTCGCTATCTGTGCCATTGTAGCGTGGAACCAAGCTTCAAGTTTGTACTTCTTCATCGTCGGATATTAATGGAAAAGTTGTAAAAACATGTTTACAGATGTTAGCGATTAGTATAATGGCTATATACTGATTAGTATAAAAGTACCTGTGGGTCACTTTGGACCTAAAATTAACATTCACAGCACATATAAATAATCTAGTGCAAAAAGGAAAGGGTCTAATTATGGCCCAATTCCCCTTGCTAAATAGAAACAGTGCTCTAAGCACAAAAAACAAAATACTTTTGTACAAAGCTCTGGTAAGACCAATGCTTACGTATACTGCACCATGCTGGAGTTTTACTTGTGAAACCAATCTTAAAAAACTCCAGGTGACCCAAAACAAATTTTTAAGATTTGGTCTAAATGCCCCCAGGTATACACTGATTAAACAACTTCATAAAGATGGAAACCTTCCAATGATAAAAGTATTTTTAAGGGAAGTGTGTGAAAAATTCTTTTTAAGATGCGAGGATAATGAGAGTGCCCTAATAAAAAGTATAGGCAGCTATGACCGTAATGTCACAAGAAAACATAAGAGAATAAAATATATTATTCAATAATTTTTAATTAACAAAATAAGTGCTGGGTTTTTTTAAGGTCGTTTTTCCCAGTGATCTGAGATAGATATGTATCTTTAAATATTTATATAGTAAAGAATCATATTAATTTTTTTTTTCTATTTTCTATGTTTTCTAAAGTTGTTGAAAAGCAAAGACATGCGTCTGGAACTTTTCATTATATTATTTTATTTCTTTCATTGTATATATATTGTTACTGTAGAGTAGACCAATAAAAACCTTCTATTATTATTATATAATGGCTTATTTAAATACTTCAATAAAAATGCACAACTATTGTTGTAGTAAAATGAATCAAAATTGACATATTCGAATCCATTTTTTTAAGCTCTATTAGCAACCATAAATCATTTCAATATTAATTCATATTTCCTTTCGATAGTTTTAATTCTATTTTTGTTTCAAATTACACTTTTTTACTTATTTAAAAAATAAAATCCACGAATTGATCACAAAAACGAGCAACAACTCCCTTATCTTAATACAAAAGGGACTACTAACATCGAGATAACAACTTTTCACTTTAAGTTGTTAACTGTAATAAAATAGCAGGTTTACGCTTTGTTAAAAAACATATTTTGTATTTCGATATCAACTTAGTTGTTTATCGTCGTATATGCAGGTTTTTTTCCTTTTTCTACAGATACCATAAAACTATTTTAGGCGAAAACAGTAGATAACAGTTTTACACTCTAAACCGAAGACATATGTACATAAATATACTCACAAAGATAGAAGAAAATAATTTCAGGTATTCAGACATTCATTGCATACTGTTTTTTCAATATTTTTTTTTTAAAATAAATATCAATCAGAAAAATATTTAAATTGATTTACTTATTTTTGATTTGACAAATTCAAAACTCATTTTGCATTTCTAGTACAATGCTTTTTATATTATTACACTTAATGATAATAATATTTTTTTATTTTTTTTTTAATTTAATTTATTACCAGGTACATACATATTTACATACAAAATTTTATACATAGATATGCATCTATAGAGATGAAGCAAATCATCTGTGCATAGGCCCGGTATAATAGTCAGTCAGTATTGTCAGTTAATTATTTAATTAAAATATAATTTTAAGTATTTCAGATTTATTTCAAACAAAAATTCAAAGTTTTTGCTGTCTTTTTTTAAATATTTTTAAATCTAGCCCTTTAATTATAAAACGAGCATCACTAGGGTAGGCTGTGAATGACGTCAGTGTACAAATCATTTCAATATTGCATTTACGTATTATTCGTATATTCGCATTAGCTGTGGGTAAGGTTTTCTTAAATTTTCAAAATTTCAACAATCAAAACAAATGAACATCCTGAAATCATGCAATCTCATTGGCTAATAACCTCTTGCATTGAAGATAGCCTCATCGCTTACTTCATTGAACATATTATAATTACCTTATACGGTAGTTACGGTTAAATACTTTCCTGGTTGAAAATTTTTTTAAATGGAAAAATCAGGTTCAGTGGCCCGTACTACCTCACCGGTGTGAGTAACGACTTTGTCGCAATGGGCACTTTTGTAGAGCGTTTAATTCTGAGAAAAAACCATCTTCGGTAAAAGCGATCCCATGAAATGCCGCTGAGATATAGAAATTTAAAAATAAAAAATCAGAGTTTCCGTGTATTTTCAATGGGAAATCTTTACACGTCTTGGTCGAGGACTTAAAATTAATATTAAGGGCTCAAACTTTCAGAGAATTTTTTTTTGTTATTTCCAACAAAATTTCACGATGGGACCAAGAAAAGTCAAAAAAAATCACCCTAATATTCACGTAAAACAAGTATAAAATTGTGTGTAGTACCGTTTTAAAAAAATCCTAAAAATATGATACATTATACAGAACATATTTAAAGCTTTGCATATAAAATTCAAAACAGTACCGAATTTTTCCCTGATTACTTTTTTTGTACTAATAATGCATTATCAATTTCTACATCATATTAAAAATTTTATTCAATTGCTAAATTAAATTATAAAAAGAATAATGTTTCCTGTATTTCTCTTATAATTGTTGTAACAAAATCAAATTGACATAAAAATATGAAAATTCCATAATTTTAGTAATTAATTAGTATCTATACATCTCTAAGAATCATTTAAGTCCTTCCGACTACCTGAGGCTCTTAAGCTCTTAAGCCTTTATTTTCATCAATAAACCGAAAAATTAAATCCTCTTATCAATATTCTATATACATAAAACAAAGTCATGTTAGTTAGGCTATTTATAACTCAAGAATAACTGGAGCGATTTTTATGATCTAAGATTCATTAGATTGCCTAGAAAACTATAGCACAGAAAGGATAATAATAATAACATGAATAAAATTGGGACAATGTAGCATTATCAAACTGCTATATTGCACTATTACGAAATTATCTTTTTCTTTTGGTGCCTCTTCAACGTTGAAGGTTGGCAATCATCATGGTAATTTTATTTTTGATAACGCAACACGAAAGAGTTTTACAGTGTTTTTCCGAACCACCCCCGAAGATTGGCTTACCAGAATATGTTCTTCTTTTTTCCAGAGCTTTTTATCAATCAATGCGACCCTGAATGATAATCTCGAATAAGTGATATTTTTTGTTACACATAACGTGGCCAAAGTACAGTAATAAAAATCATAAGAATTTATGTGGTACTATGTTTCGTTGGTACTTCTTAATTTCGCACGTGACCCTTCCAAGTAATCTCCAGAATTTGGCGATATATCCACATTTCAAATGGGATAATTTTATCTTCCAGTCTCTGAATAAGAGTCTATCCTTCCATTTTGTATAAGACAATAGGGAACCCTTAGCACTTGAACATTTTTAACCGCAGTTCCAGAGATAAAGTTTGGTCCATAAAGATTTTTCCTCATCTTTGGGAAAATTCCTCCGGGTCGCTTAATAAGGCTGTGTTTTTCCTGCACCATACCGCAATTTTCGTTAATGAGACATCCGAGGTATTTGAGGTGCTCCACTCTTTCTAATATCTCTCCGTTAAGGGTTAAGACATGTGAGGAAAAATGGACCATCATTTAACTATGTACAAAAGTGTCAATTATTTATTTTTAGTAGGATATATATGAAAAGATGTAGATACATATACTAATTATTAATTTAGCAACACGTTTCGGTCTTTTATTAGACCTTCATCAGGTTTCTTAATATGAAGTACACAATATATATCACAATAACATCGAATAAGTGTAGTATACAAGCCATGCTTTGTATCGTTGCCTTTTAAAAATATTTTAATTACCACGATTTTAAATAATTTTTATAAACAATTTTAATGTAAATAAATTTTAATATATAAAAATTTTAATTTAAAAAAATTTGTAATGTATATATGTGCGGTAAGAAAAAAAAATTTCGATGTTATTGTGATATATATTGTGTACTTCATATTAAGAAGCCTGATGAAGGTCTAATAAAAGACCGAAACGTGTCGCTAAATTAATAATAAGTATATGGATCTACATCCTTTCATGTCCACTATCTACTTAAAATAATTAATATTAAGTAAAAAAAACCAACCAATATTAAGTCTTAAAAAGTACTGAAGAAAACAAGAACATTCCTCGTAAGAATCCAGGTCCTGACTAATAATGATCTTAAGAGCGAATTGGTCAAAAGAATAATACAATTTCGAAGGACACAAATAGACAAAACAAAAAAAAAGTTTATAAATATCTATGTTTGTCTTTAAACTCATGAATAGGTGAAAATTGATAAATTTCTGTATGCATATTGGTTTTAAAATGCTTAATTTTCTTATTGGTATGAATCTAATTATGAAAAATAAAATTTTTATTCAAAAAACGCTCTTAATTTGTTATAATCATGAATAACTATGTGTATTTAAATAAATTCATTAATAAAATTTAAAATGCGGTAATATTATCGATACCAATGAACCAATTTTCACAAATCAAATTAGGTGATACAAAGTTCTCCGGTTCTCTGGTTAATTATATAGCAAATTGGAAGTTAACTAAAATTTCATTAATAAATATTTCTAGGAATATTTCAACTACAAAGTGAAATCTATTTTATTTGAAAAAAAAACATCAGGATTTTTTGTGGAAAAGATTATTAAATCTAAAATCTCTCATGTTCTAACAAACTAATGTCTGAGTCTGATATCATCGGAAAATGTTCTTTTTATACCTTTCGCAAATTTCTATTTTACTTTAACGAAAAAGGATCATTCTAAAGATTTTAATGGAATATTGAAACAAACTATAAAGAGACGACTGAATAAATCTTTAATGAGGGTCATTTTAATTTGCTTTATTTTATTATCGTTGAAAACCATCAAAGTTATTTCAATATTTTCCCAGTCATTGAGCACTGTTAGAAATTTTAATATTTTTTTAAGAAGAATATCCCTTTTGTTATAATCTCGGTTAAACGTGAATCGAAAAAAAAATGTCATTGAAAACTTTAGTTTTTTGATAAATTTCTAAAGGACATTAAATTGAGTTGACTCGGATTCCAAAGTTTTCGTTTTGAGAAAGTAATTTATTGGGACTTGTATTGATTTGAGATACAAAATAAATAATAAAACGATAATAAGATATTTTTTTTTCTTTTTATAAATATTAAATTGAAAAAAATTGAAACTAAATTTTCATCTTTTAAAAATTTATTTGAGCATCGCAATTTCTTTGACGACGAATTAATGTTAAGGCAATCCTGGTTAATTTTGTGTGAATTCACATGAGACCAAAAGTCAAAGAAGTGTGGTGGGTAAGTTCGATAAAGATAACTCAATCGAAATTTATTGCGTGAAGTTTATGTGGATTTTATCCCTGGTCGACAATACTTTTTTTTATGTTGATCTACATTTTATTTGCCTTCTGTTTATCAATAATTTATGAAGCAAAAAATAAATACTTGATAAATTTTAATCGCTTGAAAAGCTATAATTAGGATTAAGAAAATATATTTTTGCTTAAATAACAACAATAGTTTTATGTTTAATAGAAAAAATCTTGGGAAAATCATAGTAAAAGCTTGCTATTTACACCCCATTAAAGCAAAACCAGGCCATTTTCGCAGTCAAACTTTGTGGTTCACAACTTCTTCCAGTAATAAAATTAGCAGGCGTGAACAATATTTTTCAGATTATCCTGCCATACGTTTTTAATGAAGCTTCCAAAACTTTAGCAAATGATTGTCTTAAGTCATTTATGACTTGAAACGTTTCATTACAACCCTTACAACCCTTACTAATATTATAAACGTGAAAGTTTGTAAAAATGGATGTTTGAGGTTTTGTTACTCTTTAACGCGAAAACTACTGAAAGGATTTTAATGAAACTTAACAATAATATAGCTTATACATTAGAATAACATTTAGACTATACTTAATGAAGATATTGTTTGAATTGTCCAAAATATAACGATAAGTGCCAAGTAAGTACGAAAAAAAATCATTTCAACATAATATTTATAACGACGTTAATAGCGCCTTCCTTTACAAATCCGTCGCTATATGGCTGTAATTAAAAGCCATGGATTCAAATCTTACAGTACTTAACCTTTTTTTTTTATTACTAAATTGTAAATAGACCCAGAGGGTTGCTTAATAAGAAAGTATTAACGAAAAAATGTGTTTTTTTTGTAAATTCCTACCCTAAAGCAATGAAAAGGAGTGACTAGGTTTGTATGAATTAATGTTGAGTTAATCAACAATAGAAATTTTAAATTTAATTATCAAAGTGTTATTTAAAACGGCGAAACATTATTAACGTTTAATATAAAACAAAGTTCATCTATATTTAGAAATAAAATATAAGGTGTCTGCTTTTTATTGTTATCATTTTATCAACAACATCTATCTATTATTATAAAGAAGAAAGATTTGATTGTTTGTTTGCTTTGAATAGGCTCCAAAACTGTTGACCGATTTGAAAAATTCTTTCACTATTGGGAAGCTACACTATTTCCAAAGAACATAGGCTATATTACATTTTCAAAAAAGTTAGGGACCCATATTAAAAGTTCAATAATGTAACTCAAGGTTTGAAAAAAATACCAAAAAACATTCTTTTATCGCGTGCGCTGCGATAACTATTGGTTATAGAACAAAATAATACAAAATAATGTAGTACGATTTTGCAGAACATACCATTATCTACAAGAATTAGGGCGACAGTATATGTCTAACTATTATAGTTATATCATTATAAGTGTTTTTTTCATTTTTAAAAATATATATAAATGCCACCGCTATAAAAGCTCTTTTATTTATACTTTGGGATTAATCCTTATCAAAATAAATGACTTCATATTTAAGTTTGCTTCAATACCATTATACAACTTTTTGAGTTATTCAATTTGAACATTCCATTCGAAAGATATCACAAGTTTAAAAATAATTAAGACCAACTTTATTGAATTTAGCGATATTTTTTATTTATATGTATAGATTCTGATTGAGTTACAGATTATTTGGTCTACGGTAGGTATACCTACCGTAGCTATACGCAATAGACATACTCTTTTTAGATATTTATAAATATGTTTTGAAAATTAATTGATTATTACATAGAACAATTTTATTCTTTGCAACAGTTTGTTAAATGTGTCTTTTTAAAGTTGACAAAATAGTGTTTTAAGTATGATTATGTATTTCGTAAAAGAAATAAGAAAAATAAAAATTTTCATATACCACTACCCATGGCAAATTTGAAAAGAAAACATAATCTACACCTACGTTACGCAGACGAAGTTGCGGTACCTAGTTTTAAATAAAGTCATTTCACTAAATAAGTATGAAAATTTAATATGCAGTTAGTGGCGTAGCTAGGTAATCAAGAACCCTGGGGCAAATTAAAAAATGGGGCCCTATACTTATGTAAACCGATTAGGTTTTATCAAATAAAAATGTGAAATATACAAATACTTTAAAAATGCTAAGCTACTTAAGCTCTTTTTTGTACACTGCAGGGCAGGTAATAAAAATATTAAACAGTAACAACATAAATTACAATAAATTAATACTTGGTGTAGATTTGGCTAATAAAACGAAATAGATTCAAGGGTTTATTACATAAAGGTCGGGCCTACCAACTGACTAAATAACAATTATATTTACAATTTTTTCCTAGCTTTAGTTTTCGCAAAAGTATCAATGCCTTTGTTAAAATCCAGGCTTGATGCGGTTTTGTTTTCAATAGCTATTAGCGATAAATATCGGAGTTGAGTTTGGCCCATATTATTTCTCAAATAATTTTTTATTTTTTTAAATTTGCTAAATGACCTTTCAGCGGCTGCAGAAGTGACAGGAATTGTAAAGAATAATAACATTGCTGTAAATACTTCGGTTAGGTCGCATTCTAGCACTCCATATTTACTCATTATTTCCGTACATAATTGGTGAAATTCCAACTGGATTTCCAAAAGTTCAGTTCGATTGCGATTTCTGGTAAGGATTCGAGGGCCCCCTGAACTTAAGGGCCTCGGGGCACTGCCCCGCCTAGCCCCTAGGTAGCTACGACACTGTATGCAGTACTAATATCAAAAAGGCGATTTTTATTTTTTCAACAATCAAACTTTTTAAAATTTAAATTTTATGAACTAACTGGAGCAATTATGTATTCTGCTGCAAAGCATTAAGAGAGCAATTTTTTGTCTTACCATATATTTCATTATCAACTAAAATCTTTCATATTAACTTTTCTTCGGTATTTAGAACAATTTAAAAACCAATTATTGTTATTGAAAATAAATGAAAAAATCAAATTTATTTCCATGCTTTCCACCAATTTCTCACAATTTAATATGCATAACGTCCAAATGTGGGAAATCGAGTAGCTTTTTAGTCGTGATAATCAAAATAAAAAATATTATATTTTTTTCATTTTACCCTGTATTTTCAAATATTAGTGCACATTTGTGTCGATGAAATTTGGAAAATCTTTTCCCTATATGATTCAGATATATATTAAGAAAGGGTTTTCAAAAATTTCTTCTCTAAAATCTATATCTATATCTGTATCTATATCTATATCTAAAATCTATATATCTAAGATAGGTATATAAACCAAATTCGTGTTAATTAGACTATTTAGAACTGAAGAATGGCTGAACCAATTTTCATGATCTATGATTTGTTAGATTCGTCTATGCTTAGATTAACAGAAAAGCTATTAGAGTATCTGGAAAATTATGAACAAAAGGCGTTTTTAAGTAAATTAGGTTCAATATATTCCACAATTGTTTGCTCTATATTAAGACGTTTGTAGCTGTCCGTTTTAAGACCTCAGTGTGGGTTTTCCAGGACACTGTCTGGTCGAAGATTAATCCTACATTCCTAGAATATTTAATGAGTAAGCCTTCTAGAAATTTTTTTTTCGAGTTTTAAAATGAAATTACTATTGACCTATTTTACTGAAAACAATAAATAATAATTCCCTTAGTATAAGCCAATTTTTCCAATTATATTTTTTTTCTTTCACCAAACCACAAATTAACGTTCAAACAGTAAAGTTGACAAAAAACTTCTTTTTCAGTTTTCAAATTATTATATGTTGGTGTTAATTAAAAATTTTCACATCAACCCTTAGTTCAACTTTTAATTGTTTTTGCTATATCAAAAGCAATTTTCTCTCTTTACAAATAAAAGAAAAATTGGTGAAAATAAACTTTCCGAAAATTATTTTCTTTATTTTAACCAATTTGTATGAAATGTGTCACTAATTGAAATCCGTCAAAAAATTGATGAATTGCTCGTTTGAAAAGATTCCCCAATTCCTTCAGATTGAATGGAAAATATTTCTTTTCAATGTATTTTCATTTCAACCTTTCAACGTAATACATATAAAATATAGTTTGTAATCTTCCGTACATTTATTTCCCTCGTCTTTTTCACCAATGTAATTTTTTTTCTTTAATTCGTCACAAACTTATCTGTGAATCAAAATGAACTTCATAAACAGTAAAGTTTGTGATAGCACGTTTGAACTTCGCAAAAGATTTATATAGATTTTCTCAATAATGTATGAATAAATCTTCAGCACGTGACAAATGCCAAATGACAAAAAGTTAAATGAAATCGTTGCAAGAAACTGAGTTTTGATGATACCAACTTATCATTTTAATTATAGAAAAACAAAATGATAAACTTTGAAGTGGAGGATGAAAAATGATTTAATTATCTCAAAAAACAATTAAGCAGTTTAAATAATGGGAGAAAATTAAAGAAAATTACCAGCATTAATTATTTATTAACTCAATTAATAATGTTTTGTGGCTTTATTTTATTAACGAGCTACTGCCCGCGACTTCGTCTGCGTAACGTAGGTGTTGGTTATATTTTCTTTTTAGATTTAGGACCGACTGAATTGGGCTGACCCTATATTATTTTTATCAAAATAATAATCTTTATTTACATCTAAGTATATTAATATGCTTAACATCCTTAGATGTACATTAATTAAACTATTTTTCTTTTTTATGCTAAAATTATTAATGAAAATTATTGTTATCGCTATTGTTACAATTAATTCAGTAATATTATAAAAATTTATATTGCAATATTAACCTATTGTATATCAAAAGTGAACAGTATATAATATATATTGTGCTAGCTGTATTTTAATTGCATGCATTATAAAACAGTCATCAAGTTTGATAAAAATAATCATAGCTTAATGAATTTTGATGACCAGAAAAAAATCCAATCAGTTATTTAATATATTATTTAATTAATTAAATCATTCAATAAACAAAAATGTCCATTTATCAATCTAACTATAAAAATTTTAGTAAATTAACAATTAAAATATTTAAAATAATTTAACAATGCGTTATTGTAGAACAAGCCAAAATAATTCAAAAATGAAGAATAAAAAAATGCAAGTTTTGGTTTCATTTCCAAAGAAACGAAATAAATAAGCTTTTGTTCGGAAATAGAATGCTATTTCTTATGGAAAAACAATTAGTAATAGTTCGCCAAATGGCAAACTTCAATGGAAGATGACACTTATTTTAGGCATGTTAAACGAATTATATTGTTATCGCTATTGTTACAATTAACTCAGTAATATTCTATAATATGCATTATAAAACAGTCATCAAGTTTGATTAAAACAATTTGATAAAAATAATCATAGCTTAATGAATTTTGATGACCAGAAAAAAATGCAATCAATTATTTAATTAATTAAATCATTTAATAAACAAAAATGAACATTTATCAATCTAATTATACAAATTTTAGTAAATTAACAATTAAAATATTTAAAATTTTTAACAATGCGTTATTGTAGAACAAGCCAAAATAATTCAAAAATGAAGAATAAAAAAATGCAAGTTTTGGCTTCCTTTCCAAAGAAACGAAATAAATAAGTTTTAGTTCAAAAAGGGCAATGCTATTTCTTATGGAAAAACAATTAATAATAATTCACCAAATAGCCAACTTCAATGAACGATTATATTTATTTTAGGCATGTTAAACGAATTATTTCCTTATTTCATTTGAATTTTTCAATCACGAATCAAGGAACCTTGCATTAATGTTACCATGTTACCAAGTAAAATGAGTAGCTGTTGCCATAGCAATTTAAGGATAGGATTTTTTTAAGAAATATTTTAATTAATTTTTAACGAAAGAGGTTGGAGGAGACCTGATTTTTTTAACCTGATTTTTCCATAAAATTCGCGTTTTTTTTTGCATTTATCTCGTAAATAACAAGAGCTACGGAAACATTTTTTTTTATTTCCACTTAATTTGCACAATCTGCCTCTTGGCAATAATTGCAATTTATCGTCTTGTCCTGCTCTTGAATTGGTTGTGTTCACCAACACAACTCAATATTTATTAATTAATTAAATTATTTAATTTGATTCACTTTTTATTAATTATTTTTTATTTGAATCGGTCTGTTAGTTCCAAAATTGAGGGTCCTTTTAGTCTTCTATTCTCGGTGCTATTGTCGAGCAAATTGAGGGCTAGCTGGTTAGGATGGTTGTTGAAAAAATTATAAATTAAAAACTTGTAGAAAATTTGATTTCCTACCAAAAAGGTTTTGTAGACCAAATCGCTAAGATCAATATTAAACGAGATATTAAGTCTTGAATTGATTTAAAGTTTAAATCAATGATCAGCAAAAATTTCACAGAAAAATCAATTCAAGGCTTAATATCTCGTTTAATATTAGCGATTTGGTCTACAAGACCTTTTTTGTAGGAAATCATATTTTCTGCAATTTTTTAATTTATAATTTTTCCGTAGCTCTTATTATTTACGAGATAAATGCAAAAAAAACGCTAATTTTATGGAAAAATCAGGTTCAGTGGCCCGTACTACCTCACCGGTGTGAGTTACGACTTTGTCGCAATGGGCACTTTTGTAGAGCGTTTAATTCTGAGAAAAAACCATCTTCGGTAAAAGCGATCCCATTAAATGCCGCTGAGATATAGAAATTTAAAAATAAAAACTCAGAGTTTCCGTGTATTTTCAATGGGAACTCTTTACACGTCTTGGTCGAGGTCTTAAGATTAATATTAAGGGCTCAAACTTTCAGGGTTTTTTTTTTTTTTTTGGTATTTCCAACAAAATTTCACGATGGGACCAAAAAAAGTCAAAAAAATTAAAAAAAAAATCACCCTAATGAAGATAAGGAAGTACCATCTGTAAAGGAGGAAATTCAAAGGCTTAGTAAAAAATATCTGACAAAACTAGACGATCATTCCAACCATCTCGCAACAAACTTATTGGACAACAGTGAGATGATAAGAAAGTTAAAAAATGGAATGTAATAGATTTGCCTGATAGATTTTGTAACTAAACAAATATTTCTATTAACTACTTTTTGCCAAATTATTATTTCTTATTAAATAGCTTTATTTTTATATATTACTTATAGATTAGTGTTTCACATTATTTTTTGCATTGATATTGTTATTATAGACTATTATTATTATTCTTCTTGCTACTGTTGATTGTTTTTATGATTGTTGTTATTGTTATAAGAATTACTATTATCGTTATTGTTACTATTGATTGTTAAAAAATTTTGTACTTATACAGCACTAATCTACTGGGACTAGTGGTTACATGTGATTGTCTATGGATTGAATGCACTTATTGCAACCCTATGCAGATTGTGCAATTTATTTGAAAAATAAAAAAAAAATACCTTTCTACAAATCAATATATTTTTTTAATAACGAATCAAAAACTCCCATTTTTCTACTCTTATTTTCAATTTATTTTTGCTTCTTCTACAATAATTTGTTGTTAAATCGTACGGCTAGAGGTATTAAGAATTTCCCAGAAATCAAACCTTCTTCTTAAGTTAAATATATTTAAGGAATTTAAAAGTTTATCAATTTAATTAATTAATTGGTATTCAAAGCAAACACGTTTCATTGAAATGGATTGAATGTTTAATTGCTTAATCCATTAATTATTTACTTTGTTAAACGATACGCTTGGCCATATGTCCAATTAGGTAACCTATCGATTGGCATCGGAAAATCAAATTAACAATAGAAATAGTTTAAAATTTCTTGAAGTAGTCGTTTAATTATCAATTACTAGTAGTTGCCCGTTGCATTCGCAACTAAAGGTTTTATCTTTATAAAATGTTTAATATGAGATAGTGTAGAGTTAATCAACAATCGAAATTTTAAATTTAATAATCAAAGCATTGTTAATACTAGCTGATCCCCGCAACTTCGTCTGCGTAACGTAGGTGTAGATTAAGTTTTCTTTTCAAATTTACCATTTGTAATGGTATATGAAAATTTTTATTTTTCTTATTTCTTTTACGAAAAACTTAACCATACTTAAAATCACTATTTTGTCGACTTCAAAAAGACACATTTAATAAACTGTTGCAAAGAATAAAATAGTTCTATGTAATAATCAATTAATTTTCAAAAAATATTTATAAATATTTAAAAAGAGTATGTCTATTGCGTAAATCTACAGTAGGTATATCTACCGTAGATCAAATAATCTGTAAATCAATCAGCATCTATACATAAATAAAAAATATCGCCAAGTTCAATAAAGTTGATCTTCATTATAAGTAAAGTGGGATGACCATGCGACATTTTTCAAATAACTTACATTTTTAAACTTGTGATATCTTTCGAATGGAATGTTCAAATTGAATAACTCAAAAAGTTATATAATTGTATTGAAGCAAACTTAAATATCAAGTCATTTATTTTGATAAGGATTAATCCCAAAGTATAAATAAAAGAGCTTTTATAGCGGTGGCATTTATATATATTTTTTAAAATGAAAAAACACTTATTGTGACATAACTATAATAGTTTGATATATATTATATTTTTTGTAGATAATGATATGTTCTGCAAAATCGTACTACATTATTTTGTTCTATAACCAATAGTTTTCACAGCGCACGCGATAAAAGAATGTTTTTTGGTAATTTTTGCAGACCTTGGGTTACATTATTGAAGTTTTAGTATGGATCCCTAACTTTTTTGAAAATTTAATATAGCCTATGTTCACCGAAAATAGTGTAGCTTCCCAACAGTGAAAGAATTTTTCAAATCGGTCAAGTAGTTTCGGATCCTATTCAAAACAAACAAACAATCAAATCTTTCCTCTTTATAATAATAGAAAACAAATACGTCAAGTATAAGTTGTCTTATTCAAAAAAATAAATAAACCGCATTAATGAATATAGTCTCTTTTATTTACAAATCGAATCCCAATCGATTTTGAAAAGTAAAAGATTGAATATTAAAAATAGAACATTTAAACTTTAGAATAATATAATTTCTATAGTAAAACTAATTTATTTTATCCTCTTTTAATGAATTATGCATTGTAACGAAGTCCACCGACTTTCTTTTCCATCGTTTTTCTATATTTTCCAGATGAGTCGCTTATTACTGTCCATTGTAATCGTATTCATTTTTATTAATAAATATGTAGTTACTTATAAAATAGCTCGCAAATTCTACCAGTTTATAGTTAAGATTTATTTTTTGTCAGTTATTTAATCAAATTTTTTCCTCTAAAGCCTTAAAATAATTTCCCTTGGGCCACATAATCATCACAATCGTTGTATCCCAGCAAAACGTTGAGCCACTGAATACTTACAAAATCTATTAGTTCACTCAAATTTTCATACCGAAGATTACAATAGGTTTCAGTGTTACACAATAGAAATTGTTCAAAACCTTTCGGTTTAATATGTGTAAAACTTTTCTGTTTGAACTTACCTACCATGCTAAGCTGTAATTATTTTCAATGATGAATTCGACAAAAAAGAAACGATAAGAATTTCGAACAAAAAATTGAGTATTTAAACGAAATAATTGAGTGAATAAAATCGTGTGGGTCGAATTGTTTTACTTTTTTGGGGTGATAGTAATCATTGTAATTAATAATATGAAATAATTTTGCTGAAATTATTAAAAACGAGGCATTGTTTTTTGGTCTTTGTAATCAAACTTGTTTAATTAATTTCAAACTGATCAAAAACTTTTGCAAAGATCAAAAAGCATTTTCAGTACTTATCTGATACAAATTAATTAGTTTTTACGGCGAAAAAATCAAAGATTTATTTTTTGATATTTCTTAGAAACTTGACATATAAAAACTTAGGAAATTGTCAAAGCAGTTGTAAATTCCCAAAAGTATATAAACTTAATCCAACATTAAGGTATCTTTTCCATTTCTTTTAACGTTTAATTTATTTCTCTTATTATTGTTTTATTTCATTAGAAATGACCAGAAAATAATATATATTTATAAAGAATCTGTATACATATAAAAAACTGATTGTTGAATCAAAGTTTCAGAAAATTTCATGAAAATTGGTCCAATACAAAATAGTAACTTTTGGTGTAAACAAAAACAAAATTTAACATTTTTAAAAACTTGGCCAGTAGTCTAATATAATATAGATGGATAATAAGGCCTAATATTTTAACAAACAGAAAAAACCATATAGTGTTCTTACGTTCGTTAATTTTAGTCAGAAATAATAGATATACATTAACCATGGTTATAGACTAAGAAATAAAACCAAATTTCTTTGGTAAGCCGTCGTCCTTAATTCTGAAGGACCTCTAAGAAAATATTTTTACCATCCGCTGATAAACCAACACACTTCTCATGATATCCTTCCACTTGCTGCACTTGCAACATTACTGCATGGTTGGTTATTTTTAAGTACTTCTTCCTTGAGAAGGTTGAGATTTTTTTTAACTTTATTGTAAAATCTTTTATATTAGTTTCGCGTTCTTGATTACGGAAAATTTTGAGGAAATAATTAAGGTACACACTTCCAGTTATTCAATCGTTGTGGATGAATCAATTTGGTGGATGGAATTAGTACCACCTTAAATTTTCATCTATTAAAATTTCAGCTCAATCGAAGTTAGTTTAACTAACGGTATTCCAGTGGATCAGACCCATAATGGCCAAATTTATTCGTGAATTAAAGTAAAAACAATGAAAAACGGGACATGAGCCGATTTTGTTGTGGTTGCTGTGGTTTTGAATTAAATTTTTGCGAATAATTTGGACCATAATGGTTCTAATCCACGCTGACATGCCTAACATATTTATTAGTAAAATACTATAAATGTTATGTTTTCATTAGTTTATTTGTCTATGGTAATAATATTAAATACATTTAAAAAATAAAGCGTTTTCAAATTGCCTGCGTAACAATTGATATGCACTTGATTATGTTACATGCAAATATTTTTTTATACATTATTAGAGGACCTGGTGAACGTCGTACCATCTAAGATTGAATTGCGAAAATCAATTGATATCGGTAATATTCCTACATTTTTAATTTTTAAATTACTAATATTAGCAATAACTATTTACAATTAAATTAATATACATTGCATTTAACTTATTTAAATCTACACCCTTAAAAACATTAAGCATGTTAAAACTCACAATTATCCGAAAAATCTTTAAATTCTCACCTATATATGAATTTAAACACAGACATAAATATTTCTAAACATATTTCTGTATTTGTCTATTTGTGCCTTTCAAAATTGAATTGTTTTTTTGGCCAATTCGATCCAAAGATCGTTATTAATCAGGGACTGGAAGCTTACTGTAAATATTCCTGTTTTCTTTAGTACTTCCTTAAACATATTAGTTTTATGGGCTAAACGATATTATTTGTAAACTACTCTTTAGGTTTTGAATATTGGCCAAGGAGTTTTTACAATGATTTCTTATCCTACATACTAATGAGCGTAATGGATCTAGTGATGGGACCAATGGGGGCAATTTTACTTTTTCACCAGCACAAAATGACCCAGTAGATTCACCACTGTATTTTAACGCCTTGCAATATTGGCAAATGATTGTCATTTCCCCAATTGTTAAATATTACTAAGTAAAATACGTAAATAAACACATATAAACAGAAATAAACTAATGAAACCATGAAATGAAATTTGGTTTGTTAATGAAAACATTAAAAATATTATTAAATTGTATTTATACGAAAAATTCAAGCGTATGCTCAACTGTTGATATGAAATACCATAGTACAAGCTTGAAGGCCAAAATGAGAGAATGGCAGCTTTAAATATGTCGTTTAAAGAATTTGGAACCAGTTTAAGGTATTTATTATTTGTTGTCAATTATAAAAACATTAACACCTGATTCCGAATTCATTAGTAACTCCTTTGAATCGACATTTGTCTCACATTTTGGCCTTCTACTATGTTATCTCATACCACCCGTTGAGATCAGGTAAAATTCCTTTCACAACAGCTTGGAATTAAGCCGGTTTCGGTCACAATATTGATCATTATGGATTAAAGGTCGATAATTCGAACGTAAATTTCTGCCTACCTGCATTCTTTCGTATAATTCAATAACAGGTTTATTGATTTTGATAATATTTTGTTTTCAGGTACATCTTAGGCGTGTTTCGCCAAAAATAAGTATAAAGGTCACAAACAAGTCTAATCTAAACGGTTGTACCAATATTTTATTCTGGTTTTACTTTCGGTTCCAATTTAAAGACAGCTTTACTGTTTTAATAGAAACTTTGTTATTAAGTTCAAGTAATTTTTTGTCGGAAGAAAACGTTGCCTATTTACATTTAATTATTAATAATAAAAGTTGCATTTATAAGAAGCCTGATAAAAATAATTAAATGGACATCCATTAATTGGATATGAATTAGACTCTTAAATTAAATATCTATGTTCTTTTTAAAGATATCAAACAATCAGCATATTTTAAATCAGGAGTGGCCAACCCAAATTGTATTGCGGGTCACTTCGGAAATGCATCATAACTCCGCGGGCCACCATTAAAGTTATATCTCAAATTCTCCATACTAAACTTAGATACACTGTAAACATTTATAATATATTGATTTTCACCACTATGGTCATTATAAAATGTATACATTTTATAAAAGTCTGATGCATCTCGCGGGTTGGCCACGTCTGAAAATTTCTGATTTAAATCAACAGTGAATAATCTATGTTTTATCTACTTATATAGAAATGTTATGTTGGTTTGTGTAGATTTCAAAAACTCAAAAAGTTTTGCATCCATTTAGCTCAAATTTTGTCACGATATATAATCCGCTTTAATGATTGTTTTATCTTTTCTTGCGTCAGTAATATACCTGCGATCGCAAAAAAACGGCTTTTTCAATGGTCAATACAATAATCGTTAACTGTCAATACTTTATTGTTATGATCGTATAGTGATTTTTAGAAGTAAAGGTTCTCAAAACGTAATTGATTAAAGTATATATTTAAGGTGAGTTATAATTGATACAACGAGGAATACTGCGGGTTGATAAGGGATGTGATTCTAATAATTTTCAAGCTTTTTTTTCCTTAATTCAATATATCTATTTACAATTATTGGCTGGCAGGACAACGTCTGTTGGGTGTAGCTATAATAGTATTTAATATTTTATGGTTTTAATTAACTCATTAATGTCTTGATTTGGACTTATAGTTTTTATTTCATTTTAAGTTTCCCTATTTTATACTTTTTCTGATTTTTTTAGTTGTTATTTTCTGTCTCTTTATAACAAGAATTGTTTTTAGGGACTCTTGAGTTAATAAAATTCCGTAATCGAGAAATACTAAAAATTTGTTTGATACTAGGATCCAATGCAACACTTACCAGTTTAATACACTCAACTATATTAAAAACTATTGATTTTCTTTTTAAAAATAACTAAAAACTATAAGAAATATTTATAAAACACTAATATTTATAATACTATACAATTCTACAATGTTGTTTTCAAAATCCTAATGTGAATGAAAAATCTTAAAATCTGACTTAAATCCTATTATTTATAAGCTACTTTGCATTTAACTTCCTGTATACAATTCCCATAACTTTTCTAAATCCATAAGGATAATAAATCTTTGCGTATAAACATCTGGCATTAGTTTGAGCACTTTTGTTATATTAGTTTACTTCCATTTATTTTTTATCGAAAAACTATACGAACAACTTAAAATAATGGAAATAAATAACTTTTTATTGCATCTTCTCTATGAAATTATTTTCATATTTTATTTCTCGCATATAAGTCCAAAAATAAAAAAAAACTATTCTCATTTCATTACTAAAAATTTACCGTCACGATTTTCTGTTAAAAGCTTCTTTGCGATAATAAGAATTTTATGAAAGTTAAAACTTTTACTACTTAACAACAATTTTTATTGAGTGAATTTGGAAGACATGATGCAAATTTTTTTGATCTTCTTGAAGAAAAAAGCCACTAAACTATATATATATTTTTTTGTAATAAAAACATTGTCAAATGTGTCACTTAAATCAAAGTAAGAAGCAAGCTTTCAAATTTGTCTTGAAATTCTCTCCTTTTATAATCTACGAACAATGACATAAAATATTTTCCTTTATAATATCATAAAAAGTTTTATTTCGACTAAATGACCAAAAGAAGAGATTGTTCATTTGGTCGTTTTTTTTTTGCGTTCCTGTATAAAATCTAAAAGCAATTTTTTTTTTAAAAAAAGAAAATGGCAAAATATATTTTTTTTTTATTCAACGATGCTTGTTATGTTTTTAAAAGCTGTGTAAAAGCTCTGTTACTGAAAAATACAGTTTTAAGTTGACACATGTCCAATGCAGCACACAATATTTTTATTTTTCTTCCTCTATCTATGGACTCATGCATTGGAAGGTGTAAATATATAAAATGGGTCAGCATATGACTGTAGTAATTTTATAAATATTTTCTCGATACTTTTCACCTTTTAGCATGAATCTAAACTTGCATGAAAATTGTCAAGTATAGTATTCATATCTCATATGATAAAATTCAGATCTTAGCTTTTATTTTCTTAAATAAGAAAATAATTCAGGTTGTTTAAGAGCTGTTTTTCGATTGTATGATTGACATATTTTGTAATTATTTTAATTTTACTATTTTACTATTATTATTATTCATTAAAAAACGAAAAGAATATCAACAAGGCCACTATCTGCATGAATATGTGCAGGTGTGCCTTTGACAAAACATGGGGCCTAAAACCAAGAATGGTATGGTGGCTCTATACCATGATAATTAGACCAACATTAACCTACGGTGCTACCGTTTGGTGGCCAAAAGTGGAACAAACAACAGCACATAGAAGACTGGAAACCATACAAAGGCAGGCCTGTCTTGGCATTACTGAAGCCATGAGCACCACTCCAACAACAGCCCTGGAAATCATTCTGAACTTGTCCCCCCCAGAGAATTTTTATCAAAGGGATGGCAAAGAAGGGATCATACAGACTGCAGCTCAACAATAGCCAAAATTAACCCAAAAAACCAGATTTGGGACACGCCAGAATTAACAATGTAATTGACCATCCAAACTTCTGAATGATTCAAGACTACATGAAAACCAAATTTAGTTTTGAAATGCCTTTCGAGATCGAGATAAGTCAAAGAGACGATTGGCAGAAGAAAAACAAAATAATCCCTAGAGACAAAGTATGGTTCACTGACGGATCAAAGACACATGATGGCGTAGGCGCTGGAATATGGGGGGCAAATCCCAGGAAACGAATATTTGTAGGCCTGGGTAAAATGCCTACAGTATTCCAAGCAGAAGTCTATGCCATAATCATCTGTCTACAAGAAAATATGAGAAGAAATTATTACAATAAAAATATAAGAATCTTCTCAGACAGCCAAGCCGCCATTAAAGCGATAGAAAATTACCAGACTAGCTCTAAACTGGTCTGGGAATGTAAAACACTCCTCACCCAGTTGGCGACATCCAACAGGGTTACACTTGCTTGGGTGCCGGGGCACTCTGGTATCAAAGGCAACGAAGAGGCAGACGAACTCGCAAAGACGAATTCAAGAATGTCATTCATGGGTCCAGAGCTGGCTATAGACCTACCAAAGTGCATAACACTGGGTAGAATAGCTGAATGGACGCAGAATGAACAAATAAAATCCTAGAATAACTATGCAGGAGGCAAGTTCTCAAAGGTCATGATAAAGAAACCTTTGAAAGAACATAACAAAAGAATTCTAAATCTAAGAAGGACATCAAAACGCTGGTAGGCCTATTAACAGGACACTGCAATTTGAGGAAACATCTCCAAACTATAGGGAAGAACACAGAGTCAGCAACTTGCAGAAAATGTGGCGTGGAAGATGAAACTGCCTCCCACGTACTATTTGACTGCCCAGCCATGGCTCAAAGTCGTCTCAACTCGCTTGGTCCTCCCGGACATGAGCTGGGAAACATACACAGAGATCCAGTTGACTGTCTGCTGAGATTCATATCAGAAGCAGACCTGACCAACTGGAACTGAAATTAAACTGGGGCGCAATAGTCCTTTTAGGACGCAGCGCAGAGGAACTCGCATGAGAGACCCCCAGATCAAAGGAAAAAAAACCTGAATTGTCTTCTTATTTAAAAAAAATTGCCAAATATGTAATATATGCTTATTTAAATGAGGATTTCTTTTAGGTTTCTTCTTTCCGTTTGTTCGATAACAATTATTTGGTTTTAACATCAAAAAACTTGTTGGTAAAATGGAAAATAAGAGCAGTAGTTATATGAACCAAATAGAATTGGATAGCACAATTAAACGGAGCTTTTCCTCAACGTATTTTACCTAAGAGTTTATAAGATACACATAAGGTGCAATCATACATGCAAGAAGCTGGTTCTTCAAATTATTGAGTACAAGTGAAATAGACTTGCTTACAGATGATAGCGCCATCTATAAGGCATTTAATTCATATTTGATGAAGCTATTCGCATCACTTTAAATAATGATTTTAAATGTACACATTTAATAGATTAAATTTACTGTTAAATTTTCAATTTAGAATTCAGACAAAGCGTTAATGTATTTTATTAATGCATTCGCCTATCTCATTTCCTTTTGAACAGACATCCAAATAGAATTACTTGTAATCGTTGATAAGAAATTTCAACCTAAATAAAAAGCCCCCGCTTTAGAAATGTTTGTACAATTTCAGTGATATTGTTGTTGTAAAATATATTCTTTAACTTTAAAAAGCAAAAAAATGTTAAATAAAGAAATTAAAAGTTTACATACAAACGAAATTTTCTGTTCAGTAATTGATTCACAAAATATTTGAAGTCTCAAAGTAAAAGTTGAATCAATTTTTCCTTAATATTTATAATACTTTTATCATTGATTGAATCTGTAAAAAGACATCTGCTTGGCTTTCCTTCTCTTTGCCGATTCTTTGTGAAAGAACATTCTTTTTATATTATTTTTAAGAGAAAAACATTAGTTTTTTTTTAAATAAGATAAATATATTGAACAAAGAAAATTATTATTATGAATGCTTGAAAAAAATTAAAGATTTCATAATGAGGATTTATAGTATGTTTATATTTCATAGGGCTTAAAATTATAGCAAATCCTTTTGGAATTACGATATTAAATAAATATTTATATAGTTTTAAGTATAAGTGCGCAAAGATTAGTATCATTAACTTCTTTAATTTTGCTTCGTTTTTATTAAGTGAGCCAATAATTTAATGTTTTATTTTAGTTTAAAAGCCTTATTCAAAAACTAGCTGAACTATTTTTGAAGTTTTATTTCTTTAGCGGCGTTATGAAAAATTATGAAAACAAATTTTGAATTGCGTATATTTATATACTAATTAGTATATGATATGCTTAAGTAGTTAGTATATTTAGTAGTATATTTTTTAGTCTGATTCAAAAAAAATGATAATTTTTTTTTCTTAATTATATCGAAAATATTGTTGGGAATGACAAAAACAAATCCAGTGAAAGTTTAAGCTCTTAATATTAAGAGGTGCCGCATCGCAAATTTCGATTTTCCATTTAAATAAAATGAGAACAATATTCTCTTGCACTTTGGAACTTTATAGCTCACGTTGGTGACAATATTTCGGAATGACCAAGGTATATTCTTGTATAAAATTGAATGATCTACAAAAAAGGTCTTGTACAAGTTTTTGATATATTTATTCCATCAAAAGTTATTCAAGGTCAAAGTTGAACTATAGAGAAATTTTAATATTTATTTAATTTTTTGACGCAACCATCAATTTTATGAAAAAATTTTATAGAACATTTTTTGTAGAGCACTTTTTTCTCTATAACTTATCTCTATAAAAATTTTTGATATAACATATATTTTTTTTTTTTTAATTAAATAACTTAGGACCTATGAAAAATAGCAAAAACTTTTATAGAGATAAGTTATAGAAAAATAAGTACTAGAAAAATGTCCTATAAAATTTTCTCATAAAATTGATGGTTGCGTCAAAAAATTGAAAAAATATTAAAATTTCTCTTTAGTTCAACTTTGACCTCGAATAACTTTTGAAAGAAAAAATATATCAAAAACTTGTAACACCACCTTTTTTGTAGATCGTTCAATTTTCTACAAGAATATACCTTGGTCATTCCGAAATATTGTCACCAACGTGAGCTATAAAATTCCAAAGTGCGAGAGAATATTGTTCCCATGTTATTTAAATGGAAAATCGAAATTTGCGATGCGGCACCTCTTAATATTAATATTAAGAGCTTAAACTTTCACACGATTTTTTTTTTGTCATTTCCAACAATATTTTCGATATAATTGACAAAAAAAATCATCATTTTTCTGAATCAGTCTAATATTTATATATTTAATTTAGTTAATTTAGGTAATGACTACAATATGAAGTTGCATCCAAGCGGTTTAGCAAGAAACTTCAGGTAAAAGCTGACCATTTTGGGTTATTTTTTAAATAATTTTGATTCAACGATATATTTTACAATATAGAAGGAAATATACCCAATACCATTAGGATATAATACTCCTATTAAATAATTTAACTTTAAAAACGATTTAAAATAATTGTTGCATTTATTGTTTATAGTTTTTTCATTATAGCATAGGCCACCAGGGCCATCTTTAACCTATTGGAGGCCCTGGGCATATTAGAATAATGGGGCCCCTATGACTGACAAAACACTCTTTTATTAGAATAGGCAAAGAAAGTAGATAGGCAATGTTAAATATTTATTTTTAAAAACAATCAAATGAAATGAATAGATAAATGTTATATAGTCCACAAAAGTAACTCTTTTAGCATTTACAGGAAATTGCTTAAAAAGCTTTTGTTATTTGAAGAGGAAGACTTCTGATAGAGAGGTCTGTACGCCACTTCTATTGTGTTACAATTAACTAAATTGATAAAAAAATGATCTGGAAATCGCAGTTTGGATATCTTTATAATTTTTTTGCCACTTAAAATTGGTGTCATGATAAAAATCAATGGAAAATCAATTGAGCAGCTTTGAATGAAACTAGTGGAAGATGCAATAATGTTCACTCATATTTTTTCTGGAGGTTTCCATCTAGAAAGAGATCTTAAGTTATCGGGTTGTAAAATAATGTTTTTTTTGTTGGCCTTTCTTGGACCTTTTAGAATTCATTTTTAGATGGTAGACCATAATTGATTAGGAGTATTTGGCATCTTGTCAATAGCCTGAATGAATATGACTTCATATCATTTCTTAACGTTATAAAAATTTGTGGACTTCGTGGTTTGATTTTTAGACTTACTATTGTGGACCCTAAAAGTTTAATACCCTTTAATAAATCTTCCTATTCTTTTTGGTTTTAAGTTGATATTTTTATCATCGCAATACTCAAAGGGAATACAACACGGAATATGTATTGCTTCCGGTTGTTGTCTAACTTTTTCCCTACAAGTTTCTTAATGGTAAGCCAATAAATGGCACTTTTTGATACCAGAAATATTTTTTTAATTGATATGATAACTTAGATGAAAAATTAGTTTTGTATCAAAATTGATATTTGATATATATTAAGGTAGATTTTTGTTTACAATTAAGTTAATTGGAAAAGTTTTTGTCCCGCATTTCTATTGAAAAACTGATACATACCTTGAAAACTACTTTAGCGTTTCAATGATTCCGGTTTAAATGGTGGTTGTATTATTTATTAAATTGAAATGTGAATTCAATATATGAATGCAAAGGAAGAAACTTTTTGAAATTGATTTTCAACATCTATGAAAGTTTATCAATTTTATGATAACGTGGTTTTCCAAACGTAACTTGAAGAGTTCCCAATAAAGTTTTGCACAACATTTAATTAATTAAACTCACCGTTATACTGACTATTGACAAAAAAGCTAGTAAGTTTTCAAATGTTTTCATAAATACAATCTTTATATAAATAAACTGTCATCCAAATCTTTATAAAAACCAACAATTTATAAAAATGTGTGACATTTGGAAATGTCACACATTTCCATATGTTTATATATATGATGTTTATATATATATATTTTCATAAATTTATTCAATACTAAAAAAAGTATGATTTGAAAAAAAAACCTTGTTTATATTTTTCGTAATGAATTTGATAAATTAAAATTTGCATATTTTTTTCTAATGTAGTATTAAAAAACTTTGTATAACTATGTGATGAAAACATTTATTTTTTTTTTTTATAAAAAAGCTTCTCATTCGTGTTACAATATAATTATGAGAATTTTAAATGATTCATTTGCATAAAATAAATAACTTCAACGAAATAGTTGACTTTACAAACTAGGTAGGTACAGCTTTGTGTTTCTAAAGACTGAATGAAAGTTTTACACTTTTGACGTCAAAAGTTTTAATTCTCGTTAAGTTTACCGTAGTTTCGAGATTCAATTTTCATTGTTAAGAGTATAAAGAAAATTAATTGATTTTTGAGAAAAATTTGTAAAATAAATCAAATATTTGTATTGTCTAGTTGCCAAGGTAGTCGACTCTTAATTTGTCTTAAGTTTTTTTTTTTTTAAATATATGAGAAAAAAAATTTTGTCCTACAAAATAAAAGTTTACAAAATTATGCTTCATTGTTATTTGATTAGTGTTATTAGAGTTACAGCTTCTTGGATCATTCAAAACTTATGAAACATGCGTCGTTTTAAGTTTGGTTACTTAATTTGAAAAAAAATAAAAAAAATAAAGACTGTTGTAAGATCAATTAATTTTTTTTTTAATAAAATATACTTTGTTGGAATGCAGGACTTTATCTGGCGACTAAATGAACGGGAGGTATTCGATCTCTGTACTGAATATATCATATATGCATTATAATTGCGCAATAAGTAACCGTAATTTGCATTAAAAATGGGTTTAACGCCATAAATGTCTGCAAATATCCAACCAAAGCGCTAGCATTTGTGATATCTGATGCCATTGGTAGTGAAGAAGAATCCAAAGATCAAATCAAATCTGAATTTCCAGCATATTTTAACAATATATTTGAGCTCTTAAATATTGAATCTGATGAAGAATTTGATGACTTTTGTTAATAAAAAGTAATTTTATACAACTTTTTTAAGCTGACATGTTTTTTTTCATTTCCATCCCTGTTTTCCTTTGATAAATAGTGACTTAAAACAAGTACTTATAAGAATATAAAATATATTAAATTTTGTATGTTATAATTAGACATCGGATTATATACATTTGCATGTTTGCATATGCAACTGCATCAAGTTCTATTTTTGTAATATTATTGCATATTTTGGTACTTTTTTATTGTTAAAGCTTATTTCGGTAGTTATTTGTGTTTGGCGTGTTGTATTATGCCGTCGACACGTCCCCCTTACGTCAAACTCTGAAAGTATTGTACCCAATATTGCTTCCCACCTCCTGTCTAGCCCATGGATTATATCAAGTTGCGGAAAAGATCAGAAACGAGTTCAGGATTGTTAATAAATTGATTTCTTTTACAAAAAAAATGCTATTAAAAGCACTATGGCGACTACAAGCATATAAAGATCAACTACCAAACGTAACACTACCCCCATAATCAATTTTAACACAGTGGGGTACTTGGTAGAAAGCTTTATTGTTTTATGCTGAATATTTCAAACCCATAAAAGAAGTAGTTGGAAAATTGGAAAGATCAGATACCATTGCAATCAATGCATGCATGCTTACATTTGAGGATTCTACAATCAAAAAAAAATTGCTCTTAATGCAACAAATTTTTGCAATATACTCGATGCAATTGAGAAACTAGAAAAATTTCTCTGTGCAAATCCATGGAAATATTCGAAAAAAAGATTAAACAAAATAACGCCCTTTCGAGTTAACTATTGCAAAAGGTTCGTGGCAAATTAAATGCAGTTTTGTTTAAAAACCCCCATCCTGAAGGAATAAAGAAAATTGATGCATTTATCAACGGCACTTCTGAAGAGATCTCCGAAACTTCCACCAAATTTCAAATTCAGTCCAGTAACATAAGTTGACGTCAAAAGTTCATTTTCAGCTTTTCACCATTTTCATCTATATGGTTCAACGATGGATCTAAACCATCCAGGATCGCACTCAAATACACACATAAAATTTCTGCAAAATAGGTCAGAATGAAGAATGTGAATTATATATATTAAGATAAATATAATGTGAAAATAAACGTAAATTCTAAAAATAAATTGGTTTTTGATAGTATATATTTCGTCCTTTTTAAGTGCATATTTGCATGCATATTTTGGCATTTTGATAGTGCATATAATCCCATGTCTAGTTATAATCAAGTTTGAATACTATGACCCAATGACTTCTTTCAAGAAAGTCTTGATGTCGTTAGCGAGGAACAAGGGGACATATTTCGTATAGATAATAAAAAATTAGAAAAAAAATTTCAGAAAAGATGAAACATAATCATGATTACCGATAATTGTTAAATGCAAAAAAGAAACGATGCACAATGAGTCCACAACTGAAAAAGCACTAAAAGAAGTTTTGATAGAAAGCGCAAACGTGTCTATAACGACTATAACTACAATGGTTTTAAGCGACTCTAGGGTTAATAATTATTCTTCTTATTTCTTATACCACATTTTGAGGGAAAACCTTATGTGGTGTATGAATAATGTGACCATATTTTTTTTAATTCAAAGCGGGACACCTGTAAATGTTATTACGAAAACTGGAAAACCATATTATAATTTTGCGTAAAATGACAACACTAGAAATATAGTAAAACTCGGTGCTTCTTTATTAGAAAAAAAAATAAACCGAACAATTAAGATAATAATATGTTTGATCTATTTATTGCCGATTCCCGCAGTTGTGGCAGCGATAACTAGCTAAAATTTGTAGATAGTTATTTTTGTATGATTTTTATCCATGTACTATAGGTTTATGGCCTATGGGTTTTACACTACACCTAGCTATATGTTTACGGTATACGTATATAGTATACCTGCATAATGATTTTGGTTGTGATGAATTAATACCTATCACAGGTCACTTTTTCTCAAAGCGGGACATTTTTAGGTTCTTCGGCGACAGCGGGACACAAAGCCCGAAAGCGGGACGTATGGTCACTTTAAGTATGAAAAAATATTTCAATTTTAAAATAAGCGCATATTGAAATGACCTATTACAGTTAAACAATTTTTAAAAAGTATTTTTTTGCTGGCCTATGTTTTTTATAACCTTATTTGATGCACTTTGTTTACATTTGACAAAGTAAAAGACCACCTGAAGATGACACACAAAAAGAAAATCGAGTCATAAGACATAAATTATAAAGAGGAAAGATTTGATTGTTTGTTTGCTTTGAATAGGCTCCGAAATTACTTGACCGATTTGAAAAATTCTTTCACTGTTGGGAAGCTACACTATTTCCAGTGAACATAGGCTATATTAAATTTTCAAAAAAGTTAAGAATCTATACTAAAACTCCAATAATGTTACCCAAGGTCTGAAAAAATTACCAAAAAACATTCTTTTATCGCGTGCGCTGTGAAAACTATTGGTTATAGAACAAAATAATGTAGTTCGATTTTGCAGAACATATCATTATCTACAAAAAATAGACCAACAGCATATGTCTAACTATTATAGTTATGTCACAATAAGTGTTTTTTCATTTAAAAAAATATATATAAATTCCACCGTTATAAAAGCTCTTTTATTTATACTTTGGGATTAATCCTTATCAAAATAAATCATTTCATATTTAAGTGTGCTTCAATACCATTATGTAACTTTTTGAATTATTCAATTTGAACATTCCATTCGAAAGATATCACAAGTTAAAAAATGCAAGTTATTTGAAAAATGTCGCATGGTCACCGCATTTTACTTATAATTAAGACCAACTTTATTGAACTTGGCAATATTTTTTATTTATGTATAGATGCTGATTGATTTACAGATTATTTGGTCTACGGTAGGTATACCTACCTTAGGGATACGGAATAGACCATACTCTTTTTAGGTATTTATAAATATTTTTTGAAAATTAATTGATTATTACATAGAACAACTTTATTCTTTGCAACAGCTTATTAAATGTGTCTTTTTAAAGTTGACGAAATAGTGTTTTTAAGTATGATTATGTTTTTCGTAAAAGAAATAAGAAAAATACAAATTTTCATATACCACTACAAATGGTAACTTTGAAAAGAAAATATAATCTACATCTACGTTACGCAGACGAAGTTGCGGGGATCAGCTAGTAAGACATAAATAATAAGTCATTAATTACCCATTTTCCTCAAAAGCGAGGCATAAAACTTGATTCCTTGGTCAAAATTCATTAGTTTTAACGTTTAATTATCAGTACTTTATTGACTTTATTTATTCCCATTAAACTAAGATTAATTGTTATTATGATTGAAAATTGTTTTTCTTTTTATTATCCTCACCGATTTTCTCGCAAATTGTCTTTAATTTACGTTCTCACGAACATGTTTTCCCCCGTTTTTCCCCGACTCAAGTCGTTAATTGCCCAAGTACCCAATGTATTGTAATGAAAGTGCCATTCTTCGTGGCTTGTGCAAGTGAAAACTAATTGAGTATATAGTCAAATGTGCCGACCTACGCACCCATAAATCACAATACTCACACGAGTTGAGACGAAGGAAAACCATTTCTAAATTACAACGACGAAAAACTTGAGAAAGTTTTCAGAGTATATCAGTGTTATAGTTTAGTTTGTTTTTTTTTTTCAGTGGTTTGTACTGAATTTTATCAAAATGTCTCAATAAGATGAATTTGATTTATTGACTTAGAGCAAATTTGATCAAAGACAACATGTAATAAACAACGGACGCTCGGTTCGATTTAATGGATTGCTTTTTCATGATGTTGTATAATGCGTGTATTTGATTTTAACGGTACGAATAATATATATTTCTGTCAGTTGTAATAATATTATTGTTGAAATATTCACGTTTCTTTTGTGTGAGCGGCAAAAAGATTTTTTTTTTTTTTGAGTTTATTTTCGATTTTTATTGAATTCCATCTAACATGACTTCATCTCCCAAATATCGTAGTGACATTACATTTCAGACGTTTCAATCAAATTTTCCATTTCACACGAAGTGGCATTGAGTAGAGCACAAGAATGGCAACGGAGATATAGAAGTGTAGAAAAGAATACATGAAAGAATTGCGTGATAGACATTCTTGAGCAGTAAAGTTTTGACGAATAAAAGTAGATGGAAGGCTTTTCGAAACACTAATGCCATTAAATGGAAGCCAAACACGAAACGGCTCATCTCAAGAAGAAAAGAAAAAAAAATAGACAAGACAGTAATTGTCAGTTAGTTGGTTAATTTAAAATAGACGTAAGCATTAGTAATTAGATTAAAACGAAATTAAGACTACTCGTTAAAGTTCTACGTATAACAAAGTCACAGTGGCACATAGAATTTCACGTACGTGATTTGTACACTAAGCACTCGACTTCAGCATTTCGTAGGCAACGCATATATATTGTACGCTGGAATTTTGAAGAAAAATGATTCTACCAACTGGTATAACACACATACAGCATCCAGCCAACGAATAAATTTCAGTTACGGTAACGTAATTTCATATTCCATTGTATAAAATTTACAACTTGATTCTTTTTTGTGTGTGGGGGTTATTAAAAGTCTATAAAAAAAAAAAAATTCAAAGATGACACCAACCATAAATTTCATTGAAATTTGCAGCTTATAATATGCTGGAAAATTTTTACGTTTTTATTAGACGCTTAAGACTTTACGAGACCATTTTTATGTTGCAAATTTTTTTTTAAATAATATTTACACTTTTATTTAACAGACGAATGAATTCTAGATACCATAACATATCGTTTCCTATTGAATACAATTAGGTTTTAAGGGGGTATTCTATTCTAGAAATTTGAAAAAATCAAAAAAAAATTTTCATAATCCGATAGTTTAGATATTCAAAAATATCCTCCGAAAAGGATTTTTCAAAATTCAAATTATTTCCGAAGTTATAGCGGTTTTGTATGAAGCTGGGATGGCTGATTAAGAGAATGTAAGTAATACATACTATTCTGTCAATTACGCTGCCTGAAACTTAACGTAAAACTTTAAACGCGTTTTTCTCGAAACTGTCTTTTTCAAAACGATACCCACGATTTCTCAGGTTCTACTGAACCGATTTACCTGAAATTTTTAGAGAGTCTTCTCTATAGACTTGTCTATGTCTGGAACTATCCCCATCCCCAAATTTTGATTTGTACTATTTTTAAAAAATTCGAAACAGTCAAAAAAAGTGGTACAAAAATTGTTTTTTTTTCAGGCAGTCGCCATTTCGTTAAAAAAAATTTTTCATACTTTTCCGTAGTTCCAGATATTGCGACATTATTCTAGATTAATAATCTTTTTATTTGGGTTCAGATTACTAGGAGGGTTGAAATCGTGGGTATGGTCACGTGCCAATTTTTTGAGACCCTCCACTTCATCAGCTGCTAATTTTTGAAATTTTTGAAATTTGTAACTTTTTTTTATTTTTTTCTGTATTCTTGAAATGTTAATAAATAACTGATAAAAAAATGGATAAAAAAATATTAATTGGCTATATTTTATGACACTTCAAAAATTACCTGAAATTCATGCCTCTAGACTAGAATACTCCCTTAAAAACGCTATAAATAATAATAATAAATAAATAATAATAAAAATAAATAATAAATAAATAATAATAAAAATAAATAACAAATAGTAAATAGTGTGTAGGTAATTGTGTTGTATCTTAGTATAAAGTTTCATTAAATTCGGTTGTTCCGTTCTTTAGTTAAATCACCAGCGCAGGCGATGTAAGAAAGTTTTTTTAGTAATTTTTTCACACATTATTGGAGTCTTAGTATGGATTCCTAATTTTTTTGAAAATTTAATATAGCCTATGTTCACCGGAAATAGTGTAGCTTTCCAACAATGAAAGAATTTTTGAAATCGGTCAAGTAGTTTCGGATCCTATTCAAAGCAAACAAACAATCAAATCTTTCCTCTTTATAATAGTAGATATACTACAGATTCTCCAAAACAAATTCCTAAGACTGATAGGAAACTATCCAAGAAATACATACATAAAAAAATGCACGAAGATCTAGAAATGGACTTTATAAAAACGCACATTAAAAAATTTGCCAAAAAAATTTATGAGCGGTGAAATATAGCTGATAGGGGCACACTAAAAGACCTACACTACGATCAAGGTAGCTACAAACATACAAGAATAATACACGGGCTAATATAATAAAAGAAAAAAAATCTTTATTACTTAATTGAGATTAACCTATTAACTGTTAATACCTAACAAATTATATTTTATTTTACTTACTTTTAGAACATATGTTTTTTTTTCTTAAAAAGTTTTTTTTATTTTGTTTTTTTTAACAATGACAGAGGGAGTTTTTGAATTTCTCCTCCTTAAAAGGGCACCCCTATAATGAAATCAAAAAATAAAAATAAAGGAAAGGGAAATGAGTAGCAAAAGTTAAAAGGTAAAATATTGTGGTAAACACAAGAAGGAACTTTTAAGTTAAACAAAAATGTTAAGACAAGTAAACAAAATTTTAAATTTGTAAACTTACACGTGTAAATTAACTGTAGGAAATAAACTTTTATTATTATTATTATTATAAAAACGCTATTGAAAATAGAAATTGATAAAAACATAGTATTTGCAAGGAATTTATTCTTTCGAATATGAATAAATTCTAGGTAGCATTGCATATCGTTTCCAATTGAATTAAGATTTAAAAATGCCATTGAAAAGAGAGATTGTTGAAAACAAATTGGAATATAGTTTTTAAATTAAACGCAAGCACGTGAGAAATGTTTGATACGGAATTTCTTGTGAAAACGGCGAATGATTTATTAAAAATTTATTTGCGCTACATGTGGAGCCGTGGAAATGAAAAACCTTTTGATGCATTCAATAAAATGCATTCAAGACAAATCAAATATCAATTTTATGATGCACCTCCATCAATACATACAATGCATTTCTGATCGAACTTCTGAACAAATGTTCAATGTGAAATGTCCTCATTTTAAATCTTTGCCTCTTGAATTTTATTTTTGTTCAAGGAAATGTTTTTTAAATAGATTTAATTTATTTATTGCACTTTTATGATATAACGTAGAAATGAATAGTTATTTATGTACCAAGGGCGTTATCAAGGTGATAATGCCCGGAGAGCGAGATAATGCAGCCCCGAGGGCCTCTGGCCCGAGGGATGTATGTCGCTCGATGGGCATTATCACCTAATAACGTCTGAGGTGCATACAAACTTTTATTTTTCATATAATTCATAAGAAAAAATAAATTTTATCTCAATTCTAAATTCGTAAAATGAATTCAAATCTGTAAATAATATGAAGTTCAAGTCTCCATGGAAATTTGAAATGGAAATTCATATTGGAGGCAAGCCTTCTTAGCAAAATATAAATTTGAGGGCATTATGAAAAATAATGGCCTCAAATTGAATGCACTTATTGCAACCCTATGCAGATTGTGCAATTTATTTGAAAATAAATAAAAATCCAATGCATTTCTAATAGGTTGCCCTTGACTACGGGAATAATGAATTATAACGCCCGCTAATATATACAATGTATTATAAAGATAAGGCATAAAAGATTTAATCACCATAGTATTATACTAGAATAATAGCTAAATGAAAAATAAAAATTATTTTAAAACCTTCCAAACCGGGAATCTGCTCATAAGGATGGTCAACTGAAATTTGCCGTGTAAAAAATGCACAAACTTTAATAAACTATAAAGGACGTTCAGAAAATTTTTAGGTCCTAATTAGATTTTTTTTTCTCTAAGCTAAAGCTACTGCGGAGGACCTTCAAGTGTTTTTGGATAATGTTAACCACGTTTGCTATTAGTACGGTATGAAAATAAATATAAATAAGACCAAGTTCTTGCTAATATCCAAGGGCGGATTAAGGATTTTTTCTGGGGGTGGGGCACAATATCATCTTTCATTTGCAAGTGCGTGAAAGGGATCGCGAAAAAAAATCACAATTCCAGCCAGAAATAAACTAGAGTTTCACTAATATTCTTTCTGTTATTTTATTCTAAGTATGTACTGCTATGAAATCTCCACAGTACACAAAAATATTCTGGGGGGCACGTACCCCCGAGCCCCCCCCTCCAAATCCACTCTTGGTAATATCTAAACGAGACGAAACTTCCACTTGTTTAAACCTTAACGGAGAGATAGTAGAAAGAGTGGAGCACTTCAAATACATTGGATATCTTATCAACGAAAAGTGTGATATGGTGCAGGAAAAACACAGCCGTATTATGCAAACCAGAGGAATTTTCCTAAAGATGAGGAAAAATTTTTGTGTATCAAACTTTATCTCTAGAACAACGGTTAAAAATGGTCAAGTACTAAATGTTCTCTATTATCTTTTACAAAATAGAAGGATGGACTCTTATTCAGAAACTGGAAAATAGAATTATCCCATTTGAAATGTGGGTATATCGCCAAATCCTGAAGATTGCTTGGAAGGATCACGTGCGAAATACAGAAGTACCAACGAAACTTAATAGTATAACAATTCTTATAATATTTATAAAAAAGAGAACGTACTTCTGTACTTCGGCCACGTCATACGCAACAACTAATATCACGTACTCCAGATTATCATTCAGGGTCGGGTTGATTGTAAGAAAGGAAAAAAAAGGACATATCCTGGCTAGCCAACCTTTGTGGGTGGTTCGGAAAAGCACTAGAGAACTTTTCTGCGCCGCTGCATTATAATTTTCGGAAATATCAACAACAGTGTACTGCGATCTTTAAAATTGTAAATTTTAGTAAGTTTTCAATCACCATTTTTGCGTTAACTATGGTCATTTTCATAGGAAATTTTCTTAGTTTTCCTTTTTATCTACGAATTTGTTATTTTATTTAGAGATTGAGCACTTAACTGAAAGTATTTTATCTCTTATATTAGTTTTAACGTTATTTTCAAGTTCATTTGATTTAAAATACTAACAGAGTACATACATATGATGCTTTATTTTGCACCACTTTAATACATAAATCATATGCATATACATACAACATTGATTGAACATAAATATCGACGGTGTATTGTACAATTGCAGCCATACGGGTAATTGAATCGTATTAAAATCAATAAAACTAGAATAAGATTTAAAACTCAGCTATTGGAAAAATTATAAGAGACAAAAGAGATAAAATAAGCATTAAGAATAAACTAAAGGATCTACTCATTTAAGCCTTTTGTACAGTGGCGTAGCCACTTAGGGGCTAGGCGGGGCAGTGCCCCGGGGCCCTCAAGCTCAGGGGGCCCTCGAATCCTTACCAGAAATCTCGATCGAACTGAACTTTTAGAAATCCAGTTGGAAGTTCACCAATTATGTAAGGAAATAATGAGTAAATATGGAGTGCTAGAATGCGACCTAACGGAAGTATTTACAGCGATGTTATTATTCTTTACAATTCCTGTCACTTCTGCAGCAGCTGAAGGATCATTTAGCAAATTAAAAATAATAAAAACATATTTAAGAAATAATATGGGCCAAACTCAACTCCGATATTTATCGCTAATAGCAATTGAAAACAAAACCGCATCAAGCCTGGATTTAAACGAAGTCATTGATACTTTTGCGAAAACTAAAGCTAGGTTAAAATTTTAAATATAATTGTTATTTATTCAGTGGGTAGGCCCGACCTTTATATAATAAACCCTTGAATCTTCTCTATTACGTTTTATGGGCCAAACCTACACCAAGAATTAATTGTAATTTATGTTGTTACTGTTTAATATTTTTATTACCTGCCCTGCAGTGCACAAAAATGAGCTTAAGTAGTTTAGCATTTTTAAAGTATTTGTATATTTCATATTTTTATTTGATAAAACCTAATCAGTTCACATAGCAGTGGGGCCCCACTTTTTAATTTGCCCCAGGGCCCTTGGTTACCTAGCTACGCCACTGTTTTTGTACAGAAGTTCTTTTAAAATTTCGGTGACCAATTTATATGGAAAATTCGCAATTCATTGTAGATACTTTTTACTTTGTTTTTAATAAAATACCACTACTGGTTCTACACCTATATTGCAGTGTATTATGTCATTTTTGATATAGCTTCCCAAGGTTTATAAAATACACAGGGGGCCGCATGCGCCACGTGACGTATCCAGAAGAAATTCATACATACTTTAGGCTGATTCAAATTTCAAAATTCTTCGTATGACCTCATTTTTTTCTAATGGGGCAACCTGTGTAATTTATAAACCTTGATAGCTTCCTACTCCAATGACTCATCTAAAAATTTTTGCCTGTTTACCCTGAATTACCTCGATATTAGATGATTTGGCGCGCCCCACATATGTGCATCATATACCCAAGTTGATCTGAGTATCGCTTTATTCACTTAAACCTTTGAGGATAGATCATGAAGTGATCTCGAACCAATTAACCATACTAGATTACTATGAAGAATCCTCAAAGTATCACTTTTTTAGATATATGGATCTTCCAATACCCAAAGTTCAAGTATTTAATTTCGTAGACATTTTAAGAAGAGCGATCATTAAGATATATTGGACCAAATGATTTTTTTCCGAAAGGTAAAAGTGATAAGTTGAGTTTTCGCCTCGTTGATTCCAATACGTGCTCCTGCAATTATCTGATAGCTAAAAATGCATTAGTGTTTGCATACAGAATTGCGGTGTCATCTACAAATATTACAGTAATGATATCATTGTCCACTGGTAAATCAGCACTGTAAATATTTTACAAGATTGAAACAAGCACACTACCCTGAGGGACAGCATTAATTTTCATAATATCAATTAAATTGATTTTAGCACATTTCAAAAGTTAATATGAAATAGGGGGAAGCGGTGGTGCCCAATGGTGACGGATCTTTTGGTTGAAATCATGTCTGAAGTCTTATCTATCAATCAATATATGAAATAATTGGGGCCTACGTGCTGTTTGGTGAGTTCACATTTAAATATTTCTTCCACAACTATAAAATACATTTTTTTTAAAAACAAATGAATAAAAGTATCTATGGGATCATACAAAGTGGAGGGTTTCCTACCGGGAAAAACTTCATGGTTAATACGAAAGAAATAAATTATTTTTTGTTAATAAAGTTTGAACATAAGTTTCGGGTAAACTAAAACAAGTTGAAGCACTGACAAGTGTATCAACCAATATTAATAATAAAAGTATATAAAAAAAAATAATGAAAATTTATTAAGCAATAAAAAAATTGTTTAGTTACTGATTTGTCGAATACAAAGTTCACATTATGATTTTTCAATTACGAAAACGTATTTTCAAAGAAGTGCTCCTATTGTGTCACAATATAAGCAGCTCTTTGTAAATCGATAGTATAACGATAAATCTCATTTTATCAAAAAAAGGATTGACCTCTTTCTTGTCACAAGTCGAAAGATTAGTATTTTACCAATTTGTAAATGTTTCATTTTTCATCAAGTCACTCGAAACAGGTCAACATTTACCTCTCTTAATCTTCTTATCTACCCAAGCAAACTTTTTGTATCCACTTTATTTATTATACGGTTCCTAATTAACCCTTTAAAATATTAGCTTTTGTAACGTGAAATAATTATATTCACGCATTTATTCCAAAACTCAGACATTATGGTATTGTCTATTTTTTTTTTGTGCGGAGCAAAACCGCGTGAAATGATTTAGAATGTACCATGAGAGCCATAATACTTAACAGACAATGGAAAACTAATAACATTAAGTAAAGCGGAGAAAGAAACGCTTATATTACAAATCCTCACTTATTTATATACACTTCAAGTTAACTGTATGTGCAGATGAGTAAATTCTTCGTGCTTGTTTGGGGGAAAAATTGCTTCAATATAAAGAAACAGACCATAAATTTTATATTAGATTTATCATTTCGTTGGGATACGATTGGGAACTGAGTTTTCTTCTATCTATGGTAAACTTACTGAAACGTTTCTACATATTATAGTGGAGGCGTATTGGGGCCCGGTTTCCATTCATTCAAATAAACGATTTCATAAATATAAACTAAGGCAAATCCAAAGCTTAAAGCTGACATTTGTTTTCATTTCAAAATGTGTTTTTTTTTTTCACTTGAATTATACATATAACTTAATATTCTATTTTTACTTTTTCGTCTAAAAGATTTTTTTATTTCCATTTATAATCTTCATTTTCATTCAAATAACCAGGAACAAGAGTATTTTAAGGTAAAAGAGAAATAATTTAAGTCTAAAAGCTTTACTTTGCTATCAATAAAAAAATATTTTTAAATTATACAAAAGTTGAGAAGAAGTCGACGAAATTAAATAAAACCAAATTTTCTTGCTTTTTCGATCTAATAAAAGCACTTGATAGAGACGTGATTGATGTTTTAGAAGAAGACTAGTAGTTGCCCGTTGCATTCGCAACTAAAGGTTTTATCTCAATAAAATATTTAATATGAGATAATGTAGAGTTAATCAACAATCGAAATTTTAAAAATAATCAAAGTGTTTTTAATTTAAAAAAAGTTTATCTAAAATTATATTAAGAAAATAATATAAGTGTTTTTTTTTAATAGTATTTTAATAACATTTGAAATAACGCCAATTCACTCAATTAGTATGAAAGTTTAATACTTTTGAAGTACTTATACCAAATAGGTGATTTTAAATTTTGGTTCGTTTTTCAACAATCAAACTTTTTAAAATCTAATTTATTTTATGAACCAATGGTTGTGATCTGGAGTAATTATATATTCGGTTGAAAAGCATTAAGGTAGCAATTTTTTACCATATATTTTACTGTCAATTCAAATATAAAATCTTCGATACTAACTTTTTTTCGGTATTTAGAACAATTTGAAAACCAAATATTGTTATTGAAAATAAATAAAATATTCGAATTTACTTCTACGCTTTCCACCTATTTCCAATAATTTTGTATGTACAACGTTCAAATGTGCAAAATCGAATAGCTTTTTATTCATGTTAACTAACATAAAGAAGGCCATTATTTTTTTCGTTTTACATTGTATTTTCAAATATAAGTGCACATTTGTGTCGATGAAATTTGGAAAGTGTTTTCCTTATACGATGCCGATATATAATAAAAAAGGGTTTTTGAAAATTTCTCCCCTAAAAGAGTGAAAAACGGTAGCAAAGTTTATAAGGGGTAACGTTTAATAAACAATCGAAATTACAAATTGCACTCTATTTAGTCTTCTACAGGTGGTTCAATATATACTTCTGAGCATACTAAACATAAACAATTTGTTTCATCCTTCTGATTTGTCTTTTTAATAATATAATACTAATAATATCATTAATTGCATACTACTACACCTATACGCTAATGGACTTAATTAAATGTGTTTAATTTCGATACCAAAAGTATTATTGGGTTAACCGGGTTAAACGAATAGCTATCCGTTTTGCCCATATCCATCTTGCCCAAAGCACTTATATTCAAAAGTAATATTATGGAATGGAATATTATCCTACTGTAAAATTTCGAATGGAACTTTAATAGTTGAAAGGAAAATGGAAGGCAATCATAGCAGAAGAAGATTCTCCAAACCAGTGCTTCTTAAGCTGAGGTACTCGCACTCCTGAGTTATTTTTGGGGGTTGGGAGGAGGACAAGAGAACCCCTAACAATATAAATTATGAAATGTGATTAGATATATCACATTAGAATGTGGAAATTTCATAAAAGTTCGTAAATTTATCTTTGATCGCACTTTCAATAGAAAATATAAGGCGGGACAAGTCAATGTACAAAATTTTTGCTCAATTGAATAACTAGAAGTGTAATAGTTATTTCCTTGAAAATTTGGCACCAAAAACGCGAAACTAATATAAAGAATTTAAAAATATTAAATGGCAATATTCACGGCTAAACTCTAGGCAATAGTTAGATCCAAGGAACAAATTAGCTGCTTATGACGAAATCATTCAACAGGTGATGACTACATTCAGCTACCAAGAAGAAAATTTTGCAGTTTTTGAAACTAAAATGATAAAGTTAGATCACAAGTTGGAGGTTAGCTACGTAGTATAATTTGGAAAACAAAGCTTTGCTGGCAAAAAATTAAATAAAGATACATAAAACCTATGTAAGATAATTATTGCCCTATGCCATTGAGATAAGACTTGCTAATTATTAAAAGAATGGATAGAATGGCGGGAATGAAGATATTAAGGAGCATCAAGGGTGTAACTCTTCGAGAAAAGATAAAAAGCGACTCCATCAGAGAAGAATTACTATAAAGCTTTACGATCTGATCCTAGAAAATCAAATGATTTCCACAATAATAAAGAATCATTTGGTCATTATTTCACCTAAGATATTTAAAAAAAATATATTAACAATTCTTATAAAATCAAAGTAATTTGCGAACAAAATAACGAATAAGTAAATCTTATAATTAAATCCGAAATAAAAAAAATAAGACAAATATATAAAAAAAAGACAAAGAAATAAATTAAAATATACAAAACAAATAATATATAAGTGAGTAAAGATATCGCGGGATGGAATCCCCAACAGGTGACAAGTGAATCTGACTAAGGTTAGCTTCTACATATTACCCAAACTGGAAAGCCAATTCGGCAATAAGCTAAAGACTAAAAAAAAAATCAGATGCCATTCTTTATCCAAAAATTTGGATAAGCTTAATTATTTTTTTGGCCACTAGTAGCGCATTGGAAAGCAGACACTTCGCGTATTGATTTGTTTTTGGTTGCTTGCTTTTTGTTATTCAAACTTAAGCCAAAAGTTTCCATAAGTGTTCTTCGTAATTTAATTTAACGTAATCATTCAATATTATAATAATAATATCAGGGCCACGGGTAATTGGAATATAGTTAAATTAATTTGAACAATCATTGATTTTGCGACGTTTCGTCTTTATTACTAAGACTTTTTCACACTCTCAACAATGTTTAAACAATCGTTAATTAAAAACTGTAAAATTAAAATTAAAACTGTATAACGATTTTTAGCTTTCAAGTATGTAATTTTTTTGTTTTAATTCAATATTACGTAAATTTATTTCACAGTAATTGACGAGTCATTTCAGGAAATGATTTCAAAAAATAAGTTTTATCAATAAAACTATGAACCTCTTATGAATTCTAAAATAAGTGTTTTTAAGCACTGATATTAAAATTATTTCGTAACAGATATTTCGTTACCATATTGCCCATCAAAGAAGATAAACTTGACCTATTTCGGTCGACTGTTCTAAACCATGATATTTGACTAAAACATTTTTAATTAAATCCAAAAATATTTTTCATTTTAAACTCCTTCAACCCTCTTTTAAAATTTTATTGCATATTTAACGACTATTTAATACTTATACGTTTTTTTCAGAAAAACAATTTGATTTGAAGAAATCTCACATAAAAAGCATTTCCAAGTGGCAAACAACTGATTATCGAAATAATCCAGCAAAAAATTAATCGTTAAAAATACACTCAACTATATTTTCAGTATCATTAAAAGGGTAAAATAATTTCTAATACGAATACTTGAATATTTTTTCGTAAGACATTTTTTTATTTCCACTTAATGTAGACAAATTATTTTCTAGACATTTTCTGCACCCACGTAGCAAACATTATAACTTTATTTTTTTTAAACAAAAAATATTCGCAAACATTACAGTTTTATTTAACAAGCAACAAGTTGTTTTAAACAATTTATTTTAAATTGGTAGTGAAAGCTTAACTTTCAATTGCGTTTCTGTCTATTACTCGACGAAAAAAAAAAAAAACGAAAAGAAAAAATTCAATTACCTCATCAATTTGGTTTATTAATGAACGAGGGTTTATTATAAAAGTTTTCAATTACAATGTATATCATTTTTCTTGGCAAATAAAAATAAAAAAAAATAATTTTATAAGCAAATTGGAAACTCTTTTCTTATCTTATTTACTAGACATCATAAATGAAAGTTTAGGTTCAAAATCGACGATTTTTTAGATAAAGTTATTATTAGTACTGAATTAATTGTGATATTAAACCATCTTATCAAATCAACATGGATAACAATGATTATATCGATTTTTATGGTTTTTGTGAGTACATTATAAATCGGTTTTTATTCGTCTGATCAAAAAATTTAGCAAATATAAAAGCAATTCTTTCCATGTAATAGTAAAAAAGTTTGATGAAAAAAATGCACTTTTGATTGAGTATTCAAAAGTTACGATGTTTGACTTCTTAATATCAATTTATTAACATTGCTGGTATTCTTATCTATGGTTATTATACATTAATAATTCTCATTTTCTGGATATTATTGGTATTTTTATTAAGTGTATTTATATTGGTTTAATTTAACCTGTTAGTTAAATTATTACTGATTGATTGTAATATTTATTGTATTATATTATGTTGTTTCTATCTGTAGTATCTTAGGGAGCTGCGCAAGTACCGAAAAGTTGTACAAAAAATTTAATAAAAACATCGAATATTAAGTATCTAGAAAATGAGAATCATTAATGCTTAATATCAATATTAAGTCCCGAAATTTCATATGTTAAATTTCCTGAAACTACAATTATCATCTTCTGAATCTCCAATGAATTATTGTTGGAAATGATGCTCAGAAATTAATTCATTATTTGTTGATTTTTCTCTCTTATTTCCCATAAAAGAAAATTGGATATGAGATTAAATAAATAAGCCCCAAATCAATAACAATTTATATTCGTTCTCATGAATTTTTTACGGAGAAATAATTAAGTAAACTGAACCATTAATTATTTAAAATCATAAGAGATAATTAATTTCAGAACCTTAATTTTATAATAACATCTATGCAATCTTTAACTTGAACTTGTTAAAGATATATACTGCTAGTATATATTTTTCTTTGGTATTTTTTATGTTGAAAAGTCATACGTATTATTGCTAGCATTTGTAATTTGGGATTTTTAAGGATTTTTGAAAATATTTAGCACAGAAATCGTATGAAATTTTGTCCTGTGAAATATGATTTTTCTTTTAAAAAAGCAAAATTTCCCCAGTGAATATTTATTTTTATTTTTTAGAGATAAAATGCGCTACTATTTATTGCATAAATTAACATTTGCAAATTATAAAGTCGATTTTATACAACACCGATTAAGGGGTCAAAATTTCAATTGAATTTGTATTCATAATATGTTTTAATTGTGTTAAGTAGGGGAGGCTGGGTACAAAAGTAACAGCGGGTCGAAAATAACAAATGCTTTCTAGGCTTATCCAATGGGCGAATTCCGCTTTGCTGTCATCAGGCGATAGACTAGAGCACCCTCCTCTAAAGAATTTTTTAAGAAATTTAATGCTCTACAAAAAAGGTATTGTATATTTTTTCCGTAAGCCTCACCATTTGAAAGATATTAAGGATTTAATTTTGATTATTTTAACACAAATTTAATTTTTGTTTATGAATTTTCTAACTCGACAATAAATGACTCTTATACAATGCGCAATACAAATTTTTGTTGGAAATTAACTGCTCTATAAAAATGGTTTATTATGTTTTGGCGATTAAATAAACCGTTCAAAAGATATTGAAATTATTCGAATATCTCATCAAAAACTTTTAAAACGCGTACACATGAAAGTTTGATGATGAATTTCTTTTGAACGGTTAATTTAATCGCCAAAACATAAGAAACCATTTTTATAGAACAGTTAAGAGATTTTATAGAACAGTTTCCAACCAAAATTTGTATTGTGCATTGTATAAGAGTCATTTATTGTCGAGTTATAAAATTCATAAATAAAAATGAAATTTGTCTTAAGATAATCAAAATTAAAACCTTAATATCTTTCAAATGGTAAGGCTTGCAAAAATAATATAAAATACTTTTATTGTAGAGCATTAAATTTCCCAAACAATTCTTTCTAATATTTTTCTGTACAATCGATAAATGATGAGGTATGAATTTTTTTCTATTGGACTGAGAAAAAAATACAAAACTGCGATGCGGAGGATCTTTCTATTAAAATTAAGAGCTCATACTTGGTGAGAATTTTTCTAAGGTGTCTAGCAATCCATTTTTCCGCGTCACTTGTAAAAAAAAATTATCGATTTTTTTGACCCACCCTAGTGGTTAAATTTATTTAATGGTAATAATAACACCCAACCAGAAATCAAGGTAAAACTACAAATTGTTACTTTTGTATTCGGTCTCCCCTACATTAAGCTAATCGATAACAAATAAGTCTACCGATAATTGCCATTGAAACTCAAGGCTAATAAAAAATGTGCAATTGATACTTATTGATAATAGATAAGAAAAAAATATATAACAAAACAAAAGATCGCAAATTTGTACCTAAAATATCTGTACTCAATAAAAATTGAACTACAAAAATTTACACTTGAGTTAATCATTTTAAAATAATTGTACAACAAAGGCAGTCATTCGATAAATTGCATTTGATTAGAACTCTTTACAACAGTTGTAATGGTGTTCGATCCGGTTAAATTAAATCGAGAGAATTATACGGACGAAGATTTAAAATATGCGTCGGAAAACTTAAACGAAACTGATGAAAATCGGGATGAGTATGTGGAAAAAATTAGGCAATGGATTAACAAATCAAAGAATCGCTTCAATGCACCGATTGATTACACGTGGATTTTAACATATCTTCGATCTTGTGAATTTGATATGGAAAAAACCAAGGAAATAATTGAAAATCATTTACAACTTCGCGCCATGTCTCCCGAATGGTTCGAGAACCGCGATCCATTGCTTCCCGAACTGAAAGAATTGCTTGAACTTGGATGCTTTATCCCGCTAAAAAAACGGGATCAGCACGGACGCATCGTCGTGATTGTCCGCACGGGAGTGCACGATCCCCGAAAACACGACCAAAACAACGTTTTCAAAGTCGGGAAAATGCTGGTGGAAGTAGTGCTACAAGAAATGGAAGTCGCCTCAATTTATGGCACTACGGTGATTTTCGATATGAATGGGGTGACATTGGGACATGCCACGCAACTTACGCGGCCAATGATCAAAAAAGCAGTAACCGCCTGGCAAACTTACAATATTCTGCCCAAAAAAATCGACTTTGCCTTCGCCCCGGTTTATATCAATGCAGTTTTAAATATTTTCAAATATTTTATGAACGATGACTTAAAGGAACAAATCACGGTGCATTCGTATAGTTCCACATCTTTAGAATCCATAATCGACAAGGATATTCTTCCCAAAGAGTATGGCGGAAATGCAGGAGATTTGAGCGAGTTCATACAGTACTGGCATCAAAAATGCATGGAATACAGAGAATATTTCAAAATTAATGAACAATTTAAAGCTAATTATGTTACATTGGAAAGTACAGATTTATGAGTATTTGGTTAATTCTTGAAGTCACTTGTCGAATAAGGTGGATATGCTGATATTTACTAATATCAAGATTATTTTCACTATGTTAAATAATTTTTTTTTGAAACTTTTAAAAAAGAATTGCATTATGTTCTTTATATATATTTATATAAAATCTTTATAAAGTCTGGTTGAAATCTTTTTTGGTTTAAAAAGTTGAAAAAATTATTTCGTTTGGTTTCGATAACAAATGTTAGTAGCGTCAATTTTATTGAAAAAAGTTCAGATTATCGATCGAAAATTATAAGCTATATTTCTTTTACAATCTTGGTTTTTGTAAATACAATTGAAAAAAATGTTAATATTAGAAGAATGATTCTTTGTTAATAATTTAATAGTTTGTTAATAAATTGATTCTAATAATTCTTTGTTATGTCTATCTATACTAATATATAAAATTCTTACTTCTGTCTGAACATTTCGATTTTGAACCCAATTTTAGGGTAAATATTTGTTTTAAGAGGCCCTTATTCCAAATTTAAGATTTTGAAAATTTTTGTCAGTCTGTCTGTCTGTGTGTCCCGATTTAACTAAAGAACGGTACAACCGAATTTAATGAAATTTGGTATTATGATACAACACAATTTCCTACATACTATAAGCTACTTATCATTCCAAAAAAATAATGAAGGAAGGTATTCCCTAGGGATGAAAATAGAAATTTTTACTTTAGATAGGCGAGTTATATATCATTGCAAAGGTAATAAAAAGTTGTAAAATAATCCGTAAAAATATTTTTAGTTGAACTGATGAAAAGCATAGTAAATTCAATTTAAATTTTGAAAAATTGCCTGTTTGAAATATAAATGTTTATATATATAACACACATAGTTGATGTTAATAGCGCAATGACTTACGTATCTGACATTCTGAATCTCCTAATTATAAAGACGTGGGTTCGAATCTTACAGTAAACTTTTTTTTATTTTTTTTTTTACAAAATTGTTGTAAATAGACCCTTAGAGTTGCTCAATAAGGAAATATTAACGAAAAAAAGTTATAGTAGTAGTAATAATAATAGTAATTAAACTTAAAGTAAATATGTTTTTATAACCGTGCATACATAAAATCCTGTATTTATATATCCCCTCTGACTGATGAAATTTTAATATTCGATGCATTCCTTTAAAAAAGTAGACATCTAATAAGAATTTTGTTTTTGAAAATTCCTACCCTTAAAGAATAAAAGGAGGTGACTAAGTTTATATGAGAAAATGTAGAGTTAATCAACAATCGAAATTTTGAATTTAATAAGTGTAGCTAATAAATAAATAATTAATTAATAATAAGTTTCTGTTTTTGATATATCATTTTAACTACAGCATTTTAAATAACGTCATTTCACTTAATTAGTATGAAAGTTTATGTAGTAGGTACTTGTACCAAAGAGGCGGTTTTTAATTTTTGTTTGTTTTTCGACAATTAAACTTTTTAAAATATAATTTTTATAAACCAATGATTGTGAACTGGAGCAATTATTTATTCTGCTGTAAAACCTTAAGCGGACAATTTTTTATCATATATTTCATTATCCATTTAAAATATAAAATCTTTCAAATTAACTTTTCTTCGGTATTTAGAACAATTTGACAATCAATTATTGTTATTGAAAATAAGTAAAAAATTCGGGTTTATTTTCACCCTTTCCACCCATTTTTAATAATTTGTATGAACTACGTACAAATGTGCAAAATCGAATAGATTTTCAGTCATTATAATCAAAATAAAGAAGATCATATTTTTTTTCGTTTTACATAATATTTTCAAATATAAATACATATTTGTGTCGATGAAATCTGGAAAGGGTTTTTCTTATAGGTTGTCATTATGTAATAAGAAAGGATTTTCGATAATCCCCCCCCCCCCCCTAAAAGAGTGAAAAAAGGATGACTAAGTTTGTATGGCATAACGTCTAATAAACAATCGAAGTTGCAAATTTCGTTATCAAAGTATGATCGTTATAGACAAAACGTTTTATCTCTTAAAATAAAACAGTATTGGTTTATTATTAGAAACAAAAACTTTGAATCTGCTAAAAAATGTAAACTCTTATCGATATATCTGAAAATGATTAAGTTTATAAGTGAGCATTAAGTTTTTTGGCTTTCACATATTGTATACCTGAAAATCCGAAATACGAATTCACAAATAAATATATTAGTAAGCGAATATCGAGTAGCAAGAAATTCGGCGAACTAAAAGAAAATGGTTTTATTATATAGTTGAAATTCAGATATTTTAATAATCAGTGCATAGATATACAATGGTTATACTTGATTATGGAGGAACTGGGTTTCGTGCAATTAAACAAATTTTAATTTCGTGGTAGTTTTGTACATTGGAGTAGTGAAATAATTTTGAGAAAAAGGTTCATTTGGGAGTCGAGACAATAAAATGGGATTTCTACTAATATTCTAAACCTAGACCCTTTACTTCTGTTATTTTGACGCGAGTGTTTTGATAACTTTTTACTGTCTTAAATCATAATTATGACCGACTTTATTGAACTTTACGATATTTTTTTTTATGTATAAATCCTGATTGGTTTATGGATTATTTGGTTAACGATAGGTATACCTACTGTAGGTATACGCAATTGAAGAGACTCTTTTTAGATGTTTATAAATATTTTTTTGGAAATTAATTGATCATTACATACAAATATTTTATTCTAAGCAACAGTTTATTAAATGTATCTTTTTAAATTTGACAAAATAGTGTTTTTAAATTTGATAATATTTTTCATAAAGGAAATAAGAAAAATAAAATTTTTCACATACCACTACAAATAGCAAATCTAAAAAGGAAATATAATCTACAACTACGTTACGCAGACGAAGTCGCGGGGATCAGCTAGTAATTTAATAAGTACATGGATCTACATCTTTTCATGTCCACTATGCTACTAAAAATAAATAAAATTATGTAAATTATGGACACAACCAATTTATCGATTTAAAGTTATTTTTGAAATATATGCATTAGGTCTATTGAATAGTAATGGAACATTTTCTTACATCAACTGAAAACATATTTGTTTCGTGTAAAAAATTTTGATTTCAAGAAAAATTTATAGGAAACACAAGAAAAGTGCTTGATCTATTCTACAGAGAGGTGAGGAGCTGGAGTTTAAAGTGATGAAACCTGAAGAGCTTTGGGAATCCACCTATGGTTTTCATATGGTTTTATATGAAATGCGTTCAAAAAAATAATACTCGTAAATATGCAATGCGGAAAAAAAGCTTTGCGATTATTGATCTGAAATCACATGCACTCTTCAATAACCGATTTCACTCGAAAAAAATTGTCCCCAATATTTGTGTTTTCCGAAAATTTATGATACACAATTAATATATTTTTTTTCGTGACACCATAATTCATTTAAATTGAGCAAGGTGAAGCAAAACAGGAAAAGCATAAAGCGAGTTGAAAAATATTTTTTGCATCGGCAGTTTCATAAATCTTTTTTTAACGCCACAAACCAGTACATAGAGCTCAATAAAGCTCGTTTGATTATTTCATATATTTGGTTAGTAGTTGAACAAATTCCTTATAGAAAAAAAAGTAAAAACCAAACCTTTAAGAATCAGATTATTGATATTTGTTTGCTAACATTTAATTACCGATTTACCAAAACTTTCTGTATGAAATTTTTTACCGATAACTTGAAATTTATCTCAATAGGCGCACTTGTGTACTTATTGCTGAATTAGTTTTCTCGAATTTTTTTTCTATTTGTCATGATCAGTCGTAAACTCTTGAAAACTTTTTATAGACTTTGGTAAAGTTTGAAGAGGATTTTAATGATTTTTTTTTTGTCTATTTCAACAAAATATTTTTCACTCAATTTTTAAGTAACTGTAACTAGGTGGGTATATAATATAATTTTCTATAATCGACGCTTTTGCAACTTGAAAGTTTTAAATAAAACCATGTGATAATATTCTCACAATGCGGGTGGAGATGTATAAGGATTGATACGATTCATACTCTGCTTTTATCAGTGAAAAATTCTTTCAACACGTACGTGTGTCGGTCGTCTAGATTTTGTGGAATAGAATACATAGAAAATCCATTCTCATTTGCTATAAAGTTTCATTATAAAAATTTTACTTTCTTAGAATAATCAACTCTCAAATCTGTAGGACTATGGGGTATAACATTCTCTACTTAAATTTCAACAGAACACATTTATTCGCCAACAAAATCCACTTCTTTTTTGTTGGAAAACTTTCGCAAAAATAAATTTATGAAAATACAAGTTTAATATTTTTAAATCTTCAAAGAAAAAAATATCAACATTTTATTGGAAACAAGTAACTTCAATGATTGTTTGCCAAATATTTTTTTCTTATAATTAATAAGCTATTTTTCTTAAATTTATTTCTTTATACAATAGCCAGGTAAAGTTTAAGAAAAATAAGTGGTCTAGACTATACTGTTTTTTTTTAAATCTTAATCTTTAAATCTGTTAAATTGATAATAATAACACTGATTTTTTATAGCCTAAAACCAAGATACTTGATGTTCATATTTCCTGCAGAGTTTTCGCCTTAATATACAAACGCTGTTTGTATACTAGGGTGATTTTTTTTGGACTATTTTTTTTTTGCTCCCATGCCGAAATTTTGTTGCAAATACTTCAAAAAAAATTCCCTGAAAGTTTGAGCTCTTAGTATTAATATTAAGTATTCGCTCACAGCATGTGAATATTTTCCATTTAAAATACAGGTAAACTTTGATTTTTTTTTTAATTTTTATAGCCCAGCGGCATTTTATGGTATCGCCTCGCTCAAAGTCGGGATTTTTTTACAATTGTATGCTCTACAAAAGTGTCTATTTTTAATAATTTTTAATAAGGAATAAAAAATCAATATTTTCTTAAATTTTACTCAATAATCCGTAAAAATTTTATAGTAAGAGAAATTCAAGGCTCAATATCTCGAGAAATATCGATCTTAGCAATTTGGTTTTCTGGAACTTTTTTGTAGAAAATTAAATTTCCTATAAATTTGCTATTTACATTTTTTCTATAGGTCTTGTAATTCATGAGTTACTGAGAGAAAAACGAGAAATCTATGAAAAATCTAGGTTTTGTGACCCGTACTACCTCGCCCGTGTAAATTACGATTTTTCCGCAATAGGCACTTTTGTAGAGCATACAATTGTAAAAAAATCCCAACTTTGAGCGAGGCGATACCATAAAATGCCGCTGAGCTATAAAAATTTAAAAAAAAATCAAAGTTTACGTGTATTTTAAATGGAAAATATTCACACGCTGTGAACGAGTACTTAATACTAATATTAAGAGCTCAAACTTTCAGGGAATTTTTTTTGAAATACTTCCAACAAAATTTCGGCATGGGAGCAAAAAAAAAATAGTCCTAAAAAAAATCACCCTATTGTATACGTTTATATGTATCCGGTTATTCAATAGAATCAATTTGATCAAAGATTAAAAAAAATATGATGAGATACAAACATTTGATATCTAAAGCCGGAATTTCATTTCACAATTTCTTATGAATCAATTAAGAAAATTGAACAAAACCGAGCGACTTTCGTAAATTCGTTTCAAATGATGAATTGGATTCATTTATCGGAGGAAAAGATTGATTTTATTTGATTCGAATTTTAAAGCGAACACTAATGCAATTTGCAAATATTTAATGATGAAAGTCTCGATAGAAAAAGACGATCAGGAGACCAATATAAAATTGATTTTTTTTTCTTCCCTCACATAAATATTAAGAGAAAAATCTCCATGAAAAAAGTTCTTATAGAATATGAGACCGAGGTTGATAATATCAAATGTAAGCAATATGCAGGCTTAATAAATTTAATTTTGTTTTATCAAATAATATATTATAAATCAGTCAATTGAAGATTCAAATTTCAATTATTACTGTGCCGTATATTTATTGCCGCAAATTTGATTTATTACAGGCTTTTCACTCTAATTAAGGACGACTCACTCCCACTATATGGGTTTTCCAATTAAACGAGTGGAACACTAACCTAATTCCAAAACCGTACAAGTAACACTTGTTGTTTTTGATCAAAATAAGTCGAAAACATTTTCTTGAGGATATTAATTTGAAACAAGTAACCGGTTGCATCTTTTGTATTTTAGAAATGCATCAAATGCAACATTAAATCTTATTTGGTACAATTGTAGACATGATATTTGAGTGTAAATTTTGAATATGAAATTTGGTTTCCATTACGTTCCTAATAAAGAATTTTTATTCATCAAAATTTGCTTTAATAAAAACTTCAGCAATTTTTCTGGGGAATCAGTTCGTAGAGTTTTCTTTTGCCTTACAATGGTTTTTTACTGTTTGATAAAATGTATAGTATATATTAGACTGATTCAAAAAAAATGATGATTTTTTTTTCTTAATTATATCGAAAATATTGTTAGGAATGACAAAAAAAAATCCTGTGAAAGTTTAAGCTCTTAATATTAATATTAAGAGGTGCCGCATCGCAAATTTCGATTTTCCATTTAAATAACATAGGAATAAAATTCTCTTATAGTTTGGATTTTATAGCTCACGTTGGTGACAATATTTCGGAATGACCAAGATATATTCTTGTGTAAAATTGAACGATCTACAAAAAAGGTCTGCTACAAGTTTTTGAAATATTTATTCCTTCAAAAGTTATTCGAGGTCAAAGTTGAACTAAAGAGAAATTTTAGTACTTTTTTAATTTTTTGACGCAACCATCAATTTTATGAGAAAATTTTATAGGACATTTTTTGTAGAGCACTTTTTTTCTATAAGTTATCTCTATAAAAGTTTTTGATATTTTTCACAGGTCCCAAGTTATTTAATTAAAATAAAAAAAATAATTTTTATGTTAAAAATATAATAATTCAGAGAATATTATTAATTTAAAACAATAAAATTACGGATATTTTCAGTTTAATGCAAATAACTTAGGACCTTTGAAAAATATCAAAAACTTTTATATACATAAGTTATAGAAAAAAAAGTGTTCTATAAAAAATGTCCTATAAAATTTTCTCATTAAATAGATAGTTGCGTCAAAAACTTGAAAAAATATTAAAATTTCTCTTTAGTTCAACTTTGACCTCGAATAACTTTTGAAGGAATAAATATATCAAAAACTTGGTTAAAGAATTTTTTTGTAAATCGTTCAATTTTCTACAAGAATATACCTTGGTCATTCCGAAATATAGTCACCGACGTGAGCTATAAAATTCCAAAGTGCAAGAGAATATTGTTCTCATGTTATTTAATGGAAAATCGAAATTTGCGATGCGGCACCTCTTAATATTAATATTAAGAGCTTAAACTTTCACAAGATTTTTTTTTGTCATTCCCAACAATATTTTCGATATAATTAAGAAAAATAAATCATCATTTTTTTTGAATCAGTCAAGTGTATATCTGATACAGCAATTGCCTCTACAATATTGTACTAATCGTCTTTTTGAGTAATTTAGAGCCATTTAATTACTTTAGAGGCTTAAAATGAAATTTCTAGATGATGAAAAGCAATAATTTCGACAACTGCCTTTTTTTGCTTTTCATCGAGATCAAAAAACTCCTAAAGCAGCCCGGAAAATTTAAAACGTATACGATGAAAGTGTCATAGGTAAATTTACTCTATAAAAAGAAAGCAAATTTCCAAAAATATTATTTTAACATCAACCACATAATTAAGTGTCTGGAGGTCTTTTCCTAGACTTTTGCTACGGTGAATTAATTTTAAAAAACCGAAAAGAAATGTTTAATTACTTATATATACAAAAAAGTATTTTTTCTTATAATATTTGAACCAGAAATACCAATATAATTCTAACAAAGTAAGAAGATAATTCAGGTTGTTTAAGATCTATTTTTTTATATTTAATATTTTTTATATTCAATTAGCTACGTTTCGTTACGTATCGTAACTTCATTAGGCTTCTTGATTCACAAAAAATACAATATTTTCAATTTAAATTCAATTAAAAAATGTTTATTGAATATTATTTATATGTTTATATATTTTTATATTTTTTTAAGTTAAATTGAAAATATTATATTTTTTGTGAATCAAGAGGCTTGATGAAGTTATAATATGTAACAAAACGTAGCTAACTGAAAATTAAAAATATTAAATATAAAAAAACGATCTTAAACAACCTGAATTGTTGACTTATTTAATAAAAGCTTAGATCTGAATTTTATCATCTATTCTAACAAAGTATATTGAAACTTGGAAAACTTAAAAAAAATATTTTCTTGCTTTCTTATATAGCCTTAGATATCCACGAAGTGGATCCTTAGTTGATCTCCATTTTTCACTTATGTAAATAGTAACAAATGGCGAAATATAATTCCAAATTATCTGAAGATATATTGAACATTCTAGAGATTCGGAATAAGGTTCAATTACCCCACCCCATACTGTAACCCTACATGACTGCAATTGACTTGCATAAATATTACGTGGTTCACCAATAGAACCCTGTTAACGAAAACGTTTTACCAAGTTAATTATTGTAGGCTTAATAGGAGAATGCCTATCAGCCTATCATTATAGTAGCGTACAAAAGATCTGGGTTTTAAAACAGTTCAATAAATTTTTTCAAATAAAATTTCATTATCTTTACTCTTTGGTTGTAAATTTATTAATGGTTAAATTTCCAAAAGTTTTACTTTATAATCCCGGAAAGAAACAAAAATAATTCATTACAAAAAAAAAAAATATTGCATTTGAATATGGTAAAGTGTCTTATGCGCTATTCTCTATAGTTGGATTTATTATTATATGGATTGCCTGTTTAACAATGGATATAGCATATTTGTTCCCCAAGTTTTTTCTTCTTGTCGCCTTTTGTCTATTTTTCCCATTTACCAGTACCTTTTTTTGCTTGTTTGATCTTCTAGTGAATAGGATTGCTTTATTTAAAAAAAAAAAAACATTTTTTTCAGGCTTCATTTATTTTGTTGGCCACTGCATCAGATCTCATAGCAGAACTCAAAAAGGTTTAATTCAGCCAAAAAAGTGACCCAATTAAAAAAAATATCCTTATCATCGAAAGTGTTTAAACTTTCCAACTTAATCCATGGATTATTTCATCAAGTTACATTGTCATCGCATCTATAGGTGCGATACTTAAAAATTTCTAAGTAGATTAACGCTAACCCGGATTAATTATAATGGCAGAACATCAGCATATTATGTACCTAAGGGTTGTTTTTAATAAATTATTTACATATAAAAGCTGCAAATATGTTTAGGTTTTATTTGTTTAAGTTTGCAAGTAGACTTTATGTAAACTTCAATTAAAGAACATTTAATAATTAATTAGTAAAAATTATGTTCGTTATCTGTAAATCAATAACATTTTTAACTCTTATTCAAAAAAAAATCAATTTAATATCATATATTTAGTTTAAATTACTTTGACAACGACATCTAACGTATCTATTGCCAAAAGCTTTGTTTCCATAATTAAAGTACATTGCTTGTGACACACTGTAATTGTAAGTACCAAAGTTATATATATAATAGCAAAATATAAATTTACATGGTACTTAATATTAACCATTATTCATACATTCTTGAAACTAGACAATGAAAACTAAAGTACAATGAATATTTCTTGCATATATGAAAATTTCAAACTCTGAAAGTGGGTTTTATTAGAACAGCTGAAAGCTATTGCAAAAATAAAATAAAAACATTATTAGTTTACCAACCAAAGATGCTCTCTATTGTTCGAAGGTAATTTCAAATTCTTGTCTTTTTTTTTCGACAAAATCCTTTTGTTTCATATCCAATATATTTGAGAATACTGTTGTTTGAAGTGGAACGAATGTTCAATTGTAAAAGTTTTGCTTTATTTTTATGTATGTAATAAAAAAATTTACTCTTTGAATTATTTGGTAAGGAAAAATACTATAGAATATCCAAAAAAAAAAAAATGTTAAATTGCAAATTTTGTTAAATTCATTTCCTCAAACAAAGCTCGTTTTTTTACGATAAATTTCGTCTAAATTTTTAACGTACATCTATTTCGGGATAATGAACAACCAAATAGATTAAATGTAATACCTCTTAGGCTTGATACGAGGATTAAATGGATTAGGCAAAAGTTATGTAGCTTTATTAAAAAAAAAAAAATAAGAGATATTTTGGTAAATTTCTTATCACACATTTTTCACAGTATGGAGGAGCAAAATGAACTATAAATGAATACTGAAAATTAAAGAAGTTTAAATCACAACTATGGAATATACAACAGTAGTTGTAAACTTTTGAAAAAGCTTGGTTTACTAAATAAATCTTTCAGTGGTTAATTGGTTTTTTAACGATTTAAAATGCATATGTTCCTTAAGTGAAAGAAGTATCCAAACAAACTAAATTATTAAGAAACGCGTTTTTTTACAAAAAGTTTTTTACTTTAACACCAGCTAAGTGTTATTGTTAAATTATAAAAATTTCAAATTTGAAGCAGTGCTTAGTAGGGCAGTGGCGTGCATTACATATAGACAAAAAGACACTGCCTACCCTCCATAATTCAGATAAATATTTATAATCTTGTTCTGATATCTAATTTTATTTTATTTACGAGTACTATCAAATATCAATAAACAAAAAATCTTAACGGATATCATCTATACAGTATACAGAGTATGCCAGCTCCTTCGTTCGTTCAATATTAAGTAAGCGACTGGTAATATTTGTATTGCGATACACTAGCGCTACTGAGTCCAGCAGCGGGAAAGACACAAACTATTCGTGCCTAAATACTTATATGGGTGCACTCATAGCTATATATGTGTCAGAGTGTGCGTTCGTATAATACAAATACACAATTCTACACATACGCAAGCACACAACCTCATAGAAAGACACTGTCTTTTTACGATACGACAAATTGCGAAAATTCCCGAAGTAGCATCGTTTCTTATTCATTATCAAAGTTTGAATTTGATTGATCTCAATAATTGATTTAACGATCAATAATCTACGTAAATTGTTATTATTTAATTCTAATAAATTTTTATAATGTATTATCTATTATCTGTATTATTTAATCCTGACGATTATACTGTATTTCTTTAATAAAGTTTACAAAATAAGTCTATGGATATCTGTGGTTAAAAATATCAACATCATTATTTACCCTATACCGATTAGCCAATAAAATTTTAAAGTGTGAATTTTCCGAAATTCGTTTTTGCTAATCGATGGGAAATCATTCGTAGAGGTTTGTGAAAGAAACCGTTTCATTTGTGACAAATTAGATTAGCGGTAATAAATTAAGAAAAAGTATAAATAAAGCACAATGGGTACCTGTAGTGACTAAACACTGAAATTATTTAATTTTAAATTGAAATTATATTTATTTATTCTATTGGTAATTCTTTTTTTAACTTTGTATCTTTTAACTTTGTAATTTTTAACTTTGTAATTTTTAGTTTTGTTAAACTTACATTACAATTGTAATATTCCAGTTCTACGTACAGATGCTTTGCATCTCTCTAGAATGCCTACTGGAAGTAAAATAATAATAATAAATAAAAAAAGTAATTAAGTAGTCATTGATATAGTCAAATGTTTAAAAAAAAAAAAGTTTAAGGCAGCATACAATAACAAAAATGAGGGAAAATGTAGGAAACGGTTGGTTAAAACTAGAACTAAAAAAAAGTTAAGACAAATATTTTCCGAATTTCAAAAATCACTTAATGTTCTACTTCGTATATATATTTTCAAAAATTTTATTGGTGTGAAAAATTGAATTTCACAAACGATGAAAAAATTTGGGAGAAAAGCCTGTTTAATTATGTTTCTATTTTTGTTATTTTGTAAAATTTTGGGAAAATATAGTTTGAGGAAAAAAATAATTTCATAATTGCCTTTTGTTCCATTTTTTTTCGAAGGGGGAAAATTCTGTTTAATGTTCCTTAACTTTTCTTTTTAAGTTTTACATTTAACCAACCGTTTCCTTAATTTTCCTGCATTTTTGTTATTGTATGTTGCTTTGAACCATATTTTCTTAACATTTTACTATATCATTGACTAATTAATTAATTAATTTTTCTTAATTAGTTTATTACCGCTAAACTATTTTGTCACAAACGAATCGGTTTCTTCACATTCCTTTACGAACGATTTCCCATCGATTGTCAAAAAAAAATCGAAAAATCACACTTTAAAATTTTGTCGGCTAATCGGTATAGGATTCATTATTTATTCATCATGACGACGAACTAAGCAGCATTTTTGATTATATTAAAGTAGCTTTAAAAAATTTCTGCCTACCCTGCCTAAAATCTCTGTGCACGCCACTGTAGTAAGGTAGTAATTTTGGGAGAAATATTCATTCGGGAAGCAGTAATTGAGAATCCTATTAATATATAAAAAAATAGACCAAATTTTTTTGAAATTGTAATCTTATTTAAAGAACCATTCAAAGATAATAAATCCAATAAAAATAAAAATGTTTTTGACATCTTATTTCATCTGAAGACCCAATTTTATCGGTCTTATGATATTTTTATTCATTCCTCTATAGTTTATTGAATATAAATAAAACGCATGCATTTTTGGCTTGAGGGCAAAAAATATCAATTTCAAAAATCGTATTCAATGTCATGGGATATTTTATTAAAATTAATAGAAAATTTACAATGATTTTTTTTCAATCATCGTATCATAAATTGAGTCTGTTTAATAACGTTTAAATATTTGTTTTCAGATACACTAACGTTATTAACATAATTATAATGCTATAATTATATTCTGATCTCAAATATGCTAATCTTAAAAGAAAATATTATCAACATATTTGTCACGCAGACGAAATAGCTTTATCGGCTAATATATATGCATATTTGTGAAATCGAAATGATTTATTTTTTTCTTTAAATTTCGTTAGTTTCTATTCGTGCAATATAACTTATCTAATTTTTGTACCTTTGATTCGAAATGTATATGATTTTGAACAATATGCTTCATTATGATTTATTTATGAATTAATTTTTTTAGTGTAGTATCCATAAACTAGTTTCAAAGTTACTAAAAGTTATTAAATTTTTCTTATATTCTTTAATTTTAACAAGTACTAGTCGATATAAATTGTTATATTCAAGATTGGTAAATTTTGATGGGTAAACTTTTTTATTTGAACTTTTAACAATACAATCGAAAAGGTTTCACGAAAATCCATTGGCTATAACCAGAATCCGAGGTTTTACAATTTTTATATCTAACAACACTTCACTACTTTATCAGAAAAATTGAACCATTCTATTTATGGCACACAATATCATTTAAATGGCCTCCACGGCTGGATTTACAATAGCCCATTCTGACCCAAATTTTCGATACATTTTCGATTCTTTGATTCCCAATCCCAACAATGACAACTTTGATTTCAAAACGGCAATTGATCTAGTTGGTTCGTAAAATATTTATCCTTAAGTTTCCCACAAGGAATAATCTAACGAGGTCAAATCGCAGCTTCCTTGCGGTCAATTGACTGCAATGTTTCGGCTTATTATATGATTTTTTTAAAAACAATGCCCAAAAATTAATTGTTTCATGGGCTTTGTGGAAAATTGGGGTATCCTATTAAAACCAAATGTCATTCTTTATCAAGTCATTCTAATTTTTATTTTCGAAAAAAAAATCACTAAGCATGGCTGTTAATGCTGGCCATTGACTATAGTGGCGGCTCTTTGCTCATTTTCAAAAAATGGTGGTTCAATGATGCCACCTAGCCAAAAATGATACCAAACAGTACTAACAAAAAGCTCTATTTGGATTATTTTCCAAATACTGAAATTTCGAAAAAAATTGAGTCAATAATTGGTGTTCTGTTGTCGTTCTGGCAAATTTTCTTGGGAAACATTATTTAAATAAAAAGCTCTATTTAGACATTTCTCTAAAATAAAAACTTTAAGACTAATGAAAGTATACGACTAATATATATGCAAGAAAAAAAATTATTTCTTTCAGAATTCTCGAGGGAATTCTGGAAGGGAAAATTGTTGGAAAAAAGTTTTGAAAAAACAATATTTGAAAAATGACCCAAATCGAGCTTTTTCTTCAAATGGCCCTTTCCGGGGAAAATATACAAGCAACACATTTTTTTTTGAAAAATTTCGAGCAAAAAAAAACACCAAAATATTTCGTAGTTTTTTTTCCAAATTCCAAAAATATAGTGCTATTTTATTGGGCGTCATTTACTACCCTATCAAGTAAAACAACAATCAAGGTAGTGGATTACAAACTTGGTCCTGGATATTAGTTAACCAAAAAATTAGTTCAAACCATCAAATCAGGCATCATATTGATAGAAAGTTATTCATTAAAAAACACATATGAATTTGTGAATAATACTAAAAACCTAAAACTACCACAGAACATCCAAATGGCATCACTTGACATTGTTAATTTGTACACAGATATCCCTATTGAAGAAACAATCAAAATTGTAGAATATAATTTTATGACATCAAAAATATATAATCATATGGTAATCAACGACATAATGAACTTATTAACCACCATCTAACAACAAAAGTTTTTCATTTTCAATCAAAAATTTTATCACCAAAAGGAAGACTTGACCTTGGGATCCCCTTTATCAGGACTACTAGCCCACACTTACATAAATCACTTTGAAAATAAATATATTATGAACAATACCTACAAAAATAAAATAAAATATTATGGAAGATATGTGGACGATACATTTATATTATTTAATGGAACTACTCGACAGATTGACAATATGGTATCCGATCTGAAAAAAATTAACTAGAATATAAAATTCACTTCAAAACACGAACTAAATGGAACAATCAATTGTTTAGGCACAACAATCACCAATGAAAATGGAAAGTTGTCATAAAATATATACAGAAAATCATCAATAACGAACACAACTATCCATAAAACATAATTCCACCCAAGAAACCAAAAAATTGCAGCTTACATATCTAGTGTACAGAGCTTTAAAGTTCCCTCGTAGTATTAAAGCTCGTGAAGAAGAATTTAAGATAATTTAACATATAGCCATTACTAACGGATATAACAGCTCAATCGTAGACAAAATAATATAGAAATTTACTCAAAAATCCATTCTTCCAACTCCACTTAAAGAAAACAAAAAATATATTAAATCAAACTTCAACAATATATTTAATTTTACAATCGCCAACTTCCTAAAGAAAAATATCTTCAATATCGCATTTTCAACAGACAACAATATGATGAAAATTCTCAAGCCATTGGAGAACAACCAAATTACAACGGAAAATAAAATCGGAATATATAAAATCAAATGTGGTTCCTTTGAAAAATTCTACATTGGCCAAACTGGTAGATCTTTCAGAACAAGATATTAGGAACATACACCCAAGAAACCTACTTCAACAACAACTTCAAATTTTACAAAACACCTTTATGACGAAAATCTTTTATGACGAATATACAATGAAATTTATATAAAGGCGAAACATAGACTTGAAAATAGAAGAAATTTAAAAAAAAAATGAATTCGAGATGTAGGAAAGAGTTGAATTTCCAGAACAACGATCGAAGAAGTTTCGTTCAGAATGAACTTACGACCACCCTTATTACCACCCTTAAGATAAGAAAGACGACGTTCCTCTGTCACATCATGCGATATGAAGACTATAAACAACGTTAGAAGGGTGAAAATAATAAAGGCAAGAACATCCTTTTTAAGCACTCAACAGAGATATATATATATATATATATATATATATATATATATATATATATATATATATATATATATATATATATATATACCATAATAATCACCAATCTTAACAGAGATAGCAATTAGGAGGAGGAAAAGGATAATAATGTCACTGAGACGAAGTTTCGGGTATCATCTTTTGTATTGTTTACGGGTGGAAATTAAATCAGAAGAAATAGAACTGCACTTTAAGTTATCAATTTTTGCAAATATTTCTTTGCAATGAATTAATGAAATCGAAGAATCAGGCAAAAAATATTTCCCAACTTAGTGATTTTCTTTTTTTTTAATATTAAATGCAGTCAATCATTTGTCGTTTATTTTCGAATGAGTGAAAACACTTTATAAATGGGACAATAATGTGAAAAGGATGATGTTTAGGGTTACGAGACAAAAAACAAAAACAAAAAAAAAAGTTCTCGAATTAGGTGTAGTCGTACAAAACTTTCCTTGTACGCTAAATTAAATTTTTCTTTTGTTTTACAGTTTCGAGTTACCGAAACCCAAATAGATATTGGTTTCTAGAAACCATTGTGATCTTTTGAAAATGTCTACGATATGCGTTGACTTGTGAATTCGGTTTCTATTGTGCTTTTCTTTTGTCCAGAATATTGATAACTTTGCTCAAGTTGATTTGATAAACTTTTCGTGTTTGTTTTCAACCAAAAAAAAAAGAAATACCATAGGGGAAGATTTGCTACAATAGCAATATAAAACCATTCTTGTAATCGTAATGTACATATAATAAAGACGCTTAGTGGGATTAAAATAAAAGATCAAATCCACTAACAATTACATAATTTGGAAAAAAAATTCTCATCAATCAAAAGAATCAACAGGTGACTTAATTTCGAAAGCAATTAAGATTGGATTTTTAAGGAAAAATCGAATCCATCAATGTTTAAATAAAATTGGATTTTCCATCAGTTTCACTTTGGTGTAAAAAGAAAAATCAAAAATTGATTTCTTTTTTTTTGCAATAAAAAAATTGTTTTATTACATTGAAAATGGAATTCTCAGATAAAATTAAGAAAATCCATTCATCTTTCTGGTCTTTCCCACGTATCGAGTCCATTTAACCTTTTTGGGATATCTTGATATTAATTTACATATAAATAAGCTGCTAACTATTTTGTGAAGCAGAAAATATTTAGGTTTGATGTTTACATTCCCATTCAAAACTAATAACCAACAAAATTTAATTAAAATATTTCTTTTTGGGAATAATTTAGAAAAGTATTAAAATCAACTACTTTCATACTATAATTTCGGTTTGTATACAGCCAATTATTTTCATTTTCGTTTTCTTTCTATAAAAAATTCTCTTTTCTCTGTGTTTCATTCCACCAAGAATGCAATTTGGACGCCAAAGTATCCTAGAATATTGGTAAACATATAATGAGTTTTCTTTGTCTTAAATTTCTTGGGAAAACCATTATTTTTCTTCCATATATTTTAACTTTTTCAGATTGCTTTTTTAAGTGAAGATGAAAGAATTGATTGATCTTGAGTCATATTGGAAAGGTTTAATATTGTATTGGAGCAGGAAATCCTGAGAAATATATAGAACAGATCATTTTTTTCAACAACGTATTAGGGGCATTCCGAGAGAAATAGGAAAATGACTTTGAATTAATAATTCCTCTTATTCTTTTAAATTTAGCCCTTACATATAATAAAAATTATAAATTTTACTAATATCAAAAGAATTTTTTCTCAAACGATAAAAAATCGATTTTTTGGTTTGGCTAACATTCGAGCACAAGTTAGTACATGTACCCATGGGAAATGTTCCTGTTAGCAACATTGGTTTTAACCATCTAATTAATTTCAGCAAGTTTATCATTATATTCAGAAGACCAATAACATTATAAACAAAAGGACCACGAATTGTTGAATCGAAAAGATACATTAGTTTTTGTATATTTCGTGTTTGAATATAAGATAATTACATGTCCCACCAGTCACACAAAAAGATACAAAAGTTGTTTTTTTAACCTCAAACCGTCCTAATTTATTTTTTTTTCTTGGTAAAAGTAAAAATAAACATGTCTTAAATAATTTAAACTTCTTATGATTGTTAAAAAGTCTATATTATAGTCTCTAGGTTCTTTTAGAATATGTACCACCAGCCACATGTGACTGGTGGGACTATAGCTTATAGCCAATACACGATGGATTTTTTTTTGAATTGGATAGAATTAGAGTTTTTTTTTTTGCTTCTGGTTATGGTAAAGGAGCAGTTGATGGTATCGGAGCAATAGCAAAACGAACTCTTTGTTCTGCTATTATGACAATAAAGGCAGTAATTAAAAATAGTAAGGACTGCCACGACTATTTAGTGTTAAAAGGTATCAATGGGTTCCATTTTTTCGTTGTTGGAGCAGATGATATTAAAAAAATCATTCACATCTTAACAAACAGTGGAAAAACATTAAAAAAAATCCATGCATTAGAAAACACCATTATTTTAAAGCTGATGACAATAAAAGCATTAGTTAGTATTTGACGGCAACATCATTAGAGTCCAATAATGTAAGACACTAGACTTTATTCTTCAAGGATAATGATTGAATAAAAATTAATTTTATGTTTATTCGGAAATTATAGAAAAAAATTAAGTCTAAACAATATTCTTGTGTTGCCGAAAATATATAAATGTATAGAAATAAATAAAATTCTACCTTAAATCAAAAACCTCCACCAATACGTTGCCCAATTAACAATACAAAGATAGAAAAAATATAAAAGTGTCATTAACGAAAAATTTTGTTTACACATTTTGTACTTGTCCCACCAGTCACAATTTTTTTTTAATTTCTTCTATATAAGTTATTAATCTAATACTTGATGAAAATGAAATAATGTGAGATAAATACAGTAGAAGGAAGAAAATCTCTATTGAAAATTTAGTAGTCAAACTGAAATTTGTCTTTAAGTGCACCATAGTAAGAGAGAAGGATTTTTTGGTGTCCCACTAGTCACACTAATTCAAGTGACAATTACAAGAAACTAAGAAAAAAATTTTTTTTTATTACGTGATGTTGTTAATTGGTTATTTTTCTATAATATGAGATACATTTTATGATTATACTAGTTTCAATCATCTAATTATAGCTCATAATTAGTCGAAACTCAAAGTCAAATGTCCCACCAGTCACCATGGAATGCCCCATTAACAATATAAGTAATATTAAACTAGTTTTAACTTTCCACATACTTAAAGCTCAGGAAGTTAGTTTCTTCTATTTGAATTACCTGTTATTTGGGTGCGAGAGTTTAATGACTTCTATGAGGCGAAAAAAAATATTTAATAGGTAAATATTAAAAATTTAACTCCAAAATGGATGAGTTTTCTGCCCAAATTGTATGAAACTTACGTAAAAATTTGCTAAAATTCTACCATGATCGCAATTTGTAAGCAATTTCGTGATACTGAATCAATAACTTATTCTCGCATTATTTCAGTTTCTACACCCGAAAATATTGATGCTGTTGTGTGTATATATCAACATACATATAATAACATCAAATCGTCATTGTGCTCAATAACTAAATATTTATGAGACATTCCATAATATGAAATCGGTTTGCCGCATAATTTTTTGATTTAAGTAAAAAAAAATGAGGATACTCTTCGGAGTACTAGAACTATTAAAACGCGAGCATTTAATTTTTTATTAGTAGTCCATCCGAAATCCAAAAATTGATAAATTTCATACTTGTACGTAATGGGTTATAGCTTTTATTCCGAATAGATATTGAAGTGATTTAAAATTAATGAATAATAATAATATATGTCCTATGACTCAATTTCTTTATTACAACGCGTTTCAACAGTTTTTGGTGGTCACCATCAGGTAATGATTATTTTGGATTTGGACTCTTGGATTTGGACTCTTGGATTTGGAAAATCTCTCATGGAAAATCCGTAGTGGCCGGAAAACTCTATTTTCTTTCTGGTTGAGGTACGAACGAAAATTAAACTGGTTTCATCGACTAGAGACCAGCACCCGGGAGAACCCGCCAAATAATTCGTTTGTACCTCAATAGATTCAAAGTTATGGCCGTTTTTGCTGTTTCAACAATAAAGTAATTAGTCTAATTACTCATACAAAATCCTTTATAACTGCCGTTGGAAAAGAGTTAGAAGGATATTTTTTTTCCGTACAATCTTCAGCGGCACAGTAGCTAGATTGTACTGCTTTTAAATTTGGAAAATCTGTTAAGGAAAATCCGTAGTAGCCAGAAAACTCTATATTCAATGGAATAAGTGCATTCACAAAATCGTTCATAACTTTTTTTGGGCTAAAGTTAGAAACATTTTTTTTTTTGGTACAATCCTCTACGTGTCAAGGCCTATCTATGGCCGTTAAATTTTGAAAATCTAACAATGGGGGGCTATCGATTTTTAAAAATTTAATAACTTTTTTTCGGTTGAGGTACAAACGAAATTTTTTTCGGTACAATCAAGTACAAACAAAAGGTAATCTAAAAATTTATTTAAAATTTTAATTTGTAAAAGTCGGGTGTTAACTTGACAGAGGTAATAAAAACTATGATTTTTTTTTTGCAGATTTATTATGAAATGTTGTCTAATGCTGAAATAGTTTCGTTAGAATACGCCCAAAAGTACAACTTAATTTTGTCAGTACAATTCTCAGCAGCACAGTAGCTAGATTGTACTGCTTTTAAATTTGGAAAATCTGTCAAGGAAAATCCGTAGTAGCCAGAAAACTCTATATTAAATGGAATAAGTGCATTCACAAAATATGTATTACCAAAATATGCAAATATGTATTACCTTAAAATTTGTTTCGAAATTTAAGATTCTGATTTTATCAATTTTTAATGTGAATAGAAAATTACGATTTTAACATAGTTAAGTTTATGGTATTTTTTTTTACTCATAAGCCCATCCATATTCAAAAGAATTCGGTACAGTTATCGAAGATGGTGATAACACTAATGCCAATAGTGAAAAAGAATTGTCTTTTGATCAAAAATTAGAATTAGCGACAATACATAAGCGTATATAATACAGTTTACATATTATTCATTTATTTAAAACATAACTTTTATATGCTAGAATAATAGACAAATTATACGGTGAAACTTTAAAACAATGATCGTCTTTTGCGCTGAAAGAATTCAATAAAAGCAAAGATTGTTCTTCTCAGCAACCGAAATTTAAAACCATATGACAAAATAAAATTAAATCACAACGTTAATATTTATTTTGAAATGTTAGTTTAGTTGTCACACCAAAACAAACACATTCTAAGCTTCCTTCTTACCCTTATTAAAACATACCCATATAGTGCCACACGATCCTTCAAATAATTCTCGTGAGATCTTTGGCTTGTTTTCTGTTTAATTTCATTAATTTTAATTTGATAATGAATATATAACGTATAAATTATTCTCCACGTACGCAGGCCCTTTAAATAATATTAAATTTCACGAATATTTCGAATTATCTCGAGGAAAATATAATTCAATTAACGCGATTAATATCACATGTTCAGTGAATGAATTTGAAATAATATAAAATTAATTTTCATATAATCTTCCGCTAATAGTCTCAGTTTAGAGTGATAAACCATTGGAATTTTAAAATCATTTTTGTTTTTTGGGCCTCATAAATTCGTCTCACGAGTTCGTGCCATTCGAAATAAAGCACTTGCAAAGATTACGAAAAATCTGTTTTTTAATCAACAAAAATACATGTTAGACATGTATTTTGATAAAGCCACTATAGAAATATATTCAAATTATTTTCTTTAAAACATTTATCATATTCTCACATTATATTGCTATTTTCATAATATCGAAATAAAGATATAATAAAGGTCGTTTATTTCATTCGTCGCTAAAATTCAATTAATACTCTGTAAATAATTCAGTTATCATTTTAACAATGTAAAGCAAATATTAAAAGCATCGAGAATATAAACCGGAATGAAGTGGTTTTTGCACCCCTTTTTGACGTTTATTCTATTTAATTGAAATAAAATTAAAATGCGGGTAGCCATAATAACGTTTACTAATAATAAATAACATTATCATTTCAAAAGTTATTTGATCTGACAATTTAAAGAGCCAAAAAAATAATAATAAAATTGGTTGTTTTGCAAAAGTCTCAGAATTTATTTTTTTTTACGAAAAACCAATTTGGAATATAAAAACAATAAACCATAAATCATAAATTCCCAAACGAGATATTACTGTCCCTATATCCATAAACTAATCAATTATATCGATGATTCATTGTTCCATCTTACTGAAACTAGCCAAATCATTTTTAGTATTTAATGCAATTAAGTTTAAAAATCAAACATAAACATTTAACAATTTCGTTGTTTATTACTTTTTTTTTCAGTACGATGAATTCATATAAGCGCATGTTTTTATTAAATCAGGAGATTTAATAAAGTTTTACATCAACAAGTATACAGCGAGGGATGCTGCGGGTTGCTAAGGGTGGCGTTTTTAATGTTTCACGAACATATTTATATTGAAATTCAATTTATTTATTCACAGCCATTATAATGTAGACTGACAAGACAACGTTCGTGTATGAACATCCTACTATGTACCTTTCATCCAAGGTTTATAAAATACACAGGTGGCCTCATGGTGGCTACGTGATGGATACGTGACGTATCCAGAAGAAATTCGTACATATCTTCAGACTGATTCAATTTCAAAATTCTTCGTATGACGTCATTTTTTTCTCTAATGGAGCAACCTGTGTAATTTCCAAACCTTGCCCTTCATCTTAATCCAAGCGTCGCTACCTGATGGATGGTGATTAAAATGGCTAGCACTCGAGGAGTTCCAGAATTCTCAGAACTTGTTGAACAATCTTCTTTAGCGATTTTGCTCTTTCACCAGTCAATCAACGAGCTTTTCCACCACTTCTATCCAACGTTCAGGTCATTCCTGTACCATCAGATTTTTCATGGTTTCGGATCTGCGATATATGTCCGAAAAACCTGAGGATTCGTCCATATTTCCGTGAAAAGAGTCACTGAACTGTCTTATAGTCTTGTTCAAGATAAACATTTATTCTTTTTGTCGTCCATAGAATCCGCAGGTTATTCTCCAGACCTACATTTCGAGAGCATCGATTCGTCGCTGATCAATGATCTCGGATAGTCCAAGCTTCTGAAGCCTGGGAGAAAATAGGAAAAACCATCGCAATAAACCATATACCATAAATATACCATATAATCCGAAAAACGAAAGTGGATTGTAACAATTTCAAGAAACCAAGAAGATACTCAAAACTTTCCATCAACGATAAGGATTTTCTTCACAAAACAATAATTATTCCAATGGAGACATACGGTATTAAGTTTTGGGAGCTCTACCAGCAAATCTAGCATACAGTGCTACACTGGGATATTCCCGGTATCCCAGTGGGCCTACCGGTGCAATATCCCCGTAGGACTGGCAAGACAACGTTCGTGTATGAATATTCTACTATGTACCTTTCATCTTAATCCAAGCATCGCCACCTGATGGATGGTGATTAAAATGGCTAGCGCTCGAGGAGTTCCAGATTTCTCAGAACTTGTTGGACAGTCTTCTTTAGCGATTATGCTCTTTCACCAGTCAATCAACGAGCTTTTCCACGACTTCTATACAGCGTTCAGGTCATCCCTGTACCATCAGCTTTTCCATGGTTTTGGATCTGCGATATATGTCCGAAAAACCTGAGGATTCGTCCATATGTCAATGAAAAAAGTCTTTGAACTGTCTTATAGTCTTGTTCAAGATAAACATTTATTCTTTTTGTCGTCCATAGGATCCGCAGGTTATTCTCCAGACCTACATTTCGAAACCATCGATTCGTCGCTGATCAATGATCACGGATAGTCCAAGCTTCTGAAGCCTGGGAGAAGATAGGAAAAACCAGCGCAATAAACCATATACCATATAACCCGAAAAACGAGAGTGGATTGAATTTCAAGAAACCACACTGGCTATTAGGAAGATACTCAAAACTTTTCCTCAACGATAAGGATTTTCTTCCCAAAACAATAATTATTCCAATAGGGACGTACGGTATTAAGTTTTGGGGGCTCTACCAGCAAATCTAGTATACAGTGCTACACTGGGATATTCCCGGTATTCCGGTGGGCCTACCAGTGCAATATCCCCGTGGGCCTATTGGCCCACACATTAAGTCAAGTTCTTCATTTTTTCTAATGAAATGATATTAAATTTTTACAATTGTTACTTCTATCTATTTCAATTTAACTTGTTAATTGTACTTTATCTATTTCTCTTCGTTCATTGTACTTCAACAACAGGAGAAAATATCTGTAACCTAATATGCGAAATTTAAAAAATATGACAATTGATATAAGTAAATCTATTGGTAATTGTACTGATGGTGCAGTGAATATGCAAGGTACTTTTAAAGGTTTTAATGCATGAGTTAAATCAAGTTGCACCAAATCAAGTTCATACTTAGTGTTATGCACATTTATTAAATTTTTGAAACTCACTTAATGGCTTTCGATACCTCAAAAGCTCAGAAGTATTCAATTTTTAAGGTTTTTCCTTTTCCTTATATATTTCAGATTCAGTAGGTTCTCAAAACCTAAACTAATACCCTCGATTTCGTTCGTGTTACCCAGTGCTGGACTGACCTACCGGGATATCCCGGTGGGCCTACCGGCCCACAAATATAACCATTTTTTTTCTAATAAAATGATATTAAATTTTACTTCTATATATTTCAATTAAACTTGATAAATAGTAATTGATACTTAAATAGTAATAAGTAATTAATTAGTAATAGTAAACTTAAAAAAATAATAGTAATGGTAATTGTACTGATGATGCAGTGAATATGTAAGGTACTTATAAAGGTTTTAATGCATGGTTAAATCAAGTTTCACCGAATCAAGTTCATACTTGGTGTTATACACATTTATTAAATTTAGTTATTATGGATATCACATAAAAGACCAAAAAAGCCATATACTACTGTTTGATATTTAAGATACATATAAGGTTTTTTCAAAAAAGATCATATAAACGACTTAAAGTATGGGAAGAATTTAGTAAACTTAAATTTATTTCTACTGTTGGAGAACCACGTTGGTGGGCTAAAGATATGACATTAAGAAAAATGTTTGGTACATTTAATAGTACATCTGAAATTATATTTTTCGTCGATGTTCTGCTGACTTTTTATAAAATCCCTATGTCCGAAAAGTTTAACAAAGAAATTAGACATCGAGGAAACATTATTTTGACCGCGTTTCTAAAATTTGATATTATTTTAAGAGCTCAAATTTTTTTACGAATTTCTGAAGAAATAACACCTTTGTCATCATACTAACAAACATTTGCTATGGATATGGCAATTGTTTTGGTATGACAAAAAATATGACTGATTTTTTTAAATACAAAAATATGTTAATACTGTATATTAAAAAGCAGTAAATTTTGCATTGGCAAAATTGAGAGTACTGGCAATATAGATTTCTTTAAATTGAAGAAATGTTATGTCTAACAAATTAAAGAATAAAATTGATAATTCTTATGATAGACTTCGTATAAGTGTGTATCATGTTATAATGGATGCAATTATCAGTAACAAGAATACAATTTTTAAAATGATCCTCTTCATAGTAATATATCCTATTTAAATCCAAATAATATCCCACAAATTTCAAGTATTAATATACCTAATATACCTAGTAATTTTTGATCATTTAACAAATTAAATAAATAAAAAAATAATTAAAAATATTACGAAGGCAATTTCGAAAACTTAACTAATAGATTTCCAAAAAAAGTGGAAAATTTTAAATGCTTTTTTAGTAGTAGTGCACTGTTTTGTGATGAAGAAGATGATGAAGAGGTTAATACAGGAAGATCATACCAATCATGCAGAAATTGTCATGTATGTCGTTATAAAGTTTTGTAAAAATTGCATTTCGATGCATTAGCATATTCAATTTTATTTTTAGCGTATAAATTTGTTATACTATATATAATATATCATCGACATAAGTATCTTGTGGGAAATCATTTTCAAAGTTGAAATATATTATAAATCGAACTAGAAATAGTTTAGGTCAAAATATTTGGAAGCATTTATGCTCATGGTGTGTGAAAAAAATATTTTACTTAACGTTGACCATAATCAAGGTTTATAAAATACACAGGTGGCCTCATGGTGGCTACGTGACGTATCCAGAAGAAATTGGTACATATCTTCAAACTGATTCAATTTCAAAATTCTTCGTATGACGTAATTTTTTTTTCTAATGGAGCAACCTGTGTAATTTACAAACCTTGGACCATAATAGAGTAACTGATGTAATGAGCAGGTTCGTCAGCGTGAATCAAAACCATTATGGTCCAAATTATTCGTGAATTATAATATGCAATTAAGTATAAAATGCAACTTTACCAAATATTGACGTTCCAAAAGAGGACATGAGCTTATATAATCGTATTCGTTATGGATTTTCCTTGAATTTTCGCGAATAACATGAGCCATAATGGTTTTGATCCACGTGGACGTACCAGTTCCAGGGGAATGACGAAATGATGATCCCATGGATAACTGGATAACCCTTGATTGGATAATTGAAAGTGGTTTAATATCATCTTATGAAATTGTCGCTTCCAGGAACGTAAAATTAATATAAAGGATTTAATAATAAGATGCAAAATATTAATTAAACTATTTTTAAGTAATATATAATAGATAAGAAACAAAGTAAAACAAAACATACCTTTATCAATCAATCGCAAAAATTATTAATGAAGCAAAAAATCATTTTACCTTTAATTAATTACTATCTTCAATTATCACCAACTTCACGACACTCCATTTTGATATTTTAATTTATTCGACAAATTATGAATTATTACATCAAACATATCACAAAACATTAAGAACAATAAATTGCACAAGTTGATTACTAATTTGTTATTCAATAATTAAAAAATTCAAAAGAAATTAAGTAGTAAAATTAGCGAAATAATTAATGTAAAATTGACAAAGCCGACTTGTTCATTAAATGTCGACCTTCAATTTTTTCAATTTAGTTCCGTCCGTTCTATGCGGAATACATCGCTCGCAATGGGATATGCAAAAACAATATATTTGTTCTTTTCTTACTCATTTAGTTTTGTAGTTAAGTTAGTTTTGTTGTCTTTGTCATTTTAAAAAATTTTCTAACAATAACATTTGAAATAGTTGTTCTTGTCTTTCACATTTAATTTTTCAATGCTGTTTCTGTCACTTTACAATTATCGATAAAGTTAAATATTTAAATTAAACTTTTCGAGAAAATTCGAGATTCTCTAAAGGAAATATGCCGAATTCTTGGAAAGAATCAAAAAAATGGGCCACTCATCCCGTAACTCGGTCATATTTACGGACTCCAGACCCTGTCGGGCTGCAACCCAAATTTCCCATAGCAAAAATTAAAACCTCAATAATATTCGAAGGACCTTAAAAGAACTAAATGACTGTAGGACAAGAGTATCTCTAATTTGAATTTCTAGCCTCCAAGGAATAGAAGGAAATGGACAAGTCGAAGTAAAAATCGCAGTGTCCGAGGAAACACTAGAGCCCACCAATCCTGGACTGGCCCATTGAGACACCGGGAATATCCCGGTGGGCCTACCGAAGCAATATCCTTGTGGGCCTACTGGCCCACAAATATAGTCAAGTTTTATATGTTTACTAATTAAATGCTCTTAAATTTTTAGAATTGTCACTTCTATATATTTCAATTTAACTTGTTAATTGTACTTTATCTATTTCTTTTCGTTAATTGTACTTGAACAACAGGAGAAAATAACTGTAACCTAATATGATAAATTTTAAATAAAATATGAAAATTGATTTTAGTAAAAGTATTGTTAATTGTACTGATGGTCCAGTGAATATGCAAGGTACTTTTAAAGGTTTTAATGCATGGTTAAATAAAGTTTCACCGAATCACGTTCATATTTGGTGTTATGCTAGTTTATTAAATTTAATTCTTATAGATATCACACAAAAACCAAAGAAGCCATCTCAGTATTTGATATTTTAGATACATATAAGGTTTTTTTAAAATAATCTTGTAAACGACTTAACATATGGGGAGAATTCAGTAAATTTAAATGTATTTCTGCTATTAGAGAAACGCATTGGTGGGCTATGGAAAAGACATTAAGAAAAATGTTTGGTACATTTAATAGTACATCAGGAATTATATTTAAATCTAATATTGTGGGCCTTAGTCACCGATATTTCCCGGACCTAAATGTGTTTCCAGTCCAGCCTTGGACCCGACACTGAAAACAATAAAAAACGAAATAAAAAATATAGTTCATGGTTGCTCTCATCCATGGTGTGGTAAATAATTAATAATGTTCTTGGGAACTTGGATTTAAATAATAAGACGTTATTTCTTATAATAACTTCTTCAGGAGAATTTTTTGTTATATAGTCTTTGAAGCAACTGCAAAACTTTGGAACAACAAATGGAGAAGCAATCCAGTCTTTATACTCCAGGTTTGCCAAAAAATAAAACAGAAGTTTCCCATCCCGGAAACAAGAAGAGACCAATCGGTTGTGGAACGAATGCGAATAGGGCATACGATTTTTACACATAGTTACCTACTTAGTATAAAAGATCAAAAAAAATGTTTATATTTCCAACAAGTGCTAATAATCAAGCACATTTTGCTTCAGTGTGGGGCCTATTCCTCACAAAAAAACATTTACCAAATTCCCTAACACCATAAACATTCTGCCTAAACTCCCCCATGGTATAAACAGCATCTTCTCCTTCCTAAAAGAACTCCAAATATACAATCAAATATAATGAAAATCCATTGAATCCTAAGTCATTTATGACCTAGTAGTTAAAAAAACGAACTCAATTGAAAACGCATCCACGGTACATACAAATAAAGCCTTACAAACATGTGCTAGTTCCAACAGTAGCCAGCAAATTTGAGACTCGAACCACAAAATACTTCGATAAATGCCATCATCATCCAAATCCATGGATAACGTCAGCCTTTGAGCCTAAAAGACGATTAAAGAGGCAAATTCCAGGTGATCTATCTAATGCATAAGATACACACTAAAGTGATTCAAAAAAAATGATGATTTTTTTTCTTAATTATATCGAAAATATTGTTGGTAATGACAAAAAAAAAATCCTGTGAAAGTTTAAACTCTTACTATTAATATTAAGAGGAGCCGCATCGCAAATTTCGATTATCCATTTAAATAATATGGGAGCAAGGTATATTCTTGTAGAAAATTGAACGATCTACAAAAAAGGTCTTGTACAAGTTTTTGATATATTTATTTCTTCAAAAGTTATTCGAGGTCAAAGTTGAACGAAAAAGAATTTTTAATATTTTTTCAATTTTTTGACGCAACCATCAATTTTATGAGAAAATTTTATAGGACATTTTTTGTAGAACACTTTTTTTTCTATAACTTATGTGTATAAAAGTTTGTGATATTTTTCACAGGTTCAAAAAATTGAAAAAATATTAAAACTTCTCTTTAATTCATCTTTGACCTCGAATAACTTTTGTAGGAATAAATATATCAAAAACTTGTAAGAGACCTTTTTTTGCAGATCGTTAAATTTTCTACAAGAATATACCTTGGTCATTCCGAAATATTGTCACCAACGTGAGCTATAAAATTCCAAAGTGCAAGAGAATATTGTTCCCATGTTATTTAAATGGAAAATCGAAATTTACGATGCGGCACCTCTTAATATTAATATTAAGAGCTTAAACTTTCACAGGATTTTTTTTTGTCATTTCCAACAATATTTTCAATATAATTAAGAAAAAAAAATCATATTTTTTTGAATCAGTCTAATACACACCAATGAAAGTTTTCTCAACCATGCTACTGTTGGAATTCTTGCCATCAAATCGTATAGTAAAACCACAATCCTGATAGCCAATACAAGAATAATTAAAAAAAAAACTAATTGTAATTCTGAATAATGTTTTAGGTAAACCTTTAAAATAGTCTAATATTTTGGTTCCACCTACTATGCATGCCTGTTTATGATTACATAAATTTAAAGGTTTACATATATAACTCATTAACAGTAATTATGGTGAACAATGATAAGATAAATATTCTATTTTTTCAATCAAAAATCTGGAAATAAATAAAACCAATTGGTTTTATTTATTTATCTTTCTACAGAAAGCAATTGATGAAAATTAGAGTTCAATTTGGCACTATTACAAAGAAGGTTCACTTAACGATTATATAAAATCTCCACCTGAATTAATGAAAATTAATAATAGATTTGTGGTTCTGCAGTGATCGAATTACAGCCGTATTTTTATATCGATTGATAGAATTACTTACCCCAAAAAAAAAAAATACAATAGGCCAATAGGTACACTTTGCTCTCGTATGTTAACTACCGAGTAAAATTTATTACATTTTTTTTGTTATTAATGATTAAAAGTTATTTTCTATCGTCCATCCTCTCTTTGATTTATTTGCTGTAAAGAATGTTATCAAAGAAAAATAGATTAAAATAGAAAAAGGATTAACGGAAATCGTCGACCATAAAAATTTATTTTATTTTATGAGCAAAAAACATAAAGTTTAACTACTTGAAAATCGAAATGATAGTGGGAAAGCATTAAAGTTTATATTCTTAACTGGATACTTGAATGCAGTATTATTAATTCCAATTTATTCTTCCACACTTTGTGGAAAAACAATTAAATTTGTGGTGTTATAAAGGTTTTAAAACCAAAGAATTGTTAATGTTTGATGCATTTAGAACCAAATGAAGAACATGCTTAAATGATGGTACATTTGTCGTTATGGATAAATGTGAAAAATATGAAAGATTATAGCATATTTATTAATCTATCTATTATTATAAAGAGGAAAGATTTGATTGTTTGTTTGCTTTGAATAGGCTCCGAAACTACTTGACCGATTTGAAAAATTCTTTCACTGTTGGGAAGCTACACTATTTCCGGTGAACATAGGCTATATTAAATTTTCAAAAAAGTTAAGGATCCGTACTAAAACTCTAATAATGTAACCCAAGGTCTGAAAAAATTACCAAAAAACATTCTTTTATCGCGTGCGCTTTGAAAACTATTGGTTATAGAACAAAATTATGTAGTACGATTTTGCTGAACATATCATTATCTACAAAAAATAGAGCGACAGCATATGTCTAACTATTATAGTTATATCACAATAAGTGTTTTTTCATTTTATAAAATATATAGAAATGTCACCGTTATAAAAGCTCCTTTATTTGTACTTTGGGATTAATACTTATCAAAATAAATGACTTCATACTTAAGTTTGCTTCAATACCATTATATAACTTTTTGAGTTATTCAATTTGAACATTCCATTCGAAAGATATCACAAGTTTAAAAATGTAAGTTATTTGAAAAATGTCGCATGGTCACCGCATTTTACTTTTAATTAAGACCTACTTTATTGAACTTGGCGATATTTTTTATTTTTGTATAGATGCTGATTGATTTACAGATTATTTTGTCTACGGTAGATATACCTACCGTAGCTATACGCAATAGACATACTCTTTTTAGATATTTATAAATATTTTTTGAAAATTAATTGATCATTACATAGAACAATTTTATTCTTTGCAACAGTATATTAAATGTGTCTTTTTAAACTTGGCAAAATAGTGTTTTTAAGTATGATTATGTTTTTCGTAAAAGAAATAAGAAAAATAAAAATTTTCATATACCACTACAAATGGCAAATTTGAAAAGAAAACATAATCCACACCTACGTTACGCAGACGAAGTTGCGGGGATCAGCTAGTAAAAACTACTTTTAAATATGACTAATTTTTATTGACTAGAAAATGGCAGCATTTATTTTTAAGTTCCAACTAAACAATTTTCCTTTTTGTGTTCGAGTTACGAAGTAAATGAATAACAAGTGGACTAAACATTTAATAGTGAATACCTAATTGGTCAATAAATTTCCATATCAAGTAAGAAAAACATAATTGTATTTTCCAAGAAACCTTAAACAGAATTTAAATATAAAGGTAACCTTATTCCAACCGTTACAGTGAAAATTTAAGTCATCCTCAATGTTAGTTGAGTGTAAATCAAGCTCTTTACAAATTCAAATCCTAGGGAGAATGTGAACACTGTTTATTTATCCTTGTTTACCAAACTTACTTGTTTCCGTACATAATCTTTAGTCAAATATTTGTTTTAGTCATTCAATTTAAAAAGGATTCAAACTCGATTGAAAGCATAAAAAAAAAACGTTGTGAAATTGGAAAAAAAGGGTAATTTATTCTGGTTGGTTATAAACCAAGTATAAGTTTTTGGAAACCTCAATATTTCTCAATGCACACGTATATTTTATGAAAGTGTAGTGAAGCAGTCGATGATTTGATAATATTATAAGAAATGCATTTGGAATTTTAATCAAAAATCCTGTATGATTGATGAGATGGATTTGTAAGTTTATTTGTGATTGGAATAAAGGACGAATTGGACGCAGAATTGTGTCAAAAGGGTTACAATTTAATTAACTAATGAATTAACTATTAAATACATCGCATTTCAACAGCGGCTAATTACTACCGTCAGGTGGAAATTCATGTGGTGGAATGTGAACAAATTTTATACAAGATATTTGTAGTAAATAATTTGTCGATTAGGATTAAGAATCAAGTTTGTGGGCTTAATATACTTCATGTTTTTCCAGGGAGTTAATGTGTAGCGGAACCTGAGGCGGAACGGGGTACTTAAGTTTTAATTACAATTTAAGAGAGATTTAAAGAAACAATCTCATTGTTTTGTAACTTATATATTTATTTAGTTCATTCTTTACAAATAAAAAAAGATTTTGTTGATTTAAATTAATAGTTGATATTAAAAATTTGGGTTTCAAAAACAGATGGAAATTTCCCATTCTGTCCCACCCTCTGGGGCACAATGGGAAATGAGCCTGGGGCGCAATAGGATACTTGTTATTGGCATAGTTCGCAGATGAAGACATTGTCATCATCGTGTTTAGCCCAGCACATGCCAAATGTGCCCATTTTTGACAAATACTACAGGAACACCAGTTTTCATTAGATTTGGAGTTTAAATCCTCACAGTATAAGCAGATTACCTATGCATCTTCCGACCTTTCTTATATATGGACTGTCGGCTAGTTTTCCTTATATATGTACGCACTATCTACTGATAAAATAAAAATTTCTATCTGAATGGGAAATACTATATGAATGGTATATCCCATTCCGCTTCATCTATTGTGCCCCAAAGCACTATTCCCACAAGCACGACTATTATGGCGGGATATATTGGTTATATTTGAATTATCACTAGGTTTTTAGTTTGTCAACAGTATGTTTTACCAGACATGTCATGTTAATATTCAAACAAAAAATAGAACATAGGATAATTACCTTAGTGTTACTTTGCAAAAATTAGAATTCGGAAACATTTATTTCGGCTTTTGATAAAAATAAAAATAAGTGCACTCTTTACTGGTGATAGCCACTTTTTATAATGCAGCACAATTAATTGAACATTGAGTATGATTTTTACGCGTTTTTGTCACCTGTAAAAAGCGCTAATTCCATTTCCCATTCCGCCCCGGTAGCCCATTCCGCCCCGTGTTCCCATAATTCATTTTTGCAAATATTAGGTTGGGGAAAAAGAAATCGATTATTTATTTGGTAGATGTCTTCAAAAGTGATCGATATCTCATGAAATATTGGTTAAAAATTTTCAGAGTTAGGCTCGATATCAAGGTGACATTTTGTATTAAAAATTAATTGTGAATTATAAGGCATTAAAAACGGAAGTCAACAAACAAAAACTTTGGTATATTTTAGTTTTTCTTTTGTAAAAATTAAAATAGAAACCAGAAGGCTGTAATTGGGAATGGTATTTTTGGTCTCGAAATGAGACAAATTGTAAAAAACTTTTTCTCTTTGTTCGATAGTAATAGAAGATGTTTAATTATTATTGTTAATATTAAGGGTGGATCACCGTCAGAACGTAAAAAAAATGACTTTTTAAAAACTGCTGCCATTTTTTTTAAAGATATTAAAAAACGATCTTCGGCATGTAAAAGTTGAAGTTTTGAACTATTTCTTTTATTTGCCCCGATATGTCTCCCCCTCCTCCTTTTACAGCGCTTTGAAAAAGGGTCCTCAAAAATGAGGAGGCAAACGGGAGACAAGTTTTCTCGGAAACTGGAAGTCGGATCATGATTTTCCAAAGAATGTAGATTTTGGTAATGCGTCTTCTTGGTACTGAACCTCGAAAATCCGAAAAAAGTTGAAAATTCACAAAATGGCGTGACTTTGAAAAAAAAGTTTAAAAAAACGACCTATTTTTGGATCTTTCCCCCTCTCCCACTTTGAGGGGGGGTAGGTTTGGCCAATTTCAGAGGTTCAGTACCAAGAAGACGTGTTGAACTATAACACTTTCCAGTTTCAAGTCAATCCGTCGGATAGGTTCTGAGAAATCTTGTCTCCCAGTTTTAAAAAGTTGATTTCGAGAAAAACGCATTTAAAGTTTTTTTAAGATATTTTTTATGTTATTATCAATTTATTCAATTTTTATCAGTGAAAATACATTAGTCAGCTATTCCAATCCTTTTAACACGTTATTCTTGATTGTTATAAGAAGAAATTTATGGAAAAAAAATCGATTTTTTTTTTTCTGACGGTGATCCACTCTTAAGTGATTTCATCCACAAAATTGTAATAAACTATTACTATAAAATTTATATTTTGTGCTTAATTTCGTAAATTTCAAAGATCGGTACCGATCATTAAGTGTCAATTAAAAAACTATATTATAAAATTTTACCATAATATTTATTCATAACTATCAATACGTTTAATATAGTAAATCAATGAAGTAGACTTAGAGGCTTTCTTCAATGCAAGACGCTATTAGCCAATGGGGTTGTCCGATTTTCCGATGTTCATTTGTTTTGATTGTTGAAATTTTGAAAATTTAACAAAACCACTCCCACATTCACCGTCAATGTGAATATACGAATACGAGTACTTGCAAATATAGAATGTTTTGTGCAATGACGTCATTTGCAATCTATCGATACATCTATCATTATATGATATTTTAAAATTGACAACAAAACCTTAAAATTATGTTTGTTTAATTGGATAAAAAATGAATATTTAAAAATTAAAAAGAAATTAAATAATCAACTGAGAAAATCATTACAATTAAGTGCAATAAAATCATGAACATTGTAAAAAAATAGCAACAATGAGTTTAGAATGTATCGCATAAAACACTTTTAGATAAACCAATTAAAATACTTTGTAGACACATTGATTGGACGATGAAATGCTAAACAACTTCCAGACGATTTCTCATAAAATATTAATGATAACTAAAGCCAAAAGGTTGTTTAGAATAACAAGGCTTTAAAATGTACCTATATACTTGGAACATAACAATTTCTACATGCAATAGATATTTGAAAGTTAATTACAAAACATAAATCTGTAATTTTTAAAAATTCTATTCAATATTGTACTCTTTCCTGGAAATACCTATTGAAACATCAAACATTCAATTTACGCAGAAGAATATCTGTTTATAAAACAATGTAAACATTAATATTTACTCTATAAAATTATTAAATTAATTATTTCAATGTTCGTGGAAAAAAAATTATAAATTGTATTTAATTTTAAGAGACAAGCACTTTAAAAAATTATCATTCAAGTGAGCTTTTTTGCGTTGGTTTATATGCAACAAGTGGGAAAGTAGTCGTAAAACTTTTTATTAAAATTTTCAAGTACAACTTACAGACGACAATTTAAGCATTTTTTTTAGCTCATCAACTTACAAAGAAACATAAAGTTTTTATTTAAGCTTTCAAATGAAAACAAGCAGCGTTTTGAAAAGCTCCAAATTAATATTTAAAAGAGTTTACTACTCAAATGATATAAATATAAATTGCGTCGTGTTTTCTAATTTGATTGTGATGTTGATTTCAATGGGAATATATATGTTTCTTATGGTATTTAAGTCGTATTGTGAGAGTCGGTACGATTTAATAATTTAGGAAAATAAAGATTTTATTATTCTAATTCCCGATGTGACTTGTTTTTAAATTGCTTTTCACCTTGTATGACCACGAAGGAACAATTCAAAATAAATATATTGGATTTTAAAAGTCCCAGTGCACTAAATTTGTTTCTTTTTTATGCACTTTAATTGGAATTTTGTTCTGTACAATAAGCTGAAGGAGGATTTAACGGGAGAATTACGTGGCAAGTTTATTTCTTCAACAAAGTGACTGTAGTTGCAATGAAAATAAACGATTTTGCTGGAGAATACGTTCCCGTTTTCATTGTATCCATTTTATACTATGCTAGCTGATCCCCGCGACTTCGTCTGCATAACGTAGGTGTAGATTATATTTTCTTTTTAAATTTGCTATTTAAAGTGGACATGAAAGTTATTATATTTCTTATTTCTTTTACGAAAAACATAATCATACTTAAAAATACTATTTTGTCAACTTTAAAAAGATACATTTAATAAACTGTTACTTAGAATAAAATAGTTGTATATAATGATTAATTAATTTTCAAAAAATATTTACAAATATTTAAAAAGAGTATGGTCTATTCCGTATACCTACGGTAGGTATACCTACCGTGAACCAATTATGTCATAAGTCATAATTAAGTCATAATTAAGACTTAAAACAGTCAAAGTTATCAAAATACTCGCCTAGATATTTTGAATATTAGTAAAAATCCAATTTCATTGTCTCAACTATTACACTACTGAAATGTACAAAACTACGGCGAAATTAAAATTTGTTCAAATGCACGATACCCAGTTCCTCCATAAACAAGTATAACCATTATGTTTCTATGCACTAATTATTAAAATATCTGAATTTCAACTATATAATTAAACCATTTTCTTTCAGCTCGCTGAATTTCTCGCTTTTCGATATTCGCTCATTAATGTATTTATTTATGATAACGTATATTGGATTTTCAGTTTTACAATATGTGAAAGCCAAAAAACTTAATGCTCACTTATAAACTTAACCATTTTCAGATATATCGATAAGAGTTTACATTTTTTAGCAGATCCTACGTTTTGGTTTCAAATAATAAACCAACATTGTTTTATTTTAAGCGATAAAACGTTTGGTCTATAACAAACATACCTTGATAATTAAATTTGAAATTTCGATTGTTTATTAGACGTTATGCCGTACAAACTTTGCTACCATTTTTCACTCTTTTAGAGGAGGAATTATCAAAAAACCCTTTCCTATTACATATATCTGCATCGTATAAGAAAAACACTTTCTAAATTTCATCGACATAAATATGCTTTTATATTGTAAAATACAATGTTTATCGAAAAAAAATGATCTTTTTTTTTGATTATCATGACTAAAAATTCGAATATTTTATTTATTTTCAATAACAATAATTGATTTTCAAATTTTTCTAAATACCGAAGAAAAGTTGGTTTGGAAGATTTTATTTTTTGATTGATAATGAAATATATGACAAAAAATTGCTCCCTTAATGTTAAATAATTGCTCCAGGTCACAATCATTGGTTCATAAAAATTAGATTTTAAAAAAGTTTGATTGTTGAAACACAAAAAAAAATTAAAAACTGGTATCATTTGGTATAAGTACCTACTACCTAAACTTTCATACAAATTAAGTGAAATGACGTTATTTAAAATGCTGTAGTTAAAATGATATAACAAAAACAGAAACTTATTATTAATTAATTATTTATTTATAAATTACACTTATTAAATTCAAAATTTCGATTGTTGATTAACTCTACATTTTCTCATACAAACTTAGTCACCCCTTTTACTCTTTTAGGGTAGGAATTTTAAAAAAAAATATTCATAATCAGATGTCTACTTCTTAAAAGGAATACATTGAATATTAAAATTTCATCAGTCAGAAGGGATTTTTTTAAAATTTAAATTGAATTTACTGTGTTTTTATCAGTTAAAGTAAAAATATTTTTACAGATTATTTTCTAACTTTAAATTACCTTTCCAATGATATATAACTCATCTGTCTAGTGTAAAAATTTCTGTTTTCATCCCTAGGGAATACCTTCCCTTATTATTTTTTTGGAATGATAAGCAGCCAATAGTCTGTGGGAAATTGTGTTGTATCTTAATACTAAATTTCATTAAATTCGGTTGTTCCGTTCTTTAGTTAAATCGGGACACACAGACAGACAGACAAAAATTTTAAAAATGTTAAATTTGGAATAAGGGCCTCGTGAAACAAATATTTACCCTAAAATTGGGTTTAAAATCGAAATGTTCAGACAGACGTAAGAATTTTATATATTAGTATAGATGGAATATTTGCCATTGTGGTAGTTTTTGTCAACAATTACATCTGATTTTAATAAACTTTTATTTTCCCTAAAAATTTCATGAAAATATTCTAGACATGTTAAGGAATATTCAAAGAAGTGAATTTACGAAAAAAAAATCATAAGCATGATTTATAGAAATTTCTGTCACATAAAAAAAGAACTATCGTATTACCAAGGTAAATATGAATTTTCCATATCAGTGTTTCCACAGGACGACGAAAATTGACTTTTAACTTCACAACGTTTCTAATACAATATTATATTTTCGGCGAAAATTGCGTTTTTCTTCGGTTTTTCTTTTTTGTCACCCCAACAATCAACAAGCATCGCTTTTACTTGTCTATATGGATTGTGAAAGCTTTTGACATTTCATAAAGTCCATTTGATTGATCCAACTTGGTTTACTCATATGGATTTTTTTGGCTTCTGTCTCTGTATTATTGCAAACAATAGTATGATACTTTAACATGAGTGTTTTATCGTTCTAATGTAATTGGTTTTGACCGAATTTTTTTTCCTTCTCTCTCTCCTTTTTTTCTTTACATTACGTTTTGCAATAGATGGTGAACGGTTTTATGGAAATGGAATTCTGTTCTTCGCCCGGAGGACATATTTGCAGTGATACAATTGTATTAAAGTTGCAGATGTCTAGCTCTAAAGCTTCGGCTAAAGCTTTAGAAAAGAAATTAAATGTTTTAAACAGTTATCGTCTGCAATTGAGTAATTATCATTGTTCATATTGTTAAATGAGTTTTTAATTGCATTTTCATAACTTTGGTGTGATAAGTGTCGGTATGGAAGTATAAACGGTTTGGTTTAAATTGTTTGTAATTAACCGGTTGATATAGTAATAGATGCTAGCGTTGGATGGAAATGAGAATTCCATTAAAGAGGATGATATGCAATAACAGAATATATTATTTATATTGTTACCTACGTTGAGCTTAATTTGGAAATTGAAATTATATTATCTTTGTAACAATACACCAGTTTAATTTCACATGGCCTGGTGGAAAGTTTAAGCTATATGAACTTATTACTTGGTTCTATATAACGAACTTTAATGACAACAATTTTTAATTGCCCGAAAGTAGAATGAAAATTTATATTTTTCAAAAATAAGAACAATTTTTTTTTACTCAAAATACTGATTATTGCTAGCTACAAGTTGTTCCCACCTTGAGATGGGATTCCCACCACGATATACGAACTTCTTGTAGCGACTTGGAGGTGTCACGATAAAGCTTAGAGCTCTAAATTAATCTTTAATGAATTATATTATCTTTTATCAATTAAAAGTTCAGAATATCATTTAAAGGACATTTTCCCAAGTAGGAATTTATAATGGGTCTAGTAATGCCCCAGGCTTGAGCCAAAACTTGCCAAGCTTGGTCCAAGACTGGCCTAACTCCGAAATCCATGGGCCAACCTAGAAAACACAGTCAATTCAAACTAAAATTTAAGCAGAGATTCTAGAAAAAAATAGATTTGCGACTTGGAGGTGTCACGATAAAGCTTAAAGCTCTAAATGAATCTTAAATGAATTATATTAATTATCTGTTATCAATTAATAGTTCAGAATATCATTTAAAGGACATTTTCCCCAGTAGGAATTTATAATTGGTGTAGTAATGCCCCAGGCTTGAGCCAAAAATTGCCAAGCCTGGTCCAAGACTAGCCTAACTCCGAAATGATATCCATGGGCCAGGCCTAGAACTACAGTCAATTCAAACTACAATTTAAAAAGAGATTCTAGAAAAAAAATAGATTTTTGAAATTCAAATTAATATAAGCCTAGAACAAATTAAAAACCATTCTTATTATGGGGAAATTATTTTTGCTCACTTATCTTGGATGAACTCTGGCGTTGATGCTTGGCCAAATATTGGGCCAGATTTGTATGCCAAGGTTTGGAAATTAACAACTGGCCCAAGATTGGCCCTGTTGTGAGTATTGGGAGTTCCTACATGGGTTATTTTTGTTGTTTTTGGTAATTGAAGAACAGCCTTTATGCAAGTGTCTCTTTTTTATCAATAAATCATGATAAAATAGCATCAACGGTGGTAGCATGGTTAAATATAGATTCGGAAGGAGTATTGACTATTCCTAAATTGATATTGAAGTCGTCAGATAAAATTTATGGAATTTCGTGAGAATTATGTCCAACCAAATATATACCAATATATCCCAATTATATACCAAATATATACCAATATCCCTTACTAATTGATTTTAAAGTATACTATGAATAAAATAGCAGTTCAATGCTTATTTACACCGAAAACTAAGCTGTATTAAATACTCTAGTTTCTAACTAATCTGATGGAAGTTTAAAAAAACCAGAAACAAGAGCAACTAAAGATGAGTGCCTGATCACAAAGGTATAAAGAATAATAAAAGAGCTGAAACCTTTGATAGCCAAGGTTTCAGGATATACGTCCACAGCTTGAACTTGGTTTTATAAGCCCATTCTTTGAAGGTATTTTTTACTTATGATTTTGTGATACCACAAAATTGAATATACTTCACATATATTTGTCCCTTGAAAAAAATTATCACACCTTTACTACCAGTCGATTTCTGAAGGCATCTGTAATAGATTGGGCCAAAAAAATCGACTATTTTTTTTTGAAAAATATATCGAAAATATTGTTCAACGTGACAAAAAAAAAATTTCGGGAAGGTTCGAGCCCTTTATATTAATATTTAGAGGTCTATCATGATTAATTTCGATTTTTTATTTGTGCATTCATTTTTGCGTCAATGCTGTCAAAATATCATGGTAAAAAAATTCATCTGCACATATATTTATAGAAAATTAAATTCCCTATATATTTGAATATTTCATTCAACTTTAATTGTGAGTAACTTTCGAAAAATTGATTTCATGTAAAAACAGTAAGAAACCTTTTTTGTAGAGCATTAAAATCCCTTCAAGAATCTATATTGTTCATTTCTATATATTTATTTGTTCGGTAGTTATAAAATTCCAAAATAAAGAAGATAAATCTAAAAGTTATATCAATGTTTAAAGCTTGGTTATTCGGAAACGACGTGTCTGGCAAAAATTTTTTAAGAAACGTTTTTTGTAGGGAATTTAATTTTCTATAAATATATGTGCAGATGATTTTTTTTACCTTGATAGTTTGACAGCATTGACGCAAAAATTAAAGCACAAATAAAAAATCGAAATTAAAGATGATAGATCTCTTAATATTAATATTAAGGGCTCAAACCTTCCCGATATTTTTTTTTTGTCACCTGGAACAATATTTTCGATATACTTTTCAAAAATAAAAAAGTCGATTTTTTGGCCCTGTCTAATGAAAACTCTCATCGATTTTTGATTGTTGGGAATACTAACAATTATTTCACATTTTTAACTAATCTTACACGTGTTTAAGTATCAGTCCAAAATAGAAATATAGGTACGAAAATTATTTCAAGAATACATTTTTAGTCGTCATTCCCTTACATTGAAAAAAATAGAGGTTTTTACTATATCTTAGTAATAATTGCACAGTACAGTAAGTTGCCAGGGATTGTAAATTTACACAAAAATTCAGAAGTAACAAATATTTATGTACTATGATTTTTCAGGTTGTAAGTTATTTTGTTAATCCCTCATTTCAAATTGAACCGACGGAATGACGATATATTAGGTAATGGCTTTTAAATTAATGGAACTTGGCTTTTTTTAATTTCTTTGCTTAATTAATCTCTAAATTCACTGTTTTTTCTATTTAAAGTTAAAAATATCATTCATATTGACTTTAGTGAAAATTATTGCTATAACTAGAATGCAGAGATTCATAGAGATACGCAATTCATTTTGGTAGGGCAGGACAACAAATAACACCTTACAGAAGAATATTATAGTTACATAACAATAATACTGTTAAGGCCAAACATTTTACCCTCTATCAAACAATAACAGACATGATTCAATAACGGTATGGTTTATAAAAACCATTCCTTCAGTTTAAAAATTATGATTCATCCTTATAATTCTTCTAAAATTTGTTTATTCTGGGGACCACTATATTGGTAAAGTCTAGCTACACAAATCCTATACAATATATGGTCAATATGGCAGATTAGGAATGATACTTGTCGAGGCGGACATTGAACAATTTTCATTTGGTTTTCATTTTGGTCCATTGAGGGCGTTTGAGCTTCAATTCTCGATTCCATATCATTAATTATCGCTGTTAATATTCCCTAGTAATGATTTAATTAGGTTGGTGTAGGTCATTGTAGATTACTCCGATCTGATTCCATCAAATGCACATCAATTGCTTTTTGTCATAAATTTTCAATTTCACCGTTGCATTTAACACTAAGCCGGGCTTATTTCGCGTTTGATTCCTCTTTGGATAATTGAATTACATCCAATTTTAGTCCTTTATCACAATTCTATCTCTTTCAAAGTATATTTTACTCATTATCAAAGATGTGCATCACAAAAACATCTCCAATAAACTTGACACCAATGAACAATTCAATTTTTGATAATTTTTTTCTACCTAATTTCGGAAATTGATGAAAACTACTGTACTAAGATGTGTCACTCTATTTTTCAGGAATACTTTCACCGTATGTTTTTAACATTAAGAGCTTTGCTTTAAAAAATTCTTGCATTTTCCAAGCGATTCAGGAATTGATTCAGTTTTTGGAGGCCTTGTAAAATATAAAGTGCTGCTTTCCCAAGCGGTGACTCATAGACTGAAGTGATAATTGGACAGGAAAATATATAATAAATATGACAGGTTAGATATGATATCCCCTTGAAATGCCTCCAAAGTTTCTTTAAGAACTTTTACGAGACATGTTGTCGACCGTTGTCGTGATGAACAATTAACAATTTTCATTTGGTTTTCATTTAGGTATGGGAACACGGAGCGGGATGAGGTACCGGGGCGGAATGGGAAATGAAATTAGCGCTTGTTACAGGTGACAAAAACGCGTTAAAATCATACTCAATGTTCAATTAACTGTGCTGCATTATAAAAAGTGGCTATCGCCAGTAAAGAGTGCAATTGTTTTTAATTTTATCAAAATTCGAAATAAACGTTTCCGAATTCTAATTATGTACTATTTTTTGTTGGAATATTAACATGACATGTCTGGTAAAACATAGTGTTGACTAACTAAAAGCCTAGTGATAATTCAAATATAACCAATATATCCTGCCATAATAGTCGTGCTTGTGTAGAAGGTGCTTTGGGGCACAATGGGTGGGGCGGAATATACCATTCTGATAGTATTTCCTATTCGGATAGACATTTTTATTTTATCAGCAGATAGTGTTTACATATATAAGGAAAACTAGCCGACAGTCCATATATAAGAAAGGTCGGAAGATGCATAGGTAATCTGCTTATACTGTGAGGATTTAAACTCCAAATCTAATGAAAGCTGGTGTTCCTGCAGTATTTGTCAAAAATGGGCACATTTAGCATGTGTTGGGCTAAACACGATAATGACAATGTCTTCATCTGCAAACTATGCCAATAACAAGTATCCTATTGCGCCCCAGGCTCATTTCCCATTGTGCCCCAGAGGGTGGGACAGAATGGGAAATTTCCACATGTTTTTGAAATCTAAATCTGTAATAGCAATTACTAATCTAAATCAATAAAACCTTTTTTTATTTGTAAAGAATGAACTAAATAAATATATAAATTACAAAACAATGAGATGGTTTCTTTAAATCTTTCGTAAATTGTAATTTTGACTTCGGTACCCCGTTCCGCCCTAGGTTCCCCTACATTGAGAGCGTTTCAACTACAATTCTCGATTCCACTGCATTATTTGTTGCTGCTTATATTCCCTAGTGATTATAGAATTTGGTTGGTATATCTATGTTATAATAGGCCAGCTGATCCCCGTAACTTCGTCTGCGTAGCGTAGGTGTAGATTATGTTTTCTTTTCAAATTTGCCATTTGTAGTGGTATATGAACATTTTTATTTTTCTTATTTCTTTTACGAAAAACATAATCATACTTAAAAACACTATTTTGTCAACTTTAAAAAGACACATTTAATAAACTGTTGCAAAGTATAAAACTGCTCTATGTAATAATCAATTAATTTTCAAAAAATATTTATTAATATCTAAAAAGAGTATGTCTATTGCGTATAGCAACGGTAGATATACCTAGCGTAGACCAAATAATCTGTAAATCAATCAGCATCTATACATAAATAAAAAAAATCGCCAAATTCAATAAAGTTGGTCTTAATTTAAGTAAAATGGGGTGACCATGCGACATTTTTCAAATAACTTACATTTTTAAACTTGTGATATCTTTCGAATGGAATGTTCAAATTGAATAACTCAAAAAGTTATATAATGGTATTGATGCAAACTTAAATATGAAGTCATTTATTTTGATAAGGATTACTCCCAAAGTATAAATAAAAGAGCTTTTATAACGGTGGCATTTATATATATTTTTTAAAATGAAAAAACAATTATTTTGACATTATTATAATAGTTAGACATATGCTGTCGCTCTATTTTTTGTAGATAATGATATGTTCTGCAAAATCGTACTACATTGTTTGGTTCTATAACCAATAGTTTTCACAGCGCACGCGATGTAAGAAAGTTTTTTGGTAATTTTTTTCAGACCTTGGGTTACATTATTGGAGTTTTAGTATGGTTCTCTAACTTTTTTGAAAATTTAATATAGCCTATGTATACCGAAAACAGTGTAGCTTCGTAACAGTCAAAGAATTTTTCAAATCGGTCAAGTAGTTTCGGAGCCTATTCAAAGCAAACAAACAATCAAATCTTTCCTCTTTATAATAATAGATTTTTCCGATCTGGTTCTATCAAATGCACAGCAATTGCTTTTTGTCATAAATTTTCAATTTCACCGTGGCATTTAACACTAAGCCGGGCTTATTTCACGTTTGATTCCTCTATAGATCGTTGAATTGTATCCACTTTTTGTCCTTTATCACAATTCTATACCAAAACCCTTTTTGATTTTGTCTTTGGTGCAGTAACTCCTACGTGAAGAAACGATTTTCGTCATCTTTTGGATACACTTTTTCTGTTTTTGTTTTCTGCACTAACCCTAAAGCCTTCAAATGATTTGAAACCACTTATTGACTCACTTCATAGTCTTCGCCAGATTTTCTTTAGTTTAACATTTATTTTGATGCAATAGGTCCACTTATTCAGCACCTTTAAACTTAACTGGTCTACTTTAGCGTTTTTGTCACTGTTATCTAAATTATCTTTTTTAATTGATGAAGCATGATAACGTTATGCTTCACATAGCAACCAATGTCCATTAGGGACCCTTTTCTTTAAAATGAAATAAAAATAGTACTTTTTTCGCTAATTATGTTTTATTTGTTTTGAAGTTGACATGGTTAAAGTACCAAGAAAGTGTGTTGTTAATAATTCAACCTAATGAAAGATAATGATTTTTAAAGAGAAAAGGTCACACTTTGATATGAATGCAATTAAAAAATAATCCATTATGAATCTATTATAGTTTATCCCATTTTTTTCTAATCCCTAAAAAATTATTTTTAAACCTAACATTTTACAAACGAATCTAAATCCTACTGTCTTTATACCAGTAATGAAATACGCAATACTACGAATACAAGTGTAATAACTTCAATGATACCGTAAAAACTAAATTAATTTCGCTGAAATGGTGATTCGTATAGATTAAATGACTCCAGTGTTTTTATTAATACGATAAGCTATCTTTTGAATTTCAGCAACAGTACCTACTACTGCCTTAGATTAACAATTATTTTCTTCAAGTCTAAACAATTTGGCATTCATTGTGTTCTGAAGCACTCAATTTTCCCAGGAAAACAAATTCAATTTCCGTAAAAACATAATATTAAAAGAAAAGCAAGAAATCCAACCCAATTTGTTATAAACACGTTGAAAATTATTTTTTTTCTCAAGAAAATTTGTCCTATTGTTCATCACCTGACTTACATTTACGTAAAATATCAAATTAATTTCTCTAAAATAAAGCTTCGCGAGACTAAAAATGTAATTAAAAGCAAAAAACCGGAATTGTATGTTTTTAAAATGAGGCCTTTCTATTCTAAAGAATGCTTTAACGAGAGAACAAGCTTTGGGAAGAAAACTTTTTAAATTAGACGAACTTGCCATTTTGGCATCGTAAAATTAAACACAAAGTTAAAATATTTGCTTAATAGAATTCCATTGTAGAGGCAGGTACCTACACTTTTAAAGCCATCCAAATTCTCGACATAAATGTACTTTTGCTGTCAGTTATTTGAGAGTTATTTTGACATTATTCCTCATGTTTCATTACTTAATCAAAACAAACATTTATAAAGGCTTTCCACGTTAAAACATTATTGACACGTTACTGAACGAAAGAAATTAATTAAAAAGCTCTTAATTACAAAGCTCATTTTATAGTTTCACCTGTACCTATATCTCCATTGTTTAAATACGCTGGCTATTATTTAAAAATGCTTTTATTAGTAATCTGATCAGAACATGATTTCTTTGTTTTTTTTTTTTGATACAAAGTTTCCTGGCATTCAGAGCCGTCTTAAGAATTTTCCGATCACAAGTGAGCACTTACAAGGATAATGAAATACTGGACATTTAAGAGTTAAGTAGCAGAGAACAAATATTTTTCATTTTCTCAAGTAAAATACACTTTCCGTAATAACTGCAATCTTTAAAATTGAAAACAAAAAAAAGCTTTTGCAGCAAAGTGCAATTTATTGATTGCATTTAAAAGTCGAGACGTGTTTTTCTGCATAATTTATTGCACATCTTGCATTGTAATTTAAACCGGTGAAATATTTTTAAAGTTTTTGAATAAGTGATGCTATTAATTAAAAGATATTATGTCAGCTAGTGAAAGAAAAGATATTTTACCTTTAAAATTTAAACTTTCAGTGGAATTATAGATTTCAAAAGCTTTATCTACTTAATGAGTCGCGCAAAATGGGTCAAATATTTCTCGAATGATAAATCAACGATTTATTCAGGTGGACTTATATGAACTATAAATTTTACACTTTTGCAATATGAAAGAGAATAAGAAGATAAACCCTTTGTAGGGCCAAGGAAAAAGTTAACATGTGAAGCTTTTCTATTAATAAATGCAATTAAAAGCTCTAAATGTCAACTTAGCACTAGAAAAGCTTTTTCTGGAATATATGGGAGTACAAATTTTTAGGATTTTAGGATGATCGACTAACTTGGAGTGGAATTATTGGAAGTGTTCTTGAACTAAGGTTGTTAAAAAAGGAAAGCTGAGATTATCTTCTATTATTATAGAGAGGAAAGATTTGATTGTTTGTTTGCTTTGAATAGGCTCCGAAACTACTTGACCGATTTGAAAAATTCTTTCATTGTTAGGAAGCTACACTTTTTCCGATGAACATAGGTTATATTAAATTTTCAAAAAAATTAGGAATCCACACTAAAACTCCAATAACTTAACCCAAGGTCGCGTGTGCGGCGAAAACTATTGGTTAAAGAACAAAATAATGTGTTACAATTTTGCAGAACATATCATTATCTACTTATCAAAATAAATGACTTCATATTTAAGTTTACTTCAATACCATTATATAACTTTTTGGGTTATTCAATTTGAACATTCCATTCGAATGATATCGAATGATAAGTTTAAAAATGTAAATTATTTGAAAAATGTCGCATGGTCACCGCTCTTTATTTATAATTAAGACCAACTTTATTGAACTTGGCGATATTTTTTATTTATGTATAGATGCTGATTGATTTACAGATTATTTGGTCTACGGTAGGTATACCTACCGAAGCTATATGCAATAGACATACTCTTTTTAGATATTTATAAATATGTTTTGAAAATTATTTGATTATTACATAGAACAATTTTATTCTTTGCAACAGTTTTTTAAATGTGTCTTCTTAAAGTTGACGAAATAGTGTTTTTAAGTATGATTATGTTTTCTTAAAAGAAATAAGAAAAATAAAAATTTTCATATACCACAAATACCACAAATGGCAAATTTGAAAAGAAAACATAATCTACACCTACGTTACGCAGACGAAGTTGCGGGGATCAGCTAGTTGTGTATAATTCGATTGTTAACATTATAAGGAGCATTGATTATTCGATAGTATAGTAAGCATTTCGAAAGATGGCATTATATATGGAGGTAAGGTATATAATGGAATTACAATGGATCATTTATCAATTTTTGGTATCAAGAATAAAATTTATTTATTTTTGGCCATTTTTCACGCTGAAGTGCAAAAAAACAATAATATAATGCAATTCAATTGCATTAAAAGCTGTTAAAAATGGTGCTGATTTATTGCAACTCCGACCAAAATAAACAACCTTAATTTTTTTTTCGATTGAACCTTTAACTCTTTTATTCTTTTAATTTAATTGTTTGTTAACTTTTATTAGCTTTAAAAAAGTAAAGTAGACATTACATTACCTATTTCAAAAGTAATTCCCCTGGCTTGAAGAAAGGTAGGGTTTAACCACAATTTTATCAGTTAAACAATGAAAAAAGACGTTTTTTAATTTTCGGGATTGTGGATGGAAAGAATTTAAGCCACTTAGGAAAAATATCAATTTTGTTATTAGTCCATTGTTGCGTATTGGCGGAGGAAAGAGGTACCGGGAGTGCCGAAGAATTCTTAAGCTTCAAATTTGGTCGATTGGAACCAGTTTTGATTTCAAATGGCGTTCAAAACAGAACCGTAAAACGTCGATAAATCGTCGTAAGCCCTCAATTTTCAAGTCCTGTTAATGTGTTGGAGATCAAATAGCACTTGATGGAAATAAGTATTGTTGCGGTCTTAGAACTTTCGAGCGTTTTAGCAATTAGATTGAATAGAGATATAAGACGTTCCAGAACACTATTCGTGTGATTATTATGTGCGGCAAAAAGAGAAAGAAACATTCGAAACTACGAAAAGTGTCTAGAACAATCTCGAATCTTCTATAAGCTACAAATCGGAATATAAATAAGGCGAAAACGATCGACCGTTAGTTTAACAGTTACAACGGTGATGGAAACCCTTTATTAATTAACTACCAAAGTTTCCGCAAGCTCTCCTTAGATTTGGCAAGAATTTTGACTTAATAACATCTCCAACTTAGCGTCGTAAAATTTTTTCTGATCTACTTTCGGGTAGATCTTTTTTCACTGGGACAAAAATTCACCCTTTTAAAACGCGGAAACCAAAATTCATATATTTTTATATTAACTCAGCAATCGATGACCATCAGCTGTGTTTTTCTTTATGTAAATGAAAACTAAAAAATAGCACTTCTCCCAAATTACGTTTTGTAGGCACTAAAGTTATTAATCCTTCAGATAACGGTTTTTGAAGGGAAAAAATTTCATTCAACTTTAATTCCATTTTTCAATGAAACTTGCAATTTCTGTTTAAATAAAAAAAAAATCTGTGGAAAAAATTTCCATGTTTTTTTTTTTTTATTTCACAAAATGCAAATGATCCCAATGGCACCCGTCACATTAAAAAATTGTAACATGAGAGCTTATCCGGCATATCTGTCATCGTAACGTAACGACATTGAACCGGCAAATATAAATGCAACCAACGCACAATTATGCATAAATATTTCCAAGAATTTCCGAGCCCTAAAAATTAATATTCAGTAGCAAAAATTTGATAAGAAAAAAAAACCTTCATTAGCATAAAACTCTCGTTTACATCTGTCTTATTTACGATCTTATTTCACTACAGCTTGTTGGCAAACGCCGGAAAAATAAACTGGGGAAATGGAGCTTTTAAATCCTGATTAGTTACAAACAAAAACGACGTAAAATTTGAGCCTTGGTTTTAAAGTTTGTAAATTGCATGGTGTATGTTTTATTTCGTCAACAATTTTCCGCAGATTTAACGATTTAAGTTCCGGATAAATAGAAATGAAAAAAAAAAACAGTTAATCAATATAGGATTTTCAACTAAACTGTTTCTTTAAGACCATGGTATGTCCCATTTGAATTTTGAAGCGAAAAGAAGTGACGAATCTATAATTTTACTACTCGAAAGCTTACAAAATTTTCATGAAGTTAGACTATATCGATGGCTTTATAGTTGATCATGAAAGTTCTACTGATAGTACTGGAAGCTATAAATTTTAAGTGAATTGAAAACGTGAAGTAAAGCTTTCGTTAGACCATAACTTGTTACTTTTATCAATTAAAAGTTTGGGTTTATTAATTAAAAACTGAAGAAATTTCTCAGGCTTAGATGGTTTAGATTATTTCTTAAATCAAAATTCTTTTGGGGTCAGTCCAACTCAGTCGGTCCAGCACTGGTCGCTTGATTTTTTTTTTTTATTTCTGATTTTTTTTTTGCGGTCACCCCAACATGTCGGTAGTTCAAATTCATCACTATTTTAGTTTTATTGTTTTTAGTTTTCCAGTGGTGGCCATATTAGTTTTACTAGGCGCAAATATTTTCGCACTTTTAAGGGTTTGCGGAAACTTGATTATCTCAGGCCCTATTTGTCCTATCAAAACGAAACAAAAAGCGGTGTGTTCATGAAAATATAAACTATAAGGTTGTTATAAAATGTTTTTACTTAAATGTAATTCTAAGGGGTGAAGTTTCAGCCTAAATTTTTTAGCTCTCATTTATAAAAACTCTAATTTTCACGGAAAGATGTGAATGAAAGGAAAGAGTCTACACGTTAAAACTTTTTCTACATATAATTAGGTACTAGTTGTATTCAAATACAAAATTTGAAGTCTGAGACTTAAAGCCTTTTAAAAATAAAAAATAACAAAATTTGGAAATTTTCAAAATTTCAAAATTTGCAATTTTCTGAGCTCAATATCTCTGGTGGGGGACCAGATAAAAATCTGAAATATCACTTCATTATAGTACTGTATGATAGTATTATGCACCTAAAATTTGGAGTTTGAGATTTGACTAGGAGCAGAAATATTCCAAGCACAAACTGTCAAAGCTCTATGTCGAACTATGTTGATGACTATGGGTACGCACATACATTATTAGCTTTCAGAAAGAAGTATATGTTTTAAATTTAAGATATGAATAACAGTTAGCCCAGAGTATATGTTGATTTGTGTAAAATGCCCTTTTTGCCAAGCATATGTCACATATAAAATGGTTCAAAACATTATATTCACCTACTGAAGCATGTATTATTTTGATATTTTGTGCTTGCAATACCTCTGCTCCTAGTCAAATCTCAAACTCCAAATTTTAGGTGCATAATACTATTATACAGTACTATAATGTATTGATATTTCAGATTTTTATCTGGCCCCCCACCAGAGATATTGAGCTCAGAAAATTGCAAATTTTGAAAATTTCCAAATTTTGTTATTTTTTATTTTAAAAAGGCTTCAAATCTCAGACTTCAAATTTTGTTTTTGAATACAACTAGTACCTAATTATTTGTAAAAAAGTTTTAACGTGTACACTATTTCCTTTCTTTCACAATCTTTCCGTGAAAATTGAAATTTTTACAAATGAGAGCTAAAAATTTAGGCTGAAATTTCACCCCTTAGAATTACATTTAAGTGAAAACGTCTCATTACAACCTTATAACTTATATTTTTATGAACACACTGTTTTTTGCTTCATTTTGATTGGACAAATAGGGCCTGAGATAATCAAGTTTCCGCAAACCATTAAAAGTGCGAAAATATCTGCGCCTAGTAAAACTAATATGGCCACCACTGGAAAACTAAAAACAATAAAATTAAAATAATGATGAATTTGAACTACCGACATATTGGAGTGATAGCATACAATTATTTTTTTTTAAAATGGTTGAGCAACCATTTTATTTATTTTTGGACCACTTTATTTGAACTGACCCATTGGTATTAAACAATAAAGAAACTTAAACCAATAAAAATTTCCATTTTGGCTTTAACTTTCATAAACTAAGAATTTTATGAAGCTTAAAAGCTAAAATTTTATCTACAATTACATTTACATAGAGAAAGTATTTTGAAAATGAGAAAAAAAATTGATTTCTCTTGAGACATAATCTAATTTTTTCCCCTCATCATTTATCGTACATCAAATAAGTATTATAAAACAAGCCTAATAGCTTTTAACAAAAATGTATAAAAAGCACTTTTCATAAAAACCAGCAAATTTCGAAAATAAATGTATTATGTTTCACATTACTAAATAATGTATTGTAATATTCCCAAGCTTTCTTTTTTCAATGCAAAAAGTTCAGTTGAAGAGGACACAATTTCACCAAACTAGTTTCAAATTACCGCATCTATATTTCCCTAGTTTAGTACTTGTGTTAAAATTTATTGCTTCATAAATTTTGTTACTTATATGCGGAACAATTATAATTTTACTTTGAAACATTGCCATTTACAGCAAACCAGGAAAAACCGTTCCCAGTTGAAAAAAGTTTTCACTGTTAACACATCCCACCTTTGTATATTGCAGTTCATTTAGCTCAAATTTCTTTTCCTAACACTCGCCATTAATTTTCGCACATAATTAACAACTAAGTTCCATTTAAAGCATCATATTTACTGTCTAGAAAAAGCATCAAAGATTTTCCACATCATCAACTTTGCATCGGAACGCATATTATCAAAAACATAAAAAATAAATATCCGAGTTGGCCTAGAAATTAATGTGACGTGTACATAAGTCGACTTGATTCTTTGAACAAGGAAAATTTCTTTAGTGAATACTAAAGACCGATTAAAATTATTTTAAGGCTTTCTGCCGTCTTATTGAGGTTTCAGTGCTTTGAGCTTTCAATGTTAATTACAAAGTAAATCTTTACGAAGATATTCCCTTCCTTTTCAGTAAACAAAAAGACGGATAACAAACGTATTTTAATTATTTTTTTAATGAAAATATTAATCAGTTTTTATCTATTTATATTTCCAAATTACATATTAATGTAATCAAATAACAATTAAATATCAAAAGGTCAAAAAACAATGATTATTCGATTATTATAGAAATAATTTCACAACCTCAAAGGAATCATGGTAATGAAGTAGAAGGTACAGTTAATTACAAACCCTGTTATGATTCGAAATCATAACTAGAGCGTGAGAAAATTAACATCATTCGAGAATATTAGATAAATGTAATGACCAATTAAATGTTTGTTAGGGATATTTAGCACGAAAATAGTTTATCAAGTTAGTTTTCCCGATTTTTCCAGTGCAATTATTAAATCCTCACCATATTTTTTTATTTGTTCTTTGGGAGATAAATTAGCTTTTTTCAATGGTCATATCAATGTGTCAACTCAACAATAAAGTAAATTGTATCAATTTAGTTTTATTATATAAGTCAAAAAGGACGATAATTCTAAAAATAAAAAGCTCTTCTTTATTCCGCACGGGTTTTATTCCCAAAGTGGATTAGATTGAAAAAAAAAATTATTATGTGTTATTTGGATTTATTGTTCACTAAATTTGTTGACAAGGAAGTAAAAAAAAAATGTTTCTATTACTACTACAAAAGTGCTTGGAATAAAACCAGCTAGTTTATTCGAATTTTATATAATTTTGACAAATTTCCCAAAGAATATTTCTTGTCCTTTCTCTGTATTTTAATGATTAGTTAATATCTATTCAGAATATTCTTCAAATGTTAAGTTGCGGAAAATTTTTGAAAAATTCATCTCGATTTTTAATTCCGGAATTTTACCGTATTATTGCGTTTTATTATATTATTTTTCAACTAAAGGAAAACAATAAATTTTCAGTCGATTCAAACGAGCTTTACTTCTTTGTTCCGGGAAATTTTAAAAAAATAGAATCGTATTTATTTTAAAGACATTTAAAAAGGAAAAGATTTTCGTGAATCTTTAGTAAACAAATGGTTTTCAATGATTTTCCCGAAGCGGAAAAGTGCTGAAAAACTTACAAATTACTGTAAGGAATACAAATATTTATTTTGCACAATTTTTTTATTTAAATATTTCCCACCGAAAAGTATTTTTCTATAATATTTATCAATTAGCATTATATTATATGCTTAATAATATAAGCGAAGTGATGCGATAATAGAATGCTTTGAGCAATGCACACTCTTCAATACAAATGCCTATTAGCCAATGGGATTGCAAGATTTTGAAATGTTCATTTGTTTTGATTATTGAAATTTTTGAAATTTGAGAAAACCACACCCACAGTCATTGCGAATATTCGAATACGTACGATAAACGCAATGGAACGTATTATGCACTGACGTCATTCACGGCTGATCATGCATTATAATTAAGGGATTAGATTTAAAAGTGCGTTAGAATATACAACAGCTTAGTACTAATTTTGTTTATTTGAAAAAAAAAATATTATATCTATTATTATAAAGAGGAAAGATTTGAATGTTTGTTTGCTTTGAATAGGCCCCGAAACTATTTGACTGATTTGAAAAATTCTTTCACTGTTGGGAAGCTACACTTTCTCCAGTGAACATAAGCTATATTAAATTTTCAAAAAAGTTAGGGATCCATACAAAAACTCCAATAATGTAACCCAAGGTCTGAAAAAAATACCAAAAAAAAAAATCTTTTATCGCGTGCGCTGCGAAAACTATTGTTATAGAACAAAACAATTTATAATGAAGAAATTATTGAAACTAAACAAGAAATAATGTACTACGATTTTGCAGAACATATCATTATATACGAAAAATTGAGCGACAGCATAAGTCTAACTATTATAGTTATGTCACAATAAGTGTTTTTTCATATTAAAAAATATATATAAATGCTACCGCTATAAAAGCTCTTTTATTTATACTTTGGGATTAATCCTTATCAAAATAAATAACTTCATATTAAAGTTTGCTTCAATACCATTATATAACTTTTTGAGTTATTCAATTTCAACATTCCATTCGAAAGATATTACAAATTTAAAAATGTAAGTTATTTGAAAAATGTCGCATGGTCACCGCTCTTTATTTATAATTAAGACTAACTTTATTGAACTTGGTGATATTTTTTATTTATGTATAGATGCTGATTGATTTACAGATTATTTGGTCTACGGTAGGTATACCTACTAATTTAGTTTAGAATTTAGTTTTATTTTGGCAATTTCCATGTAATAATATTGTAGGAAGGTTTGAATAATAACTACAAAATCATTGTAATGTTTTAATCATTTTACCTATTAAATCTGTATATTCCATAAGTCAATCTTAAAAATATTACAAGCAGTAGCGTAGCTAGGTAACCAAGAGCCCTGGGGCAAATTATAAAAATGGGGCCCCACTGCTATGTAAACTGATTAGGTTTTATCAAATAAAAATATATGGGGATATATAAATATATGGGGAATTGCCCCATTAGAAAAAAAAAATGACGTCATACGAAGAATTTTGAAATTTGAGTCTGAAGATATGTACGAATTTCTTCTGGATACGTCCCGTGGTGCATAAGGTCACCTGTGTATTTAATAAACCTTGACTGACTCGGGGGTACCTCTGGGATCGGTATTGGGTCCAATCCTTTTCAATCTCTACCTAAATAGGGTCTTTCCATCACTAGACCACTGTAGAACCTTAATGTACGCGGATGACATCGCCATCATCAATCTGGACAATGATCTTCAAAGGGCCGTTCAGAAAACCCAGCAGTCTATCAACCCCCTATCTTCCTGATTCAGAAGATGAAAAATTCTTATAAATCCATCAAAAAGCATCGCCAAAATTTTCTCTCTAAGACGTTTCTCCAACCAATTGAAGCCTATCGTGCTGGATCACATGGGAATTCCGTGGAGTGAAAAAAGACGACTGTCAAATATTTGGGCATACTTCTGAACTCAAAATTACCATGGCAAAACCACATCTCAAGTAAAATCAGAGAAGCCAACAATCGACTCATCCAACTATACTCACTTATCAACAGAAGGTCTCGTCTAAGTATGGAATGTTCAATGATGATATACAAATCAATTATTAGACTACTTCTCACATACTCTTGAGCTTTTTGGCTTCCATCCTCAAAGAAAAATCACCATGACCTACAGGTGATCCAAAATTGAGTTTTGAGAATCATCACTAAAGTTCCATGGTATATGAGAAACAACCCAATTCATCACGAAATGAACGTCCTATACATAAAAGACTTTCTAGTCCAACTAACAAGAAATTTTCTTAACGGTCTGGAAAATTCTTCTAGTGCAGTAGAACTATGCTTGGGAGAAACTATAAATCAAAAAAAATTGACGATTTTCGTAAAAAATCAACGATGGACCCACGGTTTTTTTTTTGACTAAAATTTTTCTTGTTTCAAATTCGAAAAAGATTGTTATATTATCGTTTAACACATTGTTACAAACCCGAAATTGCCCTTAGTTCGATAATCCTGCCTTATATAACGATGTTACATGCGATTGAAGATTGGATGATTTTCTATGATTTCTTCTGCCACTTTGATGGTCGATTTCATCCCTTAAACGAGCTTCGTTTTCGGGAAAATTTGCACAGAATGCATAGATGGACGTATACTTTTGATTGGCATCCTTAAAAAAATTTCAAAAAATAAAAAGAAAGCTGAAGCGGAAGCTCCCTCAAGAGCTTCAAGAAATAGCAGTTGCTTGACCAAAAGATCAAGAACAATCAACAAATTAAAAATATAAAAACGACAGGGGAATGAAGTTCGACTCCTCCAGCTACTTAAACGCCGCTAAAAATCAATTGCCTGTTATCACCACCATGATATAGCGAAACATTGCTGAACTGGTGCAAATTACATAATCGCCCACAAAAAAAAAAAGATTAGATTAACCCCTAAATCATTACTAAATTTTAGATCAATCACTTATGTAAATTCAAAGAAAACAAATATCTTCTGCTATACACTTATTAAATACATTTTACATAAACTAATTGAGATAAAGATCAGAAACTTCCCGAATCTTAGTGTTTTATTATTACCTTCCCAACTTCAAGTATCATTAAAACATATTTCCGGGATCGATTCCCCATACTTATACCCCTAGGCTCCTTGAAATTGATTCATCATTAACTCTTGAACAACGCACCACTTTCGAAGGCTAATTTAAAACCATAAGGTTTTACAACTTCGGAATTTTTAATTGACTTTTGTATAAGCACTGTGTTATGAACGTAATTGATATTACTGCACTTTACAAGTGTAAAGTACAATATGTTTTTTATTAAAAATTAAAATTGAATTTTTATTGAAAAATTGAATTCACTTTTCTTTGAAGAGAAACAACACAGTAATATATGTAAATTGTGTTTACACTTTAACAAGGAGATAGTATACTACAAACTTTAAAGTTCTTGCGCTTTTGTGCATTCATGATATTATAAAGTTTCTTGTAGAGTGCATAATAAGCGTTTATTAAACTGGTATTCTTGGAAATAGGTACTTGAAGTGTTTTAAGACATTTCGTTATTTTTCGTTTCACAGAAATTGAAATTTATTACAAGTTTCCGTCCAAGTTTCCGTGTTAATGTGTAATAAAATACGGAGACTATTACCAAAATGGACAAAATATGAAACATTCAGTGCTTCCTTTTATTCTTAAATTGCTATGAAATTCTTTTCAAAAGAGGTTTAAGGCATTTATAACTAAAAAAAAACTGAATATACCTTAAGTGCTTACAATTTTCAAGCATTATTTTTATTAATATGTTGGAATTGAAATTGGAAGAATTTTAGAATGAGAAGAATATTTAATCGGAGATATTCTTTTAGTTTAAAGTTTTTCTTAAGTATAAACTCTAGAAAAATTAAATTTCTCGTAAATTAAATTACACGAAAAAAAATATTTGAAACTTTAGCAAACCTAACAATAAGTTAATCATAAAAGTTTTACGCATAAATTGTGGAGAAAAAAAAAAACGACAAACTTAAGTTTTAAACTCACGAAACCCGTATCAATAGACTCTTGATTTTCGTTTAATCACCGTAGAGATAACTAAACGGAACTTTTCCCACGAAAATCATCGCGTAAAACTCATAAAATCTCAGTCATATTGACATGGAAAATTAAAAGTTTTCACCAGTGGCGCACTTACCTTGTAAATAGGGCAACAGCTTGCACATAGCACTGCCGAAGATGAAGTCCCGAAGAAGTGTCCCGACCAACGTGAACGGCATGCAAAGTACGCCCAGCAGCAAATCCGATATGGCCAGATTCAACAGAAATACATTGGTCACAGTTCTCATTCTGGTGTTTTGCACCAACGTTAAAATCACCAACGAATTTCCAACGACCGCCAACAGGAAAATAACAGTGTACAGCGGAATTTGTATTCGACCACTGTTCGACCAGATTGTCGACACCGATTTGTTCATGGTGGCATTTATTATGTTTGTCAATGAAATATTTGTCGGCATGTACGTTAGAAACTCCAACGTGTCGTTCTCTTCCCGTTCGATGACATACTCCATTTTCCACTGGATAAGTCGGCAGACTTTGATCGATTACATCAAATCAAGGCCGAAGGCTTCCAAAACTTAAATAAATTCAGTTTCACGATCATTAACTTTCCTTCAAATGTTCCACAAAAATTCAATTTACAAAGCAACAAAAAAAAAACAGAAACTTAAACAAGAATGGATTTTAGAATTCTTCCAAAAACAATATTCTGTGCAATAATGTGTAACAAGGGCCGATTCAGGATTTTTTTCTGGGGGGAGGGGGCATAATATCATCTTTCATCAGCAAGTACGTGAAAGATGCAACAACAAAAAATCGCAATTCCAGCCAGAAATAGACTAGAATTTTATTAATGTTCTTTCTATTATTTTATTCGTCTATTTTAAGAACTCTAATAATTTGATTTGTTTTTAAGTATGTACTGTGATGGAATTTTTAAAGTACACAAAAATATGTGAATATTAAATACATTATGAGTATACTAAGCGAAAACAATACTTACGACTGCGATTTTTTGTGTTCCATTAGCTTATGAGCTTTATTATCATAGACCCGAATGGAATTATACAATGCAAATGTCAGATTTAACAATAAATTAGCGATTTATGTTATAATTCGTGTGCCTTAAAAATAACCTTTCATAATTATTGACGGGGACATTGAGGGGTTAATACAAAAATTAATCTATTATTATAAAGAGGAAAGATTTGTTTGTTTGTTTGCTTTGAATAGGCTCCGAAACTACTTGAACGTTTTGAAAAATTCTTTCACTGTTGGGAAGCTACACTATTTCCGGTGAACATAGGCTATATTAAATTTTCAAAAAAATATGAATCCATACTAAAACTCTAATAATGTAACCCAAGGTCTGAAAAAATTACCAAAAACATTCTTTTATCGCGTGCGCTGTGAAAACTATTGGTTATAGAACAAAATAATGTAGTACGATTTTGCAGAACATATCATTATCTACAAAAAATAGAGCGACAGCATATGTATAACTATTATAATAATGTCAAAATAATTGTTTTTTCATTTTAAAAAATATATATAAATGCCACCGTTATAAAAGCTCTTTTATTTATACTTTGGGAGTAATCCTTATCAAAATAAATGACTTTATATTTAAGTTTGCTTCAATACCATTATATAATTTTTTGAGTTACTCAATTTGAACATTCCATTCGAAAGATATCACAAGTTTAAAAATGTAAATTATTTGAAAAATGTCGCATGGTCACCGATCATTACTTATAATTAAGACCAATTTTATTGAACTTGGTGATATTTTTTATTTATGTATTGATGCTGATTGATTTACAGATTATTTGGTCTACGGTAGGTATACCTACCGTAGCTATATGCAATAGACATACTCTTTTTAGATATTTATAATTATTTTTTGAAAATTAATTGATTATTACATAGAACAATTTTATTCTTTGCTACAGTTTATTAAATGTGTATTTTTAAAGATGACAAAATAGTGTTTTCAAGTATGATTATGTTTTTCGTAAAAGAAATAAGAAAAATAAAAATTTTCATATACTACTATAAATGGCAAATTTGAAAAGAAAATATAACCTACACCCACGTTACGCAGACGAAGTTGCGGGGATCAGCTAGTATATTAATTAAAATATGAGTAATTATTATAATAATATCATTTAATTGATTGCGAAAATAGTTTTCCTTTAAAACTTATAAGTCCAAAACCAATTTCCTCATTTTCACCGGATCTATGTTCAATTTGTAGTTAAAGTTTGATCGTTAGAAAAAACAGTTTTTCTTAGTTCTATTAAAAGACTCAGTATTGAAATAATTAAAGAAAAGTTCAGTTTTTACTGCCACTAAATATAATTAAGATCCATTCCATAAAAAATTGAAAATATTTTTTGGGATGATAGAAAAATGTTTTCCGTAGTGGAAAATTTAAAAAATTGCTTTATTAATGATTGTCGTTGTGAAAGCCGCTCAATGATCTGTTTATATCACGGCTTCAATTAATAAACTGTTACGTCACAATTGGCTCATAGGCGGACCAATCGTTTTTAGACTCTAATTTCCTCATTAATATAACTAATTTTTTTTTTGGCAAAATGTTTCTGAACAAAAGATTGGGATTTCCTTACTTAAATAACGTCCTTGGTCGATAAAAAAAAATGTGTAAATGGTCTTTTGGGGGGTTATCTGTTCCATTCCGTTACCCTAACAGGAACTTTTACACTTATTCTACCCCAATTGTTTTTGTAATGGTACAAAAATAAAATTGCACAAAACTCATTCAAAATTGAGGGTTGTTTGCAGAAAATACTGGAATATTTCCTACTACAAAATAAACAGTTGGCAAATCGGGGGAAAAGGCATTAATATTAGTAAATTTTATATCCATCGCACAAATTATATGTTTTTGTCAAATTCAGCTGAATAAATATTTAATTATTTTCCCGTTATGTAAATTAGTCGGTACCGCAATTTTCGGTTGAAAGCCTTATTAACTGATTTTCACCGAAGCAGGCACTCCTCTAGTGTTTTGTTGAAGAGGAAAATCACAATGCAAAAACGGAAATATTACGTGTAAGAATATTAAGCTGGAGCTTACGGAAATTTCTACATTGAATTTTTCATTTCATTGGTGACTGAATCCATTAAAATATTTTAATGCATATTTTGTCACGGGGCGAACGTTTCATTTACGGTTTTTCTCGATAAAGGTTTTCGCAGATGTTTTTCACATCCATTTGGATGTCAAATCACATTTTTCGGGTTTAATAAAAGCATTTCGTCTCTCAGTAATTTCCTGTCTGACACATAGAAATTTAGATAAAAGGGGAATTGATTTTTGCACGTGGACTCTCTGTAACTGTGTAAATGGTGGGAAATAACTTTCATGGAAAATTGAGTTAAAGATTTACACAAAAGAAAATTATTCACTTAGAATCGAATTGTAGTTTCATTTATTGTCAAAAGAATTCCATTTAAGTTTTTGCTTGTCGATTTTTTCTCTATCCCCTTTCCCGCCGATGGAATCCGGAAGTAATATACATATTTAAAAAAAAATAAATAAAACTCCTATCCTTGCAACTAAAAAGACTTATTTACAACTTTTGTCTTCAAGTTTCAATAAATTGCAAAAAAATTTCCCATTTCGCCACTTGAAAACCATCTTCTAGTAGAAAAAAACTTTCATTTTCTCTATATCAATATTTTAAGATATTTTTTTTGCGAGTGAATTGGTTAAATAAGAAAAAAGAGAAGAATAGAAAGGAAAATAAAACCCTCTTGAATATTAAGAGAAAAATGAAAGAACCGCAAAAAGCACCCCTTTTTTGCACACTCCCTTTCCATTTTATGTGCAATAAATTTCCTAAAATGTTTACGTAAAAACCATTATCAAGTATTATGCTTCAAAATCCATGGAAAGGCGTTTAGAGATTTACAAAACAATTTGAAAGTTTATTATATTTTTTTTTATAGCAAAATAGATTGTGGAATCATTTTCAATTAATTTTTGGCTGTTGTTTTAAATTGAATTTCCAACAGGTTGGTTCGTAAGGCGTTTTTAGTACAGAAAAATATAAATTGCGTTTTTGAATTTTTTATATAGAATATTTCCAACAAACACGAACAATACATTTCCATCAAACTAGTAGGGTATAGTGGGGCTTAAAGGTCCGTGGGTATAAAGGTCCATCATGAGTATCCAAAATACTAGTGGCATTTTGCTCTATTCAACTATAATGGTAGGAATGAGGAAATGTAAGAAGCATTTCGAGGCCACCCTGACAGTTAAGCTACATCATAGATGGAAGATTTACGACGGCACCTCGATATTTTTACGAAAGTAAAATTTTTAACTATTATTCTTTTCGGTTGCCAACAGTAATATTGCTTTGACTAAACTAAAACATAAATTAATAGTATATGAGATTTAGTGGTATTTCAGGATTTATTATTAGTTTTTAGCTATTTTAAACAGTAAACTAGTCATAACTTAGTAAAGACACTCAAACTTAGCTGGAGTAAAAAGGTCCACGTGGATCTTTTCCTTACCCAGTCATGTGAAGGTTGAATTCAACTCAATCTTTGCAAGCAATGGACCCATAAAAACTGCATTCCTAACCAAGGGTTCGTTTATTTCGTTTGTTATAATTGTAATTCAGGAAACGAGTTTGATTAAGAAAAGATAAAGGTATAGAAATTTTTACTTATGTTAAAATTAATGTCAATATTTATAATTATCAATTATAAAGAAAGAAGAGTTTTATGTTATGTTTAAAATGACTGTAATAAAATTTTCCAAATGAAAATCCAAAAATATTTCATTGATACTGTTATTAATTCATAACACCTGTCAGATACTTTAAATAAATACAGGACCTTTTTGCCCCTTAGCCGTCCCTTTTTGCCCCTTAGTAGTGGCAAAAAGAGACAGACGATAAGGTCTAGAAACAATGTAAATTGACAAATTTCTTTATGGATGGTTTTATTAAAAATTAATTTAAGCATGGTCAGATATAGGCGTAGCTAGGTAACCAAGGGCCTTGGGGCAAATTAAAAAATGGGGCCCACTGCTATGTAAACAGATTAGGTTTTATCAAATAAAAATTTGAAATATACAAATACTTTAAAAATGCTAAGCTACTTATGCTCTTTTTTGTGCACTGCAGGGCAAGTAATAAAAATATTAAGCAATAACAACATAAATTACAATTAATATTTGGTGTAGGTTTGGCTAATAAAACGAAATAGGAGAAGATTCAAGGGTTTATTATATAAAGGTCGGACCTACCAACTGACTAAATAACAATTATATTTACAATTTTTTCCTAGCTTTAGTTTTCGCAAAAGTATCAATGACTTCGTTTAAATTCAGGCTTGATGCGGTTTTGTTTTCAATTGCTATTATCGATAAATATCGGAGTTGAGTTTCGCTCATATTATTTCTTAAATATTTCTTAAATATTTTTTTATTATTTTTAATTTGCTAAATGACCTTTCAGCTGCTGAAGCTGTGACAGGAATTGTAAAGAATAAATCATTGTTGTAAATATTTCCGTTAGGTTGCATTCTAGCACTACATATTTGTTCATTATTCCTTACATTATTGGTGAACTTCCAACTGAATTTCCAAAAGTTCAGTTCGATCGAGATTTCTGGTAAGGATTCGAGGGCCCCCTGAGCTTGAGGGCCCTGGGGCACTGTTCCACCGAGCCCCTAGGTAGCTACGCCACTGTTTAAACCCCACCCAATCCTACTACACTTTTGAAAATTGGAACAAATAACAACGAAATATTTGAGAATTTTTTTTTGTCGTTCTAGAAAAAAAATTGTCACTCGCATATTTTCCAGGAAAATCCTGTGTAGTGTTTACTGGACGTTTAAAACTTTTCTATAAATTTTCAGATTTTGATTTTTTTTTGCTCCATTAATTGGTTTTTTTGGTCGCTTAAAAGTTCCAAAAGGAAAACTTCATAACTTGTATATTTTCCCGGGAAGCACTTTTTTTTAAAAAAATGCCCGAATTGAATCATTTTTCTATTATAGAATTTTCCAAAGTTTTTTTTCACCAATGATGATGTCTTCTTATTGCTCGAGAGTTCTGAAAGAAATAATTTTTACACATATATATATTATATTCGTGGTTTACTTTCATAATCTCTTAGAAAAATGTCCAAATAGAGCTTTTTTCCTTAAATAGTGCTTCCCAGAAAAATATACAACCGATAAAATTATTTTTTTCAGAATTCTTGATTCACAAAAAAACACCAACACCACTTAATGGCGCAAAAGAGTTTCGAAATTCAAATATTTATTTATAAATTCTTAACGTCAATTTAGCGCTACAAAGGGTTTTTCTGTAAAATATGCGAACGATTTTTCATTCCAAAACTCTGGAACTTCAAAAACACTAAAATTTAAAATATTTTATTCAAATTCCAAAAGTCTAGTGCTGATTGAAATGAACAATTCTGCATTGAATTAAAATCCACTGTACAAATTTCCACCTGTATACACGTGTTTCTTGATTACGTAGAAATGAAATGTTGTGCAGAATTTTCAATTTTATGCTCCAATTTGGCTAATATGATTCTCAAAACGGATTGTTTTTTATCAAATGAATAATTCGATATAAAATTTTCAATAAATAAAACGGATAAAGCGACTTAGGCAAAACAGAATTTTCCATAATAATAATAATAATAATAAATGGTAATCGATTTTTCAGGGATTCCAACCATTGGACTTGCGTAATTTAAGTGCTTCTAAGTGTTCTGTTTTCTCTAAAAGCATTTGTTTAAAAATTTTCTAAGAAGACTAGATCGAAGCGATGAAAATATAAAACAAACTTCTTTGAATTTTTTACTGTTTTGGTAACGGTATTAGAACAATGGTTACATAAGGAGGCGTCCAATAATTACGTGATAGATTTAGGGACAGGGGGGTCAAGAAAAATCACCAAAAACTTCACAGGGGGGAAATCAGATGGTCTCAGTAAACATCACATTATTTTTTAACATTTTTTTTTTAATTGAATCTGATGATAAAATTCAGATCTCAACTTTTATTTTTTTAAAAAAGAAGACAATTCAGGTTGTTAAAGATCGGTTTTTTTATTTAATATTTTTTAATATTCAATTAGCTACGTTTCGTTACTTATCGTAACTTCATCCGGCTTCTTGATTCACAAAAATAAAATATTTTCAATTTAAATTAAATTGAATTTAATTTTAATTTTGAAATTAATTTGAATTGAATTTAAATTGAAAATATTTAATTTTTGTGAATCAAGAAGCCTAATGAAGTTACGATACGTAACGAAACGTAGCTAATTTGAATATTAAAAAATATTTATTAAAAAAAAACGATCTTAAAATTTAAAAAAAATTGAATCTAATGTTATCAAAGCACAGAATTTCTCATTTACATTGCAAGTTCACATTTTGAAAAATTCCACGTTATACTAGGGGGGAGGAGGGGATCGAGCAAAACCTCACGAAATTAAGGGAAACCAAGGGAGCAGGGTTGGTCAAAAAATAGCTAAAATTGTCTTACATAATTAATGAATGCCCGTTAAGCCACGTTAATGCCTGTTCAAGGGGTTCTTCCGTGTGATGGCCTGATTTTTAAGCATTTTTCGGGATTTTTTTTTTGTGAACCAATTAAGAGATAAAACTTTGAGTTGTTCATCATTTATTTATATCTATTTTCTATGTTTGTATTAAAACTTTTAGCCAAAAATCATTCATTGCCTTCACGATTTCGGGTAGTACGCATATCTCAAATAAAATAGGCGTTTTAATTTCTCAACTAAAAATTCAAGGAATGAACTAATTAATTGATAATATGGAAAATTATTTTTTCGGTAGATTTCTGAAGAAAAAGTTGAAATTTCATTTTTTTTTAATGTTTGTATTTTAAAAAAATTTGAATATCTGGAATTTTTTTAATGATTTTAATTGACTTCTTGCGTCTACGTCTCCTGAGTCTATCCCAGTGATTTCCAAAATGTGAGCCATAAGGACGTCGCGAAATATTCAAATAAAACAATTGAGCAAATTCCTTGGAAATTTCAATTCTCGAATTTTTGCAACAATACATTAAAGTTGAAATTTGATAGTCTGGAAATTTCAAATTTTTGGATATTCACTGCTTTGTGGTAAAGCTCAAATATAAATTCCATTCATAACATCCCATTTGTGTTAAACTTGATTTTTGGCAGTTGTGGTTATAAAAAGAGTAAATATCGATCGAAAATTATCGTTGAAGAAGAAATGAAGGTTGCTTTATCCAAATTTATTCCAAGATTTGAGAAGTAGTGTAGTAAACAACAATCCCATCCATCTCATTAAAAATTTAGTAATGTTAATTATTCATTGATGTCAAATTAATTATTTGTTAATTTGAAATTCGTGTTTAATATATTTTTTGACTATGGTAATCTAACAACATTAAAGTGCATATTAAATGCATGTCAAACCCTTATTGAATGCATTTGGACCATAACCATGGTGGTTGTCCTATAATAACATGGATATTACCGAAACAGCTAAAATTAGATATTTTATATTATCACCAAAAAAAAAAATATCCGTTTTTAATTTTTCACTGTTGAATGCATAAATGGATAATCATCTTTACAGAGGAGAGTTTTCCAATTTTTCAAGAAAGCCAAAAGCTTAAAAAAATGTCTAGTTTAAAGGAACCACGGAAAAAAAATGATTTATTAAGGGAACCACAAATCAAAAAATATTTGGGGCCTCTGATCTACCCTAGTAAATTGGAAGTCAATTAGTCAAACTATTTTTTAGATATAGTGAAGAGAAGTTTAACAAACTTTAAAAGTTTAAAGTTTCTAGTTTCTAGAATTACAATAATACTGATTTTTGCATCTTTGTAAAGACTTCAAACTTAAAAATAAAACACTGTAGGTATCTCCATATTGTGGATTTCTTAATGAAAAAGATTTAAAATTTAAAATTTCATGATAAAAACAGAATATTTTTAATTTCCGAAACTTTTAAATCGTCTAGAACATTAAAATTAATTATCACAAGCTCAATTTAATCCTTTTAACCCCATTTAAGTATTGTAAATTTTCAACAGTGAAAGTCAACATCAACAAAAAACTTATAATTATTCATCTCACTTACTCATTTAAATAATCATAAAAAGCAAGAATTACGTAAACAAATCTACGATTAATTTGTAGCTTCATTACGCCCCAAGCTAAGGGAATTCGAAACTGTAAAATCCACCACAAAAAAAAATAAAAAAATAAAAAAAATATCCAACCGCACCCACAACTGATTTAACTTTATCAACTTTGAGACCATCTCATTGCTTTACAAATATGAACTTTTGTATATGGAAACATCGAAAAATGAAACTTGTCATAAAAAAAAAGTTTAATAAAAAACAGGAAAAATTTATTATTAAACTTGTTTTTTTTTTCACCTGCAATATGTGCATGAAAAGAAGGCCTAAAATTTTATTATTAAATTTCTTTTTTTTGTTGCTTTATAAATTCTCTTAAGTGTTAGGAGTTTCCATGAAAAATAATTTTAACGGCAAGATAATTGATTTGAGAATTGATTGGCTTCTAATGGTATAATTAGAATTATCGTTGTATAGTTTTAGTAACATAAATCTTCATTAAAAATGAATTATGAAACTAAAGACGTAAAAAAAAAGAAATAATTTTCTTCACATAGCCAAGAAATAAATTCAAGTTACAAGAGACTGTTTTTAATGGGTTCACTATAAATCAAAAATGTTTATTTTGTGGAAAATTATTGCCGTTCGCGCAACATTACCATACATTGCGACTTAAAAAAAGCCCAGAGATAAGAGAAAGTTTGAATTTAAAGGAAAGTCAAGCAAAAGTACCGTTAAAGAACAATTTATGTGTCTTTCCATTTTTCTTGGTTTTGTTTTTGATTTTTTCCCTCAATAAGGCCTCAAACCAATTTTTTTTTTGAACTCTTAGTCTATATTCACTTGTTCACTTTATACTTGATGCCATGAAAGTTCATGAATTTAGTAGAATTACAAGAAAAAACGTAGAGATTTTCGGGTGAAATTTTTACGCGATTTGTGTAAAAGCTTCGATTGTTGTGAGCTTTACGCCAGAACCGAACACGAGAACGGTGTTTTCACGACTAATGCTTGCCGAGCTTTGAGCGACTATAACGTCAACCCTACTGCTAAAGCTCCAGTTCATATCATATGAACATTTCCAACGTTTTTGCGTGAAATTCAATTTAAAGAAAATACAACAATCGTAAGCCCAAAAATTATAAAATCTGAGCTTTATACTTTCGCGTGTTGTGCTTAAAGGGATTTGAAGATTGACATGTTTAACTTCGGCTGCAAACTTTGACTCTGACATGTGTTAATACAGTCACAAAGTTGAGATATTCCCAAAAAGATTATCATTCTCTTTTTGCAGTTTACATGTTAAAAATCGATTTCCTTTCTAAGAAATTCCAGCGTTTGATTTTACAGTTGCAGTATGAGAAGAAATCATTTCGCCGAATCAAAGAACTGAATATTTCATTATCGATAAACGGAAGACGGATGCGTTTCGTAAGAAGAAACAAAAGAATTTTTGTTCGTTCAAGTATAAAAACCGGATGGACATTAAAAGCCGGAAAAAGTGTTCTATATTTTTCAAATTAAATAGAGCATTTTTAATGTGGGGAATCATCGAGTAATAAATTACGAACTTTAAAAAAAATAAGATAAATATTTCAATATTTAAAACATAATATTCGTTATCGAAAAGAACACTTCTTTCTACAAGTACAAAAGTAGAAAAAAACACAAATTTCAAATACCCGTCAAATCCAAGGTTTATAAAATACACAGGTGGCCTCATGCGCCACGTGACGCATCCAGAAGAAATTCGTACACATCTTCAGACTGATTCAAATTTCAAAATTCTTCGTATGACATCATATTTTTTTTTCTAATGGGCCAACCTGTGTAATTTATAAACCTTGCGTCAAATCAACATGTAAAACATGTAAACTAAGAACTAAGAAACAATCATCGTCAATGACACTATCTAACAATGGAACTAATTAGAGTATCCCTCTGGTGAAAATTGTCTCCAGATCCAGGAAATCGGTTTATTAGAAAATCTGGAATTAAGTCTTAGATTTGCTACCTGAAATTGAATTGAATCGCAAATATAGAAGTACTGAATAGAATAAAAGAAGCAAAAGAATTATCGATAGGGCGACAAGAAACGAAAAGATATTAAAAATTTTCGATTTGGTTTTTTAGGATGCCAATCGTAAAACCAACCGTACATGCTGTGCAAATTTTTTCCGAAAACAAACTACGTTTAAGGGATGAAATCGACCATCAAAGTGGCAGAAGAAATCATCAAACCATCCAAAGTTCAATCGGATGTAACATCGTTATTTAAGGGGGGAAGCTGGTCTAGAGCGTGAAAAAATGGGCATAATTTATGATTTTTTTGTGACTCAACAAAAAGATCAATCGAAAATCTGTGAAAAAGGTTTTATAATTTAGGTTTTAATATACAAATACAAATTTTTTCGTGTCAATTTAATTCAAAATGGCGGCTGTCCAGCATTTCTTCGGAGGCGCCTCATTTTTTAGACGGGTCCATGGCCGAAGATTTAACCTCCTTAATTTTGGTGCTAGAACAAAATCTAGAAAATTTTCAGTTTCTTTATAACAACAGCAAGAGACGTACGTAGGATTTTTTCGATATTTTGTTTTTTCGCGAAATGGTGCACGTTTGAACCAAACATTAAAATTTTCTCTATAAAAAAACGACAAAATTGTTGATTAAAAAAAAAAACTATGCAATATAAAAAAAATCCTACGTACGCCTCCGGAGAAAGGCATTTCGAATGTACTGTCAAAATTTCGTATAGATCGGTGAAGATTTGCTCGAGTTATGTCTTCGGTCAGTTCAAAAAAAGTGATTTCGAGAAAAACGCGTTTAAAGTTTTAAGTACTATAAAATCATATTAAATACGTATATACCATTAATCTGCGAAAGTTTGGGCATTTAGACATTTTTGCCGGCATCCATCCTTTGGTATGTTATTTTTAAGACCCTAAAGTACCTTTTAAGACAAAAAAAAATCGGTTTCTTCAAAATTCTAGACCAGCTTCCCCAATTAAGAGTCTGGGAATAATATAATATAATAATAATATAATAGTCTAGGAAAAAAGATTTATATTACTGTAAGAAGAAAAATGGAAGAGTCCAAGAAAAGAAAAGTTTGAAGACTTGGAATAATGAAACTGATAAAAACTTCGACATGGAAATACAATGCTAGAAAAAGGACTTCAAGCACACAAAAAACTTTCAGCTTAACTCTAGATTCGATTTTAAAGATCATTTAGTTTACAAAATTGATTATTATATTCGAAGATCGCAAAGTCCCCGGACCTTACTAATTTTATAACGAATAAAACTAATGCAATTAAGTAGAGAATTAATGAACTTTAAGGGTATGCTTACCATTTACCATAAGCCAATTAACAGGTGGTCGATGTTAAAGGTAAATAAAAATACTATTCATTTTTTTTTAACTCTAAAACTGGATTTTTACGTATGTTTTAGAGAATATAGTTAAATAATAATAACCACCACTACCAAATGTTTTTTATCAACCATAACTTTAACTTTAACCATAACTGTCAGACGCTTCAAAGCTGCTAAGAAAATAATTTTACTTACTTTTCTAATGCTTGATTTTGATATATGATATTCAGAGAACTATTATAATACTTTATAACTGTATTTTATAAACGTAGTAAATTATCATGCGTACCTTCTACCTTCAGTCAATTAACAGGTGGTCTATGTTAAAGGTAAGTAAAAATTAATAAAAATATTCAGAAGACTAGATCCAAATAATAGTCAGTCAAAACTATTTATTACATGCGCATGTTATAAATAGTTTTGACTGATTATTATTTGGATCTAGTCTTCTGAATATTTTTACCAATTTATCATCATCGAGGATCTGAAACTTTACAAGGAAGTAAAAATACTAATCATTTTTTTTAACTCTAAAACTTGATGTTTACTTATGTTTTAGAGAATATAGTTTAAAATTAATAATCATTACTACCAAATGCTTTTTATCAGCCGTAACTTTAACTTTAACCGTAACTATCAGACGCTTTAAAGCTACTAAGAAAATAATTTTACTTACTTTTCTAAAGCTTGATTTTGATATATGATTTTCAGGGAACTATTATAATACTTTATAACCGAACTTTATAACCGTAGTAAATAATCGTACAATTTTGAACAACAATATTTAAATATCACGAGAGGGGGGGAAGATTCAGGATTTTTGGAAATGCGAAATTGGAGCATGTCGTATAGCACAAAATCGATTGGGAACCACTGCTCTACTTATCCCATACATTTGGTTGGTTAGAAAATAAGTAAGGTCTGAAAGCCCTGGGATCTTAGACTACTATTATATCCCTGAATAAAAAGATTTTCTATGCTAAATTTTCTTCGTTGGGGAGATAGTAGCGCCCATTTTTGATAAGTTTTTTTTTGGACTTTAAATGGAAGATTTTATAGTCTGAGACATAATAATCAACCAAAAAACAATTCAGAAGTATATTTTTCAGAAATTCATTTACCAATGAATATTATTAACATAATAATTAGCAAACGTATGCAATATGTATGTATATCGGCGAAGACAGAGAACAAAAAATGCATATAAACACATATTTAAGACAGAAAAACGCATGTCGGTGAAGAAATCAAATTTAATAATCATTGTCTGAAATTTGAATTAACTGATTATTGTCATTTGTCAATTGGTATTTAATTATTTCATTTACCTTAAATTTTATTGAAATGTTTACATTATAATGTATGCATCGATACTAAATGACGTCAGTGCACAAATCATTCCATTGCGTATACGTATTCGTATATCCAAGCAGCATAAGGTCTGGGCGGGACTTTCGCAAATTTTTAAAATTTCAATAATTAAAACAAATGAACATTTTTAAATCTCGCAATCCCATTGGCTACTAGCCTCTTGCATTGATCTGTGTATGCTGTCCATAGATATTAGTGAGCATTGGTCAAAGCACTCTACGCGGATTAATAAGGCGCTCAGTGCCTACTTCATTGACCTTATATTATGCTCATCTATTATTATAAAGAGGAAAGATTTGATTGTTTGTTTGCTTTGAATAGGCTCCGAAACTACTTGACCGATTTGAAAAATTCTTTCACTGTTGGGAAGCTACACTATTTCCGGTGAACATAGGCTATATTAAATTTTCAAAAAAGTTAGGGATCCATAATAAAATTCCAATAATGTAACCCAAAGTCTGAAAAAATTACCAAAAAACATTATTTTATCGCGTGCGCTGCGGAAACTATTGGTTATAGAACAAAATAATGCAGTATGATTTTGCAGAACATATCATTATCTACAAAAACTAGAACGACAGCATATGTCTAACTATTATAGTTATGTCACAATAAGTGTTTTTTCATTTTAAAAAATATATATAAATGCCACCGTTATAAAAGCTCTTTTATTTATACTTTGGGATTAATCCTTATCAAAATAAATGATTTCATATTTAAGTTTGTTTCAATATCATTATATAACTTTTTGAGTTATTCAATTTGAATATTCCATTCGTAAGATATCACAAGTTTAAAAATGTAACTTATTTGAAAAATGTCGCATGGTCACCGCTCTTTACTTATAAATAAGACCAACTTTATTGAACTTGGCAATATTTTCTATTTATGTATAGATGCTGATTAATTTACAGATTATTTGGTCTACGGTAGGTATACCTACCGTAGCTATATGCAATAGATATACTCTTTTTAGATATTTATAAATATTTTTTGAAAATTAATTGATCATTATATACAACTATTTTATTCTAAGTAACAGTTTATTAAATGTGTCCTATTAAAGTTGACAAAATAGTGTTTTTATTTTTTAAGTATGATTATGTTTTTCGTACAAGAAATTAGAAAAAAAAAATTCATATACCGCTACAAATGGCAAATTTGGAAAGAAAACATAATCTACACCTACGTTACGCCGACGAAGTTGCGGGGATCAGCTAGTTAATGATAGTTATGGAAAAATATTTTTCTGAAATTTGGTTCTGCAAAATAGTAATTCGAGAATCCAATATTTGAAGCTGTAACACGTCGATTTGCAGCATCATAGGGAAATTCGTTTAATCTTTGTGAAGATTCAAAATACATTTATTTATTTTTTTTGAAAATTCCGTATTGGTAACTTTAAAAGTCTTCTGTAGCTTTAAAAGAAACTTACGCTGATGAAAGAATAAAATGTAAATTTCAAAGTAAAGAAATATCATTTTTTTAAAAAACGAGTTTGATGTATGGCTCTTTCTTTAAGTCGAAGACTGAAGTTTGAAAGCAAAAGAAATATAAACAAGGAATACAAAACTTTGGTTTTCTGTTCAGCCTTAAGGGTTTTGAAATTGGGTTAACTTAATTTTAGAGTTTCCTATTGATTGACCAAAAAGTCTAAAGTAAACAAAGAATAGTCTCTGAAGATTTAGTTAGCTCAACTGATTATGAATAATAGGTAAACATATATACGTATGTCACCAAAGACAGAGACCAAAAAAATGTATATATAAACGCATTATGTAAGAGTGAAAAAAAACGTGTAAGTAAAAATCAAACCTAATAATCACGACAATAATCATTGATTCAAATTTGATTTGACTTATTGTTGTTATATCGGTTTTATTAAATTGACATTTTTGTTACTAGTCAGTATTGTTTGTGGTGAATATTTCGTGGCTCATAGTAATATATAATGTAGATAAAACTGAGAAATGAGTGCTTAAATTTATAAGGACCAAAAATCAAAAAATTAAGAAGATTAATCAATGCAAGTACTTGGAATCTGTAATAAACTGTGCAGGTGAGTGCTTAAGGGATGTAAATCACAGAATGTCTTAAGGGTTAAGAGGAAAAGACCGAACCAGCATACTGAAGAACATGCCATTCAAATTGAAGAGCAAAAATTACATACAAGTGGTAAGTCTGCAATGTTTGGGGGTTGAAATGTTGAAATAATCACTGTATTATTCACTGAAGGCCAGTATGAAAAGCGGACATATCAAGACAATCGTGGAAACAACCAAAGTCGACCGGAAAATGGGGAATTTATGATTGAAATACTGAGAAGAAATTCAAAGTATACAGGAGGAAATTAAAGCAGCAGATCAAAGAATATTCTTATCACAGAAATTATAAGTCATAAATCCCAACCGTAGTTAACTCCAAGAGAATAAAAAGAAAAGAGCGAGAAGAGAAGTAAAATTATTATGGACGATCCGGTTTAACAAGATAAAGAGAAGGAAAACGATAATTGAAATGCTAAATGGCAACTTTTTTTAGATTTGTGGTAAAGAATTTTTTTTTTTTTTTTAATATAACAAGTTTTGATTGTGTAGTTAAGAATTATGAAAGATTTTATCCAATCATGAAGGAAAATTCATGATATATTATGATATATATTTTTAGATATTCCATTAATGAAAGAAAATGTTGGAGTATTGGGAAAATTTAACACTGGGCGGACAAATCTTCAAAGTTATCAAACAGGCCGACGACTAGTTACTATTGGCAAAAATGAAAAGGAAGTACAAGTTATGTGTCATTGTCGTCGAAGACTTATGGAAAGAATATACTTTCAAAAAAATTAAATTATATGAAGGTATCCAACAGAAAAGTACCTTTTTATATCAACGTAAAAAGAAAATATAGCTTTAGTTTAAAATTTAGGAATTATAATCCACTATCAAAATTAAAAAGCGTCTTTTTAGGACATTAAAATCGTTTATTTAACCGCAGAAATTGGAAAATTGAAATCTAATCTTCGGAAACTGTTGCTTAAGTGCTATACGTGGAGTGCGGCATTATATGGATCAAAAACTTAAACTCTAAGAAAACAACAAAGGAAGTATCTTAAGAGCTTTTAATGTGGTTTTGGAGATGAATCGAGAAAATTAAATGAACGAATTGTGACGACATAGAAAGTAGGAAGAACTTTGGTATTGTGACTAGATGAATAATGATATTTTAAGAAAAAAAGCTTCATATTTGCTGTTGTAGAAGAAAAAATGGAAAGCTCCAAAACATTGAAAGAAAATGAATTGAAACCCTGATTTTTTTAATACAAGGAACAGGGCCGTAACTAGGCAAGGGCAATAGGGGCACTTGCCCAGGGCTCAGGGGGGCCCCGGAGGGACCCAAGAAGACCCCGATAAAAATTATCTCAATTATTTTCATTCGTATTTCAATGAATATTCCAAATCACATATATGAGTAACACCACTAGTGGCTCAGATAGACGGGGCCCAAAAAGGCCAGAATATGCTATTAGAATTTTTATTTTAAAAAAATTATATTTATTTAATTCTTAATACTTAATATTCTATTGCACGCACTTGACGCACTATTCGTTTTATTGCTTACAGACCTTATCTTTAAAAAAAAAGTGTGTGCAGTTTTAAATAGCACCCAATAAATAAAAAGCTGACAGGGCTCATGTTTTGTCTCCTGAAATATTGAAAAAAAAAAATATTAGAAAGACGTCGACTTTCAAAGTAAAGGGTTCTTTTGCTGTTAAATTGTAAAGAAAAATCGCGAAGTTACTCCTTGTTCGGCTTACTTTTTTTATAAACTGTATAAACAATCTGTTTTTACACTTATTACCTACTTATAATTAATTATAAGAACATAATTCTAAGTGGGTGTTGATTAACTATGTGCGAATAATTTTGGTGTATTTTTGTGTTACGTTGGTCTCCAAAAACATACAATGTATATACTATATTCATTTTAAAAAATTTAGTTTAAATTTCACTTTAAATACATATTTACTTAGTTAAAAATATTTTTTATATTCTTTAAAATTAAATACTCCTATTTGTTTTTTATAAAATGTCTAAACAATTGTCTGGTGCACAAAAAAGAAAAAAATCAAAATCGAAAATTGGAGGAAGGAAAATTAATGTCGGAACAATTTTCCAAATGGTTGAAAAAAGAAACTGAGGAAAAATTGGATCCTGGGAGCGTACCTAGTACGTCCCAACAAAGTACGGATCCAACGGTCGATAATGCCACCGAAAAAGATAAAAATTTGATTGTTGGAAAGGACGCAGAACAAGAGGAAGTGCGCGATATCAGTTTTTTTTCCTACCCAAGACGACAATATTCAAAGTGAAATAACTATTAATTACAATGATCCGCCTTCTTGGCCACCGTTGAATAAAGATATAATTTACCTTCTGGTAAAACATGGACCAAATCAGGGCGATGATACTGACTTTAATTTTGTGCCCAATGATTCAGGTCGGAAATTTACAAGGGATTGGTTTTATGCAAACAAGCTCAATAAAGAATGTATAAAAAGAAAATGGATGGTATATTCTGTAAAAGTAAATTCCATATTTGGCTTCCCCTGTATGCTGTTTGGAAGCAAAACTACTACGCTTTCAAATCCAAAAAAAAGGTTTTCAGGATTGGAAACATCGTTGATGCTTTAAGAATATTTCTAACCCTACCAGTCATCACTGCTTCTTGCGAGAGAAGTTTTAGTAAATTGAAGTTAATTAAAAACTATTTAAGATCGTCGCTCTCACAACAGCGTTTGTCGAACCTGTCTATTATATCAATTGAATCTGCCATAGTGCAAGAAATAGATTTTAATAATATAATTGATGAGTTTGCCGAGAAAAAAGCAAGAAGAATGCAATTTTAGTAGATTTTTAAATCGTTTTTTTTCATAAATATAAAATAAATAAAAAATACAAAAAATATGGACAGGAACAATTTAAAGATTCCTTATTTTGTGTTTATTTATTAAGTGATATACCCACTAAACTTTAAAAATGTGAAAGAACAGGAACTATAACCATGGTAAGTTTATTCTCAATATTTTTTTATTGAGGGGGCTCAGTTTGAAGGTCTTGCCCAGGGCCCACAAAATCCATGTTACGGCTTTGACAAGGAATATATTACCTCGATTAAAGAACCTCGTCTTGGATATACGACGCTGCAAAAAATAGAAGAAAAAAATTACACCTTATATACACTCAACATTATTTTATTGATACTATTGGCACAAAGATCCGTGTGTTAGAAAATAAAAAAAAATTATATACAAAATAATTTACAACCGAAAACTTTAGTACTCCATTTGGAAAAAATATAAGAATTTATTCGATTTTATCAAGTGAGTTTCGTTTTGGACAAAATATGATATTTAAAAGCTTGATTCCTCAGAAAGTTGATGACTGTTGTCCTACACACAATTGTGTACCTACATACTTGTAGTCGCCATCACGTTTCGTCTCCTTAATAGCCGTAAAATTTACGAATGTCACGTATTCCATCAATTTCAGTATATTATCTTAGACAGAGCTTTTCGGTAGCAACTTGCAAACAGCTGAATTCGTCAGTTTTCAACGAAAAAAAAACAATGTACATTATTTGTGCTAAAAGCATAAAAAATTACTGTTGGATTAACTTCAAATTTATCGTGGTCGAAAAATATTAAAACTACCATTCAATGAAAGATTTATTTCAAGTAAAATAAGAATCCATAAAGCTCTCTGTATCTGTATATTCTGTATATCTGTATCTGTATTAGGGTGTTTTTTTTTCTGGGACTATTATTTTTTTTTGCTCCAATGCCGAAATTTTGTTGGAAATACTTCAAAAAAAATTCCCTGAAAGTTTTAGCTCTTAATATTAATATTAAGTACTCGCTCACAGCGTGTGAATATTTTCCATTTAAAATACACGTAAACTTTGATTTTTTTTTAAATTTTTATAGCTCATCGACATTTTACGGTATCGCCTCGCTCAAACTTGGGATTTTTTTACAATTGTATGCTTTACAAAAGTGCCTATTGCGGCAAAATCGTAATTTACACGGGCGAGGTAGTACGGGTCACTAAGCCTTGATTTTTCATAGATTTCTCGTTTTTCTCTCAGTAACTCATGAATTACAAGACCTACAGAAAAAATGTAAACGGCAAATTGATAGGAAATTTAATTTTCTACAAAAAAGTTCCAGAAAACCAAATTGCTAAGATCGATATTTCTCGAGATATTGAGCCTTGAATTTCCCTTACTATAAAATTTTAGGGGTTATTGAGTAAAATTTAAGAAAATATTGATTTTTTATTCCTTATTAAAAATTATTAAAAATAGGCACTTTTGTAGAGCATACAATTGTAAAAATATCCCGACTTTGAGCGAGGCGATACCATAAAATGTCGCTGAGTTATAAAAATTTTAAAAAAAAATCAAAGTTTACGTGTATTTTAAATGGAAAATATTCACACGCTGTGAGCGAGTACTTAATATTAATATTAAGAGCTCAAACTTTCAGGTAATTTTTTTTGAAGTATTTCCAACAAAATTTCGGCATGGGAGCAAAAAAAAAATAATAGTCCCAGAAAAAAAAAACACCCTAATCTGTATCTGTATTTAAATTTTTCAAATCAAACATCAATTGCTAATCTCAATGTAAATTTTATAAATTTAAAGATAAGTTTTCCAATTAAAACATTGCAAAAATCAGAGTTAATTTTAAAAAAAATTTAATTCAGTAACAATAAAAAAATGGATAATTAATTTGAAACTTTTTGCAAAACTTGCTTGAAGGTAGAGTTTTTTACCCCAAGTTAATTAAAAGTTCGTACAAATTCCCGATAATTAAGTATGAAGGTATTTTTTTAGCATAAAAATTTTTGTTTTTTTTTCTTCACATTCAATTGATTGACCAAGTTTGGAATGAAAAAAAAACGACGCCGAGAACATAATTTCCAATAATTGAAATTGGGGTAGTTTGAAATACGGCATTAAGTCGTTATTGATTTAACTGAAAAAGGGTGAAATTTCCATCATTAGAGAATTCAAAGCGATGATTGAATATATTTATATTAGGTAGGTATGTGCCACTATCGTAATAAAGTCTGACCCAACCTTTGATGGTGCTTAAAGCTTTTCAGAGTCATTGACTCATATTTCATCGTTCAATTCATTTCGATTCCAAATTTTACATTATCACTGATTAGTTGGCTTTCAGAAATTCCAAAGTTAATTTTTGAACGTCTAGTTCTATTTAATCGAAAAAACTTTCGAAAAATTGTGGAATCATTTTTTTTTTATTTACCTTCATCTAAAACTTTAATAAACTATATCTTAAAATTAAATGGTTCAACTAAAAGCCCGACAAAGTGGTTTGTTAAACTTGAAATTGTTTTTCAAAGGTGAAACTTTTAATGCAATATTTAAAAGTTGTAAAGTTTAAAACCACATTACATTGTTTGAAAAACTTATAAACTTTATTCAATCTTTTTGTAGAACCTGTTCGTAATATGAAATTTAAAAATTTCATGAAAGAACTGGACTATATGATTCGCGTTAACAGCCAATGTTAAATATTTCATAAATTATGCAATTCTCAAAGAGTTCATTTAAATTTTTCTTTTAGCGATCGCTAAAAAATGGAAAAAGGTTGGTAATTAATTTGAGTTGTTATCGGTTTAGGTCGGTCCATTATCAGATATTCCTCATTTTCTCTCGATCTTTCCTTTTATAAGCTGAGCATATCGATATTATTTCTCAACACATGACCCAAGTAAGCCATTATTTAATATCTGTCTGATAACTTCATTATCCTGCGCTTATATTCGGTCCTTAGCAGCAAAAAACGGAATCAGGTGCGATTTGAGTTCATCGTTATTGTTGAAGCTTTTACCATTTAAAATTTTGTAAGCTAAGAAATAAATGAAAACCCAAAGATACAAGTTGTTGGCTTTAATACTTTATAAATACTTTCTGGCCAACCAATAATATTCCATATTATAATAATAATATCAGGGTCACGGGTAATTGGAATATAGTTAAACTAGTAGTTGCCCGTTGCATTCGCAACTAAAGGTTTTATCTCAATAAAATGTTTATATGAGATAATGTAGAGTTAATCAACAATCGAAATTTTAAATTTAATAATCAGTGTTGTTAATATAAAAAAGTTTATCTAAAATTATATTAAGAAATAAAATATAACTGTTTTTTATATCATTTTTAATAACGTCATTTCACTAAATTAGTATGAAAGTTTAATGCTTCGTTTTTCAACAATCAAACTTTTTAAAATCTATTTTTTATGAACCAATGGTTGTGATCTGGAGTAATTATATATTCGGCTGAAAAGCATTAAGGTAGCATTTTTTTGCCATATATTTCACTATCAATTCAAATATAAAATCTTCGAAACTAACTTTTTTTCGGTATTTAGAACAATTTGGAAACCAATTATTATTATTGAAAGTAAATAAAATATTCGAATTTACTTCCACGCTTTCCACCTATTTCCAACAATTTTCTATGTACAACGTCCAAATATCCGAAATCCAATAGCTTTTTAGTCATGTTAACTAACATTAAAAATGGTCATTATTTTTTTTGTTTTACATTGTGTTTTCAAATATAAGTGCACATTTGTGTCGATAAATTTGGAACGTGTTTTCCATATACGATGCAGATATATAATAAGAAAGGGTTTTTGAAAATTGCTCCCCTAAAAGAGTGAATAACGGTAGCAAAGTTTGTAAGGGATAATGTTTAAGAAAGAATTGAAATTTCAAATTTAATAATCAATCAAAGTCCGTTAAAAGCGAAACGTTATTACTGCTTAGTATAAAACAAAGTTGATTTATTATTAGAAACAAAAACTTAATATCTGTTCAAAAATTTAAACTCTGATAAGTAAATATATCTGAAAAGGTTAAGTTAAGTTTATAAATGAGCATTATGTTCTTTGGCTTTCACATATTGTAAACCTGAAAATTCGAAATACGTATTCACAAATAAATACATTAGTGAGTGAGTACCCCTACCAACGTTTTGAATGCGTAAGTGGGGATAACAGAGCGCATGCGCATAGCTCATTCTGCACAGACGCACGGCAAGATAGCCAATTTATATATAAGATAATATTGTTATAATGTTGTTAATAAAGTAATACTTTCAGAGCTTGAAAAAGTCTTTATAATAAAGACGAAACGTTGCAAAATCAATGATTTTTTAAATTAATTTACCTATATTCCAATTACCCGTGACCCTGATATTATTATTGTTGTTATACTGGAATTGAACCTTACATAAAATGCATTCCATATTATCAACTCTAATTAAAGAATATTTCATCAATTGAAAACTGGCCAGTAAGGGCAGCTTAAAAATCATGGCTACAAATTGTGTGTAACTAAAGAGTCATACATTAGTTTACATTAAGTAACTGTATTATTTTAATATATTTATGTTTTTTTTTCAAGAGATATTTTCCACTGGGTTGGATCAAATTCAGCACAGAAAAACGATTACAAATGCTGAAAAAATTCTTAAAGCTGGACATTTAATTAAATGTGGCAAAAATATTTAAAAGAAAAACAGTTATATAAAAGAACTACTTCACGAAATTCAAGGATCAGTTTCGAAAACAGGAAAAAAATAATTTATTTATTAATGCTTGGCAAAGCTGGATTTGGCAAAAAATGTAAGCACATGGTGGTCATTTTAGTAAGTTGCTATCGGTAAGTTATTTTCTAACTATAAATGTTATTGAGCAACTAAGAATATGGAATTATTTTATAAGAGATTTTCGTGTAACAATAATATTTTATTTTAGAAAAAGGAAGTCATTGGGTATTTTATCTAGGACTGACAAAAATGTAAATAGAAAAACCATTAAAAACGAAAAATATATTTCTAGTCCAATTCACCAATATGTTTGCTTTTTAAAACTTAAAACGTAAATGCCCAAGTAACCAAAAGTAAGCAGAAGACCAAGGAGCTGTTAACAATACTTCTAGTCAACGATTCTTATTTGATTTTAAATTTATTTTTATTCAACAACTTTATATACTTTTGTATTTAAGTACACACTAAAACTATTACTTTTTTAGCCAGATAAAGGATATTATTATATTAAAGTTATTATTATATTAATTATGAAAAATGTGTATTGCGGTACAAAGTTTTAACGTTAATGAACACTTGAAATTTCAAAAACGATGGCTAGTACTAGAAAGACACGTTCATTCTTTATCTTTTTATTTTTACGAATAAATCGAAAAAAAAAACGATAAATCAGAAAATAATTTGTACCCCAGCAACGAGTGAACTAATTTGACTGAAATTTGATCATATTATTATGGAAGTATATAAAGGCTATACTCAGAAAAAATAACACCCTTTAATCTTGATTATAACTATTGGAAGCAGATAATTTCTCTACTTCTCTACTCAGATGACTAATTGAAAAGGATTTCTAAAGGGTATTTCATATACTTTTCCTTTAGATAATTTACGAGATGTAATAAAATATATCAACTTGGTCACACTAAAATTCAAATATTGTAAATGTTTTCAATCGTTTACATTTAAATGAGCGTTTTAAACATCCTTACTATTTGTATTTAATTACATTTGTCATAGGAAAACTTCCGTGGGATTTTGAAGTTTCTATACTGTGATTTCATTTTAATGCCAGTCTTACTGTCTTGTTTCATGCATTTTCACGATTTTTTTTTATTTTTAAGTGAATATTAAATACATTATGAGTTTACTATGCGATAATAATACTTACGACTGCGATTTTAGTGTTCCATTAGCTTATGAGCTTTATTATCATAGACCCGAATGGAATTATACATTGCAAATGTCAGATTTGACAATAAATTAGAGATTTATGTTATAATTCGTTTGCCTTAAAAATAAACATTCATAATAATTGACACTGATGTCATGGACATTGATGGGTTAATACTGGTTAATACAAAAATTAATCTATTATTATAAAGAGGAAAGATTTGATTGTTTGTTTACTTCAAATAGGCTCCGAAACTACTTGACCGATTTGAAAAATTCTTTCACTGTTAAGAAGCTACACTATTTCCGATGAACATGGGTTATATTAAATTTTTAAAAAAAATTGGGATTCATACTAAAACTCCAATAATGTAACCCAAGGTCTGAAAAAAATACCAAAAAAAAATTCTTTTACCGCGTGCGTTGCGAAAACTATTTGTTATAGAACAAAATAATGTAGTACGATTTTGCAAAACATATGATTATCTACAAAAAATAGAGCGACAGCATATGTTTAACTATTATAGTTATGTCACAATAAGTGTTTTTTTATTTTAAAAATTATATATAAATGCCACCGTTATAAAAGCTCTTTTATTTATACTTGGGGATTAATCGTTATCAAAATAAATGACTTCATATGTAAGTTTGCTTTAATACAATTATATAACTTTTTGAATTATTCAATTTGAACATTCCATTCGAAAGATATCACAAGTTTAAAAATGTAAGTTATTTGAAAAATGTCGCATGGTCACCGCATTTTACCTATAATTAAGACCAACTTTATTGAACTTGGCGATATTTTTTATTTATGTATAGATGCTGATTGATTTACAGATTATTTGGTCTAACGGTAGGTATACCTACCGTAGCTATACGCAAAAGACATACACTTTTTAGATATTTATAAATATTTTTTGAAAATTAATTGATTATTACATAGAACAATTTTATTCCTTGCAACAGTTTATTAAATGTGTCTTTTTAAAGTTGACAAAATAGTGTTTTAAGTATGAATATGTTTTCCGTAAAAGAAATAAGAAAAATAAAAATTTTCATATACCACTACAAATGGCAAATTTGAAAAGAAAACATAATCTATACCTACGTTACGCAGACGAAGTTGCGGGGATCAGCTAGTAGATGATTAAATTCAGATCTCAGCTTGTATTAAATAAGAAGACAATTCAAGTTGTTTAAGACCGGTTGAAAATATTATATTTTTTGTGATTCTAGAAGCCTTATGAAGTTACGATACGTAACGAAACGTAGCTAATTTGAATATTAAAAAAAATTAAATAAAAAAAACGATCTTAAACAACCTGAATTATCTTCTTATTTAACAAAAATTAATTACCCTTAAGTTATTTAGCATCATTATGTTTAATTATGAACGCAAAATTAGCATCCTCTAGTAGAACATTTACTTCCACCAGTAAATTGAGTAGTAAATCTGAGTCTTACAAAGATATTCTCTTCACCGTCATGTTTGCTTATAAAAACTCTTTAAATTATTCTAAAAGTATAACAATATTAGGTCTATTATTTGCATATATGTTTTAGTAGCATACTTTACTAATTCTTTAGCTTGATTATTCAAATTAGTATCATAGAACATCAATTGAATGTTGTAAGCGGCAGACTTTAGGGGTGGTAAAAAGCATTTATTTGATATTATCCATTCATTTTTATGTATTTTTCAATTTTGTATTTTATTGATATTATCTTTAAGCGTTTTATAGTGAATAATTCATCAATATAACTAATTAGTCACACACAAAGAGCAACTCGAACGTTATTAAACGCCGCTCTGTTAAATTCCATACTTTTATTGTACGTGTTACAGTCGCCAATTTGACATTTATAGCGATATTTCACTTGAAACTGAAATAATTAATTATTAAATTGAAAATTCGAAAATGTAATATACTCGATAAGTGCCTTCTACTGCTATTGAGATCAATAAAAAAACCGCAACGTCTTACACCCCTGTGTTATTATTAAATATTAATTGAAAAATTGTGAATTTTACAAGCAAGCCAATTGTAATTTATTTTACAATTCCTTAGCTCTTTTTAATTGGCAATGTGAAGTTTTTTTTCCTCTCTTTTCTATACATATAGCACAATTTCAATTAGTTAAAATAAATCCTCTCAAACGCTCATATGTAGATACTATCATCAATAATTGTCGCTTTTCCGATGTATTTCACTAAATTGTCAAGCAAAATATAGTTTCATTTATTAATATAAAACACAAAACTGATTTTAAATTTTTTACGCAGTAAACGAAAAATCTGGTTACAATTTTAATATTTAGATATATTTTTTTTTTATTTCCCACAAATTTTAATTGGAAACAAAATCATATGCATGAAAATTACATATTTTCTCCACCAAATTTAATTACGAAACATGCAAAAAGTTGGACAAATTTGTTTTTTTTTCTACGTTTCAAATTTACATTTGTAAAATAAACTGATAATATGGAAAAGTGAAAATGAAGGAGATAATGTTTTCTTCACCCTTTTTGTGCCTCGGGTCCTCAACCATACATATAACTATAGTTTTAAATTTTAATTATTTAATTTTGTACACGATAGGGGCAAAGTTTTTGCTTGTATAATCAGATTATAATATAAATCACGAAAGAAAATTATATTTACCAATAAATTCTGCTGTCATTTTGCTTAGTTTATGGATTTCAGAAGTTTAGTTTTAATAATAATTCTTATTTTCGAAATTAAAAAAAAATGATTTAATGTATATGTAAATAATTTCAGGATAATATGTTGCAAATAGTTACTAACTTAGTTTTTTTAACAGATTCTTCGTATAGTTCAAAACCAGAAATACAGCTGTCCTATTATATTATCTACAAGAACAAGCCAACTTCGTCAAGATGAATAAATATATTTATTGTTTGAAGTTTATGTAACTTTTCAACAAATATATTTATAAAAATATTTTCAATTAATAATTACTTTCTGCAAAAAATTATCGAGTCATAACTAAAATTGTAAAAATGTGGTAACTTAAAGGCATTAAAGTACCTACAATAGACTGGTTTCAAAAAAAATTATTAACTAAATAATTTATTATATTGTAAAAATAGTTATGAATGTAATGGAGTTATGTCAAAATTCTACCAAATGATTAAAAATTTAGTAGAATATTCTTTATTAGACTGATTCAAAGATTCAAAAAAAATGATGATTTTTTTTTCTTAATTATATCGAAAATATTGTTGGGAATGACAAAAAAAAATCCTGTGAAAGTTTAAGCTCTTAATATTAATATTAAGAGGTGCCGCATCGCAAATTTCAATTTCCATTTAAATTACATGAGAACAATATTCTCTTGCAATTTGGAATTTTATAGCTCACGTTGGTGATAATATTTTGGAATGACCAAGGTATATTTTTGTAGAAAATTGAACGATCTACAAAAAAGGTCTCTGACAAGTTGTTGATATATTTATTCCTTCAAAAGTTATTCGAGGTCAAAGTTGAATCAAAGAGAAATTTTAATATTTTTTCAATTTTTTGACGCAACCATCAATTTTATGAGAAAATTTTATAGGACATTTTTTGTAGAGCACTTTTTTTTCTATTACTTATCTATATAAAAGTTTTTGATATTTTTCACAGGTCCTAAGTTATATAATAAATATAAAAAAAAGATTTTTAATTTTAATATCAGTGACAAAAAATGTAAAGGTAGAATAGTTGGGAAGTTATAGTTCAAAATTCATGGCAAGCATAAGAAGAGCTTGTAGTGATATTGGAAAAAAATCAATAAGTGGTTTCAAATTTCTTAAAGGCCTTGGGTATGGTTCAAAAACCAGGAAAATGTCGAACGCCGTTTCTTTACGAGGGAACAATAGCTCTTCAGGAAAAACCAGGATGGATTTTTACATAGAATCATGACAGGAAACAAAAAGTGGCTTCTATATATTTTTCACAGGTCCTAAGTTATTTATTTAAAATAAAAAAAAATATGTTAAAAATATAATAATTCGGGGGAATATTATAAATTTAAAACAATAAAATTACGAATATTTTCAGTTTAATGTAAGTAACTTAGGACCTGTAAAAAATATCACAAACTTTTATAGAGATAACTTATAGAAAAAAAGTGCTCTACAAAAAATGTCCTATATAATTTTCTCATAAAATTGATGGCTGCGTCAAAAAATTTGAAAAAATATTAAAATTTCTCTTTAGTTCAACTTTGACCTCGAATAACTTTTAAAGAAATAAATATATCAAAAGCTTATATGAAACCTTTTTTGTATATCGTTTAATTTTCTACAAGAATATACCTTGGTCATTCCAAAATATTATCACCAACGTGAGCTATAAAATTCCAAAGTGCAAGAGAATATTGTTTCCATGTTATTTAAATGGAAAATCGAAATTTGCGATGCGGCACCTCTTAATATTAAAATTAAGAGTTTAAACTTTCACAGGATTTTTTTTGTCATTCCCAACAATATTTTCGATATAATTAAGAAAAAAATCATCATTTTTTTAAATCAGTCTAACCTTACATGAATATAAGATGTGAAAAATCAAGAAACTTATCAAAATTGATCAAATAATCTGGAAAGCAGATTCAAAAAGATTTATACTGTACCCTAAGTTACCATATTATGTGAAGAAGCTGTTGTAGCTCCTACTACATTTATTAGAATGAAAAGATTTTTAATTTTAATGTCAGTGACAAACAATGTAAAGGTAGAATAGTTGGAGAAGTTATGGTTAAAAATTCATGGCAAGCATAAGAAAAGCTTGTGGTAATATTGCAATAAAATCAATAAGTGGTTTCAAATTTCTTAAAGGCCTTGGGTATGGTTCAAAAACCAGGAAAATGGGTTCCTAATGAACTCTAAGAAACGGCGAACGCCGTTTCTTTACGAGGGAACAACAGCTCTTCAGGAAAAACCAGGACGGATTTTTGCATAGAATCGTGACAGGAAACAAAAAGTGGCTTCTACAATTCAAAGAGAATAAATTTGTGAAGTAACTTCAATGGCGAAACCTAATACTCATAATGAAGTTATTGCTTTGCATTAAGTGGGACCAGATCGGAGTAATCTATTAGAAGTTAGTTCGATCAAATGAAATTTTTACTTAGAAACGATACCAGCGACAATTAATGCAATTTAGTCAAGAATTGACGTTCAAATATCATTAATAAATTATTTTTTTTATGGAAAAGAAATATTTTTATCCTTATTTTTCACAAGCAGGACACATTATTGAGTTCATTTAAAAATTTGCTGTTGCGCCCAAAGCACGTAGAGAGCATTTTAATTTGATTTACAAGTGGCTTTTATTTCGCTGCATAAATTCAAAGTAATGAGAATCGCATTTCATCATTTCAAAGAAGTGTCCTCATAATTTAATGTACATTTAAAGCCATGGGGGTGCATGTTTACTCGTCCTCGTTGTATAATATTTACGTTTATACGTGCAACACGTATACTTCCCAACGATAATCGTCAATGACAATTCACATACCATATAAAACAATGAGGAAAGTTAATACGGTTCTGTCCTCTTTAATTCCATCAAACATCAACCTTGATTTCGCTAATGATAGTTGCTATTATCCTTTTAAGTAAGTACAGAATTTATATGGAATAATACTCACACTGAAAGCAGAAATATCAATGAGAAATGTTTTTATTATATTATTTTTTTTCAGTTCCTGAAAGCTGTGTAACGTGAGATTATTATTAAGCTCATGTTCAGTTGGTTGTTACATTTCATAGAATTAATACAAGAAAACTTTTTTTTTACTGTAGTATCAATTTTTTCTTTTGTCTTATTTGTCTTCTACTCGAGAAAAATTTATACCTGCTTTATTATTTCACTGAAATAATGTCCACCGAAAAATTTTAATCCCCCAAAAAAAAAAAAATGAGATTCAAATGAAATTCAAGGACCTGTCTAGCCTCATTAACAAAGTCTAGCCCAGCCCGCATCGCCAATACAATTTAAACATTTTCAAAAATTACAAGGCAAACGTGAAATTTCGTTTTTCAATAAACCGCAAAAAAGTAAATTAAATAAAATCGTCAAATAACGAATCAAAACACCGGCAGACTAAATCGAACCAGTAATCATCAATGTTTACCACCGACAACTTTTAATGGAGATAATGAAGGTTTTGTTTAAATCTTTTTTTTTTTTTTTTGGTATGTGAATAATGGGAAATTCGGTTGGGTTTAATCTTATTTCTGATGAAAATCAATTAGCTGCCGGCCATCAAATGTATACCTATGTAGGTATACATAGAAAGGTACAGTAGTGTATGGTTAAATGAAAATCAATCAAGCTGTGAATTGTTTTCGAATTAATTCGAATTTCGAGAGCTTGTACTACAATAGAACTCCGAAATCTTTTAATTGATAAACCATTGGTAATGCAAGCCTATATATAGTATCTCTATTTACATAACTGTTCAATCCAATGATTCAAATTATTTGTGATTGAATTAAATGTTGTCCAGATTAATTTCAGTTTTGTGTTCAAAAATTAGATGAAATTTAAATGAAACTGACAATAATATCTCCATAATGAATATTCATTCGTCGTTTTCGAAAATCTGATATCGTTGGCTTAATTATATTTTATACAAATACGAAAATATATCAATCACTTTCTTGTATAGCAAATCCTATATTATTTTTATGAATCAAATCAAAAAATAATACCTACATAATTGTTGTGAATTACTGTTTTTATATATTACTAGCTGATCCCCGCGACTTCGTCTGCGTAACGTATTTAATTTTTCATATTCTTTTACGAAAAATATAATCATACTACATCATACATCAAATAAAAAATATCGCCAAGTTCAATAAATTCGGTCTTAATTATGACTAAAAAAAGTCGAAAGTTATCAAAATATTCACGTCAAAATAACCCCATCTCCCTTTTTCGATTCCCGAATGAACCTTTTTCCAAAAACTATTACACTATTGCACTGTACAACACAACCGCGAAATTGAAATTTGTACAATTGCACGAAACCCAGTTCTTCCATAATTATGTATAACCATTATGTATCTTTACACTTATTATTGAAATATCTTAATTTTAAATATATATAATTAAACCATATTGGATAGTCCAGAATTCACCATACACGATTTGGCGTATGCCTTTCGCTCTGGAAGAGGATATTAAATTTCTTTTATCATTATGATGATATGATTATATATTATTTATCATTATGATGATTTCTGGCTGGAATTGCGAACTTTTTTCGTGATCCCTTTCACGTACTTATTCGTTAGGGTAGGAATTTTTAAAAAAAAATCTTATCACATGCCTACTTCCTATAAGGAATACACCGAATATTAAAATTTCATCAGTCAGAAAAGTATATAAATACACCATTTTATATATGCACGGTTTTAAAAAAGTTTTTATTTTAAGCTTTATTATTACTATTATTAGTATTATTAGTATTACTATTACATTTTTTTCGTTAATATTTCCTTACTGAGCAACCCTAACGATCTATTTACAACAACTTTGTAAAAAAAAAAAGTTTACTGTCAGATTATTATCTATAAAAACATTTATATTTCAAAAAGGCAATTTTTTGTACTTTAAATTAAATTACTGTGCTTTTTAATAGTTCAACTAAAAATATTAATACACATCATTTTTTAATTTTTAAATACCTTTTCAATGATATATAACTCGCCTATCTAAAGTAATTTTTTTTTCAACCCTCAGTTTTTACGTATGGGGTACATTCCCTTATTATTTTTAAGGAATGATAAGTAACCTAACGTGTGTGGGTAATTGTGTTGTATCTTAGTATAAAGTTTCATTAAATTCGGTTGTTCCGTTTTTTAGTGAAATCACCAGCGCACGCGATGTGAGAAAGTGTTTTGGTAATTTTTTCAAACACTATTGGAGTTTTAGTATGGATCCCTAATTTTTTGAAAACTTAATAAAGCCTATGTTCACTGGAAATAGTGTAGCTTCCCAACAGTGAAAGAATTTTTCGAATCGGTCAAGTAGTTTCGGAGCCTATTCAAAGCAAACAAACAATCAAATCTTTCCTCTTTATAATAATAGAAGATTAGTAAGGCTAACGCCTTACAGGCTACTAATAATTATGAATAAAAGAAAAATGATGGAAAACACCACAAAAAGGTTGGGAAACCCCAAGGTTTGTAAATTACACAGGTTGCTCCATTAGAAAAAAAAAATGACGTCATACGAAGAATTTTGAAATTGATCAGTCTGAAGATATGTACGAATTTCTTCTGAATACGTCACGCATCCATTACGTAGCCACCATGAAGCTACCTGAGTATTTTATAAACCTTAGGGAAACCCTATGTTTTTATAACTGAAGGCCATAGTTTAAGACTCATGGAGTTCAGTAAATTGAAAAATTAAATTCTTGTTTGTCAAAGGATTGGAACTTTGGGCTTATTGGTCAGAATTCTTTGGTGTCACTTTAATAAATTTTCTTTCTTGCCAGCCAAATAGTACATGGAAAGATAGAAGAGAGAGAATGAAGATGCAAAACATATAAGGCTGAGGTAAAAGACAACTGTAAAAAAGGAACCCATAAATACAAAATTTTCATTCTAATTCCTTTATATTTAAGTCTTGATCACATTTCATTTATAAACATTTATGATTTTTTAGAACACTGAAACTAATATTTGTAATGTTTACCACTTAATGGGAAAATTTCATACAGGCAAGTTAGCAAGGGTGGATTTAGGGGGAGGGCACGTGTCCCCCCAGGGTATTTTTGTGTACTGTGGAGATTCCATAACAGTTCATACTTAGAAGCAAATCAAATTATTAAAGTTGTTAAAATATACGATTAAAGTAACAGAAAGAACAATAGTGAAACTCTTGTCTATTTCTGACTGGAATTGCGAATTTTTTTCGTTGCATCCCTTTCACAGTCTTGCAAATGAAAGATGATAATGTGCCCCCCCCCAGAAAAAAATCCTGAATCCGCCCATGTAAGTTAGATATTCCCGTAGAACAAGCGAACAAGCACGTCAGCGTGGATCAGAACCAATATAGTTCAATTTATTCGTGAATTAAAGGAAAAACAAAGTAGAAAATGCAATTTAACCTAATATTTACGTCTCTAAACGGGGCATGAGCCAATTTAATTGTATTTGCTGTGGATTTTTGTGAAATTTTTGGGAATAAATTGAACCATTATGGTTCTGATCTACACTAATGTGCCTGATCCACAGGAATATCGAAATGGTATTTTCACAAAGAAACGAGTTGGGCATAGTCAAAAATGGATTTCTTCTACAAAAAAACGGCCTTTAAAAGCACTATGGCGACTACAAGTATATAAAGAGCAACTACCAAACGAAACACTAGCCCCAGAATCAATTTTAACACGGTGGAGTAACTTGGTGGAAAGCTTTATTGTTTTATGCTGAATATTTCGAGGTCATAAAAGAAGTAGTCGCTAAATTTGAAAGATCAGACACCATTGCAATCAATTTAAGTCAGCGGGTATTTGAGGATTCTTCTATCAATAAAAAATATTGCTCTTGATGCAACACATTTCAGCATTATACTCGATGCAATTGAGAAACTAAAACATTTCTTTGTGCAAATCCATGGAAATATTCGAAAAAATGATTAAGCAGAATAACGCCCTTTCGAGTAAACTATTGCAATAGGTTCGTGGCAAATTAAATGCAGTTTTGTATAACAACCCCGGTTTTGAATGAATAAAGAAAATTGATGCATTAATCAACGGCACTTCTGAAGGAATCCCCCAAATTCCGTCAAATTTCAAATTCTTTCCGGTAACGTAAGTTGAAGTCGAAAGTTCAGTTTTATTTTTTCACTTTTTTTATCTATATGGTCAAATTGTGGATCTAAAACATCTAGGTTTCCACTTAAATATACACAAAAAATTTTAGCAGAATAGGTTTGGGGCTTCGGAGAAGTTCAGTACTGTACATAAGTACAGAAGAATTGGAGCACCAAAATAAAAGACGGCTAAAAAGAAAAGTGCTTAGTGATCAAGTAGAGGTATAGGGAGATTCCTCCACTGGGAGTGATCTCCATCACGACAACTCTGGCCACCAAATCGGATAATAGGACCTAGATCCTGATAGCCGATTTATATATATATATATATATATGAAAAGATAAATATAATATGAAAATAAATGTAAATTCTAATAATAAATGGTTTTTGATTGTGCATATTGTATGCATATTTTGACATTTTGATAGTGCATATAATCCGATGATTGGTTATGAGTATAAGTTAATAAAGGATGATCGCCATGTGATATATTGTGAGGTTTAGGCATGTTTGGGTATTAGTATGACAAACATCAATATAATTTCGGTTCTACATTAAAGTGTTAAAAAATAGGTTCACTGTGGAACCCGCATAATTTAACAATTGATCAAACGAAAGCTCGAATCGATTGATGCAAAAAAATGACATAAAAATTCGATCATGGTACATCAAATTCCATTTATTGTATCTACTTAAGTAATAATTCATGGATTTATGCTTATGGATCTAAAACAAAACTGCAGTCAACAATATGGATCTTCCAGGATGAATCAAACCCAACAGAAGTTGTTCTCAACAAATGGAAGTCTGATTCTTCGAAGAAATAGAAATGTTGCAACCGTTCCTCTTGAGGAATGAAAAATTGGCAATTCTGAATGGTTCGTAACAATTTTTTTGCCAGAAGTGCTTTGAAAAATACGGAAAATAATTTGAAACGACAAATCATCCTTCATCACAATAATGCTAGTTTTCACACATCAGCTCAAACAATGTCTAATTTTAATTAGCAGAGCAGCGAATTGATGAGGTATTTACCATACAGTCCTGATTTAGCACCTGAAGAATTTTTTTTTAAAAAGAAAATATGTGGTCAACGATTTTCAAAGCCCAAAAACGCAGTTGAAGCTTTTAAAATCTATGTCTTAGGGGTTCCTATTTCGGAGTGGAAAATTTACTACGAAAAATGGTTCAAACGAATGTAAAAGGATCTGGATCATACCAACGAATACTTTCAGAAACAATTTTTTTTATCATGGTACAATTTGTTATATTATTTTCTTTAAAGTGATACGAAAAAGAAGGTTTTCTTATTTAAAATTAATAAATTCCACATTTTAATATTTCATCTACAAATAGCTTTGCCGTTGTATAAATTAAATATCTATGAAAATCGTCTTTTCCATTTCCATCATTAAAAATCATCAAACAACACCTCGAAACAGTTCGTATTGTACTCTACACTGTAATACTTAAATCAGATTGTGAAAAATCTGAATTTCTAATATGAGTTTTGATTTATTATACGAAAAGGAACGATGTAAGACATTAATATTTTATTTGAACTTAATGAATATGAAATGAACGCTTTTTTGTGGTTTGACTAATGTTTTTAAATGGTTTTGTCTAGTAAATCCTTGAATTATGTTTTCATGTTTTTAAATTTACAGAAAAAAAATCATTTAAACATCTAAGGGGAAAAATATCTCAGGAAAAGCTTCAGCTGCAGAAATAGCATTAATTAATCTTTCATTTTAAATTAAGATTTACGATTCCATTAGCTTTGTTAAGTTTAAATAAATGGAGATCTACTTGTTGTAATTTCGACTGGCTTTTTGATAAAATAATTAAATGGCATTATCATGATTGAACCACTCAATTCCAAGTGCACCAATTCTGCACTGTTTTGTAAATTGTGTTGAAATGTAGCGGAATATGGACGCCGCCGTTTATTGTCCTCATTAATCCACAAATGTACTTTTTGTGCTTGTAGTTTGAAAAATCTTTTCTAGACAACTAAAACTAAAAACTTGTCTTTAACTTGTAATTTATTGCAGTAAATAAAAACTTTTGTCGAAAACCTCGTGAATTATTGTTCGACCGAAAATCTTTTTCAACTTGAAACACATTGCTTTCTCAATTGTAAAGTGGTTCGCCGGAAAATTCCCGTCCGAAATCATACAAATAAAATTTAAACACAAAATAAATAAAAATGTTTCAACGGAAGTTTCTTAGTCTTCTTTGATTTGACTAAGACTTTCCGGAAAAAATGCAATTAATTACTCTTGAATTATCTCTTCTTTTTTTTTTTAATTTAATGCAAGTCACATTTTGTACGAAAATTTTTGAAAGACATAATCTAGATGTTAAAGAACATATTTGCGACAAAAAATTTGCGTAGTTCTGAAACATTCCCGTAAATTCTTCATAAGATAGAGATTTTAAGAATGTACGTCAATTCCAAAACTGTACATCTTTTATCGTTTGATCTTCACCAACGAAAAATATCCGGGAAATACCCGGAAATACTATATATATTAGGGTGATTTTTTTTGACTTTTTTTTTTGGTCCCATCGTGAAATTTTGTTGGAAATACCAAAACAAAAATTCTTTGAAAGTTTGAGCCCTTAATATTAATGTTAAGTCCTCGACCAAGCCGTGTAAAGATTTTCCATTGAAAATACACGGAAACTCTGATTTTTTATTTTTAAATTTCTATATCTCAGCGGCATTTCATGGGATCGCTTTTACCGAAGATGGTTTTTTCTCAGAATTAAACGCTCTACAAAAGTGCCCATTGCGACAAAGTCGTAACTCTCACCGGTGAGGTAGTACGGGCCACTGAACCTGATTTTTCCATAAAATTCAAGGCTTAATATCTCGTTTAATATTGATCTTCGCGATTTGGTCTACAGGAACTTTTTTGTAGGAAATCAAATTCTCTACAAATTTTTCATTAAAATTTTTCCATAACTCTCGTTATTTACGAGATAAATGCAAAAAAAACGCGAATTTTATGGAAAAATCAGGTTCAGTGGCCCGTACTACCTCACCGGTGTGAGTTACGACTTTGTCGCAATGGGCACTTTTGTAGAGCGTTTAATTCTGAGAAAAAACCATCTTCGGTAAAAGCGATCCCATGAAATGCCGCTGAGATATAGAAATTTAAAAATAAAAAATCAGAGTTTCCGTGTATTTTCAATGAGAAATCTTTACACGTCTTGGTCGAGGACTTAAAATTAATATTAAGGGCTCAAACTTTCAGGGAATTTTTGTTTTTGGTATTTCCAACAAAATTTCACGATGGGATCAAAAAAAGTAAAAAAAAAAAATCACCCTAATATATGTCAAAGTAAATATATATATATATATATATATATATATATATATATATATATATATATATATATATATATATATATATATATATATATATATATATATATTTATATATATATATATATATATGCTACTTTGACAATAGGTTTATTGTTTTATGAAAATAATACCCATAATACCTTCCTAAATAATGATGTCATTGCATTCAGCATTTACATTAACAACTACCGAAATTCGAGGAATTTAATTTTGCTTTAATCAACTCAAATTTAATTCCTCTTCCTCGACTCCAACAATGTCAAAAAGAGCTAATTTGATTAAGTCGGTTTTATACAAACATGCACAATTATTCGTAAATACCTTTTGAAAATGAATTGTTGATTAATTTACGTTGTCTTTAAAACTCATTCGGTTCAACGAGGCCTCGAGATGTTTCATCAATGGGACAACTATATAGCGGCACAGCTTCTAAGTTTAATTACAATTGATTAAATATTGATATTATTTGGGTTTTATCTTAGGGTTTTTGTGACAATGTCAACGCAAATTGAATTTGTCAACGGAAAATAAATTTCCACTACAAATTTCACTGCTTTTCTGCTGGTTAATCACAAAGAGGTTCATAAAATTTCTATTTAAGCAGGAATAGTTTATGATATTTTTTTAAAAAATATTTTAAGTTACTGGTAACTTGAGCGAATGTATTTTAGCATTGCAAATGATTTCCAAAGGTATACTTGTATAAAAATATGGGGAAATTTCAAATCATACAAAATTCAATCTTGTGTACTCATTTAAATTCAAGCCAAAAGATAAAGTATTTGAAATACATGTTGTTTAAGTCCTTGTCTTTTTTAAAATTTAATAATTAAATTGTGGGCAATAAGGACGAAGCTTCTTGCAGAATATTTTTTATTTTATCGCCAACGTTTCGTCAGTCATTCCTGACTTCTTCAGGGCTCTACAACGAAAATACATAACATTTAAAAACAACAACATATTATTGTCAAAATTATAAATAAATACATCACAATTCATAAGTTTTAGTCGATATAAATTTTAGTTAATTAATGTGAAATCGAACCAAAAAAAAAAAAATAACTAAACTTCAATAACATTATTTAAATAATAACCAAAATTAAAAATTACTCTACAAATGTCATAAAAATACGTTGTAAAATGACCCAACTGGTAGAACAACAAACCAAGAATATGTTGCTGTTTTTTAATGTTATGTATTTTCGTTGTAGAGCCCTGAAGAAGTCAGGAATGACTGACGAAACGTTGACGATAAAATAAATAATATTTACAAGAAGCTTCGTCCTTATTGCCCACAATTTAATTATTAGAATTTGAAATATTTCGTTTTTGTGTTGAAAAATAGTCTTAAAAATAGTTCTTAATTTACTATTTCACTAATAAAAATGTTTCTTTTTAGTTTCCAATTTATCCCTTTTCAATTATAGTAACTTATAAAATAATAAATCGATAATTTAATAATAGGTTGGGATAAAGTAATTCATTCCTCAACTATCCTCATTTCAAAGCCCAATAAGGCTATTTCGGATTCATCATCTTACGAACCCATAGCCTTGCTCCCCTTATTTTAAAAAATCCTGGAAATAATCCTCCTTAAAAGGATCATTTCTTACTTTAAAAGTAAAACCATCATTCCTTCGCAACAATTTAGCTTTAGGCCTCATCATTCTACAACTCAACAATGCTTTAGAGTTGCGGATGAAATCTTTACAGCCCTCGATAATAAATATTTTTGCCAAGGAGCATTTCTGGATGTTGCATAGGCTTTTGATCGAGTGTGGCATCCAGGCAGTACTGGATTGGTCCACCGGGATATCGGGGATATCCCGGTGGGCCTACTGGTCCACTAATATAGTCAAGTTTAAATTTTTTTCTAATGAAATGATATTAAATTTTTACAATTGTTACTTCTATCTATTTCAATTTAACTTGTTAATTGTACTTTTTTTTTCATTTAATCAATTTTTTTTTAATTATACTTCAACAACAGGAGAAAATATCTGTAACCTAATATGCGAAATTTTTAAAGATATGACAATTGATATTAGTAAATGTATTGGTAATTGTACTGATGGTGCTGCGAATATGCATGGTACTTATAAAGGTTTTAATGCATGATTAAATCATGTTTAACCAAATCAAGTGCATACTTGGTGTTACGCAAGGTTTATAAATTACACAGGTCGCCCCATTAGAAAAAAAATTTGACGTCATACGAAGAATTTTGAAATTTGAATCAGTCTGAAGATATATACGAATTTCTTCTGGAAACGTGTGTTGAGGCCACCTGTGTATTTTATAAACTTTGGGTGTTACGCACATTTATTATATTTAGTTATGATGGATATCACACAAAACACCAAAGAATCCATCTCACTATTTGGTATTTAAGATACATATACGGTTTTTTTAAAAAGAATATTATAAACGACTTATCGTATAGCGAGAATTTATAGTATTAAATTTAAATTTATTTCTACTATTAGAGAAACACGTTAGTGGGCTTAAGATAAGACATTAAGAAAAATGTTTGGTACTTTTAATAATACTTCTGGCATTATATTTTTCGTCGATGTTCTGCAGACTTTCTATGAAATCTCAATATCCGAAAATTTTAACAAAGAAATTGGACATCATGGAAACACTATTTTGACTGAGTTTCTAAAATTTGATATAATTTTAATAGCTCAAATATTTTTTACGAATTTCGGAAGAAATAACACCTTTGTCATCATACTTACAAACATCAGTTATGGATATTGCAATTGCTTTGATATGGTTTAAAATACTACTGATTTTTTTTAAATACAACGAGATATTAATATACTGTATATTAAACAGCAGTAAATTTTGCATTGGCAATTTTGATTTTTTTCAAAATTGAAGAAATGTTAAGTTACAAATAAAAGAGTAAAACTGATAATTCTAACGATAGATTATAGTGTGTATAATGTTATAATGGCTCCAGTTACCAGTAACATGAATAAACGATTTTGAAAAAATAAAAGCAATATTTACTTAAACTTCAAAGCTTTACATTATTTGTTTTGGACTGTCCAATTTGAATGAAATATGCACCGTTTTGTTTTATAATTTTTTGGCAATTTTAAGGATAGCTTCAAAATGCTACTTTAATAGAAGTCTTGGTCCCTTTTGGCGAAAAACGCTAGTAATATCACAATCATCTCTTAATGCCAATTTCTTATGGAGCTAGGAAAGTTTTGTAATGCAAGGAAAAAATGTTAATCGCTTGGTGCCATGTCCGGACCAAGGGAGGGTTAGGGGGGGGGCATGTGCCCCCCTAGGGTATTTTTGTGTGCTGTGGAGATTCCATAACAGTTCATACTTAAAAACAAATCAAATTATTAAAGTTGTGAAAATATATAAATAAGGTAAAGAAAGAAGTGAAACTCTGGTCTATTTCTGGCTGGAATTTCGAATTTTTTTCGCGGTCCCTTTCACGCTCATGTAAATGAAAGATGGTAATGTGCCCCCCCTCAGAAAAAAATCTTGAATCCGCCCTTGGTCCGGACTATATGGTGAATGCATCAAAAGTTCCCAATTAAGCTTCCGGAGTTTCTGGCGGGTCACTAAAGACGTATATGATCAAGCATTGTTCTGATAGAACATGCACGTCTACTGTTGGCTAATTTTGGTCGTTTCTGATCAATCACTAATTTCAAACGGTTCAATTGTTGACAGTAGAGATTCGAATATAGTGTTTGGTCGATATGGAAGCGACTATTAAGAAATTATTTTTTTCTAGTCTCATCAAATGCAAAGCAGATCCTTCATGGCCATTAGTCCTCGTTTAGCCATCATTTGAGCTGCTTCATTGTGCCTTAACGATAATTTTTTTTGCTCATTGTTGCCTTATGTGACCAATTTTTCATCCTCAGTCCCCATTTGTTGAAAAAATGAGTTGATTTCCTTTCGTTTGGCCATCGTTTTGTCGATGGAAATTTGATCAATCATATTATTGGTGTGGCACCCAACATAAAGCTTTTTTTAATTCCAGCTTTGTACAATTGGCTTAAAACTGTTTAATGGTCAATATTTAACTTCTGGTCGATGCTTCGACTACTAACAATCCAAAATATTCAAAGATATTTGACTAGTTATATTTTATGTTCATCTTAATTTATTTGAAAATATAATATAACATATTTTTCATCTTGAAAAGCGTAAACTGAAAAAGACTTTTATCATATTTGCTTTTAAATAACACGAAAAATATTAATATTTTGCTCAATTCTAAGACGAAAACTTTACAAGGAATTGCATAAAATTTTATAATATTAGAAGAATTTATTTACGTAGAATGTCTCCTAGATACCAAGATAGATATTTTGTCTACTTTGCATTCTTCCAGTATATAATCGTTTAAAATTTAAATACAATTTAACATAGTCAACGAAAAAATAAAGTTACAATATGAAATACAACGCGAGACTATTCTCCACAAAACTTTATGAATATTTAATTTTACTGACATCAATTTCATTTTAAACTCTTTTTCTTTTAATTTAATACAAAAAAAAACGGAAAAAAATATTTATAGTAAATAAATTGTGTTCTATCGTAGATACGATAAAAATATATTAGTTCCTTTATTGTAACTGCGATTATCAAGGTCTGTTAAATTTTGAATTTATATTTTGTTCATTAAGAAAATAATTTTCTTAATCGTTAGTAACAGCATTACAATACTAAAGACTTCGTTAAAAATGTATAAGTCTATCAAGAGAAATTAATTTTAATTGTAATGAATAATTCAAATGAAACCAAAGTTGCATACAACTTTAACTCGTCTAAGTACACATAAAACTTTGGTTGAACTTAGATTTTACTTGAGACTTTTTTTAATTAACTCAAGATATTAATTGCTTGACTAATTATGACTTTAATTAGATGCGCATTTTGTTTTGAAAGAGTCTATTTACTTTTCAATACTGTCGAAAGTATAAATTTTCCAACATCAAATTATAAAACTTGAATACCTATATATCTTCAAGTTTCATTAAATCATAATTGGGCTCTACACAAAATTACCTTAGTCCTTAAAACTTTAAGGCTTTCTTATCTCGAAAAGGTAACGAATCTCTTAAACGAGAATCACTTCTTTCCAGCTCTCTTTATCTAGAATAATACAGATTTATTCGTTGTAGTATTTTTATGAGCAATTGGACTATATAATTTTACGTTTTTAACATTGCTATTGCTAAATTTAAAAAGAATAAAGCTTTCTAATTTTAAAGCTTCTAACTAGGAAATGTAGCTTTAGGAATGTAGGTTAGTATGATAAATGGCCTCCGGAAAGGTATTTAAATGATACTTAAGAATTGCGTAGGTACTAAGGAAAAAGTAAAATTTCAAAACTCTATTTCAAATGGTTTTATGAAAAACAATTATTACACTGATCAACAAAAAAACTTTTTTTCTGTGTAACAAGAAAAATTTTGGCTGATTCTGTTAGGAATAAGGTCAAGTAGAGTAGAATTAGTAGTCTAAACTATTAAATACGAATATTTTTTTTATAATATGATTCTTTTTACTTTTCTTAAATTACAAATTATTTTAACAAAAATTAAATTTTTATGAATGTAATAATATTAATATATGTACTTTCTTATGATTTTCTCCTATATTTTGCGTCAGAAACGTCCCTCTGTAATCCCCAGCAATAATCTGCCAGCATAGTTGGACTCCATTTTCCCTGGTATCGTTTTTCTATTGTAAAAATGTCTTGGCGGAATCTTTCTCCATGTTCGTCACTAACGGCACCCAAGTTTGGGGGAAAAAAGTCTAAATGCGAATGTAAAAAATGTATTTTTAAGGACATATTGCAGCCTAATGCTTTATAATTCTCTAAAAGTTCCTCGACAATATTGTTATAGTCATTTGACCGGTGATTTCCAAGAAAATTTTCAGTGATTTTTATAAGTGATTCCCAAGCTAGTTTTTTTGGACCATCGAGTTGTTCTTTAAATATATCATCTTTTATCACTTGCCTGATTTGAGGACCTACAAACACACCTTCTTTAATTTTAGTGTCACTGATTTTAGGGATTTTTTTCTTTTAGGTATTGAAATCCAGCGCCATTTTTATCCATTGCTTTCACAAAGTTTTTTTTTAACGCAATGGTTTTCCCTATCCCTACTGTCCCATTCACAAAGAAAACAACAAAATTGTGTATACCAAAGTTGCAATCCTAATAAAAGAGCAACAACTTTTAAATCTCCGCAAATTTTCCATTTATGTTCGTCATACTTAATCTTTTCTAAAAGAAATTTCATTGTTTCATAGGATTTTTTCATGTTAGCACTATAACCTACCGGTACAGAGGGAATATTATTACCATTATTGTAACAAAACTGCCTTTAAGCTTGTTTTTGAAGTATCAATGAATAAACGCCACTCTTCAATTTTGTATTGTATTCCCAAAATATTCATAACACCACAGACATTGTTACAAAATATCACGGAAACTAGACCTACTCAAATTAATATACATATGATTTTGTGGAGAGGTTAGGTAGATATTTCGAAATTACTGCTTACTTTTCTTGTTACAAAATTTTGTTGATCAGTGTTATGAATCATGAAAAATACAATTTTTTTCTCTTTAAAATTTACCTTATCGACTCAAATTTTAATAAAAGAGCAGTTGTAGTGCTTTTTTATTAAAAAATATACATCTACATAGCTTTATGAGCTCTACAAAAACTAAAAAAAATAACCTTGACGCTATTTTTAAACTTAATATCCATTCCGTATAATGTTTGATTATTTCAGATATTTTTTTAAAAGATATTACCAAGTGGAAAAAAATCCACTTCCGCGCTTATTGCCAATTACTGTGTTTAGACCTGAATAAGTACTTGTACATAAAATACCAACAAAGAAATAAAATCATTTCTGGTGTATTCATACACCCATACGTCTTTTCTACATTTCTGATAAAAAATCGAATCAATATAGTGTTTAATTTCTTTTTTAGTTGATAAATTCAGTACTCAACGTTACAATTTTTACAACGTTCTTTATATTATTACGAGAGATCGAATTACATGCATTTGTGTGTTTGCATATGCGTTATTGCATAATTTGGTACTTTTTCAGTTATTGCATATTTTGGTACTTTTTCATTCGCAGTGCTTATTTCTGTAGTTATACGTGTTAGGCGTGTTGTATTATGCCATCGACATATTCGCCTTCAGTGGCGTAGCTACCTAGGGGCTAGGCGGGGCAGTGCCCCGGGGCCCTTAAGCTCAGTGGGCCCTCGAATTCTTACCAGAAATCTCGTTCGAAATGAACTTTTGAAAATTCAGTTGGAAATTCACCAATTATGTAAGGAAATAATGAGCAAATATGGAGTGCTAGAATGCGACCTAACGGAAGTATTTACAACAATGTTATTATTCTTTACAATTCCTGTCACTTCTGCAGCAGCTGAAAGGTCATTTAGCAAATTAAAAATAATAAAAAATCATTTAACAAATAATATGAGCCAAACTCGACTCCGATATTTTTCGCTAATAGCAATTGAAAACAAAACCGCATCCAGCCTGGCTTTAAACGAAGTCATTGATATTTTTGCGAAAACTAAAGCTAGGAAAAAATTGTAAATATAATTGTTATTTAGTCAGTTGGTAGGCCCGACTTTTATATAATAAATTCTTGAATCTTCTCTATTTCGTTTGGTTAGCCAAACCTACACCAAGTATTAATTGTAATTTATATTGTTACTGTTTAATATTTTTAATATCTGTCCTGCAGTGCACAAAAAAGAGCTTAAGTAGCTTAGCATTTTTAAAGTATTTGTATATTTCATATTTTTATTTCATAAATCCTAATCAGTTTACATGGCAGTGGGGCCTCATTTTTTAATTTGCCTCAGGGCCCTTGGTTACCTAGCTACACCACTGTTAAATTCTGAAAGTATTCTACCCAAAATTGCATCAGATCACTTATTTAGCCCACGAATTACATCGAGTTGCGGAAAAGATCAGAAACAAGTTCGAGATAGTTTAGAGTTTAGAAATTGGTTTCTTCTACAAAAAAACGTATTTTTGAAAGTACCATCGTGAATATAGGTATATAAAGAGTAACTTCCAAACGTAGCACTACCCCTCCCCAAATCAATGTAAACACGGTGGGAAACTTAGTAGAAAGCCGTATTGTTTTATGAAAAAAAATTCGAAACTTTAAAAGAAATAGTTGGAAAATTTAATAAATCAGACGCCATTGAAATCAATTTACGCCACCTGGCGTTTAAGGATCTTTCAATCAAAAAAAAAAAATTACTCTTATTGCAATACATTTCAGCAATATACTCGATGCAATGAAGAAACTAGAAACATTCCTATGTGCAAGTCCTTGGAGATATTTTAAAAAAAAATGATGGCTAAAATTCGTGGCAAATTAAATTAAGTTTTGTATAAGAACTCCGGTTTTGAAGGAATAAAGAAAATTGATGCATTTATCTTTGACTGAAGAGATCCTGGAGAGATCTCTGAAAATTCCGCCAAATTTCCAGTTTTATCCGGTAACGCCAGTTGACGTCAAACGGTCATTTTTAGCATTTCACCTTTTACATCAAATTGGTCCAATTGTGAATCTAAACTATCCAGGAGACCCCACTCAAATATACTCAGAAAATTTCAGCAGAATTGGTCTGGCAGCTTAGCAGGAATTCAGCCAAGCGATACATTGACGAGTGTATGCTGTCCAATGATATTAGTGTGCATTACTCAAAGCTTTCTACTTCATTGAGCATAATATATTATCTTTGCTTATTGATAGTTATGGAAAATAACTTTCTGATTGTAATATTTTTAATTAATTGTATTGTAATTATAAATAAGAGATTCTAATTTTTATTATTTAAGACTTGCAATTATACCATTAACTACACGTTAAAAGTATTTTATTCAGGGAAATATTTAATTTAAAATTTATTTGACAAATTCAAACCTTCTAATTGCAATTTTGTACATCACTCTTTATCTGATTACTCTTAATTAAAACAATACTCTAAGTTAATTATTTCATTTCCCTTCAGTTTATAATTTATAATTCATGTATAGGCATTGTAATGCATAGACTGCGAATTACGTCAGTGCACAAGCCGTTCCATTGCGTATACATATTCGTATATACAAGCAGCATAAGGTCTGGGCGGGATTTTCGCAAATTTTTAAAATTTCAATAATCAAAACAAATGAATATCAATAAATCTCGCAATCCCATTGGCTCATAGCAATACATTGCCAAGTGTATGCTGTCCATAGATATTAGTGTGCATTGACCAAAGCATTCTACTCTTATTAATGAGGCCCTCAGGGCTTACTTAATTGATGTTATATTATGCTTATTTATGGTTATGGAAAAAAACTTTCCTGAATTGTGATTTTAAAAACCGTTTTTTAGAAATCTAATATCTGAAGTTTTAACACGTCAATTCGGGTCATCCTAGAGGAATTCCGAAAAAAAATTTTTATTTCAATATAAAACTGTTTTATCTTAGAGAAAATTCAAAACACAATTATTATTTATTTTTTTTTGAAAACTACATTTAAAAGAAACTAAGGTTAATGAAAGATTTAAATAAAATTTCATTGTTAGGAAAACCATTTACTAAATAAATGAGTTTGATATATGGCTCTTTCTTTACGTCGAGGACTGAAGTTTGAAAGTAAAAGAAAGATAAACAAGGAATACAAAACTTTAGTTTTACGTTCAGCCTTAAGGGTTTTGAAATTGGGTTAACTTAATTTTAGAGTTTTCTATTGATTGACCAAAAAGTCTAAAGTAAACAAAGAATAGTCTCTGAAGATTTAGTTAGCTCAACTGATTATGAATAATAGGTAAACGTATATACGTATGTCACTAAAGACAGAGACCCAAAAAATATATATATAAATTCATTATGTAAGAGTGAAAAAAAACGTGTAAGTAAAAATCAAACCTAATAATCACGACAATAATTATTGATTCAAATTTGAATTGACTAATTGTTGTTATATCAAATCGGTTTTATTAAATTGACATTTTTGTTACTAGTCAGTAATAGTTGTGGTGAATATTTCGTGGCTCTTAGTAATATATAATGTAGATAAAACTGAGAAATGAGTGCTTAAATTTATAAGGATCAAAAATCAAAAAATTAAGAAGATTAATCAATACAAGTACTTGGAATCTGTAATAAATTGTGCAGGTGAATGCTTAAGGGATGTGAATCACAGAATGTCTTAAGAATTAAGAGGAAAAGACCGAACCAGCATACTGAAGAACATGCCATTCAAATTGAAGAGCAAAAATTACATACAAGTGGTAAGTTTGCAATGTTTGGGGGTTGAAATGTTGAAGTAATCACTGTATTATTCACTGAAGGGTATAGTAAGAAAAGTGATCATGCCAGGACAATCGTGAAAACAACCAAAGTTGACCGGAAAATGAGGGATTTATGATTGAAGTACTGAGAAGAAATGCATAGTATACAGGAGGAAATTGGAGCAGCAGACCAAAGAAAATTCTCATCACAGTAACTATTGGTCATATATTCCAGCCTTAGTAAACTCCAAGTGAATGAAAAGAAAAAAGCGAGTGGAGAAGTAAAATTATAATGGATAATTCGGTTCAACATGTTAATGAATAGGAAAATGATTATTGAAATACAAAATAGCGACGTTTTTCTGATTTCTGGTTATGAAAAAAAATAGATTTTTTTGGTAATAACAAGGTAATAACATTATGATTAGATTTTTTACAAATGTTAAGGAAAAATCAAAGTTTATTATACTATATACTTTTTTAGGTATTCAATTTACAAAAAAACGATGGAATATTGGGAAAACTAAGCACTGGACGGACGAATCTTCAATGTTATCAAACAGACCCAAGGTTTATAAAATACACAGGTGGCCTCATGGTGGCTACGTGACGTATCCAGAAGAAATTCGTACATATCTTCAGACTGATTCAATTTCAAAATTCTTCGTATGACGTCATTTTTTTTTTTAATGGAGCAACCTGTGTAATTTACAAACCTTGAAACAGACCGACAACTAGGTATTGTTGGCAACAATGAAAGGAGAAATACAAGTCATGTTCCATTGTCGTCGAAACCTTCTGAAGTATATTTGTATATTGAAATATTTTTGTATATGCATACAAAAAAGGTTAAAAATTATTAAAATATCGGATAGAAAAATACCTCTTCATATCAACGTTAAAAAGGAGATGCGGCTTAAATGAAATATTTTGGAACTAAAACCCAATCGTTGATATGAATTTTAAAATATAAGCAATTTCAATTTTCTAATGGTTCAATTCAAAGCATCTATATTCTTAGTCATAAATTCAAACGTAATTGGGTAATTATCATCTCGAAATTCTTGTTCACTAAATTTTTATAAAAATCAAAGCGACATACAATGGTAATTCCTTTTCCATGAAAAGAACATTGCTTGGGCTAATTGGTTATAATTTTTGAACCATATGAATATCTCTATAGAATAATAAATATATAATACCTTTAAAGTCATTTCCTCACTATGTCCCAAATTTAAGATTATCACATTTTTAAACTTTTAAATCAAAAATTATTAACGAATTTGATTAATCTATTAAAAACAAAATAGACTTTCAAAAATCTTTTGAGTTTGGAATGAAAAGTAAAGATTACGTTTTCAAATATATTTTTTATGTTTCCCATAAAAAAAATCATTCCCTCATAGCTATAGTAATAGTTGATATATTAACGTATCTGTAATCATTCATGAAGGCTCTCATCGATTTTTGATTTATGTCAATACTAATTATTATTTCACATATTAAATTCATTTTATACGTGCTAGAGTAGGGTGATTTTTTTTTGGGACTATTTTTTTTTTGCTCTTATGCCGAAATTTTGTTGGAAATACTTCAAAAAAAAATCCCTGAAAGTTTGAGCTCTTAATATTAATATTAAGTACTCGTTCACAGCGTGTGAATATTTTCCATTTAAAATACACGTAAACTTTGATTTTTTTTTAAATTTTTATAGCTCAGCGACATTTTATGGTATCGCCTCGCTCAAAGTCGGAATTTTTTTACACTTGTACGCTCTACAAAAGTGCCTATTTTTAAGAATTTTTAATAAGGAATAAAAAAACAATATTTTTTTAAATTTTACTCAATAATCCGTAAAAATTTTATAGTAAGAGAAATTCAAGGCTCAATATCTCGAGAAATATCGATCTTAGCAATTTGGTTTTCTGGAACTTTTTTGTAGAAAATTAAATTTCCTATAAATTTTCTATTAAAATTTTTTCTGTAGGTCTTGTAATTCATGAGTAACTGAGAGAAAAACGATAAATCTATGAAAAATCTAGGTTTAGTGACCCGTACTACCTCGCCCGTGTAAATTACGATTTTGCCGCAACAAGCACTTTTGTAAAGCATACAATTGTAAAAAAATTCCGACTTTGAGCGAGACGATACCATAAAATGCCGCTGAACTATAAAAATTTAAAAAAAAAAATCAAAGTTTACGTGTATTTTAAATGGAAAATATTCACACGCTGTGAACGAGTACTTAATATTAATATTAAAAGCTCAAACTTTCAGGGATTTTTTTTTGGAGTATTTCCAACAAAATTTCGGCATGGGAGCAAAAAAAAAATCACCCTAGTGCTAGAGTATTGGTTCCAAAATAAAAATATGAAAATTATTTCAAGATTACATTTTATTTCGACATTCCTTCAGATTGAAGAAAAATAAAGATATTTACTATATCTTAATAATAATTGCACAGTAAAGTTATTTGTCAAAGACAGTAAACTTACACAAATATTTAGAACTAACAAAAGTACATGAACTAATATTTATTAAGTTATTCGTCATTCCCTCATTTCAAATTGAAACGAAGGAATGACAATATATGAGGTAATGGTTTTTAAGCTAATTGAACTTGACTGTTTCTATTTCTTTGCATATTTAGTACTTAAATTCACTGTTATTTCCTGTTCAAAGATGTTGACATCATTCATATTTACTTTAATATTAATTATTGCTGTAAGTACAATGCAGAGATACAAGTAGTTCATTTTGACGAGGCAAAAAAACAAATAACACTTTACAGAAGAGTATTATACTATTGCAACAATAATACTTTAAGGGTCCAAACTTTTTTCTTTCCATCTAACAATAGCAAACACGATTCAATGACGGTATGGCCTATAAAAATTATTCCGTCACTTTAAAAATTATAATTCGTCTAAAATAAGTTTATTTTGGGGACTACTAATTGACAAAAAAAATTCAAATTTTTAAAGTATTTTTCTTTCTGATTTTGAAATTTGATGAGAATGACCCAGTTATCCTCGGAATCCAAGAATCTTATCGATCAAATTTTCTATTAAAACACAGATGGAACAATTAAATTGAAATTGGTCAGAAATTTCTCTTTTCCACTTGCAAATATATTGGGATACAATCCAATTTCCAATTCTATAGGTATTTAATAATTCAATAAACAATTAATTCCACTGATTTTTTTTTCACGTAATTAAATTCGCACCCTCAAACCGTAGCATCAATTAATTAAGAAAACGTAACAATTAATGTAAAGTTTTTTTTTAACTTGAAACGTTTAATTATTACAAATATTTGTTGGAAAGTATGAAATAAATTCGCATTTAATTGCACTTTAATTAACATTGTAACACGCTTCATTATTAGCTACTCTTCACATAAATGCATTTTTAATATTCCAGACCTGTACTCGTTGTACAATTTGTATACAATTCCATTTTTTTTTTGCTAAACAAATTCATTCTTTTGTCAAAAGTGTTGGGGTTTCTGTAAAATATGTTTTCAAATAAGTAAACCCATTTTAATTTTCATAGAAAGTCTGCAACTAAACCACACACTTTCTAAAAGCCGCAGCCAAAATTAAAACGTCAACTTTTGCGCAGAGCTTAATTGACTTGGGAAGCTTTTATTTTGTGTACGAATTTAAAAACCGAAAATGTTTTGTCATAGTTTATAATACAAAATATGGATCAAGTCGAGCAAATGAAATGTACTTAATGCAACTCTGCACTTGCATGTGTTACAATAAAATTCTCATATTGAAAAATATATTTAAAAATTATCTTATAGTGTCGGCAAATAGACACGCCATTAAATAATTCGAAACTTACAGAGATTTTACACGTAGATATTCTGCCGAATGGAAGGGGGGAAAGTTGTACGATAATTATTTTATATAAATGGTGTGAAATCAAGATTATAAGTACACACTAACTTTATTAGTTTAACGGTATAACTTGCTTCATAGTTGTTCATTATCAATTAGTAACTTACCCTTAAACAACTCCAAACAGTGTTAATTTTTTTCATATACCCTAAAGCTAAATTGTGTTTTAAAAAAGTTTACCCCCAAAAATAAAAAAGAAAAATGTGTAACGAAGATGTTGCGGCTTTGGTTGTTGATAATGGATCGGGAATGTGTAAGGCAGGATTTGCAGGAGACGATGCTCCTAGAGCTGTTTTTCCAAGTATCGTTGGCCGCCCTCGTTATCAGGTAGGTGCTTTTTTGGGGGGGTTGACGATGGGGTTGACATTGATACAACCACTTACATATTCATGCACAAAAAACCGATAGACATATTCGTTATTTGTATTAGGATGTCAGTTACCTTTACTTTTCAGAAAAAAAATCGATATGACACATACAATTTGCTGAGATTAAATTTTCCACTTGTCAATTCCAATTTATCATAAAGTATTCATTTTGTTTGATTTCTCATTGAGAATAGAGGGTAGTTTAACCGTTAAGTCCTTTTTTTTGGACATTCAAGCTTTTTATTGCGTTATTTACCTTTACACTTCTCTATTTTTCAATGGCTCGAATATAACGTCAACGTAATTCATCCCTTTACAAGAAAATAGAATCTTTTTAACTGGAATCTATACATTTGATACAATTGTTTTGATTACAAAAATTCTTGTCTAGTCAATTGAAATGTGACAATGTGGGGCATTGTTTTTTCATCCCTGGAGCAACGTTTATGTGTGGAATCCTAAAATTTATTAATCTCTAAAGCTCAGCTTAATCTAAACAGACCAAACTCTGTTTGCAGTCCGAGCAAGGCTTTATCGCAAATTATCCCAATATTTTAATTTGTGCTTTATTCGTGCTAATTGTTTTTATGTAAATTTAGTACAAGTGTATGACACTAATTGAATTTTTTGAATAATAACGTTTGAATTTTAATTCAGAATGAATTGATGATCAGATTTAGAAAGTTGAAATTTTGGAAGTTTTGCCTTAAAATTTGGCTTATTTTTTTAAAGATTCGTATCAATTGAGCAACTTTTGTCCTCAAAAATTGATCTTTATTAACTTTAGGTTTTTTGGTTTATCGATAGGAAACTCTAAAATTAAGTTATCTCAATTTCAAAGCCCTTTAAGAAACGATAAAATACCAAAGTTCTTATACTTTCAATTTTCGACATAAAGATATGACATAGATACGTAACTATGAATTAAATGACTATAATATCCCATTTTAAGTTTTCCCCGCAGGTTGCTTTTTTAAAACTACTAAGAGCTTTTAGGGGCACTACTGCAGAATTTTTAAAAAAAATTGATAGAAAAGCTAACCATACTTGTTTTAAAGGATCAAGATCAGGGATTTTCTTTATAATTCTGTGGAAGGCAGATTTATGATTTTCACTTCCACAAATTGTTATAATGAAACTTCTAAGCGTTTTAGTACATAAATTTTATACTAAAATTTAGTACAAGTATATGACACTAATTGTATTTTTTGAATAATTACGTTTGAGTTTTAATTCAGAATGAATTGATGATCTGATTTGGAAAGTTGAAATTTTGAAGGTTTTGCTATTAAATTTGGGTTATTTTTTTAAAGATTCATATCAATTGAGCATTTTTTACCTTCAAAAATTGATCATTGTTAATTTGACGTTTTGGTTAATCAATTAGAAACTATAAAATTAAGTTATCTCAGTTTCAAAGTCCTTTACGGTAGGATAGAAATCCAAAGTTGTTTATTCCATATTTATATTTCTTATGCTTTCAATTCTCGACAAAAGAGAGGACATAGGCATTTCACTATGATTTTTTTTTTGGATTTTTAGGAGGTTTTAGGGTCACTATTGCAGAATTTTTAAAAAATATGCAAGATAAACTGACAATACTTGTTTAAAGAAAATAAGATAGGGATGTTCTACATGATTCTGTGGAGGTCAGATTTAGTAAGATTTTCATTTCCCCAAATCATCTTCATAAAAGTACTGAGCTTACCTACATTAACTTTAAACTGAAGTAACTTTCGGAATATTAATCTTATTTAATCAAAATTTGCGGTACATTTTGTGAATTCCTTAGCAGTAGGACTCTGATGTATTTGTTCAACTCGGCTGTAGAAATTTTGATGGGATAATATCAATAAAATCTTCTTCGATAATAGGATAAGAAGGAAGTTAAGTAATAATTGATAAAACCATCTTGTCAAGCAAAAATTTTGCATTAAAACGGTATATAACACTATATTATTCATTAAGTCTTATTCAAAAAAATGCGCCAAAAATTACATACCCCAAAACGCGTAGAATTTTCATGATTATCGGATACATACGAGTGTTATATTTTAAATTTTTTAGTCTCAACCCCTTTGATTTCATCCCTTCTAATACAAACCCCAAAAAAATTGACATATTACCCATAAAAATTGATAAAAACTACCTGCTTCAATGTCAACAATCGAAATGGATTTAAGTCTAAAAATTTATCATAAATCCACTTGGAATCCTAAAAATTCCCTAGTAATTTTATCCTAACAACCAAAGACTACAACAACTAAAATTGGAATGCAATGTGAAAATATTTTCCCAAGTCAAAATTCGCTAAATTCCAAACCCTAATGAAACCTTTGGAGTTCATTTCCCAAAAAATGTCAGTCTTCAACAATTAGAATGACTTCACAACGATAGCTTAAAATTTTACAATTTCGCCGGCCGAATAAAGAGCTATCGCGGCCCCGATGGTGGCCCTCGGGCCATATGTTGGACAGGCGATTAACCTAGCGATATAACCACGGCTAATCGGCCCAGAAATGATATTTTATTGATACTTAAAAGATGTGCTAGTACTTATAAATTTTTTTCATAGAATTTCTTGAACCGTTTGATCTAAAATTTCACTATAATCAAGGGACTAATAATGCAATTTTATAAAAAGTAAAAAAATGTATAACTTGGTTAAAACTACAAAAAAAATATAATTTTGAAAAACAGATTTTTTATAGTAGGACATCCATTTCATTCTGTTTTTCGTCCATTATTTTTAAAATATTTCAGTTTTGAAAATATTTTTCCTAAACTATCAATAAACATTGATAAAATATGTTCAATGAAGCAGGCGCTGAGCGCCTTATTCATAACAGTAGATAGCTTTAAGCAATGCACACTAAGATCAATAGACAACATACACACGTCAATGTACGTGGCTATTAGCCAATGAGATTGCGAGATTTATTGATATTCATTTGTTTTGATTATTGAAATTTTAAAAATTTGCGAAAATCCCGCCCAGACCCTATGCTGCTTGTATATACGAATACGTATATGCAATGGAACGTCTTATGCACTGACGTAATTCGCAGTCTATGCATTACAATGCCTATACAAGCATTATTATTAAATGAATTAAGAGTATTAATACAATTATAAGTAATATTACTATGAGTTGTGAATAATTGCAATGATAACTTTTGAATTTGTTAAATACAAATTAAATTCTTCCCTGATTCAAATATTTTTATAGTGTAGTTATATTAGCCCTATTTATATACCATAAAATATTTTCAATTTTTTGTGACTATTTACGTCCATCTTCAGGTTCAGCAAGGTAATTGGCAATAAGCGTATATTTGTTCTTTTTTTATTTATTTTTCACTTTATAATGTCTTTTCGAAAGATCTGGTAATATTATAACGGAGGTATATAAAATTTGAAAATAATTTAGAGCTTTATTTGCGCCGTTTATTTTAAAAGTGAGGTAAGTCCATTTCAAGAACAATCCCAATAGTATAACGGGAGTTTTACTATCAGGTAGCTAATAAAAATAACAATCTTTATTTAATTTAGAAAGTGTATGTAGTCCTTATACCAAAAATAAAAATGAAAACTACCATTAGGGTATAAACGATGAAATAACATTATACAATGAAAAATATTTTCGTTTTCGGTAAAATCAATCGGTATTATATGTATTATAATATTAAATGTTGATTAAATGTTTCAATAAATGAAAATACACAAATAAAATTATATCAATTTATCTATTAACTTTTTTTCTGTATAAAGTAATTAAATGATTTTTATTAGTTCAAAATGGGTGCGAACTTCGGGTTATTTTGTTACCTGGCAAGCTCAAATTTCTAAGTCCGAATTAATACATTAAAAATTCTTATTTAAACCGTTTATTTTGAAAGTGAGTTAAGTCCATTTTAAGAACAATCCCTATAGTATTGTCATTTTTAACCATAGGAACATAAGATACGAAGGAGGAGGGAATAATTGGCGTTTTTGTTAACAACTAAAATGAAATCAGTTATTTCTGAAAATTTACCAGTTAAATAATTATCATACTTTGTTCTAGTTACCTACAAGAAGAAGAACCACCATATAGACTGTCCTTGGAATAGACTTACGCCACTTTCAAAATAAACGAGTCATTTAATTAATTCATTGCTAGTTCGAAACCATATATCCATATTGATGTTATTTATTTTTTAAAAAAAAAAGCATTATCAACCCCTAAATCATTTAATATTTAGATCAATCGGTTTGATAAATTTTAAGAAAAAAATTATCTTTTTTACACTTTTTATTTTCGTAACTTTGCCTCTATTATCTCACTTTGTTGTTTATAAAGTACGGAATTTATAATTTCATTTTTTCCTACTTCCCAGTACTTTATCGTGCTGAATTTTGACTCACCTACTAACTCTCGAAGACAATATATGCACCCATCGTAAAATTTAATAATTACCAAATATTTCTACTTTAATTTAACATTTAACTTTGAATATAAATCTTGTTGCCTATTTTCACAGGCGCATTTAAAATTGAGTCAATTAAAGGACCATCAAAAATTGATCTTGAAAATATTTGGAAAGACTTACAAGGAGAAAATGAAAGTATTTAACAAAAGGTTTTAAAATTGTCGCTTCTATTGATAAAATACACTAAAAAGGTAAAAAATAAATTTATGAACTGAATCTTCGTACCGAATGCACTATCGATATATCGAGTCCGCGGTCCCATTTGAAAAAGTTTGTTTTTTAATTTAATAAAGAAATACTAAAATATAATATTGTCCGAAAATTGCACCTTTTTTTCACTCAGGAGTCCTTGGCATTAGACATAAACTCAAAATTTGTTCCTTAAAAATTCCAAAAATATGACTTAACCAACAAAAACTATCGCTGAAAATTACAAATAAGTGGATTTTATTCTTTTTACAGTTTAATTAAGTGAAACTTTCACAATTGCTCTTTGGAAATCAATATCACTTTGGTAAATATATCTGTCTAATTGTTCACGTCTCGATTACGAACGATAGCTTTTAATTAACTATTGCCTCAAGAGAAAATTAATTACTCTACACTCAATTAAAAACTTAAACTTTTCGCAATTTCTTTGTTATTATTATAAGAAACTATAAATCTATCTGCATGTTTATTTCCATCATTATACGACTGAGATTTCTAGTTGAAAATTAAATGCTCTTCATTCATTGCAATATTCTTTTAAATTCTTATTACCATTTATTTATATTCCAGATGTACATCAACTAAAATTTATTTCTTAAATGCACGAATGAAGTTATCCAGTTATCAATTTCTTTGCAATAAAAAAAAAACGAACTTAAGGAGCTCATCCGTAAATACTTTATACAAAGTATGAAATTTTTACAAGCATAGAAATGTTAAACATTTAAATGTAGGCATTCCATTAAAAAGAATGTTTTTAAATACATTTGTATTTTTAAAGTTATTTAACTTACAATTAAGATAACTTTGGTGAAAAATTCAATTACAAAGAGGATTCTAGTCACGTATTGTGAAACTTGAGAAAAAATATTAATAAGACTGTTCCATTTAAAATAAAATCATATTATTTACATTTTCAGGGAATTATGGTGGGAATGGGACAGAAAGATTCGTATGTGGGGGATGAGGCCCAGAGTAAACGTGGAGTGCTTACAGTGAAATATCCGATCGAACATGGCATTGTGACCAATTGGGATGATATGGAGAAAATTTGGCACCACACGTTCTACAACGAACTTCGAATCGCTCCTGAAGAACATCCCGTTTTGCTGACCGAGGCTCCCTTAAACCCGAAAATCAATCGGGAGAAAATGACGCAGATTATGTTCGAAACGTTTAGTGCTCCAGCTATGTATGTGGCGATTCAAGCCGTTTTGTCGTTGTATGCTAGTGGACGTACGACGGGAATTGTTCTGGATTCGGGTGATGGAGTTTCACATACTGTTCCGATTTATGAAGGTTGGGAATTTTCGAAGATTTTCAAGGAATTTCTGATTGATTTGGTTTTGGTTTTTTCAGGGTACGCATTGTCGCATGCCATTCTTCGGTTGGATTTAGCTGGACGTGATTTGACCGATTATTTGATGAAAGTTTTGACCGAAAGAGGATACTCATTTACGACGACCGCAGAACGGGAAATAGTTCGGGACATCAAAGAGAAATTGTGCTACGTGTCGTTGGATTTCGAGCAAGAAATGACAACGGCGGCCACCTCAACAGCCCTGGAAAAGTCGTACGAACTACCCGATGGACAAGTACTCGTCAAACTCCACACCGATATTCCCGAGGCGATCGTTTTAAAATGTTTGTCCTTTTTTTAGATTATCACAATCGGAAATGAGAGATTTCGGTGTCCTGAAGCGATGTTCCAGCCGTCGTTCCTGGGCATGGAGGCGTGCGGTGTACAAGAGACGACATACAACTCGATTATGAAATGCGATGTCGACATTCGCAAGGATTTGTACGCCAACACGGTGCTGTCTGGAGGCAGTACAATGTTCCCGGGAATTGCCGATCGTATGCAAAAGGAAATTACCTCGTTGGCGCCGTCGACGATGAAAATCAAAATTATTGCACCACCCGAACGAAAGTATTCGGTCTGGATTGGAGGAAGTATTCTGGCAAGTTTGTCGACGTTCCAGCAAATGTGGATTTCCAAACAGGAATACGACGAGTCCGGACCATCGATCGTACATCGAAAATGCTTCTAAGTTGTCGTCGCAAGAAACTAGTTATCAGAGATATAAGTAAATTATATTTTCCTATTTATGACTAACTTAATAATTTATCAAATTAATAAATTAACAATCTAAAACATATTTGAATTATAAGCCAATAAGTTTACAATATCGCAATTGCTGATAAAATATCTTTCATACCTGAAATTGGTATCAAACTATTCAAGATGTATTTAGGTAACCTTCGACTGACTTCCTTCACAGTTTTTGTTAAAAAAAAACTAAAGAAAAAGTATTATAAACGTATTATAACTACCCGACTATTGTCACTTTACACCAACAATAATAATTGTGTATAAAAATTATTAAAAAATATTATATTTTTTTGAAACATGTCTTTTCTTTTACGCTTAAGAAACATTTCATTCATCTACCTTAGCTTGAACAGAGCAGTTTAGGATTAAATAAAGTGTATAATGAAATTATATAACTTGCAAATAAATCAAAATTATCAATAAACACAAAAATTAAAAAAGAGACCATAACGAAGCTGATGAGGAATAATGGGAACCACCAACATGGACCTGCAATCATCCACAAAAGGAAATGCCATTGTTCTGGAACAAAGACGTACAGAATTTGCAGAATACATAAGAGCCTTCGAGCAAATAATCAACCAAGATATGATCACTGACACCTATATCCATTGTGCACTATAAATATGGATCAATGGCATAGCTAGGTAACCAAGGGCCCTGGGGCCAATTAAAAATTGGGACCCCACTGCTAAACTGATTAGGTATTATCAAATAAAAATATGAAATATACAAATACTTTAACAATGCTAAGCTACTTAAGCTCTTTTTTGTGCACTGCAGGGCAGGTAATAAAAATATTAAACAGTAACAACATAAATTACAATTAATACTTGGTGTAGGTTTGGCTAATAAAACGAAATAGAGAAGATTCAAGGGTTTATTATATAAAGGTCCTGCCTACCAACTGACTAAATAACAATTATATTTACAAGTTTTTCCTAGCTTGAGTTTTCGCAAGAGTATCAATGACTTTGTTTAAATCCAGGCTTGATGCAGTTTTGTTATCAATTGCTATTAGCGAAAAATATCGGAGTCGAGTTTGGCCCATATTATTTCTTAAATATTTTTTTATTATTTTTAATTTGCTAAATGACCTTTCAGTTGCTGCAGAAGTGACAGGAATTGTAAAGAATAATAACATTGCTGTAAATACTTCCGTTAGGTCGCATTCTAGCACTCCATATTTGATCATTATTTCCTTGCATATTTGGTGAACTTCCAACTGAATTTCTAAAAGTTTAGTTCGATCGAGATTTCTGGTAAGGATTCGAGGGCCCCCTAAGCTTGAGGGTCCCGGGGCACTGCCCCGTCTAGTACCTAGGTAACAACGCCACTATCCATCGCAGAACCAGCATAGAAATTATCGATGCTCTCGAATAACCAATAAAGAGATCCTTTCACAAACTCTGCAAAAGATAGTGGAGAAATAAACCAAAAAGAACTATCCCAAACTCTAACTAATTTTTTTTTTTTTTTTCCCGTTTTTGTGTATTTGCAATCTGTCCCTGGACAATGAGCAAATCTGGTCTACGTCCGCGCTCTATATTGACTCTTTATTGAGTCAAAATCAAGCTCCTTGAACTTACTCCCTGTGAGGCAATTCCAGAAACGTGTAGCGCTTCAGTCTATTGTTCTCTCCGCTGTTGTCAAGTAGGCTGATCGCCAGATGATTGGCGTGGTCTTCCAGTCTTTTTTGATATTTTTGGCTGAATCTGGCGATCTCTTCTCTCACGGTGGTCATCTTCAGGTCGTTATGTATGTCGTGGTTAGTGATATACCATGGAGCGTTCGTAATGAGTCTGAGTGTCTTAGACTGAAAGCGCTGTAGGATATCCACATTGGAGTTGCTAGTTGTTCCCCACAGTTCGATGCCGTAGGTCCAGACTGGCTTCAGAATTACTTTGTATATCAGTAGTTTATTGTCCAGGGACAATTGCGACCTCCAACCAATCAGCCACTGCAGTTGACGGCATTTGGCTTTAAGCTGATCTCTTTTGGCAGCTATATGTCTCCGCCACGTAAGTCTTCTGTCCAAGTGCATTCCGAGATACTTGACTTCTGTCGCCTGCGGCACCTGAAGGTTGTTGAGATATACCGGTGGACAGGTATCTCGCCGAGTAGTGAATGTCACATGAACAGATTTGGCTTCATTGACTTTTATTTGCCATTTATTAAGCCATGGTTCCAAATCGTTGAGGGCCCTTTGTAATTTTTCGGTCGCAACCTGTGGGCATTGATCTGTCGCCATGATCGCTGTATCGTCCGCGTACGTTGCAATTACCAAATTGTCAGTGATAGGTAAATCTGCCGTATAAATTAAGTACAGTGTGGGTCCCAGTATGCTACCTTGTGGCACCCCAGCACCGACCGGGTGGAGTCCCGATTGATCTTCGTTGTAGCTGACAAAGAATTTTCTATCCTCCAAGTAGGACTGGAGGACGCGGTAGAGCGGGTAAGGTACCACCTTTTTTAACTTATACAGCAGCCCCAGATGCCACACCTTGTCGAAGGCCTGTGTGATGTCCAGAAAAACTGCGGAACAGTAAGCCTTATCGTTTAGCGTCCTCATGATTGTAGATGCTACTCTGTGAACTTGTTCGATGGTGGAGTGTTCCTTGCGGAATCCGAACTGGTGGTTTGGAATGAGACTCTGTTCATCGATACAGGGTTGCAGTTTTTTTAAAAATAGCCTTTCGAACAATTTCGACAGTGTGGGTAGCAAGCTGATTGGTCTATATGCCTTCGCGTCGTTTTCGGGCTTTCCTGGCTTGTGGATCATGATTATCTTTGCAATCTTCCAGTATGATGGGAAATAACCTCTGATAATGATGGCATTGAAGATGGAGGCAAGCAGCATGATTGCATTGGAAGGGAGTTCTTTCAACATTCGACCAGTTACTCTCTCGTATCCCGGAGCCTTTTTTGGGTTTACCTTTTCATGTATGCAAGAAGCCACTTCTTCAGGTGTAATATAGAAAGAAGATAGTTCTGCTCCATTACTTGGTTGATCATTTGCTGTTTCTTCAGCGGTGAGCTCATGTTGGTCATCGAAGGGTTGGAAAACTGTTGCCAAGTGAGTAGCAAACGTTTCGGCTTTTTCTCTATCAGTTCTGGCCCATTCTCCACTTTGCTGTCTGATTGGTGGGATCTAACTAATTCAAAGCAAAATATTCATGTTGGAAAATTTCTAACAAATAAATATTCAGCATGCCCATTGAAACAACAAATGGAGGAGTAATCCATACTATTTATATCAGAACCCCTAAATAACAAGAGAAAAGCTCCTCATCCCTAAAACAAGAAAAGAATAAGCGGTTGTAGCATTACTGTATATAGGGCATACGAATTCAACACATTCTCACTTAAGAAGCAAATAAAATTATTGAAAAAAAGATTTTAAAAACTTCGTTTTTTTTTTGATAAAATGATCTAAAAGGGAAAAAAATAAATTTTTGAACTAAATCTTCGTGCCGATGGCACCATCGATATTTAAGTGTTATTGCCAATTAATAAGAATCTTAAGCTATTTAGTTGTGCATCAAAGCGAAGAGTGGCATTTTGATTATAATTCAATAATATGGAACACCCTTCGATTTGATAGGTACAAGATACTGATTCAAAAAAAATGATGATTTTTTTTTCTTAATAATATCGAAAATATTGATGGGAGTAACAAAAAAAAATCCTGTGAAAGTTTAAGCTCTTAATACTAATATTAAGAGGTGCCGCATAGCAAATTTCGATTTTCCATTTAAATAACATGGGAACAATATTCTCTTGCACTTTGGAATTTTGTAGCTCACGTTGATGACAATATTTCGGAATGACCAAGGTATATTCTTGTAGAAAATTGAACGACCTACAAAAAAAGTCTTATACAAGTTTTTGATATATTTATTCCTTCAAAAGTAATTCGAAGTCAAAGTTGAACTAAAGAGAAATTTTAATATTTTTTCAATTTTTTGACGCAACCATCAATTTTATGTGAAAATTTTATAGGACATTTTTTGTAGAGAACTTTTTTTTCAATAACTTATCACTATAAAAGTTTTTGATATTTTTCACATTTTCACAGATCCTAAGTTATTTAATTAAAATAAAAAAAATAATTTTTATGGTAAAAATATAATAATTCAGGGAATATTATTATTTAAAACAATAAAATTACGAATATTTTCAGTTTAATGCAAATAACTTAGGACCTGTGAAAAATATCAAAAAATTTTAAAGAGATAAGTTATAGGAAAAAAGTGCTCTACAAAAAATGTCTTATAAAATTTTCTCATAAAATTGATGGTTGCGTCAAAAAATTGAAAAAATATTAAAATCTCTCTTTAGTTCAACTTTGACCTCGAATAACTTTTGAAAAAATAAATATATCAAACACTTGTAACAGACATTTTTTGTAGATCGTTCAATTTTCTACAAGAATATACCGAAAGATTGTCACCAACGTGAGCTATAAAATTCCAAAGTGCAAGAGAATATTGTTCCCATGTTATTTAAATGGAAAATCGAAATTTGCGATGCGGCACCTCTTAATATTAATATTAAGAGCTTAAACTTTCACAGGATTTTTTTCTTGTCATTCCCAACAATATTTTCGATATAATCAAGAAAACAAAATTCATATTTTTTTTTGAATCTGTCTACTGGTACAACCTTAGATTTACCCCTAGGATATAAACAGCACCTTATCCTTCCTAAAAGAAATCCAAATACCTACACAACAAAGTATAACGATATCTTTTGTAATCTTGAGTCATTGATAATCCAATAGGGAGAAAATGACATTCAAAACCTTATTGACATAATTTTATTAGAATTTTCCGACCAGAAAACTATTTCATTACTTGAATTTATTTTTTTAAGATTTGAAAATGAAAGAAAACGTAATATTTATCTTAAAAGCTGTGACAAAAGTGAACAAAACACTTGGAATATAGTACCTACATGTACAAATGTTTTGACTACGAAATAAACACATTTGTAAAGATAATCAATTGAAAAGTTTTGAACGTTGAACTCAAACAAAAACAGTTTAATTATCCATTGAAAACACTAATTTGGAATACCATATGTGAGGGAAATGACTTAACTGCTGGAACAAATTCCTCTTGGAATAAAATCTCCGTTTGAATGATTGTATGATGTGGAAAGCTTTCTGTGTTGGTATTTGTAAATTCAATTCCCAAACCCATTCCAAGTTTTCGTGTTATTAGTTTCACGTTTGTATTTTCCTATACAAAACCATCTCAATTCAAACACAGTCGTGTTCATAGATTTAATTTCTTCAAACTTTTCAATTTATCATTACACAATGCATACGTATTTGCGATTCCTTTCTAGTTGGTTCAAACGTGCATCGTCTATGCTTTTATATTCTTGGAAGATATAAAAACTTTTGTTTTAAAAATAATGGATATGGAAAATGGTTTCCAATTAGGGGTTACTAAGGATTTTAAAGTGCAAGACATTATACTTCTTTTGGTTGCGACTTGTAAAAAAATGAAAAACTGTAGGTATGGAAACGTATGTAAATTTCTTGGAAAAAAATTAAACTTTAAGATTCTGAGAAATAAATTTCTGAGCAGTAAGATTGAAATTTCCACTGAAACATATAACTAAATGAAAGTGTTGACTTTATTGATCATTTTTTGTGTATTAAAAGCAATAATTAATAAAATAAAATTGGTAAATCATTCTTAATATAAAATATGTAATAATTTGCAAAAATCTTGTAATATGATAAATATCAAGTTCTTATTGTTTTCTTTTCTTATTTTTACAGCATGGAAAAAATAAGGCAAGTTAAGAGATTTTTAAAGTCCTAATATTTCCATTTATTAAGATAATTCCATTTTTCACTTCGGATACATCAAAGTACATACTAGACAAAGTCTTAAATTAATTTTCTCACATTGGTCGGTAATATTTATGTACGCGATTATTCCTGCTGACGTAACAACGAGAAAAAAAAACGAAAAAATTATAAAAAGATGCATTTATTGTCTGCTATTATTTATTTCAAAAAATAATCAAGCGTTTTATGAATTATGAAAGAAAACTTATAACTACCAAGGTCTTTAACCATTCTAGGGTTAATAAGAATCGGTAAATTATGAAGTAATGAAAATTTGCTCGATATGAGATTCAAAAGCAGCACCTACCAATTTTAAAGTGGCCACTAAGGCCACTCGGCCAACTACTAGTAAGTTTACATATAATTGCTGGTGTTCTTATCCATGGCTTTTTATTATACTTTAATGATTCTTATTTTCTGGATACTTTTTAATATTTGATGTTTTTATTAAATTTGTACGTTTCGCCACTTTCGCAGTTTCTTTAGGTACTACAAACAGATAGTAAGAATATTACATAATTAATACAATAAATACACTTAAACACAAAATAATTTGCATATAATACTGTTCAAAAAAAAAAAAGTTAAAAAAAATCGTCATAACTATCCTTTGGATTTAAGTTAAAAAAATCGTTTCAATACTCTTTGAACCAACACCCTTATTGCATTGTAAAAAAGTTGTTTATATTTACATTGAATAAAATTACAGGCGTTATAAAATTCAACAATAGAATTCCTAAATGCATTTACAAAAGCTTTTATAACTTTCTTTTCGCTTAAAATTTTCGCTAGGTACAATCTTCTATTTATAGAATCAACATATTTGTATGTTAATGAATAATAATATATGTCCTATGACTCAATTTCGTCTTTATTACCACGTGTTTCAACATTTTTAGACTGTCATCATCAGGTAATGATTATTTTGTCAGTTGTAAACTAATTTCATATCGGTCGTTTGTTTTATATAATTTGTCGTTAAGGATGTTATTTGGATCCATTTTGTGTGCTTTGTATATTTCATATTCTTCTAAGGTGTTCATATGTGATCCTTTCTTGCAAATATGTGGTGGCTTAAAATTTTGTGCTTTGAAATTTAAGCATTGCTGATTTTCGTAAAAGTGTTTTGTAAAATTTGAAGTTGTTGTTGAAGCAGGTTTCTTGGGTGTATGTTCCTTATATCTTGTTCTGAGAGATCCAATCCTGGCCAATGTAGAATTTTTCACAGGAACCACATTTGATTTTATATATTCCGATTTTATTTTTCGTTGTAATTTTGTTGTTCTCCAATGGTTTAAGAATTTTCATCATATTGTTGTTTATTGAAAATGCGATATTGAAGTTATTTTTCTTTAGGAAGTTGGCGATTGTAAAATTAAATATATTATTGAAGTTTGATTTAATATATTTTTTTGTTTTCTTTAAGTGGAGTTGGAAGAATGGATTTTTTAGTAGATTTCGATATTATTTGGTCTACAATTGAGCTGTTGTATTCGTTAGTAGTGGCTATATGTTTAATTATCATAAATTCTTCTTCACGAACTTTGGTGCTACGAGAGAACTTTAAAGCTCTGTACACTAGATATGTAAGCTGATATTTTTTGGTTTTTTGGGTGAAATGATATTTAATGGAGGGTTGTTTTGTTGTTGTTGGTTTTCTGTATATATTGTACTAGCTGATCCCCGCAACTTCGTCTGCGTAACGTAGGTTTAGATTATGTTTTCTTTTCTTATTTTTCTTATTTCTTTTACGAAAAAAATAATCATACTTAAAAACACTATTTCGCCACTTTAAAAAGACACATTTAATAAACTGTTGCATAGAATAAAATAGTTCTATATAATAATCAATTAATTATCAAAACATATTTATAAATATCTAAATAGAATATGTCTATTGCGTATAGCTACGGTAGGTATACCTTCCGTAGACCAAATAATATGTAAATCAATCAGCATCTATACATAAATAAAAAATATCGCCAAGTTCAATAAAGTTGGTGTAATTATAAGTAAAGAGCGGTGACCATGCGACATTTTCAAATAACTTACATTTTTAAACTTGTGATATCTTTCGAATGAAATGTTCAAATTGAATAACTCAAAAAGTTATATAATGGTATTGAAGCAAACTTAAATATGAAGTCATTTATTTTGATAAGGATTAATCCCAAAGAATAAATAAAAGAGCTTTTATATTGGTGGCATTTATATATATTTTTTAAAATGAAAAAACACTTATTGTGACATAACTATAATAGTAAGACATATGCTGTCGCTCTATTTTTTGTAGATAATGATATGTTCTGTAAAATCGTACTACATTATTTTGTTCTTTTCCCAATTTTCGCAGCGCACGCGATAAAAGAATTTTATTTTGGTAATTTTTCAGACCTTGGGTTACATTATTGGAGTTTTAGTATGAATCCCTAACTTTTTGAAAATTTAATATAGCCTATGTTCACCGGGAATAGTGTAGCTTCCCAACAGTGAAAGAATTTTTCAAATCGGTCTAGTAGTTTCGGAACCTATTCAAAGCAAACAAACAATCAAATCATTCCTCTTTATAATAATAGATCAAGATGACAATTTTATATTTTCATTGGTGATTGTTGAGTCTAAAACGTTGTTCCATTTAGTTCGTGTTCTAAAGTGAATTTTATTTTCTGGTTAATTTTGTTCAGATCGGATACCATATTGTCAATCTGTCGGGTAAATCCATTAAATAATATACATGTATTATCTACATATCTTCTATTATATATTATTTTATTTTTTTAGGTTTTGTTCATTATATATTTATTTTCAAAGTGATTCATATAAGTGTCGGCTAGTAGTCCTGATAAAGGGGAACCCATGGCCAAGTCTTCCTTTTGGTGATAAAATTTTTAATTGAAAATGAAATAGTTTTGTTGTCAGATGGTGGTTAACAAGTTCATTATGTCGTTGATTACCATATATTTATATATTTTTGATATTATTAGATTATATTCCACAATTTTTATTGTTTCTTCAACAGGGACATTTGTGTATAAGTTGACAATGTCAAGTGATGCCATTTTAATTTTCTGTGGTAGTTTTAGGTTTTTAGTATTATTCATAAATTTTTATGTTTCTTAATGAATAATTTTCTTTCAATATGATGCCTGATTTGATGGTTTGAACTGTTTTTTGGGCTAACCAATATCCAGGAGTAAGTTTATAATCCACTACCGGTTGGATTGGCATATTTATTTTATGGATTTTGGGGAAACTAAGAAGTATTGGAGCTTGAGGATTCTATTTCAAAATTCGTTCTCAAAGAGATAGTCGCTATCATTTATGGTCTTGTATAAAGTTTTGGTGAAGTTTGGAGTTGGATCAACTTTCATGTGAATTATTGTTATTTATTGTTCCGTTTTGTTGCCATAAAAATTTTATTGTACTAATGAAATATTATTTTTATTTCAAATTTAGTGTACAGCCATTAATCAACCTCTTTTTTCCACATACCTTTAAAAGACGATTTGAATTTTTAAATATGAATGGAACCAACTTCAAATGTATTTTATTCATCAAAAAAAGAATTATGAAGAACGGATTATACTGTGGAAAATGCCGGCTAGTTATACTAACAAAAAATTAAATACATGTTGAACTGAGATTTTGAATTTCTTTTCATCGATTAAGAAATAATATAAGTTTCAATTTTCCCGAAACATTCACTAGAAAGGCTTTAGGATGTAGACTTTAGCATCGGCGCTATAAGTACTTTTTGACGAACTAATAAAAGTTTCTAAGAATGTTTAACACTAACTAGAAATATGTAATGCATAAATAAAATGTTATTTATTTGCAAAAGTTTTTAAATAGCGTACCTTAGCTTAAAACAAGTTTCATTTTCCTTATAATTCTGGACCACATTTTCTACTTATGCTCTGTATAATGCCAAAATTACTTTAACCTGTTTTACTTTCTCATATATTTCTAACATTTCATTACGTTTATATTTTCACTAATGCACAAAAAAGTACTTATAAGAAGTTGGTATCTATTTGAAAATGGTTTATTAATGGCAAAATAGTTATTGAAATGAATAAATCATAGCTAAGATGTCAAATAATATTTGAATTGTTTTTACAACTGAAGAAATGTAGCGAAAATAGTTTAAAGAAAAAATAAAATAAAAGTCATTAAGCTGAAAAAGTTATGATTTATGTCTTTGCAAGTACAGAAAAAAACGTCTTTTTATTTTTATATTTACATATATTAGTTCATTAGTATATACAAAAACTTATAATTAATACACATAAATTAATTTTCTTAAAATTGATTATTTAAAAATAAGTTATAGTTTACATTTTTTGTTAAGTCATTAGTATATTGGTACGATGAGGAATTTCTTGGGACACCACAAATTTGCTCGTTAATATTAATTTCTTTCTAAAAAAAATCAAAAGAAAAAAAAAATTGAAAAAAATTTCAAAACAAAACTGCATTGAAATGTAATACATACAACAACGACTTTCTTGTGTGTTTGCAAACAAAAAATGCATAATGATGCTCTATTTCCGGTATAGTTTGGCATATGGTCTGAAAGTATTGGATTGGACAAACAAGGCTGGTCTATAGGTCCTGAAATTTTTATAAATGAGTTTGTAGTTCTTATATTATATTATTATTTTCAATACCTGCAAGTAATTGTGTTCCTAAATGTGAAATATAGCTGCAAGCCAATCGTAAAGTTTCGATTTTTGAAAGTTTTCGATCTTTGGGTTCTGTCGGTATTAGCATTCTCAAAGTGGAAAATGCACTGTTCACACTGAAACAAGATCTGATTTAATTAATTTTAATTTAAGTAAAATAAATAAAGTTCACCTGTGAGTTCTGTCTCTTTCCCGAGCATTTGCTTGATTTCTCTCCGGTTTCAATTGCACTATCCGTTTATCCTTGTAGTGTAAATCAATCAATTCCTTGCACTCCATTATTGCAACCAATGTTAAATCAAATGATATCAGAACAAATTTCATCGAAAACTAAACGAAATGCATCATGTTTTGGGTTCGAATGAAACATTCAAGACTGTTGAAATAGTTTAAAGACATTTAACAAATTTGATAATTACTTCAATATGTAGAGAGGAGGCCTATTTCTGAGGTCACATTATTAGCACTCATTCTCCCCTCCATTTAAATGAGAGCCTAAATGACCTAATATATACAAAAAGTATGGCGAGTGATTTATGGACCGTTTTCTTCTTTCTTTTATGGCATTCGAAACAAGCAGTAATTAATATGCACATGGATACTCTGCAGCTAAAGATGATTCTTAAGTTTCTGCTTCCTGATTTTTAAATCTTGCAGACCAAACATCCTTTCCGAAACAAAAACATTAAAAAGGTTTTGATCGTTTTTATTAAATTAAAATTTATACATTTTATTAAATATAGTTGATAATTTTTCACACAAATGATGGTCATACTTTTCCTTCTATGTTTTCTTAAAACAATAAAATATATGATTTTTCCAATTACCGACCAAAAAAAAAAGACTTTAATAAGTTCCTTTAAAAGTATTTTGTGGAACAATACGCAACAATGGAATCATCCTAGAATATATTTTTATAGAAAAAAATATAATGAGAGTTCCAGATTTGAAGTAGAAAAAATCAATGAATCACTCAATTCATGTTTAAAACGAAATAATTTACTTCTTGTTGAATAAATGACTTTAAAAACAATTTATTTAAATGATACCCCAAAACATTTGTGTTATTTTGATATTAAAATCTTCATTGAATTTTTCATACTTATAAATGGTACAAAATACGTACCCTAAAATTCCCAAACCGTAAGTCTTTATTTCTGAACTATTTCTTATCCAATTGGGACTTTTGGTCAACAGTTCTAAACTATTGTTTCTTTACCGCAATAACATAAAACCCCTGAAGGTTTAGACGGAGAGTAAATTATAAAACAACAAAATTGGAAACAATAATGGATGGCGGCCAAAATTGAATATTCGCTAAGGAGTTATTAAGAGAACAGAGCTAAATTAGTAGCCAAAAATGATACTAAATAGAAACAGAGACTTGCAAATTGGTAGTTTAGATACATTAGTTGTAGATACATTTCAAATTTATAGAAGCCCTACTTTCATATTGTGTTATTCTTTGCAGAAGTAAAAGATATTCAAAAAATTGGCAAGAACGCAAAGTAATGGATATTCTGAGATAAAAAAAAACTAATAAATATTATCATTTAATAAATTTATAAATCAGTGTTCCTCAATCCGACAAGAAAATACATTAGAATTGCACAGGGTATGCATCTGGGCTTCGTTAGGTACGAAGAGGCATGACCAATAGGAAAATCTTCACTAGAACCCAATACGACTCCCGTTGGAAAGTCTTAATGGAAAAAAAAAAGAAATAATACGTCAGTTTTTCCCGATTGCATTATAAATGGGACCTTAGTGACCAAAACCAATGTGGAAATTTAAAGTTATTGCTAATTTTTACCGATTGGATTCTATAAAGGATCACATAGTGCAAACCCAAAGTGTAAATTAGAAATTAATGTCAGTTGTTCTCAATTGAGTTCTCATCCAGGTTGAGATTACTTTAGTATGATATCTTTGGGATTTCTTCATTTGAGTATTACTGGAATTGGTAAATTGGGGCCGAGCAAAGCTTTGTGTTATATCTCAAACTGCAGTTCCAGCAGGAAAACCCATTAAAGACCCAACAGGAGTAACTAGAAAATTTCTAGTCGAGAATGTGCTCAAATGTTTACCAATCAATAGTAATTTAAAAATTTTTAGTTTTTACTTGTTAGGAATAGGGAGAAGGATGAAATACCTACAAGCAAAATTCCTATCGTTGATTTTGAGAATAATTTGTACCTAACTACCATCAAAAGCCAATTGGAATGCACATATCCTGGTACATACTCTAGACTTAGCCACCGTAATAGTCATACGAATCATACTTTGTAATCAACAGTTTGTAAAATAGTATTGTTAGAAGCAGTGGCGTAGCTTCCTAGGGGCTAGGCGGGGCAGTGCCCCGAGACCCTCAAGCTCAGGGGGCCCTCGAATCCTTACCAGAAATCTCGATCGAACTGAACTTTTGAAAATTCAGTTGGAACTTCACCAATTATGTAAGGACATAATGAGAAAATATGGAGTGCTAGAATGCGACCTAACGGAAGTATTTACAGCGATGTTATTATTGTTTAGAACTCCTGTCACTTCTGCAGCAGCTGAAAGGTCATTTAGCAAATTAAAAATAATAAAAAAATATTAAAGAAATAATATGGGCCAAACTCGACTCCGATATTTATCGCTAATAGCAATTGAAAACAAAACCGCATCAAGCCTGGATTTAAACGAAGTCATTGATACTTTTGCAAAAACTAAAGCTAAGAAAAAAATTGTAAATATAATTGTTATTTAGTCAGTTGGTAGGCCCGACCTTTATATAATAAACCCTTGAATCTTCTCTATTTCGGTTTAATAGCCAAACCTATACCAAGTATTAATTGTAATTTATGTTATTACTGTTTAATATTTTTATTACCTGCCCTGCAGTGTACAAAAGAGAGCTTAAGTAGCTTAGCATTGTTAAAGTATTTGTTTATTTCATATTTTTATATGATAAAACCTAACTAGTTTATACAGCAGTGGGGCCCCATTTTTTAATTTGCCTCAGGGCCCTTGATTACCTAGCTACGCCACTGGTTAGAAATCAAATATTTTTACAGGAATAGGTAGTACACATATTGTTTTCATTTAGGAAAATTTAAAACGTTCGAAACAATATTGTTGCTGTACGGTATTTCAACGTCATCTGTTAGTGTATATTTATACACATAATATTTTAGCAATGTTTGAAACCTTATAGCCGATTCTAAGGGTTAATGAAGGTTAAATGGATTAAATTTGAGGATGTAGTAGTTAATGTCGTTAATGTTAGGCAATTTCTATAAAAACGAGTATTTGATTAGGCCCTATAGTTTAGGTAATTAAAGGCCAGTATTTTCACATCAAGTTAGTGATATAAATCTTCAAGATAAAATTTTATTCGCAATAGTAGAGAAAACATTCGCATTTTCATCTGATATTCAGTATAAATGTAGGATAAATATGTAAAAGTATCTAGCAGATAAATTTTTATTTATTAAAAAGCTATTTCAATTATAAGGTTTATCAGCCCATGATTGAAATATTTAACAAATGGATTAGCAGGTATAATATATTTGAAATCGTTTTATTTCTCTGGTCATATCTTTCATGTTGTGAACACTTTTCCTCAATTAAATATTGAATTAAATATTTTTTTTGAAATTCATAACATTCTTTTCTTCTGAATAGAACTGGTGATTGATACAGTATACAATGGATAGCACATCCTGGTTGGAATTTTCCGGATGTAAATCAATTTTTCCTTCTTCAGTCGACCATTCTCTGGTGTTTATTATTCTATTTTACTCTTTATTCAGTTATGCAATGGTCGCAAAATTTTTCTATTTATTTAGACTATGTTTCATCAGTTTTACACCAATCTTTGTCAAATATTATAACTGTAGCATAAATCATACAAGAGTACATCACGTTTAAAAAAATGTACCAAGTTCTATCAAGGAGAATACGGAAAAGTACACATATTAACAATAAGCAATGATAAAAATTTCAGCGTTAAATATTTTCTGTTTTTTCTCTAATTAATTTTTCTAGGACTATCAAACTGCAATAGGTCAAATTAATTTTGTCATGAGTCCAATTACTGATGTCAGTGTAAGGATCAATTCCCAATGGAGTTAAAGTAGGGAAACCACAGTATAGAATCAATCAATTAAATTTCCCATATAATTCAAAAAAAGATATTGATCCACACTAATGTCACTTTTACTTTACTATATTAAATAATGATACAGTGGACCCCCGATAATCCGGCCCTCGGCTATTCCGGCACCCCCTGTAATCCGACATGGTCTATTATTTATTATGTATTGAATATTTTTTTGACAATCTTCGCTACACAGAGAGAAAAAAATACTACTATTAAGAAAATTTTCTTCATACTATCGGTAAAGCTATTCTTTTGTTTACCTATAATGTAATAACAAATGCTTATAATAAAACAATATATATTGATGTTCTTTTCCCAAGAAAATAATATCAATACCAATAAAATGAATAATTTTTGATTATTTGTATGTACATTTGTTTGTACACAATTATTTCCTAATGTAAATAAAACGTAAGCTCTCTATTGTGTAGTTTAATTTACTAAATTTGACATATTCATAATGAAATATGATTTGTACTTCATAGTATATAACAAGTAGAATCTTATCATTGGATCTGTAATTTGTCGGATTACAAGGTATTCTTTCGTAAAAAAATTCGGACTATAGGGGGTCTTAGGCAGTACTCTATAAACCGATAAATTCACTAATCCGACCCTGCCCTGTAAACTGTTTGTCGGCTTACCGGGGGTCCACTGTATATACTTTGTTTTCAAAAATTGTAGGCGTATATTAATTTATACTGAAATCAGCATTCTGCCAATACTTTGATGATTAAATACTTGAACACAATAATAAGTGGGTTAAATTCAGATTTTCTTCAAAATTTTAACATATTAGCATTATCTTAAACAATTTTTTGTTTTTAAATATCCAATAAACTTTAAATTTTTAAAGTACAAACTGCAAAAACAATGTTAAGATTAAGCTGTGTATATTATATTTCTTGGTTTTTTTTTTTAAATTTAGAGATTTTCCCTTTTTTGCTGTATAAAATATGAAAACCACACAATTACAAACAATCTTAAGAATTATTTTGAAATTTAAGTCATGGTAATGTAGGTAGAAAAAACAGTCATTAAAATTTTGTGTAACTTTTATTTTCAACAATTTTCAATTATTGTACAGCAACTAGAACACGTAATATTATTTTAAAATTGGAAATTTTTTGAATGAAAATACAATTTTTTTGTTGACAAAACTTACAAATGTCTGGAAAAGCTGTTGATGTTGAAATTGAAACTTGAAATGATTAACTAGTTACGTATTTACGTAACTTTTCGTTTGCAATGTAACAGTTTAAATTCGAACAATTTTCTTTTCAAAGGTATAAAATTTATCTACAATAACATTTATTTATAATACAACTTTAGATAATATAATTAATAAGCACTTTATAGAAATGTAATTCAAATTATTCCAAGTAATAACGTTAACAAGACAACATTCGCTAATTATTATTCTTTCAGTCTACAAATGCAATTCTAATAATCATTCATTAATTTTATTGTAAGTTCACTATATCACAGGAGAGCACCTAATCATATTTTTTTTTTACAGAACAACTCACAAAGTTTTGCAAAGCTTTAGTAGCAGGAAGATTTCTTTTCTATTCTTAATTCATTATGGAAGACTAATTTTTCTAATAGACTATGGGCTAATTTATAAGAAACTAGACAAAAATTTATCATTTATTCAGATCCTCTTGAACCAAAATATAAACTTTTTAACACCAACTACTTTGAAAGTTTGTTTTTGACCCAAACGCTGTCGTTAAAATGCAATAATTGAAAAGTTAGGTAATCATCCAAAAATGGCTTTTGAGATCAAATGAAAGTTGTAAAGAAAAAATTTTTTTTTGGACCACCGATCAAGAAACTCTGGCTTAGGGCTCAATGAAAATTACATAATAACAACATAATAGTTTCTTTTTTCCTACGGAAAAACTAACCAATATTGTTCCATATTTATAATCTTATTACGTCTAATTTTATCAAAATCAAATTGATTTTCCAAAATATTTCGACTAACGTAAAACGCATCACATCAATGCATCGATTGCTTTACTAACACCAATGAAAATCTTCCTTTTTTTGTTTATAGTTTAAATTTGTATTCAAAATAACAAAAATCTTACTTTTCCAGCAATAACTTCCGTTATTCTTTGTGAGTTTAAGTTTCCATATAGGACAATCGCCAAATTTATCCTTCAATACTTTTAAATTTTCTTCCCAATAATTGTTGCATAAAACAGACCTTTTACATTCAAAAAAAAAATGTTTTTAAATATTTATACATTACACGGAGTTATTTTTACAATTTTGAGCGATATACAGTGTGAAACAATTAATAACATATGAAATTCAAGAAATAAAGCTCTAGGAAACATATATTTGCAAAGTGGATAGAATTAGGCGATTGTATATTTTTTTCTGTCTAAAAGCACAAATTTTAGATTGAAAGTTCTATTTTAATAAGAGCAGTAAGTAGAATTCGTCCAAAGTTTAATTGACTTAAAATAATTGTTAATATAATTTTGAATTTCTATACTTACATATGTTAAATGGCCGGATTTAGGGAAGCCTTGAGTAGAGAGTTTTAGAAGTATTTTCTTACAATATTTTTTACAACTAAATATATAACAACTTTTATACACTTTTTTTTTCGTTACCAAATTCCAAGTCTTTTTTGCAATCACTGAGAATTAGAAAACATTTTTTTAAAAATTTAGAATCGATTTTTTTCATGGTACAAATCTTCTTGTAAATCAAGCTTTCGAAAGCTTTTTGTACCTGATATTAACAATAGCATTATCACTAACCCAAAATTCAGGGACAGACAAAGTTACAGTATATAAACAAAGCTTATATTATACAGAACCACAGAAATGTAATATAAAGTACTCATGTTTTATGCTTATCGTAATTTTTCTATGATCCAATGTAACTCATTAAAAAGTCAATCAATCATCTGTTTACATATGCAATAGGGTGGTCCTTAAGTGGGGTGTTTTTGAATTTCTTTGCTCCCAGGGGATCGAATGCTTCCAAATTGATAAAAAAAAATCCCTGAAAATTTGAGCTCTTAATATTAACTTTAAGATAGTCCGCTTTCCAACTTAAGTTTCTTATGAAAATAAAGTGGGAAAAATTTAATTTGTTCTTTAAAATTCCATAACTCAGTGACAAATAAATCGAAGGTAACTAACCACGCCATGTTTATTGTAAATCTATCGCTCTACAAAAAAGAGCTCTTATGGTTTTTCGCTAAGTCTATTGGCTTAAGAGTTATTGGCTTAAGAATACGGCACTATTGGTCAATGAAAATATAACCCAATAGATTTAGCGAAAAATCATAAGAGCTCTTTTTTGTAGAGCGTTAAATTTATAATAGACAAGACGAAATTAGTTACTCTCGATTTATTTGTCGCCGAGTTATGGAATTCTTAAGAAAAAAATAAATTTTTCTCACGTTATTTCCATAAGAAATTCAAGTTGAAAAGCGGACTATCTTAAAGTTAATATTAAGAGCTCAAATTTTCAGTGAATTTTTTTTTATCAATTTGGATAAATTTGAGCCCCTGGGAGCAAAGAAATTCGAAAATATCCCTATTAAGGACCACCCTAATATGCAAACGATGATAAAAACGGAATGATCTCTCTTCCGTTAAACAAATCCACGTAAAATACTCCAATAGTTCATATAACAGAGTATTTAAGTACTCCATACTACACCATTTGTGGCAAAAACAATTCAAACGACATATTACATGTAATTCAATGCAATCAAAAGTAGTTCAAAATATTTGTTCATATTGCAAATTATTATTAACTGCACTCATCTTTTGTATTAAGATACTTTTTAGTATTCCCAAAACACCTCCTTTGTGAATTAAGGAGATGTTACCATAAGAAAATAACATAATATAATATTGCTTCAAATCTAAGATATTTAACCAAATGCAAAATTCAAGAATAAGCTTTATTCTAATATAAAATTGCCAGCCCTTTGAATCTTAGATTACATGTTTAATATATAACAATGACAAATGGTCCTTTTACAATGTTTTTTTCTTAAATATTTTTTGGCAACATCAACAAAAAATCTTTCATTTTTTCCTTTCTTCTTCTTATAAAAATAATTATCTTAAAACCTTTTTTCATTAACATTTTTTTTCAATAATCAACATATTTTCTTGTATTTTTACCACGTTGAACACTTCTTCGGTGGATTCATCGGAGTTCCCAATGCACAATTGAAAGCCTCAGAAAAACTAGGCGAATTAATCATAATTCCGTTTAACCTACAACCAAATAATAAATAATCCATTCTTTCTTATTACGTTATAAATATTTACCGTTCGGAATTAAAAAGTACTTTTGGTGTTTCGTTAATGTCCAAATTGATAGGATTGCTGGCTTTATTTGTACAGTACATCTGTGCAAGTATGAGAAAGAAAAGCTGCTTTGTATTCAGAGAAATGTTCGGTAACGTGTTTCGGGTTTTTTCTGTCGATAAATCACCTTTGGAGGACCAAGTTTGGTAGATTATTTGCAAAGCTCCAACATCGGCCATGTTTTCGTTTCTGGTTGTGTTCCAATAGTACTGAAACAAATTATCATCATCTTCTATTTCTTTTTCGAAGATATGAAATTGTAATTCAAATCTGGCATTAACAATGCTTTCTTAAAAAGATACAATTTTCTTTTGAGACAAAGTTTTTTGTAAGACCCAAGAGTAAAATAGAGTCGAAAGAATTAATAGGTGAGCGAAAATTTCAACTTTTGTTCAAAAATCGAGGCCAAAAGAAAAACTTATGCTTCTTATATGGACTCATTATCATTTTCAAAAAAAGAGATCCTGGTTGCTCTCATCCATGGTGAAGTAAATAATTAATAATGTTTCAAGTTCCCAAGAACATTATTAAATATTTTTCAAGTATTTAAAAAACGCAATGAAATTGAAAAACCAATAAACAACTTGTACCGTTTCAAAATAAATTAAACGTCGCAACTATAAAACGAGCTTAAAAACCGAATAAATGTGCCACATTAAATAACTTTGTATTGAAACGTGATACAATTTTATACTTCTATATATAAAAATATTGTATATAGCTATGTACTGCTCCATTTCGCTCCAATTTTATTATACTGCTTGGCAATAACTTTGTCTCTTTATAAGTGTAAATGTGCACAGACTTGACTTATAATTCCATCCTCGTATTGCAAATGGAAAATACTTGGGAAAATGGTTTGTTATCTTTAAATATGTTCATATACTGTCGCGCCACACAATCAATTCGGGCTTCTAATCGTAGCCGAGAATCAGCCGTAAACCATTCCTTTTTGCTTCCATTTCCATCAAAATTTATTCCATTCAAATCAAACGCATGAATAATTTCATGTGTTAGAATATTTCCAATTGTCGCATACATCACATAATCAGGAAGATCATTGCGAAAATATATTTGCGTTAGCAATGCAGTTGGAATCACTAGAAAGAAATCACGTACATATTAACTTCTATAATTATTTTTCGGCTATTTTTCTTGATACTTACAAATCAAATTTTCGTTTAAAATGTAATTCATTTTCAGAGAAAATGTTGCAGGCCACCTAAAGAAAGCAATCGTATTGAAAAAAATGATTTAATGATAATAACTTGAGTCGAAATATTAAAAGATAATATGAGACGTTTGCACTAAGTTTGTACAGACATCCGGATCACATTTGCAGTAGGTATGCTAAGTGAACACAAATACGTTAGCAGCAGGACTGCAGAATACCTAAATGCATCCGCAGAGATTATGTCTGTTACTGGAAAATATCGCATCCAGTAGGGTTATTGAAAATATAAAAATCAAATGATTTTTCTTTTTATTGTTATAAGTTATCTAATTGAAATTATTACTTGTTACTATGTAGGAATACCTAGGAATTCCATAGATGTGAAGAATCAACAGTGGCGTAGCTACCTAAGGGCTAGGCGGGGCAGTGCCCCGGAATCTTCAAGCCCAGGGGGCCCTCGAATTCTTACCAGAAATCTCGATCGAACTGAACTTTTAGAAATTCAGTTGGAAGTTCTCCAATTATGTAAGGAAATAATGAGCAAATATGGAGAGCTAGAATGCGACCTAACGGAAGTATTTACAGCAATGTTATTATTCATTACAATTCCTGTCACTTCTACAGCAATTGAAAGGTCATTTAGCAAATTAAAAATAATAAAAAACTATTTAAGAAATAATATGCGCCAAACTTGACTCCGACATTTATCGCTAATAGCAATTGAAAACAAAATCACATCCAGCCTGCATTTAAACGAAGTCATTGATACTTTTGCGAAAACTAAAGCTAAGAAAAAATTGTAGATGTAATTGTTATTTATTCAGCTGGTAGGCCCGACCTTTATATAATAAACCCTTGAATCTTCTCAATTTCGTTTTATTAGCCAAATCTACACCAAAAATTAATTGTAATTTATGTCGTTAATGTTTAATATGTTTATTACCTGCCCTGCAGTGCACAAAAAAGAGCTTAAGTATGTTAGCATTTTTAAAGAATTTGTATATTTCATATTTTTATTTGTTAAAACCTAATCAGTTTACATAGCAGAGGAGCCCCATTTTTTAATTTACCACAGGGCCCTTGGTTTCCGAGCTACACCACTGAGAATCATAATCAAATTTGTAGATATGATTTGTCTAGCTACTTATATAGTGAATTTGACACTCTTGATCTAAATGAGTTAATTTTTTTTATTTTTTCCGGCTTATTTCCGGAACGGTTGGACCGATTTTAACGGGAGTTTTATTATCAGGTAGCAAATAAAAATAACAATATTTTATTTAATTTCAATGCAAGTGTATGTAGTACTTATACCAAAAATAAAAACCAAAACTAACATTAGGGTATAAACGATGAAATAACATTATACAATGAAAAAAAAATCGCTTTCGGTAAAATCAATCGGTATTATAAGTATTATAATATTAAATGTTGATTAAATGTTTCAATAAATGAAAGTATACAAATAAAATTATATCAATTTATCTTTTAAACTTTTTCTTTATGTATAAAGTAGTTAAAGGACTTTTATTAATTCACAATTTTTGCGAACTTTGGGTTATTTTGTTGCCTGGCAAGCTCAAGAACCGTTTATTTTGAAAGTGATTTAAGTCCATTTCAAGAACAATCCCTATAGTGTTATCATTTTTAACCATAGGAACATAAGATACTAAGGAAGAGGGAATAATTGCGTTTTTGTGAACAACTAAAATCAAATCAGTAATTTGTCAAAACTTAGCAGTTAAATAATTAACATACTTCGTTCTAGTTACAAGAAGAATCACCATATAGAACGTCCTTGAAATGGACTTACGCCACTTTCAAAATAAACGAGTCACTTATTCGTTTACATTGTGTTTATATAGGTATTGTTACAATTTTACGACAATTGCGACCTTTTTCTATCTTTTGTCGACCTGCTGAAAACGCAGTACAAACGATGCCTGCTGAAAACCGATACCAAAACTTAAAGAATATAATTATATACGGCAAACGTGGTGTTAACATAATTATTGTGCCTGCAGGACCGCTGCAAACGTGGCGCAAACTTCAAAATTTCGACTCGGATATTTATAATTAAAGATCCACGCCAAACTCGTTCCAACTTTGTCAAATATTATCCTTTTGTATTTTTAGAGTAATTTATAATCGGTTTAATATTAGTGTCGAGACGGGAATACTGCATTATAATTACAATATATTTGTAACTCATTATTTTGCAAAGGTCGAAAAACAGGAATAGCATTCCATGAAATCAAGAAGGTTTGAATTTATTTCGATTCCAGTAAATTAAAAATGTATGACTGGGCCAAAATAATCGACTATTTTTTTTTTCGAAAAGTATATCGAAAATATTGTTGTGACAAAAAAAAATATCGGGAAGGTTTGAGCCTTTAATATTAATATTAAGAGGTCTATCATTTTTAATTTCGATTTTTTATTTGTGCTTTCATTTTTGCGTCAATGCTGTCAAACTATCAAAGTAAAAAAAAATTCATCTGCACATATATTTATAGAAAATTAAATTCCCACAAAAAACGTCTCTAAAAATTTTTGCCAGATAGGTCGTTTCCAAATAATCAAGCTTTAAACATTGATATAATTTTTAGATTTATCTTCTTTATTTTGGAATTTTGTAGCTAATGAATAAATAAATAAATAGAAATGAACAATATAGATTCTTAAAAGGAATTTAATGCTCTACAAAAAAGGTTTTTTAACGTTTTTACATAAAATCATTCTTTCAATAGTTATTAACAATTAAAATTGAAGGAAAATTTAAATTATTAATTGTGAATAATATTTAAAAGAGAGATTTTATGTAAAAACATTATGAGACCTTTTTTGTAGAGCATTAAATGCCCTTTAAGAATCTATATTGTTCATTTCTATATATTTATTTGTCCGTTAGTTACAAAATTCCAAAATAAAGAAGATAAATCTAAAAATTATATTAATGTTTAAAGCTTGATTACTCGGAAACGCCCTATCTGGCAAAAATTTTCAAAAAGACGTATTTTGTAGATAATTTAATTTTCTACAAATATATGTGCATATGATTTTTTTTACCTTGATAGTTTGACAGCATTGATGCAAAAATGAAAGCACAAATAAAAAATCGAAATTAAAGATGATACACCTCTTAATATTAATATTAAAGGCTCAAACCTTCTCGATATTTTTTTTTTGTCACCTTGAACAATACTTTTGATATACTTTTCACAAAAAAAATAGTCGAATTTTTTGGCCCAGTGTAATGTATTATAAATATAAACACACCATTAATAGACATAATGTTTAAGTGCATATAGAGTATTACGAAAATATTATCATTAGTTTGAACATTTTCCACTCACTGGAATATAATCAAATATATAGCCTACATACCATTATCGTATCAAATTTGAGACTGTTCTCAAACCACAAAAAAGTGTAACAATTTTGGTATGGAACTTCAATTCTAAATAACCACAAATACTTACTGTTTATTAACATTAGTTTGTTCTAATCTTAACTGTTGGAATCTATTTATCACATTATCGAAAAAACTATCAGAATCGATATTTACCTAAAAACAAAATTATTTTTTTTAATCTTTGCTTAGAGTAGAACTAAACACTAACATTTTTCAAAGTGTCAGCCACATACGTTAAATTAAATAACATAGGCCAAGTGAGATACTGAGCTTTCAAAGCTTGCAATTTTGCCGTCGCCATTTTCCTCGTTTCCACATCAATCCAATTGATAATTTTCATACGATTCATTAGTGTTTCTCTTATACGTTGAAACAATTTTAACAACTTATTGCTAATGTGACTCAAATAGTCCACTGGAAACTGTTGGAGATATAAAGCTCCAACGCTTTCGCTAAACAATCGAGCGGTAAGTTGGCTGCAAAATAACGGCAACTCTTTGGTGTTGGGAGATAGAACATTCGCGGAAATATCTCGAGCATATTTGATGAGCATTGCATTATGAATGATTCTGGAAGGAATCGGAGATGATGTTATCATGATTTTCGTTTATTAAAAAAGAAAAAAAACGTACCTCTTTTGAAATTGCATTGTGAGCTCTTCAAGCTTCGTGAGGTATGTTGGGTTGACTACATAGATGAGATCTGCATCGGTAACGTTTATAAAGAAAATGGAATACACCAGCTTTTCCCAGTTGATCTAAAAGTAAATATAGTTCTTTCATGTTTGTAAAAAATAAAACTGATTTGAATTCTGCAAAGGAAGAGATGAAAAATTTAAATTAAAAGGAGAATTAAGGATTATTATAAGAAAAATGAAGGACAATACACTGGAAAACCAAGTGTGTTATTTTAAAACACATAAATGTATTATTTCCTTGTAGTCACTTTTACGACGTTTCCCGGTGTGTTATTGTTTAACACAGAATATGTGTGTTATTTTGATGCACCTAAATGTGTTATTTGAAAACACGTATCCGTGTTACTTGAATACACATAAATGCGCTTTAAATATATATATATAAGGGTATTTTTTTTTTACTTTTTTTTTTGGTCCCATCGTGAAATTTTGTTGGAAATACCAAAAAAAAAAATTTCTGAAAGTTTGAGCCCTTAATATTAATTTTAAGTCCTCGACCAAGACGTGTAAACATATCCCATTGAAAATACACGGAAACTCTGATTTTTTATTTTTAAATTTCTATATCTCAGCGGCATTTCATGGGATCGCTTTTACCGAAGATGGTTTTTTCTCAGAATTAAACACTCTACAAAAGTGCCCATTGCGACAAAGTCGTAACTCACACCGGTGAGGTAGTACGGGCCACCTGATTTTTCCATAAAATTCGCGTTCTTTTTGCATTTATCTCGTAAATAACAAGAGCTACGGAAAAATTATAAATAAAAAACTTGTAGAGAATTTGATATCCTACAAAAAAGGTCCTGTAGACCAAATCGCTAAGATCAATATTAAACGAGATATTAAGCCGAGATTAACGAGATATTGATTTAAACTTTAAATCAATGATCGGCAAAAATTTCACAGAAAAATCAATTCAAGGCTTAATATCTCGTTTAAAATTGATCTTAGCGATTTGGTTTACACGAACTTTTTTGTAGGAAATCAAATTCTCTACAAGTTTTTCATAATAATTTTTCCGTAGCTCTTGTTATTTACGAGATAAATGCCAAAAAAACGCGAATTTTATGGAAAAATCTGGTTCAGTGGCCCGTACTACCTCACCGATGTGAGTTACGACTTTGTCGCAAAGGGCATTTTTGTAGAGTGTTTAATTCTGAGAAAAAACCATCTTCGGTAAAAGCGATTCCATGAAATGCCGCTGAGATATAGAAATTTAAAAATAAAAAATCAGAGTTTTCGTGTATTTTCAATGGGAAATCTTTACACGTCTTGGTCGAGGACTTAAAATTTATATTAAGGGCTCAAACTTTCAGGGAATTTTTTTTTTTTGGTATTTCCAACAATATTTCACGATGGGACCAAAAAAAGTCAAAAAAAAATCACCCTAATATATATATTGTTATTTAACTATGGAATAATAAAATACAAAATAAAATTATATAAAATTACAAATTATAATAGCAAATAATTATTAAGTTCCTAAATAATAGCAACTTGGTCGAACGTATATATGATACATCTCAGTGCTTCGTTCTCTACCGTTTCCAAATCTTCAGCAGACTTTAAAGCCTGCAAAAACCGTATGAAAAAAAGGGAAAATTAGATTGATATTCATGACAGTGAAAAGATATAACACATGATGAATCCATACCTGTTTAATGATAATTTAGTCTTTCATCCCGTGCTGAATTTTTTTGTTAGCAAGTTCTTTGCACAAATACTCGAGTATTGTAATTAATTTATTTTGAGTTTCCGACAAACTACAAAAGTCAGCCATTTTCTTTTCCGCCACATATTTTACGCATTTACACCTTCCTTCTATAAGGCAATACATTTTTTTTCTATTTTTTTACTGCAATTAAAACTTATCTTTTTATGTAAAAAAAGAATTATTTATGTGTTTTATATTTGCCGGTTAAATGTAATAAGAATGAGAATTCGGGAATAAGTACTTAAATCCCGCCAGGCTCATGAGACTTCGCACGAGCTTATGAGGCGCCGTAGGAGCTCATACATTTCACACAGATACTCAACCGCACTAGTGTCTATCTAGTCAACAATGATAAATTTTGAAAAAAGTAATAATGAAAAATAATAAAAAAAATAGAATTATTATTTTTGAAAAACAAAAAAATGCACTTGTAGAAAATTAAAAAATCTACAAGCCCATTTTTCCAAATTGATTTTTTTTTATTACTTTAGGTATTTATTTTCTTATAATTATCAATTTATTTATTCTGTCTTCTAGATTTATACGCGTCACTTGACTACCGCACACTGCCACACACTTTTTCTATGAAAGCTTTTTATTTACTGTTTCTTTTTCTATTTTTTATTAAGTATAAAGGTATACCTTTGTGATTATTAGAATTATTACAATAATTTTGTTAATAAAATGATCGGTATAATAGAATGCGATAACTATAAATGCATTAAATACAGCTAACACGTAGAAACGTGTAATACTAACAAAACGTTTAGTTTTAATACACTTTTGTGCATAAAGTGAAGTGTATTTTAGATTTAACACATAAAAAAATGCATTATTTATTTGCACAGATAAAACGTGTAAAATAATGCATTTAGTTGTGTTAAAACTTCACGTTACGTTTTTCAAGAGTGTTATTTCAACGCATATAATTTCATTTACACGTTTAGACGTGTTATTGCAGTGAACTTACACATCTTGGTACATTGAAATAATACGCTTATTAACACACTTGGTTTTGCAGTGTACAAATTCGGAAACATCTGAAAATAAAAATTATCTTCAAAAACAAGTTTTAAACTCACGAATGGAAACTCAGCTTGCAATCTAGTTAAGTTGTACTTTTGGGCGTATTCTAACGAAACTATTTCAGCATTTGACAACATTTCATAATAAATCTGCAAAAAAGACAAAAAATTCATAGTTTTTATTACTTACCTCTGTCAAGTTAGAACCCGACTTTTACAAATTAAAGTTTTAAATATAATTTTAGCTTGCCTTTTGTTTGTACTTGATTATACCGAAAAAATTTTCGTTTGTACCTCATCCAAAAAAAAGTTATTAAATTTTTAAAAATCGATAGCCCCCCATTGTTAGATTTTTCAAAAAAATGAACGGCCATAGATAGGCCTTGACACGTAGAGGATTGTTCCGAAAAAAATTGTTTCTATCTTTAACCCAAAAAAAGATATGAGCGATTTTGTGAATGCACTTATTCCATTGAATATAGAGTGTTCTGGCTACTACGGATTTTCCTTGACAGATTTTCCAAATTTAAAAGCAGTACAATCTAGCTACTGTGCCGCTGAGGATTCTACCGAAAAAAGCAACTAACTCTATTCCAACGGTAGTAAAATCTCTGAAGGCAAATCTGTAGTAGCCGGAAAACTCTATTTTCTTTCCGGTTGAGGTACAAACGAAATTTCAACAGGTTTTATTGACTAGAGACCAGCACCCGGGAGAATCTGCAAAAAAAATCGTTAGTACCTCAATAGATTCAAAGTTATGGCCGTTTTTGCTGTTTCAACAATAGAGTAATTAGAGTCTAATTACACATACATAATCCTTTATAACTACCGTTGAAATTTATTTAGAAGGATATTTTTTTCGGTACAATACTCAGCGGCACAGTAGCTAGATTGTACCACTCTTGGATTTGTAAAATCTTTCAAGGAAAATCCGTAGTAGCAGGAAAACTCTATTTTCTTTCCGGTTGAGGTACAAACAAAAATGCAACTGATTCTATCGACTAGAGACCAGCACCCGGGAGAATCTGCAAAAAAAATCGTTTGTACCTCAATAGACTCAAAGTTATGGCCGTTTTTGCTGTTTCAACAATAGAGTTATTAGAGTCTAATTACTCATACAAAATCCTTTATAACTACCGTTGGAATAGAGTAAGAAGGATATTTTTTTCCGTACAATCTTCAGCGGCACCGTAGCAAGATTGTACTGCTTTTAAATATGGAAAATCTGTCAAGGAAAATCCGTAGTAGCCAGAGAACTCTATATTCAATGAAATAAGTGCATTCACAAAATCGCTCATAACTTTTTTTGGGTTAAAGTTAGAAACAAATTTTTTTCGGTACAATCCTCTACGTGTCAAGGCCTATCTATGGCCGTTAATTTTTTTGAAAAATCTAACAATGGGGGGCTATTGATTTTTAAAAATTTAATAACTTTTTTTCGGTTGAGGTACAAACGAAATTTTTTCGGTTCAATCAAGTACAAACAAAAGGCAATCTAAATATATACTTAAATTTTTAATTTGTAAAAGTCGGGTGCTAACTTGACAGAGGTGTTTTTATTAGTAATCCACAAAAATATCAACAAAATTTGTAAATGTATTTTTTATTCCTAAATTTGGCCGTTGATTTTAGTCCCCCCTAAAACATTATCGACACATTTCGATAATAACTCATTAAACATTTATGTTAATTTATCAAATAAAATTAATAATTCAATAGACAAACGCTCTCCAATATTTGCATGGCAATATTATTTTGTTAAATCAAACGGTCTTCATCACACAACATAAAAAATTAATATCAAATTAACCCTTCCAACCACCATACGAGGTGTTGGTGTTAAAATTAATTTGATCAAAGTGCCTTTTATGTTGCGCAAAACGGAACTAATATTTTATCAAACGAATGAATTCATAAAGGAAGTAACTGGAAAACCTTGAAATTTTCCTTGTGAAATCTATCAGATTGAAAAATATTAAAGGTTTCAGGGTTGAATTTCGTTGAAAAATACATTAGCCAACCATTACCTTATCAAACATGGAAATGAATGTTACAATGCTTTGTTTTTCCGAGTCACGTTGATTTTTAATCATTTTACTGGGAAGAAATTCATCGATTAACTTTGCTGTTAGTTGGTCCATGTTTTCGTTATTCTACAAATGATTGGAAATTAAATTGCTGTTACAAAATATGTTATTGGAAAATACAAACCGTTTCTATTGAATAGCTGAATAGAAGAGATGTTGCCGAATTTGGACGCGGCAAATCAATATAAATTGCGGTTTGTTGTTTATCTTGGAAATCATTGTGCATAAATATGTCAACATAGGCAATGCCATTCAATTGTAACAATTTTGCTAGTAACGGAGTTAAATCGGATGGTCCAAGCATATTCGGAGGCAAATATCCACCAGATTCCTCTAACAGTTTGAATACTAAAAAGATTTGTTTTAAAAAAAAACATCAATTGATTAAATTGTTGTTCATCGAAAATAAAAGGCTCACATTGTAATTTAATAATTTTTACGAGAACTGAAATTAAAATTTTTATGCAATTGGCCTAAGGATAGTTTCCATTTCAAGTCAACCAATAGGGTATAAGATTCATTTGTCCTAGAACCCAGAACTACACTAGAACTAGAACTGCATCAATATTGAAGTAGAGAAATTATGTATGCCTCCTCATTAGGCCCTTTGAATTTTCTCAAAGGACAGTAGGAGTTACAAAGACATGAAGAGAGGGGGAGGGAGCCGGTTGGTAATTGAAAAGAACTTAATTTTCTTCTTTCAAAAAAAAAAAATGTATAGAATTGTACATAAAGAAAGGTGACTTTAGATTTCTTTCTTGAATTAAGGCATACGTAAGACGGGGATTTATAATCTATAACAATGACAGAGCGAGTTTTTGAATTTCTCCCCCTCAAAAGGACACCCCTATTATAAAATCAAAAAATAAAGGAAAGGAAAATGAGTAGCAAAAGTTAATAGCTAAAATATTGTGGTAAACACAAGAAGGAACTTTTTAGTTAAACGAAATTGTTAAAATAAGTAAACAAAATTTTAAATTTGTAAACTTACACGTGTAAATTAATTGTAGGAAATAAAGTTTTATTATTATTATTATAATCTATAAAGTACAACGAAATTTCACTGACAATTTAACTACCAAAAACGAATTTCCCTAAGCCAAAGAAAAAAGGTATTTAGAGAGAATAACCCAAAGTTATTTATAGTATTGATAGAAACAAATTTTTCTTTCTTTTCATAATTTTTCTGTTGAAATCATAACACAAAAATTTGTACAAATTGAAGAACACTGATATTTTGGGCATCTGATTATAGATATTTTTTTTTTGTGTTCTCTGAAAATGACAATCACGAAAAAAATATATTTTATGCTTCTACATGAGCACTATAACTCATAAAAATTGCGAGCAAAAATAGTTGGTGCAACACCTTGAAAAAAATGAAATGTGATTTACGCCTAATAGTATACCTCGGTTTTATTTTTTTTCGAAGTGTTGCACCAGCTCTTTTTTCACAAAACTTCAATAAAAAATAGCTTACATATAAGAGAAAAACATATATTATTTTCATAATTGTAAGTCTAAGGAAACATAAAAAAAAATTTTTTATTAGTTTTTTTGTTTTTCTATATTAACTCTTAAGATGATTACTTCCAAGATCAAAACAATTGATCCCAAAAAAAAAAAAAAACAAAAAAACAACTAATGATCAATGTTTATTAAAATAAGAATAAAAAAAATTATCGTCACTGATATGATTTATTACAACTGGAATATTATGAACCTAAAATAATTTATTCATTAATGATTGTTATTTTATGAATACTTTTTAATATTTAATATTCGTAGTACCTGAAGAAGCTGCGAAAGTGGCGAAACGTTGTATAAAAATTAAAAAAAAACATTAAATATTAAAAAGTATCCATAAAATAAGAATCATTAATGCATAATAAAATGGATAAGAATACCAACAATGCTAAAATAATTTAGTTTGTATATGAAATGTGTTAGTATATCAAGCCGATATTTTAACATAAATTTCAACATAGGTTCCTATTTGAGGGCCAACTCACCATGTGGATCCTGCTAGACCTTTTGGACTTTTCGAACCAATTCCAAAAATAATTAAGACTGATTAAACGATCATCATTGATTTAGTTAAAATGAAACAATCCCTAATTATATACTTTTTGATTTTAAATAAGACTTAACTTTCGGAAAAGAAGTGGATAAACATTTGTGAATCATCACAAAGCAGTTACGAAGTGATCTAAACTACTTGATGACCACTGATGAAGATTGTTAGGCAATCGAAATACGTATCTGGGCAATAGGTCACGAATATTTTTGTTTGAACTTCTGTTCAAATTTACGTTTGTTGTATGATTTTTATATATTATTATATTAATTATACTACATAAATTGGACTGCAATATATCTAATCATTTTGAACCTTTTATCTTCGATCTATCTTCGATATGGAAGGGAACATTTGTGGACTTAATAATAAAATATACAACTTAAGCCTGTTATTGAGAGCTTCAAAGTTTAGGATTACAAGTAAATTGTTGAATTTTAATCAAGCACAGTAACAAAAAATTATATTTACATATCAAACTATCAAAGTTTTAAAGTAATCCTGTTAAAATTAAATCGAGTTTTTCCGTAGCTACAAATCTACAAAATTTATAATCGTCAAAAACATTAAATTTAACAGAAAACTTTAAAAATAAAAAACTATAATTAAAAGATGCAATATGCTTTAACCCCATTGCAACCTAATTTATTTTTCTTCTCGGAACACAAGGAAAAGTTCAACCAAGTTTATAGACTTATGTTGGCATAAGTTGGATGTTCACTGAAGGTATTTATGTAGTTGAATCTTGGAGTTAAATTCCTCCGTAAATACCTCTTTAAATTATAAATAAGTACGTGAAAGTTTAGTCCAAGTTTCAAGACAACACGAAAGTATATTGGGGTAGGAAGTTTTCACATCGATGAATCAAAAAGTTGGAAAATAACAAAGTTTTCTGAGAACTGACCTTTTGTTGGAGGAAAAACTAACTTTTATCCTTAACTTATTCAAATAAAACGTACAAAGAATTAATGGTCAATTGTAAAGTTTATCGATCAATTCAACTGGCTTGAAAATATTCTTATTTATATTGCTTTAGTCTACTGTCTGGAATAACGTCTTTGTTTTGTGTTTAAAATAGTATTCCCATGATATTAAAGTTGGGCTAAAACATAAAACGAAAGATAGTATACATTTTCCAAGAAAAAATTTAGATTACCATTCTTCTTAAATTGAATAATTTATTTTCATCTTTGTCTTAAAATTTTCCAATTCGTTTGATCATTCGAAATGTAAAAAGCTCTTAAAAGCTTCATTATCACCGAAAGAATAGTGCAATGATGTGAATCTTATTATATAACTAGCTAATCCCCGCGACTTCGCCTGCGTAACGTAGGTGTAGATTATATTTTCTTTTTTGATTTGCTATTTGTAGTGGTATATGAAAATTTTTATTTTTCTTATTTCTTTTACGAAAAACATGATAATACTTAAAAAATCAACTTTAAAAAGATACATTTAATATACTGTTTTTTTATAAATATCTAAAATAAATAAATAAAATAAATTTATAAATATCTAAAAAGAGTATATTCAATTGCGTATACCTACGGTAGGTATACCAACCGTGAACCAAATAATCCGTAAATTAATCAGTATCTATTCATAAAAAAATATCGTCAAGTTCAATAAAGTCGGTCTTAATTATGACTTAAAACAGTAAAAAGTTATTAAAACAATCACCTCAAAATAACAGAAGTAAAGGATCTAGAATTAGAATATTAGTAGAAATCCCATTTTATTGTCTCGACTCCCGAATGAACCTTTTTCTCAAAACTATTACACTACTGCAATGTACAAAACTACCGCGAAATTAAAATATGTTCAATTCCACGAAATCCAGTTCCTCCATAATCAAGTATAACCATTGTGTATCTATGCACTTATTATTAAAATATCTGAATTTCAACAATTTTCTACATTTTTTTTTTCTATATTTACATTTTCTTTTAGTTCGCCGAATTTCTCGCTACTCGATATTCGCTCACTAATGTATTTATTTGTGAATTCGTATTTCGGATTTTCGGGTTTACAATATGCCAAAAAACTTAATGCTCACTTATAAACTTAACTTAACCATTTTCAAATATATCTATCAGAGTTTAAATTTTTAAGCAGACCCTAAGTTTTTGTTTTTAATATTAAACCAACTTTGTTTTATAATAAAGGGTAATTACGTTTCGCCTTTAACGGTACTTTGATAATTAAATTTTAAGGTAGTAGTCTGGTAACTTATGCCTTTTTTCATGACTTCTTTGGAGGGTGGTTTTTTATAGGAAAATAAAAATGAATTATCTTGAATATTTAGGGTGTTTTTGTTTACATATTGAAAATATAAAAAAAAAATTATTTTAAAAAATTTAATAGTTTATTATAATTGTCACTCGAAGTTGGAACCTCAAAAAAAATGCACGTGGGTGGCTCGGGTGATTTTGGCTCTTGATGTTATCTGATATCAAATATTCTTGATTATTCTTAATCTATAGACATGTCATTCTGGTTGGAACTACTGAAGTTAAATTTCAAGGGTAAATAACAAAATGACGGACTTTAAAAAAAAAGTCCTTTTATTTTAGGAAAGAAAGGGTTGTAAAATAAAAAGTTAGGGGTGAAAAAAATTCTCGTTAGTACCGACGAGAACTATAAGTGTGTAGAATAGCCTGTTAAAATTTGAAAGCAATCGGTTCAGTAGAAAAAAAGTTAGGACCCAAGCCGACCAGAAAAACAATGTTTTGAGAAAAACGCGTTTAAGGTTCAACAATAAATTTTCATAAGTAAACTTATACTTACGTCAATCGTCTATGCCTGGAGCGTATAATATGCCTAAGAGGCGCTCTAGGAAACTCGTTATAATTCCCGAAATATTTCGAATTTCTGTCTGAAATTTTCACAGTATATTCTCAAGATATTGTACTTTCAAATTAAGCAAAAAAAAATTTCGATTTTTTGAACCCAAGTTACCAGACTACCTTAAATTTCGATTGCTTGATAGACGTAATCCCATAAAAACTTTACTACAATTTTTCACTCTTTTAAGAGAGGAATTATCGAAAACCCTATCTTATTATATATCTGCATTGTATATGGAAAACACTTTCCAAATTTCATCGACACAAAGATGCATTTATATTGGAAAATACAATGTAAAACGAAAAAAATTATGACCTTTATTTTGATTATCATGACAAAAAAGCAATTCGATTTCGCTCATTTAAACGTTGTACATACAAAATTGTTGGAAATAGATAGAAAGCGTGGAAGTAAATTCGAATATTTTATTTATTTTCAATAACAATAATTGGTTTTCAAAATTTTCTTAAAACCGAAGAAAAATTAGTTTAGAAGATTGTATATTTTAATTGGTAATGAAATATATGATAAAAAATTGCTCCCTTAATGCTTTTCAGCAGAATATGTAATTGCTGCGGGTCACAATCATTGGTTCATAAAAATTAGATTTTTAAAACTTTGATTGTTGAAAAACAAACAAAAATTAAAAATTGCCTCTTTGGTATTTGATATAAGTACCTACTACATAAACTTTCATACTAATTAAGTGAAATGACGTTATTTAAAATGCTGTTATTAAAATGATATAACAAAAACAGAAACTTATTATTAATTAGTTATTTATTTATTAATTACACTTATTAGATTAAAAATTTCGATTGTTGATTGTTCTATTGCAACAATACTTTATTTTGCTAAAATAAATGATTTTTGATATCTAAAATAAAAGTAGCCTTAGTTACTCCTTATTACATCAGCTACCTGCCAATAAAAGTCCCGTCAAAATCGGTTTAGCCATTTCCGAGATTAGCCGGAACAAACAGACAGACAGACAAAAATTTAAAAAAATGTTATTTTAATATATGTACCGTATATACTCATTAGGGTGAATATTTTTTTTTACTTTTTTTTTTTTTTGGTCCCATCGTGATATTTTGTTGGAAATACCAAAAAAAAAAAATCTCTGAAAGTTTGAGCCCTTAATATTAATTTTAAGTCCTCGACCAAGACGTGTTAAGATTTCCCATTGAATATACACGGAAACTCTGATTTTTAATTTTTAAATTTCTATATCTCAGTGGCATTTCATGGGATCGCTTTTACTGAAAATGGTTTTTTCTCAGAATTAAACGCTCTACAAAAGTGCCCATTGCGACAAAGTCGTAACTCACACCGGTGAGGTAGTACGGGCCACTGAACCTGATTTTTCCATAAAATTAAAGGCTTAATATCTCGTTTAATATTGATTTTCGCGATTTGGTCTACCGGAACTTTTTTGTAGGAAATCAAATTCTCTACAAGTTTTTCATTTATAATTTTTCCGTAGCTCTCGTTATTTACGAGATAAATGCAAAAAAAACGCGAATTTTATGGAAAAATCTGGTTCAGTGGCCCGGACTACCTCACCGGTGTGAGTTACGACTATGTTGCAATGGGCACTTTTGTAGAGCGTTTAATTCTGAGAAAAAACCATCTTCGATAAAAGCGATCCCATGAAATGCCGCTGAGATATAGAAATTTAAAAATAAAAAATAAGAGTTTCCGTGTATTTTTAATGGGAAATCTTTACACGTCTTGGTCGAGGACCTAAAATTTATATTAAGGGCTCAAACTTTCAGGGAATTTTTTTTTGGTATTTCCAACAAAATATTACAAACAGACACTCCAATTTTATTTATATGTATAGATGAGATCATTACAACAGCAATTTTAAATCGATTAAAAATAATAGGCATTGAAACTTTATGTTCCCTTCCATAAATTGAAAACTTTGTAAATTTTAGAAATACCTACGTGGTCCGGTTGAGGCTGGTTTACTTTTCATTTGTAAGCAGCTATTATAAAATTGATTTAATTTTAAAAAAGGCCAACTCGTCGCATTCACAGCCAAAAAGTCTGCAACAAAATGACAAAAACGATATTGAAGTAATCTAGAAAAGCACATCGTAAACCTGAAAAAAATTCGTTGGAAAACAGATGTTACCATTACGTGATTCAATATTGGAAAGAAAAATAAAATCGTATATAACATTTGTCCTACAAAAACCTTTATGCAAATTGTTCCTTGAAACTATTGAAAAACGACTCTGATCTTCTGATAAGACCAAAGTACATAATTGCAGCGGTCTTTTTTTCTCGCAAGTTTTATATATTGCCTTCAGAAAAATGAACAAGATTGCGTGCATTTTATAACAAGCAATAGTTATTCAATTAAAAAGCAACGATGTCATTAAAAAAACGAGTGTTTTATGTAGAGGTTTACAACTTTGTTGTTCAGAAAAAAATAATTAGATTTCTCTATTTTAGTTTATTAATACGAAAAAAAAATTTCTGGTATTGGTATTGAAAAATCTTTCTAAGGATATTATCAGTAAAATTTAAACTAATGGTGGATGTAAAAAAGATTAAATAACATTGCCCTACTTCAATGTAAAAGCTTCTTATTTCAGAAAAACATACGTTGATAAAATTAATTTAAAAACAAAGTTATATATTCCTCATTACATAAACTACCCTACATAGTCATTTTATTCTGATTTAAAGGTGTCAAATTTGAGTTTTTCAATCCCAAGAAGCCATACAAAGGTTCAGTGATGGAAATTATTGATTAATTTTATCACTCCAAAAGTTGATGCTTGTAATTAACTTCCATCAATGTCAGTAGCACAATATTACATTATTCGTATTGAAATTTGGTGAAAAATTACACTTGAAATCAATAAACTTAACACGAAGCTTATTGATGTTTATCTTACGATAATTATCGAAGGCGAAAATCCTTGAAATTTTGCAATTTAAGTCTACGCGTTTCACATGAAAGCATATGAACTATAAATGGTGTGGAAAAGTTATTTCTAATTTTAGAATTGGATGTTGAAATCTGATATGGGGTAAATAAATGAATATTTCACACATGACTGATGTGTTTCTTTGACGTAATTGGAAGCTGAAATCAATAAGCTTTGTCCCAACTATTCACAGCATAATATGGATAGGTATATTGCAGACTTACTTTTCAATTGTGTATTAATCGAGGCCTCGATTGTGGAAACACTTAGGGATCCAGTGGTGGGTCCCGTCATCCCCTTGCGATTTCCACATGCGAATTTGTAGAAGTTTTGGCAAGGCGCCTTCTGACGGTCCATGTTCGAAAGGATTTGATTTGCCAATATTTTGCATGTGACCCCCTCGCAAATGTGATGGGAATGGGTTTCGCTGTCATCGATACATCTCGAATTTGTCTACGTTTTGTACAGAAAAAATCAATAGATTAATAAAATTGTCTGGTGGAAAGAAATTTGTCAAGCATGAGACCAGTGGGAATTGGGAAATGGGGAGAATGGGCATTGTTGGGAAATGCTTGTCACGCGGTGGTACAATAACATGTCTGACAATAGTTAAGAATTTAACTGGAAAACAAATTGTTGCTTTACCTTTCAGAAAATATACAAGTTTTTCAAACAATTTTGTTTGAATTCTGTCAAAAATAAGCATCGGTAATAATTAAAAGACGGTTGATTTGAATTTTAATTGTTGCGGTAAATCAAATACTTCAATATACATAACAGACAAAATAATCAACTAACCGATTTCCCTTTGTTAATATTCAGTTATTCTTATTTATTTATATTATTTAAAAATCATTGATTGTTGTATTATCAGTTTTTCAAAGATAAAATAACAATTAAATCTAGGGTTACCAACTCTCCAGTTTTAGTCCGGAGACTCCTGAAAAATTAAACATTCTCCAGACTCGAGTTTAAAAAAAAAAAGGATTTTTTGTTTTTATTTTGAACACTTTTTCTTGTAAATATATCTTCTTCTTTTTATGAAATGCATCTCTCCAGATTAAGACATACGATTTCTAGACTTTCTGAAATTTAGAATTGGTAACTCTAATTAAATCATTTACTATTTGTAACCCCTTTTATTAAATTAAAATTGGTTTTTATGGGATTTATTCCGTTTTTCTGGTATTACTAATATATTAAAAATCCCTTCTTTAAATATAAAACCCAATCTAGAACTAATGGCTTTCTGCAATTTTGGAAATATCCTTTATTACTTTTAGCTCTCAATTTGATCCTCCGAGACCTGTTTGCAAAAGAATTACTCCAAGGGTTCACCAAAATTTAATAAATCAAATTAAATATCTTATTACTTCTTTAGACCAAAATAACATCGAAAATTTACAATTTTGTCTTTCGATTTATTTAACGTTGTAAAAATATTTAGGTAGATACTTATTGGTTCAGACAATATAGTGCTAATTTGGCTTTTGATCTGGCAGATATTGGTCAACGTGGACAAAATTGTCTATTATATCAAAAAATGTTAAGGTTTTGCATTGAATTTGATAACTTTTAAAAGTGCTGAAGCCAATTTGGTTCCAATATTAACAGTAAGAAGACAAAAATCATGGAAGACAAAATCAGTAAAAATAAAATTCTCATCTGTTGCATAACAAAATTTTCTGTACTTCTTATTGGTGCAAAGTCTTAATCATTAAGCGAAAAATTAGGGAAGCTGGAAGCATTTGAAATGTGGATCTTCCAACTAATGGTGAAGATATCATGGCCAGAACAAATGACCAAAGAATAGAGAAGAAAAAATAAATCCTCCATACCATTGAGATCCTCAAACTCTAATATTATGACCACCTTATGAGAAATTTGTCTTAACTATACTTCCTACTTCATATAAAAAATTAAAGAAGTTCTGAGTAACTAAGAAACTCTTGGATCTTAAACCAGAGGAAGGAGTTCAGGAAAACCTTTACAGAAATCTTCCTTTTTGCCATCATTAAAATAAAACTAAATATATCGATATCCAACGTTCTTGGGTAGGTACTCCAAGAAGAAGATTCTAACATCATTTTCCGCTTATTTATCAGTTTTATTCTAATTGCAATTTCCATCCGTATCTTCTAGCTGCTAATTAACTACTATTTTAGCATCAGGAATAAATTATGAACTTGGTACCTAAGTACTGACTACGTAGACAAATCTGTTAACTTTCTTACTATAATATAAGAGATGTTTAAGTACCAATAATCTACTTAGATCCTGAAAATTTCAAATTCCTTAGATTTCCTACTTTAATTCATTATTGTGGATTTTTTTTTAAGTGGAAAACAGAAATCATTTTGTTTATAAGAATTGACTAAACCAATTTATCCAAAACGTTGATATAATTTAGAGGTTGAAAATGATTTTAGAAAAAATAAATAACTATATAGCTTTTTTAAATCTATAAAAACAAATCCACGTAACAATTCTTTGGTACCACTGTGAAAATATTTTTTAAGTTTTTCATACTATCGTTATATTGTCTGGAATTTAAAAAAAAACATCCTAGTGAAAACAAATTTAAAAATCACTTTCTTTATGTTAACTTGCCAATGGTTAGTTAGAATATGTAAAAAAAATCGTATGCAAAGAATCATTTCATTCCTTTTGTCTTAAATTTTTCAAAAATTTTTCTATTAGTAAAGCCCTTTTTTCCCTATCAATTAGCATAGTAATCTAGGTAAGCTTCAATAATCCGCATAGATTGCATTGAGCAATGCATATTAATATCTGATAACAGTACATACACGTCAATGTACGGTGGCTATTAGCCAATGAAATTGCGAGATTTAAAAATTTTCATTTGTTTTGATTGTTGAAATTTTGAAAATTTGAGAAAACCCCACCTACAGCCATTGCTGTAAGCGCATATACCATATACGAATACGTACTTGCAAATATGGAACGTGTGCAAATATGAAACGGAAAATAAAAGTTAAATATGAAAAACAAAGACAACTATTTCGAATTTAATTATAACAATATTTTTTATTATAAAGTAACAAAGATGGAAAATAAAAAAACTTTGGGTGTAAGACAAGAACAAATATATTGTTATTATGTTTCCCAAATTAAAAAAATTGAAAGTCAAAATTTATAAACAAGTTGACTTATCATTTTTACAATAATTATTTCGCTATTTTATTTGAACTTAATTCCATTAGAATTTTTAATTAAAGTTTAATTATTGACAAACAAATTATAAATAAGCTTGTGCAATTTATTTTTCTTATTTGTTGTGATATGTTTGGTAAAATTAATCATAATTTGATGAATATTTTCAAATTTCAAACTGGAATGTGGTGAAGTTGGTGATAATTGAAGATACGGATTAATTAAAGGTAGAATTATTTATTAGTTTATTCATAATGTTTGCGATTGATTACATATGGTTTGTTTTACTGAGTTCCTAATTAATATTCCATTTGGAACAATTTTATTAAACCATTTATATAAGTTTCCCGTTCTTGATGGTGACAAATTTTGGAGATGATACAGTGGCGTAGCTACCTAAGGGCTAGGCGAGACAGTGCCCCGGGGCCCTCAAGCTCAGGGGGCCCTCGAATCCTTACCAGAAATCTCGATCGAACTGAACTTTTGGAAGTTTCACATAAAACCTAATCAATTTACATAGCAGTGGGCCTCATTTTTTAATTTGCCCCAGGGCCCTTGGTTACCTAGCTACGCCACTGGTTGAGACGGGTTAGCGAAAAAAATCTTTGTTATAATTGAACAAATATCATTTTGAGAATTGAATAGTTTAAATAGGAAGTTATCAAAGGAAAAAAAAGGAAACTAAAGAAAGCTTTGAAACAATGGAAGGGTTACCCCGGTTACTCAATGATAATCTTTGTTCCCCAAAAAGCTCAGTTCATTCTGACGAGCACTAGTGGCACTAATGTAGCATAGCCGATAACAATGAGAACGAATTTTAAATTCTTTAAGCGCCAATTTAAAATTTTTTATTTATTTTAAACCATGAAGTTTTTCTCATTTTAAATGTCAGAAGTTATATTGTTGAAGTTTTAACTCACCAAAATTGAAATACAGAACAATAATATAACAATATTTCCAATTATAAAATGTAAATAACAAAGAAATATGTTCAGTACAGAAAATTGGATAATGTTTCTTGCAATAATTAAAGTAAAAAAGATAAATATTTTACTTAAACTACTATTTGGTTAGGTACTTAGCCCTTGTAATATTGTCCTTGTATATAACGCCCTTGGTTACCTAGCTACGTCATTGAGGTGGTAATTAACACACTTATCCAAGAATTCATTTAGCATTTTCAATTACTAAATTTGTTACTAAATGTTTGTTTCTCAGGGTTTTTTTTTTATTTACTTAATTTTGGCATTGAAACCACCGTTCTTTTGGGTCTAGTTTTGAAGAAAATATGCCTTATAGGTACACAAAAATAAACCACCCGGTTTCCATATTAAACCCCGACTAGAATTTTTTCCTGATTAGCTTTGAAGTATTATATGGACCTTATCAGGTTAAAGCAAGGGTTTCCTCATTAGTACTAACCTGACGAGGGCTACATGAGGATGGCATCGGGATAGCCTGATTAAAACAGAAATTTCTTTCTCATCAGGTTATCCTGATGAGGTCCATCTAAGGAATTTGAGGAGATCGGGTTTTTCATGCAACTTTCACATTAAGATAGCATCAGGAAAACCTCATTACAACTATTTTCCTATGCCTAATGTTTGTAGAGTTAGATATAGGTAGAAAAAATCTATAAAATGGATTTCAAAACCAAAACCTTCAAAAGTTTTCCTACTCATTCCTTAGTGAATACTTGAAAAAAAAAATCAAGAAATGTGTTCTTAAATATTTTATTATGACAACCACTGTTTAGTGCATGAAATGCACAGAAGAAAATAATGGATTTCAAGAATTTTTACGCCTATAAAATATTAATATAAGCATACACATATCACATGTCAAATTCTCTCTTGAAATTACAAATTATTCTTTCTAAAATGTTATATTTCGTGACCTTTTGAGGGTTGAATTTTCATTTGCAATGGTTCATGACAGATATTGGTGTGAGAGTGAATGTTTCTCTAATAAATTAACACATTAAATCCATTAGGCTTACTGTCATTTACCAAAGCGTATGAATTCAAATATCATAAACTCAAATTTCCTAGTAAAACATATAAACCTCAACGAATTATATCAGTCATTATTAAAGGCAAATTTTGATGAATCCAATTTCAAAAATATTTTTCATTTAATACTTGCAATTTTGGAAAACACTGATTATTACATGATGTAAATGCTTTACAATTTTTCATTGTTATTGTGGATGTAAAATGTTCACAATAGTTTTTTGGGACCATTTAGCCGTTTCCATTGAGAATATCGTTTATATGCCAAATTGTACAAATCTCGCGTTTGTTACACTCAAAAATACATTGTACTGCTAAATTATTTCAGTTGAAAGCATTTTCCAGTGATATTCAAATCATCAACTTGAATTATTCATTTTTTTATTGTATACGTTTGGATGTAAATAATTTATTCATGATCTAGATAAAAATTTAATTTTTTTTTTACATAATCTAATGAATAACTGTGGCTGACACGATTTTTAAATAAATCAGGAACAAGAAGTGTTCTGAATAAATGCATGGAAATTTGTTTCATATGCATAACTAATCGAAAGTAAAGAGTCAATGTAAAAATTCTTAGTTTTACGGTTTTAGAAATAAAACTCTAGTTTTTTTAATTTTCTCAAGTTTATCGGTTTTGGGAAAAATCTGTGGAAAACTTCATCCAAATTTTTAATACTAAACGATGTGTTCAGCAAAGAAAAAATCGGATTTTCAGAAATCAAGAATTATTTATTTTTCCAAAACTTCGTCGGTACCGGATTTTTATTTCTCAAAATTAAGCTTTCGTCAGCAAAATAATTCCCTCTTTTAATTGTAGATTCTTGTTATTTGGCAATTTGTGGATACCACACCAAAAAAATGGCTCATTTGAGCTAATCAAGCATCGAGTCTTTTTTGTAGATCTTCGAAAGATTTGAACTGTTATTCAACAAGTACGTGTTCCATTGACGCAAATAAATAATCATCTTAAGGAGTCTAGGGAGTATTGAGAAAACTCAATGTCTCAATCATATCTTTCACTCGATTTTCTTTGTGGCCAGGGGAATTGCTATGCAGCCAAACCATTTGATATTGACTTTTTGGATATTCTGACCATTTTTCGTGCTAAAGCTTGGTTTAAAACAACTATTGTAAGCAGTTCTTACGTTTGACTATCATTTTCATCCAACAACTCTTAAAATTTGATGTCTTCGAAATTTTTCGGGGGTTTTTCTTTTTTTTTTCATTTTTTACGTCCATATAGCCATTTAAATTATTTTTAAGATCCCTTAAAACATTGAGATTTCTCAACGTTATGCTCCTACAAGCATCCGATACGATTCTGCAGAAGCTTTTTTTTAAATGGTAATAAATAATCAATGGTGTCCACGAATCGTACTTTTTAGGCACAAAACGCGACATGTTCGATACTAATGAAAGGGATGAAGTCGTAGGAATTTTCTACTTTTACGAATTTAAAATTTTAATCAGATATTATAACAATAAAAAAATATTAAAGATATGGTTTGACGGACTCTCTATTGGGAACCAGCACTACTTATTGGCAAATTCTGGTTTCATATTTATTCACGCAGTGTAAATCAAGTTATTAGTCTTTAGCCTCTCTTTTTGCCGAAATAACACAAATTGTGACAATGAAAGGAATTTCCATAGGAATTGGGGCAGATATTTAAACTTATTCAAATAGTTTTCTCATTTGTACGTTCTCAATATTTTTTCAGTTAATTCTTGACTTTATCAAACGTAAAGCTCTTAATAATTCGCCAGTAATTAGGTGCATTCATAAAATGAAAATACCTTATCTTCTTTCTACAATATACTAGCTGATCCCCGCGACTTCGTCTGCGTAACGTAGGTGTAGATTATGTCTTCTTTTCAAATTTGCTATTTGTAGTGGTATATGAAAATTTTTATTTTTCTTATTTAATTTACGAAAAACATAATCGTACTTAAAAATACTATTTTGTCAACTTTAAAAAGACACTTTTATAAACTGTTGCAAAGAATAAAATTGTTCTATCTAATAATCAATTAATTTTCAAAAAATATTTATAAATATCTAATAAGAGTATGTCTATTGCGTAGGTATACCTACCGTAGACCAAATAATCTGTAAATCAATCAGCATCCATACATAAATAAAAAATATCGCCAAATTCAATAAAGTTTGTCTTAATTATAAGTAAAGATCGGTGACCATGCGACATTTTTCAAATAACTTACATTTTTAAACTTGTGATATCTTTGGAATGGAATGGTCAAATTGAATAACTCAAAAAGTTATATAATGGTTGAAGCAAACTTAAATATGAAGTCATTTATTTTGATAACGATTTATCTCAAAATACAAATAAAAGGGCTTTTATAGCGGTGCCATTTATATATATTTCTTAAAATGGAAAAACACTTATTGTGACATAACTATAATAGCTAGACGTATGCTGTCGCTCTATTTTTTGTAGATAATGATATGTTCTGCAAAATCGTACTACATTATTTTGTTCTACAACCAATAGTTTTCGCAGCGCACGCGATAAAAGAATGTTTTTTGCTTATTTTTTCAGACCTTGGGTTACATTATTAGAGTTTTAGTATGGATCCCTAACTTTTTTGAAAATTTAATATAGCCCATGTTCACCGGAAATAGTGTAGCTTCCCAACAGTGAAAGAATTTTTCAAATCGGTCAAGTTGTTTCGGAGCCTATTCAAAGCAAACAAACAATCAAATCTTTCCTCTTTATGATAATAGAAAAATGAATTGAGACGTGTGGGTCTCGCCAAAACTTGGGAATGTCTGGACCGCTTTGTTTGGTTCATTTTGGTGTTGAAATATTTGTAGAAGACAAAGGAAGTTTTATAACGTAAGAAAAAAGGAAGAAGTTGAAAGAAAATGCGTAAAAGCAACGACAAGAATTTCCTATACAAACCGTAACTACCAGTCAAATAGGGCAAATAGGCAGAGTAGGCGCTGACAATAACAATTATTTGACAACAAACAAATATGTCATTTCTTAGGTTTGTGACTTTGCAAAAGTATTGCCATTTACTTAAATTTACATATTTTACTTAATATTTATTGAAATCGATAACAATTGGGGTAATGACAATCATTTGTCAATATTGTACGGCGTTAAAATACAGCAAAATTACCATATTTGGTCATACCACTAGATCCATTATGCTTATTAGTTTATAGGATAGGTAATGATTCTAAAAATTTCTTGGCCAATATTCAAAAATATGATAGTTGATTTCAAATGACGTCATTTAGCGCATAAAACGAATATAATGTTTAAGGAAGTACTGAAAAAACAGGAGCATTCCCAGTTTGCTTCCAGTCCCTGACCAATAGCAATCATAGGATCGAATTGGCCAAAAAATCAATATAATTTCAAGGAACACAAATAGACAAAAACAAAAGTTTGTTTAGAAATATCTATTTATGTCTTTAAACTCATAAATAGGTGGGAATTTAAGGATTTCTTGTATGCATATGAGTTTTAACATGTTTAATGTTTTAATACGGAGAAATGTAAATGAGTAAAAAGCAATGAATATTACCATAATTGTTAATAATTAATTATTGTTATTGTAATATAAAATGTGGCAATATTACCGATATCAATTAATTTTTACAATTCAATTTAAGGTGGTTCGAAATTCACAGAGTCCTCTGATATTTTATTAAAAAATATTACCCTAACCTTATTCAAATTTCAAATACATATCAATTGTAATGTAGGCAATTTATGAAAAGCTTCGGTTTTTAAATGTATTGAATATTACTACCATACACTAACGAATTTAATGAAACTATGAAATGAAATTTTAAATTTGGTTTGTTTGGAAAAAAATTAAAAATATTATTAAATTATATATGTGCTATAAATACAAGTAGGTATATGCCTACAAAAGTTATATCCTTCATTTTGTTGATATTTTCGCTTCGATAATTGAATGATTAGAAAAATAATTGAATGATTATAAACTTAAAACTGCATTCACAGATAATCGAATTGAAATGCATTGATTTTATCTTAACAGCTTATAAATATTTAAATTTAAACGTGCAGGCCAAATATAGATTTGAATTTATTATAGTTATTAAATTATAAATTTATATTTATATATTTATCAATATAAAATCTATTAAAATGAAAATTGGAGTAGGTTTCATTTTTACGACTTTTATCAGTATGGATTCCTCACGTTAAGTGTGAAACAAATTTCAATTGTTAGCTAGTAAGGAATGCAAATTTTCGTACTTTCAACTGTTGATATGAAATAACATAATAAGAGCTTGAAGGCCAAAATTAGAGAATGGCAGATATAAATCTATCGTTTAAGGAATCTGAACTGGTTTGAGGAATTTATTATTTGTTGTCAATTATAAATACATTAACACCTCTTTCCGAATCCATAAATGTAACCTTTGATACTACTTTGTTCTCATTACTATATTATTTATTATCGCCAGTTCAGAGCAGGTAAAATTCTTTTCAATTTCACACTTGTTCGGAATTTATCCGGTTTTGCTCTCAATATTGATCATTATAGAACAAAGATCAATAAAATTTAATGTAAACTTCTACCTGAGTTATATTGTACGACACAACAGGGAAGTTAATCGATTTTAATAATATTTTGTTTACAGGTACATATTAGTGTTACGCCAAAAAATAAAGTGTAAGGAAGGCCACATACAAGTCTAATCTTTATAGTTGAACCAATATTTTGTTTTGATTTCACTTATGGTTCCAAATTCAAGACAGCTTTACTGATTTAATAGAAACTTTGTAATCAAGTTCAACTAATTTTTCTTCAGAAGAACAGGTTGCCTACTAACGTTTAATTATTAATAATAAATATAGCATTCAGAAGATGGCCGATTAAAAAAAATAAATGGACACCCATTAATAGGATAAATATTAGATGCTTTAATTAAAAATCTATGTTCTTTTTTGAGGTATCAAAAAATCAGCATACTTGAAATTAGGGGTGGACAACCCAAATGATATTGCGGGCCACTTTTGAAGTTATATCCCAAATTTTCCTTGCTAAATTTAGATACATTGAAAACAATTTTAATATATTGGTTTTCACCACTTTGGTCATTATAAAATGTATACATTTTACAAAAGTCTAATGCATTTCGCGGGTTGAAAAAATTGTCAAAGGTGCTTTTTGCGGTCCTCGTGTTGGCCACTTCTAACAACCTCTGATTTAAAAAAACAATGAATAATTTATCATTTATCTATATGTTTTAAATTTTTATGTTGGTTTGTAAATATTTCAAAAACTCACCAAATTTTGCATTGATTTAACTCAAATTTTTTCACCATATAAAATCCATTTTAAAGATTTTTTTTATCTTTTTCTAACGTTAGTAACATACCTACAACCACAAGAAAACGACTTTTCCAACGGTCAATACAATAGCCACTAATTTTCAATACTTTATGACTAAGATCGTGCATTGATTTTTAAAGGTAGAACAAATAATCTCTAAACGTATTTGATAAATATATATCTTGAAGGTAAATTATAATTGGTACAGCGAGGGATGCTGCAGGATGATAAGGGAGGTGATTCTAATAATTCACAAGCTTTTTTTTCCGAAATTCAATTTATTTATTTACAACCATAGGCTGGCAATACAATATCTGCCGGATTCATCTAGTTAACAATATAAAAACAAAGCTTTTTGCAAAAATTTTATCCATTTATATAAACGCATACAAAATCAATTTTAAATTTGTTTTGACAAATTTATATTTTTCATATTTGATCAGTAAAGTGGAAATATAAATTCTTTCATTTTTCCCCTACATTAGCATATCAAAACTTTTGTGACACATAAAAAGTAGACGTTTTCGTACAATCCATAAACCTGTTGTAATAAATGTTCATGCATGGCAATTTTACAAATCGATTTTGGCAAACAATCTCAATAAAATTCATATTGGTTTGCTCATATAATGTTGTTTGCATCTCATTTGAATGCTTTATTTTGCAGCCTCTAAAACACAATAGGTATGCGAGGCATAAAATTTTCCATAAAACAGCTAAATTGCATGTAAGCTGTAAACATGACCATTCGGAAAAAATATGGGATAAATAGTTGTAGTTCACATTTGATATAATGCTTTTTAATTACCATTAAATAGGTAAGCAATGCTACCTAAAACAAAAATAGGATACCTGGACAATTTAGTGGCATTATCATGAACTTTTTCGAAAGCAGATCCTACGTTTTTGTTTCTAATAATAAACCAACATTGTTTTATTTTAAGCGATAAAACCTTTCGTCTATAATAAACATACCTAGATAATTAAATTTGAAATTTCGATGGTTAATTAGACATTTGCCGTACAAACTTTGCCACCATTTTTAACTCTTTTAGAGGAGGAATCATCAAAAAACCCTTTTTTATTATATATCTGCATCGCACAAGAAAAACACTTTCCAAATTTCATCGACACAAATATGCATTTATATTGGAATATACAATGTAAAACGAAAAAAATTATGTCCTTTATTTTGATTATCATGACTAAAAATTAATTCGATTTCGCTCATTTGGACGTTATACATACAAAATTGTTGGAAATAGATAGAAAGCGTGGAAGTAAATTCGAATATTTTATTTATTTTTAATAACATTAATTGGTTTTCAAATTGTTCGAATTACCGAAATAGTTCGTTTGGAAGATTTTATATTTTAATTGATATTGAAATATATGACAAAAAATTGCTCCCTTAATGATAAATAATTGCTCCAGGTCACAATTATTGGTTCATAAAAATTCGATTTTAAAAAGTTTGATAGTTGAAAATCAAACAAATATTAAAAAACGCCTCTTTGGTATTTAGTATAAGTACCTACTACCTAAACTTTCATACTAATTAAGTGTAATGACGTTATTTAAGTTATTTCAAATGCTGTAGTTAAAATTATATAACAAAAACAGAAACTTATTATTAATTAATTATTTATTTATTAATTACACTTATTAAATTCAAAATTTCAATTGCTTATTAACTCTACATTTTCTCATACAAACTTAGTCACCCCTTTTACTCTTTTAGGGTAGGATTTTTAAAAAAAAATATTCATAATCAGATGTCTACTTCTTAAAAGGAATATATCAAATATTAAAATTTTATCAGTCAGAGGGGATTTATAAATACAGGATTTTATGTATGCACGGCTTTAAAAACGTATTTACTTTAAGTTTTATTATTATTACAACTACTACTATTACTTTTTTTCGTTAATATTTCCTTATTGAGCAACTCTAAGGGTTTATTTATAACAATTTAGTAAAAAAAAAAAAGAAAAAAAAGTTTACTGTAAGATTTGAGCCCACGTCTTTATAATCAGGAGCATTAGAATGTTGCCATTATGCTATTAACATCCACTATGTGTTTTATATATATAAAGGTTTATATTTCAAAGAGGCATTTTTTTAAAATTTAAATTGAATTTACTGTGTTGTTTATCAGTTCAACTAAAAATATTTTTACAGATTATTTTCTAACTTTATATTACCTTTCCAATGATATATAACTCATCTGTCTAGTGTAAAAATTTCTGTTTTCATCCCTAGGGAATGCTTTCCTTTATTATTTTTTTGGAATGATAAGTAGCCTATAGTCTGTGGGAAATTGTTTTGCATCTTAATATAAAATTTCATTAAATTCGGTTGTTCCGTTCTTTAGTTAAATCGGGACACACAGACAAACAGACAGACAAAAAGTTTAAAAATATTAAATTTGGATTAAGAGTCTCTCGAAACAAATATTTACCTTAAAATTGGGTTCAAAATCGAAATGTACAGACAGACGTAAGAATTTTATATATTAGTATAGATAAACAGTAAATAAGAAAACGTCGAAAAACTTGTTAAAACACATTACGTCCTATTATATAACCTAACTAGCCTATACTGAGTACCTAATTTTCTAACTCTTTCTATGCTGTCGTTCTATTTTTTGTATATAATGATATGTTCTGCAAAATCGTACTACATTATTTTGTTCTATAACCAATAGTTTTCGCAGCGCACACGATTAATTAATGTTTTTTGGTAATTTTTCAGACCTTGGGTTACATTATTGGAGTTTTAGTATGGATCCCTAACTTTTTTGAAAATTTAATATAGCCTATGTTCACCGGAAATAGTGTAGCTTCCCAACATTGAAAGAATTTTTCAAATCGGTCAAGTAGTTTCGGAGCCTATTCAAAGCAAACTAACAATCAAATCTTTCCTCTTTATAATAATAGATAGACAACACACTGCACACTCGTCGACTTTATGTGATTGAGGGGGGTGCTCTAGGCTTTCACCTGAAGGTAGCAAAACGATATTCGCCCATTGGATAAACCTATAAAAGCATTTGTTACTTTCGACCCGCCGTTACTTTTGTACCCAGTATCCCCTACTTGTTTGATACTTTAGAGTTATATAAGATCTTTCTTTTTTTAAATGTTTTTAATCTGCAACGATTAAACAAAAAAAAAGCTTTATTTTTCTTCACTCATTTTCAAATACAATTTAACATACAGTTTTCTAAAAAGTGTTTTCCTTTATACAAACGGAACTACTTCATTAATTATTAAAATAGTAGAAGCATGTTTCTCGCCTAAAACGAAACTAGTTTATGAGCTTTTAAAAACATCCCCTACAAATAAATGCAAATAAATGCAACCATAAATTATCTTTTAAAATACAAACTTTTTCCCACTCTGACACAGCTTAGTAGTGTTTAGTTATTTAGGATTCACCATCGAGTTTATCTTCATTAACTCGGTTAATAATTAAACCCTTTTGGCGTCATTAAAACGCAAAAATTTTCCAAATAAATTTTCTTTAACTGTGACATTTATTTTCATTTTGAAACACATTTTTTTTCTGAATAAAGTGAATAAAAAATGTGTTCTTACATTAAAAAAAAACGTTAATTTTGTTTGGTTTTGTTTAATAATTCAGATGGCATGTTTTGAGCTTTTTAGTATTTTCATAAAGCTCACGAGAAAGACAAACACAATTAGTGTGTAATTAATCTCTGTTTACCTTTTGAAGGTAATCCGATGCTTTGGTAAGTTTGACGTTAAGGAAACGATGGGAAGAGTTGGGAGATTTTCATTTTCATATTGTTTTATGATTAAATTTATAATTTATGGAGTTTGTAATTCGTGTCAATGAAACACTCCGGGCTTTAATATAAACTAAATTAAGAAACCAGAAAATTATGAATTGCTTACAATAATTGAATTGAATTATTTCAAAGGAAAAACTTTATTTAATTTTGGGTTTAAAGTCGTGAACATTTCATTGTTCTGTATTACTGTTGTTTATTGTATTGATTTTAGTAACTTTTTCGGAAGAAAAATAAGTAATTTCCAGAAATATGTGAGGCTATAAATAATGGAATCATAAAATAGAAAAAAACGATTATCATTGTACTAAAAATAACAGTAAAAATTATATTTATAGACACGAAAAATATAATTGGATTAGTTTGGAGTCGAATAAAGTTTATAGATGCGTGTTATAAAAATGAATTTTAATCCTTTTATGTTTAGGATTTCAATTGGAAATATGCAAGCATTAATTACCAAATTTTATTTCACAAATTATACCTTTGGATTTCTTCGTATTCCCTTCGATTGCGTAATCAATTGAATTTTTTAAAATATGGAAAAAGAATATTTAAGAGGGAATACTAAGAATAGATTCTTCACTTTCCTTAATTGATTTTTTTTTTCCATTAAAAACTTACTTTTGAGAAGATCAAGTGACCCAAAAATGAGGTTGCTTAAGTAGCCTATTGTATCAGAAAAAAGAATAAAGCTCTTTTATATATTTCTAGAAGAGCTTTTGGAAAATATTTAAAATTAAATTAAATTAAACTAATGGAATTTTAACCGACTAATAAAAATTAACATAAACGGTTTATGAACAAAATATTTCTACAAAAATTTTATGATCGTTATTGTCCGGTTAAGGGGTTATATACAGTTAGAATTTTCAAAAAAACGATTTTTTATTTATTTTCTTTTCTTAATGTACATATATTTGAGAATACACACAGAAAATTTCATATCGTTTCGGTGAATATTTTCGAAGTTACACGCAAATTTGAAAAGACGTTTTTATTCTATGTAAAGTGCTTTTCAAACTTTAAACGCGTTTTTTTCAAAATGGAGTTTTCAAAGTCGGTGACCAACATTAGGTACTCCAAAACGGTTAAACCGATTAGTCTCAAATTTTAACACAAGCTTCTTAAATATATTTTTTAGTAATTAATCGAAGATTTTTTCTCACTGATAAATAGTTTTTTTTTATAAACAATTTAAGGCCGAAATTTTGGTCAAAAATCGTTTTTTTTTTAGAGAAACCGCCATTTTGTCAAAAAAAAAAATATTTTGCCTACTTCTTTGATTAATTACTAGATTTAACAATACTTTAACGAAATCTGTTAGGTTTTTGAAATTCAGAGGATCCAGTTCAGAGATTTAGTGGTCACCGCAAAACGTCTTTTTTGAGAGAAGCTCCCGGAGATCAGCTGTAACTCCTTTCCAAATAAATATTTTTACTAATACTAAGTCTTAAAATACAGTTAAAAGATACCATAATATGTGTACAAATTTTTAGATCAATAACTTTAATGGTTTTCTCTGAAAAAATTCTGGAAAATTCGCTTTTTTTCGGCCTTCTAACTGTATATAACCCCTTAATGTTGTTATCTGCAATCAACTTTGGATAGTGGGAAATAAGGACCAACTTATTTGAGGAATATTATTTTATTTTCGTGCCAACGTCTTTGCCAACGTGCCAGTTGGGTTACCTATATTGGAATTTAGTTTTATGACATCTGTGGAGTCATTTTTAATATTTGAGCTCTGAAGAAGTCAAGAATTATTTGACGAAACGTTGGCACGAAAATAAAATAATAGTCCACAAATAAGTTGGTTCTTATTTCCCACTGTCCAATGTTGATTGTTGTATTACAAGGACAGAAATATAACATAGGTTGTTATCGGCTTCATTATTCATAACATTTTACGGTTAATTTTGTCTTTGTTTAATGACATTTTTTCTTAAAAAACTACCAAAACTTTGTCTAGATGTCATGAAATAGTGGCTTTATTAAATTATAGTCTATTAGGTCTACAACTTAAAAATTGGTATATAAAACTTGATGTTAACTTTATGTCAATATGCGCTGTAGTAAATTTGAAGTTCTATGCAAAAAACAGCATTTGCGAAAAGATTACCGAATCATTTTTTAGCACCGAAAACTACCCCGAAAACACAGTATTTCGAGTGGTTTCTACGCTTTAAAAGTGGCGGTTTTGAGATCAAAAACAAAAATCGGCCTGGACAGCTGAAAATCTTTTAAGACGAAGAATTAGAAGCATTACTGCATAAAGACTTGGATCCAACACAACAAAAGCTTTCGAAATCCTTGGGCAAAGCTCAAGCAGTTATTACTAAGCACCTAAAAGCTTTGGGATTCTTTCGAAAAGAAGAACACTGGGTATCTCAGAAGTTGAAACCGAAAAATTTAAAAAAGCGAATTTGAAGAAAACGTCATTGAAAAAAATCGTTTTTGCATCGAATAATTATGGATACATTACGACAATCCGAAGCGCAATAAATCTTATGTGCAGCCAGGCCAACCACCCAAATCGACCCCAAAGAAGAATCTTTTTGCTGCAAAAAATAATTTGGTGAGACCAGAAGAGAGTTGTCTACTATAAACTTCTAAAATTTGGAATCCCGAAGAAACCATTACTGGGGAGCTTTTCCGTTATCTCCTGATACGTTTAAAGAATGCATCAAATAAAAAACAGCTAAAATGGAAGACCAAGTATAAGACATTGATTTTCATTGATCATTGATATTTGAAAAATGACGGATTAGAAGTTCTGTTCCATCCGCCTTACAGTCCAAACTTGGCGCCTTCTTAATAAAATTTGTTTTGATCGATGCACAATGCACTTTCTGGAATACGCTTTATTTCAATTCATGACATCGAAAATTTGCTCGATTCTTTCTTGACTTCAAAAAATCACCATTTTTTATATTTTTTTTTTTTTGGGTAGAATCCAGTGATGGATTTATGTCTAGGTTTGTGAGGCCCGAGTCTAGAGCGGCATAATTGTAGGGGCGGCAAAATTTTGGAGTGTCAACATTTTAAAGAAGAAATATATATGGAAAATTCAAATTCAAAAAGTAATTTGAGTTAGTTTTGCTATAAATATATGACATATCTTCAGTAAAGTATAATTGTTCAATTGTTTAATCACTGGCAATTAGAGAACTGCCATTCCGGGGACAGGCAAAACAAATTGGAGATCCTCATAATGGTTATTTTTAAAGAATCGTAGAACTTTTTACAAAATTTGATCTTTTTTTTTTTTTAAAACATTTAAAGTAATACGTAAGCCTTGGAAGTCGAAATACGTCGTACTTATCAAAAACAATCTAGAATGCTTACGATTTTGAGGAAATCTTCGTAAATGAATGTATTTTCTTACATTATCTACTTAAAACTTCAGTATTGAAGATATTTGAAAATATACGGAATATATTGCATTACAAATTCTTCGAGATTTTAACCCTAATGTTGACATTGCTCTATGCATTTTTTGTAAATCCTAGCACCAAATTTTTCAAGAAAAAAATATTTTTCCACCCTAAAATGAGTGCAGTTACCAATATGCAATTGTGGGTCAAGATTTACTTAATGCCTTGGCATTATTATCTATTGAACCTTAATTAATACAAGAAATCGATTACGATGATATAATCGACGTTTTAGTGCGAACCATGGGTAGAAAGAGGAAGTTTATGAGATAGTTGGAAAAATGCTACCAGTTTTAGAAATCATTTTGAATTTAATAAAAATTAATTTAAAGTTTATATATTTGAAAACTAGATGTTTTATCTTGATAACTACCTTAACATAGATCAAGGATGCCATCCACAAATTGCCAGAAAGGTGGTTAAATGTTGTAACCACCGATAGACAATACTTTAAATAATATAATTGTACAAAAATTTTCTATATAAATTCTCATTTTTTTAAACGTTTTTTAAGGTATATAAGACATTATGTTAATCATTTAATAATTTTAATCTTAAATTAAAATATTTCATTTGTGGAATTTGATGCTAATTAACATAGACAATCACAATTGCTAAGTCAATTAAATTATACTTAATTAGCGAAGCAAAAAATTAAGTCATTGGTTCAACTCTATTTGCAATACAAAATCCCGAAATTGGATTTTTAGCCACAAGAAATTGGCCTTAGAATATATAAAGTAAAGATACAAATATTTTTTTCTTCAATACTGAGTTTAGTCTTTGTGTTATATGTGCAAGTGATACAAATTTAAAAATGAACGAAAAGAATTGTAAGTTAAATTTGGATTTCAATAATTGTAATTTGTATTTTTCTTAAGTTTTTTCACTTTTCTTTTTGATCGTCCCTATTGTGGAGGCATTTGCGGTTTTCAATGATTTTTATTCTCGTCCCACATCAATTCATGGTAGTGGGATAAAGAATCAATTTTTACACGAGGCAGTAGGGTATCTTTACGATACTTACGATGGACTTTACGATGATTATTATGACTATGAATATTACGATTATAACGGCAATTGCGAATCTGAACCAGTTCACTACCATTTTGACTATGGTATGCAAAAAAAAATCATTTCTATAAAAAAAAAACATTTATTTTTATTTTTAGTGGACAAAAGTCAAGTGAAAGTGACAAAAGAATCGTCTATTAAACAAATAGTTAAGGATTTATGGCCTGGATTTGCAGCATTTTATAAGAAAATGAGTTTATTGGCACCGAAACATGTGCAAGATATTTTGCATAAAATAATTTTAATAGTAGGAGCCGCAGTAAAATCACTTTAACGTTAGAGCTTTGAAATTGTAAAAAAATGTGATAAATTTTAAAAAAAAGTATTACAAATTTTGATAAAATTTGGGATAGTTTCACCATTGTGTTAGCAGCAGTAGCTCAAATATCTACGTTTTTTGGGTATTGAAGATTTATTTAAATAATAATTTCTTCAAATAAAATAATGTACCATTTTTTCAATGCTTTAGTGATTATTGAAGAATGGATATTTTTTTGAATATTATTATTAGATATAAAAAAATCTGAGTTTCAAATTCAGTAGAACAAATAAGTTCAGAAAATAAAGTAATGAATTAATTTCTGTGATCTTTTTGTTAAAAATTGTAAATAAAACTAAAATAAAAATAGTGTTTTAGTGTTTCCAAAATAAGATTATTCTTACTTAAAGACCAACAATGTATAAGTATTTGTATTAGATGTAATTTTATTAAAAAAATCTTTTGTAGGGTAGAATGGGGCTTAAAGGTCCGCGGGTATAAAGGTCCAGTATAAGTATCTAAAATACTAGTGGCATATTGCTCTATTTAACTATAATGGTTGGGATGAGGAAGTTTAAGAAGCATTTCAAGGTCACCCTGGCAGTTAAGCTATATCACAGATAGGAGATTTATGACGGCACCTCGATATTTTTACGAAAGGAAAATTTTTTTAATTATTATTTCCAGCAGTAATATTGCTTTGACTAGACTAAAACATAATTGAATAGTATATGAGATTTAGAGGTACTTCAGGATTTGTTATTAGTTTTTAGCTAATTTAAACAGTAAACTAGTTATAACCTAGTAAGAACACTTGAACGTAACTGGGGTAAAAAGGTCCACGTGGACCTTTTTCTTATCCAGCCACGTGAAGGTTGAATTCAACTCAATCTTTGCAAGCAATGGACCCATGAAAACTGTATTTCTAACTGAGGGTTCGTTTATTTCGTTTGTTATAATTGTAATTCAGGAAACGATAAGTTTGATTAAGTTAAGATATAGGTATAAAAAAATATTACTTATGTTACAATTAATGTCAATACTATTATAAAGAAAGAAGAGTTTTATGTTATGTTTAAAATCACTGTAATAAAATTTTCTAAATGAAAATCCAGAAATATTTCATTGATTCAAATACTGTTATTAATTCATAACACCTGTCAGATACTTAAAATAAAAACAGGACCTTTTTGCCCTTTAGCCGTCCCTTTTTGCCCCTACTAAGGGGCAAAAAGAGACAGACGACAATGTCTAGAAAAAATGTAAAATGACAAATTTCTATATGGATGATTCCTTTAAAAATTAAATTAAACATTACCAGATATTTGTTTGATTCGCCAGCATTAAACGTTTCAAATTAATAGGGTTGGTTTTCACAATATAAAACGAAATAGTAAAATTGGACCTTTAAACCCCACCTTATCCTATTGAGTATAAATTATAATTTAAACCAAAACGGTCGATAGCATTACGGATTTTTGAGAAAGAAGGGAAGAGCAATTTCTCTTTTATCTCACCATCTTATTACTTATACTTCTAAAGCTTTTTTATATTCATTTTCAAAGATCTGTACCTCTCAATCTTCGATACGACTACGAAATTTGTTTTTCATCATTTTTCTTGTATTCTTAATAACTTTGCAGAGGAAATAAAAACTTGACTTTATTTGTATTTATTAAGCAATACATCATATATGTAAATATATATATTACAATCGGAAAGAAAAGACTCAAGAATCCACCCCTTTTTTTATTGGGAGCATGAAATATTTCTTAAATATATAAGTTTATATATTTTCAGTATATTTTATAAATCATTGAGATATTCTAATCTGATATATATTGGGAAATCTCGTTTTATGTGAAACACAACCCCTATTTTATTAAAATAAGAATAAGTTTTTATTGTCTGTTTTTACTTCGCTTCTATTAACTCACCTATTTGTTATTATGGCATGCAACTTATAATAATATTTAATTTCTGACTCTAATTTCTGATTCGCAAAAATATAATATTTTGGTTAAAAATATTCAGAGGACTAGGATCAAATAATAATCAGTCAAAACTATTTATTACATACGCGACGTTTCAAATAGTTCGTCAAATAGTTTTGACTGATTATTATTTGATCCTAGTCCTCTGAATATTTTAACCAATTTATCATCATCGAGGATCTGAAACTCTACAATAATATAATATTTTTGTGAATCAAGAAGCCTGATGAAGTTACAATACGTAACGAAACGTAGCTAATTGAATAGTAAAAATATTAAATAAAAAAACCGATCTTAAACAACTTGAATTGTCTTCTTATTTAAAAAATAAAAGCTGAGATCTGAATTTTATCATCTTTTAAATAATATTGAACCTATTTTCCAGCACTTTATCGTGCTGAATTCGAGCATAATTGCTTACTTTTAAAAACAATGCATGAATCCATTGTAAAATTTAATAAGCACCAAATATTTCAACTTTAATTAAATATTAAACTTTACAGTTGAAATAAATGACAACTAGTTAAGTACCTAGTTCAAATTTGAGACAAAGATTGGCAAAGTTGATATTAAAAATATACCGAAAGACTAAAAAGGGAAAATAACAGTTTTTAAAAAATAATTTTAAAAGAAGGTGAAAAATTAATTTAGTAAAACTGAATCTTCTTACCGATTGCACCATCAATACTAAGGTGATATTAGAAAAATAATGATAATTGTAAGCAATTTATTAGGTTGTTCTGAAAATAATTTCGTCTTTTTTTCCCAAACGAAGATTTCATTGTATTTTTTCGCACCCAATTAAGCCGTATAATCATTGTATAGTTATATTATATTTATTTATATTTGATATTGAACCAGCGTGGTAAATATATAATTTAATAAATTATTTAATTACTATACGAAAATTGTCCTTCATTTTCACAAAAAATTAAATTACTTTCCGAACAACCTAATAGTTGTATATCAAAGTCCATATAGCAAATTGTTAACAAAATTGTACCCCTCGCTTTGATGCACTAGATAGCTACCAAATAGCTTACGCTTCTCAAGGTTTGTAAATTACACAGGTTACCCCATTAGAAAAACAAAATGACGTCAGACGAAGAATTTTTAAATTTGAATAAGTCTGAAGATATGTACGAATTTCTTCTGGATACGTCACGTAGCCACCATGAGGTCACCTGTGTATTTTATAAACCTTGTACGTTTCTCACTAATTGGATAATATCGTCTTAATATCGATGATGCAATCGGTACGAAGATTCAGTTCATAAATTTATTTATTACCTTTCTAGTGCATTTTATCAATAAAAGCGAAGCTTTCAAAAACTTTTTTCAGATGAATTTGTTTCTATTCTTTCTGGGATTTTAAAGTTAATCAGATTAGAATTTTTAGAGTTAGGTATTTAGTCTCTCTTAAACCTAATAGGTGTACCTACTGGAAAAGAATGTTGATTTTTCAATATACAATTAAAACACCAAATTTTGTTACAACTGTTGATTTTAAATCAATGATATAATCAGTCGTAATAGTATCAACGTTTTGGACATCTAGTGTACAAATTTTTAAAAAAAATATCAAAAAATGTATTTTGAATATCACTTAAGCTTTCAATTTTTTACCACTTAGTAAATATAGTAACGATTGAAATAAATAAAAATCCGATGAAATAACTTTGGACAATTATAGTGGGTACGACAATATCACCTCCCCCTTAAGTAATTAATAATTTCCAGAACTTTTTTCTGCGAAGAGGTCTTGAATTACCGTGTTGCAGCATAGAATTTTATCAGTTAACAGCTTTTGGATACTTTTGGGTATATGGCCGATCGATTAAGATTGATTAGGATTATTTGACAGTTCTTCGACTTTCTGGCATACATTTGGCATCATTTCTCCCCTTATTGAATAAATTTTTTGTCATATTTCATTGGTACCAGTTGAGGAAATGAAAATTATCGAATTTGAACTTAACAGAACTCATTTGGCATTAATGAACTTCTAATGCACTTATACAAACATATTAAAAATGTTTTTAGTAACAACTTTGCTTGCGACACTATGAAATTCGAAGAGCATACAATACCGAATTTATATTCTTTCGGGTTTTCGGTCCTACCATTTCATTATGGATTTCGGAATAAAAAATATTTTGTAATTTTCACTAAGTTGATAAATTATTCTAACCATAAAATGTCTATAGTACCACTTTGAAATAACTTTTAAGCAAATAAATGGCAATTGAATGCCTATTGGTTTAAAAACGACATTCTTTTACGGTACACCTAATAAATGATAAAAGAGTGGTGAAAAATAAAATGTACTGATTTGGATACTTTTGGATATATGGTTGATCAACCAAGATTGATAAGGATTATTTGAAAGTTCTTCGACTTTTTGGCAAACATTTGGCACCATTTCCCCCCTTAACTATTTATTGAATAAATGTTTTATCATATTTCGTTGGTACCAGTTGGAAAAATGAAAATTATCGAATTTGAACTTAAAAAAGCTCATTTAGTTTTTGGTTATATTTTTTACATTCTTTCGGGGTTTCGGTCCTACCATTTCAATATTGATTTTGGAATAAAAAATATTTTGTAATTTATACTAAGTTGATAAATCCTTCTAAACATAAAACGTCTTTAGTACCACTTTGAAATAATTTATAAGCAGATATGGAAATTGAATGACTATTGGTTTAAAAAACGACATTTTTTTACGGTATACCTACTAAATGACTAAAGAGTGGTGAAAAATAAAATGTACTGAAGGAATTTTTTATGATCTATTTTAGAGTACTTAAAGTTTGCTTTTTAAACGTCGATAACATTTACAGTTTTCAACGATTTGTAGTTCTCAGTTTACAATTGTTTTCCTTATCCCAAGTAGTCATAGCATCGAATTATTCGTAGAAATATAATTCATTTTTACGATGTTTATATTTGCATACAATGATAGAGTACGATTATTCTTCCGACGCATCTTATTACGATGACAACAGTACAATAATGCACTCCAATTTAATTTTTCGCTTTTTTTATTGAACCAATTAAAACTATCTACTTTTTATTGTTTTTTAATTCGAGCCATTGGAAAAAGAAGTAAATTGTCGGAAAAAGATTCAAGACTCAAGATTCAAAATTCAGGTTGTACTTAAATAAGTAAACTAAATTCTATTTCATTGATGGTCTACGAAGCTTTAGAGGTAGTAGCAAAAATTTTCCACAGTTCAGAATGTATTGAAGTCAACTGTTTTTGTCAACTAATAAACAGGCGATTCCCGTTTTTTGGGGAAATTCAAGAGACCTTGTTGTCGATGCAAAAAGATTTTGAAACAGTTTTCTACCAATTAGTTTAATCTAATGAATATAAGAAAATATAAGTAAATTGTCGGAAAAAGAGATTTCAGACGTAACTAAATTGGATTCGGGTTGTAACTAAAAGAGTAAACTAAGTTCTACTTCTTTGGTAGTCTACGAAGACTTAGAAATAGTAGCAAAAAATTTCCATGGTTCAAATTGTAATGCACTTTTAAAATCAGTACCTACAATTGTTATTGTTGTCAACAAATAAACAGGTGATTCCCGTTTTAGGGAGAAATTCAACAGACTAGTTTTTCGATGCAAAAAGATTTTGAAACAGTTTTCTACTTGAAAATGAGTAACGAATTTGAAATTGAAACAAAAACAAATGAAAGGCTGAAAGCGCTGGAAAAGTGGTTCTAAATGGTAAACTATGAAAGGAAAAATCTAAGCTACGGTTGCATGAAATGGTTTTACCTGAAAAAGACAGTCTTTATTAAGATCACTTCCCGGAACGCTACTAATTAGGAAAAGAACAGGTGAAGCGACCAGGAGGGAGGTGACGAGAAGTGTGACGACAGTTAAGGAGGCTTTATGGACGCTGTTATTGCTCCTCAGCCAGTAACAAGGGACACAACACAACCAAGTGCCACTTGACGTGACTACCACATGAGGATCAGTGGGTTCGTGCGGGAGAGTTACGACTGGCGGATTACTATTGCTATTGTTGGCGGCGGTTGCTGCTGGCGGCGGATGCGAGGACACAATGTTTGTCGCGAGATCTGTTTGTCGAGTTTCGCCGGAGTGTGGTTCGCCCGACGTGGAAGCTCCGCGAGACGCTTCCTCCATAGCCTAAACGTAAACTGATTTTCTCGATGCGTTGACCAGCTGGCGCCGAGCGTCGTTCTCATATTCCAACGCGAACCGTTCCTGCCCCTTGGCAAAACCATGCCTGTGCTCCATATAGTGCCGCCAGTGGCGGCTTGAAAATGCCGGCCACGGGAACCAGTGTCACACTAGTAAAACCTGAAATTACCGGAAAATACTCCTTTACTTGATCAATGATTTGATAAAAAAGGAAATCTCATTTTTTCCCATTTTTGCTTCGATTTTTCTCTTAGATAACAAAGACACCAGGAAAGAGAACTTTTGATAAGTTTACCTACATTCCATAGAGTATTATGATAGAGTACTACCATACTCTTACCATAGAGTACCTACAAGTGTTCATGTCATTTGAAATGAATTCTTTTTCTTTATTTTTCATCCAACTTTAAACTGTAATCATCATTTGAAAGAATAATTGAAGTTATACTTTTAGTTAAAACTGAAATTACCGAAAAGTGATTCCTTTGACTGATCAATGATTTGGTTAAAAAAGGAAATCTCATTTTTTCCCATTTTTGCTTCGATTTTTCTCTTAGATAACAAAGACACCAGGAAATAGAACTTTTGATAAGTTTACCTATATTCCATAGAGTATTATCATAGAGTATCTTACCATAGAGTATCTACAAATTTTCATGTCATTTAAAATTAATTTTCTTTCTAAGTTTTTCATGCAACCTTAAACTGTAATCGTCATTTGAAAGAATTATGGATGTTATACTTCTATAGCGTTGTTATAAAAAAACAATTAGACTCAATTTTTAATAACAGGTGTTGTTGTTGCTACAGTAGGAACTTCAGATTGAAGCTGGCTGATTTTGAAAGTGATTTTGAATGTACAAAAAAACGTGATTGAGTCGATTGCTAGCTCATGTTTGTTTCTGTTTTTTGATAGGGAAAACCGACCTGAAATGATCAACGATGAAATAACAGTCATCATTAGTTGTTAATTTTTATTTAAAATATCAATATCACCAAACTTAACATTTTCAATCTTAATAGTTTAATCCATATTCATATTAATAAAACAATTTTTAAATACAATTGAAAGATATTAATTTTTTGAAATTCTTTAATGCAATAATGCAATGAAAATCGATTGTTATAGCTATTGCATAAAAATCAGTTTCAATACATACAATCCCTGACCATATGAATAAATGCGCAATAGATTTTGGATATAAGCTTGGATCAGGAAAGTCGAAATTTAAGAACTTGTTCGAACGGTTTTGTAATTATTCCTGTACGTATTGTTCACTCGAATGCAATTTGTACATAAATTTTGACATATGCCAGAAATGAGGAAGTGACGGCTATTGTCAAATATGTATTATCAAATATATAGATAACAGAACATAAAAATTAAACAGTTCAATAATGCGATAATAAATATTACTTAAGTATTTTCCATTTCGCAAATGTTTTGGAGTTTCCTTTCATTAATAAGAATACATTATAGTTTTTCAAAAGGTTTTTTCCCATAAAAAAGTAAATTTTATGTAGAAAATTTGGTTCAAGTCCATTTTAGCACATCCACAATCTGGCAACGTCGCATTTTTGACTTTGTTTAAATTTAATTCGCAATTAAATCGGTCCATAATAAAAATTTAGTCACAAAAGAGAGAACTATTCCATATTAGAATTGAATTAACAAAAATTTCGCGAATTAAATTAAAAACAAAGCCAAAAATGCAGCGTTGTCAGATTGTGGGTGTGCTAAAATGGACTTGAACCTAATTTTCTACATACAATTTACTTTTTTATGGAAAAAAATCTTTTGAAAAACTATAATATATTATTATAAATGGTGGGTGTGCTAAAACGGACTTGAGCCGAAAATATAATTTTTTATATAACAATATAAATACATATTTCAAAATAACCGTCGCTTCTTCATTTCTGCCATATATCACAGTTTACGTATAAATTTCATTCGAGTGAACAATACGTACAGGAATTATTACGAAACCATTCGAAAAGTTCTCTTTAGTTCTGAAAATTTCGGCGTTCCTGATCCAAGCTTATACTGAATTTTTAATTAAAGGTGTTGCTGTTGCTACAGTAGGAACTTCAGATCGAAGCTGGCCGATTTTGAAAGCGATTTCGATAGTATAAAAAACGTGGTCAAGTTGATTGCTAGCACTTGTTTGTTTTTGTTTTTCGGTTGAAAAAACCAACCTGAAATGATCAACGACGAAATAACAGTCACCAATAGTTGTTAATTTTTATTTTAAATATCGATATCGCCAAACTTAACATTTTCAACTTTAATAGTTTAATCCATATTCACATTAATAAATAAAAGTTTAAATATATTTAAAAGATAGGTATTTTTTTTGAAATTCTATAAAGCAAAATTTAATTTGATATTGTTATTGCAATATATTTTTCGACATTTGAATTAAAAATCAGTTTCAATACATACAGTTCCTGGCCATATTAATAGACGTAATAGACATAATAGGTTTTGTATAAAACCTGAAGTAATAGCTATTTTATTTTGAGTCCATATTTTGGATTGGATTTTATTTTCCTGTACAAATTTTATTTATTAAGCTTATTACCAACAAGCCAAACTAAAAACCATATTTATTAAAAAATATTTTTTTACCATCAAATTAATTAAACATCTTCTTGATTATGATGAGCTGAATTGTTTTATATTTAATTGAAAGCTCGTTTACTGATATTTAAGTTCCTATTCTGGGCAATATGCTGTATATGTAGGAAAATACCGTCTGAGGTATTTGTGGATGATGATTCCATAAGTGAATATTTTTGCTAAGGCCTATTTTTCTGTTGTGCCACCTGTTTTACTACTTTTTTCTTCAGCAAGTTCCACATATTTTCAATGGATTTTAAATCAAGGTTATTTTCCTAAAGTAGGATAATAGGGATAACAAACAAGGTTTTTCCCATATCCATAAATATAATATTTCATAGCATTCATTCAGCATCACTATCACTAAGAATAATTCATAATTTTTACTCTTTTTCGACATCGGCTATGAGCTTTCATCATCAGAGGAGAACTTTAAATTTTTTGTGGTCTTAGTCTCTGAAAAATCGGAATTAAGCGATTAACTGCTTTTAGCGTATAAATATTTACTAAATTTTCTTATAAGGTTCCAATATCTGTTTTAATACCATCTTGATTTATGAACATTTAGGCATCCATTATAAGATCCTTTAAATTAAAAACAATTCATTTATTTTCCTAAAACCGTGTTATTAAAAACATTTTGTACAAATATATTTTACAATTTATTCATCCGTGTTATATGAAACCGTGTTATACGAGGTTTGTTTTATTTTTTGTCGCTATTTGTACATTTTTTAGGTACACACAAGACTTTTTAGACCAGTGGTGACCAAACCTTGGTGCATTCGCGAAAAAGTCTATTGAAAAGAACAATGGACTTCTCCGATTTGCAATAATTTGCCAAGGGGAAGATAAATTCTGAAAGGAAGACTCCAATTAGGCGAAAAACTAAACCTACTTAGACAAAAATCCAGAAAAATAATTTATTATTTAGATAACAGAATCCTTTCTTGTGTTTAAAATAAACATCAATTTGAAATTCATCCTAATCCGGTACAAAATTTTTGTCGAACGATACAAAAAAAAATTATTGTTTCCAAGCGATTTGACGCCGTTATACAGTCATAACATTAACGGCAGTGTATATAGAAAAATGTTTGCCACGAGCCGCCACTGAGTCCCACTATACTTTTAATCAATATCATTTGTCAGATTTCCCAACGAGCCAATGCCATGGATTATCACTATACGACTTATTTTCAATGGCAACACTTATTTTCTCTCGTACAATTCCCAAACTATCAGTTTTCTCTTTTACGATCATTCGATCGGAGTCGGAGCTTTTTTCCAAAGCTCCTCTCACGCAACCATTTCGTCGCCAGCACTTGCGTAGATGCACGCAAAGCGCTGACATAAAAGCTTTTGTTTACTGAAAGAAGGTCAAAGTTTAACTGCTAATGAATAACAACATTAACGAAATAATGATCTCCAAACAAGATCATCGATATTTTACAACCATCAATTAGTTAGTAACTATAAAAAAATAAAATAAAATTAATTTCAGTCTTATTAACTTAGATATTTATTAAGAAAAAAGATTTTTTTTAACTTTTATTGGAACTTCTCACGCACAAAGTAATGAAAACATGTAATTAACAACACTAATTAAATATTCTTTTATCTACTTACCAGTTCTTTATTGTTTGTAAACTTGTTAATTAGTCTTTAAAAGTTAAAAAAAAAATACACAAAAAGCATTCAATAATTTCTAGAAGAAAATAAAAAATTTCAAGTTTTTATCTAATTTCGTATAGAAAATTATTGAGTACCTAGTTTGTAAGCAAATTGTTCAAAAACTCAATTTAATTAGCTTTTAAATTAATTAATTTAATGTCTCGTTCATTATTCTTCAATATAAAAATAATCCAAAACATTTTTTTGACAAGGTTAAAAATAAAATTCAGGTTTTCTTAGAAGAAAATATTTGGGTTTTTACAATTGACCTACTGTATTAACTGTATAATTCATATCAAACGTATTGATAACGAAAAACTGCTAGTAATTTTTTAAAAAATAGATGGTTTTTTTGTGAATGGATTTTGACAAAAGTTTTTTCAATGATGGCCAGACATTTTTTTTTATTTTCAAGTAAATTGCACAATCTGCATAGAGTTGCAATAAGTGCATTCAATCCATAGACAATCACATGTAAGTACTAGTCCCAGTAGATTAGTGCTGTATAAGTACAAAAATTTTTAACAATCAATAGCAACAATAACAATAATCGTAATTCTTATACCAATAACAACAATCATAAAAACGATCAACATTAGCGATAAGATTCGATTTTTTAGTCCAGTCTAATGTACCCTATTTATTCTTTTAAATTTATAACTTTTTCAAAAATCCATTTTTAATATAGGTCAGTAGTGTATAACAATACAAATAAAATACTTTTTCCAATGGGTTAATTTTCATGTGAGGATATATCATAATGCATTAATTTCTTAGTGAGGAATTTTCTAAGTGAGCAACTATTTAGGGGCAATTTTCATGTGAGGAATTTTCCAGTGGGCAACTATCATAAAACCGTTTTTGACTTTATTAAAATCATACAATTTTCTTGAATAAATTAAATGGTATCGATTTTATCCAATTTTCAAACTAACAATTATTAAATGCTGATAGGTTTTGTATAAAAGTATTCCCACATGAAATTATTGATTGATATTTAAATTGTTAATTCCAACATTACTTTATGTATCAAAAATACAAAAACATATAATATAACACCATTCCATTTTTGCAATTTGATGGAACCACAAAACGTGAACTTTACTGTTAGAAATTTTATTATTATTTTGACGGTAACATTTTTTCTACACTCTCTTCTATTCTTCAAACAAAAGGAATTTTCTTTTGAGGAAAATATTATTGATTAATTTACGTAAATCCTTAAGAATTATCCACCCATTTATAACCATCGATTCCAAAACGACTAATATTGTATTGGCGTAAAAAAAAGTCTAATAATTTTCACTTGTTAAAAAATGTAAACTTTAAATTAGGAAATTATATTTTTTTTTTCTTATTTGGCATAAAAAATTGATGGTCAAAGAACTATTGAAAAATTTCCTTCATGAATTTAAAGTTTTATCTGTATTTAATTTAATAACTCTTACAAATGCCACTGATTTTCATTAGTTGATTTAAAAATAACCAAGATTGCCTGAAAGGTGTATTGTTAATGGTACGGTGTATATGTTAATGGTATAGTCCGTATATGACAATGATTATATTTCACCGATACGAATGGCGTTTACAATATTTGTTCTCCTATAACTACATTGATTCTATTCTAATACTTAGAAACCTTTAAATCGATGATAAGTTTTCAAACTCCTCTATTATACCCTTTACGGTTCACCAGAACTAGGTCTGGAGAGCTTTGGCAACCTTTGGCTTATTGTATTCCCTCTTCTCTTATATCTTTTCATTCTACTTCCTTACACATCCAGAACCATTGTTAATTATTTTATGTCATCGGTCATTGTTCTTGTTCATCGGTCAGAATTCTTCTTCGTTCAATATTTGCTTTGAAAATCAATTTGACTTGGTTTTATTTACCTTAAAAGAATTAAGATGTGATCTTTGTTATAATGCAATGCATAAATTTTCCTTCAAAGAGGAAAAAAAATAAAAAAAATGAAAATCTTGCAGTTTTTTTCAGTTCTTGTGTTGGGAAATTGAAATTTTAATCGCTTTTAAAGTTGATTTTTTAACGATTACATTATTTGATATTTTTTGAATACTCAAATGACAATGTAAGTCCTACAAGAATTCTCTACTTGTATACCTCATACTGTTATACCTCCTTATAAAAAGTTAAACTATTTGTTTGTTTTCAGCTCCGTTTTAAACGTATTAATTATTAATTAATTTAGACAAGATATTTTTTCTTAGAACTAGTAGAGAAAATTTGTTATTTAATCAATTTATAATATACGAATTTATATTTTAAAATTAGCTCTTCTAAAATTTGTTCGGTCCTGCATTCAGTGCTGTAATAACATACAATTCAATTTCTTCTTTTCTTAAGGGTGGATCACCGTCAGAAAAAAAAAATTTCGATTTTTTTTTCCATAAATGTCTTCTTACAACATTCAAGAATAACGTGTTAAAAGGATTGGAATAGCTGACTAATGTATTTTCACTGATAAACATTGAATAAATTGATAATTACATAAAAAAAAAAACTTTAAATGCGTTTTTCTCGAAATCAACTTTTTAAAATTGGGAGACAAGATTTCTAAGAAACTATCCGACGAATTGACTTGAAACTGGAAAGTATTATAGTTCAACACGTCTTCTTGGTACTGAATCTCTGAAATTGGCCAAACCTCCCCCCCTCAAAGTGTGAGACGAGGAAAGGTCCAAAAAAAGGTCGTTTTTTTTAACTTTTTTTTCAAAGTCGCGCCATTTTGTGAATTTTCAACTTTTTTCGGATTTTCAAGGTTCAGTACCAAGAAGACGCATTACCAAAACCTACATTCTTTGGAACATCATGATCCGACTTCCGGTTTCCGAGAAAACTTGTCTCCCGTTTGCCTCATCATTTTTGAGGACCCTTTTTCAAAGCGCTGTAAAGGGGGGGGATATATCGGGGCAATTAAAAAAAAATAGTTCAAAACTTCAACTTTTACATGCCGAAGACCGTTTTTTAATTTCTCTAAAAAAAAAATGGCAGCAGTTTTAAAAAAATCATTTTTTTTACGTTCTGACGGTGATCCACCCTTAAAGTTTCGTAGTTACTAATACTAGGTAGGAGTAATGAGGAAGAAATCCAAAATTCGATTATAAACGGCATATATAATGTTTTAAAATAAAATTAAAAATACTAACAATAATAATATCAGGGTCACGGGTAATTCGAATATAGTTAAATTAATTTAAACAATCATTGATTTTACGACCAAAGAGTGAAACAACGACTTTGCTAGATGCTTTTAATAGCTTTAACTCCAAATTAAAGTTCACTATGGAAGTAGAAGAACATGAAACCATTAATTTTTTGGATGTTACGATACTTAGACTACCAGATGGGAGCTTAAAAACCGACTGATATAAAAAACCAACTAGTTCAGGCAAATTATTGAATTATGAATCTAATCACCCAATGAGTCAAAAAATTGGGATGATTAAAGATTTAATACAAAGAGGTTACAGCTTCAAGTCATCCAGATTTTCATGAGAAAAATAAGAACATTATTATTGATCTTCTAGTTAATAATAATTATCCGAGAAAACTGATTGACAGAGTTTTCAATAATTATTGCCCGATGAACAATAACACAAGTAATCGAGATCAGCTCACTAAGTATTGTAGGTTTCCTGTTTTTTAAGGAGATAGCGTTCAAAATTGACAGTCTCGTAAGAAAACGATATGGCAAATTAGCCTTTTATAATTTGAAAACTGTTAAGTCAGTTTATACAAAGGTCAAAGATAGGATTCCAGTGTTGGATCGGTCAAATGTGATTTACAAAATTCCATGCACCTGTGGGATGTCCTATATTGGACAGGCCAAACAAAAGTTAAAAGACAGGATCAAACATCAGTATGACTGTAAAAACACCAACATCCTGAAAGAAAATAAGACAACGCTTGCTAATCATCATTTCGATACCAAACATAATTTTATATTTGATGGAATTTCAATTTTAGATAGTGAATCTAATTACTTTAAGGATTCGTTGAGGGAAATGGTTTTCATAAAATTAAATAAAACAATAAATCTAAGATCTAACATGCAGAACCTAAGTTTAATATATAATGACATCCTAGGTCTGAAATGATTATCTTTCGAATTTGTATATTTTAATTATATTTTTTAAATTAATATTATATTATATATGAAAATTCCTACCCTAACGGACAAGGGTGGATTCAGGATTTTTTTCTTGGGGAGGGCACAATATCTGTTATTTGTAACTGCGTGAAAGGGATCACGTAAAAAGTTCACAATTCTAGCCAGAAATCATCATAATGATAAATAATAAATAATCATATCATCATAATGATAAAAGAAATTTAAAATCCTCTTCCAGAGCAAAAAGCATACGCCAAATCGTGTATGGTGAACTCTGGACTATCCAATATGGTTTAATTATATAGTTGAAATTCAGATATTTCAATAATAAGTTTAAAGATACATAATGGTTATACATGATTATGGAAGAACTGCGTTTTGTGCAATTGTACAAATTTCAATTTCGCGGTTGTGTTGTACAGTGCAATAGTGTAATAGTTTTTGTAAAAAGGTTCATTCGGGAATCGAAAAAGGGAGATGGGGTTATTTTGATGCGAGTATTTTGATAACTTTCGATTTTTTTAGTCATAATTAAGACCGAATTTATTGAACTTGGCGATATTTTTTATTTGATGTATAATGTAGTAAGATTATATTTTTCGTGAAAGAATAAAAAAAATAAAATACGTTACGCAGACGAAGTCGCGGGGATCAGCTAGTATTATATATTTTGAAGTACGTAGCTTAACAACTGTGGACTGATGTTTTCAGTTGGCTGTTAGACTTGTTATAAAAACACACACTTGAAAGCTAAAAACCATTTTTACAGTTTTAATTTTAATTTTACATTGTTTAAACATAGTTGAGGTCAGCTTATAATAATATTGTTATAATGTTGTTAATATTGTAATACTTTCAGAGCTTGAAAAAGTCTTAATAATAAAGACGAAACGTCGCAAAATCAATGATTGTTTAAATTAATTTAACTATATTCCAATTACCCGTGACCCTGATATTATTATATTTAAACTGGAATTGAACCTTACATAAAATGGATAAAAAATACTTTTAATGTTTATTTCTTTCTGCTGTAGAAATGTACCTAATCACTTCTGTTTAGTATTTCTACCATGAAAAGCTTTTCTAAAGAAAATCTTTACAAAACTTTGATCAATCTATCGTTACCTTTTTCTTTGTATAATACAATGAGAAATGACATTACTTTGAAAAGTATTTGAATTATTTCAAATTCTTTAAGGGTTTAAGGGTAAATTCAAAGAAAACTTAAGTCTTTGAAATTGCAATTACTTAACAAAATTACAGTTTGATCAAAAGGTTATTTGGGATAAAAATTTTCTCAAAAGTTCCTAAAACTTTCCTTTTAATATTTCTGGCACAATGACCCTAGAAAAAAGCCAATTATTACAATTATATTCATTCTAATATTCTTACAAATTTCAGATTAGTTTGTCAGCTAAAAAAAAATCAACTTACTAAAAAACAAAAAAATTGCTATAGTACTTAAAATTCATAGAGAAAATTTAATTGAAAATTATACAAACCTATTTTTTCTTTTAACAAGTATACGTTTTTCTTCGGTACGTCTGAATTTAAATGAAACATAAATTATAGCAAAGAATGGAAAACTTACGTGTTCTCGTTCTATTGACGTATAACGACTTTAAATACCTCACACCATTACTGCAACATTAAAAGTGTGAAATTCAAAATAAAAATAAAAATATTTTCTCCCTACTATGCTCTTTAGCATAATGTGCATGCATATATTTTATTCGTCGCTACCTTGTGACCTTTTCATGGGACTCATGCTGGAAAATAGGGGAAATAATTGAGATTTTATAAACTTAAAATTTAACGCAAACAATTAAGAAATATGGAAATAAAAATATATTTTTCAATGCTAAATTTTCTACGGAAAATATTATTTTTTTGTATTTTAACATTTTTTTTTTCTCAATTTCCAACAAGCCAATAATTTTGTAAAAATAATAAGCGTACATCAAACAATAATATTGCAGCTATCTACTTTATACATTTGATATTTTATATATATTTAATTTTTATATGTTTCTTTGATTAAGGTACATTAAGGTTATAAGTAAGGATATAATATATTTTTTTTTCTAAAGGTCTCTTACACAGGTGTTAAACTAAATATTAAATAAAAAAGAAAACATTTTCGCTGTGAACAATTGTTTAAACTTTTAATATAGAATATATATTCATGAATCACAATATTTAATGCATTGGTCTTAAAATTATACTTAACTATTTTACTGAAAGGTGATATCTTGCATTTCCTTACAATGTTAACAGCTTTTATTTTGGTTTTTTCTTGTTAGGATTTAGATCATCAAGGGAATTTTTCAAATAATTGTTTTTTACATAATTTTTATGGGTTTCAAGATTTAGATCTGAAACTAGAGTAATATACGGAATTTTTAATAGATTTTGAAGAAAAAATTATCAAACTATGACCGTTAATATAACTTAAATATTAGACACTTACAAGCCCGCTTAAAGTGTCTTTTTGCTATAGAATGCATTGTACAATTCTTTTTTGAAACGACCATAGAATGATTTTGAAGATCTCACCTCAAAAATTCAACTAAAATACAAAAATTGAAATGAAATTTTGCGTCAAATAAGATGATGTATAATACTGATATGATACTAAACAATTTCAGCCGAAAATGTTTAGTATATGACAAGAATAACGAAGTTTTTCTTCGATATGTTAAAAATGTACACTAAGTATTGGTAGATCTCCTTTATAGTTTAAACTGCGTTTAAACCTGCGTACAATACAATGTAAGGCTGTAACAATTGTAGCATTTCTGTAGATACATTCCACCTCAACCAATTAGATATCTTGAAATGGAATGTACTTAAATCATTAATTTTCAGATCAAAACGCAGCTCAAGATAAAAAAAAATCACACACATCTCAAACTATTACATTTAAATGCTTAAATTTGGTTCTTTTGTATGTATAAAATTATGAAATTTTCTGAGAGCTTTTTGTCAATATGAAAATGATATATTTTTAGATTTGTGCATTTCAAATACATCAAACGTGATCCATTCTGTTGAAACTTTTTTATAGATATTTACATATATATAAAAGCAGCAATTTAAAGTAAGAAATTAAGCCAAAAGTTGAGGAGATTTTTATCTAACAATACTTATGTTTTAAACTTCTAAATTAGTTTACGTTAGATTCCATTTTCAAAGCTGCTTGATTAATTAGACATTCAATTTTGATTATTTAATAATGAATTCTTCAATTTTATTCTAGGGAAAATGTATTATTCCATTTTGAATGGATCCGTTTGCATACAGACAGGCCTCGAATTTCGCACATTTTTAATTGTTGTCAGTAATTAATAAAAATGTTCCGGCCTGACAAAATTATCAATTACATTGTGTATACAATATATAGGATATATTGCGGTCTAATTTATGTAGTATAATTTAATATAATAATACATAAAAATCATACCATCAACATAAATTTGAACAGAAGTTCAAACAAAAATATTCGTGACGTATTGCCCAGATACGTATTTCGATTGCCAAGCAATCTTCCTCTGTGATCAAGTAGTTTGGATCACTCCGTAACTGCTTTGTGATGATTCACATGAATTACGGAGTGATCCAAACTACTTGATGACCACTGAGGAAGATTGCTTGGCAATCGAAATACGTATCTGGGTAATACGTCACGAATATTTTTGTTTGAACTTCTGTTCAAATTTATTTTGATGGTATGATTTTTATGTATTATTATATTAAATTATACTAAATAAATTAGACCGCAATATATCCTATATATTGTATACACAGTATAATTGTTTCAAAGTCAGCGAAAAAATCTTATTTTGATTATCAATTACATGTTATTTTGTTCACCCGTTTTGTATGTAAATATTATTGGAAAACTTATAAAATCACTCCAATACAATACAAACAATAAATAAATATAGATCAACATAGAAAATTACAAAGCAGAATATTGCTTATACATAGAACTCAAAGTATACATGCCATGTACTTGAAAACTAGCGAATTTTACATATTTAGAGAAACCCTTAGTCGGAAAAATTGCATAACAAATTGAACTGCAATATGATTTGTTCAGTTTTGTCAAAAAACATTTTTTTATTAAAACTTTGAACAACTAATTGATTTTGCCAAGAAATCCAACCCCAAAATTGTCGTCAATTTATACTCTATAGCTACCATAAGGTTTTATGGAGCTTTTTTGATTTTCCGACTATTTAAAATAAAAAATCAACAAATTATCTTGAGTTTTATCAAAAATAGATTAAGTTTATTAATTTTAATAGAAAAATAATTCAAAATTAAATTAATTTAAGTTTTTAATTCCAAAAATAAAGCGTCAACAAAAATTAATTTGGACTAAAGATGAGATATAACTGTCGAAAATCTTTTAAAATTGCTAGCTATTTTTATCTTTTGATCTTGAAAGAAGCATTTTGGAAATACCAAAGCTTTTCAAAGATTTTCATGGTTTTTGAAAGTAATATAGTTTTTGAAAACAAGTCAGGTGTTACGTTTAAAACTCTTATTCTTTCGATTTTACCAACTAGACAACAAAATTTACAAGAAATTAATTTTTTTTAAAAAAAAACAACGATTTTTAAACTATCATAGTTTTTAAAGATAAAAGAATTACGACAAACATTTGTCCATATTTTCAAAAGGATAGTAATATTGTGCGAAGATCGAGGGCCGCCTGCATAATAATATATAGTAATATTTTAAGGAAAAGTTTGGAGAGGAAAATAATTATGTCTAATTTATTGTTGACATATTAAAATAAATACCAAACAAAACGAGGAGAGAATATTTTTTTTTTTTACATTTTACTTCGTTCCTCATGAGCTTTTTTAACAATCGCCAATTTCGAGTGTGGATCTGAAACTGGCAATTCAGTATACGGAGGATCCCGCGTTCCATGTAACATGAGAGTCCATTCTTTGATAAATCCTGACTGTGGTACTTCTGAATTGAAGCTCACCTACAAGACAACAGGAATATTAAAATGATTTTATGACTATACATTGGTTTCATAAAACTCGATAACAAGGCAATAAATCCGTTTATTACCTCTAAAAGCCATGTTCCCTGGGGATATTCACCCCATGTATGAGTTGTCATAAATGGCCATTTTGTAAATCCATCTCGTTGATCATCATCATTTTTTCGACGACTTAAAATCATTGATCTGAAAGGAAAACCATTATATCATGATAAATTGAGAGTGGATGAGAAACGTACCGAGTTCCCATGGGAGATGTGAGGAAGAGTTCCACGTCACCACGTCGCGTGGAATTGACCGTTATTACAGCTTGGACATGTTCTAGATAATTAACTTCCGTATCTTGGCCTTGGCAAGCGTTGGTTCTTATCTTTAAATAAATCGACTTTCTCGATGTTACATATCTACAAATGAAATCAGTGAGAAAATAATTCAAGCTTTGCTTAATTTAATGTACGTTGTATCGAGAATTGATCCAGCTTCACAGTGGAATCTTGGTGGGACAGATTTCCATTGTTTTGCCAATGCCACCATGGCACCAGCGTCTAAAACTCCAAATCCAAACAAATGGTTAAACTCTAGTCCCACACCATTCATGGTCCAATGAAATCGGCCTTTGGCATCAAACAGGGAATTTCGCTTTGATGTTAGCACAGTTAAATGTTGAATATCTCGCCATGTTAATGAAGGACTAAAAATAACATAAAACATATAAAGTCAGGAAAAAAAGCGATGCAAATTATTCAACGCACTTTGCTTCCAAAGCCAATGCAAATACTCCGGCCGCTTCTGGAGCAGCTGCTGATGTTCCCGAGTGACTTGTCGTACATTTGCCATATAAATCAGTTGTCGCCTGGAAAAAGTTTTAACAAAGTTACATTTGTTTTTTCTTTTAAAAGAAGGAAAAACTTACAACTCCTGTATTGGGATCTTTAGCTCCATTGCTAAACGTTGATGCTAGAGTAGAAGAACAACTTTCATCGTAATGGGCATTTTGGCCGTCATTTATAGCGCTATTAATTGATACGGTCCACATACTGGCGGCATATCCGTCACAGTTACAATCATCGTCTTCACCACCATCCCCACTAGCCCAGACGTAGATGTTTCCCAAACCATTGCGTCCCTTTATTATGAAAAGAAATCAATAAAATTTGATTTACACTATTATATTCAATGAAATACCTCATTAACACCTCGCACAATTGCTCGCATAGTAGCATTTCGTGGACCATCGACGGTTTTTCCATCGTCTGTGGGTCCCCAAGATGCACTGTAGATATCAATCAAATTTGGCTCGTGACCCATAGAGTTTGCTTCAATTAAATCAGTCATGTATGGTTGATCTAACATGCGAATACCTGAAACATAAAAATAAATACTCTTTTTCTTTATAAGATCTCATTTAAGCATAAATAGGGGAGACTGGGTGCAAAAGTAACAATTTGTAAGCTAAATTGCATGTAAACTGTAAACATGACCATTCGGAAAAATATGGGATAAATAGTTGTATTTCACATTTGTTATAATACCTTTAAGTTACTATTAAAAAGGTAAGCAATGCTTATCAAAAACAAAAATAGGATACCTGGACAATTTAGAAGCATTATTATGAACTTTTTCGGATTCTAAACATTTCACAAAGAAGAAGAAGGAAAATTAAATATAACAATTGAAATATTCGCAACTCTCAAATGTTTGGGGAGACCAGGTACAAAAGTAACAATTTGTACTTTTACCTTGATTTCTGGCTGAGTGTTCTTATTGTCATTAAATGAATATAAGCAAATATAAATTTAGTTCATGTTCTTCGCAATAGTAACTTGATTTATTAAATTATGGTGTGTTTTATATGAATAACACAGAGTTAAAAAAAATGTTAGTTGTTACTTTCGACCACGTAGGCGGGTCGAAACTTATTTAAAGACTTTATATTAATGATATAAACCAAATTCAGCATTTTAAATACTCAAAAAGTATATATTTTAAGGATATGAATCAATAGAATGTCGCGACAACGCATAAGAACTACTGCATAAAGAACTACCGACACGGAAATGTATCGAAAATTATTTTATTGAAGTAGATATCTATAAAAATATGACGTTAGTAATTACAAGGACAAAAGTAACATATTACTTTTGTACCCTAGGGGGCTATGTTACTTTTTACCCATTCTCATTTTTAATAAAACGTGTAATATAACTTTAAAACGGAACGTCCCAGACAAAAATGAATTTAAACAATGTACAATTTATCTAATCAAGAATGGATATGCAAATATTCGAATTGCTATGATCCTTTTACGATTATGTAAACAATAAATAATAGAACATCGAAAATAGTTATTTTCGATACATATGCGTAAAGTGAGGTTTTCTAGTAGGATGAAACTGATGCACGAGCTGAAGGGACTGATCATACACAACGAGATCGAGTGCGCTATGTACCGCCACGAGGACGCCAGGCGAGTGGGGGTAGGCCCACGATATCAAGTTGTGTATTATCAGTCCCTTTAGCAAGTTTCTCAATTTCGTCCTACTAGGTAGCTCACTTTAAGCATAAGTATCGAACAAAATTTTTTGTAACGACTGCTTCTAAAGTTCAACAGAAACAGATTGAGAAATTAATTTTTGTTATTTATATATGAAAAATTTCAACTCTATAATAAGAATAATTTATAGAAAAATTATGAATAAAAACCAACATTTTAGTTTAAACTACAGTCTAAATAACTACCAATATTAATTATTTCTTATCAAAGTTTATTTAGGTATCAATTTATTTTACTTTTGCGCACTGTTATTTACTTTTGCGCACGGTTTCTCTACTTTCGCGTACGCTTGCCACCACGATGAGAAAACGGCTCTTTACCCCCGCCACACAACGCATGAAAGTTCAACTTTAGAAGCAGTCGTTACAAAAACTTACTTTTGGCTCGTTAAAACACATTACGTCCTATTATATAACCTAACAACGCACTGCGCACGCGTCGACTTAATGTGATTGAAGGGGGTGCTCTAGGCTATCACCTGATGGGAGCAAAGCGAAGTTTACCCATTGGATAAACCTAGAAAGCACTTGTTATTTTCGACCCGCCGTTACTTTTGTACCCAGTCTCCTCTACTTAAAAAGACGGAGTTATCCAGGTTTTTTCTTATCAAAAGGATATAAATTTTACTCCAAAAAAAAAAAAAATAACTTTATCTTCATTCTTCAAATATAATTTCTCGCTCAAAAATGATTTGCCATTTATTCTCTAACAATTAAAAGTTTCTTAGAAAATTGAGATAAAATATTTATTGCAAAGTACCTATAAAAGTTTTCCATTCATATTATTTAGCTATCTCGTAAGGGAAAAAATATTAAACCGAGTTTTCAAAGAACTTTTATTCTTATTAACAATGCCTTACGTTTGCTTATCATATTTCATACCATCAATTTTATTTTAAAAGCCGAGAAAATCTATCTCTTGAAAAAAATTTAATACAATTTTTCTTCTTTATAAAAATAAATTAACATACCAGCAATTTTTGAATCATATGCCACACCGACGCCACAAACTCCATTATCACGAGCGGCGGCAACTTCTCCAGCACATCGAGTTCCATGACTAAAAAAAAAGAAAAGAAAAACAAACAAATTAATAACTAATTAGGGATTCATGAAGTCATCAACCTGGAAACTGTTTTCATAAACCTCGAAAAACAACTTTTTATTAATTTGTACTTGAAAACCTACTCGAAAAATGAATAGCCCAAAAAAAAAAGTTAAAATACAGTTGCGAAAATATCTGGAATTCATAAACAAAAGTAATATATACATTGTCGTGGGAGGCGAGGAAGTAAAGGAAATTGAATATCGCAAAAAGTTTTCAGTGGTTACGTCAAAAAATTTCCTTTAAATTTATGTATTATTGTTAAATTAAAATGCGTCAATACAATTGTCGATCAATAAGTAAATGTTTCTCAATTTCATTTAAATAAAACAAGAAGTTAAGTTTAACTTAAAATTTAAATAAATGGTTAAAAGATTTTTACGTCTTTTGACTGTAGGGCAATTAAAGTGGGCAATAGACTTTGGATTCTTATCCATTGACAAGCAAAAAGTATATTTCTTTTTTTACTAAGTTATTAAAAATTTTAGGGGCAGCAAAGACTTAAACTTTATTTAGTATGTCTTTTACCAAACCGGTGGCAAAAAAAGAATGAAAAAAATCAAAGCTCTTCAAGCACTATGTAAAAAAGCTCTGCCCGGTTCTGTTCAAATAATAGTCGAGCTTTTACTATCCTAAATCAACAATATTTAATTTTTTCTAATAAAAATCCACGTTTAACTAGGTACTTTATAATATTTATATTCATCTCAGTTATTTTTAGCTAATATTTAAAAAAAGGTAGGTAATGTTGGTTTTATAAAGCACATATTTCATATGCTGTAGTATTTGGCTCGGCCGTCGGCGGTGGTTAATTTACATATATGAGGGTTGAGTAAAAATAACTATTGCGTCCACTGAATACTAATGCCATTTTCACTTCATTGTATCCAGAAAATTTACAAAATTATTTTTACCTATTAAACCAGTCATCTGTGTAACGAGGATACGGAAAAGGATCATTACTGCTGAAGTCGTAGCTGGCCCGAGCGTTCTAAAACAGAGAAGGAAAAAGCTGTTTAGATACAAGAAAACTGTAGGATGCTGAAAAAAAAAACTTGGTTTTCCCTACGTGTTATAATTAGATTCGTGTCTGATCTAGTGAAATATGAAATTTAGCGTGGGAAGTGGTTTTCTGGTAAGCCTTATAAAGTTATAAATAATGACAAAATAAAAATAGGTTTTTACTTAAATTGGTTCAACGTTATACTTGGGTGAAAAATCCAATTTGCCGTCTAATTTAATTCTATCACATCGATTTAAACGGAAAAAAATATTTCTGGTTGTCAAGTTCAAAGGAAAAACCGTTTCTTGAGACCATTAATACTACGTTTTTGTCTTTAAGCAATTAAATTCTATTAAATTCAATAAATATATACCTCTTCATTGACTTTTTCAATATTGAAGTCATTAAAGTTAAAAACTTTTGTATAAAATACATATTTTTACAATTATATTCACACACCACGTGGTAACAATTATTATTTAAACCAACCTTTGTAGAAAAATGGCGACTTAAACAAATTCTCAAAGCTATCTTATGGAAAAAAAATAAAAACTACTTTTATCTCTTTTCAAACAATCAATAATATAATATTTGTCTTTATTATCTTTCACATGAAAAATTCAGATTTTCAATTATTGACGTTACTAAACAGTTTTCAAAGTATTACTTGTTTTGGACCTCTGTCAAGTTAGCACCCGACTTTTACAAATAAAAATTTTAAATATATTTTTGGATTGCCTTTTGTTTGTACTTGATTGTAACGAAAAAAATTTCGTTTGTACCTCAACCGAAAAAAAGTTATTAAATTTTTAAAAATCGATAGCCCCCCATTGTTAGATTTTCAAGAAAATTAACGGCAATAGATAGGCCTTGACACGTAGAGGATTGTACCGAAAAAAATTTGTATCTAACTTTAACCCAAAAAAATTATGAGTGATTTTGTGAATGCACTTATTCCATTGAAAATAGAGTTTTCCGGCTACTACGGATTTTCCTTGACAGATTTTCTAAATCCAAGAGCGGTACAATCTAGCTGCTGTGCCGCTGAGGATTGTACCGAAAAAAGTATCCTTCTAACTCTATTCCAACGGCTGTTATAAAGGATTTTGTATGAGTAATTAGACTCTAATTACGTGAAACACATTATGAGAAAATTCACACCTTAAAATTTTGTTGGCTAATCGGTATAGGGTTCATTAGTTACTCATCATGACGACGAACTATAACCAACATGCAGCATTTTTGATTATATAGTATTAAAGTATCTTTTAAAAATTTCTGCCTACCCTGCCTAAAATCTCTGTGCACGCCACTGAATACTAGAATCAATGACATGGTACTCGATCGCTTTCAACGAAAGTTACGATCGAAAGGATGCCGCACATTTATTAATTTTTTTACGTGGATATACCTCTAAATTTGAAATTTATGAAGAGTTTTTATCAATAAAATCTTTCAAAGACCAAACAACAGGCGCTGATATATTTGAAAATTTTTTAACAAAATATAATTTACCATGGAGCAAAATGGTAAGCGTAACAACTGATGGAGTACCAAGTTTGACAGGTATAAATGTGAGCGTTAAAGAAAATTCGAGATAAAACATAATTTTATCGGTACAATCCTCAGCAGCCCAGTAGCTAGATTGTACCGCTCTTGGATTTGGAAAATCTGTCAAGGAAAATCCGTAGTAGCCGGAAAACTCTATTTTCTTTCCGGTTGAGGTACAAACGAAAATTCACCTGGTTTCATCGACAAAAGACCAGCACCCGGGAGAATCCGCAAAAAAATTCGTTTGTACCTCAATAGATTCAAAGTTATGGCCGTTTTTGCTGTTTCAACAATTAGAGTCTAATTACCCAAACAAAATCCTTGATAACTACCGTTGGAATAGAGTTAGAAGGCTATTTTTTTCGGTACAATCCTCAGCGGCACAGCAGCTAGATTGTACCGCTCTTGGACTTAGAAAATCTCTCAAGGAAAATCCGTAGTAGCCGGAAAACTCTATTTTCAATGGAATAAGTGCAATCACAAAATCGCTCATAACTTTTTTTGGGTTAAAGTTAGATACAAATTTTTTTCGGTACAATCCACTACGTGTCAAGGCCTATCTATGGCCATTATTTTTTTTTGAAAATCTAGCAATGGGAGGCTATCGATTTTTAAAAATTTAATAACTTTTTTTCGGTTGAGGTACAAATGAAAATTTTTTCGGTACAATCAAGTACAAACAAAAGGCAATCTAAAAATATATTTAAAATTTTTATTTGTAAAAGTCGGGTGCTAACTTGGCAGAGGTTTATTTTGGTCAAAGTGTAGAATAGACAAGTACTAGAAATGGGTTGGTAGGAATGTATGAGGGAAATTTTGTTCAAGTTGGTATGTTTTTACGCCTTATATACTTGTTTGCGAAGTATCGTTATTTTCATCACGTGTTGATATCTACCGCCATATTTAAAATATTCAGAAATAAACATTCAACGTGGAAATAAAAATTCACTGGAAATATTAAAAGGAATGGATATAATTCATGATCTTGTACCCAAAAATAAAATTAAACGCCAAAGTAAAATAATAAACAATGCAGGTATACTGAAATTGATACAATTACTTCATATTTTTCTATTTCTGTGAATAACCTCAATATTTTTGCAGACAATTCCATAGAAGTTCTTGTCTGATAATTTTTTTTCTTATTATTGATGAGTTTTTATGGCGAAGCGAAATCGACCAGCGAAAAATTGTCAAGCCATTTATGTAATGCTAGCAATTGAAGAAACCTTTAATAAAACCATTTTTAATTTTTAGATTTCATAGTTTTTTTAAGTTTAAATACGTGTTTATAAATATTTTAAGTTATAGATGTACTAAATAATAAAATTTAATAAATCTTAATAAAATTATTCAAATGGTTGCTCACAAACTTTCAAGGGTTAAAGAAAGTATACCAGTACTCTTTTTTAACAAAAATTAACCAAAATAAATTAAAATTAACGTATTAATGAATTGAATATTGACCATATGTACAAAGTCTAAATATGTAAAACATAATTGGGATAAAAGAAGACAATATTTTATAAAAGCATAGGTACAAGTTGGTTTTGTACATACCACTAACTCAATGTTTTATTTTCTATTCAGTTTTTAATTCATTTCGCGAATAAACCAGCCGTGATTAATATGTAGGGACAAAAGACCAATTATTAACCAAAACTGAATTATTAACAAATTTGCGAAAGGAAAAAGTTCGCGAATTTTTGAAAAAACGAAGTGGAGAGTGAGATGTTACCAGAGAGTCCCTTGTAGAAAAGGTACTTGTATCAAATCATGAATATTTTACTTAAACAAAAATTATGTATCTATTTATATTATATGTTCTTAAACACAAATATTATTTACTATATAACTTATTTAACTTAAACCATCTTCTTCGTTTCTTATTATATATGTTTTTAAATTCACTGGCCTCCACCTCAACTACCACATCATTGGGATAATTCTTCAATTAAATATATGTACTTTGTACATTGACGGGAAATATGTTTTTACCTAAAGAGAATTGCTTTGGAAATTTTTGCAAAAATGATAAAGTAATTAGCAATAATAAGAAAAACACGAAGTAATTATTTCAGTATTCCGTATACCAGTATTGTTTAATAGTTTATTTTGGCTTTTTATTTTATTTTTAGGCATAAAATCATGAATTATATCCATTCCTTTTAATAATTCCAGTAAATGTTTATTTCTTTCAATTTCAATTATGATAGATGTCAAAACGTGGTGAAAATAACGTTATTTTTGCAGATGTGTAAATAAGACCCAAAAACATACCAACTTGAACAAAATTTCCCCCATGCATTCCTACCAACCCATTTCTAGTACTTGTTTATTCTATACTTTGACCTTATTTTCTATATATAACTTATTTTCTACGAAAACAGCAAACACTAACTTGAAAGAATACAATCTGGTGATATTCTGAATCAAAGTTGGTAGAAATGTCAAATAGTATTAAGGTAGCTTTGATCATCGTTTCAGAGAAACCAATCATGTTTTATTCCGTTAAGAAGCCATCTTGAATAATACACCAATAAACATCTAGCGCAAATATTTAAAATTGAAAAGAATATAAATAAAACATAAAGCAAAAGTAATAGAAAAATTTATATGAAATTTCAAGAACTTCATTTTGCTAGAGTTTAGAGAGTTTGAAAACATAGAATGCATTGTATATAGTATGCGATACTATTTACGAACGATAAGCTCATAAATTTTCCATGGAATAGTTTGTGTATTACAGAAATCCGTACAGCTTACAACCAATACAGCTACATATAGAAAGTTTAATATGCAAAATGCATCAAAAGATTTACTACGTTTTTCTATGTTTTAGAATTGTTATACTCTTTTTTTAACGTTGTACTTTAGGAACTATGTATAATAAAAAGAACGACTAATGGATTTTAAACCCTTTGAAACAAGTTTTGCAATAGATTGAAATATTCTACTGCAATATTTCATGGATTACTTTTCCAAGCATTTTCCGACTAAAGTGTGGCCTCAAAAACTGGATATAAATCCACAGATCAATTAAATTTTAAACTATAAAATTGCTTTCGATATATAAAAAGAAAATATGTTTATTAAAAATTTGTTTAAATTAAAATTTTATTCGGAAAACTTTATTTGGGGTAGAACTTTGAAAAGCTTCTACAAAATAAAAAAGAACGCAATTACCTCATAATTAATTATAAATAATAATTTATTTCATGATTTTATTCAATATTAAAAAAAATGTTTTTTTCTGAAATTTTCGAGTAATAAAATCAAGATAATATTTCTATAGAAAAATGTAAACGAAGATGCGAACAATAAAAAGAAATCAATTATAACGATTCCTTTACGGTGAACAATTTAATTTGAAAAACAATTTTCAAATATTTGTGTTACATAAAAGGTAATTTAATTTCGCCGAACAGGGGGCTACCGTTCTTTCTGCGTTCTTTGCCAATTAAATATTTACAAAATAAATTAAATTCTGCGATGAAAATCAATACATATTTTTGTCTACGTATTATATTCCTTTACGTCTAAACAAATTTATTTAACATTATTCTATTCATTTTAAATGGGATAGGCTTTTTTCGGGGACACAACTGCTAAGGATTGGGAGATTTTAATTTTAACTTTAGTAGTTAATAGTTTGTAGTTAGTTTTTCATGAGAAAAATTTCAACAATGATATAATTTTCATGAAATTATAATTTCCAAAAATCAATTAAATTCATTAATTTAAGAATGGATAGATAACTATTTGGAATTCAATAGGCCCCATATTCGAAGAATATAAGAGGGCATACAAATATCTGGCGAAATTAAAACCATAAATGATGACAAAAGATTGTGAAGATATAGGTGATCATCTAAAACATGGCAAAAACCATTGAATTTGAGATACCCTTGTATAATAGAGATAAACTTGTATTTTGATATCTTTAAAATTGTCTTAAATCCTACAGATGCTAGGATCTACGCGTCTATTAAAATCAAAGTTCAAAGGTCAAAAAAAAATCAATTTTTTGCACATTTTTGGCAAATATTTCGTTTTCTATGGGTTTTTTGCTTGTATTTGGTTTCAATATTGGAGAAAATTGAATTTCAAACAACTTTTGTAACAAAAATCTTTGTATATGTTGAATCGTTCGCGTTAAAACGACCGTTACATTGGGGTTAATAGTCTAAATAAAGTGGTCCAAAAATAAATGAAATGGTTGCTCGACCATTTAAAAAAAAATAAATCTTTGTGTGCTATCACCCCAACCTTTTGATAGTTCAAATTCATCATTATTTTAATTTTATTGTTTTTAGTTTTCCAGTGGTAGCCATATTAGTTTTACTAGGCGCAGATATTTTCGCACTTTTAAGGGTTTGCGGAAACTTGATTATCTCAGGCCCTATTTGTCCTATTAAAATGAAACTAAAAGCAGTGTGTTCATGAAAATATAAGCTATAAGATTGTAATAAGACGTTTTCACCTAAATGTAATTCTAAGGGGTGAAATTTCAGCCTAAATTTTTAGTTCTCATTTGTAAAAACTCCAATTTTCACGGAAAGATTGTGAAGGAAGGGAAAGAGTCTACACTTTAAAACTTTTTTACAAACAATTCGGTACTAGTTGTATTCAAAAACAAAATTTGAAGTCTGAGACTTTAAGCCTTTTTAAAATAAAAAATAAAATTTGGAAATTTTCAAAATTTGTAATTTTCTGAGCTCAATATCTCTGGTGGCGGACCAGATAAAAATCTGAAATATCACTACATTATAGTACTGTATTATGCACCTAAAATTTGGAGTTTGAGATTTAACTAGGAGCAGAGATATTGCAAGCACAAAATGTCAAAATAATGCATACTTCAGTAGGTGACTATAATGTATTTAATCATTTAATATGTGACATATACTTGGCAAAAAAGGCATTTTACACAAAACAACATATACTCTGGGCTAACTGTTATTCATAGCTTAAATTTAAAACATATATGTACTTCTTTCAGAAAGCTAATAATGTATGTATGTACCCATAGTCATCAACTAATCTTGGTGTTCGACAAAGAGCTAAGAGATCAAAATACAATTTTTCTTTTGTACATTTTGTACTTGCAATACCTCTACTCGTAGTGAAATCTCAAACTCCCAATTTTAGGTGCATAATACTATCATACAGTACTATAATGGGGTGATATTTCAGATTTTTATCTGGTCCCCCACCAGAGATATTGAGCTCAGAAAACTACAAATTTTTAAAATTTCCAAATTTTGTTATTTTTTATTTTAAAAAGTCTTAAAGTCTCAGACTTCAAATTTGTTTTTGAATACAACTAGTACCTTATTATAAGTAAAAAAAGTTTTAACGTGTAGACTCTTTCGCTTCCTTCACAATCTTTCCATGAAAATTGGAGTTTTTACAACTAAGAGCTAAAAATTTAGGCTGAAATTTCACCTCTTAGAATTACATTTAGGTGAAAACATTTTTTTACAACCTTATAGTTAATATTTTCATGAACCCACTGCTTTTAGTCTCATTTTGATAGGACAAATAGGGCCTGAGATAATCAAGTTTCCACAAACCCTTAAAAGTGCGGAAATATTTGCGCCTAGTAAAACTAATATGGCCACCACTGGAAAACTAAAAACAATAAAATTTAAATAATGATGAATTTGAACTACCAACATGTTGGGGTGACAGCAAAAAAAATCAGAATTAAAAAAAATAATCAAGCGACCAGTACTGGACCGACTGAATTGGACTGACCCATTGATCATTTTAAAATCCGTATCCTTTGTTAAAGTGCATGAAAAGTGCCGAAGTGCTTACATTAGTAAAAACAGTATTCAAGCGACAAAACGGCGACTAGAACCAGGAAAAATTAAAGCTTTTCCATTTGTAGCTCCGTAAAAATCGAAGTGAAGTGTGTGATTTTAAGAAGCAACCTTGTAAGGTTTATTTTTGATCGGGACTACCGATTGACCTTAAATGATGCTCTGTATAAAAAAATTTTTAAAACAAATTATAGGAAATTTAATCTTCTACAATAATGATAATAAATACAAACAGCGAAAATCCCATAGGAATATAGATATTTGCTAAAAAAACAATTTTTGTGACCTTTGACTTTATAGGTTTTAATAAACACGTATATCCTACCATATGTGGGTTAAAATACAAGTTTGTTTTTATACGAGTTTATAGCTGGGTATCTCAAATTCGGAGGTGAATTTACTAAGGTGACTGCACTATTCTATTATATTTCTTATCTTTCTTAAAATTTATAAATTCTCTCCTAAATATCTTTCATTTAACTATAGTTTTTCTACATAAAAACAAAAAAATCACTTGGAAAATTGTCTCAAAAGCTTTAAAACTCATATCAAATTTTCAATTATTTATTTTTTTTTTTAATTTTTCTTTGTGATATTCTTTCTAAAATTGTATTTTCAACAGACATAGGTAGTTCTACCTACGTTAAAAAAGTTCATCATAAAAACCAAGTCAAAGTTAAAGAACGGTTGGAAAACCCCAAACCGTTTCTCCATCGTTCATCTCAAAGATTTTTTTTTTTCATTTTTCAATTAAAGTGGAATTTATTTTTCTTTTCTAATACTTACGTAATTGAATTTTAAATCCGCGTGCATGTAATCCACTCCTATAAATAGAGAAAAATGTATATAAATATAAATAGTTTTATATAAATCCATAAAGTGAGCTTTTATTGAACGAAAAACAGAGCAAAGCTCTGGAGATAAACTTTTTACTTATATTATGACAAAAATAAACATTATGATAAGCTTTCGCTTTGCAAATCTACAAGGCATTCAAACTATTTCCATTATAAAGTTTGAGAGACTCGCAGTAATATGAACTTTAGTCTTCAGACATATTTTTTAATTTATTTAAAAAAGAAAATAATTCAGTGACAGCTTTTCAATGTAGACAAGGAAGACAGAGCTTTACTATATAAAATATATAGTGATTTTTTCAATGTTGATAACATTTTCAATACAATTAGTAGTTAAAAAATGCATGTAGAAATTAAAAAAACTTGCAAATACCTTTAGGGAAAACTTTGTGTATTTAAAGGCATGTTTCTAAATATTGGATGCAGTTGTTACCTAATGTATTTATTAGGGTGATTTTTTTTTATTTTTTTTTTTGGTTCATCGTGAAATTTTGTTGGAAATACCAAAAAAAAAAAATCCCTGAAAGTTTGAGCCCTTAATATTAATTTTAAGTCCTCGACCAAGACGTGTAAAGATTTCCCATTGAAAATACACGGAAACTCTAATTTTTTATTTTTAAATTTCTATATCTCAGCGGCATTTCATGGGATCGTTTTTATCGAAGATGGTTTTTCTCAGAATTAAACGCTCTACAAAAGTGTCCATTGCGACAAAGTAACTCACACCGGTGAGGTAGTACGGGCCACTGAACCTGATTTTTCCATAAAATTCGCGTTTTTTTGCATTTATCTCGTAAATAACAAGAGCTACGGAAAAATTATAAATAAAAAATTTGTAGAGAATTTGATTTCTTACAAAATAGTTCCTGTAGACCAAATCGCGAAGATCAATATTAAACGAGATATTAAGCCTTGCATTTTATGGAAAAATCAGGTTCAGTGGCCCGTACTACCTCACCGATGTAAGTTACAACTTTGTCGCAATGGGCACTATTATAGAGCATTTAATTCTGAGAAAAAACCATCTTCGGTAAAAGCGATCATATGAAATGCCGCTAAGATATAGAAATTTAAAAATAAAAAATCAGAGTTTCCGTGTATTTTCAATGGGAAATCTTTACACGTCTTGGTCGAGGACTTAAAATTAATATTAAGGGCTTAAACTTTCAGAACATTTTTTTTTTTTGGTATTTCCAACAAAATTTCACGATGGGACCAAAAAAAAAAGTCAAAAAAAATCACCCTAGTACTTATAATTTATTTATGTCACAAATATTATATTTCAACGATGCTCTCCTAGCGTAAAAATTAAGAAGCAATTAAAGTTAATTTTCCCGGATGGATTTAATTTTATGCAACGGTAAAACTAATTTATAATTTAATAAGCCGTTATAAGCATAACGTTAACTGCGATTTATCAAGAAAAAATGTTTATCTCCTTAAAAAAATCCATCCCGAGTCGCCACTGTTTTAATTAGTAACCGTCTGCCGAAGGCAGATATCTCTTTAATCAAATTTCATTTCTCGTTAAACTATCCAGCAATAAATTAAATCTAATTAGTTATATGAGATGAAAATTGAAGTCAATTACAAGTCGAAAGCATGGATGAATTAATTAGAATTTATCCTGTTTACCATCATCCATTATTGCGGTGGTAACATTCTTTCCCGTGACACCTTGAGCCCAGGCGGCTTCAACGTTCAAATCCAATTTAGATTTGCCCCCATTCTGGCCGGTGTTTTTCAAATACCACTGAAAGGGAAAATAGGGATCGGTCGGGTCCTGGAACGGTCCACGAATTAAGTTAATCGGCACTAAATTTTCCACTTTTAGCGGCTTATAGCCGCGCTTCACCCGCACAAAGCCTGGTTGTTGTACGGCGGTGTGAACCTGCGAACAAATAACGGAATACATTATTATTTGAATGAAATTCCAACCAATTAGGATTCGGGTGACATAGAAAAAGTGATGAATTATTTACCAGTTTCAGTTCATACACCCATTTACCAGTTCATGAATTTATGATAAAGCGTAAACAAACCATCAAAATATTTTGTAAAGAGAATGAAAACATTTCAAAGACTTTCGCTTTGGAAATGTACAAAACGGTGAAATGCGATTCTTTGTGATGAAAAACTTTCATGGGAATTTCAAATATGAGTTATTCTGCAAATTAATTTCAAACATTAAATCCTTGGAATTTTTGTTAGCTTAATAAAATTTTTTTACTCCATTTACTTCTAGTAAAGTTTTTAATCTCTCATAAATTTATTAATTCCTTTGAGAGATAACCTTTCCGGAATCCTTGAATTAAATTTTTCAATTCTATTAGGTAATTACTTTGTTTTAAGTTCTTAAAAACTATTGAGCAACGAAAAATAAATTAAATTATTTTCATGTAAAGCACTTAGGATTACAACCATGCTAGATTTACAAATAGAAACCGTTTTTTACACAGAATTAATTGAACCGAATGCTCTGAATTTTTTTATATGATTTCGGGGTTGATAATGTCATTTTTATATAAAAATAACATTTTTATGGCTTTATGAAATCTATAAAAAAGGGATGTTTTATAAAAAAAGGTTTTTTTTTTTTGATTAAATTGAATATGCACATTAGACGGATTCAAAAAAAATAATGATGTTTTTTTCTTCATTATATCGAAAATATTGTTGGGAATGACAAAAAAAATCATAAGAAAGTTAAAGCTCTTAATATTAATATTAAGAGGTACCGCATCGCAAATTATGATTTTCCATTTAAATAACATGGGATCAATGTTCTCTGGCACTTTGGAATTTTATAGCTCACGTTGGTGACAATATTTCGGAATGACTAAGGTATATTCTTGTAGAAAATTGAACGATCTATAAAAAAGGCCTTTTACAAGTTTTTGATATTTTTATTCCTTCAAAAGTTATTCGAGGTCAAAGTTGAACTAAAGAGAAATTTTAATATTTTTTCAATTTTTTGACGTAACCATCAATTTTATGAGAAAATTTTATACGACATTTTTTGTAGAGCACTTTTTTTCCTATAACTTATAATTTTAAAAGTTTTTGATATTTTTTACAGATTTTAAGTAATACAAAAAAAATATGTTAAAAATATAATAATTCATGGAATACGTATTATTAATTAAAACAATAAAATTACGAATATTTTCAGTTTAATGCAAATAACTTAGGGTCTGTGAAAAATATCGAAAACTTTTATAGAGATAAGTTATAGAAAAAAAAGTGCTCTACAAAAAATATCCTTTAAAATTTTCACAAAAAATTGATGGTTGCGTCAAAAAATTGAAAAAATAATAAAATTTCTCTTTAGTTCAACTTTGACCTCGAATAACTTTTGAAGGAATAAATATATCAAAAACTTGTACGGAGACCTTTTTTGTAGATCGTTCAATTTTCTACAAGAATATATCTTGGTCATTCCGAAATATTGTCACCAACGTGAGCTATAAAATTCTAAAGTGCAAGAGAATAGTGTTCCCATGTTATTTAAATGGAAAATCGAAATTTGCGACGCGGCACCACTTAATATTAACATAAAGAGCTTAAACTTTTGCAGGATTTTTTATTTGTCATTTCCAACAATATTTTCGATATAACTAAGAAAAAAAAATCATCATTTTTTTTGGAATCAGTCGAATTCACTTAAAAATATACACAAAAACGGAAATTAATTTCATATATACAAACAACAATTTCATATTTTTTCCCTTAATTTATTCAAAAATATTTATATCATTAATTTTTTTTCCATTACTATCAATAAGCATAATATATGTTCAATGAAGTAGGCGCTATGCGCCTTATTAAGCTTAGTAGAAGGCTTTGAGCAATGCACTAATATCTGATAACGATACATACAAGTCAATGTACGTAGCCATTAGCCAATAGGATTGCGAGATTTAAAAATTTTCATTTGTTTTGATTGTTGAAATTTTAAAAATTTTACTATACCACTCCCATTCAATGCTATTCCATGGAAACAATGTACCACGTACTCATGTTAATCCATAACTATTAACACTAAGCGCGGAAGTGGTTTTTATTTTATTTTTTTTCGCTATGAAGTATCCTTTCAAAAAATTTAAAAAAAATCATTTATTACCTAGAAGATATATAAAACTTAAAAAAAATATTATTTGGGTAATATCAAAGTTGCTTAATGGTTAAAAATAAATTTTCCCATGGATTTGTTTAACCTTTATAATTGTTTATTTTTTATAGAAAATACATCATTAACCCCTGAATCATATCAAAAATTTAGATCAAATGATTCAATTGAATCTAAAAAAAATATTTTTTTTCTGTTTTTCACTTATTTTTTTTCCATAAACCAATAAGATATAGATCTGAAACTTCTAGGATCCTAGTTCTTTATTAGTACGTACCCTAATACAAAGGATCATTAAAATGTCTTTCCGGGATTACATTACCATGCTTAAATATCCCTAGCTCCTTGTACCAAAATTCTAATATGAGAAAATCTAAAAAAAGCATTAAATCTTGTGTGAAAAAAATCATTTCTTTCGAATGATCTTGAAGGATTTTTAAAATGGCTGGACTTACTTCGCATCAATTTTTATCTATAACTATCAACAATTTAGCATTAAATATTATAAAAACCAAGAAAACCATCCAAAAGAATGGAAAACCAATGGTCCATTATCGCTCAAAATAGTGTAACAAATCCATAAGCTTAGCGCAAATAACCATCATTATCAGTTTAACGAAAAGCCATCGTTTTTAACAAAGATAAAATTTCATGGACTTCAAAAACATAAAACATCCCCATTTTCATATTTCACGTCAGCTTAAGAATGTTCAAAATGTAATTTACTTTCCACACCCATCGTCTGCAAATATGAATCCACACAATAATATCTTTTTTCATATATGAAAAACTATTTTACATTCATGTGAAAACCTTCCATTTTTTATGAACCTTTTATCTCCAAGTTGCCAACTCCATCGGTAATGTCTGCAAAAACTTATTTTTTCACATAAACACCAAAGTATTAGTAGCAATTCTTTTATCTATAAATTCGTGGAGCTTTTTTCATCGCTTTTTCTTCAGACTAGTAACAGTGCAAAACAACAAAAAAAAAAAGATGCAAGTAAATATGTCAGTGGTTTCTTATTTGTTTGGAGAAAAAAAAATAACAAAAATGTGTGCAGTAAAAGCTTTCAAGTTTAAAATGAAGGGAAAACATTTTTCCTGTTTCTGCTTTTATAAATTGAAAAGACCGACTGACATATCTGTCAGTTGGATGTCTTTATGCTTTAATAAGCTTTACTTACATCTTCAACTTCTAAAGCTTTTCTCTAATGTTATTTATAACATAAATTATTCTTTAATATTTTAATTCCCATAAAAGCTCTGAAGGAAAATTTACTGGTGTAATAAAAATATATATTTTATTAATTAAAAAAAAAAAGGTTGCAATAAACATTAATCTTCAAATATTAAGTAACATGGCTATTAATTGTGTAATTCAAGCAAAGCAGACAGAGAAAACTGTATTTTCTTACAATATTTTTATTGATCAATTCTTTTTCTTTATACACCTCTAATAAATTTACCCTTTTTACGAAAAAACTTATAATAATAAATAGCTTACGTGCCAAATTACAAAAGCCAATATTCCACCATTGAATTGCTATAATTGTTACAATCTTTAAAGTTACAATTTAAACGCAAAAATTCCCTGAAATCCAGGGGAAAAATATTTTATCCAAACAGTGTCATTTTAATTAAGTCTTGCCATATTATTTTTTTCTTCAGTTCTACAAAATCAATAGCTTAACAATAAGAAAACATAACATCCCATGTTAAGCCCTATATATTTCATATATATAAATTGGCTATCTTGCCGTGCATCCGTGCAGAATGGGCTATGCACATGCGTTCTGTTATCCCCACTTATGCAATCAAAACATTGGTAAGGGTACTCACTCACTAATGTATTTATTTGTGAATACGTATTTCGGATTTTCTGGTTTACAATATGTGAAAGCCAAAAAACATAATGCTCTCTTATAAACTTAACTTAACCTTTTCAGATATATCTACTTATCAGAATTTAAATTTTTAAGCAGACCTTAAGTTTTTGTTTCTAATAATAAATCAACTTTGTTTTATATTAAGCAGTAATAGCGTTTCGCTTTTAACAGACTTTGATTGATTATTAAATTTGAAATTTCGATTGTTTATTAAACGTTATCCCTTACAAACTTTGCTACCGTTTTTCACTCTTTTAAGGGAGAAATTTTCAAAAAACTTTTCTTATTATATACTGCATCGTATAAGGAAAACACTTTCCAAAATTCATCGACACAAATGTGCTCTTATATTTGAAAATACAATATAAAACGAAAAAAAATAATGACCTTCTTTATGTTAGTTAACAAGACTAAAAAGCTATTCGATTTCGCACATTTGGACGTTGTACATACAAAATTGTTGGAAATAGGTAGAAAGTGTGGAAGTAAATTCGAATATTTTTTTTATTTTCAATTACAATAATTGGTTTTCAAATTGTTCTAAATACCGAAAAAAAGTTAGTATCGAAGATTTTATTTTTGAATTGACAGTGAAATATATGGCAAAAAATTGCTACCTTAATGCTTTTCAGCCGAAAATATAATTTCTCCAGATCACAACCATTGGTTCATAAAAAAATAGATTTTAAAAAGTTTGATTGTTGAAAAACGAACCAAAATTAAAAATCGCCTTTTTGCTATAAGTACTACATAAGTATTAAACTTTCATACTAATTTAGTGAAATGATGTTATTCAAAATGTTATTTAAATAATATAAAAAGAAACACTTATATTTTATTTCTTAATATAATTTTAGATAAACTTTTTTTATATTAACAATACTTTGATTATTAAATTTAAAATTTCGATTGTTGATTAACTCTACATTATCTTATATTAAACATTTTATTGAGATAAAACCTTTAGTTGCGAATGCAACGGGCAATTACTAGTATAATAATAATTAGTTTACGTGTCAAATTACTAAAGCCAAAGTTCCACCATTGAATTGCCATGATTTTTACGTTCTTTAAAGTTACAATTTAAACGCAAAATTACCCTCAAATCCAGGGGAAAATAAGAGGAAAATTTTAATTGAGTCTTGCCATATTATTTTTTTCTTCAGTTCTACAAAATCAATATCTTAACAATAAGAAGACATAACATTCCATGGTAAGCCCTATATACTTATTTATATAAGGACTTAAAATTTTATCGTTCACCCATCAAAAAAAAAAGTAAATTGAAATTATTTTCACGAATATCTTCCTTTTTTTGCAGAATTTTTTTTTAGAATTTCAAAAGAATTTTTCATCGTTTTTATAGCGTTTTATTTCATCTGTCTGGTACATTTAACAAAAGATAAAGTTTTCCCTTAATCTTTATATTATTAAAAATATGGAATAATATTTAATGAACCGAAAGCTTTTGATTTGGTCAAACTTTTCTCTTGAAAGCACAAAACTTTTTCAACTTTGATATGTTGCTCGACGTTCATTTTTTTTTCTTTGTTGCAAACTATAAACTAAGTTCGCCACTTTTAATGAAAAATAAAAATATGCAAAATTTGTTTTAAAACAAACTTATAGTGAGATATTCATATTTCTGACGGTTTTTTTTTTGTAATTAAAAGATGTCCTTGATGAAAATTCTAAATATGTAAATGGGAGATATTAATTATATAGCAAATTGTAATTACTGTTATAATTGAACGATCGAACATCCAATATTGCGAAGTTGGTCTTCTCTAAAGGTCACCGAGATTAATTCCATCTCGATAGACAAAAATAGCTTTAATTATTTTGCTACCCTTAACCAATTATTCCGTTTATATAATATCGTTAGTTGGAAGTTTCTTTAAAAAATAATAATGTTTTGAACATCACAATATTTTTTTTTTAAATAAGATAAAAATTTTCCTCATTATAAAATTTAATTTTCCACAGGACTTGATTTCAATACTGACATATTAAATCGTTTGGAAAAATATTTTACAAAGAAGAAAATATCGCTAATCCAATGTAATACTCAAAGCTATGCAACGAACGATTGTTATCTCAAATTTATAATTTGTTGACTCATCTCATGTATATAAATCGCTTGCTTGTCGAGGTATTTTTTTTTTTTTGATGTTACATAAAGCTCCTCGTCAATTGCGTCATTGAAAAATTTTCAAGCTTATAAACGTGAAGTAGGGTGAATTATAAAATGAAATTCTAACGTAAAGAATTCGTTGATATAAAAACATATTTATAGCAAAAGTATAGCATGGTGCATGCAGAAGGGACCATGGGCGGCAAATGGGGCGGCATATCAACATTGATAATTCCATTAAAGGTTTTGGTTTGAGAAAAACATGAAAATTTTTAAACAATTAATGAATTTAAAGGAATTTGTCATTTTATCGATTTTCTTGCCAGATAATGAAAACAGGGGGCGGTGAATTATGCCACTACGCCACTGATTTAATGTCATCAGAAAGTGGTTAATTTCTACTTTATATACGCAATAAAATATTATGAAGGTTGGTATAAATCAAACATACCAAAAGCAAAAGAATTGCAATGTAGGATAATCAAGGATAAAACTTATTTTCATGAAAATTTCAACTGCTGAATTGAAAAAAAGGTTTCAAATAGGAAGGAAAATATTCAAAACTATTTAATAATACGGTTGATGAAAACAATAGAGCGATATAGTAATATCTTGTATATATTAGACTGATTCAAAAAAAAATTACGATTTTTTTTCTTAATTATATCGAAAATATTGTTGGGAATGACAAAAAAAAATCCTGTGAAAGTTTAAGCTCTTAATATTAATATTAAGAAGTGCCGCATCGCAAATTTCGATTTTCCATTTAAATAACATGGAAACAATATTCTCTTGCACTTTTATGGAATTTTATAGCTCACGTTGGTGACAATATTTCGGAATGACCAAGATTTATTCTTGTAGAAAATTGAACGATCTACAAAAAAGGTAATCTTACAAGTTTTTGATATATTTATTCCTTCAAAAGTTATTCGATGTCAAAGTTAAATTAAAGAGAAATTTTAATATTTTTTCAATTTTTTGACGCAACCATCGATTTTGTGAGAAAATTTTATACGATATTTTTTGTAGAGCACTTTTTGTTCTATAACTTATCGCTTTAAAAGTTTTTCGTAATTTTCACAGGTCCTAGGTTATTTGCATTAAATTGAAAATTCCGTGAATTATTATATTTTTACCATAAAAATATTTTTTTTTATTTTAATTAAATAACTTAGGACCTTTAAAAAATATCAAAAACTTTGATGTAAATAAGTTATAGGAAAAAAAGTGCTCTACAAAAAATGTCCCGTAAAATTTTCTCATAAAATTGATGGTTGCGAAATATTGTCACCAACGTGAGCTACCACAGGATTTTTTTTTGTCATTTCCAACAATGTTTACAATATAATGTAGAAAAAAAAACTCATCATTTTTTCTGAATTAGTGGAATATATATATATATATATATATATATATATATATATATATAGCAATAAATAAATTATGTACATACTGGAAGAAAAAAGGAAATTATCGGCGTTACAATTGATAATGAAAGTAACTATTTTAATTCCAATTTCCATAATAAACAGGTGATTATGGAAAGGTCAGTATCCTTTTATTTTACATTTGTTTTATTTCACAAGAAGATTTAGATTACTTATTTTATATACTAATTTCTTCCTAAAATGGATAATTTCCTATTTACAACAGATTATAGTGATATAGGTAAAAAGAAAATATGGTAAATCAATATTATTTTACGACAATTGAAAATATTTATTTTGTCGTGTGTTTATTGGGCAAAATCGATATTTACAAATAACATTGATGTAGTTAAGGGTTGTCCAATTGTTGGAATAATAACACTGAGATAATTGATCACAAATTTTTACTTTTTGGGCATTCATAGCTTTCAAAAGATGTATAATTTTAGTCGATATTAGATATCACAAAATAGCATTACGAAAGAAAAATTCCCAGGATTATTATAACACCAAAAATTTAATAAAATTACCCTGATGCCTTTGTATTTCGATGCCAGGCCTATAAGAATACGGAGCAGGAATTATCCTAAGTACTATATGTACATCACAAAAATTTAAAAACCCAGGTACATGAAAATAATAAGTTAATATTACCAATATCTTATGTTTATTTTAATAATATAATTAACGTGTATACAATATATAAAATATATTGCAGTCCAATTTATTAACATAAATTTGAACAGAAGTTCAAACAAAAATATTTGTGACGTATTGCCCAGATACGTATTTCGATTGCCAAGCAATCTTCATCAGTGGTTATCAAGTACTTTGGATCACTCCGTAACTGCTTTGTGATGATTCACAAAATAATCACGGATTGACCTCAATTTATATGTCTTGCCATTCTCTTTTTGCGATGTAGTTATGCAGGGGGGGGGGTGTTCCCAAATTTCTTTACTTTCACCGAATCCTTCGTAAGCAACCCGAAAAGTGCCGAATTTTGGATTGGACCATTTTCCCAATTTAGTACCTTCCCCTTTCTTTTAACAATTTCTATGCTATCGAGTGTATCCAATCGGTTTGTGCGGTGAACATTTTTTAGAAGTCTAGCTTCTGCAAATGTATGCCCTGTTTCCAGTGCAAGTTCTGCCACACATGATTTTTCCACTCTTGCATATTTTATGTTTGCCAGATGTTCCTTACACCTAACCCCTATTTGTCTTCTAGTCTGACCGACGTAGCTTTTATCACAGCCCGTGCAAGGGATTTCATAAATTCCTGATTTTTGTATGTCCGGAATTTTATCTTTAAAACCGTTGAAAAATCCACCCAACTTTTTGGTTGTATATCCAGCCTTTATTCCAAACTGTTTCTATATCCTTTCGATTTTTTGAGAAATCTCTGGATAATAAGTTAAAACAGACCAACGGTCTTCTGGTCCTTCCATCGTTCGTAAAGTGGTTTCTGATAGTTTTTTCCTCCAAAGAGCTCTTTTGAGGATTCTGTCTACAATTTTGGTAGAGTATCCATTAAAGGTCGCCACACCTTTAATGTATTCTAATTCTTTTGTAAACAGATTCTTTGTCAGAGGTACATTTACGAGTCGGTTTATCAAGGAATGGAAAACAGCCAGTTTATGGCTATTATGACAAACAGATTCAGCCATAACATACCTATCTACATGTGTTGGATTTCTGTAGATGTCAAAAACCAGGTTGCCCTGGTTTCTGGTTATTTTCAGGTCTAAGAATGGTAAACTACCATCTTTTTCTCTTTCTACCCTAAATGTTATGCCAGGCTGTATTGAGTTTAGATAATCCAAGAACTTGTCCGGATCTATTGTCCCTTCATCATAAATAGCAAAAACGTCGTCAACATATCTGTACCAAACCCTAGGAAAATGATCACAATTTCGTTTCGCCTGCAGTTCGAAGTTGCTCATAACAAGATTTGCCAAGAACGGTGACAAAGGATTGCCCCTGGCCGTGCCTTGTGATTGTCTTCTTGCCTTCTGTGATCACCGTTCTTGGCAAATATTTTTATGAGCAACTTCGAACTGCAGGCGAAACGAAATTGTGATCATTTTCCTAGGGTTTGGTACAGATATGTTGACGACGTTTTTGCTATTTATGATGAAGGGACAATAGATCCGGACAAGTTCTTGGATTATCTAAACTCAATACAGCCTGGCATAACATTTACGGTAGAAAGAGAAAAAGATGGTAGTTTACCATTTATTTACTATGATTAATGTACAGGTTTATGTCTACAAATTTAAAATTTTCGTTTACTTAGCTTAACCCTACCCTTTTAATATTTCAACTTAAAAGTTCCTTTTTGTGTTTAATACAATATTTTACCTTTTGACCTTTGCTACCTAATTCCCTTTCTTTCTATTTCCTATTTTGTTTGGGTTTTAAGCCGAGAAAATGTTAAAAATTTTTAATCGTTTATAATTAATTGAATTTTTTTTTTAAGTTTCTTTGCATTAAATATCAATATTATAAATAATAAAGTTTTAAAATACATGAAAAAAATCAATAATTTTTTTTTTCAAAATTCCAATTTAGTGCCATCAAATTGGATTGAAAAGCTTGAATCCTCAAGACTAATATAAGAATAATTTAAAAAAATTGATATGCTGTAATCAATAAAAGATTAGTACAAGCCAGAGCTAATGATGTGGCCATGGCCTCATTCAAAGTTCCAAAAAAAATAATATCAAAATCGTAATTATTTTGCAAACTAAAAGCTATTTTTTCAATTTTATAGGTACTAACACCGTAAAACATGAGCTTTTAGATCGATAACTTTCAATTAGAAATCGGTTTTTAATATATACTCTACGTAAAGCTTTAAATAAATATCTTCAAATTACTCCTGCAATACCATTTTAAATACAATTTTCTCCAACGACCAAATCTCTTATGCCATTGCAATAACAATATAAACTGAAAGCTTTTACGTCATAATCGTTTTTGTTAGTGATGTTAATGTTTCAAAGACATTACCGTTAACATCCTATTGTAACGTCAACCATAAGCCAAACCAATTGTTAAAAGCTCTAAAGAGATTTCTTGTCTAAATTAACGGAAAATGTCAAAACGGCAAACATTGTCAACTTGAATATTGATTTTCACTAATATCTATACTTTGTAGTTTAAATTGAATGTAAATTGTATAACTTTAAATTCACTGATATTTTTTAAGATTTTATATTGGAAAATTTAATGGATAATAGATGGAAATGAACATATCAACATTAAAATGGGTATTAAAAAATATAGGTCGATGCAATTTATAAATTATGAGTATTGTTAGGCTTTTTTCTTTTATAATTGTCGAATGTTGATTCTTAAGACTTTTGTAAGAACGGCATATGATATAAGTTTCATGATTCATTGAAAATATAATAATTCATTACAAAAATGAGTCCATGGTCTTACGATCTTAATTTTTGATGTATCGAGAATTTGCAAGAATTCCTTTTGGTCAAAGATTGATATTGTTTCGGATATTTCATATGGTTGAAAAAACCAGATATGCAAATGTGAACTGAAAGCTTTTTTGATCTACCTTCAGTCAATTTATATGAGGTATATGGGATATGGTTTATGGTATTTTAATATTTGATGCCAAAAATTTAAAAACAAAAAACTTTACTCAAGTAGATGATAAAATTCAGATCTCAACTTTTATATTTTTTAAATAAGAAGAAAATTCAGGTTATTTAAGATCTTTTTGTTTTTTATTTTTTAATTAATATTTTTATTATTCAGTTATCTACGTTTCGTTACTAATCGTAACTTCCTCAGGCTTCTCAATTCACAAAATTAAAATATTTTTAATTTAAATTCAATAAATCAGTCTACCCAAACAAATTACATGTAAATTCATATGTTATAAATTTACATGTAATGTGTTTGGGTAGACTGTGTAATTTTTTAATTTTTATTTATTAATTGAATTTTAATTAAAAATATTTTAATTTTGTGAATCAAGAAGCCTGAGGAAGTTACGATTAGTAACGAAACGTAGCTAATTGAATAATAAAAATATTAAATAAAAAATAAAAACAAAAAACAAAAAGATCTTAAATAACCTGAATTTTCTTCTTATTTACTCAAATAGTTATAGACAATTTGCCTTCAATATGTTGAAGGAATTTCACAATAGTACATTGTCAAGCATTTCTATTTATGTATTGTCAAATAATATCCCAATTTCGGTGTAAAAAAATTGTTTTACGCATTTGATTTTATCGAATAAACAATGTGCAATAAAAGATTTATAAAAGCTAACCAGATTATATACCTTGCGTGGATATTTTTATGAGTAATCGATTTTCTATTTAGTGATATTCAGTTTAATTGAGCTGAAATAAGAAGTGCTAAAGCATCAATGTAAGTTGGTTTGTAAATATAAGTAGAACCTGGGATTTTTTTATGTCTAATTCTTTTTGGCATAGCGATTCACGTGAAAGTTACGGCGATAAAGTTATAAGCAATGTTCAACTTCAACATTACAAAGTTACTATAATTATCGACGAAAAATTAAAAAAAGTTAATGACTTTCAATGTCATGATTGTGCAGCTTCGGTAGATACTAGAGCTTTTATATTAGCACATTTAATGTCATAAGTAAAATTCGTTTTCATATTTACATTTGATATACAGGTGGTGGTTAGTTTGCAATCAAGGTTTATAAAATACACAAGTGGCCTCATGCGCTATGTGACGTATCCAGAAGAAATTCGTACATATCTTCAGACTGATTCAAATTTCAAAATTCCTCGTATGACGTCATATTTTTTTTCTAATGGGGCAACCCGTGTAATTCATAAATCTTGAGTATGCAATTAGCATTACTTATGTGGATCCATCGGAAATGTAAAGATCTAACCTCGACTGAAGTAGCTTGCTGTTGGAAAAAGTTTTAATTATCAGGTATTAGCACTGTTATGAAATATATCAAAGCTCAAAGTCTAACGAAAATATAAATTTACATATATTTTACTTAATATTTATTGTAATTTGTAACTTTTGGGGAAAATTTTTCAATATTGTAAGGCATTAAAATATAACAGTGAATCAATCTACGGGGTTAGTTTGTGCTGGTGTAAAAATAAAATTGCACAATTGGTCCCATCACTGAATTAATTTATGGGGTTAGTTAATGGGCTTATCATTAGTTTATGGGATAGAAAATAATTCTAAAAACTCCTTGGCCAATATTCAAAAATGTAACAATTGTTTTCAAATGTCGTTGTTTGGTGCATAAAACCAAATATTATGTTTTAAGGAAGTACTGAATAAAACAGGAACATTCCCAGTTAGCATCCAGTCCCTGACTAATATTGACTTTAGGATCGAATTGGCCAAAAAATCAATATAATTTCCAGGATAAAAATAGACAAAAACAACAATTTGTTTAAAAATATCTTTGTATTTCTTTAAGCTCATGAATAGGTGAGAATTTAAGGGTTTTTTGTATGCATATGAGTTTTAACATGTTTAATATTTTTATAGGTGTAAATCTAAATAAGTACAACACAATGTATATTACTATAATTGTTAAGAATCATTGTTATTGTTTGTAATTAAAGAATTCAAAATGTAGCAAAATTACCGATATCAATTAATTTTCGTAATTTAATTCAAGGTGGTACGAAGTTCACCGAGTCCTCTGGTATTTTATATAAAAAAAAATTTTGCATAAAATAATCAAGTACCTATATATCAATTGTAACACGAGCAATTTGTATAAAGCTTTTTTTTAAATGTATTTAATATTATTACCATACAGAAAAAAAATTAATGAAATCCTGAAATGAAATTTGAAATTTGGTTTGTTTGTCAAACATTAAAAATATCATTATATTGTATATATATTCAAAAAATACTAGTTTATGCATATAAAAGTTAAATACTTCATATTTTTGATATATTCACTTCGATAGTTGAATGAATATTAAATTAAAACTACGTTCACAGATATATAATCGAATTGAAATGAACTGAATTTAACTTAACAGCTTCTGAAGATTTAAATTTACACGTGTAGGTCAAATATAGATTTAAATTTATTATAATAACTAAACTATAAAACCATATTTAAAAATTTATGAATGTAAAGTCTATAATATAGATTTAAATTTATTTAAATGAATTTTATTTTTATTGCAACTTTTGTCCGTATGGATTCCACACGTAAAGTGCGAAATCAATTTCAATTATTAGCCAGTATGGAATGCAAACTTTCGTACTTTCAACTGTTGATATGAATATAACGTAGTAAGGGCTTGAAGGCCAAAATGAGAGAATGGCAGATATAAATCTGTCGTTTAAGGAATCTGAGCCGGTTTGAGGAATTTATTATTTGTTGTCAATTATAAATACATTAACACCTCTTTCCGAATCCATAAATGTAACCTTTGATACTATCTTCTTCTCATTACTATATTATTTATTTTCGCCTGTTAAGAGCAGGTAAAATTCTTTTCAATTTCACACTTGTTCGGAATTTATCCGGTTTTGCTCACAATATTGATCATTATAGAACAAAGATCAATAAAATTTAATGTAAATTTCTACCTGAATTCCATCGTACGTCAAATGAACAAGGAGGTTAATCGAATTTGATAATATTTTGTTTACAGGTACATCTTAGTGTTTCGCCAAAAAAAAAGTATAAGGAAGATCACAGATAAGTCTAATCTAAATAGTTGTACCAATATTATATTCTGATTTCACTTATGGTTCCAAATTAAAGACAGCTTTACTGATTTAATAGAAACTATAATCGAGTTCAACTAATTTTTCTTCAGAAGAAAAGGTTGCCTATTTACGTTTAATTATTAATAATAAATGTAGCATTCAGAAGAAAGCCGATTAAAATAACTAAACGGACACCAAATTTTTGGATATAAATTGAACCCTTTAATTAAAAATTTATGTTCTTTTTTGAGGTATCAAAAAATCAGCATACTTGAAATCAGAATAACCTATACTGGACGGACTGCACGGACACACGGAAAGATAGTCAATTTATATATAAGAATGTTGCAATTACAATATTTGGTGCACTTTCTGGTAAAGCCACATCACTAAGCCTTCCAAAATTTTCAGGTCTATTTAAATCGCTAAATTAACCTATTAGGTATCTAAAACTATTTTAATAACTTTATAACTTCTAAACACTAAAAAAAATTGTTTTTGCTCTTATCGACTTAACAAAAGAATTTAGGTTTAGTTAGTAACATAAGCTTAGTAACATAATTTTTTTCTTGATCAATTTTACCTAAACTTGTTCACTTTTACATGGACAATATCATAATATATTAAAGGTCCTGCTATTTACTGTTTGTATAAATTAAATGTAGTTTCAAACTTGCGGGTAGACTAGATATTGATCACTTTTATGATGTTGGTATTTCAATAATAAAATTGACAACCTTACAATTCCAGTTTCGTCCCCTCAACCTTAATGAAGTCCTCAATGTACTCCCACCGTTAAAATCATAATAAACTTATATTTGCCTTTATCGATAAATGAGAGGAAATTTCCTTGGAGATTATTCAAAATATAATTGCTATCAGCCCAAATAAATGAGAATGTGGCTATTTAAAGTAAAAGAGGATGCCCACATGATACTAAAATTAGATTTCATCCTTTTCATTCATCAATGCTGGTTTTCACTGAAATTCTTTTGAGTAATTTTTCATTTTACTATTTATACAATTCTTCCTCTTTTTTGTTTGGATAAACAAAAAATAGGACAAAAGCAATAATAATTGAAATGAAAAAAGGGAAAATGGAATGAAATGTTATGAAAACAATACTTTTCCATCAATGTTTGAGAACTTTCCCTCTTGAATCGGAAATAATATTGGAATATGTGGGTCAAGGATTTTCCCAATATGTAAAAGCTTTTATTTGTGCAGAAAGTCATAAAAAGAAGCTATTTGCTTCAATGTAATCATTGTCCTTAATGAGAAACAGTGCAAGTGAAGAGTAATTGTGTTACATAACAAGACTGAAAAAAAAAACGGCCGAGATGGGGAGGAAAGTTTGTGGGATAATTGAAAATATTACAATACAATTGCTTACCATGGGCTCTACTTTTAATTTTCTCGTGTGTGGTAAACTCCGCTTTGTGCGCACCGAAGCAAGAGCGGGATGAAGAAAATGATATTCGGTTTCAGACCCCAAAACCTGGAAAATAAAAAAAAAATATTAAAACTTTCGTATGTTTCTTTAGGAAAACAATACTGTTGTAATTTTTTAAGTGTAGGAAGAAGAATGATGTGGAAATTTTTTTTTTTGGAAGTTATACTTTTTAGCGGCGTTTTGAAAAAAATTCAGACTGAAGTTTTGTTTATTTTTAATTTATTTTAGTTAGCAAAATCTACTTTTAACTTTAACATTGATAAATATTTTATTTTTTTCCATACTTTGACAACGACACTAATCCCAATTGCTTCCAAGGTTTGTTATTTAGGCTTCTACCTAGACAGCCACTTAGCCTGGAACCCACATATTAAATTTAAAAGACAAATACTAAACCAACGATACGGACTATTACGTAGACTTTTAGGACCTAAATCTTCAGTTAATACAAAAACTAAACTCGCCATTTACAAAACTCTACTACGACCTATCTGGGATTACGGAGCAGAATTGTGGGACTCTGCAAAACCATCCAACATCGAATTTATCCAATCTTTCAAATCAAAAACCCTTTGTCGAATAATCAATGCTCCTTATTATGTTAACAACCGAATCATACACAATGATCTCAACTTTCCTTTTGTCACTACCTTAGTCCAAGAACGATTCCAAAAATTCCACTCCAAGTTAGTCGACCATCCTAACCCTAACGCCCAAATTCTTTCCTCTGAAACTCATCCAGACAACATGCCACGTAGGCTGAAACCAAGGTTTATAAAATACACGGGTGGCCTCATGTTGTCTACGTGACGTATCCAGAAGAAATTCGTACATATCTTCAAACTGATTCAAATTTCAAAATTCTTCGTATGACGTCATATTTTTTTTCTAATGGGGCAACCTGTGTAATTTATAGACATTGGGCTGAAACGACGTTGGCCTCGCGACCTCCTAACAAATTCTTAGAGGGTCCCAACATTGGTTGGGCATCTATACATAAATAAAAAATATCGCCAAGTTCAATAAAGTTGGTCCTAATTATAAGTAAACTTAATTAAAGCAACTTGCATTTTTAAACTTGTGATATCTTTCGAATGGAATGTTCAAATTGAATAACTCAAAAAGTTATATAATGGTTGAAGCAAACTTAAATATGAAGTCATTTATTTTGATAAGGATTAAGCCCAAAGTATAAATAAAAAGCTTTTTTAGCGTTGGCATTTGTATATATTTTGAAATGAAAAAAGACTTATTGTAACATAACTATAATAGTTAGACATATGCTGTCGCTTTATTTTTTGTAGATAATGATATGTTCTGCAAAATCGTACTACATTATTTTGTACTATAACCAATAGTTTTCGTAGCTCACGCGATAAAAGAATGTTTTTTGGTAATATTTTCAGACCTGGGGTTACATTATTGGAGTTTTAGTATGGATCCCTAACTCTTTTGAAAATGTAATATAGCCTATGTTCACCGGAAATAGTGTAGCTTCCCAACAGTGAAAGGATTTTTTAAATCGGCCAAGTAGTTTCGGAGCCTATTTGAAGCAAACAAACAATCAAATCTTTCCTCTTTTTAATAATAGATTATCAAAGAAAATAATATAATTCAAATGAAAGAAGATCCAACTCTGAACTTCACCAAAACTTTATACAAGACCACAAACGAAAGTGACTATCTTTTTAAAGATAAGATTTTTTGGATGTTATATATGCTTACAAACGTTCCTTGATAAAGGTAAAAAACCGAGTAGCAAAAATGTAAGAATAACTAGCAAACTTTACAAGCATTCCTAGATATATACTGAAAAAAGATACCAGCGATTCTACTTTTGGTTTTGTAAAGGTATCAATTTTTCTAAATTTTTACCAAGTAGTGATTTAATTTTATAAATATGGTACAAAAAGTTTAATTTTTTTTTTTTTTGAAATCATTACCAACGTTTTTAGGTCACAAAACTTCTTACTTTGTGAGATCTTTGATATCGAAATCTCAAACACTTCTGCATTCTTTTATCCAGTAAAGCATAATATTCAAAGCTTTCACCATTGTTATTTGCTACTTTTATAACAGTAAAGACAAAGATTTTTTTTCTCCTCTTAAAAGCTCTTTCAATTCTTAAGTAGATTAAGTTCATTGTTGAAAATCTGAGGTAATATTTTCTCTAAGCTAACAGAAAGTCTGTTTCTAGGCAAGCTTAAAGACGTCCTTCTAAAACGTATTTACATTCTTTATCCTTTGTATGATTTCCAGTTGAATCTAACACCTAATTAAAAGAAGTTGCTTATTTCATCATCTTTTAAGAGAAAAATAAATCAGAAACTCTTCTATATTAAAAAACCCAAAGAACAAAAGTTTTTGTTTTTACTTTTATGATTATATTGAAAAAATTCAATCTTTATATTTCTTTTTTCTTTCAAGAAAAGCAAAAGCTCAACATTTTTTCTTATTGAAATCCACAATTTTCTTTTTATTTTTCTTTTCATTTCACTCATGATTTATTACACAATATTCATACGAAAGTTTCTCTTTTTCTTCGTCTTTGTTAAAGTTCACATGTTCCGTAACAGAATCAAAAGCGGAACGCAAAAGGCAAAAGAAGAAGAAGAGGAAAAAAAGCAACTGAGACTTGTTTTTCCTTATTTTCAATTTGTGGTGTATTTTTCTTGTAGCTCAATAAGACAAGTTGATTGAAATATCTTGTTGGTAACGGTTGAAAAATCATCCAACAACAAACATAGGTATATCATTGATTACTTTTTCACCCTACGGACTTATTTTGCTAAACTTTTCGTGCATTATTCAAAACTGGAGTGGCAATTACACATTCGTTGAAACAAGTGGCGGCTTGTCAACGGCAAAGACAAACGAGGATGTGGGTCCCTGAGCAAAACTTTAAAGCTTCTGGTTATTTTTATTTTGAATTCAAGTATTTTCTCATATCTTTAGCTTTCAGAGCTTTATTAAAAAAGTTTTCAAGAACCATCCTTAATTGAATCTAATCACGTTTTGGTACTACCGTATCTAACACTTGCCAAAAAGGGCCATCTTTATCACTTTCTCCTGTATTATTGCATTACATATTGGGTCAGTCCAATTCAGTCGGTCCAGCACTGGTCGCATGATTATTTTTTTTAATTCTGATTTTTTTTTTGAGGTCACCCCAACTTGGTGGTAGTTCAAATTCATCATTATTTTAATTTTATGGTTTTTAGTTTTCCAGTGGTGGCCATATTAGTTTTACTAGGCGCAGACATTTTCGCACTTTTAAGGGTTTGCGGAAACTTGATTATCTCAGGCCCTATTTGTCCTATCAAAATGAAATTAAAAGCAGTGTATTTATGAAAATATAAACTATAAAGTTGTATAAAGATGTTTTTACCAAAATGTAATTCTAAGGAGTGAAATTTCAGCCTGAATTTTTAGCTCTCATTTGTAAAAACTCCAATTTTTACGGAAAGATTGTGAATGAAGGGAAAGAGTCTACACGTTAAAACTTTTTTTTACAAACAATTAGGTACTAGTTGTATTCAAAAACAAAATTTGAAGTCTGAGACTTTAAGCCTTTTTAAAATAAAAAATAACAAATTTTGAAAATTTCCAAATTTTGCAATTTTCTAAGCGCAATATCTCTGGTGGAGGACCAGATAAAAATCTGAGATATCGCTACATTATAGTACTGTATAATAGTATTATACACCTTAAATTTGGAGTTTGAGATATGACTAGGAGCAGAGGTATTGCAAACACAAAACCATATTAGTGACCATATTAGTTTTAGGAGGCGCAGATATTTTCGCACTTTTAAGGGTTTGCGGAAACTTGATTATCTCAGGCCCTATTTGTTCTATCAAAATGAAACTCAAAGCATTGGGTTCATAAAAATCAAAACTATAAGGTTGTAATAAGACGTTTTCACCTAAATGTAATTCTAAGGGGTGAAATTTCAGCCTAAACTTTTAGCTCTCATTTGTAAAAACTCCAAATTTCACGGAAAAATTGTGAAGGAAGGGAAAGAGTCTACACGTTAAAACTTTTTTTTAACAAACAATTAGGTACTAGTTGTATTCAAAAACAAAATTTGACGTCTGAGACTTTAAGCCTGTTTGAAATAAAAAATAACAAAATTTGGAAATTTTCAAAATTTCAAAATTTGCAATTTTCTGGGCTCAATATCTCTGGTGGGGGACCAGATAAAAATCTGAAATATCACTGCATTATAGTACTGTATGATAAGATTATGCATCTAAAATTTGGAGTTTGAGATTTGACTAGGAGCAGAGGAATTGGAAGCACAAAATGTCAAAGCTTTTTGTCGAACACCAAGATTAGTTGATGACTATGGGTACGTACATACATTATTAGCTTTCAGAAAGAAGTATATGTTTTAAATTTAAGCTATGAATAACAGTTAGCCCAGAGTATATGTTGTTTTGTGTAAAATGCCCTTTTTATCAAGTATATGTCACATATTAAATGGTTAAATATATTATAATCACCTACTGTATGCATTATTTTGACATTTTGTGCTTGTAATACCTCTGCTCCTAGTCAAATCTCAAACTCCAAATTTTAGATCCATAATACTATTATACAGTACTATAATGTAGTGATATTTCAGTTTTATCTGGTCCCCCACCAGAGATATTGAGCTCAGAAAATTGCAAATTTTGAAAATTACCAAATTTTGTTATTTTTTATTTTAAAAAGGCTTAAAGTCTTAGACTTCAAATTTTGTTTTTGAATACAACTAGTACCTAATTGTTAAAAAAATTAACGTGTAGACTCTTTCCCTTCCTTCACAATCTTTCCGTGAAAATTGGAGTTTTTACAAATGAGAACTAAAAATTTAGGCTGAAATTTCACCCCTTAGAATAACATTTAGGTGAAAACGTCTTATTATAACCTTATAGCTTATATTTTCATGAACCCACTGCTTTTAAATTCATTTTGAAAGGACCAATAGGGCCTGCGATAATCAAGTTTCCGCGAACCCTTAAAAGTGCGAAAATTTCTGCGCCTAGTAAACCTTATATGGCCACCACTGGAAAACTAAAACAATAAAATTGAAATAATGATGTATTTGAACTACCCACAGGTTGGAGTGAGAGCACACAAAAAAATATTTTTTTTTAAAATGGTCGAGCAACCATTTCATTTTATTTTTGGACCACGTAATTTGGACTGACCCTATTGTTATCATTATAAGATTTGCACTTCCATAAAAACCAATATATACGCGCAATATTCATCTAACTATTAATTATCTCATACTCCAAGAAGTGAAAAAAAAAACAGACAAAAACGCTCTCCCATTTCATTTAATTTCCGCTCGCGTTAATTAACATCTTTTCAATTTCATTTATTGTTCCGATTAAATTCAATTCCATTTACTTGACAGTCGCAAAAAGAGAATAAACTTCCAATTAAAATAAGTTTTTCTTTTACTTTTCCCTCACAATTAGTTTCGTAATTACATCGCCCATTTATTCCCCACACAAGTTCCCTTACGAAAAGAATACAAGCACAAATTGCATCAGAATTCCAAATCGAATTTTCGCTGGCTATTGAATTACAATTGATCGAATTGAAATTTATTAACGTCACGTTTTACGACTTTACATTAATAAATAGAACTGTACATTGTGTGTACTTTATATTACGAGAAAGGGTTGGAAAATTAAAAAAATAATTTAATATCAATATATATTCGATATCGAGCAATGGTATCGATACGACGCGACGCCTGTTTTCTAAGAACTAATATTTGTTCGCTTATATTAAACGCTTAAGAGATTAAAATAATAAATTATTTGCGTTTGTGTGTTCAGGCTTTAAGGTCAATAATTTTACTGAAATTTTCCATTGAATATAATGTGTTAATCCAATTATTGAAATTATTAAATTTCAATGAAAATCAGTCGGAGAAAAATAAGTGATTTTTATATTTCCGATTGAAATTGAATTGTGTTCTGATTTAATTTTAACAATTTTTTCATTAAATATCAAATATTTCTTTCCCTTGAAGAATTTTAAATTTTTAAATTTTCTTTTCTTTCGTGAATAGCCTTATATATGTACCTCTGGCAAAAAATCTGATTAGAAAAGTATTTGAGTATATTAAGGGTGTGATGACTTTTAATGGATTCTCTACTAAAATTGAAGATATACCTAATTCTTAAAAGGGTTATTTGGAGGAAAAATCGGTCAAAAACACTGTGGATATGAACTGGGGAAAGGCAAGAAGATCGTTGTTCTTGTCTAACAATATTATCCAGAGATTTTCTTTAAAATTGAGAAGATATGGAAGCATTTTGGTATGGAGGGTGGATATAGGACATAAACGTAGAAATCAAAAGAGAACTTCCAAATTTCACCATTTTCCATCCAAAGTTTATTCTTTTAACATGTTACCTATCTTATAATTTTATAACTAAAAGCCGAAGTAAATTAAGAACAATTTTTGAATTTTAGCGCTTGAATCATTCTAACTTAAATTTAGATGATCTCAATGGTTAATTTACCAGCTCTCTGAGTAGGTTTCAGTCTAGGGTGGCTAATTGGGCCTAAAAATTTGCTAATCACAGAGCACAAACTGCGATTCCTCTGATAGAATAAATGTATTTAGTATAATTCCGAAGTAAGGTACCGAATTTCAGAGGTCATTTGGGGTGGCAAATTTGGGTAAGTCCACCATTGGATGATCTCTTTAAAACCAAACTATTAACTTCTTTTATATTTTTTAAAATATAAGTGGGTAATATTTTACAAAAGCAAATTTATCTTAAGTACTTTCCTTGTTTAAAGACCAACTACCATAAGTGCATCTAAAATAGTTTATACCGTAAATAAGATCTTTAGATACTATACCTCTCAGGTATAGAAAATTGGACAAAGTTAAATTTCTTACTAAATATTTGAATCATTTTTATAGTAATAGTAGAATTAGTTTTAGTAGAATTAGTATTAGAATAATTAGGAGTGAAAATCAACTATTTTATCGTTTGTGAAAATAAATAGTAGTTTAAGTAGAATATTTATCTTTTTTTATATTAATTATTGCAAGAAACATTTTCCAGTTTTCTATAACAAACATATTTCTATGTTATTTACGTTTTATAATTGGAAATAGTGTTATATTGTGATTCTGTATTTCAATTTTGGTGAATTAAAACTTCAACAATAGAACTTTTGTTAGTTAAAATGTGTAAAAACTTCAATAATAAAATAAGTAAAAAATTTTAAATTGGCGCTTAAAAAATTTAAAACTAGTTCTCATTGTTATCGACTATGCTACCCTAGTGCCACTAGTGTACGTCAGAATGAACTAAGCTTTTTGGGGAATAAAAAATCAATATTGGGTAGCCGGGGTTACCCTTCCATGGTTCCAAAGCTTACTTTAGTTTCCTTGTTTTCCTTTGATAACTTCCTATTTAAATTATTCAATTCTCAAAATATTATTTGTTCAATTATGACAAAGAATTTTTTCGTTAACCCGTCCCAACCAGTGGCGTAGCTAAGTAACCAAGGGCCTTGGGGCAAATTAAAAAATGGGGCCCAACTGCTATGTAAACTGTTTAGGTTTAATCAAATAAAAATATGAAATATACAAATACTTTAAAAATGCTAAGCTACTTAAGCTCTTTTTTGTGCACTGCAGGGCAGGTAATAAAAATATTAAATAGTAACAACATAAATTACAATTAATACTTGGTGTAGGTTTGGCTAATAAAACGAAATAGAGAAGATTCAAGGGATTATTATATAAAGGTCGGGCCTACCAACTGACTAAATAATAATTACATTTACAATGTTTTCCTAGCTCTAGTTTTCGCAAAAGTATCAATGACTTCGTTTAAATCCAAGCTTGATGCAGTTTTGTTTTCAATCGCTATTAGCGATAAATATCGGAGTCGAGTTTGGCCCATATTATTTCTTAAATATTTGTTTATTATTTTTAATTTGCTAAATGACTTTTCAGCTGCTTCAGAAGTGACAGGAATTGTAAAGAATAATAATATCGCTATAAATACTTCCGTTAGGTCGCATTCTAGCACTCCATATTTGCTCATTATTTCCTTACATAATTGGTGAACTTCCAACAGAATTTCCAAAAGTTCAGTTCGATCGAGAATTCTGGTAAGGATTCGAGGGCCCCCTGAGCTTGAGGGCCCCGGGGCACTGCCTCGCCTAGCCCCTAGGTAGCTACGCCACTGGTCCCAACACCTAAAAGCTTTCTTGTTTCTTAGGACTCTAAATTTCCAATTCTAATATATATTTCTTGTTACAACTATTCTTAAACATATTTTAGATGTAATTTTAGATGTCCTTAATAATGCTTTTTTTATGGTCTGAAGTTCTGACTCTTTATTTATTACGTTACTTGATTCAAATGAGCTTTTCTGTATATTATTTGTATCTTTACAACTTCCAGATTTCTTGTTTGGGTATCCATTCCGAAAATGTATTCAAATTCATTTAACCAAATGATTAGGTGTGCCTAAATGGAATAAAGAAAATTGTTTTCAACGTCTTCTACTTTTGGCATATTTTTTCATCATCTTTTCACTGCATTAGTTAGAGCTTTAGATTTTTTTTCGTTAACCCATCGCAAAACCCAAAAGCTTTCTTGTTTCCTAGGACTCTAAATTTCCAATCCAACTCCAATATATATATATTTATTGTTATAACTATTCTTAATTATATTATAGATGTAACTTTGTCATTATTAATGTTTTTTTATGGTTTGAAGTTCTGACTCTTAATTTGTACGTTACTTGATTTAAATGAGCTTTTTTTTATTTTGTATACATCTTTACAACTTCCAGATTTCTCATACGATTATCAATTCCGGAAATGTTTCCAAATATATTTAATCAAATGGTTACCTAAATAAAGCTGACAGAATTGTTTTCAATGTCTTTTACTTTTGGCTTCTTTTTCTTCATTTTTTCGCTGTATTATTTAGAGCTTAACCACTTGTTTCGTCATTTAAAGCATTGAAAAACGTTCATGATTTTTTTTTTCAATTTCTTACAGTTACTCTCTTAAATATTTTCTCTATTCAGTACATTGTTTTTCTTTTCGAAAGCCCAACTTATCTTTGTCCAATATCTCTTTTATTTGTTTGTCCTATATCTTCTGTTTAATAACATTAGGTGAAATCTTTTTTGGAGCTTTTTTCTTTAAGACTATCATTGTGACTTCCAAAACTTTTTGAAACCATTTTCCTGTCAACTTAAAGTCTGATTGATTTTTCAGTAATGTCATCATTCTACTTTCTTTTCTCCTTTTGATGTCCTTTACTTGTTTTTCCATTTCAATCTTAATCTTTTCTAATTTCAAATTAAAAACTCCATTTTTTCCTCAAATGCAAACTGATATCGTTAATTTTCTATCCTTTCTCTTTCGATTTCCTTTACTTGTTAAATTCCCTCTAGATTTAAAAGAAATCGAACTAAATTTGGGACTGATTTAAAATAGAGATTGGCCACTTTTAAAAAAGCTTTGTCCGATGGCAGCTGTTCTGTAGCCACGTGTTTTACCTTTGAAATACTGAGTAAAATCGTTGAAGTTCCGTGATTAATGTTTGTTATTTTGAAATATTTCTCACAATTTCTTCTAGGATTCAACGAAAGAAAAAAGGAATCTACGTTTCAACTTATAAGTTTGCCCTGTGTTTTTATTTGTCATAGCAAAAATCTATTTATAAATCCTTCAAGCTTTCAAGTCTTCCTATCTGTATATATACGAAGGCAGACGCTTACAAAAATAAACTCCGGCGCATAAAAAAAAGACTAACGATAAACAACATGAGTTTTCTTGACAACATTCATTATTAAAGCTCGATATTGCTTTCTATGAGTCGACTAGATAAGAAAAACAGAGACAAGAACTATAAGTAAACATTTTTCTGTTGATATCTATAAAATTTTTTCAATCGATAAAAATTCCATCATAACACAATGTAACGACTCGGTTAACTTTTAATTATTTAGTATCTAAGAATAAGTTCCCTATAAAGTCCCATCGTTATTAAAAGCAGCTCTGTCGTTTATTTATCATTTAAATTTATTTACTTATATTTAAATATTCTCGACTCGAATCCAGAAAATTAAACGTTTGCGTAGGTTTGCGATAAGGGAATTAAACGCTTGAAAATTGTCTCATCCCTTTCTCGTCAATCTAAATAATATTATTCAACCACTGAAGTTTTCAGTGCCTACCTACCGTATTGAATTAGGATTTAAATAAATGCAAATTTATCACATTTTTTACGCCTAAAAATATTTCCAAATTATTCAAAATTGAATTCAGTACACATTTAACTTTAGCTTGATAATAACGAAGCAAACTTTTTTAATATAATCGTCAATAAACTCACGGAAATCACGACGGAAAATTCAATCGATTGTGGTGGAAATGCGACTTTTGAATCAAAGTATCAAGAGAATAACGTGTGATGTCAAGAGAAAATTGTGTTTATTCAAATGCAGAAAATTCAATTTGTTCGTTACAAAATAAAAATGGTTCGCTAAATTTTCAGAGTAAAATTTATATAACACTGTCGGACATGATATTTCCTATTCTTTACTATTCCATTGAAAATAATGCACCACGTACTCTATATAGTTTATGAAATCATAAATTGATGGCTCATTCAATTCTTCGACTACCAACGTGAAAATAAAAAAAAATCACAATTTGATATACCAAATATCTGTAAAAGCTGCTTAAATCGGAGTAGTATTGGTACTTATTGTTCAATTCAGAGGGACTATTGTGAGACTCTGTATGCCGACCCAGGCTGTCGATAAATTTTGTGGGTCTGAAGAAGAACCGGATATAATTCTGGGCGAAATTGAAGCAGCAATAAAAAAACTGATAAAGCGACTAGAATCGATTCAATATCGGCGGAAGTGCTAAAATTTCTGGATGACCGAGGCCTGAGAATCCTACATTTCCTCTGCCAAAAGATTTGGAAGACGGGAGTATGGCCAAAAGATTGGTCCACGTCGGTTCTGTAACCAATACACAAAAAGGCCCTCAACACTGAGTGTGATAATTATCGTCTAATAGCAAGGTTTGTAAATTACACAGGTTGCTCCATTAGAAAAAAAAATGACGTCATAGAAAGAATTTTGAAATTGATCAGTCTGAAGATATGTACGAATTTCTTCTGGATACGTCCCGTATCCATCACGTAGCTACCATGAGGCCACCTGTGTATTTTATAAACATTGGTCTAATAGCACTTATATCTCATACCAGAAAAATTATGCTATACGTGTTGCAGGCACGATTAAATGCCACCACCAATTGATCACCAGATTGCAGAGGAACAGGCTGGATTTATCAAAGGAAGGGAAATTCGAGAGCACATTTTCAATGTGAGACAGCTGATTGAGAAGGCCCGGGAGTATGGAATACCATGTATCTCTGTTTCATCGATTATGAGAAGGCCTTCGATAATGTTAGGTGGCGAAAACTGTGGAACACATTAATTGACATAGGTGTACCAATCCAAGGTTTATAAAATACACAGGTGGCCTCATGGTGGCTACGTGACGTATCCAGAAGAAATTCGTACATATCTTCAGACTGATTCAATTTCAAAATTCTTCGTATGACGTCATTTTTTTTTCTAATGGAGCAACCTGTGTAATTTACAAACCTTGGTACCAATCCATCTGATCTCCATCGATATGAAGGCTCAGAAGCAAGGGTGAAGATCGAAAACACCCTGTACGATAGATGCAATATTCGAAAAGGCGTCCGACCAGGGTTGTATTCTCTCGCCCTTGCTTTTTAAAGTATACAGTGAGATAATAATGAGATTCACATTGGAGGAGTGGAATGGTGGAATCAAAATTGGCGGAAAGCAATTCTCCAATCTTCGCTTCGCAGACGATACAATCCTAATTGCGAACAATGTCATTCGAAGGATTGAAGTCGTGAGCCAAGATTTTGGTATAAAAATTAACGCCAATAAGACCACAATAATGATCATTGACCGTGCTACCGAACGTCAAAATCAACCGGAAAGAATAGGCCCCTTTTTGGTTGTGGATAGCTTTGTTTATCTGGGATCGACGATACATAAATCCGGATCATGTGAGCACGAAATTAGATGACGCATTGAAATCGCTAGATCTGCCGAAACACAACTGTCCAAAATATGGAAGGACCGCAACATATTACAAGCTACTAAAATTGGTTGGATCACTGATTTTTCCTATCTTTTCCTACGCTTCGGAAACGTGGACTATTGACGAATTGATGCCTTTGAAATGTGGGTCTGGAGGAGAATGCTACGGATTCCATGGACGGCTAAAAGAACTAATGTCTCTGTCTTGAACGAAATTAAGCCAGTCCAAAGACTTTCTTCACTGACGTATGGACGAATCCTCAGGTTTTTCAGACATATCGCGCGCCACGAGACCATGGAAAAGCTAATAATACAAGGATGACCCGAAGGGAAAAGAAACGAGGGCGATTGTCAACCCGTTGGACGGAAGTGGTGGAAAAGCTCGTTGATTCGAGTTTCGCGTCCACAACGCGACAGGAAAAAGAGCGTAATCGCTGAAGAAGGACCATCCAACAGGTTCTAAGAAACCTGGAACTCCCCACGTGACAGCCATTTTTTTAATCACCATACATCGGCAGTGATGTTGGATTAAAAAGAAGAAGATATTAAAATAGAGGATTACGGATCACAAAAATATAATATTTTAATATTATTTCATTTCTAGCAGGAAAGTTGACATAATAAATTATAATAAATTTTAATGTAAAAAATTTTTAAAAAATTAAAATTTGCTGTGTTTGAGATGTACATTATATACTTTATATTAAGAAGCCTGATGAAGGTCAAATAAAGAACGGAAACGTCGCAGAATTAATTATAAGTATATGGATTTACATCCTTTCAATGTCACTTCCCTGCTAAAAATTAAATAATATTATGTAAAATATGGACACAACAAATTTGTCGATAATACTTTAAGGGGTACGTTTAAGATAATACTGAAGCTGGTCTAGAATTTTAAGGAAACCGAATTTTTTTTTGTCTTAAAAGGTACTTTAGGGTCTTAAAAATAACATACCAAAGGATGGATGCCGGCAAAAATGTCTAAATGCCCAAACTTTCGCAGATTAAAGGTACATACGCATTTAATATGATTTTATAGTACTTAAAACTTTAAACGCGTTTTTCTCGAAATCACTTTTTTTGAACTGGCCGAAGACATAACTCGAGCAAATCTTCACCGATCTATACGAAATTTTGACCGTACATTCGAAATACCTTTTTCCGGAGACGTACGTAGGATTTTTTTCTTATATTGCATAGTTTTTTTTTAATCAACAATTTTGTCGTTTTTTTATAGTGAAAATTTCAATGTTTTGTTCAAACGTGCACCATTTCGCGAAAAAACAAAATATCGAAAAAATCCTACGTACGTCTCTTGCTGTTGTTATATAGAAACTAAAAATTTTCAGGATTTTGTTTCAGGATCAAAATTAAGGAGGTTACATCTTCGGCCATGGACCCGTCTAGAAAATGAGGCGCCTCCGAAGAAATGCTGGACAGCCGCCATTTTGAATTTAATTGACACGAAAAAATTTGTATTTGTATATTAAAACGTAAATTACAAAACCTCTTTCACAGATTTTCGATTGATCTTTTTGTTGAGTCACAAAAAATTCATACATTATGCTCATTTTTTCACGCTCTTGACCAGCTTCCCGCCTTAAATCACAAAACTCTCCTTCGTTTCATTGATTTGCTTGATGCCTTAATAACCAATTAAGATTGCATCAAATCAAAAATATATCAAAGAAATTTGTGTCTTAAAATTTCATCCCTCATTCCTACCCGTTTTCTTATTGCATTAAGACATCCTATTTATAAACTGCAATCTTAGGTGACTCCAATCAAAGAAGAATAAGAAACTTCTGCAACATTACTTATGTATATTTTTTCCTAGACATCTTATTATTTCTTGCAAATATTTCCTCTCGAATTAAAAAGCTCATATTTCGTAATTAAATTCGTAAGAGATTTGCTAGAAAAAAATATCATTTAAAAACTTTAATTAACTTTCTTCATTTGCACTCAATTTTCAAGAGAGAAATTAAAACTAAAATCCATCAAGCAGTTTAAATAAACGTTCACCTCATTCCGATTTACAATCCGTGAGATATTAAAATTTTAATTATAAATTTAATGACATCAACCTTACCGATATTATGTCATATACATTAAGAACATCCACCTCTTTTATCCTATTTGTATCATTCAATACAAAAATATATGTCTCTAAATGCATTATGGATATTAAAAGGAAACATATCTTTTCCATTATGATACTAGTGCATTTTATAATAAGAAGTGATATTATTTATCGATCCTGTGTTAATACCACATTGAGTACATCTTGGAAATATTTAGAAGCTTTGACCTAATACTGCATCAATACCACCCTTGAGTATAATGGCAGAGTTAAATAAGTATCCCGTAACGATACATACATAAAAACCGTACATGCAACGATTTATAATTACCCGAAAGCTTTACTTTTCCCTTTTTCTTTGTTGAAAAGCTCTTTACTTTCGGGATTCGATGTTTTGCTCTCACTACATAAAAAGAAATTGCGACTATCAAAACAATGTTCAACAATTGTTTGCCTTCACTCTTGCTTTAGACTTTTAATAGAAAAAAAAATCAGTGCTTATATTGTTGAAAATTTAAATAAACAGCTCATTAATTCCCTTATTCAATTATACCATTATACAAGTTAACATATATAAAACCATTTCATCTTAAAATAAATAAAACATAGAAGTTAAATGGTTAAACTGTTAGACTTAAAAAAAAAACAATTCTTTAATTAATATGATACACTAGCTGATTCCCGCAACTTCGTCTGCGTAACGTAGGTGTAGATTATATTTTCTTTTTAAATTTGCTATTTGAAGTGGTATATGAAAATTTTTATTTTTCTTATTCCTTTTACGAAAAACATAATCATACTTAAAAACACTATTTTGTCAACTTTAAAAAGACACATTTAATAAACTGTTGCAAAAAATAAAATTGTTCTATGTAATAATCAATTAATTTTCAAAAAATATTTATAAATATCTAAAAAGAGTATGTCTATTGCGTATAGCTACGGTAGGTATACCTACCGTAGGCCAAATAATCTGTAAATCAATCAGCATCTATACATAAATAAAAAATATCGCCAAGTTCAATAAAGTTGGTCTTAATTATAAGTAAAATGCGGTGACCATGCGACATTTTACAAAAAACTTACATTTTTAAACTTGTGATATCTTTCGAATGGAATGTTCAAATTGAATAACTCAAAAAGTTATATAATGGTATTGAAGCTAAGGTATATATGAAGTCATTTATTTTGATAAGGATTAACCTCAAAGTATAAATAAAAGAGCTTTTATAGCGGTAGCATTTATATATTTTTTAAAATGAAAAAAACACTTATTGTGACATAACTATAATAGTTGGACATATGCTATCGCTTTATTTTTTGTAGATGATATGTTCTGCAAAATCGTACGACATTGTTTTGTTCTATAACCAATAGTTTTCGCAGCGCATGCGATAAAAGAATGGTTTTGGTATTTTTTTCAGACGTTGGGTTACATTATTGGAGTTTTAGTATGGATCCTTAACTTTTGTGAAAATTTAATATATCCTATGTTCACCGGAAATAGTGTAGCTTCCCAACAGTGAGAGATTTTTTCAAATTTGTCAAATTGTTTCGGAGCCTATTCAAAGCAAACAAACAATCAAATCTTTCCTCTTTATAATAATGGATAGAAGATAGATAATGTGTAATACTGTTTTATAATGGCTAAATTATTTTAATTGGCTTGAATAATTTCATTTGGCTTAGAGTTAAAAATTGATTAGAGTGATCATTTAAATGGAACACAATTAGTCAAAATACCAATTATTTCATTCAAGTAAGTAGAATTTTATCTTTTAAATTCCGAAAATTAGATATTTTATAGCCAATAGTGGTAGTTTCGATGCAATTTTCAGTTGAGATTTTTGTGGAAAATTTTCCAAGTTTCCAATTTTTACAATTAAAGAACATAAGACTGCGTAAACATGCGAAAATGATCGCAGAATTTTTTTTATAAAATTGCCTTAATATTTATCTAACATTCCCTTGATTTCTAAGCATTTGTTGGGTGTTATAGTTTGAATACTTTTAAGGCATTCTAAATGTATTAATTAGCCAGTCATCATTAAGCTTACTGATATTTATAATTCCTTAAATCTTTTTCTGAATAAATTAAAAAATGTTTCAGAAGGGTTACTTTTGTTGGTATCTTAAAAATCGGTTTTTAAAGTCATTTATAGACTTTGGTAATTTCTACACATTGTAATTGTTTAGCGCCTTTGTAAAATTTGTTAAGAATCCAATAGTTTGACAAATAATTTGTCAAATAATTCAAATACTATCAAAAAGTATTGAAAAAAAGTATCAAATTTTCTATTGAGTACCATATCACATTTCATTAGAATTTCACTCTCTGCTGGTTCAATTTAAATTTGCAATTGCCTTAAGATTTATAAATTATGCTTAATCCTATTGTTGATGAAACAATAGTTAAAACTGACTAAAATGTGTGTTATTTAGATTTCAAAGAATAAAAAGCAATCCCACAATAATCAATGATTAATTTAATTGTTGGTATTACAAAAACTTATCTTAGTCCCTACAGAGCCCAGAGATTTTCAAAGCTAAAAATTTAAGAAAAAAAATTTTTGCTTTTTGTATATAAAAACGTTAAAACAGTTCTTTTAAACGAAAAAAAAAACCATAAATAAACGCCAAACAACATGATGATCAAATAAAATATTCATAAATTAATAAGTGGAGTGCCGACTTCAGTGAGCCTTTGAAACCTTACACAGTGTTCAAATTTATTGACTTTAATGAAATTGGGGAAAATTTCTATTATTACCAAACAAATATTTGATTTGGAAATAAACCCTGGTGACGTACTAAAAGACGTTTGAATGGCGCAAGTTTGAAATGTTCATATATGTATATTAGACTGATTCAAAAAAATGATGATTTTTTTTCTTAATTATATCGAAAATATTGTTGAGAATGACAAAAAAAAATTCTGTGGAAGTTTAAGCTCTTAATATTATTTCGGAATGACCAATGTATATTCTTGTAGAAAATTGAACGATCTACAAAAAAGGTCTTGTACAAGTTTTTGATATATTTATTCCTTCAAAAGTATTTCGAAGTCAAAGTTGAACTAAAGAGAAATTTTATTATTTTTTTCAATTTTTTGACGCAACCATCAATTTTATGAGAAAATTTTATGGGACATTTTTTGTAGAGCACTTTTTTTCCATAACTTATTTATATAAAAGTTTTTGATATTTTTTACAGTTTCTAAGTAGTAAAAAAAAATGTTAAAAATATAATAATTCAGGGAATATTATTAATTTAAAACAATAAAATTACGAATATTTTCAGTTTAATGCAAATAACTTAGGACCTGTGAAAATGTCAAAAACTTTTATGTAAATAAGTTATAGGAAAAAAAGTGCTCTACAAAAAATGTCCTATAAAATTTTCTCATAATATTGATGGTTGCGTCAAAAAATTGAAAAAATATTAAAATTTCTCATTAGTTCAACTTTGACTTCGAATAACTTTTGAAGGAATAAATATATGAAAAACTTGTACAAGACCTTTTTTATAGATCGTTCAATTTTTTACAAGAATATACCTTGGCCATTCCGAAATATTGTCACCAACGTGAGCTATAAAATTCCAAAGTGCAAGAGCATATTGTTCCCATGTTATCTAAGTGGAAAATCGAAATTTACGATGCGGCACCTCTTAATATTAATATTAAGAGCTTAAACTTTCCCAAGATTTTCATTTTGTCATTCCCAACAATATTTTCGATATAATTAAGAAAAAAAAAATCTTCTTTTTTCTTTTAATCAGTCTAATATATATTCCATGCTTTCCTCGACTTATACTCCCACTGGTTACATTTTATCAAAAAAAAAAAATAGACAAATTTAATTTTTAATAATTAAACAGGATGTTAAAGAAAATTAAAAAAGAAAATCCCCGTTTCATTTTTTAATTATAATAATTGAGTAAAGTGAAACATGCGAAACAGTTTTGCATTGATTTTTCCTCAAGTGTTAAATAAAGCACGAGCTTTGGTAGTTCATATCGCTTTTGGTAGTATTCAGTAGTAGTTGGTAACATCTGTTGTCAGTTTCTGGAATTTTAATGATTGTTTCCATAGAAACGTTAAGCGTTTTAATGTTAATTTGACAGCTTATTTGTCAAACAAATCCCCTTTACTTAATAGTTGCCATTGGTTGCCATAAAGATGATGAATTCTCTCCAACGTCAAATATTGGTACATTATCATATTAAATCAAAAGTAATCAATCTTTAGGTCCTTGATGATTATTTTTTGGTAAGCTTAGTTGATTTCAAACCATTAGTGGTATATTTTACAGCCAAAATTATCAATGAAACTGTTGATATTGCGGTAGTATCAATGGTTAAACACTTTTAAGCTTTTCTATTATATAAGAGTGTTATATATTTTCTTCTAATTTCGTTTTCATAATTTTTTTTTGCAGTTGGAAAATATGTACAAGAAAGAAATATTTTCATACTAAAAATTTGTTAATTTGTTTTTTTTGAAAACAACAAAGGGAAGCAAGAAAACACATTATTGGAAAAGAACAATAATCAAATAAAAATTAATGTGTAGGTGGCAACTTAAGAAGAAATCATAAATCAGCAAAATCAATTAAAATTTTATTCCTCACGCAAACTTTTCCAACTATGGCTTCATTTATTTATACGTTATGACGCGTACGACAAACTTTACTAATTAGTTCTATATTTACTGATAAATGATTGAAATCTTAAGACTCTTATATCATAATATATTCCATCAAATCTCTCAAGTACGACAAAGACAAAACCCTCAAAGCTTCAAACTAAACAAAGGTTTAGTCATATTAAATCTCAACTGCAGGCCAATATTAGTTATTCACTTTGATAAATATGTAATTAAACTTTGACAAAAGCTCAAAGACTTATTTTCTGTAAGTCAAATGAAAATTTTAGTGACGCAGCCAATAAATTTCTCGATTAACATTTATGTCTTTTATTGTGACCATTTGGGCGAAAAAGCTCGTAAAAACACAAAAAGGATAATATATAGTTTTTAAAAAGCCATGAATAAGTTAAAGCATTACTGTTCATCACGAGTTACGCCCGCGTAATAATAACCATTCGAGTTAAATATTAATGTATAAATGAGCTTTTCAAAGCTTTGAAGGGAGAAAAAGCTCGAATCAATCTTTTATGGTTGGGAGCTGCGAAACAATTGTAATATTAGCACATTTCCTATTTATTTATTTTTCACAAAAGGTCAAAGATTTCATTGTTGCGATCGTTAGATGTAGTTTTTATGAGTCTCATTTATTGTTTGAAATGCTATTTTATTTGTTATACGAGATTCTATATTTTATGATATGTGAAAAGCTCGTGAATTAGTTCATAATTCCATGATTAATGAATTGGAAATTTCAGCAAATATTTGTGAAAGATATTTAAAAGAAAATCCGCTGGAATAGAAAATGAAATGTGATGAAAATTGTTTGTGGAAAAACTTCACGTAAGGAATTATGGGAAGAAATAAAGCAAAGCTTTTTAAATTAATAAACTTTTATATGAAACAATCTATTTAAAAAAATTATATCTTTTCACTATAAGTAAAATATAAAATAAGTAAAATCTTTGACGATTCGATAGTCGTAAGAAAAAGCAGTCTTAAGACTTTCAAAATCCGTACATCTTTTGTAACAAAAGAAGCTCTATCAAGGAATTCTTTTATTTGTTTATTACAGCTTATGAAAGCCTTTTGAATTCAAATATCAAAGACGTAAAACTTCGCAACAAAGTATCCGCTCTTAAATTTCCCTCATCGTTCCAATTTTACTTCGTACAAAATATAAAATTTCAAAAATATTTATGCCTTAACTATTTGGACTTATCTGGAAATATAAAGTACAAAAATTTGTATAAAACTTTGTGTTTTTTAAAAGGGATAACTTAAATTTGAAGGACAAACTTTTTAAATCAAATAAGGGGTCAATTCAACGATTTTCTTAATTGGAACTAAAGGGTCTAGCAGGATCCACATGGCGAGTTGGCCCCCAAATAGGAACCTATGTCAAAACATATATTAAAATATCGATTTGATATACAAACACATTTTATATACTTTTGGCGACCAAATTCCTATTTGACCTTGAGATATGGGCAAAAATGTCCCCCCGCATGGCTATTTTTCAAAGTTATATATCTCAAAAACTAATTAAGCTAGAGAAGTGAAACTAACGCGAGGCTATAGATTATTTTACAGAGTATATCATATATTTTTTTGAAATTTTTAGAAAAAAAAAATATACAAAAAAATTCCAAAAAACAAATAAAATATTTTTTTTATGTGTTCTCTGATAATGACAATCACGATAATTTTTTTTTTATTCTTATTTTAATAAAAATTGAATACTAGTTGTTTTTTTTTCTTTTGGGTTCAATTATTTTGCTCTTGAAAGTAATCATCTTAAGAATAAATATAGAAAAACAAGAAAACTAATGAAAAAAATTTTTTTTATGTTTCCTTAGACTTACAATTATGAAAATAATATATGTATTGCTCCTATATGTGGCCTATTTTTTATTGAAGTTTTGTGAAAAAAAAGTTGGTGCAACACTTCGAAAAAAAATAAAACCAAGGTACACTATTAGGCGTAAATCACATTTTATTTTTTTTCAATGTGTTGCACCAACTATTTTTTCACGTCAATATGTACCCAGAATTAATTGTATATGCATAGTATTCAAAACTAGTTGGTTTTTCTTTTCTTTTGGTATAATTATTTAAACTCTTGAAAGTAATTGTCTTCAGAGTAAATATAGAAAAACAAGAAAACTAATAATTTTTTTTCTATGTTTCCTTAGACTGACAATTATGAAAATAATAATTGTTTTGCTCCTATTTGTGGCCTATTTTTTTGTTGAAGTTTTGTGAAAAAAAAGTTGGTGCAACACTTCGAAAAAAAATAAAACCGAGGTATACTATTAGGCGTAAATCACATTTCTTTTCTTTTTTCAAGGTGTTGCACCAACTATTTTTTCACGCATTTTTTATGAGTTACAGTACTCATGTAGAAGCATAAAATATATTTTTTTCGTGATTGTCATTTTCAGAGACCACATAAAAAACATTGTTTCATTTGTTTCTCGATTTTTTTTGTATAATTTTTTTTTCTAAAAAATTCATAAAATATTTTATATACTCTGCAAAATAATCTAAAACCTCGCATTGGTTTCACTTTTCTAGCTTAATTAGTTTTTGAGATATCTAACTTTGAAAAATAGCCATGCGAGGGAACATTTTTGCCCATATCTCAAGGTCAAATAGGAATTTGGTCGCGAAATGTATATAAAATGTGTTTGTATACCAAGCCCATATTTTAACATAAGTTTCGACATAGGTTCCTATTTGGGGGCCAACTCGCCATATGGATCCTGCTAGACCCTTTGCCAGCATTTTCTGAAAGATCTATTACTATCTTTATCATGTAAATCCCATACAGTCTTTGAAGTAAATTTGAATAATATTCCACCAAAGATATACAATTAATTGTAAAATTATTCGACCCCTTTTCGAAAACAATACAGTAATTAAAATTTCCCATTGTTGCACATGATACACGAATGTGTACACTTGAACAATTGGCGAGTTTTCCATTTCAATGACGTCAATATTTGAAAGATAGCTTTTAGTGATGCCAATATTTGATTATCAAATCGTTTTATCTAATATTCAAGTCAGTAGCTAATGCTAGCAATAAATTAAATAACATTTCCCAACAATTAATCCATGGAAATTCCAACATATGCCAGCAATGACACATTTTATTTTTCCGAAATGAGGAAAACGTTAATATTCGATAGTAAAACGAGCTGAAAGTCAGCGGTTGGGTTTTAGTGTTTAATTTAGTGTTACTGAATAAAAAATACGTAAATGAAGTTTTTTTATAGCAAAGTTAAACATTTCAACGATCTTAATTGCAAGTGGGTTTCAGTGACGTCATTGAGTAGAGGAGATAAAAAATACAAAATATAATATGAATCATGTGTACTGTACAGGCATAAAGAGCAAAGTTTATATAAAACTTCGTAAATTTTATAAAGCTTTTATTAAAAAAAAATTTAAAAGTGTAAAAGATAAATATTAATTGATACCTGCGACTTCTTTTGCGTGACATACTATTTTAAATTTTGTTGTAAAAACGAAATTAGATCTACGAAAGCCGCTAAAAAAATGGCAGAAATAGTTTTTAACAAAAATTATGGATACAATTTTACATATTTTAAGGTTGAATTTTTTGTGGTAACCCCATGATCTAGGCACTATTAAGCCTTCTACAAAGCCATGAAGCCATATGGTCCAGATATTTAACACTGAAGAATTTTAATTTTTGTAGAAAAGCAAATAAATATTTTCAATGATTTTGTAACTAAATCACCGTTTAAATCAATCAACTGCTAGTAAAATTCAAAACCGTCTCCTAATACAAATTATTTGGCCGTAGGAAATAATATTTCATTTCCTAATATTACGTTAAATTTTTGGACTCTAAAGTGTTACAGCATATCAATAGAAAATCCAATGGATTAAGTTTTAAACAAATTTCAAATATAAGTATAATATTAGGTGTACCGGAAAATAATTTCGTTTTTAAACCTATAGTCATTCAATTGCCATTTATCTGCTTATAAGTTAAATCAGAGTAGTACTAAATAAGGTGCTTATAAAATATTTCAAAATATTTTTTATTCAAAAATTAAGGTTACCAACTTTAAATTACAGAAAATCCGGAGAGTTGCATTCAATATAGCAGTAAAAAAAACCCTCAATTACTATGCAAGTATTCAAAATATTAAGGTTCTCAAGCTTTAGAAGCTCATTTTATATTCGAAGTATAATAAATATATTTTTTACTATTAAATCAATTGTTATCGCAGGAGGATGGTGAAGAAACTTCTTTTTCTAATAAAAACGTGGAAATTGGTTTTTGTAAACTGAAGTCCAAAGAAAACGATTTTTTTCTGGAGACTCCGGGTTAAAACTGGAAAGTTGGTAACCCTATCCAAAATCTACTGAATTAAACGGGGATGATAAATCCGTACCCCCTACAATCATTTAAAGTTATTTCATCGGATTTCTATTGATTTCAATCGTTAAAACATTTACTAAGTGGTTAAAATTGAAAGCTTAAGTAATGTTCAAAATGTATTTTTTTGATTAAAAATTAAAAATTTGCACTTTAGATATCAAAACATTGAAATTATTGAAGCTGATTATATCATTGATTTAAAATCAAAAGTTGTAACAAAATTTTGAGTTTTAATTGTATATTTAAAAAACAAAATTACTTTCCGTTACACCTGATATTTATTAGATTTATAACTTTTAAGGCCAAAAATGTATTTGGAAGTTTTGGTGCAAACAATTTCTTGATTTCGATTGATAGTTTGAGAAAGATTTAGAAAGGTTTTTATTCAACTTTGGAAGTTTTATACCATCTATTATAAAATAAACCGATTTTAAAAGTACATTTATGATTCTCATTTTCTGGATACTTAATATTCGATGTTTTTATTAAATTTTTTTTACAATATTTCGCCACTTTCGCAGCTTCTTCAGGTACTCAATTAAAAACATCAATTATTAAATCCATGCAAAATAATCTCGGCATTCATACGACTGTCCTTATAATAATTCAATAAAATGTTTGTTTATTGAATTATGTATTCAGAATATGAGAATCTTTAATATGTAATAACCATGGATAAGAATACCAGCAATGTTGATATTAATAATACTTCAAAGAGTTCAAAGTTCAGCAATTTTCATAACATATGTCCTCAAAATCGTCAACTTAAGATGTTTTAGTGAAACTTAAGATAATTTTCCTACTCAAATATCAATTGTTTAAAATTCAAAAGAATTCCTTGGAAAAACATAGAAAAAAATAACTTTTTTGTGATTCATTTCCTATAGTAAAAACTGAATTAATTTCAAATGTAATACCACAAATATTTGTCCGGCTTTTTTACTAAATAAAATGGGAAATGTATTTCCAAAAAAATTTTATTGGAAACCAAAAATATTTAAGTACTATTTTCTATAATTTTTATCAAAGTTATTCTTGGTAAAATGTTGAAAAACATATGCAAACTTATGCAACTATCAGGTTGATTATGCCATTTTGCAACCAAAAGCTTCACAAATATTATCATTTGGTCGATTTTCTTCCAAATTTTCTTCCAATTTTCCTTGAAATCAAAACTCATTTACCTGTGACAACTAAAAAAAATTATAGGACATAAAGTTATAATTTTAATATATTTTCAATCTTATCTTTCTGTTTTATATATCAAATAAATTATGAACTGAACTTTTAGATGTGCAAGGAAAATTGAAGTTAAAACTTGGATACTACAAGTTGACATCAAACTTTAAGCATACTGAAAAAAATTGCATACATCTACTTATATTTTTCGTTCATTTTCAATAACTTAAACCAAATAATTAGCTAGCAAAAATTTAGTAATTTGGGAAAATTTATCGTCCAATATGCTCAATAGTTTTGGGTCAATAACATTTCGTATACCAAAAACTTTCTTGACCTATTTCCAATCTTTGGTTTCAAACAATTTTCAACATTTCTATTGACCATAACTATCAAATTTCATATTCCCAAGTATTCAAATCTGATAAAGTTAGTGAAAATTTTTAAAATCACGTACCTAAATATAGTTTTGGATTTTCAAAACTCAAATGTTCTATACTAAAACGGGCAACAATGATTGTTTAAATTGAAAAATGTAAAACACTGCTTAATTCCATATGTTGACACCATAAACTGCACAATTTAACATTGCATTTTTATCCAAAGTGCCAAAAAAAAACAGAAAATTTGCATTTTCCAAGCAAATATATGTGGATATTTGTTTTAGAGAAATTACAGTTTCGGTACTCACCGGTCCCAAGTTGTCGATTTTCTTCTAAGTTTTTATATTTTCAATTTTTTCATTCTATTTTATATAACAAATAAATTATGTACTGAACTTTTAGATGTGCAAGGAAAATTACAAGTTGACATCAACAGTCTTAAGATATTTCGAAAAATTGCATACATCTACTTATATTTTTCATTCATTTTCAGTAACTTAAGCCAAATAATTAGCTAGCAAAAATTTAGTAACTTCAGAAAATTTATCTTCCAATATGCTCAATAGTTTTGGGTCAATAGCATTTCGTATACCAAAAACTTTTTGACCTATTTCTAATCTTTGATTTCAAACAATTTTCAACATTCCTATTGACCATAACTATCAAATTCCATATTCCCAAATATTCAACTCTGGCAAAGTTAGTGAAAATTTTCAAAATCACGTAAGTACCTAATATTAGCATCGGATTTTCAAAACTAAAATGTTCTATAGTAAAACGGGCAACAATGATTGTTTAAATTGCAAAATGTAAAACACTGCTTAATTCCATATGTTGACACCATAAAACTGCACAATTTAACATTGCATTTTTATTCATAGTGATAAAAAAAAAGAAAATTTTCATTTTCCAAGCAAATATATTTGGATATTTGTGTTAAAGAGATTAAAGTTTCAGTACTCACCGGTCCCAAGTTGTCGATTTTCTTCTAAATTTTCTTTTAGTTTTCTTTGAAATCAAAACACAATTTCCTATGACAACTGGGAAAACTGCAAGACATATTTAAACTTTTATAATTATAATATATATATTCAATCTTAAATTTCTGTTTTATATCACTAATAAATTATGTTTTGAGCTTTTACATCAACAGTTTTAGGATATTTCGATAAATTGCATACATCTACTTATATTTTTCATTCATTTTAAATAACTTAAGCCAAATAATTAGCTAGCAAAAATTTTGTAACTTCGGAAAATTTATCATCCAATATGCTCAGTAGTTTTGGGTCAATAGCATTTCGTATACCAAAAACTTTTTGACCTATTTCTAATCTTTGATTTCAAACAATTTTCAACATTTCTATTGACCATAACTATCAAATTCCATATTCCCAAATATTCAACTCTGGCAAAGTTAGTGAAAATTTTCAAAATCACGTACGTAAATTTAGCTTTGGATTTTCAAAACTTAAATGTTCCATATTAAAACGGGCAACAATGATTGTTTAAATTGAAAACTGTAAAACACTGCTTAATTCCATATGTTGACACCATAAAACTGCACAATTTAACATTGCATTTTTATTTAAAGTGCAAAAAAAAAAACAGAAAATTTACATTTTCCAAGCAAATATATGTGGATATTTGTTTTAGAGAAATTACAGTTTCAGTACTCACCGGTCCCAAGTTGTCGATTTTCTTCTAAGTTTTTATATTTTCAATAATATCTTTCTGTTTTATTAATCAAAAAAATTATGTACTGAACTTTTAGATGTGCAAGGAAAATTAAAGTTATGATACTACAACTTGACATCAACAGTTTTAGGATATTTCGAAAAATTGAATACATCTACTTATATTTTTCGTTCATTTTCAATAACTTAAATCAAAAAATTAGCTAGCAAAAATTTAGTGACTTCAGAAAATTTATCTTCCAATATGCTCAGTAGTTTTGGTTCAATAGCATTTCGTATACCAAAAACTTTTTGACCTATTTCTAATCTTTGATTTCAAACAATTTTCAACATTCCTATTGACCCAACTATCAAATTCCATATTCCCAAATATTCAACTCTGGCAAAGTTAGTGAAAATTTTCAAAATCACGTACGTAAATTTAGCTTTGGATTTTCAAAACTTAAATGTTCCATATTAAAACAGGCAACAATGATTGTTTAAATTGAAAACTGTAAAACACTGCTTAATTCCATATGTTGACAGCATAAAACTGCATAATTTAACTTTGCATTTTTATTTAAAGTGCAACAAAAAGGAAAATTTACATTTTCCAAGCAAATATATGTGGATATTTGTTTTAGAGAAATAAAAGTTTCGGTACTCACCGGTCCCAAGTTGACAAAGCCATTGCGAACGGCAATCTCGTGGGCCACATTGTTGTCAACGTTTTGGCGGAATTTCACCAGAAAGCTATTTGTAAACAAATCTTTTGCGAGGACATGGTGGTGTCCAAATAGTCCAAGAATCACACAAAGCAGGCGGAACGCCTCCCAGAATCGGGCATAGTGAATCGGCATTAGACAGGTGCGGATGTGACCGCAAACGTCCAATTTGTTATAAATTCTTGTGAATTTTGCGAGGACAAATGCGTCGTCGGTAGGTACTACGTACACGTCTTGTGACGGACGGCAAATCTACTGCCACCTTGGCATATGGAACGGCGCGCTGCGTCTCCTGTGACGTCAGCCGCATTGATTTTCCCATCAGCCATGGATACAAGCGAGTTTTCCGCGCCGCACCCCACCCGCACCGTTCCCTACCTGATTTCCATTTTGTACCACATCATTCACTCATATGCCAAAATCGATTTCGATGAAAATGTTCCATACTTCAACCACCATCCACACTTACCTACACAACAATATTATGATTTACTTATATGCTAACTTTTCTCCATATAAATTAATATGCATCACATATTCTCAACAAATTTTTACACTTTCCCTCCTTCCAAAATCGACAATCGCAAAAAACCAATTCAATAGTTGAAATAAAAAATGTTCTTATTTTACTCTACAAAAACTATAATTTTACTCTTTCACCAATCTCAATAGAACTTAAAATATTGAATTTTCATAAACAGGTCAAGCACTAGTAAGCACTAGTGCGCTTTAACTTCCGGGTTTACAAATCTTCGATTTTTGGTTAAAATAGAATGGAAGAAGTTTAAATTGAATCAATTGACCAGTTTTAAATTTAATATATATTTTATGAACTTACAAATCACATTTTATACAATTGGGTTTGTGAAAAATTTTTTTTTTGTGATAAATGGAAAGATCATATATAAGTTTTATAGCAAAACTATTTTTTGTTTTTTTTTTCGCAATAATTTAAAAGTTATTTCAAAATAAAAATTAATTTTTGAATCTAGTACCGAAGAACCGACGACAGCTCCCGAACAAACCCGAGTGCGTGTGACGTCATAATGTTAGTTGTCACTCACATTGCAGTTGATACAGAAATAATAAGTACAGTGTTTTGATTGATTTAATTCTGTTGTGATAGTTAATTATTGAAATTTATATTGAAAATGTCGAACCTTAAAAGTTATCGTTCTTGTTTTGTACCATTATGTACGAATACTACAAAAACAACTCCTAACAAAATGTTTTTAAATTGGTTATTATAAATATATCAACAACAGGAATATTATCAGACTTTGCTTCTATAAATCCTTTATCACACATAGCTAATTGGAATCAACTAACGACTCGTTTTTTAGCAATAAATTTTCAATATTATTGTCTAGTCAAGTGTATTAGCTGTAAACGCTGTACTGTTATTAAATAGCTATAACACAAAATTAACATTGAGCCAGCCTCCCACGTATAACATTATGACGTCACAACTATGGTGACCACTCATGGCGCGTTTATAGTCACGTGATTTTTTTTTAAATTTTTTATCGTTTATAATTAATTAAAAAAAAATTTTTAAGTTTTTTGCATTAAATATCAATATTATAAATAATAAAGTTTTAAAATACATGAAAAAAATCAATAATTTTTTTTTCAAAATCCCAACTGCACTTTATTCTGTACGATTTTGCTAAGATGCTAAGATTCTTTAAGCTTTTCTTTTAGACGAAAACAAATTCTTATCTCCACAAATTATTATCGAAACTGCACAATCAGTGCAGTGGTAATTTTCAACGTTTTTCGTCATTTTCGTCGTTTTGGATACTTATTAGGGTGTTTTTTTTTTTGGGACTATTTTTTTTTTTGCTCCCATGCCGAAATTTTGTTGGAAATACTTCAATAAAAAAATCCCTGAAAGTTTGAGCTCTTAATATTAATATTAAGTACTCGCTCACAGCGTATGAATATTTTCCATTTAAAATACACGTAAACTTTGATTTTTTTTTTTAAATTTTTATAGCTTAGCGACATTTTATGGTATCGCCTCGCTCAAAGTCGGGAATTTTTTACAATTGTATGCTCTACAAAAGTGTCTATTGCGGTAAAATCGTAATTTACACGGGCGAGGTAGTACGGGTCACTAAACCTAGATTTTTCATAGAATTCTCGTTTTTCTCTCGGTAACTCATGAATTACAAGACCTATAGAAAAAATGTTAATTTCAAATTTATAGGAAATTTAATTTCCTACAAAAAAGTTCCAGAAAACCAAATTGCTAAGATCGATATTTCTCGAGATATTGAGCCTTGAATTTCTCTTACTATAAAATTTTTACGGAATATTGAGTAAAATTTAAGAAAATATTGATTTTTTATTCCTTATTAAAAAAGGCACTTTTGTAGAGCATACAATTGTAAAAAAAATCCGACTTTGAGCGAGGCGATACCATAAAATGCTGCTAAGCTATAAAAATTTAAAAAAAAAATCAAAGTTTACGTGTATTTTAAATGGAAAATATTCACACGCTGTGAGCGAGTACGTAATATTAATATTAAGAGCTCAAACTTTCAGGGATTTTTTTTTGAAGTATTTCCAACAATATTTCGGCATGGGAGCAAAAAAAAATAGTCCCAAAAAAAAAATACCCTAATAACTATACGTAGTTAACCTTAAGAAAATTAGCTGGAAAAACTTATTCAATTTCTGCAATCAATGATTCAACCGTATTCCTCCTCTTCGCCAAGTCTTAACGATGTAAAATGTCATTTAATCTCCCATTTACATTTTTGCATTGAAAGGAATCTTCAATTACATGTTTTTCAATAAAAAAACGCCCATTCATGAATAAATCTTGAGTTGGCAAATAAAAAATTATTGCCAATCATCAAATTAAATGATGATACTGACATCTTATTAAAAATTTGCATACTTCAACTCGTTTTTTTTAATTAATATTTCTTTTACTGAGTAAAAAAAAATAATTGTTTAAAACTTAGTGATTATAATGTTGAATTTATTTTCCAATTTAATCAAATACGATCCTGAAATTGAGAGTGTGGTTTGGTGGTCGGATTCCTGCCGATCCTCCTACTATCATACCGTTATATCGTATAATGAACATGATGCTTTTATTTATATCTGTAATGGATATCACTCAAGAGATTAACTGACGACTACGCATCAAGTTATGGTTTAAAACGAAATAAGCTGATAACTATTTGTTTCTGTCGGATAACAAATTGGGAATTTGGTACAGGATGTTCCGAAATTGCACCCTAAAAGCAATCTAGAACTCGTATTGGGTCAGTCCAATTCAGTCGGTCCAGCACTGGTCGCTTGATTATTTTTTTTTATTCAGATTTTTTTTTTTTTTTTGGGGGGATCACCCCAACATGTTGGTACTTCAAATTCATCATTATTTTAATTTTATTGTTTTTAGTTTTCCAACGGTGGTTATATTAGTTTTACTAGGCGCAGATATTTTCGCAGTTTTAAGGGTTTGCGGAAACTTGATTATCTCAAGCCCTATTTGTCTTATCAAAATGAAACTAAAAGCAGTGTGTTCATAAAAATATAAGCTATAAGGTTGTAATGAAACGTTTTCACCTCAATGCAATTCTAAGGGGTGAAATTTCAGCCTAAATTTTTAGCTCTCATTTGTAGAAACTCCAAAATTCACGGAAAATTTGTGAAGGAAGGAAAAGAGTCTACACGTTAAAACTTTTTTTACAAACAATTAGATGCTAGTTGTACTCAAAAATAAAATTTGAAGTGTTAGACTTTAAGCCTTTTTAAAGTAAAAAATAACAAAATTTGGAAATTTTCAAAATTTGCAATTTTCTGAGCTCAATATCTCTGGTGGAGGACCAGATAAAAATTTGAAATATCACCTCATTATAGTACTGTATGATAGTATTATGCAACTAAAATTTGGAGTTTGAGATTTGACGAGGAGCAGAGGTATTGCAAGCACAAAATGTCAAAGCTTTTTGTCGAACACCAAGATTAGTTGATGACTATGGGTACGTACATACATTATTAGCTTGCAGAAGGAAGTATATGTTTTAAATTTAAGATATGAATAACAATTAGCCCAGAGTATATGTTGTTTTGTGTAAAATACCCTTTTCGCCAAGTATATGTCACATATTAAATGGTTAAATACATTATATTCACCTACTGAAAGTATGCATTATTTTGGCATTTTGTGCTTGCAATACCTCTGCTCCTAGTCAAATCTCAAACTCCAAATTTTAGATGCATAATACTATTATACAGTACTATAATGTAGTGATATTTCAGATTTTTATCTGGTCCCCCACCAGAGATATTGAACTCAGAAAATTGCAAATTTTGAAAATTACCAAATTTTGTTATTTTTTTTTTTAAAAAGGCTTAAAGTCTCAGACTTCAAATTTTGTGTTTGAATACAACGAGTACCTAGTTGTTAGTAAAAAAAGTTTTAACGTGTAGACTCTTTTCCTTCCTTCACAATCTTTCCGTGAAATTTGGAGTTTTTACAAATGAGAGCTAAAAATTTAGGCTTATATTTCACCCCTTAGAATTACATTGAGGTGAAAACGTCTTATTACAATCTTATAGTTTATATTTTCATGAACACACTGCTTTTTGTTTCGTTTTGATAGGACAAATACGGCGTGGGATAATCAAGTTTCCGCAAACCATTAAAAGTGCGAAAATGTCTGCGCCTAGTCAAACTTATATGGCCACCACTGGAAAACTAAAAACAATAAAATCAAAATAATGATGATTTTGAACTACCAACATGTTGGGGTGATAGCATACAAAAAAAATTTTTTTTAAACTGGTCGAGCATCCATTTCATTTATTTTTGTACCACTTTATTTGGACTGACCCTATTTCTTCCAATTTTCCACAACAAAAATCATGCAAAGATTTGTTACTAATTAGCAGGTGTAAATTGGAAATTTGTTTCTTTCTTTTTATTAAGAAATGTAAATATCTGTCCTTAATTTGGCATTAAAATTATTTTAATTCCAAACTAGAAATTTAAGGAACAGAATATATTTTTTATCTATATAAACAAACTTGGCAAAACTAAAATGTCTTCTATTTGTATTTATGTGCCATTTGTTGTTTAGAACTCATATAAGTCCTTTGAGTATACAGTGCAAAGAAGACATATCAAAGTAGAAAAATTTCTTTGATATATATTTATTATCATTTAGTTTTGAAGTATAGAATTTAAAAGCAAATGCTTTGAAAACTGTGTTATATTATTCGTACGACTATGAAACATCCTGTATATTTATATCGATATCAAATTACGAATGGAAATTTACTGGAAACTGTCTAACTATTTTAAGAATAAACGAGGAACTTTCAGGAGCTACTTTAGTGGGTTCCGGATTCAATTATAGTTTGTTTTTTTTTTTTTTAATTTAAACAAGCAACGATTAGATTTATAATTTTATTTGATTAAAAAAATCAATCAAAACTATTCTACAAAAATTGAATACATTTTTCAATAGTTATTTTAAATTTATACAGGTAAAAGGAAAGTATAATGCATTTACACTCTTATAACATTTAAACTAAAGAAGCACATTCTTATACTTAATTGTTAAAAGGTACAAACTTTAAATATCTAACATTATTGTGATCCAATTAACATCGATGGCATAACTAACTTAAATAAAATTAACTAATGAAAACATTTATTTTCAAGTATTTATCGATTAGGATAAAATTACTAAGTAAGTTGTAACCGCTCCAATAATCTGAAATCAAAAAAAAAAATACTTAGTTACAAAAAGTCATTTTTATATTTTAAAATTTTAAACGAAAATCTTTTCCCTTTTAAATTTAACATCCCATAATCCTTAACTATTGACAATCCTAGAAAGCTTTTTTTTCCGCATAGCTTAAAATTTCCCAGAACAATTTACAGAATTTTGAAAATGTTTGATCTTAAACAAAATCGAAAAATCTTTCTAACAACAAATCTCTGCTCTTATAGAGCTTTTCATTATATATCTAAGTATACCAATTTCTTTTATATCTTTTATGAGATATTTTTACCAAAATGGTAATGATTGGAAAAATCAATGTTGAGATTTCAAAGTAAATGCAAATTCAAAGATACCTGAGGGTGGAAATCTAAAATTTTCTTCTCTTATTTTTTTTTAATTGTTATTTACCGTTGCTTTATAACTGCTAAAATCTTTAGCGACTGCAGTTGATAAAAATTCGTAATCGAAAAATATTAAAGATTTGCTCGATTCAAGAATTGAACCTAGTACTTACCACTTTTGGTTACCTAAACCTAGGCTTCTCAAAAATTTGTTGATACACATTTGAAAAATCATTGAAACAATAGTAATAATTACAAATGTTTGTCACATTTGAACTATTAATTGTTGTTTTGTAATCATTAACGTAATTTTCATTAACCGAAATGTTATAAAACTAGTACCGAAAATTTAGAAAAGTCTCAGTTACCCTACTTTTATTTAAAGAACCGGAATTAATTGAAAGATTAGTTGGTCAATTTTTAATTAATTGTGCACTAAAAGAGAGAATTTAACGAGAAAAGAGATTATTTATAACTTCACGAAATGGCTAACAAAGGAAATTCTAGAAAAACAAGATGGTGTTGTCCAAATATTTGAATTGCAACTTCAACTATGCTTTCTAGCAGTAGCGTAGCTACCTAGGGGCTAGGCGGGGCAGTACCCCGGGGCCCTAAAGCTCAAGGGGACCTCCAATCCTTACCAGAAATCTTGATCGAACTGAACTTTTGGAAATTCAGTTGGAAGTTCATCAATTATGTAAGGAAATAATGAGCAAATATTTAGTGCTAGAATGCGACCTAACGGAAGTATTTACAGTAATGTTAATATTCTTTACAATTCCTGTCACTTCTGCAGCAGCTAAAAGGTCATTTAGCAAATTAAAAATAATAACAAATCATTTAACAAATAATATGGGCCAAACTCAACTCCGATATTTATCGCTAATAGCAATTGAAAACAAAACCGCATCAAGCCTGGATTTAAACGAAGTCATTAATACTTTTGCAAAAACTAAAGCTAGGAAAAATTGTAAATATAATTGTTGTTTAGTCAGTTGGTAGGTCCGATCTTTATATAATAAACCCTTGAATTTTCTTTATTTCGTATTATTAGCCAAACTTACACCAGGTATTAATTGTAATTTATGTTGTTACTGTATAATATTTTTAATACCTGCCCTACAGTGCACAAAAAAAAGCTTAAGTAGCTTAGCATTTTTAAAGTATTTGTAAATTTCATATTTTTATTTGATAAAACCTAATCAGTTTGCATAGCAGTGGGACCCCATTTTTTAAATTGCCCCAGGGCCCTTGGTTACCTAGCTACGCCACTGCTTTCTAGTTCTATTTTCTAAGATTGCATAAAGGTAATCAAACGGTTCGATATCATACGCGGTTCCTTTTCGGTTTTCGAACATAGTACCGAATTGTCAGCGTTTTTGATGAATCGTTCAAGCATTGCAAAGTTTTCGGAAATCAGACAATAAAATTATAATTGTTCAAAAGGAATATTTGTGAAATCCGCTTTTACCATTTGCAGAAGTAAACAATTGATATCAAACAATCCATAGAGAGAAAAGCTCAAAATTTGAGGCTCCAAACTCGTTGTAACTTCAAGAATCTGAAACCAATAAAAAGCTTTTATTAACTTTGTACTAACATATTTTTCATTTTTAGGTTCACCAAATTTTTGACTTTCAACGATGATGTAGCAAAAGTAATCTCATAAATCCACGCTTTGGTCAACCAACTTTCATCCAACAATTGCTGGGACACAACTGTTATCAAAATGACTCTCAACAATGCATAAAAAAGGCTCATCAATGGAATCACAATAAACTCAATATTATAAATTTTCGTTAAATCCTCAGTGAAGACAAAATCATACAAGCAATAGTACAACGAACAGAATATCACAAAGACTGCATTTCCCAAATTGAATAACACGTAAAACGTATACCAATGCCGAATTTGTTTAAATATCTCAAATAACATACAATAAATCTTACGGATTTCAATCAAAGATTCGGTCAAAATTTTATTATTCCCATCATAAATTATCATCAAATTGGTTTTCTGGCTACAAAATTGTTTAAGCCATTCGCTAATTGAATGAAAGTAAATTTTCAATGACAAAATATATGTGCACAATTGTATTGTATGCAACAATAGCATTTGTGTGGGAAAAAAATTTACAAACCAATGCAGTGAACATTGCAAAAAATTGGAATCCCACAAAACGAAAATATAAAAGTTTAATATACCAATCCACATCAAAATCAAAACGGATATTAGAATAACGACAATGTTTAAGAGCAATTTATAATTCCACTTCCAATGAGAATTTCGTTGCATATATTTTTCAATTTCAATCAAATCCATAACAATTTTTCTGGTGTGCTTTTGATTGAGATGTGAACCAACAACGATAACCAACATTGTTAACGAATTAAAATAAATTTCCATATTTCGCAGTAAGTGTATGACGAATTTTTTGTTATTCAAAAATTTGGTAGGGTTTTCAAGTGTTGCGATCAAAACACTTCCAACTAGTACAATTAAAACATAAAGTTTAAAACAATACGAAACGATAGTGGTTTTTCGATTTTTTTCTGATTTAATGGTGAAACTTTGTAAGCAGAATACTCGGCTTATGATAAACAATAGTTTTGTAACTGATAGATAGTTATTTTTGATTTTACAACCCTTAACTCGTTTCATTTTTGGGCTTCAAGTAATGTGTGATACAAACTGGAAAATTTGAATTTTCTTCTCCGTGAAATTTATTTCAATACTTGGAATAATGTTTATGTTATGGAAAATAAACACAACCAAGTATACTCTGTATATGTAGTGATACGTTTATTTAATACTCATAATATCAAAATATGAAAACGTAATTAAAAGTAATTACAGGAAATGTTTTCAATATTTTCCCAACAATATTTTTTAAATAAACAATTATAACACATTACACGAATGTATTCCATTTAAATAATTTCTTAAAGAGGTCATCTAGTACTTAAGCGATAGTCAAAATCTTTTAAAAGCTTAATTTGTCAGAATGTCGTTTTTCCTTTTAGAAATTACTGAAGCATCTTTCTAACAAGTGGATTCATATTCAGTTCATCTCATTTATTGATTTGAAATTCATATTAGATCTAATTGTTCGATTTAATAGCTTCATTTTTGATAAATTTGATATTGAAAAATTGAGAAATATAAAGCCGTTTCTTTCAGTGGCGTAACTAGGTAACCAAGGGCCCTGGGGCAAATTAAAAAATGGGGCCCCACTGCTATGTAAACTGATTAGGTTTTATCAAATAAAAATATGAAATATAGGTACAAATACTTTAAAAATTCTAAGCTACTTAAGCTCTTTTTTGTACACTGCAGGGCAGGTAATAAAAATATTAAATAGTAACAACATAAATTTCAATTAATACTTAGTGTAGGTTGGGCTAATAAAACGAAATAGAGAAGATTCAAGGGTTTATTATTTAAAGGTCGGACCTACCAACAGACTAAATAACAATTATATTTACAATTTTTTCCTAGCTTTAGTTTTCGCAAAAGTATTAATGACTTCGTTTAAATCCAGGCTTAATGCGGTTTTGTTTTCAATTGCTATTAGCGATAAATATCGGAGTCGAGTTTGGCCCATATTATTTCTTAAATAATTTTTTATTATTTTTAAATTGCTAAATGACCTTTCAGCTGCTGCAGAAGTGACAGGAATTGTAAAGAATAATAACATTGCCGTAAATACTTCCGTTAGGTCGCATTCTAGCATTCCATATTTGCTCATTATTTCCTTACATAATTGGTGAACTTCCAACTGAATTTCCAAAAGTTCAGTTCGATCGAGAATTCTGGTAAGGATTCGAGGGCCCCCTGAGCTTGAGGGCCCCGGGGCACTGCCCCGCCTAGCCCCTAGGTAGCTACGCCACTTGTTTCTTTATTCCTGTTGCACTGAATCGCCCAAAGAAAAATACTAATGGATTCCTTAATTCATTAATATTTTCGCAATTATAACAATGACATTAATATAAACCAACATCAAAAACATGGATAAATTTTTTGGCTTTTCTGTTCATGTAAAGTTTGCAATGGGTCAGCAAAGATTGAAAATTAGAAATATTAAGGTTTAAATATTTAAAACTGAGAACAACACTAAGAAATCATTAGAAAAATTCTTAAAAAAAAAAACAGGGCAAAGTACAAGAAATGTTGAGTAGAAATTGCGTATACAACAAAGGTAAAATCATTACAAAATTTGCTAAAGCTTCTCTCAAAAGTTAGATTAGAGAAAAGATTAAATCTATATATATATATATATAAAAGAAAGTCGTGTTAGTTACACTATTTATAACTCAAGAACGGCTGGACCAATTTTCATGAAATTTTCTATGTGTATTTGGTAGGCATGGGGATTGGATATAAAGTATATTTTATACCTCTAGAAGATTAAGATGTCCCTCGACATCTTCTGCAAATTTTTACGCTTACTTGCCTATATACTATTTGTAATCATTGATGCCTGTGATTTATTTTGAAAAACGCTAAGCAACGTTTGATTTTGGCATTTTTATTTATTTAATTTAGGTGTTATTTACATACTTTACTTAATATTTATTGTAATATGGAACAATTGGGGAAATGACAATCATTTGCCCATATTGTAAGGCTTTAAAATATAGAAGTGAATCTACTGGGTTATGTTGTACTGGTGGAAAAGTAAAATTGCCCCACTTGGTCCCATCACTAGATCCATTGCGCTCATTAGTTTATGGGATAGGAAATTATTGTAAAAACTCTTTGGCCAATATTCAAAAACTAAGTAGTAGTTTACAGATGATGTCGTTTCGCCCATAAAACAAATATGTTTAAGTTAGTACTAAAGAAAACAGGAATATTTCCAGTAAGCTTCCAGTCCCTGATTAATAGCGATCTTTGGATCGAATTGGTCAAAAAAACAATTCAATTTTGAAAGACACAAATAGACAAATACAAAAATATGTTAATAAATATCTATGTGTGACTTTAAACTCATATATAGGTGAGAATTTATGGATTTTTCGTATGCATATGAGGTCAAAATGAGAGAATGGCAGCTTTAAATATATCGTTTAAGGAATTTGGAACCAGTTTGAGGTATTTATTATTTGTTGTCAATTATAATTACATTAACATCTGTTACCAAATTCATTAGTAACACCTTTGAGCTTACCTGTTTCACACATTTTGGCCTTCAAGCTTTTACTTTGCTATTTTATATCACCCGTTGATAGCAGGTAGAGAATCGTTTGCAATTTCATATCAGCTTGGAATTAAGCCGGTTTCGGTCACATCATTGATCATTATAGATCAAAGGTCAATAATTCGAACGTAAATTACTGCCTACCTGCATTCTTTCGTATGATTCAATAACAGGTTTATTGATTTTGGTAATATTTTGTTTTCAGGTACATCTTACGCGTGTTTCGCAAAAAAATAAGTATAAAGGTCACTAACAAGTCTAATCTAAATAGTTGTACCAATATTTTATTCTGGTTTTTCTTTCGGTTCCAATTTAAAGGCAGCTTTACTGTTTTGATAGAAACTTTGTAATTAAGTTCAAACAATTTTTCTTCGGAAGAAAAGGTTGTCTATTTAAGTTTAATTATTAATAATAAAAGTTGCATTTAGAAGAAGCCCGATTAAAATTATTAAATGGACATCAATTAATTGGACATAAATTAGACTCTTTAATTAAACATCTATGTTCTTTTTAAAGATATCAAACAATCAGCATATTTTAAATCAGGAGTGGCCAACCCAAATTGTATTGCGGATCACTTCCGAAATGCATCATAACTCCGCGGGCAACCATTAAAGTTATATCTCAAATTCTCCATACTAAATTTAGATATACTGTAAACATTTATAATATTTTGATTTTCACTACTATGGTCATTATAAAATGTATACATTTTATTAAAGTCTGATGCATCTCGCGGGTTGGCCACCTCTGACAATCTCTGATTGAAATCAACAATTAATAATCTATGTTTAACTACTTATATAGAATTGTTATGTTGGTTTGTGTAGATTTCAAAAACTCAAAAAGTTTTGCATCCATTTAGCTCAAATTTTGTCACGATATACAATCCGCTTCAAAGATTGTTTTTATCTTTTTATTGCGTCAGTAACATGCCTGCGATCACAAAAAAACGGCTTTTTCAACGGTCAAAACAATAATCGTTAACTATCAATACTTTATTGTTATGATCGTATAGTGATTTTTAGAAGTAGAGGTTCTCAAAACGTAATTGATTAATGTATATATTGAAGGTGAGTTATAATTGGTACAACGAGGGATTCTGCGGGTTGATAAGGGAGGTGATTCAAATAATTCTCAAGCATTTTTTCCCTAAATTCAAATTATCTATTTACAACTATTGGCTGGCAGGACAACGTCTGCCGGGTTTAGTTAGTATCTTATAAAAATTAATCTCCATTGAATTTTTAATAAAATAAATATTTATTTTTTTTACTTTAAGTTTGCTAGCGTTTTTTAATACTCATCTCCAAAGAGGCTTTGGGGATGAGTTTTAATTCATTAATTACCCAAGACAAATTTTGCCTTTTTAATATCGTCCACCCCTGCAAAAATAGAAAAAAAATAAGAAAATCATAATTGTTCTTCTTTCATTAGGATTTTAAATCGGAACACATGAAGTTTTAAATAAAGATAGTCAAAATATGTTTCAAAAATATAATTTATTTTTGTCTTAAACTTTAAAGGTTTTATTACAATATACATAATAATTTCACTCTTAAATGAATACATGAGATTTAATTGAGCAAAAAATCGTCCCTCTGAAAAAGATACGAAAAACTTTAGATTCTTTAAATGAAATTTCAGTACCGGGACTTACCATATCGTTATATTCCATAATGTGTTTTCTAATCTTTGAATTATCAACCCATGTGACGAAATCTTCCAAATTTCTTGTGACTATAAACGCTGGATCTTTCACTAATTCGGGTCCTACTCGTACGTGGCCTTGCTCTATTATTTTGGTCGCATGTTCCAAATTTTCAGACATTTTATCTAATGAAAAGAATGAAAACTATGAAGGTTGTTAACTTATTTTTGAATTAATGGTTTAATTACTTTTCACCATGATGTAAGGCAGTCGTCGTTTACAAAAGCATGTAGCTGTGACATTGCTAGCCAGAGCCAAGTTCCATCGGGTAGGAATTAATCCAATTTGATAAAGTTTGTCGAGAAGACGAGCACTTTGCTCAATCCGGTAGGGATCTTTGGGATCAAATTTTTTAACAGTTTCGGCCACCTGTCGAATTTCTGTAGCTAATTTTTTATACCTGAAAGTGAAATTTAAAGTTAATTTTAAGTTTAAAATCTGAAGGGTTTATACGTACGTAATGTAATCGTCACGTTTCTGGATATAATATTTTCGCATAGTCTTTATTTCGTGAACATTGTTATCCAATTTCCAAGATATAAAGTCTACTTTTTTCAGCAGTTTTTGTTCGTGGTACTTTAATTTTCGAACCATTTTTGATTATTATTTTTATTTGTTATAAATATTTCAAGTTTTATACAAGAAAAATGATTTCTTTCTTAACAGGTTATAGTATACACGTGCTGACACTAAACACGATCCACTCGACTAAAGTTCCCACGGATTCCCTACACGTGTTTCTATCCTTAGTTATAGTGCTAATTCTGTATCTTTTGTCTTGACTATAAAAAACCTACACTTGAAATGTTTACAAAAAATAAGGAGCTGGACATATCTGTCATGTTCTGTCACAATCTGTCATAACAAAAATTCAAACTATTTCAAATTTTAATTCTTAATTTTTTAATTATATTACAATAAATTAAAATTATTTTATTGAAAAAATTAGCATTAAAATGTCTGACGATGAGGAAGAAATGTGCGTTTATATTGATTTTGAGGAAATTGAAAGTTTAAGTTTAGATAACGCGAACGTTATCAAATTAATTGGTGTCGAATCGGAAAATCCAATTTTACAAATAGGAAATCGTTATTATAAAGGTAAAATTTGTTATTTTAATGATCAAGATTCCTTAATTTTCTAGTAGAAGCAATGACATCTTGATTATATTCACGAAAATAACTTATAAGAAATATATTCAATATTATAATTATATTTTACATGTTTCTGCGAATATTTTCGTTTATTTTCGTTTAAGTGCTACGTAGAAGCATTTGATTTAAAGTCGGAAAATTTCTTTATTTATATTTATTTGTATTTCTGACAAAAAATTCTGTAACTTTTGTATGAAACCACTTTTTGTAAAATGTTTACCAAAGAACACTTTGCTTGTATGATCTAGAAGCAAACTTATTCTTTGAGCAGTTTATTAATCATTTTACCATTTATGCAAATGTTTTGGCCTTTAAGGCCTTTTTAGCCTTTAAAATCAATTAAATAGGAAAATTTACGAATAAAGCGAAGTCATAAATTAAAATTTCAATATGCATACTAATACGTATAATTGTTTGCCTATCTAACCAGTATATTAAGCTGATACATTAGAATATTTTAGTCATTTTAGTTACATTTATTTTGACGAGAAATTATTTTATTTTTTATATTTTGCAGGAGAACACGGGTTTGCCGCGGGAACTTATGTTTTATTTGAGAAAGATGATGCAGAACGTAGTACTATCAAACCGGCATCGAAGAAATGTCCCAAAAGTCCTTTAAAGATTGTCACCAAAACCGACAAAGTTTTGAAAATGAAACGAATATTTATTCAGGAGAAAAATTTTCATCCGAGCGACACTGAACCAATTGATGCATTACCGAAAACAATAGATGAAGCCATGACCGAACTATGCACCGCTATTGAAGAATCAAAATCGGAAAAAAGTGATACATTACATAATTAGTTGTACGATTAATTAAAGCTTTATTTGTATATTATAAAAAATATTGTATAAGATATTTTAATAAAAATAACAAGCAAATTGCAAACTTACATAACTAAATTGTTTTTTTGAAAAGCTTTGTCTGCCATTTTCAATGTAACGAAATTATTGAGTTGCTTCACTTTCAATTTGGCCCAAATGGTATAGTTGTCCAGTCCAGCGATTTGAGCTGCATTCAAAGCGGCTGTTTCAGGATAAATTACCGTTGAACACCCCAAACCGGATGGCACATTCAAACTGGACCAGATATCTAAGTTGACATTGCCAGAGTTAACTGGCGGGCAATTGATGACAGGAACACAAGCATTTCCGGAAATAACCGGTCCAAGACCATTTGATCTTCCGGCTACAGCAATGAAAATGACCTTATGAGGCAGAGATTCGTAGTATTTGACAATGTCGATTGTTGCATCAGTTCCTTTATGAGCCGATGCACAGCGAATATCAACATTTAAACCTAGTGATTTGCAGTGTCCTTTTATCTTTTGACAATGGTCCTCGTCGGATGGACTTCCCATAATGATAACGATCAAATGTTCATTAACGGGAACCAAATGATCCAATTGATCACGAACCCATGTAAAGTTACGCTTTACTGTATCCAAATCAGATTGAGATACACTGGCCAAGTTTCTATAAACTTGCTTGTCGACCATAAGTTTTTTGTCGCCCGATGGCCAAAGACGCCAACTATCCGAATCAATTATATCGGCTAGCAAAATATTCCCTTCCGTATCAACCCCAAATTCAACTTTCATATCAATCAAAGCACAATCACGTAGACGCCAAGCTCGTTCCAATATTTCAAAGACAAGAATACTTGTTTTCCGCATTATATCAATTTCAGTTTGCCCTAAAATAAAAAATTTTAGCGATAATAATAGAGCGACTTTAAATTAAATCTCAAACAAACCAATTCGATAGTTGTTAAAGGTAAATTTTGCTGACAAAATTTGTTCCTCCGACCATTGCGGGTCGTGATTGGCATCATCTTTGAAGAAAGTTTCATATTTTGGGGAATGAAATCGATGTCCTTCAACCACTCCAGGATTGCGTTTCAAAAAAGATCCAGTCGCCAAGCGTCTAGTAACGCATTCAATCGGAATCATTTCACATTTTTTCGATATGAAAGCTTTTTCAGTAGCTAGCTTAACAAATGCCGTTTTAATTCCTAAAAAGGATCGAAATTAAAAAGAAAAATCATTTAAATAACCAAAAATATTTACCAACGGAATTTAAAATTTCAAAAACTTTGGCATTGGTTTGATTGGAAATCTCGGCTTTTCCGACCAAATCATGAGCTTTGACGCCATCACCGGCCGTGATGCGGTCTTTATTCAAAAGCAAAACACATCCAGGATGGTCGGGTAAGTCGAAAACTTGCTTTGTTTTCCCTTCAATCACCAACTTTCCAAGTTTATAGTCTCCCACTGAAAAAGAAACCGTTTTTTTTTACGTTTTTACATCTAATGCACCCTTAATTAATCATTAATCAAACCAACTTTTTTTTGTGAAATAGGATCAATAAAGGATTATAGATCACAACATTCTATATATCCCCAAAAAGCTCAGATGCTATACCAGGTTATTCCATTAAATACTGAATGATAAACCCTTTTTTAAATAAAGAATTACTTAAGGAAGTCTTAGATTAAAAAAATAATTCCAGTATTTCAATCCCTATCCCAATTGCAGGGTTTTCACACCCCGGAATTTTAGACCCCTTTGTACTTATGGCTACAATACAATTTTTAAAAAGAAAATTCAGGTTTGGTATTTGCGAAAATTATATCGATAACTTCATATACTTATTATTCAGGTTTTCAAAAATTTCTTTTAGATTACGAAGAATATAGCATTTTATTGATTTAAGTTTAACTAGATCGTGTTACTGTAAGATAAATAAATAACAACAGGAAATTTATTCCATGATATAAGAACTATAATGAAAATATTTATTCAATTCACTGTAGCAATATTTTCCATTCACAAAATGTCCTCTCATTATTTTTCCCCCGTTTGTTTGTGCTGTAATTAAACATTTATAATAATAAATCACAGACCTAATAATATTGACATTATCTGTTTTTTCTTAAGCGATTACAACAAAGAAATATTTACAATTTCCATTCAAAATATTGATTATTTACACAGAGTCCTCAATCAGTTTTGATCAATAGAAGAAAACTACGTCATTGTATGTGTAAATGACGTTAATTGAGGAATTTGGATTAAATATTTGTAATTTTTTGAGTTAATTGTTACCCTACTTAATTGTCGGTAATGCTACACTAAAACTACAAATATTCATGGCGAATTTTTGCAGATTTGTTTTCATTAGTTTTATCAGTAACGCATAGGCGATTCAATATTTGTTTCGATTAAATTATTTCTTAGTAACTCTTAACTAAATCAAGTACTAGCTACAGTCACATATGTGATAACCTTTATTGAAAATTTGATAAATATTTTTTTCTTTGATTTCAGCTAAAAAGTATTTTCTAAAAATGTTTATTAAAATTGTAATAAGTATGCTTTTTAAAATTATTCATAACACTTTTTATACAATATTTTATCTTGTGATTTTTAAACTCTTCCTCGTGTTTGAAAGATTAAATGGTACAGGGGGTCACGCACCGAAAAGTTGACGAAATCCCATTTTAAACCATGTTTAAATTGTGAAGCATAAAATATAATGTTTATATTCTTTAAAAGTGATAATAATTATTAGAAATTTATAAATATTTGAATTTCCGAAAATTGAAATAAAATACAATAACATATTGCAGATAAAACCCGAAAGTAAATAAGATTACCCCTTATCAAAAGAATAACAATTGCAATATTATAATTTTGATTGTTTGGGAAAATTAAAAGTATTTTGCAACCAACTGTTACTACAAATGTATCAAAAATAAATGTTTTATCGTTAAAAAGAAAACAATTCGGAATATTTTTTTAATTTGCAAAAGTTTTGATCAACCACTTTTTCTGCGAATTACTTAAGGGAATTATGACAAATTTTTTAATTTTATTTTTTTGATTTGGGTAGAATATACATAGTTCAAAACAATCACCAAGTTATATTCAACATTCAAAATGTTCATACTATACAAACGAATTCCCAAACACTACAAATTAAAGCATAACAGTTGTTATAATGGTTAAATAAAATACCACTGCCTCATTAAAAGCCTTAATGATTACATATAAAATACAGTTACATATAAATTAAAAATAAATATAGTAACTTACTTGGTAAACGCTGAAGTTACTCTTTAATGTAATTGAATTATGTAACCCTACAATCAACGTATACTTTTAATTCATTGTTTATTTTTAAATTTCAAAAAGTAATTTTTGTAATTTCAGATAAGAGTTTTTGGTTGTTTTAATTTCAATAGAGATTTAAATGTCCATTATTGGTGAATACTTGAAAAATCATTAAAATTAATTTAGCTTATTTTCAGATAAAATTGTTTTTGGTAAAACCAGATTAATCTATTTATTTATTTTTTCGATTATTATTAACGATAAATTTGTTTTTAGATGCAGAAGTCAACAAGAAATCGAAAAAATTAAATATTATGGAAAATTGGTTGAATTCTAGTTCCTTTGGGGTTGCGGAAGTTCATATAATTGGAAATTACTATTGTAATTTTACAATGACAGCATAAAAGCTCTACTTGAATGACTAAATGTAAATTTGGAAACCACATTAACATATTTTCCTGCTTATTTGAAAATTAATAAGTCTAAATTTGTATAGCTGGATATTTTTTTCCATTTTTAAAGACAAAATTGTTCAAACCTTTATGAAGTCAATGCTTTATGCAAATAAACTTCATTATAACTTATTATCTAGAAGATAATACAAAATACATACCAAAATTTTTGAGTGATAAATTGATAAAATTCGATAGTTTTTTCCAGGAAAGGATTAAGTTAATTCTAAGATCAATAAAAAGTAACCGATATTAATTTATATTCTCAAAAAAAGATTTAGTTTTCTATAAATTGATCAAAGGAATTTGAATGTTTATTTAAAAATTCAATATTTTATTAAATAAGAATTTAAAGTTTCAAAACACGATAGAAATTTACAATTGCTGTTGTCAAACTTAAAACCTGTTCATTTATTTACTTTTAATTAAACTTTCCAATAATTTTTTCAACCAAATTACCAAAATATACAATAGAATTATTCTCAATATTGTATAATAAGTATTACAAAGCTTATTAGAATAAAAACTCTGATTTCTATTACGATAATTAATTGTTTTCTTCTTTTTTAGGACTCCGAAAGCTTGCCTTCTTCATAATCGAATTAAGACTATTAATCGACAATAGACACTGAATAATTGGGATTCAAAAGACGTAAAATTAAAATAAGACGTAAAAAATATCCATGAAATTTTCGAAATTAAAAGAATCTATGATTCACTTGTCATCCAACTAGTTCTAGGTCTCAAAGTATTGAGATTGATTTGTCCAAATAATACGTAGCGATAATATTAGATAAATCTTTTTAATTTTAATTTAAAAATATGTCTTCGTATATTTATCAATATAATTAATTCTTACAATAAAAATTATTTAACAAGAAGATAGATTTGAAGGTCGAAAGTGAAGCTCAAATAAAGTCATTTTATTTTAATAAGATCATAAACTTTCAAGTACGTTTTTTTTTTAATATTTCAAAGATAGAGTTTTGTATTAAATTAATTAGGCTGTAGTCTTGGACCTTTAAGTCCAAAGAGGTTTACATGTGCTCAATAATGAGGCATTAAACACTATTGAACATTTTAACATTTAGTTAACACATTGTTTTAGGTCTTTTAAGTGCTTTAAAAATATTTTTTTATCAACATACTTTGGTATGGTAATAAAACATTCAAATATCCCAGAGGTCTATTTAAATCATTAATTATATGCTTTTAAAAATTGACTTGAAAAAAATATTTCAAATCAGTAACAAAAAGACTAAACTAAAAAAGGAATTCACCGACTAAAATCTAACTTTCCAATTCTTCATTTGATCTTCGTAAGGGATCATTCTCTCAAAAATATCCATAACAATAGTTTTAAGGGTAAAAATGTCCCTTGTTATCTTCTGGCTTATTAAAGATTTATCTGACAATTCTTTCAAAAGTCCCAAAAATATAAAATCTCTTTGTCCAAAAGTTAAATTCTGCGTAAAAGGGACATATTTAATCGGATTATAATTTATTTTTGTATTTATATTGTGATGATTAAGCTACTTTAAATATCTTTGCTTATTGAGTCTTTGTACTGTATGCAACTAAGTGTAAAGTGTTCCAATTTATATTGAATAAATAAATAAGAGTCAAAATCCCCGGATTGGATCAATCAAGATCCAAATCAAATATAAAAAAAAATATATATATAAGGCAACGAGCTAACGAATCAAAAGTTATTCTGACATTTGAAGCAAAAAGAAAAAGTATCAGCCAAAGTACGAGCTAAAGTGTATCAAGTTTTTGATTGACGTAGAAAAAATAATAAAAAATTTTTTAATATACTAACGAATTATTTGTTAGTCTAATTTTTTTCGGTGATATTTCAAAGTGGATCAATCGATTTACCAAATACGTTGGGTAATTAACATCTTTGAATTTATTTTATCACATTTTTAATTGACATCATTTCTTTTTTTATTAAAGTATAACACATTTTATGTAACAAGTAGTAATTAATGTTATAAATCAAGAGAAATATTAGATTATTTTTCTAGAAGCAACATTTTGCAAATTGTCGACCTTGTTTTTGATAATGGTTTACTCTAAAGATAAAATTCTAATGAAATATACTGTCAATTATTAATTTCGTGTTTATAAGGATAGAATTTTTATCTTATGGAAAAAAAATAACAGTCATTAGTGGTTTTCCATAAGGAAAACAATTAGTTGGGTTTTCATTGACTAAGGAAATAGAATACTTTTCTATTGGTTTTCTTATCTTTTATAAGTTCCAAGGAAGCATTTAAAAACATTCCATAGAAGACATGAAGAAATTGTTTAGTAATTTATGCAGCAAGTATTTAAATATTAACAACAAAAAATTATTAAATCAAGGCAAAGCAGAATATTTTTCTAGAAGCAAAATTTGGCAAAATGATTAATTGATTGGTGATTTTTTTTTCTTTTACTATTTGTGAACACTGAAATATTTTCGACAATACGTCTATATCTAATTATGTACAAGGTTTCGAGTTAATTGAGGTTCAATTAAATAATAAAATGTTCAAATATTATATAATAGACCCATTGTATCATTTCTGAAAAGACTTAAGACTACCCAGAAGTTTAGAGTGAAGAGATAAATCAGAACGATTTGGAGCACAATTGTCCTCATTTTTCTCCGAAAAAATTAAGGCTAAAAACGTGCTCGGGTGTCGCGATAAGAGTAACTGGACTTATTTGATAAGGCAGAAATAATTTATGTGAGTTTTGAAGTTAAAATGAATTGGTTACCTTGTTTTGGCCCCGACATGATAATGATGATGGCTTACTAATAATTTGGCGAAGTAATTTTTGAAGAACCGGCGAGTTGCGGTGCAGACAGGTACCGAAACTGGAGACTGGTTTGAGTACAACTAATATGAGATAGAGAATTGAGGAATCGAGTGCCCCTGATATATATAAATACTTAAAAGAAAAACACGCCCACAGACCAGAGTTTTATCAGCATGATATTAGTATATGTGTTTCAGATTCTGAAAAGTACGAGTTATAACTCGAACGTTGATAACACGGGGTAGGTCAAGCCATTCGAGTAAATTTTCACTTTTTGTAGCCAGGTACAATTTTGGCCGAGTTAGCTAACGTTTTTCTGCCTTCTTCAGCAAAAAAAAGAGCAGTTCTCAATTAAAAATCGCGTTTTAGAAGTCTTGTATCAGTACAAGGTGATTGAGGCTTGAGACGGTCAACGTCTCAACAGGTCCTCATCCAGTTTAAGCAAGTGCAAGTGAAAGTGCATTTCTTTTTCCAAATTTATCCTGGGCGCTAAAACGGTAAGAGTTCATCCTTCATTTCTTACGATAGGAAAAAAAGCATTTCCCTCACAGTATATATATTTTAAACAAATAATCGAGAAGAAAATATTTTCCTAGTGGTAAGATCAATATGTTATTAGGTTAACTCATGTGACCCCTGGTTATTTACTTGCAATGTTTTACGTCTTTGTTGTCTTTACTGAAAACCGATACAACAATATTTTGTTACTGAAAAACCCAAACGATGACGAAATTATAAAGATTTCTAAATCATTTTGGACGAGGGTTATCGAATAGTTATTGAACTTTAACGCTTTTTTTCGATAATATTCAAAACCACGTGCTGTTCTCGTATACAGGGGGTCCGCGGTGACCAATCAGCATCGAGCGTTTAATCGGAAGATTTTTAAACAATTTTCCATATTATCGTACATATTACAGATATTAAAAAATATCTTTTTACTATAATAAAATGCCAGCTTTTAGATTTAGAAATTTAGTAGACTAATTGCAACAGAATTAAATGCAAGATACTGGATACCTATAAATTTCTATATATATAAACAATTTCTAGTGTTATTTATTGTTTTATTTGAGGGCAGAATAATGGCTCCCAATCAAAGTCAGGAAGTTTTGCCGATTCCCGACAAACGTTTGGGTCGGGGGGCTGTGTCTTCAGGACTTACACATGAATGCGGCGTCTTCGGGGCCATCGCCACGGGCGAATGGCCTTCGGCCATTGATATTCCAGAAATTGTTTGCTTGGGATTGGTAGCCTTACAACACAGGTAAAAAATATTTCCAATTTTTTTTCGCGAATTCTTTTTTTCTTCACCTCTCAAGTCATATATCTGTTTTTCTACAAGAAAAATATTTCAAAATTAGAAACATTTTTAAACATCCATTGTTTATTATTAAGTTTCAATTTCCAAATTTGCATTTGACGACTTTTCCGAAAGTTTAAATGTGTTTAAAATTTTCATTTGCTGTATCCATGTTTTTCCCTGTTTAGCCTTACCTTCAGAATTATCTATATAATGCGATTATTTATATACCTTCTTTTTTATAACTTTAATTTTACTAAAGAAGAACAAATTTTTTGTCCGGAAAAAAATCAATTGTCACCATTTCCGTTGTAAATGTGTCTCAGCATTTTATTTTTTTTGCTGACCAAACTAAACGAACGTAATTATAAATCAGGGGTCAAGAATCGGCTGGAATTGTTACTACCGAAGGTCATTGTTCGAAATCTTTCAACGTTCATAAAGGAATGGGATTGATCAACAATGTCTTCAACGATGATGCCATGCGAAAACTAAAGGGAAGTGCTGGGATTGGGCACACTCGATATTCAACAAGTGCTGCATCTGAAGAAGTTAATTGCCAACCCTTTGTCGTACATACGGCTCATGGTGCCGTTGCCGTAGCCCACAATGGCGAGTTAGTGAACTGCGAAAGTCTTCGTAAAATGGTAACATTTACAGCGCGAATTTTCGGCAAATTTTATTCAAAATTTATTATTTAAGGTCTTGGGACGTGGAGTCGGACTTTCCACGCATTCCGACAGTGAATTGATTACGCAAGCTCTTTGTCTAAATCCTCCAGAAGGAGAAATAAATGGACCGGACTGGCCGGCCCGAATCAAACACTTAATGCAACTAGCTCCTCTTTCCTATTCCCTCGTAATTTTGCTACGAGATCGTATTTATGGAGTCCGTGACCCGTTCGGAAATCGACCATTGTGTTTGGGCAAAATTTTACCTCCAAATTCACGTACTTAATGATCTAATCTATAAAAGATACCGGGAAAACCACAAAGTTTTCTCGGTGTCTTTTTTATATTTTCCTAATCTAAATATTAAATTTTTAGCTTTATCAAGGGATTCATCCGACGAAGAATGCATTCCCGACGGTTGGGTCATTTCCAGCGAATCGTGCGGATTTCTCTCGGTAGGTGCCAAGTATGTTCGCGAAGTCTTTCCTGGAGAAATCATTGAAATGACTAGACACGGAATTCATACGATCGACATAGTGGAACGGCCAGAAGATAAGCAACAAGCGTTTTGCATCTTCGAATACGTCTACTTCGCCCGTTCCGACAGTATTTTCGAAGGGCAAATGGTTTACAATGTTCGGTTAGAATGCGGAAAACAATTAGCCAAAGAAGCTCCCGTTGATGCTGATGTCGTTAGTTCTGTACCGGAATCAGGAACAGCTGCAGCTCACGGTTTTTCCCGCCAGGTCAGTAATACAGAATGAAATTATGCTAAAGTATAATTTTTTTCAACGCTGTCTAGCGCCCATTACCTATTATTGTAGAATTTGGCTTGTAAGAGAATGCTACTAGCACAAAAGAACAAGCCACCATTTTCGTAAATTATCTTTGTTAAGAACTGTTAATTGCAGTCAGGAATTCCATTCTGTGAGGTTTTATGCCGGAACCGATATGTTGGACGAACATTCATCCAACCCAGTAATCGTTTACGGCAGCTTGGCGTTGCTAAGAAGTTCGGAGCCCTATCCGGCAATGTAAAGGGCAAAAAGTTAATTCTCATCGACGATTCAATTGTGCGAGGCAACACCATTGCTCCAATCATTAAATTGTTACGAGATGCAGGTGCCAAGGAAGTCCACATTCGCATTGCAAGTCCTCCACTGCGGTATCCTTGCTATATGGGAATCAATATTCCCACCAAGGAAGAACTAATCGCCAATAAAATGGACTCTGTTGAACTTGCCAAGCATATCGGTAAGTGTATAAATATCATTAAGGGTTAAAAGGTGAAGCATAATTTTATTAGTTAATATTATCGTCGATGAAGGTCATACAACTTACTGATAACACCTGAAAAATTTCCATACATTGATAGCGAAACTAATAAATTTCGTTTTTAATTAAATTTTATTTTATCTTAATTCCAGGTGCTGATAGTTTGGAATATATGAGCGTCGAAGGTCTAAAAAAAGCTGTATGTTTAAACATGAAAATTCAAAGTCCAGCCACAGTTGGTCATTGTACGGCTTGCCTAACCGGAGAATATCCCGAAGAACTGGGTTGGTGAAAGATTCCATCGATCTACTTTGAAATAATTCTTCTATTTCTCGATTTTAAGTTTATGAATCTACATTCCATGAATTTTATTTTAAATTTTATTTACAACATAAGCCTTGTTTTAAAGGATACATATTTTATATTCAAACTATTATTAGAAATTTATACTTAAGTTTAAGAATAGTTCTAAGAGCCAAAAATAGTTATTTATTAATTTTATTTTTATCAAGTGTGAAAAATAATCAATTGAACCAAATTTCTAATGGTAATTGTTAAAGGAAACTATTAATTTGTTAATTTTTTTATGTTAGTAGCTAGAAGAATGTTTTATTAATAAAAAAAATCGCATCATAGAATTTGAATCAATAAATTTTATTTTTTAGAACTATTGGTTTTATTTTTCTCCATCTTATTGTTATACCCCTTTTCATTGTTTCACATTTAAAATGAAACATTGTAAGTTATGCAAAGATTTGTACGTTGGTGTTTACAGGGGATGCAGGGTTGATTAATCATATTAAAATAAAATAAATAAAAAATTTATAACTCCCCCTTTATTAAAAATACAGTTGTTAATTAATAAATATCCCTCAGTTACTAATTTATTAACGTATTAATTATAAATCAAATCTGAAATGAAAAACGGGAAATTTTTAAATAAAAGTCATTTTTAAGGAAATTGAAAAATATATTTGCAAACATAAACTTAAAAACAAATTTTAAATTTGACTGTTTTTTTCAATATCTGGCACTTCTTTCGGACATTTAATCGTCAAAACTTCAGGTCCATTTTCGGTAATCAAAATGTTATCTTCAATACGAATTCCGATGCCCTTGAATTCATCGGAAACCGCATATCTATCACTGAGATAAATGCCTGTGAATATCAAAAATATAATTTAATGGTTTGCTCTATTGCAATTATCTTTTTTTATTACCCGGTTCAACCGTTACAACCATTCCGGGAATTAATTTAATGCTTCGGTTAATTGATGAGGTATCATGTACATCCATGCCCAGATAATGCGACACATGATGTGGACAATATTTAAACGCTAATTTTTTCGCTTCGTCTTTTGATAATTTCTTTGAAATAATACCAACTTCTTGCAATCGTTCTGCCAACAGTTTGCACATCAAATCGAATAAATTGTCCAGCGTTACTGTGGTATTACATTGGGATATTAATACTTTTTGAATTTCTAATATGATTTCATATAGGACCCGTTGTGCATTGGTAAAATGACCGTTTATGGGCCATGTTCGTGTTATGTCACTTGTATACGAATGATATTCACAGCCTTAAATCATAAAAAGAATGCTAAATAAAAAAAAACAACAATCATTTAAAATTGAACAATACCAGCATCCATTAGAACCATTTCTTGATCGTTTACAATCTGATTATTATTTATATAATGGATGATGTTGGCACGATTTCCTCCAGCTACAACGGGAGGATATGCTAAATATTCGGCCCCATTCATTCGACATTCGTAATCAACAGTGGCGAAAATTTGTTGCTCAGACCATCCTAAAAAGGATACCATTTTATTATTTTTTTTATTGTAAAGTTTTCGGTCAAAATACCAGGTTTTGAAACGGCAATAGTTTTGGCAATTGCTTTAGATGCAATTTCACAGGTTTTTCGCATCAAATTGCATTCAGCCTGTGATTTAATCAGTCGTAATCGATGGATAATAGGAGTTGGAGATTCCCAATGCTTATTTAACATTGTATTAAATGACGTTCTTAAATCCTTATCGACCGATTTTTGAATATAATTATTAAAATCATACCTAAAACCAGAACCAATACAATATTAGGCTTTGTGGAACTATACTTAATAAATACAGCAGTGATACAATTATGCCACACAAAGATCACATTCCTATCAAAAATAATTTTTGAAGATAATTCTACATTTGTATTGATTTGAATTTAAAACATATTTAAATAGTTCCGATCGCTATCCTAAAAGCGTAAATTTGGGGTAAGAGAATATATTTTTTCCTCATAAGAATTATTCAAAATAATTTAAGAACACACTAAAGTACTATTGTGTGTAACTTATTTCAGTGCTTCTCAAGATGGGGGGCGCAGCCCCCTAAGGGGATTCTGGAGTTCCAGCTAGCCCATAATGAAAATTTAGCCACAAAATAGAAAATTATACCATATTAGAATTGGATTACCAAAAAAATCGCGAATAGAATAAAGAACGTTGTTAAATTGAATGGTTCTTAAAGGGACATGAACCCATAATTAAAGTACCCAAGTCACTAAAGTCTAAAATTTTTGGGGAGGGAAAACTTGATATTTTTCTGATTAAGGGGGTCATGGTATGAACAAATTTGAGAAGCCCTGATCTGTATTACCAATACTATATTATAACATAAGTAAAATGTGGAAAATGCAATCTCTGTGATGATTAAAATAAAATACCATAAAATTATTTGTTCCGGTGTTTTAAATAGATTTGTTAAATAATTGCTTAAAGTATTATTAGGAAAGGATTGATCAACGCCGAACAAAACCGGAGCATTTTCAGTTCCCGTACGTGGTCCATCCCACAGCTCGGAATGGCTATCTTTTGGTCGTACAAACAATGTAGTTTTGTATGAATTATTTTGTATTTCAAGCATCAGACAACTATCGGGCTCTAAACATCCACATAAGTATAAAAAGTCGGAATTTTGGCGAAATACATAAGGAATTTTATCGGACATATACTTCTTCTCAGCGGATGGAATTACGACCTTAAATCAAAGGCAGTTATTAGTCTAACGAAGGCTTTTATAAGGACTTAGTCCACTAAGTTCTTACAACGTGTCTGTGGTTCTTTAAAGCCTTATCATGTTCTGTGGTACACTTTAGAATCGTCTGAACCAACAATTCCCGTCGAGTCTTAAACTCGTTCAACTGAATTCCTGGGACTACTTCGCCTGGATTTAACAGATAAGGATGAGTCTCATGAGTTGGTTGGCCATAATTTATGAGTTTGGGGTCTTTGATTTTCTTTAGGGACTGCTTTGTACCATTGCAATAAGTTCGTAGATGTACTGAAGCTAAAAAACAACAATGTTTAGTTTAACTGAAGGTTTATTTTGATGATTTATTTACGAAAAACCCGTTGAATGTATTTTAAAACAAATACATTATGCGAAAACATTTTATTCAACAATTTTATAGACCTCGTGGCATTGACATATTAATTTGAGGTTAGCAATTCAGTGGAAAAATTATTTAAAAATTTCATAAGGAAAATAAGAAATATTTTTTTCAAGACTCTATTTATATATTAGCCAATACCCTCAACTTCGCATACGTGACAAACTAATATGTTGACAATATTATTTAATACCAAAAAATTGTTCATATCTCAAATAGAATTATTACTTGTTAAAAGAGTATAAGTACTTTATAAATGATAACTTTAAATAATATTGAGTTTTTTTTATACTCCGCAATTGTACACCCTATCATGAGTGGAACAATAAGCTGTTACAATACCAAATTTAATCAAAATCGGTATAGCTATTTCTTAATTAAAAGATATATTTAGTAAATTCAAACATACAATTATAAACCAGAAAAAAATAGACAGATTTTAGAATTTCATATATTATTATATAATGATCGATTACATTATAGTAAACAACAATTCTATTTCATTTTTTTCAAATGAAGCAAATGATTTCGCAAGGCAATTTGTTTATCCTTAAAGCTGCGCTTGATCTTTCCCCTGGCTTTGTGTTTCAACATTTGAAAGTTTTTCTTTTTGTTCTTTTCCCGATTGGTTTTCGAGCAGTGGATATTCATACGGCCGTCACGATGGCCAAACTTTTCACGATCCTCTCGACCCTTTTGGATCGAGTCGATTCGTGTTTGCTTGTCGTGTTTTCGTTTTTTATAAATGTTTTCAATATCTTTGAGCTTTACAAATTCTGAAGTGGATTCTTTGGGGTCTAGTTTTCTTTTGGTGCCACGTTTTGCAAAGTCCACTTGCTTTTTAATGTTTGCCATATCAATTTGTTTGAAGTCTTCGTCGGTGAGAATACGATCGAGAACAACGGCTCTGGCTTTATCCTCTTTGTTTTCAACAGTTTCAGCCGATTCGATTTGGGATGAGGATTCATCGTTTTCGTCGTCTTGATCAATATCGATCCATTCTTCGTCATCCGACTCTGAATCGGATTTGACTGCGATATCTACGATATCATCGTTTGAATTTGACTGATTTTCCGATAGTACTTCAGCTCCGGGAATATAGTCTTTGGCATTCACTTCTCCATACTTTTTGATTTCCAACTCAATAGAAGCTTCAGTAGGACGTCCGCGATCTTTCTTATGCAAGAGCTTCGGATCATTTTTCCTATATAACACAATTAACGATCTGGCAGCCATCATCACAGATTTCTCCCGATGGCTTTTGTATTGAACCAAATCTTGTAGTAAATCTTCCGACATAACTAAAGGACAACGAGCACATATTTCCCTAATTGCATTTAATCTAAAACAAAAAAAATCTTTGTAAATCACTGAAAAAATCGATCAAGAAAACTCCTTACCCCACAGCCATTACATCTGACGAATTTCGTTCAGTTACAAAGTTATTAGCCAAAGTTTTGATCAGTGGTTCCAAAACATCAGGTGGAACCAGTTCATGACTGGCTTGAGCCGCAAATTGCAACAATCGAGTCACGTCGCGTTGATGGGGTTGTAAAAAGCGTTGAATATAAGGGTAAAAGTTGAACAAGAATAATTCATGTAAACCAATCAATCGCGATATTAAATCTAACGTCATAAGTTTAACTTCAAATCGATCATTTCTCGATTCCAATTGTTTGAATAATTTTTCCGCAAAACCCTGTGGATCGTGGATTAGCTGCAATGCTGAAAAGTTGAAGACCGGAGCCTTTGATTTTTTCTTCTGCGATTTGGCCTATAAATAATAAACGAGTAAATATTAATAAACATATACAAAATTAAAAATTTGATTTACGGATCTCTAGTTTCCGCTATGCTAATTTATTATACTTACAACTAATTTCTTCACTTTGGCTAATTGTTTTTCTCGTTTACGGGTCTTTTTATTAACTTTATTGGCCATCATTACTTCTTTGGCGTCAGGTTCGTCGTCCGAATCACTGGCGTCGGAGTCTTTTTCGTTTGGATCTGAACCGAGGAAAAATTTCAAAGCTGTAACAATTACCTTTAAAAAGGGAAGAAAATATTTATTAGTAAATTAAAGTCAGATTACGTGTATGAAGTTTCGTATATGGCCTTATCTACTAATATTGAACTTAATACCATAATTTTTTTTCCTATACTTACTTTGGCTGTTTTGGAAAAACAAGCTCCAGAAATAACATTAACAGTTTTAGCATCATTCCAAATATTCTTTTTATACAATTCAATCATAATATTAACAGACATTTTCACAGCTTTCGGATTGCTGTCTTTCAACATGGAAAACATAAAGTTTTGTAAAGTCTAAAAGAAAAATCTTTAAAAATAGTTCTAAATGCATCAACCGTAAACTTACCGAATTCAATTTGGCATTTTTATGCTTTGAATTAACATTTTTAATGTCGGTTATGATATGTTCTTGCAAAAATGTCCGTAACTGCTTATCGGGGCTGCGAAGAAGTTGGAAAAACAATGACAACAAATCGGTTGGGGCCAACAAATTTTTATTACGTAACGTTATTAATCCTTTACAGAAAACTGTTCGCATGGAACTCTCCAAAACAGTGTTGTGTGTTTGGAGAATTTCCACCAACGTTTGCGGAAATGAAACCAACTCATCAGGATAACAATGGGCTACCTAATAAATACCACACAATTTTATCGTAAGAAAATAATTTATTAAAATATTACAAAAAAGCGAAAAAAATACAAAACTTATTCTAAATTAAATCGTACAGATATTTTTTAATATTAAAACCGACCATTTTAGCAATATTTTGAATGCAGTTAAAATCAACGATGCACTTATATTTTCGTCCATTTAACTCCAAATCGTTGCCGATAGGAATTAGTAATTTGAGTTCAACAAGGCTAGAAAGTTGAACTAATAAGTTACTGGTAAGACCAACTTGTTCGTCGATTATGGCATAAAATATTGCTAATAAACGGTCGAGGGTGAAAGGTTTTGGTCCCAATTGTAGATTCATTTTGTCAAAGGTTTTACATTTATTTAAAGCTCCTTGTACGGTCTTCCGTTTTTTACCATGATACTTCATAAACAGTCTTTTATCTTCCTTCGCTGGATTATAACTAGCCAAATATGAAGCTATCAGTAAATATTTAGCATAGAAAGGCAATTCAATAGTTTGGGACAAATTATCATTTAGTTCCGGTTTATTAACGGTTGTGGTAGCTTGAATGCCCTCATCGAAATTTAAAACCTTTTGAAACGTTTTGGTAATATTTTCGGACGTTTTTTGTTGTGCTATAGCATCAAAAACTTGAACACGGGAATGCAAGGATTGCATACTTTGTCGAAAAATCGGAGCCATATAACGCCATAATTTCGAAACATCGTTTTGATTGATTTCTTGATTGAAAACCGGAAGACAGTAGGTCTTTAAGTGGCGTTTGGCCCAATACTTTAAATCGTTTAAATCATGGCAAGATCTATGAAACACGGACAATAAAATGTTAAGATAGTTCTTATAAAAATCATATTGCAAGTCGAATGTCTCTCCCAACTCATTTTCCATTATAATCTTCGACTTATCGTAATTTAAAAGCAAAATATTTAAAAGTTCTTCCTTAGTATATTGAGGAAAATGCAACAAAATTGGAGGTTTAACCGATGTAAATCCATAGCTTTCGTACGCCAAATTAGAGATAAAAATCACTGATATGTTTAAATTGGTGAATTCTTGCAACCGAGTTAATACTGAAGCCAAAATTTCTTGATTTCTCAACTTCTCAGCTTTATCCAAAACCAAGACTAACGGAAAAACGTCTGCAGTAAGTCCTTGTCGTTTAAGAGCGTTAATGAATTCCATGCTATTATCGCATTTGCAGGAAGATTTGAAATCACAATCGCGGGACAGGACATGTCCAACAAGTTTATTCAAAATCGATTCAAAAAGAATTTTCTCACTATAACATTCGACGAGATTGACAAATATATGGTTTAAATTAAGTTTTTTAAGCACATGTTCGACCACAAAGGATTTGCCTGTGCTTTCTGAACCGTAAATGAACACCGATTCGGGAAACAATTCGTCCTTATGTCCAAAATAATCAAACAATGCATTTATCTGGGTCTTCCGAAAAGGAGCTTTTACAGCCAATGAAGCCAAAGAATCCATTTTTGATTTGGGACTTGCGTTTCGAAAATCAATCCTAGAAGAAATACTAACGATCAGATCTTCACTAGGACTACAAAATTAGAATTGAAATAACTCAAATGTCTGTTCTTCTTTTAGCTTCTTTGTCTTTCACCTATTTGTCCAAAACAAAAGAACGAGTATAACACTACATCAAACATGTGAAAGCCAAAGAAACCAAGTGAAACTACTCAAAAACTATTTTCCTTTTCAATTTTACCAATTCCAAGATTGATTTTGGAAACTTTAATTAGTAAAGTAGAAATAGTTAAGCACAAACCTGAGATATAAACGTTACAAGGTCCTCGACGGCTTTGTTATGTTCGGTTGGGGAGAGGCGAAATATGTTTACACTATTGGTAAAATGGCGAAATTGTTGCAAAAATTCCTCTTTGTACGATTCCGGATCACGTTTTATCAAATTCTGCAATTGCGGCAAATTGTCCGGAAGTTGATTATTGTATCGAACCATAGTTAAAAGACTATTTATGCATTTTTAAGGAAAAATAACGCAAATTATACTGTTAGAAATAGGCGCCAATGTAGACGTCAATCGACCATGTGCAAAATGAACACAACCTCACTTATAGTTGCTGATCCAGAAATTCCGGCTCCCATAAACATTTGTAGCGTAACAACTGAGAAACTAACATGGAAGATAAACAAACGCATTGAACAGAAAGTGATAACAAAAAAGTCATTAAATAGGTGCAAGTGGACCATTACGTTATATTACCATAAGTTATATTACGTTAAAAAAAACGTTAAAGCTTTTAAAGCTTTTAACTATCGTAGCAATTGTTGTACTTTAAAAAATAGTTATTAGTTAGTTATGCTAAAGAATCTTAGTTATATTAATTTTAGCTAAATTTTAAAATATTTTTTTGCCGTATAATTTAAACAAAATATTAGTTAAGGAATTTTTACTTGTATTTAAAAACGTATAAATAAAACTTTTGAAAAAGTTAGCAAACATTGTTTTTTAATTAAAAAAGTATTCATTTTATATTTTAAACCCCTACAGGATTGAATTTCTTCATCCAGCATTACTTATTCCTACTGAGATTCCTTAAGTTGAGATAATCTAATCCTCCTCTCAATAAATTCAAAAATTGAACTGTTTTCTCATTATTTCCTCAATGATTAGTTTTCCTCTTATAACAGCTAAAAAATGTATTTTCCATAAATTTTCTTTTCAAGAGTTGCATTTAATTAAACAATATATATATATATTGTTGAAAATATAATTAAACAGTTACTGAATTAACTTTCTTAATTAATCGATTTTTATTTGGTGTTATACATTCAATACTTTTTTATGGGGTTGCATAGCTAAGTAGCGTCTTTGAACTCTCGTTAATAAAGATAATTTTAAATTACATTTGATTTCAATGTTTTTATAAAAATCCTTTGCATATTTGAATGATGGGGGAAAATTCCATTCTTTCAACATATAACTTGATTTGGCATTCTCACGTGTAAAACAAATTTAGATAACTTTTATTACGGTATCATTCATAGTGATGAGACTTTTTCCCTTATATTTTATATAAACTCTTTTAAATTTGATTAAAATTATACCAAAACTAATCTGAAGTTAAATACCCCAAAACTGATTTTTAAGGGTCGCTACAAACATCCAAAACTAATATCAATAGCTAATTTCGAGAATAATGAATAGTTTATGAAGTGATTCAAATTATTTACAATGAGAAGAAGAATAAGAATATAATAAGAAAAATAATAATTTACATAATTAATTCATTATTAAATAATTGGAGTTAATATAGTGATCGAGTTAAAGAAATCATATTAACCTAATGAATTAACTTTAGGCAACGTGCATAATTTGGTGTAACAATGGCTGCCTATACCCACAAAATATTTTTTTTATCTTTCTTAAAATTCTAAAATTTCAATTAAATTTCAGTGAATTTCGTGTTTGAATTAAAATAAATTAAGACTCAAGATGTTTATTTAGATGACTAGAGATAAATTCTGTCTAATTACTTTATTCGAATAACTTAAGTTTGAGTCGTAATAAAATTAATTATATTCAAAACTGAATTGATGTGTTTTTACTCATTTTTTATAGCTCATTCATATAAAATGTCATTATTGGTAACATATGAATATATATATACTTTTCGTTTGTAAATTACTTTTTCCGAGAATTTAATTTGCAAGGTGAAACTACTTAATAGTTATAAAAATATCGAGAGATAATGATTTTAATTAAAATAGCCACTACTTATATTGTATGAGGAGGCGATTTTTTTTCAAAGTAATGTAAAATATGTTATTTGAATCCTAAATTTGTTGCATGATTTTCACATCTTGTGGTTCATTAAACTTAAATTTGACTAATTCATTTACATGAACTAAAAATAGCATCGAATTGAAAATTTCTCAAGGTTGAGGAAAATTTGTTTGTTTTTCCTACTATTGATTTTTTTAGTCCTTTAACCTTGACTTTAACTACGACGAAAGCCAAGTTTCTATCCCAGAATACTAAATTATCAGTGTTTTCTATTATTATTTTTATTTAAAAAATTTATCAAATAGATGTTTTGGTAGACCTTCACAAGAATGCTGCGTTAAAGTTAATTTAAATGATTCGAGAAGAAAATAACTATTATCATTTAACGAAAACTAGTTCAGACAAGTTTGCATTTCTTTCATCATTGTACCCAAGAACTCAGGCCAAAACCGAACCTGCAAGACGAGAATGTACAGATTTGGGAAATTCCAAGATTTCTTCAGACAGCCCATAATTATATCCTTTGAAGTTGAGGAGATTTCGTTGAAATAGCCGAATTGGATCTTTTCAGGTCAATGTTTTCGGGGGTAGACAATTAAATCTTCTGGTAGAAAAAGTTCCTATAATAAAAATCATGTGACCGACTGTAATGACGACAGGCGTCACAAGTTTCTCTTTACGCAAGGATGTACTATTGGCTGCCAGTGACGTCAGCGACGTGTTGTCGCTGCCCCCCATTGGTCGATTATCGTGAGTCATGAGAATTTGCTTCATTCATAAATCGATTTCCCTCGAAAACAAGAGATATAAACATACAAAACTATTAAATTTAAATCTTTTATTGCACTCGCACAAAACTTGGCGCCTAGTATAAATGGATTTTACAGAAATTTCGATTGCACAATAATTTTTCAAGTTGCGTAGTTCAGACGTGTTTCCAAGTCGTAGCTTCAATAACTAAATTTTAAAGCTTGAATCGGTTAAAAACCACATTTAGTCCTTGGCTAGTGTTATTTGTAAACAATCGGCATACCACTGTGACAATTTAACGTTTTTTTTCGGCGTATTTCAAGTTCAAAAACGTAGTTTTTGAACTTCCGTTTTCATTGTCTTTGTGTTCAACAACTGTTGCAAATCTACATTGTTGCGTGGATTAAATAGCTACGAGTAAGTACTGGCATTCATTAAATATTCCAAGCTTTTTCTAAATGCTTTTTTCTGCTTAGATTGAGAGCTTTTAACACGCACACCAAGTCGTTGGAGAGGAGAAGCTTCGAATTAAAGATTCCTATTAAAAGCGAGAAACAAATACATGTAAGTACCTACCAATTAGAAAAAAAATTATATAACATTCGATTTTATGAAAGTCATGAAAATTATTAATGCGTCAATAGCTTGAATGATAAGAGAGTAATTTTTTTCGTTGTTAAATGATAAGGATATAGTTGTTATCAAATGCTCATTACCGACTATTCAAGTTTAGAGTTAGAAAAAATCGAAGAGAATAAAGTTCAAGTGTTCGTGGGAGGTGTTTAATGCTGATAAAATATCTCTTTGATATAGAATAATCTTTATCATTAAATTGGAAAATATTTAATCAAAAATAAAAATCCCTTTTGTTCCTTTGGAATTGTTTTATAGTTCTTATAACTTAGGTGTCGTTTATGATTACTTTCGAATAGTTCAATAGTAGGTGTAATATGCTGATATGAAAAATTTCGGATAAAATTGATAATAAAAACAACCATTGAATTTAGATCTACGCAAAAAAATCTATTTTGAATCTTTCATTGTATTTTTAATGGAATTTTATAGATGCTTTATTACAACTACTATCTTTAGTGATTCTAGAGTTAATAAAAGTTTGCAAATTGAGAATTATTAAAAAATTACCCCTTACGAGTTTGGAACCAAGTATACTTACCAGTTTTGAAGTTGCCATATTGCCAAACCAAATTATTAAGTTTGAAGAAGTTTATCTTCATTTAATAGATATAGTTTCATTAGTTAATTAGATTGGTGCACAAGAATTATTAGATTTTTTAAGAAATATATAAAAACTATAGGTATATCTATTTACAAAAGCTGTTTTTTTAGTCAAAATATTTCTCCAAAAGATTTGAATGCATGAATATATATAGTTTGATATGTACACTGAAAAGACCGACATTTTATAAGCACTAATCCAATATTTCCGTTAACGATTTCTTTAAATTTATCACTGTCCGAATCTTTTCGGAAAAGATCTTCCATTTTTAAGATGAACTAAGTTTTCTGATTTCACTCACGATAAACTCTTCCCACTTATGTTTCATAGTTGTAAAAACCTCTGCAATTTTAGGAAGCCTAAAGTAGCTTAATTTAAAATAATTTGCTACGTAATGCCTTTTTTGTCGTTGGAGTCTTTGAATTGATGACGAATGTATACAGTAAAACCGAATTTTCAGAAATTAGTTTTTATTGCAGAAATTTGTATTAAAATTTAGAGGACTCAAATTAGTTTAAAGAGGAGAACTAAGTTTATTCTGTTATTGATAAGAAGGTTCTCAGCTTTTGTGAACTTTTAAATTTTCGATATTGCACCATAATTGCGGAATGAACTCATCAAAGCTTATTTGAATTTGAAACTTATTTGAGGTTGAATTTTTAATAATTCATTTTTGACTATAATGGCATTAAGCTTTAAAAATTTGATCAAAGTAATGATTTCAGCCAACCAAAAGATCGGGTACTTTTGATTCCGTATGGTAAATTTGGTTTTTGATTAAGACAAGTAACATAGGTATACATTTTTGAAAATAGAGTCAAGCCGACATTTTGATTTGAAAAAGTAATTAAATTGGTGCACAAGAAATACTAGATTTTTAAGTAGAAACATAAAACTTTAGGTATATCTCTTTCTAAAAGCTGATTTTCTTTAGTCATATTTCTCAAAAAGATTTTAATGTATTTATGCCTGTGAATATATATAGTTCTATATATATATATATGTATATATATATGTATATATATATATATATAATTTTCTATTATCTTTAATAATTAACCAAATTTGTTTCTCTATAAAATAAAGTTTTTATTAGAATTAAGATTATTAATTACAATAATGAAAAATTACCTATAAAATAAAGAAACGACAATTAAAGCTAATTATTCGTACAATTCTAATATTTGTAAAACTATGTTATTGCAATTTATAATATTTGTAAAAATTAATTATTTATTTTATGTCAAAATTTTGTATGTTATAAATCAAGCGGCTGAGGAAGTACGCGCCAAAATTAAAGGGAATATATTCTCTTTACATCTCCCCTCCTCGAGATGTAACTCCTGCGATGTTTCGATCATTTTCATTATTTAACATTGGAATCAATTTTGTTACATGGAATAGATTTGTTTCTTCATTTCTTTTTCCAGTCTTTATTTTATAAATTGAATTTGAATTTTTTTTGTCTATTGTAAATGGTCCGATTCTTAGTTCTTCTAGCTTCCTTCTATTAAGTTTGTTTCCACTTTCTATGAATACCATATCCCCCACGTTGAATTCATGGTGTCTTCTATTTCTGTCGAATATATTTTTATTATAGTTATGGGATTTCAATGTTCTCTCTAATGCTATCTTCTTATCTCTTGCCCAGTCTTCTCCATTCTTCCTTCTTCTCAATTCCTCCGGTATATTACTGGTGTCTGTACCATGTAATAGATATTCTGGTGTAAATCCTGTAATTGTATGTTCTAATGTATTATAAGTATTAACACATTCCCTTGCTATCGATGTCCATGCTCTCTTTTTCTTCTTCTTTTGTAATAGTTCGTTATTCATCTGATCCAATTTTATTTCATCTATTTTAACCATTCCAACATCATACTTGTCCTTTGCAAACACTGACTTGTTGTTATCCATTAATTTTTCTATCTTAATTCTTTTATCTCTATCTAAATGTTCTAGTTTACTATCAAATTCATCTACTTCCACGTGTTCGTTAAAATTAACTGAACAATTTATGGCTTTATTTTTGTTTGTATTTAATATTTTTTTCGGGTTTTCTATGTCATCTATTTTCTGTGAAACTTCCAAATTTTCATTCATTTTCAACTTGAACACGGGAATTAAATCTAGTCCTATTATAAAATCTTCGAAATCATCTCTTTCTACTATGTACACGTCTACTTCTTTTTCTATATTGAATATTTTTACCCTCAATCTTACCAATCCATTCGTATGATTCACACCATTGACAGACTTTATGAATATTTTGTTTTTATCCTCACTATTACCTTTTATCTTAATCCACTTCGAATTTATTAAAGATACTTGAGAACCCGGATCATATGTACCCATCATCTCTATTTTATTGCCAATTATCATCCTAAGCCTGATCAATGGTGTTACGATTCGTTTTTTTGCTTCTTTATTTAGACTTACTTCTATTACTGCATTGATCCCAATAGCTTTAGGTCTCCTCACTAGTTTAAACCAGCACTTCTCTTCTGGGTGATATCTTACACCTTTACCCAAATCTTCACATATCTTGCATGGTTTTTTTTCTTCAATTTTTACTTTGTATTCGGGTCTACCTTCTCTTTTAGATATTTTTCTTTTATCTGACATTCCATCAAGCTTTTGTAATTCATTGATTAAGATTTTTGTATTTAGTATTTCATCCCTGTCAATTTTCTCTCTGATAAATTCTGGCAGACCAAATGCAATTCTATCTATCATTGTATCAGCGTCCATATTCTTATTTATTTCCAATAATAGTCGTTCTTTCGTTATTGCATATTGCACAAGTGAACCCTCTTTATACTTAAAGTAGTGGGCATATGCTCTGCTGCTCCATCCCTTACTTGAAAAGGTTTCTATTAACACCTGTTTCCATCCATGCCAATCATTTTCATGTTCTCCTTTAATGGCTGTAGAGGTGTACCAGTCTTGGGCAGTTCTATCTAAAAATGTCCTTAATAGTTCGATTTTGGTTTTATCTTTCTGGATTGAAAATCTTTCACATTCTTTGTCGAATGTGTCTAACCATTGTCTAACATTAGATGTTTTATAATTAAATTTTTCTATAATAAATTTATCCGCTACGTGTTTTAAATTTTTTTCCTCTTCTTTTTTTTCGGATTTTTCGACTAATTTTTCTAATATTCCTGCTAATTCTGATTGTTCCTTTATATCTTGAAAATTTTGCCTTAAATATTTTCCTCCAAAGTGAATATTCCCATCATCGTCCAAATATATCTTTTGCAATTCTTTTGTTAGCGTTATCCATATTATTAATTTATCATTTCTTTTTACTAATGAATCTTTGACTTTTTTAAAAACAGCCGTATTCCTTAACTCTTTATGGGAATCCGCATAAATGAGTTCGTCCGGTATTGCATATCTATCACCTTGTTCCGTCAAAATTGATGTTATGGCTACCACTGTAGTTTTACTATCCTTTGGAGAAGCCACAGCCTTAAACTCAAACTTCAACTTCATTTTGTACAGAAATTGTCGTTTTATAATTTTCTATTATCTTTAATAATTAACCAAATTTGTTTCTCTATAAAATAAAGTTTTTATTAGAATTAAGATTATTAATTACAATAATGAAAAATTACCTATAAAATAAAGAAACGACAATTAAAGCTAATTATTCGTACAATTCTAATATTTGTAAAACTATGTTATTGCAATTTATAATATTTGTAAAAATTAATTATTTATTTTATGTCAAAATTTTGTATGTTATAAATCAAGCGGCTGAGGAAGTACGCGCCAAAATTAAAGGGAATATATTCTCTTTACATATATATATATATATATATATATATATACTAAAAAAACCGACATTTCATAAGCACTAATCCAATATTTCCGTTAACGATTTCTTTAAATTTATCAATGTCCAAATCTCTTCGGAAAACATCTTCTATTTTTAAGATGAACTAAGTTTTCTGATTTCAATCACGATAAACTCTTCCCACTAATATTTCATAGTTGTAAAAACCTCTGCAATTTTAGGAAGCCTAAAGCAGCATCATTTAAAATAATTTGCTAAGTAATACCTTTTTTGTCGTTGGAGTCCCTGAATTGATGACGATTGTATACAATAAAATAGAAATTTCAAAAATTAGAGGACTCAAATTAGTTTAAAGAGGAAAACTAAGATTGTTCTGTTAAGATAATATTGATTGAGAAGGTCCTCAGCTTTTGTAAACTTATAAATTTTAGATTATTGTATTATAGTTATGGAGTGAATTCATCAAAGTTTATTTGAATTTAAAACTTATATGAAGTTGAATTTTACCATTTTTTGTTTATAAAGTCCTTAAGTTTTATTAATTTGATCAAAGAAATGATTTCAGTTAACCAAAAGATCTGCTACTTTTGATTTCGTATGGGTCATTTGTATATTAGATGAACTAAGTTTTCTGATTTCAATCATGATAAACTCTTCCCACTAATTTTCATAGTTGTAAAAACCTCTGCTATTTTAGGAAGCCTAAAGTAGCATCATTTAAAATAATTTTCTAAGCAATGCCTTTTATGTCATTGGAGTCTTTGAATTGATGACGATTGTATACAATAAAACTGGAATTTCAGAAATTAGTTTTAATTGCAGAAATTTGAATTAACATTTAAAGGACTGAAATTAGTTGAAAGAGGAGAACTAAGTTTATTCTGTTATTGATTCAGAAGGTTCTCAGCTTTTGTAAACTTTAAATTTCAGATATTGCATTTAAATTGTGGAATGGACTCATCAAAGCTTATTTGAGGTTGAATTTTTAATAATTCATTTTAGACTATATAGGCATTAAGCTTTAAAAATTTGATCAAAGTAATGATTTCAGTTAACCAAAAGATCTGATACTTTTGATTTCCTATAGGTCATTTGTATGTTTGAAAGTATAACTTTGGTTTTTGAATAAGACAAGTAATATAGGTATAAATTTTTGAAAATAGAATCGAACCGTTATTTGGATTTGAAAAATTAATAAGTTGTAGTGATTAATAAGATTTCAAGGAACATATTGACTGATTTAAGTAGAATAAGACATTGAATATTTGACTTTATTTTCAGTTACAAGAAACATGGCTGCTGGACAAATCACGGGAGCAAAATGCGCTCGACGGCAAGTGCTGCGATCAGGTCGCGGCGAAGACTCCTACCCGATTGTCAACCCCATTTATAAGGCGCGGGTCCTTGCCTCCAGCCGGGAAAGGTTGGACCGGGCTCATCTCTCCCGACTACCCAGTTTCACTGAAGGTACATAGAGCTACAAACCGAATTAAAGCCTCCACCTATCAAAGTTTAAAAATATTTTATTAACATTTTAGAATCCGGAAAACAAAGTTGTGGCAAATCTATTCAACGACGGAGTAATCGATACAGCGACAACGCCAACACTTCCGATGGATTGGGAGTACTTTCAAGATTTGGAACAATGGGTCAACATACCCGAATTCGTTGTTCAGCCGTCCGCCGCAATGGCTTACGATACAGGTGAATCATTAACAAGCACACGAATAGCCACTGGTCACAGTGAATCAGTTCACTTGAACCAACCTCTCTTACTGGATCCAGACGACGATTTGGACGCAACAATCTGGAAACAAACATCAACAGATGCGTTTTCAGCAGCTGACAATCGAGAATTGGATACCACGACTATTGATATTTTGACGCCACCAACTCTATTAGCATCCGAAAGTGTGTCTTGTGATGATATTGAACATTCAAATAATGCATTAAGTAATCTTATTGATAATAATCAGCTGGTAAACGGGATAATTAATTCTAGCAATATTGATGATAACGAAAATGTTAATAATACGAGTGTAGTTTTTAACTTAGATATAATTGATGATGTTAATAATACAGATAAATGGCATAAATATGGACTCAAAACGTCCACTAGTAAAGACGTTATGTTATCGTCAGCTAATACATTTGTACCTAAAATTGTATCCGTAAACAGTAATTCTAATTTAAGTCCATCATCTTATTCACAATCTATCAATGAAACATTACCAATTGCAACTACAAAATCAACGTTTGAATCAATCACACCAACGAGTTCATATCCAATCAATAAACTAGAACCATTCAATTTTGACAAGACTTTAATCGACGAAAAAGAAGTTATTCGAACACCTGATGTCATCAGTACTGTATTATCCTTCAAAAAAGATGAATTCGATTTATTAGCCTACATTAACGATGTAAGACACCTCCAAACTTACCCATTTATCAAATACTTACAAATCTTTTCGTTTCAGGAAACTGACATTCTTGAAAACAAATCCACTACCTCCAGAAGGCAAAGTTTAAAACGTCCTCTATCTAGCAATAACGACAATGTTTCCCCTAAAAAACTATCTCCAAAAAAAGCCAAAACAACTGATTTAAGTTCACTTCAATCTACGCCAGTTTCAAGTCCAACCATAGCACCAGTTCGACGTGGACGTCCACCAAAATCACGGGTGAACTCCGTCTCATCCGACGACGTTGACGGTTCCAAATACCGTGAATTACGGGATAAGAACAATGAGGCGTCCCGACGATCGAGGATCAATCGAAAATTACGCGAAGCACAGATTGAACAAGAGGCTATTGTTCTGGAACGGGAAAATGTTCGACTAACAGCCAAAGTCAAAGAATTGGATCAATTAGTTTCACGAATGAAACAAGCGCTACTAACCACAGTACTAAAATCTAGTAAATAAGATTATTCTGTATATTCCTAATAAATAATTAATTAAGAATAAATTGTTTTGTTACAGATTTTTTATGATAATGTTTGTATATGCCATTTATGTTATAGTGTTAATTATTTAGCTTAACTAATAAAGGTGTTATGCCTTAGAAACCATTGTTTTTTGTCAAAACCCTTATGAATCCTTACAGGTTTAAATTAATATAACTTTTGTGGCGTTTTATCATAATTACGAGGCTTTACAAATTTGTAAAATTTATTTTTGCGTGCTAAAAAGTTGTAAGTTGAATTTTGAATGAAACGGATTTTTATTTATTCCAGAGACTTTCTGTAAATTGTAATTCATTTTTGTTAGTTTAAATGTTTAAAAAAAGAATTTCTATAGAATAATAGGAAAATCTAGAAAATAAAATTTGCATATCCAATTAATCAAGTTGGATTTTTGTTATTGACATAGGTTTCAAGCATTTTAAATCGTTTAACGCCGTAATAGAGCAAAAAATTACTTTATAATAGAAAAATTAACAACCCAAATTGAATTTGAAAATTTAAACTTCCTGAATTTGTTTTTTTCTTATTAACCAATCAGAGTTTGGCTTAGATAAACCAACCAATCACCATTCAGAATTTCGGCCCTTCTTATGGAATTCAACAGGTGACAGCTAGTTGTGGAAAACGTTTTAATTGCGTCATAAAATTTTCATGAAAAGTTATAAATTATTGAAGAAATATAGTGAAAAGTATATTTAATTAGTGTATTTTGAGTGGTATATAAGATTATTAACTTAATGTTGCTATTTTGTAAGTATAAACATTTAATTTTTTCTCCATGTAAAACTTTATGATCTCTAATGGTTTTCCATTACCTTCTGGGCTTCTATGACTACTTGTGATAAACGAAAACATATTTTTTTCTTTCACGTTATTGAATTTATTGTATTTTTTCAAGTCTTACGTAGGTTCTTCGTACGTATACAAGTTTTTTTTTTATATTACATTGCAAGTATATCAAAAAATTTGTTAAAAAAGTAACTTATTAGATCTATAGTACAAGATATGTATGTATGTAGTCCACATTAATTATCTATAAATTTTCTCTTCATTTGAGGGCATGACCATTAAGTATGGATGGGGTTGAATGTATGGTGAGGCTCGGCTGCCCATTGTTGCATATATTGGACGAACTCCGGCTGCTGCACTTACTGGTCGATGGGGCAAAGTCGCGGCATACATTGTGGGTGATGGGACATATAACGAGTGAGTACAACCACTTTTCATAACACTGCATGCACAACTACTGTTGGTTATGGCTGGTGGAGCCCCATTTGCCATGGGTCCTCCACGATACTGGGTCGTACTGGACATTCGAAGTCGAATTATGCATATGATGATGATCAAAATTATGATGAATGCTACCACACCACCAACGATTCCTAAAAAAGTATAAACAATTGTTAAATAATTGAAATAAAATGACCAAAAAGCAATTCAAAGTTTCAAAAACACACACAAAAACTTTCAAGTAACTTTGGTTTAGGCAACCCGTTTTTCACACATGTAGTGCTAGTTGCATACTTGGATAATTCTTAGAATTAAGTTTTTTTCTTAAATCTATTAAAAGATATATTTAAGTTGAGGTATTAGATAAACTTAATAACTGCAACATTTTTAAATTTGGTAAGTAGTCTTTTGTTAAAAGAAAAATTACCATTGATTACTATGAATTTTTAATTATTTTAATGGCATAATCAATAACGTCTTATATATGATACGTACACTGTACTCTTTTTCATCCCTCAGTTATATGCGTTATATGTATAAGATGTTTTTTTTACTTTTTTCGTGATGTTATTTATATGTGTAATCATGCGGAATAATGAACCATACCTTCGTATATTAAAAATTTCATCTCGATGAAGAGGATTATGATTTTAAAAGTTTTCCTACAGGAAGATAACATTTTTGTAAGTTCACATTAAAATATGTTAATTAACGCCAGATATTTAATTTTTTAAATCGGTGATTTGCACGCCAGATTTAAACATTTAACTCCAAGATAAATCAAATAGACGTACAATTTAAGTATAAAATGACGCCACAAGCATGGACAAAATAGAAATAAAAACGCCAAATAACGAATATTTTGAGGTCAAATAAGAAGATTTATTGAATAATTAATGCTTTCTTTGCTTTGATAGGCGCCAAAGTTTACGTTTTGGTCCTAAAGGAATACATTTAGTTTCCCCAGGGACTTCATTTTTTTTCAAACGGATTAGAAGATCCAACGTATGATTACACTTGTATTTTATTTGAAATATTGGACATTTACAATTACATTTACTAATATCAGCATCTATATTAAACGCCTAAGTGCCATAAAACTCTGTTCAAAATCTTCAAAAGTTTCCCAGTCTTCAATAATATATTTGGTTATCAACTCTGAAGTTATACCTTTATAATTCGAATTTGAAGTACATACGTAGTATGTATTATCCACTAAACTGGGCCAAAAATAATCAAGCTTTAAACATTGATATAATTTTTAGATTTATCTTCTTTATTTTGGAATTTTGTAACTAACGAACAAATAAATATATAGAAATTAACAATATAGATTCTTGAAGGGAATTTAATGCTCTATAAAAAAGGTCTTTTAACGTTTTTACATTAAATCACTTTTTCAAAAGTTATTCACAATTAAAGTTGAAGGAAAAATTAAATTATTGTGTTTTTTCGTTGTTGAATCAATTTTGAAATAGTGATTTTATGTAGAAACGTTAAGAGACCTTTTTCGTAGAACATTAAATTCCCTTCAAGAATCTATATTGTTAATTTCTATATATTTATTTGTTCGTTATTTACAAAATTCCAAAATAAAGAAGACAAAATCTAAAAATTATATCAACGTTTAAAGCTTAATTATTCGAAAACGGCATGTCTGGCAAAAATTTACAAAGAAACGTTTTTTGTAGGGAATTTAATTTTCTATAAATATATGTGCAGATGATTTTTTTTACCTTGATTGTTTGACAGCATTGACGCAAAAATGAAAGCACAAATAAAAAATCGAAATTAAAGATGATAGACCTCTTAATATTAAGGGCTCAAAACTTCCCGATATTTTTTTTTTTGTTACCTCGAACAATATTTTCGTTATACTATTCAAAAAAAAAAAATGGTCGATTTTTTTGGCCCAGTTTAATATCCACTTTTATTATTTTTTTGTTTTCCAATGCCCAATGATAAGATTCGGCCCATTCCTTTAAAATAACTGTTGGTTTCACAGAAAAAAATTTGTTGCAATATAGCTCTGGATTTCTGTCCATAGATCATTTAATTAGTAAATAATTTAATTTATTTAAAAATTGAGAACCAATTATAGATCTCTTAAAGTGTATAATCAAAATAAGATTTTTTCGCTGACTTTGAACAGTTACACTGTGTATACAATACATAAAATATATTGCAGTCCAATTTATTAACATAAACTTGAACAGAAGTTCAAACAAAAATTTTTGTTTTTTGTATTTTTGTTTGAACTTCTGTTCAAGTTTATGTTAATAAATTGGACTGCAATATATTTTATGTATTGTATACACTCTTAAAGTGTATTCTTTTTTAATTATGGAATTGGTAGATTCATTCCCATTGTTTGTACTTAGATATCCTGATGCTGTACCATCGAACTAATTTTGATATGATTTTAGCCACGAAGTATATTGTAATAATTAATAAATTCCGGAACTGTTTCTTTCCACTTTTCTACGAAAAGTGCTGCTACTTTTACAAAAGTTTGTTTATAATTGCACGTTTGTAAAATCAATTTGTTTGTTAATTAATAAATTAATAAATTTGCTAGGAATATCAATATTAATATCAATTTTATCTATTTTAATTTATATTAAAAAAGACCTTTTAAATTTGACTTTTAAATTTGTGGATAAATTGCAAATGTAAACATTTTTACTGACTTATTATAATATTTAGATGTTGTTGTTCATATTTAAAATAATTTTACATTATATGGCAGTGAATTAAATTTTAATGCTGTTAAATAACCATTTTCCTGTACATATTATAAAGAACTGGTCCCTTTTATTATCTGGCATTAAAAACACTTTTTTGACGTGATTTTCATCTTTTTAAACATATTAAATTGTAATAGTATGTTAGGAATAAGGACTTCTTGAGATGAATATAGTGTATTTACATAGTGTATCAGTAGATTTTAAATTAGATTTATCAATATTTACCTATGATTAACGTATCGTCATTGCTAACCGGAGGCGGTGCATTGACCACACTGGACGTGATGGGCATTCGTTTTTTTGGACTAACCGATGGTACAGACCATATAATTTGTGGTTCGGTCGTCGAAACTTGTGACGGATGTGCCACCTTATAAAAAGTTGAGGTAGAACTTCCAAAATAATTCAGTGGTCTCGAATCACACGTCAGCTCATCATCCCCAATTTCAATCAGCAATTTGCCGGCAAGATGTTCCGGTTTGGTGCATCTAACACCTGCGGTCATGTGCGATGGAAGCCATCGTCGTAGTGCTCGCACCCCACAATCACAAACAATTGGATTCGTTTCCAGTCCTAACAAGGTTACATCTTTTCTTCGGTCTTCCAACGCCACGAGTAATTGTGGCGATAATGTAGTCAATTGCGATCCGGTGATATCTAAGACGATTTTCGTCGAACGAGGCATCGAAAAGAAAAACGTTGGTGGTAGTGACGTTAACGAAGTGTTTCGTAACTCAATCACAATTCGATCGGTCTTCAATCCCGACAGTGTTCCTGATGCAATACTATGCAAACGGGAACCAAACAATCCAAGAAATTCCAGTCTTGGATGCAAAATTGATTCCAACTGATCATTCCCGATGGCCGAGTCTTTAATTTCAATATTAACTCGTTGCAAAAATGGTAAATTTTGCAAAATGCCCTGCACGCCTAAATACCCTAATTTCGGATAGTTGTAAGCCTCGAGACTTCTCAAATTTTTCACATCAGCAAACGCATTTTTTTCGATTCTCGTACACTCGGACAGTGTATGCATGTGCAACGACGAAAGCATTTCCAATCCCTGTAAATTGCCTTGCACAATCGATTCGATTGGATTGGCCGAAATGTTCAAATGTTCCAAATGCCTCAATTTCGCCCAAATTTTCGGATCCAATTTCATCAACTTATTTTGCGACAAATCCAAATTTTCCAACAGAGTCGCCCGTTCCAAAAACCTATCCGGTAACACACTAATATTGTTTAGTGACAAATTCAATTTGGCCAAGAACGGAGTTTCAAGTTGAATCAAACTTTCAATTCCGGTTCCGGCCAGATTAAGTTCGCGAACCGTTTTCGGTTCGCTTAGTAAGTTTGAGACGGACGTGTCCGTTAATGGATTGAAGGATAAATCGAGACGTTTGATATTGACCATTATACTGGAATCCTGAGGAATTTCTTTTAAGTGATTGTAGGACAAATCTACGGATGAAAGGAAGAAATATTGGCGTTGCAGAGCTTTGAGAGGAGCCGATTCGAATTCGTTGTGGCTTAAAAGGATATTTTCTAACATATGCAAGCGACTACGATCGAAAATCGTTTCTGGTAATTCTGAAAGTTGATTTCTTTCCAAGTTTAAAACTTCCAAACGAGCCAATCCTTCAAAAGTCCGATCAGCCAAACGTTCTATACTGTTATTACTTAAGTCCAAGATTTGTAATTGTGTCGAATTATGAAACGACATTTCACTAATTGTCTCCAATTGGTTATCATTTAAAAGTAAAATTCTTAATCGAGGTAATCGAGCGAAATCCAATTCCCCGATTACTTTCAATCCGTTTCCAGAAATATCAATAAATTCTAGATATTGCAACGATGCAATTAATTCGGCTGGGAAGAAGTTAAATTTATTTCGAGCAACGTTAATGGATTTCAAACGGGGATGTATTCGAAACGATGATGGGAAAATATAACTAATTTGATTATCCGATAGATCCAAATATTCTAAACTTGTACCAGTATTAAAAAATTCTCCTTTAAACGCATTTAATAAATTACCTCGTAATGATAATTTTTCTATATTCATTATATTAATAAAAGTAGACGAACGTATATTAACGATTCGATTATACGATAAATCGATAAGACTCAAATTGGCCAAACTGACGAAACTTCCTTCGCTTAATTCCGTCAAATTATTGTGGCTTAGATGGATTTCTTGGAGTTTTTTATTCTTTGAAAACAATTCAACTTGCAAATGTTTCATTCCCACGTGGCTGGCATCGAAAATTTTCAATTGCGTCACCGAAAAAAGAAACGATGTCAACACCGTATGTAAATGCTGGTTCTGGCTAATATTCAAGTACTCCAAATTCGGGAGTAGATACAGGAAATTTTTTGGTAAATCTGATATTCGATTATCGGAGATGTCCAGGTGTTTTAGATGCGTTAGGGATAGTGGAGGTCCGACAACAGTGGATATTCTATTTTGGGAAAGTTTTAAATACGTTAAAACTTTATCCAAACCGGCGTAGGCTTCAGAACTGAGAGTGGACAGTAAATTTTTGGACAAATCCAATTGCTCTAATTTTTTGAAGTGTTGAAATGTAGCTGCTGGAAGTTCCCGGATTACATTTTGAGAAAATGATAGCTTTTTCGTGTGGGAGGCCACCGAACGTAGAATATCACTAGAAACAGCTGCAATGCGATTACATTCCAGGTAAAGGGAACTGATGTTTAAAAGACGTCCTAGTGCCGAGGCTGGAATCACTAAAATATTATTGTCGGTTAAATCGATCGATGAGAGGTACTCGAGACCCTCGAAAGCATCATCTTCAATCTGTTGATTCAGGAAAGTAAAAATAATTAAAATTGAACCAAATAAAATCTAGAAAATAAGAAGTTCAACTTCCGTAATGGAGGTAAGACGATATAGTAATCGATAAGACGATCTAGACCAGCGGTTCCTAATCTTTTTCAGCCGTAGACCCCCAAGGAAATCTAGCATAATGTTAAGGACCCCTGAGTGAAAAAAAGGTGCAATTTTCGGGCAATATTATATTTTAATATTCCTTCATTAAATTAAAAAACAAACTTTTTCAAATGGGACCGCGGACCCTCAGGAGTCCACCGACCACAGGTTAGGAAACAATGATCTAGACCATGGGTCGGCAACCTGCGTCCCCCGAGAGACCTCTTGGTGCGGCCTGCAAGATTCTCGCCGCAACGCACATGACGGACACATAGCGTTTTATTTTTTAAAAAACTAAAATATTTGTACATAAATATTGTAGGTATACCTACTGCAAGTGCGCCCCGCACTGATCCCCATGAAAAATATTTGGCCCTTTTACAACAAAAAGTTACCGACCCATGACCTAGACTATTAGGACAAGTTATAAAAAAAGAACTTTAACTTGCTATTGCTATTTTATCATCAGTGTACCCCCCGTAATCTACGGAAGTTGATTTTCCTTGTTTCTGGATTATGTAAAATGATTTACGATTTAAATAGAAAACACTTACGGCTCGTAAAGAGTTAACGCTGATGTCCAAATATTTTAACTTTCGTAAACCTAAAAAGGTTCCTGGAGCAATGTTTGCAATTTGATTTCGACTCAGGACTAATGTTTCCAATGTTTCTAAGGATTCAAAGTTACTGTTGCTCAAATTCTGAAAAACCAAAATACAAAATTATATGTTTATAAAGTGCACCCCTTTCTATGGTAACGTTTTGTTTAAAATGACAAAGGGCAACGAGGGGTATAGCAGGGTTTGTATGGGAAAATTGCCCCTGATTTTTTGATTCATACTCAGGAAATCGTTTAGATATTGGATAAAAAAATAACCAAAGGACATAGGACGATAAGTATAGTGGCCCCAATCGGCCCCAGAAGGGTATTTGGATTATAATTTCAGAGTATATTAGTACTATTTAGATACATTAATTCGGCAAGTTTCAGATCCCTATGTATTACCGGTTCTTCAAAAATCGAAAAAAGCTGGAAATCAGAAAAAAAAAATTTTCTCAGAAACTTGTGAATCGATTTATTTGAATTTTGGATATGTTATAGGGGCTGATGGTAGTTTCTAGAAAAAAAAATTAAGAGCTTTATCGGTTTATAAGATCATTGCAAAAAGAGAGCTTTTTATTTTAATTTTAATTTTTAAGCATGATACAATTTTGGGTACAATTACGAAACTATTTTTTTCGGATTCCCCATTCAATTTCCTTTAAAATTATGTATTTTTTAAATTTTAAAAAACGGTACGCCATATTGAAAAAAATTAAAAACCGATTTTTTTACCCAAAAATCCATTAATGTAACAAACAGAAATAGAGCTTACGCGATTACTATACGAGTGTAAATTACAGAAAATATTGAAAACAATAATATGAAAACAGTTGTTTTCTATTAAATAAATTCAATCGTTAATATAAAAATTATTTTACACAATTATGATTAAGGCAGCATCAAGTGTGAAAAAAATAGTTTTGTAACTGTACCAAAATTGTATCAGGGTTAAAAATTAAAATCAAAAGAAAAAGCTCTCTTTTTTCAATGATCTTATAAACCGATAAAGCTCTTAATTTTTTGTCTAGAAGCTACCATCAGCCCCTATAACATATCCAAAATTCAAATAAATCGATTCACAAGTTTCTGAGAATTTTTTTTTTCTGATTTCCAGCTTTTTTCCAGATTTTTGAAGAACCGGTAATACATAGGGATCTGAAACTTGCCGAATTAATGTATCGTAATAGTACCAATATACTCTGAAATTATGAATCAAATATCCTTTTGGGGCCGATTCACTATACTTATCGTCCTATGTCCTTTTCCGCTTTTTATATTAAATGCTTTTAGAGTATATCAAAAAAAGCTCTTTTTTTTAGAAGTAAAATTTAAAGTTAATGACCTACGATCCCCTGAGTTTGAATTGAAAAAACCTCAGAGGCAATTTTCTCATACAATCCTTGCTATAACCTTTAACAGAATTCTGTTACTTTTTCTATGGATTGTGTGGAATGGAATGACTGTAGGTAAAAACCAAGGTTTATAAAATACACAGGTGGCCTCATGGTGGCTACGTGACGTATCTAGAAGAAATTCGTACATATCTTTCTGACTGATTCAATTTCAAAATTCTTCGTATGACGTCATTTTTTTTTTCTAATGGAGCAACCTGTGTAATTTACAAACCTTGGGTAAAAACCCTTTCAAATTCTGACCTTAATTATATTAGACGACAAATTCAAATGCTTCAAATTGGAAAACATTTTAATTGCAACGGTTGGAAATTCACTGATAAAATTTTGAGATAAGTCCAACGTATGCAAATTGATGGCTCCATCGAAAATATCACTATTGAATTTGGTCAAATGATTGCGCCGAAGACGTAAGACACGTAGCCGAGAAAGGCCCAAGAAGGCCCCGTGCTCGATGGTCGAAATTATGTTGTCAGATAAATCGACCATTTCAATTGATGGTTGCGTGTAAAAAGCGCCGTTGTGAATAATTTCTACAAAACGAAAAATATTTCAATCGAAAATTAAACATTACTCCTGACAACCATAATCCGAACCTATTCGATTTTTTCTTAACGACAACAACTTGAGAGCTTTGGGACCGTTGAGGGACTCATTTGGAATTGCAGTTAGACTATTACGTTCCAAATACAATTCTTGCAGACTTTCACAACCCTTGAAAATACCTTCTTCGATTCCCTTAATGTGGTTTCCACTTAAATCTAGAACTCGTAAATGCATTAATCCATGCAGTTCAGTCGTTGAAAATATTGGATTTAATGAGTCTCCAAGAAGGTTATCGGCCAATCGTAGGTCTACAATGAAAGATGGAAATCAAAACTGGAAAAATCAAATCTTTGGACAGGGATGAGGCAACTACCTGTTAGACTATCTCGAAGACTAAACAGCAATCGTTCCGTTAATCTTCTCAAAGAATTGCCGGAAAAGTCGAGTTTGCTTAATGGTAATGCCGAATTAGACAAGGCCTATTGGAAAAAAAAAGATTAATTTTATCAGCTATATTAGACTGATTTACAAAAAATGATGAATTTCTTTTTTCTTAATTATATCGAAAATATTGTTGGGAATGACAAAAAAAAATCCTGTGAAAGTTTAAGCTCTTAATATTAAGAGGTGCCGGATCGCAAATTTCGATTTTCCATTTAAATAACATGGGAACAATATTCTCTTGCACTTTGGAATTTTATAGCTAATGTTGGTGACAATATTTCGGAATGACCAAGTTATATTCTTGTAGAAAATTGAACGATCTGCAAAAAAGATCTCTGACAAGTTTTTGATTTATTTATTCCTTCAAAAGTTATTCGAGGTCAAAGTTGAACTAAGGAGAAATTTTAATATTTTTTCAATTTTATTGACGCAACTATCAATTTTATGAGAAAATTTTATAGGACGCTTTTTGTAGAGCACTTTTTTTTCTATAACTTATTTCTATAAAAGTTTTTGAAAATATTGTTGGGAATGACAAAAAAAAAATCCTGTGAAAGTTTAAGCTCTTAATATTAATATTAAGAGGTACCGCATCGCAAGTTTCGAATTTCCATTTAAATAATATGGGAACAATATTGTCTTGCACTTTGGAATTTTATAGCTTACGTTGGTGACAATATTTCGGAATGACCAAGGTTTATTCTTGTAGAAAATTGAACGATCTACAAAAAAGGTTTGTTACAGGTTTTTAATATATTTATTCCTTCAAAAGTTATTCGAGGTCAAAGTTGAACTAAAGAGAAATTTAAATATTTTGTCAATTTTTTGACGCAACCATCAATTTTATGAGAAAATTTTATAGGACATTTTTTGTAGAGCACTTTTTTTCTATAACTTACCTCTATAAAAGTTTTTGATATTTTTCACAGGTCCTAAGTTAATTAATTAAAATAAAAAAATAAAAAAATTTTCTTAAAAATATAATAATTCAGGGAGTTTTCAGTTTAATGCAAATAACTTAGGACCTGTGAAAAATATCAAAAACTTTTACGGAGATAAGTTATAGGAAAAAAAGTGCTCTACAAAAAAATGTCCTATAAAATTTTCTCATAAAATTGATGGTTGCGTCAAAAAATTGAAAAAATATTTAAATTTCTCTTTAGTTCAACTATGACCTCGAATAACTTTTGAAAGAATAAATATATCAAAAACTTGTACCAAGACCTTTTTTGTAGATCGTTTAATTTTCTACAAGAATACTTTATGGTCATTCCGAAATATTGTCACCAACGTGAGCTATAAAATTCCAAAGTGTCAGAGAATATTGTTCCCATGTTATTTAATTGGAAAATCGAAATTTACGATGCGGCACCTCTTAATATTGATATTAAGAGCTTAAACTTTCACAGGATTTTTGTTTGTCATTCCCAACAATGTTTTCGATATAATTAAGAAAAAAAAAATCATCATTTCTTTTGAATCAGTCTAAGCTATATATTGAGAAATTATTTGTAAGTAAATTGTAAGTTTTATTATTAATAATTAGATTCAGTTGATTTTCGTTGGTAATTTTCGATAGTTGGGTAGATTTTACATTGGTCCAAGTACTAACTCAGCTAAAAAATTGTATATTGATCCAACTATATTTATAAGTGTCCATAAAATGCTACTATTAAGTCTCAATTATATCTAACCCGTGTTGGCAAAACTTGTCGTCCGGCCCATCGTTGGCTAATCGAAACAATTGGAGCTCCATAGGGCAAAACGGAGATATCGCCCCCGACAAAAACGACTCGATCACAATCCAAATGAATAACCAATGACGGATTTTGTTCAATCAAACATCGACAGGGTATCCGCAATTCTCGCGACAACTCTTGGCACGGTTTCCAGGATTCCAGCTGAGCATTGATCAGGTGCAGCAACGTTAATATCGCAAAGATTATTTGCAAAATCTGCAAAAAAAAAAAATACATTAAAATCTATATATCGGTCAACCAATTAATTGGCTAATTTCGCGAGTCGAATTTACCGTACGTTTTGCATGTTTCTCATTTTAAATTAACAACAATAAATTGAGTAAATAATTGGTATCAGTCGTAATGGACTTTGCTGGTAGAGAATAGAAGTGGAGAGGATACGATTTTTTTTCGATATAGAGAAAAAAAAACGAATTGAATTCTAGAAAATGTGCATTGTTTACATCTCAGCTAATTATTTTTTTTTGAAATTAATTTAATTATGATTCATTTATATAATTCTAATGAAATTATTGTACTTATTATTTATATAAAAATACTTTTTGTGCTCAATTTTTGTTGGCCGGAGGCTAAAGATGACCGCTTTTTGGATTTTTGAATAAGTATCACCATAGGTACTACGTTTTCACTGCATAAATATATTTTTTAAGGCTTGGTATAGGTGTTTATTTGTAACATCAGCAGCTGACAACAAATAGGATCTATAGGATCAATAGGACCTAATGTTAGTTATTTTTTATTTGTGCTTTCATTTTTGCTTCAGTGCTGTCAAACTATCAAGGTAAAAAAATTCATCTGTACATATATTTATAGATAATTAAATTCCCTACAAAAAACGTCTCTTTGAAAATTTTTGCCAGACACGCCGTTTCCGAATAACCAAGCTTTAAACATTGATATAATTTTTAGATTTATCTTCTTTATTTTGAAATTTTGTAACTAACGAACAAACAAATAAAAATTATATCAATGTTTAAAACTTAATTATTCGAAAATGGAGTGACTGCCGAAAATTTTCAAAGAAACGTTTTTTGTAGGGAATTTAATTTTCTATAAATATATGTGCAGATGATTTTTTTTGCCTTCATACTTGGACAGCACTGACGCAAAAATGAAAGCACAAATAAAAAATCGAAATTAAAGATGATAGACCTCTTAATATTAACGTTAAGGGCTCAAAACTAGCCGATATTTTTTTTTTCACCTTGAACAATATTTTCGATATACTTTTCAAAAAAAAAAAAAAATAGTCGAATTTTTGACCCAGTTATAGATGGTACAAAAAATTACAATATTTGATAATGATTCTTCACATTTATGAAGTTCGCAGGTATTCCTACATAGAAATTAGCAATAATTTCAATTAAATAACTAACTGCAATTAATAGGAAGAAAAATCACTTAATTTCATATTTTCAATAATTCTACAGGATGAGATATTTCCAAATAACAGAAATAAGTTTTATGGAAGCATTTTTGTATTCTGGTGCAAATGTGATGCGGACGTCTTATATAATCCTTGGATATTTCAGGGGTGTTCAGTGATTTAATAGATGTTAATATAAAATAATAAATAGAATAATTAGATACTACAACTTAACTATCATTCTATGTTTTACTGCTCAATGTTTTCAAAGGTTAATTTTATTTAAATTTTTTTAATAGTAATTTTCCACCAATCGTAGCGACTTAACAATACCATTTCGACCAATCATAGACATTTTTACAGCAACTTTCGTAGCTCCAAAACTTTTAATTATTCCAACCATAAATGGTTGATAGCCACCATTGAAAATTTCGCATAAATCCCTTTCGACCAATAACTTTTATTTACGAAAAAAAATTCCATAGTAACCATTATCGTTTCAAAGCTCCTGACCAATCAAACCTCCAAATCATTCACAGCTACCTTGTATAATTTTCCATAGCAAAATTCCAAAGCATTAAAAAAAAATAACACTTTCAAAACCCATAAAAAATTTACGAGTCTTGTAAACTTTTTCGGAATGTTAATCCCCAAATTTAAACCTACATTAGTTCAAACGCCCATACAATAATTAAATTTTGATAAATTAATTTAAAACTCATGATTTTCGCGCTTGATTTCTCAATGGTTTGAGATACGGCTCAATGTTTTGTATAACGGAATCAAATGATTTAGATGCTTATAAAGATGATTTAATGATCGATAAAAATATGACGAGGTATTAATTTAGATGTAATATGTCGAATAAAAATTTATTTTATTGAGGGTCAACTTTGGCTTTTTTTTTCGGGAGGAAGTAGAACAAGACGTCAAATATTACTTCTACTACTGTAACGGTGATTTAATATTTGTTATAAATCCACGAAAAAAGTTAAATGAAACGAATGATTTATCTGTTGGAATGGCGTTTTTTTTTCCGTTGTTGATTTTTGCAATTTTTCCTCATTTGCGGTTTTGTCGCTAACAAGAAAATGATGGCATTTTATGGTAAATAGTCTTTCACATATGAGAGGCACGTGAGAGGCCCCGCAACCCTTCCGAAGTTGGGGCCAGTGACCCTTCTTGCGGCAATATCATCATACGTGCGCCTCTCCAACTAACTGTATCTTGCCAATAGCACTTCTTACTGTATCTTTTGTATTTGATACAAGATATAGCGCACATTCTTTCTCATCACCAACGACGATGTGTTATGTAATACGCCAATCTTTTAAAAAAAAAAAGAAAAAAGAAACATTCTAACCGTTTCAACGCATACTGTGACTTGGAGGAAGTCTTAAGACTCCAACTCCCTACCAAATAATCTTTAAGTGCTAATCGTCCACCAAAAAAGACCACCAAATTAATCTTTCCAAGATTTTCAAAAGCAGGTGCATAAATTCACAGGTGTAATTGACATTGAATTAATCGATTATAAAACAATCGATTAATCGATAATTGATCAAACCACCAATAGTCAAAATCACTATCATTAAATAACAGTGAAATTAGATGAATTTATTGCAGTTTTGATTTGTTTCCCTATTTATTCAAGAAATGCGATTCTAATTAAATTGTCCATATGCGATAATAACTGGTTCATCAGAGAAAGTGTAAATATTTTCACTGCAACGATATTCTTGCGTATCGCAACAATTTTCCGCAAATATAGATTAAGTAACTTGACATAAAAATAAAACGAAAGTCATAAATAAGAACTTACTATGGACATTAGGTTAAAAAAAATGAGGAAATGATCATCAAGATCTTGAAAAGAAAGTTGCATAAGATGCGTTTTAAATAGTAATTATACTTAATGTGTTTTAATTAGTACCCGAACTTCAATAAGTGTTTTACATTTGATTTTATTTTCACCCGAAAAATACCTAATTGCCCAATTATCTAAGTCAAAGGTACACTTGACCGTATTTTTAGTGTTATAGGTAAGTGGTTGTTATTTTTTAGTAGGATTTGTCAATTTATATTAAGAAATATAAGTTTCAAAAACTTCATTTGAAATGGGGTACCTGAATATTATAGATACAACCTGGACTCAAATTCTTCGGGTAATAACTCTAATAATCTATAACCGTAAAATCCGTCAGGTTATTTATTTATATAGGGTTTCATTAAGACTTTCTATCGATTTACTTTAGGATTAGTTTCGTATTATAGGGGAAAAGGTCTTCAATCTACAGTTTTTTCTAGAAGCTATTTATAAAAATTGATGTTATTTTTAACTTTAGGCCAGTTTTGGATTATTTTATACGCTTTCTTCCGGCATTGTACCTATTTTGATATTTTCTTATTATAAATATAAATACAATAGTATCTTAGGGAAGTTTCTATGACATTTTCTGGTTTTTTTACCTGAAAATTAGTAAGTTATCTACCTACAAATGTTAGCACTAGAAAACATTCTAAGGGTCCGGAATTTCTCATAAGCTTTAAAAAAGCGGAGATTGCTATGAATGTTTTCTTACAATATGATTGGTTCAGAGCTTTGGACTAAATAAGATGGCTATGAAAATTAATCTATTACATTATACTTACATTATACAACAATAAAAATGTTTCGTGCTCAAAATATCTAATTTTTATGTAATTTTACCTACTAAATATGTAAATGTTCTTTAAAATGAGCTTTTAGCTCTTGTCTTTAAGATACAGAGGGATATCCAATATATCATATTTATATCTTAGGTTCAAACAAATACCGCGTATTTATCAATTTGTTCACTTAAATTTGTTGGTAATTTAGGGACCCCGTTGTTTTATAAGCATAATATTTTTTTTCACAATTGTTTCAAGTTTTATCTTTTCCCTGTTAAAATATTACCATTTTTCCTGTTTTCTTAAGTGCTTTTGAAGTCAAAGTTTTCTTGAACTAAAAATTTGGTTACAGTTTTGGATCGAGAAGGTTTGGCATTCAAGTACTTAAAAGTTACATTCCATGTACTCAGGAAAGTAAAAATAAATAAGAGAATCTTTATTGGGTCACAAATTTAGGATATTGTAAATGATACTGGATTTGAAAATCCAGGAAAATACTTAATTCTTCAAGGGAAAGAAAAAAAAAGGTGGAAGGTCTTTTAGGGGGTCATCGAAGGATTTCTTGAGACATGAAAGATGGTACTTTCAATCAATAAAAACTTTATTGGAAAAATACTATCAACTTGGATGTAATATGTCTCTTAAAGTGCATTTATTTGTTTTCTATTAGATATACTTCCTCAAAGTTGTGGAGCTTTTATTGATAAGTATGTAGAAAGATTTCATCTGGATATATTTTTATAGAACAAAGATATCAGGGCCATTGGAATCAAGTCTTGTTGAGGGATTGTTAAGGTCTTGGTTCTCTTCAGATTCATAGACTTATAATCTATGTAAATTATTCCATATATAACATTAATGAATAAATAATGAAAATGGGTTGAAAATTGAAAATGGTTTTCATTTTAGAGGCATAATTATTTCAATAGTTGCTCCGTAACATAAAAAAAATTATCATATTAGTTTTTTTCGACCTTAAGTTAGTTATTATCTTGGAGACTTCAACGCGTGTATACACTGCAAACCCATCATAGATGTACTGTACTAATATATTGTTTTATAACTAAAATAATTAATAATTCAATATTTTTTCGCAGTTAAACTAAAAAATAAAGACTAAAGATTTATTTGCACTAGAAAATTCATTTAATTTCTCCATTAAAGCCGTGAAAATTGCTGATTTGTTGAATGGATTCATCAAGTGAAGAAAACATTCAATAAAATGTTTTTGTTGGGTAGTGTTATGATTCAAAAGGTCATTCAAGGATTTTTTGGGACAAATGTGATGATATTTTCAGTCAATAAAAACACTACTGGAAAAATACTATCAACTTGGATGTAATATGTTTCTTAAAGTTCATTTTTTTGCTCTTTATTAGATATATTTCCTCAAAGTTGTGGAGCTTTTATTGATTAGTATGAAGAAAGATTTCATCTGGATATATCTTTTATGAACAAAGATATCAGGGCCATTGGAATGAAGTCATGTTGAGGGATTGTTAAAGTCTTGGGCCTCTTCAGATTCATCGACTTATAAACTATGTAAACTATTCAATATATAACATTAATGAACAAATAATGAAAATTGGTTGAAATTTTAAAATGGTTTTCATTTTGAGGGCATAACTATTTCAATAGTTACTTTGTAACATAAAAACTAGAGTCAATAAAGAAAATTTGTTGCATTATTATTTTTTTTCGACCCTAGGTTAGTTATTGTCTTGGAGACTTCAACGCATGTATGCACTGCAAACCCACTAATGATGTACTGTACCAGTTCATTGTTTTCTTATTAAAATAATTAAAATTTTAATATTTTTTCGTAGTTAAACTAAAAAGAAACTAAAAAGTAAAGACTATAAATTCATTTGCACTAGAAAATTCATTTAATTTCTCCATAAAGGCCGTGCAAATTGTTGAATTGTTGAATGGATTCATCAAGTGAAGAAAATATTCAATAAAATGTTTTTGTTGGGTAGTGTTGAGTAGTGCAAAAGGAGGTCATTCATGGATTTCTTGGGACAAACGAGATGATATTTTCAGTCAATAAAAATACTATCAACTTGGAGGTACCATGTCTCATTAAGTTCAATTTTTTTGCTCTTTATTAGATAAATTTCCTCAAAATTGTGGAGCTTTTATTGATTAGTATGGAGAAAAATTCCATCTGGGTATATCTTTCATAGAACAAAGATATCAGGGCCATTGGAATCAAGTCTTGTTGAGGGATTGTTAAGATCTTGAGTCTCTTCAGATTCATCGACTTATAATCTATGTAAACTATTCAATATATAACATTAATGAATAAATAATGAAAATTGGTTGAAAATTGAAAATGGTTTCATTTTGGAGACATATTATTTCCATAGTTACTCTGTAACATAAAAACTAGAGTTCATAAAGAAAAATTGTTACTATTTTAGTTTTTTTCGACCTTAAGTTAGTTATTGTCTTGGAGACTTCAACGCGTGTATGCACTGCAAACCCACTTATAATGTACTGTACTAATATATTGTTTTATCATTAAAATAATTAATAATTCAATATTTTTTCGTAGTTAAATTAAAAAGTAAAGACTAAAGATTTATTTGCGTTAGAAAATTCATTTAATTTTTCCATAAAGGTCGTGAAAATTATTTAATTGTTGAATGGATCAAGTAAAGGAAATATTAAAAAAAATGTTTTTTTAGTGCAGTGTTATGAGTCGTCTTTGACTTAATCCTAATATTTGCTTTACTGTAGTAAACTTTGCAATGAATTGTAAAAAAAAATTTATACAATAATAAATTTATTTAACAAATAACATTTTACAAAAGAGTATTATATTAACGTAGCAATGATACTGTTAAGGCCTAAACTTTTTGCTTTTCATCAAATAATAACAGACGAGATTCAATGACGGCATCGCCTATATATTATTCTTATAGTTCGTCTAAAATAACTTTATTCTGGGGACCATTATATTATTAAAATCGAGATTTGTGAGAATTAGGTATCCATAAGATGTAGTGGAAACTAAGCTTCAATAATAGCAAAGGTAACTATGAAAATTTCGGCGTTTTGATTGGTTATAGTTTTAAGACATTTAGAGCTAAAATCTTACAATAAAAATGAGTGTATTGTGATTGGTTGAAATTCATTTGCTTTGACTCTTTAAACTTTTACTTCTTTGAATTTTGAAAATATGATTAAAAGGGTATAAATATTGAAAACTTAAAGGGTAGTTTATCGCTTAAATAGATGCTTGTTTCTCACTAGGTATAATATCTATAAGTCATTTTATAACGATTTTTTTCTGATCAAATACGATTTCCGTTGATTTATTTGGGAGTTGGAAGTCATAATTATTTCTAGCTAGATTTAAACCGAATGAATATATCAATACCTTGTAGTTTTGTAGTTAGGAGTAATTGCAGTTGAGTAGTTTGGAAAAAAACATAACGTGGTGATTTCACACCTAATTTTTTTAATCTGTGCATGCAATTCTACTGAAAATATTTTTTTTCAGTAAAAGAAGAAAAACACTTGAGTTTTGATTGACGTCAATTCGTACAAAATTTTTATAACTGTTCAAATAAAATAGGTACATATATAATAGGTGTACCGGAAAAGAATGTCATTTTTTCAATATACAATTGAAAACATAAAATTTTGTTACAACTATTGATTTTAAATCAATGATATAATCAGCCTCAATGGTATCAACATTTTGACATCTAGTGTGAAAATTTTCAATGCAATATTAGTAAAAATTAATTGATTAGCAAGGAAAATATCGAAAAAATTACATTTTGAACATCACTTAAGATTTCCATTTTTTTACCACTTAGTAAATGTGGTAACGATTGAAATAAATAAAAATCCGATGGAATAACTTTGGACGATTATAGTGAGTTCGGCAATATCACCTCCCCCTTAATTAATTGGTATTTTCCAGGGCTTTTCTTCTGCAGAGGAGTCTGAAATTACCGTGTGGTAGTATATATAATTTTATATGTTATCAATTTTTGGACACTTTTAGGTATTTCGCCGATCGATTAAGATTGATTGGGATTATTTGTCAGCTCTTCGACTTTCTGGCATAATTTGGCACCATTTTACCCCTTAATTTTTTATTGGTTGAATTTTTTGTTATATTTCGTTGGTCCCAGTTGGAGAAATGAAAATTATCGAATTTGAATTTAAAAAAGCTCATTTGACATTAATGAACTTCTAATGCACTTAGATAAACATTGAAAATGTTTTTAGTAACAACTTTGCTTGCTACACTGTGAAATTCAAAAAGTATACAACACTGAATTTATATTCTTTTGGGTTCTTGGTCCTACCATTTCAATATAGATTTCAAAATAAAAATTATTTTGTAATTGTTGTTACTAAGTTGATAAATTGATCTTATCAGTGGCGTAGCTAAGTAACCAAGGGCCCTGGAATAAGTTAAAGAATGGGGCCCCACTGCTATGTAAACTGATTAGGTTTAATCAATATAAGATTTTTTCGCTGACTTTGAACAGTTATACTGTATATACAATATATAGGATATATTGCGGTCCAATTTATGTAGTATAATTTATTATAATAATATATAAAAATCATACCATAGACATAAATTTGAACAGAAGTTCAAACAAAAATATTCGTGACATATTGCCCAGATACGTATTTCGATTGCCAAGCAATCTTCCTCAGTAGTCGTTAAGTAGTTTGGATCACTCCGTAACTGCTTTTTGATGATTCACAAAATACGGATTGACCTCAATTTATAAATTGGTCAATCCGTGATTATTTTGTGAATCATCACAAAGCAGTTACAGAGTGATCCAAACTACATGATGACCACTGAGGAAGATTGCTTGGCAATCGAAATACGTATCTGGGCAATACGTCACAAATATTTTTGTTTGAACTTCTGTTCAAATTTATGTTTATGGTATGATTTTTATATATTATTATATATTAAATTATACTACATAAATTGGACCCCAATATATATATTATATATTGATTAAGTTTTATCAAATAAAAATATGAAATAAACAAATACTTTAAAAATGCTAAGCTACTTAAGCTATTTTTTGTGCACTGCAGGGCAGGTAATAAAAATATTAAACAGTAACAACAGAAATTACAATTAATACTTGGTGTAGGTTTGGCTAATAAAACGAAATAGGAGAAGATTCAAGGGTTTATTATATAAAGGTTGGGCCTACCAACTGAATAAATAACAATTATATTTACAATTTTTCCCAGCTTTAGTTTTTGCAAAAGTATCAATGACTTCGTTTAAATCCAGGCTTGATGCGGTTTTGTTTTCAATTGCTATTAGCGATAAATGTCGGAGTCGAATTTGGCCCATATTATTTCTTAAATAATTTTTTATTATTTTTAATTTGCTAAATGACCTTTCAGCCCCTGCAGAAGTGGCAGGAATTGTAAAGAATAATAACATCGCTGTAAATACTTCCGTTAGGTCGGATTCTAGCACTCCGTATTTGCTCATTATTTCCTTACATAATTGGTGAACTTTTAACTGAATTTCCAAAAGTTCAGTTCGATCGAGATTTCTGGTAAGGATTCGAGGGCCTCCTGAGCTTGAGGCACTGCCCCGCCTAGCCCCTAGGTAGCTACGCCACTGACTCTTACCATTTAATGTCTTTAGTATCACTTTAAAATAACTTTTAAGCAGATAAATGGCAATTGAATGACTATTGGTTTAAAAACGACATTCTTTTCCGGTACAGCTAATAGTAAATTTAAAATCATTGGAAAATATTTGGAAGTAGAAATTGGAAGTACCTATAGGTACCTAATTTTTTGTTTTATTACAATAAAATTTAGCGACAAAGTTTATGAAATCTAAAGCCTCAATATTCCCTGTTTTTTTTTAAAATTGTTTTCTGATTATTTTCCTCCAATGTTGTATCTAAAATCTTTCAAAGATCACCGAAAAGAGATTTCATGTGAGTTTGTAAAGAATATGTTGTTATACATTTCACAAGTATGTATACAAAGCACTTGTACCATGTTTTCTTTCCACTAAATTGTGGTACTTAGAGATGGGAAAACGAGAAAACGATCTCATCTCTTTTCCATTCGAAAACCAGAAAATTAAGAAGAGGAAACCGAGAAAAATAAACAACATTGTGTTACATTCACAGTCTCGAATGTTAATGGCCGGTTCAGATCCGTACATTGATAAACACAGTTCCTTCACGATCAAAAGCTAACGAGGTCACAGACCTAGATGGGCTTACTATTGTTTATATTATTACACACATCCACAACAGTCTTATGTACAATTCATATAGGTAATACCGGTTAACGTTTTTAATTTCAATATTTCCTTGACCAGAGCGGCGATAGTGACAGCATATTTCACTAATGCACGCAAAACTACACTAAGCAGATCGCAAATTTTAACATTCATTATAACATTTTTTTTTTAATTATTGCATTCTACTTATCTTATTTTTCAAACCGAGCCATGTACTAGTTGCTCTTGACTTGATGATTGTTAACACAATCTTATTGTGTTCGAAAATTAACTAATTGTTGAGCTGAAGCAACTTCAATGAAAATAGAACAGAGAATAAAAAGACTACGAAATTTGCAGTCCATTCAAGGCTGAGAGCTATTGAAGCATAAAGAACACATTCTAAGATTCTTTTTTGTTGTAAGTAGGTAGTTTTATTTCTGAAAAAGGTGTAAATGTTTAATAGTAACAGGTCAACAATTAAATTAAATACTATTGAAATCTGTTAAGGGTGTAAGAAATAAGTAACATATTTGATTTCTGATTTGATAAAAAAATTAAGTTATCTGAAGTTGGATGCCCAAACTATAAATACAAAAAAAAAATTTCGAGTTTTGATGTGCATGCCCTCTATTTTTTTTTTCTATTTGACCCAAATAACTAAAATTTTAAATATTCTGATTTGCTCTCATCCATGGTGTAGTAAATAATTAATCATGTTTTTGGGAACTTAACAATTCTTGGGGATAATAGTTCTTGGGGACTCAAATAATAATTTTTGACTCGGTACAATGAGCCAGTATTTACAACGAGGATGTTAACCTCAAAAATTCTCCTGAAGAAGTTGGAAATAAATACCAACGAAACGTTGAGATGATTTGAAAATTGAACGTCTTATTATTTGAGCCCAAGTTCCCAAGAACATTATTAATTATTTTAAATATTATCGCCATCGAACAACAATAACCCGTGCCGACTTGATCTCAAAGTTTTAATATAAAATTTAATGTAGAATCCTTATAGGAATATACCTAAGATTTTTGTTAATGTAGTAAATAAGACACTGCTTTGTCAGAATCTTATATTTATTATTTATATTTATTATCAAAAGGGCAATATTCAGTAGTTTTTCTTGACAACGTTGGCTTTTCTCCGATAGAATAAACTTGATTAAAACAAACTCATCGAGGATTTTCTCTGAAATTAAAAATGAGCGTTTTCTTATCATATATCTTAGTAATAAATAAAACTTATACTATTGCTAGCCAGACTAACTGTAAAATGAATCATTAAGTTCTTCTTTCGATGGTATACAGCAGCGGTCGGGGAACTTTTTCAACCATTACCCCAAAATATTTTTGCAAAAGTCTATATTACCCCCCCATTCTGAAAAGAAAACAATTTAATGTAAATTTTAAATAAGGATTATTTATTGAATTGATTTACTTTTACGTACACGTTTATGAAGTAGCCATAGAAATATTAGAAAAATTCCCTATTACCCAATAAAATTTCATTTTTACCCCATTTGGGGTAATTTACCCCGGTTCCCCGACCGCTGGTATATAGAGTTTACTCGTTATACAATTTTTACTTTTGGTTTTTGGTCTACATCATCATCAACGGACAACTTACAACCCATCTATTAAATACCATAAATTCTGGCAGAACTTCTGTAAAACTGATATTGAGATCTATTTAACTATTTTTTTTTTTTGTAAGCTTTTATGGCTTACTAGCTGATCTCCGCAACTTCGTCTGCGTAACGTAGGTGTAGATGTTTTCTTTTCAAATTTGCCATTTGTAGTGGTAAATGAAAATTTTAATTTTTCTTATTTCCTTTACGAAAAACATAATCATACTTAAAAACACTATTTCGTCAACTTTAAAAAGTCACATTTAATAAACTGTTGCAAAGAATAAAATTGTTCTATGTAATAATCAATTAATTTTCAAAAAAATATTTATAAATATCTAAAAAGAGTATGTCTATTGCGTATAGCTACGGTAGGTATACCTACCGTAGACCAAATAATCTGTAAATCAATCAGCATCTATACATAAATAAAAAATATCGTCAAGTTCAATAAAGTTGGTCTTAATTATAAGTAAAATGGGGTGACCATGCGACATTTTTCAAATAACTTACATTTTTAAACTTGTGATATCTTTCGAATGGAATGTTCAAATTGAATAACTCAAAAAGTTATATAATGGTATTGAAGCAAACTTAAATATGAAGTCATTTATTTTTATAAGGATTAATCCCAAAGTATAAATAAAAGAGCTTTTATAGCGGTGGCATTTACATATATTTTTAAAATGAAAAAACACTTATTGTGACATAACTATAATAGTTAGACATATGCTGTTGCTTTATTTTTTGTAGATAATGATATGTTCTACAAAATCGTATTGCATTATTTTGTTCTATAACCAATAGTTTTCGCAGCGCACGCGATAAAAGAATGTTTTTTGGTAATTTTTTCAGACCTTGGGTTACATTATTGGAGTTTTAGTATGGATCCCTAACTTTAAAAATTTAAATATAAAAATTTAATATAGCCTATGTTCACCGGCCTATGTTCACCGGAAATAGTGTAGCTTCCCAACAGTGAAAGAATTTTTCAAATCGGTTAAGTAGTTTCGGAGCCTATTCAAAACAAACAAACAATCAAATCTTCCTTCTTTATAATAATAGATAGATAAGAAGCATAAAAAACACCAGCTAAGATGCTTTTAAAGTTAAATTGCATTACAGCCAAGGCTTAGTGTTGGATGGCAATAGTTAATGTCAGTAAATTAATTCCCAAAAATCTTTCGTGATTTCTTTAGTTAATTCAATTCGGTAAAATTCTAACATTTTAATCATTTCTGATACATTGAGGCATAACAACTTTCCGGTACTACTCTGTATTTTCTTAGAATCAATATTTTTCCAATTTTCATGGAAATTTGTCAACAATCGAATGCCAAGACATTTTAATTGTCTGTCTAATTTTTTCTTCAAACTTGCCTTTGAATACTAATTCGTAGACGTGATGACAGCAAGTAAAAGGGTGAATTTCTTTACTTAGTTTCTGCTCAAAAAGTACAGAAGTTCCATTAATACAATCTATATGTAAAGCAGTAGAACTACAACGAAGAATTTAAATTTTATTTTCAAAATTCCAGTCAATAATGGCACTCCAAACTGCCTATTCTCTTTCCCGAAGAGTTGTCCAATTTTGGTACAGCGAAAAGTTGTTCTTTATTACCATATGAAATAACTATCAGTAAACGTTCTTTTTTTGATTTTCATGCATTTAAAGTCAGAAAAAGTTACCATCCTAATAGACAGTTACAATTTCCGGTACTCATTTTGGGAATCGACTTTTATAGCTGCTCGTGCTCTTTTCGCTTTTCCCTACGAATTCTTTGAACAGAGGAATTACTTATGAGAAATTTATCATTGTTAAGTCCCAGTACCTCAATAGTTGCTTCAGTAGTAAATACACAATTTCTTATACTGAACTGGCGCCTATCTAATGGTATCACTAGTTTTGGAGTTATGAAATTTATTTTAGTTAAAGTTTTATTAGTATCGAATTGTGTGCTAATAGTTGAGATGGGAAAATTTACTTATAAATCCATTATTTCAGAATCAGAAAATAAATTTATTTGTAATAGAATTTAGTTTTCATTTTTTTGTAAATTTTCCTAAGTGTAGTATATGGTCGGTAGTTTTTTTACATAGGTAGTTAGGTAAAGATTTAATCGGCTTAGATGTCTTTTCTCAATAAATTATGCATTCGTAAATAGGTTTGTGCATTCATTAACACATAAATGCACTTCACGAATATTATAGAACAGAATTGCTTGAACTTGTCCCTTTTAGGGAAGTTTGGAACCGATTATTTGATGTTTTACGTATCCTATTACAAATATTTCCATTTTAGAACTGCATAATTTCACCGACATGTTGATTGGATGAAAAAAAATAATTTTACTTATTAAAAAAAATAAGCCATAAAAAGTACATCCATAAGTTAACTCCTGCGTACGTTCGTATACAAGTATTGGTATGTTTCGATGCAAGTTGGCATGGGTTACAGTGGTTCTAAGTGCATAAAAATTTATTTTCAATCGTTTTAACATCATTTAAATAAAATTACGGGATATGCGTTGAAAAAAATAAGTTTTGTTTTTTTGGGACACCCTAATCTATAGCCTATTTGCTAATCTTAAGTTCTTTAACTTTTTACTTGACTTTTAAAGCTATAACAATAATAAGATATAAAATATTTTTTCAATTCGATTTAAAATCGTTTATCTTTTTAAATATTGTCTATGAAAATTAAAGACCTACTTAAAATCTCTTGTTAAAAGTAGAGGAACATTTCGATCGATATAATTGTAAGAAAAGTAAAGTGAAGTATTATACAAATCTATCAATTGACTATTTTTGCTTTTCTTTGATTCCCATCAAAGATCTGATATCGTTAAATATCATAAAATGACTTTGAAAGTTATGAATAAATTTTACTCAAATTATTGAATGATTTCTAAATGAAAATGAGAGAAATGCATTATTGTTTTATAGGCAGAGACGATAGTAATAGTAATAATAATAATAAAAATAAAAAAAACATCTTGGGAAGCAGAGAAAATAAACATAAAAGAGATAATAATCAACGTGGACTACACACATTTAAATGCAAATTAGGTAAAATTAAATGATATTGACTGTGAAGTGAAAAATATTTTTCAAAGTTTAAGGTCATGGACGTAAAAGCAATGTCGTTTTTTTTTTTTGGAAATTGTCATTTCAAATGTGAGTTCATTTCTTTAAAAATTGGTATAGATTTTCTCCGGAAATATTTTTATTGTACAACCAATAAAATTGCTCCTTATGGCTAAAGTCTATTCATCCTAGTCGGTAAATTTGGGTATCAATTATCCTATATTGAATTTTCAGTTACCTTTCTGCATAAATGTGGCCATAAAACTGCAACAATTTGAATCGTTTATCAATTTTAAAAGGTACTTAAAATTAGATTAACTAACCATTCAAAAAACTGCAGTTTTGATTGAAAATACTTCATTTTTTAATGTAACATTTGTCAGTCCAATATATTAAAATTAGGGATTTCAATATCGGAACACTGGGATACCAAATATCGGTATTTTGAACCATTTGTATAATTTTTTCATATCGATATTCATAAGTTTACAATCTACTGTTTTTTTTCTGGATATTTACTAAATTTTTAACCATCGATAACGCTAATGTTTCTTCTAAAAACAATTCCTTTTCACTATCAACACAAGTATCATCATCATCTACAATAGACTGATTCAAAAAAAATAATGATTTTTTTTTCTTAATTATATCGAAAATATTGTTGGAAATGACAAAAAAAAATCATGTGAAAGTTTAAGCTCTTAATATTAATATTAAGAGGTGCCGCATCGCAAATTTCGATTTTCCATTTAAATAACATGGGAACAATATTCTCTTGCGCTTTGCAATTTTATAGCTCACGTTGGTGGCAATATTTCGGAATAACCAAGGTATATTCTTGTAGACAATTGAACGATCTACAAAAAAGGCCTCGTACAAGTTTTTGATATATTTATTCCTTCAAAAGTTATTTGAGGTCATAGTTGAACTAAAGAGAAATTTAAATATTTTTTTCAATTTTTTGACGCAACCATCAATTTTATGAGAAAATTTTATAGGATATTTTTTATAGAGCATTTTTTTTCTTATAACTTATCTCTATAAAAGTTTTGATATTTTTCACAGGTCCTAAGTTATTTGCATTAAACTGAAAATATTCGTAATTTTATTGTTTTAAATTAATTATATTCCCTGAATGATTATATTTATAACATAAAATATTTTTTTTATTTTAATTAAATAACTTAGGACCTGTGAAAATATCAAAAACTTTTATAGAGATAAGTTATAGAAAAAAAAGTGCTCTACAAAAAATGGCCTATAAAATTTTCTCATAAAATTGATGGTTGCGTCAAAAAATTAAAAAAATATTTAAATTTCTCTTTAGTTCAACTTTGACCTTGAATAATTTTTGAAGGAATAAATATATCAAAAACTTGCTAGAGACCTTTTTTGTAGATCGTTCAATTTTCTACAAGAATATACCTTGGTAATTCCGAAATATTGTCACCAACGTGAGCTATAAAATTCCAAAGTGCAAGAGAATATTGTTCCCATGTTATTTAAATGGAAAATCGAAATTTGCGGCACCTTTTAATAATAATATTAAGAGCTTAAATTTTCACAGGATTTTTTTTTGTCATTTGCAACAATATTTTCGATATAATTAAGAAAAAAAAATCAATATTTTTTTTGAATCAGTCTAATCTACAATAATTCTACCGAATTCTTTGGAATATAGATAGGTTTGTGGGTAAAATATTAAAGAAAATTTATTATAGACTTGATTAAATTCAAATCGGTTATTCTCTTTTGTTGTAAAGAGCAGTGGAAAATAAAAAAAATAGTAAATATCGAAAAAAACGGTTGATTGCAAGTTTATGAGTATCGGTATTAAAAAGTTTATCCCGGTATACCGATATTGCAATCTTTATTTAAAATATATCAGATGTTCCATTAAAATCTCAAAAGCTAAATAGGAAATCTGGTTTAAATCATTGGTTTCCTACTATTTATTGACGACTGTCTTCTTAACGAAGAATAAAATTGCTGATGTCATCCTAAACTACAATATAATAGTTCTATGATTTCAATTTTTTTCTCAACAATGACTACACCAATTTGATTAAAATTTGGACATATTGTGAAAATATTTAAGGATGATAACTCCACTTCTCTGCTCAGAGGATTAATTGTAAAGTGGTTTATAAAGAAAAAATTAAAACATTTTTTCTTAATTTCAAATATTGGAAATCATTTCAATTATAAACATTTAATTTGAATGATTTAAAGGCCAGTGGTATTATGAATATTGTGTCTTTTGATGTTATTTTAGTGCTGGACCAATAGGTGCTTGTTTTAGGGAATTTTTTTAATTTTTTTTTTTGCATTTTTAACTGAATCTTTTTTCCATTTTATCATGTGAAAAGTTAAAGATTAACAGCTACATTATGTTTTGATTTATTTTAAATTATTTTCCGCACAAGTGCATTAAAAATTTCCAATATCAGTGGGCCTAATATACTTCTAAAAGATGAAGAAAGCTGGTGAAAACATTTTTCAATTTGCATGTTTTATGGTTTGAATTCTTCAAAATATGAAATCAATTTGTTAAGAAAAACATTGAAGATATCAATTTACTTTTTCTTGTATCAAAATAAATTTGTTTTCATTGAAAACTCCTACATTTTGTAGGTCACTATATCTATAAAAAATTTCCAAAAAATCAAGGTGTGGTTTTTACTGAAATTCACCACTTTCCGAACTTGTGTTGCACTGATTAAATCTGACATTTACCTATATTGATCAACTAAAATTTTTTTCAATATATCTACATTTTGAAGTAAATATCAAAATAAATTGCATTTCCTTGAACGAATTTCCTTTTTGTTGAATACTAATTTGCTTTTTTTTCATTGCCTGAAACTAGTTTTCTTCGTATTTGTGCCCCAAACTCGGCCGTTAATTAGTGCCAATAATTGCTGTTAATTAACATAATTCTTTAAATGGTCAAAGATCAGGAAAAATTCGATACCTTTTATAGAGAATTTCTTATTGGTTTGCACCTTTTCATTTCCCAATTGGCTATATGCAATGTATTAATGAGCCTCTTTGAAAAATATTCGTTTTATGGCGGAAAACCATTAAAAACGTGGCATAGAAAAAAAAAAACTTTCATTAAAAATATTCAAGACTATTGGTATCATAATGGGCAATTTTTAAAATAATAGAAAATACACTTTATTTCAATGCCTCTGAGCCTTTCTATACCTACGACATTTAAGAAATATCTAAAATTTTATTGCTCTATTCTTGCGAATTTTATTGCTAATTTTTTCCTAAATTCCTCATATCTTTTTTATTATTTTTATTATGATTTCCTTGGAATTATATTGCGAAAATGATTAACAAAGATTATTGTAAGAGAAAAGAGGGAAAAAAGCATATTTTTTGGCAAAAAATCAAGCATGAAATTCTGTATGCAAATTTCTATTGTAATGTATAAGAGCTTTTAAAATACATTTCTTACAAAATTGTATCATACGATTTAGTAAAAGTTTCTCCATCCCTATGCTATGCATATTTTTGTGCAAAACTTTTCAAACTTTTATTCCGAAGCTAACTTCAAAAGTAAGTAATTCCTTAAGCGATTGCTAAGAAAATTGGGTTCAAGGAAATTAGGAATTTTCGATCATTGAGGTTCGATCATCTATACTAGGATGATTTTTTTTTACTTTTTTTTTTTGGTCCCATCGTGAAATTTTGTTGGAAATACCGAAAAAAAAATTCCCTGAAAGTTTGAGCCCTTAATATTAATTTTAAGTCCTCGGCCAAGACGTGTAAAGATTTCCCATTGAAAATACACGGAAAATCTGATTTTTATTTTTAAATTTCTATATCTCAGCGGCATTTCATGGGATCGCTTTTATCGAAGATGGTTTTTTCTCATAATTAAACGCTCTACAAAAGTGCCCATTGCGACAAAGTCGTAACTCACACCGGTGAGGTAGTACGGGCCACTGAACCTGATTTTTCTATACAATTCAAGGCTTAATATCTCGTTTAATATTGATCTTCGCGATTTGGTCTACAAGAACTTTTTTGTAGGAAATCAAATTCTCTACAAGTTTTTCATTTATAATTTTTCCGTAGCTCTTGTTATTTACGAGATAAATGCAAAATAAACGCGAATTTTATGGAAAAAGCAGGTTCAGTGGCCCGTACTACCTCACCGGTGTGAGTTACGACTTTGTCGCAATGGGCACTTTTGTAGAGCGTTTAATTTTGAGAAAAAACCATCTTCGGTAAAAGCGATCCCATGAAATGTCGCTGAGATATAGAAATTTAAAAATAAAAAATCAGAGTTTCCGTGTATTTTCAATGGGAAATCTTTACACGTCTTGGTCGAGGACTAAAAATTATTATTAAGGGCTCAAACTTTCAGAGAATTTTTTTTTTTTTGGTATTTCCAACAAAATTTCAAGATGGGACCAAAAAAAAAATCACTAACCAACATGGGTGATAGCACATGAAAAATATTTTTTTTTAAATGGTTGAGCAACCATTTTATTTATTTTTGGACCACTTTATTTGGACTGACCCTTATGGTTTTCGTAAAACAAATAAGAAAAATAAAAATGTTCATATACCCCTACAAATAGCGAATCTAAAAATAAAATATAATCTACACCTACGTTATGCAGACGAAGTCGCGGGGATCATTAATAATAAATTTTGTAGAAATATATTTTCTATTACTAATCATAAGTACGTACCATTATAATTATTTACGACCGATTTAATTTTCGTAAAACCGAAAGCAGAGATAACGGTTTTTCTTTCTGTAAATAATTTAAATAAGTTCTCATGTTCTAATTGATTTACATTTTCCATCTATTAACCATAAATTAGATTCGATATATACGAAAAAAAAAGTACCACATTTTCTCTCACTTTTACACATAACATTTGTACTTGAAGAAAAAAATCCATGAAAATATCTTTAACCAATTGATAATACCCTAATAAAAATGTAATCCTCCATTAGTGTTATAATTACTGAAATTATCCATAATTTGCCGTAAAACATCTACAATTTCACGTGAAAATCATTTCCACAAAATTCAATCCGTGAAAAGAAAGTCTCTTCAAAGTTCTGCCCAATAAAGATTTGATGGAACGAAAAGAGGCAAAACTGGAATTATGAATTAATCTAACGGTAACGGTTCGGAATTTTTTTTTTGTACTTTAATTTATTTCAATCATTAACAACTTCGCTAATAGTAAAAATGATATACAAAGCAAAAGTGGCAAAAGCGATCCAAAGAATTAAATATTTGTAAGAGGCCAATTGTTGCTTTTGGCTGTTCCATTTTCGTAATTTAATTGCAGAAACTCAAAATACCGTTATGGTAGCCTTACTATTCGAGATTCGAGTATGTGGCAAGTAAATGTTGCAAGATCTTGCCGAGAAGTGCTCTTGTCAAGAATTTCGATTACCGTTCTACTATAATAAACACGTCCAAATTATATTTGGCGATTGATATCAATCTAATGGATTGTGGGTGCCAAATCCTACCAAATGTCGTTTTGGTCCATAAAATCGCATTTTTCTAACATAGTTTTCAATCGTAAAACGTTTTCGTGGAAGAAAGTTTTCTGTTTATATATTTTGATCAATTTGTTCCAAATTTGGGTCAAGTCAAAGTGTTGACGACCTCTTTGCTGAAGAGCCAAAGAAAAACTTTTAAAGTTTGATTTTTAAAGCAAAAAATGGTCAATTCTGTACGCAATTACTGAAGAATACAAACCATTGAATTATTATCTCAATCAGTCCAGAAAAATCTGGAAAATCAGTACCTATATAAGGAAAGTTAAGCAATTTGTCAAAAATTTCTGGAAATTAATAATTCCTTCATAATTTGATTGGCATTTAGATTGGAAAAGACGTAGACCTCATCGTAAATAAGCAAATTGCGTAAAAAATCTATATGTTATTGTACAATAAGTTCAATAGATCATACATGAAAAATCACTTGGATTGATTGATTTTATCTTACGATCTTTTTCATAAAATTCATCAAAGTTTCTGGACTATCCGGAACCTACGATAGCTTAAGCCAAAATTATTATTATATAAGTTTTCTTGGTCCAAAGATGCAAACGTTATTGTATTTCAATAAATGTCTATTTCAGTCATTATTTACAATGCTGGAATTCTCGACCAAATAAAAGTCCTGTGATCTACACTTTAAAAAAAAAAACAGATTTTTGATGTTTTTTTAAAGTCTTTTTTAAATTATATTTCTTCGGGCCATTCTTTAACATAGGTATATATAACTTTAAATAGCCAAAGAATTTTATTCGGTTACCTATTTGACAAGTTAGTTTTCAAATTGCTTCTCTGAACTATTAAATCGATCCATATGTGGGGCGAGAGCCCCACATTGAGAAACACTGTTTTATAGTAATACTTCAAAGGTAAAAATGTATTTATATGTTTTTTAATTACAAATTGATATGAAAAACATTTTGAACTTTAAAGATGATCAATGACCTTAAGTTACTGTATAAAGTGACCTAAATCCACTTCAAGGATAGTTTCTATACTACCTTCTTTTTTGCAATTATGAGAACATAAGTTTAACTACCACAGAGTTTATTAAATTAATAATTTGCGAAATTTAATGTTTTTGAAATGAACATAATTTTATGACTAATTACAAATGCAAAAATTTCCATATGGGTACTCCTTGCAATGTACTTAGGACACTTTCAAAATTAATGGCTCATGTATCCTTATCTTCAAGAAAGTTGGAATGGGAAACGCATTTTCAAATTGATATTGCACTGGATATTTTCAAAGAATAAATGTTACTTTAGGATAGTTATAATTATAATTATTATAGTTATAGTTAGTTTAACTATCAGAGAATTTAATATTATTGTTTCCAAAAGTTAATATTAAATTATAAGTTAGCGAAATTTAATACTATTGATTCAATTTGAAATGAACAATTTTACACCCAATTACAAATACAAAAGTTTCCGTATGGATTATCCTTGCAATGGACTTAGGACACTTTCAAAGTTAACGGCTCATATATACTTATCTTCAAGAAAGTTGATATTTTCAAAGAATGAATGTAATTTTAGGATAGTTATTAGACTGATTCAAAAAAAATGATGATTTTTTTTCTTAATTATATCGAAAATATTGTTGGGAATGACAAAAAAAATCCTGTGAAAGTTTAAGCTCTTAATATTAATATTAAGAGGTGCCGCATCGTAAATTTCGATTTTCCATTTAAATAACATGGGAAGAATATTTTCTGGCACTTTGGAAATTTATAGCTCACTTCAGTGACAATATTTCGGAATGACTAAGGTATATTCTTGTAGAAAGTTGAACGATCTACAAAAAAGGTCGCTTAAAAGTTTTTTGATATATTTATTCCTTCAAAAGTTATTCGAAGTCAAAGTTGAACTAAAGAGAAATTTTAATATTTTTTCAAATTTTTGACGCAACCATCAATTTTATGAGAAAATTTTATAGGACACTTTTTGTAGAGCACTTTTTTTTCTATAACTTATTTCTTTAAAAGTTTTTGATATTTTTCACAGGTCCTAAGTTATTTAATTAAAATAATTTTTTTTTTGTTAAAAATATAATAATTCAGGGAATTTTCAGTTTAATGCAAATAACTTAGGACTTGTGAAAAATATCAAAAGCTTTTATACAGATAAGTTATAGAAAAATAAGTGCTCTACAAAAAATGTCCTATAAAATTTTCTTATAACATTGATGGTTGTGTCAAAAAATTGAAAAAATATTAAAATTTCTCTTTAGTTCAACTTTTACGTCGAGTAACTTATGAAGTAATAAATATATCAAAAACTTGTAAGACCACCTTTTTTGTAGATCGTTCAATTATCTACAAGAATATACATTGGTCATTCCGAAATATTGTCACCAACGTGAGCTATAAAATTCCAAAGTGCAAGAGAATATTGTTCCCATGTTATTTAAATTGAAAATCGAAATTTGCGATGCGGCACCTCTTAATATTAATATTAAGAGCTTCAACTTTCACAGGATTTTTTTTTGTCATTTCCAACAATATTTTCGATATAATTAAGAAAAAAAAACATATTTTTTTTTGAATAATAGTTATAGTTAGGGGCTTAGTACTACTATATATATGACTCGTTTATTTTGAAAGTGGCGTAAGTCCATTTCACGGAGGGTCTATATGGTGATTCTTCTTCTTGTAACTAGAATAAAGTATGCTTATTATTTAACTGCTAAGTTTTGACAAATTACTGATTTCATTTTAGTTGTTAACAAAAACGCCAATTATTCCCTCCTCCTTAGTATCTTATGGTACTATGGTTAACAATGATAACACTATAGGGATTGTTCTTGAAATGGATTTAACTCACTTTCAAAATAAACGTTTCATATATTAATCTCGAGAAATGTAAAATGGGTGAGACCTGAGATAAAGCAATTGCATGACAAAAGGGCATTAGTATTAAAAACAGAAAATATCAATGGAAACATTAAAATAGTTGCATTTGAAAAATTACTTCCAATGCTTTGAAAGTTTTCTTTTTCGCTTTCAGAAAAAAAAATGGTTATTCTTTGAAGAAATGAATGATTTCTTATATTATGATAGTTTGAAAAGTGGAAGTTATATACAGAGTTTTGTATTATAAAAGCGAAAATTGCTAAATTAGTCACTTTTAGTTTTATGTACACTTAAAAGGACGTTAATGATATATCACTTATGAATCAAATTGTGAGAATCTCAATGTAATCAAAAGAATTGAACATATGTTGTTTTGATGGAACTTTGATAAAAATAAAAGGTTTATGGGTTTTACAATGAAAATGTAATGTTTTTACGTTAGAAAAGTAACGTATTAGATAATTCAAAAACAATATTGGTCTGATTCATTGAAATCAAAGAAGAGTTTGAAACATATTTGCTTTATTTTGTAGTAAAAGTTAATTAAAAGTCAATTTGCAATTATCAAACTGATTATAAAAGATTAAATAATCAAGAAATAATTTCAGCTGGTCAAGATTAACTAGTTTTTAATGATCATAAACTTTCAAAATGAAAACATAAAGATGCAAATTTCAGGTGGGTTTTCTAAGATTTTCCATGCAGTTACCAACGTACTAACTCCTCTGTTGGTAGCAAATCTAAACAGTGGTTTTCTACAGCAATAGTTGCCAACCTCTTTTACTAGCCCTCCCGAATATAATTTATAATTTATGATCTTTAAGATATCTTGTATTAAGATTTTTTAATCTAGAACCATTTCTACATACCTTTAAACCGAAACCACTGAATCAATAGCCAGTTATTAATTTTCTTTGGTCTTTGTAAAAGTCATGAAAATTCACACAATAGTAATTTAATAGTATTTTCACTATAATAATAGACAAATGTATTAAGTTAGGGAATAAGTTCTTAGGATTTTTTATCAAAGACTTTTATTTAAACAAAAATCAATAGTTATAGGTAATAGTAAATTAATTATTCTATTTACTGTCTTCTTCCACTTCTCGACCAATTTGTCAATGCTATTCCACCAAAAATTGCCCGGTCTGGTCGAAGGTACCACCTCATATGGTTCGACAGGAAGTGGAAAAGATGATAATCCGTTGGTACAAGGTTCGGAGAAAATGGTAGATGAAAAAACTCCATCAGCAAATCCAAACCATACTTCTTCACAAGTTACACAAGTCGTTAAAGCTGCACTTCAAAAGCTCGAATAGGAGGTCCTTCAGCATCCACTATATTCTCTGGACCTTCTACCGATGGATTTCCATCTTATCCACTTCTTATCGAATCATATGAGGAAGATTACTTTTGACAATGAATAAAATTGACTGAACAATTTTTTTTAGATCAGACCGGGTGATTTTTGGCGGAAAGCCATCGACAATGGCGATCAAATAATTGATTAATTTGTTGTTATAACTATTGATTTTTGTTTAAAGAAAACTCTTTGTTAAAAACGTTACGAACTTATTCCCGCACCTAATGGATATGAAAGTCAGTAAAAATAAACCAAATATAATAATCATTGCCTCAAGTTTGAATTAACTGATTATTGTCGGTTGTTACAACGGTTTTTTTGAATTCATTCAATTACCAATTTTTATAATTTGTTGTGCCGGTGTTGCCTGTAAATACTTAGGGTTAATCATGAGTAAACGTATAATAATAGTAAGAGTATAAAATAATAGTAATAAATCCCTGTACTTACTGAACTTTGGAAGTTACTTTTAACCTCTGCAGAATTAAACTACCCCAACTTGAGTGTTGCTTGTCAGTGGTAGAAGTTTCCATCATCATTGTCATGTCCTACCTTTTTTTGCAGACAAATCAAATGCTTTACCAAAAAAAGTTATATACTATATATTAGACTGATTCAACAAAAATGTTGAATGTTTTATTCTTAATTATATCGAAAATAATGTTGAAAATGACAACAAAAAAAATCCTGTGAAAGTTAAAGCTCTTAATATTAATATTAAAAGGTCCCGCATCGCAAATTTCAATTTTCCATTTTAATAACATGGGAACAATATTTTCTGGCACTTTGGAATTTTATAGTTCACGTTGGTGACAATATTTCGGAATGACCAAGGTATATTCTTGAAGAAAATTGAACGATCTACAAAAAAAAGTCTTTTACACAAGTTTTTGATATATTTATTCCTTCAAAAGTTATTCGAGGTTAAAGTTGAACAAAAGAGAAATTTTAATATTTTTTCAATTTTTTGACGCAACCATCAATTTTACGAGAAAATTTTATAAAACATTTTTTGTAGAGCACTTTTTTTTCTATAACTTATCTTTATACAAGTTTTTGATATTTTTCCCAGGTCCTAAGTTATTTAATTAAAATAAAAAAAATAATTTTTATGTTAAAAATATAATAATCCAGGGAATTTTCAGTTTAATGCAAATAACGTAGGGCCTGTGAAAAATATCAAAAACTTTTATAGAGATAAGTTATAGGAAAAAAAGTGCTCTAAAAAAAATCTCCTATAAAATTTTCTCATAAAATTGATGATTGCGTCAAAAAATTGAAAAAATATTAAAATATCTCTTTAGTTCAACTTTGACCTCGAATAACTTTTGAAGGAATAAAAATATCAAAAACTAAGTAAGAGACTTTTTTTGTAGATCGTTTAATTTTCTACAAGAATATACCTTGGCCATTCCGAAATATTGTCACCAACGTGAGCTATAAAATTCCAAAGTGCAAGAGAATATTGTTCTAATATTATTTAAATGGAAAATCGAAATTTGCGATGCGGCACCTCTGAATAATATTAAAAGCTTAAACTTTCACAGGATTTTTTTTTGTCATTCCCAACAATATTTTTGATATAATCAAGAAAAAAAATCATAATTTTTTTTTTGAATCAGTGTACTATATGTTATAATTTTTTGATAAATTCACTTCTTTAAAAGATATCCCACATTTCAGTTGGACCATTTTTATATAAGACTAGCTGATCCCCGCGACTTCGTCTGCGTAACGTAGGTGTAGATTATATTTTCTTTTTAAATTTGCTATTTGTAGTGGTATATGAAAATTATTTTTTTTCTTATTTATTTTACGAAAAACATTACCATACATAAAAGCACTATTTTGTCAACTTTAAAAAGACACAGTGTCTATATTATATATAAAGGTTTATATTTCCATGAGGCAATTTTTTTAAATTTTAAATTGAATTTACTGTGCTTTTAATCAATTCAACTAAAAATATTTTTACAGATTATTTTCTAACTTTTAATTACCTTTCCAATGATATATAACTCTCTTGTCTAAAGTAAAAAATTATGTTTTCAACCCTAGGGAATACGTCCCCTTAATATATATTTGGAATGATAAGTAGCCTATAGTATGTGGGAAATTGTGTTGTATCTTAATACCAAATTTCATTAAATTCGGTTGTTCCGTTCTGTAGTTAAATCGGAACACACAGACAGACAGACAAACAAAAATTTTAAAAATGTTAAATTCGGAATAAAGGCCTCTTGAAACAAATATTTACCCTAAAATTGGGTTCATAATCGAAATGTACAGACAGACGTAAGCATTTTATATATTAGTATAGAAGTATAGATAGGGATGTACAATGTTAGATATAGTAAAGATTTGTAGATATTTAAGCTATCTAACTTCTTAGTATGCAACGAAAGTATAGCATATCGATTCCTACTATAGTGTATTAGATAATTGCTTAAATTAGTGAAATAAATTAACTTATAAACTAATAAATTAAAAATAAATTTTATATACTTACTAAAAAATTTTAATTTTAATCAATAATAATTGTAATACTAATATATGTTGTTTCTTTGGTTACAGATAGCGGATGCAGAGAAAATAAGGTCAGAAAACCAATTATTCATTATTAAGGGTGTAATTATTGGAAGTGGTGTCTCTAGTAAACACCAAATATCCCTTTTTCTTTTAAATGTAATAGAAAATATATATATTGAGTCGAACGATTAATTCGAGTGATAAGGGCAAGTAAAAATTAGTCGAATGGTTAAGTCGAGTAAATAATTTTAGTGAGATTAACGAATGAATGAATCGAGTCGAATTATTGAGTGAAAAAATCAAGGTTTAATTTCTTGTGGTTGAAGAAGACCAGTTCTTCTCAAGTACCCAAATAGCTAAAAATAAATTCTTCCATCCCATTCATAAGAAATTCATTAACTATGTCCAATAAAGTATTATGAAAGTTTCTTTGGCAATAATTAAAAATCATTTTTTGACTCTCCTACTATTAGAGATTTCTTTGCCAAATATAAAATTTCATTGTAACATTAATTTATAGTGATAGAAAAATCTATGCTTCTTTTTTCATAGAAAATCCATAAATTTTTCTTCAACCCGGAAGAAAATACGCAGAGGTCAGACTAGCACATAAATTAGAAGTTGTCTTTCTGGTTATCGGTAAAGATATCCGTTGTGATCGATTATAATTCTGAGTGTTTTTCTGCATTACAACATTTTCAAAAGGAAAGAATTATATCCAGTTGAGCTGTTTTACCGTTTTTCAAAACATAAACCCAACATGGCTATTTTTCCCTTCTTCATTTCCATAAAAATACTTCATTTAATATTCAAGTTCACACCACGAGAAAAATGAAAGTTAATTACATTGGACAAAATACGTTCAAATATATTCAATGAGATTGACCTATGAGACAATGCAAAATAGTATTGGTAATGGAGAATCATATTCAGTCGGTGCCTATACAAATGGGAAAAACAAAGAAAATGCCATAATGAATAATTTTCACAGTCCAATAAGAACTTGATTGAAAGAAAATTTAAGAAAGAGAAATTTTGAAATTTGAGACATTTGCTTTTTCAAAAACGAAACTTTCTTTTTCTCATTATGAAAATGTGTTTTGGAGATGACAAAATGATAAAATTTGGGTCCAAGTTTAACACTCAACACATCAAAAAATTTACGTAATTACTTAACAGATCTTGTCAATGTTTTTATTTCAATTTTTGTACCCAAAATAAAATTCCGAAAACGAGAGTTTTATGCTTTTAGAAGTGTAGGTCTATCTCATTAATTATTGACTTGATTTGAAAATATTACTAAAAAACTTTTTCAAGAACCAATAATTCCCCATTCGAGTCAGGAAACTATTTTTTTTTTCATCCCCTATTAAAATTTTGTAAATGATTAATCCCAAGGTTTATAAAACACTCAGGTGGCCTCATGATGGCTACGTGACGTATCCAAAAGAAATTCGTACATATCTTCAGACTGATCAATTTCAAAATTCTTCGGGTGACGTCATTTTTTTTTTCTAATGGAGCAACCTGTGTAATTTACAAACCTTGGATTAATCCTCAATTGAATTCTTTCTTCATATTTGTGGACCTTTCTTAAATTACTGCAATGTGGTATACCTACAATAAAAAATGATATACTTCTAAAAGATAAAAGATTATGTATTTCTGAAATACTATTAAATCTTTCATCCAGAAGAAAGATCATTTTCCTATCTAGTAGGAACTAGGGAGCCTCCATTAATCGCAAAGCCCAGAACATTTACTTTGAATTTCCACTCTTTATTTTTCTTCGTTATTTTTCGCCAGTTGAGTACTCCTGGTTAAATATTTGTGACTATCAATTTTGCAAATCTAAATTGTTTTTTATTGATTGAAAAATTAAACAAAAATTCGAGAATTTTGCTAAGAAATTACATTTTTTCCATCCCTCATTTATAATTTGGGGCCGTTCATAAAATACATCACGCTAAAATAAGCTTTTTCTGACCCCCTCCCCCCATTGTCACGCTGTGCCACATTTTCTGTAATCCCCCTAGAAATATTTCGTCACAAAACAAAGACCCCCCTCTGAATATGATAAATTTCAATTAAAAGTGCACAAATTTCTATATATATTTAATATTTACTAAATATGAAATGAATGACTTTTTATCATGATAAAAATTGAAAAAGAAAAATAGTCGAAAGAAATATTATTTTAAAATTTTTGACGAACGGCGAACGTCACGTTACCGAAGGCCCCCCACCCCCCTGGCACATCTTGTCACACTCAGCAAGACCCCTCTCCCCCTTGTATGCGAACGTATTTTATGAACGACCCCTTTGCAAATGATTAATAATCAATTGAATTTTTTCTTAATATTTTGTGGAGCTTTCTTAAATTACTGCAATGTGGTACAATAAAAAATGATGTAGGTACTTCTAAAAGATAAAAGATTATGTATTTCTGAAAAACTATTAGATCTTTCATCCAGAAGAAAGATCATTTTCCTATCTGGTAGGAATTAGGGAGCCTCCATTATTCACAAAGCCCAGAACATTTGCTTTCGGTTTCCGCCCTTCGTTCTCTTTCGCCAGTTCAGTACTCCTGGTTAAAAGATTTTGATTATTAATTTTGAAAATCTAAATTGTTTTTTATTAATCGCATCAATGGAAAATTAAACAAAAGTTCGGGAATTATGCTAATTGAAAAGTCGGTAAGTTAGAAATCTTTCAAATGATAAAATCTTGTAAAAGCTCCAGCCACAAACTTTGTCAAAAAGCTCCAAGTATATGCGCTAATTGGAACGAAAGCATAATATAAAATTCTTAAGGACAAATTTTAAACAATTTCTTCGTCTTTCGCAACAATTGTTGCAAGAAATTAAATTGCATATCGACTGACCTTTTGTTAAAATAATGAAAAAAAAAAAATTTTACGAGAAAGCATTGAAAATGCCTCCTCGTTACAACTTACAAGCCGACAAAAAATGCATAAGACATGATTAGCATTATTATAAAACGCAATTCGCGCACAATTGCATAATTGACAATTATTTATATGAAAAAAATTAGAAGAAAAAAAAATTGTGTTCACTGGAAAATATTTTTTAACGAAGTCAACAATAGAAATGATTTCCGTGAGTGACATAAAAATAATTGTTGAAAAAATAAACATATATGTGTGCATAACTGAGGAAATTAATGGTGAGGAAAATTCTTTTCAAAAATAATTGGAAAAAAAATGTAATTAACCGCCCATAAATCATTCTCTTAACCATTTGTTTGGATGGTTTTAATTTGAAAAAAAAATGTATATATATATATAAGAAATTGGGGGCTTGATATTATACAATTTATAACTGGTCAATTTAAAGGCACTTATTGAATGATTTTCTGTTTCAAAATCGATTATATAATCACAATAGAATCAAATTTTGTTTTCTTTGTTAAATAAATTAATTGTTTGATTTTAAATTAATGAAACGCGCCCAACAAAGTCGTCTCTGACCTAATTTTTCTCATAAATTGATTTTGTAAAATTGAATCTTGATTATAGTCAAGAAATTATTTATCAAAATATTTCTTTCAATCTTACCTATATTAAAAATGCATTGTTCTGGTTATCACATCAAAATCCATTCTAAACCATGGAAAATCTTACAGAATTTCAGGTCTTAACATTTTGTTCACCAAAAAAAAATCAATGGATTGATGTATTCTATTTATTTTTTTTACTTTTGCTTACATATTTCTAATGGAAAAGTTTAGCCAGGGGAATTACACATCTATGCTTATATAAATCGTAGGTTGAAATCTTTTATTCAAGCTATTAAAACGTTTCTAAGGATAATTTACCTCAAGAGGAAAGAATTTTACCCTTACGATTTTTGTATTGAAATTATTGGGGTATGATTGTTGGCGAATGTCTTGGCGTGGAGAATATCGTCCATTGTGACCTAAAAGCGTTTTAAAATTCAAAAGAGGTTGAGAAATACTGGTTTATAGCGTCCAATATTTCAAGTGGTCCTGAAAATTCTTAGTAATTCAGTAAACCGAAAATTTTACATGAAAATTTTGATGAAATTCAAACCCAAAATCCAAAAGTTATGTGGCAGCCATTTTGACCGTTGTTCCACCACTGGGATTGGTGTAAAAATCAAGGGATTGATATATGCAATTTATTTTCTTTACTTTTGCTTACATATTTCTAATGTAAAAGCTTAGCCAGGGGAATTACACATCTATGCTTGTATAAATCGTAGGTTGAAATATTTTATTCAAGCCATTGAAAACGTTTCTAAGGATAATTTACTTCAAGAGGAAAGAATTTTACCCTTACGATTTTTGTATTGAAATTATTGGGCTATGATTGTTGTTTTTAGCGTGGGCAATATCGTCCATTGTGACCTAAAAGCGTTTTAAAATTCAAAAGAGGTTGAGAAACACTGGTCCAATATTTCAAGTGGTCCTGAAAATTTTTAGTAATTCAGTAAACCGAAAATTTCACTTGAAAATTTTGATGAAATTCGAACCCAAAATCCAAAAGTTATGCGGTAGCCACTTTGGCCATTGTTCCACCACTGGAATTGGTGCAAAATTTTGAGGTCAAGAAGTCAACGCTTTTTCAAAAAGAAGTTTTTCAAGGCAATTTTGGAAAGAATTTTTGTCAAAGATAAATTAAATGTTCCGTAAACTAGGGAATCTTTAACTTGTTAATTTTGTTTGTTAATTTCCCTAAACTATGAAGATGTTACCATTGGTACAACCTCCCTATCGTCTTCTTGATAAATTTCAGGGGTCCACATTTATTTTTTCAATAGAAACCATAAAGTTGCTTAAATGCAGGCAGAAAATTCAAACTCAAGGGTATTTATACTATTAGGCCTTTTCGCCAGATTTACTGACTCCGGAAATTAAAAATTCCCAGATTATGTTGTACAACACTTATTCTGGATTTTATAAAGTTTTAAGAGACAACAAAATAAACGAACTAAGCACAAACACCTGAAGAATAAGCTTATGCTAACTCTATTTAAAAATGAAATCCAATAATTAAGACTTACTCTCATTTTGATTGTTGTAAATAAAACAAACGGAAACCAATAAAACAGTTAGACAATTCAACAAACGTATTCACATATCAAACTAAACTTCAAAATCATTTTTTCCTAGATTTGCAAAAGTAGCCAAAACCAAAACCAAATCCAAATCCACTTAAATCACATTTTCAAAATTGACTGTCATTTTGGCAAATTTCAACATTGTTTGATGGAAGATTCTTGCCGACCGATTTATCACAACAATACGAGTTTATCAATGGCTAGTAAATGTTTTCCTCCGGCTTGCAACGGCAATGCTCTATGCTGACTTGTGGAACGGCAGAATTGGATTGCTTTTTGCTGTCCCCAGAATCACCTGAAGAAAGCAAGGAGTGGTGGTCACAGCACCCAAAGTACCGTTTCAACTTTGGTTTCAATTCAATACTAAACTTTTTAATTCTAATCAATCATTACTTATATATATATACATATCTACCTCGTTGGAATGTTTATTTCGCTATTACGGCAATATTTTATAATCTTGACCTTCAATTCTCTTAAGTGCACCGGCCACTAACTGTAATTTTGTCACAACCATAACGATAAAAGACAAAAAATGTATTGTTGGACATTTCGATTGTTGAACTAAACATTTGTTTCCATTATGGTTTAATGGAATTATGTTGATAAAGATTTAAAAGCGTTTGGGAAAAATTTGGAATTTCCGTTCGATCTCATCATAACGGCCATGCTTAATAAACCAATATAAATGCAAGCGGATTTTCTTCCTTGTAAACTGTTTACCAAATAAAAAGAATGCACTGGCCAGAGGCTGCAACATTCTTAACACTAATTAGTCAATGTTGCCACTATTAGCCGTTCCACTAGAAAATTTAAACATTAATTTTTTTCAAATCCGTATCGATCAAATCCCACGAAGATGATTTCTCACTTAATTATACCCTAGTGACATTCAGATTATTCTAACATGATTAAAAATCATTTTTAATAGAAAATTATGATACAATTTGCGAGGATAAATTTAATTTGTTGGCGTCAAATGATTGCCCAGCTCCAGCCGAAAGGCGTTTGACCATAAAAATGAAAAATACATTTAACATGTTTGCCATTTTTTCTTTCGAACAATCACGGAACAGACTAACTATGTCTATTTAAAAATTTAGCCAAAGGCATTCTAAATATTTAGTAATTTATTCAACACCCGCCCATCCTATTTCTTTATTGTAAGATAGAGGAAAAAACATGAACTTTTCATTGAATAAAAGTTTTTGCCAATTTTTCAATCTCACTTGTTAATTATTATAATAAATATAGAAATAACTGTATACCATTAAACGAGTCTTTTAGCATTTTAATAATTTTCTTTTACCAAAATAAACGTAGGTAGATACATTACAGATATTTAGTCGTATTATATCATTACAAACTGATATTTGATTTGCATAAATTAACGATGTTTACCTTTCAGAAGAATAGAAGAAAAAATTAATAATCAAATCAATCTAAAAATAGAAATTTATTTGGTACTAAGTAATTATTTTTCTCTTCTTTCTATCCGATGGCAAGTTTAGTTTCCCGCGTGGTTGAATTCTTACCTCTTAGTGGCATCTATTCCAGGCTTGATTCTTTAACTCGAGGTAATCCAAGGTTTGTAAATTACACAGGTTGCTCCATTAGAAAAAAAAATGACGTCATACGAAGAATTTTGAAATTGATCAGTCTGAAGATATGTACGAATTTCTTCTGGATACGTCACGTATCCATCACGTAGTCACCATGAAGCCGCCTGTGTATTTTATAAACCTTGGAGGTAATCTACTCTTTTAATACGATTTCAATTCGTTTTCTTCCATTTTTTGAGCCTTTTACAGCCTTTTACCCAGGTCTTGAATATTATAAGCACACGAATTAATCGAGCAGTACCTTATTGGTCCATCACTGAAATTCGTTTGGCTTCTGGGCTTGCATTGCTAAGTGGAATAGGGACCCAAATAATAAGTCTAAAAGTTACAATGTTGAGGCTCTTTAAATTTGGTCCTGATGGACCCATTTACCCCCTTCATGCTACGCTAATTTAATCATCCAAAAATCCAATTTTTCTAAAAATTATTATTCGTCGATTTTTCAAATTTTTGCCCTCTTTCCCACCCTATTTTGAAACTCCTTTCGCGGATATTTAATTTCTCGAAGAACCTGTTTTCACGTCCAATTTAAAAATTTTGAATTCATTTTTTGATATTTTCTTAATATTTTTTCCTCAATTCGGACATCAAAAAGTAGGTACCCTTTTTCTTACGACGTATTCCTCCTCCGACGTTACGCTATATCACATTTTCGAAATTCTCATCGTTTCTTTCATGGCCTTAGCTTTCCAGAAAAAATAATCCCATTGTTTTTTATGTACTGTTCAGTCCAGTGATTTTTAAATTTTTTTGGTGTCGTATTATTTCCATATTCACGTGCTAGTGGCTTTATCCTCCAAATAAGTATCCTTACAAGTGCTTCAGGGCTTTCGGCTTCTCTATAGTGTCTATAGTACTTTACAGTTTACTTCCTCATACAAATTATTAACCACATACCGCAATTTCAAAATCACCATTTTAGAAAACTTAACTTAAAACCGTAAGGGATGATAAAATGGAATAAATGCTTTTATTTTAAAAAAAATCAATAAGGGGGTAAATCTAAGCCGTAAGGTAATAAATCATTGCACTTACTTTAACTATAAAACTCCGGTAGTGGAATAGGGACCCAAATAATAAGTCTAAAAGTTGCAGTGTTGAGGCTTTTTAAATTTGGTCCTGATGGACCCATTTGCCCCCTTCATGCAATGCTTATTTAATCAACCAAAAATCCAATTTCTCTTAAAAATATTATCCATCGATTTTTCAGATTTTTACCCTCTTTCCCACCCTCTTTTGAATATCCTTTCGCGGATGTTTAACTTCTCGAAGAACCCGTTTTCACACCCAATTTAAAAATTTTGAATTCATTTTTGGATATTTCCTTAATATTTTTTATTATTATTACGATGATGATATTAAGTATTCCTCCACTGACGTTACGCTATATCACATTTTCGAAATCCTCATCTTTTCTTTCATGGCCTTAACTTTCCAGAAAAAATCATCCCATTGTTTTTTATGAACAACAGTCCAGTGATTTCTAAATTTTTTTGGTGTCGTATTATTTCCATATTCACGTGCTAGTGGCTTTATCCTCCAAATAAGTATACTTACAAGTGATTTAGAGCGCCGAAGAATGGAAACTTATGCTATAATGTACTTTCGGCTTCTCTACAGTCAGTGGCATAGCTACCTAGGGGCTAGGCGGGGCAGTGCCCCGGGGCCCTCAAGCTCAGAGGGCCCTCGTATCCTTACCAGAAATCTTGATCGAACTGAACTTTTGGAAATTCACTTGGAAGTTCACCAATTATGTAAGGAAATAATGAGCAAATATAGAGTGCTAGAATGCGATCTAACGGAAGTATTTCCAGCGATGTTATTATTCTTTTCAATTCCTGTCACTTCTGCAGCAGCTGAAAGGTCATTTAGCAAATTAAAAATATTAAGAAATTATTTAAGAAATAATATGGGCCAAACTCGACTCCGATATTTATCGCTAATAGCAATTGAAAACAAAACCGCATCAAGCCTGGATTTAAACGAAGTATAATTGTTATTTAGTCAGTTGGTAGGCCCGACCTTTATATAATAAACCCTTGAATCTTCTCTATTTCGTTTTTTAGCCAAACCTACACCAAGTATTAATTTTAATTTATGTTGTTACTGTTAAATATTTTTCTTACCTGCCCTGCAGTGGACAAAAAAAGAGCTTAAGTAGCTTAGCATTTTTAAAGTGTTTGTATATTTCATATTTTTATTTGATAAAACCTAATCAGTTTACATAACGGTGGGGCCCCATTTTTTAATTTGCCCCAGGGCCCTTGGTTACCTAGCTACGCCACTGTCTATAGTCCTTACTTTATAGTTTACTTCCTCATACAAGTAACTATTAACCGCTTACCGCAATTCCAGAAAATTAAAACCGTAAGGGATGATAAAGTGGAATAAATACTTTTCCTTTAAAATATTCAAAAGGGTGTAAATCTAAGCCCTAAGGTAATATATTATTACACTTACTTTAACTATAAAACCTGTAAAAAAATATAGGGAATCAAGTTATTAAAACACTCTTCTAATATAACAAATTTAATAAGTTGGTTTGCAAAATTAACAAACAAAATAATATTAATTATAATTGTTTATGATGTCATCAACAATACAATACTTTACACCAAATAAGCATAGAAAATATACAGTTTTTTTCTGAAGATTATTAATATTACATACAATGTTTGATTACTTAAATTATAAACATAATTTTTATAAACTATCAGGAGGGGGGGAATACAAAAGATCATAGTAAACTTTAATACTATGTGCTACGTAAGCGTAATCACCAAAATCAGTTAGTAATTACTGTTATCCTTTTTAATATAAATTAAAATAGAGACTTGGAATATAAAAACCTTACAAAACGTATTTCTCAAATTTTCAGCTCGGAACAAAGCTACTAATATCTTAATTTTTCTTTTAAATATTCTCATTTCTTCTATTTTCTTTTTACATATTATAAATATATATATCATATTAATTATAGTTTTCATCATCTCAAATGCAATATAAAAACGAAAACTACATATTATTTTTTTAATTTTTCGACGCACATTTCTCACATTACACATAATTATATCAAAAACTGGAATTTAAAAATCAGTCTTTCTTTTTGTTTACTAGATTACAGTTATATACTTGTAAGAGAGAGATAGTCCAATTGACCAAAATCGAACTTCAATGATATTAGCACATAAAAAATATATATATCCGAGCAATGTACCGAGATGAAATTCAATTATTCCCAACTTGTTTAGGAAAAATCAAAGAGAAATTTAAAAGAGCAAAAAATTGGTTTTATAATCTGTCATCATTAAATACATAAACTATGACCAAGCAAACACACGCATTGGTAAAGTGGTTACAAATTTAAATATTACAATCTAAAGTAAAATCAAGATTCATTTATCAAATGGCTTCTTTTGTGATTTGACGAATGTAAACTGAAAAATCAATAAAAAGAGAACAAAAAAAATAAAAATTTTCTGTTGATAAAATTCTCTTCAAGATTTTTTTTTCTCTTCATATGCTTTTGTATAATAATAAATAATTATATACATTCGGTTTGAAAATGAAGCTAAATGTGCAAAATCATGAGAGGATACCTATGTGTTGATTTCTTATTCCGAGACATCGTCGGCTGTTTCCAGGAATGCATATTTGTTAGAAGCCGCGAAATTCTAGAAAACAAAGAAAATATATTTTCAATAAGTGGAAAAGTAAAGCATTAATAAACTATCATACCGGCGCTTCTTGTTCTTTTAATTTTGGCATTCGATCTTCTAAACTAATTTCAGGATCTGTATAATTGCGATTGTCTCGATATGGTTTATCATCTCCTCGTTTCGGTCCTTGATTCTTTTGCGGCGGACGATACTCGCTGCGACCACCAGAACGCTTCTCATCATCTGGAACAAAAAAAAAAAAATCCAATATAAGAAAAAAAAATCGGACACCTGATTATACCGAATTGCCGAAACGGATATCTATCAATCTTGATTTTTATCAGGCAAAAACAAATTTAGCACTATAAGCTGATCTTTTAAGGATATCTACCAGAAAACGTATTACAATTAAAAACATATTCATTTACTTGACATATTTTTTAAATTTAAAAAAAAAGATCTGATTTTGGCATAGCATTAGTACAAGCCAAACAGTACGTGCCAAAAGTTTCTCTCTCAAAACCACATATTCTTTCCTTTATGTATATTAGACTGATTCAAAAAAAATGATGATTTTTTTTTCTTAATTATATCGAAAATATTGCTGGGAATGACAAAAAAAAGATCCTGTGAAAGTTTAAGCTCTTAATATTAAGAGGTGCCGCATCGCAAATTTCGATTTTCCATTTAAATAACATGGGAACAATATTCTCTTGCACTTTGAAATTTTATAGTTCACGTTGATGACAATATTTCGGAATGACCAAGGTATATTCTTGTAGAAAATTAAACGATCTACAAAAAAGGTCTCTTACAAGTTTTTGATATATTTATTCCTTCAAAAGTTATTCGAGGTCAAAGTTGAACTAAAGAGAAATTTTAATATTTTTTCAATTTTTTGACGCAACCATCAATTTTATGAAAAAATTTTATAAGACTTTTTTTGTAGAACACTTTTTTTCTATAACTTATCTTTATAAAAGTTTTTGATATTTTTCACAGGTCCTAAGTTATTTGCATTAAACTGAAAATTCTCTGAATTATTATATTTTTAACATAAATTTTTTTATTTTAATTAAATAACTTAGGACCTGTGAAAAATATCAAAAACTTTTATGGAGATAAGTTATAGAAAAAAAAGTGCCCTACCAAAAATATCCTATAAAATTTTCTCATACAATTGATGGTTGCGTCAAAAAATTGAAAAAATATTAAAATTTCTCTTTAGTTCAACTTTGACCTCGAATAACTTTTGAAGGAATAAATATATCAAAAAATTTGTAACAGACCTTTTTTGTAGATCGTTCACTCGAAGCATAAACTATTCTAAAACTAATGAAACATAGTTAAAGTAGATAAAAAAGTGAAAAAAAATATTTGAGAAATTTTCACGGTTTAACATCATTGTTGTGAATTTAAGTTGCATTATGGATCTATTTCTAATGCTTATACCATTTAAGAGTTTTACTGTAGAGTTTAATTCAAACACGTGAGTTCTTCTTATGATAAACCCATAGACTAGAAGCATAAGCTCAATGATTACAACACCATTATTTGTAGAGCTGCCACGAATATTCGGCAACTTTTTTAATATTCGCTATTCGGGTAAATATTGCTTACTAATCGGCCGAATGCCGAATACCAAATCATCAAAAAAAAAAAAAAACATTTTTTACTCAAAAATGTATAGGTATAGGGAATCGGAAAACAATGTCGTTTTCTTAACATAAAACTAAAACTCAAAATTTTGCACAAGCTTTAATTTCGAAGCGTATAATACCAAATGTGTATTCCGTTGGGAATTTATTTAACCAGTTCAGTATAGAGCTTAGAATAATAAATATTTTTAATCTTTTGTAAGTTAACTTGTCACGCTAATCAAAAAATGTTCTTTGGTATGACTTTGAAATTACTTATAAACCCATAAATGGCAATTGAATGTCGATAGGTTCAGTAATGACATTACTTTCCGATCCTCTTAATATTTATTTTAATCATAAATTTCAACACTTATTACAAAATAGAAATCAATCTGTGATACGTTGGGATGGGTAAAAGTTAGAAATCAAACTAATATTGGAAAACTATTCAGTGTTCGACTATTCAAACCGAACAGTAAATTAGGAAAAAATGCATAATATTACTCAGAAAGGCTTTTATTTCACCAATAGCTTTTAATTTATAAATTTATTTTACCATAGCATATTAATTCTTAAAATCTATCAGTGGTAAGTTATGATGAATGAAAACAAGTTTTTCAGCGTTTTTTGATAGCAAACGATTTCGATTTTCCTCATAAATTATAAAGTAAAATTATAAACTATAAAGTAGGTTTAAACTTTTAAACCTCACTCGCTAACAGTACTAAGTATCGCCAAATATTCGGCGCTTCGGCCAAGAGACTCGCCGAATATTCGGTATTCGGCCAAATCACTATTCATGGTATCTCTAATTATTTGTACAATATAACACAGATTTTTACTAAAGTTAAAATGGACCATTACTTTCTGAAAAGTGAAACCCTAAAGTCGATAAAAACCCAAAACTCAACATTCTGATAAAACTAACTTATTTTTTATTAAAAAAAAAAATAGATTTTCCCAATAAAACATTTTCATATATACAGAAAAAAAAATAGAAACAGACCAATAATTTCACCACTTTCAAATATAAACACATAACATTACAATCGATTTGAAATATCTTGACTAACCGTTGGACTTTGTATTTGACCATTAGAATTAGTTTGTATATCTGCGCCTCTCATCCGATTCATTTCACTAATCATCACCTGCGGCGTATATTGTTCAACTTTTTCCAACAAAGTTTCCGGATAACCAGGCGAATAAAACCGTACAATTTCCTCGGGAAAACACGAGTTAATTATCAAAATATATTCCATCAACGTACTACCCGGTTCGGCTGTAATTTCCTGAACTTTTTTAAGTCCACCGGTAACGACAAACAAGCGTCGTGCTCGAGGATCGTTTGGTAAAACTTTTGAAAATTGACCAAGAACATATTTCAAAATATCGGGAGTCGCATCGTAAAGAAGTGGTTCCAATGCCGATAGTACCATACATTTTTGTAAGGTTTGCTTGAGGGTGGTTTTACATTTGCTTTTTAAATCTTCACCGGATTGAGGATTTTTGTATAAATGGAGCAACTTGGGGAATGCATTGGCTTCGGCTAAACGTCGAGCGTGTTCAGAGGTATGTTTCCCGATTTGACCAAGAGTCCATGCGATGGTCGCTTGTAGATATTCATCAGAACTATCTAAATAATCGGTGAGCAACGGAACGGCTCCAGATGCAGCAACTGCTAGTGCTAATTGTTCCACATGTCCAGCTATATAACCCAGAGCAGCCACCGCTGGGAGCTGGGCTTCTCCTGTTGCTTCTAACAATGCAGCAATTCCTCCATTATTAACAATCAATTGTGCCAATTCAATCGAATGTTTCACGGTGTCTCGAACCAATGTACACGCAGCTTTACTAACCTGGGGACAAGCATGATTTATGTGCAACAAAACCGTTGGAAAAACTTCCGATTCAACACAAGCTTCGGCCAGTTCAACGTTGTGAGAAGCAATCGTTGACAATGCTGTTAAAACTTGGCGTTTTAATTTTGCATCTTGATTATGTAAAGCCTGAGCCAACAAGGAAATCGAGCCGGAACAATCGGCGATTGTTTGTGCCAATTCCGGACCGTGTTTTGCAATATCTGCAATAGCACTTGCTGCGGTTTGTTTCAAGCAAACTTCTGGTTCTTGCAAACACAATATAATCAACGGAACGACTCCAGCATCGATTGTGGCCTGGGCCAACGCTCGATTATGTCGTGCTAAATATCCAATAGCCCAGGCTGCGGCCAATTTAACACTCGAATCAAAATCTTCCATGCACAACAACATTGCGTCAATCCCACCGGAATTCAGTACAACCCCGGCCATTTCAGGAGTGTGTTTTGCTATGGCTCGCAACGTAAACATGGCTGCTTTCTTGAAGTATTTACTTTGCTTATCGATGTCTTTCAGTAGAACTGTAATAACATCGTGTCGAACAATATCTTGGGCGATTTTTTCGTCCACATTGGCTAACCGACCTAGTGCTATGGCGGCACATTGTTGTATCGAGGGGCACATGTCCGTGAGTAATGGTCGCAACAATTCAATAGCACCGGCATTTTCCAAACACGCGACATTGTAACTATGCGAGGCCAAGTCGGCTACACTTTGCACAAATGCTATCCGAGCTTTTTGATAGTTATCAAACACTTGCAATACTGCTCTAGCCGTCATTTTCTTATCGTACTATTATTGCTATAGAACGATTTACAACAAATCAAACAGGAAAAATTAAACATTTAAATTTGCAAAAACGGCTTGTTTAAAACATGACAGTCGAACAAGCAAACCATATAGTAGGCATGTTAAAATGCAATTTCCTTAAATTTACAAGGAATTTACTTAACGGCCTAGAAAATTGTCCTAGTGCAGAAGAATTAGAGTTAGGAAAAATTATAAATCACAGAAGACTAAAGCGAAAACTCCTTCAAGAGCTCCAAGAACTAGCAGTTATATGATCGCAAGGACCAAATAAGAATAAATCTAGGAATACATTTCAAATCCTCTAGCTCACTGTTTCCTAACCTGTGGTTCGGAGCCTATGTTTGGGGGTCCGCGGTCCCATTTGAAAAAGTTTGTTTTTGTTTTTTAATTTAATGAAGGAATACTAACATATAATGCTGTCCGAAAATTGCACCTTTTTTTCACTCAGGGGTCCTTGACATTATGCTTGATTTTCTTGAGGGTCCGCGGCTGAAAAAGGTTAGGAACCGCTGCTCTAGCTAGTTAAACGCCGTCAAAGATCAATAACCTGTTATCACCCCCATGATATAGCAGCACATCGCTGAATTGGTGCAAAAATGCGGCAAGACTACAATTCTTCCGGCGCCACGATGTTTTGACGGATTCTTATAGATCTCGACGAAAAAAAACGAAAATGAAGAATACAATTTTTCGATATCTCGCTTAGTTTACGAACCATCGACCCCTTCAAGATTTTCATAAAAAAAAGGTAAATTTTTACAATCGTAGCTCCACCAATTATTTTTGTGCTAAAAACTAAACAACGAATCCAGGGGCGAAGTCCCGGTGAGGGTTGGGAAGCATCACCCATATATGGCAATATTGCATTTTCGATTTTGTTTTTAATTTAATTCGCGAGTCAGTCAGGCCAAAATTAAATAAACATCACATTTTTCCTTTTTTGGGGGGCTTCGCCCCTCCAACCTCCGCCGGGGCTTCGCCCCTGGACCCCTTGTTTATGTTTTTTTTTGCACAAACAATTGATGGAGCTACGGTCGTAAACATTTACTTTTTTTCAATAAAAATCCTGAGAAATCCGTTTAAAAAAGCGAAAAGGATCAATTAATTTTTCCATTTTCAGGGGTCGATATTTCGTAAACTAAGCGAGACAACGAAAAATTTTATTCTTCATTTTCGTTTTTTTTCGTCGTGATCTATAAGAATCCGTCAAAACATCGTGGCGCCGGAAGAATCGTAGTATCCCTCATAATGGTCCAGAAAAAAATAGATTTCCATATTTTCTTTCATATTTAGTTTACTTCTTCATGACCAATTTCCTGAATTTCTAGAATAAAATTCGCATTTTTCCCTAATCTTATTTATAAAAGTAAACTTCTCGACAAGACTCATCAATTTTGGGAAATAAATTCAACCCATAGATGTAATTTTCCATATATACGCCGTTTATTTTGAAAGTGAGTTAAGTCCATTTCAAGAACAATCCCTATAGTATTATCATTTTTAACCATAGGAACATACGATACTAAGGAGGAGGGAATAATTGGCGTTTTTGTTAACAATTAAAATGAAATCAGCAATTTCTGAAAACTTAGCAGTTAAATAAGTAGCATACTTTGTTTTAGTTACAAGAAGAAGAATCACCATATAGACCGTCCTTGAAATGGACTTACGCCACTTTCAAAATAAAGGATCCATATATTCTATTGAACTAATTGTTTAATGTAGATGCTTATATAATACGCAATGACGTATACATCTTTTCCAATTTAAATATTAATCAAATCATGAAGAAATAAAAGTGGTAACTTCAGTAGTAATAGGCCTTCGATGTATGCCTTTTGAAATACACTAATTACTGCAAAACTGCGATTCTTAAACTGGCAACTCTATAGGCAATTTTTGGGATGTCCGTGGAAAACCAATCAAAATTATTTCCACAATAAAATATTTTTAGTTGGCTTCTTTGTCTTTCATATGAATATGATGGTTTATTTTTGAATTGAAAATGAAGACTAGACATATTTAACTTAAGAACTTACCATTTTTTCGGTTGTTGGTATAATTCCTGCGTTGAGGAGATTCTCGTCTTTGTGTATCTCGTGCTCCGCTATTCTAGAAGATTAAAGAATCAATTATTAGAAAAATCAGAAATTTAATTTTAATAACGGGAAAAATCTTACATCTCTAGACACTCTCCATGAAGTATTAGAAGAACGACTTTCCTCACGATCGACGTCCATCCGCGATTTACTAAAATAAGACAATATTTAGTTGAAAAAATCGTAAGTTTTTAAGAAAAATAATTACCTATTATCTCGACTGCTACTTTTTTTCTCTGTAGTTTCCTTTTCGCGCGCCAATTTATCTTCAATTTGTTTTTCCCGAGCACTAGTGTCGACCGGTTTGGCCGCACCGAAAATGGACGCCGACGAGGCGGGTGTTTTTGTCGGTTCGGTGGCGGGTGCTTCACTGGCTTCCGCATCCGGATTTTCTAGCGGTTTGGTTCGTGGTGCCAGCACCAGTTTCGGCCGTGCACGAACTTCCGTTTCCCGCAATCGATCGTCGCCTCGAGACGAACGAAACTCGCCTTCATCGCGACTATTAAAATTTCTTTTTGGTCCGAAAATTCCACCGCCAGATTTACTGTCCTTATCGCCTCCGTCCCGCTCGTACCGGCTCGAATCCCGCTCGCTTCGCTCAAACCGGCCCGAGTCACGCTCGCCTCGCTCAAATCGACTCGAATCGCGATCGCTGCGCTCAAATCGGCTTGAGTCGCGGTCGCTTCGCTCGATCCGCCGTTCCGGATCGCTACGTTCGATTTTATCACTTCTCTCGATGCGATCGCTACGCTCGATTCTATCACTTCTTTCGATACGATCGCTACGCTCGAATCGTCCGGAGTCGCGGTCGCTGCGGTCAAATCGACCGGAGTCGCGGAACGCCGGCCGATCGTTATTATCGCGCCATGCACCTGGTTTGCTCGGAGCTGAATCCGAGTCTTTGTTTTCGCGATTGTAGTCTCGATTAAACGCTGATCTGGGCTTTTCGGATTCTACTTCCGGCCGCGGTCCGGCTCTCCAATCGCCGGTTGAAGCCTCGTTTTTATCCGGCCAATCGCGGCCCATATCCATGCGACCACCTCGCCTTGATCGTTGGTCTGTATGATTTGATAACTCTATATGCATTCGCCGTCCTTTGAAAGTTGTTTCAGTGATAGATAAGGCTTCTATAAGACTTTCCCTATCAGCAAATTCAATATAACCGAAACCTTTTAACTTTCCACCCTCTCGATCGTCTCTGGGTAATCTCATATTTGCAATCTGTTTAAGAGAAATATAAATCAATAAAAGACAAAATTTGAAAATTTCAATAGTATTACGTTTAAATTGGAAAAAAAATCTACTAATTCAGTTTCTTCTATATCATATGTTAAGTTGGAAATATAAGCGACAAATGGCGGTTGTGTAGGAACGGCACTTTCAAAGGGATTTGTCGTCCAGGCCGATCTTGGAGCCGTAGGCAGAATAATATTTTTTGGACGATATTCATATCCTGGAATTAAAAAAAAAGATAAGAAAGAGCATTTTTAACAACTATTTTTTATGAAGACATGGAAAAGAAATCCCTCAGTAATGAAAAATAAATTTCATCTGAAATCAGATACAGTAGTCAATGGTAGATTAGTCTGAATTGAGTTCCGAAAGAATTTTCGGCTCGTTAATTGTACTCAAATAGCTGGTCACGGGAGATTCCAACAACCGCTCAGGTATAATCTCTAGTTAAAATAACTATCCTGGACATGAAACCCGAGCGTTTGCCTGTTTCTGGTTCTCCCGCTTCTGTTTTCACAGAACACCCGGCTAGAGTGTTGTAGGACCTCACCTCAGACCTTCCCAGGGCTGTGTAAGCAATAAATGCTTCGAATGTGAGCCCTATGTAACGAGATTACCATTGACTAGTGGCGATTCGGTGTCATCCTCGGGAATGATTTCTCCAGGCCATCTACCCAACTTATATAACCCACACGTTACCTGATTCCTCCTCAACTTCATCGGCCCAATTGGTTGATTTTCGCAGAGGTTGAATCGGTATGGGTCCTTGGGCGTCCGATAAAAATTCGCTCAACGGAACTGCTACCCGCTTCGCTTTTTTATTCTTTTTGCCTGCAACAATTCGAAAAAAAAAATTAAGCACTTGACTGAACGATGCCACGCGGTTCCAATGCCTTCCACCACTGTATCACTCAAATATTAATTCATGTATCCAATATTGGCGAAAAACTTTTAGCAATTCCCAAACTAAACGTTTATCCGAACATTCTCACCAAATATGAATTAATAAAAAGTCAGATAGATGTTATTAAAGTAGAAAATAGTTGACAAATTTAGTAAAAACTAACCTGAAGCCATTTTGTACGACAGTGAAGTGAACGCCAACCGTTGCCAACTTTGTAGAAAAGGTGCCACGAGTAAATCAATTGGAAGTTAGCCAAAGAACGTAAAATGCAACAATAGAAATATAAAATTTAAATTTAATTACATAGTTTTGCATTATTTACGTTCTTATTGATTACAAAATAATATTTAACTTGTATATTTAACAAATCTAAAGCTATAAGCAACTAGGATTGGTTACTACACAAACTATTTCTCAAATCTTTTCCTAATCTTATCAGCCATAACATTCTTACAAAAAAATTAAAATAAACGAATAAACTTAAAATTAAATATTGAATTTATGTTAAGAAAGTTGATGAAAGTTAAAAGTGAATAAGTTGCTTTTTATTCAACTTAATTTTGAGTAATTCAATGCCGTCAATGTATTTATATGTTATGCCATGTAGGCAACCCACGTTACATACAAGTTCATTCATTGCATATAAGCTATTTCAAGGGCAATCAACCTCTTTTGACTTTGACCTCTGATGATTTTTGTAAAGTTTAAATATTTTTATAGTATTTTAACCAAATGAGTTTCTGTCATTTGGTCTTTATGTTTTATCTCAACCTTGGAAGGTGTTACGAATTTAAAAATAAAACGATGTCTTTTAAACGAATTTTACTAGTAGTAAGTTTAATAGAATGCATGGGTGATCTCATCAAATTCCGAAATTACGTAAAAAAAAAATAAAAAAATTTTTTTTTTGTCCTATTTTGTAGTATTTGTGTAACTAGATTTTATCAATTTAGTGATTCCCAGAATAAACTTGTTTTAGACGAATTATAATGATGATTTTTAATTTTGAAAGTAAGGGAATGGTTTTTATAATAATAATACATAAAGTTTTTTATTGGTCTACTCGTATATATACAATAAAAGAAATAAAATAATATAGTATAATATAATAGTAAAAGTTCCAGACGCATGTCTTTGCCTTTCAACAACTTAGAAAACATAGAAAATAGAAAAAAAAATTAATATGATTCTTAACTATATAAATATTTAAAGATATCTGCCTCAGATCACTGGGAAAAACGACCTAAAAAAACCCAGCACATGGTTTTTATAGGCCATACCGTCAATGAATTGGGTCTGTTATTGTTTGATAGAGTAAAAGTGTGGGCCCTAACAGTATCATTGTTAAGTAAATATAATACTCCTCTGAAAAGTGTTATTTGTCGCCCTGCTCCATTCAGATGATTTACTTGTATCTTTGCATTATATTTACAGCAATAATTTAAGGGGTTATATACAGTTAGAATTTTCAAAAAATCGTTTTTTTTTTTATTTTCTTTTCTCAATGTAAATATATTTAAGAGTAATACAGAAAATTTCATATCGTTTCGGTGAATATTTTCGAAGTTACACGCAAATTTGAAAAGGCTTTTTATCCAATGTAAAATGCTTTTCAAACCAGCAGCGTAGCATGGTGGTGGTGCAGGGACATGGTTTCGGGCGGCATATTGGAATTTATATTTCAACATATGTACAATGTTGTTTGATTTTATATTACATTTTTTTTCAACTGTTGAAGGTATTCATTAATCAAATAACAAAAACTTCATTTAAAATATATTTATTTGTTGTAATTTTATGCCATATAAGTCTCTCAAAACATCCTTATATGCATGAAATACATTCCAAAACCTAGGCATTTTGCATAATATTAATAACTTAAAAAAATATGTGCGATTAACTGTTATTAAATCAAAACCTCTATATACGAATAGATCATAAGCTGAACACGGATTGTGAAATACAAATATCTCTCATACAATTTTTTTAAATATATATAATTTTTTATGCGAAACATGTTTACGCGTTATATAGTTATTTTTTCTTTATAAAGTGTATAATAAAAATAAACTAAAGCTTAAATATGGCGTTAAGCTTATCACAATGAATACATATCTAATTAATAGATTTATATTTTGATAATTAATAATTAAATCACAACATTTATTCCAACGTTTCACAGCTTTGCAATCCCGAGCAGAAATGCAACATTAGTATGGAAAGGGCATGAATTTTCGAGTCTGCTTGGCCAATTAGGAATGCAATCCGAGCTTTTTCGGTTTCTGATATGTTTTTGTTGCTTTTTTGTGCCAAATCGTCATATTCGTTTCGTTGCAGGTCCAAAACATTTCTAACTTTCGTCATCTGAAAATAAATTGTTTTAATTAAATTAATTTGGAAGGGAAGTTAATGAATTTTACCGTTGAGGTAATTTTAGTGGTTCGCTCTTCTGTTGGAAGATTTTTGAACAAATTTTTGCTGGAGTCTTTGGCCATTTCCATGATATTGTCGTTGTGAATGCACTGGACGAGGTGGTCTAAAATAATTGTCATGTTTGCATCGCTTTCCGAGTCGTTATTGCACAGATTTTCCAGCAAAGATGTGCATTCAGTGAACGGATTTAGTGTTATGAAAGACATTTTTCTTTTTGGTGTATGTTGAGCTGATGGCGGTAGACTGATGGACTGTTGATTTCCCTCTGAATTATTGTCTAAAAAAATCAGTGGAAATAGGTTTCATATTTGAAATGGTTTTGAGCAAATTTCTTACCTGGAACTACTAAATTGTGGGCAGAACTAACTCGTTTCATATTTCCGATTTCAATCGGATTACTAAGTGCACTGAAACTTTGTCGATGGTAATCCAAAGATGTGATTTCTTCATTTTCTTCTTCGCATGATACTGTGGTTGTGACGGTGGGATGTGGATATACTCCATCGTTTTGATCTTTCATTAGAATATCTTGGTTTGATGACACGCACGAAGTGCTTACTTGGCATTTTTCGATACATTTTTTGTGGCAACACATGGCACAGTTTCGGCATTGCATCGCATCTTTTAACCAAATCTAATAATTCCGAGAAAAAAAATACATAAAAAAGTTTAAATTCCATTGTGAGGACTTACTTTCTTTGTGCAAAAATCACATTGGGTAGAACGATGGAAATGTGTGCGAATAAAATCGTGTTTTGGATTTTCCACCAACAAATCAAATTTCGCGCTTTCGTCGATTATTTCGTAGGATTCATTGACGTCACATTCGGAAGGAATATAGGTGCATGATAGTAATATATCTCCGTGACATAGATAGGGATTGTAGCCCGAATGGGTAGCAAATTCTCTGAAAAATATAATTATATCAAAGTATTATTAACACGTAACATTAATGTCTTCGGGATCTTTAAAGAAGATAGTATGTAGCGACTGGGCTAAAAAAATCGACTATTTTTTTTTTGAAAAGTATATCGAAAATATTGTTCAAGGTAACAAAAAAAAATATCGGAAAGGTTTGAACCCTTAATATTAATATTAAGAGGTCTTTCATCTTTAATTTCGATTTTTTATTTTTGCTTTCATTTTTGCGTCAATGCTGTCAAATTATCAAGGTAAAAAAATTCATCTGCACATATATTTATAGAAAATTAAAATCCCTACAAAAAGGTCCTTTTAAAAATTTTCGCTAGACACGCCGTTTCCGAATAATCAAGCTTCAGACATTGATATAATTTTTAGATTTATCTTCTTTATTTTGGAATTTTGTAACTAACGATCAAATAAATATATAGAAATGAACAATATAGATTCTTGAAGGGAATTTAATGCTCTACAAAAAAGGTCTCCCAACATTTTTACATAAAATCACTTTTTCAAAAGTTATTCGCAGTTAAAGTTGAATGAAATATTAAATTAATAACATTAAAATAAATCTACGTTTTCGTGTAATAAATAGCTGTTAACCGAGAATAGGTTTGGATATATTGTGAAATTCAGATATTTCAGGCTATAAGATTGATAAAATGATAATTTTCGATGATGTAAAATATCAATTTGTCCCACTGAGTGAAAGAAAATTGGTTCCAAAACGAAAAAAACAACAATTTAATTTTTCCTTCAACTTTAATTGTTAATAACTTTTGAAAAAGGGATTTTATGTAAAGACGTTAAGAGACCTTTTTTGTAGAGCATTAAATTCCCTTCAAGAATCTATATTGTTCATTTCTATATATTTATTTGTTTGTTAGTCACAAAATTTCAAAATAAAGAAGATAAATCTAAAAATTATATCAATGTCTGAAGCTTGATTATTCGGAAACGGCGTATCTGGCGAACATTTTCAAAAAGAGGTTTTTTGTAGAGAATTTAATTTTCTATAAATATATGCACACATATTCTTTTTTACCTTGGTAGCTTGACAGTATTGACCCAAAAATGAAAGCACAAATAAAAAATCGAAATTAAAGATGATAGACCTCTTAGTATTAATATTAAGGGCTCAAACCTTCCCGATATTTTTTTTTACCTTGAACAATATTTTCGATATACTTTACAAAAAAAAAAAAAAAATAGTCGATTATTTTGGCCCAGGGTAGTATGCAGACAATTCAGGTTACATATATATACCCCAATTTAATAAACCAATTTTTACTTTACAATGTGGACCAATTAGTTTGAAATTATTCTCAAACATCTTAGGTAATAATGTTTAATTAAGTTTTCCCCAACATTCAAATTATTAAAACTAACTTTTCTTTTTTTTCAAATATTTGAATGGAATTGTTGTTAAAACAATAACTTTTCACATTTGTGAATCATTTCTAATTGTATTTTTAAGCAATTTAAATTGAATTTATATTTATCCATAATAAATTATTTAAAGAAAAATAATACTTACTGATATGGTGTAGTCATATCTGGAGGTAACAATGCATATTGATTTATATAACGACCAATATTAGATTCTGCACACTCATTTAAAACCAACGACAATGGAATATTTAAATATCCCAACAGAACATCTTCAGTTTGAGTACTATCGTTTTTTTTTCCCCAAACATTAATATTAAGATATTTATATTCCTTTTTCAATTGAAATTGATAGTTTTCATTGCATTCGATACTCGAACTGTAATTTACAGGGGCGGATATGAAGGAAATTTTTTCCTCGGTCAACGAAAAAGTTTTCGTTTCGCCCATTTCCAATACTGCATTTTTGTTATTATCTCCTTCGTCTTTTGGTATGGTTTCAATGGAACTATTTTCGTCTTTTTCATCGTGTTTTAACAGTTCTTCTTTATAATGAGTCTTGGCTCGATCGGGTGAATTGGACGAGGAAATGTTTGGCGAACTTTTCGTACTACTGTCGGTCGAATTTTTGTCGATGGACGTTTTTCTTTTGCGTAACGTAAAGTTACCGATGGTGTGTGCAAGTTTGGAAATGTTTTCGTTGCTCGATGAAATCATTTTGGGAATTCGGTAGTCGAGGCCACTGCGGGAAAATCTACCGTCAGGTTTGTGGGGTGTTGTTTTAGGTTCGGGGATGTCTTCCGGAAATTTTTCCGTTTCGGTTAAATTGTTTTCACTCTCGGTTTTGGTGATTGTAGTGAGTGGTTCTTTTGGATCATATTGGGCGGTTGATGAGTTAACGATTCTATAATTTGATACTTTACGTTCTACGCGGATGTTGAACGTAGTTGCGGTTAGCGATTTGAATAGTTTGGCGATTTGTGTTACGTTTTGTACGGATTTTCCGTCAACCGCTAAAATTCGATCGCCTCGTTTTAAACCGGCCTTTTGTGCGGGGCTATTGGCAACAATTGTTTCGGCCGTTACGTCTTGAAAATTGCTTTTTGTGGCTTTTGATTCGGGCGGCTTTTGTGCTTCGGACTTAAAAACAACACCAAGATTTTGTTGCTTCTGTTTGCTGACGCAAAGATCAATGGTGACGAAGAAAATAATGTCTTCTGCAACTTGTTTGCTTCGAAACGAAACCCAAGCAAAAGAATCTAAAAATATAAATAAAAACATTTTTTTTATTGGAAAGTTGTATACAGTTTGGGTTAAAAAACTCATGTAATTTTCTTTTCCAATCTTTATATATCTTTTTAATATTCTCATAATACTTAAAACCAATAATATATTTCAACTATCATTTGAATTTACTGAAAATTGAAAGAATATTGCTACATTGTTTAAAACCATTAACCGAATAAAATTTGGTTGGAGTTCCAGTTATATTTAAACCAAAGGGTCTAGCAGGATTCACATGGCGAGTTGGCCCCCAAATAGGAACCTATGTCGAAACTTATGTTAAAATATCGGCTTGATATACAAACACATTTTATATACTTTTCGCGACCAAATTCCTCTTGGACTTTGAGATATGGGCAAAAATGTACCCCCGCATGGCTATTTTTCAAAGTTATATATCTCAAAAACTAATTAAGCTAGAGAAGTGAAACCAACGCGAGACTTTAGATTATTTAACAGAGTATATCATATATTTTTTTGAAATTATTAGGAAACAAAGTTATACAAAAAAAAATCCAAAAAATAAATCAAATATTTTTTTTATGTGTTCTCTGAAAATGACAATCACGAAAAAAATATATTTTATTCTTCTACATGAGCACTATAACTCATAAAAATTGCGTGAAAAAATAGTTGGTGCAACACCTTGAAAAAAATAAAATGTGATTTACGCCTAATAGTATACCTGAGTTTTATTTTTTTTTCGAAGTGTTGCACCAACTTTTTTTTCATAAAACTTCAATAAAAAATAGGTCACACATAGAAGCAAAACATATATTATTTTCATAATTGTAAGTCACAGGAAACATTTGAAAAATTATTTTAATAGTTTTTTTTGTTTTTCTATATTTACTATTAAGATGAGTTCTTTTAAGATCAAAATAATTGATCCCAAAAAAAATAACTAGTGTTCAATTTCTATTAAAATAAGAATAAAAAAAGTTACCGTCAGTGTTATAATTTATTATAACTGGAATTGAACACTAGTTGCTTTTTTTTTTTCTTTTGGGATCAATTATTTTTATCTTGGAAGTTATCATCTTAAGTCTAAATATAGAAAAACAAAAAAACTAATAATTTTTTTTCTATGTTTCCTTAGACTTACAATTATGAAAATAATATATGTTTTGCTCCTGTATGTGGCCTATTTTTTATTAAAATTTTGTGAAAAAAAAGTTGGTGCAACACTTCGAAAAAAAATAAAACCGAGGTATACTATTAGGCGTAAATCACATTTCATTTTTTTTCAAGGTGTTGCACCAACAATTTTTTCACGCAATTTTTATGAGTCATAGAGCTCATGTAGAAGCATAAAATATATTTTTTTCGTGATTGTCATTTTCAGAGAACACATTAAAAAACAATTATTTCATTTGTTTTTTCGATTTTTTTTTGTATAACTTTTTTTTCTAAAAATTTCAAAAAAATATATGATATACTCTGTAAAATAATCTAAAGTCTCGCGTTGATTTCACTTCTCTAGCTTCATTAGTTTTTGAGATATATAACTTTGAAAAATAGCCATGCGGGGGGACATTTTTGCCCATATCTCAAAGTCCAAGAGGAATTTGGTCGCGAAAAGTATAAAAAATGTGTTTGTATATCAAGCCGATAGTTTAACAGAAGTTTCGACATAGGTTCCTATTTGGGGGCCAACTCACCATGTGGATCCTGCTAGACCCTTTCATTGAATTTGGTCCAGAGACATAAAACAATAAAGAGATGTCAAAGAAGCAAAGTTACATTAAATTTAATACTAAATTTAATACTATATTTCAAGTGCTGAATATTGATATAAAGTCTAAAATATTGACAATCGAAATGTAATTCCCCTGATCATGTGCCGGTTAAAAGTGATTAATTCGAGAACAAAAAGAAACTGTAAGTCTTATTATCTACAATTTTACACAAGTAATTTACTTTAATATTGATTTTTTCTTGCATTAAATCACAAGATTACTGTAGTATTTTTAAATTTGATTTGATTTTGTAGATCAAATACCAGAGGAATCTTACCAATGGTCAGCGTAGTATAAATGGATGAAATACTCTCATTAAAAACCAATCGTGTTATTTCAATATTAGTCACTTCCAAAATGCCGGCACTGATTGGAATTTCCGGATATTCGTTTTCCAATAAAAAGTCTGTTTTATAAAAGAATGGTTTGTATCTGCAATAAATGGAAGAATAAGTTTCATAATATTTATTTGTTTTCAGACTTGTTTTGTACCGAATTTTGTAACTCGGAAGTGTATGTTTCCGTTTAATTGCACGTTTAATTTGATTAATAATTAGACTGGTTATGTTGGATTGTAATTGACGTCCTTGGAATTGGGATTCGACTTCCAAGTCTATTTTTGGATCTTCGTGAAAAGACAAAGACCAGTGTGTATAGGGAAACCTTGTGAACTGTAATCGCACCAAACCATGAACTTGTTTAACTAAAACATACAAATATATCATATGAAGAGATAAGTAATTGTCAATAGGAGAGTCCATAATGATAATGATATTTGATTGATAGATCGTCATTATAACTGAGATGTACAAATTGAAAATGATCTCGTACCAGTTATCGACAGATAAGCAGTCTTTCCGAATTTCATTTTGGCGTCCACCGACAACTGGAAATTGCCGCAATATTCTATTTCTGAACACAAATCCAATGTTTCGATATAGGAATTTTTTTCACTCATTTTTATAGCACCAACCGTTATGTTTTTTATGTTCGGAAATTGTGAACCCAAATTTAAGTCGCGAATCTGCAAGAATGTTGTTTCACAATGAATTAGTTACTGGATTTTTTATGAACCAAATTTGGATAGGAGTCAAGTAAATTTGTGGGGGACTGGTGAGAAAAGAAAAGCCGAAAGAAATAAGAATTCTTATTATAATGATTCAAGGAGTTCGATTCAAGTAAATCGTCTTTTCTTACTGTGATTTCTTCAAAGAATTTTCCCGTCGTTGTTTTCGTCAGAAGTTCATCGAATTCCAGTGACAATTTCCGATGAAACCATCGCTTAATTGCATTTGAGTGCCGCAATTCGTAGAAGAGAAATTGCAACAAGAAACTGATGGCAACACTTGGCTGATCAATTTTCTCGTCGTCATTTTTCGAAAATAAATGTTTCTGTAAATCCTAAAACGAAAATTGACTGGTCGAAAAGAAAAAAAAAAAGATTAATCATTGCTAATACTGACTTCCGGTAGGCGAAACTTTTCCAGAAACGGCTTCTTCGGAGGTCCAACTACCGGATTTCGTTGCATATATTTGGCTAAAAAGTAATACTGTAACACTAGCGTTAAAATCATACCGCCGACAATCGACACTAATATATTAAAAACGGCACTAAAAAACTCCATTTTCGAGAATGGAAGTCACTTAAAAAATTAGTGAAATTTGTCAATTGTTAGTGGAATTTTAACAATATTGGGGAAACATTTTCGGGAGCACCTGATCGGTGCTGTTTTAGCCACACATTTGTTTTGTGTAGAATGTTAGGAAAAATCAATACCCGGCATGTCTGTCGGTCTGTTGTTGATTGCGCGTCACAAACCTAATCACAGCTCGACATGCATCGGCAACATTTATTTCCAGCCACAATATGTAAATATCTTAATAGTTGCATTCATATATTTCTCGATTCAACAATATCATTAGTGCAAATACATTGTAAAACATGAAACTAACATATAACTGCTATATGTCTAGCACTATAATGAATCGTTTATTTTGAAAATGGTGCTAGTACATTGTTGCATAAAAAAACTTCACAATTACTTCATACTTGGAACAGTTACAAATACCGATTTGGTATTATTAATATGAAAAAGGGCATTATTTTTTATAAATGATTTATTTCTGGGTGAAATAAAAAAGGAAAAATTCAAAATTCAGAAAAGTATTGCTTTAAAAACTATTACCAATCAAAAAGCAACGATATCGTATGTAATAATTGGTTTTGAATTAAAATTACAAACGACAAAACTGTCGTTTAAAATTAATTCTATAAATTACGATCATGGAAAAATTTTTGGAAAAACAACTTTGAATTTGAAAACTGCTCTTTTTAAAATTAAAGAAAAAATTCTTGGATATTTTGATATTGCCAGGATACAAGTTTTAAAGCAATTCTAATAAGAAATTTAACAATAAAAAAAATAATAAAGTAAAAATTTTATAAATACCCATAGATTTAAATACAAATTATCATAACGCATTTGCGTTAAGGATGATTCTAGCTAAAATATTATGCTCAGTATCAGCGAAAAAATTCATCCCTTATTTTCTTTTTGCCACTTGAAAATTGTCACACAGGACTATAGCACACAGGACTAAAATATTTTCACATTTCTATTCACGTAAAGGCCTTGTTTGATAATCCGTTTTGAAAAATAGTCCTTATGAGGAAAAGTCACCCCCCGAAAAACATGGAATTTCAAGGCTAATTTGGTGCATGCATTTTTACCTCGTTAACTTCCCGTTTTGATTTTCCATGGATCTAGGCTTTAAATGATAAATTTCTTTATGCATTTGCGTTAAGGATGATTAAAGGTAAAATATTATGCTCAATGTCAGCGATAAAAACCATCCTCTATATTCTTATTGAGCACTTGAAAATTGTCCTTTTTGAAACTTTGGAACGATATTGCGGGTGTCCTTTTGCACACAGAACAAAAATGTTTTCACATTTCTATTCACGTAAAGGCCTTGTTTGATAATCCGTTTTGAAAAATATTGCTTATAAGGAAAAGTGACCCCCCAAAAAGCATGGAATTTGAAGGCAAATTTGGTCCAGGCATTTTTACCTCGTTAACTTCCCGTTTTGATTTTCCAAGGATCTAGGCTTTAAATGTTAATTATATTAATGCATTTGCGTTAAGGATGATTAAAGCTAAATTATTATGCTCAGTGTTACCGAAAAAAACCATCCCTTATATCCTTTTTGGGCACTTGAAAATTGTCCTTTTTGAAACTTTGGAACGATATTGCGGGTGTCCTTTTGCACACACAACAAAAATGTTTTCACATTTCTATTCACGTAAAGGCCTTGTTTGATAATCCGTTTTGAAAAATATTGCTTATAATGAAAGTGACCCTCAAAAAGCATGGAATTTCAAGGCAAATTTGGTGCATGCATTTTTAGCTCGATAACTTCCCGTTTTGATTTTTCAAGGATCTAGGCTTTTAATGTTAATTATATTAATGCATTTGCGTTAAGGATGATTTAAGCTAAATTATTATGCTCAATGTCACCGAAAAAAACCATCCCTTATATCCTTTTTGGGCACTTGAAAATTGTCCTTTTTGAAACTTTGGGCTGATATTGCGGGTGTCTTTTTGCACACAGGAAAAAAATGTTTTCACATTTCTATTCACGTAAAGGCCTTGTTTGATAATCCGTTTTGAAAAATATTGCTTATAAGGAAAAGTGACCCCCCAAAAAGCATGGAATTTGAAGGCAAATTTGGTCCAGGCATTTTTACCTCGTTAACTTCCCGTTTTGATTTTCCATGGATCTAGGCTTTTAATGTTAATTATATTAATGCATTTGCGTTAAGGATGATTTAAGCTAAATTTTTATGCTCAATGTTACCGAAAAAAACCATCCCTTATATCCTTTTTGAGCACTTGAAAATTGTCCTTTTTGAAACTTTGGAAAGATATTGCGGGTGTCCTTTTGCACACAGAACAAAAATTTTTTCACATTTCTATTCACGTAAAGGCCTTGTTTGATAATCCGTTTTGAAAAATAGTTCTTATAAGGAAAAGTGACCCCCCAAAAAGCATGGAATTTCAAGGCAAATTTGGTGCATGCATTTTTACCTCGTTAATTTCTCGTTTTGATTTTCCATGGATCTAGGCTTTTAATGTTAATTATATTAATGCATTTGCGTTAAGGATGATTTGAGCTAAATTTTTATGCTCTTTGTTACCGAAAAAAACCATCCCTTATATCCTTTTTGAGCACTTGAAAATTGTCCTTTTTGAAACTTTGGAACGATATTGCGGGTATCCTTTTGCACTCAGGACAAAAATGTTTTCTCATTTCTATTCACGTAAAGGCCTTGTTTGATAATCCGTTTTGAAAAATAGTGCTTATAAGGAAAAGTGACCCCCCAGAAAAGCATGGAATTTCAAGGCAAATTTGGTCCATGCATTTTTACCTCGTTAACTTCCCGTTTTGATTTTCCATGGATCAAGGCTTTTAATGTTAATTATATTAATGCATTTGCGTTAAGGATGATTTAAGCTAAATTTTTATGCTCAATGTTACCGAAAAAAACCATCCCTTATATCCTTTTTGAGCACTCGAAAATTGTCTTTTTTGAAACTTTGGAACGATATTGCGGGTGTCCTTTTGCACACAGAACAAAAATGTTTTCACATTTCTATTCACGTAAAGGCCTTGTTTGATAATCCGTTTTGAAAAATAGTGCTTATAAGGAAAAGTGACCCCCCTGAAAAGCATGGAATTTCAAGGCAAATTTGGTGCATGCATTTTTACATCGTTAACTTCCCGTTTCGATTTTCCATGGATCTAGGCTTTTAATGTTAATTATATTAATGCATTTGCGTTAAGGATGATTAAAGCTAAATTATTATGCTCAGTGTCACCGAAAAAAACTATCCCTTATATCCTTTTTGAGCACTCGAAAATTGTCTTTTTTGAAACTTTGGAACGATATTGCGGGTGTCCTTTTGCACACAGAACAAAAATGTTTTCACATTTCTATTCACGTAAAGGCCTTGTTTGATAATCCGTTTTGAAAAATAGTGCTTATAAGGAAAAGTGACCCCCCTGAAAAGCATGGAATTTCAAGGCAAATTTGGTCCAGGCATTTTTACCTCGTTAACTACCCGTTTTGATTTTCCATGGATCTAGGCTTTAAATGTTAATTATATTAATGCATTTGCGTTAAGGATGATTTAAGCTAAATTTTTATGCTCAATGTTACCGAAAAAAACCATCCCTTATATCCTTTTTGAGCACTCGAAAATTGTCTTTTTTGAAACTTTGGAACGATATTGCGGGTGTCCTTTTGCACACAGAACAAAAATGTTTTCACATTTCTATTCACGTAAAGGCCTTGTTTGATAATCCGTTTTGAAAAATAGTGCTTATAAGGAAAAGTGACCCCCCTGAAAAGCATGGAATTTCAAGGCAAATTTGGTGCATGCATTTTTACCTCGTTAACTTCCCGTTTTGATTTTCCATGGATCTAGGCTTTTAATGTTAATTATATTAATGCATTTGCGTTAAGGATGATTAAAGCTAAATTATTATGCTCAGTGTCACCGAAAAAAACTATCCCTTATATCCTTTTTGAGCACTCGAAAATTGCCTTTTTTGAAACTTTGGAACGATATTGCGGGTGTCCTTTTGCACACAGAACAAAAATGTTTTCACATTTCTATTCACGTAAAGGCCTTGTTTGATAATCCGTTTTGAAAAATAGTGCTTATAAGGAAAAGTGACCCCCCTGAAAAGCATGGAATTTCAAGGCAAATTTGGTCCATGCATTTTTACCTCGTTAACTTCCCGTTTTGATTTTCCATGGATCTAGGCTTTTAATGTTAATTATATTAATGCATTTGCGTTAAGGATGATTAAAGCTAAATTATTATGCTCAGTGTCACCGAAAAAAACTATCCCTTATATCCTTTTTGAGCACTCGAAAATTGTCTTTTTTGAAACTTTGGAACGATATTGCGGGTGTCCTTTTGCACACAGAACAAAAATGTTTTCACATTTCTATTCACGTAAAGGCCTTGTTTGATAATCCGTTTTGAAAAATAGTGCTTATAAGGAAAAGTGACCCCCCTGAAAAGCATGGAATTTCAAGGCAAATTTGGTGCATGCATTTTTAGCTCGATAACTTCCCGTTTTGATTTTTCAAGGATCTAGGCTTTTAATGTTAATTATATTAATGCATTTGCGTTAAGGATGATTTAAGCTAAATTATTATGCTCAATGTCACCGAAAAAAACCATCCCTTATATCCTTTTTGGGCACTTGAAAATTGTCCTTTTTGAAACTTTGGGCTGATATTGCGGGTGTCTTTTTGCACACAGGAAAAAAATGTTTTCACATTACTATTCACGTAAAGGCCTTGTTTGATAATCCGTTTTGAAAAATATTGCTTATAAGGAAAAGTGACCCCCCAAAAAGCATGGAATTTGAAGGCAAATTTGGTCCAGGCATTTTTACCTCGTTAACTTCCCGTTTTGATTTTCCATGGATCTAGGCTTTTAATGTTAATTATATTAATGCATTTGCGTTAAGGATGATTTAAGCTAAATTTTTATGCTCAATGTTACCGAAAAAAACCATCCCTTATATCCTTTTTGAGCACTTGAAAATTGTCCTTTTTGAAACTTTGGAAAGATATTGCGGGTGTCCTTTTGCACACAGAACAAAAATTTTTTCACATTTCTATTCACGTAAAGGCCTTGTTTGATAATCCGTTTTGAAAAATAGTTCTTATAAGGAAAAGTGACCCCCCAAAAAGCATGGAATTTCAAGGCAAATTTGGTGCATGCATTTTTACCTCGTTAATTTCTCGTTTTGATTTTCCATGGATCTAGGCTTTTAATGTTAATTATATTAATGCATTTGCGTTAAGGATGATTTGAGCTAAATTTTTATGCTCTTTGTTACCGAAAAAAACCATCCCTTATATCCTTTTTGAGCACTTGAAAATTGTCCTTTTTGAAACTTTGGAACGATATTGCGGGTGTCCTTTTGCACACAGAACAAAAATGTTTTCACATTTCTATTCACGTAAAGGCCTTGTTTGATAATCCGTTTTGAAAAATAGTGCTTATAAGGAAAAGTGACCCCCCAGAAAAGCATGGAATTTCAAGGCAAATTTGGTCCATGAATTTTTACCTCGTTAACTTCCCGTTTTGATTTTCCATGGATCAAGGCTTTTAATGTTAATTATATTAATGCATTTGCGTTAAGGATGATTAAAGCTAAATTATTATGCTCAGTGTCACCGAAAAAAACTATCCCTTATATCCTTTTTGAGCACTCGAAAATTGTCTTTTTTGAAACTTTGGAACGATATTGCGGGTGTCCTTTTGCACACAGAACAAAAATGTTTTCACATTTCTATTCACGTAAAGGCCTTGTTTGATAATCCGTTTTGAAAAATAGTGCTTATAAGGAAAAGTGACCCCCCTGAAAAGCATGGAATTTCAAGGCAAATTTGGTCCATGCATTTTTACCTCGTTAACTACCCGTTTTGACTTTCCATGGATCTAGGCTTTAAATGTTAATTATATTAATGCATTTGCGTTAAGGATGATTTAAGCTAAATTTTTATGCTCAATGTTACCGAAAAAAACCATCCCTTATATCCTTTTTGAGCACTCGAAAATTGTCTTTTTTGAAACTTTGGAACGATATTGCGGGTGTCCTTTTGCACACAGAACAAAAATGTTTTCACATTTCTATTCACGTAAAGGCCTTGTTTGATAATCCGTTTTGAAAAATAGTGCTTATAAGGAAAAGTGACCCCCCTGAAAAGCATGGAATTTCAAGGCAAATTTGGTGCATGCATTTTTACATCGTTAACTTCCCGTTTCGATTTTCCATGGATCTAGGCTTTTAATGTTAATTATATTAATGCATTTGCGTTAAGGATGATTAAAGCTAAATTATTATGCTCAGTGTCACCGAAAAAAACTATCCCTTATATCCTTTTTGAGCACTCGAAAATTGTCTTTTTTGAAACTTTGGAACGATATTGCGGGTGTCCTTTTGCACACAGAACAAAAATGTTTTCACATTTCTATTCACGTAAAGGCCTTGTTTGATAATCCGTTTTGAAAAATAGTGCTTATAAGGAAAAGTGACCCCCCTGAAAAGCATGGAATTTCAAGGCAAATTTGGTCCAGGCATTTTTACCTCGTTAACTACCCGTTTTGATTTTCCATGGATCTAGGCTTTAAATGTTAATTATATTAATGCATTTGCGTTAAGGATGATTTAAGCTAAATTTTTATGCTCAATGTTACCGAAAAAAACCATCCCTTATATCCTTTTTGAGCACTCGAAAATTGTCTTTTTTGAAACTTTGGAACGATATTGCGGGTGTCCTTTTGCACACAGAACAAAAATGTTTTCACATTTCTATTCACGTAAAGGCCTTGTTTGATAATCCGTTTTGAAAAATAGTGCTTATAAGGAAAAGTGACCCCCCTGAAAAGCATGGAATTTCAAGGCAAATTTGGTGCATGCATTTTTAGCTCGATAACTTCCCGTTTTGATTTTTCAAGGATCTAGGCTTTTAATGTTAATTATATTAATGCATTTGCGTTAAGGATGATTTAAGCTAAATTATTATGCTCAATGTCACCGAAAAAAACCATCCCTTATATCCTTTTTGGGCACTTGAAAATTGTCCTTTTTGAAACTTTGGGCTGATATTGCGGGTGTCTTTTTGCACACAGGAAAAAAATGTTTTCACATTACTATTCACGTAAAGGCCTTGTTTGATAATCCGTTTTGAAAAATATTGCTTATAAGGAAAAGTGACCCCCCAAAAAGCATGGAATTTGAAGGCAAATTTGGTCCAGGCATTTTTACCTCGTTAACTTCCCGTTTTGATTTTCCATGGATCTAGGCTTTTAATGTTAATTATATTAATGCATTTGCGTTAAGGATGATTTAAGCTAAATTTTTATGCTCAATGTTACCGAAAAAAACCATCCCTTATATCCTTTTTGAGCACTTGAAAATTGTCCTTTTTGAAACTTTGGAAAGATATTGCGGGTGTCCTTTTGCACACAGAACAAAAATTTTTTCACATTTCTATTCACGTAAAGGCCTTGTTTGATAATCCGTTTTGAAAAATAGTTCTTATAAGGAAAAGTGACCCCCCAAAAAGCATGGAATTTCAAGGCAAATTTGGTGCATGCATTTTTACCTCGTTAATTTCTCGTTTTGATTTTCCATGGATCTAGGCTTTTAATGTTAATTATATTAATGCATTTGCGTTAAGGATGATTTGAGCTAAATTTTTATGCTCTTTGTTACCGAAAAAAACCATCCCTTATATCCTTTTTGAGCACTTGAAAATTGTCCTTTTTGAAACTTTGGAACGATATTGCGGGTATCCTTTTGCACTCAGGACAAAAATGTTTTCTCATTTCTATTCACGTAAAGGCCTTGTTTGATAATCCGTTTTGAAAAATAGTGCTTATAAGGAAAAGTGACCCCCCAGAAAAGCATGGAATTTCAAGGCAAATTTGGTCCATGAATTTTTACCTCGTTAACTTCCCGTTTTGATTTTCCATGGATCAAGGCTTTTAATGTTAATTATATTAATGCATTTGCGTTAAGGATGATTAAAGCTAAATTATTATGCTCAGTGTCACCGAAAAAAACTATCCCTTATATCCTTTTTGAGCACTCGAAAATTGTCTTTTTTGAAACTTTGGAACGATATTGCGGGTGTCCTTTTGCACACAGAACAAAAATGTTTTCACATTTCTATTCACGTAAAGGCCTTGTTTGATAATCCGTTTTGAAAAATAGTGCTTATAAGGAAAAGTGACCCCCCTGAAAAGCATGGAATTTCAAGGCAAATTTGGTCCATGCATTTTTACCTCGTTAACTACCCGTTTTGACTTTCCATGGATCTAGGCTTTAAATGTTAATTATATTAATGCATTTGCGTTAAGGATGATTTAAGCTAAATTTTTATGCTCAATGTTACCGAAAAAAACCATCCCTTATATCCTTTTTGAGCACTCGAAAATTGTCTTTTTTGAAACTTTGGAACGATATTGCGGGTGTCCTTTTGCACACAGAACAAAAATGTTTTCACATTTCTATTCACGTAAAGGCCTTGTTTGATAATCCGTTTTGAAAAATAGTGCTTATAAGGAAAAGTGACCCCCCTGAAAAGCATGGAATTTCAAGGCAAATTTGGTGCATGCATTTTTACATCGTTAACTTCCCGTTTCGATTTTCCATGGATCTAGGCTTTTAATGTTAATTATATTAATGCATTTGCGTTAAGGATGATTAAAGCTAAATTATTATGCTCAGTGTCACCGAAAAAAACTATCCCTTATATCCTTTTTGAGCACTCGAAAATTGTCTTTTTTGAAACTTTGGAACGATATTGCGGGTGTCCTTTTGCACACAGAACAAAAATGTTTTCACATTTCTATTCACGTAAAGGCCTTGTTTGATAATCCGTTTTGAAAAATAGTGCTTATAAGGAAAAGTGACCCCCCTGAAAAGCATGGAATTTCAAGGCAAATTTGGTCCAGGCATTTTTACCTCGTTAACTACCCGTTTTGATTTTCCATGGATCTAGGCTTTAAATGTTAATTATATTAATGCATTTGCGTTAAGGATGATTTAAGCTAAATTTTTATGCTCAATGTTACCGAAAAAAACCATCCCTTATATCCTTTTTGAGCACTCGAAAATTGTCTTTTTTGAAACTTTGGAACGATATTGCGGGTGTCCTTTTGCACACAGAACAAAAATGTTTTCACATTTCTATTCACGTAAAGGCCTTGTTTGATAATCCGTTTTGAAAAATAGTGCTTATAAGGAAAAGTGACCCCCCTGAAAAGCATGGAATTTCAAGGCAAATTTGGTCCATGCATTTTTACCTCGTTAACTTCCCGTTTTGATTTTCCATGGATCTAGGCTTTTAATGTTAATTATATTAATGCATTTGCGTTAAGGATGATTAAAGCTAAATTATTATGCTCAGTGTCACCGAAAAAAACTATCCCTTATATCCTTTTTGAGCACTCGAAAATTGTCTTTTTTGAAACTTTGGAACGATATTGCGGGTGTCCTTTTGCACACAGAACAAAAATGTTTTCACATTTCTATTCACGTAAAGGCCTTGTTTGATAATCCGTTTTGAAAAATAGTGCTTATAAGGAAAAGTGACCCCCCTGAAAAGCATGGAATTTCAAGGCAAATTTGGTCCATGCATTTTTACCTCGTTAACTTCCCGTTTTGATTTTCCATGGATCTAGGCTTTTAATGTTAATTATATTAATGCATTTGCGTTAAGGATGATTTAAGCTAAATTTTTATGCTCAATGTTACCGAAAAAAACCATCCCTTATATCCTTTTTGAGCACTTGAAAATTGTCCTTTTTGAAACTTTGGAAAGATATTGCGGGTGTCCTTTTGCACACAGAACAAAAATTTTTTCACATTTCTATTCACGTAAAGGCCTTGTTTGATAATCCGTTTTGAAAAATAGTTCTTATAAGGAAAAGTGACCCCCCTGAAAAGCATGGAATTTCAAGGCAAATTTGGTCCATGCATTTTTACCTCGTTAACTTCCCGTTTTGATTTTCCATGGATCTAGGCTTTTAATGTTAATTATATTAATGCATTTGCGTTAAGGATGATTTAAGCTAAATTATTATGCTCAGTGTCACCGAAAAAAACTATCCCTTATATCCTTTTTGAGCACTCGAAAATTGTCTTTTTTGAAACTTTGGAACGATATTGCGGGTGTCCTTTTGCACACAGAACAAAAATGTTTTCACATTTCTATTCTCGTAAAGGCCTTGTTTGATAATCCGTTTTGAAAAATAATGCTTATAAGGAAGAGTGACCCCCCTGAAAAGCATGGAATTTCAAGGCAAATTTGGTGCATGCATTTTTACCTCGTTAACTACCCGTTTTGATTTTCCATGGATCTAGGCTTTTAATGTTAATTATATTAATGCATTTGCGTTAAGGATGATTTAAGCTAAATTTTTATGCTCAATGTTACCGAAAAAAACCATCCCTTATATCCTTTTTGAGCACTCGAAAATTGTCTTTTTTGAAACTTTGGAACGATATTGCGGGTGTCCTTTTGCACACAGAACAAAAATGTTTTCACATTTCTATTCACGTAAAGGCCTTGTTTGATAATCCGTTTTGAAAAATAGTGCTTATAAGGAAAAGTGACCCCCCTGAAAAGCATGGAATTTCAAGGCAAATTTGGTCCAGGCATTTTTACCTCGTTAACTACCCGTTTTGATTTTCCATGGATCTAGGCTTTAAATGTTAATTATATTAATGCATTTGCGTTAAGGATGATTTAAGCTAAATTTTTATGCTCAATGTTACCGAAAAAAACCATCCCTTATATCCTTTTTGAGCACTCGAAAATTGTCTTTTTTGAAACTTTGGAACGATATTGCGGGTGTCCTTTTGCACACAGAACAAAAATGTTTTCACATTTCTATTCACGTAAAGGCCTTGTTTGATAATCCGTTTTGAAAAATAGTGCTTATAAGGAAAAGTGACCCCCCTGAAAAGCATGGAATTTCAAGGCAAATTTGGTCCATGCATTTTTACCTCGTTAACTTCCCGTTTTGATTTTCCATGGATCTAGGCTTTTAATGTTAATTATATTAATGCATTTGCGTTAAGGATGATTAAAGCTAAATTATTATGCTCAGTGTCACCGAAAAAAACTATCCCTTATATCCTTTTTGAGCACTCGAAAATTGTCTTTTTTGAAACTTTGGAACGATATTGCGGGTGTCCTTTTGCACACAGAACAAAAATGTTTTCACATTTCTATTCACGTAAAGGCCTTGTTTGATAATCCGTTTTGAAAAATAGTGCTTATAAGGAAAAGTGACCCCCCTGAAAAGCATGGAATTTCAAGGCAAATTTGGTCCATGCATTTTTACCTCGTTAACTTCCCGTTTTGATTTTCCATGGATCTAGGCTTTTAATGTTAATTATATTAATGCATTTGCGTTAAGGATGATTAAAGCTAAATTATTATGCTCAGTGTCACCGAAAAAAACTATCCCTTATATCCTTTTTGAGCACTCGAAAATTGTCTTTTTTGAAACTTTGGAACGATATTGCGGGTGTCCTTTTGCACACAGAACAAAAATGTTTTCACATTTCTATTCTCGTAAAGGCCTTGTTTGATAATCCGTTTTGAAAAATAATGCTTATAAGGAAGAGTGACCCCCCTGAAAAGCATGGAATTTCAAGGCAAATTTGGTGCATGCATTTTTACCTCGTTAACTACCCGTTTTGATTTTCCATGGATCTAGGCTTTAAATGTTAATTATATTAATGCATTTGCGTTAAGGATGATTTAAGCTAAATTTTTATGCTCAATGTTACCGAAAAAAACCATCCCTTTTATCCTTTTTGAGCACTCGAAAATTGTCTTTTTTGAAACTTTGGAACGATATTGCGGGTGTCCTTTTGCACACAGAACAAAAATGTTTTCACATTTCTATTCACGTAAAGGCCTTGTTTGATAATCCGTTTTGAAAAATAGTGCTTATAAGGAAAAGTGACCCCCCTGAAAAGCATGGAATTTCAAGGCAAATTTGGTCCATGCATTTTTACCTCGTTAACTACCCGTTTTGATTTTCCATGGATCTAGGCTTTAAATGTTAATTATATTAATGCATTTGCGTTAAGGATGATTAAAGCTAAATTATTATGCTCAGTGTCACCGAAAAAAACTATCCCTTATATCCTTTTTGAGCACTCGAAAATTGTCTTTTTTGAAACTTTGGAACGATATTGCGGGTGTCCTTTTGCACACAGAACAAAAATGTTTTCACATTTCTATTCACGTAAAGGCCTTGTTTGATAATCCGTTTTGAAAAATAGTGCTTATAAGGAAAAGTGACCCCCCTGAAAAGCATGGAATTTCAAGGCAAATTTGGTGCATGCATTTTTACCTCGTTAACTTCCCGTTTTGATTTTCCATGGATCTAGGCTTTTAATGTTAATTATATTAATGCATTTGCGTTAAGGATGATTAAAGCTAAATTATTATGCTCAGTGTCACCGAAAAAAACTATCCCTTATATCCTTTTTGAGCACTCGAAAATTGTCTTTTTTGAAACTTTGGAACGATATTGCGGGTGTCCTTTTGCACACAGAACAAAAATGTTTTCACATTTCTATTCACGTAAAGGCCTTGTTTGATAATCCGTTTTGAAAAATAGTGCTTATAAGGAAAAGTGACCCCCCTGAAAAGCATGGAATTTCAAGGCAAATTTGGTCCATGCATTTTTACCTCGTTAACTTCCCGTTTTGATTTTCCATGGATCTAGGCTTTTAATGTTAATTATATTAATGCATTTGCGTTAAGGATGATTAAAGCTAAATTATTATGCTCAGTGTCACCGAAAAAAACTATCCCTTATATCCTTTTTGAGCACTCGAAAATTGTCTTTTTTGAAACTTTGGAACGATATTGCGGGTGTCCTTTTGCACACAGAACAAAAATGTTTTCACATTTCTATTCTCGTAAAGGCCTTGTTTGATAATCCGTTTTGAAAAATAATGCTTATAAGGAAGAGTGACCCCCCTGAAAAGCATGGAATTTCAAGGCAAATTTGGTGCATGCATTTTTACCTCGTTAACTTCCCGTTTTGATTTTCCATGGATCTAGGCTTTTAATGTTAATTATATTAATGCATTTGCGTTAAGGATGATTAAAGCTAAATTATTATGCTCAGTGTCACCGAAAAAAACTATCCCTTATATCCTTTTTGAGCACTCGAAAATTGTCTTTTTTGAAACTTTGGAACGATATTGCGGGTGTCCTTTTGCACACAGAACAAAAATGTTTTCACATTTCTATTCACGTAAAGGCCTTGTTTGATAATCCGTTTTGAAAAATAGTGCTTATAAGGAAAAGTGACCCCCCTGAAAAGCATGGAATTTCAAGGCAAATTTGGTCCATGCATTTTTACCTCGTTAACTACCCGTTTTGATTTTCCATGGATCTAGGCTTTAAATGTTAATTATATTAATGCATTTGCGTTAAGGATGATTTAAGCTAAATTTTTATGCTCAATGTTACCGAAAAAAACCATCCCTTTTATCCTTTTTGAGCACTCGAAAATTGTCTTTTTTGAAACTTTGGAACGATATTGCGGGTGTCCTTTTGCACACAGAACAAAAATGTTTTCACATTTCTATTCACGTAAAGGCCTTGTTTGATAATCCGTTTTGAAAAATAGTGCTTATAAGGAAAAGTGACCCCCCTGAAAAGCATGGAATTTCAAGGCAAATTTGGTCCATGCATTTTTACCTCGTTAACTTCCCGTTTTGATTTTCCATGGATCTAGGCTTTAAATGTTAATTATATTAATGCATTTGCGTTAAGGATGATTTAAGCTAAATTTTTATGCTCAATGTTACCGAAAAAAACTATCCCTTATATCCTTTTTGAGCACATGAAAATTGTCCTTTTTGAAACTTTGGAACGTTATTGCGGGTATCCTTTTGCACACAGGACAAAAATGTTTTCACATTTCTATTCACGTAAAGACCTTGTATGATAATCCGTTTTGAAAAATAGTCCTTATAAGGAAAAGTGACCCCCCAAAAAACATGGAATTTCAAGGCAAATTGGGTGCATGCATTTTTACCTCGTTAACTTCCCGTGATGATTTTCCAAGGATCTAGGCTTTAAATGTTTATTATATTAATGCATTTGCGTTAAGGATGATTAAAACTAAATTATTATGCTCAGTGTCACCGAAAAAAACCGTCCCTTGTATCCTTTTTGGGCACTTGAAAATTGTCCTTATTGAAACTTTGGGCCGATATTGCGGGTGTCTTTTTGCACACAGGAAAAAAATGTTTTCACATTTCTATTCACGTAAAGGCCTTGTTTGATAATCCGTTTTGAAAAATATTGCTTATAAGGAAAAGTGACCCCCCGAAAAGCATGGAATTTGAAGGCAAATTTGGTCCAGGCATTTTTACCTCGTTAACTTCCCGTTTTGATTTTCCAAGGATCTAGGCTTTAAAGGCTAATTATATTAATGCATTTGCGTAAAGGAAGATTTAAGCTAAATTTTTATGCTCAGTGTTACCCTAAAAAACTATCCCTTATATCCTTTTTGACCACTTGAAAATTGTCCTTTTTGGAACTTTGGACCGATATTGCGGGTGTCTTTTATCACACAGGACAAAAATGTTTTCACATTTCTATTCACGTAAAGGCCTTGTTTGATAATCCGTTTTGAAAAATATTGCTTATAATGAAAAGTGACCCCCCAAAAAGCATGGAATATTAAGGCAAATTTGTTGCATGCATTTTTACCTCGTTGACTTCCCGGTTTCATTTTCCAAGGATCTAGGCTTGAAATGTTAATTATATTAATGCATTTGCGTTAAGGATGATTAAAACTAAATTATTATGCTCAGTGTCACCGAAAAAAACCATCCCTTAAATCCTTTTTGGGCACTTGAAAATTGTCCTTTTTGAAACTTTGGGCCGATATTGCGGGTGTCTTTTTGCACACAGGACAAAAATGTTTTCACATTTCTATTCACGTAAAGGCCTTGTTTGATAATCCGTTTTGAAAAATATTGCTTATAAGGAAAAGTGACCCCCCAAAAAGCATGGAATTTGAAGGCAAATTTGGTCCAGGCATTTTTACCTCGTTAACTTCCCGTTTTGATTTTCCAAGGATCTAGGCTTTAAATGTTAATTATATTAATGCATTTGCGTTAAGGATGATTTAAGCTAAATTTTTATGCTCAATGTTACCGAAAAAAACCATCCCTTATATCCTTTTTGAGCACTCGAAAATTGTCTTTTTTGAAACTTTGGAACGATATTGCGGGTGTCCTTTTGCACACAGAACAAAAATGTTTTCACATTTCTATTCACGTAAAGGCCTTGTTTGATAATCCGTTTTGAAAAATATTGCTTATAAGGAAAAGTGACCCCCCGAAAAGCATGGAATTTGAAGGCAAATTTGGTCCAGGCATTTATACCTCGTTAACTTCCCGTTTTGATTTTCCTAGGATCTAGGCTTTAAATGCTAATTATATTAATGCATTTGCGTAAAGGAAGATTTAAGCTAAATTTTTATGCTCAGTGTTACCCTAAAAAACTATCCCTTATATCCTTTTTGACCACTTGAAAATTGTCCTTTTTGAAACTTTGGACCGATATTGCGGGTTTCTTTTAGCACACAGGACAAAAATGTTTTCACATTTCTATTCACGTAAAGGCCTTGTTTGATAATCCGTTTTGAAAAATATTGCTTATAATGAAAAGTGACCCCCCAAAAAGCATGGAATATTAAGGCAAATTTGTTGCATGCATTTTTACCTCGTTAACTTCCCGGTTTGATTTTCCAAGGATCTAGGCTTTAAATGGTAATTATATTAATGCATTTGCGTAAAGGAAGATTTAAGCTTAATTTTTATGCTCAGTGTTACCCTAAAAAACTATCCCTTATATCCTTTTTGGGCACTTGAATATTGTCCTTTTTGAAACTTTGGGCCGATATTGCGGGTGTCTTTTTGCACACAGGAAAAAAAAGTTTTCTTTTTCTTCACGTAAAGGCCTTGTTTGATAATCCGTTTTGAAAAATATTGCTTATAAGGTAAAGTGACCCCCCAAAAAGCATGGAATTTGAAGGCAAATTTGGTCCAGGCATTTTTACCTCGTTAACTTCCCGTTTTGATTTTCCAAGGATCTAGGCTTTAAATGCTAATTATATTAATGCATTTGCGTAAAGGAAGATTTAAGCTAAATTTTTATGCTCAGTGTTACCCTTAAAAACTATCCCTTATATCCTTTTTGACCACTTGAAAATTGTCCTTTTTGAAACTTTGGACCGATATTGCGGGTGTCTTTTAGCACACAGGACAAAAATGTTTTCACATTTCTATTCACGTAAAGGCCTTGTTTGATAATCCGTTTTGAAAAATAGTGCTTATAAGGAAAAGTGACCCCCCAAAAAGCATGGAATTTGATGGCAAATTTGGTCCAGGCATTTTTACCTCGTTAACTTCCCGGTTTCATTTTCCAAGGATCTAGGCTTTAAATGTTAATTATATTAATGCATTTGCTTTAAGGATGATTAAAACTAAATTATTATGCTCAGTGTCACCGAAAAAAACCATCCCTTAAATCCTTTTTGGGCACTTGAAAATTGTCCTTTTTGAAACTTTGGGCCGATATTGCGGGTGTCTTTTTGCACACAGGACAAAAATGTTTTCACATTTCTATTCACGTAAAGGCCTTGTTTGATAATCCGTTTTGAAAAATAGTGCTTATAAGGAAAAGTGACCCCCCTGAAAAGCATGGAATTTCAAGGCAAATTTGGTCCATGCATTTTTACCTTGTTAACTTCCCGTTTTGATTTTCCATGGATCTAGGCTTTAAATGTTAATTATATTAATGCATTTGCGTTAAGGATGATTTAAGCTAAATTTTTATGCTCAATGTTACCGAAAAAAACTATCCCTTATATCCTTTTTGAGCACATGAAAATTGTCCTTTTTGAAACTTTGGAACGTTATTGCGGGTATCCTTTTGCACACAGGACAAAAATGTTTTCACATTTCTATTCACGTAAAGACCTTGTATGATAATCCGTTTTGAAAAATAGTCCTTATAAGGAAAAGTGACCCCCCAAAAAACATGGAATTTCAAGGCAAATTGGGTGCATGCATTTTTACCTCGTTAACTTCCCGTGATGATTTTCCAAGGATCTAGGCTTTAAATGTTAATTATATTAATGCATTTGCGTTAAGGATGATTAAAACTAAATTATTATGCTCAGTGTCACCGAAAAAAACCATCCCTTAAATCCTTTTTGGGCACTTGAAAATTGTCCTTTTTGAAACTTTGGGCCGATATTGCGGGTGTCTTTTTGCACACAGGACAAAAATGTTTTCACATTTCTATTCACGTAAAGGCCTTGTTTGATAATCCGTTTTGAAAAATATTGCTTATAAGGAAAAGTGACCCCCCGAAAAGCATGGAATTTGAAGGCAAATTTGGTCCAGGCATTTATACCTCGTTAACTTCCCGTTTTGATTTTCCTAGGATCTAGGCTTTAAATGCTAATTATATTAATGCATTTGCGTAAAGGAAGATTTAAGCTAAATTTTTATGCTCAGTGTTACCATAAAAAACTATCCCTTATATCCTTTTTGACCACTTGAAAATTGTCCTTTTTGAAACTTTGGACCGATATTGCGGGTTTCTTTTAGCACACAGGACAAAAATGTTTTCACATTTCTATTCACGTAAAGGCCTTGTTTGATAATCCGTTTTGAAAAATATTGCTTATAATGAAAAGTGACCCCCCAAAAAGCATGGAATATTAAGGCAAATTTGTTGCATGCATTTTTACCTCGTTAACTTCCCGGTTTGATTTTCCAAGGATCTAGGCTTTAAATGGTAATTATATTAATGCATTTGCGTAAAGGAAGATTTAAGCTTAATTTTTATGCTCAGTGTTACCCTAAAAAACTATCCCTTATATCCTTTTTGGGCACTTGAATATTGTCCTTTTTGAAACTTTGGGCCGATATTGCGGGTGTCTTTTTGCACACAGGAAAAAAAAGTTTTCTTTTTCTTCACGTAAAGGCCTTGTTTGATAATCCGTTTTGAAAAATATTGCTTATAAGGAAAAGTGACCCCCCAAAAAGCATGGAATTTGAAGGCAAATTTGGTCCAGGCATTTTTACCTCGTTAACTTCCCGTTTTGATTTTCCAAGGATCTAGGCTTTAAATGCTAATTATATTAATGCATTTGCGTAAAGGAAGATTTAAGCTAAATTTTTATGCTCAGTGATACCCTTAAAAACTATCCCTTATATCCTTTTTGACAACTTGAAAATTGTCCTTTTTGAAACTTTGGACCGATATTGCGGGTGTCTTTTAGCACACAGGACAAAAATGTTTTCACATTTCTATTCACGTAAAGGCCTTGTTTGATAATCCGTTTTGAAAAATAGTGCTTATAAGGAAAAGTGACCCCCCAAAAAGCATGGAATTTGATGGCAAATTTGGTCCAGGCATTTTTACCTCGTTAACTTCCCGGTTTCATTTTCCAAGGATCTAGGCTTTAAATGTTAATTATATTAATGCATTTGCGTTAAGGATGATTAAAACTAAATTATTATGCTCAGTGTCACCGAAAAAAACCATCCCTTAAATCCTTTTTGGGCACTTGAAAATTGTCCTTTTTGAAACTTTGGGCCGATATTGCGGGTGTCTTTTTGCACACAGGACAAAAATGTTTTCACATTTCTATTCACGTAAAGGCCTTGTTTGATAATCCGTTTTGAAAAATATTGCTTATAAGGAAAAGTGACCCCCCAAAAAGCATGGAATTTGAAGGCAAATTTGGTCCAGGCATTTTTACCTCGTTAACTTCCCGTTTTGATTTTCCAAGGATCTAGGCTTTAAAGGCTAATTATATTAATGCATTTGCGTAAAGGAAGATTTAAGCTAAATTTTTATGCTCAGTGTTACCCTAAAAAACTATCCCTTATATCCTTTTTGACCACTTGAAAATTGTCCTTTTTGGAACTTTGGACCGATATTGCGGGTGTCTTTTAGCACACAGGACAAAAATGTTTTTACATTTCTATTCACGTAAAGGCCTTGTTTGATAATCCGTTTTGAAAAATATTGCTTATAATGAAAAGTGACCCCCCAAAAAGCATGGAATATTAAGGCAAATTTGTTGCATGCATTTTTACCTCGTTAACTTCCCGGTTTCATTTTCCAAGGATCTAGGCTTGAAATGTTAATTATATTAATGCATTTGCGTTAAAGATGATTAAAACTAAATTATTATGCTCAGTGTCACCGAAAAAAACCATCCCTTAAATCCTTTTTGGGCACTTGATAATTGTCCTTTTTGAAACTTTGGGCCGATATTGCGGGTGTCTTTTTGCACACAGGACAAAAATGTTTTCACATTTCTATTCACGTAAAGGCCTTGTTTGATAATCCGTTTTGAAAAATATTGCTTATAAGGAAAAGTGACCCCCCAAAAAGCATGGAATTTGAAGGCAAATTTGGTCCAGGCATTTTTACCTCGTTAACTTCCCGTTTTGATTTTCCAAGGATCTAGGCTTTAAATGCTAATTATATTAATGCATTTGCGTAAAGGAAGATTTAAGCTAAATTTTTATGCTCAGTGTTACCCTTAAAAACTATCCCTTATATCCTTTTTGACCACTTGAAAATTGTCCTTTTTGAAACTTTGGGCCGATATTGCGGGTGTCTTTTTGCACACAGGAAAAAAATGTTTTCACATTTCTATTCACGTAAAGGCCTTGTTTGATAATCCGTTTTGAAAAATATTGCTTATAAGGAAAAGTGACCCCCCGAAAAGCATGGAATTTGAAGGCAAATTTGGTCCAGGCATTTATACCTCGTTAACTTCCCGTTTTGATTTTCCTAGGATCTAGGCTTTAAATGCTAATTATATTAATGCATTTGCGTAAAGGAAGATTTAGGCTAAATTTTTATGCTCAGTGTTACCCTAAAAAACTATCCCTTATATCCTTTTTGACCACTTGAAAATTGTCCTTTTTGAAACTTTGGACCGATATTGCGGGTTTCTTTTAGCACACAGGACAAAAATGTTTTCACATTTCTATTCACGTAAAGGCCTAGTTTGATAATCCGTTTTGAAAAATATTGCTTATAATGAAAAGTGACCCCCCAAAAAGCATGGAATATTAAGGCAAATTTGTTGCATGCATTTTTACCTCGTTAACTTCCCGGTTTGATTTTCCAAGGATCTAGGCTTTAAATGGTAATAATATTAATACATTTGCGTAAAGGAAGATTTAAGCTTAATTTTTATGCTCAGTGTTACCCTAAAAAACTATCCCTTATATCCTTTTTGGGCACTTGAATATTGTCCTTTTTGAAACTTTGGGTCGATATTGCGGGTGTCTTTTTGCACACAGGAAAAAAAAGTTTTCTTTTTCTTCACGTAAAGGCCTTGTTTGATAATCCGTTTTGAAAAATATTGCTTATAAGGAAAAGTGACCCCCCAAAAAGCATGGAATTTGAAGGCAAATTTGGTCCAGGCATTTTTACCTCGTTAACTTCCCGTTTTGATTTTCCAAGGATCTAGGCTTTAAATGCTAATTATATTAATGCATTTGCGTAATGGAAGATTTAAGCTAAATTTTTATGCTCAGTGTTACCCTTAAAAACTATCCCTTATATCCTTTTTGACCACTTGAAAATTGTCCTTTTTGAAACTTTGGACCGATATTGCGGGTGTCTTTTAGCACTCAGGACAAAAATGTTTTCACATTTCTATTCACGTAAAGGCCTTGTTTGATAATCCGTTTTGAAAAATAGTGCTTATAAGGAAAAGTGACCCCCCAAAAAGCATGGAATTTGATGGCAAATTTGGTCCAGGCATTTTTACCTCGTTAACTTCCCGGTTTCATTTTCCAAGGATCTAGGCTTTAAATGTTAATTATATTAATGCATTTGCGTTAAGGATGATTAAAACTAAATTATTATGCTCAGTGTCACCGAAAAAAACCATCCCTTAAATCCTTTTTGGGCACTTGAAAATTGTCCTTTTTGAAACTTTGGGCCGATATTGCGGGTGTCTTTTTGCACACAGGACAAAAATGTTTTCACATTTCTATTCACGTAAAGGCCTTGTTTGATAATCCGTTTTGAAAAATATTGCTTATAAGGAAAAGTGACCCCCCAAAAAGCATGGAATTTGAAGGCAAATTTGGTCCAGGCATTTTTACCTCGTTAACTTCCCGTTTTGATTTTCCAAGGATCTAGGCTTTAAATGCTAATTATATTAATGCATTTGCGTAAAGGAAGATTTAAGCTTAATTTTTATGCTCAGTGTTACCCTAAAAAACTATCCCTTATATCCTTTTTGGGCACTTGAAAATTGTCCTTTTTGAAACTTTGGGCCGATATTGCGGGTGTCTTTGTGCACACAGGAAAAAAATGTTTTCACTTTTCTATTCACGTAAAGGCCTTGTTTGATAATCCGTTTTGAAAAATATTGCTTATAAGGAAAAGTGACCCCCCGAAAAGCATGGAATTTGAAGGCAAATTTGGTCCATGCATTTTTACCTCGTTAACTTCCCGTTTTGATTTTCCATGGATCTAGGCTTTTAATGTTAATTATATTAATGCATTTGCGTTAAGGATGATTAAACCTAAATTATTATGCTCAGTGTCACCGAAAAAAACTATCCCTTATATCCCTTTTGAGCTCTCGAAAATTGTCTTTTTTGAAACTTTGGAACGATATTGCGGGTGTCCTTTTGCACACAGAACAAAAATGTTTTCACATTTCTATTCACGTAAAGGCCTTGTTTGATAATCCGTTTTGAAAAATATTGCTTATAATGAAAAGTGACCCCCCAAAAAGCATGGAATATTAAGGCAAATTTGTTGCATGCATTTTTACCTCGTTAACTTCCCGTTTAGATTTTCCAAGGATCTAGGCTTTAAATGCTAATTATATTAATGCATTTGCGTAAAAGAAGATTTAAGCTAAATTTTTATGCTCAGTGTTACCCTAAAAAACTATCCCTTATATCCTTTTTGACCACTTGAAAATTGTCCTTTTTGGAACTTTGGACCGATATTGCGGGTGTCTTTTTGCACACAGGACAAAAATGTTTTCACATTTCTATTCACGTAAAGGCCTTGTTTGATAATCCGTTTTAAAAAAATAGTGCTTATAAGGAAAAGTGACCCCCCAAAAAGCATGGAATTTGATGGCAAATTTGGTCCAGGCATTTTTACCTCGTAAACTTCCCGGTTTCATTTTCCAAGGATCTAGGCTTTAAATGTTAATTATATTAATGCATTTGCGTTTAGGATGATTAAAACTAAATTATTATGCTCAGTGTCACCGAAAAAAACCATCCCTTAAATCCTTTTTGGGCACTTGAAAATTGTCCTTTTTGAAACTTTGGAACGATATTGCGGGTGTCCTTTTGCACACAGAACAAAAATGTTTTCACATTTCTATTCACGTAAAGGCCTTGTTTGATAATCCGTTTTGAAAAATATTGCTTATAATGAAAAGTGACCCCCCAAAAAGCATGGAATATTAAGGCAAATTTGTTGCATGCATTTTTACCTCGTTAACTTCCCGGTTTCATTTTCCAAGGATCTAGGCTTTAAATGCTAATTATATTAATGCATTTGCGTAAAGGAAGATTTAAGCTTAATTTTTATGCTCAGTGTTACCCTAAAAAACTATCCCTTATATCCTTTTTGGGCACTTGAAAATTGTCCTTTTTGAAACTTTGGGCCGATATTGCGGGTGTCTTTGTGCTCACAGGAAAAAAATGTTTTCACATTTCTATTCACGTAAAGGCCTTGTTTGATAATCCGTTTTGAAAAATATTGCTTATAAGGAAAAGTGACCCCCCGAAAAGCATGGAATTTGAAGGCAAATTTGGTCCAGGCATTTTTACCTCGTTAACTTCCCGTTTTGATTTTCCAAGGATCTAGGATTTAAATGCTAATTATATTAATGCATTTGCGTAAAGGAAGATTTAAGCTAAATTTTTATGCTCAGTGTTACCCTAAAAAACTATCCCTTATATCCTTTTTGACCACTTGAAAATTGTCCTTTTTGAAACTTTGGACCGTTATTGCGGGTGTCTTTTAGCACACAGGACAAAAATGTTTTCACATTTCTATTCACGTAAAGGCCTTGTTTGATAATCCGTTTTGAAAAATAGTGCTTATAAGGAAAAGTGACCCCCCTGAAAAGCATGGAATTTCAAGGCAAATTTGGTCCAGGCATTTTTACCTCGTTAACTACCCGTTTTGATTTTCCATGGATCTAGGCTTTAAATGTTAATTATATTAATGCATTTGCGTTAAGGATGATTTAAGCTAAATTTTTATGCTCAATGTTACCGAAAAAAACCATCCCTTATATCCTTTTTGAGCACTCGAAAATTGTCTTTTTTGAAACTTTGGAACGATATTGCGGGTGTCCTTTTGCACACAGAACAAAAATGTTTTCACATTTCTATTCACGTAAAGGCCTTGTTTGATAATCCGTTTTGAAAAATAGTGCTTATAAGGAAAAGTGACCCCCCTGAAAAGCATGGAATTTCAAGGCAAATTTGGTCCAGGCATTTTTACCTCGTTAACTACCCGTTTTGATTTTCCATGGATCTAGGCTTTAAATGTTAATTATATTAATGCATTTGCGTTAAGGATGATTTAAGCTAAATTTTTATGCTCAATGTTACCGAAAAAAACCATCCCTTATATCCTTTTTGAGCACTCGAAAATTGTCTTTTTTGAAACTTTGGAACGATATTGCGGGTGTCCTTTTGCACACAGAACAAAAATGTTTTCACATTTCTATTCACGTAAAGGCCTTGTTTGATAATCCGTTTTGAAAAATAGTGCTTATAAGGAAAAGTGACCCCCCTGAAAAGCATGGAATTTCAAGGCAAATTTGGTGCATGCATTTTTACATCGTTAACTTCCCGTTTCGATTTTCCATGGATCTAGGCTTTTAATGTTAATTATATTAATGCATTTGCGTTAAGGATGATTAAAGCTAAATTATTATGCTCAGTGTCACCGAAAAAAACTATCCCTTATATCCTTTTTGAGCACTCGAAAATTGTCTTTTTTGAAACTTTGGAACGATATTGCGGGTGTCCTTTTGCACACAGAACAAAAATGTTTTCACATTTCTATTCACGTAAAGGCCTTGTTTGATAATCCGTTTTGAAAAATAGTGCTTATAAGGAAAAGTGACCCCCCTGAAAAGCATGGAATTTCAAGGCAAATTTGGTCCAGGCATTTTTACCTCGTTAACTACCCGTTTTGATTTTCCATGGATCTAGGCTTTAAATGTTAATTATATTAATGCATTTGCGTTAAGGATGATTTAAGCTAAATTTTTATGCTCAATGTTACCGAAAAAAACCATCCCTTATATCCTTTTTGAGCACTCGAAAATTGTCTTTTTTGAAACTTTGGAACGATATTGCGGGTGTCCTTTTGCACACAGAACAAAAATGTTTTCACATTTCTATTCACGTAAAGGCCTTGTTTGATAATCCGTTTTGAAAAATAGTGCTTATAAGGAAAAGTGACCCCCCTGAAAAGCATGGAATTTCAAGGCAAATTTGGTGCATGCATTTTTACATCGTTAACTTCCCGTTTCGATTTTCCATGGATCTAGGCTTTTAATGTTAATTATATTAATGCATTTGCGTTAAGGATGATTAAAGCTAAATTATTATGCTCAGTGTCACCGAAAAAAACTATCCCTTATATCCTTTTTGAGCACTCGAAAATTGTCTTTTTTGAAACTTTGGAACGATATTGCGGGTGTCCTTTTGCACACAGAACAAAAATGTTTTCACATTTCTATTCACGTAAAGGCCTTGTTTGATAATCCGTTTTGAAAAATAGTGCTTATAAGGAAAAGTGACCCCCCTGAAAAGCATGGAATTTCAAGGCAAATTTGGTGCATGAATTTTTACCTCGTTAACTTCCCGTTTTGATTTTCCATGGATCTAGGCTTTTAATGTTAATTATATTAATGCATTTGCGTTAAGGATGATTAAAGCTAAATTATTATGCTCAGTGTCACCGAAAAAAACTATCCCTTATATCCTTTTTGAGCACTCGAAAATTGTCTTTTTTGAAACTTTGGAACGATATTGCGGGTGTCCTTTTGCACACAGAACAAAAATGTTTTCACATTTCTATTCACGTAAAGGCCTTGTTTGATAATCCGTTTTGAAAAATATTGCTTATAAGGAAAAGTGACCCCCCGAAAAGCATGGAATTTGAAGGCAAATTTGGTCCAGGCATTTTTACCTCGTTAACTTCCCGTTTTGATTTTCCAAGGATCTAGGCTTTAAATGCTAATTATATTAATGCATTTGCGTAAAGGAAGATTTAAGCTAAATTTTTATGCTCAGTGTTACCCTAAAAAACTATCCCTTATATCCTTTTTGGGCACTTGAAAATTGTCCTTTTTGAAACTTTGGGCCGATATTGCGGGTGTCTTTTTGCACACAGGAAAAAAATGTTTTCACATTTCTATTCACGTAAAGGCCTTGTTTGATAATCCGTTTTGAAAAATAGTGCTTATAAGGAAAAGTGACCCCCCAAAAAGCATGGAATTTGAAGGCTAATTTGGTGCATGCATTTTTACCTCGTTAACTTCCCGTTATGATTTTCCAAGGATCTAGGCTTTAAATGTTAATTATATTAATGCCTTTGCGTTAAGGATGATTAAAACTAAATTATTATGCTCAGTGTCACCGAAAAAAACCATCCCTTATATCCTTTTTGGGCACTTGAAAATTGTCCTTTTTGAAACTTTGGAACGATATTGCGAGTGTCCTTTTGCACACAGGACAAAAATGTTTTCACATTTGTATTCACGTAAAGGCCTTGTTTGATAATCCGTGTTGAAAAATATTGCTTATAAGGAAAAGTGACCCCCCGAAAAGCAGTGAATTTCAAGGCAAATTTGGTCCATGCATTTTAACCTCGTTAACTTCCCGTTTTGATTTTCCAAGAATCTAGGCTTTAAATGCTAATTATATTTAATTTGCGTTAATGATGATTTAAGCTAAATTATTATGCTCAGTGTTACCGAAAAAAACCATCCCTTATATCCTTTTTGAGCACTTGAAAATTGTCCTTTTTGAAACTTTGGACCGATATTGCGGGTGTTCTTTTGCACACAGGAAAAAAATGTTTTCACATTTCTATTCACGTAAAGGCCTAGTTTGATTATCCGTTTTGAAAAGTTTTGCTTATAAGGAAAAGTGACCCCCCAAAAAGCATGGAATTTGAAGGCAAATTTGGTCCAGGCATTTTTACCTCGTTAACTTCCCGTTTTGATTTTCCAAGGATCTAGGCTTTAAATGCTAATTATATTAATGAATTTGCGTTAAGGATGATTAAAACTAAATTATTATGCTCAGTGTCACCGAAAAAAACCATCCCTTATATCCTTTTTGGGCACTTGAAAATTGTCCTTTTTGAAACTTTGGAACGATATTGCGAGTGTCCTTTTGCACACAGGACAAAAATGTTTTCACATTTGTATTCACGTAAAGGCCTTGTTTGATAATCCGTGTTGAAAAATATTGCTTATAAGGAAAAGTGACCCCCCGAAAAGCAGTGAATTTCAAGGCAAATTTGGTCCATGCATTTTAACCTCGTTAACTTCCCGTTTTGATTTTCCAAGAATCTAGGCTTTAAATGCTAATTATATTTAATTTGCGTTAATGATGATTTAAGCTAAATTATTATGCTCAGTGTTACCGAAAAAAACCATCCCTTATATCCTTTTTGAGCACTTGAAAATTGTCCTTTTTGAAACTTTGGAACGATATTGCGGGTGTTCTTTTGCACACAGGAAAAAAATGTTTTCACATTTCTATTCACGTAAAGGCCTAGTTTGATTATCCGTTTTGAAAAGTTTTGCTTATAAGGAAAAGTGACCCCCCAAAAAGCATGGAATTTGAAGGCAAATTTGGTCCAGGCATTTTTACCTCGTTAACTTCCCGTTTTGATTTTCCAAGGATCTAGGCTTTAAATGCTAATTATATTAATGCATTTGCGTAAAGGAAGATTTAAGCTAAATTTTTATGCTCAGTGTTACCCCAAAAAACTATCCCTTATATCCTTTTTGACCACTTGAAAATTGTCCTTTTTGAAACTTTGGACCGATATTGCGGGTGTCTTTTTGCACACAGGAAAAAAATGTTTTCACATTTCTATTTACGTAAAGGCCTTGTTTGATAATCCGTTTTGAAAAATAGTTCTTATAAGGAAAAGTGACCCCCCAAAAAGCATGGAATTTCAAGGCAAATTTGGTGCATCCATTTTTACCTCGTTAACTTCCCGTTTTGATTTTCCAAGGATCTAGGCTTTAAATGCTAATTATATTAATTCATTTGCGTAAAGGATGATTAAAGCTAAATTTTTATGCTTAGTGTTACCGAAAAAAACCATCCCTTATATCCTTTTTGAGCACTTGAAAATTGTCCTTTTTGAAACTTTGGAACGATATTGCGAGTGTCCTTTTGCACACAGGACAAAAATGTTTTCACATTTCTATTCACGTAAAGGCCTTGTTTGATAATCCGTTTTGGAAAATAGTTCTTATAAGGAAAAGTGACCCCCCGAAAAGCAGTGAATTTCAAGGCAAATTTGGTCCATGCATTTTAACCTCGTTAACTTCCCGTTTTGATTTTCCATGGATTTAGGCTTTAAATGCTAATTTTATTTATGCATTTGCGTTAAGGATGATTTAAGCTAAATTATTATGCTCAGTGTTACCGAAAAAAACCATCCCTTATATCCTTTTTGAGCACTTGAAAATTGTCCTTTTTGAAACTTTGGAACGTTATTGCGGGTGTCCTTTTGCACACAGGCCAAAAATTTCTTCAATTTACAAACGGCTTAACGGCTTTTTTTATTAAATCGTTGAATAATAGCACCCTTACAAAGAAATGCAATCCTAGTAATTATCCGTTTTTTAACAAAATGTATATGGTAGGCAATCCATCTTTCATTTATGAATTTGGGCTGCGGTTTAAGTTCACTAGTTTTAAACTTATAAATAAGACATATGCTTTGTTATATTAATTTAATTCATTGTATTATTACAGATCTAACTCTTCGTGAAAGTGCTGTTTTGTTTGTGTTAAAGAAAGTATCTTCCTTGTTCATCCTCCAAATGGACGTTGGAGGAATGAATCCAGATCGTTCCAGAGTCTCCCATCAGAGTTTCCCAAATTCATTAAGGATATTTGTAAATTTTGTTTCAATAAATCAGTGAAGTGAATTGAAGTGATAAAGTGGTTCAATTGATAAATAATTAAAATTTCTGACAATTCAAAAGTTTTTTATTAACTTAATAATTTCCATAAGTTTATAACAATTGATTCTTTTACATAGTTTATATAAACAATTGTAAATATGCAGAAAACTGTTAATGTAATTATGTATATATTTATATTTAATTGATATTAAACATTAATAAAATTATTTTAATGGAATACATTGTTTCAATTCGGTTTCCCGCACCTATCCACTTGAATTTTATTTTTCAGGTATTTTTTTTCAGTTAGAATACATATAAGAGTTACATTAATAAGTAATTAGGTAAGTATAATATGAGGTTTAATAATATAGGTAGGTATAAAAAAAATTAATACGGTATGTAATGTAGGTGCAATGTTTTTCGATAAATTATCGAATAATACGAAAAAAGTCAATATCGAAAAATCGTCAATATCTTAAGTTTTCAATGTCATGGTGCAGCTATGATTGGGAATTATTGGAATATGGTTGGGAAATTCTAATTATTTCGATGGAAAAAAGTTTTACTTTTTCCACAAATCCCCTAAAAATTGTTTATATATGAGTTTTAACGTCATTTACATATATCTTATGATAGCCGCATCGCTAAGGTCGCCGCCACCACCGGAGCTGAGGATTGCTGGTTCGGAACCCGAAAGGGGTAAGTGTTTTTTCTTTAATATAATAATTAATTTCTATTCCTTACAGCTTATCCTGTCACTAATTATCATTAATAATTGTTTCCAGACATTGCATCATCGAAATATTCGATCGAACAGTTCCCCAACCTTTCGGGGTTGGAAATGATCGATCGATCGATCGATGATGCAATATATTTTTCATTTTATTTTTGCTCATTGGTTTTGTGACGTCACTCAATTTCATATATATATGACGTCACACATACGTCACCATCCAATGACGTCATTCCCGAAAAAAATCGGTAAATGAGCAAATTTTCGATTTTCGTGAAATAGGATTCTGGGAATGGCTTAGTTACGTCACGGGAGGCCTTAAAAACATATCTTTCAGTCAATTTATTTCAAAAAATTTCGGTCGAAATTCCGAGAGATCCCAAAAATAGACCAAAACTGCTGATTTTTTTCACTTTTTTCAACTTTAACGCCGTTTTCAGCGAAAACTATCGATCGTAGCTTAACGATAGTAGGCTTATTCGATAGCGCTTGAATTACTCTATCGACGGTGTAAATTTGGTCCCGGAAAATCTTAAGGAAAAAAACTTTTTTTTTCAACTTGTCAAAAAATTCAAATCGTCGATGAAATAGTCGACGATTTTTTGATTTTTTTTTGTCGAATTTCTCGATAAAATTCACACCATAAATGCATTATGATACGATCGAAGCTATAATATAAAAACATTACCACTTTTCGATGTTCTTAATGGAATTTTTCGAATTAACAAAGTTACATATTATGCATCTTAATACAATGCAAATGTAAATTGTTTTCTTGAAAAACGGGACCAAGGACCTACAAATTTTCCAATGTGGTTAGACAACTTTTCCGAACGTAACATGACGAAGCAATGGTTCAAATTTTTCCGGAAAATTCAACGAAAATTGATCGATTGTAAAAAATTAATGTTACGTAATTGGATATTGCAGAATTATATATTAGGCAAGATATTGCTATTCAAATACAAATTTGTTTTATCGAAAAAAAGGACGAAGGACTATAAAATGTTACAATGTCATAAGTCAAATTTTCCGGGATTAACATGGAGCAGCTATTGTTAAAATATTTTTGGAAAATTCCAATTCCTTCAATCGAAAAAATTTTTCAAGTTTCCATCAATGAAGAAATCTTTATATATGAGTTTAAGCGATCAATTAATATATCTTCCAATGGCCGAATCGATAAGCGCACGGAATATGTTATAAACGGAAAGACGATGGATCGATCCCCCGATAAGGTAAAAGATTTTTATATTTCTACTAACCAATTTCTAATTTCTATATATTCGTTACAGCTTAAATTAGCACTTTCGATCGTTAATAATTATCTTAACGTTTGTTTCAGCCGAATAATTCGATCATCACTTCCAACCTTTCGAGGTTGAGAAGTGATCGATCGATTACGTAGATTTTTTTTCTTTTTGGTTCCTATATATGACGTCACACATACGTCGCCATCCAATGACGTCACCCAATGACGTCATTTCCGAAAAAAATATTAAAATTAGGGAATTTCCGATTTTCGGGAAATAGGATTCTGGAAATGGCTTAGTTACGTCACGGGAAGCCTAAAAAACATATCCTAAAGTCAATTATTTTCGTTTTTTTTTTCGAAAATTTTTTGGCAGAAATTTTGAAAAATCCCAAAAATAGGTCAAAAATGGTGATTTTTTTCACTTTTTTCAACTTTAACGCCGTTTTTAGCGTAAACTATCGGTCGTAAGTTAACGATAGTAGGCTCATTCGATAGCGCTTGAATTACTCTATCGATGGTGTAAATTTGGTCCCGGAAAACCTTAAGGAAAAAAACTTTTTTTTTTTACTTGACAGAATTTTCAAATCGTCGATGAAAGGGTCGATGATTTTTTGAAATTTTTTTTTTTCGAATTTCTCGATGAAATTCACAACATAGGTGCACAACGTTGCAATTGAAACGAATATATAAAAAGTTTTTAGCTATTCGATACCCTTCATCGAATTTTACGATAGTGAAATTTTTTTTGAATTTCTTAATGCTTTACATATGATAATTTGTTTTATCGAAAAATTCGATGATGGGTATCGAAGAGCTAAAAACTTTTTATATATTCGTTTCAATTGTAACGTTGTGCACCTATGTTGTGAATTTCATCGAGAAATTCGAAAAAAAAAATTTCAAAAAATCATCGACCCTTTCATCGACGATTTGAAATTTCTGTCAAGTAAAAAAAAAAAGTTTTTTTCCTTAAGGTTTTCCGGGACCAAATTTACACCATCGATAGAGTAATTCAAGCGCTATCGAATGAGCCTACTATCGTTTACTTACGACCGATAGTTTACGCTAAAAACGGCGTTAAAGTTGAAAAAAGTGAAAAAAATCACCATTTTTGACCTATTTTTGGGATTTTTCAAAATTTCTGCCAAAAAATTTTCGAAAAAAAAAACGAAAATAATTGACTTTAGGATATGTTTTTTAGGCTTCCCGTGACGTAACTAAGCCATTTCCAGAATCCTATTTCCCGAAAATCGGAAATTCCCTAATTTTAATATTTTTTTCGGAAATGACGTCATTGGGTGACGTCATTGGATGGCGACGTATGTGTGACGTCATATATAGGAACCAAAAAGAAAAAAAATCTACGTAATCGATCGATCACTTCTCAACCTCGAAAGGTTGGAAGTGATGATCGAATTATTCGGCTGAAACAAACGTTAAGATAATTATTAACGATCGAAAGTGCTAATTTAAGCTGTAACGAATATATAGAAATTAGAAATTGGTTAGTAGAAATATAAAAATCTTTTACCTTATCGGGGGATCGATCCATCGTCTTTCCGTTTATAACATATTCCGTGCGCTTATCGATTCGGCCATTGGAAGATATATTAATTGATCGCTTAAACTCATATATAAAGATTTCTTCATTGATGGAAACTTGAAAAATTTTTTCGATTGAAGGAATTGGAATTTTCCAAAAATATTTTAACAATAGCTGCTCCATGTTAATCCCGGAAAATTTGACTTATGACATTGTAACATTTTATAGTCCTTCGTCCTTTTTTTCGATAAAACAAATTTGTATTTGAATAGCATTATCTGGCATAATATATAATTCTGCAATATCAAATTACGTAACATTATTTTTTTACAATCGATCGATTTTCGTTGAATTTTCCGGAAAAATTTGAACCATTGCTTCTTCATGTTACGTTCGGAAAAGTTGTCTTACCACATTGGAAAATTAATAGGTCCTTGATCCCTTTTTTCAAGAAAACAATTTACATTTGCATTGCATTATGATGCATAATACGAATATTTTTAATTTCGTAAAATGGGTTTATGGTTATCGAAAAGTTCATAATTTGAGTATAATAGCTTCGATCGTATCATAATGCATTTATGGTGCGAATTTCATCGAGAAATTCGACAAAAAATTTTTGACAAATATATTTTAAAATCGACAGGCATTTGGTGGTAGATTTTCAATTTTTGGAAAGTTGAAAAAAAAAGTTTTTCCCCTTAAGCTTTTCCGGGACCAAATTTACACCATCGATAGAGTAATTCAAGCGCTATCGAATGAGCTATCATTCGTTTCCGTACGATCGATAGTTAACGCACAAATCGACGTTAAAGTTGCAAAAAGTGAAAAAAAGTGCCGGTTCTGGCCTATTTTTGAGAATTTCTGAAATTTAGGCCGAAAAATTTCCCCAAAAAAATGAAAAATTCAATTTAAGGATATGTTTTTTAGGCTTCCCACAGCGTGGTGATGCCAATCCCGAAATCCTATTTCATGAAAATCGAAAATTCGATGTCCTCCCCCCCATTTTTCGAAGATTTTTTTCCCGCTCGAAATTAAGTGACGTCACAGTGAGCAAAAATAAAAATGAAAAATATATCTCATCGATCGATCATTCCAACCCCGAAAGGTTGGAACTTTCGATCGAATATTTCGATCAAGCAATGTCTGGAAACAATTATAAATGTTAATTATATATATTATTAGCTGAAAGGAATAGAAATCAATTATTATATTTAAGAAAAAAACACTTACCCCCTTCGGGTTCCGAACCAGCGATCCTCTGCTCCATATCGAACGGTGACCCAGACGTCTCGGCCATTAGAAGATATATTAAAATGACGTTAAAACTCATATATGAACAATTCTTATGAGATTTGTAGAAAATTGAAAATTTTTTTCGATCGAAATAATTTGAATATCCCGAAAATATTCGAACCATAGCTGCTCCGAGTTAATCCTGGAAAGTTTGTAACACCACATGGTAATATTTTAAAGTCCTTCATTAATTTTTTCGAAAAAACAATTTACATTTGAGTAACATTGCATTCATATTACGTTAATTAATTATATCGAATAAAGCGATTTATGATATGTTTTCGAAAAGTTAATTTTTTGTTCGTTAGGATGTCTGATCGTTACATTACGCATCCTTGCTTCGAATATTATGTGGAAGTTCAAAAAATATTATTCGATTTTTTTTTCCATGTGGAAAAATTATTTTCATAATGTCAAAAAGCATTGGGTTGGGTTGGAAATTTCAAAAAAAAAATTAAAAAATGTGTGTTTATTTAGTGACGTTATTAGTGACGTCATTTAAAGAATTTATTAGTAATGTCATTAGTGAGGTCAGATATATGAATAAAAATCAATATAACAGATTGATCGGTCAATCTCTTTCAACCTTAAAAGGTTGAACTTGATGATCGAATATTTCGGCTGTAAGAATGAGAGAATAATTTTAATCGATCGAAAATGATTAATTTAGCACTAAGAAATATAGAGAAATTAGATAATTATTAAATAAAAAATAAAAAAAAAAATGCCCAAGTCTGGAACCGATCTCGGATCTTTCGAACCGGTCTCGCTGCTCTTAACCACTCGGTTACAAGAGAATATAAATTTTGGGCCTTTAAACTTATATTTGAACAATTTTTATGAGATTTCCAAACATGCAATTTTTTTCGATCGAAATAATAAGATCGTAATATTCGATAAAATATTCGATTTACAGCTGCTTCTTGATACGTCCGGAAAGGTTAATTGTGTACTTTTTATCGTTTTTCTTCCAAAAAATTTTTTTTTTTTTTTTAATTTCATAATTGTTGATATAAAACTTACTTACCTAGAAGAAATATTTCTTAACTTTTTGATCCAACCGACCATAATAAAATACATTTTTCTTCATCTTTAAGTAATTCAAAAATTTTTAACTATGAATGATGATTATTTTTTCAAAAAATTGCATAAATATGATAGCATAGCTGTTTTTCTTAAAATTAAGCAACAATATAAACTTTTTCATTTGAAAGAGAAAACTCAATTGATATTTGAAGAAAAAAGTGCTTTTTAAAGTTTCTGAAAAACAAATAAAGGAAAATTTAATAAAAATCACTTCTAAAAATTTACAAATACTTTATTGGATTCAATAGTAAAAGAAAAATAACAATAATTCTACAAAGTGATTCAACAATAAAAACATATATTAATACAAAAATGAAAATTAATAAAATAGACAAATAAAAATTAACTCAGTAAGAACAAATATAAAACTAAATTTCTAAATAACTTGATGCTTCATAGATTGGAGAAAACAGAACATTGCATTGTTATCATAAAAAATTTAACAACAATAAATTCCAATTTATCAAACAAATTATTTAAAATAAATATAGTTCGACAATACTTAAAAAAATAATATTTAAATAAATATATTGTATTACAAAATATTGATGCATAAAAAACCATAATCAAAATACAATGCATTTTACTTGTAATATTTTTATACAACATCTTAATAATTAATACATGTATAATATGTATGTGTTTTATTGGTACAAAAATTATTGGCTTTTAATATTCAATGTAACTTCTGCCATAGCCAACGAACAAAGAAATACAAATATCATTCATTGCAAAAAAATTCAAGCAATTATAATAAAATAGAAAAAATATTAAAATTCAAAATTGAAAGAAATAGATACTTTGTAAATTTAAAACGTATTAATTATAAAAAAAAACCATAGTGACAAGAAAAATAATAGACAAGGGAAACAAATGGCATACATTGAAGTAACATTGGTTGCATAATCACAACATTTTATTTAGATTAACGGATATTTCTGGATATTCCCTTTTCCTTATAAGGACATATTTATGAAAAGGATTAATAAACAATACCCTCGAGTAAGTAGGATTGTTAAAAAGTTTTAGTCCTATGTGCAAAAAGATATCCGCAATATCAATTACACAAAAAGGATATAAGGAATGGTTTTTTTTTGCTGACACTATGCATAATATTTTAGCTAGAATCATCTTTTACGCAAATGCACAAAGATAAATTGCATATAAAGCCTAGATCCTTGGAAAATCAAAACCGGAAGTTAACGAGGTAAAAATGCATGCAACAAATTTGCCTTGAAATTCCATGTTTTTTGGGGGGTGACTTTTCCTAATAAGGACTATTTTTCAAAACGGATTATCAAATAAGGCCTTAACGTGAATAGAAATGTGAAAACATTTTAGTCCTGTGTGCAAAAGGACACCCGCAATATCGTTCCAAAGTTTCAAAAAGGACAAATTTCAAGTGCTCAAAAAGGATATAAGGGATGGTTTTTTTCGGTGACACTGGGCATAATTATTTTGCTTCAATCATCCTTAACGCAAATGCATAAAGATAATTTGCTTTTAAAGCCTAGATCCTTGGAAAATCAAAACCGGAAGTTAACGAGGTAAAAATGTATGCACTAAATTTGCCTTGAAATTCCATGTTTTTCGGGGGTGACTTTTCCTTATAAGGACTATTTTTCAAAACGGATTATCAAACAAGGCCTTTACGTGAATAGAAATGTGAAAACATTTTGGTCCTGTGTGGAAAAGGACACCCGCAATATCGTTCCAAAATTTCAAAAAGGACAATTTTCAAGTGCTCAAAAAGGATATAAGGGATGGTTTTTTTCAGTAACACTGAGCATAATAATTTAGCTTAAATCATCCTTAACGCAAATGCATAAATATAATTAGCATTTAAAGCCTAGATCCTTGGAAAATCAAAACGGGAAGTTAACGAGGTAAAAATGCATGCACTAAATTTGCCTTGAAATTCCATGCTTTTTGGGGGGTCACTTTTCCTTATAAGGACTATTTTTCAAAACGGATTATCAAACACGGCCTTTACGTGAATAGAAATGTGAAAACATTTTAGTCCTGTGTGCAAAAGGACACCCGCAATATCGTTCCAAAGTTTCAAAAAGGACAATTTTCAAGTGCTCAGAAAGGATATAAGTGATGGTTTAAAACGCTGAAATTGAGCATAATAATTTACCTTGAATCATCCTTAACTTAAATGTGCAAAGATAATTTGCATTTATAGCCTAGATCCTTGGAAAATTAAAACTGCATGAAGAGTGTTAACCATAATACCATATATTTTGAGCTGTTTTCCCGTGCATCAATGCACCTTTGGTTGCATAACTAATAAACAAAATTTTCTTAATACCGTTTGTGTTCTTCGGAAAGGCAGACTTGTTTGATGGTTATTGATGGAATGTTTGATGATTAAATACTCATAGGTAAACATACAGTGTGACTGTACATGTGGACTCATCAGGATGTTGCCTTTAAAATTAAAAATGGTAAAGTCGTTTCATCTTAGCGGTCAACCCTATCTAAGATGCAATTTTTTATAACCCCAAGAAATCCAAGTTGATGTTCAGCGAAGCTCTATTGAACAAGAATTGCCTATAGAAAGATAAACACAATTTAATTTTTATTACTTTTAAAATAATTAAATCTGTTGTAACCAACTCATATTTACTATTGATTATTATTTATGCTTTATTTGGAAATAAATATTACAAAAAAAATATTAATGTTTTTCCTCTTGTATATAGAAGATATAGAATAAATATATATGTAAAAATTAATTATATTCAACTAAGAAAATGTACATAGGTAATAAAAAAAGACGTTGTGCTTAGTTTTATAAATATTATATAACACTCATTAAATATTCAATGAATAAATTTTTCTCGTAAATATTTTATTTTTTTTATTATTCTTTATGTTGTATAGCCTACGCATTTTTTCCACTATTGAACAACCAAATTTAATTTACTTGTTAATATATTTAATCGAAATTTTGTTCCATGTTTTATATTATTATACTATAAATATTAAGTTTTTATGACAATCACATTGAATCTTACCAATTAATTAGGCCTTCTAACAACACCGTAACTACACATATTTTTTTTATATTTACGTCATATTCGAATCATTGATAAAATACAATAATTTTTTTTTCAAAAGAATTAATATAGACTCAACTGTTGCCTATTGATCGGCACTCATCTGATATGGCTTTTATTTTTCGCAATCCATCCCTGGTTTTACTTAAAAAATTTATTTATAATCCTAAACAAAATATTGATTATTGTAATAATAATCCATGTTTCCCAAGTTGAGGAAACTTGAATTTTCTGTAACGCCAGATTAATTTCTTTTAAAGTAATAGTATCTCAAAGAAAATAATTTTCATATTCACGCGGTAATTTAAATAAAACATTCGGTATATTTTTACTTTTTTTTAAGTCCAACCAGGCTCGGATTCCGTTTAATTTCATTGACTTTGCTATTGGTGAATAGGAGAATAAGAATTTTATCACATTTCACAGTTAAAAGAATGCTCAAATAAAAATCAAAGTTTCGGTGAAAATAGAATGCAAAAGTCAAAGTCAATATTTGAGCAATCTTTCATTTGCCATTTTTTATTTAATCAATTTCTCTTTCATTTTAAAAGAATAATTAGATCGATACAATAGTTATTTTATTTTTTTCTCAGAAGCGGTTTATAACTTGGACATTTTGATTAATTTGAATTTTCACAATGAAAGTTGTATCGTTTATTCATATCACAGTTTAAATTTTTTTCTCGTGTTCGTTGAAACGTTCTAAGTACCTCATCGTTATATGTTTTTTTTTTTAATCATTAAACTGTTTCAAAAATTATATTTTGTCATTGCCAAATATTTCACGCCACACTTACCATCTATTTTATACATTGATTAACTAAAAGCACAGTTAATTACTTAATAATTATTTTATGGCCACATAATACAATTCCATCAAGTTTTAATTTTATTAACATATTATATATTTTATTCAAATTATTTGAATAATGATATGATTTACTTTTAGTATTGCATAGGATTTTTTTTTTGGAGAACAAACTATGACACTGATATGTGTTTCGAAAAAAATGGCAAAATATTCAAATAATTTGAATTTCGTTGCTCTCTCGTTAATATTTACGGCATTAGAATAGACTAAGACGTGCAAACTTAGCAATGACCAATTTATAGCACAAAATATTTAAGTCAAACGCATTCGTTGTGTAGTGTTTTCTACGATTTAGATGAAATTTTTTTATATACAATGATTCAAAATTCGTTCAACCAAATTCATTTTCTCCAATCGAAAACCTTATCTTGGTGCAATGAGTTTTGAATCACTGATATACGAAGATGTAATAATGATTGATTCATTCAAAATATAAATTACAAACTTTTCTATTATTTTGTTCGTTTAAAAACAGTAAAGGTGAATAGTAACTATATAGTTTAAACCTTTAATAACAAAATAGATATTGCAAGGGCAACTTCTTAGTAATTATACAATTGGCACATTTTATTAAACAAAAAAAAAATAAGAACCATGCAAAATTATAAGAATAATTCCGTAACTAATTAAAGCCTTATGTTTGCGTAAAACATTTTTTTTTTTAGAATTTATAAGTTTCTATTGCTATAATTAAGCTCCACGTTAACTAAAACAACGCCGATCTTCGCGTTCCTTTTTTATTTCTCTGTTGGGAAATATTCTATCACTGTTGTGCATTAAAGCACAGATAAGGTATTGGACCATATAAAAGCACAATCTAGCATTAATTCATTCCATAATTGATTTCTCAGTCTAAATGAGCTCAAATACCTTCAGTGAATTTCCATAAAAACTACCTTTAAAAATAAAAAAAACCCGGAAATTTTATATTTATAGCTATCTTTTTCTTATTCGATAATCCGAAAAAAATATATCAATAGTTTTCACATTTATATGTGTGACTCAAATTTTTTTTCCAGAATTACGTAATCGCATATGTCGTTGTTATTTATTGTCACTTAAAGCCTTATAACTGCCAGGGTTTTTAGCGACTCTAGAGTTAAAAAAAATCATATCGAGAAATATAAAAAAATGCCTCGATACATGAATCAAACTCAGCTGCATATTTATAAAATTAATCTTTTCCGCAATTCTTCCAAACAACAGACCTAGAAAGAGAAGAATTTTTTTTTTCCAAAGACCATATAAGAAAATAAATCGATAAACATTTAGGTTTCCTATAAGTGAAAAATGCGACACCGTTAAAATAGGACCACAAAATTTAGTCGTAACTGAACCAATAATAGAACACCAGTGATAGAACCAATAATTCAACGATATTCCCTCCAAACTGTTTAATTTGAAAGTTTCTGGAACAATTTTGAATACCAAACATTTTTCTTCACCGGCCAACATTAAGCTGAAAAATTTGACAAAAAAATCTGAAATTTTATTCAAATACAGTATAATCTCACTAATCCGACACTTCGATAAATCGGCACATCCAATAATCCGACATCCTCCACCCACGCCTCTTTCGCCCCTCTATACCTGTGCATTGGGGTGATTTTTTTTTTTTGACTTTTTTTGGTCCCATCGTGAAATTTTGTTGGAAATACCAAAAAAAAAAAAATCCCTGAAAGTTTGGGCCTTTAATATTAATTTTAAGTCCTTGACCAAGACGTGTAAAGATTTCCCATTGAAAATACACGGAAACTCTGATTTTTTATTTTTAAATTTCTGTATCTCAGCGGCATTTCATGGGATCACTTTTACCGAAGATGGTTTTTTCTCAGAATTAAATGCTCTACAAAAGTGCCCATTGCGACAAAGTCGTAACTCACACCGGTGAGGTAGTACGGGCCACTGAACCTAATTTTTCCATAAAATTCGCGTTTTTTTGCATTTATCTCGTAAATAACAAGGAGCTACGGAAAAATTATAAATTTAATATTAAGGGCTCAAACTTTCAGAGAATTTTTTTTTTTTTTGGTATTTCCAACAAAATTTCACGGTGGAACCAAAAAAAAAAAAAAAAAAAATGTAAAAAAAAAATCACCCTACTGTGCATACATTTATTCCCTCTATGAAATGCTTTATTTTATTCATTACCGAAGACTTTTCACTATAATCCAGTAATCCGAACATTCCAATAATCCGACACCCTCCGGTTTATAGTGCCAGATTAGCGAGATTACACTGTATATTCTTACATTATTATTAACTCCTTTTTTTACAAATTGACCGAAAGAAATAAGATTTTTTTTTACTTATTTACCGTCGGTTTATAACTACTAAGATCTTTTAGCGGCTCTAGGGTTAATTAAATCCGTTATCGAGAAATATTGAAAATTTGCACGATACGAGGATCGAACCCACTACCTACTAGTTTTAGAGCGGTCACCTAGACCACTCGGCCACCAGTAGGCAAATTTTCTTTTAGATATTCTTCTATTTTGTTATCCAACCAATTTTGCATTCGTTCTTTGTCGATATTTGGTACAGTTGGAGGAGAAATAGTATTGCGATTAAAGACCTTGGAAGTGTCCAATTCCAGTTACTTCGAACAGAGGAATCTCCACTACAAATTTACACATTTCTTGCTATGTATACTGTACCGCATTTTCGGGTAGCTTTATGGATTTATTTTCTTCTAAAGTCATGCAATTTTCTGTTTAGTAAAAAAGAAAAAGCATCAAAAGTAACATTGATTTAAAATTACCGAATTAAATAAAATTTCCGTTGCTATAATAATTTTGAGTTTCTTTATTTTTAATCAATAGTTCAATGGAACTAGAAACACCATAAAATGACAAATTTAAGTAACCAGAAAAAGTTTTACAAGAAAAAATCCTCATAAAATATTTTCTAGATACTCATTTCCACAAAAGTGGACGGATTTTTACGAATCGTAAAAGCAAATCATTAACTTCCTATACAAAATATATATTAAATCGTTGTTAGTCATTAATTACCACGAATTAATTACATTAATCACACACAAAAACATTAATAAATCGCACCTATAGTTTTGTACAACGTTTTTCTAAGCAGTAAAGATATAGAAAATAGTACCTTTAAATAACTAGCAACTAAATCGCAATAAGGCAAGCTTTAGTTGGCTTTAGTTTAATTGCACCTGACTGAAATACTTTTGAAATATAAAAAAAATATTAAAGATAATCATATGAGTTCGATGTAAAATACACACGTTCTTAAATAAACTAGTCAAAGATTTTTCTCTCGAGTATCTATGTCCTAATTAGTGTGTTACAATTCACCTTTACGCCTAGTATAAAAAAATTGAGATAAATATATTTTTACATACATACATTTAAAATCAATTATCCTATAAAATATTTACAAATACAAATATATATTTACTTAAAAATGCGACTAGTAGGCGGAACTAATAAGTTTGCTCTCTTTATGTTAAACACGAAAAGTGTTTTTTCTTCTTCTTACCTATAATACGTGTTTCACTTACCGTTTCTTTATTTTTTTCAAATTTTTTAAATTATTTACTATAAAACAATTTTTTACTAATTTATTAACTATGTCGTTTTTTTGCTACCTCTTGGTTTAATACTTTCAGAAATTTGCCACATCGCTTCCTCCGTTATGGAGTTCTCGAAGCCATTGAAAAATGTAATGATTTTTTCCTGTTTCTTAAATTGATAAGTCCTGCAATCAAAGTATTGCAACAATTATTTGAAATTGAAATCAATTTGGATTTTTTCCTTACTCTTTTTTAAATCGTTTCATATTGTCAACAATATTAAATTGTTGCCATCGTTTTGAGAAATTAATCGATCCATCTGGTAAGAAATCACTATTTCCAATATGCACAAAAGTCAAATCTTGCAAAATTAAACCTCTGAAAAAGGAAAAAAAATATATAAATTTTGATTTGGTAATAATAAAGAAATCTTACATGTATGGAATACATGGGGGTTGGGTTTCAGACAATGCAAGCCGATATGCTCGAAAACTCGATGAACTATCAATTAATGCACAGTACTCCTTCAGCCCTTCGATTATATTCTTTTGCCATTCTAATCTACGAATTGGTGCCGAATCTAATGCACTTAATAATGCTAGATAGGAGTTGAAATTATTTATTTTCCTAAGATGTTTCATAATCTTGATGAATTTCACAACGTAACGTTCTCGATCTTTGGCATCGTTTTGTTCCAAAATTCGACTTCGAGCCCTTAAAAAAAAAATTGGTAAAAATTTAAAAGATGATAAAATTCAGATCTCAGCTTTTATTAAATAAGAAGACAATTCAGGTTGTTTAAGATCGGGTTTTTTATTTAATATTTTTAATATTCAATTAGCTACGTTTCGTTAGGCATCGTAACTTCATCAGGCTTCTTGAATCACAAAAAAAAAATATAATATTTTGAATTTAAATTCAATAAAAAAATAAATTTGTATTTATTTTTATCAAGAAGCCTGATACGTAACGAAACGTAGCTAATTAAATATTAAATAAAAAACCGATCTTAAACAACCTGAATTGTCTTCTTATTTAGTAAAAATTTAACCAAGAATAATAGTTGATTATTAAATTAAACTCTTATTGAAATTTTTCACAACTCTCAAAAATTAGAGTCAGCAGAATGTCAAAAAAGTATATATTTTTTGAATTTACACAATTACAAAGAGTAGGGTTGCCATCTGACGAGTAAAACGTAAACTAGTAGTAAACATACAATATTGATTAGGCTAATTAAGAAAAGCAAATTGAACTATTTTTAATAAAGTCATATCCTGTTATTTTCTTAAAGATTCTGATTAAAATCGTCAAAATAGATAATAAACAAAGCATTCATTAATGGTTTCAAATTTAAAAACTTAATAATTACAAAGCAACTGCTTTGCATGAGTGTATAACGGGTTGCATATCCTACTTCAAAATGATGCTAGCATCTAAAACGATATGAAATTGGAAAGAAAAAAATAAAAATATGACTTCAACATCAATAATTTTAAATAGGTAGATTTCGATTATGTGGTCTCACAATAAGAGTTCAATTTATTACTTTCTGATCATCGAATTAACATATGTAAAACATACCAGTAGGACATTTTATTAAAATGCTCCGTGAAACATGTCAAATTGGGGCTGCGCTCCTCATTTTGTTCCTGTGCCCAAATTAGCACCTCGGGAATTTCAATTTTCATAAATAAGTCGGCATCGAGCAATGTCATTTGCTCAGCGATTTGTTCTGATTTAAAATCTAGCAACGTTAAGTTACGAGAACATATATTAACCGTTTGCAGAGTTTGGTTTTGCTTGTTTTGACTTTCCCGTAATTTTTTCATATGATTTTTTTCCAATATTTTCACTCGCAGTGCTTTCGACATGTTTAGGTCTCCGTTTGAAACTAGTTGATGAATGAAATCCATCAAAGTTTGTAACACTTCGATAGTTAAATCCATAAATCTGAAATTAAAGATTGTGTATTTTTCCACGACGTATTTTATATTCATATTTTCAGTTCTTTGAATTAAGATTCTAGATTTGTTTCAATTAAAACTACATAACTTACGTAAGGCCATTGACAACACTTAATAACAAATAAAACGTTTCTCTAGCGATTTGTTGTTTATGAGATTCTGATATACTGAATAGTTGATAGCGATATTCTAATTTCTGTATCACTTCCAACGGCTGCAAAAACGTACGATAAGTTGTAAGAAACGCATCTTGAAAAGCTAAAAAAGAACAATTTGTATTATATGTTTTAATCCAGAGGTAAATATTACACAAACCATTTCCACTATCTTTAGCCGCGTGAATCAAAAGTGCATCGGGATGACCTCCACGAATATCAGGCCCATCCTCCTCAGGTTTTTTTAACAATAAAAACTCAGAAATATCTATTTGTTCAATAATATTTTTTGGTTCATTTAATTTCAATTGCTTTTCGTTATCGTTATTAGCAGTCTTTTTAGGGGTTTGTAACGTTTCAACGCTGGAATTCGATATCTTACTGACATTTTCGTTGGACGAAACATGAGTGGGAATATTTGTCGATGATGTGCTATTAGGAGAGACAGATTTTAAATGAGCTCGCGATTTTTTCGGTGGTAATGCCGGCGGAGTGGTGGCTGTACTGTCCAATGATTTAATCGACAGTTGAGGACTGATTGATGATCTAAAATATAATTTTTTTTAAGGGAATAAAAAAATAAATTATTCGATGAAATAAATACCTTCCACTATTACTCGGAAGCGTTAGGTTTGCTGAATGTGAATCGCAAGATACGCGAAATGATGATTGAGTAGTTGAGAGGGAAATTACCATTTTATTCATACCGGACATTGAATCAGAAGATTCACATTGCCAGGAATTTTTTGTTAAATTGCAAGTATGGACAGAATGACGAGTGAAATCCGCATTTGAAGCCGATTGGGAACAATTTCCGAACATCTCCATATAGGCCATAACTGAAAAATAATTAACACATAATTTTCAAGTCCAACATTAAATTTGTATTCTTAAAGTTTATTCCGATCTAAATTCAATCATATTTTACTGTGATTTTTTTTAAACTGTAATCGCATATTTTTAAATATCGATAGAAAATTTTCAAACTGTAAACAAAATGAACAAAAAAGATGCAAGATTTGACGTCATATGTATCCAATTATGTATGGAATATGAAGTCTTACTTTTCTAAGGGATGAAATTTGATTGCTTCAAAAATAAAATTGTCTCAATAATAATTTTTTTGAATTTTAAAAACAAAAAAATTTATGTTAAATGGTAGTTACTGCAATTATTTCATCTATGACTCAATAATAGTGCCCAAAAATTCATTAAGAAAAACAGTACAATTGGTTTTCACCCAAAACCTGTTTATTAATGTAATCTAATGATCTATAATAATCAACGATAAATCAAGCAGCTTATAAAAATTGAGTTTTCAAGATATTTTATCACGAATTAAAAAAAAAAAACAATGAAGTTAAATCGTTCATCTTGTGTATAAAAATTGCAATTTTTATTAAAAAAAAAAAAATAATTGAAAACCCAAAAGAAAAAAAACAGTAAAAAAGTATACTCCAACATTTATCAATCAATAAAACACACACTAAAAAATAATATTTTCGTACACAAATATTATTCAGTAATATAAACGTGCAATCGTATTTTACTGGAAAATATATATTTCAAAACTTCAAGTACTAAAGCAACTAAAAATCCATTTAATATGCACGAAAAAATTGTCATGAAAACATCTAATAATTGTGCTTACTTACCAGAGTAAGCCACAGACTGAAACACTAGGAAATAAAAAGGCAAATTAGAACTATCACAAATCACTTACTTCAAAATTATCCTTTTCCAAATCACAAAAATCTATTCTTATATTGGTATTACCATTACCATATTATAAAAGACTAAATTTCTATTTTTGCTGTAATAAATTGTTTCGATACTTAACTAAATTTTGAACACAAATAAGACTAAGTTAGGAAGAATTTACTAAGAAATTAAAATTGCATTTTTATACGTACTATGCTTCTTTTTGATTGGTAACGGTGGTGGTTCATTTTCGGCAATTTGAGTATTGGAATTGTCGTTTGACGTAGTATATGACTGATTTATTGCACAGGTTGGTGAATGTTCGACTGGAAATTTGAAAAGGTTAACATATGGATTGAAAATAATTAATGAAAATTGAAATTTTACCAAATTGTTCGCTTGGAACATTGTCATATTGTGATGGTCGTCGCTCTCGAATCTTTTTCGTTTTCTCTGGAAGCATTGGCGGTATGCCGTTCTCGTCGGAATGATCGATAAAATCGACTTGATCCAAACTGTTGTGATTTGATACTTTGGATGCGATGATTTTTTTAAACGCCGAAATTTCCGATGATGTGCTACTGATCTGTTGAATTATCGACTCGGATTTTTGTATTTTCGACATGCTTTCGATTATACTTTCCGACTTGACGATTGTATTTTGTTGTGATATTGCACTGGATATTGACGATTGTTTTTGGCAAGTGTTCCACTGGGAGCTGCACGAGCTTTGTTGTGAACTGCGCTTTGATGTTGGCGTTATCGAAACACTCTGAATGGAACTCATTCTGAATCCTGAATCGGATCCAAAATCCGAATCGTTGTTGGAATTGGAGCAATTGTCACTTCCGAATTCAAGTAGTTGGTTGGACAAGCTGTGATTAAATGCACTTTCGTTCCAACTGTAATTGCGATTTTGTATCGATTCATTGCACTCGTCCACGTGAGGTTCCATCAACACCCGGATTTCTTCCTCGTCGCGAGATTGGTTCAGCACAGAATCGAGGCTGCCAGCACTGGCCGACAGTAACGAGCTGGAATCTTCAGGCGAACGAGATCTGACCGATATACGATCAGCGTTAAATCCCAACAAAGAAGATTCCGAACTTCCGTTATCGTCGAGTAAATGTTGAAGACGTGCTGTCCTCTTTTTCGGAGGTATCGGCGGTGGAGTTGCACAAATAAATTCTTGTCCCGAAAAACATACACTAAAAGTACAACAAATTAATTTTTTTTCCACAAAACCACTTACATTACTATTCAAATAAAGTAGTATATAAGTAAACCTCTTTTTATCGAAGAAGCAAACTTACTTTTCGGGCAGAGGAGGTTTTGGTGGCGGATTTGAATCGCGAAGAATTGATTCAGTGCTATGACTATTTCGGACTAGGTTAGCGGATCCACGTGTTTCCTCCAAAATTTGCCTTTCGCGTGGTGTTAACGGTATATCAGGTAGCGAGTTTCTTTGTCCAGGTACTTCAAGCGGATTTGGACTAGATCCATATTTCTTTTGCGTTAACGACAGGGTTTTATGTTGCGACTCTCGCTTAGAAATCTTGTCTTGGGCCAACGTAACTAACTTCTGAAATTTACCCAAAAAAAAAAAGGTCATATAAAGTCACAGGAAATGTGAAATATTTTTCATACCTGAACGGCTTCTTCTAGCAACGATACGACTTGTTCCACATTGTTTTCTGTTAATATTTCATCCCCAAAAATTAAAACATCGTCACATAATTTAATTAATTGTGAAAGACTTTGATAAACTCGATGTTTTGATGATTCTAGCGTAGAACTATTCTTCTCGTCCTCATTATCTAATAAATACTGTTTCAATGCCGAATGAATAACAGAAACGTGTTCCAGAACAATTGTGGCATTGCCTGATAGCATTTCCAATTTATTTTTCGATACAACATCCCGAAAATGTTTCAACGCTACTTGAATCTGAAACGAAAACAAATTAGTTCGATTTTTTTGAAGTGAAAATTTCTTTAGCATCGCTGCGACCTGAAATTTTATGAAACGGAAACGGAAAGCGACAGTAAAAAGAGAAACATATACATAAATCTATAAGATTTAACATGAGAGACAATGAAGTAGGAAACAGTAGTATTTCTTATGCTTGTACACGCCTGCGTATTACGCTACTTGAGAATGGTTTTCATAGCGACCAATAACAACCGTGTTAAATTACTTATTATAATTGTGAGCATAAACATTTCATTATTTTAATAAAATTAATTTTCAAGTTGGCCGTGAATGAATACGGATTATTGTCATGATTATCAAAAAAAAAGTAAAGAAAACAAGGCTATAAAGACGTCAAAAGGTTAAACAAAATGTGTTCGTGAATTTCGGGCACGCCGAAAAGCATTATTAAATAAGAAAAATAATAGTTCTTTTACGTTTAATAATGATTCGACTGTGCAAAATAGTGAAAATGATGCTAGGAAGTACTTAAATATTTTCTAACTCCATATTTCGTCCTTAATCACGAAATTTCAATAAAATGAAAGCTAATTTAAACTTAATTCTGATATCAAATAATAGTACGAAATGTTTTTCAGGTGTTACTCAAATGAAGGTACAGCCGATTCCTTAGGTACTCACAATTTCGTCGAAATAAAGTTACTCATGAAGAATTTCGTTAAAAATTTTTTAACAATAAGTTCGGTCATAATATTTGGTCGTTTTGTGAACGATGTGATTTCAACGAAATTTAAAACCCACAACGTTCAGGACATGAAGAACTTTTATGGATAATAATTAAAAATTCTAATGCAAATGATAATATTTTACTGTGCTGCACGTTTTTTCAAGCAATCGAGAAAAATGTAATTCCAACGATGTCCCAATACAATAGTTTCAAATATTAAATGATACCTGCATCTTTACCACCACTGGATTTATTCCATACTTCCATTATCATAAGCTCTCGTATCATGTATTGAAAATGCAAAATTTTTAAATTTTCAGTTCCAAAATTAGGGTTTCGGATTTTAAAAGGTTGTGAAGTAGTCAAGTAAAGTTCATACATCGAGGAAGCCTAATCCTAAAGCCTTAAGTTGTTTGGGTTCTGAATATTTCACGGGTAGTTACAAGTAATATCTGTAACTATCGACTAAATTTTATGTGGTAATTTTTTCGAAATAAAATCAGAAAAGAAGCAATTTTGGTCTGGAATTTGTGTATAAGATTCCAACCCTTCTTCTTACTGATTCCTTAACTCACGAAGTATAAATAACAGAAGAACAAATTTGGATTCAGGATAAATTTATGTAATATATATGCTAATTAATCGTAAAATAAACTCTATAATTATCCTATTCATAAAATCTTACATTCGTCTCAATATCTTGAAGTTCATCTTTTTTGAAGGTTTCACTTTTTTTTATAATTAAATGGAGCTCCCTAAGGGCCGAAAATTCGGTCGTTTGTTACTGATTGATTTGGAGCTCATAAACCGATAATGTATCCTCCACAAAAATAAAATATAAGCTACATATTAATACAGAATTAAAAGGAGAAGTTCGCAGAAAAAAACATATAGGCGTAATAATAGTGTTCATAAAATGGATGCCTTATATGAAAATATGTAAATTAAACATACGACACTTGTAGAGCATACATTCTTAATTCGCAGGGTTCAAGTTGGCTCTTTAATATACCAACTGCCATGTTTATAATTTATATGTTTGAAAAAATAGTATTTTACCTGTCGGGATTGTATATCAAGCTCTTTACGTAAACTTTTGTCGGCATTTGGTGCAACTGTGTCAAATTTCGTGCTCGGAGAATTGGATTGTCTGGCTTTGGGGCTATGCGAGCGAAAACCCGCCGCGCCACTAGGACTTCGCATTTGGGAGAACTTCTCGATAATGTCCTCCTTGAACGAACGAGCTCGACGGGCAAGTTTTGTGCTCCGAAATGAAGCTTTGTGTCCACTAGAACCGGGGGTACCTTCCAGAGGTAGTTGGTTTGGTATTTCACAATCCCCTTGAAAAAAAAAATAATTAACGTACAATTATTTTATTTCAGATTAAAATGAAATAGTTACACTATGATTCAAGCATTTATTTCGTCATCGTAAATTTGTGGTTTAGATAAGGAGAAGGCGAGGATTTTATAGGAGTGTCCCAAGTCTGAACCTTTAGCTCTATTATAATTTAAATTATTTCAATAGAATTGTTTATTTTTTTTTTTTTTTTGTATTTCCAAATAAAGACTTTTCAGGTAGTTCCAATTAAAGAATTCTTAACATCCTTTAAAAAAATAAATATTTAATGTTTTAAGAAATATTAAAAACGCTTTAAAATGGCTGTAAAAAAATTACAAATAATCATAAAAGATTTTATAACTGTATTTTAATACAAATATGGAAATAAACTTGACAATGATTTTTCTTCTTCAAGGTCGAAAGATGCCTCCGGATATTATAAAAAAAAATTACAAAAAAAAATAATTAGTCTAAAGAAACAAAAATACCGCTAGCCAAAAGAATTCCAACAAAACCTACTCGAAACAATTACAAAAAAATTAATAAGTACATTTAAAAATCAACCTTGCAATTATTCCCACATTAAATCCAACTTAACTTGGCAATTATAAATCTGGCGATAAATTTTGTAAGTAACAGTTGAAGAAAAAAGAGAATTATAAATTTTATAATTGATACAAACTCGATACAAACCAGTAATAACTTCATCAACATAATTTGTGTCATGACTAACTATTTCCATAAGAAAAACAAATATACAATTAATTGAAGGAAAATGTAATGACCTTTACAAATACAAAGAAATGCAAAACTATTCTCAAGAATATTAAAAATAAAAAATGAAAATTTCGTAAATCATCTAGACCTTTTTAATAGAGCTGGGCCCCGGTGTAACCTTTGTATGTGACCATGTTTTGTGAGGTTCGATTAAATATTGAAATAATTTAAATCCAAAAATTTGGAATTTAATGCCGGATACTGTATTGTATAGGACTTTAAAACGTAAAACCGCGGGGAATTTGCTTTACGCCAATCCTGTCGTGATATTTTTACTAATCTAATGTTTCTATTTGCCTGTAGCACTAGAAAATTTATTGAAGAAGTCAATTGTTACTACTTTCAGCAGAAATGTACCTAGATGTTGATTTTATTGTAATACTAAACCAGTTCTGCGATATTTGCGACCAAATTTTCAATTTTACAAATCATTGAATGATTATTGATGTTGCTGATGATTTTCTGAGATCACTGCTTTGAAGACAAAGAATAGATTTCAGCAAAATGTATAAAAAGATTTCAGAAGTTTAAATTTTAAGAAATAATGTTACCGATTAAAAAATTTGTTTGCATTACAAAATCATTTAATTCCTAATAAGCAGGCCATTTATGCTCCGACTTGCAGTCCAATTAGTCGGACTACTAGTTGGATCTTCTAGTTGGATTACTCAATGATCCGACTAGTCATCTAACTTCCAACATCACCATTCACGGTCCGACTTTAGATCCAACTTCGAAAGTCGGACCACAAGTTGGCCTGCTGTAATTTATTCCTAGAATTGCCTAGTAATTATGCTGATTAAAACTGTGACCATTTCGAAAAAATGAAAATTCCATTAGGTTTTACAGTCCAAATGGAATATTAATAAATTACAATAAATACCATAATACCATTTTTTAATTAGATAAGGCTTACTTTGCTTTTATAAACTCCCTTCTTCGCGATGTGAAAATAATATACCAATTGTAAGAAAAAGACAAAAAAAGGAAATTTGTGACCCTTTCCCCTAAAATGTTTACATAATTTATGATTGATCCATAATTCCCATACAAAAGATTGAGCTTTTAAATGAGAAATTATACTTGTATGTTTACTATTCGGGAAGTTTAGGTCAACTTGTTTTAAGCACATAAGTTTTTTTAATTGTTATTTACCGTCGCTTTATAACTACTAAGGTCCTTTAGCGACTCTAGAGTTACTTAAATCCGTTATCGAGAAATATTGAAAATTTGCACGGAACAAGGATCAAACCCACTACCCACTAGTTTTGGAACGGTCTCCTAGATCCTTTCTCCAAAAATGTTTACATAATTTATGATTGATTCATAATTCCCATCCAAGAATTTATGCTTTTAAATGAGAATTTATACTTATATGTTTACTATTCGGGAAGTTTTCATCAACTTGTTTTAACCATATAAGTTATTAATATGTTTAAAAAAAGGCATGTGGAAACATTTGTATGGTTCCATCAGATTCCAAATCAGTTCCTGTCAAAAATGTTATATATTAAGATGGCTGATTGATTATACGATTTTGTTGGTGCTGAAAAATAAATACAATGCAGTTCTTCGTCATAACAAACATTGCTTAGTATGATATGAAAAGTCCCATTCTCTCTCATTCCATCTGCATCCATTCCTTGCATATTATAGCTTGCATTTTCACTCACTCTTTTCCACCAAAATTGCATTTCGGGGCAAAACTACGATTCTTCCGGCGCCACGATATTTTGACGAGTTCTTATAGATCTCGACGAAAAAAAAACGAAAATGAAGAATAAAATTTTTCGATATCGCTTAATTTACGAAATATCAACCCCTACCAAATGGTAAAAATGGAAAAATAAATTGATTTTTTACTCTTTTTTAGACGGACATCTCAGGATTTTCATGAAAAAAAAGGTAAATGTTTACAACCGTAGTTAAAACATAAATAAGGGGTCCAGGGGCGAAGCCCCTCAAAAAAAGAAAAAAATGAGATATTTATTTAATTTTGGCCTAACTGACTCGCGAATTAAATTAAAAACAAAATCGAAAATGCAATATTGCCAGATATGGGTGACGCTCCCCAACCTTCACCGGGACTTCTTCGTCCCAGGAATCCTTGTTTATGGTTTTTTTAGCACAAAAATAATTGATGAAGCTACGGATGTTAACATTTACCTTTTGTTTCATGAAAATCTCGAGAAATCCGTCAAAAACGGTCTAAAAAATCAATTAATTTTTCCATTTTTAGGGGTCGATATTTCGTAAACTAAGCAAGATATCGAAAAATTTTATTCGTCATTTTCGTTTTTTTTTTCGTCGACATCTATAAGAATCCGTCAAATGATTTTTTTTCTCCTCTATCTATTTATTTTTTCTTGTAAAAGTTTTTTTTTTAAAAACTTCAGTATTTTATATCTAATTCTCTAGTTGTGCTTTTATATACAATGAGGTTTCCACTCAGTAGTTGTCCTAACAAAGTAATATAGTTTATTTTTTATTTGAACCTCCTTTTTGGTCTCCCAATTAGGTCCTTTTTAATCTTCCACTGTTTTCTGGTGAGAATGGGGCGCTACGGTAGCCAAACTTTTGTTGGGATAATTCTATAGAAAAATCTAGTGCCTAACGTGAGTTTTCATGAATATGCCATCAATAAACGGTATGCCCAAGTCCCTGGATATGAAATTGCCCTTCATTTACTAGGGTGCCCTCGTTATTGTCATCGTGGCGCCGGAAGAATCGTAGTCTTGCCGTATTTCGTTGTAGCTAAAGCAACTGATGGAAATTTATTATTTTTTAAAAACTAAAAATTACTTTTGTAAAAAACAATAAAAACGGTAAGTAAAAATATAGTTATATTCTTCAAATGAAAATAAATGCACTAATTTTTCCGTTACGATGGAGCCTAACGGGTTATTCACTAGTCCTTTCTTACGTATATAAGTTTATGTGATTAAAACGAGTTGACCAAAATAGAAAACGTATAAGTGAAAAGATGCTCTATTTTAGATACACAATGAATAATGTTTATTAGGGTGATTTTTTTTTTGACTTTTTTTGGTTCCATAGAGAAATTTTGTTGGAAACACCAAAAAAAAAATCCCTGAAAGTTTGAGCCCTTAATATTAATTTTAAGTCCTCGACCAAAACGTGTAAAGATTTCCCATTGAAAATACACGGAAACTCTGATTTTTTATTTTTCAATTTCTATATCTCAGCGGCATTTCATGGGATCGCTTTTACCGAAGATGGTTTTTTCTCAGAATTAAACGCTCTACAAAAGTGCCCATTGCGACAAAGTCGTAACTCACACCGAGGAGGTAGTACGGGCCACTGAACCTCATTTTTCCATAAAATTCGCAAATAACAAGAGCTACGGAAAAATTATAAATAAAACTTGTAGAGAATTTGATTTCCTACAAAAAAGGTCATGTAGACCAAATCGCTAAGATCAATATTAAACGAACGAGATATTAAGCCTTGAATTTTATGGAAAAATTAGGTTCAGTGGCCCGTACTACCTCACCGGTGTGAGTTACGACTTTGTCGCAATGGGCACTTTTGTAGAGCGTTTAATTCTGAGAAAAAACCATCTTCGGTAAAAGCGATCCCATGAAATGTCGCTGTGATATAGAAATTTTAAAATAAAAAATCAGAGTTTCCTTGTATTTTCAATGGGAAATCTTTACACGTCTTGGTCGAGAACTTAAAATTAATATTAAGGGCCCAAACTTTCAGAGATTTTTTTTTTTTTTAGTATTTCCAACAAAATTTCACGATGGAACCAAAGTCAAAAAAAAAAAATCACCCTAATACCCCAATGTTTATATATTTTATTTCGAATAAATGTTTAATAAGAAGTGCAGCAAAAATGTTTTTAAAAATGATAAAAAATAAATAGTATATTGAATCTAGTCGATTCTCGAAACTTGGTAAATGTAAAGGAAATTTGATTTAACATGTTGATTGTAGAGAGTATAAATTGAAATATTTAAAAAAAAATTTAGGTAATTGCTTTTGGTGTATGTAAAATATGTTAATAATATTTGGCCAATAAGCCTAATATTGAATTTTCGAATGGAAGAATGCCATGATATATTTGCATTTAAGTAGTAGATTAATTCCCGACGAAATTCGGCGAAGTGTTAAGTGGATTTCATTATATTTTGTTATTTTTTTCCGGGAAATGCAATGTTAGTGTAGACTAAAAAAAAGTTGGTTAGTACAAAAAATATAAACTAAAAAGCAAAATAAAAACAAATTACCTTTGCAACGGAAAAGTGCAAACAGAACAAACAAACACTTGATTCACATGCATTTATGGAAATCACTTTTTTATAGAGGAAATCTGTGGAATCTCTGGAGAGGCTGCAAGAGAATTGAGTAAGTACGCGACAACGACTAAGTGTCAAATGCTAATTGTTTTTAAGATCTAAACGCTATTATGGGCGATGAAGTAATGAACGAATGATTCATAATGGCATTCACAGGCCGTGCGTATCTCTAGCGGCTACAGGGCTTGGAGGAATATAGTAAAAGAAGCCAGACTATTTATTTTCCATTCCATGTACCACTGGCAATTGAAAAAGGAGTGTAGAGTATGATTGGGTAGTTATCACTAACCTTGGCCATGTTTCTCCGATTTTGGCACAGATGACATGTTAATTGGTTTTTATTACAACTACATTACTGATTTTTTACATACTCTCTTTCATATAATTGTTACATTTTTAATTAATTTCGCCTAATAGTAAATACGTGAGATGTTCTGTCAACCATTTTATTGCATTATTGTACAGTGCTGCCGTCTAACGATTGTATGCGAGACTTGTTTAATTAATTATTTGAAATTTTTTTTATTCGTTTTTTCAATCTCTAAAAGCTACTTGTACTGAGATAAAAATAAAATAAAACCCATTTAATGAATGATTCACGAAATATCAAATGGCTACTGAAAATGAACATACCGAGTAAAGTCTAAAGAACAAAACTGATATTTATAAATTACTGATTTGTGTATTAATAGCACTACTGATAGCACTTGACAAAATTTACAATTTTCAAATGGCAAAAATATTTTTTACTTTTATTTAAGCCACTTACTAAATATTTCGATAAATATTCTGATTTAAATAAATAAAAAAAACCTTTAAAATTAACTTAAATTTAATACTTATTGAGGTCTTTGTTTGGCTTATGAATACAGACATTTCCTATTTTTGTTTTTGTATTGAGTACAGACATGCACCAATACACGACACCTACTGGAAAATTAGCCAACCAAAGTAACTAAGAGTCTATTATTTCTCTCACACAAACAATTTTTCAACTTAACAAACAAGGATAACAATATTTTCAAGCTAAACAACAGTTGTCAAGGCAGACGTCAAATGTCATTTTTCATATTGACAGCGAATATATTTTTTTAAATTTAAAACCATTTTAGCTAAAATTTGTTGTTAATTTTCAAGAAAATCTTTCAATGCATTAAATTGCGTCGAAACTATCCAAAAACAATCCACTATAATTAAAAAACGTGCAAAAATAGTGTAAAATTTATTTAACCGAAGGACAAAAACATGGGAAATTCAGGACTAAAACAGCATTATGAAACGGCAAAAAAAACCGGAGTGTTAACAATTTCGCGTTCCAAATTAAATGAGTTGCCTCCGTCCATGAAACAATTAAGCAACAATTTACGAAGCCTTGATATATCGGAAAACAAATTTGTTACGTTGCCTGAAGATGTGCGTACGTTTACAATGCTTAAACACATAAATTTTAGCAACAATCGAATAAAAGCCATTCCCGATGCAATCGGGAGTCTCCTAAAGTTGGAAAGTCTTAACGCTAACGTTAATTTATTGACTCGATTGCCAGATTCAATGTCGCGATTGTCCCATTTGAAACAGGTTTTCCTCTCCGATAATCTTCTAACCGAGTTTCCGCTAGTGTTTTGTGGACTAAAGCATCTTGATATGTTGGATATTTCTAAAAATAAAATAACTAGCATACCTGACGGTGTGGAGCACTTGAATGTGGTCGAATTAAACGCCAATCAAAATCAAATTACCACGTTATCAACAAAAATTGCCGAAACGAAGCGAATGACAACGTTACGGCTCGAGGAAAATTGTCTTCAAATCACAGAAATTCGACCAGAAATTTTACGAAACTCGAAAATTTCCACGTTGGCTCTCGACGGCAATTTGTTTGAACTGAAATTGTTGAACGAATTAGATGGATACGAGGCCTATATGGAACGATTTACAGCAGTGAAAAAGAAAATATTTTAATCCTTAGTCACTTTTAAATGTATTATAAAAAATTTATTAGTTTTATACGTATTTGAATTGACCAAAAACTTATTTTTACTACACCCATATGTTGTTCAAATTCAATGTAGCTTAATTTATTTATATATAATCTACAATAATTTAATATAAGAAGAGTACAAACAAGTTTTTCAAACACTTATTTGTAATTTTCAAGGAAAATAAAGAAATTTCCGTCGTTTTTTTTATAAAATTTAATCCATCACAATTATACATACTCATAGATTATATAAATATATGTTTTGTATACTTTTGAATCAACTTTATGTACAATTAATTTTATTAACTAATTTATTGTATCGATAATACTTTGAAAATAACTTTAAAAAGAAATACAAAGAAAAACTTTTCTGGAACTTAAAATATGTAAAATAAATGTTAAAGTTGCTGTACTGCTTATTACATCTAAAAGTTTTAAAAGTAAACTTAAAAAGAAATAAGGAATTGTATAAGCCTATATATGTATAATAAAAAAGAATTAATGAAAACTTGAAATTGTTGACATAATTTATTTTATGTATTTGATATTATCTATAAAATTTATAAGTAACTAAGAAGTAAAATATATAATTTTATTAACCGATTTGTTTAATTAATGACAATGTTCCGTTACATCGACGATTACTGATTTTTTCCATCCAAATAAGAAATAGCCGAGTGCTGCCCCAAAAACGACAGCAACACAAAGCCACACATTGTACGTCATGAAAATCAACATAAGGAAATACGATAAAATTATTTGAACAACGTGCAAACATGTTTGATACGCATGGATCCAACTGAGCATTGTTGGTCTGCAAAAGAATCACAATTATTCATCCCTTAATTGAAATAAAACCGACGAATATAACAATGAATAGAATCTCTAATCTTTGGAAGTTTCTAGGAAAAATTTGTAATAGTTCATATGGCGATAGAAATGTGACCACTGAAAGTTTCATGTTGTCACATAAATATTTTCTTGGAATTTTGATTTTTGATAATTTTAACAGTAGAAAAAAGGCTATAGAGTTTTGAACTTAGATCTGAGATTCTATTCGCTTATATTCATTCATAAATCATTCAGCTTATTTCTAAATAAAACAATTGGAAAAGAAGGACATTTTTCGTAGAAAATCAATTTCGATCCAATAGTTTAAATTAAAAGGATTTTTTCGATGTATAAATTAAGCGCTAAAATTTTAGCAGCCAAGATAATGATCAAGTTTGATCGAAAAGCATCGGATCTTCTTATATTCAAGAATGTTAACTGATCACATTTAAATCCGTATTTCCTACGTGCCATTAAAAATGATTATATAAATCAGTCATATGACGTCATTATCATTATATCTATGCCCGGCTAATGGTAGCCTTAAAACGTGAATATTTTGATCCAAAGATCAAGTAATTTTGTCTTTTTATCTATCATTAGTTTTTTTTTGGTCCTTATTACAACGAACACCAATTTCAAAATCCTCAAAATCTGATTTCTGAATAACAGTTCATAACGACCAAATTATAAGGAATATTATTGTAGAATTTCAGATCCTCGATGATAATACATTGATAAAATATTCAGAGGACTAGGATCAAAAATAATCGATTAAAACTTTATTTATTACATGCGACATTTCGCAAAAAAATCGTTTTAACTTTGTAACGATAATCTATACTAATATATAAAATTCTTACGTCTGTCTGTACATTTCGATTTTGAACCCAATTTTAGGGTAAATATTTGTTTCAAGAGGCTCTTACTCCAAATTTAACATTTTTAAAAATTTTTTCTATCTGTCTGTCTGTCTGTGTGTCCCGATTTAACTAAAGAACGGAACAACCAAATTTAATGAAATTTGGTATTAAGATACAACACAATTTCCCACAGACTATAGGCTACTTATTATTCCAAAAAAATAATAAGGGAAGGTATTCCTAAGGGATGAAAACAGAAATTTTTACACTAGACAGGTGAGTTATATATTATTGGAAAGCTAATTAAAAGTTAGAAAATAATCTGTAAAAATAGTTTTAGTAGAACTGATAAAGAGCACAGTAAATTTAATTTAAATTTAAAAAAATTGTCTCTTTGAAACATAAACCTTTATATATACAAAACACATAATTGATGTTAATAGCGTAATGGCTTTTTTTTGAAAATTTCTACCCTAAAAGAGTAAAAGAGGTCACTAAGTTTGTATGAGAAAATGTAGAGTTAATCAACAATCGAAATTTTGAATTTAATAAGTGTTAAAAACAAATAAATAATAAATTAATAATAAGTGTCTGTTTTTGTTATATCATTTTAATAAAAACATTTTAAATAACTTCATTTCACTTAATTAGTATGAAAGTTTAGGAAGTAGGAACTTATACCAAAGAGGCAGTTTTTAATTTTTGTTTGTTTTTCAACAATCAAACTTTTTTAAAATCTAATTTTTATGAACCAATGATTGTGACCTGGAGCAATTATTTAACATTAAGGGAGCAATTTTTTGTCATATATTTCATTATCAATCAAAAAATAAAATCTTCCATACCAACTTTTCTTCGGTATTTAAAAAAATTTGAAAACCAATTATTGTTATTGAAAATAAATAAAGTATTTGAATTTCCTTCCACGCTTTCTATCTATTTCCAACATATCTATTTACGTTACGCAGACGAAGTCGCGGGGATCAGCTAGTCATTAATAAAGTTAAAACGATTTTTTACGAATGCCTGAGGAAGACTCAATAAAGGAGCCGAAACGTAATAAATAAAGTTTTAACCGATTATTTTTGATCCTAGTCCTCTGAATATTTTGTCAATCTATAAGGAATATTCCTTCACAAATTAAATATTACAATACTCACTGAATGATTTGCGTGTCGTTGGAGACATTCTTTTCGATTGGAAGACTTACGGAACGATATTGTAAAGCGTTATACGTTTTCCAAAACAAATATTCCCTAAAAAAGTCAAAATATTTATTATTTTAGTAACTTTTGCAACTGATTTATTTGCAGTTTAGTTACCGATAATACTTGAGACCCTCGTATAAGGCCGCCATGAAAAATATACCGATCATGGATCCAATTAGGCCACCTATCGTTGTTACCTTCCAGCCTTCGAATAAAATTGTTTCACAATGTCCTGTATGAAACTAAACGTTTTTCTTTGAAAATAAATCAAAAAGTTTTCAAATAAAAACAATTATACGTACAAACATCATCATCATATCCATTGAGCAATCATCGCCCATACCGGAATCCATGTGGGAACCATGGTTATGTCCGGAGGACGGCATCGCTGTCGCTGTATTATGGTTCATTCCTTGATGAGACATGTGATGTTGCGAATGGTCCATTCTTAAACAATAAAACAATGACAATAATTACCACAAATTTAAATAAGCTTGCACATATATGTGGTTCTGATGCAACAATTTTTATCAATTATTCCACTTATCACTCTTTCCTGCATTTTTTTTTGTGGTTTTCTACTCAAAAAAAAATAAAAATAAATCAAAAACTTACCAAGGGAAAACAAAAAAAACCCAAAACCCAATTCTATCAAAGTATTCCTCTGTATTATATAATTAATTGTGAATATATCGCAACTGATTTACACAACCGACGACTTAAAATTGTCCCAATCAATTAAGCTAAAAGATAATTTTTTTTTTCTAATTGGCATATGACTGATACCGTGATACACAATCGAATATCTATAAGAGTAATTAAGTTTATCGAATAAAATAAATTGGATAATCAATTAAGGCTTTTATTTGTTTGAAAATATTTCAACGAGAAATGGAAATATTGATAAATGAGGTCACGTGTACTCTAAAATGGATGATTGAATATTGAGAAAAGAATTTCAAATATTGAAATAGTCAATGACCATTAAGAATAACATGTTAGATAAGAATAATTCAGAGATGATTGCACACTTAAATATTAGACGAGAAATAATATTAAAATTATATTATCTACTAACGTAAAGTCTAAATTGCAATTGCAACAATAGAAATATTCATATAATTGTTATTGAAAACATAAACTATCAACCGTAGCTTTGTATTGTGATGGTATTGAAATTTATAGAAAAAAAATATATGTTTTGTATATCAAAAATTAAAATTAATTAATGGTTTATGCAAATGTATGACAAAATCCATAAAATGCATTAGGAAAATTTTAGTACGATTTCAGACATAATTTAAACTTGACGCAATATTAAATTGCAATTTTGATTCTACTGTAACAATATATTATTAAAATTAATTAAACTAAAATAAATAAAAAACATTTTGCATAGTATTTTTGTAATTATGCATAAAGTTTTTCGCTATTAAATGAAAAAGTTAAATTTTTTTTTTACTATTTGAGCTACTTATCTTAAAAGTGCTCTAAGTCCTTTTCAAGGATGATTCATATAGTATCTTCCGTATCTTCTTTTTTATGGTAACCAAAACCAAAAAAGTTATAACTCTTTCGATAAAAACTAATAATTTGCCCGGAGTTACAAAATATAATTTGGACTTAGACCATTTTCAAAATGAAAGCTCATTTATAGTCTTTATAGTCCTGATCAGAGGAAACGATTTCAAAGGTAGCCTTGGAAAAAATGATAGGCAAATATTTTTAGAGCCGTAAAAATATGTAAGAGCAAAAGAGAACTGGCCCAACTAAATAGTTCATTAGACAAAGACGCAATGAGCTGGAATCTAGATAGCCATTTTGAAATTATTATGCAGTTAATTCTATACCTACTATCTAATAGTACCTACTACTCTATATATTCTTTGTTCCATTTTATTCAGATGGAGATTTGTATAGTAAAGTTAAAGAAATTACCACAGAATTCTATGTAATGGATTTTTTTTTTTACTATTTGAGCTACTTATCTTGAAAGTGGTCTAAATCCTTTTCAAGGATGATTCATACACCATCTTCTTTTTGATGGGAACCAAAACCAAAAAAGTTATAACTCTTTCCACAAAAATGAACAATTTGGCCGGAATTAAGTACACAATATAATTTGGACTTAGACCATTTTCAAAATGAAAGCTCATTTATAGTCTTTATAGTCCTGATCAGAGGAAACGATTTCATAGGTAGCCTTGGAAAAAATGATAGGCAAATATTTTTAGAGCCGTAAAAGTACGTAAGAGCAAAAGAGAACTGACCCAACTAAATAGTTCATTAGACAAAGATGCAATGAGCTGGAATCTAGATAGCCATTTTGAAATTATTATGCAGTTAATTCTATACTTGTTATCTAATAGTACCTACTAACTCTATATATTATTTGTTCCATTTTATTCAGATGGAGATTTGTATAGTAAAGTTAAAGAAATTACCAAAGAATTCTACATAAAATGATACAACTAAAAAAATTTTTAGTGGCATCAAATGAATGTTAAATGCTAAATTGTACACATTTTTTATTATTGAACCGTAAATTGCAAACCCTGGATGACATAGTAAAAATTAATTATAATAAATAGTAATTTATTTGATGAAGAATTACAGCGACAGTGCTTAAAAAAATACCTTCTAACATTTAAACTAGCCTACTTAATGTAAAACCAAACCAATTTCCAAAGGCGAAGCCAGGAAATATGCTATGTGCGCCACTGTGACTTTCCCAAGCCCCAAATGAGATCAACGTCTACGAAATTGGTATAATCATCATATACCAATGCTATAATTAATTCAATTAAAATCCTCAAGAGATATGCCAGTTCGCAAGTTATTGCACCGAAGAAATAAAATCACTTCAAACAATAATTGGCATCAATGTTATAGATAACAATGAAACTTACTTTGGAAATTCTAAATTTTTTTACAGCTCAATGATAATACAAAACAGATTAACGTAAATGTGATAAGCATTCAATTAATTTCTAGTTTTATCAAATTGAATTGTGCAACAATGAAATTAGTGATGAAATTGTGAAAAAAATTTGGAATTTTATCAACTAAAAATATATTTAGGTACCTTAAGGTCACCTTGATTGTCGTCAAATTTGTTGGTCAAAATTTTTTTAGCCACGTACCTATATAATCTTGCGGTTAACTGATATTAAAATGAAACAAACAACCCAAAATTCTTATCATTCATACACTAATTATTCAAGCGGACATAAAAAAAATACTGCTGAGTTCAAATCGAAAAAATAAACGTAATATTATGGGTTTAAGTAAACAATGGTTGTATTTTCCTATCAAAATTGACATTATCTGTTTAATATAAAACGAGTGGTCAACATCACCTCCGATAAGCATATGTTTTTCTTTTTATATAAAAAAAAATATATAAAAAAATATTTTCAATATCGAAGGATGATACAAATAGAAGATGGTCCCTGGAAATTTTTTTGCAAGTACATGAGTTTCAATAAGATATAAAAAAGGAAAAACAACAATGATATCTACTTCCTTTTCCAATTTAAATACTTAAAAATGTGTAAAGTTGTTAGACTTTTCAGATTTCCTGTAACACTAGATATCCTGCAATTGCAAATTATAAATGATCTACGAAAGATCAGAATTCATCGCAGAACCACACCATTACTATTTTAGCTTAAAAGGATGTTGAGAAATAATACTGTACAACAAAAATATTTTTATTGAATGTTTCCTTCACTTGATTAATAGAATTCTAATAACTTTGGGTCGAGTAAAACTAATATATCGAATTAAATTAAATTAAACTAATATATTGAATAATTTTCATAGATTGTAAGTCGATGGATATAGAGAAAATCATGTAGTATCTGATTAAAATTTCTTATGGGTCAATTCCAAAGCATTTCTTAACAAAGACCAGAAGTAATCTAAAAGCATGGCTTAATTCCAACAACTTTGATATCATTGTTCAATAAAAGATCCTGATGAAATTTTTGTCCATACTCATCAATGAAAGCTTTACAATTTTGAGGAAAGAAATCGAGATGCAAGTGAAGAAATCCATGGAAGACCTTCTTAAAAGCTTCCCAAGCTTCGTTTTTTTCCCGGAAGAATTTGGCATTTTCCTGAAATTTCAAATCCAATATTCTAAAGAAATATCCTGAATTTATGGTCCAATAAAGATTCTTCTCTTAAATTTTGCTCCACTGAGCTCGAGGAATCGGATTTTTGATCCAAAGCTTTAATAAAATTTTTTGTTCAACGAAGTTTAAACTTCAAAAGCACTTAAGAAAAGGAAAAATAAAATAATTTCTATAGGGGTGAGATAAAACTTGAAATAACAATGGGAAAGAATATGTTTATAACAACAAATGGACAAGCAACCAACAAACAACAAAAATATTTTTATTGAATGTTTCCTTTACTTGAATCGAATTCTAATAACATTTAGTCGAGTAAAATGAATATGACAACAAATGTTTTTTTTTTATCAGCTATAGTCATTTCTATTTTCATATTTATTCATATAAAATATATATTGAATAATTTTCATAGATTGTAAGTCGATGGATATAGAGAAAATCATGTAGTATCTGATTAAAATTCGGAATGACCAAGGTGTATTGTAGAAAATTGAGCGATCTACAAAAAAGGTTGGATACCAGTTTTTGATATATTTATTCCTTCAAAAGTTATTCGAGGTCAATGTTGAACTAAAGAGAAATTTTAATATTTTTTAAACTTTTTGACGCAACCATCAATTTTATGAGAAAATTTTATAGGATATTTTTTGCAGAGCACTATTTTTCCTATAACTTATCTCTATAAAAGTTTTTGATATTTTTCACAGGTCCTAAGTTATTTCATTAAAATAAAAATAATAATTTTTATGTTAAAAATATAATAACATAATTAAGACTCCCTTGATTTTTAATTTATACCCAGAACAAATCTGCAAAGAGGCCTTAGAAGATAACCACGAAAGTATGTTAGTTCTTATAAGCTCGAAGATATAACTACAAAACCTAATGAATAAGTCAATATATTACTGCAAGAACATCAGCAAAACCAAATACATGATTATGGGGAAACTGGGAATCTTTGGAAATGATGTCCAACTCGAAGAAGTACAAAAAAAAAATCGCTAAAAAAAACTAACATACTTAGGAATGGTAATCAATAGATAGGGACCAAGATAATTAAAAATCGAAAAGCCAAAGCACAATGTTCTTAAAAAAGAAACAAGCTTTTAGCATATGCGATACAAACATCGATTTAAAAATTAAATTACTCCAATGTTATATGTCCTCAGTGTTTCTGTACTGAGAAGAAATTAGAACAGTAATAGATTTACTGAAAAGAATAGAAGCTTTCGAGATGTGAATGTACTTTCGATGGGTGGATAAAATAACGAATGAAGAAATATTACAATTCAAAAAATCAACTTGAAACTTGAATACTTCGGACATGTTATAAGAGACCAGGAAAAATGCATATTAATATATCTTATAATTCAAGGGAAAGTTATGGGCCAAAGAAGAATAGGCAGAAGGACATCATTCTGGTGGTTTACAGTATTAAAGTACGTGAATTGGCAGGATATTAGCACAACTGTTTCGAGATATAGTAAAAGAAATAACGATAATTAATCCACTAGCCAATAAAAACATTATAGTCAACAAGTGTATCGATTATTACACCTAAAGAAGATTTTTTTTTTCAGTTAGTAAATTAAAAATAATCAAATATTGATTTTTTATAAAAACACTATCCCAAGTTTAAATTTGTTAATAACTTTTGTCGAATTATCATACTATTGATTAATTTAATTGGAAAAATACTGATAAAATAAGTTTTGCAAAAGATTATTTTTATATATTATGAATTAAAATTGCAACGATAATGATTTTCAAGTCTTAAACCTTCTTGTCTTAAGTATTATTAAAATATTTTATTAAAACGTAAAATGTTTGCTTGAAATTTCCTGTTTCAAACTTTCCAATACATCTCTCAATCTCAATGCTACATAGGTCACGATTTGAATAGAATATTTTCCTTGAATAAATCATAATTGATTAGTTAATAAATTTTTTATCAGCAAAAGCCAAACATTTGTAAACGGTATTTTAATTAGATGCTGATATATTTATAGCATTGCTTTATTTATTATTTAAAATAAATAAAAAGATAAAGCATGCTTTTAAGAAGTATGCAGATATTGTATTTGTCGTTCGTTAATAATGCAATTATCAATTATTGTCACAATAAACCAATTAAATTTTATAAGAACAATTAAAAATCAAATTAGCTGCACCTCACGTTATGAAATTAACGCATGAAAAACTTTTTGGATTTTCAAATTTCGCGCCTGATTAGTTTAGAAAGTTTCACATGTTTTTTTGTCATGATTGATTTTTTGAGTTATAAAAATAAGTGGCCTAATTTAAAATGATCAAATAGTACAATGAGATATTAAACTTTGACTTGGATAATTAAAAAAGAGAAAAAAAATTGAGCAATAACCGTTATAGCTATTTTTCCCATATAAGACAAATGGAGCAATATCTGGTGAATGCATATTTGAAGGCATTGAAAAGGAAAAAAATTTAGTTGGTAATTTAGAAAGTACAGAATTAAGAGTTGTAGCATATGGACTTGATAAAATTTGATGCATTTATAAGAAAAATATGTTAGTTAAAGAGTATTACATTTTTTTGACTTAACTATATGAAATTAGCCTAATTTTTAATTGACGTAATGAAAATGAGTTTCTGCATGATTTTTCTTGTAGATTTTGATACTTTTACGAAGTTGATATGATTGAAATTTATATTTTTGAAAAGGAAATGATAGAAAATGGATTATGTAAAAGTGGAATAATAACCATGAGCACTTACTTGATAAAACGTATTGGGTGCTTTTTAAAAATAACAAGTTTTGGATAAAACAACAATTATTTACAGAGAATTGTGAGCAATGGGGTTTTAACTTATACAACACATAACAATTACAGATAAACACAAATATAAGGTAAATTCTAAAAAAGTACTTTCACTAGAGTCTTGACAGAAGTGTGATATGTCGTTCTCACGGACTAATATTTCGACTTCACTGACATCGCATGAGAAAAACAATAACTATATATGTAGCATGGATGCGATCCAATCTCTATGTTTTGATCAACATTTTAACGCGTAGTTTATATACAACAGTGATGAAAGATTTACAGACTTCACACTAGACAAAAACATTAAATATTCATTCTTTACATACTAGTGGACGAGATCTATGAATGGAAATTGACGTTTGACTACAGCGCTGTGTCAAAAGCTTGAACTATTTTCAAAATGTTTTTCTTTTGAAAGCTTTTCTTGACCTTTAATAATTTTTCACGTCACATTTTTTACTTATTGTTAATAGCTTAGATTTAACTATAAGTTAATATTATGAATAAAAAGAATATAAAGTATATTATCCATTATATATTTACGGTATGTATTTAATTCGGAAAAATCATTGCTACCTTTCGTGAATACCGATTATACACGACCATTGCCGAAGCAGAGTTCTGTGAAGGAAATTGACATTTATTTATTTTCTGACATTTCGGGAAAATAAAATCCTTTTAAGATGTTAATTTCTCGAGGAATTGGATTATGTAAAACATTAGCTACTGCTAATCAACAAAAAGTTTTGTTCAATAGTTTAAAATTCACTAGAAATCATGGAACGTAAGTGATTTGAGGTTATTTTATTTACCCTTATGTAATTTGAAGATGCATTTTTTTCATTAATTTACCATTTAATTTTTATCGTTTAGATGGGTTTATCGAAAAGCTGCTCCTCCTGCACCTGCTAAAGTTCAATTTACTGCCGAAGCCATAAGTGCTTTTGCTTGGTGGTGGATATTTTGGCATTTATTCACTGAACCCGAACATATTTACGTAAGTTTATCAAGAAAATAGGGTCTATGGTGTTTATTGGAGTCTTTAATCAGTATTTGGCTATTTAATTATAGTAATATGACCTTTTAGTATAATAAATCTTACGTACCATTAATGAAGAATAAAAAGATTCCATACCTTTGTCATTGGTGCAATGTGGTATGCCTATACTTTATTTGAGGCAAATCCTTTATTCCGTTTTCCGCTATTCCTGGATTAGTATAAGGCACGATTTATAGCTATTCACAATTCCTCTTCTGTGACGGTTTTCTAAGTTTCCATGTCTCAATTTTCTAATGATTTATTTGGAAGAAAACATTTTGCTTTAAAATAAAATTCATACGTTATAGATTCAGAAACTTTTGTTTGATTATTTTTCAAGACAAGAGTCCAAAATTTGAAGACAACGTGCACGTAGATTCAGGAATTTTCGGAAAAATGTTTAGGTGCAAAATCTTAAACTTTTATTTTTATTTCCTTCTTTTAAAAGCTTGTCATTGCATTGGATGATACTATTTTAATTCAATTTTTTAAGAAAATTTAGCAAAATAAAAACCTACTGTTATATCAATAAAGTTAAACATATCTTCAGATAATTATAAAGCTTATATATTAATACTTGACTTTTTTTTCTTTTCAGGGAGAATTTGAATTTCCTGATGTTTCAAAATGGACCGATGAAGAATTAGGAATCCCGAACTAATAGAAAATTATCAAAGAATGTACATATATAAATTATAACTAGCAATTGATAGATGAAAATAAAATGTTTCAATTTTCAAAAGTTTTATTTTTTATTTTTTCACATAGTTTTTTCCCCCCCAATTAATTCTTTTGTGGAACTTTGATAGTAATTGTTTTCACTTCCAAATATTCCTTGAGAGAATCTTCGCCTCTGTAAAACAAAAAAAAAAAAATAGTATGATAAAGTTAAAAAAATAAATAAGTGAAATATTTACAATTCGCGACCGAATCCAGATTGTTTGAATCCTCCAAATGGTGCTTGAGGAACGACGTAATCATAACAGTTTACCCTGATACAAAAGAAAAAATAGGAAACTTTTCATCTCATTTTCTTATTATTGTAATTACCAAACAGAGCCCCCTTGTACAGCTTGAGCAATGGTTAAAGCACGGTCCAAATCTTTAGTTACAACTCCAGCGGCTAATCCGTAAGGGCTGTTGTTGGCTCTTTCGATTACTTCATCAATGGTGCTGAACTTCAAAATAGTTTGAACGGGACCGAAAATCTTTAAAGTCGCAGAAAAAAATATAAATTGGATGTTAAAATCAGTTTGAAAAAAGAGCATATACTTCGTCTTTTGCGATTGCCATGTTGTCGGAAACATTGGCGAAAACTGTGGGCTCATAGAAGAATCCTTGAGTTCCAATTCTTTTGCCGCCACACATAAGTTGAGCACCTTCTTTCTTTCCCAACTCTACGTAGCGTTGGACTTTTTCAAACATTTTATTGTTAATCTAAAAGTAATAAATATTTATTGTAAGTGGTACTATATTTCTCAGTATTAGCAGATTGAATTTGAGACAAAAAGCGGCTTTGTGGTTTGTCTTTAAAATTTTATTTTACCCTCAATTACGAAATTAATCTATTGAATCAAATATGCTTTCGATTTAATGGAAATTCATATTTTGAAGGATACTGATTATATTTGCCACAAATGACAGAATAATAATGCTGAAAAACTTACGTTAAGAAAATAATTAAATTATTTGGCAAGGAATAAATAAAAAAATAGTTTGTGTTACAGGGAATTAGTTTCATACGTAATAAGATATACTGATTGCCTATACTGTATATATATAAATCAACTAAAATGACTAAAATATTAAGGCACGGATTGAAATGTTTTTTGGCCTACAAAAACAATTATTAATCATATCAATTTTTTCACCCTCTTCAGGGTTACAATTTACCAATTAATTAAACATTTTTGAAGAAATTTCTTTGAAAAATCAAGTTTCAATATCAAGTATTTACTATTTTTTTTTTTTGAAGATAAAGTTCAAACTTGACTTTTTTGCGATTCCTTAAAAAACAGTTCGGTTAAGTTTCAATTAAAAAAGTTAGAGCCTACATTATGAAAATACAATTTTTCCAAACTTCAAAGGAATTTAAGCTTTAAAAGCTCGACGTTAATTCACCTTTAATGAAACTTTAATGAGCTTTAATGGTCATTAATATTGAATACCACTGCTATTTGTACGTTTTGAATGTCTAAGAAAATCAAAAGAATTAATATTTTGGCAATAAAATGTATCAAATTAGCGCAAATAGTGCTTTAATATTATTCATTCGAAGCTAAATTTAAAACAATTTTACCTGTGGTCCTTGTTGTACTCCATCGGTGAATGGATCACCAACTTTGCGAGCCATGGCTTTTGCTGTCGCTCGTTTAACAAATTCATCATAAATTTTATCTTGAACATAAGTTCTTGACCCGGCACAACAATTTTGTCCATGATTAGCGAAAATTGCATTGTAGGCAATTTCTACAGCTTCATCCACTAAAAAAGAACAAAAATTCAAGAAAATCTTTAGAAAATGTTTTCTTTAAAAAAAATACAATTGGCATCATCGAAAATAATCAGCGGACTCTTGCCTCCCAATTCTAATGAAACTCGTTTCAAGTTGGATTTAGCTGCAGCTTGCATTACCAAACGGCCGACCTAAAAGAAAAAAAGAATTAAATCCATTAATTTTTTTGAATTTAGTATAGATTACCTCAACAGAGCCAGTAAAAGCAACTTTATTAATTTCGGGATGTTCAGAAATGGCGGCTCCTGCTTTTGGTCCATATCCAGGCACTATGTTGATGACACCAGCTGGAATTCCGGCCTCTTTGATCAATGCGCCAATATAAAGAGCAGTCAGTGGCGTGTCTTCGGATGGTTTTAAGATTGAAACGCACCCGGTAGCCAAAACGGGAGCGATTTTCCATGACATCATCAAAATTGGATAGTTCCATGGAATTATTTGACCGCAAATACCAACGGGTTCTTTGCGGGTCATACAAATAACGTCGCCGTCTGAAAGAAGGAAAAAAATTAACACTTGAAAATATCATTTTGCAAAGAAGTATAAAAAAATAGATTCAAATTTTATTCAACGCAATACTAATTAGTAAAAATGGGTAGTAACTTCATAAATAAGAGTTTGAACTATAGAATTTGGGTAGAACTGCACATTAAGTCAAATTTGCTAAACATTTTTAATTTCGCTACAAACTAAAAATAAAAAAAATAGCTTAGTAGTTCAAAATTTATTTTCGGTTAGATAACGTAAATAATTTACCTGCAGGGATGGTATTCCCGTGGATTTTATCACACCATCCAGCATAATATCGTAGAGTATCTATTGCACAATTAATATCAAACACAGAATCGCCAAATGTTTTTCCATTATCCAAAGTTTCCAATGAAGCCAATTCGTTTATGTCACGTTCAATTAAAGATGCCAACTGGAAGATAGTTTTATGCATTGATTCATATTCTTTATAATCATATTATAAACATTTACTTTTAATAAGAGCTTGGAACGTTCAGATGCATTCATGTTTCTCCATACAGATCCACGTTTGAATGCATTTTTTGCAGCTTGAACTGCTAAATCAACATCAGCCTGTAATTTTTTCATCAATTAGTAAATTTTCAGTAAATTATGAACAGAATATGACATAATATTTCCAATTTATAAGGTGTACATTATAATATAAAGGAAAATCATAAAATATCAATTATCCTTTACATGTTTTCTATTCGGAAATTTTTCGTCAAACTATTATAATCCATATATTATGCTTATTTTTGTAAAAAATACTTTATATTTTTGATACCAACTGAATTCAAACCACAAATGTATGTAGAGTAGACTGATTTAAAAAAAATGATTTTTTTTTCTTACTTATATCGAAAATATTGTTGGGAATGACAACAAAAATCCTGTGAAAGTTTAAGCTCTTAGTATTAATATTAAGAGGTGCCGCAACGCAAATTTTGATTTTCCATTTAAATAACATGGGAACAATATTCTCTTGCACTTTGGAATTTTATAGCTCACGTTGGTGACAATATTTCAGAATGACCAAGGTATATTCTTGTAGAAAATTGAACGATATACAAAAAAGATCAAAGAGGTCAAAGTTGAACAAAAGAGAAAATTTAATATTTTATAAATTTTTTGAAGCAACCATCAACTTTATGAGAAAATCTTATAGGCCATTTTTTGTAGAGCACTTTTTTTTCTATTACTTATCTCTATAAAAGTTTTTGATATTTTTCATAGGTCCTACGTTATTTGCATTACACTGAAAATATTCATAATTTTATTGTTTTTAATTAATAATATTCCCTGAATTATTATATTTTTAACATAATTTTTATTTTATTGTAATTAAATAACTTAGGACCTGTGAAATATATCAAAAACTTTTATAGAGATAAGTTATAGGAAAAAAAGTGCTCTATAAAAAATGTCTTAAAAAAGATGGTTGCATCAAAAAATTGAAAAAATATTTAAATTTCTCTTTAGTTCAACTTTGACTTTGAATAACTTTTGAAGAAATAAATATATTAAAAACTTGTACGAGACCTTTTTTATAGATCGTTAAATTTTCTACAAGAATATATCTTGGTCATTCCGAAATATAGTCACCAACGTGAGCTATAAAATTACAAAGTGCAAGAGTATATTGTTCCCATGTTATTTAAATGGAAAATCGAAATTTGCGATGTGGCACGTCTCAATGTTAATTTTAAGAACTTAAACTTTCACAGGATTTTTGTTTGTCATTCCCAACAATATTTTCGATATAAGTAAAAAAAATAAATCATCATTGTTTTTGAATTAGACTACTCTACATACTATTGTGGTTTAATTATAGAGATAAGTTATAGGAAAAAAAGTGCTCTACAAAAAATGTCTTATAAAATTTTCTCATAAAATTGATGGTTGCGTCAAAAAATTGAAAAAATATTAAAATTTCTCTTTAGTTCAACTTTGACCTCGAATAACTTTTGAAGGAATAAATATATCAAAAACTTGTAACAGACCTTTTTTGTAGATCCTTTAATTTTCTACAAGAATATACCTTGGTCATTTCGAAATATTGTCACCAACGTGAGCTATAAAACTCCAAAGTGCAAGAGAATATTGTTCCCATGTTAATTAAATGGAAAATCGAAATTTGCGATGCGGCACCTCTTAATATTAATATTAAGAGCTTAAACTTTCACAGGATTTTTTTTCTGTCATTCCCAACAATATTTTTGATATAATTAAGAAAAAAAAATCATAATTTTTTTTGAATCAGTCTAATGTAGGAATCATGTTTAACTTTTTTTGACCTCGTATTCGATTCGGAGATCCTATTCCTATCAAAAAGAAGCAAATATTGATTGGAAAATTGGAACTTAAACTTCGGAAGCAGGCACTATAGTGCTATGTGAGAAAATTCAATAAACGGTCAAGTTACAAACGTGAAAGTATTGAGACAAAGAAAGAAAGAAATATCTTCAATTTGGTAACAAGAAATTCTAACAGAATAGATCACAATCTTAGAGGAAAATGATTAATACTTGATGTAGAAGGGTAACTGGAAAGTCGCCAGAAAAAACGACGAAGACGGAGTGAAATCCTGAACTTATTTAAAAAAGGAATACACTACCACGATTTAAAGAACTTTGTCATAGATTGACGATAATATATAGGAAGTAATTCAGATACGCAAGAATGGAAATCTACTGTTAGGTTGAAAACAGAAACTATAGTAAACATATAATTGCATGAATAGTGAGGTTGTTTACTTTAAACTTTACATGAAATACAAACTTAACAAGAAGTCTTAGGGTCCTTAGGAAGTCTGATTTTTTTTATTTTAGATGAGATCAAGCAAAAACCGTAAATACTTCCCTATGTTGGAATTGTGAAATAATTAAATACACACAAATTGAGTATTGTAAAGATTAGTTATATAAAATAAACTTTAGTATGTTTTCGCTGCACAATTTGTCCCTTACGATGCATTGGAAATGACCTAATGCTACTTTAGTACCTCTCTAATGGAATTTAATCTTTAAGACATTTACCTATCTATATTTGTAATAAATTAGATAAACAATATGTTCATTGTGAACTTAACAAATAATGTGTCCCAAATGTTAGTCGACGAAAAAAAAATCAAGGACGTAAAACAATAAACTGTTATCTAAAGTACTAAGGTTTCCAAAAAACCGTTTCACACTAATATAAGTAACAAAAATTTCTACCTTATCCCCTTCCGCAATGTCCGCAATTTTTTTCTCCGTTACCGGATTAATGGTTGGAAAGGTTTTTCCACTGACGGCATCTTTGAACTCATTGTTGATAAATATCTGCAAAAAAGGAAACAAAAATTAAAAAAAAAAACTTGAAGCTTGAAATTGAATTTCTCAAGTTTACAATTGAAAGTTCCGATGATATTATTGTATAAACCCCAAAACACGAAGTATACTAGCCGTAGAGATCATAACCGGTGGAGTATTCAAATATTCATTTATCGTTCGACAGTATTCCTCATCGCGATCCGATTGCGGTTCTTGCATCCAAAAGAACATTCTTCGTGTGGAACTGTTAAATTTTAGAACGTAAGCCCGTCCGGTGGTGCATTGGGGTACGAAAATAAATTCGGCTTCATCCGGGAAAACAATTAAATCGTCTTCAGTTTCATTTGTGGTACGATCTTTCCATCCGAAATGCATCAACCCCTCATCGTCTTGGTACAAGAACAACAACCCTCGTCTTTCATCCGCATACACCATATTGCCATCCAAAGTCATTTTTCCGGCTTTCATTTCAAACAAATGTTGATAACCGTTGGTTTCTCCACGAACATTTCCTCCAAACAAAGCCATTTGATTTGCTAATACCTAACTACATTCTTTTGAAATTTTGACGTTTTTCTTTATCAATCGAAAATTTGTGAACTTTTTGTATGATTTTATCATTTTTTATAGAAAAATGGAACCAAATCTTGCTTTAGTCAAATGCCAAAGCGAGAAGATTCAACATTTTACAATTTGTTTAATTGGAAATGTTTTGTTCCTTGGTTACAACTAAAAAAGATAAATTTCTATTTTGTAATTTAAAAGGACTTTGAATCTATTGCCTCCCACTATAAACTGTAATCCTGTACCACGTTATAATTATAATTTATAACCCAAGAAAAAATTATGATCAGATTTACTAGGTTGAATGTTGTGATATAATTCTTATATGGTCTTTGTCTGGCATTATATCTTGACTCCAAAGGGTTTAGCATAATGCACAAGACGAGTTGGCCCCCAAATAGGAACCTATGTCGAAACTTATGTTAAAATATTGGCTTGATATACAAACACATTTTATATACTTTTCGTGACCAAATTCCTCTTTGACCTTGAGATAGGGGCAAAAATGTCCCCCCGCATGACTATTTTTCAAAGTTCTATATCTCAAAAACTAATTAAGCTAGAGACGTGAAACCAACGCGAGGCTGTAGATTATGTTACAGAGTATATCATATATTTTTTTGAAATTTTTTGAAAAAAAAATTATACAAAAAAAATCCAAAAAACAAACGAAATAATTTTTTTTATGTGTTCTCTGAAAATGACAATCACGAAAAAAATATATTTTATGCTTCTACATGAGCACTATAACTCATAAAAATTGCGTGGAAAAATAGTTGGTCCAACATCTTGAAAAAAAATGAAATGTGATTTACGCCTAATAGTATACCTCGGTTTTATTTTTTTTCGAAGTGTTGCACCAACTTTTTTTTCACAAAACTTCAGTAAAAAATAGGCCACATATAGAAGCAAAATATATATTATTTTCTTAATTGTAAGTCTAAGGAAACATAAAAAAAATTGATTAGTTTTTTTGTTTTTCTATATTTAGTCTTTAGATGATTACTTTTAAGATCAAAATAATTGATCCCAAAAGAAAAAAAACAACTAGTGTTCAATTTTTATTAAAATAAGAATAAAAAAAATTATCGTTACTGGTATAATTTATTACAACTGGAATATTATGAACCTCAAATAATTTAGTTAGTATCTCGTAGTACGCAGAATTCTGGATAATTATTGTTCATCAGAAAAACAACAAATAAAAGCTGTTGCATGAGAACACTATCCCACTGTAAAGTTTCTATTGGAGAATCACAGAAATAAAGGAAAATACTGTTGCAATCTTTTCCATTCGAAATATAATCATTGTATATACGACCGTCTTTGCTATTTATACATATGTCTTGATTTTACTTCTACCCTAATGATTATTTTACACATTGTTCTAAAATATTATTTGATTGTTCATTTATTCACCCACTTTAGGTAGAACCTGTAAAAATCTTGGTATGAGCCAGTGAATAATATCCTAAGGTAAACAAAGAAAACCAAGTAATTCAGATGTCGTCAGTATGTCCTCAGAATTAATTGGAGACGCATAGTATTCCAGTTGTAATAAGTTATAACAGTGACGATAATTTTTTTTATTCTTATTTTAATAAAAATTGAACACTAGTTGTTTTTTTTCTTTTGGGATCAATTATTTTGATCTTGAAAGTAATCATCTTAATCTCGTTTAGCTTAGGATATTATTCATTGGCTCATACCAAAATTTTTACAGGTTACAAACTTTCTATCTAAAGTGGGCGAATAAATGAACAATCAAATAATATTTTAAAACAATGTGTAAAATAAGCACCTAATATCATAAAGGTAGAAGTAAAATCAAGGTATATGTATAAATAGCAAAGACGGTCGTATATACAATGATTATATTTCGAATGGAAAAGATTGCAACAGTATTTTCCGTTATTTCTGTGATTCTCCAATAGAAACTTTACAGTGGGATAGTGTTCTCATGCAACAGCTTTTATTTGTTGTTTTTCTGATGAACAATAATTATCCAGAATTATGCGTCCTACAAGATACTAAGCAAATTATTTTAGGTTCATAATATTCCAGTTGTAATAAACTATACCAGTGACGATAATTTTTTTTATTCATATTTTAATAGAAATTGAACACTAGTTGTTTTTTTTTTTTTCTTTTGGGATCAATTATTTTGATCTTAAAAGTAGTCATCTAAAGACTAAATATAGAAAAACAAAAAAACTAATCAATTTTTTTTATGTTTCCTTAGACTTACAATTATGAAAATAATATATATTTTGCTTCTATATGTGGCCTATTTTTTACTGAAGTTTTGTGAAAAAAAAGTTGGTGCAACACTTCGAAAAAAAATAAAACCGAGGTATACTATTAGGCGTAAATCACATTTCATTTTTTTTCAAGGTGTTGCACCAACTATTTTTCCACGCAATTTTTATGAGTTATAGCGCTCATGTAGAAGCATAAAATATATTTTTTTCGTGATTGTCATTTTCAGAGAACACATAAAAAATAATTATTTCGTTTGTTTTTTGGATTTTTTTTGTATATTTTTTTTTTCAAAAAATTTCAAAAAAATATATGATATACTCTGTAAAATAATCTAAAGCCTCGCGTTGGTTTTACTTCTCTAGCTCAATTAATTTTTGAGATATATAACTTTGAAAAATAGCCATGCGGGGGGACATTTTTGCCCATATCTCAAAGTCAAAGAGGAATTTGGCCGCGAAAAGTATATGAAATGTGTTTGAATATTAAGCCGATATTTTAACATAAGTTTCGACATAGGTTCCTATTTGGGGACCAACTCGCCATGTTGATTCTGCTAGACCCTTTGATTAGGATATTTATCTTTTAGAGTCAAATTAATTTGTATCTTATATTATGACCGGAACCCCTAAATACTATTATTATTCCAGCTCGAAAAAAATTGAATAGAGAATATGAAATACATTAATGAAAGTAAAATTACTATGCGACTATCATTGAAAGTTTGTACCTGATTTTTCTTTTAAAAAAACCGGTCAATTTGTTCTATATTAAATAAGTCCTCTTTATGAACGTATAACTGCCTCAATAAACACAAATAATTATAAATTCCAGTAGTCAAGGCCAAAAAATTTAAATAAGATGGCGCTAACCATTAATAAAATAACGATCATATAAATAATGAATAGTCTTATTAAAATTCTTGCTAAAAACTTTAAATTAAATTATTCAATGTTTAAAATGATAATTAAATTCATAGCGAAAAACTGCTAAATGAAGATAAAACTTTATATATCTAAACGTTTTTTTTTTCTGCTAAGATAACAATATTTATTTTTGGCTGTTATATCAGGTTTGAATTATTGAATTTTGCAAGTGTAAATCATTAGAAGGGAATAAAATAAATTGTTTTATTTACCTTAGTGTAGCGAATTGTAGGTGATGGATTTGCCATTTTTGGAACAGAACTACTAAATTCTGGTTTTTGGAAGTTGTTGTTGTTATTGGTGGTTGTTACTGTGTCGTCTCCGTTTGGCTGTTGGAGATGGAATACTAAAAGTATTATAATAACATTTGTTTTTATAAACGTAATCATCGTTCAAAACGTTTCAGTGATACTACAAAAGTTACCTTTTTTAAAATTTGATAACTCAAATGTTTTATAATATGAAAAAATGTGTAATGTAATATAAAAGTAAGTAAGGCAGATTTAAAGACGATTATTTTTAAATTTCACTTAGCAATTTGGCAAAAAATGATGATAAATATTAAAAAAAATAATACAAAAGTCTTTTATCATTTCTTAACAAACACATCAGAAATTAAATTAAAATAAAATCGGTCAAGAAGTATGACATACTTGAGAAGAAAAGCATTGTTCACAGAAACTTTTTAATCACATTTTGACAAAAATTAAGTTTTAAAACTTTAATTAGACTTGGAACAATATTCCAAGTAGATAATTGGGTTTGTGATTTTTTTTTTTTTTTGTGATAAATGGAAAGATCATATATAAGTTTTATAGCAAAACTATTTTTTATTTTTTTATTTTCGCAATAATTTAAAAGTTATTTCAAAATAAAAATTAATTTTTGAATTTTTTGAATCTAGTACCGAAAACACGCCGACAGCTCCCGAACAAACACGAGCGCGTGTGACGTCCTAATGTTAGTTGTCAATCATTGCAGTTGATACAGAAATAATAAGTACACTGTTTTGATTGATTTAATTCTGTTGTGATAGTTAAATATTGAAATTTATATTGAGCATGTCGAACCTTAAAAGTTATCGTTCTTGTTTTGTACCATTATGAACGAATACTACAAAAACAACTCCTAACAAAATGTTTTTAAATGTTCCCCAAGATGGCAAACGTCGAAATAAATGGTTCAAGCAGTGCAGGAATATTATCAGACTTTGCCTTTATAAATCCTTTATCACACATAGGATTGGAATCAACTAACGACTCGTTTTTTAGCAATAAATTTTCAATATTATTGTCTAGTCACGTGTAATAGCTGTAAACGCTGTATTGTTATTAAGTAGCTATAACATTATTACGTCACAACTATGGTGACCATTCATGGCGCGTTTATAGTCACGTGATTTTTTTTTAAATTTTATCAATTTTTAATCGTTTATAATTAATTGAAAAAATTTTTTTTTTAAGTTTTTTGCATTAAATATCAATATTATTAATAATAAAGTTTTAAAATACATGAAAAAAATCAATATTTTTTTTTTCAAAATCCCAATTGAGCCGCTTAAAGCTTTATTAGCTGAAACGCCTCTTTTGGTTGCCTTGGGTAATCAAATGTTAACTCGAAAAGTGATATAAGTCAAAGCTTCATTATTCAGCCGATAGATAGCTGGTCAAAACACCTCGGATGTATGATTTTCCGATTGCTATTTGGATAAAAGTTGGATAAAATCTCCGAATCCCAAAAACATGACTTACACCACTTTGGTTTTAAGGGGCTCAATTGTCCTTAATAGTGGAAGAGTAAAACGGAATAAACAATATTTTTTTTTTTACATTAATGAGGGTATAAGCTTGGATCAGGAACGTCGAAATTTGAGAATTGTTTTTGAATGGTTTCGATATTATTCCTGTACGTATTGTTCAATCGAATGCAATTTGTACGTAAATTTTGACATGTCAGAAATAAAGTAGTGATTGTTATTTTCAAATATGTATTTATATTGTATTATGTAAAATTAAATTTTCTAAATAAAGTCCACTTTGGGCAAGTCCACTTCAGCACACCCACAATTTGGCAACGGTGTATTTTCGACTTTGTTTTAATTTAATTCGCGATTAAATCGGTCCATAATAAAAATAACCGTCGCTTCTTCATTTCTGGCTTGTCAAAGTTTACGTAAAAATTGCATTCGAGTGAACAATACGTATCCATTCAATAGTTATCTACTGTTCGGAATATTTCGACGTTCCTGATCCAAGCTTATACCTTAATGAGTAATATCATCAGGTAATGATTATTTTGTCAGTTGTAAAGAAATTTCATATAGGTTGTTTGTTTTATATAATTTGTCGTTAAGGATGTTATTTGGATTTAGTTTGTGGGCTTTGTATATTTCATATTCTTCCAGGGTGTTCATATGTGATCCTTTTTTGCAAATATGTAGTGGATTAAAATTTGTTTCGAAATTTAAGCATTGATGATTTTCATCATAAAATTGTTCTGTAAAATTTGAAGTTGTTGTTGAAGTAGATTTCTTGGGTTTATGTTCCTTATATCTTGTTCCGAAAGATCTATTAGTTTGGACATTGCAGAATTTTTCACAGGAACCACATTTAATTTTATATATTCCGGTTTTATTTTTCGTTGTAATTTTGTTGTTCTCCTATGGTTTAAGAATTTTCATCATGTTGTTGTTGTTGTTTTTTGAAAATGCGATATTGAAGTTATTTTTCCTTAGGAAGTTGGCGATCGTAAAATTAAATATTATTGAAGTTTGATTTAATATATTTTTTGTTTTCTTTTGATGGAGTTGGAAGAATAGATTTTTTAATTAATTTCAATATTATTTTATCTATGATTGAGCTGTTGTATCCGTTAGTAGTGGCTATCTGTTTAATTATTTCAAACTCGACCTTTATTAAGACCGAAGGTCTTAATTGTACGAAGAAAAATAACCCTTATAAAATCAACGATCTTCATCCTCAAAAGTAAATTTTAAATTGAAAAACATTAATTTCGGATTATAATTAAGAGTTATATAGAAAAATTATTCTAATAACAATAATTTTCTTTGCGATATATGAATTATAAATCGAAAGAAATATCTTTCCAAATGTTCTGTACTCAAAAGTCACTTTAAACGAGAAATACTAAGACTACTTTGTACAAATCAAGGCACTGTAGTTACGTAGTTATGTAGAATGGCGCAGGATGCATGAGCCAATCATAACACACCGTACAAAGCTCAATTTTTTATTCGACCAATCAGTGAATTTGTTACTTAAACTTTATAGATTTTAACCAATAACATGATTCTTGTATCTTCTGTATATCTATATGTTCCTTATATCTTGTTCGAAAGATCTATCAGTTCGGCTAATGTAGAATTTTTCACAGGAACCACATTTAATTTTATATATTCCGGTTTTATTATTCGTTGTTATTTGGTTGTTCTCCAATGGTTTAAAGGGGAAAGCTGGTCTAGAATTTTGAAGAAACCGATTTTTTTTTGTCTTAAAATGTACTTTAGGATTTAAGTGCCATCGCTGAAGACTGCGGTTTGATTGAAGAAGAGGTTATTGATTATTCTCACGTTTCTTGTCAAGGTTTGTAAATTACACAGGTTGCTCCATTAGAAAAAAAATGACGTCATACGAAGAATTTTGAAATTGGTTAGTCTGAAGATATGTACGAATTTCTTCTGGATACGTCACGTATCCATCACGTAGCCACCATGAGGCCACCTGTGTATTTTATAAACCTTGGTTTCTTGTATCTAAATTTACTGGTTAATTGGTGGAGGAGGACTAAATCGTCTCAAGACTTATAAATTTGACAACAAAAGAAGTTTAAAAGTTTGGAAGAAAGTTACAACTATTGTAAATAATTTGACATTTTGAAGTTTTAAACTTTAATCAATATTTATCATATCAATTATATGTTTGTGTTTATTTGCCCAAACCTAATTGACTAACGACACTTTTGAAAAAAAAATTATCCTGTTATGAAATTTCATATATAAGAAGTTGGATGAGCAAGACTTCGATAAAAATCAACTTAATACATATCTTTTTTGTCTAGACAAAGTCCGGATAAGATACTGAGACCCTGAATAACGTTTTGTGGTAGGTAGGTGAGTAAATGAACTGTGGGATACCGCAATAAATTCAATATTTTTAAGGCTACACGTTATACGTCTACACATTTGCCCCAGATATTCTTTTCCTTTGACAAAAAACGTTTACATGTGCCAAAAGAAAAAGAAAAATTTTATTTTCCCCTGTCCACAAAAGCTTTTCTTTTTCAAAGCTTTCCACTTTCAATGGAAAACAATCAAAGTTCAACTTTGTAATTTACTTTACGTTTATACCAACACACTATACAGAATCGGAATTAAAGTTTGAGCCACTGAAAAATTAATAGTTTAAATGTATTTTTAAAACAATTAAATTTATAGGTTCCTTGAAAGTTAATCTATATGACAACTAAGAATTACAACTTCTGGGATAATATTTGTGATAAGAAATGGAATTAATAACAAAATAAGTCCTAGTAAATAATAAAAAAGCATAAAAGAAAATAGGAAAAGCATAAAGTTCATGCGTACCTTGTAATTAGAGTAATAATTAGAGTTCCAAAATATGCTGCACACTAGTGTGGGTCAAAAAAATCGGTTATTTTTTTTTACAAGTGACACGGAAAAATGGGTTGCTAGACACCTTAAAAAATTCTCACCAAGTATGAGCTGTTAATTTTAATAGGAAGATCCTCCGTATCGCAGTTTTGTATTTTTTTCTCAGTCCAATAGAAAAAAATTCATACCTCATCATTTATCGATTGTACAGAAAAATGTTCTGAAAGAATTTTTTAGGAAATTTAATGCTCTACAAAAAAGGTATTCTATATTTTTTCCGTAAGCCTCACCATTTGAAAGATATTAAGGATTTAATTTTGATTTTTTTAAGACAAATTTCATTTTTATTTATGAATTATATAACCCGACAATAAATGACTCTTATACAATGCGCAATACAAATTTTTGTTGGAAATTAACTGCTCTATAAAAATGGTTTCTTATGTTTTGGCGATTAAATTAACCGTTCAAAAGATATTCATCATCAAACTTTCATGTGTACGGATTTTAAAAGTTTTTGATGAGATATTCGAATAATTTCAATTTAATTTATAATTTTTATATAAATTTCATTTTTTATCATTAATATAAGTATTATTTGAGTTTTATATTCAAAATTTTGAAAAATTTTCTTCAATTATTCTAAACATTTCATTTTTAATCATTAGAAATTACAATCCTAGGGAAAATTTCTCCTCTAGAGAATTTTTGTTTTGTATTTTATTTCTTCCGTTTGAATTGTGAACTAGCGCCACCTACTTTTTCCTTTATCGTTATGTTGTCGTTGGCTTGTAGATATTTATTTCTACGGTATTTTTAGTGTTTCCAAAACTTATGATCTTGTATATGTGATAGAACGATTAATTATTTACAATTTTTATTAATTAATTATTTACAAATCCATACACATGATGATGAATATCTTTTGAACGGTTTATTTATTCGCCAAAACATAAGAAACCATTTTTATAGAGCAGTTAATTTCCAACAATAATTTGTATTGCGCATTGTATAAGAGTCATTTATTGTCGAGTTATAAAATTCATAAATAAAAATGAAATTTGTCTTAAAATAATCAAAATTAAAACCTTAATATTTTTCAAATGGTGAGGCTTACGGAAAAAATATAGAATACCTTTTTTGTAGAGCATTAAATTTCCTGAAAAATTCTTTCAGAACATTTTTCTGTACAATCGATAAATGATGAGGTATGAATTTTTTTCTATTGGACTGTGAAAAAAATACAAAACTGCGATGCAGAGGATCTTCCTATTAAAATTAACAGCTCATACTTGGTGAGAATTTTTTTAAGGTGTCTAGCAACCCATTTTTCCGCGTCACTTGTAAAAAAAAAATAATCGATTTTTTTGACCCACCCTACTGCACACTGTGTACCTGATTGTTTTTTTTTTTGAAAGAAAATGGATTACAGTATTGAATAAAAATGATCACTTTATATAATATTAATAAGTTTTTAGTATAAAAATGAAGAAATTATGATGATATACAAATCAAAAATCAGTGGCTTGAAAAAATTTCAATTACTAAACCTTCCAATAATGACTGTATATTGTTAAGTAATCGAAGATAATTTCACTAAATTACATTTAACATTTCAGTGCCAATCCACTTAATGTGATTTTTATCGAAACAGATTATTGCTATGCAAAAAAAAGTAAATAAATAAACGGAATTTGAACGAGTATATCAATTCATAACACGCGATTTTAACTGAATATTTATTTGCCACGCATAGGACATTGCAAACAATGTCCTTGACATGTGATGCATACTGGTGAACAAAAAAGCCTAGTTTTCTGCAGCTGCATTTTGAATTACACTCTTTTTTGCAGTTGCAAAAAAAAACAGTATTAGGGAAGTTTTTTGGTGCTGAAGGCCACATATGGTCACATAAAATGAGGGACTCGGTTTCTTTTGAGGTCAGAATTGACTCGTTTATTTTGAAAGTGGCGTAAGTCCATTTCAAGGACGGTCTATATGGTGATTCTTCTTCTTGTAACTAGAACAAAGTATGTTAATTATTTAACTGCAAAGTTTTGACAAATTACTGATTTCATTTTAGTTGTTAACAAAAACGCCAATTATTCCATCCTCCTCAGTATCTTATGTTCCTATGGCTAACAATAATAATACTATAGGTATTGTTCTTGAAATGGACTTAACTCACTTTCAAAATAAACGGTTAAATTATTCAATTTCAATTCAAATTCAATTTTAATGTATTAATCACGCAGACTAAGTAGTTTTACTTACCTATGTAATACATCCAAAGATAGGTAGGTACATAGGTAGGGTAATTAAGGATATTATGAAAAATGCAGGTGAATGTTATGAAAAAAAAATTTAGGACATTTTTTGTCGATAATTGTATGACCTACAATTTTGGTCTTAAATATTTTTGTCATAAAACTAAGCATTTTTCTGAAAAATCCAAAAATCCATTTTTGCGAACTTTGACCATGAAATTTTTTTGCACACATGGAATCGATGGGATTTCTTTACTTTCATTACAATAATTTCCATAACGATCAGGCAATATTTCAGCTTGTTGGGAATTTATGCAAGGGTGAATGTCTAAATTAACCATATAGTTATTGAATATTAACTATTGGCTATATAGCGACACTTTATGTGTGTCTAGAGAATGTTTGGCCCATCCGATTGGTTTGGATCTTTACATAAAGTATTGTTACTATTCCTTGAATATTGTGTAAAAAAATCAAGCTTCAGAAGTAAATTTTACGGTTGACGGACAGTTTCTGACAATTGTGATAATTATTGATTAATTGACTTCTTAACAAACTTAACATTATTGATACATAATGATAATTATGTTTTCTAAAACACGTATAAATCAGCTTTTAGAAATTAAGAAAATTTAATAGTATTTTTACTTTCCTTAAGTATCGGCTACCTGTTAATTGGTCATCGATTGAAGGTAGCAGATACAAATATACTTAAAGTTAATACTAACTTTACATAATCCCGTAAACGTGGTTCATTAGAAAATAAGTGGGGCCTGAAAAGTGGAGGCTTTGGGATCTTGGCATTAATATACCTAGGACTTGAACTTTAAGATGTTTTCGTCATAAAGATTCTATAAGATAATGATAAAGATCATAAAGATTCTTTATGATGTCGCTAGGTCAATGTCGCTTCAGCCGACATAGCATATTGTTTAATTGAGTTTCAGAGGAAAAAAAAATGGGGGATCTAATAAATTGGAAGGGATTTTCGGAAGCGTTTTTAAACAATATTAGCGGCAAAGGAAAAGTTGAGGTCTTTGTAAATATGGAGCATTAGTTAACCCAGAACTTTGGATTGGAAAGGTTGGATGGTTTGGATGTTTGAAGGTTTTGCAGAGTCCCGTAAATCTTCCCCATAATCCCAGATAGATCATAGTAAAGTTTTGCAAATAGTTAGTTTAATTTTTGTATTTATCAAAAAGTTTAGTCCCAATATTTTATGTTGTAGTTCATATCGTTTGTTAAGTTCTTGTCTTTTGAATTTAATATATGGGTTGCAGATAAGGTAGCTATTTGGGTTTAAACCTACAGTCCCTGACCATATCATTAGACGCGCTTAAGATTTTACACAAAATGTACATATTTCACTAAATTAAATTTAATATTGTTTAATTTTTACATTATAAAAAGTTTTATTGTTTTTTAAGAAATATATTTTCTGGGTAAGGGTAAAACCTTGTTTATTATACCTATTACCCTACTTTAGGATAATAGCGTTGACTTGAAACCCATTGAAAATATGTAGAAGCCGCTGAAGAAAAGAGTAGCTAAACAGGTGGTCACAACAGAAAAATAGCCCTTAGCAAAAATATTCACATATGGAATTATCATCCACAAATACAGTATGGCATTGTCCTACATAGACAGCATACTGCGCAGAATGGGAACTTAAATATCAGTAAACGGGCTTCCAATTAAATATTATATAATTCAGCTCGCCATAATTAAGAAGATGTTTAATTAATTTGATGGTAAAAAATTATTTTTAGTAAACATGATTTTTGGTCTAAGTTGGTCTATTTTGGCTAGTTGAGTGTAGAAGTATAAAAAGAAGACTACCTAATAATATTACTCCGCGGTACTCCAGTTTTAATTGGCACGGAGGCAGTATAGTATGTGCCGAAAATAATATTCTCTCCGAAAAATAGTTAAAATAATCACATAAAATATTCCTGCATAGCAGTGTTGTTTTATTTGAAAATATTTTGGATTAACAAAAAAATTTTACATGCTTTAATTTTTAAACAATAGTAAAATTAACCTACCCTATCCCTTTGGACACTCAACCATTTAACATATAGTGTAGTGCTCGTTTGTAACGACGAATCGATAAAAACCAATTGATTTTTTAATGAAATTCAAATTTCATTTAGAATGGAAATAAAAAACGGAAATATAAAGGAATAACATTCGACTAGATTTGATGGGTAAGGTAAATTTCCCACTTTTATTCATTAATTTCTTGTGAGTGGTTTTGTACTATTGTGCTAACGAATCATGTATTCTTTGTTAATAAATAGTTTCTGACCATTTTTAGATACCTGGATGGCTAACTAGATCTGAATTTAAAACGCATTGTTGTTTTCTATAATCTTCCAATGATCTTGGGTAAATTTTACATGTGTTTTTGAAAGCAACTTTGTGTTACTATCTTTGCAAAAATCGTAAAGCATTCAATTCTGAATTTGTATTTCATTTGATATTTGTTTAACCATTACAACAAAAGCTTCATAACAATAAATGTTTTTTTCATCTTCTACAAGATAACATTCTTACCATTAAATGTCTTTACTATGACTGAAATAATCCATGAATCGATAAATGGAAGTTAAAAGTTTTTATGATCCCAAACCGCTATCTAGGGTTCTACTTGGATATCCATCTCTCTTGGAATCCACACACCAGACTGAAAAGACAGGAACTTAACAGACGTTACGGACTTTTACGTGGACTTCTAGGACCCAAATCTACAATTAGTATGCACAATAAACTGACTTTATACAAAGCAATATTACGACCTATTTCGGACGTACGGAATAGAACTGTGGGGTTCCGCTAAACCTTCCAATATACAACAAATCCAATCCTTTCAATCCAAGTGTCTCCGAAGAATCCTTAACCCTCCCATTTATGTTCAAAATGAAATAATTCATAGAGACCTAAGCATTCCTTATATGGCCGAACTTGTATCACATACATTTCAAAAATTTCATGAAAAATTACCCTACCATACAAACCCAGAAGTGCAAAAGTTAGCTTCATTACAACACTCAAAAAATCCTCCACATCGATTGAAAAGGCGATGGCCAAGATATCATTTTATCAATTCGTAGAGTTCCAATAATGATTAGTGCCTCTCATCAAGTCCTCAAACCTGATGGCTTTGACTTGAAATTCTTTTCGAGTTAAAGTTCACTTTATTTTTATTTACAAATTATCACTTTTCGTAATTGTATGTTTATTCATTGTACAGATTGCAAATTTATCTTTTATAATAATAAAAAAAAAAATCCCAAACGCCACTGTTCCCCTTTCCCCAATACTTAATTAATTTATGTATTCTAGCGGATAAAATTATAAAAGATGCACACTAATTTTTAATTTGGCGAAGACATATTTAACATTGGTAGTCATGGAATCAAGACCTGCAATTTGACCTTTTTCTGCATTTTTTGACATGTTATTTATTATTTGAAAAAAAAATTTTCAATTTGCCCGATAAATTTAATTTCTAGACTTGGTTTTGGTGCTATGAAGAAAGTCATACTTTGTTACTATACCACAAGTTTGGTATTCTCAATCTTATCATTTTTAAGAATGAATTTTACAAATTAAACCAAAGTCTTAAAATCTTTTATTTTTCTCCCCGTTTAAATGTTTAAGAATAATATCTATAAAGAATAATAAATAGTTTTTCTCTATTTACTTAATAGATCTTAATTCTAACTCTATTTTTCCTCATTTTTTAAGAGGAACGGGTAATTTTGGCTTAATTTAATTTCCTATCATTGTTTGATTCAACTAATCTGAAGGTCTTTTTATATGAAGTCAATGTCATTGTTCAATTTTGTATCCAAATAACTTATTGCTTTAATTCAGAGGTCAAGGACTATATTCCAGATAAAAAAAAAGATTTCTTGTATTTGTCTACTGATAAGAATGTTCTGATATTTTGTTCCTTAATGTTAAGTTTAAAATATATTTTTTTTCTTAAAAATTATTTGTAGAATTCCAATGAATTGAATTGCATCGTTTTCAGTTAATTTTTCTAGCTTGTTACTTATTTATATTATATTCAATAACAACATAATTTCCTCCATTTTATTCTCAAGTTATGTAACAGCATAGGTATTTACTTATAATTTACATATATTTACATTTTTTTCACCAATTTTTGAATTCAAATTCCACCTACACTTATATGTACTCCAAAGCGACATCAATAAAATTATTTTCAAATGGATAAATTCAATGTTTTTTATCAACAAACCAGGGATTTTTAGTTATGCTTAAATTAATAATTTCATAAATCATTAAAAGAAATATTTATCTAATATTAATTCAAACATCCCTTTTTATCAGTCTCTGGTTTTAGTATTACAAAATCAATAGTATCCCATCTGTACTCTACTTATTGGATTAAATTTTGTAAAGAGATTCATATTTTAAAATTGTTGTTGGAAAATGATAAGAATGTTTCTGCAGTAGTACAAATATTTATCTTATTCACTAAGTTCATTGTGTATCTGTGTAAAAATTGAATTTTGTGGATGAAATTAGACTTGCAAAAAAAGAAAATGAAATATTATATAACGATATTCAAAATATAATTTCAAGGTTTTTCGTAATTTCTATAAATATAAGTAAAAACAGTTTAAAATATTCGTTCACAAAATTGATAAAGAAGGTAAGAAACATTTTTCTGCCAAAGTGTTAATATTAAACGTAAATAATTTTTCTTTAAATTTAATTTTAAGACAAACAAATTTATTGTCAAATAAATAATAAAAAGTTTCGTTAAAAATTAAATATTATTTTTGATAAGAATTCAACTTGAAAGGTTTATATTTTTTTTTATGAATTTAAACAGGAAAAACTATTGCCTTGAAATTTTATTTTATAGTGGATTGAAAAAATCATTTACCTACTGTTCCCGAAAAGGGATATTCAATGTTTCCTAGATGTTAAATAGGTTTATTTTCAAGGCAAAGTAAATAATCAAAAAAAAAAATCGATAAAGGAAATTTGAGCATTCATTTTCCTGGGTGCAACTTAATACAAAGGCATCTCGTTAATTACTAATCTATATCTATTAGACTGATTCAAAAAAAATTATGATTTTTTTTTTAATTATATCGAAAATATTGTTGGAAATGACAAAAAAAAAAATCCTGAGAAAGTTTAAGCTCTTAATATTAATATTAAGAGGTGCCGCATCGCAAATTTCGATTTTCCATTTAAATAACATGGGAACAATATTCTCTTGCACTTTGGAATTTTATAGCTCACGTTGGTGACAATATTTCGGAATGACCAAGGTATATTCTTGTAGAAAATTGAACCATCTACAAAAAAAGTCTCGCACAAGTTTTTGATATATTTATTCCTTCAAAAGTTATTTGAGGTCAAAGTTGAACTAAAGAGAAATTTTAATAGTTTTTCAATTTTAGACACAACCATCAATTTTATGAGAAAATTTTATAGGATATTTTTTGTAGAGCACTTCTTTTTCTATAACTTATCTCCATAAAAGTTTTTGATATTTTTCACAGGTCCTAAGTTATTTGCATTAAACTGAAAATATTCGTAATTTTAATTTTTTAAATCAATAATATTCTCTAAATTATTATATTTTTAACATAAAAATTATTTTTTTAATTTTAATTAAAAAACTTAGGACCTGTGAAAAATATCAAAAACTTTTATAGAGATACGTTATAGAAAAAAAAAGTGCTCAACAAAAAATGTCCTATAAAATTTTCTCATAAAATTGGTAAAGAAAAAGTTTAATTTTTATATCCTATATCCGGCTACGATATGGTTTCCTGTTGTTTTTTCAAGGAAAAGGATTCCATTATCAATTTATTTGAAGGAAAGCAATTTTGGGAGTCAAAAAAAAAGCAGCGGAAGTTTATAAGGAAAAAATAAATGTGATAAAATATAAAAAATAATAATTATGAACGAGAAAAATAGTTTTAATAAAGCACGGATGCCAATTTTTCGTCGAATCGTAGTACCCTTGTTACGCTTGACCACACAGTAAACGCTACAATCATCCCCAAAGAGTTAGGAATCGAAATCGATAATATTAACATTAAAAATATAAACACCAACAGTTTACTCTGTATACAGTAGTGTACAGTTTATAGTATACCACTTGTCGTTTGGTAAAACGTAGAAAAAAATTCGTAAATTCCAAATTTTTTAAACACGTATCTTTCTATCTGGATAAGCTATTGAATATATGAATAGCGCAAAGCCTTATCTTCTTTTCTGTTCATGTACGAAGGAAATATTTTCAATCAAAAAGGAGTAATAAGGCTTTAAAAAAAATGCAAAACTAAGATATGTTTCCAATTTTCTTAGAAATTTTCCATCGAATTCAAAAATTCGATAATTTTATGATGGAATATTGTTACTGATAATTTGATGAAATTTATATATCACATTTGCGAAAAATTTCAATTCCTTTTGGATTGTTTTTCTTTTTTACAGAAAGGAAAAAATTAGGCTAAATTCGAGGATTTTCACGATGCTTGTATTTCTGTTTAGGACTGTAATTTCAATTTTTTACACAAAGTACATCGTAGAACAAACCCTAAAATTGAGTTTTTAATGTTGGTTAATGATATTAAAATACGCGATTTTTCCTGCGGGCCTAACTATTGGAAAACGGGAAATTTATTTAAAAATTGCAATCATCGTCTATTATTTTTTAGTTCTAAAAATAATAAAGAGTTATAAAATAGATAAAACTGCAGTAAAATTTATCAATTTTAAAGATCCATTTCGATTTTTAGCATAAATTTACACAAGAAATCAAAATTTTCATAATATTTAGTACGTCGAGAGTTCGTGCGCAATCTGGTCTATGCAAAAAAACACTAGCACTTTTGATTTCATTTTTCGGCCATACTATGGCATTTATGGAAAATTGATAAAGAACTTTTTTTGTAGAAAATATCCTCAGCTTTCATTTTGATAATAACTATTTTATTTGTATCTAGCACGGTTTAAAAGTTAAAAAGCCGAAAACCGACGATATTTTACATGGGAGATAAGTGAAACGGATCAAAGTTGTTGGGGTATATTATGCATGTGAATATAAATTCATAATGTGTAATTATTTGATGGTATTTTTTTTCAAGTTAACAACCAGGGTTATTTGCTGAATAAAGGATACAATTCGTAAGAATATTAGTTAAAAGTGTAGTAATTTTCAATATATACTTAAAATGGGGAATTAAATTATGGTTTTTATGCATAGACTTTGGCCTACTATTTTTATGATAAGCAAATGCAATGCATAGCAGTAATGCTGGTCACATATACTTCACATTAGTTGAACATACAGTCCCTACGACTTAAAAATTGAGATTTTGAGACCAATTTCTTGACCCTACGACCAATAATTGGTGCTCCATGGTATGTAAATAATTAAAAAAAATACATGAAGATACAGAAATGCCATCTGTAAAGGAGGAAATTTAAAGGTTTAGTAAAAAACTCCTGAAGACAAAACTAGACGATCATTCCAAGCATCTCGCAATAAACTTATTGGACAACAGTGAGTTGATAAGAAGGTCACAAAAATGGAATGTAATAGATTTGCCAGATAGATTTTGTAACTAAACAAATATTCCTTTTAACTATTTATTGCCAAATTATTATTTCTTATTATATAACTTTATTTTTATATATTACTTATATATTAATGTTTCACATTATTTTTAGCAATGATATTGTTATTATAGACTATTATTATTATTCTTATCGCTACTGTTGATTGTTTTTATGATTACTGTTATGGCTATAAGAATTACTATTATTGTTATTGTTGCTATTGATTGTTAAAAATCTATTTTGTACTTATGCAGCACTAATTTACTGGGACTAGTGCTTACATGTGATTGTCTATGGATTGAATGCACTTATTGCAACTCTATGCAGATTGTGCAACTTATTTGAAAATAAATAAAAAATTTGAAGAAATACCGAGATTTTCCGAACAAAAATACCGAAACAAACATTTTCAAAATCAATCTCTTGTATCTTTTTAAATTAAAATCGGAATTAGCTATTTTTTTTGGAATTTCAGTGCGCTTTCCTGCCTTTTTTAGCTAAGCATATTTCATATGATTTTAGGTTTTGATATCGAACCTTTTTTCGTACTTTATGCTACCCTTAGTTGAGAAACTATCACTTTCTCCTAAATCAGGTACTTCAGGTATTCACATATACATCCATATTTTTTAAGATCGGATCATTGTTGTACAAATAGCAGTTACATTGTACTAAGGTAGAAAGATGGGTCACCTTAACCATGTGCTAAAAACCAAACAAATAATTTGTTTAAAAAATTACTGAAGAAAACAGGAACATTCCCAGTAAGTATCTAATCCCTGACTTATAGTGACTTTAAGAGCGAATTGGTCAAAAGAACCATGCAGTTTTGAGAGACCCAAATCGTCAAAAATAAATCATACTAAAATTAATCATATTTTTGTGTCCTTATTTTCAGATGCGTGAATTAATATTGAAGGAAATTTCAAAACATTCACCGGAAACATCGACAAATCACCGATCAAATAGTGCAACAATAACGCCATATCCTCACAAAAAAATTCAACCAAAAATTTCCGATTTGCTCCAAAAAGTTACCAACCACGTTGAGATTCCAATAATTTCGATTGAATTATGTCCTAAATTTTTGGTCGACTACGAACAGTTTGATCGACTTCCAAATGCACTATTTTATTCCATCACATGGCATAAGCCAAGTGCATGTGACGGCGACGACGATTTATTCAATGCCGACAAAGAAATTCCGGCATTTTCTTTGGCTACGGCATTAATTAAACGCAATAAAACCGTCATGTTTCACATTACCTGCTGGAATTTGAGGCGGTTCGAGGCATTGGCATTTTTGGATCGGGTTCGAGATTTGAACGTGCGAAATTTGTTTGTTATTAGAGGAGGTACGATATGTTTAAATATTGGTAAATGAATAAATTTCATTTTCCAAATTATTAAAAATGAAATGGAGGAATCTTTCAAAATTAAAGCTCACATTAGGTTCATTGGAAACGAGAAATACGACATCAAGATAAACCAATCCTGCATATATGCCTATCTTTTGCATCTTGGGTTGATTTTTCCGGAAAGCTCAATTAATGTTCGAAAATGAACACTTGATTTATAAACATCAATAATATTAGCAAAAAAAATCGGGAAAAATTGTTTAAAGAATATAGACCGGTTTGTATGATAAAAATGCCCCCGCGGCTTTTTCGATTCAAAGTCAAAGGGGATCGTTTTGATACTAAATAAATTTTTTTTTACCAAATTTTCAGCTTTTTATCGCAAGCGGTTTTCGAGTATTTCGAAAAAAATTTCGATTTTATTTAATTTTTTTAAGTAGTTTAATTTAAAATTAATAACCTACGATTTTTTTTCTCATTCTTAAGAGTAAAAGGCATGAAAAAATATTTTTTCTATTATTTTCAAATGGAATGTCGATTTTTAAGGACCCAAACAAAATTAAATTAAATTTTTTGAATGCGTTTTTGAAAAGTGTCCGCCAAATTTTCTAAAAAAACGTCTTTAGTACTCCTCTGTACTCAGTAATTTTTTCAAATTTTTTGATTTGGTGGAACATTATGAAAAAAAATAAAAACTTATTTTTTCCTATATTTCATGCAAAAGCACACTTATTCATTTTTTTAAAGAGTATAGGCTGGTTTTTATGGTAAAAGTGCCCTAGCGGCCTTTTCGATTCAAAGTCAGGGGATCGTTTTGATATTAAATAAAAAAAATAGCCAAATTTTCAACTTTTTATCGCGGTATTCGAGTATTTCGAAAAAAAAACATTTTTCGATTTTATTTTTTTTTAGTAAAATTTAAAATTTATCATCTACGATTTTTTTTCTCATTCTTAAGAGTAAAAGGCATGAAAAAATATTTTTTCTATTATTTTCAGATGGAACGTCGTTTTTAAGGACCGAAACAAAATTAAAATTAATTTTTTAAGTGGGTTTTTGAAAAGTGTCCACCGCCAAATTTTCTCAAAAACATCTATAGTACTCTTCTATACTCACTAATTTTTTCAAACTTTTTGATTTGGTGGAACATTATGAAAAAAAATAAAAACTGATTTTTTCCTATATCTCATGCTAAAGCACACTTATTCATTTTTTTGGTAAAGTAATATGAAGATAAGATTTGTGAACTGAAAATATTTATACATTTCAATAAACAATTTTGAAAATGAAGAAACTGTCATAAGGAATTATTTTTTATGCAATAATTCTTGAAATACATAATAATATATTCTTATTAGCTCTAATAATTGTACATCTTTTATAATTCGACTAAGGCGGCTGTTAAAATCAGCCCCTCTTTATATTGCTGTTTCCAATTAATTGAAGAGAATAAATATATTAATTAGAGATATATTAATGCAGTTTAAATATACAAAAGACAAATAAATAGTTTTAGAATAGTGATAATCAAGCAAACATTATAGAATACAAGAATATAAGTTCCTCATTTCCCTTTTTTTTAACGCAGGACTACGCAGCCGCTTTAGTCGAATTATAAAAGAAGTACAATTATTAGAGCTAATAAAAATATATTATTATTTATTTCAAAGAATTATTATATAAAAAATAATTGTTAATGGCAATTTCTTCATTTTCTAGATTGTTTAATGAAATGAATATATATTTTGAGTTGAAAAATAATTATCTTCATATTACTTTACCAAAAAAATGAATAAGTGTGCTTTTGCATGAAATATAGGAAAAAATCAGTTTTTATTTTTTTTCATAATGTTCCACCAAATCAGAAAATCTGAAAAAATTATTGAATATCGAGGAGTACTAAAGACGTTTTTTGAGAAAATTTGGCGGTGAACACTTTTTAAAAACGTACTGAAAAAATTAATTTAAATTTTTTTTCGATCCTTAATAATCGACATTCCATCTGAAAATAAAAGAAAAAATATTTTTTCATGCCTTTTACTCCTAAGAACGAGAAAAAAAATCGAATTTTATAAATTTTACTATTAAAAAAAAAATAAAATCGAAAAATGTTTTTTTTTTTCGAAATACACGAAAATCGCTTGCGATATAAAGCTGACAATTTGGCTAAATTTAAGTTCCACATTTCCCTTTTCTTTAACGCAGGACTACGCAGCCACCTTAGTCGAATTATTAAAGATGTACAATTATTTGAGCTAGTAAAAATATATTATTATGTATTTCAAAGAATTATTCCTTAAAAAATAATTTTTAATGACAATTTCTTCATTTTCTAAATTGTTTAATGAAATGTAAATATATTTTGAGTTGAAAAATAATTATCTCTATATTACTTAATCAAAAAAATGAATAAGTGTGCTTTTGCATGAAATATAGGAAAAAATCAGTTTTTATTTTTTTTCATAATGTTCCACCAAATCAAAAAATTTGAAAAAATTACTAAGTACAGAGGAGTACTAAAGACATTTTTTGAGAAAATTTGGCGGTGGACACTTTTCAAAAACACACTCAAAAAATTAATTTTAATTTTGTTTCGGTCCTTAAAAATTGATATTCCATCTGAAAATAATAGAAAAAATATTTTTTCATGCCTTTTACTCTTAAGAATGAGAAAAAAATCGAATTTTATAAATTTTACTACTAAAAAAAAAATAAAACCGAAAAATGTTTTTTTTTTTTGAAATATTATTATTTATTTATTTATTTATTTTTATTTTAAAAAAAAAATTTTTTGTGAAAATTTTTTTTTTGTGAATCAAGAAGCCTGGAGAAGTTACAATTAGTAACGAAACGTAGCTAATTGAATAATAAAAATATTAAATAAAAAACAAAAAGATCTTAAATAACCTGAATTTTCTTCTTATTTAAAAACACTTTTCAACATTTTAGCAATTAAAACCATTTTTTTCTTTTCAACGATCTTTGATACTTATAGACTATAACAAATCATTAGGCAAAGCTTTAGATTAAACGGATGCATTGTTTTGGATTTTAATTCCTTTTTTATTGTTCCTATTGTGTTTTTAGATTACAATGATGAGGAAGGTACACATTTAGACTTCCAAGATCCAATAGAATTCATCAAATTCATCAGAAGACATTATGGTGACTATTTTTCAATTGGAGTTGCAGGATATCCAAGCACACATCCGAAAGCTCAATCGCAATATGAAGATCTGCTATTTCTACGGGAAAAGGTATTGTGCATTTATATAGAACAAAACTAGTGCCTACTATTAAAGTGGATATTAATTTTTTCTTTGTAGATTAACGCCGGCGGAGACTTTATCATAACTCAAATGGAATTTGACATGAATGCAATTGAGGCGTTCATCGTGAATTGCATTCATTTAGGAATGAACGTTCCCGTTTTGCCGGGAATTTATATAATCGAGTCGGAGAAAAGTTTACGAACAATGGCATCAATGTGTGGCGTGCATATAAGTGACCACGTGGCGCTGGTGTTGCAACAATTACGTAAAAGGCAGCCGAGCGCGGCAAGGCAGTATGGCGTCGATCAGGCCGCATTGTTGATACAACAATTGATGTCGTCAGTTTCCGACTGTCGCACAGCTGCAACGTTATGTGCAGGAATTCATTTATTTTCGTTGAATAAATTTGACAATGTATTGTTGGTTAGTGAACGTGTGGGACTTTTGCAAAGCATTCCAAGATTGATTTTGTAAGGCCAACGCTTTAGGAATTGTTTGCCATTTTATTCGCTTTTATATATTTGTATTTAAATTGAATAAATAGATATATTTCCCTATAAAATTGAAGTCATTTCAAATTTAATATAAATGTTAATGTATCAAAATATGTATATCGATATTTACATATCTGATTTATATATTTTCTAAAGAAGAATCTTTGTATCAACTTGACCTTAACCATTCATAATAAATATATATGAATTTAAATTGAAGTTTGAAAATATAGGGGAGACCGGGTACAAAAGTAACAATTTGTACTTTTACCTTGATTTCTGGCTGGGTGTAATTATTGTCATTAAATGAATATAACCACATATAAACTTAATTTATGTTCTTCACAATAGTAACTTGATTTATTAAATTATCGTGTGTTTTATATGAATAACATAGAGTTAAAAAAAAATTGTCCGTTGTTACTTTCGACCACGTAGGTGGTAATAAGACTGCTACGGGTTGCTAATGAAAACATAGTACAAGTTAAATCAACAAATTCCTTATTTAAAGACTTTATATTAATGATATAAACCAAATTCAGCATTTTAAATTCTCAAAAAATATATATTTTAAGGAAATGAATCAATAGAATGCCGCGGCAATGCATAAGAACGACTCCATGAAGAACTACCGACACGGAAATGTATCGAAAACCATTCTATTGATATAGATATCCATAAAAATATGATGTTAGTAATAAAATCACTACGAGGACAAAAGTAACATATTACTTTTGTATTCTAGGGGGCTATGTTACTTTTTTACCGATTCTCATTTTTAATAAAACGTGTAACATAACCTTAAAACGGAACGTGCTAGACAAAAATGAATTTAATCAATGTACGATTTATCTATTCAAGAATGGATTTGCAAACATTCGGATTTCCATGATCCTTTTACGACAATGTAAACAATAAGTAAGAAATCGTCGAAAAACTTACTTTTGGCTCGTTAAAACACATAACGTCCTATTATATAACCTAACAATGCACTGCGCACGCGTCGACTTAATGCGATTGAGGGGGGTGCTCTAGGCTATCACCTGATGGCAGCAAAACGGAGTTCGCCTATTGGATAAGCCTAGAAAGCATTTGTTACTTTCGACCTGCCGTTACTTTTGTAGCCAGTCTCCCCTATATTTCTTCCTATTATTACGAAGATAAATTACATGATGAAAATCATTGATGATAGATAAAATATATAATGCACTGATTAGCTTCGAGAATGCTTTATTATTTATGCAATTTATGTCAATCCAAGAACTGAAGATCGAAAGCTCAGCTTGGATGTTTTGGACTCAGAATTTCAGAAAAAAGCTGTTCAATCGTTCTATAACATGTTTTTCCTCTGATTTTAAAACCTGTTGAAACTATAAAGAAAATTGAAGTAGTTGGAAAAAATTCTTTGGAAAATATTAAAATTATTAAATAATATAAAAAAATATTAAATAAAAAAAACCGATCTTTAACAACCTGAATTGCCTTCTTTATGTAATAAAAGCTGAGATCTGAATTTTATCATCTATTCTTTGGAAATAATAGTCCACTGAAAATAAAGAATGGTATACAAAATGAATGCCAAATGGCTTTATTCTTTCTAAATTCTTCTTAATTCTTTCTAAATGAAGAGTATACCATAATAAGATAAATTAATTCATCAAATAACTCCTTATGTATTACACATAGTACCTACTATAGTCCTACCATCAGATCTATTATGCTTCTTAGTTTATGGGATAGGTATTGATTCTAAAAAATCCTTTGCCAATATTCAAAAATAAACGGTTGTTTGCAAAGGTCGTCGATTAGAGCATAAAACAAATATTATGTAGAAGGAAGTACTGAAGAAAACAGGAACATTCCCAGTAAGCTTCCAGTCCTGGGCTAATAGCGACCTAAGGACCAAATTGGCCAAAAGAACAATAAAATTTCGAGGGAAACAAATGTTTCAATAATAAAAATGTATTTAGAAATATCTTTGTATGTCTTTAAACTCATGAATAGGTGAGAATTTAGGGATTTTTTGTAGGCATATGAGTGTTAACATGTTTAATGGTTTTATAGGTGTAAATATAAATAAGTATAATAGTATATATGTTAAGAATTATTTTTATTGTTAGTTATTTATTAATTAAAAATGTAGCAATATAGCCGATATCAATTAATTTTCGCAATTCTATTTTAGATGGTACGAAGTTCACCAGGTCCTCTGGTATTTTATATAAAAAAAAAATATTTGCATATAACATAATCAAGTACATATCAATTGTAACGTTAAGCACGAAACAAGATTCAATAGTTAACGAGTTTGAAATGCAAACTTTTGTACTCTTAACTGTTGATATAAAACCACGTAATAAAAGCTTGAAGGCCAAAATAAGAGAATGGCAAGTTGAAATATGTCGTTCTGGAATTTGGAACCAGTTTGAGGTATTTATTATTTGTTGTCAAATATAAATACATTAACACCTCTTTCCGAATCCATAAATGTAACCTTTGATACTACCTTGTTATCATTACTATATTATTTACTATCGCCAGTTGAGAGCAGATTAAATTCTTTTCAATTTCACACTTGTTCGGAATTTATCCGGTTTTGTTCACAATAATGATCATTATGGACCAAGGGGACAATAAAATTTAACGTAAATTTCTACCTGAATTCTATCGTAAGACCCAAGAACAGGTAGGTTAATCGATTACGATAATATTTTGTTTACAGGTACATTTTAAACATAATTTAATAGTATATGCGATTAAGTGGTATTTCAGGATTTATTATTGATTTTTAAGCTAATTTTAAACAGTAAATTAGTTATAACCTAGTAAAAACACTTGAACGTAACAGGGGTAAAAAGGTCCACGTGGATCTTTTTCATACCGAGCCACGTGAAGGTTGGATTCAACACAATCTTTGCAAGCAATGGGTCCAGGAAAACTGTATTTATAATCGAAGGTTCGTTTATTTCGTTTATTATAATTGTGATTCAGGAAGTGATGATTTTGATTAAGTTAAGATAAAGGTATTAAAAAAATAATACATATGTTACGATTAATGTCAATATTACTATAAAGAAAGAAGAGTTTTATGTTATGTTTAAAATGACTGTAATTAAATTTTCCAAATGAAAATCCAGAAATATTTCACTGATTTAAATACAGTTCTTAATTCATAACACCTGTCAGATACTTAAAATAAATACTGAATTTTTTTACCCTTTGGGCGTCCCTTTTTGTCCCTGCTAAGGGACAAAAAGAGACAGACGACAAGGTCTAGAAAAAATGTAAAATGATAAATTTCTATATGGATTAGACTGATTCAAAAAGAATGATGATTTTTTTTCTTAATTATATCGAAAATATGGTTGGGAATGACAAAAAAAATCCTGTGAAAGTTTAAGCTCTTAATATTAATATTAAGAGGTGCCGCATCGCAAATTTCGATTTTCCATTTAAATAACATGGGAACAATATTCTCTTCCACTTTGGAATTTTATAGCTCACGTTGGTGACAATACTTCGGAATGACCAAGGTATATTCTTGTAGAAAATTGAACGATCTACAAAAAAGGTCCCCAACAGGTTTTTGATATATTTATTCCTTCAAAAGTTATTCGAGGTCAAAGTTGAACTAAAGAGAAATTTTAATATTTTTTCTCAAGTTTTTGACGCAACCATCAATTTTATGAGAAAATTGTATAGGACATTTTTTGTAGAGCACTTTTTTACCTATAACTTATCCCTTTAAAAGTTTTTGATATTTTTCACAGGTCCTAAGTTATTTGCATTAAACTAAAAATATTCGAAATTTTATTGTTTTAAATTCATAATATTCCCTGAATTATTATATTTTTAATATAAAAACTATTTTTTTTATTACTTAGAACCTGTGAAAAATATCAAAAACTTTTATTGAGATAAGTTATAGGAAAAAAGAGCTCTCCAAAAAATGTCCTATAAAATTTTCTCATAAAATTGATGGTTCCGTCAATAAATTTGAAAAAATATTTAAATTTCTCTTTAGTTCAACTTTGACCTCGAATAACTTTTGAACGAATAAATATATCTAAAACCTGTAAGACACCTTTTCTGTAGATCATTCAATTTACTACAAGAATATACCTTGGTCATTCCAAAATATTATCACCAACGTGAGCTATAAAATTCCAAAATGCAAGAGAAAATTGTTCCCATGTTATTTAAATGGAAAATCGAAATTTGCGATGCGGCACCTCTTAATATTAATATTAAGAGCTTTAACTTTTACATGTTTTTTTTGTGATTCCCAACAATATTTTCGAAATAATTAAGAAAAAAAATTATCATTTTTTTTGAATCAGTCTAATATGGATGATTGCATTAAAAATTAAATTAAAAATGGCCAGATATTTATTTGTTTGGTTAGCATACGTTTCAAATTAATAAGGCTGATTTTCTTAATATAATACGGAATAGTAAAATTAGACCTTTAAGCCTCACCCTACCCTACTCTTACTAAACTTGAGATATTTGTTTCCTTTGATTAACTAGTATTAAAACTTGTTATACAAATTTTAGTATTTTCGTAAACCTGCTAATATATTCGAATGCTAATCAATAGAAGGTAACAGAGCTTTTATTTCATCTTTTTGTGCAAAACAAAAAATATAAAGAAAAAAAAAAGCTTCAAGTCATGCGATGAAAGAATACAAAATCCTTTTAGGATTTCAATGAAAAAATGTTTTTTCTTTCTAAGATTTTTTCCACAAAATTACATTTTTCACTTGATAAAAAAATATATTTCTTACAAATTACATCCATTTTCTATTGAGACCCATACCATATTTATACTTGAAACTGCAATTAAAAGAAACAGAAAGCTGAGAAACGTGAAGAAAAACCGTACAAAGATACAACGAGGTTGAATCGCACGAATAGACACTTATTACATTATATGCTCCATTTTATGTGCTATTTTAAACAAAAGTAAATTTTTATCTCTTTTTCCACCTGATCGCACAATTGCGAACGAAACGAGGATCCTCGTTTATACATATATATATATAATATATAAATTTATGTTTGTGTCATTTTCACAGTTGTAAATTATACAAGAATGCCACATGAAGAAGAAGCAGAAGCAGAAGAAGTGACAATGTAACAGTAGCCAGCATATATGGCAAATGTGTGTTTCTAAAAGGGCTTTGTGGGTGTCGTTTTGTGCCAATGCCAGCTGGAACATTGCCAACGCCACGTTTTCCTCAAATTCACACACCAACTTACCATACTTCATATATGTATTCATAAACCATCCACCACGAATTGTTGATATTGAATTGTAGCAAGTTTCTGGATGATTACAATAACAATAAATATAAAAATCTCGCTCATTTCCATTGATCATATTCATCCCTCATTCTGGTCCTCCTATATCAACCTCGCAAATTACAAGGAAAATAAACTTGATAATTTTCAGTTCTTCTACTGAAATGTGAAATGAAAAGTAGCAATGTTTATTTGTACGTTGTTTCTCAGAAACAATTTCATGACTTAAGTCATTCGAAAAGATAGCGATAAAGCGAAACGGAAATATTTTATGTTATTATATTTGCTTTTACATGTAAGTCATAAAGTGTATCTTTTATTTTAGTTTCAATAAAATTAAATGAAACAAAATACATAAAACGGCATTGACATGTGGCAAATTATTCATTGACGCCAAATATTTTTTGTTTGTTTTAATGTTACTTATAAAAGCCAGTGGCAATGAATTTTTGCATCAAATTTTATAGGTCATTGATGTTTGCGAAAGTCTAACTTTAGGATTGAGAGTTCTATAGTGGATACTTCATTAGAAAATTGTTGCATAAGGGTGGATCACCGTCAGAAAAAAACATTTTTTTGATTTTTTTTTCCATAAATGTCTCCTTATAACATTCAACAATAACGTGTTAAAAGGATTGGAATAGCTAACTAATGTATTTTCACTGATAAAAATTGAATAAATTGATAATAACATAAAAAAATATCTTAAAAAAACTTTAAATGCGTTTTTCTCGAAATCAACTTTTTAAAACTGAAAGACACGATTTATCAGAAACTATCCGACGGATTGACTTGAAACTGGAGAGTGTTATAGTCCAACACGTGCTCTTGGTACTAAATCTCTGAAATTGGCCAAACCTCCCCCCTTCAAAGTGGGAGAGGGGGAAAGGTCCGAAAAAAGGTCGTTTTTTTTAACTTTTTTTTCAAAGTCACGCCATTTTGTGAATTTTCAACTTTTTTCGGATTTTCGAGGTCCAGTACCAAGAAGACGCATTACCAAAACCTACATTCTTTGGAAAATCATGATCCGACTTCCGGTTTTCGAGAAAACTTGTCTCCCGTTTGCCTCCTCATTTTTGAGGACCCTTTTTCAAAGCGCTGTAAAAGGGGGAGGGGGGGACATATCGGGGCAAATAAAAAAAAATAGTTCAAAACTTCAACTTTTACATGCCGAAGACCGTTTTTTAATATCTCTAAAAAAATGGCAGCAGTTTTAAAAAAGTCATTTTTTTTTTACGTTCTGACGGTGATCCACCTATAAAGGAAGTAGGATCATTTTAAAGATGATACAAAATAAATAAGAAGACAATTCAGGTTGTTTAAGATCGGCTTTTTTTTTTTTAATATTTTTTAATATTCAAATTAGCTACGTTTCGTTACGTATCGTAACTTTATAAGGCTTCTTGAATCACAAAAAATACAATATTTTCAATTTAAATTCAATAAATTTATTTATTTTAACTTATTTATTGAATTGAAATTGAAAATATTATATTTTTTGTGATGCAAGAAGCCTGATGAAGTTACAATACGTAACGAAACGTAGCTAATTTGAATATTAAAGAATATTAAATTAAAAAAACCGATTTTAAATAACCTGAATTGTCTTCTTATTGAATAAAAGCTGAGATTTGGATTTTATCATCTATGATGATACAAAAGTTATGATTTACTTTAGTACCTGGTGAATTTCGTGCCACCTAAAATTGGATTGCAAAAATTAATTCATATCGATAATATTGCCGCATTTTTAATTATTAATATGAATATAATTAAATACACATACTTATGCTTAATTATTGAGTGTGTCTTTTAAATATAGGTATGGGAACATGGGGCGGAATGGGGTATCGGGTTGGGATGGGAAATAAAATTAGCGCTTGCTACAGGTGACAAAAACACGTAAAAATCATACTCAATGTTCAATTAACTGTGCTGCAGTATAAAAAGTGGCTATCGCCAGTAAAGAGTTGTTTTTATTTTTATCAAAAGTCGAAATAAACATTTCCGATTTCTAATTTTTGCAAAGTAACACTAAGGTAATTATCTTATGTTGTATTTTTTATTTGAATATTAACATGACATGTTTGTTAACACATACTGTTGACTAACTAAAAGCCTAGTGATAATTCAAATATAACCAATATATCCTGCCATAATAGTTGTCCTTGTGGGAAAGGTGCTTTGGGGCACAATAGATGGGGCGGAATGGGGTATACCATTGAGATAGTATTTCCCATGAAGATTGACATTTGTATTTTATCAGCAGATAGTGAGTACATATATAAGGAAAACTAGCCTACAGTCCATATATAAGAAAGGTTGGAAGATGCAGAGGTAATCTGCTTATACTTTGAGGATTTAAACTCCAAATTTAATGAAAGCTGGTGTTCCTGCAGTATTTGTCAAAAATGGGCACATTTGGCATGTGTTGGGCTAAACACAATGATGACAGTGTCTTCATATGCGAACTATTCCAATAACAAGAATCCCATTGCACTCCAGGCTCATTTCCCATTGTGCCCCAGGGGATAGGGCAGAATGGGAAATTTCCATTTGTTTTTGAAACCTAACTTTTTAATATTAACTATTAATTTAAATCAATAAAACCTGTTTTTATTTGTGGAGAATGAATTAAATAAATATATAAATTACAAAACAATGAGATTGTTTCTTTAAACTTCTCGTAAATTGTAATTAAAGTTTAGGTACCCCGTTCCGCCCCAGGTTCCCCTACATTCTATTTTACAAATTGTCCTGGAAAAATTTCTTTTTAAAATATTTTTTCCTATCCTCCAAAGTAAAAATATAATTCCTTCTCACCAATTTGGTTTCAGACCTCATCATTGTACATTTTAACAATATTTTAGAGTGGTGAACGAAATTTGCAGCCCTCGAAAAAAACATTATTGCCAAGAAACATTCTTCGATTTTGCGTAGGCGTTCGATCGCAAGTAGTATCCAGGACTGCTATATAAACTTACTGGGAATATTACTGTTTTCCGGTTTGTTTCTTAATCATTTGACTACTCAGCACATGGGGAATGTGACCCACCATTCTGCATTTGCACAATGTAGCTGTTTAAATTGTGCAACAATGATCTGATCTTATTTTGGTTATTATTTTTATCCTTTTGTGGGCTAGTTTCGAAGGAACCATAGTCTTATAGCCATCGTACGATGTGTAATATATCATAAGTTGTTTAATGAATTGGTTTCTCTACTTTTGGTATACTCTTCATTTTTTGTACACACATTAATCTTTAAGCAGATTTTGAAATGACGAATAAAAGTTTAAACATGTTTCCTATATTCGTTTACTGGCCCTATAGTTTCTTTTAACGATTTTGTGATTTGGTACCCATAATAGTTTCGATGATTTTGATTTTCTTTTAGTTGTTTAATGTTGTCTCTAATTTTAAGAATAATTTCTACCCTTTTGCTGCTCTTTACACTTTTTACACATTTGATAAATATAAAAAAAATATTTTCTAGGAATTTTATCACCATTCTACTCACAACTCTACAAATATCAGCACAAAAAGTATTACGAAGATTGATTTCATTTTACTGACTAATAGGGAAGATAAAGAACCTGTTACTATTAAGACAATTTTTGATCTTTACATAAGTGAGAATATTTATTAGCGATTCATTTCAACAGCAAAAAAATTAACGGTGAAAACTGATTTCCGCCAACAAAAAATTCTTTTAATAACTCCCTTATATAAGATCTTTAAATAAATTTCACCTTATATTTCCGGTGTTATTTATAGCTTTTATCTCCACGTGGGAAAAAATTGACTAGCTAAAGCGTCAACAGATTGAAAGATTATAAATTCAAATTAAATAAGATAATGTAAACATTTCGTAGTAGACGATTGTTCATTGACTCCTCTAATGGACTATATGCACATTTTTTTTAATCGATAAAGGAAATTATTAGTATGAGGAAAAACTAGTTTTTAGTTGTGAAAATATTTTATTTTGGCATAAAAAAGTTTTAATTTTACTGAGAAAATTAGAGTCCGAAAACGAAGGTATGCATCAGTATAGATACGTATTGAAATCGAGATATTAAAATTTACTTAATAATGCACAGTAAAGTAAGTTGTAAGAGATAGAAAATTTACACAAAAATTCAGAAATAACAAAAGTATATATACCAAAATTTTTAAGTTATACTTTATTCCGTCATTTCAAATTGAAACGAGGGATAATAAAAAATAAATAAATTTTAATATCAAGGGATTTAAGCATTTGCTCAATTTAAAGAATAAGAATGAAAAGTACCTTATTTTTTTTGTCAATTCATAGACATCCAAGTTCCATTTCAAGATTAGTCCCAGATATCTACAATTATCTACTCTTTTAAGTTCAACATTATTTATTTTAAGATGGAAATTATCAGGAATACTATCAATGTAATTACCAAACGTAAGATATGTAGACTTATCTATGCTGAAAGACAACTGGTTTTCTCTTAACCAATAGTCAATTTTAATTAAGGGAGTATTCTAGTCTAGAGGCATGAACTTTAGGTAATTTTTGAAGTGTCATAAAAAATAGCCAATTAATATTTTTACGATCCATTTTTTTATCAGTAAAAAAATAAAAAAAGTTAAAAATTTCAAAAATTAGCAGCTGATGAAGTGGGGGGTCTCAAAAAATTGGCACGTGACCATACCCCCGAATTCAACCCTCCTAGTAATTTGACCCCAAAAAAAAAAAAAAGATTATTAATCTAGAATAATGTCGCAATGTCTGGAACTACGGAAAAGTATGAAAAAATTTTTTTCACGAAATGTCGAATGCCTGAAAAAAAAAACATTTTTCGTACCACTTTTTTTGACTGTTTCGAATTTTTTAAAAATAGTAAAAATCAAAATTTGGGGATGGGGATAGTTCCAGACATAGACAAGTCTATAAAGAAGACTCTCTAAAAATTTCAGGTAAATCGGTTCAGTAGAACCTGAGAAATCGTGGGTATTGTTTTGAAAAAGGCAGTTTCGAGAAAAACGCGTTTAAAGTTTTACGTTAAAATTCAGGCAGCGTAATTGATAGGATAGTATGTATTATTACTTACATTCTCTTAATCAGTCATCCCAGCTTCATACAAAACCGCTATAACTTCGGAAATAATTTGAATTTTGAATAATCCTTTTAGGGGGATATTTTTGAATATCTAAACTATCGGATTATGAAAAAAAAAAATTTTGATTTTTTCAAATTTCTAGAGTAGAATAACCCCTTAACCATCGAGTTAATATAAGGTTGACTTCAGCCCAAGTACTGCCAGAGTAGCATATTACTGTATTATCCACATATGAAACTAGAGCCCTATTAGGTAGACAATTAAAAATATCATCAATAAACAAAATAAAGAGTAGTGGACCCAAAATTGTTCCTTGAGGAACAACTACGATAACAGTATTAGTCTTACTGATACTATTATTGATAATTACACGTTGTTCTCTATTAGTTAAATAGTTTTCGAGTAGCTTATGAGGGATACCTCTAATACCACGTCTCCAAAGTTTATCTAATAAGGTTTTGTGATTCACGGTGTCGAAAGCTTTCGCTAGATCTAGAAAAACTAAAACTGTAGGTATATTTTTATCAATATTATCTATTATTATAAAGAGGAAAGAGTTGATTGTTTGTTTGCTTTGAATAGGCTCCGAAACTATTTGACCGATTTGAAAAATGCTTTCACTGTTGGAAAGCTGCACTATTTCCGGTGAACATAGGCTATATTAAATTTTCAAAAAAAAAATAAGGATCCATACTAAAACTCCAATAATGTAACCCAAGGTCTGAAAAAAATTACCAAAAAACATTCTTTTATCGCGTGCGCTGCGAAAACTATTGGTTATAGAACAAAATAATGTAATACGATTTTGTAGAACATATCATTATCTACAAAAAATAAACCGACAGCGTATGTCTAACTATTATAGTTATGTCACAATAAGTGTTTTTTTATTTTAAAAAATATATATAAATGCCACCGCTATAAAAGCTCTTTTATTTATACTTTGGGATTAATTATACGTTCATAGCGCATTCGCTTACGTATCTGACATTCTTTTGCTCACAATAAAAGAGACGTGGGTTCGAATCTTACATTCCCGACTATAAATTTTTCCTGATTAGCTTTGAAGTATTATATGGACCTTATCAGGTTAAAACAAGGGTTTCCTCATTAGTACTAACCTGACGAGGGCCACATGAGGATGGCATCAGGAAAACCTCATTGAAAAATAATCAATTACCCATCAGCTTATCCTCACCAGGCTCATATCAGGATTCTTTCAGGCTGACCTTATTGAACACAAAATAATATTCTATTCGGTAATCATGATCAGGCCCATATAAGGAAATTTTCAGGATTGCATTAACATTGTTACCAATGAGGTAACAATGTTAAGGGCCTCATGAGGCAATCCTGATTAGGATCCTAAAAGGCAATCCAGATAAGGTTCATGTTAGGTAACCCTGACCAGGTTCAAGTGAGAGAATCCGAATCAGGATTTTGTAAGAAAATCCTGATCAATACCATACAACAATGTTATCCAGATCAGGACCATCTAAGGAAATCCAGATCAGGATTGTTTAAGGTAATCCTGATCAGGATCATAAGTAACCCTAATAAGGACCTCATAGGTCATCTGCGTTACATCCTTATTTGATCCTGATGAGGTATACCTGACTTGAACCTTATCAGGTTATCAGGTCAACCTGACAATCTCCTCATCGGGTCCTCGTGATAAATTCTAGTCGGGTTAGACTTTTTTTTTACAAAATTGTTTTTGGAAAAAGATTCATTCGGGAATCGAAACAGTGAGATGGGATTCCTACTAATATTCAAAAATCTAGACTCTTAACTTCTGTTATTTTGACGCGAGTATTTTGATAACTTTCGACTTTTTTTAGTCATAATTTAGACCGACTTTATTGGACTTGACGATATTTTTTATTTATGTATAGATACTGATTGATTTAAGGATTATTTGGTTCCCGGTAGGTATGCCTACCGACGGTATACGCAATTGAACATACTCTTCTTAGATATTTATAAATATTTTTTGAAAATTAATTGATTATTACATAGAACAATTTTATTCTTTGCAACAGTTTATTAAAAGTGTCTTTTTAAAGTTGAAAAAATAGTATTTTTAAGTATGATTATGTTTTTCGTAAAAGAAATAAGAAAAATACAAATTTTCACATATCACTACAAATAGCAAATCTAAAAAGAAAATATAATCTACACCTACGTTACGCAGACGAATTTGCGGGATTCAGCTAGTGACCTATAAAACCATTCCCTTAATTTCAAAATTATATCATTCTTATAATTCATCTTAAATAAGTTTTTTCTGGGGATCACAGTATTAATAAAATCTAGTTACACAAATACTACAAAATTGTTTCACCCATATAAACTTCAACGAAATAGTGATTCCATAAGGACTACATTGTAAGAATATATGTGAAGCCCTAAAAAATCATCTAATAAAAAGCTTCGAGTGCAAAAAAACTTTAATTAAAACGTAAGCAAAAGCTTCTTTAAAAGCTTCGGTGCAATATTTTAATGAGATATGGTTCATCTATTCTATAAATGGTGGCAGGACAGTCGCTAGACTGTTCTCTTGTTTATGCATATAATATTCATTCGGAAAAGTTTTTTGAGACTTACAGTTTATGATTTTTTAATGATTAAAAAATGATTTTATTAAGTGGATTGTTTTTAATTTGTAGTTTTACAAAGGAATTTTTTTAAGAAGGGTGTTGATTTATATTAATGTGGTTCGGTTCGCCGGTTGGCCACGGGTTGGATCTGTAAGGGACCGGAGCTTTAACGTTGTTCACGAGCTTTTAACGAGCGAGACAACATGATAGTGGTATGCGCGTATGTGTCAACTCGGCGTAATTTTTGAATGGGATTCTCATGTGATATATTATATTTTCACTTACGTACTTGGTTAATGGTGGCTTCAAGTGTTCGAAGCGGTGAAAATGTATTCCGAATTGTCACAATTGATGTTGGAATGTCAGTGGTTATTATTTATAGTAGTCGCGGATGAATATTTCCAAACGGGAGATTGGCGTGTGGAGAGATCACACAGCTCATGTGCTCAGCCCGAGCGGCACACGCAAGCTTGTACCATTTCCCTGATATTTTCTTAAAATGAAAACCCTCTTCCTGGTATGCACAGTTCGAACATGTAGATAGTTATTTTTGAACCGTTCTTTGGGACGGTTCTGTCGTCCGTGGCTCGTACGTGACTCACCACATTGTCGTCAACAATTGTTACCATTGCCGTCGCGGTTTTTTTTCCACCCACATCTCGCGTTTCATACAAAACACTTGTATTTTTTTTTTTGATTCCCAAATCAAAACAGGAATTTTTCGACACAAAAATTTTCCAACAAAATTTAGTGAGATTTTTTCGGCAAAAATTCTTTCACACAAATTTTGGTGGTTTCTCAAGAAGAATTTAACATTTTCATACACTATTTAAGTGAATAAATGGATAATTCCCTTATACTTTTGTAGGTAAGTTCTTTTAATCGATACCTAATATTTTACCAAGTATTGATAGGAACTAATTTAAAATTTATAACTTAATACTCAAAAGTTATTCTTTTCAATCATGTTTTGTCACTCCAAATTTATTATTCATTAGGTGATACCTGCAACTTCGTATTCGTGACATAAAATATCAAAAACTTTACTGTTCCAATTGTCCTTTAAATACGTAAAATACTTCATTTAAATTTTTTTTTTAAAACTACAATAAAAAATACAATATTTATGTAATTTTTATAATTCATTGAAATATTGACGAAAAATTTGTCAAAAATTTTACTTCCATTACAATAAATTCCAATTTTGATTGATTTGAATAATTAAATCACAAATCTCCCGCTAGACTTGTACAACAATTAAAACTCTTTTCCACATCCTTTTCCTTTCCATATCGATAAACTTTTTTTTTTAAGATAATTAGATCGTGAATCATTTGGGGTGAAGTTTGATTGTTATAAACCTTACTTAATTTGTGCCGGTTTAGATATAATATATTAAAAACTTTATTGTTGCAATTGGTTAATTGTCCTTCAAATAAGTAAAATACTTCATTTAAAATATTTTTTTTAAGACCTTATAAAAAAAATACAATACTTTTGTAATTTTTGCAATTTATTGAAATATTACTATATTACTATATTCAAAAAAAATACAAAATTTTTGTAATTTTTATAGGTAATTCATTGAAATATTGACGAAAAATTTGTCAAAAATTATACTTCCATTACAATAAATTCCAATTTTGATTGATTGGAATAATTAAATCGCAAATATCCCGCTAGACTTGTACAACAATTAAAACTCTTTTCCACATCCTTTTCCTTTCCATATCGAAAAACTTTTTTTTTAAGATAATTAAATAGAGGAATCATTTGGGGTGAAGTTTGATTGTTACAAACCTTACTTAATTTGTGCCGGTTTAGATATAATATATCAAAAACTTTATTGTTGCAATTGGTTAATTGTCCTTTAAATAAGTAAAATATTTCATTTAAAATATTTTTTTAAAACCTTATAAAAAAATATAATACTTATGTAATTTTTATAATTCATTGAAATATTGACGAAAAATTTGTCAAAAATTTTACTTCCATTACAATAAATTCCAATTTTGATTGATTTGAATAATTAAATCGCAAAACTCCCGCTAGACTTGTACAACAATTAAACAACAATGAAAACTCTTTTCCACACCCTTTTCCGAAAAACTTTTTTTCCTTAAGATAATTAAATAGAGGAATCCTTTGGGGTGAAGTTTGATTGTTACAAACCTTATTTAATTTGTGCCGGTTTAACAATTAACGATTTCAACTGGTTTACTAATGAAATTAATACATTAGTGCTAAACGTGACACTGCCAAATGAAATAAGTGTCTGATTCATTGTTGAAATTTCACAAATGAGGTTCATTAATAAAACACTAAACGGAATATATGCAAAAATTAATCAAACCAATTCCACTTGTATGAAACACCCCATGGAATAGTTACACTTGTCGTTGACAGTTGAATTATTAATTTTTTAAAAATTTAATAAAGGGTAACTTTTTTTTGGACAAATTGACAAGAAAATGGTTGTTTTATATCGGACTACAGATACAGATAATATCTTTTTTAAGTTGCAATTAAATTGCAAGTATTTTATTTTCGTAATTGTAAATGTGTATTTGGGGATATTTTCCTGTGCTTTGGGGTATTAAAAATGTAAGTGAGGCTTTTTGCCAGATATAGAGCTTGACTGCCATCAACAAGTTGGCAATTAGTGGCTTTTCAAATAATCATATTATTGATTTACACTTAGCAAACACAATGTCTTACAAGTGTAATACAAATGCACTGCAAAATTGGATTTTATAATGCATTAGAATATGTAATTATAGATTTTATTTTGAAATGTATTTTCTGGAATTCTTCAAGTGAATAATTGGGAGCCACCTGGAAATTGTATAGAAAACTATGTTCACGATAGTAATTCTCCAACTATCATTAAATCAGGAAAAAATTAAAAATTCTAATGAAATTATCGAATTTGCTTTTCAATGAAATCGTTATTGAGTTGTGGGCGTTTTATTTTCTCTTCATTAAAGTTCATTTGTTAAGAAAATGTAAACTTAAATTTTTTTTTATTGGTTTCCCCAAGAAATTAACTAAAATATTTTACAAACTTATAAGTAGGCATCGGATTATATGCACTATCAAAATGCCAAGATATGCACTTAGAATGAAAAAAAGATGCACAATCAAAAAATCATTTAATTTTAGAATTAAGGTTTTTTTTCACATTATATTTATCGTAATAAATATAATTCTTCTGTGCATATGTACAGTACTCAACTTCTCCTAAGTTGCCAGACCTATTCTCCAGAAATTTTCAGTGTGTCTTTAAGTGGAATCCTGGATGGTTTAGATCCACAATTGGACCATATAGATAAAAAAGATGAAGCTCAGAAAATGAATTTTCGACGTCAACTTACGTTACCGGAAAGAATTTGAAATTTGGCGGAATTTTCGGAGATCCCTCCAGAACTGCCGTTGATAAATGCATCAATTTTCTTTATTCCTTTAGGATGGGAGTTTTTATACAAAACTGCATTTAATTTGCCACGAACCTTTTGCAATATTTAACTCGAAAGGGCGTTAATCTTTTTAATAATTTTTTCGAATATTTCCCTGGATTTGCACAGGGAAATGTGTATAGTTTCTCAATTGCATCGAGTATATTGCAGAAATTTGTTGCATTAAGAGCAAAAATTTTTTTGATTGAGGAATCTCTAAATGAAAGCTTGCATGCATTGATTGCAATGGTGTCTAATCTTTCAAATTTTCCAACTACTTCTCTTATGGCATCGAAATTTTCAGCATAAAACATTACAGCTTTCTAGTAAGTTCTCCACCATGTTAAAATTGGTTTTGGGAGTAGTACTACGTTTGGTAGTTGCTGAAGTCGTCATAGTGCTTTTAAAAGCACTTTTTTGTTGAAAAAATCAATTTATTGACTATCCCAAACTCGTTTTTGATCATTTCTACAACTCAATGTAATTCGTGGGCTACACAGGTGATGTGAAGCAATATTGGGTGCAATACTTTCAGAGCTTGACGTAAGGGGGACATGTGGACGCCATAATTCAACACGCCTAACACGTTTAATTACCGAAATAAGCTTTGTCAATGAAGAAGTACCAAAATATGTAATAACGCTATAAAATAGAATTATATGCTAATGGATAATAATATATGTCTTATGAGACTCAATTACTCTTTTTTTACTACGCGTTTCAACAGTTTTTGACTGTCATCATCAGGTAATAATTATTTTGTCAATTGTAAACAAACAACATATATATTTTTTTATATAATAATTTGATATGAAATTTGTTTACAATTGACAAAATAATTTTTACCTGATGATAACAGTCAAAAACTGTTGAAACGCGTCGTAATAAAGAAGAAATTGAGTCTCACAAGACATGTATTATTATATGATTACATTAATTTATTGTGACTCGGAAATAAATAAAATACTTATCAATGTTAGAGTTATATGCATTTGTATAAGCAAACATGCAAATGCGTATAATCCAATGTCTACTCAAAAGTTGTCAATTTTTTTAAGTTTTTAAGAAGTAAAAACACTATTGATTGGCCAAAATAATGACAAAGAGGCTATACAATTTTGTTTTTTGATTTACCATACTTAACAAGATACTACTTCATTACCAAAGAAAAAAATGACGGTGTCCTTTTTTAGAGTATGATAAGTTTTGAGTTGGCGCTGGAATAGGACATTTAAATTGAAATATGGTCAATGACAACGACTGTTAAAATCAAGTAGTGTAAAAACTGTAATAGATTATAGAATTAAAATATGATAATGAAGGGACGTTAAATGTCTTACAATAAGAACTCAGTGGCATAGCGTTAATTTTGCCGCCCAGGGTTGGTCGAAAATTTTCCGCCCCCTATTTTTTTCATTAATCAAGAAAACTGATGAGAAGTCAAACAATTTTAAATTCTTTAACTATTTAAAAACGCTTTCTTCATCAAAGCAAAATCTTCTGTGTATTTATCATTTTCAATATGCCGCCTTATTACTCCGGTACGAAAACTAAACTACAAATGACCAAAAAGAGTATTAAAATGAGAACTCGCAGAAAAGACACAACAAAGATGGAAAACTGGAAAACTTTCATCGAAAAAGCAATGGCAGATAAAGATCTAAAAATGAAGGATTCTAACATAAGAGAAAAGTGAAGGGAAAAACGGCGAGCTTGTAATGAGAAAATGCCGAAGAAGAAGAAGATCGAATCTTTTCTGGAGCACAAAGGTTAATTATTTTCAATCTGGCCTTGGAACGCCACTATCACATCCTTCACTTGTTATATTGTGTGGCCAGGGGAATTACCATGCAACAAGACTATCTTGTCTTGATATTCTGGTCATTTTTCGCAATAAAGCTTGATTCAAATTTACAATTGCAAGTAGTTATTGCGTTTGATTCTCATTCTTATCCAACAATTCTTAAAATTTGATGTTTTCAAACATTTTTGGTGATTTACCACTTCTCGTTCTAAAAGAGTGAAACGGGATGTCTAAGTTTGAATGAAATAATGTAAAGTTAATCAAAGATCAAAATTTTAAATATAAAACAAAGTTAATCTATATTTTTATATATAGAAATACAATACAAGTGTCTGTTATTGTTATATCATTTTAACTAGCGCACACGATGTAAGAAACTTTTTTAGTGATTTTTTCACACATTATTGGAGTTTTAGTATGGATTCCTAATTTTTTTTGAAAATTTAAAGTAGCCTATGTTCACCGGAAATAGTGTAGCTTCTCAACAGTGAAAGAATTTTTCAAATCAGTCAAGTAGTTTCGGAGCCTATGCAAAGCAAACAAACAATCAAATCTTTCCTCTTTATAATAATAGATAGAAGATAGAAGATAGATAACAGCTTTTTAAATAACGTTATTTCACTAAATTAGTATGAAAGTTTATGTAGTACTTATACCAAATAGGCAAATTTTAATTTGTGTTCGTTTTTCAACAATCAAACCTTTTAAAATTTAATTTTTTTATGAACCAATGATTGTGATCTGGAGCAATTATGTATTCTGCTGAAAAACATTAAGGGAGCAATTTCTTGTCATATATTTCATTATCAATGTAAATATAAAATCTTCCATACTATTTTTTCTTCGATATTTAGAACAATTTGAAAACCAATTGTTGTCATTGAAAATAAATAAAATATTCGAATTTATTTCCACGCTTTCCACCTATTTCCAACACTTTTGTATGTACAACGTCCAAATGCGTGAAATCAAAAAGCTTTTTAGTCGTGAAATTCAAAATAAAACAGATCATAATTTTTTTCGTTTTACATTGTATTTTCACATAAAAGGGCTCGTTTGTGTCGATGAAATTTGGAAAGTGTTTTTCTTATACGATGCAGATATATAATAAGGATTGGTTTTTAAAAATTTCTACCTTAAAAGAGTGAAAAATGATGGCAAAGTTTGTATGGGATAGCGTATAATAAACAATCGAAATTTCAAATTTCATAATCAAAGTGCCGTTAAAGACAAAATGTTATTACCCCTTCATAGAAAACAAAGTTGGTTTATTATTTGAAACAAAAACTTAGGGTTTCCTTAAAAATTTGAACTCTGATAGATTTATCTGAAAAAGGATAAGTTAAGTTGATAAGTGAACATTAAGGTCTTTGGTTTCCACATATTGTGAATCTAAAAATCTGAAATACGTATCCCCAAATAAATACATAAGTAAGCGAGTACCCTCTGAAAGTCGGTAAACTAAAAGAAAATACTTAATGGCAATTTTGTCAACTAAAGTTAGTGGCTCCTAGCAACAGAGAAAGAATGATAATTAAAAAGGGATGGAGTATTTTGAAAGTTAAATATTTGGTAAGTCATAATGATAAAAGAAATTTAAAATGATCTTCTAGAGCAAAAGGTATACTCCAACTCGTGTATGGTGAACTCGAGACTATCGAATATTGTTTAATTATTTAATTGAAATTCAGATATTTTAATAATAAGTGATAGTTACTCAATGGTAATACTTAATTATGGAAGAACTGGGTTTCGTGCAATTGTACATATTTCAATTTCGCGGTAGTGTTGTACATTGCAGGAGGGTAAGAGTTTTGGGAAAAATGTAATTCGGGAATCGAGACAATGAGATGGGATTCCTACTGATATTGAAAAATCTAAATCCTTAACTTCTGATGTTTAAACGCGAGTATTTTGGAAACTTTTTACTGTTTTAAGTCATAATTAAGACTGACTTTATTGAACTTGACGATATTTTTCATTTATGCATAGATTCTGATTCATTGACGGATTATTTGGTTCACGATAGGTATACATATTGTTTTGTGGTATTTATGAATATTTTTTGAAAATTAATTGATTTTTACCAACATCTATTTAATTTTAATCAACAGTTTATAAAATGTGTCTTTTTAAAGTCGATAAAATAGTGCTTTTAAGTATGATTATGTTTTTCGTAAAAGAAATAAGAAACATTAAAAATTTTCTTAAATCACTATAAATAGCAAATCTAAAAAGAAAATATAACCACCACCTACGTTACGCAGACGAAGTCGTGGGCATTAGCTTGTATATCCATAAATCTACAAGAACTCTTCACATATGTCTAAATTCTGGCTGAGAGTTATATGTAGTAGACAGATTGAAAAAAAATGATGAATTTTTTTTTCTTAATTATAACGAAAATAATGTTGGGAATAACAAAAAAAAAATCTGTGAAAGTTTAAGCTCTTAATATTAATATTAAGAGGTGCCGCATGGCAAATTTCGATTTTCCGTTTAAATAACATGGGAACAATATTCTCTTGCACTTTGGAATTTTATAGCTCACGTTGGTGACAATATTTCGGAATAACCAAGGTATATTCTTGTAGAAAATTGAACGATCTACAAAAAAGGTTTGTTACAAGGTTTGTTAAAAAGGTGTTTGATATATTTATTCCTTCAAAAGTTATTCGAGGTCAAATTTGAACTAAAGATAATTTTTAATATTTTTTCAATTTTTTGACGCAACCATCAATTGTATGAGAAAATTTTATAGGACATTTTTTGTAGAACACTTTCTTTTTCTATAACTTATCTCTATAAAAGTTTTTATGTTTTTCACAGGTCCTAAGTTATTTAATTAAAATAAAAAAAATATTTTTTATGTTAAAATATAATAATTCAGGGAGTTTTCAGTTTAATGTTTTTGTAGAGCACTTTTTTTTCTATAAATTATCGATATAAAAGTTTTTGATATTTTTTACAGGTCCTAAGTTATTTAATTAAAATAAAAAAAATATTTTTATGTTAAAAATATAATAATTCAGGGAGTTTTCAGTTTAATGCAAACAACTTAGGACCTGTGAAAAATATCAAAAACTTTTATAAAGATAAGTTATAGAAAAAAAAGTGCTCAACAGAAAATTTCAAATAAAATTTTCTTATAAAATTGATGGTTGCGTCAAAAAATTGATAAAATATTAAAATTTCTCTTTAGTTCAACTTTGACCTCGAATAACTTTTGAAGGAATAAATATATCAAAAACTTGTAACATACCTTTTTTGTAGATCGTTCAATTTTCTACAAGAATATACCTTGGTCATTCCGAAATATTGTCACCAACGTGAGCTATAAAATTCCAAAGTGCAAGAGAATATTGTTCCCATGTTATTTAAATGGAAAATCGAAATTTACGATGCGGCACCTCTTAATATTAATATTAAGAGTTTAAACTTTCACATGATTTTTTTTTGTGATTCCCAACAATATTTTCGATATAATTAAGAAAAAAAAACTTCATTTTTTTCAATCAGTCTAATAAACATTTATTATTTTATTCTCCTGAACTAATGTAAGCGAATTGCAAAGGAAAGATTGAAAAACACATGAGTAGAGTAGGTAATACTGAACTATAAAGAAGTTTTGAAATTAAATTAATTTTCCAACTTTGGAAATTCTCTTGAAACACTTTTCTCTTTATTCACTTTGCACAAAAACGATAGATAGATACTGAGATCGGCACTAAGTTCATCCCGTTTTCAAATCACTTTAGTGGAGGATTCTGTCTTCAGAAACGAATTGTCAATCGACTGATCAAACATTGAACAATTGCAAACTTCTGAAATCGGGGACCAAAAAAAAATTCAAACGTTTCTTACACGCACAACGGCAATAATTCAATTATCGGTTACATTCACGTTCGATCAATACCCAGCAATTGATAAAATTGATAAAACAATGTTCCATTTATCCAACGTAAATTGAATTTCGGATAAAATTATATTACTTATAGCCGAACGGTGTTTAGACACTTTTGTAATCGAACATGTATTGCACATTGACGGTGTTTGGTTTCGGGCTGGTTTTTTTTTCTCCTTTTTTCGTTAGATGCAACCCGATCAATATTGCATTCGACATTTAAACCCTTTTCCGATAATGTTCTTGTATAACGTTTGTGTTAAAAGTTTTACATATAAAAGCTCTGATTTTTTTCTCTAAAACAAACACCATTTGAAGCAAAATTTATTTAACAAAAATAAGAATTGATTTTCTCTTTTAAGACCTAAAAAAAAATTGAAGATAATTGATAAAAAAAAAAGCCATCTTATGCTGACAATTTATGGCCGTCTAGAAAAGATTGAAGATACATTTATGTATCCAGCTCTTGTCATTTACGATTTATTCATGCAGATTACTTAAAACGTTCCTCTGACAATTTGTCGTGATGTTTGATAAATTTTTTTCTGTTCCCAAAAAAAATAAAATAATGTTTTTGTTGCTGTAAAATGTTGTCTTTGTTGTACTTAAAACGGGGTGGTGTAGCACATAATATAGAGAATTGGGTTATAGCAGAAACGCGAGATATTCATTCAATTCTCCCGAGAATATAAATGAACCTCTCTGATCTCTCATTTGCAGCAAACGATTGGCCTGAATAGCGATTTTATATCGGGGAGTCAAGCAAATAAAAATAAAAATTTTCAAATTTAAATAAAATGGAACGGAAGTGGGGGTGTTATGGATAAAAATTTGAATTGATATCGAGGATAAATTGTATGGGAACTGTCTGAAAATTATACCCTTAATTTCGGGGATTTGTTTAGCACCTTTTTTTATTACTTTTCGTATAATTTTATCTGTAGAACACCTTATAATAATTGGACGAAAATATTGTGTTTTCATCACTTAAAAGTTCATAAAATCATTATAAATAATTGCAATAAATTTTGTGGGTAAAATAGTTTTCAACTGATTTTTTTCTCGATAGGGTTAAATTTTATTCGATTCATGTTTTTTGAAAATTATTTATTAAAGTATAAGATATAAGAATATAATTTTTTAATAATAAAGAGGGAACAACAATGCTATTAAAAATAGTTATAACAAGGGACCTCTTTTCCGGGGAATCATTTGCCGGATTTTGATAAAATTAGAAACATTTATCGGCTTAAGTTATTTCAAAGTCGTACAAAATCTTATTTATTATCCTAAAATATGCAATGGTTAATCAAATATCCGATAAACTACAAATTCGGTATTAGATTCTTTGTTTTTTGTTCAAAATGTTCTTAAATTTAAAGGTCTAGGGGTATAAGTTTGGTGAATCAACTTCGGGAAGAATTTTAAATGAAAGGACATAGGACGATTAGTAAAATCTCTTTTGTAAAATTTCTTTTATCATTATGGCTTACCGTAAAAATGTCGGTATTTTCTTTTAGTTCCGAATTTCAAGGGGTACTCGCTCACTAATGTAATTTTTTGTAGATAATGATGTGTTCTGTAAAATTGTAGTACATTATTTTGTTCTATAACCAATAGTTTTTGCAGCATACGCGATGTAAGAATGTTTTTTGGTAATTTTTTCAGACCTTGGGTTACATTATTGGAGTTTTAGTATGGATTCCTAACTTTTTTGAAAATTTAATATAGCCTATGTTCACCAGAAATAGTGTAGCTTCCCAACAGTGAAATAATTTTTCAAATCGGTCAAGTAGTTTCGGAGACTATTCAAAGCAAACAAACAATCAAATCTTTCCTCTTTATAATAATAGATAATAGATAAGAGAGGATAAAGATGATCCTTAAACACCTTATTATTCAATTTTTCCCAAATTTCCAAATTTCATAGTTTTACGAAGTACTAATAATAAACCACAAACAAAGTCTCTTTGACATGAAATATATTATATGTAAACCCTATATTAAAAAATTACTATTCAAACGATAGAATGGTAGACAAAAATTTGCTAAAAAATACAAAACTAAACAATTCTACCAACAATGAAAGCCATAGAAATGATTTTTAAAACCAAAAAAATATTTTACCCAATAGGAAGCCAGCTGATTTAGAAAACTGAGAATATTGTGGAATCGTTTTGAAACAATAAAATGGAAAATTTCGGAAAAATTTGATATCTACCAAAAAAATAAATATATAAACTTTAAAATAGCTCAACTTTGTATACTTGAACAAGTGCCAATTTTTCTAGTTTTTATGAATACTTTGTTAAAACTTTCGACGTAATAATATTATCAATAATATTGCAATTTTCCTTCAAATTTAAGTTATAATTTTGTACAATTAATAGTTTAATTGCGATGCGATTTATCTATCTCTGAAGAGGTTAGAGCTTTAAATAGCAATTAAAGTTTTTCCAAAATATTTTTCAAACATTCATAATTTACCATTTATGTTTTTGGTTGTGTTTATTAAATCATTGACAAAGTCTCGACATCAGGTCTTTACTTTTTAACATTTTAATTAAAATTTTACACCGAATGATATTCGAAAAGTTTTCTTTCAAAGCAAACCCTTTTGAAATTTCGTAAATTGAATAATTTTTTTTTGTGTTATGTTTTACAGCAGACAAATAAATGTATATGTGTATATCTATAGTGAATTCGTTGGAAAGCACTTGAACGGCTAATTTTTAGAGGAATTCTGAATATTTTATTTCAAACAAAATTTAACACAAAAAGTTAATTTATTCAAAGCTTGGCAAAAAGCTCGTGTTTTGTATACACGTTTTTATAAGGTAACAGGTAGTTGAAATTTTCTATTTCTTTTTAATAATTTGTATGCTTGTGACATTTATAAAATTAATTTAAACGTACTACGATTGTTGCACTATTTTAATTAATGTTTTGCACTATTTAATTAATGGCAAATGAACAATTTCAAATTTCAAATTTTCAAATTTTTCAATTTTGCTTAATCATTACTTAAAGTAATCCACTATTTATTATTACATGACGTTCCAGGGGAATTACATAGATTGATCAACTCTGTCTCTCTACCTCAGCTAAGGAAGAAAAATCCTCGTAATGATCAAAATTAACGATTTTTTTTAAATTTAATTTTTTTTTTCGTACATACTTTAAACTCAATATAAAATAAATCTTGGTAGAACTTGCAATTACGAAATCAATCGTTCAAATCAGCCAGGGGAATTACATTTCACTTTTGTAAAAACTGAAAATTGAAAAATTTATGTTTGGCAAAGGGAAACTTTCATATTCGTAAAGTACATACTTGGACAGAAGAAATTTTGCGAAATTTATTGATTCCTTTTCATAAATTAATTATTTTTCTCACATTTTTTTTACAAACGGGCCGTTCATAAAATACGTTAGCATACAAGGGGGCGAGGGGTCTTCGGTAATGTGACGTTCGCCGTTCGTCAAAAAAATTTAAATTCATATTTCTTTCGACTATTTTTCTTTTTCAATTTTTACCACAATAAAAAGGCATTCATTTCGTATTTAGTAAATATTAAATATATAGTTTTTAAATATATAGAAATTTGTGCACTTTTAATTGAAAATTATCATATTTAGGAGGGGTCATAGTTTTGCGATGAAATATTTCTAGAAGGGTCACAGAAAGTGTGACACAACGTGACAATGGGGGGGGGGCAGAAAAAGCTTATTTTAGCGTGACGTATTTTATGAACGGCCCCAAACAATTCTTAAATATTGTCTCCACAGCTTTCCCTATAAGACAAAAGGTAGGATTACTGAAGTTAGGTATAAAATAATTGTAATTTTGCTTAACTAAAGTTGTAGTAGGAAAAATAAATAAGTCATCGACCTATACTTATGAATGGTTGGCTTAAGAATGTTTCTGAGATATATTGTTAAGCCAACCATTCATTTGGAGATTTAAAAATGTTTTAAAAGATAAAATTAGGAACTAAGTTAATAATTTAGGTTCTACATTATGAAAAAAGCAAATATTTTTTTTAAGTCATTTTATAGCTACTAGTCATCAATGGCTGAGGATACCAAAGTATATCGTTACATTTTGTTGTACAATTGGATTTATTTAGCTGGGATATAGTGCTATTTATACTTTGGGGGAAATAAAGCCAATTTGTTACCCCTATTAGGTAAAACTTTGAATCCTATTTTCTCAATAGAAATAATTGATATAAAAAAAACGTTAAATAGTTTGCTTTAAAGATGCTTTTCATGAAAAATGAAAAAAAAAAACGATTTTGTTAGGGAAGAAAGTTTGTTGTAACGATAAGGGTGGAATTTATCAAACATTTGTCACTTCTCCCATTAAAAGTCCATAAACACTAATCGGTGTTGGACGGTAGAATAATACAGGAAAAATTCTATGAAACTTCTAATTATTAATTATTTACATTATCTTTTTAAAGGATTTTTTATTTTTCTTTTTAAACATCACATTTCATCGAATTTCGGACTTCTTCAGGTACCACTATAATTCTTTATAACACAATTCAACTGTCAATTACAAATGATGTTACCTTGGTAACTATAATTATAATGGTTGTCACGACATATTTTGATTCTAATTATTTAATATTTAATCCAAATTTAATTATTTGAGGACACATTAATGTTTTCTTGTAATTTTAAGAATGTTAAACAATTTTTATCAAGCCGTTGTATGGTGTTGGATTTTATGTCTTGTTTTTTTTTCTCGTATATCGTTGTTAAGATTTTTGCCACCATTGTTCCCTCATGATGATGGTCAGCGGAATGTAAATATTTTCTAATTTTGTAAAGGCAGATTAATGTACCCTACGGGTTCAATTCCTACCACATAAATTAAAAGTTAAAAAAAAAGAATTATTTAGTCTTTAAAACGAATTGTAAATACAATTCATTTTTGTTTTAAAAAATTTGAATTGGATGTATAACTCGAATATGTCATAAGAACCATTATAAATATAATTTCAAAGGTAATATAATAGATAAATGACAGTTAAATTGTGTTAAAAAGAATTATATTAGTACCTGAAGAAGTCCGAAATTCGATGAAATGTGATGTACAAAAATAAAAAAAAATATCATAAAAAAGAAGATAAATAATAATTTAACAAATCTAAGATCCAAGAAAATATTTACTTCAAATTATTACAATGAAATCATAAACGAAAATATTTTAATATTATTCATTTAAAAACCACCAAAAAATTTTTTTTTCAATTTTAAGGGATTGACTGAACTAATTACATTCTGAAAATGAACCCAAGTTTGCTTCAAGTTCAAATATTTTACTCTTTAATCAAAAATGCATTCATTCCACTTTCATTCTATTAAAAAGAAGAAAAAATCGGTATAAAAAGTGCAACATAACGGATAATTCAAATTAATTAATGGGAAATAATAATTATTTTAAACACAAACCATTTAAAATTTCATACCGACTCTTTAAAGCAGTGTTCCTCAAACAATGGGCCACACAAAACTTACATTCTCTGTAACTGTAACAATGGAAAATTTTGCAACAAAAAGTTTTATTTCCAAACACTGATTTATAATATCTGATAGTTTAACCAAATGAAGTAACTAAAATTATAGATTTTTCACGCAAAAAAAATAATTGGGAAACGCTGCTCTATCGGCGAGTGTTGTAGTTAGTGGAAGCCTTAAGGGGATAATTGCAACTAGCGATATTATTGCAGTAGATTGCTTTCGCTACCCATTTATATTCCACAAACACCTGAGGTTATAAGCAATGAAATGCAACAGAGCTTCCCACACCAATAAAATACATTTTTTAATTTATCCTCGCAAATATGTCAATCGCCAGACAAATTAACCCCTTCCAATCGATTGAAACCCTTTAAAATTTGCCGGTTGCATTATCGTGTCTCTGGTTTAGTGTATAATGAGCTCATCAACTTTCAAATAAATGCAACAACAGCACATATCCCGCACTTCTATGCACATTGCATACCTACACATTTATGGTTGAAATGGTAGAGTTATAAACTATCGATTTACGACTATCTGCAACGATTTATTACACTAGATTTTGCATGTAATACGACGGATGTTATTGTAATTTCTCATATAAATATTATATTAGACGATTGAATAAAACATTTTCCACATTGTCATTAGCATAATTAAAACTTTAATTTAGTGCACCAGAAGACTTGCAGTAAAAATTGCTGGTTAAAACAGAAAAAAAATAACGTTAACAATTATTTTCTTAACTTTTTTGCAAGTTTCAAATCTCTATTGATTAATTATTAATCTTAGAAAATTAGCAAGACAAATAGAGGTTTTTAATACTTTTTTTCTCAATAACTATAAATTTGGTTTTATTAAACTATTTTGTATATAGTTTACTGAAATATTAGGTATACAATATATATATTGTGTACTAGACTGATTCAAAAAAAATTATGAATTTTTTTTCTTTTTAATTATATCGATAATATTGTTGGGAATGGCAAAAAAAAAATCCTGTGAAAGTTTAAGCTCTTAATATTAATATTAAGAGGTGCTGCATCGCAAATTTCGATTTTCCATTTAAATAACATGGGAACAATATTCTCTTGCACTTTGGAATTTTATAGCTCACGTTGGTGACAGGGCTTTTAAAAAATGGCGAACGAGCATAGCGCGAAGGCAAAGTCGTCACAAATAAATTAGTAAAATGGTTTAGATACCGGCCCCTGTGGTTTACTTATATTAGCCAACGGATTGCTAAGCATGATCTTGTGGTACTATGTTGTAAGTGACTCTTAGCGGTCTTCATCCTAAAGTGAAAACTAAAACTCCAAATTGTGAATAAAAATTAGGTTATATACTAATTTGCTTATGTGTGCGGGTGGTGTACGTGTGCTTGTGATCAAAACTGCTAGTGTGTGTGTGCAAGTAATACTAATTACACATCACAAACAGTTGGAATCAAAGTGTCACACAATCAAAACAATCAAAACATTTAATAAATGTCAAACTCCAAAAATAAAAACTTTAAATTGTAGTATTTAGTCATAGATAATAAGTTTAAATTAAGTTTGATGTATATTTATAACTATATTTATTATTGTTTATTAATTATTATTGTTTATTATTGTTTATTAATTATTATAGTTTATTATTGTTATCATTATTATAATATTTATAATTAGTTTTAAAAATCTAGTCATTTAAGCTAATAATAGTTATTAAGCATGGAATTAGAAGGTAGTGATAGTGACACTGCCGTCAACGAGTGGCAAGGACAAAAATCCAAGTCCAAGTCCCGTAAAAGAAAAAACAATGACGGAACAGTCGAAGCTAACAACAAAAAGGCCGCCACCTCTGCTAACGTTGATACTCAAAACCGATATCAGGTGTTAAGCGAGCTGCCCATCAACGAGCCGCCAACCAACAATACCGTCCCTAAACCACCACCCATTTTCATCCCCGACGTTAAAAATATAAAACCTCTACTGGAAATTATCGAAGTAGCTGTAGAAAGGGGACAATATCACTACAAAATGGTCAACGTAAGCCAAGTACGACTATCAGTTGATACAATAGAAGGGTACCGGAAGACAATAAAAGTATTAAACAACCGTAAAGTCTCGTACCACACCTTCCAGATAAAACAAGAAAGGGCTTATCGAGTGGTCATTAAAAACCTCCACTTTTCTACTCCGACAGAGGATATTAAGACTGAGCTGACAGAAAAAGGGCACACTGTCAGACAAGTTTCTAACATAAGAAACAGCATAACGAAACAACCGCTGCCTCTGTTTTTTGTAGATCTTGAACCGAAACCTAACAACAAGGATATCTACGAAACCAATTATCTGTTAGGAGCGAAAATAACAATTGAACCTCCAAACAAAAAGAGGCAAATAGCTCAATGCAAACGTTGCCAACGTTACGGGCACACTCAGAGCTATTGCATGCGGCAGGCTCGCTGCGTGAAATGTGGAGAGGACCACCACACCAATACTTGTACCAAATCCAGAGACATTCCGGCTAAATGCGCACTGTGCCATGGAACGCACCCAGCGAACTATAAGGGCTGCGAGGTATATAAAGACAAACAAAAGAAAAAATTCCCTCCGGCTAATAAACCAAACATCACCTATCCTCCTCATCGCTCATCCCTAGAAAATAGTTACCTTAATAACCTCCCTCCAACCAACCCAATAATGCCAAACGTCAGTTACGCCCAAGCTCTAAAAGAAAATCAACGTCGAACAGATTGGCCCCAGGCGGAATCATCCAACAGTGAGCAACAAACATCCCACAACCTGGAACAACGACTTAGTCGACTTGAGGACATCATAGCTAAGCAGGCGGAACAAACTGCCTTACTACTGAACCTGCTAACAGCCTTGGTGTCTAAAATGGGTTAAAATGGCCAACGAATATAGAATGGTTCTCTGGAACGCCAACGGAGTTTGCCAGCATAGGGCAGAACTGGAAGCATATCTGAAGACCAATAAAATCGACGTTATGCTAATCACCGAAACGCACTTCAGTGACAGATCTTTCCTTAGAATAAGGGAATACGACTTTTACCATACTAATCACCCGAATGGAAGGGCACATGGCGGAACAGCAATTATCATACGAAGCGAAATCAAACATCATGAACTCGAAGGATTTCACACAGAATACATGCAAGCCACGTGCATTCAAATCGAAGATTGGCTAGGACCAATGATAGTTGCCTCCGTCTATTGCCCCCCAAGACATCAACCAAATAAGGACGGGTTCAAACAACTATTCACAAAACTAGGGAACAGATTTGTTGCTGGAGGCGATTATAATGCAAAACACACATGGTGGGGCTCAAGACTTTTGACACCGAGAGGAAGAGCCCTCTATGATGTGATCCATAGTTTGCAATTGGGCGTGTTATCGGCAAACCAACCAACTCACTGGCCCACGGACAGAAATAAGATACCTGATGTACTGGATATATTCGTTACTAAGGGCATAAACCAGAACTACACCGCTACTTCTACCGAACCGGATTTATCGTCAGATCACTCCCCTGTATTGCTAAGGATAAGTACCAGTATCCTTAGAAAAACTCGACCACAATATCTGCACAACAACAAAACAAATTGGAGGAAATATCGTAGCATTCTGCAAAATAGTCTACCTCATCGATTCGAATTAAAAACGGATAATGACATAGAGCATACATGTAAATACTTTACTGCTGCGATGATCGATGCTTCCGTCACTGCGACACCAACTGGGCCGATGGCGGTCGTGGAGTATGATTGTCCCGCACAGGTAAGAGAAATGATTGCAGAAAAAAGAAGGCTGCGCAAGGAATGGATGCGCTCCCGTGACCCGCGAGACAAAACAACCCTCAACAGAGCGACAGCCAGATTGAAAACGGTCCTAAGAGAACTGAAGGAAGAATCAATGCAATACTTCCTCAATAACTTAACGGCCACTTCAGCCACAGACTACTCTCTCTGGAAAACTACAAAAAAAATCAAGAGGCCCCACAAATCAGTCCCACCAATCAGACAGCAAAGTGGGGAATGGGCCAGAACTGATAGAGAAAAAGCCGAAACGTTTGCTACTCACTTGGCAACAGTTTTCCAACCCTTCGATGACCAACATGAGCTCACCGCTGAAGAAACAGCAAATGATCAACCAAGTAATGGAGCAGAACTATCTTCTTTCTATATTACACCTGAAGAAGTGGCTTCTTGCATACATGAAAAGGTAAACCCAAAAAAGGCTCCGGGATACGAGAGAGTAACTGGTCGAATGTTGAAAGAACTCCCTTCCAATGCAATCATGTTGCTTGCCTCCATCTTCAATGCCATCATTATCAGAGGTTATTTCCCATCATACTGGAAGATTGCAAAGATAATCATGATCCACAAGCCAGGAAAGCCCGAAAACGACGCGAAGGCATATAGACCAATCAGCTTGCTACCCACACTGTCGAAATTGTTCGAAAGGCTATTTTTAAAAAAACTGCAACCCTGTATCGATGAACAGAGTCTCATTCCAAACCACCAGTTCGGATTCCGCAAGGAACACTCCACCATCGAACAAGTTCACAGAGTAGCATCTACAATCATGAGGACGCTAAACGATAAGGCTTACTGTTCCGCAGTTTTTCTGGACATCACACAGGCCTTCGACAAGGTGTGGCATCTGGGGCTGCTGTATAAGTTAAAAAAGGTGGTACCTTACCCGCTCTACCGCGTCCTCCAGTCCTACTTGGAGGATAGAAAATTCTTTGTCAGCTACAACGAAGATCAATCGGGACTCCACCCGGTCGGTGCTGGGGTGCCACAAGGTAGCATACTGGGACCCACACTATACTTAATTTATACGGCAGATTTACCTATCACTGACAATTTGGTAATTGCAACGTACGCGGACGATACAGCGATCATGGCGACAGATCAATGCCCACAGGTTGCGACCGAAAAATTACAAAGGGCCCTCAACGATTTGGAACCATGGCTTAATAAATGGCAAATAAAAGTCAATGAAGCCAAATCTGTTCATGTGACATTCACTACTCGGCGAGATACCTGTCCACCGGTATATCTCAACAACCTTCAGGTGCCGCAGGCGACAGAAGTCAAGTATCTCGGAATGCACTTGGACAGAAGACTTACGTGGCGGAGACATATAGCTGCCAAAAGAGATCAGCTTAAAGCCAAATGCCGTCAACTGCAGTGGCTGATTGGTTGGAGGTCGCAATTGTCCCTGGACAATAAACTACTGATATACAAAGTAATTCTGAAGCCAGTCTGGACCTACGGCATTGAACTGTGGGGAACAACTAGCAACTCCAATGTGGATATCCTACAGCGCTTTCAGTCTAAGACACTCAGACTCATTACGAACGCTCCATGGTATATCACTAACCACGACATACATAAAGACCTGAAGATGACCACCGTGAGAGAAGAGATCGCCAGATTCAGCCAAAAATATCAAAAAAGACTGGAAGACCACGCCAATCATCTGGCGATCAGCCTACTTGACAACAGCGGAGAGAACAATAGACTGAAGCGCTACACGTTTCTGGAATTGCCTCACAGGGAGTAAGTTCAAGGAGTTTGATTTTGACTCAATAAAGAGTCAATATAGAGCGCGGACGTAGACCAGATTTGCTCATTGTCCAGGGACAGATTGCAAATACACAAAAACGGGGAAAAAAAAAAAAAAAAAAAACGTTGGTGACAATATTTCGGAATGACCAAGGTATATTCTTGTAGAAAATTGAACGATATACAAAAAAGGTATGTTACAAGTTTTTGATATATTTATTCCTTCAAAAGTTATTCGAGGTCAAAGTTGAACTAAATAGAAATTTTAATATTTTTTCAATTTTTTGACGCAACCATCAATTTCATGAGAAAATTTTAAAGGACATTTTTTGTAGAGCACTTTTTTTTCTATAACTTATCTCCATAAAAGTTTTTGATATTTTTCACAGGTCCTTAGTTATTTAATTAAAATAAAAAATAAATTATTATGTTAAAAATACAATAATTTAGGGAATATTATTAATTTAAAACAATAAAATTACGAATATTTTCAATTTAATGCAAATAACTTAGGACCTGTGAAAAATATCAAAAACTTTTATAGAGATAAGTTATAGAAACAAAAGTGTTCTACAAAAAATATCCTACAACATTTTCTCACAAAATTGATGGTTGCGTCAAAAAATTGAAAAAATATTAAAATTTCTCTTTAGTTCAATTTTGACCTCAAATAACTTTTGTAGGAATAAATATATTAAAAACTGTAACAGACCATTTTTGTAGATCGTTCAATTTTCTACAAGTTTATACCTTGGTCATACCGAAATATTGTCACCAATGTGAGCTATAAAATTCCAAAGTGCAAGAGAATATTGTTCCCATATTATTTAAAAGGAAAATCGAAATTTGCGATGCGGCACCTCTTAATATTAATATTAATAGCGTAAACTTTCACAGGATTTTTTTTTGTTATTTCCAACAATATTTTCGATATAATTAAGAAAAAAAAATCATAATTTTTTTTGAATCAGTCTAGTTTTTATGTTATTTATTTTCTGTAATAACCAGCAATTTTTACTGCAAGTCTCGAGAAAAATATCAAAAACTTTTTTAAAGATAAGTTATAGAAAAAAAAGTGCTCTAACAAAAATGTCCTATAAAATCTATATATATAAAAGAAAGTCGTGTTAGTTACACTATTTATAACTCAAGAACGGCTGGACCAATTTTCATGAAATTTTCTATGGATTTTCGGTAGGCATGGGAATCGGATATAAAGTATATTTTATACCTCTAGAAGATTAAGATGTCCCTCGACATCTGCAAATTCTTACGCTTACTTGCCTATATACTATTTGTAATCCTTGATGCCTGTGATTTATTTTGAAAAACGCTTAGGAACGTTTAAATTTGACAATTTATTTATTTAATTTCTGTGTTATTCACATATTTTACTTAATATTTATTGTAATATGGAACAATTGGGGAAATGACAATCATTTGCCAATTTTGTAAGGCGTTAAAATACAGCGGTGAATCTACTGGGTTATGTTGTGCTGGTTAATTAGTAAAATTACCCCAATTGGTCCCATCACTAATCCCATTACGCTCATTAGTTTATGGGATAGGAAATTATTGTAAAAACTCTTTGGCCAATATTCAAAAACTAAGTAGTAGTTTACAGATGATGTCGTTTCGCCCATAAAACAAATATGTTTAAGGAAGTACTAAAGAAAACAGGAATATTTCCAGTAAGCTTGCAGTCCCTGATTAATAGCGATCTTTGGATCGAATTGGCCAAAAAAACAATTCAATTTTGAAGGACACAAATAGACAAATACAAAAATATGCTTAGAAATATTTATGTATGTCCTTTAATTCATATATAGGTGAGAATTTAAGGATTTTTCGTAAGCATATGAGTTTTACCGTGCTTAATGTTTTTAAGGGTGTAAATTTATATAAGTAAAATGCAATGTTTATTAATTTAATTGTTAATAATTATTGTTATTATTAGTAATTTAATAATTACAAATGTAGGAATATTACCGATATCAATTGATTTTTGCAATTCAATTTTAGGTGGAACGAAGTTAACCGGGTCCTTTGATATTTGATAAAAAAAATAATTTTCATATAACATAATCAAGTTTATATTAATCGTAACGCAGGAAATTGGTAAAACGCTTTATTTTTAAATCTATTTAATATTATTACCATACACAAAAGAATTTAATGAAACCATGAAATGAAATTTGAAATTTGGTTTGTTTGTAAAAACAATTAAAATATTATTAAACTGTATATATACGAAAAATTCAAGTATATACTCAACTGTTGATATGAAATACCATAGTACAAGCTTGAACGCCAAAATGAGAGAATGGCAGCTTTAAATATGTCGTTTAAGAAATTTAAACCGGTTGGAGGTATTTATTATTTGTTGTCAATTATAAATACATTAACACCTCTCTCCGAATCCATTAGTGACACCTTTGAGCTTACCTTTTTCACACATTTTGGCCTTCACACAGAGAATCGTTTGGAATTTCACACCAGCTTGGAACTAAGCCGGTTTCGGTCACAATATTGATTATTATGGATCAAAGGTCGATAATTCGAACGTAAATTTCTGCCTACCTGCATTCTTTCGTATGATTCAATAACAGGTTTATTGATTTTGATAATAATTTGTTTTCAGGCATATCTTAGGCGTGTTTCGCCAAAAATAAGTATAAAGGTCCCAAACAAGTCTCATCTAAATAGTTGTACCAATATTTTATTCTGTTTTTCTTCGGTTCCAATTTAAAGGCAGCTTAACTGTTTTGATAGAAACTTTGAAATTAAGTTCAAATAATTTTTCTTCGGAAGAAAAGGTTGCCTATTTACGTTTAATTATTAATAATAAAAGTTGCATATAGAAGAAGCCCGATTAAAACTATTAAATGGACATCCATTAATTGGATATAAATTGGATTCTTTAATTAAAAATCTATGTTTTTTTAAAGATATCAAACAAGCATTTTTAAATCAGAAGTGGCCAACCCAAATTGTATTGCGGGTCACTTCGGAAATGCATCATAACTCCGCGGGCCACCATTAAAGTTATATATCAAATTCTCCATGCAAAATTTAGATACACTGTAAACATTTATAGTATATTGATTTTCACCACTGTGGTCATTATAAAATGTATACATTTTATAAAAGTCTGATGCATCTCGCGGGTTGGCCACCTCGGACAATCTTTGATTGAAATAAACAATGAATAATCTATGTTTTATTTACTTATATAGAATTGTTATTTTGGATTGTGTTGATTTCAAAAACTCAAAAAGTTTTGCATCGATTTAGCTCAAATTTTGTCACGATATATAATCCGTTTTAATGATTGTTTTTATCTTTTCTTGTGTCAATAACATATCTGTGATCCCAAAAAAAACGGGTTTTTCAACGGTCAATACAATAGCCGTTAACTGTCAATACTTCATTGTTATGATCGTATAGTGATTTTTAGAGGTAGAAGTTCTCAAAATGTCATTGATTAATGTATATATTGAAGATGAGTTATAATTGGTACAACAAGGGGTTCTACGGGTTGACAAGGGAGGTAATTCTTATAATTTTCAAACTTTTTTTTCCAAAATTCAATTTATTTATTTACAACTATTGGCTGGCATGACAACGTCTGCATCTTCAATCAAAAAAATTAAAAAATATTATAAACTAGTAGTTACCCGTTGCATTCGCAACTAAAGATTTTATCTTAATAAAATGTTTAATATGAGATAATGTAGAGTTAATCAACAATCGAAATTTTAAATTTAATAATCAAAGTATTGTTAATATAAAAAAAAATTATCTAAAATTATAATATTAAGAAATAAAATATGAGTGTTTTTTTTATATCATTTTAAAAAACGTCATTTCACTAAATTAGTATGAAAGTTTAATACTTATGTAGTACTTATACCAAATAGGCGATTTTAAATTTTGGTTCGTTTTTCAACAATCAATCTTTTTAAAATCTATTTTATTGTATGAACCAATGGTTGTGATCTGGAGTAATTATATATTCGGCTGCAAAGCATTAAGGTAGCAATTTTTTGCAATATATTTCACTGTCAATTCATCAATTCAAATATAAAATCTTCGATACCAACTTTTCATCGGTATTTAGAACAATTTGAAAACCAATTATTGTTATTGAAAATAAATAAAATATTATAATGTACTTCCACGCTTTTTACCTTTTTCCAACAATTTTGTATGTACAACGTCCAAATGTGCGAAATCGAATAGCTTTTTAGTTATGTTAACTAACATGAAGAAGGTCATTATTTTTTTTCGTTTTACATTGTATTTTCAAATATAAGTGCACATTTGTGTCGATGAAATTTGGAAAGTGTTTTCCTGTTACGATCCAGATATATAATAAGAAAGGGGTTTTGAAAATTTCTCCCCTAAAAAAGTGAAAAACGGTAGCAAAATTTGTAAGGGATAACGTTTAAGAAACAATCGAAATTTCAAATTTAATAATCAATCAAAGTCCGTTAAAAACGAAACGTTATTACTGGTTAATAGAAAACAAAATTGATTTATTATTAGAAACAAAAACATAGGGTCCGCTTAAAAATTTAAACTTTGATAAGTAGATATATCTGAAAAGGTTAAGTTAAGTTTATAAATGAGCATTATGTTTTTTTGGCTTTCACATATTGTAAACTTGAAAATTCGAAATACGTATTCGCAAATAAACACATTAGTGAGTGAGTATCCCTACCAACGTTTTGAATGCGTAAGTGGGGATAACAGAGCGCATAGCCTATTCTACACGCACGGACGCACGATAGTCAATTTATATATAAGAAATTATAAAAATTTCTCTTTAGTTCAACTTTGACCTCGAATAACTTTTGAAGGAATAAATATATAAAAAACTTAGTAAGAGACCTTTGTACACTTTTTTGTAGATCGTTCAATTTTCTACAAGAATATACCTTGGTCATTCCGAAATATTGTCACAAACGTGAGCTATAAAATTCCAAAGTGCAGGAGAATATTGTTCCCATGTTATTTAAATGGAAAATCGAAATTTGCGATGCGGCACCTCTTAATATTAATATTAAGAGCTGAAACTTTCACAGGATTTTTTTTGGTTATTCTCAACAATATTTTCGATATAATTAAGAAAAAAAAAACATCATTTTCTTTTTGAATCAGTCTAGTGAACACTAACCGAAACATTTTCATTTGCGTGACGTATTAATGTGTCGGCAATGTTAATTAATATTTACAAAATTCCTGGGTAAACAATTTCGCTAAATTTAATAGTATATTTGGATTACAGATATTGAAACATGACGTGAAACTGTAACAAATTACAGTGTAACATATTCTTATTAATTACAAAAAAGCACACAAACATGGCATGTGGCAATGGAAACGATCGAGTCGTCGCGTGTCGACTTAAATGTTAGCATTTCCTTCGTTAAATGTTATCCTATGTTAATTCTTGCTTTTTCAATTTTATTTGCAAATGCTATCTAATGTAATAATCAATGTGAACTAATTCAATAATAATGCATAGTCAACAGAATTACTTGCGAAATCAATTATTTACAAATACTCTAAACTTGGAAATTCATCCACGGATATATAAAATCGTTGCTAGTTTGATATATGGTAGTTGAAAAATTCAATAATTAAATCATATAAAAATTATATAAAACCATCATAAATCATTTTCAATCTTTGAACTTTTAAAAAAAAGCTTTTCAGTTTTTCTTTAATACCATTCTCAGCATACTTGATAGTTTCAAGAGCAAAATATAGCAGCAGCTTACCACTTTGAGAGCTTATATCTTCGAAACTAATTAACGTAGAGTAATAAATAAAACGTCAGTAATTTGCATTATCTCTTGCAAAAACATAATTCAAACTTGACGTAGATCCAATCTTTGTATATTATACGAAGACAAAAGAAGAAGAAAAAAAAACGCGAGATAAAAATAAATCATCAGTGATATTTTCACATTTCATAAATTACAAAAAAAAAAACGAAGTAAATGTGAAGATTTATTGATTAAGTTTTTGTGAACATGCTGTATATATGTAGACGAGACGAGGGTCTCGTTAAATAAAAAGCATAAAAGAAAACTATAAACAGCACAAGTTAAGTCAATGTAAACTTGACAAAATTCCAGGGAAATCAATAGTTTTTTCAAACAAAATTAGCCATTTTTTGTCCAAGTTAGATACCTATAACTATATTTTTTAAAAATTATAAAAAAAAACCAACCTTTTTTTCTTCCTGTGAACAAAATGTTCCATTAGGCTAAGCAGGAAATCTGAAAAAAATAAAATAAAATACTAGAAAAATTTGTATAAATCTTCATTCAATTACCTATATTACTAAAGATATCTTCTATATAGTAAAACAAAAATATAAATATAAAACGTTATACAAAAGGATTGTTGCATTGTGCAACCCAAAAATGCATGTGTTTTGAGGTGCCACAAGAAAATTTTCGTTTTCATTTTAGTAATGAATAGTGAGCCCATTACGTTTTTCCTTGCACCAGGAAAAGTCCAAAAACCTAATTCTCTGAAGTTAAAGAGAATTTTTTTTAAAATAAGTTATGATAACTTTTCGAGAAGTTTTTAGGGTCGTTGATTACGAATATAACATTCATGTGATTCTCCAATGTGCATTAGGGTGTCCCAAACTATAAAGGTTAAAAAATTTTTTTTTCGAATTTCGATGCCCTTACCCTCTATTTTTTCCTATTTGACCCAAATAATTAAAATATTAAATATTATCACTATCGACCAACGATAACCCGTGCCGACTTGATCTCAAAATTTTACTATAAAAATTAATGTAGAATCCATACAGAAATATAAGATCTTTGTTAATTTAGTAAATAACACCCTACTATGTCTGTATCTTATATTTTTTAAGTATTTATTACTAAAAGGACAATATTCAGTAGTTTTTCTTTACAACGTTGGTTTTTTCAAGTTAGAATATAACTAAATTAAAACAAATTTATCGATGACTTTCTTTGAAATTAAAAATGGGTGTAACCATATCATATATCTTAGTAATAAATAAAACTTAAACTATTACACTGATCAACAAAATTTTGTAACAAGAAAAGTAAGCAGTAATTTCGAAATATCTACCTAACCTCTCCACAAAATCATATGTATAGTTTCCGCATTCCGGCATTTATCAGTAAAATTTAATATTAACAGTAGGGATAGGGAAAACCATTACGTTAAAAAAAAATTGGCGCACCAGACGATCTCTTACTCCAGGAATAAAAAATGTAAAACATGCTCCATTAGTCCAACCTAAAGATATATTTTTACCACCTCTCCATATAAAACTTGACCTGATGAAAAACTTTGTGAAAGCAATGGATAAAAATGGCGCTGGATTTCAATACCTAAAAGAAAAATTCCCTAAAATCAGTGACGCTAAGATTAAAGAAGGTGTTTTTGTAGGTCCTCAAATCAGGCAAGTGATAAAAGATGATATACTTAAAAAACAACTCGATGGTCCAGAACAACCAGCTTGGGAATCACTTATAAAAATCACTGAAAATTTTCTTTTAAATCACCGATCAAATGACTATAAAACTATTACCGAGGAACTTTTAGAGAATTATAAAGCATTAGGCTGCAATATGTCCTTAGAAATACATTTTTTACATTCACATTTAGAGTTTTTTCCCCCAAACTTGGGTGCCGTTAGTGATGAACACGGGGAAAGATTCCACCAATACATTTTTACCATTGAAAAACGATACCAGGAAAAATGGAGTCCAACTATGCTGGCAGATTTTTGCTGGGGATCACAGAGGGACGTTCCTGACGCAAAATATAGGAGAAAATTATTAGAAAGTACTTATATTAATATTATAACATTGATAAAAATTTAATTTTTGTTAAAATAATTTGTAATTTAAGAAAAGTAAAAAAAATCATATAACAATAAAACTATTTGTATCTAAAAGTTTAGACTACTAATTCTACTCTACTTGACCTTATTCCTAACAGAATCAGCCAAAATTTTTCTTGTTACACAGAAAAAAAGTTTTTTGTTGATCAGTGTTACTTGCCAGACTAACTCTAAAATGAGTCATTAAGTTCTTCTTTCGATGGGATATAGCGGTTTTTCGTTATATAATTTTTACTTTTGGTTTTTAGTCTACATCATCATCAACGGACAAGACTAACATTTATCTATTAAATACCATGAATGCTGGCTGAACTTTAGTAAAGCTGAGTTTAAGATCTATTTGTCTATTTTTTTCGTAAGCTTTTAAAGCCTTTAAAAACCTTAAAAAATCTTTAGGTGAAGAGCTTTTAAAGCTAAGTTGGATTACAGCCAAGATTTAGCGTTGGATGTCAATAGTTAATGCCAGTAAATTAATTCTCATTAGTCACATTTAGTGACTTCTTTAGTTAACTCAATTCGGTAAAATTCTAACATTTCGTTCAATACATTGAGGCATGAGAACTTTTCTGTACTACCCTGTATTTTCTTAAAATCAATATTTTTCCAATTTTCACGGGGATTTGTCAACAATCGAATGTCAAGATATTTTAATTGTCTGGCTAATATTTTCTTCAAACACACCTTTGAATACTAATTCATAGACGTGATGGCAATAAGTAAAAGGGTACATTTCATTATTTAGTTTCTACTCAAAAAGCACAGAAGTCCCATTAATACATCCTGTATGTGAAGCAGTAGTATCACGAATTTGCACTTTATTTTCAAGATTCCTGTCAAAAATGGCGTTCCAAACTACCTGTTCTCCTTCCCGAAGAGTTGTCTAATTTTGGTATAGCAATAAGTTGTTCTTTATTACAATATGAATTAAGTATCAGTAATCGTTCTTCTTTTGATTTTCATGCATTTGAAGTCAGGAAAAGTAACCATTCTAATGGACAGTTACAGAATCAGGTACTCATTTTGGGAATCGACTTTTATAGCTGCTCGTGCTATTTTCGCTTTTCCCTACGAATTCTTTGAATGGAGGAATTACTTATGAGAAATTCATCACTGTTATGTCCTAATGCCTCAATAGTTGCTTCAGTAGTAAACATACAATTTCTTATACTGAACTGACGCTTATCTAATACTACTACGAAATTTTGGAGTTCTGTAATTTTTCCTAGTTAAAGTTTTATTAGTATCGAATTGTATGCTAATAGTTGAGATGGGCAAATTTGCTTATAAATCCATTATTTCAGAAAGAGAAAATACATTTATTTGTAGTAGAAATTAGTTTTCATTTTTTTTTTTGTAAATTGTCGTAAGTTTAGTATATGGTCGCTAGTTTTTTTTTTACATAGTTAGGTAAAGATTTAATCGATTTATGTACTTTTTCTCAATAAATAATGCTTTCGTGAATAAATTTACCCATTCATAACACATAAATTCATTTCACTAATATTATAGAACAGAACTGCTTATCCTTGTCCGTTTTAGGGAAATTTGGAGTCATTAATTTGATGTTTTACATTTTCTATTAAAAATGTGTCCATTTAAAAACTGCATTATTTCACCGAAATGTTGGCTACATGAAAAGAAATTATTATACTTATTTAACAAATTAGCATAAAAAAGCACATCCATACGTTAACTCCCGTGCGCTATCGTATACAAGTATTGGTATGTTTCGATGCAAGTCGGCACGGGCTGCAGTGGTTCTAGGTGCATGAATAGTTATTTTCGATACATATGCGTAAAGTGAGGTTTTCTAGTAGGATGAAATTGATGCACGAGCTGAAGGGACTGATCGTACACAACGAGATCGAGTGCGCTGTGTACGAGGTAGGCGCACGAGATTAAGTTGTGTATGATCAGTCCCTTTAGCAAGTGTCTCAATTTCGTCCTACTAGGTACCTCACTTTAAGCATAAGTATCGAACAAAGTTTTTTGTAACGACTGCTTCTAAAGTTCAACAGAAACAGATTGAAAAATTAATTATTGTTATTTATATATGAAAAATTTCAACTCTATAGTAAGAATAATTTATAGAAAAATTATGAATAAAAACAACATTTTAGTTTAAACTACAGTCTAAATAATTACCTATATTAATTATTTCTTATCAAAGTTTATTTAGGTATCAATTTATTTTACTTTTGCGCACTGTTATTTACTTTCGCGCACGGTTTCTCTACTTTCGCGCACGCTTGCCACCACGATGAGAAAACGGCTCTTTACCCCCGCCACACAACGCACGAAAGTTCAACTTTAGAAGCAGTCGTTACAAAAAAAATATTTTCAATCGTTTTAACAATATTCAAATAAAATTTGGAGGTATGCATTAAAAAAAAAAATTTTTTTGGAACATCCTTATGTACATGTAAGTAGAAATGGATATCATCTTCAGGAGTTATCATCAATTTTTTTGCGAAATGAGTACGAAAAACACAAAGGACTGAATAAAGTTCATAGGCATGGAAGTCATCTTCTATATCTGTTTTTTCAAACTATTATCAAAAGATCTTGAAAAACGCATAGAAAGAGTTTCAAAACCTGTTCGTATTCAATACAATCAATAAGCCACAAGTCATTATTTTAGTATAATTTGGAAAAAAAATCGAAATAGGTACTCCTTTCTATATTTTTTTTTTATTTTTGTCGTATGATTATATTCCTTTATTCACTACACACTTTGTGTACAAAGCTCCTCGAATTTCCGCGTAACAATAAAGCACGTAAAAAAAATTCAACATAAAACAATACATAGCCGTAACCAATGGATACAAAAGCTCAATCATAGATTAAATAATATCCACAGATATTTTATCATTAGATTCGTAAAAATTAAATTATGTTCGCCAATTTCATAAAGCCGAACTTTATCCCAATTTTTGAAAGCAATCGTGTTGATATTATAGAACGTGCATTGGAGGACTTACATGTAGGTAACCCCATTTGGACTATATAATTGAATTTAAGTTCCATTAGAATAAACGGTATAGTTTCGGGGTGCAATCAATGTGATATTTAATGCACAAAACTTGTTCTTAAAAGTTACAACTTAATCTTTCCAATATTTTTGGAATAAAAAAAATTTCTTTTAGTTAAAAAGACAAAGCTCAAATGCTTGAGTCATAGCCGTAACCAACGTATACAAAAGCTCAATTATAGGTTAGATAATATCCAATAATATCTACAGATATATCAATAGATTCGTAAATCATAAATAGTATAGAACATATGCATTGGAGACTATATTATTGAATTATATTCCATTGGAATAAGTGGTATAGTTGGGGGTGCAATCAATGCGATATTTAATGCACAATACTTGTTCTTAAAAGTAACAACTACCTAAATCATTCCAATATTTTTGGAATTAAAAAAAATATTTTTATTTATTTAAAAAAAAAAATTAAAACCTGTGTTTAATCTTATTACCTAGTTCTAAACTTTAGCCAAAAAATCTTTACATCTAAACTAAAAGTCTTGGGATATAATATTCTAGGTTAAAGCACTGAACTTGTTCTTCAATTCGTAACCGTTAATCGTGCCAATTAACACTCGAGATGCAGACAAGAAACATTACAAAGGTAGAATTGTTAAAATCACGCCACAATTGTTTCCAACAGAAATAATCAGATAACCAAATAATTACTCTTCCATTAAAGCTTCGAAAAGCTTAGTCAATCCCTCAACTGAAAATTGAAGCATTAAATAAGAAAAAGCTCGACACAATTATCTCCATTGAAAATAAAATAAATGCAGTGCACAATTTTAACAATTAAACTTTATGGTCTACATCGATAAACTGTATAAATGATTCAAAGCTTGGAAAAATGTTAGTGAAGTATGAGCGAATGAAATATGAATTCATAATTTTTTTAATGCTTGATTTTTTAAATTGTTTGTATAGTTATAGTTATTATTGACAAAACGATACTTGGCATTTAAAATTCACATTTAAACAAGCACACGGAAAAATTAAAAATTTATGATCTTTAATAATTCAACCATGAAAACTCAATATTATAAGCTTTTATTAATTTTTTCAAATACAATTTTTTTTATTTCAGCATACATAAATGATGTCATTTATGCTCAAAACTTTCTAAATTTGGCTTATTATTTTCTGTTTGTCGAAAAAAATGTAAAGCTTTTTTTCTCTCGAAATTTTTAGATTTTGTTCACTTTGCATTCTTTATAACGTTTGTAAGTTAAATTTTATGAAAAGATCATTCAGTTTATGAGATAAAACTAAAGGCAAAAGAATGAATAAACACTTAGGGTAATAAAACATAAGATGTATATTCAAAAAAAGAAAGTAGTAAAATAAAAATGTAGATACATTTGAACAAGTCGCTATTGGAGTGAAACATCAAATTTTTACGAAATAAATTTCGTCAATATGTTTAACATTTTTACGATCACTGTTCACATAAAAATGTGTTTAAAAACTGGGAAATTATAGACCAAATCGTGAGAATTGACATGTGAAATAAAGGCAGAGGTCTTAGGGTGTCCGTTATTTCCCAAATTGGGTTTTGTTCTGCAAACGCTCCCAAAATTTTCATGTTATGATCTAAAAAAAAATATCAGACCCAGACCAGCCCTTAATATTCACACTAACCCGTGCCTAAATCATAATACATTTCCCATTTAAATAACATGGGATTTTTGCATTTTTTACAGTTAATTTTTTTTTTTCACGGAAACAAATGTAGCTAAAAATATTTGAACAGCTATTTCTTGTAGCAAATTTAACGTTCTACAAAAAAAGATCTGAATCCTGTTTTCGATAAACTTTACCGTTTAAAAGTTATTCAACAATAAAGAAGTACTCATAGTCAAATTCATATTTTTTTTTAATTTTCATCATAATTTTTATTTACATCAAACTAAATTCATACAGATAAATAATAAAATAAATAAATACAAAAGTTGGATCTAAAATAAAGTATATTATTGTTATAAATAACAGTATCAAAATATTGTATTTTATTCATTCTATAATTTTTTTGTCAAACATTCTTCAGTTGCAGTGGGATATTTGGCTCTGTATTCATTGAATGAAAATTTCATTGAATGAAAAAAGTACAATAAATATTTTGATACTGTTATTTATAACAATAATATACTTTATTTTAGATCCAACTTTTGTATTTATTTATTTTATTTTTTATCTGTATGAATTTAGTTTGATGTAAATAAAAATTATGGTGAAAATTAAAAAAAAAATATGAATTTGACTATGAGTACTTCTTTATTGTTGAATAACTTTTAAACGGTAAAGTTTATCGAAAAGAGGATTCAGAATTTTTTGTAGAACATTAAATTTCCTACAAGAAATAGCTGTTCAAATATTTTTAGCTACATTTGTTTCAGGGAAAAAAATTTACTACAAAAAATGCAAAAATCCCATGTTATTTAAAAGGGAAATGTATTATGATTTAGGCACGGGTTAATGTGAATATTAAGGGTTGGTCTGAGTCTGATATTTTTTTTTAGATCATAACCTGAAAATTTGGGGGCGTTTGCAGAACAAAACCCAATTTCAAGACTTAATATTAAACTTAATAATTGGTCATAAAAAGGCTCAAGAGACATTTTTCATTTAGACACAATAGTCAAATAGTCAAAATAGTCAATAGTTCTTTAAGGAAGTAGAGCAGAAGAACTAGGAGGAGAGATGAATTTGAGGAGAAGATATTTCCATCTGCAAATCCCGAACCAAATGTAATGAAATCTAACTTTTTCTAAGAATTTTGGAGACAAGCTACAACAAATATATTTCATTTAAAAATTTCAATCAAAAACATTGATAATTGAAGGCTAGTTAAGTCCCTCAAATGAAGGTCAAAATATGGTAAACATCTGGAAGATTATACTAAGAGAATGATATAACTGGAACAATATTGGGAACAGTGGATTACTGTTCAAAAGTTAAATGCTTTTAGCTACTATTTTTACCCAAAATTGTACTAATTGTACAATGAATATATGAATTACCCCGCAGAAACCAGAATTAAGCAACAGGAACAGGTGTTATGTTCCAGAAATTTGATTGATTGGTTCTAATCCATTCCACTTATAGTTTGAACTTGGCATCAAACGATTCTCATCTATTTTGGTCAAAACAAACACTCTTGATCGTGCCAAACTAATTTCATAAAATGCTTGTGAAGATCTGGACATTTTTTTATGTTATCCAAAATTATATTTTCGTTATAAATAATTTAAAAAAAAAGTCAGTTTTTTTGGTTCAGCCTACTATGATTAATATTTTTATCTTTAAATTGCTCAATATTCTTTATACTCTTTTCTCCATGTTATAAATGATATAAAGCTCATTCTCGGTTATTTCCTACGACATTAAAAAAATTACACAAAATTTTAACTAAAAGTAAAATTGTTGAGCAATTTATTAAATGTTATGAATGAAAAAATTATCTACTTGGCAAACTTAAAAGCTATTTATCAGAAATATGAAGTGAGCAATTACTAATAGGAAATGAAGATGAAAGATTTAAAATATTATCTCAACCATCTGTCCAGAAAGAGGAACTTAATTACTGTTATTTTTCATAAAATGCATTTTAATTACTCACAAAAGTGTTTCAATAAAAATTAGCACTGCTTTAAAAGGAAATTATAATACACCTATAGTGGAATTTTTGTGATTTCAGTGACAAAAAAAATAATTAATGAGGGTTTAAGTGGCAGTGGCAGAAATTGAAAACTGTTTACAGCGGATATTAAAGCTTCAAACTATTAACTTGGCTGAATGCCACATACGTGGTCAATGTCGGCCTTTTTAATTTAATTTATGCCATCCAAATCAATTTGTTATTTGCTCGTTTTATCAAATCCAATTTCCATATTTATCTTAATGAAAGAAAACAGCAATTAATTATTTCACCGTATGAAACGAGGTTTTTGTATAGACAGTAGGGTGATTTTTTTTTTTACTTTTTTCGGTCCCATCGTGAAATTTTTTTGGAAATACCAAAAAAAAAAATTCCCTGAAAGTTTGAGCCCTTAATATTAATTTTAAGTCCTCGACCAAGACGTTTAAAGATTTCCCATTGAAAATACACGGAAACTCTGATTTTTTATTTTTAAATTTCTATATCTCAGCGGCATTTCATGGGATCGCTTTTACCGAAGATGGTTTTTTCTCAGAATTAAACGCTCTACAAAAGTGCCCATTGCGACAAAGTCGTAACTCACACCGGTGAGGCAGTACGGGCCACTGAACCTGATTTTTCCATAAAATTCGCGTTTTTTTTGCATTTATCTCGTAAATAACAAGAGCTACGGAAAAATTATAAATGAAAAACTTGTAGAGAATTTGATTTTCTACAAAAAAGTTCCTGTAGACTAAATCGCGAAGATCAATATTAAACGAGATATTAAGCCTTGAATTTTATGGAAAAGTCAGGTTCAGTGGCCCGTACTACCTCACCGGTGTGAGTTACGACTTTGTCGCAATAGGCACTTTTGTAGAGCGTTTAATTTTGAGAAAAACCCATCTTCGGTAAAAGCGATCCCATGAAATGCTGCTGAGATATAGAAATTTAAAAATAAAAAATCAGAGTTTCCGTGTATTTTCAATGGAAAATCTTTACACGGCTTGGTCGAGGACTTAAAATTAATATTAAGGGCTGAAACTTTCAGGGAGTTTTTTTTTGGTATTTCCAACAAAATTTCACGATGGGACAAAAAAAAAAGTAAAAAAAAATCACCCTAATAGACAGATATCTAAACTATGTGCTTTGATGAATGAATGCAAAGTTGGAATTTTCTTTAAACTGTAATTTTTCTTTTAAATGTTTTAAACTTTATTTTGGTTTCGTTTATCGGATTGTATCGGTGATGCCAAAGCTTCATGGGAGAAGTTGTTTCAAGCAAACTTTATGTATTTTAGTTCATAGATAAACAAAGTTTCAGTTGGGTGCCAAATCCTTAAATGATCCGTAACCGCGAAATGTGCATTTCCTCATTTTTATATCAGAGTTTTCTATTTTTCACCCACTTTTCACAAGTTTGGCTTATTTGGTGTTGTATCGTTTTAGAAATTTGCCACGTACAACGTTCACTTCCGCATATTCTTTTTTCTTAACAGTAAAAGAAAATAGTAGTTTCTAGCTTCCATCCGTGACTATGTAATATATTAAAATATTTATTTAGGTAAAATTCAAGTTTCTGTATCAATCTTATTGAAATTTTTAAAGTCAAAGATCTCAAAATTCTCGACAAATAAGAACCATTAATCACCGATTTAATTAATATCTTACGATCATTTAATTAGGTATACAAACGGAAAACCGATTCATCATAATTAACTCCCCAACAAAAACATCATATACTTTTAATTCCCTCCCAATTAAAACATTTAAAATTTCATTAAAAACTCTAAAACTTTAACTTAATTACAAGTCATCAATAAAAACATAACTTTTTTTTACGATTTTTTCCCCCAAATATTTTAATCAAACACATCTCTCATGCTTTCTAATAAAATAAAACGTGAAGCATAACAGCAAATGTAATAAAATCTCAATTTTATTTTTATATGCGAAATCATTTTCGTTTCATAATAGATTCAAACGAGTACATTGTAGCTAAGTATAATATGCAAAAAGTCTTAAAATTTAAGAGGCACAATATTCATACAAACACGAAAAATTGTTTTGTTCAATGCTGAAGACATAACAGTTATCTTTTATGAAATGATTTTTATAAAATTTTTTATTACATATTGCTTTGAGAAAAAAAAATTATATATTTTACACGAAGAGAAGTGTGGGAATACTTAGTATATGTTGGATAAAGTAATTGCATTTCTATGTGTACGAATATTTGGTTCAATGTTGATTTTCCAAATGCTAAACACTTAATATAATGCAAAGGTTAAAACGCTTAGTAAACATTGAAGTTTGTACAAGTGAATTTATCTAACTAAAATGTACGACTATGTTTTCGATGCATTAATAATTTGAGTCAAAATGTTTGGAAATCGATAGATAGTGGATTTAATGGAAATAAAATTGAATAGCAAATAGTTAAATTAAGTACGTAAATGTTTAAGGATAAATTAAGTCAAAATTATTCTTATTGAATTTTTAGTAAAAGCTTTGAATTGATTAGAATTTTGATAGGTTTAGTTACCATTGTTATTTATATAAAGAGCTTTGGATAAAACAAAATTTTGTAGAGTGCTATGACAATGGCTATGATTAACTAGATTGCCTGGAAGGCAATTAATGTGATAGACTACTTTTTTTAAATAAGAAGAAAATTCAGGTTATTTAAGATCTTTTTGTTAAAAAAAATATTATTTTATTTATTTATTCAATTTAAATTAAAAATATTTTATTTTGTGAATCAAGAAGCCTGAGGAAGTTACGATTAGTAACGAAACGTAGCTAATTGAACAATAAACATATTAAATAAAAAATAAAAAACAAAAAGATCTTAAATAATCTGAATTTTCTTCTTATTTAAAAAAATATAAAAGCTAAGATATGAATTTTATCATCTATCTGTGATAGACTACTTTGAGTATAAATAATTTTGCAAGTTGAAAGTAAAATATGAGGCTTTATAATAAGTCATTTTTATATTTTATAAGAGTATATAAAAGTATAATGTTTAATAGCCTAAAGCAGCGGTTCCTAACCTTTTTCAGCCGCGGACCCCCAAGGAAATCAAGCATAATGCCAAGGACCCCTGAGTGAAAAAAAACTGCAATTTTTGGACAATATTATATTTTAGTATTGGTATAAGCTTGGATCAGGAACGTCGAAATTTGAGAACTGTTTTTGAATGGTTTCGATATTATTCCTGTACGTATTGTTCACTCGAATGCAATTTGTACGTAAATTTTGACATGCCAGAAATAAAGTAATGATTGTTATTTTCAATTATGTATTTATATTGTATTATGTAAAATTAAATTTTCTAAGTAAAGTCTACTTTGGGCAAGTACACTTCAGCACACCCACAGTTTGGCAACGTTGCATTTTCGACTTTGTTTTAATTTAATTCGCGATTAAATCGGTCCATAATAAAAATTTAGCCACAAAAGAGAGAATTATATCATATTAGAATTGAATGAACAAAAATATCGCGAATTAAATTAAAAACAAAGTCGAAAATGAAACGTTGGCAAATTGTGGGTGTGCTAAAATGAACTTGAGACGAAAATTTCATTTTACATATTACAATATAAATACATTAAATACATATTTGAAAATAAGCGTTGCTTCTTCATTTCTGGCATGTCCAAGTTTACGTACAAATTGCATTCGAGTGAACAATACGTACCCATTCGGAATAGTTCTCTTCAGTTCTGAAAATCTCGACGTTCCTGATCCAAGCTTATACCGCTTATACCTTAGTATTCCTTCAAGGAGTGAATCATCATAAAACAGTTACGGAGAAGATCCAAACTACTTGATGACCACTGAGGAAGATTGCTTGGCAATCGAAATACGTGTCTGGGCAATACGTCACAAATATTTTTGTTTGAATTTCTGTCCAAATTATAATTATGGTATGATTTTTATATACTATTATATTAAATTATACTACATAAATTGAACCGCAATATATTCTATATATTGTATACACAGTTTTACGATTGTTCTAAGCCTTCTTCTTTGTCCAATGCTTATTACAAAAAGTGTATGTAAAAAGTTCTTAAAGTTCACAACAATTCCAAAAAGTATATAAAAATAAAATTTAAATAATTTTTATCAAAGTGCTCCCTATTATTTAAGAGCTTATGATTTTTTGAATTCAAGAATCATGGATAATACGACAATGTTTACGATTAGTTTATAATGTCTAGTTTTGCTAGAAACGTGCTTATAAAATCAATAGCTTGTCTTACGTAAAATTTTGCCATCTTCCTAGTGGTGTTACCAAAAAATTTATTATTTCTTTTTTCTTTCAAACATTAAAAGGATTTTCATAGAAACTATTAATTGCAAAATTACTAATTAAGCGGGGAAGAGCCACCTGATTTTTTATAGATTAGTCAGTAACTTTTCGAGAAGAAAACATTTTCTTCAGAATTTTCGATTTAAAACAGAGCTTTCGGCAAAAATTGTCTTCATATTATTATATTTTTTGCTTTAAAATTATTCATTTCCATCTCTATATTGTGTATGTAGAATGTAGATGAAGGAAAACTCAACTCTCATATATTTCAGTCAATATTTCATTCGGAATGCTATCATCAATTTTCTCGAACCGTTTTTACTTTTCATTCGCCTCAATCGACGATCATACTTTTTTCAAATTTTTCCTCGAATCGAAATAAATTCATATAGATGTTTAACGTCTTTTCCTTTTTTTCTCCCCTTTTTTTAAAATTCAATATCTTGTCGAAAAATCGAAGTTTATTTAACTGCAAATTTTAGCTATATTTGACGAACATACAGAAAATAGAATAATGGGTCACTTCTTGAAACTTTTACTAAATAATGTCACACCCTGTAATTAACTGTATTTATATTTCAAATATAATTGACATAATATCCCATAACACTCAGTAATACTATAGATTAATTCATCGTTTTATATCCTTGTATTACGAAAATGAAGTTAATTAATTAATGACGATTATTCAATGATTAATTAGAATGATATCAACCATTTTTTTGTGTTTGAACAAACATGAAATTACCGTGGCTCAATTTTGTGTCCATTGATTTTTTAATCACTTTTGAAGCACAAAATTAATACTTTAAAAAAATGAATTTTTTCCAGTAAAACTAAATATTCCATATATTTGATATAAATTAGTTTCAACTTTTAATCGAATGCCATTGAGAAAGGGAAATGCATAATCTATGGTTAATATATTCATAATATTGGCAATGATGCATATAAATGTAGGTACCTATAGTTTAATCTCAATCAAAATAGCAAAACTGAAATTGACATATAATTTAATCCACTCATGTGAAGGATATTAAACCATAATATAATCTCATTACATGGTGTTTATACATTGCTCGAATTTAAATAATTTGCTTAACATAAATCGCTGGTTTATTCTTTAAAATAATTTATAAAATAACTTTTAACAGGTCAAATGTTCTTCTGAAAATCCAAATTAAAATTAAGCACATTAAAACAGGTTGGTCGATTACTCGATTTATGAACTTGGGATATCAAAATAAAAATAAACAATGTATATATGTCGATAAGGTTAGAGAACAAAGAATATATTTAAGTATTTATAAGTATTTATAATTCATAAACAACCCCTTTTTTATTTGGTATTAATTTTCATACAACTCAGAATGAATATTTTTGTGTATAATTGTCCAAAAGTGTATATTTTTTCTAAGACAACAAATTAATCTTCTGATTTAAATCATTTCTCGACAAAATTTGCCTTGGCAAAAATTAAAATAACATAAAATTTTTCTTCAATATTTTTCCAATTCACAGTTGAAGAAAAAACCTTATTTATTTCTTCCCTTATACTTCTCAAAAGTATATGTATCTATACTAATATATAAAATTCTTAAGTTTGTCTGTACATTTCGATTTTGAACCCAATTTTAGGGTAAATATTTGTTTCAAGAGGCCCTTATGCCAAATTTATCATTTTAAAATTTTTTGTGTCTGTCTGTATGTGTGTCCCGATTTAACTAAAGAACGGAAAAACCGATATTAATGAAATTTGGTATTTAGATACAACACAATTTCCCACAGACTATAGGTTACTTATCATTCCAAAAAAATATTAAGGGAAGGTATTCCCTAGGGATGAAAACAGAAATTTTGCTTTAGACAAGCGAGTTATATATCATTGGAAAGATAATTTAAAGTTAGAAAATAATCTGTAAAAATATTTTTAGGTGAACTGATAGAAAGTACAGTAAATTCAATTTAAATTTTAAAAAATGCCTCTTTAAAATATAAACCTTTATATATATAAAACACATTGTATGATAATGTTTTTCGTAAAGGAAATAAGAAAAATAATAATTTTCACTTGCCACTACAAATATCAAATTTAAAAAGAAAATATAATCTACACCTAAGTTACGTAGACGAAGTCGCGGGGATCAGCTAGTAATATATAAAAATCATACCATAAACATAAATTTGAACAGAAGTTCAAACGAAAATATTCGTGACGTATTCCCCAGATACGTATTTCGATTGCCAAGCAATCTTCCTCAGTGGTCATCAAGTAGTTTGGATCACTCCGTAACTGCTTTGTGATGATTATTATATTAAATTATACTACATAAATTGGACCGCAATATCTATACTAATATATAAAATTCTTAAGTCTGTCTGTACATTTCGATTTTGAACCCAATTTTAGGGTAAATATTTGTTTCAAGAAATATTTATTCCAAATTTAACATTTTTAAAATTTTTGTCTGTCTGTGTATCTCGATTTAACTATAGAACGGAGCACCCAAATTTAATGAAATTTGGTAATAAGATACAACACGATTTCCTACAGACTATAGGCTACTTATCATTCCAAAAAAATAATAAGGGAAGGTATTTCCTAGAGATGAAACAAAAAAATTTTACTTTAGACAGGTGAGTTATATATCATTGGAAAGGTAATTGAAAGTTAGAAAATAATCTGTAAAAATATTTTTAGTTGAAGTGATAAAAAACACAGTAAATTCAATTTTAAGTCTCAAAAATTGCCCTTTTGAAAAATAAACGTTTATATATATAAAAATAATTGTTGATGTTAATAGCGTAACGGGTTAAGTGTCTGACATTCTGATGTTCCTGTTTAAGAAGACATGGGTTCGAATCTTACAGTAAACTTTTTTTTTTTTTACAAAATTGTTGTAAATAGACCCTTAGAGTTGCTCAATAAGGAAATATTAACGAAAAAAAGTAAAAGTAGTAGTAATAATAATAGTAATCAAACTTAAAGTAAATACGTTTTTAAAATCGTGCATACATAAAATCCTGTATTAATAAATCGCCTTGAACTGATGAAACTTTAATATTCGATGTATTCCTTATAAGAAGTAAACATCAGATAAGATTTTTTTTTTGAAAATTTCTACTCTAAAAGAGTAAAAGGGATGACTAAGTTTGTATGAGAAAATGTAGAGTTAATCAACAATCGAAATTTTGAGTTTAATAAGTGTAATTAATAAATAAATAATTAATTAATAATAAGTTTCTGTTTTTGTTATATAATTTTAACCACAGTATTTTAAATAACGTCATTTCACTTAACTAGTATGAAAGTTTATGTAGTAGGTACTTATACCAAAGAGGCGGTTTTTAATTTTTGTTCGTTTTTCAACAATTAAACTTTTTAAAAAAATTTAATTGACAAAATACTGTTTTAAGTATGATTATGTTTTTCGTAAATACAAAAAATTATGTACCACTACAAATAGCAAATCTAAAAAGAAAATATAATCTACACCTACGTTACGCAGACGAAGTTGCGGGGATCAGCTAGTTTAATCATAAAATTATTACTTTTAAGTTGATACATAAATAGCTTCGTTTTCTCAATAGGTAATATACTTCATAATTCATATTTTTCCACACAAGGCATCGATCTGACATAAATAATTCAAACAAGTTTGAAAATTCCGTCAAAGTCATTGTTCAAAGAAAAAAAAAACCCTTTTGATACAATTGATAAATTGGAGGGCTCTCGCTTTAGGGGAGCGAATGAAAGGAACATCTAATAGTGGTCTTTAGAAGTAGTCTATTTCATAAACTTGAGTCCAAGTGTTATTAATTGTTCAACTATCAAGTGTACTACTTGGATAGTATATCAAGACTTGGATTGTTCCCTTTTTCTTTATAATCGTCTAAGTCCCAATACTTATCGTCCCACGTCGTTTCAAGTATACTTTTCCACTTTCCACTTGACCATATTCTTTGATAAAAACTTATATGTACATCAGATAATTTTAAGAACTTATTAAAAAAGTTTATAAATTGACAGATTTCTCTAAATAAACCTTAAATTGGCTTCGGAAAATGCAAACTACAGTTGACTTTATATATTTGAGTAATAAGGGACTTAAAATTTTACAAAAACTTAATCATACGAAAAAAATAATTTCAGAAATTTGCTTTTTGCTGAATATATTTTCCTACACCTACAGTTTGCGAGTTTACTTTGTGTTTTCGACATTTGGACAAACAGCAGAATTATCATAAAAACGGTGAAAACCATTAATATAGCCAAAAGAGTACAACTGAATAAAAAGAATCATGCATCTGTAGTAATTTTGAACATAAGAAATTAGTAAAGTAGGGGAACCTTTGGCGGAACGGGGTTCCTAAGTTTTAAGGGTGGATCACCGTCAGAACGTAAAAAAGAATGACTTTTTTAAAACTGCTGCCATTTTTTAAAAATATTAAAAAATGGTCTTCGGCATGTAATAGTTGAAGTTTTGAACTATTTTTTTTTATTTGCCACGATATGCCCCCCCCGTCCCCTTTTACAATGCTTTGAAAAAGGGTCCTCAATAATGAGGAGGCAAACGGGAGACAAGTTTTCTCGGAAACCGGAAGTCGGATCATGATTTTCCAAAGAATGTAGGTTTTGGTAATGCGTCTTCTTGGTATTGAACCTCGAAAATCCGTAAAAAGTTGAAAATTCACAAAATGGCGTAACTTTGAAAAAAAAGTTAAAAAAAACGACCTTTTTTTGGACCTTTCCCCCTCTCCTACTTTGAGGGGGGAGGTTTGGCCAATTTCAGAGGTTTAGTGCCAAGAAGACGTGTTGAACTATAACACTCTTCAGTTTCAAGTCATTCCATCGGATAGTTTCTGAGAAATCTTGTCTCCCAGTTTTAAAAAGTTGATTTCGAGAAAAACGCATTTAAAGTTTTTTTAAGATATTTTTTTGTTATTATCAATTGATTCAATTTTTATCAGTGAAAATACATTAGTCAGCTATTCCAATCCTTTTAACACGTTATTCTTGAATGTTATAAGAAGACATTTATGGAAAAAAAATCGTTTTTTTTTTCTGACGGTGATCCACCCTTAATTAAAACATACGAGAGATTTAAAGAAACAATCTCATTGTTTTGTAATTTATATTATTATTTCATTCATTCTTTACAAGTAAAACAAGGTTTTGTTGATTTAAATTAATAATTGATATTAAAAATGTAGGTAGCTCAAAAATAAGTGGAAATTTCCCATTTTGCCCCACCCTCTGGGGCACAATGGGAAATGAGCCTGGGGCACAATAGGATACTTGTTATTGGCTTAGTTCGCTGTTGAAGACACTGTCATCATCGTGTTTAGCCTAGCACATGCCAAATGTATCCATTTTTGACAAATACTGCAGGAAAACCAGCTTTCAATAGATTTGGAGTTTAAATCCTGACAGTATAAGCAAATTACCTCTGCATCTTCCGACCTTTCTTATATATGGACTGTCGGCTAGTTTTCCTTATATATGTACTTACTATCTGCTGATAAAATAAAAATGTCTATCTGAATGGGAAATACTATCCGAATGGTATATCCCATTGTGCGCCAAAGCACCTTTCCCAGAAGTACGATTATTATGGCAGGATATATTGGTTATATTTGAGTTATCACTAGGTTTTTAGTTAGTCAACAGTATGTTTTAACAAACATGTCATATTAATATTAAAACAAAAATTAATACATAGTATAATTACCTTAGTGTTACTTTGCAAAAATTAGAATTCGGAAACGTTTATTTCGACTTTTGATAAAAATAAAAATAACTGCACTCTTTACTGGCGATAGCCACTTTTTATAATGCAGCACAGTTAATTGAACATTGAGTATAATTTGACGCGTTTTTGTCACCTGTAACAAGCTCTAATTCCATTTCCCATTCCGGCCCGTATTCCTATAGGTACTCAAAAAATGTCAACAAATAGCTAAGTTTTTTCCTACTATAATGGGAGGTCCTATATTGTATAATAAAGATAAACATAGAATAGTATCTTCACTTACCAAAAAATGACAATTTTATCCAATTATCGAATGCCTCATTTCTTAGATGAAAATCTTAGCTATAACTATGTTAATGATCACAATATGTATGAATAAAAGGATCATACAAAAAAAAATTGGAAATTATTTTTCTTAAAACAAGAGATCTTTAAGCTCCTTAACTTTTCCCCTGGACCAATAAAATTATTCGATTTCCCATATTTTTCTAGCTCCACTGAACACTCTTAAATCATACTAAGGTAGCTTTATGAAATATACAATCTTTAAATTATTATTGTAATTTTTTGCAGTTTTTTTTACATTAAAACTAATAATTGCAACGGAATTTTTAATTGATTGTTTACCCTTAATTTTGTAAAAAAAAATCTTCTTTTTTTTAAATTAAACAAACTAAATTTTAAGGTTTCTCTATCTAGTTAAAGCAATCTTAAACCAACCATTTAATTAATATTAATGGAACGATATAAAGCTCCGCAAGACAATAGTACACAAAACATTCCATGGCAAATACCTATACGTATATTGCATACGGATTTGACTTTGGGGAGTGGCTTGGTGAAATTTTCAAATTTTCAACAATCAAAACAAATGAAAAATTTTAAATCTCACAATCGTATTGGCTAAAAGCCTCTTACATTGAACACTTCGGGCAATCATTAGATATTAGCGCTTAAATTATTTTTTTTTATTTTAATTAAATAACTTAGGCCCTGTGAAAAATATCAAAAACTTTTATGGAGATAAGTTATAGAAAAAAAGTGCTCTACAAAAAATGTCCTATAAAATTTCTCATAAAATTGATGGTTGCGTCAAAAAATTGAAAAAATATTAAAATTTCTCTTTAGTTCAACTTTGACCTCGAATTTACTTTTGAAGGAATAAATATATCAAAACCTTGTACGACACCTTTTTTGTAGATCGTTTAGTTTTCTACAAGAATATACCTTGGTCATTCCGAAATATTGTCACCAACGTGAGCTATAAAATTCCAAAGTGCAAGAGAATATTGTTCCCATGTTATTTAAATGGAAAATCGAAATTTGCGATGCGGCATCTCTTAATCTTAATATTAAGAGCTTAAACTTTCACAGGATTTTTTTTTGTCATTCCCAACAATATTTTCGATATAATTACGAAAAAAAAATCATAATTTTTTTTGAAACAGTTGAATCAGTCTAAAATACGTAATATTTCAGTAAACTATATACAAAATAGTTTAATAAAACCAAATTTATAGTTATTGAGAAAAAAGTATTAAAAACCTCTATTTTTCTTGCTAATATTCTAAGATTAAAAATTAATCAATAGATATTTGAGACTTGGAATAAAGTTAAGAAAATAATTGTTGAGAAATAATTTTCCTCAAAAAATTATTTAGAAATCCTTCTGGGACCAATTTTTTGTTCTAATAGTCTTACAGCCTTTATCATTTCACATTTGGGGATAGTAAAACTTCAAGTACTAACTTCTTGATAACATTAACGTCTTGAAAACTTTCTAAAAAGTTTTTCTTGTAATCAAAAAATAATACAAAATTATATATTATAACACAATGTTTTTATCACAAAAGATCCATATAAATGCTAATTTAAATTTAACTATATTACAGCACTATATTTGCTATATAAGTATATTTCTGGCGTTGCTGCTAATATGTTTCGTAACTGCAACATTTTATGTTAAATATTAAACAAAGTAACGTAGAGCTTAACTAAAGTTTAATCGAATCTTACACAAGTTAATGTTCACATTAAAGTTAGAATTTATTTAGGCTTAATTTATTCAAGCAAATTCCACAATCTTAAATAGCAATTTACTTTTTTGACACTAATACATTGTCGTTTATGTGCAGCCACAATTTACATCCGCGTTCAGATCATTCGTAATATTATATATACATATTATATATATGAGCACAATGGGGTAACTTTAGCAACGGTGCTTCGTAATTTCATTATAAACTTATGGACTTGGTTGCATTCTATTGTGCGAAGTTATCATTTGCTTTTAAAATAAACATTCTGTAGTCTTTAATTTCAATGAACAAACACAATGTTTTTCGGCTCTATTTAAAAAGATATTAACAAAAGGCTTTAATAAAGCTAATTAAACAAAACGAAACATTGTAAGTTACTTGGGAAAAGCTTTTATTTAACGTTGGATATTTCTGGAGAGAAAAATTTCCCTTGGTGAAGTCTATTATTAATATTTAACAAATTTTAAATGAAACAAAATTAATTTTATATTTTGAATTTGTTCCAAGAAACGTTGTCTTTAGAAGAAAAAAAAAACGTCTCCATTCATTTCACACAAAACATGAAAAGTTTAAGTAACAAATAATTAATTTTTAACAGTCTTTTAAAAGTATCCCCCTTGTCAAATTAAAAATGTCATAACGAAAAAATGTAATTTACTTTACTTTACTTTATTCAAACAAGTAGTCCAAGAGCCAGTAACACAAGTTTGATGCACCTTGAAATTTTGTAAGGATAGTATCTATGGGATGAGAAGTAGGAATACCTGTGTTTGCATAATCCAACCCGGGACACCAGGTACTGCGCATGGGTGAAAGGTGTAATAAAATATAAGCCAAAAAAAGTGTTTGATTCACAGGCCAATAAACGATAATCGAAATTTTAGGTAATTTTAAATCAGAACACAAGATGACAGACACTTTTGAAGGGGTTTACATATAATTAACGCCCTCCAAAGTTGATTTTTTTTAATAAAAAATGAAGTGTTTGATTCACTCTGAAATTTGAACAGCTTATTAATTAAATACTTAAGATTTTAATTATAAAAACCCAGACAGTTTTGTTGGGGTTTAACTATCGGCAGACGTAATTTTTTTTATTTAAAATAGAAAGAGATAGGCTGCGTATGGTTGGCGGAGTGAGCGAGAGGGCCGATCACCGCTGTAGCTGACTTTGTATTGCTTTTTGAAACTTGTAAAATTCGAATAGCATAACCGGTGATCATAATCGGGTACAAGTTGTACCCAATTGTAATTGGCTTATGGTGAAAACGCCCTATTGTTTTCTGCATGGATCTCCTGCTGATTATCGATCATCAAGCTGTGATTGTCGTTGGAGGCACCTCCCTTTCAACATTTGCTGCTCGGTTCTTCAATGATTTACGAACATCCAGCTGTGATAAGCTGTTGTAGGAAACGCCCTCTTAACGTTTTCTTCAAAGTTCGTCCCCAGATATTCAATCATCTACCCGTTATTGGCTGTTGTTGGAAACGCCGTCTCTATGTTTTCTGTTTGGTTAGCGCACTGATTTCCGATCACAAGCTGTGATTGGCTGTTATTGGGAACGCTCTTTCGACGTTTTCCTCAAGATTCGTCCCCTGATATTCGATCATACAGCTGTAATTAGCTGATATTGGAAACGCCCTCTCAAAATTGTGTTCAATGTTTACCCACTGATTTTCGATCATTTTTTGCTTGTTACTTTCTTTTTTCGTCGGCTTAACCAAATAAGTAAATATTTTTTGGCAAATTTTGAGAAAAAATTGCTTGATAAAACCATAAGCGAGATGTGGCTCTCCCCTATTTTGACACACCTGCTAGGAACGGCCCTGAATTTGGGTAGCAAACTCACCACTTTGGGAGTACATTTTCAATACTTTTTTGAATCTTAAAGTATTCCTAACTACAAAATAAATTATTTTATTACAACTTTGTTAGAACTGCTAATGAGCGGACCTAACTGCAAGTCATTTTACTGTGATATATTATATTAGCATAACTATAGAGTATAAGATATATACTGAAAGTGTCATCGTTAAATAAAAAAAAAATAAATAAAAAAGTATTCCATATCGTAATATCATTTGGAAAGAGGACGAAAATATTTACTTTGTTATTAATATTTTAATACTCAGAAATCTTAATGCAGGTAACATCACAAAGTTTATTTTCATCCATTAAAAAATGAACTTTCAAAGCTATCAATAATTATAAAATCGTTTGTCCTGACTGACTGATGTATCAGCTCAAAGCCTTAACCGTCGAACGTGGAGACGTGAAATTTGGAGGTTGTATTCTTTATATGATGTAGGAATCCGATTTTAGAAAATTCCTCCCCAAAAAGGGTGAAATGGGGTGATACAGATTGTATGGAATAACAGGTGGTCTGAGCAATAATTGAATTTTCAAATTTGTAATCCAGGAGTCGTTAACCACGAAACATTACAAAGTTTTAAAAATAAAATAACTTTTTGGACTTTTATTTGAAATAGATGCAAAAATATTGCTCTAAGAAAAGGGAAAAAAGAATACTTATTCCACTTTGTTAATATTGTTCGAATAGTTTGATTATATTCTTAATATTGAGTATTTCTTTATGTACCTTTATGTATTACTTTTACATATTTGGTACTCCAAATATGTAAAAGTTATTGAATTTTTGCCCAAAAGAAATTATTTTATATCCTATACCAGAGGTGGGCAATCGGTCGATCGCAGGCATTTTAAATAATTAACTAAGTTAATTTCAAATCTTATAATTCAAATTACAAACTAAAAATTTTAGACAATGCAACTTGAATTAAAATAGCTAGATGATAAAATTCAGATCTCAGCTTTTATTTTTTTAAATAAGAAGTCAATTCAGGATATTTAAGATCTTTTTTTTTTATTTAATATTTTTACTATTCAATTAGCTACGTTTCGTTACTAATCGTAACTTCATCAGGTTTTTTGATTCACAAAAATAAAATATTTTCAATTTAAATTCAATAAATAAATAAATAAGAGTGTGTAATTTTTTAATTTTTATTTATTCATTGAATTTAAATTGAAAATATTTTATTTTTGTGAATCAAGAAGCCTGATGAAGTTACAATTAGTAACGAAACGTAGCTTATTGAATAATAAAAATATTAACACAAAAAAAAAGATCACAAATAACCGGAATTGTCTTCTTATTTAAAAAAACTTGAATATAAAGTTTAGCCCAATTAAATCTTCATTAAAAATTAACCCTAAATCAATAAAGTAATGTATTTTAATAAATTTAATGTATTTACTTCTTGCCCAACTTTTGCATCCCTTTACTTAAGAAAACCAATCCTTTGTTATTAGTAACAAGACCATTTTTATATCGTTTTTAAGTCGATAGCCCATAAAAATAAAAATTATTGTCGATCATATCAGTATTACGCTAGCCAACCCTTGTCCTATACACTAAAAGAAATATTCCAATCACGTATCAATGGCGTCTAGTATAAGATAAAATTAGTTTACCTAAACTTTAAAATATTTGGGCCTAATCAATTGTATAATTGGTCGAGTTAATTGAAGCTAATTTTCCAAGAAACTGATAACTTTTGCTTTATGTGGAAGGGTTTTGCTACAAACCCATTAATTGTCAGTGCAAAAATAACGATTTAATCCTTTGGGCTTCTGCATTCTATCCAATCAGCATATACTTCAGCGTTATTGACGTTATTATCCACCGTTAAATGCAAATGAGAGTTTGTTATCTGTTGCCGCAAATTAATGCTTAATTAAACACAAACCCATGTTATTCGATCATCCTTAATGTGCATTGACTTGAAGCTTTCAATGACTTCACTTGACCAATAAAAAATTATAATTTTCTAGGAAAATTAATTGTGTTTTCCTTAACAGGAAAATCAATATTTATATTGCTTCTCTCTCTCTCTCTCTATATATATATATATATATATATATATATATATATATATATATATATATATATATATATATATATATATATATATTAAAAGTACTCATAATTTTTTAAATAAAAAGAAAATTCAGGTTGTTTAAGATCTTTAATTTTTTAATATTTTATTATTTCAAAAAGCAACGTTTCGTTACGTAATCGTAACTTCCTCAGGCTTCTTGATTTACAAAATCAAATATTTTTAATTTAATTCAAAAACAAATAAAATTTATTTTATTTATTTATTGAAATAAATTTTATTTTATTTTATAATTTTTTTTTTCAATAAATAAAATTTATTTATTGAATTAAATTAAAAATATTTAATTTTGTAAATCAAGAAGCCTGAGGAAGTTACGATTACGTAACGAAACGTTGCTTTTTGAAATAATAAAATATTAAAAAATTAAAGATCTTAAACAACCTGAATTTTTTTCTCATTTAAAAAATTTTAAAGCTGAGATCTGATGTTTATCATCTAGTACTCATAATGTAACTTTTTGAAGATGACATCGAAAAAATTTCAATTTTATATGACAAAAATATATCGAAAGTAATTACAAAAATTTACAGCCCTAAAATGGCCAGTTTAAAAAAGCTTTCGTACATGGAAAAGGAGGGTTGAAAACCAAATCAAAAACGAATTACCTATTGTGAAACATTTTTTTTTTGTCATATTTGATTCGACAAAAAATACAAGTGGAATAAAAACCATATACAGAACACTATATGCAGGCAAGCAGATAATTCTCTGCAGAAACACGTAGAAATCTTTTGTTGTCAAGTAAATGCATTTGAAATTTATCACAAAACATATAAGGACTTTGTGGCACAAATGTGATCTGCCTTTTAAAACACTGCAGAAATAAAATGCCACACAAACAATATTTCCATACAATTATTAGACATGTCACAATTTTCTTGTCCTTTTATTCCTTTTTTCCATTTGTATTCTGATTGTACAACGAAAATGACAAATTTTCCATTTCGAAATAAATGTAAGCAATAAGTTTTATCTAACATTTTTCCCCCCCAAAAAAAAAATGGGTATGTTCCATCTTGACGTCCATTAAAATAATCATTAATCTTACAAAGAAACTAAATGGATGAAATAATTTCCAAATTGAATATTTAATTCGAAATTGAAAGATACAAATTGGTGTGCTTTATATTCAAAGCACATAGCCTCATAGTAAAGCTTCATTTAATAAAGCCTTTTGGCTCTTTTTTATGATGGATTGATTGAAGCAATATATTTTTGTAGAGTATATTCTATTGATAAATATTTTATTTATTTTTGAGTCACAATTATAAATTAATGAAGAATAATATATGTCCTTTGACTCAATTTCTTTATTACTACGCGTTTCAACAGTTCTTGGCTGTCATCATCAGGTAATAATTATTTTGTCAGTTGTAAACAAATTTCATAACGATAGTTTTTTTTTTATTTAATTTGTCATTAAGGATGTTATTTGGATTTAATTTGTGTGCTTTATATATTTCATATTCTTCCAGGGTGCTCATATATGATTCTTTCTTGCATATATGTGTACTGGCTTGAAATTTGTTTTGAAATTTAAGCATTGATGATTTTTGTCATAAAGGTGTTTTGCCAATTTTGAAGTTCTTGTTGAAGTAGATTTCTTGGGTGTATGTTCCTTATATCTTGTTCCGAAAGATCTACCAGTTTGGCCAATGTAGAATTTTTCACAGGAACCACATTTGATTTTATATATTCTGGTTTTATTTTCCGTTGTTATTTGGTAGTTCTCCAATCGCTTAAGAATTTTTCTCACGTTGTTGTTTGTCGAAAATGCGATATTGAAGTAATTTTCCTTAGGAAGTTGGCGATTGTAAAACTAAATATATTATTGAAATTTGATTTAATATATTTTTTGTGTCCTTTCGGTGGAGTTGGAAGAATGGATTTTTTAATAAATTTCGATATAATTTTGTCTATGATTGAGCTGTTGTATCCGTTAGTAGTGGGTATATGTTTAATTATGTCAAATTCGATCTTTATTTAGACCGAAGGTCTTAATTGTACGAAGAAAAATAACCCTTACAAAATCAACGATCTTCATCCTCAAAAGTACATTTTAAATTAAAAAATACTCATCTCGAATTATAATTAAGACTTATAAAGAAAAATTATTTAAATAACAATAATTTTCTTTGCGGTATATGAATTATAAATCGAAAGAAATATTGTTCCATATGTTCTATACTCAAAAGCCACTTTAAACGAGAAATACTAAGCCTACTTTGTACAAATCATGGCACTGTAGTTACTTGAATGGCGCAGGATGCAAGGGCCAATCATAATACACCGTACAAAGCTCAATCTATAATTCGACCAATTAGTGAATTTGTTACTTAAATTTTATAGATTTTAACCGATCACATGATGCTTGTATCTTCTGTATATCTGTATGTTCCTTATATTTTGCTCCGAAAGATCTATCAGTTTGGCCCATGTAGAATTTTTCTCAGGAACATAATTTAATTTTAAATATTCCGGTTTTATTTTAAGTTGTAATTTGGTTGTTCTCCAATGACTTAAGAATTTTCATTTTATTGTTGTCTGTTGAAAATGCGATATTGAAGTTATTTTTCTTTAGGAAATTGACGATTGTAAAACTAACTATATTACTGAAGTTTGATTTTATATATTTTTTTGTTTTCTTTTGGTGGAGTTGGAAGAATGGATTTTTTAGTGAATTTCGATATTATTTTGTCTATGATTGAACTGTCGTATCCGTTAGTTATGGCTATATGTTTAATTATCTTAATTTCTTCTTCACGAGCTTTGGTGCTAAGAGGGAACTTGATCGCTCTGTATACTAGACTGTTACTAGACAGAAAACCAACAACAACGAACACCAATTTCACCCAAGAAACCAAAAAATGGCAACTTACAACAGTCTAGTATACAGAGCGATCAAGTTCCCTCTTAGCACTAAAGCTCGTGAAGAAAAATTTAAGATAATTAAACATATAGCCATTACTAATGGATACAACAGCTCAATCGTAGCCAAAATAATATCGAAATTTACTTAAAAACCCATTCTTCCAACTATATCCTGATAAATTGGGACAAGTATGTACTTAAAAAATAAATCAAACAGCGACAAAAGGTAGTTTTTATGTTTAAAAATTATAATTTAAATAAAAATCGGTGGATTTTTGAGCTAAAATTACTTCTAGTTGTTGAGACTAATTTAAAGTGAATGGAATTTGTGGAGCAAGTATATCTTAAATTAATCCAAAAAGCACCTTTTGATTTGATCGGAAAATATATTCTACAAAAAATAGTTTCATTATTATTTTTTTACAAGATCATCGATTAAAAACAATTGTGTAAACGATAAATTATCGTTTCCAATGAAAAACTTATCAAAATGATTAACAAATGGTCCTCTGTTGAATTTCTGAAAGAAGGGAATTTTTAGGTTGAAATTTTTTTCTCGGGGTTAATGACAGCTTTTTTTTGCAAGTTACTTCGTGTTTTCCATATTGAGCAACAGTTTAAAGAGTATAGAATTAATGAAATAGCCAAAAGCCTAAAACTAAATCGTAAGAATTACATGTCTATGAAAATTTTGTAATAAGGAAAACCTAAGAAATCATTGAAAAGCTCCAAAAATATCAAGAAATAGTTTGGCTTTTTGCCTTAATATCAAAAGAGAACCAGTATTTTATAAGGAATCATCATTCTGGTTCGATAATTAATTAGAAACATTATAAGTTTTATTAAATTATGAATTTTATAGAGACAAATCAAATTGATTGATTGCCTTATTCTTAAGATGAAAGTCTTAGCTACTATAATGATCTTAATATGTAAGAATGAAAGATAATTTCAAAATATTTTTAATAACTATTTAACCTTATACAAAAAGCAGTAGCGGATTTACAAATTTGCCACTAGTAGGTAATTTAATATTCGCTACCCCTTATGACTTCTGAAACTTGGTACCCTATTTCGCAATCATATTAATTACATTTATCCTATCAATGAAATCACAATTAACACTCTACAGAGTGTTAAGTACCATATACTGTGCAGTACTAAAATAATAAAATTGTTGATATATTTTGAAGTCTCATTTTCTGTATGTGTTTTTTTACATATTTCTGTAAGACAAAAAAAAATGTAGGCCAAATTGGCCGCCCTAGGCTTCAGAATCCGCCACTGACAAGAAGGTTTAAAGCTCCCTAACTTTTCCTTCGACTCAATAAAATTTATTTGCTTCCCAGATTTTTCTAATCGCAGGATACCTGGATTATACAAGGGTAGATCTATGGAATATACAGACTTACACTCTTTATAGCAAATTTTTCAGTGTTATTTATTTTCAAACTTATTAAAGCTACCATGTCATTCCTTACTATAATTTAATTCACCCGTAATTTTAATGAAATATTTTTTTTTCTAATAAAGCAACTTAATGTCTTATTTTTGCTGACAATTTTAAATTATTTTTGAATCTAATCCATCAATTATAAAAATAATTCATATATCAATAGGTCGCGATTGAATTCAGCAGCATAAAAAGCTTCAATGCGTATTCGTATATGTATTAGCATTGGTTGTGGGCGGGACTTTCGCAAATTTTTAAAATTTCAACAATCAAAACAAATGAAGCTTTTTAAATCTCGCAATTCTATTGGCTGATAGCCTCTACGATTGAAACGTATGTGCTATCATTAGATATTAGTGTGCATGAGTCAAAGCATTCTACACGAATTAATAAGGCGCTCATTGCCTACTTCATTGAACATATATAAAGCTTATTGATACTTATGGAAAATAACTTTTCTTACAGATTTCTTAAAAAATGCTGGAAAAACCGTGTGATGATAATATTTCTGGGTATCTTTGATTATTTTCTTCTATAAGAACATGTAGGATAGTATGAAAAATCGGATATTTTGGGCTTGAATATTTTACATTTTTGGAGTAGTAGAGGGAAGAATTTTTTTTCGATCTGAACAAAAATAATTATTTCTATTTGAAGTAATTTTCGTTTATGGGGAAAACTTTTAAGTCAAACCCCTTGTAAACTTTGATGAGGAGAATCATCGCTAGAAGAGACCTTAAAATAACATTAAATAGGACTGCAAAAAAATTTTCATTTATAAGAGAATTATAGTACGATAAATATAATAATGGAATTTCAATAACTTATAACCGCAATTAATTCTTAAAATTTTCTCAGTTATAGACTGAAATGAGGAAAATGTGAAATTGGAGAAATAATGCGAAATTTTGATGAAGATTTAAATTGGAAAATTTTTCCAAATTAAGGAAAAAAAACACAGAATTTTATGCATAGATAATGTTTACACACTTATATTGTGTAATTCTTATGACATTTTGTACAAGATATTGTACTTGCTTTAGCTCGATTTTTTTTATCTACTTGTACAAAATATAATGCACTATTGCATAATTAGTTCGGACCATTAAAGAAATATTGAAGTTTATTGAATCTATATACAAAAACCGTACACAAAAATTTAGTTTACACTTTCATTATGCAACCTATATCCCAAGAAATGTATGATTGGTAATAAAATCTCTTACTTATATTATTTTTCTCCATTCTAAATTAGAATCTAATTAAATTTCAGTGCACAAAAGTTCATAACAAAGAAAGTAATAACACATATCAATATCACATCGTTAAAACCACGTGTTGGATTTCACATTTGAATTAACTGAAGAAATTAATGAACTTAATAATTATTTTATAATTTACCACTTAACAAGTAAATCAATAACAGCCATTAAATTTATTGATGTAAATTAAAACATGATACTAAAAATTTCATTAACTATTTTTTTTCTTGCAAACTTTTTCAGTTAGACCTGTCATTTTAACTTGTTGGTAAATCATTTTTAAATTATATATATTTTTTATATGGAATATTGATGGATTTATAATGATCTTATTATCAATTTGATTTCAATATAAACATCAAATCAATCGAGTGACAATGTTTGTATTTTGAATATTTCCACCGGAAAATTATATTTGTTGGATTAAGAAGAAAATGAAGAATTTAAATATACTTTTGGTTGCATTTTTCTTTGCTTGTCTGGTGACAGTGCGATGTGATGATGAGCAAAATAATTCTGAAGTACCAGATGAATCAGAAAAATATGATGATTTATTGAGTAAGTTGCCATTCATTTATTTATACTAAAAGATAATAAATCAACATCCAATTCTGCTTTAAATGGTCTAGTAATTGGCTATTTAAACCACTTTCTATATATAAAATACTCTACTTAATACTCTACTCTACGATTAATAAAAATGCCTAATCGAGAAATATCGAAAATTTGCTCGATTCAAGGATCGAACCAAACACCTATAAGGTAAAGATGTTTTGTTGGGGATCAAGATACCTGATAACAAAATCTCCATTTTAAAATCAATATTTCAACAAAATCGGTTTAAGAAAGCAAAATTATCATTGGACAATTGGATATGCATATAAAATTCTCATTTTTATTTGTAATATTCTTAATCATTTTCACTGTGAAAGAACTAAATTTGATGTATGCAGTGGAAAAATTTGATCCGAAATAAAATTGTCAATTTCTTGCAGATGAGATGAGTACACTAGTGGACATTTGTTTGAATAATACGGATAATAATGCAACTTTGGAACACATTTACAATAGCACTTCAGTGGCCGAAATCATCATTGATATTATGGCATTGCAATTAGAGGAGGAACACCATTCGAAAATGGAGGAAATTGTGAAAAATTGTGAAGACTCCAGCGATTCTAGTGCTGAACCTTGTACGTATGTTGAAGAGATCGCGAATTGCACTCTGCTGAATATGATGGATGAAGAATCAAGTACTGAGTAAAGACTATAAAGATAATCCATTTTTGATGCAGTTATAAAAAGGAAAAGTGTTTTAAATAAAGATAAAACATTTGTAAAAAAAATTGTAGTAATGTACGATATATAAACGCCTAAATTCCTAACTTCTCAAAAGATTAGTCGAGGCTAGCTTTTAAAAGTTCCGAATTTTTATCTATAGGTACTAATATATAAAATTCTTAGTCTGTCTGTACAATTCGATTTTGAACCCAATTTTAGGGTAAATATTTGTTTCAAGAGGCCCTTATTCCAAATTTAAGATTTTTAAAAATTTTGTCTGTCTGTCTGTGTGTCCCGATTTAACTAAAGAACGGAACAACCGAATTTAATGAAATTTGGTATTAAGATACAACACAATTTTCTTCACATGTTAGGCTACTTATCATTCCAAAAAAATAATATAGAAAGGTGTTCCCTAGGGATGAAAACAGAAATTTTTACTTTAGACAGGTGAGTTATATATCATTGGAAAGGTAATTAAAAGTTAGAAAATAATCTGTAAAAATATTTTTAGTTGAACTGCTAAAAAGCACAGTAAATTCAATTTAAAATTTGAAAAACTGCCTCTTTGAAATATAAACCTTTATATATATAAGACATATAAGACATATATAAGACAAGATATATAAGACACATAATTGATGTTAATACCGTAATGGCTTACGTATCTGACATTCTGATCCTCCTAATTATAAAGGCGTTGGTTCGAATCTTACAGTAATTTTTTTTTTCACAATTGTTGTTAATAGACCCTTAGAGTTGCTCAATATTGAGATATTAACAATTAACAAGTAATAGTAGTAGTAGTAATAATAATAGTAGTAATAAAACTTTAAGTAAATACGTTTTTAAAACCGGGCATACAAAAATCCTGTATTTATATATCCCCTCTGACTGAAAATATTTTAATATTCGATGTATTCCATATAAGAAGTAGATATCTGATAATTTTTTTTTTGAAAATTCCTACCCTAAAAGAGTAAAAGGGGTGACTAAGTTTGTATGAGAAAATGTAGAGTTAATCAACAATCGAAATTTTAAATTTAATTAGTGTAATTAATAAATAATTATTTAATTAACAATAAGTTTCTGTTTTTGTTATATCATTTTAAGAACAACGTTTTAAATAACGTTATTTCATTAAATTAGTATGAAAGTATATGCAGTACTTATTCTAAAAAAGTGATTTTTAATTTTTGTTTGTTTTTCAACAATCAAACTTTTTAAAATCTAATTTTTATCAACCAATGATTGTGACCTAGAGCAATTATTTATTCTGCTGAAAAACATTAAGGGAGCAATTTTTGTCATATATTTCATTATTAATCAAAATATACAATCTTCCAAACTAACTTTTCTTCGGTATTTAGAAAAAATTGAAAATCAATTATTGTTATTGAAAATATATAAAATATTCTTCTTTGCTTCCACGGTTTCTAACTGTTTCCAACAATTTTGTATGTACAACGTCCAAATGTGCCAAATCGAAAAGCTTTTTCGTCATGAAAATTAAAATAAAAAAGAACATAGTTTTTTCGTTTTACATTGTATTTTCCAATATAAATGCATATTTGTGTCGATGAAATTTGGAAAATGTTTTTCTTATACGATGCAGATATATAATAAGAAAGTATTTTTTATAATTCCTCCCCTAAAAGAGTGAAAAATGGTGGCAAAGTTTGTACAGCATAACGTCTAATAAACAATCGAAAATTCAAATTTTATTATCAAAGTATGATCATTACAGACGAAACTTTTTATCGCTTAAAATAAAACAATGTTGGTTTATTATTAAAAAGAAAAACTTAGGATCTGTTTAAAAATTTAAACTCTGATAGATATATCTGAAAATGATTACGTTAAGCTTTATAAGTGAGCATTAAGTTTTTTGGCTTTCGCATATTATTGTAAACCTGAAAATCCCAATACGTATTCACAAATAAATACATTGGTGAGCGAATATCGAGTACCGTGCAATTCGGCGAACTAAAAGAAAATGGTTTAATTATATAGTTGAAATTTATATATTCTAATAATAACTGCATAGGTTTACAATGGTTATACTTGATTATAGAGGAACTGGGTTTCATGCATTTGAACAAATTTTAATTTCGCCGTAGTTTTGTACATTTCAGTAGTGTAAAAGTTGAGAGTTGAAACAATGAAATGGGATTTCTACTAATATTCTAAATATCTAGGCGAGTGTTTTAAGTCATAATTATGACTGACTTTATTGAACTTAACGATAGTTTTTATTTATGTATAGATGGTGATTGATTGACGGATTAATTGGTTCACGGTAGATATACCTACCGTAGGTATACGGAATAGACCATACTCTTTTTAGATATTTATATTTAGATATTTTTTGAAAATTATTTGACCATGACATACAAATAATTTATTCTAAGCAACAGTTTATTAAATGTGTCTTTTTAAAGTTGACAAAATAGTTTTTTAAGTATGATTATGTTTTTCGTAAAAGAATTAAGAAAAAGAAATTTTTCATATACCACTCCAAATAGCAAATCTAAAAAGAAAATATAATCTACACCTACGTTACGCAGACGAAGTTGCAGGGATCAGCTAGTTGAAAGTAAATCATAAATTAGAAAATTTAGCTTTTTCTGTTGTCTCGACAGATAATGATTTATTCTCAGAAATGTCGAAAAAAATTTATCTTAAACTGGTCGTTTTGGAAAACATCCAAATTAATGTCACTTTTTAATTTCGTTCGGAACAGTTTCGTGAATTTTATGACCAAGTTTATCGTCACAAATGTATGAAAATTAAAAAAAAAGACTCATTAGAAATGGAAAATCGACATTAAAATATAATTGAAGAAGAGAGGCAAACGGCAGATTACATATTACACCACCCATCCTCGTCCATTCGATGGGGAAACAAACTTGGCGAATTTCAATTTGTCATTCGTACATTTTCCTCTAAAATAATTATTTTTTTTTAAAGTGTCTCATGTCATTTTACTTTATTAAAGTTTTATGTTTATCAGTGGAAAATATTTCACTTTGAATTGAACTGAATTTTCTCGATAGACCAATAGAATTTCGTGTTTAATTGATTTGTAGTAGAAGAAAATATTTTTCATTTTTAAAACCGAAAAGTTTTAACTAATTGCATTCAAGATTAATGACTCCCATTTGTATAATAAAACAACAAAAAAAAAAAAAAACAAGTTATCGATCGGCCTCTGCATTCAATTAATTCAAATCCAACACGATTTGTGGTTTTGACAGCACTTTAGATTTATCAATTCAAGACAGCTCTATAACTCTATTCAAAAAAAAAAGTTTTCTATACAATTAATAAAATTTCAGTGGTTTGAATTTGGAAAAGCTCTAATGTTCAAAAGCGTATTAAAGCTTTAAACTTGTACTAGGTAACTGGTGCACGAGGAGCTTTTACCAATGAAAGCCATTTCGAGTTTGGTGCACGAACTTGGTTTGATTTATCTTACGTTAAAATGGTCGAAAATAACAGACAAACATACCGAGGGCAAATGGAATGCTGCTATACGAGACGAAAATTCTCCGGAGATTTCCCAGTCTTCACTTGTTTAAGTCCTTAGATAGCGACGAACAAAATTAACTTTTTCATATATAAGAGAAAAACATTTCTCTCTTAAATTTATTAATTAATCTTTTCGATATCGAAAAACTTTAGAACCAATTAGAGGCAGACAATCTTTGCCATAATTATTTTCTGACAATTCCAAAATTTTTGTCTTCAGAACTTTACTACCAATAAAGGTGTAGAGTTCAATTATTTTAATATTCGATCTACCAATTTCCTTCTACGGTAATAAATTTTGTCTTTCAATGGTCCAGGTCTCATATTTCTAGTCTTTGAAAAAGGAATTTTATAACGATAGAGTTGATTTATATCTTAGTATTATTAACGTTAAAGAAATTTTACATTTACCAACATATTAGGGATGCCCGAAAATAATTTCGGTTTTTGAAGATAAAGATGTTCTATCGATTTAATTATTATGATATGACTCGTTTATTTTGAAAGTGGCGTAAGTCCATTTCACGGAGGGTCTATATGGTGATTCTTCTTCTTGTAACTAGAACAAAGTATGCTTATTATAAAATTACTATTATTAATTACTTATTATTAAAACTGCTAAGTTTTGATAAATTACTGATTTCATTTTAGTTGTTAAGAAAAACGCCAATTATTCCCTCCTTAGTATTTTATGTTCCTATGGTTTAAAACTGATAACACTATAGGGATTGTTCTTGAAATGGAAACTTAACTCACTTTCAAAATAAACGTTTCATATACTTGGCGATAAAGTTAAAAAAAATATTTGATGTTTGGGAATTAATTTTATAATTGACAAATCCTTGATGGATTTGAAGTTAACAAAAGCTTTTGCAACATTTGTCCTAGTGTATTAGACATCCATAAATACCAAAGATGGGGTTTCTACTGGGGTTTCACTATTGGGGTTGGTGTGCAACAACTTCCTCTAGATCTTTATTTTTCCATGGAGCTAATAAAGATTCTCGAATGGTCCCCACCCGACACTTAAACCTGAATTTTTTACAAAAAATTTTTTTGTTGATTCTAGGGATGCTAGTGGCACCCTTAATGTGGTAGTTTCTCCCTTGCCATTCCCATCCTATGCCGTTTACTCTTGAAGAGTTCCCAATTGGGATTAGTTTTTCAATCCCTCGGCAAAAGAATACCCTGCATAGAAAAGACTAAGTTCCTCGTTTATTTAAATATCGAGGTTCTAATATCGATAGTTTCATGTGCAATGTTGAATCCCTATTCCCACATGGCTAATATATATTGTGACCTGCTCGAAAGTGAGGTCAACTAACGACCTGGTTTCGTTGGCACCAGAAGAGAAAACCTGGAATGTCGTTTATGCAGAGGTACCTTAAATGAGCTTTTATTTATATTGAGATTCATTAATGGAGTATTTCTTTATAAGCTGCATCTAAATCAACAATGAAATTACGTAGACTAATAGCTACGTATAAGAAGTGTCCAACAATAGTTTGCCTTCATTGAGACGCTTTATCTTCCCTGGTATCTTTTTTCCTTCTCCCTACTATCTTAGTGAAATCGGCCACCTTGCTTTTCACTTACATTTCAAAAAATTTATGAAATGAATGAAGAAGTTGTACTTTTAAAGTCATTAGGCAACCCAAAGCTTGAAAAGCTTCAAACATTCTTTTGACGATTTATTTGTAGTTAGTCTTTGTTATGGTCTAAAAATTTCTTTAGGACCTCTTTAAAGGTAATTCATCCTTCTCTTTGAGGACCCATCATGCTTGTGATGAATTGTGGATCAGCTATAAGCCGTCTAATATTTGATCAAACAAAAACACCTTCCTTTAACTTTGTCTTCAAGAGGCCTGGAAACTTTGACATTAAGTATTTGATGTAATTTTCATCTCTAGGAAGTACTAATTGCTTCATCAATCCTAGCTTTATGTGAAACGGTGGTAAAAGAACTTTATGAGGAGGCACCAAAGTTTCATGCAGCACATTCTTTTCACCAACTTTAAGCTCCTTCGGAGGCCAACACTTGTTGGTCCAGTGATTTCCCCGATTTCTACTATCTCATAGATACAAAAAGCAGGAGAATTTGTTAAACCCTGATTGTTGTCCTAGCAAGATGTCTAAAGTTTTAAAATCACCGCACATTTGCCAACCATGGTCTTTATATTTTAATTTACAAAGAACCGATTCCAAGTTCTTGTAGGTTTCCTTGAAATGAATGGAATAACCGACAAAAATGGAAGCATACAAAGCACTATTGTGCAGCAGAACTGCTTTAAAGCTTCTTTTTGAAGAACCAATGAAAATTTGCCACTCTGCTGGGTCTAATGAGGTTTTAATTGCATGGAATTAACACGTTATTGTACCGTACAATTTTCCACACTATCGAATCGCGCTTATTTAGGTTACAACATGTTTATATTTGCTAATTTTGCCCACAAAGGGTGTTATTTATTTAAAAAGTAATGATAATTAGATATGGCCTATATACATTTTAAAATAGGAATAAAAATAAAATTGTATCTACTTATTAATGACCTCAAGATAGCCCAAAATTTTTTGGGCTATTCTGATCACTACCAAACAACAATGTAATCCAGTTAAGTACCATGCAAGGAAATCCAGATCAGGATTGAATAAGGTAATCCTGACTTTATAGGGCATCTGCGGTACATCCTTATTAGGTTCTTATGAGGTATACCTGACCTGGACCTTATCAGGTTATCAGGTTAACCTGACAACGTCCTCATCGGGTCCTCGCGAAAAATTCTAGTCGGGAAACCACTTTTTTATAATAAAATTTTGCGTTTTGCTAAATAGTAAGACGTTTTGGAATTTATTAAGTATTTTTATAGTTTTTAAACACTTAAATACCTAGAAATCCGTGTAATTGATTGTTGAATTAGAAAAGAAATATTGCAGTACAAATTTTGTGATACTTCCACAAAAAATGAAAATGTATAAAGTCGAGAATTTCATGAAATAAATTTAATGAATTTTGTCAAGGGAAGATGATATTGAAGGGGAGAACTCAACCACCTGAAAATGGTTGGTTTATAACAAAGCAGTTGTAAATTTATATAAATATAAACGTGAACAAAAAAAAATTAAATGCTTTTTATTCTTGTTTAAAAAGAAAACGTAAACGTAACATTATGTAATTGCAAACAAGTCGCATCCGTAGTTGAAAGATAAATGTTGAAGAAAATGCACTACTTGAATTGCAATTTTAATATATATAAAGTTGACGATTATTGAAAGTTGGTATTAATGTGGAAACTATTTTCTTTGTCAAAGCAAAACTAGTCCACATTGTCTTAGGTATGGAGTTGAAGATAATGATCCAACTCTCGACAACAAAGGCAAAACTATCTTTGAATTCCAATTGTCATAAAAGTAAGTTTAAACGAGTCCCTATTACTACTTTCAACAAAAAGAATAAATTGTTGAATTGAATTCAGTTTGCTTTGTTGTACTAACAGACGTTTTATCATCGCAAAGCTTCTTTTCTTTCGACTTAAATTAATTACATTTTATTTTTAGTCGAGCGACTTTGTGATTTCTTTTTCGTTTTAAATGTTAATTTGTTACGTTTTTTTTTGCCCTGTTTGCTTTTTGTATCGCATAAAACATAAGTTTTAAAATATAAAATATGTCAGAAAATATTTCACCAAGGAATAGAATCACTTAGCCGGGTGCTTCGCAAGTGTTGCCTTTTCCTTAGATTAATAGCCGGTGGGAGATGGTCGAGAGATTATGGTCCATTAAGTAGTTGCACTTAGGTCGTTTTCACGTTGCAGTGCCAAGGTTTTCTTTCATCCCCTATTTACCTTTTTATTGGGCACTCTATTTTGTCGTTAAGAATATATATTAAACCCTTACGATATTAAATAATCAAGGGGATTAAATTGACTTTTTTCTTGTCTCCCTTCAAAAAACGAAGAGCTTTAAACGTATTAAAAGCTTATAAATTAATTAAAAAGTCTGTAATTTTGCATTAAAACAATTAGATCCCTTTGTAAAAGTTATACATTTAAGAAGTTGTTTTATAGTTTTCTATCTTTCTTATAGTATTATTATCTGAAGAAAAATATTGTAAAAAATAAGCTTCTGTTGACCTAAAACAAGAAAAAACATCTTTATAAATCAATGAATATTCAACTCTGTGACCCAATAAAGAGTCCATTATATACTGTTATTACACCATAAATAATCTATACTAATATATAAAATTCTTACGTCTGTCTGTACATTTCAATTTTGAACCCAATTTTAGGGTAAATATTTGTTTCAAGAGGCCCGTACTTCAAATTTAACATTTTTAAAATTTTTGTCTGTCTGTCTGTGTGTCCCGATTTAACTAAAGAACGGAACAACCGAATTTAATGAAATTTGGTATTAAGATACAACACAATTTCTCACAGACTATAGGCTACTTATCATTCCAAAAAAAAATAATAAGGGAAGGTATTCTCTAGGGATGAAAACATAAATTTTTACTTTAGATAGGTGAGTTATATATCATTGGAAAGGTAATTAAAAGTTAGAAAATAATCTGTAAAAATATTTTTAGTTGAACTGATAAAAAGCACAGTAAATTCAATTTAAAGTTTAAAAAATTGCCTCTTTGAAATATAAACCTTTATATATAAGACACATAGTTGATGTTAGAGATTCCTACTAATATTCAAAATTTAGACCCCTAACTACTGTTATTTTAACGCGAGTATTTTGATAAGTATCGACTTTTTTTAGTCATAATTAAGACCGACTTTATTTATGTATAGATGCTGATTGATTTACGGATTATTTGGTTCACGGTAGCTAAACTTATCGTAGCTATACGCAATAGACATACTCTTTTTAGATATTTGTAAATATTTTTTGAAAATTAATAAATTAAAATTGACAAAATAGTGTTTTTAAGTATGATTATGTTTTTCGTAAAAGCAATAAGAAAAATATAAAAATTTCTATATACTACCACTATAAGGAGCAAACCTAAAAAGAAAACAATCAACACCAACGTTACGCAGACGAAGTCGCGGGGATCAGCTAGTGTCTAATAATATGAAAAATATACATTTATATTTCCCTAATAATATTTTTTACTTAATTCAAAAAGATTTTTCACCTACAAATTAATTAAAAAGTCTGTAATTTTACATTAATACAATTAGATCCCTTTGTAAAAGTTTTACATTTAAGAAGTTCAATTATAGTTTTCTTATATTTTTACAATTTACGTAATAAATTTTTATTAGGGGCCGTTCATAAACTACGTCACGCTAAAATAAGCTTTTTCTGGCCCCCTCCCCCTCGTTGTCACGCTGTGTCACACTTTCTGTGACCCCTCTAGAAATATTTCGTCAGAAAAATAAGCCCCCTCCCCTCCTGAATATGATAAATTTCAATAAAAAGTGACCAAATTTTTATATATTTAAAAACGCTATATATTTAATATTTATTAAATACGAAATGAATGAAACTTTTTATCATGATAAAAATTGAAAAAGAAAAATAGTCGAAAGAAATATTAATTAAAAAATTTTTGACGAACGGCGAACGTCACGTTAACGAAGACCCCCCCCCCCCGCCTGTCACATCTAGTCACACTCAGCAATACCCCCCCCCCTTGTATGCAAACGAATTTTATGAACGGTCCCTTATTTGAAGAAAATATTATTGTTAAAATAAGCTTTCGTTGACCTAAAACAAGAACAAAAACCATCTTTGTAAATCAATGAATATTCAACTTTGTGACCCAGTAAAGAGTCCATTGTATATTGTTATTCAACCATAAATAATGTCTAATAATATGATAACGTATACATTCATATTTCCTTGATAACATCTTTTACTTTTCGAAAGATTTTTCTCTGTTCCCAAAATAAAAATTAAGAAGATATCATAAACATGAATTTCTGTGCATATTTGCAAAAGATAAGCAATATGAAAGAAGAATAGAATAAATTGAAAATTAATTTAATTTTTTCGGTAATGTTTTGTTGATTTAATTTTATTCTTTTCTCAAAATATTGAACTACATACAGGATAACATTACGTAAAAATTGATTAAAGTAAACATCAGGTAAAAATATTTTCTACTACAAATATTATATATTTATTCAACTTTGATTAAATTTTGGGCAAAACGATACGGATTTTAAGGGAATAATTTTTTTTATATTATATGTTGGTTTTTCTTTTCACAATTTAAAGCACTTGGTTTTCATTCAAACTTTAGGAGATACAATCTAAGAAATCATTATCATCTGTTGGCTATAATTGATGGTAACAGTTATAGATTTCGCTACACTTTTAAAAGGGGTAGAAACCGGCATCTTGACTTTATGTATATAAAAATTTAATTGTTTTAAAGATTAAATTACTCCACTTTAATATTAATTAAACTGGGCCAAAAAAAAACAATTTTTTTTTTTTTGAAAAGTATATCGAAAATATTGTTGAAGGTTACAAAAAAAATTATCGGAAAGGTTTGAGCCCTTAATAAATAATATTAAGAGGTCTATCAACTTTAATTTCGATTTTTTATTTGTGCTTTCATTTTTGCGTCAATACTGTCAAACTATCAAGGTAAAAAATTCATCTGCACATATATTTATAGCAAATTAAATTCTCTACAAAAAACATCTCTTTGAAAATTTTTGCCAGACATGCCGTTTCCGAATAATCGAACTTTAAACATTGATATAATTTTTAGATTTACCTTCTTTATTTTGGAATTTTTTAAATAACAAACAAATAAATATATAGAAATGAACAATATAGATTCTTAAAGGAAATTTAATGTTCTACAAAAAAAGTGTCTTAACGTTTTTACATAAAACTACTCTGTCAAAAGTTATTCACAATTAAAGTTGAATGAAATATTAAATTATTATATTTTCGTTTACGAATCAATTTTCTTTCATTCAGTGGAACAAATTGATATTTAGCATCATCGAAAATTATCATTTTATCAATCTAATCGATCATGATATTTGATCATCTAAAATATCAATTTGAAAAAAATTGGTTCAACAACGAAAAAACAATATTTTTTTTTCCTACAACTTTAATTGTGAATAACTTTTGAAAGAGTGATTTTATATAAAAACATTATAGACCTTTTTTGATGAACATTAAATTCCCTTCAAGAATCTATATTGTTCATTTCTATATATTTATTTATTCGTTAGTTAAAAAAATCCAAAATAAACAAGATAAATCTAAAAATTATATCAATGTTTAAAGCTTGATTATACGGAAACGGCGTGTCTGGCAAAAATTTTTAACGAGACGTTTTTTGTAGGGAATTTAATTTTCCATAAATATTTGTGGAGATGAATTTTTTTACCTTGATAGTTTGATAGCATTGACGCAAAAATGAAAGCACAACTAAAAAATTGAAATTAAAGATGATAGACCTCTTAATATTAAAGGATCAAACCTTCCCGATATTTTTTTTTTGTCACCTTGAACAATATTTTCGATATACTTTTCAAAAAAAAGTCGTTTTTTTTGGCCAAGTCTAATATCCACCCCTCCTAAATTATATCGAAAGTATTTGTTCTTAAGATTTCCCATCTTTTTGCTTTTTTATAGTTTAAAAATCTGCAAACAATCATCAACATGGAGGGAATTAAATTTATGCTTAGAAGTAAAAGTTGTAATATGCGTAAACTATAGATTTATATGGTTTAAATCATCAATTAATTACTCCAAGATTAATTTCTTTATTTTTAATTGAAGAAAATGTTCAAAAGTGTTTTAGCTTTATTAGGTAGAAAAGATAAATATAAGGGAAGTAGAAAAAAATGTAATTAAAAGAACCGGTTAGTGGGTCCAATCCATTTCAATCTCTATGTTGTGGACTTTTCGTCACTTGACCATTGTATATCCTCAATATACGTGAATGACATCGCCATCACCAACCTGGACAATGATCTTCAAACTGTTCAGAAAACCCAACAGTCTATCAACCCCCTATATCTGTCCAGCAGATGGAAAATCTTATAAATCCATAGAAAAGCATCGTCAAAATCTTCTTTCTAAGACGTTTCTCCAACCAACTGGAGCCTATCCTGTTGGATCACATGGAAATTCCGTGGAGAGAGAAAAACACGCTTGTTAAATATCTGGGCATACTTTTGGACTCGAAATTAACCTGGCAAAGCCACATTTTAAGAAAAAATCAGAGAAGCCAACACTCGACCCATCCAAATATTCCCACTTATCAACAGAAGGTCTCGTCTAAGTATGGAATGTTCAACGATGGTATACAAATCAGCAATTAGACCACTTCTTACATACTCTTGCGCAGTCTGGATTCCATCTTCATAGAAAAATCACAATGACCTACAGGTGGTCCAAAATAGAGTCTTGAGAATCATCACTAAAGCTCCATGGCAAGTGAGAAACAACCAAATTCATCACGAAATGAAGGTCCCATATACAAAAGACTTTCTAATCCAACTCACAAGGAATTTCCTTAACGGCCTGGAAAATTGTCCGAGCGCAGTAAAACTAGGCTTGGGGGAAACTATAAACAAAAGAAAGCTGAAGCGTAAATTCCCTCAAGAGCTCCAAGAAATAGCAGTTGCTTGACCACAAGGTCAAGAACAATCAAGAAATAAAGGAAATAAAAAAGACAGAGGAATGAAGTTCGACTCCTCCAGCTACTTAAACTCTGCTAAAGATCAATTGCCTGTTACCACCACCATGATATAGCGAAACATTGCTGAACTGGTGCAAATCATAAAATAGTCCTCAAAAGAAAAAAAAAAAGAAGAACCGATTGGCCCGTTTTTCTCGGAAAATTTTTCCATCTATTTTATTAAAAAGAAACTTATGTTTGAAGACATAAAACTTTTGCATTGTTTTATTATAAAACATAACAACAAAAGATAGTTTGCTGATTGTTTTCTACTAAAAGAATAAAATAATAATTTTCAAAAAATCTTTGTCGAATCGAAAAGTTTCCCATCAAATTTCATTTCAATTACAAGAAAAGCTTAATGTTCCCCAAAAAAAAAGAAACTTTTTTTGTCTTCAAACATTTGCTTCTATTTTTAGGCTATCCATTCGAAAAATACAAACTGAATTAACAGCTGATAACATCAATAAAAATTTATCGTACGGCAATAAATTTACGGCAACCAAACCATCCCAGCTATATAGGGCTTACAGCAGTATAAAGCTCAGTATATGTAGGCTCATAAAATTCTGTTATTTTTCCCTGATCTGTAAATTGTCGCTGTTTTCAAGTATTCTTGATTGAAAATTCAATAAAATTGTTTCTGTTTTTGTCAATTTATTTCCCAAATTAGCCAGAAGAATGATTTATGGCTAAATTTTTTTAACATTTGTATCGCAAATATTTCGATGATATTTTTCTACCTTAATGTGTCAAGAAGAAAGAACATTTTCTTGAGTTTTGCACAAAATTTTAAACTAAATTTTTATTGTTTTTAATTAGCATAAATTTTACAGTTTTTAATGGAAATGGTACAAAGATATGGCAATAATTTTAATGAAGTCACATAAAAGTTAATTGTTGCTCATCTCTGGGTAATGAAAGAGATTTGTTTTATTTCAAGGGTAATTACGGTAAATCATGAGACTTTAGAAGTTAATTTAGTATCTAATATATTATTTGCTTCAGTCTACAAAGCAGAAAAAAAATATATTTTCTTAAGAAAAATCCTCGAGACCTTCAGAAATTTATCCCTAAATCACCAGTTGTTTTTACACTAAATCTAAACTACAGTGTCGCTGAAAATTCCTATACAACTTCTCATATTATTATTTAGATAATCACTTTAGCGGTTGTATATGCAAATTTTAATGCTTTGAAAAGTTTTCAGTGATTGCATTTTGCGATAATATAACCGATATATAAGAATTCGGTATTTGTAAACTTTATTGCTGTATGCAGTTGTATGCACGAGTGTATCCGTAATTGCATTTGAATGTTCTTATTTCTAGCTGACAAGATTTAAGAATTGGATTGACAACAATTCGCGTTGAATTTCAAAATAATAAGGACATTTATTCGAATTCGAAATCTACAATTTTCACTGAACTCAAAAAAGGATAATTTTGAAACTATTGGAAATGGAATTTGTGCGAAATGTGGAAGATAACTTTAAAACTTTATTATTACTTAAATTTTATTGGAAGACATATAAACCCCATTTCTTAAAGTGCAGCTCTATACCAATTGGAAAATCACTAACAAATATAAACAATACGAGAGTATATAGTACTAAATTTTGTGTATGGTTTTTGTATTTGGGACTTATAAACTTCAATATTTCTTTAATTCTCCACAAAAATTATGCAGTTTTCAAAGTACAAGTAAATTATTTCGCAGTCCTGAAGTCCTGATTTTAGGGCGAAAAAAAATCGAGAATAAACAAAACCAATAATTTACACGAAATATAATAAGAATTACATATTAGATATTAGAGTGGTCCAAAAATTTGTTTTTTCAAGTGCTTTAGTCTCAAAAGCTTCTCTTAGGTATACAAAAAAAATTCGTCAAAAGCGCAGCTTAATATCTCAATTTTTCATGCAGCTCAATAAATTTCTATATTCCCATTTAAATAACATGTAAAAATATTTTTTTTTACATTTTTATCCGGTAAAATTAAGAATTTTTTTTTTTTAATTTGAATCAATTACTCTTGTAGGAAATTCAAAAAAGTACTCATGTAATTTTTTCGTAATTCTAATGAGGAAAAAGTAATTGAGCTTTAAATACTCTCAATAAAAGAAAATTTTATCAGATGATTGTAGAATTTATAAATTATATTATAAATAGTCTAGTTTGATAAATTTTGAAATAAATACATGCAATCACCAAAAGAAGTTTTCAAAAAGTTGAGAATTATTTCAAATCCATGAAAATTTATTAAATTATCTTGTAATATTGTCCATTCCTTCAAAAAATTACTTTGAAACTATATTTTTTCAAATTTGCTCAGTAGCGAATTTTAAAGCTTAATAACTTTTTACCCGTTAGAATTACGAAAAAACTACCTCAATACTTTTTTGTAGAGAATTAAAATTCCTACAAGAAAAATTGCTGAAAAATTCAAAAAAAAATTTTTTTCCTAGTTTTACCAAATAAAAACGTAAAAAAAAATTTTTTACGTGTTATTTAAATGGGAAAATAGACATTCATTGAGCTTCGTGGAGAATTAAGATATTAACCTGCGCTTTGGAGGGAATTTTTTTTATGCCTTAAAAAAGCATTTAAGATGATAGGCAAAAAACTTTCTTTTTTTTTTTGGACTACTCTATTAGACATATATACCCTAATTACGTTTACAGTATTATTGATTATTTCTATTGAAAAATTTATTCAGTTTAAATTTTGATCAAAATTTTTATTTATTTCTTTTTGTATTTCTGGTTGTAACAGATGAAATTTTAGGAGAAAAACAATAGTTTTACTTCTTGGAAATCCCATTTTTATGTTTTATTGCCAGAAAATCTCAAATAAATGAAAAATTCTTTTTTGTGTTTATAAATAAAATTCTATTTAGTGTTATTTTAAGAATTTTTTTAGCGACCTTACTTCTAATCATAGTTTACAAGGCATTGACAAAAAAGTTTTTCCTCAAAAAGAAAATCATTACAAATAATTTTATATTTCATTTATTTTTCAGAACTTTAAAAATTTCACTCTACAATTACCCTTAATATTTAAAATATTCGAGCACAAAAATCCGGTTTTTCATAATTTCCTACATGCTCCTACTTAACCTGAATTTTTACATAAAAAATTTAATAATTTCAGGAAAACAAATATTATTTCATAAGGTTATTCTGCATTTTTTTAAAAATGTTAAGGGAACGTTTTTTTTTCCCCATAACTATCAATAAGCTTAATATATAATTTAAAGTATGCATTGATCGCCTTATCGTAGATTGCTTTGAGCGATGCACACTAATATCTAATAACATTATGTCAATTAGCCAATGGGATTGCAAGATTTACAGATGCTCATTTGTTTTGATTATTGAAATTTTGAAAATTTACGAAAGCTCCTCCCAGAACCAATGACAACTACATTATACAATTACGTATACGCAATAGAATGATTTGTGCACTGACGTCATTCGCGACCCTACGATACTTGAATAATAATTAGGGGTTTGATTTCAAAATATGTTAAAAAAGATGGTAAAAACTAGAAACTTTTGTTTAAAATTGCAAAAAAAAATTTTATTAAAACTATATATTAACGGTAAAAGGTATAATTAATTTGGAAAATTATTACAATCATAACAATTAACATTAAGCGCGGAAATGTTATTTTTTCACTACGTAGTAAGTACTCTTCAAGAAATTGGAAAAAAAATCAGATTTTATATAGATAATAAGTTAAATTCAAATTTTTTTCTTTTCAAAAAATATTTTATTTTTTATTTCATATAGCTATAAGTACGAGAAGTTCTCATCAAACTTCAAAATTAGGTAGAATCTAATTTATAAAAACTATTTTTTTTTTGTCAATTTTATAGTATTTCTATAACTAAATTTTAAAAATATAGTGATTTTCAAAATAAACTTATTTTAGATCAATTATAAGAATGATTTATAATTTTGTAAGTGAGGAAATGGTTTTTATAATATTTTATTATGTAATTATTTGAAAGAAACAACAAATTTCGATCCTTACAGTATCATTGTTACGTAAATTTAATACTACTCTGTAAAGAGTAAGAATTTCGAGATATCAAAAGAATTACCGATATAGATATCTTTCCAGTAGCGTAGCTACCTAGGGGCTAGGCGGGGCAGTGCCCCGGGGCCCTAAAGCTTAGGGGCCCTCGAATCCTTACCAGAAATCTTGATCGAACTGAACTTTTGGAAATTCAGTTGGAAGTTCACCAATTATGTAAAGAAATAATGAGCAAATATAGAATGCTAGAATGCTATCTAACGGAAGTATTTACAGCAATCTTATTATTCTTTACAATTCCTGTCACTTCTGCAGCAGCTGAAAAGTCATTTAGCAATATAAAAAAAAATAAAAAAATATTTAAGAAATAATATGGGCCAACCTCGCCTCCGATATTTATCGCTAACAGCAATTGAAAACAAAACCACATCAAGTCTGGATTTAAACGAAGTAATTGATAGTTTTGCGAAAACTAAAGCTAGGAAAAAATTGTAAATGTAATTGTTATTTATTCAGTTGGTAGGCCCGAGCTTTATATAATAAACCCTTGAATCTTCTCTATTTTGTTTTGTTAGCCAAACCTATACCAAGTATTAATTGTAATTTATGTTGTTACTGTTTAATATTTTTATTACCTGCCCTGCAGTGCACAAAAAAGAGCTTAAGTAGCTCAGCATTTTTAAAGTATTTGTATATTTCATATTTTTATTTGATAAAACCTAATTAGTTTACATTGTAGTGGGGCCCCATTTTTTTAATTTGCCCCAGAGCCCTTGATTACCTAGCTACGCCACTGTATCTTTGCTCATTTTTTTTTTTAAATAAAAAGGGTTTACCAACCCTTAAAATAAAAATTTAAATCTTCAACAAACCGGTTTTGGTAAGTTTCGAAAAAAAAATCCTGGTTTTTACCTCTGTTCTCTTTAGATTCGGATATTCAAAGCATTCGTTATAAACAATATTCTCATCAGACATCAGAGATTAGCAAACTTTACGATTTCCAAACATTATTAAGGCTACTAAATATATTTTTTTTCATATACAATAAAAATTAGTTCAAGTAGTCTACAAGGTATTAAAAATAAGTGGATTACAAATCATATTGTGAATACACCATTACAACAACGGATCGGTATGCTGCAACTGCACATATGCAGTTTTAATAACATACTTTGTTCGAAAACAATGAAAACTTATTCAATTTTCCACAACTTTTCTACAAAATAATAGCAGTAATAAAATTATCTGAAGTGGCACACAATATAAAAGTTTTGCAACCGGAAAACATGTAGGTATATGTAAAAAAGTTTTCATAGATTTGCATTTTACAGTTTTCAAACAATCAATTCAATTTCTCCCATTAATTTTGCACAGAATTTTCCCCCATTTTTCAATTATATATGAGTTAGATTATTCTGCGATTTAACTTCTTTTCAAATCGAAAAAAACGTTCCATGGCAATCCTTGACGTGGGAATAAAAAGCTTAAAGCTTATATTCAAATGAATAGAAGCATAATACGAGGATGTGTACTATAATTTATGCATTCGCAGGTGGATTTCGATGAAATTAAATATAAATGTGAAACGTTGCAGGTTGGTCGTGTCGTCGTGAAACGTTTGAATTGATAATGTAATTAATCCTGAATGATGTTAAGCAGGTGGTGATTTCGTGTAGGACATAAGAATTGTAATTCATCTCTTCACATTTTTATTTTTAATGAGAATAATTTTGGACAGCAAAAAGTTGGGATTTTAATGATATGTAATGCTTCTTTTATTGGGATGAACGTTAAAAGAATTATAATTATATTAAAAGTATTTTTACATTTTTTGCCACTTCTCATATTCCTTAAATTTTGAATAGATTTTACTTGTTTGAAACAATTTAAAGAGATTTAAGCTTTTGACCATGTCAAACCTAGAGAAATAAAAAACATCATTAAAAAAATAAAAAAACAACAAAGCACTAGGAATAGATAATATCAATGCCAAAGTACTGAAAAACCTTCCACAAATAGCGATCAAGAGATTGAGGACTATCATAAATAAATTCCGATCCTCAAACTGGGTAAACCAGCATTCAGTCCCACTAGTTATAGACCTATCAGCCTACCAACAACCTTAAGCAGAATCGCAAATATTAACAAAGAAAAATACTAATTCCCGAACAGTTTGGATTCAGATCCAGGCATTCCACAACAATGCAACTCGACAGAATATGTGACATTATAACTGACACCTTTAACAGTAATAAACACACGGGAATGGCTCTATTTGACATAGAAAAGGCTTTTGATACTCTATGGCATGAGGGCTAATATACAAACTAATTAAAATGAAATTTCAAAGATACATTATAATAATAATATGGAGATATCTCAAAGAGTGCCAATTTTGTGTGCAAATCAAAAATGAAATGTCTAATTACAGATTAATTAAGGCTGGAGTCCCTCAAGGATCCATTATGGGACCTATTCTATTTAATCTATATAAAAATGATATCCCGCGGACACCCGAAACTTTCCTTTCCCTTTATGCTGACGATACAGCGATTTTTGCATCCTCCTGGAGAGCTGATACAGTGGTCAACAGAACAACCAAGGCCTTTAAAAAAATAATGATATTTTTTAAAAAAATTGAAAATAAAGGCCAATCATAACAAAACTGAGGCTATCCTATTCACTAGAAGAAGACCCACAAGCATAAAAAGGTATTAATAAATGGAAAAATATAGAATGAGGAAAAACAGTTAGATACTTGGGAATGCAACTGGATTCCAGACTCATCATTGCTGAACACATCAAACTAACTAAAAGCAAATTAATGGCACGAATTAAGATCTTATATCCATTGCTAAATATCTAAAATCTAGGCTGTCTACCAACAATAAATTAATAATTTATAAAACAGTGCTCAGACCATTGTTAACATATACATGTCCAGTCTGGAGTTCAGTAAGCAAAACTAAGTATCTGACAATACAAAGAGTTCCAAATAAATAACTAAGAATGCTGGAAAACTACCCAGCCAAATACAAGGTACACGATCTACATGAGGAATTAAAGATACTAACGCTAGACTTATATATCCTAGCTTTGTCGTGGAAATTCTACACAAATTGCAGAAGTGGACCTAGCCAAATAATTAGAAACATCAGTGACTACACCCTCGATGACCAACTCCACAAATATAAAAGAAGAAGACATTTGGTCTTCAAACTAAAAGCAGAAATAATATTCGGGTTTTTTTTTAAGAATTGCCATCTTTTTTTCTCCAACTCAAATGTACAACCACAATATCGTAAACTAATATTTATCCTAGATCAGGATCTAGAGATGCTTCTTGGATGGAAAATGCTTGCTACATCACATTAAAAATTAAAAACTAATTGTAAACAAAAGTATTTGTATTTATAGTAGACTGGACCAAAAAATTCAACTATTTTTTTTTTTGAAAAGTATATCGAAAATATTGTTCAAGGTGACAAAGAAAAAATATGGGGAAGGTTTGAGCCCTTAATATTAATATTAAGAGATCTATTTTTTTTATTTCGATTTTTTATTTGTGCTTTCATTTTTGCATCAATTCTGTCAAACTATCAAGGTAAAAAAAATTCATCTGCACATATATTTATAGAAAATTAAATTCCCTACAAAAAACGTGCCTTTGAAAATTTTGCCAGACATGCCGTTTCCGAATAATCAAGCTTTAAACATTGATATAATTTTTTGATTTATCTTCTTATTTTGGAATTTTCTTACTAACGAAAAAATAAATATATAGAAATAAACAATATAGATTTTTGAAGGGAATTTAATGTTCTACAAAAAACGTCTTTTAACGTTTTTACATCAAATCACTTGTTCAAAAGTTATTTACAATTAAAGTTGAAGAAAAAATTAAGCTATAGTTTTTTTCGTTGTTGAACCAATTGATGATTTTATTTTAATTATTTATTTATTTTATTTTACTTCCAGTTTAGATTCTACAGAGATGTAAAGGATTTGTACGTTTCGATATTTATTTAGATATAAATTTAGATATTTCAAGCGATAAGATTGATAAAATGTTGATTTTCGATCATGTAAAATGTCAATTTGTCCCATTGAATGCAATAAAATTGGTTCAACAACGAAAAAAACAATAACTTAATTTTTCCTTCAACTTTAATTGTGAATAACTTTTGAAAGAGTGATTTTATGTAAAAACATTAAGAAACCTTTTTTGTAGAACATTAAATTCCCTTCAAGAATCTATATTTTTCATATGTATATATTTATTTGTTCGTTAGTTACAAAATTCCAAAATAAAGAAGATAAATCTAAAAATTATATCAATGTTTAAACCTTGATTATTTGGAAACGGCGGGCCTGGAAAAAATTTTCAAAGAGAAATTTTTTGTAGGGAATTTAATTTTCTATAAATATATGTGCAGACGAATTTTTTTACCTTGATAATTTGACAACATTGACGCAAAAATGAAAGCACAAATAAAAAATCGAAATTAAATATGATAGACCTCTTAATATTAATATTAAGGGCTCAAACTATCCCGATATTTTTTTTTGTCACCTTGAACAATATTTTCGATATACTTTTAAAAAAAAAATCTTTTTTTTGGTCCAGCTTTATATATAGTGTAAGAGCAATTTTTTTTAAGATTTAAACTAAGAAATTTAAACCTAAAAGATTTCATATTGACTTGTTAACTTTGCTTACACCATTTTGGAAAAATATCTGTACTGCCATTCATTATCCAATTATTTGGAGATCAAAAATTTGAAACTTTAGAAAAAATATGTTATTAATATTGTACTTAGTTGGTGGAACCAATAACGAACAGCCTTAATTTAAGATTAAGAAAAAAAATGAGAACAAATTTATTAAGATACGACTACTTTTATGCTTCAGTGCTTCTAATTATTACCCATAAACTATGCTTTACTGTGCCAGTAAATTTTTATGAGATGATGCAATTTGGAAAAGATACATTCAATCGATTGTGCTGCTTTAATGTAATAAAGTTCAATTGCAGCAAAGTGACAAAGACATAAATTGCAACAATAACGACACAATATCAAAGTAATTGGATTCGAAATATTAATTCTAACAAAATTCAGACATTTGATTCAACAAAAATGAAACAGTTTTGAACTAAAAAGCATTTTTTGTGTTCTTTATTTTTAGCAAAGGTTTTTTTCCCTTAGGAATTACAAATATCTAAAGAATTTTTAATGGACAACAAGAAATGAAATACTTTTGAAAAAAAAATACAAGTCCACCATTTTTGCTTTGACTATATTGAACATATTTTCGTAAACTTTATTGACGAACGGAAAGTTTTTTTCTTTGAGATTCGAATAAATTTGATTTTTTGCAGATACAAACGATACGTCCATTATCTTATATAATAAATGCTATCCAAATAGTCGGATAAGAACCGAAAGAAAAGAGATTACAACATCCAATATCTGCCATATATGTACCCAGTCTTCGACATATCCATTATCTGTAATATTCGTTTTCATAAAATATTTCTCAACAATATATTCCATCGATAGCTGGTTCGAGTAAAATAAAACCTATATCATTTAAAGTTGCCGCACTGTAGAAAGAAAAAACCCGATCCAACTTTAACAAAACTAAATAAATATTTTTTTTATAATTTTTTTTTTATAAAAACATCAAATTTTTGACATATTTTTCAAAAGAAAATGTAGAGAAACGTGCTATGAAAATTCGATCATTTACTTGGTGGATGATTGATTTTTTTTTTACCAAAATGTCATTTGATATTAACTGATTGATGAAATAGGAAAATGAAAAATTGGTTTTTACTCTGCTGGAAAAATAATTCATCCGAACAAAAACAATTTAATGCACTATTCATTTTATAAATTAAACAACTTATCAAAACTTTAAAGTTTGTTAATTAAAGTTTTATTTTATTTTTTTTTTGTTTGGCAAAAGAAAAAAACGTAATAAGTGACACTAAAAGCTCATATCTTCATGAAGATATATGAAAATATGAAATCTGAAAAGTTATTATTTTCAAAAGTTTCAAGTTTTTCACTGCTATACGTGATAAGCTGCGATTCTAGTTGAGATAATCTATGAAATGAACTTCCAACTAAGTTTAAAGCTTTTAAAATGAATTATCACTCGAAAATCGGAATATTATATAATGATAAAAGGAAAAATATTTCAACGTTATTCAAAGAGGTATAATTTTTAATCCCTAAATCTTTTCGGCATTAATAAACAACATGGATCCCTCGAAAATTATATATTTAAATATGAATTTTAACGAGTTTCAAAAAAATATAGTTTGTGTACTTATGTTATACTTCTTTGGTATAGTTAAAAATAGGTTCTTAATCCACTGCCGTAGCCCCTTCCGGTAGGGCCTGAACTGGCACACCAATTATAAGATTTGCTATTACAAAAATATGGTACAATTTTAAACACAATTTACTTTTAATATCAAATTATATAACAGGAGACCTATGTGTTGCGGCTAAGACAAGGACATAGAATATAAAGTTTTAAATACATCCATGTTAGTGGAATACAAATATAATAATTATTAGCTCAAATTTGAACTACCTAGTCATTTGTTTCAACTGTCATTTCGATTTCATTCAATTGCTAATTTTAGTCATTTGTCAGTTGTGTCAGTGTTGGGGCTGTGAATATTTCATGGAATGGAACTGGGTTTCAATTAAAAGATTAAATTGGCTATTTATACATCGATACTATATGTTTACACATTTGGTTACTTATACAAAATGCATTTTACATATAATATGAATTAACCATTTAACCGAATTAATAGATTAGGTCACATGTTTGAAAAATACTTATCAAAATCCTTTACCATATAGAGAAGTAAATTGTTGCCTTAAAATGTTATGAATTAATATGATTAATATAGATATGTATAAAAATCCTAAATAATTCCTGGTTGCTCTCATCCATGGTGTGGTAAATAATTAATAATGTTCTTGGGAACTTGGATTTAAATAACAAGACGTTATTTTTCAAATTATCTCAACGTTTCGTTGGTATTTATTTCCAACTTCTTCAGGAGAATCTTTGATGTTAACATCTTCGTTGTAATTACTGGTTTTTTAACAAGATTTATTATAATTTATTTATTATAACAAGTATAATTGCCACTAGCGTACTCACTCGGTTAAAATCTGTTAAAAATCTTGTTAAAAATCTGAAGAAGTTGGAAATAAATACCAACGAAACGTTGAGATAATTTGAAAAATAACGTCTTGTTATTTAAATCCAAGTTCCCAAGAACATTACTAATTATTTATTCTAAATAATGATGTCTTAAAAATTATATTTATACAATAGTGACTGTATATTTTATTTACCCATTTATAACTATGTATTGAAACTGATTTTTAATTCAATTATAGAAAAATATAAGGTAATTTAATGTATTAATCGACTTTTAATGCATTATTTTAAATATTACAGTGAATAACTTCAGAAAAATATCATTCTTTTAAATGCACTTTTCTTCTCATAATAATAATAATATGCAAACGTAAGTAATATGTATGCATATATTTCGGCAAAGGTAAACACATATTGTAAACACATACGTGTGAGTGAAATACTACATGTACATGATTGTTACAAATTTGAATTGAATTATTGTTACTATGGTTTCTAAAAAGGTATCAAATACCATAAGGTAATACAAACCTTGAGTACCAAAATGCGTTTTTAACCGGTCACATTCCAATCTAGTGTGAAAATGCAATTATAGTTATTTATGCTACATGTGGGATAAGTAGCAAATAATTTGACAGTCGTGCTTTGCGACATGAGCGTAAGGTTTATGGGGCATTCGTATGAAGACGAGTGTGGCAGATATCGCAACGAGCCGTTAGGCGAGTTGCGATAGTCACACGAGTCTTCATACGAATGCCCCATAAACCTGACAGCGAATGTCGTAATCACGACTGTCATATTTGCTACTTATCCCACCAGTAGCATACAATAATTTTTACAACTACTGCTCTGGAAGTTCAATTTGAGAGAAATAGGATAATTTAAAAAAATATTTTTTCTATTATTTCAAATTTTAATTTTATTGCATAAAAAAAACGAAAAAAAGTAAGTTATTATCGCGGCATCAAATGGCGTTTCAGTAGTCTAATAAAGTGAGAAAGATAGAGCGAGTCAAGGTACAGACTGTGTTCATAAGGTTATATTTCTATAATCGTATAGTTTAGGTGGAATCTGTGCAGTTATGTCATATTTAACCGAACATGTGCGTTTATGAAACACATATAATCAAGTATGCGATTATTGTGTATTTTGAAGGTGACATACAGCGCTCGAAAAGTCAACTTCCAGAGCAGGTGTTGTAAAAACACATTTTTCGAGAGTTGAAATCAGATAATAAAACCTTGAATACAAAAATGCATAAGAAAGATCACATTCCAAACAAGTGTGAAAATGCAATTTACACATTTTTCGTGGGTCGAAATCAGGTAATAAAATCTTGAATTCCAAAATGCTAAAACCGGTCGGATTCCAACCTAGTGTGAAAATGCAATAAACACATCTTTCGAAAGCTGAAAGCAGGTAATAAAACCTTGAATTTCAAAATGCATTTTGATTTGCATGATGATTGCAAAAAGAAAGATTATATTCCCAACAAGTGTGAAAATACAATTAACACATCTTTCGAGGGTTGAAATCAGGTAATAAAACCTTGAATATTGAATCAGGTAATAAAACCTTATTTACAAAAATGCATAATACAAATCACATTCCAAACAAGTGCGAAAATGCAATTAACACATTTTTCGAGAGTAGAAATCAGATAATAAAATCTTGAATTTCAAAATGCATAAGAAAGATCACAGTCCAAACAAGTGTGAAAATGCAATTAACACATCTTTCGAGGGTTGAAATCAGGTAATAAAACCTTGAATACAAAAATGCATAGTAACAATCAGATTCCAAACAAGTGTGAAAATGTAATTAACACATTTTACGAGAGTTGAAATCAAGTAATAAATCCTTGAATTTCAAAACGCTTAAGAAAGATCACAGTCCAAACAAGTGTGAAAAACCAATTAACACATCTTTCGAGGGTTGAAATCAGGTAATACAACCTTGAATTCCAAAATGTTAATAACAAAAGTAGCATTCAGAGGATTACCGATTAAAATAAATTAATGGATCCCCATTAATTAGATACTAATAAAACATCTATGATATTTTTTAAGATATAAAAAAATAGCCCATTTTAAATCAGGGGTGGCCAACCCAAATGATATTGCGTGCCATTTCGGAAATGCATCCTAATTCTGCGGATCACCATTTAAGATATATCTCAAATTCTCCATGTTAAATTTAGATATACTGTTAATATTTTTATCTGTGAATGTTTTTATCTATTTCTTGCGACAATAACACACCTGCGACCGCAAAAGACGACATTTTCAACGGGCAATACTTCATTACTACAATCGTGAAGTGATTTTTAGAGGTATAGCAATTTTTTCCGAAACTTAATTGAAAATTGTATATCTTGAAGGTAAATTATAAAAGGTACAACCAGGAATACTGCGAGTTGCTAAGGGAGGTTTTTTTTTTATAAAACATATTTTTACAAGAACATATTTTTAAATCCGAGTTATTTATTTACAGCCATTTACCCGCCATAGTCTGGCGGGTTCAGCTAGTGTCCATATATAAATAACAGTAACGATAGATAAGATTTCCAAATTAATTTCAAGGAAATACCAATTAATTATGAGTCCTGTACATTTCACCTCTGCGTTTTAAACTTAGGATCAATATTATCATAACTAAACCGTACAAATATCCAAATCCAGAAATTTTAAATTCGTCTCCAAATTTTGAAGATTTCACTTCTTACACGTGTGACCTGCATACACGTTTTTTATGTATAAAAATATGCAAGCGATAATTTTTTTTCTTCAGAACTTTCAAATGACAAAAAAGCACCAAAAATGGCGTACAAAAATCATAAATTCAATATTTAGAAGAAATGCACTAAATCGAGCTTTTTCTTTAAATATCGTTTAATGGTAAAATAAGCAAGCGAAAAAAACACTAATTAATCCAGTGCAAAAAAGCAAAATATTAATATTTATAGAAAAGGTCCAAACGTGAACTAGCACTACAAAGGGTTTTTATAGAAAAAAAAATAAAAGAACAAAGGATTATTTTTTTTTGTAAAATTATCACAGTTAAAAATTTAGATCTTCCATTTCTTTAGAGACTGTAAAATGTCTTGGATATGTTCTTTAGATCTGCAGTGGATGATGATGGTTTAAGCTCTTCCCTGTGCAATTTCTCATTCCTGGATAGAGAACTCCTTACCAGGTTACCTGACTTTATCAGGTTATTATACCTTATCAGGTTACAAGGTTCATCTGAACATTTCCATATCGGATCCTTCCAAAAAATTCTAATCTGGATATATTTGAAACTTTTCTTTGATTTTCACCATAAGAGCTTATTCGTTTTCATATTTTCTATCATTAAAAAAACTTTTTTTCAAAACAAATGCAGATCAAACATATATAAAAAAAAAATTTGGTTTCCTTTTATATTTCATTTCTCTATTGAAAGAAACAGAAGAAATTTTAGGTCTTAAATTTGAGCATAGCATTGTATTTTAGCAAAGATTTATAAATGATATGCCAAATAGGCATCTGCTAAAGAAATCGTCCCGAAATCATCCCCAAAATATGATCCAATGAACAAATGATAATCAGAAGTTCGTATTACCTACTACAAATTTTTTCAGAAGTTAGAATAATTTTTTTTTGTGTGTTTTTTCCTGCCTTAGGTACTAAAAGTATATTTCGAGTATTTCTCGAAAAATTCAACTTTTACTTATAGGTTAATGGCCAAACTGGTAGATCTTTCAGAACAAGATATAAGGAACATACACCCAAGAAACCTACTTCAACAACAACTTCAAATTTTACAAAACACCTTTATTATGAAAATCATCAATGCTTAAATTTCGAAACAAATTTTAAGCCGCTACTTATACCATTAATTTATTGTGATTCGGAAGTAAATAAAATACTTATCAATGTTTTACTTATAGCATTATCTATCCCTGATTAGTTTCTTTTGGTCAATATATTAAAGCATTGAGGTATAGACTTCTTCATACGAATCTTTAATACCAATTCAAGCCTTGTGATTTTCTAATTCTCACGAAAATGTCATCAGTTTTTCCAGTTCATTTAAAAGTTTTCTGCCCATCTAATAAAACATGTGTGCCGTTTATATTTGGAACATTGAAAACAATTTCAATATTTATTCAAGTGCATTTGATTTTCATTTAAGCTAAATTCCATACTAAAGATCAAATATGAAAAAATAACTTTGGTAAATAATACCAAAACAACGCTACAATTAATTATGAGAGGTATCTTCATTTCAAAGAACCCATTTCCATATATCACAGGAATTTTGATGGTAACAGTTAATTTAGGATAAAACTTCGCATATTAAATGATTATTATTTAAGTATGCATGTTTCAACTCTTTGAAACCTAAGCCCTACTATTATTTTTCGAAGTTTAACATAGTTAAAAACTTTATATCGTTTTCATAATTTCAATTTAAATACCATGTACAACCGAGCTTACAAGCTCCATAACACTTAAAGTTCAGACAACTACTGTTTGAGGGAATATTATAATGTTTTCTCAAAACATTAGATAATAAAATTTTTAGCCTTCAACAAATACTAACAAATACAAAAGAAAGAATATTATATCTATAGAAGATAGTATTCACTCCAATTATTAATTTTTCGTCTGGAAAACTTTGTAAATTTCGGTATTTACCTTAGTGAAGATACATTTTATTTTCCTTGATATCTTCATCCATTAAAACTAACAAAGTGCTTGAAATCGTTTGGTTTTTATTGAGGAAAGTTTAAAAGGAAATTAAATTCTATGACTGTAAGACTCGTGAAAATGTGGAACAAGTTTCGGTATTTGCAACAATAGCGTAAAATAAACTCAACTTAAATAGCATTCTTGGCGTTTATGACATTAATTGTTGGGATAAAAACTTAGATTTAATTATCTTTAGATAAAAATGTAAAATAAGTCAACGAATACCGCAACTATCAATATAATAATAGGAAAATGGGTCAAAGTATTAGAATAGACAAGTACTAAAAATGGGTTGGTAGGAATGCATGGGGGAAATTTTGTTCAAGTTGGTATGTTTTTGCGCCTTATATACTCGTTTGCGAAATATCATTATTTTCATTACGTGTTGACATCTACCGCCATATTTAAAATAATCAGAAATAAAAATTCAACGTAGAAATAAAAATTAATTGGAAATATTAAAAGGAATGGATATATTTCATGATCTTGTACCCAAAAATAAAATAAAAGGCCAAAGTAAATTAAGGAACAATACAGGTATACTGAAATTGATACAATTACTTCATATTTTATTATTTTTGCGAATAACCTCAAAATTTTTGCAGACATTTCCATAAAAGTTCTCGTCTGATAATTTTTTTTTCTTATTATTGATGAGTTTTTCTGGCGAAGCGAAATCGACCAGTGAAAAATTGTCAAGCCATTTATGTAATGCTAGCAATTGAAGAAAATTTTAATGAAACCTTTTTTTTATTTTTAGATTTCATATTTTTTTGAAGTTTAAATACGTGTTTATAAATATTTTAAGTTATAGTTGATGTACTAAATAAAAAAATTAATAAATCTTGATACAATTATTCAAATGGTTGTTCACAAACTTTCGAGAGTAAAAGAAAGTATACCAGAACACTTTTTTACACAAAAATTTACCAAAATAGGCTAAAATTAACGTATTAATGAATTGAATATTGATCATATGTACAAAGTCTAAATATGTAAGGCATAATTGGGAAGAAAGAAGACAATATTTTATAAAAGCATGGGTACAAGTAGCTTTTGTACATACCACTAACTCAATGTTTTATTTTCTATTCAGTTTTTAATTCAATTCGCGAATAAATCAGCCGTGATTAATATGTAGTGGACAAAAGATCAATTATTAACCAAAACTTAATTATTAACAAATTTGCGAATGGAAAAAGTTCTTGATTTTTTGAAAAAACGAAGTAGAGAGTGAGATGTTACCAGAGATTGCCTTGCAGAAAAGGTACTTGTAACAAATCATGAATATTTTACTTAAACAAAAATAATGTATTTATAATATATGTTCTAAAACACAAACATTATTTACTATATAACGTATGTAACTAAAACTATCTTCGTTTCTTATTATATATGTTTTTAAATTCACTGGCTTCTACCTCTACTACCATATCTTTGGGACAATTCTTTAGTTGAATATATGTACTTTGTACATTGACGGGAAATATATTTTATCTAAAAAAAAATTCTTTGGAAGTTTCTGCAAAAATAATAAAGTTATTAGCAATAATAAGAAAAGCACGAAGAAATTATTTCAGTATTCCATATACCAGTATTGTTCAATAGTTTATTTAGGCTTTTTATTTTATTTTTAGGCATAAAATCATGAATTATATCCATTCCTTTTAATATTTCGAGTAAATGTTATTTCTTTCAATTTCAATTATAAAAGATGCCAAAACGTGGTACAAATAACGTTATTTTGTAAACGAGTAAATAAGACGCAAAAACATACCAACTTGAAAAAAATTTCCCCCATGCATTCCTACCAACCCATTTCTAGTACTTGTCTATTCTATAGTTTGACCGGAAAATGTATATATGAAAAAGATAAAGAACGAATAATGTATATAATCATATACGTGTGAATGAAAAAAAATACATGATAATTGATAGTTTTTGGTTTTAGTCAATTGTATCAGTGTTGGCTGTGAATATTCAAAGGGTGCCTCCTAGTAAACAAGCGAAAACTTCAAAAAAAGTCAAATCTAATTTGATGTAATAATCTCGATTAGTAATTACACCGACAATATTTTCCCCATAGTATACAAAAATAGATGAAAAGAAAATTCGTTTTTGATTTTCTTTTAAAGTTAAAACAAATATTCACGTTTTAAATCGGGAAAAAATTAACTTTAGACACTAAATTGCATTTTCTGTTTACCAAACTAAAAGCTTTTAATCACTACAAATCTGTGAAACGTTTGTTTAAAATAAAAAACTTTTTTTACACAAATTCCCTTTGTAAAGCATTAAATTTTTTAAATTTCTTTTGATTTTTTTTTTTTGGGTTCTCAACACATCAATTTAGTTAATTAATTTACGTTATACAATGCTAAAGCATAATATTATAAATAGCAATCTCGTAAGTACTAAAAGGTCTTTCATCTAATAAACACATACTACATTATTCAGGCAAGGAATATTTTATGAAATAATTTAATACATTCATAGTTGAACAATTTTAACGAAGGTCTGGCAATAGCGCCTACCCTTTATCCGAGTCTGTATAGGTAAGTAGGTATTTTGAACTAATTTATAAGTGTTCGCCAAATAAATTTCATTTTCGTTAAAATAAATAAAATTTTTGCCACATAAAAGGCCCCTTTTAATCATAATGGAATGTATTAGAAACCATAAAGTTTCCTTTTAAGAAAATATTTGCATAAAGTTTTACATTAACAAATTTAAGATTAAGTCAGGATTGAGGAAAGTTCAATGCAATTTAGGTGGTTTTTTTCCCATTACATAAGAAAAAAAATTAATGTCAATTTTCATTTGAATAAAACATACTTTCCTGTCTATAATGATATTTAATTTGAATTTAATGAGCTTTTATTTTTCCCACAGCCAAGTTAATTGTTATGTTGATAATTTTGTGTTCGTTATTTACTAAGGGTTGCTTTTTGTGTTTGCTTCAGGTGAAATTCGACAAAGTGGTGGCGTTGGTGGTGTGGTGTGGGTACTGTGATTGTTGTGCTGTGGTTGACGGAAAAAAATTTACATTCAAACTGGCCCATCAGTTTTGGTTCTCGTACCCGCCGCCAGGCGCGGGTAGCGCTAGCAGCAACAAAGAAAAACAAGCACAAAGCGAGGAAGACAAACAACGATCGCAACGGGAACAACGCCAATTAGACCACGACTATAACATCAAGGTACGGCAGACGCTTTTTAATAACTGTTTCATATACCTAAAAGCTTCACCGGAAAAAATGTAATTGAATTTATTTGAAAAAAGACGGAATTTAATGAAGTTGGCTACAAGTTGGGACACCTATTAAGTGTTTCGACGTGAAGTTAGAGGAAAGAGAATTGGCTCACATTGTAACTATCCCGACAGAAACGAAAATTTTTTCATAGAAAGTATGTAGGAAATTCCAGGTAAAACATATTTTTTTAAAACCATATGTAGGGGAGACCGGGTACAAAAGTAACAATTTGTAGTTTTACCTTGATTTCTGGATGGGTGTTATAATTGCCATTAAGTGAATATAACCACATATACATTTAGTTTGTTATTCACAATTGTAACTTGATTTATTAAATTATGGTGTGTTTTATATGAATAACACAGAGTTAAAAAAAATTGTCAGTTGTTAGTTTCGACCACGTAGGTGGGTCAAAAGTACTACGTTGTGGGTCGAAAGTAAAAAATACTGCTAAGGGTTACTAATGAAAACAATAGTGCCAGTTAAATCAACAAATTACTTATTTAAAGATTTTATATAAATGATATAAACCAAATTCAGCATTTTAAATACTCAAAAAATATAAATTTTAAGGGAATGAATCAATAGAATGCCGCGACAATGCATAAGAACTACTGCATGAAGAACTACCGACGCGGAAATGTATCGAAAACCATTCTATTGAAGTAGATATCCATAAAAATATGATGTTAGTAATAAAATCATTACGAGGACAAAAGTAACATATTACTTTTGTACCCTAGGGGGCTATGTTACTTTTGTACCGATTCTCATTTTTAATAAAACGAGCAACATAACCTTAAAACTGAACGTGCTATACAAAAATGAATTTAAACAATGTACAATTTATCCAATCAAGACTGGATATGCAAACATTCGGATTGCTATGATCTTTTTACGACTATGTAAACAATAAATAAGAAAACATCGAAAAACTTACTTTTGGGTCATTAAAACACATACGTCCTATTATATAACCTAACAACGCACTGCGCACGCGTCAACTTAATGCGATTGAGGGGGGTGCTCTAGGCTATCACCTGATGACAGCAAAACGATGTTCACCCATTGGATAAACCTAGAAAGCATTTGTTACTTTCGACCCGCCGTTACTTTTGTACCCAGTCTCCCCTACTTAAACAATAATCAACTGATAATATTTGGGTGAAAATTTCGTTTATAAATCCTTGAAATAACCCAAGGATCGTTTCATCTCAAACTTCTTAGTTAAATGTTTTCAAGTTTCCCTTTCCGTAAAATAAATCAACAATTCAAAATTATATTTTGTCGTGTATTGTTGTAGAGGACACTTAGTTGGAATTTTGCGCTCCACAGACCACCAGAGTAGTAAACACTTCTATTGGCATTCAATTTTGGTAGATATCGTCTTTCTATTTCCTTAGCCTTCTAGATAAAATGTTCCTTATGGGATTCTTGAAAATTATTTCAAATTGAAAAGCTTGCTTTTCCAAAATGAATTAAATATTATTACCAAAAAATATTGAATTTCCCAACTTCATAATACTTTATTCTTATTACCAAATTTATAAATCCGTAAATTAAGGCTACATCTAATAATAATTTCTAATAACCACTCAATCCTTATTTCTCCTACAAAAGGGTGTAATTTCATAATTTCAAAGCATCCCTTAACTGTTAAATAAACATCACATCTTTGAAATCCAAAACATTATCAAATTTCACCACCTAATGATAAACTACAAAGTATATCTAGGAATGTTAGACGAGTTGATGACTAATGTTGGCTTTATTATAAATTTGTATTACAGCTTTTCACAATGAAATCATCAAACAAAAGCAACCACCTGTTTCCGAAATTATAACCTGTGCAATGAATCAAGTCTTCGTGTTAATAGATATTCATTTGGTAATATGAGTATTATATGGTAAAGACTATGTAAACAGCAATTAAAACAAAAGACTAACAATTAAAAATTTTACGGATAAATCAATCAGAAATTTACAAAAGTTTCAAAATTAGCTATAATTTATTTTGTTACTGTACAAACTCAGTTCAATGATTGGCTATTAAGAATGAATCTCCAGAAGTTGAAAACTTAAGTAATATTCTCAATACCTTCATATTGAAAACATTGAATTTAATTTATTCTTGGAATTTATTAATTGATTTTAATGTCTGAGGAACTATTTTAAATGACTTTGTAACTTTTAAATTTCTCTCTGCTAATTTAAAGAGCATTGAAAACTTATGGACTAATAGTAATATATTAAAATTATACTTTAAATATATCTATGCTTTCAAAAAATATATTCTTATTTCCTCCTTTATCATTCTGGAGATCTTTATTCATTAGAATGGTTCAAAATATTTTTTTTTTGCAAGTGCTATTGTCTCAAAAGCTTCTCTTAGGTATAAAAAAATTTCGTCAAAAGCGCAGCTTGATATCTCAATTCTTCATGAAGCTCAATAAATTTCTATTTTCCCATTTAAATAATTTGTAAAAAAAAATTTTTACGCTTTTATCCGGTAAAACTAATTTTTTTTTTTTAATTTAGATCAATACTCTTGTAGGAAATTGAATTCTTTTCAAAAAAGTAGTTTAGTAATTTTTTCGTAATTTTATGGAGAAAAAGTTATTGAGCTTTAAAAATACTCTCAATAAAAGAAAATTTAATCAGATGATTTAACAATTTATAAATTATATTATAAATAGTCTAAGAGTTTGATAAATTTTGAAATAAATACATGCAATCACCAAAAGCTGAGAATTATTTCAAATCCATGAAAATTTATTAAATTATCTTGTTATATTGTCCAGTCCTTCAAAAAATTACTTTGAAACTATCTTCTTTCAAATTTGCTCAGTAGCGAGTTTTAAAGCTTAACAACTTTTTACCCGTTAGAATTACGAAAAAACTACTTCAATACTTTTTTGTAGAGAATTAAATTTCCTACAAGAACAGTTGATGAAAAATTCAAAAAAAAAAAATTTTTTTCGTAGTTTTATCAAATAAAAACGTAAAAAAAAATTTTTTACGTGTTATTTAAATGGGAAAATAAACATTCATTGAGCTTCGTGGAGAATCAAGATATCAACCTTCGCTTTGGAGGGATTTTTTTATGTCTTAGAAAAGCGTTTAAGATGATAGACAAAAAAATTTTTTTTTTGGACCACTTTATTATTCATATTTATTTTCAAATGCAACCTTAAAGGACTATTGCCCTCCAGCTTTGTTTTAAGCCTCAATTGGTCAGGTCTGCCTTTATTATAAATCTCAACAGGTAGCCAATTGGGAACTAAGAAGTTTGGTCACGACGTCTGGTGGTCAAAAAAAGTTCTATTTTTTGTGTGCTCTGTTATATATACAACCATATACACTAGCTAACTATAATTAAATAAGAAATCAAATAATTTTTTTTAATTGATATAGAAGTCAATAAATTGAGTTCTTTAATAAAAAATAATAATTTACTGTGCTATGAATAGTTACGGTAGTAAATCCCATGAAAATGAAGAAATAAGTTTTTTCGCTATACTAAGTCTATTAGTAATTTTGTTAACAGCTAAAATTGGTTCGGAAAAAAACAAAAATTTGTCCTTACTTTCAAAACTGATGCTGTATTTTTAAAAGATTCTTTGTAGGAGCAAATTATAAACAACCCTTTTATGCCTTTTAACGACTTGTAATGGTTTTTTGAATATTTTAAATGCCTTTTTTTATTAAGAATGTTTAGTTTCAAGATTTTTTTCTGCGTTAAGAATGTTCTTCTGGCCTGGATTTGTTTAAATCCATTCGAACATTTATTTTAAAGAAAATAACAATAAATTAAATTATTGGTATTATTACCGAAATTTTTTGGTAGAACGTGAGCTATAGGGCTCCAAAGACACTCGTCTCGAAAAAATGGATGCCTATTTTTTCCACGGTTTCAACTGATTGGCTTATCTCTAACAAAAAAACGGAGTTTTTATCATGTAAGCTTTAAGACATGGGATAAAATTGAATCATTTGATAATATGGAAAATTGGATTTTTGACAGACTTCTGAAGAAAAAGGCATTAAAATTTCATGGTTTTTGTTATTCTTTTTGTCCTAAAAAATATAAATATTCAAAAATATTTAATAATTTTAATTTATTTCATGCATCTACATATACTAAGTCTAAATTATAAGTCAATAGATCAAATTGTTTTTGAGATATACTGGAGGAAAATTAGAAAAACATAGTTTTACGAATATAGCGGTTATAGTTTTAAGTATACGGTTAAATCATAACTCTTCTGTATTTTTGTGACGGCTGTATCTTAATTGCGACTTCAAATTTTTAAAAAAATCCCTTCATCGCCATATGCTTGACATGATAAAAAAGCAGTTTATGCAAAACAAAATTTGCATAAAAGCTTTTACTAACCCATCATCCGGGAGAACTCCTTTAAAGGGTTAAATTTACATTTGTTAGAAAGAAAAATTTATGTATTCTGAATTGTTATGGCCACTCTGATGATAAATTTATTCACTTGAGATAAAAAACCCGCCAAAGATTTCGACTAAGCAAAAAAACAATAAACTACTTTCCAATTTTTAACATTTAAAAATACTTTATTTATTTCCGAGTAACAATTAAGAATTAATGAATAATTATATCTATATAAAAATATAATTTAATGTATATATAAATAAACAATCAAGTTTGTAATCCATCATATTGAAAGAAAATTATTCATTTAAAACACATATGAATTTATGAATAATACTAAAAACCTAAGACTACCATATAACATCAAAATAACATCTCTTGACATTGTCAACTTACACACAAATGTCCCTATTAAAAAAAAAATAATCAAAATTGTGGAACATAATCTAATAACATCAAAAAATATATACTTATATGGAAATCAACGACACAATGAACTTGTTAACCACTATCTTACAACAAAACTATTTCATTTACAATTAAAAATTTTATCTCCAAAAGGAAGGCTTGGCCATGGGTTCTCCTTTAATAGGACTAATAGCCGACTTTTACATGAGTCACTTTGAAAATAAGTATATCATGAATAATACCTACAAAAATTAAATAATATTTTATGGAAGATATGTAGACAATACATTTATATAATATTATTTAATGGAACTACCCGACAGATTGGCAATATGGTATCCGATCTGAAGAAAATTAATTAGAAAATAAAATTCACTTCAGAACACGAACTAAATGGAACAACCAACTGTTTAAAAATAACAATCACCAATGAAAATGAAAAGTTGTCATACAATATATACAGAAAACCAACAACAATGTACATAACCATCCATAAAACATCATTTCACCCAAGAAACCAAATAATGGCAGCATACAACAGTCTAGTGTACAAAGCGATCAAGTTACCTCTTAGAACCAAAGCTCGTGAAGAAGAATTTAAGATAATTAAACATATAGCCACTACTAACGGATACAAAAGCTCAATCGTAGACAAAATAATATCGAAGTTTATTAAAAAATCCATTCTTCCAACTCCACCAAGAGAAAACAAAAATATATTTAATCAAACTTTAATAATATAATTAATTTTACAATCGCCAACTTCCTAAAGAAAAATAACTTCAATATTGCATTTTCAACAAACAACAACATGATGAAAATTCTTAAACCATTGGAGAACAACCAAATTATAACGAAAAAACAAAATCGGAATAGATAAAACTAAATGTGGTTCCTGAGAAAAATTCTACAATGGCCAAACTGGTAGATCTTTCGGAGCAAAATATAATGAACATATACAAAACATATACAGAAGATACAAGAATCATGTCATTGGTCAAAATCTATAAAGTTTAAGTAACAAATTCACTGATTGGTCGAATTAAAGATTGAGCTTTGTACGGTGTATTGTGATTGGCTCATGCATTCTGCGTCATTCAAATAACTACAGTACCTTAATTTGTACAAAGTAGGCTTAGTATTTCTCGTTTAAAATAACTTTTGAGGACAAAACATTTGGAGCAATATTTCTATCGATTTATAATTCATATATCGCAAAGAAAATTATTGTTATTTGAATAATTTTTCAATATAACTCTTAATTTTAATCCGGAATTAATATTTTTCAATTTAAAATTTACTTTCGAGGATGAAGATCGTTGATTTTGTAAGGGTTATTTTTCTTCGCACAATTAAGACCTTCGGTTTTAATAAAGACCCGTAAACTGATAACCATAAGAAATTTTTTCTTGTCATATTTTGGCAACTTATTTTCTTATTCTAATTTTGATCATTATCGTGATCAACGATCATTGGTCTTATTGTTTTTAATGCGAAATTTTGACTTACGATCTGAAGTCTTCGAAAGAAGTCCAATAATTCTCTTTTACTGTTCGCATTTATGATTGTATTGTCCACGAATCGAAGGATGGAAAATCGCTTTCCCCCAATTTTCATATCACTCTTTTACTCCTCCAAATTGAGTTCCAGTATAATCTCTCTTACAACAACTTCAAATTGTACAAATCACCTCTATGACGAAAATCATTAATGCTTAAATTTCGAAACAAATTTTAAGTCACCACATATTTGCAAGTAAGGATTACATATGAATTATGAACACCCTAGAAGAATATAAAATATACAAAGCACAGAAAATAAATCCAAATTACATCCTTAACGACAAATTCTATAAAAGAAGCAACCAATATGAAATTTGTTTACAACTGACAAAATAATCATTACCTGGTGAAGATAGCCAAAAACTGTTGAAATTCGTCGTAATAAATAAGAAATTGAGTCAAAGGACATATATTATAATTCATTAATTTCTTATTTTTCTTTAATAAAAGTAAAATGAAAGTCAGGCGATAGATTATTTGCGGTAATTGTAACTGAAATCTGAGGCCATATCAATCTATGGCCAGCTTGAAAACAACTGAAGATACGTAGAGACAAAAAACAAATTTGGACATGAAAATCAAACATATTAATCATATATATTATAAATAATATATATGATACCGTCCAAACGACTATTTAAATAATAAATATTTTCTATAATCTTTATAGAGAATTAAACGCTCTACAAAAAAGGACTGATAACATTTTTTGATAAGTCCATGTGTTCAAAAGTTATTCAAGATCAAAGTTCATTTTTTTAAAAATTTGATCGAATTTTGTATATTATACCAAAATTGTGGGCTTCAGTGTTAAAAAAGGGGTCAAATTTTTTATCAAACATGAATTTGATTTGTAAGAGATATCAACAAATGATTTTTTTATTAAATTTTACAATTTACATTCTTTTAAAGATTTAACTTACCGAATTTTAATTATGGCAAAAATCTCTTCAATAATAAATATTTAATGTAAATAAATGAGTAATAATTCTAGCAAAACTATTAATACAGTGAAAACTAATAAAAAATAGAATAAAATTGTGTTATTTTCAGTTTTTTTTTTTGCAAAATAATGCATTAAAAGCATGATAATTGTAAAACTTAATTAAAAAATCATTTGTTGACATCTCTTACAAATCAAATTCATGTTTGATTAAAAATTTGACCCCTATTTTAACACTGAAACCAACAGTTTTGGTATAATATACAAATTTCGATCAAATTTTAAAAAAAATGGACTTTGTCTTTTTACGTGAAAACAAAACTTTTCAGCCTGTTTGCAAGAAAAAAAATTTTTTTTTTTGAACACCCTAATATACATCTGGTAAATACATAAAAGGTAACATTTACCATATTTTAAACAAGTTTTTTTAATATAATAGAGAATAAATATCAGATAAAATTTTGTAGTGTCAAATTTTATAGAAAAATTTTAAATCAATTGAAAGGAAATTAAATTATATGTTTAATTACTAAAATAAAGTAACGTATATCAGAAAATTCCCAACGATCTTTTGGTTAATTGATTTTAAAATAATAATCTTTGTCTTTCATATCTTTGGTAATTATTGTTCTAAATAATTCTCTTAGATTTGTTGTTTCATTAAAAATTTCACAAAATTTTATTTAATAGAGAAATGTAAGTCAAAAGTCTTATTCAAAAACCTTTCATCTTTTATCAGATGAAAACATACTGTTTGAAGTATTTCTTTAGGGATTAAAATTAATAAATAAAATATCGTTAATTATCCAAAGCTTTGAAGACTGATGAAAAATAAATGAACTCTCATTTACTCATTTATGTGCAATTAAATTAAATTACAAAAATTAATCAATAATACAGCGTAAAATGAAATTTTATCAAACGATTCTATTAATTGATAAAATTAAATTTAAATAATATATAATACGTCAATCAAATGATACACATGTTCATATTTAACGTTATAGTTTTTATATAATGAAATATAAATTATGTATGGTGTTATGCTATTTATTTTCAAGAGAAAACCTAATAAATTTCCATTTAAAATATTTGTATGGTACTAGTGAAAAATATAAAGCTCATTTCAGGTTCCGCGTCGTTCATGAATCAAATCTCATTTCAAAGGCGAAAGCTCACATTAAAACTGCGATAATGTTCTCAACCAATTTTAATTAAAACAGCTAAGAGATATGTAATAAAGATAAATACGCTTTTCAACAAAGATTTGTTTAGCTAATAATTTTTGACGAAGTGAAAAAAAAAAACATAATGAATCTGTAAAGTTTGAAAGTTTCTTAATGAAGTTGTCTCTTGTTTGCGTGGAACATATAGAAATTTAGTTGGTAACTTGTTTGGTGTCCTAGTTTTATCATTAAAATGTCAATCAGAAGAAAACTAATACTTTCGAATATCCATAACTACATACCACATACATATATATAGCGCGCTGAAAACGAACCAACGAAAGCTTATGTCAAAAGGAAAGTTTGGAAAATTTTCTGACACATTCAGAACATAATAAGTTAGTGAAGAAATGGATTTACAGATTTCACAGAGATTTGCCGAGTTTAGTTCAAAAAGCTCGTCACATTTTGACTGATTTACTGTGCGACGGTGAAAAGTTTCGGTAAAGCTGGAGAGCTTTTTTTTTTGGTGGAAAAATGAAATGAAAAATATGTTTGTTTTTTTTTTTTTTTTGGTTTGAATGTTAATTGAAGATTTTTGCGCTCAAACAAATTGCGAGATTGTAAAAGTAAATCGTCTGTGAAGATAACAGAAAACGGAGAGGATTAATGGTTTGGATGAAAACATAAAAACTTATATCTCAACATATACGAATGTTGGATGGAAAAATGAGTTTACATCAAAATTTATGAAAAAAAATTCTCAGAATTTTATATATTATTCAAAATTATTCCTCCAAAATGTGCAAAAATGCATTATAAATCGGTGAGATAAAAACATTTTATATAGAAGGGATAAGGGTTAAATATTTCTTTCCCCAGATTTGTCCCGGGCTTAACTATTTGATTCCGGTGTCCCAACAAATTCTCTTGAGACAGTTTATTGTTTTGTCACTGGGTTAATAAAAGAGAAAATTGACTTTACTGTAAATAATGCAATGAAATTTCCTTTTTATTACCACAAAAATTTCCAACCTGAATTTAATATGTGTAGGCAACTAAAAGTGGGCAGGGCTACGAAAACATAATTGCGAAGAATGCTTTGGAAAAGGACTCTTGATACTATAAAACTATCAATATACTAAAGGCAAACGTAAATAATATATGTATTGGAAAAGACAGAGATCATAGAATATAAAAACAAACGTGTGAGTGAAATACAAATAAAATAACACCGGCACACAAAAAAAAAAATGGTCTGTACTTTTGACCGGACCTACATAAATCTACGTATTTTGACCCCCTGAACACGAATCCGGGGTCGGTTTGACCCGTACACCCTCAAAAATTCGAAAAAACTTTAAAAAACCGAAAAAAATGGTTAAAATCGGCAGTTTTGGTGACAGAAATTTTTTTGTACTAAACCGAGCATGATTTTCATGTTTTTTGACCCGCTGAATACAAATTTGAAGTTCATTTAGATCATAAGCTGTTTTAATTGTAAGAAAATTGCAAAAAATCTTTGAAAATTGTGAGAAATTGCAGTAATTGTGTAAAAAATTCTAAGGAGCTAGATTAATCGTGATTTTCATGTTTTCTAATCCGCATAATATAAATCTTGAAGGTATTCGGTCCAGCCATTCTTAGAAATCCATGTAAATAGCAAAAAACCCTGAAAATTTCAGAAAAATCAAAGTTCTTGTGATAAATATCAAATTTTTAATAAAATCACAATAAATTTAACATGTTGGCAAATCTGTTGAGTATAAATTTGAAGTTCATTGATCCGGAATTAAAAAAAAAATTGTTAATCGTAAAAAATCTATAGAAATATTAAAATCGCGGTTAGCCAAATAACATTCAAAAATCATATTCCAGAAATAGAATAATATGCAAAATATCCTTTGTAGAGATTTAAAAGTTTATTTTCATCATATAATCTCGAATTTTAGAACAATAGCCGAAGAAACAATAGCCGCAGTTTTTTACAATTTTTAAGGATTTTTTGCAATTTTCTTACAATAAAAACGGCTTATGGTCTACATAAACTTCGAATTTGTATTCAGCGGATCGAAAAACATGAAAATCATGCTCGGTTTAGTTCAAAAAAAAATTTATGTCACCAAAACTGCCGATTTTAACCATTTTTTTCGGTTTTTTAAAGTTTTCTCGAATTTTTGAGGGTGTACGGGTCAAACCGACCCCGGATTCGTGTTTAGGGGGTCAAAATACGTAGATTTATGTAGATCCGGTCAAAAGTACAGAGCACTTCTTTTTTTTGTGTGCCGGTGTATCTTTGTCTTTTTGAGCTAATTTGGCTATTAATATTTCTCGGCTAATATGGGCTTTTTGCTTTCCTGTTTAAAATATAAAAAATTATAATAACATTTTTCTGAATTTAAATGTCAATAAAAATAAATTTAAGTTATCTAAAAATTTAATATTTGGTATACCTTTGTATGGTAAGTAATTATAAAGTATGGTGTACTACTTGGAAGTATGATATTCTAATGTACTTTGCTTTGTCGATTATAAGACGGCTTTCGATATCACAGGTGTGCGTTAAAAAAGTTGTCTGGATGTTTTCGACTGATTTATATGTATTTCGGTGTTTTTAAAAGTAAAAAAATACTTAATAAATTCCAAAATGTCTTACTATTTAGCAAAACGCAAAATTTTATTATAAAAGAGAGGTTTTTTTGGGCTACCTGGATGTCAAAAATAACTAGATACAATTTTATTTTGATTCCTGTTTTTAAATTTATACAGGCCATAACAAACTATAGTTACTTTTTAAATAAATGTCACCCTGTGTAGGTAAATTAACAACCATCAATATCTTGTAATCTAAGCGTACGCAATTCGATAGTGTGGAAAATCGTGCGGTACAATAACGTGTTAACTTCATACATTTACAATCTCATAAGACCCAGCACAATGGCGTATTTTCATTGATTCTTCAGAAAGAAGCTCTAAAATAGTTATGCTTCATAGTGGCGGTTTTTATGCTTCCATTCCTGTCGGTTATTCCGTACGCTACAAGAAAACCAACAAGAACTTGGAATTGGTTTTTTGCAAATTCAAATATAAAGACTACGCTTGATTTTAAAATTTTAGACATTTGGCTATAAGGACAATCAGGGCTTAACAAATTCTCCTGCTTTTTGTATCTATGAGATAGTAGAAATCGGGGAAATCACCGGACCAAAAAGTGTTGGTCTCCGATGAAGCTTAAAGTTGGTGAAAAGAATGTTCTGCATGAAACTTTGGTGCCTCTTCATAAAGTTCTTCTACCACCACTTCACATAAACCTGGGATTGATGAAGCAATTAGTAAAGTTACTTCCAAGAGATGATAATTACTTCAAATACCTAATATCAAAATTTCCAGGCCTTTCAGAGGCAAAGTTGAAGCAAGGAGTTTTCGTTGGACCAGATATTAGACGGCTTATAGCTGATGCTCAATTCATCATAACCATGACGAATTTGCAAAGAAAAGGGTAGATAACCTTAAAGGAGGTCTTAGAAAGATGTTTAAGCAATAACAGAAACCCTTACCACAAATAAATCGTTAAAAGAATGTTAAAAGCATTTTAAGCTTTGGGTTGCTTTAGGAGTTTAAAAGTTCCCACCTAAAGTAGCCTGCAATGTAGTCTAGTAAATGTAGCCTTTAAAAAGGTCTTAGAGAAATTTTTAGGGATTAACAAAGACCCTAACTATAAACAAATTATCCAAAAAAATTTAAATGCTTTTTAAGTTGAATGATCACTGGATTTTTGTGACCTGAATTAGAGAATATTGATCTAGAGGACAATTGATTTCAACAAGATTGAGCTATACCTTATTTTGCCAATGAAATGAACACTTTATTGCGTACCAAATTTCCTAGACGTTTTATTAGCAGAAATGGTGATGTTAATTGGCCACCAAGATTATATGAGTTATCACTGTTGGACCATTTTATAAGAGATTACGTAAAAAAGACAGGTCTATAAGAATAATTCAGTCGATTCCTTAACTTAAAGTTGAAATTATTCGTGTTTTTTTTTTTTGAAAACTTTTACAAAAGTCAACGTTTTTGGCAGATATTATTTTTCTTCGGAAAAATATTCCAACCAAATTATGTGAGCTTTTCTTTTACTGCTAATGTAGTATGTGGTTACGTGGTATCATAATGAAAATCACATCTCCAAGAATAATATTGGTCCAAAGTTCAAAAATTACGGAAAAAAGGCATCATTAGGCTTCTTGCGGAGTGGAAGAAGGTAATAGAACAAAAGGAAAGAACTTATGAGACCTAATACTAATTAAATTTGTCGAAAGAATGGACTTTACCGTCGTAAATAAAAAAAAATATAATATAATTTGACTTTTTAACAACCACCGAACGAAAATATCAAGATTTGTAAGAATTAAAGTAAAAATTTCCTAGTGACTATCATCAGTCTTACGATAATATTCCTTAACAAAAAAAAATAAAATAATTGCTTATTTTTAAGTATTACTTAACTGTTATACGATTTTAAAGCTTACTTAACCAAATTTTATAATCTTACCTTCCCAATTATTATACTAAAGATTTATAATCTTATTTAGACTAGCTATATATGTGGTTGAGAATTAAAGAATTCATATCTTATACAATTTTATAACAGTTAATGTTATCGACATTTATAAATCTAGTTAATAAATAGGTTCATAAATGTGTATACCAGTTACAAATATTGATTTAATAATTTTATTAAAATTATCCAACTGATTTAATTAATTACCGTAACCCCCATTTAGTTTGTAACTTTAGAATACAAATTGTCTAATTCTTCGTTTAGTTTTGGAATTTCTAAACGAAAATTGTCTAACTCCAAAGAACCTTCTTAGATAATAAAATTATACTAGAGACATTTATATACACATATTTTTATGCATGTAGCCAATAATCATCATATTTTCAACAATATTCTATTTCCTTAATATTTATTTTACCATTTTCTATCCAAAATTAAAACGTTTTTTGGTTCTCCTGAAAAATTTACAAAAGTGAAGTTAAAACGTCGTATACAAAAGTCTAATAGAAAATCATATGGAAAACTAAGCAAATCAAAAAGAAGATCGGGAATCAAAAGTTTTTAAATGAATGAAATTCAATACTTATTTTAGACAGGGCCAAAAATTCGACTTTTTTTTTTGAAAAGTATATCGAAAATATTGTTCAAGGTAACAAAAAAAAAATATCGGGAAGGTTTGAGTCCTTAATATTAATATTAAGAAGTCTATCATCTTTAATTTCGATTTTTTATTCGAGCTTTCATTTTTGCGTCAATGCTGTCAAACTATCAAGGTAAAAAAAATCATCTGCAAATATATTTATAGAAAATTAAATTCCCTACAAAAAACCTCTTTGAAAATTTTTGCCAGACACGCCGTTTCCGAATAATCAAGCTTTAAACATTAATATGATTTTTAGATTTATCTTCTTTATTTTGGAATTTTGTAACTAACGAACAAATAAAGATATAGAAATAAACAATATAGATGCTTAAAGGGAATTTAATGTTCTACAAAAAAAATCTCTAAACGTTTTTACATAAAATCACTTTTTCAAAAGTTATTCACAATTAAAGTTTAAAGAAATTTTTTTTTTTTTCCTTGTTGAACCAATTTTGAAAGAGTGATTTTACGTGAAAACATTAAGAGACCTTTTTTATAGCACATATAATTCCCTTCAAGAATCTATATTGTTCATTTCTATATATTTATTTGTTCGTTAGTTACAAAACTCCAAAACAAAGAAGATAAATCCTAAAAATTATATCAATGTTTAAAGCTTGATTATTCGGAAACGGCGTGTCTGGCGAAAATTTTCAAAGATACTTTTTTTGTAAAGAATTTAATTTTCTATAAATATATGTGCAGATGACTTTTTTTAAGTTGATAGTTTGACAGCATTGACGCAAAAATGAAACCACAAATAAAAGATTGAAATTTAAACATGCTAGACCTGACTAATATTAATATTAAGGGCTCAAACCCACCCAGCCTAACTTATATTTCTTCTAAAAGATGGTTTAATTTATTTATATAAAGGTTTAGATAAAATTCAAATGGAACGCAGAACATTGGGTTAAAAGCTCTATTAATAATACAAACACTTTGTGTTTCAATACAAACAAACTTCATTGTTATGGACTACGAAGGACTTCATATAATCTAAGGTCTTCATATTATTCAAATAGCTATTGATTATTTGTTGAAACAAATTAGTTCTTGGTAGTACAGTACTAAACAATCATCAAGCAACAATTGCTTCTTTATATACGACTCCAAAACTTTTTTCACTACTAAAAAAGATGATTAAATTGATAAACTTTCTAAAGATTTTTCCTCTTATTTTAATTTGAGGCATAAATTGGAAACGAATAAATTAAACGAAAAAAAATTATTCACGCATATTCACGCATTCAAAGAGAAGTAATCATTAAAAACGTTCGTGAATCATTGATTTGAAAATTGCAACATTTTCTCATTAGTATTTTTTTTTCCCTCTGTAACTTTAAAACTGAATATAGAGAGACATTTCATGCAAATAAGTATACGACACGATAACAATATGTATCGTGAAATCCACGCTTAGTCAACAACTACTAGCGCTATAAAATCTCGAAAGCAAATAAACCGATACATGTTGCACTGGCAAATAATTTTCTGACATTTATTCTTGTTGGTGAATTTTCACGTTATGTGCGTTAATTACAGGAACAGCAACGCTCGCAACGGGAACAGCGGGAAATACGACAACTAGATCATGACCTCTTGCAACAAAGACAATCAGAGCAGCAAAAACTAGAGCGAGACAAGGCCGAAGCGGCGGCAACAGCGGCTGCGGCCGCCATCGTAGCCGCAGCTGCCATTCCCGACACGAGTCCCTTCGACAGAGACACCCATATCCAATTCCAGCGTAGCGATTTAGACAATGGTAGTTTACAGTCAATGTAAGTATTTTTCATCACACCCCCGCACACATCTATCCGTCTCTATCCAGTGAAAATATTGCCATTTTCCCGTGCACTAAAATTTCAGTCACGATTCTCATCGTATCGGTGCTGCCATCAGCATGAGCTTTAACGAACTAGGTCGCCATCTATAGCCGTATAGCAAAGACCATTTTGAAGCTTCAATGAACTTTTCGTGTTTTATTATTTCCTTCCAAAATACAGAATTGAGAAAATGTACAGCGAATACAGTTTATGACTCACATACAAAGTCGAACGTTTATGAAAAGTTTTATTCCTTTTTACACGGTGATTCTTATCAAGTGAACAATGCTTGAAATTCTATTTTCATCAATTCTTTTCTATACGTATAAATCCCTTTATGAAGTTTTGATATCATTTCGTAAAAAAAAAATTCATTCTTACAATGAATTTAAGATTGCACTATCGTTTAAAATGAAATGAAAATCACTTAATTTTCCGATAGCAAGTTGAGAAAAATAAATGTTAGAAATACCTCAATTTATATTCAGATAATAATGACATTATATTTTAGTGAAATCCTTAACAATAAGGACATAGGACGATAAGTATAGTGAATCGGCCCCAGCAGGGTATTTGGCTCTTAATTTCAGAGTATATTGATATTATTAAGATACATTAATTCGGCAAGTTTCAGATCCTTATGTATTACCGTCTCTTCAAAATTGAAAAAAATTGGAAATAAGTGGAAAATTTTTTTCTCTGAAACTTGTGAATCGATTAATTTGAATTTTAGATATATTATAGAGGCTGATGATAGCTTTAAGAAAAAAAAAATAAGAGCCTTACCGGTTTATAAGATCCTTGAAAAAAGAGAGCTTTTTCTTTTAATTTTAATTTTTAACCGTGATACAATTTTGGTACAATTACGAAACTATTTTTTTTTAAATTCCCCATCCAATTTCCTTTAAAATTATGTGTTTTTTTAAATTTTAAAACACCATACGCCAAATTGAAAAAAAATAAACCATTAAATCATTACAAACAATTAAATCATTAATGTAAAATAATTTTTATATTAACGATTAAGCAAACAATATAGAGAAAATATTGCGGTCCAATTTATGTAGTATAATTTAATATAATAATATATAAAAATCATACCATAAACATAAATTTGAACAGCTTTTTCAAACTTTCAAAACTTTCTTTTGCAAATTTTCAGCTTTTATTTTTTTTAAATAAGATGACAATTTAGGTTGTTTAAGATCTGTTTTTTTATTTAATAATTTTATAATTCAATTAGCTACGTTTCGTTACTTATCGTAATTTCATCAGGCTTCATGATTCACAAAAATAAAATTAAAAAATTAAATTAAAAAAAATAAATTTGAAATAAAGTTCAAACAAAAATATTCGTGACGTATTGCCCAGATACGTATTTCGATTGCCAAGCAATCCTCTTCAGTGGTCATCAAGTAGTCTGGATCACTCCGTAACTGCTTTGTGATGATCCACAACATCTTATTTTGATTAACAATTGAATTCATTTAACAGAAAACAACTGTTTTCATATTATTGTTTTCATTTTTTTCTGTTATTAGCACTCGTATAGTAATCGAGTAAGCTCTGTTTCTGTATAGTACATTAATGGATTTTTGTGTAAAAAAATCGGTTTTTAATTTTTTTCAATATGGCGTACCGTTTTCTAAAATTTAAAAGACTCATAATTTCAAATGAAATTGGATGGGGAATTCGAAAAAATAGTTTCATAATTGTACCAAAATTGTATCATGGTTAAAAATGAAAAGAAAAAGCTCCTTTTTTAAGGATCTTATAAACCGATAAAGCTCTTAATTTTTTCTCTAGAAGCAACCATCAGCCCCGATAACATATCCAAAATTCAAATAAATCGATTCTCAAGTTTCAGAGAAAAAATTGTTTTTTCTGATTCCCAGCTTTTATTGATTTTTGAAGAGACGGTAATATGGTACATAGGGGTCTGAAACTATCCGAATTAATGTATCTTAAAAGTACCAACATACTCTATACTTATGGTTCTATGTTCTTTATTTAATTTCTTCAATATATTCTGTAAAATTTATCCGACAATTGAAACCGAATTGTCTGCCGGATTATCAAAAAATTTGGATTCATAAGGCATAAGATAAGTAATATATTAAGAAATTAAAAGAAATTAAATGTGTTAAGCAAGCTTTCAATATTTCTACATGGAAATACTTATATTATTCAAAATATTTTCTTCTATTAACTTACATTTTTGCCATCTTTCTGACAATTTCTGGATACCATGCCAAAAAAATTGTTCATTTTTTAAACAAAATCCATCATCGAATCATTTTTATAGATCTTCGTAAGATATGAAGTACTGCGTAGCAAGTGCATCGATGCAAAAAAATTAATCTGAAGAAGCCAATTTAAAGAGTACGCCTTATACAAAAGTATTTCCAATCTAAATACCTCAATCATATCCTTGACTTGCTTTTATGTGTAGTCAGGGGAATTACAATGCAGTAAGATCACTTTAAATTACCTATTTTGATATTTCGACCATTTTTCGGGCTAAAACTTCGTTAAATCTACTATCCGAAGTTGATGCGTTTGACTATCAATCTCATTCAACAACTTTAACCTTTTTATTCAATTTTTTAAGCAATTTTATTCAGGAATGCATTATTTATTGAGAAAAAGCACATAGTTAAATCTTTACCTAACTATGTAAAAAAACTAGCGACCATATACTAAACTTAGGGAAATTTACAAAAAAATGAAAACTACATTCAACTACAAATTAATTTGTTTTCTGATTCTGAAATAATAGATTTATAAGCAAATTTGCCCATTTCAACTATTAGCGCACAATTCGATACTAATAAAACTTTAACTAGGAAAAATTACAAAACTCCAAAATTAGTGGTAATATTAAATAGGCATAAGTTCAGTATAAGAAATTGAATAAGGAAAAGCGAAAAGAGCACGAGGAGCTATGAAAGTCGATTCCCAAAATGAGTACCTGATACTGTAACTGTCCATTAGGATGGTAACTTTTCCTGACTTTAAATGCATGAAAATCAAAAGAAGAACAATTACTAATAGTTATTGCATATGGTAATAAAGAACAACTTATCGCTGTACCAAAATTAAACAACTCTTCAGGAAAGAGAACAGGGATAGGCAGTTTGGAACGCCATTATTGACTGGGATTTCGAAAATAAAGTACAAATTCTTTGTTGTGATACTACTGCTTCTCATATAGGTTGTATTAATGGAACTTCTGTGCTTTTTGAGCAGAAACTAAGTAAAGAAATACTCCCTTATACTTGCTGCCATCAGGTCTACGAATTTGTATTCAAAGGCATTTTTTTTAAGAAAAAATTAGCCAGACAATTACAAGGTTTTGACATTCGATTGTTGAGAAATTTCCATGAAAATTGGAAAAATATTGATTTTTAGAAAATACAGTGTAGTACTGGAATTTTTTCATGCCTCAATGTATCAGAAATGAACAAAATGTTAGAATTTTACCGAATTGAGTCAACTAAAGAAATCACTAAAGATGACTATTGAGAAATGATTTACTGACATTAACTATTGACATCCAACACTAAACCTTGGCTGCAATGTAATTTAGTTTTAAAAGCACCTTAGCTGGTGATTTTTGATGTATTTAAAGGACATAAAAACTTAAAAAAATAGATAAATAGATCTCAAAATCAGCTTTACAGAAGTTCTGTCAGCATTTATGGTATTTAATAGATGAAATGTTAGTCTTGTCCGTTGATGAAGATGTACACCAAAAATCAAAAGTAAAAATTGTTTAACGAGTTAACGCTATATACCATCGAAATATACTATCATGTCTACGATTCAGTATTCAAAGACTTGTTTGGAAAAAAATAGCCAGTCAATTAAAATTTCTTGACATTCAATTGTTGAAAAATTCTCGTGAAAATTGCAAAATATTGATTTCAAGAAAATACACAGAAGTATGTCTCGATATATCAAAAATGAACAAAATGTTAGAATTTTACCGAATCGAGTTGACTAAAGAAATCACTAAGGATGACTATTGAGAATTAATTTACTGGCATTAACTATTAACATTCAACACTAAACCTTGGCTGCAAGGTAATTAAGCTTTAAAAGCATTTCAGCTGGTGATTTTTGATGCTTTTTAAAGGCCATGAAAGCTTAAAAAAATTGATAAATGAATCTCAAAATCAGCTTTGCAGAAGTCAGCATTTATGGTATTTAATATATGAAATGTTAGTCTTGTCCGTTGATTATGATGTAGCCCAAAAACCAAAAGTAAAAATTATATAACTAATAAACGCTATATCCCATTGAAAGAAGAACTTAGAACTTAGAAGAACTCATTTTACAGTTAGTCTGGCAAGCAATAGTATAAGTTTTATTTATTACTAAGATATATGATAAGGCTACGCTTATTTTCAATTTCAGAGAAAATCATCGATGAATTTGTTTTAATCAACTTATATTCCAACTGGAAAAAGCCAACGTTGTAAAGAATAACTACTGAATAATATCCTTTTAATAATATATACTTAATAAATATAAGATACAGACAAAGCAGTATCTTATTTACTAAATTAACAAAGATCTTATATTCCTTTTTGGATGCTACTTTAATTTTTATAGTAAAAGTTTGGAATCAAGTCGGCACGGGTTATTGTTGTTCGATAGTGATAATATTCAATATTTTTCTTATGTGGGTCAAATAGAAAATTAATAGAGGGCAAGCGCATCGAAATTTAAAAAAAAAATTTTGGTTTAATAGCTTGGAACACCCTAACCCAAAGTGTCATTTATAATTTTATAACAATGAATTCCTTCATATTTTGTAATAAAAAGATATAATGGATCAAAATTTCATGTTTATGTTGCCTAAAAAAAATCAATAGCTTAAATAGATTAGGTATCAGATTACCCATTAAATTCCGGATTTAAAAAAGTTCCCAGATTAACACGGTTCATTCCTTCTTCCATATATGCATAAAATTAATGATTTGCTGTCCAAAAATCACATTAAAATTGAAATTTTAAAGGTTGAGATTAAAGTTTTATTTGGTAATACAATATGTATAAACTTTTTTTTTTAATTATAAACAGTTTCAAACTTTGAAAGTTGTTTACAGTTTATCAATTTACTATATGAAGATTAAATAAGTTTTAATTTTTTTATGTTTCACGTATAACACACAACTTTTGATGGTAGTTTTGTGGCCATATGGTACGAACAAATTACAACTTTGCAATTTTTTCGTCTAACGACTCTTACGAATTTAGACAAAGTTTTTCCTATGAAGGAAAAAAAGCCAAAGCTTGGTTCTTCGAAAAAACAACTACAGTTTCTATTATTTCAGGTTGAAAGTTTAGAGAAAGTTGATTAAATATTTCATTGTTGATAGTTCAGTGGCGTATTTATATCTTTAAACAAATGACTCGTTTATTTTGAAAGTGGCGTAAGTCCATTTCAAGGACGGTCTATATGGTGATTCTTCTTCATGTAACTAGAACAAAGTATGTTAATTATTTAACTACTAAGTTTTCAGAAATTACTGACTTCATTTTAGTTGTTAACAAAAACGCCAATTATTTCCTCCTCCTTAGTATCTTATGTTCCTATGATTAAAAATTATAATACTATAGGAATTGTTCTTGAAATGGACTTAACTTACTTTCAAAATAAACAGTTCAAATGTTCCTTGTTAAGGGTTTTAATCAAAATAAGATTTTTTCCGCTGACTTTGAACAGTTATACTGTGTATACAATATATAAAATATAATGCAGTCCAATTTATCTATTATTATAAAGAGGAAAGATTTGATTGTTTGTTTGCTTTGAATAGTCTCCGAAACTACTTGACCGATTTGAAAAATTCTTTCACTGTTAGGAAGCTACACTATTTCCGGTGAACATAGGCTATATTAAATTTTTAAAAAAGTTAGGGATCCATACTAAAACTCCAATAATGTAACCCAAGGTCTGAAAAAATTACCAAAAAACATTCTTTTATCGCGCGCGCTGCGAAAACTATTGGTTATAGAACAAAATAATGTGCTAAAATTTTGCAGAACATATCATTATCTACAAAAAATAGAGCGACAGCATATGTCTAACTATTATAGTTATGTCACAATAAGTGTTTTTTCATTTTAAAAAATATATATATAAATACCACCGTTATAAAAGCTCTTTTATTTATACTTTAGGATTAATCCTTATCAAAATAAATGACTTCATATTTAAGTTTGCTTCAATACTATAATATAACTTTTTGAGTTATTCAATTTGAACATTCCATTCGAAAGATATCACAAGTTTAAAAATGTAAGTTATTTGAAAAATGTCGCATGGTCACCCCAGTTTACTTATAATTAAGACCAACTTTATTGAACTTGGCGATATTTTTTATTTATGTATAGATGCTGATTGGCTTACAGATTATTTGGTCTACGGTAGGTATACCTACCGTAGCTATACGCAATAGACATACTCTTTTTAGATATTTATAAATATTTTTTGAAAATTAATTGATTATTACATAGAACAATTTTATTCTTTGCAACAGTTTATTAAATGTGTCTTTTTAAAGTTGACAAAATAGTGTTTTTAAGTATGAATATGTTTTTCTTAAAAGAAATAAGAAAAATAGAAATTTTCATATACCACTACAAATGGCAAATTTGAAAAGAAAACATAATCTACACCTACGTTACGCAGACGAAGTTGCGGGGATCAGCTAGTGTAGTATAATTTAACATAATAATATACAAATTTAATATAATAATATACAAATTTAATATAAGAATATATAAACTTAATATAATAATAAATATAATAATATATAAAAAAAAATCATACCAACAACATAAATTTGAACAGAAGTTCAAACAAAAATATTTGTGACGTATTATCCAGATACGTATTTCGATTGCCAAGCAATCTTCATCAGTGGTCATCAAGTAGTTTGGATCACTCCGTAACTGCTATGTGATGATTCACGCATGATGATTTCACTAGAAAATTCCGCACGAAAATTTCCCACAAAGAGTTATCATCACATAGCAGTTACGGAATGATCCAAACTACTTGATGACCACTGATGAAGATTGCTTGGCAATCGAAATACGTATCTGGGTAATACGTCACGAATATTTTTGTTTGAACTTCTGTTCAAATTTATGTTGTTGGTATGATTTTTTTTATATATTATTATATTAAATTTGTATATTATTATATTAAATTTGTATATTATTATGTTAAATTATACTACATAAATTGGACTGCTATATATTTTATATATTGTATACACAGTAAGGGTTTTAAATTTGTTACGTTTTAGTTCATTAAAAAAACAGTTTTGATAAATGAACAAGAAAAAACCAATCATTGATGATCCAACCTACCAGAACAATATTAGTAAAAGATTTCCCCAAATGTCACATTACATTCGAAATTGAATTGACTAGAACAGATTGTGTTCATTTTAAATTGAAAACGTGTCTGAACATTACCGAACCAAAAAGGATTTCCTTTAATATTTAATTCAATGAACAAATGTCGAATCTCTTCCAAACTGTTTATTGTTTCACTAAAAAAAAAAAATACTTATCAAGTTTCTCAAAAAATTTCTCTTACAATAGAGCTACTATAAGGAATTTAATTATTCTCTGATTTAAAGAAAACAGTAATGAAGTTCTTTATGTAACAAATCTTTTCATAAAAGACAAAAAATTTGATCAATTTGTTAGCATAAGCCTAACTCTCTTCAAATAACGTGCGACGTCATAATTCTTTATTTTTGCAATTTATCACATTCCTCTAATGAAATATTTCTGTTCTTGTTTCAAAGTTCTTTCCCGTGTTATATCGTTGCTTTTATATCAACACAGAGAATGAAAAACTATCCATTCGTTGAATATTAAAGCTCGTCTGTTTCTACAGCTTTAGAGTTCTATGATTTATGAGACATGCAAAGCAATGTCTAGAAGATGTGAAATAATCTAAAAACAGACTTCTCTGTATTTACATTTCCATTTTAAAATGCAATAGTAACTTCCGATTGTGTTATTTGATATAAGCGTGGTGGGACTTATGTAAGTAAATATAGGAATTCATTTGATGGGTATGGTTGACTAAAATATAACTCATAAATTACAAATGTAATGGACAATAGCATTGGAATGCAATGAAAGTCGGAATTACAAAAACTTTGGCATTTATCTACTATGAAGTTTTGGTTTGAGAAATGACTATAAGTATAAATAAACTTTTAATTATTCTGTTTAATTAAATTGGTTCATTTTCGTCCGTTTCTTTCAACGTTCAAAATAGAAAATTCATTTGGAATTTAGTGCTTAATTTAGTGTAAATTTTTCATCTATAATTCTATTACTACCTAGATTGAAATAATATTTTTTGAAAATATTTATTGGCTATTCCATTTAAAGATATTCAGTAAAAAAAAATCGCTAGTCATTGATTATGAAAGTAGTGTAAGTCCAATTTCCATAAACAGGTGTTTCGGCAGTCTGTTGTAAGTCAGTATCCTATTGTTTATAATTTGTTTTTCCTTTTGGATTCTCCTAATTTCATAATGTCACTAGATTATAGTGATATAGGGAAAAAGACATTGTAAATCAATATTATTTTATGGCAATTGAAAATATTTATAATATTTTTTTTTTAGTAGGCTAGTGGACATGAAAGGATGTAGATCCACATATTAATTATTAATTTAGCTATTACTAATTATTAGATATTATTTTTATTAGATTTTCTAATAAAAGATCGAAACGTGAAAAAAAAAAATTAATAATAAGTATATGGATCTACATCCTTTCATGTCCACTATCCTACTAAAAATAAATAATCTATCTATTATTATAAAGAGGAAAGATTTGATTGTTTGTTTGCTTTGAATAGGCTCCGAAACTACTTGACCGATTTGAAAAATTCTTTCACTGTTAGAAAGCTACACTATTTTCAGTGAACATATGCTATATTAAATTTTCAAAAAAATTAGGGATTCATACTAAAACTCCAATAATGTATGAAAAAATTATAAAAAAACTTTCTTACATCGCGTGTGCTGGTGATTTAACTAAAGAACGGAACAACCGAATTTAATGAAACTTTATACTAAGATACAACACAATTACCCACACACGTTAGACTATTTATCATTCCTTAAAAATAATAAGGGAATGTACCCCCTACGTAAAAACTGAGGGATGAAAAAAAAATTACTTTAGATAATTATATAATATGATAAATAATTATATCATCATAATGATAAAAGAAATTTAAAATCCTCTTCCAGAGCAAAAGGCATACGCCAAATCGTGTATGGTGAACTCTGGACTATCCAATATGGTTTAATTATATAGTTGAAATTCAGATATTTCAATAATAAGTTAAAAGATACATAATGGTTATACATGATTATGGAAAAACTGGGTTTCGTGCAATTGTACAAATTTCAATTTCGCGGTTGTGTTGTACAGTGCAATAGTGTAATAGTTTTTGGAAAAAGGTTCATTGGGGAATCGAAAAAGGGAGATGGGGTTATTTTGATGCGAGTATTTTGATAACTTTCGACTTTTTTTAGTCATAATTAAGACCGAATTTATTGAACTTGGCGATATTTTTTATTTGATGTTTGATGTAGCATGATTATATTTTTCGTAAAAGAATAAGGAAAATTAAATACGTTACGCAGACGAAGTCGCGGGGATCACCTAGTATTATATAAATTATGGACACAACCAATTTATTGAAAATATTTATTTTCTAATGTGTGTATTGGGAAAAATTGAAGTTTACAAATGGCATCGAAGTGGTTGAGGGTAGTTCAGATGTTGAAAAAATATCATTGAAATAATTCATCTCTAATTTTTACTATTCGGGTACTTATGGTTTCCAAACGATGTATAGTTTTGGTAGATATCAGATATCGCAAATATTACAAAATAGCATTACGAATTTCCTGTACCCGTCATAAGGTTATTATAATGCCAAACGATTAATAAAATCGCCCTGACGTATTTGTATCCTGATGTCAGGTCTATGAGGATATACCGCAGCTATTACCCTATATACTTTCTATAAATCACAAAAATTTAAAAATCCTGCTATATGGAGGTCTAAAGTAAATACTAACAATATCTTATGCTAATTTTAACACTATGATTAACGTTCAACAAAATGGATCAATATGAAGTATATTTTCAGTGATATTTGATTTTCGAAAATTGAAACTACACGATTTTTAATGTTGCTTAAATTTGAAAGTGGTACAAGTCCGTATACAGCGTGTAAATATACATTATTTTAGTTAAATTTGCCTAAAATTGAGAAACTATGAATAAATCGGTAGAAACATTGCCAGATTTGGAATAAACATCCTAAATTTTTTAACTAACAAATATGCTAACCTTTAATTTTTTCGATACAAGACAAAATTGACTTACACCACTTTCAAAATAAACCGCCAATTTGATTCACTTTTTCGTTAAATATAACATGAAGTTTCCCGACTCTCGACATATTTGGAGGTAGACGTGGACGTCATCTTCTGGAGTTAATTCCAAATTTTTCACAAAATGAGCTCAAAAACACAACGATGGGGCTTTAGAAGTCCCTGATTACGAATATCAAGCTTACAAAGTTTCCCGATGTACCTGAAGGTAATAAGTGTGGACGTCGTCTTCTTGAGTTTATTCCAAATTTTGGACAAAAATGATTCAAATAACTATTTTCACATCCTTTTTTGTATTAAGAAAGTGTGCATTCAATATTTATAAACAATGTTTCTAAAAGAAAATACAGTGAAGATACCAAAATTGCCAAAAACAAGGTTATACAGTAGAGTGGTCCAATTTTTTTTTTGCATGTGCTATTGTCTCAAAAGCTTCTCTTAGGTATAAAAAAAAATCCGTCAAAAGCGCAGCTTGATATCTCAATTCCTCATAAACCTCAATACATTTCTATTATCTCATTTAAATAATATGTAAAAAAAAATTTTTTACGTTTTTATCCGGTAAAAGTAAGATTTTTTTTTAATTTAGATCAATTACTCTTCTAGGAAATTAAATTCTCTTCAAAAAAGTACTCAAGTAATTTTTTCGTAATTCTAATAGGGAAAAAGTTATTGAGCTTTAAATACTCTCAATAAAAGAAAATTTAAACAGATTTTAGAATCCATGTTGCACATTTTCTGTTACAAAGTATTAAATTATGTAATTTATATTTTTTTCTTAAATAAAAAAGTTGAATTCAGTATTCATTCATAAGTACTAGCTTGCTCTTGATTTCAATTTTTTAATAAAATTCAAATTCAATTTAAAATTACTTTGGAACTATCTTCTCTCAAATTTGCTCAGTAGCGAGTTTTCAAGCTTAAAAACTTTTTACCCGTTAGAATTACGAAAAAACTACCTCAATACTTTTTGGTGAAAAATAAAATTTCCTACTAGAATAGTTGATGAAAAATTTAAAAAAAAAAATTCGTAGTTTTACCACATAAATTGGATAATATAAAAGGATTGGTTCTTTCTAGATTTCTTTAAAAATCACTTCCTGTCTTTCCATTGTATATTCCATTGACCTTAAAAATCTTCATGCTACAATCTAATTAGATGATTTATATTTGGTGTTGTGGAAAAAACTACAAAAAAAGCAAGCTGCTAAATTTTCTATTATGGAAAACATTTCCGAGATTGTATGTAGACGTAATTTTTTAAGCTTATTGGTAATTCGAGCAAAAATTTTCTAATATTTGACTTATATTTGTAAGTATTAAAGCATGGTAGTATATGGTTCATAAACTATGGAGCATTCAGCAATTGTCCTCGGATTATTGATCAATGTCTTTCGATTGTCCTTACGCTCAATTTACTGGTAAAACTATGCAATTGCTCTATCCCATACGACCTAATTGATACTATTATGATTTTGTGTTTGAGTTTAGAATTTCAATCAAGAAATGGAAAAATATGGTTTTTAGTTCTTCACCATTATTGGCTTTATTTTCTATATGATTCATCGTAAAGTTATCTTTGCGTTCGATAAGTACAATCTGTCGTTATTCTTCAGTTTCTAATAAAAATATGTTAATTTTTCATTTGAAATAATCCATTAAATTGTTCAGAAAAAAAAACTTTAGAATTTCATGATGAAATCTCAATTCTTTAATGACTTTGTGGTACTTTTTGTTTAAAATAAGATCCTTTGTGAATCAGGAATAAAAATTATTTAAAGATTTGTTGTTTTCCTAATTTACTTGTTCTTATAGTTAAAAAAACGTAGCAATGATTGTTTTGGAAACTTGAAAATAATATCCTCTTTAATTTTCAATTAAATGTACTGAATTGAAAATAAAGCCAATCATGGTTCAGAACCAAAAAAAAAATCATAAGGTATGTTATCTTTGAATATGTTACCAGCTAAACCCAATATATGGTCAAACTACAAAAGCTTTTCTTAGCTTTTAGCAGCGTCAAAATTTGTTAAAGTCATATTTTCTTTTTTATTTTATTGTCATTACTTTAAATAGTCCTACTTCTTACAATTTTTTGATGGTACATTTAAGTACGTCAGATCACCAAAATTACGTTTTACGATTCTGCAAATTTATTTGCCAGTTACTATGCAAAAAACGTTCCAAACTGTCGATCTACAAATCTAAACCTTCACCCGGCCCTTTTAAAACAAAATATTCAATTTAACATTGTACAATCAATCAAACCACTAACTCAAATCAATCAATTAATCAGAAGTTCCAATGAGCACATTTGCATGAATAATTGAATGCAACAACCAAGTTTGATAATCCGATCTAATCACTTTTCTCCAACTGATACGTTGCCAATATAGACAATCCTACTTGTGTATTTAACTATTTATTTAATCTTGGATTTCATTGGAAATTCAGCTAATTGTTGAAAATTTCAAGCTTTTGATTCATCAATTATAAAGTACCACAGTGGAAATTTTGCTGATTAATCAACCGATAGAGCAAGGTTATAAAAAGGAAAAATGATTAATTGTATTTGAGGTGATCTATTTTATATACGAGATATCCGTTTTAAAGTTTCTTTCACTACATTAGGTTTTATGTCATCAAACTCATCACCTAATCGTAAAACACATGAGTTGAGTAATGGTTTTATGATATAGTGACCCTTTTTATTCATCGTTCATGAATTTATAGAGGCGTTATTTGTTGAGGGTATAATAAATTTTAAATATGTCAGTTTCAGCAGTTTTTTTTTTTTTTGAAATTGAATGAAAGCTCGTGGAATTATTATTTGCTATAACAAGCTGAATTTGTTTGATAAATAAATTGAATAAATATTTTGACAAAAGTTCTTGTTATTAAATTTATTAAACAGATATATATTTACTACGTTAATAATTGACAGCATTGAAAGTATGCAAATGTTCTTATCTTAAACTGTGAAATTTAATTCTCGTTAAATAAGTGGAATGTTTGCAATTGATTCTTAGGTAAATATTTGCTTTGTCTTTCATATTTTCGCAAAAATGAGGAAAAATTTTATGATACATTACAATGAAAATATTTTTATTGAAGGATTGAGTGGGATTTATTTTCAGTAGAAACCTGCTAAATTGGTTTTTTGATTTTATGTAGTCGAAAGAAAATAAAGTAAAGTAAGAGCTTAAAATTTCAAGAGCTTGATTTTATGATGAATATTAAAAGATGTCTCATAAATCAAACCTTGAGTTTATTATGTTGATTATTTGAAGAAAAATTGGTAATGATTTTATTTGGTAAATTAAAATTTAAATATTATTTTTTTGGTTGAATGAATTGTATTGCTCTACATCGATAAGTTAGTAATTCAAACAAATTTTTCAAGTTTAAAGCCTTAAAATTAGAATGTTAATAATAATACTGCGTTTTTTAAGCTCAATTTTTTACAATTTAAAAGCTTGTCTTGAATCTTTTGCTCTTTTTCTAAAACCACGGAAGTGGTCCAATCTAAATTTTATTGCTCATAAAAAATCTGCTCTTCTCCATTCTTTCATTTCCGAACATTTCCGTCTAGCTCTTATCGAAACGGATTAAGTATTTGAACTTTATGGAAAATCGAACTTTCTAAAAGCTCATGCGATTGAGATTGAGATAAATACTCAGTGTGGAAGAAAAGCTCGCATATGGATCATGTTCGAGCATTGTCACGTCTTATTATTCTAAATTTTCATTAGACATTGTCAAGTCTTAAACAACGGGCCACTATTCAAACCAAGTAAATGCCAAATATTTCAATGATACCTTACATAAGTATAGGCTTGAGATAAAATCTCTATCGCGTTACAAAGACGTCGCTCTTGGTATTTTCAACAGCAAAGAGTTATGTAAGGTGTATAATATAATGTTCAAAAGCCGTTTGCCTGTGTAATTAATGAGAAAATATTGCGTTTAATTTATAACATTAATGTCCTGTCTTCGAATAACATTGTTTTTGAGAAATATAATTCCTTAAAAGGGAAGCTTTTTTTCTTCAAGAAAATGAAAAAACGAAACATGAAGCTTATTTATCTGTCCAATTTTCTTTTGTTTTACAAAGAAGATAGCTTTAAAATTTTCTCTTGTAAAAATGAATTTACCTTAATAAATTCCATTCCTTACTAAAATTTGTGTTGATATTTTGGAGACAAAAATCGCTACTATACTTTGAGTTAATTTTCAAGGAATGGAAGATTATTTCATTAAGATAGACAAACAGCTATAAACAAAAGACACCAACCTGAAAAAATAAGGTAGTATTAGAAAAATGATATTGCATCAAAATAAATTAAATGTTTTACTTTTGACAACAATAAATTTATCATAAATTAAAGAAATAGTATTTTTTTTAAAAAAATTTAACCTATTCTTAATTTACCTTTTTAAGCAGCGCACTTTTATCCTCCTATCCTTAAGACCACCGCCATTTTTCCAGCACTAATTTTTATTTAACACTACTATATTAACACTAAACTACAAACTATTTGATTTAAAATTGAAATAAAACACTCAAAGACGATTTCGATTCCGAATGAAAAAATTAAAACTATTTTTTTTGAAATAGATCGCGACACTACCGCACTTGTATCTGCAAATAAAAAATAAAAGTTAATAAAAGAAATGCAGATAATGTATGGTTAATTTGAGCTTAAAAACTTACAATTAATCAAAGCATAAACTTGTAATACATGAAGGACCAGCGGAATGAATAAATATTTGGGGGTACAACTGGACCTGAAATGCAGAACAAAAACTTAGTTGAAAAATCTTTACCAAAAAGCTCTATAGTACTATTTTATCAAAGCGTATAGTGTATTGTGAAATCAAAGATTTATTTTCATTAAATATGGTCTAAAAATAAACCGATATATTTATAAATTAATTTCCAAAACGGTATTTATTTTAAGCAACTAAAAGTTCATTAACATAATAAAAATCTCGGTATTACAAACTTTGAAAAAAATGATGGCAGACAATGTTCAAAAACCATAAGTTTGTTTGTGTCTTAATACATTATGCATAAAATTTGACAAAAATTCCGGGAGATGAGGTTCCTGGATCTCTAGGTACCCAAGGTTTATAAAATACACAAGTGGCCTAATGCGTCACGTGACGTATTCAGAAGAAATTCGTATATATCTTCAGACTGATTCAAATTTCAAAATTCTTCGTATGACGTCATTTTTTTTCTAATGGGGCAACCTGTGTAATTTATAAACCTCGCTAGGTACCTACTTCTGGGGGCTTACGTTTATGGTCACAATGGTAACCCCAAAAACCACAGTGTGGAAAAATTCGGTTGAATTTGTGAAGTAATCGGCAGAAAATTAAGATTGTATTCATCATCTCAGTACTATATGGAAAAAATGGTTATATTTATATGGAATTTTCTAAACCAAATACAAAAACACCATGTTTATCAAATTAGTTGCCGCTTTTTTCATAATTTTAGCCCTTTTTGTGTTAAAAAAATCAATTAAGAAAAAAATAAGTTCTTATTTAAAACTAAAATATTTTAAGTTTGAGGAAAAGAATAATTTACTTTTTGAATTGCAAATCCATTTTCATTTCACATCTTAATTACCATCGAAGCTTGGAATAATAATGTGTTGTCCTGAAAATTCAGAAAATGCATTAATTTGTTGCAATGACAAAACTAATCAACTTACCGTTTTGTTTCGGAAAAATTAGAAAATCATCTAATAAAAATGTGAAAACTCTATTTCAATTTTCAAAACCTGAACAATGATTATTCTTGATAAATCCGGAGAAAAATTTGGGATCAAACAATTAAATCTTCAGTATGAATAGAGGAATAAATAGATACAATTTTGAGGCCACCAATTATTTAAGAGAATGCAATTTCCATCTCCAAATATGGGCATTGCAACAGCAAACAAAAGACTGATGAATAACTTCTGGAAGGTTCTAAAATTACAAAAAAAAAAATTAGGAAAATGAATTGAAAAGCAAAGGTTTTAATTATTGGAAAAAGTCTGAAGAAATTTCCATGGATATTAAGCAAAATTAAGCAAAAAAAGGGATGCAATTTAATCTTCAGATGATCCCAACTACAATTCATTATTTATTTCTTGAAAATGAAATATAAAAAAATCAAGTTACATTTTAAATGTTTGTTGTTATAACAATCAATTTTGAATTATAATTTAAATTATAATTGTTGGACAACTATCCAAAAAAAATAACCTCTAATAAAATTGTCATTTCCTAAACATCTACATTAAAATAATTTAAAAGATTTAATCCTCTTATTAGTTGAAATAAAAAAAATTAAAAAAGAATAACCTTACATTAGGGCAAAGTGGGTGGCTAAGATTTACAATTATAATATAAGTACTAAAAAAAAAAACGCAATTATCAATATGTACAAAAGTTGCATCGATAAAGCTAATAAAATGATCTAACTAATCAATCAAGTATTCTTATTGCGTATCACTTACGTATTTTTTTATTTCCGGTTTTTACGATGTAAAATAAAAATTACTGCATAAAAGTTTAATAATTAAAGAAAAAACTTTTTAAATTATATTATTAATGAAAAACACCAACAAATTATTAAGTTTTTATCCATATTTAAGTTAATTAACGAAGCACAAAACTTTACAAGTTAGTGACAAGTTAACTTTGATACGCGATCGTCTTTTTTTTTTCATTTTCTTTCGTAGCACGGCAGAATCGTTCATAACTATTTGGAACTGAAAATTTCTTACTATCACGCCTCTATCATTAAACCATATAAATAAGTGTGCTTTTTCCATCTTTGTTTTATACATAAAAATTTCAGTCTTTCTCATTTCACTAGTTGAATATATTTATTCGTACATTTCCTTTGTAAGAAATTAGGTTTGAGGAATGAAAATTAATTTCCTTGAAGGACCCAGGGCCCTGTAAACATGGCAAATTGACCCCGGAAAGATTTTATAATGATACTTAAACGGAAAAGTCAGTTTTAATTCCAATTTGATTTGGTGGAAAAAAAATATTAAGAGAAAAATTTTTGATTTAAGGTTTCGTCTTACCTGTTTTTAACAAAAATACCACATACATAATATTAAAAAGTTCAATAATTAAAGAAAAAACTTTTGAAATTATATTATTAATGTAAAATACTTACAAAGGACTTAGTTTTTGTCCATATTTAAGTTAATTAACGGAGCACAAAAACTTTACAAGTCAGTGACAAGTTAACTTTGATACGCGATCGTCTTTTTTTTCATTTTCTTTCATAGCACGGAAGAATCGTTCATAACTATTTGGAACTGAAAATTTCTTACTATCACTCCTCATTAAACCATTTAAACAAGTGTGCTTCTTTCATCTTTGTCTTATGCATAAAAATTTCAGTCTTTCTCATTTCACTAAGTGAATATGTTTCTTCGTATATTTCCTTTGTAAAAATTTAAGTTTGAGGAATGAAAATTAATTTCCATAAAAGACCTAGGCTCTAAGAGCATGGAAAATTGACCCTGGAAAGATATTTTAATGATACTTAAAAAGAAATTTCAGTTTTCATTCCAATTTGTTTTTGTGGGAAAAAAAATATTAAGGCAAAAATAGATTTTTTTTTATTATGATTTAGGGTTCGTCTTACCTTTTTTTAAACAAAAATAGAACATACAACTTTAAAAAATAATTTTATAAATTCTTTAAAAAAAAATATTATAAGTATTTTTATAAGCTTAATATACAAATTACGTTCATTGTAGTGTTAAAATGTTAAAATACTACAAGTGACAAGTGCAATGCTATAAGCAATACCTGATGATAGCATATACAGTTCAATGTAAGAGGCCAGTAGCCAATGGGATTGCGAAATTTAAAAATGTTCATTTGTTTTGATTGTTGAAATTTTAAAAATTCAAGAAAACCCCTCCCAAAGCCTATGCCAATTTAAATACGAATACGTATACGAATTATGGAACGTATTGTGTAATGACGTCATTCGACGACTTTCGATAAATGCATTGGGATTAAAGGTTTAGATTTGAAAATACTTTAAAAATAGGCCGCAAAAACTTAAAATTAAGTTAATTTAATTGGAAATATTTGATTGAAATCAACGGTAAATGTAATAATTAACCGAGAATTTATTTCAATTAGGTAAAATATCATAAAGTACATTATAAAAAAGTGCAACAATGAGTTTTGAATTAGTCAAATAATAATCAAATAAAAAGCATTTCTGATTAATTGATTTAAACCAATTTAATTTAAATAGTTTTAATTTAAATGTAAATTTCTTTTTGCCTTTTTCATGTACATCTTATTGCCATTGTTAACGCAAAATTCTAGTCAATTTAATTAAAGAGCTATTGAAAGCCGTTTGAATAATGAATATGACGATTAATTAATCCAGAAACATGTTGATAGTGGTGCTCGATTGAAGATAATGCATTAAATTCAGTAATTAGTAGTTCATAATCTCGAAATTGCCGAGACCAAAAATTCACGTGGGAATTACATTCACTACATTGATCTTTCAACTCTGGGTTATACAAAGGAGCTTTATTGTAGCTGTTCTTCAACCATACATTTTTAATATGTATCAATGTTTAAGGAATGTATTGTACGTTAATTAAACTTTAAAGTAGTTTTTTTAAAGAAATATCTTTAGAAATGGGTTTTTAAATGAAGATAATTGTTCATTTTTCTGAAAGAAATAGGAATTTGTTTCGCTAATTAAGTTTATTGGTGGAAAATTTATCATTTTAAAGATAAATCTTCAGAATTTGGTGATATTTTCTATTATTATAAAGAGGCAAGATTTCATTGTTTGCTTGCTTTAAATAGGCTCCGAAACTACTTGACCGATTTGAAAAATTCTTTTACTGTTGGGAAGCTACACTATTTCCGGTGAACATAGGCTATATTAAATTTTCAAAAAAGTTAGGGATCCATACTAAAACTCCAATAATGTAACCCAAGATCTGAAAAAATTACCAAAAAACATTCTTTTATCGCGTGCGCTGCGAAAACTATTGGTTATAGAACAAAATAATGTAGTACGATTTTGCAGAACATATCATTATCTACAAAAAATAGAGCGACAGCATATGTCTAACTATTATAGTTATATCACAATAAGTGTTTTTTCATTTTAAAAAATATATATAAATGCCACCGCTATAAAAGCTCTTTTATTTGTACTTTGGGATTAATCCTTATCAAAATAAATGACTTCATATTTAAGTTTGCTTCAATACCATTCAACAACTTTTTGAGTTATTCAATTTGAACATTCCATTCGAAAGATCTAACAAGTTTAAAAATGTAAGATATTTGAAAAATGTCGCATGGTCACCCCATTTTATTTATAATTAAGACCAACTTTATTGAACTTGGCGATATTTTTTATTTATGAATAGATGCTGATTGATTTACAGATTATTTGGTCTACGGTAGGTATACCTACCGTAGCTATACGCAATAGACATACTCTTTTTAGATATTTATATATATTTTTTGAAAATTAATTGATTATTACATAGAACAATTTTATTCTTTGCAACAGTTTATTAAATGTGTCTTTTTAAAGTTGACAAAGTTTTTAAGTATGATTATGTTTTTTGTAAAAGAAATAAGAAAAATAAAATTTTTCGTATACCACTTCAAATGGCAAATTTGAAAAGAAAACATTGTCTACACCTACGTTACGCAGACGAAGTTGCGGGGATCAGCTAGTACATTTATATTTTGCTCTTTACCATCCATTTGAAACCATAAAGTAACATAAAACATAGATTGGTCTCTTTTAAATTTTGTTTAGAGGAAATTCTAGGACTGATCTTGAACTTTTTGGTTTTCAGAAGCTTTAATGATACAATTCTTAGAATAATGCCCTACTCCTCCTACATTCTGCTCTTAACCATTTAAACCACATCAACTCTGGTAAGATTTTAGTAGCTTTATCAGAAATCCTCTGGATCCCTTTGTTGCTTGTGGAAAACTAAAAGGGAAAACTAAAGAATTAGTGGTTTTCTTAGCATTTTTTTAATAAGCTTAATGTAAGCACAAAAAAGCTTTTGTTCAATAGCGACTTTAAATAGAAAGTAAAATATTTTTTTCAACGACAAAAATAGAAAATGTAAAGCAAAAAATATGAAGTTTATAGTCTTATTTATTCCCAACAAAAAAAAACGCGGAAATTTTTCACAGAAATCTCTCCAGTCTTTGCCTATATTACACAAGGAGGTATAGTAAAGCTCAAACAAACAAGCACAAGTTTTGTATGGCACATAATTTCTCAAAAGACTCTTTTTCCAGCTCAGTACTTAGTGAGCCTATTTATGCATTACTCTTATGAATAATGCACTACCCTACTTTTGTTGCTTTTCATTTTGCAAAACTAAAGAAAAACTTCTCATTATTTTTAACTTTAAATTCATCCGAGTGTGTAATTTTCCGTACTCGAAAGAATCTTTCGGTGGATGGTTTGGTATGTGGGAAAGCCGGTGTGGAATTGCCGGGACATCAGATTTTATATGTTTCTTATTCAAATGGAACGTCGAAAATTGTCTCAGCAAACGTTATAAATAGCACTAATGCAATTAATTTCGTATGTAAATTTGGGTGACAGTTAATGCGACAATTTTCGTTGGTTGGCAGACGCAAACATTGGCGCTATTTCGTATCTATAGTATATCCGAAGTATAGCTATAGTGGAGGACCGTGACCCAGTTTCCCGATGGAATGCAGCAAAATTTCATTCTCCTCCTTTCGTTCGCATATGTGAAAATTGTCAGTTGTTTTAGTTCCGTTGTCATTGCGTCTGGTACAATTCGTTATGGACTAACGGAAAATGTGTTCGACATATAACTGAAACAAATGTTCGACGGCAAAAAATTTACGCTAAAATTTATACATCCCCCCTTTTCCCTTCGATTTTTCACAATTCTTCCCACTTTCCCAAAAAAAAAAACAAACTAACACTAAATCACTAACAAACACTTTAGGTGAGTTGCAACAAATCTACTTCCGTATAGATTTTTTTCGTCGGAAAAATTAACTAATTTCGCCGATAAATTATCACAATAGTTTGCTTAATTCGAAACTTTAGTTTTGAGGTAAAGCTACTGTAATTTCAAAACACTTTTTAGCCTATAACTTAGTTACCATTTTAGAATTAATTTCAAATAGTAAATTATTATCGTAATTACATCAACTTTAATTCATCGCATTTAGTGCAATTTAGAAGTGCATTTGCTTAAATTAAAGCTAACTTTTGACTATTTAATGGTGATGAAACTAGTGGTTGTGATTTTTTTTATTCTTAATTTAAAGTAATAAGAGTGAAAATTCAATCGAAATTCATAAAAAAATGCTTAAGTTATATGTGGGTAGTGTTATTTATAGAGTTGTTTAAATATGTGGCAACCCTTATGAGGGTTGAAATACTTTGAAAATGAATAAAAAAAAGGATACGTCATCGAAAAAAAATCAGTAGAAACTCATGTTCTTTGTTCGAGTTATCAATAGAGAAGGATTATTTTTTTTCAAATTTTTAATATGTGTATTATGAATTTGAATGTTATAGTACTTTTGTGAAAAAGAAAAGATTTCAATAGTTAAGTAAATAATTGTCTTTTAAATAATTTAAAAAAAAAATTTAATCAATTATTGGTGCTAAATAATACTTTTAATCTTTTGTTAATCTATCGGTTATTAAAAATGTGTACCAAAATCGATTTTGAACAACATAAAGTTGAATTTTAGTACCTCCTTTCCAAGTAATCATTAGGTTCAAATAATTTTTATATAAAGAAAAGAAAAACATACAATTTTTATAGGAGGACATTATTTTTTTCGTAAAACTTTATTAGGAACTAAAAATGAATTGAAAAAATTATTTTGAAATAATCAATCGTTATTAAATTTTTTTTTTTTTGCTTATAATTAAGTACATGCTCTAGTTGCAATTCACTTATTGCAATGGAACGTATTGCCTCCCCTTTTGCTTGATTACGTTCAAAGATATATCAATCAATATACCTAAACTGACCTGAAATATCGAACATACCATAATTGTAAAAGAAATTTTATTTTAAAGAAAATAAGGTTGGCAAACTTGCATTTTGAGATTAGAAGAGAATACGATGTCTGAAATTGAAGATCAACAAAATTAAAGTGCAACTCTAATCAATAAATCAACTTTTCCATTTATTTTAAGTGTTAAATTTAATAAAACTTATTATTTGAGTTAATAACAAATGACAGTTGGATGAATTAAGTGCTTTTATATACTTTTTTGTGGCCAATTTTTTGATATGGACTTTTTTAGGTTATAAATATTATCGAACAAAAATTAAAAATGGCGGATTATGGGAAGAGAATCGATGGATTAAGGAATTAAATGATGTGAATGAGGATCAATTTGTTCAACTATTTAATAAAAGCTTCAAAAAATTACGAAATATCACAGCTTAGCACAAAATTATTCATCAAATTATTGTCGGTACCATTATTTGCGTTGCTTATGCCATATATGAAAAAAACAAGAACACGTGCTTAAAAATGAGGAATAATTACAAAAATTTCATTCAAAATATGTAACGAACTATTCGGAATTAATTTGCTTATTGATATATTTTTCTTCATATTAAAAATAAGTTTCAATATATAAATATAAATGGGCAAATAAAATATACAGTTACAATTATATTAATATATTATTTGGGACGTTGCTATTAAGGATTGTTTATATATATATATATATATATATATATATATATATATATATATATATATGTGATATTTTATAGCAACAATCTACTTCTGTATGGTAAATGTTTTTAATAAGTATTTTTCTATCATTTGACCCATACTGTATTGATAAACGATTAATTTCTATAATATGTAATATACATTTTGTATAAGTACCCAAATGCGTAAACATATACAGAATTTACAAATAGCCAATCACATATACATACAGTATCTATGTATAAATTGCCAATTTTATCCTTTATTTGAAAGCCAGTAAATTTTTGTGAAATATTCACCACCCAACTCTGATACAACTGACAAATGGCCAAAATTAGCAACTAAATAAAATCGAAATGACAGTTGAAACTAATGACGTGATAGTTCAAATATGAGCCAATAATTATTATATTTGTATTATACTAACATGAATGTATTTACAACTTTGAATTTCTTACCCTTATCTTTGCCACAACACATACATTTGCTTATTATGGATTTTGATATTAAAAGCAAACTATTTTTATAATTGTATCATATTTTAGTTATCACAAACCACTTATAACTGGTGTGCTGGTTCAGGCACTTACGGAAGAGGCTATAGCAGTGGACTGAAAACATATTTTTAACTATACTTAAAAATATAAGTATATATATCAACTTTTTTTCTACAAGAATATGTAGTTTAAAAGACAAAACCATGAAAAAGCTAATATGACGTATAGGTATAGATGAGTTATTAAATTTTTTTTGAAAATTTTATTTAGCAAAACATAGCAGGGCACAAACTATTAACACCAAATTCTACAAGGAAAATCTCAGTTGGAAATAATGGAGAATATTTGCTTTGACCTGATAAACTTTTTCGTAGATCTTCGCCACATAATTACATTGAAAAAAATCAGATAATATTCTTAACGAACTTATTTCATTAGTTTAGATATTATCAAATTTGTAATTCAACAAAAAATGACCTTACGATTCACGACAATATCACAGTGGACAATAATTACTGAGTCTTGTCAATATTTTGATGGATGAAATAACGTTGTCCTTTAATTACTTATTGTAGTCTGAATCTCCAAGAAGTTAACTTATTGGAATTGTTACAGAAATGAATGATTTTGCAAACAAGGGAAAAATTGATATAAACAAATTATTTGTTATATCATCATTAGAGTGATTTTTTTTTACTTTTTTTTTTGGTCCCATCGTGAAATATTGTTGGAAATACCAAAAAAAAAAATTCTCTGAAAGTTTGAGCCCTTAATATTAATTTTAAGTCCTCGACCAAGACGTGTAAAGATTTCCCATTAAAAATACACGGAAACTCTGATTTTTTATTTTTAAATTTCTATATCTCAGCGGCATTTCATGGAATCGCTTTTACCGAAGATGGTTTTTTCTCAGAATTAAACGCTCTACAAAAGTGCCCATTGCGACAAAGTCGTAACTCACACCGGTGAGGTAGTACGGGCCACTGAACCTGCTTTTTCCATAAAATTCAAGGCTTAATATCTCGTTTAATATTGATCATCGCGATTTGGTCTAAAGGACCTTTTTTGTAGGAAATCAAATTCTCTACAAGTTTTTCATTTATAATTTTTCCGTAGCTCTTGTTATTTACGAGATAAATGCAAAAAAAAACGCGAATTTTATGGAAAAATCAAGTTCAGTGGCCCGTACTACCTCACCGGTGTGAGTTACGACTTTGTCGCAATAGACACTTTTGTAGAGCGTTTAATTCTGAGAAAAAACCATCTTCGGTAAAAGCGATCCCATGAAATGCCGCTGAGATATAGGAATTTAAAAAAAAATCAGAGTTTCCGTGTATTTTCAATGGGAAATCTTTACATGTCTTAAAATTAATATTAAGGGCTCAAACTTTCAGGGAATTTTTTTTTTTGGTATTTCCAACAAAATTTCACGATGGGACCAAAAAAAGGTCAAAAAAAAATCACCCTAGTATATATCTAAAATTTGGTGGTACAGTGGTTGAGAATTGCTGCATTAAGCTAATGGCCTTACTAAATAAAATTGATCAATACTTTTTGGAATTTCTTCACTATGTTCACTATTGTTATTAATTCTAATTATTCTTCCAAAAAAATCACTAGAAAGCTTTTAGATTTTTTTAAAAATTTACTACGGAACAGATCACCCTTTCAATACACATTTGTTTTTGCCACATTTATTGGTTCGAATTGTTAAATAAAAAAAGAAATTACAACTTTATAAGTTGGTACTTTATTTTAATATATTCATGACTATCTGATAAACTATTTATATTCTTCAAGCAAATACGGCTCATCCCATAATACCCACGAGACATTCCCTACGGATATTTCCAGTTTCGAGACGAACCTTTCGCTAACTTTGTTTCAACCACCCACATATTGTCTCTAGGTATATGTCTGTATGTGTGGGAAAAGGTCGTACTTTGGCTTTTGTATTGTTTATCAAACGTTTGTATACAAATTTCAACAAACATTAGGTGTGATTTTACAACAATGTAGAAATTTGGGGAAGTTATCAAAGGGAATCCCTGCAATTACATGACGACTAGAAACTTAAAGAGTCAAAGATTTTGAATAGTTTGATTTAAATATTTCATTTTTTTCAAAAATCCGGTTGATTTTTGATGGGAAAACGAATTTATAAGTTATTATATTATATAAGTTCAAAGCGGTTGGAATTGATGGAATTGAAAATGACGGTTTCGGTGATAGATTTAAACACGTAAAGTTCATTTTTATTTATTTTTTTTTTATAACACCATTTCCATAACCATTTTTACATCATCTCTAATATTTTGCATAGTGATTTTTCTGAAGAAAAAATTCAATAAAATTTTGTGTTTTACGATGCACTAAAGTTTACGTTGAATCCCTTTTCTGATAAAAAAAAAAAGAAACATTGATTTTACCTTTCATATTTTCGTTTTTATATTCATTTTTTTCCTATTTTACCATTTTATTTTTAGAGTATAATTCAAACAGAATTCTTTATGAATTGAAAGGATAACAATGATTATTTAATTCGAACAAAAGCCAGTAAGACAACGTGAAAAAGGATAAAATAAGTAAAGAGAGACATAATAAATGAAAAGCTTAATTTTCCGACTGAAATAAGGAAAAAGATTAATGATTAAGAAGACATACGGCTTATGTTGATACCTAGATACTGGTATTAGACCAGTGGCGTGCATTACATATAGACAAAAAGACACTGCCTACCCTACATAATTCAGATAAATATTTATAATTTTGTTCTGATATCTAGTTTTATTTTATTTACGAATACTATCAAATATCAAAAAATAAAAAATCTTAACGGATATCATCTATACAGTATACGGATCATGCCAACTCATTCGTTCGTTCAATTTCAAGTAAGCGACTGGTAATATTTGCATTGTGATGCACTAGCACTACTGAGTTCAGCAGCGGGAAAGATACAAACTATTCGTTCTTAAATATTTATATGAGTGCACTTATAGCTATATATGTGCCAGTGTGTGTTGTCGTATGAAAACAATAATACAAATATACAATTCTACACATGCAACCTCATAAAAAGACACTGTCTCTTACAACACGACAAATTACGATAATTACCGAAGTAGCATCGTTTCTTATTCATTAACGCTGCAATTACAAATTTGAATTTTATTGATTTCAATAATCGGTTTAACGATCAGTAATCTACGTACATTGTTATTATTTAATTCTAACTATTTTTAATAATGTATTATCTATTATATGTAATATTTAATCCTGACGATTATATTGTATTTCTTTAATAAAGTTTACAAAATGAGTCTATCTATGGATATTTGTGGTTAAAAATATCAACATCATTATTTAGCCTATACCGATTAGCCAACAAAATTTTAAAGTGTGAATTTTCCAAAATTTTTTTTTGTCAATCGATGGGAAATCGTTCGTAGAGGTTTGTGAAAGAAACCGTTTTGTTTGTGATAAAATAGTTTAGCAGTAATTAAATACATAAGATAAATTAATTAATTAGTCTTGATATAGTAAAATGTTAAGAAAATAAGGTTTAAAGTGACATACAATAACAAAAATGCGGAATAATTACGGAAACGTTAAATATAAACTAAAAAAAAGTCAAAGAAAAATATTTTTCAAATTTCAAATAACATTTAATGTTCTACTTTGTATATGAATTTCCAAAAAAATTTTGTGACAAAACTTGATTTTCACAAACGATGAAAATTAATGCGTGAAAAGCCTATTCAATATTGTATGGATTTTTACTAATTTGGAAAAGTTAGCTGAACCAGAAAGGTTAGAAATTATTTTCCGAATTTCAAAAAACACGTAATGTTCTACTTCGTATATACATATATATATTAAGGTGATTTTTTTTTTGACTTTTTTTGGCCCCATCGTGAAATTTTGTTGGAAATACCAAAACAAAATTCCCTGAAAGTTTGAGCCCTAAATATTAATTTTAAGTCCTCGACCAAGACGTGTAAAGATTTCCCATTGAAAATACACGGAAACTCTGATTTTTTATTTTTAAATTTCTATATCTCAGCGGCATTTCATGGAATCGCTTTTACCGAAGATGGTTTTTTCTCAGAATTAAACGCTCTACAAAAGTGCCTATTGCGACAAAGTCGTAACTCACACCGGTGAGGTAGTACGGGCCACTGAACCTGCTTTTTCCATAAAATTCGCGTTTTTTTTGCGTTTATCTCGTAAATAACAAGAGCTACGGAAAAATTATAAATGAAAAACTTGTAGAGAATTTGATTTCCTACAAAAAAGTTCCTGTAGACCAAATCGCGAAGATCAATATTAAAGGAGATATTAAGCCTTGAATTTTATGGAAACATCAGGTTCAGTGGCCCGTACTACCTCACCGGTGTGAGTTACGACTTTGTCGCAATGGTCACTTTTGTAGAGCGTTTAATTCTGAGAAAAAACCATCTTCGGTAAAAGCGATCCCATGAAATTCCGCTGAGATATAGAAATTTAAAAATAAAAAATCAGAGTTTCCGTGCATTTTCAATGGGAAATATTTACACGTCTTGGTCGAGGACTTAAAATTAATATTAAGGGCTCAAACTTTCAGGGAATATTTTTTTTTGGTATTTCCAACAAAATTTCACGATGGGACCAAAAAAAGTAAAAAAAAATCACCCTAATATATATATATATATATATATATATATATATATTTTCAAAAATTTTTTGTGTGAAAAGTTGATTTTCATAAGCGATGAAAAAATTTTGGAGAAAAGCCTATTTAATTATGTTTCGATTTTTGTTATTTTGTAAAATTTAGGGAAAATATACTTTGAGGAAAAAAATTAATTTCTGAGTTTTGTTTTCCTTTTTTTTTCGAAGGGGGGAGCTTCTGTTTATTTTTCTAAATTTTCCCGCATTTTTGTTATTGTATGTTGCTTTGAACCATATTTTCTTAACATTTTACTATATCAATGACTAATTAATTAATTAATTTTTCATAATTAATTTATTATCGCTAAACTATTTTGTCACAATCAAAACGGTTTCTTTCACATACCTCTACGAACGATTTCCCATTGATTGACAAAAAAAAAATCGGAAAATTCACACTTTAAAATTTTGTTGGCTAGTCGGTATAGGGTTCATTATTTACTCATCATAACGACGAACTAAAACCAACATGCAGCATTTTTGATTATATTAAAGTTACTTTTAAAAATTTCTGCCTACCCTGCCTAAAATCTCTGTGCACGCCACTGCATTAGACCTACTCCACAATTGAACAATTCTCTGATGAAAATCTTACCAATTCTCAAAGGTAATTTCTTTAAGTCCAAATGGTTTTTTTTTGTCAAGTTACAAAAGAACAATGTCTCGTTAGAGTGAGTTATTGAAAAAAAAAAACATTAATTTATTTATTTTTGACATTTTTGGACGTCTTAATTTTCACGTTAAATCATTATCAAGGAATTATCATAATATAACTTATTAACGGAAGATAACTTAAAAAATAGTTGCATAAAACTTGGTAAATCAATGATCCCTATACACTTCCAAAAAAAATCCATTAAAAAAGCAAAAAATTAAATCCCAATTATTATGATATTTTTGAACATTTCTTTTACAAAAGATTCACGTCTACGTGTGAATAAAATTTAAGAAATGCTACGTCAGCCTCATTAATCTGGGCAAACTCTACGTCGTCTGCCGTCAATAAATGGCCGTGGGAGCGGTGAAAGTTTCGGCGAATTTTCACATTTTCACGCCGTTTTTTTTTCTACGTTTGTATGCGAAAATTTTCTCTCCAAAGCACAAGCGTACGTTGCGTTGATGAAATATTCATGTGAGCTCTATTTTCCCTGACTCCATCAGACGCGAAAACCGACGCTCCTTTGTATGGACCAATCGTTTGCCTCAGTAACCTGAATTAAGATCTTTCAACAGAAAAAGAAAACTACATAACATTTAATTTATATTCTTCTCGTCTATGATTTAATTATTTTCCCTTTCAATAAAAACGAACTATAAGACATTTTCTTGGACGATAAAATTTCAAAAGCCGTTGCTGCTTATATTTATTTTTTATGGAAAACATAAAAAGCCTTTATGGAAAATAAACAGATGTCGTATAGAGAAAATTAAATTAAATTTAGTTTGTTTTGCTGTAATTTAATAACACCTACATTAATATGACTTTTCTAATGAAAGACTTAAAACTAATTTCGAAAATATCCATTAGAATGGAATAATTAGAAAACGAATCAAATATACAGATATTGAGATATACATACGTAGAATGAATGAAAACACAATAATGAATTAATTTAATTAATAAACTGTAAATAATTAGATTAAAACATTCTTTCCAATTGTTTTTGCAATGAAAATTATGTACAAAATTAATTAACGTATACCACGTAAATTCTAATTAAACTATAGGTTTTATTTGTTATTTATTAATCACAATCTGCCCTTTTATAACATAATCAAGGATTAAGGGAAAAAATGACCCAACTATATACCTTTTTAAACCTATATTCTTTTTGGGTCACTAACATATCCAAGTTTAAACTATAAAACTATTTAATCTATTATTATAAAGAGGAAAGATTTGATTGTTTGTTTGCTTTAAATAGGCTCCGAAACTACTTGACCGATTTAAAAAATTCTTTCACTGTTGAAAAACTACACTATTTCCGGTGAACATAGGCTATATTAAATTTTCAAAAAATTTAGAAATCCATACTAAAACTCCAATAATGTAACCCAAGGTGTGAAAAGATTACCAAAAAACCATTCTTTTATCGCGTACGCTGCAAAAACTATTGGTTATAGAACAAAATAATGTGGTACGATTTTGCAGAACATATCATTATCTACAAAAAATAGAGCGACAGCATATGTCTAACTATTATAGTTATGTCAAAATAAGTGTTTTTTCATTTTAAAAACTATATATAAATGCCACCGTTATAAAAGCTCTTTTATTTATACTTTGTGATTAATCCTTATCAAAATAAATGACAACATATTTAAGTTTGCTTCAAAACCATTATATAACTTTTTGAGTTATTCAATTTGAACATTCCATTCGAAAGATATCACAAGTTTAAAAATGTCAGTTATATGAAAAATGTCGCATGGCCACCGCTCTTTACTTATAATTAAGACCAACTTTATTGAACTTGGCGATATTTTTTATTTATGTATAGATGCTGATTGATTTACAGATTATTTGGTCTACAGTAGGTATACCTACCGTAGGTATACGCAATTGTACATCTTTTTAGATGTTTATAAATGTTTTTTGAAAAATAATTGATCAATACATACAAATATTTTATTCTAAGGAACAGTTTATTAAATGTGTATTTTTAATGTTGACAAAATAGTGTTTTCAGGTATGATTATGTTTTTCATAAAACAAATAAGAAAAATACAAATTTTCATATACCACTACAAATGGAAAATTTGAAAAGAAAACATAATCTACACCTACGTTACGCAGACGAAGTTGCGGGGATCAGCTAGTCATTAAGAAACACATATGCATTTATGAATAATACTAAAAACCAAAAACTACCACAGAACATTAAAATGGCATCACTTGACATTGTCAACTTATTCACAAATGTCCCTGTTGAAGAAACAATCAAAATTGTGGAATATAATCAAATGACATCAAAAAATATATCATTATATGGTAATCAACGACATTATGAACTTATTAACCACCATATTACAACAAAACTATTTCATTTTCAATCAAAAATTTCGTCACCAAAAGGAAGGCTTGGCCATGGGTTCCGCTTTATCAGGACTACTAGCCGACATTTACATGAATCACTTTGAAAATAAATATATTATGAACAATACCAACAAAAATAAAATAATTTATTATGGAAGATATGAAGACGATACATTTATATTATTTATTGGAACTACCCGACTGATTGACAATATGGTATCCGATCTGAAGAAAATTAACCAGAAAATAACATTCACTTCAGAACACGAACTAAATGGAACAATCAACTGTTTAGACACAACAATCACCAATAAAAATGAAAATTTGTCATAAAATATATACAGAAAACCAACAACAATGATCACAATCATCCATAAAACTTAATTTCACCTAAGAAACCAAAAAATGGCAGCTTACAACAATCTAGTGTACAGAGCCATCAAATTCCCTCTTAGCACCAAAGCTCGTGAAGAATAATTTAAGATAATTAAACATATAGCCATTACTAACGGATACAACCGCTCAATCGTAGACAAAATAATATCGAAATATACTAAAAAATCCATTCTTCCAACTCCACCAAAAGAAAACAAAAAATATACAAAATCAAAGTTTAATAATATGTTTAGTTTTACAGTCGCCAACTTCTTAAAGAAAAATAACTTCAATATCGCATCTTTAACAAACAACAACATGATGAAAATTGTTAAACCATTGAAGAACAACCAAATTACAACGAAAAATTACACCGGAATATATAAAATTAGATATGGTTCCTGTGAAAAATTTTACATTGGCCAAACTGGTAGATCTTTCGAAACAAGATTTAAGGAACATATACCAAAGAAACCTACAACAAAAACTTTAAATTTAACAAAACACCTTTATGACGAAAACCATCAATGCTTAAATTTCGAAACAAATTTTGAGCCACTACATATTTGCAAGAAAGGATCACATATGAACACCCTAGAAGAATATGAAATATATAAAATAAACAACATCCATAACGACAAATTATATAAAACTACAACCTATATGAAATTTGTTTACAACTTACAAAATAATCATTAGGTATGGCATCTGCTGACGTGGCTTAAACCAAAAATTTGCTCATAAGTTTACATTGATTTAGTGTTATTATTTTTATTTATTATTACTTCCTTTAAAATATATTTTCGATTGTATTGAACGAAATACTGGCCCGAAAAGTGTTATTAACGCATAAAAAATTCTTAAACCTTGACATTTTCTTAATTAAATGTGGTAAAATAATGAAAATACAACCAATAATCTGATGAGTTTTACAGTATTATTTTTACAATTTTCTCATATAAAAGAACCTCTAGAAATTCAAGGATTAGTTTCGAAAGTAGGAAATTTTTTTTACCTTTCTTTCGAAACAAATTTTCTTTGCTATTAAGGAAGTAAAACTTCCTAAAAGTCCTCCTAATTGTTACTTAAACGTTTAACATCCGAGTTACGAATAATCTAGAAACTGCACTGAAAGTATGATTGACTTTGGTGGAAAATTAAAATTAAAATTTGTTTTCCATTGAAAAAACTTAATAAAATTATGTGTGCAATAAAGATAGTCTTATTTATCTAGTTGGAGTTATCGTGGTTACATTAACTATGCTCTTTTTTATAAAAAGGCAAAAAAAAACATAAATTATTTCTTCTGACATGTTTTTATTATGTGGAATAACTTTTCAGCCACCTAATGCAATTTTATTATGCACTGTAAATTATTCGTTTATATTACAGTTAAAAGAGGGTAATTGCTGTGGATAAATTTCATTTAATTAATAGAGAAAAGTCTCTGAATAATTGAATTAACACTTTTCTAATGAAAAGAAATATATTCACGGGAAAGAGAAATGATATAACACCAAATGAAATAACTGCATTGAAATAAATATGAATCTTTCTTTTCAGTGCTTACAATTTGAGTTGATTTTTTATCAACCATTTTTTTTAAATTAAGTTCAAAATGGTCGTAATTGCTTAGAAAAATGACTAATAATTAAACTTTTAAAATATTAAAACTTCATTCATATTTTTCCCGCTTCTCACATAACTAACAATTTCCACTTATATCACAACAATCGATGAAATGCCAATACTATTAAATTTTCCTCTTTTTTTAGAACTTCAAGCTTAAATATTTCCTCTCCTATCGAAAGAGAAAAACAAAGGTAATTATGAACACTTTTTAACTTTTCCAAGCTTCGTTTTAATTGATCGAAGTATGTATATGTATATATATATATATATATATATATATATATATATATATATATATATATATATATATATATAATATAGTGAGGACCGAAGACAATGTTTTCAAACAACTTGAAAACAATTTCCAGCATTCATTATATTTTATCAATCGAGAAAAATCTTCCCTTCTATCTTTTATGCATTGTTCGCTTGTATATATGGGGCTCTATAAATAGAAAGCTAAATCCAACACTTTAAAATCGCTCAAAATAAAATGCTTGCAATAATTTCCAGAGAACAGAAAAAAAAAAGAGAAGAAAATAAGGAGGACAATGTGGAAGAGTTCACAACAAAACTACTGTTTTATGGGTAGATACGGAAAATGGGTAGGAACTATAAATTCACGGGGATTTGTTGCCAAATTCACGCAAAGTTCCGGAGCTTTTTTTCGTTAGTTTGTGCAAGTTTCAATTCCTCATATTTGAAGAATGCACCAATGCATTCAATTGTGTTATATATCCTACGATTTATGCCAAGTTAATATTTGTTTTTTTTATTATTTCTTTCGATAAACTTTGTTTCCAATTATTCATACTACAAAAAAGTCTTAAAAATATATTTTCTTCATACCAATTTGCGTTAATTTTTTCCAGAAATATTAAAAGCATTAAATATTTATTGAGTGTAGCGAAAAAACTAATTTCTTCATTTCCACGTGATTGACAACCATAATCATTTTTAGCACAGTAAAATCTACTCTCTTTTGTATACAATGACTTATTTTAATAACTTATATATCAATTAAAATATTTGTACTTGATTTTTTATTTAATTATTATAAACTATTTGATATAGCTATAGGGGCATTTCACGTGAATAGTGATTCACCATTTTGATTTTTGATTTTTTTATTTCAAAATTTAGCCTAAAGTACACTTATGATACACCAGAAGTTTCATAATGGGAACCCTATGATATACTTAAACTTTCATTTCCCCTTAAATTTCCCGAGTGATCGTACCCCCTCCACAATATATTTGTACAAAATTATTCTAATTGTTTTAATGAAGAGAGGAGAGAATATATTGTGTACAAATATGTTGTGGAAGGGGTACGATCACTCGAGAAATTGAGGGGAAATGAAAGTTTAAGTTTAACATAAGGTTCCCATTATGAAACTTCTGGTTTATCATAAGTGTACTTTAGGCTATATTTTGAAATAAAAAAATCAAAATGGTCGAAGTTACTAAAATTCTGTTTTGAAAAGTTTACTTCCGGTTTTGTATATTTAAAAAAATAAAAATGTCCAAATTTATTTTTTATTCAGCAAGAACAGTTAATTTTCTATTTAAACCGCCATATTTAGTATTTCAAAAAAAAAAAAATTTATTCAAATTTTTTTTTTAAAAAAATACGAATTTCAAAAACGACAATTCTTTAGAAGCGTTTAACTTGGCAAATAAACATCATTCGAAAAAAATATTTTGTATCCACATTCATACTTACTAGAAGTACAATTATGCCAAATATGAACAAATTTCAGAACATCACCATTTTTTCGCTGTCCGCTTCACGTGAAATGCCCCTATACATAAAAGAGCACACAAATTTTAGTATTTTTTTTGACCACCTGACGTCGTGGCTAAAGTGGTCAGTTCCCAATTGTATAACTGTTGTTAAATCCTCCAATAAGGGTGCCAAATAAAACAACTCTATTATATCTGATCATTCGGAGGTTTATACAAAAAATTCCTAACTTCCTTCCCCCTAAAATTGGACTTAAATAGTTTCAAAAATTGTAAATATTTAAAAAATATCAATTCCAAAAATCACATTTACTATCTTTAGCCAATGCTTTTATAAATATTTCCAACAAAAATTGGCCAAAAGGCGTAATTTTATGGTAAATTGTCTTCAAAAACATTATTATTCATCGAGATAATAAACTAAATACATTTCTTTATGAAAGAAATTAAAGATCGTAAATTGATCTCAAAAATACGGAATTTTCCTATGCACTTTTTCTCCTATGCACAAATATGAATAAATACAATTATGGATTATTAATTTCCTTATGACTTCATAAACAAATTTTTCAGTATTCCAGCAAAAATATACTTTGACCATGCATTTCTTTTAAAACCCCTTACTTTAAGAAAATGATTCCATTGCGACAATTAACGTTTTCGGCCTCTCTGTTTGATGAAATTGAACGTCTAGCCTCTTTTAAACCCTCATACTAACTAAATATTAAGGGAAGGAAAAGAATTTCAAAAAACTCCATTATTTTGGATTTCATTTTTGCTATTAAAAACTATTAATTTCTCTAATAAAATATTTTTCTTAAGACCAGGTTTTAAGAAACCATTTTTCTCTTATACTTTAATTCTGGTCAGTACTTTATGCTTCCCTCTCTTAGACAAAATAGGCCTAGCTTCCTTCCCCTTACAATTGGACTTAAATAATTTCAAACATTGCAAATATTTAAAAAATATCAATTCAAAAAATCACATTCGTTTTCTTTAGCAAATGCTTTTTCAAATATATTCGCCTACAAAAATTGGCCATAATTCGTCCATATAATAAGATAAATGCATTTATGTACGAAAGAAATTTAAGGTCGTAAATTGATCTCAAAATAATGAGTTTTCCTATGCACCTTTTCTCCAATGCACAATTCATAAACCTAGTTGGGAATTATTTTTTTTCTAATGATTTCACAAAAAAATATTTCCGGTTTTTTTCCTGCAGAAATATTCTTTACCCTTACATTTCTTTTGGAAGCCCGTGACTTCAGAAGAAGATTCCATTGCAACAATTAATGATTTCGGACTGTTTTGTTTGAAATAATTGAGGGTTGAGCCTCTTTAAAGTCTTTATCTAGCTAAATATTAAGGGTAGGAAAAGAATTTCAGAATAATCTATAGGTAATTTTAAATACCATTTTTGCTTTTAACAACAGTAAATTACTCTAACAAAATGTTTCCCAAAAAATTAGATTAACTAAAATTGGTAAAAATATTCAGAGGACTAGGATCAAATAATAATCAGTCAAAACTATTTATAACATACGCGCCGTTTTGGCGCGGTTATTGAGTCTTCCCCAGGCGTTCTGAAATATCATAGCCAATTCTTTATTAATATCAAAATACAAACAATTATTATAGTGAATTCTTTCATACCGTAAATAATCGCTTTGACCTTGTTAAAAATAATTATTATTAGTTCATTTTTATACGGTACAGTTGGTAAAATAATTGTTTGTATTTTGATAATAATAAAGAATTGGCTATGATATTTCAGAACGCCAGAGGAAGGCTCAATAACCGGGCCGAAACGTCGCGCATGTAATAAATAGTTTTGACTGATTATTATTTGATCCTAGTCCTTTGAATATTTTTACCAATTTATCATCATCGAGAATCTGAAACTCTACAATAGATTAACTATATTTACTTAAAATTATTAGGTACGTTTTTGTATCATTTATCTCTTATATCTTTATTCTTGTCAATGTTTTCTACTCTTAGGTAAAGGAGTATATTTTTCTAAGTAAAAATAGAGAAAATAAAAATAAAAATTCAACCCCTCCCGAAAATTGATGAATGGCATCGTAATTTCAGTATTTTTAAATGGATACAATTGTGTTAAAATATTAACACTTAAGGTCAGTGGGGGATTTACAAATTTGCCGCCAGTAGACTATTCAATTTTTGCCGCCTTCATTGATCTCTGTAATTCGATATATCTATTCTATTTCGTAATCATATTATTACACTTATTCTATGAATAGAATCGAAATTTGTGCTCTATTACCGTTAGTAGGTACATCAAATTTTCCTATGATTAGCAAAACTTTAGACCAAAGGGTATAGGCCGGTTTGTATGGTAAAAGTGTCCCCGCGGCTTTTTTGATTCAAAGTCAGGGGATTGTTTTGATACTAAATAAAAAAAGTTTAGCCAAATTGTCAGCTTTTTATCACAAGCAGTTTTTGAGTATTTTGATCATATTTTTTTTTCAGTAGTAAAATTTCTTCTTTTAAAATTCTTTGAAATACATAATTATATATTTTTATTAGCTCTAATAATTGTACATCTTTAGTATAATAATTCGACTAAGGCGGCTGTTAAAATGAGCCCCTCCTTATATCACTATTTTTAAATTAATTGAAGAGAAAAAATATATTAATTAGAGGTATATTAATGCAGTTTAAATACACAAAAGACAAATAAATAGTTTTAGAATAATGATAATCAAGCAAACACTATAGAATACTACATTAGAAGTTCTATATTTCCTTTTTCTTTAACGCAGGATTACGCAGCCGCCTTAATCGAATTGTTAAAGATGTACAATTATAAGAGCTACTAAAAATATATTATTATGAATTTCAAAGAATTATTGCATAAAAAATAATTTTCAATGACAATTTCGTTATTTTCTAAACTGTTTAATGAAATGTATAAATATTTTGAGTTAAAAAATAATTATATTCATATTACTTTACCAAAAAAATGAATAAGTGTACTTTAGCATGAGATATAGGAAAAAATCAGTTTTTATTTTTTTTCATAATGTTCCACCAAATTAAAAAACTTGAAAAATTACTGAATACAGAGGAGTACTAAAGACGTATTTGGAGAAAATTTGGTGGTGGACACTTTTCAAAAACGCATTCAAAAAATTAATTTTAATTTTGTTTCGGTCCTTAAAAATCGACATTCCATCTGAAAATAATAGAAAAAATATTTTTTCATGCCTTTTACTCCTAAGAATGAGAAAAAAAATCGTAGATTATTAATTTTAAATTTTACTACTTAAAAAAAATAAAATCGAAATATGTTTTTTTTTTCGAAATACTCGAAAACCGCTTGCGATAAAAAGCTGAAAATTTGGCTAATTTTTTTTTATTTAGTATCAAAACGATCCCCTGACTTTGAATCGAAAAAGCCGCGGGGGCAGTTTTACCATACAAACCGGCCTATCGGCCCAGTCTACTGCTTTAGGTAATAATAATATTTTCAGGTAAAATCTTTGTAGAAAAAGCTCTTTTTAAAGTTGAAATTAATACAAAAATATTTCTATTGGAGACTATATATTTTTTTTGGTTCACCTACATATATATACTTAATATTTGCTAACCTCATCATGAAAACTTGGCAAAACATTTAACAAAGGCAATAAAAGCAACCCCTAATTGCCATCAGACATAAATATGCGTCGATGAGTGGTTCTTTTATTGGACGATATCTGACAAAGAGATTTTTCAAGCGGGTCACTATGAGCACTAATCATATTTTTATGTGGCAGAATTTTTCCAAGGGGATTTTGCCACCACTGCAGTGCGGCACTTACCAACGGCGTCGCGAGTGAGACAGAGCGCGTGACTCGATTGCGATATTGACGCGAGTCGCAAGTGAATTTTCCAAGTGACGTCAGCCGGTCGGTCCCTCTGACGTCACACGTACATAGCACGCGGCGCGCGCAATCGCCTGTCCACCACTGCAGTGGGGGGCGTCACGACGTCTCTGATTCCAAACACATACAGAGCTTTCGGCGTCGGTACACACCAACACGCTCGTATTAGCACGAGGACGTTACGGCTACTCATTCAGGGGTGGCATGAGAAAATTACTTTTTGCCCCCCACGTAATGTATAAATTGTGGATTTTCATGAAAAAATTTTCTCCACATTAAAAGAATTGTATTTTTTTAAACTTGGCATTAAAACCCTCATAAAACGTATCCAACTTCTTTGTCTCATTTTTGGTTAGACGAAATAGATGAACGCAAAATATATTGCTATTTTTTTAACTTAAGTGCAAAAATATGTACTTATATGCCAGTCAAAAAAAATTATAAATATATTCTTTTATACATTCAAGAATTAATCGTTTTTATGATCAAGAATTCATTGGAAATCCATTTAATGAGGGACAAATCAAATTAACATCGAAAATTCGTCCATTTTGAGTTTCTAACCAATAAAAAAATAGCAATTAAAAATCAGACCAATGGAATCATTTTGGTCAAAAGCACTCTAGCTTTTTTCAAAATTATGAAATGAATCTTAGATATAAACACAATTTGAGTAAAATTTAAAATCTTTGAGTCTTTCGTAACAATTTCATAATAGTTTTAAGCAATTAAGGAAAGGAAAAATCAGAAAAAAATTTTAGCTCATAAAATTCATAAAAAACAAGGCTTAAATTTATTCCCCAACTTTCTAAATGGTACATAAATAACTATGCAAAAAAAACGTTATTGAGCTTAGGTTAAAAAAATTAAAATTAATTTTAGAAATAATGATTAAAAAAAGGTCCGTATTTTGCCGGTTCTTCATTTGTAATTGATAGCAAGGGTGGGTTTAAGGATGGGGGGTCACAGGGGCACGTGCCCCTACCCTCCAGGGTATTTATGGGTACTGTGGAGATTCCATTACAGTACATACTTAGAAGCAAATCAAATTATTAAAGTTGTAGAAATATATGAAAAAATAAAAGAAAGAACATTAGTGAAACTTTTGTCTATTTCTGGCTGGAATTGCGAATTTTTTTCGTGGTCTATTTCACGCTTTTGCAAATGAAAGATGATGTTATGCCCCCCCCCCAGAAAAAAATCCTGAATCTACCTTTGACTGATAGTGGAATAAAATGGAACAATGAAAACAAGACTAAATTTCAAAAAAATAATCAGAGCTATTTTCTATCAATTTTGGTCTATGTATTATGTATCATAAGTCTATTTGAGGACTAAGAAGAAAAACATTTTGGTTAATTTTTTAAGGAATATCTAGAAAATTATAACAGTTAAAAGAATTTGGAAAAAAACATGTCTTGAAAACTTTCTTTGCCTATAGTTTCATACGAATATTTTTTAGAGATATCTAGCCATCATTTCGCGGTAAATACAAAAAATAAAACAAAAAGATTCACTCGATTAATGTTCATTGTTTGTTAAATTGGTTATTATCATAGGGTTTTTGGACTAAGAAATAAAATCAAATTTTCTTTCTAATGATTTACATTTGATCTTTGTAAAACGTTTCGTCGCCTTTCGGAACTTTATGATCGAGTACTTGATTAAGTTCTAAAAAGCGACGAAACGTTTCACAAAGATCAAATATAAATCATTAAGAAGAAAAGCACATAGGTCAAGCACATATGTTAGAACTATTAAGATACATTGATTCGGCAAGTTTCAAATCTTTATGTATTACCGTCTCTTCAAAAATCGAAAAAGCTGGAAATCAGAAAAAAAATTCTCAGAAACTTGTCATTCGATTTATTTGAGTTTTGGGTATGTTATAGGAGCAGACGGTAGCTTTTAGAAGAAAAATTAAAAGCTTTATTGGCTAATAAGATCCTTGCAAAAAGAGAGCTTTTTCTTTTAATTTAATTTTTAACCATGATACAATTTTGGTACAATTACGAAACAATTTTTTTCGATTTCCCCATCCAATTTCCTATAAAATTATGAGTCTTTTAAATTTGAAAAAATGTTATGCCATATTGAAAAAAATTAATAACCGATTTTTTTACACAAAAATCCATTAACTTAATACCTAGAAACAGAACTAACTCGATAACTTTACGATTGCAAATAATAGAAAATATTAGAAACAATAATATGAAAACGGTTGTTTTCTATTAAATGAATTCAATCATTAATAACTTAGTCCCTAAAGCATACCCAAAATTCAAAAAAATTGATTCACAAGTTTCTGAGAATTTTCTTTTTTCTGATTTCCAGCTTTTTTCGACTTTTTTCGACAAATACGAAAAATAAAACTCACTCGATGAATGCCTGTTATTGGTTAAATTGGTTACTTTCATAGAGTTTTTCGACTTACAATTAAACTCAAATTTTCTCCTAAATCATTTATATTTGGTTTTTGTACAACATTTTGTCCTGTCGGAACTTTAAAATGGAGTACTTGATTAAGTCGTAAAAAGCGACGAAACGTTGTAAAAATCAAATATAAATTATTAATAAAAATATAAGCTACATATGGATTTAAAACTTGCCGAATTAATGTATCTTAATAGTACCAACATACCCTAAAATTATGAACCAAATACCCTTCGTAGGCCGATTCACTATAGAGGAGACCGGGTACAAAAGTAACAACTTGTACTTTTACTTTGATTTCTGGCTGGGTGTTATTATTGCCGTTAGTTGCATATAACCACATATAAATTTAGTTTATGTTCTTCACAATAGTAACTTGATTTATTAATTTATGGAGTGTTTTATACGAATAACACAGAGCTAAAAAAAATTGTCAGTTGTTACTTTCAACCACTAAGGCGGGTCGAAAGTAACAAGACTGCTAAGGGTTGCTAATGAAAACAATAGTACAAGTTAAATCAACAAATTACTTATTTAAAGGCTTTACATTAATGATATAAACCAAATTCAGTATTTAAATACTCAAAAAATATATATTTTAAGAAAATCAATCAACAGATAAGAACAACACATAAGAACTACAGCATGAAGAACTACCGACACGGAAATGTATCGAAAACCATTCTATTGAAAGAGATATCTATAAAAATATGATGTTACTAATAAAATCATTACGAGGACAACAGTAACATATTCCTTTTGTACCCTAGGGGGCTATGTTATTTTTTGTACCGATTCTCATTTTTAATAAAACGTATAACATAACCTTATAACGGAAAGTGCTAGACAAAAATGAATTTAATTAGTGTACAATTTATCTAATCAAAAATGGATATGCAAACATTCGGATTGCTATGATCCTTTTATGACTATGTAAACAATAAATAAAAAAACGTCAAAAAATTTACTTTTGGCTCGTTATAACACATTACTTCCTATATTATATAACCTAACAACGCACTGCGCACGCGTCGACTTAATGCAATTAAGGGGGATGCTCTAGGCTATCATCTGATGGCAGCAAAACGACGTTGGCCTCTTGGATAAACCTAGAAAGCATTTGTTACTTTCGACTCGCCGTTACTTTTGTACCCAGTCTCCCCTACCTGATTAAGTCCTAAAAAGTGACGAAACGTTGTAAAAATCAAATATAAATCGTGAATAAAAATAAAATCTACATAGGGATCTAAAACTTGCCCTAAAATTATGAACCAAATACCCTTCGGGGGCTAATTCACTTTACTTATCGTCCTATGTCCTTTGATTTGATTTCATAGTTCAAAAACCCTATGGTATAACTAATTTAAAACAAAGTGGCAAATTTGAATTTCCTATGAAATTTCCTTTCGTTTTTTTGGGAAAGTTAAGTTTTTATTGGTGCATACCTTGAAAACTATGGTACCAATAAAAACGAGAACTTTAACAATGTTGTTAGCTATAAATTTTGATGCAATATTTTTCATAATTTCCGAAAAAAATAAGCGAAAAACTGGGTAAAAGATGAACTTTTGGCGCAATTGATTTTCGAAATAAAATGCAATGATATGACGGTAAAATAGGTAGGCCATGAGCAAAGCCAGCTCTGTACATCGTCGCCACTTGTACCACCGCCGCCGTAGTCGTCGTTTTCGCCGTTTTCGACGCCACCGCCGCATCAGGCCCGCTTTTCTCGCTGTTGTATGAATGTGTGTGTATGTGAGTGTGTTTGGGTTAAGTTAACATCGCGTTATCCTCACTATTCCTGTGGGCTAATTGAAAATTGTCCTAGTCAGTTACGTAAAATATGAGGACTTGGATTCCGGTGGTGCCAATTAAAAAAATTCCAAAAAATCCATTCAATTCATTTTCCATGCGATAAAATCAGTGCTGATTGTGTTGTATTGTTTGTGTATTTGGTGAGCGGTTAACGACATTCGATCATTTGGTTAAATTTTCAATGTGGTGCCGGCTACAAAAATTCTTTAACACAAGTGTAATTTTACTCATTTTTTTTTTTTTTTTTTTTTTGGGAACATCAATCCATAAAATTAATTCCAATTTTAGCATATAACAATTTAAAAAAAACGACCCTTTATTTTCGACCCCCGTCAAAATAACCTTTGAACTAGTGCACTATGAATAACTTCTTCAGGCAATTAACCCAATTTTTTTGCTCGGACAAATCATTGCAGTTTTCTTTAATATAAATAAATGAAAATCATTTTATTTATAATCCAATCGTAGGAATCGATGCTCGGCTTTTTTGGCAAATTATCAAGGTTACTAGAGCATTTTCATTTCCGTTCAATATAACAGACAACACCGATTGATTTAAAATAAAATTACCCACTTTTAAGTTCCAATTGAAACTTCTTCATACTTCTATCAACCGAATCAATTTTCAAAAGAAAAAAAAAATTCAAAAAAGCTCCATCCTTGAACCGATTGCATGTTTTATTCATAATTATTTTCCGGTTATAACTGAAATCGATAAATATAATATATGTTGTCTATTCGTACACAAATGTACCAATAAAAAACCAATTTTTTTCTCAAAAACTAACTTATTTTTATTATTTCATTTCAATTGTCTAAAAAAATTGAAATTCAATTTACTAAAGTAGATTTCGTTAGGTAAAAATCAGGTCACGAGACCATTTGTATATAAAATAAACTTTTCTTATCTTCGGTCACTTCTTTGTCATTTGGGAAGTCAAATGGAATTGAATATTAATATTTTAATTTAAAAATCGATTCAAAAATACGGCGAAATACTATTAAACAGTAACAGAACAAAAGACAGTGAAAAATCGATTCGTTGTCATAATAAAAAGAAAATCAAGTTACCTATGTTTATATTCTGTTCTATATAATGTCTTAATAAACAAACATTGATTTGTTTAAGCTTGGTTTGAGAGAAAAAAAAACAGAAGAACATGCAAATTGCTTATGAATCAAATTTTCAAAAAGAAAAAATAAAACCAATGTAATGGCAAAATTTTTAAAAGACCACGTGGTTCAATCGGGAGGGGTGTAAGCTGCTAAAAATTGGCATAGGTTATTATTTTTTTTTTTTTTTTGATAATTTATCTTCAAGTATAAAAATATACCAAAAAATTTATAAGTAGATTCGTGTAAAAAATTTAATGTATTTTACGGGGGATGATCTAAAAATAATGCTAACCAATATTTTTATTTATAAGTATTAAACATTATTTCCTTATAAATCAACCTTTTAGGAAATCGTTAGTGCCGAAATTTTATGAGAAACAATGATTTCATTGTTGTTATTTCAAATTATTTTAAAAGCCGCCATCATTTTGCTATTGTCTATAAATAAGAAGCTATTGTATTAAGAAAAATGGACTGACTAACTTTGAGCCTGAATATTGTTTCACCTGGAGAATGTATCAGCATATATAACCAAAACTGCAATAGCTGTTATTTGAAAAGCAGGGCTTTAATTATTAAAAGCTCATCCCTATTCTTCAAACCTAACTTTCAACGCTTTTATTCCTTTCCCTCTGCCTATACGAAATTCAGGGGTAAGAAATTTAAAGAAAATAGATGATAAAATTCAGATTTCAGCTTTTATTTTTTTAAATAAGAGGACAATTCAGGTTGTTTAAGATGGGTTTTTTTATTTAACATTTTTATTTTTCAATTAGCTACGTTTCGTTATGTATCATAACTTCATCAGGCTTCTTGATTCACAAAAATAAAATATTTTCAATTTAAATTCAATAAATAAATTCATTTATTCATTGAATTTTGAATAAATAAATGAATTTATTTATTGAATTTAAATTGAAAATATTTTATTGTTGTGAATCAAGAAGCCTGATGAAGTTACGATTAGTAACGAAACGTAGCTAATTGAATAATAATAATAATAATAAAAAAAAATTATTGGATTTAAATTGAAAATATTTAATTTTTGTGAATCAAGAAGCCTGATGAAGTTACGATATGTAACGAAACGTAGCTAATTTAATAATAAAAATATTAAATAAAAAAATCGATCTTAAACAACCTGAATTGTCTTCTTCTTTAAAAAAAATAAAAGCTGAGATCTGAATTTTATCATCTATTGTCTTTAAATTTCTTACTCCTGAATTTTGCCTTGCAAGAGGGAAAGGAATAAAAACATTGAAAGCTTAGTCTAAAGAATAGGGATGAGCTTTTAATAATTAAAGCCCTGCTTTTCAAAAGCAGCTATTGCAGTTTTGGCTATATATACTGATGCGTTCTCTAGGTGAAATAGTATTCAGGTTCAAAGTTAGTCAGTCCTTTTTTCTTAATACAATAGCTTTTGTAAATCTCCTGAATTGTACTATATAGTTAGTAAAAGACGTCTATCAAGTTAGCATTATGCTCTTAGAATTTGAAAAAAAAACTACGGAATATTTTGCTGTTTTTTATTGTTCAAGAGCTTTAGAAAAATAATCTTGTCACTTGCATATTTTTCCAGAAAAAAGCCTTTTAAAGGAAAAGCTCATTATCTAAAACTTGATTTTTTATTATTTTTTTTGTATAATTAATCCAGTTTGTTTTCTCCGAAAACTGTAATAGTATATATATTTATAACATCAAATAAATTCTTGATGGTCATTCCTGAACCAACAATTATAAATTCTTCAAAATTGTCATAATTTTTCCAAAGTGGGAAATTAAACATTGTCTTATATGATACCCATTTTTTAAAGATGATTTCGTCAATTAAATTTCTTGCATCAACGTGCAATTATTGAGAATAAAGTAGCAAAGGCTTCCCAATGTTTTTAAGGCGATTTTAATGTTAATGAAAGAAATTTTTCCAGGCAAAGATATTTAATGAGTTATAATTCGTTTTACTCAATTTTCGCGTTGTCCCTTTGATTTTTCGTATTTAATCCCATTGAATAATTTTAATAATAATAAATTAAGGTATAAAATAATATAAAAAAAGAAAAATAGTTTTCTTATCTTCTTAGAAATTTTGGACAAACTTAAAAAATATTGAAGTTTGATTTTATGATTGGTCGTCATTTTATTTTAAATTGGAAAAAAAATATTTTTTTTTCCGGATACCATACAATTTAGTAATACAATATCGCTATAAACGAAGATATAAACATTGGAAGAATTAGTTTTTCTTGTTCTCAGATACATTTACTTATAGGTATCATTGTTACCATTGAAAGGAAACTTCAAAAGGATCTGCTTTTTCTTGAAAATAAATGTACAACATTAACTATTGAGAAGTGTTTTTTTGTTTGAACTACATCGTTCTCAAGTTTGTTTAAACCAACCATTAAAACTACAATAGTTTTAACTTGGAACTTATTGTTAACAACAGACATGTAGTTAAAAATGCTATGTTATTCGATCATTGTAAAACTTTTTGACCACAGTTGGTTAAGTCTTTTTATTTTTGTTTTTTATTTTTCAGTTTAATTAAATCAACCAAACAAACTGTGCTTAATTTCCTGGATAGTTTGAAAAAAAAATAATTTAACTAACTTAATTTTAAATAATTTTATCTTTCGCGCTTATTTCTTATTGGTTAAGTTATTCAAGATGGACGCAAACTGAAGTGAAATAAGTTTCAAACGTTATAAGCAATTGGGTATAACCCAAGTTTTGGAAATTACACAGGTCGCTCCATAAGGAAAAAAAAATGACGTCATACGAAGAATTTTGAAATTGATCAATCTGAAGATATGTACGAATTTCTTCTGGGTACGTCACGTATCCATCACGTAACCACCATGAGGCCACCTGTGTATTTTATAAACCTTGGGGATAACCTGCAAAATTAACCACAATTTATTTTATTTCATGAATCAATAAATCTTTCGCAAAAATTAATGACATTTTTTTAAGAAACTTTTACACTTAATACAAATTTTTATTAGCACATAAATTACTTAAAAAAATAAACATCCAGAAATGAATTTAGTTTTTCCAGACACTTAATTTTTCGCGCATATTTTTTGATGGTTATGTTCAATTCAAGATGGACGCAAACCGATGTGAAATAAGCATCAAATGTTATAAGCAGTTTGGTTTATCATTTTTAACAAATTTCACTATACATTCCTTTATTTCGGGAATCAAAAAGCTCTTCAAAATAAATATTGTTAACATTGCTTTCAAAAATTCTACACTATCCAATTATTATTAATAAATAACTGCCAAATTAAAGCCTACTGGAATGAAGTTGGGCGTGATTTTGGTTTCACATGAAAAGTGCTACAATTACTTAATTATTATAAAGCATCTAGTTAGCTTTTCTTTGGCGCCATTATATTTACTGTTTAAAAATTAAAACCGCTGATTTTTAGGATTCAAGCGATTCAAGAATTGTTTTTTAATAGAAAAAAAAAGATTATGAACAATTTGTCCGAGCAAATAAACCACCTTGCCTTGGTAAATATTTCTTAAAAAGTCATTTAAATTTAATACAGAACTTATAAACCAAAAGACCTATCAAAATAAGATTTTTTCCGCTGACTTTGAACAGTTATACTGTGTATACAATATATAAAATATATTGCAGTCCAATTTATGTAGTATACTTTAATATAATAATATATAAAAATCATACCACCAACATAAATTTGAACAGAAGTTCAAACAAAAATATTCGTGACGTATTGCCCAGAAACGTATTTCGATTGCCAAGCAATCTTCATCAGTGGTCATCAAGTAGTTACGGAGTGATCCAAACTACTTGATGAAGATTGATTGGCAATCGAAATACGTATCTGGGCAATACGTTACGAATATTTTTGTTTGAACTTCTGTTCAAATTTATGTTGGTGGTATTATTTTTATATATTATTATATTAAATTATACTACATAAATTGGACCGCAATATATTTTATATATTGTATACACAAAAGACTTATATTTTATGAATTTTTCAGGAATTTTTTGTACAACTAAGTTCCTTTATTTAGGCCAAGATCTCCTCTGGAACCACTCGTGAAATATTATTTCATAGGAAAATTAAGTAATTGAATTGTTATCCTAGTAAACTTTATACTTTTTTCGATCCAAAATTGAAAATTATTCATTATATAATTCCAACTCTGGATTTACCATATGATTTTTTTTCTTGATTTAATTGGAAATTGCCTCCAAGAAGTTATTCAAATTTTTCTCTTTTTAACATCTAGGATACAACAAGTGATAATTTACTAACGACACGTATACAATTTACACAATTTATAAAATTCGCAATTAAATACACGTCAATAAAAAAAAAATAATATTCTAACTTCAATCAATAATAATTAAACGTTAAGAGCACTTTTTATAATTCGTAAAATATACAACTTTAAAAAAAATCATAAAATATAGAAAATTGTGATAAACTCTTTCTGTCCTTAATGCGCACGTTCACTATATTAACATTAAATTATAACGTAAAATTCGCTTGGAACTTTCTAAACTTCAAATACATCGAATTATTAATAACTCTAAAAAGTAAAACTCGCACCAAATTAAAACGTACTTAAAAATATCTAAAGCAAATTTTAAACAAAATTCAACGCTTTTTCGGCCTTATGACGGTTTGGCTTTGTTTAATAAATAAAAAAAAAATTAATTAACACTAACACATAAATAATAGTTGCCAGTGCCTATGCTTATGGAATTTTGCTCATTAAAAGCAATAACATAAACTACGTAGATAATAATATTAGACATTAAATGCATTAATTTTAAATTAATTCGTTCCAAAATCGAACATTTGTTATATAATTAATTGATCATTAAATCGGTCAAAATGTCGCAATTAGTGCTGTGCAGTTTGTCGAGCAATGATAACAACAATAACACGGACAACACCAGTGAGGATTCAACGCAAATGCCCACTATTTATCGGTATTTATTTCTCTTTATCAATATTTGATTTCAAAATAATTTATTGTTCTTTCCACTGAATCTACTTTATGACTGTGAGAAGTCAAATTCCCAAAAGCACCAAATTTAGTCTTTCTAGGTTTAGTATTCACCGAGAAACGATGCCAAATATATCAAGATTTGGAAAATTTTGATAATCTTGAAAATGAAAAAAAAAACATACAAAGGATCTAGCAGGATCCACATGGCGTATTGGCCTCCAAATAGGAACCTATACCGAAACTTATGTTAAAATATCGGCTTGATATACAAACACATTTTATATACTTTTCGCGACCAAATTCCTCTTTAACCTGGAGATATGGGCAAAAATGTCCCCCCGCATGGCTATTTTTCAAAGTTATATATCTCAAAAACTAATTAAGCTAGAGAAGTGAAACCAACGCGAGGCTGTATATTATTTTACAGAGTATATCATATATTTTTTTGAAATTTTTAGAAAAAAAATTATACAAAAAAAATCCAAAAAAACAAATGAAATTTTTTTTTTTATGTGTTCTCTCTAAATGACAATCCATCTATTTTCCTGACTTAAATTTCGAATTCCTTATAGGTAGGCAGAGACAAAAAGCTAATTGAAAAAAAAATAATGAGCAATAGTTTTTTCCTGGCAGTCATTTAAGAATGGCGGTTGGGAAAATTTTAATGCAAAAGGTGGTCTGCCGAAAATTTAATTAACAAGCTATTTGAAAAGATATCAGAATAATTCAATCACCAGTGCGTTCAGCATTGACTAAGCTGTATGTGTTCATACTTTTAATTTTCCTACTATGACAAAAAATCAGTCATTTTTTTTTGCAAAAGCATTGAGAAAATCTTAAAATTGTTACTTCTTAAGATAAAGGATCTAGCAGGATTCATATGGCGAGTTGGCCCCCAAATAGGAACCTATGTCGAAGCTTTTGTTTAAATATCGGCATAATATATAAACACATTTTATATACTTTTCACGACCAAATTCCTTTTTGACCTTGAGATATGGGCAAAAATGGTCCCCCGCATGGCTATTTTTCAAAGTTATATATCTCAAAAACTAATTAAGCTAGAAAACTGAAACCAATGCGAGGCTGTATATTATTTTACAGAGTATATCATATATTTTTTTGAAATTTTTAGAAAAAAAATTATACAAAAAAAATCCAAAAAACAAATGAAATATTTTTTTTTATATGTTCTCTGTAAATGACAACTACGAAAAAAATATATTACTATTTTAAATATATTAAAAATATAACTCATAAAAATTGCGTGAAAAAATAGTTGGTGCAACACCATGAAAAAAAAAGAAATGTGATTTACGACTAATAGTATACCTCAGTTTTATTTTTTTTCGAAGTGTTTCACCAAATTTTTTTTCACAAAACTTCAAACAAAAAATAGGCCACATATAGGAGCAAAACATAAATTATTTTCATAATTGTAAGTCTCAGGAAACATAAAAAAAATATTTTTATTGGTTTTTTTTGTTTTTCTATATTTACTTTTAAGATGATTACTTTCAAGATCAAAATAATTGATCCCAAAAGAAAAAAAACACAACTAGTGTTCAATTTTTATTAAAATAAGAATAAAAAAAATTATTGTCACTGTTATAACTTATTACAACTGGAATACTATGCATCTTCAATTAATTCTAGGGTACATATTAACGGCTTCTGAATTATTTGGTTTTCGTTTAGCATAGGATATTATTCACTGGCTCATACCAAAATTATTCCATTTATTTTTTGGATTTTTTGTATAACTTTTTTTTTCTAAAAATTGAAAAAAAATATATGATATTCTCTGTAAAAGAATTTAAAGAACCTAAAACTTTAAATCAATGATTTAAACTTTAAATCAAAGATCGGCAAAAATTTCACAGAAAAATCAATTCAAGGCTTAATATCTTGTTTAATATTGATCTTCGCGATTTGGTCTACAAGAACTTTTTTGTAGGAAATCAAATTTTCTACAAATTTTTCATTAATAATTTTTCCGTAGCTCTTGTTATTTATGAGATAAATGCAAAAAAAACGCGAATTTTATGGAAAAATCAGGTTCAGTGGCCCGTACTACCTCACCGGCATGAGTTACGACTTTGTCGCAATGGGCACTTTTGTAGAGCGTTTAATTCTGAGAAAAATCCATCTTCGGTAAAAGCGATCCCATGAAATGCCGCTGAGATATAGAAATTTAAAAATATAAAATCAGTGTTTCCGTGTATTTTCAATGGGAAATCTTTACACGTCTTGGTCGAGGACTTAAAATTAAAATTAAGGGCTCAAATTTTCAGAGAATTTTTTTTTGGTATTTCCAACAAAATTTTACGATGGGACCAAAAAAAGTTAAAAAAATATTAAAAAAATCATCCTAGTGTTTGTATATCAAGCCGATATTTTAACATAAGTTTCGACATAGGTTCCTATTTGAGGGCCAACTTGCCATGTAGATCCAGCTAGACCCTTTGTATATAAATAATTCCCCAAAGATTTTGCTTTGAGAAAAAGACAAAAAGTGCATTTTTATATAACTAAGAATTTGAAGGTATTTGATTTTGTACTGTTTGAGCTTTAAGCTCTTCGGTAAATGCTGCCTTTCATTATATAGTTTAATAATTTGTTGAATTACATAAATCACGTGTTATCTGACCAAAAATTCGTTAAAAAAGAACCTTTAAAGAAATCATTCTCTATTAATTTTCTATTAAAGAAAAAACAATACCAAAATCTCTATCCCATACCTACGTTTGTATAGCAGCTTCATTGATAACGATCCTTGAATAAAAGAAACAGTTTTAAAAAAAAATCCTGCAGTTATTCGTACGAATTTTAGTCTCTTCCCCAAAATAAATAATAAGATTTCTCAATTTTGATTTTGGAGTAAAACCAAAGTTAAATTCAATACAAAAAACTAATTCTTAAGTTGGATGGTAATAGGTTTTCCAAGGGGTAATTCCAGGTATAAAGAAAGTTCTATTTTTAGTAAATAAAAATTCATCGCTGAATTCTTATAGAAGCACATGTTAGTAGATCTCCTGAGACGAAAAACAAAGAGAATCCCGCATTACAGACATATATACCAAAGGTGAACATCTCATTTTTTAATACAAGAAAAAAAAATAGTTTTCTTTATAGACACCAAATATTTTCTTTGGAAAAAATCAATGAAAACCGAAAATATTTGAACGCAAAAACTGTATTGTCAATTTCAATTTAGTTTCAACCAATGTATTTTTCTGTTTTCTCATTTTTTTTTTCTTTGTGAAATGTAAATATTTCGTTTATGAAAGCTTCAAGAGGCACTACTACACGTATACGTATCTACATATACATCGATTTTTCTAGAGGAAAAAAATTAATCAATCAATCAATCAAGAATCAAAGTGTGTGACAGATAAAATGAAACGACAAAGCCGGGAAAACCCGAAAACTTATGTGGAATACAAAATGAGAAACTTTCATTGAATAGTTTAAATTTATTTGAGCTTGTTGGGATTTATTTCAACTGAAAGCTCTTGTATTTGAATGTAAACTGATCTTGTATTATTTATGAACGATTTTTTTTTTTTGGATTTTTTTTCCCTGAATAAATTTTGGTTTTGTTCTCCAAAATAAATTTTGGATTAGAAGATCCATATCTTAATTTCCGATCACTAGCATTCTTGATTCTAGTCAGCTTAAAGTTTTGGACATCTAGTGATATCTAGTAATGCACATATATAGTACAGTAGACTGATTCAAAAAAAAATTATGATTTTTTTTTTCTTAACTGTATCGAAAATATTGTTGGGAATGACAAAAAACAATTTTGTGAAAGTTTAAGCTCTTAATATTAATATTAACAGGTGCCGTATCGCAAATTTCGATTTTCCATTTAAATACCATGGGAACAATATTCTCTTGCACTTTGGAATTTTATAGCTCACGTTAGTGACAATATTTCGGAATGACCAAGGTATATTCTTGTAGAAACTTGAACGATCTACAAAAAAGGTCTTGAACAAGTTTTTGATATATTTATTCCTTCAAAAGCTATTCGAGGTCAAAGTTGTACTAAAGAGAAATTTTAATATTTTTTCAATTTTTTGACGCAACCATCAATTTTATGAGAAAATTTTATAGGACATTTTTTGTAGAGCACTTTTTTTCCTATAACTTATCTCCATAAAAGTTTTTGATATTTTTCTCAGGTCCTTTGCATTAAAACTGAAAATATTCGTAATTTTACTGTTTTAAATTAATAATATTCCCTGAATTATTATATTTTGAACATAAAAATTATTTTTTTTATTTTAATTAAATAACTTAGGACCTGTGAAAAATATCAAAAACTTTTATAAAGATAAGTTATAGGAAAAAAAGTGCTCTACAAAAAATGTCCTATAAAATTTTCTCATAAAATTGATGGTTGCGTCAAAAAATTGAAACAATATTAAAATTTCTCTTTAGTTCAACTTTGACCTCAAAAAACTTTTGAAGGAATAAATATATAAAAAACTTGTAGAGATCTTTTTTGTAGATCGTTCAATTTTCTACAAGAATATACCTTGGTCATCCCGAAATATTGTCACCAACGTGAGGGGCTAAAATGTTTCCAAATTGATAAAAAAAAGTTCCATTAAAATTTGAGCTCTTAATATTAACTTTAAGATAGTCCGCTTTCCAACTTAAGTTTCTTATGTAAGTAACGTGGTAGTTAAGTAAAGTTTAATTTGTTCTTTAGAATTCCATAACCCTTTAAAAAATGCATTTTATTTTCATTGACCATTAGTGCCGCATTCTTAAGCCAATAACTCTTAAGCCAATAGATTTAGCGAAAAATCATAAAAGCTCTTTTTTGTAGAGCGTTAAATTTACAATAAACATGACGCGATTAGTTACTTTCGATTTATTTGTCCCAGAGATATGAAATTCTAAAGAACAAATTTAAATTTTCCCACTTTATTTCCATAAGAAACTTAAGTTGAAAAACGGACTATCTTAAAGTTAATATTTAGAGCTCAAAATTTTAGGATTTTTTTTTTATCAATTTGAAAGCATTTGAGCCCCTGGGAGCAAAGAAATTCGAAAACACCCCTATTAAGAACCATTGTTAAGTACATGTATAAATAAATTGATTGCCCTCTAATTATTAATAAAATAATTCGACCAGGTACTAGTATAATTATACATATTGCTTTTGATTTGACAATATAAGTGTTATTAAATTGGCCTAAATTAAATTTATTCATGACCTTATAAGTTGTCGCATTTTTACAAAAACAGAAATATTCATAGAAATTGCATCTTTAATATTTATTTGAAATAAAAATTAACATACCACAATTGTTGTGGTGGTTACAGGGGAAGAACTTTTTCAAGCAAGTACCATACTACAATATCATTTTCTATTGAGGCAATTATATTTGCACTCAAAACAATAATTTGCCCTCAAAGCATTTGCATTGCACTTTAAAGACATTCCATTGGCCTACAAATTTAACTGGTTTGATCATAATTCATTTTCATTTCACTATTATGAAACTATGAAGCTCTAAAGTGCCTCTTGAAACACAAATTTATCGAGATAGAAAACTATTTGTAGTGGAAGTAGACAAGTGGTTTTCTGATGCTTCAATACAATACGTACTTCAGGGAAAATAATTGTGTTTTAACATTTTTTATCAAACATAAAACATGAATAATTTTTTGTTCATTAAAAATAGTTTTTGATGTTTTAAAAAACTCCAAATTGGTATAATACTTCAATTTTGGTTTTTAATAATCTCAAGCATAACAAAGCCTGCAAAACTATATTAATTTTCCTACACAAAAATTGATTTTCTTTAGTTTAGTTTTCATTTGTAGTTGGTAATTGTACATTGGTTATTTTTTTTTGTTTTATGGTTTTCGTTTGAATTCATTCTATGTATGTTAAAATGGGGGATTTCGGGATTAAAGTTTTAATTTTCAACCAACGATTGAACAAAGTTGAGTGTAACTTGAATTATATCTTACCATGCAACATAAATTCGTTCAATTCATCCAACTAGAATCGTATTTGTTAGAATCTAGTTTATTAGATGTCTGAAACTTTCAACTTTACAAATTTTCCGAATTCATTTAGTCTGAAAAATAAAATGTGGATAAAAGCAATTGGAAAATATCTTCAGATAGAAAAGCTTAAAATTTGAACTTTTCATTTTGGTTGGAAAAAGTCTACTAACGAATTGTTTATTTGAAATTAATTGTTTGTAAAGGCACCTACCAAAGAAATATATTTTTTTATAATAGATGATAAAATTCAGATCTCAGCTTTTATATTTTTTTAAATAAGAAGAAAATTCAGGTTATTTAAGATCTTTTTGTTTTTTATTTTTTATTTAATATTTTTATTGTTCAATTAGCTACGTTTCGTTACTAATCGTAACTTCCTCAGGTTTCTTGATTCATAAAAAAAAAATTATTCACAAAAAAAATGATTTTTTTTCAAGAAGCCTGAGGAAGTTACGATTAGTAACGAAACGTAGCTAATTGAACAATAAAAATATTAAATAAAAAATAAAAAACAAAAAGATCTTAAATAAAACTTCCTCAGGCTTCTTGATTCACAAAAAAACATTTTTTTTTTGTGAATCAAGAAGCCTGAGGAAGTTACGATTAGTAACGAAACGTAGCTAATTGAACTATAAAAATATTAAATAAAAAACAAAAAGATCTTAAATAGCCTGAATTTTCTTCTTATTTAAAAAAATATTTTTTTATGTTAATTGGTAACCTGTCACATATTAAAGTTACAAATGGTCAATTTCGTGGAATAAAGTTTGAAAAAATAAAAATCAAAGTATATGGTCATATTGAATAATGTATTATAGTTAATTCAATTACCTGTACGTAATGAAAAATAATTACAAATAGTATTATTTTATTGTACATTTACCCATCGTCACAATTTTTTTCAACATTAGTGACTTTACCAATCGCATGGAGGTCAATATTTCAGCGGGTTTTATTAATTTTGATTTATAACGAATATGTGATAAATAGTAAATAACATGCGATACATAAGTCTACTGTTCTATTCCTATTTACCCAATCACATGAATATCTTCGAATTTCATCATAAATGTTCGAATTTAGTAAAGCAATTATATGTTCTGCTATTAATATGCCTTGATCGTACCCTTACTTATATAATATTTTTTCGATATCTTTAAAATTCAAGGGTTAATTCGTTGTTATTTAATATTTTAACAAGAAAACATTCGACTTTTAATAATTGATTAGTGCCAATAAATAATATTTTAAGGTCAGTTTATCTCAGTTTTGGAAAATCCATTACACTAGTTGAAGATAATTTCGTAAAATGTTTTCTTAGCTGATTTAAGTTCATATTTTTAAAACACTTCTTGCATTGTATTCTGCTGATTTTCACGACCCTTTATAAAGGCAAGAATAGTAGTGAAAAGTTCAAAATCAGAGTTTAATTTTCTACTAAAGGGTCAGTCCAATTCAGTCGGTCCAACATTGGTCGCTTGATTATTTTTTTTAATTCTGATATTTTTTGCGGTCATCCCAACATGTTAGTAGTTCAAATTCAGCATTATTTTAATTTTATTGTTTTTAGTTTTCCAGTGGTGGCCATATTAGTTTTACTAGGCGCAGACATTTTCGCACTTTTAAGGGTTTGCGGAAACTTGATTATCTCAGGCCCTATTTGTCCTATCAAAATGAAACTAAAAGCAATGTATTTATGAAAATATAAGCTATAGCTGATCCCCGCAACTTCGTCTGCGTAACGTTGGTGTAGAATAAATTTTCTTTTCAAATTTGCCATTTGTAGTGGTATATGAAAATTTTTATTTTTCTTATTTCTTTTACGAAAAACATAATCATAATTAAAAACACTATTTCGTCAACTTTAAGAAGACACATTTAATAAGCTGTTGCAAAGAATAAAATCGTTCTATGTAATAATCAATTAATTTTCAAAAAATATTTATAAATATCTAAAAAGAGTATGTCTATTGCGTATAGCTACGGTAGGTATACCTACTGTAGACCAAATAATCTATAAATCAATCAGCATCTACACATAAATAAAAAATATCGCCAAGTTCAATAAAGTTGGTCTTAATTATAAGTAAAATGGGATGACCATGCGACATTTTTCAAATAACTTACATTTTTAAACTTGTGATATCTTTCGAATGGAATGTTCAAATTGAATGACTCAAAAAGTTAAATAATGGTATTGAAGCAAACTTAAATATGAAGTCATTTATTTTGATAAGGATTAATCCTAAAGTATAAATAAAAGAGCTTTTATAGCGGTGGCATTTATATATATTTTTTAAAACGAAAAAACACATGTTGTGACATAACTGTAATATTTAGACATATGCTGTCGCTCTATTTTTTGTAGATAATGATATGTTCTGCAAAATCGTACTACATTATTTTGTTCTATAACCAATAGTTTTCGCAGCGCACGCGATAAAATAATGTTTTTTGGTAATTTTTTCAGACCTTGGGTTACATTATTGGAGTTTTAGTATGGATTCTTAACTTTTTTGAAAATTTAATTTAGCATATGTTCACCGGAAATAGTGTAACTTTCCAACAGTGAAAGAACTTTTCAAATCGGTCAAGTAGTTTCGGAGCCTATTCAAAGCAAACAAACAATCAAATCTTTCCTCTTTTTAATAATAGGTAGAAGATAGATGGATAAGGTTGTAATAAGACGTTTTCACCTAAATGTAATTCTAAGGTGTGAAATTTCAGCCTAAATTTTTAGCTCTCATTTGTAAAAACTCCCATTTTCACGGAAAGATTGTGAAAGAAGGGAAAAAATCTACACGTTAAAACTTTTTTTACAAACAATTAGGTACTAGTTGTACTAAAAAACAAAATTTGAAGTCAGAGACTTTAAGCCTTATTAAACTAAAAAATAACAAAATTTGGAAATTTTAAAAATTTACAATTTTCTGAGCTCAATATCTCTAGTGGGGGACCAGATAAAAATCTGAAATATCACCTCATTTTAGTACTGTATGATAGCATTATGCACCTGAAATTTGGAGTTTGAGATTTGACTAGGAGCAGAGTTATTGCAAGCACAAAATGCCAAAATAATGCATACTTCAGTAGGTGACTATAATGTATTGAACCATTTAATGTGTGACATAAACTTGGCTAAAAGGGCATTTTACACAAAACAACATATACTCTGGGCTAACTGTTATTCATATCTTAAATTATAACATATACTTCTTTCTGAAAGCTAACAATGTATGTACGTACCCATAGCCGTCAACTAATCTTAGTGTTCGACAAAGAGGTTTTTTTAGGTGTTCGACAAACTGAAAACAATATAAATAAAATAATGATGAATTTGAACTACCAACATGTTGGGGTGATAGCACCTTCAAAATTTTTCATTTATGTTGGACCACTTTATTTGGACTGACCCTATATGTATTTGTTCATTAGTTACAAAATTCCAAAATAAAGAAGATAAATCTAAAAATTATATCAATGGTTAAAGCTTGATTATTCGAAAACGGCATATCTGACAAAAATTTCCAAAGAAAGGTTTTTTGTAGGAAATTTAATTTTCTATAAATATATATGAAGATGCATTTTTTACCTTGATAGTTTGACAGCATTGACGCAAAAATGAAAGTACAAATAAAAAATCGAAATTAAAGATGATAAATCTCTTTATATTAATATCAAGGGTTCAAACCTTCCCGATATTTTTTTTGTTTCCTTAAACAATATATTCAATATACTTTTCAGAAAAAAAAATAGTCGTTATTGTTGGCCGTCTAGTGTTCATATTTGATCTTTTCTTGCAAATATGTAGTGGCTTAAAATTTGTTTCGAAATTTAAGCATTGGTGATTTTCGTTATAAAGGTGTTTTGTGAAATTTGAAGTTGTTGTTGAAGAAGATTTCTTGGGTGTATGTAACGTATATCTTGTTCCGCAAGATCTACCAGTTTGGACAATGTAAAATTTTTCACAGGAACCACATTTAGTTTTATATATTCCGGTTTTATTTTTCGTTGTAATTTGGTTGCTCTCCAATGACTTAGGAATTTTCATCATATTGTTGTTTGTTGAAAATGCGATTTCCATCGACTCTAAATTTCATAAAAATCTATCAATCTAAGACCTCATTCATATAATTCATAAATAGTTTCACACTCATTCATCGGAATCGCTTAAGTTTTGGTATATAGGCTTTTTTAAGTGTTAAAAATTATATATAAGAATATGGATTCATTATCTTTTCTAATGCTATCATTATTATTACTATTTCGATTGAAAACTCCAGTCTCATGAACTTTGTATTGAAATTTTCTACATTTTGTGAGATCTACCAATTATCCAACTCTAATAAATTTGTTAGAAGCAAATCCATACATTTTATCTTGAGAATATGTTTCTTCGTTTCCAGAAACTTACTTGAACTTTGGTTATACTTCAATTATGATTATGATAAAAGTTTTCGCTTGTTGAGATATATCTTGTAGCTTTACTGAGCTCTTTAGTTTCATAAAATTAAATAAATTACTTTACATCGGTCTGAAGGTTTTGATTCACATTGTTTTTTAATTTGAAAAGTGCTTCTACACTGGCAACTCAATGTTCCACCACTCGGAGGAATTCATTTCAATTTCAAGTTTTATCAAACGTAGATAGCATTTCCATTTATTACAATAGCGAAAAACGTTTCCTCAAGAAAAACACGGGGTTGAGAATAGTGGGGGTAGGAATTTGTCAAAAAGTTTTTACATTATTGATATAGATTAGCAGCTTTTACGTACTAGCTAGGCGGGAATACCTAACGATAGTGCTTTTTTCATTATATTCCAATAAGCTCGGTGATTTTCTATAAATGTCGACAAAACTTCTACATGTATTTATTTGGCAATGAGTAAGTTAAAGATATTTGATGTGGAGTTTAATTTGTGTGTTTGTGTAAAGTTTTCAAGATTAAACTTTTTCAAATGGAAAGTTGATTTGAAGTGAAAAATGCTTTTGAGATTTTCAAAGTTTCAATTGATATATGAAGAGGGAGTTTTATATTTTTCTTAATTTTTATGCCTACAATTTTTGGGAAGTAAATGAATGCTATTCATTCATAAAAGAATTTAGTAGAATAGAGAAGTAATTTTTTGTAAATTTTTAGTAGTTCTGGAAGAAATAATACTAAAAAACATTATTTTAACATTTTGTGCACTTTAGACAAATGTAGACAAACTAAATATGTGAGAAAATAAATAAAAAATTAATGCAAACATTAAGTTTTTCCCCTTAATCAAAAAAGTTTTCTTCCAAAATCACGCTAGGTTATTAGGTCTGGTTGTGGCTTTTCAACATTAAGGGGTTATATATAGTTAGAATTTTCAAAAAATCATTTTTTTTTTATTTTCTTTTCTTAATGTACATATATTTAAGAATACATACAGGAAATTTCATATCGTTCCGGTGAATATTTTCGAAGTTACACGCAAATTTGAAAAGGCGTTTTTATCCTATGTAAAGTGCTTTTCAAACTTTAAACGCGTTTTTCTCAAAATGGAGTTTTCAAAGTCGGTGACCAACATTACTCCAAAACGGTTAAACCGATTAGTCTCAGATTTTAACACGAGCTTCTGAAATATAATTTCTAGTAGTTAATCGAAGATTTTTTCTCACCGATAAATATTTTTTTTTATAAACAATTTAAGGCCGAAATTTTGGTCAAAAATCGTTTTTTTTTTTTTTGAGAAACCGCCATTTGGTCAAAAAAAATTATTTTGCTTATTCCTTCGATTAATTACTAGATTTAACATTACTTTAACGAAATCTGTTTGGTTTTTTAAATTCAGAGGATCCAGTTCAGAGATATAGTGGACACCGCAAAACGTCTTTTTTGAGAGGAGCTCCCGGAAATCAGCTGTAGCTGCTTTCCAAATAAATATTTTTACTAATACTAAGTCTTAAAATACAGTTAAAACATACCATAATATGTGTACAAATTTTTAGATCAATTAATTTAAAAGTTTTCTCTGAAAAAATTCTGGAAAATTCGCTATTTTTCGGCCTTGTAACTGTATATAACCCCTTAAAATCAAATGGGTATCATTTTGCTTTTGAATTGAAATAACGTTGTGGTCATCATATACCTAATATATAAAACTGTTTAGAGTGGCATTAATACAATAAATGCAATAACACTACTAATGATCCGACATGAATGGCAAAACCTCAAATATTCGAATCATGAAAATGACATTTTGGGAAAATGTGAGGTTTTGCATTGCAAATAGATATGCAATTATAGCACAATAAAATGTATTTTTAAACACATTAATTCTCATAAACAAATTTAATTGAAAACCGAAATTTGGAGTTGAAAAATGAAACGCCATTACTAAAGCACTATAAAAGCTCTTCTTTTTTCAACCAAATTGAGAACTGTTTTTGTTAATATTTATATGCATATCTGTCACTAAAACTGTCCAAATGCACAATTGTGGAATGTAAACCCAAAGTTGGTAAACATTAAAATTTTTAAAGCACACCAACTGCATCTTTTAAAAAAAAAAAGTAAAAAAAATACACCGACAAAATAACAAAACAACCATTAACTTTTAAGCTCACTAAATTCAAATACCTATATATGATGAAATATTATCGCTTTAAAATATTTATTTTAAGTTTTACATATTTTCTTTTAAGATCCTATTTTTTTAAATTTTTTTGGAAGAGACAATTGCTCTTAAATGCCGACCTGAATATGCACATTAATATATGCACAAAAAAAGAAAAAACAATTTCAGGTATAGACATTAGGCTGGGTCAAAAAAATCGATTATTTTTTTTTACAAGTGACGCGAAAAAATGGGTTGCTAGACACCTTAAAAAAAATCTCACCAAGTATGAGCTCTTAATTTTAATAGGAAGATCCTCCGCATCGCAGTTTTGTATTTTTTTCTCAGTCCAATGGAAAAAAATTCATACCTCATCATTTCTCGATTGTACAGAAAAATGTTCTGAGAGAATTTTTTAGGACATTTATTGCTCTACAAAAAAGGTATTCAATAATTTTTTCGTAAGCCTCACCACTTGAAAGATATTAAGGATTTAATTTTGATTATTTTAAGACAAATTTCATTTTTATTTATGAATTTTATAACTCGACAATAAATGACTCTTATACAATGCGCAATTCAAATTTTTGTTGGAAATTAACTGCTCTATAAAAATGGTTTCTTATGTTTTGGCGATTAAATTAAAATAGATATTCTTCATCAAACTTTCATGTGTACGGATTTTAAAAGTTTTTGATGTGATATTCGAATAATTTCAATTTAATTTAAAATTTTTGAGAAAATTTACACGAATTTTAGTTTTTATCAACTGAGAAACTTCAAAATATTTTTCAAGATTTTTTTTTATGCTTAAGTATATTTGTCTCCATTTAAAAAAAATAAATTGTACATTATTTATCGCTTAGTTAAATATTTATTAATAAAAAAAGTAAAGTTTTCATTATACGTATTTTTTCTATTGGACTGAGAAAAAAATACAAAACTGAGATGCGGAGGATCTTCCTATTAAAATTAAGAGCTCATACTTGAGAGAATTTTTGTGAGAATTTTTTTAAGGTGTCTAGCGAAAAAAAAATCGATTTTTTTGACCCACCCTAATAGACATGGTATTCCTTTTATAACTACTGGTTTTTAATCATGAAAGTATTTTTCCATAAGTATATCAAGAAGCTTAGTATTTATTCAATGAAGTACCTATACAATGAGCACTGTACTAATTCGCGTAGAATGCTTTGAGCAATGCACACTAATATCTTATAATAGCACATACGATTCAATTCAATTCAAGCTATTAGCCAATAGGATTGCAAGAATTTGAAGTGTTCATTTGTTTTGATTATTGAAATTTTGAAAATTTGACAAAACCACACCCACAACCAATGCTAATATGTACTTGCAAATATGAAGCATATTGTGCTCTGACGTCATTCACATCTATGCATGTTTTATAAGTAAAGGGATAGATTTAAAAAGACTTCAAAGTAAACAGTAAAACATAAAAATTAAGATTTTTTTATTTAAAAAATATATATCATTGAAACTAAAGGTAAGAGAAATAATCAAATGAGAAAATTATTACTATGTACATTAGAATGGTCCTTATTTAGGGTTTGTCCGAATTTTTTTTCACGATAGTCCTAAATCGGTTCTAAATCTATTAAAAAAAAATTCATGCCAAGTTATAGCTCTTAATTTTAATTTTAACCCGACCCCCTCCCCCGACAGCCAAAGTTTTAAATGGAAATAACACGGGAAAAGTTTAGTTGATTTTTTGAATTGTTTTTTCATCAGGAAATAATGAACAGATCATGTCGACCAATGACAAATTTTATAGCAAATTTAACGCTCTACAAAAAAGGTCTCGTATGATTTTTTTGCTAACTCTAATGGTTTCTGAGTTATTTAAGGTCAAAGTTGAAGCTTAAGTCAATTTTACGATTTTTCTATTTCTACCGTCGTTTAATGATTTAAAAATGAAAAAAGGATAATAATTCTTAATCTCAATGTTTTTTTTTTTCTTTTTTCTTAGAAAACTTTCAAAGTAACCGTTGTGAATTATTATCCTTTTTTCATTTTTAAATCATTAAACGACGGTAGAAATAGAAAAAAAGTAAAATTGACTTAAGCTTCAATTTTGACCTTAAATAACTCAGAAACCGTTAGAGTTAGCAAAAAATCATACGAGACCTTTTTTGTAGAGCGTTAAATTTGCTATAAGAATTGTTACTGGTCGACATGATCTGTTCATTATTTCATGATGAAAAAAAATTTCAAAAAATCAACAGAACTTTTCCCGTGTTATTTCCATTTAAAACTTTGGCTGTCGGGGGGGGGGTCAGGTCAAAACTAAAATTAAGAGCTATTACTTAGCAGGAATTTTTTTTAATAGATTTAGAACCGATTTAGGACTATCGTGAAAAAAAAATCGGACAAACCCTAAATAAGGACCACCCTAATGTACATAGTAATAATTTTCTCATTTGATTATTTCTCTTACCCTTATAACCTATATTAACCTTAAATAAGGACCACTCTAAGGTACATTGTACAGTAGTACAATGAAAATTGTAGAAAAACTGCAATATTTAATTTTGAATTTCTCAATTTTCATGTAGTAATGCTCTGGAAATGTTTGGGAAATAATTTCAAAATCTTACATTGCGATGTATGGATTGTTTATTAAGTTAGTATAGCCCATAAGTCAGTATATGTACTCAGTATATTCTTAAGGAGTTTAGTGGACAAAGAAATCAGGAATGTTCAGGAATTTCATTGAGCCAAGGAAATAAGTATTTTTTTTTTTTGGATTTTTTCAAAATTGAATTCGTGTTATTAGATTGCAAAGGATATAGACTTAATCATTGATAAGCATTTTGTTTTGTCTGTATTCTACAATAATATGTTCAATAGAATGGCAACAAAACGTCCCAAAAGCAATTAATTTTATTTCCCAATCTTTTGGAGCATAAATGATTATCTAAGATTTTTTGTTAAGAAGATTATAGAAAATACTTATTTTACTTTGGAATAACAGAAGTAACTAAGGGCTTTCTATTTCTGTAGCAAAAGAAATGGAAACCATTCCATAAACCGTGTTAATAGGCGATTTATTGTAATATAACCTACTCTTATATTTTTAAAGCCAAAAATATTTAAAAAATAGTGTGTTATTTCCCACAAAAAAACCTTTACCAAACTCCCTAACTCCATAGCATCTTCCCTAAATATTCCCTCAAGATATAAATAGCACCTTCTCCTTCCTAAAAAAAATCAAATATACAACTAAATATAATGACAACCCCTTGAATCCTAAGTCATTGATGACCCAGTCGTTAGAATATGGCGAAAAATAATTAAAATACGAAAAACAGGTTTAAAAAACAAAATTTTATGGGATCGAGGTTTACAAATTGACAAAATTACTTCCAGAAGTGGAAAAAATTGTTGGGAAAACTCAATAATTATAATTATAATTGAAAAATTAATTTGAAATATTGGCATATATAATATATTCGCTTCTAATTTCTAAATAAGTTTAACTAAATTTTGACACTTTTTTAAGCCAGTTGATTGTAATCTTTAAAAATAATTAAAATTAGAACTTTCCTAGTCTTCCCCCATTTATATTTAACACCCATTTTACCATTTAAAAAAGAAAACTAATTTAATAAAATGCTTTTGTGCTTTGTATTTGAATTTCAAATTTTAAAACAATGTTCACGTGTCATATCATTGTACAGACTTAATATGTAGTATCATTTAGTTTTATTCAGTTTTATGTGGGAATTAAAATGTTATTAATTTTATAATACTAAAAGAAGAACAATGGAAGTATAACATATGATATCAATAGGCTTAAGAATTAAGCTTAGGCATCAAAAAAGCCTATGTTTATTATTGGTAAAAATCCTTATTATTTTTATCTTTTAAAACGTAGGTATATATGATTTAGTAAATAATTGTTTACTGTAGAATCCGTTCAAAAAAATTTCATTACTTTTCTGGTTGAAGATAATGAAATATCAGCAAGCATTGTCATAAGTATAACAATTCATAAATTCGCTATTTTTTTTTAATTTAAACATTATTATCTTTCCTTCTTAATAATTTTTATAAACCTAAACAAATATTAACCAAACGACTTTGGTCCCGATTGGGTTCCCTTTTAATGAAAACTTAGAGGGAAAAATAAAAAAAAATAATAAAAGAATCCCCAACGAATTTAAAACATATTCAAACTATAAAAATTTACAATTTCTCAAAGCAAAAAATAAAAACCATTTATTTTTAAACGAATAATATTCTGTGCTATTAAATCTAAAATTAAAATATTCAAGTTTAATTAAAAATGAGACGATGGCGATCATAAATTTTCATAAAGTACTAAGAATAGAATAATATTCTCATATCCTACAGCATAGATTTAACAACCATTTTATCCTATCCTTAGAAGCAATAATTAAAAAATTATACGTCAAATATAAATATACAATGGATAACAGTGTAGATATAATAACTACATTTTCTCGGAAGCCAAATAAAAATATATCACTACACATTTGCATCGAAATCGTTATTTAAATGCGACGCTTTAGAAAAGCCTTTAAAATAGGCGTCTACAACAAAAAAAAAAATACAATGAATTTAATTCAAACGTCCGTGAATTGAAATTGTTTCGAATAACAATTCGTTTTTAATCGTTCTTTTTTAACCAATTTGAAATAATAGTTTTCATTTTTCATGCAATGTTAATTCACTTGTAAAGTGTAAATTGCTTTTTGTTATCAATTTTACTGAAAATATATCACCAAAAATTAATCATGCATGTGATTTAATCTTTAGGTACTAATACCTGAAAATATTGAAAATAGTAAACCGGTTTTTCAGTAGGTACATAATAAAACATGCAGGGGAACAAAAATTAAGGTACAAGTGAAGGACATTTATTACTATATGCATGTCAATAGGTACCGGCTAAACCACTATGCCATTCATTGATCCAGAAAACTAGTTTTGGATGCATTATAGCCAGTGGCGTAGCAAGATAACCAAGGGCTCTGGGGCAAATTAAAAAATGGAACCCCATTGCAATGTAAACTGATTAGGTTTTATCAAATAAAAATATGAAATATACAAATACTTTAAAAATGCTAAGCTACTTAAGCTCTTTTTTGTGCACTGCAGGGCAGGTAATAAATATATTAAACAGTACCAACATAAATTACAATTAATATTTGGTGTAGGTTTGGCTAATAAAACGAAATAGAGAAGATTCATGGGTTTATTATATAAAGGTCGGACCTACCAACTGACTAAATAACAATTATATTTACAATTTTTTCCTAGCTTTAGTTTTCGCAAAAAGTATCAATGAATGACTTCGTTTAAATCCAGGATTGATGCAGTTTTGTTTTCAATTGCTATTAGCGATAAATGTCGGAATCGAGTTTGGCCCATATTATTTCTTAAATGATTTTTTTATTATTTTTAATTTGCTAAATAACTTTTCAGCTGCTGACAGAAATTGTAAAGAATAATAACATTGCTGTAAATACTTCCGTTAGGTCGCATTCTAGCACTCCATATTTGCTCATTATTTCCTTACACAATTGGTGAACTTCCAACTGGATTTCCAAAAGTTCAGTTCGATCGAGATTTCTGGTAAGGATTCGAGGGTCCCCTGAGCTTGAGGGCCCCGGAGCACTGCCCCGTCTAGCCCCTACGCCACTGATTATAGCATGAAACAAGTACGCAAAATTGCATTCCTCCCTACAACTGGTTCTGGATCCATGGATGATATACTTAAGCCAGCTTTTACCAGCGGAGTTTGAGCTTCTTTAAGTTCTTTAATTTGTAAGTTAAGTTTTCTACATTGCCAGCTTAGTTTGGATTGGAACCAATTTTGCACAGAACGTAGTATAATGTGGAAAATAAAATAGTAAGGGTCCTAAAAATTTAATGTTTTCGCGCATATTTAAGGTTGAAAAACTGGGTTAAAGTTCTCAATAATTTTTTTTTTTGTTCCGAAAAAAAAAAGGTTTATAAAAGCTCTGAAGAACACCAAAAGCATGTTTGCTTCTGCATGAAACTTTGACCTAAGTTCTACTATCTTGGTAGAGAAAAGGATATATAACAGAACCCTAGACAGGGGTCATTAAAATTAAAAGATTTTCTTATCTGTTACCTGAATTTATAGAGATGGAAGTAAAAAATAATTAAATATATATCACTTACCTTCCTTATCCATGGAGATAACAGAATTTTTCCGAAAATGTTTCTCATTTCCTTCATCCATTTGGTCCTTCAATTAAATCAAAACCAACCACTGTTAACACTACGATTTCTGATTTTCATAATTTAATAACATTTATTTTACTTGAATAAAAGAATTGTCCTCTTGATTAATTGTACACTATTTTAATTCGAACTTGAATCAATTTCTAGCTTTTAAGCGAATGAAATCAATTAATTAAGAACAAATAAAGTATGAATACATCAAGTAATGCACTAATATCTAATGGCTACTCATATACATCAAAGCGAGTGGCTGTAAGCCAATAGGATTGCTAGATTTAATGAGGCTCATTTGTTTTGATTGTTGAAATTTTAAAAATTAACATCACCACTCCCCGACCCCTGGTAATCTCATTCAATGTACGTAATTAGCCGAAATATAGCGATTGATATTGAGCGCGGATGTCGTTTTTATTCTTATTATTTTTTCACTATATAACATTGTCAAAAAATCGGAAAAAATGCAGACATTATGCAAAAATTGTAATTTAAACTTTTGGTTAATATAATAATTAAATTATGGGCAATAAGGACGAAGCTTCTTGTGCAATATTATTTATTTTATCGCCAATATTTCGTCAGTCATTCCTGACTTCTTTAGGGCTCAAAATTAAAAATGACTCCACAAATGTCATAAAAATAAGCGGTAAAATGACCCAAGTGGTAGAACAACAAACCAAGAATACAATTTGGTATTGATAAATAAAAAATAAAAATATTTTTCTATTTTTCTTGGTTTGTTGTTCTACCAGTTGGTTCATTTTACAGCTTATTTTTATTGTGGAGAAATTTTTAATTTTGAGTCCTGAAGAAGTCAGGAATGACTGACGAAACGTTGGGGATAAAGTAAATAATATTCCACAAGAAGCTTCGTCCTTATTGTCCACAATTTAATTATTATATTTAAAAAGACAAGGACCTAAACAACATGGATACTTATGGTTAATAATCTTCTTATAAAAGGCAATATCAATTACTAAACTATATTAAAATTTTAGATCAATGGATTAAGCGAATTCCAAGGAAAAATATATTTTCTACTTTTGAATTACTTTTTAAATTTTATCCAGAAACTAATTGAGATAGAGAACTGAATTTTCGGTTGTCTTAGTATTTTATTATTACCTCCAACCTTGTAAAGATTCCACTATCTTAAGACCAGAGAAAAATCGATTTTTTAAGCAATAAATAGACTAAAATAATATAATATTTCACTTCGAATGTTATAATCGTTTTAGCAGTGGCGTAGCTACCTAGGGACTAGGCGGGGCAGTGCCCCGGGGCCCTCAAGCTCAGGGGGCCCTCGAATCCTTACCAGGAATCTTGATCGAACTGAACTTTTGGAAATTCAGTTGGAGTTCACCAATTATGTAAGGAAATAATGAGCAAATATGGAGTGCTAGAATGCGACCTAACGGAAGTATTTACAGAATTGTTATTATTCTTAACAATTCCTGTCACTTCTGCAGCAGCTGAAATGTCATTTAGCAAATTAAAAATAATAAAAATTATTTAAGAAATAGTATGGGCCAAACTTGACTCCGATATTTATCGCTAATAGCAATTGAAAACAAAACCGCAACGAGCCTGGATTTAAACGAAGTCATTGATACTTTTGCGAAAACTAAAGCTAGGAAAAAATTGTAAATATAATTGTTATTTAGTCTGTTGGTAGGCCCGAGCTTTATATAATAAACCCTTGAATTTTCTCTATTTCGTTTTATTAGCCAAACCTACACCAAATATTAATTGTAATTTATGTTGTTACTGTTTAATATTTTTATTACCTGCCCTGCAGTGCACAAAAAAGAGCTTAAGTAGCTTAGCATTGTTAAAGTATTTGTATATTTCATATTTTTATTTGATAAAATCTAATCAGCTTACATAGCAGTGGGGCCCCATTTTTTTATTTGCCCCAGGGCCCTTGGTTACCTAGCTACGCCACTGCGTTTTAGATATATAAGCATTTTGTGATTTTAGTCACATAGCATTTTTCCGGAACCAATATTCCCTAACCAAGGAAAACATGGACCAAAAAAATCTAATAATGTAAGATTGGTGAACGATAAACGTTTTTCTTGCGTAGCGTAAAAACGTGAAAACCTTTATAACGAGCTAACACGAAAACAATAATAGCAAAACCGCAATACATTACCAAAGTTCTAATGAAAATAAAAATAATTTTTACTTTCCTATAATATTTATTTTCCTTAAGACATGATCCACATTCAAGACGCTGCACTATCAATACCCTCTAATCCGATTTAACTTCAAAAAGAAACCTCTTAATTGACTAAAACTAGAAAACTGGAACAATTCCATTTACATAATTTTCAAATTCAATCAATATTCAAGCTGATAGAAAACTTTATCCATTTAAACCAAATATAATCAATCATAAAACTTCATTCAAAGCATTTTCAATGAAAACAATTCTACCCAAATCTTCCAACACAATAATCTCATGTAGGAATCCATTAATTAATTAATATAAACATTATCTTCCTCGATTCACGACACAATTCCAAAACATCCCCCAAAATAGTTAATAAATCGAACAATGAAAGTTTCATCAAAACTTTATCGGAAAACCGCAAATGTTTTAAAAGATCATTAACCGTTAAATAGAAATTATGTTTTCCTTAAGGCCCTCTGAAGAATTATTTTGGCATTTTCATGCTCGATTTGGTATAGTTCACATCAATTTACAAAACGCAAATGATGCAAACCTTGACATTTATAATGAAAAGCTACTTGTAAAGTACATAATATAAATTATGTTGCAAACCAATAACTTATTATTCGGTTTAAAAAGCTCATTGAAAAATTTATGCAGAGGGAATAATTGATTTTTGTTACAATTAGTTTGTATGTTGATTCTGTTTTCTATTTGTATAATAAAATATTAATACTAAACTGAATTATTTATGAAGAGAATAATTTGTTTTAATTACAATGAATTGTGTTTGGTCTTTATGTATGGACATAATTTTTTTTCCTATATTTTCTATATAATATTATTTGTTGTTCATTGTTGTTATTGACGACAAAGCACTAATGGATAATGAACTTTTCATTTCCCCTAGGGAAATCGAATGTGAATTAATCTCAATTTATTTCCTCCTATCAACTTTATTTCTGAAACGTTCGATATTAATAGTAGACGAGTTGGTGAACTTAGAAAAGAAAAAATAGTAATTTTTCTTGTTTTTTTTTTTCCTTTAACTAGTGTTTTATCTACGGTTTTTTTTTCTTTGGTTACAGTTGTAGAGCACCAATAGCCAGTTTGGACTGTATGGAGGAATTCAGTGCAGGAAGTGGTGCGCCTAGTGGTTTGGGAGAGCCTGGAATCACGAAAGAGCAGCTTTTGTTGTCGGGATTAAGCCAGGCAGCGGCCAATGCAGCGACGGCCAATCCTTCCCAATTAGCACGACAAGGTTCTGTCACTCCTGGATTGCGTTACCGAAATCTGGGAAAATCAGGACTGCGAGTCTCCAATGTAGGACTTGGTAAGCTTTTCTATGAAATTTATGTGAAATTTTGTGTTTGGATCTTCAAAGAGGTTGGTAGGAATGTATGGGGGAAATTTTGTTCAAGTTGGTATGTTTTTACGCCTTACATACTCGTTTGTGAAATATCGTTATTTTCATCACGTGTTGACATCTACTACCATATTTAAAATATTCAGAAATAAACATTCAACGTGGAAATACAAATTAACTGGAAATATTAAAAGGAATGGGTATAATTCATGATCTTGTACCCAAAAATAAAATAAAAGGTCAAAGTAAAATAATAAACAATACAGATATACGGAAATTGATACAATTACTTTATATTCCTTTATTTTTGCGAATAATCTCAAAATTTTTGCAGACATTTCCATAGAAGTTTTCGTCTGATAATTTTTTTTTCTTATTATTGATGAGTTTTTATGGCGAAGCGAAATCGACCAGTGAAAAATTGTGAAGCCATTTATGCAATGCTAGAGCAATTGGAGTAAATTTTAATGAAACCTTTTTTTTATTTTTAGATTTCATAGTTTTTTTAAGTTTAAATATATGTTTATAAATATTTTAAGTTATAGTTGATGTAATAAATAATAAAATTTATTAAATCTTAGAACAATTATTCAAATGGTTCCTCACAAATTTCCGAGAGTAAAAGAAACTATACCTGTACTCTTTTTTAACAAAAATTAACCAAAATAGGTTAAACTTAACGTATTGATGAATTGAATATTGACCACATGTACAAAGTCTAATATGTAAAGCATAATTGGGAAGAAATAAGACAATATTTTATAAAAGCATGGGTACAAGTAGCTTTTGCACATACCACTAACTCAACGTCTCATTTTCTATTATGTTTTTAATTCAATTCGCGAATAAATCAGCCGTGATTAATATGTAGCGATAAAAGATCAATAATAAACCAAAACTGAGTTATTAACAAATTTGCGAATGGAAAAAGTTGGCGAATTTTTGAAAAAAACGAAGTAGAGAGTGAGATGTTACCAGAGAGTGTCTTGTAGAAAAGGTACTTATACCAAATCATAAATATTTTACTTAAACAAAAATTATGTATTTATAATATATGTTCTTAAACGCAAATATTATTTACTATATAACATATTTAACTAAAACCAACTTCTTAGTTACTTATTATATATGTTTTTAAATTCATTGGCCTCCACCTCTATTACCAAATCTTTGGGACAATTCTTCAGTTGAATATATGTACTTTGTACATTGACGGGAAATATGTTTTTACCTAAAGAGAATTGCTTTGGAAATTTCTACAAAAATGATAAAGTTATTAGCAATAAGAAAAAAACGAAGTAATTATTTCAGTATTCCGTATACCAGTATTGTTCAATAGTTTATTTTGGCTTTTTATTTTATTTTTAGGCATAAAATCATGAATTATATCCATTCCTTTTAATATTTCCAGTAAATGTTTATTTCTTTCAATTTCAAATATGATAGACGTCAAAACATGGTGAAAATAACGTTATTTTTGCAGACGAGTAAATAAGACGGAAAAACATACCAACTTGAACAAAATTTCCCCCATGCATTCCTACCAACCCATTTCTAGTACTTGTCTATTCTATACTTTGAGCCAAGAATCAATTCTAAATTTTCATGAAAATTTAATGGTTACAAACATTAAACTTTTTTTTTAAATTTATTGTTCCAAATTAGTAAAAAATCGTTTAATCATTATTCAACAAAATAGTTCGGCTGTTATAGGAACTTAAATCATAAATAAAATAATAGGTTTTGGAATCAGAAAGTTTCCAAAATTTAATTTTTACATTTCTAATAAAAACGGTAAAAGATCATTTATAATTTCGCGCTTTATTTTCATTGGTTCGTAATTCAAAATGGCTTCATAGAGGAAAAAAACGTGATTCGTCCATTACTCCAAGAACAGTGCTGCCACTGTTCATTAATAAACTAAATAGCACGTGGATTTCTCTTATTCCATCTCCATTTTTTTTTTGTATAACATAACCGAAATCCATTGTTTGATTTATTGGTGTTTAAAAATTGTGTCATTTTAAGTTATTATCCTCAATTCTTCCACGTTTTTACTAGTCTACCATCTAATTAAGAAAATAAAAAGGTAATAAAAACATTTTATTGCGTTTAATTTGAAAAATAAGTTTCTTCGCTATCTTTCCTTTTTCATGTCGGTACTTGCACGGACTTTCCACTAGATGAAATGTGAATTTACGATTGTCCATATTTTTTGCCCGAGTCCCATATATTCCGCTCCGGATAGGAAAGATAAAAGAAAATTCCGAACTCAATAAAATATCGTCGTTTGCTCCACATAAATAACGCGGGAAACTAATTTAGAAACGTGTCTATATATGTGTGTATTTTTTTTGCAGGCACTTGGCCAACGTTTAGTCCTGGCGTTACCGAAGAACAAGCCGAACAAGTACTTTTGCTGGCTGTTGACAGCGGTATCAACGTATTCGATCTTTCTGAAGCACATTCCGGTAATTGCTCTTTTACAACCCCCCTGTATCCATCCATCGAACAATTAATACTCGAAACCTTTTTCTAATTTATGCCAAAAAAATATAAAATAAAACCTTTTGCATTGTAATACTTAATTAAAACCAATTTCAACTTGTTTGTCCATTGTGAATTGAATAGAATTGCTACAATGTCCCACTTTTTTGTAGGCACCAGAGCTGAAACCGAACTAGGACGAATACTACAAAGAAGAGGATGGAAACGAACTAGTTACATCGTTACCACGAAAATATATTGGAGTACAAAGTAAGAATTGTGTTTTACGAGTATTTTCCACCAATAAAAAAGAATGAAAGATGAACTCCTGTGGGATTAAGGGAACATGTTAGACAAATATTTGATTCAATGAAAAACGAGCACAACGAGACATTCAATTAATTCAAGTTGAAGAAGACACTAGAAACGAAAATTTAACGGATATTTTGCCTAAAATAGTTCAAATGATAGTAATTTCATGAAATTTTTCCTAATTAAAAACGGAAAAAATATTTATTAGGGTGCTTTTTTTTTGGGACTATTTTTTTTTTGCTCCCATGCCGAAATTTTGTTGGAAATACTTCAAAAAAAATTCCCTGAAAGTTTGAGCCCTTAATATTAATATTAAGTACTCGCTCACAGCGTGTGAATATTTTCCATTTAAAATACACGTAAACTTGATTTTTTTTTTAAATTTTTTTAGCTCAGCGGCATTTCATGGTATCGCCTCGCTCAAAGTCGGAATTTTTTAACAATTGTATGCTCTACAAAAGTGCCTATTGCGGCAAAATCGTAATTTACACGGGCGAGGTAGTACGGGTCACTAAACCTAGATTTTTCATAGATTTCTCGTTTTTCTCTCAGTAACTCATAAATTACAAGCCCTACAGAAAAAATGTAAACGTCAAATTTATAGGAAATTTAATTTCCTACAAAAAAGTTCCAAAAAACCAATTTGCTAAGATCGATATTTCTCGAGATATTGAACCTTGAATTTCTCTTACTATAAAATTTTTACGAATTATTGAGTAAAATTTAATTTAATTTAGATTTTGCCGCAATAGGCACTTTTGTAGAGCATACAATTGTAAAAAAATCCCGACTTTGAGCGAGGCAATACCATAAAATGCCGCTGAGCTATAAAAATTTTAAAAAAATAAATCAAAGTTTACGTGTATTTTAAATGGAAAATATTCACACGTTGTGAGCGAAATTTAAAAATTAATTTATGAACTTCAATTGGTTGTGGGACGACTGCGTATAGGGCACATACGAGCTTAACGTATAGTTATCTAATAAGCAAAAAAAAACCAAGAACAATATTTGTTTTATTGGTCCTGTAGAGGGGCTACTCCTCACAAAGAATCTTTATCAAACTTCCTACCAACTTAGCATCCTGTCTAAATTCCCCCCAAGGTATAAACAACACAACGCAAAATCGCAACGAGCCTGGATTTAAACGAAGTCATTGATACTTTTGCGAAAACTAAAGCTAGGAAAAAATTGTAATTATAATTGTTATTTAGTCAGTTGGTAGGCCCGAGCTTTATATAATAAACCCTTGAATCTTCTCTATTTCGTTTTATTAGCCAATCCTACACCAAGTATTAATTGTAATTTTTGTTGTTACTGTGTAATATTTTTATTACCTGCCCTGCAGTGCACAGAAAAGAGCTTAAGTAGCTTAGCATTTTTAAAGTATATGTATATTTCATATTTTTATTTGATAAAACCTAATCAGTTTACATAGCAGTGGGGCCCTATATTTTAATTGGCCCCAGGGCCCTTGGTTACCTAGCTACGCCACTGTATATACAGCACTCTCTTTTTTGTAAAAGAAATCTAAGTATTCAACAAAATATAATGACAACCCCATAAATCCTATATGATTGATGACTCAGTAGTTAGCAATTGACTATACCTATAAAAAAATCTTTGAATTGAATCTTTGTAGGTACCCGATTACAGCATCGAATTTAAGGCAATATTTTAGCCAATTAATGAGAATCGTAAGCTATTTATTGTACAAATAAAATGTTTTTGCACAATTGCACAAATTTGGTGTACAACCAAAACAAGAGGTGCAATTTTGATTACAATTTGGTAACATGGAACACCCCTCGCTTTGATGTACAACTTAATAGCTTACGATTCTCATAAATTGGCTAATACCCCTTTAATATCGACGGTGAAATCGGTATCTACTAAGATTCAGTTCACAAATTTATTTTTTCAACTTTTTGTTCATTTTATCAATACAAGCCAGGTTTTAAAATCCTTTTTTTAAAGAAAAAAAAACAGAATTTCTAACAGTAACATTTAAAATCGGATATAGCCTAACAATTAACAAAAGATCTTTTCAAAATTTAAGTATACTTTGAGGAGTAATAGAAGAATTGCTTTTTTGAATTGAAAATTTAAAAATGTTGCAAAAATTATTCGTTTTAATTTTACAGTACATTTATTGTGCATAGAAATATTATAGAATACCAAATGCAGATACTCACATACGAGTATTGGCTATTGGCTAGAACATAAGCTGCACTGTGGTTTAAATATCATATAATCGAATTATAAGCTCACATTGCGGTTCAATCTAGCTTATTATTTGTCAAATAAAACCAATAAAAAATCGTAAGCGGTTTTGTGGTCAATTAAAACACACAACTTACACAACTATTGTTCTTCGAGGCAAATCCAATTGGAATTTGTGAATCCGAACTCAATTTTACAAAATAAGCTTAAAAGCTTTCGCTTATAATACCAAACGGAAAAAAAGAGAAAATATTTTAAACACTAAACGTCAACATTGAAATAAATTCAAATTTTTACATCATGTCTCAAGCACTTACCTCACTTTTCTTTGATGTGGTTTATATTTTAAATGATGTTGGTGGAAACTTGTTTTTTTTTTTAATTTTTTACAATTTGGATTTGTTTCTTTGAAGGTTTTGTTTGCTTAAATCTACCTTGTAATATGTAGAGGTACGTTTGGGAATTATTTTGTCTTTTCTGAGACGTCTAATGCTGATATACTTTTCTTGTAAGCTTAGCTTATATTACATTATCTGTCTTTTGATAACAGTATACGTATGTGGAAAGGTTGGGGTTAGAAAGAATTCAATTATTTTTCTTTGCTAAAAGGTAAATTTTTAAATTGGATTTTCTGATTCAAGGGTATAGATATCAACGGAGGAGAAAATTTTTCTATTCAAAATTGCTAGCTAGCTCGAAAATATCAATAAGTTAAATTTTGTAGATAGTGTAAGATTTAGGTAATTTTCGGTTTTCTTTTTGTTATAAAAACACTATGAGTTAATCAAAATAAGATTTTTTTTTGCTGACTAAACAATTATACTATGCATACAATATATAAAATATATTGCGGTACAATTTATGTAGTATAATTTAATATAATAATAAATAAAAATATAAAATAATATAATATAATATTCTATTTATATTAGACAGATTCAAAAAAAATGATAATTTTTTTTCTTAATTATACCGAAAATATTGTTGGGAATGACAAAAAAAAAATCCTGTGAAAATTTAAGCTCTTAATATTAATATTAAGAGGTGCCGCATCGCAAATTTCAATTTTCCATTTAAATAACATGGGAACAATATTCTCTTGCACTTTGGAATTTTATAGCTCACGTTGGTGAAAATATTTCGGAATGACTAAGGTATATTCCTGCATAAAATTGAACGATCTACAAAAAAGGTTTGTGACAAGTTTTTGATATATTTATTCCTTCAAAAGTTATTCAAGGTCAAAGTTGAAGTAAAGAGAAATTTTAATATTTTTTCAATTTTTTAACGCAACCATCAATTTTATGAGAAAACTTTATAGAAAATTTTTTGTAGAGAACTTTTTTTTCCATAACTTATCTTTATAAAAGTTTTTGATATTTTTCACAGGTGCTAAGTTATTTGCATTAAACTGAAAATATTCGTAATTTTATTTTTAACATTGATAAGTATTTTAATTACTTCCGAATCACAATAAATTAATGGATAATAATATATATCTATATGTCTTTGAGATTCAATTAAAAAATTATTTTATTGCAACGCGTTTCGACAGTTTTTGACTGTCATCAGCAGGTAATAATAAAAAAAAATATGTTAAATATATAATAATTCAGGGAATATTATTAATTTAAAACAATAAAATTACTATAAACTATAATTAATTTAATAATAATAATGATTATTATCATTATTACCTGATGATGACAGTCAAAAACTATCGAAACGCGTTGTAATAAAATAATTTTTTAATTGAATCTCAAAGACATATATATATTATTATCCAGTAATTTTATTGTTTTAAATTAATAATATTCCCTGAATTATTATATTTTTAACATATTTTTTTTTATTACTTAGACCCTGTAAAAAATATCAAAAACTTTTATAAAGATAAGTTATAGAAAAAAAAGTGCTCTACAAAAAATGTCCTATAAAATTTTCTCATAAAATTGACTGTTGCATCAAAAAATTGAAAAAATATTTAAACTTCTCTTTAGTTCAACTTTGACCTCGAATAACTTTTGAAAGAATAAATATATCAAAAACTCGTTGCAGACCTTTTTTGTAGATCGTTCAATTTTCTGCAAGAATATACCTTGGTCATTCCGAAATATTGTCACCAACGTGAGCTATAAAACTCCAAAGTGCAAGAGAATATTGTTCCCATGTTATTTAAATGGAAAATCGAAATTTGCGATACGGCACCTTTTAATATTAATATTAAGAGCTTAAACTTTCACAGGATTTTTTTTCTGTCATTCCCAACAATATTTTTGATATAATTAAGAAAAAAAAATCATCATTTTTTTTTGAATCAGTCTAATATATATATACATATTTATAAACATATATTAGACTGATTCAAAAAATAATATCTAATAACGGAGTGATCCAAACTACTTGATGCCCACTGAGGAAGATTGCTTGGCAATCAAAATACATATCTGGGCAATACGTCACAAATATTTTTGTTTGAACATCTGTTCAAATTTATGTTTATAGTATGATTTTTATTTATTTTATTATATTAAATTATACTACATAAATTGGACCGCCATACATCGTCTATATATTGTATGCACACTATGAGTTAATATTTCCCGGTTGACTATAAACTCATTTAGCTACACGAATTTTACCGTATAATTTACCCTTAGAAATCTATAGAGCTTACCTCAGCTAAAGCTTAAATTACATACATGTAAATATTAATATTTTAATTTTGACGTAGATCCGACGAACGGGGTTTATCTCGAAAGCATATCATTGAAAGCGTAAAAGCTAGTTTGGCACGTCTTCAACTTTCCTACATAGACGTCGTCATAGTCCATAAAGCTGATCCCATGTGTCCAATGGAAGGTATGTTTGCTCTTTATTAAATTTAATCAAATAATCCAAATTCGAGGAAAAACTTTGACATTGTTTCAACTTTTGCAGAAATTGTACGTGCAATGAATTACGTCATATCGCAAGGTTGGGCTATGTATTGGGGAACCGCACGATGGTCTCCTGTCGAGGTAACTTTCGCCATTTCTTTCTAAATAATGAAACTTTTGCTGTTATTTATTATTATTATTTTTTAAGGTAATGGAAGCTTACACAAACTGCCGTCAATTCAACTGTGTTACGCCAATTATGGAACAAGCAGAATATCATATGTTTTGTCGTGAAAAAACCGAACTTTATATGCCTGAATTGTACAATAAAATTGGTGTTGGTATGTGATAGGAATTATAACTGTTGGTGAATAAAAATATCAAATTTATCAATTTATTTTTAGGTCTCATGGCTTGGTCGCCCATCACAATGGGAACATCCCAGAAAGATGATAGTACTGCTCATTTATTTTCTAGATCTAGTTTCAAGAATAAGTATAGCTCATTTTCATGGACTGAAGATGAAACAGCTGCTGCCAATAAAGAAGTAAATATGATTTATGTTACGAGCGTTTTTATTACGATTATATCGAATATCATATTGAAAATGTACTCGTTTTCTGCAGAGTTACACGTGGCTCAAGGATCGTTTGCAGCCAGCAGATGATACTCGACGACAATCGGATAAATTAAGAGATATTGCCGCCTTGGCCGATAAATTGGGATGCTCAATTTCCCAATTGGCCGTTGCTTGGTGTTTGAAAAACGAATCTGTTCAGTGCTTGTTGTTGGGAGCTTCAACTGTAGAGCAGCTTTATGAAAATATTCAATCCCTCCAGGTATTGCAATTGTATATATTGATTTCCAAAAGCACTGAAGAAGTTTTTCCTTTGTTGGTTAAGAATTAAATAAGAAAAAATTAAAATTCACCATATCTTTTAGTTTTAATAACGAGAAACCTTATCTTGGTCTAATAATATCAAATCAAGATCACAAAGAGTTGAAATTTAAATAGGATAACTGAAGAAATATTTGTATGTCTTAAGGGTGTTTGAATTCCAATTTTTGGGGGTCTTTTTAAGTTTATTAAGGATATAGAATAGACTGATTCAAAAAAAATGATGATTTTTTTTCTTAATTATATCGAAAATATTGTTGGGAATGACAAAAAAAATCCTGTGAAAGTTTAAGCTCTTAATATTAATATTAAGAGGTGCCGCATCGCAACTTTCGATTTTCCATTTAAATAACATGAGGACAATCTCTTGCACTTTGGAATTTTATAGCTCACGTTGGTGACAATATTTCGGAATGACCAAGGTATATTCTTGTAGAAAATTGAATGATCTACAAAAAAGGTCTTTGTACAAGTTTTTAATATATTTATTCCTTCAAAAGTTATTCAAGGTCAAAGTTGAACTAAAGAAAAATTTTAATATTTTTCAATTTTTTGACGCAACCATCAATTTTATGAGAAAATTTTATAGGACATTTTTGGTAGAGCACTTTTCTTTCTATAGCATATCACTATAAAAGTTTTTGATATTTTTCACAGATTTAAAGTAATAAAAAAAAATTTTTTATGTTAAAAATATAATAATTCAGGGAATATTATTTATTTAAAACAATAAAATTACGAATATTTTCAGTTTAATGCAAATAACGTAGGACCTATGAAAAATATCAAAAACTTTTATAGAGATAAGTTATAGAAAGAAAAGTGCTCTACCAAAAATGTCCTATAAAATTTTCCCATAAAATTGATGGTTGCGTCAAAAAATTGAAAAAATATAAAAATTTCTCTTTAGTTCAACTTTGTCCTCGAATAACTTTTGAAGGAATAAATATATCAAAAACTTGTTGCAGACCTTTTTTGTAGATCGTTCAATTTTCTACAAGAATATATTTTGGTCATTTCGACATATCGTCACCAACGTAAGGTATAAAATTCTAAAGTGCAAGAGAATATTGTTCCCATGTTATTTAAATGGAAAATCGAAATTTGCGATACGGCACCTCTTAATATTAATATTAAGAGCTTAAACTTTCACAGGATTTTTTTGTTGTCATTTCCAAAAATATTTTCGATATAATTAAAAAAAAATTATCTTTTTTTTTTTGAATCAGTCTAATATAGAAGATATTATTTTTAAGCTAAAAATGATATAGAAAAAGTGCAATTTCATACTAACGCAATTAAAAAGAAAATAAAATAAGGGCATATAGCTTTTTATCTTTTTAATTAAGAATATCGCTTTTATGTCTACTTCATTTGTAAAATTATAAATCGTTAATTGTATTGGATACCTATATAAGAGTAATCACTCAGGAAAATCAATTAACCGAAAAATTAAAAAAAAAAGTCGTAAAAAACAACTGTTACAAATTATAATTAAGTGAAGTCTCTGTTATCATTACAGAATATGAGGTCAGACTTAAGGTCATTGTTATGAAGTTTTATTGATATTTATCTTTTATTTATTTTTTTTTCTTATATATGTAATAAGTAAATTTTCGCATTTAATTAAAGTTAATGGTTTGCGTTAGCATTTTACATTGTTAATTTTAAGCGTTAAGTATTAGAACGTATAAATTAAGTCACACACTTATTGCTCATTGTTAGTTCAAAGAAAACAAATTATCCAACTAGCCATAAATAATTGGTGAGAAATTGATGTAGTAAGAAAATGCACAACATTATTTGAGACTAGTAATACGTGCATCATCACTAGTAAATAATTTTTTTTTTTAATATCTTAAAGAAAAATTAAATTTTTAGCAGGAAAGTGGACTTAAAGGATGTAAATCCATATACTAAAAATTAATTCAGCGACGTTTCGGTCCTTTATTTGACCTTATATACCGTAGGTACCGATCTTTGTAACAATGGATTTTACCGCTTTTATAACCCATCGATGACTACCCTGACGAAGAAAATATGAACAAGCAACAATAATGTGCATTTTTGTATTTGGAAATGCATTGCTTACAAAATGACAGGGAATTATCCACTGAACCCTTGATCTACTTTGACCCAATCTCCTCTAAACATAACAGAATTTCTCAAAATTTCATCCGTGTTTAAATTCTTTTGCTTTTTCCATTTTTTTTTTAAATCTACATTAATTTTCCTATATGTATGTTCAGGGGATAGTTGTCGGAACAGGCAAATGAGTGCTAACTCATTTGTCCGCTTCAACAACAATCCTCTGAACATATAGTAAGTTTATGATACATATGTAGAATCTAAATTAATTTTAATTAAGGCCTTGGATTCAAATAATAAGACGTTATTTTTCTAATTATCTCAACGTTTCGTTGGTATTTATTTCCAACTTCTTCAGGAGAATTTTTGATGTTAACATTCTCGTTGTAAATACTGGCTTTTTAACAAGATTTTTAACAAGATAACCGAGTGAGTACGCTAGTGGCAATTTTTAATAAAAGGATTTTAATTAAGGCTTTAATAAAGACTATCCTTAGTAAACTAGCCAAGAAAACAGGCTTGTATCATTAAACTTATTGGCTATCTCGTTCCTACAGAAGTTTAAAACTCAAGAAAAAAATTAATTTGTTAGTTGTACTTTTGAATCAATGATTTAAAATAATTTTAACCCGCAACTATCTGTAGAACCAGAACAATTTTTGATATTTTTGTCTTCTTAATTTTGCAGTTACTACCTAAATTAAACACGTCGATGATGACCGAAATCGAGCGCATTTTGGAAAACAAACCATCTCGACCACCGATGGTGTCGACTTTGGCGCTTAGATGACAATCAATGTGCCCACCGGGCTCCATCAGTGGAGCGGGTGGGCCCAGCACTGCAGAAAGTCCCAAAGAGGTAGACGAGATCAGCAACACCGGTTCCGAGGCTAAAGATTCCCAAAAACTGCCGTTCTGCGAAATCCAGTGACAAAAGGTGAGCGAGTTGATGAAAACTCGAAAATCCAAGAAGAAAAGTGTCCAAAGTCCGGGCGACGACAAGTCCTTGAAATCGCCGATTGAAGAGTACGTAAGTGGCGGCGGAAGCCAAACAATAACTGCCCGAAAAATCGACAAACACAAAAGTGATGCGAGTCCTGTCCAGGTATGAAGCCAGCCGTTTTGGCGAAGAAACAAGACCAAATGGTGGTGGAGATTTGAGTTGTTTTAAGAATTTGGACATCTTTCGCCAGCACTATAACTACAGATTACCAGCACATGAGATTTAAAAAAACGCCTTTCTTCGCTCAATCTGTTTCGCACGTTGCTACTTACTTACCAATTACCAATTAGAGAAAAGTCGTTTTATTAAAAGAAAATCGTCAACGCTTCTTTGGACGTATCAGACATTTTTATCGTCCGAAAATTGTTCAATAGAAGACATCAGCACTTTGGCAATGAATTGAATATTGTGCATATATCTACGCCATATACACTATAAAGTACTAACACATACTCTACTAATTATTAAATTTGGTAATTTTATCTGAGTCTTATATTCACTTGAATTCCAGTGATAATGTTATTAAATTATTATTACAAAAGTTATCTATTATTAAAATATAATACTAATACTGTAGATAAACGAAAATATTTAACAAAATTTATCTTAAACGAAGAAAAAAAATCAATTGTATTTTAAAAAGAAAACTATAAAAACAAATTTTATGAAGAATGTTGGGTCGTCATGCACGCGAAAATTTTGATGTTTGAAGTTGATAGAAATTAATGTTAACTTTTCTTTCTAATACTTACACTACTTTGTTATTCTAAACACAAGTGTGCTCCTTAAGACTTATGAATATATATATAAATTATTTAGTGCGGTAGTGAATGATATTTTTTCATGGATGTCTTTCAAAATTCTCTTAATTTTTGCAAAACTAAGGAATTTTAGTTGTAGGTGTAGTTTTAATTTGTTTATTCATATTTAGAAGAACTGCAATGATTTTTCTTTGCTTTGAAAAACAAATCAGTTTATCAAAATAAGATTTTTTCCGCTGACGTTGAACAATTGTACTGTGTATACAATATAAAGAATATATTGCGGTCCAATTTATGTAGTACAATTTAATATGATAATATATAAATATCATACCATACACATAAATTTAAACAGAAGTTTAAACAAAAATATTCGTGACGTTTTACCCAGATACGTATTTTGATTGCCAAGCAATATTTTTGTTTGAACTTCTGTTCAAATTTATATTTATGGTATGATTTTTATATGTTATTACATTAAATTGTACTACATAAATTGGACTGCAATATATTCTATATATTGTACACACAAATCAGTTTATTTCTATATTTTTTCGGTCATTCGGTAGAATGAAATATCCAGAAATAACTAAAGATGGTAATTTTGTAATACTTAGTAGCAATTAGGGTTAAAATAACATCTTCAGCAATAATGAAATAACCGTAGGAATTAAGCAAACAATTAATTATGTTTTAATTTGCTAATTGAAATTTTGTATGCATTTAACGTCTTTTAAAACTGAAAATTTTTTCTTTGAACCCAAAAAATGTCAACCCTAAAGTTACATTCTTTCAACAATTTTGGTATTTTTTGGTTTGAGATTCTCAACTGATAAATGTGTCCCCAAAACTGCATTACTCAAACAATTTCCATTATCTTAAAAGTAAAATTTTTCCTTCAATTTAAGTAACTTTTGGGCAAAACGTTTATTAGTAGGGGAGACCGGGTATAAAAGTAACGGCGGGTCGAAAGTAACAAATGCTTTCTAGGTTTACCCAATGGGCGAATTCCGCTTTGCTGCCATCAGGTGATAACCTAGAGCACCCCCCTCAATCGCATTAATTCGACGCGTGCGCAGTGCGTCGTTAGGTTATATAAAAGGAGGTTATGTGTAAATAAAATAAGTTTTTCGACGTTTTCTTATTTATTGTTCACATAGTCGTAAAAGGATCATAGCAATCCGAATATTTGCATATCCATTCTTGATTAGATAAATTGTATATTGTTTAAATTCATTTTTGTCTAGCACGTTCCGTTTTAAGGTTATGTTACACGTTTTATTAAAAATGAGAATCGGTACAAAAGTAACATAGCCCCCTAGGGTACAAAAGTAATATGTTACTTTTGTCCTGGTAATGATTTTACTACTAACATAATATTTTTATGGATATCTACTTCAATAGAATGGTTTTCGATACATTTCCGTGTCGGTAGTTCTTCATGGAGTGGTTCTTATGCGTTGTCGCGGCATTCTATTGATTCATTTCCTTAAAAAATATTTTTTTTGAGTATTTAAAATGCTGAATTTGGTTTATATCATTAATATAAAGTCTTTAAATAAGTAATTTGCTGATTTAACTTTTACTATATTTTCATTAGCAACCCTTAGCAGTTTCGAAAGTAACAACTGACAATTTTTTTTAACTCTATGTTATTCATATAAAGTACACCATAATTGAATAAATCAAGTTACTATTGTGAAGAACATAAACCAAATTTATATGTGGTTATATTCATTTAACGGCAATAATAACACAACCAGTCAGAAATCAAGGTAAAAGTACAAAGTGTTACTTTTGCACCCGGTCTCCCCTAATATTAATGGTAAATATTTGAACAAAAACTCGGAAATCTCAGAAAACCGTCGGTCGTTTGTTTTCAGGATCAATTTTCAAGTTTCTCAATATAAATTTTCTGAGATTAATGCTAAATACATTATTACCGGAAAATTGTAAATGGAAAATATATTTTACATTTTGCAAACTAAATAATAACAATTTTTGTGCACAAAGTAATTAATCAAGTTTCCCAAACCATAAATACCAAATTTTTAAGGCGAACACCCATTTTGAAGAACTATGTTCAAAAATTATTTCTCCCAAAACTACGGGGCGGCTAATTTTACATAAATTACCTAAATTGTATTATTTTTTTTAACAAGTGATTGCGGATTCTGGCGGTACTGTTTTGCAATTTTGCTATTGTTAAATAAATTGGTTACTTTATATGTATAACGGTATTTATGTATGACGTATTTCAATTTTTACGTAGCTAATGATTCGATACAATCATTTACTAGATTACATAGATTTGTTCCAAAATACGCCAAAATATATAATTTATAGTATACAATTTGAATAGTAAAAAATGGTTTTCTATTTTTGGCATAAATGATAGGCAATTGATCAACAAAATAAAACTTTTGAATGTCTATAGATAAGCGTTATATTACATTCATTACATTGGATTTTATTAATTGATGCATATAGAACTGATTGTTTTTCAAGAAAAATAAGGCTGCTATCAAAAAATTTGCATCGTTAAAAATTTCTCAAATTTCTTAGATTTCTGATTAAAAATTAATTAATCTTTCAATTATTCAAGAAAGTAATTACTTTCTCATCAATATCACGAACCATTGACTTTTTTTGATTGAATTAAACTAGTTGCTGGCAAACCTAAGTGGACATTGAATCGATTTTTTTTTAATTTTTAATTCCGAGTTTTCATAGTTTTTCACTAAATTTGAAAACAGACATTTGCCACATGCAAATGATAACAAATCAATCATTTCTTCCATAAGATAATCAAAGCCAATCTATTTTTTTTTTTTTGAATAATTATTTTCTCTATATGGGTGATTCTTAGATAACTGTGATTTTTAAAACTCAAAATTTTAAAAAAATGAAAAATACTCTAAAACTTGTGTTCGTGGTACTATTGGTCTTTTATTGTGCTCAGAATTAAGCCTGGAACGTAGTTCTACTACAACTTCAATAGACATATTATTAGACATATTATTTATTATTTTTACCATGGTACTGACATTTGAATGTATAATTAATCTAATCTAATTTCCGGCACACAATTAAAATGATTATCCAAATAATTCCGATTTCACACGTAAAAATGAATAAATATTCAGTACAATTAACCTAAACATTATATTATTACGCGTAAACTTCAGTACCACAGTACTGACATGTTATTTAATGACTTACCTTTTTAAAAACAAAACAACTTATTTCTGTCATAACGTAGGGACTAAAGTAAACATACAACTACGAAAAGTACACAAATAGTCCTGTAAAATACCACCAGAGCGAGCGAACGAAATCGAATAATAGATGGCACTTAGGCGGCAAATATTTTGAATTTAAAAATTGAATAACATTTCAGGACATAAATCAATGATTATTATTTCTTTCTACCAATCAATATTGGAGTATAATTGCAGCATAATTCGATGAAATATACAATAGATTTTAGTTATGAAAACTCAAATTTAGATTATAAGACGAGTCTTTATAGAAATTTATACATTTAGTTTGAAAAACGAAAATCAGACATGCCACGGTACTGACATTTTGGGTATATTTCTGTAACTTATTTGTAGTTTATCAATACTTATGCTTTAATATACAATGTCGAAGGTAAAATACTATCAAATTTATTATATTTATAGTTTTCTGATCGAAAAAAATCATGTTGAGTCATAAAGTACTAGACATAAAAAATCACAGCTATCTGAGAATTACCCATATACACTTTAAACACATATTTTCCTTATTCAATTTCTATAACAAACATCAATAAAAAAAAATTGGTGAATAGTATCGTATTTAATTTTGTGATTAATGATTGATTTTATTTATTTGGTTCAAACAATGTTATCAACGCCACCAATTGATTTTGGCTTAATCTGTTTAACAAATCGGCTGTTGTAAAAAATCTAATTTTATGTCTTTTCGTAATAATATAACACAGCATTTTTATTAGACACAATTTATTTTTATCGAAACATAAATGTTCAAGAACTGATAGACACTAGTTCTCAACTAAATTTAAATGTAGGGAAAACATTGACGAGCCGGAAAAAAACTTTTGTACGGTCCTCGTTTTTTATTATTATTATTATTATTTTAAGTGTTCTTTATTATGGTGCTATTCTTATCTCTTAAGAAAAACGTAGAAAAATGCTAAAAATTGTTTCTATATTTTGTTATGTATTGTTCTAGTTTTTAGTCTTTTACTTGTGTATTTATATAGCGAATTGTTGAAAACTTTTTGAAAAAAAAAATGACTTATAGCGACGTGGATTTCTGGCATGCGACCCAAACTCAAAAAAATGATAATAATTATATTCTTAAGTAACAAATTTTATTATAATATGACACAAATAAGGCTTTAAAATATTGTACTTATAACCCATATCTAAAAAAAAAAACGATCGTTTAAATTAGTAGTTTTAAACATTAAACATTTCTCAAACGAATTAACTTCTTACCGGCTTGAAAAGAAAAATATCATTTCAACGAAAGTTCTTAGATTTATACTTTCAGAAGACCAAATATTTCATAATAAGAAAATGATTCTAACGAAGAAATGATTCAATTGCTAATAACTTTAAACACTAAATGTATAACCGGAGTGTAGAAGAGTTTTGCGGAAGGAGCAGCTTTGGCATTGGAAACTTGTGGATAGCACTATTCCTCAACAGTGGTAATTTAATTGGTATATCTGCTGCAATAAAAGCCTAGCAAAACGCTAACCTCAGGTCTTACTCCAAGTCCTTTTCTATTGGATATTAAAATTTAAACCTAATGTTAAAGAATTCATATTGGCAAATTTTACTAATCTTTATTATACGGTTCTTAAACACTTGTAGATCAGTAATCAAATTTAGTCTTCCTAATGAGAAAAAAACAATGATAAATGAATTTGTAAAAATTAATAATTTAATCCGATAGATAATGCTTTTTATAAAGAAAAATCGTTTTTCTTATGATTTCATTTGGGACAAGTTAAGTATTGATTTCAAATGTATTTGGTTGGGATGTTTAATCGTTTTGTTTATAGAACAATTGATACAAATGAAGAATTTTAAGAAAAAAGTTAACTATAGTCATATAACTTACCATTTTTAATTATTTTGGATCATTTGTCGATCATTTTTTTAATGAAATTGATAATTTTGAAACATAAAAATTTCACAGGAGGATCAGTCCAAATAAAGTGGTCCAAAAATAAATGAAATAGTTGCTCGACCATTTAAAAAAAAAAAATTGTCTGTTATCACTCCAACATGTTGGTAGTTCAAATTCATCATTATTTTAATTTTATTGTTTTTAGTTTTCCAGTGGTGGCCATATTAGTTTTACTAGGCGCAGACATTTTCACACTTTTAAGGGTTTGCGGAAACTTGATTACCTCAGGCCTTATTTGTCCTATCAAAAAGAAACTAAAAGCAGTGGGTTAATAAAAATATAAGCTATAAGGTTGTAATAAGACGTTTTCACCTAAATGTAATTCTAAGAGGTGAAATTTCAGCCTAAATTTTAGGGTCTTATTTGTAAAAACTCCAATTTTCACGGAAAGATTGTGATGGATGGGAAAGAGTCTACACGTTAAAACTTTTCTTACAAACAATTAGGTACTAGTTGTATTCAAATACAGAATTTGAAGTCTGAAACTTTAATCCTTTTAAAAATAAAAAATAACAAAATTTGGAAATTTTCAAAGTTTGCAATTTTCTGAGCTCAATATCTCTGGTGGGGGACCAGATAAAAATCTGAAATATCACCGAATTATAGTACTGTATGATAGCATTATGCACCTAAAATTTGGAGTTTGATATTTGACTAGGAGCAGATGTATTGCAAGCACAAAATATCAAAATAATGCATACTTCAGTAGGTGAATATAATGTATTTAACCATTTACCTCTGCTCTTAATCAAATCTCAAACTCCAAATTTTAGGTGCATAATGCTACCATACAGTACTATAATGAGGTAATATTTCAGATTTTTATCTGGTCTCCCACTAGAGATATTGACCTCAGAAAATTGCAAATTTTGAAAATTTCCAAATTTTGTTATTTTTTATTTTAAAAAGGATTAAAGTCTCAGACTTCAAATTTTGTTTTTGAATACAACTAGTACCTAATTGTTAGTAAAGAAAGTAATAACTTGTAGACTCTTTCCCTTCCTTCAGAATCTTTCCGTGAAAATTGGAGTTTTTACAAATGAGAGCTCAAAATTTAAGCTGAAATTTCACCCCTAAGAATTACATTTAGGTGAAAACGTCTCATTACAACCTTATAGCTTATATTTTCATGAATACATTGCTTTTAGTTTCATTTTGATAGGACAAATAGGGCCTGAGATAATCAAGTTTCCGCGAACCCTTAAAAGTGCGAAAATATCTGCGTCTAGTAAAACTAATATGGCGACCACTGGAAAACTAAAAACAATAAAATTAAAATAATGATAAATTTGAACTACCAACATGTTGAGGTGACAGCAAAAAAAAAATCAGAATAAAAAAAAATAGTCAAACGACCAGTGTTGGACCGACTAAATTGGAATGATCGAGGAGTAATAGTAATTCATTCCTTATGTTTCTGATAGCAAGCTATGAAAGAATATGAGGTGGGTTAATCGTTAAAAACCAATCACATTCTTATCCAAAATGTAGCCATTTTGAAGAACTAACCAATGAAATTGGAAAGTTCAAATTAAATGGCAAAACATTAAAGCCAAAATGAGGCCACAAATTTGATTAAAAAAAAATTTTTTGTTAAAATTCTTCAATTTTCATTTTTTTAAACTTTCTTTTTTATATTTTTCCCCTCAAGACTCACAAAATTAGTTTACCTTTGAATGGAATAACTTATTGAAAAGTACAATTTATTTGTGATAAGTTAAAGTTTAAAATTTTAATGAAAATTTATTGAAAAAAAAAATATTCATATTTCTATATATTCTTATATAGAAAAATAGCTTTCTCTGCCTTTATAAATATAAATAAAATGATAGTTAAATAAAATCTATGATTAGAAAATGTTGAACAATAAAAATCATTTAAAGCTTTGTTTTTCAATCGATCTTTTGAAATATCGAGAAAAAAAATTGATTTTGTAGTTTAGGCCAAATTAATCATTTTTTTTTTTATTGTAAAAGAGGCATTAGAAGTGAAATCTGGGTATGTAAATGGGACCTCATAAATATGTGCAAAAAGCCTCTGCATATTTACTCCGTAATAAGTCCTTAAATTTCTTAGGCGAATTAAAAATGTTGGCCAATATGAAATACTTAAATTGTAAGTATGTAAATGAGGTTGAAAAATTTTAGATAATTGAAATAAAAAAAACAATATTGGTTACAATTACACCAACCTAGAAACTAAGTTACACTTAAACAAAAAATCAATAAAAAGTGCATTTTTATCAATGCTTTGTATATAATAAGCTTTTTCACTAAACCAAAAAAAAATATATTAATAATTTGCCTAAAGATAAGTTATTTGAATGGTAAGAGAAAATTTGAAATTGAAAAAAAAAATAAAAAAATTGATCTAATTTCTTAAAATCAAAACTAAGGAAAATCGGTTTTTAAAATCCTTTAAGTTGAACTTTTTACCAACTTCTAAAACTGATGATTCCTCTAATGGAATTATTAAATAAATGTGGATCTGTTACTTTAAAATACAATTAAATTGTTCATTTTTTTTAATTGGGAAAGTTTTTCCAATTTCAAATTCACTCGTACCTCCATCTATAAATTGTACACTACACCAAGTGTTTGTGGTGAAAAGAATTTATGTGATACTTTAAAACAAGTGAATTTGTCATCACAATCTTCAACCTTCAATTTCCTTCACAAATTTTCAATAAAAAGTTCAAATAAAAACAGTTTTTAACAAATTGCAGTTTAAATTCTTATATAATACTCTTACAATATACTAAAACGTTAAAAAAGTTAATTTAAATTTTTAAAAACGGACGCAGGAACAATAAGAAAATATATTTACAAGAAATGTTTCAACAATGGTACATAAAAAATTATAAAAAATAAAAAACTAATAAAAAAGTACTCATATAAAACTTTAAAAAATTAGAGTTACGTTAGGCATATCAAAAAAATTTGTTTAGTAAAGTATATAAATAAGTATCTATTTGAAAAAGCAAAAACTATGATAAATCTAAATCAAGCGAATATTAAATTCAAATAATAATAAATAATAAATTGTGATTTATTAAAAAAAAAAAATAATTTATAGATAAAAATACACTGAAAACTATTGAGAAAATATGACAAAAAAAATGTAAGAAAACTTTTCAAAATTTATAATTAGAAATGAAAAATATCGCTTTCCAAAAAACAAAGTGCTACAAAACTGATTTGCTTTGGAAAATTGTTTCAGTGAAAATATTAGTTATTAATGAAAAAGCAATAATTATTGATTAAATCAATTAACCAGTTCAGTCGCAAGAAATTTCTTTGTTTCTTATGCTCAACTTTTGTAAAATACTTATATGCATTTTCACATTCTTGACAAACTTGTGTTAATGAAAGAAAAACCAAAAAAAAAAAACAAACTAATATCGTTTTAATAAAAACGTATTCGAAACGATAAAATAATGTCTTTTGTGATTAATTTTTCGAATTTACTTATAGCCCGCTCATCGATGAATTTTCACACGTAAGATTTATTGCCGTATAAAATGCACGTGGTGGGGAATTTTAAGATGCAGTTTGATATATGCAGTAGTTGCATATTGGTTGCAATTTTGTGCTGCTTAATTTTTTCGGTGGAATTTTTTAGACGTAGGTATAACAATGAAGAGCGTTTTTTGTCCGTTTTTCTTCAGTTTTTTGTGTTGGAACATTTGCAATTCACAATATGTAAGTATCATGTTATAATCAAACATATATTTTAAATATTTTTTTTTAATAAGAAGACAATTCAGGATGTTTGAGATCGGTTTTTTTTATTGAATTTAAATTGAAAGTATTTTATTTTTGTGAATCAAGAAGCCTGATGAAGTTACGAAACGTAGCTAATTGAATAGCAAAAATATTAAATAAAAAAAACCGATCTTAAACAACCTGAAAAAAGCTGAGATCTGAATTTTATCATCTATTTTAAATATTGTTATAATTTCACTAGTAAAAACTTTCCTTCAAAATTAAAAATCTTTTTACCTACGATGAAAGTGGGTAACACGAAAATTAATTGTTCTATAGTCAATTTTATGACCATTTTCTACCACAAATACAACAACAGTTCAAATAACAAGGAAGTTAACACCCCCAATAGAAAAACCAACTTGAAAATTCCAAATATTTTCTTTCTTTATTATCAAAACAATCTTTTATGGGGCATTCAATGATAACTGGTGGGACATTTGACTTTGAATTTCGACTAATTATGAGCTACAATTAGATGATTGAAACTAGTATAATCATAAAATGTATCTCATTTTATAGAAAAACCAGCTGATCCCCGCAACTTCGTCTGCGTAACGTAGGTGTGGATTATGTTTTCTTTTCAAATTTGCCATTTGTAGTGGTATATGAAAATTTTTATTTTTCTTATTTCTTTTACGAAAAACATAATCTTACTTAAAAATACTATTTTGTCAACTTTAAAAAGACACATTTAATAAACTGTTGCAAACAATAAAATTGTTCTATGTAATAATCAATTAATTTTCAAAAAATATTTATAAATATCTAAAAAGAGTATATCTATTGCGTATAGCTACAGTAGGTATACCTACCGTAGACCAAATAATCTGTAAATCAATCAGCCTCTATACATAAATAAAAAATACCGCCAAGTTCAATAAAGTTGGTCTTAATTATAAGTAAAATGGGGTGACCATGCGACATTTTTCAAATAACTTACATTTTTAAACTTTTGATATCTTTCGAATGGAATGTTCAAACTGAATAACTCAACAAGTTACATAATGGTATTGAAGCAAACTTAAATATGAAGTCATTTATTTTGATAAGGATTAATCCCAAAGTATAAATAAAAGAGCTTTTATAGCGGTAGTATTTATATATATTTTTAAAATGAAAAAACACTTATTGTGACATAACTATAAAAGCTAAACATATGCTGTCGCTGTATTTTTGTAGATAATGATATGTTCTGCAAAATTGTACTACATTATTTTGTTCTATAACCAATAGTTATCGCAGCGCACGCGATAAAAGAATGTTTTTTGGTAATTTTTTCAGACCTTGGGTTACATTATTGGAGTTTTAGTATAGAATCTTAACTTTTTTGCAAATTTAATATAGCCTATGTTCACCGGAAATAGTGTAGCTTCCCAACAGTGAAAGAATTTTTCAATTCGGTCAAGTAGTTTCGGAGCCTATTCAAAGCAAACAAACAATCAAATATTTCCTCTTTATATTAATAGATAATAGATAACCAATTAACAACATCACTTAATAAAAAAAATCTTTCTTTTCTTAGTGCCTTGTAATTGTCACTTGAATTAGTGTGACTAGTGGGACACCAAAAAATCCTTCTCTCTTACTATAGTTCTTCACAAAACTTCTCTCCTTGATTTCGGATTTAAAGATTCATTTTGCCAACCGGAAAAGGAAAGCTTTACATTCTTTATGCCTTTGTTAACTTTAATTGTGTGACTTACCTAATTTTCCCCTAAAATTCATATTAATTCCCTAATAATTCCCAGATAATACACAATTGCGAAAGAAGCAATATCTCAGCTAATGAGAGATTTGTAACGAAGTTTAGATTTCCAAAAAAATAACGTTTTTAAACGGGCATTACTAACGAAACCGGTAACTGTTGTATTGGTAACCATTGATTGGATATTATACAAAAGGTCTATACTATGAACGATTTATGACTATATACTACCCAAAACATTTTCATTGATACATATGTGATATGGTAAACTTAAGTTTACTATCGGCAATGTGTGTAGTTTGATAAAGCTCAGTATATAGCCAGTGACGTAGCTAGGTAACCAAGGACCCTAGGGCAAATTAAAAAATGGGGCCCCACTGCTATGTAAACTGATTAGGTTTTATCAAATAAAAATATGAAATATTCAAATACTTTAAAAATGCTAAGTTACTTAAGCGCTTTTTTGTGCACTGCAGGACAGGTAATAAAAATATTAAACAGTAACAACATGAATTACAATGAATACTTGGTGTAGGTTTGGCTAATAAAACGAAATAGAGAAGATTCAAGAGTTTATTTTATAAAGATCGGACCTACCAACTGACTAAATAACAATAATATTTACAATTTTTTCCTAGTTTTAGTTTTCGCAAAAGTATCAATGACTCCGTTTAAATCCAGGCTTGATGCAGTTTTGTTTTCAATCGCTATTAGCGATAAATGTCGGAGTCGAGTTTGGCCCATATTATTTCTTAAATATTTTTTTATTATTTTTAATTTGCTAAATGACCTTTTAGCTGCTGCAGAAGTGACAGGAATTGTAAACAATAATAACATTACTGTAAATACTTCCATTAGGTCGCATTCTAGCACTCCATATTTGTTCATTATTTCCTTACATAATTGGTGAACTTCCAACTGGATTTCCAAAAGTTCAGTTCGATCGAGATATCTGGTAAGGATTCGAGGGCCCCCTGACCTTGAGGGCCCCGGGGCACTGCCCCGCCTAGCCCCCAGGTAGCTACGCCACTGTATTTAGACCGTAGAGTTTAGAGGCCATTTAAGAAAAGTGCTACAATGTAATGAATACTTTAAATTCTCAGATACGAAAAAATCGAGCAAGCAGTGCAAACAACACTTGGCAGTATTTCCTGAAAACTTTAGAAAAATAGGAATATTATCGCATAGGATTTAGAGTGCCTGTTTCTCACATATAATATAAACCAAATGGTTTTTTGGAATTGATCCGAAACTAAATCAATAGAAAATCAAATATTTTGAAAACTAATTAACAATGAAACCTTAAATTTTTTATTATTGGAAATATGATTTTTCAATTAATTCATATAACACCGTTATTTCATATAACTCGATTGGTTCATAAAAAATTTTAGAAGATTTATTTATTTTTCATGCTAAGATCTATAAATTTTGTTAGTAACTTTTAGCTTTAAATATTTATTTAAAACACATTGTAGAAATGGTAAAAATTACAAACAATTTGAGCAATGAATGTCCAAATAATTGATATTCGAACAATGGAAATATTTTGAATAAATTATCTAGATGCATAAAAGATGACTAGGCAGGTACTTAAAAAATTTAATTTCCAGCTGAAGGACTCGAATCAATTATAAAAGAAATGAATTATTAAACAATATACATTATAAACGTAAAAAAATGAATTTATAGTGCGTAAGAGTTTTATTGTTGTTGTCAGTTAAGAAAAATTATTTCCTTTTTTGAGTGACTTTTAAATTTGCAATTATAGGTTTTGTGTTTAGATAAATAATTTTAAACTAACAACTTATCCATAAAAATGGAAAAAAAAATTATAGTCTAATACCATTTTATCTTTGATCTTATTTTAACGAATATTGTCTGTGAAAATAGTTTAGTAATGGGATGAAAATTTAAATATTTAGTATTAGGGATGAAACTTTCAATATTAAAATATGAAGATAGACGAAATATGAGAACTGATATAGAAAAATATTTGCTTATTTCAAGAAGATTAGATTGTCCGTTACCTAAACTTTCTTAATTGAGGAGCAATGAGGCTATTAGAACTGCATTTTCTTCATTATACTTCTAAAAAAATTATATGAAAGGCAACTTTGACGAAAAATTGCCTTGGAATTACAAACATTTTTTTTTTGCCTTTGATCTGGGGACCTCTCCTGCGAGTTCCTCTGCGCTGCGTCCTAAAAGGACTATTGCGCCCCATTACAAACATTACTACAATCGATTTGAATATGAAGTAGAAAAAATGATAGATCTATAGATACCAAGTTCAAGGATATATATTTAAGAGAAATTATAGTTATGGGTACAGCCTGTGATATAGCCCAAGTTTCAGGACCTATCCTGAATCCCTAATTTGTGATAAAGAACTTATTACACTAACTTATTACAGTTTTCTCTTACAATTTTCTTACTCTGTTCAACTAAACGGTAAACGGAAATATAAAAAAAAATCTTATATAATAAAAATTATAGAAGTATAGAAAAAAATCGTTTTCATGTCAAGAAAAATTATAAATTCATTCAATGATATATATATATCACAAAAATGCGTAGGTTTTTCCTTTTTGCATAAAATTGAACGACAAATAACAGAGAAATGTAAAATACTTGAATTTTAAGTAGCATTTTTTATTAATACTAAATTTGATGCAGTATCGATTTCGGTTATTGTCTACCCCATAAAAACACATTTAACTTATTGTTTTGATTAAACCGTATATAAATTTATTAGTAACAATCATTCAATGAAAAGAATCGTATCATAGGTACAATCGTTAGTCTCATATTTACTCTCGTTAAAAAATTATTGTCAATTATTTCCAAAAATTTGTACATGGCAATGACAATAAACGAAACAGTCAAATTAGGTAGCTTGAATTTCTAAAAATTTTACGTAAAAACCAAGAAAGTTTGGCATTTTAAATTAATGTACCTACTTGTAATATATTAACAAGTTGGTCTTATTTTTTAAGGTTTTTTTTCCCACTCGTATATTCATTAACGAATTTGTTTTCGTTTTAGAACCCACAGTTTTTGTACAACCAAAATTTCCCATTGGCCGAAAACAATTGGATGGCACCATACGCAGATCCAATTCCATATAATAACCCACCATCACTAAATCCCTATACATTTCAACAAAGAAGACTAAGTTATGATGAATACAACATGATGAAGCCCTATAAACCGCCGAAAAACGTGTACACCGGAATGCCCGTTCCAAGTCCTGCCAACAACTTCCGGCAATTTTCGCCCCGATGGAGACTATACCAACAGCCACGCTGGTGGGAAATTCTTGGGGTGCCAACAGCCCCGCGTGTCTATCCAGCGGTCTCATCAAATTTTCGTCTAAAACAAAACAGAAAATTTTTCTACACCCAACTCCAAAAAAATGAAATCCATAAAGACCAATCAAAAATGACTGAACTACAAAGCTTAATTGAGTCGAATATTGACAAAGTAAACACCAAACTGGAGGCTGCAACGGAAGGTTTCAACAATGAGGCATTGTTGCCAGAACAAATGGACCAAATTGTCGATTTGTACGACAAAGTCGGCCAGGAATTGATTCATGCCTATGTCAATATATTCGATCAAGGATTTCGGCCGTTTATTAAAGCAGCGATTCGTTCATTTTTGAATAAAATTCATTCGGCACAAAAAGATGCAAAACCAGCAGAATCGGTGGTAGATGATTCTAACAATAAAGTGGAAAGTAGCAGAAGATTGTTGGATAGCAAAAATCTTAAATCAGAAGTTGGTCCACGTGCGTTGTGGGTTAATGGTACACAACCCAAAGCATAATTTACAACACCCATTATTTGGTCATAACTTTGATACACATAACAATGCTCAGAATATATAATATTGAACTAAATGGTCACATCTTCGACATCATAGAAAGTGTAAGAGGATCATTATTTACATCCTTTTCTCAAAAAAATATACTAAAACAATGTTTCTTTTACCAAATAAACTTTCAAAAAAAAAAATATTAGTTCCCATTGAAAAAATTTATAACAATCTAAAGCTTATGCCAGGCATGGATACAGGAGACGGTGGCTCAAAAAATTGATTTTTTTTACAAGTGACGCGGAAAAATGGGTTGCTGGACACCTTAAAAAAATTCCCACCAAGTATGAGCTCTGAATTTTAATAGGAAGATCCTCCGCATCACAGTTTTGTATTTTTTTCTCAGTCCAATAGAAAAAATTCAAACCTCATCATTTATCGATTGTACAGAAAAATGTTCTGAAAGAATTTTTTAGGAAATTTAATGCTCTACAAAAAAGGTATCTTATATTTATTCCGTAAACCTCACCATTTGAAAGATATTAAGGAATTAATTTTGATTATTTTAAGACAAATTTCATTTTTGTTTATGAATTTTATAACTCGACAATAAATGACTCTTATACAATGCGCAATACAAATTTTTGTGGGAAATTAACTGCTCTATAAAAATGGTTTCTTATGTTTTGGTGAGTAAATTAACCTTTCAAAAGATATTCATCATCAAACTTTCATGTGTACGGGTTTTAAAAGTTTTTGATGAAATATTTGAAAAATTTCAATTTAATTTATAATTTTTGAGAAAATTTACACGAATCTTAGTTTTCATCAACTGAGAAACTTCAAAATATTTTTCAAGTTTTTTTTTATGCTTAAGTATATTTGTCTCCATTTAAAAAAAATAAATTGTACATTATTTATCGCTTAGTTAAATATTTATTAATAAAAAAAGTAAAGTTTTCATTATACATATATTATGATATATTTCAGTATTAGAAAAAAAAAATTTTTTGAAAAATCTTTTGAAAGGTTAATTTAATCGCCAAAACATAAGAAACCATTTTTATAGAGCTGTTAATTTCCAACAAAAATTTGTATTGCGCATTGTATAAGTCATTTATTGTCGAGTTAAATTCATAAACAAAAATGAAATTTGTCTTAAAATAATCAAAATTAAATCCTTAATATTTTTCAAATGGTGAGGCTTACGGAAAAAATACTAAATACCTTTTTTGTAGAGCATTAAATTTCCTAAAAAATTCTCTTAAAACATTTTTCTGTACAATCGATAAATGATGAGGTATGAATTTTTTTCTATTGGACTGTGAAAAAAATACAAAATTGCGATGCGGAGGATCATCCTATTAAAATTAAGAGCTCATACTTGGTGAGAATTTTTTAAGGTGTCTAGCAACCCATTTTTTCGTGTAACTTGTAAAAAAAAATAATCGATTTTTTTGACCCACCCTAGTAATTAACTCCAATTTACAACGGAAATATTTTATTTTTACGGTTAAAACATACGGGGATTAACGGGTATTACGGGGAAAACATACAAATTTTCGGAAAAATAACATCAAAATAAGCTCCCCATCAATTAATGTCTTATATCCGTGCCTGGCGGCGCAAATATAACTAAAACACTACGAATTACTTATACTACGTAGTATATAGTTTATATTTGTACTCTTTTCTCTAATATAAGTGGTATAGATTCAGGATGGTTAGGGTGGCACCTCCCGAATAAAACTATTCGGGGAACATTTCACAGTAAATAATAGTGGAAATTCTTAAAGACTTCTTTGGTAGTGCAATAAAATAACAAATATAGGTGGAAATATCTTCCAAATTGATATAACCAGAGGTGGGTTATTTGTATGACAAACTAGGCATGTGCCTAGGAGCAAGAGAATTCCAAAGGGGCACGAGGTACTAAGACAATTCCTCGTTCTTTAGAACTTGTTTCTTTAACAGTAGCTGTAGTTAAGAAAACAAATAGGAATAAGAAAAAGATTACTCCAATTTGGAGTAACCTTCACTACACATGTGGTATAATTCCTACTAGCCATCAATGTTTACTACTACCAGTACTAGTTAAATTTAGGGGTAGGGTATAAAAGGTCCGCGGGTATAAAGGTCCACCATGAGTATCTAAAATACTAGTGGCATATTACTCTATTTAACTATAAGGGCGGATTGGGGGGGGGCACGTGCCCCCCAGGGTATTTTTGTGTACTATGGAAATTCCATAACAGTACATAATTAGAACCAAATCAAATTATTAAAGTTGTAAAATATATGAATAAAGTAACAGAAAGAACATTAGTGAAACTTTAGACTATTTTTGGCTGGAATTACGAATTTTTTTCGTGATCCCTTTCACGCTCTTGCAAATGAAAGATGATATTGTGACCCCCCCCCAGAAAAAAATCCTGAATCTGCCCTTGGAAGTGTAAGAAGCATTTCGAGGCCACCCTGGCAGTTGGGCTACATATCATAAAAGTACTGTACATATGAAAAAAAAACTGTTCCCTCTTATTATCTGGCGTTAAAATATAATTTTTTAGCGTGATATTCACCTTTTTCGACGTACATTTAAATCGCACCCTTAAATGTATAAAATTTAGCGCTTGAAAGGGCGCCAATTAGGTGCTTGTTTAGGGTGTTCTTGACATCTAATCCACCTCTGGATGTAAATTATAACAAAGGTTGACCAATTGACCTGCACCCCTAACAACTAAATTCAAGCTACGCCACTGTATAATGTGTCTATACTTTTCAATACTATTAAAATTCATAGGTAATAGTTTGGTGAATATCCTAACAAAATAACGGAAAAGCTTATGTTTATTATTAAGATGTTTTCTCATATTATAATTTTGAAGCATAAATTATTGAAGAAACGGCTTAAATTCAAATTATGACCTGTTTCCCATGAATATTATAATAAATTGTATCCTGCATATTGATTTTCATGTACTTTAATATGTCTTATGCCTCAATTTAAAGCGAAACATAAATATTCTTACTTAATTTTACTACTTTAAAGTTTAGCAATCAATATGTTAGTTATTCTGATAAAATTTTATAAAATTCTTTGACCAAATTGTTGCAATAAATAAAATTTTTACCATGACCAAAACACAATAAAGATAAGGAGCTATAGCATTAAATCTTATCCTTTTTTATTATTTTTAAATAAGATACTAATTTATACAGCTAAATCTTCGTGGTTATGCATGCTATTCATATCTCACCAATTTAGTACTAAACTGTATATAAATTTATAATTACGTTGAGATATCATTGATATAGACCAGTGACGGTGGACCTTTTTGAAAAAGAGATCAATTTTGAATCTTTGACATCACATTGGAAGGGAAACACACTACAATATTCTTAAAATAAAAAATCATCCAAAAAGGTCGCCACCACTGGAATAGACTAAAGAATAGTGGTAACTCTTATTCCATTGCTTTACCAGTAACAATACAGCACTATCCCCTAGCTATGAATAAGGTACTGTAAATACCCCTACCATCCGTAAGAGATTTAGTCTTAGAAGGATTAAAAAAACATAAAATTGTAAAAAATAAATAAATCATTATTTTTGTTAAAAGATATAATTTATGTGTTTATTTATACTATAGAAGAAGTTTTTTTGAGAACAAAAAGCTGGTTAGTTCGGTTCTGGTTAATTCCTTATATGAACAACATATGTTATACCGGAGCCTCCAAATTCCTATGATTCATCCCCTAAAAGTTAACCATTATAATTAGAATATTAGGTCATAAAAAAAAAACAATTTTCTATAGTTTTAAACCTTTAATTACTGTACATAGTCAATAAATTTTGTAATAAATAAAAAAATAATTCAATCATTTATTAATTAATCATTTATAATTACAATATAAAACACATTTATTGCTTATATCAACAATTAATTTGTCGCATTTTCAACATATTTGACCGCCATTTCCCGAACTTTTCCAACCGCTTCGGCATCGCCATACTTTTCCTCAAACTCCAAAAACTTTTTAAACAAAATTTTCATCTTTCGAGCGGGTAAAGTAAGCGAAACAGATCGTTCCAAAACTTTTCTGTAAAAATAAAATATTCACTTAGTAAAAGAATGGAAAGTTTTATGAAATCAAAAAAAAAAACCTGGCAATATCGATTTTCTTTGATTTGATAAGCATATCGACATAGGAGCTCCAAATATCAATTCGTCTTGGATATGATGTTAAAACTTGTTCGTAAAGAGTTTCAGCTCGGTCTTGATTCCCTTGTTTAATTTCCAATTGTGCAAACTGTACAATTATATTTACATCTGAAAAAGTCAAATATTATTAATTGAAATAAAAATTCCTTCATAAGTTTGGTCTTACGATGTTTGGCATCTAAACTGGTCAAAGCTCTTTGTAGTAAATGCCGAGCATTATCGACAAGATCCAATTTAAATGATGCTGTAGCAGCTTGTAACCACATATCAGGATCTTGTTTGTACTTTCGAAGAACTATTTTTAATAAATCATTATAATCATTTTGATTTCCACTTTCCGCCAAAATATTTAACGCTCGTAAATGCACAGCTTTTGCATCGTTTACTTGCACAGCTTCACTTAAGGTCTTATTAAATGTTTCCTAAAGGAAAGAAAATATGAAATCAATCATTTTTTTAAAAATTTAAGCAGAACTAGGAAACCGGAATCAAAAAATATGTAAGTAATAACAATTAGGCTGAAGCCTCATCGAAATCGGAGTTATAGCTACAAATTGACTCCGGAGCTTGAGAAATAAATTAAAAGTCATTGATTCCGGAGTCGAAGCCTACACTAAGTCCAGTTTCCCAGCTTTAGCGATAAAAGCTTCAATTCAGTAACAAAAAATTTAAAGAAACCACGGTTAATGATCGCTAATTATTGGGAAATATGTAAGAGCTTTATAGTAAATGGTTTTACTCAGAATTCATCATTTATTCATCACATTTTTGCTACTAAACTCGAAATAGTTTCAATACTTACTTTAGTTCCATAACGATTTTCCAAATTCAACAATGCAATCCACACGTTCAGCCGTTCCTGTTCTTCCCGATAGGAAATCGTTGTGATAGCTTTTTGCGCCACGGTTCGGGCTTTTTCAATTTCTGTGGCCTGCAAATGGAATGCCATATAATTGATCCACACATGGGAATTGTTCGGCTGAGCCAAAATCAAGCGGTCAAACTCTTCGGCCGACGTGGGAATACTTTGGTCATCGGCTAATTTGTTTTCAATTTGCCGGAGTCGTTGCTCTTCTTTCATGGCTTCCGCCCGTTTTTCTGCCTTTGTCATTTTTTTCTTTTTCGAAGATTTACTACTGTTCGCGGTATCATCTTCGTCGCTCGACTCATCGGACTGCTTTTTGTCGTGTAACATGTCGGAATTTAAATTCCAAAATAAATCGACCCCCGGTAACGTTGGTTCCGCTACTTTGGAATCGATCGACTCATCATCACTTTCTGATTTGGATTTTCGTCTTTTCTTTTCTTTTGGTTTATCTTTTTTCTTTTTCTGTGGAACTACCACCTCGGGTTCCGATTCAGACTCGGATTTTTCAATTTCCATAAGCTCGATTTCCTTTTTTTCTTCTTCTTCTTCATCCTCTTCAGATTCATTTAGCTTTTGTCGCTTTGTTTCCGGTTCATCATCTTCATCGACATTTTCTTCTTTAATTGCATCAATATTTCGTTTGAATACTAATTTAGCATTTTCATATTTTTCTCTTGATATTCCAATAAATTTATCATTTACTGACCTAAAAATTGCATGCAGAACAAAACTTTGAATTTCCATTTATTATAATTATTTAACTTCAAATCTACCTAAACACAACCACGTCAATAACATCCCCAATTTTGATATCTTCTGGCTGCGGTTTAAAATCATTAGGATGTACTTTCTTCGGAAGAAACACAAGTTTGTTTTTGAAACGAGACTTTATAATCCCCATAGTAAAGTCCTTGTATATTAAGACGATTTTTGCCTTAACACAAGTATCTTCAAAGTCTTGATCTTCGACTGGATCTAAATTAAAGGTATGTATAATTTTTAATACATATTTTTGGAGTGAAACTTTTTTAACAAAGAAAGGGAATCAAACGAGAGGAAGAGGACCAACAATAAGCATAATAAGTTTAATTTCCAACTAAAAAGTTTCACTTTCTCCATGCTTTTCGGGGTTGTTCATACATATCCCTTTCTGTTACAATATATATATTAGGGTGATTTTTTTTACTTTTTTGACTTTTTTTGGTCCCATCGTGAAATATTGTTGGAAATACCAAAAAAAAAATCTCTGAAAGTTTGAGCCCTTAATATTAATTTTAAGTCCTCGACCAAGACGTGTAAAGATTTCCCATTGAAAATACACGGAAACTCTGATTTTTTATTTTAAAATTTCTATATCTCAGTGGCATTTCATGGGATCGCTTTTACCGAAGATGGTTTTTTCTCAGAATTAAACGCTCTACAAAAGTGCCCATTGCGACAAAGTCGTTACTCACACCGATGAGATATTACGGGCCACTGAACCTGATTTTTCCATAAAATTCGCGTTTTTTTTGCATTTATCTCGTAAATAACAAGAGCTACGGAAAAATTATAAATGAAAAACTTGTAGAGAATTTGATTTCCCACAAAAAAGTTCCTGTAGATCAAATCGCGAAAATCAATATTAAACGAGATATTAAGCCTTGAATTTTATGGAAAAATCAGGTACAGTGGCCCGTACTACCTCACCGGTGTGAGTAACGACTTTGTCGCAATGGGCACTTTTGTAGAGCGTTTAATTCTGAGAAAAAACCATCTTCGGTAAAAGCGATCCCATGAAATGCCACTGAGATATAGAAATTTTAAAATAAAAAATCAGAGTTTCCGTGTATTTTCAATGGGAAATCTTTACACGTCTTGGTCGAGGACTTAAAATTAATATTAAGGGCTTAAACTTTCAGGGATTTTTTTTTTTGTATTTCCAACAAAATTTCACGATGGGACCAAAAAAAAATCACCCTAATATATATTATATATTTCATTATATGATTTTTCATATATATAAAAGTAACATCCTGTTTAAGGGGGGAAGGGTCTTGCTGAGTGTGATAAAATGTGACAGGGGGGGGGTCTTCGGTAACATGACGTTCGCCGTTCGTCAAAAAAATTTAAATTAATTTTTCCTTTGACTATTTTTCTTTTTCAATTTTTATCATGATAAAAAGTCATTCATTTCGTATTTAGTAAATATTAAATATAAAGAGTTTTTAAAAATATAGAAACTTGTGCACTTTTAATTGAAATTTATCATATTCAGGGGGGGGTCTTAGTTTTGGGACGAAACATTTCTAGGGGGGGGTCACAGAAAGTGTGACACAGCGTGACAATGGGGGTAAGGGGTCAGAAAAAGCTTATTTTAGCGTGACGTATTTTATGAACGGCCCCTTATATAAATATTACCTTCTTGTTTGAAAAAGTTTTGGAAATCCGCCAATAACGAAATAACAGCATGTTTTTGTGCAAAATCTACCCAAAGCACGGTCGCTGAAACCTTTTTCCCTTCGTCCATATCCTCTAAAATATCACAAATATTAAAAAAAAATATACAAAAAAATTTTCAAAGCGTTGTTTTCTAAAATATATATGGCCCCAATTGAAAACCCCAAACTTAAACCATACCTTGATTACAATGGATGAGAGGTGCTAAGAAGTAACAATCGGATGATTTAACATTCAACTTATATCCATCACGACATTGTGTCAATCTTCCCTTAACTTTATCTCCAATATTAACACTAGTTAAAACATGATCGGTTTTCGATCGAATATAATCCACATCTCGTAAATATTCCGCCATTAAATTAGTTGCATACTAAATTATCAAAAAAATAAGCAAAATAAATTGACGATTCTCCCAAAGAATATTTTATTTAATTACAGTAAAAGTGTGATCCCACAGGTAGGAAAACGATGCACTGCACAAAATTTGTTTTTCCTCTAAATTCACACGTCGGACTTTCGTTAGAACTAGTTGAAGCTTTTCAAAATGCAGTTTACTATAAGATTTAACATCTTTATCGGCTACAACAAACTAAAAGTTTCATTTATTAACAAAAAATTATTACAATCACATATTGTGTAACAACAATGTAGCATTAACTTTAACGGTAACTTCCCAGAAATATCCACGGGAAACGTTGAAACCATGACAACAATCAGTTATTAAAATTTAAGACAATTATATTTGGTTTTCCTCACAAGTGTGTATTAATAATCTATGTTTTTTATCTCTGCCAACATACTTACATTATCCTTTTATAATATTATTATTGATTTTCCTCTATTGTTATCAACTGTTATATATTAAACTGCATTTCTATTCAAAAGTAAGATTTTTTCGCTGCCTTTGAACAGTTAAACTGTGTATACAATATATAGAATATATTGTGGTCCAATTTATGTAGTATAATGTAATATAATAATATATAAAAATCATAACATGAACATAAATTTGAACAGAAGTTCAAACAAAAATATTCGTGACGTATTGCCCAGATACGTATTTCGATTGCCAAGCAATCTCTGCTTTGTGATGAACAATTAAATCATTGGTAATTAAATGCGTCACAAATGTACTACCGAGTGAGTTTCATTGATATTTACCAATAAAACTAATATTTATAATAGCTAATTATCTGCACATTTCAAATATGAACATAATAATTTAAATGAAAAAACTTGATTACCTAGATTTTTATACGATTGATAAAAAATATACCTTTGTTAGTTTTTCAGTCAATCATACATTAGTTTTAACAAACTTAATTTAGTAGGTAAATAAAAAAAAATACTCACAAAATAGCATTTCTATAGTTAAAAACCTGAAAAAAAAATTCATATAGGTATAGGAAAAGTTAATGATTATCATTCAATATGATATCTCTAAACATGATAAAATATATTGTATATATCAATAAACTTAACTAAATCTTCAAGTAGAAATTAATTTTTTCGGTAGAATAAATTCTTATCGTGCGAACAAATCTTCCCAATTCATATTTATAATTAATTAAAGTAATGAGTAAAGTAATGGCATTCGCGAAATCGAAAGCAGTTACGGAGTGGTCCAAACTACTTGATGACCACTGAGGAGATTGCTTGGCAATCGAAATACGTATCTGGGCAATACGTCACGAATATTTTTGTTTGAACTTCTGTTCAAATTTATGTTGGTGGTATGATTTTTATATATTATTATATTAAATTATACTACATAAATTGGACCGCAATAAATTCTATATATTGTATACACTCCATTTATATTATTTTAATCGTAAACGTTACATCGTAGTTACATAACATGTGTTTTAACATTGAAATGATTTTCAAATAAGGAACATCGATATTCTTTCTTTAATCAATTTAACTTAACTATTACATTGATATCTTCACTAATAAGGCTTGTAAGTATACCAAATCATTCTCAAAATCAAAATTTTGACATTTTTTTTGATTTTATCGTATACTTTTCCAACGTCTACTTTTTCGTAAAACTTGAATAGTTTTCCTTGTCTTTATTGAGTTCGGATCAAATTTGGTATACCTACTCCCCTACAACCCTTCGATGGTTGTTTTTAACATTACTATACTTACATCTTTAGATATGAACAATTTTTTGTTGAAATTCGTAAGAGCCGGACAAACATAAATCCCTTTCGCTTTCATATGGGAAAAATCACAACGAAGTATATCTCCCTTCTTCAAATTTCCCATATCAGGAAATTCATTTAAAACTTTACCTTCACGTAACGACAATATAATTTGTTTTGGTGTTAGTGCAATACAAATTAAGTCTTTGATTTCATCCCCTGGCTTATAAAGTCCTAAAATATTTCAAAGAAAATATAAAAAAAAAATAAATCCTGCTTTTTCCTGATTTTCTGAGTACATACTGGCCAAAACTTTTGACAGAGAAGTGTTTTCAGTCAAATGCATTAAGGGGATGAATCCCTCACGGGATTGTTTGATGTTGAGAGTAATTCCAAATGGGTATACTTTCTTAACAATACCACTTAGTTTGGTTCCGATTATCATTTTCGAAAGGGTTGTTTTTAACGACATTTTTTTGGTTTTTGGATTTGACGATAGAACAAAACATTTAATCTGAAATAATTGTTTTTTTTATTATTATTTATTTTAGTCCAATGAAGACAAAAACGGCACAAAAAAATTGACTATTTTTTTTCTCGACAAAGTTAATATTTTCTTTTTTTAAGTAAATCATTATCTATATAAATTGGCAGGTATAAAAATAAGCTTCTGTTGGAAATACACGATAAAAGATGAATCAAGAGGAAGAATGTAGAATGGAATGAAGATTATAAAGAATGCAGCTTAACAATATAAATATTACACAACCGGTTTTGTACTGCTTTTAAAAGGTATTAAAATATTCTGAAGGCAATTAGTGAATTCAGGTAGCTGAGATCCAAATCAGAACTAAAGTAAACATATAAGAAGGAAAAGAATTAAAAAATAAACAAATTAAATCTTTTTATTATCTATATAAATGGGCATGTATATAGAAATAGGCTTCTGCTGGAATTACGCGGTAGAAGTTAATCAAGAGTAAGAATGTAGAAAGGAATGAAGATTATGAAGAATGCAGTTTAACAAAACAAATATTCTAAAACTGGTTTTGAACCCCTTTTAAAAGATATTAAAATTCCTTAATAATTACTGAATTCAGGTAGCTGAGATCCAAATCAGAACTCATGTAAACATATAAAAGGAATTTAGTGTAAATAAATAAATCAAATCTTTTCGAACAACTGGTTTCAAGATGCTATAAAAAAGAGATCCCCAACCATATTCATGTAGGCAACATGCTGTTTGCAAAACGCAAACAAGCAGTGCCCCCTGCTGAGCCACTCGAATAAAAATACTAGTTTTTTAAGTACTAAAAGAAATTCCTACAATGTTTCTAAATTGAATAGTAAATATTTACTTCCGCCCTGGCATCCCAAAATATGTACTTAATATAATTAGATTATGGCTTCAAGAGGTAATAAAAATTCGTTATCTGATAAATAACAGGTAGAAAAGACCCAAAACAAACCGCATGTAAGAACTTAGGGAGGAATTTCATTTAAAAAAAATAACAAACAAAAACCGGATTCAACAGATGTGAGGGTCCCTAATTGAAGAATAAACGGAGTACTATTATCCAAAACAAATATGACTATATATCTATGAAACTAGTTGACATCTGGATCTCTGCAACTTCGTCTGCATGACCTTAAAATGTTTCTATAACCTCGACTTTGAAAAAAAGGTACCGTCAATAAAATAGCTGTTGTATTAGTAGTTGGATTAAATCCAACTATGGATAATTTAAAAATTCTTTGTATGCAGATTGAATTATTCTTTTATTTTCACATAGTTTTTCTTATAGTAGTAGTAAAATAACATTAACTTCCCTTTCAATTATTTGATACAATAAATCGATTACAGCAGAAGTCTTCAATACCTGGGCCTCTCTGGGCCCCTAGATCTAGAACTCATCTCTTACCAATACAATAAAAAAATATTTGCATATCGAAATAAGCTTCTGTTGGAATTACGCGGTAGAAAATATATTTAGAGGAAGAATGTAGAAAGGAATGAAGATTATAAAAAATGTACTTTAACAAAATATTACACAACCGGTTTCGAACCGCTTTTAAAAGACATTAAAATTCCTAAGGCAATTATTGAATTCAGGTAGCTGAGATCCAAATCAGTACTCATGTATCCATATAAAAAGGAATGGAGTATAAATAAACAAATTAAATCTTTTCAAACAACTGGTCTCAAATCGCTATAAAAAAGGGATCCCCAACCATATTCATGTAGGCACCATGCTGCTCGCTAACCGCAAACACGCAGTGCCCCCTACTGAGTCCCGGTAGTAAAAATACAAGTTTTTTCTTTACATGTACTAAAAAAGTTCCAGCAATGTTCTTTTCGCCAAAAGTAAATATTGACTTCCGCCCAACTGGCATCTCAAAATATCTACTTAATATAATTGGATTATAGCTTCTGAATGTAGTAAAAATTATTATCTGATAAATAACAGGTGGAAGAGAATCACAACAAACCACATGCAAGAACATAGGGAGGAATGTCTTTTAGAAAAAAATAACAAACAAAAACTGGTTTCAATAGATGTAAGAGTTCCTTAATTGACGAATAAACAGAGTACTATTATCCAAAACAAATGTTACTATATATAAAACTAGTTGACATCTGCGACTTCGTCTGCATGGCTTAAAAATATTTCTACAACATTGCTGGTATTCTTATCCATGGTTATTATACATTAATGATTCTCATTTTCTGGATACTTAATATTTGATGTTTTTATTAAATTTTTCGTACAACGTTTCGCCACTTTCGTTCCACATAATCTCGGCATTTATACGACTGTCCCCATAATTCTCAGTGTCCTCTCTTACTATATTCCTATTTATTCCTAAATATGATTGGTAAGAGAGGATACTGATAATTATGGGAAGGACAGTCGTATGAATGCCGAGATTATTGTACATGGATTTAACAATTGATGTTTGTAACTGAGTACCTGAGGAAGGAGTAATACCAAACAAATTCTATGGATTGTTTAAGATAAAAAATAAAATTACTCAATTTCTTATCTCAATTGAAGAACCCACTACTTCTTCTTTAAATCGACACTTCTTTCAACTCTTATTAATATAAATTTTCTTGAATTCCATAAACAAAAAAAATAATCAATTTTTTGGACCATTTTATACACTTTCAAAACTTACCGTTTGTCCTAGATAGTAGGTATCTTTCAGTGCTGTTTTCGGAGACAATTTCAAAAAACTTCGATCCAAATAGGCAGTTACCAAATTATAAAACGAAACAATAAGACCTTTCTCTTTAATTTTAATTATTGACCCAATGTATTGTTGATTTGTATCGTAACCAGTGTATGAAGTAAGGCATGGTAAAGTCGACTCGATTAACGATTGTTTAAACGTTAAATACAAACCATTGGTAGTGAGGACACTTAAAAATTGAATAAAATTATAAGAAAATTTAATTTTAGTATATGCCTGTTTATTTTAAAAGCGAGTTAAGTCCATTTCAAGAACAATCCCTATAGCGTTATCATTTTTAACCATAGGAACATAAGATACTAAGCAGGAGAGAATAATTGGCGTTTTTGTTAACAACTAAAATGAAATCAGTAATTTCTGAAAACTTAGCAATTAAATAATTAACATACTTTGTTCTAGTTACAAGAAGAAGAATCACCATATAGATCAGTGGTTCCTAACCTTTTTCAGCCCCGGACCCCCAAGGAAATCAAGCATAATGCCAAAGACCCCTGAGTGAGAAAAAGGGGCAATTTTCGGACAAAATTATATTTAAGTATTCCTTCATTAAATTGAAAAACAAAAAACGGCATAAGCTTAGATCAGGAATGTCGAGATATTCAGAACTAAAGGGAATTATTCCGAATGGGTACGTATTGTTCACTCGAATGCAATTTGTACGTAAACTTGGACATGCCAGAAATGAAGAAGCGATGATTATTTTCAAATATGTATTTATGTTATAATATTTCAAATTAAATTTTCACCTCAAGTTCATTTTAGTACACCCACAATCTGCCAACGTTGCATTTTCGATTTTTTTTGTAAATTTAATTCGCGCTATTTTTGTTAATTCAATTCTAATATAGTTTAATTATCTCTTTAGTACCTCTGTCAAGTTAGCACCCAACTTTTACTAATTAAAATTTTAAATATATTTTTAGGTTGTCTTTTGTTTGTACTTGATTGTACCGAAAAAATTTCGTTTGTACCTCAACCGAAAAAAAGTTATTAAATTTTTAAAAATCGATTGCCCTCCATTGTTAGATTTTTGAAAAAAATTAACGGCCATAGATAGGCCTTGACACGTAGAGGATTGTACCGAAAAAAATTTGTTTCTAAATTTAGCCCAAAAAAAGTTATGAGTGATTTTGTGAATGCACTTATTCCATTGAATATAGAGTTTTCTGGCTACTACGGATTTTCCTTGACAGATTTTCCAAACTTAAAAGCAGTACAATCTAGTTACTGTGCCGCTGAGGATTGTACCGAAAAAAAAAATCCTTCTAACTCTTTTCCAACGGAAGTTATAAAGGATTTTGTATGAGTAATTAGACTAATTACTCTATTGTTGAAACAGCCAAAACAGCCATAACTTTGAATCTATTGAGGTACAAACAATTTTTTTGGCGGATTCTCCCGGGTGCTGGTCTCTAGTTGATGAAACCAGAGAATTTGCAAAAAAATTCGTTTGTATTTCAGTAGATTCAAAGTTATGGCCGTTTTGGCTGTTTCAACAATAGAGTAATTAGAGTCTAATTACTCATACAAAATCCTTTATAACTTCCGTTGGAAAAGAGTTAGAAGGATTTTTTTTTTCGGTACAATCCTCAGCGGCACAGTAACTAGATTGTACTGCTTTTAAGTTTGGAAAATCTGTCAAGGAAAATCCGTAGTAGCCAGAAAACTCTATATTCAATGGAATAAGTGCATTCACAAAATCACTCATAACTTTTTTTGGGCTAAAGTTAGAAACAAATTTTTTTTCGGTACAATCCTCTACGTGTCAAGGCCTATCTATGGCCGTTAACTTTTTTCAAAAATCTAACAATGGAGGGCAATCGATTTTTAAAAATTTAATAACTTTTTTTCGGTTGAGGTACAAACGAAATTTTTTCGGTACAATCAAGTACAAACAAAAGACAACCTAAAAATATATTTAAAATTTTAATTTGTAAAAGTTGGGTGCTAACTTGATACAGGGCTCTTTAGTGGCTAAATTTTTATTATGGACCGATTTAATCGCGAATTAAATTAAAACAAAGTCGAAAATGTAACGTTGTCAAATTGTGGGGGTGCTGAAATGGACTTGAGCCAAAGTAAACTTTATTTAGAAAATTTAATTTTACAGATTTCACTTAATACAATATAAATACATATTTGAAAATAACAGTCACTACTTCATTTCTGACATGTCAAACTTTACGTACAAATTGCATTCGAGTGAACACTACGTATAGGAACAATTACGAAAGTCTTGGAAACAGTTCTCAAACAAACTTTTTCAAATGGAGCCGCGGACCCCCACACAGGTTAGGAAACAATGATACAGACCAAATGGACTTACACCACTTTCAAAATAAACGAGTCCTATGCGTTTGCCTTACCGAGCCTTAACTTTATCTCCAGGGCTATATTTTTTTTGTAATGTCGCCGTTGTTAACGGAACATCGGCAGTATGGTCATTAACCACATACCCATGAAGTCTGCCCACCGTTACATTAACTCCATTTTGATCGATTTCCTTGATCACAGCCTCAACAATCTGACCTGGTTGTAAATCCTCCGGCAAAAATATTGTTTCCCGCAACAAATTTGGCTCCATTGTACAATAGTAAATGTCGTCCATGGCGTCATAGTTTAAAATTCGTATGGCGTGTTTGGATTCCACGGTGTACAAATTCAAAAGCTCTTCTAAAGTTTGATCCGACTGTGGTTTTTTATCTAAACGATTATGCGAAACGTAGCCCTTGTCATTTTGGGTTAATTGCAAATATAGACCTCGACCACTCTTCGTGAGTACCTTGGCTTTCTTGAAGGTGGCACCAATTTTCAGTTTTGGTGAGTGCTTTTCAAAATTTTTCAAGGAACAAAACACAAATTTAGTCGTTGGTTGTATATATAGAACTCTGGCTGTTATATTCTGATTAATTTTGTATGTAGAAGTCGTATCAAATGGTTTGGATAGATGTGAGGTATGAACGTATCCTTTGAAGTCATCATACAATGATAATTCCAATCCGTCCGCTATTAAATTTTGAATTTTTGCAGCCACTCTCATTCCGGGTAACACATTATTTAAACTAGCAAGATTTGTACAAGTAAATGAGTCTAATGTAACTTCTTTAGTATCAAGAGTAATCGTCGAAGATATATTCGACATATCAACTTTAGAAATATAACACTGAACCACCTGACCAATTTTATACGCTTTTCCATCATCCACATTCACTTTTGGTAAAAACGCACGACAATTTCGTATACCCGTGTCCATTATATAACCGTGATCCTCTACACTTTCAATAGCAGCACTAATAAGCATTTCCTGCTGTAATTGGGAGAATTTCCACTCGGATTGAACATCTTGCGGCGCTATTGAGAGTTTCAATTGGTAAAATTCGGATTTCAGGTCGTGTTTGATTTCAATGACTTTACAGGCGACAAGTTGGCCAATTTGAAACATGCTGGATAACGCATGATAGTCGTCTTCGAAATCATTTTCGCTTTGCACTACGTTTCGCAAGAGATTGGAATAGGGCGTTGATATGTTGGAGATGAAAACTTTGCCGAAAGTTCGTCCTGGCAAGTTGATTCGTAGACTCATTTGAGAAATTTCGGCCACACAGCCCAAAACAAGCATTCCTTCTTGTACCGTCTGAAAGTTAATAATTTTTTTTTGATGTAACATAGGGTAAGTAGACACCTGCCTACTAGAAAAATCCCCACATGAAATTTGCCTACAGAAAGTTGCCCACATAGAAAATTCCTCACATAGAAATATTTTCTTTATTACTTTTTTAAAATAAGAAAACAATTCAGGTTATTTAAGAAGAAGAGGTTATTAAATAAAAAAAATATCTTAAATAACCTGAATTGTCTTCTTATTTAAAAAAATAAAAGCTGAGATCTGAATTTGATCATCTATTATTTATTACTGAGACTAACTTATGTTCGCGACTTCGTCTACGAACGTAGGTGTTGGATATGTTTTCTTTTTAGATTTGCTGTTTGCAGTGGTAGATATATGGAAATTTTTATTTTCTTACCTATTTAACAAAAACATAATCATTAGACTTGGCCAAAAAAATCGATTATTTTTTTTTGACAAGTATTTCGAAAATATTGTTCAAGGTGACAAAAAAAATAACGGGAAAGTTTGAGCCCATAATATTAATAATAAGGGTCTATCATCTTTAATTTCAATATTTTATTTGTGCTTTCATTTTTGCGTCAATGCTGTCAAACTATCAAGGTAAAAAAAATCATCTGCACAAATATTTATAGAAAATTAAATTCCCTACAAAAAACTTTTTCTTGAAAATTTTCGCCAGACACGCCGTTTCCGAATAATCAAGCTTCAGACATTGATATAATTTTTAGATTTATCTTCTTTATTTTGGAATTTTGTAACTAACGAACAAATTAATATATGGAAATGAACAATATAGATTCTTAAAGGGAATTTAATTCTCTACAAAAAAGGTCTCTTAACATTTTTACATAAAATCACTCTTTCAAATGTTATTCACAATTAAAGTTGCAAGAAAACTTAAATTATTGTTTTTTCCGTTGTTAAACCAATTTTGAAAGACTGATTTTATGTAAAAACGTTAAGACCTTTTCTGTAGAGCATTAAATTCCCTTCAAGAATCTATATTGTTCATTTCTATATAATTATTTGTTCGATAGTTACAAAACTCCAAAATAAAGAAGATAAATCTAAAAATGATGTCAATGTTTAAAGCTTGATTATTCGGAAAAGGCGTGTCTGGCAAAAATTTTCAATAATACATTTTTTGTAGGAAATTTAATTTTGTATAAATATATGTGCAGATGTTTTTTTTACCTTGATAGTTTGACAGCATTGACGCTAAATGAAATCACAAATAAAAAATCGAAATTAAAGATGCTAGACCTCTTAATATTAAATATTAAACTTTCCCGATATTTTTTTTTTTGCCACCTTGAACAATATTTTCGATATACTTTTCAAAAAATAAAAAAGTCGATTTTTTGGCTCAGTCTAATTTTTAGTCGACTTTAAAAAGATACATTTAATAAAATGTTGCTTAGAATAAAATATTTGTAAGTAATGATCAATTAATTTTCAAAAAATATTTATAAACATCTAAAAAGAGTATATTTAATTGAACAGTGAACCAAATAATCTGTAAATCAATTATACATAAATAAAAAATATTGTCAAGTTCAAAAATTTGAGTCTTAATTATGACTAAAACAGTCAAAAGTTGCCAAAATATTCGCGTTAAAATATCAGAAGTTAAGGGTCTAGATTTTTGAATACTAGTAGGAATCCACTTTCACTGTTTTGATTCCCAAATGAACCTTTTTCCCAAAACTATTACCCTCCTGCAATGTACAACACTATCGCGAAATTGAAATTTGTATAATTACACGAAACCCAGTTCTTCCATAATTAAGTATAACCATTCTGTAACTATACACTTATTATTAAAATATCTGAATTTCAACTATACAATTAAACCATATTGGATAGTCTCAAGTTTACCATACACGATTTGGCGTATGCCTTTTGCTTTAGAAGAGCATTTTAAATTTCTTTTATCATTATGAATTACCGTATATTTAAAATTCAACCCCCCCCTTATATTGTTATTTTTCCTCTGTCGATAGGAGCCCCTAACTTTAGTTCACAAAAATGCTGGTAAATATTTTCTTTTAGTTCGCCGAATTTCAGGGGACACTCTTTCACTAATGTATTTATTAGTGAATACGTATTTTGGATTTTCAGGTTTACAGTATGGGAAAACTAAAGAACTAAATACTCACTTACAAACTTAATTTAACCTTTTTCAGATATTTTTCTCAGAGTTTTAATTTTTAAGCAGACCCTTAGGTTTTGATTCCAATAATAAACCAACTTTTTTTATATTGAGCAGTAAAACGTTTCTTCTTTAATGGCACTTTGATGACTTTGATTACGAAATTTTAAATTTCGATTGTTTATTAAACGTTATCCCTTACAAACTTTGCCACCATTTTTCACTCTTTTAGGGTAGAAATTTTTAAAAACCCTTTCTTATTATATATCTGTATCGTATAAGAAAAACACTTTCCAAATTTCATCGACACAAATATGCACTTATATTGGATAATACAATGTAGAACGAAAAAAAATGATTTTTTTATTTTGAATTTCATGACGAAAAAGCTTTTCGATTTCGCACAATTGGAAGTTGCACATCATAAATTGTTGGAAATAGGTGGAAAGTGTGGAAATAAATTACAATATTTTATTTAGTTTCAATAACAATTGGTTTCTAAATTGTTTTAAATACCGAAGAGAAGTTAGTATGGAAGATTTTATATTTTAATTGATATTGAAATATATGACAATAAATTGGTTCCTTAATGCTTTTCAGCAGAAAATATAAATGCTCCAAGCAGGCCCCGCTCTAGCAAATTTGCCGCCCTGGGCAAGATGAAAAAATGCCGCCCCTTCGGGGTTGCAAAAACACAAGAGTTTTAATATCACAAAATTTTTAATTTTTTAGAAAAATATTTTTTTAACTAAAAACTAATTTTTTCACATTTTTGTTCATATTGTATATCAAATATGACAAAATGCCGCCCCTGAAATTTTCCGCCCCGGGCGACCGCCCGGGTTACCCACCCCTAAAGTGGGGGCTGCTCCAAGTCACAATAATAATAATAAGCTATATTATTGTAAAGTTTCATTAAAATCTTTTCGGTAGTTTTTACGTAAAAGAGTAACAAAGATCCATATATCCATCCATTCTTACAAACTTTCACGTTTATCATATTAGTAAGGATTGTAATAGTATTGATACTAAAACAATATTTTACGATATTAAAATTGAATTTATAAAAAAATCGGGAATTTAATCAATTATATTGTCCTCACTAAAAGGGCTTAAGTCCTCATTTTTTTTTTTTGAAATTGGTTAGTAAGTTACAATACTAATAATAAAATAACATTTAATTAAATAATAAATAAAAGAAATATTTTTAGTTGTGGGTTAAATTCCACGTGAGAAATTTTCTCTGTATGTAAATTTCTATGTGGGCAACTTTCGTGTAAACAACAATGCTAGTGCGCAACTTTTTGTGGGCAATTTTCGTGTAAGGAATTTTCCAGTGGGCAACTATCATAGAACTGTAAAATAGATGGTGACGACTGGGCTAAGGCCATAAAGCTTTGTCTAAAGTATCGGGAACTTCAGCTTCTGATAGATTTATATCACAAATCACAAAAGTATTTTTTTTTAAAACCTTTGATAAGAATTATTTTTTTACAAGTCGTCACTGAAAACAGGGTTTTAGTAATGAAATTTTCGGTACCTATTAATCTTATGGGAACTCCTATTTTGAAGAAAACTTTATATTCTTTCTTCGCCATAAAGTAGTACAAATTCACTTAAGGTTTGTATTCATTATAAATACATATTGTTGTACTTTTGTAGTACAAATTATCATATTCATAGTTAATAAGGACCATATAATATATTATTATTAGGTAACCAAGGAAATGCATGCACTTATAAGAGTGCTATAACTTAATAGTACTTACAACTGTTTACAACTATTTACACAATATGTTACTATAAAAAACCACACAAATGTTTTTGATATCAAAATATATAATAATAGTAAAGTATTTACTTTGCTACTATTGTACAGTATATTACTTTATTAATAACTACAAAATAAAATTACAAATTATTAATTTTACTCACCCGAAATGTAAGGGGTTCAACCCTTTTCACGCCTAATTCTACAGGTGTATCATCCTTTACTAACTTTTCTTTGGGTTTTGTTTTCAATTTTCCCTTTTTACTTTTCAATTGATCCCCGAAAAGCTAAAAATTATTAAAAAAATATATTGGTTAGCTTTAAAGATTGGCTAAAAACATATAAATAATAATACTTTAGCAGGACGACGACGTGATTTTTCTGTTGAGGGTGGTTTTCGACCACCTCTAGGAAAATATTCTTCTTTAACTATCACCATTTTCTTTGATTAAACCACGATTAAGCTAAATATTTTCACAGACTTTAAAAGCACGTGCGTTTTAGGTTAAAAACGCTGCTGCATGGGAGTTGACTGACGTTATTGAGAACAAGCTTCATTCGAGTAACACTGTTGACGAGATGTACGTTGGCATTTGTAAGGGGGAGATAAACATACTACGTAGGTCGTTTGTGTATTAACATTGTACGTAGAATGCGATTGAATGGTTGGGAAGGGATTTTCCAGCGAATGTGAGGTAGACAAGTCGAATGATACTCATGTTGTTTGTAAGGCGCGAATTAACATTAGTTAAACAAAGAACAATACTGCACGTATATCCGTGATATACCCAACGTAACTCAAATAGTAAACATTGAGCGCCGAGTACGACAAAGCACGATAATAAACCTGTTCTTTAGTATTTTATTGTATTTTTTTTTTAATTTTCCTTTTTTCATTGTTATTTCTCAATTCATACCGGAGAATTATTATTGATTCTTGTCATTGAAAGGTATTTGTAACTTTATTTATTTAAATAAATATTTTTTTAATTAGTTTTAAGTATTAGAAGATAAGTAAATCTATTTATAGATAATTATAAAGAATTTAAAGTACTTAATAAATATAAAACATACAATTTTCATACGTGGAAGATTGCTTAAAACTGGTTTACTTCTGTGATAATATACATTTTATGTATGAGGTATGTATACGTTTTGTTATACATTGCAAATAATTCATCTATTTTATATTTCATTGTTGGGTTTTGAATTTCAATTATTGTCTTTACATATGCAATAGATTGACTTAAAAAAAATGATTAATTTTTTTTTCTTAATTATATCGAAAATATTGTTGGGAATGGCAAAAAGAAATCCTGTGAAAGTTTAAGCTCTTAATATTAAGAGGTGCCGCATTGTAAATTTCGAATTTCCATTTAAATAACATGGGAACAATATTCTCTTGCACTTTGGAATTTTATAGCTGACGTTAGTGACAATATTTCGAAATGACCAAGGTATATTCTTGTAGAAAATTGAACGATCTACAAAAAAGGTCTTGTACAAGTTTTTGATATATTTATTCCTTCAAAAGTTATTCGAGGTCAAAGTTGAAATTTTTTTTTTCAATTTTTGACGCAACCATCAATTTTATGAGAAAATTTTATAGGACATTTTTGTAGAGCACTTTTTTTCTATAACTTATCTCTATAAAAGTTTTTGATATTTTTCACAGGTCCTAAGTTATTTAATTAAAATAAAAAAAAATATGTTCAAAATATAATAATTCAAGGAATATTATTAATTTAAAATAATAAAATTACGAATATTTTTAGTTTAATGCAAATAATTTAGGACCTGTGGAAAATATCAAAAACTTGTTAAGAGATAAGTTATAGGAAAAAAAATGCTCTACAAAAAATGTCCTATAAAATTTTCTCTTAAAATTGATGGTTGCGTCAAAAAATTGAGAAAATATTAAAATTTCTCTTCAGTTCAACTTTGACCTTGAATAACTTTTGAAGGAATAAATATATCAAAAACTTGTACTGGACCTTTTTTGTAGATCGTTCAATTTTCTACAAGAATATGACCTTGGTCATTCCGAAATATTGTCACCAACGTGAGCTATAAAATTCCAAAGTGCAAGAGAACATTGTTCCCATGTTATTTAAATGAAAAATCGAAATTTGCGATGCGGCACCTCTTAATATTAATATTAAGAGCTTAAACTTTCACAGGATTATTTTTTTATCATTTCCAACAATATTTTCGATATAATGAAGAAAAAAAAAATCATAATTTTTTTTGAATCAGTCTAATATACATACATACGTAAATTGTATTTGAATTGAAATATTACAAAAAAATCGAAAATAATATGCCAGAGAACCTGATAACTTTCTTCCATTTTTGAAAATATAAACTTTGAATTATATTTTAGGAGTCCATGAATATTGAACTTGCATAAATATGGAATCATAACGAACTTAAGTATGGGGTGCATATTAAAGGGGGCAAATATAACCATTTGATTAATAAATGTGTAATGTAAATCTTTTAAATAAAAAAATCAATATTGAGTTTTTCATAGAAATCAATAGTGAAGAAAAGAATTGATTTAAAAATTTGATTAAAAGAAATTTGAGGAAATTGTTCAGCTATTATTTATTGAATGAAATTTGTGCTAAGATTATATTAAAAATGATGGAATTCATAAAAAGTTTTAAACAATGTAAAACTTTGTTAAGATTTATAAATTTGGAATTGAAATTTCTTTGGAAAATTGGTAAAGACCATTGTTGGGGAGTTGTTAAGGAAGCTCACAACACTAGGCAACAGGTGTATCTTTAAATCTAAATTATTGCCTAGGGTAACTTAGTTGACCTTTTGTAGATGTCTTCTGTTAATTCATATGTACGTACCAAAAATATTCGTGAAAATATTAATACCCTGTTAAAAGAAAGCATTTAGAGGCATTTTTAATTTATTACATTTAAAATGTCTTTAATAACTTTAAACGGTTTCTAATGGGGTTTTTGATCATTTAAATTGACTTTAAATACAGTCTTTTAACAGGGCTACCTCAAAAGTGCTTAAATAAACATAGCAGTAGGTATAAACTTTACATATATAGGTGTGATTGTTTTGTATACCCTATGTTTTTCTTCGATATCTTTTCGATCATACATAAACCTTTTTAATACATTAAAGCAGTGGTTCCCAACCGATTTTGGGTCATACCCCACCTAGGCTTTTCTAAAATCCTGATGCCTCCCCTCATAATATTTATATTTTGTTATTCAAAATTGTACGGTTATTCACCTAAAGGAAGCATAAAAGGCCATTAACTTGGCATCTAAACAAGCTTCCAAAGAAAAAGTCTTGCAATTAATTAATGTTTCAAACATATAGGTAATAGTGAACTGAAATGCAGAAATAGCGAATATTTGAATGAAGCATTATTCTGAAATGAATGAAAAACAATTATTTTCATGTTAATAACTCATTCTTGAAATATCCCATAGTCTTTGAGTATTAGTCAGTCGAAGGGTGCACGTCCTACTCATGGCCCACCAAAATATGTCCATGCCCCCCTAGTGGGGCCTGTGCCCCACGTTGGGAATGACGGGATTAAAGTGTAATACACATTTTGGAGTTATTGATATTTAAACAAAAATGCATACACCAACGGGAATTCATTCGACTTCGTCTTAAAAATGAAACTAGATCCATTATTTCAAATATTGGAATCAACTTTATATTATATGTTGCATAGATTCGATCTTTGCTTCGTAATTTTTGGAATTCAAAACCAAAAAATTACATCCCACTTCCAGTTCGACTCATTTAACTAAAATATATTTTTATGATTTGAAATTTACGAAATTTTGCCTTAGTCTTTTTTTTTCTTCATCCTTATTTCGTTCTTTTGCCTGCACTCGAACAAAGACTATGCCATTTCATCCTATTATTTTATTTATCCCACTTTCCTCGTAATTTGATGTACCAAATAATTCATATCTAAAATATGTAAATTAATCTAATTTTGTCTCTTATTTCAAAAATATATTTCAATTATTTTTAATGATAAAAAAATGATAAATCGCTATCAAAAACACATTTTATAATTTTTACGTCACGAGATAAAAAAATGTTTTTATGTTAATTGTAACAGCGAAACTTTTAAATACTGTTTTTACAATAAATCTACATAATATACAATAAGATCAACCTTCAAACAACGATAGATTATATTATTATGTAATAACTTACCTTTAACATTCTCAGATTAAATATCATACTTGTAACTAACTCAAATTGTAAACGAGAAAAGAATTAAAATGTCCATTTTACCAGCGACATTTGTTCCGGGATTTCACGACGAAGATGCCGTGAAAAGGATGAGATATCATCCCTTTGGGAAAACGGATATTAAAGTATCTCACCTATCTCTAGGAACTGGAGGATTAAGTCAATTTTATGGGTAAGACTCCTTTCTGGCTTTTGCTATTTATAAAAATAATCTTCAAGTTATTATTTGTAGAGAATTTTGTGAGGCTGAAGCTATTGAAACCATTCAAAATGCAATCCGAAGAGGTATTAATTATATTGATACAGCGCCATGGTATGGTCAAGGAAAGTCTGAAAGTGTACTAGGAAAAGTATGAAAATTTATTGTCTGATTTTTCCACCGTTACATTTTTGTTTATAATTTCAGGCTCTGAAAGATGTTCCAAGAAAATCGTTTTATATTGCCACTAAAGTGGGACGATATGATTTGGAACCAAAAACAATGTTTGATTTTTCACGTCAAAAAACTTTAAGGAGTATCGAGGAAAGTTTACAACGTTTACAATTGGACTATGTGGATGTAATTCAGGTATTTTTTGCTTTAAATATGTACAATTTACAACTGAATTTTGGCTATTTTTTTCTAGGTTCATGATATTGAATTTGCTCCTAGTTTAGACATAGTATTAAACGAAACATTGCCAGCTTTGGAGGAAATTGTTAAGGCGGGAAAGGCTCGTTATATTGGAATCACAGGATATCCAGTTCATTCTCTTCAGGAATGTGTTAAAAAGAGTACAGTAGATATTTCATCGGTGCTTTCGTACGCAAGAATGACTTTAATTGATAACACATTAGCTGATTATGTACCATGGTTTATGGTTCGTACACTTTACTGATACATTTAAATTTTGTAAAAACATTTTTTTATTAAAGGAAAAAGATTTGGCTGTCATCAACGCAGCTGGCATTGCAATGGGATTGTTAACAAATGCAGGACCTCCAAGTTGGCATCCAGCCAATAAAGATTTGAAAGACGTGTGCAAAGCAGCTGGAAAATATTGCCAAGTACAAATTATTTTTTAATGATAAAAGAAAAAAATTATATAAAACTTTTGTAGGAAAATGGGGTTGAATTGGGAAGATTGGCGTTACATCATTCATTGTTGCACGAAGGACCTTGTACCAGCACTATTGGAATGAACAATAAAGCATTGTTGGAATCAAATTTTGATATATTTTACAATGGTTTGAATGAAAAAGAAAAATCTGTTTTAAAAGAAATTAATGAAAAGTAAGTTTAAAAAAATGCATCGAATAAATAACTTGGAATTATTGCTTTTAGGTTCTTTTCAAAATTGCCAAGAAATTCACATTGGGAGGACGTTGAGGTTCAAGAGTACAAGAAAAAATTAATTCCATTAGTTTAAGAAATATGTAATTGTACAGTTATATTTTTTTAAATGATGTGTAGGTAATTTTTTTTAAAGATGTTCCTCGGTTTTTTCTGTTAGTCAAGAAAAGATAAAACATGAAATTAATTAACTGGATTTTGTTAGATAATGTTTTTGTAAAGATATCCCAACAAATTTCTGTGTGGCAAAGGCCAAGTAAACTTATTTCGATGGTAAAAAATATTTTTTTCGTTATTAAAATGGCAATAAACTCTTTGGAATATTAAAAAATTGTCTTTTCTTACCATTTGTTAATTATTTAAATGATTTGTACTTAGATCCCAGCTTCTTTTTTCAGGAAATATAACCTGCTATAATCTGTTGTTTATTATAATATTAGAAAAGAATTTTTTTTTTAAATTTTTTTTAATCTATTTATTTCTGTAATTTAAGAAATGAATATAAAGGAATCAAATGAAGTTTAACTATAAATTGATTGCAAAAAAGAAGATGAATTACAATTCAAAGAAAATTTACTAATCAATTCGTCCTTCTTTTTTTTCTTTCTGAAATTTGTATGAAATATGAAATTTTGACTTTGCATTTAAATGAAACTAAAAAACTTAAATAAGTACTTATGGAATATCCCTTAAGAATTAAGAATTTATTTTTAACTAAATTACCACACTAAATGTCGAATAACCCACATATTAAAGCGGTGGATGTAAGAACGTACATTTTTCACAGATGTTCCTTAAATAAAACTTCATAAAGACAAAGCGTCTTTTATCTTTAATCCTCAAAAATAGGGGATGATTTTTTTTAAGTATTTCTTCATTTTTGCAGTAAAAAACAGAATGGTTTTTGGACTACTGTTTGTAGTAAAAAAGGTGAGATGTATGTAGAACTCAAGAAAATTCTTCATCATCGAAAGACCTAGAAATTTTTCAATAAACTTAATTTCTGGCCAGGGACTGGCAGATAATGGTGATGCAATGGGTACTTCTACCGGTTCAGAACTTTTTAAGTTGAATCAGGAATTACATGAGGAATTAACCTTCTTTTTGATTAACTATCCACTGAAGAGATTCATATGAATTCAGAAAATTATTGAGTTTAAGAACTAGACGACCATTATATGGTAAAATAGTTTTGTTGGGTTACATTCTTATTCATTCGTAGAAATGAAAAACATTCCAATATACTTAAGATCTAATCTTAATACTCAAAGATAAACTTATCATTTCCTTCTTGTAGGAATTTCAAATATCTCAATCTCTTAAAACTTTCCTCAAAGAATTCTTTAAATTATATATTTTTTTATCAAGAAAATACTCTTTTTTATCCATTTCCATTGCATATGTTTTGGTTTTCAATCTTTCACTTCAATAAACTTGTCTCATTTTCATTGGCTTGATTTGCAAATTTGAACCACGTAATTCCTTTATTAATATCTTATCTACTTCCGATACTCTGTTATCATAAAGAAATATTTATATTTAAATAAACAGAAACCATGCAAGAAAACAAACACTTTTGTGAAGCAAAAATTTGATCGCAATTATCGACAAAATGGCAAATAAATTACCAGCAACTTTTGTGCCCGGATTTCACGATGAAGAAGCGGTACGAAAAATGAAATATGTACCATTGGGTGATACTGGATTGGTGGTATCGCAGATTGGACTTGGTGGAACTTGTTTCAGTGAATTGTTTGGGTAGGTTTGATTAATTATCATTTTATTTTTATAGTTAAACAATATTTTTTTATAGAAAATTCGATGAAAATGAAGCAGTTGCAACTATTCTTCATGCTCTTAAGTCTGGAATCAATTATATTGATACGGCTCCATACTATGGCCAAGGGAAATCAGAAGAATTTCTTGGAAAAGTGAATCTTTTTAAATTTATATTTTGTGTAACAATCTTATTAAAATTGAGATTTTTAGGCCTTGAAACAAGTGCCTCGTGAGGCATATTATATAGCGACAAAAGTTGGTCGATATGGAACTACTCCTGAAACCGGCTTCGATTATTCAGCCTCTCGAACTGTAAAAAGTGTTGAGGATAGTCTCAAAAAGTTGGGATTAAATCATGTTGATATAATTCAGGTTTAAAATAACTAAGTAAATTTTAAAAAAAAATAATAGTTTCCACCAATTGTTTTTCAGGTTCATGATATTGAATTTCCGGAAAATCTCGATATGGTCATCAACGAATGTTTGCCAACGTTGGAGGACAAAGTAGTAAAATCCGGAAAAGCTCGATTCATTGGCGTTACAGGATATCCTGTTTCAGTTTTGCAAAAATGCGTGGAACAAAGCCGAACGAAAATCAATTCCATCATTTCATATGCCAGATTTACACTCAGCGATGATACTTTGTCCGAATACCTTCCATTTTTCAATGTGAACAAATAATTTCTAAATAATTAATATTTTTACAAGAAAATAAATGATTCAATTTTCAGAAAAAAGGAGTTGTAGTGATCAATGCCGCATGTCACCAAATGGGATTATTGAGTAATTCAGGTCCTTTGGATTGGCATCCAGCTTCCAAGGAAATGAAAGAGATTTGTGCCAAGGCTGGACAACACTGCAAAGTAAAATGATGATTGATTATTTGAATTTCTATTGTAAAGTAAAAATTTGTATTTTTTGTGAAATTTAGGCAAAAGGAATCGAATTGGGTCGTTTAGCTTTGTACCATGCCTTGAACAAGAAGCCAGGTCCGGCAATGACTTTGATTGGAATGAATCGGAGAGATATTTTGAATATCAATTTGGATGTGGTAGTCAATGGCCTCAATGTAAAAGAATTAGAGGTTTTGAAAGAAGTTAACAATTTGTAAGTATTTTTTTTCAATTATGATTTTTATTATTCTTTTATTAAACAGAATTTTAAAAACCGTACGTAGATACCAAGTTATAAAGCTTTAAAATAGTTTTCCATTACTTTTTTTTCGGTCATTTCATCTGCTACTGAAATGATTTAGTAGATGGAAGCTTAGATTATAGTTTTCGATTGTGTTTAAACAAGAAACTAAAACATCCAGTAAAAGTTATCAAATTTATTTCTTTTATAGCTATTATAGTTAATAATTTGTTAACGATTTTGTCTTTATTTTGCAGATACTTTTCGAAATTATCCGTCCATCATTGGGAAGGTGTGGAGGTATCTGCTTACAGAGCAGCTCTTGGATTAAAATACCCATAAATTGCTACAGCTTCAATACAATTTATAATTTGTTGTTTAAAAGATTTAAATATATTTTTGGTTGCAAACTTTTTTCTTTTATTTCTTTTCAATGATAAGGTTTTTAAGATATTGTAACGTGACGTCTCAAAACTGTATTGAGATGGCGTTTATTCGTTCTTTTAATTTCTTTTGGAAATAAATAATCACTTTCACATTTAACAAACAATTTTTTATTACACTTGTATACACTTTTTATTACATAATTACTAGGGTGTTTTTTTTTTCGGGACTATTTTTTTTTTGCTCCCATGCCGAAATTTTGTTGGAAATACTTCAAAAAAAAAATCCCTGAAAGTTTTAGCTCTTAATATTAATATTAAGTACTCGTTCACAACGTGTGAATATTTTCCATTTAAAATACACATAAACTTTGATTTTTTTTTTAAATTTTTATAGCTCAGCGGTATTTTATGGTATCGCCTCGCTCAAAGTCGGTTTTGTTTTTAAAATTGTATGCTCTACAAAAGTGCCTATTGCGGCAAAATCGTAATTTACACGGGCGAGGTAGTACGGGTCACTAAACCTAGATTTTTCATAGATTTCTCGTTTTTTTCTCAGTAACTCATGAATTACAAGACCTACAGAAAAAATGTAAATGTCAAATTTATAGGAAAATTAATTTCCTACAAAAAAGTTCTAGAAAACCAAATTGCTAAGATCGATATTTCTCGTGATATTGAGCCTTGAATTTATTTTACTATAAAATTTTTACGGATTATTGAGTAAAAATTAAGAAAATATTGATTATTTATTCCTTATTAAAAATAGGCACTTTTGTAGAGCATACAATTGTAAAAAATCCCGACTTTGAGCGAGGCGATACCATAAAATGTCGATGAGCTATAAAAATTTAAAAAAAAAATCAAAGTTTACGTGTATTTTAAATGGAAAATATTCACACGCTGTGAGCGAGTACTTAATATTAATATTAAGAGCTCAAACTTTCAGGGAGTTTTTTTGAAGTATTTCCAAGAAAATTTCGGCATGGGAGCAAAAAAAAAACCACCCTAATAATTACTCATGTCAAAACAATCACTTAAATGACAATAATCACTTTTAATTCGAAATCACAATAAAAATCGCTTTGTTGTTACGGAAATTCACAACTGAAGTTCTATATAGAACTGTCCTGTTGGTTTGAACTGAGCGCCTTATATACCCGCAACCCAACATTCTAGAATGTACTCCATTGTTCGTCAATGTTCCACCTCTTACTAGATGTTTCTAGAACAATCTATATGTGCATTTGCATTGGTGGGAGAGAGAAAGAAGTCGCTCAAACAATCACGTGCCGGCATGGCACACAGAAAGAGAGAGACGTCTTCCTTTTCTGTTACAATATCATGTTGGAAACTTTACTATTGAAAAATCGGTGTATATACAAATGTTTTATCACTCCTAAAACTGACTTATAACTATAGAAATTTGACCAAACGTGCAATGTTTCCAGAAAATATATTTTGACTTTCCACATTAAGAAAATCTTTGCGAAATTTTTGAAGTAAATTTAAAAAAAAAAATATAAAGGAATTGTAGGTATAAGTTTACTTACTAGCCAAATTTTAGAAGTGTGTTTTAATTAATTTTATCACCAGCCACTTACTATCTAATCCAAAATATGATCATCTTGAATAAAGAACCAATCAACGTGTAGTAATTTAAATATATACGAAATAGCACGCAATTGGTTGCAATTCAAATTAGCACCTAATTTTAATAATATCCAATTTTATCAATTCAAAATATCAAGCCATTTCTTATCTTATTCAGTGAATATTTTGATAAATATTCTTTTACTTGTAAAATTATTTGATTAAACTTGTAACTATTAGGTATATCTAACTATTTTACGAACATTTAAATACCAATTTTCGAATCCTTGATCCCAAAACTGACAAACACCTATGTTATTAATATACAAAATACTTCTACTAGTTAATTCATAAATATTCTAATACTAATTCTTTTACAATTTAATAATTAATCATATTAACTTAAAAAATAATTTTTCCAATGATATGAAAAAATCGCATGTTTCAATTGATAAACCGTGGTGAGCCACAAGTGTTTTTCTAACATAAATCTTCACCTAAAAAACATTTTCTCTAAACAGATTAATCAAAGATTGATTTATTTACTATAAAATCGCATCATTATTGATATAAAATGCGAGATCAAAGATTTCTAATTGATGAATAAGATAAATTTCAAAAAAAATTCATTGACATATAACAATTAAAAACAAATTATGTAGATATTTACGCATGTTTTTTAGAGTCATCAGTATTAATTATTTTGTCTTGGTTTATTTAATTTTATTAAAAAGCTATGTGTTTATCAAAGAAAAGTAAACAGCAAACGTCATATTATTGGAAAACAATTAAATAAGGCGCATTATTATTTTTTTGGACAACAATGTTGATAATTCACAACAAATGCCTACATTAATCATTAATGTAACATTTCCGAACATAACAACGAAAATAATCCATAATGTTTTTTCTTATTGAAAAACAATTCTTCAATCAATGGAAATTATTTTTTTTTTTGAAAAATTGTGATAATTTTTAATGCAAAAATATCATGTGGTTATAAATTGCTAATTTTTTTTTTATTTTATTTAAAGTCACTGTTTAACAGCTTGGTCATTAATGACTAAAATAAATTACATGTTACAATTGGAATTCATGTTCAGTCCTAATAAATTGCTAATTTATTGACTGGAAAATGTAATAAATTGTATGTAATAACTTTTTAGTTTATCAAATGCTACGCACTACTTAAAACTAGATACCAATAAAATGTTCTTATTGCTAATAAAACCTTGATCTGTTATTACAACCCTAATTATGAAAACCTACTTTTTAAATATAAGGCTATTGATAAAAAAATTAGTTCAACGCGTGGATGTTGCATACAATTCCTATCTATCAATTTTGCATCAATCATTGTATGCAATATAAGATATGTAAATTCAAGCATCTATAAAAAGTCTTCTTCATTTTCTTATCTACTAGAAGAATAATCTGTTGGCAAAATGCTATACATTAATCTTTGTGTTAATAAATGATCTTAAATGGTTTCAACTAAAAAATTTTCCAACCAAATTCCCAAAAATGTCCAAGAACTGTTAATAGAGAAAATTCTATGCTGCAACAAAGTACTGCAATCAGTAGCGTAGCTACCTAGGGGCTAGGCGGGGCAGTGCCCCGGGGCCCTCAAGCTCAGGGGACCCTCGAATCCTTACCAGAAATCTCGATCGAACTAAACTTTTGGAAATCCAGTTGGAAGTTCACCAATTATGTAAGGAAATAATGAGCAAATATGGAGTACTAGAATGCGACCTAACGGAAGTATTTACAGCAATGTTATTATTCTTTACAATTCCTGTCACTTCTGCAGCAGCTGAAAGGTCATTTAGCAAATTAAAAATAATAAAAAATTATTTACGACATAATATGGGCCATCTCGACTCCGACATTTATGCTATTGGCCTATTGTTAAATTATGAATTCCATTAAAGGATATACTAAACTACGTAATGTAACTTATGTATAATGAAGATTTATTTCTTAACATCTTCGTGCTTAACATATTTAACATGTACAGGGCAAACTTCAGTCACGCAAAGGCTCTTAAGCACTAAGTAATTTCTTTTGAAAGTAAAAAAGTATGAAAAATAAAAAAAAAATAAACAAACCAGGTTCCCAAATGAAGCGATATCCTCTTGTCTCAGTAAAGCCGAAGGCTTTGGGTACCCGCATATTAAAGACGAAAGAGGGTAATATATAGTTTATCCACTACTTTGAATATCATTTCGTTATTCTGCAAGAATTACTAAAAATGTAAGTTATTATAGAAGGATTTAAATTTGAAGAATTCTTTTTTGATTTAGGAATCCAAACTAATGTTTAAGAAAGTTTTAAATTTTTTATAGTTCTAAAGGCTATTTTTTCGGTTGGGTATGAAAGTATCAGTGGCGTAGCTACCTAGGGCTAGGCGGGGCTATGCCCCGGGGCCCTCAAGCTCAGGGGGCCCTCGAATCCATACCAGAAATCTCGATCGAACTGAACTTTGGGAAATTTAGTTGGAAGTTCACCAATTTTGTAAGGAAATAATGAGCAAATATGGAGTGCTAGAAAGCGACCTAACGGAAGTATTTACAGCAATGTTATTATTCTTTCCAATTCCTGTTACTTCTGCAGTAGCTGAAAGGTCGTTTAACAAATTAAAAATAATAATAAATTATTTAAGAAATAATATGGGTCTAACTTGACTCCGATATTTACCGCTAACAGTAATTGAAAACAAAACCGCATCAAGTCTGGATTTAAACGAAGTCATTGATACTTATGAGAAAACTAAAGCTGGGAAAAAATTGTAAATATAATTGTTATTTAGTCAGTTGGTAGGCCCGACCTTCATATAATAAACCCTTGAATCTTCTCTATTTCGTTTTATTAGCCAAACCTACACCAAGTATTAAATGTAATTTATGTTGTTACTGTTTAATATTTTTATTACCTGCCCTGCAGTGCACAAAACAGAGCTTAAGTAGCTGAGCATTTTTAAAGTATTTGTATATTTCATATTTTTATTTGAAAAACCTAATCAGTTTACATAGCCGTAGGGCCCCATTTTTTAATTTGACCCAGGGCCCTTGGTTACCTAGGTACACCACTGACTGCAATCCTTCTTTGCAAAAAAAAAGCTCTGGAAAAATCTAATAAATTAACGGGGGTGATATTGTCCTATCCACTATAATCGTTCAAAGTTATTCCATCGGATTTATTTCAATCGTTACATTTACTAAAGAATAAAAAATTAAAGCCATAAGTTATGTTCAAACAGTAATTTTTTGATATTTTCTTGAGTTATCCATTGATTTCTACTGATTTGGAAATAAAAATTGGTACTCTAGATGCCCAAACATTGATATTATTGAGGCTGATTATCATACAATTGCTTTAAAATCAAAAGTAGTAACAAAACTGTCTTTTATTAATACCATATATTAAAAAAATCGAAATTACTTTCTGGTATCTACACCTAATAATTTATGGTATTTGATGGCAAAGAATCAAAAATTAGAAAAATGTGCAATTTTATTAAAAGTCGTTTAAAGATTTCTTTATTTTAATAGATGTATCAAAGCTTAAGGTTTAAAACAGTGATTTTCAAACTTTAGGACTATTCTAAAGAGGATGAGGGGACTAATTCGGACAAGTCATTCGAAATTGGCACTTCGGTTGTAACTTCTTTTTCTATATTTACCTAAGATCTTAATTTCATTTTTAATGCAAAGTCTACAAAAGATTATCAAAACACCAATAGTTTCTAATCAAAATATCACTTTTAACAATAACTTTTAGAGACCAGGAGAAAAGGACATAAAGAAATTATAATTTATACCCTTGAATTTTTTGCATTACAGCTCCAACCCTTAAGGCTTAAACTATTCAGTGGTAAGTTATTTTAATCGGTTAGTTCATTTTATTCTCTTAGTTTCTGTAAAAGATTGAACAAATTTCCCTGATTAAGTACAAGGTTAATTTTGTATGAAAAATTTTTAATTTTCATTAAAGAAGTGAAAAAATTAATCTAAATTAAAACAATAATGAATATATTTACACAACAAAACAGGTGAAGCGATTGAAGACCAAGATAGAATTGTTCTTATATTAAATTCATTAATATTTAATCAAATGATAGTAAACAAGGAAATAGCTAATTACATTAGAGATGCTTATTGCACTTGCATTTGATGGAAACTCATTTTTATGACGTAATTCAGTAATTATCAACGAATGCACAAATCCACCTTTGACGTCCAATTTTTTTCAGTCTTTTTTCCAGTATAAACAATTGTTATCAACAATTAAACTTTTACTTAGGTCAAATTGATTTTGTGAGTACCAAATTTTCTGTTGTAATTTTAATGATAAAATTGTTTAAATATAAATAGACTATGAGTAATTTCAATAAATAGCAATCCCTAAGCATATAGATATTAAGGTGATTTTTTTTTGGGACTATTTTTTTTTTGCTCCCATGCCGAAATTTTGTTGGAAATACTTTAAAAAAATTCCCTGAAAGTTTGAGCTCTTAATATTAATATTAAGTACTCGTTCACAACGTGTGAATATTTTCCATTTAAAATACACGTAAACTTTCATTTTTTTTTTTTAAATTTTTATAGTTCAGCGGAATTTTATGGTATCGCCTCGCTCAAAGTCGGAATTTTTATAACAATTGTATGCTCTACAAAAGTGCCTATTTTTAATAAGGAATAAATAATCAATATTTTCTTAAATTTTACTCAATAATCCGTATAAATTTTATAGTAAGAGCAATTCAAGGCTCAATATCTCGAAAAATATCGATCTTAGCAATTTGGTTTTCTGGAACTTTTTTGTAGGAAATTAAATTTCCTATAAATTTGCCATTTACATTTTTTCTGTAGGGCTTGTAATTCATGAGTTCCTGAGAGAAAAACGAGAAATCTATGAAAAATCTAGGTTTAGTGACCCGTACTACCTCGCCCGTGTAAATTACGATTTTGCCGCAATAGGCACTTTTGTAGAGCATACAATTGTAAAAAAATTCCGACTTTGAGCGAGGCGATACCATAAAATGCCGCTGAACTAAAAAAATTTAAAAAAAAATGAAAGTTTACGTGTATTTTAAATGGAAAATATTCACACGTTGTGAACGAGTACTTAATATTAATATTAAGAGCTCAAACTTTCAGCGAATTTTTTTTGAAGTATTTCCAACAAAATTTCGGCATGGGAGCAAAAAAAAAATAGCCCCGAAAAAAAAAACCACTCTAATAGATATATATATATTTTTGTGGTAAAGGGAAAATTTTGCTCCATAATAATAAAAATTCTAATTGAAAAATAATTCCATTAGGTAGTTACATGAACCATAAATAATTTTTTGAATTCAATCATTTATTTTTGATTAATAGGATGGAAAATTAGTTACTATTTGAAACTTTTGAATTGATTCATTATGTATGAATAGAAAATATTTTTTTTTCGAGGTAATTCTTCATAACTGCTTATTGTACAGTAAATTTTGATCACTTTTTAATCGTTTGGAAAAGCAATTTGTGATTATAAATCGGAAAACAGAAAAAAGTTGGCAAGAACTAGTGAAATAATGTTATGATCATTATAGTCTTTAAGTTTTGGAAATTTTAATGACTTTAATAAGTCTTATTAAAGTTACATAAGATTTTACTATAAATCTATAAAAAAATCCACGTGTATTTAGTATTTACATGAAATTTGTTTGGCTAGACGAATTCCGCGACTATCATACTTATATATTTAATGAACTTAATCAGACCTCGCGAAATTTCCGACTATAATAATTAACATCTTCCAATACTTGTATTACGTCTGGACCCAAAAAAAAAAGAAAAAAAGGCATTAATTTTAAAAATTGCATGAAATCAGAATGGCGGCTTATTGAATTTATTCTTTTAAAAATTAATACTTCAATGTTTTTGGTGATAAATGAATAATTTTTGTTTGTAATTATTGTTTTCTTATATTTATGCACTAAGTATATTGATTAGGATTGTAGTTTTTCTTTCCACTGTTCATTCCCTACAATTTTTTCGTTACAACATGAATTTATTTGAACAAAGATATGAATGTAATCTTCCGAATCAAAATTCAAATTTTGACAGCAATTTTTAATGGTAAAAAATTACTATTAAAACTTACAAAAAATGAAATCATTAATTCTAGTATTTCTAGTCTTAAGTGTTGAAACTTTTATATGAAAAAAGCATTGATGTTACGAAAAAAAATATGATATAAATCATTACACTTGTCCAATATTTTTAAATCATAAGACGTACAAAAAAAAAAAAAAAAAATAACCAAATCAACGACTAAGTATTTGTATCTGAAAATTATTAAAAAAATATGTCTAGACTTAAGTAAATAGCTTCTGTTCGGAGAAAAAAGAGCCGATGAATGCTAATTTGATTAATACGATTAATAATAATAGGATGAAATCAATTTTGATGCGAATATGTGTAGTACGTACCATGAGAACCAAGCGGATTTTGTGTTAATTATAAATTTTTATAAACTTTTCGTTTCGGTTGAAAATTAAAATAAATTTACAAATCCAAAGTTTGTGCTACTATTTTTAGCTATCTTTAAAAATATTTTTTTGTTAAAATATATAATTATTATAAATAATAAGTATTTGTATTTTTTTTTTCAGTCTTTAACATAATTAATCTTGTACCAAACTTGTGTTACGCAAATGCAACTACGAATAAAAAAACTTGTCGGTTTTTTTTTCTTATTTTAAAAATTTGTCCACTAAAACGAAATTACGAAAGCTTTTCTAGGATTAATGTGAATTTTATTAGTTTTTTTGGTCTTTATGTTTATCTACTTATTTCTACTACTATTTACATACAATTAAGATGCCAATAGTTGATAACAATCATATTTAGTTTTCTGAACTATTATCTAAAGATTTTTTTTATTTTCAAATAAATTGCACAATCTGCGTAGGGTTTCAATAAGTGCATTTAATCCATAGACAACCACATGTAAGCACTAGTCCCAGTAGATTAGTGCTGTATAAGTACAAAGATTTTTAACAATGAATAGCAACAATAACAATAATTCTTATAGCAATAACAACAATCATAAAAACAATCAACAGTAGCAATAAGAATAATAATAATAGTCTATAATATTTATCTAAAGTTGAAATAAGAAGAGTAGTTTCATTTTTTTTTCTTGTAAGATGTAGTACACATTGGAGGATATTTGAAAACCCTAAAAATATGTAATGTTTTCTGGGATCACAGTAATCCCCATTGCCAAACTGGTCTAAGACCTTGCAGACTTTTGTATTTCAAAATATTTATCGGCATTAGAGCTTTAGAAAAACGTCTCAGTATTATTTTTTGTTCCCATTGGTCAAACTTGTTTTCGATATAAATCTCACTAGATAACTAATTGATCCCTTCTGAATACTTTCAAGTTCCTGTCCAGATGATCCTTGACTATTGAGGCTATAACTTCTAGTTTCTTTCCTCTCTTCACATTTCCTGTGTCCGTTTATATAGTTTTTATCTTTATAGTATAATGATGTTTCTTCAGATGATTAAGTCCTGGTTGGCAGACCTAGAGAAAAAGATCTTTTTACTGAATGATTTGGCGCTGGGATTCAAAAAATGCACAGAGGAATGTCAACATTCGGGTGCACATTTCGAAGATTCCATGATGCAATATATTCCATATATTTTCGGATATCTTCAGTATTGAATCTATAAGAAAATAATGTAAGAGAATATAATAATTTACGAAGGGTTCTTCCAAATCGTATGCGTACAAGATTGTTATAGATAAATACTACGTATTTTGACTACCAGAAGTTGCGTAAGACTTTAAATGCTCCAACAAAAAAGGACCAAATTTTGTAAAAAGTTCTACGGTAAAAATTTACCATTAGGAGGATCTCCAATTTGTTCTGCATATCCCCAGAGTGGTAGTTCTTTAATTGTCTGTGATTTAACAATAGAAAATATTTATTATTTCCAAATCGTTAGCATACAAGGTTGTTTTAGATAAATACGACGTATTTTGACTACTAGAATTTACGTAGGACTTTAAATGTTCCAACAAAAAAGGATCAAATTTAGTAAAAAAAATTACGGTAAAAATTTATCTACCATTAGGAGGATCTCCAATTTGTTCTGCATGTCCCCAGAATGGAAGTCCTTTAATTGCCTGTGATTTAACAAGAAAATATTTATTATTCGTTACAGAAGATGTTCCATATATTCATTGCGGAGCTAACTCAAATCAATTTTTGAATTTGAATTGTCCGTACATTCTTCACCTTTAAAGTTTTGACGTTCCAAAAATTTTGCCACCTCTAATGAACTTAGGCGTAAATCCATTATTCCCGGTACTAATTATGCAGCTTAAGGATAATATTATCGTTATGGTGATATTCCAGAAACACAGAAGTCTTTGTGGATCATGTATTGATGTTTTTCTTCTCCATTTTGTATATATTTCTTAAACTATTTTGAGCTAATTCATACCGTCTAAGAAAAGCGTCTATCTTCCGTTATTTTATTTCCATCCTCTGATAAATCTTACACATTCAATACATGCTATATATTCATCAAAATGAAATGGGTCTTTGTGGAAACCTGAAAATGGAAAGAAATGAATTATATTCCTTTTTTTTAATAAATTCAGACATTTTTCACGGACATCTTTGAAATTCTTAGTGCTAATTGAAGTAGAATTAATGTTGTTAATCAATAAAAAAAAATCTTTTCAATTCCATTAAGTTCTCAATGGTTCAGCACCTCAAGTTTTTTTTTATATATATATAAATTGGCCATCAGGATCTCGGTCCTATTATCCGATTTGGTGGCCGGAGCTGTCGTGATGGAGATCACTCCCAGTGGAGGAATCTCCCTATGCCTCTACTTGATCAATAGGCACTTGTCTTTTTAGCCACTCTTTTATTTTGGTGCTCCAAAAGTGGCGGAATCAGGGGATTTTAGTGTTGACTCAACTTTCCAAAATGATTGGTGGTACGTACGGTAATGGAGTCGGTGACTGATGAGATGTGTAAGTCTCTTCGGAGAGTCTCATTTGTGACATACCATGGAGCATCTGCCAACTGTCTCAGGATCTTTGATTGGGTGGCCTCGATTAATTTAATGCTTGACCTGCTGGCAGAGCCCCACAGCTCAATACCGTACGACCAGATTGGCACTATTACTGCTTTGTATATAAGTAGTTTATCCTCAAGGGGAAGTTTAGAGCCCCTACTCAACAGCCAGTATAACTGTTTGAACCTCTTGTTGATGTATTTTCGTTTTTGGATGATGTGAGATTTCCAGGCCAGCCTCCTGTCCAGATGAACATCAATGTATTGGACGGTGTCGGACGATGGGATCTCAGTTGAGTCCAGATTGACCGGGGAGCCAGTTCCTTTCCTTAGAGTGAAGGTCACTTGGACTGATTTGAACTTATTGATAGTGATTTTCCATTTTTCGGCCCAAGTGTCCAGTAGGTCACCTCAAATTCAAGTATTTTTTTGCTTCCAAATCAATTTGGAACTAACCAATTTTTTCACAAACTCCTGGCTAAAAAATAAAGTGAAATCTATTGATTGTTAACAATTTTCCTCCTTTAGGATAAGGAGTTCCTCCCAAAGGTCCATTAAGTTCAAGAACTAAACATAATCATTGCTTGTATGAGACAAAATGAAATTTTTTTGAACCAACCCTGTACTACAAATCATACAACAAACGCACGTTTGATATTTCTAATTTAAAACCAGGCATAACGTTATTGAATACTTATTGATTGTTTTTTTTTACTATTTCCCATTCGTAATTTTAGCAAATCTTTTTAAATTGTTCACGTAGTTGTTTCCAACAACAACAAAAAAACGTCGCAATTTTAGCATCAAACATGTAAAATCTATTCTATTACCATTACTATTGTCAAGAATAAAAATTACCTTATTTATTTAAAAAAAAAAATACGCATAACTGATCAGATTGAAAATTAATTAATCAATTCATATTTCAGTCAGCTATTAGACACATTAAAATGTAAATAAACCAAAGATATATTAAATTGGCAGAATAGATTTTCGAAATATTTTTACCGAGGCCTATTGTCTATCAAGTATAATCGTGTGACCATTTTTTTTTTATAATTTAAATGAATTTTTTCTTTTTATTGCACACTTTTTTTTCGTTGAAAAAATAAATTGATTTTTTCCACAAAATCTAGCATATAGGTACATATTAAGAGATTCATTTTGCTAATTGGGTAATTTGGGTTGAAATATTTGGTCTCCACGTGTCAATATCATATACTTATATATATTTCTCGTAGTTATTAAAATTGAAGAAAAAAAACACTTATAACATATAATTCGTGATTTTATATGAATGAGAACGAATTAATACTTGCAATTTTTCGAATAGAACGAATTTATACGTTGAATATTGTAATTATAGAATTGGATGTTACGATAATTGTTTTTATCTGCAATACTTGGATGGAAATCTTCTATAAATTATGTATTTATACATTGGTATAAATACCTCTATTTCCATTTGGTTTATTTTCCGTTTCTTAGTTAATAACAATTGGCAAGTGGTGGGAGTTATAAAGATTTACCATTTAATATGAATATAAGGAAGGCCCAAGTCAGTTGAAGGATAGTTTTTAACAGTGATTTTAGAAAAGGAATTCCAACTAATTTTATTATATATTTATTTTATTATTTACGGAAACAAATGTTGTAAGACTTCTGTGTTGATTCATGTGAGTAAATAATATTGATTTAGTATTTTTAATTTCTTTTCAAGTGATTGATTAGAATAATCATAAATTATTGTCTGGCCAATCGATTAATTTATAAATCTTTAATCGTAGGAATTTATTTTATAAAAATTTAGTTAAGCTCTATACAAATGGATCCAATAAATGTTGGATAAAGTTGTCTAAAGTGTTCAAAAGAAAAATATATGTTTCTTTTTTTCCTGTATGAAATATCTAAACATAGATCAATCATTACCATTAAGTTCTTCGATAAAAACATTAGGAACACATAATTTGTTTGGTAAAACTTCTCAACTGCTATGCAGGATAATAATTTCATTTCTCAATAATTCTTGACAAAACTTGATTCCAAATGATTCAAAGACTACAAATCTCAGTTGAATAGAATGTTTTTTCTGAAAAATGAAAAAATATTAGTTATATTGAAAACTCCAAAATATAAAGTTTTGAAGATAAATTAGAGAAAAAGTAATGAATTCAGGAAGAAAACCTTCTATTTTTCTGAAACTAAACAATTGGGTTTGTGATTTTTTTTTTTGTGATAAATGGAAAGATCATATATAAGTTTTATAGCAAAACTATTTTTTGTTTTCTTTTTTTCGCAATAATTTAAAAGTTATTTCAAAATAAAAATTAATTTTTGAATCTAGTACCGAAAACACGCCGACAGCTCCCGAACAAACCCGAGCGCGTGTGACGTCGTAATGTTAGTTGTCACTCATTGCAGTTGATACAGAAATAATAAGTACAGTGTTTTGATTGATTTAATTCTGTTGTGATAGTTAAATATTGAAATTTATATTGAAAATGTCGAACCTTAAAAGTTATCGTTCTTGTTTTGTACCATTATGTACGAATACTACAAAAACAACTCCTAACAAAATGTTTTTAAATTGGTTATTATAAATATATCAACATCAGGAATATTATCAGACTTTGCTTTTATAAATCCTTTATCACACATAGCTAATTGGAATCAACTAACGACTCGTTTTTTAGCAATAAATTTTCAATATTATTGTCTAGTCACGTGTATTAGCTGTAAACGCTGTACTGTTATTAAATAGCTATAACACAAAATTAACATTGAGCTAGCCTCCCACGTATAACATTATGACGTCACAACTATGGTGACCACTCATGGCGCGTTTATAGTCACGTGATTTTTTTTTAAATTTTATCAATTTTTAATCGTTTATAATTAATTGAAAAAAAATTTTTTTTAAGTTTTTTGCATTAAATATCAATATTATTAATAATAAAGTTTGAAAATACATGAAAAAAATCAATAATTTTTTTTTTTTAATTCCCAATTAGAGTAACCAAACAACCAATTTAGAATCCTTTTAAAACTAGTTTCAGCAAAATAGAAAGTTATAATCATGCGTGGTGTTCGACAGGCTTTAATTAAAAAAAAATGTTTACATATTCAATAACGGTGTATAAACTTAAAGTTTATAAACAACAATCAATATTATTGTAGAGTTTTAGATCCTCGATGATGATAAATTGGTAAAAATATTCAGAGGACTAAGATCAAATAATAATCAGTCAAAACTATTTGAAACGTCGCGCATGTAATAAATAATTTTGACTGATTATTATTTGATCCTAGTCCTTTGAATATTTTTTCCAATTTAACAACCAATATGTTTATAAATTTTATAATTGCAAGCAATACAAAGACTTCGAAGGATATATAAACCAGTTTCAATAATTTACTTTTTTCATTTCAAGAGATTTCCAAATGTGAATTTCCCATGCAAACTTAAGAGTAAGATTCTTAAGATTATCCTCTAAAGCAAACAGTAGTTGTTTTCTTTTTGTGCTTTTAAAGTTGGTATCAAATTAAGGGAGTATTCTAGTCTAGAGACCCGAATTTCGAGCGTTTTTTGATAATTTATAAAAAAGAAGCATTTGACATTTTTACAATCCATTTTTTATCATTTGTTTATTGATGCTTGAAGAATATACAAAATAAATTTCCAAAAAAAAAAAAAATTTCGTGGAGTTATGCATCCTAGAAGTAGAGGGGACAGAAAAAAAGGCCGAGTCCTGGTTGTCATGATTTCAACCCCTGTAGTCATCTGAAAAACAAAAGAAAGGTGAATTCTTAATCTGTATGAATGTAGCTATCTTCCGAACCAGCGAATCGAAAAACAAAAAATTTTTTCCATAAAATGGCGGTTACTCAAAAACTATGTCGATTTGTTCACTGATTTTTTGACTTTATCAAATTTTTTAAAAATATTAGGAATTAGAAATTTTTATTTTTTACTAGTGCCAAAGATAAACAGATATTTAAGGAATATTCATGCCAAATTTCAAGTGAATCGGCTAGTTAGAACTTGAGATATCTTGACAATTCTGTCGAAAAAAGTAGTTTCGAGAAAAACGCGTTTAAAGTTCCAGTCGTACGCTCAACCGGTCTGCTTGCCACGTCACTAAAACAGCTATAACTACGAAAATAATTCGAATTTGAAAAAATTCTTTTAGGGAGATATTTTTGATTATCTAAACTAGAGTTTCCCAAACTTTTTTGTGTCGTAGACCCTTTGCCATGTTTTTCCGTGTTGGGTAGACCCCCTACTTACCTGATATTGATTTCCTGTAAATTTCTAACTGCAGTGAAGTTAAGTATTAAAACTTTAAAGTAAAAACATAGGTACTTTTATAACTTCATAGGTACTTTTATAAATAATGTATATGTCTTGATATTATAAGATAGTATGATGTAAGTAAATAGGTACTATCAGTGTATGTGTTGAGATCCACTATCGTGGACCCCCATTTTCATTTCATGGACCCCCAAATTTTTTTTCGTTGACGTAGACCCCTTGCTGGTTGTCATAGACCCCTAGAGGTCGATATAGACCTCTTTGGGAATCACTGATCTAAACTATAAACTATCGAATAATGAAAAAAAAAACGATTTTTTCGAATTTCTAGACTAGAATACCCCCTCAACTAACTTCCATTTTTGGGTTTTTGTATATGCTTAGATATAACTTTTATTCCTCATTAGAATAACGTCTTATTTAAGTGGATTCTAGTGTCTATTAAACAATTTCTTTGGAAAAACAAAAAGCATTCTTTTATAGCTATTTGGGGGAAATCAATGAGCATAATTGCTAACGAAAGTTTTTGGAACCATAAAAATTATCATGAGCTAATTAATTTCTGAGTATCCCAATTGATTCCGTATTTGCTAACTCTATAAATTTAAAAATATTTACGTAGAACCAATTTTTGAAAAGGTATTTGGTTTTTTTGAGCAAAACTAATCCACGCCTTATTACATTCAATGGTACTGCTGAGTGTTATTAAATTTTTTGATAAAATTGATTTTGAAAATGATTTTTTTTATAGTGCGTAGACGTTAAAAATAATGAAGCAGTAATGGAAAAAAAAGTTTATTTTGCTTATTTTATAATAATAGTTTAAAAAAATAAGTTCCAAAAGAAATAATCTTCCTACTGTTACTTCAATTGCAATTAACAACTATAAATAATCCATAATTGTATTAATTAAAATTACATAATGTACAATTAATTACACATTATGCATTTGCATATTATACTCACTATGAATCTGGTCCCCGTCTGCAACTCGCTTGTTTGATAATAAATATAAATGTTGACCTTTACAATTTATTAAATTGATAAACTTTCCACTTGAAAAAAATCATCACGAAATTCATCAATTCTAATTACGGCACGTCGATATTTTGAATTGTCTTCCACGCAATAAGAACCCATTTCGTACACAATTGGTGATAACTTCTGAAATAATGCAAAACATTTGCGATTGTTGTGTAAAGCTATCATATACCTATCGCACAGATTGGTCCAAAAAGCCGAAAATTTTCACTCTATGACCTTTTTATTATTTTTAATTTTTCAGTAAGTGGCTAGAGGGTGATATTTGCTAGTGCAGTGTTCTAAGATTAATGTATAATTTTAAAAATTAGATTTAAATTTACGCAAGTCGGTGATTTTCATTGTTATTTATATTTTTTTTAGAATTTTACAAAAAATGCATTTACGATTTAGTCTTGTTTTGCTTTCATCTGCCCTGTTATGCTTGTTAAATGCAAGACTTACATATCAAAAAGGTGTTACAATTATTGACGATGGAACTACCACTGAAGCGGTAGTAACGGATCCAACAAATCTTCTGGGGATTGTACGAACGAAATATGGATCAGTAAGCGGCTCTACTATGGTGTCGAGGAATGGACGAATATTCCACAGCTTTCAAGGAATACGTTATGCAAAAGCACCGGTTGAAGATCTTCGATTTGCGGTAATTAATAAAATTGTGCTTCAATTTCGCCATAACTCGTTTTTTCTTTTCTTTAAATAATTTCTCTGCTAATAAAACCTTTAAGTTACGGTTTAAAGTAATTTAAATGTATATCTCAAATTATTAACAATGACAAACTTTCAAACAATTACTATTTGAAAAAAAACGATTTCAAAGATCTATTTACGTCACTTCGCTACATTTGAATTTCAAACTGGAACTTCTGTTTATATTCCCGTAACTGTACAAAAAGTCAATTTTTATTTAAACGTTCCGGGAAGAATTGATCAAAATTTATAAAAAGGTATTTAGTAAATTGAATTACTATTGAAATTCTACTTACCTTTGAAAATCGTTGCAAAAAAAAAAAAACAAACAATTACTCAGTGGGGATAAATTTTATTAATTTACTTCGTGAACTTTGTGTATCTTTACAATAATGATTTTCTCAAAATTAACAGTTTAAATATTTAAAATTTTCATTATTTCAATAAATTTTAGTGTTACATATAATTACAGCGATGAATTCTACTCAATTTCGATTTTATAGTTCGTTAGTAATAGTTCAAGCAAAAAACTTTGAAAAAATGATGGAGAAAATTTAAAACTTTATTTTCCTTACACTACAACTATCAATTTGTTTGCACATTGCAAAATGTATATATGTATATAGATGGCAATAAACAAATTAATTAAAAAAAATATATTACAACCTACGAAGCAATGCTTTTCTACAAACTATCAAACAAATAAAATTTCAAATTTAAATTAACTTTTAAAGTACAACAGGGGTGGTTCACTCCGTACAATGATTTTTGAAGGTATACATTTTCATTTTTCATAATAAATAATAATATTGGTTAATAATAATAATCATAATAAAACTTTATTTCCTCCAATTAATTTACACTTGTAAGTTTACAAATTTAAAATTTTGTTTACTTATCTTAACATTTTTGTTAAACTTAAAAGTTCCTTCTTGTGTTTACCACAATATTTTACCTTTTAACTTTTGCTACTCATTTCCCTTTCCTTTATTTTTATTTTTTGATTTCGCTATAGGGATGCCCTTTTAAGGGGGAGAAATTCAAAAACTCCCTCTATCATTGTTAAAAAAAATAAAAACAAAAAAAAACTGTAAGAAAAAAAAAGTTTCAAAAAGTAAGAAAAATAAAATATAATTTGTTAGGTATTAACAAGTAATAGGTAAATCTCAATTAAGTAATAAAGATTTTTTTTTCTCCTTTGATATTGGTTATTAATTGGTTATAACCAATGGTCTACTTGCTTATCAATGATTTCAATATTTATTCTTAATATACTGGGTACACATGTTGTCTTATAAAGGTTTTCAATTAGGCCTTCCAAGGTTAAGTTTCGTATTGAGAAAGCTCCAATAAAAAAGTTTCCTGGCCAGGACCTCATAACCGCTTTAATTCTACAACACTTTCCTCGGAGGACCATTGTATATCTTACCTTTATATATAATGCCATCCTTCAAAATGCTTACTATTCGAAGCACTGAAAGTACTTCACCATTAAAATGGTTCTTAAATCTAATGAACCTTCCTCTAGCGGTCTAGTCCTTCTTCCTGTAGACCTATTAGCTTACTCCCCCTTCTCTAAAACTCTGGAAAAGCTATTCCTGAAAGGAATTCTTTCTATCCTGGACACCAACAACATTATTTTCCACACCATCAATTTGGTTTTCACTCCTTTCATTCTACGATTCAACAGTGTTTTAGAGTAGCCGACACCATTTCTGCAGCCCTTAAAAATAAAGGGTAGTGCTTCGGGGTTTTTCTGAATTTTATACGTGGGGCATCCTGACCACTTATATCAGCTAAAGATACATCTACCTTCCCAATATTTCCTTATTCTACAATCCTATTTATTAAATAGCTACTTTAGTGTAAGATGTCGAGCTAATTTCGGAGGGCCATTGTATATCTTACCTTTATATATAATGTTATCCTTCGAAATGCTTACTATCCGAAGCACTGGAAGCACTGCATCATTATAATGGTTCCCCAACCAAATAAAACTTCCTATTCTTCCTCCTACAGACCTATTAGCTTGGTCCCCCTTCTGGAAAAGCTTCTCCTAAACTGAACTCTTCCTATCCTGGAAACCAAAAATATTATTCCACACCATCAATTTGGTTTTCACTCCTTTCATTCTACAACTCAACAGAGCTTTAGAGTAGTCGACACCATTTCTACAGCCCTTTAAAACAAAGAGTAGTGCCTCGGGGTTTTTCTGGATTTTATACAGGCGTTTAATCGCCGGTGGCATCCTGGTTTCTTATATAAGCTAAAGATACTTCTACCTTCCCAATATTTCTTTATTCTACTATCCTATTTATCAAATCGCAGCTTCAGTGTGAGATGTGGAGCTAATTACTTTGCCTCTTTTCCTGCTTTGGCAATCATGCTAAATTTTAATCTTAATAATAAACTATTATGAAACTCTTTTTAAGAAAAGAGCCAAAGTAGAAATAAGGACTTAGACTTGAGCTTCCATTAGCCAATTTTCCTTAAGGGGTTACAATTTACCTTTTTTTTTGGATTCACTTATTTATAGCTCAAACTACGTTTTCTGGTCTTTTATATAATTTTTAATTTGTGGTGAAATCAAAACATTTATAATTATTTGATTGGAATAAATAATTTTATTTCATCTGATAATAATTGATCCTTTGATATATGAATATGGTTAATTACTTTTTTTAAAAATAACTCTTGAATATTAATATTAGACGTCAGTCCTTTTTTCTTATAGAACTTCTGTTATAGAATCCGGTGGAACCCGATTCATGGTCTGGAATACAGCCGGCAGTTGATAACGGAGAAGTTTGTATGCAACAAAACTTTTTGTTACCAGGAGCACCAATTTTAGGCCAAGAAGATTGTCTCTTTCTTAATGTTTATACACACAAGGTAAAATAAATTCATTTTTTAATCATTATTTTCGAATTAAGTCTCAACAATCAATAAAAAATTATTTTATGTAAATCAAACATATAAAAACTACACTTTCGACTAAAAACGCTTCAATTAAGAAACATTTGTATAATTTAAATCAGACAATTAATTATTCTCATTTTTTCCTACCTTGTATCACAGACAAACTTATCAAAATCATCCTTGACACGTGTAATTGAAAAGTAGTCCATAAAAATCAAAGTATAACTAAATATTTCCAATTCAGATGCAACTCCTCTTCTAATTTATTTCAAGGAAAAATCTTTTCAACTTGTGTGATACCAACAAATATGCATAAATGCAAATGAAAAATCGATTGAATAATTTTATTCAAAATATTCATTTGAAATTCAACAGTCCACGTGTCGTTAGTTACTGACATATTTTCTTAATATCTCTAAATAAGAGAGAAATAACTCTATCTGATTTTTTTAGATTGCCACAAATGATACACCAGTCAATGAAAAAAATCCCGTCATGGTTTACATACATGGAGGAGGATGGTTTTCGGGAAGTGGAACCAGTACGATTCTGGGTCCCAATTACTTAATGGACAAAGATGTGGTTGTTGTCATGATGAATTATCGATTAGGAATTTTCGGTTAGCCCCAAAAAAAAATCAGTAAACTTGACAATTTAATTCTATTTACTTTTTAGGATACTTAAGCACTGGAGATGATTCAGCTCCAGGAAATTGGGGTCAGAAAGATCAGCTTCTTGCCTTACGATGGATTCAAGAGAATATCGAAGCTTTCGGCGGAGATCCCAATAGTGTTACATTATTTGGACAAAGTGCAGGGGGAGCCAGCATACATTACCATATATTAAGTCCTTTATCAAAAGGTATTTATTCTTCACATAAATGGCCAATTTTTTGTAATAATTTTTACTTTCTAATAGGACTTTTCCATCGAGCGATATCACAAAGTGGTAACGCCTTTTCTCTGTGGGCTAAACCACAAAATTCTTTGGAAAATGCCAAAAAACAAGCGAAATTAGTAAACTGTCCCACAAATAATACCAAGGAAATTGTTCAATGTTTACGATATGTTGATGGCAAAGAACTACTCGAAAGTATGCAATCGTTTAAGGTAACTAACAATTCCTTTAATACTAAGAAAAAATTTCACACTACATTCCTTCAATGAGACATAAACAGGATAAAACCAGAGGTTGTAAACTTACCTACATTTTAATTTATCGGTAATTGAAAATTAAAATACCTGCTGACCGGTACATTTTTGTCCTGAAAAACAAAATTAAGGTGATAAAAATTTCAATCATTTTCATTATGATTTCCCATTTTTATTTCTTTGATATAAAATATAAAAATTGTCAAAGACTTAAGTGTTATTTTAAACAAATCAAAGCAATAACCTTCAGAAAGTAAGATGATACAGAAATATAAAAAGCAGTTCTAAATAATAGAATATAGTACATAATACAATGGTATATTAATTAAAATTTAGAAAAAAATAACCTCTTACGAAATTCAAATCATTAAAATTTGTAACTCCTTATTTTGATGGAATTTTATGCAAATTCGAAGACATTTAGCTACTCTTTCTAGTGGTCTACTTTTCCATGGTATTCCCACGACGAAAAAAAAACTTTTTTGAGTTTTATTTTCCATTTAAATATAGAAACGAATATCGACTTACTTGGGCAATTTTTTCAAGCTTGACTCTATTAGAGAGATATAAATATATTTTTTCAGGAATAAGAAGACTTTATGAATCTGTTTTAGGGTATCAAAAGTTTAATCTTCAGAATTTAAGATCAGAGGAATTTTAGAGGAATCTTATAAAGAATAATATCCATTAAACTCTTTATCAACTTTCATAAGACTAATAGACAATAATCTAAAGACCCAATTACAGGGTTTACGTCATCCTTGAATGAAATAAACAGTTTAATTTTTTGCTATAAAAATCCATGGTAAATTTTCCCCTGGAAGATAATTTAATGATACTTAAGATATGTGTAGATACTAATCAAATGTTAAGATTCAGGAAATTTCAGACCTCTGTATAAATTAGTTTTTGTGGAAAAAAGGAAGAAATATAACATTTTTCTCTAAAAGTTTACTTAACCGATTGATTTTAAATTTTTATATGGCCTAGGGTATGATAATTTCTTTTATAAATAGCTAACAACGATATAGCTATAACAAATCTATACTTCTATATTAAACTGATTCAAAAAACATGATGATTTTTTTTCTTAATTATATCGAAAATATTGTTGGGAATGACAAAAAAAAAACCCTGTGAAAGTTTAAGCTTTTAATATTAATATTAAGAGGTGCCACATCGCAAATTTCGATTTTCCATTTAAATAACATGGGAACAATATTCTTTTGCACTTTGGAATTTTATAGTTCACGTTGGTGACAATATTTCGGAATGACCAAGGTATATTCTTGTAGAAAACTGAACGATCTACAAAAAAGGTCTCGGACAAGTTTTTGATATATTTATTCCTTCAAAAGTTATTCGAGGTCAAAGTTGAACTAAAGAGAAATTTTAATATTTTTTCAATTTTTTGACGCAACCATCAATTTTATGAGATAATTTTATGGAATATTTTTTGTAGAGCATTTTTTTTTCTATAACTTATCTTTATAAAAGTTTTTGATATTTTTGACAGGTCCTAAGTTAATTACGTTAAACTGAAAATTCCCTGAATTATTATATTTTTAACATAATTTTTTTTAATTTTAATTAAATAACTGAGGAATGAAATAACTGAGTAATATCAAAAACTTTTATAGAGATAAGTTATAGAAAAAATAGTGCTCTATAAAATATGTCCTACAAAATTTTCTTATAAAATTGATGGTTGTGTCAAAAAATTGAAAAAAATTTAAAATTTCTCTTCAGTTCAACTTTGACCTCGAATTACTTTTGAAAGAATAAAGATATCAAAAACTTGTATGGGACCTTTTTTGTAGATCGTTAAATTTTCTACAAGCATATACCTTGATCTTTCCGAAATATTGTCACCAACGTGAGCTATAAAATTCCAAAGTGCAAGAGAATATTGTTCGCATGTTATTTAAATGGAAAATCGAAATTTGCGATGCGGCACCTCTTCATATTAATATAAAGAGTTTAAACTTTCACAGGATTTTTTTTTTTGTCATTCCCAACAATATTTTCGATATAATTAAGAAAAAAAAATTCATAATTTTTTTTGAATTAGTCTATTCTATATATATCAAATGGATAGGTACAAAATATATTTTTAATGATAAAACGAACAATAAAATATTTTCAGGTATATGAATTTTTATTCCATATTTTTCCTATATTTTTTTAAATATTGCAATCAAGAAAATATTCTATTTGATTTTTATTTGAGAAATTTAAAGCTCAATATTGCATTTCGTTTATAAAACTCATCATATTATTACACTTTATGGCAATATTATTCTTAGTTAATTATTTTATTTTTGTTTAATTTTAATTAAACATTTTTTCCATCAAATAAATTTATAAAGTTTTTGCTGTTAATTTGAAACTATTTTTAAATCAAATTCCTTAATTATTAATGTAAATATAAGCTCGATAAGCTTCGAGTGACGTCACCGCATAAAGCGTTCCATTGCGTATACGTAATCGTGTATGCATTGGCATTGAGTTTGGGCGGCATTTCCTTAAGTTTTCAAATTTCAATAATCAAAACAAATGAACATCATAAAATCTTGCAATTCTATTGGCTAATAGTGTCTTGCATTGACGTGAACCTCATCGCTCACTTCACTAAACATATTACATTAAGCTTATGGATAGTTATTGAAAATTCCTTTTCTGATAGAAATCTTTTTATACTAAAAATTATATATTTTTTTTGGGAATTTTTATATGCATATTAAGGTCATATAAAAGCAATTGTTATTATTCACGGAATTGGTTTTTATTTTAAATATTTTTCACTTTGTAGTGCCCTTTTAAAAAGGCAGCAATTAAAATTTATAAACAATATTAAATTAGATATAATTTCATAGAGCTCATATAGTTATTTGCCTTTGATAAACAATAAGCCATATTAATCCCTAAATGATATTGATTATAGGTCAATCGATTCATTTAATTCTAATATTTTTTTTTCGGTTTTTCTTTTATTTTACATCATATAAACTAATTGAAATAGAGATCTTAAACTTCTAGGAACTTAGTATTTTGTAAGTATATCTATACATCTCTGATTTATGGTTAATATATCTTTCACTTTGTACATTTCTCAAAGAAAATAGTATTTGAAAATAGTTATTGGATAAATCCAGAGTCAATCTTCATTCAACCATGCTACCCTGAATAGTTACAAAAAAGGATGAACCGATGAAGTTTGAATCGAAAAAAAATATTTAACTTTTATTTAGAAATTTCTTTTCAACATCTTTAAGTGTTTCTATTTTTTATAGTAAATTCATTGATAGAGAAGCGTTATCAAAGATCAAAGACTTCAATAAATTCATTTTATTTCTCAACAATTTTTAACTAAAATTGTCCATTGTCTTATTTTCAGTACTTTTCCGTTGACCCATTAACTGTATTTACACCAGCCGTGGAAAAAAAGACAGAACAAAACCCCAATCCATATATAGATGCAGAACCTTTAGACATATATTTACAAGGCAGAGTTGGAAATCCTGTTCCGTGGATGCTTGGTACTGTTTCCAATGAAGGAGTCATTCGAACTGCTGGTAAATAAAACCATATATTTTTTATATAAAAATAAATATATATATTTATTATTCGTAGCACTATTGGTAAATAAAAATGAAACGGAGGAATTAAATAGGCGCTTTAATGAGTTGGTTCCAAAGCTGATAGAGCTTGACAAAAGTGTTAGGCCCAGCGATATTAACGACGTTTACGAAAAAATTATTGCATTTTATATGGACACAGTACATGAATTTAACAATGATACATTCCCCGGTTTTACGAATGTAAGTATTCATAAGATTTTAGAAAAAAAATTGTCAATTTTAAATTATTTACATGTTTTTTTTAGATTTATAGTGATCGAGGATTTAATCATCCTTCAGCTCAAGCTGCACTCCATCACACGCAAGTAACCCCAAACGTTTTCTTCTATCATTTCGATTACCGTGGAATGTACAGCTTTTCCACATTCTTGACAGGATCATTGCATGATTTTGGTAAATTTATAGATTATTATTACATTTATAATTTAAACAATTGACTTTTACAGGCGTCGATCATACTGATGATCTTATTTATCTTTTCTACACTCCAATTTTGTTCCCTGTGTTTCCACCAAATGATGTACAAACTAGTCAAAAATTAGTTGAATTTTGGACGAATTTTGCCAAATATGGGTAGGAAAAAATAACTTAAACTTTAAATTTACTTTTAATTTACCTGTAATTTCTTCGACAGAAATCCAACTCCTAATTGCAATGAAAAATGGTCGCCCGTATCGGTTAAGACGAACAATTTGGAATATGCAAGCAGTGCAGACTTATACTACTTTAACATGTACAAAACAGAGCAAAATACAATTGCGTTTTGTATGAAAGATTCATTTTTCCCGGAACGAATGAAGTTCTTAGACAGTTTACCACTGGAGGAAAATCGACGACATTCAAAGAAATGACAAATAATTTTAAACATATAGAATACAAATTAATGTTGTGATACTTACATAGAATTAATTTATCATTAAGAGTATACCTCTTTCGAGTAATAATCGAAAGAAAATATGTAAATATCGTATTAACTACTTAAAAATATTTAACATGAAATAAATTTTATTTTGGCAATTTTATAAAAAAAAAAATACAATAAATATTTTAATTAATTTGTAAATATTATTTGCATAATTCAAAACCAATTACCCTTTTTGATTTTTTTTTCCGAAATTTATTTCGAAATAAAGTTCTACACTATAATAGCATTGAATCAAAAGATAAATGTAAATAGGTGACATCAGTTTTTTAATTTCTCTACAACTCTATGTGAAAAAATTGTAATAAAATAAATTAATTATCACAAAGTGTGATATTATATGTGAAACTTCATACTTTAAAGATTTTATAATTGTAACAATTTTTATTTTTATGTAATTATGCTTAATATTACTTTATTGCATTGTGTATACAGTGAAAATTATATTTTTATATCAATTTCATACTTTTATAAAGGTTTATAACTGATTTATTGTCGATATCTTAGCAAACAATTATCGACCATGTTGGAGTAATAAAGTATTTTATTCTGCACGAATTTGTGAAAAATTCACTGTAGCTAAAAGATAATGGTTCTTGAAGAACATAAATAAATAAAAGCATTTTTATTATGTGATTGCTATTTCTAACATTATTACTTTTAACACTCTTTCAAGTTGCAATAGAGAAAATTGAGTTTCGTGGGAAAACTTTAATTTTCCCATTTAAATGTTTAATTTTTAAAATTGGTGATTGTGTGTTTAATAAATTTAATAATTTGTTCTAAAAATTTAGGGAATCTAAGGTTTTTACCCCTAAACTGAATTCTAAGATTTTCAGCTTTATTTTCATTAAATTTTTCATCAATTATGATTATTTATTGTATTTTTGCCTTATTGTGTTTCTTAAATGCAAAACCAACGGGGGAAAATTGTTTTGAAATAGTTAATGGAACAGCAAATGTGAGAATTGTTTATACACCAGCTGTACGAACAAAATATGGATTTTTGAGGGGTTCTACTATGGTATCCCGAAATGGACGTACATTCTATGGATTTCAAGGAATTCCTTACGCAAAACCACCAATTGGGAAACTTCGATTTGCGGTAATTACTAAATGTTTTTATTATAAAATAAAATACAGTTTTTTTTTTGGAAGTAAAATTAAATTATTACTCAATACAATCGAAATTGAACCTAATAATTTGGGAGTATTGATTATTTTATTTTGTAAACAACACTTGCATTGATTGGTAGTTATGATTAGGGATAATAAGCAGAAAGATTTTGCTGAAGCAAAATTTTCACTGGTTTTACCATATAATGTTTTTTTTTTTGAATTCCCATATATTTAATCAAGTCTCAATACTATAAAGGTGAATTTCTGGTTTATATAAAAAACAACTCTTTTTTGGGAAATATAATTTCACTCCCATAAAAAGAAAAACCAGCACTTACCCTTGTTTATCTTACAAATTACCAACTAAAGTACGTTTGAATTGTTTTGCAGAATCCAGAAAAACCTGAACCTTGGACGGGAATCAAATTAGCGATTGATAATGGAGAAGTTTGTTTGCAAAAAAATTATATGTTACCCGGAGCACCAGTTTTGGGCCAAGAAGATTGCTTATTTCTAAATGTTTATACTCATAAGGTACAAATAAATTATTTTTTAACATTTTTTTTATATTTAATTAAGTTAATTTTTTTAACTAGCATTAATTGATTGCTTAGATAAATTTTAATCTGGAGCTGATTCAGGAAGACCAAAAGAATAAGATAATAAATTCCTCCTCTTCCAAAGTTCATCAGAGTCTTCCCAAGTCTTAAATTAAAATTTACTACAAAGATAACACCTACTTACACTACTTATTGTATAATTTCAAGCCTCTCCTAAAGTAAAATCTAGGATTCGCTACTGATTTTACTATCCAAAATACGTTAAATATTCTCAAATAATTATTAATCATTGAATTAAATGTTTATCGGAAAGACTATTACTTTCTGGTCGATTGTTAGAGTATTGAAAAATAATTTAAATTATTTTTGTCATTTCTATAGATTGCCTCATGCCATAAACCAGTATGCAGAAAAAATCCTGTAATGGTTTTCCTACATGGAGGAGTTTGGTTCTCAGGAAGTGGAACCAGTACTATGCAAGGTCCCAATTTCTTAATGGATGAAGATATTGTTTTAGTTTTGATTAACTATCGATTGGGAGTTTTTGGTACGTTTGAATTATTCATTTTTTCTGAAAAAATGATAAAAAAATTCATCAGGTGTAATAGAATAGAATCAATTAGTTAATTAACTACTAAATTGATCCAATTATCAGCAATTCCTGGAATTATTAATAAGAATTATGGTTCATGTAAAACTTTAGGGTATTTAAGTACGGGAGATGATGCTGCTCCTGGAAATTGGGGACAGAAAGATCAGCTATTTGCATTTCAATGGATCCAAGATAATATCGAAGCATTTGGAGGAGATCCACGTAGTGTAACACTATTCGGACATAGTGCTGGGGGAGTTAATATTCATTATCATATGTGCAGCCCTTTGGCTTCTGGTAATTCGATTTTGTAGATCAGTGCTTTAATTTCCTTAAATTTTCTTTGCTGACCAATAGGATTATTTCATCGTGGGATACTACAAAGTGGTAGTGCTTTTTCGTTATGGGCCAAACCGAATGATCCTTTGGAAACAGCCAAAAAACAAGCCCAATTTGTGAATTGTCCAACTAATGATACCAATGAAATTGTTGAATGTTTACGACATATCGATGGCATGGATCTAGTGGAAAGCAGCAAATTTTTTAAAGTAAATAGCACCTATACATTTTCTATTAGTAATTAAATATATTTTTCTATTTTTAGTACTTTTCGATTGATCCTCTAACATTGTTTACGCCAGTTGTGGAAAAAAGGACACAGAAAAATCCCAATCCGTACATTGATGCCAAGCCTTTAGACATTTATTTAGAAGGCAGAGTTGTAAACCCTGTGCCTATAATGCTGGGAACTGTTTCGAACGAAGGAGCTATTCGTACTGCCCGTAAAGATTATTTTAATTTTCGAAATTTCAAAGAAGTTATAAACAATAAATGTCAAAATTTTATTGTTTGCAGCTTTGATTGTGAACCAAACTGAAACCAACGAATTGAATCAGCGATTCGACGAATTTGTTCCAAGGATAATAGAGCTTAAGAAAAGTGTGAAATCCTTCGATGTTGAGGATGTTTACGAGAAAATTATAGGGTTTTACATGGATGGAGTGCATGCATTGAATAATGAAACATTTCCCGGTTTTACTAATGTAGGTAACTACAAAATTAGTATAAAAAACTAGTATTAAATTTAGAACTATATATTACAGATTTATACCGACCACGGATTTAATCATCCCGTGGCTCAAACCGCTTTACTGCATACAAAAGTGACTCCCAACGTGTACTTCTATCATTTCGACTATCGTGGAAAATACAGCTTTTCCTCATACTACACAAATTCTTCGATCAATTTTGGTACTTTATTAAAGATTATTTCTTCTTATTCATTCTCATTTAAAATTATTTGCAGGTATTGATCATACTGATGATCTAATTTACCTTTTTTACACTCCAACTGTCTTTCCTGTTTTACCACCAAATGATTTACTCGCCAGTCAAAAAATGGTCAAACTGTGGACGAGTTTTGCCAAATATGGGTACAGAAAAAAATTATTTGAAAATGTATTTTAATTATTGTATTTAATTATTTATATTTTTCCAGAAATCCAACCCCCAAATGTAGTACATGGAAAGAAAAGTGGTTACCACTGTCGATTAAAACTAGCAATTCAAACTTTGTAAACAGTGCAGATTTGTTTTATTTCTATATGTATAAAACGGAGGAGGGTTCAATTGAATTTGCTATGAGGGATTCATTTTTACCAGACCGTATGAATTTTTTGGATAGTTTACCTTTGGAAGAAAATAGGCGCCTTTATGGAAGTGGCCGTTATTTTTAGAAAAAAGGACTGGGTTAATGTTGATAGAATGTTAGTTTAATGAAAAAAGAGAAAATGTTTTCGTTTAAAAATCAATTTTTAATGTTGGACTTATGTTTTGTTGTTATTTTGAATAGATGCATTTTCTCAGTGCAGTTTTATTATAAAATGCATAAGTTACGAAAACTTAATAAATATTTTTCAAGAATTAGTTTTCCTCTGTTTTGTTAAAGCTTATATTAGCTGATTCTTTTGATGGCTGATTCAAATATCAGAATTAGATTAAAGTAATTATTAAAACCAATTTTAGAGGAATTCTTACTAGCTTTCTTCGAAATCTTTCTAGTAAAGTGGATTTTTTACGCCAAGCCTCCTTATAAACAATATGATTTCGTAAAGATTCCTTGGAGAAGACGTGCATAAGATTCGGACATCTTTATGTTTAATGAAATTATATTTTCCGGTCATCCGTAGCAAATTTAAACTCATGGGTCAGTCCAATTCAGTCGGTCCATCATTGGTCGCTTGATTATTTTTTTTATTCTGATTTTTTTTTGCTATCACCCCAACATGTTGGTAGTTCAAATTCATCATTATTTTAATTTTATTGTTTTTAGTATTCCAGTGGTGGCTATATTAGTTTTACTAGGCGCAGACATTTTTGTACTTTTAAGGGTTTGCAGAAACTTGATTATCTCAGGCCTTATTTGTCCTATCAAAATGAATTTAAAAGCAGTGGGTTCATGAAAATATGAGCTATAAGGTTGTAATAAGACGTTTTCACCTAAATGCAATTCTAAGGGGTGAATTTCAGCCAACATTTTTAGCTCTCATTTATAAAAACTACAATTTTCACGGAAAGATTGTGAAGGAAGGGAAAGAATACCAAGATTGTCGAACACCAAGATTAGTTGATGACTAGGGGTACGTACATACATTATTAGCTTTCAGGAAGAAGTATATGTTTTAAATTTAAGATATGAATAACATGGATAAAATGCCTTTTTTGCCAAGTATATGTCACATATTAAATGGTTAAATACATTATAGTCACCTACTGAAGTATGCATTATTTTGATATTTTGTGCTTGCAATACCTCTGCTCCTAGTCAAATTTCAAACTCCAAATTTTAGATGCATACTACTATCATCCAGTACTATAATGGGGTGATATTTCAGATTTTTATCTGGTTCCCCACTAGAGATATTGAGCTCAGAAAATTGCAAATTTTGAAAATTTCTAAATTTTGTTATTTTTTATTTTAAAAAAGCTTAAAGTCTCAGACTTCAAATTTTGTTTTTCAACACAACTAGTACCTAATTGTTTGTAAAAAAAGTTTTAACGTGTAGACTCTTTCCCTTTTTCCACAATCTTTCCGTGAAAATTGGAGTTTTTATAAGCTAAAAATTTAGGCTGAAATTTCACCCCTTAGAATTACATTTAGGTGAAAACGTCTTATTTCAACCTTATAGTTTATATTTTCATGAACCCACTGCTTTTAGTTTCATTTTGATAGGACGAATAGGGCCTGATATAATCAAGTTTCCGCAAACCCTTAAAAGTGCGAAAATGTCCGCGCCTAGTAAAACTAATATTGCCACCACTGGAAAACTAGAAACAATAAAATTAAAATAATGGTGAATTTGAACTACCAACATGTTGGAATGATAGCACACAAAAAAATATTTTTTTAAAATGGTCGAGCAACCATTTCATTTATTTTTGGACCACTTTATTTGGACTGACCCTCATATATTGTAGAAATGCAGAAAGGTAAACCATCTTAACAATGTCCTGAATTGTTAAATGATTAAAAAATACAAATATTCTGATTAAAGAGTTGAAGAAAACAGGAACATTCCCAGTGAGCATCCAGGCCCTGATTAATAGTGACTTTAGGCCAAAGGAACAATACAATTTCGAGGAATACCAAATAATAAAAAATAAAAATATGTTTAGAAATATCTATAGATGTTTAAAAACTCATGAATAAGTATATGGGTTTTCTAAGCATATGGGTTTTAATTTGTTCAATTTTCATATAGGAATGAATCAAAATATGTAAAATAAATTGTATATTTAAAAAAATGCACATAATTTGTTATAATCAAGCAAAAGTAGGAGTATTTAATTATATCCGTATTAATCAATTAACATGTGGCAATACTATCGATATCAATTAATTTTTGCAATTCAATTTTTGGTGGTACGAAGTTCACCGGGTCCTCTAGTAATAAGTAAATAAATATATATACCTAATAAATAATACGTCTCTGAATTTCTCTTACTTTTGGACTTAAATATTTTACCTAAAGGGTTTAAAGAACCATGAAAATATACTAAGTTCAAAAATATACGGCCAATAATTATTGATTGTTGGAATTTTTCGAATGGATATTCTTTCTTTTGGTCATCAAAAGTTTGTACTTATCAATTTTTTCCAATTATTCATTCAAAATTTCCATGGAATTCATAGCCTTGTTTGTAAATGTTTGACTATTAAATGCAACCAATGTTTGAAATTTAAATTAAAATTCAAAATAAGAAAAAAAAATTTAATACTGAATGATGATACAGTAAAAGAATTACACCTTGGGTACCAACAAATACTAATACACAATGTTAAAAAGCTAAAAACGTGATTAATTTCTTTCATTGAATATCCAAGTATTGGTTTATATCAATCATTCCAACTATGAAACGAGAGATGCTTATTTTGGCACCCAACACCAAAATTCATCAGATTGAATCAAAAAATGTGCAACAATTCTCGTAAGTAATCACATATTGTTTAGCCCCAATAATTTCTTCTTCTCCTCTTTAGTATTTTACCAAAGATAATTAATGGCGGTATTGCCGGTATGATAGGGGTTGCGTGTGTTTTTCCTCTCGACTTGGTGAAAACGAGGCTTCAAAGTCAAAAAATCGGACCCAATGGCGAGAAAATGTACAGTTCCATGTAAGTAAAAGATTTAATTGCAAAATTTTCCGAGTTTAAAATATACAAAACACATTTATTTTAGATTGGATTGTTTTAAAAAAACTTATAAAGCGGAAGGATTTCGTGGTATGTACTCCGGGTCGTTTGTAAATATAATGCTGGTCAGTCCAGAAAAGGCGCTTAAATTGGCTGGAAATGACTTTTTTCGGTATCATTTGGCTGATGAAAACGGGTAAAGTAGCCATATATCACAAACAATGAAATGCAATGATAATAAGGGCTGTGATTTAATAGATGTGTTTATATTCCTAAAAATGTTTCGAATTGGTAATTAGGTTAATTAGGATATTCTTATATCAATTTTAACTCATTTAAAATGTTCATTTTTGAATTTCCTAGATACTTTTAATAGTTTTAACTCCAAATTAAAGTTCACTATGGAAGTAGAAGAACATGAAACCATTAATTTTTTGGATGTTACGATACTTAGACTACCAGATGAGAGCTTAAAAACCGACTGGTATAAAAAACCGACTAGTTCAGGCAGATTATTGAATTATGAATCTAATCACCCAATCAGTCAAACAATTGGGATGATTAAAGGTTTATTAAAAAGAGCTTACAGCTTAAGTCATCAAGATTTTCATGAGAAAAATAAGAACATTATTATTGATCTTCTAGTTAATGATAATTATCCGAGAAAACTGATTGACAGAGTTTTCAATAATTATTGCCCGATGAACAATAACACAAGTAATCGAGATCAGCTCATTAAGTATTGTAGGTTTCCTTTTATTAAGGAGATAGCGTTCAAAATTGACAGTCTCGTAAGAAAACGATATGGCAAATTAGCCTTTTATAATTTGAAAACTGTTAAGTCAGTTTATACAAGGCTGAAAGAAAGGATTCCAGTGTTGAACCCCGGGCCGTAACTAGGCAAGGGCAACAGGGGTACTTGCCCAGGGCACAGGGGGGCCCCGGATGGGCCCAAGAAGACCCCGAAAAAAAATTATTTCAATTATTTTCATTCGTATTTTAATGAATATTCCAAATCACATATATAAGTAACACCACTGGTGGCTCAGATAGACGGGATCCAAAAAGGCCAGAGTATGCTATAAGAATTTTTATTTAAAAAAAACATATTTATTTAATTCTTAATATTTAATATTCTATTGTACGCACTTGACACACTATTCGTTTTATTGCTTACAGAACTTATCTTTAAAAAAAAGTGTGCAGTTTTAAATAGCACCCAATAAATAAAAAGCTGAATAATATAAAAAAAATAATAAAAAAATATTAGAAAGACGTCGACTTTCAAAGTGAAGGGTTCTTTTGCTGTTAAATTGTTAAGAAAAATCGCGGAGTTACTCCTTGTTCTGCTTACTTTTTTATAAACTGTATAAACAATCTGTTTTTACACTTATAATTAATTATAAGAACATAATTCTAACTGGGTGTTTATTAACTATGTGCGAATAATTTTGGTGTATTTTTGTGTTACGTTGTTCTCAAAAAACATACAATGTATATACTAGGGTGATTTTTTTATTTGACTTTTTTTGGTTCCATCGTGAAATTTTGTTGGAAATACCAAAAAAAAACTCCCTGAAAGTTTCAGCCCTTAATATTAATTTTAAGTCCTTGACCAAGACGTGTAAAGATTTCCCATTGAAAATACACGGAAACTCTGATTTTTTATTTTTAAATTTCTATATCTCAGCAGCATTTCATGGGATCGCTTTTACCGAAGATGGGTTTTTCTCAGAATTAAACGCTCTACAAAAGTGCCCATTGCGACAAAGTCGTAACTCACACCGTTGAGGTAGTACGGGCCACTGAACCTGATTTTTCCATAAAATTCGCGTTTTTTTTTTGCATTTACCTCGTAAATAACAAGAGCTACGGAAAAACTATAAATAAAAACCTATAGAGAATTTGATTTCCTACAAAAATGTTCCTGTAGACCAAATCGCGAAGATCAATATTAAACGAGATGTTAAGCCTTGAATTGATTTTTCTGTGTAATTTTTGCCGATCATTGATTTAAACTAATTAAAATCTTTTTTTCTTTCTCTGTAATATTATATGTTTTGTTCAGTATATTTATATAAAAATATTTATAAATATATGTATTAAAGCGATCCCATGAAATGCCACTGAGATATAGAAATTTAAAAATAAAAAATCAGAGTTTCCGTGTATTTTCAATGGGAAATCTTTACACGTCTTGGTCGAGGACTTAAAATTAATATTAAGGGCTCGAAACTTTCAGAGATTTTTTTTTTGGTATTTCCAACAAAATTTCACGATGGGAGCAAAAAAAAAAGTCAAAAAAAATCACCCTAGTATATACTATATTCATTTTAAAACATTTAGTTTAAATTTCACTTTAAATGCATATTTACTTCGTTAGTTATATTTTTAATATTCTTTAAGATTAAATACTCCTATTTGTTTTTTTATATAATGTCTAAACAATTGTCTGGTGCACAAAAAAGAAAAAAATCATAATCGAAAATTGGAGGACGGAAAATTAATGTCGGAACAATTTTCTAAATGATTGAAAAAAGAAACTGAGAAAAAATTGGACCCTGCGAGCGTACCTAGTACGTCCCAACAAAGTACGGATCCAACGGTCGATAATGCCACCGAAAAAGATAAAAATTTGATTGTTGGAAAGGACGCAGAACAAGAGGAAGTGCGCGATATCAGTTTTTTTTCCTACCCAAGACGACAATATTCAAAGTGAAATAACTATTAATTACAATGATCCGCCTTCTTGGCCATCGTTGAATAAAGATATAATTTACCTTCTGGTTATTGCATCGTTGTTTGGTATTGCCCAAACTATTTATTATATTGGGCTAGCTGAAAGTTTAATTGGCTATTTTAATTTAGTCATGAATTATGAACATCTAGTTTTTATCACATTCATATAAATCACAGCCATATTAAAAAGATAAGTTTTTAAAATTTATACTAAATCTATACTAATATATAAAATTCTTGCGTCTGTCTGTACATTTCGATTTTGAACCCAATTTTAGGGTAAATATTTGTTTCTAGAAGCCCTTATTCCAAATTTAACATTTTTAAAATTTTTTTCTGTCTGTCTGTCTGTCTGTGTGTCCCGATTTAACTTAAGAACGGAACAACCGAATTTAATGAAATTTGGTATTAAGATACAACAGACTTTCCCACAGACTATAGGCTACTTATCATTCCAAAAAAATAATAAGGGAAGGTATTCCCAAGGGATGAAAACATAAATTTTTACACTAGACCGGTGAGTTATATATCATTGGAAAGGTAATTTAAAGTTAGAAAATAATCTGCAAAAATATTTTTAGTTAAACTGATAAAAAGCACAGTATATTCAATTTAAATTTTAAAACATTGCCTCTTTGAAATATAAACCTTTATATATATAAAACACATAGTTGATGTTAATAGCGTAATGGCTTAAGTTTCTAACATTCTGATCTTACTAATTATAAAGACGTGGGTTCGGATCTTACAGTGAACCTTTTTTTTTTATTTTTATTTTTTACAAAATTGTTGTAAATAAACCTTTAGAGTTACTCAATATTGAAATATTAACAAAAAAAAAATAGTAGTAATAATAATAATAGTAATTTAACTTAAAGTAAATACGTTTTTAAAACCGTGCATACATAAAACCCTGTATTTATATATCCCCTCTGACTGATGAAATTTTAATATTCGATGTATTCCTTTTAAGAAGTAGACAACTGATAAGAATTTTTTTTTTAAAATTCCTACCCTAAAAGAGTAAAAGGGGTGACTAAGTTTGTATGAGAAAATGTAGAGTTAATCAACAATCGAAATTTTGAATTTAATAAGTGTAATTAATAAATAAATAATTAATTAATAATAAGTTTCTGTTTTTGTTATATCATTTTAACTACAGCATTTTAAATAACGTCATTTCACTAAATTAGTATGAAAGTATATGTAGTACTTATACTAACAAACCGATTTTTAATTTTTATTTGTTTTTCAACAATCAAACTTTTTAAAATCTAATTTTTATGAACCAATGATTGTGACCTGGAGCAATTATTTATTCTGCTGAAAAACATTAAGGGAGCAATTTTTTGTCATATATTTCATTATCAATCAAAATATAAAATCTTCCAAACTAACTTTTCTTCGGTATTCAGAAAAATTTGAAAATCGATTATTGTTCTTGAAAATATATAAAATATTCTTATTTCCTTCCACGTTTTCTACCTGTTTCCAACAATTTTGTATGTACAAGGTCTAAATGTGCGAAATCGAATTGCTTTTTAGTAATGATGATCAAAATAAAGAAGTTCATAAGTTTTTTCGTTTTACATTGTATTTTCCAAGTTAGTACGGCATAACGTCTATCAAACAATCGAAATTTCAAATTTAATTATCAAAATATGTTCGTAGTAGGCGCAACGTTTTATCGCTTAAAATAAAACAATGTTGATTTATTATTAGATTCAAAAACGTAGGATCTGCTTAAAAAGGTTAAGTTCATAAGTGAGCATTAAGTTTTTTGGCTTTCACATATTGTACACCTAAAAATCCGAAATACGTTTTCACAAATACATTAGTGGGCGAATATCGAGTAGCGAGCAATTCGGTGAACTAAAAGAAAATGGTTTAATTATATAGTTGAAATTCAGATATTTTAATAATAAGTGCATAGGTACACAATGGCTATACTTGATTATGGAGGAACTGGGTTTTTGTGCAATTGAACAAATTTTAATTTCGTGGTAGTTTAGTAAATTGTGAAATAGTTTCGAGAAAAGGGTTCATTCGAGAGTCGAGACAATGAACTGTGATTTTTACTACCATTCTAAATATCTAGGCGAGTGTTTTGATAACTTTTGACTGTTTTAAGTTATAATTATGACTGACTTTATGGAACTTAACGATAGTTTTTATTTATGAATAAATGCTGATTGATTTACGGATTAATTGATTCACGGTAGGTATACCTACCGTAGGTATACGGTTTTTTTAGATACTTTTTAGATATTTATAATTATTTTTTGAAAATTAATTGATCATTATATACAACTATTTTATTCTAAGTAACAGTTTATTAAATGTGCATTTTTAAAGTTGACAAAATAGTGTTTTTAAGTATGATTATGGTTTTCGTAAATGAATATAATCTACACCTACGTTACGCAGACGAAGTCGCGGGGATCAGCTAGTAGTATATAAATTTATACTAATAGAACTAAAATTTATAAAATTTACAGAAAATTATCGATTGGGCGTCAAGTATTGGCTGGTGGTTTGGCAGGAATCTTTCCCGTAATTGTTTCAACACCGATGGATTTAATGAAAATTCGAAGACAAAACGCTGGACATGAAGTGGCCGAAGCCAAAAAGCGTATTTTAAACTTTAACGATTAACCACAAGGAACAATCATCGTTAATTTTTTAATTTTTAGTTGGTAAAGTATTGATACCAGCTAGTACGGCAACAATTGTGTCGGATTTGTTCAAAGAAAAAGGCGTTTTTGGATTGTACAAAGGCATATCAGCGACAGTAGCCAGAGAAATTGCGTTCTGTGTGATTTATTTTCCTCTTTTTAGTACTCTTTATTTATCAGGGCCAATTGATACCCCAACAGGTATATTAAACTTTTTAACGCTAAAATTTTTTGATTTTTTTTATAATTCTTAGGGAATGTTCCATTTTATTGGTCATTTTTTTCTGGATTGGCGTCTGGAACGGTGGCGGCTTTTGCAGTGACGCCTCTTGATGTGGTTAAGACGCGAATGCAAGCTGGTGGAAAATACAGTTCAATTGCTCAAACTACAAAGTGGGAAATCAATAATTTCCTGGAGTATATTTTTCTTGAAATTTCTTGAATATTTTTTTTAGGACAACATTTATGAGAGAAGGATCTCTGGCGTTTTTTAAGGGTGGTGCTTGTCGAATTATGGTTATTGCACCAATGTTTGGTATTGCCCAAACTATTTATTATATTGGACTAGCTGAAAGTTTAATTGGCTATTTCAATTTAATTAAATAAAACTTAATTTATTTATAAACACTTGTGCCGTTACATAGGGTTTAATCTTTTAGTTTTCAATATATCCAAATCTAGAGAATATTCTTCTTTAATTTTTGTTGAACAATACAATTTTAAGTGAAAAAATAAAGAAAGAAGTTATAAAACTTATAGTTTTTGTAGTTTTTAAATTATAGTTTCACTTAAAGATGATAAATTAGTTGGTTTAATCAAAATATTAGACTTCAAGACTTTAATTTTTACTTAATGAAATTTTATTGAAGAAATATTCACAAACCATTATAATTCCAATACTTTTGTCCACAATTAAATGATTATTTCGTATACTTATTAATAAAACTTCTTTCACTACCTTTTCATTCCTAAAAATCGAAAAAATCTGACTAAAATCCGACAGACTTTGGTCACTATTTAAACAATGCCCGGTAAAAAGCTCTCAATTCAAATTGCGCATGCGCCATCTCGAAAAGTTTGACAACTCACATTTTGCCTAATAATATTTCTATTAATGAATTTAATCAAATAATGATTTTTTTATGTAATTTTAAAACTATTGGATGTATTAATTCATTATCTTCTTCATGATCTTCCTTATAAAATACATTTTTAGTAAAGTTTCAAACCAAATATCCAGAAGCAAAGCCGCCATTTACGAGAAGCTCAGGAAGCTCAATACAAAAAGAAATTGACATTTTTTAGTTTTTTTCCGCATGAAAATATTTCCATTTAATAATTTAAAGATTTTTTTATACAGTTCACCTTAATTTTAAGTTATTAAAAGAGAAGAATTAGTAAAATTAGTGATTTGAAACATTGAAAAAATTAATATTTGAATTTGACATACAAAATCAGTGTTATAAATTGAAACTTAGCAAAATATAAAATCCCTAACTATATCAAGAGACTTTCATCGCCATATGAAACTCGATTTGTCCTTGTTGCCCACCGGTAAAAATAAATTTTGTTTGAAAAGAAAATAATACTAATGTATCATTTAAACTGTAAAATTTTTATTTGATCTTTTATTTAAGAAAATATTTGCTTATATATGTATACTTTTCTTTGATAATCGAATAAGCAAAAGTAAAACATTAGTTTATCTTGCTTACTCCAAACAGAATTTGCTTCATTTTCCATCTCTATCAGGCTGGCATGTTTTCCATGTCTCACTACTCTGTTGCTTGAATCTTCACATGCTTCAATTGCTTCAAATATTCAAATAAGCCTATCCTTTTCTATATTATCTTCAACTCAAGCTATTTTCTTTTTTTAAAAAAAGAAATTTCACGAAACATTCTTCTTCTTCATTCATGGTAGCCAACTATAACACAAAAATCCCCACATTTCAATTGTTGACCAAATCATTACAGCTCGAAAATTTTACAGACAAATATTGATTTAATATTGGCCGTTCAACACATATCGCAAAAGTTGTTAAACAAAAATCATAAATTTAGTCAATTTAATCACAAAAATTAGTTTTAAGTTTTATTCCAAATGAGATAATTAGCGCTTGCCCACACTAATAGGCCAATAAACTAGTCAAATTATTAAATTACAATTGAACTATTGAAAGTGTTTAAGTGATAACCTCTAAAGAGTTTAAAATTATTTAAAGGTATTTTTTTTTAAATTAAATAAATGCTGATTTAAATATTAATTTAAAAATTATGTAAGATAATTTGAATGTTAAATTCCAAGGTTTTAAATTTAACATTTTAATATGGCTTTTGATAATAAAAAAAAGTAAATATTGATTTAAGGAAAAAATACTTTTTTATAGGCACTTTATTAATTACCGGCAATTAAATGGCTCAAACGCAGGAAAAGTTACCAACATTTTCGTAAGTTTATTTATTCTTTACAATTTTAATTCATTAATTGTATTAACTCTTTGAAATTGTTTAAATAATTTTTGTTTTTTGTAATCAAAGATCATACGATTCATTTCGATAAAAGTTTAAAATTTGTACTTATGTTTTAATAGCAAATTAATTTTTATGGCCTTGACTATTAGAAAAGTATTAGAATTCCAAATTATCTTTCAGTAGAGGATGAATTAATTTAATTGAAGTATAGTGCAATATAAAATTATCTCTTATAATATTTTAAGTATTTTCTAATCTTTAAATTGTGTACCATTAATTGCCTTAGCCTTACACATTTGTGTTTAAGTATTTAATATTTAAGTACAATACTATTTAATGTGTGTTTTTTTATAATAATTTATTTGTCTTTATGTACTAATATAAACTGATAAAAAAATTATTATAGGCAGTGCCGGATTTAAGGAATCAACATGGAAATTCCAAATATATGGTTTCCTTAAAGTTTTATTCTTTTCAACATTGTAACGATATTCATGACTGACTTAAATATTTATTTATAACAATTGATTAACTTTAAGCTTTAGTGGAATTTTTTGAGGAAATTCCAATAAATTCGGTACTGGTTTTTAGGTAAATAGTAAATAGAAAGAATTTGTAGTTTCTTTCTCTCAATATTGACGTCGAAAATATTGATATTGATTATTTCAATTTTGGACAAAATTCATTTTCTTTTATTGCATTTTTTATGGTTTATTAGTTTACAAATTGCTTGCAAACAAATTTAGTCTTTTAGAACCTGATTTTCTACAGATTTCCTATTCTAATTATAAACAAATAACTTTGTTAAAGAATGATTCCAAAAATTCGCAATTGTCAATATTTTTTTATCAAATTAATTTCGATTTCAATTCTATTTACAATGCTGAAATTTTAAATTTGAACAATACTTAGTATTTGTATTTTTATCGAAAAATATTTACTTATTTGTCAATACTTATTTTACCGCCTTCGTAGTTATTCTTATCAGATATAACCCAGTTATAGCAGGACATTTTTGCAAATCCTTGAAGAACTTTTGGTTCGTCTTGAGCTTTTCCAGCGATGCAGTGTTTATCTCCTCAATTGTGGCGAAAATTCGTCCTTTATTAAACTTTTCCGTTGTTGGGAACAGGAAAAGGTTGCGAAGGACTAAAGTCGATCAATATGGTTGCTAAGATATGATAATAGTGTTTTTTTTGACCAAAAAACCGGAACAAATAACGATGCGTAAACATATGCGTTATCATAATGGAAAAGCTCTGAAGTGCTTTCCTAGAAATCAAGACGTTTTTCTTATATTGCATTACACAAACGGAATATAATTTTAAAATTACCTTCCTCATTAAGCATTAAATGCACAATGCATCATGTCATTGTGATCATAGAAAACATTGAGCTTTATCTTCACTAAAAACATGGCTACGTATTGTGTGCAACCAAAGAATTTCCCATAAGTTTACATTTTTACATTGACTTTGTGATATTAATTTAAATAATTTTAAATTCACCAGGGATGAATCAAATCCAGCTCAGAAAAATGTTATTAACTCAAAAAAAATCCAAAAGCTTGACATTTGCTTAGTTAAATATGGTAAAATAATAAAAATACAAGCAGTAATATTGTGAGCTTTACAGCGTTTTGCTTACAATGGTCTCATATGAAAAAAACCTCATGAAATTTAAGGATCCATTTCGAAAGTAGAAATGATTTTTGGTTTCTTTCCGAATCAATTTTTGACGTAAACCAAATTTTCATGTGATTTACTTCCATCACTATTTTTACCACTGTAAATTATACCTTTTTGTTTTTATACAAGAAGTTAGTTTAATAACTTCCATTTCAATTTGAAAAATTAATTTGAGTTTTAATTAAATTTTAGTTAACTACTTGATATAGTTGTATATTAGAGTGCACACAAAAACTTGTACTTTTTTTGGCCACCAGACGTCGTGACCAAAATGGTCAGTTCCCAATGGACCAAATTGTCATTCTTGGCTCACTTGATCACTTTCATTGATATGAATGAGCTTTGGTTCTATTGTCATATCGATATATTTCGCCAATAGTAATGTCCTTTTCGAAACAAAATCGCTTATAAAGAAAAACTAAAGTATTTTTTTTTCTTCTTAAAAATAAGTTTTCATTATTGCTACATGGAAATAACTATTTTATTTAAAATAATTCCCTCTATAAAAATAATTTTATTAACCATTTTTCTGGCAATTACTGGATACTGTGGCCAAAAATTGTTCATCTTTTGACCAAAAGTCATCTTCGAGTCATTTTAGTAGATCTTCGTAAGATGTGAAGTACTACTTAGTAATAATTAGAATACTTAGTAATTAAGTAATAATCTGAAGGACCAAGTCAGGGGAGTAAGTCTCATGCAAAAAAATTTCCAAACTGAATTCCTCAATCATATCCTTCACTCGTTTTTCTTTGTGTCCAGGGGAATTACCATGCAGCAAGATCATTGTGTATTGCCTATTTTGATATTCTGGCCCTTTTTCACGCTAAAACTTGATTAAATTCTACTATCTCGTTATTGTAAGTCTAAGTCGTTATTGTATTTAACTACCAATATCTACCAAAAAGTTATTCCGTCCACGTCGATATCACCATTTTCAATGTTTTAAAACTCCTTAAAACACTGAGATTTCATTAAAAATATGCTTATCGTATTCTTCGACAAGCATTCGATGCTATTCTGTAGCAGTTTTTGTTTAAATGGCAACAGAAAACAAATGTTTTCCACGAATTGTACTCTTCAGGCACAAAACTTGACATGTTTAATGCCACATAAATGATAATGCGATAGAAAATTTATCTTTTTTACGATTTGAAAATCTTTGTCAAATATCAAAACAAAAAATCGCCTCAATAACATGGTTTGACAGAGCCTCTATCGGTTGCCACCGCTACTCATTGACAAATTACGGTATCACAGTAACCCATGGACAGTGGCGTCGCTAGATAATCAAGGGTCTTGATGCAAATTAAAAAATGGGGCCCCACTGCCAATGTAAACTGATTAAGTTTTATCAAATAAAAATATGAAATGTACAAATACTTTAAAAATGCAAAGCTCTGTTTTGTGTACTGCAGGGCAGGTAATAAAAATATTAAACAGTAACAACTTAAATTACAATTAATACTTGGTGTAGGAGAAATTTTCAAAAGTTCAGTTCGATCGAGATTTCTAGTAAGGATTCGAGGGCCCCCTGGGCTTGAGGACCCCGGGGCACTGCCCCGCCTAGCTACGCCACTGTCCATGGGCTGTTAACTTTCCAAGACGAGACAAGAATAGCCAAACTGAGTAGGATAATTGTGGACAGCTATTCCACAATAATCCTACCCAGTTTGGCTATCCTTGTCTCGTCTTGGAGAGTTAACAGCCCGTGCATTAACCCACGGAATATAGATACAAGGAGTCCAAACGGAATAGTACTTTTTTCTGTCATCAACAGTGCAAGTATTCAGAACGTACCAAAGGTCACTAAGATTTTAAGAAGGTATTCCAATCTTGTAATACATGAAAGGAAATGTGTCATGATGTGGCGCCGTCAATAGTGTGTTTGCAGTACTAACTTAAATCGAAATTATGTACTTTCTGTAAGGTAACTATAGCCACATTTTGACACATTTTTCATCGTAGAGAATTTTAGATTGGAATTTACTGTTTCTAATAATAACAACACTTCCCACGGAATAATTCAAATGTGTAAATTTGTGAAGAGTAGCGCACTCTATCGGTACTGGACCTCAAATTGATTTTTTTTAACATTACATTTGGACTTCTTGGATCTATATTCTGTGGATTAAACCATCAAGTAGCCCTAAGCTTTAGCTCATAGCCACCTTAGATCTATAGAACTACCTGGACATAGAAGTACCAGGCGGAATATTATAGTTCTAGATATTAAAAGAAGAATTGTAATTAATAATAATTATTTTTTAAAACACAATATATTTTATACATACAGAAAATTTTAAATCGTTTTACTCAGGAAAATGTAATTGATAATGATTTTCTTATTTAATAGACAAAGAAAGAATGATGAATATTTTGGCTCTTCTTCGGAATTCTATCAAATATAACAAATAATTCGTTGGCCAGAAATTTGTATAATTTTTTTTGTTTCATCGAAAATTTAGTTATACAAAGTTTATCCCACAAAAAATGATATTTTTAAATTGAAGAAATGCAGTTTAAATCGAAGCTCAGCAATTTGAGTTTGAAAATACTTAAAATATTATAATGCATAATACAATGATATGTAATAACAATCACTGATTTTATCTGATAAATCTTAAAAATGTAAGTACTTAAAATAATTGAGCCATAAAATGTTATGATTTTATGTTTCAACATATCAGTAGATATCGTTAAGATACCATACTTATATAGCTATTCTTAAACATATTTCGGCTTAAAAAATAAAAGCCACCTGTCGAGCTATTACAAAATCCATAATAGAAGCCAAAGCCATTAGTCAAAATTAGAATTGACCTTACACTTGTCCTAAAAATGAAAATTGTTACATTTTAGTTTTAACTTAACCTTGACCCATTTGCCCGAATATTTGATCCAATTGTATCTCAAAGATAATTTAAAAGCAAAATTTTTTTTTTTGCAGATTAGTTCCTAAAATTATTAACGGAGGAATTGCCGGAATAATTGGGGTATCATGTGTCTTTCCGTTGGATTTGGTCAAAACTCGTTTACAAAACCAAAAAGTTGGACCAAATGGAGAGAAAATGTACAATTCAATGTAAGCCAAATGAAATTATATGGATTTTAGGAAAATTTTCCAAAAAATTTTTTCATTGAAATACTTAGGTTGGATTGCTTCAAAAAAACGTACAGAGCCGAAGGATATTTTGGGATGTATCGAGGCTCGGCGGTTAATATAATTTTAATCACTCCCGAAAAAGCCATTAAATTAACGGGTAATGATTTTTTTCGACATCATCTAACAACAGCTGATGGGTAAATTGATTTTAAAATTGACTCAATTGTCGCTGTATAGCATATACCATTCAAAAGTGTATCATCTTCAAATTTGAGGACCAAAAAAAGTCCTTAAACTTAAAATTTGTTGATTGTTGATACTCTTTTGCAAAGGATGTGCAACAATAAATAAACACTCCTTTAATCGCTTTTATCCTGCAGTAAACTTTCGTTGCCTCGACAAATGTTGGCCGGAGGTTTGGCTGGTCTTTTCCAAATTATTGTCACAACTCCGATGGAATTACTCAAAATTCAAATGCAAGATGCAGGTCGTGTGGCAGCAGAAGCCAAAAAAGGTAAATTACACTCTTAAAATGCAATGAAAAGTTAATAATCTATTAATTTTTTAGCTGGAAAAGTCATTCCAAAAGTAACAGCAACCCAATTAATCCAAAAGTTGGTTCAAGAAAAAGGGCTTTTGGGGCTTTATAAAGGAATCGGTGCTACTGGTTTGCGAGATGTTTCATTTTCAGTGATTTATTTTCCATTGTTTGCGACATTAAACGCCTTGGGACCTCGAAAAAGCGATGGTTCCGGTAAAAATAACTTTTGTATTAGTTGAGTATTTTTTTTTCAACATTTTATTCGTAGGGGAAGCTGTATTTTGGTGCTCTTTACTAGCTGGATGTGGTGCAGGATCTTTTGCCGCATTAGCGGTGAATCCTATCGATGTTATCAAAACCCGTTTACAAGCTGGTGGACAATACACGGGAATTGTTAATGCAACTACGTAAATATACATTATCTTTTGTACACCAAATAAATTAAATCATTATTTCAAATTCTTTCCAGAATGACCTATCGTCATGAAGGAGTCAAAGCTTTCTTCAAAGGCGGTGCCTGTCGTGTGATAGTAATTGCTCCTCTTTTCGGAATCGCCCAGATGGTTTACTTTCTTGGGGTAGCCGAATTTCTTCTGGGCATCAAAAAGTAGAAAGCCAATTTATAAACAATAGTAGAATGTTTAGTTAAATTATACTTTCCTTCGAATTTAGTTGGAATTCGAAAAACAATTATCCTTCCAAAATGATATCGGTTCTCGCTTTGCTTTGTACATATTTTTTAGTTTTATTTTCGTATGATTTTTACAGTATGCATTAAGTGAGCATTTTAATCGTTTTTAAATACGTTATATATTTTTTTTAATTCATAATCATCGTGCGCAATTTAAAATATTTGTCCAAAATGTATTTTATAAATGTTATATATTGTTGATATTATAAAAAAAAATGTTAATGAATTGTATAAGAAGGTTTTATTTTATTGAAAAGATAAGTAAAATAATATAAAGTTCAGTTCATTTGGGGTCATCATACAAACTAAGAAAATATTTTGTCGGTATAAACTTTTCCCTAGTTCTCTAAACAATTTTTGGCTCATGTGTACTTTAGCACACCCACAATCTGACAACGTTGCATTTTCGACTTTGTTTTTAATTTAATTCTCGATTAAATCGGTCCATAATGATAATTTAGCCACAAAAGAGAGAATAATACCATATTAGAATTGAATTAACAAAAATATCGCGAATTAAATTAAAAACAAAGTCGAAAATGCAACGTTGTCAGATTGTGGGTGTGCTAAAGTACACTTGAGCCCAATTTTTTCCTTTTGATCCAAGAAAATATTTATAATATTGGTAATACATTTGAATTTTCAAATGATCCTCAAATTTGCAAATATTGTTAACTCCTTTGACCCTAATTTGACTGGACTAATATTGAATCCACTGAAACATAATACACAAAATATAAAGAAATTGCGTAGCAAAAAGTCAATCAATTTTGGATTCTCTTGTCAACTACATTGTATTTTATAAACTTTACTAGGCAATTTCAAAAATTCCCCCCTTAATTATATTTTTCCCATGACAAGCAATGGCGATAGTTCAATTTACAACAGTATTAAGGAAAATATAGATTAAAGACGTAAAACTATTATGTTTATATTGAATTCAAAACTATTTACAAAACTACAAATAGTCAATAGATAGTAAATACTCTTTTTAGTCAATACATAAAAATTTGGGATTCCATTCAATGATTTTCTCCAAATTTTCAAAGAAATGTGTACATTTTACTAGAAAATTTTCAAGTACTATATGTCTTTCAACGATTTATTTTTGTGATAAGTAGATAGTCCATGGGCTTAAAAAGCACTAACGCTTCCCATTCTTTCAAATCCTTTTAATCCTATTCGCACATTAATTTCATATTTTGATTTAATATATAATAAAGGAAGCAAATTGATTTACATTTATGAATATTTAATATGTTTACGTAGGATTTTCGTAAGCCAATTTTATTTTTTAGGCTGTGAGATGCTTAATTAGCTCCTTTAGTTGATACAATCTAACAATTAATCAACGCAAAAGACAAAAAACCTTCAGAACGAATTATATTTTATTGAATTTGTGTCAGACAATAATATTTCTAGACGCTATAAATTATAGAAATGTATATGTGTATGATTATTATGTAAATTGTTTTCTGTGTTATATTTTAAACTAAAGATATGAATTGTTAAGTGATATTTCTTCCTTATAGTTTATTTATTAATACTACAGTATAAACTGACATAACTGTTAATGGTTTTGAATGTAATTTAATGGAAATTATTACAAATAAAGTGAATCTATTAATAACTTTATTTTTTTTATCCAGTTCGGAATTTCAGTGTAAAATTGTAATTTACTAAAACTAATTCCTTTAAGGGAGTATTCTAGTCTAGAGGCATGAATTTCAGGTAATTTTTGAAGTGTCATAAAAATTAGCTAATTAATATTTTTACTATCCATTTTTTTATCAGTTATTTATTAACATTTCAAGAATACAGGAAAAAATAAAAAAAAGTTAAAAATTTCAAAAATTAGCAGCTGATGAAGTGGGGGGTCTCAAAAAATTGGCACGTGACCATACCTTCGATTTCAACCCTCCTAGTAATCTAAAACCAAAAGAAAAAAATATTATTAATCTAGAATAATGTCGCAATGTCTGGAACTACGGAAAAGTATGAAAAAAAATGTTCACGAAATGGCGACTGCCTGAAAAAAAAAACAATTTTTGTACCACTTTTTTTGACTGTTTCGAATTTTTTAAGAATAGTAAAAATCAAAATTTGGGGATGGGAATAGTTCCAGTAATAGACAAGTCTATAAAGAAGACTCTTTAAAAATTTCAGGTAAATCGGTTCAGTAGAACCTGAGAAATCGTGGGTATCGTTTTGAAAAAGACAGTTTCGAGAAAAACGAGTTTAAAGTTCCGCGCAAAGTTTGTCGCAGTCTAAGTCATGAAATGATATTTCAGACTTACATTTATTCAATCTGCCATTCCTGCTTCATACATTGGACCTTCCTCGACTTCGAAAAAACTATTTTCCGCGTTTCCCTCTTCATATCGAGCAGTTCTACAGTAGGGACAAAAGTACCAAGGGACAAAAGGTATTACTGAGAAATATGAATTCAGGTAGACGAAGTATCCTTAATGTCTTTTGTTCGATTAGTTCCAGCTAAACGGGTTTGGAGGCCAGGTCAGCAAAATACCTATATCTAAGAAAATAATTCGAATTTTGAAAAATCCTCTCGTAGACTTATTCTTGAATAGTTAAACTTTGAAAATATAAAAAAAAAAACGATTTTTTTAAATTTCTAGACTAGAATGCTCCCTTAAGGCTTGGAAATAACCTTTAAAGGTTTCAATCTAGAATTATTGAAATGATTCTTACAATTTTTTTTTAAATTTTAGCAATCAGTACAATAATATATACCAGTGATTCCCATAGTATAAATCACGGCTCCTTGGGGACCTGCGATGTCGGTATAAGAGTGCCGCGAAATATTCAATTAAACAACTCGGTAACTTTTCTGGAGTTTCCAATTTTCAAATTTGTACAATACATTAAAGATGAAATTTGAAAGAAAAGAATTTTCAAATTTTTGGATATTTATAAAAGAAGAATATCCCCTGCTTAGTAAAGCTCTTCAAATATAAATTTCATTCGTAATATCCTATTTGTGTAAAGCTTGGTTTTTAGTAGTTGCGCTAATAAAAAGTAAATATCGCTCGAAAATTAAGGTTGAACAAAAAATGAGGGTCGCTACATCCTATTTTAATTCCAAAATTTGAAAAGTTGTAAAGTAAACGACAAACCTATCCACCCCTTTAATAATTTTAATAATGTTAATCCATCAATCGATGTAGAATAAATTTTATGTAAATTTTCGTGTTTAATTATTTTTAACTAATCTATCCACATTAAAGTGAACATCAATTACGAGTCGAATCCTTAATGAATTCGTTTGGGCACAGGATTGTACTATTGACTATTGACTATTGTAACCAAAACCATGATAGTTATCCAATTTTAATCCGAATATTATTGAAACCTTTAAATTAGATATTTCATATTATCATAAGAAAAGAAGTTATAATCGTTTTTAATATATCGCGGTTAAATGAATAATTGCTTTTAAAAAAGGAAGTTTTCCGATTTCTCCAAGAAGTCAAAAATTTAGAAAAAAATCTGATGAATGAAGGGAGCCATAGAAAAAATCCAATGTATTATAAGGGTCGCAGGCCAAAAAAGATTGAAAACTTCTAATATATACTATAAGCTAATCTGATTTAATCTGATGTTCCCATTGGTGAATCCTTCTAGTTTGATTCAGGATCTCTTTCTACCAGTTCTTGAAAAAGCTTTTTTTACACTTTTTCAAGCTTATTTTTTTGATCATTTCGTTCAGTAGAGGACAGATTGCTGGATTGGTGTGATTTGACAATTTTACATAGCGTATTTGGTTTCCCAATTTCGATATTTCCTTTAAGTAGACTACTTTTAGATCGTTATGTAGGGCTCACTTTCATTTATAATCGAAATAATCGTTGTAACGAATTTTGCACCCATTCAAATATTGCGATTTTGGTTCGAAATACAACGATATTTAATTTACTTTTTAAAAGAAGACATTTTTTAAATCTCTTTGCAACAATAAATTTGGGTCACTATAAATAAGGATCTTTTAAAATTTATTTAATTAACTTAACAAACATCACTATGAATTCTTAGCAATGTTTCTATAAATGTATCTTTTTGAAGCTTTATGAAAAAGCTTTGTGTCATTTTCTTTGCTTAGTTGAAAAAACATTTCGCACAAACATGTTAAGAATACTATATACTTTCCAGTGGCATAGCTAAGTAACCAAGGGTCCTGGGGCAATTTAAAAAATGGGACCCACTGCTATGTGAACTGATTAGGTTTTATCAAATAAAAATATGAAATAGACAAATTCTTTAAAAATGCTAAGCTACTTAAGCTTTTTTTTGTGACTTTCAGGGCAAGTAATAAAAATATTGAACAGTAACAACATAAATTACAATTAATATTTGGTGTAGGTTTGGCTAACAAAACGAAATAGGTGAAGATTCAAGGATTTATTATATAAAGGTCGGACCTACCAACTGACTAAATAACAATTATATTTACAATTTTTTCCTAGCTTTAGTTTTCACAAAAGTATCAATAACTTCGTTTAAATCCAGGCTTGATGCGGTTTATTTTTCAATTGCTATTAGCGATAAATATCGGAGTTGAGTTTGGTCCATATTATTTCTTAAATATTTTTTATTATTTTTAATTTGCTAAATGACCTTCCAGCTGCTGCAGAAGTGACAGGAATTGTAAGGAATAATAACATTGCTGTAAATATTTCCGTTAGGTCGCATTTCAGCACTCCATATTTGCTCATTATTTCCTTACATAATTGGTGAACTTCCAACTGAATATCCAAAAGTTCAGTTCGATCGAAATTTCTGGTAAGGATTCGAGGGCCCCCTGAGCTTGAGGACCCCGGGACACTGCCCCGCCTAGCCCCTTGGTAGCTTCACCGCTGATACTTTCATACCCAACCGAAAAACTAGCCTTTAGAACTATAAAAAAATTAAAACTTTCTTAAACATTGGTTTGGATTACTAAATCAAAAAATAAATTCTTCGAATTGAAATCCTTCTATAATAACTTACATTTTTTGTAATTCTTGCAGAATAACCAAAAAGATGTTCAAAATACTGGACAAACTATATATTACCCTCTTTCGTCTTTAATATGTGGGTACCCAAAGCCTTCGGCTTTACTGAGACAAGACGATATCGGTTCATTTGGGTACCTGTTTTGTTTGGTTTTTTATTTTTCATATTTTTTTACTTTCAAAAGAAATTACTTAATGCTTAAGAGTCTTTGCGTGACTAAAGTTTGCCCTGTACATGTTCAATATGTTAAGCACGAAGATGTTAAGAAATAAATCTTTATTATACATAAGTTACATTACGTAGTTTAGTACATCCTTTAATGGAATTCATAATTTAACTATAGACCAATAGCATATATAAAACGCAGGTAGAAGAACCCTTTTCACGTTAATACAATCAAATGTGTAATAATAGGAAATAAAAGACCAATGATATTTGGTAAATATGATACATCTTATCATGTTGATCTCCAATGTTTTTCATATCAATAATCATTAGTCACATTATCGTTGGTATTCGTATATTTTTTTAACATATATTTTGTTTCTCCAAGATTTCAACACCTGCTCCTCTGATGTATGAATTTGGAATGGCATATCATTCATATACTCCGTTTTTGACTCCAACTAAGAAATGCAGAAAAAAAAACTGACCATTTTATCTAAAAATTGGGAAAAAAGTACCAATAAAAGTCAATTTATACATTTATAATTTATTATTCGTCTGTTCTATTTGAGACATTGAACATATTTCGTTCAAGAAAACTGTTTAGTTAAATTAATTTACAAGTCTATCTAAAACATAACAAATTTCAAAATTTCCTATATTGAAATAAAAAATAACATTTCTATAATGTTCTATCCATATAGCTCAATAGATAATTAGTTTACATACTAATATAATATAATAATATATATAGAATATTTATATATATATATAATATCTAAAGCCTTTAAATGAAAGGCTCGGTCACTTTTTCTTTTACTATTCAAAATACTGTAAGCTTGTTCGATACAAGCATTCATATATTATTTATTATGTATATAAGATGTTTCTTATCAAAAAGATGTAAACTTTTTGGTAATTGCACACAACAAATATTTTAAACAATTATTTATAGATAGATATATTTATAGACTAGCAATTTTCCAAATAAATAATTATCATTTTTGTGAAGAAAACATCCGATTTGTTATAAACAGCATCGTTTTTTTTTTCATTTATCAACTATTTAGACCGTTTTTTTGTATTTCTTTAAATTTCTTTTTATAATTTACCACAGATTGTTTAAAAACATTTTCATTCGTCTTAATCAGAGCAAATTTTCTTGTAGTTTAAAAAATATATATATATTTATATTGATTTGCTCTCAATTCATTTTATAAAAACATATTTTGAAAATAGTCGTAATTTTCAAAAATAAATACTTTTTTTTTTTTTATAAATTTTGGAAAAATTTTATCATATTCAATTCTCACTGTGTATTTACCATATGTATTTAAATATACACAACGAAGACAAAACGAAGCTCACCAAGTGAAAATTTAAACAAAAGGAAAATGTGTAACAATATTAAAATTTTTCAAAAGTTCAATTTCGAACTTAATTGTTGGTTAACATTGGATAGGGCTAATGGTAAAAATTTAGATGAGCATTTAAGCCAACATAAATTGTCCAGATATAACATTTAAATATATAAGTACATTGTATTATTTGGTCAGTAACACATTAACGTCTAAAAGGTCTTAAAGTACTAAAAATTATGCTTTATTTTTTTTCTAATACTTTGGTTACGCATTTATTCATTAAATATTCACTATTTACTTTTACGTATATTTATTTATTTATATATAATATATATGTATTCAATTATTATATTTTTTGGCAACGATTACTTTCCTAAAAACATTCGTCTTGGTTCAATATTCTTAAAATCTTAAACAATCTATTATAAACTTTTCTATTAAATATAAATATAAATCTAAGTTCTCATTTTCTTGTAAATTCTACAATCTTGCTTCCTCTTACCAAATTCCCAACGAGCTGTTTTACGGACGACATTTGAAAGAATTAAATATTAATTTAAAAAAAAATTAATCTTTTTCCACCCCTCTGGTAGTATTCTCGCCCGTACCACAACTTGATGGGATTTCAGCCTATTGTTTAGGACTTAGAATAACAAAAATAATTATATCTTTTCACTAAATGAAAAATCAATCATGTTTCTAATCATAATACAATTGGAAGCCAAAAAAACCTAATCAAAAAGTATAAAATAATATCCTTAAAATAAATTTTTAGAAATCAATTTACGTTTTATAGAAGTAAATAAAGCAGGTACTTGATTTTTTTAAATTAATTTAATGAATTAATACTGTCCTTATTAAATTACTTATCGATTATTTGTAGAAAATATTTTTTGAAATTTTAAAGTACATGTTTTTTTTAAAAATGATTAAGTACCTAGGCGTTTGTAAAACCAAAATATAAATTGCATCGACATAAACATTGTATTTGAAGTAAGAAAAAAAATCTGTAAATTCCTTTTATTGATAAAAAAAAGTTTTACTAGTTCACCAAAATCGGCTTTTACTTTTAAATTCAAATAGGATGGATCATTCATCCCTTTGAAATTTTTGAGATATAAATCAATATCTAAACTTCAAATAGTAAATGTTTATATATCATGGTATGCACTTACTTACCATACTTTTTTAACTAAAAACAAATGTTGATCTTTATTTTAATAAAAACGGAAAATCAAATAACAAAACATTAAAAAATGAACCAAATTCAGAGGACATGGCACTAAATTTTACAGGATTTATAAATCCACTTGTTAAGAGTATCAATTGTGAATTAGTTTTAAACAATTCACATATTTATTCCGTATAAGTACTTGAAGTTTTCCATCGACGCAAATACGATACTTCATATACCGTCATAATTTTCGTGGATATTATACGGCTAATCGGAAAACGTTTCCTTTTGTTCCATATCATAAAATTTTACCACAATTTGAACCTATTGCCCTTGTCAAACGTTCATCGCATAATACATTGACTTTGTTGCGTTAGCCGCCGATGGTTGGGACGTTGCTGGAACTTGAGGATTCGTCGGTGACACAATCGTGTTGGAACCCGACACCGGTGCCGAAGTCGGTGGACTTTGGTACGAATCCTGAGGCGAAACACTTGCGGCGCCTTCTGGAACGCCACGTTCGGCAAAACGGGCACTTTTCGTGGGTGATGCCGGAGTTGAATCTCGCGGTACGGCGTAATGTCCCTCGCTATTTCCACTATTTCGGTAGCCGTTCATGTCAACGTTAGTGACATCATTGGTTGGACGAATTATCGTCGAGTATGGTTGTCGATTGATTTTGGAAACGTACGTAGGTTCTTGATTGTGCCATATGTTACTATTAATCGCTCCAATTGCCGGCCTATAACGACTGGATGGGGGCGGAAAATAGTTGGGGTTTGGAGGTACAGAAGAAGTTTGCGTCGCTCGTGCCGTCGCAAATTGGCCGGCCAATTGAGGACTTTCACTTCGTGACGAAGCCATCAAGTGAACTTGTACTGGCTGTCCCGATGTATACGGTACCCGAATCATTTGTTTTGGTCCAATTTTGACGACTGAATTTGGATTTGATGGATCTGGCTGTTGTCTGATGATATGTGGATTCATTTTGTTGGAGGAAACCTGTGGAACGCGAGCATAATCTGAATATAAAGGATTCGGTGATAGACTACCAGTGGAATGGTATCCTTCGATTCGATTGTATGGAATTAAAACCATTGTTTGCTGATAGTTTCTAGCGACTTCCATTGGTGGTGGAGATTCTGGTCGACTGTTTCTTCGCGCCGGATTCGGTAGAGTTTGATACAATTCTGCACAGGCTCCACCACCAATTCTCATAATTGGAGCGTGGTGTGCCAGTGTGTAATGTTGTTGCGTACAACGTTGATTCGTACAGTTCTGGTACATATTTTCTTCTGCTAACGAATTTGGACGATAGGGAGGAGGTGGACCACGCATTGTATACGCACGACCATCCTGAGTATAATGAAAAGTTTGGGAACCATATGCTGCCATATATTTTGGATCATGCATTTGGAGTGAATATTCACTGCCAGAATCTTCTTTATTCATACGACTGTTCATTGGTGGTAATGGACGTGAATTTTTATTGTCAGTCGTTTCGGAGTAATACGGCCAGGAGATTTGACTAGAAGGACGAGAATGATTTTGGGGTTGTAGCTGGTTTTGTTGAATGATTTCAGTCGTTGATCCAAATCGTGGCTTAATACCACGTACACTTGGTCTACGATTGAATCCGTAGTCGTCGTGTTCGTCATCTTCATCATTATTAGTTGCTGCTTCCGGTTGATATCTAAAAAAAATAAGTTAAAATATCATAAACTATTGAAATTTTAGCCATGAGATTAAAATGTACGCCGAAAAAAGTAAAAATCAAGTCAAGAAAGTGTGGTTTTAGGCCAGATAATAAGAGGGAACATATTTTAATGTGTATTTATATATACCCCTAGTAAAAATACAAATTCAACCATTTAAATTTAGCGCGATTTTCTGCATTGAATGCAGAACTGTTTAAACTATGTAATTCTAATAGACCATTAACATTAGCTATACCTTAAGTACTAATGATATTTTTTTTTTCGTTTTTTCATTAAATATATGAAAAATATCATTTGAAAACAACAAAAATTTATTATATTATATTCTTCTGAATATTTTGGTATCAAATTTATGTAAATCTTTGAATTTTTTTGAAAGATAAATTGTTCTCATAAAAAACTATTGAAAACGCATATCGTGGAGCTTTTAGAGCTTTTACGTTACCTGTGATACTATTTCTTAAACATCTTATTAAAATATTTGTATGAGTTTAGTATTGCTTTTGAAGGAAAAATTCAATGCAAATTTTCTTGGAAATGTACGTTTACGCATCTTCCGAGATAAAATAATAGTTTACCTATAATTCTATTATATTGGACGTATTGGACCAAAGCTTCTGAACTTAAGAATGTTCGTCAATAAGAACTAATTTTCAAATTAAAGAAAAATATTCAGAAAACCAAATAAATTTTTTACAAATATTGTAATTATGCATTAGTTTAGAGTACACAGGAGTGAAAATTTTTAGACTCAAAAGAAGATTTTTACTTGCTTCCAGCAATGTATCGCCCAAACTGTAAAACATCCAACATCACTTATGGTTTGGAGCTGCATGTCAGCAAAGGATACCGGTAGGATATACATTGTGGAAGGTACTATGATGCAAGATCTATATATATATAAGTCTTGGAAACGAGGTTACTTCCACAAACTAAAGAGTGGTTTCCGAAAGAAAATGTAATCTTTATGCACGATGGAGCTCCTTGCCATAAAGCCAAAAAATTTATGGATTTCCTCCAAAATTCTAACATTAATCTGCCTTCTTGGCCAGGAAATAGTTCTGATGCTTATCCCATAGAAAATTTTTGTGCTATTGTGAAGAAAAAATTTAACTATTACAACACGGGTGGATCTGATTACCGAACTCATTAAGATTTGGCATCATAATAAAATATAAATAAAAAAGTAGTATAGAGCATACCAGGATGGGAAAAATAAATTATTAACCATAAAGGATACCACACAAAATATAAGAGGAGTGAAATTATTGTAATTTTTAAATTTATCACATTTAAAAACAAAAATATGTTTTTTTGAGTTGTTTTGAGTCCAATAATTTTCACACCTCTGTACATCAGTACATTTTTAAATAAAAGTTTCAAATAATTACGCATAAAGTTACGAAAAATTAAAGTAGTTTTTTCAACCCCTTACGGCTTAAAACACCAAAAATGCCTAGGAAAATTATACACTAAACTCATTTAATTGCAATTTCTTCCGCATATATTTTAAATAGGATATTAAAAAAGGGGGAGGTCATTCAAAAAAAATGATGATTTTTTTTTCTTAATTATATCGAAAATATTGTTGGGAATGACAAAAAAAATCCTGTGAAAGTTTAAGCTCTTAATATTTATATTAAGAGGTGCCGCACCACAAATTTCGATTTTCCATTTAAATAACATGGGAACAATATTCTCTTGCACTTTGGAATTTCATAGCTTACGTTGGTGACAATATTTCGTAATAACCAAGGTATATTCTTGTAGAAAATTGAACAATCTACAAAAAAGGTCTCGTACAAGTTTTTGATATATTTATTCCTTCAAAAGTTATTCGAGGTCAAAGTTGAACTAAAGAGAAATTTCAATATTTTTTCAATTTTTTGACGCAACCATCAATTTTATGAGAAAATTTTATAGAACTTTTTTTGTTGAGAACGTTTTTTCCTATAATTTATCTGTATAAAAGTTTTTGATATTTTTCACAGGTCCTAAGTTATTTGCATTAAACTGAAAATATTGTCGGAAATGACAAAAAAAAAATCTGTGAAAAGTTTAAGCTGTTAATATTAATATTAAGAGGTGCCGCCTCGCAAATTTCAATTTTCCATTTAAATAAGATGGGAACAATATTCTCTTGCACTTTGGAATTTTATAGCTCACGTAGGTGACAATGTTTCGAAATGACCAAGGTATATTCTTGTAGAAAATTGAACGATCTACAAAAAAGGTCTTGTACAAGTTTTTGATATATTTATTCTTTCAAAAGTTATTCGAGGTCAAAGTTGAACTAAAGAGAAATTTTAAATTTTTTGACGCAACCTTCAATTTTATAAGAAAATTTTATAGTACATTTCTTGTAGAGCACTTTTTTTTCTATAATTTATCTCTACAAAAGTTTTTGATATTTTTCACAGGTCCTAAGTTATTTACTTAAATTAAAAAAAAAAAAATATGTTAAAAATATAATAACTCAGGGAATATCATTAATTTGAAACAATCATAAAAAAATTATCATAAAATTAATAAAAAAAATCATTTTTTTTTTGAATCAGTCTAATATATATATATATATATATATATATATATATATATATATATATATATATATATATATATATATAATGAAAATAATATATCACAAACTGTACCAAAAACCCTATTTTTGTATTCTTCATTTTCGATTTATTTTCGCGAATTTTGTAAGAATCCGTCGTCAGAATTTGTCGCCACGAAAAATAGATTCACTACTTTTGATATACAACTGCGAATTTTAGAAACTAAAAATCATATTTTTTATATAAACAAAGCAGAAACGACAATTTTTGTATTCTTCATATTCTTCATATAACTATATTCTGGCCTAAAAAAGTAAATAAATGGTACTTTAAGTTTAAAGATATCAAAAACTAACCGTTTTTTAATTCGTTCTATTCGTCCCGCATCCTGCTGTACAAACATGGCCAACTCATCTCCAGATTCCGAAGCTGATGGCGTTCCGGCCAAGACATCGGGTGCCACCCGTTTTGGTTCTTCATTATTTTCGGTAGTTAAAACCGCATCGATATCTTCCAAACTATATTCAGTTCCAGCCGTACTAGCTACAGAAGATCTTTCACCCGGCTGTCCTCCCGCCGACAATTGATAATAATATTCATCTTGCAAAATTGCACCACTAACACAAGCAGTTAGCGGAGCCAACGTCGACAAGAACTGTTTTCTCGCCTCATGTGTCACATTATACTTGGAAACAGCACTCTGCGGATCGACAAATTCGAGGGACTTGATTCCCGTTCCAATTCCTAAATCGGGCGGTGCCGTACCCACACTGATGGTTCCACTTTGTAGGTTGTGTCTGATGTTTGCATCGTTCATCGTTTGAGTTTCGGCTTGCGTGTGCGTAGTGGTTGGGGGCTTTTCGCCTTGTTTCTTACCGAATAAGTCTGTGATTTTTTTGTATGTGGAAGACATTGATGAGTTGGAACTGGTGGTGGAGGATGATGACGGTGAAAAACTGTTCTTATCGATATTTTTGTTGTTCAAAACGTGGACATCACTGGAAACCTTTCGAGACTCCTCTCCAGGAGGGCTGGTTCTTTGTGATATACTCTCATCTTCGAGTGCTTGCTGCTCATTTTCCTCCGGCGGATTATCGTCCACATCGCACGTCAACTGCTTTATTCGTTCCACCAGAGAATTGTCGTTCTTTGGAGGCGTTTTCTTTGTACGTGGTTCATATCGAATTAACGATCGACGTAAAGTGTTTCGCTCAATCGTCCGCTTAATGGTATTATCATCGCCACTTGAATCATACTGCGGCAATAATTTCGAACGTTTCGACTCCTCAAAAGCTCGCAACGACTCGGACGTAACGATATATTGTTGGCCGTTGGTGTTATCAGTTTCGTCTTTGGGAATTAACGCATTGGCACATGGGAACAATTGGCGCACGGCCGAATTTGGTCGTAGACTATTGTTGGATATGAGAAAATGGTTGCCGAGCTTGAACGTTAACAGCATTTCAGTACCATCCGGTGAAATTGAATTATTGCAATTGTCTGTTTCACCAACACTACCACTGTGGCCGTGCATATGATGATGGCCGTCTTGGTTTTGATTATCTAACGAATCGTCCATTTGTTTTCGATTCTCAATATTGTCATCTTCGTTCATGTTGGCCGAGCTTACTTCACCATCGCAACTATTGCGCTTTTCTTCGTCGGAATCACAAAAGCGGACTGACCGTCGATTGCTTACTTCGTCACTTTCGGCCGTGTATGGTGCTTCAATTACCTGCAACAGAAATTCAATAATAAGAAATTATAATTCACTTAGTTCCTGGTGCATTTGTAAGGCTGCATCAAGAAAAACAATGCCATAAATTACATAAGATTAAGTTTTTCTATGACAAAGAATGATAATATATTGAGTAATACAATGGCTAATATATGAAGAAACTAGCTAAACACCTCAGACGTCTTGCCAGCTTATGGTTATAAATAAATAAATTGAATTTAGCAAAAAAAAGCTTACGAATTATTAGAATCATCTCCCGTATCAACCCGCAGTATCCCTCACTGTACCAATTATAACTTACTTTCAAGATATACGTTTATCAATTACGTTCAGAGAAAATTTGCTCTACCTTTAAAAATCACTGCACCATCATAACAATGCACTATTGACAGTTAGCGGCTTTTGTATTGACCGTTGAAAAAACCATTTTCTTGCGATCGCAGGTATGTTTTCGGCGCAAGAAAAAGATAAAAACAATCTTTAAAACGGATTGTATATCGTGAAAAAATTTCAGCTAAATCAATAATTTTTTTGAGTTTTTGAAATGTACATAAACAAACACCACAATTTTATATAAGTAGATAAAAGATACATAATTCATTGTTTATTTAAATCAGAGGTTGTCAAAGGTAGCCAACCCGCGGACCAAAAAAGGCACCTTTGACATTTTTTTCGTCCCCCCGATATGCATCAGGCTTTCATAAAATGTATACCTTTTATAATGACCAAATTGGTGAAAACCGAAATATTAAAATGATTACAGTGTATCTAAATTTAATATGGAGAATTTGAGATATAACTTCAAAAGAGGCTCCCGGAGTTATGATGCATTTCCCAAGTGGCCCGTAATATCATATGTATAGGCCACCCCTGATTTCATGTTTGCTGATTTTTCGGTATCGTAAAAAATTCTACCAAATCATTAAAGCTGTCTTTAAATTGGAACTATAAGTGAAATCAGAATAAAATATTGGTACAACTATTTAGATTAGACTTGTCTGAGACCGTCATTATATTTTTTTGGGGGGGAACACTAACATGTACCTGAAAATATCATATTATCGAAATTGATTAACCTGTTCTTCAATCATACGGTAGAATTCAGGTAGACAAATATTAAAGTACAATTTTTTGACCTTTGCTCCATAATAACCATTATTGTGAGCAAATTCGGATAAATTCCAAACAGGCGTGAAATTGAAAAGAATTTTACCTGCTATCAACTTGCGATAATAAATAATATGGTAATGAGAAAAATGCAGATTCAAAGGTGTAATTTATGGACTCGGAAAAAGGTGTTAATGTATTTATAATTGACAACAAATAATAAATACCTGAAACTGGTTCCAAATTCCTGACCTTTATATTTAAAGCTGCCATTCTCTCATTTTGGCCTTCAAGTTTTAACTATGTTATTTCATATCACCAATTGAGCATATACTTGAATTTTTCATATTTATATATCAGATCCCCGCGACTTCGTTTGCGTAACGAAGGGGTAGATTGTAATTTCTTTTCAAATTTGCTATTGGTACTGGTATATGAAAATTTTTATTTCTCTTATTTCGTTTACGAAAAACATAATCATACCTGAAAACACTATTTTGTCGACTTTAAAAAGACAATGTGTCTAATAAACTGGAAATTTAATATGGCCTATGTTCAACGAAGATAGTGGAGCTTCCCAACAGTGAAAGAATTTTTCAAATCGGTCATGTAGTTTCGGAGCCTATTCAATGCAAACAAGCAATCAAATCTTTCCTCTTTATAATATTAGAGTGGAAAAATAAATAAATTTCTGTAAGAGTATAAGGCAACAACACTTTAGAGTTTAGATGAATAAACAATGGACAACCATTATTAAATGACTCGTTTATTTTGAAAGTGGCGTAAGTCCATTTCAAGGACGGTCTATATGGTGATTCTTCTTCTTGTAACTAAAACAAAGTATGTTAATTATTTAACTGCTAACACCACGGATGAGAGCAACTAGGACTTAATCATAAAAGTGCCCAATAATTTTTATATTAACGATTGAATTCGTTGAATAGAAAACAACTGTTTTCATATTATTGTTTTTAATATTTTCTGTTATTTGCACTCGTATAGTAATCGAGTAAGCTCTGTTTCTGATTATTACATTAATGGATTTTTGTGTAAGAAAATCGGTTTTTAATTTTTTTCAACATGGTGTACCGTTTTTTAAAATTTAAAAGACTTATAACTTTAAAGGAAATTGGATGGGGAATTCGAAAAAAATAGTTTCGTAATTGTACCAAAATTGTATCATGGTTAAAAATTAAATCTAAAAGAAAAAGCTCTCTTGTTTCAAGGATCTTATAAACCGATAAAGCTCTTATTTTTTTTTCTAAAAGCTACTATCAGCCCCTATAACATATCCAAAATTGAAATTAATCGATTTACAAATTTCCTAGATTTTTTTTTCTGATATCCAGCTTTTTTTGATTTTTGAAGAATCGGTAATACATAGGGATCTGAAACTTACCGAATTAAAGTATCTTAATAAAACCAACATACCCTGAAATTATGAACCAAATACCCTTATGGGGCCGATTCACTATACTTATCGTCCTATGTTTTTATACGATAATGTTTAGTTTTATCATCCCTTAATGCTTTAGAATTATAATAAACTTTTTCAAATCGATTATGATTTGTAATTATCATAATTAGATTCGGTAAATACAGTCGGAGATTATAATGGGGTTGCAATCGGTAATTATATTACCTACATGAAATACATAGGATTTATGATATTCTACCGGAAAGCCATCGATGACCTAAATATAAATATGCAATAAAATATAGAAGAAAGCCATTTTATTGGAAGACTATACAAAAATAATAAAATAAACAGAGCTTAATTCGATTTGCATTCCACTATATACTCAATATGTTTGTTTTTATCAAGTTGAATTTGATTGGCTTCCAACCGTAGATATACATTGTGAGATTTATAATTTATTTGACTACTGATTAATTGTTTTCGAGTTTTTACGTCATGTGCATAAGGCAATTATAGTACAAAAAGTCCTTTAATATAATTAACTCAACAAAGGAGATATAGTAATTTATTTTATGCCATCACATAGTACCGGTGGCTTAACAGAGTTTACTTTTAGTTTACCGAAACGTTAAAACCGACGATTTAATTAACTAATTTTACGGTGCATGGTGAAAACAACACTGTAGATAAATGTTGCACATCTCACATTTCGAGATAATTCGCTCAGGTGAATTTATTTGTATGCAGTCAAGTAAAAAGCAGTCAACAGGGGGCTGCGGGTGAATGAGCAGATTTTGCTTACGGTTTCAAAAGCATCCCTTAAACAAATTGACTTTAAACAGAGGCCAAAGTAAGACTCTTGTGAAATGACGAAGACTGAGGATTTTTAATGTGGTTTTGCTTTGGTAAGAAAATTAATGGGGAAATATGCAACTATCGAAATGCAACTTCTTTGTACGATGCTTTTATCGTGATCCTCCTTGAAAAAATATGCATTTATAGAACTTATTCCTTATGAAAAAAATCTTTAGTTTACATTCAAAATTTGAATTCTTAATACGGAATATAATATAATTTATGCAACAATATTGTTTAAAAAAATTAGCACCAATTTCATTTTGGGATGTCAAACGTTAGGACAATAAAAATAAAAGAACATATAGAGAAAGCAAAGGGGAACTACACCTATTGCTTAGAAAAATCTCTCCCAAACTAGAATCCTGGATACGCTACTTGTTTCATTCATATATATAAGACTGATTCAACTAAAATGAAGATTTTTTTTTCTTAATTATATCGAAAATATTGTTGGGAATGACAAAAAAAAATCCTGTGAAAATTTAAGCTCTTAATATTAATATTAAGAGGTGCCGCATCGCAAATTTCGATTTTCCATTTAAATAATGTGGGAACAATATTCTCTTGTACTTTGGAATTTTATAGTTCACGTTGGTGACAATATTTCGGAATGACCAAGGTATATTCTTGTAGAAAATTGAATGATCTACAAAAAAGGTCTTGTGCAAGTTTTTGATATATTTATTCCTTCAAAAGTTATTCGAGGTCAAAGTTGAACTAAAGAGAAATTTTAATATTTTTTTAAATTTTTTGACGCAACTATCAATTTTATGAGAAAATTTTGTAGGACATTTTTTGTACAGCACTTTTTTTTTCTATAACTTATCTCTATAAAAGTATTTGATATTTTTCACAGGTCCTAAGTTATTTGTATTAAACTGAAAATTCCCTGAATTATTATATTTTTAACATAATTTTTTTTTTACTTAGAACCTGTAAAAAATATCAAAAACTTTTATAGATATAAGTTAGTTAGAAAAAAAAGTGCTCTACAAAAAATGTCCTATAAAATTTTCTCATAAAATTGATGGTTGCGTCAAAAAATTGAAAAAATATTTAAATTTCTCTTTAGTTCAACTTTGACCTCGAATAACTTTTGAAGGAATAAATATATCAAAAACTTGTACAAGACCTTTTTTGTAGATCGTTCAATTTTCTACAAGAATATACCTTGGTCATTCCGAAATATTGTCACCAACGTGAACTATAAAACTCCAAAGTGCAAGAGAATATTGTTCCCATCTTATTTAAATTGAAAATCGAAATTTGCGACGCAGCACCTCTTAATATTAATATTAAGAGCTTAAAATTTCACAGGATTTTTTTTTGTCATTTCCAACAATATTTTCGATATAATTAAGAAAAAAAAATCATTACTTTTTTAAATCAGTCTATTCCATATATATCATATGGATGGGTATAAAATATATTTTTAATGATAAAATGAACAATAAAATATTTTCAGGTATATGAATTTTCATTCCATACTATTTTTCCTACATTTTTTTAAATATTGCATTCAAGAAAATATTCTATTTGATTTTTATTTGAGAAATTAAAAGCTCATTATTGTATTTCGTTTATAATTCACATAATATTATTACACTTTATGGCAATATTATTTTTAGTTTACTATTTTATTTACTTTTAATTTTAATTAAACATTTTTTCCATCAAATAAATTTATAAAGTTTTTGCTGTCTATTTGAAACTAATTTTAAATCAAATTCCTTAATTATTAATGTAAATATCGATAAGTTTCGAGTGACGTCAGCGCATAAAGCGTTCCATTGCGTATACGTAATCTACGTAAGCATATATGCATTGGTATTGAGTTTGGGCGGCATTTCCTTAAGTTTTCAAATTTCAATAATCAAAACAAATGAACATCATGAAATCTTGCAATTCTATTGGCTAGTAGCGTCTTGTATTGACGGGAGCCTCATCGCTCACTTCACTAAACATATTACATTAAGCTTATGGTGGCTTATGGATAGTTATGGAAAAATACTTTCCCGATAAAAATATTTTTATACCAAAAATTATATTTTTTTTAAGGAATTTTTATATGCATGCACCACTGCCGTGAATAATAACAATTGCTTTTATACGACCTTAATATGCATATAAAAATTCCTTAAAAGAAATATAATTTTTGGTATAAAAATATTTTTATCATCGGGAAAGTATTTTTCCATAACTATCCATAAGCCACCATAAGCTTAATGTAATATGTAATATAATATGTAATATGTATTAATGTAATATATATATATATATATATATATATATATATATATATATATATATATATATAATAACAACCTAAACTCAGCAAATCATAAAATTATACAAAACCCATTTCTTTGCGTTTTGCTGTATGCACTAAAGAATTAATTCCCAACTGCTTATTTTTAAAAGTTAATAATTAACAACAAACCCAACAAACGTAAAACAATGAAATTTTCTCATTACTTATTATGAATCTAATGCAAAAGTTTTCCAATTTCATTTCCTCATAAAACCTTAAAGCATTACCATTGAAATCCTTCGAGAATAACGATGTCTTTGTGTCACATTCTTCACATATTTTAATGTAAAAACAAACCAAAACAAATAAAACGTGAAAAGGAATAAATGACATTAATCTCAATTCTCCACTCGAAGTGATAATTTAATTTATAGTTGTCTTGAATTATATATGAAAACTGTACATATATCCAAACACATTTTGGATGAAGCATAAAGGATTATTGCCATCCATGTGATACATAAAACAGAATAAACATAAGACATTATGTGGAAGAGTTGGAAAATGCTTGGAGATGATTTAAAGATGTTGTTTTGTGTTTGTATTGTATCTGAACTCTGGAAAACTCTAAAGCACAGACTATTGGTAACCATTGTTGGATGCATCGTGGACTTTGCAATTCCGGAAAGTTGCAACATTGAATTTATAAAATGAAGAGCAGAAACATTGTGTCACGGATTGTATGTTTTCAAGTGTATTATACAGGATGTTTCACAATTGTACAGAGGAAAATAACGGCGTTATTCTTCACGAAAATGTAATGTCCTTAATGCAATGATTTTTAAGATATCAAAGAATGAATATTTAACGATCAAAATGCTAGAATTACGTAGTAACAATTCAAATATAAGACAGTTGTTCTACTTAATCAATTTTCGTTCCCATAAGGACCAAAGGCTGTATTGATCTAACGGAAATTATGACTCCAGGACTGGATTCAACACTTGAGGAATCTATGGACTATATCGGTGATGGGAACCAGGTTTCCTACAAAAAAATTCTTATACTAATTAGTCGAAATAAAAAGTCTTCTTAGTACTGATGTTAGCGGAACTGGCACATCAGTTATAAGTGGATGGAATAACTAAAATATGATACAATTTTAAACCCAATTTTTACTTTTAATGCCAATATAATAGACAAATGTATGTATGACGGCAAAGCAGAGAACGAAAAATGTTTACACATACATATTAGACTGGGCCAAAAAAATCGACTTTTTTTTTTGAAAAGTATATCAAAAATATGGTGGCAAAAGAAAAATATCGGGATGGTTTGAGAATTTAATATTAGTATTAAGAGGTCTATTATCTTTAATTTAGATTTTTTATTTGTGCTTTCATTTTTGCGTCAATGCTGTCAAACTATCAAGGTAAAAAAATTCATCTGTACATATGTTCACAGAAAATTAAATTCCCACAAAAACGTTTCTTTGAAAATTTTTGCCAGACACGACGTCTGGCATGGAAAATGATTTCCGAATAATCAAACTTTAAACAATGATATAATTTTTAAATTTATCTTCTTTATTTTGGACGAAAAAATAAATAGAAATAGAAATAAACATTATAGATTCTTAAAGGGAATTTAATGCTCTACAAAAAAGGTCTCTTAACGTTTTTACATAAAATCACTTCTTCAAAAGTTATTCACAATTAAAGTTGAAGGAAAAATTAAATTATTGTTTTTTTCGTTGTTGAACCAATTTTGAAAGAGTAACTTTATGTAAAAACGTTAAGAGACTTTTTTTATAGAGCAATGAATTCCTGTCAAAATCTATATTGCCCATTTCTATATATTTATTTGTCCGTTTGTTACAAAATTCCAAAATAATGAAGATAAATCAAAAAATTATATCAATGTTTAAAAAGCTTGTTTATTCGGAAACAGCGTGTCTGGTAAAAATTTTTAAAGAAAAGTTTTTTATAGGGAATTTAATTTTCTATAAATATATGTGCAGATGAATTTTTTTACCTTGATAGTTTGACAGCATTGACGCAAAAATGAAAGCACAAATAAAAAATCTAAATTAAAGATGATAGACCTCTTAATACTAATATTAAGGTCTCAAACCTTCCCGATATTTTATTTTTGTCACCTTGAACAATATTTTCGATATACTTGTCAAAAAAGAAATAGTCGATGTTTTTGGTCCAGTCTAATACATATATAAAAATAATTGTCTCAATTTTAACAAAGTGATTTTTGTCATTGGTTTCAACTGTCATTTTGTTATCATTCATTTACTAATTTTTGTCATTTGTCAGTTCTGTCAGTGTTGTAGTGTTCTAATCCAGCACCGAAGACACACCGACAGCTCCTGAACAAACCCGAGCGCATGTGACGTCATAATGTTAGTTGTCACTCATTGCAGTTGATACAGAAATAATAAGTACAGTGTTTTGATTGATTTAATTCTGTTGTGATAGTTAAATATTGAAATTTATATTGAAAATGTCGAACCTTAAAAGTTATCGTTCTGGTTTTGTACCATTATGTACGAATACTACAAAAACAACTCCTAACAAAATGTTTTTAAATGTTTCTCAAGATGGCAAAGGTCGAAATAAATGGTTTCAAGCAGTGCACTTATATTTTTGGAATTTGCCTATATAAATCCTTTATGACACATAGCTAATTGGAATCAACTAACGACTTGGTTTTTAAGCAATAAATTTTCAATATTATTGTCTAGTCACGTGTAATAGCTGTAAACGCTGTACTGTTATTAAATAGCTCTAACATTATGACGTCACAACTATGGTAACCACTCATGGCGCGTTTATAGTCACGTGATTTTTTTTTAAATTTTATCAATTTTAATCGTTTATAATTAATTGAAATTTTTTTTTTAAGTTTTTTGCATTAAATATCAATATTATTAATAATAAAGTTTTAAAATACATGAAAAAAATCAATAGTTTTTTTTTTCAAAATCCCAGTTATCTAGCAAAAAATTTTGGTAAATTTCAAAATATGTTTTGTTTTGAGAAAAAATAACGTCCGTAAACTTTTTCAATGCAATTATAAAACGGCCTGTATATATTTAAATGAAATGTGTCAAGTGTAATCATAACTTGAACCTCAGTATGGTTGTTCAGTATACAAACATATGAATGTGCATCAACCGACTACGATGCAATATGGGTGCATATGTGCATTGTACACAGTACAATGTACAGTATTTACATCAATAAACGTACGGCATAAGATATTTATGCAATAACAAACGTAAATATTTATCTATGTAAAATGACTTACTTGAGTTCTTGCCGGGACCGGAACTTCCACCGATTTTTGACTCTCGCCATTCGATTGTTGTGCATATTGTTGCTGCTGCTTATTCCATAGGCGACCACCTTTTAAGATTCCACTAATTGGCGATCCCATATTTGTTGGAACTATCGATTTGGAGGAATTATTTTCCTCGTTGCCTGAATTTGTCGTTTCGCCATCGGCTTCATGCAAAATTCGACGTTCCGTAACCGATGTCATTGTTATTGTTTCCATAATATATCTTTGTTGCGCTTCTGTAACAATGTAAACTCGCGTTTAAAACCATTTTCCACAACAAAAAAAAACACACAGATTAACATTCACCGAAAACAGCAACAATTAAAAAACTTGTACAACTCTATCTGTTCTTTAAACGCATGGTTCCTCCACCAACGCCAACATGGTCGAGACAATTGAGTCGCGAACAAAGACCATGAATGAAACGAGAAAATATGGAGAATTGGGAAATAGTTGTTAAGTTCTATATACTATACATATATTTGTGTGAATAATTATGAATTAAATCGCTCATCCACTCGCCTCAAGATTCTACATAAATGAGCTTGAGAAATTCAAATTATTCCACATCTTGTGGGAACTGTCGGTCTTGTTGAATTTCTATAACACAGTTTTGCGAGTATGCAAATAATTTTGTACATAAGTGATGGCTGTCTTTGCCAATTTTAATTAATCACTGACAATCGTATTACTTTATTGTTTTGATCAAAAACGTGAATAAATATATGAAACGTTTGCAGTAAACGTATACTTGTGTTAAAAATGAGGCAAAGTCTTTTTTGCATTCGTACTAAAGTGTCATATACATACATACATACATGCAACCATATTGTTCGCCTACATTTTTATTTTGGTAACTAGTTTTGGTCTTTTATGGCCGTTGTGAAGGTTACAAGAAATTTCTGTTTTCAATAAAACATGTTATACCCAAAAAAAAAGAAGATAAAAAGTTGCTTGTTATGCATTCGGTTGATTCACCAGAGAATTACAAATCAATTTTTTGCGAATGTTATATATTTGTTTTTGATAAATTGTACGTTTATAATCAATCAAGTGTCTTTAAACGGTGGCCTTCAAAACTTTTAAATAAAACAGGCTTAAAAATGAATTTATTGAACAAGTGCGAGTTTAACTCGTTTACCAGGGTATCCGTACAAACTTTACATTAAGTCCACCACGAAGAGGACGACTTGAAAAATTTTACCAATTTTTTTCGAAATTTATCATTGAAATTTGTATGAATTTCAGGCTAGGCGGGGCAGTGCCCCGGGGTCCTCAAGCTAAGGGGGCCCTCGAATCCATACTAAAAATCTCGATCAAATTGAACTTTTGAAAATTCAGTTAGAAGTTGACCAATTATGTAAGGAAATAATGAGCAAATATGGAGTGCTATAATGCGACCTAACGGAAATATTCACAGCAATATTATTATTCTTTACAACTCCTGTCACTTCTGCAGCAGCTGAAAGGTCATTTAGCAAATTAAAAATTATAAAAAATTATTTAAACTATAATATGAGCCAAACTCGACTTCGATATTTATCGCTAATACCAATTGAAAACAAAATACATCAAGCCTGGATTTAAACGAAGTCATTGATACTTTTGCGAAAACTAAAGCTAGGAAAAAATTGTAAATATAATTGTTATTTAGTCAGTTGGTAGGCCCGACCTTTATATAATAAACCTTTGAATCTTTTCTATTTCGTTTTATTAGCCAAACCTACACCAAGTATTAATTGTAATTTATCTATGTTGTTACTGTTTAATATTTTTATTACCTGCCCTGCAGTGCACAAAAAAGAGCTTAAGTAGCTTAGCATTTTTAAAGTGTTTGTATATTTCATATTTTTATTTGATAAAACCTAATCAGTTTACATAGCAGTGGGGCCCTATTTTTTAATTTGCTCCAGGGCCCTTGGCAACCTAGCTACGCCACTGCTCAGAATGCGATATATGAATCGTTAGAAAAAAATTAATAATCACTCATGCGAATGATACAAATATACGCTGCTCAGGCAATACTTGGGCTGAAATAAACCTGATTTTAACTCGATGGTTAATCAAAATTGACCTTTGGTTAAGAGAAAATCATTTGTCTCTCAACATAGATAAGTCTACGTATATTACGTATGGTAGTTACATAGATAGCATTCCTGATAATTTCCACTTTAAAATAAATAATTTTGAACTTAAAAGAGTAAATAATTGTAAGTATCTGGGACTAACTTTTGATGCACACATGAAATGGAACTCACATGTCTATGAATTAACAAAAAAAAGGTACTTTTCATTCATCTTTTTTAAATTGAGCAAATGTTTAAGTCCCTCGGTATTAAACATTATTTATCATGGGTTATTTGAAAACATAATCAATTATGGCATAATTGCATGGGGTGGGGCATATGAAAATAGTGTCAGGCCATTGACTACTATCCAAAATCGCTTTATTAATTATTTCATTTCACGTAGTATTGTTGATATTACCCCTTGGTATCAGGGAATCATTTATCATCAATGCTTTAACATACTACTATAATGAGTGTAAAGACCAATATAATAACACGAATAAACAAACTAGATCTAATTTGTTAACGCTGCCAAAAACTATCAGCACTAAAAATCCATTTCTTATTGCAATAAAATATTTAAAAGTTACTCAACCATCTTAAAACACTTAATTTTAAGCGAAAGCAATTGAGGAAAACATTAGTAAGCACAATGGGTACCTTCAGTGACTAGTCACTGACACAATTTTTAATTTTCAATTTTCAATTAAAATTGTATTTATTTATTCTATTGGTAATTCTTTTTTAACTTGGTAACTTTTAAATTTGTTACTCTGGTTTAAATATATGCAATTATACTATGCACTAAATTACAATTGTAATATTCCAGTTCTATGTACAGATGCTTTGCATCTCTATGGAATGTATAGAGGAAGTAAAATAAAAATAATAATAATAAAAATATTAGTTTACTTCGACTCTGAGATTGAAAGTTTTTAGGATAGCGTTATATAGAAACACGAGAAAACTTTTTGAAGAAACTGCAGAAAATTTGATTCTTAATTAAGAGTTTAAGACAAGGTTTTGTATGCTAAAAGAGCAATTCCGTAATACATGGAAAAAGATAAGAATTGCGAAAGGAGTATTATAATCTAGAACCAGATTTTCCTTATCCTATTCTTTAAATATTTTAATTAAAATTTTCATTTTACTTTTGAATTTTTACGTTATAAAATCGTAACTATAAATGCGAACCCTTTAATTATTGTCTAAAATGTTTTTCATTATTATTTAATAAATTAAAAAATTAACCATTGGGCCAGTCTAATTCAGTCGGTCCAGCACTGGTCGCTTGATTTTTTTTTTAATTCTGATTTTTTTTTGCTATCACCCCAACATGTTGGTAGTTTAAATTCATCATTATTTTAATTTTATTGTTTTTAGTTTTCCAGTGGTGGCCATATCAGTTATACAGGGCGCAGACATTTTTGCACTTTTAAGGGTTTGCTGAAACTTGATTATCTCAGGCCCTATTTGTCCTATCAAAATGAAACTAAAAGCAGTGGGTTCATGAAAATATAAACTATAAGGTTGTAATAAGACGTTTTTACCTAAATGTAATTCTAAGGGGTGAAATTTCAGCCTAAATTTTTAGCTCTCATTTGGAAAAACTCCAATTTTTACGGAAAGATTGTGAAGAAAGGAATAGAGTCTAGACGTTAAAACTTTTTTTACAAACAATTAGGTACTAGTTCTATTCAAAAACAAAATTTGAAGTCTGAGACTTTAAGCCTTTTTAAAATAAAAAATAACAAAATTTTCAAAATTTGCAATTTTCTGAGCTCAATATCTCTGGTGGGGGACCAGATATAAATCTGAAATATCACTTCATTATAGTACTGTATAATAGTATTATGCACATAAAAATTGGAGTTTGAGATTTGACTAGGAGCAGAGGTATTGCAAGCACAAAATATCAAAATAATGCATACTTCAGTAGGTGACTATAATCTATTTAACCATTTAATATGTGGCATATACTTGGCAAAAAGGGCATTTTACACAAAACAATATATACTCGGGGCTAAAAGTTATTCGTATCTTAAATTTAAAACATATGCTTCTTCCTAAAAGCTAATAATGTATGTAATCTATGTCATTAGTTCAGGTCCTACACTTTTATATTATACAGCAAAAAGTATGATATTACTATTTTAATTTATGATATAATTTTTTTCCGTGAAAAACCAAAAAATTTTCACTCAATTTACTATTAATTTTAAATTTATAATTGTCCTTAACTAAACTCCAAAGAATTTGTCTGACTGATATTCAATGTGGCTCAAATTTTATGAGTTTTATATTGTCTTAATACTATACTTCGCAGATAAAGTGGACATTTTTTCTATATTTTGATACTTCTTAACAAATTTCATAATTCCAACCAAATGGAATTTTTCTATAGGATTAAATCTGCAAAAAAATAGACAATAATTAATATCAGTGATTTTCAATTTTGTTAAATTAGAAACTTAATTTTATCCCTTCAAAGTAACTTATCTTTTCGTATATTATATGAATTTGAACTTACAAAAAATAATTTTTACAAACCAATAGACGGATAACGAAATAATCCCATATCTAAGGGTTCCATGTTTTTCTTTCGAAGTTCGAAACCCTAAAAAGAATATAAATAATTTATATATAAGGAAAAAGACAAATGATTTATTCAAACATACAAAATGCATAAATTGATGAAATCCTTTTCATTAAATTTGTTTCTTTATACTTTATGTGCTATCGATTTGCCAAAGTCAACCATTACGTGTTCTGTTTCGAATTTCTATTACCATCAATTGAACAATATTGCCAAAATATTACAATTTATTCAATTCATTTTTTCTTTTCAAAAACCGACGAAATATTTATAAACGATGAAAACATAATTCGTGAAAATTTTCCGTGGTATAATAAATATATATCAAAGGAAGTAATTTACAATGTAGGTCTTTCTTTAGCGATAAAAGTTTGCTGGGCATGAGTGGTGGTGAGTTTTCCCCGTTTTAGCATTTTCCTGCCATTGCTTGACACACATTTCCACCAACATTGATGGATTATTTTACTCTTAAGTTCTTTGTCGAACTTTTCTCAACAGTTGTCGTTGTAATTATTTTGGGATTAAATCTGCATTTGGTTCATTTCTTTGTACCCATTCTTGAAAAAATGTTTTTTCATGTTCTTTATGTGAAAATATCATTAATGAGGAATATGTAAATGAAACTCTTGACTTTTCTGAAAGATATGAAATAAAAATTCTATATAAAACGTTTTAAATTAATTGCAATACGTAAAATTTAAAAGCTCATTAAAAAAGTTTTAAATTTTCTACGTTTGTTAATACAAAAAATATGGGTTTCAAAGAAAGTATGCGTAATATTTCGTCGTTAAATATAATAATTAAATTAAAGTTATATGTTATCTCGTTATTTAATGTTAATTAGAATATAATTAATTTTAAACCCGTCTAACCCTGAAATGCAAGCTTTGAAAGCTGTCCCACATCAAATTCAAATGTGACACCTCTGTTTTCTTGTAAGCAGTAAAATATTTACAAAATTTGATTCTACCTTTGTAATTGTTAACGAAATTTCGGATGGTATTATGATTTCATTTGGAGAGAAAACGGTTCAATTAACACAAAGTCAAAGCTAATGAAAATGAAATGAAATTACAAAATGTTAGTAAGGCAAGTTATATATATAGATAAAAATATTTTCATAATGTGCAATTTTAATATAAATATGGTCATGTAATTTATTTTTAATTTGAAAATATGGAATGATTTTTAAGTTTTCAAAAATTCGTTTTAATTAAAAAATATTACATATACTGGGAATTAGATTTATAGAGAAGCTAGTTGACATCCGCGTCTTCGTCTTCGTAATATGAAAAATGATAATATTTCAGAAGCCTGAACAGTATTTCATCAACTACAGAGTTAAATCAAAAATTTATTATGTAAAATTTATAGATTTTCCCGATTACAAAGACGTTTTTTTCTAAAATGTATGTAATTTTTCCCAAAATTTTGAATATATTTTTCTTTAAGTTTCAACTTTACAATTTTGGATGCCGCTGATTTTGATGCATTTAAGTATTTATTAGTAATATCCGACCGAATTTTCAGTTTCGACCTAGTTTCAGCAAAAAATGAGTTTCGGCCGTCGTCAAGCTGAAACTACGACCGAAACTGAATTCGTGAGGTTTTGCGCTGCAATCGGACATCCTCAATGCACTTTTCGACGAATTCATGTCTGTAGTAATGTCCTAACTTGTTTGTCAATACTAAATTGTGAATAATTATTAGGATGATTTTTTTTTCTTTTTTTTTTGGTCCCATCGTGAAATTTTGTTGGAAATACCAAAAAAAAAAAAAAACTCTGAAAGTTTGAGCCCTTAATATTAATTTTAAGTCCTCGACCAAGACGTGTAAAGATTTCCCATTGGAAATACACGGAAACTCTGATTTTTTATTTTTAAATTTCTATATCTCAGCGGCATTTCATGGGATCGCTTTTACCGAAGATGGTTTTATCTCAGAATTAAACACTCTACAAAAGTGCCCATTGCGACAAAGTCGTAACTCACACTGGTGAGGTAATACGGGCCGCTGAACCTGATTTTTACATAAAATTCGCCTTTGTTTTTGCATTTATCTCGTAAATAACAAGAACTGCAGAAAATTTATAAATAAAAAACTTGTAGAGAATCTGATTTCCTACAAAAAAGTTCCTGTAGACCAAATCGCGAAGATCAATATTAAACGAGATATTAAGCCTTGAATTTTATGGAAAAATCAGGTTCAGTGGCCCGTACTACCTTACCGGTGTGAGTTACGACTTTGTCGCAATGGGCACTTTTGTAGAGCGTTTAATTCTGAGCAAAAATCATCTTCGGTAAAAGCGAGCCCATGAAATGCTGCTGAGATATAGAAATTTAAAAATAAAAAATCAGAGTTTCCGTGTATTTTCAATGGGAAATCTTTACACGTCTTGGTCGAGGACTTAAAATTAATATTAAGGGCTCAAACTTTCAGAGATTTTTTTTTTTTTGGTATTTCCAACAAAATTTCACGATGGGACCAAAGAAAAAATCACCCTAATGTGTATTCGTGAAAATCTTTGAGTTCTAGAGAAAACTGATCAAAGATTAGAATATTTTTTTTAAGATATAAAACAGTACTTTCTATATTGTATACTTAAAGATATTAGGTAAAAATTAATTTTTTTTTGTATATTTTTTCTACTTTATGTTATTCATAACTAATATTAAAAAGAAATATTAGGTGCATTTCTTTCAAATCAACCCCTTATTTTAACACAAATAATTTATTTGAAGTAAAAAGTGATAATACTATGTTATGTTTATAATTTGCTCAAATTTTAGAGACTAAATAATAAATAAATACCAATAGGATTTAAAAGTAAAGATTGACTAACTATGATTATTTTTTTTCCTTTAAAAACATGACATTATATAGAAGTTGATGGAAGTTTCGGTTTTGGCCGCAACTGAGACTCCAGTCAAAATTCGGTTTTGGCCGTAAAAACTAAATTCAGTCGGACACTATTATTTAGTTATAAAGGTTAGGCAAATAGTTTATCATTTTTATAAAGCGGGCTTCATATATTTCGATCACATTAAGATTAAAGAAAATACTTTAGATTGCTAAAAGAACTAAGTTTTCATTGTCTTGTTGGTGTAATTAAGTTAATTACTAATGTCTTAAACAATTATTACGACTCGAAAAATATAAAATTATTATTTTTCAACAATAAGTTTACGTTGGAATTACATAATATAAAGGATAAAATTGTTGTGGTCTTATAGTATTGTCAATAAGTTTAACTAGATCGTCATATATATCAGCTTACATTGAAGGGTGGATCACTGTCAGAAAAACAATTTTTTTTCTCCATAAATGTCTTCTTATAACATTCAAGAATAACGTGTTAAAAGGATTGGAACAGCTGACTAATGTATTTTCACTGATAAAAATTTAATAAATTGATAATAACAAAAAAAAATCTTAAAAAAAACTTTAAATGCGTTTTTCTCGAAATCAACTTTTTAAAACTGGGAGACAAGATTTCTCAGAAACTGTCCGACAGATTGACTTGAAACTGGAGAGTGTTATAGTTCAACACGTCTTCTTGGTACTGATCCTCTGAAATTAGCCAAACCTCCACCTCCTCAAAGTAGGAGAGAGGGAAAGGTTCAAAAAAAGGTCGTATTTTTTAACTTTTTTTTCAAAGTCGCACCATTTTGTAAATTTTCAATTTTTTTCGGATTTTGGAGGTTCAGTACCAAGAAGACGCATTACCAAAAACTAATTCTTTGGAAAATCATGATCCGACTTCCGGTTTCCGAGAAAACTTGTCTCCCGTTTGCCTCCTCATTTTTGAGGTCCCTTTTTCAAAACGCTGTAAAAGGGGGAGGGGGGCATATCGGGGCAAATAAAAAAAAATAGTTCAGAACTTCAACTTTTACATGCCGAAAACCTTTTTTTAATATCATATCTCTAATAAAAAATGGAGCAGTTTTAAAAAAGTCATTTTTTTTTACGTTCTGACGGTGATCCACCCTGAAGTCTTAAAAAAAAGAAACTTGTGGTTACAAAATCAAAAACTCGAAACCAAAATTGGATGATTTCTATTGAATTTCATAAATTAGCGGAAAAAATTTTCGCCTTTGAAATTGGACGACGTAGGTATTCTTGTCAGCTTAGTAGTAATCCATAACTGTGTTACGATACCGAAAACCGATACCGGTTTTCGATAAACGATACCGTGTTAACAAACCGAAAATTGAAGAAAATTTCAAAACATTCGCAAAAACATAATAACTATCCCTGTTCAGATTTTGTGTACATTTTCTTCTGAATATATTCAAGAAAATCGGTATTTTCCTCGTTGTATCTACCGAACAATTTGAAATTGTAGCCAGTAGTTTCTGTCGAAACAGCATGCGATGATACTATGTGGTAATATAACTTATTTTCATTCCATTACATTTTGCTGGAAGCATTTGGTCATTGGGAAGAACACGGTGCTTACTACATGTTCTTTGTTCAACCCTCAAAATTTAAATCAGTCGTTTAAATGTAAAATACTTTTGAGGTTGATGTAAACTATTCCTCGGGGTTACCGCAAGCTTTTCGCTGCTATCATATATAAAATTCATGCAAATTTTCATGAATCGCATTCATGTCGCTTTATTTTTATTTGTCAAACTAAATTCCTGAACCATTTATCAAATTTGCATGATTTTCGTGTCTTCTTCAAAGGTCTTTGCGCTCGAAAGGTTAACCCAGACCTTAAACGAAAAATTGCCAAGTAAAGGGAAATTGAAAATTATTTTATATTTACCTGAGTTTGAGCAGAGGTTTTATTAGGTTTTTCAGATGGGTTTACTAACATTTAAACGTAAATATTCAGTTTTATTTTTCAATAATTAAATTTTGAAAATGGCGATAGAGAAACGGAAATACAAAGCACGCGGTTTATAGTTCATTAGTGTGGTACTATTGCTTGTTAATTAATAATCCAATCACATTTTAATATGAGTCGGTTTTAAAACATTAACCAATAATAATTAAGCGCGGAATTTCAAATTTCTTAGCCTAAAATAGAAGTACAATAATCAAAATTAAATTTTACATTGTCGCATTTAAATTAAAGAAACGAAAACTGTTATTTATCTCTAGTTTAAAACACATTTTCATTAGGTTCATTCTCGTTATTTTAACTATTTTTTTTTCTTCTCTGTGTTAAATTCTCGGGCTGCGTACATTATTTGTTCATTTGCTCTATTTTGTGTACCTTTGCTGAGAAAGATCCCTAGAGAAACATAAATTCTCACGTTCTCGTCTCGTCGGCCATCAGCACAAAGGTTTTCGGCGAGAAAATTTGTACTAATATTTCGGTCAATGAACGTGTGATAGCACTAAGCCGGAGTTATTCACCGACCAAAATGCATCTCTGGCTTCCCACTTTTCCAGTTTAAACTTAAATCGACTACCTGCCACTTTTCCAGTTTTCCGACCTCGTGGTTTAAATAAAACATCGTTGGAATACCTGGCGCATACAGAGCTTTTCATGGATGTATAGAACAAATAGAGGTAAGGGTCTTTATCTTTACTAAAAACAAACACAAAAGTAAGGTATAAACATACGTTTTAAATTCAATTATTCCATTGATAAGAATTGAACTTTAAGCAATTTAAAGAAAATTTGTATCTGATTTATTGTTTGGTTTTAGAAGTTTTTACGGTTTCAAGTCAACGATCGTATCGGTCATGACACCGAAAGAAAGAATGGCTTCAGACATGTTCCTATGTGGGAAACGGAGAAATGAATTGATATTGTAGAAAGTGCCAGAGCTGAATTAAAATTTGGATTATTCAACAGACTTTGTACGTGAATGCCACTTATTTCTTCTAAAATACGGAAGAAAGATGGGCAATCATTTAAATTGATCCCAATTTTAAAGAATTTTTAAGAGTCTCTGGAGTTTTCGTGTTACAACTTTATTCTAAATAGGTATTTTTATGGGTGAAAAGATTCCAATATCATTTAAACGTATTTAATGAATTCTATTAGATAATTTTCTTTCAGATTCCTAGAGGTCTTCAATAAATTTCAGTACGTAACTATATTGTTAGACTTCAAAACTAACGAAAATTCATGAGATATTAAAGCACAAAAGCAGGTCTATTTTATCAATAGGCCATATAGGACAGTGCGTTAGGACGGAAAATGAAGAGGGTCTCAGTTAAGATTTTCTTTCCAAATTAAATAAAATTGTAAAAAATTTTTTATTTAATTTATCCAGCAAAAGTTAATCAGTTATACTTTCATCTCGATAATTCGGGTGAATACCCCGTATCAATAATAGCAGTAAGCTCGTATTAACTTTATGTTTATCGCTAGATATCGGATTATATACACTAGACTGATTCAAAAAAAATAATGAATTTTTTTTCTTAATTAAATCGAAAATATTGTTGGGAATGACAAAAAAAATCCTGTGAAAGTTTAAGCTCATAATATTAATATTAAGAGGTGCCGCATCGCATATTTCAATTTTCCATTTAAATAACATGGGAACAAAATTCTCTTGCACTTTGGAATTTTATAACTCACGTTGGTGACAATATTTCGGAATGACCAAGGTATATTCTTGTAGAAAATTGAACGATCTACAAAAAAGATCTCGCACAAGTTTTTGATATATTTATTCCTTCAAAAGTTATTCGAGGTCAAAGTTGAACTAAAGAGAAATTGTAATATTTTTTCAATTTTTTGACTCAACCATCAATTTTATGAGAAAATTTTATAGGACATTTTTTGTAGAGCACTTTTTGTCTATAACTTATCTTTATAAAAGTTTTTGATATTTTTCACAGGTCAAAAGTTATTTAATTATAATAAAAAAAAAAATTTTTATGTTAAAAATATAAATAATTTAGGGAATATTATTAATGTAAAACAATGAAATTACGCGATGCGGCACATGCGGCACCTTTTAATATTAATATTAAGAGCTTAAACTTTCACAGAATTATTTTTTGGTCATTTCCAACAATATTTTCGATATAATTAAGGAAAAAAAATCATCATTTTTTTTGAATCAGTTTAATATACACTATCAAAACGCTTAAATATGCATGCAAATATACACTAAAAAAGGGCAAAATATGCAAAACCATAAAACCGTATATAATTAGAATTTATGTTTATTTTCACATTATATTTATCTTTACATACATAATTCTTTTGTACGTGTATACAGGGCTAAACTCCTCTTAAATCGCTAAACTAGGGATTGCAATACCGGACCAACATTTCAATACCAGTAGTCTGTATTTTTTGATCCTCATATCGGAATACCGGTCTTTATACCGGTGGTAGAAATTTTAGAAAATGAAATAAAAACCGCACATTTTTTTTTAAATTTGTCAGCTTAATTAGAGAGAGTAAATATCACAAAAAATCATTTGTAACATAAACATAAAAACATTAAATAAAAAACCACAAAAAAGTGTTATCATTATTCAATGTATGGTACTTTTACAAATTTGTGAAGTTTGATCTTAATACACATAATGCACTATTGGTTGATGGTACTGTTAGAAATTTTTAGTATACAAATTTTTAGATCAATAAATATAAAAGTTTTCTCTGAAAAAATTCTGGAAAATTCGCTTTTTTTCGACCTTCTAACTATATATAACCCCTACAAGAAACTTCCTTTTCACTATCAATATAAGTGGCATTATCACCTTCGATAACTCTACCGGATTCTTCTGAATGTAGATAAGTTTGAGGAAAAAAAGGTTTAATTAAAGATTTAATATAAACTTGATTACATTCGAATGGGTTAGGTCTTTATTTTTCTTTTATATTTTAGTTTTTGAAATCATTAGGTGTCATTAGGTATAGTTATGTAAATATCCTAAGATATTTTTTAATTCCACCATTGTATTTAAAGCTTAATTTCCCTCGTTAGATCGACATAAATACAAAAATTTATTCTATTTTACTATAATGGCGATTCCTGAATATATAGTGGAAATACCGAAAAAATGGTATATGAACTTGTGACTACCGGTATTTCAAAACCATCCTACAAATTACTAAAACGTTATAATACTTAAACGTTCGTAATGCCCCACAATAGATTCAAAATTGCAAGTAAATTTTTACCACACAAAAAACTTAAAATTTTATATGTAATGTGGAAATCTCATTAGTATGTTTTTGTGTGGCATCTATATCACAATTTAAATTCACAAAAAGTCTTCCATTGTCAAAAAAATAAATTGCATTTGAATGATAAAAACGAGCAAAGGATATGACACTAGGACATAACGACCAAACTCCAACAACTAACTGGAAATTTAAATAAAAGACAAAACTGTCACCAAAGCACATTGTGCAAGTGTTGTAACTCTTATCGTAAAAACATGCCACGAGTGGAGCTATAGGTATGCAGACATTTATAAAACAACACTATAAATGAATGTTGTAAAGCTTTTTTCTGTTCTTTTATATAAATGAAAAGAATTATATTTATGAGTGTAAGACAAAAAAATGAGACAATTCTAATTCATTTGAAATATTCATTACAAAAACGTTGTATTTCAATTTTTTAACTCCCACTCATTTTTTTTTCGCCTTCTTATTTTAAGATTATAAACAATTATTTCTTGTGTGATAATTCGATGTAGGATGAAATCCAGTTTTACGGAAATATTCACTAGCACAGTACCGATGGATGTGAGCTTCTAGTATTGATCGTTGGACAATCCACTTTTTTAAGCTTTATTTTTAGTTCAAGGAAATGTTACGGTTTAAATGAAGAAGTTTTAAAGATGATGAAATCCTCTTCACAAATTATCTGCTTTAATTAGGGAAAAGGAAACTTTTTCTACAGCTTTTATGTTTTCTAAGTTTCCAAATGTGCTACTATGTTAGAACGACAGTATCGTTGTTAGCGAAAACTAGAAAGAAATTATTTATTATTACATATAATTTAAAACAGGAATATCAGTATGGTGAATTGGTCCCGGAATGATATTTTAATGGTATTTCAGAGGTGTGAGGGTATATATTAAATGTAACGGAAAGTAATTTGGTAAAGTCGTTTTCTTTATACAATTAAACATATCATTTGTAATATGTAAATTATTTTAGTCATTAATGACCAAGATGTTAAACAGTGACTTTAAATAAAATAAAATAAAAAAAAATATATATATCATTTAATCAGCCTCAAAATTATCAACGTTTTAATATCTAGAATACAAACTTTAATGCCAAAGTAGTACAAATCAATTAATTACTAAGGAAGATATCGAAAAAACTACATTTTGAACATCACTTAAGCTTTACATTTTTTTTCCACTTAGTAAATATTATAACGATTGAAATAAATAAAAATCCCATAGAATTACTTTGAACGATTATAGTGGGTATCAGTGGCGTAGCTACCCAGGGCCTAGGCGGGGCAGTGCCTCGGGCCCCTCAAACTCAGTGGGCCCTCGAATCCCTACCAGAAATCTCGATCGAACTGAACTTTTGGAAATTCAGTTGGAAGTTCACCAATTATGTAAGGAAATAATGAGCAAATATGGAGTGCTAGAATTACTTTGGAAGATATCGAAAAATTACACTTTGAACATCACTATAGTTTTAATTTTTTTTTCCACTTAGTAAATACTATAACGATTGAAATAAATAAAAATAAATATTATCTCTCTTTAATTCGTTGGTTCTTTTCAGGGGTTTTCTTTTGCAGAGGATTCTTGCATTACCGTGCTGCAGTATAGAATTTTCTCTGCTAACAGTTCTTGGACTCTTGGTGACAATTGATTTAATCGAAATATTTACAAAAAAATTCACAGAAAAATAATTCCTGGTATATAAAAATTCAATTAATACTGTTTTTCTTACATTTTTTTTAAAATATTTTACGATCAATATACTTCATGTAAAATGTTCAGTGAAGTGACCGATGAAGCTGCCTTCGATGCAAGAGGCTATTAGCCAATGAGATTGCTAGGTTCAAAGATGTTCATTTGTTTTGATTGTTGAAATTTTGAAAATTTGATAAAGCCACTCCCAAATTCTATGCCAATGCTTATACGCAATGGAATGCATTGTGCACTGATGTCATTTGACTAATACCATATTGATTTTGGGTATTATTATTACCTATTTTTGGCAAACAATAATAATTAACTCAATTAAAAATGTTTAAATATATTATTTACTGTTGTAGTAGGTACTACAGATTGTATCCCAAAGCTCTTCCTTACAATTCGCTAGCCCCCTCACCCCATTGCAAATAAAGTCATACTCTTTATGTGGCATACGATTTTAAAAGTAGAAAAAATTAAGTATAAATATAAAAATTTAAATATTTTTAGTATTTGGCAGTTTTGGATATAACTTATTTGTATGAAATTATTATCTTCTTGTCGGTACTGCCATTGAACTGAAGTTCAACGAATAAAATAAATAAAGGATGAAAAATCCTACCTACTAGTCCCTGGTTTATATTCCTCACTTCATAAATTAGTTCCTAAAATCCGGTAGGAGGTATTCTAATATAGACAAGACTTTGTATTTTCCGAGCAGACTTACAAAGAACCACAAATTATGTCGATCTTTTTGAATCAGAACCTTGGTAAACCTAGTTTTCTGTAGAACTTCAGGTAACGCCATTGAATAGATAAATGGACATAAGAAAAAAATAGAGTTTTGTTTTTACCTCATGCCTACAAAACCCTACAAATATAAAATAATGAAAATTGATTGGAAAGAAAGTTGAAAAAAAAGAAAGAAAGTGTAGGGGTCTAAAAGTGTACTTCTTCAAAACCAACCTCCCCCTAAATCTGGTTTGGGCTTTCTGTAAATTAGTTTATCTTTCAAGTGTTAACACAAACGTTCTTGAAATCGATATTTCATATTATAAAAAAATTGTGGGATAATGTGATTGAGTTGGTTTGAACTTGATAAAAGTTGATAAAAGTATTCATCCCCTAACAGTTACCTGTGCTTAAAAGGGTTGAGATAAATCGTATAATACGGAAATATGAATGTTCTGTTGCAGATATATTGCTTGTAGAGCTCAAGAGGATTTCTACATACATATAATTTCCATTGTTATTAAAGCGCTGTACAAAGAAACGGTGAATGTTAACCTCGCAAGGGATGAACGGATTTGCGAAGATTTGGTTTTATAGTTGGTCGGATGTATAATATTTATTATATTACTTACCCTCTGATAATGGTGTTGTTGGCGTTGTTGGCGTCGTTTGTTGGCTCTGGTCAGTCTTTGAAATCTCTCCCCCGGCTGATGATCGGCCCTGGAATGTGGAGCCTGAAATATCACCGTCCTCATCACCACGAACACCACCGTCCTCCTCAATTTCCTCTTCTTCGTTGTCGGAATGTGCTGAATCTGAATCTGTAACAATTATTTTAATTAAAAATCATTACACATTAAACAACTCATTTCAGCCATCGGCAACTTTTGCCAATTGGTGGAGGGAAAAAAAATTAAAAGCACATTTTCATTAACGACCGTCATTTATGTAACTCGTTAATAATTATTATACGGCACAAAGTTAATTTTCCTTACGTTTTGCATGACCTATAAAAACCGGGGACGCTATATTCTCGCCACCCTTGGTTGTATAAAAAATTTAACGACGCATTATTGTATAATTTTTTATCCATCCGTGAAGAAATCTCACGTAATCACTCCACACTTGAAAAGGGGGTGAAAACGTTCATGCGGAAAAAGACATAAAAGAAAGAAAGTAGGTCTTCGTAACTCATATTATATATGGTAGGCACATTTTCAGTTGACATTCTAATTTAATTTTGCAAATAGAGAGACATGAGCAGGAATTTTCGTGTGGAAAGACGGTAGCAATGGTTGAATATATGACGGAAGAACAAAGCTTGTTTGTCTTTGAAACTTTTCTAAAATCTTTGAAAACTTTTCAGAGATAATCGGGTTAGAGAAAATTGGTTTGAGGACAGATGAAGTAAATATTAATTCAAGGATTTGGTTTTCTATACACTTTTCTGTGACATTTATCATTCATTATTTATTAAAGTAAGTACTTAAATCTTTGGCAAAAGTCATTGAAATTTGTAATTTTTTGTACCACATTGTAAGTGGCCAATTTTTCTAGATGGAATTTTACAGCGAAGTTTAATTGTTACACAAAAAAATTGTTAACCAATAATGAATAATCCTTTCATTAATTTAAAAATATTTTTTCAAATCAAACTTGTTTTCGCGCTTAATTTTCATTATTGGCGAATATAAGAAAACATAGGGGCCGAAAATACCTCACGCTAAAATAAGCTTTTTCTGATCTCCTCCCCCCATTGCCACGCTGTGTCACACTTTCTGTGACCCCCCTAGAAATATTTCGTCACAAAAATTTAAGACCCCCCCTCCTGAATATGATAAATTTCAATTAAAAGTGCACAAATTTCTATATATTTAAACCTATATATTTAATATTGACTAAATATGAAATGAATGACTTTTCATCATGATAAAAATTGAAAAAGAAAAATAGTCGTAAGAAATATTAATTTAAAATTTTTTGACGAACAGCGAACGTCACATTACCGAAGACCCCCCGCCCCCTCTGTCACATCTTGTCACACTCAGAAAGACCCCTTTCCCCTTGTATGCGAACAAGTTTTATGAACGACCCCATAATAAACAGTGCTGCCATACTAATTTAATAGAACTATAATTTGATTTCTTTCTATTTGTAATTGATTTTTGTTGAAAAAAAATTATTAAAATTAACCCCATCGACACATTGTATTTTTTTCATAAGTTTTTAATTAAATATATCTTACATTATAACGTTTTAATAATAATAAAGTCCTGACCCCATCTACCCTGTTTTGTTATAAAATACAAAGTGATTTATATAAGTCTAAGTAGGTATTGAAAAATATTTACAAAACAATGAAAACCGTGAAAGAAAATCAGAAAAGTGCTTTAGTACCGTACAGAAACTTAAATGGCAATAAATAATATTTTCCAATTTCTATAAAGCTCCAAGTGACGATAACTTCGTTTTACTTTTCATCGATGCAATATTTTCATTACATTCCATAAAAGAAAACAATCATTGTCGTCTTTTCTTGCAGATACAATACGTTGCAGACGCCATTTGTAATATTGGTAACAATAAGTCAATTTATAGCTTTTCGGGATTACAGAAAATTCGACAATTTATGGAGTGGAACATCAAGTTTATCATACATGTACAAGGTATTATATCATGTGCAGTGCTTTGTATTTTATATTTGGTTATATTTTCTTACAAAATATTTTTCTGTTGTCATTCTAACATTATTTCTTTTAGACTGTCAGATTTCGTGGCGGAAAATGTCTTATGGATTTGGAAAAAGCGTTGTGAAATCTCGCACGGAAAATTCAATAACGCTAAAAATTTGAATAAGTCTGTCAACTTGGCTTCATTTTCAAAAAAAAAAAAATATGGAGCAAATAAGAATGCAGTTTGGGTATTTAATGTGCTATTCATAGTATATGAATCGTTTCATTTGAAACTGGTTTAAGTTCATTTTTAAGGTTGAGAATACTCGTAAATAATATTTTTATACTTACTAATAACTAAAGCAACGATGATAAAATATACTAACTTACTTGATAGACGCTTTCCTGTCCAAATATTTTAAAAAAATAGTGATTACTACCCTGATTCAAAAAAAAAATGATGATTTTTTTTTCTTAATTCTATCGAAAAAATTGTTGGGAATGACAAAAAAAAATCCTATGAAAGTTTAGGCTCTTAATATAATTATTAAGAGGTGCCTCATCGCAAATTTCGATTTTCCATTGAAATAACATGGGAACAATATTCTCTTGCACTTTGGAATTTTATAGCTCACGTTGGTGACAATATTTCGGAATGACCAAGGTATATTCTGGTAGAAAATTGAACTATCTACAAAAAAGGTTTCGTACAAGTTTTTGATATATTTATTCCTTCAAAAGTTATTCGAGGTCAAAGTTGAATTAAAGAGAAATATTAATATTTTTTCAATTTTTTGACGCAACCATCTCAGGACATTTTTTGTAGAGAACTTTTTTTCCTATAACTTATCTCTATAAAAGTTTTTGATATTTTTCACAGGTCTTAAGTTATTTGCATTAAACTGAAAATATTCGCAATTTTATTGTTTTAAATTAATAATATTCCTTGAATTATTATATTTTTAACATATTTTTTTTTTATTACTTGGAACCTGTAAAAAATATGATACCAAAAATTTTTATAGAGATAAATTATAGAAAAAAATATGCTCTACAAAAAATGTCCTATAAAATTTTCTCATAAAATTGATGGTTGCGTCAAAAAAATTGAACAAATATTAAAATTTCTCTTTAGTTCAACTTTGACCTCAATTAACTTTTGAAGGAATAAATATATCAAAATTTTGTACGAAACCTTTTTTGTAGATCGTTCAATTTTTAATAAGAATATACCTTAGTCATTCCGAAATATTGTCACCAACGTGAGCTATAAAATTCCAAAGTGCAAGAGAATATTGTTCCCATGTTATATGATGATGATATTCCCATGTTAAAGATCGATATATGCAGTTACGGGCTTTTTGGTAGGACTGTTTTAGATCAACATTTCTATTATACATTATATTCGTTTTTGCAACGCATGTCAGAAATTAGCGTCGTATTTTGGACAATTATCACAATACTTTTATAAATTAAAATCTCCATGTTAACCGGATGTATAAATTATATTATTGTAAAGTATTTTTGAAATCCTTTCAGTAGTTTTTCCGCGAAGGTGTAATAAACTTTCCAACATCCATATATGTAAAATTTCACATTTAAATTAGTAAAGATGCATGTTTATTTCTATAAAAATTTTCTTAAGATTTTAAATCTAATTTCCGCAATCACATGTGCTTGATAGTTAAATTAAGTATAAATGTTATTTGTTTATTTTTCAAATGCACTAAGCTAAACTTGGAATTGTGTTTTAGGTTGTCATTTTTGCATTAACATTTTCTTACTATGCTTTAAGAAGGTTTAAGAGATAAAAAAGTGTTTTTATCATTTTTTATTTAATTTATTAAATGTAAAATTAAATATTAAAATGACCACACATAAACTCAGCATTGGTCATGGTCGCACTAATTCACAGGAAACGTGCAATATTTTTAACCAATTAAATGTATAAATATTTATATTTGAGTCGAAATGTATTACAAAATATATTCCAATACGGAAATGCTTCGTCCTTGTGTATATGATTAAATTATTAGAAAAGTCATTAGAAAAATTATTAAATTTTACTTTAAATATTACTGAAAATATACACTGTTTAAGTTCCTCAACAATGAAACGCATGGTTTCATAGACTAATCATCAGTGGCGTAGCTACCTAGGGGCTAGGCGGGGCAGTGCTCCGGGGCCTTCAAACTCAGGGGGCCCTTGTATCCTTCCCAGATATCTTAATCAACCTGAACTTTTGGAAATTCAGTTTTCAAGTTCACCCATTATTTAAGGAAATAATGAGCAAATATGGAGTGCTAGAATGCGACTTAACGGAAGTATTTACAGCAATGTTATTATTTTTTACAATTCCTGTCACTTCTGCAGCATCTGAATGGTCATTAAGCAAATTAAAAATAATAAAAAATTATTTGAGAAATAATTTGGGCCAAACTCGACTCCGATATTTATCGCTAATAGCGATTGAAAACAAAACCGCATCAAGCCTGGATTTAACCGAAGTCATTGATACTTTTGCAAAAACTTAAGCTAGGAAAAAATAGTAAATATAATTGTTATTTAGTCAGTTGGTAGGCCCGACCTTTATATAATAAACCTTTGAATCTTCTCTATTTCGTTTTATTAGCCAAACCTACACCAAGTATTAATTGTAATTTATGTTGTTACTGTTTAATATTTTTATTACCTGGCCTGCAGTGCACAAAAAAGAGCTTAAGTAGCTTAGCATTTTTAAAGTATTTGTATATTTCATATTTTTATTTGATAAAACCTAATCAGTTTACATAGCAGTGGGGCCCCATTTTATAATTTGCCCCAGGGCCCTTGGTTACCTAGCTACGCCACTGCTAATCATCTAAATTTTTTCTTACTTTCAGATTGGAAAAATCCTCGTAAGGATTCGCACTCTTTGACCTTTGACAACCTGATATAAGCAGCAGTGATTAAATTAATACAATTCAAAGTAATTTCTAACAAATTTACACATGTCATATGTTAAATGCAGCTCATTGTCACCGGAATGGAAATTAGTGTATAGAAGTGAAATTCTCACCTTTATAGTCGTAAGGTGTGAGTATAATACATTATAAGTCAACCTTTCAATTATTTAATGAATTTAATTAGATTTAATCTGATTAAGACTTGCAAATTAAAAATTCATATAAAATTTTTCAAACACTTTATGTTGCATTTTTAAAAGAATTACATTTTATTTCACATGAACGCAATCATGTATTTCCGGAGAAAATATTCTTTGTTTTTCAATACTTCCTTTCCGTGGAAAATATTTTACTTATGCATCATAAATTATAAATAGAAAATTTAAAAAATATAAGAATGACAATTATTTATCTTTAAGGAAAACTTACAATTATTTGATGATAAATCCCACATTTATTTATTTTTTTCTTTAGCAAAATAAAAATATTTTTAACACGTACGTTTACAATAATTAGTAACACTGGTTTTAAACCGCACAATTTAATGATAAAAACCATAGACTACGGAAATTTTTGTCACTTTGATATCTCTTTAAATTAATTCTTTAATTTTATATATTGTTTTCATAAATGTAATTCTTGTTGCACAGATTTTTTTCAACTGAATGCTTACTTTTCGTTCGTCTTTCTTGCACGTTATAAAACACATACAAAACTGAATAATAATAAAAGTTAATTATTATTCAATGTATTTCCTGGAATATTTGATATAGACATAAAACGCGATATGTGCTCGAGAGTTCACTGTAAAAATAATGTGCCATGTTACATTTTAATCTACCGAAGCTATATCTACTCGTTCATTAATAATTCGAATCGAAGGAATTTGAATGTGAATGATTAATAGACTTTTTTTTCCGTTGTGGTCACAATGGAGGAAACTTTTGGACGGTTTTTTGATTGAAACCAATTTTATTAACTGTTTTCGTTGGAAATTAACTTTAATAGTCAAATGTAATTAATAAAATCGACTTATCATAGCGGACTTTGTTTGGTTTTGTTCGAAAAATAAGTATGTTAATGTTTATTATCTTTTATGCTTCGTTTGCAAATCTGAACAAGACCAAATTAATCGTTCCATTTTGTATGGATATAATGAACTGTATTTACATTCCTGATAAGACAAATATGTGCCACTAGTGTTGAAAGTTTGTGTTAAAAATACTGAAGTTCGATTATTTAATTTTCTTTTTTTAAATGATAGAAATATTATGTAAAGATAAGAAACTAGAATAATTTAAATAGTTTTATTTTAGGAATTGATATAAAAATTGTTTTGATTGGCAACTTTGGAAGATAAATGTGAAAATTTTTAAAGAAAATACAAAATGACACTGGATAGTACAAATGCAATGAGCTTAAAATTCTATTTTCCACTGTCTGCCATGAAATATTTCTTTGTGAAAATCTCTGAGATATGGTTGTTGAGAGCAAGAATAATGTTTTTAGCAAGGCTTGAAAGAAATGGAAAATGGTATAATATAGTATGTCAGTGCAGATGGAACATGGATTGATCGCTTACTAACGCCAGTTTCTAAAATAAGATAATGCATCCAAGAAGTTCACCATAACGCATAATGCACGTAAGGCCGCCACTATAGCGACAAAGTGCACTTTTAAGTAACTTCATTGTATGAAACATGTCCTTGATTCAATTTAAAAACTTAAATTAGATTTCTTTATCGCATATAGATCAAAAATGAATTTAGATGACTTAGTTTTCCTCAAGAAAAGAAAATAACGTATACTATATCTTTATAATATATGAAAAAGTTTAGTTTGAAAATTATTAATAACTTTAGATTAGGTGCAAGTTCCTTTGTATTTCGAAGCATTTAATCAATTAAGCTACCTGTAATTAGTTGGAAATTGTTTGTGAAACTTCAGTTGGCTAAATAATTTTCGAAAATTATGGACAAACCACAGAAACTTGTTTGAATAGATTGATTATTAATCAATGGACTTCTCCAGTGAAATTATGCATGAAATAATTTACACATTTCTCGTCAATTAGTCTACCTAGATTAAGTATTTCTCAACCTCTAATAAATTAACGTATTTTTGGTCAAAACGTTTTATAATATTCTATTTTATTTTATTTTGATGTAACATTCTACAAAACTAGGATAACTTAATGGATAACTTCTTATATAGCTTTTATATAAATTGGTTCTCTTGCCGTGCGTCCGTGCAGAATGGGCTATGCGCATGCGCTGGTATCCCCACTTACGCATTCAAAACGTTGGTAAGGGTAATCACTCGCTAATGTATTTATTTGTGAATACGTATTTCGGATTTTCAAGTTAACAATATGTGAAACCCAAAAAACATAATGCTCATTTATAAACTTAACTTAACCTTTTCAGATTTATCTACTTATTCGAGTTTAAATTTTTAAGCAGACCCTAAGTTTTTGTTTCTAATAATAAATCAACATTGTTTTATACAAAGCAGTAATAACGTTTCGCTTTTAACGGACTTTGATTGATTATTAAATTTGAAATTTCGATTTTTTATTAAACGTTATCCTTTCAAACTTTGCTATCGTTTTTCACTCTCTTAGGGGATAAATTTTCAAAACCCCTTTCTTATTATATATCTGCATCGTTCAAGGGAAACACTTTCCAAATTTCATCGACACAAATGTGCACTTATATTTGAAAATACACTGCAAAACGAAAAAAAATAATGACCTTCTTTATGTTAGTTAACATGACTAAGAAGCTATTCGATTTCGCACATTTGGACGTTGTACATACCAAATTGTTGGAAATAGATGGAAAGCGTGGAAGTAAATTCGAATATTTTATTTATTTTCAACAACAATAATTGGTTTTCAAATTGTTCTAAATACCGAAAAAAAAATTGTATCGAAAATTTTATATTTGAATTGACAGTGAAATATACGGCAAAAGATTGCTACCTCAATGCTTTTCAGCCGAATATATAATTATTCCAGATCACAACCATTGATTCATAAACAAAATTGATTTTAAAAAGTTTGATTGTTGAAAAACAATCCAAAATTTAAAATCGCCTATTTGGTATAAGTACTACATAAGTATTAAACTTTCATACTAATTTAGTGAAATGACATTTTTTTAAAATGTTATTAAAATGATATAACAAAAACACTTATATTATATTTCTTAATATAATTTTAGATAAACTTTTTTTTATATTAACAACACTTTGATTATTAAATTTAAAATTTCGATTGTTGATTAACTCTACATTATCTCGTATTAAACATTTTATTGAAATAAAACCTTTAGTTGCGAATGCAACGGGCAACTACTAGTATATTGATAACTGATTGGGAATATCTTTGATGTTTCGTCTTACAGTATTCAATTTAAAAATTATTTAAAGTCACTAATCAGCAATAGGACCTACAGTTGTACATAAGCTTTATTAAAAAATCAGGGCAAAAGTTATATTTCAAAAATGATAAACATTAAATGTTTGTATTGAAATTTTCAATATAGATTTAAATGTTACCCTGTAAATATATGCCAGCGAAAAATGTATACAAACTATTTGTCTTTTACTATGTTAAAACTGACATTGACATTTTTTTTTGTGAAGCAATTCGTACAACAAACTTCCATCAATTTAAAATTTAAAAATACCTGATGCGTAAAAACATTGTTTTCCCCCTTTTTTATAGACCATTTCCTCTTTGCACTATCAAATATGTAAAATTATACAGCCATATATCATTTACTAGATACAAAATGCTATATAATTGTACGAACCAATCTTTTGCCATCATTTTTATAACAAAAAAATAGGAATATGTTTTTAACAAAAATCTAAGCTTACGTATTTGGTTTGTAGAGCTTTTGAAGCTTTTAAACTAGCTTTTGATTTCAGAAATTAAGCGTTTAATAGTTAAATCTCCCATTTTTCTTATATTTATATAGATTCTATAAAAAAATTCCAATATTTTATGAAAACTAACTTTTATTTTCACGGGTTTTCTTTCTGGTTCATTAGTCGCAAAATGGGAGATCACTATATATTGAATCCTACACTATGGTAGCTTATACTTGTGTATATTAAGAAGTATGTATATTTCTTGAGCTTATTTTCAGATTTTTAGTTGGTTAATACTACCTCGTTAATATTGACTAAATTGATTAAATAAGAAGACAATTCAGGTTGTTTTAGATCGGTTTTTTTATTTACTATTTTTTAATTTTCAAATGCGCTACGTTTCATTACGTATCTTAACTTCATCAGAGTTCTTGAATCACAAAAATATAATATTTTCAATTTAAATTCAATAAAATTTTATTTTATTGAATTTTAATGAACTTAAATTGAAAATATTATATTTTTGTGATTCAAGAAGCCTGATGAAGTTACCATACACAACGAAACGTAGCTAATTTGAATATTTCAAAATATTAAATAAAAAAAGCTTCAACAACCTGAATTGTCTTTTTATTTGACAAAAGCTTAGATCTGAATTTTATCATGTCAATTGATTAATGAAAATAAACACTATTATATTTTCTTTTTTTTTTATTAACACCCCAATTTAAAACGAGACCACTTATGCATAGAATGGAACAATTAATTGATCCTCATTTTATCTCTTAAACTTGTAAGATAAAGCCTATATTGAATTCTTAAATATTCATTGACACTTTTTGAAAAAATTGATTGACTAGATTAGATTTGAGAAGTTCTAAAATTTTTGCAGTTGAGGATATTAAATGATTAAAACAGATTTATAAAAGTTTAATTATCAATACACAATAAATAATCTTCTTTCTTTCCCTTAGGTATATATTCTTTATGCAATGACGAAACATTGATAAAAATATAAAATCCATTTTTTAAGATTAAAAATAATAAAATCGTTGCCACATATTTCCTGAAAAGAATATATGAAATATCCATCAAACGCCATTTCAAATAGGAAAGATAAATGTTACATAATTTCCGCAAATTTCACAAATCACAAATTTCTTTAATAGTTTTGAAGGTTTCCGGAAGGAAACTGGACAAAAGATTTCTAAAGTTTTTGCAAAAGTATAAAATATACTAACATAGAAAAAAAAAGAGAAATCAACTTCGTCCGGTTTTAGTTCGGTTTTTGTTACCCCAACGATTAAAAATTTAACATAAAAACTTTTCGGTTTTTGACGAAACACGACGTGCAATTAAATTTTATCAGAATTCCAGAAAATATGAAATATGTAATTAAGGTTTTAGTTGAAATAAAGAAGTTCAAGTCAAATTTTATGTAAACTTTAATTGAATTTAAATAATTTGAGTTATCCTGTTTGTCATAAATTTACATATTTGATGTTTAATGTATAAAGTTTTCAAGGAAGTTTGCACCAATCTACTTTTAACTTTTCAACAGATTCGTAAAATTATTCTGTAGAATTTATTACGAGAGAGGATTTAAAATAAAAAAGAACGAAGATTAATTCGATTCCAGCACTCAAACTTCATTGCAGCCATATTTGTTGGGAAGTATTCGGAATTTTCAATCAAACATCTTTGCCTAGTTTAGATCTTTTTAAGTTGACTGAAAAAAATGTTATGAAAAAATATAAGACAGTACACATATGTAGCTTCGCATGACTGAATAAGAATTCAATCATCTAAAAATTACGATTAACGGTAAAATTTGTAATTAAAATCATTTCTAATGAGTACCGTAAATTTGATGGTTCATTTACGTGTCAACGGATCTATAAATACCTTTTTTTTTGCTTTTTTTCAAATTGAATGGAATAATATAATACATGGATGTATGACAGCTCAGCACCTCGTAGAACTAGTAGGATATCATTTAGTAATTATATAACACGAAACACGAATAAATGTTAGAGGCTCATTTTAATTGAGAAATCCATTAGTTAATTATTAATTTATCTAAACTAGATCACACGACCTGGACAGTTATTATTTAAGTTGGATATTTTCGGAATACTTTCCGAGTTCGTGAAAACAATTTAACAAAATTGAAGTTAATGTAAAAATGAAATCCAATTCGACAGTTTTCGATTGGTCAAAGGGACTACTTTAATGCGTCTGGTTACTTAGAAAGAGAACCACTTATAATCCAACTTTTCTAAATCATTGGTTATAATTTAAATAAATAATTTGTGTTTTTGTCAAAGTATGAATTTGACCGTTTTCCCAAAATTTGCTATGATTTGGTAGTAAAGGGAGACATCTATTAAGCAAGAAGGTAAATATGAATTGGATGAATTGAAATATAATAAGTTAAGCTGATTTTCCATTATTTCTGAACCAAATTTTCCCAACAGCTTATTGCCGAATGAACGATTTTTCCATTTTGCTCTGAAAAATGTTTTTCCAGATTTAATTCCTTTAATAAATTGGAACTAGATTTTCTCATTAACTTCTCATTACTAAATTGGGAAAGTTTGGGTCATTCAAAAGATGTTATTTAAATCAGTCAACGTAATTGGCATCCTTAAAGATACACCGCCGAAATATAATGCATAATTATTTAATTTTTTTAGCTTTTGATACTTAAAACTATTGTAATAAATTATAAGTGAAGATAATTTTTTTTATTCTTATTTTAATAAAAATTAAACACTAGTTGTGTTCTTTTGGGATCAATTATTTTGATCTTGAAAGTAATCATCTTAAGAGTAAATATAGAAAAACAAAAAAACTATTTTTTTTATGTTTCCTTAGACTTACAATTATGAAAACAATATATGTTTTGCTCCTAAATGTGGCCTATTTTTTATTGAAGTTTTGTAAAAAAAAATTGGTGAAACACTTTGAAAAAAAAATAAAACCGAGGTATATTAGTAGGCGTAAATCATATTTAATTTTTTTTCAAGATGTTGCACCAATTATTTTTTCACGCAATTTTTATGAGTTATAGTGCTCATGTAGAAGTATAAAATATATTTTTTTCGTGATTGTCATTTTCAAAGAACGCATAAAAAATATTTCATTTGTTTTTTGGGTTTTTTTTGAATTTTTTTTTTCTAAAAATTTCAAAAAAATATATGATATACTCTGTAAAATCGTCTAAGCCCTCCCGTTAATTTCACTTCTCTAGCTTAATTAGTTTTTGAGATGTATAACTTTGAAAAATAACCATGCGGGGGGACATTTTTGCCCATATCTCAACGTCAAATAGGAATTTGGTCGCGAAAAGTATACAAAATGTGTTTGTATATCAAGCCGATATTTTAACATAAGTTTCGACATAGGTGCCTATTTAGGGGCCAACTCGTCATGTGGATCCTGCTGAATAAAATTATAAAATTTAAATCATTTATATAAATTGGCATTATATGGCTATTCTAGAAATTTTCATCATAATTTTCAATTTCATACGAAGTTTCTTCTGTACCTAAAAACGTCTTTTACGCACTTCGGTATAGATAGTATAAGATATTTTTCCCTTCTTAAAATTTTAAATGACTAGTTACGTGTGTGTAGTTGGAAGATTTACCAATGACCATTGTCGAAGATCCTTAATGTCCTTCCAGATAACTTCATGATTTATTATTTACTGTGAGGGGTTTATTTAATAATTTACACGTTACGTTGCAATGTCTTTAGTAATTCCTAATTGACACTAAAGCGTACAATAATTATTCAAGGAGAGTATATATTCCCCCAGGATGTCTTCCTGTTACTTCTCCATTTCAAACATAACTGGATAATACATTTTACAGCGGTTTTAAAAGAATTTTAAAAATAGTTTGGGCATAAATCATTCACTTAGTTTCGTTAGTAGGTAGGTATTATAAAAGAATTTAATTCAAAGCCAATTGAGTCCAATAAGTGAGTAGAATAAAATCCATAGAAAAGAATCCTAAATTATTAGATTGTTTTTTAAAGAATTATAGGTTCTTCTTTCAATGTCCTGGTTACTTTCTTTTTATTCCTAATGTAGTTAAAAAATCATTTAAAGGGATTTTAAATGTTCAAGAAACAATCCATATCCATTAGAAAACTTTTTTAAGTTATTAAAGTATTTAAAATTTTATGATTTTCAAATTGTCTTTTTTTAACAGGGATGACTGCCACTCGGGGTGTTCAAAATTTCGAAAAATTCGAATCCAAAAGTTTTTTCACCACTTCAATCCAATGGGAAGGGGATCGCTCCCGTTTCGAGCTAAATAAACGAATTTATCCACAACTACGAAAGGACCTTTTGATGTTCCTTCGCTATGAACGATCTTTGCTTTAATTTTTAGATTTCCTGGTTATATTCCTGGCCATTTGCAATGGCCAAAAACGCCATCAAATTTATTTAATGACGTATATGTTGTGTATACAATATAAAAGATATATTGCAGTCCAAACATAAATTTGAACGGAAGTTCAAACAAAAATATTCGTGACCTATTACCCAGATACGTACTTCGATTGCCAAGCAATCTTCATCAGTGGTCATCAAGTAGTTTGGATCACTCCGTAACTGCTTTGTGATGATTCACTCAATTAGTGAATCTTTGTGAATCATCACAAAGCAGTTACGGAGTGATCCAAACTACTTGATGACCACTGATGAAGATTGCTTGGCAATCGAAATACGTATCTGGGCAATACGTCACGAATATTTTTGTTTGAACTTCTGTTCAAATTTATGTTTGTGGTATGATTTTTATATATTATTATATTAAATTATACTACATAAATTGGACTGCAATATATCTTATATATTATTGTATACACAGTATAACTGTTCAAAGTCAGCGAAAAAATCTTATTTTGACGTATATGTTGGTATACCACATGATTTACATGTATCCCAGAAAGTTTGGGTTCCAATCATGCATTATAGAAATTTTATTTTTCCATGAAACCGAATAATAGGTAATAAAAACAAAGGCCATTAAAAAACATTACAAATTAATAACTACATAAAATTAGCTGCGGGTAACTGTTGCAAAATTGACTTTTGAACTTCCCTCTGCATTTCAAACATAAGAGAAATCGAATTTCCCGCTTTTATTATGGGTATGATCAAAAAAAGAATAGCCACTTAATATTTCAAAGTTCTGATATTCTGATAAAAGACCAACAAGAATGTGCCATCAAATGTGACATCATTTGGCAGACATCTATCATTTCTTAGACTATATCTTTTATATATTGTCATCCTTGACAGATTTTCACTATTCCAGACAAATTTTGACAGAATCAATACTTATATTTTATGACGTATTTACCTATATATTACACTGGCATACTGGAGATTTCAATGCCAACAATAGTTCCCCATTTAAATTTTAACGTTTTAGAAGTACATGAAAATGTGTCTTTTTTTGTATAGATTCAATGTTGGAAGATTTTCCAAACCAGAGGTGCCATCCTAAATGAGATAGTAGGTATCACCAAGAATTTAATGAAATAAATTTGATTAAAAATATTATTTTATTTAAAATTAAACATTTTCTCGATTGGTTTTCCCTATTTTATAATATCATCCCTTTTATTAGCACAATAAATTGAAATAAAACTGCACCAACAGTTACAGCTGGCTTATTTAATTGATTTAGTACCAAACCAACGCTTGCAGGTTGAATTTACAACAAAAAAACAATAATATAATATTTCTTTTATCGAAAAAAATAAATTGAAATTTTCCATTCTATAATAAAAAATGCGAACTATTCACTTCAGATATAGAAGCATTCCATAAATGTAAAATGCAATCATATTCAGAAATTACTTTTTTACCTGAAAGGCTTTATAGGACGTGTTTCATAAATATGTATTTAAAATCAATACTTTATTAGGTCAATACAAAAAAAAAACATATTTTCCAACAGAGGTTCTTATTTAGAAAAACATGAGGAAAGACAATAATTGATTAAATTTGATAAAAAGAATTAATTACAATTTTAAAAGACATGGAGTTTGTAACGAATGATCTATGGGTTTTGTGATTGAAGATTATTGTGTTTGTTTTGTGAAATTTAATTAATTTAATTTAATTAATTTGGATTATATCAGATTATTGTAAATCCTTGTTTTGACAATAAATACATAATATCTTTTAAAGCCGTAATTAATTGAAAATAAAATGAAAAATCTTACGACTTTTTTTTTGAGGGAAATCTGGCAAAAGATAAACACTGGGCACTCTACTAATAACAAATAAATTTCTTCCGAGAAATCTCACTTTTAACACTCAAAACAATTTTCGATGGTTCCTCAATCACTTCAAGACGGTTATTAACAATCAGAAAGTTGAAAATCGATATTCCAAGTAATTGGTAAATTCATTATTAACTTGTACAAATTACGGGCTAATTTCACAAACTTTCACAGTGCTGCCATCGGTTTTCTCTGTTCGATTTCACTGTTTAAGTATTGGAAGATCATTAATTAATTAATCACATATATGAGGCGATTGCGTGGTTTGGACCAAAATTAAAAGAAAAACCACTGGCGAGAATATCTTATGATGGTTCTCGAGTACGTGTTGATACGTTGAAGTTTTTTCTACGACTAAATTGATTTATTAAGAAAATATGCGATACACTATATAGTTAATAATAACACTATATATATAACGATATTGAAGAGTGAAAATAAACAAACAAAATGCTTAGTATAAATAAATATATATATATATATATATATATATATATATATATATATATATATATATATATATATATATATATATATATATATATAAACGAGGTTTAAAACACGCACATGTATAGAGAGCGTCAATTCAGGTATTGTTTAACATTCCACGACAATAATATTAATAATAATCATGAGGAGTATGTATTTGTTGTCGTCGTATACCTTCGGAATATATTGTAAAATAATAATTCATTATAAATACAATTTGTATGCAAGTTATGTTTCAGATATATGTTAGGTACGTGTATTTTAATTCAGGACCGGATTGTAGAATTTGTATCTTGCGGTAGTGAAAGTCAATTTTTAAATTGTGTATACTTACATTGTGAAGTTAATTGGTATTTAATTTTAAAATCGTGCATGTCAAGCTGTCAGTGGATGAATTTCTTCAAAACTGAAGATTTTTGTAGTTAAAAGATCGTTTTTTTTACAAATAATTTGTTCTCCAAATTAATACAGAAATATTTGAGTCTAATAATCCCAATTTATCTACCTCGAATGTTTACTTTCTTATACGTTTTTTACTGTGTAAATTTTGCCATTAAATAATATACATACTAAGATGGGTCGAAAAAATCGATTATTTTTTTTTACAAGTGACACAGAAAAATGGGTTGCTAGACACCTTAAAAAAATTCTCACCAAGTATGAGTTCTTAATTTTAATAGGAAGATCCTCCGCATCGCAGTTTTGTATTTTTTTCTCAGTCCAATAGAAAAAAATTCATACCTCATCATTTATTGATTGTACAGAAAAATGTTTTGAAATTTCTTTTTAGGTGATTTAATGCTCTACAAAAAAGGTATCATATATTTTTTCCGTAAGCCTCACCATTTGAAAGATATTAAGGATTTAATTTTGATTATTTTTGGACAAATTTCATTTTTGTTTATGAATTTTATAACTCGACAATAAATGACTGTTATACAATGCGCAATACAAATTTTTGTTGGAAATTAATTGCTCTATAAAAATGATGTCTTATGTTTTGGCGATTAAATTGACCCTTCAAAAGAATTTTCAAAAAATTATTTTTCTCTAATACTGAAATATATCATTATATATGTATAATGAAAACTTTACTTTTTTTATTAATAAATATTTAACTAAGCGATAAATAATGTACAATTTATTTTTTTTAAATGGAGACAAATATACCTAAGCATAAAAAAAAACTTGAAAAATATTTTAAAGTTTCTCAGTTAATAAAAACTAAAATTCGTGTAAATTTTCTCAAAAATTATAAATTAAATTGAAATTTTTCGAATATCTCATCAAAAACTTTTAAAACCCGTACATATGAAAGTTTGATGATGAATATCTTTTGAACGGTTAATTTAATCGCCAAAACATAAGAAACCATTTTTATAGAGCAATTAATTTCCAACAAAAATTTGTATTGCGCATTGCATAAGAGTCATTTTTTGTCGAGTTATAAAATTCATAAACAAAAATAAAATTTGTCATAAAATAATCAAAATTAAATCTTTAATATCTTTCAAATGGTGAGGCTTACGGAAAAAATATAAAATACCTTTTTTGTAGAGCATTAAATTACCTAAAAAGTTCTTTCACAACATTTTTCTGTACAATCGATAAATGATGAGGTATGAATTTTTTTCTATTGGACTGAGAAAAAAATACAAAACTGCGATGCGAAGAATCTTCCTATTAAAATTAAGAGCTCATACTTGGTGAGAATTTTTTTAAGGTGTCTAGCAACCCATTTTTCCGCGTCACTTGTAAAAACAAATAATCGATTTTTTTGACCCACCCTAATACATACATTTTAAGTTATTCATTTATGATATGCAAAACTCGCAACTTCTTAACGTGGCATACTATTAGGTCGACTGAAATATGCCCAAGTAGGAATTTTTAATTGTTCTAGTCATGGCTCAGGCTTGGGCCAAAACTTGTCAAGCCTGGTCCAAGACTTCGAAATAATATCCATGGGCCAGGCCTAGAAACAGTGGCGTAGCTACCTAGGGGCTAGGCGGGGCAGTGCCCCGCGGCCCTCAAGTTCAGAGGGCCCTCGAATCCTTACCAGAAATCTCGTTCGAACTGAACTTTTGGAAATTCAGTTGGAAGTTCACCAATTATGTAAGGAAATAATGAGCAAATAAGGAGTGCTAGAATGCGGCCTAACGGAAGTATTTACAGCAATGTTATTCTTTACAATTCCTGTCACTTCTGCAGCAGCTAAAAGATCATTTAGCAAATTAAAAATAATAAAAAATTATTTAAGAAATAATATGGGCCAAACTCGACTCCGACATTTATCGCTAATAGCAATTGAAAACAAAACCGCATTAAGCCTGGATTTAAACGAAGTTATTGATACTTTTGCGAAAACTAATGCTAGGAAAAATTGTAAATATAATTGTTATTTAGTCAGTTGGTAGGCCCGACCTTTATATAATAAACCCTCGAATCTTCTCTATTTCGTTTTATTAGCCAAACCTACACCAAGTATTAATTGTAATTTATGTTGTTACTGTTTAATATTTTTATTACCTGCTCTGTAGTGCACAAAAAAGAGCTTAAGTAGCCTTAGCATTTTTAAAGTATTTGTATATTCCATATTTTTAATTAATAAAACCTAATCAGTTTACATAGCAGTGGGGCCCAATTTTTTAATTTGCCCCAGGATCCTTGGTTACCTAATTACGCCACTGCCTAGAAATCACAGTCAATTCAAACTAAAATTTAAAAGAGATTCTAAAAAAAAAAAATAAAATTTTGCAATTCAAATTAATATAAGCCTTATACAATTTAAAGACGATTCTTATTATGCTGAAATTATTTTTCCTGAGGTACTTATCTTGGATGAACTCTGGCGTTGATAGTTGACCAAATCTTGGGCCAGAATTTGTAGCATTTGGTTAGAATTTGAGCATTTTATAAACCTTGCATTTGGTCAACCTTTTTGTATTGATGAAACGGCTCCAGAAAAATTTGTGGATGATTTTCCTTTTTTAATTGGTGAATAAATTCACGAGGGTTAAATTGGGCCATTGAATGTAAATTCCTCTAAAAAGCGAAAATAATTTGAACATTTCAAATCAAATTTAGTTTTTAGTTGCCCACAAAATATTAAAATCAATCCGCGAAAAAGCAATTAATTTCACTGAAAAATTAATGTTAAAACCACATTTCCATCACCCATAATACAAGCGTAGAACTAAAACATCAAATTTTAAGGGTTAATCGAACCGTGACACCGAGCCAGGCGTTTGTTTATTCAAAATTTTGATTTATTAATAATTTTCGATCATAAAACACAAAGGGCTGAAAATTAGTTGAAAATTTTTTCATTGCATCGTAGTTGACAAAAGGCGAATTATGCAATAGGTACAATTCCAACGTTTGGATATTACCACTTTCGAATTCACTTTGTTAAGATTGATTGAATTTATAATATTGACAAAAATATATTCAATTTGAAAATACAAATGTTTGTGCTTTTCTCCATGTATGTCGGTATAACAGCATTTGTCGCTTGTCTGGAATTTTATAGTTAACCGATAACCGAATTTCGCGAGAAATATTTCGTGATAAATCGAAGATATTTTTCTGACGTGAAATGTCGAACACGAAGCTCGTTCTGTTATTGTTAAATACTTACAAACAAAAATCAGCAGAAAATTTTTCTTCCCGGAAAATATTGATTTTGTTATTATTTACATCGCCGTTACGATATATATACTATTATTCTTTGTCAAAGTTTGTTGAAGCTTTCAGAAAAAAGGAAGCTTGCGATTATATACTTATATGTAGGTATATATATATATATATAGAGAGAGAGAGATATCAATGTGTTTCAAATAAATTATATTTCTGCAACGTGGCTGTTTTACTTTTCAAATTTATTTATGAAACTCTCCGGAAATAAAGCTTGAATGTTTCAATTGAAAATATAAAACAAGAACTAAATACGTTTTATATCTGCTTTCGAGATAAATGAGCGTGTTTTGATTAAAATGTTTTGAATAAATTTCAATTTGTTGATTTTAATCGTATTTCTTTTCTTTGTTAAAGTTTCACTTTGTGGGACTTTCGTCAATTCTCCAATTATTAAACGTTACATTAAGGTATTATCTTATATATAAATTTAAATTGGCTATCTTGCCTTGCGTCCGTGCAGAATGGGCTATACGCATGTGCTCTATTATCCCCAGTTACGCATTCAAAACGTTGGTTAGGGTACTCACTCACTAATGTATTTATTTGTGAATACGTATTTCGGATTTTCAGGTTTACAATAGGTGAAAGCCAAAAAACATAATTCTCAGTTATAAACTTAACTTAAACTTTTCAGATATATCTACTTATAAGAGTTTAAATTTTTAAGCAGATCCTAAGTTTTTGTTTCTAATAACACTGATCAACAAAAAAACTTTTTTTCTGTGTAACAAGAAAAATTTTGACTGATTCTGTTAGGAATAAGGTCAAGTAGAGTAGAATTAGTAGTCTAAACTTTTAGATACGAATAGTTTTATTGTTATATGATTTTTTTAACTTTCCTTAAATTACAAATTATTTCAACAACAATTAAATTTTTATCAATGTTATAATATTGATATAAGTACTTTCCTATGATTTTCTCCTTTATTTTGAGTCAGGAACGTCCCTCTGTAATCCCCAGCAATAATCTGCCAGCATAGTTGAGCTCCATTTTCTCTGGTATCGTTTTTCTATGGTAAAAATGTCTTGGTGGAATCTTTCCCCGTGTTCATCACTAACGGCACCCAAGTTTGGGGGAAAAAACTCTAAATGTGAATATAAAAAATGTATTTCTAAGGACATATTGCAGCCTAATGCTTTATAATTCTCTAAAAGTTCCTCGATAATTGTTTTATAGTCATTTGATCGGTGATTTCCAAGAAAATTTTCAGGGATTTTTATAAGTGCTTTCCAAGCTGGTTTTTCTGGACCATCGAGTTGTTCTTTAAGTATATCATCTTTTATCACTTGCCTGATTTGAGGACCTACAAACACACCTTCTTTAATCTTAGCGTCACTGATTTTAGGGAATTTTTCATTTATGTATTGAAATCCAGCGCCATTTTTATCCATTGCTTTCATAAAGTTTTTTTTTAACGTAATGGTTTTCCCTATCCTTACTGTCCCATTCACAAAGAAAACAACAAAATTTTGTATACCCTAGTTGCAATCCTAATAAAAGGGCAACAACTTTTAAATCTCCACAAGTTTTCCATTTATGTTCGTCATATTTAATCTTTTCTAAAAGAAATTTCATTGTTTCATAGGATTCTTTCATGTTAGCACTATAACCTACCGGTACAGAGGGAAGATTATTACCATTGTAACAAAACTGCCTTTAAGCTTGTTTTTGAAGCATCAATAAATAAACGCCACTCTTCAATTTTCTATTGTATTCCCAAAATATTCATAACACCACAGACATTGTTACAAAATATCACGGAAACTAGACCTACTCAAATTAATATACATATGATTTTGTGGAGAGGTTAGGTAGATATTTCGAAATTACTGCTTACTTTTCTTGTTACAAAATTTTGTTGATCAGTGTAATAAGTCAACTTTGTTTTATATTAAGCAGTAATAACGTTTCGCTTTTAACGGACTTTGATTATTAAATTTGAAATTTCGATTTTTTATTAAACGTTATCCCTTACAAACTTTGCTACCGTTTTTCACTCTTTTAGGGGAGAAATTTTTAAAAACCCTTTCTTATTATATATCTGCATCGTATAAGGAAAACACTTTCCAAATTTCATCGACACAAATGTGCACTTTTATTTGAAAAAACACTGTAAAACGAAAAAAAAATAATGACCTCATTTATGTTAGTTAACATGACTAAAAAGCTATTGGACATTGTACATACAAAATTGTTGGAAATAGGTGGAAAGCGTGCAAGTTAATTCGAATATTTTATTTATTTTCAATAACAATAATTGGTTTGATAAAATGTTTGGTCGTGTCGTTGATTCACATGTTATAATTGATGAAGCAGATTTCCTATAATATGCTTTCTGCAGATATTTGTCCACTGGATGCATTTTTCTTTAAATTAAAACAAAAACGTTGCGATTCCTCAAATACCGTTGGGACACAAAAGTTGATATTGTTTGGTATCAAAGAAATTCGGTTTTTAACATAACGTTTCTATCAAATGGTAGATAATGATTTTTACTTAAAACTTAACTTTTTACTTTAAAGCAAATCCTTAACGATTTAATCCTAGTACTTCTTTGCAACAAAACCAGTGGCGTAGTATGAGCTTTTGTGACCCGGAGCCGACCGTAAATTCGTCGCTCCCTATTTTAATTACTCGCCAAGGAAATAGTTAAAAAGTCAAATACATTGAAAGTCATTAAAAATTGTACTCCTCAAAGCGAAATCTTTTATGAAAATATCAATGCCAATATGTCATCCCCTTTTCACGTGCCTTTTCCTGCACCCCCCGGATACGCTTCTTAACAAAACAAATTAATATTCTATGATTAAAATCTATAAAACACATTTCCACAATAACGAAACATTCTGTACATCGGTAAATTATTTGTTGCTGTTGTATAAATTTTATAAGCAACTGCAACAGTTATTGTTTTATTTACCTGCAATGAAAAAAAAATACATAAATATTGCTATCATTGTTATCAAATACGAAAGAAAAGATATAACTTCAACGTTTTGCTTGAATTTATTTATTTAAAATAACAATCAAATGAAATAAAAACAAGCTAAGCTTAGATTTTTACTCTAAAAAAAATATTTTTCGTATTAAAAATGAAAATTTACGCGACGGATTGCGAAAACCAACGATTAAAAACCTTGGTTTTTTCGGTTAGACCGCATACTTCCTGATGCTATAGCGAATCGATTATGAAATATTTGTAACCCACAACAATGCCGTTAGACAAATATTTTCAATTAATGTTGAAGATGTTTATTAAATATTCGACAAAAGAGAGTTTGATGATAAAATTCGGGTTTAAAAATGAGGAATTTAATGACAAAATTCTTGGAATTACAATTTTTTAGTTGGAAAGAAAAAACGGGTAGTAAAAAGTAATTGAATTTATTAAATAATTTATTATTACATTAGATAGCTGATTTTTTACATTAAGGACAGGGAATTCAACACTGCTTTAAGTTATTAGAAGACTAGTAGTTGTCCGTTGCATTCGCAACTAAAGGTTTTATCTCAATAAAATGTTTAATATGAGATAATGTAGAGTTAATCAACAATCGAAATTTTAAATTTGATAATCAAAGTGTTGTTAATATAAAAAAAAGTTTATCTAAAATTATATTAAGAAATAAAATATAAGTGCTTTTTTATATCATTTTAATAACAACATCTATTATTATAAAAAGGAAAGATTTGATTGTTTGTTTGCTTTGAATAGGCTCCGAAACTACTTGACCGATTTAAAAAATTCTTTCACTGTTGAGAAGCTACAGTATTTCCGGTGAACATAGGCTATATTAAAGTTTCAAAAAAGTTAGGGATCTATACTAAAACTCCAATAATGTAACCCAAGGTCTGAAAAAATTACCAAAAAACATTCTTTTATCGCGTGCGCTGCGAAAAATATTGGTTATAAAACAAAATAATGTAGTACGATTTTGAAGAACATATCATAATCTACAAAAAATAGAGCGACAGCATATGTCTAACTATTATAGTTATGTCGCAATAAGTGTTTTTTCATTTTAAAAAATATATATAAATGCCACCGTTATAAAAGCTCTTTTATTAATACTTTGGGATTAATCCTTATCAAAATAAATGACTTCATATTTAAGTTTGCTTCAATACCATTATATAACTTTTTGAGATATTCAATTTGAACATTCCATTCGAAAGATATCACAAGTTTAAAAATGTAAGTAATTTGAAAAATATCGCATGGTCACCGCTCTTTACTTATAATTAAGACCAACTTTATTGAACTTGGCGATATTTTTTATTGATGTATAGATGCTGATTGATTTACAGATTATTTGGTCTACGGTAGGTAAACCTACCGTAGCTATACGCAATAGACATACTATTTTTAGATATTTATAAATATTTTTTGAAAATTAATTGATTATTACATAGAACAATTTTATTCTTTGCAACAGTTTATGAAATGTGTCTTTTTAAAGTTGACAAAATAGTCTTTTTAAGTATGATTATGTTTTTCGTAAAAGAAATAAGAAAAATAAAAATGTTCATATACCACTAAACATGGAAAATTTGAAAAGAAAACACAACCTACATCTACGTTACGCAGACGAAGTTGCGGGGATCAGCTAGTTTTAATAAATTAGTATGAAAGTTTAATACTTATGTAGTACTTATACCAAATAGGCGATTTTAAATTTTGGTTCGTTTTTCAACAATCAAACTTTTTAAAATCTATTTTATTTTATGAACCAATGGTTGTGATCTGGAGTATTTATATATTCGGCTGAAAAGCATTAAGGGAGCAATTTTTTGCCATATATTTCACTGTCATTTCAAATATAAAATCTTCGATACTAACTTTTTTTCGGTATTTAGAACAATTTGAAAACCAATTATTGTTATTGAAAATAAATAAAATATTCGAATTAACTTGCACGCTTTCCACCTATTTCCAACAATTTTGTATGTACAACGTCCAAATGTGCAAAACGAATAGTTTTTTAGTCATGTTAATTAACATAAACGTCATAATTTTTTTTCGTTTTACATTGTTTTTTCAAATATAAGTGCACATTTGTGTCGATGAAATTTGGAAAGTGTTTTCCTTATACGATGCAGATATATAATAAGAAAGGGTTTTTGAAAATTTCTCCCCTAAAAGAGTGAAAAACGGTAGCAAAGTTTGTAAGGGATAACGTTTAATAAACAATCGAAATTTCAAATTTAATAATCAAAGTCCGTTAAAACAATTCTCTTTGATACAGACATCCACGTAATCTACGAAATGGGGAAAAAAATGTTTGTTATTTTTTATTTGTTACTTCCGCCAACATTGTTAATTGCTTTTGTATATTTGGTTTTGTCCATTTAAAAGCACAAAAGGTTTTAAGGCAAATACATTTTTAAAACATTAAACGCTTCTCTCCAACACAAATGAATTGTAATGAGAGAAGAAAATTTATCAAAAGACCAGTTGCGGTTGACAGTTTGCGTTATATGTTGAATTTGTGAATAAAACAAACGGAAAATTTCAATGAAAAAAATAATACTTCTTTCTATATATAACAATATTGTAATGGAAAACTTTTGAAATATTTTCCTCAATAAAAATCTTCGAGTATTTGGGTTGCAAGTCCCTTTAGTAATTTATTTTCAATCCATTCCCGTTTTATTTATGTTTATTTTTGTGTGATACACCTATAATCTATATGTCTGAGATATAAAATAAAATTTCCCGATGAATTGAAAACGAAAATGATTTATGTGCGTTTTGAACAGTTTTCCGTATGTGTTTTATACATGGCTGTCGCATATGTTTTATTTTCTCTTTTTTTTTTCGAAATGTCCGCATGGCAAAAGTAAGTTTATTGATGGAACTATGAGGGCACCTAACACGTCTCAAAGCCATAACTTATATTTGTGTAGAGAGCATTGAACATGTGCGATGTCAAATTGACCCATAAAAACGAGAGCTTTTTGCTGATCTCAGGGTTTTGTATCCCACGACTAAGTACTGCACTAGTTTTAACTTTTTTTTTTTTATTCTACAACTTCGGTGTTTATATAGAATGTTTTGTGAGTACTCAGGGAAAATATAAGGGTGATATTTTCTGGCAAAAAAATGAGGAAAAAATGTAGGTAATAAAAGTAAATAACTCCGAATTGTTCATTGAAATTGACAATCGTAAAGTGACCTTTATGTTTGTGAAAAATAAAACATCGTTTAAAAAACGATCCTCCAATTCGAAAGCCATTGAAAGTAAATGCCAATATTAAAGATTTTTTTTAAAATCCTTTAAAGCTAACGTTTTATACACAATTTTGCAATGTGGTTGAATTTTTCATTGTTGTCACATAAAAGTTGGATTTCTACCCACTTGTAATTCTAATAAACTATTATTATCGTCTGATTCTTTGCGATTAAGGATAAGATGCTTTTTAGAGTAGTCTTTTCAATGATAACTCGTAAAAATTAGGAAATCAATTTAAACATTGTTCGAGCAAATTTCAATCCATAACAAATCATTTCAAATCACCGATTTGTGCATAATAATGCAGAAAAGTGTATCATTTGTATTTGTTTTTTCAAAACTAGTAGATTTATAGAATTGATAGAAAATACGAAATTTCACTTCGTTTTCAAAAAAAAAAAATAGTTTTTAGTTCAAAAATATCAATGTTGCTCCTATACTCCTATGTCTTTATTCAATCGATAATGGTGTTTTAAACGCAAATATAACGATTCGAGTCGTGAATATCGAATTATTTCAAAAAATCATCACAAAGCAGTTACGGAGTGATTTAAACTACTTGATGACCACAGAGGAAGATTGCTTGGCAATCGAAATACGTATCTGGGAAATACATCACAAATATTTTTGTCTGAACTTCTGTTCAAACTTATCTTCATGGTATGATTTTTATATATTATTATATTAAATTATACAACATAAATTGAACCGCAATATATTCTAAAATAACCCACCTTCCGCATCCAATTCTACACAAAGGTGTAGGGAGGACTAATTACTCTAGTTTCTTTGAATTTAGTTTTAGACTTAAGAGTTGTAATAAATTTTGTTAGAGATATATTTATATCTGATTCAAAAATTATAAATAAAAATGATAAAAAAAAAAAAATATATATATTCTATATATTGTACACACAGTATAACTGTTCAGTCGGCTAAAAAATCTTATTTTGAAATTTTCATATAAAAATGAATTTATGTTATATCAAAGGTATTAAATTATATGAAGAACATGAATGTAACGTTTTAACAGCCTTAGCCTCAATTTGAATTACAATAACAAAAAAGCGAACAATCAATAACAATTCATGGCCAACATTAAGTTGGCCATGTTTCTTAGCGATAATGCGCTGATAGTGGCCAAAAAAATAACTAAGTCATGTCAGAATTTTAGAGGACTTGAGAATTAACAAATTGCCTATCTCATTTGTTCTTCTATTATTTATTATTCCTGGTATAATCAATAAATTTGATTGGGTAAATTGATATATAACCAAAAAAAAGTTTCAGTTGTCTTCATTGCTTCTGACATAAAATTTTAAGATTTGGGAAAACTTACAATAAAACGTCAATGTATGCGACGTTCTGCATTTTAAATTTGAATAAATTCAAAAGTATAAATATCTATAGAAGGGTGAATTTTTTTTTGAGTCCATCGTGAAATTTTGTTGGAAATACCAAAAAAAAATTCTCTGAAAGTTTGAGCCCTAAATATTAATTTTAAGTCCTCGACCAAAACGTGTAAAGATTTCCCATTGAAAATACACGGAAACTCTGATTTTTTATTTTTAAATTTCTATATCTCAGCGACATAATTCATGGGATCGCTTTTACCGAAGATGGTTTTTTCTCAGAATTAAACGCTCTACAAAAGTGCCCATTGCGACAAAGTTGTAACTCACACCGGTGAGGTAGTACGGGCCACTGAACCTGATTTTTCCATAAAATTCAAGGCTTAATATCTTGTTTAATATTGATTTTCGCGATTTGGTCTACAGGAACTTTTTTGTAGGAAATAAAATTCTCTACAAGTTTTTCATTTATAATTTTTCCGTAGCTCTTGTTATTTACGAGATAAATGCAAAAAAAACGCGAATTTTATGGAAAAATCAGGTTCAGTGGCCCGTACTACCTCACCGATGTGAGTTACGACTTTGTCGCAAGGGGCACTTTTGTAGAGCGTTTAATTCTGAGAAAAAACCATCTTCGGTAAAAGCGATCCCATGAAATGTCGCTGAGACATAGAAATTTAAAAATAAAAAATCAGAGTTTCCGTGTATTTTCAATGGGAAATCTTTACACGTCTTGGTCGAGGACTTAAAATTAATATTAAGGGCTCAAACTTTCAGGGATTTTTTTTTTTGGTATTTCCAACAAAATTTCACGATGGGACCAAAAAAAGCCAAAAAAAGTCAAAAAAAAAATCACCTTAAATTCTATAGCTCTTTCGGTATCATGACCATTGATCTATTAGAAACTTAAATATCAAGTTTTTATTCCAGATCTTCCCATTTTAGAGAATCAGCTCTGTATTATCATTGATAACATTGGAAGCTGACAAAACTTTACCAAGATGTACAGGTTATTATTGTTTAACAGTTGGTGAAGAAGTTCATCACTATGGAGAACTTTATTCAGAAGTACCTCCGGTAAAAGGATAAATTTACATTTTTAATGTTTCAGAAGTCCTAAATGAAAAGATCCAGGGAAATTTTAACCAAAAGGAAGTCTTATATCAAACTTTAACTTTTATGTAATAAGTTTTGAAATCATTCAGCAATTAATGATCGAAAACAAAGATTTAATTGAATTGAAAAATTGGTCGATTCTGATCATTTCTTTAGTTCCTCAGTGGACAAATTCGCTGCTTTATTCGAAATATCCAATAGTTCCTCCATTAGAGAGAAATCTAAAATTGTATTAAAAAACATCACCCATAAAAAACTTAGTTATTCCAGTTTGTATATCGATTCTTCAACTTATCCTATTTTGTTTAAGGTTGTTTAAGGAAATTGATGACATATTAATGTGTTATATATAAGTGCTAACAGAAATATAATAAGGAAGAAAATTACACTTTATGGTTATACCTCTTATAGATTGTCTATTCGTGGTTTATTAGTTAAGGAAAACTTCACCCACTTTGGAAGCTTTCCACTATGGAAAATTAGTCGACGACTACTATAGTCGAGTTGAAGACCAAAGACTGTATTTAAAGTAAATAAATACAATTAAAGATCTTCGAATTTCTTTAAATAGAGTACCTTATAATTTTTGACTTCTTTACCTACTTTTTTCTTTGGTACTATTCTTCCTAATAATTTAAAAATCCATGAAAATACGTCAAAGGACTTCATCTTTCTTTACGGCCTTACCGTTTTACTTTTGAGGCCAAAATTCGGAAAAGAAATTAAGAAAGAACAAAATTTTTGCCTATAAAATTTCCTTTATTCTTGGCCAGAAAACCATCAATAAAGGACCAACAAAACTGTAGTTTTTGATGTGAAATACCTACTTAACTATAGCCCTAATTATAGAGGAAATATATCTTAGAACATTTTGCACATAAAATAAGTCACCGAAACTTTTCGGTGCGATTATATCGGAGAAAATCGTCAAATGAATTATCCATTTTTGAAACGCATTAACCCACTTTTTGAATAATATATTTGGGCAATAAATCTCGTCTAATGTGCGCTCTTTTTAAAACGGCTTCCCGCCTTGGATTACCTACACCCCAGATAGTATGCAAGACCATCAGATTGCCATTTAATAAACCAACTTTTTTTTAATGAAATTTTAGCCGTTAAATATGCGAATATAAATCGTTGACAAAACTTAACAAGTTCATTCATTTGAGCTTAATATTTTCAATGAAAACCGAAAAGTTTTCCGAAAAACGGTAGTCTATAAATTATGTGTTAAAATTGCATTTCTTATAAGGTTCTTATCAGTTCTTGAATGGTTGGTAGTTTGTACGAAAGGGGCAATTATCGCGTTACTTCTTGACTTCATAAATTACCAAAAATTGGTGCAAAAGTGATTTAAAATGTTTGTGTAGGAAATTTAAACATTTTCTATGGCTTTTGGAGTTAAAAGTTTAAAATTTTCAAGAGCTTTACATCATCTATAGTCCTTAACAACTTTGCGACTCTTAAATATAAAAATATTTTTTTAACATTTTATTATCTTTCGTAGATTCATTCAAAAAAAGTGATGATTTTTTTTCTTGATTACATTGAAAATATTGTTGGGAATGACAAAAAAAAATCCAGTAAAAGTTTAAGCTCTTAATATTGATATTAAGAAGTGCCGCATCGCAAATTTCGATTTTCCATTTAAATAACATGGGCACAATATTCTCTTACACTTTGGAATTTTATAGCTCACGTTGGTGACAATATTTCGAAATGACCATGGTATATTCTTGTAGAAAATTGAACGATCTACAAAAAAGGTCCGGTACAAGTTTTTGATATATTTATTCCTTTAAAAGTTATTGGAGGTCAAAGTTGAACTAAACATAAATTTTATTTTTTTTTCAATTTTTTGACCCAACCATCAATTTTATGAGAAAACTGTATAGGACATTTTTTGTGGAGCACTTTTTTTCTATAACTTATCTCTATATCTTCTAAGTTTTTGATATTTTCACAGGGCCTAAGTTTTTACTTAAAATAAAAAAAAATATATTAAAAATATAATAATTCTGGGAATATTAAGAATTTAAAACAGTAAAATTACGAATATTTTCAGTTTAATGCGAATAACTTAAGACCTGTTCAAAATATCAAAAACTTTTATAGAGATAATTTATAGAAAAAAAAGTGCGCTACAAAAATAAGAAAAATAATACTTTTCTTAAAGATGGCGTTGTATTGTGAACTTGACATCTTATAGAAACTAAAATATTATTGTTATTCATAATTTTATAAATAGCTGTAAATTATAGGCTTTAAATGTAGTTTTTTTTAATATTTTAGGTAAGTTTATCCAATGTAAATATAATGTAATTATCAATTATGAATACATTTTTAATATTTTAGAAAAACATATTTTCGTCAATAAAAAGGGTAACCTTATTATAAAACATCATTTAAAGTCTATAATTTACTGCTATTTATAAAATTATGAATAACAATAATATTTAAGTTTCTATAAGATGTCAAGTTCACAATACAACGCCATCTTTAAGAAAAACATTATTTTCTATACAGTCATTTTTGTGGAGCACTTTTTTTTCTATAAATTATCTCTATAAAAGTTTTTAATATTTTGCACAGGTCCTAAGTTATTTGCATTAAACTGAAAATATTCGTAATTTTATTGTTTTAAATTCATAATATTCCCTTAATTATTATATTTTAAAAATAAAAATTATTTTTTTTATTTTAATTAAATAACTTAGAACCTGTAAAAAATATCAAAAACTTTTAAAGAGATAAGTAGAGAAAGAAAACAAAGTACTCTACAAAAAATGTCCTATAAAATTTTCTCATAAAATTGATGGTTGCGTCAAAAAATTGAAAAAATATTAAAATTTCTCTTTAGTTCAACTTTGAACTCGAATAACTTTTGAACGAATAAATATATCAAAAACTTGTTACAGATCTTTCTTGTAGATCGTTTAATTTTCTACAAAAATGTACCTTGGTCATTCTGAAATATTGTCACCAACGTAAGCTACAAAATTCCAAAGTGCAAGAGAATATTGTTCCCATGTTATTTAAATGGAAAATCGAAATTTGCGATGCGGCACCTCTTAATATTAATATTAAAAGCTTAAACTTTCACAGGAATTTTTTTTGTCATTCCCAACAATATTTTCGATATAATTAAGAAAAAAAAATCATCATTTTTTTTTTGAATCAGTCTAATCTTTCGTTTATAAATATCGGTAAAGTAATTTGATAAATTCGTGAATTAACTTTGACCTTGAATAACTTTTTAAGGAATAAATATATAAAAAACTTTTATGGAGATAAGTTATAGAAAAAAAGTACTCTACAAAAAATGTTCTATATAATTTTCTCATAAAATTGATGGTTGCGTCAAAAAATTGAAAATTTTTTAAAATTTCTCTTTAGTTCAACTTTGACCTCGAATAACTTTTGAAGAAATAAATATATCAAAAACTTGTACAAGACCTTTTTTGTAGATCGTTCAATTTTCTACAAAAATATACCTTGGTCATTCCGAAATATTGTCACCAACGTGAGCTATAAAATTCCAAAGTGCAAGAGAATATTGTTCCCATGTTATTTAAATTGAAAATCGAAATTTGCGAAGCGGCACCTCTTAATATTAATATTAAGAGCTTAAACTTTCACAGGATTTTTTTTTGTCATTCCCAACAATATTTTCGATATAATTAAGAAAAAGAAATCATATTTTTTTTTGAGCCAGTCTAATCTTTCGTTTATAAATATCGGTCAAGTAATTTGAGAAATTCGTGAAAATATAAAATCAAAACAATGGAGTGGATAAAAATACAATCCCACCTACAGGTGAATAAGATAAGAACGAACACCGAAACCACCATAATATATATATATAATCCATTCGAGGAGAGTTTCGATGTGATTCCCAGAACACAGGTTCGTTGGGTTTGCATAATATTACACCTTGCATATTGTATTATTATTGTATTGTAGATCGCATTGTATTCATAAAGGATTCATCCGTATATTTTGCATAATATAAATGATGTTTACAGATTGAGTTTGCGAGACGAGGATCTGCACGAAAGTTTGAAAAGGATAAACTCCAATGAGTTCTTCGAGAGAAACGATACTACGATTTTATGTTTCAAATTAATATTTCGTTCAATAGTTGCATAATGAAAAATGAGTATGAGATGGAAACTTATGCAATCGTAGGTACGTGAATCGCATTTAGTAAAACTGTTTTTGGGTTTTAATTCTACTTCAAATATACATTTTCAGCTCAACGATTGCATAAGTTTGTGCAATCTCGAAAATATTTCTCCGCTGAAAAGCTCATTGTATTTAACCTAATTTTGCTTCAATAGAAAACGGTTAGTCTAAAAGGAATAAAATTATGCATATCATGTTTTAAAAAATGATTAAAACTATTTAAATAATAAATGAAATTAAAAATAATCAAGTCGATGTCTGTTGAAAGTTATTCGTTCATAATAGAGTTTCAAAACTAATTTTAATTTTTACCAAAAAAAAATTATAAAGTTTTCTAGCACATTACCAGCTGTTTGTTTTAATTTCGTTATCATTATGAGTTTCGGTGCGGTTTATTGCGCCTGTTATATGCAAAAACTTATCCTATTAAAACATGTGGTACTACGTACGGAATGTATGGTATTCTATTCTTATTGTTGCATATAATTAACATGGTAATGTTCATAATAATCGAAATAATAGTAGATTACGAGTACATTTCAAATGTTCAAAAGGAAATTCACTTCTATATTCATATCACGAGTTCAAAATGTGTATAACGAAAAGGATTAGTTTAAAGGCAAATAATTTTAGATTAGAGATATTAGAGAAGTTTGGATGGATACTAAGATAAAGATTTATTGGTTTAGAGGATTTAAAAGTTATTTTTAAGCTTTTTTATTTAGTTTAATTAGTCATCAATAAGGAAAATGCAGTTTATCATGTGCTTTCAAGAACCATAGGGAAAAGTTATAGCATTAAAATAGGATAAAGCTATAATATTTTAAGTATTTACAACAGAGATAACAAGTTTGTAAAAGTAACTAGATCTTTTTCCTCATATTAAATGTCAAAACCTCTTAGCTCTATTTTTCATTAGTAAATATGAAACCAAAAATTATTTTCTCGTTAGTGAATATTGATACCAACCAAACAAATGTTACAAATATTATTTACTAAAATTATATCGCTGCGATTTTTAAATCGTAATTCTAATTATTGAACTTAAAAACCATTGTACCATACAATTATTCAACACAAGGATACTAAAGTGATAAGTTCTAGAAAACAAGGCCACCTAAACTTGATTAGAAGTATAGAAATTTTTGATGCCATATTTCCCTATGGAGTTTCTGAATATTCTGAAAATATCATTGATCAATACGATTGATTGTTTTATGGAATCTTGAAAAATTTCTCAACTTTTGTTTTTTTATTCGAATATAAAGTGGGATTTGTATCCATTGGATGCATGAAGCAATAAGAAATAGAATAAAAAATACAAAAAATCTTCCAATCAATTTTCACCCTTAAAATTCCCGGCTATAAAATTAAAAGAAAATCAAATTTTCATTGTTCCTGTTAAATATTTGGGTTTCCGTCCAAAACTTTTTAGGAATATTGAATAATCAATTTTTTTAAATGTGAAACCAAAAATTATCTTTATTGGTGAATATTAACACCAAAATAACAAATGTTACAGATATTATTTGCTTAAATTATATCGCTATGATTTTAAATCGTATTCCATTTATCGAACCTAAAAATCAATGTACCATACAATTATTCTCCATTACAAAAGGATACTAAAGCGACAAGTTCTAGAAAACAAGGCCACCTAAACTTGACTAGGAGTATAGAAATTGTAGATTTTTTATGTCATATTGTCCTATGGAGTTTGTGGTTTCGGGATATTCTGAAAATATCATTAATCAATACGATTGATCGTTTAATGAATCCTTGAAAAATTTCCCTACTTTTGTTTTTTATTCGAATATTAATTGGGATTTGTAACCATTGGATGCATGACGCAATAATTAATAGAACAAAATATTAATCTTCTAATCAATTTTCACCCTTAGCGTTCCCGGTTATAAAATTATATGAAGTCCAAAATTTCATTGTTCCTCTTAAATATTTAGTATTCCGTAGGTAATTTTGGGAAGAAACACATTGCAAGACAACTTGTTGCCTTTTTTTATGAGTAATCTTAAGGAGATAAGAACTCTACTTAAAAACAAGAAAAAAGTATGGAATAATTTTGGTAATTAAAGTTTACAAGTTACATTTTCCGTGAAATATTCATTGACCAACAATGAGACAATTAATAAATGACAATTCAATCTTGTTGTCCTTTTTATTAGTAATCTAAGGAGATAAGAGTTCCATTTAAAAGCAAGAAAAAAATATGGAATAATTTTGGTAATTACAGTTTACTAGTAACACTTCCCGTGAAATATTCATAGCCCAAAACTGAGACAATAAACAAATGACAATTTAGAGAAATTGAAATGACAGTGGAAACGGTTGAAACCAATGACAACAATCAATTAGTTCAAAGAAAAAATGCTTATTATATTTGGTTTTCACTCCCACGTATGCATTTACATTCTTTGTTCTTCATTTTAGCCAACATACAAATGAACCGCTTATTTTGAAAGTGACTTAAGTCCATTTCATGTTTAGTTCATACAAATACTATTTTTGTCAACAATGAATACCTATAAACACTTCACAATCAAAAAAGTTATTACTTTTTTGTCGAAAACAAATATCGTATCAATAATAGCATGTAAAAGTTTAATAGTTCATTATATTAGCAAATCAAAAATTTTAGTATGGACTGTTCTTCGGATTGACTTAGGTCATTTTCAAAATAAAGGGCTGATATATACGCTGGCCTATATATTGTTTCTATTAAAAAAAAACGATTTATTTTCCATTTTCTGTTCCTTTTGCTTCAGGGGTGAGGACAGGGTTAGAAAAAAATCCAAAGCTCTCTTCCTCCAAAATTTTCGATTTTAGGGGTCAACAGTACCTCATTTATGTACCATTACTAGTTGTCATAAAAATATTTTGTGGCTCCTTGACAAGAGCTTTTGAGCCGCACCCACAGGGGTTGAAGAATATATGAGAGATTTGCTTTACATTTTAAACTGGCAAAAAAAATTAAGTATTTTAAACCATAAAAAAACAACACATTTATTAAAAGATTTAACACATTTTTATAGGAAATAAATTGAATCAAATAACGGGATGGATATAATCGAATAAAGATGACATCTCTGTTAGAAACGTACTTATATTTGAAAACCTGTAAACGCAATTTTATTTCAAACAATTCCGGAAGTACAATCTGATTCAATTTAGTACGTAGTCGCTTCGTTTCGCGTCAATATCGACAAAAATAATCTATTTTTTTTTCTTCCCGATAAAACTAAGAAAAGTACTCAAGAACACAATTAATTGGTGAAGAACATTTAAACGATTAAAGTCAGAAGCGAAAGGCACTTTAGTTTAATTTGTTGCCAATCAATTACAGAAAAGACAATCTAGTAAAAGATATTAATGAAACCATTCCGTATATACGAAACTTGTACCAGAACTAAATTTTTCTTTGTCGAAAACGAGTGCTCAATTTACAATTGATGCTCTTTGATTTGATTACTAAATTTAATACTGTTTATAAATCACACGAATTGTCTTGGATTTCTTGTGATTTTTGGCGGAAATGTTGATTTGTTGTCTTGCGAATAAATCATTGTCAGTGTATAGTACGATGCGAATGCAATTTATAATTTAATTTAGTCTGAAATAATTAATGAAATCATGGAACGTAGACGTTAGCAATATCTGTTATGAAAACGTGAAACGAATTTATTATTTAATTTTCGTGTAGGAAGTGAAGATTTTTTGCAAACAAAAAAAGGATTAAAAATGCAAAGTTTGTAGAGTTTTACGTTTTCTTTTGTTTACAGAAAGTTCAAACCAAAATTAAAACAGAATATTTGAAAACAATAATAAAGAAATGATGTTTTCATCGCTGAAACATCTTTAAGGTGACAATAAAGGTTGTAATTCTGACAAACATTTTCAAGACATACCTTTGTTATGAATATCTTAATTATTACCATAAGTCAGCATAAAATGTTTTATATTCTTTGTGGCATTCAATAATTTTTTTAAGTGTGATTTGAAAGAAATGCATTGTTGCATTGTTTAAAAAAAAACATTCCGTAAGACCATAAGCGGACCTATAATTTTTTTAAACTCCAAAATATTATTAGATTGGGAATAAAAAATGTTTCAAACTACACATTTTTTTCTAAGAATTAATAGAACAAATAATTTCCAGTAATTCTCAAAAACTTTTATTGGTTATTATAACCATTTTACTAAAATTTTCGCACATATAAATTAAATCATAAAGTTTGTGTTTACATTTACAATAAACATTGCACGTATGAGTGATGTATGTTTAGATTTTGCATCTATTTTCATATGAAAATTGACCGAGTTTCTTAAGATAAATAACACGTTAGAGCTTGGGGCAACTTTTACATTTGCATTTCCTATCCCGCATATATTTACCAACTTATGTTTTAAACGCAACTAAAATATAAATTGTCACCAAATTTTGCCCATACCATGGAATATGAGGAATTTTTCACAGCCAAACATTGGTTTTAATATACCTGGTTTTATTTTTTTTAAGGTTTGTTATTATCGTTTTGGTTAATTCTAACGTAAGAAAAACCCATTAAAGAAGTGGATATCCAAAAAAATATAAATACATTTTTATATCAAGCAGCTAAAATGGTGAATTAAAGAATGATGTGTAAAGTTTTGATACTGTAGAGATCAATCAAAAGCAAATTTTAATGCCAGTGATGGTTTTCAGTGTGAAAGATTTTCTAACGAAAATATCAATGAAATCATAGAAAAAATCATAACAAGCAGAGATGATTGCTGTCGTTATATCCTCGAAGAATTGATTATGGACCATGGATCAATTTTACATCATTAATGTAAGGCCAGCTTTGAAAGAAAGCTTAATAATTAGAAGTCACAAGCTTTGACTCAAAAATTAATCAAACCATATTTTCATCTTCGAATTTTGGCTCAAAGTTAATAAAATTTAATTTTTTCCAAGAAAAATATTGACAAAGAAAGACAGGTGGAGCCCATACAAGATATCAATAGAAAATTTCAATGATTGAGGTTGATTAAATGGTCCAAATGGGTACCAAACAAGGATCAACATTTTGAAAGATTTCCCGTTGAATATGATAGAACTGAAAGAATATCGTTCACCATAAATTGGAGTCCAACATTCAAAAACTTATTGCCGACCTTTTTCAACGAAAACTGGACCAGTTGTTAATAAATAGAAATCGAATTATATGCATTTGCATGTTCGCATATGCAACTGCATATAATTCTATTTTAATAGCGTTATTGCATATTTTGGTACTTTTTCATTGACAAAGCTTCTTTCGGTAGTTATGCGTATTAGACGTGTTGTTTTATGCCATCGACACGTCCCTCTTACGTCAAGCTCTGAAAGTATTGTACCCAATATTGCTTCACATCACCTGGCTAGCCTACGGATTATATTAAGTTGCGGAAAAGATCTAAAACGAGTTCGGAATAGTCAATAAATTGATTTCTTGTACAAAAAAAAGTGCTTTTAAAAGCACTATGGCGACTAAAAGCCTATAAAGAGGAACTACCAAAAGTAACACTACCCCCAGAATCAATTTTAACACGGTTGGGTACTTGGTAGAAAGCTTTATTGTTTTATGCTGAATATTTCGAAGCCATAAAAGTAGTTGGAAAATTTAAAAAAAAGTCAGACATCATTGCAATCAATGCATGCAAGCTTTCATTTGAAGATTCTCCAATGAAAAAAAATATTGTTCATAATGCAACACATTTCAGCAATATACTCGATGCAATTGAGAAACTAGAAATATTCCTCTGTAGAAGTCCATGAAAATATTCGAAAAATTGATTAAACAGAATAACATCCTTTCGAGTTAACAATTGCAACAGGTCCGTGGCAAATTAAGTGCAGTTTTATATAAAAACCTCCGTCCTGAAGGAATAAGGAAAATTTATGCATTTATCAACGGCACTTCTGAAGAGATCTTCGAAAATTCTGCCAAATTTCAAATTTTCTTCGGTAACGTAAGTTGACGTCGAAACTTCATTTTTAACTTTTCACCTTTTTCACCTATATAGTCCAATTGTGGATCTAAACCATCCAAGTTCCCGCTAAAGTATACACTGAACATTTCTGGAGAATAGGTCTGGCAGCTTAGGAGAAGTTCAGAACTGTACATAGGTACAAAAGAATTATATGTATTAAGATAAATATAATGTGAAAATAAACGTTAATTCTAAAAATAAATGGTTTTTGAATGTGCATATTTTACCCATTTTTAGTGCATTTTTCCATGCATATTATGGCATTTTGATAGTGCATATAATCCGATTTCTATTAATAACAATTGACTAGATAACATTAGATTTCAAATGATTATGATAGGCTGGCACAACTCCTAGAAGTTTGATGGGGCAATTTTTATCTATACAGTAGGGACTTGATACCAATTGATTGTCAACTGTTTTGTCTTTCTTTAGCAAACACTCTTGATCGTATTAAATTGATTTCAAAAAATAAATCGGTATCTTTGTTTTTTGTCAAAATAAAAAAATGGCAATGAGGAATCAAAAAATCGAAAAGAATCAAAAAAGATGGAAATATCTAAAAGAACAACAAATCAATTCGGCAAGGAATCAAAAACTATTTTATTAGAAAATTTTCACTTCGATTTTTTGGGGATATTTTCAATGGCTTAAAGTACAGAGTAAATGGGAAAATGCTTAATATAATGGACTTAATACATTCAAAGTTAATTATAGAATTTGTGACGATAATTTGCAAAAAATATGACAGTTTTTTTAGGGGTACAAGTGTGATTTTATTCCGTGGAGAAAATGGCAACGCGACGTCGTCCAAAAGCACAGATAAATGGTTTAAACGGTGCCTGATGGATTTGTTTATTAAATAGCGTCGCCACTTGCCACTCAATGCCTCTTTCACAAATGATACCTTTATAAAATTATGATGTCATTAACACTGAAATTCGGAATTCGCACAACCAACCAACCAACCAACCAACCATCAACGTGGTGACAATAATTATTCGGCTAAAACTGAAGAGTATGAGCTCTGTGATGTGCTATTCTATTTACATCACTTCCCATACGTTAATTAACCCATTATATGGTTAATTACCAATTTAATATCGCATGTACTTGTTGGCATTGCAATATAATGATGAAGTTTTGTCATCAATTTATTATGGCGAAAATAGACATTTCGGGTGTTTATCATTATGAGATTATCAATAAGAAAATACATACAACCTATAAACAATTAATTTATTTCAAACCATTGGTCTCCAGAACCATTTTGTTAAGCTCTAAGAAAATAGTAGGTACTAAATCATAAGTTTAACAAAAAAAAAGAGCCGAAAATCTAAATTATTAATTAAAAATAAAGGCTTTGCGTACCAAGTATTTATAGGAAGACTTCTCCATTAATATCTTAGTTAGAAGTTTTAAGCACCTAAAGAGCTTATTGCCTGCTTCCTAGGCAATTTTAACGTGTCAAGGCTCGTTTTAACATGCATTCACAATTTATGAGCTTCATCTTATGAATTTATATTGGGAGAAAACCGCAACCAAAAACAATTTCCTTGTTAACGCACAATATCGTTATAGATTCGTTTTTGTTTGTTTTTCATTTGGGTATTATAGTTTTACGTTTTTTAAATTTTTTTCTGAAGTTCCTAGAAAAAATTCTTCAATTGCATTATCTAAAGGTGCATACATGATGTATTAAAACAATGAAATCAATAGAATATTCTTCCTTATCGGATTCAAAGCTCAAATTGGCTTTTGTGAAACAAACAATTGAGAAGGTAGATAATATGCTCTTGTTATATCTTAATTGTTATAGATAGTACAAAGAATATAATCTTAAACCTGATTTGTCACTTGTTTTATAACAAGTAATTACACACTCTGAAGTGTGTAATTTTTTAATTTTTATTTATTTATTGAATTTAAAACGATAATATTTTATTTTTGTGAATCAAGAAGCCTGATGAAGTTAAGATACGTAACGAAACGTAGCTAATTGAAAAGTAAAAATATTGAATAAAAAAACCGATCTTGAACAACCTGAATTGTCTTCTTATTTAAATAAAAAGGTCAGTTGAAACAAATAACAATTTTCATTTAATTCAAATTTGAGAAAACTATTATATTATTATTGTATTGATATCATTGGAAGTATTTATGATAATTTAGTAAATTTATCGTTATAGTGCAAAATTAGAAAAATACATTGTTGCATAAAGTTTAAGTAATTCGTGATTGCAATACAACTTGTAAACAAATTAACATTACAGAGTAACATATGAGCTTTTTCGTTTTATTTCTCATATAAAATATCGTTTTAAATTTGACCTCTTGCATTGTGACTTAATCATATAAAAGTAAATCTTCAATTTCTTAAATTTTTGCTTTCAATTTCGTATGTCCATCTCCTGAGACTCATAAGTAATACGAATTTAAGATTTATAGTCTTAGCTTTAGTAAAAATAATAATAGAAGCTTTCCTATACTTTCTAAATGCTTGCCAATTCTTTTCAAACTTTCATAGCGAATATTTATTGAAGCAAAAGAAATCCATTATACCTTTACGTTCATTTCATGAATTTATTTCGTTTCACTACAAAAACACTTTAATATATCATCAAAGTTTAAAAGTGTCAATATATCTTAAGTTATGATAATATGTTTGCGAAAGACTAGCAAATTTTAATATGGGATTGCAACTTCTTAACAACACCGTCTACACCATTAGGGCACACGGGGCCCTTACCCAGGGTCCCCATTCTTAGGGGGCCCCAAAGGATTACATAACCCAATAAAATCAGATAAATTGGAAGAAACTTTTCCAAACAGAGAAATTGCTACAAGAATATTCCTTTGCAAATGGTTACTAATTATAGTGGAGAGCGGTCATTTTTGCAGCTTAAGAGAATAAAAAATGCATTGTACACAATCTGGTGCCGCATCGCAAATTTCGATTTTCCATTTAAATTACAGGAACAATGGGAACAATATTCTCATGCACTTTGGAATTTTAAAGATCACGTTGGTGACAATATTTCGGAATGACCAAATTCTTAGAGAAAATTGAACGATCTACAAAAAAGATCTCTTACAATTTTTTGATATATTTATTCCTTCAAAAGTTATTCGAGGTCAAAGTTGAACTAAAGAGAAATTTTAATATTTTTTCAATTTTTGACGCAACCATCAATTTTATGAGAAAATTTTATAAGACATTTTTTGTAGAGGACTTTTTTTTCTATAACTTATCTCTATAAAAGTTTTTGATATTTTTCACAGGTCCTAAGTTATTTGCATTAAACTGAAAATTCCCTAAATTATTATATTTTTAACATAATTTTTTTTATTTTAATTAAATAAATTAGGACCTGTGAAAATATCAAAAACTTTTATAGAGATAAGTTATAGAAAAAAAAGTGCTCTACAAAAAATATCTTATAAAATTTTTTCATAAAATTGATGGTTGCGTCAAAAAATTGAAAAAATATTAAAATTTCTCTTTATTTCAACTTTGACCTCGAATAACTTTGAAGGAACAAATATATCAAAAACTTGTACGAGACCTTTTTTGTAGATCGTTCAATTTTCTATAAGAATATACCTTGGTCATTCCGAAATATTGTCACTAACGTGAACTATAAAATTTCAAAGTGGAAGAGAATATTGTTCCCACGTTATTTAAATGAAAAATCGAAATTTACGATGCGGCACCTCTTAATATTAATATTAAGAGCTTAAACTTTCACAGGATTTTTTTTGTCATTCCCAACAATATTTTCGATATGATTAAGAAAAAAAAAATCATCATTTTTTTTGAATCAGTCTACTGTAAATATTTTTAGTAACCCGACTTCAGGAACTTGGAAAATATATCAAATTTTTGCTTTGCTAATTCCCATCTTTGACGATTTTTTCTCACACCTGAATAAACCAATCGGTTTAGTGACACTTAACAATGATAAATAGATAAAGTTCCTATTTATCAAATATAAATAGAACCCCTGAAAAAAAAGAAAACCTGCGATTCAGCCTCATAGAAAAATCTTCCGGTAAACTAATGGATTACTCTTTTCCCTACTGTATATTTTTAATTATTTATACATAGAAAGATCGTGATGAAAATAAAATATGTCATTTATATCTGTTTATATTTACTGGTACATATATATGAATTTTTTTATAATAATATTGACCCTTACCATTTACATAAACCGAACATTATTAACAAAGCTCACCACTGTGTATGGCATAATTAAACATATGTAGTTAAACGTAGGCTCTAGGTTCAACTATATTCTATTTGCACTAACTGCTCATATTCCTATGAGACAAATAGCAACGTTTAAACGTAAGTAGCTTTTCATGCACAAAGGTCCAATAACTATATAACGTAAACATCTTTTGTAAGGCATAAATAATTTTATCATCAAAATTAACAACAATTTTCTTTGATATTTGCAGTTATGAACAAAGTTTACAAGAAAAATAATTTTTTTTTTTCACAAATCAAGTTTGAAACCTTAAGGGGAGATGTCCAATAAAAGATTAAACAAATCATTTACTCGTTATTTCTGTTAAATATTTTCCTAAGCCAAGAAAAAAACTATTGTGGTTAAAAAAATATAAGGTAAATAAACTTTCTAAATGCAAAATTAGATTTCTTTTATGAAGTTCAAAGCTCATAAAAAATTTATTCACTAAAACCACCACAAGCCACAAAGTGAATTCAAGTTGAGATTCTTTTAACAGTCAACAAAAATGAGAAAATGCATTCTGTTTGTATTTTGAAATTGTTTCTAGTTTGCATTTACATTTCTATATGGCAAAATAAAGATGAATAATTTTGGCCTTTGACCTACTGCAAACGTGGGACGTATATAGGTATATAACTAATTCAATTAGCCAAACAATATATCATCATACTTTAAAAAATTTATGATTCCTCCATTCTTTTAATTTATAAAAATAAATTACACATGACAAATAAAGCTAAGCCAAACTTTGTTTACTTGACAAAAAAAAATGATCACAAAAAGAACCTAATTTTATTTAGGCCCTACATACATATGCACACCTCCATAATATTTTATCTTGAGATTCATTAAATATTAACCATTTTGTACATAAATCTTCGTTTGCCTTATTTGCATTGTGTTTTCAACGAAAATTTATATCAAACGAAAAGTTTGCTTAATTAAATTAGGTGTGAAATATGCAATAGTGAGATTCTTTCGCCCCCATTGAATTGTAGAAGTTTTGAGCCCTTTGATTGAAGGGTTGCTTTTGACTTGAAGTGTCCAACCAAGAAAGCTTAGCTCAAATAATGTCCTTTAGGTATATACTTCTTGGGAAATTAATTTCCCCAAACACTTCGAAAGCTTGACCTAAAAGCGATAAAAGTATTCCTCATCGCGTCTTTTACGATATATATTTTTTTTTGTGAATTTAATTAATGTGAAAATTATTCGTTATTAATATGCACCGGCACGAGCATATTCTGGTTCGTTAAAAATAATTTATTATTATCTGTAAAGTATTTAATCCGTGTTGTAATTAAAATTGGTTTGAAGCATATTTTATTTAAAATTGTTTCATCGAAAAATTTACAGTATTTCGGTAGTTACTGGGAAATTTTTGGCATTTTCCTGGTTAATAACATAGGGGTGGATGTCAAAGATGAAAGAATTCGTTTGTGTGGGATTTAAGATTTAAAGCGGAAAAGTTTTAGACGATCTTATTGTAATAAAGTGAAATATAATACCACTTGTAAAGATTTTGTTTTGCCTGATTAATATCAAGGGTATATTTTTACTAAAGGAGTATTAAATAACGCACCCTTACGTTTTAAAATTGTTTAGGCTTTAAATTGTCATAGAAACATAACGATGACTAATAAACATGTGAGAATTAAGGGATGTTTGTACTTGTTCGTCATAACAAAATTTGGCCAATCTAATAAAAATTGCTAATCAATAAAATAGTTTTAATAACACTTTTAAGAATCCCTGAAAAATTTGATAAAAAAAATAGATAATAATCAACACGAATTATAAACAATAAAAAATTATTTCTCCAACAATTGTAGCTAATAAAAGACTCAAATGTAGATTTACTAAAAATTTAATGTTTTGTTTTATTTGATAGTCCAAAATAAGCTTTTGAACCTATTAATGTATTAAAAATTGAATTACCAAATTTCGATCCATTAATATTAAGTCATCAAAAGCATCAAAACGAATGATTACATACATAAAAAGCTCCACTAATCGGATTACAATGAATAGTGTTTTTCAGTTTAATAGATCGCAGACATATTATAAAAGATAAAGCCAAAGCTTATTATATCCCAAATATCAATGAATATCAATATTAAAATAAAATATTTTTATGGTTTCGTTTAGTTATTTATTTGCAAAATTTAAAAAACCCGCCATGTGTATGTTCATTATTTGAATTAAGTTTATGATATTATCTTAAGTTGATAACAAATAGGAAAACAAAATATCAGAAATGCCAACTTCAATTTTCCTGAAACTTCATTTTTAAAAAAAGGTTTTTCTTTTTGTTAAAACATTATTAATTAAATGGATTAATAGCGATTATTTATATTTTCAAGAGATTGCAACGATTGATTTCCCCCCTAAAAACAATTAATGCAAATGTATTACTTTTTTCATAGCAATTTTTATAGCTATCTTCATGTGCTTCATGGCCGGTATAGCAGGACATGACGTAGCACCCTTTGTTTTAAAAATCAAAAATTTAAAAATGTTAATAATTAAACATCGAAATAACAAAAGTCGGTTTGTACAATAAAGATTGGAAACAATTATTATTTTTAATTTTATGTTAACAATAACTGATGGCAGTTGAATTTAAAAGAATTATAAAAATTACTATGGAAAAAGTTAGTTTTTCCAAGAAAAATCTGCACAACTAAGAAGGTAAGCTTTGGTTCTCTTGTATTCATTCCTTATAATTCTAAACTTAATAAGAATTCTTTTTTTTAGTTAAGAAGGTTAGGAGTATCAAATTTTATCTTAACAATAACTGATGGCAGTTTAAAATCAGAAAAAATTATATAAAATACTATAGAAAAAGTTGGTTTTTCCAAGAAAAATCTCCACTACTAAGAAGGTAAGCTTTGGTTATCTTGTTTTCATTTCTTACAATTCCGAACTTAATAAGAATTATTTTTTTTTTAGTTAAGAAGGATTGGAATATGCTAAAAAGCTGTTGAACCGAATTTTTGTTCCGTTTATTGTAAAATCAACAAAAATAAGCCTTATGGTACATAATTTTTTAGCTTTAATTTTCTGGGAGTATTTTCGGGGTTCATAATTTATTTATTTTTATTATAGTGCCCTCTGTTACCCTATGGAATCACTAACTCGAAAAAAAAAATTGGTTTTCCTTTCCAGAAAAATTTCAATTTGTTAGTTTTTAATGTTAGAAAGTTTTTATTTTCAAAATAAAATTCCAAGCTTTCACTCAAACGTAACAATAATGTACGTTGTGGAAAAAACTCCACTATTAAGAAGGTAGGTTTTGGTTCTCTTGCATTCATTTCTTACAATTCTGAACTTACTAAGAATTATTATTTTTAGTTAAGAAGGCTTAGGAGTATATGGAAAATCTGTTAAACTGAATTTTCATTCCGTTTATTGTAAAATCAACTAAATTGGACCTGGTACGCAGTGCCGTAGTTGCCTAGGGGCTAAGCGGGGTAGTGCCCCGGGGACCTCAAGCTCAGGGGCCCCTCGAATCCTTACCAGAAATCTCGTCCGAACTGAACTTTTGGAAATTCAGTTGGAAGTTCACCAAATATGTAAGGAAATAATGAGCAAATATGGAGTGCTAGAATTCGATCTAACGGAAGTATTTACAGCAATGTTATTATTCTTTACAATTCCTGTCACTTCTGCAGCAAGTGAAAGGTGATTTAGTAAATTAAAAATAATAATATATTATTTAAGAAATAATATGGGCCAAACTCGACTCCGATATTTATTGCTAATAGCAATTGAAAACAAAACCGCATCAAGCCTGGATTTAAACGAAGTCATTGATACTTTTGCCAAAACTAAAAGTAGGAAAAAATTGTAAATATAATTGTTATTTAGTCAGTTGGTAGGCCCGACCTTTATATAATAAACCCTTGAATCTTCTCTATTTCGTTTTATTAGCCAAACCTACACCAAGTATTAGTTGTAATTTATGTTGTAACTGTTTAATATGTTTATTACCTGCCCTGCAGTGCACAAAAAAGAGCTTAAGTAGCTTAGCATTTTTAAAGTATTTGTACATTTCATATTTTTTTTTTGATAAAACTTAATCAGTTTACATAGCAGTGGGGCTCCATTTTTTAATTTGCCCCAGAGCCCTTGGTTACCTAGCTACGCCACTGCTGGTACGTAAATTTTTTAACGTTCATTTTCTAAGAGTATTTTCGGGGTTCATAATTTATTTATTTTTATTATAATGCCCTCTGCTTCTCTATGAAATTACTAACTCGAAAAAAAATAGGTTTTCCTTTCACGAAATATTTCGATTAAATAGTTTTCAATGTTTTAAAGTTTATATTTCCTAAAGAAAATTCCAAGTTTTCACTCAAACGTAGCAATAATGCACGTTGCGGAAAATATAAATAAAAAATGTAATTCACACCAAAGTATTAATAGATATAATTCTTCTTGTTAACTAGGTCACGATATTGAACAGATGTTACATTGTTATAAAATAGTCATTAATTAACGCCTTAGTTAACATGAGAAGTTTATTCAGTCATAAATATCTTTGATTAACGCCAAAAAATTGCAAATATTTTCCAGTCAATGTAAAGTTAATTAATCTTATGGTTATAATTGGTTTGTTTTCCATTAATCTATATATTTGATATATGTTTTTGGATAGTAATCATTGTTTATCCTGTTTCTTTCTATATTAAAGTATTTCCAGGATATACTTAAAGTATTTGAAATGAGGGTTTATAAAATCTGCATTGCGCCAAATATGAGTGGCAGATTGGGTTTGAGTTATCATTGATTGTTTACATATATGTGATTTTTGTAGGATGAAAATTGAACTTACCATGATCCATATGTCTTTGGTGCTGTGCCGAACTGCAATCTCGACAAACAGCACCAGCCAGCTGCTGCTGAAGTTGATGTTGAGCCGCAGCAGCGGCCGCACGTTGTCGCGCTAATTGCTGCAAAGCCGCAAGTTCGCCCAGATCCATGTCTTTGTATCCTTCAGGAGGTGACAGCGTTACAGCATCCACAAACTCCAACGGAGGCGCAAACTTTGGGCTCGGCGGCGTTTGCTCGTAACCACCGTCATAATTACAATTGCAATTCGGTTCACAGCACGTCAAACGCACCATTTCGTGCTGATTACAAGTGCACACACCATCATCGTCTTCCTCATCATAATCGCACTCTTCACGAATCAAGATAATATAGTCGGCGTCAAAGAATTCATTGCGCTTCTCGTTAAACACCACCCGATTCTTCTTCGCACCACTTTCGCTACTCGAACTGCGATTTCCGCGGCCCGATGGCTTCTTCAGCAGTGACTTGAGATTGTCGTGGTCGGGATTGTGCCGTTTCCGTTCACTGCCGCCACTACCTTCACTACCTCCCATTTCGTTGCTAGATCCACGCATCGTTGCCGCCGTTAGATTCGAACAACTGATTAAATGATAATGTTCTTCGTCACCACTCGTGGATGATGCTGCAGAAGATGATGGCGACAACGACTTATTATCGTCATCCTCCAGTTCATCATAAACCACATAAAAATCACTATCGCTATAATAATCACTACTGACAAAATCTGCTACCTTATTAACGTCGAACTCACAATATCCTTGAAACTCGTTGGATAGTCCCTCCGCATTTTCTTCCACCGACGTACAATTTACTTTCTCCTGATCACTTTTCGCCGCTGGATGATCACTGGTTTCAATTTTCGCATCACTCACTTGGGATTTATCTAAAACTCCGGCCGCTTCTTTCAGCTTACATTCCAAACGTTTTAAGCGGGATCGGCCCTCGAAAACACCTTTATTTAAATCACGACTTTTTAGCACTTGGATTTCGTCACTTTCGGTGATGTTTTGAGCATTTTTCTGAAGCAAGTGGTTGGATTCGGAGGAACACTTGACGATTTCACTTTCGATGCGATCCGCGTATCGTTCAATCACATCGAATAGAGTGTTAGTAGTCGCGGCACTATCGGTGCTATCTTCTCGCGATTCACCACTTTCGGTTTCTGCGGCATTAACCTTGTCACCTGTTTGAATTTCGTCGAGCTTCTGGAACACTAGTCGGCCATTGGAGAATTTCCACGCGTATTTGGGGTGGTCACCGTGTGATGTTTGGGTCGGCTCGTTTGGGGATTTTTCGGGAGTTTGGTTTAGTGTACGAGGAGCCGATGGTTGGTGTGGAGTTGTGGCGAGCACACCACATACATGAGGACGACTGGCGTCTGGCAGCAGCAACGTCGCGACGTCCGCCGTCCTCGCATTGTGCGCAGACGCGTCGTAGGCATCGGCGGCGGCCACCGTCGAGGTTACTGCGGGGGTAGTCGTAATAGCAGTTACGACGTCGTCGGTTCTCCTGCTATTTTCGATCAATGTTTCCACTGCTGAGCTACTTCGACACTGAGTTTGCTCCAGCTCCTGTTCCAGCTCCAACTCCTCCACCATAACATTATTTCTACGACAGACTTCATCTTCATTCACTGATTCATCACATATCGATTGTCTTTTTCCATGCGACTTAATAATCACTTCTTTTCCCGAAATCAAATCCGCATCACAATCCGTCAATCTTCCGTCACTAAAATCGTAATAATTATTATTCAACAGCACTTTAGTTTTATTAAAAAGCGATGATTTTCCATCTAAACTAGCACACCCATCGTTATAGCTCGACAATGAATGATTAAAACGTTCACTATTAAACACACCGGAGTCTTGAGGTGAAACTATTTGCCAGTTGGTGGTTGTAATGTTTTTATTTTCGTTACGCGATGCACATAGAATTATTGTCTCAGGGTTGATATCAAAACACTCGACACTACAAATCTCTTCGGCTCGAATTTCCTTGTCATTGTGTAAGACGTCGTTATGCTCCACAACAGTGGCATTCATTTGGTCGTTTACTGCCACATTGTTCAATGTGATTCCATAGGTTGGATTGTATATCATATTTTCTGGAAAGAGATGTTTTCCACCCTCCATTTTATTAACAAGACTCGCCTCAATTAACCGCTCCAAACTCCGTTTGATTTCATTGTAATCCTCGAAGTTGTGCTTTTTGATTTGCTTCAACGTGGATTTCAGTCGGCGCTTTGATTTACGATTGTCGAATCCACATTTTCCGCAAGTTTCTGTTGAATTGTTGGCGGGAGATTTCGTAACAGTTTGTTGACTTTGTGGCATATGTTTGTCAACTAACGATGTGTCACATTGGGTTATATCAATTTGGTCATTGTCTTCTCCCACTTGGTTGGCCGCGTTGGTGGAATTAATATCGTTTCCATTATTGTCCGTATCGCACAAATTGTTTTCGCTGCCAAGTGTATCTTGTAAGTGAAGCGAAAAATTTTCTTCGTCCAAAACACTTGTTTGAACTGTGTCGTCCGGTTTTGAAGGCGCACCCTTCGATAATGACGGAGAGGAGTGTTCATCGCTAGGCACTATCGTCGAGGACCCCATTTCCTGTGGTAAGAATGTATTGTTGCGGTCATGGTTGACAGCCGAAGAACAACCAACACTCCACTCTTCTCCACCCAATTCTTGCATCAAATCAACATGTAAATTTGCTTCACTTACTTCTTCCTGTTTCGATTCAATATCACCCACAATCTGCATTGAATCCCCGTCCGCAACATCTTCCACCGAATTCGATCGATTCAAAGTTCCAAATGTGACATTTTTAATTAATTTACTCGACAAACACACCAACGGTTCAGAATTATTCAGCACCGTTTTGCGTTGTTCCATATTAATAAAATACGAGATACCACTTTTATTTTCCTTTATTTTATCGTTCCCAGCGTCATTTTTCATTTCTTGCATGTTTAGTAAGCAGAGAATTTTCTCACACCGTGCATTGTCATTGGATGGTTTGTCCTCGTCGTCCGTGCCTCGGAAACCGGCAGGTGCCTCCAGGATTCGCTCTTCCAATGAGTTTAATTCATTCCCGCGGGCATCATCCTCATCATTATAATCCTCAGCAACAGCCATGGGAGCCATTCGTACACTCAACGAGTTGTCATCGAACGAGGAAAATATTGTCGCGTTATTTAACGAATGAAAATCCTCGTGTATATCAGCGATTTCGTTTAATTTGTCGCATTTCGGTCGCAGATATTTCAGCAGACTGTTTAATTGTTCTTGAGCGATTTTTTCGATTTGGTCTTTGGATAAATATTTTTCCTCGTCACACACACAATCGCAATGTTCGTGTGGTATTTCCATTGCGATCGATAGCAATGTGTCTAGCAAGGTTTTCTTGATATTTTCCACGGAAAATTTCGAATCGTTTTCATTTTTCAATTGCTCATCGTCGTCCATTTCTAACGATGAAATTCCGCTCATTATCGATTTCAAATCGTCTGGAACGTCATCTTTTTGTCCACCATCGATAGTGAAGGTTCGTGGCGAAGATTTCGACTCGTCGTCCACACTTTGTTCCAGAACGGTTTTCGGGGGTGAAATCGACATATTTTCGGATGTTTTACTGCTGGAAGCTTTACTTGACCTGCGACTTATGTTTTCGATTGAGTATCGACTATCGTTTTCCATTTGTATTTCTTCTCCGCTATCACCATCGCCACGTTCCCGTGTTTCGACAAAATCGTTGGTAAACGATGGCGCGATCACGGCTAAATCTTGTCGCGAATTGTAATTTGTTTGGTAACCGCTTAAATTAATTTCGTCCTCTTCTTCCTCGCATTCGTTACTGCAGTCGATCCAATCTAAGGCTGATATATCGCCGGCATTTAAATTCATGTCGGCCACAAGCCCCGATTGAGGTGAATTTTTCTCGCTTGTATTATTAGCTTGCATTTTATGTCTTATCGTCCCTCTTCACTTTACACTTGAGCAAGTTCATTTCCTTTTGCACTTAGTTTGGGTTTAACGTATTTTTGTTGTAGAGTAAAATGATCCGGGGCATTTTAAACACGAAATCCACATCACGTGTATGTCTGAAAAAAGAGAAAAAAAATGCATAAATTACAATTTCTTCAGATCATTGAAATGATTTCAAAATTTAAATGGCTTAGTTACTAGGGCGATCGAAAAAGTCTTAATTATTAATAGATCAAGGTATGCTAATAGACTAAATGAAACGCCAACTATTGATATTTAAACCCAAATAACTGCATATCAGGGTACGAAGGGTATAGGGCTTTATGCATGGGTAATCGACCTCGGAAAGACTTTACTGATGCTTTATAGTTGTGCAGGTATGGGAACACGGGGCGGAATGGGGTACCGGGGCGGGATGAGAAATGGAATTAGCGCTTGTTACAGGTGACAAAAACGCGTAAAAATCATACTCAATGTTCAATTAACTGTGCTGCATTATAAAAAGTGGCTATCGCCAGTAAAAAGTGCAGTTGTGTTTATTTTTATCAAAATTCGAAATAAATGTTTCCGAATTCTAATTTTTGCAAAGTAACACTAAGGTAATTATCCTATGTTCTATTTTTTGTTGGAATACTAACATGACATTTTTGATAAAACATTCTGTTGAATAACTAGAAGCCTAGTGATAATTCAAGTATAACCAATATATTCTGTCATAATAGCCGTCCTTGTGTGAAAGGTGCTTTGGGGTACAATGGGTGGGGTGGAATGGAATATACCATTCAGATAGTATTTCTCATTCAGATAGACATTTTTATTTTATCAGCAGATAGTGCGTACATATATAAGGAAAACTAGCCGACAGTCCATATATAAGAAAGGTCGGAAGATGCAGAGGTAATCTGCTTATACGATCAGAATTTATACTCCAAATCTAATGAAAGCTGGTGTTCCTGCAGTATTTGTCAAAAATGGGCACATTTGGTATGTTTTGGGCTAAATTCGATGATGATAGTACCTTCATCTGCAAACTATGCCAATAACAAGTATCCTATTGTGCCCCAGGCTCATTTCCCATTGTGCCCCAGGGGATGAGGCAGATTGGGAAATTTCCATTTGTTTTTGAATCCTAACTTTTTAATATTAATTATTAACTTAAATCAATAAAACCTTTTTTTTATTTGTAGAGAATGAATTAAATGAATATATAAATTACAAAACAGTGAGATTATTTCTTTAATCTTCTCGTAAATTGTAATTAAAGTTTAGGTACCCCGTTCCGTACCAGGTTCCCCTACTAATAAAATACTTAGATACAAAAACTTTCAAATCTCTTTTCCAATTAGTAGGTATCTGGGAAAAAAAATAATAAGGGAAAAATAGAAAAACATTTTTTTTCTTGAATTAGCATAACCGATTGATTAAATTTTTTATATGAATCAGGGGATTGAAATATTGTTTTTTAAAAAAAACGACATAACTTTGAATTCTATAAAAAAAATAACCTAGAAAGACTTTTAGAAGTACTTGAGAATTTTTTTTTGAATTTCCATACTATCTATATAATGCCTGATAATTTCAGATTTTTTAAAAGGTGGAATTTTTTTTTTGAAAACCACTGGTATAATATAAATATTAATTTCATACTATTTTTGCTACATTTCCTTAAATATTATATTTCAGGAAAAACATTTTTCCATAACTATCAATAAGCTTAATATATGATCAATGTAGTAAGCTGTGAGTGTTTAATAATAATACACTTATATCTGATAATGTTACACAGTGGTCAATATACGTGGCTATTAGCCAATGGGAATGCGAGATTTAAAAAAATTCAATTGTTTTCATTGTTGAAATTTTCAAAATTTGTGAAAGCTCCTCCCAGCGCCTATGTCGCTTGCATAATGCATATACGGATACGTATAGGCATTATGGAACATTTTATGCACTGACGTCTTTCGCAGTCTATCGATACATGCATTATTGTTTATGAGTTAGATTTAAAAATGCATTAAAATAGACTTTAAAAATTAAAAATATTACATTTAAATTATAGGGTTGTTAAATCATATTACAATTAAGGGTAATAATATAATGAATATTGGAAAACTGAAATGTTTAGTTTTGAATTTTAATGTAATTATGTTGTGGGAGTGTGGGAAATAATTATTATTTTTTATTTTCAAATAAGTTGCACAATCTGCATAGGGTTGCAAAAAGTGTAATCAATCCATAGACAATCACATGTAAGTACTAGTCCCAGTAGATTGGTGCTGTATAAGTACAAAATAGATTTTTAACAATCAATAGCAACAATTACAATAATAGTAATTCTTCTAGCAATAACAACAATCATAAAAACAATCAATAGTTGCAATAAGAATAATAATAATAGTCTATAATAACAATATCAATGCTAATACTAATACTAATATGAAACATTAACATATAAGTAATATATAAAAATTGATTCCAAAGCTAACGTTTAGTAGGCTATGGCTTCTCGAAAATCAAAAGCTGCTTGATCTGATATAAAATACATAGTACTTATGAATTATACTTAAGGGAAATAAAGCAAAAATTAAATAAATGGATTTGAGTTCAAAATATATAGAAATAAAGTTATAAACTTGTACCCCCAATAAAGTATTTGGATTACAGATTTACAGAAGAATTTCAGAAAATAAACTACATTCATAAAATTCGCAACACCAAAGCTTATCAGTCTTTAATTGATTAAACACACCCGTAAAATTATTTACATTAGATTATCTTTGGAAAGGGTTAAGAAGTATAAGTATAGTAAATCCGCTATGGAAACATGTTTTAATGATATTAAGATTTGAAGTTTCAGATTGAAAGAACAAAAATTTATCCAAAAAATTTCACTCTTATTATACTCTCTAGAAGATGCTGCACAAATAGAATCGTAAAGCATAAAAAATTAAATGGTTCACTGCCCTTTTATTGAAACAATGTCCTTTCGAATTTCAATTTCAGTGGTTTTGGCAAGAAATTAATCTGTCACTCATTCAGGACCAATTCTTTTATGTCTCTAACAATGATTGAATCTCCAATGCCATTGTATTATTATTAATTAGTTCAGCTTTATTAAATCCACGTTTGAATGTCTTATTCTACAGCCAAGCCCTTACATTGTTCTTCTTAAAATATTTATTCTTGAATACTAATGATGTACCTGGTATAAAGGTACACTTTGTGTTACAATTGTTATAGATAAAAATGTCCTTTTACTGATGCTATAAAATTATTAAAAATTTAAATACTAAGAAAATTCGATGCAATTCAAAGTGACTGGTTATAAGACAAATTGCCTTAAATTCCAAACTAAAATTCAGTTATTTTCCTTGCTTTATTCATTGTAAAATTAAATTAAATGACATTGCGAATATTTGAATTCTATTGAGCTTGTTACTCTTTTTTCTTTACGTATTATGATTAGTTATGATAACATATACAATTTTTCAAACTAAATACTGTTCAAATTATGAAGAAATAAAAAAAATTCGACTTCTACTCTGATTTTAATTTAAAAAAATAAACCATAACCAGTGGCGTAGCTAGGTAACCAAGGGCCCTGGAGCAAATTAAAAAATGGGGCCTCACTGCTATGTAAACTGATTAGGTTTTATCAAATAAAATATGAAAAATACAAATACTTTAAAAATGATAAGCTACTTAAGCTCTTTTTTGTGCACTGCAGGGCAGGTAATAAAAATATTACAGTACCAACATAAATTACAATTAATACTTGGTGTAGGTTTGGCTAATAAAAGGAAATAGAGAAGATTCAAGAGTTTATTATATAAATGTCGGGTCTACCCACTGACTAAATAACAATTATATCTACAATTTTTCCTAGCTTTAGTTTTCTCAAAAGTTACAATGACTTCTTTTAAATCCAGGCTTGATGCGGTTTTGTTTTCAATTGCTATTAGCTATAAATATCGGAGTCGAATTTGGCCCATATTGTTTCTTAAATAATTTTTTTATTATTTTTAATTTGCTAAATGACTTTTCAGCTGCTGTAGAAGTGACAGGAATTGTAAAGAATAATAACATTGCCGTACATACTTCCGTTAGCTCGCATTCTAGCACTGCATATTTGCTATTTATTTCCTTACATAATTGGTGAACTTCCAACTGAATTTCCAAAAGTTCAGTTTGGTCGAGATTTCTGGTAAGGATTTGAGGGCCCTCTGAGCTTTAGGGCTCCGGGGCACTGCCCCGCCTAGCCCCTAGGTAGCTACGCCACGGACCATAACGCAAAAAACCTTCAGGATGTTCTCAAAAAGATCTTTTAAGTACAGCAAATAGAATAGTACCAAAATATTTTGATTAAAATCCAGTTGATCAGTTTTCTCCAAAGAAAATAGTTATTTTCGATACATATGCGTAAAGTGAGGTTTTCTAGTAGGATGAAATTGCTGCACGAGCTGAAGGGACTGATCATGCACAACGAGATCGAGTACGCCGTGTACCCCCACGAGGCCGCCAGGCGAGTGAGGGCAGGTGCACGAGATCAAGTTGTGTATGATCAGTCCCTTTAGGAAGTGTCTCAATTTCGTCCTATTAGGTACGTCACTTTAAGCATAAGTATCGAATAAAATTTTTTGTAACGACTGCTTCTAAAGTTCAAGAGAAAGAGATTGAGAAATTAATTATTGTTATTTATATATGAAAAATTTCAACTCTACAGTAAGAATAATTTATAGAAAAATTATGAATAAAAACCAACATTTTAGTTTAAACTACAGTCTAAATAATTACCTATATTAATTATTTCTTATCAAAGTTTATTTAAGTATCAATTTATTTTACTTTTTCGCACTGTTATTTACTTTCGCGCACGGTTTCTCTACTTTCGCGCACGCTTGCCATCACGATGAGAAAACGGCTCTTTACCCCCGCCACACAACGCACAAAACTTCAACTTTAGAAGCAGTCGTTACAAAAAAGAAATTTAAGTTATGGAAAAGGAAAAAAATTGAAATTTTCATGTCAGGCATCAAATATAAAACTAAAAAAAAATCCAATTGAACAAAAAAATCATTTGCTGAGCCTATGTACAAATCTAGAATTTGTAAAGATTAAAAATTGATAACAATGAATATGTACCAATAATCATATTCGTCCGTTTCGTTAAAACTTTTACATGTCACATTGTTCAACAAAGAAAATTCAAAAAATAAATAATGGAATTTTTGATTTCTGTTAATAAATAAAATAGCACACTGAAAGAATACAGTTGGTGAATACGCTTTACGGAACACAAGCTGAGACAACGGAGCTTTTTAATAAATTTAAAACTTTTTCGATTTTAAAACTATTCTCTTATTGTTTCTCCAATGCCAATACAAGTACAGTTTTATTTAATTCATATAATTTTTTTTTCCTTTTTTATTTTAGTTTGCATATTTGACAAGCAACACAATTACGATAAGATCCAGAACGGCGAAGCGAGGATCAAAGCTCAAATACTTCAAAGAAAATTCAATTTAAAGCGTTACGTTTGTATGAAATTGTATTACATTTACGTTTATTTCACATTTACAATTTGCAGAAATAATGTATTAATAAATACTTTTGTGTATAGCAATTTGAAAAGAAGATGAGTCGCGACAATGGATACTTCATGGCATTGAAAAGAAGCTTTACAAATTTCATTTTTAATCAACAAGAGTCATTAAGTGTTTGCTGTTAATTACTACCGAACAAAACACAAACCAAATAAAAAAGCTTGTGATTGAATTAAAGCTGAAAAATCCACACACAAATCGATTGACCTTTTTCAAATTTATGTCTGGTGAAAGCTCCCAATAAAGCTCTATAGAGGACAAATCAATAACTCGAAACAATCGTTGTCAAGAATTAAAAATAAATACTTATTCCCCTTTTCATATTCAATATTTATTGTCAAGACTTTTGAATAAACGGTTCAGACAAGGTTAACAGTATGTTCTCGAACTTTGCGGGTGGTTCTTTGATGGGAAAAGCCGCAATAAGGGCGAATTGGAGTCTGACAAACGGAGGTCTTTGTCCTGCAAATAAGTTAATAACGCTTTATGGTTGTAATTACTATCAAACTTGAGCACCGGATAATGATATAATCATAATATAATTGTAATAATCTTTTGCAGAAATCATATTGTCATTTGGTTTCGCTTGGAAGTTAGTTTTTTTAAAATTATTCTTCCACTGCCACGTGGGGTAAACGTTTGGAAAAACATAATACGTACAATTAACTGTTACTCAAAATACACAATCGTAATTGGACGGCATATAACATGACAAAATAAAACAAGCGGATCGTATATTCTACAATTATGGTAATTAAATCTTTAATATTGTTATGCTAACCCAGATATTTTTGCAAGCGTGAATTGTGCATAATTGTTTCGTTTATGTTGCATATGCTTGCGTTAATATTGTACAAAATCTGATAATGCTATATGCAAAATTTGTAGAAAAACTAGCATAAATATGAAGCAATTACTTGATAAAAAAAAACTCCTTTTGTAAATAAGTAAACGTTGGTTTTATCGTTAAACTAGCTGATCCCCACGACTTCGTCTGCGTAACGTAAGTGTAGAATATATTTTCTTTTTAAATTCACTATTTGTAGTGGCATATGAAAATTATTATTTTTCTTATTTCTTTAACGAAAAACATAATCATACCTGAAAACACTATTTTGTCAAGTTTAAAAAGACACATTTAATAAACTGTTGCAAAGAATAAAATTGTTCTATGTACTAATCAATTAATTTTCAAAAAATATTTATAAATATCTAAAAAGAGTATGGTCTGTTCCGTATACCTACGGTAGGTATACCTACCGTGAACCAATTAATCCGTAAATCAATCAGCATCTATTCATAAATAAAACTATCGTTAAGTTCAATAAAGTCAGTCATAATTTTGACTTAAAACAGTCAAAAGTTATCAAAACACTCGCCTAGATATTTAAAATATTAGCAGAAATCCCATTTCATTGTCTCGACTCCCGAATGAACCTTTTTCTCAAAACTATTTCACTACTGTAATGTACAAAACTACCACGAAATTAAAATTTGTTCAATTGCACGAAACCCAGTTCTTCCATAATAAAGTAAAACCATTGTGTATCTATGCACTTATTATTTAAATATCTGAATTTCAACTATATAATTAAACCATTTTCTTTTAGTTCCCGAATTACTCGCTACTTGATATTCGCTCACTAATGTATTTATTTGTGAATACGTATTTCGGATTTTCAGGTTTACAATATGTGGAAGCCAAAAAACTTAATGCTCACTTATGAACTTAACCATTTTCAGATATTAGAGTATACATTTTTAAGCAGATCCTACGTTTTTGAATCTAATAATAAATCAACATTGTTTTATTTTAAGCGATAAAACGTTTCGTCTATAGCTGTCATACTTTGATAAAGAAATTTGAATTTTCGATTATTTATTAGACGTTATGCCGTACAAACTTTGCCACCATTTTTCACTTTTTTTAGGGGTGGAATTATCAGAAACCCTTTCTTATTATATATCTGCATCGTATAAGGAAAACATTTTCCAAATTTTATCGACACAAATATACATTTATATTGGAAAATACAATGTAAAATGAAAAACAATTATGGCTTTTATTTTGATTATCAGGACCAAAAAGCAATTCGATTTCGCACCTTTGGACGTTGTACATACAAAATTGTTGGAAACAGGTAGAAAACGTGGAAGCAAATAAGAATATTTTATATATTTTCAATAACAATAATTGATTTTCAATTTTTTCTAAATACCGAAGAAAAGTTAGTTTGGAAGATTTTATATTTTGATTGATAATGAAATATATGACAAAAACTTGCTCCCTTAATGTTTTTCAGCAGAATAAATAATTGCTCCAGGTCACAATCATTGGTTGATAAATAATAGATTTTAAAAAGTTTGATTGTTGAAAAACAAACAAAAATTAAAAATCGCGTTTTTTAGAATAAGTACTATATAAACTTTCATACTAATTTAGTGAAATAACGTTATTTAAAACGTTTTTATTAAAATAAGATAACAAAAACAGAAACTTATTTTTAATTAATTATTAATTTATTAATTACACTTATTAAATTCAAAATTTCAATTGTTGATTAACTCTACATTTTCTCATAAAAACTTAGCCACCCCTTTTACTCTTTTAGGGTAGGAATTTTCAAAACAAAAATTCTTACCAGATATTTATTTCTTAAAAGGAATACATCGAATATTAAAATTTCATCAGTCAGAGGGAATATATAAATACAGGATTTTAGGTATGCACGGTTTTAAAAACGTATTTACTTAAAATTTTATTACTATTATTATTATTATTACTTCTACAACTATTACTTTTATTTGTTAATATTTCAATATTGAGCACCTCTCAGGGTCAATTTACAACAATTTTGTTAAAAAAAAAATAAAAAAAGTTTACTGTAAGAATCAAACCCACGTCTTTATTGTTAAAAGGATCAGAATGTCAGATACGTAAGCCATTACGCTATTAACATCAACTATGTGTCTTATATATATAAAAGTTTATATTTCAAAGAGACAATTTTTAAAAATTTAAATTGAATTTACTGTGCTTTTTATCAGTTTAACTTAAAATATTTTTACAGATTATTTTCTAACTTTTAACTACCTTTCCAATGATATATAACTCATTTGTCTAAAGTAAAAATTTCTGTTTTCATCCCTAGGGAATACCTTCCCTTATTATTTTTTAGGAATGATAAGTAGCTTAATATGTGAGGGAAATTGTGTTGTATCTTAATACCAAATTTCATTAAATTTGGTTGTTCCGTTCTTTTGTTAAATCGGGACACACATACAGACAGACAAAAATTTTAAAAATGTTAAATTCGGATAAAGGGCCTCTTGAAACATATATTTACCCTATAACTGGGTTAAGAATTGAAATGTACAGACAGACGTAAGAATTTTATATATTAATATAGACTATGTACAAAAATAAAATAAAAGACAAGAATTATTAATAAAAGAAATGGAATCCCATCAAAATCATTTCCATTATTTGACCATCTAATTCAAAATTTCAAACCATACTTGAAATATTTTCCATTTGAGAAAATCCAAAAGATTCGAATCCCTTCAACGAAAAAATTCATTAAAAATGTTTTTTTATTCAACGACCAAATTAAACTTGCAACATTCAACCGAAAGTAAAAGTCTCTTTGACTTCATTCTATTTTACCTTTTTCACTGTTAATGTAATTTTCAAAGCAAATTCGTAAGAAGGATAATTCAATGCATAATTGAAACGAAAATCGAAATTTGTCAGACAAATTCTTCGTCTTCAAGTTGCCTAATTTAACGTTGATGGGAGAAGGGAAAAAAAGAAGAACATGTTATCGTGTATTTATTTATACATATTCACGGAATGTATATCTAATAGAATCGATTTTTGTTTATTTATTTAAGGAATCGTAACCTCCAATGACCTACTCTCGCAAAAAGCTCGCATGAAAAGAATGAGCTTTCACATGAAAACGAGTTAAACGATTCGACCGTTTTAAAAAGAATGTATGTAAGTGCATTGATACGAAAAGCCTTTTTTCATTTAATTGCTTAATCTTGATTAAGTGATTAAAACATAATTCGATCAGAAACAGCAGTTGAACAAAACTTTTACTGATTTTCTAAAAAAAAAAAAAAATACTTTACTCCAAGGTCTAACAATTGGTTTTGTTGTGCAATAAAACAAAGTTTTCGAGAACTTTAAAGATGATAAGAGCACAGAAGTTTCCAACTGTTATACTCTCAAGCTATTGTGTTAATCTTAAGGGGTTAGAGGTAGTCAGAGACACGAAAAAATGAGAATTTTCAGTAATTTTTTTTTGCTATTAAATCATGTTATTTTACCAAAGTAATAATATGGCATTATTACACAATGTTTTGACTTAAAGTCACGAAAATTTAAAAAAAAAAAAAATTATAATTTCCTAAGTTATAGCTGTCTGTGTTGACCCAGTTTCAAAAAGTGGTCCTTGCGGTGACAATCATAAGTCCTTGCAGATTCATCTAAAATCAATCGGATGAAAAAAAATAGTTTTATAAATAGATAATCCTGGGCCTGATCGAAGCTTTTTTTTTTTTCAAAAATTAACAAAATGGCGGCCTCAGGAATTTTTTTTCTAGATTTTCGGGAAAAAATCAACAGTTAATTGGTCTTAAAAAATCGAAATTTTTGAAAAAAAAAAATCCTTCGATCAGGCCTGAGTTTATTATGTATTCTAAAAGCTGTATGAATTTCATTAAAATCTACTAAGCGGTTATCAAGTTACAGTTGTCACCAGTTCAAAAAACATAGTTTTGAGATAAACGCATTCCAAGTTTCACACTAGATTTACATACAGAAATACTAATTATTTAATCACTCACACGGAGTCATCTCTATTCCTGGGCCATATAATAGTTCTTCAGCCATTATTACAGTTATTATCGGATCAACTTGAAATTTTCAGAGAATATTTTTAAGATATTACACTTAACGAAAATCCTGACTACCCCTAACCCCTTAAAGGAATGGATTTCCCAAAGACTAAATATCTTCTAAAACAAATTTTTGACCCCAAAAAAAAAAACAATTCACCCAATTCTAAACAGTAAACTTAAATTTTCCATTCGCCTAATTCAATGTTTTTTCTTTTTCAATTTCAGACGATTCGTTTAATAAACTGGCTTCAGCAGTGGTGCAGTATAAAAATTACGCAAATATATGAGAAAAATCAATGGCTCACAGAAGTAAATTTATTATTCCGGTTGATGCCAAATCAATTTTCCATCCTAACTCAATTTCATTCCATATTAAACAAGCAGCGTCGGAGAAAAAATGCCTCCCTCTTCACTTCATTATCATCAAGTGTTTTTGAATCATCATTGATTAGTAAATTTGTTAATAAAACAAAGTTACATTTTGCACTTTTTGCCTGGTCGAGTTTGCACAATGTATGATAATTGTAAGTAAAACATCGACAGATATTTTTACATATTTTATATTTTATGTCAACTTTAAAAATCAACAAAATTAGGACACATATTCATTGGTTTGTCTATAATTGGCATTATAACATGGCAGGACTTTTAAAAAACAATACTTAAGATTCTGAAGAATACATGATAAATATTTGTCAATATATAATTAATTTTTATTTCATACAGTAGAAATAATAAGCAATAATGTGATGATAACTTTTGTCTTATTTTTAGAGTACCAATGACTATATACTTCAACTACCAATGGAATAAACAGAAGAACATCTCAACATGCCTAAAAAGGTTTTTTTTAGACAAATTCGTTTTATTGATATCTTTTTTTATGAAACTGGGTTTTCCAGGATGAGAATAATTATAAGCCTCAACATTGGAGCCTCAGTACCTACTAATTGTGTTAAGACCAAGTAGCTGAGTAAACCTTAGCAACCGATGCACTGGATGCATCCCAACTTTTATAGTTCCAGGATTTGATTTCCCCAAATCCTCATATGTCCATTCATTTAGAGCACAGCATTCCTACAAAACGTAAAAAACGGTTTCATTCACTACCTAGCGAAATCTGGATTTTGAATGATCCATATATTAGACTGTGAAAAGTATATCGAAAATATTGTTCAAGGTGGCTAAAAAAATATCGGGAAGGTTTGAGACCTTAATATTAAGAGGTCTACCATCTTTAATCTCGATTTTTTATTTGTGCTTTCATTTTTGCGTCAATGCTGTCAAACTATCAAGGTAAAAAAATTTATCTGCACAAATATTTATAGAAAATTAAATTCCCTACAAAAAACGTGTCTTTGAAAATTTTTGCCAGATACGCCGTTTCCGAATAATCAAGCTTTAAATATTGATATCATTTTTAGATGTATCTTCTTTATTTTGGAATTTTGTAACTAACGAACAAATAAATGTACAGAAATGAGCAATATATATTCTTGAAGGGAATTTAATTTTCTACAAAAAAGGCCTCTTAATGTTTTTACATAAAATCACTTTTTTCAAAAGTTATTCACAATTAAAGTTGAAGAAAAAATCAAATTATTGTTTTTTTCGTTGTTGAACCAATTTTGAATGAGTGATTTTATGTAAAAGCGTTAAGAGACCTCTTTTGTTAAGTATTAAATTCCCTTTAAGAATCTTTATTGCTCATTTCTATATATTTATTTGTTCGTTAGTTACAAAATTCCAAAATAATGAAAATAAATCTAAAAATTATATCAATGTTTAAAGCTTGATTATTCAGAAACAGCGTGTCTGGCAAAAAATTTTAATAAGACGTTTTTTGTTGATAGTTTGACAGCATTGAAGCAAAAATGAAAGCACAAATAAAAAATCAAAATTAAAGATGATAGACCTCTTAATATAAATATTAAGGACTCAAACCTTCCCGATACTTTTTTTTGTCACCTTGAACAATATTTTCGATATACTTTTCAAAAAAAAAAATATAGTCGGTTTTTTTGGCCCAGTCTAGTACATATAACCACATTCAATGCAGGTGCTTCCTTAATCCGCAGTGGTCATTTATTAGACCCGTTACCACTTGAATCTGTTACTCTAAAACAGTGATTCCCAAAGTGGACGCTGCCACCCCCTGGGGGGGGGCTGCAGGAAACCAGGGGGGCGGTGAAAGCATAAAAGAAAAAAGAAAATAGTTAGATAAATGGTAACACTATAACAAGATTTATATCCCTTATAAATTGCTATTAAAATAAAAACAAACCCAGGGAGCACTGGGTAATATTTTTTCTGGAAAGAGGGCGATATAAGTTCAAATAAGTTTGAGAATCACTGCTCTAAAATATACTCTATGGTATCTAAAAATTGTAAATTGACTCTTCTATGGGGATTGTTTCATTTAAATCTTGAAAATAAAACACTTAATTGCATTTTAGTTGATAAAAATTCATACTTTGTAAATCTTTTCATGAAAAATTTATTTATTTTAATTATCATTAAGAGTAATAACTGCTCTACAAAATCGGTGCATTAGACTTTTGTCATTTTTTGTATCATTTTTCAAATATTTTTATGAAAACGGGGTAATAACATTACAGCATATAACAAGATTAAAAATCGTTTCAAGATTCAAATTCGTTTATAAAATATTGCATAACTTTTATCTAAAGCTTTTCCCATACACTCCAGTCATTATATATGAGAGAGGAATTGTCTATTGCAGATTTCAATATAAAATTTCCAATAAAATTAAAAACAAAAAGCTAAAATCAATTGGAATTTTTTTTTGAATATTAAAAAGGAATATTGATTAAATTTATATCAATGCAAATTTGCATACAAAAATACCTAACGGAATTCTTTTCCATATTATAAAATCCATAAATTGAAACAATTTTAATTACAAATTGTTAGAACAACTCAATTGATAAAATAAAAGATTACTCAAAAATAAATGTTTACATATTGAAGTATCTGAAAATGTTGGGGAAAATTTTACGAACAGCTATGTCAAGAGCAGCCAAGTGACATTCCTTTTAAAGATGACATGGAAGTTGGTAAAGTCTGTTGTCAACAGAAAACTTGTCTTCGACTTGTAAGCTCAACATTGAGTATATACAAATATAAATAAAATTTAAATTTCAAACTTAGAGAAATTGGATTGGTATGGGAGCATATGTATGGCGGTTCTGATGTGTTTTCCACATGCAATACACTCATTTAATACTATACCGTTTTCCCAAATGATTTATTGAAAGCTAACGAGAGTGAATCGAAGAAAAAAGGGCTCCGAGATTCAATGGAGATTTCCAATTTGATTACTTAATTAATTATTAAAATTGAAATTAGCCTCTATGCATTTTTGATTAGCTTTCAATTAACATGAAAATATATGAGCTTTTGTGAGCTTTCAATGTAAAGAATCAATTTTCCGATAAAGTTTATTTGTTTTGTAGACTTATTTGATTTCTAATGGATATGTTTCCATATTTAACCTTTTTTTATATTTTAGCGGTTGCAGTACAAATCCAGAAGTCGCAAATAATTTTCATCTGAACTCAAAATTCGGTCAAAGTATAGAAAAGACAAGTACTAGAAATGGGTTGGTAGGAATGCATGGGGGAAACTTCGTTCAAGTTGATATGTTTTTGCGCCTTATATACTCGTCTGCAAAATTGACGTTATTTTCACCACGGTTTGACATCTATCATATTTTAAATTGAACGAAATAAACATTTTCTCGAAATATTAAAAGGAATGGATATAATTCATGATTTTATGCCTAAAAATAAAATAAAAAACCAAAATAAACTATTAAACAATACTGGTATACGGAATACTGAAATAATTACTTCGTGCTTTTCTTATTATTGCTAATAAATTTATCATTTTTGCAGAAATTTCCAAAGCAATTCTCTTTAGAAAAAACATATTTCCCGTCAATGTACAAAGTAATATATCCAACTGAAGAATTGTCCCAAAGATGTGGTAGTAGAGGTGGAAGCCAGTGAATTTAAAAACATATATAATAAGAAACGAAGAAAATGGTTTTAGTTAAATACGTTATATAGTAAATAATATTTGTGTTTAAGAACATATATTACAAATACATAATTTTTCTTTAAGTAAAATATTCATGATTTGGTACAAGTACTTTTTCTACAAAGCACTCTCTGGTAACATCTCACTCTCTACTTCGTTTTTTCAAAAATTCGAGAACTTTTTCCATTCGCAAGTTTGTTAATAATTCAGTTTTGGTTAATAATTGATTTTTTGTCCCTACATATTAATCTCGGCTAATTTATTCGCGAATTGAATTAAAAACTGAATAGAAAATGAAACATTGAGTTAGTGGTATGTACGAAAGCTACTTGTACCCATGGTTTTATAAAATATTGTCTTATTTCCTCCCAATTATGCTTTACATATTTAGACTTTGTACATATGGTCAATATTCAATTCATTAATACGTTAAATTTAACCTATTTTAGTTAATTTTTGTTAAAAAAGATTACTGGTATACTTTCTTTTACCCTCGAAAGTCTGTGAGTAACCATTTGAATAATTCTACTAAAATTTATTAAATTTCATTATTTAGTACAGCAACAATAACTTAAAATATTTTTGAACTCGTATTTAAAATTTAAAAAACTATGAAATCTATAAATAAAAAAAGGTTTCGTTAAAATTTTCTCCAATCGCTAGCTTTACATAAATGGCTTGACAATTTTTCACTGGTCGATTTCGCTTCGCCGTAAAAACTTAACAATAATAAGAAAAAAAAAAAATTATCAGACATGAACTTCTATGGAAATGTCTGCAAAAATAAAAAAGTATGAAGTAATTGTATCAATTTCAGTATACCTGTATTGTTTATTATTTTACTTTGGCCTTTTATTTTATTTTTGGGTACAAGATCATGAATTATATCCATTCCTTTTAATATTTCCAGTTCATTTTTATTTCCATGTTGAATGTTTATTTCTGAATATTTTAAATTTGGCGGTAGATGTCAACACGTGATGAAAATAACGATATTTCGTAAACGAGTATATAAGGCGTAAAAACATACCAACTTAAACAAAATTTCCCCCATACATTCCTACCAACCCATTTTTAGTACTTGTCTATTCTATACTTTGACCCAAAATTCAAATAATCGGATAGATAGGCAAGGACTTCGGAACTTTTGACAATCAAAGAATTGCTTCTGTTTTCTAAATTCTTCAATTAAACCACATGAAAACTTTTGGTTATAACATTAAAATAGTTTGGTTACATAGGTAAGCAATGAGAATAAATTAACTTCCAGAAATGAAAAACTATTTTTTGCAGATCAACAAAGGAATCTTCTCACCATTTACAAGAACAGGAAAAACGTTGCAATATTTTATTTTCACATCAGTGAATTAAAAAAAATTCTGTTAAAAAAATATCTTTAAAAAATCATGAAGAGCAACCCAATGGTATAAATTAGCATTTGAACCTCATAGAATGTGTTAAATGATCCGAGGTAAAGTATTTTACTTCAATGAGTAACAATCAAGACAAATATTTAGTATTGCCGACTATTGTTTTTTTAGGTTTCAAATTGTTTCATTAATCATCGTTTTCACTCGCCGAAAAGTGTACGAAAATGTGGAAATAAAGAACGGAGGATTACTGAAATAAATTCAAGTTTAATCTTTTAACACTAATTTCCATTCAAGGTTACTAATTGAAAGTGAATTAAGCACGTATCAATTATCATAGTAGTTGAAATGCCGCTTCAAATGGTTTGCTTGAATAAATTTCAGTAAAAATGAATTTCATTAGCTACACAAATAATCATTTCAGGCCACCGAAAAGCTTTTCGAGAGAATAAATCAAATTATGTATGTATATTACACAAGTTTAATATTGTTGGCGAAATTTAAATCAATTTCTGAAAATTTGAATAGAATAATAATATGATTTGAAGAGGAAACGGTTCATGGATAAAAATTATTCTGAAACTTATTGAAATATTCCTTCTTTTATTGGTCTTTGAAATGAAATTAAAAAATGTTTCTTCAATTAAAATTAAAACAAAGATCACTTACCATAAGTTAACCGATTTTTGGTTTAAAAAAAATTATAATTTCACAAAAATTTACAGTTCAGAACACTTTTGTAACCATCACCGTTTCAATAAAACTCGACTGAGGGAAATGTCGTGAAAATGTCCTCAACGTACACATAAAAACTTTGCTTTCATGAAACTGATAAAGAACTCTGTATGTAAGCTCTATCCAAACTGATACTAAATAATGTGTATCTAATATTATGTATGGGTGGCAGAGGACGCAAAGCACGAACCGGAACATATCAAGGGGGTGGAAAAACAGGTGGCCACGAGGGTCGTGGGAACTTAAGTAGTTGATAAAGGGGTCTGAAGAAGGCACAGCACCCTTTGACAGTTAGTCACGAATCTTAATATCGGAATGCTTTACATAAATTGATCTTTTACTTCCTTGCCATTTTCCAATATGATTCTAAGAAGAAAAACTTGCAATTCATCGTTGCTTAAGGTAAAAAAATATTACTACTAGTCAAAATAAGATTTTTTCGTTCACTTTGAACAGTTATACTGTGTATATATAGAATATATTGCGGTCCAATTTATGTATAATTTAATATATAATAAATAAATTGGACCATAACTGGTCAATAAATTGGATCGCAATATATTCTATATATTGTATACACAGTATTACTACTAGTATTAGATTAGAAATTATACTGTCTAACTTTAAATCTTTTTAAAGATTGTTTTTGTTTTCAGTTCAGGGAAAAATACTTAAATTCGGTTGAATCTACTTAAGTAAAGGTTTGCATTTTGACGTTGCTAATTTTAGTCGGGGACTTGTTTTGATATTATCTATATATATAGAAATGAATGTTTATCTGTATGTCCTCTATACAATCGTAAACTATACATTTGATTATATGATGATCTTTAGCAAAGATATTGCACATGAGTCCACGAAGGTTTCAAGTTGGTACGACCAATTTTGATAGTCAAAATTTGGTCTTCAAATTCATTTAAGTTGGTGACGTAGCAACGTGCGTAGGGTATAGCTAGTTCAATAATAAAAATTATTCAATAGTTATTAAATGCGATAACAAAAAAATCAAATAAATGGTAAAACTCATATCTCAGCTTATTATTAAAGCGAAGAAGAAAACATAGTTTCTTAAGATCCATTAGAAGTCTCATTTTTCAAATTCACTTTGTTTCGTCGCTATTGCAACTTCATCAGGCGATAAATATATAACATATATAAATATAATATCAGGCGATTGAAAAATACAATATATAACGAATCTTAAAAAACCTGCGTTTTCTTCTTTAATTAAAGATCGAATTTCCTTAGAAAAGTTTCCTTAGAACATTACTTAGAAATTTTAATTTACTGAGGCTCGGGAGACTTTGGCTTACTCAATACAACCCCCCCCCCCGAAAAATCCCTATTTTTTTGTATAAAATTCTTATTTATTAACTATTTTTTCTTGTTTTTAACTATTGATTTTTTTAAATCAATAGTTATCATATTTTCCCATCATATCTACATCAAATGAAGAAGTAAAGAAAAGCCACAAGAAGGGGAAAAACTTAGTTTAAATTTTAATAATGTATGCTGGTCCCCAAGGCTGGCACTACCTGGAGCCAAATCCGGGATGTCATTAATTGCGCCGTTTATTTTGAAAGTGAGTTAAGTCCATCTCAAAAGCAATCCCTATAGTATTAATATTTTTAACTATAGGAATATAAGATACTAAGGAGGAGGGAATAATTGGCGTTTTTGTTAACAACTAAAATAAAATCAGTAATTTCTGAAAACTTAGCAGTTAAATAATTAACATATTTTGTTCTAGTTACAAGAAGAAGAATCACCATATAGACCGTCCTTGAAATGGACTTACGCCACTTTCAAAATAAACGAGTCAATTGATCAAAATAAGGTTCTCCCGTTTTAGCCCAAGTTTGGCTAAGCATTGTTGTGGCCAAAATTGTTTACCATTTTGTAACCCTAGTATGGGTCAAATTAGGTTTACCGAAGCTGGGGTCCAAGTATTGATCCAAGTATGGCTTTGTAGCTTAATTCTGCAGATTCCTGCATTAGTTGCTTTGATTAAATAATATTTGAAGTACTAAAAATCTGAAATTAAGAATACTTGTTTTTATATAAGTAAATTTAAATTGCTTAAATACTTTTAAAGTTCCTCTTCTTCAAAATTATTGTCCCTCAACTCTTCCAATGGAAATTAAAATAACGCATGCCAAGCTTGTTCAACTTTTTTATTATTTTAACTATATCAACTATAGAAGAATTTAAAATTTGAGAAGTAGTATGAAAAAAAAAGTATTTTTCATCTAATTTACTCAAACAATAATTGGCTCGTTTACTAAGAAAGTGGTGTAAGTCCATTTCAAGGACGATCTATATGGTAATTCTTCTTGTAACTAGAACAAAGTATGTTAAATATTTAACTGCTAAGTTTTCAGAAATGACTGATTTCATTTTAGTTGCTAACAAAAACGCCAACTACTCCCTCCTCCTTACTATCTTATGTTCCTATGGTTAAAAATGATAATACTATAGGGATTGTTCTTGAAATGGACTTAACTCACTTTCAAAATAAACGGCTCAATTATTTTATCTTCAAGATGGAATAGTAATAAAAAGTTAACAAATTAGTTTTGTTAGGGCTACAGTACTAATCTTTTCCAGCTTAAAATACATATTGTCTCCCTTTCAACTTTCAATACAAATCTCCTTAATTTTTCAAGCAATTTTTGCACTCATTTACAATGCAATAATAATAAAACGTAATGCATAATGATAAAACAACTTTACAACTATCAATAACAGATTGCAATTTGCTTTAGTCGTCAATTACTCTCAGACTAATTACATGGTTTACTACCATCACTTATTTCGAATAAAAAGTTTCAAATAAATTCTACATTTTCTATGAGGAATTGAGCGATTAAATGAACATATAAGAGCAAAAAGCATATTCTTAACTCTCACGGGTGGTAATGTTTGAGTTTACGTTTCATTTTTATCACTTAGCCGGTTTACTTTTAAATTTTATGAGAATAGATGGATAATTACTCCAAAGATAAACAATAGTGTGGGTCGAATACACTTATGGATAAAACATGCTAGTAAAAATCTATTATTTACATACATACATGTACATTGAAAAAAGCCCCTTCGTACATACAAAAAGTAATTCAAACCAATTCAATAGATTCGAAACATAAAAAGATAAAACGCCTTTGTTGTATATTTATGAAACATTTTTCCCATACACGGAAGTATTTAAGAAAATTTGAATAAACGGAAAGCTTTGATTTTCTGGTTTTTCTCTCAATTTCTTTACCCGAAACCTTTGGAAAATTGTTTGATCATCAAAATTTTCAATTTCTCGATTTTCTTAACTGTATAAAGAAATAAATGCTTTGCATACATGAAAACGATGGAGTTCTTTGGAATTCATGAGCTTTTTTATAAAAAATATATTTCGATGCTGGGACAATGAAACGATGTTATAGGAATCAACATTCGCGAAATAACGAGTCATATATTGGAAGGCAATTGTAAAAGTGTCACTTTTTCATAAGTATATGAGAATTGAAAACAGCTATGTAAACATTTAAAATAAATTTCATTTCAACAAAAACCTACATCTTTACGAAGTTTCTTTAAATGTTCTTTATAAACATAGAAAATCGACAAATTTTAAAATTATTTTGTTGTATTGGAAATGTATGAATAAGTAAGTATTTTTGAAATTTTTTATTTCTTTGGAAAATCAAGCCTAATAGATCTTTTGTCCTTGATCTAAGAAATATTTCAAAATTACCTCAAAATGGAATAAAAGAAATTAGAGAGAAAAATAGAAAGCTAGGGGAAAATACAGTATAACCTCACTAATCCGGCATTTCGATAGATCGGCACATCCAATAATCCTGCATCCTCCACCCACGCCTCTTTCGCCCCTCTATACCTGTGCATTAGACTGAGTCACAAAAAATGATGATTTTTTTTTGTCTTAATTATATCGAAAATATTGTTGGAAATGACAAAAAAAATCCTGTGAAAGTTTAAGCTCTTAATATTAATATTAAGAAGTGCCTCATCGCAAATTTCGTTTCTCCTTTTAAATAACATGGGAATAATATTCTCTTGCACTTTGGAATTTTATAGCTCACGTTGGTGACAATATTTCAGAATGACCAAGGTATATTCTTGTAGAAAATTGAACGATCTACAAAAAAGGTGTCGAACAAGTTTTTGATATATTTATTCCTTCAAAAGTTATGCAAGGTGAAAGTTGAACTAAAGAGAAATTTTAATATTTTTTCAATTTTTTGACGCAACCATCAATTTTATGAGAAAATTGTACAGGACATTTTTTGTAGAGCACTTTTTTCTATAACTTATCTCCATAAATATTTTTGATATTTTTCACAGGTCTTAAGTTATTTAATTAAAATAAAATAATTTTTATGCTAAAATTATAATAATTCAGGGAATATTATTAATTAAAACAATAAAATTACGAATATTTTCAGTTTAATGCAAATAACTTAGGACCTGTGAAAAATATCAAAAACTTTTACAGAGATAAGTTATAGAAAAAAAGTGCTCTACCAAAAATACCCTATAAAATTTTCTCATAAAATTGATGGTTGCGTCAAAAAATTGAAAAAATATTTAAATTTCTTTTTAGTTCAACTTTGACCTCGAATAACTTTTGAAGGAATTGATATATCAAAGACTTGTTTGTAGATCGTTTAATTTTCTACAAGAATATATCTTGGTCATTCCGAAATATTGTCACCAACGTGAGCTATAAAACTCCAAAGTGCAAGAGAATATTGTTCCCATGTTATTTAAATGGAAAATCGAAATTTTCGATGCGTTACCTTTTAATATTAAGAGCTTAAATTTTCACAGGATTTTGTTTTGGTTATTTCCAACAATATTTTTGATATAATTAAGACAAAAAAAATCATTTTTTTTTTAATCAGTCTACTGTGCATACATTTATTTCCTCTATGAAATGCTTTATTTTATTCATTGCCTATGACTTTTCACTAAAATCCAGTAATGCGAACATTCCAATAATCCGGCGTCCTCCGGTTTTTAATAGTGCCGGATTAGTGAGGTTACACTGTAGTGCTATTATTAAGAGTAGGGGTTTTTAAAAAAATCAAACTCTTGACTTGAGTATTTTATATTTAATCGTCTTGATTTATTGAAAATAATATCTATCGCCTTAATATAGGCAAATGTATTAGTTCCTTAGCTATTTGCCACTGATTTTTAATAGCTGAAATACTGAAGCAGCATTGAGATTAATATACATTTGTAAAGGAAAAGAAAATATAAACTTCAAATAAAATATCTGTTATGTCATTTGATTTTTCGCGCTTAATTCTCATTGGTCAATTATCTGAAATGAAAACGAACGGAAAAAGAAAGTGCTTATATCCTGAGCAGGGCTACCACAACACAAAAAAAAAGATTTGTCGGTCATATATCTTTAAAAAAAAACACGTGCTTCTTTATGTTTCATTCGGTTTCCATGATTTAATTAAGGTTTATAATAAATTCATCGACTAATTTGTTATTAATTTTTTTAAATTTAACTTAAAACTCAACTAGCAATTGAGTAACTTATAAGTTAACCTTACTTATTTTTCACGGACACCCAATTGAAAAATGCTAGGTTAGGGTTATGCCGTAAGTATACATGACAAAAGATACATAAATTACTAAAATATTCTTTGATTTTTAGACTGATGGGGAGACTTAAACGCATCGGAAACCGGAACATCTTAAATATTCACCCCTTATACGTAAAATATTAGCATACATTAAAATTTATGTTATCTGACGTTATGATCGCGTGCATTGAAAACTTTTTCATCTATATGGTGGTGGTGCGGTACCTTGTTACGAACAAATCCTGGAAGGGTAAGCAATAAAACGAACCAGAGGAGAGACTAACTAGACGCTCCATCGCAACCCCAATTGCTTTTCTTTATTTTCCTCATGTTTAAATCTTCGTTTACCCTCTACACTTATTTCTACCTTTTGGCTGTTATAAATAAAGCTTGGTCGTTTTTTCTATCCCTTCAGAAGCCAAAACAAACGGAATGAGACAGATAGAAGTTAATATCTACGCCAGATAACACAAAATAACACTCTTTGCTACGTTCCACGTGGGTAACCAACCATACAAGTGAATTTTAAATTTTCAGACCAGGACTAAGTCATTCACCCCCATCGAAACACAATTCTTAAAAATTAATTGAAATCTTTTTTCAATCAGTACACCCCTGTCTTTTTTTTACAACAAAAGAAAATTATCAATCTTAAAAATGACATTAACATAATAAAACGCAGGAAAAATAAAATGGAATCCCTGATATTTAATATCTTGCTTATTGATAAACAGTATGGGAAAATTTATGTTTTCAGCAAACTGGATAGATAAAATATTTTCATTACTAAAAATATCAATTTGGTTATGGAAAGCTTACAATAATATTTTCAAAATCAAAGAAAAACTTTGAAAGCTTTTTATGGTTATATTTTCATATTTTTTTTGACAAATAAAAAATCAGTCTCGTATTTATTTTCTTTACTGTATGGCAAAAGTAATTGGGTCCTGTCTCCTGTTCCGGTTTTCATATTAAGAAAAAAAATTGGTATCAAAATAAAGAAAGAAAATTTGCAGAGTTCGTTTTTTTTAAAAATATTCACATTAAATTACTAATATAATAAAAAATAAAATATAGAATAAATACTTTATTGTGTAATAAATTAGAAAACCAATTCAAAGAATAAATAATAATGAATTACAAAAAATTAGATTGGTAAAGCATTAGTATAATCTTATTTTGTTTATACGCTAATCAAATTTGGATTAGACCATTAACTAGGTAATAATAACATGTTCAAGTTTTGAATATATAGTTTTTAGATTAGAATTAATCATGCACTTTTGGCTATATAGGCTTACAAGTATCTATAGGTACTAAAGAAAAATAAAGGAATTTATTACTAAACAAAAGTTTCTTCAACAAATCTCGAAGAATCGTAGGTGGTCTACAGAAATTATTGCGAATTATATTCAACGTAAGAGGCAGTAATAAGAATATTTTAGCAAAAGGACCTAGAGGTGTAACTATGGTTAATTATAATACCCGGAAGGCTATTTTAACAGACAACATACGTTGTAAGTAAGTGATTACTAAAATATTAGAATCTAAGAAATATCATAACTTTATCTCAATTCGGTTTTGTAAAAAAAATAAAACCAAAAAACATTTTTGGTTTTCTTAAAATCGACTAAATCGTTTATTAGGGATTGATTTTAGGGGCTGATAATGCATTTTTTTAAAATAAATAAACGAAAACATAGCTATACCAAATATTTTTTTTAAAGAAGAAATGCTTTAACCATGAAAAAATTTCGCTATCGTTTTAATCATATATTCCATAAGTTTTATCATATTTACACTCTTTATGCCTGAATTTTTTCTCCACATTTTTTTAAAGTATTTCAAGAAAGTATCTCATCTTTATCTACATAAAACAAAGCCATATTAGTTGGACTATTAATTCAAGAATGGCTGGACGGATTTAAATGATCTATGATTTGTTAAATTCGTTTTCGTCTAGAAAAGCAAAATTACTTTTCAAATATGAAAAGAATAATGAATAACATTATTTTTAAGCTAATAAAGTGTGGTCTCTTCCGTAATTGCTTGCTCAATGATATATTATTTGTAATAATCGATCCCTGTAATTTTGCTATTTCATGTTGTCTGTGATTTGTTTTGAAAATCGTATAGTGACCGTTTGAATTTTTTTTTTATTTATTGAAGTTGTGTATTAAATTTATAAATTAATTCATATTTTGTTTGAATATAATTAATAAATCTTTTTATGCTGATATTTGAAGAGTTGTGAGCTAGATGGTGATAGGATTTAAGAAATATTTTTTTTATATTTAAGAAATGAGTTAAGAGTGTAAAGAATAGCGAAAGAGTAGACCCTAGCTTTAAAGTCAGAAATAGTATCAAATAGTTATAGAAAAATCAAAATCACCAAAATTACTATGGGTACCAGGTCACAAAGAGGGTCACTAGAGGGTCGACAAATTAATAAAAAAGGAACATGTTTAAACTTTCATTTACCATTTCAAAATATGTACAAAGATCAATATAGGATAAATAAATGAAAGAAGAGTATACCAAAAAGAGAGAAAATAATTCATCAAATATCTCCTAAGATATTACACACCATATCATACGATGACTTAAAGACTATGGTTCATTCCAAACTATAGCACAGAAAGGATAAAAATAGTTACCAGAATAAGATCGGGACATCTTTATAGCCCATACAGCTGCATTATACTAATGCAGAAAGGTGGGCCACCTTAACCATGTGCTGAAGTGCCAAATTATAAAAAAAAAACAAAGAAATGTACTACTTAAAGTAGTACTGAAGAAAACAGGAACATTCCCACTAAGTATCCAGTACCGGACCTATAGCAGCTTTAGGAGTGAATTGTCTAAAAGAACAATACAATTTTAAAGAACACAAATAGTTTAAATTAAGACTATATTAAGAATTATCAATGAATGTAAAAACTCTTGAATAAGTGAAATTTTATGAAATTTCGTACGTCTATGGGGCAGGTATGTTAAATGTTCAAATAGGTATGAATCTCTAAATGTGTAAAATAAATTTTAAATATAAAGATATTAAAAAAGCATTAATTTTGTTATAATCATGCATAAGTATATTTATTTATTTATTTATATCCTTACTGATAGTTAAAAATGTAACAATATTATCAATATCAATGAATTAATTTTCGTGTTACGTTTATTATACTAAGCTATTAGCGTCTAGTTAATAGGAGTAGAATGCTTTGAGCAATGCACTAATATCTGATAACGGTATACACACGTCAATGTACGTCACTATTAGCCAATAGGAATGCGAGATTTAAAAATTTTCATTTGTTTTGATTGTTGAAATTTTGAAAATTTGCAAAAGCTCCTCCCAGAGCCGCTTGCATATACGGAAACGTATACGCAATTGAACGAATTGTGCACTGACGTCATTTAATACATATCAATGCATGTATTAAAATTAAAGGATAAGATTTAAAAATACTATAAAATAGACAGTGAAATTTTAAAATTAGGTTTGTTTTTTTCGAAAAAAAAATCCTTAAAGGTAAAAGAAATGGTAGGCTAAGAATATTATTACAATTAAATGTAAATATATAAAGAACGTTGTAAAAATCTTCGATTAAAGTGCTTAGAGTTTATCAAATTGAATACTGTCCAGCTTAAATATTTTTAAGATTTGAAGAAAAAAATATTCATATACAAATTATTAGATAAACCTTGGATATGTAGGTATCCCTCATAAACTACTCGAGAAGTATTTAACTAATAGAGAACAACGTATAATTATCAATAATAGTATTAGTAAGACTAATACTGTTAAAGTAGGTGTTCCTCAAGGAACAATTCTGGACCCACTACTCTTCATTTTGTCTATTGATGATATTTTTAATTGTCTACTTAATGAGGTTCTAGTTTTATATGTAGATCATACAGTAATACGCTGCTCTGACAGTACTTGGACTAAAGTCAACTTTATTTTAACTCAATGGTTAATCAAAACTGACTATTGGTTAAGAGAAAATCAGTTATCTCTTAACATTGATAAGTCTACGTATATTACTTTTGGTAGTTACATTGATAGTATTCCTGATAATTTCCACCTTAAAATAAATGATGTTGACAGTGGTGTAGCTACCTAGGGACTAAACGGGGCAGTGCCCCGGGGCCCTCAAGCTCAGGGGACCCTCGAATCCTTACCAGAAATCTCGATCGAACTGAACTTTTAGAAATCCAGTTGGAAGTTCACCAATTATGTAAGGAAATAATGAGCAAATATGGAGTGCTAGAATGCGACCTAACGGAAGTATTTACAGCGATGTTATTATTCTTTCCAATTCCTATCACTTCTGCAGCAACTGAAAGGTCATTTAGTAAATTAAAAATAATAAAAAAATATTTGAGAAATAATATGGGCCAAACTCGACTCCGATATTTATCGCAAATAGCAATTGAAAACAAAACCGCATCAAGCCTGGATTTAAACGAAGTCATTGATACTTTTGCGAAAACTAAAGCTAGAAAATAATTGTAAATATAATTGTTATTTAGTCAGTTGGTAGACCCGACCTTTATATAATAAACTCTTGAATCTTCTCTATTTCGTTTTATTAGCCAAACCTACACCAAGTTTTAATTGCAATGTATGTTGTTACAGTTTAATATTTTTATTATCTGCCCTGCAGTGCACAAAAAAGAGCTTAAGTAGCTTAGCATTTTTAAAGTATTTGTATATTTCATATTTCGCCAATAGAGACACGAATATTGTCCTTGAGAGCATCAATCGTGGCTGGCTTGTTGGCATAATACTTGTCTTTGACGGTATCCCAAAGATAATAGTCTAATGATCAAATCGCAGCTTCTTGATGGCCAAACGACGTCAGCATTTCGGCTGATAATGCGATTTTCGAAAACAGTACGCAATTTTTGTTTCCAGAAATCGAAGAATATGACTTGGGCGACATTTGGTTTCAGCAGGACGGCGCTACATGCCATACAAGCAACGTTACAATTGATCTTTTGCGTACTGTTTTCGAAAATCGCATTATCAGCCGAAATGCTGACGTCGTTTGGCCATCAAGAAGCTGCGATTTGATATCATTAGACTATTATCTTTGGGATACCGTCAAAAACAAGTATTATGCCAACAAGCCAGCCACGATTGATGCTCTCAAGGACAATATTCGTGTCTCCATTGGCGAAATTTTGCCGCATATCATCGAAAATGTACTGAAAAATTGGACTGAACGTATAAGCTACTGTATGGCTAGCCATGGCAGCCATATGAATGATGTTGTGTTCCACAATTAGACGCAAGGATGGAACTTTCAAATAAAAAAATCGGAACGAAAAAATATTCATTAGTTTTTATTTTGTAGCATTTGAAAAAAAAAATGTATATGGTTCACTCTTTACATATTCAGATCAAATATGGCCAATTGTCATTAAGTGCGGAAGTAGGTTTCATTTTTATTCACAAAAATTAATTTAAAGTAAGATTGAAACTTCTAGGATTTAAGTATTTTATTTATACCTATACACCTGTTAAGTATCATTAAAACATCTTTCCGGGGCTGATCTGCCAAGTTTATGTCCTTAGGCCATTTATATATAATTGTCCCACACTCGGAATTAACGTCAAGTAGAAATATTTTCATAAAGCAAAAAATGATTAATAAACATTCATTTGAAAATGCCTCGTATCAAAAGATTTACTCGTAAACTTTTTCTTTCCCATACTGTTAACAGTAGCAAAACATTTTTTTCCCGAGAAAAAAAACTTTATTTGAACGTTTCATTAAACTTGAAATACACCAAATTACATAGCTACAAACGGCTTTTCAGATTGAAGAAAATATTTATTTTTATCACGCGGAAAATTTAGCAGAAAGAATTTTTGATGATAAAACTTGGTACGAAAAGAATAAATATATTTGACAAATGTTTCGGCGTGGTATATGATTTTTTTTTCGTTGAAAGAAGAAATATTTTTCATTTACTCGTGCGTGTATAACCTTCGGTGAGTTTGTAAGAAAAATTGTTATTATTTTTAGCTAAACAACAAGGGATGAGAAAAGGTAAAAGATATATGTTGCTTTTATTCTGTTGATGCTAATTGTGTTTGTTATACAGCACGTTTGATGCAATTTGCAATGCATTTGATCTCAATTGTTCAAATATTCAGTTGTTTGAGCCTTTAATTATAATTATATCTAGGATATACCATTTGGCTGTGAAATGTAATTGAATTCAGTAAAAGGAATTATTCAAATTGATCGTAATTCTCATTAGCCGCTTTATAAGTCACAGGCGTATCGTCCTGGGATATTAGTTTAGTTTTGGTGTTTCAAATGTGAGGGATATTAACAAATTTTCTAGTAATATTATAACATTCAATTTGTGAAACGTTGAATGAATTTAATGAAATTTTTCATGGAAAAAAATATCTGAAATTGCATGGGATTTAATAAAAAATAAATAAAAAATCTTTGGAAATATAACCTTTCTGCATAGATTACACAAATGTTACAGTGGACAAGTTGAGGACCTAATGCAAGCTGCGATTAATTAAATCTTAAGAAAAATTGATGAATTGAAGATAAAGATCTATATGGGGAGGTTCGTGGGATAGGATAGGAAACCATATAACTTTCGCAAAGACAAACTAAAAGTTTTTATAATAGACAAAAGGAGATTAGAAGATAAGATCAAATATTTTTTTTAAGTTGATACATCTTTATTGCATCAGATCATTACAAACATAAAATGGTATTTTTGTTCTTCGAAATCAATTGGTGGTATTTGATTTTTCTTTTGGTAAATCTGATACTTATTGAAGATGTGATTTAATACCACCAATAGTTGTAATAGTAACTATCAGGGTAAGAATAGTATGGAGCAAATCCTGGACTTCTGTATTGGTACCAGAAAGTTGAGTCGGTTTTCAAGTCATCGCCAACAGGTTTCGTCGTCTTGTCGGTTTCCACTTTCGGGACATCACTGATTGAACGACGAAGTCGTGGGTGATGGGCATAAGGACGATAATCAGCCGATACGGCTACGATTAAAACCAAGCACAAGGCAAAGGAAACCTATGCAAATATAAGGTTACAATCAAAAACAAGTTGCAATGATAAAGCTCGAAGCTTTCAAAAATATACTTACAGCAAACTTAGTCATTGTTGATATTGTTAAAATTATTCAGATTCGATTGGAATATGAACTATGTTTTCAACTTAAAGTCTTTGGTTATTTATACAAAAATTTTTAAATAAAAAACTTGATTTTAAAATATAGAATAATCAAATACAAACAAAGATTCCCTAATTACTTCTACAGTAACAATTATTATTTCAAAAGAATTATGTCATGGTCAAGAAAAACCAGTTCGAATTTACAAAAATTAAAATTTGCAGGTCTTTACTACTTGTACGATTAATCTATAAATAAATTAAGTTTCATTTGCATTCAAGTCATTGAACTTAAACTTGAAAATTGGTAAAAGTTGTTTATTGATTTGACAAAATTAAGAAATTCGCAACTTCAACGCTGAGTCTTAATGTTACCTAAGCAGCAAAAAATGATTGGTCTGATTGTTTTAATTTTTCATCAGAAAACCAATAAATTTAAATTGTGAAACTTTTGAGATGGTTTTTATGAATTTCTTTTGAGTATAAATTGGCAAAAATTTGTTGGCAGAAGCATAATTCACATTCGACTCGAATCTGAACAACTTATTCAAACTTAACAAAATGGTTAAAATCGCTGTAAGTAATTTAGGGAAAAATTTGTTGTAATTTGAAATTTAATTGTCTTATTTTGTATCTATTTAGGTTTGTTTAGCCTTGTGCTTGGCTTTAATTGCTGTTGTTTCGGCTAATGGTTTCCCATACAGACATCAACCCCGTCATCGACGTGCCATCAATGAAGAACCCAAAGTTGAAACCGATAAGACGACAAAACCCATTGGTGACGATTTGAAGACTGATTCTACTTTCTGGTACCGGTACAATAGTCCAGGATTTGCTCCATACACTTATTCATACCCTGAAAGTTACTACTACAACTACTGGTGGTATTAAGCAAGAAAATATCGTGAAATCGGATAAAATGGAAACCTGAAATATTCAACTCCAATCTCCAACCTACGTTTTTTCGATGAACTGTTTTTAAAACTTTAATCTGGTCATTATTTTCAATTTTACACAGAACAATAAATATTTACGTGCAAATTAATCGACTTTTCCTAATAAAAATCCCATAGCGTAAATCTTTAATATGCAAATGCTTCTTAGATCATTTTTTATTTAAAAAAAAATCATTGAAGATAATTTCAACAATAACTAGTGAACAAGTAAATGGAAATTAAAGATTTTTTTTTAAATTAGTAAGGCAATACTAAATGAAGTAAAGTATCGAGTTAAAGAATTATTGTAAATAATTACAGGGTTATAAATATTTATTTCATTCCGGGTTTTTTACAACTTTTAATAATATTTACGGAAGGTATTTTGTTATAAGTATCCCTAAGCTGAATATGTATGTTCATTAAGATAAGTCATGAATACTAATCTTATGCAGCACACAGGCTTCAATGCTCGTTAAATTGCTATTAACCAATAGAATCGCAAGATTTGAAAATGTTCATTTGTTTTGATTGTTGAAATTTTTAAAATTTGTAAATACCCCTCCCAGACTCTATACCGCTTGCATATACGAATACGAAGAAGCAATGGAACGTATTATGCACAGATAACATTTGCTACTCATTGATACATGCATTAGAATTAAAGATTTGAATTGATTTTATTTTTATAATAGAAAGAAATAATTTATGTACTACTTTTTGAAAAACTATTTCACTGAACTTGAAGACATGAGTTTGAAGTATCTTAATTTAAATTTATGGGTATTAGAGTGATTTTTTTTGACTATTTTTTTTTTGGTCCCATCGTGAAATTTTGTTGGAAAACCCGAAAAAAAAATCTCTGAAAGTTTGAGCCCTTAATATTAATTTTAAGTCCTCGACCACGACTTGTAAAGATTTCCCATTGAAAATACACGGAAACTCTGATTTTTTATTTTTAAATTTCTATATCTTAGCGGCATTTCATGGGATCGCTTTTACCGAAGATGGTTTTTTCTCAGAATTAAACGCTCTACAAAAGTGTCCAATGGGACAAATTCGTAACTCACACCGGTGAGGTAGTACGGGCCACTGAACCTGATTTTTCCATAAAATTCAAGGCTTAATATCTCGTTTAATATTGATCTTCGCAATTTGGTCTACACGAACTTTTTTCTAGGAAATCAAATTCTCTACAAGTTTTTCATTTATAATTTTTCCGTAGCTCTTGTTGTTTACGAGATAAATGCAACAAAAAAAACGCGAATTTTATGGAAAAATCAGGTTCAGTGGCCCGTACTACCTCACCGGTGTGAGTTACGACTTTATCGCAATGGACACTTTTGTAGAGCGTTTAATTCTGAGAAAAAACCATCGTCGGTAAAAGCGATCCCATGAAATGCCGCTGAGATATAGAAATTTAAAAATAAAAAATCAGAGTTTCCGTGTATTTTCAATGTGAAATCTTTACACGTCTTGGTCGAGGACTTAAAACTAATATTAAGGGCTCAAACTTTCAGATAATTTTTTTTTGGTATTTCCAACAAAATTTCACGATGGGACCAAAAAAAGTCAAAAAAAGTCAAAAAAAAATCACCCTGATGGGTATGTTTGGGAAATTATTTCAAATCAAACATTGTAAAGTATGAATCAGTTATTAAATTTGTATATTTAATTGTTCTGCTTTTCAGTATATTCCGAAGGTAATAATATTGCCGGAGTAAAGCCCGTAATATTTCCATAAAGATTTCATCAGAATATTTATTTCGAATATACTTTTATGCCAAATTATGAGTTAATGCAATAAGAATTTTTTAGAACAATTACCAAAGAAAACATTTATAACAAAACCATTGATTTTCGAACAAATAATTTTGATTTAATTGGTCTGAGTTTTCGAATATAACTTTGAAACCTTACCGGAAAACATTTAATTCTTATATGTTTATACAATGGACAAAATGAGTTGAAATAATATTCAACACAATTTGAAAGATAAAAATTTAAAGTGAGCAATAATCCTTTAATATTCATCAGCTTAATGGTGATATTCGAGAAATTTGTAGCTGCAACATTAACATCGTACAAAAGCTCTATTTATAACTAAAGGTGTTAAGCTCACAACATTTAAGCAGTTGAATTAATGAACCACTGCACTTTTAAAGAAAAAAAAATGGTGAATACTTATGAGAGAAAAATAATTTTTGAAATTATAATCTTTTGCTCAAACTTCAAACGTAAAACTATAGTATTTTCAGCAAATAGCGAATGATTGATAGATACACCCAAAAGAATGAAACTTTTTTCCGGTAATCGGTGAAGAATTTACTATAACTTTTTTTTTTATACTTCGTATACCTAGTGCCAAAAGCATTTATTGTCAACAACCTAATTTTTCAAAAATAGAACCAAAATAAAAATGCTATAAAAAATGTTCAACAACTATTTTCTCATTGTCTAAACCTATAACACATTTTATTGTACTAATTTAGAATATATAAAGGGGAAAAAATTGAAGTAACAAGTATTTTATGTGCATATGATTTATATATTATTCAAAGAAAAAATAAATAAATACATCACAAACTGTTGCATATTATTAAACGCAATATTTTTCAAATCAATACCACCAATTGTTGTAATAGTGATTGTAGTAGTAGCTTTCGGGGTAAGCGTATTGTTGTGGAAAATATGGAGGACTTCTGTGCAAAGACCAATAAGTGGAATCAGTTTTCAAATCATCACTGACCCCTTTTGTTGGATTTTCGATTTCAACTTTTGGATCACCGCTAGTAGATCGTCGATAACGTGGTTGTGGCCTCAATGGATAACCATTGGCCGAAACGACAGCAATTAATGCCAAGCACAAAACCAAGGAAATCTAATGAAAGAAAATTGAAAAAATTAAGTAAAAAATTTTTTGATTTGAGAAAATTCCCAACTTTACTTACAGTTAATTTTGCCATTGTTGAGATTGTTGAGCTTACTTGTATTCGAGTAGAATGTAAAGTATACATATTTCAACCAATTTTCGGATATTTATACTCAAATAGTGAGGACAAAAACTGGATTGAAATTTCCAAATTTAAATTTATGGTGGCAATTTCGAAAAAAATTAGTTACTTTTCAAGAATGCAAATTTGGATTATTCTTTATAGAATATGTGTGGAAATGATGGAACAATATTCATATTTGGATACAAGAAATTCAATCGTTAAGAAAAATCATTCAATTATGGGATAGAAATCGAATAAAGTACAAATAATTTGAGACAGAATAAAACAGTTAGATTTAAAGTTGCAGAAAAAGGAATCAAGAAATTACAAAAAATCTTTCAATGTTAAACTTGTATTAGTAATTACTCCAACAAGTTATATCACCAATAATAAAAACCAGTCCAAAATTGATAAATCATAATTCACTTCTTTTTACTACTTTAACGATAATTCTATAAATAACTTTTATTTTCATTAACACCAAAGTCGTTGAACTTAAACTTGAAAATTTTTAAAAAGTTGTCTCATGATTGAATAACTTTAAGAAATTTGCAATCATTGTCCTGAATCTTAATCATAATACAAAGGCAAAAATTGATTGATTTGACTTCAAAATTTCCATCGGTAAGTCAATAAATTTATATTGGGTAACTTTTGGGACGGTTTTAATGAATTTATTTTGGTATAAATTGGCAAAAATTTGTTGGCAGAAGCATAATTCACATTCGACTCGAATCTGAACAACTTATTCAAACTTAACAAAATGGTTAAAATCGCTGTAAGTAATTTGAGAAAAATTTATTGTAATTTGAAATTTAATTGTCTTATTTTGTATCTATTTAGGTTTGTTTAGCCTTGTGCTTGGCTTTAATCGCTGTTGTTTCGGCTAATGGTTTTCCATACAGACATCAACCCCGTCTTCGACGTGCCATCAATGAAGAACCCCAAGTTGAAACTGATAAAACGTCGAAACCCATTGGTGACGATTTGAAGACTGATTCTACTTTCTGGTACCGGTACAATAGTCCAGGATTTGCTCCATACACTTATTTATACCCCGAAAGTTACTACTACAACTACTGGTGGTATTAAGCAAGAAAATATCGTGAAAACTGATAAAATTGAATCTAGAAATATTCAACTTCAATCTCCAACTTATGTTTTTCGATGTTCTGTTTTTAAAATTTTAATCTGGTCATTATTTCAAATTTTACACAGGATAATAAATATTTATTTGCAAATATATCTATACTATTTTTAATTTAATTCCATTAGCTTGAACCTAAAACCAATTTTTTCGTATAACATTTTTATAGTAAGAAAAATCATTGAAGATCCTTTAACCAATAACTGGCGAACAAGTCGATAAAGAGTCAGGATTTCTCAAGCGGGCCACTAAAAATCGACTATTCGATTTTAATATATCTTTGAGCATATTTTGGTAGCTTTAAAGTAATACCCTAAAACGATTTTTGAAAATTTTAATTTTAAATATTTTTTTTTACGTTACCTATTTTATTTCTATTCCTCTGATATCCCTTAGCACACAAACCGAGTTTCATTAAAATCCAGTAATTATTTACTAATATATTATAATTTAAAAAAACATACTCGAAATTTTTACTCGCTCATAAATTTTAGAAAAACTAAAATTTTCAAAAATCGTTTTAGGGTATTACTTTCAACCTATAAAGCTACCAAAATATGATCATAGATATATTAAAATCGAATAGTCGATTTTTAGTGGCCCGCTTGAGAAATCCTGACTCAAATGTAATTGAAAGTTTTTAAGTATAACTAGACATCACAGTATGAAATGAAATAATTAATTGATAAATTACTGATAATAATTTCAAGTACACAAATATTCATTTAATACTGTTTTCTTAGATTTTAGAAAAAATATTTACGAAAGGTGTTTTTTTATAAGTATCATTAAGCTTAATATATATCTTCACTAAGGTAAGTCATGAGTACTAACATCTTATGCAGCACATAGGCTTCAATGCACGAGGATATTAGCCAATAGAATCGCAAGATTTGAAAATATTCATTTGTTTTGATTGTTGAAATTTTTAAAATTTGCGAATGCCCCTCCCAAAGCCTAGGCTGCTTGCATATACGAATACGTATACGCATTGGAACGTATTGTGTAATGACGTCATTCGCAACCTTTCGATATATGCATTGTAATTAAAGCCTTAGATTTACAAATACTTTAAAATAGAAAAAAAATTCATAGTTTATTGGAAATACCTTTATATTGGACTTAAAGTTAAATGCAATTGTTAACGTAGAATAATATTGCAATTCAATGTATCAACATACTGAACAATAAAAAAATTGAAACTTTGAGAACTAATTTTTTTAACTATAAATTAATTAAGTTTTGTGTATGTTTGGGAAAATATTTCAAATCAAAAATTGTAACATATCGATCGGTTATTAAGTTTGTATTTTTAATTGTTCGATATCTCAGTATCTTCCAAAGGTCATATATACAGCCGGGGTAATGACCGTAGCATTTTCATAAACATTAAATCAGATAGGAAGTTCATTTTGAATATAAATTTATGAAAAACCAACAGAAAATGCTTTATGAATGTTTTCGAACAATTAATAATGGAAACATTCTAAATGAAACCATTAATTCGTTCATATCGAACAAGTGATTTTTATTTAATTGACCTGGGCTTTTGAATACATTATTCTTTCTTCAGAAAAAATATTATTTTTCATGAAGTTGTGAAGCAAAATTTGATTTCCTAAATCTTTTTATTCATCTTGGTATTATCAATGCAAAAATTCATTTTGCATATAGATTAACTCAATTTCTATTCTTATTTCTAATGTATCAATTTTTATTCAAAACTGTAATTTTTCTGTTTATCTTTGAAACTTTTAATGTCCTTTGAAACTTTTCCAGAAAACTCCTTTAAGTTTATATGATGTACAGTACAAGTTGGCAATAATATTTAAAAGAGAAGGAAATAAATTTAAAGCGTCTAACAATAAGCTCAATTATCAGCATAATGATGCTCTTAAAAATTGTAGAAATTAATATATATGTTGGAGGAACTTTGATATACATAGAAAAGTTTTATTTATAACTAAATGTATTAAGTCTTCAACATTTAAGCTGTTAAATTAATGAAACACTGCACTCTTCCTGAAGAAAAAATATTTTGGTTAATACTAATTAGGGAGAAATAATAAATGAAATTATAATCTTTTGCTCAAATTTCAAACGTACAGCAATAGAATTTTTAAATATTAACGAATAATCGATTGATACACATCAAAGAATGATATTTTCTTGTGCTAATCCTTGATGCAGTTTCCAATGATATGGCTTTCCTTTTTATGCTTCGTGTACCTACTGCCAATAACATTTATTGTCAATGACAATAATTTTTCAAAAAAAAAAACAAAATAAAATACATTTAAAATTTTGTAACCTCCTACTTTGGTAGTATCTAAACCTGTAATACACTTTTTAGAATTGAATCAAAATGTTAAAAGGGAAAAAGGGAAAAAATTTAAGTAACAAGTGATTTATGTGCATATAATTTATATATTATTCAAAGAAAAAATAAATAAATACATCACAAAAATTTGCATATTATTAAACGTAATTTTTTTCAAATCAATACCACCAATTGTTGTAATATTGGTTATAATAATAGCTTTCGGGGTATGTGTAATGTTGTGGAAAGTATGGAGGACTTCTGTGCAAAGACCAATAAGTGGAATCAGTTTTCAAATCATCACTGACCCCTTTTGTTGGATTTTCGATTTCAACTTTTGGATCACCGCTAGTTGATCGTCGATAACGTGGTTGAGGCTTAAATGGATAACCATTGGCCGAAACGACAGCAATAAATGCCAAGCACAAAACCAAGGAAATCTAATGAAAGAAAATTGAAAAAAATAAGTCAACAGATTTTGGATTTAAGAAATTTCCCTACTTTACTTACAGTTAATTTTGCCATTGTTGAGATTGTTGAGCTTACTTGTATTCGAGTAGAATGTTAAGTATACATATTTCAACCAATTTTCGGATATTTATACTCAAATAGTCAAGACAAAAACTGGATTGAAATTTCCAAATTTAAATTTATGGTGGCAGTTTTGAAAAAAATTAGTAACTTTTCAAGAATGCTAATTTGGATCATTCTTTATAGAATATGTGTGTCAATTATTGAACAATTTTCGTAATTGGATACAAAATGTTCAATCGTTAAGAAAAATCATTCAATTATGGGATAGAATCAAATAAATCACTAATTATTAGAGACCGAATAAAACGGTTACATTTAAAGTTGCAGAAAAAAAATAAAGAAATTACAAAAAAGATTTTTCAATGTTAACTTTGTAATAGTTACTACTAATTATACCAACAAGTTATATCACGAAGCGAAGAATAAAAACCAGTCCAAAATTGCTACATCATAAGTCACCACTTTTTACTACTTTTACGATAATTCTATAAATAAATTTAGTTTCATTAACACCAAAGTCGTTGAACTTAAACTTGAAAGTTTTAAAAAGTTGTTTTCAGATTGAATAATTTTAAGAAATTTGTAATCATTGTCCTGAATCTTGACCATATCACAAAGACCATAATTGATTAATTTCACTTCAAAATTTCCATCGATAGCCAATAAATTTAAATTTTGTAACATTTGAGATGGTTTTTATGAATTTCTTTTGAGTATAAATTGGCAAAAATTTGTTGGCAGAAGCATAATTCACATTCGACTCGAATCTGAACAATTCACTCAATCTTAACAAAATGGTTAAAATCGCAGTAAGTAATTTGAGAAAAAACTTTTTTAATTTAATATTTAATTGTCTTATTTTGAATATATTTAGGTTTGTTTAGCCTTGTGCTTGGCTTTAATTGCTGTTGTTTCGGCTAATGGTTTTCCATACAGACATCAACCCCGTCATCGACGTGCCATCAATGAAGAACCCCAAGTTGAAACTGATAAAACCACTAAACCCATTGGTGACGATTTGAAGACTGATTCTACTTTCTGGTACCGTTACAATAGTCCAGGATTTGCTCCATACACTTATTCATACCCCGAAAGTGACTACTACAACTACTGGTGGTATTAAGCAAGAAAATATAGTGAAATCTGATAAAATGGAAACCTGAAATATTCAACTCCAATCTCCAACCTACGTTTTTTCGATGTACTGTTTTTAAAACTTTAATCTGGTCTATATTTCAAATTTTACGCAGAACAATAAATATTTAATTGCAATTTAATCGTCTTTTTTCCTAGTAAAAATCCTATACCGTGAATCGTTAATAAGCAACTGAATTATTTCTTATTTTAAGAAAAATAATTGAAGATTATTAAACCTATAACTAGTGAACAAATAAATGTAAATGCTAGTCTTTTTTTTAAATTAGCGAGGTAATACTATATGAGGTAAAGTATCGAGTTAAAGAATTATTTTAAATAATTATAAGTTTACAAATATTTACTTCATACTGTTTTTCTGACATTTTTTCAAAAATAATTACGGAAGGTATTTTTTCGTTAGTATCAATAAGCATAATATATATGTTCATTAAGATAAGTCATGAGTACTAACATCTTATGCAGCATACAGGCTTCAATGCTTGTGGCTATTAACCAATAGAATCGCAAGATTTGAAAATATTCATTTGTTTTTATTGTTGAAATATTTAAAATTTGCAAATGCCGCTCTCCGACTCTATACCGCTTGCATAAGCGAATACGTATACGCAATGGAACGTATTGTGAACGCACTGACGTCATTCCTCATTTATTGATACATGCTTTAGAATTAAAGTATTAAATTATTTTTTTTTTAATTAGACAACAAAAAGTTATATATTTTGGTTGATAACGATTTGAAGACCGATTCTACTTTCTAGTAATGTTACAATAGTCCAGGATTTGTTCCATACACTTACTCATACCTTAGAACTTATGTTTTTTTTAATAATAATCCATTGGTATGAAGCTTTACTAAGCACCTGATTGTTTTATCATTTATTATTTTAAGAAGAATCATTGAAGATAATTTCATCAATAACTAGTGAACATGTAAATGGATATATTAGTTATTAAAATTAGCTAGGCAATACTATATGAAGTAAAATATCCACTAAAGAATTATTGTTACTAATAAGAGGTATAAAAATATTCATTTTATACTATTTTTATTACATTTTTTCAAAAAAATTTACGGAAGGTATTTTTTCATAAGTATCAATAAGCTGTATATTAGGCTGATTCAAAAAAAAAAATGATTTTTTTTCCTAATTATATCGAAAATATTATGGTTATGACAAAAAAAAATCTTGTGAAAGTTTAAGCTCTTAATATTAATATTAAGAGGTGCCGCATCGAGAAATTTTTATATTTTTTCAATTTTTGACGCAACCATCAATTTTATGAGAAAATTTTATAAGACATTTTTTGTAGAGCACCTTTTTTCCTATAACTTATCTCTATCAAATGTTTTTGATATTTTTCACAGGTCCTAAGTTATTTGCATTAAACTGAAAATATTCGTAATTTTATTGTTTTAAATTAAAAATATTCCCTGAATTATTATATTTTTAGCATATTTTTTTTTTTTAATTTAATTAAATAACTAAGGACCTGTAAAAAATATCAAAAACTTTTATGGAGATAAGTTATAAAAAAAAAGTGCTCTACAAAAAATGTCCCATAATATTTTTTTATAAAATTGATGGTTGCGTCAAAAAATTGAAAAAATTATTAAAATTTCTCTTTAGTTCAACTTTGACCTCGAATAACTTTTGAAGGAATAAATATATCAAAAATTTGTACAAAACCTTTTTTGTAGATCGTTCAATTTTCTACAAGAATATACCTTAGTCATTTGGAAATATTGTCACCAACGTGAGCTATAAAATTCCAAAGTGCAAGAGAACATTGTTCCCATGTTATTGGAAATGGAAACCCGAAATTTGCGATGCGGCAACTCTTAATATTAATATTAAGAGCTTGAACTTTCACAGGATTTTTATTTTGTCATTTCCAACAATATTTTCAATATAATTAAGAAAAAAAAATCATCATTTTTTTTGAATCAGTGTACTGTATATGCATGTTCATTAAGGTAAGTCATGAGCAAGGTGTATAAAATACACAGGTGGCCTCATGGTGGCTACGTGATGGATACGTGACGTATCCAGAAGAAATTCGTACATATCTTCAGACTGATCAATTTCAAAATTCTTCGTATGACGTCATTTTTTTTTTGTTCCTAATGGAGCAACCTGTGTAATTTACAAACCTTGAGTCATGAGTACTTATATCTTATGCAACACACAGGCTTCAATGCTCGTAGCTTTTAACCAATAGAATCGCAAGATTTGAAAATGTTCATTTGTTTTGATTGTTGAAATTTTTAAAATTTGCAAATGCCCCTCCCAAATTCAATACCGCTTGTATATACGAATACGTATACGCAATGGATTTCAAATCCAAAAATCAGCCCGACTGTAAAAGCACGTAAAAGCGTTATGTCCGCCTTTGATTTGGAAATCCTCAAGGGTTAAATTAACATTTTTTTAAAAATAGACTGTAAATATTTATATATCACGGTTGATGTCAATTTGAAGACCGATTTTACTTTCTGGTATCGTTATAATAGTCCAGGATTTTTTCCGTACATTTACTTATAGTCTGGAAATTAATACTACAACTATACTGATGATATTAAGCAGTAGCTTATTTTTAATTTCTTATATAAGAAGTTATGTTTGTTCCATTTTGATTTCTTCATATATTAAAGTTCAATGATAAAACATTCAACTATAAACTGACATATGAAAGCATTTGGAAAAGTGATTTTCCTGTTCCATTTCATTACTTGTCTTTCAAGGCTTTTATCCTTTCATTGAGTTCTCTACATATTGTCACACCAATACAAAATGTTTGCATACTTATTCCATGTTAGATATATAGTTAACAAATAATATCTCCATTTTACTATAACACAAATGTTTATGTAACAGTAGTAAAGCACTCAAACATTTCACCACGTCTACGTTTAATATTAACACATTTATTTGTAAATGTTCAACTTTGAATGCACATGAGAAAAATACAAACGTAAATAATGAGAAAAAGCTCGATGAAAAAGTTCCTCCAGTGCCTACCTAATGGTGCACTATATATTGTAACACAAGACAAAAGCTATTTAGACGAGATGTTGTGAAAAAGCTCGGGATATTTTATTTGTCTAAGACGTTTCAAGTTATTTTAGTAACTGATGGATTTAAAAACGTCCTTTACCGCCCATAAAGGAGGAAGTGTAGCTCATATACAAGAGCTAATGGTCCTCGGGAGAGTTAGTTAAAAAGGTAGGCACCGCTTAAATGGAAAATAACATGAAGGCAATGGGATAACATCCACTAAATAGCCTTCAGCTTACATAGTTTGTTAAAAACTTAATGCTTTTTGATGTACCAAGAAAAATACCACCACCATATACCTATAGTATAAAACTTTCTCGTCTATATATTTTTCTTTTATCAATATTAAGTTCATAGTAAAAATGAAATTTTATGAGAATTTTTCAATTTGTGAAAGATAAATAGTTCTGTTTTAAGTGGAAATGCATGCGATGTAGGTACATATATAAATGTTTGTTGGTAATATGAGCTAGAATCCACGAATGTTTACTTTTCTCTTGGTGTAATTATAACATGGTTTTCATGTCGGTTTAAGTAACGGAGTTAAAAAGCCTCAATTTTCCTACGACTTGAATAAGATGTGTGTTTTAAAGTAAACGTGCCTGCAGCCATTTGCCAAATAAAAGAACTTATATACATAATGTTTCACTGTGTTATGAATCTTTTGGATTAAAAATGATTATAACTTTGTATGTACATTGTGCTATTAGTTCAAGACAATTATAATGTACCGAAACTGTTAATTAAATATTGAAAGTTTGAGCAAATATCTGTTGAAGAAAAAGAGTGTATATAAATGGAATTCTATAACTTTGAAATTTGGTCTACTAGTTTGGGTGATGTATTAGTTAACAAAGGGTTAAATGCATTTGATGGTTCCTTAACACCTGTTTATTGTATTCAATTTTTAAAAATTTACAATTTTTCATTAGATCTTCGTGTTATTTACGTATTACCCTCCTCTGTTCCTTCGGTGGAGGCATATTTATAAGGGTTTCTGTGATTGTGAGGTTGGTATACGATTCAAGTGTAACTGTTCTCGGCTTACAATATCTTTTAAATATTTCTACCTCAACAATTGAGCCAATTAAAGGCATAGTGATATGAGATACATTATTATGAATCGGAGATATAATCAATTTAATCAAAATAGTTATAGAAAAATATCATCTAGAATATATTGAACCAAAAAAATTGACTTTTTTTTTAAAAAGTATATCGAAAATATTGTTCAAGGGGGCAAAAAAAATATCGGGAAGGTTTGAGCCCTTAATATTAATATCAAGAGGTCTATCATCTTTAATTTCGATTTTTTATTTGTGCTTTCATTTTTGCGTCAATGCTGTCAAATTATCAAGGTAAAAAAATTGATCTGTACATATATTTATAGAAAATTAAATTCCCTACAAAAAACGTCTCTTCGAAAATTTTTGTCAGGCACACGGTTTCCGAATAATCAAGCTTTAAACATTGGTATAATTATTAGATTTGTCTTTTTTATTTTGGAATTTTGTAACTAACCAAACAAATAAATATATAGAAATGAACAATATAGATTCTTGAAGGTATTTTAGTGTTCTACAAAAAAGGTCTCTTAACGTTTTTACATAACATCACTTTTTCAAAAATTATTCACAATAAAAGTTGAGTGAAATATTAAATCAAATAAATATGTAGAAATGAACAATATAGATTCTTGAAGGGAATTTAATGCTCTACAAAAAAGGTTTTTTAACGTTTTTACATAAAATCACTTTTTCAAAAGTTATTCACAATTAAAGTTGAATGAAATATTAAATTATTGTTTTTTTCGTTTTTCTATGTTTTCGTGTAATAAATAGCTGTTAACCGAGAATAGGTTTGGATTTATTATGAAATTTAGATATTTCAAGCAATAAAATTGATAAAATGATAATTTTCGATGATGTAAAATATTAATTTGTCCCACTCAGTTTATGAAAATTGGTTCAACAACGAAAAAAACAATAATTTAATTTTTCCTTCAACTTTAATTGCGAATAACTTTTGAAAAAGTGATTTTATGTAAAAACAATAAGACACCTTTTTTGTAGAGCATCAAATTTCCTTTAAGAATCTATATTGTTCATTTCAATATATTTATCTGTTCATTAGTTACAAAATTCCAAAATAAAGAAGATAAATCTAAAAATTATATCAATGTCTGAAGCTTGATTATTCGGAAACGGCCTGTCTGGCAAAAAATTTTAACGAGACGTTTTTGTAGGGAATTTAATTTTCTATAAACATATATAAAGATAGTTGTTTTTACCTTGATAGTTTAACAGCATTGACGCAAAAATTAAAGCACAAATAAAAAATCGAAATTAAAGATGATAGACTTCTTAATATTAATATTAAGGGCTCAAACCTTCCCGATATTTTTTTTGTCACCTTGAACAATATTTTCGATATACTTTTAAAAAAAAAAAAGTCGATTTTTTTGGCCCAATATTGATATTTTTCACAGGTCCTAAGTTATTTGCAGTAAACTGAAAATATTCGTAATTTTATTGTTTTAAGTTAATAATATTTCCTGATTTATTATATTTTTAGCATAATTTTTTTTTTTTTTTGTTACTTAGAACGTGTAAAAAATATCAAAAACTTTTATAAAGATAAGTTATAGAAAGAAAAGTGCTCTACAAAAAATGTCCTATAAAATTTTCTCATAAAATTGATGGTTGCGTCAAAAAATTGAAAAAATATTAAAATTTTTCTTTAGTTCAAGTTTGACCTCGAATAACTTTTGAAGAAATAAATATATCAAAAACATGTCGGAAACCTTTTTTGTAGATCGTTCAATTTTCTACAAGAATATACCTTGGTTACTCTGAAATATTGTCACCAACGTGAGCTATAAAATTCCAAAGTGCAAGAGAATATTGTTTCCATGTTATTTAAATGGAAAATCGAAATTTGTGATGCGGCACCTCTTAATATTTATATTAAGAGCTACTTTCACAAGATTTTTTTTTGGTAGTTCCCAACAATATTTTCAATATAATAAAGAAAAAAAAAATCATCATTTTTTTTGAATCAGTTTAGTGTATCGTTATGTACCGATTTTGGCGGCGAATATGGAAGGACATTAATGAATTGATTATTAGGATTAAACAAGGCTTAGAGGTCAAACACCAAAGCTCAGACAAGAGCTTTAAAGAATTTTCGTCCTCATCTTGCACATATTAATGCCAATGAAACCAACTGTTAAATAGTTTAAAATTTTTATTAAAAATGTCATAAATAACACTAAAAATAGGTACCGACACTTAAATTATCGATAAAATTCCTTTCCAATAAAATTTTAAGGACGCTTTTGAACAATAAACTTTTACAACTGCACATATAAGTTTGCAATGAATGGACTCGTATTTCATACGATTTTATTACTCCTAAAATTTCGGTGATATCAAATCCACTTTTGACATTACATAAACGTAAAAATATTGAAATTAACGATTTGTAATGATTAAATTTTTTTTTTAACTAAGAAATTTTTAATTAAAGTTTTCGGATTTTAATTTACTTTAGAAGATAACCAACGTATAACAACATTGCATCGATGTAGAGATGGTAGTCTATTTGATAAATATAAATGAGAAGAAGAGAATGTCAAAAGGAATGACGAACTCAACTTCAATTCAACGTAAATCTAACTATGTAAATGCAATAAAGAAAATAAAGTGCAAGGATAAATAATGCACAGTATTTGGATTCAAAGTTTTGTATTCTTCAAATCCTGCAAACATATCTATCGATAGGGTCGTCTTAAGATATTTTCGGCCTTGTAAAAGAAAAAAATATCATCAACATGATCATTGCTTTCTTGGCATCTATATTTCTATAGTAAATTAATAGAGTACCTAAATAGTAGCTAAGTTATTGAATTGGCCACTCTATAGATCAAAAGAATTGCATCCTTTTGATCTCCCATTAAGACGGCTCTGTTTGTGGATACACCTGCGATACAATTTAAAATAATGATCCCATGGAGTGCAAGAAAAGTTCGGAAAATGTTTATTTTAACGATGGAAACCAATTCGTTTATCGATCTGCATATTATTTATATTTTAGTTATTAAAGTTTTCGAAAAACTTTTCATTTGCACAAACCGGAAATTTCAATAAGAAACGCTATATTTGGACCACATACGTTTGTGTCATGAAAATTATGAAAACTTGCGAAAAATTTAATGCCATTGCATATGTCATTGCAGAGGAAAACGTATGTGCACGAAAAATCAATAGCAAAACGAACATATTTCGCTTTTCTCGTAAAAAGTTAATCATCGCATATGTGTGCAGCTTTTGATGATTTTGTCGCTTTAGGTGAAAAAATCCGGTGACATATTGTCACCAACAAGCCTTAGGCACAAAATTTAAATAAAAAAAAGATAAATTTATTTACAAAAATCAAAAATTTAAATCTTAAACCTCAACAACTAATACACTGACCAAAAGTTTAATTAATTACTTTAGCTGAAATCTCAACTCTTTCATACTTTTCTTCCCTTTATTTTCTATTCTTTGCACTTTTGTTCGAACTAAGTGATTACAACGGAAAATTAATTCCTCTTTCCTGTCGGTCTAATAAACTGGCCCACGTTTAATTCCATATCCATTGTCTGATTTTCGCGTTCATGATATTATAGAGCTTTTTCAGCAAAACGTTGTCGATTTTCACCCCTGTTTTCCCCCATTCCCTTTAAAAAAACACTTTCCAAACAATCTACAATTTTCAATTTTAAAACTGATCAAAGCAAATGTTTAAATTTCCTCTAACTTTTCCAACAAAATTTTATTAGAGTTTTCTTTTACTTGGACTTACTTTAAACAAATACGGATAAAGCTCGAAGCTGAAATATTATCTTAGAGCATTAACTTTGCGTTTGACTTTAATTAAATTAGATCAACTATAGTAGAATAGAAGTACAATGATAAAATTCAATAGATGCCGTACAATTTCTGATAGTAGGTATCTATGAAAAATTAAAAATGGAGGTAATAAAATGGTCGCAGTTTTACTTGAGGCCCTGGCTTTTACAAAACTATTTTATTATTGTTAATGTTTATAAAGAACCATATACTTAATAAAAAAAACTCATTTAAAGATTACTTAAATTAACAATTTGAAAAAGGAAATCCTTAAAATTTATTGCTCATATAATATATGTACAAATAATTAATAATGTTCTTGGGAACTTGGCCTCAAATAATAAGACGTTAAATTTTCAAATTATTTCAACGTTTCGTTGGTAGTTATTTCCAACTTCTTCAGGAGAACTTAAGCATAACAACAATGCATGTTGTTCAAAGCCAAATTACGCAAATAAATTAATTTTCGCTGTTCATATACAAATACTTTTGTTCCCAATTTGTTTTTAATTTTAAGTGTAGGTAAATAACAACTAAAAAATATATTTCTAATAAAAGTAAAATAAAATATAGTAAAGTAAAATATTTATGAAAATTAATAATAACAGTTTTGTCAAAAGTTTTTTCTATACATTCTATTTGAATGACATCAATTCGTACCATATTTAAATATAATCAAAAAATCTATTGGATTTTGATGATTTAAAATCATGGGTTAAGCTAGGTTCCCATAAGCGTTCCTAGCGTTCAGTTTAAGCGTTAATGTAGGCTATTATTATTAAAATTGTAAGCAAATGTACGTGAGAATTTTAAATTTTTTATTACTTTAATAAATATAACGTAAAATATAACGTAATGTACCTTGCATAAACCATCGTCTGTAGATCCTGATCTAGGATAGAGTTAGATTTACGATATTGAAGTTGTTTATTTGAGTTGAGGAAAAATAGATGGCAATTCTTAAAAAACGCGAATATTATTCCTGCTTTCATTTTGTTATAAGACCGTATGTCTTATTCTTTTATGTTTGTATTTTCTGTATCTGTGGAATAAGTCATCGAGGGTGTAGTCACTGATACTTATTTAATTATTTACTTATTTAATACTGATAATTATTTGGCTAGGGCCACTTTAACAATTTGTGTAGAATTTCCGCGACAAAACGAGAATATATAAGTCCAGCGGTAGTATCCTTAACTTCTCATGAAGATCATGCACCTTGTATTTAGTTGGGTAGTTTCCCAACATTCTTAGTAATTTATTTTGGACTCTGTATTGTCAGATACTCGGTTTTCCTTACTGAACTCCAGACTGGACATGCATATATTAGCACTGGTCTGAGGACTGTTTTATAAATTATTAATTTATTGTTGGTAGACAGCCTATATTGTCCGTTTAGCAAAGGACATAAGATGTTAATTCGGGCCATAAATTTGTTTTTAGATAGTTTGATATATTCAGTAAAGTTGAGTCTGGAATCCAGTTGCATCCCCAAGTATCTAATTATTTTTGGCCATTCTATATTGTTCCCATTTACTAATACCTGTTTATGTTTGTTGGGTCTTCTTCTACTGAATAGGATAGCTTCAATTTTGATATAATTGGTCTTTATTTTCCATTTTTTAAAAAATTTCATTTTCTTTTCATGGCCTTGGTTATTCTGTTGGCCACTGTATCAGCTCTTCAGGAGGATGGAAAAATTGCTATATAGTCAGCATATAGAGAAAGGAAAGTTTCGGGTGTCCGCAGGATATCATTTATATATAGAATAAGTAGACTAGGTTCCATAATAGACCCTTGAGGGACTCCAGTCTTAATTAATCTGCTATTAGACATTTCATTTTTGATTTGCACACAAAATTGGCACTCTTTGGGATAACTCCATATTATTATTATAATTTATTTAGGAATTTCATTTTAAATAGTTAGTATATGAGCCCCTCATGCCATAGAGTATCAAAAGCCTTTTCTATGTCAAGTAGAGGCATTCCCGTGCGTTTATTACTGTTAAAGGTGTCAGTTATATGGTTGCATATTCTGTAGAGTTGCATTGTTGTGGAATGCCTGGATCTGAATCCAAATTGTTCGGGCATTAGTATTTTTTCTTTGTTAATATCCCCGTTTATTTGCCTTAGGATAGTTCGTTCGGCGATTTTGCTTAAGGTCGTTAGTAGGTTGATACGTCTATAACTAGTGGGACTGAATGCTGGTTTACCAGGTTTGAGAATTGGAATCAGTTTAGATGTTTTCATTGTTTCTGGAAAATATCCGTGATCCAGCATTTTATTTATGATAGTGCTCAATCTCTTGATCCCTATTTGTGGAAGGTTTTTCAGTACCAGGCATTGGTATTATCTATTCCAGGTGCTTTGTTGTTTTTTAATTTTTTAATGATGTTTTTTATTAGTCTAGATTTACCATGGTCAAAGTTTGCAGAGTCTTTAGTAGTTGTTTTTAAGAAATCTGTTACATGGTTGGTAATATTCTTGTTTTGGTTTGGGTTACCTAGGTTGAGGTTTTACTCGTGAACAACTTCAAACTGCGTAGCTAACAGTTCGGCCTTTTTTTAATTTAATAAGCGGTTTTATTTCGTATATAGTTATACTTACCAAAAAATAAATATCATAATGCCAATTTTTCCGGTAAGTTGAGATTTTTTTAATGCTTTATGATATGAATAAATTAATTTTCAACAATATTTTTTACAAAAAGGGAAAAGGACGAGCAAAGTTATGACTTCTGGAGGAATTCTTTTATCATTTCTCTAGTGATTTGGTCATAACTTGACACTTTTTCGGTGTTAATATTGTCCATTTCGATTATTTGCTCTTCAGGGGTGATTTTAGCGTTCATTGTTTCATAAGGCGTACAAGAGAATTCTTATGACTCCTCTTTAATTATAATAATAAAACTGAAAATTTTCTCCAAGCAGAAAGACAACCACCCTTAAGTCCATATATTTTCGCACCCATTGAAAAATTGGTAAGCCTAGTAAGCTTGTAAGTCCTATATATTTCAAATGATTCCCTCATCCCATAAACTTTTATATAAAACGTATGTACACATTATGTAATTAGTAACAGAAATTAGATTTTAATTGCACCACCCCTAACAAACGCCCTTGGCATGACCTCACCCCAATTCATGCAACCTTTCACACTTCAATATTGACATTTTTTTAATTAATCTCCCCTTTTTCCACTCTAAATTGGTTACCGGTAATTACCTTATCATTTTTCACATGATCAGTTCTGAACTTTCACATGACCGAAAATCCATTTTCACTTTCAACAAATTTAAATTACTGCCAACCCTTAACAAATGCTATATATTTCTAAAACATTAAAACCACAATTTGATTTAAAAATTCCAGCAAAGAAATGAGTTAATTATTCCGTTCAAGAAAGAAAAAATAACGATTAAAATTCAATTTACGTGTTAATTATTTTATTTTTAACATTTTTCCCTTGTATAAACAAGTTCAAAGCAAAACGTTTACCGACACTTAAGTCGTAATTAAATTCTCTTCAAGCTTACAAATAGAAAAAAAAATAGAATAACGTGAGATAAAATCGAGCTTTTATAATCTACAGTATCTTAGCATGAAAAATGTGCATTTAATACAGAAATAATTAATTGTCTTCCTAATTAAAACCATGCAACATATTATGCAAATTAATTTTTATTTCGTAGATAATATTTAAATAATGCTTTAATTATATAGTTTCCATCGTTCTTAATCCAACTTTAGATATACGTCTTACTTATTAATTAAAATAAGAGTCTTGAAAGCTAAGAAGCTTATGCCAGATAAAATTTAAGTTTCACCAAGAAAATCTAATGAAATTCTTCGTCGGTAAAACTCCATTTTTAATAGATAAACTCTCATTGGTTGATTATTAAAAATGGTCGTATTTTGGAAAACAACGTGATTGGTAGTTTAACATAGAATAGGCGAGGCTTTAATGAAAATCTTGTCTTAGCCTACTAATATTAACGTCACAGTAATGAGTTAATCAATTATATAGGTAATAATATTTTACTATCATTTTCATTTTTATTGGTCATGTTGAAGTTATTTTATATATTAATTTAAGAAACTAACTGTTACCCGGAACTTCTTCTGTGTGTCACACGATTTAGCCGATCTAAAAGCAGTAACTTCACAAATATGGAAGTAGCATTCAGTGAGGTAGCTAGGTAACCAAGGGCCCTAGGGCAAATTAAAAAATGGAGCCCCACTACTATGTAAACTAATTAGATTTTATCAAATAAAAATAAGAAATATACAAATACTTAAAAAATGCTAAGCTACTTAAGCTTTTTTGGTGCAATGCAGGGCAGGTAATAAAAATATTAAACAGTAACAACATAAATTACAATTAATACTTGGTGTAGGTTTGGCTAATAAAACGAAATAGAGAAAATTCAAGGGTTTATTATATAAAGGTCGGGCCTACCAACTGACTAATTAATAATTATATTTACAATTTTTTTCTAGCTTTAGTTTTCGCAAAAGTATCAATGACTTCGTTTAAATCCAGGCTTGATGCGATTTTGTTTTCAATTGCTATTAGCGATAAATGTCGGAGTCGAGTTTGGTCCATATTATTTCTTAAATATTTTTTTATTATTTTTAATTTGCTAAATGACCTTTCAGCTGCTGCAGAAGTGACAGAAATTGTAAAGAATAATAATATTGCTGTAAATACTTCCGTTAGATCGCATTCTAGCACTGCATATTTGCCCATTATTTCGTTACATAATTAGTGAAATTCCAACTGAATTTCCAAAATTTCAGGTTAAAATTCGAGGGCCCCCTGAGCTTGAGGGCCCCGGGGCACTGCCCTGCCTAGCCCCTCTGTAGCTACGCCACTGGTAGCATTGTTATAATGTAAATTTCAATGCCTATGAAATTGGAAAACCGTTGGATAGAAATAGTTGAGAAAATTTTTTTAAGATAAAATGAAGGTAAATATTTATAAATCTTTCATCCCATCACTAATAAGAACCGCTTATATTGATTATTGTACGATATTATTGAATATTTTTCAATGAATATTTATTTTATATAAAAGAAATGGATAGTAAAACCAATTAAAACTTCTCCTTCTGATGGGGGCGATACTATATCAATTTTGGTTTCATTAAAAATGCATTAAATTGTTAATGATAAGAAGTACTGTTTAATATCTACCACTTATAGTTTCAGTCTTAACAGATCTTTTTTAAAAGAGCTTTTTACGAAAGTTATTTCATTAAAAACTCAAACAAATGTTTTTTTTCGTAGTGATTCAATATTTACTTGGCAATCGAATTACGTATCTAGGCAACAAGGTTTATAAAATATACAGGTGGCCTCATGGTGGCTACGTGATGGATACGTGACGTATCCAGAAGAAATTCGTACATATCTTCAGACTGATTCAATTTCAAAATTCTTCATGAGACGTAATTTTTTTTCTAATGGAGCGACCTGTGTAATTTACAAACCTTGTCTAGGCAATACGTCAAAAATATATTTCTTTGAGATTTTCTTCAAATTTAGGTTCATTGTTTAATTTTGTAAAATATATACTTATATAAATACTTCATTGACGTTTAAAAATTGATTTTTACTGTACATTTTCAGATATTTGTTCGGTTTAAGCAATAAATCAGCATTGATAACAATATCTTTTAAATAGCTTTTTGAAATATCAACCATTTTTAAAATAAAAATAACAATTTTCTTAACAAAAAGTTAGAAATTCTAAGTATAAACTGTTCCAATTATAAATGTGAGCCATTATATCGCCAATTAAAAGGGAAAAACAGAATTTTCTATCTTTCGTGTTTATATTTTTAAAAATAACAATAACATCAAAATTGAAAGCTTTGGAAGCTTTCAACACCTACAAGACTTATAGAACCAATGTGTGGGACGAATGGCGTGGGTACGAATGGTTATGGAAGAATAATATTACTTTCGTATGAAGAGAAAAACCATATTTTTTCTTACTAAACCAAAAAATTATCATTTCTTATTATGATCCTTCAAATGGCAAAAAAAATATTTATCAGCCCTCCTACTCTATTAAGGTAACAGGAAATAAAATTTAAGATGTCTTTCATAATGGAAATTCCATCGGTAGCTTGATCAATCAATTTCTTAATAAATAAGCCTAAATAATATTAAATTCTTAATAAGCCTAAATTTTTAGCTCTCATTTGTAAAAACTCCAATTTTCACGGAAAGATTGTGAAGGAAGGGAAAGAGTCTACACGATAAAAAACTTTTTTTACTAGCAATTAGATACTAGTTGTATTCAAAAACAAAATTTGAAGTCAGAGACTTTAAGCCTTTTTAAAATAAAAAATAACAAAATTTGTAAATTTTCAAAATTTGCTAGTTTCTGAGCTCAATATCTCTGGTGGGGGGACCAGATACAAATCTGAAATATCACTACATAATAGTACTGTATGATAGTATTATGCATCTAAAATTTGGAGTTTGAGATTTGACTAGGTCCAGAGGTATTGCAAGCACAAAATGCCAAAGCTCTTTGTCGAACACCAAGATTAGTTGATGACTATGGGTACGTACATACATTATTAGCTTTCGGAAAGAAGTATATGTCTTAAATTTAAGATATGATTAACAGTAAGCCCAGAGTAAGTGTTGTTTTGTGTAAAATGCCCTTTTTGCCAAGTATATGTCACATATTAATTGGTTAAATACATTATATTCATCTACTGAAGTATGCATTATTTTGACATTTTGTGCTTGCAATACTTCTGCTACTAGTCAAATCTCAAACTCCAAATTTTAGGTGCATAATACTATTATACAGTACTATAATGAAGTGATATTTCAGATTTTTATCTGGTCCCCCACCAGAGATATTGAGCTCAGAAAATTGGAAATTTTGAAAATTTCCAAATTTTGTTATTTTTTATTTTAAAAATGCTTAAAGTCTCAAACTTCAAATTTTGGTTTTGAATACAACTAGTACCTAATTGTTTGTAAAAAAAGTTTTAACGAGTAAACTCTTTCCCTTCCTTGATAATCATTCCGTGAAAATTGGAGTTTTTACAAATGAGAGCTAAAAATTTAGGCTGAAATTTCACCCCTTAGAATTACATTTAGGTGATAACGTCTTATTATAACCTTATAGCTTATATTTTTATGAACCCACTGCTTTTAGTTTCATTTTGATAGGACAAATAGGGCCTGAGATAACCAAGTTTCCGGTAACCCTTAAAAGTGTGAAAATGTCTGCGTCTTAGTAAAACTAATATGGCCACCACCGGAAAACTAAAAACAATAAAATTAAAATAATGATGAATTTGAACTACGAACATGTTGGGGTGACAGCAAAAAAAAAATCAGAATTAAAAAAAATAATCAAGCGACCAGTGCTGGACCGACTGAATTGGCCTGACCCATTAGTGGTTCCAGAGCTCTGATGGGATAAGTCTATAAATGCAAACTCTATGTTTAGGCAAGGTTTGTAAATTACACAGGTTGCACCATTAGAAAAAAAAATGACGTCATACGAAGAATGTTGAAATTTGAATCAGTCTGAAGATATGTACGAATTTCTTCTGGATACGTCACATAGCCTCATGGTGGCTACGTGATGGATGCGTGACGTATCCAGAAGAAATTCACAATCTTCAGACTGATTCAAATTCCAAAATTCTTCGTATGACGTCATTTATTTTTCTAATGGGCAACCTGTGTAATTTACAAACCTTGTATTTTATAAACCTTGATGTTTAGGTACTTACTGATTTTGCTTTCAAATTCCAAGAGGCAAGACCATAGACTTTTATTCCGAAAAACTAGAAAATCAATTATCAAACAATAGGCACTTATGTTTACAAGTAGGTACCTATCTTTCTACACTTCTTAAGTACATATAACTGTTGCTTACAACATAAATAAACGTGAGTGACATTATCAGTTATCTATTTCTTTTTTTTTTTCGTTTAAATCAATAATGTTAGTCAATGAAGTTTATGTTCTCGTTTAAAGTTAGAAAGAAATCAAATACAGTACATATCCACCCTTATATATCACGGGAATTGGGTCAAGGTTTGAGAAGAAAAAAAAACCTTTAGATGAGAAACCGATACAAAAGCAAAACAAACAAATAGAATCTCTTTTCAATACAATGCATTGCTTTGATATCTCCATGTCATTATTCTTTAATAAAAATTATAAAGAAACAAGAAAAATAATGAATTGAGAAAAACAGTAATAATGAGACTTGTCTCATTCCACTTCTTCTCTTTTTTTTTTTTAACGAAGAAACTTCGAGAGTAATGATTTTTTCATGTGAAAAATATAACAAGGAAACAGTATGTTGATGCATTGTATCATATGATGCAGATTTAATGAAAAATGTGAACAATTATTTAGCATTTCTGATTTATTATGACGATGTGCATGCATTTTGCAGCTTGTGTATGAATTAATTAAAATTATGGTTTCGGTAAAACATTAATTGCATCTACAGTTGTGGAGTGAAATTTATAAGTGAACTCATCAAAAAGTCAATTTTTGTATTTATTGCTAAATTAGAACTGAATTTAAATCTTCAAAAAAAAAAATGTTTTTTATTATAACTCTTAAGCCGTGCTTAATACAAAAAAAGAAGTTATTATGGAAACCAAAGCTGAGGATGTTTCCTACAAAAAAATGTCTTTAATAATTTCCTGCATGTGCCATTAATTTCATTTAAATGACGATTGAAAAACGTATTACAACAATCGTGTTACATTAATGTTGATATAACCGAAAATTATTGGCATTTTAGCAAAAATCAGGAGCCAAATGATTTATTTATTTGTACGGTTAATTTTTTTATCTGGAAAAGTTCCTTATGAATATTTCAAACGTTATCTTACTAGCAAACTTTATTACTGGATGAAATATACTTTCCTGGACCTTAAATTTTAATTATATAACATTTTGAGGTTGACTAGAATTCTAGTGATTTTTGATTTGAACTATCAAAGTTGAATTTTCTCGATTAAAAATCGTCAAAAAGCCGATGAAAAATATTTCTTTTTTTTTTTTTGTACTTTTCAGAGGAAATATTCTTAAAATTTTAATATTTATTATTATCTCGAGTACAAAGGATTTAAGAAATAAAATTTAAAAATATTTTAAATTTTAAATAAATTTTTACAAGACATTTAATAACATTTTAAAAAATGAATAATTTGATGATGAATTTTTAATTTTTAATGGGTGCATACATTGGCACAAAACTTTTTTTATTAATGTCCATCCTCATCTGATGGTATGTCCTCATCTTAATCGATTTCTTCAGCTTCAAAAGGAGGACTTTATGTGCACTGTTGTCCTTTGCAAGCCTCGTAAGCTTTACTACAAAAATGACCAGCTTTTTTGAAAGAATAAGCTTTTCCGGGAACCTTCTTATAGTTAACGGTTACAAAAAAAAAAAAATCTTATAAAATTTCTTATGGGGTTGGTGCCTGTGTTATTATAACTGAGTTTAAATTTCTTCATCCTCAGTTATATAATGGGAAATTGTTCCATAACTATTTTTGCACTTGCAAATAAGTTCAGTAGGAATTCTGTTCAGCTGAATCAATGGTGGGAGGTAAAGATGCAAGATTTATAACCTTTGTTTTATTTTTATTTATTTTTTTCCAAAAAAGCTCTGTATCTTAATTTGTTGAGGTCCTTGCTTTTAATTCCTACATTACAAATGTTTAAGATGCAAGATATTGCATTCTTGGAAATGCATTCCTTAGCCAGAGGTTCCTAACCTTTTTCAGCCCCCAAGGAAATCAAGCATAATGCCAAGGACCTCTGAGTAAAAAAAAAGGTGTAATTTTCGAACAGTATTATATTTTAGTAATCCTTCATTAAATTAAAAAACAAAAAACAAACTCTTTCAAATGGGACCGCGGACCCCCAAACATAGGCTCACGGATCCCCAGGTGTCCGCGGACCACAGGTTACAGGTTAAATAAGTATATTTGTTTCTTTAAATACTTCCTCTGCTTTTTTGACCACTAAACCTCCAATTTTTTCAAATAAAATAAAAATGGAATTCTTTCTTTTGAAAAAGAAACAAGAGGTCTCCTCCGTAACGTCATCAAAATATTAACATTAACACAGGATTAATATGTGATTTTTCCTGCGGACTTAACTATTGAAAATCGGGAATTTAAAGAAAAATCGCATTTATGGCTTATTTTTTTAAGTTCCGAATATCATATGTGTTATTTTAAGTTATCACTAGACATCGGATTATATGCATTATAAAAATGCCAAAATATGCACGAAAATATGCACTGAAAATATGTACAATCAAAAACTATTTATTATTAGAATTTGCGTTTATTTTCACATTATATTTATCTTAATATATATAACTCTTCTGTACTTATGTACAGTACTGAACTTCTCCTAAGTCGCCAGACCTATTCTACATTATATGCAGTTGCTTATGCGAACATGCAAATGCGTATAATGCAATGTCTAGTTATCCTTTTCAAAGATCCATATTAATTTTTTACAAAAAAATACAAATTTGTCAAAAAATTAAAATTTTCCCAATATAAAGCACTCAAAGAACTCGTGCATAATCTGATCTTGTACAAAAAGGCACTAGAGCTTTTGTCATCAATTTCCGGACGAACTATGGAATTTAAGAAAAATTATTATGGAGCTTTTTTTGGAAATTTTCTCAGCTTCTTTTTAATAATAGCCATTTCATTTATATGTATCATGGCTCAAGAATTATAATGCAAAAAGGACTTTTTTGAAACCATTTTTGGGACCTTATTTATCAATAAGACGAATAATTAACTTCTACGTTCTTTTGGTGAGTGCATTATGCTTGAACGACTGCACTATAGAAGTTTCTATATCTTAAATCAGCGGTTCCTAATCTTTTTCAGCCGCGGACCCCCAAGGAAATCAAGCCTTATGCCAAGGACCCCTAAGTAAAAAAAAGGTGCAATTTTCGGACAGTATGATATTTTAGTATTCCTTCACTAAATTAAAAAACAAACTATTTCAAATGGGACCGAGGACACCCAAACATAGGCTCGCAGACCCACAGGGGTTCGCGGACCACAGTTTAGGAAACAATATCTTAAATGAAATATCCAATACTTAATCAATAACTTAGTGGCCATAATTACCGTTTAAGGGATCAATAGCTTTGGATCGAGCCCCGTAAATACTGGAATTATTTCCATTACTATGATTAATAAAACTCCAAGACCTATGTAATACCATTGCAGTTATAAAGCTACTATACATAAACTTTTAAAATGATTAATGATTAAAACTCGTTATTTTTACTTCAAACATCAAAAATTTGTCGTAAGATACTTAAGGAACTAAGCAATGTTAGCAAATATATTATAACGATTTTTGTAGTGCTTAATATCACGTTTAATTACAGTCGAACGAGAAATAAACTCATCCATGTTTTTCCACAAAGAATTTTCTATTAAACGCATTATAGTAAGCTTTGAAAAATATTCATTCACCTACGATATTACCGATAAAATAGGAATTTAAAAATTAAAACTTCAAATTTGCGCGCCATAGTACATAATGCCTTATACCCTTAATATTGCAAAGAAAATATGCTTGGTTCCTTACCTTATACGTAATGGTACCAAATCACAAGTCGATAGTGTCACTGCACAAGCATCTGTAAAAATAAACAAAAATTAATATTTAGTTCTGTTAAAGAAAATTTTCAAAAATTAAATATTCATTTGTCTTAGTTTTTGAAAGACAATGGTAATACTAAGAATCAAAGATGTGATAGTTCGGAATAGTTTGCCTTTTTTGATATTGTTATGTTCGAGAATATTCACCGAATGTAAATACTAAATACCAACGAATTCTATCAGAAACTAGAACACAAAAATAGAACTTAATGAATCTGTAAAATCATAAATTTCGTATAATTTTTATAGAACAAACAATATTTCGATGTCCTCGATATTTAAAAATAGCAAAGAAAAATTCTTATATCCGCGATTTCATACTTTTCTAGGGAATCCCAATAAAATGGTTCATAGTAAACGAGTTTGATAATCGAATTAGTGGAAAATTAATGAACTAAAAAATTATTTTGAAGGACGTTTAAAGCTGACATTATGGAGAAGTGTTTGAAGCGGATGCCTGGAAAATTGGCGCCTGAAGGGCGCCGAATTGTTCTAGGTGCAGGAAGCTTAATTTAACCACTTAACTTAAATCTATTAATTTCATAATTAAAAATAATAATAATATTTTCTTATAGTTATATCGAAATATTAGAGAGAAATAAATCCCAAAATTAAAAAAATTTCCAGTTATTTTCTTCCTTTTTAAACGTTCTTCTAAGAAAAATGAATAAACTCAATAAAAGATGATAAAAATCAGATCTCAGCTTTCATATTTTTTTAAATAAAAAGAAAATTCAGGTTAAAATCAAAAAAAAATTTTTTATTGAATTTAAATTAAAAATATTTAATTTTGTGAATCAAGAAGCCTGAGGAAGTTACGATTAGTAACGAAACGTAGCTAATTGAACAATAAAATATTAAATAAAAAATAAAAAAACAAAAAGACCTTAAAAAACCTGAATTTTCTTCTTATTTAAAAAAAAGACTCAATAAAGTTATATTAGCCAAATATCTTTAATTATATTACAAAAACATCAAGTAATTCAAGATTAGTATTGTTAGGAGTACCAACGTTTGATAGTCTTTAAAAAATATATACAATTTGCTAATTAATTTCTGATAATTAAATGAATAATTTGAATGTAATTAAACAAAATACCAACAAATAATCATACCAACAATTCGTTAAAAAATAATTAACTCTTTTTATTTAGCTGCAAATAATGAGCTTTACAGTATTAAAGCCTTGAGCTTTTCGCTCATGCTATACATTAGGCGTGTGTTGCGTGACAAAGGAAAGCTTGAACGCAAAAGTGAAAAAACTCATAATGAGGATATGTGAAATTAATAATTTTCCAACTAGTTTCGTTTTTGTCTGTCTTCTTTTCGACAATATCTCCATGAGCTTTTACGTTCATGTAACTATCGCCATGGAAACGACGCCACGACGTATACTAATATATATATATATATATATATATATATATATATATATATATATATATATATATATATATATATATATATATGGTATGTACGTATAACTATCCGTCGAAAACACTTTAGCACTGTGAATCTACATCAGGCAACAACTCATTCCCTTCAAACATTTCCCATGAAACTTGTCCGATTATTACCTCGGCCATAAGTACTCGTGCATACCATACGTACATATCTGTACAACTAAGTTCCATCTACAGGATGTTTCACAACTGTACAGAATGAATTAATAAACGATTTTCTTCTCTGAAAGCCCAAAACGGTATAAGATCGGTAGTTCTTAAATCGATGAATAAAATTAAATCTTTTTGATTGAAAGAACAGTTTGACAATCATTGGTTTAATGAGGAATTAAAAAAAGGTAAAGAATATCAATAGAAAAAATTATTGCATAGGATCGAATATAGTGAAGAGGACAGGACTGGACTGGAAATACATTTAGGTCCAGAAAATATCGTAGATGTTGCCCACAATATTAAATTAAAGAAAAAAAAATCCAAAAAAGTATATTATTAATTTAAAAACAAATTACTTAAATTATAAAAAAAAAAAAAAATCTTAATAATTGCAACAATATTCAAAATTATGTAAATCAAGATTAAATCATTAAACCATCTAAACCTCATAAAAAACATGGGTTCACCATTGTTGATTTTTCTAAGGATAAATAATAATTTTTTTAAGGATGCCAATCGAAAGTATACGTCCATCTGTGCATTATGGGCAAATTTTTCCGAAAACAAAGCTCGTTTAAGGGATGAAATCGACCATCAAAGTTCTAGAAGAAATCATCGAACTATCTAAACTTCAATCGCATGTAGCATCGTTATATAAGGAATGATTTTTGAACCAAGAGCAGTTTTGGGTTCGTAACAATGTATAAAACGATAATATAACAATCTATTTTGATTTCGAAACAAAAAAATTTTTCAACAAAAAAACACCGTGGGTTAATCATTGTTGATTTTTAACGAAAATCATGAAATTTCAATAATTTTTTTAAGGATGCCAATCGAAAGTATACGTCCAACTGTACATGCTGTGCAAATTTTTCCGAAAACAAACCTCGTTTAAGGGATGAAATCGACCATCAAAGTTCTAGAAGAAATCATCAAACTATCTACACTTCAATCGCATGTAACATCGTTAAATAAAGAATATCATTCGAATTAAATACAGTTTCGAGTTTGTAACAATGAACAAAACGATAATATACCAATCTATTTCGATGGAAACAAAAAAAAATTTCACCAAAGAAAAACGTAGGTTAACCATTGTTGATTTTTCACGAAGTCATCGAATTTCAAAAAAAAAATTTAAGAGTGCCAATCGAAAGTATACGTCCATCCGTGCACTCTGTGCAAATTTTTCCGGAAACGAAGCTCGTTTAAGGGATGAAATAGACCATCAAAGTGCCAGAAGAAATTATCAAACTATCTAAACTTCAATCGCATGTAACATCGTTATATAAAGGATGATTTCTGAACCAAGAGTAGTTTCGGGTTCGTAACAATGTATCAAATGATAATATATTTCAATCTATTTCGATTCCGAAACAAAAAATTTTTTTTAAAAAAAAAAACCTAGGTTAACCATTGTTGATTTTTCAGGAAAATCGTCAAATTTTCAATTAGGTATTTAAGGGTGCCAATCAAAAGTATAAGTCCATCTGTACAAATTTTTTCGAAAACAAACCACGTTTAAGGGATGAAATCGACCATCAAAGTTCCAGAAGAAATCATCAAACTATCTAAACTTCAATCGCATGTAACATCGTTATATAAGGAATGGTTTTTGAACCAAGAGCAGTTTTGGGTTCGTAACAATGTATAAAACGATAATATACCAATCTATTTCGATTGAAACAAAAAAAAATTCACCAAAAAAAAAAACATGGGTTAATCATTGTTGATTTTTTACGAAAATCATCAAATTTCAAAAAAAATTTTAAGGATTCCAATCGAAAGTACACGTCTTCCCCTGCATTCTGGGCAAATTTTTCCGAAAATAAACAACGTTTAAGGGATGAAATCGACCATCAAAGTGTCAGAAGAAATCATCGAACCATCTAAACTTCAATCGCATGTAACATCGTTATTTAAGGAATGATTTTTGAACCAAGAGCAGTTTCGGGTTCGTAACAATGTATCAAACGATAACATACCAATCTAATTCGAATTCGAAACCAACAAAATATTTTCGTCAAAAAAAACCGTGGGTTAACCATTGTTGATTTTTCACGAAAATCATCAATTTTCAAAAAAGGGTTTTTAGGACGCCAAACAAAAGTATACGTCCATCCATACATGCTATGCAAATTTTTCCGAAAACAAACCTCCTTTAAGGGATGATATCGACCATCAAAGTACCAGAAGAAATCATTAAGCCATTCAACTTCAATTGCATGTTAAAAAACCATATATGCATCTAAAATACCAAATAGTGATATGGCTTCTTTGGTTTTTGTGTGATATCCATACTAACTAAATTTAACAAATGTGCATAACACCAAGTATGAACTTGATTTGGTGAAACTTAAAAGTAACATGATTCCGGCACGGTTTAATCAAGAAATTAAGAGCTTAATTGTATTGGATAATTTTTTTTGTATCTTAAACTAAAAATTCAGGGGGCGATCGCTGTAAAAAAATCAATTTGGGAAATAACGAACACCTTTTTCTACATGATCGATGCGCTATTGTTTTTTTTTTTTTAAAGTTGGCTCTATTTGAATTACTATTATTTTTAAATGATTAATTATAACTTTTTCCCAGAAAAAATCATAAAAAGACCTGTATAGCCTCCTTACTATTCTAGGCTTCTTTTAAGTATATCGCCATCAGGAATCAGAGAGTCTATCGCCGGAAATTCTGGCAAGAATGAGGGAAAATACCATAAATCGAGTTGCTATAGTCATCAATTCTGGCTTTTTGTCTACTAAATGACAAAAAAATTAAAACTAAAGTTTTTCATTTTTAAACGAATTACAGATAAAGAAGATTAGGTGAAAACTTTTGCACCTACTTTACTTAGTAATCCATATTTTTCTTTGATTTTTAAAGCAAATTAATCCTCTTCATTTAATACCATTAACAGAACATCCTGTATAAAGTCCTTCCGTAAAATTCAACATTGTCATCCCTTGAAATTTAGTTTCATACGTTTTGGAGGACAAAGACCTCGGAGACATGCTTTGAGGATGAGGTTAAAATAACATACCACTCGTTTTTCTTTTATCTAAAACGAAATGTTTCAACGGAAATGACTTCATAATAATAGAGCAACTAATGTCGCATAGAAAGCGAAAATTCCCTGTGCCCCCGACGCTTACACAATGGAAAATGATGTTTTAAAAGTCGTTTACGTAAATTGTCTGCAAAGTGCTATTAAAAAAATATATACATATTCTACACGAAAATTATAATGAACTTTCAAGCTCATTGTTCACAAGGTTTCAATACGTTTGTCGTGTTCTGTTAAATATTTTTTGAGGGAATATTTCCGGAAAATTTATTTTGTTAATTGATTCTACTTGGAAGATTTCTTTCATAAAATTGAATTAAATATTGGCGAACTTTAATCTGATTTACATTTTCTTGTACAACGTTAAAAATTATTCAGCCATATATATTTGATATTTTTTTTTCCAATCTTGACATTAATATTTCATAAGCACAGTGTGACAATAATTTTAATGAAAAATCTTTTGATGAAATTAAAAGAAAAATCCCTATTAGCATTTTACCGTAAAGCTCCAACCATTTATATTAAAACGTTGGCAAAAGTTTTCATAAAACATTTTCATATCATATTGTCAAGGTTCAAGATTGCTCTCTACTAATCCGATTTTAAAAGAATTCCTTGCTTCGTTTAAAGAATACGATGAAATGTGATGTGAATAACTTATATTAAAAATAAATATATAAAGAAAACACAAGAATTAATTCACCTCATAAAAGAAATACTATAATTAAAATTTCACCAACAAATCTTTATCTTTTTCCTTCAGTACCTCCATATTCTTGATAAAATTATCATAATTGATTTTTCCCTAAGTCAATATTTGATTTAGTTGACGATTTAACTTAATAAATTCTTAGTTTACCTATCTTCAGGCGTTTTTATCGTAAAGGTTCAAAAATTATGGAATTATAAGTAATTTCCTTTTTGGGGTTGGGAGAAAAGTTTCTGAATTAGAAAATTATCCAAGTTGATAACTTGTTATGTTTGTATTTTGATGTATCATCTGGATTTGAAATCGGGAAGAGGGGGAATTGCCAATTTAAAAGCCATTAGAACTTATTTCCGGCTCGATGATTCTCCCTAAATATAAATTCAAATCGAAAATCTTTATATGGATTTAATCGACTTGCAACTCATCTTCGAAATAAGAAAATTAAACTAAATATTATTTTTTGGGTTGAAATTTATTCCGTTTATTTATTTTAATCGGTCTTCTTCTGAATGGTACATTTATTATTAATAATTAATCGTATAATAGACAATCTGTTCTTCTGAAGAAAAATTAGTTGTGCTTGATTACAAAGTTTCTATCAAATCAGTAAAATTGTTTTTAAATTGGAACCATAAGTGAAATCAGAATAAAATATTTGTACAACTATTTGGATTAGACTTGTCTGTGACCTTCATAATACTTTTTTTGGGGGGGGAAACACTAATAAGTACCTGAAAACAAAATATTATTGAAATCCATTAACCTGTTCTTGAATTATACGATAGAATTCAGGTAGACAAATATTAAAGTACAATTTATTTGACCTTTGCTCCATAATGACCATTGTTATGAGCAAAACTGAATAAATTACAAACAGGTGTGAAATTGAAAAGAATTTTTCCTGTTCTCAACTTGTAATAATAAATATTATGGAAATGAGAAAAATGCAGATTCAAAGGTGAAATTTATGGAATCAGAAAAAGGTGTTAATGTATTTATAATTGACAACAAATAATAAATACCTGAAACTGGTTCCAAATTCCTGACCTTTATATTTAAAGCTGCCATTCTCTTATTTTGGCCTTCAAGTTTTAAATATATTATTTCATATCACCAATTGAGCTTATACTTGAATTTTTCGTATATATTAGGGTGATTTTTTTTTTTTTTTGGTTCCATCGTAAAATTTTGTTGGAAATACCAAAAAAAAAAAAATCTCTGAAAGTTTGAGCCCTTAATATTAATTTTAAGTCCTCGACCAAGACGTGTAAAGATTTCCCATTTTCCATAAAATTCAAGACTTAATATCTCGTTTAATATTGATCTTCGCGATTTGGTTTACACGAACTTTTTTGTAGGAAATCAAATTCTCTACAAGTTTTTCATTTATAATTTTTCCGTAGCTCTTATTATTTACGAGATAAATTCAAAAAAACCCGAATTTTATGGAAAAATCAGGTTCAGTGGCCCATACTACCTCACCGGTGTGAGTTACGACTTTGTCGCAATGGGCACTTTTGTAGAGCGTTTAATTCTGAGAAAAAACCATCTTCGGTAAAAGCGATCCCATGAAATGCCGCTGAAATATAGAAATTTAAAAATAAAAAATCAGAGTTTTCGTGTATTTTCAATGGGAAATCTTTACACGTCTTGGTCGAGGACTTAAAATTAATATTAAGGGCTCAAACTTTCAGAGAATTTTTTTTTTGGTATTTCCAACAAAATTTCACGATGGGACCAAAAAAAGTAAAAAAAAAATCACCCTAGTATTATATACAACATATTGCTCCCCGCGACTTCGTCTGCGTAACGTAGGGGCAGATTATATTTTCTTTTCAGATTTGCTATTTGTACTGGCTTATGAAAATATTTATTTGTCTTTTTTCTTTTACGAAAAACAGAATCATACTTAAAAATACTATTTTGTCGACTTCAAAAAGACACATTTAATAAACAGAAAATTTAATATAGCCTATGTTCAAAGGAGATAGTAAAGCTTCTCAACAGTGAAGGAATTTTTCAAATCGGTCAAGTAGTTTTGTAGTCTATTCAATGCAAACAGACAATCAAATCTTTCTTCTTTATAATATTAGAGCAGATTTAGTAGGCGAGTGTCTTTGCCTCCTATGAGCTCCCAAAGAGGGCGACAGTGGTTATACTGACAATTACGATGGTATTTTTCCTGGTTTTTACGAAAATGCTAAGTTTAGTTGAAAACTTTGTAGGTTTTTTTTTTATTTTTAAAATAGGGGTAAAACGCTTAATATTTATGTTGTATAATATCGAATATATGCATTTTAAGTACCCGAATATTTAATGACATTCTTATATTCGTTGTACACACTAAAATTTATAGAACTAGAAAGTAGTTGAACTTAAATAATCGAATCCAGGATAAAAAAATTGAAATTTGATTCTTATAAGAACTATTTTGTTTTTTTGTTTAACGCGTTGAAGTCTGGATCGCCTGGATCAGCCTGGATGATGCAACTAAAATCTACCTTTATTTTTTTACCCCCAAAGAATTATAAAATTGGTACTCATTTTATTTAAACTGTCAAACTAAATATTTTTGACAATTTTTCGAATAAAAATCTCTAAAAATCACACTTTTCTACTTTATTTTCAGTGCATTTTTTCGGAGTTGAGAGCTTTAGAAAAAAGCTCATCAAAATATAAATTAAATCAGTAAATTCATGAGAAATCATTTTTTTATATTACAAGTTGCGAATGCAAAATTTTCACAAGGTCTGGCCATACCTTGTCCCCTCATACCCGTGGATAATATAACGTTCGTTTTTGATTACGTAACGTTAGCGCCATATGAAATTTTACGACGCAAATTACTTGAGGATTCCTTCCGTCAATTACGTGTGCACACGGAATGGAAAAGGAACTGAATCGTTTTATTATTCAATCTATGTCGTAATAGTGTTATAAATTAAATGAAAACCCCTCTTGATTAACAAAATAGATGCGAATGAAATGACCACTTCAAATTCATCCCTTCACATTCGTTTAAAATTTAATGAAACAAATTTTAAGGGTTGTAAATAAAACAATTATCTCTACACATGTGTTTGAAGAAATTTACAATAAAATTTAAATAAATAAGCTCAATGTAGTCCTTGAATTAAGTTTATTTATAATCAAAGATAATATTATCAACTCCAGTTATTATTAGACATCCCGGTTTTTTACAGTTTAGACATGAATAGATGGTTGAATTTTTAATAAGTATGTATTGCAAAACCTCTTCAAAAATGAGATGTTTTAATTTATTGAATACAAAGAAATTCGGTTAAAAAAATTTAATGTTGCGTTATTAAAACAAATGAGTACAGTTCACACGCAGTAGAAGTGAAACCTTCAAAAAATATGAACTTCAAGATATTGAGACGATGTAAGATTTTATGAATAGGATAATTGTAGGGTTTATTTTACAATTTATTGACATATTATATACTAGTAGTTGCCCGTTGCATTCGCAACTAAAGGCTTTATCTCAATAAAATGTCTAATATGAGATAATGTAAAGCTAATCAACAATCGAAATTTTAAATTTAGTAATCAGTGTTGTTAATACAAAAAAAAAGTTTATCTAAAATTATATTAAGAAACAACATATAAGTGTTTTGTTTTATATTATTTTAATAAAATTTTAAATAACGTCATTTCACTAAATTAGTATGAAAGTTTAATACTTATGTAGTACTTATACCAAATAGGCAATTTTAAATTTTGGTTCGTTTTTCAACAATCAAACTTTTTAAAATCTATTTTATTTTATGAACCAATGGTTGTGATCTGGAGTAATTATATATTCGGCTGGAAAGCATTAAGGTAGCAATTTGTTGCCATATATTTCACTGTCAATTCAAATATAAATTCCATACTAATTTTTTTTCGGTATTTAGAACAATTTGAAAACCAATTATTGTTATTGAAAATAAATAAAATATTCAAATTTACTTCCACGCTTTCCAACAATTTTGTATGTACAACGTCCAAATTTACGAAATCGAATAGCTTTTTAGTCATGTTAACAAACATAAAGAAGATCATAATTTCTTTTTTTCGTTTTGCATTGTATTTTCAAATATAAGTGCACATTTGTGTCGATGAAATTTGGAAAATGTTTTCTTTATACGATGCAAATATATAATAAGAAAGGATTTTTGAAAATTCCTCCCCTAAAAGAGTGAAAAATGGTAGCAAAGTTTGTAAGAGATATCGTTTAATAATCAATCGAATTTTCAAATTTAATAATCAATCAAAGTCCGTTAAAAGCGAAACGTTATTACTTCTTAGTATAAAACAAAGTTGATTTACTATTTGAAACAAAAACTTTGGGTCTGCTTAAAAATACATTAGTGAGTGAGTACCCCTACCAACGTTTTGAATGCGTAGGGGAGGATAACAGAGCGCATGCGCAAAGCCCATTCTGCACGGACACACGGCAAGATAGCCAATTTATATATAAGAAGATACTTTATCCAAATGTCAGATGTAATTCGATTGATTTCAAAATTAAAGTTTTCCTTAAACCCTTTTTATAAATTCATCATTTATTACATAAATTTATCCTGAATCCAAATTTCCATTTTCGATTAAATGATACGAGAGCTTATGATAATGGAAGTATGAAATAAATCCAGTGGTAGTAAAGATGCAGGTATCATTTAATATTTGAAACTATTGTTATTTGGCATCGTTGGAATTACATTTTTCGCGATTGCATGAAAATACGTGCAGCACAGTAAAATATTATCATTTGCATTAGGATTTTTAATTATTATCCATAAAAGATCTTCATGTTCTGGGCGTTGTGGTTTTAAATTTCGTTAGAATCACAATCGTTCACAAAAGGAGCACATGTTATGACCGAACATATTGTTAAAAAAATTTTAACGAAATTCTTCATGAGCAACTTTATTTCGACGAAGTTGTGAGTACCTAAGGAATCGGCTGTACATTCATTTGAGTAGCACCTGAAAAATATTTTGTAATATTATGTGATATCAGAATTAATTTTAAATTAGCTTTTATTTTATTGAAATTTCGTGATTAAGGACGAAATATGCGATTAGAAAATATTTAAGTATTTACTAATATCATTTTCACTTTTTTTTACAGTCGAATCATTATTAAACGTATAAGAACTATTATTTTTCTTATTTAATAAGACTTTTCGGCGTGCCCGAAATTCACGAACACGTTCTGTTGAACCTTTTGACGTCTTAATAGCCTTGTTTTCTTTACCTTTTTTTTTGATAATCATGACAATATTCCGTATTCATTTATGGAAAACTTGAAAATTAAATTTATTAAAATAATAAAATGTTTATGCTCACAATTATAATAAGTAATTTAACACGGTTGTTATTGGTCGCTATGAAAACCATTCTCAAGTAGTGTAATACGCAGGCGTGCACAACCATAAGAAATACTAATGTTGCCTTTCTCATTCTCTCTCATATTAAATCTTATAGATTTATGTATATGTTTCTCTTTTTATTGCCGCTTTCCGTTTCCGTTTCATAAAATTTCAAGTCACAACGATGCTAAAGAAGATCCACTTCAAAAAGGCGAAGTTTAAATACAAAAAAAGCACGAAAAAACATCCCCAATTTAACGAAGGAAAATGTAAATAAAGCATCGATTTCCCCTAAAATGTTCAAATAGTTTCAAATAAAATTTGCACGTTTGAAAGTCATAAAAAACTTTCTTTTTAGGGTAGATATCGTTCGTATACATTGAAATTGGTTGAGATTATGTTCCGTTTTCTCTTCAGTTTTAAAGATGACACTTTGGTGGTGCAGAGTAGCCGCAGGGAATTGAGGTAGTCAGATAAAAATCATACGCACATTGTACCAAATGACTGGTGTGAAAATGAATGCTCGGATCGCACGTTTCAGGGTGCAAAGAAAACCAACCTTGACCGAATTGTTTCCAGGGATAATGGGCTCCACTGATCCTCTCAACGAACGCGAATATATTACCACTGAATTCCAACGGGATATGACTAGATTTCATATTTACCATCTTCCCACATTATCCGCCCTCTATTTCTGTACTTCACCAGCATAATTTATAACAATTTCCATGAAAATAGTATTTATCAAATGCTTCAATTGCCTTCCCACATACTTAACCGTTTCCGTTTCACTTCGTGGACTTACGATAATTGAAATTCCAAACACAATGCGTACAAGAAAATCAAAAGGCTTTACAATCATAAAAAAAGTGTCATACGATCAAATTTAATTTACTTTTTTTAATACTCTTCTTCGTATATCCAAACATTTTTCGATTCCAAGGATATTCTTGGCACTTAATAATAAAATCACCCGATTCAACAACGCAAATTACCAACAATAAATGTTTTATTTTAATGCTTTTCAATAAAATTACAAACTAAAGACATTAAACAAAAACATTAAAACTCATATAAAAGTTTTCACTGCAAAATCTAATAATTACCCTGTAAAGTTTACGTCTCTTATTTTCCGACAATTAGTGAAATAAAAAAGGATGCAGTCTGTGAAAAACTTACGCTTTTCTTTAGTGCAACCCCCAAGGTAAACGCTGGCAAAAATTATGGGATAATTGAATTTGTTTTGTTGCGGAAAATTACGTTGGAAATCCCATGCGGTTGGCTTCTTGATTCTTATCATCCGATCCGATCCGTCTACTGTTAACGCAGCAAAACGAGGAAAAACTGACAGTTGTTCAAGTTTGTTAGTGCACCAAGAATCTCTTGCACTTGGCAAAAGTTTCGAGAAAAGTTTGCAAACAGCCAGGAGCGCGAGGATAATTTAATTGATAGATATGAAGATAATTTTTCTGGTTCAATTTGTGGCGTTTAATTAGGGAAACAAATCTTGACATTTCCCGATTTTGGATCATTCAAGTTTAAAGCTGTCTTACCTTATTTAAGGGTGAAGAATAATTATTCGTATTTAATCAAAATAATTATTATCAATTACTAGTAAAAGATCGTTAGGTTATATTGTTCCAAAAAATTGTTAAGACGGTGTTTTCTGAAAAGATATTTTTGGGAACTACGAATTTTGAGAATGGAATTGAAATTAAAACCAAATCTTTTTGGTCTTTCAGGGATTGAAAAAGAATATTTTATGATCAATTGAAAATTTCGGTCCATGAGCTAAGACCTAACTGAGTAACACTTTAGATCAAGGGTCCCGAACTTTGATATGCCAAGAGGCATTCTTTTAGGTGTACCGGAAAAGAATGTCGTTTTTAATCCAACAGTCATTCAATTGCCATTTATCTGCTTAAAAGTTATTTCAAAGTGGTACTAAAGACATTTTATAATTAGAGTAATTTATCAACTTAGTAAAAATTACAAAATATTTTTTTATCCTGAAATATATATTGAAATGATAGGACCAAAAACCCGAGAGAATATAAATTTGGTGTTGTATAGGTACTCTTCGAATTTCACAGAGTAACAAGCAAAGTTGTTGCTAAAAACATTTTCAATGTTTATCCGAGTGCATTAGATGTTCATTAATGCAAAATGATTTTTTTTAAGTTCAAATTCGATAATATTCACTTCTCCAAATGGTACCAACGAAATATGACAAAAAATTTAACCAAGAAAAAGTTTAAGGAGGGAAATGGTGCCAAATGTATGCCAAAAAATCGAAAAGTTGTCAAATAATCCTAATCAATCTGAATCGATCGGCCAAATACCCAAAAGTGACTAGAAAATGTTAACAGAGAAAATTCTATGCTGCAACACAGTAATACAAGACTCCTCTGCAGAAAAAAAAACCCCGGCAAATACTAATAAATAAAGAGAGAGGTGATATTGCCGTATCCACACTATAAATTTCCAAAGTTTTTCCATCGGATTTCTATTTATTTCAATCGTTACTACATTTACTAAGTGGTAAAAAAATTGAAAACTTAAGTAATGTTAAAAATGTAGTTTTTTAATATTGTCCTTAGTAATCAATTGATTTTTACTAATATGGTATTAAAAATTCACACACTAGATGTCAAAATGTTGAAACTATCGAGGGTGATTATATCATTGGTTTAAAATCCAAAGTTGTTACAAAATTTTGTGCTTAAATTGTGTATTGAAAAAACGACAATACTTTCCGGTACTCCTAATAAAATGCCGGTCGGGCGACGGACACTATTTATTTTTTTAAGATATATTTACAGTTGGACATAGCGAATAATACATGCAAGTAATGCACAAAAAGTATGAAAATTCTGGTATTTGGGTGTAATTAGGAGAACACATTACTAGAGGGTGTCATCATAGAGACGAAAACAAATCGAACTACAAATAGATAATAATTATACCTATAATAATTATTGTCTCAAATTTGAACTATCATGTCATTAGTTTTAACTGTCATTTCGAATTCATTCCATTGCTAATTGTAGCAATTTGCCACTTGTGTTAGTGTTGGGCTGTGAATATTTCACGGAGAGTTTTTAGAGAAAAGATTGAATTGGCTATTTATACATAACTATACTATATGTATTAACAGGTGACTGTTTGTACATTCAATATAATAAGTATACATATTTGGCTACTTAAACAAAATGTAATTATATATTATATGAATTAACCGTTTATCATTACAGTATAGATCACAGTTCGAAAAATATTTATCGAAAAAATTTACCATATAGAAGTAGATTGTTGCCATAAAATATTTTTGTGAATCAAGAAGCCTGAGGAAGTTACGATTAGTAACGAAACGTAGCTAATTGAATAATAAAAATATAAAATAAAAAATAAAAAATAAAAAACAAAAAGATCTTAAATAACCTGAATTTTCTTCTTATTTAAAAAATATAAAAGCTGAGATCTGAATTTTATCATCTATTTTTAAATAATCCTAAATAGCGACGTCCAAAAATTATATTAATACAATAGTAATTGTATATTTTATTTACCATTTTATATCCATGTACTGAAACTGATTTATAACTTAAATATAGAAAAATATAATGTAATATAATGTATTAATCGATTTTACTGGCATTATTTTAAATATTGCAAGGAATAATTTCAAAAGCATATCTTTCTTTTAAATGTCTTTATAGTTGCCATAGTAATAATAGACAAACGTATGTAATATATATGCACATTTGTCGGCAAAGACAAGGAACAAATACTGTAAACACATACGACTGAGTGAAATATCATTGTCTCAAATTTGAACTGAATGATTGTCGCTATGGTTTCAATAGTCATTTTAATTTCATTCAATGAATTGCCAATTTTCACCATTTGTCAGTTGTGTCTAGTATTGGGTGATGAATATTTTACGAGAAATTTTTAGTTATGTATTAATATGGATATTGCTTATACTAACATTCAATAGAGTGTTTTAGTGGCTTTAATTGTTTCAGTACCTACTATATAAATTGCGTTTAAAAATCGACCAGATTTTACCCGCTTGAAGATTCTCGTCAACCATTTACGAGCAAATTCTTACTATAAAAAAAACTTTTAGACTTGATATAGCAATAATATCTAAAAATTTACTTTTCTACAATTAACGATTACCTATGGAACAACTGTAGCCTTAATTTTTATTTAAGAAAAAAAAATAAGAAACGATTTGGTCAATAATTAGCAATTTTTGGGTACACCGTGATTCTTAAACGATTTGGATGCAAAACTATACACAGGAAATTTATTTGGAAAAACGATAAAATGCATTCAAAAGATATGCAAAGAAAAGTTCGATTTTCTTAATACAAATAAAACTAAAGTAGAATCTTATATTATATTCCATTAGGGCAAAAACGAGGAAATTTAAAACGAGTACCTTCTTTTTCTCTCCACATATTTACAAATATCGTAACATAGTTTTAAAAATAATTTTACATCCAACAACTTTCCATTCCATTCTTTCCATATTTCCCATGGGATTCCGCAGTGGAACACAATGTAATTAAAAAGTTCTCACTAATCTCAAATACTTGCCGTAGTTTTATAATACATTTATAGTTACGTACCTAATTGAAGTTATGAAAAAAACAACAATTTTCTACTAAACTTGCATATTTTTAATGGAATTATTCAAAAACTTTATACTACACCAAATGAATTTTATAGCTCACTATTCAACAAACAATACAGTATAGCAGGTGGGTGATGAGATAAAAATATAAAGTCTTTTCAAAAAATATTTTATAAATTATTTATAATTTTATGACATACAAGAGAGTAGGAATATTTGATCTATTTTCCAAGTGAATGAAATAAAAAGAAAATTCTTTTTTAAAATATGAATACCGCTACCCGAACGATGCAGCTTTATAAACTCGAAGGTTTTCGCATCATAAAACATTTTTAAATTTATTCAACGTTATTCTTATTCAAGCGGATTATTAAAATTCAAACGAATTGTAGTACTACAAATGCATTTAAAGATTTTAAGATCAACGTTTTTTTTTTGTCAATCTCCTACATTTTATGGGATGTAAGAATGTCTTGTAATTCAAATATGGAGGATATAATCTATCGTCGGAAAATATTTAATCTCTATCGACGTTTTTTTCTTCTATTTTTGCTTGGATTTTCCATGTGGGAGGTCATTAGGAGGAAAAATATATATAGAAACTACTTCGGGTGTGTTGAAGTCATTATTTTCTTGGATTATTTGATCTGGAAAATATTTTTCTCGTGAAAAAATATGAAAAAAAATAATAAATCGGATTAGGTTTTGATAGGAAAAAACTGTTTACAAACAACTTTGTATTTATTATTAAATGTATATTTTTCTCATTTTCGAGAGCTTTTTTTGCAAGCACGAGATTTGATAGTAATCCGCCATTAATTTCAAACGAAAAATAAATTGAAAAATAAAACTGTAAGAACTTTTTTCTGAAACTCAATTATATATTTGAGTTGTTACGAAATATATTTGCAACAGATTTCGAAAAAGTTTCGTTTGCGAAATATTTTCAAAAGAGTGGAAGATGGAATCAAGTTGGAAAATGTTTAAATTTTTGCAATTATGAAAAATTATTGCAATTTTTTGCAATTATAATGCAGCACAATTAATTGAACATTGAGTATGATTTTTACGCGTTTTTTTCACCTGTAACAAGCGCTAATTCCATTTCCCATCCCGCCCCGGTGACCCATTCCGCCCCGTGTTCCCATACACATTGTATTTTACTTATTCAGATTTATATTTTTAAAAACATTAAACATGTTAAAACTCATAAGTCGACATCGGATTTATATGCATTTGCATTAGACTGAGCCAAAAAAATTGAGTTTTTTTTTTTGAAAAGTATATTGAAAATATTGTTCAAGGGAAAAAACATATTGGGAGAGTTTGAGCCCTTAATATTAATATTAAGAGGTCTATTATCTTTAATTTCGATTTTTTATTTGTGCTTTCATTTTTGCGTTAATGATGTCAAACTATCAAGGTAAAAAAAATTATCTGCACATATATTTATAGAAAATTAAATTTTCTACAAAAAACGTCTCTTTGAAAATTTTTACCAGACACGCCGTTTCCGAATAATCAAGCTTTAAACATCGATATAATTTTTAGATTTATCTTCTTTATTTTGAAATTTTGTAACTAACGAACAAATAAATATATAGAATGAACAATATAGATTCTTGAAGGAAATTTAATGCTCTACAAAAAAGGTCTCTTAACATTTTTACATATTTTCCGTTATTTCTGTGATTCTCCAATAGAAACTTTACAGTGGGATATTGTTCTCATACAACAGCTTTTATTTGTTATTTTTCATATGAACAATAATTATCCAGAATTCTGCGTCCTACGAGATATTAACTAAATTATTTTAGGTTCATAATATTCCAGTTGTAATAAATTATACCAGTGACGATAATTTTTTTTTATTCTTTTTTTAATAAAAATTGAACACTAGTTGTTTTTTTTTCTTTTGGGATCAATTATTTTGATCTTGAAAGTAATCATCTTAAGAGTAAATATAGAAAAACTAATAAAAAAATATTTTTTTATGTTTCCTTAGACTTATAATTATGAAAATAATACAAGTTTTGCTCCTATATGTGGCCTACTTTTTATTGAAGTTTTGTGAAAAAAAAGTTGGTGAAACACTTCGAAAAAAAATAAAACCGAGGTATACTATTAGGTGTAAATCACATTTCATTTTTTTTCAAGACGTTGCACCAACTATTTTTTCACGCAATTTTTATGAGTTATAGTGCTCATGTAGAAGCATAAAATATATTTTTTTCGTGATTGTCATTTTCAGAGAACACATAAGTAAAAATTATTTCATTTGTTTTTTGGATTTTTTTTGTATAATTTTTTTTTCTAAAAATTTCAAAAAAAATTATGATATACTCTGTAAAATAATCTACAGCCTCACGTTGGTTTCACTTTTCTAGCTTAATTAGTTTTTGAGATATATAACTTTGAAAAATAGCCATGCGGGGGGACACTTTTGCCCATATCTCCAGGTCAAAGAGGAATTTGGTCGCGAAAAGTATATAAAATGTGTTTGTATATCAAGCCGATATTTTAACATAAGTTTCGACATAGGTTCCTATTTGGGGGCCAACTCGCCATGTGAATCCTGCTAGACCCTTTGCCAGCATTTTCTGAAAGACTTTATTTATTACTATCTTTATCATGTAAATCCCATAAAGCCTTTGAAGAAATATTTTTAAGAACCCAACATTATCAATTGTATCAATTGAACTTGACACTTATTATTACAACTATTGGTGGTACTAAAGCTCTTTTACTATTTGTATAGTTTTTCAATAGATATTTTTGGCACTCAAACGATTTTTCACCCAAATTATTTATCATTTTGCTAATTTATTTACATTATAATTTTACATTAATACAGTTAACTCTAATGAGTTTGTTTATTAATTCCACGGACGAATAATGATTGAAACAAATTTCTGTTACAAATAATTTCCGTCAATTCAATTACATTGCTTCTATTTTTCCAGCAATTAGAACTTAAAACGTAAAAAGCAAACATAAAAATAGCACAATAAAGCTCGTGTTTAAAGCACCATTTTATTTCAATCGTTGTTCAACCATTCGTTAAGTGGGTAATTACAAATTTCCATCATAGAATACAATAACATTTTATCCATATAATGAGATTAGGTGTTAGAAAATAATGCATGAGCATATTAATACACATTAATTTATATTTAATCAGCCAAATGCTATGTTGAAAGTTTCCATTTATAACAGATATTCGCATATACAAATTGTTTAACTTTCCAACATTCCATGTTCCATAATTTGTTGAGATAGATTGGCACTTACTAATTGAAATCATTCGTGTGGGTAAATTTAACATTTCAATTAAAAAAGATCTATGTTAATTGGGAACCTCCTACACCCAATTACTTGTTTACCCCAAATTATTTTTTTTTTTGGGTTAAAATATGAGAGAAATTTCAATTATTATTAATTACCATTTAAATATTCATTCAACTATATTGAACAGCTACTGAAAGCAAGAATTTGATTTTGCGAAATGGTAATATATTTGGGAGATTTCAACTGAAATAATATTTGATATAAATGCGCAGTCAATAATATCAAGATTGATGTCATCATGGAATTTGTGATATGCAAAACGATTTCGTCTGCATTTGAAATTTCAAATTATTATAGACATTAATTTAGTTCAACATTATATAGTGGTTGTTCATCAAATTATTTCACTTTTAACACATGAAATAGTATCATGATGGGAAATACATGAGTCAACAGATCTAATACCTTTTACAACAGGTTTGGGAAAATCGAATTTTCGATGACAATTTTGGGAAATTGATAGAAATGTTTATGACAATTTAATTTATATAATATTTCTAAGAAAAAGTTGTCAAAATGTTAGATTTGAAAATCAAAAATATTTACATTTAATTTACGGTAAAGTTAAAAAAGACACATAAGTAAATTATCAAAACCAAAGGATTAATGAATTAAATATACTAAAAAGTATGTGATCTAAGGATCCATTTACAACAATTTTATAAAAAAAATAAAAAAAAAGTTTACTGTAAGTTTCGAATCCACGTCTTTATAATTAGGAGCATCAGAATGTCCGATACGTAAGCGATTACGCTATTAACATTAACTATGTGTCTATTATATATAAAGGTTTATATTTCCAAGAGGCAAATTTTTAAACTTTAAATTGAATTTACTGTGCTTTTTATCAGTTCAACTAAAAATATTTTTACAGATTATTTTCTAACTTTTAAGTACCTTTCCAATGATATATAACGCGCCTGTCTAAAGTAAAAAATTATGTTTTCATCCCTTGGGAATACCTTCCCTAAATATTTTTTTGGAATGATAAGTAGCCTATAGTCTGAGGAAAATTGTTTTGCATCTTAATCCAAAATTTCATTAAATTCGGTTGTTCCGTTCTTTTGTTAAATTGGGACACACAGACAGACAGACAGACAGACAAAAATTTTAAAAATTTTAAATTCGGAATAAGGGCCTCTTGAAACAAACATTTACCCTAAAATTGGGTTCAAAATCGAAATGTACAGACAGACGTAAGAATTTTATATATTAATATAGATTTCAATAAACCACGTGGTTAAAATCATATCAAAATTGGTTTGGTGGTATAGCATCAGGATATCTAAGTACAAACAATGGGATTGAACCTACCAATTCCATAATTAAAAAAGAATACACTTTTAAATATCGTTTATCTGTTTCTCAATTTTTAAATAAATTAAATGATCTATGGACAGAAATCCAAAACTTCAATGCTACTGAAGACTGGGAAACTTTTAAAGATTTTGAACAGAGCTTTATGGAACTTAGGCGTTTCATACAGACGCTTATATTAGTAAATGTAATTGTACATGTTCAATATTTCAAATAAAATATAAGTGCAAGTATACGTTGAGACTTTTAATCCGTTTGAAATGTATTAAATTCCCTGAGGAATACATAAAAATAAATATATATATATATATGCCACCAGTAGGTCTATTCAATTTTTGCCGCCTATACTGACCTCAGAAATTCGATATTCAAATTCGCAATCATATTAATAGCATTTATTCTATCAATGTAAACGCAATTTGTGCTCTATCCCCGTTATTACATCAAATTTTCCTGTGATCAGCGAAATTTTAGACCAAATTTTCCGCCCCCTAAAATATGCAGTCCTTGGCTTCACCCTGCTGGTATATCCACCACTTTCAAATGAGTTCAATGCAAAGATATTTATATCAATCGAAAATTTTAATTTTTACAAGGTAGTAAATTTGTCCAAATGATGTCCAAACGATAATACACGATTTGGAAGGTTTTACTATGAATATGACAGAACTAGAAGGACTTCGTTTACCATGACTTTTTGCCCAATAGTCCAAAGCTTATTTCAAATTACTTTTGCCCGAAATTGGACCAAATATAAATAGTAATTGGCCAGCAAAGGCCACAATTGAGCGTTAGAAGTGTTATGATGTTCCAGGATAATCCCAGACATCACATTACTTTGAAGACCTGGTAAAAGTTCTAGAGATTTGATGAATAAGTTTTTGATCCATACAATTTATAGTTTAAAAAAAAGAAATATTGTTACACGTTACACGCATAAGATCTATGAATAGTTTGAAAGAGGTACATCCGTAACTCAAGTAAAAAATGTACAAAAATATTTTATGTTAACTTAAAATATTGTATTTTTAATTAATTATGGCAATAAAAACTTATATTATTATACAATTTATAGTTTGAACTTGACACCAAACGATTGGCACCATGCTCATGCCAAATGCTCTTCATCATGTAAAATTGACTTCAAGAAGTACTAGGACAAAAATAATATATTTTAATTTTTCTCCAATCAGGAAAAGTTGTATAGTGAAAATAGCAAGAAGCGTTTAAATGGCAAAGAATAATGAAAAAACGGAATAAATCTAAATTTACTATATGACCATCGAATCGAAGTTAAAGTAAGGAATTGTTTTTCTTTACAATATCATTTTCTAAAAAATTGTTATGTTATCTTTATAATCAGCTTTTTTACTGATTTTGAAACATTATATCTTCGAAGTTTTTTTTTTTGATAAGTAACATGAATGGCAATCCATTTTCAATGGATGCAAACCTTTTTGTTGTATAATCCAAACAAAATTACTTTCTTCAAGTGCAAATAACTTTCAATGTACTTAACATAAGAGTACATATTACATTTGTTGGAACAAGATAATTACAAACCCGGCAACTGCAAGTACATTGTTATCGTTTTCGATTACCGTGCAAAAGCATTTTTTCCAGAAATAATTAAGTTCTAGAAAAAGTCTATCTAGTTTAGTAAAGAAAAAAACTCAGCCATTTCTATATTCTGCTTCATTTGCAAAAGTTGAATCGATTTGCAAAACATACTTTTGTTTGATTAGTACATTTCCAATAAGAAATATCGATTCAAGCGAATCATTTCGGTTTGTTTTTATAAGCTTGCATGAAGTTTCGAAAGTTTGTGGATTATCGTTGGCCATCAATAATTGGCGTAAATAATTATTATCTTTTAATTGAAGTATCTTAAAAATTAGAAGAAGTTTGAAGACTTTATGAAAATAGAAAAAATTAAAGTTCATAAAGTATGGGTATTCAAAGTTTTACGGAACTTTTTCCAGGGCTGGATTGGAAACACATTTCAAAAATATGACTAAATATATTAGTAATTGAAATTTGTGAGAAATTATCTGGATTTAATTAGAATATATCACTGTAAAAAATGAATCTTTTTTTGTAAAACATTTATTCAAGTAACTGGCAACTGCATCCAATATAACATTATACACACTTATAAGAAAACTATCGTTTGAATTATCCGTTGTATTCTTATAAATGTTAGACATAACATTTCTTCAATTTTGAAGACATCAAAATTGTCAATGCTTTTAATTTTGCCAATACAAAATAACTACTGTTGAATATACAGCATTAAAATCTTTTTGTATTTAAAAACATATCAGTTACATTTTTTGCCATATCAAAGCAATTGCAATATCCATTAGGGTGGGTCAAAAAAATCGATAATTTTTTTTTACAAGTGACGCAGAAAAATGGGTTGCAAGACACTTTAAAAAAATTCTCACCAAGTATGAGCTCTTAATTGTAATAGGAAGATCCTCCGTATCGCAGTTTTGTATTTTTTTTCAGTCCAATAGAAAAAAATTCATACCTCATCATTTATCGATTGTACAGAAAAATGTTCTGAAAGAATTTTTTAGGAAATTTAATGCTCTACAAAAAAGGTATTCTATATTTTTACCGTATGCCTCACCATTTGAAAGATATTAAGGTTTTAATTTTCATTATTTTAAGACAAATTTCATTTTTATTTATGAATTTCATAACTCGACAATAAATGACTCTTATACAATGCGCAATACAAATTTTTGTTGGAAATTAACTGCTCTATAAAAATGGTTTCTTATGTTTTGGCGAGTAAATTAACCCTTCAAAAGATATTCTTCATCAAACTTTCATGTGTACGGATTTTAAAAGTTTTTGATGAGGTATTCGAATAATTTAAATTTAATTTAAAATGAAAATGAAAACCTTAATATCTTTCAAATGGTGAGGCAAACGGAAAAAATATAGAATACCTTTTTTGTAGAGCATTAAATTTCTTAAAAATTTTTTTCAAAACATTTTCCTGTACAATCGATAAATGATGAGGTATGCATTTTTTTCTATTGGACTGAGAAAAAAATACAAAACTGCGATGCGGAGTATCTTCCTATTAAAATTAAGAGCTCATACTTGGTGAGAATTTTTTTAAGGTGTCTAGCAACCCATTTTTCCGCGTCATTTGTAAAAAAAAAATTATCGATTTTTTTGACCCACCCTAATATCCATTGCTGATAGTATGATGACAAAGGTGTTATTTCTTCCGAAATTCGTAAAAAATATTTGAGCTGTTAAAATAATATCAAATTTTAGAAACGCGGTCAGAATAGAGTTTCCTCGATGTCTAATTTCTTTCTTAAACTTTCCGGATTTAGAGATTTCAAAGAAAGTCTACAGAACATCGACGAAAAATATAATTCCAGATGTACTATTAAATGTACCAAACATTTTTCTTCATGTCTTATCTTTAGCCCACCAACGTGTTTCTCCAATAGAAGAAATAAATTTAAATTTACTGAATTCTCGCCATATTTTAAGCCACTTACAAGATTCTTTTAAAAAAACCTTATATGTATCTAAAATACCAAATAGTGATATGGCTTCGTTGGTTTTTTGTGTGATATCCGTAAACTAAATTTAATAAATGTACATTACACTAAGTATGAACTTGATTTGGTGAAACTTGATTTAAGTATGCATTTAAACCTTTATAAGTACCTTGCAAATTCGCTGCACCATCAGTACAATTACCAAAAAATATACTAAAATCAATTTACATATTTTTTTTAAATTTCTCATATTAAGTTACTGATATTTTCTCCAGTTGTTGAAGTATAATTAACAAAGAGAAATAGATAAAGTACAATTCACAAGTTCAATTGAAATAGATAGAAGTAACAATTGAAAAATTTAATATAATTTCTTTGGAAAAAAATAAAGAACTTGACTCTATTTTTGGGCCAGTAGGCCCACGGGGATATGGCACCGGTAGGCTCACCGGAATATTCCCGGTATCCCGGTCAGTCCAGCATTTTTTTTAATGAAATATTAAGATATAGTACGCCAAATATCTAATAATTGTAAAAAAATGAAGTTATAGATTAAAAAGGTATACAAATCTAAACTTTTGGATCAATCGGTTAAGGATATTCTAAGATTCTTTTCCTTTTTTTCCTCAAGTACTAATTAAGATCCAAATTCATAACTTTCTGCATCTTATTATTTGATTAATATCCCTACATCTCTTAAGTATCATTAAAATATCTTTTATCGGCGTGAATCAGCACACTTTTGCCCCTGGGCCCTTTATACAAAACTTAAAATATTTCAGACGCCAGTCGACCGAGCTCTGATGGGGAAATTTTTCTTAAAATACTTAAGGATTTCAAAAATTGATTACCAATGTTAAACATAGCAGATTTATGTTAATGCCTTTCATAATGAGTTCATTTCACAATTAAAAGTTTCATCATTGGAAATATCAAATTACAAAAATTCCAAAAGTGATATCATTTTATTATAACAATTCCATTTGATAATGATTTAATTTCCAAATAAGAATTCTAATAGTTGATCAAATTTTTTCCATTAAAATCGTTATAAATATCACCAAGATTTGCTTTGGTAAATCATAATTCGCATTTGGATCGAGTCAATCAATTCAAAACCAATAGCAACAATGGCTAAATTAGTAAGTATTTTTCGAGTGGTTTTTTTCACAAAAAAATATAATTGTTGTTTTTTCTTTCCAAAAGTTTTGTTTCGTGTTTTGTTTGGCACTAATAGTCGTCATTTCGGCTGGTATTCCAAATGCTCGTCAACTTCGTTATCGACGATCGACTGATGATATTCCAAAAGTTGAGACCGATAAATCTGTCGAATCTGTGGAAGATGATTTGAAAACCGATTCAACTTTATGGTATCACTACAGAAGTCCAGCATTACTTCCGTATTTCACATACTCATACCCCGAAACTTACTTCTACAATAACTATTTGTGGTACTAAATTCTATCATTTAAAATACAATCGAATACTTTTCTTCTATTTCGAAATTTAATATTTGCAAATAAAATTTGATCTTAAAAATCGTACTTTATTTTAATTGGTGCCAAATGTGTGAAACTCTCATAAAATTCCAACTACTTTAGAAAATCAGTTGCATTATTGCATCGTTACATTGAAACGCATTTAATTTTGCATCTGCTCTCCTTTACATCAGCAAGAATAAGGTACCCGAGTAATGAGCTCATAGCACAAATTAATTTAAATTCTAATCATTAACTACAAAATGCAGAATGCGAATGGAGAAAAGCTGTGCAAACATACTGTTTGAATTTTGCCGCCCCCTGATCATTTGCATTCAAACTGTTTATACAAAGCTATTTGTTATCATTAATTTGTAAAATACACAAATCAATAATCAAAGACAACGCCACTGCATAGTCCAATCGTTGCAATTGTATAACAATAATTGGTTAACAAAGTAAATTGTGAAAAGCTCGAAAAGCTCGAAAAGTTTCGATACACTTTTAATGGTTGTGTGATTTGTTTAACGTTGATTTTGCCGGCAAAAAAAAACAGTTTACTTTAAACACTACTTTTTTGCAAGTGCATATGTAAACTGTTCGACCGTATGCATAGAGTAAACTAATTTAGGTCCATAATCCCTTTACTGAAACTATCCATAAACTTTATCTTTCGCAACATTGCTATAGTTGGCAAAGCTTGTGAATGGAAACTAACATATGCAAATTTCTGTCTATTTTATCGAAACTCAGTTGGTTGAAAAAGTTTGCGTGTTTTTTTTAATAAAAAAAAACAAGTTTTTTGCAACTGGAAAAGGAAGAAAACTATATTTTCAGTGGATTGATTTTTTTTCTGATAAAAACTTTCTTTATTAAAACTTATTTAAATGTACTTGATGGTGAATTTTTTAAGTGATTAAAGGATTGTTAAAAATAAAATTTTAAAAGTAGTAATACTGGATAAGAATTAAACACGGGTGCCAAAATATATGGAAAATGTGTATACAATATATTGAATATATTGCGGTCCAATTTATGTAGTATAATTTAATATAATAATATATAAAAATCATACCACAAACATAAATTTGAACAGAAGTTCAAACAAAAATATTCGTGACGTATTGCCCAGATACGTATTTCGATTGCCAAGTAATCTTCTTCAGTGATCATCAAGTAGTTTGGATCACTCCGTAACTGCTTTGTGATGATTCACAAAATAATCACGGATTGACCCCAATTTATAAGCCGTGACATTCTCTTTTCGCGAGGATTTTTCTCAATCCTCAAAAGGGCTCTTTGGAGGAACAAACTTTCAGAAACCACTTTACGTACGATGGAAGGACTAGAAGACCGTTGGTCTGTTTTAACTTATTATCCAGGGATTTCCCAAAAAATCAAAAGGATATGGAAACAGTTTGGAATAAAGGCTGGATAAACAACCAAAAAGTTGGGTGGATTTTTCAACGGTTCGAAAGATAAAATTCCGGACATACAAAAATCAGGAATTTATGAAATCCCTTGCACAGGCTGTGATAAAAGCTACGTCGGTCAAACTAGAAAACAAATAGGGGTTAGGTATAAGGAACATCTGGCAAACATAAAATATGCAAGAGTGGAAAAATCATGTGGGGCAGAACATGCACTGGAAACAGGGCATACATTTGCATAAGCTAGACTTCCAAAAAGTGTTCTAAAAACCGCACAAACCGATTGGATGCACTCGAAAGCATAGAAATTGTTAAAAGAAAGGGAAAGGTAATAAACTGAGAAAATGGACCAATTCAAAACTCGGCACGTTTTGGGTTGCTTACGAAGGATTCCGTGAAAGTAAGGAAATTTGGGAACACCCCCCCTCCATAGCCACATCGCAAAAAGAGAAAGACACGACATATAAATTGAGGTCAATCCGTGATTATTTTGTGAATCATCACAAAGCAGTTACGGAGTGATCCAAACTACTTGATGATCACTGAAGAAGATTACTTGGCAATCGAAATACGTATCTGGGCAATACGTCACGAATATTTTTGTTTAAACTTCTGTTCAAATTAATGTTTACGGCATGATTTTTATATATTATTATATTAAATTATACTACAAAAATTGGACCGCAATATATTTTATATATTGTATACACAGTATAAGTATTCAAAGTCAGCCAAAAAATCTTATTTTCAATATATGGATAAAGAAAAGCAAAACTCATTAACTTGAAAATCCAGGAAAGCAATGCTTTGAGAAGTGCATACAGAAATAATGGGTTTTTGAAATTTCTAGAAAAAAATATCAGTGCAGGGAATAAAAACGAGATTTTCCCATAAAAGTGGGATAAACGAATGATTTTTTTTTTCCTTAGTTGTAAGATTAATCAATTATTTAAAGTTAATTCTTCGAAAAAGTATTCATTTGGATAAATATGGACTTTTCCCTAAGGATATCAATGTAGGACAGTAAATGTAGAGCAAACCGTTCACCAAAATAATAATAAAAAAAAGCAAACTCATTCAATTGATTTTTGCAATAGGAAAAGTTAAAGACATACTGAACAATTTGGTACTGAACTCATTGGTCAATTAACAAGACTTACATCTATATAAAAGAAGGTTGAACATTTGGAGATTTTTTTTATACAAAAAAAAAGGCTAATAGAGGTTAAAAGACAAATTAAATCTTTTTTTTTTCTTGACGATGATAAAACTTTATTGCATCAGATCATTACAAAAATAAAATGGTTTTTTGTTCTTCGAAATCAATTGGTGGTATATGATTTTTCTCTAAGTAAATCTGATGATAATTGAAGATATGATTTAATACCACCAATAGTTATAATAATAATTATCAGGGTAAGAATAGTATGGAGCAAATCCTGGACTTCTGTATTGGTACCAGAAAGTTGAGTCGGTTTTCAAGTCATCGCCAACAGGTTTCGTCGTTTTGTCGGTTTCCACTTTCGGGACATCACTGATTGAACGACGAAGTCGTGGGTGATGGGCATAAGGACGATAATCAGCCGATACGGCTACGATTAAAACCAAGCACAAGGCAAAGGAAACCTATGCAAATATAAGGTTACAATCAATAACAAGTTGTAATCATAACAAAGCTCGGAGTTTTCAATAATTTACTTACAGCAAACTTAGTCATTGTTGATATTGTTGAAATTATTCAGATTCGATTGGAATATGAACTATGATTTCAACTTAAAATCTTTGGTTATTTATACAAAAATTTTCAAGTAAACAACTTGATTTTAAAATGAAGAATTATCAAATACAAAGATCCCCCTGTTAATTCTACAGTAACTATCATTTATTCAAAAAATTATGTCATGGTCAAGAAAAACCAGTTCGAAATTACAAAAATTAAAATTTGCATGTCTTTATTACTTATACGATTAATCTATAAATAAATTAAGTTTCATTTGCATTAAAGTCATTGAACTTAAACTTGAAAATTGGTAAAAGTTGATTATTGATTATCAAATTTACGAAGTTCGCAAATTCAACCCTGAGTCTTAATGTTACCAAAGAAGCAAAAAATGATTGGACTGATTGTTTTAATTTTTCATCAGAAAACCAATAAATTTAAGTTGTGAAACTTTTGAGATGGTTTTTATGAATTTCTTTTGAGTATAAATTGGCCAAAGTTTGTTAGCAGAAGCATAATTCACATTCGACTCGAATCTGAACAATACATTCAACTTTTCTACATTTTCAACAAAATGGTTAAAATCGCTGTAAGTACTTTAGGGAGAAATTTGTTGAAATTTAAAATTTAATTGTCTTATTTTCTATCTATTTAGGTTTGTTTAGCCTTGTGCTTGGCTTTAATCGCTGTCGTTTCAGCTAATGGTTTCCCATACAGACATCAACCCCGTCATCGACGTGCCATCAATGAAGGACCCCAAGTTGAAACTGATAAAACCACGAAACCTGTTGGTGACGATTTGAAGACTGATTCTACTTTCTGGTACCGTTACAATAGTCCAGGATTTGCTCCATACACTTATTCATACCCCGAAAGTTACTACTACAACTACTGGTGGTATTAAGCTAGAAAAAATCTTGAATTCTGATAAAATGAAATCCTGAAATATTCAACTACAATCTCCAACAAATGTTTTTTCGATGTACTGTTTTTAAAACTTTAATCTGGTCACTATTTTAAATTTTACACAGAACAATAAATATTCAATTGCAAATTAATCGTTTTTTTCTAAATATAAATCCTATACCTTGAATCGTTAATAAGCAACTGATTTATTTATTATTTTAAGAAAAATCATTGAAGATTATTAAACCAATAACTAGTGAACAAGTAAATGGAAATATTAGTTTTTTTTTTTTAATTAGCGAGGCAATACAATATGAAGTAAAGTATCGAGTTAAAGAATTATTGTTAATAATTATAAGTTTACATTATTTCATACTGTTTTCTTGACTTTATGGAAGGTATTTTTTCATAAGTATCAATAAGTTGAATATATATGTTCATTAAGATTAGTCATGAGTACTAACATCTCATGCAGCATACAGGCTTCAATGCTCGTAGCTATTAACCAATAGAATCGCAAGATTTGAAAATATTCATTTGTTTTGATTGTTGAAATTTTTAAAATTTGCAAATGCCCCTCCCAGACTCTATATCGCTTGTATATACGAATACGTATACGCAATGGAACGTATTGTGAACGCACTGACGTCATTCGCCGTTTACCGATACATGCATTAGAATTAAAGTATTAAATTAATATTTTTTTTTAATTAGACTACACAAACTTATATATTTTGGTTGATAACGATTTGAAGACCGATTCTACTTTCTTGTAATGTTACAATAGTCCAGGATTTGTTCCATACACTTACTTATACCTTGGAAGTTATTTTTTCCGTATAATAATCCATTGACGTGAACCTTTAATTAGCAACTTTTTCTTTTATCATTTATTATTTTAAGAAAAATCATTGAAAATAATTTCACAAATAACTAAGTAGTGAACAAGTAAATGGAAATGTTAGTTTTTAAAATTAGGTAGGCAGTAATATATGTAAAGTATCGAGTTAAGGAGTTATTGTATATTAGGGTGTCCGTTATTTCCCAAATTGATTTTTTTACAGCAATCGCCCCCTAAATTTTTAGTTTAAGATATAAAAAAAATTATCAAATACTATTAAGCTTTTTACTACTATTAAGCTCAATACTATTAAACCGTGCCGGAATCATGTTACTTTTGCCATTTAAATAACATGGGATTATTTGACTTTTTACTTTTTATTGTTTATCTCAGAAACAAATGTATGAAAAGATTTAAGGTCAAATTTCGATTAAATCACTCCATTAAAAGTTATTCAACATTTAACTTTTTATCGACAAATCAATTGATAAAGGCTCAATAAAAATTATGCTGACTACAAGTTCTAAGGAATTTCTAATAGATAGCGTCAGGTGAAATGGTAAAAATTCGAATAATAATTGAACTTTTGTCGACAGGCTCATTAATTAGTATGAAATTCACTTCGTAGGTACAAAATATTGATTAAAGTACTAAAATTTATCCTGGATAAATTGAATTTCACGACTATAGCGAATTCGGATCTTATGTCACCGGTTTTAATTGTCAAAAATTGATTTTTTGTTTGTTTAATTTTCTATTGAAGCCATAAAATTAACACAAATAATCACTTGCGCTCTAATGATAATAATTTCTATCTTCTCATCCAATGATTTTATAGTTAAAAAAAATAAAAATGAGCAAAAAGTTGAAAATATTGCAAGATTTATATAAGACACAAGTTAAATGTTGAATAACTTTTAATAGAGTGATTTAATCGAAAATTCTAAAGAGACCTTTTTTGTAGAGCGTTAAATTTTACGTCAGAATAATTGAACCTTAAATCTTTTTATTCATTTGTTTCTGAGAAAAAAAATTTAAAGTAAAAAGTCAAAATAATCCCATGTTATTTAAATGGTAAAAGTAACATGATTTCGGCACGGTTTAATCAAGATATTAAAAGCTTAATTGTATTGGATAATTTTTTTTATATCTTAAACTAAAAATTCAGGGAGCGATCGCTGTAAAAAATCAATTTGGGAAATAACGGACACCCTATTGAGGATATTAACAGGTTTAAAAGTATTTATTTCATATTGTTTTTCTGACATTTTTTCAAAAATATTTATAAAAGGTATTTTTTCATTGGTATCAATAAGCTGAATACGTATGTTCATTAAGGTAAGCCATGAGTACTTACATCTTATGCAGCACACTGGCTTCAATGCATGTGGCTATAAGCCAATAGAATCGCAAGATTTGAAAGTATTCATTTGTTTTGATTATTGAAATTTTAAATATTTTCGAATTCCCTCCCAGACTCTATGCTGCTTGCATATATGACAACGTATTCGCAATGGAACGGACTGTGTATTGCAATTATGCATTACAATTAAAGGGTTTGATTTAAAAATGCTTTTTAAAGGACAGTAAAAATATAAAATTAAGTTTGGATAATTGGAAAAAACATTTGATTGATATTTAAGATAAATAAAAGAATTACCTGAGTCTATTATTATAATTACGTTTAAGAATCTAAGTATTGAACATCGTAAAAATTTGCAACCAATTCTAAATTTGTCACTTTTCAAGCCATATGGAATTATGGGGATTATTTGTATCGGAAATTATTTCAAAATCAAATATTGCAACGTATGGAACATTTGTAAGGTCTTTTTATTCTAAGGGTAATATTAATTAGTGGGGTGACCATCATACTATTTTAAATTCTTGATCAGAAAGTTCACTTTCAAATATAAATTTATGTGAAACAAAAAGTAAATGCTTAAAGAAAGTTTTCCGAACAATTAATGATCATCAATTTTCGAACAAATAGGATTGAATTAATTAAACTGGGCTTAAGAATATTAGACTCTTTCTACAGAAAAAAATTAATGTTTTCACAAAATTTTGTCGCAAAATTTGATTTGCTAAATTTTATTAGAACATCTTAACATTAGCATTTAGCAAAGATTTAATTTGTATTCACATAATTTACTAAACTTCCTTCTTAGTTCTTAAATGGTATAATTTTTATATTATTCTTTGAAATTCTGATAAAGCTCTTTCCAACTATACCGAAACACGTTTAACTCATATAAGTATACAGGATGTATTAAATAAGCTGGCAATAATATCTAGCAGGACCTAAAAGGACAAAATACAAAGTGTGTAACAATTGCTAAGCATTTATCAGCTGAGTGGTAAATTTAAAAATTTTTGCAAGTCAAATTGTAACCTTTTATGTACAAAACTTTATAAATAACCAGTGATGATTTCTCAACTAAAGGCTGTTGAATTGATTTTGCATTGCAATTATCCAGAAGAAAGAAGCTACAAGTCTATAGTTAAGAAAAAAATATTTATAAAACTTCAAATGTAAAGCGATAGAGCTTGAAACAAACAGTGAATGATCAAGGAAAGATAGAAGAAAATAAATTTCTTTTGGTAATCCTTGAGAAAGATATCAATAACATAAATTTCCTTTAAATGCTTCTTCTCCCAAGTGCCAATAGCATTTATTGTCAACAACTATAATTTTTCAAAAAAAGAACCAAAATAAAAACACATTTAAAATATTTTAACCTCCTACTTTTATATTATCTAAAGTTGTAAAACACTATACTAAGCTAAATTGAAATGAAAAAGAGGGAAAAAATTGAAGTAACAAGTAATTTATATGCAAATAATTTATATATTATTCAAAGAAAAAATAAATAAATACATCACAAAAATTTGCATATTATTAAACGCAATTTTTTTCAAATCAATACCACCAATTGTTGTAATACTGGTTGTAGTAGTAGCTTTCAGGGTATGTGTATTGTTGTGGAAAGTATGGAGGACTTCTGTACAAAGACCAATAAGAAGAATCAGTTTTCAAATCATCACTGACCCCTTTTGTAGGATTTTCGATTTCAACTTTTGGATCACCACTAGTTGATCGTCGATAACGTGGTTGAGGCCTCAATGGATAACCATTGGCCGCAACGACAGCAATAAATGCCAAGCACAAAACCAAGGAAATCTATTGAAAGAAAATTGAAAAAATTAAGTGAACAAATTTTTGATTTGAGAAAATTCCCTACTTTACTTACAGTTAATTTTGCCATTGTTGAGATTGTTGAGCTTACTTGTATTCGAGTAGAATGTAAAGTATACATATTTCAACCAATTTTCGGATATTTATACTCAAATAGCCAAGACAAAAACTGGATTGAAATTTCCAAATTTAAATTTATGGTGGCAATTTCGAAAAAAATTAGTTACTTTTCAAGAATGCTAATTTGGATCATTTTTATAGAATATGTGTGGAAATGATTGAACAATATTCATATTTGGATATAAGAAATTCAATCGTTATGAAAAATCATTCAATTATGGGATAGAATCGAATAAAGTACAAATAATTAGAGACAGAATAAAAGAGTTAAATTTAAAGTTGCAGAAAAAATCGAGAAATTACAAATATGATATTTCAATGTTAAATTTGTAATAGTTACTACCAATTACTCCAACAAGTTATATCACCAACAATAAAAACCAGTCCCAAATTGCTTAATCATAAGTCACTACTTTTTACTACATTTACGATAATTCTATAAATAAATTTAGTTTCATTAACACCAAAGTCGTTGAACTTAAACTTGAAAATTTTGAAAAGTTTTTTTCAGATTGAATAATTTTAAGAGATTTGCAATCATTGTCCTGAATTTTGACCATAACACAAAGGCAAAAATTGATTGATTTGACTTCAAAATTTCCATCGGTAAACCAATAAATGTAAATTGTGTAATTTTAAGATGGTTTTTATGAATTTCTTTTGAGTATAAATTGGCCAAAGTTTGTTAGCAGAAGCATAATTCACATTCGACTCGAATCTGAACAATATATCCAACCTCAACAAAATGGTTAAAATCGCTGTAAGTAATTTGGGAAAAATTTGTTGAAATTTGAAATTTAATTGTCTTATTTTGTATCTATTTAGGTTTGTTTAGCCTTGTGCTTGGCTTTAATTGCTGTTGTTTCGGCTAATGGTTTTCCATACAGACATCAACCCCGTCATCGACGTGCCATCAATGAAGAACCCAAAGTTGAAACTGATAAAACCACGAAACCTGTTGGTGACGATTTGAAGACTGATTCTACTTTCTGGTACCGTTACAATAGTCCAGGATTTGCTCCATATACTTATTCATACCCCGAAAGTTATTACTACAACTACTGGTGGTATTAAACAAGGAAATATCGAAATATCTGATTACCAAAAAGAACATATAGAATTCCACTAAATTTTTTCTGGTTAACGTTTGTCCATCACCCAATCTAATTTCTGTTCAAAAGTTTCAATAAATGACTTGACGCACATATTTTTTTTATTTTTTTAATTTTCCTGATAAAATTGAATTTTTCTTCGATAGATATTGTATTAAAATTTTTTTGAAAGATTTTTTCCCTTATAAAACCATATTTATCCCCTTTTATAGTCAAATATATTTTTTGTGATTCAAGAAGCCTGATGAAGTTACGATACGTAACGAAACGTAGCTAATTTGAATATTAAAAAATATTAAATAAAATAACCGATCTTATACAAACTGAATTAAACAAGAATAAGCTCAAAATATTGTCTCTCCAATTGATACCATAACATAGTACTATTAGATTCAAACATATTAGGAACCTCTGTTTTATTTCAAAATCAAAGAAATGAAAGTCAAACTTTGGTTTTGAAACAACTCTAATTTAGACTTTTATCTGCAGCTTTGGCTTAGAGCCAATATTTTCAGAGTAAAGTTTGATTGTTCTTATTTCTTTTCAACAATACCCTTAAAGACGTTTGGAAATTCTTTTGCTATAATTTATATATATTACTAAATAAGAAGACAATTCAGGTTGTTTAAGATCGGTTTTTTTATTTAATATTTTTTAATATTCAAATTAGCTACGTTTCGTTACGTATCGTAACTTCATCACGTTTTTTGTATCACAAAACAAATATAATATTTTAAAAAAAATATATTTATTTATTGAATTTAAATTTATATCATTTTTTTTGTGATTCAAGAAGCCTGATGAAGTTACGATACGTAACGAAACGTAGCGAATTTGAATATAAAAAAATATTAAATAAAAAAACCGATCTTAAACAACCTGAATTGTCTTCTTATTTAATAAAAGCTGAGATCTGAATTTGATTAGTTCACAATCATAATAATAAAGTCTCCAGAACAGTGGTTCCCAAAGAGTGAGCCGTGGTAGTGTCATAGGGGAGCCGCAAAATATTCAATTAAACAATCAGCAACTTTTTTGGGTTTTCCAATTTTCGAATTTTTATAAAAATACATTAAAGTTGAAGTTTAAGAGCATGGAACTTTCAAATTTGTAGGTATTTTTAAACGAGGAATATCCATTGCTTAGTGGTAGAGCTAATCAAATATTATCATAAATTACTTATATCCCTAATATCCGTTCAATCTTGTCCAAGAGTTTACCTACCAATTGACTTATCACACAATCGAATTGTAGTAACCATATTCAATTGCAGAAATTGAATAATTTCGGTCGATTATCTAAACACTTGTATAAGATTAAGCCTTCAATTTGTTAGCACAAATGTGCATTATATATCCCAAAATTGTATTAATTATTAAACGTAACATTTACATGGTAAACGAGATTCATACAAGATATCGATTTCGAATATATAATACGAAAAGGAAAAAGAAAAACTTTTAAATTCAAAAGTTATCCATCAAAGGAAAAAAAATCTATTATTTCATCATTTGGAATGTTTGAACCCCGTTAAAATCTCATCTTACAAAGCAAATCAACCACCAATTCAACCACGTGGTTTAATACATAATAAACAGATTCCACGTGTTATTTCCGTTCCGAATTGTCGCGGTCTCTTCACCACAAATTCCGTTATGACTTCGGTTTCGCTCCAATGAAAAGTTTCATCATTAAATTGCCATTGATTTTATACACTTACTTATTCAAGCACGTTTTAAATTAAATAAAAACGATAATGTTGCAAAAAAAATTATGACGAATGCAATTTAAATTAAAGAATTGCAGCTTTAGAAAAACGATTCATATTTATGCGAAAATAAACTTCATTTATAAAACGTCAACTTTTGTTCGTCGTACCTATTGAAAATAAGGGAAAAATGAGCTTTTTATTTGTTCACATACCTATCCAATTATTCAATTTTATATAGAGAACTAGCTGATCCCCGCGACTTCGTTTGCGTAACGTAGTGGTAGATTATATTTCCTTTTTAGATTTGATATTTGTAATGGTATGTGAAAATTTTTATTAAAATTAAAAAAATTTATTAAAAACATAATATTTAAAAACACTATTTTGTCAAATTTAAAAAGATACATTTAATAAACTGTTGATTAGAATAAAATATGTGTATGTAATGATCAATTAGTTTCCAAAAAAATATTTAAAAATATCTAAAAAGAGAATGTTCAATTGCGTATACCTACAGTAGGTAAACCTAAAGTTAACTAAATAATCCATAAATCAATCAGGATCTAAACATAAAAAAAAATATCGTCAAGTTCAATAAAGTCGGTCTTAATTAATTATTAGTCGGGTTAATTATTTTTATCTGTTCAACTAAAAATATTTTTACGGATTATTTTATAACTTTTAATTACCTTTTCAATGACATATAACTCACCTGTCTAAAGAAAAAATTTATATTTTCATCCCTAGGGAATATCTTCCCTTAATTATTTTTTTGGAATGATAAGTAGCCTATAGTATGTGGAAAATTGTGTTGTATCTTAATACCAAATTTCATTAAATTCGGTTTTTTCGTTCTTTAGTTAAATCGGGACACACAGACAGACAGACAGACAAAAATTTTAAAAATGTTAAATTTGGAATAAGGGCCTCTTGAATTACCCTAAAATTAGGTTCAAAATCGAAATGTACAGACAGACGTAAGCACTTTATATATTGGTATTAGGGTGATTTTTTTTTGACTTTTTTTGGTGCCATCGTGAAATTTTGTTGGAAATACCAAAAAAAAAATTCCCTGAAAGTTTGAGCCCTTAATATAAATTTTAAGTCCTTGACCAAAACGTGTGAAGATTTCCCATTGAAAATACATGGAAACTCTGATTTTTTATTTTTAAATTTCTATATCTCAGCGGAATTTCATGGGATCGCTTTTACCAAAGATGGTTTTTTCTCAGAATTAAACGCTCTACAAAAGTGTCCATTGCCACAAAGTCGTAACTCACACCGGTGAGGTAGTACGGGCCATTGAACCTGATTTTTCCATAAAATTCAAGGCTTAATATCTCGTTTAATATTTATCTTCGAGATTTGGTCTACAGGACCTTTTTTATAGGAAATCAAATTCTCTACAAGTTTTTCATTTATAATTTTTCCGTAGCTCTTGTTATTTACGAGATAAATGCAAAAAAACGCGAATTTTACGGAAAAATCAGGTTCAGTGGCCCGTACTACCTCACCGGTGTGAGTTACGACTTTGTCGCAATGGGCACTTTTGTAGAGCGTTTAATTTTAGTAAAAATCATCTTCGGTAAAAGCGATCCCATGAAATGCTGCTGAGATATAGAAATTTAAAAATAAAAAATCAGAGTTTCCGTGTATTTTCAAAGGGAAATCTTTACACGTCTTGTTCGAGGACTAAAAATTAATGTTAAGGGCTCAAACTTTCAGGGATTTTTTTTTTTTTTGGAATTTCCAACAAAATTTCACGATGGGACTAAAAAAAGTCAAAAAAAAAATCACCCTAAGTTTAGTATAGATGTCTTCATTGTTCCAAACTTGAAATTTAAGTGAAAAAATAAAATATTTATTCAGCTCGAGTTGAAAAGTTTTAATTGAAAACTAAACATAGTTTAAAACAATGAAAACTTAAGAAATAACTGTTTGATATTAAACACAATAACTGCATTAACATTGTAATATTTGTGCATCGAAAGATTCAAATAACTTGAAGAATTTCGATAAAATCGATAAAGGAATTTACGGCTGTAACACTTACGGAAAATACTGTTCCATTTCTATCAAAAGGCATAAAAAAAAGTTAGCGAAGTAATTTTAAACCTTGATTTCATAAATTTCCTTTTCTGTGACATATTTCTTTCCTGAAAATTGAACTGCACTACGTTATTCCATGGTATCATTAATTTGTTCTGGAGCAAGGAACGAACACTTGTGTCGCATTAGGAAACACGACTTTCTCCTTTTTCCAGGAACATCACATTTAACGATGGAAAACATTTTCCCGCCTGCTGACCTATTTCCGAAATTTGAATTGCAACACTTTCTGTTTCCTGTTTCGGTTTGATGTCATTTATCTTGATAAAATCAAGGACTTCGATATATGTTTTTCTTTTATTAGCAATTCGGTCTAATTTTCCTACATTTGAAAAACTTAATTTCATACTTTAGATAATTTTCGTTTGTATTAACTTTAGGGGATAAGTAGTGAGTGTAGTTGCAAGTGCAAATTTAATTATAAATTATGTTTACCTGCTCTACCGTCTTTTGTACCTATTATCTATACATAACGCTTTATATAAAATCTAAAAGCTTGATGAGAAATTTCTTCGCAGAAATTTGTAAAATTCATATTAAATTGCAAGTCCTTATGCTTGTCATAAAACATATTTATCATACTTAAACTATTTTGCATTGAAGAAACTAAAATATTTTAGCAATGCCAAAGTTTTTCGCACAAAATACCAACGTAGAGCTTACAATTATGAGTATAATCAAGAATTGAATGAGGGTTTTAAATGTAATCAATTAATGTTTTTGGATTTTAGAAAGAAAATATATTAGATGATAAAATTCAGATCTCAGCTTTTATTAAATAAGAAGACAATTCAGATTGTTTAAGATCAGTTTTTTTATTTAATATTTTTTAATATTCAAATTAGAACTTTATTTTAAGGCCAAAATATACAGGGCTAGTGATAGCACCTTAAGTTCTTCGTGTTTTCAACAAATAACATGATGAGAATCTTAAACCGTTAGAGGAAAATTCTTAAAACTTAAAATTCTTAAACCAAATTACAACGAAAAACAAAACCGGAATATATAAAATTAAATGTAGTTCCTGCGAAAAATTCTTCATTGGCCAAACTGGTAGATCTTTCGGAACAAGATATGAGGAATATACATCCAAGAAATCTTCTCAACAACTAATTCAAATTTTACATTACAACTTTATAACGAAAATCATCAATACTTAAATTTTGAAACAAATTTTAAGCCATTACATATTTGCAAGAAAGGATAACATATAAACTTCCTGGAAGAATATGAAATATACAAAGATCCAAATAATACCCATAACAACAAATTATATAAAACAAACCACCTAGGTACATGAAATTTGCTTACAACTGACAAAATAATTATTTACCTGATGATGACAGCCAAAAACTGTTGAAACGCGTCCGTAATAAAGAAGAAATTGAGTTATAGGACATATATTATCATTCATTAATTAATTAAATAGGAAAAATTAAATTTTTCCAACTCCAAAACAATGTAGTACAGTTGAAAAATACTTCTTGCAACCTCATATATTTGACCAATTCTCAATGCTACAAAATTGCATTTAAATTGGTACTAAGCTAAAGGGATTTGCGATTTGTTTATTTTGAAAGTGAGTTAAGTCCATGTCAAGAACAATCCCTCTACAGTGTTATCATTTTTAACCATAAGAACATAAGATACTAAGGAGGAGGGAATAATTGGCGTCTTTGTTAACAACTAAAATGAATTCAGTAATTTGTCAAAACTTAGCAGTTAAATAATTAACAAACTTTGTCCTTGAAATGGACTTACGCCACTTTCAAAATAAACGAGTCATATAATACTTTCAACCGAGGATCTTCGACTCTGCGTCCATTTGCTTTAATTTCAAACAACAATAAGCTCCAAATATTGCCTCTCCAATTGATACCATAACATAGTACTATTAGATTCAAAAATATTAGAAACCTCTGTTTTATTTCAAAATCAAAGAAATGAAAGTCAAACTTTGGTTTCGAAAAAGATCTAATTTTGAATCTTATCTGCAGCTTTGGCTTTGAGCCAATATTTTCAGAGTAAAGTTTGATTTTTCTTATTTCTTTTCAACAATACCCTTAAAGACGTTTGGATATTCTTTTACTATAATTAATATATTTTACTGAATAAGAAGACAATTCAGGTTGTTTAAGATCGATTTTTTTATTTAATATTTTTTAATATTCAAATAAGCTACGTTTCGTTACGTATCGTAACTTCATCAGGCTTCTTGAATCACAAAAAATATAATAGTTTCAATTTAAATTCAATAATAATTATTATATTTTTTGTGATTCAAGAAGCCTGATGAAGTTACGATACGTAACGAAACGTAGCTAATTTGAATATTAAAAAATATTAAATAAAAAAAACCGATCTTCAACAACCTGAATTGTCTTCTAATTTAATAGAGGCTGATATCTGAATTTTATCAATTCACAATCATAATAATAAAGTCTCTAAAACAGTGGTTCCCAAAGAGTGAACCACGGTAGTGTCATAAGGAAGTCGCGAAACATTTAATTAAACAATCAGCAACTTTCTTGGATTTTTCAATTTTCAAATTTTTGCCACAATACAATAAATTTGAAGTTTAAAAGCAAGCAACTTTCAAATTTTTAGGTATTTTTAAAAGAGGAATATCCACGGCTTAGTGGTAAAGCTCATCAAATATTAATTCCATTTGCAACATTCTATTTGTGCAAAATCGGGTTTTCGGCTGTTGTGATAATAAAAAGTAAATATTGCTCGAAAATAAACCAAAGGGTCACCATATATCCAATTTTATTCCCAGATTTGTGAAGTTTTATAGTGGACAACTATCCCATTCAACCCATTAATAACTTTAATAATAGATGATAAAATTCAGATCTCAGCTTTTATTAAATAAGAAGACAATTCAGATTGTTTAAAATCGGGTTTTTCATTTAATATTTTTTAATATTCAAATAAGCTACGTTTCGTAACTTCATCAAGCTTCTTGAATCACAAAAAATATAATAGTTTCAATTTAAATTCAATAAATAATTTTTTTATAGAATTAAAATTGAAACTATTATCTTTTTGTGATCAAGAAGCCTGATGAAGTTATGATATGTAACGAAACGTAGCTAATTTTAATAATGTTAATTATCATTCGATGTTGCATAAATTCATTGTAAACTTAAAATTTGTGTACAATTTATTTTTTTATATAACCACATTTAAGTGCACATTAAATGCGTATCAGTATCATACCCTTATTAAATGCATTTAACACACGAATTGTCATTGCAACCAAGACCATGATAGTAGTCCAGTATTAATATGGAATTAAAGAAAAAGTTTATATTAGATATTTTATATTATCACAAGGAAAATAGTATCAATTTAAAATTTTACCCCGCTAAATGGATAAATGGATAATCGCTTTTTAAAAAGGAAAGTTCTCCTGGTCTAGACCAATTAAATCAGTTTAGTAGTTTATAGGACATTCAAATTTAAATCTAACAAGTAGTATAAAAGTAAACAAGTCGTCCATTTTTTCTTGATTTACTTTTGTTTTTCCGTTTTTTTACAGTGGCAATTTGATATTCCAATATTTTCCAAATTGAAAAACTATAGAGACTGAAATTTGTCAACAATACTAATTTCGTAAAACTTTGTTTCATATATCAATCGTATCGACAAAAATAAATTAAGACATTAAATTTATCAAATAAATTAATATATTTTGACATAGCAAATTACAAAAACGTATGCTAAAAAATAGGTGTAAAAACAAGTCCAATCTTACAAAATTGGAAAATTTGCTCCAATGCTTTCAAAAATACTTTCAAAAATTTATTTTTTTAAGAAACGTTTCAACAAAGAAGCCATTATATACTTATTTCGTATACAGTGAATGTCACTGAACTTGCAAAATTATAAAAATCATTTCTCAAACATTAAAATAAATCCTTAAATTTATTACTGTCAATTAAATTGAACAACAACGTAGTCATAACAAAATGTATTTTAGAATAAAGGTTTTTATTTTTATATTTTTATGGAAATTTGTAAATTATAATAATTACAACAATCAATTTGTAATGAGTCGAAACGAAATTCATTGTATGTCTTTAATGAGATTGTTGAGTAACGCGGAACATTAAATTTCTTGATTAATTGAGCAAAACAAATTGAAATTTGATTTCAAGGAAGTAAAAAATTATGGAACTATCAAAAAAAAAATATAACAATTCATGCCCTAATTGTTTTTAAGTAATAGGTACTTACCATACCAATTTGAGTATAGAGATTTTCGTCTTTCAAAATCGATTTTTTTATAAAAATTACTTAAATTTTTTATTTTCAGTAACAATCAACAATACTAGAAAAATATGACTAGTAGACTGGGCCAAAAAAATCGACTATTTTTTTTTGAAAAGTATATCGAAAATATTATTCAAGGGGGCAAAAAAATATCGGGAAGGTTTGAGCCCTTAATATTAATATTAAGAGGTCTATCATCTTTGATTTCGATTTTTTATTTGTGCTTTTATTTTAGTGTCAATGCTGTCAAACTATCAAAGTTAAAAAAATTATTTGCACATATGTTTATAGAAAATTAAATTCCCTACAAAAAACGTCGTTTGAAACTTTTTGCCAGGTACGCCGTTTCCGAATAATCAAGCTTTAAACATTGATATAATTTTTAGATTTATCTTCTTTATTTTGGAACTTTTTTAACTAACGAACAAATAAATATATAGAAATTAACAATATAGATTCTTGAAGGGAATTTAATGCTCTACAAAAAAAGTCTCTAAACATTTTTACATAAAATCACTCTTTCAAAATTGGTTCAACAACGAAAAAAACAATAATTTAATTTTTTCTTCAACTTTAATTGTGAATAACTTTTGAAAAAGTAATTTTATGTAAAAATATTTAGATATTTTTTTTGTAGAACATTAAATTTCCTTCCAGAATCTTTATTGTTCATTTCTATATATTTATTTGTTCGTTAGTTACAAAATTCTAAAATAAAGAAGATAAATGTAAAAAATATATCAATGTTTAAAGCTTGATTATTTGAAAACGGCGTGTCTGGCAAAAAATTTTAAAAATATGATTTTAGCAGGGAATTAAATTTTTTATAAATATAAGTGTAGATATTTTTTTACCTTGATAGTTTACAGCATTGACGCAAAAATGAAAGCACAAAAAAAAAATCGAAATTAAAGATGATAGACCTCTTAATATTAAATATTAAGGGCTCAAACCTTCCCGATATTTTATTTTTGTCACCTTGAACAATATTTTCGATATACTTTTAAAAAAAAAAAAAAATGATTTTTTTGGCCCAGTCTAATGACTAGCTTACACTTTTAGTGGTATTAGGTCCATTAGGAATCGTTGAAGATCAACAATAAATGGAGTTATTTGTTAGTTTCTCGACAAAAGAAGTTGTACAGATATTTATTTTTTTAAATAAGATATAGGTTACATAAAAAAATTAGTATTGTGCGTAATTTCAGATGTTAGGAATATTTTTTTTTTAATGTTTAAAGAAGTCGAAAGTCTACAATTAGTGAATTAATTTGACTATATAATTCTTGAATAAATCTCAATATCTTAACTCATGCAAAATTTCTAACACAGTACAAGAATGGACAGGATATAGGATCTACAAAAGGATCATAGATCCTATAATATCGCTGGGAAATTTTCCAAAATTTTTTGTCCTTTGTTTTTTACTCTTTAACGAAGCATGGGGGTGAAAAAGGAATCATGATCCTCATGACACATTGATAATTTCATAAAAATATTTGCTTTTAGAAATTCAAGAAGAGTATAGTTTATAACAGATAAAGAATTTAAAGGTATTTGACTTTTTTCAGGACGGCAAATTTTCGATCGGCCCAAGGCGGCCAAAAAAGCACGCTAGGTGATTTGAATTGCCTGTTTAACAAAAATTAATTTAATTTTAGCTTCTTTATATACTTAGTAAAGTTAAATCTGGAATCCACTTATATCCCCACTTTTTACCTCGTTTTTACCCATTCTATATTTGTCCCAATTATTACTACCTTTTTATGGCTATTGTACCTTCTTCTTATGAATAGGATGACTTCACTTTTGATATCATTAGGTATGTTAATTAAAATAATATTGAGCTTAACTACTGAAACCTTGGAAAATTTCATTAAATTGAAGAGTTATTCTAATCCCTAAATATTATGAGTACATTTTGAATAAATTCCTGAAAAAATAATTACTTTTCTTGAGTTGTTTCCAAAGAAAATTGGCACTTACTTGCATAAACGCTGAAAGAAGCCTTTTTTCAGGAAGAAAGGACAATTTTTCTTGGTGATTAATCTTCTTGGGGTTGCAATTTTTTGCAAAAGGGTCCACACCTGTAAAAAATTATATTTTGTTAGTAAACATAAATTTATTTTAAAGACATAGATAATCCCAAAATTTTCGAATAGTTGAAATTAAATTATCCCAAATGAGCAGTTCTATAATAAAATCATCGAAACATATTTCTGGAATTTCTGTATTTATAAACTCTAACAACTTCAACAAACTACTAAACTGGAGAAATTGGTATTAAGTGGGTATCTTGAAAGTATCTTGAAGTAAACTTGAAACTCAGGAATCTTTAGTATAGAAGTATTTCTATCTTTGTTATAATTTAAGATTCGAAAAAAAAACCAAACTTTTGGGAACGGATACATGATTATAAATGCATAAAACCTTAACTTTTTTCTAAATGATGGACAAAATTTTTCTTCGAAAACAATTCCAGTTTAAATTCTATCAATTCATCAAAAAGCTCACTATTAATGCAGTGACCAATGTGGCAGAATTGCAACCAAAGATTGCAGCATAAATCTCTGGACATACAAAACTTTATTCCTTCAATTTCCATATTTCAAATCTGTACCACTAATTGCATTAGGGGACATTTTATCTCTTTTATTTTTTGCAGTAAAACGATAGCTTTACATCTGTAATGATTTATCCAAAAAATTTAAATATATTACTACACGGATTTTAAAGCTCAATACAAAAACTAACATGAAAAATATTTGGTAAATAAACAAAAATGCATCCATGAAAAAAAAACACACAAATTTGCATAAAAACATAAAATTGTATATATTAAAAAAAATGTTAAAATCACATCAAACATAAAAATTAAAAATGGCAAATTTTTCTGGAATTTCCATACTTTACTATAGCAAATGAACATTAAATTTACACAAAGCTTTATTAACAATAACTAAATACTCAAATTTAATCAAATAATGTTCTGAAAGCTTTTTTTAAGCTTAAATCTTCACATTTGCCAGCAATTTGATTTTTTTTCTACTGATAATAAATTAAACTGAGATAAAGTTGGATAAGTCATAAAAAATTCGATAAATTCAAAAAATATGAAAAAAATACGATATAATAATATATTTGGAAGAGTTATGCTATTGTATTATAACATTTGATTCATAATTTATGTTTTTTTTATGACGCATTATATCATAGATGTTGTTTGGTTTTGTTGAAAAGATGAACTGAGATATTTTCATTGAAATATGAGACATTTATTTCTGATTTCAGATCTACGCTATATATATATATATATATATATACTAAACTTTTCTAACAAGCAATTTTCATAAAACAATTCCAAAGTATGTTTAATGGTTGATTTAACCTTATGAATAGGGATAAAACATTTCTGCTTCGATTAACGATTTATTTTTTTATTTTTGGTTTATTTTTCAATCATCGTATGATTCCAAATCTCTTTTTAATAATTGGTTCAAAATTTCATATAAATTAAAAAAAATAAAATATGATTGAAAAATATAAACATTGGTATCAGCGAAATATCTTCAAAGAAAAATTTACAAAAAAAATTAAGCCAACACTGGGTCCAATTGATCCAATAGACTACACAATAGTTATTGTGGACAAGTTGAGGACCAAATGCAAGCTGCGATTAACTAAATCTTAAGAAAAATTGATCAATTGATGATAAAAAACTATAGTGGGAGGTTTGTAGGATAGGATAGGAAACCATATAACTTTCGAAAAGATAAACTAAAAGTTTTTATAATAGACAAGAGGAGATTAGAAAATAAGATCAAGAAATTTTTTTAAGATGATACATCTTTATTGCATCAGATCATTACAAAAATATGATGGCATTTTTGATCTTCGAAATCAATTGGTGCTATATGATTTTTCTATTAGTAAATCTGATACTTATTGAAGATGAGATTTAATACCACCAATAGTTATAATAGTAACTATCAGGGTAAGAATAGTATGGAGCAAATCCTGGACTTCTGTATTGGTACCAGAAAGTTGAGTCGGTTTTCAAGTCATCGCCAACAGGTTTCGTCGTTTTGTCGGTTTCCACTTTCGGGACATCACTGATTGAACGACGAAGTCGTGGGTGATGGGCATAAGGACGATAATCAGCCGATACGGCTACGATTAAAACCAAGCACAAGGCAAAGGAAACCTATGCAAATATAATGTTACAATCAATAAGAAGTTGCAATGATAACAAAGCTCGGAGCTTTCAATAATTTACTTACAGCAAACTTAGTCATTGTTGATATTGTTGAAATTATTCAGATTCGATTGGAACATGAACTATGATTTCAACTTTAAATCTTCGGTTATTTATACAAAAATTTTCAAGTAAAAAACTTGATTTTAAAATAAAGAATTATCAAATACAAAGATCCCCCTGTTAATTCTACAGTACCAATCATTTATTCAAAAGAATTATGTCACGGCCTAGAAAAACCAGTTCGAAATTACAAAAATTAAAATTTGCAGGTATTTACTACTGATACAATTTATCTATAAATAAATTAAGTTTCACTAGCTTTAAAGTCATTGAACTGAAACTTGAAAATTGGTAAAAGTTGTTTATTGATTATCAAATTTAAGAAACTTGCAACTTCAACCCTGAGTCTTAATGTAACCAAAGAGGCAGAAATGATTGGTCTGATTGTTTTAATTTTTCATCAGAAAACCAATAAATTTAAATTGTGAAACTTTTGAGATGGTTTTTATGAATTTCTTTTGAGTATAAATTGGCAAAAATTTGTTGGCAGAAGCATAATTCACATTCAACTCGAATTTGAACAATATATCCAACCTCAACAAAATGGTTAAAATCGCTGTAAGTAATTTGGGGAAAATTTATTCTAATTTGAAATTTAATTGTATTTTTTTGTATTTATTTAGGTTTGTTTAGCCTTGTGCTTGGCTTTAATTGCTGTTGTTTCGGCTAATGGTTTCCCATATAGGCATCAACCCCGTCATCGACGTGCCATCAATGAAGAATCTCAAGTTGAAACTGATAAAACCACGAAACCTGTTGGTGACGATTTGAAGACTGATTCTACGTTCTGGTACCGTTACAATAGTCCAGGGTTTGCTCCATACACTTATTCATACCCCGAAAGTTATTACTACAACTACTGGTGGTATTAAGCGAAAAAATATTGTGAAATATGATACAATGGAAACCTGAAATATTCAACTCCAATCTCCAACAAATGGTTTTTCGATGTACTGTTTCAAAAACTTTATTCTGGTCTATATTTCAAATTTTACACAGAAGAATAAATATTCAATTGCAAATTAATCGTTTTTTTTCCTAATAAAAATCCTATACCGTGAATCGTTAATATGGAACTGATTTATTTATTATTTTAAGAAAAATCATTGAAGATTATTAAACCAATAACTAGTGAACAAGTAAATGGAAATGTTTATTTTTTTTAAAATTAGCAAGGTAATACTATATGAACTAAAATATCGAGTTAAAGAATTATCGTAAATAATGACAGATTTACAAATATTTATTTCATACTGTTGTTCTTTCATTTTTTAAAAATATTTACGGATGGTATTCTTTACATAAGTATCATTAGGCTGAATATGTATGCTCATTAAGATAAGTTATGAGTACTAACATCTTATGCAGCATACAGGCTTCAATGCTCGTAGCTATTAACCAATAGAATCGCAAGATTTGAAAATGTTCATTTGTTTTGATTGTTGGAATTTTTAAAATTTGCAAATGCCGCTCTCCGACTCTATACCGCTTGCATATACGAATACGTATACGCAATGGAAGGTATTGTGAACGCACTGACGTCATTCCTCATTTATTGATAGAAATAATAGATAGAAATAATTTGTAATAGATAGAAATAATTTATAAACTACTAAAAAATATTTTCTTTTTGAAAAACTATTTCATTAATCTTAAAGGGAAATGAAATAATAAGCTGAGCATATTATTTCAAATACTAGTAGTAAAAGGTATTGGTAATAACCATTGTAAAATAATTGCAAACATGAATTTGAACTATCTTGCATTTGATGTATGGAAGTTATAGGGATGTTTTGAAAATTATTTCAAATCAAACATTGTAAAATATGTATCAGTTATTAAGTTTGTAAATTTAATTGCTTTATTTTTCAGTATATTCCGAGGGTAATAATACTGCAGAAGTAATGCCCATAATATTTGCAGTAACATTAAATCATAATTGTTCATTTGGAGTATAAATTTAAGAAGATTACAAAGTACCATACGTGTTATATAATTTTCTTTCGGACCATTAATGATGAATAAATTCATTACTTGGCATTTGATTTTCTACCAAATGATTTAAAATTAATTGGCCTGGGTTTTTTTAATTTTCAATTTTCTTTATCCTTAGAAAGTATTGTTTTTCATGCCATTTTATACCAAAATTTGTTTTACTGAATCTTTTAAAACATCTTGCCATTATCAATAGAAATATTTATTTAGCATTTACCTTTATTCAACTTCTTTTCTTAGTTCTTTCGAATAATTTTTTACTCAACAGTATTATTTTTCTGTTCATTTTTGAGACTGTTTATGTCCTTTCCAATTATACCGGAAAACGATTAACTCATATAAGTATATATTATGGGCAAAACAAGTTGAAATAATATCCAACAAAATCAATATGACAAAAATTTAAAGTGAGTTACAGTCCTTAAGCATTCACCACCTTAATGGAGATATTCGAGAAATTTGCACCTGCAACATTAATATCGTTTAAAAGTTCTATATATAACGAAAGGTGTTAAGTTCACAATATTTATACACTTGAATTAATGAAACACTCTACTTTCGTAGAAAAAAAAATTTTGGTCAATATTTATAAGGGAAAAATAATTTAAAAAACTATAATCTTTTACTCCAACTTTAAGCGTATAGCAAAAGCATTTTCATCTAATAACGAATGATCGATAGATACACCCAAAAGAATGATACTTTCTTCTGGTAATCTATGATAAATTTACTATTAAAATTCCTTTCTTTTGATGCTTTGCAAACCTTCGATTAATTAAATCTTAAGAAAAATTTATTAATTGAAGATAAAGATCTATATGGGGAGGTTTATGGGATAGGATATAGAAAACCATATAACTTTCGAAAAGATAAATTAAAAGTTTTTATAATAGACAAGAGAAGATTAGAAAATAAGATCAAGTAATTTTTTTTAAGATGATACATCTTTATTGCATCAGATCATTACAAAAAAAAAATGGTATTTTGGTTCTTCGAAATCAATTGGTGGTATATGATTTTTCCCTTTGTAAATCTGATACTTATTGAAGATATGATTTAATACCACCAATAGTTGTAATAGTAACTATCCGGGTAAGAATAGTGTGGAGCAAATCCTGGACTTCTGTAGTGGTACCAGAAAGTTGAGTCGGTTTTCAAGTCATCGCCAACGGGTTTCGTCGTCTTGTCGGTTTCCACTTTCGGGACATCACTGATTGAACGACGAAGTCGTGGGTGATGGGCATAAGGACGATAATCAGCCGATACGGCTACGATTAAAACCAAGCACAAGGCAAAGGAAACCTATGCAAATATGAGGTTACAATTAAAAACAAGTTTCAATGATAACAAAGCTCGGAGCATTTAATAATTTACTTACAGCAAACTTAGTCATTGTTGATATTGTTGAAATTATTCAGATTCGATTGGAATATGAACTATGATTTCAACTGAAATTTTTCGGTTATTTATACAAAAATTTTCAAATAAAAAACTTGATTTTAAAATAAAGAATTATCAAATACAAAGACCCCCCTGTTAATTCTACAGTACCAATCATTTGTTCAAAAGAATTATGTCATGGCCAAGAAAAACTAGTTGAAAATTACAAAATTTAAAATCGAAGGTATTTACTACTTGTACGATTAATCTAAAAATAAATTAAGTTTCATTTGCATTCAAGTCATTAAACTTAAACTTGAAAATTGGTAAAAGTAGTTTATTGATTTGACAAATTTAAGAAATTCGCAACTTCAACCCTGAGTCTTAATGCTACCAAAGAGGCAGAAATTATTGGTCTGATTGTTTTAATTTTTCATCAGAAAACCAATAAATTTAAATTGTGAAACTTTTGAGACGGTTTTTATGAATTTCTTTTGAGTATAAATTGGCAAAAATTTGTTGGCAGAAGCATAATTCACATTCGACTCGAATCTGAACAATATATTCAAACTTAACAAAATGGTTAAAATCGCTGTAAGTAATTTTGAAAAAATTGTTGTAATTAAAAATTTAATTGTCTTATTTTGTATCTATTTAGGTTTGTTTAGCCTTGTGCTTGGCTTTAATTGCTGTTGTTTCGGCTAATGGTTTCCCATACAGACATCAACCCCGTCATCGACGTGCCATCAATGAAGAACCTCAAGTTGAAACTGATAAAACCACGAAACCTGTTGGTGACGATTTGAAGACTGATTCTACTTTCTGGTACCGTTACAATAGTCCAGGATTTGCTCCATACACTTATTCATACCCCGAAAGTTATTACTACAACTACTGGTGGTATTAAGCTGGAAAATATCGTGAAATCTGATACAATGGAAACCTCAAATATTCAACTCCAATCTCCAACCTACGTTTTTTCGATGTACTGCTTTTAAAACTTTAATCTGGTCTTTATTTCAAATTTTACACAGAACAATAAATATTTACTTGCAAATTGATTTATAATTTTCTTTATATAAATCCAATAGTCTGAACCTGTAATAAGCTTTCTTTTCTCTGCACCATCTTTGAGTTACCAATTTTTATTAAGAGACTTATTTTATTAAAAATCAAGACCATTTAACCGATAACTGGCGTTCAAAGAAATGTGATTTAATTTTTAAAAAAAGGGGATGAAATAAATAAAAAATCAAGAAAAAAAACAAAATTTACAAACATTAATTTCATGCAGCTTCTTTGACATTTTCTTAAAAATATTTCAATAAAATCCGTAGAACATTTTACTATACCATATAACCATCAATAAGCATAATGCAATACGTTCAGTGTAGTAATCGATTTGGCTATCTTCAATGCAAAACACTAGTAGCCAATGGGATTGCGAGGTTTGAATATTTTCTTTTGTTTTGATTATTGAAATTTTAAAAATTTGTGAATACCCCTCCCAGACTCACTATTGCATGCATATACGAATACGTATTAGCCATATTACGTATTATCCACAGACGTCATTCGCAGCCTATCGATAAATGCATTTATATTTGAGATTTAAATTTACAAATATATTAAAATAGGCAACGAAAAGTTAAAATTAAAATTAATAAAGTCCTATTTGAAAAACCAATCCATTATATTTAAAAGCAATTGAAATAATTAACTGAGTAATAAAATATTATTACCATTCACTGTAATAATATAAACAACATGGTAAACTATTATTATTTCAATGATGGGCTTAGATTTTTGATATAATAAAATCGTGGAGATGTTTGAAAATTTATTTCAAATTGAATATTGTAATAAATGAATAAGTTATTAATTTTGAGTATTCTATATCTCAGTATATCCCAAGGGTTATATAAACTGCCGGGGTAAAAACCGTTATATTTTCATAAAAACTTAATCCGAAAGTTCATTTCAAATATGAATCAATAAAAAACACATAGTAATTTCTCTTTGAATATTTTTCGATCAATTTATATTAGAAACATTCATAACTATACAATTGATTTTTGATCAAATAATATTGATTTAATTGACCTAATAATAATAATAATTATAATTTTGAAGTTTTTCATAAAACTGTGAACAAAAATGTATTTCCCTACATTTTACAAGTAACGTTGGTATTGCCAAGGTAAAGAAGCATTTTGCATTCACATTTCCACAGCTTCTTTTCATAGTTCTTATTAATTAATTTTTACTCAATGGTGTTATTGTTCAGTTTATTTTTGAAACTATTCATATCCTTTCCTAATTAACTGGTTAAGGTTTAACTCAAATAAGTTAATATTAGAATGTAAAGTAATAATGTCCAAAAGAACCTTAAACGACAAAAATTCAAAGTATTTAAGAGTCTTTAAGCATTAACCAGCATATTGGTGCATTTAAAAAATTATATGGATTGAAATATTTGCACCTGAAACATTAATATACGTACAATAATTCTACATATAACTAAAGGTATTAAGGTCACAACATTTAAGTTATTGAATTAATGAAGCATTGCACTTTCCTAGAAGAAAGAATAATTTGGTAATAACTTAATAGGGAAAAAAAAATTATGAAATTATAATCTTTTGCTCAAAGTTCAAACGCATGGCTATAGAATTTTCAACTAAAAGCGAACTATCGATAGATACCCACAAAAAAATGTTTTTTTTTTTTGTTAATCTTTGAAGTAAATAGCAATAATATGGATTTCTTTCTTATGCATCAAATCACTAGTGACGATCGCATCTATTAAATAAAAATACAATAAAACATCTTCATCTGCGATTTTCTTAGAGTCTAAACCTGTAGAAAACTTTTATGAACTAAACTGAAATATAAAATGGGGCCACATATTGAAGTAACAAGTATTTTATATGCAAATAATTTATATATTATTTAAAGAAAAAATAAATAAATACATCACAAATTGTTGCATATTATTAAACGTAATATTTTTCAAATCAATACCACCAATTATTGTAATAGTGGTTGTAGTAGTAGCTTTCGGGGTAAGCGTATTGTTGTGGAAAATATGGAGGACTTCTGTGCAAAGACCAATAAGTGGAATCAGTTTTCAAATCATCACTGACCCCTTTTGTTGGATTATCGATTTCAACTTTTGGATCACCGCTAGTTGATCGTCGATAACGTGGTTGAGGCCTCAATGGATAACCATTGGCCGAAACGATAGCAATTAATGCCAAGCACAAAACCAAGGAAATCTAATGGAAGAAAATTGAAAAAATTAAGTAAACAAATTTTTGATTTGAGAAAATTCCCTCCTTTACTTACAGTTAATTTTGCCATTGTTGAGATTGTTGAGCTTACTTGTATTCGAGTAGAATGTAAAGTATACATATTTCAACCAATTTTCGGATATTTATACTCAAATAGTGATGACAAAAACTGGATTGAAATTTCAAAATTTAAATTTATGGTGGCAATTTCGAAAAAAATTAGTTACTTTTCAAGAATGCTAATTTGGATCATTCTGTATAGAATATGTGTGGAAATGATTGAACAATATTCATTTTTGGATACAAGAAATTCAATCGTTAAGAAAAATCACTCAATTATGGGATAGAATTGAATAAAGTACAAATAATTAGAGACAGAATAAAACAGTTAGATTTAAAGTTGCAGAAAAAAGAATCAAGAAATTACAAACAAAATCTTTCAATGTTAAATTTGTAATAGTTACTACCAATTACTCCACCAAGTTATATCACCAACAATAAAAACCAGTCCCAAATTGCTAAATCATAAGTCACTACTTTTTACTACTTTTACGTTAATTCTATAAATAAAATTGAGTTTCATTAACTCCAAAGTCGATGAACTTAAACTTGAAAATTTTAAAAAGTTGTTTTCAGATTGAATAATTTTAAGAGATTTGTAATCATTGTCCTAAGTCTTGACCATATAACAAAGGCAAAAATTGATTGATTTGACTTCAAAATTTCCATCGGTAAACCAATAAATTTATATTGGGTAACTTTTGAGACGGTTTTTATGAATTTCTTTTGAGTATAAATTGGCAAAAATTTGTTGGCAGAAGCATAATTCACATTCGACTCGAATCTGAACAACTTATTCAAACTTAACAAAATGGTTAAAATCGCTGTAAGTAATTTAAGAAAAATTTATTGTTATTTGAAATTTAATTGTCTTATTTTGTATCAATTTAGGTTTGTTTAGCCTTGTGCTTGGCTTTAATCGCTGTCGTTTCGGCTAATGGTTTTCCATACAGACATCAACTCCGTCATCGACGTGCCATCAATGAAGAACCCCAAGTTGAAACTGATAAAACCATGAAACCCGTTGGTGACGATTTGAAGACTGATTCTACTTTCTGGTACCGGTACAATAGTCCAGGATTTGCTCCATACACTTATTCATATCCCGAAAGTTATTACTACAACTACTGGTGGTATTAAGCTGAAGAACATCTGAATTGAACATCCGAAATTCAAATAATTTATTAAGGGTTACTGTTTTGTCAATATGATTTCAAAATTAATACAATTTAATAAACGATTTGGAAATGAAATTTTAGTTTTGTATTTCCTTATAAGTTCCTCAAAGTTTCAATAATTCAAGTAAGATATCTCGAAATCTTACTTCTATAAAAATCGTTGTAGACGTTCAAGGAAAATATTTCTTCTTACTTCTTTCTATCTTATTTTGACAGAAATTAAGACTCCAATAGAAAACTTTTGTACATGTTAATACTTAAAGCAAATGTAAATGTGAATAGAAATTTATTTGAATTATATTTTTTCTTTTTAAGCTTTTAAAATTTTAATGATTACCTTAATAGTTATATTTAAAGGAAAATTTTTTTTTTTAAATTTACATTAGTTATTTTTAAAATTTTTTGTTGACTTCTTTTTTAAGAACCAAACAGGAACTCACTATTTATATTCTATATTTTTTTTTGTTTACTATTTTGTGAATCTAGGATAAGGATTCAAATTATATCAATCAACACTTACACAACTTGATGAATGAAGAGATAAATCACAATCTCACTATTCCATACTTTCTCCGGAAAAATAATGTGGCAGAAAAGAAGAACAGATAACTATTACAGAAATGACACGATGTATAATGCTTCAATTAGGAATTTCTGAAAGATTTGGGGCTTGAGCTATTTTTACTATAGATGATAGGTATATAAAATTATTGTCCATCAAGAAGACTTAATAAAAAATATTCGACTCAAGTGTACTTTAGCACACCCACAATCAGACAACGTTGCATTTTCGACATTGTTTTTAATTTAATTCGCGATATTTTTGTTTATTCAATTCTAATATGGTATAATTCTCTCTTTTGTGGCTAAATTTTCATTATGGACCGATTTAATAGCGAATTATAATAAAAAAATCGAAAATGCAACATTGCCAGATTGTGGGTGTGCTAAAGTACACATGAGCCAAAATTTCTTTTAAAATTTGAACAGGAAAACACCTACTACCAAACTATCGGAACGACGGCATTTGTACTCGAGAAAACGGATAGTAAAGAAAAATTTGACCTCTGATCGGAACAATGTATTGTCATTTGACATCTTCTTAAAATCACAACAATTGGGGTTAAATATTCAATCGTATATTTGGTCATTTTATTAAATTACTAGAAGATAAATAAAAATTTTGTTTAAAATGTTATTTTCTTCTCTTCAATTTGTTACACAGAAAAAAATATCGGTTAAAATGAAAATCCAATCATAACTTCAAGTTCTAATAAAGTTTCCATGTAATAAAATTACTCATTCTCTTCATACTTTCATCGTTTGTGATTGGTTGCATCGTTGCTTCATTTATTGGATTTCAACAATTCTAATTTAAGTTCTTGGTTCATCATTATTCGTTCTGTGTGTTTGGTTTTCATCGATGGTCTCTATTGGAGAATTTAATCCGTTGAAATTGAACTCTCAATTTGAGCGACCAACAAAACTAAATTCTTAAATCATCTCATTAACGAAGAAACTTCATTTGCCATTGTAAACGGGCAAAACTCAAGATCCCTTAACTTATTATATTCGGGAGAGGTATTATTATAAAGTTTCATACATGCAAAGTTATTGATTTTTTTTAATCTATACACTTCCGACTAACCGCCAGGATATTTTAATTAAATCAAGGTTTATACAAATCAATAATTTCTTCATTAATTATATAAGCAAAACTTTATCACATTTTGCTACATAAGTCAATTATAAAATACCAAATTAAGGAAAACATCGATTAAAATAAGAAACAGCAAAGATAAATAGATAAGGAAATAAAGATTTGCGACAAAAATACGTATCGAAAAATTTTATTGAACATATATTAACTGAAATTTGGACGAAGAAAGTCAAAAAACTATAGAATTTTGAATGTTACATAATCGAAAATAAACAATTTGGAAAAAAATATTCTCTACAATTTTTGAAATAATATCGCTTTATGGCTTAATACCACCAGTAGTTGTAGTAGTAACTTTGGGGGTATGAATAAGTGTATGGAGCAAATCCTGGACTATTGTATCGGTACCAGAAAGTAGAATCAGTCTTCAAATCGTCACCAACAGGTTTCGTGGTTTTATCAGTTTCGACTTGGGGTTCTTCATTGATGGCACGTCGATGACGGGGTTGATGCCTGTATGGGAAACCATTAGCCGAAACAACAGCAATTAAAGCCAAGCACAAGGCTAAACAAACCTAATTAGATACAAAATAAGTCAATTAAATTTCAAATTTCAACAAATTTTTCCCAAATTACTTACAGCGATTTTAACCATTTTGTTGAGGTTGAATAAGTTGTTCAGATTCGAGTCGAATGTGAATTATGCTTCTGCCAACAAATTTTTGTCAATTTATACTCAAAAGAAATTCATAAAAACCTTCCCAAAAGTTACACAATTTAAATTTATTGACTTACCGATGGGAATTTGGAAGTCAAATCAATCAATTTTTGCCTTTATTTATGGCCAAGATTCAGGACAATGATTGCAAATTTCTTAAAATTATTCAATCTGAAAACAACTTTTTAAACTTTTCAAGTTTAAGTTCATCGACTTTGGTGTTAAAGAAACTAAATTTATTTATAGAATTATCATCAAAGTAGTAAAAAGTAGTGACTTATGATTTAGCAATTTTGGACTGGTTTTTATTAATGGTGGTATAACTTGTTGAATTAATTACTATTATAAATTGAACATTTAAAAATTTTGTTTGTAATTTCTTGTTTTTTTTTGCAACTTTACATCTAACTTTCATATTTTGTCTCTAAATATTAATGCTTAATTTGATTATATCCCATAATTGAATGATTTTTCTTAACAATTGAACTTCTAGTATCCAAATATGAATATTGTTCAATCATTTACACACATATTCTATAAAAAATGATCCAAATTAGCATTCTTGAAAAGTAACTAATTTTTTTTCGAAATTTCCACCATAAATTTAAATTTGGAAATTTCAATCCAGTTTTTGTCCTCACTTTTTGAGTATAAATATCCGAAAATTGGTTGAAATATGTATACTTTACATTCTACTCGAATACAAGTAAGCTCAACAATCTCAACAATGGCAAAATTAACTGTAAGTAAAGTAGGGAATTTTCTCAAATCTAAAACCAGTTGACTTAATTTTTTCAATTTTCTTTCATTAGATCTCCTTGGTTTTGTGCTTGGCATTAATTGCTGTCGTTTCGGCCAATGGTTATCCATTGAGGCCACAACCACGTTATCGACGATCAACTAGCGGTGATCCAAAAGTTGAAATCGAAAATCCAACAAAAGGGGTCAGTGATGATTTGAAAACTGATTCCACTTATTGGTCTTTGCACAGAAGTCCTCCATATTTTCCACAACAATACGCTTACCCCGAAAGCTACTACTACAACCACTATTACAACAATTGGTGGTATTGATTTGAAAAATTTTGCGTTTAATTATACGCAACAGTTTGTGATGTATTTATTTATTTTTTCTTTGAATAAAATATAAATCATATGCACATAAATTACTTGTTACTTTAATTTATCCCCCTTTTTACATATCAATTAAGTGGCTACTATAAAGTGTGTTACAGGTTTAGACAATGCGAAAATAGTTATTGACCATTTTTATAGCATTTTATGTTGGTTTTATTTTTGTCAAATTAAGCTGTGAACAATCAAAGCTATTAGGTTTTCGAAGCATTAAAAGGAATTTTAATAGTAAATTCTTCATAGATAACCAGAAGAAAGTTTCATTCTTTTAGGAGTATCTATCGATCATTCGTTATTAGATAAAAATGCTTTTGCTATACGTTTAAAGTTGGAGTAAAATATTATAGTTTTTTAAATTATTTTTCCCTTATAAATATTGACCAAATTTTTTTTTTCTACGATAGTAGAGTGCTTCATTAAGTCAACTGTATAAATGTTGTGAACTTAACACTTTAGTTATAAATAGAACTTTTAAACGATATTAATGTTGCAGGTACAAATTTCTCGAATATATCCATTAAGGTGGTGAATGCTTAAGGATTGTTGCTCACTTTAAATTTTTGTCATATTAATTTTGTTGGGTATTTTTTCAACTTGTTTTGTCCATTATATAAACCTATATGACTTAATCTTTTTCCGATATAATTTGAAAGGTCATAAACAGTCCCAAAAATGAACACAAAAATTATACTGTTGAGTAAAAAATTATTCATAAGGACTAAGAAAAGAAGTAGAATAAAGGTAAATGCAAAATAAATATTTCCATTGAGAATGGCAAGATGTTTTAAAAGATTCAGTAAAACAAATTTTGGTATAAAATGGCATGAAAAACAATACTTTCTAAGAATAAAGAAAATTCAAAATTAAAAAAACCCAGGCCAATTAAATTTAAATCATTTGGTAGAAAATCAAATGCTAAGTAATGAATTTATTCATCATTAATGGTTCGAGTGAAAATTATATAACACTTATGGTACTATGTAATCTTCTTAAATTTATACTCCAAATGAACAATTATGATTTAATGTTAATGCAAATATTACGGGCATTACTCCTGAAGTATTATTACCCTCGGAATATACTGAAAAATAAAGCAATTAAATTTACAAACTTAATAACTGATCAATATTTTACAATGTTTGATTTTTAATAATTTTCAAAACATCCCTATAACTTCCATATATCAAAGATAAGATAGTTCAAATTCATGTTTGCAATTAATTTACAATGGTTATTACCAATACCTTTTACTACTAGTATTTGAAATAATATTCTCAGCTTATTATTTCATTTCCCTTTAAGATTAATGAAATAGTTTTTCAAAAAGAAAATATTTTTGTAGTATATAAATTATTTCTGTCTATTACAAAAAAAAATGTTAATTTAACACTTTAATTCGAATGCATGTATCAATAAATGAGGAATGACGTCAGTGCGTTCACAATACGTTCCATTGCGTATACGTGTTCGTATATGCAAGCGGTATAGAGTCTGGGAGGGGTATTTACAAATTTTAAAAATTTCAACAATCAAAACAAATGAACATTTTCAAATCTTGCGATTCTATTGGTTAATAGCTACGAGCATTGAAGCCTGTGTGCTGCATATTCATGACTTATCTTAATGAGCATACATATTCAGCCTAATGATACTTATGTGAAGAATACCATCCGTTAATATTTTTAAAAAATGAAAGAACAACAGTATGAAATAAATATTTGTAAATCTGTCATTATTTACGATAATTCTTTAACTCGATATTTTACTTCATATTGTATTACCTTGCAAATTAAAAAAAAAACATTTCCATTTACTTGTTCACTAGTTATTGGTTTAATAATCTTCAATGATTATTCTTAAAATAATAAATAAATCAGTTGCTTATTAACGATTCACGATGTAGGATTTTTATTAGGAAAAAAAACGATTAATTTGCAATTGAATATTTATTGTTGTGTGTAAAATTTAAAATAATGACCAGAATAAAGTTTTAAAACAGTACATCGAAAAAACATAAGTTGAAGATTGGAGTTGCATATTTCAGGTTTCCATTGTATCATATTTCACCATATTTTCTCGCTTAATACCACCAGTAGTTGTAGTAGTAACTTTCGGGGTATGAGTAAGTGTAAGGAGCAAATCCTGGACTATTATAACGGTACCAGAAAGTAGAATCAGTCTTCAAATCGTCACCAACAGGTTTCGTGGTTTTATCAGTTTCAACTTGGGGTTCTTCATTGATGGCACGTCGATGACGGGGTTGATGTCTGTATGGGAAACCATTAGCCGAAACAACAGCGATTAAAGCCAAGCACAAGGCTAAACAAGCCTAAATAGATACAAAATAAGACAATTAAATTTCAAATTTCAACAAATTTTTCCCAAATTACTTACAGCAATTTTAACCATTTTGTTAAGTTTGAATAAGTTGTTCAGATTCGAGTTGAATGTGAATTATGCTTCTGCTAACAAATTTTTGCCAATTTATACTCAAAAGAAATTCATAAAAACCTTCTCAAAAGTTTCATAATTTAAATTTATTGGTTTCTGATGAGAAATTAAAACAATCAGACCAATCATTTCTGCCTCTTTGGTAACATTAAGACTCAGGGTTGAAGTTGCAAGTTTCTTAAATTTGATAATCAATAAACAACTTTTACCAATTTTCAAGTTTAAGTTCAATGACCTTAATGCTAATGAAACTTAATTTATTTATAGATTAATTGTAAAAGTAGTAAATACCTGCAAATATTAATTTTGTAATTTCGAACTGGTTTTTCTTGACCATGACATAATTCTTTTGAATAAATGATTGGTACTGTAGAATTAACAGGGGGATCATTGTATTTGATAATTCTTAATTTTAAAATCAAGTTTTTTATATGAAAATTTTGTATAAATAACCAAAGATTTTAAGTTGAAATCATAGTTCATATTCCTATCGAATCTGAATAATTTCAACAATATCAACAATGACTAAGTTTGCTGTAAGTAATTTATTGAAAGCTCCGAGCTTTGTTATCATTGCAATTTGTTATTGATTGTAACCTTATATTTGCTTAGGTTTCCTTTGCCTTGTGTTTGGTTTTAATCGTAGCCGTATCGGCTGATTATCGTCCTTATGCCCATCCCCCACGACTTCGTCGTTCAATCAGTGATGTCCCGAAAGTGGAAACCGACAAGACGACGAAACCCGTTGGCGATGACTTGAAAACCGACTCTACTTTCTGGTATCATTACAGAAGTCCAGGATTTGCTCCATACTATTCTTACCCTGATAGTTACTATTACAACTATTGGTGGTATTAAATCACATCTTCAACCAGTATCAAATTTACTTCTCCAGCCACATTTCACTACAATGATTCGAACTTTCAATTTTTTGGCCAATAAATTTTACAGCTATCTTTTTTGATATGTTTCAATATAATTTTGTTCTTTGAAAAAAAATGTTCAGTTTTATTATATACCCACCGATATCCACCAACCGACTATCCTCTTTCGAAGCACTTTCAAAACTTTAATGCCAATTAGACTTTAGTCAATCGACAAAAATAGCCATCGTCCAGGTGTTTATTTGTGATGTTTTATCAATTACGATAAATATTCCGAAAGTTATTTTTTTTATTTAAAGTTTATGTATTAAAACGCTAAGAACTTTCATAAAGATCATATACTTTATCAACCTGATGATCAATCTGTCTTAAAATCAAAATTAGGGAATGATAAACATTTTATTTTCAACAAATTTTTAAAGTCTTATCTTTATTACTCTATACAAAATTGATAACAGCAATAATCCACTGTTCCATCTTCCAATAGAGATAATCTGGTAAAACTATCATATGTAATATCAAATAATCTACAAAATGGCAGATACATCATCCATTTTAGCCTTTTATTGTAAAAAGGATCAATTTTTGCAATTGGTACGTATTATTTTTGCTTTGGTTTTTTGCCAAGAAGATGAAATTCACAAAAAAAAAATTTAAATTGGTATTTTATTAAGGTTTTGAGCACACAATGCTCCTAGCCTAAAGTATCACAACTCTTAAATGAATTGTTACCTTAGTTTCTTGAACAGGGTCAAGAAAGTTATTACAAGTGTATAGGACTTAAAATACTAACAGAGTTATATACTAACATATGATGCAATAATTTGCACTATTTACTTCAATACATGTAAATATATAACAAATACATATTCATGCAACATTGATTGTATACAAATATCGACGGTGTACAGTACAATTGCAGCCATAATGGTTATTTAATCGTTTTAAAATCAATAAAAACTGAAAATAATTTAAAACTTAGCTATTAGAACTATTATAAAACATAAAAGGGATAAAACTGACATTAAGAATTGATAAAAACTAAAGGATCTATTCGTTAAAATTTCGGTGACCAATTTATTTGGGTGGTTCGCAATTCATTGTAGGTACTTTTCACCTTTTATTCTTATAAATATCACTACAAGATCTATACCTAGATCACGATGTAATAAGTCGTTTTAACATAACATTCTACTCCAACGATTGATCTAAGAGTTTTTGCTTGTTGTCCGGGAATTAGCTCAATATTAGATGGATTGGCAGCGCCCCATATGTATATGTGCACCATATGCCCAAGGTGATCTTAGAACCGCTTTATACATCATAATCTTTGAGGATAGATCTAGCAATGATCTTAAACCAAATAACCATTTAAGATAGCATTGGATAATCCTCAATTGTGTCACTTTTTTAGATCTCTGGGTCTTCCACGTTATACGGCGGTCTTGGTGAAAACCCAAGTATTTAATTTCGTGGACATTCTAAGAAAAACGACCATTAAGAAATATTGAACCGCATTGTTCTTTCCGAAGGGTATAAGTGATAAGTTGAGGTTTTGCCTCATTAATTCCCATGCTCCATTTCTTTTCCCACTTCATTATCCTATTTACGGGATTCTGTAAATTTTTTGATAGCTAAAAAAGGCGTTGGAGTTTGCATACAGAATTGCGGTATCATTTGCAAATGTTGAAGTAAAGATATCATTGTTCATTGGTAAATCAGTAGTGTAAATATTGTACAGGGTTGGATCAAGCACACTACCCTAAAAGATGCCAGAAATTACATCATGCAAATCACTGGTGGATTCTCTCCAGTGGATATAGAACTTCCTATTTAAAAGAATACAAGTAACGATTGAGTAAAGCTGAAATGGCAAGCACTTTTTAATTTTTTAAAGAAGTTCCTTTTGCCATACTTGATCAAAAGCTTGGGTTACTTCAAGAAATAGCACAGAAAAATATTTTTTTACCCAAGGTGTTTTTTTATGAAGTTAGTTATTCGATGAACTTTTGCAACAGTACCATGCCTTTGTCTAAATTAAAATTGGTCAGATGGGAAACCTTTTTTTTTTCGTTCAAATTAGGGATGGTTTTATTTTAATAATATTTTCAAAAAGTTTAGTTAATACCGGGAGTAGACTAATTGGTCAATAACTGCTCATTCTAGTACTATCCTTTTCCGTCATAGGTATGACACTTAAGGGGGGAAGCTGGTCCAGAGCGTGAAAAAATGGGCATAATTTATGAATTTTTTGTGACTCAACAAAATGATAAATCGCAAATCTGTGAAAGAGGTTTTATAATCTAGGTTTTAATTTACAAATACAAATTTTTTCGTGTCAATTAAATTCAAAATTACGGCTGTCCAGCATTTCTTTGGAGGCGCCTCATTTTTTAGATGGGTCCATGGCCGAAGATGTAACCTCCTTAATTTTGGTCATGGAACAAAATCCTGAAAATTTTTAATTTCTATATAACGACAGCAAGAGAGGTACGTAGGATTTTTTCGATATTTTGTTTTTTTCGCGAAATGGTGCACGTTTAAACAAAACATTAAAATTTTCACTATAAAAAAACGACAAAATTGTTGACTAAAAAAAAACTATGCAATATTAAAAAAAATCCTACGTACGTCTCCGGAGAAAGGTATTTCGAATGTACTGTCAAAATTTCGTACAGATCGGTGAAGATTTGCTCGAGTTATGTCTTCGGCCAGTTCAAAAAAAGTGATTTCGAGAAAAACGCGTTTAAAGTTTTAAGTACTATAAAATCATATTAAATGCGTATATACCTTTAATTTGCGAAAGTGTGGGCATTTAGACATTTTTGCCGGCATCCATCCTTTGGTATGTTATTTTTAAGACCCTAAAGTACCTTTTAAGACAAAAAAAAACGGTTTTTTCAAAATTCTAGACCAGCTTCTCCCCTTAAATGAAAAATAATAACAACTGATTTGAATGATTTATCGTTTTCAAACTTTAATGTATATTTTATGATCCAAAGTTTTCAGTTCTATTTTAAAAATAGTTTTTGCAATATTAAATTTCAGAAATTAATAAATATTAAAAAGGCCATTTTTTGTTAACCATGTAAACATTGTTTCAAAATATTTGGTTTCGTTATAGTTTCAAAATTAAATTTTTCAAAAGACCAATATTCCATTTACGGTTTTTTGATTTCAACTTATGCAAACGACAAACTTGTTTTAGCACCTATATCTTCAGATATAAATATCGCAAAAAGCGTAAAGAAAATCATAATATCTCGAATATTCAACTATTCAAGAAACTCAACATTTCAACAATGAAATTCACTGTAAGTAAAAAATATTTCATTATTTATTGGAAAATTAATTCAAACATTGCAATTTTAGGTCGCAATTGCTATGTGCTTGGCTTTAATTGCTGTAGTTTCGGCCAATTATCGACCATTTGTTCAACATCCTCGTCTTCGACGATCGACCGAAAATGTTCCCCAAGTGGAAACCGAAAAGCACGTCAAACCTGTGGGTGACGATTTAAAAACCGATTCCACTTTCTGGTACCATTATAGAACTCCAGCTGTTGTGGAACCCATCGTTTATTCGTACCCCGACACTTACTACTACAACTATTGGTGGTACTAAAGCTTTATGTGTAAACATAAAAAATAAACCAATTTTTGATTTAAAAAAAAAAGTTTAAAAATCTTCAATAAAGTTTTCGGCACTTAAAATGATTCTGAATTTCTTTGTTTTTCTTCGGTCTTTTCCTTATACTCTATATAAACGGAAAATGATTCCAATCCTCCTAAGCAAATTTGACAAAATCTAAATTTCAAACCTAATTGCAATATGTTTTTTTCCATAAAACATATTTTTAAAATACATAAATTCTCTTTTCCACCATTTTACGTAGGTATACAATAGTTGTTTTCCATATTTCATTCGCATATTTTCCTGAGAATATTTATTGAAAAATAACTTCGAAACTTCCCGATTTATACGAGTAAAACGAATCGAGATGGAAAATTTATTTATAGTTCAAATACCAACCAAATAAAATTCATCTCAACTATGCAATTAACTCAACAAAAAAAAAAAGAATAAAATAAATTTGCCGGCATTTTCTGGAAGACTATATCTTTCGCTACCTTTATCTTGGTAAATCCCATAAAGTCTTTGAAGAAATATTCTTAAGATCCCGCCATTATCAATTATCACAATTCACAGATCTTTTCAATTAAAAACCCAGCTTTCAAGGGAACTTCTCCATTATTTTCTGACTATAATTACAAACATTTAATTATCTCTCAACAAATTCGAGATAAACACTTAAGCCGTATAATTGAAATGCCAATCTTATATTCTATGGATTATGCAAGATATTGTGGATGATATCATCTTTTTTTTATAAAAAAAAATAGTTTCACTTACATGTCAAACTTTGAGATGAATCTGAAACAAAAAAAAAAATTCATATAAAATATTGGCAATTGTTAAAAAATGCATCATTTTATCATATTCACATTTGAGTTCAAATGGATAAAAGTTTTGCTGCGACTATCACAACAATAGCATGGCAACACAGGAGGCATTTTGCCAGGTTTTCTTTGTGGACATGTAATTCATCTTCTTGATAAGCATTTTCTCGGGTAACAATAGATAAAATAAAACGGTTTTGTTGTAAAATAAAATGGTCGAGTTTGATGTGCATTGTACAATGTACACCACTATATTTCTTTGGTTTTTAAAATAAAAACACCAAATAAAAATATGTTGAAACTTTAAAGTTAACAACTAAAATTTAAAACGTTTTTCTGTCACATTCCTATGCGTTCAAATGTTATCAACCCCATAAAAATTCCAGAGATTAATTGTTTACTTGAATTGTAAATAATTATAATAGCTGATGCCCGCAACTTCGTCTGCGTAACGTAGGTGAAGAAACAATATTCGGGGTTTTTTTAGAATTGCCATCTATTTTTCCTCAACTACAATACCGTAAACTAATCTCAGTTCTAGATCAGGATCTACAGAGAATACTTGAATGGTTTATGCAAGGTACATAACACTTAAAATTAAAAACAAATTGTAAACAAAAGTATTTGTATACATATATTAGACTGGGCCAAAAAAATCGACTCTTTTTTTTTTTGAAAAGTATATCGAAAATATTGTTCAAGGTGACAAAAAAAAATATCGGGAAGCTTTCAGCCCTTAATATTAATATTAAGAGGTCTATCATCTTTAATTTCGATTTTTTATTTGTGCTTTCATTTTTGCGTCAATGCTGTCAAACTATCAAGGAAAAAAAATTGTCTGCACATATATTTATAGAAAATTTAATTCCCTACAAAAAACGTTTCTTTAACATTTTCACCCGACTAGCTGTTTCCGAATATTCAAGCTTTAAACATTGATAAAATTTTTAGATTTATCTTCTTTATTTCGAAATTTTGTAAGTAACGAACAAATTAATATATAAGAATAAACAAAATAGATTCTTAAAGGAAATGCTCTACAAAAAAGGTCTCTTAACGTTTTTACATAAAATCACTTTTTCAAAAAATATTCACATTAAAGTTGAAAGAAAAATTAAATTATTGTTTTTTCCGTTGTTGAACCAATTTTGAAAGAGTGATTTTATGTAAAAACGTTAAGAGACCTTTTTTGTAGAGCATTACATTTCCTTTAAAAATCTATAATGTTCATTTCTATATATTTATTTGTTCGTTAGTTACAAAATTCCAAAATAAAGAAGATAAATCTAAAATTATATATCAATTTTTAAGGCTTGATTATTCGGAAACGGCGTGTCTGGCAAAAATTTTTAAAGAAACATTTTTTGTAGGGAATTTAATTTTCTATAAACATATGTGCAAATAATTTTTTTAACTTTGATAGTTTGACAGCATTGACACTAAAATAAAAGCACAAATAAAAAATCGAAATTAAAGATGATAGACTTCTTAATATTAATAATGAGATCTCAAACCTTCCCGATATTTTTTTTGTCACCTTGAACAATATTTTCGATATACTTTTCAAAAAAAAAGTCAATTTTTTTGGCCGAGTCTAATATATATTATAAGAACAATAAATTTCATTTTATTTAACACCATAAAATAACAAATTTAAAATCAGAATAAAACAACATTGCTGCCTAAAAGCTTGATTTATTTGAATTAAATATTTAGTGTGATTATTTGGGCGTTAAAACATATTGGATAAATAAGTAAAAAGAGAACCAACTATACCCTACATCCATTTATGAGCATAAGATTTACTTAGTATCGAATAAACACCATCTTCCATGGATTTTTTTTCCTCCTTTTACAAAGAAAAATGATTGGTTACTTAAAAAAGTTTATGGTAGAATTTAATTTTATTGTTGATAAAAAATTATCAAAAACCCACAAAAAAATAACAACGTCAAGAATTCAAACACTTACCAATTCCCATTATAATAAACAAGATTTTGCATTATCTTGAATGTGCAATAATTAATTCAGTATGACCTAGTTGCAGAAGATTGTGTTTGTACGACATTACTGTATTCCGTATTCGTCATTATCACATCATCCTCATTAGAAACTTTATGCTAATATCTCTAACTATAATATAGAGATATATTCACTAAAGTACACAAAAAGCCATTGAATGACGCTAATGATGCAAAGAGTCTTATCAAGTTTTCAAGGCATATTTTACTAAAAAACTTTTTTTCTTTCTTTGCGCTTTTTTTAAGAATTGGAACTAGTTTGCATAACAAATGGGTTTTTATTAAATTCGTTCCTATATCAATGCTTAAAAACCATCATTTTACAGGGTATTTACCTTAAAACTTCTAGCCGGAATAATTGCCTTTCTAAATTTCAATTATCCGATAGGAATTGTAAAAATAAAATATTAATTATTTCCAATAAAACCATTAAAAACGTAAAAAAATTAAATTTTTCAACTTTAACCAGTTTTTATATGTTTGTGCATTTTATTGCCATAATAAATCAAAAATTTTAAAATCAATGTGCTTTACATATTAATATTAAATCAAAAAGTTTCAAAATCTTTAACAAAATAATATTTATCAGTCAAAATAGAAATCGAAACATTTGCGTAAATAATTAAATATACACATTTCAACATACGTAATTCCACTTTGAAAGATGATCGAATTAATTATTCCAATATACCACTCATAATTTATGTGAGCACTCAAATTGGGTAATTGTTGAAGACAATGTCGTTTTTGTCATCCCAATTTCGGCTATAAATTTCCGAAAATTTGTCTTGAAAATCATACTTGAAATATATCTCTACTAGAGAACAAATCAAGGAAAATTCAATTTCTTCAACAATGAAATTCACTGTAAGTAAAAATCATTGTAAAGCTTATTGAAAAATTAATACAATAATTGTATTTTAGGTCGCAATTGCTATGTGCTTGGCTTTAATTGCCGTAGTTTCGGCCAATTATCGACCATTTGTTCAACATCCTCGTCTTCGACGATCGGCCGAAAATGTTCCCCAAGTGGAAACCGAAAAACACGCCAAACCTGTGGGTGATGATTTGAAAACCGATTCTACTTTCTGGTACCATTATAGAACTCCAGCAGTGGTGGAACCAATTGTTTATACGTATCCCGACACTTACTACTACAACTATTGGTGGTACTAAAGCTTTGCAAGAATTGAAAAATTATTTAGTAAATTATTCGTTTGATACAAATTTTCGGCTGTCAAAATTAAAAATTTTATGATTTTTCAATAAAATCTTCTGCTTTTGAAATTAAATATTTATATTTATATACTTATACGTCTGAATTCCTTTCAATGTTTTCCAACGATAACAAATTTTCCTTATTTTTCTTACCTAGAACTGGTTGCCAACCTTATCAGAAAATAATCACCGATATGTTCTTAAACTTCAATCCTATATACCTAAGCTCCGATTTTCAATTGAATTCTCTTCATTGGAAATTGATTTTTAAAATTTGAATTCTTTTATTGTTTTCCAGCAAGAAAATATATCCTTTTTTAGTGTAGTTTAAAATAAAAACAAAAAACTTCTTAATTTATCTAATTTTTGACTATTTTATTTAATAAACTTTCCATTATTCTTTATATTTTTTTTAATTTGAGTTGAATTATGGCCTTACAGTTTGAAGTTCAGCAGTTTATAATTTTAAGTTCAACTTTGACTTAATTGTTGACTTAATTTGTATCCATAAGTTTCATTTGATAAAAATCCAAAATACGAATCAAGTGGTAATTTAAATAGTGGTTAATATACCTATCAAGATCACAAAAATCAGAAATCTTAAAACCTATATTGTTGATTTTGATTCAATTGTCAATTGAGACTTGAGATTTAACTTCAAAGTTGGTTAATGATTTTATTTGTAACTTTAACTACCTACTTATAATATTTATTATTGCATAATGGTATCTTTCTGGAATCTTATTTGAAGAATTTTAGACCCGTTCTTCGTTTATTCATACCTCAATTCTAACTTTTAATTTCAATATTATTATTGGTGTTAAATCTAAAAATAAAAATGTAACTATTTCCACAAATTTTCCACCCAAAGAAGTTTAAGATATCCAATGAAACAAATATAGGTATATTTATTTTCTATTTTCAAGGTTTATTAAACGTTAACTTGCCATTATTGTTTTCGTGTGTTAACTATTGTCTATATAATGAAACTGAGAAAAGGATAAGTTTATAGTTACCAAAGAAAATTATTCATCCCCCTTGAAGTTAGAGGGACTGACAACAGAAAAAAAATGGAACTAATTTACCTGTTGTTGCTTTTTTTTATTAGGTACATTTAATTTAAAAAAAAATCAGTAAAGTATCTAAAATTCTATTCAGAAATAAAAATACTCCCTTACAAAATGATTAATGGGAGCTTTTTCATTAATTAACAAGAATCTTCAACACGCGTCATCAACTTTGATGGAATTAAAACAGGATTTTAATTACTGTTTATATTTTTTTTCAAATTTGATAAAATGATACGAAACTTTAGTGTCTAGACATTTTTTTTTCTGTTCAATTTATTGAAGACTTTCTAGTAAATGTAATATTCACAATTCGGCACGTATAAATTTTTTTTTTCACTAGGTTGCCCATTCCTTAAAATAATAATTTTATTTAGTGTAACTGGGAAAATATTGAATTTGACTCCTTTTAAAATTAAAAGCTCAAATTACCTCATAAGGGTAGGAAACTAAAAGATGAATGGAGACTCATATTGATATCTCAGCCGTAAGAATATGTCGATTCAAAATGATAACATATTCGTCTAAGAGATTAAAATTATTAATTTGGGTAATATTCAACCAATTTTTTTTAAATTCTTTTAATGTTCAAAGCCTAATTTCAGTTTTCGGGTCATCTAGATGTACTTTTCTATGTCTAGGAAAAAGTAAATCATAGAGAAATGTTTTGGGACCCTTTCTATACATTAAATCCACAATTTGTATCCATAGTTGGCACATTTTGTAACCGATATTGTAAGCAAAAGAGACTAAGGTAAGAGCAAAAAATATCCAGGCTCACAATAAAAGAGGGGAGGAATTGTGCAAAAAGTGGAGGACTAAACTAACCCTAGTAAATCAAAGGTCACTACAATTTTAAAGATTCCAATTATTTTGAATGGTAAAATGGTACCAAAGTAGGACTCTCATTGAACATCAGACTAACATGTAAAATTCATATAAACAAATTATTGGCTCAATTCCGCTAAAGCCTACGTCAACTAAAAGGGCTAATCACCAACAATGGTCCATTACTTTCATTAAAAAGAATGATATATTTTCAAGTCCTCCTACCAAATTCGGCATTCGGATGTGAACTCCGAAGAACAGCATCAAATGCACAATTAAAAGGGATTCAGATTTTCCCAAAAAGTGTACAGAGACTAGGATGATGGATTTCCTTTGATTAATAAAAGGTTCCATCCTGTACCAAGACCTAGACATAACGACCGTAGACAAGGAAATAGCTAAAAGATACTCGAAAATAGGCGACAACAACCAAATTATCATGGAAATTTTTAAAAATTGGGCACCACTGAGGGGACAAAGCAACCTGAATCAAAATAGGCACTTATAGACCTAATAAATCATGCAAACTAATATCAATAATAAATACAAACTTCATTGATAAATAAGTAATATAGATCTAATAATCTAAGATCCGGCTGCAAAATTAGTACCTGATTAGTTTAAATAATCAAAATCCAAAAAGGTTTGCTAAAAATACAATTTTCACTTTATTTTCCTTTTTATCACTTCTTTTTCATTTATTGTTATGAATGATTCTCTTATGAGTTCTGCTGTTAACGCGGACATACCTGTTCCGAAGAGTTACCGGATATAACGTCGCAATGGGAAAATTTTAAATAATTTTCTACAAAAAATTCAGAAACTTTTTGTCAAATGTGTATGTTTAAGACAGTAAAAAGTAGATATAAATTAGGTATAAATTTTTTTTTTTGGGGGGAAAAAATTGTTGAAAATATGCCATTTTTTCCCCGATTAACTCATGTAACCCCTTAAATATGTATTTGTTTTTAATTTAACCCATTTTTGAAGTCGATCTCAAATAAATATAAAAAAATATTGTCGATCATACTAGTATAAAGTTTGTCCACCCTTGATTTACATTCTTTAGGTAAGCTATAGTCACCAAATTTCGTCCCCAAGCTTAATTTCACCCCCTTGGGTATCTTTTTTTCTAAATAACACCACCTAGTTTTTATAATTTGGATTTAAAGTCAGTTAAGTCAGACAATCATTTCAAATTTTTAGCGGTGAAATGTTGGGTCTGTGTCAAGATATTTAAAAAAATAAAAAACTTGTCAAGGTAAGTTTTTGATTGAAATACTATCGATAAGGTTTAAATGGTGATGTTCTTGAATTATTTAAACGAAATTTTGCTAAAATTTGATGTTATCGCTTAGAATTAAATCGATTATATTTTCATTTAGGTTATGACATGCGTTTTTGGTTGAATACATGTTGTCAGCATAACTGGCAAATTCCTAATATCATCCCCTTACATAAGCCTAATATCGCCCCCGGGACGATATTGAGATTACTTCGTTATTCGGCAGTTGTATTTTTTCAACAATCATTTTTTCAATAAAATATTTAGTGTGGACGAAACAGGGATCAGCACCATGATAAAATGGGAGAAAAGTGGATAGGATGCACAAAATGTTTCCAATGGATGCATGAGGATTCTGTTGAAAATCCAGGGCCTAACTTTATCTGTTCAATTTGCTTAGAGAATTAAAATTACGTAAAGTTTAAACTATAGGTACATCAATGATTAATAAGTCTGATTAGATATTGTTATTATTATGATTATACTAATAATTATATATTGTTAAAAATATAGTTTATGTTTATGTAAGTCCTGATTATTGAGATCACAATATCGTTCCCGGGACGTAATTAGGTGCCCAAAAAAGTATTTTCAGAATGTCTACCTTTTTGTTAAGAATATTTTTGTATAAATAATAAAGAATTTAACAGATTTTTTTTTTATTTAAAATAATAAAGAAATGTTATAACTAAACTTTGACGTTATATTGATTACTTTAATCGCAACATTTTTTTTCAAAATTTTTATTTTTCAAAAAGGGGAAGTTATCTGGTGACTCTACCTTATTATTTTTCATTCGCATGATCAATAATTCTTCTTTAATCTGTAATTATCAAGTCGGTCTTGAAGAGGAATAAAAGATATTTGAGGAATTTCTTTATATTTGCGGGAAATTTTATATTGTGCTAAGCATTCAACTCGTGAACGAATAAACATTGTGTTATAGCACTTGTGCTATAACACATTATTCAATTTAAACTGCAGTCACTCAATATATTCAACTCGAAGATGTTTGATTTTGAAAACAAACACTGATAAGATGAGTGGGAAGATATTATATATAGCACGTGGAAACTATATTATTTCAATTCCCCAAAGATAACGGAGACCAAATCGTTCGTGCTCCTCGTCCCCCATTTAATTTTAGCCGGTGCACGATGAAGCGTACCATCCTTGACAAATTGTCTTCAGGGAATTGTAGGTTTTAAGTCAAGCAGCTACTTGATATTTTACTCGTTCGTCATCAAAACGATTTCACTTTTTCATCATCTTACACAAAATTTCTCTATCCAATTGAGAAAATATTCGCCTCTATATGTGCGTAGATATATAAGCACTAAAATAACACAAACCGAAGAGAATCACATTTGACATGGGCTGTTATCAAAAGGGTGGCAATTGCTTCAATTCTACAAAAGGCAATTTATGTGGGTGGCCTATATGTATGTGTTGAAGGAGATTACAAGAGCAATTTATGACAGCGGTTAAGTGTCTGTTGGAAAACTATTCAAATGCTAATTACTAAAAGGGAATATTGTTATTAAATAGATTTTCATATTACCGTTATATTCTATTTAAAGTGGGCTTCACTTGTGCCATGAATAATTCGTTTGCTGTTCCGTTTGTCACAAAAGTGTTGAATCAAATGTTACGAGAATTACCATTTTCAATGATATATTAACTGTTTGAATCATTAGCTTTATTAAAAATTCCGAGATAATTCATTTTCCGACGATCAATTATTGGATGGTGGTTTTTAAGGACTAATTACCTTGGTCCTTTCCAATTATTATTCAAGAGAGAATAATTAAATTATTGCCATGTAATTACGATCATTAATCATTTTAATTTTTCCCAAATCCTTATTGATTTGGGAAGTTTACGAGTGGATTGCACTGAAGAACTATCATTGATACGGTACGTGCCTTGCAGAAGTACATTGAAACATGAAACTTGCCTAATGTGTCAACATATATTGCACACTAAACCACTCTCCTAAATACAAGAGAGGATTGAACATTACAATGTCCCTATTATCTTACACTTACTCAAACGTACCAATCTCTTAACCTAGTGGAATAAATGGCGTAGTGCTTCCCCTAATTTTCCATTAATGGGTAGGTTGTGCATTGAAAGCCTTCAATGCAATTCCATTGAAATGGTAGCATTGTGGTCAGGTGACGGACCCTTAAGAGTGATAGCCACGGAAAATCCTTTTCTCTATAGTAATATAAATTAATTTTTAATCAGTTTTGTTACTAAATTATATTTAGTATGTTTTTTGGGATAAACTTTTAATCAAAAAATATAAATTAGGCTTTCTTATAAATTAGGTGAAATAAATATAAATTCTCCTAATATAATAATCCTAATTTTTATTGATTTTTTAACTTGTTGGCTATAGCTTGGCTAATGTGGTTTTAGCTGAGCTACTAGCAGGGAACACTTGAGGGTCTGATGCCTCTCGGGGAAAATATCAGTTAATTATTCACCATTATAATTAGCTATACATTATACGGTTTACATTAAATACATTCGACATTCAACAATTATCGTTCGGAACAGTGTTTTTGTTAATTTTTTGCCCCAAAATTATAGTATGTTTTTTTGGATGAATTTTTAGTCTAAAAATATAAATTAGTGATTTTTTAACATGTTGCTTCTAGCTGAGCTATCAGATTCGTTTAACACTTGTCAAGGGTAGCCATCAATTGATTGCCCTTAAATCCCTAAAAAAGCACTTAAATATTGTTTTTTTTTTTTTGTCAAATTAAGTTATAATACAGGACCCGACTGCGAAATTAGTCACGTAGAGTCACCAAATAACGTCCCCTTTTTTGGAAAATAAAAATTTTGAAAAAAAAATGTTGCGATTAAACTAATCAATATAACGTCAAAGTTTAGTTATAACATTTCTTTATTATTTTAAATAAAAAAAAAATCTGTTAAATTCTTTATTATTTATACAAAAATATTCTTTACAAAAAGGTAGACATTGTGAAAATAATTTTTTGAGCACCTAATTACGTCCCGGGAACGATATTGTGATCTCAATAATCAGGACTTACATAAACATAAACTATATTTTTAACAATATATAATTATTAGTAAATCATAATAATAACAATATCTAATCAGACTTATTAATCATTGATGTACCTATAGTTTAAACTTTACGTAATTTTAATTCTCTAAGCAAATTGAACAGATAAGGTTAGGCCCTGGATTTTCAACAGAATCCTCATGCATCCATTGGAAACATTTTGTGCATCCTATCCACTTTTCTCCCATTTTATCATGGTGCTAATCCCTGTTTCGCCCACACTAAATATTTTATTGAAAAAATACAACTGCCAAATAACGAAGTAATCTCAATATCGTCCCGGGGGCGGTATTAGGCTTATGTAAGGGGACGATATTAGGAATTTGCCAGTTGTGTTGACAATATGTATTCAACCAAAAACGCATGTCATAATCTAAATGAAAATATAATCGATTGAATTTTAAGCGACAACATCAAATTTTGGCAAAATTTCGTTTAAATAATTCAAGAACATCACCATTTAAACCTTATCGATAGTATTTCAATCAAAAACTTACCTTGACAAGTTTTTTATTTTTTTAAATATCTTGACACAGACCCAACATTTCACCGCTAAACATTTGAAATGGTTGTCTGACTTAACTGACTTTAAATTTAAATTATAAAAACTAGGTGGCGTAATTTAGAAAAAGATACCCAAGGGGGCGACATTAAGCCTGGGGACGAAATTTGGTGACTATATCTTATAAAAAAGGGGAAAGTATAGAATAGACAAGTACTAGAAATGGGTTGGTAGGAATGCATGGGACAAATTTTGTTCAAGTTGGTATGTTTTGCGCTCTGTATACTCGTTTGCGAAATATCGTTATTTTCATCACGTGTTGACATCTACCGCCATATTTAAAATATTCAGAAATAAACAATCAACGTGGAAATAAAAATTAACTGGAAATATTAAAAGGAATGGATATAATTCATGATCTTGTACCCAAAAATAAAATAAAAGGTCAAAGTAAAATAATGAACAATACAGGCATACTGAAATTGATACAATAACTTCATATTTTATTATTTTTGCGAATAAGCTCAAAAATTTTGCAGACATTTCCATAGAAGTTCTCGTTTGATAATTTTTTTTTCTTATTATTGTTGAGTTTTTACGGCGAAGCGAAATCGATCAGTGAAAAATTGTCAAGCCATTTATGTAATGCTAGCAATTGGAGAATCCTTTAATAAAATATTTTTGTTATTTTTAGATTTTAGATTTTTTAAGTTTAAATACATGTTTATAAATATTTTAAGTTATAGTTGATGTACTAATTAATAAAATTTAATAAATCTTAGAACAATTATTCAAATGGTTGCTCACAAAGTTTCGATGGTAAAAGAAAGTATACCAGTACCATTTTTTAACAAAAATTAAGCGAAATAGGTTAAAATTAACGTATTAATGAATTGAATATTGACCATATGTACAAAATCTAAATATGTTTAGCATAATTGAGAAGAGAGAAGACAATATTTTATAATAGCATGGGTACAAGTAGCTTTTGTACATACCACTAACTCAATGTTTTATTTTCTATTCAGTTTTTAATTCAATTCACGAATAAATCAGCCGTGATTAATAGGTAGCTACAAAAGATCAATTATTAACCGAAACTGAATTATTAACAAATTTCCGAATAGAAAAAGTTCGCGAATTTTTAAAAAAACCAAGTAGAGAGTGAGATGTCACCAGAGAGTGCCTTGTAGAATAAGTACTAGTGCCAAATCATGAAAAATTTATTAAACCAAAATTATGTATTTATAATATATATTCTAAAACACAAATATTATTTACTATATAACGTATTTAACTAAAACCATCTTCTTCGTTTCTTATTATATATATTTTTAAATTCACTGGCCTCCATCTCTACTACCACATCTTTGGGACAATTATTCAATTGAATATATGTACTTTGTACATTGACGGGAAATACGTTTTATCTAAAGAGAATTGCTTTGGAAATTTCTGCAAAAATTATAAAGATATTAGCAGTAATAAGAAAAACACGAAGTAATTATTTCAGTATTCCATATACCAGTATTGTTCAATAGTTTATTTTATCTTTTTATTTTATTTTAGGCATTAAATCATAAATTATATCCATTCCTTTTAATATTTCGAGTTAATGTTTATTTCTTTCAATTTCAAATATAATAGATGTCAAAACGTGGTAAAAATAACGTTATTTTGTAAACAAGTAAATAAGACGTGAAAACATACCAACTTGAATAAAATTTACCCCATGCATTCCTACCAATCCATTTCTAGTACTTGTCTATTCTATACTTTGACCTAAAAAAATGTACCAAATCTTTGCATATATTTCTATTTTTTTCCAAAGTCTATAAATACTTATTTGTACCCTATTATAAGTTTACTAACCCACACATAACATCAATTTCATTGAGAATATGAGAAAATTAAAATAAAATTTAAACACTTAAGAAGTTTGCAAGAAAGTAAGAAAAAAAATGCATGAAAATAATGTTTTTTTAAAGCACAATCCATTATTTCAAACGAGCTTTAAATTGGGAACAATCTGCTATACGTGTGAGACGAATTCTCGTCGAATGCAGCAAGGAAAAACATATTTTTTTTTGTGCGCACATGCACGTTGCACATATACCTATAGCGCATACAAGTCACTCGACATTAGTATTCCGACGAAAATTCGGAATTTTCTTTCCGAATAAAATACCTTAGGTACATATACAGGAGTGGATCAAGAATTCTGCGAACATTTCGTGACAGTATAGCGGCAAAGGGTTTTTGTCGGTGGCGTAAATCGATATTGGCCGCACTATATATGCTCAACGGGCAATGTACGAGAGTGAGCCGAGAGGCTTTTTCGTCGGTGGCACTTTGCCGTGGAGAAAAGCACTGGTAAAAGCTCATTTTCTACGTCTGTCCTCGTTTGTGAGCTACCGCGAAAAGCTCATCCCCACAACGCATCAATTCCACTCACCTTATGACCCACATGTCGCAGCTCAACAGCAGAATAACTGTTTGTTTTCCATAAGCTAACAATTTGTTTTCACTACAGACACTCGAAGCGAAAGCTGCTCAGATGAAAAACGCCGAAAAAGTTGGCGACGTTTTTTTCTGTTTTTTTTTCCCAAAAGCTCTTTAACAATGTTCAACGAGATCACTACAGGTTCATTTTACAGTTCTTGTTATTTTTATTTGAATCAATTTAAAACATTGCATTTTCTAGTACAAGCAATTATCCTCATTGTCTACGGGAAAAAAAGCAAAGGTTTTGTTGGTTTTTCTCCGTTAAACCGATTTGAACTAGTCGTTACTGTAAAAGTATCATAAAGATCTGTGAAAAAAATTTAACAAAACTAAGATTTTTGATGTGAAGTTGAGTGGGGCTTAAAAATCCGCGAGCATAAAGATCCACGATGAGTATCCAAAATACTAGTGGTATATTGCTCTATTTAACTATTATAGTTGGGATGAGGAAGTGTAAGAAGCATTTCGAGGCCATCCTGGCAATTAAGCTACATCACAGATAGGAGATTTACGACGGCACCGCGATATTTTTACGAAAGTAAAATTTTTAGTTATTATTCTTTTGGGTTTCCAGCAGTAATATTGCTTTGACTAGACTAAAACATAATTTAATAGTATATGAGATTTAGTGGTATTTCAGGATTTATTATTAGTTTTTAGCTTATTTAAACAGTAAACTAGTTATGACCTAGTAAAAACACTTGAACGTAATTGGGGTAAAAAGGTCCACGTGGACCTTTTTCTTACCCAGCCACGTGAAGATTGAATTCAACGCAATCTATGCAAGCAATGGACCCATGAAAACTGTATTTTTAACCGAGGGTTCATTTATTTCGGTTGTTATAATTGTGATTCAGGAAACAATAAGTCTGATTAAGTTAAAATAAAGTTATAAAAAAATATTACTTATGTTACAATTAATGCCAATATTATTATAAAGAAAAAAGAGTTTTATGTTATGTTTAAAATGACTGTAATAAAATTTTCCAAATGAAAATCCAGAAATATTTCATTGATTCAAATACTGTTATTAATTCATAACACCTGTCAGATGCTTAAATAAATACAGGACCTTTTGCCCCTTAGCTGTCCCTTTTTGCCCCTACTAAGGGGCAAAAAGAGACAGACGACAAAATCTAGAAAAAATGTAAAATGACAAACTTCTATATGGATGATTCCATTAAAAATTAAATAAAACATGGTCAGATATTTTTTCTTTGGTTAGGATTATACGTTTCAAATTAATTAGATTGGTTTTCACAATATAATACGGAATAGTAAAATTGGACCTTTAAACCCCATCCTCTCCTACGACTGCCATTTTTTTAGTAAGCTCTATAGATAATAAGTAAACCTATTAGAGAAAAATAAAGATACATGGAAGAATATTTACCTTACTATTTGATCTACTACATGATTTTTTTTTCAATTCATCGTTGGTTACCTGTAAAAATTAGCCTTTCTTCTCCCAATTAGAACGATGATTCCTAAGAATTTGTACAGAGGTATGAAAATTATTAGACTCAAAAGAAAAATTTTACTTTCTTCCAGCAATGTATCACCCAGACTGTAAAACATCCAACATCAGTTATGGTTTGGAGCTGCAGTCAGCAAAGGATATCGGTAGGATATCGGTAGGATATACATTGTGGAAGGTACTATGAGGCAAGACCAATAATACAAGTCATGGAAACGAGGTTATTGCCTCAAACTAAAGAGTGGTTTCCGGAAGAAAATTATCTTTATGCGAAATGGAGCTCTTTGCCATAAAGCCAAAAAAGTTATGGATTTCCTTAAAAATTCTAACATTAATGTGCCTTTTTGGCTAGGAAATAGTTCTGATGCTAATCCCATAGAAAATTTTTGGGCTATAGTGAAGAAAAAACTAAAAAAAATAAACTATTACAACACGGATGGATCTGATTACCGAACTCATTAAGATTTGGCATTATAATAAAATATAAATGCAAAAAATAGTATAGAGCATGCCAGGATGAGAAAAAAAAATTATAAACAATAAAGGGTACCACACAAAATGTTAGACGAATGAAATTATTGTACTTCTTAAATTTATGACATTTAAAAACAAAAATGTGTTTTTTTTCTCTTGAGTCTAATGATTTTCAAACCTCCGTATTAGACTGATTCAAAAAAAAATTATGAATTTTTTTTCTTAATTATATCGAAAATATTGTTGGGAATGACAAAAAAAATCCTGTGAAAGTTTAAGCTCTTAATATTAATATTAAGAGGCGCCGCATCGCACATTCTGATTTTCCATTTAAATAACATGGAAACAATATTCTCTTGCACTTTGGAATTTTATAGCTCACGTTGGTGACAATATTTCGGAATAACCAAGATATATTCTTAAAGAAAATTGAACGATCTACAAAAAAGTTTTGTTACAAGTTTTTGATTTATTTATTCATTCAAAAGTTATTCGAGGTCAAAGTTGAACTAAAGAGAAGTTTTAATATTTTTTCAATTTTTTGACGCAACCATCAATTTTATGAGAAAATTATAAAGGACAATTTTTATTTTTTTTATTTCAATTAAATAACTTAGGACCTGTGAAAATATCAAAAACTTTTATAAAGATAAGTTATAGAAAAAAAGTGCTATACAAAAAATGTCTTATAAAATTTACTCATAAAATTGATGGTTGCGTCAAAAAATTGAAAAAGTAATAAAATTTCTCATTAGTTCAACTTTGACCTCGAATAACTTTTGAAGGAATAAATGTATCAAAAACTTGAATTAGCCCTTTTTTGTAGATCGTTCAATTTTCTACAAGAATATACCTTGGTCATTCCGAAATATTGTCGCCAACGTGAGCTATAAAATTCCAAAGTGCAAGAGAATATTGTTCCCATGTTATTTAAATGGAAAATCGAAATTTGCGATGCGGCACCTCTTAATATTAATATTAAGAGCTTAAACTTTCACAGGATTTTTTTTTTGTCATCCCCAACAATATTTTCGATATAATTAAGAAAAAAAATCATCATTTTTTTTTTTGAATCAGTCTACTCTGTATATATCTATGAAAATAAGTTATTCACGTATTGTTCAAATTATTATCCTCAGCATTATCTAACAGGAAAACTTTCACGTTTTTTTTTCGAGGAAAAGGTTTTTAACCAACCCAACCCTTATAGATTTTATTCCCAAAAAAAAAATCCTTTATATAAAAGAGGAAACTAATTTAGCAATTTATCTACTTCATTGCAAAAGAAAGGAAAAAACTTTCAAGTTTCTTTCTATTCTCTGGTTATTTTAACAAAAAAACAAATCTTCAGCCACCTAATGATTTAACAAAAAGAACACAAAATACGTTAAAATTTGTCCTTGTTAGCCACAAAAACGGAACATTGATTTTTTTTTAAAAAAAAATATACATCAAGTGCCCACTAATGGCACATAAAAGATAAACAAACAGAAAGCGTTTTTATTTTCATTCACAACTTTCAAAACACGAAAAAGATATAAAAGATAATATTATTTTCTCGATAAAATTGAAGCATCAATAGAGAAATAATTAAAACCGCCAATATTCCCATAGAATAAATTCAATTGTATTTTCCAATTGACAGTATGAAAGAAAACTTTTCAAAGCTTTGTTCAAATTGATTTCTATAGTTAAGAAAATAGAGATAATTTGTTGGGAAGTTTTGATACAAAATTATAATTAAGGATATAGGTTTTTTTAATTGAATACTTCGAATTACAAATATTGTGACTATAAACTTAGAGCGAAATACGCAAATTTAATTAGTTTAAATAGTGAAGTTTGTAGTTGAAATAAGCTTCAATTCAAATAACTATCAACAGAGAGTAGTAAGACATAAACAGATATTACGAGTGTAACGTACATTGTTAATAATTCAATTTAATCAATGTATCTTTAGCCTAGTTTCAATTAAATCTAAAAGCTTTGAAACGTTCCCTCATTCACTCTTGCATACCTAATAAACGAGGTACGTATGCACAGTAAAGTGCACATAGAAAATATTGAGTAATTGCAATCCTATTTCCTATCTATTTAAAAAAAAAAAGAACTGAATTTTTGTGTAGAAAATAATTTTCACTCCTCAGTTTTTTAATTAGATTTTCCACGTTAACTTGTGGCGCTTCAGAGATTAAATATTATTCAATTTTTATGAATTGAAAAATTGATTTAACCCGTATTGACTTCTATTTAATTTCTTGAATATAAGTTAACAATTGTTTACGTAGGTGGCTTATTCTTTTTAGTTACACCAATAGTATGTAATAAAATACAAAACTCCATTTTTTATTGGGTATCTATTCAAGATGGCTGTATTTTGGATGATGATATGATTGGTTCGTCATCATAAAGTAGGCGAGGGCTTTTTGATATTTCCTCTTAGGACACTAAATTATTGTTATTATCATCCTAATGATATTTGGGTCAAAGTATAGAATAGACAAGTACTAGAAATGGGTTAGTAGGAATACATGGGGGAAATTTTGTTCAAGTTGGTATGTTTTTGCGCCTTATTTACTCGTCTGCAAAATTAACGTTATTTTCACCACGTTTTGACATCTATCGTATTTGAAGTTGAAAGAAATAAACATTTACTCGAAATATCAAAAGGAATGGATATAATTCATGATTTTATGCCGAAAAATAAAATAAAAAGCCTAAATAAACTATTAAACAATACTGGTATACGAAATTCTGAAATAATTTCTTCGTGTTTTTCTTATTATTGCTAATAACTTTATCATTTTTACAGAAATTTCCAAAGCAATTCTCTTCAGTTAAAACATATTTCCCGTCAATGTACAAAGTAATATATTCAACTGAAGAATTGTCCCAAAGATGTGGTAGTAGAGATGGAGACCAGTGAATTTAAAAACATATATAATAAGAAACGAAGAAAATGGTTTTAGTTAAATACGTTATATAGTAAATAATATTTGTGTTTTAGAATATATATTATAAATACATGTAGGATTGGTTTTGGTTGATCGCAAACAGTAGAGAATTAATAATTAACGACAACGGATTTTTTAGCTTTTAATAATAATAATGTCATTACAAAAAATCTATATATACTACTGTTTTTTATACAATTGTTTTCAATTGTATCATTGTAAACAATTGTTTTCAATTGTTTTCAACACACTCTTGTTCTTAAATTATAGTAACTAGGCACACATTCATTCTCTTTCTCACTTACTCTTTCATACTAGATCTTCATTTACACCAAACCCTCGATACTACACTCGGCCATCCTGTTTAACATCTGCCCTCAGATGTTCGTAGCTTTCTAAATCGGTTTCTGAGTCGCTGACATACGATATATGGGTGTACCTTTAATCCTGGGTCAAACTGGGTGCGCTTCACAGCTACTAATATATGACAATAAGACTTTTTAGTTGATGGTATTGGGCCCAAATGATTGATATGGTAAGTATCCAACGGGATATTCTCCTTATCAATTACGTTTAACATACCTTCTTGTATACCATGCTTCCTTTCAGCCAAAATACAGTCAACACAATTTCTTACAACTTTTCCCACTCTATCACGCATACCTTTAAACCAAAAATCTTTTCTTACTAATGCTTCAGTTTTAACAATACCAAAGTGACCTCGTTCATGGGCACGTCTAACTAACTGAATTTGCATGTCTTCTGGTACGACAAGCAAAGGTTCATCGTCAATAATTTTATATAATAAACTATTTATAATTTCATAATCACTAATATTGTCATCAGACACTGACTTACATAATTGTTTAAGATAATCGTCCTTAAGAATTGATTTCATTTTGAAGCCTACTTCACGCGCTTTTTTCGGTTCATAGTTCGTAACGACTGACTTAACTTCTTTACGATACTGCGCATCTTTAATGTGTGATAAATCTAAATTCACCTTGTCATTCCTTTCGATGGTATTAATTTGAAAAATATCTGGGGGATCTAAGTTTACCGAATAATTTGCAATTTCTGAAATTTTGATTTTGCCTGTATTAATATTCAAATTAACGTGATTAAGAAAATCAGTACCCATAAGAATTGCTTGCTTTAAAATTGTACTGGAAACAACATGAAACTTAATCTTAAAATTTACATTATCTATCCTAACATCTGTTTCAAATTCGCCTAACGTTTCATTTGCAATTGATCCAATACCATCAAACTTTACAATATTTTTACTTAGCTTAGGTGAACCTATCTTAACATATTCGTCCGTACGCATTAGTGTTAGATCACTTCCTGTGTCGATCAACGCCGTGAGCCGAACATTGTTAATTTCCACTTCCTTAAGGTGCTTCCTTCTACTTGAACGGGAGATGATGTTTGTCTCCTTGACTCGACTGATCTTTAAGGATTCATCGTAACATTTCGCTGCAATGTGACCATATCCATTGCACTTGAAGCACTTTTTACCTTTATCTTTCGTTGGGCACTCATCGCTTATATGATTCTTTGACCCACAACTAAAACAACGCTTTACTATCACTTCACTTGCAGTTCTTTTATTTTTATCACTCATATTTTTTGTATTTTCTTCTTTAAGTCCAAAATTTTTACTTTTGTATTTGCCTTCACTTCGTTTCATTCTTTCATATTGCGTCATTTTGTCTTTAAGCTGACGAATATTTCGTGCACCATACAAGATTGCCTTATTAGTCGAATCATCTGGAATCCCATCAATAATATACTGGATTACCGACTGAATGTCGACATTTGCTTGACTGGCAAGATCCAGCATTTTATAAATATACACTTGGTACGTTTCATCTTGTTTCTTCTTCCGTTGGGATAATTGTCGGTGTACTTGATATCCATCCACTGATTCCGCAAATTCTTCTTTTAACGCTTTTTTCAACTTTGACCATGTTTTTGTACATTTTTCGTATCTAACAAATAACTTCGCTGAGCCCTCGAGTAAACGCTTAGCGTAAACCACTTTTTGAATGTCTGCCCATTCGCACACCTCTGCCATTTCCTCGAAATCACTCAACCATCTTTTTACACTTTTGTGATTGTCACCACTAAATTTTTCCATCGATTCTTCAACATCTTTGAACGTAAGCACGGGTTTTTCGTGACCTCTGGTTCGTCGTTGCCGTCTTTTTACTTCATTAACATCATCGTCACTACTTTCCGCACTGTTATCGTCGTAATCTTCATCGTTGTCATCGTTATTTCCATCGTTGTCATCGTTATTTCCATCGTTGCCATCGTTATTTCCATCGTTGTCATCGTCATCTTCATCTTCACCATCTTCGTCCAAATGAGCCGTTGGTGGAACATTTGAATTTTCTCCGTTACCATTGATGTGTCGAAGATTCAAAGCAGTACGAAGCCGCCGCCTTAACACTGATTTTTTTCCTCCGGTAGGAAGTTCTAGTTCATTCAGCCTTCGTCTTAGTTCTTCTACATTAAACGCATTGATGTCAATCGCTTGATCTGCCATGATTTTCCAAAATATTTTTCTTCGCTCTGCAGCAGTTCAATCAGCTTCACGTCGTTAGTTTATTCGTAAAACCACTCAAAGCGCTTTCAACTGATTTGGAAACTCACCAGCACCACTTGCGATAGCGCTAATTATGCGGTCAATGTCGAATTTTTGAGACCACGTTTCATTAAATCCTACGAATTGCGATTAACCGATGCTCCATATCCAATCCCGGTTGAGCCCCCATAAATATGTAGGATTGGTTTTGGTTGATCGCAAACAGTAGAGAATTAATAATTAACGACAACGGATTTTTTAGCTTTTAATAATAATAATGTCATTACAAAAAATCTATATATACTACTGTTTTTTATACAATTGTTTTCAATTGTATCATTGTAAACAATTGTTTTCAATTGTTTTCAACACACTCTTGTTCTTAAATTATAGTAACTAGGCACACATTCATTCTCTTTCTCACTTACTCTTTCATACTAGATCTTCATTTACACCAAACCCTCGATACTACATACATAATTTTTGTTTAATAAATATTTCATGATTTGGTAAAAGTACCTTTTCTACAAGGCACTCCTGGTAACATCTCACTCTCTACTTCGTTTTTTTTTTAAAAATTCACGAACTTTTTCTATTCGCAAATTTGTTAATAATTCAGTTTTGGTTAATAATTGATGTTTTGCAGCTACATATTAATCACGGCTGATTTATTCGCGAATTGAATTAAAAACAGAATAGAAAATGAGAAGTTGAGTTAGTGGTATGTACAAAAGCTACTTGTACCCTTGCTTTTATAAAATATTGTCTTCTTTCTTCCCAATTATGCTTCACATATTTAGACTTTGTACATATGGTCAATATTCAATTCATTAATACGTTAATTTTTGTTAAAAAAGATTACTGTTATACTTATTTTTACCCTCGAAAGTCTGTGAGCAACCATTTGAATAATTATACTTAGATTTATTGAATTTTATTATTTAGTACATCAACTATAACTTAAAATATTTATAAACACGTGTTTATACTTAAAAAACTATAAATTTTAAAAATAAAAAAAGGTTTTATTAAAGTATTCTCCAATTGCTAGCATTACATAAATGGCTTGATAATTTTTCTCTGGTCGATTTCGCTTCGCGATAAAAACTCATCAATACTAAGAAAAAAAAATAATCAGACGAGAACTTCTATGGAAATGTCTTCAAAATTTTAAAAAGTTTTTTGCAAAAATAAAAAAATATGAAGTAATTATATCAATTTCAGTATACTTAAATTGTTTATTATTTTACTTTGGCCTTTTATTTTATTTTTGGGTACAAGATCATGAATTATATCCATTCCTTTTAATATTTCCAGTTAATTTTTATTTCCACGTTGAATGTTTATTTCTGAATATTTTAAATATGGCAGTAGATGCCAACACGTGATGAAAATAACGATATTTCGCAAACGAGTATATAAGGCGCCAAAACATACCAACTTGAACAAAATTTCCCCCATGCATTCCTACCAACCCATTTCTAGTACTTGTCTATTCTATACTTTGACCGATATTTGCAATCTGCCACTTTGCCGATCTTTGGCATTGGCTTTAATGCACTACGTGTTGACCCAATCCTCCAATTCGCCAAAAATACCTTGTAATTTCATAATATAGTATTTTTCTTATCATAAAAATATTTGTTATGTATTCATTTTTTATTAAATAAACCACAAGAAAAAGAAAATCATCCGGAACTCATTTTACTCAAAGAAATCGTAGCACTACTGAATTTTCCCTCAATAATTGGTTCAAACAGATAAAAAATTACCGTTTTAAATAAAAATCAAATATTTGCTAAAGCTGTACGAAAAAAAAACGTTGAATGAAATGTAAATCTGTTGAGGGAAATTCGTGAATTATGAAATTTCTTATACTATTTAAAATCAATAGTGAGGATTTATTCAGAACAGACATTATGGGTTTAGTGCTTTTCTTTAGTAATGAAAATTTATGGTTCTCTTTCATACACAAGAGTTATTTATTTATCAAACGTCCAACCTTAGACTTTCGTTTCGGTTTTACTTTCGTTTGCAGAAAAAAAAGACAACATAGAGCAGTGAATAAATTTCATGACGTATGAAAGTTTGTGGACAAAAATGTCCGAAATAATAAATTTAATTCGAGAGAAATATAGAGAAGATGTGAATGAGGGAATAGAAAATTTTGTTTTTGACGCCAAAACAATATAAATTATGAATTGGGAATGAGAAATATTTTATGATGGAATTTGAATTAACTGTTGGTGAATGCTTATTATTGTTGGGCTCTAATATAAAATCAATCATGTTGGTTATGAAAAAAATTGAATTAAATATATGACCCCTGATTTAATGAGACTTAAACTTAATGTCAACTTTCATCATATGTTCCTTCCATAAACCTCGTACTTGAAACTTTATGGATTTTTTTCCTGTAAAATTCAGTCATAAAATTAATTAAAATCCCAATGATTTACAAGCAAAAATTTTACATCAAATAAAAATATTTTATTAGAAAAATTCACTGCACTGCACTGCATCATACCAGCCCCAACATTAATTATTGTAAAATGGCTAAATATATACAAAAGACATAAAACTTTATAGGTAAGTAATCAATAAAATTGTAACACACTGAAGCAAAAATTTACTACAAATTGCAACATTTAACTTTAATAGCATCACCCACTAATACTTTCCAATCTAAAACCTTAGCCAATAACAAAAATCAATAAAAGTGCAACGTCATTAATAGCTCCATATCAAATATTTTTAGGCCAAAAAAACCATAAATAACTGCAAAAAATGCAACTACAGGTATGTTAATACTGTTAAAATTCAGTTATGGAAATGTAAAATTTTTATCTGCAACTCAATTAGCCTGAAAAATGTTGGTATTCATTATTGGAATTGCCAAAATTAAAACAACCATTTCCAGTCAATCTATTGCATTTGTATATAGATACATATATATCCCAACCTATATATAGAGTAATGTGATTTATATGAAAAGCTCTCAACAAACACATTAAACATTTGTTCGGTTATAATCATAATCATAGACTAAGCTTTTATATTTTCATGCATTCTACAAATATATATATGGAACATCAAAATCCACGAAATGAATGCTCAATGTTCATTTGAAATTCAATTTTCTGATATTATAAAAACAAAACGATTTCAATCGTTTTGAATATAACAATATCTATTTAATTAAAAAAAAATAACATAAATATTTGTTTTATTTTCCTAGCATATGAGTTTTAAAAATGATAAGCTTTAAAATAATTGCATCTATAAATATAGTAAATATTATGCGGAAAATCAGTAGGGTGGAGTGGGACTTAAAGTTCCGTGGGTATAAAGGTCTACCATGAGTACCTAAAATACTAGTGGCATATTGTTCTATTTAACTATAATGGTAGAAATGAGGAAATATGAAGAAGCATTTCGAGGCCACCCTGGCAGTTAAGCTACATCACAGATAGGAGATTTACGATGGTACCTCGATATTTTTACGAAAATAAAATTTTTAAGTATTATTCTTTTCGGTTTCCAGCAATAGTATTGCTTTGACTAGACTAAAACATAATTTAATTGTATATGAGATTAAGTGGTATTTCAGAATTTATTATTACTTTTTAGCTAATTTAAACAGTAAACTAGCTATATCCAAGTAAATAAACTTGAACGTAACTGGGGTAAAAAGGTCCACGTGGATATTTTCCGTACCCAGCCACGTGAAATTTGGATTTAATCCAATCTTTGCAAGCAATGGACCCATGAAAACTGTATTTCTAACCGAGGGTATGTTTACTTCATTTGTTATAATTGGGATTCAGGAAACAATAAGTCTGATAAACTTAAGATAAAAGTATAAAAAAATTATTACTTATGTTCCAATTAATGTCAATATTATTATAAAGAAAGAAGAGTTTTATGTTATGATTAAAATGACTGTAATAAAATTTTCCAAATGAAAATTCAGAAGTATTTCATTGAATCAAATAATTTTATTAATTCATAACACCTGTCAGATACTTAAATAAATACAGGACCTTTTGCCCCTCAGCTGTCCCTTTTTGCCCTTCCTAAGGGGCAAAAAGAGGCCAGACGACAAGTTCTAGAAAAAACGTAATATGAATAACTTCTATATGGAGGATTCCATTAAAAATTAAATTAAACATTGCCAGATATTTGTTTCTTTGGTTAGGATTATACGTTTCAAATTAATAGGGTTGGTTTTCACAATGTAATACGGAAAAGTAAAATTGGACCTTTAAACTCCACGCTACCCTATTGAAAATTATTACTTTTTACACGTGGGTGTTTATTAGACTGATTCAAAAAAAATGATAATTTTTTTTTCTTAAGTAAATTGAAATTATTATGGGGAAAGACAAAAAATATCCTGTGAAACTTAAAGCTCTTACTATTAATATTAAGAGGTACCGCATCACAAAATTCAAATTTCCAATTAAGTAACATGGGAACAATATTCTCTTGCACTTTGGAATTTTATAGCCCACGTTGGCGACAATATTTCGAAATTACCAAGATATATTCTTGTAGAAAATTGAACGATCTACAAAAAAGGTATCTTAACAAATTTTTGATATATTTATTCCTTCAAAAGTTATTCGAGGTCAAAGTTGAACTAAAGAGAAATTTTAATATTTTTTCAATTTTTTGACGCAACCATCAATTTTATGAGAAAATTATTGAGGACATTTTTTGAAGAGAACTTTTTTTCTAAAAGTTATCTCTATAAAAGTTTTTGATATTTTTCACTGATCCTAAGTTATTTGCATTAAACTGAAAATATTCGTAATTTAATTGTTTTAAGTTAATAATATTCCCTGAATTATTATATTTTTAACATAATTTTTTTTTTTATTACTTAGAACCTGTAAAAAATATCAAGAAACTTTTATAAAAATAAGTTATTGAAAAAAAGTGCTCTACAAAAAATGAGCAATAAAAATTTCTCATAAAACTGATGGTTGCGTCAAAAAATTGAAAAAATATTAAAATTTATCTTTAGTTAAATTTTGACCTCGAATAACTTTTGAAGGAATAAATATATCAAAAACTTTTTCGCAACCTTTTTTGTAGATCGTTCAATTTTCTACAAGAATATACCTTGGTCATTCCGAAATATTGTCACCAACGTGAGCTATAAAATTCCAAAGTGCAAGAGAATATTGTTCGCATGTTATTTAAATGGAAAATCGAAATTTGCGATGCGGCACCTCTTAATATTAATATTACGAGCTTAAACTTTCACAGATTATTTTTTGTCGTTTTCAATTATATTTTCGATATAATTAAGAATAAAAAATCATCATTTTTTTGAATCAGTCTAGTGTTTATACTTTCTATGACAATTTAATTAAAACATAGAAAAAAAAAACATTTTTCCCACCGACGCACTATTTCTCAAATAAAAATCGGTACAACTTCCCTAATATAAAACGTGTTATTTACAAGAAAAAGCCAACGCAAACGATTAATCATCGTCGAAGCTTTACTTAATTTACGAAAATCATTAATTTCTCGGTCGGCATTTCCAACAGCCTTCGAAAATTAAACAAAACTCAAAGATATTTTCAGTTACTTATACGTAAATTTGTAAAGCCTTTCAAGCATTTATGAATTTGTCAGTTTAATTAATTTTTGGTTTTTAAATGGCAGAACCAAATGAAATGATGAAAAAGAAAATTAATTTCGTTTGGCTTGTGTTATACGGGGAATAAAATATATAAATGATATAACAGCTGCACAAGTTTGATGCATTTAATTTGAATTGAATTTAATATGTGAAACCACAAATAATGTGCCGATTAGAATTTAATAATTGATTTTTGAAATCACTAATGGATATCATTTTGAATATATTCGAATCAAATGCACATCTCAATAATAAATTGGGAAGTACTCATTAAAATTGGAAACATATTCCAGTGAAAAAGGGGATGGTGATTTATTCGGGGAAAATGTCAATGGGGTTGCTTGCGGATTGCATAACTGGTGCACGCTTGAAAAAAAATTCATTTTTTTAAATCTAAAAGTTAAAGTTATACAGAAGTCAAAATAACGAAATGGAAGAAAAACAAAAAGATTTTTTTGGAAAAAAAAAGCTCGGAAATGAATAATAATAATGATAATGAAAAATAATGTATGTCGTATGACTAATTTTTTTTATTACTACGCATTTCAACAGTTCTTGGCATTCACCATCAGGTAATGATTTTTTTGTCAGTTGTGAACAAATTTCATATGGGTTGTTTATTTTATATAATTTGTCGTTAAGGATGTTATTTGGATCTAATTTGTGTGCTTTGTATATTTCATATTCTTCCAGGGTGTTCATATGTGATCCTTTCTTGCAAATATGTAGTGGCTTAAAATTTGTTTCGAAATTTAAGCATTGATGATTTTCGTCATAAAGGTGTTTTGTAAAATTTGAAGTTGTTATTGAAGTAGGTTTCTTGGGTTCCTTATATCTTGTTCTAAAAGATCTACCAGTTTGGCCAATGTAGAATTTTTCACAGGAACCACATTTAATTTTATATATTCCGGTTTTGTTTTTCGTTGTAATTTTGTTGTTCTCCAATGGTTTAAGAATTTTCATCATGTAGTTGTTTGTTGAAAATGCGATACTGATGTTATTTTTCATTAGGAAGTTGGCGATTGTAAAACTAAATATAATATTGAGGTTTGATTTAATATATTTTTTGTTTTCTTTTGGTTGAGTTGGAAGAATGGATTTTTTAGTAAATTTTGATATTATTTTTTATTACAATTGAGCTGGTTTAGCCGTTAGTAATGGCTATATGTTTAACAATCTTTAATTCTTTTTCACGAGCTTTGGTGCTAAGAGGGAACTTTAAAGCTCTATACACTAGACTGTTGTAAGCCGCCATTTTTTGGTTTCTTGGGTCAAATGATGTTTTATCGAAAGTTGTGTTCATTATTGTTGGTTTTTGGTTATATTGTATGACAATTTTCCATTTTCATTGATGACTGTTGTGTCTAAACAGTTGATTGTTCCTTTTAGTTCGTGTTCTGAAGTGAATTTTATTTTCTGGTTAATTTTGTTCAGATCGGATAACATATTGTCAATCTGTCAGGTAGTTCCATTAAGGCCCGGTATTTTCATTTCAGTATAGGTAGACTTTATCTCCATGATAATTATCTATTAGATAAAATTTTATCTGTAAAATAAATCAAAACTGTATTTTCAATCAAAGCAAAACTCCGATTAGTTATTTGCGTGGTATCTTATAAAAAAGAATAGAAAAGTAATGACAGTTTATGGATAAGCCAGTGTAAGAAACAATATATTGATAAACAAAGTCAAATTGATAGCGATATCAAAGGCGTTTGAAAGAGACACAATTCTTGTGTAAAAAAATGAAGTTTTGTAGTTGTCCATTATACTGAATTTGAAATATAAAAATATTTGTTCTGCAAATTAATAACATATAATTTAGAATGTCTAACAAAGTTAAAACAAAACGAACCCGAGCTCCAAATTTCAATAATGAAGAACTTCATTTGTTGAATTATAAAATTAGATAAAATTTTAGACCTTAGAACCGAACTTTTAATGAATAAAATTCATAATATTAATCAAAAAAAGAAGAGGGCAGAAGAAATGCATTTTAAGAAAATGAAACTTATGGATATTGAAATTTCTATTAAGAAAAAACAACTTAAAAATGCATAATTTTGTACAACTATTATTAAATAGCGCATTTTTATTTTCAAAATACAAATATATATCTGTTCTATTACTTCTTGTTAAACGTTTTATTGATGCAATAAATTCCTAAAATAATCAATAAAAGGTCTGCGGAAAAATCATTATGAATTTCAACATTTCATTCCTGTTCTTCTGGAAGAATTTGTCTTCCATGTCCGAATTCTCATCGGTGTCAAAATTTTCTTCCATTCGGTCTATCGATATATTGTGTAGTACTGCATATTTTTCTTCAATTTGTAATAATATAAATTCGACCGTAAGTTTTGAAAAACGAAATTTATGGAAAAATGATTGGTCCGTCCATTTCTTAAAACGATCAATTCTTGGCCTTACATTATGTTGTTGTTCAGGATTTTTAATTTCTATAAGTTGAATAAATTCTTCCTCAGGGTCATTGAACAATTCCAAATCATCCATAGTAATTATTTCCACTTTTATTTATAACTGTAATATATCAAAAAAGTAACTAATTAATATTGTTTATGCATCATTACATGAAATTGATGCTTATTTAATTTACACATAGATAATATACACCAATATATTTACTTAATAAATTCGTAAATCTCCAAATAGGCAGAAAATTCTTGCAATTTCGTATTATAATTTTTTCGCTTCACTTAAGTTTGACAGCACTAACAATGTCCAGAAGCAATAAGACGGTGATGTATGCTCTATCTATTAAATAAAAAGACTATTTGGAAGTCTGAGTACTGAATAAACAATCTAGGAGATAGTTTAATTTATCCTGAAGATTTGACTATTTTTATGTGAAAATACGCATGTTTTCTCTATCTTCCGGTTAAAATTTTATCTGGAAGATAAATGTCACTATCTAGATGTGAAAATACCAGGCCTAAATAATATAAATTTTTCGTCTACATATGTTCCATAAAATAATATTTTATTTTTGTAGGTATTGTTCATAATATAATAATTAAATTGTGGGCAATGAGGACGAAGCTTCTTGTGGAATATTATTTATTTTATCGCCAACGTTTCGTCAGTCATTCCTGACTTCTTCAGGGCTCCATAATGAAAATACATAACATTTAAAAAATAGCAACACATTATTGTCAATATTATAAATAAATTAATTACAATTCATAAGTTTTAGTCGATATAAATCTTAGTTAATTAATGTGAATTTTAACCAAAAAATAATTAAATTTCAATAACATTATTTAAATACTAACCAAAATTAAAAATTACTCCACAAATGTAATAAAAATAAGCTGTAAAATGACCCTGTAAAAGTAAGCTGTAATGTATTTACTTATAATTTTGACAATAATGTGTCGCTATTTTTTGAATGTTATGTATTTTCATTATAGAGCCCTGAAGAAGTCAGAAATTACTGACGAAACGTTGGCGATAAAATAAATAATATTCCACAAGAAGCTTCGTCCTCATTGCCCACAATTTAATTATTATATTTAAAAAGACAAGGACTCAAACAACATGGATTGTTCATAATATATTTATTTTCAAAGTGATTCTTGTAAATGTCGGATGGTAGTCCTGATAAAGGGGAATCCATGGCCAATCCTTCCTTTTGGTGATAATTTTTTTTTTTGAAAATGTAATACTTTTGTTGGTGGTTAACATGTTCATTATAGCTTTGATTACCATAGTATTATATATTTTTGATATCATTAGATTATATTGTTATTATATTCCACAATTTTGATTATTTCTTCAACAGGAACATTTGTGTATAAGTTAACAATGTCAAATGATGCCATTTGATGTTCAGTGATAGATTAAGGTTTTTAGTATTATTCATAAATTCATATGTGCTTCTTAATGAATAATATTCTTTCAATATGATGTCTGATTTAATTGTTTGAACTAATTTTTTGACCTAACCAATATCCAGGAGCAAGTTTGTAATCCACTACCGGTCGGATTGGCATAATTATTTTATGGATTTTGGGTAAATCGTGAAGTATTCTTTGCGGATTCTTTTTGAAAATTCGTTTTCAGAGATAGTCGCTTTCATTTATGGTCTTGTAAAAATTTTTGGGGAAATTTGGAGTTGGATCATCTTTCATGTGAATTATAATATCCTCTTTAATAAATTGTAATTTGATTTAAATTAAATAAATTAAATTGGCGTCAAAGCAAACAACTTGTAAATTAAAAGAATATTTTTTTGCTAGAAATTTAATTAATTATGCTAATAGAATAATCCAAACACTTCGCTACTCTAAAGCCAACATGTTCTTTCAGAAATGGGATTAAAGCTTTATCTATTAAAACCACTTTTATACAGAGCATTGTTAATACGTTTAAGTAAAACACCTGTCACTATCAATCTATTTAATATTTCTAAATACCATTTTAATTTCATTTTCCTTTCATAAAAAAAAAACATTTACGTTAAAATTTCCACGAAAAATATCCAAAATAGAAACTAGGAAAATGTTCTTCTTCCGACAAATTTATTAATTAGAACAATGAAGGTTTATTGCTGTACTAAATTCTCATTTTTTTTCTCTTTTCCATTCTTCGGATAGATTTTTATCAAACTTCGCTACAAAGAAAACAGATTAAGAAAAGCGGGCGAAATTTTCACATGTAATCCATCACTCATAATTCTCCATAATATACACTTGGTACATACGACTTTTACTAAGAAAATGTTTGCAAAGTAGATCAAACTAATTTTTTTTAATTATTTTCTTGTAAAAACCACATGTTTTCTTTTCCTTCAAAATTTTATTACTTAAAAGATTGTACAAAAGATATTTTCCAAGATCTAACATCTTGTGTGAACTTTTTTTCCCATTTTGTGTTTCGAACAAAAATTATCAAAAGTCAACTCGAAAACCCGAAAACCAAATACGGAATCACAAACACAGCATTATTTAATGAACATTTACAAACATTTGTTACGATTAATGAATAGTGGATACGATAAATTCGTTCGAATGCATTGGGAAAGGGACCGCATTTGCATACTGGACAGCATATTCCATGTGACCCAAATAGTTTTATTGCTCCTACTTATATCATGTGACATACTCGTGGAAAACTATAACTGTTGGATTGGTTTTGGTCAGATGTTTTACATTGCGATTGTATTCCCGACCACAGTACTTCTCGATCTTGTCCAAACAGCCGACAGAAAATTGCTCACATTTGTCGAATTTCCCGAAAAATATTGCAATATTGCGTGCAAATGGCTTCGCTTACATCTTCATACACATATTGAGCTTTCATTGAAAGCTCGATTTAACACAAATTTCACTATTCCGTGAACAAATAGGAAGCACATTAAAATTATTTGATTCCATATTTTATGAGGGAAGTCGATTTTGCCGGCTAATTTCAAGAAAACTGATCTATAGTCAAGCCTAAAGTTTACAAAATTGCATTGGTGAAAATAGTTCATTCATAAGTTTACAAGAAAATTTGCAGTAAAAAAATTAAAAAGTGGAGTTATTTTTATAGTAAATTAATTATTAGAGTATATTCTTCTACATGCTACTCTTTTAGATGTCCTCATGCCTTTGACTTTCCTGTATTTATATTTTGTCCATAAATTTCTTCTTCCATCTCAACTAATGCCAATTTTTTAAAGGATATCCCTCCGTTTTTTTCCAATCTACTCGATCGATCGAAAGCCTTCTGCCAGTCGATGAAATGTATATGTATATATATTAGGGTGATTTTTTTTTTGACTTTTTTTTTTTGGTCCCATCGTGAAATTTTGTTGGAAATACCAAAAAAAAAAATTCTCTGAAAGTTTGAGCCCTTAATATTAATTTTAAGTCCTCGACCAAGACGTGTAAAGATTTCCCATTGAAAATACACGGAAACTCGGATTTTTTATTTTTAAATTTCTATATCTCAGCGGCATTTCATGGGATCGCTTTTACCGAAGATGGTTTTTTCTCAGAATTAAACGCTCTACAAAAGTGCCCATTGCGACAAAGTCGTAACTCACACCGGTGAGGTAGTACGGGCCACTGAACCTGATTTTTCCATAAAATTCGCGTTTTTCTTGCATTTATCTCGTAAATAACAGATTGTTGTCATGATTTCAATAATTATTTCTATTTCATTTAATTAAGACCTGATGAGTAGGCGAGGCTTAAAAACATGGCTACGTATTGTGTGAAACTAAAGAGTTATCGATAACTATACATTAAATTAGTGATATGATTTCCATTTATTTATATTTTCTTTCTGAATAAATTCTCCATTTGTTTAGATCAAATTCAGCTCATTCACTAAGCTATACTAACTTATACTTACAAAAAATGTGAATGGAAAAACCAGCAAGAACGTATTGTGAAAGAATATAATTCTATAAACTCTATTTCAATAAAAACACTCTTCATTTAATTTTTTACAAAGAGTTAATGTAATAACTTAATGTAATGATGTAATAATTTCAATTAAAAAAAAAACTTTTTAATCTAATTTCAATGAACTACTTAATATACTTGTGTATTAAAGTATACACTAAAACTGGTACCTTTTTTAAGTCCCGTGAAGTTGTATTCAAAGTGGTAAGTTCCCAATTGCCAATTTTTGTCATTGAATGGTGGCTGTTAATTGGTACAGGAAGTCGCTAGCATAGTATAGTATGTATTAGACTGGGCCAAAAAACTCGACTATTTTTTTTAAAAAAACCTATATCGAAAATATTTATAAAGGTGACAAAAAAAATATCGGGAAGGTTTATGCCTTTAATATTAATATTAAGAGGTCTATCGTCTATAATTTCAATTTTTAATTTGTGTTTTCATTTTTGAGTTAATGCTGTCAAACTATCAAGGTAAAAAAATTCATCTGTACATATATTTATAAAAAATTTAATTCCCTACAAAAAACGCCCCTTTAAAAATTTTCGCCAGGCAAGCCGTTTCCGAATAATCAAGCTTTAAACATTGATATAGTTTTTAAATTTATCTTCTTTATTTTGGAATTTTGTAACTAACGAACAAATAAATATATAGAAATGAGCAATACAGATTCTTGAAGGGAATTTAATGCTCTACAAAAAAGGTTTCTTAACGTTTTTACATAAAATCACTGTTTCAAAATTGTTTCAACAACGAAAAAAACAATAATTTAATTTTTCTTTCAACTTTAATTGTGAATAACTTTTGGAAAAGTGATTTTATGTAAAAGCGTTAAGGTACCTTTTTTGTAGAGTATTAAATTCCCTTCAAGAATCTATATTGTTCATTTCTATATATTTTTTGTTCGTTAGTTACAAAATTTCAAAATAAAGAAGATAAATCTAAAAATTATATCAATGTCTGAAGCTTGATTATTCGGAAACGGCGTGTCTGGCAAAAATTTTCAAAGAAACATTTTTTGCAGGGAATTTAATTTTCTATAAATATATGTGCAGATGAATTTTTTTACCTAGATAGTTTGACAGCATTGACGCAAAAATGAAAGCACAAATAAAAAATAGAAATTAAAGATGAGAGCCTTCTTAATATTAATATTAAGGGCTCAAACCTTCCCGATATTTTTTTTTTTGTTATCTTGAACAATATTTTCGATATACTTTTCAAAAAAATAATTTTTATACCAATTATTTATATATAGTTATAATCTTTAACCTATCTTAGTTATAACTAAGTGATAATCAAACATTAGATAACCACAAAAGGGGAAAGTGGGTCTAAGGCCTACTAAAGCTCTACTCCAAGCCGACTAGTGTATTCCAATAAAGTAATTTTAAACTATTTTTTTTAAACTTTTTCTACATGTAGTAATATTTCCTTACCACGAAAGCTATCTAATCTATCATCTTTAATTTCGATTTTTTATTTGTGCTTTCATTTTTGCATCAATGCTGTCAAACTATCAAGGTAAAAAAAATTATCTGCACATACATTTATAGATAAGAATGGCACCGACTTACAAGTAGTTACTTAAATTAATTTAGGAACTTAAAAATTTAACATCAAAATTTAGCATTTTTAAAAGTTCAATCGCATTTCCTCTATTGAATTTTTCTTAAAGAGTACAATTTATATTCGCTAATTGGCTTTCAAATTAATTAAATATACAAGAGGCAATTCAAAATTCGATTGATATATTTTTAACGTGGAACTAAAGAGAATAAAAATGAAATACATAGAGGTCAGTGTAATGTTTGGTTTATGAGTAAAACGCGGGTACAATTGATGAGGTCATTTTCCCTCATGTTACTTCCAATTCCATATATATAACGCGCAGATATTGGTACCTATAATATTGAATCAGATGAACCGAACGAAACCAACTTTCTACGTTAGGTGTTAAATTGATTGGTGGATTTCAAATATCCTCATCCACATACCATAAACGTAGCACATTTTATTTTATCTATACAATAGAGAATACGACTGTGCAGTAATATATGTGTATGTTCTGTATATATATATTTTTTATTTGTGCTTTCATTTTTGCATCAATGCTGTCAAACTATCAAGGTAAAAAAAATTATCTGCACATACATTTATAGATAAGAATGGCACCGACTTACAAGTAGTTACTTAAATTAATTTAGGAACTTAAAAATTTAACATCAAAATTTAGCATTTTTAAAAGTTCAGTCGCATTTCCTCAATTGAATTTTTCTTAAAGAATACAATTTATATTCGCTAATTGGCTTTCAAATTAATTAAATATACAAGAGGCAATTCAAAATTCGATTGATATATTTTTAACGTGGAACTAAAGAGAATAAAAACGAAATACATAGAGGTCAGTGTAACGTTTGGTTTATGAGTAAAACGCGGGTACAATTGATGAGGTCATTTTCACTCACGTTACTTCCAATTCCACATATATAACGCGCAGATATTGGTACCTATAATATTGAATCTGATGAACCGAACGAAACCAACTTTCTACGTTAGGTGTTAAATTGATTGGTGGATTTCAAATATCCTCACATACCATAACGTAGCACATTTTATTTTATCTATACAATAGAGAATACGACTGTGCAGTAATATATGTGTATGTTCTGTATATATATATAGATACAGCAGTAGATTAGTGTTCCATTTCATTGGCATTATTGCAAAATTTTTTCCTATTGATTTTCTCGCTTTATCACCCCAACTGATCTAGAATACAGCCTTCACTTCCGTAATTGAACAATTGCTTTTCATTTTTTTGTTTATTTTTTATTTTTTTTTATTTTTGGGAACAAAACGTCTCTTCATTGCAAACAATGGGGAGTATAATTGATGATAGCGTAGGTAGACAATGCAGCGTCCAATCATGACAAACGTAACTGCTGATTATTGATCTTCTTTTCTCAACCGAAATTTAATTGTTGAATATGTACAATGTGAAAAAAAATATGATTTTCATTCATATTTTGGAAAGTTATATGATTTGAAAATAGTGAAATAAAACGTATGGAGATTAGAATTTTTATTACATTATACTTTCTTATTTCGTTCCCAATATAGGACACGATAATGTCAACGTGTTTACGTGAAAATTTCATATGTGTTTTAGTGTAATTTTTATTAACTTGTATGAATTCAGGCATTAACTTGTGCTCCACAGGCTATAAACATTGTGGCAATTCCTTCGTGAACTGATTCCATAATTCTAGAACAAAAGTATTCTGTATATGTAAGTTGTGCTCTATATATGTTAGGACAAATGTGGATGCTAACTGGTAACGTTTTAAAGTTTTCACATTTTCTGCTTTCGCGTTCGTTAGAAAAGTTTTTGTTTTCCACATCAGAAAAATGAATTATTTAAAAGAAAACTTCCGTCCCAATAATGTACACGGAAAGTTGGACAAATACGATTAAATATGTCTTGAATTTTAAAGTTTTTTTTCTCCTTTCTTTTCTTGTTCTTCAATTTAAACGTTTATATTGCTACGAATATTAAGTGCTTAAACTTTTATGGAACATAGAAAAAAAAACTTAATTTCTCTAAATTATAAAATGATTTTTTTTAAAACAGTAGTCTAAATATTAATTAGTTTTATTAATTTGGAAGCTTAAATATTTTTTTTTATTATTATTGTAACGGGACGTCTCAAAACTGTATTGAGATGGCGTTTATTCGTTCTTTAATTTCTTTTGGAAATAAATAATCACTTTCACACTTAACAATCACTTTTTTTATTACACTTGTATACACTTTTTATTACACAATTACACTTGTCAAAACAATCACTTAAATGACAATAATCACTTTTAAATCGAAATTCAAATCAATACTTTGATACTCAATTGTTCTGTTGGCTTGAACTGAGCGCCTTATTTACCCGCAACCCAACATTCTAGAATGTACTCCAATGTTCGCTAATGTTCTATCACTTACTAGACGTTTCTCGAACAATCTATATATGCATTCGCATTGGTAGGAGAGAGAAAGAAGTCACTCAGCCAATCGCGTGCCGGCATGGCACAAAGAGAGAGACAGACTTTGTCACTTTCTGTTACATTATTATAGAAGATAAATTTGCAATCTGTACAATAAACATACAACAGGCAAAAGGGATAATTTGAAAATAAAAATAAAGTTTAACGCGTTAAACTTTAACTCGAAAAGAATTTCAAGTCAAAGCCACCAGGTTTGAGGAGTTGATGAGGGGCACCAATAATTATTGAAAATCTCTACGAACTAATAAGATGATCTCTTGGCCATTGCCTTTTCAATCGACGTGGAGGGTTTTTTGGATGTTGTAATGATGCTAACGTTGGTACTTCTGGATTTGTATGGTAGTGTAATTTTTCATGCAATTTTTGAAATGTATGTGATACAATTTCGGCTACATAGGAAATACTTAGGTCTCTATGAATTATTTCATTTTGAACATAATAGGGAGCGTTGAGGATTCTTCGGAGACATTTGGATTGAAAATATTGGATTCGTTTTATATTGGAAGATTTAACGAAACCCCACAGTTTTGCTCCGTACGTCCGAATAGGTCATAATATTGCTTTGTATAAAGTCAGTGTATTGTGCATACTAATTGTAGATTTGAGTCCTAGTAGTCCAAAGTCTGTAACGTCTGGTAAGTTCCTATCTTTTCAGTCTGGAGTATGGATTCCTAGTGAAATGGCTATCCAAGTAGAACCCCAAATAGCGAATTTCTGATGATTTTTTTAGGACATCGTTTTTGAGGTATAATGCTGGGCAATTTTTTTTATTGGCTCCAAACCGTCAGAAGATCAAGATGTTGTAACAAATTTTTTGTCGCTTGAAGGGGGTTGGGATCCAAGGAATGGATTGCTGTGTCATCAGCATAGGTTGTTAATATGGTCTTAGGATGTGTAGAAATATTTGCGGTGTAAACACAGTAAAGTACTGGCCCCAATATGCTACCTTAAGAAACACCAGCTTGAATTTGTATTAGTGGAGAGAATTCGGTGTTCCACCTCACTCTTAAACATCTGTTGAAGAGACAGAACTTGAGGATAAGGTAGTAGTGAGTGGAAAGAACTTTTCGGAGCTTATATAACAGTCCTGGATGCCATACTTTATAGAAAGCCTATGCATTATCCATAAATGCTCCTTAGTAAAAATATTTATTTTCGAGGATTGATATTTCATCTACCACTCGGGAGTATAAGCTTAAATATTAAGAATTTTTATTGCTTTTCAATCCATTAAAATCATCGGTCCTGAGCTTTAACATACACAAACATGGGATAATATCAAATTACTGTTTATACAATAAATAATAAATATATTGAGGTCTGACGTATTGCTCAGATACGTATTTCGATTGCCAAGAAATCAACATTAGTGGTCACTAGTGGTTTTCTGTCAGGCGACTTGACTTTTTTTTCTCCCAGCTTCACTTTAATGTCAGCTTCTGACACTAGAAGTGAAGCTTCTTCGTCACTTGGTTTATAACTTAATTGGTTGATAGTTAGTAAAGTGAGGGTTTTAGTCGGTAGGTGCTTTATACAAATCTGGCACTATCTTTCCTCCCGGGTGTCTTTCGATGATTTTTCCCACCTTACTTGTACAAAAAAAAAATTAAAAACCCCTGATGAAGATTGCTTGGCAATCAAAATACGTATCTGGGCAATACGTCAGTATTTCATTTGTTCAAATTTATATCTTATAGTTTACTTTTGTTTATTATATTACATAAATAAGACTATAATATATTTTATATATTGTATAACCAGTATAACAGGCCAAAGTCAGCGAAAAAAAAATGTAATTAAGTTACTGCTTGGAACTAGTCATCTCCGTTTTAAGTACATTAATTTATATATTTTACTCTGTCTAATGTAAACACGCCTATATTCAATTGCGCTTACTCATTTCCAAATAAAATTTCTGGTCTCTGATTCAACTAATCTAGTTCTTCTAATCTCAGATCACCCACAGAACCCTGATTCTCCTGTCTTTCTTTAAAATAAAATTATCGTACCAACTTCAAAATTCCCATATTTATAGAACTGATTTCCGATAATTCCATGATTTATCTTTCTATTCTAATCCAAAAAAATAGCTAATTTCTTCATTAAACAGAAAATCTTTCAAAACATTTTACCTAATTACTACAGCCAATGGTCAAGACATTACCTTTCTAATTTATGAAATAGAAAAGTCTAAAACAAATTATTAAACTTTTAAATTTCGACGGAAACAATTAAGAACGAAAACTTAAAGTTTTGAGCCTCGTAAACCGAAAAAAACAATGATTTTATATAGCCAATTGTACCAACTAATATTTGATCTTTGAATAAGCTAAGATTTGATTAATGCACCAATCTTTTCAATGATTGTTCAATATTTTTTGGACTTGAGATCACTAAAATCAAACTAGCTATAAAAAATTCAAGAAGAACTTTAACTAAAGAAATAAATTAATTTAATTATCACCAAAATATTTGACATCATTTGAATGGAATAAATATTTAAATTGTTAGCACCTAGAGTGCTAAAATCTGCATTTCACTATTTACTCAAAGTTCAAACCAATTTATTTTTAAACTAGTTAAATAGTTAACAAGTTAAGAACTGTTTTTAACAGTAAATTATAAATGATACAAACCAAAACTATGACAACAAAACTAAGAAAAATACGTTTATTCTTATTTACTTTCCAAAACAAAAGGAAAAATTTTTCATTTTTATTTTTCCCACATAAAAACGATTCGGTTCCCAACACAAAAATGCAATTTCAATAACGACAAATCAAAAATATATTTCGAATCAATAAAGCGTCGCGACGCTCTGCAAGAGACATTGACACATCTGGTGGACATATAGCGCACGGTTTAAGCTCCAAATGCATACAAATGCATAATATCGGCAACCCCACAAATATATTCTTGGCAAAAGAAAAGCATTGATTTTTTTTTTTTGTTCAACAAATAAAAACAATATCCACAAATATAAAATATTACGAGCAAACCCTCAGTTTCGAACGATCGATCGAAAAGGAACTATATGGTAAAGATAAATTTTTACGACCGATTTTTAAAATAAATTTTGCATAACAATTGTCTTTTTTGTGTTATTGTTTTAATCTTATAGATATTCACGTTTAATGACTTTGATTTTGATAGACCAAAAAAAAATAGAGCAGAGTTTCTCAAACGTTTTGGTACAGTAAAAAGTACGAATAAAAGTTTGATTTAAAATTTGTAAAAAATGCGCTGTCGTTCTAAATGGGATTCGAGGTTATTCCACTTGGTGGTAACATGTAATTTCACTACCCGTAAAGTAATATACAACAAGGTAATCCAATCTTGCTATGCATGATGGGAATTGTGTCAAGATATAACATCACCATAAGAATACTAGAATACTAACTTTATTAAACCTAATGCACATGTTCTTAAGGGGGTATTCTGGTCTAGAAATTTGAAAAATTATTTTTTTTTTTGCATATTTTGTAAGTTTAGACATTCAAGAATATGATGCTAAGAGGATTTTTCAAAATTCAGATATAACATCACCAGAAGAATACTAGAATACTAATTTTATTAAACCAAATGTACGTGTTCTTATGAGGATATTCTGGTCTAGAAATTTAAAAAATCGATTTTTTTTTTGCATATTTTGAAAGTTTAGACATTCAAAAATATGATCCTAAAAGGATTTTTCTAAATTCAAATTATTTTCGGAGATACAGCCGATTTAGATACAAACGAAAATAGAATTGACCGCTCTGAACTACGAGCTTTTGCTGCTTCAAAAAAAGGTAGAACAACTCAATTAGCTGAAAAAATTTCTCAAGACCTGAATTATGAGAAGGAGAAAGGCCCAATGTATGGATCTGGGATCGCCAATTGATGCAAAATGAGTACTACATATTATTTTCAGAGTTATTCCATTAGAATTGATTCCTAAACTACTTTAAATGCGTTTTTCTCGAAACTACTTTTTTTGAGGTGGTTGACATAATATTTCAAGTTCTACAGAACCGATTCCTTCGAAATTTAGTATATATCTTGCTTATACAACTCTCCATCGCGACTGCCTTGGATTTTAAAAACATTTGATTTTAAGTATTTTTAAAAAATTCGGAAAGGTCGAAAAAATCGATGAAAAATTATTTTTTTTCCAAGTCGACGCCATTTTGTTTTTTTTTTTTTAAAAATGGTCAACCCGATTGCGACAGTTTTATTACGGAAAAATTTGTTTGATTTTTTTGTTTTAAATCTCTACAAGGGTTGAAATCATGTCAATTAGGACGCACCGTTTTTTTTTTGAAGCCCCCACTTCACCGGCCTGTATCTCGGCGAATTTCGGTTTATTTTCAGTTATTTTTTTTTTATATTCTCAAAATGTCAAAAAAAAAACATAAGAAATACATAGTAGACATTTTTTTCATTTTTTTTATCTTACTTGAAAAAATACCTAAAATTCAGGCTGCTAGACCAGAATACCCCCTTAAAACAACTCAAAACCATTTAAAAATGCTCTAATGAATTATCAACACATAATTCAGCTATTAATTTTTAACTTTACTAGATAAATCAAAAAAAAATATTCATTTAAAAGTGCAAAAAAATTGTTATATTCAAAATGCCTAACAGAAAATCCTATTGGCTAGGAATTCAAATGACGTCACAGTATAGAAATTTAAAAATCCCACGGACGTTTTCCATTGACAAATGTATTTAAACACAAAAAGTAAAGACGTTTAAATTGTTCAAACTAATCTTCGATATTTATTGAGATCAAGTATATTTTATAACAATTCATAAATTTTTTGAAGAAAAAATATGTTTAATTAATCTTTAAAAATGACTTTATAATTAGTCATCTAAGTAGAGAATCAAAACAATTATTTCCTTCAAATAGTTATAGACAAAATTAAAGGCTTTTTTTAAATTTAGCCTTTATATACTTTCATAATATGTTCAAATTGGTTCCCTCATTGTTGAGAAAAAATATTTTCCAATTTATTGTTTTTTTTTTCGATTAATTACCAAATTAAAAGACAAAGAATGCCAAATTTTAAGTTTGAACGTATCTTTTTAGTACTATACTAACATACCTCCAAAAATGATCCAAAAATCATTCTGAGGCCTTTTCACGAAAATAATTCTATGGCTTTTTCGACACTTTTCGATTTAGTCTACATTTATGAACTTTAGGAAAATTGTTTAATATACTTTTCTCCAAATTTCCGATTTAATTAATACACATACACAATCAAAATAAGATTTTTTTGCTGACTTTGAACAGCTATACTGTGTATACAATATATAGAATATATTGCGGTCCAAAATATGTAGTATAATTTAATATAATAATATATAAAAATCATAAACATAAATTTGAACAGAAGTTCAAACAAAAATATTCGTGGCGTATTGCCCAGATACGTATTTCGATTGCCAAGCAATCTTCCTCAGTGGTCATCAAATAGTTTGGATCACTCCGTAACTGCTTTGTGATGATTCACAAAGATTTCAAGAAGTTGCTTGGCAATCGAAAAACGTATCTGGGCAATACGTCACGAATATTTTTGTTTGAACTTCTGTTCAAATTTATGTGTATGGTATGATTTTTATATATTGTTATATTAAATTATACTACATAAATTGGACCGCAATATATTCTATATATTGTATACACACATACACAATGTTTTTTTTTAAATTAAAATTATTGTCTTTACAATTGAAAATGAATAGAAATTGGAAACTGGAATCACCTCTTATAGTTTGATCGTTTGGAAAAATAGATTATCTTACTTGTATTAAAAGATTCATTACTAAAATGATAAATGAAAAGCTTAGTTTTTACAGACACTAAACACGAGTAACCTCTATTCCATAGAAAAAAAGAATTGAGAAAAATTTTGACGGAAAATGTGAAAAATTCTGTTAGAATTGTTTTTATTACAACCGCTAAATAATCTGTTTATATATCGGTTTCATTATATGGACTGTGATGTCACAAATGACAGATAAGCATACCTATCGTTTTCAGACTACAAATAGGAACTTTTTTCTGGGAAAGTATACATTTTTATGAACTAAATATTAGTTTTTTCTCCCTTTATTAATGTCTTTTATTGGTTAAAAAATATTTACTAAACTTCCTTCGGTTACTTCACACAAAAGTACATAGCAATATAAAATTTAGATTTACATTATAACTTAGACTAGAGTACCATCACATTTCCCATCATACATTGCAAGATTGGAATACCTCAACTTCCCGTTAGTCCAGTGGTGCCATTTGAAAACTCAAATTAATGTAAGTAAATAATAAAGTTAATATTTATGAAAATTGCAGACCATTATAAACATTATTAAATTTAATCTTTAATAGAAATCTCATTTTATAAACCCCACATTTAATATGTACATTAAAAAGTTTTTAGTTGAAACGATATCCATTATTGATAACAAATAGATTTTCTATCAAACAATCCAAACGTTTTATCTAAATATTTATTTTCTGAATATTTATCGACGAAGACTAAACCCATTTAAAATAATCGTTAGTTATTTACGAGAGAACAATAACGTTTTCGTATCAATAAAAACAATATCATTTAATACTCAATTTACCTAATTTCTTTTTCTAATCAATATCCATTATACATTTAGTGTAAAAGTTAATAAATTATTTCCAAGTATTAATTCGATATTTTAACAGTGAAAAGACCATTTATTTCCTCACTAAATTAGCACCAATTTACCATTGCTCAATCTTTGTCAAAATGTGATTTTTCCCACTTATTTTCAGTGCAATAAACAACATATTAGAGCTAATAAGAACGAGTGGAAACTTCTCGTAAATTGAATCAATAAAGTATTGGATTTCTTTGTTCTGGAAAGACTGAATAATTCGGTCTTCTTATTTTTGTAGGTTTTGATGTGTTGGTCTATCGTATAAGAATGATCGAAGAATAACAAATTTCATTTGTATATATCCTTAGAATTATGTCTATGAAAACGATAGGGCCCCGTTAGTATGTTGATTGTTTTGTAAACCATATGAAAACACATTAGTTTTTATTTGGCCAAGGAATATGAGAACTTGCGCCGAAAAATGTACGGCGTATTGATTTCGATGGAGAAAATGAACAATTTCCTTTTGGAAACTGATACAAAAAAGTCTAAATTTTAAGGAAAAAAATTCAATAATTCAATGTTTTTTTCAACAATAACTTTCATTACAGCAATACCAAGTCATGATCAATATTTATCTTAAATATTCTTACCCAATACTATCTAATTCTAAAACCCCATTCTCTTTAACAAGACTCTCTAACTCATGAAATCCTTTCACTGGCACTTCCGTAAAATGAACTAAAGCAATAAATATCTTATTTTATCAGATATGAAATGCTCAATGCATTACATTACTATCGGTAGGTATATGTTTCTCGAATTTATCACGAACGATGATGATTGACTTTTTACTTGACCAGATGTTGGAATTGGGAATAGGTAAGTCATTAATATGTCGTACATGAAATGATGTTTATTGCTTCTCCATTTACGATTAACAGGTGACTAGAGTGATACAAGTATACAGAAATGTTTTATCAAATCTTACAAGTAATGGTCGCAATGATAAGTTGAAAGATAAATCGATTTTTAATCTTTTCGAATAAAAGCTGAATAAAATCGGAGATATATAAAGCAACGTTACGAATAAGAGTTGAAGATGTCTTAATACAGAGTGGAATTGATTCAATAAAATGATAACAAATCGAAAACGAATTAATTTTTCATTTTCTTATCATGAAATGTGTATATGTAACTCCATTATTGTTGAAAAATAAACATTATACCTATAGACTGATTCAAAAAAAAATATGATTTTTTTTTCATAATTATATCGAAAAAATTGTTGGGAATGACAAAAAAAATCCTGAGAAAGTTTAAGCTCTTAATATTAAGAAGTGCCGCATCGCAAATTTCGATTTTCCATTTAAATAGCATGGGAACAATATTCTCTTGCACTTTAGAATTTTATAGCTCACGTTGGTGACAATATTTCGGAATGATCAAGGTATATTCTTGTAGAAAATTGAACGATCTACAAAGAAGGTCTATAACAAGTTTTTGATATATTTATTCCTTCAAAAGTTATTCGAAGTCACAGTTGAACTAAAGAGAAATTTTAATATTTTTTCAATTGTTTGAGGCAACCATCAATTTTATGAGAAAATTTTATACGACATTTTTTGTAGAGCACTTTTTTTTTCTATAACTTATCCCTATAAAGGTTTTTGATATTTTTCACAGGTCCTAAGTAAATTAATTAGAATAAAAAAATAATTTTTATGTTAAAAATATAATAATTCAGGGAATTTTCAGTTTAATGCAAATAACGTAGGACCAGCGAAAAATATCGAAAACTTTTATGGAGATAGAAAAAAAAGTGCTCTACAAAAAATGTCCTGTAAAATTTTCTCATAAAATTGATGGTTGCGTCAAAAAATAGAAAAAATATTAAAATTTCTCATTAGTTCAACTTTGACCTCGAATAACTTTTAAAGAAATAAATATATCAAAAACTTGTATGGAGACCTTTTTTGTAGATCGTTCAATTTTCTACAAGAATATATCTTGGTCATTCCGACATATTGTCACCAACGTGAGCTATAAAATTCCAAAGTGCAAGAGAATATTGTTCCCATGTTATTTAAATGGAAAATCGAAATTTGCGATGCGGCACCTCTTAATATTAATATTAAGAGCTTAAACTTTCACAGGATTTTTTTTGTCATTTCCAACAATATTTTCGATATAATTAAGAAAAAAAAACTCATCATTTTTTTGAATCAATCTATTATACCTACTCTCTTGTAAAAAAGCAAAGTTAATACCATTTGGATTATACCTGTGGACGGTTTAGTACAAAAATTTTGTTGAGGAAAAACTCGAATATTTAGTCTATGACACTTTATAGAACATCGAAAAAAACCAAAAATATTTTTATATCAACTTTTTGACTTATTAACCTGTTAATACAGCCAATTTTCATTCTAAGTTTCTCAATTCCATTGAAAAAACTTTCAACAAATATTGCGTTATCATTATCTTTATCTCATTTCAAATTCGAAAAATTATCAAAATACAATACAATTTGGGCTGTAATAAATTTTGCATATCTTTAAAAAGAATACTTTTTTATCAATTTTCTAGAAAATTGAAGAAACAAACGATAAAACTAAACTTTGCTCTTCGAGATTGTAATTCGAGTTTATTGAATTTGTCATAAAAAGGTATTTGATTTTTTTTTTGTAAATATAAGCGGAGATATTTACGTAGTTTTCCAATTGTCACAAGTCACGTTCGCAATAATTGGTTGAAAATTGATTTGAACAAAAGTTGATTTCCTTTAGGTTGGTGTTTACCGTTGTGAATTTATCATTTGATTATAAAATTGAATTCTAATTCGGATTTGTGGAGTTTCTGAATGTGGCGTACTTGAAGGTCTACTATATGTTATCATTATTCCTATTTAAACTATTGACCAAACTATTACACTATAAATAAATCTCAGAAGACAACTAATTGACCTATAACGATTTTAGGTCAGAAATGAAGAGCTCAATAGGAGTGGTTTCCGAAACATAATCCAACCTACTGGTCTGTGTTAATTTCCACATTCCATATATTTTCGTAGATATATTGGTCAAAGCATAGGTCAGAAATGAAGAGCCAAATTAGGGATATTTTCCGAAGCATAATCCAAGCTACTGGTCAGTGCTAATGACCACGAACCGATCCCAAACATTTATCTAATAATATTAAACAATAAAAAAATGAATGTCACATTAAAAAAAATCCGAAAAATCAATGAAAATTCTGTAACCAATTTTTAGTATTTATTTATTTTCTACCAGATTTAGTTAACAATATTCGGACAAACTGAATATCCATTCAAATCTATGAATCAATCTTCTGAATCAGGGTTTCCCTATGTTCCGTGGATCCAAAATAGGTATTCCGTCGATTATAAATGGATATTTCGCAAAAATTAGGAGCAAAAATAGAAAATTAAACATATTCTACTTCATAATGAAAGATGGCGACATTGACATAGACATGCATTGTTTACTAAAAATATTCCCCTTAATCCTTGAATCCTTAATCCCCACCAAAAATAAATATTCTATCAAAAAAGAATCTAATTTAACAAGCAATTCCACGGTTCCTAAAAAATTACCATTGTATGGATCTTCAATTTATTCTGAACGTTTCCGAAATGGTAGTCCTCTAATTATCAATAATTTAACAGTTGAAACATATGATGAAATAAATAGAAAAGTAAATTCAATAAATTAAATATATTTTACATCTCTATTGATATTCCATAAATTCATTCCAAAACTAGCTCAAACGAAATTTTAAATTTGAATTACCCGTACATTATTTCGCCTCTAAAATGTTGGCATATCGAAAATTTTATCACCCCTAAAATCAAGCCTCCTTAAGCCTGGACACCACGGGCCTAGGCTTAAATCCATCCTGAGTAAAGATTATATCGAATTCTTCGACTGTTGTAAATTGCAATTTTTTGTTTTCTTGTTTTAAATCGGTTATAATGACGTATTGTGTAAGTTTATGTTCATAGTTGTGGGTATTCTGTATATATTTTATGATAAATTTCCATTTTTGTTGGTGATTGTTGCGTCTAAAATATGGACAGTTCAATTTTATTCATGTTCTGAAGGGAATTATATTTTCGGATTAATTTTTTAAATCGGATATTATAAGTATTTCCAATAATTTAGTGGTATTTTGTCTTTTTTTAAAAGACAACGATTGAAAATCTTATTTCCCTTTAAATTTATAGTCAAGTTGAATAGTGTTCTGTTATCAACCAATAATTTGGTTAAAAATAAGCTGCAAATCCATACAAATTACAATTTTAATGCATCCTTTGCTATATTATTCTTGCAAGTAAATGAATCACTTTTGTACACAATATATATTTCACAAAACTAAAGTTCATTACAAAGCTTTATAAAACGTTTATATATCGTTTGTAAAATGTTGAGGAAAACAATACAAAGATGCAGCAAACAATAGAAATTTAAACTAATAAATTAATTGGCATTTTATTACTTAACACTAAAAACAAATTTAAGACTTTCGCTTTAATAATTCTCTTGGCATTTTGTTAAAATTTGAAAATATGATCATTTTCAAGCACTTATCACAATTTTTAATTAAAAAAAATGATATACTAGCACTACGTATTGTTTTGTCTGCAGCATTATTCTCGATGAAGGTGGAGATATAATAATTTAAAAGGATTTGTTCGGTTCTTGAAAATGATTAAAACTAAAGCCAAAGTAAGGACATGAATTGTATAGGTCTGTAGTACATGTTGAACGTTAATATGGCGCTAGAGGTATTGAAGTTTTCCTCTTGTGTGTGCTTTCCCAGTTATTCACATCCTCTTTGCACAGAAACTGTTAATGCAATAGCATGATGCAACGCTCAAATTTTCATAATACACGTTCGTCGTTCATATTTCCAGTAATAAACAAAGCCATTTATCATCCTCTATCTTTATATACTTCCCTAATACATTTTTAAGCTATACTAAAGCACAAGCATACAGCATACCCATACACCACCCAATGTGCTATAGCTGAAAATATGAAAATCCTTTATACTTTTCAATGAATTAAATTTATATCTCACACGAAAACATAAAAGAAAATCAATTTCAAACAATTTTCTTATCAGTGCCATTTTCTATTAAACTTTCCACACGAGTTTTTGCAATTAAAATCAACTTAATTCCAAGTTATAAACCTCTATATCGTACCAACTAAACTTGGATATAGTGCAAGTTATGGTTGACTTTAATATGGGTTTGATTTGTTCCAACTTGTGCTCTAATGCTGTTATAAATTATTTGAAAATTTGGTGGTAATACGGAAAGAAGGAGAGGCAGCACGGAATTATAAACAGAGAAAGGAATGATACACATTGAGAAACTTTGCCAGCGAAATTTATCGTATCGGTTTCCGGTACAGTTATAATAATAGAGTAATAACTTTGCAAGTGCAAAGTATCTAAAAGTTTCACCGACACGACAATGATGCCAGAGAAATGGAGACGAGGAAAAACTTCTGAAATTTATTTGCGAATAATTAACATTATTTTATATGGCACGTTGTGATGAAAGAATTCCAATTTTAATGTGACTATTGTGATCTATACGCCAATATCTTACCTCTGTCAAGTTAGCACCCGACTTTTACAAATAAAAATTTTAAATATATTTTTAGATTGCCTTTTGTTTGTACTTGATTGGACCGAAAAAAATTTCGTTTGTACCTCAACCGAAAAAAAGTTATTAAATTTTTAAAAATCGATAGCCCCCCATTGTTAGATTTTTCAAAAAATTTAACGGCCATGGATAGGCCTTGACACGTAGAGGATTGTACCGAAAAAAATTTGTATCTAACTTTAACCCAAAAAAAGTTATGAGCGATTTTGTGATTGCACTTATTCCATTGAAAATAGAGTTTTCCGGCTACTTCGGATTTTCCTTGAGAGATTTTCCAAATCCAAGAGCGGTACAATCTAGCTACTGTGCCGCTGAGGATTGTACCGAAAAAAATATCCTTCTAACTCCATTCCAACGGTAGTTATAAAGGATTTTGTATCCGTAATTAGACTCTAATTGTTGAAACAGCAAAAACGGCCATAACTTTGAATCTTTTGAGGTACAAAAGAATTTTTTTGGGGATTCTCCCGGGTGCTGGTCTCTAGTTGATGAAACCATTTGAATTTTCGTTTGTACCTCAACCGGAAAGAAAATAGAGTTTTCCGGCTACTACGGATTTTTCATGAAAGATTTTCCAAATCCAAGAGCGGTACAATCTAGCTACTGTGCCGCTGAAGATTCTACCGAAAAAAGTATCCTTCTAACTCTATTCCAACGGTAGTTATAAAGGATTTTGTATGACTTTTTTAATAACTTTTTTTCGGTTGAGGTACAAACGAAAATTTTTTCGGTACAATCAAGTACAAACAAAAGGCAATCTAAAAATATATTTAAAATTTTTATTTGTAAAAGTCGGGTGCTAACTTGACAGAGGTCAATATCTTTCATCACTTTATTGATTTTTGGTATAAAATTTCAATTATATCCTGGCCTAGTTTTAATTTTCTATCATTAATGCTATCGATTTCTAAGTGATTTTCTTTAAAAAATCATCACAATTCCATGAATTAATAACATTAATTGTAATTTTTTATGTAACATACATAACTACTATTCATGTTGTTTTTAGTCCTTGTCTTTTTAAATATAATAATTAAATTGTGGGCGATAAGGACATTTATGACATTTGTGGAGAAATTTTTAATATTGGTTAGTATTTAAATAATGTTATTGAAATTTAATTATTTTTTGGTTAGATTTCACATTAATTAACTAAGATTTATATAGACTAAGACTTATGAATTGTAATTTATTTATTTATAATTTTGACAATAATGTGTCGCTATTTTTTAAATGTTATGTATTTTCATTATAGAGCCCTGAAGAAGTCAGGAATGACTAACGAAACGTTGGCGATAAAATAAACAATATTCCACAAGAAGCTTCGTCCTTATTGTCCACAATTTAATTATTATAACTACTATTCCACAATAAAAAAAAATCAACGGTTTTGGATAGGGGTTGATGGATCAGCAAGGTCAAGGCCTTTGTTAACACAACACAATTCAAATAAAAATTGATTTAATTATAACAAAACCAAAAAAATATAACGAAATAAATCATCTTTATAGACAATTATGCTCGTAATTTATTTTTTTCCGGACCACCCATTATTGTTCATGCTTCATTAACAAAAGTATAAATCTTTTTAAATAGATTATCTCAATATTAAAGCTCATTAAGTTCATTATATAATAAGTGAAAGTTATAGTGCTATTTGATTTCATGGCAAATAATTAAGCTATAAAATTGTGTGTGAAAAAAAATAAAGCTATAATAGAAATGAAATACTTTCACAATTTGAATGTGATCACGTACTAATCTATTTTTCAAAACGTGAAATGTAAACAGTAATTAGCTTATATATTCATACAATTTATGGCGAAACTTAAAAATATTTGCAGATTCGTTCGCTATTATTAGTCGAATTTCATTTGAGTTAGATATTAATTATTACTACAGATAAAAAATGTTCAAATGATACTTTGGTTTGCTAATGGTTTTACAACAATAATTTATTAGTTTCCCTATTAAAGGCATAATTTTTTAAAGAAAAAATTTTATCAGACATTCTTTGACATTAAAGCAACCACCTCTATAGACTTAGCATAAAAGAAAAGAAAATCAATGAGTCAAAACATATAACTATATATAAATATAATTATGGATCTATGGTAGTTTTGATATGAAGAGGACATAAAATATTACTAATGTTCTTGGAAACTTGGACTCAAATAATAAGACGTTAAATTTTCAAATTATCTCAACGTTTCGTTGGTATTTATTTCCAACTTCTTCAGGAGAACTAAAATATAATAACAATGCATGTTGTTCAAAGCCAAATTACACAAATAAATTAATTTTCGTTCTAAAACAGATAAATTAGTTTTAGTTCTCCTGAAGAAGTTGGAAATAAATACCAACGAAACGTTGAGATAATTTGAATCTTTATCTTCTTATTATTTGAGTCCAAGTTCCCAAGAACATTATTAATTATTTACCACACCATGGATGAGAGCAACCAGGATAAAATATTACTAATCTACTCAATAAATACCAACAAATATCCAAGCTTTGTCGTAACACTCAAGGAGGTCTTATACTGAATAAGGGAAATATTGTTTAGTATCTGGATTTACCAAAGAAATTGTAAATGTTATCAAATTTTCAATTATTAGTGACTAATTATTTAATATCGATATATTTAAGAATGAAAGGTTAAATCAAAAATCAAAATAGTTTAGAAATTATTTTCTTTTAAACAAGAGGTAGTCAAATTCCGAAATTTTTCTCTTTATTTCCTATAAAATATCTATATTATTATAAAAAATAAAAAATTTTGAAAATTTCTTGATTTCTCCGATTAGGTTACAGATTTAAACTCATAATTGCAGATTTTTCAATGTTTATTATATATATTAAAGTGTAACAATGTTTTAAATTGTTTAATTAATTCACTCTTAATATAAGTGAAATATACTCTTAAATTAAGCAAACTTAATTTCAAGTTGTTCCTGAAAATATTAAACTATTTTTAAATCAAATCTTTAATTATAATGCATCAATATATATTGCGTATACGACGTATACGTATACTATACGTACTTGCATATGTATTGGCATAGAGTCTGGGAGGAGCTTTCGCAAATTTTCAAAATTTCAACAATCAAAACAAATGAGCATCTGTAAATCTCGCAATCCCATTGGCCAATAGCATCTTGCATTGAAGAGTTTGTCTTGTCATTAGATATTACTGCATTGCATTCCATATTCATTATTTGTTAAATTATTTAAAAGCTTCAACGAATAGATGTATAGCAGTTGTTGAACCTAATTAACTACTTAATAATAAACTATTCCTTAAATAATTTATTGTTTCTAAAAGTATTTTTTCGAGTAAAAAGAAAAATCTTTTCTTAATGTATAACAATTTCCCGTTCCCTAACCCAAAAAAAAGTAATTTTATGTTATTGCGAATTTCATGACCTTAATTATTCAACTTTTGGAAATTTTCTTTGGCTACTATGGTTAATCTTTTTTTTTATATTTCAATTATTTAAAGTCGTTTCAATTCTCAGGTTATAAGCGACTATAGGACATAGAATAAAACTATGCCCACTACAATATATAGTAAATTGATTTTTTTACAACGATCGCCCCCTGAATTTTAAGTTTAAGATATAAAAAAAAATATCCAATACAATTAAGCTCTTAATTTCTTGATTAATCCGTGCCGGAATCATATTACTTTTACCATGTAAATAACATGGAATTATTTGACTTTTTACTTTTAATTTTTTTTCTGAGAAATAAATGGATGAAAAGATTTAAGATCAAATTATTCAGACGTAAAATTTAACGCTCTACAAAAAAGGTCTTGTATGAATTTTCGATTAAACCACTCCATTAAAAGTTATTCAAAATTTAACTTGTGCCTAATATAAATCTTGCAATATTTTCAACTTTTGGCTCATTTTTACTTTTTTTAACTATAAAATCATTGAAAGAGAAAATAAAAATTATTATCATTAGAGCGCCAGTGATTATTTGTGTTAATTTTAAAGCTTGAATTGAAAATTAAACAAAAAAAATATTTTTTGACAATTAAAACAGGTGACATATGATCCAAATTCGCTATAGTCGTGAAATTCAATTTATCCAGGATAAATTTTTAAACTTTAATCAATATTTTGTACCTACGAAGTGAATTTCATACTAATTAATGAGACTATCGACAAAAGTTCAATTAAAATTCGAATTTTTACCATTTCACTTGACGCCATCTATGAGAAATTTCTCAGAACTTGTAGTCAACAAATTAAATGTTTAATAAATTACAAAATACCAATTAAACAAATTAATTCAAGTAAAATGTTGAATAACTTTTAATGGAGTGATTTAATCGAAAATTCATAAGAGACCTTTTTTGTAGAGCGTTAAATTTTACGTCAGAATAATTTAATCTTAAATCTTTTCATTCATTTGTTTCTGAGAAAAAAAATTAAAAGTAAAAAATCAAATAATCCCATGTAATTTAAATGGTAAAAGTAATATGATTCCAGCACGGATTAATCAAGAAATTAAGAGCTTAATTGTATTAGATAATTTTTTTTGTATCTTTAACTAAAAATGCAGGGGGCGATAAAAAATCAATTTGAGAAATAACGGACACCCTAATATACATTAGCGTTGTAAATTTGTAATTAATAACTTAAGTAGTTTTTATGCTGATAATAATGTACGGTTATGATAATAATAGTTTTATAAATAAAATGGAAACAACAGTAGCAACAATAACAGTAAAAATAGCATAAAAGCAGTATAGTAATAGCTATGATAACTTTAACAGTACCTATGCATCAAAATTATAGTAATAATCTGATTTTAGTGGTAGATAACATATAGTATAGTAGATAGGTTGAAGTATTGTGGTGTTTGATTGAAAATTTAGGATAACGATTGGGCTGTATGGACAAAACCAAGAATTGGAATACCTCAGGATAATAAATTTAGAATGACGATTAGGCTGTGTCAACTAAACCAAGAATTGGGATACCTCGGGATAGTATTAAAATTTTGGGCTATTATATTCCAATAGTGGGTAGAACCCAGAGATTATATAAAAAAGGATATAAGATTCCTGCAAAAAAAAAATAATCAATTTGATCAAGAAATGGAACAACAATTATTCTTTCATTCTTTTAAACTTGCATTTGTAGCAAGCCTTACGGACTTAAGGTTCTACTCTTTTATAATAACTTAGTTAATAACTTAAAATATACATATGTAATACTTTAAACTCTCAATTTATATCGTTTTATTTTTACTTTAAATTTATGAATCCATTTCCTAAAAGATTTCTGTCAATTTCACTGTTGAAAATTTAAAAGACCCAAAGCTTTCTTTAAGCTTTGCGGTTATTCCTTATTCCAGTCTTTTGTATTGCAATTCTGTCGAGGTATTAATATAAAGAGTAACCAACAAAAGCAGTTTATTTACCTGAATTTCAATTGATAAATAAAAACTGTAAATTTACTGATCAATCAAATATCAAGTTTAGCCAGTTTATTAATTTATATAAGAAATCTCACATTTAACTATATTTTATGATTAAGCAAAATAATTTAGTTTTATGATACATTCTATAACCAAGCAAATAACCTGAAATACTTTCCTTCGAAAAACTAATGATATAATTACACCAGCAATTTGGCCGTTTATGTCTTCGTTTATTTCAATAGAACTAACAAGACATTGAATCATAACAATGTGCTAATAAATTAGCACATTAACAACGTAAAACGTATCATCGAATTGCATTAGTTATAGTTCTTTGCACAGACCAACAAAAAAAAAATAGAAAACATAAATAATAGAAGTTAATTGGGCTTGAGGAACACCTGCTGCGAGGCAATACCTGATTGATATAATTTTTAAGCGTTTGTTTTTTTTTTTTAATTCTATAAGTGCTGGAAGTGTTATTTTTTGCACGAATTGAGATATTTAAACGTCCCATTGACCTAGCTGACGTCATCAACCATCTGACTACTTCGGTATAATATTGAATTTGATCTTTACCGTTACACTATTGCTGCGTCACTGACTTGAGTCAATTTCTCTTCTTCGAAAAATAGTCAATGAAAAAAAAAACTTTCAAGAAGAAACTCTTTAAAGAGATATAATTTTTTGCTTGTTACAATGATATCATTTTTTTTTCTCTTGAAAAACGTTTCATTATTTTAATGCGTTTTTTCTTGAATTTAATCTTCATAGAAAACATTGAGACTTGGCTTGAATAGTTGAAAAATTTTTTCGAGGACGACTTTAACTTTTGCTTTAATAGACATTATTTCTTTGTTTAACATGTTTGCATAATTTTATTTACAAAAATGTAAATGTTTTTTGGGGGGAATGACAATGCGGCAGATATTGATGTATTTCGACCAAACTAGTGAACCGTAAATGTCTGGCATTTTTAGATTTGCGACAAGAAAATTAAGTTTTCAAACATTCTTCTGTTTTGAAAGCAATATATTAGACGTTGGAAAAGTGACATGTACAATTTAATTTTGCCTCATATGTTATAGTCAAACACGTAGCCGAAAGTTATCAGCAGGATTTTCGGAAACGTGTGTGATCCTTAACGATATAATTAGAATGTTATCCACGTTAGTCGATTTATGGGCCTTATTGTGAATTACAATATAATTTTCAAACCATCCTTTGATATCAATATTATTAATATTCCTCAAAAAATCCTACTTTATTGAGACGAATATTAAATTTAATATCTATTTATTTCGGAAACATTCAGTGTTCCAAACTTTAATGAGTAAATCATAGCAAGAAACAGTTAAACTAATTTATGTTAATCTAATGATAATCTAAGGGTAGTTCAAATTTATTGATTTATTGATAGTAATTAAACTTTTCTCATCAAAAAATATGGTCAAAATTATTAATCTGTAGCTACTTTAATTGCGTATAAAGTAATTTATAGAAGCTCACATCAAATATTTAATCCAATGATAAAAAATTTAAGTCAAAAATCTTTACATAGTTTTTAAGGTATCTTTTTCTCGTTATTTTTTTAATCAGGTATAAAGAAACAAAAATATCTTTTATTAGTTGTTCTTTCTTCAGATAATAAGAGCAGAAAAATATTTTTTCTTCTTTGAATTTTAATTTTTGTGCAGTGCCGGCTTTAGACTAAAAAACAAGATACGTCACCCAAAGGGCATTAAGGTAACCATTCTTTTAAATTAAGTTCAGTTCTAGGAAAAGTTTTAACATGTTCCTTCTACCGTTATCCACGAATTTGAATCCAATGCATAGAAAATATTTTGTATTTTTCTGCTATTCTTATTAAATATCATTTCCTCTACCATTCTTGTGATACCATGGCTTAAATTGTTACTGAATTAAAGTTTTACAATAATCCTAAAAATCAAAGTAATTTTTTTATGGTTTACATACCTCATAGCCATATTGAATACTGAAGTTGTAAATTTGAGGTTACCATTCGAAGATTGTTCACAAATTTTCCCAGTTTTGGAAAGAAGTTTTCGAAGTTAAATGCACCTACAAAAGAAAAAAGGTTGTTAATGACATTTGATACTTATTAAGGAATAATTATTATAAATTCAAAAACGATTAAACACCATTTTCTGAACACCAATTATTCAAGATGGATACTTAGTGAATATAAGCGTTAACAACTTCATACTTTATTGTCAATGATACCACACCATTTTTATCATGGTTGCCAATATAAATTTCCATTCGACAATTTTATTTCCTTTTTTCCGTTATTTTTAAGACATGAAAAATTTGAATGATATATGCATGTCTTTGGTATATTTCCATTTTTGCTTTCCTTTATCTATGTAGATAAAATCAAATATACTTTTTTGCTTATTAATGTTAATACTTTTTTCTCAAAACGATGGTGGCAGCACTACTATTTGTATAAAATGAATTAACCAATCCTCTGTTCCTCCAATAAGAGTCCATTTTGAAATATTGTCCAATGAAAACATAGGATCAGTCCAATTCAGTCGGTCCAGCACTTGTCGTTTGATTATTTTTTTTAATTCTGTTTTTTTTTTTTGGGATCATCCCAACATATTGGTAGTACAAATTCATTATTATTTTAATTTTATTGTTTTTAGTTTTCCAGTGGTGACCGTTTTAGTTTTACTAGGCGCAGATAATTTCGCACTTTTAAGGGTTTGCGGAAACTTGATTATCTCAGGCCCTACTTGTCCTATCAAAATGAAACTAAAAGCAGTGTGGTCATGAAAATATAAGCTATAAGGTTGTAATGAGACGTTTTCACCTAAATGTAATTCTAAGGGGTAAAATTTTAGCCTAAATTTTTAGCTCTCATTTGTAAAAACTCCAATTTTCACGGAAAGATTGTGAAAGATGGGAAAGAGTCTGCACGTTAAAACTTTTTTTTACAAATAATTAGGTACGAGTTATATTCGAAAACAAAATTTGAAGTCTGAGACTTTAAGCCTTTTTAAAATAAAAAATAACAAAATTTGGAAATTTTCAAAATTTGAAATTTTCTGAGCTCAATATCTCTAGTGCGGGACCAGATAAAAATCTGAAATATCACCCCATTATAGTACTGTATGATAGTATTATGCACCTAAAATTTGGAGTTTGAGATTAGACTAGGACCAGAGGTATTGCAAGCACAAAATGCCAAAATAATGCATACTTCAGTAGGAGAATATAATGTATTTAACTATTTAATATGTGACATATACTTGGCAAAAAGGGAATTTTACACAAAACAACATATACTCTGGGCTAACTAATATTCATATCTTAAATTTAAAACATATACTTCTTTCTGAAAGCTAATAATGTATGTACGTACCCATAGTCATCAACTAATCTTAATGCCCTTTTTGCCAAGTATATGTAACATATTAAATGATTAAATACTTTATATTCACCTACTGAAGTATGCATTATTTTGAAATTTTGTGCTTGCAATACCTCTGGTCCTAGTCAAATCTCAAACTCCAAATTTTAGGTGCATAATACTATCATACAGTACTATAATGGGGTGATATTTCAGATTTTTATCTGGTCCCCCACCAGAGATATTGAGCTCAGAAAATTGCAAACTTTGAAAATTTCCAAATTTTGTTATTTTTTATTTTAAAAAGGCTTAAAGTCTCAGACTTCAAATTTTGTTTTTGAATACAACTAGTACCTAATTGTTTGTAAAAAAAGTGTTAACGTGTAGACTCTTTCCCTTCCTTCACAATCTTTCCGTGAAATTTGGAATTTTTACAAATGAGAGCTAAAAATTTAGGCTGAAATTTCACCCCTTAGAATTACATTTAGGTGAAAACGTCTTAATACAACCTTATAGCTTATATTTTCATAAACACACTGCTTTTTGTTTCGTTTTGATAGGACAAATAGGGCCTGAGATAATCAATTTTCCGCAAACCCTTAAAAGTGCGAAAATATCTGCGCCTAATAAAACTAAAATGGTCACCATTGGAAAACTAAAACAATAAAATTAAAATAATGATGAATTTGAACGACCATAATGTTGGGGTGATAGCACACAAAAAAATATTTTTTTTTAAATGGTCCAGCAACCATTTCATTTATTTTTGAACCACTTTATTTGGACTGACTCCATAGCGCGAAAATATAAAATCAATTCTTCGACTTGAATTTAAAATTAACTTATATCTAATTAGTGTCAAATTTTGTTCGAAAAAAAAATTAAAAACATAAATATTTGTTCTTAAATTTATTCGCTGCATATTATTTCATCAAATTTGCAACTCTAATTCCCCGAACAAATCAATTTTCACATTTTAGCACATATTAAAGTGGCAATTTTTCTCAACATGAAAAAAAAATTGAAATTAAATATTTGATTCTCATAAAAAAAATGGCTGAGATTTCAAAAGTAATTGAATTATGATAATGCGGCAAATGCTAATGTACTTCATTCCCATTCAATATAAAGAATAGGACAATGGAAATTTCACTGTAAAATTCAGCAAAAACATTTGATTTTCAATGCTTTATTCGCTGTATTCAAATGAGTCTTGCGAGAAAAAAAAACCTTTAAGTATCATTAATCATAATTGATTTTTAAAGAATTCCAAACTTTTAAAGCAAATCAAAGAGCATGTTTAAAAATAATTACTTTATAATTAACCTTTGGTGGTGGAAAAAAATTAAGCAGAAACTGCATCGACAAGTATACTGTATGATTGGTGATCAATCACGTTAAAAACCGTTTCCTTTTTAAAAAGACATAAAAACTGTAATGAATCTTAAGCAAAGTAAAAAAGATAAGAAACTCAATGACTCTTTTACGTTTTCTTTACAAACTTTAAATTTTCAAAGTAATTAATCTCAGAATTGTGAAACGTTCAATACTTTCAACGAAACCCCAAAAAAATTTGTTAAAACAACATAAAGATTTTCTCAAGAATTGATGTTTAAAACTTTGTATGAAAAAAAAAAGTATGCAACATCTGCAGTTTACATAACAACCCAGGGTAACAAATAACTGTGATTAAAGAGTAATTAAACTAAAAAATTAACAACAGTTAGTTGAAAGAATTCCACTCTAAATCCAACATTTAAACCAACATTTCTCTTATTAATCCAACTCCAAGCCCAAGAAACACAAATTCGTATATTTCCCCAAGAAATTAATGAAAACTTACTCGAAAAAAGCTTTAATATTTGAAGCTTTCATTACAACACCAAGAATGGTCCAATTGAAAATTTAATGAATCAAATCTTTCCGTTTTAAATTACAATTATTGCTCCTTGCAAAGTCTATATAAAAGCCAAACTTTTATTTCGAATTGTGATAAGGAAGCAATTTAAAATTATTTGTGATGAAATCAAAAAGCTTTAGCCATACAGTGTGTGGAAATGGTAACATGAAAAAGTGAAGAAATCAAAGTTTATTTTATCTTTTCTCGTCTGTTCACTCAAGCAATTCAATAGAAAATTAAATCAATGATAAAACGGTTTTCTTTTTTGATAAAATCTTTTTTCTCAAATCTCAATATAGTTTTTCTTACAGGTTTGAAAATATGGAACAAATTGCAAGCCAAAACCAATAAACGTAGAGGTTTTATATAGAAGTACTGTTGGATAATGGTTTTTGTAGTTGCATCACTAAAATGCTCAATAGATTTAATAAATGTTCAAATCATTTGGAACTTAATTTGGTAAGAGATTTCTATACCGAAAATATATAATTTAAATTTTATTCTAATCTAATATCATATTTTGAAATAAGAGAATTTGTTTAGAAGAAATCTTGATTTCTTAATCTTCTTAAACTTATTTGTTTCAAAAGATTGATTAGATTCATTTTATTCAATTCCAGTGTAAATAACAACAATAATAATATCAGGTTCACGGGTAATTGGAATATAGTTAAATTAATTTAAACTAGCTGATCCCCACGACTTCATCTGCGTAACGTATTTTATTTTTCTCATTTCTTTTACGAAAAATATAACCATACTTAAGAACACTTCACACTCTTGAAAAAAACACATTTAATAAACTGTTGCAAAGAATAAAATAGTTCTATGTAATAATCAATTAATTTTCAACAAATATTTATAAATATCTAAAAAGAGTATGTTCAATTGCGTATAACTACGGTAGGTATACCTGCCGTGAACCAAATAATCCGTAAATCAATCAGCATCTATACATAAATAAAAAATATCGCCAAGTTCAATAAATTCGGTCTTAATTATGACTAAAAAAAGTCGAAAGTTATCAAAATATTCGCGCCAAAATAACCCCATCTCCCTTTTTCGATTCCCGAATGAACCTTTTTCCAAAAACTATTACACTATTGCACTGTACAACACAACCGCGAAATTGAAATTTGTACAATTGCACGAAACCTAGTTCTTCCATAATTATGTATAACCATTATGAATCTATAAACTTATTATTAAAATATCTGAATTTCAACTATATAATTAAACCATATTGGAAAGTCAAGGGTTCACCATACACGATTTGGCGTATGTCTTTTGCTGTGGAAGAGGATTTCAAATTTCCTTTATCATTATGATGATATGATTATTTATTATTTATCATTATGATGATTTCTGGCTGGAATTGCGATTTTTTTTCGTGATCCCTTTCACGCACTTGCAAATAAAATATATTGTGGCCTGTCCCAAGAAAAAAAACCTGAATCCGCCCTTGTCTGTTAGGGTAGGAATTTTCAAAAAAAAATCTTATCACATGCCTACTTCCTATAAGGAATACACCGAATATTAAAATTTCATCAGTCAGAAGAGTATATAAATACACCATTTTATATATGCACGGTTTTAAAAACGTATATACTTTAAGCTTTATTACTATTATAATTATTATTATTACATTTTTTTCGTTAATATTTCCTTACTGAACAACCCTAAAGATCTATTTACAACAATTTTGTTAAAAAAAAAGTTTACTGTCAGATTATTATCTATAAAAACATTTATATTTCAATAAGGCAATTTTTTGTACCTCAAATTAAATTACTGTGCTTTTTATTAGTTCAATTAAAAATATTAATACCGATCATTTTTTAACTTTTAAATACCTTTTCAATGATATATAACTCGCCTGTCTAAAGTAAAAAAAAGTTTTCATCCCTCAGTTTTTACGTAGGGGGTGAATTCCCTTATTATTTTTAAGGAATGATAAATAGCCTAACGTGTGTGGGTAATTGTGTTGTATCTTAATATAAAGTTTCATTAAATTCGGTTGTTCCGTTCTTTAGTTAAATCACCAGCGCACGCGATCTAAGAAAATTTTTTTAGTAATTTTTTCACACATTATTGGAGTTTTAGTATGGATCCCTATTTTTGAAGGAATTTTTCAAATCGGTCAAGTAGTTTCGGAGCCTATTTAAAGCAAACAAACAATCAAATCTTTCCTCTTTATAATAATAATAGAAAAAAGTTAAATTTACCATTTTTTTTCTCAACAAATTAACTGCTAATCAATCTAATTTTTATCAAAGACTTTTGTAACCAAAAGCCGTACACTAAAGTATGGGGTATAATCGCAAATAGCCCCACAGTTGAAACGACTTTATGTAAATAAATAATAAATCAAATTTTACAAGCATTAGAATTGCTTTATTATATAATTTCCTTACACTAACTATATTATGTTTTTAAAGTATGGCAAAATTTTCACTTATTTTCTACACAATTTTAAGCATTCCTTAAACAGAAAAAATTGCATTTCTATATTCAAACTATGTTTACCAAATTACACTTTAAAAATTGGGATAATTGTTGCCAAAAAACTTAGCAAAAATTAAAGAAATATCTTTCGCAAAATTTGTGTTTTAAAGTTTATTTTTCCAAATATTTCCATCACATTTTTTGCTTTTTGAATCATAAATCACAAATTATTAAATTAATGTGATACCAATTAATATTCAATCAACAAATTACAACCTCTTTTGCAGAATAATATTATAAATATAAAGAGTAGAACTGGAAACATTTGCGTAAATAATTAAATATATATATTTCAACACAAGTAATTCCACTCTGAAAGATGATCGAATTAATTATTCCAATATACCACTCATAATTTATGTGAGCACTCAAATTGGGTAATTGTTGAAGACAATGTCGTTTTTGTCATCCCAATTTCGGCTATAAATTTACGAAAATTTGTCTTGAAAATTATACCTGAATTATATCTCAACTAGAGAACATATCAAGGAAAATTCAATTTCTTCAACAATGAAATTCACTGTAAGTAAAAATCATTGTTATGTTTATTGAAAAATTAATACAATAATTGTATTTTAGGTCGCAATTGCTATGTGCTTGGCTTTAATCGCCGTAGTTTCGGCCAATTATCGACCATTTGTTCAACATCCTCGTCTTCGACGATCGGCCGAAAATGTTCCCCAAGTGGAAACCGAAAAACACGCCAAACCTGTGGGTGACGATTTGAAAACCGATTCTACTTTCTGGTACCATTATAGAACTCCAGCAGTGGTGGAACCAATTGTTTATACGTACCCCGATACTTACTACTACAACTATTGGTGGTACTAAAGTTTTACAAGAATTGAAAATCTATTGTGTAAATTTTCGGTTTGATACAAATTTTCGGTTATCAAAATCAATTTTTTTATAATTTTTCAATAAAATCTTCTGCTTTTGAAATTAAATAGTTATATTTATATACTTATACGTCTTAATTCCTTTCAATGTTTTCCAACGATAACAAATTTTTCTTACCTAGAACTAGTTGCCAACCTTATCAGAAAATATTCAAAGATGTTCTTAAACTTCAATCCCATTTTTTTTTATTTTCTTGAGTTTTCCAATGATAACATTTCCTTATCTTTCTTACAAAGATTCGTTGCCAACCTTATCTAAAAGTATTTTCAGATATTCTTTTCTAAATTCTCCAATCATTCATAATCTTCTGTGCCAAATTTCTTTCTTTTTTATTCTTCCAAAGAAATCTTTAACCTATTGACTACTACTTATTATATATTAACTTTAAAAATATGACCTAAATATTCCAATTTCTTACATAAATCCAGACCCAAACCAATAGAAATAAAAATCTTTTTTACATTAAAATTCTGCAACAACTTGTCTCCATATAGTGTTATTATGCAATATCTTCCTACCTATTTTAAAATATCCAAAACGAAGATAAGTATAAAATTTAACATTTCACCTGATTTTATCAATTTGCCCAATTTAGAGATATCGCTTTTAAATTTACTGCCTCTCAATCTTTATGAGGCACTTATATCTTTAAAATTTTATGATTTTTCTCCAAAATTTTGAACTTAAACGCTCCAATCCATCAATGGTTTTATTTTCCCAATATTTTTCTGTAAGGTCTGGAGATGATGTATATGTGGACATAAATTTTTATTTTCATTTCCTTTTAAGAGACCGTTATTATCATATTTTTATTGCATACCCTCTCATATCTATGAACTATTATCACTGATGTCTTTAGCACCAAAATGGAAATTATTGATTTGGAAATTTTCAATCAAAATGATAATTTTTAAACGATTTTTTTCCTATTAAATGTTATCAAGAGAAAGAGTTGACATAAAATTAAAAAATATCAATTTAAAATTTTTTCACAAAAAAAAAACGCAATGGCATTTGAGTAAAATCTTAAAAATTGGACAGACTAATAAGTATTCAATGAAATATTTTGTATGATAAAGATTATAGATGTTAAGTGGCAAATATGAGTGCAAGATTACAAAAGAGTCAATTGAAATATATCGTCTGCAAAGGAAAAAAAATCAAAGTAATGTTTAGAAAACTCTTACACATTTAATTGTAAATTTTATTGGTCCTCCAGTATAAAGTAGATTGCCCTCTTATTACTTAGTCTTTAAAAAAGAACTTTTTGGTAAAAAATGCTACAAAAAATTAACTATTTTCAGGTACTTATGCAGTGTAATTATCTTTAATTGTCTAGCAAAAAAACCGTCGAAATCTTTTCAACGAAATTTGATGAAATCACCACAAAAAGTATCACTTCTTATCCAGCAGTTTCTTCATCCAATTTCATATTACTCGAAGCCATAATTTTCCCAAATTGCCCACCTAATAATTCCGTCCAAAAGTAATATTTTTTTTCCAATTTCCTGCTGGAAATTCATAACAACTAAACTCATTTCAAATTCGTGATAATAGAGAAATTTAAGTAAAACACGATTTAGGCATTAGACACAAAGACGCCGTCTCAACATTGCCGTTACTGATGTACTGAAGAACTACTGAAACTCGCACTGTTAGTACTATCGCAGTCGCAATGTCCGGCTTCTTCACGGCGGTAAATTGACCTAATCAAATCTGTCGAAGAAAAGAGATGCCTCTCTAATTTTCTATCATTAATGTCTATAAAAGTCCGTTTTAAATTGTCATCTGCAGTTACTCCATAAAACAATTACTCGTAGATATGTTAGTGTATGGGTCCAATGACCTACGGCGAAGACAATGAAACTACTGTTAATAATTTGTGAAACAACATCAAATTGCTCAAATGGATATTAGTTGATGTAAAAGAATTTCAATCATATGATCGACATGGCTAATAAGTATCGTGTTATATGCGCTTTGTCCAATAAAATAAATCATTTCAAGCGTAAAATTTGGAGAATCACTTAAGTACATTTGGATTCGAAATAAAGTAATTTGCAAGTGAATATTCAATGATTTATATTAGATAATATATTTGGGGTTTATGTTATTCAAAACATCGAAAATTCATATTTTTATTATTAGCGCAATGCAATTTATAGTGCTACTAGGTGCATTGTAATTAAAATTTAAACTCACAAAATTGTACTAATGATAATTTGGCTCAAATGTACTTTAGCACATCCACAATCTGGCAACGTTGGATTTTCGACTTTGTTTTTAATTTAATTCGTGATTAAATCGGTCCATAATGAATATTTAGCCACAAAAGAGAATTAAGAGAATTAAATTAAAAACAAAGTCGAAAATGTAACGTTGCCAGATTGTGGGTGTGCCAAAGTACACTTGAGCCGATATTTTTTTTTCTTCGAGCTAGACTAAAGTTATCGTTTTTTTTTTTGTTTACAATTTGTTATTGTAGTCTAAAGTTTCGCAACTCATAAATTAATTATTATAAACTTATTTTCTTGGCCAGGGCCAAGATAACTATTGCAAGTGTATGAGATTTAAAATACTAACAGAGAACATTAGACTGATTCAAAAAAAATGATGATTTTTTTTTGTAATTATATCGAAAATATTGTTGGAAATGGCCAAAAAAAAAATCCTGTGAAAGTTTAAGCTCTTAATATTAATATTAAGAGGTGTCGGATCGCAAATTTCGATTTTCCATTTAAATAACATGGGAACAAAATTCTCTTGCACTTTAGAATTTTATAGCTCATGTTGGAGAAAATATTTCGGAATGACCAAGGTATATTTTTGTAGAAAATTGAATGATCTACAAAAAAGGTCTATATAAGTTTTTGATATATTTATTCCTTCAAAAGTTACTCGAGGTCAAAGTTGAACTAAAGAGAAATTTTAATATTTTTTCAATTTTTGACGCTACCATCAATTTTATGAGAAAATTTTACAGGACATTTTTTGTAGAGCACTTTTTTCCTATAACTTATCTCCATAAAAGTTTTTGATATTTTTCGCAGGTCCTACGTTATTTGCATTAAACTGAAAATATTCGTAATTTTATTGTTTTAAATTAATAATATTCCCTAAATTATTATATTTTTAACATAAAAATTCCTTTTTTTATTACTTAGAACCTGTAAAAAATATCAAAAACTTTTTTAAAGATAAGTTATAGAAAAAAAAGTGCTCTACAAAAAATGTCCTATAAAATTTTCTCATAAAATTGATGGTTGCGTCAAAAAATTGAAAAAAATATTAAAATTTCTCTTTAGTTCAACATTTACCTCGAATAACTTTTGAAGGAATAAATATATCAAAAACTTGTACGAGACCTTTTTTGTAGATCGTTCAATTTTCTACAAGAATAACTTGGTCCTATCTGAAATTTTACTTATAGGAAACCACATTATAAACATAAGATAAAAAAAAAATCTCTTTTGGAATTTTTATTGTAAAACATTTAATTTTTTTTTCTTTCTTAATAATTTTTTTAGCCTTACTTCTTCAAAGTGTTCGGAACCTCAGTTTATTCTTCAAAGATAAATTATCAAACTCACACCTGATCAAAATGCCAATTTTTGGTACGTTTTTGCATCTATTTATTACTAAGATAATAACATTTAAAATTTCCATTATTGATATTTGCTTTACATTAATCCGTGATCAAATTGCACTATAGAATTAAAAAAATTATCATGAATGAAATAAATTATCTCAATTCTAAATTCAAAAGCTTCGTCTTTCATAAAAATGTACAAAAGAACCAAAATAAACGCCACTGGAGTCTTCAAGCAATTTCTTTACGTTTTTTGTAAATTATTTTCAAGAATTTCTCTCCAAGTATTGGACGAAAATTTTGGTCAAACCCAATAATAGATATTACAAGTAAAATGGATGTGAAATTAATAGAATTGAAGACTGCCTGCGGTCAGGCACAAAATCCTCCCAAGAGTCTACATACATATTTATTCGGCGCCTTTTCCGATAAAGTCATAATATAATTTACTTTTTGGTTGGTAATGCCACACTATTATTATTTAATGATATGATCAATATTCAAATTACATTTCTCAATTCATTGTGATCGACAAAACGGATAAAACGTTTTGTTCCATCCAATAATAGAAAATAATAAATGATCCACTCCAATGTCACATTTCACATAAACTATATCTCAATCAAAACTTCCATTTACAGACCAACCACCATTAATACACAAAAACAAAGAATGGAGTGGTACAAAAAAAAAGTATATAGTGGAGTTAATGATATGGGTTGGATGTTTTAAGTTTGAATTCATTTTATTTCTGATATAAACTTTACTCATTTCCTGTCATTCAAGTCACGTGCTTCAAATATATATATGTTGTGTATTCTGGAAAATTTTCCAAAAAGCCCCAAAGAAATCCACAGAGACGAACCGATTTTAATCTTATAAAATTTTTATCGTTGAACAACTCGAAGATGGTTTCTGTTTAAATCAAAAAAAAAAAACCAAAACCTTCGGCCGAAAAAATAAGCACAGATTTTTTTCGAGAGTATAAGAATTTTGTTTACATCCAAATGGGGGTCAGATGGTTTGGTTGTAAAGAGAAACCGGTTTTATAGATTATTTAACAGGTGATCTGGGAAGTCGGCTCAAGACTGTACCACGGGGCATCAAAAGTTTGGACGACTCATTCAACATTTCTTTTTCTTTTCTTACACGTCTTAGAAATCTATTCACTTCTCAGTCGCCCGAAAAGGCCTAATATTTCTTCAGAGTAAATCTCCAAATACAATCTGTAATGATTTTTAATTATTTCTTATAGACTTAAGCTTTTGATATCCCATTTGTGTTTAATCCAAAACCTAATTAGTTCAGGAAAAATTAAAGTCTTTAACTTTTCGGATTTAATCAATGTTTCTCTTCATATAATCTATTTGATGCGTAAAAGAGGCGGTGAAATAAATAAAAATTACTCGAAGGATTATCGTCTTTGACTTGGATTTTATGAATAAGTTTTATGACAAAGTTGTGGAACTTCTTTGATCTTATCTTCCTTAAATCTAAGACGTGAACTATGAAATTTACGATTCGGAAAGTACTAGGTGCGTCATATTATCGGTAGCCCTACTAAAAGGCGGCAAATTCACTATACATAACAGGGAGGTCATAATACAGGCTTGGCATTTAAACGATTTAGTACAATTTATGTGGAATAATACTGAAGAAATTATAGTCAACTTTTAATTCAGAAGTATTACATGCATAGTAGAGTATAAAACGTTTGAAATTTGGGGTGTAACATTGGGGTGTACATTAGGGTGATTTTTTTTTTTTTTGGTTCCATCGTGAAATTTTGTTGGAAATACCAAAAAAAAATTCTCTGAAAGTTTGAGCCCTTAATATTAATTTTAAGTCCTCAACCAAGACGTGTAAAGATTTCCCATTGAAAATACACTGAAACTCTGATTTTTTATTTTTAAATTTCTATATCTCAGCGCCATTTCATGGGATCGCTTTTACCGAAGATGGTTTTTTCTCAGAATTAAACGCTCTACAAAAGTGCCCATTGCGACAAAGTCGTAACTCACACCGGTGAGGTAGTACGGGCCACTGAACCTGATTTTTCCATAAAATTCAAGGCTTTATATCTCGTTTAATATTGATCTTCGCGATTTGGTCTACAGGAACTTTTTTGTAGGAAATCAATTTCTCTACAAGTTTTTTATTTATAATTTTTCCGTAGCTCTCGTTATTTACGAGATAAATTCAAAAAAACACGCGAATTTTATGGAAAAATCAGGTTCAGTGGCCCGTACTACCTCACCGGTGTGAGTTACGACTTTGTCGCAATGGGCACTTTTGTAGAACGTTTAATTCTGAGAAAAAACCATCTTCGGTAAAAGCGATCCCATGAAATTCCGCTGAGATAAAGAAATTTAAAAATAAAAAATCAGAGTTTCCGTGTATTTTCAATGGGAAATCTTTACACGTCTTGGTCGAGGACTTAAAATTAATATTAAGGGCTCAAACTTTCAGAGATTTTTTTTTTTTTTGGTATTTCCAACAAAATTTCACGATGGGACCAAAAAAAGTCAAAAAAAAAATCACCCTAGTGTATATTGTTCATCAAAGTTTACAACTAAAAAAATTGTCATTTCGGCGTAAAGTTCCCTCTATTAATTTGATAAATCAATAGAATTTAATCCAAAATTGCTTAGATTTTCCTGAATATTTTGACAAAAATTAAAAGAAACTAAACCCTCTTTGTATACAAAATAGTAAAATCTTCAAAAAATCCAATTAGCTCTTCTACAGCCCACGTTTATTCCAAAAAAAAAAAAAATCAAACCCCAAATTCCACAATGGAATGTCTGAATTCGATAAGTGTGAAGAACTATCATAGCTTCGCACCCTCGAAAAGTTATCGAGCCCTTAAAAACGTAATCTTCGATCGTAGCCTAACCGGTTGTGGCATCTTTTTTGTCTTTATCGTCTGGACATATTTCCCTCAACGTTCCCGCCCCCAAGCGGGACCCTTTCTCCATTTTAATTACAGAATAATTTCGAACAATCTTCACACATAATTTGAATTTAACATTGTAAAAAAATCACCTCGAAACGTATAAATCACTTTTAACGATATAATAACTTTGTTATGGCCCACGAATGTGCGCTTACGTCGTTCCCATCTAATTATTGTTATAAATCAATTCAAATCACCGAAAAACTTTCCAAAATTGCAGCAGAAAAAAATGCAGTTTTTTTGCAATGATTTCAGTTTTAAGATAAGATAAACCTTCAAATATACCCACTCCGTTTCTTTGCCTCGATACGAACGATTTATTCAAATGAAATTAATTATAATTTTCAATCGAAAGATGAAAGTATTTTCTATGCACCTCTGGGCTTTGAATTTTGGAACAAGATTTCTCTAAAATAAAAAAAAAATGATATGAGAAATCAAGACTTTCAATTCTCACTTCTATTCATACATTGTAATTTATATCACTTTATTCAATTAAAATGGTAAAATAAAATAAAATGACTTAAAAATGATTCAAAGATATATCAACACATAATGCAACTGTTAATTTTTGACTTTACTTAAAAAATCCTTTATTTCAAAATACTTAAAACGAGCTCCTATTGGACGTAATAGTACAGGAACTCCAAATCCTACGGACATTTTCCTATGATAATAGTGAGGTTGTTTAAAACATTTAAACTATTTTTTTGCGAATGAAACCATTTTCAATCTTCGGCATTTAGTGAGACCAGGTATGTTTTATTATACTTAGTAAATTTTTTAAAGAAAAGTTGGTTAATTTGTCCTTTAGAAACCTTTTTGCTTTTAACAATTAGACCAGAGAAGTAAAGACATTATTCAAAAAGTTATAATGAAAAATAAAGGCTGTAATTTCTTTTGAGTATAGCCTTTATATATATATTTTCATTATATGCCCAAATTTCAGTCAAATCGGTACACTCATTGTTGAGAAAAAAATATTTTATGATTTGGATGATTATGAATGGCTGACACTTGGAGTATAAACCAGCGGTTCCTAACCTATTTCAGCCACGGATCCCCAAGGAAATCAAGCATAATGCCAAGGACCCCTGAGTGAAAAAAAGGTACAATTTTCGGACAATATTATATTTTAGTATTCCTTCATTAAATTAAAAAACAAATTTTTTCAAATGGGACCGCGGACCCCCAAACATAGGCTCGCGGACCCCCAGGGGTCCGCGGACCACAGGTTAAGAAACAATGGTATAAACGTATCCTTTTAGTACCAACATACCCTCCAAAAATGGTTCGAATATCTTTCTGGTGCCGATATATCATTGTTATCATCCTATGGCTCATTTTTCTACACTTTTCGCTTTAGTCAACATTGTTAAACTTCTGGAAAAATATAAACTATACTTTCTTCAAATGTCAGATGTAATTCGATTGATTTCAAAAATAAAGTTTTCCTTAAACACTTATTATAAATTCATACACAATAATATATATTTTTCTTTAAAAACTTAAAATAATTTTCCTAATTTTTCAGCCTAGTCAATAATGTTTAATAATCATCATGCTACAAATTGTAATTATAATTTGGACATTTGGAAAATAGTTTTTCTTACGGACATTAAAAGGATCTGTATTGAAATGATTAACGAAAAGATTGGTTTTTATATACATTAAACCCTTTTAAGCATTATTCCATAGAAAAAGAATTATGAGTTATTTTTACAGAACCATGGACCTATGGATATAGTCATAGCTATGGATCGGAAGATTTTCGTTAGGATCGAAAAATTTTAAGATCGTAAGTACCGGTTACCATTCTATAACTTGTAAATCGTAAAATAAACTATAACTTGTGTCATAGTTTTCCTCACTTACCACTTTCTGGGTATTATTCCTTTAGATTTTCTTTTTAATCTTCTTTGGTTGTTTTAATGGTTATTTAAATAGTTCCCCATTTAGTTGATTTTCGTGCTAATCGTATCATTCCTTATGTTTTATACTTTACTTCTTAATTAAGTCATTAATAGAGGGTCCATTAATATCATTATGAAATATTTAATTGTTAATATACCAAGATGTCATAGCCATGAATCGTAAAATTTTCGATTGTCATCATTCAAATCATTGAATTGGTATTTGATACTTTCGCGTATTCCCAAAGTTCCAGCCCAAATGTACAAATTAGCTTTGGTATAACTTTAATTTAGTTACTATTGAAAGACCAGATCCTTTTCTTAGAAGTCATCGGATTTTTTAATTTTGGCATCTATTTGTATTTTTTGGTTTCTATGTGGGGGTTTCAGGTACGTTTTTTATCCAATGTGATACCCAAATATTTTACGTTATCCTTTTGTGGAACAGGAATGTTATTAATTTGTGAAAGTAATTTGGGTTGACTTTTGGGGGTGGCCAAATCAAATGATATTGCAGGCCATTTCGGAAATGCATCGTAAGTTCGTGCGCTACTATTAAAATTTTATATCTCAAATTCTCTATTAGGGTGATTTTTTTTTGACTTTTTTTTTTTGGTCCCATCGTGAAATTTTGTTGGTAATGCCAAAAAAAAAATTCTCTGAAAGTTTGAGCCCTTAATATTAATTTTAAGTCCTCGACCAAGACGTATAAAGATTTCCCATTGAAAATACACGGAAACTCTGATTTTTTATTTTTAAATTTCTATATCTCAGCGGCATGTCATGGGATCGCTTTTACCGAAGATGGTTTTTTCTCAGAATTAAACGCTCTACAAAAGTGCCCATTGCGACAAAGTCGTAACTCACACCGGTGAGGTAGTACGGGCCACTGAACCTGATTTTTCCATAAAATTCAAGGCTTAATATCTCGTTTAATATTGATCTTCGCGATTTGGTCTATAGGAACTTCTTTGTAGGAAATCAAATTCTCTACAAGTTTTTCATTTATAATTTTTCCGTAGCTCTTGTTATTTACGAGATAAATGCAAAAAAAACGCGAATTTTATGGAAAAATCAGGTTCAGTGGCCCGTACTACCTCACCGGTGTGAGTTACAACTTTGTCGCAATGGGCACTTTTGTAGAGCGTTTAATTCTGAGAAAAAACCATCTTCGGTAAAAGCGATCCCATGAAATGCCACTGAGATATAGAAATTTAAAAATAAAAAATCAGAGTTTCCGTGTATTTTCAATGGGACATCTTTACACGTCTTGTTCGAGGACTTAAAATTAATATTAAGGGCTCAAATTTTTAGGGATTTTTTTTTTTGGTATTTCCAAAAAAATTTCACGATGGGACCAAAAAAAGTCGAAAAAAAAAACCACCTTATTCTCTATACTAAATTTAGATACATTGTTAACATCTGGGAAAGTTTTTTTTTCTATTTCTTGCATCAGTAACATACCTACGACCGCAAAAATCGACATTCAACGGTCTAAAAATGTAAACTTTTACTAAATTTTAGAAGATTTCTGTAGAAGAATAAGAAGATTTTGCATATATATGGAATACATTGCTCAATAAATACAAGCGTAACATATAGCAAATTTTTATTCATCGATAATTCCAAATGTTTCTCTCTTTCATTTCAATGTTACCTTCTTTTTTACCACTGGCATACATGATTGATTATTATGAAACCAACATTAGACATCCGAACAAAAAAAAAAATGTTTTTTTCTCGTGGCAATAAAAACAAGCTTTGACCCAAATCAATTCGATTCCGACGACAAAACAAAACTCATCAGATTCTATTTGAAACGAATATTACATTTGAACTGATCCCCCCAACTCTTCAATTAATATAAATCGCTAATGGCTATCGAGAAGAGGAAAAAATTCACAGAAAAAGTGGCACTTGAATACATGTAACGACATATCCGAATAAAAATAGTCGAGTCGAATTTCCAAACGTTTGATGGCAAAACCATCGCATCGTACAGATGCGAAACTTAATATTCGTTACGTGGGCCGATTTACAAATAAATTCCCTCGTATCATATTTACACCAAACCACCAACAAGGGTCGTTTCATTTGCGCAAAAAAAATATGTATACCAACATAAATATTTGTAGCTTTTAACTCACCAACGTTCGGCGAGCGTGAACGGAAATTTACATAAAACCGAAGCCAAAAATATTTTCGCCTCTGATCCAATGGATTTGACTATGGAGAAAGAGCCTTGTTAATACCGTATAGAGCTTTTTCAAAGCTAATGAAAAACCAAATATGGCATGGGAAACACAAATATTTGTCATTGCGTTTTTGTCAGTTTTATTTATGTTTTCCAATCTTTTCGGCTATTAGTTGATAACTGCGAATTTATTTGTACCAGATATTGGTGAAAATATTTTATTATTTGCAAAAGAAAAGCTCAACTTTCTTTTCTCTTCTGTTATATTAATTATTAGGTTACTCACAAAGAATAACAGCTAAACTTATAATTAACAAGTACAAAAATTTTACAATAAATTAACTGATATATGCGAATTGATCCACAAAACCCATTTTATTAAGGTTACCACCTCTCCAATTTTAGTCCGGAGACTCCAGAAAAAATAAAATTTCTCTGGACTCCAGTTAACAAAAATAATCTCGGGATTTTTTTACTTTTATGAAAAATTACAGTGTTATTTTTCTGTCGCAACAAAATGTATATAACTTAGGGTTACCAACTCTCCAGTTTTAGCCCGGAGTTTCCAGATAAAATAAAATTTCTCTGAATTCCAGCTAACAAAAATCAATCTCCACGTTTTTCGATTTAACAAAAATACAAGTTTCTTCACTACCCTCCAGCAATAACAATTGAGTGTATAGTAACAAAAAATGTATGCTTGTTATATTTACAATATAGAACTAGTTAGTTTTTGTAAATCTACTTTCATATTGAATGCAACTCTCCGGATTTAGTGATACGATCTTCGGATTTTCTGTAATTTAAAGTTGGTAGCCCTACATTTTGTAGACTTCTTTCTTATTAAATTTGTTTTTTTTTTGTTCTAAAATTAGTGGTGCCTTTCAATTTGGCTGCGTAGAAAACTGCTACATATTAGTAGATTTCAACTTAAAAGATTGGTAAGTACCATCGTAGGTTTTCCTTATTTCTAGAACCACCAAAGAATTAAAGTAAAGATACTCTAAAGAAAAAAATGTGGATTTTTGATCTAAATCTGTGTTATGGTTCGATGAATGACGTCACCAACGTTTCGCAATTTCTTCGGATGGAATCTTCAGGGTGTAATATACTTCGAAACTAATCTCAAGATGTTCTTCAGGTCTTCTTATATAATGTTCATGGTGATCGAAAACATGAAAAGGCTAAACCAGGACAACAGATCAATCAACCAGGTAAGAAATAATTTTTCTCTTTTAATGATGAAAAACAATTAAACCAAAAAACCAAGATAATCGCCATCCAAAGTCGGATAAAGTCCAAGACCACGATCCCAGTTGCTGTTTTTGGGATTCTTTTGATTGTCTATTCCTTCTCGGTGCTTTCTCTTGAGAAAGTCATTCGAAGAAAAAGGAATTTCAAAATTATGGATATTTTTCTGATGTTCTTTAAGACATGTACTCGCGAATCTCCTGGTTTCGCCAACATATACATTTCCACCACGGGAAAACTGTATACTCTAGATATCTCCAAGACTGGGACCTTGTTCTTTGGGGAAGGAAGTACACAGGATATATTTATTAGAGGCTTGAACACCTTGAAAGCCTGAAAATCCAATTTTTTCACTGAAGAGTTATAACTTGATTAAGACATTAAATCTAAATTTTCAATTTTCTAAGGGTTAGTCCAATTCAGACGGTCCAGCACTGGTCGCTTGATTATTTTTTTTTATTCTGATTTTTTTTTGCTATCATCCCAACATGTTAGTAGTTCAAATTCAGCATTATTTTAATTTTACTGTTTTTAGTTTTTCAGTGGTGACCATTTTAGTTTTACTAGGCGCAGATATTTTCGCACTTTTAAGGGTTTGCGGAAACTTGAATATCTCAGGCCCTATTTGTCCTATCAAAAGGAAACTAAAAGCAGTGTGTTCATGAAAATATAAGTTATAAGGTGGTAACAAGACGTTTTCCCCTTAATGTAATTCTAAGGGGTGAAATTTCAGCCTAAATTTTTAGCTCTTATTTGTAAAAACTCCAATTTTCATGGAAAGATTGTGAAGGAAGGGAAAGGGTCTGCACGTTAAAACTTTTTTTACAAACAATTAGATACTAGTTGTATTTAAAAACAAAATTTGAAGTCTGAGACTTTAAGCCTTTTTAAAATAAAAAATAACAAAATTTGGAAAATTTCAATTTTTCAATTTTGAAAGTCTCAGACTTATAAATTTGGTTTTTGAATACAACTAGTACCTAATTGTTTGTAAAAAAAAGTTTTAAACGTGTAGACTCTTTCCCTTCCTTCACAATCTTTCCGTGAAAATTGGAGTTTTTACAAATGAGAGCTAAAAATTTAGGCTGAAATTTCACCCCTTACAATTACATTTAGGGGAAAACGTCCTTTTACAACCTTATAGCTTATATTTTCATGAACTCACTGTTTTTAGTTGTATTTTGATAGGACAAATAGGGCCTGAGATAATCAAGTTTCCCCAAACCCTTAAAAGTGCGAAAATGTCTGCGCCTAGTAAAACTAATATGGCCACCACTGGAAAACTAAAAACAATAAAATTAAAATAATGATGAATTTGAACTACCAACATATTGGGGTGATAGCACACAAAATTTTTTTTTTAATTGATCGAGCAACCATTTCATTTATTTTTGGACCACTTTATTTGGACTGACCTTAAATAATTTCAAAATGCTTCTTTTAGTAATGAAAACATTGCCCATATTTCAGAGTCAATAAAACACGTCAGACAAGGATGTATTCTCTTTCCAATACTTTTTAACACTTACGAAGAATGTTTTGTTCTATTCAGTTGGATTCATAGACCAAATAAAATACCTCCCAATTATGTCAGTAGAAGAAATACGGTAAACCGTAGAGGATAGAGAAGCACGGAAAAGTCTTTCACCATGAATCGGGAAAGAGAGTTAAAGTACTATCCTCTAAGAAAAATTTAGGTCAGAAGTTATCGTTACATTTGTATTATTTCTTTCAGCGATGCCTATTCCTGGCAAGATTCTTCATGTCCATTTGTTTTTCAGTAGATCAATGAATTCAATTTCACTTTTTCCTGTCGGTTTTTCTTTCTTTGACATCTAATATAAGTTGAAGTTCTTCAAAATTTGATTTATCGTATAAAATTTTCCTCTTTTCAGATATTCTTCAATGAATTTTATCAAAACTTTTTGACTCCTACGTTTATAAATGAATCATATTCGTTTGATTTTTTTTCCTTCTTCAACCCCATTTCAAAGGTTTTTGTATACCTTCATTATCTATTTCATAATTCTGTGGTTTATTCCTTTAAAATTTCACTGCTAATATTCTATTTTTTCCACCTCAACATAATACAAAAAAATTCAAAATTAAAACTCGTCATGTAGACGAAGTCGTGGATCTCATAATCGAAATAAATTCTCCAACTTTGAAATAAAAACAATAAAAAATAAAAAAATTACCATAACTTTGCATTTGTAATTTATTCGGTTATTGAAATGAACGAATCGTTGGAACAAAAGTGGAATAATATGATTTAATTTAATAAATAGTTTATGGAATTGAATTGAGTGGATCATGAGGGAATTGTGAACACAACTAACATAGGATAAGGGTTGGCAAATATTTACTTATTATAATTCAATTAAAAATGGTGCAGGCGCAGCCTTTCATCGAATAGTTTTTCAACAAAGTTGTTGAAAACTTTATTTTTACAACACAAGAAAACTTTTCAGCCAACTTCTTTTTATTAACGTCATTATACTTCTACTGCTGGCTATTTTTATTCACATTGCACAAGTTATGCTTTCGAGTCTCGTCTGAACTTTATTAAAAAGTTTCCATTTTCGACCCAAAAAAATCAGTAATTATATGAGTAAAGATTTGAAAAGATTTTTCGGGATGGAACGTTTGATTCATAACTTATGAGAATCCTTAATTTATTTGTTAATTTTTTATGAAGAAATGAAAATATTGGTTGAAAAATATGGCAGCAGAAGATGAAAAATCATAAGTGAATTATTCAATGGAAATGGAGTGTATAATGGTGGCTTAATATTCCTTTGACGTAAAACTGGGTTTTAAAATTTTCTTTTTTTTTTTGTTAATTTTTTGACTGATACATTAAATTTGGCACACAAAGCTTATTATATAAGACATAATCAATATAAATTCTTCTTTTTTTTTAATTGAATAGTCCAATTTCGATATAGAAGCAAAAGGATTTTAAATGTTTTATGTATATGGTTTCTATGTAACCCCTTTGATTAAACTTGGTCCTCTCTCGAAAATAAATTAAATGGATAGATATTTTACTACATTAAATAAATCCTTCCATGAGAATACCTACATTTTTGTTTCGATTATTTAAACACGTTAGTAAAAAACTTTTTAAAAAAAAAACCAAATCCTCAAATCAGCAATTTTTCATATTTTTTTATATAAAATATCAAAGCTCACATGTACAACAGCTCAAGCCATAAATTCCCTCCGTTTTTTTTTCTTCTCCCAACTTAGATTTTCATTAGTCACATTTCAAGCCAACAATCTACAAAATAAAAAATGAATAAATTCAACGTTAAAAGATCAGTTTCGCGATGAAAAACGCAGAAAGCAAAAAAAAAAAAATATGTACGAAAAGAAAGAATTCTGCAGCCCTTGAAAGTTCATTACCTCGAAAAATTTCCCATTTTCAAAACGGTTTTTCCTCCCTCGATTCAAGACACTTGCCGACTAGGCTAGACGTCTCCCCCAGTTGCCAGAGGTTAAAGAGACTCACATTCATGAACCATATTATATTGTACGTGAAAGGACGTTAACGCCATTCTATCATTTCACAGCGAAAATACAACGAAAAAAAAAACCTCATTATAAATGAGAATTTTATTTGACAAATAATAAATTTATTCCAATTCAATCAACAGCCACCAAAAAAAAAGAGACGAAAATAAATATCACATAATTATGTAACGTAAAACCTTTCATTCAAATATTTATAAGTAATATAAAACTGCTCCACTTCTCAATTACAAGTTAATAAACTTCATAGAAAAATCTCAACGAAATCAAGGTTATTAATTTCTTTATCTATTAATGACCGTAAAAAAAAATAATAACATTTTCAACTAAATGCCAATTTTAAATACTCTCCGTTTCAAACATAAATATTTATAGTAAAGTCTGCAATTTATATTTAACATCAATAATTTAAAATTCAAAGTAAACAATTATTAAATACTCTTTAAATATTATAATTTTTTTTCCTGTTTTATGTAAACTTGACGTTAATAAAATAATTATACACAGTAGAAAGGAAATGCAGCGATTGCTCATTAAAATAATGTTAAAGTTACATTTAGAAAAAGAAAAATGAATGATTAGCACAGGAAATTGAATCATTGAATGGAGATATTATAGTTGACATAGATATATCATGTTTCAGTTTTACTTTTCCTGCAATTATGATAAGTACATAAGAAACCGAACAGTCGTTCTCGGATGTTTGAGTTTTTGCATTGCAAAATAATTTAAAATTCGCGGATTTATAATTCCATTAACTTTTATTTTCAATTCTGGTTTTCTTAATTGATATAAGCCATATATAAACACTTAAACAGTAGTAGGCTATAGATTTTGTGATTTTCCTAGATTTGACCAATGGATCAAGTAATTAAAAGAATAACCCCGAAGGGAATAATAACTAAAACGAAATGTGTCGTAAATGGAAAAATGGGAAATTCGAAAAAAAAATAAACTATTTTGTGAATATAATACATTAAAGGACCTAGAGGACCCGGTGAAATTCGGATCTCCTAAAATTGAATTACAAAAATTAATTAATATCGAAATATTGCCACATTTTTAATTATTAATATGGATATAATTCAATACTCATACTTATGCTTGATTATTACCAACTAGCTGATCCCCGCGATTTCGTCTGCGTAACGTAGGTGTAGATAATATTTTCTTTTCAGATTTGCTATTTGTAGTGGTATATGAAAATTTTTAATTTTCTTATTTCTTTTACGAAAAACAAAACCACACTTAAAAACACTTCACACTCTTGAAAAAGACACATTTAATAAACTGTCGCAAGGAATAAAATAGTTCTATGAAATAATCAATTAATTTTCAAAAAATGTTTATAAATATCTAAAAAGAGTATGGTCAATTGCATATACCTACGGTAGGTATACCTACCGTGAACCAAATAATCCGTAAATCAGTCAGCATCTATACATAAATAAAAAATATCGCCAAATTCAATAAATTCGGTCTTAATTATGACTAAAAAAATTCGAAAGTTATCAAAATACTCGCGGCAAAATAACAGAAGTTAAGGGTCTAGATTTTTGAATATTAGTAGGAATCCCATCTCACTGTTTCGATTCCCGAATGAACCTTTTTCCAAAATTTATTACAATATTGCAATGTGCAACACAACCGTGAAATTGAAATTTGTACAATTACACGAAACCCAGTTCTTCCATAATCAAGTCTAACCATTATGTATCTATAAACTTATTATTAAAATATCTGAATATCAACTATATAATTAAACCTTATTGGATAGTCAAGAGTTCACCATACACGATTTGGCGTATGTCTTTTGCTCTGGAAGAGGATTTCAATAAGAGGATTTCAAATTTTTTTTATCATTATGACTAACTATAAAAATGTCGATAAGTATTTTCTTTTAGTTCGTCGAATTTCAAAGGGTACTCGCTCACTAATGTAATTATTTCAGATTTTCAGGTTTACAATATATAAAAGCCAGCGCACGCGATGTAAAAAAGTTTTTTGGTAATTTTTTCACACATTATTGGAGTTTTAGTATGGATCCCTAACTTTTTTGAAAATTTAATATAGCCCATGTTCACTAGAAATAGTATAGCTTCCCAACAGTGAAAGAATTTTTCAAATCAGTGAAGTAGTTTCGGAGCCTATTCAAAGCAAACAAACAATCAAATCTTTCCTCTTTATAATAATAGATTACAAATTAAATGCATTTCTTAAATATACATTTTATTTTACATACTAAGATTTATACCTAAAAGAACATTGAACATATTAAAACCCTTATGCATACAAAAATTGATAAAATCTCATTTATTCATGATTTTTTTGACATATGTAGATATTTCTAAACAAATTTTTATTTTTAAGTATATTCCTCAAAATTTTATGGTTCTTATGGTCAATTTGCTCCTTAGGTCGCTATTAATCAGGAACTGGATGCTTACAGGGGATTCCTGTTTTCTTCATAACTTTTTTAACAGAATATTAGTTTGTTTTTTAAACCATACCCTTCAGGACATAGTTAGGGTGGCCTACCTTTCTGCATTAGTACAATATATGCTACAATGATGTCCCAATCTTATTCTGGTAATTATTTTTATCCTTTCTGTCCTGTATTTTGGAGGAAACCATAGTCTTTAAGCCATCGTACGATGTGTAATACATTAGGAGTTATTTGATGAATTACTTTCTCTTCTTTTGATAAACTCTTCATTCATTTGTATTTATCCTACATTGATCTTTTTTTATATTGATTTTAAAATGGCAAATAAAAGATATTTCTTTTTAAGTTAATTTGTTGATCCTCTAATGACCCTGTTTGTGACCTGTTTTTTTAACAGAATATTTATTTGTTTCTCAAACCATTATACTTCAGCACATAATTAAGGTGGCCCACCTTTCTGTATTAGTACAATATATGCTACAATGATGTCCCAATCTTATTATGGTAATTATTGTTATCCTTTTGGTGCTGTAGTTTGAAGTAAACCATAATCTTTAAGCCATCGTACGATTGGTAACATATTTAAAGTTATTTGATGAATTTGTTTCTCTTCTTTTTGGTATATTCTTCATTTTTTTTTTGTACATATATGGATCTTTCTTCCGATTTTAAAATAACGAATGAAAGCTTAAAGATTTTTTTTTAACTAATTAGTCGACCCTCTTGTGACCTTCTTTGTGGCCTGGTACCCATAATAGTTTTGGTGATTTAAATTTTCCTATAGTTGTCTAATTCTGTTTCTAATTTTACATATAATTTCTTCCCTTTACGCATTTGCTAATTGTAAAAAAATATTCCTGAAATTCTATCACTATTTTGGCCATAATTCAATAAATATTACAAATATTGATATTATTTAATTGACGTAGTGGAAACATTAGATCTTTTAGGTCGCACCATTGTTCACAATATAATATAAACTATCAAAATTTAATGCTGATTTACTAAAATCATTCATTTTTGACTTGTGTCACTTTTGTCGAAAACCGACAATATAGATATCAATTGATTTATTGTTTAGTCGACAAACAAATATACAACATTCCTCCTTTAATTATCACGAATTTTATTTGGTGTATGTCTACGTTTAAATATATAAATCAAAATGACAAAAACTTTTATTTATATTAGCACTTAAATACTTTACATTTAAACTCATAAATTCTTGAAAAGCAAACTAGCCGAATCTGGATATCATACATTCTACCCAACAATAATATTTTTCAGTGATTTTGATTAATTTAAAAAGTGAAAATTGCATTTATAAATCAACATTTTATGTACATCCAGCACTGAATGAATATAAATTACGTGGAAAAAAAATTATCTCCACTAACTCAATTTACTATCAATGGGTACCAACATTAATATAAATCAAACAATGCAACACCAAATTCAACGTTAATTGACCAATCTATATAGCCTTAATTTATTTATATTTCAGTTGCAAACAATGAAAAATATTTACATCGTCCAGTTCCATATTTCCCGGGAAACATTTTCCTCCGAGAATCCCTTTAATCCACTTGCACATGGATATTTTATCAAATATTTTAAACATACCACTGCCAAAAGCCAATTAAGTTTTTCTTTGGTCTGCTATGTACATAGAAATCAGTATTTATCTGCAAATGTTTAACAGTGAATTTCCACGAAAATTAATATACGAATTTCAATCATTTTTCCTCATAATTTCAATGCAATTTCTTTATTATATTTATGTTGTAAAACTACATGTTATCATTATTCATTAAAAAGTTATAATATTTAATTACCAATTTTTCAGAGAAAGATAAATCGTTCATTATCGTTCAAATATAACAGTAAATTAAATTCTGTACTGTTTTTTTTTAATTCCATAAAGAAAAAAACGAAAGTTATAAAAAATATCGAGATACCAAGGTATTGTTTATATTGATTGTTTCTATGGAAATGGCAATTTCAATGCTTAATGCTAAGTCAATTTTGGCCAAAATTATTGAGTCACCAAAAAAAATTGTTCCAAACCATTCCGAACTGCTTTTCATAGAAAAATCCATTGTCAGAGATTAAATTTCATAAATATTTTAATTGCATTTAATTTTAAAATTTAATTTATTATTCTTTTGCTATAAGTATTGATAGAATAACGATATTTTACTATATGAAAATTGAATTAATAAAAAAAATCTCGAATTGAAGTAAAGACAAATTAGAAATTGAAATTGAAATGGTGCCAGATATTGGTGACACTAAAAAGGGACATGAGTCCTTTAGTATGTAGTGAGTCAAGTATGTAGGTATTAGTAGCTAACAATACTAAGAATAAAATAATATTCAATTAAAAAATAAATAAAACAAACATTTTCTACTGTGGGTTAACTTCCATGTGAGGAAAACCTATCATTGTGCGTTAATTTTTCGGTGAGGAATTTTCTAGTGGGCAACCATCATAGAACCATTTTCTTGGATATTCTGCACTTATCTGGGAACTGATCAGACAATACAACGCCAAGTTTTAGGTTCAAATTTGTTATTACATCCTTTGGAATTTATATTATTTTAATAATAAGATAAGTAAAAGCGTAGTTACATCAATTAAAATATTTCTCTTTTATACTTCTCACTATATCTCCTACAACAATTACTTCCCAAATTTACATACAATTACACTAATTTAACTTTAATTGTTCATTTGACATTACGTAATTGTTACCAAATTTCCTTTTAAGCGATAATTTTTACCGATAACGCATTATTTCATAGTCGAATTTTGTAATCAAAAAAAGCGTAAGAAAATCACTATTATTGTTAATTGTGCAACTTTTCAAAGCCCAAATTGAAGTTGAGAACTCTATACTTATGGCATCATAAGTTCCCATAAAAGTTTTAAAAGACTGACGAAATGTGGTTGTAAAAAGAAGAGCTAATTGGATGGATTACATTTTGAGAAACAAATATTTCATATTTGATTTGGAAGAAGGAATATTAGAAAACTTTTCAAAGCCCAAATTAAAGTTGAGAACTCTATACTTATGGCGTCATAAGTTTCCATAAAAGCCCTAAAAGATTGACGAAATGTGGTCGTAAAAAGAAAACTAACCGGATGGATCACATTTTGAAAAACAAATTCATATTTGATATGGAAGAAGAGATATTGAAAAGCTCCTAGCAAAAAAGGAAAAGATGGATTGAAATCCCGGTGTAAAAAGCTTCCCCAAAAATAAGGGTAAACTTGCGGGAAAACTAAACCCTACCGTTAGGCAAAAAACCGGATCATTTTGAAAAAAAAATAATTCATATTTGATGTTGAAGAAGGGAAATTAGGAAGCTCCTAGCAAAAAAGGAAAAGATGGATTGAAATCCTGGTATAAAAAGCTTCTCCAGAAATATGGGGAAACATGTGGGCAAAGTAAATCTGCCGTTAGGCAGAAAACCGGATCATTTTGAGAAACAAATAATTCATATTTGATGTTGAAGAAGGGATATTAGAAAGCTCCTACCAAAAAAGGGAAAGATGGATTGAGATCCTGGTGTGAAAAGCTTCTCCAAAAATAGGGTGAAACTTGCGGGAAAACTAAATCTGCTGTTAGGCAGAAAATCAGAAAAAAACGACAAAAACTTATTTAATTTCCAGTAAAAGAAATGTTTTCTTTGGAAATATATTAACGCCAACGTAAATTTGCGTTCCTGCATCCACGCATATATGTACTTTGATACATTTACCTTTTACACATAGCGGTATTTACATAAAGTTGGGTCATACAAGTTCCATTTAAAATACTCTTCAGACCAACGCACATGGTCTGGCTATCCGATGAATATTCCGATTTCTTTGCACAAACACAATGTGTGCATTTCATAACGAAATTAATTACTCGAAAAAAGTGCAAAATAATGAAACGCTTTTAATTAACTTTTAATTGGCCGAAACCAAGTTTAATGCCCTTATCTAACCAACATTAAATGACTTACTTCATACGTTTTAGTATCCGTTTACCATTTCACAATAATGCACAACAATAGAACCACAATTAGATACAATATTGAAACACTAATTTGAACAAATTACGCATTTATACGCACATAAACCAACAATTACTGACATATGATTACAAATCAGGTTCTGCAATGAAATAATTAACGAAAGTGAATTATTTACACATTTAATTTAGATTTTAAATATGAAGAATTATGCAAAGCACTTGAAATATTTTGAAATTTTTATCTCGACCACAATGGGTTTTATCAGTGAAACTATTATGGGCTGTCAAGCCCATGAAACACTTAAGTTATACACTTCAGGTTTTGATATTTTATGAAAAAATACAATGGCGCCAGTTAATGCCAAAAGCATGTGCAGGTGTTTGCCAATATTTCGGTGCAGATTCTCACTGAAATATGCACTGAAACTTGCCGATTATTAGTGGAAAAAAAAACGCGGCACTTGTAATTGTTTGGTGTGAACAACGAACGTGGTTTATTTTTATTCATAAAAATCGTAAGACAAAGCGATTGTATATGTCCGGGCACAAGGTACGCGATACACTAACGAGTTAAACTCATTTTCCAAGACTAGAAACTCAAGATTAGCGGTTAAGACATGGACTAAGACGGCTTTAGGGGAATGGGTATGAGTGGGACGTGTGCGAGTGTGAGTTTGATGATGGTCGTGGTCACCACAAAGACTTGTTTCTTCGGATCGACTCGAAAGTCTACTTACCATACAGCAGGCGAGGTGGAATGGCATTAAAATATTGGCGAATTCATGCCATATTGTAGTTCTGTCATATATTGCAAGTTGCGGATAGTGTTTGGGTGTTTCGTTTGAATGGTGAAAGGATGACGAAGAATGAAATGACAAGAAATTATGGGCAGTTTGATCTTACCCAAGTCAACAGAGAAATCAAACAACACCAAACCTCGTGTGATAAAAGAAGCCAATTCCACTCAAACTTCTCAAAAGAAAATATTATTTACTTTTCAAATTTTTTTCTTCTTTGTATATATGAATGCATTTTGTTGACTTAACATCTTGGAAAAAACCGAGTCGAATGTCAGTCTAGTGAAATTTATACCTGAAGAGATAATCTTGAATTAGACTAGATTAATATTTAAGCCTATGGTTTTAGAAAATGTCCAACCAGCAAATTTCAATTTCCAATTTCCATTCTACTAATTTTTTGACATTCATATACTTTCTTCCTGCTTTGTTAAAAAAAAAAACACGTGTCCAGTTCACACGCGGTAGAAGTGAAACCTTCAAAAAAGATGAAGTTCAAGATATTGAGACGAATGTAAGATTTTATGACTAGGATAATTATTGAGTTTATTTTACGAGTTATAAACATATATATTACATAAATTTATCCTGAACCCAAATTTGCATTTTCGATTAAATGATACAAAAGCTTATGATAATGGAAGTATGAAATAAATCCAGTGATGGTAAAGATGCTGATATCGTTTAATATTTGAAACTATTGTATTTGGACATCGTTGGAATTATATTTTTCTCGATTGCTTGAACGTGCAGCACAGTAAAATATTATCATTTGCATTAGAATTTTTATTTATTATCCATAAAAGATCTTCATGTCCTGGGCGTTATGGTTTTAAATTTTATTGAAATCAAAATCGTTCACAAAAGGAACACATATTATGACCGAACATATTGTTAAAAAAATTTTTACGAAATTCTTCATGAGCAACTTTATTTCGACGAAATTGTGAGTACCTAAGGAATTGGCTGTACATTCATTTGAGTAGCACCTAAAAATAATAAGAAATGCACATTTTAAGTTTAAATTTAGCGAATTTTCTTTAAAATCAACGATATTCTCGATGTTCAATGGTTAAAACGTCCCTGGTTTTCCTAGAAGAAAATATTTTTTACTTCGAATTCTAAATACTTTATTATATTATCGTTTGGTATATTATAACGAACCCGAAAATGTGCTTGGTTCGAAAATCATCCCTTATTTGAAGACGTTACGAGCACTTGAATGTTGGAGTGGATTCTGTTTACTTGACGGTCGATTTGACCTAATATTGTCTCATATTCACTTTTCGTTCTTAAATTTTAACAATTTGGAATGTAATTGTTATAAAAGAAGTTACTACTAGGATTCCGGAAAAGTTTATAAATTCAAACAATTTAGCTCCTGAGTAATGCGATATAATTTTTTTTAATAACGAAGCAGGAAGAAAGTGTATGAATATCGGAAAATTAGTGGAATGGAAATTGGAAATTGAAATTTGCGTATTGTACATTTTCTAAAGCCACAGATTTATAAATTTGGATGGCAATTTGGTGAATCTTTCGAAAGGCATAATAAGAAATGCACATTTTACGTTTAAATTTAGCCAACTTTCTTTAAAATCAACGATATTCTCGATGTTTAATGGTTAAAACGTCCTTGGTTTTTCTATAAGAAAAGTTTTTTTGCTTCGAATTCTAAATACTTTATTATATTATCGTTTGATATATTATAACGAGCCCGAAAATGTGCTTGGTCGAAAATCATCCCTTATTTGACGACATTACAAGCATTTGAATGTTGGGGTGAATTCTGGCTACTTGACGATCGATTTCACTTCATAAACATGGTTTGATTTCAGAAAAATTTTCGTTACCTATTAATAATATAGTGGTAAAATTTTCATTTCCATTATATACATATCGATTATAATCTATCTTTTATTATAAAGAGAAAATATTTGATTGTTTGTTTGCTTTGAATAGGCTCTGAAACTACTTGACCTATTTGAAAAATTCTTTCACTGTTAGAAAGCTACACTATTTCCAGTGAACATAGGCTATATAAAAATTTCAAAAAATTAGGGATCCATACTAAAACTCTAATAATGTGTGAAAAAAATACTAAAAAACTTTCTTACATCGCGTGCGTTGGTGATTTAACTAAAGAACGGAACAACCGAATTTAATGAAACTTTATACTAAGATACAACACAATTATCCAAACACGTTAGGTTATTTATCTTTCCTTAAAAATAATAAGGGAATGCACCCCCTACGTAAAAACTGAGGGATGAAATTTTTTTTTACTTTAAATAGGCGAGTTATATATCATTGGAAAGGTATTTAAAAGTTAAAAAATGATCGGTATTAAAATTTTTAGTTGAACTAATAAAAAGCACAGTAATTTAATTTAAATTACAAAAAATTAGCTTTTTGAAATATAAATGTTTTTATAGATAAAAATCTGACAATAAACTTTTTTTTTACAGAGTTGTTGTAAATAGATCCTTAGGGTTGCTCAGTAAGGAAATATTAACGAAAAAAATGTAATAATAATACTAATAATAATAGTAATAAAGCTTAAAATAAAAACGTTTTTAAAACCGTGCATATATAAAATGGTGTATGTATTTATATACTCCTCTGACGGATGAAATTTTAATATTCGGTGTATTCCTTATAGGAAGTAGGCATGTGATAAGATTTTTTTTTTGAAAATTCCTACCCTTATGGACAATGGTGGATTCAGGATTTTTTTCTTGGGGGGGAGCAATATATTTTATTTGCAAGTACGTGAAAGGGATCACGAAAAAAGTTCGCAATTCCAGCCAGAAATCGTCATAATGATAAATAATAAATAATCATATCATCATATCATCATAATGATAAAAGAAATTTAAAATCCTCTTCCAGAGCAAAAGGCATACGCCCAATCGTGTATGATGAACTCTGGACTATCTAATATGATTTAATTGTATAGTTGAAATTCAGATATTTCAATAATAAGTTTTAAGACACATAATGGTTATACATAATTATGGAAGAACTGGATTTCGTGCAATTGTACAAATTTCAATTTCACGGTTGTGTTTTACAGTGCAATAGTGTAATAGTTTTTGGAAAAAGATTCATTCAGGAATCGAAAAAAGGAGATGGGGTTTTTTTGATGCGAGTATTTTGATAACTTTCGACTTTTTTTAGTCATAATTAAGACCGAATTTATTGAACTTGGCGATATTTTTTATTTGATGTATGATGTAGTATGATTATAATTTTCGTAAAAGAATAAGAAAAATAAAATACGTTACGCAGACGAGGGCGCGGAGATCAGCTAGTGTAATATAATATAAGCAAAACAATTTTACTATTTGTGTTAAAATATATTTATCACAGGAAAACGCTGTACTGTTACTTTATTTTATTGTTGGGTCTGGAGGACCTAATTTCAGACAATTTGTATTTAACAATTTTTTTACATTATAAAGAATGCATCTTTGATTTTGTCAATTAAAGCTAAAAGTAAACAATTAAATTATATTTTGATATTAGTTTAGAACATTTTAAAATATTTTTTGATCTATTGGTGTTAATTTCGCTTACTTATTCCATTAGTTAAGGTACACGTAAAGGTAAATGCTTTAATATTTTTACAAACAACCCAATTATTTAAACATTGTTAATATTTTTCTATTAAAATATGTCAATGCATTGCTACAACATACTGCACTATGAACTAATAAATTCAAATAGTTTTATATTTGTTCCCAAGTTAGTTACTTTTCCCAAGTGACCAATGCACAACGGAGCTCCAATGACATAATGAATGCCAATATACTGAGACATTATTAAATGCAATTATTTCACCACAAACATAATTTATTTCAAGGTGAACCATTAAAGAAACGATAAATAGTTTCGAATAAGATATCTGTTCTTTACCAATCGACCAACCACACTAAGTTACTGATAGATATTCATAAGTTTCTAACTCAATATATAACTCAGTAATTGGGTTTAACTATTAGAAAGGGTACATCAAGCAAATAGATACAAGTTAATGGGTAAACATTACGAAAGGGAAATTCTAATTTAGACCTTTTTACTTTTCTAGGTCATTTCCAAAGCCAAGATTTTATTTATTTTTATAAAAAAAAAAAACTTTCTTTAAACCATAAAGTTTAATTATGTATTGGCTTTCTTTTATATACAATAATTGAGTTCTTGTTAGGGACAATGGCATGAAAATACTTTGAAGATTAGTTGAGTGTCTTTTTAATTTGATGGAATCTAATTATTTTTGATAGTTCCTACATATGCAAAATTTAATTAATGGACCATAAAATTACGTTGGAAAAAGTCTTTAGCAGTTGTTGCAAACTTTGTGTACATGTGGAACTCGATTTGAATTTGTTCCAAAACAAATTTAAAAGAATTGTGTGATGCATTTATATGTGCAGTTAATGCAAAATCGTTTTCGTTTCGAATTGCAGTTTAAGCGGTGTCTAAAATGGGGTTGTAAGTTATTTTTATACTTCAATAGCTTTTACAACAAACCGTGTCAACTGTAAACTTCCCCATCCCTTATTTTTATTCATTGCGGAAGAGTAAAATAATTACATTGTGTCTTTAAATTAATGTGGCAACAAAATCCTTGCTTTTTTTCTGTAATAAGAAAAAAACGGTTGGACAATTTGTTTGGTGAAATTTGAGAAAAAAATTACGACACTGGAGTGTGATGGGTGACGTTGACAAAATTACAATGGTTTGTATGGTGGAATATTATATTACATTGTCATTTTGTAATAAAATATTAACACGAAAGAGTTTAAAATGTTATGAAAGAAAGAAAAAAAAGCGTAGGAAACTTTTGAAATATTTCCTCAAATTTTTCTTTTGAACATTTTAGAGAAAAATTAATAAATTAATTTAGATGGGAAGAAATCTTTTGTATATATAAAAGAAAGTCGTGTATGTTACACTATTTATAACTCAAGAACGGCAGGACCAATTTCCATGAAATTTTCTATGTATATTTGGTAGGTATGGGAATCGGATAAAAAATATATTTTATACTTCTAGAAGATTAGGATGTCCCTCGACATCTTCTACAAAGGGTCTAGCAGGATCCACATGGCGAGTTGGCCCCCAAATAGGAACCTATGTCGAAACTTATGTTCAAATATCGGCTTGATATACAAACATATTTTATATACTTTTCGCGAACAAATTCCTCTTTGACCTTGAGATATGAGCAAAAATGTCCCCCCGCATGGCTATTTTTCAAAGTTATATATCTCAAAAACTAATTAAGCTAGAAAAATGAAACCAACGCGATGCTGTAGATTATTTTACAGAGTATATCATATATATTTTTTGAAATTTTTAGAAAAAAAATTATACAAAAATAATCCAAAAAACCAATTTAACCAAAAAACCAAGTTAACTGTCAATACTTCATTGTTATGATCGTATAGTGATTTTTAGAGGTAGAGGTTCTCAAAATATATATATTGAAGGTGAGTTATAATTGGTTCAACGAGGGATGCTGCGGGTTGATAAGGGAGGTGATTCTAATAATTCATAAGCTTTTTTTTCCTAAATTCAATTTATCTATTTACAAATATTGGTTGGCAGGATAATTTCTACCGGATTTAGCTAGTTATTTATAGAAATGATAAAATCAGTGATTTCATTGCGAAATTTTTAACTTCCATTGATATTTAGTGACCTTTTATCATTTGTTGGCCAAAAACTTTCCTTTTTATTTTGTTTCGATGAATGCATTTCTAAATGAAGCTTTTAAGTTTTTTTTAAACTCCGAATTTTCTAATTTAATTGAACTTATTGCATCAAATGCAAGTTTTACTTATGTTGACTTATATTGACTTATGTATCACCATGTCTACTGTTTAACTCCTGTGGTTGCTATTATAAATAAAAAATATTAGGCTAATTGTCAATAAAAATTATAAATGTCAGGGGTGGATAAGGAATTAATTAAATTTCTAGAACAAAATATAAAAAATTAATAATGATATAAAATAAACATACAGATACAGAATGATACAAAATGATACAAAAAAAAACCAATAAGTTAACATTCTTAGTTTTTATATAAAAAAATATATTTCCAATGGTGGGGGAATTCTACTGTGTCCTTAAATCTTGTCCTTTTCGTATTGAAGAACCAGAATGTAAACAGTACTCTGACAAGATACTTTGCAGCGGCGAATGTGCGAAATATTTCGGAACTTGCGCAGAGAATTACACGTCACCCAAAGTCACCCCCATTGATCAATTGGAATGCGGATTTTTTATTTGCAAAAATTCAACTGCAACGTATAAAGATATAAACTCATGTTGTATGAATGATACAACTCATGGCATTCCTTTTGGAGACAAACCAAAATTGAATCAGACATTTCAAAGAGAAACGTGCCATTGTAAACGTAAAAAGTAAGCAAACAATAGCGATAGTAACTAAAAAACTTAATTTTATTTTTTGCTTTTTTTTATATAAAAGAAAACATTCCCGAAATAGTTCGAATGATTTGAGAAGTCCGTTTGAAGATGTATTCGCGGAAAGAGAAAGAAGAAGGGAGCGATTGGCAAAGAAAAAAGAGTTGGAGAGACTCAAAAGTCTGAAAGAAATGCAGAAGAAAAAAAAATAATAATGGAACAAATTTGTGATGTAACTTGTGATTAACTTGTGTAGTTTGTGAACATGTAAGCATGTAAAGTTTATTAAAATAAATTAACACTGACCTATTTTTTTCTTCTTCATTCGATTCTTCAATATCTTTGGGTAAATGCTTTTGGTACCACTGGAAAATTGTGAAGTGGCCGCCCTGTTGTTTCTACTGAAGCATTAACCAATCTCTATTCATTTCCAATGGCATGATGGCATTCCAAAGGCACCAAAATTCTAATGTTGAAACCAATATCAAGAATAATCAAAACTATAAGAAGTATAACTTCAAAAAGCATGAGAATTAAACTCTCGGAAGCGTAAATATTCGGAAGCACAATGAATTTTTGCATTGTAAACAGAAAGTTGAAAATTTTTTCTCATTAATTGGTCAAACTGGTCTATTAGGATTAATGTTCTTGATTTATTTTTTGGAAAGTTTATACTTGCCGTTTAAAAGGGAAAAAATCAAACCGAATATTTTTTAAACCTGACGAACTACAGTAATGTGAAAAAATTAAGGACAAGAATTATTCTCCTCCTATTCTCCTCATTTAACCAGGAATCCCTTCATTTGTAATAAATAATCAGCCGTCTCAAAATTACCACCTCAATCTCACCTGTCCCTCTTGGATTCTATCTGGTAACGCCCCTGATTCTAAGCGGGGATTCCTTTTAAAAACTAAGAATTTTGTATTTCATTTGTATTTCAAAAGAGAAAAAATCAATCTCATAAATATCATAAATGTTTTTTTTTCTTTACTAACAATAGCAACAGGTTTATACACTGAACTGCTTTAGGCCAATTGTAAGTTTCTACAAAACGCATTTTCTCTACCTACATAATTATTGAAACATAATACCACCATAAAATGTAAAGAGGATACTTTTTTATGTTAAAGGCAGACATCAATCAATTATTATATATATATATTGGCTACCGTTTTTCTGTATCAAAAAAGTTCTAACCAATATTCATTTAATTAATGAGAATAATCGAGGATATAAGTAATTACAATGCTAAAGTACACGAGATTTAATACACAAGACAACGATGAACTCGAGTTTAATGCATAATGCAAGTATTGTACATTTTTTTTAATAGTTAAGAGCAAAGAACTTAGATGGAAGAATTACATCACATTACCTTTTATGTCTTTTATGCATTACAATATGGTTTATAAGTACATACAGGTAGTAGGTAAGTAGGTAAAGAAGTTTGGTTGCTTTCTTTCAAAGTGTAGGGGAGACCGGGTACAAAAGTAACAATTTGTACTTTTACCTTGATTTCTGGCTGGGTGTTTTTATTGCCATTGAATGAATATAACCACATGCAAATTTAGTTTAAGTTCTTCACAATAGTAACTTGATTTATCAAATTATGGTGTGTTTTATATGAATAACATAGAGTTAAAAAAAATTGTCAATTGTTACTTTCAACAACGTAGGCGGGTCGAAAGTAACTAGACTACTAAGGATTGCTAATGAAAACAATAGTACAAGTCAAATCAACAAATTACTTATTTAAAGACTTTATATTAATGATATAAACCAAATTCAGCATTTTAAATACTCAAAAAATATATATTTTAAGGAAATGAATCAATAGAATTCCGCGATAACGCATAAGAACTACTCCATGAAGAACTACCGACACGGAAATGTATCGAAAACCATTCTATAGAAGTAGATATCCATAAAAATATGATGTTAGTAATAAAATCATTACGAGGACAAAAGTAACATATTACTTTTGTACCCTAAGGGGCTATGTTACTTTTTTACCCATTCTCATTTTATAAATAAATTGGCTATCTTGCCGTGCGTCCGTGCAGAATGTGCTATGCGCATGCGCTGTTATCCTCACGCATTCAAAACGTTGGTAAGGATACTCACTCACTAATGTATTTATTTGTGAATGTATTTCTGATTTTCAGGTTTACAATATGAGAAAGCCAAAAAATTTAATGCTCACTTACAAACTTAACTTAACCTTTTCTGATATATCTACTTATCAGAGTTAAATTTTTAAGCAGACCCTAAGTTTTTGTTTCTAATAATAAATCAACTTTGATTTATACTAAGCAGTAATAACATTTCGCTTTTAACGGACTTTGATTGATTATTAAATTTGAAATTTCGATTGTTTATTAAACGTTATCCCTTACAAAACTTGGCTACCGTTTTTCACTCTTTTAGGGGAGAAATTTTCAAAAACCCTTTTTTATTATATATCTGCATCGTATAAGGAAAACACTTTCCAAATTTCATCGACACAAATGTGCACTTTTATTTGAAAAAACACTGTAAAACGAAAAAAAAATAATGACCTTCTCTATGTTAGTTAACATGACTAAAAAGCTATTAGATTTCGCACATTTGGACGTTGTACATACAAAATTGTTGGAAATAGGTGGAAAATGTGGAAGTAAATTCGAATATTTTATTTATTTTCAATAACAACAATTGGTTTTCAAATTGTTCTAAATACCGAAAAAAAGTTAGTATCGAAGATTTTATATTTGAATTGACAGTGAAATATATTGCAAAAAATTGCTACCTTAATGCTTTTCAGCCGAATATATAATAACTCCAAATCACAGCCATTGGTTGATAAAAAAATAGAATTTAAAAAGTTTGATTGTTGAAAAACGAACCAAAATTTAAAATCGCATATTTGGTATAAGTACTACATAAATATTGAACTTTCATACTAATTTAGTGAAATGACGTTATTTTAAATGTTGTTATTAAAATGATATAAAAACACTTCTATTAATTTCTTAATATAATTTTAGATAAACTTTTTTTATATTAACACTTTGATTATTAAATTTAACATTTCGATTGCTGATTAACTCTGCATTATCTCATATTAAACATTTTATTGAGATAAGACCTTTAGTTGCGAATGCAACGGGCAACTACTAGTTTTTAATAAAACGTGTCATATAACTTTAAAATGGACCGTGCTAGACAAAAATGAATTTAAACAATGTACAATTTATCTAATCAAGAATGGATATGCAATCATTCGGATTACTATGATCGTTTTACGACTATGTAAACAATAAATAAGAAAACGCCGAAAAACTTACTTTTGGCTCATTAAAACACATTACGTCCAATTATATAACCTAACAACGCACTGCGCATGCGTCGACTTAATGCAATTACGGGGGGTGTTCTAGGCTATGACCTGATGGCAGCAAAGCGGAGTTCACCCATAGGATAAACCTAGAAAGCATTTATTACTTTTGACCCGCCGTTACTTTTGTACCCAGTCTCCTCTACACTTCTCTTCTCATAAGTTTCTATTATTATCAATTTTTTCGAGTTAAAAATGCTGTCAAACCTGAAATAATTTAAAAAAATACACAACATTCGACTCGTACAACTTGTAGATGTGGTTTACTTGCTTCTTCTTGCTATTTATGTAGGTTTACAACTTAACTAATGAATATGATCCACTTTTACATTGTTCCAGTTCATTTGGTCGTTAACAAGTTGAATTTAATTTATTTTCTGCAAAATGACCTGTAAAACTTTCTGCCAACTTTGCGATGTTTGAAGTAAATATTTAGTCGCTACTCGATGGGACAATTAAACAAAAAATACTTGAGAAACTTTCAAGTAATACTTATAAAGTTTGAAATTGATTGGAAATTTTTCATATCAGTAGGATGATATTGGCTCGATTTGTATTAGGCACAGTAAATTTGAATATATTTACATTAAATCGGCGCGTGGCTAATGAAGCACATGAAGAGCTATTAATTTGCTCATCTATCTGTGAAATGAGATATGGGGTTGGTATCTCCCCCTTGGATAAGGGAGTCCCATCAAATTGGAATACGTGGTACACGAATTCAATTGGAACAAGTTGAGCAAGTTTAATAACGCCAAAGTTAAGATCGATTTCGATAAATGGCTTCAGTTTATCGGTTTATCAATTATAGATATGTTAAATGGATATTTCTGCAAATAATTGGAAAAGAATTAGATTAATACAATAAGTGATTGAAAATATCTTTATAAAGACTTTTATAGGTAATTGAATGATTCAAAATTCATTGGTTGAAAGTTTTATACTTTTTTTTTTAAAATCAATTGCACAAAATAAATCTATTATCTTTCTATTCTCACAATTTATTTTCAACGACAAATCAACAATACACAAATCCATCAAATTTTGCGAGCAATTTTAAAAATGACACCTACCATTTATCAATGTGTCCTTTTAAATATATGACTCCTACATTTACAACAATGAAAATATACTTCAGTGGACAAAAAACAGGATAATTTTTATACTTTGGGAGTAAAAATGTTTGATCATATTTACACTAATCAGACTTGTTTTTTCTTGGTTCTTTGTAATTTGGTAATATGTTTTGCACGTATTTTCGATTTTAAGACAATGGATGTTCTAAAGGAAATCGAATTACATTGAATTGAAAAGATTTCTTTGTAATTGAAAACGGAAAATGAAGTTCTTTTGCACTTGACCGGTGCCAGTTAGAAAATATTTTCATTTTCATTGATGTAAAGCAAAGTCTTGGGAAGTTCAAAGAAGAACGAATTATCTTTTCATGAAATAGAATAAATTTTGATAGAAAAAAAATAATGTAAAGGAAATTTGAGACGTTTTTTATCACAATATTTTAGAGTTTATTTTATCTTTAACTAAAGTTAAAATTGCTTAATTTGTTTTTCTTTGGTAAATGCTCTTTTATGTGGAGATAAGGAAAGACAATTTTATCAAATGAATCATTTTTAAGTATTTTTTAAATAAATATTTCAACATATTTCTTAATGTGTTTTCTCCAGGAAATAATAATAAAAAGATATAACAATTATTACTATCTAACATAAATAGTTGCAGGTTAGATATACGTATAACTTTTATATAAACACTAAATTTATATATAAAAATTAGCTGACCCGGCAAACTTGGTATTGCTTAACAGACAATGATCGTAGTGTTTTATGAATAAATATTTCAACTTTATTAATATTATAACTTTAACGTTTTAAATTGAATACAATTATTAAGTCCAATATTTCATTAGAATATTAAATATATAATTAAAAAAAAAAATAAAAATTAAGTAAAAAAAATCAATTATTCCAATGCCATGTCAACAATACAATTGCTTTATTTAAGCTATGCATTTTGGTATATGAGTTTCCCTCGGATGGATTCTCTCCATTCAAGCACATTGCCATTGCAATGACATACGAAGTTTGTCAACTTTTTTTTTTCTATTTTTTTTATTTGGCCTTGTTTTTCCAACTTTTGGCCACTTGTCAAATTAGATATATTCAATACTAGCTGATCCCCGCAACTTCGTCTGCGTAACGTAGATGTAGATTATATTTTCTTTTTAAATTTACTATTTGCAGTGGTATATGCAAATTATTATTTTTCTAATTTCTTTTACGAAAAACATAATCATACTTTAAAACACTATTTTGTTGACGAAAAAGACACATTTAATAAACTGTTGCAAAGAATAAAATAGTTCTATGAAATAATCAATTAATTTTCAAAAAATATTTATAAATATCTAAAACGAGTATGGTCTATTCCGTATACCTACAGTACGTATAGGTATCTACCGTGAACCAATTAATCCGTAAATCAATCAGCATCTATTCATAAATAAAAACTATCATTAAGTTCAATAAAGTCAGTCAAAATTATGACTTAAAACAGTCAAAAGTTATCAAAACACTCGCCTGGATATTTAGAATATTAGTAGAAATCCTATTTCATTGTCTCGGCTCTCGAATGAACCCTTTTCTCGAAACTATTTCACTACTGCAATGTACAAAACTACCGCGAAATTAAAATTTGTTCAAATACACGAAACCCAGTTCCTCCATAATCAAGTAAAACCATTGTGTATCTATGCACTTATTATTAAAATATCTGAATTTCAACTATATAATTAAACCATTTTCTTTTAGTTCGCCGAATTTCTCGCTACTCGATATTCGCTCACTAATGTATTTATTAGGAATACGTATTTCGGATTTTCTGGTTTACAATATGTGAAAGCCAAAAAACTCAATGCTCACTTATGAACTTAACTTAACCATTTTCAGGTATATCTATCAGAGTTTAAATTTTTGAGCAGATCCTAAGTTTTTGTTTCAAATAATAAACCAACACTGTTTTACGCATATTTTAAGCGATAACACGTTTTGTCTATAACGAACATACTTTGATAATGAAATTCAAAACTTCGGTTGTTTATTAGACGTTATGCCGTACAAACTTTGCTACTATTTTTCACTCTTTTAGAGGAGGAATTATCAAAAACCCTTTCTTATTATATATCTGCATTGTAAAAGAAAAACATTTTCCAAATTTCATTGACACAAATATGCATTTATATTGGAAAATACAATGTAAAACGAAAAAAATTATCTTCTTTATTTTGATTATCATTACTAAAAAGCAATTCGATTTCGCACATTTGGACATTGTACATACAAAATTGTTGGAAATAGGTAGAGAACGTGGAAGCAAATTAGAATATTTTATATATTTTCAATAACAATAATTAATTTTCAAATTTTTCTAAATACCGAAGAAAAGTTAGTTTGGAAGATTTTATATTTTGATTGATAATGAAATAAATGACAAAAAATTGCTCCCTTAATGTTTTTCAGCAGAATTAATAATTGCTCCAGGTCACAATCATTGGTTGATAAAAATTAGATTTTAAAAAGTTTAATTGTTGAAAAGCAAACAAAAATTAAAAATCGTTTTTTTAGATTAAGTACTACATAAACTTTCATACTAATTTAGTGAAATAACGTTATTTAAAATGTTTTATTAAAATGATATAACAAAAACAGTAAATTATTAATAATTACACTTATTAAATTCAAAATTTCGATTATTGATTAGCTCTACATTTTCTCATACAAACTTTGTCACCCTTTTTACTCTTTTAGAGTAGTAATTTTCAAAAAAAATTCTTATAAGGTTTACATCGAATATTAAAATTTCATCAGTCAGAGGGAATATATAAAGGCAGGATTTTATGTATGCACGGTTTTAAAAACGTATTTACTTTAAGTTTTATTACTATTATTATTATTACTACTACTACCCTTATATTGAGCTATCCTTATTGAGCAACTCTAAGGGTCTATTTACAACAATTTTATAAAAAAAAATTTAAAAAAACAAGTTTACTGTAAGATTCGAACCCACGTCTTTATAATTAGGAGCCTCAGAATGTCAGATACCTAAGTCATTACGCTATTAACATCAACTATATGTTTTTTATATATATAAACGTTCATATTTCAAAGAGGCAATTATTTAGACTTTAAAATGAATTTACTGTGCTTTTTATCAGGTCAACTAAAAATATTTTTACAGATTATTTTATAACTTTTAATTACCTTTCCAATGATGTATAACTCGCCTGTCGAAAGTAAAAATTTTTTGTTTCATCCCAGGGGAATACTTTCTCTTATTATTTTTAAATAATAATAAGTAGCCTAACATGTGAGAAAAATTGTGTTGTATCTTAATACCAAATTTCATTAAATTCGGTTGTTCCGTTCTTTAGTTAAATTGGGACACACAAACAGACAGACAGACAAAAATTTTAAAAATCTTAAATTTGGAATAAGGGCTTCTTGAAACAAATATTTACCCTAAAATTGGGTTCAAAATCGAAATGTACTAACAATTTTATATATTAGCATAGATATAGATATAACCGATACAGCCAATTTTGAACGATTTATGATTTGTTAAATTCTTCTTCGGTTCAAATAGCAGAATAACTGTAGAGAATATCTTAACAATTCACGGAAAAACATTATGATTAAAATGAATTTTTAAAGATATTAAGCTTCACATTTTCCGCTGTTTGTAGTTCACGTCTATCATACTTACATGTTAATCTTATCAATTTACTATTGTCTGTAATTTTTATTTAAAAATCGCATATAACCATTGAAACCATTGGAACTTCTATGCAATAATTTAATATGTTTTAAAGACGCAATGATTTTACTGTTTGGTGATTTCCCCCTAACAATATACAAAAAACGTGCATTAAGCATTACAAGAACACCATCTCTTTATGTTCACTAGAAGTTAAATTATGGCATTATTTTTTTTCCACTTGTAAAAGGTAGAGTGGAAAAAACTAGGTCAAACTGTTGAGCTTTTGATTGAAATTAAAAAATGTTTAGTTCTACCATAGTATAACTTGGGTAGTGTGTTCAGGTGTAATTACAAATTTGCCTGCAGTAATTCAAAAAATATTTTTTAATTAATTTCAAACAACTAAACTGCATTGTTGCAGTATTTTGAAAGAGGAACTTATAATATAACGACTGATTAATTAAAAATTTCATCCAATTAAAAATTTATGAATTGAATGCAAAAATTAATGAAACAGAATCGCGAATTTATAAATGAATTATTAAGAAATCTCTCTACAAAACTGTACTGCATTGATGTAGAAACTTCAAACGGCAATTTTATCTTTTGAATTTTTGTTTTTGGAGGCAAATTTTTCGCAGACGTTACATATAGATATGCGCCCGAAGTGGTTAATGACTATGGCGGCTGTGTCTGCAGACTTTTCTGCACATACATCAATAAATCTAATTTGTTCAGTCTGTATATTTTACCAATTATGCTTTGAATATTGAATTAATCAAAACACGCAAGGGGTAATATTCTCGTTGCTCTAAACAGCATACTCATTTAAAATAATTCAATAAAACGAAAGACTTCACATTGTAAACGTGAGGAATTTTTATCTTAAACATATTTTTGCACGCTAGTTAGAAATCGAATGATCTAATTAAATGGTTCACATCTGTTTTGTGTGGCTACACATATACAATTAATGGAAAGTAAATACCAATTGAATTCAACATATTTAATTAATATTTTTTTGCTTTTAATTGTGTTTTACCAAAGAATCACGTTTGGGCGATATATGTTAAATGAAAATGTATAGATCTGTAAATATAAAAGTATTTACTTCATTAGCCAATATCAGCAAATGTTTCACGACATTTGGTATTTATAATCGCTGAACGAATATGCATTTCTAATTCATACAAATACAGAAATAAATTACGCGTCTGGCACTGATTTTTATTTTATGTCAAGCTTAAAACTGAAGAGATTTTTTCTGAATAATTCCGTGCTTTGTAATTTAAATTTAAACTTATTCCGCGCTTTTTTATAGATTTACCATTCCGGATGGTTATTTCCAGTTATTTCTATTACAATTCTAATTGGCAATGTTACCACAACAAATGAGTCTAAGATATTATAATTACCAAAAGATTTCTAATAATCAAATTCGTTAGAAATATACTAATTATAATAGCAGGCTTTGATAATAGAGCATTTGAGGCATGCGCGTTGATCAGGTTTTCATAGTATTTTCAGTGTTTAAGTTGGTGTTGGGGAAGCCATTCATTTTTACAAAACGAAAATATTACAAGTAATACATTATTACAAGTGTAATTTACAATTATTTATTGTTCTATATCTATTAAATTTCACTGGTTTCAGGTTCCTGAAAGTAAAGTTATTATACTTTGATTTAAAAAATCCAAAATAACCAGGAAACCAAAACACAAGCCACCACGTGCTTTATCGGTTACAATAATGGAATTCAAAATTTCAATAATGGAAATAAGAATAAATAAAAAATAAGAATCAATGGAAACAAGAGGTGATAATGATAGTTTTTCAAAATTTGATTCTATTTTTCCTAACATTTTCCCAATTTTATATTTCTAATTTTTAAGACGCTTGAAAATTTTTTAGGAGATACAAAGAATATTCCACTCTTGGTACCAAAGGTCTTTTGGAAAAAAGCTTCAATGGTTTTGAGCTACTTTAACTCACCACTAACCATCGTATATTCAGTGGCGTAGCTACCTAGGGGTTAGGCGGAGCAGTGCCCCGGGGCCCTCAAGCTCAGGGGGCCCTCGATTCCTTACCAGAAATCTCGATCGAACTGAATTTTTGGAAATTCAGTTGGAAGTTCACCAATTATGTAAGGCAATAATGAGCGAATATGGAGTGCTAGAATATGACCTAACGGAAGTATTTGCAGCAATGTTATTATTCTTTACAATTCCTGTCACTTCTGCAGCAGCTGAAAGGTCATTTAGCAAATAAAAAATAATAAAAAATTATTTAAGAAATAATATGGCTCAAATTAGACTCCGAAATTTATCCCTAATAGTAATTGGAAACAAAACTGCTTCAAGCCTGAATTTAAATGAAGTCATTGATATTTTTGCGAAAACTAAAGCTAGGAAAAAGTTGTAAAAATAATTGTTATTTAGTCAGTTGGTACGCCCGACATTTATATAATAAACCCTTATATGGATCTTCTCTATTTCGTTTTATTTGCCAAACCTACACCAAGTATTAATTGTAATTTATGTTGGTACTGTTTAATATTTTTATTATCTGCCCTGCAGTGCACAAAAAAGAGCTTAAGTAGCTTAGCATTTTTAAAGTATTTGTAAATTTAATATTTTTATTTGATAAAGCCTAATCAGTTTACATAGCAGTGGGACCCCATTTTTTAATTTGCCTCAGGGCCCTTAGTTACCTAGCTACGCCACTGCGTATATTCTACAATAGTATCTATTCAATATTTTTATAAGGATTTCAATTAATAAACGCTACAAAAATAGCAAGGAGGCTACTGTTCTACGATTTTGATTACGACTTAAAAACAATACAATTATTGGTGATACGTGAAAATTCTAAGAAATTTAAGTAATATGTCATTAAAAAGTTTTGATAGTACTTTTTTTAAGTACACCGTACTTGTAACCATAATTATTTATGTAATTCTTCTGACTATGTTTAAGAGGTTAAGTTATCATTCATTTTTTCAAATATCTATTCTTTTTGAATTTTTACTTTTTATTTGTCGTAGGTATAAAAGGACACTATGGATTGGTGAACTAAAACGCATGGAAGTCGCTATCTAATTTATAACATTAATGGTTATCATAGGTAGTGGATGTTCATAGGTATTTGGACTAATAAGACTTATTATTTTAACAATTCTTTACTATCATTGTACAACGTTTTGTCTCTTTCAAGACTTCTTCAGGTACTGATACAATTATTTACTGTCAGGTCCAAGAGCTGTGAAAATATAACTGAAAGATTAATTTTAACAACCAATATACAAATACAATAAATTAATTTCATAAATTACAACCTTAAACTACTAATAACTTTAAATTGTTAACTAATTACTTTAACTTAATTAGTCCAGTAGTTTTTATCCAATTGAATTTGTAACTTAAAGGTGGTTATTTATGAAATTAATTTAATGTATTTGCATATTGGTTTTTTAAATTAACTTATCAGTTATATTTTCGCAGCTCTTGGACCTGACAGTAAATAATTGTATTATTTTTGTGTGTTTTTCAGTACCTGAAGAAGTCGCAAAAGAGACGAAACGTTGTACAATGATAGTAAAAAATTGTTTAAATAATAAGTCTTATCAGTCCAAATACCTATGAACATCAACTACATATTATTATCATGGATATGAATACGATAAATCAATTAATGTTTATCTATCCAATTTGATTAAAATTGAAATCAATTAGTTCGTTAACTTTTGGGTAACAGAAAGGTATAATTTCGCTTTAGTAATTATAAATATTTTCTTTTTAAATTTTCAATTGATTCACGCATTAAGTACATATAAACTGATTATCGATATTAGTACTAATAGGACTTAAAGACCTTTGTAACGTTATTAGTGTTCCCTTTGAAAAATGTTAAGAATCGTGAATTACAATTACCCTGTATCGATTTTTCATTGCCGAATTGATTTTAAAACATTTCTGAAACATTAGCTATATTCAGTGGCGTAGTTAGGTAACCAAGGGCTCTAGGGTAAATTAAAAATTGGGGCCCCACTGCTATGTAAAATGATTGTGTTTTATCAAATAAAAATATGAAATATACAAATACTTTCAAAATGCTAAGCTACTTAAGCTATTTTTTGTGCACTGCAGGGCAGGTAATAGAAATATTAAACAGTAACAACATAAATCATAATTAATACTTGGTGTAGGTTTGGCTAATAAAACGAAATAGAGAAGATTCAAGGGTTTATTATATAAAGGTCGGGCCTACCAACTGACTAAATAGCAATTATGTTTACAATTTTTTTCTAGCTTTATTTTTCGCAAAAGTATCAATGACTTCGTTTAAATCCAGGCTTGATGCGGTTTTGTTTTCATTTACTATTAGCGATAAATGTCGGAGTCGAGTTTGGTCAAAATTATTTCTTAAATATTTTTTTATTATTTTTAATTTACTAAATGACCTTTCAGCTGCTGCAGAAATGACAGGAATTGTAAAGAATATTAACATTGCTGTAAATAATTTCGTTAGGTCGCATTCTAGCACTCCATATTTGCTCATTATTTCCTTACGTAATTGGTGAACTTCCAACTGAATTTCCAAAAGTTCAGTTCGATCAAGATTTCTGGTAAGGATTCAAGGGCCCCCTGAGCTTGAGTGCCCTGGGGCACCGCCCCGCCTAGCCCCTAGGTAGCTACGCCACTGGCTATATAATTCCTGAACATTCTACATGCATTTAATATGAAAAAAAATATTGAAAACATAAAATTTTCTCATTTCTTCATTTTAGCTAATAACCTTGATTAAAATCGTGATGTTTATGATTCGCTATTCCTAATTATAAACACGAATCGCTATTGGCAATTGCATTGGCAATAATATTGTTATTCAATTGGCATTTCCATGAAACGAACATAAACTTGAAAACACTTGAAGCGATCAAATGAATCACCGTTTTAGATAGTCTTAGCGATTTTTTTATTGAATTTATCACATAATTGCGTCAAAATTGTATTTCAACTACAGTTAAATTGTTGAAATAATCCACCGAGACAATATAAAAACGGTCCACAAAGATTTAAGTTTCCCGTTGAACTATTATCACAGGTTTTCACTCATTTTCTTTGTGCTTTATTTTCTATTATATATATATATAAGTCGTATGAGGAACTTTTGAATGTCGTATGCCAGAAGCGTTGGCGTATATCTTATTTTAAAATTTGCATTGCAAAGTAGCGATTTTACCTTTATACATTTCTCATCTATTCCGGGTCGTTCATGGCAAGAATAGGCTCCGTAATCTATATCGTAGGACCCACACATCCATTTTCTTTTGGTGAAAAGACAATTTTGTCGCAGTTTGGCATAAATCCAAACAATGGCTCATTGATACAGGATGTTTCGTTATTTCATGAAACAAATGTCAGTACATTATTCTTCATTAAAACGCAAAATAGGGATTTAAATATATTTGTTCAAAATTGCTCTATCACTTACATAAGCTTGATAGAACAAAATAGGTAAAATGAACAGGGAATTATAAATTACATAACTGAAGGAGAACTTAAGTTCAACTTTCAGTAGTTTGAAAAAAAAAATATTGCAATTTTATAACAAATTTTCACTGATTTAACAAAGATAACTATAGATTTCTCATTTTTAGGACTCAGTAAAGCTGAACAAAAAAAAATTGATGATGAAATTATGGTGAAATGGTTTCAAATCAATTGAAAAAATTATATTTTTTCTACAAAATCGAAAAACCAAGAGACAGAGATTTTAACGATTGAATAATTTTCATTATATCATCTATTGAGTCATAGACTAAATGCTCATAGACTAAGACTGGTAAATGCCTGTTGCATTCGCAACTGAAGGTTTTATCTTAATAAAATGTTTAATATGAGATAATGTAGAGTTAATCAACAATCGAAATTTTAAATTTAATAATCGAAGTATAGTTAATATAAAAAAAGTTTATCTAAAATTGTATTAAGAAATAAAATATAAGTGTTTTTTTGATATCATTTTAATAACATTATAAATAATGTCATTTCACTAAATTAGTATGAAAGTTTAAGACTTATGTACTACTTATACCAAATTAGTGATTTTAAATTTTGGTTCGTTTTTCAACAATCAAACTTTTTAAAATCTATTTTCTTATGAACCAATGGTTGTGATCTGGAGTAATTATATATTCGGCTGAAAAGCATTAAGGTAGCAATTTTTTGCCATATATTTCACTGTCAATTCAAGTATAAAATCTTCGATACTAATTTTTTTCGGTATTAAGAACAATTTGAAAACCAATTAGTGTTATAGAAAATAAATAAAATATTCGAATTTACTTCCACGCTTTCCATCTATTTCCAACAATTTTGTATGTACAACGTCCAAATGTGCGAAATCGAACAGCTTTTTAGTCATGTTAATTGACAAAGAAGGTCATTATTTTTTTTTTCGTTTTACATTGTATTTTCAAATATAAGCGCACATTTGTGTCGATGAAATATGGAAAGTGTTTTCCTTATACGATGCAGATATATAATAAGAAAGGGTTTTTGAAAATTTCTCCCCTAAAAGAGTGAAAAACGGTAGTGAAGTTTGTAAAGGATAATGTTTAATAAGCAATCGAAATTTCAAATTTAATAATCAATCAAAGTCCGTTAAAAGTGAAACGTTATTACTGCTTAATATAAAACAAAGTTGATTTATTATTAGAAACAAAAATTTAGGGTTTGCTTAAAAATTTAAACTCTGATAAGTAGATATATCAGAAAAGGTTAAGTTAAGTTTATAAGTGAGCATTATGTTTTTTGGCTTTCACATATTGTAAACCTGAAATTCCGAAATACGTAATCACAAATAAATATATTAGTGAGTGAGTACCTTTACCAACGTTTTGAATGCGTAAGTGGGGATAACAGAGCGCATGCGCATAGCCCATTCTGCACGGTCGCACGGCAAGATAGCCAATTTATATATAAGAAGTAAGGAAGAAAAAAGTCCATATAGAACAACTATAATTGTTTTATTGTGATTGTCGTTATTAAATCGCTTAATATTTGCTCGTTGATATCCACGTATGTATAATTATTTGGTGAAGAATAACCATCTTATAAACTTTGTTCTTTTCAATTACGAAACATCCTGTATCGTAAAGCTACTCCTTGATCCACGTTAAAACAAGAAGAATTTCATATTCAAATGCAAATTGCCTTGACTCTCCGACGTAACTAACATTTATTTTACATTTTCCGAGAAAATATATTTCCAACAAATGTAAGACGAAATTGGCGACAAGTACGAAATAATACTTTGAATAGATAACTTCTGTCTACATTTTTTTTTTCAATCAAAGAAAATACTTTCGATATCTTTGTTCTCCAATCTTCACTCAGCCTTGAACACCCTATATTTAAACAAATAAAATTTAATACTTGTTTTAAGTACCATCAAGGCTATTAATTAAAAATCTAATAGGCATGTAATTTAATAATTCTATTATCTAAATTAAAAATTTTAATTAATACAGTATTTGTAGCAGTTAGTTGTTATTCTTTGTTGGTTTTTATCGCTGAGTTTTAAATTCTTTTACATATGGAATTTATACTTGGAAAATATTTTTGTGAGTAAATTTTAAGCTTCATTATGTTTAAAATGTGTTGAAAAGAACCACTTGTTCATTGTCGACATTATTAAGAATGATTGATAGCTTTTATTTATTTAATTTTTTTGGTCAGAATTATAAATAAAAGACTGTAAAGTAATTAGAGCTGAGTAAATGATGGTTATGAAAAAGCAAACTTTTAGCAAATTAATGTCAAATTCTATTTCCCAAGTCGATGAGGAAGAAACGGTTTACCGACTTATAATTAAATATTAAAATTCAATGACAAACTTTTAACTTTTTTTGAGTAAAAAACCTTAGGGAATACTGAATACATTTTTTAGAAATCTTATCTACCTTAATGTTAAAAGCCTGAAAAAGGAACAAAACCAAAGCTACAAGCTTTAAAAGTTTTAGAGTTCATTGACTTTAGTCTTAAAAGAAATCGAATGATTTTATTTGAGAAATCAAATGTAATAACAATACCAAACGTATATTTTTGCTTTGATGTAAAATTTTGCAATTTTTTTAATCGTTAAATGAATAATCGGTTGAATATTAAGAGAACGCAAAATAAAAATCTATCCTTATTTGTAAGAAAGGATTACACAGCTATACATTAGACTGATTCAAAAAAAATTATGATTTTTTTTTTCTTAATTATATCGAAAATATTGTTGGAAATGGCAAAAAAAATCCTGTGAAAGTTTAAGCTCTTAATATTAATATTAAGAGGTGCCGCATTGCAAATTTCGATTTTCCATTTAAATAACATGGGAACAATATTCTCTTGCACTTGGGAATTTTATAGCTCACGTTGGTGAGAATATTTCGGAATGACCAAGGTATATTCTTGTAGAAAATTGAACGATCTACAAAAAAGGTCTGCTATAAGGTTTTGATATATTTATTCCTTCAAAAGTTATTCGAGGTCAAAGTTGAACTAAAGAGAAATTTTAATATTTTTTTAATTTTTTGACGCAACCATCAATTTTATGGGCTATTTTTTGTAGAGCACTTTTTTTTCTATCACTTATCTCTATAAAAGTTTTTGATATTTTTCACAGGTCCTAAGTTATTTGCATTAAACTGAAAATATTCGTAATTTTATTGTTTTAAGTTAATAATATTCCCTGAATTATTATACGTATAATATAGTATAATTATATTATTATACCATTAGAAATATTTTTAACATAAATTTTTTTTTTGTTATTTTAACTTAGGACCTGTGAAAAATATCAAAAACTTTTATAGAGATAAGTTATAGAAAAAAAATGCTCTACAAAAAATGTCCTATAAAATTTTCTCATAAAATTGATGGTTGCGTCAAAAAATATTAAAATTTCTCTTTAGTTCAACTTTGACCTCGAACAACTTTTGAAGGAATAAATATATCAAAAACTTATTAGAGACCTTTTTTGTAGAACATTCTATTTTCTACAAGAATATACCTTGGTCATTCCGAATTATTGTCACTAACGTGAGCTATATAATTTCAAAGTGCAAGAGAATATTGTTCCCATGTTTTTTTAAACGGAAAATCGAAATTTGCGATGCGGCACCTCTTAATATCAATATTAACAGCTTAAACTTTCACAGGATTTTTTTTTTGTCATTCCCAACAATATTTTCGATATAATTAAGAAATGAAGAAAAAAATCATTTTTTTTGAATCAGTCAACTATTCATAATCATTTTTTGATAAACTATGTTTCAAAACAATCAATAATAGAACTAGTTTTGGGGGATTTTCACGTTACCAAATGGCTTCCAAATAAAAATTGCATAATTCGGAAAAAATCTGAAGCCTGAAGTCTCAAAATTATTTAAAGACTTGAAAAAAAATGATTCTGGTTTTACATTATATACTGAATATTTTAACACAAAAAATTGTATTCATAAATTTTCGTAATATATTGAATTCTTTTAGGATTTTAAGTGAACTACCTGATGAGACGTTAAAAGATCATTGATTGGCTATCTATTAAATCTCGTTCGAAAAAATTCCATTGGCATTGGCATTTCGTTAAAGTCGATTAAATCTGGAAGATGTTCTGAAAGGGTTATCGCCTGTCTTAAGTAGCTCCATAAAGTGACGTCATGTGGGAGGATTTGTATCCGTTTCCGGTTAGTAATAACGTGCGGTTCCGCGTCGGTGATCCAAGCAATGTCCACTAGACCGATACAAAAGAAGATGAGTCGAACACAAATTCCACGAACTTGAATATTAAAAACAATTTACTCGATAATATTTTCTCACATAAAACCCAACGAATGCATTATGTATAGTGTCAAGGGCACGAGGGAACTAATGCAATTGATAATTCATAAGAAAAAATTTGAAAAATTACTTTGTGCAAAAAAGATCTATGAGTAATTGAAAGTTGGCAAAAAAGCGGAGAAACTCGTTTTCTTGGTGAGGTTCGTTTACGGCCATTTGTCACATTGCAACAATGATTCGACGCAATATTAAGTAAAAGTTATATGTTCCGGAAAATGAAACTACGTTAATGTAGTGCAAATAACGCAATGACCCACATACAACCCCCAGCTATACTGGCTATGTGTGAAATATGTTTTCTTGTCAGTTCCGCAATTTTGTCGTTATCTCATAAAGTACTAAGCGATATAATTTTAGTTTTTTTTTTTTTTGAGTTTTTCTAACAATTTATGAATATCACTTTATGGGAGTAGAATAACTTTTAACGACTGCAAATATTTGCGGTAATCCTTGACTTCAAAAGACAATCGTTAGTGAATATTATAACTTTCGAGTATAATAATGATAATTAAATTACAATTAGAGTTAATGATGCAATGAATGGCAACCATCAAGTCTTGTTTGTGTTTAAAAACATAAATTGCATCTTAAAAGCTTAACTCGAAATTTGTTCGATAAGAATCGACGAGGTGATTTCAAGAGAAACGAAAATATGATTTTTTTCGAAGAATTCACATATTTACAAAATTTCTAATTTTGATTTGAAAAAAATTAATTCATACCTTCGAATGAAGACCGGAAATGTTTTTTGTACTGAAAAAATAATGCATAGTATCTTAGATGTAGAATTGGTAGCATTCCCATCCGAAAGAATTATGAGTAATAATTCTCGTGAGAAGACAAAAGAGCAGAAATAAAAGAAAAAAAAATACTCAATTGTTTCGTATATAAATTATGTTTTATCTATTATCGAAGTGGAAGGGAACTAAGAAAATTAATTCTAATAAGATGAAAGAATTTATATACGTAGTTTTTCATTAATGTAGTACTATTTTAAGTAGGGGAGACCGGGTACAAAAGTAACAATTTGTACTTTTACCTTGATTTCTGGCTGGGTGTTTTTAATTACCATTGAATGAATATAACCACATATAAATTTAGTTTATGTTCTTCACAATAGTAACTAGATTTATTAAATTATGGTGTGTTTTATATGAATAACACAGAGTTAAAAAAAATTGTCAGTTGTTACTTTCGACCACGTAGGCGGGTCGAAAGTAACAAGATTGCTAATGAAAACATAGTACAAGTTAAGTCAAGAAATTACTTATTTAAAGACTTTATATTAATGATATAAACCAAATTCAGCATTTTAAATACTCAAAAAATATATATTTTAAAAAAATGAATCAATAGAATTCCGCGACAACGCATAAGAACTACTGCATGAAGAACTACCCCGACACGGAAATGTATCGAAAACCATTCTATTGAAGTAGATATCCATAAAAATATGATGTTAGTAATAAAATCATTGCAAGGACAAAAGTAACATATTACTTTTGTACCCTAAGGGGCTATGTTACTTTTGTACCCATTCTCATTTTTAATAAAACATGTAACAAAACCTTAAAACGGAGCGTGCTAGACAAAAATGAATTTAAACAATGTACAATTTATCTAATCAAGAATGGATATGCAAATATTCGGATTGCTATGATCCTTTTACGACTATGTAATCAATAAATAAGAAAACGTCGAAAAACTTACTTTTGGGTCGTTAAAACACATTACGTCCTATTATATAACCTAACGACGCACTGCGCACGCGTCGACTTATTGCGATTGAGGGCGTGCTCTAGGCTATCACCAGATGGCAGCAAAACGAGGTTCGTCCATTGGATAAACCTAGAAAGCATTTGTTACTTTCGACCCACCGTTACTTTTGTACCCAGTCTCCCCTACACAAGTCTAACGAGAAAAAAAAATTTTTTTTTTAAATTTCATTGTGTTTTTACTTAATCTTTCTTTATTGCACTTCTGTATTTATCTTAACAGAAATATATTGAGTATATATTATATAAATTGCATTTGCTTGACATTGCTTAGGGGTAATAAATTGTATCGACATAAATTAGAAAAATTCTTCAACTATCCTGAATTGTGAAATTTTTTTTTTATTTTTTGGGTTTGCAAAGTTTGATTTTAGGATTCTGGACTTTTCATGAGATCTTATAACTTTTAATCAGTAAAACCAATAAAAACTAGTAAGTCTAAGTAACCTATTGTATATGAAATATTTTTAATGAAATTTTATATGTACATTAGGGTGTCTGTTATTTCCGAAATTGATTTTTTTACAGCGATCGCCCCCTAAATTTTTAGTTTAAGATATAAAAAATATTATCCAATACAATTGAGCTCATAATTTCTTGATTAAACCGTGCCGAAATCATGTTAATTTTACCATTTAAATAACATGGGATTATTTGATTTTTTACTTTTAATTTTTTTTCTCGGAAACAAATGGATGAAAAGATTTAAAATTAAATTATTCTAACGTAAAATTTAACGCTCTACAAAAAAGGTGTCTAATGAATTTTTGATTAAATCACTCCATTAATGGTTATTCAACATTTAACTTGTGCCTAATATAAATCTTGCAATATTTTCAACTTTTTGCTCATTTTTTCTTTTTTTAACTATAAAATCATTGGAAGAGAAGATAAAAATTATTATCATTAGAGCGCCAGTGATTATTTGTGTTAATTTTATGGCTTGAACAGAAAACTAAACAAACAAAAAATCATTTTTTGACAATTAAAACAGGTGACATAAGATCCGAATTCGCTATAGTCGTGAAATTCAATTTATCCAGAAGAATAAATTTTCGTACTTTAATCAATATTTTGTACCTACGAAATGAATTTCATACTAATTAATGAGACTGTCGCCAAAAGTTCAATTATTATTCGAATTTTTACCATTTCACCTGACGCCATTTAGAAGAAATTTTTTAGTACTTGTCGTCAACATCATTTTTATTGAGTCGATTGAATTGTCGTTAAAAAGTTAAATGTTGAATAACTTTTAATGGAGTGATTTAATCGAAAATTTATAAGATACCTTTTTTGTAGAGCGTTAAATTTTACGTCAGAATTTAACCTTAAATCTTTTCATCCATTTGTTTCTGAGAAAAAAAAAATTAGAAGTAAAAAGTCAAATAAACCCATATTATTTAAATGGTAAAAGTAACATGATTCCGGCACGGTTTAATCAAGAAATTAAGAGCTTAATTGTATTGGATAATTTTTTTTATATCTTAAACTAAAAATTCAGGGGGCGATCGCTGTAAAAAAATCAATTTGGGAAATAACGGACATCCTAATGTATATGTACATATATGTGACAATGGAATAAAATAAAGGGTAAATATTTTTATTTGGATAGAACTTTAGAATTTGAGTAACCTCTAAGTCATTAAATTCAAAATTTGGATCAATCGGTTATGTAAAGTCGTAGTAAAAAATATGTTTTTTTTTTTATTTTACTTATTTTCTTTTTCACAAATGCTAGTTGTGATAAATATTTTAAACTTCCAGTGTCTTAGTATTTCACAAGTATTCTACATATCTATCAAGAAAAATCAAAATATCTTTCCGGGGCCGATTATAGAAAAAAAAACCTTAATTACTTTAAGTAAAAGCAAAAAAAAAATTAAACTCTACTAATTAGACCACAATTGTTCTAACAAAAAAGAAATGCTCTAAACCCACACACTCATTTCTTTTATTTTCAAGGAAGTACCATTGTTTACGTTTTACTGAACTTCTTGTATAAGTTATTACATAATAAAACTTTACGGCCGTAATAGTTATTGTTCGAAAAAAAAATGAAAGGTAAATTTGGCAACTCGGAAGTATAAAAACCGAGAAACAATGGATTCGGCAATAAAAATAAAAGGGATGATATATAGGTATGTCTCTCCTTGAAATGAAAATGAAAATTTCACTGTTTCGTACGCAGTCGTAAATGAAAACTTATCCTCTCGTACCTGATGATGGTGAATGTATATTTCATATTTATTTTTATATTCAATGGGGTATAAGGTACTTGTACTGATATTCAAATAAATAACTACCTGTGAACTGTATTAAAACATTTTTTTTTTTTAATTTTCTAAAAATGATAATATCAATCATTGTTATTAAAGAGTGGTCGCTGGTAATCTTATGGAAAAAAACCATTGATTACTGTTCAAATTTCAAAGGGGTAAATTGTTGATTTGAGCAATAATAAAAATGATACGTTTCGTGCAATACTCTCAAAGAATTTAAAAATAAAAGATAAAATAGTAAAAAATACTCTCCAGAAAAATATTTGTCAAAAGAAAAGTTAATTTTCAAAACAACAGCGAAATTGTTTATTAATCCGGTACAAAAATATGGCTTTATAAGGAAAAGTCTACCACCAGAAAACAAGGAATTGCAAGGCAAATTTGAAGCATGGATTTTTACTTCGTTAACTTCCCGTTTTGATTTCCCAAGGATTTAGGCTTTAAATGCTAATTATCTTTATGCAATTGCGTTAAGGATGATTCTGTCTAAATAATTCTGCTTAATTTCACCGGAAAAACCAACCCCCCATATCCTTTTTATGCACCTGGAAATTGTCCTTTTTGTAACTTTGAAACGATATTGCGGGTGTCCTTTTGCACACAGGACTAAAAAATTTTCACATTTCTATTCACGTGAGGGCCTTGTTTAATAATCCGTTTCGAAAAAAAGTCCTTATAAGGAAAAGTCACCCCCCAAAAAACAGGAATTTCAAGGCAAATTTGGTGCATGCATTTTTACCTCGTTAACTTCCCGTTTTTATTTCTCAAGGATCTAGGCTTTAAATGCTAATTATCTATATGCAATTGCGTTAAGGATCATTCTGTCTAAACAATTCTGCTAATTTCACCGGAGAAACCAACCCCCCATATCCTTTTTATGCACTTGAAAATTGTCCTTTTTGTAACTTTGGAACGATATTGCGGGTGTCCTTTCGCACACAGGACTAAAATTTTTTCACATTTCTATTCACGTGAGGGCTTTGTTTAATAATCCGTTTTGAAAAATAGTCCTTATAAGGAAAAGTCACCCCCCAAAAACCAGGAATTTCAAGGCAAATTTGGAGCCTGCATTTTTACCTCGTTAACTTCCCGTTTTTATTTCTCAAGGATCTAGGCTTTAAATGCTAATTATCTATATGCATTTGCGTTAAGGATCAATCTGTCCAAACAATTCTGCTTAAATTCACCGGAGAAACCTACCCCCCATATCCTTTTTATGCACTTGAAAATTGTCCTTTTTGTGACTTTGGAACGATATTGCGGGTGTCCTTTTGCACACAGGACTTAATTTTTTTCACATTTCTATTCACGTGAGGGCTTTGTTTAATAATCCGTTTAGAAAAATAGTCCTTATAAGGAAAAGTGACCCCCCAAAAGACAGGAATTTCAAGGCAAATTTGGTGCGTGCATTTTTACCTCGTTAACTTCCCGTTTTTATTTCTCAAGGATCTAGGCTTTAAATGCTAATTATCTATATGCAATTGCGTTAAGGATGTTTCTGTCTAAATAATTCTGCTTAATTTCACCGGAAAAACCAACCCCCCATATCCTTTTTATGCACTTGAAAATTGTCCTTTTTGTAACTTTGGAACGATATTGCGGGTGTCCTTTCGCACACAGGACTAAATTTTTTTCACATTTCTATTCACATGAGGGCTGTGTTTAATAATCCGTTTAGAAAAATAGTCCTTATAAGGAAAAGTGACCCCCCAAAAAACAGGAATTTCAAGGCAAATTTGGTGCATGCATTTTTACCTCGTTAACTTTCCGTTTTTATTTCTCAAGGATCTAGGCTTTAAATGCTAATTATCTATATGCATTTGCGTTAAGGATCATTCTGTCCAAACAATTCTGCTTAATTTCGCCGGAGAAACCTACCCCCCATATCCTTTTTATGCACTTGAAAATTGTCCTTTTTGTGACTTTGGAACGATATTGCGGGTGTCCTTTTGCACACAGGACTAAAATTTTTTCACATTTTTATTCACGTGAGGGCTTTGTTTAATAATCCGTTTTGAAAAATAGTCCTTATAAGGAAAAGTGACCCCCCAAAAAACAGGAATTTCAAGGCAAATTTGGTGAATGCATTTTTACCTCGTTAATTTTTCCGTTTTTATTTCTCAAGGATCTAGGCTTTAAATGCTAATTATCTTTATGCAATTGCGTTAAGGATCATTCTGTCTAAATAATTCTGCTTAATTTCACCGGAAAAAACAACCCCCCATATCCTTTTTATGCACTTGAAAATTGTCCTTTTTGTAACTTTGGATCAATATTGCGGGTGTCCTTTTGCACACAGGACTAAAATTTTTTCACATTTCTATTCACGTGAGTGCTTTGTTTAATAATCCGTTTTGAAATATAGTCCTTATAAGGAAAAGTGACCCCCCTAAACACAGGAATTTCTAGGCAAATTTGGTGCATGCATTTTTACCTCGTTAATTTTTCCGTTTTTATTTCTCAAGGATCTAGGCTTTAAATGCTAATTATCTATATGCATTTGCGTTAAGGATCATTCTGTCCAAACAATTCTGCTTAATTTCACCGGAGTAACCTACCCCCCATATCCTTTTTATGCACTTGAAAATTGTCCTTTTTGTGACTTTGGAACGATATTGCGGGTGTCCTTTTGCACACAGGACTAAAATTTTTTCACATTTCTATTCACGTGAGGGCTTTGTTTAATAATCCGTTTAGAAAAATAGTCCTTATAAGGAAAAGTCACCCCCCAAAAAACAGGAATTTCAAGGCAAATTTAGTGAATGCATTTTTACCTCGTTAATTTTTTCGTTTTTATTTCTCAAGGATCTAGGCTTTAAATGCTAATTATCTTTATGCAATTGCGTTAAGGATCATTCTGTCTAAATAATTCTGCTTAATTTCACCGGAAAAAACAACCCCCCATATCCTTTTTATGCACTTGAAAATTGTCCTTTTTGTAACTTTGGAACAATATTGCGGGTGTCCTTTTGCACACAGGACTAAAATTTTTTCACATTTCTATTCACGTGAGTGCTTTGTTTAATAATCCGTTTTGAAATATAGTCCTTATAAAGAAATGTCACCCCCCAAAAACCAGGAATTTCAAGGCAAATTTGGTGCACGCATTTTTACCTCGTTAATTTCCCGTTTTTATTTCTCAAGGATCTAGGCTTTAAATGCTAATTATCTTTATGCAATTGCGTTAAGGATGATTCTGTCTATATAATTCTGCTTAATTTCACCGGAAAAACCAACCCCCTATATCCTTTTTATGTGCTTGAAAATTGTCCTTTTTGCAACTTTGGAACGATATTGCGGGTGTCCTTTTGCACACAGGACTAAAATTTTTTCATATTTCTATTCACGTGAGGGCTTTGTTTAATAATCCATTTAGAAAAATAGTCCTTATAAGGAAAAGTGACCCCCCTAAACACAGGAATTTCTAGGCAAATTTGGTGCATGCATTTTTACCTCGTTAATTTTTCCGTTTTTATTTCTCAAGGATCTAGGCTTTAAATGCTAATTATCTTTATGCAATTGCGTTAAGGATCATTCTGTCTAAATAATTCTGCTTAATTTCACCGGAAAAACCAACCCCCTATATCCTTTTTATGTGCTTGAAAATTGTCCTTTTTGTAATTTTGGAACGATATTGCGGGTGTCCTTTTGCACACAGGACTAAACTTTTTTCACATTTCTATTCACGTGAGGGCTTTGTTTAATAATCCATTTAGAAAAATAGTCCTTATAAGGAAATGTCACCCCCCAAAAACCAAGAATTTCAAGGCAAATTTGGTGCACGCATTTTTACCTCGTTAATTTCCCGTTTTTATTTCTCAAGGATCTAGGCTTTAAATGCTAATTATCTTTATGCAATTGCGTTAAGGATGATTCTGTCTATATAATTCTGCTTAATTTCACCGGAAAAACCAACCCCCTATATCCTTTTTATGTGCTTGAAAATTGTCCTTTTTGCAACTTTGGAACGATATTGCGGGTGTCCTTTTGCACACAGGACTAAAATTTTTTCATATTTCTATTCACGTGAGGGCTTTGTTTAATAATCCATTTAGAAAAATAGTCCTTATAAGGAAAAGTGACCCCCCAAAAAACAGGAATTTCAAGGCAAATTTGGTGCACGCATTTTTACCTCGTTAACTTCCCGTTTTTATTTCTCAAGGATCTAGGCTTTAAATGCTAATTATCTTTATGCAATTGCGTTAAGGATGATTCTGTCTAAATAATTCTGCTTAATTTCACCGGAAAAACCAACCCCCCATATCCTTTTTATGCACTTGAATATTGTCCTTTTGGTAACTTTGGAACGATATTGCGGGTGTCCTTTTGCACACAGGACTAACGTTTTTTCACATTTCTATTCACGTGAGGGCTTTGTTTAATAATCTGTTTAGAAAAATAGTCCTTATAAGGAAATGTCACCCCCCAAAAAACAGGAATTTCAAGGCAAATTTGGTGCATGCATTTTTACCTCGTTAACTTCCCGTTTTTTTCTCAAGGATCTAGGCTTTTAATGCTAATTATCTTTATGCAATTGCGTTAAGGATGATTCTGTCTAAATAATTCTGCTTAATTTCACCGGAAAAACCAACCCCCCATATCCTTTTTATGCACTTGAATATTGTCCTTTTTGTAACTTTGGAACGATATTGCGGGTGTCCTTTTGCACACAGGACTAAAATTTTTTCCCATTTCTATTCACGTGAGGGCTTTGTTTAATAATCCATTTAGAAAAATAGTCCTTATAAGGAAATGTCACCCCCCAAAAAACAGGAATTTCAAGGCAAATTTGGTGCATGCATTTTTACCTCGTTAACTTTCCGTTTTTATTTCTCATGGATCTAGGCTTTAAATGCTAATTATCTATATGCAATTGCGTTAAGGATGATTCTGTCTAAATAATTCTGCTTAATTTCACCGGAAAAACCAACCTCCCATATCCTTTTTATGCACTTGAAAATTGTCCTTTTTGTAACTTTGGATCGATAATGCGGGTGTCCTTTTGCACACAGGACTAAATTTTTTTCACATTTCTATTAACATGAGGGCTGTGTTTAATAATCCGTTTAGAAAAATAGTCCTTATAAGGAAAAGTGACCCCCCAAAAAACAGGAATTTCAAGGCAAATTTGGTGCATGCATTTTTACCTCGTTAACTTTCCGTTTTTATTTCTCATGGATCTAGGCTTTAAATGCTAATTATCTATATGCAATTGCGTTAAGGATGATTCTGTCTAAATAATTCTGCTTAATTTCACCGGAAAAACCAACCTCCCATATCCTTTTTATGCACTTGAAAATTGTCCTTTTTGTAACTTTGGATCGATAATGCGGGTGTCCTTTTGCACACAGGACTAAATTTTTTTCACATTTCTATTCACATGAGGGCTGTGTTTAATAATCCGTTTAGAAAAATAGTCCTTATAAGGAAAAGTGACCCCCCAAAAAACAGGAATTTCAAGGCAAATTTGGTGCATGCATTTTTACCTCGTTAACTTTCCGTTTCTATTTCTCATGGATCTAGGCTTTAAATGCTAATTATCTATATGTAATTGCGTTAAGGATGATTCTGTCTAAATAATTCTGCTTAATTTCACCGGAAAAACCAACCCCCTATATCCTTTTTATGTACTTGAAAATTGTCCTTTTTGCAACTTTGGAACGATATTGCGGGTGTCCTTTTGCACACAGGACTAAAATTTTTTCACATTTCTATTCACGTGAGGGCTTTGTTTAATAATCCATTTAGAAAAATAGTCCTTATAAGGAAATGTCACCCCCCTAAAACCAGGAATTTCAAGGCAAATTTGGTGCATGCATTTTTACCTCGTTAATTTCCCGTTTTTATTTCTCAAGGATCTAGGCTTTAAATGCTAATTATCTTTATGCAATTGCGTTAAGGATGATTCTGTCTATATAATTCTGCTTAATTTCACCGGAAAAACCAACCCCCTATATCCTTTTTATGTGCTTGAAAATTGTACTTTTTGCAACTTTGGAACGATATTGCGGGTGTCCTTTTGCACACAGGACTAAAATTTTTTCACATTTCTATTCTCGTGAGGGCTTTGTTTAATAATCCATTTAGAAAAATAGTCCTTATAAGGAAAAGTGACCCCCCAAAAAACAGGAATTTCAAGGCAAATTTGGTGCATGCATTTTTACCTCGTTAACTTCCCGTTTTTATTTCTCAAGGATCTAGGCTTTAAATGCTAATTATCTATATGCAATTGCGTTAAGGATGATTCTGTCTAAATAATTCTGCTTAATTTCACCGGAAAAACCAACTCCCCATCTCCTTTTTATGCACTTGAATATTGTCCTTGTGGTAACTTTGGAACGATATTGCGGGTGTCCTTTTGCACACAGGACTAAAATTTTTTCTCATTTCTATTCACGTGAGTGCTTTGTTTAATAATCCGTTTAGAAAAATAGTCCTTATAAGGAAAAGTGACCCCCCAAAAAACAGGAATTTCAAAGCATATTTGGTGCATGCATTTTTACCTCGTTAACTTTCCGTTTTTATTTCTCAGGGATCTAGGCTTTAAATGCTAATTATCTTTATGCAATTGCGTTAAGGATGATTCTGTCTAAATAATTCTGCTTAATTTCACCGGAAAAACCAACCCCCCATATCCTTTTTATGCACTTGAATATTGTCCTTTTGGTAACTTTGGAACGATATTGCGGGTGTCCTTTTGCACACAGGACTAAAATTTTTTCACATTTCTATTCACGTGAGGGCTTTGTTTAATAATCGGTTTAGAAAAATAGTCCTTATAAGGAAAAGTGACCCCCCAAAAAACAGGAATTTCAAGGCAAATTTGGTGCATGCATTTTTACCTCGTTAACTTTCCGTTTTTATTTCTCATGGATCTAGGCTTTAAATGCTAATTATCTATATGCAATTGCGTTAAGGATGATTCTGTCTAAATAATTCTGCTTAATTTCACCGGAAAAACCAACCCCCTATATCCTTTTTATGTACTTGAAAATTGTCCTTTTTGCAACTTTGGAACGATATTGCGGGTGTTCTTTTGCACACAGGACTAAAATTTTTTCACATTTCTATTCACGTGAGGGCTTTGTTTAATAATCCATTTAGAAAAATAGTCCTTATAAGGAAAAGTGACCCCCCAAAAAACAGGAATTTCAAGGCAAATTTGGTGCATGCATTTTTACCTCGTTAATTTTTCCGTTTTTATTTCTCAAGGATCTAGGCTTTAAATGCTAATTATCTTTATGCAATTGCGTTAAGGATGATTCTGTCTAAATAATTCTGCTTAAATTCACCGGAAAAACCAACCCCCCATATCCTTTTTATGCACTTGAATATTGTCCTTTTGGTAACTTTGGAACGATATTGCGGGTGTCCTTTTGCACACAGGACTAAAATTTTTTCACATTTCTATTCACGTGAGGGCTTTGTTTAATAATCCGTTTAGAAAATTAGTCCTTATAAGGAAAAGTCACCCCCCAAAAAACAGGAATTTCAAGGCAAATTTGGTGCATGCATTTTTACCTCGTAAACTTCCCGTTTTTTTCTCAAGGATCAAGGCTTTAAATGCTAATTATCTTTATGCAATTGCGTTAAGGATCATTCTGTCTAAATAATTCTGCTTAATTTCACCGGAAAAACCAACCCCCCATATCCTTTTTTTGCACTTGAAAATTGTCCTTTTTGTAACTTTGGAACGATATTGCGGGTGTCCTTTTGCACACAGGACTAAAATTTTTTCCGATTTCTATTCACGTGAGGGCTTTGTTTAATAATCCATTTAGAAAAATAGTCCTTATAAGGAAATGTCACCCCCCAAAAACCAGGAATTTCAAGGCAAATTTGGTGCATGCATTTTTACCTCGTTAACTTCCCGTTTTTATTTCTCAAGGATCTAGGCTTTAAATGCTAATTATCTTTATGCAATTGCGTTGAGGATGATTCTGTCTAAATAATTCTGCTTCATTTCACCGGAAAAACCAACCCCCTATATCCTTTCTATGTGCTTGAAAATTGTCCTTTTTGCAACTTTGGAACGATATTGCGGGTGTCCTTTGGCACACAGGACTAAAATTTTTTCACATTTCTATTCACGTGAGGGCTTTGTTTAATAATCCATTAAGAAAAATAGCCCTTATAAAGAAAAGTCACCCCCCAAAAAACAGGAATTTCAAGGCAAATTTGGTGCATGCATTTTTACCTCGTTAACTTCCCGTATTTTTCTCAAGGATCTAGGCTTTAAATGCTAATTATCTTTATGCAATTGCGTTAAGGATCATTCTGTCTATATAATTCTGCTTAATTTCACCGGAAAAACCAACCCCCTATATCCTTTTTATGTGCTTGAAAATTGTCCTTTTTGCAATTTTGGAACGATATTGCGGGTGTCCTTTTGCACACAGGACTAAAATTTTTTCACATTTCTATTCACGTGAGGGCTTTGTTTAATAATCCATTTAGAAAAATAGTCCTTATAAGGAAAAGTGACCCCCCAAAAAACAGGAATTTCAAGGCAAATTTGGTGCATGCATTTTTACCTCGTTAACTTCCCGTTTTTATTTCTCAAGGATCTAGGCTTTAAATGCTAATTATCTTTATGCAATTGCGTTAAGGATGATTCTGTCTAAATAATTCTGCTTAATTTCACCGGAAAAACCAACTCCCCATCTCCTTTTTATGCACTTGAATATTGTCCTTGTGGTAACTTTGGAACGATATTGCGGGTGTCCTTTTGCATACAGGACTAAAATTTTTTCATATTTCTATTCACGTGAGTGCTTTGTTTAATAATCCGTTTAGAAAAATAGTCCTTATAAGGAAAAGTGACCCCCCAAAAAACAGGAATTTCAAGGCAAATTTGGTGCATGCATTTTTACCTCGTTAACTTTCCGTTTTTATTTCTCAGGGATCTAGGCTTTAAATGCTAATTATCTTTATGCAATTGCGTTAAGGATGATTCTGTCTACATAATTCTGCTTAATTTCACCGGAAAAACAAACCCCCCATATCCTTTTTATGCACTTGAATATTGTCCTTTTGGTAATTTTGGAACGATATTGCGGGTGTCCTTTTGCACACAGGACTAAAATTTTTTCACATTTCTATTCACGTGAGGGCTTTGTTTAATAATCCGTTTAGAAAAATAGTCCTTATAAGGAAAAGTGACCCCCCAAAAAACAGGAATTTCAAGGCAAATTTGGTGCATGCATTTTTACCTCGTTAACTTCCCGTATTTTTCTCAAGGATCTAGGCTTTAAATGCTAATTATCTTTATGCAATTGCGTTAAGGATCATTCTGTCTAAATAATTCTGCTTCATTTAACCGGAAAAACCAACCCCCTATATCCTTTTTATGCACTTGAAAATTGTCCTTTTTGCAACTTTGGAACGATATTGCGGGTGTCCTTTTGCAAACAGGACTAAAATTTTTTCACATTTCTATTCACATGAGGGCTGTGTTTAATAATCCGTTTAGAAAAATAGTCCTTATAAGGAAAAGTGACCCCCCAAAAAACAGGAATTTCAAGGCAAATTTGGTGTATGCATTTTTACCTCGTTAACTTTCCGTTTTTATTTCTCAAGGATCTAGGCTTTAAATGCTAATTATCTTTATGCAATTGCGTTAAGGATGATTCTGTCTAAATAATTCTGCTTAATTTCATCGGAAAAACCAACCCCCTATATCCTTTTTATGCACTTGAAAATTGTCCTTTTTGCAACTTTGGAACGATATTGCGGGTGTCCTTTTGCACACAGGACTAAACTTTTTTCACATTTCTATTCACGTGAGGGCTTTGTTTAATAATCCATTAAGAAAAATAGTCCTTATAAGGAAAAGTCACCCCCCAAAAAACAGGAATTTCAAGCCAAATTTGGTGCATGCATTTTAACCTCGTTAACTTTCCGTTTTTATTTCTCAAGGATCTAGGCTTTAAATGCTAATTATCTTTATGCAATTGCGTTAAGGATCATTCTGTCTAAATATTTCTGCTTAACTTTACCGGAAAAACCAACCCCCCATATCCTTTTCATGCACTTGAAAATTGTCCTTTTTGTAACTTTGGAACGATATTGCGGGTGTCCTTTTGCACACAGGACTAAACTTTTTTCACATTTCTATTCACGTGAGGGCTTTGTTTAATAATCCATTTAGAAAAATAGTCCTTATAAGGAAATGTCACCCCCCAAAAACCAGGAATTTCAAGGCAAATTTGGTGCATGCATTTTTACCTCGTTAATTTCCCGTTTTTATTTCTCAAGGATCTAGGCTTTAAATGCTAATTATCTTTATGCAATTGCGTTAAGGATGATTCTGTCTAAATAATTCTGCTTAATTTCACCGGAAAAACCAACCCCCCATATCGTTTTTATGTACTTGAAAATTGTCCTTTTTGCAACTTTGGAACGATATTGCGGGTGTCCTTTTGCACACAGGACTAAAATTTTTTCACATTTCTATTCACGTGAGGGCTTTGTTTAATAATCCATTAAGAAAAATAGTCCTTATAAGGAAAAGTCACCCCCCAAAAAACAGGAATTTCAAGCCAAATTTGGTGCATGCATTTTTACCTCGTTAACTTTCCGTTTTTATTTCTCAAGGATCTAGGCTTTAAATGCTAATTATCTTTATGCAATTGCGTTAAGGAAGATTCTTTCTAAATATTTCTGCTTAACTTCACCGGAAAAACCAACCCCCCATATCCTTTTTATGCACTTGAAAATTGTCCTTTTTGTAACTTTGGAACGATATTGCGGGTGTCCTTTTGCACACAGGACTAAACTTTTTTCACATTTCTATTCACGTGAGGGCTTTGTTTAATAATCCATTAAGAAAAATAGTCCTTATAAGGAAAAGTCACCCCCCAAAAAACAGGAATTTCAAGCCAAATTTGGTGCATGCATTTTTACCTCGTTAACTTTCCGTTTTTATTTCTCAAGGATCTAGGCTTTAAATGCTAATTATCTTTATGCAATTGCGTTAAGGATCATTCTGTCTAAATATTTCTGCTTAACTTCACCGGAAAAACCAACCCCCCATATCCTTTTCATGCACTTGAAAATTGTCCTTTTTGTAACTTTGGAACGATATTGCGGGTGTCCTTTTGCACACAGGACTAAAATTTTTTCACATTTCTATTCACGTGAGGGCTTTGTTTAATAATCCGATAAGAAAAATAGCCCTTATAAGGAAAAGTCACCCCCCAAAAAACAGGAATTTCAAGGCAAATTTGGTGCATGCATTTTTACCTCGTTAACTTCCCGTATTTTTCTCAAGGATCTAGGCTTTAAATGCTAATTATCTTTATGCAATTGCGTTAAGGATCATTCTGTCTAAATAATTCTGCTTCATTTAACCGGAAAAACCAACCCCCTATATCCTTTTTATGCACTTGAAAATTGTCCTTTTTGCAACTTTGGAACGATATTGCGGGTGTCCTTTTGCACACAGGACTAAAATTTTTTCACATTTCTATTCACGTGAGTGCTTTGTTTAATAATCCGTTTAGAAAAATAGTCCTTATAAGGAAAAGTGACCCCCCAAAAAACAGGAATTTCAAGGCAAATTTGGTGCATGCATTTTTACCTCGTTAATTTTTCCGTTTTTATTTCTCAAGGATCTAGGCTTTAAATGCTAATTACCTTTATGCAATTGCGTTAAGGATGATTCTGTCTAAATAATTCTGCTTAAATTCACCGGAAAAACCAACCCCCCATATCCTTTTTATGCACTTGAATATTGTCCTTTTGGTAACTTTGGAACGATATTGCGGGTGTCCTTTTGCACACAGGACTAAAATTTTTTCACATTTCTATTCACGTGAGGGCTTTGTTTAATAATCCATTAAGAAAAATAGCCCTTATAAAGAAAAGTCACCCCCCAAAAAACAGGAATTTCAAGGCAAATTTGGTGCATGCATTTTTACCTCGTTAACTTCCCGTATTTTTCTCAAGGATCTAGGCTTTAAATGCTAATTATCTTTATGCAGTTGCGTTAAGGATGATTCTGTCTAAATAATTCTGCTTAATTTCATCGGAAAAACCAACCCCCTATATCCTTTTTATGCACTTGAAAATTGTCCTTTTTGCAACTTTGGAACGATATTGCGGGTGTCCTTTTGCACACAGGACTAAAATTTTTTCACATTTCTATTCACGTGAGGGCTTTGTTTAATAATCCATTAAGAAAAATAGCCCTTATAAAGAAAAGTCACCCCCCAAAAAACAGGAATTTCAAGGCAAATTTGGTGCATGCATTTTTACCTCGTTAACTTCCCGTATTTTTCTCAAGGATCTAGGCTTTAAATGCTAATTATCTTTATGCAATTGCGTTAAGGATCATTCTGTCTAAATAATTCTGCTTCATTTAACCGGAAAAACCAACCCCCTATATCCTTTTTATGCACTTGAAAATTGTCCTTTTTGCAACTTTGGAACGATATTGCGGGTGTCCTTTTGCAAACAGGACTAAAATTTTTTCACATTTCTATTCACATGAGGGCTGTGTTTAATAATCCGTTTAGAAAAATAGTCCTTATAAGGAAAAGTGACCCCCCAAAAAACAGGAATTTCAAGGCAAATTTGGTGTATGCATTTTTACTTCGTTAACTTTCCGTTTTTATTTCTCAAGGATCTAGGCTTTAAATGCTAATTATCTTTATGCAATTGCGTTAAGGATCATTCTGTCTAAATAATTCTGCTTAATTTCATCGGAAAAACCAACCCCCTATATCCTTTTTATGCACTTGAAAATTGTCCTTTTTGCAACTTTGGAACGATATTGCGGGTGTCCTTTTGCACACAGGACTAAAATTTTTTCACATTTCTATTCACGTGAGGGCTTTGTTTAATAATCCATTAAGAAAAATAGCCCTTATAAAGAAAAGTCACCCCCCAAAAAACAGGAATTTCAAGGCAAATTTGGTGCATGCATTTTTACCTCGTTAACTTCCCGTATTTTTCTCAAGGATCTAGGCTTTAAATGCTAATTATCTTTATGCAATTGCGTTAAGGATCATTCTGTCTAAATAATTCTGCTTCATTTAACCGGAAAAACCAACCCCCTATATCCTTTTTATGCACTTGAAAATTGTCCTTTTTGCAACTTTGGAACGATATTGCGGGTGTCCTTTTGCAAACAGGACTAAAATTTTTTCACATTTCTATTCACATGAGGGCTGTGTTTAATAATCCGTTTAGAAAAATAGTCCTTATAAGGAAAAGTGACCCCCCAAAAAACAGGAATTTCAAGGCAAATTTGGTGTATGCATTTTTACTTCGTTAACTTTCCGTTTTTATTTCTCAAGGATCTAGGCTTTAAATGCTAATTATCTTTATGCAATTGCGTTAAGGATGATTCTGTCTAAATAATTCTGCTTAATTTCATCGGAAAAACCAACCCCCTATATCCTTTTTATGCACTTGAAAATTGTCCTTTTTGCAACTTTGGAACGATATTGCGGGTGTCCTTTTGCACACAGGACTAAAATTTTTTCACATTTCTATTCACGTGAGGGCTTTGTTTAATAATCCGATAAGAAAAATAGCCCTTATAAGGAAAAGTCACCCCCCAAAAAACAGGAATTTCAAGGCAAATTTGGTGCATGCATTTGTACCTCGTTAACTTCCCGTTTTTATTTCCCAAGGATCTAGGCTTTAAATGCTAATTATCTTTATGCAATTGCGTTAAGGATTATTCTGTCTAAATTATTCTGCTTAATTTCACCGAATAAACCCACTCCTTATATCCTGTTTAAGCAATTGAAAAAGGTCCATTTTGAAACTTTGTATCGATATTGTGAGTGTCCTTTTGCACACAGGACAAAATTTTTTTCACATTCCTACTCACGTGAGGGTATTGTTTATTAATCCGTTTTATAAATATGGCTTTATAAGGAAAAGCAATCTTTGTAATTATCCGTTTTCTTACAAAATGTAGAGGTTAGGCAACCAAATGTTCATCTAAGAATTTTGGCTGCGGTTTAGGTTCACTTGTTTAAAACTTATAATAAGGACATATGATTTGTTATATTAATTTATATCAATGTAATTTTACAGATTCCGTTTACCTGAAAATCAGTGCATTGTCAGTTTTGGTGGAGTTGAAGATCATCTTTGGGCAGATTAATGTTTAGTAAGTGCTATTGTTGTTGAAACTTGTAAATATTGTTCTAATTGAATTTTTCACTACCTACAGGGGAAGCTGACTGGAAGTCATTAGAGAATTATTCATTGGGTTTGAATTGTTCATCATTTCCAAATGGACGTTCGAGGAATGAATCCAGATCGTTCCCGAATCTTCCATCAAATTCATCAAGGATATCATTCCACAATTGATATCTTCCGAGATGAATACGAAGAATTGATTTACTACAATAATTAGTGATTTATTTGTTGTTTCAATAAATCAGTGAAGTGAAGTGATAAAGTGATTAAAGTGATAAATAATAAAAATATCAGACAATTCAAAAGCTTTTTATTAACTTAATAATAATTTCCATAAGATTATAACAATTGATACTTTTACATAGTTTATACAAACAATTGTAAATATGCACAAAACTGTTATTGTAATATTGTATATATTATTTAATTGATATTAAATATCAATAAATTTATTTTAATAGAAAACATTGTTTCAATTCGATTTCCCGCACCTGTCCTCTTGAACTTAATTTTTCAGGGATTTTTTTTTCAGTTAGAGTACATATAAGAGTTAAATTAATAAGTAATAGGGTAAGTATAATAAAAGGTATAATAATATTGGTAGGTATAATAAAATTAATATGGTATGTAATGTAGGTGCAATGTTTTTCGATAAATTATCGAATAATACGAAAAAAGTCAATATCGAAAAATATCTTGAGTTTTCAATGTCATGGTGCAGCTATGATTGGAATATGGTTGGGAAATTCTAATTATTTCGATGGAAAAAAGTTTTACTTATTCCACAAATCCCCTAAGAATTGTTTATATATGAGTTTTAACGTCTTTTACATATATCATATGATAGCCACATCGCTAAGGTCGCCGCCACCACCGGAGCTGAGGATTGCTGGTTCGGAACCCGGAAGGGGTAAGTGTTTTTTCTTTAATATAAAAATTAATTTCTATTCCTTACAGCTTATCCTGTCACTAATTAACATTAATAGTTGTTTCCAGACATTGCATCATCGAAATATTCGATCGAACAATTCCAACCTTTCGTGGTTGGAAATGATCGATCGGATCGATCGATGATGCAATATATTTTTCATTTTATTTTTGCTCATTGGATTTGTGACGTCACTCAATTTCATATATATGACGTCACACATACGTCGCCATCCAATGACATCACCCAATGTCGTCATTCCCAAAAAAAAAAACGAAAAATGAGCGAATTTTCGATTTTGGGAATGGCTTAGTTACGTCACGGGAGGCCTAAAAAACATATCCTAAAGTCGATTTTTTTCGGTTTTTTTCGGATAATTTTTTGGTCGAAATCCGAAAATCCCCTAAAATTGGCCAAAAATGGCACTTTTATGCACTTTTTTCAACTTTAACGTCGATTTGTGCGTTAACTATCGATCGTACGGGAACGAGTGATAGCTCATTCGATAGCGCTTGAATTACTCTATCGATGGTGTAAATTTGGTCCCGGAAAACCTTAAGGAAAAAAACTTTTTTTTTTTACTTTACAGAAAATTCAAATCGTCGATGAAAGGGTCGATGATTTTTTGAATTTTTTTTTTTTCGAATTTCTCGATGAAATTCACAGCATAGGTGCACAACGTTACAGTTGAAACGAATATATAAAAAGTTTTTAGCTATTCGATACCCATCATCGAATTTTTCGATAAAACAAGTTAATATATGTAAAGCATTAAGAAAATAAAAAAAAAATTCACTATCGTAAAATTCGATGATGGGTATCGAATAGCTAAAAACTTTTTATATATTCGTTTCAACTGTAACGTTGTGCACCTATGCTGTGAATTTCATCGAGAAATTCGAAAAAAAAAAAATTCAAAAAATCATCGACCCTTTCATCGACGATTTGAATTTTCTGTAAAGTAAAAAAAAAAAGTTTTTTTCCTTAAGGTTTTCCGGGACCAAATTTACACCATCGATAGAGTAATTCAAGCGCTATCGAATGAGCTATCACTCGTTCCCGTACGATCGATAGTTAACGCACAAATCGACGTTAAAGTTGAAAAAAGTGCATAAAAGTGCCATTTTTGGCCAATTTTAGGGGATTTTCGGATTTCGACCAAAAAATTATCCGAAAAAAACCGAAAAAAATCGACTTTAGGATATGTTTTTTAGGCCTCCCGTGACGTAACTAAGCCATTCCCAAAATCGAAAATTCGCTCATTTTTCGTTTTTTTTTTTGGGAATGACGACATTGGGTGATGTCATTGGATGGCGACGTATGTGTGACGTCATATATATGAAATTGAGTGACGTCACAAATCCAATGAGCAAAAATAAAATGAAAAATATATTGCATCATCGATCGATCCGATCGATCATTTCCAACCACGAAAGGTTGGAATTGTTCGATCGAATATTTCGATGATGCAATGTCTGGAAACAACTATTAATGTTAATTAGTGACAGGATAAGCTGTAAGGAATAGAAATTAATTTTTATATTAAAGAAAAAACACTTACCCCTTCCGGGTTCCGAACCAGCAATCCTCAGCTCCGGTGGTGGCGGCGACCTTAGCGATGTGGCTATCATATGATATATGTAAAAGACGTTAAAACTCATATATAAACAATTCTTAGGGGATTTGTGGAATAAGTAAAACTTTTTTCCATCGAAATAATTAGAATTTCCCAACCATATTCCAATCATAGCTGCACCATGACATTGAAAACTCAAGATATTTTTCGATATTGACTTTTTTCGTATTATTCGATAATTTATCGAAAAACATTGCACCTACATTACATACCATATTAATTTTATTATACCTACCAATATTATTATACCTTTTATTATACTTACCCTATTACTTATTAATTTAACTCTTATATGTACTCTAACTGAAAAAAAAATCCCTGAAAAATTAAGTTCAAGAGGACAGGTGCGGGAAATCGAATTGAAACAATGTTTTCTATTAAAATAAATTTATTGATATTTAATATCAATTAAATAATATATACAATATTACAATAACAGTTTTGTGCATATTTACAATTGTTTGTATAAACTATGTAAAAGTATCAATTGTTATAATCTTATGGAAATTATTATTAAGTTAATAAAAAGCTTTTGAATTGTCTGATATTTTTATTATTTATCACTTTAATCACTTTATCACTTCACTTCACTGATTTATTGAAACAACAAATAAATCACTAATTATTGTAGTAAATCAATTCTTCGTATTCATCTCGGAAGATATCAATTGTGGAATGATATCCTTGATGAATTTGATGGAAGATTCGGGAACGATCTGGATTCATTCCTCGAACGTCCATTTGGAAATGATGAACAATTCAAACCCAATGAATAATTCTCTAATGACTTCCAGTCAGCTTCCCCTGTAGGTAGTGAAAAATTCAATTAGAACAATATTTACAAGTTTCAACAACAATAGCACTTACTAAACATTAATCTGCCCAAAGATGATCTTCAACTCCACCAAAACTGACAATGCACTGATTTTCAGGTAAACGGAATCTGTAAAATTACATTGATATAAATTAATATAACAAATCATATGTCCTTATTATAAGTTTTAAACAAGTGAACCTAAACCGCAGCCAAAATTCTTAGATGAACATTTGGTTGCCTAACCTCTACATTTTGTAAGAAAACGGATAATTACAAAGATTGCTTTTCCTTATAAAGCCATATTTATAAAACGGATTAATAAACAATACCCTCACGTGAGTAGGAATGTGAAAAAAATTTTGTCCTGTGTGCAAAAGGACACTCACAATATCGATACAAAGTTTCAAAATGGACCTTTTTCAATTGCTTAAACAGGATATAAGGAGTGGGTTTATTCGGTGAAATTAAGCAGAATAATTTAGACAGAATAATCCTTAACGCAATTGCATAAAGATAATTAGCATTTAAAGCCTAGATCCTTGGGAAATAAAAACGGGAAGTTAACGAGGTACAAATGCATGCACCAAATTTGCCTTGAAATTCCTGTTTTTTGGGGGGTGACTTTTCCTTATAAGGGCTATTTTTCTTATCGGATTATTAAACAAAGCCCTCACGTGAATAGAAATGTGAAAAAATTTTAGTCCTGTGTGCAAAAGGACACCCGCAATATCGTTCCAAAGTTGCAAAAAGGACAATTTTCAAGTGCATAAAAAGGATATAGGGGGTTGGTTTTTCCGATGAAATTAAGCAGAATTATTTAGACAGAATCATCCTTAACGCAATTGCATAAAGATAATTAGCATTTAAAGCCTAGATCCTTGAGAAATAAAAACGGAAAGTTAACGAAGTAAAAATGCATACACCAAATTTGCCTTGAAATTCCTGTTTTTTGGGGGGTCACTTTTCCTTATAAGGACTATTTTTCTAAACGGATTATTAAACACAGCCCTCATGTGAATAGAAATGTGAAAAAATTTTAGTCCTGTTTGCAAAAGGACACCCGCAATATCGTTCCAAAGTTGCAAAAAGGACAATTTTCAAGTGCATAAAAAGGATATAGGGGGTTGGTTTTTCCGGTTAAATGAAGCAGAATTATTTAGACAGAATGATCCTTAACGCAATTGCATAAAGATAATTAGCATTTAAAGCCTAGATCCTTGAGAAAAATACGGGAAGTTAACGAGGTAAAAATGCATGCACCAAATTTGCCTTGAAATTCCTGTTTTTTGGGGGGTGACTTTTCTTTATAAGGGCTATTTTTCTTAATGGATTATTAAACAAAGCCCTCACGTGAATAGAAATGTGAAAAAATTTTAGTCCTGTGTGCAAAAGGACACCCGCAATATCGTTCCAAAGTTGCAAAAAGGACAATTTTCAAGTGCATAAAAAGGATATAGGGGGTTGGTTTTTCCGATGAAATTAAGCAGAATTATTTAGACAGAATCATCCTTAACGCAATTGCATAAAGATAATTAGCATTTAAAGCCTAGATCCTTGAGAAATAAAAACGGAAAGTTAACGAAGTAAAAATGCATACACCAAATTTGCCTTGAAATTCCTGTTTTTTGGGGGGTCACTTTTCCTTATAAGGACTATTTTTCTAAACGGATTATTAAACACAGCCCTCATGTGAATAGAAATGTGAAAAAATTTTAGTCCTGTTTGCAAAAGGACACCCGCAATATCGTTCCAAAGTTGCAAAAAGGACAATTTTCAAGTGCATAAAAAGGATATAGGGGGTTGGTTTTTCCGGTTAAATGAAGCAGAATTATTTAGACAGAATGATCCTTAACGCAATTGCATAAAGATAATTAGCATTTAAAGCCTAGATCCTTGAGAAAAATACGGGAAGTTAACGAGGTAAAAATGCATGCACCAAATTTGCCTTGAAATTCCTGTTTTTTGGGGGGTGACTTTTCTATATAAGGGCTATTTTTCTTAATGGATTATTAAACAAAGCCCTCACGTGAATAGAAATGTGAAAAAATTTTAGTCCTGTGTGCAAAAGGACACCCGCAATATCGTTCCAAAGTTGCAAAAAGGACAATTTTCAAGTGCATAAAAAGGATATAGGGGGTTGGTTTTTCCGATGAAATTAAGCAGAATTATTTAGACAGAATCATCCTTAACGCAATTGCATAAAGATAATTAGCATTTAAAGCCTAGATCCTTGAGAAAAATACGGGAAGTTAACGAGGTAAAAATGCATGCACCAAATTTGCCTTGAAATTCCTGTTTTTTGGGGGGTGACTTTTCTTTATAAGGGCTATTTTTCTTAATGGATTATTAAACAAAGCCCTCACGTGAATAGAAATGGGAAAAAATTTTAGTCCTGTGTGCAAAAGGACACCCGCAATATCGTTCCAAAGTTACCAAAAGGACAATATTCAAGTGCATAAAAAGGATATGGGGGGTTGGTTTTTCCGGTGAATTTAAGCAGAATTATTTAGACAGAATCATCCTTAACGCAATTGCATAAAGGTAATTAGCATTTAAAGCCTAGATCCTTGAGAAATAAAAACGGAAAAATTAACGAGGTAAAAATGCATGCACCAAATTTGCCTTGAAATTCCTGTTTTTTGGGGGGTCACTTTTCCTTATAAGGACTATTTTTCTAAACGGATTATTAAACAAAGCACTCACGTGAATAGAAATGTGAAAAAATTTTAGTCCTGTGTGCAAAAGGACACCCGCAATATCGTTCCAAAGTTGCAAAAAGGACAATTTTCAAGTGCATAAAAAGGATATAGGGGGTTGGTTTTTCCGGTTAAATGAAGCAGAATTATTTAGACAGAATGATCCTTAACGCAATTGCATAAAGATAATTAGCATTTAAAGCCTAGATCCTTGAGAAAAATACGGGAAGTTAACGAGGTAAAAATGCATGCACCAAATTTGCCTTGAAATTCCTGTTTTTTGGGGGGTGACTTTTCCTTATAAGGGCTATTTTTCTTATCGGATTATTAAACAAAGCCCTCACGTGAATAGAAATGTGAAAAAATTTTAGTCCTGTGTGCAAAAGGACACCCGCAATATCGTTCCAAAGTTACAAAAAGGACAATTTTCAAGTGCATGAAAAGGATATGGGGGGTTGGTTTTTCCGGTAAAGTTAAGCAGAAATATTTAGACAGAATGATCCTTAACGCAATTGCATAAAGATAATTAGCATTTAAAGCCTAGATCCTTGAGAAATAAAAACGGAAAGTTAACGAGGTAAAAATGCATGCACCAAATTTGGCTTGAAATTCCTGTTTTTTGGGGGGTGACTTTTCCTTATAAGGACTATTTTTCTTAATGGATTATTAAACAAAGCCCTCACGTGAATAGAAATGTGAAAAAAGTTTAGTCCTGTGTGCAAAAGGACACCCGCAATATCGTTCCAAAGTTACAAAAAGGACAATTTTCAAGTGCATAAAAAGGATATGGGGGGTTGGTTTTTCCGGTGAAGTTAAGCAGAAATATTTAGACAGAATCATCCTTAACGCAATTGCATAAAGATAATTAGCATTTAAAGCCTAGATCCTTGAGAAATAAAAACGGAAAGTTAACGAGGTAAAAATGCATGCACCAAATTTGGCTTGAAATTCCTGTTTTTTGGGGGGTGACTTTTCCTTATAAGGACTATTTTTCTTAATGGATTATTAAACAAAGCCCTCACGTGAATAGAAATGTGAAAAAATTTTAGTCCTGTGTGCAAAAGGACACCCGCAATATCGTTCCAAAGTTGCAAAAAGGACAATTTTCAAGTACATAAAAAGGATATGGGGGGTTGGTTTTTCCGGTGAAATTAAGCAGAATTATTTAGACAGAATCATCCTTAACGCAATTGCATAAAGATAATTAGCATTTAAAGCCTAGATCCTTGAGAAATAAAACGGGAAATTAACGAGGTAAAAATGCATGCACCAAATTTGCCTTGAAATTCCTGGTTTTTGGGGGGTGACATTTCCTTATAAGGACTATTTTTCTAAATGGATTATTAAACAAAGCCCTCACGTGAATAGAAATGTGAAAAAAGTTTAGTCCTGTGTGCAAAAGGACACCCGCAATATCGTTCCAAAGTTACAAAAAGGACAATTTTCAAGTGCATGAAAAGGATATGGGGGGTTGGTTTTTCCGGTGAAGTTAAGCAGAAATATTTAGACAGAATGATCCTTAACGCAATTGCATAAAGATAATTAGCATTTAAAGCCTAGATCCTTGAGAAATAAAAACGGAAAGTTAACGAGGTAAAAATGCATGCACCAAATTTGGCTTGAAATTCCTGTTTTTTGGGGGGTGACTTTTCCTTATAAGGACTATTTTTCTTAATGGATTATTAAACAAAGCCCTCACGTGAATAGAAATGTGAAAAAAGTTTAGTCCTGTGTGCAAAAGGACACCCGCAATATCGATCCAAAATTACAAAAAGGACAATTTTCAAGTGCATAAAAAGGATATGGGGGGTTGGTTTTTCCGGTGAAGTTAAGCAGAAATATTTAGACAGAATCATCCTTAACGCAATTGCATAAAGATAATTAGCATTTAAAGCCTAGATCCTGGAGAAATAAAAACGGAAAGTTAACGAGGTAAAAATGCATGCACCAAATTTGGCTTGAAATTCCTGTTTTTTGGGGGGTGACTTTTCCTTATAAGGACTATTTTTCTTAATGGATTATTAAACAAAGCCCTCACGTGAATAGAAATGAGAAAAAATTTTAGTCCTGTGTGCAAAAGGACACCCGCAATATCGTTCCAAAGTTGCAAAAAGGACAATTTTCAAGTGCATAAAAAGGATATAGGGGGTTGGTTTTTCCGGTTAAATGAAGCAGAATTATTTAGACAGAATCATCCTTAACGCAATTGCATAAAGATTATTAGCATTTAAAGCCTAGATCCTTGAGAAATAAAAACGGAAAGTTAACAAGGTAAAAATGCATGCACCAAATTTGCCTTGAAATTCCTGTTTTTTGGGGGGTGACTTTTCCTTATAAGGACTATTTTTCTTAATGGATTATTAAACAAAGCCCTCACGTGAATAGAAATGTGAAAAAAGTTTAGTCCTGTGTGCAAAAGGACACCCGCAATATCGTTCCAAAGTTACAAAAAGGACAATTTTCAAGTGCATAAAAAGGATATGGGGGGTTGGTTTTTCCGGTGAAGTTAAGCAGAAATATTTAGACAGAATCATCCTTAACGCAATTGCATAAAGATAATTAGCATTTAAAGCCTAGATCCTTGAGAAATAAAAACGGAAAGTTAACGAGATAAAAATGCATGCACCAAATTTGGCTTGAAATTCCTGTTTTTTGGGGGGTGACTTTTCCTTATAAGGACTATTTTTCTTAATGGATTATTAAACAAAGCCCTCACGTGAATAGAAATGTGAAAAAATTTTAGTCCTGTGTGCAAAAGGACACCCGCAATATCGTTCCAAAGTTGCAAAAAGGACAATTTTCAAGTACATAAAAAGGATATGGGGGGTTGGTTTTTCCGGTGAAATTAAGCAGAATTATTTAGACAGAATCATCCTTAACGCAATTGCATAAAGATAATTAGCATTTAAAGCCTAGATCCTTGAGAAATAAAAACGGGAAATTAACGAGGTAAAAATGCATGCACCAAATTTGCCTTGAAATTCCTGGTTTTTGGGGGGTGACATTTCCTTATAAGGACTATTTTTCTAAATGGATTATTAAACAAAGCCCTCACGTGAATAGAAATGTGAAAAAAGTTTAGTCCTGTGTGCAAAAGGACACCCGCAATATCGTTCCAAAGTTACAAAAAGGACAATTTTCAAGTGCATAAAAAGGATATGGGGGGTTGGTTTTTCCGGTGAAGTTAAGCAGAAATATTTAGACAGAATCATCCTTAACGCAATTGCATAAAGATAATTAGCATTTAAAGCCTAGATCCTTGAGAAATAAAAACGGAAAGTTAACGAGGTAAAAATGCATGCACCAAATTTGGCTTGAAATTCCTGTTTTTTGGGGGGTGACTTTTCCTTATAAGGACTATTTTTCTTAATGGATTATTAAACAAAGCCCTCACGTGAATAGAAATGTGAAAAAATTTTAGTCCTGTGTGCAAAAGGACACCCGCAATATCGTTCCAAAGTTGCAAAAAGGACAATTTTCAAGTACATAAAAAGGATATGGGGGGTTGGTTTTTCCGGTGAAATTAAGCAGAATTATTTAGACAGAATCATCCTTAACGCAATTGCATAAAGATAATTAGCATTTAAAGCCTAGATCCTTGAGAAATAAAAACGGAAAGTTAACAAGGTAAAAATGCATGCACCAAATTTGGCTTGAAATTCCTGTTTTTTGGGGGGTGACTTTTCCTTATAAGGACTATTTTTCTTAATGGATTATTAAACAAAGCCCTCACGTGAATAGAAATGTGAAAAAATTTTAGTCCTGTGTGCAAAAGGACACCCGCAATATCGTTCCAAAGTTGCAAAAAGGACAATTTTCAAGTGCATAAAAAGGATATAGGGGGTTGGTTTTTCCGGTTAAATGAAGCAGAATTATTTAGACAGAATCATCCTTAACGCAATTGCATAAAGATAATTAGCATTTAAAGCCTAGATCCTTGAGAAATAAAAACGGGAAATTAACGAGGTAAAAAAGCATGCACCAAATTTGCCTTGAAATTCCTGGTTTTTGGGGGGTGACATTTCCTTATAAGGACTATTTTTCTAAATGGATTATTAAACAAAGCCCTCACGTGAATAGAAATGGGAAAAAATTTTAGTCCTGTGTGCAAAAGGACACCCGCAATATCGTTCCAAAGTTGCAAAAAGGACAATTTTCAAGTACATAAAAAGGATATAGGGGGTTATTTTTTCCGGTGAAATTAAGCAGAATTATTTAGACAGAATCATCCTTAACGCAATTGCATAAAGATAATTAGCATTTAAAGCCTTGATCCTTGAGAAATAAAAACGGAAAGTTAACGAGGTAAAAATGCATGCACCAAATTTGCCTTGAAATTCCTGTTTATTGGGGGGTGACTTTTCCTTATAAGGACTATTTTTCTTAATGGATTATTAAACAAAACTCTCACGTGAATAGAAATGTGAAAAAAGTTTAGTCCTGTGTGCAAAAGGACACCCGCAATATCGTTCCAAAGTTACAAAAAGGACAATTTTCAAGTGCATTAAAAGGATATGGGGGGTTGGTTTTTCCGGTGAAAGTAAGCAGAAATATTTAGACAGAATCATCCTTAACGCAATTGCATAAAGATAATTAGCATTTAAAGCCTAGATCCTTGAGAAATAAAAACGGAAAGTTAACGAGGTAAAAATGCATGCACCAAATTTGCCTTGAAATTCCTGTTTTTTGGGGGGTGACTTTTCCTTATAAGGACTATTTTTCTTAACGGATTATTAAACAAAGCCCTCACGTGAATAGAAATGTGAAAAAATTTTAGTCCTGTGTGCAAAAGGACACCCGCAATATCGTTCCAAAGTTACAAAAAGGACAATTTTCAAGTGCATAAAAAGGATATGGGGGGTTGGTTTTCCGGTGAAAATAAGCAGAAATATTTAGACAGAATCATCCTTAACGCAATTGCATAAAGATAATTAGCATTTATAGCCTAGATCCTTGAGAAATAAAAACGGAAAGTTAACGAGGTAAAAATGCATGCACCAAATTTGCCTTGAAATTCCTGTTTTTTGGGGGGTGACTTTTCCTTATAAGGACTATTTTTCTTAACGGATTATTAAACAAAGCCCTCACGTGAATAGAAATGTGAAAAAATTTTAGTCCTGTGTGCAAAAGGACACCCGCAATATCGTTCTAAATTTTTAAAAAGGACAATTTTCAAGTGCATAAAAAGGATATGGGGGGTTGGTTTTTCCGGTGAAAATAAGCAGAAATATTTAGACAGAATCATCCTTAACGCAATTGCATAAAGATAATTAGCATTTAAAGCTTAGATCCTTGAGAAATAAAAACGGAAAGTTAACGAGGTAAAAATGCCTGCACCAAATTTGCCTTGAAATTTCTGTTTTTTGGGGGGTGACTTTTCCTTATAAGGACTATTTTTCTAAACGGATTATTAAACAAAGCCCACACGTGAATAGAAATGTGAAAAAATTTTAGTCCTGTGTTCAAAAGGACACCCGCAATATCGTTCCAAAGTTACAAAAAGGACAATTTTCAAGTGCATAAAAAGGATATGGGGGGTTGGTTTTCCGGTGAAAATAAGCAGAAATATTTAGACAGAATCATCCTCAACGCAATTGCATAAAGATAATTAGCATTTAAAGCTTAGATCCTTGAGAAATAAAAACGGAAAGTTAACGAGGTAAAAATGCATGCACCAAATTTGCCTTGAATTCCTGTTTTTTGGGTGGTGACTTTTCCTTATAAGGACTATTTTTCTTAACGGATTATTAAACAAAGCCCTCACGTGAATAGAAATGTGAAAAAATTTTAGTCCTGTGTGCAAAAGGACACCCGCAATATCGTTCTAAATTTTTAAAAAGGACAATTTTCAAGTGCATAAAAAGGATATGGGGGGTTGGTTTTTCCGGTGAAAATAAGCAGAAATATTTAGACAGAATCATCCTTAACGCAATTGCAAAAAGATAATTAGCATTTATAGCCTAGATCCTTGAGAAATAAAAACGGAAAGTTAACGAGGTAAAAATGCATGCACCAAATTTGGCTTGAAATTCCTGTTTTTTGGGGGGTGACTTTTCCTTATAAGGACTATTTTTCTTAATGGATTATTAAACAAAGCCCTCACGTGAATAGAAATGAGAAAAAATTTTAGTCCTGTGTGCAAAAGGACACCCGCAATATCGTTCCAAAGTTGCAAAAAGGACAATTTTCAAGTGCATAAAAAGGATATGGGTGGTTGGTTTTTCCGGTGAAAGTAAGCAGAAATATTTAGACAGAATCATCCTTAACGCATTTGCATAAAGATAATTAGCATTTAAAGCCTAGATCCTTGAGAAATAAAAACGGAAAGTTAACGAGGTAAAAATGCATGCACCAAATTTGCCTTGAAATTCCTGGTTTTTGGGGGGAGACATTTCCTTATAAGGACTATTTTTCTAAATGGATTATTAAACAAAGCCCTCACGTGAATAGAAATGGGAAAAAATTTTAGTCCTGTGTGCAAAAGGACACCCGCAATATCGTTCTAAATTTTTAAAAAGGACAATTTTCAAGTGCATAAAAAGGATATGGGGGGTTCGTTTTTCCGGTGAAAATAAGCAGAAATATTTAGAAAGAATCATCCTTAACGCAATTGCATAAAGATAATTAGCATTTAAAGCTTAGATCCTTGAGAAATAAAAACGGAAAGTTAACGAGGTAAAAATGCCTGCACCAAATTTGCCTTGAAATTTCTGTTTTTTGGGGGGTGACTTTTCCTTATAAGGACTATTTTTCTAAACGGATTATTAAACAAAGCCCACACGTGAATAGAAATGTGAAAAAATTTTAGTCCTGTGTTCAAAAGGACACCCGCAATATCGTTCCAAAGTTACAAAAAGGACAATTTTCAAGTGCATAAAAAGGATATGGGGGGTAGGTTTTCCGGTGAAAATAAGCAGAAATATTTAGACAGAATCATCCTCAACGCAATTGCATAAAGATAATTAGCATTTAAAGCTAAGATCCTTGAGAAATAAAAACGGAAAGTTAACGAGGTAAAAATGCATGCACCAAATTTGCCTTGAAATTCCTGTTTTTTGGGGGGTGACTTTTCCTTATAAGGACTATTTTTCTTAACGGATTATTAAACAAAGCCCTCACGTGAATAGAAATGTGAAAAAATTTTAGTCCTGTGTGCAAAAGGACACCCGCAATATCGTTCTAAATTTTTAAAAAGGACAATTTTCAAGTGCATAAAAAGGATATGGGGGGTTGGTTTTTCCGGTGAAAATAAGCAGAAATATTTAGACAGAATCATCCTTAACGCAATTGCATAAAGATAATTAGCATTTATAGCCTAGATCCTTGAGAAATAAAAACGGAAAGTTAACGAGGTAAAAATGCATGCACCAAATTTGGCTTGAAATTCCTGTTTTTTGGGGGGTGACTTTTCCTTATAAGGACTATTTTTCTTAATGGATTATTAAACAAAGCCCTCACGTGAATAGAAATGAGAAAAAATTTTAGTCCTGTGTGCAAAAGGACACCCGCAATATCGTTCCAAAGTTGCAAAAAGGACAATTTTCAAGTGCATAAAAAGGATATAGGGGGTTGGTTTTTCCGGTTAAATGAAGCAGAATTATTTAGACAGAATCATCCTTAACGCAATTGCATAAAGATAATTTGCATTTATAGCCTAGATCCATGAGAAATAAAAACGGAAAGTTAACAAGGTAAAAATGCATGCACCAAATTTGCCTTGAAATTCCTGTTTTTTGGGGGGTGACTTTTCCTTATAAGGACTATTTTTCTTAATGGATTATTAAACAAAGCCCTCACGTGAATAGAAATGTGAAAAAAGTTTAGTCCTGTGTGCAAAAGGACACCCGCAATATCGTTCCAAAGTTACAAAAAGGACAATTTTCAAGTGCATAAAAAGGATATGGGGGGTTGGTTTTTCCGGTGAAGTTAAGCAGAAATATTTAGACAGAATCATCCTTAACGCAATTGCATAAAGATAATTAGCATTTAAAGCCTAGATCCTTGAGAAATAAAAACGGAAAGTTAACGAGGTAAAAATGCATGCACCAAATTTGGCTTGAAATTCCTGTTTTTTGGGGGGTGACTTTTCCTTATAAGGACTATTTTTCTTAATGGATTATTAAACAAAGCCCTCACGTGAATAGAAATGTGAAAAAATTTTAGTCCTGTGTGCAAAAGGACACCCGCAATATCGTTCCAAAGTTGCAAAAAGGACAATTTTCAAGTACATAAAAAGGATATGGGGGGTTGGTTTTTCCGGTGAAATTAAGCAGAATTATTTAGACAGAATCATCCTTAACGCAATTGCATAAAGATAATTAGCATTTAAAGCCTAGATCCTTGAGAAATAAAAACGGGAAATTAACGAGGTAAAAATGCATGCACCAAATTTGCCTTGAAATTCCTGGTTTTCGGGGGGTGACATTTCCTTATAAGGACTATTTTTCTAAATGGATTATTAAGCAAAGCCCTCACGTGAATAGAAATGTGAAAAAAGTTTAGTCCTGTGTGCAAAAGGACACCCGCAATATCGTTCCAAAGTTACAAAAAGGACAATTTTCAAGTGCATAAAAAGGATATGGGGGGTTGGTTTTTCCGGTGAAGTTAAGCAGAAATATTTAGACAGAATCATCCTTAACGCAATTGCATAAAGATAATTAGCATTTAAAGCCTAGATCCATGAGAAATAAAAACGGAAAGTTAACGAGGTAAAAATGCATGCACCAAATTTGGCTTGAAATTCCTGTTTTTTGGGGGGTGACTTTTCCTTATAAGGACTATTTTTCTTAATGGATTATTAAACAAAGCCCTCACGTGAATAGAAATGTGAAAAAATTTTAGTCCTGTGTGCAAAAGGACACCCGCAATATCGTTCCAAAGTTGCAAAAAGGACAATTTTCAAGTACATAAAAAGGATATGGGGGGTTGGTTTTTCCGGTGAAATTAAGCAGAATTATTTAGACAGAATCATCCTTAACGCAATTGCATAAAGATAATTAGCATTTAAAGCCTAGATCCTTGAGAAATAAAAACGGAAAGTTAACAAGGTAAAAATGCATGCACCAAATTTGCCTTGAGTTTCCTGTTTTATGGGGGGTGACTTTTCCTTATAAGGACTATTTTTCTTAATGGATTATTAAACAAAGCCCTCACGTGAATAGAAATGAGGAAAAATTTTAGTCCTGTGTGCAAAAGGACACCCGCAATATCGTTCCAAAGTTGCAAAAAGGACAATTTTCAAGTGCATAAAAAGGATATAGGGGGTTGGTTTTTCCGGTTAAATGAAGCAGAATTATTTAGACAGAATCATCCTTAACGCAATTGCATAAAGATAATTAGCATTTAAAGCCTAGATCCTTGAGAAATAAAAACGGGAAATTAACGAGGTAAAAAAGCATGCACCAAATTTGCCTTGAAATTCCTGGTTTTTGGGGGGTGACATTTCCTTATAAGGACTATTTTTCTAAATGGATTATTAAACAAAGCCCTCACGTGAATAGAAATGGGAAAAAATTTTAGTCCTGTGTGCAAAAGGACACCCGCAATATCGTTCCAAAGTTGCAAAAAGGACAATTTTCAAGTGCATAAAAAGGATATAGGGGGTTGGTTTTTCCGGTTAAATGAAGCAGAATTATTTAGACAGAATCATCCTTAACGCAATTGCATAAAGATAATTAGCATTTAAAGCCTAGATCCTTGAGAAATAAAAACGGGAAATTAACGAGGTAAAAAAGCATGCACCAAATTTGCCTTGAAATTCCTGGTTTTTGGGGGGTGACATTTCCTTATAAGGACTATTTTTCTAAATGGATTATTAAACAAAGCCCTCACGTGAATAGAAATGGGAAAAAATTTTAGTCCTGTGTGCAAAAGGACACCCGCAATATCGTTCCAAAGTTGCAAAAAGGACAATTTTCAAGTGCATAAAAAGGATATGGGTGGTTGGTTTTTCCGGTGAAAGTAAGCAGAAATATTTAGACAGAATCATCCTTAACGCATTTGCATAAAGATAATTAGCATTTAAAGCCTAGATCCTTGAGAAATAAAAACGGAAAGTTAACGAGGTAAAAATGCATGCACCAAATTTGCCTTGAAATTCCTGGTTTTTGGGGGGTGACATTTCCTTATAAGGACTATTTTTCTATACGGATTATTAAACAAAGCCCTCACGTGAGTAGAAATGTGAAAAAAGTTTAGTCCTGTGTGCAAAAGGACACCCGCAATATCGTTCCAAAGTTACAAAAAGGACAATTTTCAAGTGCATAAAAAGGATATGGGGGGTTGGTTTTTCCGGTGAAGTTAAGCAGAAATATTTAGACAGAATCATCCTTAACGCAATTGCATAAAGATAATTAGCATTTAAAGCCTAGATCCTTGAGAAATAAAAACGGAAAGTTAACGAGGTAAAAATGCATGCACCAAATTTGCCTTGAAATTCCTGTTTTTTGGGGGGTGACTTTTCCTTATAAGGACTATTTTTCTAAACGGATTATTAAACAAAGCCCTCACGTGAATAGAAATGGGAAAAAATTTTAGTCCTGTGTGCAAAAGGACACCCGCAATATCGTTCTAAATTTTTAAAAAGGACAATTTTCAAGTGCATAAAAAGGATATGGGGGGTTCGTTTTTCCGGTGAAAATAAGCAGAAATATTTAGACAGAATCATCCTTAACGCAATTGCATAAAGATAATTAGCATTTAAAGCTTAGATCCTTGAGAAATAAAAACGGAAAGTTAACGAGGTAAAAATGCCTGCACCAAATTTGCCTTGAAATTTCTGTTTTTTGGGGGGTGACTTTTCCTTATAAGGACTATTTTTCTAAACGGATTATTAAACAAAGCCCACACGTGAATAGAAATGTGAAAAAATTTTAGTCCTGTGTTCAAAAGGACACCCGCAATATCGTTCCAAAGTTACAAAAAGGACAATTTTCAAGTGCATAAAAAGGATATGGGGGGTTGGTTTTCCGGTGAAAATAAGCAGAAATATTTAGACAGAATCATCCTCAACGCAATTGCATAAAGATAATTAGCATTTAAAGCTTAGATCCTTGAGAAATAAAAACGGAAAGTTAACGAGGTAAAAATGCATGCACCAAATTTGCCTTGAAATTCCCGTTTTTTGGGGGGTGACTTTTCCTTATAAGGACTATTTTTCTTAACGGATTATTAAACAAAGCCCTCACGTGAATAGAAATGTGAAAAAATTTTAGTCCTGTGTGCAAAAGGACACCCGCAATATCGTTCTAAATTTTTAAAAAGGACAATTTTCAAGTGCATAAAAAGGATATGGGGGGTTGGTTTTTCCGGTGAAAATAAGCAGAAATATTTAGACAGAATCATCCTTAACGCAATTGCATAAAGATAATTAGCATTTAAAGCCTAGATCCTTGAGAAATAAAAACGGAAAGTTAACGAGGTAAAAATGCATGCACCAAATTTGCCTTGAAATTTCTGTTTTTTGGGGGGTGACTTTTCCTTATAAGGACTATTTTTCTTAACGGATTATTAAACAAAGCCCTCACGTGAATAGTAATGTGAAAAAATTTTAGTCCTGTGTGCAAAAGGACACCCGCAATATCGTTCCAAAGTTACAAAAAGGACAATTTTCAAGAGCATAAAAAGGATATGGGGGGTTGGTTTTCCGGGGAAAATAAGCAGAAATATTTAGACAGAATCATCCTCAACGCAATTGCATAAAGATAATTAGCATTTAAAGCCTAGATCCTTGAGAAATAAAAACGGAAAGTTAACGAGGTAAAAATGCATGCACCAAATTTGCCTTGAAATTTCTGTTTTTTGGGGGGTGACTTTTCCTTATAAGGACTATTTTTCTAAACGGATTATTAAACAAAGCCCTCACGTGAATAGAAATGTGAAAAAATTTTAGTCCTGTGTGCAAAAGGACACCCGCAATATCGTTCCAATGTTACAAAAAGGACAATTTTCAAGTGCATAAAAAGGATATTTGGGGTTGGTTTTTCCGGTGAAGTTAAGCAGAAATATTTAGACAGAATCATCCTTAACGCAATTGCATAAAGATAATTAGCATTTAAAGCCTAGATCCTTGAGAAATAAAAACGGAAAGTTAACGAGGTAAAAATGCATGCACCAAATTTGCCTTGAAATTCCTGTTTTTTGGGGGGTGACTTTTCCTTATAAGGACTATTTTTCTAAACGGATTATTAAACAAAGCCCTCACGTGAATAGAAATGTGAAAAAATTTTAGTCCTGTGAGCAAAAGGACACCCGCAATATCGTTCCAAAGTTACAAAAAGGACAATTTTCAAGTGCATAAAAAGGATATGGGGGGTTGGTTTTTCCGGTGAAAATAAGCAGAAATATTTAGACAGAATCATCCTTAACGCAATTGCATAAAGATAATTAGCATTTAAAGCCTATATCCTTGAGAAATAAAAACGGAAAGTTAACGAGGTAAAAATGCATGCACCAAATTTGCCTTGAAATTCCTGGTTTTTGGGGGGTGACATTTCCTTATAAGGACTATTTTTCTAAATGGATTATTAAACAAAGCCCTCACGTGAATAGAAATGGGAAAAAATTTTAGTCCTGTGTGCAAAAGGACACCCGCAATATCGTTCTAAATTTTTAAAAAGGACAATTTTCAAGTGCATAAAAAGGATATGGGGGGTTCGTTTTTCCGGTGAAAATAAGCAGAAATATTTAGACAGAATCATCCTTAACGCAATTGCATAAAGATAATTAGCATTTAAAGCCTAGTTCCTAGAGAAATTAAAACGCAAAGTTAACGAGGTAAAAATGCCTGCACCAAATTTGCCTTGAAATTTCTGTTTTTTGGGGGGTGACTTTTCCTTATAAGGACTATTTTTCTAAACGGATTATTAAACAAAGCCCACACGTGAATAGAAATGTGAAAAAATTTTAGTCCTGTGTTCAAAAGGACACCCGCAATATCGTTCCAAAGTTACAAAAAGGACAATTTTCAAGTGCATAAAAAGGATATGGGGGGGTGGTTTTCCGGTGAAAATAAGCAGAAATATTTAGACAGAATCATCCTCAACGCAATTGCATAAAGATAATTAGCATTTAAAGCTTAGATCCTTGAGAAATAAAAACGGAAAGTTAACGAGGTAAAAATGCATGCACCAAATTTGCCTTGAAATTCCTGTTTTTTGGGGGGTGACTTTTCCTTATAAGGACTATTTTTCTTAACGGATTATTAAACAAAGCCCTCACGTGAATAGAAATGTGAAAAAATTTTAGTCCTGTGTGCAAAAGGACACCCGCAATATCGTTCCAAAGTTACAAAAAGGACAATTTTCAAGTGCATAAAAAGGATATGGGGGGTAGGTTTTCCGGTGAAAATAAGCAGAAATATTTAGACAGAATCATCCTCAACGCAATTGCATAAAGATAATTAGCATTTAAAGCTTAGATCCTTGAGAAATAAAAACGGAAAGTTAACGAGGTAAAAATGCATGCACCAAATTTGCCTTGAAATTCCTGTTTTTTGGGGGGTGACTTTTCCTTATAAGGACTATTTTTCTAAACGGATTATTAAACAAAGCCCTCACGTGAATAGAAATGTGAAAAAATTTTAGTCCTGTGTGCAAAAGGACACCCGCAATATCGTTCCAAAGTTACAAAAAGGACAATTTTCAAGTGCATAAAAAGGATATGGGGGGTTGGTTTTTCCGGTAAAAATAAGCAGAAATATTTAGACAGAATCATCCTTAACGCAATTGCATAAAGATAATTAGCATTTAAAGCCTAGATCCTTGAGAAATAAAAACGGAAAGTTAACGAGGTAAAAATGCATGCACCAAATTTGCCTTGAAATTCCTGGTTTTTGGGGGGTGACATTTCCTTATAAGGACTATTTTTCTAAATGGATTATTAAACAAAGCCCTCACGTGAATAGAAATGGGAAAAAATTTTAGTCCTGTGTGCAAAAGGACACCCGCAATATCGTTCTAAATTTTTAAAAAGGACAATTTTCAAGTGCATAAAAAGGATATGGGGGGTTCGTTTTTCCGGTGAAAATAAGCAGAAATATTTAGACAGAATCATCCTTAACGCAATTGCATAAAGATAATTAGCATTTAAAGCCTAGTTCCTAGAGAAATTAAAACGCAAAGTTAACGAGGTAAAAATGCCTGCACCAAATTTGCCTTGAAATTTCTGTTTTTTGGGGGGTGACTTTTCCTTATAAGGACTATTTTTCTAAACGGATTATTAAACAAAGCCCACACGTGAATAGAAATGTGAAAAAATTTTAGTCCTGTGTTCAAAAGGACATCCGCAATATCGTTCCAAAGTTACAATAAGGACAATTTTCAAGTGCATAAAAAGGATATGGGGGGGTGGTTTTCCGGTGAAAATAAGCAGAAATATTTAGACAGAATCATCCTCAACGCAATTGCATAAAGATAATTAGCATTTAAAGCTTAGATCCTTGAGAAATAAAAACGGAAAGTTAACGAGGTAAAAATGCATGCACCAAATTTGCCTTGAAATTCCTGTTTTTTGGGGGGTGACTTTTCCTTATAAGGACTATTTTTCTTAACGGATTATTAAACAAAGCCCTCACGTGAATAGAAATGTGAAAAAATTTTAGTCCTGTGTGCAAAAGGACACCCGCAATATCGTTCTAAATTTTTAAAAAGGACAATTTTCAAGTGCATAAAAAGGATATGGGGGGTTGGTTTTTCCGGTGAAAATAAGCAGAAATATTTAGACAGAATCATCCTTAACGCAATTGCATAAAGATAAGTAGCATTTATAGCCTAGATCCTTGAGAAATAAAAACGGAAAGTTAACGAGGTAAAAATTCATGCACCAAATTTGCCTAGAAATTCCTGTTTTTTGGGGGGTGACTTTTCCTTATAAGGACTATTTTTCTAAACGGATTATTAAACAAAGCCCTCACGTGAATAGAAATGAGAAAAAATTTTAGTCCTGTGTGCAAAAGGACACCCGCAATATCGTTCCAAAGTTACAAAAAGGACAATTTTCAAGTGCATAAAAAGGATATGGGGGGTTGGTTTTTCCGGTGAAAATAAGCTGAAATATTTAGACAGAATCATCCTTAACGCAATTGCATAAAGATAATTAGCATTTAAAGCCTTGATCCATGAGAAATAAAAACGGAAAGTTAACGAGGTAAAAATGCATGCACCAAATTTGCCTTGAAATTCCTGTTTTTTGGGGGGTGACTTTTCCTTATAAGGACTATTTTTCTATACGGATTATTAAACAAAGCCCTCACGTGAGTAGAAATGTGAAAAAAGTTTAGTCCTGTGTGCAAAAGGACACCCGCAATATCGTTCCAAAGTTACAAAAAGGACAATTTTCAAGTGCATAAAAAGGATATGGGGGGTTGGTTTTTCCGGTGAAGTTAAGCAGAAATATTTAGACAGAATCATCCTTAACGCAATTGCATAAAGATAATTAGCATTTAAAGCCTAGATCCTTGAGAAATAAAAACGGAAAGTTAACGAGGTAAAAATGCATGCACCAAATTTGCCTTGAAATTCCTGTTTTTTGGGGGGTGACTTTTCCTTATAAGGACTATTTTTCTAAACGGATTATTAAACAAAGCCCTCACGTGAATAGAAATGTGAAAAAAGTTTAGTCCTGTGTGCAAAAGGACACCCGCAATATCGTTCCAAAGTTACAAAAAGGACAATTTTCAAGTGCATAAAAAGGATATGGGGGGTTGGTTTTTCCGGTGAAGTTAAGCAGAAATATTTAGACAGAATCATCCTTAACGCAATTGCATAAAGATAATTAGCATTTAAAGCCTAGATCCTTGAGAAATAAAAACGGAAAGTTAACGAGGTAAAAATGCATGCACCAAATTTGCCTTGAAATTTCTGTTTTTTGGGGGGTGACTTTTCCTTATAAGGACTATTTTTCTAAACGGATTATTAAACAAAGCCCTCACGTGAATAGAAATGTGAAAAAATTTTAGTCCTGTGTGCAAAAGGACACCCGCAATATCGTTCCAATGTTACAAAAAGGACAATTTTCAAGTGCATAAAAAGGATATTTGGGGTTGGTTTTTCCGGTGAAGTTAAGCAGAAATATTTAGACAGAATCATCCTTAACGCAATTGCATAAAGATAATTAGCATTTAAAGCCTAGATCCTTGAGAAATAAAAACGGAAAGTTAACGAGGTAAAAATGCATGCACCAAATTTGCCTTGAAATTCCTGGTTTTTGGGGGGTGACATTTCCTTATAAGGACTATTTTTCTAAATGGATTATTAAACAAAGCCCTCACGTGAATAGAAATGGGAAAAAATTTTAGTCCTGTGTGCAAAAGGACACCCGCAATATCGTTCTAAATTTTTAAAAAGGACAATTTTCAAGTGCATAAAAAGGATATGGGGGGTTCGTTTTTCCGGTGAAAATAAGCAGAAATATTTAGACAGAATCATCCTTAACGCAATTGCATAAAGATAATTAGCATTTAAAGCCTAGTTCCTAGAGAAATTAAAACGCAAAGTTAACGAGGTAAAAATGCCTGCACCAAATTTGCCTTGAAATTTCTGTTTTTTGGGGGGTGACTTTTCCTTATAAGGACTATTTTTCTAAACGGATTATTAAACAAAGCCCACACGTGAATAGAAATGTGAAAAAATTTTAGTCCTGTGTTCAAAAGGACATCCGCAATATCGTTCCAAAGTTACAATAAGGACAATTTTCAAGTGCATAAAAAGGATATGGGGGGGTGGTTTTCCGGTGAAAATAAGCAGAAATATTTAGACAGAATCATCCTCAACGCAATTGCATAAAGATAATTAGCATTTAAAGCTTAGATCCTTGAGAAATAAAAACGGAAAGTTAACGAGGTAAAAATGCATGCACCAAATTTGCCTTGAAATTCCTGTTTTTTGGGGGGTGACTTTTCCTTATAAGGACTATTTTTCTTAACGGATTATTAAACAAAGCCCTCACGTGAATAGAAATGTGAAAAAATTTTAGTCCTGTGTGCAAAAGGACACCCGCAATATCGTTCTAAATTTTTAAAAAGGACAATTTTCAAGTGCATAAAAAGGATATGGGGGGTTGGTTTTTCCGGTGAAAATAAGCAGAAATATTTAGACAGAATCATCCTTAACGCAATTGCATAAAGATAAGTAGCATTTATAGCCTAGATCCTTGAGAAATAAAAACGGAAAGTTAACGAGGTAAAAATTCATGCACCAAATTTGCCTAGAAATTCCTGTTTTTTGGGGGGTGACTTTTCCTTATAAGGACTATTTTTCTAAACGGATTATTAAACAAAGCCCTCACGTGAATAGAAATGAGAAAAAATTTTAGTCCTGTGTGCAAAAGGACACCCGCAATATCGTTCCAAAGTTACAAAAAGGACAATTTTCAAGTGCATAAAAAGGATATGGGGGGTTGGTTTTTCCGGTGAAAATAAGCTGAAATATTTAGACAGAATCATCCTTAACGCAATTGCATAAAGATAATTAGCATTTAAAGCCTTGATCCATGAGAAATAAAAACGGAAAGTTAACGAGGTAAAAATGCATGCACCAAATTTGCCTTGAAATTCCTGTTTTTTGGGGGGTGACTTTTCCTTATAAGGACTATTTTTCTATACGGATTATTAAACAAAGCCCTCACGTGAGTAGAAATGTGAAAAAAGTTTAGTCCTGTGTGCAAAAGGACACCCGCAATATCGTTCCAAAGTTACAAAAAGGACAATTTTCAAGTGCATAAAAAGGATATGGGGGGTTGGTTTTTCCGGTGAAGTTAAGCAGAAATATTTAGACAGAATCATCCTTAACGCAATTGCATAAAGATAATTAGCATTTAAAGCCTAGATCCTTGAGAAATAAAAACGGAAAGTTAACGAGGTAAAAATGCATGCACCAAATTTGCCTTGAAATTCCTGTTTTTTGGGGGGTGACTTTTCCTTATAAGGACTATTTTTCTAAACGGATTATTAAACAAAGCCCTCACGTGAATAGAAATGTGAAAAAAGTTTAGTCCTGTGTGCAAAAGGACACCCGCAATATCGTTCCAAAGTTACAAAAAGGACAATTTTCAAGTGCATAAAAAGGATATGGGGGGTTGGTTTTTCCGGTGAAGTTAAGCAGAAATATTTAGACAGAATCATCCTTAACGCAATTGCATAAAGATAATTAGCTTTTAAAGCCTAGATCCTTGAGAAATAAAAACGGAAAGTTAACGAGGTAAAAATGCATGCACCAAATTTGCCTTGAAATTCCTGTTTTTTGGGGGGTGACTTTTCCTTATAAGGACTATTTTTCTAAACGGATTATTAAACAAAGCCCTCACGTGAATAGAAATGTGAAAAAATTTTAGTCCTGTGTGCAAAAGGACACCCGCAATATCGTTCCAAAGTTACAAAAAGGACAATTTTCAAGTGCATAAAAAGGATATGGGGGGTTGGTTTTTCCGGTGAAAATAAGCAGAAATATTTAGACAGAATCATCCTTAACGAAATTGCATAAAGATAATTAGCATTTAAAGCCTAGATCCTTGAGAAATAAAAACGGAAAGTTAACGAGGTAAAAATGCATGCACCAAATTTGCCTTGAAATTCCTGTTTTTTGGGGGGTGACTTTTCCTTATAAGGACTATTTTTCTAAACGGATTATTAAACAAAGCCCTCACGTGAATAGAAATGTGAAAAAAGTTTAGTCCTGTGTGCAAAAGGACACCCGCAATATCGTTCCAAAGTTACAAAAAGGACAATTTTCAAGTGCATAAAAAGGATATGGGGGGTTGGTTTTTCCGGTGAAGTTAAGCAGAAATATTTAGACAGAATCATCCTTAACGCAATTGCATAAAGATAATTAGCTTTTAAAGCCTAGATCCTTGAGAAATAAAAACGGAAAGTTAACGAGGTAAAAATGCATGCACCAAATTTGCCTTGAAATTCCTGTTTTTTGGGGGGTGACTTTTCCTTATAAGGACTATTTTTCTAAACGGATTATTAAACAAAGCCCTCACGTGAATAGAAATGTGAAAAAATTTTAGTCCTGTGTGCAAAAGGACACCCGCAATATCGTTCCAATGTTACAAAAAGGACAATTTTCAAGTGCATAAAAAGGATATTTGGGGTTGGTTTTTCCGGTGAAGTTAAGCAGAAATATTTAGACAGAATCATCCTTAACGCAATTGCATAAAGATAATTAGCATTTAAAGCCTAGATCCTTGAGAAATAAAAACGGAAAGTTAACGAGGTAAAAATGCATGCACCAAATTTGCCTTGAAATTCCTGTTTTTTGGGGGGTGACTTTTCCTTATAAGGACTATTTTTCTAAACGGATTATTAAACAAAGCCCTCACGTGAATAGAAATGTGAAAAAATTTTAGTCCTGTGAGCAAAAGGACACCCGCAATATCGTTCCAAAGTTACAAAAAGGACAATTTTCAAGTGCATAAAAAGGATATGGGGGGTTGGTTTTTCCGGTGAAAATAAGCAGAAATATTTAGACAGAATCATCCTTAACGCAATTGCATAAAGATAATTAGCATTTAAAGCCTAGATCCTTGAGAAATAAAAACGGAAAGTTAACGAGGTAAAAATGCATGCACCAAATTTGCCTTGAAATTCCTGGTTTTTGGGGGGTGACATTTCCTTATAAGGACTATTTTTCTAAATGGATTATTAAACAAAGCCCTCACGTGAATAGAAATGGGAAAAAATTTTAGTCCTGTGTGCAAAAGGACACCCGCAATATCGTTCTAAATTTTTAAAAAGGACAATTTTCAAGTGCATAAAAAGGATATGGGGGGTTCGTTTTTCCGGTGAAAATAAGCAGAAATATTTAGACAGAATCATCCTTAACGCAATTGCATAAAGATAATTAGCATTTAAAGCCTAGTTCCTAGAGAAATTAAAACGCAAAGTTAACGAGGTAAAAATGCCTGCACCAAATTTGCCTTGAAATTTCTGTTTTTTGGGGGGTGACTTTTCCTTATAAGGACTATTTTTCTAAACGGATTATTAAACAAAGCCCACACGTGAATAGAAATGTGAAAAAATTTTAGTCCTGTGTTCAAAAGGACACCCGCAATATCGTTCCAAAGTTACAAAAAGGACAATTTTCAAGTGCATAAAAAGGATATGGGGGGGTGGTTTTCCGGTGAAAATAAGCAGAAATATTTAGACAGAATCATCCTCAACGCAATTGCATAAAGATAATTAGCATTTAAAGCTTAGATCCTTGAGAAATAAAAACGGAAAGTTAACGAGGTAAAAATGCATGCACCAAATTTGCCTTGAAATTCCTGTTTTTTGGGGGGTGACTTTTCCTTATAAGGACTATTTTTCTTAACGGATTATTAAACAAAGCCCTCACGTGAATAGAAATGTGAAAAAATTTTAGTCCTGTGTGCAAAAGGACACCCGCAATATCGTTCCAAAGTTACAAAAAGGACAATTTTCAAGTGCATAAAAAGGATATGGGGGGTAGGTTTTCCGGTGAAAATAAGCAGAAATATTTAGACAGAATCATCCTCAACGCAATTGCATAAAGATAATTAGCATTTAAAGCTTAGATCCTTGAGAAATAAAAACGGAAAGTTAACGAGGTAAAAATGCATGCACCAAATTTGCCTTGAAATTCCTGTTTTTTGGGGGGTGACTTTTCCTTATAAGGACTATTTTTCTAAACGGATTATTAAACAAAGCCCTCACGTGAATAGAAATGTGAAAAAATTTTAGTCCTGTGTGCAAAAGGACACCCGCAATATCGTTCCAAAGTTACAAAAAGGACAATTTTCAAGTGCATAAAAAGGATATGGGGGGTTGGTTTTTCCGGTAAAAATAAGCAGAAATATTTAGACAGAATCATCCTTAACGCAATTGCATAAAGATAATTAGCATTTAAAGCCTAGATCCTTGAGAAATAAAAACGGAAAGTTAACGAGGTAAAAATGCATGCACCAAATTTGCCTTGAAATTCCTGGTTTTTGGGGGGTGACATTTCCTTATAAGGACTATTTTTCTAAATGGATTATTAAACAAAGCCCTCACGTGAATAGAAATGGGAAAAAATTTTAGTCCTGTGTGCAAAAGGACACCCGCAATATCGTTCTAAATTTTTAAAAAGGACAATTTTCAAGTGCATAAAAAGGATATGGGGGGTTCGTTTTTCCGGTGAAAATAAGCAGAAATATTTAGACAGAATCATCCTTAACGCAATTGCATAAAGATAATTAGCATTTAAAGCCTAGTTCCTAGAGAAATTAAAACGCAAAGTTAACGAGGTAAAAATGCCTGCACCAAATTTGCCTTGAAATTTCTGTTTTTTGGGGGGTGACTTTTCCTTATAAGGACTATTTTTCTAAACGGATTATTAAACAAAGCCCACACGTGAATAGAAATGTGAAAAAATTTTAGTCCTGTGTTCAAAAGGACATCCGCAATATCGTTCCAAAGTTACAATAAGGACAATTTTCAAGTGCATAAAAAGGATATGGGGGGGTGGTTTTCCGGTGAAAATAAGCAGAAATATTTAGACAGAATCATCCTCAACGCAATTGCATAAAGATAATTAGCATTTAAAGCTTAGATCCTTGAGAAATAAAAACGGAAAGTTAACGAGGTAAAAATGCATGCACCAAATTTGCCTTGAAATTCCTGTTTTTTGGGGGGTGACTTTTCCTTATAAGGACTATTTTTCTTAACGGATTATTAAACAAAGCCCTCACGTGAATAGAAATGTGAAAAAATTTTAGTCCTGTGTGCAAAAGGACACCCGCAATATCGTTCTAAATTTTTAAAAAGGACAATTTTCAAGTGCATAAAAAGGATATGGGGGGTTGGTTTTTCCGGTGAAAATAAGCAGAAATATTTAGACAGAATCATCCTTAACGCAATTGCATAAAGATAAGTAGCATTTATAGCCTAGATCCTTGAGAAATAAAAACGGAAAGTTAACGAGGTAAAAATTCATGCACCAAATTTGCCTAGAAATTCCTGTTTTTTGGGGGGTGACTTTTCCTTATAAGGACTATTTTTCTAAACGGATTATTAAACAAAGCCCTCACGTGAATAGAAATGAGAAAAAATTTTAGTCCTGTGTGCAAAAGGACACCCGCAATATCGTTCCAAAGTTACAAAAAGGACAATTTTCAAGTGCATAAAAAGGATATGGGGGGTTGGTTTTTCCGGTGAAAATAAGCTGAAATATTTAGACAGAATCATCCTTAACGCAATTGCATAAAGATAATTAGCATTTAAAGCCTTGATCCATGAGAAATAAAAACGGAAAGTTAACGAGGTAAAAATGCATGCACCAAATTTGCCTTGAAATTCCTGTTTTTTGGGGGGTGACTTTTCCTTATAAGGACTATTTTTCTATACGGATTATTAAACAAAGCCCTCACGTGAGTAGAAATGTGAAAAAAGTTTAGTCCTGTGTGCAAAAGGACACCCGCAATATCGTTCCAAAGTTACAAAAAGGACAATTTTCAAGTGCATAAAAAGGATATGGGGGGTTGGTTTTTCCGGTGAAGTTAAGCAGAAATATTTAGACAGAATCATCCTTAACGCAATTGCATAAAGATAATTAGCATTTAAAGCCTAGATCCTTGAGAAATAAAAACGGAAAGTTAACGAGGTAAAAATGCATGCACCAAATTTGCCTTGAAATTCCTGTTTTTTGGGGGGTGACTTTTCCTTATAAGGACTATTTTTCTAAACGGATTATTAAACAAAGCCCTCACGTGAATAGAAATGTGAAAAAAGTTTAGTCCTGTGTGCAAAAGGACACCCGCAATATCGTTCCAAAGTTACAAAAAGGACAATTTTCAAGTGCATAAAAAGGATATGGGGGGTTGGTTTTTCCGGTGAAGTTAAGCAGAAATATTTAGACAGAATCATCCTTAACGCAATTGCATAAAGATAATTAGCATTTAAAGCCTAGATCCTTGAGAAATAAAAACGGAAAGTTAACGAGGTAAAAATGCATGCACCAAATTTGCCTTGAAATTTCTGTTTTTTGGGGGGTGACTTTTCCTTATAAGGACTATTTTTCTAAACGGATTATTAAACAAAGCCCTCACGTGAATAGAAATGTGAAAAAATTTTAGTCCTGTGTGCAAAAGGACACCCGCAATATCGTTCCAATGTTACAAAAAGGACAATTTTCAAGTGCATAAAAAGGATATTTGGGGTTGGTTTTTCCGGTGAAGTTAAGCAGAAATATTTAGACAGAATCATCCTTAACGCAATTGCATAAAGATAATTAGCATTTAAAGCCTAGATCCTTGAGAAATAAAAACGGAAAGTTAACGAGGTAAAAATGCATGCACCAAATTTGCCTTGAAATTCCTGGTTTTTGGGGGGTGACATTTCCTTATAAGGACTATTTTTCTAAATGGATTATTAAACAAAGCCCTCACGTGAATAGAAATGGGAAAAAATTTTAGTCCTGTGTGCAAAAGGACACCCGCAATATCGTTCTAAATTTTTAAAAAGGACAATTTTCAAGTGCATAAAAAGGATATGGGGGGTTCGTTTTTCCGGTGAAAATAAGCAGAAATATTTAGACAGAATCATCCTTAACGCAATTGCATAAAGATAATTAGCATTTAAAGCCTAGTTCCTAGAGAAATTAAAACGCAAAGTTAACGAGGTAAAAATGCCTGCACCAAATTTGCCTTGAAATTTCTGTTTTTTGGGGGGTGACTTTTCCTTATAAGGACTATTTTTCTAAACGGATTATTAAACAAAGCCCACACGTGAATAGAAATGTGAAAAAATTTTAGTCCTGTGTTCAAAAGGACATCCGCAATATCGTTCCAAAGTTACAATAAGGACAATTTTCAAGTGCATAAAAAGGATATGGGGGGGTGGTTTTCCGGTGAAAATAAGCAGAAATATTTAGACAGAATCATCCTCAACGCAATTGCATAAAGATAATTAGCATTTAAAGCTTAGATCCTTGAGAAATAAAAACGGAAAGTTAACGAGGTAAAAATGCATGCACCAAATTTGCCTTGAAATTCCTGTTTTTTGGGGGGTGACTTTTCCTTATAAGGACTATTTTTCTTAACGGATTATTAAACAAAGCCCTCACGTGAATAGAAATGTGAAAAAATTTTAGTCCTGTGTGCAAAAGGACACCCGCAATATCGTTCTAAATTTTTAAAAAGGACAATTTTCAAGTGCATAAAAAGGATATGGGGGGTTGGTTTTTCCGGTGAAAATAAGCAGAAATATTTAGACAGAATCATCCTTAACGCAATTGCATAAAGATAAGTAGCATTTATAGCCTAGATCCTTGAGAAATAAAAACGGAAAGTTAACGAGGTAAAAATTCATGCACCAAATTTGCCTAGAAATTCCTGTTTTTTGGGGGGTGACTTTTCCTTATAAGGACTATTTTTCTAAACGGATTATTAAACAAAGCCCTCACGTGAATAGAAATGAGAAAAAATTTTAGTCCTGTGTGCAAAAGGACACCCGCAATATCGTTCCAAAGTTACAAAAAGGACAATTTTCAAGTGCATAAAAAGGATATGGGGGGTTGGTTTTTCCGGTGAAAATAAGCTGAAATATTTAGACAGAATCATCCTTAACGCAATTGCATAAAGATAATTAGCATTTAAAGCCTTGATCCATGAGAAATAAAAACGGAAAGTTAACGAGGTAAAAATGCATGCACCAAATTTGCCTTGAAATTCCTGTTTTTTGGGGGGTGACTTTTCCTTATAAGGACTATTTTTCTATACGGATTATTAAACAAAGCCCTCACGTGAGTAGAAATGTGAAAAAAGTTTAGTCCTGTGTGCAAAAGGACACCCGCAATATCGTTCCAAAGTTACAAAAAGGACAATTTTCAAGTGCATAAAAAGGATATGGGGGGTTGGTTTTTCCGGTGAAGTTAAGCAGAAATATTTAGACAGAATCATCCTTAACGCAATTGCATAAAGATAATTAGCATTTAAAGCCTAGATCCTTGAGAAATAAAAACGGAAAGTTAACGAGGTAAAAATGCATGCACCAAATTTGCCTTGAAATTCCTGTTTTTTGGGGGGTGACTTTTCCTTATAAGGACTATTTTTCTAAACGGATTATTAAACAAAGCCCTCACGTGAATAGAAATGTGAAAAAAGTTTAGTCCTGTGTGCAAAAGGACACCCGCAATATCGTTCCAAAGTTACAAAAAGGACAATTTTCAAGTGCATAAAAAGGATATGGGGGGTTGGTTTTTCCGGTGAAGTTAAGCAGAAATATTTAGACAGAATCATCCTTAACGCAATTGCATAAAGATAATTAGCTTTTAAAGCCTAGATCCTTGAGAAATAAAAACGGAAAGTTAACGAGGTAAAAATGCATGCACCAAATTTGCCTTGAAATTCCTGTTTTTTGGGGGGTGACTTTTCCTTATAAGGACTATTTTTCTAAACGGATTATTAAACAAAGCCCTCACGTGAATAGAAATGTGAAAAAATTTTAGTCCTGTGTGCAAAAGGACACCCGCAATATCGTTCCAAAGTTACAAAAAGGACAATTTTCAAGTGCATAAAAAGGATATGGGGGGTTGGTTTTTCCGGTGAAAATAAGCAGAAATATTTAGACAGAATCATCCTTAACGAAATTGCATAAAGATAATTAGCATTTAAAGCCTAGATCCTTGAGAAATAAAAACGGAAAGTTAACGAGGTAAAAATGCATGCACCAAATTTGCCTTGAAATTCCTGTTTTTTGGGGGGTGACTTTTCCTTATAAGGACTATTTTTCTAAACGGATTATTAAACAAAGCCCTCACGTGAATAGAAATGTGAAAAAATTTTAGTCCTGTGTGCAAAAGGACGCCCGCAATATCGTTCCAAAGTTACAAAAAGGACAATTTTCAAGTGCATAAAAAGGATATGGGGGGTTGGTTTTTCCGGTGAAAATAAGCTGAAATATTTAGACAGAATCATCCTTAACGCAATTGCATAAAGATAATTAGCATTTAAAGCCTAGATCCTTGAGAAATAAAAACGGAAAGTTAACGAGGTAAAAATGCATGCACCAAATTTGCCTTGAAATTCCTGTTTTTTGGGGGGTGACTTTTCCTTATAAGGACTATTTTTCTAAACGTATTATTAAACAAAGCCCTCACGTGAATAGAAATGTGAAAAAATTTTAGTCCTGTGTGCAAAAGGACACCCGCAATATCGTTCCAAAGTTACAAAAAGGACAATTTTCAAGTGCATAAAAAGGATATGGGGGGTTGGTTTTTCCGGTGAAAATAAGCTGAAATATTTAGACAGAATCATCCTTAACGCAATTGCATAAAGATAATTAGCATTTAAAGCCAAGATCCTTGAGAAATAAAAACGGAAAGTTAACGAGGTAAAAATGCCTGCACCAAATTTGCCTTGAAATTCCTGTTTTTTGGGGGGTGACTTTTCCTTATAAGGACTATTTTTCTAAACGTATTATTAAACAAAGCCCTCACGTGAATAGAAATGTGAAAAAAGTTTAGTCCTGTGTGCAAAAGGACACCCGCAATATCGTTCCAAAGTTACAAAAAGGACAATTTTCAAGTGCATAAAAAGGATATGGGGGGTTGGTTTTTCCGGTGAAGTTAAGCAGAAATATTTAGACAGAATCATCCTTAACGCAATTGCATAAAGATAATTAGCTTTTAAAGCCGAGATCCTTGAGAAATAAAAACGGAAAGTTAACGAGGTAAAAATGCATGCACCAAATTTGCCTTGAAAAATCTGGGTTTTGAGGGGTAATTTTCCTGTTTGGTTTTTGGGGGATGACTTTTCTTTATAAGGACTATTTTTCTAAACGGATTATTATACAAGGCCCTCACGTGAATAGAAATGTGAAAATTTTTTAGTCCTGGGTGCACAAGGACACCCGCAATATCGTTCCAAATTGTCAAAAAAGACAATTTTCAAGTGCACAAAATGGATATTAATTATATTAAAGGATTTCATTTAGTGGTTAGATCCTTGGTTAACGAAAACGGAAATTTAACCAGGTAAAAATGCATGCATTCAATTAGCCTTGATATTTATCGTTTGCGTGGGATGTCTTTTCCTGTTAAGGACATTTTAATATAATAGATAATAAGGCAAGCTTTTTTACTTGAAAATCTTAATAGTTTGATAAATCTTTTCATATATTTCAGCTCAGGTTCAGCGTCATATCTGAATTTTTCAAATCAAAATCTTTCTGCGTGATTTTTCAAGACATAAATTAACCGGGAGATATCTTTTTTGATTTAACATCGAAAAATATCCAGGCGTAGGTATGTTTCATCTACAATACAAAAAATGAAGGAATTTTGGATAAAAAAAAGTTTCAAATGTGGAAAAGACGTAATATAAATAGTTTATTTTGGCAGTTATATAAATTCGGTACTTAAATTACAGAGCGACAACGATTTACATTTACGATATATTACGTAATCAGTGCTTTTATCATATTATTTTTAAAAAATTATAGATGAATATTCTTTAACTTATCATATGTTTAGTATAATGTTTAATACACGCAATTTATGTTCTTAAAAAGAGATTCTTATAGTTAATGATTTTATCAAAAATGAACACATTACTCAAAAAAATTTAATGTTTTTTTCTTCTTTTTTTTATAAAATTATTTACATTTCACATACAAAACAAATATAAACTTTTAATTTTTGTACTATTCACCAATATGACTCGCCCGTTTCAAATCATACAAGTTGATAAAAATCATTTGAAAAAATAAAATATTTACATACTTAGAGAAAAAAAATATTTACAGATAATATTTGATTGCACAGTTTAAGTAATAAATACATTTAATTTGTTAAAGAAATTAAAAAAAAAATACACACACACTTAATTGTTATCTTAGTTTAATTAAGGTTATTAATATTTTAAAAAAAAGTACGAACTAAATTCCTATTCGCATACGTAGGAAAAACTTTATAGTTTAAAACCAAATTCGTAATTTTACATTATATTCTATTATTTTATAAAAATAAAAACAAAAAAAAAATTATAAATAAAACATATTTGTACATTTTTATTGTTTCGGTTGCTCCTTATCGATTCGCATATCATCAATTTTTGCGACAATTTTCAATGCAGGTCCCAACTTCATGGCCATTGCGGCCATCAAATGGTCCTCCTTCAATAACATGAGAGCTTGACCGTCAATTTCCTGGATGGCGAAATCTTCCGCATAGTCTGAACACCCTGGTAAGTTTCGAATGAATTCACAAACTTGAGTCACCTGAAAGAAAAAAAAATATGCATAAAACCCAAAATTTTAGATAAATTGATAATTTATAATGATAATTTTAAACGTATTGCCCGTACCGTCCATTTCAGTGGATTGACTTTAGGTGTAGAATCACCATTGGAGTTGTCATCAACATCTTGCCGCAGGTCCGGAGCTTCAGACGGTGATAAACTGCTCTCAGCCCCCGAAGCTGTCGAATCTTCGGCGTCCATTGGCTCATCTTTCGACCAATTTTTGTCCTGGTTTTTCTTGCCTGACTTATTGAGTACTGCTGGTTTTTGTCTGAAAAAAAAACCAATCAATTTTACAATTTGTCGAAATTTTTCCCATCTTCAACAAAACTTATTTTTGTAATCTACGGTTTAAAACAGTGATATAAAAAATCAGAAAAAGGATAAAAATAAATCACTTATAACATAGTTTTGAAATATATTGTACACTAAACAAAAATACGATATATCACTAAAAAAGTATTAATGTAAATGTATTCCTCTAAATTTAAAAACCACGCCTATATCTAGGATTACATTGTTATAGATTGTCTATTCTTGCCCATAGAAGTTTTAAAAATGAATTTTGCTCAAATTTAAATTTATTTTCATGAATATTTACGAGGAGACATTTTGTAGTTGAACAAATTCTAATCAAAATTTACATTAACTTCCTCAACTTACCCTTTGACACACGCCATTGAACAAAATCTGCCAGCTTTCTTAAATTTGGATCGCAAATCGACAGTGTGACAATTTTCGCATTTGGCCAAGTCGCCCTTGCCGGCCCCATTGGAATGATGTTTCTTATCTATAATTTAAAAATAGTTAGCATATTTTAATTCTTTTCCTATTGCAAAAATACTCACGTGGAGGTTCGTCCACGTGCTCTTTATCAATTGTATGTCCACTCTTCGAATCAGCGGCGATTCCTGGTCGGGATACAGGAAATGGTTCTGAAGATTCTTGTATGACGAAATCTTCGATTACATGCGTTAGCACTTGAGGTTTTACCATGGCTTTTGGTAGTGGAGCTTTTTCCTTGATGTCTTCATTAACAGAAGGAGCCAAAGATCCGTTTAAGTTTACCGCAACCGTTCCATTGTTGGTAGTCACTTCGGAGTTGGCACCAGTTATGTTATTGGGTACGGGAGTGGTTCCAACAGGTGTACTGGTAAGCTGTGATGAAAGAATGCTCGATTGTTGCACTTGTTGAACTGTTAACATTTGTGCACCATTTGTTGTCGCAGTACCATTTTGTAACGGGGCAATTTTGATTTCAGTTTTATTTTCTCCTACAACAAAAATACATTTACGTGTTAATTCAATGACAATGAAAACAATACAAAAAGAGAAATCACATTACCAATTCAAAGCAAATAAATTTACCGATAAAAACAAATAAGTCCACCACACGGGATATTAATAAATGAATAGAAATCCAAAACTCCAACAATGTGTTCAATGAAATTGTAAAATATGTTTATGCGTCTTTCGTAGTACAAATCAATTTGATTTTTGCGATAACTTTTTTCCAACTTCGCACAATTGTAAAGACTAAAGCGCGCACGAATATGCAACACATAAATAATATGATTTTAGCGTTCATCAAGGCCACACAATGTACCTACTCGGTCGTGTGTTCTCTGATGAGTCACATTACAGTCCAATTTGTAATGTGCGCACTTTGATAAATTCGGGGAAAACTTCTGAAAATTACTACAAACCTATACAGAAGTATTGAGTAATGGTTTATTTAATATTGTCGTAAATGGATTTCCGACAAAATATTTGTCGTAAGTCCAATGCAAAGTAGAACCAAGGCGCCGAAAAAAAATCAATGATTAAACTCATGAAAACTACTAATTCAATTAGAGCAAATTGATTCGTGTGGCTCTTGAAACTTTTAAAACAAATTTGTACATTTAAGCAATGAAATTCTAGTTCAGTTTTTAAAACGCAAATTTACAAGTTTTGTTCGTGCTATTAATAGTGTAATACTCTTCAATTAAAAATTGAAACTATACTCTTTAAATATTAAGAAGTAAGTTCTTAATCAATAGTTAATATTTTTTAACTTTTCACTAAATCAATATTCTCCAGAATGCTGAAATTATATACATTAAAAAAAATATCGAAATTCAACGATAAGCAAAAGATTTTCTAATTTTATACTTTATCTGATGGGTCAATCATTTAAAATCGCTCAGGAGATTCTTTAATTAAGAGTCCCTTATAGGAAGTCACAAAAGTCCATTTGAAAAAAAAATAAACAATAGTTTTTTTGGCAACCATTTAAAAACAGCAATTAATTGCCAAGCTATTTTTAAAGATATCAGAATAATTCAAAAGTAGGTTCAGGGGGTTCAACATAAAACAAACTTTATGTATACATACGTTTTTGATGCAAAAACTTCAAAAAAATCTAAAAATTATTATTTTTTACGACAACAAAATTTTATAAAGGAATAGGAACTCCCTTATGATTTTTTTTTTTGCATTAAATACCATTATAACAATCTGCAGTATAAGTTTTAGTCCTGAGAATACACTCAGCCCCCGCTTTAGGGGTGGGCAACCCGGGCGGTCGCCCGGGGCGGAAAATTTCAGGGGCGGTATTTTGTCATATTTGATATACAATATGAACAAAAATGTGAAAAAATTAGTTTTTAGTTAAAAAAATATTTTTCCAAAAAATTAAAAATTTTGTGATATTAAAACCCTGTGTTTTTTCAACCCTGAAGGGGCGGCATTTTTTCATCTTGCCTAGGGTGGCAAATTTGCTAGAGCAGGGCCTGAATACACTCCTTTTCTTTGCAAAACTTTTCCAAACCAGACGAAAATCTTAAAACGTCAATTTTCTCGAGTTATTACCTAAAAAGGGATTAAATAAAAATTGGTAAAAATTTCACAGAATGTTTTCTATATGAATAGAAATATCTCCTAAAAAACAACCGTGACTAAGCCTTAACTATCCTCAGCCTAAAATGCTATCCTTAGACACCCTAAATCACTACTCTATTACTCCAAATATAGTTAAGTTCCAGTCTTAGTTCTTTGTAAGATATTTCTATTTGTGTAAAGAATATTCTGTGAAATTTTTACCAACTTTTCTTTAGCTTTTTTTAGATATTGACTTGAGAAAATTAATATTTTAAGGTTTTTGGCCATTTTTGAAAAGCTCTAGAAAGAAAAGGAGTATATTCTCAGGACTAAAACTTACACTGCCAATTGTTATAATGGTATTTAATACAAATATTTTTAGGTAGCCCCTATCCCTATTGTATAAAATTTTATTGTCTTAAAAAGTAACAATTTTAAGATTTTTCCCAAAATGTTTGCATACATAAAGTTTGTTTTATGCTAAACCCATTGCCCACTGCCCCCCTGACAAACATCAACAAATTTTGAAAGTTATTAAGACTTTAAAAGAATGCATTATTACATGGAAAATCAACTAAAACTTTCCCAAATTTTTAGTGTAGAATTCATTTTCTAGAAAATAGATCAAATTGCTAAGCAAAATGGTCCTTCTTAAAAAAGTTCAGAATTTACGAAGGCAAGCATTTCATTAAAATTGCATTGTAATCTGCAAGTTTTCGCCAAACAAGCGTTATCACTTAAATTGCCTCGTAAATAAAAAATTTTCAAAAACGTATTAAAATCTATGTCTTATAAATTTTCAATGTATTTCCGAATATAATCCAAACATAAAGATACAGTAGCAGATATAAGATTTAAGTCTGGTGGGGACTTATCTCCATTGGGGATATGTTTTATCAAAAAACAGCAATAAAAAAGCCAAGCATATGATTTTTCAGGGGAGAATTCAAAGCTTTTTGGAGGGGCTTGACCTCTTCTTCTAAACGATGATACAACTTCAAACTTTAGACTCAAATTATGAAAAATCGAAAAACTAAGGTATAAATACCTTCAGTCGTAGCAGCATGAGATTCTGGTTGAATTTCCATCGGAGCAACGCTCTGTGTTGGCAATGAATTGGTCTCGTCAATTTTCAACTGCCCCACGTTGGAGTCGTCCTTCGCCACCAGCATCGAAGTAATCGTAGCCGGCAAAGGCACCTGTTGGGGTGCTTGTTGTTGAGCAGGGGTCGCTATCTGAGGTGGTGCCATCGTCATCGTCGGTTGACCCAACTGGGTTGTATTTTGTGCCACTTGTGTGATTGTGTTTTGGGCCTGTACCGTTTGGGGTGATGCCGTGTGCAATTGTCCAATTATTGTTCCCGGCGGTGCCATGGACGTTAACTGCTAAACAATAATTTATAAGAAAATTTAAGTAACGACTTTTTCGCGGAATTGTTGTGCAACTCGTACCGGATGTATTTGCTGCATCGACATGGACATGGTTGGTTGCGCAACGGCCAAATTTTGTTGCATTGGTATCGTTTGTTGCATTTGTTGTGGAATGGTTTGTTGCAACTGCTGCGGCAGGGCTTGTGGCATGGAAACGACCGGCATTATGGGACGATCGCCAACTTGAATTTGTTGCTGTTGAACGCCCGGAATTGTCATACCTATGAAAAAGCATCAAGAATTAAATGATATAATTATTATTTGAGCTTTTTTTTAAATTCCCCCGAACTATTCTAGTATGATTTTAGCTATGTTATAGATGCATAGTTTTTAACTTGAATATTCTAGTGCTTCCCTAACTTTTTTGTGTTATCTACCACTAATAATCTTTGATCTCGCCTTAAGTAGGAAATAAGAGAAGCTACACTGTTAGCATAAATTCCGAACAAATCTATTTTCGAATTGCCTCTTTTGACTATGAAATTGGCCTTTCTGTGACTCCATAAGCTCCACGTTGGAACACCCTACCATATTTGTTCAATTATTCATTTTCAGAAATATTTTTCTTCATTATTGGTGCAGATTTAAAAAAAGTTTTGTATGTTTTTTCATCGAGAAACCCCCAAAATTTTTATTTATACACATCAAAGCTTTCGTAATATTTGTTAACTCACTCATCATAGGTTTAGGTTGAATATGTTGAGGCTGATTTTGTTGTTGAAAATGCATTTGTTGTTGAAACTGTTGTATCACAGCTTGTTGCTGTTGCATAACTTGATGCTGCATTAGAACAGCCTGTTGCTGTTGTTGCTGCTGCTGCTGTTGTTGTTGCAACTGTTGTTGTTGCTGCTGTTGCTGTTGTTGAATAGCTTTGTTATTTTGCGCCACCAATTGTTGAGCTTTTTCCACCGACATTGGACCGGGAGTAACAGCCGTTCCTGATGTGTTCATAAGTAACATTCTGAAAAGTAAAAAACATTTAAAATTTGCAAATCTTTGCATATATAACTCGTGATTCTTACTTGTTCTGAACAACTTGATGTTGTCCCATATTTTGTTGTTGTGACGGTTTTGTTTGATTGGCAGCATCAGCTTTTTGGGAATTGGGAGCTGGCGACGTTCGAATCATTGCAGTTCCCTTTGTTCTGACTTTGCTTCCCGTTTGCTTCATTCCAACCTTCAGTACAGGAAACGATAATAAATCATAATCAAATTACATAAAATACGGATCAAAGAAAACTTACTTGTCCCACTTGTAAAACTCCTCCGGTTTGTGTTGATACCGAGCTGGCTGGACGAATATTTGGATTGGATGGCAAAATCGTTGATAAAGGCCGAGTTTGTTTTGGTTGAATGTTTTCAACAGCAGGACGTGGTTTTCCCATTTGTTGCACATTATTTTGTGTAGTCAATGTAGCTAAAAATACAAAAATGTACTTGATATCCACTTATGGAGACTATACAAATGCAATACTTACGATTATGTTGAGTTTGTATCGTCGCCGTTTGTTGTGGACTCTGCTGAATAAACATTCCAGAAGTTCCATCGGGTTGAGTTCCGCGAATGATTATAGGATTTGGCAGAAAAGCTTGTGGTTGCAATCCACTGGTGGTCCACACTTGGGGCAAAGCCCCATTCAACCACGGTGCAGTAAATTGCATTGACTGACCACCGGCTTGCAATGGGCTGATGATTTGAGCCGTGGGTTGAGTTCCAAGCATGGCTTGCGATACTTGAACACATTGGCCCGGCTGTGGTTGCGTCGTAACCTGCGTGCCCCCTGTGACCTTTTGCATCACTTTTTGGCCACCCATAACCTTATGCATTTCCTGAGGCTTTTGCTGTTGCAACGTATTTGGCTGAGAACTTATCACCCCCAATTGACTAAACACCAACGTTTGTTGATTCTGAGTCGTCGGAATTGTGGGAATTGTTGTGTATCCAGGAAACGTAGCTGTAAAATGTAAAGAAAAATATAGGAAAAATCAAAAGTGGGATTTTCACATGTTAGTGAAAAGTACAATGAAAATACCTCCTTGACTGGCCTGTAACACTTGTTTTCCTTGCGCTGTTGTTAACATATGTGGACCAGCAAGTTGTCCTCCTTGAAAAGGTTTTCCTGCAGTGATCACCTAAAAAATCATAACAATTACCACACTGTTCAAACTGAAATATTTTAATTACTAACCTGAATTTGTTGTGGACTTATTCCCGAATGAATGATATTTCCAGGCATCAATAACTGTCCAGGACCATTGCTATACAACTGTTGCAAATACGATGGTTGTTGTATCACTTGTACCTAGAGGTAAAACAAGTCATTTAATACCCAAATCATTCCATCAAAATCATTATCAACAATAATATTTCATTATTTTTTTTTTAAATAGCTGTTAATATTGGCAGATTTTACTGACCGCCCGTCCAGAGGCCCAGTCGCCAGTAGTAGTTACAGCTACACCTGACGGGGAAGGTGTGCTCGGGGCTGGAGTTACTGCTGCGCTTTGGGGTAACGCAACTGCAACCGCCGCCGCCTGTTAATCCCACAAATATTGCATCAAACTAACTCAATATGACTTAAACAGTAAAAAGTATTCGCTAGTTTTCAATTCAAAGAAAAAAAGAAGTAAAACTCTAGCAAATACTCGAAATGAAATGGATGATTTGTGCTGGATGATCGAAGAAATTTGGTCCCAAAAAATGTGCAACGGACGGGCTAGTCTAACGAAGATTTAATGCGATTGGTAATGTGAACATTACCTGTTGTGGAGGACCCATATTTGTCGGTTGGGCACCTGAAGATACTACTGTAACTTGTGATAGATGTTGAGGACTTTGGGCAGGAACCATCGTTTGACCTGCAGCAGCTGCAGCTTGCTGCACGGCTTGTTGTTGCGCCTGAGCCTGGGCATCATGCTGCTGTTGGGCTTGAACCATGGCTTGTTGTTGCATTTGCTGTTGTTGCTGCTGTTGCTGTTGTTGTTGTTGTTGTTGCTGCTGTTGCTGCTGAGCAGCCTGTTGTTGAGCTTGTTGATTAGCATCAACCATCTAGAATTCAACAAAAATAAAAGTAATTAGTAAAAGCTCTATTAAATGGCGACTCAGACTACTAGAAGTAATTGGGACTAGTCGACCGCTTTATCAGTAAACTTAGCTTCTGAATTTGGTCGTATGTGAACTAGAAATCCAGAGAACTAATCCCAACGACTACAGTATCAGTGGAAAACTAAAGCTCTGCTAAATATAACGTACCTGCTGCTTAATTTCACTCATCTTGTTTTTGTTATTCAATTCTTCAAACTCTTTTTGCTGATTACTAAAACTATTTACTCTTTCGTATCCTCGATCCAAATTCAACAGTGTATTAGCCGCGTCATACTTAAACTCATCAACATTTATGCCGGCTTTCTGCGCTAATGTTTCCAAACACTGTAACGATCGTTGTCCTTCCGATTTATCACTATTCAAATTTTCACTAGATTTGTCTAAATCCGTTGGCTTTTGCGTTTCTTTAGCACTATTGTCGGTTTTATTTGTATCACTATTTTTACTACTAAATTTATTTTGACTATCAATGCCACTGTTTTGTTGCTCTGATGATACGTTTGATGCAACAGACGTTGGAGTACTGTTATTGTTGCTGATCAAACTATTGTTGTTAGTACTATTGTTGGCTGGCTTAGATGTTTTATCAGGACTAGTATTTGTTGTGTCTTTCAACGGTTGTTTTTGTTGTACTTTCGTTTGTTGTGTCGCTTGTTGTTGCAAATTGTCGTAATGCTGAGATCTGCAACAAAAGAAAAAAAAATTAGGATTTTCCAACAACAAAAAAAATGGAAACTATTTTTATTCCGGAGGATGATATTTTTCAAGACAATCTCAGGGGAATTTACAACGCAAATATCACTTTTTGCAAGGCACGTAGAAAATAAATAGACTTACAATGAAACAGGGAAAAGTACCACATTTATGTACGTGATAACATAATATACTTATACATTAAATAAGGGTAGCAAAAAAGCTTAATGATGATGGCTGGGTTTTCTATGCATATTTTTATTTTCCACGTACCCAAGGACCTCTGTGCGTTTGCATTTACATTTGCATAGACAATCACAAATCTGACTTGAATAATAATGAAATTACAATGATAAAAATTCCGGGAAATTTTTTTTTTTAGATGAAACACAAAATATCTAAAGAGCTTTTGTTTCGATCATTAGTGTAATAATTATTAATTAAAGGGTTTAAGTTTTACCACCATAGTTGAAGAAAATTTTGGCTCGCAATCAACAATCATCAATTTTTTCAGTGAAATTAACATTTCTTCTTGCATTGTTACCGTAATAATTCCCATATTAATTACAATTCCTCATGTTTACCGAAAATCATACTTGAATCATACTCTACTCCAATATCCAAGTCATAAAACGAATGGATTCAATACATTTTCCTAGGCATTGTGTACTTGGAGGAGTGCATGAAGTACACAATTGATTCATAATCGTGTCATGTCAAGACCAGAGCCGCCAAACGGATGACAAGGAGAAAGGCAGCTGAATAGGGACTACTATGGAAACACCCTTGATGAAAATAAGATGAGACAAGTATGCAGTAAATGTTTTGTGATTGTAACTGGTGAGGAAAAATGAAGTTATACGTTCTGATATGTTCACAGAGTGGAAGATGTTGCTGGACCTCCTGGTGGGAGTTAATCCATGGTTTTGTCCCCCGTTTAAGACACTCACTTGTATTATCGTCAAGTTATTTCTAGACGATAAGATCATTCTTGTTTTTTCATCGATGTCGAACGCATTTGATGGCGGGTGATAAAATTAAAAATTATTTGAAACGCTTGTAAAAAATTTCCAAAGTCGATTCAGTGATTGGGGAAATCTTTCAGGGGAACTGCTGAAGGAAAAGCGTAGTAGTTAACGTTCTACGTTTGTTATCGAAACCAAAAGAATAGTAGGTATAACTAATATAAGTATAATTTATCTACAAACTTAAAAAAAGACGGACTCAAATCGAACTAGTAGATCAGACGTTGGATTTTAAAAAAGTTGAAGACAGGCATAAAAAATTGCAGGATTTTCCATAGTTTCTTCCTTATCAAAAATGCCTAAATTGGCTAAGTTCTGGCAATCAAATATTCTTCTGTTCCATCTATTAATTTCTTGGTAACACGAATTGAAATTTTGAAGTTTGCACCACATTTGCAGCCTAATACCAAAAATAAACAGTATCTATCTAACCAATATTTAATGAAACTGGAGAACGTTTAGTGTCTCATTTATTAAGGAAGTCTTATGCATTTTCCTGCAAAACGGTGCATCTTATCATTATTCCATATATAATATCTCAATCTTTCTTTGATCAGATAACTCTCCAGACTTAAATTTTATTGAAAATATATGGAAACCCTTAAAAAGCTACTGAAATTAGGGAAACCACCCTGCAGTAAAAACAATGATTTAAAGAAAATGATTAAAATGATTTAAATGATTAAAACTACAATGATTTAAACTTGCTGAAGAAAGTTGTCATAAAAATAGGGAGGTAAAACAAGAAAACATTTGGAAAACTCTTATTGGAATACAAAATATTTTATCCATTTTTATTCGATTGAAAATAATATCTTAAATCATCGTAAGATTATGGCTAAGAAATGTATTTTTATAATAAAGTTTATAATATCCTTAACACTGTAGTGGAAAAGTCCATAACTAAAGGAAAGGAACAAGGAAAATCCAAAGAAAGAAGGAAATATACGAAAGAACCAATAAAAGAAAGATTTCCACAGACTTTTCCGAATGAATTGATATGTATACTTTCTTTGTCTTATGCTAAATACTTAAGTAAGCTAGCTTAACAAAATAGACTTAAAGTGTCTAAGTAATTTGGTAAACTATGAATTGGCATTGAATTTTAAATTCACCAGAGGTTTAAACACCGAAAAGCAAAAAAATATTCTAAAAATATACAAAAGAACCAATAAAAGAAAGATTTCCACAGACTTGATATATATATACTTTCTTTGTCTTATCTTCTATTATTATAAAGAGGAAAGATTTGATTGTTTGTTTGCTTTGAATAGGCTCCGAAACTACTTGACCGATTTGAAAAATTCTTTCATTGTTGGGAAGCTACACTATTTCCGGTGAACATAGGCTATATTAAATTTTCAAAAAAGTTAGGGATCCATACTAAAACTCCAATAATGTAACCCAAGGTCTGAACAAATTACCAAAAAACATTGTTACGTCGCGTCCGCTGCGAAAACTATTGGTTATAGAAGAAAATAATGTAGTACGATTTTGCAGAACATATCATTATCTACAAAGAATAAAGCAACAGCATATGCCTAACTATTATAGTTATGTCACAATAAGTGTTTTTTTTATTTTAAAAAATATATATAAATGCCACCGTTATAAAAGCTCTTTTATTTATACTTTGGGATTAATCCTTTCAAAATAAATGACTTCACATTTAAGTTTGCTTCAATACCATTTTTATAACTTTTTGAGTTATTCAATTTGAATATTCAATTTGAACATTCCATTCGAAAGATATCACAAGTTTAAAATGTAAGTTATTTGAAAAATGTCGCATGGTCACCCCATTTTAGTTATAATTAAGACCAACTTTATTGAACTTGGCGATATTTTTTATTTATGTATAGATGCTGATTGATTTACAGATTATTTGGTCTACGATAGGTATACCTACCGTAGCTATACGCAATAGGCATACTCTTTTTAGATATTTATAAATATTTTTTGAAAATTAATTGATTATTACATAGAACAATCTTATTCTTTGCAACAGTTTATTAAATGTGTCTTTTTAAAGTTGACAAAATAGTGTTTTCAGGTATGATTATGTTTTTCGTAAAAGAAATAAGAAAAATAAAAATTTTCATTTACCACTATAAATGGCAAATTTGAAAAGAAAACATAATCTACACATACGTTACGCAGACGAAGTTGCGGGGATCAACTAGTGTTATATACTTTGGTAACCTAGCTTAGCAAAATAGACTTAATGTATCTAAGTAATTTGGTAAACTATGAATTGGCATTGAATTTTAAATTCACCTGAGGCTAAAACACCGAAACGCAAAAAAAAATATTCTAAAAATATACGAAAGAACCAATAAAAGAAAGATTTCCACAGACTTTTCCGAATGAATTGATATGTATACTTTCTTTGTCTTATGCTATATACTTAAGTAAGCTAACTTAGCAAAGCAGACTTAAAGTACCTAAGTAATTTGGTAAACTATGAATTGGCATTGAATTTTAAATTCACCTGAGGCTAAAACCAATCTGCTTGGTGATTGGTCAAAATTACGTGAAATATTGATACAATTTTGCATCAAAACACCAATTAAATAACAAACAAAAGTATTAACTTTCGACTTTTTGACCGTATTACAATTATTCGTATACTATGCATCAATTCAACAATTAACTAATTTACACGCGGGTGAATATCCCTTAAGGCCCGAAGGGTTGAATACAATATAGGAAAAATGTATATCATATATGATAAACAAAGTGGTAATCAAATCACAAATTATAGAACAAAAAAATTGTCAAGAATTGATTGACATTTTTCAAATCATTCACGCTCCGTATATAAATTATAATTATTCGACGTAACCATATTTATGTTTTTAATAATTATTATCGTTACACGATTTCAGGTTCTCATTATTTCAAATCAGTATTAACGTTATTATTATTATTATTATAAGCATAGTCATCATCATCATCGTTGTGAACAGTCGACCCCACTTTCGATAAACCCTACATCAGCACACTAGCGCAACAACCACCGCATCAAACTCACCCCGTGCACATCGTTCGTCATCTACCCCTATTCATGGCACAGTGAGGGCGGTAAACCTTTGGGGGCGCCGGGTGCGGCCGACAGGAAAATGACGAGGGGTTTGTACGTGCCTGGGGTTACGTCTGAATATCACCCTTTTCGAGGGAGCATTTCATATATATATACGTACCACACAATACATTTGACGTCCATATAAAATTCAAACATCCTAACGGCATATATTAAACGAAGAGCACAACATAACACAATACCCCATCGCATGCTTCTTCTTTTTCCGTTTTTAAGAACAAAAAAAAATAGTCTTTATTTATCCACCCTCGTGAAAAGTAAAGTGAAACACCCTTACAAATATAATACATCCAACAAGGACACCAACCAACATCCCTCATCCAAAAAAAAGGAAGACAACCTTACATTCTTATTTATTTATAAATGTCTCACTTATTACAGTTTATAGGCTTTTATTTCATCTAATTTTAACGCATGTTTTTTGATGTGTTACATTTACGATGAAATGTGTAAATCATTTCGACAGATATTTGCATCCCTCGACCCTTGATCGAACAAAGACAAAATATTTTCCACCGAAAATGGCTTGAACTCTTCAACGTAATTAAATGCATGTTGAGTGTGGTCCAGAATGAAAAAGGAAAGTCGATGGTGAACAATTTTATATTGCTTATTTTATTTACCTTTTTTATGGGTTAAGATACTTTCGGTCCCCTTGAAAGCTCACATAAATGTAGGTACGTTTAATATGAAGAGGAAATGCTCTATTTACCGAGATTTTTATTAGTAACCCATAAAGTGCGAGACACTAATTGATATGAGGTCAAATTGAAAACATTTACTGTACAAAACAGTTTTCGGGTTTTTTAACGAAATTCCTGAAAATTATAAGGAATCGAATATAGGCAGTCGTAAAACTATTTACATATACTTTTATAGTCTCAGAAACAGGGCCATAAAGCCATGAAACAAATAGCTGAATTATTTAAATTTAATGCACTAGCATAACAAGCTGAGGCTATTCATTCCCTTTATGATCTCGAACATAAATGTATTGTATCGTATTTGTGTATATGGCACAATGCTGGAATTGCAGCCTTTAACTATTAAGAAGATTAAGATTGTAACCATTCTCAAAACAGGCTAAAATAATTGAAAAGGGTTTTTGCCAGTCTCGAATTCAAAATGCAAAATTTGGGCTTGTTAAAGTGGAACGGCACATGTGGTTAATAATTACCAGTTTGCACTAAAAAAAAGAAGATAAATGTTAATTTTTGCAAGACATTCAAAATATGATTCAATGAAAAAACTTACAAGATAAATAAATTTATTATTAGATAGTAAAATTAAAAAGTTCAACTTAAAAGCTTTTGAGTTTTCGTTCGGGTACAGAAACTATATAAAGAGGAAATGAACTATTGAAATAGGCCGTAAGCTCCACATGCGCAGAACGTTCAGATTCAAAACAGTGTAAGCTCCACCGTTAAAGGTTTTTAAAAGTACAAGTTGCAAACTTATTTGTCATTTCTGATAACTAAAGATTTTTTTTCATCCCTGTCGATTGCATAATTTGCTTGATTACAAATGTATTAAGTAAACATTTCTTACTATATTTCAATAAAGTTTAATGCTTTAAATCAGGGGTGTCAAACTCAAAAGCCTGGGGCCAAATAAACAATGCTTTACATTAGATGCGCCGCAAAACAAAATCAGTGTTCATTAGGGTGATTTTTTTTTTTGGTCACATCGTGAAATTTTGTTGGAAATACCAAAGATAAAATATCTGAAAGTTTGAGCCCTTAATATTAATTTTAAGTCCTCGATCAAGACGTGTAAAGATTTCCCATTGAAAATACACAGAAACTCTGATTTTTCATTTTTAAATTTCTACATCTCAGCGGCATTTCATAGGATCGCTTTTACCGAAGATGGTTTTTTCTCAGAATTAAACGCTCTACAAAAGTGCCCATTGCGACAAAGTCGTAACTCACACCGGTGAGGTAGTACGGGCCACTGAACCTGATGTTTCCATAAAATTCAAGGCTTAATATCTCGTTTAATATTGATCTTCGCGATTTGGTCTACAGGAACTTTTTTGTAGGAAATCAAATTCTCTACAAGTTTTTCATTTATAATTTTTCCGTAGCTCTTGTTATTTACGAGATAAATGCAAAAAAAACGCGACTTTTATGGAAAAATCAGATTCAGTGGCCCGTACTACCTCACCGGTGTGAGTTACGACTTTGTCGCAATGTTCACTTTTGTAGAGCGTTTAATTCTGAGAAAAAACCATCTTCGGTAAAAGCGATCCCAGGAAATGCCGCTGAGATATAGAAATTTAAAAATAAAAAATCAGAGTTTCCGTGTATTTTCAATGGGAAATCTTGACACGTTTTGGTCGAGGACTTAAAATTAATATTAAGGGCTCAAACTTTCAGAGAATGTTTTTTGTGGTATTTCCAACAAAATTTCACGATGGGACCAAAAAAAGTATAAAAAAAATCACTCTAGTGTTCATCGAAACAAATATTTTTGTTTTGTATAATCCATTGTAAAACATATATAAAGTTAAATTATTGTTTACGTCCTGATACTTGACATCTCTTCTCTGGAACTATTTTTCCTATTTCGGGAAAAATTCGATTGGCCTAGACTACTTCAAAGAGAAGAAGAATTTTACATTTTCTCACATAAAATTTAAAATGATCAATATAGTTTATAAATAAATTATATAACAAATATATAATTGTATAATATACAATAAGCCATTATATATTGGTTTCGTTTTTAATTCAGCATTTTGGTTTTTGCTTAGGATGTGTTATTGACACCTCTGCTCTAAATGTATAAATATCTTAATATTTGCGAAAACATAAAGAATTGAGCTTATATGAATATAGATAAATGATATAAAGACAATTTAAACGAAGTTCTAAAACAGCAGTATGATAATAAATAACTAAAAGGTTAATGACCATTTACATCACTCTTTTTGGGGTACATATCATTATTTTTTCCACGACCAAAATCATGGCTACATTGATGGCTAACCGCTGGTATCAAATGCAATGGAATTCATGTCTTCTTTTTTACAATATATCCTTTGGCAGGGTACTCATGTGACTGCCAAATTGAGTCGAGAAATTGAGAATAAAAAAACCAATGGAAATTCCTTCAGATATATTAGTGCTCACCCTAAAAAGTTAGAGCTGGTGCCATGAAGTTTGGCGAATTCGATAAAGCAAAAATTTGAATTAAACTTTAAGTTTTCCTTGGAATGGTTTAACGAATTTTCGAGGGACCGAAAGAAAAATTCGATTTAGCGACAATTTCAAACTAGCCAGAGTTCATTGTTTAAATTTCAAAAACCTAAAAAGAAACAGAATATTATAAATTCAATTTAAGTATAGAAAATAAATACCCAGGCTTTTACTGCAGTTGCAAACTTTATAACAATTACTATAGTAAAGTGTTCACATGTGCTATTGAAAAAATGCTATCTAAAGTTAAATAATATAAACTAAGCAAAAAACAAGGAGAGATAGATGCTGTTTACTAAAGAAAAACAAGAATGAACACTTAACCTTAAACTAGAAATATTATTTATTTACATTTTCCCTTCCACTAAAGCTTCCAAGGCCACTTTTTAATTTCTTAACGAAAACTTAACTATTTCACTAAAAGCTTTAAAAAACTTTCTTAAAATTTTATATTTTATTATAATTTTAATTTAATGAAATAAACAACAAATAACGACAGATATAGAATAAGTGAGGTTAATTTCCGCTATAGTTGTGTAACGTTACCAACTTTGTTATTTTCACACTAAAAAACGAACTTTTACTTAATTATTGCTAACTTCATAAAATACCATTTTTTGAATTCAAAAATTGGCTCAGTCCTTTATTAAGTAGTTACTATTTGGGGATATATCATTCTTTATTTCAATTCACGAATAAAGCGACGTTGTCGGGTTTTGACTTATTTTAATGGGACCTGTACCAAAAAATTGGATATAAATGTGTACAGTTAATGCTTCACTAAAGCTAAATATGAAATTTCAGGTTATTCAAATGCTAATTTTGGAGGAATAAAGCTAATTGGATCAAAATAGTAATTATTTTATAAATAAACACCCCAAAGAAGTCGGAATTATTAACGAAACGTGCAGAATCTGACTAGTAAATGATTGATTAATTTCTTTGATCAAATTTTTGCAGCTTTCCTTAAATACCTAAAACTTTATGGAAGTTAAGTCAAAGAGAAGCACATAAATGTAACTCACACATAAAATTCAAGGCTTAATATCTCGTTTAATATTGATCTTCGCGATTTGGTCTACAGGAACTTTTTTGTAGGAAATCAAATTCTCTACAAGTTTTTTATTTATAATTTTTCCGTAGCTCTTGTTATTTACGCGATAAATGCAAAAAAAAAAACGCGACTTTTATGGAAAAATCAGATTCAGTGGCCCGTACTACCTCACCGGTGTGAGTTACGACTTTGTCGCAATGGGCACTTTTGTAGAGCGTTTAATTCTGAGAAAAAACCATCTTCGGTAAAAGCGATCCCATGAAATGCCGCTGAGATATAGAAATTTAAAAATAAAAAATCAGAGTTTCCGTGTATTTTCAATGGGAAATCTTTACACGTCTTGGTCGAGGACTTAAAATTAATATTAAGGGCTCAAACTTTCAGAGATTTTTTTTTTTTGGTATTTCCAACAAAATTTCACGATGGGATCAAAAAAAGTCAAAAAAAAAAAATCACCCTAATGGACATTGATTATTGCATGGTAGTTTTAGAATCAAAATTTATAATGTATCAATAGCTTTCTAGGGAATTTTCTGCCCGAAGATTAAAATTTCCTTATCGACTTTTAGCAATATTAATATTACGACCAACCATTCTACTGTGACATTGAATCAAAGTTTTGTTGTACTTATCTTAATATTTTATGAACCTTATTTTTTTTAATAAACGAATCCCACATTTTTTTCTTATTCTTGACCTTTGATCGTTAATTGTTAGATATGTTACGACTTAATGGCGTGGTATAAATATTTCTTTATAAAGCTAACGTTGAGCTAAAAATTGGCACTAAAATTTAATTGGACTAATTAAATAACTTTAATGGGAAAAGTATAACTGTTTTCGAAAAGAAGTGTTCACCAAATATCACAAAAAATAACAGTGGGAATTTTGTATTCAGTTTACAATTACAAAAAAACAAACTAGTACTTATTGGTATTTAAGGCCTAGTTAACAGATGATTTGTAGGTATGAAGGTTTGGATAAAAATGACAAAAATTGAAACCACCAAATTTAAATGTTCCCATGATGTCTGTAACTCAAAAAGAACAGGTAATAAAGTTAAAATTGAACAGCCAGTGTGATATACCAACTCAATTATCAATGTAAAGAAAAAATTTGTATCTTGTCATAGTTTATACAATAGAGAATATTATGTGGGACCAGCATTTGCATATTTTTGCGCCTTTGTAAAATTACACAATAATTTCACAAAGATAAGCATATAATCCTAATTCGGTACAGCTACCCTTATAATCCATACCACTAGAACAATATTCTCTTTCTATCTTGAAACTAGGTAAAAAAATATATCGAGTTCAAACAAGACATCACATTCATACCACTTATCAACTAAACAGTAATCCTAAATCATTTCAATCGTTTACACTATTGATAAGACCTTTGACTTGAAAAAAATGGTATAAAATTTCGTTCAGATACCCACAAATGATATATACTGTTTTTTATAATTTATAAAGTGGTCGAACTACTTTTTTATGACTGTTACAGAAAATAAAAATGAGGTATTCGACCGAAAATAAAACGGGCTAAGGGTTGGACAAAATCCATAGATCAAAACTCATTTTTTTTGTAATTATATGTAGAAATTAGCAAGCACTTTCTCAAGTTGGACTGTTCTCAAGTTTAAGCAGTTAGGTGGTCACCCTTCTAAGAATTGTGAGACCCTAAAATATTTATGACCGACCGCGTAGGATTAGTAGGCATAAAACGTGACCAAGTGAGATAAAATTACAACGAATATTGAAAGCCGGAGTGTAGTAAAAGGAGAGAAGGTTATATGAGGATGTAAGTTCTCTTTGTCGTTGAATGTTACTATGTGGGATTGAATTGAATGTTTTGTTAAAGAAGGAGAGTCGATTTGTTTGTGTTGGTGTATCTTTGTTTATTGGCTGCTAGTATGTGGAGATGAATAGAGAAAAAATGGCGTTGGCTATAAAAAAAAATCTCAGATCCAAGGCTTCCAAATAAAAGTCTTCAGGTAGAGAAAAATATCCGAGGGATCTGGTTTTGTAAATATGGCCAGAAGGCGTTATCTCTGTTCTCCGCCATCCTGCCGTTCGTCATAAAGGCGTTTATTGTGTGCTATGTGCACATGCAGAGCTTATACCCAATGTTTGTACCATTGGATAGCAATGTGGACTTTCACGACATAGTTCTCTCACTATGAACTTGAAAATCAAACGAACATATAGAGAGATGAAAGACGCATGTGTTTTTGACGGTTTAATTAAATCATAGATATAGAAAAACAGGAGAGAAAAAAAAGCATTGACATCTCAAAATCCACTTTGAATAACTGCGAAAATTGTTAAATTTAAACGTGCATCATGAGTCGAACCAGACGCAGCTGGTGGTGGCTGATATTTGATATGTGAAGGGTGAGCCTGGTTCGAGTGACTAACATCTGGCAATTTTCTGAACGAAAAAGGAAAATGTATACAAAAATTTTAGGTTAAATACCTGTCCGATATGCCTTAAGTCCAAATCGAAAACACTGATAAGGAAGAACCAAAGAAAAATAAAATACCAACTCAAAGAAAATAAAACCAAAAAAAAAAATACCTTTTAGTAAAAAATCCAAAAGTTCTTCGTTCCATATTTAAACATAAATAAATAAATAGAAATCATAAACACAAGAAAAACCAAACGAAACTTGCAAACACACCACACCACTGCACCATAACACGGTTCATAAAATAATAATCAGAAAATAAATTACTGGCAACACAAAACTGTCTTTTTCCAATTCGAAAACCGGCCCCAGCACGCACACATGCTTACACAATACCAACACAATACCAATACCAAGTTGCCGATGTGTAGTGTGGGTATAAACTTTAGAATGCTGTATTTGTGCTATCGTTATCCTTATCAGTCATGCACGACTATCAACACCATACCGTTTCAGCCTTAACGACGACTGCGCACAAATGTCTTCCGCCGACAAAACGCAAGCGTCACTTCTCCCACCAATCGCAATACAGCGTTCGACTGTTGCGACGTGATTCGTTGAGAGAAAATTGCCTTTTGAAAATGAAGTCCTTTCATTCAAGTATCTCGCATATGCCCGACGAAAAGAGACAAAGCAACACACCAATCTCTACTGTAAAACGAGACAGTCAATTCCATAGCACTCATTGACACGACGGTGGATTTGAGCGAGTGAACCGATTCTATAGTGGTTTTCTTTTTTTACCTTGCATTGGACGGCCGTCCATTGGAAAACTCACGTTTGTTGAAATTATAGGTGCCGCGGTTTGCATGAGCAGAACGTAGATCTTGTACCCTATGCCGAGGAATTGGGTTGGGTGGTTTCTCATGTGGTACGATATATCTGCGAACCAGTTTCATGCGCTCTACGTCTTTAATGCCGAACAAAAGCCGTTCACTAAAACGGCCTCCTTATTAGGTCTACCTTCGTTTGACTTATCCGCGCACGATACCAATTCCCCGAGCTTTCGGTGCTATGCACCTGTTGACGCGTGCGATTAAAAACCATATAAATCAAGTCGAGGAAACTACGAATATTCGGCCAAAAAATTTTCGAAATTCATCATTTCCTTGCTTGGTTTTTCCCTACATTTGTGGGAAAAGCTTAGCAAAGATCATCAAAAGAAAATTTCATGTGAATAAAACCAAAAACTTACTTATTTTTGATCAATTTGGCTTTCACTGTTATCTTTATCACATTTTCAGATTTATCATTTCCTTGCTTGGTTTTTCCCTACATTTGTAAGAAAAGCTTAGCAAAGTTCATCAAAAGAAAATTTCATGTAAATAAAACCAAAAACGTACTAATTTTTGATCACTCTGGCTTTCATTGTAATCTTTATCACATTTTCGGATTTTTTCATCACAACAATACAATAGAACTTTACAGTTACCAAAAAATCAATTAGAAGTTATTGTTATCTTTGGTTATGCATCTTTTGGGAAGAATTTCCCTTAAATTTTCAGATTGTAAAATGAATGTTTCCTTAGTAAATTATTTGAATTTTGAAAGTCCAATGACTGAAATTGGACTTAATTATATAAAAAAAATGATGTATTCCCCTATTTCTTTAGTTTTCATTAAGAAAGATCTTATAGAAAACAAAATTTAACGAGAAAATCAATCACCTGCAAGTAAATTCTTTAAAGTTTTACCCTTAAATAAAGATTGTAAAGCTTTAACTTGTTATACTTAATCTAAACTTTTTTGGTTCAAAAAAAGCTTTTTAGGCAATTGATGGCAAATCTGATTAATAAATGGGCCTTTAATAATGTAATGTTATAAAAAATAATCTGACGATTTTATGATTTAAATTAATAAGACAAGGAAAAGCGACTGTGCTTTTTGATAGGCTTCAATTTGACATCTCTAAGACTTTTTGCTCATAAAACTTTTCAATTATGAAAAATTGCAAATATAAACTTTTATTCAGACTTTTCTTATATAGCCTAAACATATGTAAATATTGTTTTTTATAGTAAAAATTCAAAGGACCACAGTGAAATCAATCACCTGCAAGTAAATTCTTTAAAGTTTTACCCTTAAATAAAGATAGTAGAGCTTTAACTTGTAATACTTAATCTAAACTTTTTTGGCTCAAAAATAGCTTTTTAGGCAATTGATGTCAAATCTGATTAATAAATGAGCCTTTAATAATGTAACGTTATAAAAAATAATCGGATGATTTTATGTTTTAAATTAATAAGACAAGGAATAGCGACTGTGCTTTTTGATAGGCTGTAATTAGACAACTTTAAGACTTTTGTTCAGAAAACTTTTCAAAAATGAAAAATTGCAAATATAAACTTTAATTCAGAGTTCACATAGTGCCTGAACATATGAAAATATTTTTTATTATAATAAACATTCAAAGGACTACAGCGATTCGTATCATTTACATTTTTTTGAAGAAAACAAAGCTTTTGCTTATTCTTTTTCAATAGAAAGTTTTTCAACTTAATAATGCCTTTTAAACGAATCAAAAAACTTCAAAATTAACCAAGAACATAAAAAAATTTAAAAATTAACCAAGAATAAGATCTACAGAAGAAAAAAATCCATACCTAGGTATAGATGGAACCATGGGTGGAACTATAAAAATAAAAATTTTGTTGTCAAATTTAAATAAAATTTAAATTTTTTGATTTCCAGAAAGAAATTTTCCACCTTACAATATTTTTTTTTGTATTTTTCGAGTGAACAACAAAAAAAAAAAAAAAATTCACATTATTATAGCTACAACGGTTAATGGAAAAAAGGGAGCTTTTACGGATAACTTTTAACGTAAAACTTTTTTTTACAAAAGTAAGATCTTAGCTTAATATCAAAACCTTAAAATTGACAATAACACCAAAAAAATACTTAAATAGTGGTTAACAATGAAATCATTGTCGATCAAAACGAAGCCCCTATTGTTGAGCATTTGAATGAATCTAGGAATTGACTATAACAATTAAAACAAACAAAAACACGTCGTTACAATTGATTTTTATTATAAATTTTCTTCAAATAATTGAATTCAAGTCTTTTACCCTAAAAATCTAAAGTTTAAGGACAAAAATCAAAGTTTATATAAAAAATATTGCGTTCAAGTTTCAACAATTTTTCACTAAAATTCAAAGTGAATTTTCTCACTGAAAATCAGTGAAAATTCTTTGTTTCTTTTATAAAATATTATAATAAACTTCAAATTACTTAAATCGGTCAAAACCATTACAAAATAGAAGCGAAAATTTAAAAATATATGTAAAACAAGAGCGGAGTGTGATTTCACTAGATTAATGATAGCGAGGGAGCTTTTTGTCATAGCTATTGTATAAAAGCTTTTTTTCTGCCCAAAATGCTTGTATTTAATTAAGGAAACTCCAAAGTTAATAAAAATATCAAAATTTGAGGAATACAACTTCAGTACAAAAAAGTATTGCGGATATAAGTAGCTACAATTTTAAGGATCAATTTCGTCCAGGAAAAAAGGTGAAAAACTTTCAAAAAGGTAAATTTTTCTATTATATAAACTTTTTTTTATTTAATAAAGTGTGACTTTACATAGATCAATACATTTTCAAAAGAAATATCCTAACATATTTTCTGTTTTATGAAAAAAGCAAAGCGGGAAACCGAAACTAGACATATCCACCTGTACTATTAGCGTAGGTAAGCGGAGAGCTTTTTCTTATATTTATTGAATGAAAAGTTTTTTGACCCCAAATTTTTTTTAATTTCATTTATTAAATGTCATAGATTGTAAGTATAGAAAAAATTAGGAACAAAAAAGCTGCGATGAATGTTAAAATAGGAAAAACCAAAACAATAGCTAGGGATAATAAATATCCTTTTGAGAAATGGGCATATATCTTTATTAATTGTTCTATTACCCATTTATTTCATTCAAAACCATAAAAATAGTTTAAAATTTCTTGAAATATATAACAATGGATTATATTTGAAGAAAATTTTTACAAAAGTCAAACCAGAAAAAGCTTGGAAAGCTTTCGAAATCAGGGAATGAAATTCATTGAAAATAAGACAACAAAGCTTTTAAACTTCACACTTTTAAACCATAAACATCTTATTTTTCTCGCAAACAAGAGGTTTTGTACTGTCACATAATATTTTTGAAGCTTCTAAAATTTTTAAAGGTTAATGAAAAATTTAAACGGTTTAGTCAATGTATGGACTTACGTGGGTCCATTGATTAAGTGAACTTAAAGGAAAATTTCTTTACGAAAAATTGTTCACTGACAAAAGTTTTACAGGTAGTTTAAAGGATAATTCTGGTTAAATACCCTAAATATAACCAATAGATATCCTTGATCCGGGTTGAAGGACTATAACTAACTTTCAACCAATTCCTTTGAGTATACTTAAGAAGATTGAACTTTCTCTGTATGTAAATACAAATCGACCAACAGGAAATGATCTAAATAAGCTTAGGAAAAAATCGTTCGAAAAATTTTTTTCCTCCTTCCCTTCTAATTTAACTACAAAATCAATATCCAAAAATCAGAAGAGAACTGAAATTGTTGGTCCTTATTTAACATAGAACACTTTTTTTTAAAAAAAAATCAACTCTCATTTGTGGAAAGTGCAGCTATACTTCTTTGGTATATTTCCTGAAGAATTCGTGTCTTAAGTTTACTAAACATTTTATTCAGAGAACTAATAGTTGGTATTTTTTTTAAACATAAACCGAGGAACCCTATTTAACAATCGATTAAGGGGATGAATGTTTTTTTTTAAAAAAAAGAGGAATTATATGTGGTATCAAAGCTAAAACAGACCAAGAGGGACGGGAAAGATTGGTTAAGGAATGAAAATTAGCAATATTTGTTCAAAATTTGTTACTAGTTATAAATTTTTGGACATTTTTCCAAAAAAAAAAAATGTATTAATCCACTGCCTGTTATGGTCTGATAGACCAATAGAAGGATATAAGGTAGATACGTACGTATTTATTGTTAGTAAAGCTTTTTCCCGCAATTCAGGAAAAAATCATTGCCATCATTGTGATGCAAATTACCAATAATAAATTTTTAATGAAGTGAAGCCAAATCTATCGGTAAATGGTTAGTGGAGAGAGAAAAGAACAGCAGGATTTTAGAATATTCTCAAATGAGTATCTTGCGTGCTAACTGCCACTTACAAAATGAGCTAAAACGAGAGGTTCAAAATATATTTTGACAGAAAATCATTTTTACTACTTAAACTTCAATGTCTGGAGTATTTAAAATTTACGAATCAGACAACATAAATTCCTGAAAATTTATGGAAATCAATCTTTTAACAAGTGTACTTCTACAAATATTCTTTGTTATAATAAAAATTTAATTTAGTAATGAAAGTTTACAATTTGGAAATCGCAAGTCTGCTTTTAATATTTTCCCCAATGTGTTACAACTAAAACGATTTTTTGCTAATATCAATGAAGAATTGATTTTTAAAACTAAACAATGAATTAATTATAGAGAGCTTAAGTCTTTTTTAATGTCTTATATTGCGACAGGAAGTCCGTTTCAAAGGGTTGGTGTAGTATTTGAAAAAGAAGTATAAGTACGATAAAGGAAATCTGATATCGTTATATGCAGGCCAATTAAAAAGGTGTTAGCTTTCGTGTGGCTTCAAGCAGCTCAATGGATTTAATGCACTATATAGTAGCCAGAAGAAGCTTCATTATTAACTGTGTAGTAGTTTCCTGCTGAAATTAGTTGAGGCTTCAATTTCAGCAGCAATTCTTGTCAAGTTTTGTACATATAACATGTATAGGAAAGGTCTAATTTAGGGGAAGTTTTTTGGGGATTTCCGAAAAGATTTTGGTATTATTTGCTGTGAAATTTGTAAGTGTATATAAAATTGATTGAAAAATTGTTTGATTTATTTTCCAAACTTGCTTTAATGGTTCTCCAAAAATTTCTATCGTAAAACAAAGCATTCAAAAATAAATATCTTTTACCTATAGTTCTTTAAACACTGTTCTTAACCAATGATAATTGGAGGCACTAAATATTCAAAAAAATTTCCTGAAGATAATTTTCTTGCCAATAAAACAACAAAAATAACAAAGACAGCCAACGCAATTGGATATATGATACGATATAATTGTTGATTGTAAATAACATTTTTGTAGCTTCTTTTACTTATTATCTATATATAAGTGGCCATAAGATAATATTTACTCAACTGTATACCTCCTACTGGTATTGATAATAGAAATTTTATGAATTTTCAAAGAAAAAAAATCTTTTTCTTGGTTTAAATTTTCCGGATATTGAGGTATCTAGAGCAATAAAAGAGCATCAAAGAAGAAAAAGTTATTCAAGGAAAAGTTCATTTTTTAAAGATATTGAAGATATATAATGAGATTATCATATCCAATTAAAATATTTTAAGATATTTAAGCCTTATAATGCAAGGTAGAGTAAAGGAAATATACGTGAATGAATTTCCCTGGGGATATTTAATTTATCAATCAAAAACCGTTGGATTAAATAACCTTAATTTAATGACCAAATACCTTAGATTCGACTCAAAGGATCAAAACTAAGATTCAATGTACCGTTTTCTCGACAAAAATGCCGTTTTTTTCTAGAGCTTAATCAAATATTTTCAATTATGCACTTCGGTAAAGGCCTTATTTCATTTCAGAGGAATTAGGAAAGAAGTGCATAGAAACGTTATACTGCTGATTAGGCTGGGCCAAAAAAATCGACTATTTTTTTTTTGAAAAGTATATCGAAAATATTGTTCAAGGTGACAAAAAAAATATCGGGAAGGTTTGAGACCTTAGCATATAATATATTAAGAGGTGTATCAAAATGAAAATTTTTGCCAGACAGGTTTGAGACCTTAATACGTATTAATATTAAGAGGTCTATCATCTATAATTTCGATTTTTTATTTGTGCTTTCATTTTTGAGTCAATGCTGTCAAACTATCAAGGTGAAATAATTCATCTACACAAATATTTATAGAAAATTAAATTCCCTACAAAAAACGTCTTATTGAAAATTTTTGCCAGACACGCCGTTTCCGAATAATCAAGCTTCAGACATTGATATAATTTTTAGATGTATCTTCTTTATTTTGGAATTTTGTAACTAACGAACAAATACATATAAAGAAATGAACAATATAGATTCTTGAAGGGAATTTAATGCTCTACAAAAAAGGTCTCTTAACGTTTTTACATAAAATCACTCTTTCAAAATTAGTTCAACAACGAAAAAAACAATAATTTATTTTTTCCTCCAACTTTGATTTCGAATAACTTTTGAAAAAGTGATTTTATGTAAATACGTTACGAGACCTTTTTTGTAGAGCATTAAATTCCCTTAAAGAATCTATACTGTTGATTTCGATACATTTGTTTGTTCGTTAGTTACAAAATTCCAAAATAAAGAAGATAAATCTAAAAATTATATCAATGTTTAAAGCATGATTATTCGGAAACGGCGTGTCAGGCAAAAATTTTCAACGAAACATTTTTTGTAATATCGGGAAGGTTTGAGACCTTAATAAATAATATTAAGAAGTCTATCATCTTTAATTTCGATCTTTTATTTGTGCTTTCATTTTTGAGTCAATGCTGTCAAACTATCAAGGTGAAATAATTCATCTACACAAATATTTATAGAAAATTAAATTCCCTACAAAAAACGTCTCGTTGAAAATTTTTGCCAGACACGCCGTTTCCGAATAATCAAGCATCAGACATTGATATAATTTTTAGATTTATCTTCTTTATTTTGGAATTTTGTAACTAACGAACAAATAAATATATCGAAATGAACAATATAGATTCTTGAAGAGAATTAAATGCTCTACAAAAAAGGTCTCTTAAGATTTTTACATAAAATCACTCTTTCAAAATTGGTTGAACAACGAAAAAAACAATAATTCAATTTTTCCTTCAACTTTAATTGTCAATAACTTTTAAAAAAGTGATTTTATGTAAAAACGTTACGAGACCTTTTTTTGTAGAGCATTAAATTCCCTTCAAGAATCTATATTGTTAATTTCTATATATTTATTTGTTCGTTAGTTACAAAACTCCAAAATAAAGATGATAAATCTAAAAAGTATATCAATGTCTGAAGCTTGATTATTCGGAAACGGCGTGTCTGGCAAAAATTTTCAAAAAGACCTTTTTTGTAGGGAATTTAATTTTCTCTAAATATATGAACAGATGATTTTTTTTACCTTGATAGTTTGACAGCATTGACTCAAAAATGAAAGCACAAATAAAAAATCGAAATTATAGATGATAGATCTCTTAATATTATTTATTAAGGGCTTAAACCTCCCCGATATTTTTTTTGTCACCTTGAACAATATTTTCGATATACTTTAAAAAAAAAATAGTCGATTTTTTTGGCCCAGTCTACTCTGATGATACATTATTTCATAAAGCTTCATTAGCTTCCAATGGAACTTTGCTTTCAGCTATCAAATACGAAATGCTGAGCTAGCATTGGGAATTCAAATAAATAAGGTAAGGGTATTTTAGTCAATATGATACTATTTGATATAGCGTAAGCTAATGTTGATTCGGTTCTGTTAAGATATTGGTTTAAATTTAATTTAAAAGCTTGTGTCTTTTTGATATCTACCTTAATGGATATATAAAAAATATAGGTACCTACCAAATCCTTTTTCTTTTCGAGGACCTTTTGTCCTGTTTTTTCGATGCAAAAGAGGCGTAAAAGATAAATGCATTAAGAAAACGCATTGAATCACTTTCTAATTCAATTCATGTAGCTGCACGGTCGTATATCTCTTAAAAAAATGCAATATCTAAACAGCAATCGAATTGGTCGGTTAGATAGAGAGGCTTCGATAAGCGGAGGGTTGCCAACGAAGCAGAGTAGACCCTTACCTCTATGACAATACGCGGATATGTGAATTTGGTGAGTTCTTTCGTTGTCCAATACTACATACTTTGCCAGATGAGTGGAATATCTCGTTTTTGTACGAGGGTGAGATATGGGGCTTTGTCGTCCAAATGCATGGCAGTGGCAGTGCGCGGGTGAGGTGCTGCGATATTATGTTTTCTGAACCTAGCCTAACTCTCCCAGGGGAGAGAAAATGTCGGGGTGCGCAGCAGTTTTATTTCAAGAGGGAAGTTCGGTGCACAAAAGGGCTCTGCTTCCCTGAAATAGGGTGAACGTTTTCCATCGCAGTCCCTGCCACCATATACCCCCATGATTGGATGATCTATCGTTAACAATATTGTCGTACCAATATAAAGAGTCTTCGCCTATGGTACACTAATTTTAAAATGCAGAAATTTGTATTTTCCCAATTTTATGGTAAAATCGTCATTTTTCATCCCTTAGTTGTAAATCTAAAGTATAGAGGTTGTTTAAGGCTTTTGTAACGAAAGTAGTAGTTTAAGGAAATTAAAGACGTTAAAGACTGTTTCCCCTCAGTGCTGATACTTAATATCCTTGTTGATGCATTAAAAAAAGACATATAGTGGCAAGAAAAGAGTGCCATGAATTACCACCCCTAGTGTGTCAATTCATAGATGGCGACATAAGAATGTAAGTGAAGCATATCGAATCCCGCATTTTAACAAAATGAAAGCAACGCGGAATATTAGTGATGGGGTGCTAAAATCCCTCTCTTCTTTCTTATCTAGGACGGGCGGATGTTGTAAGTTTAGTCATTCGTTGTTAAGGGATGGCAGCCATTTTTAATGACACTCGTCGATGCCTGCTGGGCTCGAATTTAAGGGATGCGAAATGTATGGGAACTATAATGCATGTGCTCTCGATATAGGTACATATAGAGCACCCCTATGAACGTGATTAGTAGCTGTTTCTCCTCCCATTATTCAGCCAAATATATGGACGTATTTGTTCTGCTAGGCACATCTGTGGCCAGAAGAAAAAAAAACGCAACTACTTTCATCCCTTTCGAAATCACATTCAGATATATATAAAAAAAAAATATACAAAAACATCTAGGTGGGTCCCTTTTAAATATCCCCTCGCATTGATTCTACCCCAATTTTTCGAAACAATCACAAATATTCATTTTTTTTTTCTATGATTTATTTTTTCAATTCATCCCCGTGAGTTGGTTTTCGAAAAATTGGCAAAAGTAAACATTTCACCAGTTTGACCTTCAATGTGCCGATTACCTGCATTGACAAGAGCCGAATTGTCAACCCTTTTCAAAAGCTGGCAAACATTTACAAATTTTCAAGGACGTAGCACACATTTATTTTTAATGGCCAAGTGTAATATTTTTTGCAAAAACTTTTATTACTGTCTACCATTGGGGGTTTTGAGCCGTTCGACATTATATCTAGCGTGTGGATAATTTGAAACTCAGTGGAAAAAAGAAGGGTAGTTATTACGTTTTTGCCTACTTATGTATAATATAAAAGTTTTTTTTTTCTGTGTATCTCTGAATTCGATGGAATAGAAGGGAAAGTGCATAGAGGTACGATATGTTCGACATATTATAAACTGAAAATAAATCGGCTTTGACATTGATTGAATTTGTAAAGATTTAAATTGAGATTTTCTTGCATTTTTTTCTCGCTTTACATTTTCGAATCTAACGCAGAGCTTTAGCTTTGGTTTATGTAAAAAAAAATTGAATTTATAGTCAACTTAAAACATGTTTTTGTGTTTCTATTTGTTATCTTCTATTATCTTATGAAACATTATAAATCCTCTGGGTACAGAAATGTTCATAAAATTCTTCAAGCCCCCTAAAAAAAAAAACTATTTCAAACGAAAATTGATAAAAATAGAACATTTTTTATACGAAAAGGAAGAATCTATAATTTCAGAAGGTCAAAAATCAGAATATTTATATAATCTTCAATTTAAAAAAAAAATTTAAAGGAAAATACGCCTTGGTAGTTCATACAATTTTCATATTTATACTCAAAGACTTATATTAAAAAAATAATTAATTTCATGAACTTAGATACAAGTTTATAATATAGTTTTGAAGTTGTTAATAGTGAAGTGAGAATCAAATAGATTAGAATGGTGTATCTATGGTGGTATCTATGGTGTATCTATGGCTTTTTTGAAGTTATACTTCTTTGGATTTTCTTTGGCAATTGAATGAAATCGAAATGACAGTTGAAACTAATGACATGATAGTTCAAATTTCAAAGAATAATTATCATATTTGTATTATACTATGAATGTATTTACAACTTTATATTCTTTGTCCTTATTGGATCTTATTTTAGTTGCCACAAACCATTTATAACTGGTATACCAATTCAGGCACTACTGGAAGAGGCTACGGTAGTGGATTGAAAACATTTTTTAACTATGCCAAAGAATTATAACTTCTCAAATGCATACATAAGTACACAAACCGTTTTTTTTTTATGACAAACCTTCAAAAGTTTGGTAACGAGAAAAATATAAGTACAAAACCAAATCTTTCATAAGATTTCATTGGAACAGTAACAATAGACTTTTAAATTTTTCAAAGCTTTCCCCTCTTATTATAGAGTAGATAGGTATGAAGTTAGTAGTCTTTAGTATGATGTTAGTGATTCAATATAGCGATCTAATACAATTTTCTTTGGAAAGTTAGTCGAATGTTTCAGTAGGAGCTTAGTGATTGGTTCATTTGCTTGGTTTTTTACGTTTTTTTTTAATTTTTTTATATTTAAAATTAAGCGCCTTTTAATCCACTATTCACGATCTTAAAATTCTGTTATTTTTTGTATAATAATTTAGTTATTTTTATAGAATTTTTTGGACTAAAAAGTCCAAAAAACCCTATAAAAGTAACTAAATTAACTAATAATGGACTCTAACTGAGTGAATTTTGAATATTAAATTCACTACAAAAAATGTTTTGGAATCATAAATGTAATACATAAAAGCTCATTATAACGTTCCAGGAATGATTTCAGCTTCTTAAAAAGAATTCTTCAATAGTGGAAATGACCTTCAAAAGATTGGTAACGAGAAAAATATTAGTGCGAAACCAAATCTTTAATCTTTAAGATTTCATTGGGACAGTAACAATATATTTTTAAATTTATCAAAGCTCCCCCCCATTACTTTAGACTCGATAGGTATGAAGTTAGTGTCTTTATGATGTTATTGATTTAATATAGTAATCTAATACAATTTTCTTTGGGTAGTTAGTCGAATGTTTCAGTAGGGGCTTAGTGATTGGTTCATTTGCTTGGTTTTTTACGTTTTTTTTTAATTTTTAGTATTTAAAAGTAAGCACCTTTTCACGATCTTAAAAATCTGTTATTTCTTGTATATTAATTTAGTAATTTTCCAAAAGTTTATTTTCAATGGGAAATCTTTACACGTCTTGGTCGAGGACTTAAAATTAATATTAAGGGCTCAAACTTTCAGGGAATTTTTTTTTTTTTTTTGGTATTTCTAATAAAATTTCACGATGGGACCAAAAAAAGTCAAAAAAAATCACCCTAATAAATATAAAACATAAAAGCTCATTATAACTTTCCAGAAATGATTTCAACTATTTAAAATGAATTCTACAATAGTGGAAATACTTTTCAGTCAAATATTTCATTTTCACTGCGATGAAAAACTTAGATAATTTGGCATTACATAAAGCTTGCTTTATTCAATAAAAGTCCTACAATATATTTCGATAACAAGAGTTTTACCTGTGTTTTCAACTCTTTAAGCTGCAATTAAAATTAATGGACTTCATAGTAAATTCAAACGTTTTTTTTTTTTTTGAAAATAAACTAATGTGAGTCCTGCATGTCTTGTTTAAATCCAGTACACCCTAATGTATTTTGCTAAGTCGGCAAAAAGAGAAAGTTTGTTCCCTTTAGGATTACCGAAAGCTTCTAATGACTGATGAGTATTTTGATATACATCAACGAAACATCCACCACGTGATTATCCAGTTGATACCTACTCTCTATTCCCAGGAATGATTAATATTATATCAATACAAAGTAAATCAACTTTTCGTTTCCCTTTTTTTTATAATTTTTTCCAGTCATAGTTTTGTAGACAGTGAAATTTACTTGGGAAAACAATTAGATAAACTGGAAACTATTAAAGTGCTCAAAGTACCTTTTCAAGTATTCTCAAGTGAATCAAGTTGGGGATAAGGAGTGAATCTTCCTTTTCGTTTCGAACAAATTGATTGACAAGGACAAGGATAATTTAAGCGTGAAACTGTTTCAGTCTCACATAAAATATCCTTAATGTTGAGATAAAACGGCTATTAGCATCATTATCGTGCGGGATGTTTGTGCTGATGCGTTTTGTGTTCATTTGACAAAGTCATTAGGACATTGTTTGCATTCCAAATGGAACACCATAGACATGCTTAAATCCACATAAAATTTGAAGAATATAATTATTAATTCATCGCCACTTCCTTGTTAAAAACTCTAGGAAACTCCAACAGTTTGAACATGATTTTTTTTTCGTTATTTTTGTGCATTACTTTCTAAAACTCTAAGCCAGACAAATACGATGCATATAAAGACCTATTCTTTCCAACAAAAAAATCCTGTTGGGGCTGAAAAAGCATTGTCATGATGGATGATAAGTGAGTATTTTGTCCGTCCTTCCTATTTCTTTTCTTTTTTTTTCTTTTATTTTTTTTTTTTTTTTGGTTTAGACCTTCACTCTGTTAAATATTTCATGTAGTAGAACCAATTTAAAAATCGAAAGAAAAAAAAATCAACAGTTATTCTGTCTGACTGGATATTTTTCTCGAAACTCCAAATAAAATATTTAGAAAAATGTCACTCAACAATGATTGACTGCATGAAATAAGGTAGAAGTAATCTTCAGAGGGGCCTTCACCAGTCAAAGGTTAACACACAAAAGTTTCGACAATGCCGGGGTGAAACTTGCAGGACTTTCACCCGGGCTTATCTTGAAAATGCGAATGTTACAGTTGCCAGGATTAGTGTGAGACAAAAGTCGCAATATTCGTTCCATATGTTTTTTGGTTCTAGTCGAGGAAAAATGTGAATAATTTATTTCATTCTTTTCGGTTTGAAATTGTCCAAAGTTAGGCGGACAATATTTGGAGAGTTCGAATAGATTAGGCCAACAGTTGTTCGAGTATGGTACGAGGTAAAATAAATAAAAGCCAATATCCTAAATAAGCAGATAGACGATACAAAATGTAAATATACACAGTTTAAGGTTCTTTGAACTTGTCCTTATAATAAGAAAAATAATCTCTGAAACATTCGCTTGGAATATTTCTGTGAAAACTAACATTTTTATTACATTTTTAAACAATTAAGAATCCTCAATAATTTAAAAGCTCAGTTTTAATAAAGAAAATATTTCATTAAGCTCATAATTGGGCAAATCGAATTTAAGTGTATATATTTTTTTCTTAAAATACAGTTTCAAATAAAACAGAATAGAAAGAAGATTAATTGGTGAGAAGGTTAATAATTAGTTAATAAAGCTTGATATATTAACCAATTTAAGTATATTTCATTAGACTTAAGTTTGCTTTCATAATACTTAAGTTTAAAAAAATAAGAAGACAATTCAGGTAGTTTAAGATCGGTTTTTTTATTTAATATTTTTTACTATTCAATTCGCTACGTTTCGTTACGTATCGTAACTTCATCAGGCTTCTTGATTCACAAAAAAAAAATATTTTCCATTTTTATTGATAATTTTATTTTATTAATATAAAATTGAAAATATTTTATTTTTGTGAATCAAGAAGCCTGATGAAGTTACGATACGTAACGAAACGTAGCTAATTGAATAATAAAAATATTAAACAAAAAAATCGATCTTAAACAACCTGAATTGTCTTTTTATTTAAAAAAATAAAAGCTGAGATCTGAAATTTATCATCTATTAACAAAAAAAATTATTTCATAAAACTTAAGTTTACAAAAAATAAGAAGACAATTCAGGTTTTTAAGATCGGTTTTTTTATTTAATATTTTTACTATTCAATTAGCTACGTTTCGTTACGTATCGTAACTTCATCAGGTTTCTTGATTCACAAAAATAAAATATTTTCAATTTAAATTCAATAAATAAATAAAAATTAAAAAATTATACACTGTGCCCATACACATTACATGTAAATTCAGTGAATTTATTTTTGTGAATCAAGAAGCCTAATGAAGTTACGATACGTAACGAAACGTAGCTAATTGAATAGTAAAAATATTAAATAAAAAAACCGATCTTAAACAACCTGAATTGTCTGAATATTATTTATTTTTAGTAGGATCGTGGACTTCTCTTTATTGAGATGTATATTGTGTACTTCATATTAAGAAGCCTGATGAAGGTCAAATAAAGGACCGAAACGTCGCTAAATCAATAATTAGTATATGGATTTACATCCTTTAAATCCACTATCCTATTAAAAATAAATAATATAGTTAACTAACAATTTAATAACTTTTACTACGTTTTTTTAGTGAAACTTCCAAAGAAATCTGCTCAATATTTCCAAATTTTTTCGATGCAAATCTGTGGAAAACTCAGGGATTCATTTGTTTGATATTTTTTTTGTAATAACCCAAAATTCTTAAGAATTTCCAAGGTCATAGTTTGTGAAAATTGGCAACAAAAATTAGTTTTCGTTAAAGATAAATGTTTACTCATATTATGCCTAGTTTTGAAATACATTGTTAGAAATATTATTTGTTCTTGAAGATTTCACTGAATACAAAATTATTGAGCACTGTTTTTCACAAGAATAAAATTATGATCAGTTCAGTTTAATATTTTTTGTAGTAGTAATTATTACATATAATAATTTTATTTTATTAATATAAAATTGAAAATATTTTATTTTTGTGAATCAAGAAGCCTGATGAAGTTACGATACGTAACGAAACGTACCTAATTGAATAGTAAAAAAATTAAATAAAAAAACCGATCTTAAACAACCTGAATTGTCTTTTTATTTAAAAAAATAAAAGCTGAGATCTGAAATTTATCATCTATTTACAAAAAAAATTCTTTTAAATAAATGTTTCACGAAATATTTTTTGGAGTTTAGCGTGGTTTTTAAGAAATATTGAGAAGTAAAAATGTTTACATTTAAATTAGAAGGAAAATTCAATGAATTTCTTGATCCCAAAAGAACCTTTGGTACTGGTTTTCTTATAATTTTATTATATTCAAAAATATCACTAAGGAATCTCAAAACAATGAGGAAGGACAAGAGCTTTTACAGGCTTTTAGAGTTTCCACACTTTTCAATACCAAAATTAACATTTCAGGCCAAAACTTCGTATTTTTTCCTGAAATTATAAGAATAATGTCTACTGTTTTCCCCACTAATTTTTAAGCCAACAGATAACAGAACAACAAATGCATAAAGATTAAGGAAATATTAGATAAATTTTAAGGATATTAGATAAATATTTATTAGGGGTTGGTTCCCTATATTTATAGCTCTCGGTTCTTTAATTATTTAGATTGGAAACATAAATTTTTCACAAAGATTTCAATTGACAATTGAATCGAAATCAACACTGTTGGCACTAATATTTCTGATTTTCATAATTTAGGTAATAACATTTCATTTATTTGATTAAAAAAAATGATATCTTGATTACTTTAGCAATATTTAAAATATCACTATTGGATCATTTTTAATCAAAGCTTTTAAGCTTTAGCTTTTAAACAAATGACATTGTTTTGTTAAGAACAAATAAAGTATGAATAAATCAAGCTCTGCACTAATATCTGATTATAGCACACACACGTCAACGCACGTGGCTATTAGCCAATGGGATTGCGAAATTAAAAGATGTTTATTTGTTTTGATTATGGACAATTTGAAAATTTAAAAAAAGCACTCCTAGATTCAATGCAATGCCACCTCATATAATATATGAAGATTAAACAACAGTATAATAGACATTAAGCCGCGGAAGTGGTTTGTATTTATTTTATTTTTTCTCTATGTAGTATTCTTTTGAAAATTTTGGAAAAATTCATACATTATATAGATAGTAGGTATATATAACTTAAAAAAAATATTTTTAAAGCGGTACCAATGTTGAATTATGGTTAAAAAATTGTTTTATAATAAATTATGCTTGTATAGATAAAAGGCACTATCAATCCCTGAATTATACTGAATTTTTAGATTAATGAGTAAAGTAAATTGCAAGTAAAGAAAATCAGTTTTTCACTTATTATTTTTTTCACTAATTTTTTTTTTCACTAATTGAAATGGAGATCTGAAACTTCCATAATCTTAGCAGATATTTTGTTAGTACCTGCAATGTTCTCATTAAAATATCTTCCCGGGTTCAATTCATCTAGTACCTGTACCCATTGATGGATTTACAGAAGTCTAGGCCTGTGAAGCCCAAGCCTAGGGCGGCAAAATTTTCGAAACACTAACATTTTAGAAGCGAAATATATATATATATATATATATATATATATATATATATATTATATAATATTTTGGTAATTCAAATTCAAAAATTGATTTGAGGTAGTTTTGTTTGAACGTATAGAACCTCTTCAATAAAGTATGTAAAATATTTATTTTAGTGAATTTACTTTTCAATCTATATCATCACTTTTTCAATTGTTTAATCGCTGGGAAATAGAAGATTGCCATTTCGAGGACATTTAGAAAAAAAATCAATATCCTTACGATGGTTTTTTTTTATAGGAATCGTAGAACTACTATCTAAATTCGATCTTTTTTTGTTAGAACATCTAAAGTCCTATTCGAACCCTGGTAGTCGAAATACGTTATATTTTTATCAAAAATATTACCTATAGTACAAAATATATGGGATACATTGCATTCACGAAATCTTAGAGATATGTACCCTAATGTTGACATTGTTTCGCACATTTTTTTAGTCTAAACGACAAATTGTTTAGGAGAAAAGCCTTTTTCCACTCTAAAAAGAATAAAAAGCTACTAACGTGCAAATATTAGCCAAGATAGACCTGATACCCTGAATTTATTATCTATTGATATTTAATTAGTGCAAAAAATCGATTACGATGATTTAATTGACAATTTTGCGTAAACTAAAAGTAGGGAGATGAATTTAATATCTTAATAAAAACTGGAAAAAAGCTCTGCATTATATTAAACTTTGAAAAAAAAATTGGAATTAGTAAGTTGTATTTAAAAAATTATATGTTAATTCCTATAAGTTTTGTAAAAACTAATAAAAATGACTGAAGTATTTGATTTGAAAATTAAATGTTTTATTTTGTTACTTGTTACAAAGCAAAAAGGGTGGCATATTGAATGGGACCTAGGGCAGCCTCGGACTTAAATCCGCCACCGCCTGGCCTGTACCTACGTGTAAACTTCTGGTTTTCCTAACCCGCACAAAAAAATCCTTAAATTCCCTAAATTTGTAGATATCCAACGTATTGTTACAACTAGCTAACAAAAATAATCAAATATTCGTAAAACTCAAAAATATTGTATCTTCTTAAACATGGAAAAGAAATATGTAGACATCATATTTCCTGCTGCTTTTAACTTAAATAAATTTCCATTAAATGCCCAAAAACTTATTTGCAAATAGGCTTTTTTCGGTGAAGACATAATTAATTATTGGCCATTTCTTTGAAAAACACATACCATAAATGAACCGAAATAGTTTATGATTACCTACACCAAAAGCCTGGTTTTAGACTTTTGTTCCTTCTAGGAAAATAAAGAGAAAGTTTAACCTGGCATCTATAAAGATAAAAGTCTCCTCAATGGTTTAATTTAAAATTTTCTTCCGTAGATTCGGACTCATTAAATCAAATATTGGTAACAAAGTATTTCTTTGAGAACTATACGATATTAATTTTATAAAACTTTACCTAACATTGTCGTCATAAGTTGTCCTCAAGATCTAAATCATTATAACGGAAATCTTCAAAAATGATCAATGAATTCAATATACTCGAATCTCAACCGACTTCTTGGCTTTTTGGTCGAGAAAAAAAATCAATATTCGAATCGAAAAAAATTCCGGTTTTAAAGTTTAGAGACTTTAAAGAAATATAATAATACATTCGTATTTCTTTCCTTGATTAATAGTTAGAACTTTCAACTAATTGAAAAGAATAACTCGATTACCATATAAAGCAATAAATTATAGGTATCTATCTACAAATCAATCAATACGATACATCCAACAACCGAATAAATATTTAATTTTTGTATGCAATACCAACGACAGCTACCTATATCTACTTATGTAGGTATACTCTCGCATCATTAATATTAAATATTCGTCACAATGGCACCGCCAAGCTATTTGATTAGTAAGCAAAACTGACATTCGTCAGAAAAAAACATCGAAACCATATTTACTATTCAAATTATCAGTTTCATCATTTGGAAAAACAGGTAGGGGAGACTGGGTACAAAAGTAACGGCAGGTCGAAAATAACAAATGCTTTCTAGGTTTACCCAATGGGCGAATTCCGCTTTGCTGCCATCATTAAGTCGACGCGTGCGCAGTACGTTGTTAGGTTATATACTAGGACGTAATGTGATTTAACGAGCCAAAAAAAAGTTTTTCGATATTTTCTTATTTATTGTTTACATAGTCGTAAAATGATCATAGCAATCCGAATTTTTGCATATCCATTCTTGATTAGATAAATTGTACATTGTTTAAATTCATTTTTGTCTACCACGTTTTAAAGTTATGTAACACGATTTATTAAAAATGAGAATAGGCACAAAAGTAACATAGCCCCCTAGGGTACAAGGACAAGTAATATGTTACTTTTGTCCTCGTAATGATTTTATTACTAACATCACATTTTTATGGATATCTACTTCAATAGAATGGTTTTCGATACATTTCCGTGTTGGGGTAGTTCTTCATGCAGTATTTCTTATGCATTTTCGCGGCATTAATTGATTCATTTCCTTAAAAAATATATATCTTTTGAATATATATCATTAATATAAAGTCTTTAAATTAGTAATTTATTGATTTAACTTGTACTATTGTTTTCATTAGCAACCCTTAGCAATCTTGTTACTTTCGACCCGCCTACGTGGTCGAATTTTTTTTTAACTCTATGTTATTCATATAAAACGCACTATAATTTAATAAATCAAGTTACTATTGTGAAGAACATAAACTAAATTTACTTTACATGTGGTTATATTCATTTAATGGCAATAGTAACTTCCAGCCAGAAATTAAGGTAAAAGTACAAATTGTTACTTTTGTACCTGGTCTCCCCTACGCTTATAGAAAGGTTTGAGAGAGTGTAACATTTTCTTTGAATGGTACAATAGTTGTATCCTTTTTCAAGTGTGAATCCGGTATAAGCTTGGATCAGGAACGTCGAGATATTTCGAACTGAAGAGAACTATTCCGAATGGGTACGTATTGTTCACTCGAATGCAATTTGTACGTAAACTTTGACATGCCAGAAATGAAGAAGTGACGTTTATTTTCAAATATGTATTTATATTGTAATATATAAAAATAAATTTTCGTCTCAAGTCCATTTCAGTACACCCACAATCTGCCAACATTGCATTTTCGAATTTGTTTTTAATTTAATTCGCGATATTTTTGTTAATTCAATTCTAATATGGTATAATTCTCTCTTTTGTGGGTAAATTTTTATTATGGACCGATTTAATCACGAGTTAAATTACAAACAAAGTCGAAAATGCAACGTTGTCAGATTGTGGGTGTGCTGAAATGGACTTGAGCCAAAGTAAACTTTATTTGGAAAATTTGGTATAAGCTTGGATCAGGAACGTCGAAAATTGAGAATTGTTTTTGAATGGTTTCGATATTATTTCTGTAGGTATTGTTCACTCGAATGCTTTTTGTACGTAAATTTTGACATATCAGAAATAAAGTAGTGATTGTTATTTTAAAATATGTATTTATACTGTATTATGTAAAATAAATTTTCTAAACAAAGTCTACTTTGGGGTAGTCCACTTCAGCACACCCACAATTTGGCAACGTTGCATTTTCGACTTTGTTTTAATTTAATTCGCGATTAAATCGGTCCATAATAAAAATAATCGTCGCTTCTTCATTTCTGGCTTGTCAAAATTTACGTACAAATTGCATTCGAGTGAACAATACGTACAGGAATAATATCGAAAACAGTTCTCAAATTTCGACGTCCCTGATCCAAGCTTATACCGTGAATCCTTTTGTAATTGTGGATAATCGAAAGTAAAGCCTATATAAAAATCAAGTGAAACATAGGAGAGATATATTAGGTGGTATTATCTGCAAGTAGGATTAATACAATTTACAATGGTAGATTTTCGCCAAAATTTCAGTCTCTACGGAGTTGTGATTAAAATTTATAGCCTGGTACGCCTATAAATTTTAGTACGCTTGTAAATTAGACTGACGTAGATGCTTGGTAAAAGTAAAGTGAAATGAGATTTGGAAATTTTAAAATCAATTCTTGAATACTTGAACTCCTTAAAGTTGATAATAGGAAGCGTAAACTTAGTTCCAAATCGGCGAATTTGTAAAAGTGAATCGTAAAGTTTTGGGAACGTATGTGGAGAATGTTATTGTGGAGTTGAGGTCAATGTATTTTGTGCGTATTGTATGCGGCATGCGGCACATGCGTAAATAACAGACAACCGCCTCTTTATTACCACAATACTACATATTATATTATAGAATGTTGATGATGGGGCCAAGTTGCGCGGTGTATATGTGAGACGGCGGCGGGTGCATTGACAGGGAGCATCGTGTTGGGAAACTCTCTGGGGGCCAGTGGGACACTCGATCAGCTGATCTTTTGCCGTCATTTCACTTCACAGTTCGGTTCCGTTCCGGACAAACGTGTCCCCCAAGTTGCGACATCGCCAACGCGCCTCATCAATAACAGTCTGCATCAACGACTCGGCTTTATTATTGTGCGGCTTAAAGCCGACCACCGCGAAGCGGTGCTTTTCCACCGACACGAGAATGTTTCGCCCGCGGCCTTTTCGCTATCTGTGGACCTCTGAACTCCGCCGAACGCCGCCACAATGTTTTCCCGAACTGTGCTTATCAGGGAAATTACATTATTATTTCAACCACAGGGGAAAATTCAATTTTCCCTAGTACACGGTCTTGTAATAATTTCAATATTTAAATTGCCACCGAAAGTTCTACCTCTGAAACATCAATTTAAGTTGCAACCGAAAGTCTTAACTTACTTTGAAATTAACGAATTATGTTCAATTTTTATCAACCAAATACAATTAATTATGGGTACAACAAAACATGATTATTTTTTCTCGAAATATATATATAGTTATATTAGGGGTACCAGAAAGTATTGTCGTTTTTTCAATATACAATTAAAACACAAAATTTTGTCGATTTTAAATCAATGATATAATCAGTAGATCAAACTATCAAAGTAAAAAAAAATCATCTGCACATATATTTATAGAAAATTCCCTACAAAAAACATCTCGTTAAAAATTTTCGGCAGATACGCCGTTTCCGAAAAATTAAGCTTTAAACATTGATATAATTTTTCGATTTATCATCTTTACTTTGGAATTTTGTAACTAACGAACGAATCAATATATAGAAATGAACAATATAGGTTCTTGAATGGAATTTAAGATTCTACAAAAAAGGTCTCTTAACGTTTTTACATAAAACCACTCTTTCAAAAGTTATTTACAATTAAAGTTGAAGGAAAAATTAAATTATTGTTTTTTTCGTTGTTGAACCAATTTTTTTTTATTCAGTGGGACAAATTGATATTTTACATGGTCGAAAATCATCATTTTATCAATTTTGTGGCTTGAAATATCTAAATTTCATAATATATCCAAACCTATTCTCGATTAACAGCTCTTTAAATAATAGTATCCATAAAACAGTAAAAAAAATATTTTAAGTATTTTTATAATTCAGAGTTTATAAAACAATTATAATCTTTTATAATCAAAGTATTAGAATTAACTTTTTATTAGGCTATATCATCACATTAAAGTTTTTTTTATTGCAATTAGGGAATTTTTTTCGGTACCCACTAATGACCAATAGTAAGTACCGAAGTTGTTCTTCGTTTTTTGTAAGACACTTACTATATTCTTCTATTAACCCTACAGCCCCATTCAGTAACATCATTTACAACGGCTAATTTGTCGAAAAATAGTTTACATTCCCAAAAACTATCAAGGTTTGGATATATTATGAAATTTAGATATTTCAAGCGATAAGATTGATAAAATGATGATTTTTCGATCATGTAAAATATCAATTTGTCCCACTGAATAAAAAAAAAATTGGTTCAACAACGAAAAAAACAATAATTTAATTTTTCCTTCAACTTTAATTGTGAATAACTTTTGAAAAAATGATTTTATGTAAAGACGTTAAGAGACCTTTTTTGTAGAGCATTAAATTCCCAAATTCCCTTCAAAAATCTATATTGTTCATTTCTAAATATTTATTAGTTCGTTAGTTACAAAATTTCAAAATAAAGAAGATAAATCTAAAAATTATATCAATGTTTAAAGCTTGATTATTCGGAAACGGTGTGCCTGGCAAAAATTTTCAGAGACGTTTTTTGTAGGGAATTTAATTTCCTATAAATATTTGAGCAGATGATTTTTTTTTACCTTGATAGTTTGACAGCATTGAAGCAAAAATAAAAGCACAAATAAAAAATCGAAATTAAAGATGATAGACCTCTTAATATTAATATTAAGGGCTTAAACATTCCCGATATTTATATTTGTCACCGTGAATAATATTTTCGATAAAGTTTTCAAAAAAAAAATAGTCGATTTTTTTGGCCCACTCTAATAATCAGCCTCGATAGTATCAATGTTTTGGCATCTAAAGTACAAATTTATAATGCAATGTTAGTAAAAACCAATTGATTATTAAGGACAATTAATATCAAAAAATTACATTTTGAACATCACTTAAGCTTTTAATTTACTACCATAGCATAGTCCAGTAGTGCCTCAAATGGTACATCAGTTATTAGTAGTTTATGATAGCTAAAAGTTCAAAAATTAAACTTAAATGATCATTTATTTTAAACAAACTCTTAAAATGTGATTAACATTTTTATTGTCTGTAATTATTTTCCTTACAAGTATCAAATTCTTGTGAAACGGAAATAAAATATTGATGCTTTTAAAGAAAATTTTGGTTTGGTATTCAAAGCATAGCGTTTTTATGGGGAATACAATTTTTATATCTTTCCATTAGATGGTATAAACTCATGTCTAAAGTCTAGACTTGAATGTTTCCTTCTATACTATCTAAATAAAATTTGAAATGTTTTCAAGACATGACTATCATCCAAATGTTTGCATATCTCCACCAATTTTGACTAATATTTTGAAAAAATGGATTACTTACCAAAAGGAAAAGTTGTCGAGAGTACGTTAAGACCTGTAAAGAAAAGAAAATCATTAAAACCATTTCTTTTTTTTGACATTGATAAAGTTATAAAATCCATCTTCAATATCATTCCCCATCGTTGATCTTGTGAGATTTCAATAGGTATGTTGAAATGAAAGCGGGGTCTAGACACTTTGTGAACATACTTGGGCCATCCTGCCATCCTATTCAAAATGCGGCTCATGTTGTGCGAGGCTCTACCATTAATTTAACAAAGACACGTCCAAATCAAGATATGGAATTTTGGGTTGAAAACAAGGATACCATCGCATTGAAATAGGAAAAAAAATGTTTGAAAAAAAAAATAAATAAAGAGGAGGCGCAAGACGGTGCATCTAAGAAATCCTGCTGGGGCATCAGATCCGCTACCAACGGGAATGGTTGCGGTCATTTTAAGATTTTTTTTTTCGAAGGACGAGCGGCCAAAAAGTATCGATGTAGAGTCGGTTGGCTGTCGACGGGCACAACGTTAGACCCGACAGGAATGACTAATGACCACCAATATATCTTAATCGACATTTTCTATTTAAGCCCACCAAACTCGTTTATCACTGACGACATTTCAATAATTCAAATCGTACTACGTCAAAGTAACGTCATAGTTCACACACCAACGTCATTATATGAATATTTTTAATGATTTTGTTATGAAAAATAGGACCAAGTCCGAATGTATTGAGGATCACTGTCGGAGAGCAAAAGTATTATGTACTTTGTATTTTTTTCAATTGCCGCTAATGATTGTTACATAAGTTTAACTTTGAACAATTTATATTGGTGTTTTGGTAAATTGTGCTATGCTTAAACATCTCCAATAACAAATTTCCTTTCATTATTGTTCAAAGAAATTTTAAACTGCACCGACTACACTTTTACAAAAGCATTTTTTCTTCGATAATAGATAGTAGATGATAAAATTCAGATCTCAGCTTTTATATTTTTTTAAATAAGAAGAAAATTCAGGTTATTTATGATCTTTTTGTTTTTTATTTTTTAATTAATATTTTATTGTTCAATTAGCTACGTTTCGTTACTAATCGTAACTTCTTCAGGCCTGAATCACAAAATTAAATATTTTTAATTTAAATTCAATAAATAAAATTTTATTTATTAAGTTTTTATTTATTAAATTAAAATTTAATTTATATAAATTAAAAATATTTAATTTTGTGATTCAGGCCTGAGGAAGTTACGATTAGTAACGAAACGTAGCTAATTGAACAATAAAATATTAAATAAAAAATAAAAAAACAAAAAGATCATAAATAACCTGAATTTTCTTCTTATTTAATAAAATAATAGATAGTGTGAACTGCAAAACTTTTATTGTTTTCGGTGTATAAATATTTAATTTTAACGAATTGAATTGGGAAAACCTCAAGAAAAATCAAAGCTTAACCATTATCACTATTGAGAACTAACCAGTAGACAATTCATAGCACAGTAAACTTTACTTCTTTTTTTATTTAAACAAGAAGTTAATTTAATAGTTTTCATTACAATTAAAAAATTTGTATTTGGGTTTTAATTCAATTTTAGATAACTACTTGATATAGTTGTACCTTAAAGTATATAAAAAAACTAGCACTTTTTTAGCCACTAGATTTCGTTACCAAAATAGTTCTTTTCTCAATATCATTATTCATAACTACTTCTACTTAAAACTGTCTGAATTTATTGTTATTATTATTTTGTTATTATTTATTACCGTGATGTAATGCATACATATTTACATACAAAATGTTATACATAGATATGCCCCTATAGAGATGAAGCAAATCATCTGTGCATAGGCCCATTTGGAATTTGGAATGAATAAAATTAATTTATTGTTTACATAGCACTTTTAGAAATACTATTTCTGTTTACTGTTTTAGGTAGTTTGAAATCTATGTTAAAGTATGTCGAATGATTTTATCATCTGACCCCATTTAAAAACTTTTTAAATATGAAAAGAAACAGTAGATATTCCAAAAAATTACAGGAAAATGTTTTTCCTTAAATAGTAAGAAAGTTAAATTTAAAATCCCCACGTGCTTGAAGCTTGCGACATTTGAATTGTATAACGTGAAGTGTGTCAATTTTGAAGTCAAACTATGGGAAAAACTATGACCAATATTAATGTTATATATTGATCACTAAAATTTAAGAAAATATACAAAAATTTTGCTTTTCTTAAGACCTATATATAAGTCGAGAGTCGGATAATTTTTTTATAAATTTATACAATTGTATAATACAAAAATTTTTACTCAATTCACTTCAATCATTAGCTGCTATGTTCACATACATAGGTTACATAAATCAACATAAATCACGAGCTATCACGAGCCTTATTTTGGTCAATTTTGGTGGTAAATATAAATATGATTACTAATTAATTATTTATTTATTTTTTTAGAAAAACTTATTATCTATGAAAAAGATGAAATATCTCGTGTGATTCAGTATCAACTTTCCCTTTTCCAACTTTTATCAATGGAAGGAAATCAAAATTTATCAAAGCACGTGGAATTTATAACCTCACTTTGCTTCCTATCTTATTTTATCTGTTCAATGATATAATTCTCTTAAACTACCTACTACACGAAATTATTTCAAAAATGGTAAGTATAAGTGGGAGCTTTCACTGAAGTTTGTTAAATAGATTCTTTGTTTTCAATTATATTCATGTTTATTTTTTAGGTTAAATTCCGTTAAGTAGGTACTTATGAAGTGGAACAAATACCTTTAACGTATTTTTTTTAAATTTAAATTTGCTAAATGTTAATACAAATTTACGTAGACATATGTAAGTAAAACTTTCACGAGCTTTTACTTGCCTTACATCAATACCTACATTATATTGAAGTTTCTTTTTTGAGAAAGTTCAAATATTTGATATTACTTTGCATTAATGCTGAACTTTTGATAGAACTTCATTAAAACTAAGTCAGTAACTCTCATATTTTGACAATAAATGTTGATGTTAACTAAATTCATTTATTACACAAATAAATTAAACAAAAATTGTATTATTTGCATATGTTCTTCTGAAAAGCAAAAGCTTGTATCAAGATATTATTTTTTTCTGCATAACTTTTCTCATTAGACCATTGTGCAATATTATTTTAAACACTTGAAGCAATTGAAACATTAAAGCTTTTTAAAATAGAGCTTTATGGGAATTTAGTAAACATATTTACATACGATTAATGTTTACAGTAAGCAGGTAAACTAAATAAATTTCAATTTAACTTTTTTTAGGTAAAAAGGTGATAAAAGTTTCGAAAGCATTTATTTAAATATATTGTATTTAATTAAGCAGTAGTTTATTACAGTAAATGTCAATTTGTTTGTATAATGATTTTTGGCTACACTACTATTCTTATTAGACCATTATGTTTACTTGAAGCAATGGAAATATCAAACTTTTTACAATGGAGCTTTTCAGGAATTCAGTCATCACATTTACATACGGTTAATGTTAACGGTAAATAGGTAAACTAAATAAATTAAAAAAAGCTTTCAATTTAACTTTTTTTAGGTAAAGGGATGGTAAAAGTTTCAAATGCATTAATTATTATATATATTTTTAACTAAGCAATAATCTATTACATTAAATGCCAGTTTAATCAACGGATTAATTGCAACCTAATACTTAGTATTTCATTCACTTGTATCCTTTTGTATAAATAATGTGAATATCTTTTTACTTCCGTTACTCTTAAGTACGCTAAAGCTTTAAGCAAGCCATTCACGCTCCGACTTGCAGTCCAATTAGTGATTCGCCTTTCGAAGTTGGATCTAAAGTCGGACCGTGAATGGTGTTGTTGGAAGTTGGATGTCTAGAGGATCATTTAGTCCGACTAGTTGGACTGCAAGTCGGAGAGTGAATGGCCTGCTTTAGGTGAAAATTTGGTTTCAAGAGAATCGGAAAAGTTTTTCATTTTCTAATGTTACTGACGTTAAGCTAAGATAACTAATAATTTTGTATTTGTTTTGTAAAGAAAAGCAAAAAAATTATGTTATAATATTTCGATTAGTGTTCGGAATCTAAAATTTATTAATGTCAAGAGCTTTTTCATATATTTATGAACTCAGACAAAAATTTAATTTTGAAATCAAATTTTTTGATTTAAATATATTTTTAAAATAAAGATAAGTATAATGTAATTTATTCAAACTTAAAATCTACGTTTCTTGCAGAAAATAACTCGTATCCTTTTGTATAAATAATGTGAATATCTTTTTACTTGTGTTACTTAAGTAAGCTAAAGCTTTAAGCACAAATTTGGTTCCAATAGAATCGGGAAAGTTTTTTGTTTCCCAATGTTATTTACGTTAAAGTCAGGTAACTCGGTAGTTTTGAATTCGTTTTGTCAAGAAATGAAAAAAAAATATGTTATAATATTTTGATTAGTGTTTGGAAAATATAATTTATTAATGTCAAGAGCTTTTTCATCTATTTATGAATTCAGACGAAAATTTAATTTTGAAATCTAATTTTTTGATTTAAATATATTTTTAAAATAAAGATAATAATTTATTTTTAAATTACAGTAAATCCATTTGATCCAATAGATTAAATTTATTTAAATTAATTATTTTTAAATTAAATAATCGACGTTTTTTGCGGAAAATAATAATGCCCATAGATGAGCTTTTTCAACAACATTTCTCTTATTGTAAAAGCTTTATTTACAGTTCTATCCTCACGAAAGATTTCATTCGAAAAGCATATAAAGTATCTTTATAATTACACTTGATACTGTGGAATTATTATAGAAGGATTACCCGGAAAACCAGGAAAACATACAGAATGAATAAAGAAAATATTTGAGAAAATTATCAACTTTTTTGTCAATCCATATTGTTTAAGTCCTTGTCTTTTTAAATATAATAATTAAATTGTGGGCAATAAGGACGAAACTTCTTGTGGAATATTATTTATTTTCGTCAGTCATTCCTGACTTCTGTTCGGGCTCTATAATGAAAATACATCATTTTACAGCTTATTTTTATGACATTTGTGGAGTAATTTTTAATTTTGGTTAGTATTTAAATAATGTTATTGAAATTTAAAAATTTTTGCTTGGATTTCACATTAATTAACTAAGATTTATATCGACTAAAACTTATGAATTGTAATTTATTTATTTATAATTTGTAATGTTTTTCATTATAGAGCCCTGAAGAAGTCAGGAATGATTGACGAAACGTTGGCGATAAAATAAATAATATTCCACAAGAAGTTTCGTCCTTATTGCCTACAATTTAATTATTATATATTTTTCAATGTTCTAATAGTATGAAATAATTAATCGTAAACAGTGATAAATCTCGCTAAATTGCTCAACTTATTTTTATGGGAATACTTCATTTGTTATTACTATTTCTTTTCGTGTCTATTCTAGAATCAACGCCGAAATATTTACGTTTCTTTGCCGTTTTTGCAAAATTCAAAAATGGAACCTAGAAATCTGGAACTATATCAAGGATGTTCGACACAACGAAACAAGTTTTGCACATGTGGAATGCAATACAATCAAGCCGAAACCAGTTTCTGTCGAATAAAAAAAGAAGAAAATTGCAGCTGATCAACTATTTCCTGTCCACAAGATAAAAGAATGAAGAAACAGCACTAGTTGAGTGGGAACTAGCAGAGAGCAAAAGCAATAAAACGACTAATGTTGTCCTTATTTAAAATATTATTTCAATGGTCATACTTTCTATTTCTGTTTCACAGGCAGACAGTAGACTTCAGACATTTTCGTCTCTGTTTCGGAAGGTTTTGTGAATATGAGTGGAAAAGAATTGGATGGAGTTGGTTTGGAGGATGTATATATATATTTATATATATATATATATATATATAGCGACGATGGAAAAGGAAACGATAGGAGAGGGGTTTAGGTTCTGTTGCGTGCCTATTTTATTCGGAGTATAGATTTTCGTTTTTCGTTTCGTTCAGGCATCGAGAATCAGCTGCTGGGTGTTACGGGTTCATCTTTTCGTTGGATTCGTAATGGTTTATGTTGACGATTATAACGATGTGGAATAACAGAGGTACTGCTTATTATTGTAATCAGCAGTGGAATATAGTGGGGAGAATAGGCTTCATGGGGGTTTATTTCGATGTCATTCGGCATTTATTTTCTTTGGGGTTTTAAAAGTATGTAGTTTTTTGTTCGGTTCTTTTTGTAGTTCTGCGCTTTGTTCAGCATATATTTGAAAATGTGTTCATGCCTGGACGTGGTTAATCTCTTGCCAGCTGGGGACTTCATGCGATGTACTAAGAGCACATAGAAGCAAGTACGGACTGTTACGTAGATCGTTATGCGACGCTAGCGAGTTGTGCTTAATATTTCAACAGAATGTTTTAGTGTTGTGATCAAATTTATTGAAATTCTTAGGAATATATAAGTTGTATTTTTGTGTAAATTTTTTTTAAACAATTTGTGTTTTCAAGTGGTTTTTTTTCCCAATAGTTTCTGTAAATTCCATTTAATATGATACCTAGTGAAATATGTTATCATCGTTTAAAATCAAGTTGTTTCAAACATAAAGGCATACAAATTTATTCCTGTGAAATGTAGTTTTTGTCGCTTAACATTCAAAATTAAAAAAAAAATAGTTATCTAACCGATAAATTGGTTGTGTCCATAATTTATGTAATAGATGATAAAATTCAGATTCTCAGCTTTTATTTTTTTCAATAAGAAGACAATTCCGGTTGTTTAAGATCGGTTTTTTTTATTTAATATTTTTACTATTCAATTAGGCTACGTTTCGTTACGTATCATAACTTCATCAGGCTTCTTGATTCACAAAAATAAAATATTTTCTAATTGAATAGTTAAAATATTAAATAAAAAAACCGATCTTAAACAACCTGAATTGTCTTCTTATTGAAAAAAATAAAAGCTGAGATCTGAATTTTATCATCAATAAGTTCAACCTTTGCATTTCTGAACATAGTACTTAAATTTTAAAATAGTATTGTTTAACTATTAACCAAATATAAAATCGAATATCTACAGAAATTTTATTTTACTAATTTTTTCCACGTCTTCCTTCGTAAAAAATCATTTCATTTCCGGTACTAACAAATTGTTTTAAATTCCTCTTCGATGTTTTAAAATATTTAATTAATTTCAACAGAAAGCATTTCAATATAAAAAAAAAAAACAAGAACAGGTTTCCATATTAAATTGAAACAACTTTGATTGAAAGCTTTTTATCTTACAAAAACGATAAGTTTTTACTGACTGTTCCTATTTAAAAATAAAATATTTTCAATTTAAATTCAATAAATACCATACACATTACATGTAAATTTAGTGAATTTATTTTTGTGAATCAAGAAGCCTAATGAAGTTACGATACGTAACGAAACGTAGCTAATTGAATAGTTAAAATATTGAATAAAAAAGCCGATCTTAAACAACCTGAATTGTCTTCTTATTTAAAAAAAAATTATATAATATTATTTATTTTTAGTAGGATAGTGGACTTTTCTTTATTGAGATGTATATTGTTTACTTTATATTAAGAAGCCTGATGAAGGTCAAATAAAGGACCGAAACGTCGCTAAATTAATAATTAGTATATGAATTTACATCCTTTAAATCCACTATCCTATTAAAAATAAAAAATATAGTTAACTAACAATTTAATAACTTTCACCAAGTTTTTTCAGTAAAACTTTCAAAGAAATCTGATCATTATTTTCAATTTTTTTCGATGAAAATCTGTGGAAAACTCAGTGATTCATTTGTTCAATTAATTTTTTAGTAATGACCCAAAATTCTTAAGAAATTCCAAGATCATAGTTTGTGAAAATTGGCAACAAAAATTAGTTTTCGTTAAGGATAAATGTTTACACATATGCCTACTTTTGAAATATATTGTTATAAATATTATTGGTTCACAGAAGATTTCATTGAATACAAAATTATTGAGCACTGTTTTTCACAAAAATAAAATTATGATCAATTCGGTTTAATATTTTTTGTAATAGTAATGTGAAACAAATTAAAAGTTTCATAGAAAAATATACTTATGACAAAAAGCTCACATTGCAAAAACTTTGAACAACTCAAGCATAGTTATGTAAAGCTTTGCAAGAAGCATTATATTTTTAAGTATATTTTACTAATAAAATGTTTCATGTTAAGTTTTTTCAATGAAGAAATGTTTTTTTTCCATTATAAATTTTCATGATCTGTATTATGTATTTTTTATGAGTTTATTTCAGTAGATACTACCTATTATTAACTGTTGAAAAATTGTCTGAAATTTGGATTTGAATGCAAATAAAACACTTCACTTTAAACTGGTTTTATTATTACTTTGAAATTTATTTTTCGAAGTACGAAAGCCCTAAAACTTTCTACTTTTCATACACAACAAAAGTTTTATACGTTTTAAGCCTTCAAGTTATAACTTTTCAAAGGAAGAAAAGAATATTTGCAAAGATCAATTCTTTCATATAAGGTTTTAAAAATCGTTGGGATATAAAACATGAAGGTATATGCATAAAAGTCTTTAATATTATTGGTTTTTTTATCGTTTCAGTTATACTGTTATGAAAATCAAGGTTTTGATTAAAAAATGGAATTTAATGTTTTTCGATTGTGGATATTTTTCAATAGGATTTTTTCATGCTATTTTGGTCGGGAGATTTACATTTTTCAACCGATTTTGAAAATGAAACGGTTATTAGAAAGGATATGATCAAGAAGGACTATTTTACAAAGAAAATGTAGAGTACTCTATTAAAAATCAACCTGATATTTCAACCAAAACGTTATTAAAAGATACAACTATTGATAGAATCCCTGTTTACCTATACATTAGGGTGATTTTTTTTTGCTCCCATGCCGAAATTTTGTGGAAATACTTCAAGAAAAATTCCCTGAAAGTTTGAGCTCTTAATATTAATATTAAGTACTCGTTCAAAGCGTGTGAATATTTTCCATTTAAAATACACGTAAACTTTGATTTTTTTTTTAAATTTTTATAGTTCAGCGGCATTTTATGGTATCGCCTCGCTCAAAGCCGGGATTTTTTTACAATTGTATGCTCTACAAAAGTGCCTATTTTTAATAATTTTTAATAAGGAATAAAAAATTAATATTTTCTTAAATTTTACTCAATAATCCGTAAAAATTTTATAGTAAGAGAAATTCAAGGCTCAATATCTCGAGAAATATCGATCTTAGCAATTTGGTTTTCTGGAACTATTTTGTAGGAAATTAAATTTCCTATAAATTTGGCATTTACATTTTTTCTATAAGTCTTGTAATTCATGAGTTACTGAGAGAAAACCGAGAAATCTATGAAAAATCTAGGTTTAGTGACCCGTACTACCTCGCCCGTGTAAATTACGATTTTGCCGCAATAGCCACTTTTGTAGAGCGTACAATTGTTAAAAAATCCCGACTTTGAGCGAGGCGATACCATAAAATGCCGCTGAACTATAAAAATTTAAAAAAAAAATCAAAGTTTACGTGTATTTTAAATGGAAAATATTCACACGCTGTGAACGAGTACTTAATATTAATATTGAGAGCTCAAACTTTCAGGGATTTTTTTTTGAAGTATTTCCAACAAAATTTCAGCATGGGAGCAAAAAAAAAAATAGTCCCAAAAAAAAATCACCCTACTATACATAGCCAATTAAACCATACATTTACGATTCTAAATAGCAGAAATCTCCAAACTTTACAATTGATGATAGAACTTTCACCAAAATCATTGGTTGTAAAAATATTTTCAGTTTGTAATTTTTGTACACAGAAATTAATCTTCAATTATTAATTTGTCAATCAGATATTTTTTGTTAGCCACTTAGAATTAGTAGACCAATTATTCAACTAATAAAGATCCAATGGTGGTAATTACTTTTATTTCCTTTCTTTATTACAAATTCGTTCATTCTTTTCTTGAATTTCTTGGATGGAAAAGATTTACCTAAAACCTTCATTTTTTTAAAACGACAAACGGTAAGTGCTTTTTACTTATAAATCACGAATTTTTAAATTTAACTTTTATATTTCAACAGGATGATTAACTTGTAAGACTTCCGCGATATTTCATTACCGAATCGTATTTTCATATTTGTGGCGTAGTAAATTTATTACTTAATAGCATAACGTCGTAAAAATATAATCAATCATTTATAATTGTTAGAACCAATTTGTTCTTTTTTCAATCGTACTAGTTATTCAATTTACATATGTAAAAACTCAATTGAAACTAACAATATTCGATAAGAACAAATTGTATATTTGATTTTTGATTCAATTTAGAAAATTATAGTCCTTTGTGTTTTCAAAAGCCAACCGTTAATAACTAGGTAGATTATCAAATGAAATGCATTTAACACTTTCAAGTTGATTGTTCAAAAGAAACTATTTTCGATTTGTAACTTGACACTAATTTCAGGAAATTTCATTAAACCATTAACAAAACTAACATTGTTTTATGGTAATTCTTAAACATAGAAACTAATCAATCAAACGGATCAAATTACAAAAAAAAAAACTGCAACAAAAATTTGATTTAGAAAACAAACTTGGCTAGAAGCAAATGCGATGTTTGCTAATTCCAAATAAAACAATAATTTCTGTGCGAAATTTTCTAACGGCTGACTAAATTCATTTAGTATCAAGGCAAATGTTGTTTAATCTAATTTTATAATCTAATGTACAACTCTGAGGCAATTAAACTTTGTGTTGATACATAGTGGTGGAGTGGAACTTTGTTGTGATGGTTATATTGGTGGTGGTTCCGAAACACTGTGTGCTGTAATTATCCGATTTCTGCACTACCATTTCTATATTTCCCATCCTACCTACCACCAGATTCCATACAACCCATATGTAAATGAATAAGTCCCCATTTCCCGTTAAACACGTGTTTAGAAATTGTTGCAAACGTTCTATATTATTTCCCTAGCCTTTAAATTTCCTCTCCATACCTTTAGATTCCCATTGAAATTTTCATTAACTTTATTTTTAATGGAAAAGTTAACATAAGTCGTAATTTCATTCAAAGCTTGAGCACATACTACAGACAATGTAATCAGTTCGACATCCCGCAAATATATAAGAAGGGTTTTTAAATTATATCAAGAATAAGAAGCCAAAACCAATTTCGATGGTGGTGGTGGTGGTTTCTATAAGACTTCCAAGTTAAACCTGTCTTCCGAAATTGATTGGATTTCTACGTTGAAGGATTGCAGACAGGCGCTCACATGTCCTAAAACCTAAGCCAAAATAATATTACTGTTCTCGAGGAAATTCCCTCCTTATTTTCATTTGTCTTATATATTTGGTGCACAGGCTTATAAAATCTCCCCACTGTAACATAATTTGAAAGCATATATCAAGTCTCTCAAAGCTCTATTCACCTAACTGCTTTACCACTTAATACTAGCAACATTTGTAATTCCATTGGTGGCAAAAAATCGATTTTTTTTCCTTCTATCAATGGATGTTTTCTGAATTATAAGAAATTTAAATAAAAATATCAAATTTTCTCGAGGAAAATCGACAAGGCTGAGGTTGGCTGAGGTCACAAAGGTATAGAAACTACAATATATTTAATAGAAACCAATTGGACACTTAATCGGCTAGACAAAGAAATGCTTAATTGTATATATGTAATGCTTAAATGTAAATGTATGTAAAAAGAAAAAGAAAATATCGAGAATAATCTCGTCCAGAACAAAGGATACTAGAAAAAATAATATATAACTATGCAAAAACTAAATCTACAGTAAAACAGGTAACTAGATACTTTGATAAGCAAAAATTTACAAACAAGTCAAGTGCTAGTGCTCGAATTTAAAGATTTTACATTTCCCAAAAAATAATTCTTTAATTTTCGAGATTGAATCAATTACCATTCTTAAATTTATTTCATGACAATTTTAAAGGAAAAAAAATTTTTCTAGCTTCTGCCGACATTGGGCTTTATTTTTTCAGTGTTAACCTTTAGATTTGACATAACTTTTGCTTAAAATAAAGCTTATTAACGTAATAAATACTTTTAACTTTTCCACCAATTTTTGAAACTTCCCTAAAGATTCATGTTTTCCCTTCTATTTAATTTTTTGGAGCATAAATGAGGTTTTCCAGCATGCATTTAAACTCTAGATGTCTCTACTTGTATAGGACAATCAGAATAGGACATGTGAAGCATGCGTACAAGATAGTCAACTTAAGAAATAAAATCCACATGTCCGATAATGAACAAATAGGAGGAAAATAAAAGGAAAATATCTGAAATTGGTAATTAAATATTCTAATTTATTCATTACAATTTAATTTAAACGAAAATGCACTAATTTTAGGGTTTTAAAGCAATGCTTAGTGGCGATTAGTATAAATGATTTCACTTTCGAAAAATAGGTTATGTGACCGAAGAAAAATGTGGTTATGTGAAAAAATGGCGCCTGCTTTACCACGTGTTTTAGCCACTGGAAACTACTATTTCAAGCAATTAGTTCTATTGGAAAAACCTTTTGTTAAGTAAAAATTAGCAACTGCAACTAGATCATGGCATTTTAGTTAATGTTTTAAGCAATTTGGGTAAGTATCAAATAAATAATTATGTGAATTTATCACATAGTTATAAAATCCTTTCCAAAGGACTAAAACGATTATATAATGAAATAATTTGCTTTTAAGATGAAATTGCATCTACATAAGAATAAGAGATGTGCCCAAGATGGAAAATTTCAAGTTTTAGAGGAAAACTGCATTTGTATGAATGGTAATTTTCAAAAGTTTAGATAAATAGTATAAGAATTATGTTGACTATTATCTCAGTATTTTAGCAGTCTTAGAATGAAATCTAATTCAAATTGTAGTCCCAATATTGAAACAATATCGTAATGTCTCGAATCCGGGACGAAACCAGGAAAATTTCGTCTTGTTTCGTTTTCATCTCTAATATGAATTCTACATAGAAAAGCGGTAGATGATGGAAGGATTAATATATCATCGTTTGCACAATATTAGGTAAATAAAACTGAGGTTAATAAAAACTAGCGCATATTAATGTTTTATAACCATTACTTCACGAATTTATCATAAGTAGGTACCAACAATTACAGTGGTGGACAAAGGCTAAATAAAAATTGTTCTAATTGTTTTAACGAAGAGAGGAGAGAATATATTTTGTACAAATATGCTGTAGAAGGGGTACGATCACTCGGAAAATTGAGGGGAAATGAACGTATAAGTTTAACATGGAGTTTATGGAACACGTTCACTCTAGTTATTCAACCTCTATAGCTAGCAACCGATTTTATTACTTATCACGAAATTTATTTTAAACTAATGTTTCCTACTAAATTTTTTTTCAATAAGTACTATTTTAATTTGAATAATAATTACCCCACAATATTGTTAGAGCTTTAAATATGCGTAAGTAGTATAGTAAATATAAATATTACAGCGTTTTAGTGTTATATCGCGTATACCAGTTGGCCTAAGGAAGCTAGGGTACGATGCTCAATACAACATGTATGTACTTTAATTCCTGTATCTCCTAAACTATTGCAGATATCATTATGAAACTTCTGGTGTATTATAAGTGTACTTTCGGCTATATTTTGAAATAAAAAAATCAAAAATCAAAATGATCGAAGTTACTAAAATTCTGATTTGAAAAGTTTACTTCCGGTTTTGTGTATTAAAAAAATAAAAATGTCCAGTTTTATTTTATATTTAGAAAGACCAGTTAATTTTCTATTTAAACTGCCATATTTAATGTTTTAAAAATAAAAAATTTAATTCCAAAAATACGAATTTCATTAACGACAATTATTTAGAAGCGTATAACTTGGAAAATAATCATCATTCGAAAAAAATATTTTGTATCCACATTCATACTTACTAGTAGTACATTTATGCCAAATATGAACAAATTTCAGAACATCACTTTTTTTCGTTGTCCGCTTTACGTGAAATGCCCCATTTATCAATCAACGATTCGACATAATTTGGATACGTTTCACCAATAATTATGAACATCACGTTTTTCTGTTAAATAAAAATTTAAAACCTAATTTTCGGGCCCCAAAAATTACGGCCTCTAGGCACGTGCCTAGGTTGCCTAGGCTTTAGTCCGCCGCAGTATAGTTGCAAAATGTTCAAAATTTTAGGAATTATTGTATTAGCAAAATAAGATTTTTTCGCTGACTTTGAACAGTTACACTGTGTATACAATATATAAAATATATTGCAGTCCAATATATTAACATAAACTTGAACAGAAGTTCAAACAAAAATATTCGTGACGTATTGCCCAGATACGTATTTCGATTGCCAAGCAATCTTCATCAGTGGTCATCAAGTAGTTTGGATCACTCCGTAACTGCGTAACTCCGTGCTTGGCAATCGAAATATGTATCTGGGCAATACGCCACGAATATTTTTGTTTGAACTTCTGTTCAAGTTTATGTTAAAAAATTGGACTGCAATATATTTTATATATTGTATACATATTGTATTAGCTTTTTCCGATGATTGAAATTTAAACTTCAATATGTCTGAAATATTCATTTCTTTATACTTAGATTATGATAGATTACTGTTGTACAAAGAAACTTAAACAGCAGGAATTGTTGTTATTCAAAAACCTATTGCAGATTTCAATGAAAGCTATATATCCACAAATGATTAGATCATTCAATTAAAGTATCAGTAAAAATGAAAAATGACTCAAAAATATTTTAATATAAAAGTTATCCCTCATTCAAAAAGTTTTAAACGTGGCTAGGCTAGTGTCTCTCATATGTCGCATCTGCCACTAACACCCATTGTTAATTTTATTTGTTGAAACTTTTCCATAAATTTTTGATCAAAAATATTAAAATATATTGGTAAAATGTTTTATACTCAATGCATAACCAGAGAAAAAAGTGTGGCATTTTTTAATTTTAACCAGATTTTTTCCGTTTAAATAAGAGGTATATGTACCAAACCGAGCCAAATGGATTTATAAATCATTCTGTTCAAATCATATAAGAAACATGAAGGTTTTCACATGTCATTGTTGTACGCAAAATGTTTTCTACATTTCATTTGTAATTTCCCCTAATCCTTCACGTCTGTCTTTCTTACCGGTATACAAGATATGAATTTTTTGAACAAAGTGAAATATTACCTTCTTTTTTTTTGTGGTAAACTTTTTCCTAAAAGTCCCCATGAAACATACAGAAAAACATAAATAAATTTCAAAGTACATGACAAACTTTTTTGAAATGATTTCAAAATTATTTCCCTTCTTTTTAAATATATGGGTGTAGAGGATATATTCACCGATTCAACTGTTTCAGATTGTGCTTTAATCAAGATTTAGATTCACGAGCAATAAATAACAACCCCAAGAGAAATTTCCTATTTATACACGGAACTCTCGAAAGTCTAAGGCATATTACCATAATGCAGGTAATTAGAAACGGAGTTTTTGAGTTGGTTTCAGTTTTAAATCAGATGCTAAAATTGGATTTGTAATTATATTTGGTGGATACTTTGAAAGATATGATCACAAAAGGGAAAAGCTACACAAAAGGAGCAATAGTGGAAATAAATTCAAGGTATTTAATATTGAAACTATTGGAAATCATTAGCAATTGTTTCATTAAAACTTTAGTTGAAAATTTTGAGAGAATATTGTCAAAGAATTATCATTATAGTTATTTACAATTCAAGTAGACTATTAATCTCTGGAATGTCCCTGAACGTGTAATTACGAATATTTCTTATGTAAATAGATTTAAAAAAATAAAAATGATAAATAGATTGAATATTCAACAACCAAAATAAGAATTTTAGTGCACCTTATCCCTTGCATATGATTTTACATATCCTGAAATATTTCAAGTCCTAAAAAAGCTAGGGGTATCTTGATATTAAAATTACTGATTTTCATAATTTAATAACATATCACTTACTTGAATAAAAGAAATTATTATTTTGATTAATGAGCACTACTTCAATTATCACTTGAATCTCTTTTTGCATCATAATCAAATGAAATTTATTGTTTAAAAACAAATGAAGTATGAATAAGTCAAGCATTGCACTAATACCCTATGCCAGAACACACACGTTAATGTACGGTGGCTATTAGCCAATAGGGTTACGAGATTTAAAGATTTTCTTTTGTTTTGATTGTTGAAAATTTGCAAATTTAAAGAAATCCCTTCCACATTCAATGCCAATGCATATAATATTACATTTAAACAGCATAGTAGGTAGATATTGAGCGCAAAATTGGTTTTTATTTTAATTTCTTTCCTAAAAATTTAAAAACAAAATCAGATATATCTATATTAGACTGATTCAAAAAAAATGATGATTTTTTTTTCTTAATTATATCGAAAATATTGTTGGGAATGACAAAAAAAAATCCTGTGAAAGTTCAAGCTCTTAATATTAATATTAAGAGGTGCCGCATTGCAAATTTCGATTTTCCATTTCAAATAACATGGGAACAATATTCTCTTGCGCTTTGGAGTTTTATAGCTCACGTTGGTGACAATATTTCGGAATGACTAAGATATATTCTTATAGAAAATTGAACGATCTACAAAAAAGGTCTTGTGCAAGTTTTTGATATATTTATTCCTTCAAAAGTTATTCGAGGTCAAAGTTGAACTAAAGAGAAATTTTAATATTTTTTCAATTTTTTGACGCAACCATCAATTTTATGAGAAAATTTTATAGGACATTTTTTGTAGAGCACTTTTTTTTCTATAACTTATGTCTATAAAAGTTTTTGATATTTTTCACAGGTCCTAAGTTATTTTCGATATAATTAAGAAAAAAAAATCATCATTTTTTTTGAATCAGTCTAATCTATATGATATGGAAAACTTAAAAAAAATATTTTTATAGCGGTACCAAAATTATTTCATGACTAATTTTTTATTCAAAAAAATGTTATTTTTTAGTGATTTTATATGGTAACAGAGTTAAGAGTTGTTAATTTTTTAGAAACAAGGAACTATCATCCCCTATAGCGCATTAAAATTTTAGATCAATTGTTTAAGTAAAATGTAAGAAAAAAAAAATTTTTGGTCTTTCACAAATACTAATTAAAGTAGAGATCTAAAATTTTCAGGATCTTAGTGTTTTATTAGTACCTACAAAGTATAATTTAAATATCTTCCCGCAATCAATTCATCATGCACTTTACCCTAAGCACTTTACCTTCTAGGCCTTAAATTTATTTATAAGTATTTAAAAATTTTGTCAGATATTCTTTTAAAATATAATTTTCACTTAAAAAAAAAAGATAATTAGGGACTATTGTTGGTATGCGCATTGTTTGTTTTTTTTAGACTGTAGCATTGACTAAATCGTACTCTTCTGGAATTCCAAGTAGCAGCCTCGTCGCTGAACTCAAAATCAATACTTGAATGAAAAGAAGATAAAAATGCTGATAATGAAATAATTCACATCGTCCAAATCCGGTCGGTACTACAACTACATACATTCATATACACAATAGATAATTGAAGAGCTTAATTCCGAACGGAAAGCTCTGAGGTAACCAACTTCCGTATTTCAAGCCAACAATCAATTCCACATCCCTTGCATTCATCCCCCACATACATAACCAAAAGATGTTACTAGATGTTTCAAATCATTTCCAACTATTGAAAAACTGTTCAAAACTTGTCAAGAATTTCAATTAGTCTTCTCATATATTCCCATTTAATTACACCCAAGCAAGTGTTTTTATTGTATTTATTTTAAATAAAATCTCAACCTTATAGTACAAACGAATATCGTAAAATGCTTTTATAACTTATTTTATGACTCAAATTCGAGTTGAAGGCGCCATAAAACGCACGATGAAGAAACTATTTAAAATTCAAAACGGGAAAAAAAAACTGAAATTCTATTAAGTTTGGTCTGTCTTTTATTCGTTTGTATACTATTGTCCATTTTTTTTTAATATTTAAAAAATTTACATAGAAATAATAAAAACGTTACAACATGGTTCGTTTAGTGTTGAAGTTTTCGGTATCTGTATATATTTTAAAGCTGGCAACATTGTACAATAATAGTATAGTGAAAGCACTCTGGGGGGTTTCTGGATTAAATAAGGACTCGGCATAAATAAATGGAACAAAACGAGACAGGACGACAACAAAACTGGTTCGAAATCTCCCCAATACCATTGTAGATTTCGTATATATTTTATGGGTATGTATATGTATGGTGGATGGGTTTTGTAGGCTGAAGAATTAACGCACCGAATAAGGACAGTAAGGGTAGGTATTCGGTACTCGTCCTTATTCCACTTTAAGAGCAAGAGAGCGAAGCTTTTACTAAAGCTTTATATATAACAGTGATAGCAATGCGTAAGGTGCCAGCAATAGATCTCAGATGTATTCCTTTATATTAATTATAATAATGACACATTATGTGAAGCGAACAATTTGAAAAATTGAAACGCAAAAAGCTTCTTAAAAAAAGCTCACTGTCAACTTAATTTAGATGAAATGTGAACATTAATTTTAATTATACGAAAAAGAAATTAATATTTAAATTGTGATCTGTAAATTTAGACATTTTCAACCCCAACGTTTTTTTTTTATCTACCACCGAAAACGAATAGGTTCGGTGTAATTATTCCGAGAACGTAAGTATTTCAATCGTTAAATTTAAACAAAGGTACACGGATCGTATACCTACACTTTCTACCCTTCTTTTAAACACATTTTCGAATATAATGAATTTAATTTCCAATAATAAAAAAGCACGAACGTTCAAAGCTCTGTTTCAGATATATAAAAAAAAACGAAGATTTTTAATTTTGTTAATAGAAACAGTCTGTGAAAACTTATCGTTTTTGTAAGATAAAGAGCTTTCAATCAAAGTTGTTTCAATTTAATATGGAAACCTGTGCTTGTTTTTTTTTTTTATATTGAAATGCTTTCTGTAGAAATTAATTAAATATTTTAAAGCATCGAAGAGGAATTTAAAACAATTTGTTAGTACCGGAAATGTAATGATTTTTTTCGAAGGAAGACGTGGAAAAAATTAGTAAAATAAAATGTCTGTAGATATTCGATTTTATATTTGATTAATAGTTAAACAATACTAATTTAAAATTTAAGTACTATGTTCAGAAATGCAAAGGTTGAACTTATAGATGATAAAATTCAGATATCAACTTTTATTTTTTTAAATTAGAAGACAATTCAGGTTGTTTAAGATCGGTTTTTTTATTTAATATTTTTACTATTCAATTAGAAAATATTTTATTTTTGTGAATCAAGAAGCCTGATGAAGTTACGATACGTAACGAAACGTAGCTAATTGAATAGTAAAAATATTAAATAAAAAACCGATCTTAAACAATCTGAATTGTCTTCTTATCTTGAACTTATATTTATAATAATTCAAGTACCTAACTAATTAGAAAAACCTCTTAATTTTTGCCTAAAATTATTTCTACTACCTACAGTAAAGTTTTAATAATTTATGTCTGAATTTTAAAATTGAATAGTTTAAGTATAAGTTTTGGAAAATCTACTAGGTTACCAAGGATAATCAAGCTAAAGAAATACATAAAAAAGAAATTCAATCTTGCAATGTATCATGGGAAATGTGTCAACTAGAATACTAGCTCAAATTTTCTTAGTAACTAATTAATAATGTTCTTGGGAAGTTGGATTTAAATAATAAGACATTATTTTTCAAATTATCTCAACGTTTCGTTGGTATTTATTTCCAACTTCTTCAGGAGAATTTTTGATGTTAACATCCTTGTTGTAAATACTGGCTTTTTAACAAGATAACCGTTAAAAAGTTAATTTTTACAACGAGGATGTTAACATCAAAAATTCTCCTGAAGAAGTTGGAAATAAATGCCAACGAAACGTTGAGATAATTTGAAAAATAACATCTTATTATTTAAATCCAAGTTCCCAAGAACATTATTAATTATTTACCACACCATGGATGAGAGCAACCAGGAATTTCTTAGTAACCTTTGGTTACCTTACCAAAAATTACATACTTTCTGACTTAAGTTAGTACTCCAGATTGGAATATCTTCTTATACCTATTTTACTTTACATCAAGTATTCTGCAGCAGCAATATAGAAAACTAATCCTTCAAAAACTAAAACCAATCCAGATCAATAAAAATACAAGAAAAAAATCAAAATAAAAGTGAAATAACCTAATTTGTTCCAGACAATTTAGCCACACTTGGAAAAGTACTACATTTTTCCTAGCTATCAATTCCTGGGTTAGTAGATGGAAAATTCTTATAAATCTATCTAAAAACGTCGCCAAAATTTTCTCTCTAAGATGTTTCTCCAACCAACTGGAACCTATTGTGCTGGATCACTTGGAAATTCCGTGGAGTGAGAAAAAAAAACCCTGTTAAATATCTGGGCATACTTCTGGACTCAAAATTAACCAGGCAAAGCTATATTTTAAGTAAAATCAAAAAAGCCAACACTTGATTCATCCAACTATACCCACTTATCAACAGAAGGTCTCGTCTAAGTATGGAATGTTCACTGATGATATACAAATCAGTCATTATACCACTTCTCACATACTCTTGCGCCATCTGGCTTCCATCTTCAAAGAAAAATTACAATGGCCTACAGGTGGTCCCAAATAGAGTCTTGAGAATCATCACTAAAGCTCCATGGAAAAATAACCAAATTTATCAGGAAATAAACGTCCCATACATAAAAGACTTTCTAATCCAACTCACAAGGAATTTCCTTAACGGCCTAGAAAATTGTCCTAGTGTAGTAGAACTAGACTTGGGGGGAAACTATAAATCAAAGATTGCAGAAGCGGAATCTCCCTCAAGAGCTCCAAGAAATAGCTGTTGCTTGACCACAAGGTCAAGAAAAATCAACACATAAAAAAATAAAAAAGACAGAGGAATGAAGTTCAACTCCTCCAGCTTCTTAAACGCCGCTAAAGATCAATTGCCTGCTATCACCACCATGAAATAGTGCCACATTACCTATTGATTAATTTTTGTTTGGAAATTTTTGCAAAATCTTATTCTATTTAATGTCAAATAAAATTCCATAAACTTTCACCAAACTAAAGTAACAACTAGATGGTACAATTTAAACTTATTTAATTTACGAAAACATTTCATTGAATTATTATAATATCAAAAGTTAATTGAGCTTTTCTCGTAAAGAAATCAGCAAAAGATATTGAAACATTTAAATAGAAACTGTTTCTCGTTGTTAATATATGTAAGTAGGTAGAATATGGCTTGACTCTTTGTAGCGGAAAATAATTATGGTAGTTATTAGAAAGGTTATTAGTAGTTAATTAAAAATTTTAATTGGAAAATGTGGATGTGACTTAATATTTCCCTAAGCGATAATATAATCCTGCATTAAATTGAGTTTTAAATTAACAAGAAAATCTCCGTGTTAGGAGACTAGAGATGCTATCCTCTTCATTAACTACCAGCAGATTACTGTTACATAATGTGAAAATGAAACAAATATTACTCAAAAATAAATTGAGGTTTAAATCTTTATTTAACTTCAAGAAAAACTATTCCATTGATAATTAAATTAACAAGAGTATTTACTGTATTGAAAAAAGTTTTGTCGTCAGAAAACTTTTAGATGTATCCAAACTTTTAGAAGATAAACTTGAGCTTTTGCTACATATAAAGCTTTGTCTGAAACATGTTTTCTTTACATTTTCGTCAAGTACAAGGAAAAGTATTTTCCTCATTCTTATGTGATCATATTAACAAAAGACCTATATCTACTTTAAAGGCTGTTTTTCGTGAAACAAAATTCTTGTAAACTTGAGACTTTTATTAATTAAACTCAACGGGAAATACTTTTAACAAGCCGTTCTTATGTAAGTATAGGATTCTTCTTGGTTGTACATAGTTTTCACAATTATGTGGAGATACGGAAAAATATGAACAATTTTCAACTGCAGTCAATGCTCGGAAAAGTTTAAAAAGTTCCACAATTTATTCGTTAATGAAGTCTCAAGAACAATGTTTATAATAAAAGTTTGAAAATGTATGTGTTTTTTATACTACAGTGGACTTTGGAAAATTCGAAGCTGAACTTTAATGCATTAAAAAATTTCAAAGTATTGAGTTAAAGAAAATTATTCACTGGAATTTTGCTTTCATTGGAACTTCCTGGAATCAAAAAAAAAGTTTGAATTAACTAAAGTTAACTGCATTATTAGAAAAGTCACTATTTTTCTAATGGAAGTATTTTAATTAAAGTTGCAGATATTCAACTCAGTTTCAACGCAGTACTATACCAATGATATGCAATATGCATACATAAACCACTTGCCAAATAAATCAGACAAAAAAATTTGAACCGTTTGATATATCTAGGGTAAATAAATCCAAAACGGGTAGACTGAGAAAATGATACGAAAATAAATTTTAGAACAATGGAAACAAAAAAAAAACGATTTTTTTTCGATTGCCCATTTTGGTTGATAGGAGTAGCCTAAAGCTGGTCAAGTGTTTGGACAAAGCAGGTAAAGACTATAATCAGAAGGTAATAACGTAGGAAATAACAGATCAAGTAAAGAAATCTACAATACTTATTAGAAAACCAAAAAAAAAATCTGACACATATCACAATGGTAGTATCCTCTGCCAAAATATGAAGTACATGCCTCATGGGTCCAATTATTACAACCATTTAATCTAATCTTCTTGTGGAGGAAACTTGCAAAAATTTGGGAATCGGTATTTAGATTCAGTTGTATTATCTTTAAGTCCTTGTTTTACTTAAGTAGGTACATTGTACGGTTACTCACTCTGTCCAGAAGTATGTCATTATTTTCCAAAAATAAAAGATATCTCTCGTAATGATACCATCGCATTTACAACAGATTTATTCTAATTATTCATATGGAAAGTAGTGAAAATATTATGATTACATTGGAAATGATTGCGTTAAAGTGGAAAATTCGATTGTCACGGTATAGTAGGTGGTTGAATAAACTTAGAAATTACCCAAGGCTTATAAAATACACAGGTGGCCTCATAGGTTTAAAACTAATTAGAATATTTAAAAAAGTGACGTGTCCAGAAGGAACTCAAATTCAACTGTTGGTAGTAATCGAAAGTATATCAATCTATTGCAGTCAAATTTAATTTATTTAAGAACTTTTCTAAGTTAACAGGTGGCTATAGTTGCAATATTTGAATATTTTAATGATTTAAACTAAAATACCAAAAGACCATATGCATTTTTTTTTTCTTTAATCAATAAAGGACATTAGTAAAGTGAAGAATAACCAATTTTTCTTTCTGGAAATTTATATTTTGACAAAAAAGTTTTAATATTAATGAGCAAATGAGAGTTCAAAAGCGATGCGCGCGCATATGGAGCTTTTATGACGTCACAGCCTATTTAGTGAAACCGAGATGTAAACGGATCATTGATTGGTTGCCGTAAAAACAATTATATTTTACACAGTTTTTCCCATTTTTAGCCACGGAAAACATTTTTCTATTCTAAAAGTTGCTCTGAATTTTTTTCTTATGGGATAAGGGTTAATTGTGATAAGTAGTGCATGTAAAAGCTAAGCTTTTCATTAATCATTTCAAAACTGAATTTTTTAATATAAATAAGAAAAACAATTTTTCCGAACGATCAAAATATAATTGCAATTTGAAGCAAGATCTAGTGAATAATTTTTTAAACATTTAAAAAATATTAACAAGGCTGTAGTTTGAACGATTTAAACAACCTTACTATTTATGCTTAAGCCCATTTGTTACTTATAGGAAAAAGTCCGTGGAATTTTTAATCTTTAAATTTTCTGTACTTCGTACTCTATACTTCTTTTGTATTTTTAAATGAACATTTCTTAAATTTTATCAAGTAAAGTTAAAAATTAACAGCTACATATGTTCTGATATTAGTTGAGAACATATTTAAAACAATTTAAATTAATTTTAGAACATGTACATTAGGTCTATTGTACCAATTTTCAAATCACTATACAATATGTATAAGACTAATGGGGAAACCTATGTAATTTATAAATCTTGCATAGTACCCACATTTGTGCACTAGACTGATTCAAAAAAATTATGATTTTTTTTTAATTATATCGAAAATATTGTTGGGAATGACAAAAAAAATCTGTGAAAGTTTAGGCTCTTAATATTAATATTAAGAGGTGCCGCATCGTAAATTTCGATTTTCCATTTAAATAACATGGAAACAATATTCTCTTGCACTTTGGAATTTTATAGCTCACGTTGGTGACAATATTTCGGAGTGACCAAGGTATATTCTTGTAGAAAATTGAACGATCTACAAAAAAGGTCTCGAACAAGTTTTTGATATATTTATTCCTTCAAAAGTTAGTCGAGGTCAAAGTTGAACTAAAGCGAAATTTTAATATTTTTTCAATTTTTTGACGCAACCATCAATTTTATGAGAAAACTTTATAGGACATTTTTTGTAGAGCACTTTTCTTTCTATTACTTATCTCTATGAAAGTTTTTGATATTTTTCACAAGTCCTAAATTATTTGCATTAAACTGAAAATTCCCTGAATTATTATATTTTTAACATAAAAATCATTTTTTTTATTTTAATTAAATAACTTACGATCAGTGAAAAATATCAAAAACTTTTATAAAGGTAAGTTATAGGAAAAAATGCTCTACAAAAAATGTCCTATAAAATTTTCTCATAAAATTGATGGTTGCGTCAAAAAATTGAAAAAATATTAAAATTTCTCTTTAGTTCAACTTTGACCTCGAATAACTTTTGAAGGAATAAGTACATCAAAAACTTGTAAGAAACCTTTTTTGTAGATCGTTCAATTTTCTACAAGAATATACTTTGGTCATTCCGAAATATTGTCACCAACGTGAGCTATAAAATTCCAAGGTGCAAGAGAATATTGTTTCCATGTTATTTAAATGGAAAATCGAAATTTGCGATGCAGCACCTCTTAATATTAATATTAAGAGCTTAAACGTTCACAGGATTTTTTTTTGTCATTCCCAACAATATTTTCGATATAATTAAGAAAAAAAAATCATCATTTTTTTTAAATAAGTCTATTGTGCACTAATAGTAACAATTTCCGATTAAAACAGCCTACTCGATTTGGGCTTACTTTCCTAACATATGAATAAAAGTAAGGCGATTATTTTTAAAAAATTTCCTTTCCAAAAGGTAAAGAACAAAAATTAGGTATCTACTTATGTGATGAGTTTTTTTGTTAAAACATAAATTTATGTAAAATTCGAAATATTTTTTTACCTTTGAAATTATTGATAAAATGCTATTCCTCTCTATACGGTTATTGAATAAATATTTTTTATGCTTAATTAAGCATATATTGTAGAAGCCAACGAGTGACTTTGAAAAAAAATCAATTTGTCTAGCGAAGTGAATATATATTTTAAATGTAAATATACTCTTCGAGAACTGATTCATTATGACAACAAATTATTTCTCTTCATTCTTTTTTATACAGTCGAGAGAATCACAAGCTTACGAATTTCTCTTCAATTTCCTATAAGTCAGCATTTTACTTATATACATACAGCAAAAGTCGTTTTATTTTCACGAATAGCATAAACTGCGTTCTTTACTAATGAATGCACAACCCTTGCAATTTAAACTTTGTCATTATTGCAACTTTTCACTCGTAACAGTCACAGAATTTATTTCATAGTTAAAAAAGTAATTATCTTATATAAGAAATGCAAACAGGAAACTTTCCTGATAAAAACTTTTGGTTATTATATCAAAAGTTTGGGAACAAAATTTTTTTCGCTGCCAATGAAATTTTGAACAAAGAATATAGCCAATATTGGATTTACTTTTCGAAACACACACATGGGGCGTTAATATATGGAATTCCTAATGCAATCTGAAATCGTATATTCTTGGTGAATACGAAATTAGACTTGGAAATCGTTGACAATGAGTTGGTGTTCATTCATTCCAAAGTTAAGACCACCGTTGAGATATTTTTGGGGATCCTCGGCCGTTTAATATACTATGTTGCACCTATGTTTTATTGCCAACTTATATTATGAATATTAATAATTTATAAGTTTCACTCTTCCGTTTTAAGTTTCGGTAAAACTTAACAAATAAATTCCCAAAATAGGCGTTTAATTTTAAGAGTTATTCTTGCCAAGCAATTTTACTAAGTGCTTATTTATCTATGATTCGCAATATAGCAGAAAACCAACTAACAATCAATTTATATTTATATGTTGGACATTGAAAGAAAATCGAAAAATGACACGTATTTCCCCAGACAGAAGGAAATGTTATTCGCGACAGAGATGTATCCTGTACTATCTTTTTTTTTGTGGTTGGATATTGATCGAAAGTTGAAAATGATTTTCTAATAAAACTTTATGTATCAAGTAGGATAATAAAGTATCCATCGATTTCCCTCGATGACAATTTAGAATAAATATGTTCTGGCTACATAAACATTTCTTGTTTAGTTTTCAAATAAAATAAAGTATGATATCGTCATTCTTCGTGGTCTCTTGTATAAAAAACGCATTCTTCGGCTAAATATATGTACATTGTACATTCTACATATATAGGTACTTTGAAGTAGGTGCGTGCAAATTTAACATAAAGCTAAGAGCTTTAGCCGACAGCTTTGATCAAACATGTAAAGTGAAGCTTTTTCAAATGGGAATCAATAGTGTTGTGGATATTTTCTGAACGATGTTTACTTTAATGATATATTCTTTTGCAGTTCATAGAAAATGTAATAGATATATAATCATTATGAATAGTAAGTACCTATATTAGAGTGATTTTCTTTTTTTGACTTTTTTTGGTCCCATCGTGAAATTTTGTTGGAAATACCATAAAAAAAAAATCTCTGAAAGTTTGAGCCCTTAATATTAATTTTAAGTTCTCGACCAAGACGTGTAAAGATTTCCCATTGAAAATACACGGAAACTGATTTTTTATTTTTTAAATTTCTATATCTCAGCGGCATTTCATGGGATCGCTTTTACCGAAGATGGTTTTTTCTCAGAATTAAACGCTCTACAAAAGTGCCCATTGCGACAAAGTCGTAACTCACACCGGTGAGGTAGTACGAGCCACTGAACCTGATTTTTCCATAAAATTCAAAGCTTAATATCTCGTTTAATATTGATCTTCGCGATTTGGTCTACAGGAACTTTTTTGTAGGAAATCAAATTCTCTACAAGTTTTTTATTTATAATTTTTCCGTAGCTCTTGTTATTTACGAGATAAATGCAAAAAAAACGCGAATTTTATGGAAAAATCAGGTTCAGTGGCCCGTACTACCTCACCGGTGTGAGTTACGACTTTGTCGCAATGGGCACTTTTGTAGAGCGTTTAACTCTGAGAAAAAACCATCTTCGGTAAAAGCGATCCCATGAAATGCCGCTGAGATATAGAAATTTAAAAATAAAAAATCAGAGTTTCCGTGTATTTTCAATGGGAAATCTTTACACGTCTTGGTCGAGAACTTAAAATTAATATTAAGGGCTCAAATTTTCAGGGAATTTTTTTTTGGTATTTCCAACAAAATTTCACGATGGGACCAAAAAAAAATCACCCTACTATATATACTTAACTAATTGTCTGTTTTTCTTAGTTTTGATACAGTCATAGACAATGCAACCATATTCTAATAACCTTTGAACTTCGTAAATTTTCATTGGTTAGTGTTCGATTCGAGATGGCTATGTACAATTTGGATGAGAATTTGATTGGTTGTTAATGGAAAGTTGGGCAAAATTCTTTCATGACCTACTCAGAACCTAATTTATGAATCAAAATTAGAGAAAAAATAGTAAAATGGTGGAAAATTTTTGAGTGTAGAAAAATTTAGAAAAATAAAAAAAATGTCTTATGGAAGCTACAGGGTACAACCATTTCTGACACGTTGCTCAGTTATATGAAAGCAATTAAATGAAAATCGCAGTACTGTAGACAATGGAAAAAATCGAGATCATTTAATTTTTCCGCTACGATTTACTCATGAATAATTTTAAGTACGTAGATACTTGAAAACGATGTACTAAAATTAATTAGAGCTCATTCTCGTCATAGTTCAAATTTTTATAGCCTTTTTTAAATTTTGTAAGATATAATCGACATCAATAATTTAAATTTCAAATAAAGGAAAACCTGTTTTTCGTTACTTTTCTGCAAGACTCAATTCCATACTTCCATACATATCTCCCCCTTTCCAGTCTCCTTAGCATGGGAAACTTCACACATGAGAAAATCATGATTGGTAGCCCCTGGGAGTGGATAGGTAAGAATAAAGTTTGTAAAAAATAGTCAAATTTTTGTCTTTTAAACCTTTCACAACCTAAAAAAAAATATATTGTGTGAAAAAAAACATATACCCTCAATTTACGTTGGAAATTGAAAGAAAAGAACTCAAGACAACTTAAAGTTTCAGCAAAAAATCTAAACCCATGAAATTGGAGCTTTTCCAAATAGAAATCAATAATATGACGAATATTTTTCCAACAATGTTTCCTTAAAAGAATATATTCTTCACTTACGTAATATATTTATTACAAATTGCCAAAAAATCGATTATTTTTAATTTTACAAGAATTGAACAAAAGCCAAATACTACGGTGCTATTGAAATTGTTTTCAATTATTAAAATTTTCATTGGTTAATTATTAAAAATGGCCGCATTTTGGATAGGAATGTGATTGGTCTTTAACGAAATGAAAACATTTTTCATGAACTGCTTTGATTACAAAAGAATTTTGCCTCCATTTTTTATTTTTAAAAGCCAAAAGTTTGAATATACATGAACTATTCATATTTAAACGAAAATTAAATAGATAAGCTTCAAGTTTTGAATCCTTAAGAAGAAAATTATTTCATATCAAACCAAATCCTCAGATATATTTCTTGCACGTAGAATGAAAGAGTTACTAAAGTGTGTAAGATAAGGGCGCAAAACATAAGGGGTACGATTGCTTTATTAAATTGAGAAAATTTCTAATTGTGATAATCCTTAATTCAGAATTCATTTGGAAGAATCCGATTAAAGATGATATCGTATTGTTTGCAAGTATCAGAGTTGTTTGAATTGAAGAAAAGCAAAAGTTTCCGAGAAACTTTTGCATAAGACTCTTAATTATATAACGAAATGAGGAAAATAGCGTTTCTGCTTTAAAAACCGGAATTTGATAAATCAAAGTATGATTTTATTTAAATCTTTTAGATTTATAGAAATATCTATAGTGTTTCTATGGTTCTATGATACAAAATGTGTTCAAGATATCTCAATAGTTTTTAAGAGCTTAGATGTGAATTCTAAGCTTTTTGGTAGTAGCTATAGTAGGTTAGACTTATTTGATGGAAAAGCTTCCATAAAAGCTCAAATACTAAAAAGACAGCAATGCAAAGCATTCACGGGTACACTTGGCTTTGGGGAAACAATGCAAAACATTCGAGTAATTTTTGAAAAGGCGTAAAAATTCAAAGAGTCCGCGCGAATACTTAATTAGAAAATGAATATAATTTCGCTGTGATTTCCATCATTTCTTTATGCACCCCTTTTGTTGCCTTTGTTGGTGAAATTCTTTTGATATGCGAATTCCAGTTTCCCTCATATATAAAGCATATTGAGCTACTCGAATTTTTTTTTTTCGTTCCTTTATTCCCTAAGAATTTCCACATCGAAAAGAAGCTCATGCTAAGTAATAACGAGTTGTTTTTTCCCTTTACTTCATTACACTTTTTCTTCGATTGTTTAATATGCAAATGCTGCAAAGAAGAAGAAGAGTCTCCAAATATTTCAATTATAAATATTCATTTAAAGTTTTTAATGAAGCACTGGGAATTTTTTTTTTCACTTTTACTTTTGATATTCGCGAAGGTTGAGAGGTGAAATAATTGTTACAATAATGAAAAGAGTATGAAATACATTTGGAGTGTGTGATGGAAAGTGTGGGGGTGTTTCGTAAAGCTTCTCTGGATTTAATTGAGAAACTACGTTGGCGGCGATGGGTGAGCGTCGTTCAGGGTTGCTATGGCAACGACGCCGGTGGTCTACGTCGCGTCTATGCGTTTACAAGCTGTCGCAAACAACACCACCACCACCACCACCACCCCCATTGCCTACTACCATACGACTACATACAGCATGAAAGAAAATCTCTCGTCATTCCCAAATACATCAAGGGAAATTGCTAAAAAGCTTTCAATATTGAAGGAAAAAAAAATTGAAAATAAAAATCCATTATCTCTGTTAACTTTATTTTAAATTTAAAAAAGGAATGGTCCTCTTTGTCTTAAACTCCCTTTTAAAAAACGATTTATCCCCCCAAAACAACATTGACTTCTAATATTCATGAAATTTTTTATAAAGATTTACGATCCATTACCTATTACTCAACTTCTTTTAAATGGATTAAGAACTAGAATTATGATACAAGAGACGGGAAATTCACTTCTGGTTAAGATCTTTATGCATAAATGTTTCTCAAATAACCAATTTGGAAAAACCACTTTTTCCTTTGGATCCTTGAAAATTTTACACTGTATTTATAGAATGCATACTTTATCAAATAAAGCTATACGAAATTAGATAATCGAAAAATTGTTTTCAAACACTTTATTGAACCCTTTTTTATTTCATAATGATGCCACATACGAAATAATTGTAGAAGAAAAGTTTAAAAATAATTGAGACCAAAAAAGAGTGGTTCTTCCAAATTGATATGCAGAATGTTCCATGAAAAATGAACAACCAAACAGGTGGAAATAGGGGATGCAAATCTAAGACAAATTTGATATCAGAATTTGATATTAATCAGGGGAACGATATTGGTGATATACTAATAAGAATTACCTCTTTTAATTAGTTTATTTCAGTATTTCAAAACCAGGATTGCAATTCGTCTTATTCTTTTTTCCTTGAAGTCCTCCTTTGTTATCAGTTTCCGATGATAACTAATCAAAAATGCATAAGATGTAAAAGCACCCCAAAAATTTTGGTCTAAGAATTGCATTTTCATTCTTCCCTTTTACTTTGATTCAATTCTTTTGGAACATTCTGTATAAGTTTTTGTGTTGTATATTCCAAATATCAGAATTGGGGAATCTTTTCACCATTGGAGAATGGTTATGAAGAAATCCATTAGTCCTTAGTCCTGGTTTTAAGAGGATCCTACAAGAACCCCATGAAACCAGCATAAGGCTTCAGACTTGAATATTCCTCATTTTTGCGAATATTTTGGAAAATCACCACAAAGGAACAATACTTACCGATAGGTTGTAAGTCTTAAGCAGAAGTGAATTATGGGAACTAGATGTGCGGCAAAAACCGGAAAAATTGGAGAAATTTGGTGGAGAAATTTTAAAAAACCTAGAAAGGATGATTATGGTTTGAGGATTAGGTCCCGTGAAGGGACTCCCAATACGCACAATAGGGCTAGTTTTGGTCCAGGTCTGGACCAAAACTGGACTTATTATAAATTCCTACATGGGGTGTGGAGCTTTGTAAGGTGGTTGCGGATGGAAGAATAGACCAAAAGGAAGATCTTTTGGATTAAAGAAAATTTCGAAAGGAGAAAGGATTAACAGACGAGGACGTTTGAGATAGAAAGAATAGGAAAAGATTTGGAGAGGAAGAAGAGTTTTTATAAGTATCTTTAGTAACTTTTAAGTTCTATGAACCAAAATCATGGAGTATAGAAACATGGAGCCCGAACGATATAGGCTTTATTATGAGCCTATATATCTATATTTATTATACAATATTCACTATCTAGATTATAGTTGTCTTTTTTGCCACTAGGAGTGTAAATATTCAGAACGAATCTATAGTTTTAAGAAGATATTCCAATCTTGCAATGCATGAAGGGAAATGAGTCAAGATATGGCGCCGCTATTAGTATGTTTACAGTACTAATTTAAATCGAAACTATGTACCCTTCATGTAAGGTAACTAAGGAAACAAATTAATACACTAAATACTCTTGTGGCGGCGCCACATCTTGACCCATTTACTTTCATGCATTGCAAGATTGGAATACTTTCTTAAAACTTAAGGTTCGTTCTGAATATTTGCGCTCCTAGTGCCAAAGAAGACAACTATAATCAAGATTGAGAATATTGTAAAATAAATATAGATATAGGCTTTCCATTTTCCATCGAGCAGAAGATTGAAATTAACAATTGTTAAAAACATTAACTATAACCTTTTTTAACATTACTTTCGGACTTCTTGTATCTATACTTTGTGACCATAGTTCTGAAATTAGAATTTCCAGGATATGACAAAATTTGAACCCAGACTTAATGGCGTATATAGTGGTTAATAAAATCACTACATCATTAAGATGGCCAAAGACCAAAATTGTTTTTTTTAAATGTTAACTTTGATACTCACAATTGCAGGAAAATCATTATAGAGATTATAGAGGAAAAACTGGATAAGAGAAAAAAGTGATGGAAATTGTTTATATAATATTAGAGGAAAGGATTTCCAACCGATTTTTCGAACAATTGAAAGTCGAATGATCTAAAGAAAATTTATTGCCAAACAAAAGTAGACGCGAAAAATGAAAGATAGTTTTGTTCCAACAAAGAAAGTTCAATCGAAGAAATTAGTGTTTAAAGTAAAGAGAGATGGAAAACAATGGGAAAATTTTGTATCAAAAAAGCATAGATTGTTCCCAATGCTTTGGATTTTTTTGTTTAAGAAAACTTTGTGAAAAAAATATATTTTTTTTTAAGTTATTAGTGAAAACCCCATTTTCTAAATGCTGAAGAACAAAGAAAAAACGAATATCTACAGTAGTGAAGCTATTGTGGTTTTCTCAAATACTTTCTGCATTAGTTTGGTAAATTTCTGTGTAACATTCTAGTACAGTTCTTCCTAGTATAAAAGAATAACTTGGAACATTATTATCAACGAGTCGAAAAGTTCAATATAGATTCGTTACGTTGTTAACATAAATATTTCTACTCGAAAACATAAATTTTGTGACCCTTATTTACGTAAAAGTACTCGAAAACTTAACAATCATAATAACATGTGGAAAAAATAAATCCAACCCTTATAAAGATTGAACAAAGATTCGGTACTTATTCCAATAAATTATAGTTTTTGTTGTACTATTTCTTTTAAATTTTAGAATCGAATTGTTGACTTAGATGATTTGTGATGTCCATATATCCCGTTTATTGTTCTATCTCGGGGACAAACCCGGAATATTTTCCACTACGACCTATTTTTCTTTGTGAAACTTAAAGGACCCCTCCGCACTTGATTTATTCCCGTGTTTATTGAAGGGGTCGAGTCATGTTTTCTTTTCTTATTTTCTCTCTAGTACTATACGGTGGATATAAATTTCCAATTTCCTACGTGTGGCAACAATCTCCAACAGGATTTCAGCAAGTTTTGATTTGTGAGTAGTTTTGAGAAAGTTTCCCCGGCAGTGTAGTAGGTATATACGCAACTCACTGTTGTGAAAAAAAAATCAAAGAAAATTTCCCCGTTTCCGATCGCAATTGGAGTGGAAATCCTTTTTAAAACGATTTCAATCTAGATTTTTAATTAAAGTTTTGCAGACGATAAAAATCTATACGGTTTTATTTAATTTTTTTTTTACTGACTATTATAATTTGGCCTGAGGAATTAGACACGTAGGACTTGCGTATGAAATGATGATCTAGCCGCAATGCATCATCCTCCCATTTTACCTGTTATAACGAGGGGTTTCGATCCAGTTTTTGTTTTTTTTTTTCTGTTTACAAGGGTCTAACCAAACTTTCAAGCGATTAAATCTGATGAGATCTTTTAAAATTAAAGCAATTAGTTTGGGATTATATTTTCTGAAATTTCTGTCAAAAAACTTTTGCTCACGTTTTCGATATTAAATTCCTAGAAACGCATTTAGAACAGATGGTACCTACACGGAAACGTGATGAAGAAAATTGGCTATTTAATTTAATAAATTTGATTCAAACGAATTAAAAAGTGTGGAATTCTTTGAATGGAAATGTTTATAAGTAATCAAGTTTTTTATTTTTTTGTCCAATTAAAAGTAGAATTTTAATTGAGTAGGTACTTTCCTTACATTATAAATATGAACTAGAGGACCCGGTGAACTTCGTACCACTTAAAATATTGTAACATTTTTAGTCTTTGATATAGATATAAATAAACACATTATACCTATGCTGGATTTTAACAAATTTAGTACATTTTTAAATATTCATTTTATTTTACTTATACGCATACAAAAGTTCTTAAAATCTCATTTATTCATGAGTTTTTAGACATACATAGATATTTTGAGGCAAATTTTTATTTTTTACCTTTTATGTCCTTTGAAATTGTAATATTCTTTTGACCAATTCGCTCCTAAGATTGCTATAAGTCAAGAACCAGATGCTTACTGGAAATGTTCCTATTTTCTTCAGAGCTTTTTTAAACAGAATGTTTATTTGTTTTTTAATCATTTGAGATTTTAGCTCATGGATAAGGTGGTCCATCTATGAGCATTAATACTGTCAGAAAAATGTATCTTAGTTACTTCAAAGTGTCTAAGATACTGTATCCTAGTTTCTTTATTTTTTCGCAAAAAGTATCTAATTTCTTAGATACTTTTAAAAAGAACTGTAACTTGTAACTTAAAAGGTATCTTAGATACCGATAAGTAACTTAGGTACCTAAATACCGAGAGATTAGATAAATATTTTTATTTGTTTTGTTCCATAAGTTACAATTACCGAGAGATTAAATACAGATTTTTACAAGGGCGAATTCAGGATTTTTTTCTGGCGGGGGGGGGCACAATATCATCTTACATTTGCAAGTACGTGAAAGGGATGCAACGAAAGAAATTCTCAAATCCAGCCAGAAATTGACTAGAGTTTCCCTAATATTCTTTCTGTTATTTTATTCATATATTTTCACAACTTTAATAATTTGATTTGCCTCTAAGTATATACTATGATGGAATCTCCATAGTACACAAAAATACCTTAAATCCACCCTTGGATTATTATATGCATTGTTCTCTAAGTTTCAATTTATACCTCTTACATTATTACTAAATGTGTCACGAAACTTATTACACATACTGTACAAAGGTCTCTTACAAGTTTTTGATATAATTATTCCTTCAAAAGTTATTCGAGATCAAAGTTGAACTAAAGAGAAATTTTAATATTTTTCAATTTTTTGACGCAACCATCAATTTTATGAGAAAATTTTATAGAACATTTTTTGTAGAGCACTTTTTTCCTATAACTTATCTTTATAAAAGTTTTTGATATTTTTCACAGGTCCTAAGTTATTTGCATTAAACTGAAAATTCCCTGAATTACTATATTTTTAACATAAAAATTATTTTAATTAAATAACTTAGGACCTGTGAAAAATATCAAAAACTTTCATAGAGATAAGTTATAGAACAAAAAGTGCTTTACAAAAAATGTCCTATAAAATTTTCTCATAAAAGTGATGGTTGCGTCAAAAAATTGAAAAAAATATTAAAATTTCTCTTTAGTTCAACTTTGACCTCGAATAACTTTTGAAGGAATAAATATATCAAAAACTTGTTAGGGACTTTTTTTGTAGATCGTTCAATTTTCTACAGGAATATACCTTGGTCATTCCGAAATATTGTCACCAACGTGAGCTATAAAATTCCAAAGTGCAAAAGAATATTGTTCTCATGTTATTTAAATGGAAAATCGAAATTTGCGATGCGGCACCTCTTAATATAAATATTAAGAGCTTAAACTTTCACAGGATTTTTTTGTCATTTCCAACAATATTTTCGATATAATTAAGAAAAAAGATTCATAATTTTTTTTGAATCTGTCTAATCTGCAATAACAAAAAATTCGAACAAGTAAAGTCAAGACTTCTTTATTATGTTCGTTGAATTGTATTTTCGTAAAACAAAGAATGAAATGAATGTTTGTACAATTTGCATGAAAGGAATGCATTTTAAGACTGATATTCGTACGAAAATATGTGTCCACAGAGTTGTAGATCACCTTATATAAAAAGGAAAATATATCCATTTCTGTTTAAAGTTCAAATCACGACGTAACAAATTTTCGACGTTTACCCACTCATCATAAACAAAATCTATATATATATATATACGTAACGGGCAAAAGTTTCAGACTCCACAGAGATTTGAAACTTGTGCGATAAGATTAGAGCAGATATCAAATATAGAAAGACATATCTTTCAACGTCAAACTTTGTGACAGTCTCATATAACTTTGTACTAACATTTTTCCCGTTACAATATCCAAGAATTTTTGTAGGTACTCAAATATACCTAGGTAGGTATATATCGATTCTGAATAATGGAAATATTTTTAAAAAAAAAAATGAAAAATTCGCATTGAACAGATGAGTTGATTGCAATGATGGAAAGCTTATGTCCATATATAATTTTTATACGCTCGAGTGCTTTTCGTGATCTTGAAAACGAAACCCTTGATAGTACTTAACTCAAGCTAAGGGCGAAAGCTCGATAGAACGACGGGGAACGTGCGGGGGTGGGAAACGATTTAAGGATATTGGTCGTTCCAAATAAGAATTGCATGAGTGTTCATTGTATAGTATATATATATATATATATATATATATATATATATATATATATATATATATATGTACAGATTCGACTATGTATTTGGGTATGACAACGAGCGTCTATATGATCCCACGATGAGAATATTGCATTTCTTTACGGCACATTCAACCCCTAAAACTTGTCGATAACATTTTTATATCATATATTAGAGGTAAATATGAAGTGTAGTGGTTATTTTCGCTCGTTATCATTTTATATACACAAAATACACTGTGGTTCAGTTGAATTATTTACTAGACATTCAAAAGATGTACTACTTAAGCTTTAAGTTTACAAATTTTTCTTGCTTGGATCAATAAAATATTTCATTTAACTTTTACATCATATTAAAGTTATATAAAAAACATATAATATCTTGATGAAATTTTCTTAAAAAGTTTCAAGTTTTATTATTATTTTTGGCCCCTTTTTATTTCCAATTCATATCTTATTCCTGTCCATTCATCTTAATCTATAATTTACATCTTTATCCCTGATGCCTTTTTCCACTGTAACAACCTTTCATATATTTTTTTTTTTGTAGCATTGAAAAAACATCAAATATAACATTTGCATAAGTATAAGGGAAAGTTGAGATCATAATATACCTGGACTCAGGCGAATAGAATTGTTATAAAATTTTGAATTCTATTGTTACGAATTATTTATTCAACATCTGCCAAAATTTTAGACAAACTCAGGGACTTTACATTTAGTTAATTATATTATAACAAAGTAAATTTTCTTATCGTGTTTTCTAAAGAAAAGCCAAGCTTTTCATCCCTTAAAATTTAATGAACAATTGTCAATTGAAAACAGAAACTTTTTAATTTAAAAAATATACTGTTCTTTTAAGAGATATATCAAAAATATTACTCAGAATGACCAAAAAAAATATGAAATTTTGAGTACCCTACTGATAATAACAGATCTAGCATGGCGTTTTTTTTCTCTAAACTTCTGAACCATTACACTGAAATAATTAAATATCATATATTCTAGAAGAAAATTTAAAGCTCTACAAAAAATGTTCCAATATAAATTTTCGTCAAACCAGCCATTTCCTTATAATCGAGCTTTAAACATTGATATGTTTTTACGATTTGATTTTTTAACTTTGGAATTTTACAACTAATGAATGATTTGATATTCAGAATAAAATTTTTATTCATTCTTGAAGGAAATTAAATACTCTACAAAAAAAAAGATGTATAGATTATGTATAAATTATTTATAGATTAATAAGAAAGTTTTAAAATTGAAATGTTCTTTTCTATGTAATTATCAAGTTATAAGTTTGGGAACAAGAAAGTCCTTCTTTCGTCTACTGTAACCATGGGTAACACCAATTATACAAAAAGTATCTTTTTTTTGTAATATGGTTTCTTAGTTTAAGATTCAAGGACCTAAATAGTACCGTACTGTTTAATTTATAGTATTAACCTAATAACTATTTGTAAAAGCTCATATTTCGGATTTTCTATTACGTGGATAAATAATTCAAGCTTTCTTCTATTTACGGTGGTAAATACCTTTCTTTTTTTTGCTTATACGCTATAGAACTATATTCCGAACCATTTGAAAAATTGCATAGTTGCAGAATTGCAATTTAGTCAACTTACAACGTTCCTCTAATTTCCGCTAATTTCTGATTTCACCAGGCAAATCTTGAAGATTAATTTATGAAGAAGATTCCCCTGATGAAGTGAAAATTAAACAAATTATAAAAATACAGAAATTATTATAGGAATTCATCAGGTGAATCTTGCACTTACAATGCAAATCATAGATATAGGATCATAGCATCTAAATCATGTCTGCAAAAAGTTTCACCAAAAGATAAGCAAAGATTTTATGTGCATTTGTTAGATTTATTTGTGAAGTTTGCAAAAATATTTTGTGCATTTGCACTAATTTTTTTTTTCCGTTATTTGTGGTGTTTTGTCAGGAAATTGCTGACTTAAAAATTGAAGGTGATGCATAAAAGATTCACCTAATTAAATCAGCAATTAATTGACAAAACACCACAAATTGAAAACTTTTCGAAAGAGTTGCAAATTCGGTCCAAATTTCTACGATTATTGCTTTCATTTATTTATAATTTCATTTATAATTTGTTTGGTTCCCATATCTAGTACTAAAGTCGGTAGGTTTTTCTTCAACATAAATTCCCTAAATTTCCTTAGTTTTCCAGCCCAAATTCCATATTTTTCCGGGTCTTATTCGAAACTTAGTGACTTGAAGTTTGACGGTGATCCATAAAAAAATTCACCAAATAAAATCAGTAATTAGTTGACAAAACACCACAAATTGGAAAACCTTTTGAAAGAGTCGCAAAATCGATCAAAATTTCTATAATTATTGCTTTCATTTATAATTTGTTTGGTTCCCATATCTAGTACCAAAGTCGGTAGGTTTTTCCTCAACATAAATTCCTTAAATTTCCTTAGTTTCAAGACCCAAAATCTAAAATTTGCTTGGCTTTATTGGAAACTTATTGACTTGAAATTTTGATCAATTTAATATTCTAGTTTCAAGTTACGTCATTTGCAATGAACTCTAAATCTTTTCCACTTTAAATACAAATCAAATTATGAAGAATTTTCATATTTTCTAGATTATCCTGACCCCTGAACCAGAAGAAAATTGTTTTTCATAGTGAATTAAGTAGTTCTCCAATTTATAGTTATTCTCTATGTAAATAATAAGATATATATCCTTTCTAGGAAAGCAATAAGAAAAATGATTTATAAAAACCCATTTTTTTTACAATAGAAAGGAACAAGTTATTGGTTTATTAAAATTGAAGTGAATCAGTGCGTTGTAGTTCCGTACACATGAAATGAATCAGACCAAAATTTCAACAAAATGTTAATTATGTAAATTTCTAACGGCTTTTACACAAATAATTAATCATATCAGCTCCACATTGCTAATGGAATATCTCTAATTAATTATTGTTGTATAGCTGAAATGAGAAACTTTCAGCAGAATTTGTTAGACAAATCGATAACATAGAGAAAAGACGTAAATGTACAACTAATACCTTAAGTCCACAATAATTTTCTTTCCACATATTCTATGCTTAAAAGTTTTGTTTCTTTCATATTACAAATGGAGTTATGGGATATATGATATTTTGACGTTGATTCTCCGGCTGAAGAAGGTTTTTCTGAATCTGAAAAGTGAAGCGAGGGTTTAATCAACAGAATGGATTTTAGATTGGATTGGGTTTCCTTCCATGTCTACTGCTACTGCCTACGCTATACTACCACCAAACAAAAATCAATGTTTGCAGACTTTATATATTAAAAACTTAGATTTATACTAAAAAATTTTTAAATCAAATTCTTAGGACAAATGATGAAATTTGCAAACTAGTTGATAAAAAAAATACCTTCGAGCTATCAAAGCGATGCCTATATATTTTATCGGAGCAGTCAATAACTTGCCTCTTCAATACCGAAGATCTTATCTTTCTTTCGTCCAGACCTTCTATTTAATATGCATTCCAAAACTCACCCTATTCTCAACATTCTTATATAGAAATTACTTATGTATGCTTGCCGGATATAGTACCGAATCGCAAAGCTGCCGCTTTGCTGGGTTCAAAATACCAATATATTCTACATAAATTCCTGTTTAAAATAAATTGAATCCTTAAAATTCAAAGTTTCACATATTGTTAAGGATTGTGAATGCTTATTTAATTACCTTGGAAGTAACTTTAGGCGAGTGTAAAACTCTTGTAACTATCATACACCTGGATTCCGGATTTGAACTGAATAACAAAGGATCAAACATTTGATTACTTTGCATGAAAGGAATTCTCTCGTCTTCGTTGGTACTTGTCAACAACTGTTGGAAATTATAAGCAAAGTTATAGTAGCACGAAAGATATTAACGCTTCATGTAACTGCTAATTATTTTCCCTGAATATGTGTAAAGGTAAATGCAACGATTTTTTTAAACATTTTTTGGGAAAGTTATTAAAATTGCAACATTTATTATATTTAAACGATGTAAACCGAAGTTGCGAGTTTTAGTTGGTTATAAATAAAATATTAAGATGGACATTAACTTTTGTATACACTTTAAAGGTAGCAATTGCAATGCAAAAACCGTAAAAGAAAATATATATATTAGACTGATTCAAAAAAAATGATTATTTTTTTTTTCTTAATTATATCGAAAATATTGTTGGAAATGACAAAAAAATCCTGTGAAAGTTTAAGCTTTTAATATTAAGTATTAAGAGGTGCTGCATCGCAAATTTCGATTTTCCATTTCAAATAACATGGGAACAATATTCTCTTGCACTTTGGAAATTTATAGCTCACATTGGTGACAATATTTCGGAATGACTAAGGTATATTCTTGTAGAAAATTGAACGATCTACAAAAAAGGTCTCGAACAAGTTTTTGATATATTTATTCCTTCAAAAGTTATTCGAGGACAAAGTTGAACTAAAGAGAAATTTTTATATTTTTTCAATTTTTTGACGCAACCATCAATTTTATGAGAAAATTTTATAGGACATTTTTTGTACAGCACTTTTTTTTCTATAACTTACCTCCATAAAAGTTTTTGATATTTTTCACAGGTCCTAAGTTATTTGTATTAAACTGAAAATTCCCAGAATTATTATATTTTTGACATAAACATTTTTTTTTTATTTTAATTAAATAATTTGGGACCTGTAAAAAATTTCAAAAATTTTTATAGAGATAAGTTATTAGTTGAACTTGATTACAAAGTCTCTATCAAATCAGTAAAGCTGTCTTCGGATTGGAACCATAAGTAAAACCAGAATAATTGGTACAACTATTTAGATTAGACGTATAGCTCACGTTGGTGACAATATTTCTGAATGACCAAGGTATATCCTTGTTGAAAATTGAACGATCTACAAAAAAGGTCTTGTACAAGTTTTTGATATATTTATTCCTTCAAAAGTTATTCAAGGTCAACGTTGAACTAAAGAGAAATTTTAATATTTTTTCAATTTTTTGACGCAACCATCAATTTTATGAGAAAATTTTATGGGACATTTTTTGTAGAGCACTTTTTTTCCTATAACTTATCTCTATAAAAGTTTTTGATATTTTTCACAGGTCCTAAGTTATTTGTATTAAACTGAAAATTCCCTGAATTATTATATTTTTGACATAATTTTTTTTATTTTTTTATTTTAATTAAATAACTTGGGACCTGTGAAAAATATCAAAAACTTTTATAGAGATAAGTTATTGGTTGAACTTGATTATAAAGTTTCTATCAAATCAGTAAAGCTGTCTTCAGATTGGAACTATAAGTAAAACCAGAATAATTGGTACAACTATTTAGAATAGACTTATAGCTCACGTTAGTGACAATATTTCGGAATGACCAAGGTATATTCTTGTAGAAAATTGAACGATCTACAAAAAAAATCTCTTACAAGTTTTTGATGTACTTATTCCTTCAAAAGTAATTCGAGGTCAAAGTTGAAATAAAGAGAAATTTTAATATTTTTTCAATTTTTTGACGCAACCATGAATTTTATGAGAAAATTTTATAGGACATTTTTTGTAGAGCACTTTTTTTTCTATAACTTATCTCTATAAAAGTTTTTGATATTTTTCACAGGTCAAAGTTATTTGAATTAAACTGAAATTATTCGTAATTTTATTGTTTTAAATTAATAATATTAGAATTATTATATTTTTAACAAAAAAAATATATTTTTTTTAATTAAATAACTTACGACCTGTGAAAAATATCAAAAACTTTTATGGAGATAATTTATAGAAAAAAAAGTGCTCTACCAAAAATGTTCTATAAAATTTTCTCATAAAATTGATGGTTGCGTCAAAAAATTGAAAAAATATTAAAATTTCTTTTTAGTTCAACCTTGATCTCGAATAACTTTGGAAGAAATAAATATATCAAAAACCTGTAACAGATCTTTTTTGTAGATCGTTAAATTTTCTACAAGAATATACCTTGGTCATTCCGAAATATTGTCACCAAGGTGAGCTATAAAATTCCAAAGTGCAAGAGAATATTGTTCCCATGTTATTTAAATGGAAAATCGAAATTTGCGATGCACCACCTCTTAATATTAAGAGCTTAAACTTTCACAGGATTTTTTTTTTGGTCATTCCCAACAATATTTTCGATATAATTAAGGAAAAAAATCATTTTTTTTTTTTGAATCAGTCTAATGTACAGGAATTGAGTATCCGGGTGGTCCTAGCAAAAAATTTTAGATAAAGAAGGTAAAGTACATCGGTTGAAAAAACAATCAAGAATTCTTTTATAAACGTAGAAAAAGGAAAAAAACATGGTTTTATCTTATAAAAAGGGATCTTTTTATTTGGTGTATTTTCAGGTAGGTATCAAATAATAGTGGAGAAACCTTCGTACTCGTATATATATAATATGCAAACAAGCTCTCGCGCTAAATGAGGTGTACTGAAGTTTAGATAGCGTTAATACCACACATATACTACGGTACAACAGTATGAAAATATCCTGGAGATGAGTCGAGGCGAGTAGACGGGCGGAGGACGATCGTGGAAGAGTTGAGGGTGTTCACGGGGGCCACAACTATAGCACAGCATCCAGGATCAACCGAATGTTTTATTCAGTAGCTCTCTATTACGACATGTACTTTCTCATATGACTATATCCCTATCTAGATTACCTACAACACATTCGCATTCCACACCAACAGTTGATATCCACTAGAAGCATGGAACGATAAAGAACAATATCACGGATCGGTATCTCAATTTATATTGCGAATAATAATTAACTATAAATTAAAAAGTACACGAAAGCATAATATTCGTCCCACTCTCCACACAAATGGTACAATTCATGTTATTCTTCGTGCACATTTGTTATGGCTGGCTTAGTAAAATAGAGCTACATGCCTCGGTATTTAGGTAGCAACAAACTCAATTGGGATTTGGTAGAAATATTTTTTTTTATTTCACTCGTAAATTGGGAAATTCGTTTCGTTGAATTTTACTCGCTGAATCGTCATAAAGATATGTTCTATACATATATGGCTAATATTTATCAGTGAAGGGCTTAGCATTTTTATTTGCATTCTAATATAAAATCTGTATAGAGGAAAATATAATATTGAAATCGATGAAATCCACTTTAGGTATGGATATGTATGAAAAAAATTGACGTTTTTAGCAGTGCCTACCCTTTTATCTTAAATCTGGGGTTGCATAATATCTTCCCTGAAGCCATACTCAGGACTTGGGTTGAAAAATAAAAAATAATGTGAATTTATAGCTGCTTGGGACCTTTACTGTTCACACCTAAAATGTTTAAATTGAATAGCTCTAAAATGTTTTTGATTTAAGCCAAAAAAAATTCTTCATTTAACAACATATTGGTTTACGAATAATACATTATATTTTTGCTATTTGGAATTGTTATCAAAGAAAACATGTTTATGAACCGTTTTATGCTATCGAAGTAATTCAGAAACATGTTTCGTTTGGTTTTTGGAAGATAAAACTGTTTTTCTTTTAAACTGTGGTGGCTAAAATAATCATTGCTTTAAGTATAGAAAAGAGACTTGATATATGACTCGTTTATTTTGAAAGTGGCGTAAGTCCATTTCACGGACGGAGTCTATATGGTGATTCTTCTTCTTGTAACTAAAACAAAGTATGTTAATTATTTAACTGCTAAGGTTTCAGAAATTACTGATTTCATTTTAGTTGTTACCAAAAACGCCAATTATTCCCTCCTCCTTAGTATCTTATGTTCCTATGGTTAAAAATGATAACACTATAGGGATTGTTCTTGAAATGGACTTAACTCACTTTCAATATAAAAGGTTCATATAGAAGTTCAGTAATTTGCTTATATACAATGATATCTGCATATTTGCTATCTAAATAATAATTAAATTTTGGAAAAAACTTCAATTTTCTTGAATTTTTTGTCAAGTTGCCTAATTTCCCATATTTCTGCCATCCTGAAATTTTAAATCGAGATATTGAACTAAGATGAAGAATAATTTTCCGAATCAAAGTTTAAAACAAATTTTTTTTAAAGATGTGATGGAGGTATGTCAAAATGGTACCAGATAACTAAAAATTTAGTAAAATGTTCCTTATTTAATACTAAAGCACCTGTGAAAATTTCAAATCGATTCACTAAGTCGTTAAAAAGTTATTGCAGTTTAAAAATACCATAATTTTACAGGTGATCTTATGGAGATACGGTGGTTGAAGAGACTAAATTTATTTTTATTAGCAAAAAAATGCTACCGAGAATCCCAAACTTTCATAATATGTAGTTTAAACTTTGAGGAATTAATTTTAGTTTATTTGAATTACACGGTTTTTAAGAAACAAACCAGTGAAAGAACTTTGAAGAAAACGTAGAGAGGGCGTTCCTACTAATAGCCAATCACAGCTAGATATGATCGAAAATCAGAGGAAGAACCTTGAAGAAAATAAAGAGAAGGCGTTCTGACCAACACCCAATCATAGCTAAATAATTGAAAATCAGTGGAAGAATTAAGTAGAAAACATAAAGAGATCGTTTCCACCTTCATCCAATCACAGCTGGATGATTGAAAATCAGAGGAAGAACCTTGAAGAAAATAAAGAGATGGCGTTCCCACCAACAGCCAATTATAGCTAAATGATCGAAAATCGGTGGAAGAATTAATATCGTTCCCTCTTTCATCTAATCACAGCTGGATGATTGAAAATCAGTGGAAGAACCTGGAAGAATACATAGAGAGGGTGTACCCATCAACAGTCAATCACAGCTGGATGATCATCGATTAAAATTATTATATTATCGATTAAAATGAGATTCCTAGACTCCCTTTTCCTTTTCCTCCCCATTAAAAGATCTTGCATTCATGTTCACCGATTTCAAAGACCTTCGAGTATCGATATTTGAATGATATTGTCTATTTCTTACAAATTAAATGCATTTTTTTCGTTGCACAAATGCAATAACCCGTTTGTATAAAATAAAACGTCTAAAAATCGTCATTTCATTCCGCCAATCAATTTTTAAGTTTATTTTATTAGAAATGAGGTTCCCAGTGTGGAAAATCTTAAGGGTAGTTGATCAGTCTAAAAAGATGATTCTCACCCCTATTTCTTCACACCAAACCGGAAACAATCTTCACGAACCACTTGATAAAATACACCTTGACTACACTTTGGTAAGTACTACTTAATTCTTTGATTCATATGTTTCATATATATTCATTTATAGTTACTATCCGAGGGAAGTTGATAACTATGGTTTCTTTGATGCTGGTCAAAGACAAGGGCGTCGCCAGGTACGGGCAAGAGGGGAACTTGTTTCCCAGCAGGATGTTGTACAATGAAATATGGAAATGGCAAATAAAGAAAGAGGCATAAAACATTTTGCAAAAATTTTCGACGGTTATTTTTAGTGTAATATTAAGTTTTTTTTCCTCTTGATCAAAATTTGGGCTACGTCCATGGTCAAAGTAATAATGTTTATATTTAAACAACAAAAAAAAATACTTATCATTCAATACAATTAGTATAATAGATTTTCGGTTTTATCGATTTTTGATTGAATTCCAAATTTTTAGAAGTCTGTACTCATTGTTATAATCATTGAAAACACTTTGTTTTTGGTCAAAGTTTAAAGAAAACCACAAACTTCATTAAAATAACAGACAACAACAAAAAAACTGCAAGAAAAACCACAGTTGAGTCGTATAAGTAAACAGCATATACATATCTTTATGTATAACTTGTTTTATGGTTCATAAATTTCATTGTGAAAATCTGCATTGTTAACTTAATTATAAAACAGAATTTCATAAGTGATGATTTATTCGAGTGTTTCCCAAACTTTAAAACACGCGATCCAAATACTTTCTGCTAGAATTGAAAGTATAACTCAACGATTTCTTGGTTTGAAAGATTTTCATTTTTTATTAAATGTCTATTTCGGAAAATTGCCTAAACCCAATAAGATGAAATTTGGAATTACAGGACAATGAATCGAGTAAACAATTTAAGGGTTTAAGTGGCATGAAAAATATAGTAAAACACGATCATTGTTTGAGAAACACTGATTTATATTTCATCAAGATATCTGCCATAAAGTGTGGGCGGATTTAAAGTTTAACACAACAGTTTTTGAAACGAACCCAAGTGTTGAAATTTCATCAAAATATATACAATGGACGCCATACATTCGAAGAAATTTCTTAAATCTTTTTCTTTCCCAAATTTAATACTTAAAACAAATAGAAATCCTCTTCAAGCAGCCAATCTTTTAAAAAAATCAATAATAATTTATCACATCAAACGATACTACGTAGACTGTCGAGAATTTATATTATCTTTAGTTGAACCTTTTACGTTGCTTCCCTTAACGATTGGATGAACTTGAAAGCTGATAAGGTTCGTATCTATTCATACCCAACATATTCGTCGAAAACTTTGCACAATATAACGTATAAAAACCGATTTTGAAAACAGAGCAATAAAATACTTAGTATTACACTATCGTATGGTGATTTCCTTAAAAAAAAAAAGAAGTGTGAACGAACTTTGCTTTCATAAGAACATTGTATAGTAATTACACTGAAAATTGAAATGGATATGGTTTTAATATTTTTTGCTATCAACGAATAAATTGAAAATTCAAATTGCGTAAGAAATACAAGAATATACACATATATAGTCAGCATTTATTCTGAGTTCAATAGTTCTGTTTTTCTTCGTTTTTTATTGAAGTTTATTTTAAATCAATCTTTATCAAATTTTTACTAAATTTCATTCATAAAAAATCAGTCCAAAGTTTATATTTAAATCAAGTAAATCAAATGTTTTATGAATCACTAGTAGTTGCCCGTTTCATTCGCAACTAAAGGTTTTATCTCAATAAAATGTTTAATATGAGATAATGTAGAGTTAATCAACAATCGAAATTCTAAATTTAATAATCAAAGTGTTGTTGATATAAAAAAAAGTTTATCTAAAATTATATTAAGAAATAAAATATAAGGATTTTTTTTTATATAATTTTTATAACAACATTTTAAATAACGTCATTTCACTAAATTAGTATGAAAGTTTAATACTTATGTAGTACTTATACCAAATAGGCGATTTTAAATTTTGGTTCGTTTTTCAACAATCAAACTTTTTAAAATCTATTTTATTTTATGAACCAATGGTTGTGATCTGGAGTAATTATATATTCGGCTGAAAAGCATTAAGGTAGCAATTTTTTGCCATATATTTCACTGGCAATTTAAATATAAAATCTTCGATACTAACTTTTTTTCGGTATTTAGAACAATTTGAAAACCAATTATTGTTATTGAAAATAAATAAAATATTCGAATTTACTTCCACGCTTTCCACCTATTTCCAACAATTCTGTATGACCAACATCCAAATGTAAGAAATCGAATAGCTTTTTAGTCATATTAACTAACATAAAGAAGGTCATTATTTTTTTTCGTTTTACATTGTATTTTCAAATATAAGTGCACATTTGTGTCGATGAAATTTGGAAAGTGTTTTCCTTATACGATGCAGATATATAATAAAAAGGGGTTTTTGAAAATTTCTCCCCTAAAAGAGTGAAAAAGGGTAGCGAAGTTTGTAAGGGATAACGTTTAATAAACAATCGAAATTTAAAATTTAATAATCAATCAAAGTCTGTTAAAAGCGAAACGTTATTACTGCTTAATATAAAACAAAGTTGATTTATTATTAGAAATAAAAACTTAGGGTCTGCATAAAAATTTAAACTCTGATAAGTAGATATATCTGAAAAGGTTAAGTTAAGTTAATAAGTGAGCATTAAGGTTTTTGGCTTTCACATATTGTAAACCTGAAAATCCGAAATATGTATTCACAAATAAATACATTAGTGAGTGAGTAACCTTACCAACGTTTTGAATGCGTAAGTGGGGATAATATTCTGCCCATTCTGCACGGACGCACGGCAAGATAGCCAATTTATATATATGATGATAATATGGAATTATTTAACTACATTTGAAGACGAAAGTAGGTTTACGGTAATGATTTCTTATGAAAAACAGGTAATTCTCAAGCAGCTTCATTTGAATGGCACATTATTAAGACCATCCATACATTATCTTTGTAATAACTAAACATCGGATTATATGCACTATCAAAATACCAAAATATGCATGCAAATATTCAATAAAAATGGGCAAAATAGGCACAATTAAAAACCCAAAAATAAAATACAATGTCTTTGATATAAAACATGAAATTTAAAAAAAAAAACATTTAATTTTAACTTCAACTTTGACCTCGAATAACTTTGAGAGAAAAAAATTTATCAAAAAATGCTAAGATACCTTTTTTGTAGAGCATTTAATTTCCTTCAACGATACGACTTATATACAAATTTTGCTCTAAATATTATTTCGTTTATTAGTTTCAAATTTCCAAGTACAAAAAATTCAATCGTAAAAATAGATCAATTTTATCAATCAATCAATTGGTCGTACGAAAATTTATTATCGGACATTTTTTGTAGAACATTACATTTCCTTCAAAAATATGAGTTGTTCAATTCTTTCATTATGATGGTTCGATAAAGAAAATAAGAATTATTTTTTTAATTTTTTGTAGCTAGAAGGTATGCTTTGCGTCTACCTGGGGACCCCAGATTCTGTAAATCCATTTCTGATTATATATACTTAACACTTCTCAATACTTAAAGCCAGAAATACAATAATTTTTCAAAATTTCAAAAATTCTATCAGTTTTGAAATCACAAGTTATAACATATAATTTCTTGCCTTATTTATGTTTAAGTTTTGCAATATGAGTATCAGATTAGATGGACAATAACTATTGTTTTCAAATTGATATTTAAAAGCTAAAAAATGACAAATATTTCAACAACTACCTCAATTAAATTGACGAAAAGAAGTGAAAGCATTTTTTTTTGTATTATATTAGCAAATAATAAGCAAATCTCAAGAAAATTATTTTTCGTTGAAGAATGATGAGCATTAATAAAATTTAAATGATAATCAAAAGTAAATTGGAAAATTTCTTAATTTGAATCAAATAAAATTTGGTGGCAATAGATGGATTTATTTGGATCTAAACAGATCCAAATTTGAAGTTAGAGAATCATATAATTTCCGTTTTTTGTTAACTTTTGGAAGCTTCCAATTATTTAGGCCTAAATCAGATTGTTGTTTGGTTCAATTTACTATATATTATAACTTATAAAACTCAGAATCAATTTAACATATGGCGCTTTGAATGCACTTGCAGCATAAAATGAAAACTTATAAACTGTTTTGGTATTGATTTTTATGGTTACTAAGATTTAAACGTAAGAAGTATAGTAACTCTTTAACATCCAGTCAATGGACCAGTTCCCACGATCGTGGGACTAAAATTAACTTTTAAACTAAGAGAAAAAAAAAAGAACCATATTTTTCATTGCAATGCTCTTAAAACCCAATTGTAACAATCTTTCAACATATTTCAAATAGAAACAACTTCAAAACGCTTTCATATAGGAAGGCCATTACGTCACACATTTGATGTCAACATATCGTATCTATTCCCACATTACAACGCATCTACTTTAAGGTCAAACTTGGTTTTATATTTTCATTCTGCAACTTAGTTAAACCACTCCAAAGATCTTTCTCTCTTGAAAAATATCTTTCAATTTTGTTTTCATCAAAACACTTGAGCATCCAATAATTAATACAAACGAGAGAGCTTTTGCCAAGGAAATTTCATTTACGGATCAAATTGATAACCAACCAATGGCGGGGCAAACACTTGCCGGGAAGATTATTTTAATTTCATTCCTCCTCAAGTCGCGATAATATGTTCTTTTGTTTTTCCTCCCCCTCCCCCTCCCCATCCAATGTGTCGACTGGCAATATGGAAAAGCTTTCGCGGATGACGCCGGTTATTTTAGAAATTTAATAAAACGCTATTAAGCACTTTAGCTGGAAATATGGAAAATATGCAAGGAATTTCTAGCTGTGTTGGGAAAAAGCTCGTGATGCTCAAATGTTATTTTACAGTAGGTAGGTGTAGCTTATTATTATTACAATAGAAACAAATTTCGATAAGAGCCAATTTAATTTTTACGCCTTCTAAACTAATCGAGATGTATTGGTGCACGGAAAAGCTCCAGAGCTTTACTGTTTTATGTTCGGTAGCATCATCGGTGGAGAGGAAAGGGGAAAATTTTGTCGCGAAAGCACTTCTATATAGATTTTTTATAAGTTTTAATCTGATTTGTTATACAATGTTTTATCAAAGAGGAAAAGTATGACATTTTAATTAACAGTATCTAGCTTATGTCAATTAATATGGATGTTTAATAAAACTATATTTTTAATTCGAATTTACTCGGAATGATTTCTGTTTTTCACCGGTTTGCCAATGTAAAAGAAGAAAGAGTATCAGGTAAAATTATATAAGAATAATTCTATTTTATTATAAACAGTTTAAGTTGGGGTATGTACTATAGGTACTATGTACTGCTTTTTGTATTTCAATAATTGTTTACATAAAAAATGGAAGAAAGTTATAGTAACAGTTTAGAAGCCACAAGATATTTATCAAGAACGGAAGTCTTCAGTTCTTTTTTTTCATACTAAAAAAATTATTTCTTCAACATTTTCCTGTAAATTGTTTTTATATGATTCTTCCACGCCTCTTACGGACAGTTACAAAATTACGGATCACATGATAGTTGAGTACACATTCCCAATTTAATCCTGTGGTGCTTTACTGATATTTTTAGTATTATGGTTCTTTGCGTAGACTAGGTAATGGACTAAAAACTCAAATACAAAGCAAATTCGTAAATAGCGGAAGTCCTTGGTTTATTCGTTATTTTTAGGGTTTTACTAATTTTCGAATGGTATATCTTTTCTATGATCACATTATGATCGGAGATACATCTCTCATAGGATATAGATATCAATGCATAGGTCAGTAAATCAATTGACAAGGTGGCTAGAGAGAAATACTTTTTAAAATTCCTTGATAATTTCAGATGCTCCAGAATATTTTCTATATTTTCCACTACTTGAAACTATTGTTTTTGTCTTCATGATGAAATCTGGCCTAATTTTTCCATCGCATTAATTAGTAAAATAAGTTTCAAAAACACCATTGGTTAAGAAATTTATGTAGGTATCTACATTAGACTAATTCAAAAAAAAATTATGAATTTTTTTTTTCTTAATTATATCGAAAATATTGTCGTTCAATTTTGACCACAAATGACTTTTGAAAGAATAAATATATCAAAAATTTGTACGGGACCTTTTTTGTAGATCGTTCAATTTTCTACAAGAATATACTTTGATCATTACGAAATATTGTCACCAACGTGAGTTATAAAATTCCAAAGCGCTAGAGAATATTGTTCCCATGTTATTTAAATGGAAAATCGAAATTTGCGATGCGGCACCTCTTAATATTAATATTAAGAACCTAAACTTTCACAGGATTTTTTTTTTGTCATTCCCAACAATATTTTCGATATAATTAAGAAAAAAAAATCATCATTTTTTTGAATCAGTCTAATCTACATGTAATATAATAGACCTTGTCATCAGGATAACTTCTATAGATCACGAACCGATCTTGGTCAAACTTAATTCATTTTATTCTTCGGGAAATTACTTTGATTGGCTTAAAATTCCCTGATATTTCAAAATTGAATTAATTTCCCTGATAAATTCAGGTATACAGTCATCCTGATTAAGAACACAAAACGTGCACAATATCACGAATTCTGGACAAATGTTAAAAATTACTACAAAAGAAACTTTCATATTCCCTGATTCGTATTAATTCCCGTTTATTTTGAATTAGTTATACTATGAAAGAATCCTACTTGACTAATTCGAACTAATAATAATCACAGAAAGATTCTTCACTTGTAAGTATTCTGGGATGACTTATGATTTCTTTTTATGATGTCAAAATAACATAAATCTTAATTAGACAAAGTTTTCTTTAGTCAATATTTCAATACTTTTATTTTAGGTTTACGAAGACAGAAGAACCAATGAATAGAAGAAACACAAATCGGAAAACATCAATTAATTTTGGATAGAACACAAAGATATCCGAAAGCATCAAAAAAAGGAAGATTAAGAGTCGAAAATAACGAAATTCTTCTGGCCTAAAAGATTTCACTGAAGTGACAAAAAAAAAACTTCTTAATCTTAATTTTTGCAGCTAAAAGTGTTTTTTTTTTCAAACTTCAAGTAAACTAATGAAATCATTTTAAACATTGCATCCTCCGTTCCGCAAAATAGCCGTCTTCTAGCCAAAACAACAAATCAATAGTTGACTACTTTTCCTGAATCATTGGAATGAAAATAATAGAGGATTATTTTTTACGTAGGTACTACAAAACATTACAAACGGGTGTAGAATACAGTTAATACTATCCACCTATTTATAGTCTTATAAACATTGTGAAATCTTCCATATATTGCAGTATCACTTCAAGGCCAGATATCATTCCACGCATTCTTTTAATGTCTCACCAAAATGGTTTAATATACGTTTGGAAAACTGGCTTAAATTAGTTTAGGCATTAATTCGGAAGACAATTGTTTTTAACCTTAACTTGGGCTCGGTTTTAGTCTATAGTTATATAACATAAAAGTTTTTAGGCTACCATTAAACATCAATTTAAATCTAATTTTGTTTCAGAGACTCAAAACCACATAAATATATTAATGTACATTAGCTGGAACCAGCATAAATTTCATGGTTTGGACTCCGGTTTTGCCAAATGAAAATATTGTAATTCCAGTTCTGAAGCTCCGGCTTTCCAGCCCTGAAAAACCGACGTTATGTACTTGAATATTTGGCCTAAACATTATGGTTTCCTTTTTGTACTAAAGCTTCGTGTATTGGCCACAATATTGATCAATTTTTATACAGATTCATACTTTAGTCCACCGTTGTATTTACATAAATGATTTGAACCTACAATTTTAACTAATTACTAATTTCCAAATGAATTTTTCTGTATTTATCATGCAATACGTATTCCATACCCAAATTAACAGATACCTGAATGTATCTACATTTTTACGTTTAAGTTTGAGACCACAATGATATCTGGAAACTAAAAAATTTTGCATATAATTTAATGGTTAAGCCCTTGGCATATTTTCCACATTTCCTACTTACACAAATCCAGTAATATTCAACTTATGATTCAATTTTGATTAGGTACAATAATTTGAATTTTAATCCCATGAAATATCAACAAAAATATATCATACACCAATGTAATACAATGCTTTTCATATCCCAAAGCAATTAGTTTAAACATCATTCTTAAAACTTTTCAAAAATTCCAAAAATGAAAAGTAAAACCTTCAAAATTGGAAATTACTTTTATATCACTTTATTCCATCAAATAAATAACACAATAATTGCAAATACTTTGATAACAAGCACTATACTCAACAATTATGTGGCGCTTACTAAAAACTAAAAATAAAAATAAACATATTTAAATGCAGACGTTACTTAATTGTTACAAAACTATTCAATTATTGTATTTCAGTTAATTGACCAACGTAATTAACGGAAAATTCTACAAAAAGATTAGCGACCAAATATCTAAGCATATTTACATTCCTTCCAATTAATATTTATAGGGGTGCTAACCTTTACTCTGATAATCTACATATTAAATATATTTTTCGACAATATTTCCCCAATTATGGTTTACAGTTATAAATAACTTTGGACTAACTTTAACATTGATAATTTATGTGTTTACATTTTTTTTTGCTTCATATTTGCAATTATCTAATTCATTTCACCTATCAGTCCAATAAAATTTTTTAATTCAGGCGATTTAGATAAAATAGTTTTTATCAATTCCATGGCACATTTATGTCGCTATATAAATAAAATGTCAAATATGGAGACTAGACACATTCGTCATTCGTAAGTTGGTATTATTCATTAAAGTTACATCGTCATATTATGTATGATAAACAAACGTTAAAACAATCAAACTAAAAACAAAAGAAAAACGCAGTGTGCTATAAACTAGCGATAAAACAAAACAATAACGTGGTTTATAAACAGTGGAAAAAAAAGCCGATCGGTCCGCAAAAACTGTGAGTATTTTAGTTCGTTAAGCACACACGCATACAAAACGCCCATAAATAAGCCTAGAGCACACTTTACCGTAGGTAAAGTACTTTCTAAAAAAAATTAACACACAATAGAACGGCCTGCTCTCTGGTGTTTGTTAGCATTTTTTTTTGTCGATTTTCTGTTTTATTTGATTTCAAAAAAATGCACATTTGTTTGCTTAATCCGGCCCCGAATATTTACACATTCAATCAACAAGTTTAAAAGTTGGAATTCAGAAAAAAGATGCCTTGACCGTGATATCTAACCTCTAAAGTTGATATCTAAAAACGGAGGCTTGCAAGTAATTTCCCCGGCAACCGGCGTACCGTTGACCCACTGAAAATGCGCTGGAAATCGATTTTCCCTGCACGCCCGCCGCTTTTCCTCACATCCACGAAAATATAACCTTTACGGTTGATATTCATTTGTTTGTGGAAGTGTTTGGAGGAAATCTGAGAATTCGGTATAACTGATCAGTGATAGTGCTAGATATTGGTAGTTGGGAAAGTAACGTGGCTGTGATCAAACAAATGATGATCGCGGTACCTAATTAAAACTAAGGTTATGTTTGGATAGATATAGGTTGAACAGATTTACGGACAACCGTTGGTTGTGAGAAATCATGTCTCTGTCATGCTAAAATAATGGAAAACAACAAAAAAAAGTATGAAAAAAAAGGTCTAAAAAAACAACTTTCTAAACAACGGTTAGAATGTGCTGGGACCGCACTGTAGTGCTATGAAGCGGTCACAGTCTAGCACTTTGGCGTCCATAATCTACCGACTCTACCCGTCTGACGAGTTCAAGTCGAGAATGGACTCGTCCGAGACATCCCCCTTGTGTGTTCTGTGCATTCTCTATGGCTGTTCATGTCGATAACAGACCGAAGTCTCTCACAAGTCCAACATAATGTAATAAAACAAAACCGACTCACCCAATTGGTGCTATATAGCTACGATTCCACAAAATCCAAACGCTATACCCAAAAATCACTACACTTCCAACAATCGAACGTCGCAGAACCACGTAAACATAGTACTCAAACCAAACAATACCGTTCTAAACACACTACGATCATTCGCAATTCCGACCAAACCAGAAAAATATCACTCTAGAATATTTTCAGTAGAAACATAGATTCGATTGTCAAGATTTTGTAACTTGGATGTTCCACGAGAGGAAGAACCGCTTACCTCACAACAGACTGGAGGCTTTTCAACGCTCACCAGACCCCTCTTTGCTGTTGCTATAATCAACTTTATTGGTCGCACAGTTCTACCAATCGCATCGGAACATTGAGAGGCGGGGCCCACATAACGTGTCTGTTTAGTGGGGACCCAAGGTTGATACAATAAAGACAGACAATCATACAGTTCATGCGCACTATCAACCACTTTTCGTCCCACATATTTTCCCCATGGACACCACGCACGCTCCGTTTTTATCTCCCAAACAAATGCCACTCGCACATTCCATCTCTCACCCGTTTCGAAACAAGTGAACGAGACTAACCTACTAATCATCAAGAGTGAAAAAGACACTATGACACATCTACTATCTGTATACCGGCAGTTATTGAGGGGATGTTTATTTATCCAATGAGGGTAGAGAATTAAACGCTTAAGTATCGTAGTTATATCTTTTAGTGGCAGGGAAATTTAATCTCGCATTTCAAATGCGACAAATTTTTTGGTCATGCCAGCGTAACGCATGCGTTACTCATAACATATAGACAGTATTAAGGCGGTTAGATTGTGGGTTGATTCTTTTTTGTTATCTCACTTTAAGTTTGGAACAAAAAAATACAAATGTTCTCGTGTATAATGATGAAGACACCAATCCTAATGATAAAACGGATAGCTTATCTTTTACTTATGGTATCTTGAGTATTCTAATCATGGTTGATAGTATTTCTGATAAGGCTTACTGGAGAACTACGTAAACATATAGAATATGCGACACATTGCAGATGTGTTATATGTCCAGTCATCAGTCAATAACCGTCATTTGTTAAAACTGATTTACTCGTATTGTTCTGATAAGAATTCCAAAGAAACGATTAAAAATTATCGGAAAGTTTAAATATTTGAAGAATCCTTAATAACTTCCCAGTTAAATATAGCTATAGACAATTACATATAGAATACGAGTTACATATAGTAAGCCTCAATAGGCAAATGACTACGTAAGTACTACGTACTTCAAAGGTATTACGATTCTAAAGTATTCGTACCAATTTTATAGTAGGTATATCATTATTAGTGGTTTTCAGTTATAACTTTTAGTTTAATTCTAAAATAAATCACGTTTCAACTTAGCTAAAGTAACCTTCACTGTTAGATAAGTCGTTACAAGTTTCTTTTTTATGTTTTACTAGAAGTTATGTAGATAGGCAAGGCCTTACAGTACTTACACGATATGATGAATTTCTTCAATTCCCATATCACCTTAACAAGGGTTTATCACAGAAGAGGGGATGGATAGTATACCAATAAAAAGTTTTATATTTATAGATTTTTTCAGTCCAGTCCTACTAGCACTTATACCTTTCGAAAGTCTCTCTTAGTGATCCCTAATATTTAAACTTTGATCCTCATATAACCCGGAAACTCCATGATTCTTCTTTTGGAGACTTAGTTGAATCCTATGATTCTAATGGTTCTACTTGGAAAACCATGCATTATAGTGTATCCTAAACTTTTATTACTATCCTATACCATTATACATTTACCGTGACTTGTCTTACTAGATGTAACTTTCAAATTCTGCTCGTACTCTTGCAAACACTCGTATCACGTATACTGTAGTAATTACTTTTATCTAAGATAAAATTTAGGATTTTAAAGTAGTCTTCCAAGTCTCCTAATTCACATATAGGTAAATTTTACATGTATTGCATATGTACAAGACATACCCCTAAGATAATATGCAAGAAAGTATTCCAATCCTGCAATGCAGGATGGGAGATGTGTCAAGATGTGGCGCCGCCACAAGTGTATCTAAAGTACCTACTAACTTTAATAGTTAGCATAAAACAAGGTTTATAAAATACACGTATCCAGAAGAAATTCGTACATATTTTCAGACTGATTCAATTTCAAAATTCTTCGTATGACGTCATTTTTTTCTAATGGAGCAACCTGTGTAATTGACAAACCTTGAGCATAAAAGGCATAGAAGAACATAGTTTCGTTTAGTTAGTATTTTTGATACACTCGTGGCGGCGCCACATCTTGACACATTTCCCATCAATGGACACTCTTTGGGGTACTTAATACACTTCTTATCAGTGTTTCTCAAAATGTTGGTATGTTGGTATTCCTTTTTGCACCACAAATTCCAAAGGTTCTCTAAAAAAAAAACACCATTACCTACCATACCGTCCAAAAGTGTATGTTATTGTTTCTTTTTTTATTTTATGTTTTTAATGCAACCCCGTAAAAACTTGATATTCATTCGGGGGTCGCGACCCCTGTTGATTATGTACCATATGAGGGGTAGATACGCCCTCACTACAGTAATTAATGAACATGATGGTGTCGTAAGTTAATTTTCGTAAGACACCTCCGGAAAAATCTATTAAAGCTTTTCATTTTATTTTGCCATACATTTTTTTGATTACAAAGCTCTTTTTTAAGGAAATGTTTGTTGGTTTTCCTGTTTTCAGTATTTCCACAAATAAATCGATTTTTTTCAATCGACAATACTTAATGCTAAAGTTGTTAGTTTGGTTTTAATATCCTCCAAAATTTACTTTGTTGTAAGAAAAATAATATCATAACTTTGAAGAAGTGTTATTGAGGTCCCCTTTATTCTTCGAGTTGCAACGTGTGTCCTCTTGAGATTTGTGCCTTCGTCAGTCAACACTGGACTGGATATCATCTATGAAATAATTCGTTTATACACATCAACATGATAGGCAGGTACTTATGAAGGGATGATAAAAACATTTATGGGGAAAAAAATAAAATTTAATAAATTGTAACTTACCCTATATAACTGCCCTCCTACACGTAATAATATCAGATACCATCTATAAGCCTTCTGATAGTTTTAATTATGCATTACCTAATTTAAGGGGAAAAATATTGAAAAACCTTTGGTTATATATCAACAATGCTATCTATACAAAATGAGAGCTTTTACCAAATGAGAGCTTTTGAATTTATTCGTGAATTTATCCATAAAATTTCTTTGATAATATCAATTTTAAAACCCATTTTAACCAATAAGATATGTTTTAGATAATGAGCAACAATAGAAGTAAAGTAGCAATGAAATTAAGTATGGGCACTATTGAAACGGAAAGGTATGGTAGTATGGTAGTTCGGATTGCCTATGCTAGGGAGCTTCTTCTTATATTTTTCGTTTATTGAGAACTAAAGTCTCAAACCATACTTTACATTTGGACAAATTAGTAACGGTGGTTGTAATATTATTAATTGTTATTTCTTCTATTGGTTTTCCTATGGAATATAACTATTTCTGGAAGTCCAAAGGTTAGGAAAATTATTTTTAGTTTATTGTCTTTAGATTGGAAAAGATTAAAATTACATAATAAATGAAGGGTAGTTTGAAAAGTTAGCGAATTTGTGTTCAAGCAATAAAGGTACTCGGTTTTGCATCGCTTTTTGACGATTTAATTAAATAATTTGTGCTTGTTAATAAATTATATTATCCACTTCTGGTATCCATGCTACTAGTAGGGGTATTGGACTTTCTCTTTATAAGGTTTCGCTATTATTTGGGGTTCCAATTAAACGATTTATCCATCCTATGGATTAATTTTCATTAGCTTCATTAGCAGTTCTCATTCTTCCATAAATTTCTTTACTAAAGAATCTCATAATTCCAGACTATCCAAAGTTTCATATGCCTAATTTACTTTCCTTTTGCATTGACAAGTACCTATAACTTCTTTGAATTTCTTCCTTTTTGTTTATGTGTCCTTCAGTGTTATGAATGTTTATCTGGAGAAATTTTTTCTTGTTCTCGCACATATTACAGGCCTTAGACCTGTACTTTTCGACTAATCAGTTTTCTTAAGAAATCGATGTCCATAATGCTATCTATCTCATTAAAGGTTTTCGTGTCATCGTTTTCTTTTTCTCGCAATTTCTAGAAATATTAAGCTTATGTGGTACAAAAACTATTGGAATATTGGTAATAATGGAAAAGGCTATTTCTATTGCCTAATTTATGGCAGAGGATCTAGTCTATCAAACAATTAGAAGGAATAATACATCTATCATTTCCTGGCTTTGTGGTCCATTAATTTTCACAGTTCACCAAATCGGTTTTCCAGGAAATTTGTTTCTACTTACGATATAGTAGCCAATGAATGAGTAGATTCTTCTACCACCTAATAGATTGGGTTGAATAGGCTTAACAAACCCTGAAGTTAGCATTAAAGGATAATTCATAAATTATTTGATTTGAAAGATTCTTACAACTTTTCTAACTGGAAGTAAATATATTTCATGGAACTTCCATTGAGTAAACTAATATTAAACCTACAAGAAAAGTACCTACGTAATAGTTAAATCAATTTGTAGATCAAAGCGATATATTTTTTAAGATTTGTTTGTATGCCATTTAAAATATTATTTATGATTCCAAATTCGAACATATAACTTCCCCCGCCTTACTTTTGACATATTTTATAGATAACCAGATTGAAAACCAATCGAGGTAAGGAATTCATTCGTTTTCGCTACTTTATAAACATTGAAAGATTTTAGTTACTATTCCAGTCATTAGTGGCTGCAACGATGCAATTATTTTATAAAAATATGTTTATTTTATTATCCAAAAAATTATATCGGAAAACTTATTCCGAAATGAAATTTTCATTATTTATTGATAATATTATTAGTTCTTGTGCATCTGTATTAAAATTCGGTCCACTAGAGCAGTGTTTCCCAAAGTGGGTTCCAAAATTTTAGGGTTCCACGAGATAAGCAGTCGTATGATTTTAAAATATAAACTTCAATATTTTCATATACTATTGATCTAAGGTATTCATTGTATATTTCTAATAAATTTGTCAAATTTTCTTGTCATAGCTATTATTATCTATCACAGCTTTAGGTATGCCAGGGATTTCATGATTCGTAAAAGCTTTCGTAAGGGTTCCACAAGAAAAAAGTTTGGGAAACTTTCAGTGTATCCCAAAGTGGGTTCCGTGGAACCCTGAGGTTTCATGAAAAAATTTTGGGGTTCCACGAGATAAGCTGTCATATGATTTTAAAATATAAACTACCTACAATATTTTCATATTCTATTAATGTAAGGTATTAATTGCATATTTCGAATAAAGTCAAATTTTCTTGTCAAAGCTATTACTTAGTATATATCAGTTATCAGCTTCAGGTATGTTATGGGTTCCATAATTCATAAAAGCTTTCGTAAAAGCTTTCGTTTGCAGTGATTCCCAAAGTGGGCTCCATGGAACCCTAAGGTTCCATAAAAATTTTTTGGGGTTCCACGAGATAAGTTTTCTTATGATTTTAAAATATAAACCACAATATTTTCATATACTATTAATGTAAGGGATTAATTGTATATTTCGAATAAATTTGACAAATTTTCTTGCCAAAGCAATTATTATACATCAGTTAATAGCTAAATGGATTTCTTGATCCGTAAAAGCTTTCGTAAGGTATTATCTATAAGTTAACAGCTTTAGGTATGCCATGGGTTTCTTGATCCGTAAAAGCTTTCGTAAGGGTTCCACAGGAAAAAAGTTTGGAAAACTTGTAGTGTTTCCCAAAGTGGGTTCCATGGAACCTTGAGGTTCCATGAAAAAATTTTGGAGTTCCACGAGATAGGCTGTCGTATGATTTTAAAATATAAACCTAATATTTTTATTTACTATTAATGTAAAGTATTAATCGTATATTTTTAATAAATTTATCAAATTTTCTTGCCAAAGCAATTATTATCTATCAGTTAACCGCTTTAGGTATGCCATGAGTTCCACAAGAAAAACGTTTGGGAAACCCTACATTATAGGCTAAAATTCTTCGTATGACATCATTTTTTTTATTCTAATGGAGCAACCTGTGTAATTTACAAACCTTGATGCTTCCCGAAAATTTATCATTAACGTTTGTTTTTCTGTTATTTATACGTTGCGGTTTAACTATAATAGCATGTCAAGTTTCTTTAGAAACATGCAACGTTCTAGAGGAATTTGCACAAAAAAGTCTAAATTCAAAAGTCTAAGTATATAGGTATAAATCGGTATTTTTATTGCTGTCTTGAGAAATAATCTTAAGAAATTGTTTCTGTAACATTTAATTTAATTGATTAGATAATCTTCATTCGAATTCTAGGAAAAATTGATTAAAAATTATCAATTTTTTTTTTTTGGGTATTGTTGATGCGATTTTCTATGGAAAAGCCTTCTTGATTAACAACTAGTAGTTCTAATTAATTTAATCATTGCACATTCATTGATAAATCCTACATTAAAATTCCTGGCCAATGAATGTTTTAAATATGTCGACGAAACATTAATAACCAATTAATCAGTGCAGTGGCGTGAAAAAGAGCAAAGGTGTCCAGATTGGGTGACACAAAAAGATAACGATGTGGTAGTATATCGCATGCGCATTGTTGAATTGGAGATAATTTTGATTGTTTTTCACGAATCTACGATATGTATGTAGTAAGTAGTGTACGTGCGGATATTTATAACATGACCGCGTCGCCTCGCATACATTTACCACACATAATCGCATACCATTTCCCTCTCTTTTGTTCGCCGTTTTCAGTCCGCATACTACATAGCCACCTAATTCGACAAACGACAACAACGTGCACAATCCACACGCTTATCCAACCTTTCCATAGCCTAGTTATATATTTAACATTAGCGACATTGCGCAGTGCGTATTGCTGTACGGTATTGGTCTCGCTATCACGCATGCGTCCCGCAATCACCGTGCTGGTTGATTTTCCAATGGTTACAGCGATCAACTATGCTCTCCTGGTTATTTGTTTCATTATTATCCAATCTTTTTGGTCCTACCAACGCAAACTTTGATGAATTTCGTACTAGTTGGATGGTTTTCGGTGTTGAAACTCCATTTTTTTTATTTTCTTATGGGTTCTTAAACCTTTTATTATTTAGTACGATCCAAGTAGTCTTTTTACCACACTAAATTGATGGATTAAGTGGGTGTGAAACTGCAACCTGTGCACCAATAACTTTTAGGTCTTTACCCCAATACCAAATCATTTTTCTTTTAATCGTGGAAAACTGCCAAATGAGAATAAAAAGATGGATATCAGGAAACTATATATACCATAGGAAAATAAAGATATTTAACATTCTTTATATAACTTTATAACTTGGTCCCAAACCAAAAATTACAATCATCGTGATATATTTTGTTGGTGCAACAATGAACAATATACTTAATGATTAAAAAAATAAATATTTTTTTTAATTTTTCAACCATCCCTTGTTGAAACTTTTGGGAAATTCATGAAAACTTAATATGTCTTACTCCATAGCCTTCTCTAAACATATTTAAGCCCAAAGGTAATGTAGATTTATATATAAAAATAACACCCCTGGCTAGATGAAGAGCTGTCATAAAATTAGAGGGTGAAAAATTTAGGAAATTAGGAAAACACGTGTTTTTTTAAAGGTATATGTAAAAAACGTTCAATAATTACATAAAAATTGATAAGTATTTTATTTATTTCCGAATCACAATAAATTAATGGATAATAATATATATATGTCTTTGAGATTCAATTAAAAAATTACTTCATTACGACGCGTTTCAACAGTTTTTGACTGTCATCATCAGGTAATAATAATAACAATTATTTTGTAAATTTTAAACAAATTTCCAAAAATTAAGTCAAGATTTATAAAAATCTGTCATTAAATCGTGGCACCGGAAGAATCTTGGTTTATTTTTGCATAATTAAATTGATAGATTATTTAGTTCCGCAAAATACCATCGAAGCGCTACTGTATGTTGTCCATTATGCGTAATAGATGCCTAATACACGTGTTCGGAAAATTATTCAGCCTAATTTGTGTATTAGACCCAAGGTTTATAAAATACACAGGTGGCCTCATGCGCTACGTGACGTATCCAGAAGAAATTCGTACATATCTTCAGACTGATTCAAATTTCAAAATTCTTCGTATGACGTCATATTTTTATTCTAATAGGACAACCTGTGTAATTTATAAACCTTGTATTAGACAAAAGTATTGCAATTTTTAAGAATTAGTAACTTTTTTTGCATATTTCAGTAATTTCACGGAAATTTGTTTAAAATTGACAAAAGAATTGTTATTATACGCGTCGTAATAAAGTAATTTTTTAATTGAATCTCAAAGACATATATATTATTATCCATTAATTACATATACATTATTTATTCGATTGTAATGCATAAGTAGCAATTCACGTATAGTCTCTTTGTATTGTTGCGGCATATTGTTAGGAAAATGGAGTTAAAAATATTTTCTCGAGGAGTTTAATTTTAGTTGGTATTAAAATAGCAATAGAGTTCAATGCATTTGTCGCGATTTGATCGAATATGTTTCGGTTATTAACCAGAGACGTGTCACCGTTAAAGCAAGGTTGTCAAAAATATTTGAGTATCCTATAATATAAAAATAGGTTTGTTTTTTTGAACTCATTCTTCATGAATTTATGAGTTTATGAGTTTTAAAATTCAAAAGAAAAATGAGTAAATCTGGCAGACATAATTTTCTCGGATGTTTTTTCATTGTTATAGTTTTTGGCAGATTAAATTGAATTTTCATATATTCTGATATATATTCTGAGGCAAACTATATAAAAAAATATTGTTTATTGTCAATTTTTTATGAATAAACCTTAAAACTTATACCTAAAAAATTATTTTTTTTATAAAGATAATCGACGTATATATTTGGTTATGGGGTTTTCGAAGATCCATAATTTTTTATTTAAGAAAAATTTTCCATTCTAAGCGATTAATCCTCATGTTACGTAAGTGAATCCCTCATAATCCCTATTTGATTTTTTTTAAATAAAATGTGTGTAATATTTAGGAATGTAAACCTATTTGTTTCATATACCAATTTATTTATTAAGAATTTCATTATTGTCAAAGTCCAATGTTCCATTTCAATTCAAATGGTCTAACTCATGTTGCCTATACTTCGCTATACATATCTGTAGATGTATTTTTTTTATACTCTCTTTAAACTCACATTACTTATAAAAGTAATTTGTACTCTTTTTTATATAATACTCCTCAAAAATTAAGTTTTTAATTTTGAAACTCGAAATGAAAAGGAACCTTGGGAATTAGGTCTTCTTAGACTTAATTGTCTTTGAAATTAGTTCCCAATACATCTACCAAATACGAGCTTTAAATGCATCTTGTTTCGTATATATTTTTTACAGTCTCCAATCAAAGTTGGAAAGAGGGACCCGGGAAGCAGGGATTTATCCAGGGTTGAAGTTTCTGGTGGCACCAAAATCATAATATAATAATAAATATTTCTTTAATAAATGATTGATTAAAAGGTTTTCTTCATTCACAGAATGATATCTCAACTATTAGGTAATACTAATTAATACTAAAACTATTAGGGTTGAAGTTTCAGGTGGTACCCAAATCTTAATACAATAATAAATATTTCTTTAATAAATGATTGATTAAAGAGTTCTATTCATCCACAGAATACAATTCGTATCAATTAAAAGAGTGCTAAAACTGGTGAAAGCTTCCAAAGGTTGTGCAAATATATTTTTTATTCTTTATTACCTAAAACTCTTTGATTACCTCCAAAATTGCATTTGAGGATAATATTTTCTTTATAGCAAACAAGGAAATTTTCAAATAGTTAAAGTCTTCTTCTTTTGGTACTTCTTCAACGTTAAAGATTAGCGATCATAATGGAATTTTTTATTTTCGATACAGAAGAGTTCTCTAGTGCTTTTTTCAAAGCTCCCACGAAGGTTGGCTAGCCAGGATGTCTTTCTACTTTCCAAAGCTCTTCAATCCGATCCTGAATGATAAACTGAAGTAAATTTGTTGGTACCCATGATGTTGCCGCAGTACAGTACCTTTCTCTTCTTTCCATATATCATAAGAGTTCTTGTGGTATTAAGTTTCATTAATACTCCAAGTTATCTTTAGGATTCCGCGATATACCCACATTTCAAATGCGGTAATTTAATATTCCAGTCTTTGGATAAGAGTCCATTCTTCCATTCCGTATAAGACAATAAGGAATACATAGTATGCAGTACAGTACCTTTCTCTTCTTTCCATATATCATAAGAGTTCTTGTGGTATTAACTTTCATTAATACTTCAAGCTATCTTTAGGATTTCGTGATATACCCACATTTCAAATGCGGTAATTTAATCTTCCAGCCTTTGCATAAGAGTCCATTCTTCCATTCCGTATAAGACAATAGGAAATACATAGTATTTGACCAATTTTTAACCGCAGTTTCAGGTATAAAGTTTGATCCTAAGAATTTTCTCATCTTTGTGAAGATTCCTCTGGCTTGCTCAATATAATTGAAGTATAAAGTAATAAATATCTCCAAAATATTCCCAATTTTCTTTGGACAAAATTTTTCACTCAAAGAATTATTATTATGGGTCGATAAATAATCGGAATAGTTCCGAAACGGTTTTAATTTTAGTAGAAGTATATGATCAAAAAAGCTAATCAACGATAGCAGTAGAATAAAATTATGTTAATTAAGATAAATTTCGATAATTAGGAATAAATAATTTAATGAGCAATATAATTGTGGTTATCATGAAAGCTCTTAGCGTTTTGATACACAAATTTCAATTTAAAGTATTTTTCCAAATATTTTTCGTATTATATCAAAATAAAACAGTAGTTCCAGAGACAAAGTTTGATCCAAAGAATTCTCTCATCTTTGTGAAGATTCTTCTGGCTTGCTTAATATAATTGAAGTATAAAGTAATAAATATCTTCAAAATATTCGCAATTTTCTTTAGAATCGACAAATTTTTCACTCAAAGAATTATTATGGGCCGATAAATAATCGGAATTGTTCCGAAACGGTTTTAATTTTAATAAAAGTATATGATTAAAAAAGCTAATCAAAGATAGCAGTAGAATAACATTTTAATAATTAAGATAAATTTTGATAAATAGGGTTAAATAATTTAATGAGCAATATAATTGTGGTTATCATGAAAAATTCTAGCGTTTTGATACATACATTTCAATCTAAAATATCTTTTGAAATATTTTTCGTATTTAATCAAAATAAGCACTATTGGAATCAGCACATAGCCAACGCGATATATGTTTTATGCTAAATATTAAATGCTCGTAATTCAATGATGTTAACGAAGACTACTTTTGCTTGGTCTTGTTTCCCGAAATAGGAAAGACAGTAGCAGAGAAGAGATGTCAAATCTCATGATTTAAACAATAACTTAACTTTATTAAATGTTTACTACAATGTACTATTTAAAATAAAAATATTTGTACCTATGAACATTGATTATTTTTTTTTTGTGACCCATCTAAAGCTAAGCATTGTTTATTTGGTCCAAGTAAGCTTTTAAGTTTGACATCCCTATCTAAAGCATTGTTGCAGAGAATATGGACGTAAAAATTCTAAGAAAAACTTATCATAATGCAACAATACTCATACCTACTCTTGAATATTATTTAATTGGTAGCACCCAAACTTTGCTTTGAACAAAGAAAATTTTGTTCTATTAAAAGCAGTAGCTGAAAGCTCCAACGAATAACTAACAATATATTACACTGCTTGTTTATATTAGGTTAAGAAATTATCTGATATTCTTTGATATTGTTGGAGATAATATAAAGCTTTGTTGTTTTTTAGTTCTGGATACTAAAGCTTTTAAAGCTTTTTCCTTTACAATTTTTAATCGATTCCTAATCTTAGAAAAACATATATGTACATAATTTCGTTCTTCTTTAATAGAATAATCAGCCAATAAACTTCTTGAAATACAAAAAAATACCCAGGCTTATAAATTTTCCAAATATTTTTTTTTTTTTTTTTTTTTGATATATTTAGATATTCTTCCCTCATACTTCAATGTTAAAAATATTTTTTTGTAAACGACATCCACCTGTTGAAATATTGTATGGTCTGACCTTGTTTTTTGGCAATTATTAAGGCGGTCCGAAATTAGTCATCTGAGCATCCAATTATCATAGATTTATTATGAAAAGATTGGAGATATTTTCATTGGTTAAAACAAGTTTTTGTTTTATGGTATAAAAAGGTAATCATTTTGTGGGTGTTTGAAAATCAAAGCCACTGAAATGTGAAACGGGTATTTGTGTTATTCTTGGCGTAATTACTTCATAATGATCATTCATGAGGTCATTCAGGTTTTGCAAGTTAAAGTTTTACGACTAATATGTTTTCATTCTAATTTCTTGCCTACGGCAGAAATTCTGCCCACGTGTTTTTGTGTTTATATCTGCCAGTGTACGAATGCGTATCGTAATGTTTACATGGAGAAAACATGGTTTTTATGGTAAAATTTAGGTGATACTGTTATATGGCAGAAAAAATCTTTCGATTAGTTTTCCTTTGGCTTTGATAATATGTTTTGGGCCTTAGACTAATTAGTTAAATTGTACGAAAAACTGTTGTTTTTCGTTTATTGTATATTCTATAAAACATAAATTCCGCAACTTTTCAAACCTATTGATAAATCAGGAATTACCAAAATCTTTTCAGCGATAATAAATAAAGATAAATATCTTCTGTTGACCAAAATTGAAACCAAGAAATCATTCAATAGTTATTTTTACAACTTGAAATCTTATCGTCTACATCCTAACGAAGTTTCCATCGTTAAAGATTTTATTAAAGTAGTCCTTAACTTCCAACAGAAGTAGAACTACGAAGCATAATTTTTTTATACTTCGGATAGGGAAAATTCATTCGAGAAGTTTTTTTTTAGGATAGTGGGAATACTATAAAACAATTTTTCTTATACCTAAGCTTTTAAAACACATCCTACTCTCTTAATGTTGTACCATCGGGTTGCCAATCTTTTATGGAACTTTATCTTCGTCAAAGAGCGTCAACACGAATTTGCTATTTTAATTGGTTTAATATCCAATTTCTTCCAAAAAACTTTCAAAAATTAATCACGGAATAAAATTATAGAATGATCTTTTATCTTGATCTGAAGGATTGTCGTAAAAGAATTAATTTAGCTGTAAAAAGAAAATTGTTAATTTTATCGATAAGAAAATGTGAATGCCTACCAAAATAGCTTTTCCTTAATTGTTGACATGAAAATGTGCCACTTAATTGAAATTGCGAGTTTATGGTAGTTGTAGCTTAGATATAAGTTATTTAGGGTTGAATATTGATGGCACATCTAGAATCACGGTTCCAAATAATTTACCTAATGCAGCGATTGCTTTTTACTTGTTTGGAAAATCTTCAGCAATGCCTGGGGCATAGGGATCTTGCCACTGGAAAAACATTTTTTCTCTTATAATTGCAATACTCTACTTTGTAACAATCAAGTATAATACTTAATTTTATATTTTTTTCTGGGGATGATGCAGTATTATAATAGGTATCTACGTCCAATATCCACCAGTTACAACTGGAAATCTTTCGTTATCATTTAATATAAGGGATGTTTTTTTCCAGAGATATGTACTTTACATTACATTCTTTGGAGAATACTCCTTGTATTTAGTTTCTAGAATGTTAATCCTAGGTTTGTGGAGAATTTTGGAAAAGTTCATAACAATTAAAAATAGATGTTAATCCGAGTAATTATCAATGTAGATGAAGATCAGGGGCGTAGCTACCTAGGGGCTAGGCGGGCAGTGCCCCGGGGCCTTCAAACTCAGGGGGCCCTCGAATCCTTACCAGAAATCTTGATCAAACTGAACTTTTGGAAATCCAGTTGGAAGTTCACCAATTATGTAAGAAAATAATGAGCAAATATGGAGTGCTAGAATGCGACTTAACGGAAGTATTTACAACAATGTTATTATTTTTTACAATTCCTGTCACTACTGCAACAGCAGAAAGGTCATTTAGCAAATTAAAAATAATAAAAAAATATTTAAGAAATAATATGGGCCAAACTCGACTTCGACATTTATCGCTAATAGCAATTGAAAACAAAACCGCATCAAGCCTGGATTTAAACGAAGTCTTTGATACTTTTGCGAAAACTAAAGCTAGGAAAAAATTGTAAATATAATTGTTATTTAGTCAGTTGGTAGGCCCGACCTTTATATAATAAACCCTTGAATCTTCTCTATTTCTTTTATTAGCCAAACCTACACCAAGTATTAATTGTAATTTATGTTGGTACTGTTTAATATTTTTATTACCTGCCCTGCAGTGCACAAAAAAGGGCTTAATTAGCTTAGCATTTTTAAAGTATTTGTATATTTCATATTTTTATTTGATAAAACCTAATCAGTTTACATAGCAATGGGGCTCCATTTTTTTATTTTCCCCAGGACCCTTGATTATCTATCTACGCCACTGATGAAGATATATCGGTTTTATGCAAAAAAAAACATTCTTTAAATACACAAATAGTGCGGAAATGTATTCCGAAAGACAGTCTGGCAAGTCGGCGTTTCCGCTGTTCTTTTGTGGTTAATATACAACAATAGACACGAACCAAAGTCGGAATTCTTTGAAACGTTAACTAACCAGGTAATTTTCTTACTTCAAAAGTTTTAAATTATTTTTATTGTTGAAGCAAATTTTCTGCATCTTGCACTTTAATTTTTATTTAAATACAAAATGCAACAATCAATTACTCGTTAAATTTATCTTGTTAAAATATATCTTTTCATCTCATGTTAATAAACCACCTGTTAATCGTAGGTAACTAATCTTTATAGTTTTCTCTATAAAAAAAATTTCATTTAGATATTCAATATAAAAAAATAGTCATTAAATTCAACTATTATTAACATTTTAACCGAAAAAGCTAATACAAGGAATTGTAACCAAGTTTTCCTTCATGCAAATTCTGCAACCCTGATACCCACATGGTCATATATACTCGTAAGTATCACAATGTGCTATCAAGGGAAGAATAACGATAAAAATTTAATACTTACTAACGAGATATACTCGTATACCTACTCCTTGATAACAACTAACACTTTTTGACTTTTCACCCCTTTTACAAATCTATGCATAATGAATGCCAATATCATTTTTACCTGTAATTTTACCAGTAAACTCCAATTAAAACTGCTAAATGATATCTCATCATATTTTAATTATCAAATCAATTTTATCAATAAATTCATCAATATTTATTTTAACACCTACCACGTCGGTGTTAATTATGTCGGCACTTCGAGCGTAAAAAGCGAAGGCGGAAATGTCGTCCGCCACTGCATAAAAGGGTGTCAATAAAGAACTGCGACGCATAAGAAATAGGGTGAAAACAACCCTGACGACTTGAATGAAAACCCCTATAACCAAAAAGAAAGTTTGCCAGCAGCTCGTATTGTATTCTTCCCTGTTCATTGTCGGTGGCTTAAAAATAAGGATAGGAACATTATCAGGGCGGGGTTACACCCTTCAATATTGCTCTTGTCATACTATTCTCCTCTTGTCGTTACAGTTATGCAAAAATGCTATTCAGACACCTGCTTCCAATTATGGCAACCATAACATGCATTGTGTGCTAATTGGCTGCTAAATGTGAAACTTGCGAGACATTGCAATGCCAATTTGAATCGCTTAAAGAAAATAATTTCAGGTTTTTTATTATGCAGTTTTACGTAAAGTATATTTATGCAGTTTATTCTAGATCTAGATAAGTATAAAAGTTTTACCGTAAAAAAGGCCTTTAAACTGCAAATCTGAAAATTCGAGTACCTACCTATACTTAAATAGGCAAAAGCTCTTTCAAAGCTGCAAGCAGATCTATAATAGTAAGTTCTTAATTATAATAGCTTAAATAGGATAATAGTTCTAGTGGACTAATAACAAATTTTCCGGAAAAAATAAGCAGCATTTGAAATTAATCTTCATCTAAAATACTTATATCTCTTATGCTATTATCATCGTTGAAAGTAAATGGTATCTTTTACTCTCCAGACTTTATAGGTAACTACAATATTAAAGTAGTATTTTCATATATTTATTATTAATTTCGATTATGTAGTTTAAAGTTGCAGTTCCAAAGATTTCAGGATCTTTTTTATTTTTAAAAAGTTTGCACTTAGTTTTCTATTTTTTGCAACATTTCACTGTTAATTACTGCTTTTTCAAAAGATTATAAATAACAGTACAGACAGTGGCGTAGCTATCTAGGAGCAAGGGGGGGGCAGTGCCCAAGGGCCCTCAAGCTCAAGAGGCCCTCGAATCCTTACCAGAAATCTTGATCAAACTGAACTTTTGGAAATTCAGTTGGAAGTTCACCAGTTATGTTAGGAAATAATGAGCAAATATGGAGTGCTAGAATGAGACCTAACGGAAGTAGTTACAGCAATTTTATTATTCTTTACATCTCCTGTCTCTTCTGCAGCAGCTGAAAGGGCATTTAGCAAATTAAAAATAATAAAAAAGTATTTAAGAAATAATATGGGCCAAACTCGACTCCGATAATTATCGCTAATAACAATTGAAAACAAAACCGCATCAAGCCTGGATTTAAACGAAATTATTGATACTTTTACGAAAACTAAAGCTAAGAAAAAATTGTAAATATAATTGTTATTTAGTCAGTTGGTAGGCCCGACCTTTATATAATAAACCCTTGAATCTTCTCTATTTCGTTTTATTAGCCAAACCTACACCAAGTATTAATTGTAATTTATGTTATTAGTGTTTAATATTTTTATTCCCTGCTCTGCAGTGCACAAAAACGAGCTTAAGTAGTTTTTGAGCATTTTTAAAGTGTTTGTATATTTCATATTTTTATTAGATAAAACCTAATCAGTTTACATAGCAGTGGGGCTCCATTTTTTAATTTGCCCCAGGGCCCTTGGTTACCTAACTACGCCACTGAGTATAGATGTATAATTTTAACAAATAAATGTCATTTTGTTAAAACTTATTCTTTATACTGTTATTTATAATCGCTTGCAAAAGCAGTAATAAACAATAAATAAATATTATTTATAGGTTGTTTCAAAAGTATTGCATTGGTTCTACTAAAGAGCTTTTGAAAAGAAAAGATTTCCATTTTCTTTAATATTAACTATTTTCTAGAATTATTAAAATAAAAAAACTTGAAATTTAAGGAATATCTGTTAAATAATAGTCTCTAATAAAAAAGGCGTGAGTGAAACATCATTAATAAGCCATTAATTTATTTACAAAATTTCGAAATAATTAATGTTTAAGTTAGGGTTTGTACCTCTTTATATTAAATGGCTTAAAGGGTGGCAAATGAATATGTATTTGCCAATTATTTTCAACCGGAAAGAGGTATGGTCACACATGGCACTTGCCAAGGGTTTTGGCTTACAAAAGGGCTTTGCAATACGAAAAATTATTGATGTAAGTATAATTCGAAAATTCACAACCGTTTTTCCGCAAAACTGGTTAGAAGATGGGGTGAAAAGATCAACTGAAATATAGTTATATATTTATTCAAAAGTAAACTAACATTGACCATTTATAGTTTACTTTTAGTAATACATTTTTAATCATTGTTAATACAGTAAAGTAAAGAGAATTCTTAATAATAAATTCTTAATTCTTTCTTTTGAGTTATTACTTTTCATTCGCCGTGCCGAATTCGAATGCCACGAGCTTATGAGAGCTTAAAAGTAGTCCTGCGTTAGAAAGGAATGGTTCCAGACTTAATCCCTTAAATTTGTTGATATAATAAGTAGTAATGCAAAACGAAATAATGAAAATTATAGACCAATATAGATAGAGATCAGTCTTCATTAATGATACCAGTAATTAGGTTATCTTTTTATTTGATATGTTTTAAAAATAGATGATAACATTCAGATCTCAGCTTTTATTAAATAAAAAGACAATTCAGGTTGTTTAAGATCGGTTTTAAAAATTTATATACTTACGAGGGATCAAAAAGTTTTGTCGTTTATTTAATATAAAATTAAAACCAAAATTTTGAAAAAAATAAATTTTAAATCAATGGTACAATCATCTTCAATATCACCAACCTTTTGATATCTTGTTGCAAATTTTTAATGACAAATTAGTATTAATCAATTGCATTTACTAAGCAAAATATCAGGCAATAACAGTTTAAACATAATTTTAGTTTTCAATTTTCTTACCATTAAGAAAATGCTTCAGCAATTGAAATGAATAGAAATCCGATGGAATAACTTTGGACAATTGTGGTGGATAAGGTAAATCATCCACCCTTAATTTATTTTTTTGTCTCCGGGGTTTTTCTTGTGCAGAGAAGTCTTGCATTATTATCGTATTGCAGAATAAGGTTTATTCTTTTGGTAATTCTTGGGAACTTTTGGGTACTTCAGTGGTCAATATTTGACAGCTTTTCGACTATTGGACAGCAATTTGATATCACTTCCTTCCTTAACATCTTATTGTTGAAAATTTTTATCATTTTTGGCTGGTACAAGTTGGAGAACTCAAAATTATTGATTTGAACTTAAAAAAGCTCATTTGGCTTCAATGAACATCTAATGCATTTGAATAAAAGTTGAAAATGTTTTGATGGCTAGTAACCTACTACCATGTGAAATTCGATGAGTATATAATATCGAAATTGAATTCCTTCAGGCTTTTGTCTAAGTATTTTAATATAAATTTGAGAATAATAATTAATTTGTAGTCCTTACTATTTAATAAGTTACTCTACATATATAATGCTTTGGTATAGCTTTGAAATAACTTATAATCCGCTAATGGCAATTGAAAAGTTCAGAAACTACTTTACTTTACATTAAAATCAAGCAAAACCAACAAGGATTGGATATATCAACTGAGTTTTCTAGTATAAATCATTTTTTGTAATGTTTAAGAAGGCAAAACTTGTTTCTTAATTATATTTTACAACATTACATTATGGGAAATTTGTTGCATGTATTACTAATTTAATTATCTTTACATTCGATTTCTTAAGTTTTCATTTCGATGCTATTTTGTGCTAAATATTCAATAAGCAGTTATAAACTTCAAAAAAATTAGTCTTTAATATTTATTTCAAACGGTCAAACAATGAATTTATTTCTTGAAAAATTGATAATTATGGTCGTTATAATAAATTTGATTTTTGATGAATTTTGGCGATAATTAAAACAAAAAAATACGTAAAAAAAATGATTATTGAAATTTGATTTCCCCACCAATTTAAACAATGACCAATTATTGTAATTTGATACAAATTATGGAATAGCTACACAAATCTAAAGACATATTGGTTCTTTTTGCACAATTTTCACATGTGGATCAACAATGTACGTTGAAATTATTAATAATTTCTTTTAAATTGTATTTTAAAGTACATGATTTAAACTGGAACAGATTTTGGTACGTATCTTTAAAGCAATTGTTATTTTAAATATATTTCACCGTAGTTTCCTCGAGCTTTTCTTATTGCATGGTCTTAGGGATGATTTTCAGTAAAATGTAGTATTTTTCATCTTCAGTTTCTTCCAACTTCCTAATTATAACTTTTTAGCTATATACTTCATGTGCTAATGAATATTATGAAACCGGAATTCTGTGCCCAATAGAGGGTCTGCCAAATCATGTCGTTGAGAATTTTTTTTTGTTTTGATAATTAAGATTTCCCCATTCGTAAAAGTCAGCAAAAGTGTACATTTCGTAAAGCTTCATCATTTTTAATAGCATTGAACATGTTGAGTTTTGAGCCTTAATAGTACCTACGATTCGTGGATAGCATTAATTTTCTATTATCATTTAAACAAAAATTGCTGCGCAATTGCGTCGTATGCTTGTCGAAGCTTTCGTTGACCATGCTTTTAGGAAATATCAGTGTTTTACGGGGTTTCAAAATTTTAAAAACGGTGCTATCGACGTTAAGAACGTGGAAGATCATGGGAAAAATTTAAAGACATTGCATTGTTTGAGTTATTAAATGGGAATGATAGTCAAACACAACATAACTTTCGATAGTAAATATAAACCGAGCTTTAGCGTGAAAAACGGCCAGAATATCAAAAAAGGCAATACAAAGTGATTTTAATGCACGGTAATTCCCCTGGCCACATAGAAAAACTTAATTGGGAATTTAACTTTAATTGGGAAATATTTTTCATGTGGTTTACTCCCTAGATTTGATTCCTTCAGATTATTACTTATTTCCGTCGATGGGACACGCATTTGCTAAGCAGCACGTCTCATCTTACGAAGATCTAAAATAATAATTCGATGACGGGTTTTGCTCCAAAGATGATTATTTTTTGTTGACACAGGTATTCCCAACTTTGTTAGAAAGATGGCAACAATGTATAGTTAATAAAGGAAATTTTTTTGAATAAAATAAGAATTTTAATGTAGAAATAATGAAATCTTATTTTCAGAAAAAAAAAACAGGTTCCTTATTAACATACCAGCACTATGAATTAGAAGTAGAAAATTTGATAGAAACATTACTGATAATAATTCAATTACAATCAAAACTATATTTAGTTGTCATCAGTTGATTTGTTTAGAAATAATTGAAATAAGTATAACAAAAATTAAATCAAAAAATAGGTTTATCCATAAGGTTTATATATGAGGCTTTTTACGTTCATTAAGTTTCAACTCTATAAAATTCCGACTAGAAATTACTTTGAGAATATTCAAGGTATGTATTGGGCCTTCATTGGAGCCCAATGAGGCATGCCCAACTGGGAAATCCCTAGTAGGACCCAACGAGGGCTTCAATGGAGGATGCTCTATAAGAAAATTCCTAATAGGAAAATCTCAATTGGGGCCCAACGTGGATTCCAATGGGGCATACTATACTCAATAGGGAAATCTCCATTGGGCCCTATGTGGGCCCACAGCAGGAGAGAGCTCAACGTTGAAATATATATTAATTCGTATAGCTCTTGTGAGACTAATTCTGTATATAAGTTGCCAGATATGTTCTCTAAACTTTTGATCCTCTTATAAACTTTGTTTCATTTACCTACCTCGTGAAAAATATACGACTAAATCAATTCAACTAATCAATTAAACTGAAACATCTTCCTAATTTAGAACATAATGAACTTATATTGTAATTTTCCGGTGGTGTAATTTGTATTCAATATATTTTCACACCAATTTCTCATTTAAGTTTGTTTTTTATTAAAATATTTTATTAGATGAAACTTAATAGATTTCTCCCCCTTTTGTGCTTTTCTCCCAATGTCCTCCGGTGCTAGCGATAGGATGCTGCATAGTATGTTATATGATAAATTATCATATTCTTGAATTTGTTTATTGCATTGTTCGACTTAAACTTTTAAAGAAAATAGATGATAAAATTCAGATCTTAGCTTTTATATTTTTTAAATAAAAAGACAATTCAGGTTATTTAAGATCTTTTTGTTTTTTATTTTTTATTTAATATTTTTATTATTCAATTAGCTACGTTCCGTTACTCATCGTAACTTCTTCAGGCTTCTTGATTCACAAAAATAAAATATTTTTAATTTAAATTCAATAAATTGAATTTAAATTATTCATTGAATTTAAATTAAAAATATTTTATTTTTGTGAATCAAGAAGCCTGAAGAAGTTACGATTAGTAACGAAACGTAGCTAATTGAATAATAAAAATATTAATTAAAAAATAAAAAACAAAAAGATCTTAAATAACCTGAATTGTCTTCTTATTTTAAAGAAAACTTATCTTATACTCGAATGAATCACCTAAGATTGAAGCTTCATACTTGGGGACAAGAAAATATTTAGATATATACCTGTTACATTTGAAACTTAATACCAATAGCAAAGAAGTATAAACTAATCTTAATTGAGCTTTCAAACAACTTACAAATTCGTTATAATTCAATCGAGTTTTCATCGTAAAAGTATTTCAAATAAACTTATGAAATATCTAGAAGATAACTCAAATTCTTACAAATATTAAACAGTAGAAAATATGCAGAACTACTTGAAAAACCAATTTAGATTATATTATACTTCTAATAAATATCATTGAGATTATTTCTAACAATATTACATCCATATTGGTTTCCGGATAGTTTTTAGGTATACAATTTTATGGGAGCTTCACTTAAAGATTCTTTAAGCCCTCGAATCCCTGACTTAATAATTGCCCAGGTACTTATATAATAATAACTATGTAAGTCATTCAAGTGAATTTCCTGGTATCGATTTATTAATTTCATAGAATCGAAGAACAGGAATTTTCTGATTCAAGTTGTTGATATAACACTAATTCCTTTCTTCCCTTTCTTCCCTTTTTTCTGATTTTCCTTCTTTCTTCCTACCTTTAACAAACATTAATGATCCCCAGCCAAAAAAATAAACGTAAGGAGCCACTAAAAGACTTCAAAAAGCTTAAAATCAATTCAAATGTTAGGAAGGGACTATATGTATTTCTAAAATGCAAACTTTTTGAAGGTTTCTTCATATGAACTTCATCATATTAATTCTGATAAACACCAAACTTGCCTATCTATATACGTTGATGTTTGATAAACTTACCTTCAAGTAATTTAAATACTATCAAAAGCGATGTTGTTGTGCTTTTAGTAGTACAAAAGCTTCAAAGGAAAACTTGTAACATACTCTCCTCCAAACAATTATCCGAAATATTTACATAGAAAATGGCGAAGCGCATACTATTCTGAAATTGGTTTCTACCTATTTATTATTTTCCATTAATAAACGTCGAAAAAAGAGAGAAACTTATTGTGCCACAAACACGAGAAATGGGGTGAGAAAACGCCTACCCTTAAATATACAAACCCGAGTCGAGTGATGTCTCCTTTTCGTATTATTTCAACGATCATCACATTAGTGAAACGAGGATGCAGTAGGTACATTCATTGCTCGAAAGGGTGTAAAACCCTCTAACCATAATACAATCTATCATTCATTCAACATCCCCAAGCAAACCTCTTCTCTTAACCCATACATATAGGCATTAGGCACCCTTTGGAATGAATTCAAATTCGTGTGTTGTCAATCCATGCATATTTACGACCCTCTTGATATACACATTGCAAGCGTAGGTACTATTACCGAAAAAAAAGTGGTATGAGTACTACAATCGAAATTTTGGATAAGGGGAAAGCACATTCTAAAGCCGATTTTAAGTGCAGGGGATGATTTTCATTAGATTCATCAGAGAGGAATGTAGGTCAAATTTACGTAAATGTAGGTTAAATGGAATTGAGTTTTTATTGCATTTTCCAAAAGACCTTTTTCTTTTACAATTAATTTTTTTTAGTCAGAAAAATAAACTTCCACTCTTTAAAAATATAATACCTATATAAAAATCAGCTAAAATTTCTAAAATGCTATGTCAATGATTAAAGTTCGAACATACTTATGTTAAGTAATCAGCCCCCGCTTTAGGGGTGGGCAACCCGGGCGGTCGCCCGGGGCGGAAAATTTCAGGGGCGGCATTTTGTCATATTTGATATACAATATGAACAAAAATGTGAAAAAAATAGTTTTTAGTTAAAAAAATATTTTTCCAAAAAATTAAAAATTTTGTGATATTAAAACTCTGTGTTTTTTCAACCCTGAAGGGGCGGCATTTTTTCATCTTGCCAAGGGCGGCAAATTTGCTAGAGCAGGGCCTGTAAGTAATTGTTACAATAAAAATAAAATCGTTACAATGGATTACAGAGTATAGTTTCATAAAAAAAATATATTAGGTTGGCGGAAAAGTTCTGTCGTATTTTTGGTTTAGCGTTATCCTGATGGAAGACAATTCCATTTCTATTGGCCAAAATCGGTCGTTTTTCTTTGATAGTCGCATTCAATTTATCAAGCTGATTACAGTAGACATTCGCATTGATGGTCTACCCCTGTTTGAGTAGCTCGTAGTAAATCGGACCTCTTCTATCCCACCATAAACAAAGCATAACTTTTCTTTGACGAAGATCTGGTTTTGGAATCGTTTTGGCGGATGTTCCAGGTTTTTTTTTCTCTTAACATTCTCGTAGAGTATCCACTTTTCATCTCCTGTAAGGATTTTGTCTGAAAACGGTTCCACACTGTTTCTAATAAGAAGAGACGAACAGATTCTCATACGATCTGATAGTTTTTTTTCGGTCAAATCATGTGGAATCCAAATACTCTTCTTCAAGATAAATCCAAGTTGTTTTATGTGGTCTTCAACAGAAGAATGAGGACGCTGAACTCCTTTGATATTTCTCTAGTAGTCAGATGTGGGTTAGTCTCCAGCATTGACCACAAAATTCCATTATAGACCTTGTATGGCCTTCCAGATCGAAGATCTTCTTTGAGCGTGAAATCCCCGAAACGAAATATGGCAAACCATCTTTGACAGGTTCGAATATTAACCACTTCACTTCCAAACGTGTCACAAATGTTTTTACATGCAATCGATGCGTTGCTTCCTCTCTGGAACTCGTACAAAATGCAACGTCGTAAATGCACTTTATCCACTGCCATCTTGATGGGTCGGTACTTCTCAAGTAACTGATAAAAAAAATTAAAATTGGTTCCGTTATATCCCACAAGCCATGCGCTAAACAATAAGACCCTATATGACTCATTTTACCTGATCGTTTTTCTCTTACAGTCAAAAACACTTCAAACGCAGTAAATAAGACAGAACTTTCCTGCCAATCTAATAATTTATAATGTAAATAAAATTACTTTGTAAAATAATCTTTTGCTTGTGTTTATAGATGCAACGTATGGGATGGATATGCAAAACGACGCTGAGCTTTCGTGGAAAAGTTGAGACTTCATTTTTTGCAATTTCAAGTACAAAGAAATGGAGAGATCCAGAAAAATATCATCAGCCTTTCATTCGAAACTTTAGTGAAACTTTAGAATTAACAAAGGTAAGAAATGATTTTACTGTTGACATAACTGTAGTTAAATGAATTATTGAATTCTTTTTATAGGATCGTTATAATGTTCCACGTGGTAAATACGGTAAAGTGAACGATGAAGATATAAACTATTTTAAAAGTTTGCTTGGAGAAACGAGGATAATCACGGAATCGTCAGAAGTTGAAGGCTACAATATTGATAAAATGCGAGTAGTCAAAGGTAAATAAGAGTTTTATTTATTTTTACGTTTCGGTATTTTATTAGACCTTCATCAGGCTTCGAAAATCATACAAACACATGTATTACAGGATCTTTCAAAACATTACTAATTGTTAAATTACCATAATATGAAGTACACAATATACATCACAATAACATCGAAATTGTTTTTTCTTTATCGTTGGATGAAGAATTCTGTAATGCATGTTTTCGTATGATTTTTGAAGCCTGGTGAAGGTCTAATAAAAGACCGAAACGTGTCGCTAAATTAATAATTAGTATATGGATCTACATCCTTTCATGTCCACTATCCTACTAAAAATAAATAAAATTATGTAAATTATGGACACAACCAATTTATCGGTAAATAAGAGGTTTTGAAAGATTTTAGACTTTTAGATTTTAGATGCATATGCATCACCAAATAGGTACAATATACAGTACCTATAATCAATGCATACTTTATAAGAATGAGCTTTAAATTAGTAATTTTCAATAAAAGAGTTACTCATAGAAAAAAGGCAGAAAAAGGTATATTTGTTAGGTATAAATTATGTCGAAGACTTCCTTGATATACAATTGCAACTTTAAATTCAGAATCCATTCAGGGTTTAGGTATAAGAATTTAGGCATTTGGCATCAGATGGTTCCAAAAACATAGCAGAGCTTTTTTCAGTTATTTTTAGAATTGAATATTTTGTACAGTTCTAAAATCATGGCAGAGCCTCAAAAAGACAAGTAGCTTTATTTAAAACCAATTTTGGAACTATTTCAAAGGAGATTTTTTGCTCTACGGTTCTATTTTGCTGGAACCACAATATTTCTGTGTAAAATTGATGTTCTTCTACTTAATATTTATAACACAAAAAATTATTAAACTTTGTGCATTGCACTGAGAATCATTTTTAATTTCATTCTCTTTATGTTCTTTTAGTAAAATGAAACTTAATAACAACTCTATTAGAGCCTAAAAGAATATGAAAGACGAAGTATGCTTTCCTAGAAAAATCATATTTTATAAGTAAAAATTTAATAATTTCTTATTTACTTTGTTGACATTGAATAAATGAAATCTAAGAAAATTTCGACTTTCTTCTATCATTAGTAATAAGAATCGGTTGAAAATACCACACTTCAAAAACATTGGATATTAAATTTATTTCATCAATATTGGAGGGTTGCAAACAAAAACTTAATCTATTAACAAAATGGATTCTGTTAAGTAGATAATAATCTTGTCGTGATCTTTATATTAGATTCGGTTTTGCTCTTATAGGAATAGTTGGAAAATACAAATAGATGAATTCTTTCGTTACAAGCAATTTCTCTCACTTGTTACACATTTATTGCACTTGCCTTGGCTAAATATATTTAGGGTGGTTGATATCATAAGGACCATTAAATCTCCCTCACTTTGTGGCTTTTATAATGAATATAAGTACAGTTCAACATAAAGAAAATACCTTCAACTTTCATCGCTTTTATTTCTAATATTTTTCCTTAAATCTTATTCTCATTTTTTTCTTATAAGGTTATAGTAAATTGGTTGTAAAGCCCAAAACCACACAGCAAGTGTCTGAAATTCTAAAGTATTGCAATTCGAAAAGATTGGCGGTTTGTCCTCAAGGAGGAAATACAGGTTTGGTCGCAGGATCAGTTCCTGTTCATGATGAGGTCATTCTTTCGACAGTACTTATGAATGAAATTATTGCCCTCGACGAAACTACAGGTAAGAGTTTGAAGTACTGAATCTTCTTGATACAAAATGAAATTTCAAATTATCTATTTTTCTTTAATTGGTGTAACGTTTTTAGGATCTCTAATTTGTCAGGCAGGATGCGTTTTAGAAGCTCTAGAAAATTATGTGGGTGAAAGAAATTTAATGATGCCATTGGATTTGGGAGCGAAAGGTTCGTGTCATATTGGCGGAAATGTGTCCACTAATGCTGGAGGATTGAGACTTTTACGGTACGGAAATCTGCATGGATCGGTTTTGGGTATCGAAGCAGTAAAGTATCGTATTGATATTACTATTGTTTTGTGTATAATTTTAATGAATTGATTTGTTATAATTATTTAGGTAAAAGCTGATGGAGAAATAATCGATTGTTTGAATACACTGAAGAAAGACAACACCGGATATCATTTGAAACATTTATTTATTGGATCTGAAGGAACTTTGGGTATTGTTACTAAAGTCGCTATACAATGTCCCCCAAAACCAGCATCAGTGAATCTCGTTTTTCTTGGTAAAGTATACTGCAATGCTTTTCCCAAAAATGAGGAAAATTCCCAATTATTTTTCACAAGTTTTTATAAATTAATATACATATGTACTAGGGTGTTTTTTTTTTTGCGACTATCATTTTTTTTTGCTCCCATGCCGAAATTTTGTGGGAAATACTTCAAAAAAAAATCCCTGAAAGTTTGAGCTCTTAATATTAATATTAAGTACTCGCTTACCGCGTGTGAATATTTTCCATTTAAAATACACGTAAACTTTGATTTTTTTTTTCAATTTTTATAGCTCAGCGACATTTTATGATATCGCCTCGCTCAAAGTCGGGATTTTTTTACAATTGTATGCTCTACAAAAGTGCCTATTTTTAATAATTTTTAATAAGGAATAAAAAATCAATATTTTCTTAAATTTTACTCAATAACCCCTAAAATTTTATAGTCAGAGAAATTCAAGGCTCAATATCTCGAGAAATATCGATCTTAGCAATTTGGTTTTCTGAAACTTTTTTGTAGGAAATTAAATTTCCTTTAAATTTGATATTTACATTTTTTCTGTAGGTCTTGTAATTTATGAGTAACTGAGACAAAAACGAGAAATCTATGAAAAATCAAGGCTTAGTGACCCGTACTACCTCGCCCGTGTAAATTACGATTTTGCGTTTTGTAGAGCATACAATTGTAAAAAAATCCCGACTTTGAGCGAGGCGATACCATAAAATGTCGCTGAGCTATAAAAATTTTAAAAAAAAATCAAAGTTTACGTGTATTTTAAATGGAAAATATTCACACGCTGTGAGCGAGTACTTAATATTAATATTAAGAGCTCAAACTTTCAGGGATTTTTTTTTGAAGTATTTCCAACAAAATTTCGGCATGGGAGCAAAAAAAAAATAATAGTCCCAGAAAAAAAAACACCCTAATATGTACAAAATGCATAAAGTGCTCACTTGAATTTATTTCTTTACAGCAACCGAATCGTTTGAGAATGCTCTAAAAATATTTAAACAAGCTAAAGTAAATCTTGGAGAAATTCTTTCCTCTTGCGAACTAATTGATGAACAATCTATGAAATTGGTCAATGAAAATGTGAAATTAAAAAATCCAATGGAAAATGATGCCCCGTTTTATGTTCTAATTGAAACTTCCGGAAGTAATAGCGGCCACGATGAAGAAAAACTAAACAAATTTTTAGAAGTTTGTATGAATGAAAAGTTTGTCATTGATGGAATAATTGCGACACAACCTTCCCACATTTATGTGCGTAAAATAAATCACTTTTGAAACTTTAACTTAATGGTGTGTGAAAATCTATGCATTGCAGAATATATGGCAAGTCAGAGAAAGGATTTCCGAAGCATTAGCTCTTGATGGTTATCCATTGAAGTATGATATCTCGTTGCCAATTAAAGACTTTTATACCATCGTGCCTGCAATGGCAAAACGTCTTGGTTCTAATGCCAAAAGAGTATGTGGATATGGACATATGGGTAAGAAAAAAAATAAAGCTCAACTGATTAATTTTAAAGATTAAATGTAAAAACTTCTTCCATTAAATTGGCAATTTTTCTTGTTTTAGGTGATGGAAACCTACACTTGAATATTTCCCTTCAAAAATATGATAAAGAGATAATAAAGAAAGTTGAACCGTTTGTGTACGAGTTTACGTCCAAATTAAAAGGAAGTATTAGTGCCGAACATGGAATGGGTTTCAAGAATAAAAATTATCTTTCATATTCCAAAAGTCCTGAAGCCATATCTCTAATGCGACAACTTAAAACGTTAATGGATCCCAACGGAATTTTAAACCCCTATAAAGTACTGCCAGCAGAAAATTAAGAATTATTTAATGATGTGATTTCCTATACAGCGAAGATCTTTAAATTATTTTGCAATAGTTCGTATCTTAATCGTTTTTTTTTGGATAAGTACTTAAAAAAATTACCCATGCAAGAGTCTCTATAATAGTCTAGAAATTAAGTAAAATATCCCGCCTAGAAATTTTCGAGTGAGCAAAATGGAACCCCAAATAGGCAATCCCAATAACATCCCTACTGGTCGATCCCAATAAGACCTCAACTGGATAATCTCTTAGATGGATGGGTTAAAAAAAATAATTAATTAACTATAATGTACGACCCAATGGGGATTTATTGGGCATGTCTCATTAGGCCCCGATAAAGCATACCCCATTGTGGCCCTGTGAGCTCCCGATGCTTACCTTGGGCATACCCCAAGTAATTTCTAGTCGGAATATTTTTCGATAATTTTTTTTATTTAATAGTTTCCTTAAACAAAGAGTTGTCAATATTAACCCAATTTATATGTGACACACCAACATTTCCAGGATGGTTTTTGTTATTCAGGGATCCATTGTTTTTTTTTTGGATAGTTACTTAAGAAAATTACCCATGCAAGAGCCTCTATAATAGTTTCTTGATTAAGTTGTAGATACTTTGTAAAGAGAAATTAAGTAAAATATCCCAACTATAAATTTTCGAGTGAGCCCAATGGAACCCCAAATGGGCAATCCCAATAACATCCCTACTGGTCGATCCCAATAAAACCTCAACTGGATAATCTCTGAGATGGATGGATTAAAAAAAAAAAAATTAACTACAATGTAGGGCCCATTGGTTGAGCATACCCCATTGTGGTCCTATGAGGGCCCGATGCTTAGGTACCTTAGGTATACCCCAAGTAATTTCTAGTCGGAATATTTTCTTTTTATTTAATAGTTCTTTTAAACAAAGAGTATAGTCAATATTGACCAAATTTTTATGTACAACCAAAATTTCCAGGATGGTTTTTGTTATTCAGGGATCCATCAAGGGATCAATTATTTAATTGTTTACTGTATTCAATTTAGCCTATACTATTGTAACGGTACACTGTTGTTTGCAAAGAAAAATAATATGTAAGTTTAATATTGTTATTGTTGTATAAATGAAATGTAAAAATCGTCATAAAAATTAAAACAATGAAAATATATTTTTACAAACAATCTTATCGTTATTCTTTCTTATCGCATTAAGTATGCGCTAGTAATTCAAAGGCTACACTTTATGGCACATTTTCGAGCTGAATTTGACCTCTTTTATCGCTTGGAATATACAAAAATAATATTCCAAGATGATAATTAAGAAATAAACCGAAAGTTACACGAACTTTCAAATTAAATGAATTTAAAAAAGATCCACGAAAAGTTTAATCTATTCTCGTATTTATTGAATTAAAGATTATGTTGTTAGCCTTGAATGTAAAATGGAATTTAAATAGGTAAAAGATGCATGGTATGATACAATCTTTGGATTTTTAAGTACTAAAAAGTCAACATTATTTACTCAGTGAAATTCTAAACGTATTAACATAAAATGGGAGCACAATTATGTTCAATATTCTCATGAATATGAATAGTTTTTAAAGGTATTGTTTTCATATTGAGTTTACCATAAATTATAATTGTTTGAAACATAATATTGTGTAAAGAAGTGTTCTACTTAAAAATGTTTCGAAGGATTCTTAATTCAAGTCAAATTCGTAGAAAATTTGGTTATTTTGGTGATCAACAGATTTGCCTGCTTTCTGAATTGTCGGAGGTATGATTTCTGGTTTTATTTTAAACGAAAATTAAATGTTTTATTTTAATAACCTCGTTTTTAAGTAACCTACTTTTCCCTTAATATACTAATGGAATAACAATATGATATAGATTTAAAGAAATTTTTAAAATTTCACTTCTAAAGTTCTACTTCAATTTTGTTCAGCTGAACTGTTTTTTTTTTTGTTGAATTTTCATCTAATTAAGAGAAAAATCTTAGTATAAAGAAACAATTGGAGTTACTGTAGAGTTAGAGTATAAACCCTGCTCCATTGTTGGCCATAGAATGTATGGCTATTGAGTTAATTATGATCCTTGTTTGTAAAGATGAAAAATTATTTGAATGTTTCCATAATTTTCCGTCCTGTTTTTTTGATTCATTCATTTGAGTCTTATCATCTACCAAAATTGTAAGCCTTATACTTCACATATTTACTATATACTTGTTAGATTAGATAAAAAATTTCCATTTTTAGCATAAGTACCAAGTAAAAAGAGGAAATTTTACTGCATTAAATGCTGAACATGTGAATCTTTTCAAAAAATTATTGGGCAACAATCGAGTGATAACTGAGAAAAATGAAGTTTCCAAATATAACACGGATTATTTTGATCTTGTAAAAGGTAAAACTCTATTTATTTTCCTAAGCTGTATGGTTTAAACTTTTATTTTTTTTTTTTCTAAGGACAGTCCAGTGTTGTGCTCAAACCAAAAACCACGTTGGAGGTATCAGAAATTTTAAGAATTTGTTATCATGAACGACTGGCAGTATGTCCGCAGGGCGGAAATACAGGGGTGTCAGGTGGAGCTGTACCAGTTTTCGATGAAATTATCTTATCGACTGAATTAATGAACAAAATTGAAAGTTTAGATTCAACTTCAGGTATAACTGTCTTTATTACCTTCTTTCTCAGTAAATGTTTCATAGCTTTTTGCAGGAGTTCTTGTGTGCCAGGCTGGATGCGTTCTGGAAAATTTGGATCAACATTTATCAGAGCATGATTTGAATGTTCCGCTAGATTTAGGAGCTAAAGGATCTTGTCAAATTGGAGGAAATGTTTCGACAAATGCTGGTGGATTGCGTGTATTACGTTACGGAAATTTGCATGGAAGTGTTTTAGGCTTGGAAGTTGTAAGTTTAAGCATTAATTCAAACGAGTTGATCAGCAAAGATTTCGTTGAAGCTAATTAATTTAAGAATATAGTTTAAATACACAAAACTTCATTTTCAGGTAACTTCCAACGGTGAAATCTTGGACTGCTTAAACACTCTTCGAAAAGATAATACTGGATATCATTTGAAACACCTTTTTATCGGTTCAGAAGGAACTTTAGGAATCATTACTAAAGTAGCAATTCAATGCTCAGTAAAATATTCCTCGAAATACTTGGCATTTATAGGTTGTACAAAATATCAAAATTGCTTATTAATGTTTTTGAATCAATATTATTTTAGGAGTTCAATCTTTTGAGAAAGCTTTAAAAGTGTATCGACAAGCAAAACGCGATTTAGGGGAGATCTTATCAGCAGTTGAATTAATGGATAATTTAACTGTGGCTATAGTTGAAGAAAGTTTGAACCTGAAGTCTCCAATAGGACGTTATCCATTTTATATGATAATTGAAACCATGGGCAGTAATGAAACTCATGATGGAGAAAAAATGGAGCAGTTTTTGACTAAAATGTTTAACAATGCAAGTGCTTTGAATGGTGTGATTGCAAAAGAACCTTCTAAAATCAAGGTAAACTGTTAAATCTTAAAATAATATAGTAAATAACTATTAAACAGACTTAAGATGTATGCTATAAGATTATTCATAAGAATATAAAGTATACAATGTAAAAATAACTATAAAGGAAACATATTAATCCTTATGTATACAGTTTGTGTCAAAAGTCTATGGAAGCCCTCAGAAAAAATTAACACAAGTAATGTGTTTCTAAGGATCTTTTTCAGCTTTTGTTAAGCAATATGTATTATGATATGATTTATAGGTAAGAAAAATATAAATCAGGGAATACAATTAAAGTTTTCAATCGAGTAAGGTCTTACTCGATAGCAAAAAATATTCTATAGTATAAAATTGTAGTATTAGATAATATTTTTGAAGAAATATATTTATTTTAGAACTTATGGGAAATTCGTGAAAAAGCAATCAACGCCCAACTAAAAGAAGGATATGTGTTTTGTTACGATTTTACTCTTCCGATGGAAAACTTTTACTCGATCGTTCCAGAAGTTGCAAAACGTTTTGACTCCCCAGATATTCGAGTGACTGGTTTTGGACATTTAGGTATATGCCACCATATAAAGTCAATGTATAGTTTCTTCTAAACGTTTATTTTTAGGTGATGGCAATTTGCATTTGAATATATTGACGAAAGAATATTCCCGGGAAATACATAATGTTTTGGAACCATATGTTTACGACTACGTATCCGGACATCATGGCAGTATTAGTGCTGAGCATGGAATTGGATTGGTTAAAAAAAAATGTCTCAAATATTCAAAAAACAGTTCTTTAATTAGTTTAATGAAAGATATAAAACATTTAATGGACCCAAAAGGGATCCTCAATCCTTACAAAGTATTACCAGATTAAAATAAATTAATTAACCATAGGAAAGTAAATCTCTTATTTAACGAATAAATATTTGGTTTTTTCAATTAAATTCTCCAAAACTGTAGCGATTGGTGGATCTGAGTCAATCATTGTTACACTTGGATTTTTTACTTTTTCGTAAGCAGATAAAATACTGAAAACAGATTACTTGTTAACTATATTTGAAACTATTTTGTTGATTTAATACATACTTTTTTCGAAAAGTTACATCTGTTTTAAGATTATTTTCTTGGTCAGTAATATTTGTGCGATGTTGAATGCGTTTAAGTCGAGCTTCTTCTGAAACTTTCAGAAAAATAATAATATCAGGTTTTAGTAAATCCTTCGGCCAATCATAAATTGGATTATTTTCTCCGGGCATTGAAGGAAATTGTTCAGAAGTATGTCGCACAGATTCAGCAATCGCATAAATGGTCGTTGAGTGCCAATATCTAAACAGTAAATCAAAGTATTATAATTGTGGGTCATAATTTAAAAAAAAAGAAAAGTTAAATAGATTTATAATATTGTTATGTTTGCAGATTGTATTGATGTTGTGCGAACAAGCAGAAAAGATTTTGGAGATGATATACATAGTAACATAAAAATAATTACCGATCCATTACAATGGGAGATTCATACAAAAGTGGTTCAATATTGTTGGCTTCAATATAGTTTCCCAATGAGTAGAAAGCTGTTCGTAATTTGTGATAGGTGAAATACTCACGAATTGAGGAAAATTCTTTGGGAGGTGTTTGACTTTGTTTTCCACATATTTTTTTCGACAACAATCGCGAAAGAGTACTTTTTCCTGAAACGACATTGATATTGTAGCTTCTTATAAGGAAACATCTAAATACAATGTTGAAAATAAAGAGTGTAATGTTTTAAAAAGGACTACAATTACCACATGCATCTAAACCCTCGAATACAATGAAAGGATATCTTTGCGATGAGACACAAGTTCGGCGAAAAGATTCTACTTTTTCAACGGATTCGTAATATGTCGTTAAGACTTTCTGTACCATTGGATCTTCCTGTAAAAAATAATATGGTTTATCACTCTGTGAATATTGGTTCGAAATCAGAGTTCAAGATTTCCATTTGAACTGTTTGTTGATCAAAATATTGATAATTGTTACTGATAAATGTTAATGAAGGAATATGGCTGAGCACAGCAAAATGCAACTATGATTAGTTTTGATTAGCATTTAAAGTCATAAGACAATGTAAAAACAGCGGGGAATTACCGTTCCATACTCTGAAGCCGTAAGATTGTCAATTCTAAAAGTTTATGGCTTCAAGTACCTATAATTAGTAGTTACCTTTTCTTTTTCCATATCATCCAATATCGCGTCAACGGAATGGTACACTTTATACATTGAATCACTCATTTTATGTTTTGTTTTTGTTGAAAAAAATCGCCAATATCTAAAAAAATCAATTTGTTATTGTTACAGAAACGGTATTTTAAGCAAATGGGATGTCTGAAATATTCCTTGCTAGTTATTAACCGATTGTTTTTTTTGTAAACAAAGTAAATGAAACGTATAAACAAAGGTTAAGTATGGTTAAGTACGTACATTTTATTAAAGCAAACTTTTTTACTAAGCTTCGTAGGAGTTATTCCTCTGATATAAACAGTCATACTCATTATTTTCATGGTCAAACTGCACTTATATCGTGTCAATGGAGCAATAGAATATGTTGGAATTTGTAATGAACACCACTAAGACTTGCGCAACAACTATGTAAGTCTGGTTGCTTAGCAAAGGGGAAGTACAGGAAACCAACTGGGAAGTACCGTGCTATTTTGGGATATGCACTGCCATAGAATTATATGTAGCAATGGAAAGAAATAATCGAAATACTTCTCCGAAAAATTCTGATAAAATTTCAAGTGTTACAAATGCGATAAATTTTTATGAAGCAAATTGATAATTTGATCAAATAAATCACTGAATTAATTTATTGATTAGTCTATATTACAAGCAATCTACAATTCAACGATTTTTGTTCGGAAATAATCCTCTGAAAAAATTTTCAGTAAATCATTTCAGTGAATATTTCAAAAATATTCAATTAAACTTGAAAAATTTAGCCATCAAGTATGATTAATCTCAAGTTCTTAAGTAACAATTGTAATCATTTTATTTTATTTTTAATGATCCTAATATTTTTAACATCATCAGATCTTATGTTAATCCTTACAATTCTTGACAAAACCCACCCAACTTATTTGTACTGTATCCCGCCTTTATGCTGAAATTTTTCCATATCTTTCCGGTGATTTGGAAAATCCCTGAATAATAGATTAGGGAAGACCAACAGTATTCTTGTCCTTCCACCACTCGTAAAGTGGTCCTTTTGACAAAGAGTCCTTTTGACGATTTTGTCTACAATTTTGACGGAGCCTTCATTTATGTTTTTTCTAAACTATTATCCAGGGATTTCCCATAAAATTGAAAAGATATGGAACGCTATTTCGTTAGCAGTAAATCGGTTTCCTAAAAATGAAGAATTGGTCTGCCAAAAAGTTTATATGCTCTATAGTTCTTATATAAGCGTATTGATATTTTCAATTTCATCGAGATGGAAAATCAATGGTTAAATTTTATAATTTTGCCACTATGCAAACTGTAGCCCTAGCTGCTTAGTGTATAAATTTGGTCTTAAGAACTTATAACTTATATAAACATGACTTTTTTTCGTAATTAATAATCATTCGTAACCGATTAAAGATTTTAACCAAGTTAAGAGTTTAACCAAGATTTAAACCACAAGTCAATCTATTGAGAGAGCAGAGTAATAACATATATTCTTAATTTAAGTTTTAAAGCTCAAGTACGTACAAAAGCAATATGTGCTAAGACAAGAAAAGTAAGGAAGTCGTATTTGAAATTTTCAAAGACGATGTGAACTATATTTTCCCAACTATATTTGTTCTGTTTCAAAGCATAAGGAAAACTGAAACTTGGAAAATTGGGGATAACCATAAAGTACCATACACACATTGCAAAAAGTTTTATGAGAGCTTTCTTGGCTGGTTAAAAAATTCTATTACATTTGACAAACTTCTGTCTGGTAAATTTAGTTATACCAAGCCAAAATAGAAAATTACAGCTCTCTACAATTTATCGTTTTTGAGATTTATGAAATACTTATTACATACCTATATGGAGATCATTAATCTTACGAAAAATTGTCCTAAAATTCAATGATCCATACTTAAAATGAATACTGTGTTTCTATCAAAGTCTCGCAACTAAAAAAATTTATAAATACAAGGATATAATACATTTATAATTATAATTTAAATGCAAAGCCAACATCATCAGTGCATTCTGAAAGCAATGCATAACAGATATTTTATTTATCTTGCCAAATCGAAATCATAGAGGCTGATAAAATTTGGTTTGTTAATACTTTCTTATACTTCATATTGATTAAATTTTATTCGTTTAAATCAAACAAGTATTTATCGACAGATTGTTATGACTTTATTAATATTACAATAGCTCAATGTAAAGTCTAGACATGTTTATTTTTTACAATAATTGTTAAAATGTTTTGTTGACTTACCCTGTGAACCAATATTGTTAAAATTCATCAAAATATTTGTTTACGATTAAATTAATTCTTATTAAATATCTAAACATTAAATATTGTTCTTTTATTTTAAAATCTTCCCTAATTATTCTAAACTAGCTATATCATCTTTGAATGGTAAACCATCCAAAAACGACATACGGTCTTCAAAAAATTTGTCTTTCATGGTAAATGCAATTTCATTGTCTTCTGATTTATATATGTAATAGTAAGAGAAATCTCCAGTGGATGGTTCCTCCCCATCCTTCACATCCGTTATTGTTACTGGTAACCACTGTACGTCACAATCAGCGCAATTGGTAGTTGGACCGCTAAAAAATAAAACGAACAGATTAAATTGAAAAATCAAAGTATATGTCATTTAAACATACCCATGCGTTGCAAAATTTACCCAAAGTTTGACTAATTTTTGACTAGCACGAACATCATTTGGTGGTAAGGCTGGGGCTATGAATGATTGTTGAAATAAATAAAGCAGATCATCGCCATGAACAACACCTATGAAAACAATCGGTACATTTTTTGATAACAAAAACAAAAATTAATTTAGTTACCGAAGTCATCTTTAGATTTAGCAAAAATAGTGGAATAGCTATATTGTCCTTTATAATTAAACTCATAGTAGTACACGTTTGGGGAATATTCAAGCTGAACAAGTGCAGCCACAGCCCCAGGATAATTATAAATTAGATCACTAAAAATCTAAAAAATATTCACAATTCTAAAATATGCTTTAAAAAATGTTAATGTCATTAATACTAACATCGGTAAATCCTTGGAAAGTATTGGTGTTTACTTCATGCACACCGTTCATGTAAAAGTTAATCAAGCTATCAAAAACATCGGAATCGAAGTTTCCATTAAGCATTAATATCTTTGGAACAAGTTCATCAAAACGTTTGTTTAATTCTGTTCTTTCTGTTAAATTGGTGAATATAGCTGAAATAAATAATCACATTCAATTTCAATTAGTTTTTTACAAAAAATAATTAATGTAAAATTTAATTACACCCGGTACGAATTACTCCTTCATTTCCAGCAGTTCCAATCATCCATGGAACACGATTTGGTATTCTGTCTTTAAGATATAAATTTATTGGTTTATCATCAATATATGGATTGGGATTTTTTACTGATTTTATTTCAATGGTTGGCTTGTATACTACCATAGGATCATTAGAAAAATACTAAAAAAGACAAAAAAAATTGCTTTACTCTTTGATTGCTTCGTTGTAAATTACCTACTTTAAACCCTTGAACACTTGCAACCAATTTCTTGCCATCGACTAATCGTAAGCATTTAACAAGATCATCGGTATTATCCGATGGGCAGTCCACTAATTGGGCTTGTTTTTTGGCAATTTGCAAAGCTTCCGTTGCCTCTAGTGGCTTATCCCAAAAGGACAAAGCAGTTTCACTTTGTAGTATGGCCTGGTGGAACAATCCTATTAAAAAAAAAATTTTAAAACCACTTGTTCTAGTAGGAAAAAAGACAGATAAACCTGATGCCGAAGGACTTAATGTGTGATAATGAACACTAGCTGCACCAGAACTGTGTCCGAATATTGTCACCCTATTTGGATCCCCACCAAAATATTCAATATTTTCTTGAACCCATTTCATGGCTAAAATCTGATCATACTGCCCCCAGTTGCCTGGAGAAGCATCATCTCCGGTACTAAAATATCCTGAAGAGTGGAATATTTAAAAGGTAAGTTTTCTTTTCACTATTATCTAATTAGATCAATATAATGTTTTTTTAGTATCCTACCGAAAACTCCAAGTCGAAAATTCATCGCGACTATAACAATATCTTCATCCATAAAAAAACTTGGTCCCTGGATAGTACTGCTTCCAGTTCCCGAGGCAAAAGCTCCATTGTGAAAATAGACCATGACTGGAACCGTTTCTACGATTACTTCATTATCAGCGGCAAACTAAAAAAAGCATTTTTTTTTAATTATTTGTCTGTTGAATACATACAAAGTAAAATATGAATATAAAATAGAATGTGGATCTGCACAAGATATCGCACATTTAAACTTAAGTATAGCATTAAAGTTTAATAATAATTTTACCTGATGTGTATAAACATTTAAAAACAGGCAATCTTCTTGTCCCAAAACTGGTGCTCCAGTTAAATAGTAATTTTTTTGCAAGCAAGTACCTCCGTTTTTAATTGCTAATTGTAAATCTTTCGAAGGATCTGGTGGCTGAGGTTTCTACAAAACATTTTCATCATCGTTAGATTCCTTTAAAATTAAATATTTTCATAAGGCGAATAAATGTAGGTAAACATTCAGTTGTGATAATTAAAAAAAATGAAACTTTTAATGTAATTTATGGTGTTTGAAGATCACTGGCGTAGCTAGGTAACCAAGGGTCCTGGGGCAAATTAAAAAATAGGGCCCCACTGCTATGTAAACTGATTAGGTTTTATCAAATAAAAATATGAAATATACAAATACTTTAAAAATGCTAAGCTACTTAAGCTCTTTTTTGTGCACTGTAGGGCAGGTAATAAAAATATTAAACAGTAACAACATAAATTTAATTAATATTTGGTGTAGGTTTGGCTAATAAAACGAAATAGAGAAGATTCGAGGGTTTATTATATAAAGGTCGGGTCTACCAACTGACTAAATAACAATTATATTTACAATTTTTTCCTAGCTTTAGTTTTCACAAAAGTATCAATAACTTCGTTTAAATCCAGGCTTGATGCAGTTTTATTTTTAATTGTTATTAGCGATAAATATCGGAGTCGAGTTTGGCCCATATTATTTCTTAAATATTTTATTATTTTTAATTTGCTAAATGACCTTTCAGCTGCTGCAGAAGTGACAGGAATTGGAAAGAATAATAACATCGCTTTAAATAATACCGTTAGATCCCATTCTAGCACTTCATATTTGCTCATTATTTTCTAACATAATTAATGAATTTCCAACTGAATTTCCAAAAGTTCAGTTTGCTCAAGATTTCTGGTAAGGATTCAAAGGCCCCCTGAGCTTGAGGACCCCGGGGCACTGCCCCGCCTAGTCTCTAGGTAGCTACGCCACTGTTGGAGATTCAATTTCCAACCATGAAAGTTATGTATCAGTACTGAATAGTTTGAAGATTGTTTTCAATAACTTTTTACCGTTAAACGTATATCTCAAAATAAAGTTTGCTAATGGTTTTCCATGTTATTCTACACTAAATAATTAATTTCTTTTCACGAAATTGAAGCATTTTTTAATTTACCGCAAATCGAAGATCTCCAACGGGTGGTTTTGCGTATCGTATGCCTAGAAAGCTGAAGAATGTACGTCCACCTCTTGATGTCGATGTAATTCCTTGGTATGACCCTTGCGACGTTTTTACAATCGTTAGTAACTTATCGGTACCTGGTACTAAATTTACTATTGGACCTACTGCACCCTTAACCGTATTCGTTGCCGAAGTCACTAGTTCATTAGCCTCATTCGTCACTTTTGTAATGGTTTCTAAATCCAATTGATTTGTCGGCTTTACATTTAGAAGGCACACCATTAAACAAAAAAATGTTGCAATATTAATGTGTAAATTCATTTTTTTTGTGAAAAATCTGAAACAAAAAAACCAGTAAATTCCCAAAAATGATTAACATTCAATTAAAAATTAAATGTTTGAAAAATTGTTATAACTTTATAACTATGTTTTACCCTTGAGAGTATTTAAAATAATTAAATTATATATCCAACTAAAATTATTGTAAGTTGTAAAAGCATTTGGACATCCTAAGAATTCTTTTCTAAATTGATATTTATAATTAATGAGATCACATGGCTGACAAAGTTAACAATCCAAACAGTTTCTAAGACAATAACTGGAAACTGAAATTCTGTTCAAACCCCTTTCTATTAAGCTAGCATTGAATTAAACAATTCATTAAATAGTAATTATGTATACCTACAATAAACAAATAACTTTATAAATTACGTTATATTTAAAATATAGAAAATTGTAAATCAAAAATGAAACTCACATAAAAATATTCTATAAAATAACTTTTCAAAATGTAAACTTGAAATGTTCAATCTTATCCGTAATTTGTCACAAAGTTATTTTACACTATAATTAAAATTTCTAGTTTTTTAAAATGATTATATCACTTTTTAACTGACCAATGTAATATAAAACATAGGTAAAAATAAAATAATGAAAAATAAATGATTTTTCTTTTTTATACATCAACAACACAAACAACCATTTAGATTCAGTTATCATATTCAATATTTAAGATAAATATTAGATTTTTGAAAAGCAAAACGGCAAACAAAAATTGATTTCAATTTATTGAATCAAAATCGTAAATATAATGTTATTTAGTAATTAAATAAAATTCTTATTGGCATATGAGAATTAAATATTTCAAGTTGATTATTCAGTTGATAGCGATGGGTTTCTTTCATTGAATTTAATTAAACATGAAATTTATAAATAAACTCACTCCATATAAATTTATTGAGGTTTTAATTGCTAAAAAAATATGAATAAATCAAATAATGGGACAACAAATATTTTAACTAATTTTTATGTAAGTTCAACTTTATTTGCAATGTTCTCAGATACCACGTAGAGAAGATTAGGTCACAGTGGACGGGGTACAGTGGATAATTCAATGTAATTCTGTAAGTGTTGCATTTGCCCATACAAAATCGGTGGATAAGTAACGAAAAGATTTTCAGATGTTTTTTAAAATTTCTTAAACTTTTAAGTGCATAAGAAATGCAAATGTCGTTTGTTTCACGCTTGTTTTACCTTAAATTTTTTGTAAACTATATCTTTTTGTCTTTGAGATGGATATAATTTTTATACGACTATTTTAATTTTATAATAAAAAATTATCGAATAGTAGAAATTATTGAGTAATAAGGCCGAAATTGTTGTTTTTACGATATTTTTTACATAGATCTTGTCCCAATTGAAACGCTGTCCCTCATGCATTGATCCAAAGTACCCCATCCCCGGTTTGCAGTGGTCAAATTTCCCATTGTTTTAAAAGTGGCTATAATTTGTAAGTTTCTGTTAAAAACTCCCTTAGATTCCTTTTTCGTAAAAGAATAGATGTTCCTGTATTTATTTAATTTCAGAGATTATTCATTTAGCCATAAACTATGGAACTCCACTACTTAAGAAAAAAAGTGATCCACTCTTTTTTAGGTCCCGTAAGGAAAATATACGCAGTTCTGCACTAGGCTAATGCTAAACAGAAAACTTTTGTGGTCACTTGAATGTATGGAATGTATTGTATCGTTGAAGTAATTTTCGGAGATTGTAACCGTTAATGAAGCATTTGATTCTAGAATATTAGTCACAACCTTGGAAGTAAAACTTTTTCAAAGATAATAAATGTGATCACAACAGAAGGTGACAACTGCATTATCATTCTTATTTTTTTTTCGGCTAATATTTGAGAACTAGATGAATTCAGAACTTTTATATTTAAAGTAGGTATAAATGGACGTAGGTAGGATGTAGGAATTTTAATATTTACAGTAAATGCAAAAAGTTAGGCAATATAAATCCAAAATTATTGAACTTTGTAGTACATTTTTTTGAATTGGAAAACTTCTGTAACAGTTATTAGCCTTATTAGCCTTTGAACGTACAATAAGCGTACAGGAATTACCAGAAAAGCAATGCTCAACATTGCTTTTTTGGAAACAAAAATTGTGCATTAAAATTAAAATCCCAGTAAATTTTTTTTTCAAGGAGAGAAAGAACCCCATGTTCATCTTTAACAGGTACTTTTTCAAACTCAAGAAAATATTGTAAAAGGTGGTTTTCTGATTTGAAGCTAATCCAAAAGTTTCCAATGTAAACAAAATTCATCAATTTTGGCTTCAATGGTCATTTATTTACGATTTAATTAGTTCTTACTAAATATCGAAACATTGAATTTTGTTCTTTTATTTTAAAATCTTCAATCTTCCATAATTATTTTAAACTAGCTATATCATCTTTGAACGGTAAAGTATCCAAAAATGACATACGGTCGACGAAAAATTTGTCTTTCATGGTAAATGCAATTTCATTGTTTTCTAATTTATACATGTAATAGTAAGAGAAATTTCCAGTGGATGGATTAGTTCCACCCGTATTTCCTACTGGTAACCATTTTACGTCACATTCATCACAATTGGTAGTTGGGCCGCTAAAAAATAAAACGAAGAGATTAAATTTGAAAAATCAAGGTCTATTTCATTTTAACATACCCATCTTTGGCGAAATTTACCCAAAATTTGACTAATTTTTGACTAGCATGTACATCATTTGGTGGTAAGGCTGGGGCTATGAATGGTTGTTGAAATAGATAAATGAGATCATCGCCATGAACGACCCCTATAAAAACAATCTGTACATTTTTTGATAACAAAAGCAAAAATTAGTTTAGCTACCGAAGTTATCTGGAGATCTAGCATAAATAGGGGAATAGCTATATTGTCCTCTATAATTGAGCTCATAGTAGTACACGTCTGGGGAATAATTAAGGTGAGCAAGTGCAGCCACTGCCCCGGGATAATTATACATGAGATCACTAAACATCTAAAAAATATTCAAAATTCTAAAATATGCTTTATAAAATTTCAATTTTATTAACACTTACGTCGGTAAATCCTTGGAAAGTATTGGTGTTTAATTCATGCACGCCGTTCATGTAAAAGTCAACCAATTTATCGAAAATATTTGAATCGAAGTTTTCATTAAACAGTAATATCTTTGGAACAAGTTCATCAAAACGTTTGTTTAATTCTGTTCTTTCTGTGGAATTGGTGAATAAAGCTGAAAGAAATAATCATATTCAATATTACTTTTTTACAGAAAATAATTAATGCAAAAGTTAATTACACCCGGTACGAATTATTCCTTCATTTCCAACAGATCCAATCATCCATGGAACAGGATTTGCTATTCTGTGTTCCTTATATAATGTTATTGGTTTCGCATCAATATATGGAATGGGATTCCTTAATGATTTTATTTCAATGGCTGGCTTGTATACTACCATAGGATCATTAAAAAAATACTAAAAATAACAACAAAAAAAATAACATAACTCTTTGATTACTTATATGAATTACCTACTTTAAACTCTTGAATACTTTCAACCAATTTCTTGCCATCAACTAATCGTAAGCATTTAACAAGATCATCGGTATTATCCGATGGGCAGTCCACTAATTGTGCTTGTTTTTTGGCAATTTCAAGAGCTTCCGTTGCCTCTAGTGGCTTATCCCAAAAGGAAAAAGCAGATTCACTTTGTAGTATGGCCTGGTGAAATAATCCTATAAAAAAAAAATTAATAAAACCACTTGGTCTAGTAAGGAAAAAAAACTGACAAACCTGATGCCGAAGGACTTAATGTGTGATAATGAACACTAGCTGCACCAGAACTGTGTCCGAATATTGTCACCCTATTTGGATCCCCACCAAAATATTCAATATTTTCTTGAACCCATTTCATGGCTAAAATCTGATCATACTGCCCCCAGTTGCCTGGAGCAGCATCATCTCCGGTACTAAAATATCCTGATAAGTGGAAGATTTAAAAAAATAGTTTTATTTTCGCTACATTTGAATATAATTTTTTTTTGGTATCCTACCGAAAACTCCAAGTCGAAAATTCATCGTGACTAAAACAACATCTTCATCCATAAAATAACTGGGTCCCTGGATAGTAGTGCTTCCAGTTCCTGAGAAAAAACCTCCATTGTGAAAGTAGACCATGACTGGCATCTTTTCTTTGACTTCTTCATCATTAGTGGCAATCTAAAAAAGAAGATTTTTTATTATTTATCTGTTTCTATTTGTGTGAGTCGAGTAAGATGGTGCACCGGATATCGCACATTTAAATTCAAAAATATCTTTAAAGTTTACTAATAACTTTACCTGATGTGTGAAAACATTTAAAAAGAGACAATCTTCTTCCCCGAAGACTGGTGCTCCAGGTAAAAAGTAATTTTTTTGCAAGCAAATATCTCCGTTTTTAACTGCTAATTGTATTCCGTCCGAAGGATCTGGTGGTTGAGGTAGCTACAAATAATTTTCCACAACTTAGATTGCTTTAAAATTATATATTTTCATAAGGCGAATAAACGTAGGTATAAATTCCGTTGTGATAATTAAAAAAAATGAAACCTCTAATGCTATTTATGGTGTTGGGAGATTTAATTTCCAACCATGAAAGTTATGTATCAATACTGAATAGTTTGAGGATTGTTTTCAATAACTTTTTACCGTTGAACGTATATTATAAAGTAACGTTTGCAAATAGTTCACCAGAATTCAGAATTAATCCCACAAAAATTAAAAAATCCGTGGATAAAAAAATAAATTAGATTGTAAAGAGTGAAAATTATCAAGTGGATTGAGAATTAAAACCAGTACTAAAAAATTGAATCCTTATTTTCTTAATTGACAAATAATAATTATTTCAATAATGAAATTTTAAATGAATAACTGGCGAGTATTATTGGCATTATTGGTACACGCAGTTCTAAATTTTAACAGTAATAATTTTAAAAATGAATTACTATTTAAGATAATTTGTAATTTGTGGCTAACAATTTCAATCGTTCAAATCAAGTCACTAATTGTAAAACCAAGAATAATTCCTTAATGGTAAATTTTAAAGTTTTGAATCCGACAGCCAAGTAAACTGAATTGAAATCTTTGAAAGGAATACGTTAAGGTATGCATATAATAAAAATAGTTTTTCATGTTACTCTCTATTAAATACCTAATTAATTTCTTTTCATGAAATTGGAGCATTTTTTAAATTACCGCAAATCGAAGATCTCCAACCGGTGGTTTTGCGTAACGTATACCTAGATAGCTGTAGAAATTACGTCCACTTCTTGATACCGATGTCATTCCTTTGAATGACCCTTGAGACGTTTTTACAATCGTTAATAAATTATCTGCACCTGGTACTAAATTTAATATTGGGCTTATCACACCCACTGCCGGACTTGCTACCGTAGTCGCCGTATTTGCCAATTCATCAATAATTTGAAAATCCAATTGTTTTGGCGGCTTTACATTTAGAAGACGTACTATTAAACCAAGAAGTATTGCAATACCAATATGTAAACTCATTTTTTTAGTGAAAAATCTAAAACAAAAAGTTATATAATTAAATTATGCAATGTTGACATTTTTGGTCTCAACTTCGCAGAAGTAAATTTCCAAAAATGATTAACATTGCATGTTTAAAAAATTGATATATCTATGTATTTATGTCTTACCGTTGAGAGTTTCTAAAAAAATTAAGTTGCATATCAAACTAAGGGTATTGTAAAGTAGTAAAAAATTAGAACTTTCTAGGAATTCCTCCATAAATTGATATTTATAATTAATGAGATCACTATGCTGACGGCTTACAATCCAGCTTCTAAGACAATGGCCAGAAAGTGGAACTCAGTTCAATTCCCCTTTTCTGAACTAGCTTAGAATCAATATTTCATTAAACAATAGTTACTTATACTATAAACAAAAAACTTAATATTTTATAACTAATATATTAAAATAATATTGAAAATTGTTACTCAAAGATAACTTAGGTAATAAAACTCTTCAAAATCATGAACCTAAAAGTTAAATCTTATCCGTAGTTGAAGTAATATTTTTAATTTTGTTTAAAACAATTATATCACTTTAACTGACCAATGCAAAATAAAACACAGGTAAAAAAAATAAAAAAATAAAATTTTTCTTTACTATAATAAAAACAAAATTGATATCAATTTATTCAAATAAAATCGTAAATATAATGCTATTAAGTAATTAAATAAAATTTATTGACATATGAGAGTTCAATATTTCAAATTAATTATTTAATTGATTGCAATGTGCTTCTTTCGTTGAATTTAATTAAACATGAAATTTATATATATAAATTCCCCTCATATAAGTTTATTGAGGTATTAATTGTAAAAAAAATAAATCAATCAAATAATGAGATAACAAATATTTTAACTAATCTGTATGTAAGTTCAACTTTATTTGCATTCAAGTAGGGGAGATTGGGTCACTATGGATCATGGGGTACAGTGGATAGTTCAATGTAATTCTATAAGTGTTGCAGTTGCACATACAGAAAGTATTGTTGCTTCTTGTTTATATGTTTCTTCGTCAGATTAGTCATCGATGGATTGTTAAAGTGGGAAAACAAATTTCACGTGGATCAAATAATATAATTGTTTTTATTTCGTTGTACGCATGTTTTACCTGAAATGCCATAAATACCTTAAATTAGTTTTAACTTTATAGATTATATTATACATATTATTTACATTATATTATACTTTAGACCAGTGATTCCCAAAGTGGTCTATATCGACCCCTAGGGGTCTATGACCACCTGCAAGGGGTCTACGTCAGCGAAAAAAAATTTGGGGGTCCACGGTAGTGGATCTCAACACATACACTGATAGTACCTATTTACTTACATCATACTATCTTATAATATCAAGACATATACATTAAAAGTACCTATGAAGTTATAAAAGTACCTATGTTTTTACTTAAAGGTTTTAATACTAAACTTCACTGCAGTTAGAAATTTACAGGAAATCAATATCAGGTAAGTAGGGGGTCTCCCAACACGGAAAAACATGGCAAGGGGTCTACGACACAAAAAAGTTTGGGGAACTCTGCTTTAGACTATGTTTGGCTATCCTTTCCCTGATCGTAGCCATTTGTAAGTCTTTGTGCATTTCCTGGAGCATTTATTATTAGCTATAGTGTCTTGGACTAGAACCTCTGTATTATCTCGATGTTGCTAGCGGTTCCCCATAGAATAACATCTGAATACCTAACGTCTGTAACTTGAGGAATTCGACATTCATTTAAGTAAACAGGAGGATAAGCATTCCTTAAAGTTGTGAAGGGGACATGAGCGGACTTAGACTCGTTTATTGCGATCATCCATTTCTTGAATTATTCCTAAAGTGTTTTTGGAGCTTTTTGGACGCTGATTTAGAGCGAAAGTCTTTAACTAGCGATGCAATGTCAAAAGAAAAAGAAAATTTTCTTTCTCAACTGTAAACTTGAATATCCTTCAAATTCCTAATATTATAAAGAGGAAAGATTTTATTGTTTGTTTGCATTGAATAGGCTCCGAAACTACTTGACCGATTTGAAAAATTCTGTCACTGTTGGGAAGCTACACTTTCTCCATTGAACATAGGCTATATTAAATTATCATTTTATTAAATGTGTTTTTTAAAGTCGACAAAATAGTGCTTTTAAGTATGATTATGTTTTTCGTAAAAGAAATAAGAGAAATAAAAATTTTCGTATACCAGTACCAATAGCAAATCTGAAAAGAAAATATGATCTACCCCTATGTTATGCAGACGAAGTCGCGGGATCAGCTATATATACGAAAAATTCAAGTATATGCTCAATTGGTGATATAAAATAACATAGTTAAAACTTGAAGGCCAAAATGAGAGAATGGCAGCTTTAAATATAAAGGTCAGGAATTTGGAACCAGTTTCAGGTATTTATTATTTGTTGTCAATTATAAATACATTAACACCTTTTTCCGAGTCCATAAATTACACCTTTGAATCTGTATTTTTCTCATTACCATATTATTTATTTTCACAAGTTGAGAGCAGGTAAAATTCTTTTCAATTTCACACCTATTTGGAATTTATTCGATTTTGCTCACAATAAGTTATTATGGAGCAAAGGTCAAAAAAATTGTACTTTAATATTTGTCTACCTGAATTCTACCGTATGATTAAAGAACAGGTTAATCAATTTTGATAATATTATATTTTCAGGTACATGTTAGTGTTTTCCTCCAAAAAAAGTATAATGAAGGTCACAGACAAGTCTAATCTAAATAGTTGTACCAATATTTTATTCTGATTTCACTTATGGTTCCAATTTAAAGACAGCTTTAATGATTTGATAGAATTTTTTTACGATATCGAAAAATCAGCATACATGAAATCAGGGGTGGCCTATAGATATGATATTGCGGGCCACTTCGGAAATGCATCATAATTCCGGGAGCCTCTTTTGAAGTTATATCTCAAATTCTCCATACTCAATTTAGATAAACTGTAATCATTTTGATATTTCGGTTTTCACCAATTTGGTCATTATAAAAGGTATACATTTTATGAAAGCCTGATGCATGTCGGGGGGCGAAAAAATTGTCAAAGGTGCCTTTTGTGGTCCGCGGGTTGGCTACCTTTGACAACGTCTGATTTAAATAAACAATGAATAATCTAACTTTTATCTACTTATATAAAATTGCGGTGTTTGTTTATGTAGATTTCAAAAACTCAAAAAAATTATCCTTGATTTAGCTCAAATTTTGTCACGATATACAATCCGTTTCAAAGATTGTTTTTATCTTTTTCTTGCGTCGAAAACATACCTGCGATCGCAAGAAAACGGATTTTTCAACGGCCAATATAATAACCGCTAACTGTCAATACTGCATTGTTATGATGGTGCAGTAATTTTTAAAGGTAGAGCAAATTTTCTCTGAACGTAATTGATAAACGTATATCTTGAAAGTAAGTTATAATTGGTACAGTGAGGAATACTGCGAGTTGATAAGGGAGGTGATTCTAATAATTCATAAGCTTTTTTTTGCTAAATTCAATTTATGTATTCACATCCACAGGCTGGCAAGACAACGTCTGCCGGGTTCAGTTAATTATTAAGATTATTAATATAAACAGTTGATTTATTTTCTAATAGATGGCAGAGCTTGGCAGCCGACAGTATGCGCCATCTAGATAGTCAAAGTTTTTGTTTGAACTAATATTATTGAATGATGTGAATGATATTGCGGATATTGCTATATCCCTGTACAGAAATAACTGAGGATTAAAAAATTGAAATTAATATAATACATAAGCAAATTAACTTGCTAATAAACCTTATTTGACTAGGATTCCTCAATTGTTCTTCTCAAAGACCCTAAGAATTTAAACCTAATTCTTAATCAACAAAATTTTAAGATTTTATTGTAAACTTAAAATTTTCTGCCCATATTTTTCCAAGTGAATTCTAACAATTTTATATTTATATTGAAAATGTCTTAAATTTATTAAAAGAAATCTGAAAATATTTTCTTTTTACCCCCCAAATTAACTTTTCAAAGATAAAACTTATTAAATATTGGAAAATATTTTCGACCAAAACAATTAAGATATGGAAATCCTGATAAATTTTTATATAAATCACATTTTCAACTAGTGCATTCTTTGTTCAAGAAATTAATGAAATTGCAAAGTATCTAAAATAATCGACATTTATTTTTACTTGGAAAATAAATGGCATGAAATCAATGAAAGGAGCAAATTGTTTACAAACATTGATATCTTTTGAAATAAAAAAAAAAAAACTACAATATGACAAATTTATGACGGAAAAATCAATTCCATAACACAAATGACTTTTATATTTTTAGCCAAAGATTAAAGATTTATGCAAATGCACTAATTTGAAACAATGACTTAATTGTACGACGATGATATTATATTTTTAAAATATTATGATAAGTTTTCAATTACCCTAACGTTGATAAAAAAAAATTAAGTAGATATTTTCAAGACAATACGGAATTGCGTAGGTATCATTCAACCTCAATCTTGAGAACGACTAGAAAAATCCAATGAAATATTTTTGTTAAATATTTATTTAATGTTATCTTTTTCTCAAAAGATTAGGTTTATTTTTGGTAAGTTGTCTTCCGCGTGTATTAAAATAAACGCTAATATTATTTCAAATTAAGGAAGCGGAATTGAAGAGACTAAGTTGATTTTTGTTTTTCGGAAAATCTTCTGATATGTAGAAAGTTAATTAAAAATTAACATAGTATACTACTAGTACTTTAACTTACTGTGGATTTTTCTCTGAAACGTAACTGAAATTATTCAGTGTATACATATTTACGGTTTTTCTTCATCTTAATCCAAGATGAATCCATTATTTTAATTTCATATTTTCAATTACTTATAAAACGAAAAAATAAAGAAAATACGTAAAAGCTCAATAGTAATAAGCCGTCTTATAAAGCTTTCGCTATCATTCTTTCCTTCTCTCCTTACCTATTCCAAATCCCTACGATCTTGAATCTTGAATATAATATTCAGGTAATTTTAAATAAGTTTTGCTATATGTCACTATTTACATAGATGAAGAAAGGAAATCAACTAAGGACCCACTTTGTGCACATCTTAGGGTATATACTATGTAGGGTATATACCTAGGGTATATATTTGGTTCGCCACCAAAGATATTGAGCTCAGAAAATTGCAAATATTGAAAATTTTCAAATTTTGTTTTTTTTTTTTTATTTTTAAAAAGGCTTAAAGTCTCAGACTTCAAATTTTGTTTTTGAATACAACTAGTACCTAATTGTTTGTAAAAAAAGTTTTAACGTGTAAACTCTTTCCCTTACTTCACAATCTTCCCGTGAAAATTGGAGTTTTTACAAATGAGAGCTTAAAATTTAGGCTGAAATTTCACCCCTTAGAATTGGATTTAGGTGAAAACGTGTTGTTTATAACTTATAGCTTATATTTTCATGAACACACTACTTTTAGTTTCATTTTCATAGGACAAATAGGGCCTGAGATAATCAAGTTTCCGCAACCCCTTAAAAGTGCGAAAATGTCTATAAGATCATACATGATAAATACATGAAGGATTTTTTTTATTTAACTCAAGGACTTTCGTGTGATTTGATAAAGTCAAGAAGCTTTCAAATACTGTTTTTGCTTCTCCCATTTGCATTATTTTGATATTTTGTTCCTCTTAAAATTTAAAAGCACTCTCGATTAAGCAAAGCCAACAAAATTAAGCTACTATCTGGTAAATAAATCATATATAACTAGGTGGTTTAAGACTTGGATTTTAAATGATTACTTTGAATTTGAATGGGGCTGTTAGGACATGCTATACAGCTGAACTTTCAAATTTCAATGCATAGAATATGACGACTTCTATAGTATTTTGATAAATTTTCAATAAGCTATATTTAGGCTTAAATGAAGTTTTGGATAGCATCAAAAGCTTTATCATACATTAAAAAGCTTTAAATAAAATAACACTGTTTACTGCTGAACCAAAGTACGTAATATAATGAATTCACAAATTCGTCATTTCATTTAGCATTGAAATCAAAACGTTTTGCTTTATTTAAGCAAATAAAACTTTTTTTTTTTAATGAAACAATACGAAAATAAATCAATCTAAACCTACAAATAAAGTGTTAAATATTCTTCCATCTGAACCGTACAATTTGTTTTCGCTACAGTAAAACGACAAATTAGCATCTGGCAATTTACAAATATACAAAAACAGAAAATTCCATTACCAATTAATATCTAAATAAAGACCAACAATTTTTCAATTATTCAATGATTGTAATAACTTTGTCCCAAATTCAAATATCATTAAACCATCGAGCACATATAAATTTACTTTAACTGGAAATTTTGATTAATTTTGGAAGATTGTGATAAATGTATATAGAGTGAAGAGGTTTGACTATTTAATACATGAATTTTTTATTTGTTGTTTGGATATTATATATTGTATTTGCTTAGTGGCGCTAAAACTATGATAAAAAAGGTTATAAATTTGTCCCTGAATATTCGTACCATTGGGCTATTTCAATATATTGTGTCGTCCGATTCCATTGTAGTTTAATATAAGAAAATCAAGTCCAGATTACCAGCCGTAATGTTCAATTATAAAGTCCACGAAACGAACGGTTAAAAATAAGAGAAGAAAATAATCGTGGAAATAAATGATACCATTCATGACAATAATTTATTTACGAGTATACTGAAGATTTAATTTTATCAATTATTGGTGTTGAACTAAAATTATATTAATTGCGATCTGGTGATTAATGTAAATCGATGAAACTGGTTTTTAAATAGTTTTATTTAATTCTTGTCACTTGTTAATTTAATATTTGAAGAGTTACTTTCATTATTGGCAACAATGGATTTTGAAACGACAGTTGATATTCCGCAACAAGTGTTTGCCGTTTCGGATTATATTAGTTTTGGAACAATGTTTTTGATGTGCATTGGAATCGGAGTTTATTTTGGATTTTTTCACAAGTCAAAAAATGTCGACGACTATTTGGTCGGTGGTAGATCGATGAGTATAATGCCAGTGGCGATTTCTTTAGTCGTTAGGTAAAACCGACATTTGGTCTTTGAAATTAAATTAAATAATCGTTTTTTTCTTCAAAGTTATATTTCGGGAATATCGTTTTTGGGGACGCCGACCGAAATTTATATATACGGCATACAGTTTAGCTATGCATTGTTGAGTCCATTATTAATGGGATTTGTGGCTACCAAAACACTGTTACCGATTTTTATTGAGCTGCAAGTTACGTCATCATATGAGGTATGTTTTATAACAATTTTTTTTAAACTATGAAAAACGAGTGCTGAAAATTTTTCGGTTTTGCTAGATTTTGTGATTAAAAATTTGACTAGTGAATACTTATCTAATTATATTTGTGCTTTAAAGTAATAATGCAAATTTTAAAAAGTAAAGTTCTAAAAAGTAAGTTTGTGTCTCACAAAGATGTCCTTTGAAATTAAATTGTTAAATTGTTTTGATTTCATAATCTTATTACGAAAATATTTATGACTTCTATCCCCTAATTATCAATATAAATCATTCTACTATTACCGTTTACATTTGTCTGAAACAGCATTATTAAATGTGACTATTCGTCATAGAAAGCAATAAAAATAATCTCAATTTATCTCTTAATTCCAGTTAAAACTAACTTTTGCTTTACATTTAATACTTATACCTACATCTAAACCTGTCATCTATTATATCTAAATTGTTGCAAAACTTCTATTTATTTAATTACAAATCATGGGGCAAGAAATGCCAAACTTTTAAAACTAACATTTTCAATGTCGTTAAAACTAACTTTTTATTGTTGAAATCTGGAAATCATTTATAGTAATTTATTTTTGTAAATAAAGAAAAATTTGTGCTGGTAATTGTCCTTACCTATTTGTAAATAATAATTTTACGGAAAATTTTACATTGAAATTAAAATGTTATGGCTGACAAATAGTAGACGACAATATTAAATTAACAAAATTATTTATGATCTTAAGTAATTATGTGCTTGATGTCAGAAGGGAAAGATTTAAGGTTTTGTTTACTTTTTCTGTATATGTATCATTTTTCGTTTTTTTTCAATGTTCATCAGCGGGATTGTATTATTTTTGTTAATAGCCTTTTATTAATTAGAGGATCAAGAATTTATATTTGTGTCCATTTTTTTTTTCGTGGGTAGTTCTAGTTTTTCATTGAGTATAGGATAAAGTATGATATTTGTTCACTTTTCTTCAGAATGTAATCCATCTAGTAAGTTTTCTTCGAGAACCCAAATCTACAATTGTTTTTCCCTCATTTATTCTTCTTAATACTTCTGCATATCAGAAAATCGGTGTTTCTTATCTGTACAATGCAATGTTTCTTTCGTAATATTTCAGAAATTTACAAATTCAATTTTCTCATCACAATGTTTTTATATTGTTAAGCCCAATTTTCGTATAAGTAAAACAGAAAATTTGAAGAAAATTCCTAAACAAGATTATTAGTCATTTCTTAACAATAATCCAAGTTAATCATGGTCGGGAAATAGATAAACTATCGAATTATTGATTCAATGAACAGAGTTTGAAATCAAGTCCAGGTTTTATTAAGATTTTTGTTGGCCAAATGCCTCGATCTATAAACGAAGATAATTTCAGTGTCGAATAACTTAAAAATTTAAAAAATAAATAAATTTAAAATAAATATAAAAAAAATTCATAACTTTAAAAATCGGGATGCAAGGGATGGTTAAACTTCCTTAAAATGAACTTAGTATTGTTGATTGAATCATCCTTAACGATATTGGCTAAAAATATTTAACATTTACTGGATAGATGGCCGGAAAATTAAATCGGGAAGTTAAGGGAGTAAAATAACATGCGACAAATTTCGACCGAAATTGGGATATTTTAGGGGGTGAGATTTTATTATGAGGTCTAGTTTTCACAACGGATTATATTAAAAGACCTTTAAGTGAATTGTAATGTGAAAAAATTTTCGTCCTGTGTGCAACAGGACATCTACAATTCCATTTCAAAATTTCAAAAAGGACAATGTTCAACTGCAAAATCGGGATACAAGGGATGGTTAAACTTCCTTAAAATGAACTAAGTGCACAAAAATGAGCTTAGCATTTTTAAAGTATTTGTATATTTCATATTTTTATTTAACAAAACCTAATCAGTTAACATAGCAGTGGGGCCCTATTTTTTAATTTGCCCCAGGGCCCTTAGTTACCTATGCCACTATTTGAAATTATTTATAATTGTGCAAAACATAGACTAAGATGAATGCAGTCTATTGAATGTATATGACCGATATTATCAAATACAAGTTTAATTTTACTAAAACATATAAATTGAATATTTTTTTGTAATTTTTTTTTAATTTTAGTACTTGGAACTACGATTTGATCCATCTCTTCGACGTTATGGCTCATTTGCATTCATCATCGCTGTGGTAAGATAAATATAAATAAATTCTTCCCAATTAAAAGTAAAAACTAATTTTCCCTGTATTTTCCAGTTGCTTTGGTTGCCTATTGTTGTCTACGTTCCCTCAATGGCTTTTAGTCATGGTAAGATTTTTGGTCAAGTTGAAATTTGTAAAAATGACTTAAATAAATTGCATAAATTACAGCCACTGGTGTAAATATTCATATTACAACTCCAATCGTTTGCATTATTTGTATATTCTACACATGTGTGGTAAGTTTCAATTATTACAAACAAAAAAAAGGGATGAATTTTAAAAACTTTAGGGTGGAATTCGAGCGGTAGTCTGGACTGATTTTATTCAAGCCTTCATTATGGTTGGATCACTTGTACTTGTTATTGTTAAAGGCACTATTGATGTGGGAGGTTTAGGGGTAGTAATTGAAAGAAATTTAAATACGACGCGGCTGGAACCTCCAGAGTAAGATAAATTATATAAGTTTTTAAAATTCCCACAAAAATCTAAAATTTCGTAATTTTTTTAGCTTTGACTTCAGTCCGTTTACAAGAAACACATTTTGGGGTTTGGTGGTTGGAGGTGGAGTGAATTTTCTTCAATCTGGAATCATTTCTCAAGTAATGATGCAAAGATACGTTTCACTACCCTCACTAAAAGCAGCAGAAATGTATGTCACTAAGAAAAAATAAAATGAAAAGAAATAATTGAATTTTTTTTCAGGGCTATGTGGGCATTTTGTTTACTGAAAACTTTCTTTTATTTGATGTGTGCTTTTACTGGATTGCTGATTTTTGCTATTTATCATGACTGTGATCCAATAACGACAAAGGTATGATAAAATAAATGATCTAGCTTAGTGTTTCTTAAAGGTAACTATATCAAATCGTTGTGAACTTTATTGAATTATTAATAAGAAAAATTATATTTGTGATCAATTTCAAAGATAAAGGAGCAATATTATGTTATAGATATATTGTAGAAGCTAATATTTGCTAGTTGATGATTGAAACCAAAAGTTTTCTGATTGTAATTTGTTGGTATGATTTGTTTTAGGTTGTTAAAGCCCAAGATCAACTTCTACCTCTTCTGGTCATCAGAACACTTGGAGGAGTTCCAGGATTCGCTGGTTTGTTTTTGTCTGGAGTTTTTAGCGCCTCGCTAAGCTCTTTGTCGAGTGGTCTGAACTCTTTATCTGCTGTACTTTTGGAGGATTGTTATAAACCGATGGTTAAAAAAGTTTCGCCACGCCATGCAAGTATTGTTGCAAAATTGTCTGTGATCATCGTTGGAGGAATAACAGTTTTGTTGGCATTTATTGTCGAAAAATTGGGACCGGTTTTACAAGTAAGCATACATGATAGATAAAAAAGAATTAAGAAATAATTTTCAATTGATTTTTTTTAGTTATCTATTATGATGGGTTCAGTTTGTAATGGACCACTGTTGGGTGTGTTTTTAATGGGAGCACTTTTGCCATGTACTAATTCAAAGGTAATAGAAAGACTGGGAAAATAAATTTGGTTTTATTTTTTTTACGTATTGATTTTAGGGAGCAATGTTTGGTGGGTTGTTATCGATGTGTATTATGGGATGGATTAGTTTTAATGCACAAGCAGCAATTGCTAATGGATCGATTACATTTCCTCGAAAGCCAGTTTTCACGCATGGATGTGAATTTAATTTTACGCTTCCAACAAATGTCACGCTATCAAATCCAGAGTAATCATATTTAAAAAAAATATATACATTTGTAATTTTAAATTGTGCAATTATTTAATTGAATTTAAATGTGCAATAGCTACTTGCGGATTGTGAATGTAATGCAATTGCAAATGATTCTTATGGTTTCAAACTAAAATTCCAAAATGACGAAATTGCACCTAAATCATTGCACAGTTGTTAATTGCAAATGTAAACAAAGGATAATTCTTCAAATTTATAGCATAAATTTTTTAATTTTAGGGAAGTTTTTCCAGTTTTCCGACTCTCATATTTGTGGTACACAACAACTGGGACGTTAATCGCTATTATATTGGGTCTGATTATTAGTTTTGCTACCGGATGTAATAAAGATCGTGACATTGATCCAGTTTTGGTAGCGCCGTTTTTGCGGAAATATTTGAAACCGAAAAATTCTATCAAATTGGTAAATATGGATTCTGATGGTCTTATTGACTTAAAAGTGGATTGAAAGTTGAACCCTGCTTTAATAAAAATGATGTTTGATAAATTGCAAGTCAATTTACAATCAAAAGTCATAGATTTCATAAAACCAAACGAAAATTTGTCCAAGACTTTAGTTTGGATAAGTAAAGGATTACGAATATGGGATTAACTCTGGATTTTTTTCGATATTCCATTTTAAGGATGTATTCTTTCCAATACTCTAAAACAGATACTCTTAATACTCTTTAATACTCTTAACCATTTAAATGAGTAGCATCCTTTTGAATTTGAAAATAAGAGTCCACACCCCATTTTTGCAAAATTTATTATTAAAAATTTATAGTTTAAATTGTTAGAGACTTTTTCCGCACCCTCAGGGGTGCGGGCACCCCAAGTGAGGAAACATTACTCCAGAAGATTCAAGATCAAGTAAAGAACCAATTTTGGTTGAAAAGTTGAAATCTATTCATTTCATAATGTTTTTCCTATAATTTTTAAGGACATATCAATCAGAAAAACATTATTTTTTTTTATTTATTTGACAAATTCAAAACTTATTACTGCATTTTTTTACAATATTCATTATATTTGTTACCCTTAACTGTAATAAAATTCTTTGTAAATAATTTCATTTTGATGATTTTTAATTACTTTTTCCAATTAAATAAATTTAATTTTCGGTTTTTGCTGTCTATTTTAAATTAATTTTAAATATTACCTTTTAAACATAATTTATATATATGCAGGTCGCGAATGACGTCACTGTGCCTATACGTATTCGTATATTCGCAATGATTGTGGGTGTGGTTTTCACAAATTTTTAAAATTTCAACAATCAAAACAAATGAATATTTTGAAATCTCGCAATCCCATTGGCTAATAGCCACATTGACGTACGTGTGCTGTTACCTGATATAGTGTATTGCTCAAAGCATTCTACATATAATGGATATTGATAGTAGGTAATTGGAAAAATATATGGTAGAAATATTTTTGAAAAAAAATCTAGAAAAAACAGTCTGAAATGAGTATTCATAAACCTAAAACTTTTTTTTCGATTTTTTTACTTATTTTTTTTCACGAAAATTAATAGAAATAGAGATTTGAATCTACCAGGATTAAGTTTAGTGGTCTATTAGTACTTATACAGTAGACATCTCATACGTAGCATTTAATATTTTTCTAGAGCAGAGTTCCCCAAACTTTTTTGTGTCGTAGACCCCTTGCCATGTTTTTCCGTGTTGGGTAGACCCCCTACTTACCTGATATTGATTTCCTGTAAATTTCTAACTGCAGTGAAGTTTAGTATTAAAACCTTAAAGTAAAAACATAGGTACTTTTATAACTTCATAGGTACTTTTATAAATAATGTATATGTCTTGATATTATAAGATAGTATGATGTAAGTAAATAGGTACTATCAGTGTATGTGTTGAGATCCACTATCGTGGACCCCCATTTTCATTTCATGGACCCCCAAATTTTTTTTCCGCTGACGTAGACCCCTTGCAGGTTGTCATAGACCCTTAGGGGTCGATATAGACCACTTTGGGAATCACTGTTCTAGAGGGTCAACTTACCACGTTTATATGTCTAGGCTTTTAGTTCAAGATTTCTGTTTTTATTTCAATTATTTTTCAGTGATAAAACTGATATAATTAATCATTTATTATTTTAATAAGTATATCTAAAATTACCTTTTGAAACGATGATGAATCAGACGTAAATGTTTAGTATTCTTTTAACCATAAAAAAGTAAGCAACTCAAATGAAGCTAACTTTATTACAAGAATTAGGGAAAAGAGTAATCTGAGAAAAATAAGAACTTTTTCTTAAAATTCCATCAGAATTTATTAAAAAAAAGTTTTTCAAAATTTCATTATATTATTTGATTTAATTTCAAACCACTTTTGAGCTAATTTATAGAACTATAGATTTTCTATTTAGGTACTGGATTATTTTTTTGAATTCAATTTCTAATTACATTGAAATTATTTTTTAGAAATCTGACTTGAAGGCGCCAGAAGAAATCGATTTACTACAGAAGCCTGCAGAAGTAAAAGGAACTTAAAGTTAAACAAAAGAAAACAAGAAAAGTTAAGGAATCCACTTTGCTATTTGCAGACATCCGAATATGGTATATTACCAAACTATTGTAAATAATTGTTACACCGAATATTTAATGCAATAAATTAATTTCTTTTTTTGATTTAAATACAAATTGAATTATTATGCAATAATTTCTTATAGATTTTACATAGTGCAAATAAAAATTCGTACTAAAAGCTAAAATTGCCAGACAATAGGTTGATTCTAGAAATTCAATTTTTGAACTTATATAAATGCTATACCTATACAATTTATTGTGAACGTTGAAATTGTCTAAATACAGCAAAAAATGAGTATGAATTTCTGATTACCTAAAATAAAGAACTTATTAGTTTGATAACAAAATTGGTAACCAGTAGTTTGACTTACGACTAAAAATGTTTTAAGAGATAATGGAGCAAATTTTCCAACTGTAAGATGAGTGGGCCGAATAGTTCGAGCCATTGAAAACATCAAAAGCTTCTTGTATTTTTTTGTGCTTGAATACCAATCACCGTAGTACATTGACGTACTAATTTTGTCACTCTAAAAAATATTATTTTAATTTGAAAAAAAATATATAAGTATAGGCATATTATCACATTAATTAAGTAGCCAAGAGAGAATAAAAAACATTATCAATTCAATAAACCTTTTGAAATGAAATAGAGTGGATAAATTTATTTTAAATAGTGTCGTTACTAGTTAATTTCTCAAATCAAATTTTCAAACTGATATCATTAAAATTGATATTTACGACTTGTTAATCAAAAGAGGGACGTCTGACTAACGTAAAAATTTTAATAGTTACCAACTATCTGCACTCTTGTCAGATATTCCTCCCTTTTTTTATTTACAAACTGTTATTTATTACTTACTTCAGTTAACAATTTATTTCCACTCCAGCAATAAAGTACAAACTCTACTGTTATAGCAACCAAGTAAACTATTTGACCTGTAAAAACTGAACTTCCGATTGGAACCTAAAAAGTTTTTGTGTATTAAAAATTTGAGATTTTTCTTTTAAATGTTTAAATCTTACTGTTAATGCTATATATAAAGAAGTGCAATGGAAAAAGACTGTTGCCATTCCTTGGCCTAAAGCAAATATTGAAATAAAGTTTTCTAAATTTTTGATCATTCTGGAAAGAAGATGAAATTGATTAGTGATAAGAAAATATTTTTTTGATTTTAAGCTTTTAAGTGGTTATTAATTGGGTAATGAACGTAGAACAAATATGAGACTAATCCAACTTCAATGTTGACACAAATTCATTGTGGAAGCAATTTTTATACAAGGAATAGTAAATATTTAAGATTTTTTTAAGCAGTAGTTAACCTGATTTCCAATAAAAATTAAACATTCATGCTTACGTATAAACCATTTGCAAATGTTTAATGCATCGAATAAATTCCATTCTCATGGCTTTATCAACTTTCTTGGAATCAACCAAGACATTCGAAGAATCCATAGGAACATAATTTATGCTATGCAAAGTTCGTTCTCGAACTGTACGAAAAGCTCCCTGCAACACAGTAAAATGGGCAGCACAACAGTTGGTTAAAGATGCAAACAAAGTATCCATACTGGAGATGCTATTCCCATGACATTGTACTCCAATAAATACCAAAAGCAGACTTATACCAAATGTGAATTTTGAATGGTTAATATTAAATGGAAACCAACAAAAATACGGGAGATTTTCCGAAGCGACTGATCCTGGTTTTCTTAGGTGGTACTCTGGATCGTTTATCAGCCGATAAAAGAATGGCAAACACGTGAAAATTCCAACCATTTGCGCGTTAATTGAAAATGTTCTGGTCATGATTTTGGATTCTTTTTTGGCGTCCAAGAAAATTTTCGTTGAATTAAAATCCCCAGTGATATCGTACTGATAACGAGGATCGTCCAACGTTGACATCATTTGCTTAAATTTGTTTTTATTTTTCATCCTAAATCAAAATTGTTCATATTAAACATTATAATATCATTGAAAACTCAATTTACCATAGCAGAACTTTACACACTCCCAAAACGTGAGAAATGAAAATATTTGTTGTTTTTATTAATCCATAAACGTTATTCAAAATACTAGGAAAGACTAGAAATTCTAATGTGGTAAAAATAAAATTACTGTAAATAATCACAATGAAAACGATTATGTTATAGAGCCATTTTTTGATTTTTGAATCGAATTTTTTGTTCCATAACATTCCGGCCCAGAAGAGCCACAAGAAATTTTCACTGAAATAATTCAACTTTTTGAACTTGGTCGATTTCATTGCCAGCTCGGTTGGGAAATCAATTGCTGGATAATCTATTAAATCACTGAAGAATTACTTTTTATAGACAATAGAACTCATCAACGTTAATGAATCCACATATCAAACAAAATGAAATGTGGTAATTAGTGTCGAATGTTCTAAATACATATTTGATGAAAACGAAGTAGTTGTAGGACTAATTGCGGTGAATTCTTTATTAAAAGATATCCATTCATTATAAATTCAAAGACTCACTCTTTAAACAGAACTATTTTAAAATATGAAAATTACGAATTAGTTACGGCAATATTTTCAAGTAAATTTTTGGCAGCAAAGCATTTGTAAATTAAACCGTCAAAAAAAATTGCAATTTATTTCTTAATTTTGGTCTTACTGGTCTTTTCCTTAATGTCAAAGACTCTTTAAAAATAAAGCAGAAGGGATCTTTAAAAATATTGAAGGACAAATCAGTTCCTCAAATGAAGAAAGGTTTGTATTCTTTTTAGTTAATTATTGGTTTCTGTATATCATTAGCAGAGCAATAATTAAACATTTTATGTAAAATATTAGTCCTAAAAGTGTTAATTAAAACTTAGGGGAAAATGTAAGGCAATGCCGGAAAAGACGTCAGAGTAATTAAAAGAAAATTGTATAGGGTTTTTGAAAAATGTAGTCTTTTGTGTATTTTATTAATTCTTCACCAACCACTTAAAAAACTACTAGATTAGGACAGTCTTAATAAAATAAAAATGTTTTTAATATAAAAAAATATATACCATATATACTGTAAATTTTTAATATATCTTTCGAACGAACTTCAAGTAGAGGAAACCCATCCTGAAATTAAAGGTTCTTCTCTTCTTGATTTGCAAGAAAAATCTCTGATTTTATCTTAATTTTGTAAGCTAGAAGTTGAAAACTTAGCACATTTAAAGAAATTTCAAGCTTTTTATAAAAAAAATAAAAGCTCGTTTGTAAGTTAGGCAGGATGCCACAACAATCTCGATAATAATGGATTTCGCAAAAAATAACCCTTTACCTATCATAACTTCGAACGATGTCTATTATAAAAAGCTGCATAGTTATTTTATAATAATTAAATTGTGGGCAATAAGGACGAAGCTTCTTGTGGAATATTATTTATTTTATCGCCAACGTTTCGTCAGTCATTCCTGACTTCTTCAGGGCTCTATAATGAAAATACATAACATTTAAAAAATAAATACATAACTTTCAAAACTTATGAATTGTAATTTATTTATTTATAATTTTGACAATAATGTGTTGCTATTTTTTAAATGTTATGTATTTTCATTATAGAGCCCTGAAGAAGTCAGGAATGACTGACGAAACGTTGGCGATAAAATAAATAATATTCCACAAGAAGCTTCGTCCTTATTGCTCACAATTTAATTATTATATTTAAAAAGACAAGGACTTAAACAACATGGATAGTTATTTCATGTTTAACATTCATATCCTTGCTGATTCCGCATCTTATTTCTATTCATACAATGAGAGCATTGAAAAAAAAGAATCCGATGATGATCTAGCAGGACTTTTACTAGGACAATGATCATTATAGTCCTAATTTTGAAGATTTACTTAAATTTATATATATTTTAATTGGTTTATCACACACGAAAAACGATTGTTTGTCAAAGATTAATATTATGAAACCAACCCTTTAACAAAAAAAAAAATATTTTCATTTTGTTAAATCTGAGTTTTTTTCATCCGTTTATAATGAATTAAAACCTAATTATTTTAAAACAAAGCAAAAAGGACATTCATCATTATTGCAGTGGATCTTACATATATGGTAATAAAAAAAATTCTAATACGAATTCGTTAAGCTCAGCTACAATATCATTATTGTGATGGAAAATATTAAATAATCTGTATAACGATTTGATTTACTATATAAAAGGAAATTGGACTACTACTTTAGATTGGCAGTTCAAAATTTGTATAGTATTACTAGCTGAACTTGATTGACGTTATTCAGCTGATATATAAATAGATTTTTAAATTTAACATTGATAAGTATTTTATTTATTTCCGAATCACAATAAATTAATGGATAATAATATATATATGTCTTTGAGATTCAATTAAAAAATTACTTTATTACGACGCGTTTCAACATTTTTTTTATGGAAAAAAAAACTGTTGAAACGCGTCGTAATAAAGTAATTTTTTAATTGAATCTCAAAAACATATATATATTATTATCCATTAGATTTTTAAAATAATTGCTGTTCAATTCATTAATATAAATTTTATAATATTTCAGTACAATTGATTTATTGAAATTCAAGAGCTTTTTTATTCTGCCAACTTAATAGGTTTCGTTTCAGAATCTAAACCATTAATGATTATTTTTATAAAATTACATTCAGCAGCATTTTTAAAAATACAAGTTTGAGCTTTAGTTTTAAAAAATCAAAAGCTCAATAATTGTAAAAATTGAATTTATATAATGGTAAACATTAAGTTGTATTTAAAGTTCCTTTCCAGATTTCCTCCAACTTATTAAGAAATCCACAACATAACCGTAGAATATTTGATGAATTTTGAGTCCTTAACAAATTCATGAATTGTTTTCCTACTTTCTTCTCATATAAACTGCAAATCATTTGACAAAAGTTTTCAAAAATTTTATTTTTTTAAAAATATTGACTTTTAATGACTATAGTTATCTATAGGAAACTGCAATTATAAGAAGCAAATGATCATTGTATTGTATTTTTAATGAAATTCTAATAATGATGATTCCAATAGGTAAATTATGCACATATGATTGGCATAACTAATAATCATATTTCCATATAATATTGCTATTGTAAATTATTCCTTTTAATTATTTCGTCGTAGTAAAACGAAGTAAATTAAATATTAATTTACTATCCATAATTATGTTAAAGATAAGGTATACTAAATAATAAAATACTACAAAGCACAGCTTAAATACAAAAATTTTAGTTTATTCTTCAAAACCAATTTACATTGTATCTTGGAAGAATTTCGGCAAGATTTTTATATACAAAATTAATTTAACATTATGCTTACAAAAAATTTAAAAAATATGATTATAAATAGTATCACAAATTAAGGCTAAGTTTGAATTTTATAATTTATTACATAGAAGTATAAAACGTATTAAAAATCAGTTCAGTATTTCGTTGATTTCATTAAAAAAATGATAGAATATTTTAGTATATCTAAAATCAGTATTGGTACAAATAAACTTTAGAACAGTCAATGTGTTTTATGAATTTGAGATCGTTGTCATTAATGTTAACTAATTGTTTACAATTGTTTCAATTTTCAATTACATTAAGTTTGATAAAAATATCACAATTAGTTAAGAAGATATTCTATAAACTTTTTTTTTAAATACAAATTTTGATAGAATAGTTTGAGTTTTTAATATTTTTTTTTATAAAGCAGTTGCATTCCAAATATATTCTCAAGCTGTAAGAACTCTTGAGCTTTTTTGGTTCAAAATATGGAACCATTGTCTTTTTAAAGAAAAACATTACCATTTTGTATTTTTTTTTTCATATAAAATTTGGTAATTTTTTCTAAAATTTAATTCATCTAAATTGGTTTTTAATTAGCTATCGCTTTAAATGTCAAATTCATGTCGATCTCGAATAATCGCGCGTGACATATGTTCTTGAGTATTATTATAACTCTTTCGTATTATATTTTCTATAATTTTAATATTTTCTAAGTTGTTTGAAACTCTTATTCCTGGTGTTAGAGTATCTAATTGAATGTTGGCTTCTTTAAATCTTTGTCTGGCCCTGCGAGTTATGCGATTATTCAGAAGTTGAGCTTTTTGGCTATCAATCACTGGCTTCGCCTGGAACGCCTAAAAAAAAAAAATTTAGAAATTATTTTGTTGAAATAAAGCAGCTAAATTATAAATTAATAGCTTATAAAAGTAACTTTTGGATCATTTAATTTTATGAATTCCTTTTACATTTGGTGTTAACAACAATAGTATACCCATCCACGCAAAAATTTGACCATATTTTTTTTAAAAATTGCTTATTATGATTCAATGTTTGATGAACCTCCCATAGTTTAGGATGGATATAAGTAAAAATTCTGTAAAATACTGATAATAAATTTGTCTACTTTAAGTTATTTACTTTAAAGATATTTTAAAGAAGTAGCATGCAACCCTCATTTCATTACAGTGGACCCCCGGTAATCCGACAAACAGTTTGCAGAGCAGAGTCGGATTAGCGAATTTATCGGATTATAGAGTACTGCCTAAGACCCCCTATAGTCCGGATTTTTTTACGAAAGAGTACCTTGTAATCCGACAAATTACAGATCCAATGATAAGATTCTATATGATATATACATATTATGTACTCTGAAGTACAAATCATACTTCATTATGTATATGTCAAATTTAGTAAATTAAACAACACAATAGAGAGCTTACGTTTTATTTCCATTAGGAAATAATTGTGTACAAACAAATGTACATATAAATAATCAAAAATTATTAATTTTATTAGTATTGATATTATTTTCTTGAGAAAAGATCATCAATATTTATTGTTTTATTATAAGCATTTGTTATTACATTATAGGTAAACAAAAGAATAGCTTTACCTATAGTATGAAGAAAATTTTCTTAATAGTAGTATTTTTTTCTCTCTGTGTAGCGAAGATTGTCAAAAAAATATTCAATACATAATAAATAATAGACCATGTCGGATTACAGGGGGTGCCGGATTAGCCGAGGGCCGGATTATCGGGGGTCCACTGTATATAAAATTAAATGATTAATGGGTTTCAATCAATGGTTTCTTTAGCAAAAAATATTTAAGTTCTTCAATATTAATTTCCCGATATTTTTATATAATAATAAGCAGATTTTGATATTGATTTCGTAATTCTGTAATTGAAGGATATCTTCAGTGGCGGCTTTAAATCCGAAGCCACCCTAGGTGCCAATCAATGTTTCGCCCTTTTTGCTCCGTAACAAGTACGTTATCTAGATAAAACATCTAATTTTCAAAGCAAATAAGCAAGTTATGAACTATTTTATTATTATAAGTTATTAAAAAATTTAAGAATTAACATAATTTGTTTAATGTAACTTAATACAATTTCAGTAGAATAAAGACTAGAATTTTATAAATTCGAAAATTTTATTTAATTGCTTTGAATTTCATTAAAAAAAAATACGTAAACGTATCCGTTATATGTGTTAGATTTCGACGAAGGTCAACACATATGTATAACAACAAATAACGATTTTTGAGTTTTCATATCGCTTAAATTTACGTCAGCCAATCATTTTGATTACGACATTTCCTTAGATTGCCTCAATTAAAAATCGTTAAATCGTCCAACAAATGACATAAACTTAAGCACTTGAATTAATTAAAACGTCAACGTTAACTTTCGATGTGCATGACTCAGAACTAAAAATAAAAGAACCACAGCGTTAAACTCAAAAACTTCACCATTTTACAATTAGTAATACTTAAATATAATTTGACGACTTAATGGAGCGAAAATACCGTTAATTTCATAATCAGAACAACTTCGTAAATAATTTAGTCAAACACTTCACCGTTTTATCACTAATTTTTGGCATACTGAACCAGTTTTGGATGGATGTAAAGGTTATTGATATTCCAACATTGAAATATTCTTCGGATATCACATTTAGATTCTTTGTTTCATTTCATTGAAGCCTCGAGATATGATTATATTGACCCTGACCAAATTTTTGAGGCAATTTAATCTTTTCTTTCACTACAACTTCTTGTATCAAAACTGCAGAAAAAAAAACAACAGTTTTGGAAAATATTTACTTCGTAATCATTTGAAATTATATATGTATTTAAATCTGGCGTTTGCGAAATTTGTTCCAGATAAAGTGACTGGACAAGTATAGTACGTGGTACGTTGATATTTAGTAAGGCAGGTCATTGGAACAATAAAATAAAATTGAGATTTTTGCTGTTTCGGTTTATGTAACAATTTAATTGAATATGCGAATATGAAGTGTTTACATTGCAAGAGACTGACATGAAGGGGCCAAAACTAGCAAGTCGCAATAAAACAAGTTTGTAACGAAGAAAAATTTCTTCTGATTTAAATTATGCGTACAACTCTAAAGAACTTCTGAAAATTTCTTATGTATAGTCAGGCCCCGCTCTAGCAAATTTGCCGCCCTGGGCAAGATGAAAAAATACCGCCCCTTCAGGGTTGCAAGAACACAGAGTTTTAATATCACAAAATTTTTAATTTTTTGGAAAAATATTTTTTTAACTAAAAACTAATTTTTTCACATTTTTGTTCATGTTGTATATCAAATATGACAAAATACCGCCCCTAAAATTTTCCGCCCCGGGCGACCGCCCGGGTTGCCCACCCCTAAAGCGGGGGCTGTGTATAGTATAGGTACTTATGGCTAATATGTTATTTGTACAAAGAAGGACTTATAAGAATTGTTTTCCTGATCAACGACACAATTAAATTCTCTAATACTATCAGAAGAAATAACGAATAAAGGTTTAATTAAATTTCTTATATTATGTAGTTTTTTCTTGAAAATATTTTGAAACTAATGTTTGCAATTAATTGTACTCTAAAGTTTCTATAAATATCTTTAATTCTAGTAAAATTTGAGTCATTAATTTTTTATATTGTGTACCTTTAACTAATCCCAGAATTTAATTATTTAATTCATAATTAGCCGAATTGATTCAAAGAAATAATTAGAAGTTCAGAAATCATAAAACTCCAAATTTGAACACATTTTTTTTTTATAATACCTTGAACTTCTGTAATCTCAAAAATGTTATTTACATCTGTTGAAATAGGCCTTCATTGAAATCTAAACAAATCCATGAATGTATTAACTTATATGTTAGTATTGTATATATGTTTATCTAAGAAATTTGTGATTTTCTTTGGATAAATAATCATATTCTGAAGCAATTTATCAGTTTGGAAAATTATATAATTAATACCAGAACGTAAAAGCTTTGGGATAATTTTTGTTTAACAAATTTCATAGTTTAAATGTAAAATAATAAGACAGAAGGAAAGTAAATGATTTTCTTTTTCATAGTCAACAAATACTAACAAAAGTTTGTATAGTTCCATGTAGGGAATGATGATGGAGTCAGTAAAGGTCAAGGCTTAGTCCAACGTTGGTTTGGATCTAGGGTGATAACTACGTGCTACGATTAGCAAACAGGTCTTGATTTATGAATGACAAAAAGAGTATCATAAATTTTAGTATAAATATACTTTTATATTAACTCTTGAATCCCTTTGGTTGAAGGTAGGTATTTCGAAATGAATTATTATAAAATCAATCATTTCAAAATTTATGATCCACAGACCTCAACTCAATTATTAGAAAAAATTTTGCTATTTTCAGTGTGAAATTTTCACAAAAGAAAATTGTGGTCATTGAGTAGAAAATGTAATATGATTTTAATTAAATATCATAGTTGGAATTATCTTTTAACCTCTTTAAAAGTCAGAATTTAAACAAAAATTTGTAGGTAGTATACGTAATATAAAGAATGCTAGTGATTTTCATTCAGAAATCATTCAAAGATTAAGCTGAAAATTGACCAATCCGTTTTTTTCTTTTGTTAATACTATTTATAGATTACTAAGTTTTAATCATTAAAAGAAAGTTCATTGATAAATTGATAATAATAGAAAAGGCCCTCGCCAGAGAAGATGGTCTAAAATGCCCCCATTGCAATCGGGCTAATTTTTTTTTCTGAAAATATCTTACAGTATGGACAACATCTCAGCCAAGTTTCAACTCTAAAATATGACGCGTTTTTGTGTAAGAAATAAAAATTTTTTTTTTCAAAATTAATATTTTCTGAAACTGTTTGATAATACCGAAAAAAGTGCATATGAGTTTCGAGATATCACCAAGTAGTACTCCGGGAAAAATTCGTTTATGAATCAGATCGATCGATCATTGTTAAAAATAGGATTTATTTTTTCAAAATTTTTTTTTATGCCAAAATCGTTTGGTACACCTTAGTTTTTTTTTCTATATAATCCTCTATCATTCTTCTACAATATATAATTTTTTCAGATTTTTAAAAATATTAGAAATAGTTTAAAAAAAAGAAGTATTCCTTAAAAATTTTTTGCGTGCTAAAATCTTTTAGTACCATTACGTAATTTTTTGTACATCATCCCCTTGTCTTAGTTTACTAAATATAATTTTTTCGTATTTTTAAGTATGTTAGTTAGTGGTTACAAAAATAAAACGTATTTTTTAATTCAGCTATTCAGCTCTTACGCATTTAGCTTTTTTTCTAAATTAATTACTAAATGAAATATAAATATTTTAATGTTACTTAGAAAATGTGTAAAATAAATGTTGATGACTAAGGCAATGAATAATTACTTTAGAAAAAAAACTTACGTAAAGTACGTAAGAGCGAAAAACTGAATTAAAAAAACAAGTTTAATTTTTCTAACCATTATCTAACATTTTTAAAAATACGAAAAAATTAAATTCAGTAATCTGAGACAAGGGGATGATGTACAAAAAATTACGTGACGGTACTAAAAAATTTTAGTACACAAAAAAATGTTTAAAGAATACTTCTTTTTTTTAAACTATTGCTAATATTTTTAAAAACCTGAAAAATTATATATTGTAGAAGGATGATAGAAGATTATATAGAAAAAATAACTACGGTGTACCAAACAATTTTGGTATAAAAAAAAAATTTTGAAAAAAAAATCGTATTTTTAACAATGATCGATCGATCTGATTCATGAACGAATTTTTCTCGGAGTACTACTTAGTGATATGTTGAAACTCATAAGCACTTTTTTCGGTATTATCAAACAGTTTCAGAGAATATTGATTTTGAAAAAATTTTTTTTTTTATTTTTTAACCAAAAACGCGTCATATTTTAGAGTTGAAAAAAAAATATTTTCAGAAAAAAAATTAGCTCGATTGCAATGGGGGCATTTTAGACCATCTTATCTGACGAGGGCCTTTGGATGAAAAACTTCAGTAAAATACGATTTTGGGTTTCCAATGATTTTCTTAGCTTACGCTTCCGATGTTAACTACTTTTGGTAAGGTCTACAAGTGTTATTGGAAACTTATTTTTCTAAAAAATCATTGAAGTTAAAGTAATTGTAACAATTACAAATATAATTTACATATGAATTATTGTGTTCAAATTGAAACTACGACATCAAATTTTACACATGAAATAGTTTATTAACATAAATATTTGAAAAACATTTAAAGATGTTTTTTTAACATCTGAACATCTGATTTTTAAATCAGTTATCTAAATTCTTATAACAGATTTATAAAAATCAGAAAATACTCAAACTTTTTAATAATATGACTTAATATTTTGGAGGAAAAGCTTTCAGTATCTACACTTTAAGTAAAAACCTAAGGACGATGATTATTATTTCGAAGTATCAGCTGACTTTTAAAGATTTAATAAAGGAAGAACTTGAAATATTTTACTCTAAATCAAAGCTAATTATCATAATCGATTGACCATACTAAAACATATAATTACTTAACTAACCAAGCATTTATTGATTAACTAGTGAAACTGATCACAAAGATAATCATTTTTTCACCTTGATATTCGCCTCATTTCACTTGATTTCCTTGCATTTTTCTTCCATTTTAATCAAATCAATTTGTATGAAACGTAACATAAACATCAAAATAAGATTTTTTCGCTGACTTTGAACAGTTATACTGTGTATACAATATATATGATATATTGCGGTCCAATTTATGTAGTATAATTTAATATAATAATATATAAAAGTCATACCATAAACATAAATTTGAACAGAAGTTCAAACAAAAATATTCGTGATGTATTTCGATTGCCAAGCAATCTTCCTCAGTGATCATCAAGTAGTTTGGATCACTCCGTAACTGCTTTGTGAATCATCACAAAGTGATCCAAACTACTTGATGACCACTGAGGAAGTTGCTTGGCAATCGAAATACGTATCTGGGCAATACGTCTCGAATATTTTTATTTGAACTTCTGTTCAAATTTATGTTTGGTCATCAAGTAGTTTGGATCACTCCGTACTTGATGACCACTGAGGAAGATTGCTTGACAATCGAAATACGTATCTGGGCAATACGTCACGAATATTTTTGTTGGAACTTCTGTTCAAATTTATGTTTATGGTATGATTTTTATATTTTATTATATTAAATCATATTACATAAATTGGACCGCAATATATCGTATAAATTGTATACACAGCGACATAAACATCTTTCATAGATTCTTCAAAAAAAAAAAAGGGGAAAAATTATCAGTTATGAAATATTCAATCAACAAATGTTTAAAATTATAAAAATAAATCAATCAATGTGAAACAAACAATGAAAGACACTTAATTTATTCATATTCTCGTGGCACGTGCTAGTTATAATTTTTCTAAAGTTTATTGTGTGACCTTAAGGCTAATATTTAATATATGAAAAAGAATTCACGTGATGAGTAAAAATATAACAATAAATATAATCGATGCTATCATGATTAGGTAATGTTTTGGAACAAAAAATGAAAACAGTCCACAACCTACGAAAGATTGATAAAATAGATATTTTTAGAAAGAAGAATTATTAAGTTCTTCATACAATTTCGTTGGAAGTGTGTAGCTACCGTTTAAATGTGCTGTATAGAATGTGGAAAATTAATAATTCATAAATCCCACGCAAAACAATAATAAATACGTCGTCTAAACATTAATAATTCATAAGTTTCTAATAGGAAGTTAATGCTCGCTATTTAGAATTAAGTCAATGAATTTTGCACGTTTCTATAAACTCTTTTTATGTTATTTAATCAATCGACTACGAATATGATTCATCGCCACTCATAATATGTCAGTCAAGTATTTTTTCCGCATTGGCCAGTTCTAGCCAATAACTGAACTTGAAATTTCGATTTCTTATTAGAAATACACATTTCATTACCATTAATTATAAGTTTATGGTTTTATGAAGAAAAGAATTAGTTTTTGCTTACGTGACTTAATCCACATTCTGCTAATTACTATTAAAAGAAACACTAAAGTTGACTAAAGTAGTGCACATTATTACCAAATATTAATTTGAATTCTTTAATATGATTTTGTCGAATGATAGACCCAGTAATTTGGGAAAAAGTAATGGCATTAGTTGATTTAATTATGCATGCTCAATATCGTTAAATTATTGGTCAAGAAAAGTGTGTTTTAATAATAGTTATGATAATTTTGGAATTGATGGTTTTGGGGGACCTTCGTTAAAATTTCGGCGAATGAAAGGAGGAAATTTTTGAAACTTGAAACTATTGAAACTTTGTTATAAATGGAGATAGTGTAGACATTTTTTGGTAAAATAAATTATTGTTTTTTTTTAAGTAATAAGTACTTCAATTTAACATATGCAGGGCTTTAACATTTTTGAGATTTTAGCTCTGCTGTTTGATTAATTTTCGATTACAAACTTTTATAGCGATAGATTTGGAGATATGAATAGTTTTTTGTGTACAGGTATCACTCATTTTTAATGTACAAGAAATTAAAATGCCAGGAAAAGTAGGGTTTTTTGGTCAAATTCTATCAATTCAATATTTCATTACAAGTTTTTATTGATTTTGTAGTGAATATGAGACTTCTGAAGTTTATTTTTTTAAATTTGTTTCATAGAAGATTTGAATCCCTTCCCTCTTAGTATGAATTAGTCAGATTTCAAAAATTCACCTCGGAATTAAAACTATTGAAACTTTGTTATAAATGGAGATAATATAGTCATTTTTTGATAAATGAATTAGTTTTTTTTAAGTAATAAGTCCTTCAATTTAACATATGCAAGGATTTACCATTTTTGAGATTTTAGCTCTGCTATGTTTGATTAATTTTCGATTAAAAAGTTTTATAGCAATAGATTGGGAGATATGAATAGTTTTTTGGGTACAGGTACCACTCATTTTTAAGCAGTAATTAAAATGCCAGGAAAAGTAGGGTTTAAGGAGCGGATCATTGATTACGTAAGTCGAATATTATGAATTTTGATCTTCCCTCATTCTTACGTTAAATTGTTACAAAAATATTCGTTTGTGGATTAGTTAACTAATCTTTGGTCAAATTCTATCAATTCAATATTTCATCACAAGTTTTTATTGATTTTGGAGTTAATTTGAGACTTCTGAAGTTTATTTTTTTTTAAATTTGTTTCATAGAAGATTGGAATCCTTCCCTCTCAGTATGAATTAGTCAGATTTCAAAAATTCACCCCAAAATGTTTTACGTGATTAATGACCATCCACTAAGCAAATATTTAGTTACTTCATTAAAACTTTAAATGACACCATAGCGAATAAGGAAACTATACCATCGTGGATCATGAGTATTGAACCTTTCTTAAGGATTTAGTTAAATAATTTAATAATTTGTGCAATGTTCATGATCTAAAAGTAAAAATGGCTTAGTAGATGGAATATAAAATAAAAATTCATATAAAAAATTACCTGGCAAGAATTCGTTGAAATGGAATCTGGACATGATCCAAAAAATTCGTGTGACTCAACCATGCCGCATTGTTGTAACAAAAGTGTGGTCAACACTGTGACGACCAAGGCCCAAACAAATCGATCCATCAGGTACACAAACATCATCTACAATGAATAAAACTCGTTTTAATTTTCACCTTTTGAATCCAATAAAGTGGAATATTAAGAGTAAAAAAATTGAGTTATCAACGTTGTTCACAATGGAAGAGTTCCTCAAATATTAACAAGGTCAAGAACGCGACGGCTATTCATTATACATTTTTTTACAAATACATATATTAATAGAATGATTTGTATGATAATTTAATGAGCCTGTAAGTGGATTCTTTTGATTGATTAAAACATTCAATTTTAATAACTTTGGTTCAAAAAAAAAATGGAATAATTATGCATCATTGCAGTATAGTTGATTGATAAAATCAATCACTAAACGTGTTGGAGATATATCATTGCTTGACTGCTTTTGGATTTCGTTATAGGATTCTTAAGATCTTTGTTTATCTTAAATCTAAAGCTTTTTGTCGCTATAAAATGGTATAAACATAAAATTAAAAAATGGTCAGCAGTTTATTTAAAACTAATAAGAAGGGTGCAAGGTCTTAGGTATATATCTACCATTCTACAAAATTTCAACTAAATCCGTTCAACTGAATTCGTGACCCCCAGATCTTGCACTATCCTTTTTTTACTAAACTTATTTAAAGTTTCTTCAACTTTCCAGGGTATTAGTGACTTTGGGTATGGTGTAGAACTAAGTCTACTACATCATACAGTACATATCCATTGAACGTTGTTAATTAAGAAAAGGTTATAAAGGTTAATTAAGAAAAAAATATGTGTGCTATCATCGCAACATGTTGGTAGTTCAAATTCATCATTATTTTAATTTTATTGTTTTTAGTTTTCCGGTGGTGGCCATATTAGTTTTACTAGACGCAGACATTTTCGCACTTTTAAGGGTTTGCGGAAACTTGATTATCTCAGGCCCTATTTGTCCTATCAAAATGAAACTAAAAGCAGTGTGTTCATGAAAATATAAGCTATAAGTTTGTAACAAGACGTTTTCACCTAAATGTAATTATAAGGGGTGAAATTTCAGCCTAAATTTTTAGCTCTCATTTGTAAAAACTCCAATTTTCACGGAATGATTGTCAAGGAAGGGAAAGAGTCTACACGTTAAAACTTTTTCTACAAACAATTAGGTACTAGTTGTATTCAAAAACAAAATTTGACGTCTGAGACTTTAAGCCTTTTTAAATTAAAAACAACAAAATTTGAAAATTTTCAAAATTTGCAATTTTCTGAGCTCAATATCTCTGGTGGAGAACCAGATAAAAATCTGAAATATCACCTCATTATAGTACTGTATGATAGCATTATGCACCTAAAATTTGGAGTTTGAGATTTGACTAGGAGCAGAGGTATTGCAAGTACAGAATGTCAAAATAATGCATACTTCAGTAGGTGCCTATAATGTATTTAACCATTTAATATGTGACATATACTTGGTAAAAAGGGCATTTTACACAAAACATCATATACTCTGGGCTAACTGTTATTCATATCTTAAATTTAAAACATATACTTCTTTCTGAAAGCTAATAATGTATGTACGTACCCATAGTCATCAACTAATCTTAATGCCCTTTTTGCCAAGTATATGTCACATATTAAATGGTTAAATACATTATAGGCACCTACTGTAGTATGCATTATTTTGACATTTTGTACTTGCAATACCTCTGCTCCTAGTCAAATCTCAAACTCCAAATTTTAGGTGCATAATGCTATCATACAGTACTATAATGAGGTGATATTTCAGATTTATATCTGGTTCTCCACCAGAGATATTGAGCTCAGAAAATTGCAAATTTTGAAAATTTCCAAATTTTGTTATTTTTTATTTTAAAAAGGCTTAAAGTCTCAGACGTCAAATTTTGTTTTTGAATACAACTAGTACCTAATTGTTTGTAGAAAAAGTTTTAACGTGTAGACTCTTTCCCTTCCTTGACAATCATTCCGTGAAAATTGGAGTTTTTACAAATGAGAGCTAAAAATTTAGGCTGAAATTTCACCCCTTATAATTACATTTAGGTGAAAACGTCTTGTTACAAACTTATAGCTTACAGTTTCATGAACACACTGCTTTTAGTTTCATTTTGATAGGACAAATAGGGCCTGAGATAATCAAGTTTCCGCAAACCCTTAAAAGTGCGAAAATGTCTGCATCTAGTAAAACTAATATGGCCTCCACCGGAAAACTAAAAACAATAAAATTAAAATAATGATGAATTTGAACTACCAACATGTTGGGGTGACAGTAAAAAAAAATCAGAATTAAAAAAAATAGTCAATCGACCAGTCCTGGACCGATTGAATTGGAATGACCCTTTATCATTTGTATTTGTTCCTATGGAGGGAAATATGAGGGTATGCAATGCTTAAATTAAGTTCTTGTATGAATTTGGAAAGTCTTATGGTCAATTGGTTGAGGATTTAGAAACATGGTTTCCTGAATATGCTCGTAAAAAGTAACTTTAAATTCTTTTCTGCGAAAAAATACAACTGTAGTGTTTAAAACGCCCAGAGAAAATAGAAATACGAGTAGAGCAGACAACTGCTTTATTTTTCGGTCACTATCATAGAAACGTAGAAAATTCATTTCAGGAGCAAGTTATGGTAAATTTTCGCAATCCTCGCTTCGCCTTATATTCCTAATATTTTAGCCAGAAGTGAAAACGACAAACTTTCCTAAAACATTAAGAATACTTTTTGCAAAACTTTTCATTTTATAATTTCGATAAATTTTGTTAAAACAAATATACGTGCCAGAAAATTGAAGTGGAAGTCAGAGCAAATCTCAAAGAAAAATTAAAAAAAAAAGTACTTAGAAAGTTTTAATTTCTGTTAACGCTACCATATTACCTATAAGATTTCTTCTGTAAAATTAGAGTTTGTCAAACGATTTCTTTTTCATTTTAACCAAAAAATAAAATTTGCATAATCTTTTTTTAAAAAAAAACTGTTTTTTTCATTTGGCAAACCTCTTTTTATATAAATAAAACATTTATATGATTTTTTCCATAAATGATTATATTAAGTATAATTATTTTTTTTTTAAATTAATTAAAAATTGATTATAAACGAGTCAATGATTTCAAAAATAGGCTAAAATGGTTTTATAGCTGAGTTCAAAAGAATTTAAAACCTTGCACCCAAGGTTAATATTTGAATGATTTCATTAATAATTTCTTACGTGATTCTTTCAGGGATATTTATTAAAAAATATTTATTTATATACTAATAAAATTTTCAGTTACAAAAAATACATAATTTCTGCTCAATTAATATTCAAATATAAAAATTATATAAAAAGAAAATGAATTATTAATTTTTTTCCTCCAATATCTAAATGAGAAATAGGATTTAAATAACTTGCACTTAAAATTTTATATTAAACGGAAAAAATTCCAATTAGTGAAAATATATTGGATTAGATTTTATATCTACCAATTACGGCTGTGAAAGTGCAAAAATTATGATTATTTTTTATTTGGAAAACAATAAAAGTTTTAATTTAACGTAATTTGTTAATTATTTTTTTAATGAGCTACACATAATACTTAAACAATATAAATTAGCAAAACCTAAAAATAAATCAATTAGAATGTTAATTAAAAAAATACGTTTTTAAAAAAGCAAATTTTAACATAATTTCAATCGGTTTTGTGCTAAGAATCGTTTATTATCAAATACCAGCAGCTGTTTAATTAATATATAGCCTTTCATAGTATTATAATCTTGTATGATATTCATAGATCATTAATCATTTTTAAAGTGAAACTTCTTAAGCGCTTTGCGGTAAATTATCATTTAAATCACAATAATAATAAAAGTGAAAGATTGAAGAAAGCAATTCGGTGCTTTGAGAGAAATCAAACGATTACTTCCACTTTCAAAATTCATTATTATGACATTTACGAACACGTTTTGTTAACATGTAAAATTTAAAACCATAATATACATCACGTGCAAAATACAAAAAAAAAGATTGACAAAAAAATAATAAAATTTCCACTTTAATTTATTTTTATTCCTTGTTTCAAAGTATCAACGATATTTCACACTATTGAGCAATAGTTGAATTGGTAATAATTTGTAATCAAGATGACAATGATTTTAATTTTTGGCGCTTCATTTTCATTGGTTAATTATTCAAGATGGAAGCATTACGTACGGTAATACAATTGGTTCTTTATTTCTTGATAGTAATGCCACTATTAATTGCTTAGCAGTGCTACCACACTAATAATTTATTTTTGAAAACTTGGTCTGAATTAATGTGTTTTTACTTGAGGCATTTTCGATAAAATAATTGGAAAATCTGAGTATTATTTAATTTTTCATGTTGTAAATTAATAATATTAATTTAAATTATAATTTGGAGTTCTTTAAGTAAAAAATAGGAATACAAAAGGGGGCGACAACGCAAAAGTGGATGTTGAAATGAATATTGGGGAATAAAATGAGGAATTAGAAGAAAAAATCAGATAAGATGTCTTAATTAGTGGAGGCACATAGGAAGATCGGATTTCAGTCGCTTTTTGCTCAGAATTAAAGATAGATACACTATATAAGTGGTCCAGAGAAGAGGAAAGCCTATATTGATCAGGAGGAAGAAGGAATGAAAAAATAGGCCATGGATTTTACTATGGAAGATGCTAATTATAAAGATAATACAAAAGCTGCTGTAATGCCCAACTTAACGCAAAGTAACTGTAAATCACAATTTGAAATTTTAAATATTTATGGATTTTGGTGTACGGTGACAAAATTGATAAGACCACCAGTTCTTTTTTCTACTAAAACAACATTAGGCTGGAGATGATGGTCGTAAATTTTTTCAAGAACTGTTCTCGATTTGCTTCTACAACGATAAATATTTTTTTAACTGCATCTTCCTCGATCGTTTCTCATTTATTTGCACAATAAATGTAAAAGTTTCATTTGCTTATATTACCATGAAACACTTGATAAGTACTTTGGAAAGAATATTTTTTTACAGTTATGTACATATTCTTGATTTATTTGAATAATTTATTTAATTTTCAGGAAATTATTCGATTATAATGTTTATTTTCTCTTCAACAATAAAAAAGAAGATTATATTTGCTCAACATAGCAATTAATTGAGGAAGCAAAACTTATAGAAAATAAAAGAGAAAATGAAATTGACGAATTGGTTAATAAACGTAGATATATGGAGAAAAGTCAATAAAGAAAAAACAATAATTGCTACGAAAATTTGATTAAATGATTTACATTTTGAGAGGACAATCTTTGATTGGATGTTAAAAGCGAACAACTGGAAAAATTCAAGAAAAAAGCTCTAATGAAGCCCGTTGAGAACAGGCAACATTGAAAATAATCACGTGGAAAATTATTAGTTAAAAGGGTTTTTTTTTAAAGAATATTAGCCAGTACATCCACAATACTTCCCATAAAATCTGGAGTTCCTTAAGGAAGTACTTTAGAACCAATTTTATCTCTCTTGTTTATATCAGACCTACCAGTAACAGAAGATTTGTATAATAATCGCTACTTTTGCAGATAATACTCCAATTTTTATCATAGACGAAAACCCAAACAAAGTGGCCTATAAACTTCAGTCCAACATAACCCACTTAGAAAAATGGCTTCAAGACTGAAAAATGAACGTTAATCCTCAAAAGTCAATCCAAATTATTTACTAGCACCCGGAATTCAATTTATCAACATCCCTGTTCTACAAAAGGATAACGTAAAATATTTGGATATCAACTTATAGAAAATAATAGAGAAAATGAAATGGTCGAATTGGTTAATACCATAAACATAGATATATGGAGAAAAGTCAATAAAGAAAAAACAATAATTGCTACGAAAATTTGATTAAATGATTTACATTTTGAGAGGACAGTTTTTGATTGGATGTTGAAAGAATTCAAGAATTCTTGGAACAACTGGAAGAATTCAAGAAAAAAGCCCTAATGAAGCCCTTTGAGAACAGGCAACATTGAAAATAATGCAATTACGTGGAAAATTTTTAGTTAAAAGGTTTTTTTAAAGACTATTAGCCAGCACATCCACAATACTTCCCACAAAATTTGGAGTTCCTCAAGGAAGTACTTTAGGACCATTCTATTTCTTGTATATCAAGTATATCTCTTGTTTATATCAGACATATCAGTAACAGAAGATATGTATAATAATCGCCACCTTTGCAGATGATACTCCAATTCCATATATTCCTATATTCCATAGACGAAAACCCAAACGAAGTGGCCTATAAACTTCAGTTCAACATAATCCACTTAGAAAAATGACTTCAAGATTGGAAAATGAACGTTAATCCTCAAAAGTCAACCCAAATTACTTACTAGCACCCAGAATTCAATTTAATAACATCCCTGTTCCACAAAAAGATAACGTAAAATATTTGGATATCACATTGAACAAAAAAATTACATGGAAACTCCAAATACTAGCCAAAAAAAATACAAATAGATCCCAAAATTATGAAATCATGGTGACTTCTAAGAAGATCTGATCTTTCAATAGAAATCACATTAAAGTTATACAGAACAATAATAAAGCCTATTTGGAGATATGGGCTGGAACTTTGGGGATGCACTAAAGTATCAAAATTCAAAATCATTTAAAAATCATAATCAAAAATCTTTCGATCCTTAGCTATGGCACCTTGGTATATTAGCAACTAAACATTTCATGATTACCTAAATGTGCCTTTTATAAAAGACGTTTAAATTAAAACAACAATTATTAAGTAATGTATTATGTAATGTAAAATAACTTGTATTAATTTAAATAACCATTGATACAAAGAACATGGCCTGAGGATCTACAGGAATGATCCCTAGAAAGGGATAAGTGAGGAATACTATGACACAAGTCAGGATGGTGGCCGATACTGACCGACAGTATCAATTAATTTATTTATTATTTAATTCAATCATTGCTAGTTGATCATTTTTTCCTTTGGTACCACTTTAATTTGTTTGTGTATGATTTTGAATTATATCAATAAGATAAATTTTACTCATTGCTTTGTATAATAAGAAGTTTGTAAGGTGATTAAATATTTTAAAAAATGCTACAAATGCCAACTGGGCATAAGAACCCTCAGAAATGGGGCTACATTTAAATTATATGGATATATCAAATGGATTTAAGATAAATTTTACTCATTGCTTTGTATAATAAGCAATTTGTGTTTGTAAAAGACTAATAAATATTTAAAAAAAGGCTATGACTGCAAACCAGGCATAAGAACCCTCAGAAATGGTGCTACATTTAAATTATATGGATTTATCATATGGATTTGTAATTTGAGGGTAAATGAAAAAAAATATAGGCATTGTCTAGTGGCCCAAAGTTGGCCAAAGTGGTTGCTCTGAAACTGGTAGGAATCTCAAATTTCTGTGATAGAAAAATTTTCAATGTTTTTCAGTTCATGGGTTTAAATTTATCCAAAAATCGTTGATGACTCTAGTGATTACATAGTCACGGTAAATAACAATTCAACAAATACTTTAACAGTTCCTTAACATATTAACCGAAATTTAAATATATTTTTTAGTCTTATATTTAAAAAAATGCAAAGTATTTAAATTATAAAACTCAAAGTTTTATCAGATTAATAATTATGTAGTCACTGATGCATTATTTTCTTCTATTTTTAATTTATCTAACACTCACAATAATCACACCAAGTCATAACGAAATAATTTATTAGGACGTCAATTTGTATAAATACATTTATGTATTTTTATCGATTTCAAAGTACTAGATAAAACCCAACAAATGCTAGTTACGATAAAAAAAATACTCGAATTATTATTGTTCAAGTATTATAAACAGTAAAATGCTATTGCACTTGAGACTTAACTATTCAAAATACTTTGTACTCAGCAAATTAAAAATGAATACAATGTTTGAATGTTTATGGATGATTCATATCTAAATAAAACAAAATTCTAAATTACTTTGTGCATCAAACCGATTTTCAAAGGAAGTTCGTAAACCTATAAAATTATTCAGCTTTTATTCCACTTTAACACTTTCTTAATCATCACTTGTGATCCTTTGTTTGAAATTTAAAAAAAATATAAATACATCGTTTTTTATAAATAGAACTGTTTTTGTCGTTCCGACAATTCAAAGAAGTATAAATCATTGCACATTGTAGAAAAATATCAATGCAGAATTTTTTTTCATAAGAAAGATGATTAAATGTATGGTTCAAAGACTAAAAATAGAACTACAAACTTGGTTAGTTTTATTAATATGAGGAAAATTATTTTTTTTTCTCTTTAATTTTAAAATTTTACCTGGCAAGAAGTATCGTTTATCTGTTTCGATAAGCAAATCAACGACCTTTGCTTTTTATTGCTCAGTTGAAAACAAAGAAATGTTAATGAAACTGCACTTAAAATTGCAACGAATACAATTTGAGATGTTAAACTATTTGAAAAATCACAATTGTTAACGGTTTTAGAGTATCAAACAAAATTTAAGTTAATAAAAAAATATTCAAGTTTTCCATGAGGAAAATGAGGTTTTTCTTGGGAAAAAAAATAACGGTTTGATTATTTACTTGAAACTTATAGCAAGATTGTTTGGCAACTAATAAAATCAAACACTGTGGGAATATTTTAACTGTTGTCAATGAATAATTTGTGTTTTTATTAGTGTTCAAGGAAAGCAGCTCATATTGTTTTTGACAGCGCGTAAAGAAAACATGAAAATGCTATTTCATTTGAATTTATTTTTTTTTTTTTTAAGGAAAATATTTTAATATTTAATTGTTACTCACATTCCAATCGGTGTCTTGACTGTCTTCCAGCTTGCACATTTTCCTTAGTTTTTCCAACATTTTTCCGTCACAAAATCCACAAGGAAAACCACGTCACCGGTGCTTTTATTGTTAAGTTATTTATTGTTGTAACTCACACAAAAATACATTTACTAGTAACACTTTTCAAATCGGAACTATTCCCAAGTTCTTCGGACAAACGAAAACGTTACAATAATTGTTTGTTGCGATGAAGATCAAAAGATATTGAGTGAAAGAAAGTTTGAGATAAAAAATCATTTGGTGGGGATTAGTGGCGATCCGATCACTCACACTATATCAATGGTTCTCAATAAAAATTATTTAGTACGTTTAGTATATTATTTTAATGCTAATTGGGAAAAACACTAATTCCGTCCGATAAGCCACACTTTATCAGTATAATTTAAACGTTAATAAATGCTTGTTTTTTTGAAAATTATTTTATGGCTGAACAGTTATTTTTTTTCATGAAGATTAAATTTCATAACAAGAGTTTTAATGTTTCATTTGTAAACTATTTTAAACGTTTCTTGAAATCGATTAATTGTTTATGATTATTTTATGAAAATTTCAAAATATTGGCAAGAACACCAATATAAGTGATTTTTAAATGAAGAAAAAATTATTGAAAAATATAAGAAGCAATAATTCATAGTTTTGAAATTTATTAATTTATTGAATTAGATATAAATAAATTTATTTGTTTTCAAAATTCAATAATCAAAATATTTCTCAACCAAGCCTATAGATACTAAAGAAAATCCGAAGGATACTTATTTGTCGTAATAAAAAGTCTTCTTAGTACCGATGTTACCGGAACTGGCACATCAGTTATAAGTGGATGGAATAACTAAAATATGATCCAATTTTTACTTTTAATGTCAATATAACAGATAAATGTATGTATGACGGCAAAGCAGAGAACAAAGAATGTTCACACATACATATTAGACTAGGCCAAAAAAATCGACATTTTTTTTTTTGTTGAAAAGTATGTCGAAAATATTGTTCAAGGTGACAAAAAAAAATATCGGAAAGGTTTGAGTCCTTAATATTAAGAGGCCTATCATCTTTAATTTCGATTTTTTATTTGTGCTTTTAATTTTGCGTCAATGCTGTCAAACTATCAAGGTAAAAAAAATCATCTGCACATATATTTATAGAAAATTAAATTCCCTACAAAAAACGTTTCTTTGAAAATTTTTGCCAGACACGCCACTTCCGAATACTCAAGCTTTAAACATTGATATAATTTTTTGATTTATCTTCTTTATTTTGGAATTTTGTAACTAACGAACAAATAAATATATCAAAATGAACAATATAGATTCTGGAAGGGAATTTAATGCTCTACAAAAAAGATCTCTAAACGTTTTTACATAAAATCACTTTTTCAAAAGTTATTCACAATCAAAGTTGAAGGAAAAATTAAATTATTGTTTTTTTCGTTGTTGAACCAATTTCGAAAGAGTGTGATTTTATGTAAAAACGTCACGAGACCTTTTTTGTAGAGCATTATATTCCCTTTAAGAATCTATATTGTTTATTTCTATATATTTATTTGTTCGTTCGTTACAAAATTCTAAAGTAAAGAAGATAAATCTAAAAATTATATTAATGTTTAAAGCTTGATTATTCGGAAACGGCGTGTCTGGCGAAAATTTTCAACAAAACATTTTTTGTAGGGAATTTAATTTTCTTTAAATATATGTGCACATGAATTTTTTTACCTAGATAGTTTGACAGCATTGACGCCAAAATGAAAGCACAAATAAAAAATTGAAATTAAAGATGATAGACCTCTTAATATTAATATTATGGGCTCAAACCTTCCCCATATTTTTTTTTGTCACCTTGAACAATATTTTCGATATACTTTTCCAAAAAAGAATAGTTAGGAAAAAGGAAAAATCCCATTAATGTGACTTTGATTCTTAACGTCTTTGGAAGTATAATTTTTCGGAGAAAAGAAAACATTATTACGCAGAAAATTGGAAACAAGTTCTGTGTTTTTGTATAACTATATAAACCACGTGCCTATCAAAACTAACCGAAAATTTATATTAAATTAAGTAAGGTGTGATTACGGTCGACTAATATCGATGAACACGTTTCAACAAATTCAAAACTACTTAAACGTTTAAATTGAATGGACTGAGCAATAAGAAATTAGTAAACGATTTTTTTTATTGTTATATGCCAATATAGTGACGTACGAACATTAAATAATCGTTAAGTACTCTAAAGTTTTCCAATATTCAGCGTAATTTTCGGTAAGTTTTGATAGTCAAACACGTGGTTTAAATGGTTATACATAAACAGTAAGAAAGTTATTTTTTTATAATCAGTTGAAATTGATTCTTCAATTACCAATTAGATGTACCAATATAAGTTGCAGAATCGCAATCCTGCAAATCAAAGATATATACGAGCAAGTTAAAGGAAATGCAGTTGAAAGGAATGGATGGAATCGAAATCAACATTTTAATCCTTATCAAAATGCATCCCAAGTAGGAATTTATAATTGGTCTAGTCATGGTCAAACTTGCCAAGCCTGGTCCAAGACTGGCCTAACTCCGAAATGATATCCATGGGCCAGGCCTAGAAACCACAGTCAATTCAAATTAAAATTTAAAAAGAAATTCTAGAAAAAGATATAGATATTGCAATTCAAATTAATATAAGGCTAATACAATTTAAAAACGATTCTTATTATGGTGAAATTATTTTTCCTTACTTATCTTGGATGAACTCTGGCGTTGATAGTTGACCAAATCTTGGACCAGATTTGTATGCCAAGGTTGGGAAATTAACTACTGGCCCAAGATTGGCCTTGTTGTGAGTATTGGGAATTCCTACATGGGATCAAGGAATTCCTACAAACGATCCCTATAACTAAGGACCCATCCTAATAATTCCGAATAACATGTCGTTCAACTATAAACGATTATAATTACCAGTGTGTTTTGCATTTGCAATATCAATAAATAAATTACAAGGGCAGCTATTAGGGGTTTGTGGAGTCAATCTTGAAAATTCATAAGTGCTAGATAACTGTAGAAAACAAAACTAATAATGCTGTGTATCAAAAAATATAGCAATAAACAGTAAACATAATGTCTCAGAAATATTAGGACAGGATGTCTATCGGGTTAGCTAGTATTTAAATAAATCCCAAGTATTTTGAATAATCATTGTCATTTCGAAAAGTTTCTTTTCTTTATTGCCGAAGAACTAAGCTGTTTTCGCAGAAATCTTTTGAACTCAGTTATACACTATTCCCAATTTGAGGTATGTACATATCTAAATCTTAACTTAAAAAACTTTGCCAAGTCGTCAAAGGCATTAAAGGCCTGGATTTGTCCTGGTAAAACGGAACATATCTTTTAATATTCAATTCTGGTCAATTTTTACTTACAATATCGGGAGAAGGAGGCGAAAAATTAGTATTTGAGCAACAATGTTACTCAAAAAATCAACTCATTGTTGGGCCAACGATTGAGCTTCACCAGCCTTCAACCGTGAACGTTTTTGTTTAACATTCTCATATAGAAATTGTTTGAATTATAAACTTTAATAAGAACTATTCAGAATTTAAGGCCAAAATTTGGTAGTTGATCAACAATACTACCCAAAAAGTTAACCCACTGTTGGGTCAACGATTGAGCTTCAGCAGCCTTCAACCGTGAACTAGAGAAAAAACTTAAGAATTTTCAGAAGGAACAACTTTTTACAACAATGCATGCAGTACTAAGTATCAAGGGTTTTCTCTCAAATTTTTTTAATTAGCATTATGCAAAAGTTAATAAATTGTTTTATGATCAATCTTCAATTCTTCAGCGATGCAACGACGGTATATTCACGGATTCCAAAATTTAATCGATATTTTCGGCAATAGGTTTTCCCGACCAAAATCATCTTTGACACAGAAATTCCCAGAATAGAATGGATGAAACTAAAATCAAATTTATTTAATTGTTGCCGTTTCGGAACCATAAAAAAATTCACAATTTTAGCCACCTAACTAAGATTTTCATTTTTGTCCAAAGCAAATTGTAAAATGCACCATTGTTCCTTATAGTCAACTGCATCTTTAATGGGTTTTGCTATCTTAATTTAAAAAACACAATGACAAATATAAAAATTACATAAACTTTTATGCTAATTGAGAAGAAATGCATCATTTAAGATAAAAATTATCTAAAAATAATCTTAAGATATTAAAGTAGCTTATTTTTCATTCATTTATTGCAACAGGTAAATTCACTTTCAGGTATTTAAAAAAATGCAAGTATGCCTTTTAATTGTTCATTCCACCAGATATTTATTCTATCTTTTATTTGATTAAAGCCTTAGGAAATCATTAAGAGATCATTAACGTCCAAAGTTGCAGAGAAGTTATAACTCTTGCCAATTACGAGTATCTTTATACTTTCAGAAATTACTTAGATATTGACGTAAAAGATTCGAAAATGCATTCAGGTTGTTCTCCTTGCAGATAGTTGCGAGTTCATTTTTAAAGTCAAACATGTTTTAAAATAATAAAAATACGTAAAACAAAGAATTGAAAACTTGTTTCGATAACAGAAGTCCCAAGTATGTGTAAAGTGGTTGTGTTAATTAAAGGTATCGAATCAAAGGCGGAAAAACTGCATCAATAATTAGAATTTTTTCAAACTTTCCTTATCTATATTACAACAAAATATTATCTGTTAATTCCTACTCGGGCAAATATAATTTGATTTTGGAAAAAAAAGCAAAGGGTATAGGCCGGTTTGTATGGGAAAAGTGCCCCCCCGCGGCTTTTTCGATTCAAACTCAGGGAATCGTTTTGATATTAAATAAAAAAAAATTGCCTAAATGTTCAGTTTTTTATCTCAAGCGGTTTTCGAGTATTTCAAAAAAAAAAAAACATTTTTAGATTTTTTTTTTTCGTAGTAAAAATTAAAAATAATGACCCACGATTTTTTTTCTCATTCTTAGAAGTAAAAGGCATGATAAAATATTTTTATTAAGACTTCCAGATGGAATGTCGATTTTTAAGGACCAAAACAAAACTAACTAAAATTAATTTTTTGAGTGCGTTTTTGAAAAGTGTCCACCGCCAAATTTTCTTAAAAACCGTTTTTAGTACTCCTCTATATTCAGTAATTTTTTCAAATTTTTTTATTTGGTGGAACATTATGAAAAAAAAAATAAAAACTGGCTTTTTCCTAATCTTAGCTTAAGTACACTTATAGTTATTTTTGGTAAAGTAATATGAAGATTAGACTGATTCAAAAAAAATGATTATTTTTTTTTCTTAATTATATCGATAATCTTGTTGGGAATGAAAAAAAAAGTCCTGTGAAAGTTTAAGCTCTTAATATTAATATTAAGAGGTGCCGCATCGCAAATTTCGATTTTCCACTTAAATAACATGGGAACAATATTTTCTGGCACTTTGGAATTTTATAGCTCACGTTAATGACAATATTTCGGAATGACTAAGGTATATTCTTGTAGAAAATTGAACGATCTACAAAAAAGGTCGCGAACAAGTTTTTGATTTATTTATTCCTTCAAAAGTTATTCGAGGTCAAAGTTGAACTAAAGAGAATTTTAATATTTTTTAAATTTTTTGACGCAACCATTAATTTTATGAGAAAATTTTATAGGACATTTTTTGTAGAGCACTTTTTTTCCTATAACTTATCTCTATAAAAGTTTTGATATTTTTCACAGGTCCTAAGTTTTAAACTGAAAATTCCCTGAATTATTATATTTTTAACACAATTTTTTTTTTATTTTAATTAAATAACTTAGGACCTGTGAAAAATATCAAAAACTTTTATAAAGATAAGTTATAGGAAAAAAAGTGCTCTACAACTTGTAAAGAGACAAAAACTTGCAAGAGACCGTTTTTGTAGATCGTTCAATTTTCTACAAGAATATACTTTAGTCATTCCGAAATATTGTCATTAACGTGAGCTATAAAATTCCAAAGTGCCAGAAAATATTGTTCCCATGTTATTTAAATGGAAAATCGAAATTTGCGATGCGGCACCTCTTAATATTAATATAAAGAGCTTAAACTTTCACAGAATTTTTTTTTGTCCTTCCCAACAATATTTTCGATATAATTAAGAAAAAAAAAATCATCATTTTTTTTTGAATCAGTCTAATGAAGATAATTATTTTTAACTCAAAATGTATATACACTTCATTAAACTATTTAGAAAATGAAGAAATTGTCATTAAAAATTATTTTTTATGCAATATTTTTTGAAATACATAATAATATTTATTTATTAGCTCTAATAATTGTACATTGTACTTTTCCCATATAAACCAGCCTATATCCTTTGCATCTTCTTGGATATTTTAGTTAAATTTGTGCTATGTACTATGTCCCTTAAGTCGAGCAAATTAACTAATTGAACAGGAATATATATACGAATATATATTTCCTATTTTTCTAAAATGAAGTCGCAGGTATCAGCAAGCAGTACTACGTGTAAGACAAAAACCTTTCATAAAAGATTTCAATTTATCTGGTGAATCAATTCATCCGTAAATAGGGATTTTAAAATCAATCAAAAATCAAATTTAGTTACTAAATTTTTGGAATAAAAAACATTAACTGGGTTTTACTATATACCATTCATTAATTCAATACTGAAAAAAAAAATTTCCAATTATATGAAAAATCAAAGGAAAACTAATATAGAATGCAATATAAATTTTAGGAACTTTTTTTTTTCACTATTGCATTGCCAATTGTAATTCGTTTCCGAAAAACAATTGAACATCAGGTGACGCGATGCGATCCATTTGCGGGGAGACGTCTTAATTTTCGCGTGTAAAATTCGGGCAAATTTTCGAAAATTCTATTCATTTTCTATAAAATTTATATCGGGAAAACTTATCGGAAAGTATTAAGTGGCTTTTGATGCATTTTTTGTGCTGATTATTCGAATGCGTAAAAGAAAAATTTCGAAATGCATAATCGTTATGGCGAAGTCCTGCGGATCATTGGCAATCGAAATGTCATGTAATTATATTACATCGCGATTTTATCAATGTTTAATAACGCTTATGAGACTTTTTGTGCACTTTAAACTAAAAATAGTAGTGTGAAAAATTGTTTTTTAAGTCAACAATTTTTTTTGGGTTTGGATGTGTGTCGATGGAGATCTGTGGAATCGTGGACTTCCTGGCCAAAGATCATTTTTAATTGTAAGTGATTTTCTATTTTTAAGTCTTTAGACAATAAAGTTTTTTACAATCGATCCAAGATTGTGCATAGTAATTGACAATATTAAGTCCTAAAAAACATATTTTTCCCATTAAAATTTTGTTGAAAATTACATCAGATACTTAGGTACCTCGCACTCGCGCATATACGCTGTAAAAGAGATAAAAAGAGTGAGAAGATAATTCTGCAATTTTACAAGTACAAATTGGTTTTCATCAAATTTCCGTATTATTAAGCCTACTCTAATACGCATAAATGTGCGTAAAATATATCCGTTATGGCAGATTTACCGTATTTAGTATGAGATATATGCATTTTTTACTTGTTTGTTCGAAAAATTCCTATCTATACTCATGTTATTGAAAATTAAATTACATTCCATTGACATTTATTAGTGATATTTTTCAATTGATAAACTATCTCCATTTGGTAAGTTGAAAGATTTTTTTTTTAATACCATTAAATTTTTTAAAGTCTATATCCCGGGATATCATTTGATTAGGCTACATGAATGTTATAGTATTTCTCGATGGTATCTTTCGGTGCTACAAACTTAAGTTCCTAGACCCTTAAGGAATGGCTCCCTAGGATTACCTGGGATTTTATTGAAAATTACATCAGATACTTAGGTACCTCGCATTCGCACTCATACCCCTTAAATGAGATAAAAAGAGTGAGAAGATAATTCTGCAATTTTACAAGTACAATTTGGTTTTGATCAAATTTCCGTATTATTAAGCCTACTCTAATACGCATAAAAATGCGTAAAATATATCCGTTATGGCAGATTTACCGTATTTAGTATGAGATATATGCATTTTTTACTTGTTTGTTCGAAAAATTCCTACCTACACTCATGTTATTGAAAATTAAATTACATTCCATTGACATTTATTAGTGATATTTTTTAATTGATAAACTATCTCAATTTGGTAAGTTGAAAGATTTTTTTTTAATTATCAATAAATTTTATAAAGTCAATATCCCGGGATATCATTTGATTAGTCTACATAAATGTTATAGTATTTTTCAATAGTATTTTTCGGTGCTACAAACTTAAGTTCCTAGACCCTTTAGGAATGGCTCCCTTGGACTACCTGGGATTAAACGGGATAACCTCCATAGAAATCAGTTGATTTAACATTTAAGTTGGGAAATACTACAAACTCTATTGGTTCCTAATATTGAAGACAAAAGAAAGACAACATGGCTTATGGATACCAAATTAATGCAACCATTTGATTTTTTTGTGATCATTTTTTGGCCTAATTATTTTAAATTTTTACTATTTATTTTCCAAGCTAAGAAAACGTGGTTCCCTCTTTCGTCTTCGTCGTTTTACAACAGGAGCAATAACGAAAAAAAAATCGAATTGGTGAACCTAGGGGTCTTTTTAAACCATAAGCCTTTTATATAAAAAGGCTAATTGATGAAAACTACAATAAATTATTTTCAGTTGCAAATTTGAAAATATGCCCCTGCCAACTAGTATACCTATATATTCTATACGTCTTATACAGTGTAACCTTTATATAACGAGCTTCAATATATCAATTTCCTCGATATAACGGATTTTTTAAAATCCCCTAGGATTACCCATAAGAGCTTATGTAAAATATATCTTTAAATTACGAATATATTTCTCAAACAACCTCACTATAACGAAATTTTAGTCGTTGCAGAATATAGATAGAAACTATTTTTGACCTTTATTTAACGAATTTTCCAACCTTTGTATAACGTATCTTACAAATTATCCCCACTGAATTCTATAATATGTACTACAGTGCTACTTTGTTATAACGAATCGAGTCTAATTTAACCTTTATATCAGCGGTTCCTAACCTTTTTCAGCCGCGGACCTCCAAGGAAATCAAGTATAATGTCAAAGACCCCTGAGTGAAAAAAAGGTGCAATTTTCGGACAGTATTATATTTTAGTATTCCTTCATTAAATTAAAAACAAACTTTTTCAAATGGGACCGCGGATCCCCAAACATAGGCTCGCAGACCCCCAGGGGTCCACGGATCACAGGTTAGGAAACAATGTCCTAGAGACAAGTCTTTTATCATTTGTATTTGTTCCCATGGAGGGAAATGCAATGCTTAAATTAAGTTCTTGTGTGCATTTGGAAAGTTTTATGGTCAATTGGTTGAGGATTCAGAAACGTGGCTTCCTAAATATGCTTGTAAAAAGAAACTATATATTCTTCTACAAAAAAATGCAATTGTAGTGTTTAAAACCCCCGAGAAAATAAAAATATTGTAGAGCAGACAAATGACTTACTTTTCGGTCACTATCATAGAAAGGTAGAAAATTCATTTCAGGAGCAAGTTATGGTAAATTTTCCCAATCCTCACTGTTACGAATTGCTCGATATACCGAATAATTTCTAGTTCTTTTCAGATTCGTTATATCAAGGTTACACTGTAATTCTACAAATAAAATTACTCATTTGTATTTTCATTGATAATACAACAAAACCGAAGTGATTTAACTACCGCATCATATTGACGTAGCATTGCTATCACAGTTTTTATTTATATTTGCATAAAATTTACATAATATTCTTTTATCTCACATCATATTGAAGTGTTACTATTACATTGGTATGCTCATGGGGTAGTAATCGTTAAATTAATGATAATCTTTTTGATTTCCAAGAAATTTTTACAAATCAATATAGATTACAAGTGTTTTTCCTCTTTATAAAAAAAAAATCTTACAAATCTTTCCTAAGTAGCATGTCTTAAATTTAAATTTGACCAAAACATTTCCCAATACTTTTAGACTCAATAATTAAATTCCCTATCGACTTTATATTCTCTAAGAACTGGTATCAACAATATTCAAAGTGAACGATTGAAAATCTATCAATATTTCATCTTTAATTATGTACCATAAAAACTCTTCCATTTTTCATTATTCCGAAACCTTCAAATCATAATGTTACTTTAATGGTAAGCACTAAAAAAAAAAAACGATTTTTTTTTGTAATTGTTGTTTTGTTGACAAAAAATTTTACCAAAAAAATATTAAAATATTGACACAATAACCTTATATTGGTACTTAGTTGGTATTTAAATCTTGAATAAATCAATTACAAAATTTAAATAACTTTTTTTTATGGAATTGAAAAGGTAATATATTAAGAGACTATTAAATTATTTGTAATTGTGGCAATTATGATTTATGACGTTGTTTGTTATGGATGTTTTCATTATGGAAATTCGTTAGATTTACTAAAAAATAAAAACTACTTAATAAAGTGGGTTTTTTGTACCACAAATTATTTACTTGTATTGTGCAATAGTAGTGGATCCAGGGGGGTAAGAGGGTCTAGCCTCCCCCTCAAAGGATTTAAATTAAACTTGGCTTTGAAATAGTATAGTACAGATGATAAAATTCAGATCTCAGCCTTTATTTTTTTAAATAAGAAAACAATTCAGGTTGTTTAAGATCGTTTTTTTTTATTCAATATTTTTATTATTCAATTAGCTACGTTTCGTTACTTATCGTAACTTCATCAGGCTTCTTGATTCACAAAAATAAAATATTTTCATTTCTTTTCTTTTTTGTAAATTTTTTAATAAAAATTAAAAATATTTTATTTTAGTGAATCAAGAAGCCTGATGAAGTTACGATACGTAACGAAACGTAGCTAATTGAATAATAAAAATATTAAATAAAAAAAAAGAGCTTAAACAACCTGAATTGTCTCCTTATTTAAAAAAATAGTACAGTACCTAAAGTGCACTTTTTAACAGGACTTGCCTACCCATAATGGAGTTAGGGGCCGTTCATAAAATACGTCACGCTAAAATAAGCTTTTTCTGACACCCTCCCCCCATTGTCACGCGGTGTCACACTTTCTGTGACCCCCCTAGAAATATTTCGTCACAAAACTAAGACCCTCCCCCCCTGAATATGATAAATTTCAATTAAATGGCATTTTATGGTATCGCCTCGCTCAAAGTCGGGATTTTTTTACAATTGTATGCTCTACAAAAGTGCCTATTTTTAATAATGAATAAAAAATCAATATTTTCTTAAATTTTACTCAATAATCCGTAAAAATTTTATAGTAAGCGAAATTCAAGGCTTAATATCTCGAGAAATATCGATCTTAGAAATTTGGTTTTCTGGAACTTTTTTGTAGGAAATTAAATTTCCTATAAATTATATTTATAGGATATTTACATTTTTTCTGTAGGTCTTGTAATTCATGAGTTACTGAGAGAAAAACGAGAAATCTATGAAAAATCTAGGTTTAGTGACCCGTACTACCTCGCCCGTGTAAATTACGATTTTGCCGCAATAGGCACTTTTATAGAGCATACAATTGTAAAAAAATTCCGACTTTGAGCGAGGCGATACCACAAAATGCCGCTGAACTATAAAAATTTAAAAAAAAATCAAAGTTTACGTGTATTTTAAATGGAAAATATTCACACGCTGTGAACGAGTACTTAATATTAATATTAAGAGCTCAAACTTTCAGGGAATTTTTTTTGAAGTATTTCCAACAAAATTTCGGCATGGTAGCAAAAAAAAAAATTGTCCCAAAAAAATCACCCAATTGTATACAGTTTATAAACTAATTAATGTAAGCAATTAACTTAAGACCTTCCAGTTCTGAATATCTAATCTACGCACTGATTTAGTGAAAATAATTTTTGCCGATTTTTTCTAACGATTGACTATTTTTACCTTACTATAATGAAGATCCAAAATTTAAAAATCGTTAGCCAAACTTTTACATAATCAATCGTCAAATTTCTCGGAATTGAATTGACACCTAAACCTTAACGACGAAATTAATTACGAGAAATCGTCATAGAAAGGCACAAAAAAATATTTTTTGTCAATGGAAACTAAAAATATAAAACCGGTTGAACTTCATTTATGATTTACACTAATATATCTGTCGTAGATCACAACCTTTAGTCTTTAGTTAACAATAGACCGGAATGAGGTCAAAACTCTTTCGTTTAACAAAAACAACACATAGATACTCGAAAATTTCTACAACTTCTAAGTCTTACATTTTCACTGGGATTTTTTTGAATGATTTACACTACAAATACTTCAAGTATGAAACGTTAAACAACACTTGACACAACAATTTCTATTGAAAACACTAACAAGTATAAAAGACAGCAAATAGAAATTCGAAACTTGGAAAACTTTAGACCGTTGCGTTTCGTTTCGTGCTGTAGGTAATTCCGCGCTAATACTTGTTTCGTTATATATATATATCTCATGACGATTATGTACCTACTTGCAGTGAAAATGAGGGGGAGGGACGGGCGAGTTTCCAGACTATAGAGAAAAATACCGTTACGTTGCACCAGACTGCACCAGTCATCTAAATCGTCGTAGACTTTCCTATGCAGATAGTAAACGTGAGCTACGAAGTATGAACGAGTGACCCATAACTTGATAGTACGATACGTACCACACGATTCACGAAAAACATTTCGATTCGAATTGATTTAATATTTAAGACTACATATTTCGAAAATATGAAAAAAAAAAAATGAAATATTTGCCTCGCGTGACAATCTAGTACATACATGAAATTACTTGTTAATTATTTCAAATTGATTTTAAAGCAAATTATTATTGTATTGCCTCGTCGATAATATTCCTATATGTTATCAAATGTGAAATAAATACTTTTGCTTTCATATTTTTGAGGACGACGACGTAAGTGAAATTCAATGAAATAATAAAAGTTTCATGTTTCCAGAAATCAATGAAATGTCCCATTTTTTCGTCGGAAATAATTTGTAATATATATTTCGGATGAAAACAAAACACAAGGCTAATCGGACAATAAACGTCAGGCTTAACTGTATTTATTTCAATAAAAAAAAAGGCTCATTTAAAATTCACTTTTTGCGTTCAATGCCAAACGAAAATTTTCGTTTTTGAAACTGGATATGTACCGAAGAGTTTTTAATAACTTTTTTGAGTATAACTTTCGATGCATATAATTAAAGGCTTATGAGACGTGACTTCAATCAGGCAATAGCGTTACATTATAGTGTTTAAAATTACGCGTTTTTTAAAGAATAAAACACATAAATTCCATTTTTTTCAAAAAAATTTTATTGGTAAATCAAGTATTAGTTATGACATTATACCTGCTAAATAGGCTTCGCACTGTTTGGTTGAATTTTTTAAAGATATTTTGATACAATAAAGGCTTTATCTCATCAATGACATGAATAATTTCATCCTTTTTAGTTTAGGAAACGACTGTAGATTATTCTTAGATTAGATCTAACTTTTCATATAACCCCAAGGAAAACAATCCTACGGAGATAATCGCATTATTTTCGTGCCCAATTAATACCTCCAATTCTGCTGATAACACGTCCAGTTGGTACACAAAAAAATAAATGTTTCAGTAATAAAATAACGCTGCCTAAAACTAAGAAACACCAGAAATCCATATCTTATTGCGATAAAAAAAAATTAATAAATTGCCTAACCATCTTAAAACACTTAGTTTTAGGTGAAAGAAATTAAGGAAAATATTAATAAGCACAGTGGGTACTTTTAGTGACTAGACACTGACATTATTTAATTTTAAATTAAAATTGTACTTATTTGTTCTATTGGTAGTTCTGTTTTACTTTTGTATCTTTTAACTTTGTTAAACTGATTTAAATATATGCAATTGTACATTGCATTACATTACAATTGTAATATTCCAGTTCTATGTACAGATACTTTGCATCTCTATAGAATGCCTACTGGAAGTAAAATACATAATAATAATAAAAAATGGGGCGTAGCACCATCACGTTGAAACCAAATATTCTCTAGGTCCATTAGGATGGGTCAAAAAAATCGATTATTTTTTTTTTACAAGTGACGCGGAAAAATGGGTTGCTAGACACCTTAAAAAAATTCTCACCAAGTATGAGCTCTTAATTTTAATAGGAAGATCCTGCGCATCGCAGTTTTGTATTTTTTTCTCAATCCAATAGAAAAAAATTCATACCTCATCATTTATCGATTATACAGAAAAATGTTTTGAAAGAATTTTTTAGGAAATTTAATGCTCTACAAAACAGGTATTCTATATTTTTTCCGTAAGCCTCACCATTTGAAAGATATTAAGGTTTTAATTTTGATTATTTAAAGACAAATTTCATTTTTGTTTATGAATTTTATAACTCGACAATAAATGACTCTTGTACAATGTGCAATACAAATTTTTGTTGGAAATTAACTGCTCTATAAAAATAGTTTGTTATGTTTTGGCGATTAAATTAACCCTTCAAAATATATTCATCATCAAACTTTCATCGATTTAGACCTGAAAGAATGGAAATTCATATGTTTATTTAAATATAGAAACCAATTTCTAATAAGATAATAAGAAACTTTTGTCGCTTTAGAAAAATGGTTCTTAGTTAGACGAACATGTGGCAGTTAAATATACGACACTTAAGCACGAACAATTAAACACTTAGACTTTAGAAAACACTTTCTTAATTTGCTGGGTTCTAGAAAACTTGATTTCCATAAATGAATAGTCTTATATGCAATTCGAATATGTTTTGGTCGTGTTTAAATATAGATGATTAATTGTTCATGTTTAGGCCACTTAATTGAGTATCAAGATACCGGGAGATCTATATTTTCCGTATTTACGTATTTAAATCTATATTTACGACAGTTGATAAACCGAAATATATGCAAAATGTATTTCAATTTGGCTGCTTTAAGAGTATTTAAACACTATCTATTAACAATTCCGAAACTTGTAGTTTGTACAAGTGAAACTAAGCTGGTCCAGTAAAAAACAAGCAGTTATCTTTGACTAATTAATTTTCTTAATATTTTGGTCCAAAACTTAAGAATTATTCTCCATGTGGTGATAGTATTGCTGCAGATGAGACTTTTCTCTTCATTCACCAAATTCACTTTCTCTTGGATTTAAATATTTAAATGGAAGTGGCGAAGAAAGTTTTATCAAATGAATTGGAGATTGTGTCTTAATTGTTCTTTTTTGCCTACAGCCAAAATATTTTTTCTTCCAACGGAGTCATTAGAGGTCAAGAACTTGTAACGATAATGCTACGATGCAAAAACTTACCGAGGAGAAATTTTTCTTGACCACACACTTGAAAATAGAAATTGTCATATCTACCGTAAAAAACGGTTGTATTTGGGGCTTAAAATTTTTATTTTCATCAGAAATATGAAGAAGTATAGGAAAAGCTAGGGTAGCAGTTTCACGAGCGATTAAAAATCAATTTCATAAATCGAAACGGAAATTTAATTCCATTGTAAATATCGAATTTATGCCAACAACATTCTTCACATTTCAAATTTAAGAAAACCATTGAAATAAACAAAAAAATTGAAAAACTCTTATATAAATTTTTATTGCAAGTTAATCAGATAAGAAAATCGCGTGCTTGCATTACATTTAGGTACTTGATGCACATAAATCAAGCACAGGAAATGGAAAATTACGGGAAAAACATTTTCAATGAATAAAAAACGCTTTAATTTCAAATAATTTATATATTTTTTTTGAAAAACTGCATTGAAATAAGTGAAAAGAAAATTAAAAATAAAAATTTACAAGTTCTTCATTAAGATTAAGTACATTTTTTGCAAATATTTGACGATGCATTTATTTAAGAATGTATGGAATTATACTAAAGGCAACAAATGTGTTGAAATATAAAATTCGTGGTTGTTATCGAGTATCGCAGCGGTTAGGGAAACGGGGTAAATTATCCCAAATGGGGTAAAAATAATTTTTCTTGGGTAATAGGGAAATTTTGAAGTCCCAATTTAGAAGTAATTATATAAAACATGAAGCAACATCATTTTTCTTTAACCTTTACTACAAATATTTAAAATTTACATTGATTGTTTTCTTTTCAGAATGGGGGGGGTAATATCGATTTACGCAAAAATATTTTGAGGTAATGGTTAAAAAAGTTCCCCGACCGCTGGAGTATCGTAATAAACTATATCATAGTTAAAGCAAAAATGTGGTTTGTTAATGTTCTTTTTAAACCAGTGGTTCTCAACGGGGGTGTAAGCGCCCTTGCTTGAACTTCCAGTACACCCTGAAACTTTGTACGATCATAGCAGCACCTATACTGACAGTAGGAATGTTAAGAAAAATTGTATTGTAGTTTCGTTATTTTTTTTTTCGAAAAGGAGCAATGACTTATAAAAGGCTATGAACCTTTATCATAAACTAAGACAACACTCGAGAAGTATCCACGTGTAGATTTAGTTTTCTGATATATAAAGTTGATTAGCAATTTTTCCAAGAAATCCAAGTTTTGGCTTTGCCGTTGGTTTAAAAACCTAATGTATTAAGTATACCGGAAAGTAATGACGTTTTCAAACCTATACTTAGTCATTCGATTACTATTTATCTGCCTATAAGTTATTTCAAAGTGGTACTAAAGATATTTTATGATGTACAAAAAATTACAAAACATTTTTTATTCCAAAATCTATATTGAAATGATAACACCAAAATCCGAAGATATACAAATTTTACAAATTATGTAAAAAAACCAAATTACTTTCCCGTCTCCCCAATATTTAAATTGTTCCTCTTTTGGGCTAAATCGTCAAAGTCAAACCTTATTTAACTGCTTAGGGTAACTAAAATTTTTTCTTAGTTTCTCAAATATATCAAATAATTTGGGATGTAGGTCTTCTGGTGCGAAAATATAAGTAGATATCGCATTTAAAACTTTTGACCAAAACAGAAAATGTTTCAATTTATCGATCCTTCTATAATATGACGTAATAAACTACCTTTTTATATAACAAGTTTTTCAAACAAAGTGTCGATTCTGTAAACCGAAAAATTATTGTCATTATTTGATATTATTACGGAAGTGTTTCAGTAAATTTAAACTATGAAAAAATGTTTGTTTTCTAATTTTTTTATTGTTTACAAAAAACTTTTTTCTACGTGCGATATTCTTGGAAACGATGTTTTTGTGATTATTGTGTATTTGTTATTATTTTTAGGGTCTTTGATACCTTGAACTTTTGTTAATACTATTAATACGTAAGCCCAATATATCACTAGGTAAGACACGTGTTATTTTCATTATTTTTGGTGCGTTGAAAAAAGAAAATTGTTGGACTTTGTAATTGTTTCAAAATTTTAATAGTTATAACATTTAATGATAGAAATGATTATAGGTAAAAATAGTTTTTCACTTATCATTTCCGTTTGTATTCTTTTAACAAGGAAAATGTTTAGTAGGGAAATGAATACCGTCTTAAACCACGCATACCTTTTTAATAGCTTTGTTGCATATACATGAATATATAATTGCTTGGCTCCGGTTCTTATACCTTACAATTTAATTTAGATTTTTTGAACACATTGGTGTTAAGATACCAAAATTGATACAAAAATTTTAAGACATTCCATAAAAATTGCTGGCAAACAGTGGCGTAGCTACCTAGGGGCTAGGCGGGGCAGTGCCCCGGGGCCCTCAAGCTCAGGGCACCCTCGAATCCTTACCCGAAATCTCGATCGAACTGAACTTTTGGAAATTCAGTTGGAAGTTCACCAATTATGTAAGGAAATAATGAGCAAATATGGAGTGCTAGAATACGACTTAACGGAAGTATTAACAGCGATGTTATTATTCTTTACAATTCCTGTCACTTCTGCAGCAGCTGAAAAGTCATTTAGCAAATTAAAAATAATAAAAAAATATTTAAGAAATAATATGAGCAAAGCTCGACTCCGATATTTATCGCTAATAGCGATTGAAAACAAAACTGCATCAAGCTTGGATTTAAACGAAGTTATTGATACTTTTGCGAAAACTAAAGCTAGGAAAAAATTGTAAATATAATTGTTATTTAGTCAGTTGGTAGGCCCGACCTTTATATAATAAATCCTTGAATCTTCTCTATTTCGTTTGGTTAGCCAAACCTACACCAAGTATTAATTGTAATTTATGTTGGTACTGTTTAATATTTTTATTACTTGCCCTGCAGTGCACAAAAAAGAGCTGAAGTAGCTTAGCATTTTTAAAGTATTTGTATATTTCATATTTTTATTTGATAAAACCAAATCAGTTTACAGAGCAGTGGAGCCCTATTTTTTAATTTGCGCCAGGACCCTTGGTTACCTAGCTACGCTACTGCTGGCAAATACTTTTTTTGTTGTAATTTTAGACCTCTAACTTTGATTTAAGACCTACGCCTAATGTTGGTCGATAAAGCGAGAAGTAAAACTAACTTATGAGTAATTCTCCCAAAAGAAATAGTTTAAGTATTTCAAGATATTAATGGGAAAGTGAAAACATGAAAATATCCTTTCTTATACCGTTTAAATTCGATTTTAGTTGCGTGTATTTTCGATTTATAAATCTCACAAATATAATTTTTAAATTCGCGAGTTTGGAAGTACCCAACCTGTACTAGTTATTCGAAAAATATTCGCCAACGTTATGCAGCCACATATGCTACCATGTTTGAAAAAAAGCTTCCATATTAGGTAGCGAACAAATGGAACCATGACGAAGGCATACACGTTAGGGCTCATGTGTACTTTAGTACACCCACAATCTGACAACGTTGCATTTGCGACTATTTTTTTAATTTAATTGGCGATTAAATCGGTCCATAATGAAAATTTAACCACAAAAGAGAGAATTATACCATATTAGAATTGAAATAACAAAAATATTGCGAATTAAATTAAAAACAAAGTCGAAAATGTAACGTTGTCAGATTGTGGGTGTGCTAAAGTACACTTGAGTCCACGTTATACCTTTATGTGTGGTTAAAACTAGTCGACGAAAAACTTTACGAATAAACTTCAAATAAAGCAATGTTCTGTTTTGTCCAATTTTCAATTGGAGTAAAATCTAAAATCCTATAGGATAAACCGGATAAACCATGCAGCTAGGAGTAGTCTCATGAGGAATTAAACCAGACATATAAGACAAGTAAAAAAACTCTTGAAATGATTTATTTCAATAGATATTTTATTGAAAATTTATAACAGCCTTAAATATAATTAAACTTTAAATTTTATCCTTTATTTAAAAGTTGACTTGTGGTCGGAAGTGTTGTTGAAGTTTATTGGCTCTGATACCTAATTTAGCATAGGATTTCGCTTGAACACGACGCATAAATTGAATATCCTTGGCTTTCCTACAAAAGAATATTATATTTAAAATAAAAAACTTTCATAAACACTGTTAAACGAATTTACCTGGCAGCTGCTTCTCTAGCGACAGCTGTGTATCCTAACGCTCGGTACTGATCCAAGACCTTATTCCGGTGACAAACTGGCACTACTTGACGATTTGCGTTAATGCTTTGTCTATAATATCGCATTAAGGATCGATGTCCAATTACATTCCCTGATGGTAGAACTAATTGATAGTCAGATCCGTCTAAAACTGGAACTGAAACTTCACTATCAACATCTATGTCTTCAGCAGCGTCGGGATAGGATGGACTGTAGTCGTAAAAGTCTGCATATTCTGCTAAAGCTAGTCCTTCGTGTAGCATTTTGCAGTGACCTTTATCTAGCATGTGTTGTCGTACAGAATCAATCGAATGAAATGCACGACCTTTATCGTTGCACCATATGCACATGAATCCCTTGGTGATTTTTTCACCTAAGTACATCAATAGTCCCTTAACATCAACGCAGTATTCTACTTCTGGTATGAAAAAGGAATGTTCTATGGTCATGTGTCGTAGGTTTTGGATTAGATCACAAGTTTGATTTGTGCAGAACAAGCATCCGTTGTTTTCAATGGGGTTTTCGGTGTCTTCGTCCCATTCATCTGAACTAACTTCTTCGATATCCATTTCGGCTGTGGATGCGATCGATGGCTTGCGAACGTGCCGGAGGATTCGCATTTCTTCTTGTGTGGATGCTGTTGAGAGCACTGAATCGCTCATGTTGTCGGCGATTACGGCCAATTCGCGGTGCTTTTTCGAATTGGTGTGGTTTTCATAGGATTGGATCGTTTTAAAGTTCTTCCTGCACGGCTGGCAGTAAACATAGCTGACTTGATTTGCGGCTTCATCTTTTTCCCGTTGGGCCAACACCCGACTTTGGAACTCTTCAGCTGTTACCGGAGGTAATTCGGCAACTTTCCGTTTTAAATTGTATCGATGCCAGTCGGATTTGTGGTGATCCCGATGGTTCTCGGGATTATGGAAAGCCACACGACACGTGAAACACGTGAGAGTAGACATTGCTTGATGGAAATAATTTTTCTGCAGTATCAGTTAATAACTCCAGAACGAATGTCTGATTATCAAATATTTACAAATTCTCAAATAAATATATTGTTTTTCTTTAACTTAATTTCTTTAGAGAGGTTATTTCACAACTGTTCGCAATTCTGCGTAACTAATATTACTTTTGTATCCTCGTCCGTCGTAATACTCGCCTATGCTTTATCTTTTATTAAAAACGTAAGCCACTGAACTCTAATTAAATTTGAACTGAAAATTCGAGTGAATCAATCTTATTATAGTACAATATATTGCCGCTAGTTAGCTCTCATAACTGATATAATTTATTTGATAAAAAACTTTCAAAAAAACATTAAAAATGGTTTAGTTTTGAAAAAAAAAATACTCTCTTGTAATTGAAATCACTTCAAACAACCACAAAAACCAATGATTTATAAGATATCAGCCAAAAAATTGAATTTATATATAGTTTAACTTTTGCTCGCCAGGTAGCGCTGTTGTCAATAGTTTGAATACTTGCTAAATTTTTTAAAATTTTCACATTAAAACTTGCTCATTGATTTGTTTGATCCATTAAAATTATAAATATTACAATATTTTTTAAAACTCAACAAACTTTAATTATTTGTTTTCAAATTAAAAGGCACTGAATTCACATTTTTATTGTGTTAAATAAATTCACTAATCAAAGAGTATCTTTTGTCTACTAGATGGGTCTGCCATAGCAGGTTTGAATATTGGCTAAATATTTTCGTTGATTTCCTTTATTAGGCCAAGTTTCATTGTAACATCTATTGATTGTATTTTACTGTACTAATGACAGAAATTTTGTGTATGGGAAAATAAATAATGAGATCATTTATACAAAACAAAATAAGTATTCCAATGGATGGAATGAGATGCTTTTCATTTTTTGGTCTTTATGTCTTATACCCATGTTCGTATTTTAAAATGTTTCATAAAGTTTAACGAAAAATAAATATAAATTGGTAAATTGTAATAATGAATTTATTTTCATAATAATAGAAATTAAAGATAATACTTTGGATGCAATTTAAATGTACGCCGAAAAAGGTGAAAATTACGTCACAATGGTGTGATTAACGCCAGATAATAAGAGAGAACAGTTCTTTTACAATCTGTACAGAAAAATATTATATTGGACATCTATAAACACTACAATAATGGTTATTTAATAGCATTAAAATTTAATTTACATCTATATAAAGTAAAATTATTTTAAATATGAACAACAACATCTAAATATTATAAGTTGGAAAAAATGTTTAGATTTGTTATTTATTCGCCAAATTAAATGTCCAATTCAAATGGTCTTTTTTGATTATAAATTAAAATCGATAAATTGATATTGATATACCTAGCAAATTTATTATTCTATAATTAACAATCAAATTGATTTTACAAACGTGCAATAATAAACAAACTTTTGTAAAGTCAGCAGAACTTTTCGTAGAAAACTGGAAACAGTTCCGGATTTTAATAATCATTTCAATACACTACGTGGCTAAAATCATATCAAAATTAGTTCGATGGTACAGCATCAGGATATCTAAGTACAATCAATGGAATTGAATCTACCAATTCCATAATTAAAGTAGAATACACTTTAAAAGATCGTTTATCTGTTTCTCAATTATTAAATAAATTAAATGATTTACTAATTAAATTATCTATGAACAGATATCCAGGGCTAAAATGATACAAAAATTTTTCTATGAAACCAACAATTACTTAAAAAGAATGAACCAAATCTTATCATTGGGCATTGTTAGACTAGGAAATCATAAAAGTGGATAATACATACTATCTATGTACTTTAATTCAAGTTATAAAAGTATAACTTCAGAATTGGTAACCAAATATATTAATGAAGACTAGGAAACTTTTGAAGATTTTGAACAGAGTTTTATGGCACTTGGGCTATTAATATAGATGCTGATATTAGTAAATGTAATTTTACTAGCATATATTGGGTCTTCTAATCCGTTTGAAAAAAATTAAAGTCCCTGAGGAAGTTAAATGTGTTCCTTTAGGACCAAACCGTAAACTGGGCACCCATCAAAAGCAAAGATAGCATTAATTATTCATTAAATTTCATTATTTGACCTCAAAATGTACACTACTTGCCATTTTTAATTGGATTTTGTAAATGCTAGTGTTGTCGTTTTATACTTAAATTATATGTCTATTTGATCTATGTTGGAGTTAAATGTTTAAATCTGGTGTACAAATCACCTATTTAAAGAAATAAATATCTGGGGATAATTAGCATATCTTAATTTGTACTTGTATATACCCCTAATACTTTAGATGATAAATTAAATGGTTTTAAGTACTTAATTGATAAAAATAATTGCCAAGGTTAATGGTTTTTGATGTTGATTTTAAAATTTGCCAGTTTTTTTATTAGAGCAGTGTTCCTTAATGCTTTTTCATCGAATTTCTTAATTTCTTATAGCAATTAGTATAATGTGCTTTTCAATACAAAAATGCAATTTTCTTTACAGGAGCAATGAAATTTAAAATTCTTCAATCTAATATTTCTCTTATTATAAAACCAACACTGACAAAAAACCTAGAATTACTATCAAAAATATGTTCAAAAAAGAGTCACTAGCCGAATTACATGGAAAATTATTTCCCGCCATCGTTTTACAAAGGCAAAGCTCAATATTTCGACTGTAGTCAAAAACGCATCCCGTCTGAACTTCCGTTCCATTATCACCCGAAACTTTAACGCACATAAACGTGATATTTTGCACTGAAAATATATAAATTCTCATCAATTATTTTAAAGGAAAATTTATCAATTTTTGATTTACCCGCTTCATTAAAATAGTATGAATATCTGGCACAATATTCTCCGACTACTAGTTCACATTTTGTCAAGTCGTTATAATTAGTAAGTACATCGTTCATGTCTGGATATGTTCCATCATCTGAAAAGTAATTTCCAGAATAATTGAAACTCGAAAGTGTCAAATTTATAAGGAAAATAAGCAAAAAAAAATTATAGTTTAAAGAAAAATAACCTGTTATAACCAATGGTTGTCTACATGGAACATTTGTATCGTCTTTAATGATATCATGACAAGTTAAATTGTTGACAGTGCTAAGATCTGTTTTGTTATCATATTTAGGTCCAAGCCAAGTAAATCGGAAGCAATACGCTTTGTTTTCATCATCAGAATTATCAGAAATCACTCCTTGAAACCAAGGTCCTGTAAAAAAACTAGAATACTATTTTTTTAAGAAGTCTGTAAGTTTTCTTACCAAATATCAACAGTGCAATTACTGTAGAAATTTTCAATGGAAAAAACATATTAAAACAAAGAAAAGATCAAGTGTAAATAAAGGTGTTTTTCGTTAGAAGATATATCGATAATTATTGCATTAATTATTGCAGTGCACTATTTCTTATCTGCATGCAATTGGAGTTATCTCTATAATCCAACAAAAAATTCTTCTCCGTCAATGCTATAATTGATTGGATTAGTTTGTAAACTATGCGCATAAGTATTCATATTAAAATTTGAAAAAAATATTAATTTTGACGAATTTTATCGATTAGTACGTAGACACTTTCGGTTATGGTAAATTTTTTGCATGTTTTACGTTTTCTCAATAAATTTAACGTCGGTTTTCGACAAGAGCGCCACAATTTAAAATTAATGATTCTAGTAAAACCGCATTAAATTTTATAGTTCAAGAAAAATGGTTTCTGCTTTATTATTAAAAAGGAAATTAGGTCAGTCCAGCAATGGTCGCTTGACTATTTTTTTTTAGTTCAAATTCATCATTATTTTAATTTTATTATTTTTAGTTTTCCGGTGGTGGCCATATTAGTTTTACTAGGCGCAGAAATTTTCGCACTTTTAAGGGTTTGCGGAAACTTGATTATCTCAGGCCCTATTTGTCCTATCAAAATGAAACTAAAAGCAGTGGGTTCATGAAAATATAAGCTATAAGGTTGTATTAAGACATTTTCACCTAAATGTAATTCTAAGGGGTAAAATTTCAGCCTAAATTTTAAGTTCTCATTTGTAAAAACTTCAATTTTCACGGAAGGATTGTGAAGGAAAGGAAAGAGTCTATACGTAAAAACTTTTTTTACTAACAATTAGGTACTAGTTGTATTCAAAAACAAAATTTGAAGTCGGAGACTTTAAGCCTTTTTAAAATAAAAAGTAACAAAATTTGGAAATTTTCAAAATTTACAATATTCTGAGCTCAATATCTCTGGTGGGGGACAAGATAAAAATCTGAAATATCACCCCATTATAGTACTGTATGATGGTATTATGCATCTAAAATTTGGACTTTGGGATTTGACTAGGAGCAGAGGTATTGCAAGCACAAAATGTCAAAATAATGCATACTTCAGTAGGTGAATATAATGTATTAATAATAATAAATAATATAATATTAAATAATGTATATTTATTTTTCTTTAAATTAATCAATATACCAACAGTTGTCTTCCAAAGCAAAATTTCTTTGGTTCGTGGTTCTATAACCTCTGATCCTAAGCGAAGAATTACACAAATGATGGCTTAAACTTTAAAATAACACATAGAAACGCCTAAGCTTGAAAAATCACTTTTTTATTTATACATTACTAAAGACATTACTGAAGTTAAGCCAATTTGGAAAAGGCAACTTTCATTCAAGCATATAAACGTCGATATATATCAATACCAACAATACTATTTGAAACTTTCATACGATCTTTAAGGAACGTGTCTTGCAAGGAAAATTCAAATTTATTTTCCGTTGAATTTGTCATACGATAGTAGGCAAGTTCTGCGTTTGCAAAATTTTTTTTTCCATTGCTCGGTTTTCTTCTTTTATCTATCGTTAGCCATTTATCCTTGCAATCGATACAGTTGAAAGTTGGGTCACTAAAAATAAAAATCAATAAAATCAATGACTTGGTACTCATATTACTATACTAACCCATATTTAGCAAAATTGGTCCAAAATTGAATCATTTTTTCACTGGCATATTGGTCGTTTGGTGATAACTTGGGAAATAATGATGGCATGTTGAAAAGATAAATAAGGTCATCACCATGTACGACTCCTAATAACATTGATGTAAATTAGTATTACGAAAAAAATATATTGCTTAAAATACCAAAATCTTTTGAAGTTTCCGTCAAGACTGTAGAAAAACTGTTGTCTCCCCGATAATCAAAGTAATAAAAGTAATTGTTTTTCGGAAATCTATTTGCTAGTACAAGCGAATAGTAATTGAATCCAAAATCGCTGAAAATCTAAAACAAATCCATTGAACTTAATAAATGTCAAGTTGATTATCTACTCTTTTAATACATACATTGGTCAAACCGGTAAAAGTTTCTTCGCTTAATTTTTCTTCATTGTTCAGATAATTTGCAACCAAACGGTTAAGGGCGCGGGATATGGCTTCCGGTGTATCACATAACAAACATACTTTATCTAATTCTATTTGCTTTGGTAAAAGTTCCACAAACCGCTTATTGAACTCCTGGGTTTCTGTTATGTTAGTAAATAGAGCTGGAAGAAATGATGATGATGATTATTTTTTCACATTTTAAACTGTAACCTTTTAACATTAAGTGCAGGCACAAAGCATTTTCATCCTAATACATCAAACTTTTTTACCACTGCTTATTGTAGTTAGGTTATTTTATTTTTTTTTGGTTTTATTTTCAGAGACTTGATCATTATATTCTTTATAAAAAGGGTAGCAAATAAAAATATAATTACGTCCAGTACGAATAACTCCCTCATTTGAAACAGTTCCAAGCATAAACGGAACACGATTATCAAGCCCGTTAAAAAAAATTCCCGCTTTGGAAATTGAGTTAAGTTTTCTTTTTTTAATGTATTCTGAAACCTGTTCATCGTCATCTTGATTCGATTCTTCTATAACTGGTCGGTATAACGTTAAAGGATCAACCGAAAAATACTGAAACCAAAAAATCTGTTTAGCAAAGTAATATTAAAAATCTCCGCGGTTTTTTGCTAAATTTTTGAACGAATAGTGTTTGCATTGAAAACCATTTTTATTAAAGTATGTATTTAAGACCTTTTGGCCTATTTTATTGTAGAATTTAATTATTTCATCAGTGTAAAACTTTTGTGGTTTATCGCCTATCGGTGAAAAACTTGGCCAAATAATTTTCAGCGGCTATCGGTCAATTTTTCACTATGAAAAGAGTTTTAAACACAACCTTTTCCTTAAAGAGTTGTATTTTGAACTAGATCCACCGTGAAAGCCTTAAATCTAAAAAAGCTATTCTCTAATGTTAATTAGAGAACATAGGGTCCGTGTTAACATTCAATACTTTTACCAAGACTGGATCAAGACCAAGGTTTATAAAATACACAGGTGGCCTCATGCACTACGTGACGTATCCAGAAGAAATTCGTCAATATCTTCAGACTGATTCAAATTTCAAAATTCTTCGTATGACGTCATTTTTTTTCTAATTGGACAACCTGTGTAATTTATAAATCTTGGGTCAAGACTGGTTTACAAGTTTGGTCCAAACTTTTGCATAGTTGAGCCAAGATTGGGACTATTCTTGGCTTGTCGTGCTCCAATCATACTCTGATAAATCAAACGTCTTACACGCTTGACGAATAAAAAAGCTAATTACAAAAAAAATGTAGCCTTAAATTCCACCTTTGAACACATATTCATTTGGCATGATCAGTATCATATTGCTTAATATATGGACACCAATATCATCTTGTAACAATAAATCGCGGAGACTTTGTATATGACCAATTTATATTTACCTTAAAACGTTGTCCACTTTGAACTAGATCCATGCTATCAACTTGCCGTAAACATTGAACAATTTCTTTAGTATTGGGTTGATTGTTGTTATTGATGTTAACTTTACAGTTAACGAATTGTGCTTGTCGAACGGCGATTGCTAAAGATTCATTCAATCTGTAAGGTATACTCCAGGAAGCAAAGCCTACACCGCTTTGCATTATGGCACGATGAAATAGTCCTATTTTTAATGAAACGTTATTTAATGAACATTTTCTTGCCAAATTGGCAAAATAGATTTTATGGTATAAGGGTAAAATGGGGTTCTTATCAGAGGTAGATTAGGTGTCATAACGTCCTTGGCAAGCCCTGGGCTCATCGACGCCCTCGTAGCGGCTATCTATACTAATATATAAAATTCTTACGTCTGTCTGTACATTTTGATTTTGAACCCAATTTTAGGGTAAATATTTGTTTCAAGAGGCCCTTATTCCAAATTTAACATTTTTAAAATTTTTGTCTGTCTGTCTGTCTGTCTGTGTGTCCCGATTTAACTAAAGAACTGAATAACCGAATTTAATGAAATTTGGTATTAAGATACAACACAATTTCCCACAGACTATAGGCTACTTATCATTCCAAAAAAATAATAAGGGAAAGTATTCCCTAGGGATGAAACAAAAAAAAAAAATATTTTAGACAAGCGATTTATATATCATTGAAAAGGTAATTAAAAGTTAGAAAATAATCTGTAAAAATATTTTTAGCTGAACTGATGAAAAGCAGAGTAAAATAAGAAAAATGAAAATGTTTATATACCACTACAAAAAGCAAATCTAAAAAGAAAATATAGTCTACTCTTACGTTACGCAGACGAAGTCGCGGGGATCAGCTAGTATATTATAAATTATAACTAGTACTAGTACCTAGTAGTAAACATTGACGACTGTAGTAAGCATAACAATATGCTAGTATGGTAAAGATTACTCCAAATTGGAGTACTCTAAATATTGCTTTACTGACCCTATTATCTAATATTAAGTGTAGAAGTATACTGTATTTATAAAGCATTTACGTCGCGCTCTTTTGTACCCTCGCGACCAGTGGCGTGCATTACATATAGACAAAAAGACACAGCCTACCCTACATAATTCAGATAAATATTTATAATTTCGTTCTGATATCTAGTTTTATTTTATTTACTATTACTATCAAAATCAATAAAGAAAAAATCTTAACGGATATCATCTATACAGTATACAGATCATGCCAGCTCATTCGTTCGTTCAATTTCAAGTAAGCGACTGGTAATATTTGCATTGCGATGCACTAGCGCTACTGAGTCCAGCAGCGGGAAAGACACAAACTATTCGTGCCTAAATATTTTATATGTGTGCACTTATAGCTATATATGTGTCAGTGGCTGCGTTCGTATAAAAACAATAATACAAATATATACAATTCCACACATCCAACCTCATAAAAAGACACTGTCTTCTTACAGCACGACAAATTACGATCATTACCGAAGTAGCATCGTTTCTTATTCATTAACGCTAAAATTACAAATTTGAATTTTATTGATTTCAATAATTGATTTAACGATCAGTAATCTACGTACATTGTTATTATTTAATTCTAATAAATTTTAATAATGTATTATCTATTATCTGTATTATTTAATCCTGACGATTATATTGTATTTCTTTAATAAAGTTTACAAAGTCAGTCTATCTATGGATATTTGTGGTTAAAAATATCAACATCACTATTTACCCTATACCGATTAGCCAACAAAACTTTAAAGTGTGAATTTTCCGAATTTTTTTTTTGTCAATCGATGGGAAATCGTTCGTAGAGGTTTGTGAAAGAAACCGTTTCGTTTGTGTCAAAATAGTTTAGCAGCAATTAAATACATAAGATAAACTAATTAATTAGTCATTGATATAGTAAAATATTAAGAAAATAAGGTTTAAAGCAACATACAATAACAACAATGCGGAAAAATTTAGGAAACGGTTGGTTAAAACTAAAACTAGAAAAAAAGATAAAAGATAAATATTTTCCGAATTTCAAAAAACACTTAATGTTCTACACTTAAAACACTAATTCGTATATATATTTTTTCAAAATTTTTTTTTGTGAAAAGTTGATTTTCATAAGCAATGAAAAATTTTTGGAGAAAAGCCTGTTTAATTATGTTTCGTTTTTTGATATTTTGTAAAATTTTAGGAAAATATAATTTGAGGAAAAAAAATAATTTCTGAGTTGCCTTTTTTCTCCATTTTTTTTTCGAAGGGGGGAGGCTCTGTTTAGTTTTCCTTAACTATTTTTTTTAGTTTTGCATTTAACCAACCGTTTCCTAAATTTTCCCGCATTTTTGTTATTGTATGTTGCTTTGAACCATATTTTCTTAACATTTGACTATATCAATGACTAATTAATTAATTAATTTTACTTAATTAATTTATTACCGCAAAACTATTTTGTTACAATCGAAACGGTTTCTTTCACATACCTCTACGAACAATTTCCCATCGATTGGCAAAAAAAAATCGGAAAATTCACAATTTAAAGTTTTGTTGGCTAATCGGTATAGGGTTCATTATTTACTCATCATAACGACGAGCTAAAACCAACATGCAGCATTTTTGATTATATTAAAGTAGTTTTTAAAAATTTCTGCCTACCCTGCCTAAAATCTCTGTGCACGCCACTGCTCGCGACCCAAGGCACGTATCTATTTTACCATACGAATAATCCACCTCCGGTTATTACATATTATCATGTAAATACTCTCTTTTAAATATTTAATACAATAACTATATAAAACAGAAATACCTTTTAACGAAGCATTGATCATATGGAAAAAAACACTAGCGCTTCCAGCACCCTGTCCAAACAATGTCACTCTTTTACGGTCGCCTCCGAAAGCCTCGATATTATTACGAACCCATCGCAATGCAAAAATTTGATCTTTTAGTCCCCAATTTCCAACAGCAGCCTTGTCTCCAGTACTAAAATATCCTAAATAATCGAAAAGTTTTTTACGCAAATTTACTTGAAAGCTCTTTTCATTGCCAACTAAATGAAGTGGAAAATTTAATTTACGAACCTAAAACTCCTAAACGATAATTCAATGTTACCAAGACAATATCTTGATCCATAAAGAATTCAGGGCCAAGATTCTCACTGCTTCCACTTCCTGAGAACCAGCCTCCACCATGGATGAAAACCATAACAGGACTTTTATCTTTGACCGGTTCGTTGTTTGAAGCAATCTAGAAAATGAATTACAGCTTAAAATTTATCTAAAAATTTGTTACTATTACCTTATGGGTGTAAACATTCAGAAATAGACAGTCTTCTTGTCCTGAAACTGGTGCTTCTTTTAAAAAGTAATTTTTTTGTAAGCAAATTGGCCCGTCTTCAATTGCAAATTGTACTCCACTCCAAGGATCTGGTTTTTGAGGATTCTATAAAAGAGTATACTTAGAATATTATAAATGTAATTTTATGTTATATAAAATAATAATTGCAAGTTTTGAATAGCTAATACAGTAAGTGAAAATGGGATACTTTTTTAAGGTATTAATTTTTTAAAATTACCGCAAATCGAAGATTTCCGGTTGGTGGTTTTGCATAACGTATTCCCAGAAAGCTGTTGAATTCACGTCCATTTCTTGATCTCATCGTGGATCCTTTCAAAAGTCCATATTTGGTTTTTACAACCCCTTGTGAATCAATTATCGTGTCTACTATTGACCCTACTGTGTTATCAACCAATTCACCAATAATTCCAAGATCTACTTGATGAACATTTCGTACATGAAGTAGAAAAACCCAAATCAAAATTGGCCATATAAAATCAAATCGAAAATTCATTTTTTCGGTAGAGTATATTTGAATTTTATAAGCACCGACAAAAGAAACTAAACTTTCGACTAAAAATTAAACTTTTTACTTGAAAGAAATAATCAAATGCGTCAGTAGAAATATAATTATTCATGATATTGTTAGGTAGCTACATAGTTTATTTATTGTTAAACTTGGCAGACACAACCAATTGTGTACTAATCATAAAATTTAAATTAAATGTTATGATTTTTCTTTAATGGAAATGCAAATATTTACTTATTGTGTAATATAAAGAAAAATGGTATCTGAATTTTGTTAAATCAATTTTTTATTGATTTGTAACAAATATTAAAATAGATTTTTTTTAAATTACTTAATTGTGAGGAAAATATATACTTCATCTGCATAAAAAATGATTTTGTAAATTGGCAATATTATATGATGATTTGAATATATACAAACTTTTCAAAGAGTACAATGTTGAAAATTGTTTTTAACTAACAATTCAAATATTTGGATTCCAGTAAATCATTTGTCCAAGAAACGAGTTTCGTCTTAACTCTAACCATATGGTTATCAATATAATAATAGGAAAATGGGCTCATGTTCTTTTCTATATCTGGTAACATTGCATTTTCCACTTTGTTTTTAAATTAATCCACAAGTAAATCAGGTCGTAATGAAAATTTTCCAACTAAAGAACAAATTATATAATATTAGAAGGGAATAAAATGTTATGTTACCAGGTATTGACCGACTTAAAAAAGACATCCGCCGAAATAGTTATTTTCGATACATATGCGTAAAGCTCGTGCATAAATTTCATCCTACTAGAAAACTCCATTTTACGCATATGTATCGAAAATAACTATTTCGGCGGATGTCCTTTTTAAATGGGTCAATACCTGATAACATAACATTTTATTTCCTTCTAATATTATATAATTTGTCCTTTAGTTGGTAAATTTTCATTACGACCTGATTTACTTGTGGGTTAATTTAAAAACAAAGTCGAAAATGCAATGTTACCAGGTATAGAAAAGAACATGAGCCCATTTTCCTACAACGAGGGTACACAACGACAACGAGTGCGCTGTGTACCCCCACGAGGCCGCCAGGGTAGGCGCACGAGATCAAGTTGTGTATGAGCAGTCCCTTTAGCAAGTGTCTCAATTTCGTCCAGCTGGTGCTGGTGCTCCCTTTAAAAAGTATTTTTTTTGTAAGCAAATTGGTCCGTCTTTATTTGTTAATTGTACGTTAGTCCAAGGATCTGGTTTTTGGGGATTCTATAAAAGAGTATACTTAGAATATTATAAATGTAATTTTATGTTATATAAAAAAAATTGCAAGTTTTGAATAACTAATACAATAAATGAAAAGGTGATAGTTTTTTAAGGTATTAATATTTAAAATTACCGCAAATCGAAGATTTCCTGTTGGTGGTTTTGCATAACGTATTCCCAGAAAGCTGTTGAATTCACGTCCATTTCTTGATCTCATCGTGGATCCTTTCAAAAGTCCATATTTGGTTTTTACAACCCCTTGGGAATCAATTATCGTGTCTACTATTGACCCTACTGTGTTATCAACCAATTCACCAATAATTCCAAGATCTACTTGATGAACATTTCGTACATGAAGTATAAAAACCCAAATCAAAATTGGCCTTATAAAATCAAATCGAAAATTCATTTTTTCGGTTGAGAATAATTGCACTTTGTAAACACCGACAAAAGAAACTAAACAATCGATTTAAAATCAAACAATTATTTTTTACTTCAAAGGTAATCTTCATTACTGTTTTAATAATATCATTAATGAATGAAGACCATTAATGTAAACCCAAATCTTCCTAGAAAATGATATTCAAATGATTTTTTCTTAGTTGTTAAAACCAATTTTATAATGAAATAAATTAGTTTTTGGGTTCAATGAAATCTAAACAATGAACGTTTTGTGTCGTTACTAAACCTTAAAATGGTTATTTGTCACTTTTTGTCATTCTCCGCGAATTTTAAAAAATCTTAACAAAAAAATTACTTGAACCTTTTAGGTTCTGTAGATTAAATGGAATAACTTTATATTTAAGTGGTATGAAATCTTTCTCTACCACCGTGACACTATCGCTTGCATGGTGTTGTAGGCTTTATAGAACAATTTCTTGAATTTCTTTGGATATATTCCCAATGTAAAATTTATTAGTAAAAAAATATTAGCAAAGAATAAAACTTTTATTTATTTGCCATGAAAAATATTATACTTTAGTAGTAATACAATATTTCATGATTGTGTTAGGTAGTTACATAGTATATTTATTTTTAAACTTTGCAGACAAAACCAATTAAAACCATAAAAGTCTAATCATAAAATTAAAATCTTTTTTTTATAATAGAATAGCAAATATTGGCTTATTGTGTAATATAAAGAATAACGCCATCTGAAACTTTGTTAAATCAATATTTTATTGATATGTGACAAATATTGAAATTGATATTGTTGAATTGATTTTGTGCTGTGCTATAAACCCAAAGTGGTGACTTGGTACTATATTTTTTGCTATTAAAATTGAAATGATCAGGTCTAATGTTTATCAAATTTTTTCCGGATTTTTGTATCATGATCACTTTTGCCTCCTTCCAAACTACTGGATAGTGGCCTTGTCTTAGGATGACATTAAAAATAAAAAGGATCACTCATAAGCCTTTCATTGGCAGCTCCTTAATCATTTTGTTCGACAGTAAATCGCATCCCATTTGATTAATTGAGTATAGTAAAAATATATATTTAATTTGCATTAAAAAAAATTTTGCAACCTGGTAATATCAATAACGTCAATAATATCAATAATATCAGTAATGAAGATAGTAAACAAATGTTTCATAAAGTACAATATCAATAATGGTTTTTAATCAATAATAAAAATAATAAAGGGAAACAAGACGGAACAACAAAATTAATTTGGATTTTCATTCCCTAAATTATATGCTAATGAATGGATCTAGGGGGATAAAGATATAAGGGGATAAATGACGCCTAAGAAGTGTATAGGTACTAATAAAATACTAAAATCTTGAGAGTTTCAGATTTCTTTTTTTAAAATTAGTTTTAGTGGAAAACAATAATAAGTGAAAAACCGAAAACATTCTTCTTTACAACGATTTAGGGGTTGATAATATTTTTTTTATATAAAACAAATGGCTCAAGTGTACTTTAGCACACCCACAATCTGGCAATGTTGCATTTTCGACATTGTTTTTAATTTAATTTGCGATATTTTTGTTAATTCAATTCTTATATGGTATAATTTTCTCTTTTGTGGCTAAATTTTCATTATGGACCGATTTAATCGCGAATTAAATCAAAAACAAAGTCGAAAATGCAACATTGCCAGATTGTGGGTGTGCTAAAGTACACATGAGCCAAACAAATTATTTAACCTGAATATGCACATTATTCAATAAAATATTCATTTCATACTGTTTTTCCTGTTTTTCTTACAATTTTTTTTTATAAATATATCAATCAAAAAAGTATTTGATTTGATTTTTATTTGACAAATTCATAACTTATCATTGCAATTTTTTACTATATTTTTTTTATTACATATTAGATACATTTAGCTGTAATAATATTCCCTGTTAATTATTTCATTGACCTGAAATTTAAATGAAATATTTTTTTCAACGTATTTTTAAATCTAATCTATTAATTACCCATAAATGCTTTGATAGGCTACGAATGACGTCAGTCCTCAATACGTTCGATTGCTATACGTATTCGTATAATATGCATAAAGCATTGACTCTGGGCGGGACTTTTGCAAATTTTCAAAATTTCAATAATCAAAACAAATAAACATCGTTAAATCTCGCGATTCTATTGGCTGATGCATCCAAAGTCTCTTGCATTGAATTATATGTCAGCTATTAGTCAAAGCACTCTACGAATTTAAATTTGACGTAGAACGTATATTAGGCTTATTGATATGTAGGAAAAAATATTTTCCGAAAATTGAAATATTTTTCAAAAAAATATTATTTTCTTTAAAGATATAGTAAAAATATATTATAGTTGTTCATTTATTTATTTAAAAAGCATTATTAATCCCTAAATCTTACCATTATTTTAATTCAAATGGCTTTCTCAATTCTAAGGAAACATTTTTCCTGTTTTCAACCGTTTTTTTTTCTTTTTAAAACTAATTGAGATATATTTCCAGAATTTTAATAATTAATTAGTACCTGCACCCCTCTTAGGTATCATTGAAATATCTTTCTAGGACCAAATCGATGTTTATAACCTCTAGGTCCTTTGAAATTGTTTTTCTACTTTTTTTTGTCCAATGGGGTTCATCGATTTATGAATTGTGATTTGTGAATTATTCTATTAATCAACCATCAAAATAAAAAGCCATGTTATATGTAAATGGAATTACAAAATATTTATATTTTTCATTGGAATGCAAAATATAAGTACCTAATTTAATTTTTTCTCTGTGATTTTCTAAAAGTTTCCTTATTGTAGTTTCACAGTGTAGTCCTGTCAAAGAACTGGTATCAATTCCTTTGTATTATACCAGGGGTATCCAACATGATTTTGTGAAGGGCCAAAGGAAACGTCCAATAGTAAAGCAATAACAATAATTATACCTACATAAATGGCTTAAAACTTCATAAGTTCAAGGGCCAGATGGACAACCCTGTATTATATTTTCACAATATCTTTAATAATCCCTATATAGATTATAAATCAGAAGCTATGTTAATTAAATTTAAACTTAATTTTATGGGCTGGAACATTAAAGATTTCTCATGTAGGTATATGTAATAATTTTCCATCACTTATTTTTTGCGTCATTTAAAAGTACTGAAGTTGAAAAGGCTGTCTTCAAAACCTAAAAGAGCTTTGTATTAGTATCATTAGTATAGTATGTGTTAAGTATAGGAAAGTGTAAAAGTTATGAAGTAAATATAAGCTTAGCTTAAACTAATTTCAAAATCGAGCAATTTTGTCGATAGTTATTTAGTCTAAAAAGATGTCAAATGATCCAATTTGGTCACTGTTTTTCTATGAAAGGTTAGCTGAATATTTTACATGCATATTTATCTGCATGTGAATTATTTTTAATATAGAAAAGACTATAATTTTAAAATAATCACAATTCGTACCGTCACTAGAGTCATGTTGCCAATTTCGACCAATTTTCCAGCTGTTATTTTTCGTGGAACTTGAGCAGTTTTAATCATAAATAAAACAGCCTTTTGAAAAATATTTGAATGGCCTTCCCATCCTGTATTATACACAGTGTAACTTAATTCTTCAGTCTAAAAAAAGGAAATTTTCAACAACATGAGAATATATTAACGCAAGAAAATAGTTAGGTTACCTCCGCTTTTATCAGACTCCCAGCAAAACAGTAAATACTTATATTGGTAACTATACAAACAATATACGTTTGCAGCTTAATAATTTTTATAAAATCAGTTTCCTAAAAAAATTACGTATTTTTTAAGGGCAAAGATTAGATTGGTACTTACATTTTGAACTAAATATGTTAAAACGCAGATTGTAATTCCTCCAGTTAATAAATCTATAAAATTATGCATTTCATAAAGATTCTGTACATGTTTGTAAACTCTATAAACATTAAAATTATTTGCATCATTAAAATTATTTTTAAATTAGTCGCAAATTCTTAATACTTGTTAAGTTTCTGATGATATTGTATACAAAAGACTAGTTTTCTGTACATTTCCCGTTCACTATCGATTTTGTTATATTTTTGGTTCAGTGTTATTAGAGCCAGCTTTAGCAGCTTAAATTGTAAAATAATGTTGAGCAAAAAGTAAATAAATAGTGTATCAAAACATGGAATTCCAATTCCGACAAAAACACCGACAAGTGATATCCATAAGTAGGTGATTTCATGCACAGGACTGTTATTGATGTCAAACGGATACCTAGACAAAAATATTTTTTAGAATAATCAACTAGTATTGGATCTAATATCTTTTAACAATTATAAGAGTTTACCAGCACAAAATTGGCATTACTTTTTGACCAGGAAGCTTGTCGACATAGGGAAAATACATTAAAATTTGACTTATCGCCAAACCGCATACGCAGTAGAAAATGTTAAAAAAATTCATTCTTTTTATAATGGTTGAAACTTTATTAAATTGGCCAAATGAATCCAATGGCCATAGCTCGTTTTCCATAACATTGATTAGATGTGCAGCAGTATCTCGTTTTTGATACAAAATCATGTGTTTTGTAACAAACTAACATATTTGTAAAACATGAAACAAGAAAAAATATTTTTCAAGTATAGTTCCTTAAATATAGAGTTATGCAAACAAATAGCTCTCCAAAAAAATTGTTTATAATATATTTTGTAACTCTATGAATGAAAGTTTGAAATGCATGTAAACTGAATTTATTAGGTGTGATGAAACCGGAATTTCCCAATAAGATTTTTTGAAGAAGAAATAAATTTATTGACTATCCCAAATTCGTTTCTGATCCTTTCCACAATTCGATGTAATCCGTGGGCTAGATAAGTGATGTGAAGCAATTTTGGGTAGAATACTTACAGAGCTTGACGTTAGGGGGACTTGTTGATGACATAATACAACACGCCTAATACGTATAACTATTGAAATAAGCACTGTCAATGAAAAAGTATCAATATGCAATAGCACAAAAAAATAGAATTATGTGCATTTGCATATGCAAATATGCAAATGAATATAATCCGATGTCTACTTATTAGTAATCATGGGACACGTATTTGCTGAGCAGCACTTCATATCTTACGAAGATCTACAAAAATGATTCAATTACGGGTTTTGTTTAAAAGATGATCAATTTTGTGACATGCTTTTCCAAATTGTCAGAAAAATAACAAAAACGTATATTTAATAGAAGAGATTATTTTGAATAGAATATTTATTTTCATGTAGAAATTATGAAAGCTTATTTTTCAGAAAAAAAAATTGGTGTTATATTTAGATCCATAGTATACCTATTAGACTGATCCAACAAAAATGATGATTTTTTTTTCTTAATTATATCGAAAATATTGTTGGGAATGACAAAAAAAAATTCTGTGAAAGTTTAAGCTCTTAATATTAATATTAAGAGGTGCCGCATCGCAAATTTCGATTTTCCATTTAAATAACATGGGAACAATATTCTCTTGCACTTTGGAATTTTATAGCTCACGTTGGTGACAATATTTCGGAATGACTAAGGCATATTCTTGTAGAAAATTGAACGATCTACAAAAAAGGTCTCTTACTTAGTTTTTGATATATTTATTCCTTCAAAAGTTATTCGAGGTGAAAGTTGAACTAAAAAGAAATGTTAATGTGTTTTCAATTTTTTGACGCAACTATCAATTTTATAAGAAAATTTTGTAGAACATTTTTTGTAGAGCACTTTTTTTTCTATAACTTATTTTTATATAAGTTTTTGATATTTTTCACAGGTCCTAAGTTATTTGCATTAAACTGAAAATATTCGTAATTTTATTGTTTTAAATTAATAATATTCCCTGAATTATTATATTTTATACATAAAAATTATTTTTTTTATTTTACTTTAATAACTTAGGATCTGTGAAGAATATCAAAAACTTTTTTAAATATAAGTTATAGGAAAAAAAGTGCTGTACAGAAAATTTCCTTTAAAATTTTCTCATAAAATTGATGTTTGCGTCAAAAAATTGAAAAAACATTAAAATTTCTCTTTAGTTCAACTTTGATCTCGAATAACTTTTGAAGAAATACATATATCAAAAATTTGTTCGAGACCTTTTTTGTAGATCATTCAATTTTCTACAAGAATATTCCTTGGTTATTTCGAAATATTGTCACCAACGTGAGGTATAAAATTCCAAAGTGCAGGAGAATATTGTTCCTATGTTATTTAAATGGAAAATCGAAATTTGCGATGCGGCACCTCTTAATATTAATATTAAGAGCTCAAACTTTCACAGGACTTTTTTTTGTCATTCCCAACAATATTTTCGATATAATTAAGAAGAAACAAATTCATCATTTTTTTGAATCAGTCTAATACCTGTATTACCATTCATTAAATTTCTATTGAAAATCATTCATCAAATAATTTGATCTAAGAATTAAAGGTTATTTTCAATTTGATCGGCGTTAATAACTCAGTTAGTATGCCTAAAGGATGTAATTTTTTTAAATGACTTAAAAATAAGTGTATTCTTACGGGGGTGTCTTGGATGTTCTTGAACATCCCAAGGGAATAAAAGACTGACTTTAAAGTTTAAATATAAGTTAAAGTTTCAAATGAAAAAAATCGAAATTTCGTTTGTGATTCGGAGGAACAAAATTCTGCAATTACCAAATTTCCTTAAATACAATGCCTTGACTAGTTCATTAAACTTTTCGCAAGAACCTTCGATTGACAGTGTAAGATTGGGGGTCGTGGCTTAAACTAATTTAATTGGTATGAATTTATAAGAAAAACCCAAATTTTTAAGACATTTTGTAAAACAATATTTAAAGAAATAGAATAAATCCCCAATTGTTCGCAAAGTTTAATAAGAACCAAAAAAAAAACACATACTTTGATAACAGCTACCATTGTAAAATAAGCTCCAATAATGTAGTCAATGTTTGTTGAGTTTTGAAAAATGAAAACATGTTGCATTATAATTATAACGACGCTACTCGCTATCGCTATTTTAAATACCCAATTTTGCCAGAATGATTTAGTCTTAGGCCAATTGAAACTACATAACAAAAAATATTTAATCCATCGCAAAAGAAATTTTTCTATTTTGTTGTGGATATCTAAAAGAAAGTTGATAAAAGTTAATGTCTACTGTAAAAGCCATTGCAGGATTAACATGTAAAATGCAAGCTTGCAAATTCGACTGAAATTATTTTAGACTTTAGCTCAAACTCTGGAGACAATCATTGTTAAACTTCGAAACCTGGAATTGATTCCAACCAATTTTGTTAACGAATTGCATGCAAAATTGCATGATCCCCATATTCACCAATATCCAGGCCGTATTAAATATACTAGCAAAACCACAGATCAGCTCTAAACTGACCTGGGAGTGTACATAAGATACTTAGGAGCTTAAAAAAGTTTAAATTTTGTACCTTCCGGTTCCCTTATCTTGATCAAATGTTTCTACGCTTTTTTGTGGTTTACTTTTTTCTCACGCACTTATCTATATTGCCTATTACAAAAAAAATGTATTGACTGTCGAAAATGTCATGATTTTGGGATGATTCCAGTAAAGTTACTGGAAGCTACATTTTGGTGTTCATTTCCCACGAAAAATTGGGTACTTTCCTTTTAGAAAAACGAATGAGTTACCATTTATATATGGGACCAAGTCCATTGAACAAAAGGCCTATTTATTCTAGTTACAACTACCGTCTTTTTCCGAAATTAAGGCATCCCCCGAAAATAAGTCATATCATGATTTTCGGAACTTTTTTTAATATAGACCATCCCCCGAAAATAAGCCATAGTTACAATAATGTGAAAAAAAGAAAGGAGCTCAAACGACGGTTCACCGCTAGGCTTCCTCGTCAATTTACGTTCCTTCTAGCGGTTACGATAGTGCACGTGTTACCTGTATTTTGGCAATTCGTCATTTTTAATCACTAAAGGCAAAAAAAGATCAGATTCAGGACGCGTTTCAGGAATTTATGTCATTGACAGTAAAAAAACCTGGTGCACCCAAGTAGTTATAAGAAAGTGGGTTTATTATATGCTGCCATCACTGTTGAGGGGTCGAAATAGAGGTTTACTAGCAGGGGGGTGTCACTCTTATGGCAGACTTGGTTCTCAAAATAAATAATTTCTCTCGACGTCGATAGATGGCGAATGTGGGGCTGTAGTTTACTAGTTTGGAATTCAGCCAGTACTTGCCCTCCCCCGAAAATAAGCCATGGTGGGTATTTTGAACCAAAAAAGAAAGTAAGACAGTGTCTTATTTTCGGAAAAAGACGGTACTTCTGGTGGATCACCAAACTTTGATATAATCTTGTCTTTAATTTATTAAAAAATTATTAACCATTTACCCCGAAAGCTTTAACTTGTCTTTGGTTATTCGTTTTGGAAATATTAAGATTGATTAATTTTATTTCTAAATTAATCTCGGTTTTTACAAATCAGAGTATAGTGCAAAATGGATCAAAACGAAGTGTAGGTACGTAGAGTACAATCAAGCATTGTATATGTTGATCCTGCTATTCTTTAACCTAATAATATAATTATTTACCTCGATTTGTTTCTTTTACTTCTTCCATTGTCAGAACAAGCACAAATATTTCTTTATTTATGCAATGTTTTCTGTTTATATATAAAAACCTGCTTTAAGAAATTGCCAACCTATATCTCTCATATAAATCACATCCTTGAATTGTAGTAATTAAAATAATTGAATCGTTTTTCTTTGCTTTACAGCACTGCAACTATAAATTAAACGTTTAATCTATTATGAAAATTCTTTTGATTTTTGTTTACTTTTAATAAAAAGCAATATGATTTATTATTGTAGTCGTTTAAAAAAATAAAAACTAAATTGCTCCAATCGCTTTGATATATAATAAATGCACCAAATGCATGTTTCTTGGAATATTTAACTGTAGTAAATTATTAAGGTAGTTTTTTAATGCATCGCTATTAGAGTTACAGTAGTTGCAGATTGAGAAATTTCCTTGAAAAATCGACGATGAAAAGAGTTGGCCAAAATAGTTGCTTTGAAATAAAAAAAAAATGTTATTTACTTTTAGCAGCTTTTTATTTTTAAAATATTTTTTATATTTAATAGAATAATTCGTGGAGATATAGAGAAAACTTATTTGGAACTGAATTTAACTTAGTTTTTAAATGAAATGGCAATAAATGAGTGGAATAATACAATAAATGAAAATAAACTTAGGTATATGTATAATGTAAAATAATTAGTGATCACAAAAGGCCACTGCTGCTTTAATTTAATTTTATAGAATCACAGCATATTTGAGATTTCCATTAAATCAAGAATTGGGATACTTGAATTGGAGTTAGTTTGATTTGTAACCGAAGCTTTCGTTAATATTCAATTTTACAATTAGAAATTTTTGCACTTTTTTTTTTTTAAAAATATATAATCGTATATCTATAGATAAATACAAATGTTGCTCAAGTTTGTATCTACAAATGATGGTTACAAATCCAACCACTTTATTTATATAACTATAATGACCTAAATATTAGGTTGAAATAAAGTTAAATAGAAACCAAATAACTAAACATATAATATTTACTAATAATATTAAAATATCTTAAATTGAACTGAAATAATACTATTAAAAAAATAAACGAAATGAATGAATTGTAATCAGGGGTCGATAAATTCATATTCCAGTTCTGTGGTGTGCGGGTAGACTCGTGCAGGGTTTCCAATGTGGCGTATTATTTTTCGGCACAATACGTCCTAAGCTCGTCCTGGTTGCAGGGCTTTGAGCAACACTCGTCCGAAACTCCTCGATACGAGCGGCGTAAAATTTTCGGATATAACGAAGAAGCGTCCATTCTGGATCGAAACGGAAATTGCGGCTGACCAAAGTCGATTAGGCCAGTTTGGTCTTCTTGATCTGATTGGTATGCATAGTCTGGCTCATTATCTGCAAGGATAGAAAAGTTTAGTGAAAAATTTTGATACAAAAGAGTTATGATTAAGGATAAATTGGATTAAGTTTGTCTTTAAAGCAGAATTTCGCTATGTTGATATATTTTGTTGAATTGTTCGAGTTTTAGGAACATTAGTAGAAAAAGTATGTTAGATATCGTTACATTGCTAAAAGAAAAGAGTTATGTTATAGGCACTCAAGATTTATAAAATATACAGGTGGCCTCATGGTGGCTACGTGATGGATACGTGACGTATCCAGAAGAAATTCGTACATATCTTCAGACTGATCAATTTCAAAATTCTTCGTATGACGTCATTTTTTTTTCTAATGGAGCAACCTGTGTAATTTATAAACCTTGATAGGCACTGGCGTAGCTAGGTAACCAAGGGCCCTGGGGCAAATTAAAAAATGGGGCCCCACTGCTATGTAAGCTGATTAGGTTTTATCAAATAAAAATATAAAAAATACAAATACTTTACAAATGCTAAGCTACTTAAGCTCTTTTTTGTGCACTGCAAGGCAGGAAATAAAAATTTTAAACAGTAACAATATAAATTACAATTAATACTTGGTGTAGGTTTGGCTAATAAAACGAAATTGGAGAAGATTCAAGGGTTTATTATATAAAGGTCGGACCTACCAACTGACTAAATAACAATTATATTTACAATTTTTTCCGAGCTTTAGTTTTTGCAAAAGTATCAATGACTTGGTTTAAATCCAGGCTTGAAGCGGTTTTGTTTTCAATTACTATTAGCGATAAATGTCGGAATCGAATTTGGGTCATATTATTTCTTAAATAATTTTTTATTATTTTTAATTTGCTAAATGACCTTTCAGCTGCTGCAGAAGTGACAGAAATTGTAAAGAATAATAACATTGCTGTAAATACTTCCATTAAGTCGCATTCTAGCACTACATATTGGCTCATTATTTCCTTACTAATTGGTGAACTTCCAACTGAATTTCCAAAAGTTCAGTACGATCGAGATTTCTGGTAAGGATTCGAGGGCCCCCTGAGCTTGAAGGCCCCGGGGCACCGCCTCGCCTAGCCCCTAGGTAGCAACGCCACTGGTTATAGGATTAATTGGAATTTAGTTTGTCTTTAAAGCAGAATTTCACTATGTTGGCATATTTTGTTGAATTGGTCGAGTTTTAGGAACATTAGTCGAAAAAATATGTTAGATATCGTTTCATTGTTAATAATTTGTCGATTTTAAAGAAATTGCTTGGAAAAAATAGTATTTGGATTATAGTAAGAGACGTAATAAATTCAAAAAATTATGTTTCCATCTAAAAACTTTTGTCAAATGAGACAAAAATAGACATTTTTCAAAGAAAATAGTTAACGATTAAAGGATACATAATGTTGATGGAATATCGTTAAAAGTAGTTCGCAGTAAAATTACTCAAAAGATGACAAAACTAGAATTTAAGAGTAGGAAGGTTTTGCTTATTGAAAATAGACCTGAGTTTTCTACTATGATATTCAAATAAAAATTCCAATGAATCAGAAAAGATTAAATGTAAACAGGAAAGGTTCTTCAAGGATAATACCAAATCTCACACATCTATTGATTTCCAATATATATTTATGGCTTCTAAAACCCATAAGAAATTTTATAAGTTTTTGGGCATTTAGGATAAGGATATATTTTCGATTCTGTTCAATCCCCTTAATGATATAAAAAAGTAGGTGTAACTTTTAAAACTTAACGTTATTCGTTTCTTAACAGTAAAATATTGGAAAATAGTATCAATAGTAAAAATAAATTACTCCTCAAGTGATACCTAATAAATTTCCAAAAAAATGAGCATGAAGAAAGAGAAAAATAATAAGGTGTATATGTTCAGTAGTGAAGTGTAGTGGTTGCCACGGAAGCCAAGGCTCCAGGGGGCACATTAAAAATGGGACGGCATATTGACATTGATTCCATAAAGGAACTTTGAGAAAAATACAAGGAATCCATTTTTAAATAAAACGTACTTGATTTTTTTCCCAATTTTTTTGACTAATGTTGAAAATAGAAGAGATAGGAGAATTTCTGGAGGGCTTTGGGAGGTAAAAACACATGCTACAACACTGTATGTAGTCTAAAAAGATTACGAGCAATGAATTTGATTTCTTATTAAAAATTATAATATTACATAAACTTTCCGATGTTCCCAAAACTATTTTATAGACTCTGGTTTTCTTTAATTTGGTATATCAGGATTTATCTCGATAGATAATATGAACCCATGAAAATTAATAGTTACTTAAAGCAAAACAATTTACTATTTATAACTTGAAATATTAATAGTATTAAGGTAATAGTCCTCAACCCTATGCCCGCGGGTACCATGAAACCCATTGATTATCTTACAAAAGCCCACCATGCCAATAATATTGAAGTACTTTGAACTTTTTTACTTGTATTGTTAGCAAAGCTTCATTTTAAATTTACCTTCAAATAATGATGCCCAATACTCGACTAGGATTCTAGAATGAGCTTTTAAGCTCAAAAAATTGGGAATTTTTGTTTTGAGGTAAAGTAATATTTTTAAAGTTTACTTAGGTGAAAATATCCAGTATTGTACCACCGGGTTTAATGCAAGATCCAATACTTTTTACAATTGGTAGGATATATATCATATATTACAATACAGAACTTTAAAAGGACTCTTACCTGATTTTTTATACATTGAGTTGTAGGCTCCATTGCAGACATATTGAAGTATATTTGCTAATTCTGGACCGCAATATTTCCGGTTGCCAACCTTGTATGGATACTTTAACTTTCCTGCTTGGACGTGAACAAATAAACACATGCAAAATACTGCTAATAACGACCAGTAACGACTCTCCATCTGCAACAATAGAACAAGTTTTAATACCTTTTTCAAATTCCTTTTACATAAAAATTTGCCCACATATGTTAGAGTAAGAATAAATATTATAACATTCGCTTCCCAATAGAGCTAGGATTGGATTTATAGACTAAATAGGCTGTAGCCTAAAGGTTTTCACCAATTGGTGACTCAAATCCACGAAGGATAAATAACGAGATAGATGTCCTCAAAAATTCGGACAGGCTTAGTTATACTATAGTTAATATATAATACTATAAACTAATAGTTAAACTATTGATTCTATTAATCCCTTGTAAATTATATGCAAAGCACTTATATTCAAACTTGGTATAATACTAACACTAGAGCCCTCTACAGTGTATCCTCATTTCGTGGACTACTTTGCAATTAGTAGTTGTCCTTCTTTTATTTATACTTTGTGATGCAACTCCTCATTTAATCAATAAATTTAATAACATACTAATATCAGAAGTATAAATGATTTCTTTCATTCGTTTCTTTGATTTTACATCATAACACAACACTTTTATATTAGGCGACACTTAAGGAATGCAGGAATGTATATTATAACCAATACATTCTTTGTGGTACAATAAACCACCTCAAATTTCGGAGAATCTATCTCTGTTTAAATTGATCATTCACATAGTGATGATAATCATTACGATTGAGTCCGTTGAAGTAAAGTAACAGTTAGAGAGAGATAGGATCTTCAAATGAATTACGAGATCAAAAAATGTTAAAAAATGAATTTTATATTGTTTATACAATATATATAGTATATTGGGGTTTTATTTATGTAATATAATTAACAAAAGTAAACTATGAACATTAATTTGAACAAAAATTCAAACAAGTGATTTGCTTCAATTGCCCAGCAGATTGCTTGGCAATCTTCATAGGTATCTGGACAATACGTCAGTAATTTATTTGTTTGAACTTTTGTTCAAATTTTTGATTAAAGTTTACTTTTGTAAATTATATCTATACTAATATATAAAATTCTTACGTCTGTCTGTACATTTCGATTTTGAACCCAATTTTAGGGTAAATATTTGTTTCATGAGGCCCTTAATCCAAATTAAACATTTTTAAAATTTTTGTCTGTCTGTCTGTCTGTGTGTCCCGATTTAACTAAAGAACGGAACAACCGAATTTAATGAAATTTAGTATTAAGATACAACACAATTTCCCACAGACTATAGGCTACTTATCGTTCCAAAAAAATATTAAGGGAAGGTATTCCCTAGGGATGAAAACAGAAATTTTTACTTTAGACAAATGAGTTATATATCATTGGAAAGGTAATTAAAAGTTAAAAAATAATCTGTAAAATTATTTTAAGTTTAACTAATAAAAAGCACAGTAAATTTAATTTAAAATTTAAAAAAATTTCTCTTTGAAATATAAATATTTATATATCATAGACACATAGTTGATGCAAGTAGCGTAATCGCTTACGTATCGGTCATTCTGATGCTCCTAATAATAGGGACGTGGGTTCAAATCTTACAGTGATTTTTTTTTTTATTTTTTTTTTACAAAATTGTTGTAAATAGATCCTTAGAGTTACTTAATAAGGAAAAATTAACGAAAAAAAGTAATAGTAGTAGTAGTAATAATAATAATAATAGTAATAAAAATTAAAGTAAATACGTTTTTTAAACCGTGCATACATAAAATCCTGTTTTTATATATCCCCTCTGTCTGATGAAATTTTAATATTTCGATGTATTCCTTTTTAGAAGTAGGTTTCATCTGATAAGATTTTTTTTTGAAAATTCTTACCCTAAAAGAGTAAAAGGGGTGACTAAGTTTGTATGAGAAAATATAGAGTTAGTCAACAATCGAAATTTTGAATTTAATAAGTGTAATTAATAAATAAATAATTAATTAATAATAAGTTTCTGTTTTTGTTATATCATTTTAATAACAGCATTTTAAATAACGTCATTTCACTTAATTAGTATGAAAGTTCAGGTAGTAGGTACTTATACCAAATACCAAAGAGGCAGTTTTTAATTATTGTTTGTTTTTCAATAATCAATTTTTTTTAAAATCTAATTTTTATGAACCAATGACTGTGACCTGGAGCAATTATTTAACATTGAGGGAGCAATTTTTTGTCATATATTTCACTATCAATCAAAAAATAAAATCTTCCAAACCAACTTTTCTTCGGTTTTTCGAAAAATTTGAAAGTCAATTATTGTTATTGAAAATAAATATTCGAATTTCCTTCCACGCTTTCTATCTATTTCCAACAATTTTGTATGTACAACGTCAAAATGTGCGACATCGAATTGCTTTTTAGTCATGATAATCAAAATAACGGTCATAATTTTTTTCGTTTTACTTTGTATTTTCCAATATAAATGCATATTTGTGTCGATGAAATTTGGAAAGTGTTTTTCTTATACGATGCAGATATATAATAAGAAAGGGCTTTTTGATAATTCCTCCTCTAAAAGAGTGAAAAATGGTGGCAAAATATGTACGGCATAACGTCTAATAAACAATCGAAATTTCAAATTTAATTATCAAGGTATGTTCTACAACTACGTTACGCAGACGAAGTCGCGGGGATCAGCTAGTTATATATAAAAGACAACAATTTATTTTATATATCGTATAAACAGTAAAATTGTTTAAAGTTAGCGAAAAAAATTAAATTAATGTCTTATATATTACACTTCTGTATTCGAGTGTCGTTTAATGTCTAAAAACCAAATATTAAATACTTTTTTTAAACTTAAACTGTCAAACAATTAATTTGTTTGTTGAAAATTCGGTACTAATGATTTCAAATAATGAATTTGACGATAATTAACTTTGAACATTATATGCCATACGAAAGAAATTAAATATTCACGTAAATTTAAATAATGAAGCCTATATTGTAGAAAAACAACCCTATATCCCGAATGAATTATGAGGTCAAAAAATGAATCTTATATTGTTTATACAATATATAACGTATATTAAGGTCTTATTTATATAATATAGTTAACAAAAGTTAACTATGGACTTTAATTTGAACAAAATTTCAAACAAGTGAATAACCTCAATTGCCAAGCAGATTGCTTGGAAATCTTCATAGGTATCTGGGCCATACGTCAGCAATTCATATGTTTGATGATTGTAAATTATATTACATAAGTAAGACAACAATATACTTTATATATGGTATAAACAGTATAATTGTTCAAAGTTAGCGAAAAAATCTAATTTAATGAGTCCTATATATTACACCTCTATATTCGACTGTCGTTTATTTTCTAAAAACAAAATTTTAAATACTTTTTTTGAACTCAAACTGTCAAACAATTAATTTGTTTGTTGAAAATTCGGTAATAATGATTTCAAATAATGTATTTGACGATAATTAACTTTGAACATTAGATGACTAGGGTCACTAGGGTTACCAATTTTAAATTATAGAAAATCCGGAGAACGTGTAACTAAATCTGGAGAGTTGTGTTCAATAAAAAACAGTTTTAAAAATTTAGCAAGTATCCTAAATGATAACGTTCACAAGCTTTACTGCTTCATTCTATATTCGAAATATAAACAAGAAGAAAATTCAGGTTAATTAAGATCTTTTTGTTTTTTATTTTTTATTTAATATTTTTATTATTCAAGTAGCTACGTTTCGTTATTAATCATAACTTCCTTCATAACTTCCTCAGGCTTCTATAACAAATTAAAATAATTACAAAATATGTCAATCATACATAAATTTCAAAATAATAAATACATAAATTTCAAATCATACATAATTTTGAAATTTATGTATGATTGACATATTTTGTAATTATTTTAATTTGTTATAGAAGCCTGAGGAAGTTACGATTAGTAACGAAACGTAGCTAATTGAATAATAAAAATAGATATTAAATAAAAAATAAAAAATAAAAAACAAAAAGATCTTAAATAACCTGAATTCTCTTCTGATTTAAAAAAATATAAAAACTGAGATCTGAATTTTATCATCTATAAATATAAACTTTTTATTAACATGGAAAAATGTGGAAAATCGTTTTTGTAAACTGGAGTCAAGAAAAAATTACATTTTTCTGGAGTTTCCAGTTTAAAATGGGGAAGTTGGTAACCCTAAAAAAATCCAGAGATTACCATATTTTTGTAAACTGGAGTCTGGAGAAAACATTATTTTTCTGGAGTCTCCGGACTAAAGCTGGAGAATTGGTAACTTTATATATGACATACGAAAGAAATTAAATATTCACGTAAATTTAAATAGTGAAGCTTATATTGTAGAAAAACAACCCTTAATCCCCATAGCGAAACCATTAAGGGGTTATATACAGTTAGAATTTTCAAAAAATCGATTTTTTTTTTATTTTCTTTTCTTAATGTACATATATTTAAGAATACATACAGAAAATTTCATATCGTTCCGGTGAATATTTTCGAAGTTACACGCAAATTTGAAAAGACGTTTTTATCCAATGTAAAGTGCTTTTCAAACTTTAAACGCGTTTTTCTTAAAATGATGTTTTCAAAGTCGGTGACCAACATTACTCCGAAACGGCTAAACCGATTAGTCTCAGATTTTAACACGAGCTTCTGAAATATATTTTTTAGTAATTAATCGAAGATTTTTTCTCACCGATAAATATTTTTTTTTTTTATAAACAATTTAAGGCCGAAATTTTGGTCAAAAATCGATTTTTTTTTGAGAAACCGCCATTTGGTCACAAAAAAATATTTTGCTTATTCCTTCGATTAATTACTAGATTTAACATTACTTTAACGAAATCTGTTTGGTTTTTTAAATTCAGAGGATCCAGTTCAGAGATATAGTGGTCACCGCAAAACGTCTTTTTTGAGAGGAGCTCCCGAAAATCAGCTGTAGCTGCTTTCCAAATAAATATTTTTACTAATCCTAAGTCTTAAAATACAGTTAAAAGATATCATAATATGTGTACAAATTTTTAGATCAATTAGTTTAAAAGTTTTCTCTGAAAAAATTCTGGAAAATTCGCTATTTTTCGGCCTTCTAACTGTATATAACCCCTTAATACAAACTTCCAATGAAATCGAGATAATGTACTTTTCAATGCCAGAATTATAAATTTATGATTATTCGATTAGTTGCCGTCTTTTTGTTTATTAAAATATACATTAGACCGTAAATTTTTTAAGCGACTAAATTACTTTTCAGTCTTTTTAAATGACATTCATAGAAATAGATTATGACGTCAAAATGTAAAATATTTAGTGGGTAAAACTTTGTGATTTGGAGTTTAAAATTTAAAAATTTTCAAGCCCTGTTTTATCAATTGATTTAAAGATGATTTATCTAGATCCATTTTAGAGATATAACATGTTGAAAAGATTAACCATTCGTTTAAATGAAACATTTTCGACCGAAGACACTATCTATATTCCTTTTAATTGACCTAATTGAATACACAATGTAACGTTTTGTCTCGACGCTATAAAACATTACATTTAATTTACGTAACAATTATCCTCCAGATTTATTGTTGCGGAGAATTGACGTAGGTGTTTACAACGAAGATCTTCGTCCAGAGCAAATCGGCGCCCTTTAATAAATTATGCAAGTCTTAAACGAATCGTACTTTGGCTAATAAAACCGGAGACAATAAATAAAATGTGACCTATTGCCTTATATACTGACACTCCTAGGCGTAGACGAAAAATTTTTTGGACCATTTTTTTTCTCTCTGGATTGTTGTTCAACTCTCAAAAATTACATAAGAATGATTAATGGCTGCAATAATTACAGTGTTCTAGATCTATTAATTAATTATAAATAAGAGCAATGTGGGTCGTCGGATGTTTGGTTGTTTGGATCTCGTTTGCTCGATGGTTTAATGCACCTACTTAGAGTTAGGCCGGTCAAAGTATGAAGAGAGTTTGAAACCAAGTAAACAATAATGTCTATTATTAACAGTATTCATATATTTTGACTCTGATGCTTTGGGTGACGGATTGTAAAACAAATCATTGTCGTCGACTTTGACTTGTAGTCTTATGGCATGAAGTAAACATATGTAAATTGATTACTAAATAAGTTCCTAGAAATTTAATCAAGCATTGCTCGTTTAGAAGCTGATTAGTTTGTTCGACCGATGTAACTATGAAAAAATAAAAATAAATTCTGATGCAAACTGATGAATTTCATGATGTTTTCCATCATTTGGGGATTACGTTTCCCGTATATACTTACAGCAACGGCAACAATTTATCGATAACAAATGAGCATGCAATCATCTCATGTCTTGTTCCATGCATATCATTGAATTTGTTTATTACTTTTCACAAACAATCGGAATGATCAAATCAATTTTGTTATGATTTCAAATGGCAGATTTGTCATAGATTTTTACGTTTCACTTTGCTATTGGAACGAAAAATCCAGTGAATCACATGTCCATTGAAAGTTTCTGCACATTAGAATCCGGATTGGGTGAAATTGTTTATCAAAATTTTATATCAGTTTGCATTTCTGGAAATAATCAATGTCATCTTTAATTTTAGAAGATTTCTCCTTTTTCTTGTCACTGTATTCTAAAAGGATTATAATTCCCACGGTCACAATACTTTTATTTATATTTCCTTATTAGCTAACTTCGTTTCTCTTTGGGCTCGCATAAATATTTCGTGATCTAAATGGTCTTTAACTATTATGAAATAAAGATGGTCATTTTAAACTTGAAATCTATTTGTCTGGTGACCTAATATCTTTAACGATTTACATACAAAAAGGAGAATTTCTTAATTTTTGGTATACTTAATGTTTTTATTTCATCTTTTTACAACGTTTCGTTACTTTCGTAGATCCATTATAACATGTTATTTTTGTTGAATTAATGCCGAAATTATTATACCTACATGAATTTAACAATTGATGTTTCGCAATTGAGGTATGAAATATTTATTTTTAGTATACTTTAATCTGTTAATTAAATTTTCACTGATTAATTGTGTATATTTATATAATTAACTTGAAAAGGAATATTGTAGTTCCCGAAGAAGCTACGAAAGTAGCGAAAAGTTGTACGAAGATGAAATAAAAACATTAAGTATTTAGTATCCAAAAAAAAGACATTCATTTACTGTTAAATTATATGTACGAGACTGATTCAAAAAAAATTATGATTTTTTTTTCTTAATTATATCGAAAATATTGTTGGGAATGACAAAAAAAAATCCTGTGAAAGTTTAAGTTCTTAATATTAATATTAAGAGGTGCCCATATCGCAAATTTCGATTTTCCATTTAAATAACATGGGAACAATATTCTCTTGCACTTTGGAATTTTATAGCTCACGTTGGTGACAATATTTCGACATGACCAAGGTATATTCTTGTAGAAAATTGAACGATCTATAAAAAAGGTCTTGTACAAGTTTTTGATATATTTATTCCATTAAAAGTTATTCGAGGTCAAAGTTGAACTAAAGAGAAATTTTAATATTTTTTCAATTTTTTGACGCAACCATCAATTTTATGAGATAATTTTATGGGGATTTTTTGTAGAGCACTTTTTTTTCTATAACTTATCTCTTTACAAGTTTTCGATATTTTTCACAAATTTTAAGATATTAAATTGAAATTAAAAAAAAAATTTATGTTAAAAATATAATTTCAGTTTAATGCAAATAACTTAGGACCTGTGAAAGATATCAAAATTTTTTATAGAGATAAGTTATAGGAAAAAAAGTGTTCTACAAAACATGTCCTACAAAATTTTCTCATAAAATTGATGGTTGCGTCAAAAAATAGAAAAAATATTAAAATTTCTCTTAAGTTCAACTTTCACCTAGAATAAATTTTGAAGGAATAAATATATCGTAAACTTGTTAGACACCTTTTTTGTAGATCGTTTAATTTTCTACAAGAATATACCTTGGTCGTTCCGAAATATTGTCACCAACGTGAGCTATTAAATCAAAGTGCAAGAGAATATTGTTCCAATTTGATCCAATTTTGATCTTTATTTCTTATTTTGAACCTTAATTTCAAAGTAGAACTGAACTACTAAAATTTTTCCTCAAAAGGAAACTCTAAACCATTTGAATCGATGAAAATCTTCTGTAATGGAAATATTATTTTTTAAGGGGTATTAATAATCATCTAAAGATGATTTCTATTTAGTCATACAATACATATTTTTGATTCATTACAATAAACTATGAAAGATTTGTATATCTTAATATTTAGCCAAAATGACCTTAAATTTGTGACATTTCTTTAGTATTGGTGGATTATACAGGTGGTTATATACTGGAAGTTAACTTATGGTTGATTTGAAACTAAGATGTCTTTGGTTTTGAAGGGCAAATTTTTTAATACTTTTAAATTTCTGAATTCCATAAATCGTTGTAATAAATCAAAAATATATAAACACTATCGCTTGAAATATATCCTCACTATCATTTGAAGTCCAAGACAGTGTTTCTAAAACTTTCTGATGTGAGTGTTCCATAATATTAACGAAAATTTAGTGTTAAAGTTTCGGGGTATTAATTTTAATTTTAAATCAAGAAACTTCTAGAGAAATTGAAAAATTTTCTTAGTTAATAAAATCAATTTTTGTCTTTGGAAATTTACTTTTGGAGACTACAGTCTAGCCAACCTACTCAAAAATTCATCGTTAGCTATCATCATCACTAATAGTTTGAATAGCCGGAATTTTTCCGGCCAATTTAGTGCAACTTTAGTTGCACTTCTTTAAGGCAATTCTTTGTATTTTCTGTGAAAATTACCGTGGAAAATATCCCCGCGTCTTCTTCACCATTACTGATTTGAACAAATAAAGTATGGTACTGCAAGTGCTATAAATAAGTTTCACTCTTAAGATCGCTTATTTCTCTCAATTGCACTTAAAATGAACTGAATTTGATGAAAGAATTCTCTTCAACAAGTGTTTTTGACCTGTTTTTCACCTCGACCCACTGCCTCAATTTATCTTGTCTTATATTTAATAGTAAATGTGCTATTTAAGTAACAAAGTTTAATGTTTATTTGAGGTAATTAATTTCTTTTTGTGATAAAAAAAAAACATTCAAAACTTTAACGACTTTCAAGTGTTGAAGTATTGTTTTTATGTTAATCAATATGTGAAATTTATTTTTATTTATTACCGAAAATCTTAGATGTTAATAAAACCTTTTTTCTATTAAATTTAATTGTATTAAGGGTTATAATTTTGATATTAGATGCTTTTAGATAGTTTCATTTACCTTGTAGATAAAAATTTATTTGGAGAGTAAGAAAAACATGCATATTTTCACCCGAGGATAGTGATATCTAACAGATAATTTTTTTTATCTATTTAATAGCTCTCTTAACGATATTATTTATCTACCAATGAGTGAAAATATCAACCGTTAGTTAAATTCTTTGATTCTTTTTGCTTTGATCATATATCTTTTATAAATTCCATTTCATATAGTATCTATCCGATAAATTCAAGAATTAGGCCAAAATCTCAATTCTAATGTATATTTACTACGGGAAAAGCCCATAAAAAGCACATTAAGTTGCAAATACTCAATAAGAAAAGCACAAAGATAAATGGTTACAATCAATACATTAGGCGGCTATTAGGGGAACGTTTTTCATTTTTTTTCTTACGAAAAAATGCGTTTGATATTACAGTGTCAATGCCTAGAGAAATTATTAAAAGGCTTTAAAAAAATATTGCATTTTATTAATAGTTTTGCAGGCTTAATATATTTTTTAAACTAAGTTATAATTCTTGAGGATATTTTCCAATATTCATTGGGGATTTTTGGTTAGTTATGAAAATTTCTTAAGTCTAATCTCTTTAAAGTTGTATTAAAATCCTTTAAAAGTTTTCGCTTCGAAACAATATTTTCAATAGTTTTCCTATTGCATTTATTTCTTTGCTGAAATTGAACAACTTTGTAGAAGAACTCTATTGTGCATAATTTGTGCATAGTCAATATTATTTTAATTTGAAATGCAGGGTAATTTTTTCGATATAGCTCGAGTAAAAATTTTTATGGGGATGTTATTGGATCTCAATTGGGATCCCCAACAAGATATAAGATTCCCCTAACGGAGAAATCCCAAAGAGATCCTATTAAGGCCATTCCACCCGGGATTTAATAGATACAATTCCAGAAACAAGAGGAGTAAAATAAAAATAAGTTAAAAAGAAATTTCGTTTAGTTTTTCCGATAACAATAGTTCTATACTTTATATTGCATATAATAATTAAATTGTGGGCAATAAGGATGAAGCTTCTTGTGGAATCTTATTTATTTTATCGCCAACGTTTCGTCAGTTATTTCTGACTTCTTCAGGGCTCAAAAATTAAAAATTACTCCACAAATGTCATAAAAATAAGCTGTAAAATAAGCTGTTGTGGAGTAATTTTTAAATTTTGAGCCCTGAAGAAGTCAGGAATAACTGACGAAACGTTGGCGATAAAATAAATAAGATTCCACCAGAAGCTACGTCCTTATTGCCCACAATGTAATTATTATATTTAAAAAGACAAGGACTTAAACAAAATGGATATTTTTTGGATCTTCCTAGTTAGGTTCCACCTGTTATCCATTTGGGAAAAAAATTAAATTAATTTTTTAAAATTTACGTTAAAGTTTCCCGCTTGGGTTCCTCACAAAATCTAATCAGTAAAGAATGTTTTTTCTTTTCATATTTGATTTTCCTACTAGGAATAAAATTGATAATATTTCAAGATTTGGTTTACTTATTTGTTTTAAATTTTATTTTTAAGCTAGGAAAATCGAAAATTGAAAAAAGGAAACTTATATATACGTTTAAAAGCATGGAATAAAAGTTGAATTTCGGAAGACTTCTGAAGAAAAAGTCGCAATTTCACGGTTTGTGTTGTAAAAAATATAAATATTAAGAATTTTTCTAAGATTTTTGATCATTCCGTACGTCTACATATGGTGATTCTGCCCTATAAATTGGAAATCAGTCGGTCAATCCATTCTTGAGATATGGTGGTAAATAATACAGTTTTAAGAAAAACGCATTTAATATTTTATGGACGGCTAAAATTATAACTCCAGGAATTGCATTCATGTTTTGTATTGGCAAACATTTATTTTCCTTTATGTTGTGTCCTTTGAGATCTTGGTAGTTTGCCAGAATAATGTTTGTAAAGAATTGTATGATTGACATAAGGGAGATAGTTTTTATTTAGTTTATTTTTTTCATTAGTCCTGTGTTAGGATAGTAATTATTTTTTTGAAAGACCCAGGAATATACTGAATTTAGTATTAGGAAATTGTGTAAATTATGCAAGTCGAAGGCAAACAGGATTCTACTTCTACTTCTTCTATCTTTGTAACAACTATATCATTTTAATGATTTCCAATGTTTAAAAAAATCATTTTACCACCGTATTTTCGATATATTACGGAAGCAATTTATGCAAAAAAAAAGATTTCATAAAGAACCGCTTTTACAAAGTTAGCAGATTTAGGTACTAAATTTTAGCCTGTTATTTCTGGATAATTTGTGCTTGACATTTCAAAGAAATTCTTCCTCTTTCTAAAGATTAGTTGAATGAAAAATTTAATCTCTTTTCCATTTATCCCGATTTTAAAAACACCTAATCAATTATTTTAAAAAGTCTCAACTATTTAAGCAATGCTTGAAGATTTGAAAGTAGAAGAAAATGATCAGTTTTGAGTTAATTGTCTTATTGGAATCTAATGAAGCGCCATTTATACATTGGGAAATCTTAAAGTAATTTCTAGCCGAGGAGTCCCAATATTATTTATGTAACCATATTTGATTATCACAAAAAAATGTGTTGGATTTTTAAAAAAAGTTGTTAATCCATTTTTGGACGCAACGCTGATGGGTTTTCAATCAAATCAAATAAGGGTATAAAATTATTTTACTTATTTAATTGTAGCACATTATATGCACTTTTGTGCATATAAGCAATTTTAAACTATTCTTAACAATCCACAACTATTTAAACAATTCCTTTATTCTAATGTGAAAACATTTCCTTGCACATAAATGGAGCAAAATAAAACTTCTTATAATTTCAATATTTTTTTGAAGTTAAACAATCAAACCATTGTTGCAATTGAAAGCTTGGTCAATTTTAAAGATTTAGCCAAATAAAAATATCATCATTTTATGTAAAATATCATATTTATGTATCGAGTTTTGCCTGCTACTCTTCAGGCCACAAAAATTACTTAATAACTAGTAAACAAGGAATCAAAAAAAGCTATTAATACAAATAAGAATTTAGTTTTAATGAAATTATCAAAACCTTGACTTGCAAATGCACATAAACACAAAAATATTTTCAAATCTCTGTACTACAATGTGTAAAAATAAATACTCACTTATTTATTTATAAATCAGAAAAATTAAAACACTTGCACCACAAATCTATCAAAAACAACTAGGAAGTGAGAAAATGATTTATCTGACCAAAAAAAAAAATAAAAAATAAATAGAGTCGACTTGGACGATGGACGATTTTTTGCATTAAACTGAACTTGAACTCTCTTCAACGGCGTTAATAACTAATTTGAATTTTTTATTTGTCTTCAGCAGTGAACCGAGTACGCTATGATGAGCTAATTTTTCTATCAAACATAATAAGCGAATTGCCCTTGTACAATTTTTTTTTTTTTTTTTTTTGGTGGTAAAACTGACCTTGTCTTAGTTTTTTCCCTCCAAAACAAGAAAAAAAAATGTTTAGTAAACAAAAACATTGGGAAATATATGTTGAAAATGATTTGGAATACCTCGTATTAATTCCCTGGGGTACAACAACCACGATACTCTTCTGATTAACGATATCCAAAATTCAGCACACATTCGAATTTCCACGAAAAGCACTTGAAGAAAAACACGCGAAATAGTGAAAAGTTTCAAGTAGAACTTATAGTTTTCAATGTTTTATCTACTAACAAACATTGTCGATATTAATAAAACCAACTAATAAGTCTTAAAAGTTCACTAGAAGTGCAAGAATTAAGTTTTTCAAATTTGGCGCTTTTTCGGCAGAACGTTTGTTGTGTCACCAAAGCACACTGTGGTAGCACACTGTGTTGTGCGACTGAAGACTTATGGAGAGCTAAAGGCACATTAAATTCATTTCTCGGTTTTGGTCTTTTATTAATTATCTGTCGTGAAGAATTCCTATTATTTTGATAGTGGGGAATAAACTTAGTTTGATAATAATAAATTGTGTCTATTTATAGTAAACAAGACTTCCTATATCAAGTTTAGAGAAATAAAAATGGACACTTTCGAGTTTCCCGCGCGATAAGAATAGAAGTGAACACACTATCATTAATCTTTGTATATCGTTCATTTAATTAAATATATGTTTTCTAGAATAAATTATTAGTTAATGTTGACCTAAGCGAAGTGCCACTCGATTTTCCTTTTGTTTATGTCACAGTTCAAAAGCCCTCACAATGAGAACACTGCATTGACATTTTCATTTCACTGGAAATTCCAGTTTCAATTTTCTATTGGTGTTTGAAAAAAATTGATAATTTTGATAAAAATATTCAGAGGACTAGGATCAAATAATAATCAGTCAAAACTATTTATTACATGCGCGACATTTCGGCCCGGTTATTGAGCCTTCTTCAGGCGTTCTGAAATATCATAGCCAATTTTTTTTATTAACTAGCTGATCCCCGCGACTTCGTCTGCGTAACGTATTTTATTTTTCTTATTTCTTTTACTAAAAATATAATCATACTTAAAAACTCTTCACATTCTTGAAAAAGACACATTTAATAAACTGTTGCAAAGAATAAAATAGTTCTATGTAATAATCAATTAATTTTCAAAAAATATTTATAAATATCTAAAAAGAGTATGTTCAATTGCGTATACCGACGGTAGGTATACCTACCATGAACCAAATAATCCGTAAATCAATCAACATCTATACATAAATAAAAAAATATCGCCAAGTGCAATAAATTTGGTCTTAATTATGACTAAACAAAGTCGAAAGTTATCAAAATACTCGCGTCAAAATAACCCCAACTCACTGTTTCGATTCCCGAATAAACCTTTTTCCAAAAACTATTACACTATTGCACTGTACAACACAACCGCGAAATTGAAATTTGTACAGTTGCACGAAATCCAGTTCTTCCATTATCATGTATAACCATTATACATCTTTAAACTTATTATTGAAATATCTGAATTTCAACTGTATAATTAAACCATATTGGATAGTCCAGAGTTCACCATACACGATTTGGCGTATGCCTTTTGCTCTGGAAGAGGATTTTAAATTTCTTTTATCATTATGATGATATGATTATTTATTATTTATCATTATGATGATTTCTGGCTGGAATTGCGATTTTCGTGATCCCTTTCACGCACTTGCAAATAAAAGATATTATGCCCCCCCTCGAGAAAAAAATCCTGAATCCGCCCTTGTCTGTTAGGGTAGGAATTTTAAAAAAAAATCTTATCACATGCCTACTTCCTATAAGAAATACACCGAATATTAAAATTTCATCAGTCAGAGGGAGTAAATAAATACACGATTTTATATATGCACGGTTTTAAAAACGTATTTACTTTAAGCTTTAATCCTACTATTATTATTATTATTATTATTACTATTATATTTTTTTTGTTAATGTTTCCTTAATGAGCAACCCTAAGGATCTATTTACAACAATTTTGTAAAAAAAAGTTTACTGTCAGATTATTATCTATAAAAACATTAATATTTCAAAATGGCATTTTTTTTTTATTTCAAATTAAATTAGTGTGCTTTTTATTAGTTCAACTAAAAATATTAATACAGATCATTTTTTAACTTTTAAATACCTTTCCAATCATATATAACTCGCCTATCTAAAGTAAAATTTATTTTTCATCCCTCAGTTTTTACTTAGGGGCTACATTCCCTTATTATTTTTAAGGAATAAGTAGCCTAACGTGTGTGGGTAATTGTGCTGTATCTTAATATAAAGTTCCATTAAGTTTGGTTGTTCCGTTCTTTAGTTAAATACCAGCGCACGCGATGTAAGAAAGTTTTTTAATAATTTTTTCACACATTATTGGAGTTTTAGTATGAATTCATAATTTTTTTTTGTAAATTTAGTATAGCCTATGTTCACCGGAAATAGTGTAGCTTCCCAACAGTGAAAGAATTTTTCAAATTGGTCAAGTAGTTTCGGAGTCTATTCAAAGCAAACATACAATCAAATCTTTCCTCTTTATAATAATAGATAGAAGATACCAAAAATACAAACAATTATTAGAATAAATTTTTTCCTACCGTAAATAATCGCTTTAACCTTGGTAATAGTTTTGACTGATTATTGTTTGATCCTAGTCCTCTGAATATTTTTACCAATTTATCATCATCGAGGATCTGAAATTCTACAATAATTGATATTTTATTTTTTTTTTGGGAATTGAAATCATACAAATCATACGATATGATAGCAAAATATTTGGATGATCTCACATCATTTTTTCCATATAAAAATAATCAAGATCAATACATTTTCTAATAACAATAATAACATTTTTTTGCAGTTATGCTTTTGGGAAAAACAATTTTTCAATAAGTCATTTCCATAATTAAAACAAAACTGCGTACTCTAAAATTTGCTGTAGTTATTAATTCCATGTCTTAGCATGTACTATTTTATCTTGTTATCATCAAAAACTCATTTTTTTCAAATGAAAATATTTTTTTTTAATATTTACTAATTCTATAATCAGTAAAGCCAAATGAAAATAGAATGGTTCTTGAATAATTTGGAGTTTATAAATTTGATGTTCGCTTTGGAATTCATATGTATTATGCTCTTTATAATAATGACTCAATACTATGAAAAATTGAACTTTGATCCACACTTTGGTCTCCATATAGTTTTAATAAAAGACAAAGTATGGTCAATGGAAAGGAGCAAAAGAAAAGTATTGAATTCAAAATCTGATAAGTGTTCCACATCAATACAAAACGAGGTTTAATAAAGAAATTATTTGATTTTTCTAAATTATTTTCAGTGAAAGTTTTAATGAGTTGGGGAATTTGATTTTTATGCTTTTTGAAAATCTTTATAGCTTGTTTTGAAGCAAATACCTTGAATTTCTTTGTCTTAAGACAACTATTTTCTGGACAAGATATTGGCTATTTTTTACGACAAAATATTTTTTTTCTTTGGTCCAAAGTTTTTTTTTTTGATATTTCTTCAATAATAGATGGCAGATTTCGGTAGGAGCACACCACAATAAAAATATACCTAGCTCTGCAATATTTCTTGGCATTAGTCAAGCCTGTAATAAAGTTTGATCCAAAGTGCTTATCCATTATAAAATCCCGAATCCATTAGCTTAAAATAATAGAGAAAAAAAAACTCTACTTCTTTATCAGAGAAAATTTTTGGCACTCCATCTAATAAGAACAGGAGTCCCACAGGGTAGCATTTCAGGACCGATCCAGTATTTGATTTTTAAGTTTAAGTTTTTTAAGCTTACTCTGGTTGATTTGGTATCGATATTGATCGATATATATTTGATATCTTATTAGTGTAATTAAGTGTTTCAGTGAGTCCATCTTGCGGAAAACTTTCGACAACATTTTCCAATTGACCCTTAGAAATTCAAGGAACAAATGACCAATTCTTAGAGCTTTTCTATGAGAAGCCTTTAATCGGGGTAAAGTAATAATTAAGTCATTTAAGTCTAACAATAGGAGCATTCTTTTTGCTATTTAAAATTTCTAGTTAATCATTTTAAATTTTAAAACCAGTTTTGTGCAAAAATATTGTTGGAACAAAAGTAAATTTCCAGGAAATCAACAACCCAAAACTAAACAAATTAGTTAAGATAACTGAAATTTTAAAATCTTTATTTTTATTTTCAAAACAGATGCAAATTAAACTCTTAAATTGTCTAGAGTTTTAGGTCCAGACTTGTTTCTGATAAGCAATTTTTGTCTAGCAGATTGGCACATTACAATATTTAAGTAAATTATTTATAGACACTATTTTTTTTTTTTGGAGTCGAATTATTTACATTTAGATTCGTTGTCTATTATTTCAATATTATAATCAAATATTTTTTGTAATTTGAATCCAGAACAACAAGATTTCGTCTCATTTCATTATTGCCTTCATTGCAATGTGATTTGTTCTACATAAATCAAATAAACAAGTACGAAGTTTCATTTTTCGTTTTTAACTTTGGTGACTCAAATTTTGGTTCAAAGTTTTGTAGTGGTTTTGGTTTGAAATAGTTTGTTGTTTTGGTAAAATAAATGTGTTAAACAGGGAAGTCTTAGATTCTAAAGGAATTTCCACTAGAAATAATTAGGAACCCAAAATTATAAAAATTGCTAGGTACAGAAATTTGAAAGAAAGTTTGGATATAACGATATCAGGTATACCAGCGGATTAGATCTCTTTTTCTCTAATCACTGTGAAAAAAAATCAAAACCCCCAATAGAATACATGCAATTTTTTTTAATAGACTATGAAAAATTTATTTTGGCAGAAAAATATTTTTCAATTTAAATGAGCAAATGAGGGCCTAAAAACGATGGGTGCACCAATGGGTCTTCTGTGATCGCATAGTTCATTTATTGAAACCAAGATATAAAGAGATCATTGAGCAGTTATCAAAAAAACAATAATAATTTATGCAATATTTCCCAATTTTCGCCGTAGAAAACCTTTAAAAATATTCTCATTTTGTTTAGAAGTTTAGAAGTTGTTTAATGTATGTAAAAGTTAGGTTTTTAATTAATCATTTCAATACTAAACCTTTTAATAAGGGTAAGAAAAACTGTTTTTCCAAACGATCAAAGTATAATTCCAATTTCAGTCAAAATCCAGGGGATGATTTTCTAAATATTTAAAAAAATATTACTAAGGCTAGAAAATGAGAATTTTTTATTTATTTTTCGTCATTGTGTCATTGTATATTGATTTATGATAAGGAAAACTTTATTTTTCCAATCTCTCAATTAATATCAGAAATTTTGACAAAATTCTAATAAATGATTGCCCAAATGTTGACCAAAACGAATAGTGTAGAAAAAGCTATAGAATTGTCATAGTTCTGAAACATGCTCCAATGTGGAAGAAAAAACCTATGACAATTTGAGCATAAATTTGTGCATTTGTGCAATCATTATTTGCATTTTCTGAGAACATTTACAATAGTAGTGTATATTTTTTTTATACCATCAGAAAGTAGAGATTTCAACAAACAAAAAACACACCAACTTTTTTAAAAAAGCAGATATTTTGACGTGAGAATTTTATACACCGAATATTAAATTTTATCAGTCAGTGGAGTATATAAATACACCATTTTATATATGCACGGTTTTAAAAACGTTTTTATTTTAAGCTTTATTACTTTTATTATTATTATTAGTATTACTATTACATTTTTTCTTTAATATTTCCTTACTGAGTAACCCTAAGGATCTATTTACAACAATTTTGTAAAAAAAAAGTTTACTGTCAGATTATTATCTATAAAAACATTTATATTTCAAAAAGGCAATTTTTTGTACTTTAAATTAAATTACTGTGCTTTTTAATAGTTCAACTAAAAATATTAATACAGGTCATTTTTTAACTTTTAAATACCTTTTCAATGATATATAACTCGCCTATTTAAAGTAATTTTTTTTTTCATCCCTCAGTTTTTACGTAGGGGGTACATTCCCTTATTATTTTTAAGGAATGATAAATAGCCTAACGTGTGTGGGTAATTGTGTTGTATCTTAATATAAAGTTTCATTAAATTCGGTTGTTCCGTTCCTTAGTTAAATCACCAGCGCACGCGATGTAATAAAGTTTTTTGGTAATTTTTTCACACATAATTGGAGTTTTAATATGGATTCCTACCTTTTTTGAAAATTTAATAAAGCCTATGTTCACCGGAAATAGTGTAGCTTCCTAACAGTGAAAGAATTTTTCAAATCGGTCAAGTAGTTTCGGAGCCTATTCAAAGCAAACAAACAATCAAATCTTTGCTCTTTATAATAATAGATAGATAATAATAAATGTTAAAAATTATATCTGGATTCTGGTTGTTCATTGTTAAAATTTAAAAATCTAATAGATTCATTTGAAAAGAATAAACTAGATTTGGTGAAATATCCTCGTCATCAAATTTTCCGAAAGGAAATAAAAAATAAATTCAAAAATTGGTGAAAATTATTAACATTAGCGAATGGTTCGTCAAATTTATCATTAAGTTTAATATGTTTTTCCGTTTAAATTTTGCCGTTTTAATTAGGAAGCAAAAATGCATCAGTTAAATTTTAGTAAAAGTTAAGTAAGTAAATTTTAAATTTATAGAATTATTACCCAACTACTTCGTTAACTATGGAATAGATTGATTATGGACAGTGGCGTAACTAGGTAACCAAGGGCCCTGGGGCAAATTAAAAAATGGGGACCCACTGCTATGTAAGCTGATTAGGTTTTATCAAATAAAAATTGAAATATACAAACACTTTAAAAATCCTAAGCTACTTAAGTTCTTTTTTGTGCACTGCAGGGCAGGTAATAAAAAAATTAAACAGTAACAACATAATTTAAAACTAATACTTGGTGTAGGTTTGGCTAATAAAACGAAATAGAGAAGATTCAAGGGTTTATTATATAAGGGTCGGGCCTACCAACTGACTAAATAACAATTATATTTACAATTTTTTCCTAGCTTTAGTTTTCGCAAAAGTATCAATGATTTAGTTTAAATCCTGGCTTGATGCGGTTTTATTTTCAATTGCTATTAGCGATAAATGTCGGAGTCGAATTTGGCCCATATTATTTCTTAAATAATTTTTTATTATTTTTAATTTGCTAAATGACCTTTCAGCTGCTGCAGAAGTGACAGGAATTGTAAAGAATAATAACATTGCTGTAAATATTTTCGTTAGGTCGCATTCTAGCACTCCATATTTGCTCATTATTTCCTTAAATAATTGGTGAACTTCCAACTGAATTTCCAAAAGTTCAGTTCGATCGAGATTTCTGGTAAGGATTCGAGGGTCCTGTGAGCTTGAGGGCCCCGGGGCACTGCCCCGCCTAGTCCCTGGGTAGCTACGCCACTGACTAAGGATAGCATTCTGAAACTAGGCGCTTTTAATAAATAATCAATTTTCACTGCTAGAGGCATTACCTGTAAGTCATAAACATCCAATGTTTTTTTCATATAAGGCATTATTGTGAAATATGCGATGAAATGATTTGACATTAAAGAATTATTTATTTCGTTTGCATAGGACTAAAACTTTATGATTTTTATCAATCATTGAGGATCCGTTATTCTATATAACAACAAATTTATTTAAAGGTTTATGCAGTAGAAGGGATTAGAAAAACTATTTGGAAATTTGTAATGTTAGTCATAGAATGGTGAATTTTAAATTCATGTTTTATTGTCTGTTAAATATTTGGTACACAATTTTAATTAAAATATTTAAAATCAACTTAGGAAATTATTTAAAATATCTGTAATCGATCGATCGTTTGCCCCCCTTTGCTTTAGAGTTTAAAATATGATAAACATAAAGAGGTAATTACTAAATAACTACTTTGTTAGTACCACAGAACATCCAAATGTGCATCTTTTCTGCAAAATTGTAATCGAGGTTTTAGTCATTATTATATTTAAGATAGTAGACAATAGATAATAGATATCATCAATTTTTAAGATTCATTAACGCTAAAATATTAAGTTTAAATTTTTTCACTATGCCAATATTTCAGTAGAAAATATCAAACACAAATAACTCAAAGTTATTTGGGGGCGTTTTTATTTTAAACTTTACCAGTGTAAATATTTTAAGTTTCGGTTCAACAGTTCTAACATGTGGGTTTTCTACAGTGACCCATCCCCAAATTTAAAATACGCATTTGTTTTCAACTTAATTTTTTTTTTCATGATGACTGAAAATATTGTGCAATAGTAATGTGAAAAAAAGCGCGTGCTGTTAATTTACACTGACCAACTTGGAGTTACAAAAATATTTAGAATAAACTTAAGTTGTTCCAAGAGTTATTTATTTTTTTTTTCTGTACTTGATCCGGATTAAGATAAGACTTGAACCGCTTTTCAACAAATACGAAAATAAAAATCCAATTATTTCAATCGATACGATGCGAAAAATTATAACCTCCGTTAGACTTTCTATGCAACAACAACACTTATCAAAATGGCAAATAGTTTCTATTGATTCAATTATGTAAATTTTCTGGTGGTCAAATGAGAAGATCTCTGTTGACATAATGAATCCAATATGTCCAATTGCATAATATTTAAGTGGCGTGAACAACAATAAAATGAATTGGTCTATGATTATGATGAAAATTTCCTTCACCATCCCCAAATATTAAATTAGAAATTCACCTTACCTTCGTGGCAGATTAAGACCCAGAATAATCTATGGAGAGTTGTGGATTTTCTTTTTTTCGCTAGCCAATTTTACATTAGCACATTTGTAGTATGAATTGTTAGAATGGAAAGCTGCACATTTGAAATACTCAATTGGAAAAAAAGAAATTAGTGTGGTACTAATTTTTCGATTAAGTAGTCTGTATGAGTGGTGAAAGCACACTGGCCTAGTGGACAAGATGGGAATTGGTCGACCAAAGCCAGGACCCCCTTCTATTGTTTAGATTAATGCCCAAGAACGATCCCTGTATGTTAAGCTGGTACAAGACAATAATGATTTATTGGTTAATAACAACATATATTGGTTTAAACATTAGAGATGAAAGTGAACCACTTCCTAGTTTATCTATTTATAGATCTGGTAATGCCCCTTTTTAAATTGTTGCAATTTTGTTTTTGTATACTAATTTCAATGGTTCTCAATTAATTATTTTATTAATTCATGTATACCAAAGTCGAAATAGTCAAGTCAAAATTTGATGATAAGAACTTGTTTTTATTTTTTTTGCTTAAAAAAATTGTACGTGTTATGTTCAACGCATTTATACCAAAAAAAAAAAGTTTTTTTCTAAGTCTTCTGAAAATATAAATATTTACCTTCTATTTTAACAGATTTATGATGTTCAGCAAATTTTTTAGAGAAAAATATTCTATTGACTATGAAGTAAACATATTTATGTTTAAAATATGTTAAATATAAGATCTATATGGTGCTCTATGTGATCTATGATTCATGTAATTGAAAACTGCGTTAATCACCAAACATCTTGGTTTTTTTCATATTAACAAAGCAGCTTAAGTTCCCAGATTAGTTGAACTGTCGAATTCAACAGGTGAAATGAATTGTATGTCAACTGAAGAAAAGTTGTTAATTTTTTTGAGATCATTAGGCTCCCATTGTTATATTTTTAAAAAGCTTTGACGTCTCAAGATGGACTTTAAAGCTTTAGACGTAAAAGATTGCATCGGAAAGCTTTAGCGTACCGAGAAAAAGTGTGATGGTTTCTGGGTTTCTGGAAATGCACTTAATCCTGTTGCGATTAGATTTGATTTTATTTTTTTTTGCGATCGCTTTACCAAGGTCTTTAGCTACTCTAGCATTGATAAGAATCCGTAATTTATTATGCTCGATATATGAGATTCAGTTGCCTAAATTTTATTTGATTTAAGTAACTATTGAATTTTATGAAAATACATCGACTTGGATGGTTTGTCATTACTAGACATCGGATTATATGCACTATGAAAATGCCAGATATGAATGCAAATATGCACTAAAAATGGGCAAAATTTATATAAAATATGCACAATCAAAAACTTTTTATTACTAGAATTTATGTTTACTTTCCTATTATATTTATCTTAATATATATAATTATAATATACTTATGTACAGTAGACTGATTCAAAAAAAATTATGATTTTTTTTTCTTAATTATATCGGAAATATTGTTGGGAATGACAAAAAAAAATCTTGTGAAAGTTTAAGCTCTTAATATTAATATTAAGAGGTGCCGCATCGCAAATTTCGATTTTCCATTTAAATAACATGGGAACAATATTCTTTTGAACTTTGAAATTTTATAGCTTCAGTTGGTGACAATATTTCGGAATGACTAAGGTATATTCTTGTAGAAAATTGAACGATCTACAAAGAAGGTCTCGAACAAGTTTTTGATATATTTATTTCTTCAAAAGTTATTCGAAATCAAAGTTGAACTAAAGAGAAATTTTAATATTTTTTCAATTTTTTGACGCAACCATCAATTTTATGAGAAAATTTTAAAGGACATTTTTTGGAGAGCACTTTTTTTTGAATAACTTATATTTAAAAAAGTTTTGATATTTTTCACAGGTCCTAAGTTATTTGCATTGAACTGAAAATTCCCTGAATTATTATATTTTTAACATTAAAATTATTTTTTTGATTTTAATTAAATAACTTAGGACCTGTGAAAAATATTAAAAACTTTTTTAAATATAAGTTATTGAAAAAAAATGCTCTCCAAAAAATGTCCTATAAAATTTTCTCATAAAATTGATGGTTGCGTCAAAAAATTGACAAAATATTAAAATTTCTCTTTAGTTCAACTTTGACCTCGAATAACTTTTAAAGAAATAAATATATCAAAAACTTGTACAAGACCTTTTTTGTAGATCGTTCAATTTTCTACAAGAATATACCTTGGTCATTCCGAAATATTGTCACCAACGTGAGCTATAAAATTCCAAAGTGCAAGAGAATATTGTTCCCATGTTATTTAAATGGAAAATCGAAATTTGCAATGCGGCACCTCTTCATTCATATTAAGAGCTTAAACTTTCACAGAATTTTTTTTTTGTCATTCCCAACAATATTTTCGATATAATTAAGAAAAAGAAATTCATCATTTTTTTTGAATCATTCTACTGTACAGTATTGAACATCTCCTAAGCCGCCAGACCTATTCTCCAAAAATTTTCTGTGTATATTTGAATGGGAACTTGATGGTTTAGATCCACAAATTGACTTTATAGATAAAAAAAAAAGAAAAACAGAAAATGAACTTTTGATGTCAATTTACGTTACCCAATAGAATTTGAAATTTGGTGGAATTTTCGGAAATCTTTTCAGAAGTGCCCTTGATAAATGCATAAATTTTCTTTATGTCTTCAAAACCGGGGTTTTTATACAGAACTGCATTTAATTTGCCACCAACCTATTGCGATAGTTAACTCGAAAGGGCGTTATTCTGTTTAATCATTTTTTCAAACATTTCCATAGACCTGCACAGAGGAATGTGTCTTGTTTCTCAATTGCATAGAGTATAATGCAGAAATTTGTTGCATTAAGAGCAATATTTTTTTTTATTGAAGGATCCTTAAATGTCAAAAGAAATCAATTTATTGACTATCCGGAATTTGTTTCTGATCTTTTCCGCAACTTGATATAATCCGTGGGCTAGCCAGGTGAAGTAAAGCAATATTGGGTACAATACTTTCAGAGCTTGACGTAAGGGGGACGTGTCGACGGCATAATACAACACGCCAAACACGAATAACTGCCAAAATCAGCTTTTACAATGAAAAAGTACCGAAATATGCAATAACTATAAAAATAGAATTATATGCAGTTGCATATGCAAACATGCAAATGCATATAATCCGACGTCTAGTCATCACATTTGAATAATTCAATCATCACAAAGACAGTTAACAATTATAAAAACATCAAGTTTTGTTTTTAACGAAAATAAAAATAATCCTTTATTGATATAATGAATTATTTTCTCCCCAACCTTATATTAATACTTGTACAATTGCAGCAATGGTATATTTAAAACATTTAATGATTGACACATTATTCAAATCGATTCTTCCCCTAAAATTTGTTATCTTTGACTCAAAAAACAAAACTTCAACCCCTATTTTGACCACAATAGGGGCGCAATGTCAACATGCTGAAAGAAGGGTCTCTATTTTTGGTTCAATAACAGTATTTGTTATCATTATTATTAATCAATTAAATAACGTAATACATCTAAATTTGAAAATTACTAAGATTGAATGCAGATTGAATTGAAATGTAAATTTAATAATGCGCCGAAAATTATTTACAATCTTAATAAATTTTCGGTAATACACCTTGAATGGTTTTCAACAGTCGATTAGAAAGTTGCAATAATTAATTATATGATTAAAAGTTAAATATTGTTTTGCTTTTCGATTTGTTGCGTTTGTTATGTTCAGTTTTGGTATTTACCCTAATTAATGGTGCAAAGTTTATAAATAGATAAAACTAGATTAAACTTGATGATCAAGGTGGCGAGAAAAGTTTGTTGTAGTTTATTTGAAAAATAATTAATTATACTCCAACTTCATAAACTGGAGTTTCTATACTTTTCCTAAAGCAAAATTTTCTGCTTTAAGTTGGTATTACCTATATTTATACTATTTAAGGTTTTTGCTTTATTTTCTTATTCTAACCGAATTATTTCAATGTTTAAAAGCTTAGTAACAAAATTCCTATTGTTTCTTTACCACCAGTGGCGTAGCTATCTAAGGGCTAGGCGGGGCAGTGCCCCGGAGCCTTCAAACTCAGGAAGCCCTCGAATTCTCACCAGAAATCTTGATCAAACTGAACTTTTGGAAATTCAGTTGGAAGTTCTCCAATTATGTAAGGAAATAATGAGCAAATATGCAGTAAGTAATTACAGGAAGTAATTACAGCAATGTTATTATTCTTTACAATTCCTGTCACTTCTGCAGCAGATAAAAGGTCATTTAGCAAATTAAAAATAATAACAAATTATTTAAGAAATAATATGGGCCAAACTCGACTCCGAAATTTATCGTTAATAGCAATTGAAAACAAAACCGTATCAAGCATGGATTTAAACGAAGTCATTGATACTTTTGCGAAAACTAAAGCTAGGAAATATTTTTAAATATAATTGTTATTTAGTCAGTTGGTAGGCCCGACCCTTATATAATAAACCCTTGAATCTTCTCTATTTCGTTTTATTAGCCAAACTTACACCAAGTATTAATTGTAATTTATGTTGTTACTGTTTAATATTTTTATTACCAGCCCTGCAGTGCACAAAAAAGAACTTAAGTAGCTTAGGATTTTCAAAGTATTTGTATTTTTCATATTTTTATTTGATAAAACCTAATCAGTTTACATAGTAGTGGGGCCCTATTTTTTAATTTGCACCAGGGCCCTTGGTTACCTAGTTACGCCACTGTTTACCACTAATGAGATTCCTATCCTTATGGTCTATCTTATATTCATAGAAAAAAAATATTTATTTTCTTGTCATGCATTATGTCTTCATCGTTTTTCTAAACAATTTAATTTCTCACAATAAAATTAATCTAAACTCCTACTAATAGACAAATCGTTTGACCTAAATTCTATTTGTCGATAAAAAATATGATATTTTTGATCGTTTCTATTACTAAATATAAGATTCGTTTCCAAGTAAAGAAAAAATCTATTTTAAGGCAGCTCACAGTTCAAAACTGGAAACTTCCGTTCTGAAAAAGTGTCAACATAAATTTTTCCATGTTTAATATTGATTTAAGCCGATATGTTGTACAGAAATCACATATGACGACTAAAGTTTAAACAATTCCCGAATATGTAAACGCCTGTTGCCATCCAATTTATTGATCCAAGCCATTGAATTTATTGAGTCTTCATTTTGATTTTGAAACATGGACTCGTCACTATCGTCTCTTTTTTATAAACATAATTATTTATATAAATCTACCACTACAAATTAACATTGACATGAGACAAAGAAAATGAATCCAATATCAGGGAAATACGTAAACTGGCGCTATATTTATAGTCGTAAATTTATGAAAGCCATAGTTCGCGTGCATTTACAATAACTAATAATTGAAAAATCTTCACAACAAAATGCACACAAATATCAAACAATGATTGATTCGGTTGGAGAGATTTATTTACAAAATGTGCAACAGATATTTTATGCGCTTATCATTTTGCCAGTGCATGTCAATATCGCAAACAGGCGCTTAGTAATTAAATATAATATTTAATACACATGCATGTGATATGGAGCTGTTTTATTATTGGATTTTATTTCTAACATATAGCCGGAAATTTATTATGGAACAATTAAATATGAGTTCATAACCCCGTCGTAGATATGTGTGTGATTTGTCGCGCAAAATACTCGTACAACCTGATCTTTTCTACAATTTACTGCTTATTTAATTCATAGTATTGATTTTTAATCAGCCGTAACATTGCCAACATCCGAGACGCGTCGTAGTTTCCTTATTTACGCATATTGGAAAATAATTACATTACTTATATATAAATTTATATGGATGAAGGATTTATGTGCGTCGCATTTTATGTTACATATATAACTTATATTTGCAATATACTAAAGTGCTGCTTTTTTAAGGGGTTATATACAGTTAGAATTTTCAAAAAATGATTTTTTTTATTTTTTTTTCTTAATGTACATACATTTAAGAATACATACAGAAAATTTCATATCGTTCCGGTGAATATTTTCGAAGTTACACGCAAATTTGAAAAGACGTTTTTATCCTATGTAAAGTGCTTTTCAAATTTTAAACGCGTTTTTCTCAAAATGGTATTTTCAAAGTCGGTGACCAACATTACTCCAAAATGGTTAAACCGATTAGTCTCAGATTTTAACACGAGCTTCTGAAATATACTTTTTAGTAAATAATCGAAGATTTTTTCTCACCGATAAATATTTTTTTTTTATAAACAATTTAAGGCCGAAATTTTGGTCAAAAATCAATTTTTTTTTGTTGAGAAACCGCCATTTGGTCAAAAAAAAAATATTTTGCTTATTCCTTCGATTAATTACTAGATTTAATATTACTTTAACGAAATATGTTTGGTTTTTTAAATTCAGAGGATCCAGTTCAGAGATATAGTGGTCACCGCAAAACGTTTCTTTTTTGAGAGGAGCTCCCGGAAATCAGCTGTAGCTGCTTTCCAAATAAATATTTTTACTAATACTAAGTCTTAAAATACAGTTACAAAGATACCATAATATGTGTACATATTTTTAGATCAATTAATTTAAAAGTTTTCTCTGAAAAAAATCTGGAAAATTCGCTATTTTTCGGCCTTCTAACTGTATATAACCCCTTAATAAGAAACCAACTGTTATTTTTTTTAAATGTTTTAATACTTTCGACTGTTAATTGATGAATATTTTTACTATATACATCGTAAGACTTAATTTTTCTTTTTGCACCACGTGTTTCAACAGCAACTAGTTGTCATCATCAGGTGGTATTTTAAATATTGGAATTATGATAAATTATAAATTTTATATTCTTCAAATATGTTAAGATCTTTTTAATATTTGATGTTTTTATTAAATTTTCATACGACGTTTCGCCACTATACAAAATTTGTAGTATGTAAATTTGTTAGTTATAATATTGTTTGTTTAAATTTTTTAAAATTATTGAATTACTATAAAAAAAAATATTTTACATGGCTTTAAAAATTTGATGTTTCTAATTGAGTAACAGAAGAAGCTGCGAAAGTGGCGAAACTTTCTATAAAAATTTAATAAAAACATCAAATATTAAAAAGTATCCATAAAATAAGAATCATTAATTAATCTATTATTATAAAGAGGAAAGATTTGATTGTTTGTTTGCTTTGAATAGGCTCCGAAACTACTTGACCAATTTGAAAAATTCTTTCACTGTTGGGAAGCTATACTATTTACGGTGAACATAGATTATATTAAATTTTCAAAAAAGTTAGGGATTCATACTAAAACTCCAATAATGTAACCTAAGGTCTGAAATAATTACCAAAAAACATTCTTTTATCGCGTGCGCTGCGAAAACTATTGGTTATAGAACCAATTAATGCAGTACGATTTTGCAGAACATATCATTATCTACAAAAAAGTGAACGACAACATATGTCTAACTATTATAGTTATGTCACAATAAGTGTTTATTCATTTTAAAAAGTATATATAAATGCAACCGCTATAAAAGCTCTTTTATTTGTACTTTGGGATTAATCTTTATCAAAATAAATGACTTCATATTTAAGTTTACGTCAATGCCATTATATAACTTTTTGAGTTATTCAATTTGAACATTCTATTCGAAAGATATCACAAGTTTAAAAATGTAAGTTATTTGAAAAATGTTGTATGGTCACCGCTCTTTACTTATAATTAAGACCAACTTTATTGAACTTGGCGATATTTTTTATTTATGTATAGATGCTGATTGATTTACAGATTATTTGGTCTACGGTAGGTATACCTACCGTAGCTATACGCAATAGACATACTCTTTTTTGATATTTATAAATATTTTTTGAAGTTTAATTGATGATTACATACAACTATTTTATTCTAAGCAACAGTTTATGAAATGTGTCTTTTTAAAGTTGACAAAAAAGTGTTTTTAAGTATGATTATGTTTTTCGTAAAAGAAATAAGAAAAATAAAAATTTTCATATACCACTACAAATGGCAAATTTGAAAAGAAAACATAATCTACACCTACGTTACGCAGACGAAGTTGCGGGGATCAGCTAGTGATAACTATTGAGAATTAATTTACTGGCATTAACTATTGCCATCTAACACTAAACCTTGACTGCAACGGACTTAAGCTTTAAAAGCACCTTACTAGGTGATTTTTATGCTTTTTAAAGGCCATGAAATCTTACGAAGAAAATATACAAATAGATCTCAAATCAGCTTTACAAAAGTTCTGCCAGCATTTATGGTATTTAATAGACGAATTGTCAATCTTGGCCGTTGGTAATGATGGAGTCCAAAAATCAAAAGTAAAATTTATACAACCAGTAAACGCTATATCCCATCGAAAGAAGAACTTAATGACTTATTTTACAGTTAGTTTGGCAAGAAATAGTATAAGTTTTATTTATCACTAAGATATATGAAAAGGGTACGCTTATTTTTAATTTCACAGAAAATCATTGATGAATTTGTTTTAATAAAGTTATATTCTTACTGGAAAAAGCTAATGTTGAAAAGAAAAACTACTAAATAATGTCATTTAATAATAAAAACTTAATAAATATAAGATACAGACAAAACAGTGTCTTATTTATTAAATTAACACAGATCTTATATTCCTGTATGGTTTCTACAATAATTTTTTTATTAAAAGTTTGAGATCAAGTCGGCACGGGTTATTGTTGTTCCATAGCAATAATATTTAATATTTTAGTTATTTGGGTCAAATAGAAAAAAAAAATAAAGGGTATGAGTATCGAAATTCGAAAAAAAATTTTTTGCCCGTAAGCTGGGACACCCTAAACTGTACCTAAAGATTAAAATTTGTTCTTTAATTTATACACTTGTAATATTTGAAGATGTCATTGGACCAGATTATTTAAGTGTATACTTCTCGTATCTTGTCCCGAAAGATTTTCCAGGGTAACTAATATATAATTTTAAATACTTCGGTTTTTTTCGTGTAATTTGGTTGTTTTTCCATGATTTGAAAATTTTGAAGATGTTGTTATTTGTCGAAAATGCGATGTTAATTTTATTATTTTTTTTCTTGGAACTTAGTGATTGTGATTGCAGATATATTGTTGAACCTTCGTTTCATATATATTTTTTTTAGTAGAATTGGGATGAATGACTTTTTCGTATATTTTGGTAAATTATGATATTATTTAATCTGTAATTGACCTTGGGTAACTAATATATAATTTTTCAGTAGTATCACATTTAATTTTAAATACTTCGGTTTTTTTCGTGTAATTTGGTTGTTTTTCCATGGTTTGACATTTTTTTAGATGTTATTTGTTGAAAATGCGATGTTAATTTTATTATTTTTTTCTTGGAACTTAGTGATTGTGATTGCAGATATATTGTTGAAACTTCGTTTCATATATTTTTTTTTTCATTTTATTTCTTAGTAGAATTGGGATGAATGACTTTTTGGTATATTTTGGTAAATAATGATATTATTTAATCTGTAATTGACCTTTTGTATCCGTTGGCTACGGCTATGTGCTATATTGCGTTGAAATTTTCTTCACATGTGTTAAGATGTAAATTTGATTGCGCTATGTACGAAGTTCTTGTTTAAGCTGCTATTACTTGTAGTTTGTCGCAACTACGAGCCTTATTGTGGGCTTCCACAAAAATGGCAGCTAACATTACCAATTCATCTTTTAAAACCGTAAAACGTGAAGAATAATTTAACATTACGAAAGACGTAGCTAACGGATATAAAAGGTCAATTATAGATAAAGTAATATAAAAATATACCGAAAAGTCATTCCTCCCAATATTACTCAAAAAAAAAAAAAGAAAAATTTGTATTCATAATCGCAAACTTCCTGAAAAAAATAATATTAACTTTTAACTTCTAACTCTTTGTTGATAAAAAAGACTCCTACTTACAAGTCTATTAGTATACATATTATATAACTATATTACTACATATACATGTTTAAAGATATAGCTATAACTAATGGATACAATTGCTCAATCGTAGACAAAACAAAATCGAAATTTACTAAGAAATCAATTCTTTCTTAAAGATTCAAATAAATATATAAAATCAAATTTTAAGAATATATTTAGTACTACAATCGACAACTTTCAAAAGAATAATAATATAGACATCGAATTTTCAACAAATAGCAATATAAAGAAATTTTTAAGCCATTGTAAGACAACCAATTACAATGAAAAATAAAACCGGAATATATAAAATTAAATGTGGATCCTGTGAAAAATTTAGCCAAAGTGGTAGATCTATCGGAACTAGATATTAAGAACATGCATCCAGGAAACCTAGATCAATAACAGCTTCAAATTTTACGAAACTACTTTATGATAAATCCAAAAATTTCGAAAGAAATTTAAATGCACTACATGTTCGTAAGAAAGTATCCATATATGAATACCCTAGAAGATTATGAATTATATAAGGCCCCTAAATTAGATTCTACTAACACCCTTAACGATAAATTATTAAAAAAAATTCCTTATATGAATTTTGTTTACAATTGACCAATAATCATTACCTGATGATGACAGCTGAAGACTATTAAAACGCATCGTAATCAAGAAATACATAAAAAATTTGAGTCATACGTCATACATTGTTGTACAAAAGAAAATTTCCATATTGAATAATGATTACAATTGTTAAAAAAGTTAACAAAGAACGTATTGCGATTGCCAAGCAATCTTCTTCAAAGGTTATCAATTAGTGTTGGATCCGTAACTGCGAGTCGAAATTCGTATCTGAGTAATACGTCACGAAAAATATTTACTTGAGCTTTTGTTCAAATTTATATTTATAATTTACTTTTCCAAATTATATTTCACATAAAGATAAAGGAAAATATATTTTAAATCACCGGACCATATTTCTATATTTAGATAGTAACATTTAACTTGGAACTAAAATTTTATTTATACTCTATACTCTCTACTTTCCAAATAAAACTTTAGTTCCAAGTTAAATGTTACTATCTAAATATAGAAATATGGTCCGGTGATTTGAAATATATTTTCCTTTATCTTTATATGAAATATAATTTGGAGAAGTAAACTATAAATATAAATTTGAACAAAAGCTCAAGTAAATATTTTTCTTGACGAATTACCCAGATACGAATTTCGACTCGCAGTTACGGATCCAACACTAATTGGTGACCACTGAAGAAGATTGCTTGGCAATCGCAATACGTTCTTTGTTAATTTTTTCAACAATTGTAATCATTAAAGTATTATAATCATGGGTACTTATCTAAGAATAAATATGTTTTGGATAAAAAAATGTATAGAATTTAATTAAAGGATATTGAATATTTTTACATCAGTAAAAATGGCGGCCATTAGTATTAGATTTCAAATTTTGCATTGAAACTTTCCTGAATTCACTCCCTAATAATTGCACTTTGCTTACTTTATTAATTTGGATAATATATTGAAATAATATTCAAATAAAAGTCGATATTTTTAACGTCTAGATAATGATGTTTATCATCCAGATAATTTTTTTCAGAAGGATAGAGAAATCTGTGTAGAAATTGTCTAACCGATAATTTTTATCTTTTAAAACGAGTTAATGAGTGAAAAAATTAGGTCCTAAATGTAATCTTTGTTTAGCCTTCATATAACTATCGTTTCACATTCTAAACAATCTTCCAAATTTTTAATGTTCCCAAGCCAATTTTGTATGTTATGATCCAATTCCTCAATGATATATTTAACATTAGAAGTTGTTATGAAAAAAAAAATGATTAATATTTGGACTAACTTTTTAAGTAGGAATAGAGCTAAATTTGCAATTTTGCTCTTAGGTGCTCACTTTGGTCGCACAGTTTTGTAATGAGATCAGAGGGTCATTGCTTCTTAGAGTAAACAGACAATGATACAATGTTTTGACGTCGATTTGCTGTTATTCGTTTTATAAAATATATTATAAATGTACACATTTTTTATTTCTATTTCCAGTTATCTTCAAGTGCATTTATCTTTGTGTGTAACTTGCATTTTTCATGCTCCTTGCGGAAAAAAAATCCACATTCCGACTAGGTATCTAAATTTGTTGGTTTCATTGAATTTGGTGGGTACGTTTTTTGTTGAATTGATAGTAAGGTCAAGATCAATGATTTTATAAGAAATTGCACAAGTGAAATATTTACTAGATTGAAAATATTTGTGAATTGACTTGAAAACGTGGCAATCACGTGCATGACGATCAATAAATAGTGGAGCCATTCATGAAAAATATGTCAAATTAATTTTGATTGGCAAACAAGTTTTATAACACAAAATTCAATAACAAGTTATTGAAAGCAGTTTTTCAAGTATCTATATAGTACATATAATATTATAATGTTATAGATGATCTGTAGGGCTCATTAAATTGAAAAGACTAGACATAAATTAATATTAATACATGTTTTATCGGTTTAACGACTTCAATGAGCCCTCATTATATTCACCATTGATATTCATGACGAACGTTTCTAAGTAATTTGTTGATATTATAAAATTATTTCATAATTTGTTCGAGAACGAAAAATCTTGAAAATTTAAATTGATCGTGAGTGTGCGATGTGATGGGATACGATGCAAATCACAGTAGCGCACAGTGGAACCATAATCTAAAATTTCTGATCAATTACCAATTATTTATTTGTTTTTTTTGTTGAAACTTCTTCATACATATTTAAAGGTCTAAATTCCATATTCAATATATACCATATAGCTGATCCCCGCGACTTCGTCTGCGTAACGTATTTTATTTTTCTTATTCTTTTACGAAAAATTTAATCATACTACATCATACATCAAATAAAAAATATCGCCAAGTTCAATAAATTCGGTCTGAATTATGACTTAAAACAGTCGAAAGTTATCAAAACACTCGCATCAAAATAACCCCATCTCCCTTTTTCGATTCCCGAATGAACCTTTTTCCAAAAACTATTACACTATTGCACTGTACAACACAACCGCGAAATTGAAATTTGTACAATTGCACGAAACTCACTTCTTCCATAATCATGTATAACCATTATGTATCTTTAAACTTATAATTGAAATATCTGAATTTCAACTATATAATTAAACCATATTGGATAGTCAAGAGTTCACCACACACGATTTGGCGTATGCCTTTTGCTCTGGAAGAGGATTTTAAATTTCTTTTATCATAATGATATGATTATTTATTATTTATCATTATGATAATTTCTGGCTGGAATTGCGAACTTTTTTCTTGATCTCTTTCACGTACTTGCAAATAAAAGATATTGTCCCCCCCCCAGGAAAAATTCCCAAAGAAATTTTCCGCATACTGATCTTTAGAGGATTACACCGAGTGAATATTTGTTTGTACCTCAACCAATAGTAAAATGGAGTTTCCCAACAATTATAAGTTTTTTTTTCAGGAATTTTCCGAAACGGAATTGTCGGAGAACTCCATTTTCTTTTCGGTAGAGGTCCAAACGGAAATTATACCGGTTCAATCTGCAAGGGATCAGCCCCCGGAAGAACCAGCAAAAAAATTATTTTATTACCTCAGCAGATCAAAAATTAAGTCCGTATTTTCAATTTCAACAATAGATTAATTTGAGAAAATTTATGTTTAAATATATACCGTTTGAGCTATAGTTTGGTTTAAGGTAAAAATAATTTTTTCGGTGCAATCCAAATTTCACCGTCGAAAAAAATTGTTTGTACTTCAGGTAAAAAACAAAGTTAGCTACAGACGTTATAGTTTTCAACAATGGAATAAGAGTATTTATAAGAGTAAAACCCTCATATCTTTTTTTTTGATCAAGTTAAAAAGAATTTTTTTGCATAATCTTCTAAGATTTAATCTTCTTTGGGACAATTTAGTTCAAACAAAAGTCAACCTAAAGATATATTAAAAATGTGTTAATTTCGGGTGCTAACTTGATAAAGGTCGAATTTTGCTCTAATTACAACTAAAATTTTTTTATACAGTTGACCTTAAAATGGGCTTAGTCTATTTTCAAAACTAACGCTTTAACTCCTCTTCTATTTGACACAATGTTATCTCAAACGATTCGTTGTACGATGTATATAGAATTCTCTTGACTAAAAGTTTTAAATGTTTTCTTTGAGTTGTTTAATGTCGCGGGAAATTGAAATTTTTTAATATTTCCGCCTAAGAAAGTATCATAAATTGATTTCACATTGTATAAACGAGGTAATATTTTTAAAAACAATAATGGAGTTTATGAAAATACAGGATTGTTTTTTTAAGAAATACATGACTAAATTATGAGTTGTGGCCTAGTTTTAAGGAAATTTATTTTGGGACACATTATACTCGTATACCAATACTTACAAAAATATTTAGAAATTAGACTGATTCAAAAAAAATGTGATTTTTTTTCTTAATTATATCGAAAATATTGTTGGAAATGACAAAAAAAAAATCCTGTGAAAGTTTAAGCTCTTATTATTAATATTAAGAGGTGCCACATCGCCAATTTCGATTTTTCATTTAAATAACATGGGAACAATATTCTCTTGCACTTTGGAATTTTAAAGCTCACGTTGGTGACAATATTTTGAAATCACCAAAGTATATTCTTGTAGAAAATTAAACGGTCTACAAAAAAGATCTCGTACAAGTTTTTGAGATATTTATTCCTTCAAAACTTATTCGAGGTCAAAGTTGAACTAAAGAGAAATTTTAATATTTTTTCAATTTTTTGACGCAACCATCAATTTTATGAGATATTTTTTTTAGAGCACTTTTTTTCCTATGACTTATATATAAAAATTTTTGATATTTTTCACAGGCTCTAAGTTATTTTCATTAAACTAAAAATTCCCGTAATTATTATATTTTTAACATATTTTTTTTTTATTTTAATTAAATAACTTAGGGCCTGTAAAAAATATCAAAAACTTTTATATAAGTGATAGGAAAAAAAGTGCTCTACAAAAAATGTCCTATAAAATTTTCTCATAATTTGATAGTTGCGTCAAAAAATTGAAAAAATATTACAATTTCTCTTTAGTTCAACTTTGACCTCGAATAGCTTTTGAAGGAATAAATATATCAAAACCCTGTTAAGAGACCTTTTTTGAAGATCATTCAATTTTCTACAAGAATATACCTTGGTCGTTCCGAAATATTGTCACCAACGTGAGCTATAAAATTCCAAAGTGCAAGAGAATATTGTTCCTATGTTATTTAAATGGAAAATCAAAATTTGTGATGCGGCACTTCTTAATATTAATATTAAGAGCTTAAACTTTCACTGGGTTTTTTTTTGTCATTCCCAACAATATTTTCGGTATAATTAAGAAAAAAAATCATCATTTTTATTTGAATCAGACTAGTAGACATCATAACATAATATCACACAACAAAAATAAAAATTTTGTAAATTTAGGACGGAAAACGGAAAAACTATAGACTTTGTTGGGAAAATTCCAAAGTGCAAGAGAATATGGTTCCCATGTTATTTAAATGAAAAATCGAAATTAGCGATGCGTCACCTATTAAAATTAATATTAAGAGCTCAAACTTTCACAGAACTTTTTTTTGCCATTTGTAACAATATTTTCGATATAATTAAGAAGAAAAAATTGCTTCATTTTTTTTGAATCAGTCTAATAGACATCATAACATAATATCACACTACAAAAATAAAAATTTTGTAAATTTATGAAGGAAAACGGAAAAACTATAAACTTTGTTGGGAAAAGAACAATTCGTATTTAATTTGACTTTTTAAATAAAGTAAGGTTGAAATAAAAATATGCCACTTTGACAAAATTGCGGGGATCGGATATTAACTTATAAAATTTATCCAGGAAACAAATATTCTGTATGTTACTTAATATTAATTGTTGCAATTTTGATAGTTAAAAACCTAATAAATCAAGGAAAACAATAAAAAAAGCATCTTCTTGATTTTATATCAAAGTATATCACAAATTATCGGTTAGATATCAAACACTAAAACATAGAAGCTTAAAGATTTCCCGATAGAGGCACTACAGGTTATTAAGTAGATTTTCAATAAGAAAAATTGGTTAAGATTATACTAAAGTGTTTGAAATACCTACTGAGTAACTTTTTGAACAAACAGGCGATTATTTAATCGGTTGATTAACCGTTATCGATAATCCAACATGCAAAGCTTAAAGAATGTGAAAAAGGTACTTACCTCAATGAAATCCACGAAGTCCGGCGGTGTTATGTGTAGAAGAGACAAACTTGGTCTGATCGAATCAAGAAAATGGAATCCTTTTATATAAAGCATAAGAGTCACCGGAATTTGTTGTCGTAAAGCTCACCCACATTCAGGTGATAAACTCGTTGGAGGCAAAAAGGGATTTAATGCGAAACGATAACGATTTATGACAAGGTTTTGTTAAGGTGTCGCCTGGAATCATTCGCGACAAGTTTGGCGCCAGAAGTTGGCAACATTCGACACATTTAATGTGCGTACTTGTCCGAGCTTTATTCATTAACACGAAGGTATAGGCTTATGGTGGAAAGCTTTGAAGTGTTAAATGTGAAATTTCTTAGGACACATGTACTTGGAGTATGTAGGTGGTTGTCACAATGTCTAGGACTTGAGGCTTTCGTCTCAGTGGACTTACCACGGACGCAATCAAGTGTACACATCAAAATCCTGGCTCCAATATTCTTACATGTTGCTTAATTAATATTCGCAGAATTGCTAAGCGATTGAAGAAGGTTACGTGTAATTTAATCATTTACACCTACGTCCACCGACCAAATTAGATTTGAATAATAACGCCGATGGACTTTCATTCATGGCTACCAAGAAATATAAATTTTCAACGATAAATTTACACGCTCATTTGCATAGTGTTTTGCGCAGCAAAAAAGCTTCTTTCATTCTTAAAACTCCTGTGGTATTAATTTAACAATTATATGAAAAGTTAAGCCAAATTAAAGTAATTAACATCGTTCAACTCCAGGAAGTTATTTCATCAAACTACTCACTAACAATTCTTCGAATTTTAGATCTGAATCACTAAAAATTGATGAAAGTTTTCCAAGTACAACCCGAAATTTGAATTACGCACCATTCGTCAATATCTTTTATAATAAGGAAAAAAATTCCCAAGTTTTATTTTTTGCGCTTTTTGTGGTAAGTTTTTTAAGCTTTGATCAACGAAATAACTATTTTTGAATTGGCGCCAAATTATCGGCGCCATCAATTAATTATTCAAAGCGTGGAATGACGATAACTGAAGGTCGGCAATTACAATATGGTGCGAAAGTTGTACAGCTAATGGTGTTGATTATTTCTTTAAAGCTGTAATAAGAATTGTTGGGGAATTATTTCTTTGGTGCCAACTTAGAACTGATTTTTTTACATTAGTATAGGAATTTGATTATTGAAATTAAAACATATTTTTTTAGAGGCTAAGATTTGCCTACTAATTTCTATAAAGTAAATATTTGGATCGCTTTTTAACTAAGTTGTCCATGCAATTTTCCAAAGTGGGGAATTTGATATCTCAATTTTTCAAATTGAATCAAAAAATAATTCATTTCATCGGTTCTCTGGTAATAGCTGCAATTTAAAGAATCTGTCATCAAGTGATTAGATCAGTTAATTTCTTTGGGTATTTCAAATTTCGTATTTTTTTTTAAAGAATAAATAAAACTTGTAACTTCCATTCATTTTTAAAAACTTTTTATTAGTAAATGAAGTATTAGTTATGATGATTATATGCGAAAAATAATATTTACCAAATGACCTCCTCTTGTAGCTCCCAGACATCCATTCTTTTGCTAAAATTTTTAATGACATTTTGATACAATTGAGGCTTTATCCCACCAATGGCACGAATAATTTCATCCTTTTAAGTATTTGAATCTACTGTTGATTATTCGGCTCAAGAGTACTTTAGCACACCCACAATCTGGCAACGTTGCATTCTTAACTTTGTTTTTAATTTAATTCGCGATATTTTTGTTTATTCAATTCTAATATGGTATATTTCTCTCTTTTGTGGCTAAATTTTCATTATGGACCAATTTAGTCGCAAATTAAATTAAAAACAAAGCCGAAAATGCAACATTGCCAGATTGTGGGTGTGCTAAAGTACACATGAACCGATTATTCTTATAGATCTGGCTTTTCATATAACCCCAAAGAAAATAATCCAACAGTGATAAATTATTATCACATTTTTTTGGTGCCCAATTAACATCACCGTTTTTGCTGATAACACGTCCATGAAATTTGGTACGCAATAAAGTGCCTGTTTTACTAAGAAAATGAGGTGCAGCGCCATCATGTTGAAACCAAATGTCCTCCAGATCAATATACATTAATTCGAACCACCAAATCTCAGTTATCATCCGACGGTATCGATCACGTTTGACAATTACATCTTTACCAGGAGCTTTTTCAAATAAGTAAGGTCCAATTAAATTACCTGGCCTTTATGTACACCAAATAAAAGCACGATGCATAGGATTTCCATGAATAACTCATGAATTTTCCGCACCCCAAATATGGTAATTTTGTTTATTAATATAACAATTAAATTGTGGGCAATAAGGACGAAGTTTCTTGTGGAATCTTATTTATTTTACCGCCAACGTTTCGTCAGTTATTCCTGACTTCTTCAGGGCTCTATAATGAAAACACATAACATTTAAAAATAGCAACAACTATTGTCAAAATTATAAGTAAATAAATTACAATTCATAAGTCTTAGTCTATATAAATCTGAGTTAATTAATGTGAAATCTAACCAAAAAATAATTAAATTTCAATACCATTATTAAAATACTAACGAAAATTTAAAATTACTCCACAAATGTCATAAAAATAAGCTGTGAAATGACCCAACTGGTAGTATTTAAATAATGGTATTGAAATTTAATTATTTTTTGGTTAGATTTCACATTAATTAACAAAGATTTCTATAGACTAAGACTTATGAATTGTAATTTATTTATTTATAATTTTGACAATAGTTGTCGCTATTTTTAAATGTTATGTATTTTCATTATAGAGCCCTGAAGAAGTCAAGAATAACTGACGAAACGTTGGCGATAAAATAAATAAGATTCCACAAGAAACTTCGTCCTTATTGCCCACAATTTAATTATTATATTTAAAAAGACAAGGACTTAAACAACATGGATATTTGTTTATTAATATAGCCACCAAGTTTAAAACATGCTTCATTGGAAAACAATTTTTTTTGAGGAAAATCAGCTGGTTGTTCTATTATAAAATTGACCAATAAAGACGTTTTAAATCATTTTATGGGTTTAGTATCATTGTTATTTGAACCTCATATGTCTTCAAAGCTAGATCCTTAAAAAATACACCATCTTTTTGATATATAATCTTTATATATCTTTTGATATATAATCTTTTTGATATATTTGATAAATAAGTCCAACTTGTAGTGAACGTCGTCTAATAAACACTTCAGGGTATTTAGCCATACTTTCATGAGCCAAATACATATTTTATTGAAACAACCCCTACGATTGTATTTTTTCCGGTTTCTTGAATTATTTTAATAATTCGATCCATAGTGCTTTTATATAAACAATTATGCAATCCATAAAATTGACGTCATTTTCTTATAAGCATTTTTCACAGATCGTTGATTTTCTACAAATTTTTTAACAATTTTATATGTAGGAAATCATTTTCATAAACGCCATACATTACACTTCTCAAATGTTTATAAGTTTAGTTGAATTAAGTGATCTATTTTTATTTTATGTGTAAAAAACGAGCATTTGAAAACACTATTTATAATGATCTTAAAATATTGAATTATTCGTTTTAACAAGGAACTAAACTTAATATAAACCTATTTCATTGTTGTGTTGTCAAATTCTGTTCTCTAAATACCCAAGACACCGGAAATCAAAGTATAATGAGCTTACGAATTCAATTAGTTTTCCCGACAAAGAAAAATCCTTTGGCTAATTTCTAGAACACATTAGAATATCATAACCTGAGTCTCAATCCTTAGTTTTCCAACAAAAGACTATTACTTGGAAATTCATTCTTCATTAAAAAAACCTTCCTGACATAAAATCCTTAGTCTTTTAGTTGGTCCTTTTAAAAAATAAGTTCATTAGAAATAAATCGTTTTTTTCTAATCACAAAAAATCATAGGTAAATTCCTACATTATGATTTACTATTATTATTGTGATATAACTATCTCAATATAAACTTGACCCGATGAAGCCTAATTTTCTAATTTTGTATTTAAATCCAATTTTTAATTTTTTACAAATTTTTTTATGTATCTTATATTATAAATTTTGCGGAAATTTACCAGAATTTTCCACAAATGCTAAACGATTCAATCAACCTTGAACCCGAGCTCGAAATATCTGCACTGAAGTTTTACTTGAATATTGTGGTTTATCGATTTTTTCAATATCATTTCATGTTTATTAGTACAAAAAAAAAACGTTATTTATATATTAACAGTATTTTAGAGTGTTTGAAAATACGGAGATTTCTTAAGAAAATTAGCTTATATACAAGGGATACACATTTATAGGTATATATGATGATTTATGTAGAATACCTTATCCTTAATTTTTCAGCGATTAGAAAATATTTAGAAGATTTAATGGCTACTTTTAGGTCACATGAATTAAACTTAATTCTGTGTTACCAAATTCAAATGAATTTTGCAAAAAAATTAGCTAGTTTTTCCGAATTTTTCGGTTAATATAATTGAGACTGATTTTGGAAATGTAGATTCTTCTTAGAAAACAGTTTTAGGCTAATTTTAAAATTCAAAGTTTTATTCTTTTAATTTTCAACCCATAATATCATTCTATCTAATAAAAATGATTGAGATTTTAGTTCCGGAATTTTTGGTTATTATTTTACGGTCGCTTTTCAAATTGTGAAAATTATCGGGAGAAAATTATAAACTCCGATTCATTGTTATTTTGAAAGGTTAATTTGTTAATTAATTTTGATGGTTTACATTTAAGAATTGAAATAACGGTTTATATTTTTAAATTTTAATTTTGACATAAAAAATTTCTCTTGAATCAAAGTAAAATGAGTCGTTTGAACGATTTGATAACATCAATAAGCAATACCTACGCAAAAAAACTTGATAAAGAATTAGAAAAAGTACAGAAATTGGAGAAAATGAAAGAAATAGGATGAAATTAATAAATAGATTACCTGATAAATGCGATTCTTTATCATCTTCAGCTACTTCTTTTGCAGATGTTAGCAATGATTGTTAAATGAGCTTAAGTGTTATTATTCTCTTAAGCCAGAACTGTCTTCATGGAAAGATATATAACTACCATAAAACGAGGTCGAAAAGCAATTCTATATTCCAATTTAGCTATTCGTATTAATATCGCTAAGCTAAGTGACCGAAAAGCTACCGATATTTTGGATTTGACATTGATATTGCCTGGACTGCAATTTGCCAGACTTCATTATGAATACTATTCTTTTATACACCGTCAAAGAACATATTATATAACAGAGCACTTGCTGAATCTATAAGAAATATTTACACTACAAACTGCGCTTATTGCGCATTATGAAAGGATTAAATCGTTTTAAGCGGTCCCGAAATAATAACTTTAAAAATATTTAAAAACTTTTGGACAAAAATAAATCCAAAAGTTTTAAGGATACAGCATCGAAATCGTGTACTTAGAGTTGTGTTCAAACTTTCGTGGTAAATTTAATTTGTTTTGCACCGAACCTATAACAAAAATTTCATCCTTGGTACGATTACAAGGAAAATTTCATAACTATAATTTTAGGAGAGATTACTCCTGCTGGAATGCACCGTGCACGTCGGATAGCGAAAGCTATATATGAATTGAAAGTCTCAGCTTAAGATTACAACTAAAGAACCAGAAGCCATTACAAATTTTTGTATATTTGTTATATTTGTTTACGCAAGTAACCAAATTATAGTACTTGGGGTTTACATGGTACCTTGGGAATTTAATGCATTCATAAACCAAAATATTTGAAGTTTTCGTTTTTTGTAAAAACCATGAAATTTTTCAACTTAAATGCCATTTAATGCGAATTTATCGGTAAAGTTGGACAGTATGTTGTTTTAATGGAGGGCCATTCCAATTCAGTCGGTCCAGCACTGGTCGCTTGACTATTTTTTTTTCTGATTTTTTTTTACTGTCACCCCAACATATTAGTAGTTCAAATTCATCATTATTTTAATTTTATTGTTTTTAGTTTTCCAGTGGTAGCCATATTAGTTTTACTAGGCGCAGACATTTTCGCACTTTAAAGGGTTTGCGGAAACTTGATTATCTCAGGCCCTATTAGTCCTATCAAAATGAAACTAAAAGCAGTGAGTTCATGAAAATATAAGCTATAAAATTGTAATGAGACGTTTTCACCTAAATGTAATTCTAAGGGGTGAAATTTCAGCCTAAATGTTTAGCTCTCATTTGTAAAAACTCCAATTTTCACGGAAAAATTGTGAAGGAAGGGAAAGAGTCTACAAGTTAAAACATTTTTTTGCATACAATTCAGTACTAGTTGTATTCAGAAACAAAATTTGAAGTCTGAGACTCTAAGCCTTTTTTAATTAAAAAATAACAAAATTTGGAAATTTTCAGAATTTGCAATTTTCTGAACTCAATATCTCTGGTGGGGAACCGGATAAAAATCTGAAATATCACCTCATTATAGTACTGTATGATAGTATTATGCACCTAAAATTTTGAGTTTGAGATTTGACTAGGACCAGAGGTATTGCAAGCACAAAATGTTAAAATAATGCATACTTCAGTAGGTGAATATAATATATTTAACCATTTAATATGTGACCTATACTTGGCCAAAAGGGCATTTTACACAAAATAACATATACTCTGGGCTAAATGTTATTCATATCTTAAATTTAAAACATAAACTTCTTTCTGAAAGCTAATAATGGTAATAATTGTATGTAATGGTAATAAAGCTAATAATTTGGGTACGTACATACATTACTAGCTTTCAGAAGGAAGTATATGTTTTAAATTTAAGATATGAATAACAGTTAGCCCAGAGTATATGTTATTTTGTGAAAAATGACCTTTTTGCCAAGTATATGTCACATATTAAATGGTTAAATACATTATATTCACCTACTAAAGTATGCATTATTTTGACATTTTGTGCTTGCAATACCTCTGGACCTAGTCAAATCTCAAACTCCAAATTTTAGGTGCATAGTACTATAATGGGGTGATATTTTAGATTTTTATCTGGTCCCCCACCAGAGATATTAAGCTCAGAAAATTGCTAATTTTGAAAATTTCCAAATTTTTTATTTTAAAAAGGCTTCAAGTCTCAGACTTCAAATTTTGTTTTTGAATACAACTAGTACCTAATTGTTTGTAAAAAAGTTATAACGTGAAGACTCTTTCCCTTTCTTCAGAATCTCTACGTGAAAATTGGAGTTTTTACAAATGAGAATTTAAAATTTAGGCTGAAATTTCACCCCTTAGAATTACATTTAGGTGAAAACGTCTTGTTACAACTTTATAGCTTATATTTTCATGAACCCATTGCTTTTAGTTTCATTTTAATAGGACAAATAAGGCCTGAGATAATCAAGTTTCCGCAAACCCTTAAAAGTGCGAAAATGTCTGCGCCTAGTATAACAAATATGGCCACCACCGGAAAACTAAAAACAATAAAATTAAAATAATGATGAATTTGAACTACCAACATGTTGGGGTGATAGCAGACATAAAATTATTTTTTTTAAAATGGTCGAGCAACTATTTCATTTATTTTTGGACCACTTTATTTGGACTGATCTTAGAAGAATATAATACCACCAACCAAACGTGAATAAGGCAAATTTTATTTTACAAGCTTTTCTTTCTTATCTTCCAACCAAACTGAAAGAAGAGAAAGGTTTAACTATTACTATTATTTACTATTTTCATTCATGAAATTGTTTTTGGATTGTAATAATCTAATATTTTACATGTATATTTTTGCTTAATTTCGTTAATTTCTATGATCGATAGCGACCCTTAAAAGTATTTTTTTTAAATTCTGTGCATTTTTGAAGTAGATTAGATCAGTCTTAAGGATTGAGAGTAATAAAATATTATATATTTTTTTCTTAGATCTACCATGAATCACTCTAATTTACTCTGTATTCTAATTGACTAAAATTACCTACTTTAAATTAATTGAAGAATTCCTAGAAAAAACGTCGACTCTTCGAATTATCAAATTGAAAACTTTTTCATCCGTTAAAAAAAAAATAAACAAGGTTAATCTAGTTTCCCAGAAAAAAAATAATTTCTGGCCTCTGAAAAAATATATACCTAGTTTATTTCATACTTGTAAAGGATAAATTCTGTTTAAGCGATCTTTTATAAAATTTTCAGGACTATTACATTAAACCTACCTTATATTTGTAATCGCAAACCCAAAATAACCGTCAGTAAGTGCTTATAACTAATTTAAAAAAAAAATCTCAATTTATTGCAAGATATGAGGTTCATGAACCTCCAAGTACATGCGGGATTTAATAAACCCTATAATCGCAATCATTGACCTCAAAATCTCCCAACCCGCAAAATTTGGCTTGTTTTATACATTTTTCAGCGGAAAATAAAGATTCGTCAATTCAAAGTTATGCCATAAAAATGTGCATTTTTTAGTTGCACAAATCTAGCGACCCATTTGTATAGAACAACAAATAGTAAAATTTCTTTTTAAAAAAACGCATATCAATTCTCAATATCCCTAGCCTATTTCTATAATTACTCAATACGGATAGGTATAGGAAATGAATGAAATATTGAAATTCAAATGTTAAATAAAGGGAAATGAAAAGTGGGTAATTCATAACTAACCAAGCTACAACTACACGTTAAAGCTCATTAGAGTAGATCAGGGTTTTAATGAGCCCCTATGTTACATAGACAAAGCTTATGAAGGTGTTATCATAGTAGGTAATCATGTTTTAAGCGTGATTCACCAAAGCACACGTTTAACAGTTACGTTATAATTAACAGAAGTAGGTATGTAGTTCATAATTTGTATATTCTTATCGAAGATTTGCTACAGTGCAACGTGCAATATAATAAACGAATACGTTTATTATATGCAGAATGTAAATGCATAATTTGGAATATTGCGATTTGCTACCGTTTTTCCGTAAGCTTCTTACCTTCAAGCTGGATTATCCTCCATATTATTGGTGTGATTTATTGCTAATGAGTTTATATTGGAAATGAATTTAATTGATACCTACCTGACTATTGTAGAATATTTCATATTTCTATATGCATTGTTTGCAATTGGAAACTAGTAATATCAAATCAGTTTTTATTCGGTAACAATTGAACCAATAGAATATTAACAAATTATTTTTATTTGACCGCTTAATGAGTAAATGTTTGATAATTTTCTTGTAAATATTTGCCATGCGGGATATCAGACATATAATTAAAAGGACAATATGTTTTTTTTTTTTTGAAATTGATGTATTAAAACGTGGAATAATCGATTTCCTGCAAATGAATCTAGATGAGTTGTATGGAGAACTTTGAAATATTAGAATTAACGAATTAACATTTTTTTATTAATTGTTGCAGGCTGGTCCAGAAGTTTAAGAAGATTTTAAAAGCAGTAAGCAGAAAAGGTAAGTTTTTACACTGTAATTTTTTATATCTTGACTTATGAAGTTTGCGTTCTTAAACGAAAAATATTTAAAAAAAACATAAATTAGAATTAAGTTGCTAGAAATTAGTTGCCACTCGAAGGATTAGGAATACAAAGGAAAACAATTTCTAGAATCGTAATTATGGAAAAACGAATGATACAGTCAATTAAATTAATAGGTAGTTCTTCGAAAATTTCCAAAAAATAATTCACCTTTCTTTCCCAAGAGCAGGGGTGGGCAAACGGTCGATCGCAGGAATTTTAAATATTTTTTTAAGGCTTATTTCAAAACTTTTACCTATAAGTGTGCTAAGAAATTGACAATGAAACTTTTTTATTTTCTTATTTTCAAAAAAATTGCCCAATCTGCATAGGGTTGCAATAAGTGCATTCAATCCATAGCCAATCACATGTAAGCACTAGTCCCAGTAGATTAGTGCTGTATAAGTACAAAGATTGACAATGAAACTTAAATTTAAAATTAAATAATAGGTTTATCGATTTTCAAAGTGCTTCTAATGCTTACTTCAACTCAATCTCTCTTTTTAAATTTGTATTTTTTTTAATTTAACCCGTTTTTCGAAGTCAATCGTATATAAATAAGACAAATATTGTCGATCAAACCTGTATTAAGTTTTCCCACCCCTGCCTTAGAGGATATATCAACCTTTTTTTGTATAATAAGCACCAAATTGTTTTAGTTAATTTATATAATTTAAACTTAAAAATTGCGAATTATAAATAAAGAAAAAGATCAATTAAAGTAATAAGAAATTTGATAAGAAAGATTAACTGAGCGGAATTTTCTATTCAAAATATATTTTCTGAGAATTTATATTATGCATTTTCATGAGCCATTCTTGGTCTATGGATTAATTTTAATCTAAATCTAATGTCCTTGTTAAAGAAAAACGAACGTTTCCAGGTTTCATTCTACCATATTAGGCGTTTTAAAGCTGCATCTACAATTGCAGTAGGACTGTTTGTATTGAAAATGGTGTCCAATTAACCCAATAAAGGTTGTCCAAGGTTGTTATAAGGTTGTCCAATACTCATTAACAGGTAACAATAGCCTGCTATAGATCAATATCCTGTTATTTTACATATCGAGAGCTACTATATTAGATTAGAATAAATCCATATTAACATCCCCAGTGGCGAATTTAAGTCTGAAGTCGCCCTAGATGATCTTACTGATTTCACCCTTTTTGCTCCGTAACAAGTAGGATATCAAAATAAAACATCTAATTTTCAAATCAAATATTTAAGTTTATTGAGTTAAAAACACATAATTTTTTTCATATTACTTATTAATTCCATTATTTTTTTTCAAAGTTTAATATAATTCACAGCTTTTTTCGAGCTTCACTTAAGATATTAACATCCTCTCCTTAACTTTGGGCTTACGTAAAAATGTTGATTTTATCATCGTAATTGATTTTTCACACTAATTAAGCTTCAATATATAGTAAAGCCTGAGCATTAAGTCTAGCATTGCCAATACCTGCACATTAGTAGCTTTTTATCCGTCCTCGAGTGGAAAAAGATCTTTTTCCTGAACAATTTGATGTTTAGATTAAAAAAAATGGGAAAAGCAATATTAACTTAGGGTAGGTACACATCTCTTATAGATTCCGTGAATGCAATTCATTCCATATGTTTTGTGCGAAGAAGAAATATTTAGTATTTTGTAATGAATCTTTAAATAAATATTGTTTGTGAATATTTTCATCTATTAAGGCCTCGCCTAAATTATCAATATAGTACAATGTTTTAGATAAATACAATGTATTTTGATTACAAAGGTTCACATAGGACTTTAAATATTTTGACAAAAATGGATCGAATTTAGCAAAAAGTTATATGGTTTTTATGAAAATAACTATTATAAGGATGTTCAATTTGTTCTGTATGTTCCCGAAATGACAGTCCTCTAGTTACCAGTAATACAATTGAAAAATGTGATGTGATAAATTGTAAAGTAAATTCAATAAAATAATTATTTTAGATACTTTATTGAAGATGTTCCATACATTCATAGCAAAACTAGCACAAATCAATTTTTGATTTCGAATTACTCGTATATTATTTTGTCTCTAAAATTTTGGCCTGTCGAACAATTTGCCGCCCCTAAAATCGTGCCCTAGGTCGACCCCTAGGTCGGGGCCTCACGGGCCTAAGCTTAAATCCATTACGGTTAACATTAGATTATAGCAAAATAGGTAAGAAGAAATGATTAATAAATTTTATTTTATGATTTTAACAATTGAACAATTGAAAATATTTATTTTATTCTGAGTGTATTAAGGAAAATTGAAGTTTACTAATGGCGTCGATGTAGTTGATGGTTGTCCAGTAATTGGAAAATAATATTAAGATAATTGATCCCTAATTTCTTCTCTTCGAAATATCAAAAAATAGTATTGTGGAAAAGAATTTTCTGTACACATTTTAAGGGTGGATCACCGTCAGAAAAAAAATCATTTTTTTTTATAAATGTCTTCTTATAATATTCAAGAATAACGTGTTAAAAGGATTGGAATAGCTAACTAATGTATTTTCACTGATAAAAATTGAATAAATTGATAATAACATAAAAAAATATCTTAAAAAAACTTTAAATGCGTTTTTCTTGAAATCAACTTTTTAAAACTGGGAGACAAGATTTCTCAGAAACTATCCAACGGATTGACTTGAAACTTAAGAATGTTATAGTTCAACACGTCTTCTTGGTACTGAACCTCTAAAATTGGTCAAACCTCCCCCCCTCAAAGTGGGAGAGGGGGAAAGGTTCAAAAAAAGGTCGTTTTTTTTAAACTTTTTTTTCAAAGTCGCGCCATTTTGTGAATTTTCAACTTGTTTCGGATTTTCGAGGTTCAGTACCAAGAAGACGCATTACCAAACCCTAAATTCTTTGGAAAATCATGATCCGACTTCCGGTTTCCGAGAAAACTTGTCTCCCGTTTGCCTCCTCATTTTTGAGGACCCTTTTTCAAAGCGCTGTATAAGGGGGAGGGCGGGACATATCGGAGCAAATAAAAAAAAAATAGTTCAAAACTTTAACTTTTACATGCCGAAGACCGTTTTTAATATCTCTAAAAAAAAAAATGACAGCAGTTTTAAAAAAGTCATTTTTATTTACGTTCTGACGGTGATCCACCCTTAATACTTTATTTTACTTATTTTACACATTTTAATGTTGATGTACTTTTGCTTTCTTCATTTTCCATTTCATTTTGCTTCTTCTACAATAATCCGATCTTAAATCATAGAGCCAGAGATATTAGAAACTTTCCAAATTACAAAACCGCTTTCTTTAAAGAAGCAGTCTTTGAAACCACAATAACAGCTCCGATAATACATTTTCTTTCATCGTTTTGGGATAGATTCCAGCCTTTGGGTCTGGAAGTTAAAACTTTAGCTTACAATTAAGATAAGTTTAAATCCGAAATCAGATCATCAAGACCTTGTTGATTGGGAAATTATAGTTTGAGTTGGGTTTAATCCAGTAGTATAGCTTTAGGCCATATCTGCATATACTGGAACTACAGGCTTTTGAGCTTTGAGCGTTGTGAAACATCTGCATATACATAATGTCTTTATATACGACTTGAATGAAGATAAGGATTCCTGTAGTGGGTCCAATAGAAAGCGAAAATAAGAATTTGAAAGTTTTTGCTATATATTTGAATTTTGCATGTGGAAATGCACGATATTCTCGAATGAGATTTTTAATGAGATTATTCAAGTAATGACGTCCAAATTAAACGGATTTTAATCTGAATTTGATAGAAGTTTTGAACTGCATACTATTTTAATTAATCAAAAACCTTGGCTAATATGTTTGAACAAAAAGTCTTTCAATTAGTGACTTAATTCACTTATGGATTTGAAAGACTGGAACCGCAAAAAGAAGAGGTTTAAATATTATTACAATTTTTTTCATCATTTAAATGTGAATGTTATGTGAACCGTGCATAAAGTTCACATTCCCACGAATAAATAAAAATATTTAGTAAAAAAACATATCAAAATATTTAAATACTAGATACGAAATGGGAGAAACTCATTAAATAGAATTTCTCGTTTTTCTTGCCAATCTGAAAATATGATGTACACCAGGATTATGTGGTTGAATGAAATACGCATTGTTATAAATGGATTAATATCATTTATTGTTATTAACACAGATAAACTACTCCTAAATGCTAGTTACAGCACAACATTTTGTTTAATATAAAACACACAGATTTCATATTATTTTATAGATAGTAACAGCTCGACTGATTGGCCATGACCGACTATATTCCACATATGTAACATTTAAAACACCTGTCATGTCCTACAGAGATCGCTAACTAGAATTAGTATAAAGATAAATATTATCTTTTCACCATTGAATTTAGTTTTTAAAAGATTTCCTCGTTAAATATTTTTTTGTTGTCCAGAAACATTCTTATGTGGTGAACATAGAAAAATACTTTGTTTTTATATCATTTTTTTTTTAAAAAATCTTCTGCCTTAAGAATTATTTTTTTTTTTTTTGTACAAGGCACCTTTAATATACTTTTTTTTACGTACATTCAATAACATAAAACCACACCTAGTAAATAGTTTCGTAAAAACTGTCGTCAGTCCGAATTGAAATTTCAATGATCAATTTATAAATTATTACTACATGGAGATGCTTTCTAATGATTTCAGTTGAATCGAATTGACTGAACTAAATGTATACGTGGAAATATATGGGGTTTACATTAGGTTTAGTTGTTAAAATTAATCGTATAATAGGGACGATATATAATTTCTATTATTCAGTGATTGTCAAGAGAATTCTGAATGTACACAAAAATGGGTACAGAATAAAAATTTTCTCGAAATTAATTTTAAGGAAAATCAAAGGCTACGAAATATTGGAACTGTAAATGAATCGATTTTTTGTCATCATAAGCGAGCTAGTCTTCCGATTTAAATAAGGGATTATTAAGTTTCTAAACTAATTATAAGGGAAATTATTTTTTTAAAGCCTTGGGCGGACTAAAATCTGATTTTATGTGCTTCGCACACAAGACATAAGAAAACGCGGCATATTTTTATAGTCAAAAAAGTGGTTTGGTTAAAAACTTTCGGTAGTATAAATCCAAATTTATCTTGAAAAAGTCGATTTTTATGGGTCAAAGATAAAGAATAATATATTTATATGATTTTTATTCAGAAACTTATAGCCCTGTCTTAAAATATATGCCATTATGGAAAAAAATATTCACCAGTATTTGCCTTTTTATATATTCTAGCGAGATTAAGGAATCCGTAATCGCAAAATTAGTAAGGATTATTTTTAAGAGGACTCCTCTTTGGCAATTTTTTACTTTTACTTAAATCATTGTATATTATTTTAGTTTTTATCTCATGATAATTTTAAAAGGGTAGTCAATTCGTGCCCCATTTTTTTCTTGGACGAAATTTAACTTAGATTTGGGCAAATTTCTGTTAAGTAAATTATGTTTAAGGTTTAATAGTTAATAATAGAGAACTTTTTAACTTTTTACATGAAACTCAATCCTTATTTAAATTAAATAGTCTGCATTGTCCATTGAAATAATGGATATGATTGCAAAATGATAATTTTACATCTAAAATGCACCAAAAATGGAACAGCAAACATTTGGGTATAAGAATGAAAATTTAGAAGTAAAATAAGTCCAAATTGTGTACAAAGTGTTACATTTTCGAGACCAAACAATTTGTTACTGATTTTAGACTACCTTCACTATAAATCAGCGATGAACATTTCTCGTTTTCCCCCCAAATAATTAAGAATTTATTCATAACTTTAATTCGATTACGTAATCAAGTTTATACCAGTAAATTGATTTCTCCAATTCCCATTTGGATAAAATGAGCTTCTGCTCCAATGTCTGCACAAATATAATGCTTTAATTATCCGTTTTTTCAATTAGTGATATAATTTACATAAGAAAAGCATGTATTTTTAAAAAAATAATATGAAAAGCATTTGTTTAAGAACTTAACACAAGGGATGGTTTTTATTCATTGATATAAACAAAATACTTATTTGAGAATTAACTTTAAAGAAATAGGCAAAGATTAATTGGACAAATGTATTAAAAAGTTTACACTTTGCATATGTAACTACAAGTTGCATTTTATTAGAGCAGATTTAGTTTTAAAACTTTTGGATATTTACAGCCTGACTATTGAGTACTTTTAAAACTAAAAGTCATAGAAGTTTTATATTCTTTATTATCTAAATGATTTAAATATTCGAGAATTCAAACTACAGTTTTAAATATGAACTTTTATTACGTCTTCAAAAATCCAACTGGAATGCTATAAATTGTACTCCAAAACGCGTACGGGAATGCACCGGAAATACCATATGACGACAGAATAGTAAACACCTGTAAAAACAGCACTTACTCTATAAATGTTTTGCTTTTTCATTTACTTTTCTAAACATTTTTAAGACCTCTCTTTACCTAACTACCTATTAAAATCGACTTTCAGAGAATAAAAATGGCTTCGAACTTCCTTAGACAGCATTATGAGAAACCAATTGTTTGACTATTGGGAAAAAATATTTAATTATTCCCAAAAATTCGATTCATTTACATTGAATTACTTTAATTTTCATACAATTTTACTTGTTTTTTTTGTAGTTCTAATATATAGATTGATCATAAAGTTGATAGAGATACAATTTACATAATGTCGTAAAAAATACATGAATACATACGGAAAACGCAACGTTTTCGTATTCTACATTTATTTTTTTCTTGAAAAATGATCACCAAAATATTTAATAAAGGTCATATTGATGCTTCATTTATATAATTCAGTATAAATAAATATCTATAATTTATAATTACTTTTTTTTGATATACACAATAATAAAATTTTCACGTATATTTATTACAATATATATATATACTCCACGTGTTATTTTTTATTAAATATATTGATGATTTCGATAAAAACTATTACCGCACAATTTAACATGTACAAAGCATTTAACATCAAATAGTTTAAAAATAGTTGTAAAGATTAAATTTGCCGTAAAATTTTTGGAAATAAATCTTAATATAAAGAGAATTGATTGACAAGATGATTACTTTATAAGTAAAATATGTTTAGTATAAAAATATCGAAAGAATTAAATCGAAAAAAATATCACAAAAAAGGAGTTTGATTAGAGAAAAGAAAATACCTAAAAAAATATATATAGATTTTCTTTCAACTTAGATTGTAAGTGAAAATGATTGAAATTAATGTTTCTTTTTTTAAATACAAATATATTATGCAGCGCACAACTATTTATAATACAAGTATCACAGAATACTTAAAAATATATAATATGTTTGAAGGAAAAGGTCGAAAAAATTTCTCAAGGGAATATTTGGAGTTTTAAGTATGCGAGCAATTCATTGGGATAAGACTTCAAAAATGATACAATATACAAATTGTACGGTATGTCCAGTATAAGAGATTGAATTAAGATTTATGTTTTTTCGACTTATAAATCGGCGGATGTACTTATAAATCCAAATATCGGTTTTCCTCTCGATTGGTTTCGTCTGTTGGGTATGAATAACGACGTAGCACAACAATTTCCTTTAGATATCGAATAGAAAAGTTGGAACAAATTTACTGCTAAGACATGCCGGACGAGGGATCATCCATGTCGGAGGCGACAATGGCAGCCGAGCCGTCCGACATTTGATATCTATTTTGCCGATTATTTGTGCTAGAATATAACGTCTTTGAATATTTCCTATTGTTTATGTCGTCGACAAATATTGGCTCGGACGTATCCAAGGTTTTTCCGTACACGTGCTCGTTTGAATCGCTGAATTTCGACGTTCGACTTTGTGACGGAATCGGATTTCCACTGAAGTTATTCGTCACTTTTGATTTGTCGTCGAATTGCGATTTTTTCTCGCCTCCAAACTCGGCCGGATCGAATTCCTGGAATGCTATTTGATACTGTGGACTGTCCGTATTTTTCAATTTCGATATTCGATTCGTCACGATTTGTAAGTGCCGTAGCACATAGTCTTCGCCGGGTGCTAGTTGATGTGCATGTGTCAAGCACGCCTGCGCCTGCAACAATTTTCCTCGTTCCACATATACCACACATAAATTGTGCAGTCCTTGTATATTAACGGGATCCAATTGTAATATCTTTTTGTAACACTAAAAAAGAAAAATATATTTAGTTTTGGAAAATTCAAATCTCCAATGATAGAAAAAAACAAGAAAAACAAGAAAATAGTCTTACATTCTCCGCAGCATCCAAGTCTTTGATATTATTAATATAAATATCGCCCAAAAGTATCAACCCTTTAATATGATCGGGATGATATTTAACAAGTTGATTGAGAAAAGGGGCCGCTTCCAGCGGCCGATGGTCATCAGCCAGCAAAAGTGCCAGATTGAACAGTGCACTTCGGAAATCTGGTTTCAGATGTACGGCCCGTCGGAACCAATTTTCGGCGTTTTCGATATCCTTATCGTCCATCGCAAGCATACCAAGATTGAAGTGTACACGTTCATTACTGCCGTCTTTGGCGAGGAGTTTAAGGAGTCGTTCCCGTGCGATACGACGCAATTCGGGACGTCCAAGCTCTTGCAATAATATCGCAGAATTCAACAAAGCTTGTTCGTGTTCTGGATCAAATTCTAAAGCTTTGTCTAAATACGCCAACGCTTGCGACGCTTTTCCTTGCTCCAAAAACACGACACCCAACTGAAAATAATTTGTTTTGAGAAACTGATATTAAAAATGCATTTATTTTAATGAAAATTTGGAACGGAATTGTGATAGAAATGACTAGTTTTTGGTAAATAATATTTTAGCCGAGTTTATAGTTTCTCTTTGTTCTAATAAACACCTCGCCAATCCAATGGTTGATGGAATCGGTTGAATTTTCGTAGGTACCTCAATCGGAAAGAAAATAGAGTTTTCTGGCTATAACAGGTTTTTCTTTAGAGATTTTCTAAATCCAATGATGGCACAATCTAGCTACTGTGTCGCTGAGGATTGTACCGTAAAAATTTTCCTTCGAACTCTATCCCAACGGTAATTATAAAGTTTTTTGTATGAATAATTGGACTCTAATTACTTCACTAATGAAGCAGCAAAAACGGCCATAATTTTGAATCTGTTGAGGTATAAACGATTTTTTTTGCGGATTCTTCCGAGTACTGGCCTTTAGTGAATGGTACCGTTTGAATTTTTGTTTGTACCTCAACCAGAAATAAAACAGAGTTTTCCGGGTAGTACTGGTTTTCCATGGGAGATTTTCCAAATCCAACGACGGTAACATTTAGCTACAGTATTGTACCGAAAAAAATTTTCTTCTAACTCTATCCCAACAGTAATTATATAGGTTTTTGTATGAATAATTAGACTCTTATTACTGCACTGTTGAAGCAGCAAAAACGGCCATAATTTTGAATCTGTTAAGGTATAAACGAATTTTTTTACGGATTCTTCCGAGTACTGGTCTTTAATGAATGGTACCGGTTGAATTTTTGTTTGTATCTCAACCAGAAATAAAATAGAGTTTTCCGGATACTACTGGTTTTCTTTGGGAGATTTTCCAAATCCACCGACGGTAACATCTAGCTACAGCATTGTTGAGTATTGTACTGATTTTTTTCCTTTTAACTCTATCCCAACGGTAATTATGATGGTTTTTGTAGTAGTAATTAGACTCCAATTACTTCATTGCAGTTTCTACAGAGAAGTTATGAAAGTCTAATTACCCGTACAAAAATCATCATAATTACCGTTGGGATTGCGTTAGAAGAATTTTTTTTTTGGTAAAATCCACAATGACATAGTAGGTAGATTGTATCATTGTTTGATTTGGAAAATCTCAAAAGAAAAAACAGTAGTACCCGAAAAACTATTTTCTTTCCGGTAGAGTAACAAACGAAAATTCAACCAGTACCATCAACTAGAGACAGCACCCGGAAAAATCGGCAAAAAAATTCGTTTGTACCTCAAAAAATTCAAATTTATGACCCATTCTGCTGTTTCAACAATGAAATAATTTGAATCTAACAAAAACCTTTGTAATCACCGTTAGGAAAGAGTTCGAAGGAAATTTTTTTCAATACAATACTCAGTAACGCAGTAGCTAAATGTAACCATCGTTGAATTTGGAAAACCTTTAAAGAAAAACCAGTAGTACCCGGAAAACTCTACTCACGTAATTAATGGATACCATCATATTGGCGAATGTATTGGATTCGATTGGATGGCAGAGTGTAGAAATTTTTAAACCAAAATCCTTTTTTTGGTGGAATAACAGTACCATTAAATAAAAACGCACCATGGTTTTCAATACAATAGGAAAATTTCAACAGGAGGAGGAGACCACAAGGAATAGAACCAGTGGCGTAGCTAGGTAACCAAGGGCCCTGGGGCAAATTAAAAAATGGGGCCCCACTGCTATGTAAACTGATTAGGTTTTACCAAATAAATATATGAAATATACAAATACTTTAAAAATGCTAAGCTACTTAAGCTTTTTTTTGTGCACTGCAGGGCAGGTAATACAAATATTAAACAGTACCAACATAAATTACAATTAATACTTGGTGTAGGTTTGGCTAATAAAACGAAGTAGAGAAGATTCAAGGGTTTATTATATAAAGGTCAGGTCTACCAACTTACTAAATAACAATTATATTTACAATTTTTTCCTAGCTTTAGTTTTCACAAAAGTATCAATGACTTCGTTTAAATCCAGACTTGATAAATTTCCAAAAGTTTAGTTCGATCGAGATTTCTGGTAAGAATTTGAGGGCCCCGGGGCACTGCCCTGCCTAGCCCCTAGGTAGCTACGCCACTAAATAGAACTAAAGAAAAAGGAAGACTTTTATCCTTAACGACACAGTAACTAAATTGAACCATCGTTGGATTTAGAAAATCTCTATAGAAAAACCAGTATTACCCGGAAAACTCTAATTTCTATCCGGTTGAGATACAAACGAAAATTCAAAGGTTTCCCTCAACTAGATATCAGTACCTAAAAAAATCGTTTGTACCTCGAAAAATTCAAAATTATGGCCCCTTTCGCTGTTTCAACAATAAAGAAATTAGAGTCTAATTACTCATACAAAAACTATCATAACTACCGTTAGGAATGCGTTAGAAGGAAAATATTTTTGTTACAATCCTCAACGACACAATAGCTTAATTGTATCATCGTTGGATTTGGAAAATCTCTAAAGAAAAACCAGTAGTACCTGGAAAACTCTTCTCCCGTAATTAATGGATGCCATTTTATTGGCGAATGTATTGGATTCGATTGGATGGCAGAGTGTAGAAACTTTTAATACAAAATGCTCTTTTTGGTGGAATTACTGTACCATTAAATAAAAAAAGCATGATGGTTTTCAATAAAAAAAAAGAAAATTTCAATAGGAGGAGGAGACCACAAGGAATAGAACTAAAGAAAAAGGAAGACATTATAAGGATCAAATTGATATGAATATGAGTGAAAGAGGAATTATTGGAATTAGATAGAAAAAAAAAGACATTAAGTTTCTTGAGATGTTTACAGAAAAATACGAAATAGACAGAAACTTACGTTATAATAAATATCCGGATTGTTGCTGTCATAAAGCAAAGCTCTCTCGTAAACCTCCTGAGCTTCTTTGGTTCGATTAAGCTTAATTAAAATGTCGCCTCGATTTATGTAGGCTTGCGTATAATCCGCACGCATGCTGATCGCTTGTCGGTAAAGTAAATCGGCTTCTTCCAGTCGCGTAACATTTCGCGATATGAGATTGGCGAGATTCAAGAAGACATTCAAGTGGTTCGGTGCGATTCGCGCCTGGTAAGACTCGCCCGGCTTGGCTTTTGGTAGCAAAGATTTGGCTTTTAAGTAGGCGTCTTCCGCTTCTTTGAACATTTTCAAATGGTTATAAGTGCGGCCGACATTAATGTGGGCACCCACGTCGTCCTGTTGCACGCTGACGGCCGTGTGAAAGTACTGAAGCGCCTCATGGTAGCGCCCCTGGCCTTCCAATGCGTGGCCAACGTTATTGAAAAGTTTCGCATTACGTTGGTTCACTTTCAAGCCCGACATGAAAATCGTGTACTCGGACTCCCAGTCCCAATTACGGAGATAGGTTTTTGTTCCGTGAAACAGCAGTAACGTTGTCAGCGCTATATATGTGAGTCTTTTGTGTTGTTTTTCCGAAAGTAAATGAAATCCGTAGCCAATTAGCATACAGAATCCCATTGACGGCATGTAGAGCACTCGTTCCGCAATAACAAACCCGACTGGGAAAAATAAATTCGACGCTGGCAGAAACGGGAATATCAAAAACGAGAGACTCTGAAAAAAGAAACGTGGGGGGATAAAAATTGTTTTTAATGCTCGACTTAATAACCGTGATGCATATTTGATGGTTTATATAATTATTTAGATTAGCATCATAAAAAGTTTTAATGTTGCCAAGTTTAGCGAACGCGGACGTGACAGGGTGGGACGGGGAGGGGGGGGGGGTGTTTGTTAATTTAAATCGTAACAGTAAAATGTCAGAGATGAGCTAACAGGAAGATTTAACAATCACTAATGCACACTTTAGTGCTACTTTAAATATATGCTCTACGTAAAGGCGGCAAGAGTTAAAAGGCTATTCAAGATTTCCCCGAAGAACTAATTATTGAAAAGTTCAAAAATTTTAAAAAAGCTAATTCTATTTTAACTAAAATTGTGGTCTTTGTATGATTTGTCTTCATATTTCTAGAATCAAATTGAGATTGAAAAAATTTAAATAACAGTAAATTGTACATTTAAAATAGAACCGAAATTTTGTATTATCTATACTAATATATAAAATGCTTACGTCTGTCTGTACATTGCGATTTTGAACCAAATTTTAGAGTAAATATTTGTTTCAAAAGTCCCTTATTCCAAATTTAACATTTTTAAAATTTTTGTCTGTCTGTCTGTGTGTCCCGATTTAACTAAAGAACAGAACAACCGAATTAAATGAAATTTAGTATTAAGATACAACACAATTTCCCACAGACTATTGGCTACGTATCATTCCAAAAAAATAATAAGGGAAGGTATTCCCTAGGGATGAAAACAGAAATTTTTACACTAGACAGATGAGTTATATATCATTGGAAAGGTAATTTAAAGTTGGAAAATAATCTGTAAAAATATTTTTAGTTGAACTGATAAAAAGCACAGTAAATTGAATTTACTGTTTAAAAATTGCCTCTTTGAAATATAAACCTTTATATATATAGAACACATGGTTGGTGTTAATAGCGTAATGGCTTACGTATCTAACATTCTGATGCTCCTAATTATAAAGACGTGGTTCAAATTTATCAAATTTTTTTTTTTTTTACAAAATTGTTGTAAATAGACCCTTAGAGTTGCTCAATAAGGAAATATTAACGAAAAAAAGTAATAGTAGAAGTAGCAATAATAATAATAGTGATAAAACTTAAAGTAAATACGCTTTTAAAACCGTGCATACATAATATCCTGTATTTATATATCCCCTCTGACTGATGAAATTTTAATATTCGATGTATTCCTTTTAAGAAGTAGACCTCTGATAAGATTTTTTTTTTTTGAAAATTCCTACCCTAAAAGAGTAAAAAGGATGACTAAGTTTGTATGAGAAAATGTAGGGTTAATCAACAATCGAAATTTTGAATTTAATACGTTTAATTAATAAATAAAAAATTAATTAACAATAAGTTTCTGTTTTTGTTATATCATTTTAACTACAACATTTTAAATAACGGCATTTCACTTAATTAGTATGAAAGTTTAGGTGGTAGGTACTTACACCAAATACCACAGAGGCGGTTTTTAATTTTTGTTTCTTTTTCAACAATCAATTTTTTTTAAAATCTAATTCTTTTGAACCAATGATTGTGACCTGGAGCAATTATTTATCATTAAGGGAGCAATTTTTTGTCATATATTTCATTATCAATCGAAAAATAAAATCTTTCAAACCAACTTTTCTTCGGTATTTAGAAAAATTTGAAAATCACTTATTGTTATTGAAAATAAATAAAATATTCGGATTTCTTTCCACGCTTTCTATCTATTTCCAACAATTTTGTATGTACAACGTCAAAATGTGCGATATCGAATTGCTTTTTAGTCATGATAATCAAAATAAAGGACATTTTTTTTCTCGTTTTTCATTGTATTTTACAATATAAATGTATATTTGTGTCTATAAAATTTGGAAAGTGTTATAAGAAAAATAATAATTTTCATATGCCACTACAAATAGCAAATTTAAATAGAAAATATAATCTACACCTACGTTACGCAGACGAAGTCGCAGGGATCAGCTAGTCTATTTTAATATTATAAAGAGGAAAGATTTGATTGTTTTTTTGCATTGAATAGGCTCCGAAACTACTTGACCGATTTGAAAAATTCTTTCACTGTTGGGAAGCTACACTATCTCCGTTGAACATAGGCCATATTAAATTTCCAGTTTATTAAATGTGTCTTTTTAAAGTCGACAAAATAGTGTTTTCAGGTATGATTATGTTTTTCGTAAAAGAAATAAGAGAAATAAAAATGTTCATATACCAATACAAATAGCAAATCTGAGAAGAAAATATAATCTACCCCTACGTTACGCAGACGAAGTCGCGGGGATCAGCTATATATACGAAAAATTCAAGTATATGCTCAATTGGTGATATGAAATAACATAGTTAAAACTTGAAGGCCAAAATGAGAGAATGGCAGATATAAATACATCGTTTAAGTAATCTGAACCGGTTTGAGGCATTTATTATTTGTTGTGAATTATAAATGCATTAACACCTTTTTCCGATTCCATAAATTACACCTTTGAATCTGCATTTTTCTCATTACCATATTATTTATTATCGCAAGTTGAGAACAGATAAAATTCTTTTCAATTTCACACCTGTTTGGAATTTATTCGATTTTGCTCACGATAAGTTATTATGGAGCAAAGGTCAAAAAAATTGTACTTTAATATTTGTCTACCTGAATTCTACCGTATGATTGAAGAACAGGTTAATCGATTTCGATAATATTATATTTTCAGGTACATGTTAGTGTTTCCCCCCCAAAAAAAGTATAATGACGGTCACAGACAAGTCTAATCTAAATAGTTGTACCAATATTTTATTCTGATTTCACTTATGGTTCCAATTTAAAGACAGCTTTAATGATTTAATAGAAACTTTTTACGATATCGAAAAATCAGCATACATGAAACCAGGGGTGGCCTATACATATGATATTGCGGACCACTTTGAAAATGCATCATAACTCCGGGAGCCTCTTTTGAAGTTATATCTCTAATTCTCCATACTAAATTTAGATACACTGTAATCATTTTGATATTTCGGTTTTCACCAATTTTGTCATTATAAAAGGTATACATTTTATAAAAGCCTGATGCATATCGCGGGTCGAAAAAATTTTCAAAGGTGTCTTTTGTGGTCCGCGGGTTGGCCACTTTTGACAACCTCTGATTTAAATAAACAATGAATAATGCATGTTTTATCTATATATATAAAATTGTGGTGTTGGTTTATGTAGATTTCAAAAACTCATAAAAATTATCATTGATTTAGCTCAATTTTTGTCAGGATATATAATTCGCTTCAAAGATTGATTTTATCTTTTTCTTGTGTCGAAAACATACTTGCGATCGCAAGAAAACGGCTTTTTCAACGGCCAATACAATAGCCGCTAACTGTCAATACTGCATTGTTATGATAGTGCAGTGATTTTTAAAGGTAGAGCAAATTTTCTCTAAACGTAATTGATAAACATATATCTTGAAAGTAAGTTATAATTGGTAATTATAAGTGAGGGATACTACGGGTTGATACGGGAGGTGATTCTAATAATTCATAAGATTTTTTTGCTAAATTCAATTTATTTATTTACATCCATAGGCTGGCAAGACAACGTCTGCCGGGTTCAGCTAGTTAATATATAACCCTAATGATCTTATATGACTCATCTAAACAGTGTCCTGAAATCCTGATCCAGGATTGTATAGGGATTTGGAACGACAATTGTAACAATTAATGGGGAATTAACCAATATGGTGCTTATAAGCTAAATCAAATCGGATGAAATCAATTAGTGTTACCATTCTTTAAAAAGTCAAGAACTGGTAATGGAATTGGAAAGAAATGAAAATATTTTTATTTTTCATTTAGCTATTATTGTAGTATAATACTATGGGGATTAAATCTTTTATACCTACTACAATATATAGTATGTATAAGCGGGCGTTATAATTCATAATGCCCGTGGTCAAGGGTAACCTATTAGAAATACATTGGAAATTTGAGGGCATTATTTTTCATAATGCCCTCAAATTTATATTTTGCTAAGAAGGTTTGACTTCAATATGAATTCAATTTAATATTTTCCATGGAAACTTGAACTTCATATTATTATCAGCTTTGAATTCATTCTGGGAATTTAGAATTGAGATAAAATTTATTTTTTCTTTCGAATTAAATGGAAAATAAAAGTTTGTATGCACCTCAGACATTATTAGGTGATAATGCCCATCGAGCGACATAAATCCCTCGACATACAACACTTTCCAAATACCCCCTACCCCTGATTTTAAATACCGTTCAACTTCTGATAGTAGGAGCCACTAACTTTAGTTCAAAAAATTTTCTTTTAGTTTGCTGGTTTTCAGGAGATTTTCGTTCACTAAAGTATTTAATTCTGCATACGTATTCGGATTTCCAGGTTTAAAATTTGTGAAGGCCGAAAATTTTATGCTCATAGATAAACGTTACTCTATCTTTTTCAGATATATCTATTAGAATTAATATTTTTAATTCGCTTTAATCAAGAGACTTCCTCCCCGAACACATTTAAATATAAGTTAATGATTATGGTCGCAATTTGAATATTATATCTAAATATAAATACCGAAAAATGTTAGCGAATTTTTTTATTGAAATTAATAACTAAAATTACTCCCTAAATACTTCAGCAGAAGACATAATTGTTCCAGAATAACATTGATTGTTGGGAACTAATTTGGGATTATTGATTTTTCTTGTTTTTTTTTTTTACCTGGCAAACAAACAAAAATCGCTTTATTGGTATAAGTTCCAAAAATATTTACATACTAATTTTGTAAAATACTGTTATTTTTATGCATATAACCAAAACAAACCCTAAATTTTTGTTTCTAAATATTGATCAATACTTTGTTTTTCTCGTATATGAAAACATAAGAGCAAGCCATGATATATGAAAACAAAAGAACAGTTATTGATTTTAAACAATGAAACTATCAATACAATAAAATAAACTCAATCCTTGATCTTCAAAAAACATAAAATTTTTATAAAAAGCTGTAATAATATTTTGTTTTTAACGAAACTTTGATTATTGAGTCAGAAATTTTGATTGTTGATTTGACCACACGTTATCCTATTCCAAGGATTATAAAACACACAGGTGGCTACGTGACGTATCCAGAAGAAAGTCGTACATATCTTCAGACTGATTAAATTTCAAAATTCTTCGTATGACGTCATTTTTTTATCTAATGGGGCAACCTGTGTATTTTGCAAACCTTGATCTTATTCAAACTTTGTCACCCTTTTTCACTCTTTTAGAGGAGGGGTTTTCAAAAATTCTTTCTATATAGATATTTATATCGTATAAATATTACACCTCCCAAATTTCACCTGTTTGATGATTTTATATTTATAAACTATTAAGCCGACTATAAATTTTTTATATATTTTTATAATAAGTTCTATTATAATTACTAGTTTGGTAATATTTTTTTCCTAAGCAACATTTCGGAGTATATTATTAACAATAATATAATTAATTAATATTATAATTATTCTCATTTATCCAGTTTTTTCACTTACCCAGGTGTCACTTATCCAAGTTCGACTGTACCTATAGCCTATAATACGTGGGAATTTTTTTGTATCTTAATACCGAATTTTATTAAATTCGGGTATTCCATTTTTTAGTTATAAAAATACAGACGGACCGACAAAAATATTTACCCTAAAATTGGGGTAAAAAATTATGAATGTACAGACAGACTTAAGAATTTTATGTATTAGTATAGATTGGTGGAAATTTTGATGCTATAGTCTACTTACCATAGACTTATTTATCTGTTTAGAGAATTAAAATTATCTTACCATGATAATGACGGTGGCTTGTTGTCGATTTTCGGTATTCAAAGCCGCAAAAACCAAAATAGCCAATGCACAATAGCCGGCCAACGTGGCCAAATTCCGTATGTCGGTAAAGGATTCGACCAGTGGTACCGTACCCATGGTCCAGTCGCAGCACAAATCGCATGGGAACAACAGCAACCACATATTAACACTAATCAAATAGTGATACGATAATTGTCGTGTAGGAGTCGGAGCCACCGAAGCAGGATTATCAAATCGGGTAAACACGGGCAACTGGGACCCCATTATCTGAAGACGGGCCAAAAGAAGTAAAATAGTAGCCGTGGCCAGCACCACCAATCTTTTCGTGGCCTCCATCGGCCACGTTGGATGCAAACTATTTTTTCCGCTCAGTATCGACTTTAAAATGTACTGCAAATCGGCGAAACGAAGCTGCAAATAAAAAAATCAAATTAGTTATCTACTAGAATTCAAATAGGGGACATCCACGTTTTAATTATCACTGACAAAGAATCACAAATTAATTCAATTGATTTCCACATAAAAGATTTAAAACGAATCGATTTTCTTTGGTCATATTTAATTAAGCAAAAAGAAACATAATGAAATTACATGCAATTAAAACTTTTTTTTTCTCGAGGAAATTTTTCCGAGTTACGATAACGTTAATATATTATATTTCAATTAATTTGATTAAAAATTCAAAAGTTTCGCAGGCCAAGTTTTATATTGAATTAGGGGTGTTTTTAATTTTTCTTTTCTTTTTCGGAGAAAAGTTTTTGCGTTTGATGCGGAAAATCGATTGGAAAGTTCAATGGTTTGGGTTTGGAAACATGGGTTTTAATTGTGAATGCATCTTTTGTTGGACGTTTGTGAACACGCACGATTAAAGGCCTTGTTTGTGTTGCATGCGATAATTAAAAAAATGTCTGTTTTGCCGACTTTAATGAGTAACAAGATAGCCTTTTCACTCGTGTTTGGTTGCAATGGGAATTAATAGCAGTTTTCCTCAAAGTTGAGTAATAACTGACCTGACATTTCCATGACATAAGTAATACAAACGAAACGTAAAACGTAGGCTAGAATAGGCTTTTTTTTGCACAAAGGCTTTGGAACTTTTGAGGAATTTTCGAAAAAGAATATAACAAAGGGGTGCGATTTAAATGTACGTTGAAAAAGGTGAAAATTTCGTCAAAAAAGTGTGTTTTAAGGCCAGATAATAAGAGGGAACAGTTCTTTTATAATATGTACAGAAAAATATTATATTGTACACCTATGTTATGTATGAAAAAAAATTGCAATAATGGTTGTTTAACAGCCTTAAAATTAAATTCACAGCTATATAAAGTAAAATTATTTTAAATATGAACAACATCTGAATATTACAATAAGTTGGTAAAAAATGTTTAGATTTGCAATTTGTCCGCCAGTTAATAAAAGGTGAAAATTACGTCAAAATATTAACACCAGATAATAAGAGGAAACAGTTCTTTTATAATATATACAGGAAAATATTATATTGGGTATCGATGTATGGAAGAAATTGTAACAATGGTTATTTAAAAGCACTAAAATTTAATTCACAGATATATAATGTAAAATTATTTTAAATATGAACAACAACATCTAAATATTAAAATAAGTTGGTAAAAAATGTTTAAATTTGCAATTTATCCACCAATTTACAAGTCAAATAATAAGGCTTTTTTTGGAGTATAAATTATAATTGATTAGTTGATATTAATATTGATATACCTAGCAAATTTATTAATTTATAATTAACAGACAAATTGATTTTACAAAAGTGCAATAATAAACAAACTTTTGTAAAGGTAGCAGCACTTTTCGTAGAAAAGTGGAAAAAAAAACAGTTCCGGAATTTATTTATTATTTCAATACTACGTGGCTAGAATTATATCAAAATTAGTTCGATGGTACAGCATCAGGATATCTAAGTACCAACAATGGGATTGAATCTACCAATTCCATAATTAAAAAATATTATACTTTAAGGGATCCTGTATCTGTTTCTCAATTGTTAAGTAAATTAAATGATTTACTAATTAAATGATCTATGGACAGAAATCCAGAGCTGTAAAGCTACATAATTTTTTCTGTGAAACCAACAGTTACTTAAAAAGAATGGACCGAATCTTATCATTGGGCATTGCAAAACAAGAAAATAATAAACGTGGATAATACATACTATGTATGTACTTCAAATTCGAGTTATAAAAGTATAACTTCAGAATTGGTAACCGAATATATTATTGAAGACTGGGAAACTTTGGAAGATTTTGAACAGAGCTTTATGGCACTTAGGCGTTTAATATAGATGCTGATATTAGTAAATGTAATTGTACATGTCTAATGTTTTAAATACAATATAAGTACAAGCATACGTTGGATCTTCTAATCCGTTTGAAAGAAATTAAAGTCCCTGAGGAACCAAACTATTGCTCCTTTAGGGCAAAAACGTAAATGTGGGCGCCTATCAAAAGCAAAGAAAGCATTAATTATTAAATTTTCTTATTTGACCTCAAAATGTACGCTAATAGGCGTTTTTAAATCAGTTGTATATATGTTTGTTTTAATGGATAATAATATATGTCTTATGACTCAAATTCTTCTTTAATATGACACGTTTTAACAGTTTTTGGCTGTCATCATCAGGTAATGATTATTTTTTCAGTTGTAAACAATTTCATATAGGTTGTTGGCATTATATAATTTGTCGTTAGGGATGTTATTAGGATCTAATTTGTTGGCTTTGTATATTCATATTCTTCTAGAGTGTTCATATGTGGTCCTTTCTTATATGTATATAGTGGCTTGAAATTTGTTTTGAAATTTAACCATTGATGATTTTCGTCATAAAGGTGTTTTGTAAAATTTGAGGTTGTTCAAAATACAACTCTTTATTGAAAAAGTTGTGGCTTTCGGATCCAAAGCCGTGTCAAAAGATTGACAATGTCGCCAACGTTTCGCAACCTCTCCGGGTCGCATCTTCAGGACGTAATTGCTCCGAAACTAATCATAAATATAAACTATATATAACAATCATATAATAATCATATATAAACTAATCATAAATATAAATAAATTAGTTTCGGAGCAATTACGCCCTGAAGATGCGACCCGGAGAGGTTGCGAAACGTTGGCGACATTGTCAATCTTTTGACACGGCTTTGGATCCGAAAGCCACAACTTTTTCAATAAAGAGTTGTATTTTGCATAAGACCGACCGTGAATGCCTTAAATCTAAAATTTGAGGTAGTTGTTGAAGTAAGTTTCTTGGGTGTATGTTCCTCATGTCTTGCTCCAAAACCCCTACCAGTTTGGCCAATGTAGAATTTTTCACAGGAACCACATTTAATTTGATATATTCTGGTTTTATTTTCCGTTGTAATTTGGTTGTTCTTCAATGGTTTGAGAATTTTAATCATGTTGTTTGTTGAAAATGCGATATTGAAGTTATTTTTCTTTAGGAAGTTGGCGATTGGAAAACTAAATATATTATTGTAGTTTGATTTTAAATATTTTTGTTTTCTTTAGGTGGAGTTGGAAGAATGGATTTTTTAGTAAATTTCGATATTATTGTCTACGATTGAACTATTGAACTGTTGTATCCATTAGTAGTGGCTATATGTTTAATTATCTTAATTTCTTCTTCACGAGCTTTGGTGCTAAGAGGGAACTTTAAAGCTCTATACACTAGACTGTTGTAAGCTGCCATTTTTTGGTTTCTTGGGTGAAATGATTTTTTATGAATGGTTGTGTTCATTGTTGTTGGTTTTTTTTATATTGTATGACAACTTTCCATTCTCATTGGTGATTGTTGAGTCTAAAACGTTGATTGTTCCATTTAGTTCGTGTTCTGAAGTGAATTTTATTTTCTGGTTAATTTTGTTCAGATCGGATTCCATATTGTCAATCTTTCGGGTAGTTCCATTAAATAGTATAAATGTATCGTCTACATATCTTCCATAATATATTACTTTATTATTGTAGATATTGTTCATAATATATTTATTTTCAAAGTGATTCATATACATGTCGGCTAGAAGTCCTGATTAAAGGGAACCCATGGCCAAGCCTTCCTTTTGGGTGATAAAATTTTTGATCAAAAGTGAAATAGTTTTGTTGTTAGATGGTGGTTAACAACTTCATTATGTCGTTGATTTCCATATAATATTATATTTTTGATGTCATAAGATTATATTCCACAATTTTAATTGTTTCTTCAAAAGGGGCATTTGTGTATAAGTTGACAATGTCAAGTGATGCCATTTTGATGTTCTGTGGTAGTTTTAGGTTTTCTGTACTATTCATAAATTCATATGTGTTTTTTAATGAATAATTTTCTTTCAATATTATGCCTGATTTGATGGTTTATACTAATTTTTTGGTCCAACCAATATCCAGAAGCAAGTTTGTAATCCATTACCGGTCGGATTGGCATATTTATTTTATGGATTTTGGGTAAACCCAGAAGTATTGGAATTTGATTAATTTATTAATTGTGACTCGGAAATAATGTTAAAATGCTTGTGTTGTCGTTTTATACTTAAATTATACATCTATTTGATCTGTATTGGAGTTAAATGTTTAAATCTGGCGTGCACTTTTTTAACCTTTTTAAAAAAATAAATATCTGGCGGTAATTAATATATTTTAATGTGCACTTATATATATCCCGTAACAAAATTTACATTATTAGTTCCAGGATATATGATCAAATAAATGCGATAGTGTTTGACGATCAATGAAAGGGGATGTGATCCTTTTTAATGGTAAAAAGCAATTCTTTTGCGACTTCCATGGTAGATCCGGCAATGTTGTAGGTGGTAACTTATTTTGTAATGTATGAAATAATTAATTTCCTTGCCAATTATGAAAAACAGAAGAATTATTAGTACAAAGAAAGCAAACTATTCAATCGAAAAAAAAATAAGAAATTGACAGGTTTTTAGTTTATCTTTTTGTTGCAAAACACATAAAATATGTGTCAGACCGTGAGATGATATTCTTTCGCGAAATATGCTCATGTAAATCCCGGATTATCTCAGCCGTTTTTTAAGGGTTTTTTCGCAGCATCTTTTTTTTTCGTAGGGGTGAGAGACGTGAGCCCGCGTGCGATTACCGCACATACATCGAAAATAGAAATAAATGGTTCGGTATATGATGACACAAGTGCAACTCACGATGGTTGTGGGGGGTGGCAGAATGAGTGGCGTGCAGAGTAAATAAATCACGATGTCATAAATTTTAATGAATTCCGTTTCTTTATCATATAAAATCGGCCCCGATCCATTAATCAGAAATGCATTTCAGCCGTATCTATCCGAATCGTATACCTACTCCATATATATGTGTACAGTTGTTTTCCTTTAATAAGACAAAATAAAATAACCCCATCGCCACCACCACCGCCACCACCACCAGTTCGATATATCTTTTCAGCTCGCGTAAAATAACACGAGTTTGATTTGAGAAGAATTTTCCCTCATTATTTCTTCGATGGGGAGGAATAGACGTTGGTAATTTATCACCATCTTAAACAAGATGGATTTTTAGTGGAGATCAGAATCGGCTGTATCTAGAGATTGCTTGATTTCGTTGTCTGCATTGCCAGCTTTTTGTATTGGATACTCAAAAGTTTCGGAAAACTATTGAACTTCGAGCTTTAATCTCTAGACTTTAAATTGAATCAAAATAATGAACGGAAAAATATCAGGATTCTGATGAGATTTACAAATAATTAATTTGAACTTGAAAAGCAATTGTAAACTCTGAAGATTGTTCCAGAAGACTTTATTTTTTATTTTATTTGCTTGGAGTACTATTTCTAGCTAGCTAGCAGTAAAATTTCAAGCAAAAGAGTAAGTTAAGGTTCATAAGGCACTTACACTGCTAAAAAGTGAAATGATCCAATGAAGAACTAAATCCCGAAGTAGGTACCTACTAACTCTAGACCAGAGTTCCCCAAACTTTTTTGTGTCGTAGACCCCTTGCCATGTTTTTCCGTGTTGGGTAGACCCCCTACTTACCTGATATTGATTTCCTGTAAATTTCTAACTGCAGTGAAGTTTAGTATTAAAACCTTAAAGTAAAAACATAGGTACTTTTATAACTTCATAGGTACTTTTATAAATAATGTATATGTCTTGATATTATAAGATAGTATGATGTAAGTAAATAGGTACTATCAGTGTATGTGTTGAGATCCACTATCATGAACCCCCAAATTTTTTTTCGCTGACGTAGACCCCTTGCAGGTTGTCATAGACCCCTAGGGGTCGATATAGACCACTTTGGGAATCACTGCTCTAGACGATCAAAAAGTATGGCTTGGGTTTTTTATAAAGCTGATGCGTAGTAAACCGATATTAACCATTCAAACCAGTAAATTAATTATGTATTTTTTTAATGGGCCATTATGTACTTTGCACCCATTCAGCAATTTGCTGCTATACCCTGATGGTGATAATAGGCGATGGATCTTTGATGGCGTTTAACTAACTGAAGAAGTTGAACTTCTTTTCTTTATCTATTTTTATTTATATTTTTATTTATTTTTGCGGTTATATAATTGCTAGCTTTTGGAGCTTTTGAGGGAGTTTCTCCTTGAGTCTTCCATTGATTTATAATTTTACCCAACTGCATTAGGACAATTTTCTAGACAGTTAAGGAAATCCCTTCTGAATGTAATTAGAAAATTTTAATGTATGGGACGTTGATTTCTTGGTAAATTTGGTTATTTATCTCACACCATGAAGCTTTAGTGATCATTTTCAAGACTCTGTTAGTTATATATGCACACATATTCATTTTATATACCAAAAATGTAAAAATAAATCCGGAATTTACTAATAAGTGATACTGGTTGCCAATAGGTCTGCCAAACCATGTCATTGATGCAATTTTCCCTGTTTTGATATCTCAAAAAGATATTTAATATGTAAAAGTGTCAATTTTTTTTGGCTACTGAATGCATAAGGTTTAAATGCATTGAACATATCAAATTTTGTGCCTAAAAGTGTGATTAATAAATAGCATTGATTTTCTATTTTTATTAAAACAAAAACTTCTGCAAAGTCGCATCGAAGCTAATAAAGGGTAAGCAGTAAATAAAAGAATTATTATTATCTTGATTAATTGAGCACTATTTAAATAATCGAAAGAATCAAATCTTGATATTTAATTAATGAATTAAATTCAAATAACGTATGAATACGTCAAGCAAGCGCTGATATCTAATGATAGCATACACACGTCAATGTACGTGGCTATTAACCAATGGGATGGCGAGATTTAAAAAGCTTCATTTGTTTTGATTGTTGAAATTTTGAAAATTTGAAAAAACCACTCCCACATTCTATGCTATCTACATATATACAATGTAAAATACGTATTCTGGTTAAATATAGAGCAATTAACATTAAACGAGAAGGTGGTATATTTATTTATATTTTTTTTCAATGTCTAGTACTCTTTATGAAATTAAAAAAAAAAATCACATAAAAAAGTAATGATGATTTTCTTTAATATTTTTTTATATTGCATAAATATTATTTTTTTCGAATAGAAGGCATTATTAATCCCTAAATAGTAATGAAATTTTAGATTAATTTAGTCAGTTCTAAGGGGAAAAAAATTTTGGTTCCTCACTTATTATTATTTTTTTTTTTTATTTGAAACTTTTAGAATCACAGTATTCCATTAATAGGTACCTTCACATCTCTAAAGTATCATTGCAGTATATCATTCCAGGGTTAATTCATTATGCTTGTACCCCAGGTTCTTTGGATATTTTTTAGTTTTCTTTTAAAAATATTTTTTTAAAGAAATATGAGACCTTGGATTTTGATTACCTTTTTGACGACGTAAATGGTCTGTGGATGGTATATGGAAAATAAAGCTAAAAAGTTACCATTAGGTTAATCAAAAAAATTACAGTAGAACATTAGAAAGCGGTTTAAACTTAAGATTGATACAAATAGGATTCAGTAAAGACATAATATGTCGAATTAATATTCGGAGTTTTTTTAATACGATATGTATCGGCTTTTATAATCCAATAGTTTAACATAATATAGAACTGACGAAAAAAGGAACTGAAAAGGGAAAAATCAAAAAATTCTTTTTAATCTCAATAGTTAAGTCCTTTAGCTAAATATGGAAACTTTTGAAGTTTTTTTTTTTATCAAAAATTTGTTTTTTCTTATTTTTATTCAGACTAGGTAGGCTTTACTGCCTATATCAAATAGATGATATTACCTACTTGGTTTTTGGGTATGGACGTGTGTTTGTGAATTCCTATTTTACCGATTTTTCGATAAATTCAACTAAGATTAGTAAACCTGGAATTAAGCTCCCTACTATGTAAGTTTAATTGGGAATTTACCTTAACCCAAAAAGTTTTCATAACTAATTTTTGGATAAAACATTTTCCTTAATTTTCCAGTTTTTAACTAAACTTAATAACTTAAGTAAAGTTATTAACTTCTTTTTTAAAATCGAGTTGAAACTTCGATACTTTATCGATATTAGTTTGGGAAAATTCCAAATAAGGTTTTCCGAATTTTCCAAGGACAAAATTTGATTAATATTTCTGAAATTTCTGTTTCATATGCACCTCTTTGTTCCAATTGTATATGCATTTTTGATTGACTTCAATAACTTTAAGTTTATTAAGATTGTTTAGAAGTGCGGTGAGGAATTATGCAAAAAAGGGGGATTTCTCTACAATAAGGCTTTTAAATAGAATTCAAAATTGAAAAATTGTTTTTTTATCTTTACGTTGAAATCTTTTGCATGGAAACCCCCAAATGTTAATGATTTTGGTATTAATCGGCGCGGAATATGCCAAGGAATACAATGCTATTTTCTTAAAAAAATTTCATTTCTACGAAAAGAGCTATCACGAGTTGATTGGGATCATGCATAATTTTTTTCATTTATCTATTGTTAAGCGGTTCAAAATAACGTAACTTAACGATTTCTTTAATCCGTTAATAAGCTCCAAATCGAGTTGAAATTTTACAAAGATATGGCCCAGACAGTTGACTACCCACAGAATTAATTTAAATTTTCTCTCACTACTTGTGATTATCTTCTAAAAAATCTTTAGTAGGATATATCTTCAAAAATTTAATATCGGAAAATATTTCTACTATTTCTAAAATAGGCATACATACCGAAGCATTCTTAGAATTGCATTTTCTTCGTTTCTTCTATTATCGGAAAAACTATTGAAAGTTCAAAAAAAAATTTACATAGAAAAGTGATCCAAAATTTTCCGGGAGCTGAATATTAGTTGCATATCACTATTGGAAAGTCCTAAATGACCTGAACGTTTTTGTGCAAAAAATTTCGATACGACGATTTTTACGGTTGAGATATGAATTTCATTCCAAATTAAGTATATTAACCTACATACTTCAATAAAAAAACGGATAACTTTGTGGAAAATTTCGGCTGCTTATACAAATAAAGATACACATGTGTTGAACTTTAGTATTATAAGATACTATTGAAAATTAAAATATGCTCTGATTTTCTTGAAAAATTTTCAAGAGGGGCGGCAAATTAAGTTTTTGCATCGGGGCGGCTAACACCTTAAGATCAGCTCTAATATTTGACAGCTCTAAGAATTGACTATCTGGATGTGAAAATTGGCAGAACTCTAAGCTTTATTTAGGATGCTATTTATTCAGGATATGATAATTATTCAAAGTTAAAACTTTTAATTTAACAATTAAGAATGTCCTGAAAGGTTCTATAAACATGTATTTGTATTAATATGCTTTTTTTAGAAGCCTGATGAAGGTCAAATAAAGGACCGAAACGTCGCTAAATTAATAATTAATATATGGATTTATATCCTTTAAGTTCACTTTTCTGCTAAAAAATAAATAATATTATGTAAATTATGGACACAATCAATTTATCGTTAAAACTTTTATTTTTGTTACCTTTATATGAACATATTTTCTTGTTCAGGTCCTCTAGTTGATTGGAAAATATTTTTAATTGGGAATAGAATATACAATTTCAGTTATAATTTAATTGACCAGCTTTACATGGAGAACTCGTGCGACTGTTTTCCACCAGATTATATAAACTTTTTTCCGGGGAATAGTTTCCCCGGATCAATAAGCTCGAGTATAGTTTCATGTTCGCATCCATTTTAATTGGGAGCTTTTTTTTTCGCGACCGGCTCGAAGCTTTAAAAACGAAGGTGTTGAAGCTACATATTGTGCAAGTGATTTGCACAGTGATTGGCCGCAAATTTTAAATCGTGGACACAACAGAATCAAATGTGACACGTGAATACATGCGATTGTTGAACGTGGCTAAGTCCCGAGATAATAAAGGGATTACTCGCGCTCTAATAGAGACATAAGCCATCGTTGTATTGGATTTCCCCATTCATTTTGTTCATTCTGCTACGTCACAATACCTGATATACTTACACGTCATCATTTTTGACAATAAACTAAGTCGTTTTGTTCGACAACAATGCGAAGCCACTGTCGAAGCGCCACTCGTCCATTATTGAATTATTTCAACAATGTAATGTTATTTTGCTTGCTTGCTTTCGACATTAAGCACATATTTGAATAGATATGGAGGACAAAACTGCTTCATCAGTCTGTTTATTATATCCCGAGACGTACAAATAGAGTTAATTTGGATTATCTTCCAACAGTAATAGTCTCGCGGGATTGAAGGGAATTATATTTATTTGAATTCGCTCGTATTTTCCGACTAATGCGAAATAAATGCTGCCTGGAGATATCAGAGAGATGGGTGTGTAAAAAAAAAGCTCTGCACTGGTTTATAAATTTTGATTAGTTTATGACATTAAGTGGATGCACATTACCGTTGTATTTGACAACAGAAAATTCAAGGAAAAATATTTCTTTTTGTAACGACCGCTTCTAAAGTTGAAATTTCGTGCGTTGTGTGGCGGGGGTAAAGAGCCGTTTTCCCATCGTGGTGGCAAGCGTGCGCGAAAGTAGAGAAACCGTGCGCGAAAGTAAATAACAGTGTGCAAAAATAAATTAAATTGATACCTAAATAAACTTTGATAAGAAATAATGGTAATTTTGTCATATCGCGGCTTTTCTCAAAAAAAAAAACGTAGGCACATAAAATTAGTCTTAAAATGTTCAGAACATTTAAAAATGCAATATTCCGGTGGCGGAAATGTAACTTCTATTACAGTTTTTCCAAAATAAAGCCAAAAAAAATGCATTATAATAGACTTTAATAGACGTCAAAGTAATTATTAAATTCATTTACTTTCAAGTACGCATGTGCATTAGAACAAGCAGATAGAGCAGATATCTATTTGAAGCAAATTTGAAAAAGCCCGGCAATATCTATATGAAACTGTTAATTGAGAAATATTGAAAATTTGGTTGTTTTTGATTCTTGTTGGTTTGATTTTGATTCGATTTTCGCAAATAAATTGCGCCATAATGGTTATGATCCACGTTGTCTTGGTTGATCCAGGAGAATACCCGAAAATCGTTATATTTTTCATTATAAAGGATTGCTATAATGGAACTTTTAACGAATTAAAAATTAAATCTGGCGTAATACAAAACTCGTGTTTAGTCTCGCAACGTAATATTATTGGTCTACCTTAAATTACCTAAGATTTAACAATAAAAAGATAAAAGGAACAAAATAAACATGCACTAATTTCAAATACTAAATAGACTTTTTTTCAACTATAAAATTTTTATTAGTAATTTATATACAAATAACTACAAATAACTATACGACCACGTCCCATTTTCGATTCTGTTTTTAATACAATTCGCGAATAAATTGGCCCTCATAAAGTTTAGCACTAAAAGAGAAATTAGAAGATGTTCGAGGTGAATTAACAACCAAATATCGAATAAATTCGCGAATTGATTTAAAACACCATACAGTAACGTTAATAAAAGATATTTGTACCATAAAATTATGTAACCTGTTGGTCATTACTTTGTATCAGATATTTTACTGTAATTTGGTTAACTTTTACTTTCCCGGGCGCTTTGTCAAATTAAATTCATATTTGTTTTCTTTGTCATTTTTGCATCTCTTTGTTTTTATTGCACATGCGTACTTGTAAGCAAATGCGTTTAGCTGTTACTTTGACGTCTATTAAAGTCTACTATAATGGCATTCTTTTTTAGGCATTTTTGTAATAATTGTCAAGAAAATTAGAGTTCCGCCACCGGAATATTGCATTTTTAAATGTTCTGAACATTTTAAGACTAATTTTATGTGCCTACGATTTTTTTTGAGAAAAGCCGCGATATGACAAAATTACCGAAATAATTAATATAGGTAATTATTTAGACTGTAGTTTCAACTAAAATGTTTTTATTCATAAATTTTCTATAAATTATTCTTACTATAGAGTTAAAATTTTTCATATATAAATAACAATAATTAATTTCTCAATCTGTTTCTGTTGAACTTTAGAAGCAGTCGTTACAAAAATTTTTGTTCGATACTTATGCTTAAAGTGAGGTACCTAGTAGGACGAAATTGAGACACTTGCTAAACGGACTGATCATACACAACTTGATCTCGTGCCCCTACCCCCACTCGCCTGGCGGCCTCGTCGGGGTACACAGCGCGCTCGATCTCGTTGTGTATGATCAGTCCCTTTAGCTCGTGCATCAATTTCATCCTACTAGAAAACCTCACTTTACGCATATGTATCGAAAATAACTATTTGGAAACTTACTTTTTGAGCGACGAAGACTTCATAGGCGGCACAAATTCCCGTGATGGTGATGCCCTGTTCTTTGCACAGCATTGCCGTTGCAACAAACACCAAAGACAACAGCAACGAACGCCAACCTGCAACCAAACGGGGAAAAACTGAAAAGTGCACTTCAATCTGACAAACGGGATATTTTCCATTTGATCGTAAAAAGATTAATGGACGCGCGGGAGGACGGGTGGACGGATATCCTCCCCATGAATGCATTGGTTGAGACATCGTTTTTCTTATGCAGTTTTCAATGTAAACAACGGACGAAACTCTTTGCACTTTGCCGTATTACGTTCGAAGAAATATACGATTGTTTTATGGCCGTGTCGAGGAATTTCGACGAATTGGAACAAATTTATTTTGCGAATTGCGAATGCGAGATGGGTGGTGGTGAATTTTATACGTTCATATACCATACAAACCAGCTGACCTATCCGTGTGTTTATCAAAGAATAAAATATGGGAAATCGAGTAGAAAATACAATCTAGCGTTTATCCGTATCAATACGAACGAATCATCAACTTTTGTGAAGAAGAAACGTTTTATTGATTTCGCTGGTAATTTCGTTTGTAATCGGATATTTCTCCAAATAGACCAAATGGACGCAACGAAAATTACTTTTAACATCTATTACCAAGTTTAATCTTTCAAAACAATAATTAGATAAACTCAAGAAAAGCTATAAAAGTTTCCATGTAATTCTCGCTAACGTTGTTTTCCCAATCTCTTTCGAATAAATAACAAATGTTGTCCCAACTTTATCTTAATCTATCTAAACTGTTATATAATACTTATTGCATGGGGATATAGAGTATATCGCGTACATGTCATTCAAAACTTATTCGATGAATTTAACGAAAATGTTTTCAAAATTTTTCAGCTTTATACCAAAGTTTTTTAGTACTTTACGAATCAAGAAATTTATTTTGCTCTTCTGAACTTGTATCCTAATGGCATGCTGCATAGTTTGCATTGTTATCACTAGAAATCAGCGATATTGTTAAACTTATTAGAATCAATAACTTCTGCTCTGATTTTTTTACCAAAGCCAAATCGTTAACTACACCGGCACACAAAAAAAAGTGCTCTGTACTTTTGACCGGACCTACATAAATCTACATATTTTGATCCCCTGAACGAATCCGGGGTCGGTTTGAGCCGTACACCCTCAAAAATTCGAGAAAACTTTAAAAAACCGAAAAAAATGGTTAAAATCGGCAGTTTTGGTGACGTAAAATTTTTTTTGATCTAAACCGGGCATGATTTTCATGTTTTCGATCCGCTGAATAAAAATTCGAAGTTTATGTAGACCATAAGTCGTTTTTATTGTAAGAAAATTGCAAAAAACCCTTAAAAATTGTAAAAAATTGCGGCTATTGTTTCTTCGGCTATTGTTCTGAAATTCGAGATTATATGATGAAAATAAACTTTTAAATCTCTACAAAGGATATTTTGCATATTATTCTATTTCAGGAATATGATTTTTGAAGATTATTTGGCTAACCGCGATTTTGTCATTTCTATAGATTTTTTACGATTAACAAATTTTTTTTTTTAATTCCGGATCAATGAACTTCAAATTTATACTCAACAGAATTGCCAACATGTCAAATTTATTATGATTTCATTAAAAATTTGATATTTATCACAAGAACTTTGATTTTTCTGAAATTTTCAGGGTTTTTTGCTATTTACATGGATTTCTAAGAATGGCTGGACCGAATACTTTCAAGATTTATATTATGCGAATTAGAAAACATGAAAATCACGATTAATCTAGCTCCTTCGAATTTTTGTACACAATTACTGCAATTTCTCGCAATTTTCAAAGATTTTTTGCAATTTTCTTGAATTTGATTTTTGATGAAAACAGCTTATGATCTAAATGAACTTCGAATTTGTATTCAACGGGTCAAAAAACATGAAAATCATGCTCGGCTTAGTTCAAAAAAATTTCTATGTCACCAAAACTGCCGATTTTAACCATTTGTTTCGGTTTTTTAAAGTTTTCTCGAATTTTTGAGGGTGTACGGGTCAAACCGACTCCGGATTCGTGTTCAGGGGGTCAAATTACGTAGATTTTTGTAGATCCGGTCAAAAGTACAGAGCACTTTTTTTTTGTGTGCCGGTGCTATTATACTGTCAGGTATTGGCGGATTTACAAAGGACATAGGACGAATTTCTGATTTCCAGCTTGCCCATTTCTTTTTCCCTGTCCCGATTCTATGTCTAAACTCCTTCTGTTTTTTACTTTTGGAGCTAAGGGTTCTTCCCCAAAAACAAGAGATAAGGCAACCCGGAAATGCAGTCCTTAAGATATTCGATTCTGGGAAGTACAGTATGCACTGCCGTTCCATGCTACAAATTTTTGAAAGCAAAACTGGAATTTACTACCAATTGCAAAATTTTTAGTATCTACTGATAAGTTGTTGACTTGTACCCCTTTGTATAACACCTTTTGAGTATTAAGTTAGGGTAATTGAAAATTTCTGGATAGTTTTTAAATGGCCGTACCGAAAATGTCCAATATTTCAGTCTTTTTGTCTTCCTCCGGGAAAAACTTAATCTTAAAAATCCTTAATCATTACTTAGAATGGACCACAGAGTGTATAATACATTATGTTTCATCAAAATGATTATATTAAAAAAAAAAAAGAATTCCTAGAAAATCATATACTATTTAATGTTGAGAATTTTGTAATGCTATATTGTGAAAAAATCGGGAATGTTTTTGAACTTTTTTAAGGAATAACAGAAGAAAAAATATGTTTTAGTAAATAAATGGAACCCTAATAAAATTGAATCATTTGAATTTATAAATTTGTATTCGTTGCTGAAACTAAATCGAAATTAAACGATCAAAATAAAACGTCAGCACAAAATAATTTATTGCAACAAATACATTTGTGTACACACGTAAAAGTTAGTTTTCTGTTTCACAAAGTTGTTAATTTGTTGTGGCAAAGTTAATTTGGCGAGGCGAAGAAAAATATGCTGATTACAAATGTAAATGAAAACCAATTAGTTATTTTTTTTCCATAACAACTAAAACTGCACTATATCTGAACGCTACACGTGAATAAATCGATTTGCATTGCATTTTATTAGATATATAAAACATAAAATTGGACAATGGCAGCAAATGAATGGATGGGAAGGGAAGGGAAGGGAATATTTGGCGTTGGATGTACAAGGATAATATTTAAGCACATATGAAATTATTAACTAAAGCCTTAAAAGCGTGTTGCAGTCAAAGCAACTTTATTAAATCTATAAATTAGTGGTGGCAGTTTCCGTTGCATATAATGCACACAAGTGTAACGTGTGACATAAGTCTCACGTTTCCAATTTCCGAGAAAGCTGACGAAAACGCTTTCAAATATATCGAATAACAAATTGTAGAAGCCGTTGAATTTCCAATCAGTGTAAATTTGAGAAAACTAATTATAAATTTAATGCGTAAAACATGAGGTAATGCTTTTTGGAACATGCTTTTAATGATGAAAAGCTTTTTGAAGAGCTTTAATATTTGGTGCTGGATGGATGAAATTAAATGGACAGATCAAGTGGCAAACTTGGAACCGTTATTGATGTGGTAACAAAAAAAAAGTAAACGGAATTGGGAAATATTTTTAGAGGAAAAGGATTCGTATTTGATTTTACTGAAAGGAAATTGGAAGGGCCTAAGAAAAAAGGAGGAAAACGAGTTGAAGTTCTGGGTTTATTATATAGTTCTTGGACGAAAATTAAATCTGCCATCGAGCAGAAAATAAAAAAGATTCAGTCTATGGTAGTTCCAGAAAATGTTGAGCTTTTACCCTTTGAGCTTTTACCCGTTGAGCCTTGTTAATGTAGGAAAAAGCTTTGATTTGTGTATGACTTTCTCATGTTATCAGGTCGCTAACTAAGGGATGCTCCTAAAAGAAGGCTATAGACTACTTCAAATACATTCTTAAGTAATAATAATAATAATAAAACTTTATTTCCTACAATTAATTTACACGTGTAGTTTACAAATTTAAAATTTTGTTTACTTATCTTAACATTTTTGTTTAACTTAAAAGTTCCTTCTTGTGTTTACCACAATATTTAACCTTTTAACTTTTGCTACTCATTTCCCTTTCCTTTATTTTTTTTTTTGATTTCATTATAGGGGTGCCCTTTTAAGGGGGAGAAATTCAAAAACTCCCTTTGTCATTGTTAAAAAAAATCAAAATAAAAAACTTTTTAAGAAAAGAAAAAAAAAACATATGTTCTAAAAGTAATTAAAATAAAATATAATTTGTTAGGTATTAACAACATCGGCACACAAAAAAAAAAGTGGTCTGTACTTTTGACCGGACCTACATAAATCTACGTATTTTGACCCCCTGAACACGAATCCGGGGCCGGTTTGACCCGTACACCCTCAAAAATTCGAGAAAACTTTTAAAAAACCGAAAAAAATGGTTAAAATCGGCAGTTTTGGTGACATAGAAATTTTTTTGAACTAAACCGAGCATGATTTTCATGTTTTTTGACCCGCTGAATACAAATTCGAAGTTCATTTAGATCATAAGCTGTTTTAATTGTAAGAAAATTGCGAGAAATTGCAGTAATTGTGTACAAAAATTCTAAGGAGCTAGATTAATCGTGATTTTCATGTTTTCTAATCCGCATAATATAAATCTTGAAGGTATTCGGTCCAGCCATTCTTAGAAATCCATGTAAATAGCAAAAAACCCTGAAAATTTCAGAAAAATCAAAGTTCTTGTGATAAATATCAAATTTTTAATGAAATCATAATAAATTTGACATGTTGGCAAATCTGTTGAGTATAAATTTGAAGTTCATTGATCCGGAATAAAAAAAAAATTTTGTTAATCGTAAAAAATCTATAGAAATAACAAAATCGCGGTTAGCCAAATAATCTTCAAAAATCATATTACAGAAATAGAATAATATGCAAAATATGCTTTGCAGAGATTTAAAAGTTTATTTTCATCATATAATCTCGAATTTTAGAACAATAGCCGAAGAAACAATAGCCGCAATTTTTTACAATTTGTAAGGGTTTTTAGCAATTTTCTTACAATAAAAACGGCTTATGGTTTACATATAAATCATGCTTGGTTTAGTTCGAAAAAATTTTTATGTCACCAAAACTGCCGATTTTAACCATTTTTTTCGGTTTTTTAAAGTTTTATCGAATTTTTGAGGGTGTACGGGACAAACCGACCCCGGATTCGTGTTCAGGGGGTCAAAATACGTAGATTTATGTAGGTCCGGTCAAAAGTACAGAGCACTTTTTTTTTTGGGTGCCGGAGCAATTAATAGGTTAATCTTAATTAAGTTATAAAGATTTTTTTTTTCTTTTATTATAGTAGTCCGTGTTTTATTCTTCTGTGTTTGTAGCTACCACCTTGATCGTAGTGTAGGTCTTTTAGTGTGTCCCTATCAGCTATATTTCCTCGCTCATAAAATTTTTTGGCATATTTTTTAATGTGTGTTTTTATAAAGTCTATTTCTAAATCTTCGTGTATTTTTTTATGTACTTATATATTTCTTGGATAGTTTCCTACCAGTCTTAGGAATTTGTTCTGGAGAATCTGTAGCTGGTTATATGTGGATTCGCTAACAGTGTGCCACAGGGGACATCCGTATGTTATTATAGGCCTAACCATTACTTTGTATAATTGCAGTTTGTTCTCTACACTAAGTTTTGATTTCTTGTTAATTAATGGGTAGAGTGTTAGTAGCAACCCAATGCATTTGTTTATCATCCCGTTAACATGATTTGTGAATGTCAGCCTCTGATCTAGAGTGAGTCCAAGATATTTGACATTCTTAGACCATTCCAGAGGGACATGATTTAGTTCTATTTTTCGGTAATTTCTGGTCTTCTTTTTGTGAATATGATACATTCAGACTTTTGATCATTTATTGTGGTCTTCCACTTATCAAAGAACTTAGTTATTCCTTGTCGTGCCCGTTGTAGCCTATTTATAATGGCTGTTATCCTGTACGATTTAGTGTATGCACAGGTATCATCTGCAAAGAGCGCTACTTCCACATCTTTTGTTTTTGGAATGTCATTAATATAAAGTAGATAGAATTTGGGACCCAGGACAGAACCCTATGGGACACCTGCTACAACTTCTTTGATGCTTGACTTATATCCGTTGTATTCTACATACATTTTTCGATTTTTTAAGGTAACTTTGTATTAAGTATATTATGTATGTGGGAAGTTTATAATTAATTTACTTGAATATGAGTCCTGTATGCCACGCTGTGACAAATGCTTTCTCTATATCTAGAAAAATGGCACCTCTATGTTTATTGTTATTAAATTCTTTTGTTATGTCGTTTACTAGCCTGACTAACTGCATTTCTGTGTTATGTTGCGGTCGAAATCCAAATTTTTCTTTGTATGCCTGGACATCCTAATTTCTACTATTTTTTCCACTAATTTGCTTAAATGCGAGAGAAGACTAATAGGCCGATAGCTCTCCACGAGTGTGGGGTCATTCTTAAGTAAACTCAAACTAATGAAATGTTTATTTATCAGTTGAGCAATGACTTCGGGGTTGATACCTATATGGTACTAGCTGGCCCAGCAAACTTCGTATTGCCTAACAGGCAATGAAGGTAATGTTTTATAAATGAATATTTTAACTACACTTAGTTTAAATTTTTAATAATAAAATGAATAAAATTAAGTTCAATAGAATAATAATTCATTACAATAATAAATATATAAAAAGAAAATAAAAATTATTTAAAAAAATTAATTATTTCAATTGCAAATCAGCCAACACATTTCGACCAACAAATATATTCGACTCTTATCTAAATTGAATCACTAATATTTGTTTACTTTCCCATAAGGTTTTCTAATTGTATAAAAGTTCGTAAAAGTCCCATTATAGTGACAAATGTTTGGATTTTTAGTACTTTTTATATTTCGTCTGTCGTTTAAGTGTAATTGGGAAAACGATGGAAAAAGTATTGGTTTGATTTAAATTTGGAGTAATAATGCCACACAATTAAGGGAAAATTTATAGATGAAGTTGAATGTTTAAATGATGATTATAGGAAAATTGATGTTTGAAATTATTTATGTTTATTTCTACAAAAAGGATGTTTTATATTTTTTATAGAGGAATCTTTATTTTTTTAGTCCTTGGAAATAATTCCGAGAAGATTTTGTGCCTTGGATTTGTGCTTTATTCTAGTGTCATTTTCTTTAGATATGTGTTTTAGTTTATAAACGTAAAAATAAATATATAAATATCAATTCTTAGGTAATACAAATGTATTTCTTAAGCATAAGAATGGAGTTGTGTAAAAATAGTGAATCGGCCCTGGAAAGATACTTTAATGGTACTTTAAGATATTTGTACTGTATAGGTACTAAAAAAAATACTAAGGTCCTTAAAATTTCAATTTTTCTAAGTCATTTAGCTTTTGTGAGAAAGAATAATGAGTGGAAAACCGAAAACATTTTTTTTTTCGGAGAATTTACTGAATCGATTGATCTAATTAAAATTTAACTAAAAATTTGCAACTATATAGTTTTAAAAAATCTATAAAAGTATTAAAGATTTAGAGCAAAAAAATAAAATTTACTAAGAAACAGTCTTGGTATAATTTTAGAACATTTCTCTTATTTAAATTAAAAAAAATGATATCTTGATTAATTGAGCACTAATTAAATTATCATTTGAATCCCTTTTTGGCTTCTAATCAAATCAAATTAATTAATTACCGATAAATAAAGTATGAATAAGTCAAGCAATACACTTATAACAGACGATAGTACGTCAATGCACGTGGCTATTAGCCAATGAGATTGCGATATTTTTAAGCTTTCATTTGTTTTGATTGTTGAAATTTTGAAAATTTAACATAACCACTCCCAGATTCTAAGGTATCTACATACAACGTACATAGCCCATATTAAACACATGCTCGTTGGCATTACGTGGAAAAGTGATTTTTATTTTTGGTAGAGGAATTTTTATTTTCTAGTCCTTGGAAATGATTCCAAGGAAATTTTAAATTTTAGTTTTTTTCTAGGGTTCTTTTCTTTACATATATATTTTTGTTTATAAACGTAAAAAGAAATGCATTAATATCAATTCTAAAGCACTATAACTGCATTTCTTAAGCATAAGAATATTGCTCTGAAAAATGTGGTTATACATAAATATTTCACAAAAGGCATTGGGATATAATCATAGTGAATCAACCCCGGAAAGATACTTTAATGATACTTAAGAAATATTTGCACTTTATAGGTACTAATAAAATACAAGGGTCCAAATGGTTCAAGGGAAGTTTCAAATCTTATTTAGTTTATGTGAAAAAGAGTAATGTGTGAAAAACCGAAAACATTTTTTTTCTCAGAATTTGCTAATCTGATTGATCTAAAACTTCAATAAGATTTAAGGGATGATAAAGCCTTTTTAATTAAAAATTAACAACTATAAAATTTCATAAAATCTATAAAAAAATTAAAGATTCAGAGCAAAAAAATTAAAATAAAATCAACTATGAAACAATTTTGGTACAATTTTAAAACATTTCTCTTATTCAAATAAAAGAAATTGTTGTCTTGATTAATTTAGGACTAATTAAATTATCATTTGGATCCCTTTATGGCTATTAATAAAATCAAATTAATTAATTACGGACAAATCAAATATGAATAAGTCAAGCAATACGTTTATAACTGATGATAGCATACACATACGTCAATGCACGTGGTTATCAGCCAATGAGATTACGATATTTTTAAGCTTTCATTTGTTTTGATTGTTGAAATTTTGAAAATTTAACATAACCACTCCCAGATTCAATGCTATCTATATACAATGTACATATAGCCATATTAAACGCAAGCTTGTTAACATTAAGCGGAAAAGTGGTTTTTATTTTATTTTTTTTCACCATGTTGTACTCTTTTAAAAAATTTGAAAAAATTACACAGTAAATAGGTGATATGTAAAATTTAAAAAAAATATTTTTAAGGTGGTATCAACACAATTTCATGGTGGAAAAAATATTTTCTTTTTATGAACTTCATAACGTTAAAGAGTAGTTAATTTTTAATAAAAAGCGCGTTGTCATCCCCTAAATCATATTTTAATTTTAGATGAAATGTTTCTGCCAATTCTAAGAATTTTTTTTCTCTTTCCCACTTTTCATTTTTTCTTTTCGCTAAGCGTTTAATTAGTACCTGCATACTTACAACGTATTATTAAAAAATGTTTCTGGTGCTGAATCACCATGGTTATACCCTTGGATACTTTAGATATTCTTTATTTTTTGTATGTAAATGTAAAAATTATCCAATTCTTTTCGATCATATGCTAACAATGGAATTGTTGAATGAATATAGGTTTTCTTCACTTTAATTTCAACTCATGTGGTACTTCAAATTAATACATTTTCATAAAGCTAAATATTGTAAATATGAACAAATAACTATGCAAGTAAAAAAAAAACAAAATTTTTTTTAAGGATTATACCATGGTATAGTTCTAGGGGGTTTAGCAAGTCTTTTCAGTAATTGCATAAAGAATGCACGGAAAAAAATGCACTGTCTGCATAACATATATTCCATTGGCATTTCTCAAGGTAAAACTTTCAACTTTTACTCAGATATTCGTCTGAAGACAAATATATAGGGCAGTAATAGTGGCGTTATACACACCACGGCTGTAGCCCAAAAGTGTGGGAAAATCAATAGAAAAGCGCGACAGAGAAAGAAGGCAAAGCAGTGCGGTGTGCCATTGTGGGTGGAATGGTCGGAAAAGCGCGCTTTTCACCCTCACACAAACACACTACCTATATATACCTACACCCAAATCGGAAAGTGTGCTACTGTGTTATTGTTACCAACTGTGCGAAAATTTGCCCCTTCAAGTCAACGATATCTTTTAATGACTAACTGATAACACCTTCAAAAATAAACTACTTAAAAACTTTTCGATAAGAACTTTTCCTCGAAACCCAATAACAAATATCCCATTAATTACCCCTCCATCTTATTTCAATACCAATTCGTTCCAATCAACCATCCCACATTTTTTTTTTCGTCAAATTATCGTTTTAACTGTAATTTCGCGTTTTAATAATATACCCTCTATTTATAATCGAGCAATTTGATAGCAATCGTTTAAAAATAATAACGCACCTCATAAAATCCACAGCTTCGTCTATTTAACCATAACCCTTAACATATATAATTATGTGGAACAATATTTTCTCATTCCCCATTTCCACTATTCTATATACACAATAAACATATTGTGTAACTAATAGGCCTGTCTAAAACAGACCCTCTTCTTCTCCAATCGTTTGAAATTAATGCAAGATTAAAGCGAATATTCTAGACTATAGCTAAGTGTGCTTACGACAACCTAATCAGGAATATATAAAAAAAAATTGCATGGAAAACTCGGGTAATAATTTAAATAAAACATTGAATAAAATCGCTGCTAAATCGATCAAATAAGTTAGACTAGCGAGGATAAGTAAGTTGTGGAAATTTAATTTATTTCGTTTTCTTTTGCGAGTGGATGATAAAAAAGGGGAAGTGTTTGTTACACTGGAGATTTCCTTCAGGAAAATCAAAGCCATCGAGACATGTCAAGGACTTTACCTTAATTTTTCACACAGTAAATATTTCAAGTAGACTGTTGTGGTGAATTGTTGGATGATAAAGAAGTTATTATTTAAGTTTAGACATGGAAAAATCGAGTTGAAGATTGGTAAAATTTGTTTTTTTTTTCTAGTTTTTGTTTAAACGTTTTTTTGTATATGAAATTACTCTAAAAATAAAATCAATTTTCCTGGAATCATGTCGCGTTAAGTCTTGCTAATTGCCAGGTATTTTCTTCGCAATAATTAACCCATTTCCGGGGGAAGATTTACGTTGACAAATTCTATTTTGATTAAATGTTTTATGAGCTGAAATATGAAAAGGAATGTGGTGCATTTATGGGGGTGGTTTGGATATATGGAGAGGCAAGTACATATGGTGCATGGCGGTAATGCTATACTGATTGTTGAAATCTGAAAGCTGGTTAAAGTGCCAATCGGCGAGGACGAGGACGTCACATGGTGAACCAATTTGAAACCTAATAGCGCTGTAGGGCTTTTAAACACATTCGTACGAGTGCATTTGGTGTTATTTCGTATATACATTCATTAAATGAGTTTCTCGTAGAAACTTAAGTGGAAAAAAATCGCTATGCGATTTTTAACTTTTATGTTATGGCCAATGATAATGTGATATTGCTGCATTAAAGACTTTTTTCTTATCTCATCTTGATGGAGTAATCAAAATGAAGGTACTTCTTTTTTTCTTTTTTTTTTTTTGATGGCTAATGGAGTTGGGAATTTCAATGATATTTTGTGAATCTTATCTCACTTTTGTTGTACAATGCACATTTAAATATTTGTTGCATTAGGATTTGAATTGCAAACTGGAAATTAGGTATTTTTTTTAATTTACACTGCCCTTAGAAAAAGCTTGATTTAATAAAGTGCAATATTTATTTCGTAACTCAATAATTTAACAACAAGAACTAAAATAAATGAATTTAATGTTATCTCATTAAAGAAACTTTGGGTTGCATTTTTGGAAAAGCAAGCAAGTTGAACTAAAGAAAAATTTTAATATTTTGACCGATATTTTTGGACCGATTTTGATGAAATTTTTTGTGTGTAATCGAGGGGGTTTGAGGATGGTTTATATTCACAATTCGATTTGTTTTAACAATTTTTTAACAATGAATTTATTTATTTATAAATTTTACGCCTACTTGCTTTTTACGTCTAATATTATTTGTAATCATCGATTCCTGTGATTTATTTGGAAAAAGCTTAGCAACGTATGAATTTGACGTTTTTATTTATATAATTTGTGTTAAAATAATTATTTAATTCATATTTTTGAAGAGTGTTGCAAGCAAAAAGATTGTAGGTCCACGTCATTTTGGCATTTCATTTTGCATTTATTATGTATCACAACGCAGTACGTGGAATTTTTGTAATTTTGAGCAAAGTTTGGGAACACCATTAACTTAGTAAAGTGGCCAAAATTGGTAGGGAAAATAATGTATCCCGATGATGTGTCAACAGAAATTTTCCCATTACCAATATCGATAAATTGTTTGGAAAACACTTTTCCAGATTAGTCGTTCTGCATTTCGAATTGCAGAAGTGGACAACTTCAGACATTAAGGATCAAATTCTGTTTAAAAAATAAATGCTTGCCTTAAATTATCAAATTTATGGAACCATATGGAGAAACTTCACTTGGAAAAAAAACATAAGAATTGCATTGCTGAATTGATCTGCAGAAGATTTATCCTAGAAATGAATGAATATCGGTAATAGCCGTGTTATTGGTTTGAATTTTTATTCCAATTAAACTGATTTAAACGCTATCCTGCTGTTTTATAAAAAAGCAAGCGATTAAGTACAAATTTTTGAATGAGACAAAATTCGAAGAAAATTAAGTCAATATGCTTGATTCGTCGACAAGAACACTGCCATTACCGAGATTCAAAAATTGGAAAATTTTTCAGTAGATGGATCATTCTGCAACGCAACTCATGTTGCCAGCTGAAATTTTTTTACATTGTGTCACAAATTTTATGATCTTAAGCAGGAGTATATTTTTTATTGGCAGAATCTAAACTTGGAATGATTGGCAATGTTTGGGAAAAATCGCCAATCAGTAAAATTATTGCGCCTTCAAAACAAAGTCAGTCATTGCGTCGAACTTCCAATGGTTTCAATGGTTATATGCGTTTCTTAAATAAAAATTACCGACAATATTAAATTGATATATAAGTGTGGGTGACGTGAACTGCCAATTGCGTAAAATGCCAAGCCTAATTTATTTAAAAACTCATTTTATTCATTTTTCTCCGTGAATTGTTAAGATATATTAATAGTTATTCTGCTATTCGGAAGGAAGACGAATCTAACAAATCATATAGCATCATAATCGGTCCCGTAATTTTTCAAGCTCTAATTGGTATACTACCCCTACTTTGTTTTTTATGCTGAAGATATCTGATTTGACAAACTTTGTATGTCAATGTAATGGCAAGATGCTTCAATGGAGAGAATCAATCCGAGGGCAACGCATGAACCCAAATACATAGCTTCAATAAAACAAATCGTCAGCCTAAATTCTCAATCTGCTAAGTTCACTTTTAAATTTTTTTGTTTTTTTGTTCCAATAGGAAGGAATAAAAAATTCTATCAAATGACAAACTGATAAATCTATTTAAATATAAAAATTTTTTAATATGCAAAATGAATCGGAAATCTGCTTTATGTAGTAATTTATGTAGCTTATATTTACTTTTTTTCCTTTCCCTGAAAACACTGTTAAAAAGAATTTAGCAGCTTAACACTTTAGGCCGACGAAATGTGTTGGTTGTCTTGCAATTGAAATAATTGATTTCTTTTTATACAACTTTTAATTTATTTTTATATATTTATTATTCTAATGAAGTATTGAACTTAATTTTGTTCATTTTATTATTGATAATTTAAACTAAGTGTAGCTAAAATATTCATTTATAAAACACTACGTTCATTGCATGTTAGGCAGTACAAAGTTTGCTGGGTCAGCTAGTAAATATATACAATTTTTTTGAACCCTGAAGAATTGATTGAAGAATTGACCAATTAGTTTATTATAAATTTTCTGTAGTTGTCTTTCGATGAAAATTTCCCCCGGAATATTGATTGATGAAGTCTTTATTGTTAATTTTTTTTGCAAACACAAATAAACATATTTGAAATACTGTAATAAAACGTTATCATATTTATCAAGTAAATGAAGTTTTTGCGTCGCAACTACTAATCGTTCTTTGCCACACTATCGCTAAAATTACTTCCTTAACACTAACTGATACCAGCCAGAAGCGCTTTTAGCTTGATTCATATTCAAAAGAGTCTAATTAACGTGTTTATACTGGGGGTTGATTCGTGATTGGCATAAAAGATTAGACATTGATAAATTGGTGTAGGAGTGTACTTGTTGGCTTTTGAATCTCATACATACATCATCCATAAGTGTGTACCTAGTTAATAGGAAGCGTGTAAAACATCAACTTTATTAAACGTATATGATGCCGTACGATATATGCCTAAACAACCAACACAATTTGTATTTGATTATTTCAGCCTTGAATATTATCTTGAAATTAATTAATATGGATTTGGAGAGAAAAAAACACTGTTTTGACTAAACTTCCCCAGTGAAATAAGTTGTAATTTCATGTGATAAATCTAAACATAAATCATCCACTTTGTTATTTTAAATTAGATATAATTGCTCACATATATATGTATGAATTCGGCGACATGAAGACATTAAGCTCCGGTTTTATAATAAAAGCTACACCCCGAAAATACACAGCGATGATCAAAAATGATTTTCATAAAACATACGCTGAAAATGTTTAAGTTCTGTTAATAACAGCGGATATAATCGTGAAATATTTCCTTGAGTTTCCTGCGAAACTATAGTTGGCAGAATGATTAATTATGCTCGGCGCGTATTTACACTAACTAAATGCTTTGGATATGTTCTCCTCGTTGAAATTAAATAATAGATTTTGGGTGGAAATTTTTCAAGTATTCCGCAGATGAAGTTATGATAAAAATAATTGATCGAATTAGAGAGTGTAGTCCATTGTATATGGCGCGGCGCTCGTATATTTAAAATGGAAATCTAATTAAAGCTGAATAAATTGCCGCTTGATTAAATGAAAAATAATTGTGAAATGTTTATTGGAATAAAATTAAAAAACGACAACATACAGCCGATGCAAATTCTCAAATTGTTACATAGGTTAATTAGTGGGAAAATATGATTTGCAGTTTGATGAAAATGTTTTAATTTATTTCGTAATTCAAAGTGAATTAATTTTGTATTTCATTTATATTTTACACATATCAAATACATATAAATACTATACGTAACGTTTTATATATCGGGGAAATTTATTTTACATTTTTCGAGATTGGGAAAAACGGGCAAAAAGGCAGAGCTATAGGATATACATGCATTGCATTGATTTTGTTTGATTTGATTTATTGGCCATATATCGATTAGAGTGGTTCAAGTAAAGTGGACCAAGTGGAGCCGAACGTTATTTGTTGTATTTCAACGAGCCAAAACCATTTGGATAGCTCTAATCGATTTGGAATATTTCACTCTTAAATTTGGAGATTCCTTTTAGGGTTTTTTTTGTTGGTGATTTAAATTTTTCAAACCTTTAAAAATGGCTTCTAAAAAAAGGTTAAAAATTATTCTAAAAAAGTTATTTTTTTTTAATAGATGATAAAATTCAGATCTCAGCTTTTGTTTTTTAAATAAGAAAACACTTCAGGTTGTTTAAGATCGGTTTTTTTATTTAATATTTTTACTATTCAATTAGCTACGTTTCGTTACTAATCGTAACTTCATCAGGCTTCTTGATTCACAAAAAATATAATGTTTTCAATTTAAATTCAATAAATATTTTTTTTTAAATTTTAATGAAACAATTTTTGAATAGTTTTTTTTTTAATCATTAATCAATCACTTAAAGCGTTGGTGTTTTCATATCTATCTTTTAGATAAAATTTTATCCGGAGTTTAATATATGAATGTAAATAAATGCATTTTCGTTTCAAGTAGCATTAAGAACAGCTGTATTTTTAGGGTTGTAAATTATAAGATGAAAAATAAATTTTATTTAAGTTATAAAATAAGAATTTGATAACACAAAGATAGAGAAAACATGAATTTTTTCACCCTTTTTCTTCGATTAATGACAATCACGATCATATTAGCAACTTGTATTGTTAATGTTTTTCATTTGCTATGATTTCGGGATTTATTAACGGATCCATAAAATGAAGTTTCGATGGTTTTTTGAACCTAATAAGTTCATCCGATTGGTGAGCACTAGACTGATTAAAAAAAATGATGATTTTTTTTTCTTAATTATATCGAAAATATTGTTGGGATGACAAAAAAAATCTGTGAAAGTTTAAACTCTTAAATCTAATTATTAAGAGGTGCCGCATCGCAAATTTCGATTTTCCATTTAAATAACATGGGAAAAATATTCTCTTGCACTTTGGAATTTAATAGCTCACGTTGGTGACAATATTTCGGAATGATCAAGGTATATTCTTGTAGAAAATTGAACGATCTACAAAAAAGTCTTTGTACAAGTTTTTGATATATTTATTTCTTCAAAAGTTATTTGAAGTGAAAGTTGAATTAAAGAGAAATTTTAATATTTTTTCAATTTTTTGACGCAACCATCAATTTTATGAGAAAATTTTATAGGACATTTTTTGTAGAGCAATTTTTTTTCTATAACTTATCTCTATAAAAGTTTTTGATATTTTTCACAGGTCCTAAGTTATTTGCATTAAACTGAAAATTCCCTGATTTATTATATTTTTGACATAATTTTTTTTATTTTAATTAAATAACTTAGGACCTGTGCAAAATATCAAAAACTTTTATGGAGATAAGTTATAGAAAAAAAAAGTGCTCTACAAAAAATGTCCTATAAAATTTTCTCATAAAATTGATGGTTGCGACAAAAATTGAAAAAAATATTAAAATTTCTCTTTAGTTCAACTTTGACCTCGAATAACTTTTGAAGGAATAAATATATCAAAAACTTGTACGAGACCTTTTTTGTAGATCGTTCAATTTTCTACAAGAATATACCTTGGTCAGTCCGAAATATTGTCATCAACGTGAGCTATAAAATTCCAAAGTGCAAGAGAATATTGTTCCAAATGTTAACAAATTCTACTTTTATTGTTACGGGTAATATCTGTACTCTTGAAATATGAGAAATTGGGTTTTATTAAAGATATTTTTTTTTAATCATTAGTTATTTTGGACTGTTTATTTTGATAGTGGTGCAAGTCTTTTAAAGATTAAAGAAAATATCATCTAATATATCCTTAATTTAGTGTAAACTTTTAATTTGAAAGAAGTTAGTATTTGATTTATAAAAAAAACGTCCTTCGTTTGGCGAATTTAAAGTTCACTTGTAAAAGAAAATGGGTAACAATTGATTATGAAAGTGATGTAAGTTCAATTTCCATTAAAAAGTGATTCATTAGCCTTTTATAGATCATAATTCTATTATTTAACATTTGTTTTATAACATCGAGATAATTTATCACAATTTTCTACTCTTCGGTCATTTATAGATTCTAATCGATGTAAAATTTTAGTAGATATCAGATATTACGAAATAGTATTGGGAAAAAATAATTTTCTGAACATACTACAGGGTTATTATGATGTCAAAATTTGAATAAAATCGCCTCGACGCCTTATCAAGATGCCAGGCCTATAAGGACATGGGACAGTTATTACCCTATAATTTCTGTGCATCACGAATATTTCAAAATTCGGCCACATGAAGATCATACGTAAATACTACCAATAACTTAAATTTTAATTTTAACTATCAATTAAAGTTTAACATTAAAAAAAATATATCATGTTATTTGGTTAACAAAACTGATTAATATGAAATATACTTTAGAGAATATTTGATGTATCAAATTTGATATTACATGATTTTTAAAACTGACTATGTAATTTTGAAAGTAGTGTAAGTCCATTTACAACTCGTAAATATACGCAATTTTAGTTAAATTTGCCTAAAAAAATTTATATTATCAAATTACCTATTGAAAAACCGTAGAAACATTGCAAGATTTGATATATTAAGCGTTATGTTATTAATTAACATAAATGCAAACCATTTATTTTTCTCAAAATAAAAAAAAAAAAATTTACATCACTTTCAAAATGAACGGTCCATCTCTTATAAGGGATGACAATATATATTTAGCGAAAAAAAATAGTTTTCCACGATTTTCTGCCCTTTCTTGGCCAAGAAAGAAAAATTTTCATCATTTTTCTGTAAAATCAAAGAATTTTCCCAAACTTCGCGATTATTTCTATCCAAATTGTTAAAATAATGCTGCAGGTTTGAGCATTTGATAAGAGATGGACCCAAAACCGTTTATTTATTTTGAGAAAAATTAGGTGAACGATATAAATCAGTTCCAAAAAATTAAGGGTTGTTTTTTAATTTATAAATAAGGGTTGAAATTAATCTAAATGTAACAGAGACAAGTATATTCAGGAAATGCGGTGGGGAAAAAGAAAATGCTCCCCATTTATTATTTGACGACCTATGACTCAAAGCCGTCTTGGACCATATACATAGGGAAATGAACATAAAGATCTAATTACCTGTTTGCTGAGATTTAGCTCAGAAACAAACCATACCAATTGAAACTAAAAACAAAGCTGGAGCGCCATTGATTTAGGATTTATTTGATTTAGGACGCACCGCATAAGTACCTACTCTTAGAAGAGGCTCCTAGAACACTGATTAAAATTTAATTTTAAATTAAAATTAAAAAACAATTTCTTAAAGTTAAGAATTTTGTTCTTTCATTGAAAATAAAGAACCACCTGTGTCTACGGTTTTTGATATTCAACTTAAAAATTTTAAGTCCAAGATCAATATTTACTTTTTTTAAAATAACCATTTCGATAAGAAAATTACATAAAATGCAAAATTAATATTTTGTATGACGAAAACTTGTTGAATTTCAAAAGATTAACAGTAGTTAGACTTAGAACGCTTTTTACAACAACAATCAAATAATACAGCTGAATATTTTAGTTTGTAAGAATATAAGAGCCTAGAAATTTGGGATACTAATAATTTTATTTTTCATTGAAAAACTTCAATTTTAAAATTTATTTGATGTGACTCTTTGAATTTGACTTTCGAAAATCGTGAATTTAATTGCACTTGAAACATTGAATTGGAAAAAATTAATAAGTGGAAAACGCCCATTTGATAATTGCCGATAAATTCAGATGTCGAGTGGAATCAAAAAATCAGATTTGGACAGATTTATTCATTGTGCAGATACGCGAAAATAACGATTTTAACGAGTTGATGTTTGGCCCTTGGATATTTGTCATCGCACACATAATTGATTTGGGAATAAATGTTCAATTTTATATGCAAGATAGAAAATTAATTAAGTTTTGATTGGCAATTTCGCTCATCAGCATTTATTAATAATAATGATTTGGGATTAATGCTTAGGCTTTACAGCAATTAATAGCATATTAGTGCCGAAACAACTGAAAAAAAAAATTCCAATTGATTTTTCGAAAGCTCGTTTCCCGCATACAAATTTTCTGTGGTTGGGTATATAGGCGTAATTTATGCATGACTATGAAGAGAAAATATAATTTTGCAATTAGTTATGGGCTTCTTTTAGGTATTCTGTATTCAATTTTGCATAGGGGGATGAAACATTTCTCTCGGGCAAATCCCCAATGAAGTGTTGGTACGCTGGAAACATAGTCGAAATTTACCGTGGAAATTTTTCCTTGTTTGCCGCCCGATAGTTTTAGTACGGCTAACCTAATTACAAATGCAGGTAGAGAAAACGGGTTCGTGAAGATATTAATATCTGTTAAGGCCCGAGAAAACATGAAAGTAAGTGGCTTTTGGCTGTTAATGTCTTCGCATTATCCGATCTGGGAGTGGAGTGGAGAACATCTACGAAAAACCATCCCACCAAACCACGAAGACCTTGCTTGTTGAATTAATTTTCCAAGAAAAAAAAACCTTTAAATTTTCATATTTTTTCCCTCTGACACACGAATCACACGAACAAGACTTTCATTCTCCGCAATATTGGCGTAAAGTTCAGAAAGCTGCAAGCTTTAAATTCCCATAGAAAAAAAAACGGAGAATATTTTGTATATATCAGAAATATTTCGAACAGAAATTGTATTCTATGTTAAAAATCAATAGGAAAAATAAGGAAATATGAGTGATGAACACACAATTTGTGTGCTCGCAACGAATAATAACGAACATTGAAGAATGGAAATACAAAACGAGGGAATATAAATGCGAATGATAAAATATAATGAAGAATATTGTGTCTTTTTCTTATTGTTCGATGCGTATTTCAAAATTAATGGACAGTTTTATTGTGCGTACAAGGTTATATGTGTTATTGGATTTTTTTTTCATCTTCAACTTCTTGAATTTGGACATCAAACATCAACGCTTTATCGCATAAATATATACACAAATCGTTTGAATCAACCCTTAGATTTCACAGTTCAAACAGATAAAAACGGAACGGATTTAGTCACCAAATAGAAGATTAAGAAATATTTTTGGATTTTCTTTATAGTTTTCACTCGATAAAAATTTACAGCCACATTTCTTCTAGTTTGAAGATTATCAAAGCTTAACTGATTTTACCTCAGTGTCCATCAAATACAATTTCATATTTGGCTTTAATTTGATTAGGTTTAAGGTTTCAAACTATTTTGGATATATAAAGTTTCTTTTATCAAAAATACTAACAATAAAGCATTGATTATAACAATGCTAGACATATGATTCATTTTAAAATGTTGTACTTATAAACTTTCGTTATAAAAGAACAATTTCGAACCTCAAAGGGGCTCAAGAGTAAACGAAAAAATATTAATTCGAAATTTAGTCTATTTAGATCACTAATCTGTACAAAAAAATAGATGCACCGGATTTATTGCTGAGGAATTTTTTTTTGAAAAATTCATGTCGAGAAAAATTAAACAAAAAAGAAAGATCAATCTATATATGAAACTTATATAGAGACGGGTTAGCTATTATTGGGCCAAAACAATGAATCTGACAGAGAAAACAGACTTCTTTTTATTTACAAATTTTGTTTTTGCACCATCTGCCTCTTGGCAATAATTGCAGTATGTCACATTTACAACACTCATGAGCTAGTTGTGTCCAATGAAACAATTAACATTAAAAATTAATAGATGATAAAATTCAGATCTCAGTTTTTTATTAAATAAGAAGACAATTCAGGTTGTTTAAGATCGGTTTTTTTATTTCATATTTTTTAATATTCAAATTAGCTACGTTTCGTTACGTATCGTAACTTCATCAGGCTTCTTGAATCACAAAAAATATAAAGTTTTATTGTGTATACAATATATAAAATATATTGCAGTCCAATTTATTAACATAAACTTGAACAAAAGTTCAAACAAAATATTCGTGACGTATTGCCCAGATACGTATTTCGATTGCCAAGCAATCTTCATCAGTGGTCATTAAGTAGTTTGGATCACTCCGTAACTGCTTTGTGATGATTCATTTGTGAAGTTTTTGATATATTTATTCCTTCAAAAGTCATTCGAGGTCAAAATTTAACTATAGTTTAATATATAGAATATATTGCGGTTCAATTTATGTAGTATAATTTAATATAAATATATATAAAAATCATACCATAAACGCAATTTGAACAGAAGTTCAAACAAAAATATTTATGACATTGCCCAGATACATATTTCGATTGCCAAGCAATCTTTCTCAGTGGTCATCAAGTAAGTGAATCATCACAAAGCAGTTCAGTTTCGGAGTGATCCAAACTACTTGATGACCACTGGGGAAGATTGCTTGGCAATCGAAATACGTATCTGGGCAATACGTCACGAATATTTTGTTTGAACTTCTGCTCAAGTTTATGTTAATAAATTGGACTGCAATATATTTTATATATTGTATACACAGTATAACTGTTCAAAGTCAGCGAAAAAATCTTATTTTGATAAAGTTTTATATTTTTTTATACATATTATATTTCAAAAATGTATGTTCAATTTTTTGTGATTCAAGAAGCCTGATGAAATTACGATATCAGTCTGAAGATATGTACGAATTTCTTCTGGATACGTCACGTAGCCACCATGAGGCCACTTGTGTATTTTGTAAACCTTGGAGAGTTCCAGGTTTCTCAGAACCTTTTGGATGGCCCTTCTCTACTTATTTGATCAAAAAATAGTACTTCCATCATGCCTCAGCCACCGTATTTTATTCACCGGACTTGGCCTCCTTTTTCCTCTTCCCAAAATTAAAAAGTACCATGGAAGGATGAAGATTCGCAACGGTTGAGGAGTTTAGGGCAAAAAGTACATTTCAAAAGTGCTTTGACGACCGGAAAAAGCTCTGATAAAAGTGCATTGTATCAAAGAGGGATTATTTTGAGGCGGATAAAATAAATTTAGATGAATAAATTTATTTAAAAATGAAAAGTCACCTTACTTTTTGATCACACCTCGTACTTTCGAAAACAATTTTAACTTTCAAGAAGAATATTACTGAAGTCTCAAATTTATCTTTGATAACAAAACAAATATCTCACTTTCCTCAACTTTCATACAATCTTTCAACTTAAAAATCAAACGATCCACTGACAAAAAAGAGCTTAATACTTTTCAAAAGCTCGTTTGAAGAAACTTAAAATCGCGTGAAAAGTAACAAGTAGTTGTCAGATGAGTTTGTAAATTCAAAGTTTTTGATTGAATCCGCCAAAGTTAATGAGATAAAATATCCTTTGATGTGTGAACCGTCTACATGGCGAGAATTTCCACGTAGATTTATGGCACCAGCTTCTGTAACGCCAAGTATGGAAAAAGAAGAAATATGATTTTGTCAAGTCATACAAACATATCGCAATCATCAATCAAACGCTAATTTCTTTCTAATTTTCTGAATTAAATGAATAATTCAATAGGGCACAAAGTTTACTGGTATGGCATATATGGTTGGACGTTCGGCCTGGCAACATATTGGCCGGGCGAAATTATGCTCTATTTATTATATCAGAGAAAAACATGTCACGCTTTATTGACTACATTGAATCGTGAACTTTGCAGAAAACAATAGTCAAGTTTGTGAGTTGGAAAATAGAAGAGATATTTGACTTGAAAAGTTACTTTGCCTAGAATATGATATTGGATAAAATAATGGAAAACGAGCGACCATTGTGCGACTCAATGTATAATTTATGATTCCACGATGTTCTAACATTTGTAAAACAATATCCTTTATCTGGTTTCAAGCGTCGGATTAATAACCAAGAAAAATGTATGACGAAAGTGGAAAGTTTTGTGGGTCGTTATCGCAAAGTTTGTGTAAAGGGAAAACGGGGATCGATGCATGCGGAATTGATATCGATAAATATTATTATTCAATTCGGTCACATTACGCGCGTTGTGGGGGGTGAACGGGAAAAATAATGGGTTTCCGTTTGGCCATTAAACGTAATGGGGTCGTATTCGTTTTGAGCCGGGGGACTTAGTTCATTAGCAATAAAAGAATGTGGATGTAGCATATACATTTTTTCTTTTTTTTTGGAAATCGATTTAAAACGTTTAAGCGCTGAAAAATACATGGCGATGCGTATGAAAAAATCGCGGTGCAATGGTGTGGAAGGGTCGCGTATTTCCGATTTTGCAGTCCCAATAAATAAATTCACCTAGGCGCAGGGCGTTTGACTTCAATACCTGGCCGAGGGTGAAAAAAAATTCAACGGATTTTCAATCGTAATTTTAACGATGAAAACTTCAAGTATCTATACTAATATATAAAATTCTTACGCCTGTCTGTACATTTCGATTTTAAACCAAATTTTAGGGTACATTTTTGTTTCAAGAGGTCCTTACTCCAAATTTAACATTTTTAAAATTTTTGTCTGTCTGTCTGTGTGTTTCGATTTCACTAAAGAAAAAAACAACCGAATTTAATGAAATTTGGTATTAAGATAAAACACAATTTCCCACAAACTATAGGCTACTTATCATTCCATAAAAATAATAAGGGAAGGTATTCCCTAGGGATGAAAACAGAAATTTTTACTTTAGACAAGTGAGTTATATATCATTGGAAAGGTAATTTAAAGTTAGAAAATAATCTGTAAAAATGTTTTTAGTTGAACTGATAAAAATCACAGTACATTTAATATAAAGTTTAAAAAATTGCCTCTTTGAAATATAAACCTTAATATATATAAAACACATAGTTGATGTTAATAGCGTAATGGCTTACGTATCTGACATTGTGATCCTCCTAATTATAAAGAATCTTACAGTTCGAATCTTACATTAAATTTTTATTTTTTTATTTTTTTACAAAATTGTTGTAAAAAGACCCTCAGAGTTGCTCAATAAGGAAATATTAACCAAAAAAAGTAATAGTAGTAGTAGTAATAATAATAATAGTAATAAAGTATTTATATACTGATGAAATTTAAATATTCGATGTACTTCTTATAAGAAGTAGACATTTATTTATTTTGTTAAGAATAAATGGTAAGTCTTAAAATTGTGTATATCTATACTAATATATAAATAATTCTTACGTCTGTCTGTCGATTTTAAACCAAATTTTAGGGTAAATATTTGTTTCAAGAGACCCTTATTCCGAAATTAACATTTTTAAAATTTTAGTCTGTCTGTCTGTGTGTTCCAATTTAACTAGAGAACAGTACAACTGAATTTAATGAAATTTGGTATTAAGATACAACATAATTTCCCACAGACTATAGGCTACTTATCATTCCTTAAAAATAATAAGGGAAGGTTTTCCCTAGGGATGAAAACAGAAATTTTTACACTAGACAGGTGAGTTATAAATCATTGGAAAGGTAATTTAAAGTTAGAACATAATCTGTAAAAATATTTTTAGTTGAACTGATAAAAAGCACAGTAAATTGAATTTAAAGTTTAAAAATTGCCTCTTTGAAATAGAAACCTTTATATATATATAAAACACATAGTTGATTTTAATAGCGTAATGGCTTACATATCTGACATTGTGATCCTCCTAATTATAAAGAATCTTACAGTTCGAATCTTACAGTAAACTTTTTTTTAATTTTTTTAAATGCAAAAAAAATGCGAATTTTATGGAAAAATCAGGTTCAGTGGCCCGTACTACCTCACCGGTGTGAGTTACGACTTTGTCGCAATGAGCACTTTTGTAGAGCGTTTAATTCTGAGAAAAAACCAACTTCGGTAAAAGCGATCCCATGAAATGCCACTGAGATATAGAAATTTAAAAATAAAAAATCAGAGTTTCTGTGTATTTTCAATGTGAAATCTTTACACGTCTTGGTCGAGGACTTAAAATTAATATTAAGGGCTCAAACTTTCAGAGAATTTTTTTTTTTTTGGTATTTTCAACAAAATTTCACGATGGGACCAAAAAGAGTGAAAAAAAAATCACACTATTGATTATGCTTTCCGTTAAAGAAGTAAGAAAAATAATAATTATCATATGCCACTACAAATAGCAAATTTAAAAAGAAAATATAATCTACATCTACGTTACGCAGACGAAGACGCGGGGATCAGCTAGTTTCGTATATAATTTCTGTAGTTTCAATGGAACAATAACCATTAGTACTTTAACTTTATTATCATTGCGTTAATGATTATATCTGCAATACTTTAACGATAATCTTAGGCAAGATTTGGCTCCAAAACCAAGACTCAAACCCCTTCTTTATGGACTAATCACGTGGAAACTTCATCGAACAAAAAATCTATATATATATATATATATATATATATATATATATATATATATATATATATATATATATATATATATATATATATATTGGCATTTTTATGTAGTCACAACCATTATGTTTCCCCAATCAAAATGCACAAACCTACATGGTACACATATTGGAAATAGTCCTAATACAAAAAAAAAAAACTTTCAACCAAACCAATTTATTGTTACGACTCTTTTCTTATTTTCGTTATTGTGCATTTGATTGCCAAGAAAACTCGCGAAAAATTTCCCCGTTTTTCATTTGCTACAATCTATAACTGTATATGGTATATATGTGTATGCTCTAATCACAACTGGTCGAGGCCAATTTTGATGAAACTTTTAACATTTCATTGTTAGTAGTTTCTTTTTATGTATTGTACAATTCTCTCTATCTTTTTCTCTCTCTCAGTTTTCCGGCATATTGGAGAAAAGTTCAATAAGTGTAACGCATTCAAGCTACACTAATCGTATTTGGTTCGAGAAACAACATTGATAGTAGTTTGAACAAAAAAAAAATGAAAGGAAAAAAATTTTAATCTGTGCCACAGAATAGAAACCTATGTATTGGGGCACTCAATAGATTTGCTATTTTTACATGCCTAATCGCTTGTGAAGAGGGTAAACTTAGGGAAGCTTGAAATAAGGGAAACTTATGAACTATTCGAGTAAAATGGGTGTGGAATATAAAGCGCGTGCTTTTTTTTTACGAAGATTGATTTTTTACTATTGGTTTTTTTTAAAAGCGTGGCGAATCGTAAAGTTAAACAAAGATTCGTAAAGCAAAACAACTGTTTACTATTTAACTTATAGGCATATGTTTTTTACAATAATAGAGCTTTTTAACTTAATAGTACAATTGGCCTGGTTAAATTTTTTCAAGAGTCCATGATTTGCAAGTTTGAGAATTGATTGTTGGTGGTTCAAAGATCAAAAAGCTATGAGATATTATAGGTCCATTCAGTGGCGTAGCTAGGTAACCAAGGGCCCTGGGGCAAATTAAAAAATGGGACCCCACTGCTATGTAAACTGATTAGGTTTTATCAAATAAAAATATGAAATATACAAATACTTTAAAAATGCTAAGCTACTTAAGCTCTTTTTTGTGCACTGCAGGGCAGGCAATAAAAATATTAAACAGTACCAACATAAATTACAATTAATACTTGGTGTAGGTTTGGTTAATAAAACGAAATACAGAAGATTCAAGGGTTTATTATATAAAGTTCGGGCCTACCAACTGACTAAATAACAATTATATTTACATTTTTTTCCTACCTTTAGTTTTCGCAAAAGTATCAATGACTTCGTTTAAATCCAGGCTTGATGCGGTTTTGTTTTCAATTGCTATTAGCGATAAATGTCGGAATCGAGTTTGGCCCATATTATTTCTCAGATATTTTTTTATTATTTTTAATTTGCTAAATGACTTTTCAGCTGCTGCAGAAGTGACAGGAATTGTAAAGAATAATAACATCGCTGTAAATACTTCCGTTAGATCGCATTCTAGCACTCCCATATTTGCTTATTATTTATTTCCTTACATAATTGGTGAACTTCTAACTGAATTTTCAAAAGTTCAGTTCGATCGAGATTCCTGGTAAGGATTCGAGAGCCCACTGAGCTTGAGGGTTCCGGGGCACTGCCCCGCCTAGCCCCTAGGTAGCTACGCCACTGGGTCCAGTAGAAAACATTCATTTTTTAAAAAGGGTTGAATATTGAAGATGTAGATTTGGCTATTTCGACGTTTTATAGTTTTATTTGGCACCATATTCACGGAAATCTAGTTTCAAGAAAATCTAAAGAAAATTATTAGAGGACCTCTAACCAAGATATCCAGAGATCAAGAAATGCCAGAAAATTTCACCAGACAAGAGGAAAAATCAAGATAGAAAATCCTAATTTTTTTTTGAGACGTAAAAGTCATCATAAGTAAACCAATGACGTAAAGAATCTATGCATAGAACATTTAAGTTCCTCAATTAGTTAATTTTCGTTCTAATTGCACCGTTCCTTATGTTTTATGATTTTCTTCTTGATTATGTCCTTTATTAAAGACCAATTTAGATCGTCATGCAATAATTGGTCGCTAATATATCAAGGAGCCATAACTATAGATCGTTAGATTATCGATTGTGATCTTTGAATGATGTTGGTATTTGATCTTTAACGGCATCCCCATTATTTTAGCCCATATGTCCAGATTGGCTAGTCAAGGGGTTTCTTCTAAATAAGGTCAGAAAAAAACAAACTTTGATATTTGAGTTGAGGAAAAAGCTGAATATCATGCAACAACCTGTGGAATCGAAAAAAAATGATTTAAACTTTCAACCCGTGAATAGAAAAATGAATCCAACAAAATGAAATCTTATCTAATTAGAGTGTTAATGAACATTAGGACATGTGCAATGGATTAGGGATTTAATATGATTTAAGAAACAATAATCCACGATCAAATTGATTCATAGATGGTTATTATAAATATTCCTTATCGATTTAGGTCGATCAATAAAAAAGCCAAAAGAACCCAAGAATTGTAAGCAGAGAAAATTCTATCCTGCGACATGGTAATACAAGACTTCTCTGCAGAAGAAAAGTGCTGAAAAAAATTAATTAATTAATGAGGGGGGGATGATATGGCCTTACCTACTAAAATCGTACATAGTTATTCCATCGAATTGTTATTTATTTCAGTCGTTAAAACATTTACTAAGTGGTTAAAAAAATTAAAAGCTTAAGTGATGTTCAAAATATAATTTGTTGATATTTTCTTTAGTAACCCAATGATTTTTAATTGTTTTGCATTAAAAATTTGCACAGTAGATGTAAAAACATTTATACTATGGAGGCTGATTATAGGAACTATTGATTTAAAATCAAAAGTGGCGATTTAATTGTATAATTAGGAAATTATTTTCCGGTATATCTAATAGTATAAGTTTATGGATACCTTTGTGAGATATCAATATCAATTTCTAGAATCCAGATAAATTTTGGATAATACTAAATAAAGAATAGTCGACAAATTATTGTTGGGTAAAAAATCCATAGAATTATTGAGCTTTTTTTATACTTCTTTAGTATCCGATCTTGTCTTTTTACTAGCTTCCTCGACTGGAATAATATTTTTTCGCTTAAGAATTTCGTCCCCAATCTTTATTTCCCCAATCAAATATTTAATAATATTATATTCGAATTATATTTTAAAATTTTGATTTAATGGTTTTATTTTTTTTCAGGTAAGTGCGCATTAATACAACTTTAACTAATTGGGATTCTTGGATTGAAAAATGGAAATGCAAAGTTGTTCCTTTCCGAAAATTGTATTTATATTTCTGGGCTGTCTTCTAAAATGTAAGTAATCTATTGTTTATTTTGAGAATAATACGCCTATATCATGGATGAATTTGGATCATAATTAGAAAATAACCAATTCAATTTGCAAACAAAACTCTATGACATTTCATGACTTTTCAATCCTCTAAATATAAACGATATAGTAGACTTCTCAACTAGAAACTATGATAATTTAGGCTGAAAAAATGAGATTTAATATTATTGTGCTTTTTCATATAATTTAAATTGAACAAATTACTCAATTTTTATTTTAATCATACAAAGTGACAAGGCTTTGCCCAATTACACGATAGTGTATGGTTTCTATTTCCCCTATAAGGTACTATAATAGTTCCTATACGGTACTAGAGATACCGGTTTAACATTAGCACTTTAGGAGCTCAATGGTAGAGAATCTCAGCTTAAATATCTTTCAGTTAACTTCTTCTGGATATCCTAATTTCTGTTTGATTTTCAATAAAGTCCCAATATAAAGAAGGAGTAATAGATTTTAGGACATAAAACATATTAAGTTAATACTTTACCACAATTTTTACTTAAGAGTTGGAGAAAATCCTCTATTTACCATATATGAAATAATTTACTAACTGGTTGCTGTTTTGCATTACTGGTTTGACCAGAGATTACGAATGAATGCATCTACATATTATATATCTACTCTGGAGGCCAAAGGTTTAATACCAGTTGCACAAATGTGATTATTTACCTGAATTTGCTTCAAATATCGATAATTGGAAAGCACTTTGAAATTTAAATTTATTGTTTACAAATGTCTAAGAAGATATACTTTTGTGCATTTCACTAAATTAGGTGTAATAATTGCATTTCGTTTCAAAACATTAAAATTATCTATATTCATTGATATATTTTTCTTATCTTCTGAATATATTAAGAAAACAAGGACAAATCAAATTAACTTTGATTACATTTGTTGATTGTTTAGATTCTTTAAAATAAATCTTTTTGCATTGGCTTGTTATTACTTCTGATTCATTTACTTTATCGTATCTTTCTTACACAAAAATTTCTACTTATTTTGAAATTAAAGATTTAACTGACCAGATATCTTTCAAAATGGGAAAAATAGACAAAATTAGCACAGAAATGCAATCTTTTATTGCAACTCTTTACATATAGAAGGTAAATTCGAACGCGTAATTGCATCACAGTTAAGAAATTAAGGAAATGTGCCTACATTAGTAGTGTGGGTCATAAAGAAACAAGAAGTCATCAGGATAGATCTCGAAGACCAAGGCCTACCAATTTTCATGAAAATAAGTGCATTGTTGTCACCACTAAGCGTATCAGATACCTAACAGTATTAATTTGGGCTAAAGTTATTAAATTACGAACTAAACCTATGGGGTTAACTACCATAAAAAGACTATTAATGGAGCCTGTTTGGTTTGTTCGAGTTGTACGTCTTTATTACAACAACAAAATAAAAAAAATACTGCAATGGGAATTGATCCATTGAAATTGGACTGAAGATGAGTTCAAAAAGTCCTGTGGAATTATGAGTTCAAATTTGAAGTATTTTATTATAAAAGATGATACCAGATTGCGTAGTGCTAACTATTAAAAATTGTGATGATTCAACTATTATATGGGGTTGTTCTTAGGTTACAGAATAGAAAATTTGGGCAAAATTGAAGGAATTACGAAAAAAAAAACACAATAAAACTATTTTAGATAGGAATAGCATCAGAACTGGGAAAGAATTAATTAGTAATACTTCAGGATGCTTCAGGATAATGATTCCAAGCACACTTTTAAATTATGTCGAAAGTCTTTAGAGAGGAAAGAAATGGAAGAAGTTTGGGAAAATATAGTTTGGGCACCACAAAGTTCCGATCTCAAGCCGATAGACTTTTCAGAGGATGAGTTGGATAAAAATGTTTGAAATCACTGCTCTTTTTCGTTTGGAGACTTGTGAAGGATACTCCGAGAAAATTGGCGCAATTTTTTTGGCAGAAATATTTAAAAAAAATTAGCTAAGAAGCCAAGACTAGTGGAAAATGCAATTAAACGCATTGAAATCTTTTTTATGAAAAATCGGTTTAATTTAAATTATTAATTTTGATTAGGAACTCTGGCTATTTTTTATTTTTGAATACTCATTAAGTTTACTAATATTTATATATTTCATTAATAATATTTTTTATTTCTTTAAATTTTAAAGAGTATAAGCTTGAGCCAGGAATGTCGAGATTTTCAGAACTGAAGAGAACTATTCCCAATAGGTACGTATTGTTCACTCGAATACAATTTGTACGTAAACTTTGACATATGCCAGAAATGAAGAATATGTATTTATATTATAATATGTAAAATTAAATTTTCGTCACAAATCCATTTTAGCACACCCACATTCTGCCAACATTGCATTTTCGATTTTGTTTTTAATTTAATTCGCGATATTTTTGTTAATTCAATTCCAATATCGTATAATTCTCTCTTTTGTGGGTAAATTTTTATTATGGACCGATTTAATTGCGAATTAAATTACAAACAAAGTCGAAAATGCAACGTTGCCAGATTGTGGGTGAGCTAAAGTAGACTTGAACCAAAATTTAATCTTACAGATTTTACATAATACAATATAAATACATATTTGAAAATAACAATCGCTACTTTATTTCTGACATGTCAAAATTTACGTACAAATTGCATTCGAGTGTACAATACGTATAGGAATAATATCGAAACCATTCTAAACAGTTCTGAAAATCTCGACGTTCCTGATCCAAGCTTATACCTTTTAAAGTTTTTGAGGTTTCTTCATTTTCCTGATAAAATTATGGTCTTAAACTTTATAGTCTAAGAACCTGTGACTGGCTACCTGTATGTACTTGACCAGACTTAAATTTTTGTACAGAGAGTCTCCGTAACCGTAACCGGTACATCAGGTCTTAAAAATTGACTAATTTTAAATGTATTTTCCCACGTCTGTCGTTTGGAAATTTTAAAATATATTATTATTACTTTTGAAAAATAACCATGACAGACCATTATCGCGCGGTTAACTTTGTGGCAGATAATTTTGAAGATACCAAAAAATATGAAATATTGAAATTTGAAAAACCAGGCCTGTCATTAATAAATGTTTTCATTGTAGTCTTAGAAGCTTATGACATATTAATGGCAGATCTGGTTTTTCAAATTTCAAAATTTCATATTTTTTGGTATCCTCAAAATTGTCTCGTGAGTAGCCATAATCACCGTATCGTCCGCGAATGTCCCCGTCAAGGTGTTATCTGTGGTAGGCAGATCCGAGGTGTATAATAAGTATAGTAGGGGCCCTAAAACACTACCTTGAGGTACTCCTGATTTAATCGGAAAGGAGTCAGAGCACTCACGAGGACGCCGAAATTGCCTCTCAGTACCTCCAGCATCATTTAAACCTCCTGGGCACTTGGGCTGAAAAATGGAAAATCACTATCAATAAATCCAAATCAGTCCAAGTGACCTTCACTCTCAGAAAAGGAATGGGCCCCCCGGTCAATCTGGACTCAACTGAGATCCCATCGTCCGACACCGTCAAATACCTGGGTGTTCATCTGGACAGGAGGCTGACCTGGAAACCTCACATCATCCAAAAACGAAAATATATTAACAAGAGGTTCAAACAGTTGTACTGGCTGTTGGGTAGGGGCTCTAAACTTCCCCTTGAGGATAAACTTCTTATATACAAAGCAGTAATAGTGCCAATTTGGTCGTACGGTATTGAGCTGTGGGGCTCTGCCAGCAAGTCAAGCATTAAATTAATCGAGGCCACCCAATCAAAGATCCTGAGACAGTTGGCAGATGCTCCATGGTATGTCACAAATGAGACTCTCCGAAGAGACTTACACATCTCAACAGTCACCGACTCCATTACCGTACGTACCACCAATCATTTTGGAAAGTTGAGTCAACACTCAAATCCCCTGATTCCGCCACTTTTGGAGCACCAAAATGAAAGAAGGCTAAAAAGAAAAGTGCCTAGTGATCAAATAGAGGCATAGGGAGATTCCTCCACTGGGAGTGATCTCCATCACGTCAGCTCCGGTCATCAAATCGGATTATAGGACCTAGATCCTAATGGCCGATTTATATATATTTATAAAAAAAAAAAAAAAAATTGTCTGCTACAAAGTTAACCGCGCGATAATGGTCTGCCATGGTTATTTTTCAAAAGTAATAATAATATATTTTAAACTCTCTGTACAAAAAATTACGTCTGGTCAAATACATACAGGTAGTCAGTCACTGGCTCTTAGACTATTAAGCCAATAATGACATAAACTGAAAACAACTATGTTTTGTAGCATCCACGGTTATCCCAAAAGAATGTTATCATTTCTTATTGAAAATAGTAAAAATAAATGACATAATTTTACAAGTAAATGGAGAAACTTACTCCCATTACTTTAACAGTTGTTAATCCGAAGATATCGAGTCAAATAACATGTAAATCTTGCATCTTTTGTGGTGTTTTGAATTACGAAAATTCTCCAGAAATATAATATTGAACCCTAATGCAGTATGAAATTGACGAAAATTATAAAAGGCCACAACACAAAAGGATTTCTTCTTTAGAAATCCCGCTCCATTCACTACGAAACATATCAATTTACATATTTTTCTTTACAAATATATGTATATTAAATATATGTCTGCTCTATTAAATCATTCAATCCATATGATTTAATGTCCTTTGTAAAGCCGTGTGTAGTCGTCGATATTCGCAGCTACATGAATATTGAAATTTTTTTTTACGTTTCCATCGTGAAAATCGACGAATATTTGACGCCATATAAATTGTTTGAATTGGCGCCAGTCGCTATTGTGTTGGGAAAATTTATAGTTGCATGCACTATGCGCCCAGGAAAATCAAACGTGTAACGTAACGTAAGAAAATGGCATTGAAGGAAAAGTTGAATGAAAAGAAATTGGTTGTGAGTTTCGAATCGGTTTTTCTTGAATCAGTGTCACAATAAACTACGTCTCTAATTTGATTCGAATGCGCAGGAAATGAACAGGGGAATGACAAAAATAATTTGATTACAAGTTTCGGTCTTACCTGTCGCCTTTTTCCTTTTAGTGGCCCTCGTGTAGAATATGAAAGCACCAAGGAAGAAAACCGATGACAATGTTTCCGCACGACCGACAACTCCTGTCACCTGCAAAAAAAAAAAACACACACACCCACGTTAGCATCTTTTTCAACCTATCAACTCGTTTTTTTGCCTCAGTTTGAATAAATATTGGAAAAATGTTTCGAACGGAAATTTTCATGGAAAATTCGAAAAGATGAAAACTAGATATGGAGCCGTATCGTTTCAATTGAAATATCATTTAATATAGAAACATTCAAGTCACGATGCGTAACGATAACAAACCTTTTGATAGAAACGCTACGTCAATATATCGATATATATATATATATATATATATATATATATATATATCTGGAAAAAAAATACTTGCGACTTAGCATAGAAATACTTATCGATGGTAGACAAAAAGTAACCACGTTTTGTGTATGACACCAATGTTACATTTAGTTCGGTTTTTTTTCTTTGCTTTGATAAGGATGAGTAATACATTTTTAATGAATAAATAATTAATTTTGAAACGAACTCGGAAATGAAAATGTTTCTGCCGCTTTAGCTGTGAGATAACATTGAAAAGAAAATCATTTTATGTTTTCTTCTCGCTTCATATTTACCTTCAAGTCGTCCACTTTTAATTTCATCTAAATGAATTTTTTTATGATTCACCATAGATATCATACATTATTTATAAACGCAGGACCGAACTTGTTCTGTTCTTTGGAAGATATTTTCCAAAGTTTAATACAAATAAATACTTTAACCATGATACATACTAGAAAATCCAAGGATTAGGGAAATCAAGGAAGTCGGATTATTTCATTGTATCAAAGAAAAAGACAAGGAACTTATGAAAATATTCTAAGAATTTTTATAGTTTTCATAACCATATTATTATTTTTTCCCTTTCCCAAATGATTGCTTCATGTAATCCTAAGTAATAGTACTTTGTATGACTAAATTTTAAAAAGAAATTATAGAGGGATCATACTATGTAATTATGCAACCGTAGTCCACTTGTCTCAGTGGTTTGAAATATATTTTTTTTTTTGAGAAAAATGTTTCCTAAAAACTGCAATTTTCACCGAAAGGATAAGAGATATTAAAATAATTCAAGTCATCAAAGTTTTGGATCTTTTCATGAACAGTTAAATGATGTAATGAAAGTTCAAATTTTTTGATCAAAACACAAAATTTTGATCAAAAATCATAGAGAATTGCTTTTGATCGCCTGTAAAATCAAGTTTGTTTTGCTTCAGAAACAATAGAATTACTGCATTTTCCTTTAGTAGTGCGTTTTTCGTATATCTTCAAAGTTTTTATGCACCCGTAACATATACTGTGCTGTTACACCCCCATAAGATCATTTTAAAATTGCCACTTCAAAAAAGAAATTATAGTCGGATGACAATATGAAATTGTGCAACCTAAGCCCCTTTATATCAGAGGTATTTTTTTTTTTTTTTGAGAAAAATGTTTCCTCAAAACTGTAATTTTCACCGTAAGGATAAGAGATATCAAAATAATTCAAAACATCAAAGTTGTAGAGCTTTTCATAAACAATCAAATGGTGTGGCTAAAGCTCAAATTTTTTTGATCAAAATGCATAGAGAATTGCCTTTGATCTCCTGTAAAATCAAGTTTGCTTTGCTTCAGAAACAATAGAAGTAGTGCGTTTTTCTTTAGTAGTGCGTTTTTCGTATATCTTCAATGTTTTTATGCTAATAAAAACATTGTAATAAAACCGAAATAAAACCGTAATATATACTGAAATGTGCTTTTACCCCCCTCCCCCCCGTAAGATCATTTTTAAATTACCACTTCAAAAAAGAAATTATAGTCGGATCACAATATGCAATTGTGCGACCAAAGCCCACTTATTTCAGAGGTATGACATTTTTTTTTTGGAGTAAAATATTTTTTAGAACTGCAATTTTATCGAAAGGATTAGAGATATTAAAATAATTCAAGATATTTTCATAAACAATCAAATGATGTAATTAAAGCTCAAATATTTTTGATCAAAATGCATAGAGAATTGCCAATTGAAGTACTGCGTTTTTCTTTAGCGCCATATCTTCTGAGTTTTAATGCTAAAATACTTTAACCATCATAAAATCTAGAAAATCCAAGGATAAGGAAAATATAGGAGATCGAATCATTTCTTTGAATCAAAGAAGTCAAGGAACGAAGGCCAAAATATTCTGAAAAATTTTATAGATTGAGTAGTAATAAAATTTCTTTAGAATATATAATTATTCCCCCCCACAATGACTACTGTGTAATCCTAAATAATAATAAATAGTATGAAGAGTTATAAAAAATAAATTATAGTTGGATCACAACATGCAACTGTGCAACCTAAGCCCACTTATGTCAGAGGTATGACTTTTTTTTTTGGAGAAAAATCTTTCCTAAAAACTGCAGTTTTCATCTAAAGCGTAAGAGATATCAAAATAGTTCAAAACGTTAAAGTTTTGAAACGTTTCTTGAAAAATCAAATGATGTAATGAAAAATCAAATTTTTTGATAAAATTACAAAGTTTTCATCCAAAACATAGAGAATTGCTTTTGATCTCCTGCAAAATCAAGTTTGCCTTGCTTCAGGAAACGAAGGCCAAAATATTCTGATAATTTTTATGGTTTTTGTAATAATATAATTTCTTAAGAAAACATAATTATCCCCCACCCCCAATGACTGCTGTGTAGTCTTTAATAATAGTAAATAGTATGACAAATTTCAAAAAAAAAATTATAGTCGGAGCACAATATGCAATTGTGCAACCAAAGCCCACTTACTTTAGAGGTATGAAATATTTTTTTTTTTTAAAAAACTCATTCCTAAAAACTGCAATTTTCATCGAAAGGATAAGAGTTATCAAAATAGTTCAAAACATCAAAGTTTAGAACCTTTTTATGAACAATCAAATGATGTAATGAAAATTCAAATTTTTTTGATCATGACACTAAATTTTGATCAAAAAGCATAGAGAATTGCTTTTGATCTTCAGTAAAATCAAGTTTGCTTTGGTTCAGAAATAATTGATATAGTGCATTTTCCTTTAGTGATATCAGCAAAATTTTAATGCACCGTCGTAAAATCTTTTTTAAATTGCCACCTGTTGAAAGACACTGGTGTATAGAATTTGAACTTTGAAAAATTTTGAACGTTGATTTTTGTAAATTTTTTTGGGATTTCCCAGATGAAGGCAATTGAGCCTCAAAACTTCAGCTTAAAAGCGTACTTTGTTTCCTAACTTCCTATTGACGTGATTTGTCAGGGGAATTACAACGCACAATTATCTGAAAGACCTTACAATAGTATCTTACTTAAATTTTTTCGGTCCATTACTTTGACTATTTGAAAAATCTTTTAAAATTTTTCAATCAGGGGAATTAAAATTCATTTTATTAAAAAGGAATTTTCGACTTGAAGGCATAAATTGGCTAAATAATGTGAAGTGAAGTTTTATGATTGTTTGGTTAACATGGGTAATTACTTGTGAACATAATTTAGGGGTGCGGGAAAATATTTTTAGGAGTATGAGAGAAGGATTTTACAATTAAAACATTTCTAAATTTTTGATTAAATTTCGATGAAATTCGCAAAAAATATATTTGTCAAAGTTAAAAAATCGATAGAGATTTTTCAAATTTTGTTGTTTGGTTGTGCTCACTTAAAATGGTAAGAAATTCAGATTTAAGAAATTAATAAGTTTAGAAAGTTTTTGAAAGTTTTCACAACTTAAAGTTATAACTTACAAGTTAAATTAGTTACCAAATATAATTTGTATATGATTCTATCGAGTGAAAAACTAATTATTTTTCCTTTTTTTTAGTTTTATTAATAATTATAATAACATTTTGGGAAAGACTTTTCGAAGAATATGGTCACTATAGCAAATAAGATCATCCTAACAATGCTGAAACTGAAAACTTATTTAACTTATTTTCATATCTAAAAAAACCTGCCATCATTTTAATGGTTGAGCCTAAGCCGGTTCTGTTCAAACATTTTACGTACGTAACGAAATTAATTTTTCATAAATTCACAACTTAAAAATCCGCTTATTAACAAGATAATGGCGTCGTGAATTCAAATATTAAATACGTAACCGTAGCGCACATTAATTCCCGTTATAAACTCTTGCATATTTCCAGGTCGACAACGTAACGCACAACTTTATTAACCGATATAATTAAGTTTTACGTAATTGATTATTAAATTTTCATTTTCCATATATGAAACCAAAAATTCATAAAGTTTTACTTAACGAAGTAAAAATTTCGAATGCCAGAAAACCCTGTCAGAAAATATCGAAGATAATGAAGTTTTAAAGTTTATAAAGTTTTTAGGTAAAGTTATTAAAAAAAATATGTTATTTTCCGGTTAGCTTCACATCTAGATCGTGACATTTATCTTCCAGATAAATTTTTTTCCCGAAGGATTGAAAAAATATATTATGTGTTTTTAGCTAAGAATATGAATAGTAATATCAAAGTTGTAACATATATTTTTTTATGTAATAAAGAGACCGAAAAGTAATATTATTGTTTAACAAAAAAAATAAAATTTTAAATTTTATATCAAGCTTTTGATATTGTATGAAAATTTTTAATGATAAACTTCTAAAAATCAATTGATTAGTTCTAAATTTTTAATTTTCTTATCGCTAAGAAAATAAAGCGATTGAAATAAATAGAAATTCGATGAAATAACTTTAGATGATTATAGTAGGCAAAGCAATATTATCTACCCTTAATTTATTAATTTTTCTCAGGGTTTTTATGGGCGGAGATGTCTTGTATTATTGTGTTGTAGAATTATGTTTTCTCTATTGACAATTCATGGAAACTTTCGGGTACTAGGTTGGTCTACCAAGATTGATTAGAAATATTTGACAACTCTTCGACTATCTAATATGGTCAAAATAAGATTTTTTCACTGACTTTGAACAGTTATACTGTGTATACAATATATAGGATATATTGCGGTCCAATTTATTTAGTATAATTTAATATAATATATAAAAATCATACCATGAACATAAATTTGAACAGAAGTTCAAACAAAAATATTCGTGACGTATTGCCCAGATAGATATTTCGATTGCCAAGCAATCTTCCTCAGTGGTCATCAAGTAGTTTGGATTACTTTGTGATGATTCACAAAGCAGTTACGGAGTGATTCAAACTATTTGATGACCACTGAGGAAGATTGCTTGGCAATCGAAATACCTATCTGGGCAATACGTCATGAATATTTTTGTTTGAACTTCTGTTCAAATTTATGTTTATGGTATGATTTTTATATATTATATTAAATTATACTACATAAATTGGACCGCAATATATCCTATATATTGTATACACAGCATCTAATATGGATTTGGTACCACTTCCACACTTAACTTATTTTTTAAAGTTTTATCATTCATGGTTGGAAGGAGTTGGAAAATTTAAAGTTATTGAATTAGGAATTCAAGAAATTCATTTGGTATTTATGAGCATCTAATGCACTTGGATATATATTGAAAATGTTTTGATGGGAACTACCCTATACTACCTTGTGAAACTCGGAAAGCATACAAAACCGAATTTGTATACCTTCAGGCGTTTGTATAATTATTTAAATATAAATTTGATAATAATAAATATTTTTTAATTTTTTATGGGTTAATAAGTCGTTCTAATCATAAAATGTCTTTAGTACAATTTTAAAATAATTTACAAGCCGATAAATGATAATTAAAGGCCTATAGGTTTAAAAATTACATTACTTTTGGTCCCCCTAATATAAAATAGCTATCTTAAGGATAAGGTCTATTTATCCATGAGTGCAAATACCAGATATTCATCGAATAGATAATACTTAAGTTAAGTTTATTACTAAGGGCTAAAAGCATAGTGAATTGGCCATGTAAAGGTATATATTAATAATACTTAAGAAGTATGTAGGTACTTATTGCATACTAAGACCCTGGAAGTCTCATATCTTTACCTCAACTAGAGATATGGGAGACAAAAAAGTAAAACATAGAAAAAAAATAATTCCTAGAATTAACTAAGCCAATTGATCTAAAATTTTCTTATGATTTAGAGATTTATAATGGCTTTTTTATAAAAAATGAACAACTAGTTAGCCTTATATTCTATAAGAAAATAATATTTTTTTTAACCATGAAACAATTTTGGTACCATTTTTAAATATTTTCTTTAAGTTATACATAGTATCTTAAGAGTATTTGATTATTTTCAAATTTTTTGAAAAGTATTACCTATAGAATGAAAAATTAAAATAAAATAAAAATCAAATCCGCGCTTAGTATTAATGGTGTTAATCTGAATACGAACAATGTACTTAAAAATATACGAAAAACAAATAAGTAGTATGAAAATATTAACTATTCCAATTTTATTTCTTAAATAATTGAGGAAAATAACTTTCAATAATATCAATGAGCTGAATATAAGTACTATGTTCAATGAAGTAAACATTGATCGCCTTATCGTAGAATGCTTTGAGCAATGTAAGTACTATCAGACTATCTGAAAACAGTACACACACGTCAATGTACGTGGCTATTAGCCAATGGGATTGCGAGATTTCAAAATGTTCATTTGTTTTGATTGTTGAAAATTTGAAATTTAACAAAACCACTCCCACATTCAATGCGAATATACACGTATGAATATATGAATATACGTACAATGTACATGCAATGGAACTTTATGCACTGACGTCAATCGCGGACTTTCAATAGAAGAATTATAATACAAGGGTTAGACTTAAAAGTACTTTAAAATAAATATACAGAAGAAACTTAAAATAAAATTTATTTAATTAGAAAAAATAACTTATTAAAATTAAAGGTAAATAAAATATTTAATTGAGACTATTATAAAAATTAAGTGGAATAGTAAAAGTATTTTATAGAATAGTATTTTTATAGTATTTAGTATTTTAAAAATACTTTCATAAAATAAAATGTGCAATATTCAGAGAAACATACCCGGGAAAATTTGAAAATAAAAGTTTCCATAAAAATATTTATTTTAAAGAAGAAACCTAAACAAAGTATAATACTTTGAAGTGATTTATTTTTCACAAGGTGCAACCTTATCATTTAAAATGGCAAATTTAACTAAAGTAAAATTAAATATTTTTCATTGAGAAATTATGTTGTAATGAGGCAAATAAGTCATTACTGAAATTTTATTTTTCTTCAGGAAAAAAAAATGCGTAGGAATGAAATAAACAGAGATAATTGTAAAAACAAATTTTCGTTTTTTGAAAATAAAAATATTCGTTTAAATTCTATACCAAACGAGTAAGTAATTTCATGGCAAATTTTTGCCGTAGGTTTTTTTAATCATTTATAATGTCTAATTGATATTTTTTTAACTTTTGCTTTCTAATCTACTTATCTTTATATTCAAAAATTTTTTTTTTCTTAATTATATCGAAAATATTGTTGGGAATGACAAACAAAAAAATCCTGTGAAAGTTTGAGCTCTTAATATTAATATTAAGAGGTGCCGCATCGCAAATGTCGATTTTCCATTTAAATAACAAGGGAACTACATTCTCTTGCACTTTGGAATTTTATAGCTCACGTTAGTGACAATATTTCGGAATGACTAAGGTATATTCTTGTAGAAAATTGAACGATATACAAAAAAGGTCTCGTACAAGGTTTTGATATATTTATTCCATCAACAGTTATTCGAGGTCAAAATTGAACTAAAGAGAAATTTTAATATTTTTTCAATTTTTTGACGCAACCATCAATTTTATGAGAAAATTTTATAGGGCATTTTTTGTAGAGCACTTTTTTTCCTATAACTTATCTTCATAAAAGTTTTTGATATTTTTCACAGGTCCTAAGTTATTTGCATTAAACTGAAAATTCCTAGAATTATTATATTTTTAACATAAAAATTATTTCTTTTATTTTATTTAAATAACTTAGGACCTGTGGAAAATTCCAAAAAAATTTATGGAGATAAGTTATAGAAAAAAAATGCTCTTCAAAAAATGTCCTATAAAATTTTCTCATAAAATTGATGGTTGCGTCAAAAAATTGAATAATATTAAAATTTCTCTTTAGTTCAACTTTGACTTCGAATAACTTTTGAAGGCATAAATATATCAAAAACTTGTTCGAGATCTTTTTTGTAGATCGTTCAATTTTCTACAAGAATATATCTTGGTCATTCCGAAATATTGTCACCAACGTGAGCTATAAAATTCCAAAGTGCAAAAGAATATTTTTCCTATGTTATTTAAATGGAAAATCGAAATTTGCGATGCAGCTCCTCTTAATATTAATATTAAGAGCTTAAATTTTCACAGGACTTCATTTTTGTCATTCCCAACAATATTTTCGGTATAATTAAGAAAAAAAAATCTATATATATAAAATCGTTCGGCCTGATGTAATGTAAATTACAGCCAAAACTGCTGATCGTAGAGTCGTGAAATTTGTAAGGTACATCTTTTATATGATGTTAGCATCCGATAAGGACGGATTTTTGAAATTTTCAACCCTTACAAGGTGAAATGTGGTGTCAAGTTTATAAATGGTAACACATACAAACGAAATTTTAAATTTAAATCTAAATTCCATTTATTATTAGAGTTACGGTTATTTTCTCACTATACTTATCTTTATATATATAATTCTTTTGTAGAAGTGTACAGAGCTGAACTCCTCTTAAATCGCTGGAGCTATTCTGTTGAGGTCTCCAGACCAAATTAAGTGTATTTGTATAAGATCTAGCGACATTTTCGAGAAGAAATATTTTAAAGAAAGCTGAGCTTTTTTACAGCCTCAATAGTCCGGGCGTATGGCTGCTGGTAAAAGTTGCATTTATTTATAATAAATACAATAACTCAACAATAATAATGCAATATAAAGAACAATAAATAATCAAGACTAATAGTGGATAATAAGAAAGGAGAAATTACTGCAAAAATATCACTAGAGACCTAATAACTTTTTTTTTTAAAACTATAAAAAAAATAAGTATTTCTTGAGCTTTTCCACTTGTCGAAGGTATTTACAAAACTGTTGAACTTTCAATTTGAAGAAAGGAAAATATAATTAAAACCTAAGACTTTAACCTTCGGAACAAATTGGAAATCGTAACTATTAACCCAAACGTTTACGTCTCCGTCCAATTAAACAAATCTCTAGTTTGAGAGCTTTGAGAATTTTAACTATTTGTTTAAGGACCAGTCATTGAAACCCTCATAAAGTCAAATTGGAATTGATTAGGGAAAAAAAACGGTTTCGCCCCTATACACAAGCTTTATTGCTGAATTTTCCTTTTTTTTTTAAACTACTTAAACTATATGTTTTTCGTACAAATTTGTCTTCCGACATTTGTCGGAAAAAAATAGTTTATACATTTAATCAAACCTGAGGAAAAATTAAGTTGAGAAATTGAGAAAAAGCCAATTTTCTCAAAGTAAAAGTTTTCTGCACAGCGAAAACTTTTTTTCTGTTATTTATGAATATGCTTTTTAGACGGCAAACTTTTGCCAAGGATCTCGACTCCATTCTATATGTGTAGTCGCGTAACGGAGAGGAACAAAAAAAAAAACGAAAACCAGGACATTAAAATGTTTCGAACAAATCAATTTTTACTTCCGAACAAAAAGTAATAAAAGACAAACATTAAAATAGTACTGGAAATATTTTATTAACTTTATTAAGTTCGTATCTATCGAACACATTCCCGGATCTGATCAATTCTAAAAACTTCCTTCACGTCTTCCACGGTGTCCAATTATATTTGAAACTTTGGAGCCATATGTCTTTCGACGCAGTCATACCGTCTCGATTTTCACGTCATGATAGCAATTCTTCAATTGCTAAAGTTTTATTTTATTTTTTAAAGATAAACTTTTTGTCATTTAATTAGAAATAAAACGTCTTGTTGACACGGTTTTTCATTTAAAAGTTTATGTTTCATGTTTTTCTTAAAGTCAATTTTTTTATTGAATTATCAATATCAATTTGCCGCCCCGTTTTCCATGTGTTTTGCCTACACCCATCCCGCAATATTACCCTTAAATTTGTAATCAGATACTTCAAAAACTGATCAAGAAGTTATTATAACTTACTCCGAAAAAAATTCTCAATAATTTCCGGGAGATTAGGCTCTTAGATCTCCAGGTGTATGGAGGAGTTTAATTATCCCAATAGTTGTGATCAGCAGTCCGAAAAACCCCGAGTAACTAAACATTTTTTTTTTGTATTATCCAACGAAAATTGAAGACTTATTCTTCGTCTTGAAATATAAGTAGTAAATTTTTTTATCCTTTTTTTAAAAAACCAAATTGCAATAACCGTATCCAATTTATTTAGGGTTCGTAAGTGGAATTTATACGCACCTACTAACGGGTGTTTCAATAAGAGTGCAAGATTTCAGTGTTCAAGAAAACATGGTTTTCTGTTAGAATATATTGCGGTCCAATTTATGTAGTATAATTTAATATAATGATATATAACACAAAAATATTTGTGACGTATTGCCCAGATACGTATTTCGATTGCCAAGCAATCTTCCTCAGTGATCATCAAGTAGTTTGGATCACGCCGTAACTGCTTTGTGATGATTCACAAAATCTTATTTTGATAGTTTTCTGTAGCAAAGTATTGATATATTTATTGATTTAGAAAATATATATTTAGGGCTTATACATGAAACATTTTTTTTTAAATCGCCTCAACGACTGCTGGCATTTGCATACCTTTTTGACGAAATTTTTAATAACGTTATTGAATGCATGTGGTGGTATTTCATTGATACAGCATCTAATTTCGGCTTTTAATGCTGCGATGGTTGCAGGCTTATTGGCATAAACCTGTAACTTCAGATAATCTCACATCCAGAAATCTAAAGACGTTAAATTGGAAGAGCCTAGAGGCCAATTTTGGTTACCAAATCGGGAAATGACATGACCAGTAGAAAACTAGTGCAAAATTGTCAATGTTTCACGGAGATATGGTATGTGGCACCATCCTGCTGAAACCACATGTCGTCAAAATTAATAAATTCCAAATGAGGCACAAGAAACTGTTATCATATCACGATAATGTTCCCCATTTAACTTTACTGCATTACCTTCTTTGTTTTCGAAGAAAAACGGTTCAATTATTCCTCCAGACCATAATGTACACCATACAGTGACCCATTGTGGATGAAATGCTTTCTGATAAAATATTCGTGGATTTTCTAAGCCCCAAATGCGACAGTTTTGTCTATCAAGGTGAAAATAGCCTCATTACTGAAAATACTTTTATTTGCAAAATCAGTAGGTTGCTCATGGATCCAATTGGTGAATTCTCTTCATTGTTTATGGTCTACTATTTCATGTGTACTAACTCCCACCTGTAAACTTTCGATTTATTACGTCATAATCATGTGACATTATAACTATTAAAAATGGCGCGCAATTCAAATCTTGCGCTCCTATTGAAACATCCTTTAATAGAGGTTTCGACGGGATAATTTGTTAAAGCCTAAGAAGTCATAGTTGTTATAAATCCAAGAAATTTTTCAAAACTCAAATTACTACCCCAATTGATTTTTTTTTGTATTCACTTAAGTTAATAAAGTTCATAAAATATTTCACGCTAAAATTAGCTTTTTCTGACCCCCTCCCCCCATTGTCACGCTGTGTCACACTTTCTGTGACCCCCCTAGAAATATTTCGTCACTAAACTAAGACCCCCCCCCCTGAATATGATAAATTTCAATTAAAAGTGCACAAATTTCTATATATTTAAAAACTATATATTTAATCTATCTATTATTATAAAGAGGAAATATTTGATTGTTTGTTTGCTTTGAATAGGCTCCGAAACTACTTGACCGATTTAAAAAATTCTTTCACTGTTGGGAAGCTACACTATTTCCGGTAAATATGGGCTATATTAAATTTTCCAAAAAAATAGGGATCCATACTAAAACTCCAATATTGTAACCCAAGGTCTGAAAAAATTACCAAAAAACATTATTTTATCGTGTAAGCTGCGAAAACTATTGGTTATAGAAAAAAATAATGTAGTACGATTTTGCAAAACATATCATTATCTACTAAAAATAGGGCGACAGCATATGTCTAACTATTATAGTTATGTCACAATAAGTGTTTTTTCATTTAAAAAATATATAATAATGGCACCGCTATAAAACCTCTTTTATTTATACTTTGGGATTAATCTTTACCAAAATAAATGACTTCATATTTAAGTTTGCTTCAATACCATTATATAACTTTTTGAGTTATTCAATTTGAACATTCCATTCGAAAGATATCACAAGTTTAAAAATGTAAATTATTTGAAAAATGTCGCATGGTCACCCCATTTTACTTATAATTAAGACCAACTTTATTGAACTTGGCGATATTTTTTATTTATGTATAGATGCTGATTGATTTACAGATTATTTGGTCTACAGTAGGTATACCTACCGTAGCTATACGCAAGAGACATACTCTTTTTAGATATTTATAAATATTTTTTGAAAATTAATTGATTATTACATAGAACAATTTTATTCTTTGCAACAGTTTATTAAATGTGTCTTTTTAAAGTGACGAAATAGTGTTTTAAAGTGACAAAATAGTGTTTTAAAGTATGATTATGTTTTTCGTATAAGAAATAAGAAAAAAAGAAATTTTCATATAACACTACAAATGGCAAATTTGAAAAGAAAACATAATGTACACCCACGTTATGCAGATGAAGTTGCGGGGATCAGGTAGTATTTACTAAATACAAAATGAATGACTTTTTAAAAATTGAAAAAGAAAAATAGTCGAAAGAAGTATTAATTTAAAATTTTTTGACGAACGGCGAACGTCACGTTACCGAAGACCCCCCCCCTGATACATCTTGTCACACTCAGCAAGACCTCCCCATCTTGTATGCGAACCTATTTTATGAACGGCCCCTAAGTTCATTTCTGAATACTGCAAATGTCAAGCAGCAATAATCTCCACATCTAACGAAGAACGTCATCGTAAAAAAAGAGATGATGAATCGACAGTTTGAATCGAAATAAATATATTGGATTTGTATTTGAAGCGATTTGTTTTTTAAGATCAAAGCGTTTTTCCATGCAGCAGCACAGATCGTGTTTAAGTTTTCCTCGGCAGCAAAAGAAAACGTGACTTCATAAGCATAAAATGCAATATGACAAACAGATAACGATTGTAAATTGCATACAAATAACAATTAAGAATTAAACACGTTTCAAATTCAATACGACAATGTGTTCCCTCGCCTCCCTGCCGTCGTTTTTCTCGACATCGATTACGTGACACAACAATTTCAAATAATATCCAATAAAAATCGGAGCTGTGGAAAAATCGAGAGCAAACGAGCGAACGAGTGGGCGACGATGACGACTCGGGAAATAAAGTTTTTCGCAATTTTGCTTGGTTTTCGAATTAGTTTATTCGGTAGGTACCTATGTATGTCTGTTTAAGTTTTTACAGCATGGTTTATTAATCTGAAAGATAAACTTTAAAGCTCTAACAACTTTATATACCTACGTAAACAATTATGCTTGACTTGGCTCAGGTAATATCGGCTCGAAATGTATAATTTTGTTACCTATATCATCATCGTCGCAATATTAAATAACATAGAGATTTAACGTTGAATGTAAATGCTATCAACGGCAAGTTCGATTAAATGCAATAAATGCAAATATCATGAAAAGTTTTCGCAAATTTTTAATGATAGATATTTTATTATACCAACATTTCAATATCAAATTCTATGTGGAATTTAATAGAGAATTTTTTTTCTTTTTTTTTATTTATAGTAACTCTATAACTACAGGGTAAATAGTACTAAAATACTCAACAATTTTAACAAATAATGAAATATTCAGGTTTAAAGTAATTTTAAAAACGATAAAACAAAATATAGAATTAAGGGTGGATCACCGTCAGAACGTATAAAAAAAAAGACTTTTTTAAAATTGCTAGCATTTTTTTTTTAGAGATATAAAAAAACGGTTTTCGGCATGTAAAAGTTGAAGTTTTGAAATATTTTTTTTATTGGCCCCGATATGTTCTCCCTCCTCCTGTTACAGAGCTTTGAAAAAGGGTCCTCAAAAATGAGGAGGCAAACGGGAGACAAGTTTTCTCGGAAACCGGAAGTCGGATCATGATTTTCCAAAGAATGTAGGTTTTGGTAATCCGTCTTCTTGGTACTGAACCTCGAAAATCTGAAAAAAGTTGAAAATTCACAAAATGGCGCGACTTTGAAAAAAAAAAGTTTAAAAAAACGACCTTTTTCTGGACTTTTCCCCTTCTCCCACGTAGAGAGGGGTGAGGTTTGGCCAATTTCAGAGGTTCAGTACCAAAAAGACGTGTTGAAATATAACACTCTCCAGTTTCAAATCAATCCGTTGGATAGTTTCTGAGAAATCTTGTCTCCCAGTTTTAAAAAGTTGATTTCGAGAAAAACGCATTTTAAGTTTTTTTGAGAATTTTTTTTATGTTATTATCAATTTATTCAATTTTTATCAGTGAAAATGCATTAGTTAGCTATTCCAATCCTTTTAACACGTTATTCTTGAATGTTATAAGCAGACATTTATGGAAAAAAAATAAAATCAATTTTTTTTTCTGACGGTGATCCACCCTTAAATATACTGAAAGTTAAATTATCCCGGTTAATTTAACCGTAAAAATTGGGGTACCAATGCAAAAATCCCAAACTACCTGAAAATTTGCACGACTGTTAAGAGATACCATTGTATAAAAATTTTGATAAGACTCCATCGATCTCTTGGTGCAAAAAAAGATAACCGAAGGTTAAACTTCGTGAAAATGAATTTTTTCAGGGAAACGATTAGATCTATGATAAAATATATTTAATAAAAATTGTAGATCATTCAATTATCTACAAAAATTGTTCTTATACATTTTTTCATAATATTAACCATTTCTGAGAAAAAGCGATTCGAAAATTAACTTTAGTTATATTCTTCATAATAAGCATGACTATTGACTACGCTACCTACGTACATCTTTGGACGTATAACATAAGTAAAACTTTTAGTTTGCGGGACTAATACATTAATATTTTTAATCGAGTTTATCGAATCCTAAATATATAGATCATATCGTCGGCTTAGAGGGTAAACTTGCTATCTACATCAGACTAAATTATACAAGGGACGGGACAATAAAAATTGCCAAAAATTGAAAATAATTCTAACCGAAAAAATGACAATAAATTTGGGTATTGAATGGTTCTTGTCTTAATAGGCTGATTACCAGTTTGAAATATTTGGTTACCTTCTATTAATAAGCTTTTTAATATATTCGCAGATTTTTTTGCCGTAATTGTTAATACTGAAAAATCCATAGCAGATTTTCATTCTAGTTCAGTTTTTATAATTTGAATTTAAAGTCAGTTAAGTCAGACAATCATTTCAAATTTTTAGCGGTAAAATGTTGGGTCTGTGTCAAGATATTTAAAAAAATAAAAAACTTGTCAAGGTAAGTTTTTGATTGAAATACTATTGATAAGGTTTAAATGGTGATGTTCTTGAATTATTTAAACGAAATTTGCCAAAATTTGATGTTATCGCTTAAAATTAAATCGATTATATTTTCATTTATGTTATGGCATGCGTTTTTGGTTGAATATATGTTGTCAACACAACTGGCAAATTCCTAATATCGTCCCCTTAAATAAGCCTAATATCGCCCCCGGGACGATATTGAGATTACTTCGTTATTCGGCAGTTGTATTTTTTCAATAATCATTTTTTCAATAAAATATTTAGTGTTGACGAAACAGGGATCAGCACCATGATAAAATGGGAGAAAAGTGGATAGGATGCACAAAATGTTTCCAATGGATGCATGAGGATTGTGTTGAAAATCCAGGGCCTAACTTTATCTGTTCAATTTGCTTAGAGAATTAAAATTACTTAAAGTTTAAACTATAGGTACATCAATGATTAATAAGTCTGATGAGATATTGTTATTATTATAATTATACTAATAATTAAATATTGTTAAAAATATAGTTTATGCTTATGTAAGTCCTGATTATTTTGATCTCAATATCGTCCCCGGGACGTAATTAGGTGCCCAAAAAATTATTTTCAGAATGTCTACTTTTTTGTAAAGAATATTTTTGTATAAATAATAAAGAATTTAACAGATTTTTTTTATTTAAAATAATAAAGAAATATTATAACTAAACTTTGACGTTATATTGACTACTTTAATCGCAACATTTTTTTCAAAATTTTTATTTTTCAAAAAGGGGACGTTATTCGGTGACTACCTTATATTTCTGTCGTAATATTTTCAGAAAAATCAGTCAACTCTTTGTTTATGAGTGGAAAGAATTGATCCCATGGTGGCCATGCGATTATTTCTTTGGGATATATTTTTAGTTTACCTATTTTAAATTCGTTGAAATAGCCGGTAAATATCCGCCCATATTTTATCAAGTTTAGGTAATTTTTTTTGGCTATGGTACAATTTGTCAACAATTTCAATTTTAAACGATACATAGTTTTGATAACCAACATGGGTTCTAATTATGTATAGGAAAGATGCAGAAATGCACTCTTTGTCTAAATTTTCCCAACTCTTTTGTCAAAATTTCCCCAGTCTATTTTTCAAAATTGTGGCTACTAATTTTCCTCTAAACTGCATAGTTTTAGGTGAGTTTTTGCAAAACTTTAAATTGTTGCACATCTGATTGTTATGAAATATGGTTTTGATTGAAACACGAAACCTTTTAAGCTCCTGATGTTATAGGAATCTCAATTTACTTGGATGCATAATTTCACGATGCAAAGGAAATTTGTGCACATAACTACTTTGTTTTCCCGCATTTGAAACATTTGCGTATACCAACACAAATAATTTTCTAAGTAAAAAGTTGCATATCAGTGATTGTCAGTCAATGTCAAAATAATTTCGTTTGGTTATTTGAACGGGCCGGGTGGCGGTTAAAATGCATACATAGAGAAACATTTCAAAATATATATTTATTGGACATCATGAAAACAATAACGTTACGTCCATCAATGTCATTTCCATTTAAATATTTTGTATTTCAATTCTCTATTGTTGTTGCAGCTCTAGTAACACATACATCCAACAATCACTCATAAATTGAAGTTTTGAAAAACGAGCATTCGCCAATGTGCAACAAAACGCATACAAAAAACCACTGTCTGATAAACTTCATTTTTCAAATAGGTAATGTTATCGACAATGTCATCTCTTCTAAATAGAATTGAATGGAATAAAAATACAATCATTCAAATAATCACTTAAGCGTGGAAAACAAAGACGGGGAAAATATCATTTAAATTAATGTCAGATGGAAAAGTTTTTGCATTGATTTGATTTGATTTAAATGATGAGTTCAAGGAGAGAGCGCAAAAAAAAAACCCGTTGCAGATACTCGAAAATTTTATGTTGCAGGAATGGCAATAAAATCAATTTTTCACAACATTTCCACCACTGCTTAATAATTTACGTTTGCCCAATTATTTGGTTTTCTTTTTCGACGAAAACGGGGCATGGCGTTGTGGAGTGTAGAGGATTAATTCTTGAGTCAATTTAATAATGAATCAAACAGGAATTTTTACGAGCTCTCCCGGATATATGTGGCGAGAGACGTTTTCCTTGTGTTGACTTTAATTTTCCTTGGACCGCCCCTGACAAACAGCCGCCTCGGCTGTTAGCCTTTGATAGGTTTACAGTGTCAACAAATCTGACCAGGGTGCTAGAAAAACAATTTCCCTTTTGTGTAACACATCCAGGCCGGCGAATGACACACCCGAAATGGAACGTTTCTTGTTCTGTTTGTACAGTAACGAAAATATCTTCATCCCTTCTATGTGATTGATCAAACGTTTCCCTTACTTTTAATCAAATTAGTGACACACATGGAATAGATTCTCGTCCCCATTGATCCATCAGAAAAATGAAATTCGTCGGGGTTTTTCCTATTCTTCGCGTGAAAATATGTGAAAACGTTTTTCGGAGAAAATCTAGGAACATGGAATTAAAAGCTCTTTAACGGATATCAAAGATCACAGAGTACTTTCTATAGAAATAAAAGAAGGGATTGCAAAATAAAAAATTGAAGCTTAACATATGTTTTCCTCTTATTTTTAGCAGTTAAAAATAACTTGGGTCAAAGTATAAACAGACAAGTACTAGAAATGGGTTGGTAGGATTGCATGAGGGAAATTTTGTTCAAGTTGGTATGTTTTTACGTCTTAATTACTCGTTCACAAAATAACGTTATTTTCACCACGTTTTAATATCTATCATATTTGAAATTGAAAGAAATAACATTTACTGGAAATATTAAAAGGAATGGATATAATTCATGATTTTATGCCTAAAAATAATATAAAAAGTCAAAATAAACTATTCAACCATACTGGTATAAGGAATACTGAAATAATTACTTCGTGTTTTTCTTATTATTGCTAATAAATTTATCATTTTTGCAGAAATTTCCAAAGCAATTTTCTTTAGATAAAACATATTCCCCGTCAATGTACAAAGTATATATATTCATCTGAAGAATTGTCTCAAAGATGGGGTAGTAGAGGTGGAGGCCAGTGAATTTAAAAACATATATAATAAGAAACGAAGAAGATGGTTTTAGTTAAATACGTTATATAGTCAATAATATTTGTGTTTTAGAACATATATTATCAATACATAATTTTTGTTCAATAAATTTTTTATGATTTGGTTCAAGTTCTTTTTCTACAAGGCACTCTCTGGTAACATCTCAATCTCTACTTGGTTTTTTCAAAAATTCGCTAACTTTTTCCATTCGCAAATTTGTTAATAATTCAGTTTTGGTTAATAATTGATCTTTTATCGCTACAAATTAATCACGGCTGATTTATTCGCGAATTGAATTAAAAACCGAATAGAAAATGAAATATTGAGTTAGTGGTATGTACAATAGCTACTTGTAACCATGCTTTTATAAAATACTAGTAGTTGCCCGTTGCATTCGTAACTAAAGGTTTTATCTCAATAAAATGTTAAATATGAGATAATGTAGTTAATCAACAATCGAAATTTTAAATTTAATAATCAGTGTTGTTAATATAAAAAAAGTTCATCTAAAATTATATTAAGAAATAAAATATAAGTGTTATTTTTATATTATTTTAATAACAACATTTTAAATAACGGTATTTCACTAACTAGTATGAAAGTTTAATACTTATGTAGTACTTATACCAAATAGGCGATTTTAAATTTTGGTTCGGTTTTCAACAATCAAACTTTTAAAATCTATTTTATTTTATGAACCAATGGTTGTGTTCTGGAGTAATTATATATTCGGCTGAAAAGCATTAAGGTAGCAATTTTTTGCCATATATTTCACTGTCAATTCAAATATAAAATCTTCGATACTAACTTTTTTTCGGTATTTAGAACAATTTAAAAACCAGTTATTGTTGTTCAAAATAAATAAAATATTCGAACTTACTTCTCCGCTTTCGATCTATTTCCAACAATTTTGTATGTACCACGTCCAAATGTGCGAAATCGAATAGCTTTTTAGCCATGTTAACTTACATAAAGAAGGTCATTATTTTTTTTCGTTTTACATTGTATTTTGCAATATAAATGCATATTTGTGTCGATGAAATTTGGAAAGTGTTTTCCTTATACGATGCAGATATATAATAAGAGAGGGTTTTTGAAAATTCCTGCCCTAAAAGAGTGAAAAACGGTAGCAAAGTTTGTAAGGGATAACGTTTAATAAACAATCGAAATTTTAAATATAATAATCAATCAAAGTCCGTTAAAAGCGAAACCTTATTATTGCTCAATATAAAACAAAGTTGATTTATTATTAGAAACAAAAACTTAGGGTCTGCTTAAAAATTTAAACTCTGATAAGTAAATATATCTGAAAAGGTTAAGTTTATACGTGAGCATTATGTTTTTTGGCTTTCACATATTGTAAACCTGAAAATCCGAAATACGTATTCACAAATAAATACATTAGTGAGTGAGTACACTTACCAACGTTTTGAATGCGTAAGTGGGGATAACAGTGCATGCGCATAGCCCATTCTGCACAGACGCACGGCAAGATAGTCAATTTATATATATATGATTGTCTTCTTTCATTCCAATTATGCTTTACGTATTTAGACTTTATACATATGGTCAATATTCAATTCAATAATACGTTAATTTAAACCTATTTTGGTAAATTTTTGTGTAAAAAAGAGTACTGTTATACTTTCTTTTGCTCTCGAAAGTTTGGGAGCAACCATTTGAATAATTTTACTAAGGTTTATTAAATTTTATTATTCAGTACATCAACTATAACTTAAAATATGTATAAACAAGTATTTAAACTTAAAAAACTATGAAATCTAAAAATAAAAAAAGGTTTCATTAAAATTTTCTCCAATTGCTAGCTCTCCAATAGCATTACATAAATGGCTTGACAATTTTTCACTGGTCCATTTCGCTTCGCCATAAAGACTCATCAATAATTAGAAAAAACATTATCAGACGAGAACATCTATGGAAATGTCTTCAAAAATTTTGTGGTTAATCGCAAAAATAATAAAATATGAAGTTATTTTATAAATTTCACTATACCTGTAATGTTTATTATTATGCCTTTTATTTTATTTCTGGGTACAAAATCATGATTATATCAGTCCTTTCAATATTTCCAGTTAATTTTTATTTTCACGTTGAATATTTATTTCTGAATATTTTAAATATGGCGGTTGATGTCAACACGTGATGAAAATAACGATATTTCACAAACGAGTATATAAGGCGCAAAAACATACCAACTTGAATAAAATTTCCCCCATGCATTTCTACCAACCCATTTTTAGTATTTGTCTATTCTATACTTGAATCATAGCTGGGTTATACTCGAAATTGGTATTAAAAGCTCAAGTAAAGCTCCCATGTTTGATTAGTCCAGTGGTTGTGGTATTAACTTATTTTATTAACGTATTTTGTCGCTAAACTAGGCATCAATTTAAGAAGTTTATAAAGAGACCGAGACCGAATAGTTTTATAATTAGAAAAAAAAAACTAACTTTTAAATTATGAACTCTGCGACATATTAAATTTTTAATAGGCTTTCTATAAATTCGTTTAACTTGAAATTAACTTTCATGTGCCGAGAAATATAGCCAAAGATTACGAATGAGAGAATAGAGCAGCACAAGTGTTGAAGCAATTAATGATATTTTTTTTTTCGTGACATTAATTATGTGCGTCTAACAAATGTCCGTGTCGCTGCTGTTGACTCGTTAATTAGAGCGGCTTTTATTACAATCGTAGGTCTCCAATTTGGTTCGCTGACAATTGGTAACGAACAACGAAAAAGTGAGAAGTTTTCACTGATCAATGGCTTTTCGTTTTAGTGTCACATTCGTTCATCTTTTCACAAATGACAACGTCGCCCCGACGCAATTAAACACACATTTTTATTTTTAATTAAACGACGCTTAATTAGGTATAGTTTTATTCCATGAACGAAGAACGAATTGGGAAAATGTATACTGTACATTTAAAATTTTCAATTCAAAAAATAAATCATCAAAATTATCCAAAAGAAAGTTTTACGTAGGAAATTATGTAGGACATTTAAAAAAAGGACAAAACTTTCTTGAGTCATTGCAGTTTTATCTGTTTAAACAATGATGCAGGAATTGGAGTTTAAATACATTTACAAAAATCGTGTAAACTTACAAAAGTATTCTTCAGATTGCATTAGCAGGAATTTTTTCAGTACAATCCTCTACAGGACAGCACCTACGTTTTACTACTGTTAATTTTGGAAAATATTCTAAGAAAAACTTAAATAAAAAAAGTAGCCGGAAAACTCTATTTTCTTTCCGGTTGAAGAACAAACAAAAATTTTGCCGGTACCATCCAATTAGAGATCAGTACCCGGGAGAATCCGTAAAAAAATCATCTGTACCTAAACTGAACCAAAGTTACATCCGCTTTTGTAATTTCAACAATGGTGTAATTAGAGTGCAATTACCCCTACAAAATAAGCATATTATATCGACCCTTCGGATAGATCTAGGATCATAATTTTCTCGGTAAGTTCCTCTATGGACCAATACCCAAATTGCACTATAAAAATTTTCCTTGTACCTTACTTGAAAAAAAATGCAAGCGTTATAAATTTCAACAATGGAATAAATGCATTTACATAACCATTATAACTTCTTTTCGAATAAAGTTAAAATTAATTTTTTTCGGTTATCAATGAATTGGTGTGCGAAATGATTTTTGATTTTAATCAAAATAAAATATTTAAAACAATATTTGAAAAACCTTACTTTTATTGATAAAATGCACTAAAATGGTAAAAAATAAATATATGAATTGAATCTTTGTCCCGATAACAGCATCATTATTAAGGCGATGTTAGCCCATTAATGAGAATCGTAAGTTATCTAGTTGTTCATCAAAGCGAGGGATGCTATTTTGTTTAGAATTTGGTAATATGGAACACCCCTCACTTTGTTATACAACTAGGTAGCTAACGATCTTCATTAGTTGGCTAATATCACCGTAATAACAATAGTGCAATCGGTACGATTAAGTTCATATATTTATTTTGTACCTATTGAGTCTAAAATCTTATATCTTTTATCTTTAATTTATAATCTTTTATTAAATAAGACCCAAATGTGCACTTATATTTGAAAATGCAATATAAAACAAAAAAAAATAATGACCTTCTTTATGTTAGTTACTACTAACTACGTTAACTACTACTAACATAAAGAAGGTCATTATTTTGTTTTGTTTTACATTGCATTTTCAAATATAAGTGCACATTTGTGTCGATGAAATTTGGAAAGTGTTTTCCTTATACGATGCAGATATATAATAAGAAAGGGTTTTTGAAAATTTCTCCCCTAAAAGAGTGAAAAACGGTAGCAAAGTTTGTAAGGGATAATGCTTAATAAATAATCGAAATTTCAAATTTAATAATCAATCAAAGTCCGTTAAAAGCGAAACGTTATTACTGCTTAATATAAAACATAGTTGATTTATTGTTAGAAAAAAAAGTAGGGTCTGCTTAAAAATTTAAACTCTGATAAGTAGATATAACTGAAAAGGTTAAGTTAAGTTTATAAATAAGCATTATATTTCTTGGCTTTCACATATTGTAAGCTTGAAAATCCGAAAAACGTATTCACAAATAAATACATTAGTGAGTGAGTACCCCTACCAACGTTTTGAATGCGTTAGTGGGGATAACAGAGCGCATGCGCATAGCCCATTCTGCACGGACGCACGGCAAGATAGCCAATTTATATATAAGATTATATATAAGAAAATAATGTTATCTAATGTTGTTGGCTAAGTTACTGTTTTACAGAAAGTACTGTATCTTTTTTTGCTTTCGTATATTTTGAATTTACAAAAAAATAAACATGTAAGGTTGAAAAAAGACAATAGTTAAGGATTTTAAAGATAAAGAATTTTGGTAAATATGGGCAATCATGGCTACGATTTTGAGTTAAAAGTATAGTGGAATTTCTTCGCCACTTCCCATGTTAAAACTCCATGTGAAAGTGTTGAAGTTTTAACCAAACAAATTGTTATGAACTTGTAATGCACTTCGCATAGTTATACATTCATTCCTCAACCGAATTCTAGTATCTCTATAATTATTTTTTATTTTTTTTTTTTGTAATTAAAAATCATGTCACACCAATTAATTGATTTAAAGATGAATGATTCTTTTATCAATACATTATTCAAAGACCCATTTGGTGATAACGATATCACGCTATTCTAATTTTCCAGACGAGAAAAAAATATTAAAAATCATTTATAAAATGCTTGTAATTTCGGCCAAAATATTTAGCCGAAATTTAGTGTAAAATCAATAAAATCAATCCCCTATTCTTCCATCGTTGGAAGGCAATTTAAATTTTCAAATTTAAACAAGACCAACTTGTATCAATGCATATATTTTATTCAACAAAAAAAAAAAGAATCACCGAAATGTATACGACAGATTTGTCTAGCAAAACTTTTCGATTTTATTGCGAAATTTTTCACTCAATTCCACCTATAAGTAGAAATGTCTTGTATGAAACATTTAGCGTTCGTTCGTTGGCGATGGAATACAATTGTACAGCTTTACGATTTGAAGACAATAAAAATGGACAAAACGCCTCTCTTTGAACCGTGACTACAACTCTTCTGTCCCGTTTTTATCGATAGATAATTTCATTGTATAGAATTACTTGGATTTTTCTTTTTTCCTCTAATGTAACGAATGCAATGCATACAATGCAATTGCAGATAATAAGTTATGCACCAGCCAATTGGAAACTGCTGGTTTAATTTCGATTTTTTTTTTGGTCGTTTTATTGTAATTGTTGTACGGATACAAGGATGTTATTGAATTATTAAATTTTATTTTATGTTTCGATTTTACAATGTATGAGTTAAGCAGAAAAAAAAATTATCACCTTATGACATTATTCGTTAAAACTTAATAAAATGTAAAAGAAAACTATGAAAAATTTTATTTTGTTGTTCAATTAAGCAATTGGGAATTTGAAAAAAAAATATTGATTTTTTTCATGTATTTTCAAACTTTATTATTAATAATATTGATATTTAATGCAAAAAACTTAAAAAAAATTTTTTTTCAATTAATTATAAACGATTAAAAATTGATAAAATTTAAAAAAAAAAAACACGTGACTATAAACGCGCCATGAGTGGTCACCATAGTTGTGACGTCATAATGTTATAGCTATTTAATAACAGTACAGCGTTTACAGCTATTACACGTGACAAGACAATAATATTGAAAATTTATTGCTAAAAAACGAGTCGTTAGTTGATTCCAATTAGCTATGAGGGATAAAGGATTTATAAAGGCAAAGTCTGATAATATAAGTGCACTGCTTGAAACCATTTATTTCGACGTTTGCCATCTTGGGGAACATGTAAAAACTTTTTGTTAGGAGTTGTTTTTGTAGTATTCGTACATAATGGTACAAAACAAGAACGATAACTTTTAAGGTTCGACATTTTCAATATAAATTTCAATATTTTACTATCACAACAGAATTAAATCAATCAAAACACTGTACTTATTATTTCTGTATCAACTGCAATGAGTGACAACTAACATTATGACGTCACACGCGCTCGAGATTGTTCGGGAGCTGTCGGCGTGTCTTCGGTACTAGATTCAAAAATTAATATTTATTTTGAAATAACTTTTAAATTATTGCGAAAAAAAAAAAAAATAGTTTTGCTATAAAACTTATATATGATCTTTCCATTTATCACAAAAAAAAAAAATTCACAAACCCAATTAAATATTTAGTCACTGATCGAATTTCCAACCAAAAATCAAGAAAACATCAACGATTTTCCTCTGAAAATCCGCCTGTGAGAACAGGTGGTCGTCGATGACCTGTGAAGTGCATCGAACTCGGCTCATCGGTTTGGCATTAATGTCACAAAAATGATTAACTCAAGAAAATTGTAACGAATATTTAATTATTCTGTTAAAGTTTTCGATGTTTTTGAACTATAAGTGTGTTTGTCGGGAAATAATTTGCAATAAAATGTACAACCCTTGTAAATGTGATACATTTGTAGACACGGAAATCCCTAAGCAAACAAATTAAAGGGTTTCGGTTTAGAGTACGTGTACGGGATTGTATTAGCTTGGTAGTACTTCAATTTTATGTAGTTTATTTCAAAGTCCTTCAAACCCTATGAATTCTACTATTCCCGGAAAATCGTTATATCTTCTTCTTCTTCTTCGTGCTGGAGGCCTCTTTTCAGCGTTCCTCTGTGCTGCGCCCTAGAGGAATTATTGTGCTCCAACTTTATTGCTAGTGCCTATTAGATTTGTATGTATATTTCCTAGATTATGTCCAGCAGTGGCGTGCATTCTACATAGACAAAAAGACACTGCCTACCCTACATAATTCATATTGCCGCTAAACTATTTTGTCGCAGTGTATACAATATATCAAATATATAGCAGTCCAATTTAATAACATAAACTTGAACAGAAGTTCAAACAAAATATTCGTGACTTATTGTCCAGATACGTATTTCGATTGCCAAGCAATCTTCATCAGTGGTCATCAAGTAGTTTGGATCACTCCGTAACTTCTATGTGATGATTCACTGATTCACTTCTACGTGAATCATCACAAAGCAGTTACGGAGTGATCCAAACTACTTGATGACCACTGATGAAGATTGCTTGGCAATCGAAATACGTATCTGGGCAATACGTCACGAATATTTTGTTTGAACTTCTGGTCAAGTTTATGTTAATAAATTGGACTGCAATATATTTTATATATTGTATACACAGTATACACTGTTCAAAGTCAGCGAAAAAATCTTATTTTTGATTATTTTGTCGCAAACAAAGCGGTTTCTTTCTCATACGTCGACGAACGATTTCCCATCGATTATCAAAAAAAATCGGAAAATTCACACTTTAAAATTTTGTTGGCTAATCGGTATAGGGTTCATTATTTACTCATCATGACAACGAACTAAGCAGCATTTTTGATTATATTAAAGTAGCTTTTAAAAATTTCTGCCTATCCTGCCTAAAATCTCTGTGCACGCCACTGATGTCCAGGTGGTCCAAGAAAGCTTTGAGTCTTAGCAAGGTAGTCGAACAGTATGGGGAAGGAAATTTCCTCTCCTATACATTTCCTGTATGCCTTTGACTGTAGTTTGAAGAAGTTTTTTTATACATATTTTTATAGCGAAATTTTTAGGTTTTTAATGAATAACAAAGGTGTTGATTAAATGGAAAGTTTTTGATGAAATTATTAAATATTGTCCAAAAAAAGAGTAAACTTTCTTCACCCCCGCTTAAATAAGATTTGTCTTTTGTGAAAGAAAAAAAAATATGTAGGTAAAGTTTGAAAAATATTGACTTTTAAATCAATAGTAAATCACAATGGATTTAGTCAAGAGCAAATGATGCATAAGAAATGTTTGAATCCAATTTTTTAGTAGTCAACTAATGATAAATTTTGAGGCTTATTACATTTAGGAGCTCCTGAACTCTTTTGATAAATTATTTCTATTCAATAAGCTGCCATTTAATATCACAAATTTAGTTCATTTCATATTTTCAATTGAATTGAAAGCTTTTTCAATAGTTTACCCAACATAAATATCAACAACTAAACAGATTATAAAATAATGCATATGCAATCTGGATAATGCAAAACGAAATAATATTTTATTTAATTGCGGCCATTTCATCAACCGGTTTCGATTCAATCTAATATTGATCAACATAATTAAAAAATCAAATCTAAACCCATTGCAATATTGCAAAGCTGAATGGCAATCAATCTAACGTTTATTAACGTAATTGCTATATAAATGGGCGAAAACCAGATTTTCGTCCTCAATATATCGGAGCATAATTTTCCATACACAAGACCAATTATTGTCAAATTTCAATCAACTCATTAACACGAATACTAAACTCCTATCTAATACAACGTTTCCACAGAAGCGTGACAAATGAAAATTTGCGTTTAATTCGAACAAAGATAGTGCCTCTGCCTCTCAATTATAGCCGAGAAAATGCGTCCGATTGTAAATTAGTTCGATAATTATAGTAATTCTCTATATGTAAGCTTGTTATAAATGACCGTGGAAGAATTTTAAGGCGGTATTATCGCCTTTTTCGGCGTTAATAAATTAAAATATCATTTTGCAAATCATTTTCTTCCGTAACCGGAAATGAAAGATAGTGGCGTAGCTAGATAACCAAGGGCCCTGGGGCAAATTAAAAAATGGGGCCCCACTGCTATGTAAACTGATTAGGTTTTATCAAATAAAAATATGAAAAATACAAATACTTTAAAAATGCTATGCTACTTAAGCTCTTTTTTGTGCACTGCAGGGCAGGGAATAAAAATATTAAACAGTAACAACATAAATTACAATTAATACTTGGTGTAGGTTTGGCTAATAAAACGAAATAGAGAAAATTCAAGGGTTTATTATATAAAGGTCGGGCCTACCAACAGACTAAATAACCATTATATTTACAAGTTTTTCCTAGCTTTAGTTTTCGCAAAAGTATCAATGCCTTGGTTTAAATCCAGGCTTGATGCGGTTTTGTTTTCAACAGCTATTAGCGATAAATATCGAAGTCGAATTTGGCCCATATTGTTTCTTAAATAATTTTTTTTTATTTTTAATTTGCTAAATGACCTTTCAGCTGCAGCAGAAGTGACAGAAATTGTAAAGAATAATAACATTGCTCTAAATACTTCCGTTAGGTCGCATTATAACTTCAAAAAAATATATTGGTAGATCATACCTTTGCATGAAATCTTACACATTTTACACTCTTACCCAATTTTCCTATGTCTTAAAAAACTTCGTTAAAAATAGACACATTTACGACATAATCGTGCTGGCAATCTTTACCCATTTAAAAAGCGTAATAAAAAGCATTTTCCGATCATAGTTGTAAATAAAGCTTTTTCAAACGACATTAAACATTAAGAAGCTTTTACAGTGAACACTTTGTAATTGAAACATCATCATATTCAAATCATTAATAAATAGCAGAAGTCGAGTCGAGTCGAGCTTTTTATGTAGTTGCAACATGAAGTGGGTGGCCTAAAATGTTTTATATAATGTTTGCAAATGGTATATACCTCCTATATGTGCATGTGTATAGTAATTTTATTTATATGCCGTGAGTTCATCGTGTGTAATGACAATGTTTAGTAGAGTCATTGATGGCATCATCAAATGATTTTGTATTACCTTTCCATTAAATTGGCAGAAACGGCGTATAAAATGTTCGAGTTTCATTATAACGGCTCGTTTAACTTCATTAACAATTACTTTTTATGATAAATGCATGTATAAATGGCATTCCAATAATGTTATTCATGAACTAATAGTCGTCAAGTTGAAATTATTTCCGATACATGAAACGATATATTAAATTGGATTTATTAAAACACTGGGGTGTTGTGTGATTATGAAAGAAATTATTTTCGATTATTCTGTATTAAAATTTTGATTTTTTTCATGATTTTTAACACGATTAAGTTAAGAGGAAAAATGTATAATAGAGTAAAGAATTTATGCTGTTGCATTTCTGGAAGCTTTAGTCCGGCTTAGATCGATTTTGGGCTTTAAGAAAGCATTTTTCACAGCCTAGAAGTCCTACTTCCTCTTCATAACATTGCATGATTTCCATGGTAGTAAATAAAGTTTTTTTGTTGGCAAACATAAACGTTGTTTTTTTTATCTTGAAGATTATTTTGTATTAAATTTCTACGTTTTTCCATGATTTTTAACTCGATTAAGTTAAGGAGAAAAACATATAATTGAAGAAAGAATTTATGCTGTAGCATTTTTGGAAGCTTTAGTCCATCTTTAGATCCACTTTAAACTTTTAAAAAGCATTTTTTATAACCTAGAAGTTCTACTTCCTATTCATAACATTGCATGATTTCCATGATGGAAAATAATATTTTTTGTTGACTTATACCATAGTGTTTTTCCTCATTATTCTTGGGAATTTTCAAGGAAGTATTATTCCCAAACATAAACGTTGTTTTTTTAATCTTGAGGCTTACTTTGTTTTCATTTATTATGCGTTGCACTATAGATGACCGAAGCTTTTACTTTGACCAAATAATATTGACTTTTCCTTCGTTCCTTCAGCAAGAATTTGTTTTCACATTTCAAGCTGATTTGGGTAATAGTTAATTCATATTTCGCTATTTTTTTTCGATCCCTAAAATTGATCTATTCTACTAGGAAACAGACTAGATTTTTTTAAAATTTATTTTTAACTAGCTAAGTCCGGCAGACGTTGTCCTGCCAGCCAATAATTTAAATAGATAAATTGAATTTAGGAAAAAAAAGCTTGAGAATTATTAGAATCACCTTCCTTGTCATCCTGCAGAATCCCTCGTTGTACCAATTATAACTCACCTTCAATATATACATTAATCAATTATGTTTTGAGAACCTTCACCTCTAAAAAATCACTATACGATCATAACAATAAAGTACTGATAGTTTGCGGTTATTGTATTGACCGTTGAAAAAGCCGTTTTTTTGCGATCACAAGTATGTTACTAACGCAAGAAAAGATAAAAACAACCTTTAAAGCGGATTATATATTGTGACAAAATTTGAGCTAAATGGATGCTGCAAAACTTTTTGAGTTTTTGAAATATACACAAACCAACATAACAATTCTATATAAGTAAATAAAACATAGATTATTCATTGTTTATTTAAATCAGAGATTGTCAGAGGTGGTCCATCCGCGAGATGCATCAGACTTTTATAAAATTTATACATTTTATAATGACCATAATGGTGAAAATCAATATATTATAAATGTTTACAGTGTATCTAAATTTAGTATGGAGAATTTGAGATATAACTTTAATGGTGGCCCGCGGAGTTATGATACATTTCCGAAATGACCCGCAGTACAATTTGTACAAAGTTATGCTGATTGTTTGATATCTTAAAAAAGAACATAGATATTTAATTAAAAACTCCCATTTATCCAATAAATGGATATCTAATTAATAATTTTAATCGGGCTTCTTCTAAATACAACTTTAATTATTAATAACTAAACGTAAATAGGCAATCTTTTCTTCCGAAGAAAAATTATTTGAACTTAATTACAAAGTTTCTATCAAAACAGCAAAGCTGCCGTTAAATTGGAACCAAAAGTAAAACCAGAATAAAATATTGGTACCACTATTTAGATCAGACTTGTTTGTGGCCTTTATACTTATTTTTGGCGAAACACGCCTAAGATGTACCTAAAAACAAATTATTAACAAAATCAATAAACCTGTTATTGAATCATACGAAAGAATGCAGGTAGGCAGAAATTTACGTTCGAATTATCGACCTTTGATCCATAATGATCAATATTGTGACCAAAACCGGCTAAATTCCAAGCTGGTGTGAAATTGCAAACGATTTTCTGCCTGACCTCAACGGGTGGTATGAAATAGCATAGTGAAAGCTTGATGGCCAAAATGTGTGAAAAAGGTAGAATTAAAAGTGTCACTAATGAATTCGGAAAGAGGTGTTAATGTTTTTATAATTGACAACAAATAATAAATACCTCCAACCGGTTCAGATTTCTTAAATGACATACTTAAAGCTGCCATTCTCTCATTTTGGCCTTCAAGCTTGTACTATGGTATTTCATATCAACAGTTGAGCATATGCTTGAATTTTTCGTATATATTCAATGTAATAATATTTTTAATGTATTTAAAAACAAACCAAATTTCATTTCATGGCTTCATTAAATTCTTTTGGGTATGGTAATAATATTAAATACATTTAAAAATAAAGCATTTTATCAATAGCCTGCGTTACGATTGATATGTACTTGATTATGTTATATGCAAATATTTTTTTTTATTAAATATCAGAGGACCTGGTTAATTTCGTTCTACCTAAAAGTGAATTGCGAAAATCAATTGATATCGGTAATATTACTACATTTTTAATTATTAAATTACTAATAATAACAATAATTATCAACAATTAAATTAATATACATTGTATTTTACTTATTTAAATCTACACCCTTAAAAACATTAAGCATGTTAAAACTCATATGCATACGAAAAATCCTTAAATTCTCACCTATATATGAGTTTAAAGACATACATAGATATTTCTAAACATATTTTTGTATTTGTCTATTTGTGTCTTTCAAAATTGAATTGTTTTTTTGGCCAATTTGATCCAAAGATCGCTATTAATCAGGAACTGGAAGCTTACTGGAAATATTCCTGTTTTATCTGGTACTTCCTTAAACATATTTGTTTTATGGGCGAAACGATATCATTTGTAAACTACTATTTAGTTTTGGAATATTGGCCAAGGAGTTTTTACAATAATTTCCTATCCCATAAACTAATGAGCGTAATGGATCTAGTGATGGGACCAATTGGGGCAATTTTACTTTTTCACCAGCACAATATAACCCAGTAGATTCACCACTGTATTTTAACGCCTTACAATATTAGCAAATGATTGTTATTTCCCCAATTGTACAATTACAATAAATATTAAGTAAAATATGTAAATAACCCATAAATTAAATAAATAAAAATACCAAATTCAAACGTTGCTAAGCGTTTTCCAAAATAAATCACAGGCATCAATGATTACAAATAATATATAGGCATGTAAGGGTAAAAATTTTCAGAAGATGTCGAGGGACATCTTAATCTTCTAGAGGAACAAAATATACTTTGTATCCGATTCCCATGTCTACCGAATATACAGAGAAAATTTCATGAAAATTGGTCTAGCCGTTCTTGAGTTATAAATAGCGTAACTAACACGACTTTCTTTAATGTATATAGATTTGATTTAAGAGTTGAAGTCAACCTTTAAAAATAACAGATTATAAAATTCAGATCTCAGCCTTTAGTTTTTTTAAATAAGAAGACAATTGGAACAAAGGTCGAATCCATAGCATCGTTTGGTGTAAATATCTTCTCCAAATGTGTGGCAAAAGCTTCCGCCTTTTCATGATTTATATTAAGCCAACCACCCGATGGGTCACGAATAGGTGAGTTGACTAAAACTGGCTTTTTGTGCTTTTAAGTAACTTCCATAATGAATAGTCCGTGCATTGAGTGTGATTAACGTTAGCTAAGAGCTGCTGAAATGCATTATTGGTGTGTTTTTGTAGCCTGATTGAGAAAATTTTTTGTTTTTGAAAATAAATACCAAACAAACGTTGAGATGATTTGAAAATTTAAGATCTTATTAGTTGAGTCCAAGTTCCCGAGAATATTATTAATGATATGCACAATTTTAAGACTTACCATTTATTCTTAACAAAATAAAGTGCTTAAGTTTGTGGAATGAAATAAAATAAGGGTTGGAAAATGGGAATTAAGTGAAACTTACGGCTTCTGTATGCACAGGATGCACCGCGAAAAGCATCGCTGCCGCCATGCTGGCTGCCTCGCTGAGGAACATTCCACACATCCTGTAAACACAAACATATTCCGCTACAATAACAATATCATTATTACACGAATGCATTCTACTGCACAATTTATTACTCGTCTAAAGTCTGTCTTGGCATTTAACAGGCAACTCTTATCGCCCGCCATACATAAGAACTTCTTCGCAGTATTTCCTCCAGCATTTCGTTAGCAAGACGAAAGTGTAACCTCAATGAACAATAAATGGCAATCACAAATTCACCAAGTACCTACCTATACATATTCCACCCCAAACGCTTTTCCTCTCTTTGTCTCGTGAAAATGCAAAACTTTCGAGCATAATGCAAATTTTAACCAGGACACAATAAATGTGCAAATCAATCCGACAGGAAAAACGATTCACATTTTCTGCGTCAGCATCTACATTTCCGATTGCAATGCTAAACAAAACAAGAAGTAAGAAAGAAAAAAAAAACGGTCACCCACCCCCTGCAAGTGAAACACGATAATAAATTCCGTCGGTTATTTTATGAAAACTCTCATTTTGTCTGTGTTTATTCAACGAAAATAATATAAATAGGTATAAATTTCGCGTGGCAATCGCAATTACAAACTTGCCGAGATTGGATGTTGGAAATTAAAATTTTACGCAAGCCTGTTTGTAAAGTTGTGATAACTTCACAAAGATTATGATATCGCGCGCTCAAATGACTTTCTTCCTGCTTTCATTATATACCTACACGTCGCCCGGCCGTTGGAAAGTTTTCTTTTTAATTACAACCAATGCCGGTTGGCTGTAGTAATCATAGAATTAATATGATTTATTTTCTTTTCAATAACATGCAAATTGTGAATTCATACCACCATAAATAATGTGAGATGATAATGTTTTTCAGGTGTGGCTTATTTTTTGAGCGTATTCAACGAGGACGTGGAAAAAGTTTACGTCGTTTGTGTTCATTATTGCGATACCAAAAAAAAAAAAAAAATTGTATTTTCACGAGTGAATAAATTTTCATAAATTAAAAATATTAAAGCTGAATCAAAGAAATCTCAAATTGTCTTATTTTAAGTTCCAATACATATTGTTGTCCCGTTGTAAACATAAAATTTTAAATATAATGAAAATGGGAATAAAGTAAATTTGAGCTTTTTGGTGACTGTAACTTTTAGATTGCGTTTTTATAGTTTACGATTGCTTTTTTTTTGCAAATCTTTTTTTGCAAGTTTAAAGGAAAGTAGACCAAATGATTTTTAATCGGGGTTTGTCTCAAAAGCTCCAATATTTATTGTGTCCCGTTGTACACATAAAAATCCACATATTATGAAAATGGGAACAAAGTAAATTTGAGCTTTTAGTGACTGTACTTTTTAGAATGAGTTTTCGAACCAATTTATCTTTTTTCGCCAGTTTCAAAGTGCTAAGTAAACCGGATGTTTTTTAATCGGGGTTTACTTTTAAACAAAATATTTGCAATTCAAAAAATAGAAAGTTCAATATTAATTTTCGGTTTAAATATTATACAAATTAAAAACGAAAAGTAATGAAACAAGTGGTTTTTTCGATGATAATTACTTTATAATCTTCAAAAGTTTAACCGGCATAATAGTAAACACAGGTCTCTGAAATTCTATCTCTGACTTATTAATCTTTACGGAAGAATTATGGAAACTTTCGATGAAAAGAGAATTTCTCTAAAAAAAATCGATTAAAACCTTTTATTTTATTGAGGATACAAAAATATGTCTACATTGGTTTTTCTTTTTGAGAACAAAAAGAAATTACTCCCTACTAAGATACCAGTTCTAAAGTGTAATACAAGTCTTTTTTAAATATTTATTCGTCATTTTAGTCTGCTAAGTTACAAAACAATGAGAAAAATTTATCTTATTTATATAATAATATCAATACAAAACCATAAAAAACCAATTATTAGTGGTACCAAAGAAAAAGAGCAGGAAAAGAAAAGAAAAATTATTAGTCTGCACTGGCCACCAGCCTGACTTATGTCATGATATTTCTCACTCATATCTTTTTAGGGATCATTCCTGTAGATCTTTAGGCTATGTTCTTTTTAATCTTCTTTGTAATTGTTGTTGAAATAGTTCCTCAATTAGTAACTTTTATGCTCATGACATCAATTCTTATTTTTTATGCTTTGCTTCTTAAATAAGTCTTTTAAAAAAGGTATATTTAGGTCATCATGTAATGTTTGGGCGCTAATATACCAGGGTGTCATAGCTATGGATCGTAAGATTTTCGATTGTGATTTTACATTTTTTTTTAAATATCTTATTATTGATATTTTTGGATCAGATATGTCTATATACCTCTAACAAAATTTATTGAAACTCTTAAAACTAGATTAAAACTAACTCTTTGCCTAAACCTCCGTATAGACTTAGAGGTACAAAAAAGTGGGTCCTTAATTGGCCTCGATAATTAACGCTAACATTGGTAACATTATTTGTGATTTTAAGGGAGTATTCTAGTCTAGAGGCATGAATTTCAGGTCATTTTTGAAGTGTCATAAAAAATAGCCAATTAATATTTTTACCATCCATTTTTTTATTAGTTATTTATTAACATTTCAAGAATACAGAAAAAATAAAAAAAAATAAAAACAGTTAAAAATTTCAAAAATTAGCAGCTGATGAAGTGAGGGGTCTCAAAAAATTGGCACGTCACCATTTCAACCCTCCTAGTAATCTGACCCCAAAAAAAAAAAAGATTATTAATCTAGAATAATGTCGCAATGTCTGGAACTACGGACAAGTATGACATTTTTTTTTCACGAAATGGAGACTGCCTGAAAAAAAAAACTTTTGTACCACTTTTTTTGACTGTTTCGAATTTTTTAAAAATAGTAAAAATCAAAATTTGGGGATGGGGATAGTTCCAGACATAGACAAGTCTATAAAGAAGACTCTCTAAAAATTTCAGGTAAATCGGTTCAGTAGAACCAGAGAAATCGTGGGTATCGTTTTGAAAAAGACAGTTTCGAGAAAAACGCGTTTAAAGTTTTACGTTAAGTTTCAGGCAGCGTAATTGATAGAATAGTATGTATTACTTATATTCTCTTAATCAGTCATCCCAGCTTCATACAAAACCGCTATAACTTCGGAAATAATTTGAATTTTGAAAAATCCTTTTAGGAGGATATTTTTGAATATCTAAACTATCGGAATATGAAAAAAAAATTTTTTGATTTTTTCAAATTTCTAGAGTAGAATACCCTCTTAAATGATCTTGGTATTTGATACTTGGGCGCATTTCCAAAGCTTCAGTCTATAAGTCCAGATTGGCTTTATTATTGTTTTGTAAATTACTTCAATTTGATTTCTATTGAAAGACCAGATCCTTTTCTTAAAAGCATCTCTTCTTAATTTTAGCATATATTTGTATTTTTTTTTTGGCTACTATGTGGGGTTTCCATGTAATTATTTTGTCCAATGTGATACTCAAATATTTATCGTTATCCTTTTGTGGAACAGGGATGTTATTAATTAGAATTCCGGGTGCTGTTTTTTTTTTGTTGTGTTGTGGTGAAAGTAATTTGGGTTGACTTTTGAGGATTGGCGATAATTTTTGCCAATCTTGGAGCCATTTTTCTAAGTGGTGTATGTAGATTAAAGCTTATTGGCCACCTCAATTGGATTTTCGTCTATGGTAGAAATTACAGTATCATCTGCAAAAGTAGCGATTATTGTATCTTCAATAACTGGTAGGTCTGATAAAAATGCTTCTATACCACTTTCCACGGATTCTTCGTTTATCTCGCATATGTGTGATACAAGAGAAGTCAAGGGTTTAAACTTATCAAAATATAATTTCAATAAGAGAATAAATTGTGAAATTAAGACGATTTAAATCAGCATTTAGTAATTAGTATTTTCTAAATCATTTCTTAATAGTCAAAGAAAAATTTAAGAATCAGAAAGTAAATCACTTGACAATAGAAATAGGCATTTTCTTTAATAAAATACCAAGCAATTAATTGGGTTTTGGTTCCATTTATGCCTAAAAAATTTATTTTTAAAAAAAATGTCGTATAAATTTGGTACTAAATTTTTCCAAAGTAGTTTTGGTTGATTCGAAATGTAAATTAGAACCGTAACAGTACAATTTAAAATGGTTTATCGATTTCTTCGATATTGAAAGAAGGCATACAATACATTTTTTTCCCGTCCAATGTTATTTACCAAATAAAGTTTAATTTATACGAAAAAAAAAATCCTCTTGAAAGTCGATTGCGAGAAGAAGTCGACCGCAACACGACAAAAGGGGATGTTTTCGTTCCATTAATAAGGCTATTGATTGCATTTGAATACGCGAAATTAAATTCTTTGAAACCATAATTAATTCCCATTATTTTTTTTTTCATTGCAAATTTGAAAGAAAACGTCGTATTTTAAACGGACTAAGGCCATAAAAATTTATTTCAACATGAAAACTATTAGATTTTCGCTCACTGAAAATTTCACTAAGTATATCGATTTTACTTGTATATAGTTTTGCGATATAATCAAAGCGTAAAGCGAGTGCTATATTCAAAATTATTCCATAAAAGTAAATTGGCCGAAACGGTTCAAACTTTTCACTCATTTTTTTCTTCTTGGAAACTTTTAAATAGAAATTCGATAAGAATGAAATCTGAGACTATTTTTTTTTTGGAAACCTTAACAAAAGAAAATCTTTTTATAAAGTCTTGTAAAAGTCTGACTTTGATGGAAATTTGTTGTTTTTTTTTCATGTTTTCGCTAACCAATGTTTATTTTAAAAAAATAGTAATGAAAACCTTTTACTCGGTAAATGAAACTTCTTGATTAAAAATCGTCTTAGAGTATCATATAACAACTTTTTAATGAATAACCAGATTGAAACGTAAGATTCATTGAAAAAATATTCTCTATAGGAATTTTTAAAGAAAGCTTTTTAGTAATTTAATTAATATGCTTCAGTATTTTAGACGGAAACAGAGGTAGCATATTTTTCATAATATTATATGAAAAGTGAGTTGGCACTTTTTTCAAAGTGTGTTATTGTTTTTTTTTTTTAACATAAATTGTGGCCTTTTTTATGGTATATCTATAAAATGTCTTGATATCTTAGAGGTATTTTAAACTTACAAAAAAGAACTTAAGAAAGAAGACTTAAAATGGTCAAATTAGGACAGCAAGTATAGGACTAAAAGTTAATAAAATTATATTAGTCTTATAAGCCCTGCTCGTGGAGAACACCTAACTTAGCACACCTGTAGAGTATAAAATATACAGTAATTCCTCCTATAACACGGCGCTTTTATAAAGCGTTTTTAATTTTCATATTACGCGATTTCATGTGCCATGTGTAATACTTGTTTTTCCCCATATAACGCGGAGATTTTCCAAATGTTATACTTCTCTATGTATACGTTTTTAAATGAAAGTTTTGTTAATTTGATTTAAATAAAAAGTGTATAAATTCCTCATTATATATTTCTTTAAAGTCAATTTAATCGATTTAAACACATCTATCAATCAAAATAAGATTTTTTCGCTGACTTTAAACAGTTATACTGTGTATACAATATATAGAATATATTGCGGTCCAATTTATGCAGTATAATTTAATATAATAATATATAAAATCATACCATAAACATAAATTTGAACAGAAGTTCAAACAAAAATATTTGTGACGTATTGCCCAGATACGTATTTCGATTGCCAAGCAATCTTCCTCAGTGGTCATCAAGCAGTTTGGATCACTCCATAACTCTTTATGATCCAAATTACTTGATGACCACTGGGGAAGATTGCTTGGCAATCGAAATACGTATCTGGGCAATTCGTCACGAATATTTTTGTTGGAACTTCTGTTCAAATTCATGTTTATGGTATGATTTTTATATATTATATCAAATTATCTATTATTATAAAGAGGAAAGGTTTGATTGTTTGTTTGCTTTGAATAGGCTCCGAAACTACTTGACCGATTTGAAAAATTCTTTCTCTGTTAGGAAGCTACACTATTTCCAGTGGACAAAGGCTATATTAAATTTTCAACAAAATTAGGGATCCATACTAAAACTCCAATAATGTGTGAAAAAATTACCAAAAAATTTTCTTACATCGCGTGCGCTGGTGATTTAACTAAAGAACGGAACAACCGAATTTAATGAAACTTTAAACTAAGATACAACACAATTACCGACACACGTTAGGCTATTTATCATTCCTTAAAAAAAATAAGAGAATGTACCCCCTACGTAAAAACTGAGGGAAGAAAAAAAAATTACTGTAGATAGGCGAGTTATATATCATTGGGAAGATATTTAAAAGTTAAAAAATGATCTGTATTAATATTTTTAGTTGAACTATTAAAAAGCACAGTAATTTAATTTAAAGTACAAAAAATTGCCTTTTTGAACTATAAATGTTTTTATAGATAATAATCTGACAGTAAACTCTTTTTTTTACAAAGTTGTTGTAAATAGATCCTTAGGGTTGCTCAGTAAGGAAATATTAACGAAAAAAATGTAATAATAATAATAGTAATAAAGCTTAAAGTAAATACGTTTTTAAAAAGGAGCATATATAAAATTGTGTATTTATATACCCTCTCTGACTGATTAAATTTTAATATTCGGTGTATTCCTTATAGGAAGTAGGCATGTGATAAGATTTTTTTTGAAAATTCCTACCCTAACAGACAAGGGTGGATTCAGGATTTTTTTCTTGGAGAGGGGCAATATCTTTTATTTGCAAGTACGTGAAAGGGATCACGAAAAAAGTTCGCAATTCCAGCCAAAAATCATCATAATGATAAATAATAAATAATCATATCATCATAATGATAAAAGAAATTTAAAATCCTCTTCCAGAGCAAAAGGCATACGCCAAATAGTATATGGTGAACTCTGGACTATCCAATATGGTTTAATTATATAGTTGAAATTCAGATATTTCAAAAATAAGTTTAAAGATACATAATGGTTATACATGATTATGGAAGAAGTGAGTTTCGTGCAATTGTACAAATTTCAATTTCGCGGTTGTGTTGTACAGTGCAATAGTGTAATAGTTTTTGGAAAAAAATTCATTCGGGAATTGAAAAAGGGAGATGGGGTTATTTTATTGAGAGTATTTTGATAACTTTCGACTTTTTTTTGTCCTAATTAAGACCGAATTTATTGAACTTGGCGATATTTTTTATTTGATGTATGATATAGTATGATTATATTTTTCGTAAAAGAATAAGAAAAATAAAATACGTTACGCAGACGAAGTCGCGGGGATCAGCTAGTACTACATAAATTGGACCGCAACATATTCTATATATTGTATACACAACACATCTATCAAGTTTTGATGAACGTAGGCATACACTATGCTTTTGGAATTTGGGAAAAATAATAACGAAATACTTTTATGATTTGTTGAACTACAGAAAAAAAAAATACCAAAATATTTCATAGTTGTTTTTTCCAAATTCCAAAAGATTTAAAAAAAATTAAAACAATGGCACAAGAAGATTTAGCAAATCAAATTTAGCAAATATGGCGTATAAAAATTACATTTATTTAAGCTTGAATCAAGAACTTAATTTTTTTATTTATTCGTAAAAAAATAGCATTTTTAAGTCCAAAAGCAATCCAATTATATTATTTTTTGCAACAAATAATAAAAGTTGCTTTTCTTAAAAAAAATATCAAAATTGGAGTTTACCATTAAGAGAATAATAAATGACTTTCAATAGCCATTTTCATATAATTTGACTTTTAGATTTTGGTTAATTTTATATGACCTCTCAAGGAATAATCATTACGATTGTTATCCCCTAATCTTAACGAGAAATTTTCGCATATTTACCTGAAGTACATGAGGCATACGATGGAATGCAGCAAAAGATTCACCAAATGATAGCCCATCGGCTCCAACTGATGAAACATATAATTCCATCGAAATGTTAGCACACATAATGGCCGATACGACTTATGGCTTTGCTCCTGAAAAAAAAAAACACATTAAAAATGAGACGAAGAAGCAATGTGGAATAAATTAAATTGAATATTTATGGCAGTGAGGTAATAAATGTATTATTTATTTCAATGAGAAACTAGAAAAACGAACGTTCCATTATGGAAATTATTTATTTTATTCATAAGAGCCAGAAAAATATTATCAAGAGGAGCATAAATTTTTTTATTATAAAATCCCCAAAGAGTATTACTCCTTATATGTGCAATAATAAATAGTTATTAACATTTCATTGCACCACAAACAAGTCAAATATCTGCTTCGTTATAGTAACGATAAAAGCTCCGTACCTGAAGCTTCAGCCCCCCGAATTTACATTCAGCTGGGTATGTAAAGTTTAATCGCGGATTTCTATCAGAGAAAATCAATATCTAGTAAACTTGTTGTTCTGTCCGTGACGTCACAAATTGGGACCGCAAAGATTTACGATTGAAAAACGTAAAACTCGAGGCGACAGATTATCGTTTCAGGTTTGTTTCATTTAAGAGTGGAAAAGCGATGCGACTTTTACGATTCGAGTTAAAACGATTTATGGTGTGATAAGACGGAAAAAAAAAACAATTAAAAATTGAACTTTTTAATCAACTTTTAGCGTTGGACGAAGAAAAGCATTTGTCATAAAACCATAAATTAAAACCTTATCACATTCATAAATAGGTGACGGACGAAAAAAGACGACAATGTTTTTTTAACTTTGTAACATACACAATTTTATTACATTTAAGCTCAAGTTTTCCCCCTTCAAGCAAGTTTACACTGAGTCAAAGTTTGAAAATATTTTCATTTGGAAAATAAAGAGATAAATATATAAAAGTTTCCCGCGATAAATTGATAAGTTGTTAAAAAAAATAAAAATACGTGAAACGGTTTTGTGTGATATTTTAAAGAATGTGAAAGCTTTTTTCCCAGAATAATAACATTTGAAATTTAAATGTCTCGAAACGTGAAAATGTGCAAACTGGACGATTGTCGATATAAATGGGGAAAAAAAGACGGGAAATATTGATTTTCAAGCACGAAAATGAGAAGGTTTTTTATGATATATGTTCGTATGGGAATCGAGTTGGTAAGGTGTAGGCGAAAGAATCATCTTATTTGTGTAGGTGGAAAATCAAAAAAAAAAGAAGGCGTTAGAGATATTTGGCTTGTAAACATCACTTAATTATATTATTTCGATTTACGATAAATACTTTAATTTCAAAAATAGGTGAACAAGTTTTCAGTAGAACAATGTCAAATGTATGTTATCATTGGCGTGGATCAATAGAACGTGAAAAGTTTTTAGTTTTAATGTAATGGCGACATGTCTGATTAAAACATTTGTCCAAATGATGGAAACTTGGTTAGGCATCGAACAAAACCGCACAAGTTGAATGAATGAGGGCGAAATTGCGGCCGTTTTGAGAGATAAGGATCAAGTGGAAGAGCTACTTTGAAATATTTATACTGGCAAATGTGCGGCTGCGCGTTGCAGTCTATACAATGCGGCCACTGGCTCGATTTTCCACGCGACGGCTTAGTGCCCGCTTTTCGCGGCTGAAACTTGATTTTTCTCAATGGAAATTCAGCTGGTTTTTAGATTAGTTATTTACAAGGATACCATGAATGAAAAGTGCATGTTTTGTTTTGGATTTTTTTTAATTTGGGTACTAAAACTAATACATTAATTTTTTTAAATAAATGAACAATATATGTTCAAATTATTATTAATTCAATTATTAGGTAATGATTATTTTGTCAGTTGTATACAAATTTCATATAGGTTGTTTGTTCTATATAATTTGTCGTTAAAGATATTTGAATCTAATTTATGTGCTTTGTAAATTTCATATTCTTCCAGAGTGTTCATATGTGATCCTTTTTTGCAAATAATGTAGTGGATTAAAATTTGTTTCGAAATTTAAGTATTGATGATTTTCGTCGTAAAGATGTTTTGTAAAATTTGAAGTTGTTGTTGAAGTAGGTTTCTTGGGTGTATGTTCCTTATATCTTGTTTCGAAAGATCTACCAGTTTGGTCAATGTAGAATTTTTCACAGGAACCACATTTAATTTTATATATTCCGGTTTTGTTTTTCATTGTAATTTGGTTGTTCTCCAATGGGTTAAAAATTTTCAGCATGTAGTTTGTTGAAAATGTGATATTGAAGTTATTTTTCTTTAGGAAGTTGGCGATTGTAAAACTGAATATATTATTGAAGTTTGATTTTATATATTTTTTGTTTTCTTTTGGTAGAATTGGAAGAATGGATTTTTTAGTAAATTTCGATATTATTTTGTCTACGATTAAACTGTTCTATCCGTTAGTAATGGCTATATTTTTAATTATCTTAAATTCTTCTTCACGAGCTTTGGTGCTAAGAGGGAATTTTAAAGCTCTATACAGTGGACTGTTGTAAGCTGCCATTTTTTGGTTTCTTGGGTGAAATGATGTTTTATCGATTGTTGTTTTCATTGTTGTTGGTTTTCTGTATATATGGTATGACAATTTTCTTTTTTTAGTGGTGATTGTTGTGTCTAAACAGTTGATTGTTCCATTTAGTTCGTGTTCTGAAGTGAATTTTATTATCTGGTTAATTTTGTTCAGATCAGATTCCATATTGTCAATCTGTTGGGTAGTTTCATTAAATAATATAAATGTATTGTATATATTTGTAGGTATTGTTTATAATATATTTATTTTCAAAGTGATTCATATCAATGTCGGCTAGTAGTCCTGATAAAAGGGAGCCCGTGGCCAAGCCTTCGTTTTGGGGATAAAATTTTAATTGAAAATAAAATAGTTTTGTTGTAATATCGCGGTTAACAAGTTCATTATGTCGTTGATTACCATATAACTATATATTTTTTATTTCATAAGATTATATTCCACAATTTTGATTGTTTCTTAAACAGGGACATTTGTGTAAAAATTAACAATGTCAAGTGATGTCAAGTTCTGTGGTAGTTTTAGGTTAATAGTATTTTTTTAAATAAGAAAACAGTTCAGGTTGTTTAAGATCGTTTTTTTTTTATTTAATATTTTTATTATTCACTTAGCTACGTTTCGTTACGTATCGTTACTTCATCAGGCTCCTTGATTTACAAAAATAAAATATTTTCAATTTAAATTCAATAAATAAATAAAAATAAAAAAATTACACACTCTACCCATACACATTACATCAATATTTATAGTATTATTCATAAATTCATATGTGTTGCTAAATGAATAATTTTCTCTCAATATGATGCCTGATTTGATGGTTTATACTAATTTTTTGGACTAATCAATATCCAGGAGCAAGGTTGTAATCCACTACCGCTCGGATTGGCATATTTATTTTATGGATTTTGGGTAAACCATGAAATATTGGAGCTTGAGATTTTTTTTGAAAATTCGTTTTCAAGATAGTCATTTTCATTTATGGTCTTGTATAAAATTTTGGGGTGAAATTCGGAGTTGGATCTTCTGTCATGTGGTTTATATTATTTTCTTTAATGAATTGTTCCGTTTTGTTTAAATATTCATCCTTGTTAATGATTACGATGATCTTTCCTTTATCGGCTTTTCTGGTATAAGCGTTATTTTTGTGTATTATTTCTTTTATATTGTTAATGTTTACTTGGTCTTGATGGACTGAAGATATTTATCAATGTTAAAATTAAATTTTTGATTCATTATAAAGTTTCATTAGAGATGTTTCATATAGTTCATCCTTCCGAGTATTCCAGGAATTATTTCTCATTCAAGTTAATATTTTTTGGTGGTTTTAGGTATTCGTTATATTCAAAACTTTATCATTTAGAACATGAAATCTACTTTCATTAAGTTCATTCCCTTCATTAGGCTATTTCTCACATATTCATGCGCAATCTGGCGTCCATTCTCAAAGAATCAACACTAAAGCTCCATAGTATGTGAGAAAGAACGAAATTATCACAAAATGAATGACATAAAAGCATTTCAACATAAAAGCACTAATAGCTGAGCTATTAGCAGTTCCATTTTTTTAGTTCTTCCAGCAATATGACCGAAAGTATTTACCGAAAGGTTTTTTATTCAACAATTAAGAGTATCAATTATGCTTTATTGATATTTTGAGGGACAAAACTTCATAGTTGTACTATATCTGATACTTGGGGGAAAAACGCGTTAGGTAGTTTTACTTAAGTGTATTTTCGGATGGATGTACTTTTCCATTTTTTCGTTTGATTTCTTCTCTTCCTCCGCTGTTAGTGTCTAGATCAGGATTTCTCTAACTTTTTTTCTTGTGGAACTCTTACGAAATTTCTAACAGATGCCAAGGCCTAAGCCAAAGCCTTGGCTCTTGCCAAAGCCTAAAACTGTTATAAACTAAATTAGTAGTATAGGTATTAGTTTTTTAGTATAGTATAATTATTTGATACTTTTTATGAAAAAAATTGCGAAAACCCCAAAATTTTTTCAAGGAACCCCCGAGTTCCACAGAATCCACTTTGAGGAACACTAGACAAGGGTCCCTTGAGAAAAAATCTTTGGGATTACTTTATTAGAATCGTTTACTTATCTGAATTCTGGCGTATGATTATTTTGTCAGTCAACAATCGTTACTTGAGTTTTGGTTTTGTAAATCTTTAGGCTTTAAGGCTCGCTAAAGTTGCTAGGCCTTTTTTATTATCTCGACTTACTTGCTGTTCTTACAATGGCAATACTTTGACAGTAGTTATCTCCAAAATTTTCGACAAATCTGATCTTTTAAGCTCTTTAAAATTGCAATTACCGAAACTAAAAGCGATTTCGTTACTCATAATTTCAGGTGCTTGACTTTAATTTTTCCTTGTAAAAGGAAAATTTGAAAATAGATTTTTTTTTCTTTGTTCTCACCAAAATTGTATCAAAGAAACATCCATCTTTAACGTATTTTTTTCACAATTGAATAAATTAAATATCATATTGATAGTAGAAAACAGTATAAACATTTTTTTTTCTCAACAAATATAAATTCAATCCTTTAAAAGGAATACAAAACCAGAAATGGATTCATATAGAAATATCTTCCAGTAGTGTATTCCAATATAATAATACAATATTTAACTTTCTATTTCTTGGGTAAGAGTTAACTTTAAATAGTTGCATTTACTTTTGCATCAGATGCATTCACTTTAGGATGATTTTAGGTGTATGTACATTTGAATGCATTTATCGAAGATACCGATTTCTTTTCAGAATATCGTGAAAATCAAAGATATTTTTTGTTAAAACAAATTTAAATTTCGAATATCCTTATTCTATCAATGTTTATTGTACGGTCTCCTTTTTTTAACATTAAAAGTTAAAATTTCATTTGCAAAAGATTTTCCCGATAATCGTTATATTTTCATCTAAAAAAAAATAATAATTAAAACCCGATTTTTGAGATCAATTATTTGTAATTTAAACTACATAATTAATTCGTTAAGAGGCGGGAGCCATATTTAAACAAACCACCCTATGCATATTCAACATGTTTGTGTTTGTGTACCACTAAATCGAACCAATCGAGCCCGAATCATCGTGCAAATCTATGTACGAACTTGAAAAATTTCAAATCGAGAACCATTTACGTGAAAACATTCTCCAATAAGCAATGTTTAATTTAATCGAAGGCTCAAATCCCAATTAAATTGTGTTTGTTTAAATTAAAAGCTTTTGTAAGATAAAAATCATCCTCGTCACCCTTTGACCTGACTAGCCCCCCACCCCCACCCCATTTTAAACCCGAACACAATCGATAATTTCTCCACTTGCATGTTAGACACAATTAAATAACCACTCGGCTTATATATGCATATACCACTACACGAAATCCACCCATATCCCTACGTACCCCCACATATTGTTCCTACCCAGGTACACGTACGTGTGGTATACATGCATGGGAATGTTTTAATACGAAAATTTAATAAAGCCGGATATACGATTGATTTTCCCACCGAAATTAACATTTCCATATAATTAATATTGGACTAACTAACACGACGTGAAAAACGGACCAGTGTGTGGCATCGACATTTTTGAAACCTCTGGAAATTAATGCAATATATTATCGATAACGTCCCATTAAGCTCCACGTGGCCGTGGCTATGATTTTATTTTCCGAAATGAGGTTATTGCTGCTGTGGGTTCTATATGTATAGATATTGATTCTTGACTTTGTTGAGCTGCAAGTTTTAAGAGCTTTCGAATGCAATGCAAGTTTTGTCCCCCCCTCACCCCCCTTCTTGCCACAACATCACTTTATGAGGATCTTATGTTTATTTTTCGCAAGCTCTATCGCTTTATGAAAGAGTACGTACGTAGATACAGATGCAATATTAGAAAATATAATATTTTTGTGTTTTATGCAAAATGGAACGACGGGAAAACGGTTTTATTATAAAGTAATATATGTATGGTCTTCGACATAGAGCTGTTGTTGTTTTCGAGGGAATATGAAAAGATTTTTTTGTTTATCGTTTGTAGAATGGAAAAGTAAAAGCTTTGTTTTAGTTTTGCGATTAAATCAAAGGGAAATGAGGTAGACGGTAGTGCTTCTTTCTGGTTTCTTGATTTCTGCAATGATATTTCTGATCAACAAATTCTGCGTTTGAGCTTTAGACATAGTTTTGACGAAATGGTTATTGCTTATTGCAAAAATTTGCCTTCTGGGGAGTGTACTTTAGTACACTCATCTATAGGGTTGAAAAAATCATAAAGGAACCAAAAGTTAATTTTCAGAAAATAGGTTTTCCATAGATTTATACTACTTTTGAACCCCCTTTAATTCTTAAAGGGAATCCCCCAAAAAAAAAACTAATTTTTGTAATTTTTCAAAAACAAAATTAGTTTCCGACATGAACAAATTCTAAATTTGAGCTTTAGCCATAGTTTTGACGAATTGATTATTGCTAATTGCAAAACTTTGACTTTTGGGGAGTGTACTTTAGTGCACTCATCCATAGGGTTGAAAAGAATATTATAGGATCCGAAAAGAATAATGTAGGATCCAAAAATTAATTTTCAAAAACAAGGTTTTCCATAGTAATACATCCTGGTAATAAATTAAAAAGAAATTTATAGTACTTTTGAACCTCCTTAAAATTCTTAAAGGGAATTCAAAAAAAAAAAAAAAATAATTTTTGTAATTTTTCAAAGACAAAATTAGTTTCCGACATGAACAAATTCTGCATTTGAGCTTTAGTCCATAACTTTGACGAATTGAGCATTGCTTATTACAAAAATTAGACTTTTGGGGAGTGTACTTTAGTGCACTCATCCATAGGGTTGAAAAGAATAATATAGGATCCAAAAATTAATTTTCAGAAAAACAGTTTTTCATAGATTTATACTACTTTTGAACCCCCTTTAAATTCTTAAAGGGAACTCAAAAAAAAAAATAACTAATTTTTGTAATTTTTCAAAGACAAAATTTGTTTCCGACATGAACAAATTCTGCATTTGAGCTTTAGTCCATAACTTTGACGAATTGGTTATTGCTTATTGCAAAAAATTTAACATTTGGAGTGTGTACTTTAGTGCACTCATTCGTAGGGTTGAAAAGAATAATATAGGATCCAAAAATTATTTTGCAGAAAAAATGTTTTCCATAGATTTATAATACTTCTGAACCTCCTTTAAATTCTTTAAGGGAATCCCAAAAAAAAATAACTAATTTTTGTAATTTTTCAAAGAAAAAATTAATTTCCGACATGAACAAATTCTGCATTTGAGCTTAAGTCCATAACTTTGACGAATTAATCATTTCTTATTACAAAAATTTGACTTTTGGGGGAGTGAACTTTAGTGCACTCATCCATAGGGTTCAAAAGAATAATATAGGATCCAAAATTTAATTTTCAGAAAAAAATATTTTCCATTGATTTATGGTACTTTTAAACCCTCTTTAAATTCTTTACAGCGAAATTTTTTTTTATAATTTTTCAGAAATAATTAGTTTCCGACATAAATAAATTCTGCATTTGAGCTTTAGGCCATAACTTTGACGAATTGATCTATGCTTACTGCAAAAATTTGACTTTTTGGGAGTGTACTTTAGTGCACTCATTCAGATGGTTGAAAAGAATAATATTGGATCCAAAAATTAATTTCCAGAAAAAAGGATTTCCATAGATTTATAATGTTTTAGAATCCCCTTTAAATTCTTTAAGGTAATCCCAAAAAAAAAAAAAATTTTTGTAATTTTTCAAAGACAAAATTAGTTTCCGAGATAAACAAATTTTGCATTTGAGCTTTAGTCCATAATTTTGAAGAATTGGTTATTGCTTACTGCAAAAATTTGACTTTTGGGGAGTGTACTTTAGTGCACTCATTCATAGGGTTGAAAAGAATATTATAGGATTCAAAAATTACTTTTCAGAAAACAGGTTTTCCTTAGATTTATATTACTTTTGAACGCCCTTTAAACTCTTAAAGGGAATCCTAAAAAAAATAAAATAAAATATTTTTTGTAATTTTTCAACGACCAAATTAATTTCCGGCATGAAAAAATTCGGCAATTGAGCTTTAGTCCATAATTTTGACGAATTGATCATTGCTTACTGCAAAAATTTGACTTTTGGGGTGTGTACTTTAGTGCACTCATTCAGAGGGTTGAAAAGAATAATATAGGATCCAAAAATTAATTTTTAGAAAAAAGGTTTTCCATAGATTTAAACTACTTTTGAACCCCCTTTAAATTCTTTAAGGAAATCCCAAAAAAAAACACCTACTTTATGTAATTTTTCAAAGACAAACTTAGTTTCCGACAGCCTTTCAGTGGATTTGATTAAACTAAATGTTTCCATTGGAATTAAAAGAATTTAAAAGCACAACTTTTAAATTCTTGTTTTTTTTTTTCGTTCCAACTTTCGACCTAAGCAAAAACTTATTTAATTACATTCGTTTCGGCTTTTATTAATCAAGCAATAGTGGTTGAACTTTTCTTTTCTCTTTTTTTTTTCTAATTAGTTGCAAACTCGTGCAAAATTAAATTTCCCCATCTATTGCGTGAACGATTGATCGACTAATCATTGAATTGCGTGCCAAATGCACTTTGCAATCGATGCATTACCGACAATGTAATTTTCATTACGTCTACGACATGAACACGTTGTCATTATTTAATTTCAAACAATTAATGAGACAGCATTTGGGGATGGGGAGGGGAGGGGAGGGGGTGATTTGTAAAGAAATATTCCCTAAAACCTATATGACATATATGTACGATATGTACGGCCAAATGAATTAATTCAATATTTTGCCATTCTATTTTCAAAGCTCAATCGAGCTTTTTATATGTGATGTGACATAGCATGAATTTGAATCGAATTCACTACTACGCCTTTGCCTTCAAAGCTCCACGATTCAACGTAATTGAAATGTCAAATATAAGTATTGAGATATCGAGATAGTGATTTTAGTTGATTTTTTTCGTGTCCCTCCTTTTGTGAACGTCTGATTTTCGTTTATGATAATTTTTTTAAAGATTTATAGCAAATTTTTTTTGAAAATGTATAAATCAATTTCTTGGGTTCGTAATTGATTGGGTCTTTAGTAAAAGGTACGCGTATATATTATATAGGTAACTTTGAAAAAAACGAGGATGGAACAAAATATAAAATTATCTTTTTTATGACGAAAATAAACTTATTTATGGTTCTGGGCCTTTTTTTTGTAGTAAGAAAATCTTTAAAAGGTATTAGAGATGTCGATGCATGTAAAAATTAGTATGACATAGCATGGGCAATGAATGGATCTTACTCTATTGGATGCAGCCATTCTTGTTTTTACGTCCATCAAGTAAACTTTCGGGCCAGACGATATTACTCGAAGTTCTTTATTATTTTCTTGATTCTTTTATTATGAGCTACTAATAGAACTATTTGAAAAAAAATAATAAGCAAAAGTTTTCATCTGGCAGCCATTTTTTAAATGGAGATTGGACACTAGGGTGTCCCAAGTTAAAAGGATTTTTTTTTTCGAATTTCGATGCGCATACTCTCCATTTTTTAGAATATGAATTGATTAAAATGAATCCATCGATGATTTTTTCTGAAATTAAAAATAAGCGTAACCTTATCATATATCTTAGTAATAAATAAAACTTATACTATTGCTAGCCAGACTAACCATCAAATGAGTTATTAAATTCTTCTTTCGATGGGATATAACATTTAATCGTTATATAATTTTTACTTTTGATTTTTGGTCTACATCATCATCAACGGACAAGACTAAAGTTTCATCTGTTAAATATCATAAATGTTGGCAGAACTTTTGTAAAGCTGATTTTCAGATCCATTTGTATATTTTTTCTCGTAAGCTTTCATGGCCTTTAAAATGCATAAAAATCATCTGGTAAGGTGCTTTTAAAGTTTAACTCCATTGCAGTCAAGGTTTAGCGTTGGATGTCAATAGTTAATGCCAGTTAAATTAATTCTCAATAGTCATCTTCTGTGATTTCTTTAGTTAACTCAATTCGGTAAAATACTAACATTTTGTTTAATTCTGATACATTGAGGCATGATAACTTTTCAGTACTATGTATTTTCCTGAAATCATTTTTTGTTCAATTTTCACGGAAATTTTTCAACAATAGAATGTCAAGACTTTTTAATTGTCTTCCTAATTTATTCTTCAAACTTGTCTTTGAATACTAATTCGTAAACGTCATGGTAGTAAGTAAAAGGGAGCATTTCTTTACTTAGTTTCTGCTCAAGAAGCAAAAAAGTTCTATTATTACAAGCTATATGTGAAGTAGTATCCCAACAAATAATTTGCACTTTATTTTCAAGATTCCAGACAATAATGGCGTTCCAAACTACCTATTCTCCTTCCCGAAGAGTTGTCCAAATTATAAATGAAAAACTTGTAGAGAATTTGATTTCCTACAAAAAAGTTCCTGTATACCAAATCGCTAAGATCAATATTAAACGAGATATTAAGCCTTGAATTGATTTTTCTGTGAAATTTTTGCCGATCATTGATTTAAACTTATTAAAATTGATCGGCAAAAATTTCACAGAAAAATCAATTCAAGGCTTAATATCTCGTTTAATATTGATCTTAGCGATTTGGCCTACAGGAACTTTTTTGTAGAAAATCAAATTCTCTACAAGTTTTTCATTTATAATTTTTCCGTAGCTCTTGTTATTTACGAGATAAATGCAAAAAAAAACGCGAATTTTATGGAAAAATCAGGTTCAGTGGCTCGTACTACCTCACCGGTGTGAGTTACGACTTTGTCGCAATGGGCACTTTTGTAGAACGTTTAATTCTGAGAAAAAACCCTCTTCGGTAAAAGCGATCCCATGAAATGCCGCTGAGATATAGAAATTTAAAAATAAAAAATCAGAGTTTCCGTGTATTTTCAATGGGAAATCTTTACACGTCTTGGTCGAGGACTTAAAATTAATATTAAGGGCTCAAACTTTCAGAGATTTTTTTTTTTTTGGTATTTCCAACAAAATTTCACGATGGGACCAAAAAAAAAAATCACCCTAATACTTATGTATGAAATCAATTAGCCTGAAGAGCAAAAAAAAAAGACGCAAATAATATATACGAAAGTATTGTATTATTTTTGTTATATTAATCAAATTCTTTACCATAAATCCCAGCTCGAATCAATTAGATTAATTTTTCTTTTGTTAAGTGATTACCGAGACGGAGGATCAGTATGTCTCGCAAAAGAATTAAAATATGAAAGAATTAACAAATTAATGAAACGGCTGTACGAAATTGAATTTCCGAAATTTGTATCTGTTAAAAAGCAAATTCCTTTCACTTCTTTCTAATTAAATTATTCACGTGGAAAATTATAATTTATATTTTAATGCGAGATTTATGTACTTTAATAATTTCATACTCAGCTTGAACTTTGAAATTATTCCGGGTCAGAAATTTCATATATATATATATATATATTTCACCTATACAAAACAAAACGTCCCCGTTTCGGTTTTTGGTAATTTATATTAACTGTAATCTGTTATGAGGCCATTATTATTGTGATTTAAAATGGGTTATCAGTGCCATATCTTTTTGCCAATTTTATTTGCCATGACGTATACTATATAAAGGGGAGCTATATGTACGTAGATACTTATTAGATATTTTGATGTTGTGGTCGGAATAAAATCGGAACAGTTGGCGGTAATTTCACGGCTGGACCCACCACCGAGTACGAGTGGTGGATTTTTCACTCAAAATTAAAATAGTTTCCGTGTCCAATTTAATCAAACGTCAGTTTAAATAATAAATTAATCAACTTGGCCCCACACGAAAAAGTTTTTCCGATCGTGTGCCTTTTTAACGTGAGAATAGGTCACAAAAATTTGCATTTCATCGCCTCGTTTAATCATTTTTCATTTTAACCACGCTTGGTGTATGCGTGGGGAAAACGTTTGGTTTTCCAGGCCAGATTGTTGTGATGGAAAAATCACACAAACTTATTTTCGGTAATAATTGGTTCAAGTTTCGTGGGGGATGAAAATGGCTGCAAGCAAACTAGCAAACAGCTGTGCAAGGTGGTTCCCAACGACTTGCTCCTCAAACTTGGCGAATTGTTTTATAAACTGGGAAGTTTGCTGAAAGTTTATGACCTAAAAACACGACAGGATGCACTTCGGCGAAAATAATTGGAAAATTGATTTGTTATCTTGGATAAAGTGGTGCAATAAATGGCCAAAGAAAATTCTTTCGCGTAAATAAATTCCTTTCAAGAGGATTAACCATTTTTCTATGAATTTTTCTAAAGTTTTTACTCCTCAAAACTGCAAATCTAGAAAAAATACCAAAAGTTTAAACTTTAAACGCTAGATTTTACTTTACAGGAAAAGTCTAGAGAGCTTTAAAAGCTCAAAACCAAATACTAAAACATTTAAATCTCTAGCGATTTATTTTTTAAGTGTCAGCTTAATTGCACTGATTTAATGAGCTTTTTTAATGAATTTGTGCAATCAAACGCAAAAAAGGGTCGATCCATTCGGTCTTGTTGAAAGGGTGTTGGCCACCCCTAAATTTTTAACGAGTGCACAGTAAAGTTTTAATGTCAATCGCCTTCCGCTTCCTTAATGCAGTGGTTCTTAAAATTATCGAAATCAACCCCCATTTACAAGGGAAAGAAAAAAAACGGTTGTGAACTTATGTATGAAGTTATACTTCTTAAAAGGACGTTTTAAATCCACTCCACCACATCTGTTATAAGTGGTTAGTAATAAATAAAATATGATACAATTATAAACACAATTTGCTTTTATTGTCAAAATTCATAATATGCAAATGTATGCATTGCGGCAAAGACAAGGACACACAATATAAAGTGGTAAACACATCCATGTCAGTGGAATTCAAATATAATATTGTCCCAAATTTGAACTAAAATGTCATTAGTTTCAACTGTCTTTTCGATTTCATTCAATTGCTAATTTTAGACATTTATCAGTTGGGTCAGTGTTGGACTTTGAATATTTCACGGAAAGTTACTGGTTTTCAGATTAAAGATTAAATTGGCTATTTATACATAGATACTGTATGTATAAACAGTTGACTTTTTGTACTTCCTGTATAATATGTATACACATTTCGTTACTTAAACAAAATTTATATTACTTATTATATGAATTAATCGTTAATCAATGCAGCATGGGTCACATGATCGAAAAATAATTATCGGAAATATTTCCCAAATAGAAGAAGTGGTGTTTGCCATAAAATATCAATAAATGCGCCGTTTATTTTGAAAGTGAGTTAAGTGCATTTCAAGGGAGGAGGGAATAATTGGCGTTTTTGTTAACAACTAAAATGAAATCAGTTATTTCTGAAAACTTAGCAATTAAATACTTAACATAATTTCTTCTTGTTACAACAAGAAGAACCACCATATAGACCGTCCTTGAAATGGGCTTACGCCACTTTCAAAATAAACGAGTCATATATCAACAATCTTAAATAGCAATGTCCTAAAAATTATACTAAAACAAGAGAAATTGTATATTATATTTACCCATTTATATCTAAGTATTGAAATTGATTTTAAATTCAAATATAGAAAAAATTTATTTGTAAAATAAATAGTTTAGATTTTTTTAGATCAATTTAAATTATTTTTTTTTTCAATTCTGCTACGATTCATCATAATTTCGTTAACTTGAATTCCACTTTAACCAACGTTAATAGTAAGTTAATAGTATAATAAAATATATTGTAATTTCAATTAAAGCGATTCTTAGTAGTAACAATAGTAACCTGTAAATTACACAGGTGGGCAGATTGACTATAATATATATTTATTTAATTATTTGGACTTTTATTGCAACAATAACAGAATTATTAATTGTGCTAATTTTAATTTTATTTATTTTTTCAAGCTATAAATTGTAAACTGTATTATCTTTTACATGTTTATGTATGTTAATAATATTTGTTTGTCTTAGATACCTGAGGAAATCATAATACGTGACAAAACGTAGGTAAATGAAAAAACAATAAATTAAATTGATTATTTAAAATATCGCATTGAATAATTTCAAAAAAATATCATTCTTTTTACTGCTTTTTAATTGTTATAATAAAAATACGCAAACGTATGTAATATGTATGCATATATGTCAGCAAAGACAAAGAACACATATTGCAAACACATACATGTGAGTGAAGTACTATCATTATCTCAAATATGCATTGAATGATTGTTGCTATGGTTTCAACAGTCATTTTGATATTGTAACAAATTTTATTATAGCAAATTTTCACCATTTGTTAGTTGTGTGCGGTGAATATTTCACGGGAAATTACTAGCAGTGTATAAATATGATTATTGTTTTGGCAGTAAATGTTTATGTTCTAAATAAAGAATACAAATTGAAGAAGTGACTTTTAACCTGCTGTAATGACTGTAATTTTTAAACTTCGTTTTTGGTTCGGGATTATTCGGAATGGTCGAGTCCAGTTTGTTATTCTACCGACAAACGAAAAACAACGAAAAAAATTCAGTCTGGTTATTTTTTCATAGCGCCACTAAAGAAGTATAACTTCAAAATGTGGCATTATCGACACTTTTATAAAATTTTGAGGAAAACTTCATTGAGTTTGACACGAATCGTGAACGAATCATAGAACGTTATAACTTTTTCACAATCTAATCAGTGGCGTAGCTACCTAGGGGCAGACGGGGCAGTGCCCCGGGGCCCTCAAGCTCAGGGGGGCCTCGAATCCTTACCGGAAATCTCGATCGAACTGAACTTTTGGAAATCCAGTTGGAAGTTCACCAATTATGTAACATTTATCCTGAATTACTTTTTTAATTTGTATTTTGTAATTTATTCGACATTTAATTTGTTGACTACAAGTTCTAAGAAATTTCTCATAGATAGCGTCAGTTGAAATGGTAAAAATTCGAATTTTAATTGAACTTTTGTCGATAGTCTCATTAATTTGTATGAAATTCACTTCGTAGGTACAAAATATTGATTAAAGTACGAAAATTTATCTTGGATAAATTGAATTTCACGACTATAGCCAATTCGGATCTTATGTCACCTGTTTAATTGTCAAAAAATGATTTTTTTGTTTAATTTTCAATTCAAGCCATAAAATTAACACAAATAATCACTGGCGCTCTAATGATAATCATTTTTATCTTCTCTTCCAATGATTTTATAGTTAAAAAAAGTAAAAACGAGCAAAAAGTTAAAAATATGGCAAGATTTATATTAGGCACAAGTTAAATGTTGAATAACTTTTAATGGAGTGATTTAATTGAAAATTTATAAGAGACCATTTTTGTAGAGCATTAAATTTTACAACAGAATAATTTAATTATAAATCTTTGCATTCATTTGTTTCTGAGAAAAAAATTAAAAGTAAAAAGTCAAATAATCCCATGTTATTTAAATGGTAAAAGTAACATGATTCCGACACGGTTTAATCAAGAAATTAAGAGCTTAATTGTATTGGATATTTTTTTTTTGTATCTTCAACTAAAAATTCAGGGGGCAATCGCTGTAAAAAAATAAATTTGGGAAATAATGGACACCCTACTGTTTAATATTCTTATTACCTGTCCTGCAGTCCACAAAAAAGAGCTTAAGTAGCTTAGCATTTTTAAAGTATGTGTATATTTCCTATTTTTATTTGATAAAACTCAATCAGTTTACATAGCAGTGGGGCCCCAATTTTTAATTTGCCCCAGAGCCCTTGATTACCTAGCTACGCCACTGAATCTAATTAATAAATTTTCGCAAATTTCTTTGACACTTTTCGCTTTTTCAATTAGTACGTATGATAAAAAGGCCGCACATTTGTTATCAATTTCTTTTGAGATGCCAGGCGCTTTGTTTCGACCTTGAAACCGTGCCAATTTCGACAACGTGAAACGAATCCTTAATCTGCAAAGATTACACGTGACCTTAGGGGTCGATCAACCCCCTTAATATATCGATCAACTAAACGTGCACCTTATCATAGAGCTTTTACCTCGCATTCATGTCTCCCAATGTAATGTTTAATTAAGGATGAATGTCCCCAAATCAAGATTTGAAAATAAATTGATGACATATGTGGCTAAGTTTCTTCACAAATAACATTAGTTTGTTTTTTTTCCACCAAAAAAGCCACTTAAGTCTTATCCCGCTGGAAAGTTGCGAATTAAACCGCGATTTCTTCGAAACTTTACAAGATTTTCCCCCAACTTTGGCCAACTTTCTAAACGAGGAAAAGACGGTGAACAATGAAGTCGACACATTTTCCGAAATTCAACAACACTTAAACCCAGTCTTAAAGTTTTCAATTTAGCTGGTGTCATGTCACTCGAGTCGTATCGTAAACGAAACTTTAAACGGCTAATTCTAGTTGGGGAAATTTTTATTTGTGTTTTTCGTTAAGATGAAGAAATTGCACGAATTTCGGGGTTGTGTGTTGTACGATGCAAATGTTATATTTGGATATCTGGCAACAAGTTTTGATCTTGTTAGAGAGGACGTTTTAATCAACTTAAGGGTTGAGGTGAAGAGAATTGTGAAGTTAAGCGTGTGGGGGGGTGGCTATATATTTCAGGCTGGGACCCTCAAATATCGTTATTTATATATGTGTGTATATTCGTAATATAATATAGAGTTCAATTATCCCGAGTGTACGAGATTCAAGGAGCTGCACATACAATTAATTTATGTAGTTTAATGAAGATATCTTAAGACCTAACAGCAGCCATATGTCGTCTGAATATGACGCTTTCAAAGCCCTAAGCCCTCATCAATTCAATTACAACAGAAAATTAAGACTTGATGAATTAAAAATTATCATCTTCAAAGAAAAAAAATAACAATTTATTGAGATAACTTATTATGAAAGGGTCTAGCAGGATTCACATGGCGAGTTGGCCCCCCAAATAGGAACCTATGTCGAAACTTATGTTAAAATATCGGCTTGATATACAAACACATTTTATATAATTTTCGCGACCAAATTCCTTTGAGATATGGGAAAAAATGGCCCCCCGCCTGGCTATTTTTCAAAGTTATATATCTCGAAAACTAATTAAGCTAGAGAAGTGAAACCAACGCGAGGCTTTAGATTATTTTACAGAGTATATCATATATTTTTTTGAAACTTTTAGAAAAAAAAATTGTACAAAAAAAATGCAAAAAACAAATGAATAATTTTTTTTAATGTGTTCTCTGAAAATGACAATCACGAAAAAAATATATTTTATGCTTCTACATGAGCACTATGACTCACAAAAATCGCATGAAAAAATTGTTGGTGCAACACCTTGAAAAAAAAAATGAAATGTGTGCGGATAATTTTTTTTTATGCTTATTTTAATAAAAATTGAACACTAGTTGTTTTTTTTTCTTTTGGGATTTTAACATAAGTTTCGACATAGTTCCTATTTGGGGGCCAACTCACCATGTGGATCCTGCTGGACCCTTTGCACCAGTTCAGCAATATATCGTTATATCATGGTGGTGATAGCAGGTAATTGGTCTTTAGTGGCGTTTAAGTAGCTGGAGGAATCGAACTTCATTCCTCTGTCTTTTTTAATTTCTTTAATTTGTTGATAATTCTTGACCTTGTGGTCAAGCCAATGCTATTTCTTGGAGCTCTTCAAGGAGTTTTCGCTTCAGCCGTCTTTGATTTATAGTTTCCCCCAAGCCTAGTTCTACTGCACCAGGACAATTTTCTACGCCGTTAAGGAAATTCCTTGTGAGTACGATTAGAAAATCTTTTATGTATAGGATATTCATTTCGTGATAAATTTGGTTGTTTTTCACATACCATGGAGCTTTAGTGATGATTCTCAAAACTCCATTTTGGAACACCTGTAGGTCATTATGATTTTTCTTTGCGAATGGAAGCCAGATGGCGCAAGAGTATATGAGAAATGGTCTAATGACTAAAATAAGATTTTTTCGCTGAACAGTTTTACTGTGTATACAATATAAAGGATATATTGCGGTCCAATTTATGTAGTATAATTTAATATAATAATATATAAAAATCATACCATAAACATACATTTGAATAGAAGTTCAAACAAAAATATTCGTGACGTATTGCCCAGATACGTATTTCGATTGCCAAGCAATCTTCATCAGTGGTCATCAAGTAGTTTGGATCACTCCGTAACTGCTTTGTGATGATTCACAAAGATTTCAGGAAGATTGCTTGGCAATCGAAATACGTATCTGGGCAATACATCACGAATATTTTTATTTGAACTTTTGTTCAAATTTATCTTTATGGTATGATTTTTATATATTATTATATTAAATTATACTACATAAATTGGACCGCAATATATCTTATATATTGTATACACGGTCTAAGGACTGATTTGTATATTATCATTGAACATTCCATACTTAGACGAGACCTTCTGTTAATAAGTGGGTATAGTTGGATGAGTCGAATGTTGGCTTCTCTGATTTTACTTAAAATGTGGCTTTGCCAGGTTAATTTCAAGTCCAGAAGTATGCCCAGATATTTAACAGGTGTTTTCTTCTCACTCCACGGAATTTCCATGTGATCCAGCACGATAGACTCCAGTTGGTTGGAGAAACATCTAAGAGGGAAAATTTTGGCGAATCTTTTATATGGATTTATAAGAATTTTCCATCTACTGAACCAGGAAGACAGGTGGTTGATAGACTGCTGGGTTTTCTGAACGGCCTTTTGAAGACCACTGTCCAGGTTGATGATGGCGATGCCATCCGCGTACATTGATGTTATACAGGGGTCTAGTAACGGAAAATCCGCAACATAGAAATTGAAAAGGATTGGACCCAAAACTGATCTCTGAGGTACCCCTGAGTAGGTAGGCTTTTTCTCTGATAACTGATCGTCCATTTTGATTTGGAAGCAGTGGTTGCTCAAAAACGAAGAAATTATGTTGTATAGATACTCAGGGATATGTTAGTTCTGAAGCTTTGTGATAAGAAATTAAGTTTAAAACATAGGAGCTTTTTTATTCTCGAACAAGAATCTTATTGACTGTTATAAAGCTTTAAGAGAGCAGAAATAAATTTAAGGGATACACCTTGTTAAGTTAAGGGTTTATTTAGCATCTTATTGTTGTAAACTTCTTTTTAAGAAAGTCTTCAAAAAAGAATCATCGTTTAGTAGTATAATAAAATAATATTAATTTCTTTTCCAATTTCGCGAGCTTTTTGTTAACAATGCCAGGCAACAAGTGGCCAAGCTTTACACCCCAAAAATATCCTTATAACAATGAAAAAAAATCTTAAAATCCTTCAAAATTAAATAGAAAAGAGAAAAGAAACTCCGACAATTTACAATCTCATGTTTCTTGAATAGTAAAGTAAAAAAATATTAATAATAATTGTAAACCTCCAAAAAGAGCAATAATGTAATTAATTGAATTGCCAGATAAAAATTGTTTGTAAATACCAGCAACGTTCCATTTCTCATCCTCTCGTCACGTAAATCATTAAACAAGAGTTTGGTTCCCGCAGGAATGTGTTGTTTTTTTTTTTCAAATTTTTTTTCGGGGGAATCCTTTTTTTTAATCATGTTGTTTATAAGCCAATGCGAATTTGGTCGAGGTATTCTACGCGTTGTGTTGTAAAGTTAAACTGAAATTACAACTTTTTTATTGTCTGCAGATAGGGGGAAAAAAAAGCGAAGCGTGAAAAGCAAGAAAAAAATTAGTTGGAACGAAAAAGTTAAACAATCCGAGAGTTGAAAATAAATAATATAATAAATTGGCTTAATTAAATTTAACTTTGTATTCAAGGTTTGTGATGTGAAAATTTTGAATGGAATATAATATATACGTAATACAATACGTAGAATGAATGCAGGGAAAATTGGGTGTTGTATGCGAAAATTTGTGCATGATAAAACCGATTTTTTATAGATTTAAATCATCTTATATATCGGTTAAATATCGGTGGTAATAATAAATGAAAAATTTAAAAAAAAATAACATTGTTGGTATTCTTATTCATACTTTTATTATGCATTAATGATTCTTATTTTCGGGATACTTTTTAATATTTGATGTTTTTATTAACTTTTTTGTACTACGTTTCGCCACTTTCGCAGCTTCTTCAGGTACTACAAACAGACAGTAACAATATTACATAATTATTATGAGAAATATTATTTTACATGGATTTAAAAATTTGGTGTTTGTAATTGAGGTATTTTATTAATTATATTTTGTGTTCAAGAGTAATTATTGCATTAATTATGTAATATTGATACTGTATGTGTATAGTACCTGAAGAAGCTGCAAAACGTAGTACAAAAAATTTAATAAAACATCAAATATTAAAAAGTATCCAGAAAATAAGAATCATTAATTTAAAAAAAAAAATTTTGCTTGGAATTCTTAAAAAACTCAACTTTTATATTTATTAAATCTTGTCTTCATAATTAATATAAGTAGAAAATACCATTTGAGGGGGTGGCAATAACCCTCACGGTTTCACTGGTACATGTACACTCTTTTATCGAAATTATCCATGACAATTTGTGACATTTACAGAAAGAATTGGGAATTACAAGTAAAATATTTTTTTTCGTAAGCCTAACAGTGGAATTGTCCCCAAATTTTCTGTCCCCAAAAAAATTAGAGTTTAATAAATCTCCTTTTCCGATTAAATATTCCAATTATTTTTAGTTTTATCCAACCGTTTTTTATTTCCAAAACAACCATCATTAACTTTCCCCTACTTATATCCCAAAGAAATATTTAATAACTTCATAAATATACGTTATTAACGAAAGAAACTAAGAACTCATCTAATATTCTCATTCAAATATTGATAAGTCGTTAAGTAAAAAATAAAATATTAATAATAATCGGTTCGTATGTGAAATCAAAGCTAAAGAATATAGTAAAGAAAAAAAATATCGATTTCAATAAAAAATGAATTTTTATTCTAAAGGTAATTTGCGACGTATAACTATTGAAGAGATATGGGACGGCATATAATCAACAAATCATAAGTATATTTTAAACCAATGAATATTTTAAAAAGCGATTTCGTTGACTTTTTTGTTTTAACGAGAAATAAATAATGAGGCGTGGAAAAAGAATGAACGGGGGAAAAAAAAAGTTATCTCAAGCTTATAAATTATTCCCTCGTCATTTATTATTCAAAACAGAGTCCATTAGTAGTCATATAACTATCAATTCTTAAACCAATATTTACTATTAAGAAGCAACGATATATCCGTTATTTTTTATTTTCTGGGGCACGTCGACTCGATGCCGCATTTTCATGGGATTTAAAATGGGAATTTTCGTGTTAAATTTTCCAAGGTGTGGACCATTTTTTTAGGGATTGGGGGATGATTGTTGGTGGAATTTGGTGTATGGTGGGAAATTCGGTGTTGATGAAGAAGTTTTCAGCGAATCGAACAAGTTGGAAAAGCAAGTTTTTCGCTCACGTACGGCCATTAGTGTCATGAGGCCAGAGAATAGTTTTCTGCTTTAGATAGGTCATTAACTACGTGTGAAAACACAATCACAAAAGTAAAGCACAAGAACGAAAGCTCGGGCAAAAAATCTTGAGAATATTAAAGTTAAATTACACGACGCGATTGTGGGGGTTGTGGGGATGGTAGTGGTGAGAAACGGGGGTGGAAATCGATTTTTACAATTTAACTTTTCAAATTCTGTTGTGCTTAAGTGTTGGTGTTAAGCTTTGATAACTTAGTTTCTCTTGAGCTTTTTTTCGGGCATAACATTGAACAATGCTATTATAGCGCTAATGCGTTGAATATGGGACTGCAAATACAGCCAGAAACGAGCTTTTGTAATAATCATAAAAATCTAAAAAAAAAATTTTATTGAAATATTTTCCTTTTCGAATTTCAAAAAAAAAACTACTTATGTTAAGTTCAAAAGTTCAATTTATTGGTCCTTTTTCTGAACTTATTAAATTAATTTTATAAGTATACCAAAAACATGCTATTATTAATTCAAATTAAATTGATAATAGCATTTAATTAATTTTCCTCAATTTTCGAATTTAATTCGAAAAAACATATAGAATATAAAATAAGCCTATTAGAAGGATATTGCCGCGTCCCTCCCCCCCTCAATATCACATTAAAGAAGGCTGCTAATTCGCAAATGCCTATATTTAATTCCCCATATATATATATATATAATACAACTATTGAAGCTTTTCGCATTCTAAGCCCATAGAATTTATATCATTCTACAAACGTAGGTATAAAGGTAATCCCCTTTATACAATAATTCAGATTATTTCATCACCGCAAACGGAAATTCTAGAGACGAGTGAGCAAAAAAAAAAAATAGAAAAGACAAGAATAGAGAATGGTTATAATGCGTTGGTCGGCCGTATATATGTAAGACGATAAAATCGATTTTGTGGGAATTATCTAAAAATATTTCTTCCAACGACATTTGCGAGCCTCGATTATTTTACGCAAAATTGCTGTGCAATTTAGAAGGCCTTTGAACGCTCGTTTGTGTGGGTGGGCTTGATTGTTGGTTGACACGCGAGATATCACACTTGCAAATGTGTGAAAATAATTGATTTTTTCCACCGTTTTTTTGCAAAAAGCCATTTATTTAGTAACAGGAAGGACCGGAAAATATTATCGTTTTTTTTGAAACAAAATTTTAAAACAAGATTTATTCTAAATCAATGATATAATTATCTTCAATATGACATATAATGTGCAAATTTTTAATGAAAAATTCATAAAAATTACTTGATTAATAAGCAAATACCTAAAAATAACATTTTGGATATCAAATTAATAAATTTTTGTTCATTTATTGAATTCAAATTGGAAATATTCTATTTTTTGTGATTCAAGAAGCCTGATGAAGTTACGATACGTAACGAAACGTAGCTAATTTGAATATTAAAAAATATTAAATAAAAACCCGATCTTAAGCAATCTGAATTATCGTCTTATTTAATAAAAGCTGATATATCAGCTTTTCTGAATTTTATCTAATCTGTATAATTTTATTTCATTAATTGTGTCCAGGATATTTTTTGTGCAAAAGAGTCTTGCATTATCGTGTTGAAGAATAAAGTTTTCTCTATAGACAATTCTTGGAAACTTTTGGATATATAATTAGTGGACCAAGATTGCTAAAGAAATATTTACCAGCACTTCAACTGGCTGGCATATTTTTGGTACCCTGTCCTCCTTTAATATCTTATTACTTAAAGTTTTTACTATCATTCGTTCATAGGAGTTTGAGAACTCAACATAGTGGAAGTAAAACTTAAAATTTCAATCGTTATTAATGAAAATCTAATGCGTTTGAATAAATCCATAAGATATCCAAAAAATTAACATTTGCTGGGGGTCGAAGCTATCCGGTTTTAAAAATAATGAAGATGGAAATTGGCTTGCAAGAACATGATTAAGTATGCAATTTATGGGTCCAACTATGGACTTAAAATGAGTGGAAAAAATCCTGGAATTATTACTTAGGAGGCAAAATCTCCAAGATTGAGATAAAGAAACCATGAATGAACATAATTTAAAGACTTCTAACCAAGGAATGCTAGTAGACCTATTAGTAGGATCCTACAATGTAGGAAAGCATCTACAAACTATGGGGATAAATACAGAGGAAGGAAATTCGGCGAGGAAGAGGAAACTGGCTTCCACATACTACTTGAGTACCTAGCTATGACTTAAAGTCACCTTGGATCACCTGAAAATGAGCAGGGAAATATACATAAAGATATCATTGGCGGACTGCAGAGATTTATCGTTAGGGGGAAAATATTTTTGATAGCAACTACCCTACTACTCTTTAAAATTCGTAGATGATACAATACCGAATTTGTATCCTTTTGGGCATTTTTCTAAGTACTTTAACATAAAACACATAGTAATAATTATTTTCAATCTTTTACGAGTTTACAAGTTACTCTCATTATAGAATAGCTTTAGAAAATCCTTGAAACAACTAAGAAGAACTTAGAAAAATCACTTTTCACTCCCTCCTCCTAATATAAAACCACTTTCATTTGTTTTACGACTTTTTAAGGAACCAAATTTAGAGAAAAATAAGCGTTAATCTTAATGTTTCGGTGAAAATCCCAAGATTAGATTCAATAAAAAATTGCATTTCTGCAACAATGAGCTGTTTCCGAAGCTTCATTACAACTGATAACCATTCTTCTTTTAAGGAACAGCAATAGTAAAGGGCTTACGGGCATAAGTTTCCTGAATTAGACGTGGATAGATATTTTAATGATCCTGGAAGTTTGAGATCTTTATCTCTATAAGTTCCCCAGAAAAATAAATATCCATAAGTGAATGACAGAAATATTTTTTTTCCTTTAAAATTTACTAAATCAATTGACCTTAAATTTTAATATGAGATAGGGGTTGATAAAGCCTTTGTAACAAAAAATTAACAACTTAATGGACAACAACGTAATGAAATCTATACAAAACTTATATACTTTTGAAAACAATAATTTTTTTAATCATGAAATAATTTATATATTGGTTTAAAAAATTTTTTTTCAAATTTTTCATATAATCTATATAATGTATGAATTTTTTTAAATTTTTTAAAAGAGCACTACATAGAGAAAAAAAATAAATAAAAACCACTTTCGCGCTTAATGTTAATCGCTATATGTTTGACCAGCGTACGTAATGTGTATATGGTGGCATTGAATCTGGGAGTGGTTTATTAAATTTTCAAATTTTCAACAATCAAAACAAATGAACATCAGAAAATCTTGCAATCCCATTGGCTAATAGCCACATGCATTGACGAGTGTGTACGCTATCATCAGATATTAGCGCTTGCTTGATTTATTCATACTTAATTTGTTCTTATTCTTAATTAATTTCATTTGATTAAAGCCCAAAAAGTTGAGCGATAATTTAAATATTGCTTAATTAATTAAGACAACAATTCTCTTATATGAATAAGTGAAATGTTATTAAATTCTGAAAATTATAAATCTTAGTACCCCAATGTTCGTATCGATTCAATGTAAATGATTAAAGGACTATCCACCTGGAATTTTTTTTATAATTTATAAAAAATATTTCCATGACTTCTATGCTTTTCTTATTCTCTATATTTGTTATTAATTTTAAACATTCTGTTCGAATTAATTAAAAATTAATAGTTTTTTTTTTATTTTTTAATAAAAAAAATATTTTTCATTTATTTTTTCTTCATAAAAACTTAATATGATAGAGATCTGAAACTTCCAAGATCTTTGTATTTTATTAGTACCGACAAGCCTCTTAAGTATCATTAAAATATCCTTCCACAGCATATATGTCCTATCGATTTAAAATATGAAGAAATAACAAAACAATTTCACCCTATACCGATTAACCAACAAAATTTTAAAGTGTGAATTTTCCGAAATTTCCGATTTTCTCCCAAATGTTTTCATCGTTTGTGAAAATCAATTTTTCTAACAAAAAAATTTTTATCCTAAAAAAGACTTCTATAAACCACAGTGTTATTTGGAATATCAATATTCAAAAATTTATTGTGAGAAAAATTGATTTTCACAATCGATGAAAATTTATGTGTGAAAAGCCTGTTCATTGTTGTTAAGATTTTTGTCAGTTTGGAAAAGTTGGCTGATTCAGAAAGTGTGGAAAATATTTTCCAAATTTCAAAAAAACACTCAATGTTCTACTCCGGATATGCAATTTAAAAAAAATTTTGAGGGAAAAATTGATTTTCTCTAACAATGAAAAAATTTGAAAGAAAAGCATGTTTACTAAGGTTTCAATTTTTGTTATTTTGGAAAATTTTGGGAAAATATAATTTGAGAAAAAAAATTTATTTCATAGTTGCCTTGTTTTTCCATTTTTTTTTCGAAGGGGGGGAGGTTTTGCATAGTTTTCTCTAACTTTTTTTTTAGTTTTAGTTTTAACCAAGCGTTTTCTAAATTTTCTCGCATTTTTGTTATTGTATGTTGCTTAAACCTTATTTTATTAACATTTTACTATATCAATGACTAATTAATTAATTTTCGTAATTAATTAATTACTGCTAAACTATTATGTCACAAACGAAACGGTTTCTTTCACAAGCCCATCGATTGACAAAAAAAAAATCGGAAAATTTACACTTTAAAATTTTGTTGGCTAAGCAGTACTATAGGGTAACAATTTCTTTTAAAATAGATCCCCATGAAGACCAAATCAATAAAACCAACTAGTTTCCAACAAAATCACAAAAACAAACCATAAAATTATAAAATATTTCATGCCAGTAAATTGCATTGAAATTAATTGAAATCCTGCACCGACCGGGAATATTTTCTCGCGCAAATAAATACGAAAATTAATTTTCCTTTGAATAAACGAATTCATTATACTTACACTTAGAAAAACCGACATTCACAAATGACTAATGAGTTGTTCTGCATATAATAATAATTATCGAATAGCGTTATAGTTAGCGAGCCATATGAACACGAAATAAGGAAATTGCATGATCATTATACGGTTCTACAGTTCTCTCCATATACCTTTGTCAAGTATCCGAAATAAGATATCAAACGACTATCGGTAAAGGTATGTGCATATATATATATATAGACGATGTCACGGCACTTTCCGCTTGAAATTTAACTTTATTAATGGTAGAAAAAAAATACACCTTTTATATAAATATACAACACGAGGATAACATTTTCCTTTGCTTTTGCCCTTTGCGTTTTCCTCCCTCCCATTTACGAGGGGTAGTTTCAATGATTATTTCCCGTATTCGTTTGCGATGGCAATATAAAGGGAATCAAGTCCCACAGGACTCACGACAAGATGGACTCTTTTTTGTGTAAAAAAATATATATCTTGGACACATTTAACAGGGCAAATCACCAAATAAAATACGGAAAAGATTTCATTAGTTCATTGCAATGGTTTTTCAGAAAATAAAAATTGATACATTAACATTTGCTAGGGTTTGAGTCTTTGGTTTGGGATGTTATTGTGTTCGTTTTTATTTGGATGAAATAAATGGTTATTGGATATTTTAGCGAAGTTCGAAAATAAAAATGAAATGCAAACGTAAAACTAAATGTGTAAAGTTGGCTTTATTGTTTAGACCAGTGCTTCCCAATCATAATGCTTTCGACCCACTACAATCGCTAGGGAAAAATTCTACGACGAATTGTAGATAAGGAAATTCTGGGCTAATTTTGAAGTTTTTAAGTGCAAATAGTTTCGCAACATCACCTGTTAGGAAACACTGGTTTTGATTGGGACAAATAATGAATCCGAACCACGCTCTGCTACCATTTATTTGCATTATTCAGTATTTTTAAAAAATGAATTGTTACGGAGGTATGCAATGTATTGCAATGTTGAAAGAAGCTTTTTATATGGTTTTTCATTAAGTCAGTAACTGGCACTAATTTGTTTATCTTTCTTCTAAAAGAGAAGTCATTATTCAGTGTAAATTAAATGCAAGTTCTACCAAGCATTCACTTCTGCACTATTTGTCATACAAGAAAGTGTGTAAAAAAAAAAATATTTTTTAATATAAATTCGTTTTTACAATCTTCTTAGTATACAATTCAATGAGCAAAATTTATCTTATTGATATAAAAAAATAAAACAAGATAAGAAAGACTATAATAATACAAAATCATGCAAAAACGAATTATCGTGGTACCAAAGAAAAAAAAATTAATTATGAAAGTTTTAGACAATAAATAAATTAATTTATAGTTTAAGTTAGCACCGGCCACCATTCTAACTTATGTCATTTTATTCCTCATTCACCCCTTTCTGGGAATCATTCCTGTAGATCCTCAGGCCAAACTCTTTATATCAGTGGTTGTTTAAAAAGTTCCTCAGTTAGTTTATTTCCATGCTTATTGCACCGTTCCCTATGTTATACAATTTGATTTTTGATAACGTTTTTTATAAAAGATACATTTAGGTCATCATCCAATCATTGATTACTAATATATCAAGGTACCATAGCTAGGGATCGAAAGATTTTCGATTGTGATCATTGAATTATTTCGGTATTTGATACTTTACCGCATCCCCAAAGTTTCAGCCCATACGTCCAAATTGGCTTTATTTGGTTTTGGATAACAGATAGATGATAAAATTCAGATCTCAGCTTTTATTTTTTTAAATAAGACGACAATTCAGGTTGTTTAAGATCGGTTTTTTTATTTAATATTTTTATTATTCAATTAGCTACGTTTCGTTACGTATCGTAACTTCATCAGGCTTCTTGATTCGCAAAAATAAAATATTTTCAATTTTTTACAACCTAAAACAACCTGAATTGTAGTCTTGTTTTGGATAACTTTAATTTGATTTCTTTTGAAAAATCAGATCTTTATCTTAGAAGCTACGATATTTTATTTAATTTTGGCATCTATTTGCAATTTTTCGGCTAGCTATGTGGGGTTTCCATGTTAGTTTCTTGTCCAATTTGATACCCAAATATTATACGTTTTCCTTTTGTGAAATAGGGATATTATTAATTTCAATTCCGGATGATGTTTCTTCTTGTTGTTGTGGTGAAAGTAATTTGAGTTGATTTTTGAGGATTGAAGATAATTTTCCAATTTTGGAACCATTTTTCTAAGTGGTAAATGTAGGGCTAAAGTTTAAGGGCCACATTTGGGTTTTCGTCTATTGTAAAAATTGCAGTATCATTTTGCAAATGTAGAGATTATTGTATCTTCTATTACTGCTAGGTTTGATGTAAACAAGGGATATAAGAATAGTCCTAAAATACTTCCTTTAGAAATTCCAGATTTTATGGGAAGTATTGTGGATGGGCTGGCTTTAAATTTAACCTGAATTAATCTATTTTGAAGATATCATTTTAATAAGAGAAAGATTTGGTTGGAGTAAAGCTTTTTTTATTTTATACAATAAGCTTTCGTACCAGACTTTATCAAATGCTTGAGGAATATCTGTAAATCCTCCTGCGCATGTTTGTTAACTTTCGAAACTCTCATTGATAAGGTTCACTATTTGGTGGCATTGTTGAATGGCAATATGATGCTCTCTAAATTCGATTTGGTAGTTTGGTATTATATCCTCAAGAAGTAGAGCCTTTTTAATTCGATTCAAGAGAAGTTTTTCAAAATTTTAATTTGGAGATTTTCCAGGTTTGGGCGTACTTCCACTGGATAGGAAATTGGCACAAACATAGAGTTCTATTATAAATGACCTTTAATATGTGCAAATATGATTTTTTTTTTGTAAAATATTATAATGAAACAGTTATAAGTAAGTAATAATTCTTTTAAGAATATGTTAATTTCTCTTCACCCTTTCTTTCGGATCAAAAGTTGCAAGCCATTTTAAAGTTTCCTTTTAAATTTTACAACATTTACTTTAGAATACCGTAGAAATGCGAATAAAAAATCATAAAAATTTTACAAAGAAAAAACTTTTTTACACTTTGGGATTTAATTAAGTAAGACGATGAATGTTAATAACAGTGAGTTTCACTGACCTCATAGCACTTCAATGAAGCTCCCTGATTGGAAATTTCAATTGTGAAAAGTTAAATGTTAATGAAAAGCTTTGCAGAAAATTTTCTGATGTATTCATTTGCAACTAGAGCATGCAAATGCACGTCCGCCCCCTGCCCCCCTCCCCCCCGCCCGGCGTCTTCGCCGTTCGCCTTTCGAGGAGAGTCGTTTTCGAGCGTTCGAGAAAGTCATTTGAAATTTAAATGGAAAACTTGACTGAATATTTCATACAGTGTCACTGAAGATAACAAAGAAAATTGTTGAAAATATTGAAAAAATATTACAATGCAAATCGATTTCACCGAAACCCTGCGTATAAACTGATAAATTTTCAGTGGATAAATTTGCCTTTTTCTTGTTCTTCGTTTGTGTATAAATGAAATCTTAGCTTGGAATGTATCTGGGCTTTGAATGTAGGGCTTTCATGAAGGATTGTGTATAATTAATTGGTTTTTTGTTGTTGACAATACATGAAGGTCGTCATTATTCCGTACGTATCGTTAAGTTTATTTTATCGAATCGAAGTTGCGTGGATTGGCATTAAGTACGACGATGAGACCAAGTCGTCACTTTCGGAAAGATATAAAACTTTATTGGAAAACTGCTGGTAACGGAGATATCAACTTCCAAGTGTAGGAATACACCGACACGGGGAATACCTACACCAGCACTGCCATTGCTGTGTTTGTGCTTATTTGAATTGATTTCAGCCTTTCGTTTCCGTTTTATCATTCGATTCAACGTTTCCGTGATAATGATACGGCCTACGAATTCCTTGATTACCTCGAGCTTTGCATTCGAGATTTTTTCTCAACGAGTTAAGTTTGGTTTTTTGAGAGGAAATTCATGAGATGTCGGCAAACTTAATTTTATGGGATTTACTTCAAAAAAAAAGTTTTTCTTTGGAATTCGTTGAAATAATTACAAACTAAGCATTCGCTAACATTGAATCAAGAAGTAAAGAATTTCGTTTTACCATGCAGGAATTTTGATGAAGTTTGTCCACTTTAATATTTCAAAATTAGGAAATTATATTCTAAGGGTGTAAACTAGGGTATAACTGAGCACTTTTACACAAAATTAGGGATAAAATTAATTTCCTCGGTTGTTTATATCAGTGCTTCTTAAGCAGTGATCCAACTGCCTCCCACGTATTAATTGACTGCCCAGCTATGACTCAAAGTTGTCTCAACTGGCCTGGTCTACCCGGACATGAGCTGGAGAACATATACAGAGATCCAGTTGACTGTCTGCTGAGATTCATATCAGAAGCAGACCTGACCAACTGGAACTGAAATTAAACTGGAGCGCAATAGTCGTTTTAGGACGCAGCGCAGAGGAACTCGCAAGAGAGGCCCCCAGATCAAAGGAAAAAAAAAGCAGTGATCCATGGACCACTACTGTTCTGTTAGTAAGCTTCGACCAAATGGTCTTTATTAATAGTAAGTTACTTTTCCCAAATTATACGTTTGGTATGAACAATGCAGCCATAGTAACTTTAGGCCATATTTTCTCAATTAGCGGCATCGGCAAGGTTTTGGTTGGTGCTTATGAGTAATAATATTTAAGGGAAGCATAAGGGTACACCTTTTGAAAAATTGATTTTTTTTTCTTATCTTATTGTTAAACATTTCAAAAATATGGTCTGAAAATTTTAAGCCGATCGGAGCAAAACTCTAGAAGATATGGTCTATAGTTAGTCCCCTGTCCTTTAGTGCAAGTATACAGCTTATTCTCTTCTATTATTCTGGTCAACTATCCTGTTTCGAGAATATTCTAATAAGTATAGCCAGTAGGTAATATAGTCATAGTAGGTAAAGTCATTAATAATTCAAGATAATTTCGACGATATTTTCCATATTATTTAGTAATCACTCGTGGATGTACTATGGTTCTATTGCTTGTCAAAATGGATCTTTATAATATGTTGAACAGGGAAAAGAAATCAATAGTTTTAGTATGAATTGAGTAAGTCTTTCAAGTGGTTGAATACAGCAAAGCGGATATATTATCCATTCCAGTGAATATGAATAAAAATATATCCCAAAATATTATTTATTTTTTAGCAGGAAAGTGGACTTAAAGGATGTAAATCCATATACTAATTATTAATTCAGCGACGTTTCGGTCCTTTATTTGACCTTCATCAGGCTTCTTAATATAAAGTACATAATATAGATCTTATGTACTTTATATTATGAAACGCAATATAATATATTATATAATATAATATATATATATATATATTATAAACTTACGCAATATAATTAAGAGAGAAAAAAACAAGTTATTTCAACAAAAAGAACGGCAGAGATTTATACAATCTGCGTTGGACCATGGATCAGTAATATCTTACGGTGTTGACACAAGAGCTGATAATTCAACCCCAAAAAAAAAAGATCACAACAGCAGAAATGGGGCTATAAAAGAATATTAAAGGCTTTAGGGGATGGTATTCAAATCGAATTCATAAGACAAGAGTAAGATTGTGCAAGGGTCAAAGACTATTTCTTTGAAAAAGGTAAATGAAAAATATTTTTAGGATAACAAAAAAAATTGTGAAATTTTTAGCCTTTAATATTGAAATTAAGAGGTCTTTAATTGCAATTTTTTATTGAACCAAATTGAGGGTTAAAATCAGGTAATAAAACCTTGAGTTCCAAAATGGGAAGAATAATACCATTCCAAGCCAGTGTGAAAATGCAATTAACATATCTTTCAAGATGTATACAATATATAGAATATATTGCGATCCAATGCATGTAGTATAATTTAATATAATAATGTATAAAAATCATACCATAAACACAAATTTGAACAGAAGTTCAAACGAAAATATTTGTGACGCATTGCCCAAATACGTATTTCGATTGCCAAGCAATGATTCACCATTGTGAATCATCACAAAATAGTTACGGAGTGATTCAAACTACTTCATGACCACTGAGGAAGATTGCTTGACAATCGAAATACGTATCTGGACAATACGTCACAAATATTTTTGTTTGAACTTCTGTTCATTATTATATTAAATTATACTACATAAATTGGATCGCAATATATTCTATACATTGTATACACAGTATAACTGTTCAAAGTTAGCGAAAAAATCTTATTTTGATTTATCTTTCAAGGGTTAAAATCAGGTAATAAAACCTTGAGTTTCAAAATGTGTAAAAATGATCACATTCCATTTTAGTGTGAAAATGCAATTAACACATCTTTGGTGGGTTATAATCAGGTAATAAGACCTTGAGTACCAAAATATTTACGAGAGATAAGGCCAGGTAGACGAAAGTAGATACCAGTAGAAATATTTTATTTTGATCTGAAACCAGTTATTGGGAATGCAGTGAGTACAATTGCACAGACACGATTTTCTAGACTCTAGAGCCTCTACAGTGGCATATTTGAACCGGCAGTAGTCTACCTTCCTTTATATACCACATAAACATTAAGTTACTTAAGATTTTATCATTTTGCTATATATCACCAAATAAAAGTTGAATCGTTTGCATTCCTGATCCGTATGGAATTCGACCGGTTTCGTACGTATAAGATATATTTGGAAACATAATGGGATATAAGCCATGAATTTAAATTATGCATACCTTCTACATATCTTCTTATCATTCAAAAGACAGTTCTGTAGATTGCGATAATATTTTTTAATACTTTCTAATAGTTTGTTGATCAACGAAAACAGAGTATAACCAAATATAATTTAGTTGATTTCTTCCTAGATGTAGATTAAAATAGGTTTTTAATCCACTGTCGTAGGCTTTTCCGGCAGAGCCTTTTCTTCTAAATTAAAATAAAAACATTGTATTGTACTTAGAAAACAACAAAAATAATTTACTTACTTTAAAAAATTCAAATCGTAAAGACGTTAAATTAATGACGAAATTAAATCTCAAGTGTGCGATAAAACTTAACGATTATTGTTTGTGTTTTGAGTTTTCGTGACATATTTTCACACACCTTCTCGCCAAAGTGCTTAATTAAGCTTCAAAGCGAAAAAGAAACAAACAGTGGTTGAAAAAAGTTTTCTCCAGCAACTTTAATACCTTTACCTCTCTACAAACATCCATTGCAAAAAAACGGCTATGAAAGATAACAGCGTGAATGTCGGCTCCTTAACGCCAAATCAAGCTTTAAAATTTCTATATTTTATTATATATATAGAGATCTCGAGGAAAAAGCGTCGAGTGCCATAAAACTTAATTGCTGAATTATATTGCCCGAAGATAAAATCCGTCCTCGAGTTAACTTGCGCAAGATTAACGTTGCCAGTTGGGAAGCAGTAAAAATCGAAAATCCTCGGAAAATATCACAAACTTACTTCTCTCATTTGGTATGGTTATAGTGTGGACCATTTTTCAAAGTTTGAGTGAAAATTTTTGGAATACGTTTCGGCTACTAATTAGGTAAATTAGTCTGACAAATAATCCTTGAGAAATTTATTGTATCGCACGACGGGAAATGGGCGAAACGGGGTGTGGGAATAATAAAGATTAATGGACCAAATCCAATTTTTCGTGCTTTTTAAATTGCGGCGAAAGAAATTCGACGCGAAACGACTGCTTCGTGATAATTTAGTTGGACTTTGATGGATAATTTTTTGTTCCCGAAAATTGGCTTATGGTTTGTAATTTGGTACAATGGAATAGAAGAAATTCAACTTATGAAACCAGTGAAAGTTTTTTTTCCCCACAATTTTCTCTGTCTTTAAAAAAATAAATCAATTATCTTCTCATATCTTTAAGCTAACTTTAAGCTTTACTTTTACTGAATTTATTTCTCTTATAGCTGTAGGCAAACTTGCCAAGTTTACTAATGGGATGTGGTTGATATACGCCGAACTATCCATATAATTATCAGAGCCAAACTATTGCTCTTAAGATTACATTGAATTATTAAAACGAATTTCTTTTCTTCTTACTTACAAAACTTACAACTTACAGAACTTACAAAAAAAAAAAATGCTCTTTTTAAGCAGAGATTTTTTTTTTATAATAGCAAAGCTCTGCTTTTGTTGATATATACATTTTAATATGGAAAAATCCATTGGAAATATCAAGGGAACAATAACTAACAATCATTTCATTCACTAATGCTTTTATTGTTCCAGATACAATTGTTCACCCCCCGTTTTTTATTCCTAGATGAAAAATGTCAAACATGGCCTCAACCCCGGAACTAGTTTCGCACCCCAATCAACCCTCCACTATTTATCTTTTTCAACTCTTTCAATATGCATAGTTATCGTTTTATTATCTCACAAGTGTCGAATTAAAAGCTTCCCCATCGCGCAACTTAATAAAAGACTTCATTAAACATTTACGATTAAAACGTAAAGTTTTTATATTCGAAAAATATTTTCTTTAATAACAATAACAATTATCTAAATGTTTTATTTGTGTGTGAAATGGCATTGTGTATCACATCCCGGAAATGAATGGAGCTTTTAATTTAATTTTATTCGAAATAATAAGCTCATAAACATTTCATGGACCAACAACGAAAAGTTGTAATATTTTATTAAGGCCATAAGGCCAACACCATCCCATCCCATCCCATCCCATCCTATCCCATCCCATGCGGGCTGTCTCTCTTGCCCGCAAGAAATTTCAAGCCTTGCGAACAATGTCAATTTGATTAATGATTTACAAGCTATCGAAATAGTAATATAATTTTTCGGCTGTTAACTCAATTTCTTTGTGAAAACGAAAGAAAAAGAGAATAGAAAGAAGAAAAAAAACGCCCAATTTAGCTTAACGTAATTAAAGTGGTGGTTTTATTCTCATTTTGTTGAGCTTTATTCTTCGTAAATACCAAATTTAAATTCGAGTGAGAAAAAAAATCAAAAGTATTACTAATGTTGCAGGTGGTTTCTACAAGTAGAAAATTATTTAATTTTACTAATTGCTTTGATACCTGAAACAATATATCTTAACTATCGTGACGAAATAAGCTGATTCATGCAAGGGGGTGCAGCATAGGGTGGTTCTTACCTTTTTAAAGAAAAGCTGTCATGACTTTACAATCGTTCTTTGTCTTATAAATCGATCGATTTTCAAAGCTTTATTGGTTTAGTAGATTGTTAAAACTACCCTTAAACTGACCAATAAAGATTTTCTTGCAAAGAATTCTTTAGATCATAAATACATCGATACAAAAGACCAACTACATGCTATTACCGAAAACCAAAAATTGCCAATGGAAACATAAAATTTTAGTTGAGAAAAGTGCAACGAAAGTTACAAATTTTCGGAAAATAATATTTTAAATCGTAGTCGTAATTTGATGTTTATTTTTCGGGTGCAAATAACGATGGTTATAGATCAAAGGGGTTGCATTTTGGGAAAGACATTTTTCATAGAAAAAAATCATATTTTGTTTAAAAGATGCACTTTGAAACTGGGGTACCAAATTTATAATTTTATGATATCTTTTAAGTGGAAAGTGGCTCAAGTTACCATGGTACAGAAACCAGGGCAACCACTACAAGATATCAATTTTTTATGGACCTAACAACCTGTTAGTAATAACGAGTAAAGTGTATGAAAAAATGATGTTAAGTACATTCCAATAAAGAGTTTTAAAGTATAGATTGGTAAAACTTCCTTTAAACTGACCAATAAAGATTTTCTTGCAAAGAATTCTTTAAGTCATAAAATTTCAGGAGAGAAAAGTGCAAGGAAAGTTACAAATTTTCGGAATATATTATTTCAAATCGTAGTCGTAATTTGATGTTGATTTTTTTTGGTGCAAATAACGATGGTTGTAGATCAAAGAAGTTGCATTTTGGGAAAGATATTTTTTATGGAAAAAAAAATATTTTGATTAAAGGATGCACTTTAAAACTGGTGAACTATATTTGTAGTTTTATGGTAATTACCGTATCAAATTACCATGATACAGAAACTGAGGGAACTATTACAAGAGATCAATTTTTTATGGACCAAATAGCTTTTTAGTAATACTGAGTAGGGTACGAAAGAATGATGTTAACTAGATTTCAATAAGCAATTTAAAAGTACCAAGAAAATCACCACAAGAGATCAACTCTAATAGACCAAACACCTGTTTACCAATACTCCAGATACCTAGAAAATTTATTATCGTATTTGGACGTTTGATTTTTCCTGGTTAAAATATGGAACAAGATAACAACAATGAACCCATTTAAGGCAACAGTTCCTCAAGGTAGTGTACTAGGTCCATTGTTATACTTACTATACACAGCTCACGTATTATACCAGTGATGGATGACGTTTTACCATCCACATATGTAGATAATATAGCAATTGGAGCAAAACTCCAGAAGATGCATCAACGAAAATCCAAAAACAAATCGAGAATTGGGTTGAAAAATGGAGAATAAAAATTAGCTCCCTAAAGTCAGAGGATATTATCTTTAATTTTTGTAGAAGGAAATGTCTTCCAGTAATTATCAACACAAAAGAATACGGTCAAATATCTGGGTATACAAACAGATAGAGGGCTCACAAAATTCACTACATGAAGATAAAAAAAGGATCTTTAAATAGGAATTCACTCGATAAATGTTCCTTGTTTGTTAAATTGGTTATTATCATATGGTTTAGTACTGAAAAAATTTCTTCTTAATGATTTATATTTGAATTTTGTTCAACATTTCGTCGCCTTTCGGGACTTTTCAAGTACTCAATCATATATCATTTAACGCCATTATTGTTAAAAATATATTTAAAAATAATTTCTCGACAATAATGACTTTAAATGATTAATAATTGAGTACTTCATAAAGTCCTGAAAGGCGACGAAACGTTGTACAAAATTCAAATATAAATCATTAAGAAGAAAATTTTATTTTATTTTTTTAGTTCAAAACCCTATGATAATAATCAATTTAAATAGAAACTTCAGAAGAATGAATTGGTTATTCGCGAAGTCATTGTCGCTTCCCATTGAAAAAAAACTCCTGAAGGAGTTATTGCTTTATAGAATCCAGCTATAGGGTACTGCTTCCAATTTCAATGTAGAAATATTCCAGAGGTTCCAATCAAAACATAGAGACAAAACTTCAATGTCACTTGCTACGGTAAAGCAGGAGATACAAGAGCTTAGCGAAAAATATCTGGAAAAGCTCAATGAAAATTCAAATTATCTTGCAATAACCTACTTAACAATCGTAACATCAAAAGGAAGTCTAAAAAGAAAGAATACAACTGATATACCTAGTAGATTTGCTAACCAAATCACTAATATATCTATCTATCTATTATTATAAAGAGGAAAGATTTGATTGTTTGTTTGCTTTGAATAGGCTCCGAAACTTTTTGACCGATTTGAAAAGTTCTTTCACTGTTGGGAAGCTACAGTATTTCCGGTGAACATAGGCTATATTAAATTTTCAAAAAAGTTAAGGATCCATACTAAAACTCCAATAATGTAACCCAAGGTCTGCAAAAATTACTAAAAACATTCTTTTATCGCGTGCGCTGCGAAAACTATTGGTTATAGAACAAAATAATGTACTACGATTTTGCAGAACATATCATTATCTACAAAAAATAGACCGACAGTATAAGTCCAACTATTATAGTTATGTCACAATAAGTGTTTTTTCATTTTAAAAAATATATATAAATGCCACCGTTATAAAAGCTCTTTTATTTATACTTTGGGATTAATCCTTATCAAAATAAATGACTTCATATTTAAGTTTGCTTCAATACCATTATATAACTTTTTGAGTTATTCGATTTGAACATTCCATTCGAAAGATATCACAAGTTTAAAAATGTAAGTTATTTGAAAAATGTCGCATGGTCACCCCATTTTATTTATAATTAAGACCAACTTTATTGAACTTGGCGATATTTTTTATTTATGTATAGATGCTGATTGATTTACAGATTATTTGGTCTTCGGTAGGTATACTTACCGTAGCTCTACGCAATAGATATACTGTTTTTAGATATTTATAAATATTTTTTGAAAATTAATTGATTATTACATAGAACATTTTTTTTCTTTGCAACAGTTTATTAAATATGTCTTTTTAAAGTAGACAAAATAGTGTTTTCAGGTATGATTATGTTTTTCGTAAAAGAAATAAGAAAAATAAAAATTTTCATATACCACTACAAATGACAAATTTGAAAAGAAAACATAATCTACACCTACGTTACGCAGACGAAGTTGCGGGGATCAGCTAGTGGGTTATATTAGACTAGATCCACTTATTGCATTTGTGTGCAAATTGTGCAGTAAAAGAAGATATAAAAAATCTTTTAAGGGTTAAAATCTAATTCAGAATTAAAAAAGACAACCATAAATTAAATACCAGGCAAATCGATTCTCAATTTTAATATTTCTTAGAAAAAAAAACTATTCTCAAAAATTCGGCTCTCATAAACTTTCAATTACATGCCAAGCAAATCCTTGAAATCCCAATTTTTTGCCACTGAAATTCTCCGAAAGACACATACATATATATACATGGTACACTTTAGACGTTACCCGTCTGTTTTTTTTCACCACCCCCGAGCCGTAAGTAATGATTTTTTCCGTTTTGCTCTCATATAAACGCTGACATTTATATTGATGGAACCGAGTATTTGAAATAAGGGTAAGGAACTTTTGCGGTTTATGGATTAGGGATGTCTGTCGCATCCCTCATCATTACATTCGAAAATACTATATCCTTTCGTCTTTCAATCAACAACGACGCAGAAATATATCTTCTAATTACAAATTGATGTTTTTCCCCCTCGTCTTTGCCAATTCCACTGAAACTCTTTATCTTGTATGGGTATTTAAGAGGTCGGACAGGGTAGCAAAGCTAAAAATGAAAATGGAAAATCGAGTTTTTGTTGGTGTTTCTTAGAAATATTTAAGTTTTTCTTGGTTTAAAAAAAAATATAAATTTTCCATTATGAGGGATGAAAAAATTATTTGTTTTATTAATACTCGGATGGGGGAATACCTCCCTTTTTTACATATTTTGAGGCTCTTGTTTCGTATGTAATTTGATCTTTATATACCTTTCTTTTTATATATTTTTTATTCATTTACCTACTAATAAAAATACCTAATTTATTTGTATCGATTTTTTAAGGTAACAATGATGAATAATTGAAATTGAAATTATTTTATAATTTATATATAAAAATGAAAATAATTTTAATTAAACAAGTATTACATTTGCCAATACTTAATTTTTTTTCTTATTGTTAATTACTATTCGTTACTGTTTTTCGATTTAATTCCACAAAAACAAGTTGAAGGTCAGTGCAAAATTTCGGTGCATCATGTCGTACAGATTTCTCGCTGGAATTTAATTAATTTAAAAAAATCAATGACTGAAAAGTTTTCTGTAGAATTGTAATGGTTTTTCGCGTCGATTTTCCGAGTTTTCCATGAAAATTTCGCATACTTATATCGAAAAGTCTATGGGTCGTGAATGTCAATGGGAATCGGAGACAATTGTAATTGCAATTTCCACGATTAATTTTCGGTGATTTGTGTATAACATGTGTTAAAGAAGGATGTGAAAAATCAATTGTTAAGTGAAAGTGTTTTCTGGGATTTTCCTTCGTAAAAAATTGGAAAATCAGTGATTTTCACAGGTGTCATAACCAAAGATTTTTGGTAAGCGATTTTCGACCTTAAATTCACTTACAATAAAGACTGCTAGTATAAATGCATTGGGTTATTGCAATTTGGAAAAACATTTTTTGTTTTTGAAAATTCTTTGAAATTGTTGTTGTTACCATGAAAAATAATATTAATTTGAATTCAGTTTGCAGTATTTCCAATAATGGCTTTTCTTGATTATATTTCCTATACTATTTTGCTATGAGCTGACAAATCATTGAATTTTCCCATAAAAGCCATACTATTATGGAAATTCAATGATATTATAATTAGGTATTGTAAAGGCAAAAAGAACAGTGAAATATTGATGGTTTTAAAAAAAAATCAAATGATTTTTACCGCAAACCCCAAATTACTATTAATTGAATTAAAATTCTAACATTAAATTCAGAATTAACAATTCTTATTGATACTATTGATACTTTTAATACTTATTGATCTTAATAAAATAAAACAAAATAAAAGGGTATAATTTTTCGATATCTTCCTTAATTTACGAGATATCGATACTTAAAAATTGGATTTTTTTTCCAAAATTTTAGACGGAAATTTTTTAAAATGAAGGTAATTATTAACTAATTGTCATTATTAATGTTAATTATCAGAATATACGAGGAGGTCCAAAGGTCCAAGAGTCCTAATATGACTAAGGTGTTTCCTTATTAATAGATAAAATTAGACCTTTTTTAAATCAAAAAATTTCAATTTTAAAGTATCGAAATCTTTAATTATAAACTATGCAAGATATCGAAAATTTGTGTCCTTTCTTTTCGTTTTATTTTCTCAAGATCTCTAAGAATTCCCACTCAAGTTATGGTGCCAATGTTTGACCACATTTTTTCAACTCTAGTTTCGGAAAAACTTTTAATTTTATTCAAAAGAAAATAATTTGATGAATTAAACGAAACAATCTTACATTTTGAAAACCAAACTTTAGATTTTTCATTTTAAAATTGGAAACTCAAATTGGATATAAGATGGAATCGGATTTTCAAACAGTAGAGCTTTTTATCAAAAGCTCATGCTAAGATAGCTGGCATACCTAATGCATTTGTTGGCTATTCTAAAGCTAAAAAAGACAATTGGAAAGAGGATAAGGGATCAATTTGTATTTTTGCATTCCAATCTTCAAACGACGTTTTTCTACTTATAGTACTTGCTGGTTTTCACGACTATGTAAGCTATTTGTCTAAAATCAAGGAAGTTCTAAATCATTCAAAAACATCGAATATTGGACTATAAAAATTGGATTAATTTCTTAGGAAAGAATGAACAAAGAATAGAATAAGTTCAGAAATCAAATTTCCTTTCCATTAAACTTAAATATCCTTAGTTATTTAAAAGTAAAAATCAATTACTATTCTTAACAAATTGATTTAATTTTAGTCAACTCTAGTCCATTTTAACCTTCCTCCATCTGTCTAAGTATTTGCTGCCTTTTTTCGCAAGTTTCGACACCAAATGTGGCTCGATATCGTTTCCATTTGGAACCACTGGTTCAAACTATTCGTTTAGTGTTTGCCATAAAATTTACACTGCAAAACACTTTCAGAATACTTTACATTCCTTTGAATTATTTAGTTTTTGGGATCATTAGATTTTATAGTCATTAGAGTTAAAACGTTGTTTGATAATTATGATATCATAGTTTCAGCTACCTTTCCTCGATTTAGTGACCTTTCGATTTAGTGACTAAAATTTGTTTTACAATTCATCCCATCAAAATTATTAGTGGATTTTGGTGGAAAAATTTGAAGATTTTTTGCTGTTTGATAAAATGTATAGTATTTATTCGATAGAGCTTTTTCTGCTCTACAAAACTGTACCAAACATCTTCTTAAGTAACTTATTTTATTACTACTTTTGAGCATTTCAAACGTAATATCCAGGAGGTAAAAAACATTTTCGACATTTGCAAAGTTCAAAAATGGCGTTTTTGACGTCGAAAATCCACTTCGCTGCAGAAGACTTTCTGAATTCGATGAAGAGAATCTCAAAGAACTTTTGAAGAAAAACGGTGGTAACCAAACAAGACGTAAATTAGTCAAAAAAACATACAGAGATTGTAAAACGATTTTCAATCATCTTCATTCAAAATGATTTACCGAAGACTTGGAAACCTGGATGCCTCCTTACGAGCTGACCAAAAACTTTGGAAATTGCCTTCAAATTGTTTCTTAACATCTCGTCCGCCATGGAGCATGGTGCGGTCATAAACTGTGCTTTTTGTACCGAATCATAAAGAAAAATGAGAAATGATGCCTATTATCATCATGAAGCAAAGGAAGAAATGGAAGGTTCCAGGATATATGCCAAAGTCGAGAGACAAGCCCAATCTTCCTCTAAAGAAGACCATGATCTGCTTATGGTGAGATTTGGAGGGCATGATGCACTGGGAAATTCTTGAAAAGAATATTATGGTCCACAAGGAGCTCTACTTAATTTATTGCTATCACGTCTATCACGAAAGTCTTTGATAAAAATGCTATGAACTTATTCCCCAACCTAATTTAAACTTCATTTAGTAAAGTACTAAATCTACCATCTCTGTATGTAGGTGTCTTTCTTAGAAAGTTTCAACACCAAATGTGGCTCAATATCGCCTCCGTTTGGAACCACTGCTTTAAACTACTGGCTTAGTGCTTTCCATAAAGCTTAAACTGCAAAACACTTTCGGGAAAACTTTTCACTTCTTTGCATTATGTACTTTGTATAAAATAGATTTTATGATCATTAGAGTTAAAACGTTTGAAAATTATGTCATAGTTTCTTGGAACTTTTCACAAGTTCTCTTAAAAACTTGTTTACGTCTACCTGCTTTAATTTAACACGTAAAAATTTTGTCACCTAAAAGGTTTTATTATCTTATTGTATTCTACCTGCAAATGCATTATTTGCAATTCGAGACTGAGATTGGAATGAAACCGGTTTTACACTGATAACAGAATAAATTATGGACCACAAATTTAATTGTACGTAAACGTTGATCTGTTTATGTACCTTCGTATTACGGAAAAACAAGGTTACCAATTGCAATAATATTTTGGTATCAAATACAACTTAGAGATCAGCAAAAAGAAAATATTATGAATATCAAATTTAAATAATTGGAGTTATATTTTTGTCTATGAGTTAATGGCATCTGTACTAAAATTGGGTATTGTTCTACTCATTTTTTCGTGGATTAAATAGGGAATCAAATTTTCGTGTATATACATAACTTGGATCAAAAAAGATAAATATATTGGTATGAATTATATGGTTCTTTACATAAAAGATTTGAGAGAAAAACACAATTAATAATCATAAAGTTGTTCGGTAATTTTATTGTGAATTTGTATCTAAAGTTTTTTATGGTTCAAAAAAAATTTACAAGGTTTTCCTTCAAATTTGAGATTAATCATATTGTAAATATTCATAGCTTAAAAACAACTGAAGAGGTACTGATGAATTATTATTCGAAGACCTTAATCAAAAAATGTGTTAATGTAATAACTGTCTTCTTTATTTGGTAAATCTAAAGAAAAACCTATGATTTAACATATATTCAAATCATATTTGATTTTTGAAACTATTTTTTTTCTATATATAAATTGGCTCCTTTGCTGGCGTCCGTGCAGAATGGGCTATGCGCATGCGCTCTGTTATCCCCACTAACGCATTCAAAACGTTGGTAGGGGTACTCACTCACTAATGTATTTATTTGTGAATACGTATTTCGGATTTTCAGGTTTACAATATGTGAAAATCAAAAAACATAATGCTCACTTATAAACTTAACTTAACCATTTTCAGATATATTTATCAGAGTTTAAATTTTTAAGCAGATCCTAAGTTTTTGTTTCTAATAATAAATCAACTTTGTTTTATATTAAGCAGTAATAACGTTTCGCTTTTAACGGACTTTGATTGATTATTAAATTTGAAATTTCGATTGTTTATTAAATGTTATCGCTTACAAACGTTGCTAACGTTTTCCACTCTTTTAAGGGAGAAATTTTTTAAAACCCTTTCTTATTATAAATCTGCGTCGTATAAGGAAAACACTTTCCAAATTTCATTGACACAAATGTGCACTTATATTTGACAATTCAATGTAAAACGAAAAAAAATAATGACCTTCTTTATGTTAGTTAACATGACTAAAAAGCTATTCGATTTCGCACATTTGGACGTTGTACATACAAAATTGGTGGAAATAGGTGGAAAGCGTGGAAGTAAATTCGAATATTTTATTTATTTTCAATAACAATAATTGGTTTTCAAATTGTTCTAAATACCGAAAAAAAGTTAGTATCGAAGATTTTATATTTGAATTGGCAGTGAAATATATGGCAAAAAATTGCTACCTTGATGCTTTTCAGCCGAATATATAATTACTCCAGATCACAACCATTGGTTCATAAATAAAATAGATTTTAAAAAGTTTGATTGTTGAAAAACGAACCAATATTTAAAATCGCCTATTTGGTATAAGTACTACATAAGTATTAAACTTTCATACTAATTTAGTGAAATGACGTTATTTAAAATGTTGTTATTAAAATGATATAAAAAAAAAACACTTATATTTTATTTCTTAATACAATTTTAGATAAACTTTTTTTTATATTAATAACACTTTGATTATCAAATTTAAAATTTCGATTGTTGATTAACTCTACATTATCTCATATTAAACATTTTATTGAGATAAAACATTTAGTTGCGAATGCAACGGGCAACTACTAGTTGCTATATAAAAGATCATGAACTTTATTAAAGTTATTTTGGACATTCAATCTAAAAATAATTCCATGTATTCATCGAAAACGTTCAAGATATTTTTATCCCCAAACATTTCGTGCTACTAATGAATGAAACACTGATTCTAAAAACTTTATTTATTTTCATTTAAATTTTATTTTCCATTTAATGATCCCAATTCATCCAAAAGAAAATTCCTCTGAATGGCGGCTTTGCCTCGTCAAAAATTTGTAAATATTGTGTTAATTTATAAAAGGGATCAATTTGTCGTTCAAAATGAAGCTTTAGAAAATGTTGTAGTTAATACGTTGAAATCCGAATAATGATATGGCTTACGATTTATTGCGACGATATATCATTGGATCGGATAGTTCAATACAAGATTGATTACTCATCGCGAATGCTTGTTCTTTATTCGAACCCATTGAAAATTCAAATGCCTTTTCAAAGTCGCTAATAATTAGTTGACATTATAGTCGCTGGCACGTTAAAATAATATTAATAATATACCTACATACAAAAGCTCCGGTTTGTATTGTACGTGTGGAAAAGCCTCTCTATTACGTTTTCCATTCGTCGACTTGAAGTCATTGGATATTTATTTGAGCTTTTGATGGAATTATTGATTGGTGCTGTTGGTGGTATTATTAGGCATTTCATTTCAGCTTCGTTTGATCATTTAATTAGTTAGAAATTTGAGAGGTTCATTTCCACCGTTAAGATACAATGGAAACGGAAACTTGTTTTAAAATAGATATTTTCCGTCAAATTTTCGTTTGACATAACGTCACCTAATTATCACTTGTTATAACTCAAAAACCAGTCTGTTTCACAAATATTTTATATAAACTATTTTGGGAATCATCGTAAATTAGAAGCTTTTTCTTCAGACTTTGCTTTTGGTATGATTAAGCTAATTTTAAGGTATATTTACACCAAGGAAAAACTAAGCCAAATAAATAAGCAAATCAAAATCTAAAAACCAATTATTCCTTCCAATTTGCCTATTTAGCTCTTAAATTAAATATAATAATTAAACTGTGGGCAATAAGGACGAAGCTTCTCGTGGAATATTATTTATTTTATCGCCAACGTTTCGTCAGTTATTCCTGACTTCTTCAGGGCTCTATAATGAAAATACATAACATTTAAAAAAAAGCAACAACTTTTGTCAAAATTATAAATAAATAAATTACAATTCATAAGTCTTAGGGCTGGTATTTTCACATCTAGATACTGACATTTATCGTCTAGATAAAATTTTATCCGGAGAATAGAGAAAACATGCGTATTTTCATTTAAGGATTGTGATATATGTGAAATGAATGTTTAGGAATTATTTGACATATAAATATTTATCTATTTAGTTGCTATCTTACGGATATAGTTTCTCTATCCATGAGTGAAAGTACCGGGCCTTAGTCTATATAAATCTTAGTTAATTAATGTGAAATCTAACCAAAAAATAATTAAATTTCAATACCATTATTTAAATATTAACCAAAATTTAAAATTACTCCAAAAATGTCATAAAAATAAGCTGTAAAATGACCCAACTGGTAAAACAACAGACCAACAATACAGTTTGGTATTGATAATTTTTTTTTTTAAATTTTGAGTCCTGAAGAAGTCAGGAATAGCTGATGAAACGTTGGCGATAAAATAAATAAGATTCCACAAGAGGCTTCGTCCTTATTGAGCTAATTTTAAGGTAGAATTACACCAAATAAATAAGCAAATCAAAATCTAAAAACCAATTGTTCCTTCCAATTCTTTTCAATTTGTCTATTAAGCTATTAAATTAAATATAATAATTTAATTGTGGGCAATAAGGACGAAGCTTCTTGTGGAATCTTATTTACTTTATCACCAACGTTTCGTCACTTATTCCTGATTTCTTCAGGGCTCTATAATGAAAATACATAACATTTAAAAATAGCAACAACTTTTGTCAAAATTATAAATAAATAAATTACAATTCATAAGTCTTAGTCTTCATAGATCTTAGTTAATTAATGTGAAATCTAACCAAAAAATAATTAAATTTCAATACCATCATTTAAATACTAACCAAAATTTAAAATTACTCCATAAATGTCATAAAAATAAGCTGTAAAATGACCCAACAGGTAAAACAACAGACCAAGAATACAATTTGGTATTGATAAATAAAAAAATTGAATTTTGAGCTCTGAAGAAGTCAGGAATAACTGATAAAACGTTGGCGACAAAATCAAAAAGATTCCACTAGAAGCTTCGTCCTTGTGGCCCACAATTTAATTATTATGTTTAAAAAGACAAGAACTTAAACAATATGAATTAAATTAAATTTTAAACAATATTAAAGCGATACGTTTTTATCGTTTTCGATTTAAACTAACTTCGATTTAATTCATGAGACAAATTTTAAAATTCCAAATCTCTTATTTGTTTCAGATCATTTCCAGAAGTTTGCAGTTCATTCCAATTCCAGAATTAACGTCTATAAGGTAGGATGTCAATTTTATTATTTTTTTGAACCAAAATTTAGGTTTACAAAGTTTCGTAAATCAATGAAAAACGCCTATTCACTTGAAAAATTGGATACAATTTTTAAATTGGAGAGTACAAGATTTATTTTACATGGATTATCAAAGCCAGTGGTTCTTAATCTGGGTTTTTTCATTGTGAACCCCTATGTATAAATATAGCGATATTTCAAAATTTGGAAAAACCATATTTAATTTTTCCAATTCCAAAGGGTTTGATGATTGCGTATATGAAGTTTGTGGTGGTCAGTACCTATAATTCGTTTAAGAACCACTGCATTAGAAGATTTTTAAATGAAAATATTTTTTCAGTCCTGAATTCAATTGCAAATTTCTTTTAAATAATAATAATTTAGACAAAATAGACTCTGTTGCATTAGGTGCATCCCATAACTCTATTCTTATTGCAGGATGCTATTATTTTTTAGTACACCTTAAAACTCTTTATTATTTCATTGAAATTCAAAATAATTCACCAGGAAAATATTTATACCTTTAAACATATAATTAGTTTACTAATACAAGCTTTTGTACCAATAGAGGGTGCAAGTAAAAGAAAAACGATTTCCTTACAAATATGAAAAACTTTTTCTTATTTTTTTTAAGACCAAACGTCCTTAGCTTTTCTTGGCTCCTTTATCTCCAAGAATATGAAATTTTGCAATAAATACTCTTTTATTTTTTAAGTTTTAAAGATTTCCGGATTTGAAATACGATTTTTTAGTCCTCAAATGTGAGGACTATAAAGTTACCAAGGGCTTTATAAAATAAGAAATATGAAGAAAATTTTTCTCGATTTTTACTATGGATAATTGTTGTAAAGTAGTGCATAATACCGAATTCTTATAGGAAAGTTAAAACTAACAATTTTGGACTGATAACTTTTTCATTGAGTAGCTTTTTTTGCGACTTATTGTTACCATTTGGCCATGACAACCGTTTTTCTTCAAATATTTCCAATATTTTTTTTCATTCATAAAGGCCCTCGCCAGATAAGATGGTCTAAAATGTTCCCATTGCAATGAGGCTAATTTTTTTTCTGAAAATACCTTACAGTATGGACAACATCTCAGCCAAGTTTCAACTCTAAAATATGCCGCGTTTTTGTGTAAAAAATAAAAATATTTTTTTTCCAAAATCAATATTCTCTAAAACAGTTTAATAATATCGAAAAAAGTGCTTATGAGTTTCAAGATATTACTAATTAGTACTCAGAAGGGGATGATATACAAAAATTACGTGATAGTACTAAAAATATTTTTTAGCACACAAAAAATATTTAAGTAATACTTCTTTTTTTAACTATTGCTAATATTTTTAAAAATCTGAAAAAATTATATATTGTAGAATAATGATAGAGGATTCTATAGAAAAAAAAACTAAGGTGTACCAAACGATTTTGGCATAAAAAATTTTTTTGAATAAATAAATCGTATTTTTAACAATGATCGATCGATCTGATTCATGAACGATTTTTTCTCGAAGTACTATTTAGTGATATCTTGAAACTCATAAGCACTTTTTTCGGTATTACCAAACAGTTTCAGAGAATATTGATTTTGAAAAAAAATTTTTTAATTTTTACACAAAAACGCGTCATATTTTAGAGTTGAAACTTGGCTGAGATGTTGTCCATACTGTAAGGTATTTTCAGAAAAAAAATTAGCCCGATTGCAATGGGGGCATTTTAGGCCATCTTATCTGGAGAGGGCCTTTGAAGAAATAATTTGTAGTTGATTTCTTTATTTAAAAGTCTTCCTTGACTCCTTTATCAATTCCTAAACTGGATAGTAAAAAAGCTTTATTCTTTGATATTTGCTCAGGATACTTACCCATAGCTATTTGAAGATTACTATCGAATAAAGGTTCTTTGTAATTGACCCATAAAAAGATTAAGACAACTTGGGATTAAACTCAAATTACTGTTTTAAAATCAAACTTCTACAGTTTTAAGGTCAATTATTTGCGGTAAGTCGAAATTTATTTTATAGTTTCTTTTCGGTACACCTAATATAATATTTGAGAATGACATCCGATTTGAGAGCTAAAATTTCTTTTTCCTCAAAAGTTGCAAAGAATTTTCGCGAAAATCGATTGTTTGGTTAATCTTTTGATCTATTTTTGTTTCACATATTTCAAACTACTGACGAAAAATTGTAAAGTTTTTTCTTTCATCTTATTAGATGAAATCGTACCAGAGGAATTTCAAAGTAAATTTGATATGATAAAATTTAGAAAACCAAGTTGATATTGCCAATTTTGAATATAAATATTGTATTTTATTTGCTGCAATGAAAATCCTAAACTTTTCTTAATTTTATTGACATAAAATCAATTATTTTCGATTTATTTTTTAAGATTTTATAATGAAATTCTGTAATTCAGGTTTTATAAATTTTTTTTTTGTCTTTTTGATCAAAAAGATTCATTTTTATTGTCTTTAAACTTCTTTTATAAATAATTATTGAGGAAATTTTCTCAAGACAATTAAATTGTATTTTTGATGGAACTGTGATACCTTCAGGAACTTTGTATTGGGATAGGCTTTATTGTCTAGAAGATTAAAGATTAGAAGTACTTAAAAATTCGATATAATTCCTTCCAACTCTTAGAAATAAATAATAAAATCGGTCGATTAGGTTTAATAAAATATTTCAAAATTACCCCAAAAGCGATGGCTGAAGATTATCTCCAAGCAGGAAATCAACAATTGTGAATCTTAATTTCTTTATTTGGATATTATTTCTTTTTAAACATCTTCTAGTTCTATAAATTCATTACAATCAAATGAATTGCATTACACATTTAAATTTTCAGAAAATTTATAATTTCCTGCAAACAAACTTAAATATTTAGCAATGCTTTTATGTCCTCAAGTATTGTGAATATCTAATGGATTAGTTTTCAATGTTGTCTCCATTTTCTTAATGAGTTTAGGGGTTGCTTAGTGAGAAAGGGTGAACAAGGAATATCAACTAGGAGTTGGGAGAATTTTATAAATATTTTATAGATATCTAAAAAGGTGCGTAATTTTTATGTCTTATCAATAGATTAACATCTTTGAATCGTTATTTTCAAATAATTCATTGCAGAAATACGATTGTTGCACAAATGTCTACTGAAATTAAATGGGAATATTTTTATCAAAAAAATGAAAAAATTGATTACACCGGCACACAAAAAAAAAAGTGCTCTGTACTTTTGACCGCACCTACATAAATCTACGTATTTTGACACCCTGAACACGAATCCGGGGTCGGTTTGACCCGAACACCCTCAAAAATTCGAGAAAACTTTAAAAAACCGAAAAAAATGGTTAAAATCGGCAATTTTGGTGACATAGAAATTTTTTTGAACTAAACCGAGCATGATTTTCATGTTTTTCAATCCGCTGAATACAAATTCGAAGTTTATGTAGGACCATAAGCCGTTTTTATTGTAAGAAAATTGCAAAAAACCCTTAAAAATTGTAAAAAATTGCGGCTATTGTTTCTTCGGCTATTGTTCTAAAATTCGAGATTATATGATGAAAATAAACTTTTAAATCTCTACAAAGGATATTTTGCATATTGTTCTATTTCTGGAATATGATTTTTGAAGATTAATTGGCTAACCGCGATTTTGTTATTTCTATAGATTTATTACGATTAACAATTTTTTTTTTTTAATTCCGGATCAATGAACCTCAAATTTATACTCGACAGATTTGCCAACATGTCAAATTTATTATTTATTTCATTAAAAATTTGATATTTATCACAAGAACTTTGATTTTTCTGAAATTTTCAGGATTTTTTGCTATTTACATGGATTTCTAAGAATGGCTGGACCGAATACCTTCTAGATTTATATTATGCGGATTAGAATACATGAAAATCACGATTAATCTAGCTCCTTAGAATTTTTGTACACAATTACTGCAATTTCTCGCAATTTTTAAGGGTTTTTTGCAATTTTCTTACAATAAAAACGGCTTATGGTCTACATAAACTTCGAATTTGTATTCAGCGGATCGAAAAATATGAAAATCATGCTCGGTTTAGTTCAAAAAAATTTTTATGTCACCAAAACTACCGATTTTAACCATTTTTTTAGGTTTTTTAAAGTTTTCTCGAATTTTTGAGGGTGTACGGGTCAAACTGACCCCGGATTCGTGTTCAGGGGGTCAAAATACGTAGATTTATGTAGGTCCGGTCAAAAGTACAGAGCACTTTTTTTTTGTGTGCCGGTGTTATTGTTTTTTGTATAAATAAAACTTTATAAAATGCATACAAAAACTTATTTCCATGTTACATATGTAACTATTGAAGCAAACTTTTGTCAAATCCTGATTACAAGTAACTTATATTGCAATAAACTTGCATCTTGGTCTCCCGGTTGTTTATACGAAGTAAAAGTTTTAGTGCAAAAAAATCCGCTCTAATCCACTTTGTGGTTGTTAAAAATAGATTTAGTGGTCACCGTATGGATGAAATGTTGTTTTTAGTTAAGCACTTTTAAGATTTCACCCTGAAATAGGGAATGGAAAAAGGTTTTGCACTTTTTGTCGTTTTTTTTTTTTTTTGATAATTCAATTGCATATGACTTTATTAAAAATCTTTTTGTAGTATAACATGTAAGCCAACACGTTTTCGGTTGGTATCCAATTCTACCCTTGAACTTTCCACGAAAAATCGTTAAAAGGGTAAACCGAAATTTTTTTTCGTACAAGTGTGAAAAAATTTAACATATTTCTAACCACGTAGCCCATATCTTCCATTCAAACTTTCTACTCCAAGTTGGGCTAGGAAATATTTCATTGTTTGTAAAGTTCATTGCGCCTCTCGTCTCATTTCGATTTGGACGAGAAAAGTTTTCAAAACACACCGAATTTTACGATGAATACGGGAGCAAAGTTTCCCGTCTTTCAAGCGGCTTAAATCCCATCGAAACAGCCGCCAAATGTAACGAGGGAAACGTACATATTATAAGACGCCCGAATTTAAGCAGGAAGAAAATGGGACAAGTTTCTAATTAGTCTCGCATTTATGTATTTAAATCTTTGATACTTTAATGTCGCACTAATTGGAAAACTATGTGGGATGGAGATGAAATTTTCGGCCTTGTAAATTTTGTAATAACGACCCGGTTGTGTTTTTTTTTTTTTGGGGTAGGGAAGGTTTTGGTCATGCATTGGTAATTACAACATTAATGCACCTTATGCATCGGAGTTCCCCAGAAGTCGTTGGCGAAGATGTTGAAGATTGGCGTGTGGGGTCGCAAATCGCGATTGTCTTTGATCGCACTGATATCATCGAACACGAAACCACAATAACAGCTATTATAGTAACACAGCACACATGTCGCGACTAAAATCGCCGAGAAAATATGCTTACGAGTCATACTGATGCAATTTGGAAAATTTCGATCGGAAATTTTTCTAATTTTTTTTTTAGTTATCAATTCCGTCGAGTGATTCGTTAGCGGTTGTGGTCATGTTTAGAGGATTCGGGGACTTTGTCCGGCGTTTTTTTGAAAAAATTTGCTTCGCAAATTTTTTAGGAATTGTCTGCCAAGACACTCCCTGGATAGATGTCGGCTGCTTGGGGTTTTGCCACGTTGTGATTGATGATTGCACTACGTCGCCTTAATGAATGTATCATTGATGCAAATTTCAAACAAAAGGCTCCAATTAGGCCAGTTCAGCAATGCGACAACCAAGTGCCAAATTGAGACACATCACACACGAATATTTAAACCGGAAAATCGGGCGGTTTACACCACAAAAAAAAAAATTAAGGCAATACCAGAATTGCCAGGAATATTTTCTATTTTAATTCAGTGGATATTTATTTTGTTCAGATGACAACACGATGAATGATCAACTGAATGTTTTGGAATATGACGCAAGGTTACATGGGTTCCACACGACGCGGCACTGTATACTGAATGCCGAAGAACGCCGAGAACTGATATTGGCAGTGTTTGTCAGCTCGTTTCGGTGCTTCACCTCATCAGCCCAGTTGCGGCCATACTGCGACTGCTTGGGTCACGTGACGCGCTCCAATACCCGTACCCGAAACCCCCGTGAATATCCACCATCTCGACGAGTACACTCTCCATATCCAGTACCCCGCGCATACTCCCGACAACGTCATTCTCTGCCCTACTTCTTCACACCCTCACATCGCCGTACAAAACGCTCGATTCCACCCGTAACTTTGGCATGCACTAGAGAGAAAGATGAAATCTATTTACACTCGCACCACCACCACCACCACCGGTCGGTTTTGCTAGTTTTATGTTTAGTTAATGATTTATTTAAAAATTGTAATTAATGCATGATTAAACCATTATCAAATCACCGTTCCGAGTTCCGACTGAAGGTATACATTCGGCCGGCAGGAAAATGTCTCCATTTTCGTGGAGATATTTTTCGGGGAAAAACGAACGAAATTCGCCCGTTGCGTTTTATATGAATTATGTAACGTATAAAGACTTCCTCCAGCACTAAAGCGATTTATAACCGGAAGATATTTTATACCTAAAAATTTATAAGAAAACTATGTCATTGATAGCGCTTTTCAAAGTGAGGGGGTTGCATTTCAACAGATCGACAAATTTATGAGGCTCCCATTCTAAAATAACGAAAAAAATATTGTTCTGATTGTAGAAATTGGAACCTTATTTATCTATCAGGGTTTATTTTTTTTATCTATATTTTATTTAAATGGATTGAAATTTTCTTGAAAAATTTACTTGATATCCATGCATTTATTGCTACTGCACACCTAAAGCTCCGAAGATTAAGATCTCTTCAATGAAATTGAAAATTGTTGGTATTCTTATCCATTTTATTATGCATTAACGATTCTTATTTTATGGATACTTTTTAATATTTGATGTTTTTATTAAATTTTTATATGACGTTTCGCCACTTTCGCAGCTTCTTCAGGTACTACAAACAGACAGTAACAATATTACATAATTAATAGAATAAATACTTTTAAACACAAAATACACTTAATAAAATACCTCAATTATAAACATCAAATTTTTTAAATCCATGTAAAATATTTTTTTCCATAATAATTCAATAATTTTAAAAAAATATAAATAAGCAATATTATAACTAACTAGCTGATTCCCGCAACTTCGTCTGCGTAACGTAGGTGTAGATTATGTTTTCTTTTCAAATTTGCCATTTGTAGTGGTATATGAAAATTTTTATTTTTCTTATTTCTTTTACGGAAAATATAATCATACTTACAAACACTATTTTGTCAACTTGCAAAAGACACATTTAATAAACTGTTGCAAAGAATAAAATTGTTCTATGTAATAATCAATTAATTTTCAAAAAATATTTATAAATATCTAAAAACAGTATGTCTATTGCGTAGAGCTACGGTAGGTATACCAACCGTAGACCAAATAATCTGTAAATCAATCAGCATCTATACATAAATAAAAAAATATCGCCAGGTTCAATAAAGTTTGTCTTAATTATAAGTAAAGAGCGGTGACCATGCGACATTTTTCAAATAACTTACATTTTCAAACTTGTAATATCTTTCGAATGGAATGTTCAAATTGAATAACTCAAAAAGTTATATAATGGTTTTGAAGCAAACTTAAATATGAAGTCATTTATTTTGATAAGGATTAATCCCAAAGTACAAATAAAAGAGCTTTTATAGCGGTGGCATTTATATATATTTTTTAAAATGAAAAAACACTTATTGTGACATAATTATAATAGTTAGACATATGCTGTCGCTCTATTTTTTGTAGATAATGATATGTTCTGCAAAATCGTACTGCATTATTTTGTTCTATAACCAATAGTTTTCGCAGCGCACGCGATAAAAGAATTTTTTTTTGGTAATTTTTTCAGACCTTGGGTTACATTATTGGAGTTTTATTATGGATCCCTAATTTTTTTGTAAATTTAATACAGCCTATGTTCACCGGAAATAGTGTAGCTTCCCAACAGTGAAAGAATTTTTCAAATCGGTCAAGTAGTTTCGGAGCCTATTCAAAGCAAACAAACAATCAAATCTTTCCTCTTTATAACAAAAGATAGACAAAAGAAAGTGGCGAAACGTCTTATAAAAATTTAATAAAAACATCAAATATTAAAAAGTATCCATAAAATAAGAAATTGAAAATATCAATAGGAACACCAACATTAGAAGTTTAAAAAGTTAATTGTAGAGTCCTTTTTTCTTTGAAGAAAACCTGAGCTTTATCACGGATATAGCCTATTGGTTAAGCCTCGTAGTGTTAAGTTCTGTCCTGAACTCAACAAATTAAGATTGTAACCACCTTTTGGTTGATATTGACTTTTGGCAGAAAAGTTTAGTAAATGTTAAATTCGTGTATAACTTTCAATTGCATAGTGAAAAAGTTTATAAGAGAAATAATAGTATATTGAGGAAAAACAAAGCTGAAACCTCTATGGTAATTAAAAACTCTTCTTTGCTGTAGTAATAACATTTTGGCTAGTAGTTCTTTAATAAAAAACAAATAATTTGTAAAATTATAAAACCTATGCTTATTTATTGCTACTACACCTAAAGCTCCTAAGATTAAGGCCTCTTCAATGAAATTGAAAATATCTATAGGAACACCAATTTTAGAAGTTTAAAAAGTTTGAACTTTTCGTTAATTGTAGTCCTTTTTTCTTTGAAGAAAATCTGACCTTTATCACCGATATAGCCTATTGCTTTTTGCAGTGTTAAGTTCTATCCTGGACTCAACAGATGAATATAATTATTTTATTCATTGTTCCTTTTCATTTTTGAATTTTCAAACTTTAGTATGTCCATCAAATTTGTTTTCAAGTTTGTCCCTACATAATGCCTAAATTTGATTGGGTAAAAGGGTCCTAAATATTGGATATCTGGATATCTATCTGTTATTCTAAAGAGAGTTTTGTTTTGCTTTCCATCTTTGTTGGAAATTCTGTTAAAATATCTTTGTATGGGTCTTTAATCTTTGTAAGAAACAATTCCTTTTTAAACCACTTGTTAAGAAAATTCCAAAACTTATGTTTAACATTAATATAACAATTTTTCTAATTGTACAGATTGGAGTAGAAAAAGCTTATCAAATTAGTGGTTCATCTCTTCTCAATCTTTTATAATTATTATAGCCACGATTTAATGAAATCGATTTTCTTGAAATTCCATATTTAATTGGGTATTAATTGCCAAATCATCAAGGGAAGGTCAGCAATTGCAAGGCGGTAAAAATGTAGTATAATTAAATTTTGCGGGATAGATAAAATTAATAATCAATATAATGAATCTGTAGATTTAACAACCTTACTATTTCTGTAATTTTAAGGATTGAACTCTCCTAAAAATTTCAAAAAACGACCATAAATGAAAAACGAAAATAATAAGTAAAGTAAAGTATACACTTTTACTTTCTTTTGAAATCAAACATTATATGAGTCGTTTATTTTGAAAGGGTCCTAAATTCATTTCAAGGGTTTAAAGACAATCCATACGATAGCTTTTGATTTGCTGATAGACCAGTTTATGCTGATATTCGTACTATTAAATTTGTACAAATTATTGATATGATATTCGTTTTCAATCCACTTGTACTTCTTTGACTATGAAATTTGTGTATTTATTGTTTTAAGGGGTTATATACAGTTAGAAGGCCAAAAATAGCGAATTTTCCAGAATTTTTTCAGAGAAAACTTTTAAATTAATTGATCTAAAAATTTATACACATATTATGGTATCTTTTAACTGTATTTTAAGACTTAGTATTAGTAAAAATATTTTTTTTGGAAAGCAGCTACAGCTGATTTCCAGGAGCTTCTCTCAAAAAAGACGTTTTACGGTGGCCACTATATCTCTGAACTGGATTCTCTGAGTTTAAAAAACCAAACAGATTTTGTTAAAGTAATGTTAAATCTAGTAATTAATCGAAGGAATAAACAAAATATTTTTTTTTGATCAAATGGCGGTTTCTCAACAAAAAAAATCGATATTTGACCGAAATTTCGGCCTTAAATTGTTTATAAAAAAAAAATATTTATCGGTGAGAAAAAATCTTCGATTAATTACTAAAGAGTATATTTCAGAAGTTCGTGTTAAAATCTGAGACTAATCGGTTTAACCGTTTTGGAGTAATGTTGGTCACCGACTTTGAAAACACCATTTTGAGAAAAACGCGTTTAAATAATTGTTGATGGAACAATTTAATTGACACAAAGTCATAAATGCAATGTTGCCAGATTGTAAGTGTGCTACAGTACACTTAAGCCATTTTTGTTTGAAATTTTAATACAACAATGAAACCAAAAAAGTTTGAATAATTGTTGATGGAACAATTTAATTGACTATTATCCTTTTCGGAAAGCTTCTCATATATTTATTTATTTAAAAAATAAGATTTAGATTTTCCTCTTTCGAAAATTATTTTCTTTTTTAAACATACTTTTCTCCTGAGTCCTTTCATTTCTAAACTTTTATTTATTTAAACAAAATGTAAACAAACTTCACTTGCGGAAAATTGGGTTATATTTTTAAGCTTTCCCCATAATCCCGTTCCAATTATCAACCTTCAACGATATCGAGAAGTGGCAAAACATTTCCGAAAAACATTGCCTATTATTTACGAAACGAAATAAATGAAAAAGTATATAACATGAAAAACGGAAATGGTTTGCATAAAAATTTAATAATTCATATTCTGTTGACAAAATCTAAAATATATATCCACTTAATATGAAAATGAGCTTTTTTATATCCCAAACGAAAAAAAAAATAGTTGAATTTCAACGATCAATTTTAAAGATGGTCTAATTTGAGAAAACAATTATCAAAGCTTTTGTATGCTGTAACACATATACAGTTATATATCGATTTGTAGCGCCATTTCGTTAATGACTTGAATATTATTTTAATTTAAACGAAAATGTATAACAATTATCAAAGGGTTAAAAGTAAATGAAAACGATTATATCGGATTATTGTATATTAAAAGCAGTTAAGACAGCTCGTTTGGTTTGTACAAGGTTTCATTAGGATTTAAATGAAACTTTCCCAGGGATCTGAGGGATTTATTTATTTTTGCGCTAGATAAAAGTAATGCTTTTCATACAATATATTCCGGCGCTGTAATTAAAATTGCTATACGAAAGATTTCTTAGTCAAACTCCCGGATTAAATATCGTATTATGGCTATATTTTATTTTATTTTGTGATGAGCGGACGATTTTTAATACTGTCGCTGTTTTTTTTTCAAATAAATAAAATTGCAACATAATCACAAAATATGGATATTAAATAGTGATGATTACAATGTAATTCCCCTGGTTAAATAGTTGCTGTTGAATTTGCGATGCAGGCGCCGCCACGTATGTGACATTTTCGATTTGTCAAGTATAGAAGAAGGGCGGTTGGATTATATATTTTGAGGTATTAAATTGAATTTTGCACAAAACCGAGTTTGGTGTATAGAGTTTTGTGCTTTAGACAAAAGCTCTCGCGTCTCTGTTCGTTATATGTTTAGAGATTGAATTTTCTTTTGGTTGCATGTTTGGAGCGAAAAAAAAAAGGCAGCAACGAATCCTTGACATGTACCTACTATATATGTGAATATAGCTATGTATAGAGTTAGGTAGAAATTCGGTCTTGGTCCTTCTAAAAGCACACAAAGCATTAACAAATCTTGTTTGACATTGAATCTACTAAACTTGTAAGACTCGCGTTTCGTAAATGGAAGAGTAATGAGTTTGTGCTGACCTGTTTAAAGCAGTGATATATGCAAATTTGTATGCAAGTGTGGTCGGTGTCAGGTTGCCTATATATTCCGGCTATATATGACCAACTAGCTGATCCCCGCGATTTCGTCTGCGTAACGTAGGTGTAGATTATATTTTCTTTTTAGATTTGCTATTTGTAGTAGTGTATGAAAATGTTAATTTTTCTAATTTCTTCTACGAAAAACATCATCATACTTAAAAACACTATTTTGTCAACTTTAAATAGACACATTTAATAAAATGTTGCAAAGAATAAAATTGTTCTATGTAATAGGGTGATTTTTTTTTTACTTTATTTTTTTTGGTCCCATCGTGAAATTTTGTTGGAAATACCAAAAAAAAAATTCTCTGAAAGTTTGAGTCCTTAATATTAATTTTAAGTCCTCGACCAAGACGTGTAAAGATTTCCCATTGAAAATACATGGAAACTCTGATTTTTTATTTTTAAATTTCTATATCTCAGCGGCATTTCATGGGATCGCTTTTACCGAAGATGGTTTTTTCTCAGAATTAAACGCTCTATAAAAGTACCCATTGCGACAAAGTCGTAACTCACACCGGTGAGGTAGTACGGGCCACTGAACCTGATTTTTCCATAAAATTCGCGTTTTTTTGCATTTATCTCGTAAATAACAAGAGCTATGGAAAAATTATAAATGAAAACTTGTAGAGAATTTGATTTCCTACAAAAAAATTCTTGTTTACCAAATCGCTAAGATCAATATTAAACGAGATATTAAGCCTTGAATTGATTTTTCTGTGAAATTTTTGCCGATCATTGATTTAAACTTATTAAAATCTTTTTTTCTTTCTCTGTAATATTATATGTTTTGTTCAATATATTTTGTAGAGCGTTTGATTCTTCGGTAAAAAACCATCTTCGGTAAAAGCGATCCCATGAAATGCCGCTGAGATATAGAAATTTAAAAATAAAAAATCACAGTTTCCGTGTATTTTCAATGGGAAATTTTTACACGTCTTGGTCGAGGACTTAAAATTAATATTAAGGGCTCAAACTTTCAGAGAATTTTTATTTTGGTATTTCCAACAAAATTTCACGATGGGACCAAAAAAAAAAAATCACCCTAGTATGTAATGATCAATTAATTTTCAAAAAATATTTATAAATATTTAAAAAGAGTATGTTCAATTGCGTATACCTACGGTAGGAATATCTATCGTGAACCAAATAATCCATAAATCAATCAAGATCTAATTATAAAAAAAATATCGTCAAGTTCAATAAAGTTGATCTTAATTATGACTTTAAACAGTAAAAAGTTTTCAAAACACTCGCGTCAAAATAACAGAAGTAAAAGGTCTAGATTTAGAATATAAGTAGAAATCCCATTTCATTGTCTCGACTCCCAAACGAACCTTTTTCTCAAAACTATTTCACTACTGCAATGTACAAAACTACCGCGAAATTAAAATTTGTCAATTGCACGAAACCCAGTTCTTCCATAATCAAGTATAACCATTGTGTATCTATGCATTTATTATTAATATATCTGAATTTCAACTATGTAATTAAACCATTTTCTTTTAGTTCGCCGAATTTCTCGCTACTTGATATTCGCTCACAAATGTATTTATTTGTGATTACGTATATCGGATTTTCAGGTTTACAATATGTGAAAGCCAAAAAATTTAATGCGAACTTATAAACTTAATTTAACCATTTTCAGATATAACTATCAGAGTTTAAATTTTTATGCAGACCCAAAATTTTTGTTTTTTATATTAAACAAACTTTGTTTTATAATAAAGGGTAATTACGTTTCGTTTATAATGATACTGTGACTATGAAATTTGAAATTTTATTAGACATTATGCCGTACAAACTTTGCTACCACTTTTCACTCTTTTAGGGGATGAATTATCAAAAACCCTTTCTTATTATATATCTGCATCGTATAAGAAAAACACTTTCCAAATTTCATCGACACAAATATACATTTAAATTGGAAAGTACAATGTAAAACAAAAAAAAATTATGTTCTTTATTTTGATTATCATCACTAAAAAGCAATTCGATTTCGCACATTTGGACGTTGTGCATAAAAAATTGTTGGAAACAGGTAGAAAGCATGGAAGTAAATTCGAATATTTTATTTATTTGCAATAACAACAATTGGTTTTCAAATTGTTCTAAATACCGAAGAAAAGTTAGTTTGAAAGATTCCATATTTTAATTGATAATAAATATATAATAAAATATTACTCTCTTAATGCTTTTTAGCAGAATATATAATTAACAATCATTGGTTCATAAAAAATAGATTTTAAAAAGTTTGATTGTTGAAAAACAACCAAAAAATTAAAAACCGCCTCGTTGGTGTTTGGTATAAGTACCTACTACATAAACTTTCATACTAATTAAGTGAAATGACGTTATTTAAAATGCTGTTATTAAAATGATATAACACAAACAGTAACTTATTATTAATTAATTATTTATTTAATAATTATACTTATTAAATTCAAAATTTCGATTGTTGATTGACTCTTAATTTTCTCATTCAAACTTAGTCACCCCTTTTACTCTTTTAGGGTAGGAATTTTCAAAAAAAAATTTTATCAGATGTTTACTTTTTATAAGGAATACATCGAATATTAAAATTTCATCAGTCAGGGGGGGTATATAAATACATGGTTTTATGTATGCACGGTTTTAAAAACGTATTTACTTTAACTTTTATTATTATTATTATTATTACTACTATTATTAGTTTTTTTCGTTAATATTTCCTTATTGAGCAACTTTAAGGGCCTATTTACAACAATTTTGTAAAAAAAAAGTTTACTGTAAGATTCGAGCCCACGTCTTTTTAATTAGGAGTACCAGAATGTCAGATACGTAAGCCATTACGTTATTAACATCAACTATGTGTTTTATATATATAAACGTTTATATTTTAAAGTGGCAATTTTTCAGACTTTAAAATGAATTTACTGTACTTTTTATCAGTTCAACTAAAATTATTTTTACAGATTATTTTCTAACTTTTAATTATCTTTCCAATAATGTATAACTCGCCTGTCTAAAGTAAAATTTTTTTGTTTCATCACTAGGGAATATCTTCATTTATTATTTTTAAGGAATGATAAGTAGCCTTGCATTTGTGGGAAATTGTATTTCATCTTTATACTAAATTTCATTAAATTCGGTTGTTTCATTCTTTAGCTAAATCGGGGCACACAGACAGACAGACAAAAATTTAAAAATGTTAAATTTGGAATAAAGGCCTCTTGAAACAAATATTTACCCTTAAAATTAGATTCAAAATCGAAATTTACAGACAGACGTAAGAATTTTATATATTAGTATTAGAATAGATATAGATGCAATTCATTGGGGAAACTGGAAAAAATTCATTGATTTTTGTATTTGGCAATTTTAAAGATATGACAAATTTATTATATTTTTTTTTAATCCTAATTACTTCAAAACTTTACGTTGAACTTTCAAACTTGTGGAATTTAAGATTATTTTCCCGAAACAGGAATGACGCAACAGGAATTAAAGACGACATTTTGATCATCAAACAAGAAGTTCAAGTTTGTTTTTGGCCTTAAAAACTCTTTCGGAAATGAAGTTATATACTTCCAATTTGCCAGGGAAAACAATATGCCTGAAAATTATGCAAAATGTTTAAGTTTTCAAAAAATATTTCACGTACAAAGCACCGGTAAAAGTTGTACATTCGTCTCTCCTCCTCTTCCTCCATTTGTCGTCGATGAGAAACACGATATCGTTTTTCATCATTTGAATTTATCATCAAACCACTATGCAAATATTAAAATATCCTTTTCCGAAATATTCTGCCTCTTTTACACATCAAAGTTATGTTTCGCAAACATGATATATATAATACTTGAGCACAAATGTAAAATAATCCGATTTTTCAGATCGATACTGTTTAAAATTCGGAAAACTTAATATATATTTATGCGTATACAATATAATGGGTGAAATGGGGTTAAATTAAAATTCCGAACAATGAATATGTTTGTATTAATCTTCGTTCAGAGTAGGAATTGGCGGAATAAATTAAATCGCAATGGGCGGAAGAAACGCGGGGGAAAAATAAGGTGGAAGTTTTTCCTCTATGATTCGAATTATTATATGTATGTGTGTATACTGTGTATATCTGGTTTTTTTCATTCATTCGTTGCAAAGGAATGGAGCTTTTGAAAAAAGCTGTAAAAACCTTGATTTTCATGATTAAACTAGCAGGAGTTCAGATTAAATCGTCAACGCCGCAGGCTATCGAGCTTATTGAATAAATAGATGGAAATTTACAAGCGTTCTCACCTCGGCGTTTTTTATTTCATTTTTCCACTTTTGAAAATAAAGAAGAGAAATCTACAGTGCCGGATTAGTTATAAGGTGTTGCGATAGTAACAGAAAGCTTTGAGCTTTAAAATTTCACTCAAATATTTTACCTTTAATATTTTTACTGTACAAATACCTCAAAAACCAGAAATTAAACTTCTTAAGTGGTTTTTTAAAGTTGCACATATTGTGGGCAGAAATGAGCATTTTTGATCCCAATTTGGGTTGTTGAACTTCATTTTTATACAAATAAGGAAAAATAATGGAAACTTAGGTGGATAACAAGCTCTAGAAAAAAAATTTTTTTACGATATCCATTTAATCTTTTTCACTACCGAAATGCATATATTTAGATTCTAAATTTTCCAATTCTTAAACAACATATTTCTTTGGAAACCACTTACCAAATAATTTTTTTTAAGTACACATTAGCAATCAGTACAATGATTTGGTACTATATGCTAATCTGGTGGTGACTCTTTGAAATGTGAAGGTCTTAATAGGTTAATAGGTTCCCATTGGCATATCCTCCTAATTTGCATTAGGGATCTCTTTCTACCAGTTCCTGTGGTAGTATTTTTTTTTTTAATAATTTGTCGATTCTGGTGTTCAGTAGAGGACAGATAGCTGTTGTTCTCAAGGAAAATAGTAGAAAAATAATAACTAAGAAAAAAGGGAAAATAACGATTTAGGGAAGATAATGGAATAAATCTGAGCAAACACTGATTCCAATGAAGCACATATTCTTGATCCTGAACAATTCTTTGGCGTTTGTAAAAATGCAAAGGGTTCACAAAATTAGAAAGAACTAACCAAAGAATATACCGATAACATAAAGGCACTAGTAAATTTGTGCATCAAAGTAATCCATTGTTGAACCAGCATAGAAAATATTTAATCATCCGAATAACTAAAAAATTGAAATCCTTAAGAGACCTTGCGAGAAATGGTGGAGAAATAAGCCAAAAAGAATTGCCACAAACTATAACTAATGCAAATAAAATCTTTAAACCTAAACAATTTCAAAATCGGAAAAAATTGTAATAAATAAATACCCGACATATGCCCATTGGAACACTAAATGGAGAAAAAATCCATTTTTTTTACGTTAAGTCCGCCAAACAACGACGAGGAAGCTCCACATCCAAAGGAGAAACCAATCGATTGTAGCTTGACTACGTTTAGGGCATACAAACTTAAGGCATAGCCGCTTGAAAAGCAAAAGAGAACAAGAAAATTGTTCATATTTCCAAAAAGTGCCAACAATCAACCACATTTTGCTATAGTGGGCTATAATCCCTGCAAAGAACTTCTAGCAAACTTTTTAATACATAAACTCTTTGACTCATAACACATAACTCTAACGCATTCTGCCTAAATTTCCCCAATGTATAAACAGCACCAAACCCTATATAAAGATTTCCATATATAACCCAATTTATAATGACATCCCTTTGAATCTTGAGTCTTTGATGACCAAATAGTTAGAAAATGGTTTTAAAAAATATTAAAGTTTGGGGTATAAGTGCACATTAAAATATGTTAATTAACGCCAGATATTGATTTTTTTAAATAAGTCATTTGCACGCCAGATTTAAACATTTTACTCCAAAAAAGATCAAATATATGTATAATTTAAGTATAAAACGACAACATTAGCATGTACAAAATTGAATTAAAAAGGCCAATTAGCGAATATTTTGAGGTCAAATAAGTAAATTTATTGAATAATTAAAGCAATCTTTCCTTTTAATGGGTGCCCATATTTACGTATTTATCCTAAAGGAATACATTTAGTTTCCTCAGGGATTTTATTTTTTTTCCAAATGGATTAGAAGACCCAACGTATGTTTGCACTTATATTTTATTTGAAATATTGGACAAATACAATTACATTTACTAATATCAGCATCTATATTAAACGCCTAAGTGCCATAAGAACTCTGTTCAAAATCTTCAAAAGTTTCCCAGTCTTCAGTAATATATTTGATTACCAATTTTGAAGTTATACTTTTTTAACTCGAATTTGAAGTACATACATAGTATGTAATATCCATTTTTAATATTTGTTAATTTTGCAATGCCCAATGATAAGATTCGGTTCATTCTTTTAAAGTAACTGATGTTTTCACCGAAAAAAATTTGTAGCATTGCAGCTCTTGATTTCTGTCCATAGATCATTTAATTAGTAAATTATTTAATTTATTTAAAAATTGAGAAACAGATAAACAGATAAACGATCTCTTAAAGTGTATTCTTTTTTAATTATGGAGTTGGAAGATTCAATCCCATTGTTTGTACTAAGACATCCTGATGCTGTACCATCGATTTTAGCCACGTAGTATTGAAATAATTAAGAAATTCCGGAACGGTTTTTTTCACTTTTCTACGAAAAGTGCTGCTGCTTTTATAAAAGTTTATTTATTATTACACGTTTGTGAAATCAATTTGTTTGTTAATTATAAATTAATAACATTTTTATAATTTAATATCAATTTATCAATCTTAATGTATAATAAAAAAAAGCTTTTTAATTTGACTTTTAAATTGGCGAGTAAATTGCAAATCTAAACATTTTTATCAATTTATTATAATAAAGTGGACCCCCGATAATCCGGCATTCGACTAATCCGGCACCCCCTGTAATCCGACATGGTCTACTATTTATTATGTATTGAATATTTTTTTGACAATCTTCGCTACACAGAGTGAGAAAAATACTACTATTAAGAAAATTTTCTTCATACTATAGGTAAAGCTATTCTTTTGTTTACCTATAATGTATTAACAAATGCTTATAATAAGACAATCAATATTGATTTTCTTTTCTCAAGAAAATAATATCAATACCAATAAAATGAATAATTTTTGATTATTTGCATGTACATTTGTTTGTACACAAGTATTTCCTAATATAAAGTAATCCTAATGTAAATTCCTAATGTAAATAAACCGTAAGCTCTCTATTGTGTTGTTTAATTTACTAAATTTGACATAAAAATAATGAAGTATGATTTGTACTTCAGAGTACATAATATGTATATAACATGTAGAATCTTTTATTGGATCTGTAATTTGTCGGATTACAAGGTACTCTTTCGTAAAAAATTCCGGACTATAGAGGATCCTAGGCAGTACTCTATAATCCGATAAATTCGCTAATCCGACTCTGCCCTGCAATCTGTTTGTCGGAGTACCGGGGGTCCACTGTATTTAGATATTGTTGTTCATATTAAAAATAATTTTACATTAAGGGTGGATCACCGTCAGAACGTAAAAAAAAAAATACTTTTTAAAACTGCTGCCATTTTTTTTAGAGATATTAAAAAACGGTCTTCGGCATATAAAAGTTGAAGTTTTAAACTATTTTATTTATTTGCCCCTCCCCCTTTTACAGCGCTTTGAAAAAGGGTCTTCAAAAATGAGGAGACAAACGGGAGACAAGTTTTCTCGGAAACCGGAAGTCGGACCATGATTTTCCAAAGAATGTAGGTTTTGGTAATGCATCTTCTTGGTACTGAACCTCGAAAATCCGAAAAAAGTTGAAAATTCACAAAATGGCGCGACTTTGAAAAAAAAGTTAAAAAAAACGACCTTTTTTTGGACCTTTCCCCCTCTCCCACTTTGAGGGGGGTGAGTTTTGGCCAATTTCAGAGGTTCAGTACCAAGAAGACGTGTTGAACTTTAACACTCTCCAGTTTCAAGTCAATCCGTCGGATAGTTTCTGAGAAATCTTGTCTCCCAGTTTTAAAAAGTTGATTTATAGAAAAACGCATTTAAAGATTTTTTAAGATATTTTTTTATGTTATTATCAATTTATTCAATTTTTATCAGTAAAAATACATAAGTCAGCTATTCCAATTCTTTTAACACGTTATTCTTGAATGTTTTAAGAAGACATTTATCGAAAAAAAATAATCGATTTTTTTTTCTGACGGTGATCCACCCTTATATAGTAAATTAAGTTTTAATCCTGTTAAATAACTATTGTTGCATTTTCTTCATACAAAGATGTCCAATATAATATATTTCTATACATACTATAAAAGAACTGTTCCTTCTTATTATCTGGCGTTAAAATACACTTTTATGAACACGTACATTTAAATCGCACTCTAAAAGTTTTAGACTTCCAAGCAGAATTTTCTGGATTCCAAGCTCATTTAATCCGGCACTGGAATCTAACCCATGATTTTTTCTTCCCTACTCCAAAAAAAAAACAAAAAACAAAGAAGGAATAAATATAGTTGAGCATATTAAATATAACAGATCTATATATTACGGTGAAAATTTAACATGCAGATAATATGCTGAGACATTTCTAGTACATTTCATCCCTTTCTGCGATTACAAAAACTCGGGAAAACTTTAGCGCTGGCGTCGAGCTTTCCCTCCGTACGCCGTTTATACTCTCATTCTGACCAGTAGGCGAGTTGCACGTGAAAAAGTTTATAATTTATTATGTAGGATCGACCTGGGAATTTACGTTTTAATATTTCGTTCCACCTTCTACTACAACCACGCGCCACGCCACGCTCGTCTATTGCCCATAGCCAATGTATTTACCAAACTATAAAAACCTTTGAATAAATGAATTTTTAATATTTCGTGCGAACTTATGTACTCACTCATTCTTTCATTGAGAATGTGTTACTCTTCTAACTAATGTGTTTCGTTATTAGAACGGAAATGCATAACGGGAAGAAAATTTTTAACAAGAAAATTGCTCCTTGATATTTTAACTCGATCTGTTGGGGAATTCAGAATTAATTACAACAAACTTTTATTTCATCGCGCAAAACTTTTAACAACTGTCGTCAAAAAAAAAAAAAAAAAAAAAACCTTAAACTTATTTTTCGAATTTAAACTTCAAAAAAGCTATCTTATTAGAATCGAAACAAGGAAATTTGCCTTCAACAAAAACTTTATACTTAGTGCTGCATAAGTTTGTCTTTGATTTCTCTCATTAAAAAATATATCTGTACTAAAATGAATTAAGCCCAAATATGAAAAGTTTTGAGTAATTCAAATCAAATTATCAAACTAAATATTGCTTTTTGATTACTAACCATCAATAGGGGAATTAACAAGTTTGGAATTGAACGATTCCAGTCGACGAAAACTCCATAATTTGTTGGGAGTTTTGCAAATATACCGAAATCTCTTTGAACTGTCGTTGCCAATTTCTTATCTAAAACAAATAAATTTATCTCCATTGGCTTCAATGGCATAAAAACTTTTCTTTATCGTTTCGTTACATTTGTCGAAGAAAAGTTGATGTTATACGTAAATAAATTAAATGAGTTGGTCGATGTACTTAACAAATGGAAATTTTCATAATTTACGTAATTAGAATTGATGTTTCAATGCAATTAGGTGAATGGCTTTATTTACATCAAGTATGCAAGTCTTAGTTTGGGAATTTTTACAAACGATTTTGTTAGTGGTTTTTCATCGCTTTTAAAGGTTTCTTAAAAATAATGGACCGATTTTCCGGTCCCACTTCATTTTTTTTTCCAAAAAAAAAAAAATATGAAATTTTTAACGTTTAATTACTCGTTACTGATTTTATGCAGTATCCAAGATTCTTACCTACTTGTGGTGATAAAATATTACCTAAGTTGAAAAGGCCTAAAAGTGCAAGTATATTAAATCGGCCCGGAAAGATATTATGATGACACTAAAAATATGTTTAATTCCTCATTATGTTCTGGAAGTTTCAAATCAATTGCTTAGTATTTTTTTTTAAAAGATTGAACCATTGTTTGATATCAAATTTTAATATGATTTAAGGAATTGCAACTGCATTCTTTTTAAAAAATTAACAAATACCTATTCAGTAGGGTGTCCGTTATTTCCCAAATTGATTTTTTTACAGCGATCGCCCCCTGAATTTTTAGTTTAAGACAAAAAAAAATTATCCAATACAATTAAGCTCCTAATTTCTTGATTAAACCGTGCCGGAATCATGTTACTTTTACCATTTAAATAACATAGGATTATTTGACTTTTTACTTTTAATTTTTTTTCTCAGAAATAAATGAATGAAAAGATATAAAATTAAATTATTCTGACGTAAAATTTAACGCTCTACAAAAAAGGTCTCTTATGAATTTTCGATTTAATCACTCCATTAAAAGTTATTCACCATTTATTTTGAATTAATTTTTTTAATTTGTATTTTGTAATTTATTCGACATTTAATTTGTTGACTACAAGTTCTAAGAAAATTTCTCATAGATGGCGTCAGGTGAAATGGTAAAAATTCGAATTTTAATTGAACTTTTGTCGACAGTCCCATTAATTAGTATGAAATTCACTTCGTAGGTACAAAATATTGATTAAGGTTCGAAAATTTATCCTGGATAAATTGAATTTGACGACTATACCGAATTCGGATCTTATGTCACCTGTTTTAATTGTCAAAAAATGATTTTTTTGTTTAATTTTCAGTTCAAGCCTTAAAATTAACACAAATCATCACTGGCCCTCTAATAATAATATTTTTTATATTCTCTTTCAATGATTTTATAGTTAAAAAAAGTAAAAATGAGCCAAAAGTTGAAAATATTGCAAGATTTATATTAGGCACAAATGAAATGTTGAATAACTTTTAATGAAGTGATTTAATCGAAAATTCATAAGAGACCTTTTTTGTAGAGCGTTAAATTTTAAGTCAGAATATTTGAATTCTAAATCTTTTTATTCATTTGTTTCTGAGAAAAAAAATTAAAAGTAATAAGTCAAATAATTCCATGTTATTTGAATGGTAAAAGTAACATGATTCCGACACGGTTTAATCAAGAAAGTAGGAGCTTAATTGATTTGGATAATTTTTTTTATATCTTAAACTAAAAATTCAGGGGGCGATCGCTGTAAAAAAATCAATTTGGGAAATAACGGACACTACGGACCCTACTATACAGCTTTGAAATATCTATAAGAAAAAATTTTTTTTAAGTTTTGCCTTTTTTATCTGTATTATGCCTGATGCACATAATAGTTATGTACACAAACATGCATACAAAAACAAAAAAGAAAATAATTTTAGGTAAACAAATATTTATTATTTTTTTGGTTTTTCCTACATTTTTTTTAAAAATTTTTCTGAAAAGTTTTTCCGTTATTATCAATAAAATCTATTAGTCTAGTTAATTACACACACGTTAATGTGCGTGGCTATTAGCCAATGGGATTGCGAGATTTAAAATTTTTCATTTGTTTTGATTGTTGAAATTTTAAAAATTTGCAAAAGCTCCTCCCATAGTCTATGCCGCTGCATATACGAATTGTACGTATACTGTATAAGCAATGACACGTATATGCATTGCCGTCATTCCCGGCTTATGTTATGCATTATAATTAAAGAGTTGAGATTTCAAAATACTTTAAAAATAGACAACGATAATAAAATAACGATAATACGTTAATAAAGATTAATAAAATAATTAATTGAAAATATTTTTTACAATAAAGTTTAATAATATAAGGAATTTTATAAAAAATTGTGACAAGTTTCGAATTGGTCAATGGAAAATCAAATTAATTACTGTCCTAATGGAAATATTATAAAAACATTGTATGAAAAACAGGATTATATAAATTAAAATTTATTAATACTCATATTTATATTTGTAATTATTACCTGAAATTACTATTTTTTGTATGTAATAAGCACTTGACAATAAGTAAGAAGTGGTATTTATTGATTTTTTTATTATGAAGAACTCTTTCAAAAAACCTGAGAAATATCGGTCATTATAAAGGCAGTTTGGGAAAAAAATGTTTTTTTTAGTGGAATGTTTAATAGTTAAAAAAATTTTTTTTTGAAAGAAAAAATCATTTTCATGAAATTCAAAAAGCTCTGTAGTGGTTTATTTTGAAAAGACATTCTAAACCCCTAAATCATTTTAAAATTTTTTATTGATCGGTAAAATAAATTTTAAGAAAAAATATTTTTGGTCTTTTCCTTATTACTTTTTTTACAATAACTAATAGAGATGGAGATATGAAACCCCTTGGATTTTAGCATTCCATAAGTATTCCCACACATCCTTTAAGTATTATTAAAATATCTTTCATGGGCCGATTCACTATATGCTTAGACCTAAGCTTTTTCAAAAATTTCATAAAAAATTAACAAATATCTAGATATGACTCGTTTATTTTGAAAGTGGCGTAAGTCCATTTCAAGGACGGTGTATATGGTGATTCTTCTTCTTGTAACTAGAACAAAGTATGTTAATTATTGAACTGTTAAGTTTTGACAAATTACTGATTTCATTTTAGTTGTTAACAAAAACGCCAATTATTCCCTCCTCCTTAGTATTTCATGTGCCTATGGTTAAAAATAATAACACTATAGAGATTGTTCTTGAAATGGACTTAACTCACTTTCAAAATAAATATATAGCTTTGACAAATCGTTAAGAAAATATTTTTCTGGCTTAAAATATTTTTTAAGTTTTCCAATCTCTATCTTTATTATATCTGAGGTATATAATATGTACATAAATACGCACATGAAACAAGCACATGAAAATTTGCGAAAGCTCCCCCCAGAGTCAATGCTGCTGCATATACGAATTGCACGTATAATGTATATGCAATGAAACGTATGTGCACTGGTGTCATTCACAGCCTATATCATGCATTGTAATTAAAGAGTTAGATTTCAAAATATTTTAAAACTAGCTGATCCCCGCAACTTCGTCTGCGTAACGTAGGTTTAGATTATGTTTTATTTTCAAATTTACTATTTGTAGTGGTATATGAAAATTTTTATTTTTCTTATTTCTTTTACGAAAAACATAATCACTCTAAAAAACACTATTTTGTCAACTTTGAAAAGACATATTTAATAAACTGTTACAAAGAATAAAATTGTTCTATGTTATAATTAATTAATTTTCAAAAAATATTTATAAATATCTAAAAAGAGTATGTCTATTGCTTATAGCTACGGTAGGTATACCTACCGTAGACCAAATAATCTGTAAATCAATCAGCATCTACACATAAATAAAAAATTTCACCAAGTTCAATAAAGTTGGTCTTAATTATAAGTAAAATGCGGTGACCATGCGACATTTTTCAAATAACTTATATTTTTAAACTTGTGATATCTTTCGAATGGAATGTTCAAATTGAATAACTCAAAAAGTTATATAATGGTATTGAAGCAAACTTAAATATGAAGTCATTTATTTTGATTAGGATTAATCCCAAAGTATAAATAAAAGAGCTTTTATAACGGTGGCATTTATATATATTTTTTAAAATGAAAAAACACCTATTGTGACATAACTATAATAGTAAGACATATGCTGTCGCTCTATTTTTTGTAGATAATTATATGTTCTGCAAAATCGTACTGCATTATTTTGTTCTATAACCAATAGTTTTCGCAGCGCACGCGATAAAAGATTTTTTTTTTGGTAATTTTTTCAGACCTTGGGGTACATTATTGGAGTTTTACTATGGATCCCTCATTTTTTTTAAATTTAATACAGCCTATGTTCATCGGAAATAGTTTTGCTTCCCAACAGTGAAAGAATTTTTCAAATCGGTCAAGTAGTTTCGGAGCCTATTCAAAGCAAACAAACAATCAAATCTTTCCTCTTTATAATAATTTTAAAATAGATAGCATAAACTTAATTCATTGGAAATAATATTTCACTTAAATTAAAGATATGTAAATGGTATAATTAATACCTAATATTTAAAGAATATCTTCCTAGAATAATTAATTGGCTCGGAAAAAGCACTAGAGGACTCTTCCACGCTGCTGTATCAAAAATTAAAATAGCCATGATGATCGTTAACCTTCAACGTGGATGGGGCACCAATTGGAAATATTTCATTGTAATTGTTTAGAAGTACGATGGGGAATTACAACAATTAGAGAGATTTTCCTATGCTTAGACGAAGGTGTTGTAGATATTTTTGCCTAGCTTTTATGCACTTGGATTGCATTTTGTCACGATTGTCTACCTTTACGTTGAAATATTTAAGTTTAGGTATATATAATTTATTATTTAATTCATTTATATTTTTGGTCTTCTTTGAATCGAAGTTATCAGATAATACCGTTAGCTTGTTTTACGTCCACATTGTTTTAAGATTATTGTACCAAACATATTATTTTAGACTGTAAATGGACGATTACTGATGGCAGGTGCTGTACTTAAAGCCAAGAGTCGATTTTCAAATACTGACAATTGTTATGTATCATCACCAAATTCTAATAGGAAATAATAGTTTGTTACTAGAAAATAGTTTATATTAGTTCATAGATGCAATTTCATTTATCCCATAGATTGGATTACTGAATAAATTCATCGGAAAAATCTTCTTTACGAGAAAACGAAAAAAAAATAAACCTCATTCACAGACTTTGTAGGGGATGAAAAGAAAAATATAAACGATCTACCGACCCTGCTTTGTTTTCATCCCCCTCAAAATATATTTACAAGTTTCCAAGTGCAGCGTCATCACTTTCATACAAACAACAACACATACACTATGTTCAACCAAGGGAAAACTCCGTTAAAAAAGCTTCATTTCATTCGATTTATTTCTCGAATCCTTCGATTTATCTTTCGAGTACCCACCTCACAATAAATTGTGAATTAATTTCTTTCATGTCGCTGTTTTTTTTTGTAAATATCTTGCACAAAACTTTGTACCTACCCTCCTCATATTCATTAAGTGATCCGTCTTAAATGCTATTACGTGGGTATATATATAATGGGATATGTAGAGAAGTTTTAACGTAATACACCCTTCAAACATTTCGACTGCTTCAATTATACTACGGAGCTTTTGAGAGGTTGTTGAGGTCAAAGTTTGAGTGAAATAAATACCTTTCCATAACATAATATTATATCAACTATTAGTCTATTACGTACTTTACGTGTTATACCTACGTAACGCGGCCTAATAGAAAAGCTTCTGTCGAATCGATAAAATCCAGATGAAGTAGTTTAGGATGAAATTATCCACATTTGTATGAATGGCACATACGAAAAATCTGAGAAACACAAATAATATAATCTATTAATTGGATGGGAAAACTCAATAAGCCGAGTGGGTAAGTGAACAGACTAAGGCATTTAACCGACTCAGTCCCACTAATTGGATTGTCTAGCCACCACCTCGGCCAAGTGCATCATTAGAAAGACTTTTACCCCAAATCTCAATTTCGATCGGCCATCAATCTTGGCGAAATTGCGTCGGAATATTAGACGGCAATTGGAATTGGAAATGAAAAAAAATGTTTCACAAATTATGGGCTCATAAATAAGACAATATTAAATGATGGTTGTTGATCAGATAAATGGGATAGTACCATGAAAAAAATATTTTTGGAATCCCGGATAAACAAGTTGAGTAATTTGGTATCCAAAAGATATATTCTTGATGCAAAAGTATTCAAGAAAAAATTAATGCAATGCTTGTAATATTTTTCACTATTGTAGAAAACGGAAAATATATACCACCTGGAATATGAATATTTTGTATGCATATTAAAACATGCAATTTTAATAGCATAGCTTAATATATTGGTAAAAATATTCAGAGGACTAGGATCAAATAATAATCAGTTAAAACTATTTATCATCGTCGAGGATCTGAAACTCTACAATAATGTAATATGTTATTTATATATATATATATATATACTAGGGTGTTTTTTTTCGGGGACAATTTTTTTTTTGCTCCCATGCCGAAATTTTGTTGGAAATACTTCAAAAAAAAATCCCTGAAAGTTTGAGTTCTTAATATTAATATTAAGTACTCGTTCACAGCGTGTGAATATTTTCTATTTAAAATACACGTAAACTTTGATTTTTTTTTTAAATTTTTATAGTTCAGCGGAATTTTATAGTATCGCCTCGCTCAAGGTCGCGATTTTTTTACAATTGTATGCTCCACAAAAGTACCTATTACGGCAAAATCGTAATTTACACGGGCGAAGTAGTACGGGTCACTAAACCTAGATTTTTCATAGATTTCTCGTTTTTCTCTCAGTAACTCATGAATTACAAGACCTACAGAAAAAATGTTAATGCCAAATTTATAGGAAATTTAATTTCCTACAAAAAAGTTTCAGAAAACCAAATTGCTAAGATCGATATTTCTCGAGATATTGAGCCTTGAATTTCTCTTACTATAAAATTTTAGGGGTTATTGAGTAAAATTTAAGAAAATATTGATTTTTTATCCCTTATTAAAAATAGGCACTTTTGTAGAGCATACAATTGTAAAAAAATCACGACTTTGAGCGAGGCGATACCATAAAATGACGTTGAGCTATAAAAATTTAAAAAAAAATCATAATTTACGTGTATTTTAAATGGAAAATATTCACACGCTGTGATCGAATACTTAATATTAATATTAAGAGCTCAAACTTTCAGGGAATTTTTTTGGGAGTATTTCCAACAAAATTTCGGCATGGGAGCAAAAAAAAATATATTCCCAAAAAAAAAGAAACGCCCTAATATATACCTACTGGTTAGGTTCAATACCTCCAACAAGGTTAAGAACCACTGGGGTATATACGATATAATTGATGCCCAGCTCGTCAAAGTAACAGAACTATGATATCCTATAATATAAATAAAAGTTATTTTCATAGGGTTTTTTTTGGGACTAAAAATATAATAAAAAAAAAATCTTTTTTTATTATTTGATTTTTGTACTTTGTACTTTGATTTTGTATTATTTGATTTTGATGTGATATTTGATTTTGATTTGATTTTTGATTATTTGATTTATTATTTGATTATTATTTGATTTTTGTACAACGTTTCATCATTTTGTCGTCAAATAAAATAATGGCTTTTAACCAGCATACATTTAAAGTTTATTGGTGGTATTTGTGCAATACGCATCTGTGACAATGTATAAAATCCATTTTAAAAAAGTTTTAACAACAATGCTCTTTTGTCTCGACAATTATAACTTAATTTCATCAATATTGACTCTTAATAACCTTTGATTGAGTACTTGATAAAGTCCCAAAAAGCGACGAAATATTGTAGAAAAAAATATTTTTAAAGCCAAAAAAATAACTATAAAAATAACTTACTTAAGAAAAATAAAACTGCAGCAGTAAAAATCAGGTAAAATAGGTTTCCGAGGCCCAGGTTCCCTATGAATAAATTTCATAGCTTTTTCATTTTTAAAAAATTAATAGATTCCATGAAGAGTCAAATCCCTGATAAAATTTCAAAATAGTATGCACATTATTTATTAACGACTTGAAGAATTGAACCAGTCTTTTTTTGAGTTTGTCATTAGTTTCTCACCAAAATTAGTTTCAAAGTCAAATTATCGATATTAGAAATATCCAAGGTAATTTTGTTTGATACATTGAAGAAGAATTTATTTTTTGTTGAGATTCTTATGACTACAAAAGACGATAGATGAATCAATGCAGAAAGTTTTCGACCACTTTAGCATTATTTCCAATTTTTTATTTTCTTCAAGTTTCTAGTCATACTTTTGAATCAAGGGCTTTGGATTCTTGGGATTTGGCTTATCATATCTATCAACTTGTTAATAGCACCGGCACACAAAAAAAAAAGTGCTCTGTACTTTTGACCGGACCTACATAAATCTACGTATTTTGACCCCCTGAACACGAATCCGGGGTCGGTTTGACCCGAACACCCTCAAAAATTCGAGAAAACTTTAAAAAACCGAAAAAAATGGTTAAAATCGGCAGCTTTGGTGACATAGAAATTTTTTTGAACTAAACCGAGCATGATTTTCATGTTTTTCAATCCGCTGAATACAAATTCGAAGTTTATGTAGACCATAAGCCGTTTTTATTGTAAGAAAATTGCAAAAAACCCTTAAAAATTGTAAAAAATTGCGGCTATTGTTTCTTCGGCTATTGTTCTAAAATTCGAGATTATATGATGAAAATAAACTTTTAAATCTCTACAAAGGATATATTGCATATTATTCTATTTCTGGAATATGATTTTTGAAGATAATTTGGCTAACCGCGATTTTGCTATTTCTATAGATTTTTTACGATTAACAATTTTTTTTTAATTCCGGATCAATGAACTTCAAATTTATACTCAACAGATTTGCCAACATGTCAAATTTATTATGATTTCATTAAAAACTTGATATTTATCACAAGAACTTTGATTTTTCTGAAATTTTCAGGGTTTTTTGTTATTTACATGGATTCCTAAGAATGGCTGGACCGAATACCTTCAAGATTTATATTATGCGGATTAGAAAACATGAAAATCACGATTAATCTAGCTCCTTAGAATTTTTGTACACAATTACTGCAATTTCTCGCAATTTTCAAAGACTTTTTGCAATTTTCTTAAAATTAAAACAGTTTATGATCTAAATGAACTTCGAATTTGTATTCAGCGGATCGAAAAACATGAAAATCATGCTCGGTTTAGTTCAAAAAAATTTCTATGTCACCAAAACTGCCAATTTAACCAATTTTTCGGCTTTTTAAAGTTTTCTCGAATTTTGGAGGGTGTACGGGTCAAACCGACCCCGGATTTGTGTTCAGGGGGTCAAAATACGTAGATTTATGTAGGTCCGGTCAAAAGTACAGAGCACTTTTTTTGTTTGTGTGCCGGTGTAGTAGAAGCGCTATGAGTGTATGAATTTTGGAAAATTGGCACTTCAACCCCTAAATTGTACATTGTACATTGAACGATTGTTGTTTTATTTGGGCTTAATGCTATTGGAAATTGATTCGGTTGGTTTTTCATGGACAATTTGAGGATTTGTTAATGATGATTTTTATGATAATTTTATTATAATTACTTAAACAGTTATGTTTGTCATGTTAAGTTCTATCTTTTTTTATCCTGAGTTCTTCTTTTTAAAGGATTACTTCTAGAAAACATTTTTTTTCTTTTTGTCATACTGTTTATCCTAGACAAGGTTGCAAGTGTTATCTATAGATGCAATTGAAATAAAATGTTTTATTTAATTTTGTGGTAAAATACATTTGAAAAGCAGACAAAGAAATATGTTTTATTAAAGCTGATATGGTTGTGCTACTTTGCACGTCTTGAGCTTTACGGCTGATTCGTTGATTTATTCAGGCGGCTTGAGGCCATTTTATAAATGCGTTTATTCACCTTAAAATTATTTATTTAAACTTTTCCGTTGTCAAGTGAAAATAATTTCATACGCTCAAGAACATGTCGGACGGAATGAATTTATTTTTCCATTTGAAAGTCTTTTAGGGGATGGAATATTACTGACTGAGTCATTATCAACTTTGAATTATAATACTTCTACCAAACAGTACCTACTCGGCGTACATAGACCAGTCTGATGCGATGCACCTATCGCATAAATCGAAGCAAAAAGCACCCCAAACCACCCCATGCCATGCCACCCCTCTATATACGAGAGCTTTGCATTTCTCTTATTTTTACGCTCTAGTTGATTATCTCATTGCTTCTACGTTACGTTTTTATCTCCCCAGAAACTTCTTACTTACGTAGGAATTTGTAATAATGTCATTTTTATTTATTATTTTTACCAACATTTTTTTTTTTTTTTTTGATTTCAACATATACTTAGACTTTGTGCGCTTGCTGCCGCTTCAATTAATCATGAGGATGTTGGTGGATGTGAAGGGAAAATTACGTATTTTTTTTTTCGCCGTCTTTAATGTTCACGGAGGTTATGACATAATTTTGTTGCGAATATTTTATGTGCAATTTTATGCATTTGAATTGAAATATGCTGCGATGGGAAAGAAAAATGGCGCACATACGCCATGTCGTAAGCTTTTCGCTTTGCGTAAATCATCGCGACGGAAAGTAATTTATTGGTGAAACTAAAGTTCTAAGTTAATGAAAAAAAAAAACAAAAATTATTGTCAAAAATATGACAAGGACTTCAAAATTTTCAAATTTTCAAAGACTTCAAAAAGTTTAGATCAGAGTAATGAGACGAAGAGATTGAAAAAAAATTTTTTTTTTGAGACAATTTGAAATTTTAGTTAAGTAGATTTGATTTATCCTTAAAATATTCCTAGTAGATACAGTGGCAAACGAGAAATCAGGGATTTATTTTTAAGAATAGTAATTTTGAAAAAAATAAAAATATACTCCATAGAATTGAACTGCATTTACTTTTGTTTATTTGCAGATTACCTCAATAAAAAAAACGCATTTCACCGGGTAGTATGTAAAGTATAAAGGATTAAATAGACTCTTATCTAAAAATTATTTCTAGCTAATGAAGTTTGATAAAAATGCTTGATTTTGTAGAGCTTAAGGCTAATAATTAAGTGCAATAGACGTATAAAGTTATTAACAGGAAGATATTCCACTGGAAACTTCTTCATCTAGCCATTTGGAGTTCAAGAACTCCAGCCAGGACTATCCATTAAGAATCCTATAAGAATCTTCTCAGACAGCCAAGCCGCAATTAAAGCGATCGAAAATTACCAGACTAGCTCTAAGCTGATCTGGGAATGTAAAACACTCCTCACCTAGTTGGCGACATCCAACAGGGTTACACTTGCTTGGGTACCAGGGCACTCTGGTATCAAAGGCAACGAAGAGGCAGACGAACTCGCAAAGGTGGATTAAAGAATGTCATTCATGGGTCCAGAGCTGGCTATAGGCCTACCAAAGTGCATAACACTGGGTAGAATAGCTGAATGGACGCAGAATGAACAAATAAAATCCTGGAATAACTATGCAGGAGGCAAGTTCTCAAAGGTCATGATAAAGAAACCTTTGAAAGAACATAACAAAAGACTTCTAGATCTAAGAAAGAAGGACATGAAAACGCTGGTAGGCCTATTAACAGGACACTGCAATTTGAGGAAACATCTCCAAACTATAGGGAAGAACACACAGTCAGCAGCTTGCAGGAAATGTGGAAGATGAAACTGGCTCCCACGTACTATTTGACTGCCCAGCCATGACTCAAAGTCGTCTCAACTCGCTTGGTCCACCCGGACATGAGCTGGGAAACATACACAGAGATCCAGTTGACTGTCTGCTGAGATTCATATTAGAAGCAGACCTGACCAACTGGAACTGAAATTAAACTGGGGCGCAATAGTCCTTTTAGGACGCAGCGCAGAGGAACTCGCAGGAGAGGCCCCCAGATCATAGGAAAAAAAATCCTTTACCTCATACTAAGTTCTAAGTGATTGATAATCTTTAAATTAAAAAAAAAACTTATTAAGTTGGGGACTTACTACTAACTACTACAACTAACTAAGTTAGTAAGGGTTGCAAGAATGACGTTCATGAACCATCTGGTTTTGATTTTCATCTTAATTTGGTACTTTAAAATTATTCCTTTTGAAAACTATAAATTTTTATCAAATTTCAATAGGTTTGAGTCTATTTTTTTTTATTTTCAAATTAATTGCACAATCTGCATAGAGTTGCAATAACTGTATTCAATCCATAGACAATCACATGTGAGCACTAGTCCCAGTAGATTAGTGCTGTGTAAGTACAAAGATTTTTAACAATCAATAGCGACAATAACAATAATAGTAATTCTTAAAGCAATTACAACTATCATTAAAAACAATCAACAGTAGCAATAAGAATAATAATAGTCTACATAACAATATCAATGCTAAAAATAATGTGAAACATTAATATATAAGTAATATATAAAAATAATGCTATATAATAAGAAATAATAATTTGGTAATAAATAGTTTTAATAGGAATATTTGTTTAGTTACAAAATCTATCAGGCAAATCTATTCCATTCCATTTTGAGTCAATTTTTAAGATTTGAACCCTTTATTACAGGAAAACTAATCTACCGAAATGCATCAAATTTTGGTGATACAAAAGTAAGCAAATAAAGAAGTTGATAAAGTTTGGTTGGGTTCTACAGAAGTTTTTATCGACTTCTTAAAATTCTCATCTCTTGGAAACCGAGCCTCAAGATTATGTGGTTTTAAATGATAACTAATTTGAAAGTATGAATGTTTATTTATGCAGAAAAGGCCAAAAGTTGCAAGTATGTTAAATCAGCCCTGGAAAGATATTTTGATGACACTAAAAAGATGTTTAATTCCTCATAAGGTTCTAGAAGTTTCAAATCAATTGTTCAGTATTCTTTTTTGTTTGCAAAGATTAAACCATTGCTTGATATAAAATTTTTATATGATTTAGGAGTTGATAATGCATTCTTTTTAAAAAATTAACAAATACCTATAATGCTTTGAAAAATCCTTAAAAAAAATATTTTCTTCAAGCTTTGCCTTCTATATCTGTATTATGACTGATGCACCTAATAGGTATGAACATAAATATGCATACAAAAAAAAAAATAATTTAACTAAACAATTATTAATTGTTTATGGTTTTTCCTAAATTTTTAGAAAAATATTTCTGGAAAGTTTTTCCTTAGCTATCAATAAGCTAATCAATATAATATGCTCAGTCAAGTAAACGATGAGCGTCTAGTTAATGATAGTACACACACGTCAATGTACGTGGCTATTAGCCAATGAGATTACAAGATTTTTTAAATTTTTCATTTGTTTTGATTGTTGAAATTTTAAAAATTTGCGAAAGCTCCTCCCATAGTCTATGCTGCTGCATATACGAATTGTACGTATACTGTATAAGCATTGACACGTATATGCATTAACAGCTTATATTATGCATTACAATTAATGAATTAGGTTTCAAAATACTTTAAAAATTAAATTAAATATAAAATTAAGTTAGTTTAGTTAAAGGTTAGTAAAATAATTAATTAAGAATATTTTTTTACAAATAAAATCAATAATATAGCGAATACTATAATGAATTGTAATGATTAAGGTCGAATTTATCAATTTAAAATAAAATAAAATAATTTCTTAATTGAAATATTTTTTAAATATTAAAATTGTAAGAAAGATAGGATCATATTAGTCAATATTTATGTATATATCTGAAATTACTATTTTTTGTATCTAATAAGCACTTGACAATTAGCACGAAAGGGTATTTGTTGCTTTTTTTTCATTATTAAAAAAAATCGGATATATTATAAGGTAATATGTGAAAAAAATATTTTTATAGTGGTGCCAGGAATGTTATATAGTTAAAAAAAATGTTTTTTGAAGAAAAAATCATTTTATTGTAATTCATTAAGCTCTGTAGTGGTTGATTTTTTATTTGAAAAGACATTTTGAACCCCTAAATCATATTAAAATTTTTGATTGATCGGTATAATAAATTCTAAGAAAAATTGCTTTTGGTCTTTTAATTATTACTTTTCTTAAAATAACTAATTAAGATGGAGATTTGAAATCTTCTGGATCTTTGTATTTCATTAGTACCTACCCACACATCCTTTAAGAATCTATCACGAAAATATATTTTTCTAGTCCGATTCACAATATGTTTAGGCCTAAGCTTTTTCAAAAATTACATAAAAAATTTACATATATCTTTTGAAAGAACCATTAGAATTTTTTTTCTGACTTTAAATATTTTTTTAAGTGTTGCATTCTCTATCTGTATTATGCTTGATATATAATCTACATAAATAAGCACTCAAAAAAAGAAATTAATTTCAGGTAAACAAATATTCATTTTTTATAGTTTTTCCTAAAAATTATATTTTTTAAAAAAATATTTTTGGAAAGTTTTTCCTTAACTATCAATTAGGTCATCAATATAATATGATTAGTCTAGTAAGCGATGAGCGTCTAGTTAATGACAGTACACATATGTCAATGTACGTGGCTATTAGCCAATGAGATTGCGAGATTTAAAAATTTTCATTTGTTTTAATTGTTGAAATTTTGAAAATTTGCGAATGCCCCTCCCATAGTCTATACTGCAGCATATACGAATTGTACGTATATTGTGTAAGCAATGACACGTATATGCACTGGCGTCATTCACATTATGCATTACAATTAATGAATTAGGTTTCAAAATAATTTAAAAATAGAGAGCGATAACTTAAAATAAAGTTTATTTCATTGGAAATAATATTTCATTTAAATTAAAGATAAATGAAATAATTATTTGAAAATATCTAAAGAATATCTTCGGAGAATAATGAATTTTTCCACTCTTTATTTAAACCCTTATACATATATTTTGTCCTTGAATAGCCACTAATTAATTACATTGATGAGAATAAACATATTTTTCTTCTAAAAAAATAGTATAAAAAGAACCACCTACACATATTCTTATAAGTTAAAAATGAAGAATTTATATATTTACTTTTCACTACACTTTAAAATCATAAGGAAGTGGTACACCGATAGTTTGAGAGACATTGAACAAAATTTTCAAGAGACTTTATTATGAAAACTAGTTTTTTGAAAAAAATACCATTTCCTCAACTTACTTTACTTATCAAAAGTAAAGTTAACGTCACAAATGCAGTTTTCCTTTCGTACACAGTTTGCCATTTCGAAACGAGCTTTTTTCCTCTAAGCTCTTCAAAACGTGCATGACATTACATCTGAATTAGCTTTATTTAAATTTTGTACACAGAGCTTAAAAGAAACTTCCCCAAACAAAACTCATAACCGTAAGCTACTTGAAGAATGTAATTCCTCTGCATTAATTTCACTGCACTTAAAAAAAATAACGATGAAAAAATTATACTAAGGCCATAAAGAACAAATATTTCAGTATATCATTTAAAAAAATTGATTTAAATTAATTTGAAAAGCATTAAGCAAAAGTTTACATAGTTTTGTTAATTGCAAGTCTTTCTTAATCAAATTTAATTTCTCTTAACATTGTCTTAAAAATTTTTTGAAGTGTTTTTTTTATGTTGGTTTATTACAACTTAAATTCATTTAAGCCGTTTTATTATTTTTTTTAATCTGAGGTGGTCTTAACATATATAATGGCAAAGATTATCAAATAAAAATTCAACAGGGTTAAGGCCTGAAATTTGCGAAGGAAAATAAAATTGTTTTTACCAAATACAACCCACCTAATTGATCGTGTACTTGGGATCGTTGTTCTATATAAAAACCAAATAATTCTTTAGCCTTTTATTGCCCTTTACTTCAAAATTATTTTAAATTTTTTCCAGTCACCAAATTTGGTCATAGTACTTTTCAATGAGATGCAAATTATCTACCACCCCTGTATTTTACAGTAAGAATTAGGTTTTTCAAATATAACATTACCAAACAGGTGTGAAAACAGAACAATTTTTGTCATTAAAAATTATTTTTTCTGACAAACATGTGTCCATATTTTACATAATCATTATTTAATTTTTAGCAGGAAAGTGGACATGAAAGGATTAAAATCCATATACTAATAATTAACTATGCAACGTTTTGGTTCTTTATTTGGCCATCATCAGGCTTCAAAAAAATCATATCAATACAAAACACATGTTTACAAAACTTTTCAGGACATTCTTAATTATGAAATTGCTATTCCTGTAATCATTGCTATGTTGTTTTATTCTTGAATCCAAGAACTGTTTCGCCTGTCCAATATAGCAAAAACCACAGGAACAAGAAATTTTATAAATCACCTAAGACTGTTGTTACCAGTAATCATTCTTATCTTTTGTGATCGAGGATGGTTGGAATAATAATTTAGCAGCCTACCAGAACTCATTACTGATGTAAGGTAATGGTAATCTCATTACTGATTGGTTTATTAAACCTATCAGTTCTGGTAGGCTGCTAAATTATGATTGGGATTGCTGATCACGAATATTTGCTCTATTTAGTCCTTTCATCCTTCTTGGAAGTTCTGGAGTTTATGAGAATTGTCTTTGAAATGAGTTACCATCATTTTATAAAGCGATTTTGGGGATGCAAATTACAAATATTGGGTTCAGGAAGTTTTTCAATATACTTATGGGAAGGCTTAGACGTTATTTTCTGAAGTTATTTCAAAATTTCAAACAAAATTATTTTGCAAAAAATCCAGGAGAATGAATGAATTGCTGATTACGAATAAAATATTTATGAGATTCCCCAACATACTAGAAAGTAGGCATAAACATCATCTTCTCAAATATCATTATAGTTTTTCACATGGATTTTTTTTAAATTCCATATTACGAATATAAGGCTCATGAAGCTCTCCGACATCTTCCGGGGCAAGCGTTCATATTATCTTTAGATATTTTTTTTGAATTTTCAACAAAAGTTCCACAGAATTTCTCGCATTTGTACTGCAGAAAATTTGGAAAATTTGTAGGTACCAGCTAATGAAGAAAGGTTAAAACAAAGTTATAAAACAAGGTTTTTCTTCCTGAAGGACTTTTGAAACGTCTACGAAAAATTATTAGTCGTGTACTTTTTGTTTCAGTGTAAATTTCTTAAGGGTATAACACCGTACATTTAATAATAATTGGAAACATGGTGCGCGACATAAATGTCACGTTGTTGTCCTTTTTTTTTTTTAAATATCCTCGTGGATGTTTCGGCTGGTCGGTATTTTATGGATATTGGCCCCATCGGTATTGCTCCGGCAAAGATTAGCCTTTAACGTAATTTGATAAACATCCAGGGAGTAAGAAAATAATTTGTCATTGCTGGCATTGTTGGAGTGTGGGAGTTCGGGAACGGGTGCGATAAAGGCATAAATTTCTGCACCCTGCAATTATTTTGCACGTATTCCAGATCATAAATAACACCACCACCACCTTACCACCCTCGCCCTGTACGTTTGCTTTCTATGGTGTTGGCGGGGCGTTCAAATATCTATTCGAGCGATTCTCTACGTTCAATTTTAAGTTTCGTAGACGACGGTGTATAGTGCAAGTGTTACCTAGCTTTTAGTTGCTTTAATTGCTCCCCTATTTATCTTTCGATAAGTTTGCACGCTACCCCGTTACATAAAGCATATGTAACTATTTCATATCAACAACCCCCGTGCCACTCTATAGGTGGATGTCCTTGCAAGAAGTAATTTTCCGGACGTATCTACGTACAATTCTTGAATTTCTCGACTCGTTCGACTTTGCAATATTTTGCCGCTTTTAAGCGGCAAAACATTTTATATAATTACTAGTAGTTGCCCGTTGCATTCGCAACTAAAAGTTTTATATCGATAAAATGTTTAATATGAGATAATGTAGAGTTAATCAACAATCGAAATTATAAATTTAATAATCAAAGTGTTGTTAATATATAAAAAAGTTTATCTACAATTAAATTAAGAAATAAAATATAAGTGTTTTTTTTTATAATTTTAATAACAACATTTTAAGAACGTCATTTCACTAAATTAGTATGAAAGTTTAATACTTACGTAGTACTTATACCAAATAGGCGATTTTAAATTTTGGATCGTTTTTCATCAATCAAACTTTTTAAAATCTTTTTTTTTATGAACCAATGGTTGTGATCTCGAGTAATTATATATTCGGCTGAAAAGCATTAAAGTAGCAATTTTTTGCCATATATTTCACTATCAATTCAAATATAAAATCTTCGATAGTAACTTTTTTCGGTATTTAGAACAATTTGAAAACCAATTATTGTTATTGAAATTAAATAAAATATTTGAATTAACTTCCACGCTTTCCACCTATTTCCAACAATTTTGTATGTACAACGTCCAAATGTGAAAAATCGAATAGTTTTTTAGTCATGTTAACTAACTTAAAGAAGGTCATAATTTTTTTTCGTTTTACATTGTTTTTTCAAATATAAGTGCACATTTGTGTCGATGAAATTTGGAAAGTGTTTTCCATATACGATGCAGATATATAATAAGAAAGGGTTTTTGAAAATTTCTCCCCGAAAAGAGTGAAAAACGGTAGCAAAGTTTGTAAGGGATAACGTTTAATAATTAATCGAAATTTCAAATTTAATAATCAATCAAAGTCCGTTAAAAACGAAACGTTATTACTGCTTAATATAAAACACAGTTGATTTATTATTAGAAACAAAAACTTAGAGTCTGCTTAAAAATCTTAACTCTGATAAGTAGATATATCTGAAACGGTTAAGTTAAGTTTATAAATGAGCATTATCCTTTTTGTGGCTTTCACATATTGTAAACCTGAAAATTCGAAATACGTATTCACAAATAAATACATTTGTGAGTGAGTATTCCTTCCAACATTTTGAATGCGTAAGTGGGGATCATAGAGCGCATGCGTATAGCCTATTCTGCACGCACGGTCAGTAAGATAGTCAATTTATATATAAGATATTAAAATATTCCCGTATAGTTCCGGACAAATAAAAGACAAACATCTTGTTTGTGTGATGGCAAATATAAAATTTTATGGGCTTAAATATGTTTTGTAACAAAACGATGGGAACGGGTGGAAAAAAAAATACGGAAAATGCGTGGCTTTTTAATAAATAAAAGGACAAGAAGTTTTATGTTTTTCATTTAAGTCGAAATATCTAGTCAACGGAAAGCTCTTTAAGCTCTGTTTAGAGTTCAACTTTGGCTGTTATGTGTACCAAAAAAAAATAGAGTTGAGGAGGATTTAAGGGGATGGTGTATTATTTGATGGAATGTCAAGGAAATTGAGCGGATTAGATTTTATATTTTGTTTCACAATCAAGTCTTTTTTGTGAATAACAAAGCTCAGTAAGCTTAAAAGCAGCGAACTACTCGTACAGGCTTTGGATTTGGGGATTATTTGAAAATTTTCTTAATAGTTGAATTTGTATGAGGGAAATACGACGCCTGTAAATCTTTTAAGGCATTTACACGAATATAAATGGTGCCACGATTTATATATGTGATTCAATTTGATTTTTGATGAAGTTTCTCTCTTCTCGTGTTTTGTCTAACTTTGCTTTGGCTCATTTTCGTGAGATGTTTACGAGAGACTTTTTGGAAATAATCAGAATATAAAAGTAGCTTTTGTAGCATAACTGGAGCTTTATGAAAGACGACGTATATAACAACACAAAAGTCATCATAAATTATAAATGAATTTAATATGAAAATAAAAGTCACATAAGTCACCAAAACTATGGAGGAAATATGAACCGATTTTTTTTCTTTTTTCAAGGCCTATAACATAATTTAAACGCTAAAAAAGATTAAAAGAATTCAAAACAAGAATTTGATCAAGAATTTATCCTTAAGTTATTTTATTAATCATTTCTTATTAACCATTTCTTAAGAAAGAATAAATTATCCAATTACAAGTCATTAAAACTATCATAAAAGAATATTAGAAATTAATTGCTTCAAATTTCAACTTTTCATTCTTCGAAAAGCACTCTCATAAAAAAAAAAAACGTAGCAACAATGTTTCCCTCAAACGACTTTAGTTATTTGTGCATTGCGCTTAGGTGCATTGCAACCAGATGCATTTTATCGATATTAGAAAATTGTGTTCCCAATAAATTGGGAGATTTTCATTTTACTTTGTTTAAAACATTGCCAACCAACCAACCAAACGAAAATGAAAGAAAATAATCAAATCCAACAGACGTAGAGTGGTCAAAAAGTTTGCAGGTTTTTCCGAAAAGAAAATTCACAGAATAAATTTAACAATATATATAAATCCACACTTATAGTACAAGTCGTAAAAGTTGTAAATCCTCACAAAAGTTGCGAACGCATTAAGTTTGTTTGAGACAACATTACGTTTGGACATTTAAAGTTAAAATTTTGCAAGAAATAATCAGAGTTTCGATAAGTTCTGTAGTAATATATGTAGTTTTAAGTAATTTTTTTTTAAATATTTTCTACTTTTGTCACTAAGTGACTCACTGATAAGCTCAAATTGTTATAGTGAGCCAAGGTTTATAAAATACACAGGTGAATATATATTATAAACCTTGATAGTGAGCACTTAAAATGCTCTGTCTGCACCAAATTATTTAGTGACTGTTCAGTAATTGTCCCCGACCAGATATTTTTTTAACAATTAAATTTATACATAATAATAAACTCTTAAAAACAGCCAACTCTTTAAAAATAGCCATAGAAGACTGCAAATTTCATCCTTCACTTGATATACAACGATTTAAAAGTAATATCAAACTTGAATCAGTTGTATAAAGATATTACATTCGTTAGGATATCAAGTTAATGATAGCTTTATAGAAAGTATATGGATTTATAAAACCAGAAGCCCCAAAAGATTTTTGGCTAGTTTGATTTTTCCTCTGTATCGTGGCTGCTAATAATCCAGTTGTACAAAGGGGCGGTATTGGCATCAAGAAATATAATGCCAGGTATACTAGACTGGGACAAAAAAATCGACTATTTTTTTTTGAAAAATATATCGAAAATATTTTTCAAGGCAACAAAAAAAAATATCGATAAGATTTGAGCCCTTAATATTAATATTAAGAGGTCTATTTTAATTTCGATTTTTTATTTGTGCTTTCATTTTTACTTCAATGCTGTCAAACTATCAAGGTAAAAACTATCATCTGTACATATATTTATAGAAAATTAAATTTCCTACAAAAAACGTCTCTTTAAAAATTTTCCCCAGACACGCCGTTTATAAAGAATCAAGCTTTAAACATTGATATAATTTTTAAATTTATCTTCTTTATTTTGGAATTTTGTAACTAACGGACAAATAAATATATAGAAATAAACAATATAGATTCTCAAAGGGAATTTAATGGTCAACAATAAAAGTCTTTAAATGTTTTTACATAAAATCGCTCTTTCAATAGTTATTCACAATTAAAGTTGAAAGAAAAATTAAATTATTGTATTTTTTCGTTGTTGAACCAATTTTGAAAGAATGATTTTAAGTAAAAATGTTAAGAGACCTTTTTTGTAGAGTATTTAATTCCCTTTATGGATCTATATTGTTCATTTCTATATATGTATTTGTTCGTTAGTTACAAAATTCCAAAGTAAAGAAGATATTTATTTAAAAATTATATGAATGATTATACGGAAACGGCTTGTCTGGCAAAAATTTTCAAAAAGACGTTTTTTGTAGGGAATTTAATTTTTTATAAATATATGTGCAGATAATTTTTTTCGCCCTGATAGTTTGAAAGTATTGACGCAAAAATGAAAGTACAAATAATTTTATCCAAAACCAATTTTTTCTCATTCAGTGGGACAAATTGATATTTTACATCATTGAAAATTATCATGTTATCAATCTTATCGCTTGAAATATCTAAATTTCATAATATATCCAAACCTATTCTCGGTTAACAGCTATTTATTACACAAAAACGTATTTCTACTTTAATATTATTAATTTAATATTTCATTCAACTTTAATTTTGAATAACTTTTGAAAGCGTGATTTTATGTCAAACGTTAAGAGACCTTTCTTGTACAGCATTAAATTTTCTTCAAGAATCTATATTGTACATTTCTAAATATTTATTTGTTCGTTAGTTACAAAATTTCAAAATAAAGAAGATATTTGTTTAAAAAATTATATCAATGTTTAAAGCTTGATTATTTGAAAACGGCGTGTCTGGCGAAAATTTTCACAAAGACGTTTTTTGTAGGGAATTTAATTTTCTATAATTATATGTACAAATGATTTTTTTTTACCTTGATAGTTAGACAGCGTTGACGCAAAAATGAAAGCACAAATAAAAAATCGAAATTAAAATAGACCTCTTAATATTAATATTAAGGGCTGAAACCTTATCGATATTTTTTTTGTCACCTTGAACAATATTTTCGATATGCTTTTCCAAAAAAAAAAATAGTCGATTTTATTTGGCCCAGTCTAGTATACCTGTCATTATATTTCTTGATGCCGATTCCGCCTCCTTGTACGACTGGATGGCAGGTGCCAGGCTGATTTTAAGTAGTTAAAGTGATTTTTATTTTACTTTTGTTAAGAAATTTTTTGGCTTGAAACTTTTTTAGTCAAGAATATAATGCATCTATAATGCTCTTTCTTGCTAATTTACAGTGCATAGTTCATAAAAAATACTGGTATACTTCCTATAACACGGTAAATAGATTCCTAGAAAATGCTGATTTTTATGAAACCTAGAGTCAATACCAAAAGATGGGTTACGTTCCGAAAACAGATTAAATAATCAGTCAAGAACTATTTCACGTTTATTTAAAGTTATTCTCTTTTTAATAAAATATCTTTAAAAAATCTTTTATTTCGGCTACTAGGCTTTACTTGGACAAGGTAGTTGTTTCAAAATTGATCTAGACAGTGGAATTTTCAGTTTTTTTTTTTTTTTTTTTTGTAAAAAGGCTCGCATTTAACAAAAAAAACTCTAAACTTTCAGTTACGTTTAAGAAGGTTCTCTCATGTGATGGGTTTATAATAGAAGCATCGAAAAACTCTGGATATGTTTTTTTATAACAAAATTATACCAAAAAAAAAAACTCGAAATAGCAACTTTTTTTCAAATATCCACCAAAAACCCATTTTTTCTATATTTTCAATTGATTCTAGTTTAATTCTTTGGTGGTGACTTCATTTTTAAAGTAGAGGTTAGTTATACCTGTCTGAAAATTAATTTTGTCAAATTCTTTCATTCGTATTATTTTAATTTAAAAGGAAAGTTGGAAAATTCAACCTCTATCATCAGGTGTGTGCAGTTTGTTGTATGAATGTGTGTGGCATTCGTCTCGAATACTTTCGTCGGCATTTTCAAAATGTCCCTCATGCTTCCACCCGTGGACATACTTGCCTTAATTAGTTGGACTTTGTGAATGCCAACGATTCTGATGAACTTTGGTCGAGATGTGTGACACAATGGAGCAGTATTCCGAACCAGGTATTCCGAATACACGAGATTTTCTTCTAAACTTCAACTATGTTTTGCATCGATTTGTCCGAGAAAATCTCCCGCCATTCCACCCCCCCCACACACATTTTCAATATATGCCAAAACATAAACCTCCACCTCCCCCCCGAAAACTCGTTCAATATTCATATTTTGTTATTATTTTCGAGTATGTCAGTCGAGTTGGGTTGACAAGTCGAGCTGATAAGAAGCTTATAAGTATTTCCCATTCGTTTCGCTTGAAAATCGATCCGAGCACAAGAACCACACTACAGTTTGTTTTTTTTTCCTGGGAAATTCACGAAGAAAAATGGAAAACGGTTTGTTTTGGTTAAAATTTTCATGTGGTCAAATAATAAAATGGGAACAAGAAAAATGTCACATATTAAAGTTATTAAATTTGCGAGCGTTTGCTCGCCATGGTACGAGAGGAAATTCTTTGAAAAAATTACACATTGGCTTTGCTTGAAATATCGTTTTTCGTTGATTTAATATAATATTTTCGAGTGAAGAGAGTTCGGGAAAACCTTCATAAATTTTCTTATATATTTCACGACCACAAAAGACCATTGGAGTTATAGTATTGAATGGATTGTTGAAGGAAATTTAACTTAGAGGCTGGCGATCGTTTTCAATAAGGATGGCGAATTGTATGGTGAACGGTCGAGCGAATGCCAACGATGACTGTGTATGTGAGTCAGTGTATATGTGCTTTTCGCCAATATGTCCGTATTATATATTACATATCACATTTTTTGCCCACTGACATTTTCATGAAAGAATGAAATCTTTAGTTCTTTTTTCTTTGGTCCGTTCGCTCGATTCTTAATAATATATGAATTTATGTTGCATCTCAGTTCCATTCAGATGCATAAAGTTCAACTTGTGATAAATTGAACTTTAAATACAATACATTTCGATGCACAATCAATTCTATTGATTCCTATTCGAAAATCTTATTCGAATAAAACCTTTGGGGAAAATGAATTTGTTATTTTCAGTTACAAATCTTTATTTATCAACATATGGAAACTTTTAATTTCTTCGTAAAATTTTTAAGGGAATATAGATGAAAAAAAGCACATGTGTGCAGTTTAGACGCAGTAAAAGTGCAACACTCAAAAAAGATGAACTTCAAGATATGTGAAACGAATGTAGATTTTATGAGTAGGATTATTTTACGATTTATTAACATATATCTAAACTAGCTGATCCCCACAACTTCGTCTGCGTAACGTAGGTGTAGATAATGTTTTCTTTTCAAATTTGCCATTTGTAGTAGTATATGAAAATTTTTATTTTTCTTATTTCTTTTACGAAAAACATAATCATACCTGAAAACACTATTTTGTCGACTTCAAAAAGACACATTTAATAAACTGTTGCAAAGAATAAAATTGTTCTATGTAATAATCAATTCATTTTCAAAAAATATTTATAAATATCTAAAAACAGTATATCTATTGCGTAGAGCTACGGTAGGTATACCTACCATAGACCAAATAATCTGTAAATCAATCAGCATCTATACATAAATAAAAAATATCGCCAGGTTCAATAAAGTTGGTCTTAATTATAAGTAAAGAGCGACCATGCGACATTTTTCAAATAATTTACATTTTTAAACTTGTGATATCTTTCGAATGGAATATTCAAATTGAATAACTCAAAAAGTTATATAATGGTATTGAAGCAAACTTAAATATGAAGTCATTTATTTTGATAAGGATTAATCCCAAAGTATAAATAAAAGAGCTTTTATAGCGGTGGCATTTATATATACTTTTTAAAATGAAAAAACACTTATTGTGACATAACTATACTAGTTAGACATATGCTGTCGCTCTATTTTTTGTATATAATGATATGTTCTGCAAAACTTTACTACAGTATTTTGTTCTATAACCAATAGTTTTCACAGCGAACGCGATAAAAGAATGTTTTTTGTTAAGTTTTTCAGACCTAGGGTTACATTATTGGAGTTTTAGTATGAATCCCTAACTTTTTTGAAAATTTAATATAGCCTATGTTCACCGGAAATAGTGTAGCTTCCCAACAGTGAAAGAATTTTTCAAATCGGTCAAGTAGTTTCGGAGCCTATTTAAAGCAAACAAACAATCAAATCTTTTCTCTTTATAATAATATATAGATATAGATATATAGATAAATAATAGAAAGTCGTGTTAATTACACTATTTATAACTCAAGAACGGCTGGACCAATTTTCATGAAATTGTCTATGTATATTCGGTAGGCATGGGAATCGGATATAAAGAATATTTTATAACTCTAGAAGATTAAGATGTCCCTCGACATCTTCTGCAAATTTTTACGCTTACATGCCTATATACCTACTATTTGTAATTATTGATGCCTGTGATTTATTTTGAAAAACGCTTAGCAACGTTTGGAAAATATTTAAGCACTAACTAGCATCATTTTCACTATTTTGCACAGTTGAATCATTATTAAACGTATAAGAACTATTATTTTTCTTATTTAATAATGTTTTTCGGCGTGCCCGAAATTCACGAACACTTTTTGTTGAATCTTTTGACGTCTTTATAGCCTTGTTTTCTTCTTTTTTTTTGATTTTCATGACAATAATCCGTATTCATTTACGATAAACTTGAAAATTAATTTTATTAAAATAATGAAATATTAATACTCACAATTATAATAAGCAATTTAACATGGTTGTTATTGGTTACTATGAAAACCATTCTCAAGTAGCGTAATACGCAGGCGTGCACAACCATAAGAAATACTAATATTTCCTACCTCATTCTCTCTCATGTTAAATCTTATAGATTTATGTATATGTTTCTCTTTTTATTGCTGCTTTTCGTTTCATAAAATTTCAAGTCACAACGATGTAAAGAAGTTTCCACTTCAATTATACTGTTATTTGAGTTTACTCGACTCACTTTTCCAGCAAAGTTATTTTTGGATCCGAAAAGCCCGGGAAATTGCGTTGAAAAAACCAAACACTTAGATCGCTGATTATTTTTTTTCGATGAAAAAATGGCAAATAATCAATAATATCCCCGCGATTTCATTAAGTTATCATGACAATTAAACGTGTCATTAGTTTGCAGAATTCCGTGACACAAAAGCGACTCACTACTCATACACCATTGAACTGATTAATAAGGGGACAATATCTATTGAAATCAACCCTTCCTTATTTGGCCGAACACTGGAACAGGAATTTTAAATTTCCGACATCAATTATGCAGGAATCCTCATCAATGCATATGTGCAACTCGGCTCAAGATAATGCATAATGCATATAGGTGGGTACTGGAGACCCGAGACGGTTCAGTGCTTTTGAACTTAACAGCACGACGACCGAATTTGTTAATAAACTTTCTACCCCCTCAACGTGGTTGTACTAGTCTGCATTTCGCAACAAATAAATCAGTCGTAGACGATATCGAAGGTTACGCCACTGCAATAAATAAATATCAGTTGAGAAATGCTTCATCAGTTTCAACCCCTTGTATACACTTTTCCCTTAGAACCCCATATCTACCACCTGCATCTGTATTATTAGTTTTTTTCTTTAGAATTAATTTAAAATCTAACTTAAAGTTTTCATCGTAAATAATAGAATCAGACACTTAGTTGTAATAAAGGTCTTATTTACAAATAAGAGTTAATGTTAGGCCAACATCTCCTGGGGATGCAATATTAAATTTTCCAAGTTTACCCAAGTCGGCTCGGCTTCGTCTTCACTCCGTGCCCGTCTGATATCATAATAATGTCTAGACATTTCCGTTTCTCTGTCTTCATTAAACAATAATGCCGGATTGCAAGAAAGTTTGACAGAAATCTTTAGGACGTTGGTGTGTGCTGTTTCTAAATGATGTTAACTTTTTACGTATAAAAATTTATGACAAGCCTATGGTTTTTATGCGTCTTTATGGTGAAAATTGTTCCGGAAAATTATTGAATTTTCTTAACTTTTAGATCGAAACTTTTTTAGTGAAAGAAAAATTTGAGTGCTAATTTTTTACCGAAGTTCTGATTTTCCTTCGATTAATTATAAAATTAAAGCGTATGAAACAGCAATGAAAAACATTAATGATTTTGATTCCCAAAAAATCTATCAATTATTTATTAAAATTGAAGTTTGCCACTAAAATTTCTTTTAATCTTCTATTATTATAAAGAGGAAAGATTTGATTGTTTGTTTGCTTTGAATAGGCTCCGAAACTACTTGACCGATTTGAAAAATTCTTTCACTGTTGGAAAGCTACACTATTTCCGGTGAACATAGGCTATATTAAATTTTCAAAAAAGTTAGGGATCCATACTAAAACTCCAATAATGTAACCCTAGGTCTGAAAAAATTACCAAAAAACATTCTTTTATCGCGTGCGCTGCGAAAACTATTGGTTATAGAACAAAATAATGTGGTACGATTTTGTAGAACATATCATTATCTACAAAAAATTAAGCAACAGCATATGTCTAACTATTATAGTTATGTCACAAAAAGTGTTTTTTCATTTTAAAAAATATTTATAAATGCCACCGTTATAAAAGCTCTTTTATTTATACTTTGGGATTAATCCTAATCAAAATAAATGACTTCATATTTAAGTTTGCTTCAATACCATTATATAAAATTTTGAGTTATTCAATTTGAACATTCCATTTGAAAGATATCACAAGTTTAAAAATGTAAGTTATTTGTAAAATATCGCATGGTCACCCCATTTTACTTATAATTAAGACCAACTTTATTGAACTTGGCGATATTTTTTATTTATGTATAGATGCTGATTGATTTACAGATTATTTGGTCTACGGTAGGTATACCTACAAACACCTGGGGTGTACCCCAAACTTTGTATGGGGTTGTTAATGTTTTATTAATATAAATATTTTACTGGTCAATAAACGTATTACTACAAATAGTAAATAATACAAAAGCGATACCTGATCATGAGAGTGGGTACCTATATTTATTAGAAAAATATGTAGACTTGATTTTAGCCAATCTTAATGAGGATTCTAATACTTTCCTTATAAAAGAGTATTTTTCTATTTTTATTATAAAAAAAAAATAGATTTATTTTTAATTTTAAATTTGAAACATTTAATTTGCATTAAATCATTTTAAATAGTTAATATTTGATAGTTAAAGTTTCATATAGAAATTCATTGGAAATAATATTATTTCCCAGCGCTTTGGGGGATACAATATTAACTCAATACACTCATAAAACTTTTTGACGAATTTTCCCAAACTAAAACTGAAACAATTAAAACTTTATTGTAACAATTAAAAATAAAGCACTGTATAGAAATTTCGTTATTAATTTGTCACCGAAATACAAACTGTTGCGACACAAAATTATTAATCACCTTCCCGAATATATTTCGTTAAAAATTTTTGATGATTTCAATTAAATTTTCACCGGAAATGCCACATGAAAGCATTGGCCTTAAATAAATGAAATCTGATCCCAATTTCCCATCTCTTTTGCATGTATTCTATAGTATGAATCTCATAAAACCTCCAACCATTGTCGCCGACTCCAGGCATTGTGTCCTGAGTTCGAGACTCGAACCCCATGAATTTTCCATCGTAAAAAATATGAATTATACTTTATCATTTCTCATGGCGATCTATTATTTTTACTTGACTCTGATTCTGTATTTGGCCCAGTCGGTTAATGTTTCAAGCCACCATAAATCATTGATAACATATCCAACGATAATGCATCAAGCTAAATACATATTTCGCAATACTTTGCACGTTAATTATACCCTACCCCACATCTCCCATTTTCTTTGCCACAATAAAAATAATAATAATAATAATAGTTCCACGGAAAAAGTTTATATTCACGTCCAAAAAAATTCGGAAAATTTATGTCTATATGCTTTAGGTGAAATGCTTCGAAGACCAAGATTTAGCAACGGACAATATTTCATGCAGACAATTACTTGCGAGACCATTATGCTTCTATATATACTAATAATAAAAATGAGAAGGAAAACTTATTAAAAAAATGTATATAAATGAAGAGCTTTTAAGCTTCACTCGCGTAAATTTATTACAAGGCCACACCAAAAAAAAAAAAAAATAATGTTGATTTCACCCCTGTCACAATTACGCACTAAAATTAAACGTAGGATGACTTTTGATGTTTGACCCTTGTCAAGCTCAAATTATTATATTGCAAAACTAACACATATACCAAAATTATATATATATATATATATATATATATATATATATATATATATATATATATTTTATATATATATATATATATATACATAATTTTCTTGATAAAACTATAAGCGGGCTACGGCCGTTATAGGCTTATAGTTTTATCAAGAAAATTTTTCTTCGCAAAAAATCATTGAAAATTCTAAACTTTATATAATTTTGTGGTTAAGTCGCCGAAAAAAGAAAGTGAAAAGCATAAAATCAAGGGTTGGAATTCAAATTTTTGTATTCAAGACTGACATCTAACTATGATTGACTGATATTGGTAACGCCCTCTCTTTGTTGTCGTTTTGGTTCGCCAAGCGATTTGCGATCTCACAGCTGTGATTGACTTTTGTTGGAAACGCCCCCTCAACACTTTCTTCAAGGTTCGTCCACTGATATTCGATCATCCAGCTATGATTAGCTGTTGAAGCATACGCCTCCTATACGGTACTTTCAATGTTCACCCACTGATATTCGATCATCAAACTGTGGTTGAATGGTATTAGGAACGCCCTCTCTTTGTTTTCTGTTTAAATCGCCCAGTAATTTGCGATCTTACAGCTGTGATTGACTGTTGATGGAAACGCCCTCTTAACGTTTTCTTTAAGGTTCGTCCACTGATACTTGATCATCCAGCTGTGATGTGTTGCTTGATAAAACTATAAGTGAGCTGTGACTGCCCCCTATTTTGGCCGCTGCACCCCTGCTAGTACAGCCCTGGTCATACGACTTAAATAATAGTTCCTATAGTTGATGTAATTTTTCAATAAATATTTTTTTTTGTACTATGAGTTATGCTATTTTACATATTTTTTTTGAACTTTTTAATAGTTGAAATTTTTTATTGGTAAATTTAAATACATGATAAAATTCAGATCTCGGCTTTTATTTTTTTAAAAAAGAAGACAATTCAGGTTGCTTAAGATCGTTTTTTTTATTTAATATTTTTATTATTCAATTAGCTACGTTTCGTTACGTATCGTAACTTCATCAGGCTTTTATAAAAAATACAAATAACTAAATACGGAAATTTCAAAACTACAATAATAAACATAGAATATAGATAATATAATATATTTGTAATACAATAATGTATGACATATTTTGTAATTATTTTAATTTTTGATAGAAGCCTGATGAAGTTTTGATACATAACGAAACGTAGCTAATTGAATAGTAAAAATATAAAATAAAAAAACCGATCTTAAACAACCTGAATTGTCTTCTTATTTAAGAAAAAAAAAGAAAAATTTAAATTTTAGTTTCTTGTTTTCCACTTGGGTATAATTTTCAAGTTTATACAGAATGATAAAATCAACACAACTAGATGATAATTGACTATTTTGTGAAAAGAATAACTATTATCAATAATGGAGATTGCATTTAAATGGTACCAAATCAAGCAATAAAAAAAATCACATTTTCCTTTTACATAACAAAGCTGAGATCATTTTTATTTTACTATAAAATTTAATACATTTATAATATTTGATACGTGTATTCTAGAATCTTCTTGTGTATAATTGACAATAAATATTCTTGATTTTTTTTTTAACAAATACAAATTTTAACTGTTTTTTCTTTAAAAATTATTGAAAAATTTATATTGAAATTCATTGTGTTCTTCTTATTCTTTCGTTCAAACCTTCCCTGTCTTTCCCAAATTCTTTCTGAGATAATTTGTTTTTAACAATGTCTAATTTTTAATGAATACTACATCTAAGTTAGATATAGATTTTTTTTTATTTTAAAATTAATTTTTTGGTGTTTCTTTTTCGCAGGTTTTCTTGAAAAAGAAAAAAATCATCTGAGCTGAATATCCAGTACCGTTGCCAATAACTTTGGCTCCATTTTCGAGGACTTGGAGTTCAGAAGGAGAAAGGAAGTTTTTGGGGAATTGAAGATAGTGTTTAAGTGCAGCAAAATGGTGTAATAATAAATATAACAAGTTAAAGTCGTGATTGGTTTCTGAACTTATAAAAAAAATTATTGAGGAATATTTCTTAAAGTGTTTTTAATATTTTTTGGTTCGTTTATTTATCCTTGCTAAAAATTAGGGTGAATATAAGAACTGCCTGAAGTGCTTGTATAAAAAACAGTGATTTATTTTTTTAAGCTTTTAATTAAAAGGATCTTGTGTTAGTGTTTAAGTGTTTATAATAGTAGTTTCTTATGAATGTTTATAATAGTAAAAAAAGCTCTTAATTTAATATTACTATACTTAAGAAAAACATTTTCTCTTTGTGCTTAGAAAATCAAAATTTGTTATTTAATAGTACTTTTTTATTAGTTTCAATGAAAGGATCCGTAAAGTTCAGAATTTTCAGGAAATATTTTCTTCAAAGGAATATTTGAAGAAACATTCTCCTTTTATTCTGAATTTAAAAGATCCTTTACGGATATAGTTGGTAATTATAAGATATACGGAAGTTAAAAATGTAAATTATATTTTTATTGCAATGTAACGATTAAAAAATAAATAAATTTTAATTCAAAATATTTTTGAGTATTTTCTTTGCTTTGCACCACTTAGACTTCATTTATCTTTCAGATACTAGAAGAAAAAGTTTAAGAACCACTTGGTTACTTTTCGATGTCCTTATTCGTTTTTTCCGTTATTTAGAATCTTTATATTATCTAATATACACATTGGTCAATGATAAATGTTTTTTTTTTTGGGAAATAAAGGACGAAGGACCTTAAAATTATACCATGTGGTTCGAAAACTTTTCTGGGCTTAACACGGAGCAGCTATGGTTCGAATATTTTTATGGATCGAAAATTGTTTTCAATTTTCTACAAATCTCATAAGAATTGTTCATATATGAGTTTTAACGTCATTTAAATATATCTTCTAATGGCCGAGACGTCTGGGTCACCGTTCGATATGGAGCAGAGGATCGCTGGTTCGGAACCCGAAGGGGGTAAGTGTTTTTTCTTATTTATAATAATTGATTTCTATTCCTTTCAGCTAATAATATATATAATTAACATTTATAATTGTTTCCAGACATTGCTTGATCGAAATATTCGATCGATAAATTCCAACCTTTCCGGGGTTGGAAATGATCGATCGATGAGATATATTTTTCAATTTTATTTTTGCACACTGTGACGTCATATTGACGTCACTTAATTTCGAGCGGAGAAAATTCCTCGAAAAATGGGGGAGGAGGATATCGAATTTTTGATTTTTATGAAATAGGATTTCGGGAGTGGCATCACCACGTTGTTGGAGGCCTAAAAAACATATCCTTCAATTGAATTTTACTTTTTTTTGGGGGAAATTTTTCGGCCTAGATTTCAGAAATTCTCAACAATAGGCCAAAATCGGCACTTTTTCTCACTTTTTGCAACTTTAACGTCGATTTGTGCGTTAAGTATCGATTGTACGGTAACGAGTGATAGCTCATTCGATAGCGCTTGAATTACTCTATCGATAAATGTGGAATTGGTCCCGGAAAAGCTTCAAGGGAAAAACTTTTTTTTCAACTTTTCAGAAATTGAAAATCTACCACCAAATGCCTGTCGATTTTATAAAATATTTGTTAAAAATTTTAAGTAGAATTTCTCAATGCAATTCTAACCACAAATGCATTATGATACGATCGAAGGTATTATATTAAAAAAATATGAACTTTTCGATAACCATAAACGAATTTTACGCAATTAAAAATATTCGTATTGTACGTCATAATGCAATGCAAAAGTAAATTGTTTTCTTGCAAAAAAGGATGAAGGACTTACAAATTTTACAATGTGGTTGGACAACTTTTCCGAACGTAACATGAAGACGAGATGATTCAAATTGTTCCGGGAAATTCCAGGAAAATCGTTCGATTTTAAAAAATTATACTTAATTAATTCAAGATTAATATGTTTATATTATGTAAGATAATGCTATTCAAATACTAATGTGTTATTCTCGAAAAAAAGGATGAAGGACTATAAAATGTTATAATGTCATAAGTCCAATTTTCCGGGATTTACATGGAGCAGCTATGGTTAAAATATTTTTGGAAAATTCCAATTCCTTCAATCGAAAAAATTTTTCAAGTTTCGATCAATGAAGAAATCTTTATATATGAGTTTTAACGATCAATAAATATATCTTCCAATGGCCGAATCGATAAGCGCACGGAATATGTTATAAACGGAAAGACGATGGATCGATCCCCCGATAAGGTAAAAGATTTTTATATTTCTACTAACCAATTTCTAATAAATATCTATTCGTTACAGCTTAAATTACCACTTTCGATCGTTAATAATTATCTTAACGTTAGTTTCAGCCGAATAATTCGATCATCACTTCCAACCTTTCGGGGTTGAGAAGTGATCGATCGATTACGTATTTTATTTTTATTTTCGTGACGTCATTTCTTATATGACGTCATCACATATATGCCGTCATTTCATTTGTGACGTCATCAATTTCGAATTTTTGTTTTTCGGGTTATAGGATTCTCGGAATCGCTTAGTTACGTCACGGGAAGCCTAAAAAACATTTCCTATAGTGATTTTTTTTCGTTTTTTTTCAAAAAATTTTCGGCCAAAATTCTGAAGAATCGCTAAAATCGGCCAAAATCGGCACTTTTTTTCACTTTTTCCAACTTTAACGTCGTTTTTGGCGAAAACTATCGATCGTAGGATAACGATAGTAGGCTCATTCGATAGCGCTTGAATTACTCTATCGATGGTGTAAATTTGGTCCCGAAAAACCCTAAAGGAAAAAACTTTTTTTTTCAACTTTGCAGAAATTGAAAATCCTCGATGAAACGGTGGTCGATTTTAAAAAATATTTTTCGAAAATTTTTTTGTCGAATTTCTCGATGAAATTCACAGCGTAGGTGCAAAACGTTACGATTGAAGCGAATATCTAAAAAAAAAATAGCTATTCGATACCCTTCATCGAATTTTTCGATAAAACAAGTTAATATATGCAAAGTATTAAGACGTTCATTAAAAATTTCATTATCGTAAAATTCGATGATGGATATCGAATAGCTATAAAATTTTTAGATATTCGCTTCAATCGTAACGTTTTGCACCTATGCTGTGAATTTCATCGAGAAATTCGACAAAAAAATTTTCGAAAAATATTTTTTAAAATCGACCACCGTTTCATCGAGGATTTTCAATTTCTGCAAAGTTGAAAAAAAAAGTTTTTTCCTTTAGGGTTTTTCGGGACCAAATTTACACCATCGATAGAGTAATTCAAGCGCTATCGAATGAGCCTACTATCGTTATCCTACGATCGATAGTTTTCGCCAAAAACGACGTTAAAGTTGGAAAAAGTGAAAAAAAGTGCCGATTTTGGCCGATTTTAGCGATTCTTCAGAATTTTGGCCGAAAATTTTTTGAAAAAAAACGAAAAAAAATCACTATAGGAAATGTTTTTTAGGCTTCCCGTGACGTAACTAAGCGATTCCGAGAATCCTATAACCCGAAAAACAAAAATTCGAATTTTTTTCGGGGATGACGTCACATATGAGATGACGTCACATATGAAATGACGTCATATATGTGATGACGTCATATAAGAAATTACGTCACGAAAATAAAAATAAAATACGTAATCGATCGATCACTTCTCAACCCCGAAAGGTTGGAAGTGATGATCGAATTATTCGGCTGAAACTAACGTTAAGATAATTATTAACGATCGAAAGTGATAACTTAAGGCTGTAACGAATATATAGAAATTAGAAATTTGTTAGTAGAAATATAAAAATCTTTTACCTTATCGGGGGATCGATCCATCGTCTTTCCGTTTATAACATATTCCGTGCGCTTATCGATTCGGCCATTGGAAGATATATGTATTGATCGTTTAAATTCATATATAAAGATTTCTTCATTGATGGAAACTTGAAAAATTTTTTCGATCGAAAGAATTGGAATTTCCCAAAAATATTTTAACTATAGCTGCTCCATGTTAATCCCGGAAAATTTGACTAAAGACATTGTAACATTTTATAGTCCTTCATCCTTTTTTTGAGAAAAACACATTAGTACGTGAATAGCATTATCTTACATAATATAAACATATTTATCTTGAATTAATTAATTATATTTTTTTAAAATGCAACGATTTTCTTGGAATTTCCCGGAAAAATTTGAAACATAGCTTCTTCATGTTACTTTCGGAAAAGTTGTCTAACCACATTGCAACATTTTTAGGTCCTTCATCCTTTTTTGCAAGAAAACATTTTACATTTGAATTGCTTTATGACGTATAATACGAATATTTTTAATTGCGTTAAATTCGTTTATGGGTATCGAAAAGTGAACAGTTTTTAAATATTCGCTTCAATCGTAACGTTTTGCACCTATGCTGTGAATTTCATCGAGAAATTCGACAAAAAAATTTTCTAAAAATATTTTTTAAAATCGGCCACCGTTTCATCGACGATTTTTAATTTTTGAAAACTTGAAAACAAAAGTTTTTTACCTTAAGCTTTTCCGGGACCAAATTAACACCATCGATAGAGTAATTCAAGCGCTATCGAATGAGCCTACTATCGTTAACCTACGATCGATAGTTTTCGCTTAAAACGACGTTAAAGTTGGAAAAAGTGAAAAAAAGTACCGTTTTTAGCCGATTTTTGCGATTCTTCAGAATTTTGGCCGAATTTTTTTTGAAAAAAAAACGAAAAAAAATCACTATAGGAAATGTTTTTTAGGCTTCCCGTGACGTAACTAAGCGATTCCGAGAATCCTATAACCCGAAAAACGAAAATTAGAAATTTTTTCGAGGATGACGTCAGATATGAGATGACGTCACATATGAAATGACGTCATATATGTGATGACGTCATATAAGAAATGACGTCACGAAAATAAAAATAAAATACGTAATCGATCGATCACTTCTCAACCCCGAAAGGTTGGAAGTGATGATCGAATTATTCGGCTGAATCTAACGTTAAGATAATTATTAACGATCGAAAGTGGTAATTTAAGCTGCAACGAATAGATATTTATTAGAAATTGGTTAGTAGAAATATAAAAATCTTTTACCTTATCGGGGGATCGATCCATCGTCTTTCCGTTTATAACATATTCCGTGCGCTTATCGATTCGGCCATTGGAAGATATATTTATTGATCGCTTAAACTCATATATAAAGATTTCTTCATTGATGGAAACTTGAAAAATTTTTTCGATCGAAGGAATTGGAATTTTCCAAAAATATTTTAGCCATAGCTCCTCCATCTTAATCCCGGAAAATTTGACTTATGACATTGTAACATTTTATAGACCTTCATCCCTTTTTTCGAGAAAAACACACTTGTATTTGAATAGCATTATCTTGAATAATATATAAGTCTTGAATAGCGAATTAAGTAACTTTAATTTTTTAAAATTGAACGATTTTCCTGGAATTTCCCGGAAAAATTTGAACCATCGCTTCGTCATGTTACTTTCGGAAAAGTTGTCTAACCACATTGCCTAATTTTTAGGTCCTTCATCCTTTTTTGCAAGAAAATAATTTACTTTTGCATTGCATTATGACGTATCATACGAATATTTTTAATTGCGTAAAATTCGTTTATGGGTATCGAAAAGTGAATAGATTTTAAATATTCGCTTCAATCATTGCGTGTTGCACCTATGTTGTGAGTTTCATCGAGAAATTCGAGAAAAAATTTTTCGAAAAATATTTTATAAAATCGTCAGGCATTTGGTGGTAGATTTTCAATTTCTGCAAAGTTGAAAAATAAAGATTTTTCCCTGAAGCTTTTCCGGGACAAAATTTACACCATCGATAGAGTAATTCAAGCGCTATCAAATGAGCCAACTATCGTTATCCTACGATCGATAGTTTTCGCTTAAAACGACGTTAAAGTTGGAAAAAGTGAAAAAAAGTGCCGATTTTGGCCGATTTTAGCGATTCTACAGAATTTTGGCCGAAAATTTTTTGAAAAAAAACAAAAAAAAATCACTATAGGAAATGTTTTTTAGGCTTCCCGGGACGTAACTAAGCGATTCCGAGAATCCTATAACCCGAAAAACAAAAATTCGAATTTTTTTCGGGGATGACGTCACATATGAGATGCCGTCACAAATGAGTTGACGTCATATATGAGATGACGTCACGAAAATAAAAATAAAATACGTAATCGATCGATCACTTCTCAACCCCGAAAGGTTGGAAGTGATGATCGAATTATTCGGCTGAAACTAACGTTAAGATAATTATTAACGATCGAAAGTGATAACTTAAGGCTGTAACGAATATATAGAAATTAGAAATTTGTTAGTAGAAATATAAAAATCTTTTACCTTATCGGGGGATCGATCCATCGTCTTTCCGTTTATAACATATTCCGTGCGCTTATCGATTCGGCCATTGGAAGATATATTTATAGATCGCTTAAACTCATATATAAAGATTTCTTCATTGATGGAAACTTGAAAAATTTTTTCGATCGAAGGAATTGGAATTTTCCAAAAATATTTTTACCATAGCTGCTCCATGTAAATCCCGGAAAATTTGACTATAGACATTGCAACATTTTATAGTCCTTCTTCCTTTTTTTCGAGAAAACAAATTTATATTTGAATAGCATTATCTTGCATAATATATAAATCTTGAATATCGAATTAATTAACTGTAATTTTTTAAAATGGAACGATTTTCTTGGAATTTCCCGGAAAAATTTGAAACATCGCTTCTTCATGTTACTTTCGGAAAAGTTGTCTAACCGCATTGCCCAATTTTTTGGTCCTTCATCCTTTTTTGCAGAAGAAAACATTTCATATTAGTATTGCTTTATGACGTATAATACGAATATTTGTAATTGCGTAAAATTCGTTTATGGGTATCGAAACGTGAATAGTTTTTAAATATTCGCTTCAATCGTTACGTGTTGCACCTATGTTGTGAGTTTCATCGAGAAATTCGACAAAAAAATTTTCGAAAAATATTTTATAAAATCGACAGGCATTTGGTGGTAGATTTTCAATTTCTGCAAAGTTTAAAAAAAAAGTTTTTTCCTTTAGGGTTTTTCGGGACCAAATTTACACCATCGATAGAGTAATTCAAGCGCTATCGAATGAGCTATCACTCGTTACCGTACGATCGATACTTAACGCACAAATCGACGTTAAAGTTGCAAAAAGTGAGAAAAAGTGCCGATTTTGGCCTATATTTGAGAATTTCTAAAATTTAGGCCGTAAAATTTCCCCAAAAAAAAAGAAAAATTCAATTAAAGGATATGTTTTTTAGGCGTCCCACAGCGTGGTGATGCCACTCCCGAAATCCTAATTCATAAAAATCAAAAATTCGATATCCTGCCCCCCTTTTTTGAGGATTTTTTCTCCGCTCGAAATTAAGTGACGTCATCGAATATGACGTCACAGTGAGCAAAAATAAAAATGAAAAATATAACTCATCGATCGATGATCATTTCCAACCCCGAAAGGTTGGAACTTATCGATCGAATATTTCGATGATGCAATGTCTGGAAACAATTATTAATGTTAATTAGGGTTGGGATAAGCTGTAAGGAATAGAAATCAATTATTAGAAATAAGAAAAAACACTTACCCCCTTCGGGTTCCGAACCAGCGATCCTCTGCTCCATATATCGAACGGTGACCCAGACGTCTTGGCCATTAGAAGATATATTTAAATAACGTTAAAACTCATATATGAACAATTCTAATGAGATTTGTAGAAAAATGAGAAAATTTTTCGTGTAGTTAATTGTTATTCTTAAATAAAATATTTTCTTCTTTAACTTCTCAAACTGATAAACAATCAAAAATTAACAAAAGAAAATAAAAATTCAAATTCTGAAAAACAAATTAAGGATAGTTTAAAGAAAATCACTATTTGGAATTTACAAAAAATTTATTGGTTTCAATAGTAAAAGTCTAGCTACATAAGTTTTATAAAGTGGTATATCAATAAAAACATATTATCTTAAAGAAATGAATATTAATGAAATCGACAAATAAAAGTTTATTAGATAATACATACTTTAATTTAAATTTCTTAATTACTATATGTGAAGAAAGGTACATTGTTGTCACCAAAATTTTATAACAATTAGAAATGCCAATTTACCAGTTATTTGAAATGAACATTGATTAAAGTACACTTTAAAAAGTAATAATAAAAATAATATTTCTTAGAAGAACAAAGCAAAAAAAACTATTATCTAAATACAAAGATTTTCTTTCTAACAAAATCTTACTAATTAATACAAAAAAAAATCCAATTATAAAAAAATCTGACTAATAATTAATTAAATAAACACTTTTGAATTGAAAGTTAAAAATTTAGTTATATCCCTTGGTTGACTCCAAAGCGTTAGTTGCTTCATCCTCTTCTTTCTTCAATGCTTGAATCAACACAACTGATAACACTGTATTGATAACCTGTAACAAAAAAAAAATCAAATAAATAAATGCGAAAAACTATTGAAACTTTTTGCTTAAGAACTACTTGAATTCCCTTCTTGTATTTCATTTTGAAAAAGTGGGATTACCACGGATTTTGTGGGATCTACTTTTAGTTTACAGTTTCCCGCTGCGTGCACTGTGGGGGGACACAAGGACGAGGGTAAAAGTTTTCAAGTTTTGTTTTGTCGTATACGACAAAACACGATCCCTTACAATTTGATTAGAATGAAATGTCGCCAAGGGATGAGAGCCGACTGAAATGCCAAACTGTGTAGCAAAACTTACATAAATGATTTTTGGAAATTTCAATTACCATGTTATTATTTGATAATAATGCAGCGATTGTAATTAATGGATTTCACATAAGAATATTGCATTTCTTCTAAGGGTCGATATTGAGGGGTGGAATCAGTGACGAGTGGCTTAGGAAACAGGCTATCTAAATTGTATTAAATAGCTTTGATTAATTACAACTTATAAGCCATCAGAAGCTATGGTTACTGTTGGAAGTGAAGAGAAAAATATAATGAACACGGAAATTTTAATTCAAAAAAAAATTTGTGTGATTTCTTAAAATCTAAAAAATAATTGTTTATATGAAGTATGATAAACAACTAATACGTTGTAAAGAATATGAAAATAAAAATCGATTTCGAAAAATTGGAAAACTATTGTTAAATTTTAATGATCATTAAAAATGAAGAAAAATTGGTTTCATTATGCAATTGGTTGGCTAAGATTGTTGCTTCCTGCCGGATTAAAGGCTGGGGAATAAAAATAATCAGAAATTTAACTATAGTCTACTATAAAAAATGTAAATAATAATAAGGCTTTATTTTCATCTTTCTAGATAAAATTTAAGGACAAAATTCATGGTATTCTCGTTAAAATGCAAAACTTAAAAAATAATTTTAAATCCACAAAATTCAACTGTGCAAAAAGAATATAAAGGATAGGTTTTTCACTGATATTAGACAGAATCATCGTTAATGTGACTGCAAAAAAAATTTTCATTTAGTGGCTAGATCCTTGGAAAATCAAAACGGGAAGTTAACGAGGTAAAAATGCATGCACCAATTTAGCCCTGAAATTGATCGTTTTCGAAGGATGGCTTTTCCTTATAAGGACATATTTATGAAACGGATTCATTAACAATACCCTCACGTGAGTAGGAATGTGAAAAAAAATTTGTCCTGTGTGCAAAAGGACACTCTCAATATCGATTCAAAAATTTAAAAAGGACCTTTTTCAAATGCTTAAAAAGGATATTAGGAGTGGGTTTATTCGGTAAAATTAAGCAGAAAATTTTACACCGAATCGTCCTTAACGTAATTGCGTTAAAGTAATTTTCATTTAGTGGCTAGATCCTTGGAAAATCAAAATGAGAAGTTAACGAGGTAAAAATGCATGCACCAAATTAGCCTTGAAATTTATCATTTTCGATGGATGACTTTTCCTTAAAAGGGCATATTTATGAACATAACTAAAAAACAATACTTTCACGTGAGTAGGAATGTGAAAAACGTTTTGTTCTGTGTGCAAAAGGACACTGGCAATATTGATTCAAAATTTCACAAAGGACATTTTTCAATTGCACAAAAATGATATAAGGAGTGGGGTTTTTCACTGAAATTAAGCAGAATATTTTTGACAGAATCATCCTTAACGTAACTGCATAAAAATATTTTTTATTTAGTGGTTACATCCTTGAAAAATTAAAACGGGAAGTTAACTAGGTAAAAATGAATGCACCAAATTAGCCCTGAAATTTATCGTTTTCGAGGGGTGACTTTTCCTTAAAAGGACATTTTTAAGAAATGGATTAATAAACAATACCCTCACGTGAGTAGGAATAAGAAAAAATAATTGTCCTGTGTGCAAAAGGACACTCGCAATATCGATTCAAAGTTTCCAAAAGGACATTTTTTAATTGCACAAAAAGAATATAAGGGTTTTTTTTTCATTTAAATTAAGCAGAATATTTTAGACAGAATCATCCGTAACGTAACAGCATAAAAAGAATTTTAATTTAATGACTAGATCCTTGGAAAATCAAAACGGGAAGTTAACGAGGTAATAATGCATACACCATATTAGCCCTGAAATTTATCGTTTTCGTAGGATAGCTTTTCCTTATAAGGACATATTTATGAACCGAATTAATTAACAATACTCTCACGTGAGTAGGAATGCGAAAAAAAAATTTTCCTGTGTGCAAAAGGACACTCGCAATATCGATTCAAAGTTTCAAAAAGGACATTTTTCAATTACACAAAAAGGATATAAGGGGTTGGTTTTTTCGCTGAAATTATGCATAATATTTTAGACAGAATCATCATTAATATAACTGCATAAAAGGAATTTTCATTTAGTGGCTAGATGCCTGGAAAATCAAAATGGGAAGTTAACGAGGTAAAAATGCATGCACCATTTTAGCCCTGAAATTGATCGTTTTCGAAGGATGGCTTTTCCTTATAAGGACATATTTATGAAACGGATTCATTAACAATACCCTCACGTGAGTAGGAATGTGAAAAAAATGTTATCCTGTGTGCAAAAGGACACTCACAATATCGATTCAAAGTTTCAAAAAGGACATTTTTCAATTGCACTAAAAGGATATTTTGGGTTGGTTTTTCCCTGAAATTATTCAGATAATTTTAAACAGAATCTTCCTTAACGTAACTGCATAAAAGAAATTTTCATTTAGTGGCTAAATCTCTGGAAAATCTAAACGGGAAGTTAACGAGGTAAAAATGCATGCACCTAATTTGTCCTGAAATTGATCGTAGCCAAAGGGTAAGTATTTTGAAATTTTTATGTAAGTTTTTTACCAATGATATCCGTCCCTTTTTTAAAAATGTTTTATGACATGCGTCATTTAGTAACGTTTCACATGTGAACAAAAAAAAAAAATTATTCGAAGTAATATAGAGTCGAACTTGGTTCTTCCCTAATGTCTACAATGTTGTTACCACTGCAAAAAGTATCGTGCAAACCCTGCTTGGAAAATATATCAAAGTAGATATTGAATTATTGTGGAAATAGAATGCATCATTGGTTAACATATTTATTTTCTGATACTAATCCCGATTTGTACTGTTAATACAATTAATCTATGATGTGCAAATCCTAAGCATTGATTTCTGAGATTCCTAGTTCATTTAAAAGCATTCTTTATTTAACTCTATTAAAAGTAATCTTGTTAAAATATTATTAAAAAGCCAGTAAGTATTTACAACGAGAATGTTAACACCAAAAATTCTCCAGAAGAAGTTGGAAATAAATACCAACGAAACGTTGAGATAATTAGAAAAATTACGTCTTATTATTTAAATCCAAGTTCCCAACAAAATTATTCATTATCAATTAAAAGCTTTTTTATAATCGATTAAATTTACTTAAATGTCTTTACGTTCGAAAATTAGGTATATTTTAGACAAACAGTACTTCATGGGTGCTTAAAGCTTTTCTGACGCTAAACTGGGTTTCATTTAAGTCTTTTATCGCATCGACTTCTTATTCTACCATACACTATGTAAAGAATAATCTTTTTATGTACAGCTTATTAGAATAATTATTTTTTTTGGTTGCTTTTTTGGAAGTATTAGTTGTGGAAGTATTATATAGTTTTTGTAATACCTCAGTGGAACATTGTATCTCTAAAGTTCTATTCTAAAAAGCAGTTTTTTAATGCGATTTTTTTTTATTTTTAAATTTTAACCAAAAGAGTACGTCTTCCAAATTTCTCACCAAAAACGAGGAAAAGAGAAGCAAATTTCATCAAAGCTCCAAATCTGTTAGATTCGTTAGTGCATCCTATCGTACAGGGTGCAGCATCATTGATTTTCAAGTTTCCCTCAGTCTAGGGTTGTATCATCCACTTTCCTTAGTGTTTCATTTCATTTCATCTCCTCACAAAGTTGTTTTTTCTCCACATATACTCAAATCTGTGCATGGTAGCCTTTGAGAACCGCGTGCATTCATATTATATTACAAACAACGACACTCAACTGACTCATTAACCGCTCTTTCGCTATTCCAGCTTTCAATTGAAAACGAGTCCCATTATTCCGTGCATTCCTCCACTATCAAAGACGGGAAAAAATTGCAAAAAGAAAAGGAAAAACCTCCGACGATCAACACAAACAATAATTTCACTTTTGACAAAATTGCGGAAAGCTTTTTTTCCAGTAAAAAGAATTTTTATTATTTTATAAATTTTCCTAGATATTTGAAGCTTTTACTTTTCAACAAAGCTTATATCAGACATAGAAACATAAAAATCCTAATTTGAAACTTGATACTTTAGGTACAAATTAATTTTCAATGCTTTGAAAACTATATTGATTAAACTTTACAGATTTTCAATCAAGGAAGTTTTACCATGAAGCCAAAAAACTGTACCAATTCTGCCCTTAATTTTAGACCATTAAAACGTAAATTTTTATCCTAATTTGTTTAAAAGTAATAAATATTGGTAATTAAAATTTTAAGGGAAAGTATTAGGAGGTAATTTATTAGAAAATGCTTTAACATTGACCTATTTTGAAGCGAAAACTTCTTTAGCATCGTTGTGACTTGAAATTTTATGAAACAGAAACGGAAAGAGGCAATAAAAAGAGAAACATATACATAAATCCAAGGGGGTCAAGCTCTTATGGCAGACTTGGTTCCCAAAAATTAATAGTTGGGGCGTCAAATGCAGATGGCGTGGTAAGCAGTATTTCAAGTTTTAAGGGACTTTTAGCTAGGATAAAGTGTAAGGTTGGTAGAAATGTTGAAGTTGGTAGTTAAGAAATTACGGGGGGGGGGAGTTTTTTGGCTAAGTTTAAAATAAGACTGACGCCGCTAACTAGCAAGTGCCGAATTTGATTATTTGAAATCGCGGTCTTCTTTTCAATATCCATCATGGATTACGTATTTCACATTTAATGGCAGTTTTGGGTGCATTTTGTCAAAAGATCAACATCAAATACACTTTTCTACTGCCCAAATTCATTACGAAGGTATGTACTTATTTACTAGTGAATATTCACTTTTTTATGGGGCAAAAATATGATTTAAATTCAAACTTTGAATCAAGTTTTTTAAGTCAAATAAATTTGTTCCAGTAAGGACTCGACGATTTTTCTAGGCAGTCACAATTCATAGCGATAGAAAAGGACAATTTCCAGGATTCAACTGTCATCTCTAAACTGCCGCCATTAAGTAAATATACCTTAGCATGTCTGTAGTTAACTTTAATTAAATTTTACAATGTGAAATAATGTTATATTTTGTATTTCAATTTTAATAAATAAAATTTAATTTTCAATCAAATTTTCGTTAGTCTATTTTAAATATTTCAGGAATAAATTAAATTTGAATTTGGCGCATAAAATTCTAAAACTGGTTAAAAGTAGTTATCGTTATTATCGGCTATGCTACACTAGCGCCTTCAGTAAATGACACCCGGAAGATAGCCATTTGAAGGAGCACAAAATTAACATTGAGCTAGCCTCCCCTGCATAAATCTATAAGATTTAACACGGGAAAGAATGAGGTAGGAAATATTAGTATTTCGTATGGTTGTGCGCGCCTGCGTATTACGCTACTTGAGAATGGTTTTCATAGCGACCAATAACAACCGTGTTAAATTGCTTATTATAATTGTGAGCAAAAACATTTCATTATTTTAATAAAATTAATTTTCAAGTTTGTCGTAAATGAATACGGATTATTGTCATGAAAATCAAAAAAAAAAGAAAACAAGGCTATAAAGACGTCAAAAGGTTCAACAGAACGTGTTCGTGAATTTCGGGCACGCCGAAAAGCATTATTAAATAAGAAAAATAATAGTTCTTATACGTTTAATAATGATTCGACTGTGCAAAATAGTGAAAATGATGCTAGTAAGTACTTAAATATTTTCTAATCGCATATTTCGTCCTTAATCACGAAATTTCAATAAAATAAAAGCTAATTTAAAATTAATTCTGATATCACATAATATAACGAACTGTTTTTCAGGTGCTACTCAAATGCATATACAGCCAATTCCTTAGGTACTGACAATATCGTCGAAATAGAGTTGCTCATGAAGAATTTCGTTAAATTTTTTTTAACAATATGATTGGTCAAAATTTGTGGTCCTTTTGTGAACAATTGTGATTCCAAAGAAATTTAAAACCACAACGCCCAGGACATGAAGATCTTTTATGGATAATAATTAAAAATTCTAATGCAAAGGAAAATATTTTACTGTGCTGCATGTATTTTCAAGAAATTGAGAAAAATGTAATTCCAACGATGTTCAAATACAATAGTTTCAAATATTAAACGATACCTGGATCTTTACCACCACTGGATTTATTTAATACTTCCATTATCATAAGCTCTCGTATCATTTAACGGAAAATGCAAATTTGGATTCAGGATAAATTTATGTAATACATATGTTAATAATTCGTAAAATAAATCCTACAATTATCCTACTCATAAAATCTTACATTCGTATCAATATCTTGAAGTTCATATTTTTTGAAGGTTTCACTTCTACCACGTGTAAACTGTATACATGTGTTTTTTTTTTTATTTATTTTTTATCGATCTAAAACTGTCGCCATATGAATCTTAATCCAGTGGATATTCATCGGGCTCATCCCACCACACCACCATTGGCCTCATAAATTCAAATGTAGCTAACAAAGTTTATGTAAAATCGCAATATTCCACACGTGTGAATCACTGCCTAGGTGCCCCTTAATCACAAGTTGCCCTTTCACCATTGCCGCCACCAACTTTCGCCAAACTTTAAACGCCAACACCATCTGTGCAATAACTTCTTAATTCAAAACGATTTCATGTCTTAACAGCTCTTTGTTTATCCGAAGAACACAAAATAAGTGCAAAGACCAACATTTATGACTTCCCCAACGATGGATAAGATATATCTGCTGCTATGGCAAAAATGGCTTTAATGGATAATCCACGAGTGTTTCAAATGATAATATTGACATTGTGGGATTTTTTTCTCTCATTAATTTTGGATTTGGAGTGGAAATAGCTACGTCACGAATGAATGAAAAACGAAATGCGTTCGTACCTATCATTTTGTATGATTTCTCTTATCACTTTAACGCGACATGAGCTCTCAGGTATGATAATATCGGCAATGATGAAGGAAAACGCTCATTATATTGCAATAATGTTGGCTCAAACGCTTTTGCCGAGAATTCAATAACCAGCATCATGTGTTGACTCTGTACCAAAAACGCGAGAGCTTTCAAACGGAAAAAAGCTCGCATTTTGTTAATTTTTTTGTTTGTAAAAAGCTCAAACTTTTCTTTGAATTTTTAGATAAGCCACGTGATTATTTTTTCCTATTTCATAGTTTTCCATTGCTGCGTAATTGGGGATGGATTGTAAATTAGAATTCTGTGAATTTAAAACAAGTTTTGCCATTGGATTGTTGCACATTGAAAAGGAGAATTTAAATTAAAAAATTATTATTATTAGAGACAAAAACATCCCGTTAATTAATTTTCCTTACAAAAACCAACAATTAAAGATTGAAATTGGGTTTGTGAATTTTTTTTTTTGTGATAAATGGAAAGATCATACATAAGTTTTATAGCAAAACTATTTTTTATTTTTTTATTTTCGCAATAATTTAAAAGTTATTTCAAAATAAAAATTAATTTTTGAATCTAGTACCGAAGACACGCCGGCAGCTCCCGAACAAACCCGAGCGCGTGTGACGTCATAATGTTAGTTGTCACTCATTGCAGTTGATACAGAAATAATAGGTACAGTGTTTTGATTGATTTAATTCTGTTGTGATAGTTAAATATTGAAATTTATATTGAGCATGTCGAACCTTAAAAGTTATCGTTCTTGTTTTGTACCATTATGAACGAATACTACAAAAACAACTCCTAACAAAATGTTTTTAAATGTTCCCCAAGATGGCAAACGTCGAAATAAATGGTTTCAAGCAGTGCAGGAATATTATCAGACTTTGCTTTTATAAATCATTTATCACACATAGCTAATTGGAATCAACTAACGACTCGTTTTTTAGCAATAAATTTTCAATATTATTGTCTAGTCACGTGTAATAGCTGTAAACGCTGTTCTGTTATTAAATAGCTATAACATTATGACGTCACAACTATGGTGACCACTCATGGCGCGTTTATAGTAACGTGATTTTTTTTTAAATTTTATCAATTTTTAATCGTTTATAATTAATTGAAAAAAATTTTTTTTTAAGTTTTTTGCATTAAATATCAATATTACTAATAATAAAGTTATAAAATACATGAAAAAAATCAATAATTTTTTTTTTCAAAATCCCAATTTGAACATCTAAGTTCAAATAAATATTGGTACTTATGGGTGTTTGAATTAAAAAGCTTGTTTTTTAAACAATTCTTTAAGATCGTAAGTCCTTCTATCATCAAACACCCATAAATACCAACATTTGACTCGTTTATTTTGAAAGTGGCGTAAGTCCATTTCAAGGACGGTAAAACGGAAAAAAGCTCTCGTTTTGTTCATTTTTTGTTTGTAAAAAGCTCAAACTTTTCTTTGAATTTTTAGATAAGCCACGTGATTATTTTTTCCTATTTCATAGTTTTCCATTGCTACGTAATTGGGGATTGTAAATTAAAATTCTGTCAATTTAAAAACACTTTTGTCATTGGATTGTTGTACATTGAATGGGAGAATTTCAATTAAAAAATTATTATTATTAGAGACAAAACATCCCGCAAATTAATTTTCTTTACAAAAACCAACAATTTAAGCTTGAAGTTTGAACATTAGGTAAGCCAACTGATTATTTTTTCCTATTTCATAGTTTTCCATTGCTACGTAATTGGGGATGAATTGTAAATTAGAATTCAGTGAATTTAAAACAAGTTTTGTCATTGGATTGTTGCACATTGAATAGGAGAATTTCAATTAAAAAATTATTATTATTAGAGACAAAACATCCCGCAAATTAACTTCCCTTACAAAAACCAACAATTTAAGAATGAAATTTGAACATCTAAGTTCAAATAAATATTGGTATTTATGGATGTTTGAATTAAAAAGCTTGTTTTTTAAACAATTCTTTAAGATCGTAAGTCCTTCTCTATCATCAAACACCCATAAATACCAACATTTGAGTCGTTTATTTTGAAAGTGGCGTAAGTCCATTTCAAGGACGGTAAAACGGACAAAACTCTCGTTTTGTTCATTTTTTTGTTTGTAAAAAGCTCAAACTTTTCTTTGAATTTTTAGATAAGCCAAATGATTATTTTTTCCTATTTCATAGTTTTCTATTGCTACGTAATTGGGGATTGTAAAATAGAATTCTGTGAATTTAAAACAACTTTTGCCATTGGATTGTTGTACATTGAATGGGAGAACTTCAATTCAAAAATAGTTATTATTAGAGACGAAAACATCCCGCAAATTGATTTTCCTTACAAAAACCAACAATTTAAGCTTGAAGTTTGAACATTAGGTAAGCCAACTGATTATTTTTTCCAATTTCATAGTTTTCCATTGCTACGTAATAGGGGATGGATTGTAAATTAGAATTCTGTGAATTTAAAACAAGTTTTGTCATTGGATTGTTGTACATTGAATGGGAGAGTTTTAATTAAAAAATTATTATTATTAGAGACAAAAACATCCCGTAAATTAATTTTCCTTACAAAAACCAACAATTAAAGATTGAAATTTGAACATCTAAGTTCAAATAAATATTGGTATTTATGGGTGTTTGAATTAAAAAGCTTGTTTTTTAAACAATTCTTTAAGATCGTAAGTCCTTCTATCATCAAACACCCATAAATACCAACATTTGACTCGTTTGTTTTGAAAGTGGCGTAAGTCCATTTCAAGGACGGTAAAACGGAAAAAAGCTCTCGTTTTGTTCATTTTTTTGTTTGTTAAAAAGCCCAAACTTTTCTTTGAATTTTTAGATAAGCCACGTGATTATTTTTTCCTATTTCATAGTTTCCCATTGCTACGTAATTGGGGATGGATTGTAAATTAGAATTCTGTGAATTTGAAACAAGTTTTGTCATTGGATTGTTGTACATTGAATGGGAGAGTTTCAATTCGAAAATAATTATTATTTGAGACAAAAACATCCCGCAAATTAATTTTCCTTACAAAAACCAACAATTAAAGATTGAAATTTGAACATCTAAGTTCAAATAAATATTGGTATTTATGGGTGTTTGAATTAAAAAGCTTGATTTTTAAACAATTCTTTAAGATCGTAAGTCCTTCTATCATAAAACATCCATAAATACCAACATTTGACTCGTTTATTTTGAAAGTGACGTAAGTTCATTTCAAAGACAGTCTATATGGTGATTTTTCTTCTTGTAACTAGAACAAAGTATGTTAATTATTTAACTGTTAAGTTTTCAGAAATTACTGATTTCATTTTAGTTGTTAACAAAAACGCCAATTATTCCCTCCTCCTTAGTATCTTATTAGCAAATTACTAAGCAACAGTTTATTAAATGTGTCTTTTTAAAGTTGACAAAATAGTGTTTTTAATTATGATTATGTTTTTCGTAAAAGAGTAAAGAAGAACAAAAATTTTCAAATACTACTACAAATCGCAAATCTAAAAAGAAAATATAATCTACAACTTCGTTACGCAGACGAAGTCGCGGGGATCAGCTAGTTTTTCATAAAACCGCACCGAAGATATGTGGTGGTTAAAGTTTTTGATAAATCATTTGTATAAGTTGTCGAATTAATTGTACTAATTATTGAACAAAACTATAATCTTCCGAATACATAAATAACGGCGACCACGTTTGAAGGGAAAAGCCCGGGTTTGGGTGGTTTGGGATGGGATTGGTTTGGCATCTGGGTATTGTAATTTCTGGATGTGGCTTCGAATACATGCGACTTATAATGGGAACGAAGTCTAATAAATATGACGGTAAACATGTGTCGTTAGTGTCGCAGACGTAGCAACCCCATACGTTGCGGAAATACCTACCACCCCCAGCTTTCGGCTCTATCCTATCTCAACTTTTTCCCGCTTGTATTATTGTAACTAAAGTTTTTTTTTTTTTAATTGTTTTATTGAAAACACTCGTACACCCATATTTTACTACAACTCTACACGTTTAAGCCATTCAAAATAATAACTCTATTTTCCCTCATGACAATTTAAATTTTTCTCTGGACTATATGCACGTTTTATACAATTTTACCAAGAGTAACGTATTCCACCATATTAAAATTGGCCAAAAGACAAACAAATAAAGAGAAATCAAAAGATTTTAACCACCGAAAAATTCCAGCCCTGAATGTTATTTTTTAATTAGTACAACCCCCACTAAATTTCATTTAATTGAACAAAAATATCCTGCACCTATTTAATTATCGACGTCTCGGCTTTGTTATTTCATAATTATTTTCGGCAAAAACTTCTTGAAATTGATAAGAAATTTCTTCTCATTCATCAACATTCCGTCCCTTTTGTGCCAACCGTCAATAATTCGCGTTATATAGTTCGTTATTCGTCATCAAATTAATTTGATTAATTATCGAATAAGATTAAAAAGATTCAATAGGGACGCGAAAAGTTGTTTTTTTTTTATCCTTCAAGCGCTCGAATTCTTGTATCAATGACAAACAAAAAAGTTTACCAACGTAAAAGAACAAAAACAATTTATCACGGCATCAACGAGACAGCCGGATTTCCGCGATGGATGAAAAGAAAATACATTTTTCCATAAACAAAATTCATAAATTTATTTTTAATGTTTTTATTAATTTACTGGTTGTCACTTGAAGCTTCACTCGTATGGCACATTGTTACATTTAGGGAATACCTTCCGTTATTATTTTTTTAGAATGATAAGTTGCCTATAGTCTGTGGGAAATTGTGTTATATCTTAATACCAAATTTCATTAAATTCGGTTGTTCCGTTCTTTAGTTAAATTGGGACACACAGACAGACAGATAAAAGTTTTAAAAACATCAAATTTGGAATAAGGGCCTCTTGAAACAAATATTTATTCTACAATTCGGTTCAAAATCGAAATGTATGGACAGACAGTGACGTGCACAGAGTTTTTAGGTAGGGTAGGCAGAAATTTTTAAAAGCTACTTCAATATAATCAAAAATGCATGTTGGTTTTAGTTCGTCGTTATGATGAGTAAATAATGAACCCTATACCGATTAGCCAACAAAATTTTAAAGTGTGAATTTTCTAAATTTTTTTTTTGCCAATCGATGGGAAATCGTTCGTAGAGGTATATGAAAGAAACCGTTTCGATTGTGACAAAATAGTTGAGTGCTAATAAATTAATTAAGAAAAAAAAATTAGTCATTGATATAGTAAAATGTTAAGAAAATATAGTTCAAAGCAACATACAATAACAAAAATGCAGGAAAATTTAGAAAACAGTTGGTTAAATGTAAAACTAAAAAAAAAATTAAGGAAAACTAAACAGAACCTCCCCCCTTCGAAAAAAAATAGAAAGAAAAGGCAACTCAGAAATTAATTTTTTTCCTCAAATTATATTTTCCCAAAATTTTTCACAATAACAAAAATCGAAACATAATTAAAGAGGTTTTTCTCCAAAATTTTTCATCACTAATGAAAATCAACTTATCACACAAAAAAAATTTGAAAAAATATATATACGAAGTAGAACATTAAGTAAGTGTTTTATGAAATTCGAAAAATATTTTTCTTTGACTTTTTTTTAGTTTTAGTTTTAACCAACCGTTTCCTAAATTTTCCCTCATTTTTGTTATTGTATGTTGCTTTAAACCTTATTTTTTTAACATTTTGCTATATCAATGACTAATTAATTAATTTATCTTATGTATTTAATTACCACTAAACTATTTTGTCACAAACGAAACCGTTTCTTTCAAAAACCTCTACGAACGATTTCCCATCGATTGGCAAAAAAAAATTCGGAAAATTCACACTTTAAAATTTTGTTTTCTAATCAGTATAGGCTAAATAATGATGTTGATATTTGCAACCACAAATATCCATAGATAGACTCAATTTGTAAACTTTATTAAAGAAATACAATATAATCGTCAGGATTAAATAATACAGATAATAGATAATCAATTATTAAAATTTATTAGAATTAAATAATAACAATGTACGTTGATTACTGATCGTTAAATCGATTATTGAGATGAATTAAATTCAAACTTGTAATTTCTGCGATAATGAATAAGAAACGATGCTACTTCGGTAATTATCGTAATTTGTCGTGTGCAAGAAGACAGTGTCTATTTTTGAGGTTGCATGTGTAGAATTGTATATTTGTGTTATTGTTTTTATACGAACGCACACACTGACACATATATAGCTATTTGTGCACACATAAATATTTAGGCACGAATAGTTTGTGTCTTTCCCGCTGCTGGACTCAGTAGCGCTAGTGCATTGCAATGCAAATATTACCAGTCGCTTACTTGAAATTGAACGAACGAATCAGCTGGCATAATCTGTATACTGTATAGATGATATCCGTAAAGATTTTTTTCTTTATTGGTATTTGGTAAATAAAATGAAACTAGATATCAGAAAAAAATTACAAATATTTATCTGAATTATGTAGGGTAGGCAGTGTCTTTTTGTCTATATGGAATGCACGCCACTGTGGACAGACCTAAGAATTTTATATATTAGTACAGATTATCTTCCAAATTTAAGAAGTTCAAACCTTAAAAATTTGAATTTTAAAAAATTGTCAAACTTTACAATGATTTAATAATGATTACGATTAATAAATCTTTTTCTCTAATAAATCTAGTTATTTTTTTTTCAACGAAATAAATCGTATTCGAATCGATTTAATAGAGTTTTGTGTGGGATTTTTATCGTCTTACCCAAATGGATTGTTTACGGGCTATTTATTGTGAAAAACAAATATGAATAAAACGAGAGACGTAATGGACGTATGGTCGTATGTGTGTACAATTACTCAAATCTAAGTATACAACTTAAATTATTATCGAGAACGTATAAAATCCCAAACACATATAATAATACGGAAGCAATTTAGCGTTTATCGCTCTCGCAAAAGACCACGCGACCGACGCCATAAACTATTGTTATGAGATTGAAAATAAATATATATATATATATATATATATATATATATATATATATATATATATATATATATATATATATAGCAACAGCAATAGCAACAACGACAGCACGACTCTCTCGATTCGATTTTAGATAGCCAATACGATTTAGTGTTGATATAATATAAAATAAAAATACGAAAGAAAAGACAAAGTCTTTGCTGTGAAACACAAACGGGAAGAAAGAAAGAAAGGAAAAAATTGAAAAAAAAAAAGTAAAATCGGGGAAAATATCTGAATTACATTTACATAGATGGGAGACGAGATGTACTGTGCAATTTTTCCCATACCGAGTCGGGAATATAATGCGATTGTGTTGGACCAATAAATTGGTATATGGATCGGCTCTCTTTGAGCCAATATTAGAAAATAATTCGATTCGACTGTCATTCGGGAGCGCTTGACGAGACTATGATGCGACTGAAAACCCGGTGCTCATTTTTCCTTTCATCTTTGCGAATTGCGGTGCTTCCCACATAAAAGCCAATATATTCCCCATTACCTGTTTGAGAGACCAAAGAAAAATCCCTCAAAGTCCATGGAAAAGCCACGTGTGGTCAATAGTCTGATGTGACTCATCCAATTTTTGTTTCAGTATAGATTGAATTCGGGAGCATAGAAAATATATCCAGGAACAATTTTGAACATTTGAAAAAATTGAAAAAGCTCAGTAGAGATTTTTATAATTTTAATTAGTTTTGCTTGATGAAAATTTCACTGACAACTGTTCAGAAAATAGAAAGGGAAAATATAAAATAGTTGTAACAGGTAATGGTTGAATTTTCGTTTGTACCTCAACCGGAAAGAAGATAGAGTTTTCCAACTACTACTGGTTTACCTTGGGAGATTTTCCATATCCAACAACGATTGAGTTTAGCGACTAGACTGATTCAAAAAAAAAATGATGATTTTTTTCCTTAATTATATCGAAATATTGTTGGGAATGACAAAAAAAAATCTTGTGAAAGTTTAAGCTCTTAATATTAATATTAAGAGATGCCGCATCGCAAATTTCGAATTTCCATTTAAATAACATGGGAACAATATTCTCTTACACTTTCGAATTTTATAGCTCACGTTGGTGACAATATATTTCGGAATGACCAAGGTATAGTCTTGTAGAAAATTGAACGATCTACAAAAAAGGTATTGTACAAGTTTTTGATATATTTATTCCTTCAAAAGTTATTCGAGGTCAAAGTTGAGCTAAAGAGAAATTTTAATATTTTTTCAATTTTTTAAGGCAACCATCAATTTTATGAGAAAATTTTATAAGACGTTTTTTGTAGAGCACTTTTTTTCCTATAACTTACCTCTATAAGAGTTTTTGATATTTTTTATTATTGAAATTTTTTGGGATAAGTTTCTATGTACCAACACCCAAATTGCACTACAATACAATTTGTACATCAATCGAAAAAAATATCAGTTGTTATTTTATAAAATTCAACAATGAAATAAGTGCATTTACAAAATCGCTCATATCTTTTTTGGGTTTAAAGTTAGAAAAAAAATTTATTCGGTACAATCCTCTACTTGTCAAGGCCCATCTATAGCAGTTACAATTTTTGAAAAATCTAACAATGGGGGGCTATCGATTTTTAAAAATTTAATAACTTTTTTTCGGTCGAGGAACAAACGATTTTTTTTTTCGGTACAATCAAGTACAAAGGAAGGTCAATCTTAAAATATATTTAAAACTTTAATTTATAAAATCCGGGTGCTATCAAGACAGAGGTCACATTTACGGGGATTTGCAAATAAGAATAGTAAAGGAAAATGTCGATTGGTATAAGTATAATAAATTGGTATAAGAATTGCAAGTCTTGAACTTACCAAACGGAATAAAAAATTGATAAATAGTGCCAGAATTTAACACTAGAATTAAGGAGATAGGCTATTGGACTTATCCCTTCAAGAGAATTCCAACTCGTCCCATTTACATTCATATTCATTACACTACCGTGGATCTATGTAAAAAAATTAGCAACTAAATTCAGGGGAATACTTAAGTAGGTATATTTCAGCGACATCATTTAAGATACAGTACTCGTTTATCTTAATGGGTCCACATGAATTCTTCCTCAGAATAAAAATAACTAACTTATTTACTAGAAGATCCACAATTAATTAGAAGATTGCCCAGACCATAGCACTGGACCGTAGGATCTCGACAAAATGATAGACAAAATGTTTCCGTTGGGTCTGTAATTTAAAGTGATGCTCTATGGGCTATGGGGTCCAAATCTGGAACATGGCAAAGCTCAGCAACATTGAAATGTAATAAAAAAACGTCAAAGTAAAATCCTTCGATCACTTTCAGAAACTGGGCGATATATCAAGAATGGCATTATTCAGCAGGACTTGAACGATGAAGATATCATTCACTTAATTGAAAAAGGCTGCTAATACTGAGATGCTGAGATCCTAAGATCCTAAATGTTTCAAATCTCTATCCCAAGAAGTTTTCTAAAGCATTCTTTTCTAAGAATTAACTGAATTGTTTGATTTCTAATTTTAATGAGATTACGGAATTAATATTGTTTTCTTTATAAAAAAATTAACAATTAAATAGCATAAAAATTCTATACAATCGATAAATTGGTTGTGTCCATAATTTACATAATATTATTTATTTTTAGTAGGATAGTGGACTTAAAGGATGTAAAACCATAATTAGTATATAGGTTTACATCCTTTAAATCCACTGTCCTACTAAAAATAAATATTCCATACAATTTTGTGTATCAAATATAAAGAACAGCAAATACTTTGAAACCATGAAAATATAAGAAAATTGTTAAGGACATTTGAGAAGTATCTATCCAGGGCCAATTCAACATGTTTACTGCACTAGCTGATCTTTAATCTTTTAGATTTGAAAAACAAATTTTCCACAAAAATTTCAATTGAAAATTAAAACAAATCCAACGCTATTGGCCATAGGGTTTTTGATTTTAAGAATTTAATTATATTTCACAGACCACTAATTGAAGTAAAAAAAATTATTATCCTGATTAGCTGAACACTATTTATATTATTATCTGGATTCCATTTTAGTTTTTATACCATTGAAATCAATTGATTTACCAATAAAGTATGAATAAGTCAAGTAATGCACTAAAGTCTGTGGAAAGCATACACACGTCAAAGCACGTGATTATTGACCAATGAAATTGCGAAGTTTTAAGACACTCATTTGTTTTGATTGTTGAAATTTTAAAAAATTAATATAGCCGCTCCCACATTCAATGTCTCCTCATGCAAAATACGTATTGCGGTTAAACAGAGTAATTAACATAATTAGGCGCGGAATTTATTTATTTTTTCCCCCATGTAGTGCTCTTTCAAAAATTTTGAAAAAATTCACAGATGTAAATAATATAAATTTAATGATTAAAAATTATTTATTTCAAAAAAATGATATTTTTTTTTTTAGATTTTAAAATTATAGAGTTGATAATTTTTGATAAAAAATCCATTTATAATCCCTAAATCACATTTAATTTGTCGATCAATCGATTAAGTAAATTCAAAGAAAAATTATTTTTTCAGCTTTCCTTTTATTAACTATTTTCACCAAAAACTAATCAAGATATTGACATTTGAAATCTCTTGAATTTTAGTTGAATATACTATTAGTGCCTACATACAAAATTGAAAATCTTTGTCGAATATCAGAGGGAAAAAAATGGGCTCAATGAAATGGTTTGGTATACCCTCTTCTGGTAGATTCTGGTTTCATATTAACATAACTTGTTAAGTATAAGTTTCGGCTACAAAGATAATTTTTTGGTGAAATAAAGCATTAAATTCCAAATTTGCATTCCACAACCTTAGAGTTCTACATTTAATATACTGGCTAAGAACTATTGGCTTAATATATTCCAATAAAAACTTTTTTAGCAAAGCCAACTTAACGTAGGTATTTGTGGCAGCTGAAGCTGGCAAAAAACAAAGTGTGTATTCCTTATAGGAAGTAGGCATGAGATAAGGTTTTTTTTTTGAAAATTCCTACCTTATCGGACAAGGGTGGATTAAGAATTTTTTTCTTGGGGGGGGGACAATATCTTTTATTTGCAAGTACATGAAAGGGATTACGAAAAAAGTTCGTAATTCTAGCCAGAAATCATCATAATGATAAATAATAAATAATCATATCATCATAATGATAAAAGAAATTTAAAATTCTCTTCCAGAGCAAAAGGCATACGTCAAATCGTGTATGGTGAACTCTGGACTATCCAATATGGTTTAATTATATATTTCAAACTCAGATATTTCAATAATAACTTTAAAGATACATAATGGTTATATATGATTATGGAAGAACTGGGTTTCGTGCAATTGTGCAAATTTCAATTTCGCGGTTGTGTTGTACAGTGCAATAGTGTAATAGTTTGTGGAAAAAGGTTCATTCGGGAATCGAAAAAGGGAGATGGGGTTATTTTGACGCGAGTATTTTGATAACTTACAACTTTTTTCAGTCATAATTGAGACCGAATTTATTGAACTTGGCGATATTTTTTAATTGATGTATGGTGTAGTATGATTATATTTTTCGTAAAAGAATTAGAAAAATAAAATACGTTACGCAGACGAAGTCGCGGGGATCAGCTAGTTTAAAATATATTTCAATAAAAGAAGAATTAAAAGTTTCAATAAAAGTTAGTGCATAATTTTTTTTTTCGTATTAATTTTCTATTCAAACATTACTTTAATGACTCTTTATGTTTTAATTCTCCAATGCTTTTCAATGCAGATTAAATTGATGTTATTTAACATTAAGGATGTTAAATTATGAAACTAGTTACAACGTACAACTTTCATGTACTCTCCCAACTATAATCTCTTCTCCAACGAAAATTCAACAATCGCTTATTTAACCCAAAAATCACCAACAATCTTTTAAGTACTCCTAAAACTCATTGTTTAATTCCCTTTTGTCAAAAAGGTAAACTTTTTATTGAGGTAAAATTTGTTCAAAATTTTTGGTCAAAGTTTCTACTGAAGACTTAATCATTTGAATGAAATCACTCGAGGTTTTGCCAGTTGCACCCATTGAAAATGGGAACCAAAAGACGTTATTTTCACTAGAATCTACTTAGTTTCGTAGTTGGAACGGTAAAGTTGAATCGTATAGAACTTACCGAGTCTTTCCACTGTATAGTATAGATTATGACAGTGTAATATGATGAGACTTGGGTAATTCAAAGGAGCTCAAATAGTGTGAGATATTATTGAAGTTTGCTCGCAAGTAATTCCGGAAGTGCTAGTGATATAATGTCTCTTTGTTATTAGAACTGCTGCATTTCGGTTCGTTCACCATTTTGAGTTTTCCCGCTGACTTATAATTTGGAAAAATAAATGAAACTAATCTTGTACGATTAAATCGACTGGTTGGTGGAAAGTTTGTTGCAAATTTTGTTAGTGAGATATTTTTGTAAGACTTCCTCTTCGTTATCTTATCTGAGATATTTTTTCAGAGATTTTTTTAACTACGTTTTTTACTCATATATAACATTGTGTAGGGAGTAGTAGGTATTACAGTCTAGACATGGATTCCGCTTAATATGGCTTATTTCATATATTAACATTTTTCCGTGTAATAAAAAAGCTCAACGGTAAATATTTGTGTTTCCCCTTTCGAATTTATTAAATTTTTCTATATGAAATCAAACTCAATCAAACACAGCATAAAAATAAGCTCAAGCTATACAAAATACGGCTGTAATGTAAAAACATCGTACATTGGAGTATAAAAATATGTATTGAAACTCTATGTATATATATTTACCGTACATATTATAACGTAATAGACTTCTTGCATTGGCAAAATTATCATATAATACAACATTTACGCGTCTCATATTACATTTATATTGCCATAATAAAACCGAATTTTATTAACTTGTATCATTTTACCTTTAGCCGTAACAAACTGATTATTGAGAAATTACACAATCTGGACGCATAATTAAATATTTTATGATGGCAATATTGGCGGAGATTTTCCACCATATCTCCCGACCACTTTCGTTCCTCTCATCCGCTAAGTAAATATTAGATGTGTTAATATTGGTGCATATTATAAAAACGAAGCTCAAGAAAACTCATTCTAATAATATGGAGTTTAATAAAAGCAGAAGAAATAAAAACATCCCCATCTCTCCTGCCCGTTTTTTTCTTTCTTCTGGGAAAGTTAAAGGTCGATTTTTATGGGAAAGTTTCATGGAAATTATTTATTTTAAGTTGGAACGTGAATGTGACAGTTTTAGTTGAAAGTTTTGAGAAAATGAAAATAAGATTTCCATTGCGGAGCTGAGACAATGATAGATTTTTTTTTCGTCGTTCGTTTTTCTTGACGATGGGAAAATGACAAAAAGTCGTCAAGTTCACACATTAAAGTTTTATTTCGACAAATGTATATAGAATAGAGTAGTGAGTAGAGTATATATATTCTGGGGGAAAACGGGGGGCGGGGGGTTGATGAGGATATGAGTATGAGTCAATGTTCGGTTGCATGGAGCGGTTTTATCTCATCAAAAGTTTTCGAGTGTAATAAATAGACACTCAGCCATGTTGTGAACAAGTTTTTCGTTTTAAAACATCAATTTTATTGAATAATATATAGATAGACGTAATTCCTATATAATATGGGTTGGGGAAAACAAAGACGTTAAAAATCGTTAAAATTTCCATTATCGACGGTGATGTCCGCTTATGAAAGACAAACAATACTATTTTTTATCTTTCCAAATTGATAGATTTGGTGCATCTTTTCGGTTGCTATGAGGACTTCGGTTGTAATATGGTCTCTCTAACTATTTATCTTAAGAAATATGACCTGTTAACTCGCACAATGACTTTTGAATCAAACTGAGTATATTATTAAAAGTATGATTCCTAGAAAATGAAATTTTTGTCGAAAAAAATATTTGGATGAAATATGGATTTATCAAATGAGGGTAAGAGCTATAAAATCCTGTTAAGATCGCCATTCGAATACCCAAACAAATATTAGGTATACAAAAAAATAATTAACCTACGTTTTCTTAATTTCCTGATTCAAATTTCTGAAATTTTCGTTCTATCACTACAAATGATTTTTTATGGTCACTTTAAATTTGACTTCAAGGATTCGGTTTCTTAATACAAAACTTTTACTCAACTTCATCATTAGTAGTAGTAAAAGTTGATGGATTCTTAACGGGATGTATTTTCAGTAAATAAGGCTCCCGAAACGGACCAAGTTTCAGATAAGATCCTCAAAAACTTTACAAGAATATGTCTTCATTTAAGTATCCCTCTTCATTTATCATATGTTAGAAAAATATCAAATTTGTCTTTTGCCACCCATCAATTAATTGGCAGCTTCAGCTGCCGCAGATATGTAAAGTTTATTTTGGAAAAAAAGTTTTTATTTGAATAGTTTAGACCAATGATTCCCAAAGTGGTCTATGTCGACCCCTAGGGGCCTACGTCAGCGAAAAAAATTTGGGGGTCCATGAAATGAAAATAGGGGTCCACGATAGTGGATCTCAACACATACACTGATAGTACCTCTTTACTTACATCATACTGTCTTATAATATCAAGGAATATACATTATTTATAAAAGTACCTATGTTTTTACTTTAAGGTTTTAATACTAAACTTCACTGCAGTCAGAAATTTACAGGAAATCAATATCAAGTAAGTAGGGGGTTTACCCAACACGGAAAAACATGGCAAGGGGTCTACGACACAAAAAAGTTTGGGGGACTCTGGTTTAGACTAATAATTTTTAGCCAGCATTATGAATGTAAAACTCTAAGGTTGTGGAATGCAAATCCGGAGTTCTGAGCTTTATTGCACCAAAAAATTATCTTTATAACCGAAACATATATTTTGGATATTTGACAAAGATTTTCAATTCTTAAAAGTGTAAATTTCCTATGACTTTATCACATTTAAAATCATTGAATATTGAGAGCTTGGTGCCAAAAAAGTGCGATTCGCGGACATAATTGATTTTTTATTGCTATTTAAACAAAAACCGATGCAGAACCGCATCGAAAGCTTGTCAAAACTTAGGTTCAGAATTCCTCTAAGGAAAGTGTTGGTAGAAAATTTTCAAATATTGAAAATAGCAATATCGACGAACATCGGAAAACCAAGAACATAGAAGACCATCGAAAAAGACCATCGAGTTTTATGAATTGTTGGATATGAATGGAAGTTAAACGTAATACCATAGGAACTTACGATAATAGATTTGAGTGAAGCTTTAGGGCGAAAAATGGCCAGAACATCAAAATAGACAATATAAAGGGATCTTGCTTCATAGTAATTCCCCTGGTTATACAGAAAATCAATTGAAGGATATAATTGAAGCATTTGGCTTACTCCCCATAACTGACTCCTTCAGATTATTACTTTTTGCATCGATGGGACATGCATTTGTTAAGCAGCACTTTACATCGTACGAATATCCTCAAAAATGACTTCATGACGGGCTTTGCTCAAAAGATGAACTAAATTTTTGATATTGTTTCCACAAATTGTAAGAAAGATAGCAAAATGTAAGATTAATGAAGGAAATTATTTTCTATATTATAAGTTTTTCCATTAAGAATTCATGAAAGCTTATTTTTCAGGAAAAAAAAACCGTTTTATATTAATAGTGTAAGTTAAGTAGTCAAAAATATTGATAAATTTTGATCCTTAAATAATAATAGGTATCTATTATAAAGTTTTATTATAAACTATTATCGCAATTTTTGATTTTTCATTCCATAGCAAATTTTTGTCTGCAAACTTTTGAACCATCACACTAAAAGAATTAAGTAACATATATTTTTAAGGAAAATTGAATGCTTTACAAAAAATGTCCTATCGTCAATTTTCGTCAGACCAACCGTTTCCTTATAATCGAGTTTTGAACTTAGATTAGGTATTAACGATTTGATTTTTTAACTTTGGAGTCTTGCAATGAAAGAATTAAAGTTTATAGGAAAATTTTCTTTATAATCTTGGAGAATTTTAATTGCTCTTTAATAAAGATTCTGAAGAATTTTTTGATAAATTTACTTTTTTCGTTATTGAAATTCAAAGTTAGAAGTGAAAATAAAATACCATTTTATCGATTGTAAGGAAACGGTTGGTCTGACGAAAATTTACGATTTAACATTTTTTGTAGAACATATAATTTTCTTCTAGAATATATATGTCGTTTAATTCTTTCATTGTGATAGTTCAAAAGTTTTGAGCTTAAAAATGCGCTTTAATTAGAAAAATCGAAAAATTGCATTTTGATATTTTTAGCCCATTAAAACAAGCTAAAAATTTCGCAATATTTTTTTTGTTACCCTGAATAATATTTCTGCTATATTTAAGAAAAAAAAGTCGTTTTTTTTGTTCTGTCTAATGTACATATTTTCTTAAAGCTTAGCATAAATTTTGCTCAGCTTTGCATTTAAGAAGTTTGGTATACTTTTTTTAATCTAGTAACAAGTAATGATAAATTATTTGATATATTCACTAGGCCCCTAAATCGATGTACACAAATCAGTCCAAAGTCAACCAAAACTGGAATAAATTCAATTATTTTATGAGATTTTATAATTTTTCGGATTTATTGATAGTGTTTTTCACCAATGAAAGTCGAAACCTCTTGGTAGACTAAAAAAGAGACCACTTCTATAATGGATAAAAGAGTTGGTGAAATTGACGGGCAGGAATTGGGTCCAGGGGAAAAGAATTCATACTTGATGTTGTAGACGAAGAAAAAAAAGACCACAAATAAAGAAGATAGATTAAAATTTTGAACTAATTAAAAGGAAGAATGGACTACCATGATTTCAAAACCTTTACTAGGAATAGAAGACGATGTTGGGAAGAATTCAACCCCAGGGGAAACTGGACGAAGAAAAATTTTAATATTAATCTTCCACAATAATTGATATCAAATCACTTAACAATTAAGAAGTACTCATTTTGTACAAGAATGACAACATAGACACCGGAAAACATAAAAAAGGTCATAAAATTTCGTTGAAAAAAAATGCATATTTTTCTAAGTTCCACTTCAAAAAAGATTAATTTTTTTAACATATTTTTTCAATGCTTTAAATAAATTAATGCTACCATTCTAATCTCTTTTAATCTTTCCCTATAAACTTCAATATAAATTGAATTTTTTTACTTTGATTAATAATCCAATTGCAAAGTCTGTCGCTCTCTCTTTGTGTCATGCCGGCACGCGATTGGCTGAGTGGCTTCTATCTTTCTCCCACCAATGCGAATGTACATATAGATTGTTCTGGAAACATCTAGTAGGTGGTGGAACATTCTAGAATGTTGGGTTGCGGGTATATAAGCCGCTCAGCTCAAGCCCAGAGAGTTCTGGATCAGAGTTCTGTATAGAAATTCAGTTGTGAATTTTTGTTACGACAAAGCGATTATTAGTGGGATTTGAATTAAAAGTGATTATTGTCATTTAAGTGATTGTTTTGACAAGTGTAATAAAAAAAGTGATTATTTATTTCCAAAAGAAATTAAAAGAACGAATAAACGCCATCTCAATACAGTTTTGAGAAGTCACGTTAGAATACAAATCAGTACTGCAATTGTATATTGTTATTTCTTGTTGCCATTTTCTATGCAGTTGACTCGTAGATTATGATAATAATATAAGTCCAAATGACATTAACAGGTGATTCAATGATATGCCATAAGATAGTATCATGTAGTTTTACATTTGTAGTCTTACATATTTCGATTACTTATTTTATTTTTCTTTGAATAATAAGTTTTCCTTGCAACAAAATAATTTTCCGATAAAGAAAATAGTGGTTTGATTTTTTGGGTGTAAATAAACACCAATGATACAATCACCGAACCACAACCATAACATATTTATTACCGGCAATATTAGATATTCAAAACGAGCCCCATTGTGTTCACCTGTTTAAATAGAGAATTGCGGGTCCCGAGTCAACCGCATGAATCATTCGCATTAAACACACCGTGGTGCTAATAATTCAAGGAGTTATCTGAATCCCAAATTGGATTTATTTATATTCAACAATTTCCTGCATTTATTAGCGACGCAATCTCAATTAATTTGGTTTCGGAAGACAAGTCCGCCTCCGAAACTAGAAAACCATAGTGCGATATAACATTTAATCCCCCGGTAAACTCGACTCGACTCGACGCTGGCGGCAACGGGGTTAAATCAAAATAAATGATTAATAAACTCCCTCAATTTTAGCACATAATCTTGTGATTTAGTTTTATTCTGACCGCGTTAATTATACGATAATAAAACAGTGGTGACCGCCCAATAAATTACCGAGCAACTTATCGGGTGAGCTTTATATCTTACGATAAGCTCGAGTTGTTTTTTCGATCGAGCTTTCGACCATAGAAGCCAGAAAAGAAGAAGACAACTGGTGTGAATGGGGGTTGGGGGAGAAAAAAAAAACCCGGGTTTTGTTTCAAGAAATTTTCTAGCGTCTCCGGTGGTGGTTATAGCAGCCAGCGACGATTAGGTTTTGTAAAGATAAAGTTTTAATTTAAAAATATAATTTCAAGTTTCGGTTTATTGCTTATTATTACGTTACACGTACTATGTCTCGGGGAATGAATCTTTTCGTTTTTTTTTTCTTCTTTACTGGTTATATGTTCAAGTCTACGACCTCGTGTATAGTCATAACAGGAAGATATTAACATAGAAAGACATTCACTACGTCTTATAGTTGTCTACAACGTAAATTTTCCTCATAAAATTACAAAGAAAGACTTTGTGTTTTTTTTGAATCAAAAATATAAATATTTGGACCAGGAAATCATGAGGTATGATAGTCTTTTATGCTAATTAATTAGTTTAGATGTATATAAATGGCAGAGAAGATAAAGTTTGTAATTCAATTGAATTTGAATTTTCATAGATTTGAATGGAGAGGCACTTTCGTACGAATTTACGAACATATGAAATTTATAAGCCCATTTGAACATTATGTGCCTACAAAACAAGTAGGTACACGTATATATTGGATGATGCCACATTTCGGAATATGTACGAGATAATCAATTCAATTGAATTCAATGAGTAAGCTCGGGGAAGCTTTCGGGAGGTGCGGGAAGACGACGGGAATATATGTAATACTATATATGCGATATTTTGTGAAATGCAAATTTGTTTGTATTTCAATACTAGTGAACAATATTTTATTTATCTAAATATAATTTGAAAGAACGAAAACAGCTTTGGGGGGTCCGGTTGTCGAGCTTTTGCTTGTATTGAAAGGTTGATGCTGGCAGTTGGTACAGAAAAAGGGGTTAGGAGGGTGAGGGGGTGAGTGTGTATATGTATGTATTATATTATAGCCGAGTACAATGTACGTACGATTTGTTTATGTTTCATACTTTTCAAATAAGGGTTATCCAAACAAATCCATTTGTTTTGTGCACGTGCATTCGTAAATGCTCTCGACTGCCACTATTGCATCGCTATTATAATATTTGTCAAAGTGCAATTGGATTAAATAAGTAAAAAAAAATCAATTTATATGGAAGTCTGTGAAAAAATTAAAAGAGAACCGAATGGTAGCATTAATTTTATGTAAAAGCGTTGAAAAATATGTTCAAAAAAAATTTAATCTTTTATAAAGTGGGGCTTGAAAAAATATGCTATTTTTTCCACGAAATTTGATTATTATTTTAAAAGTTTTGTCCTTTGATTGTTAAGTAATTTGAACAATTGTTAGCCGCTGAAAAAAAATATTGAGAAAAATTGGTATCATCAATTTTTTTCTTTACGAAGTTGGCGATTGTAAAACTAAATATATTATTGACTAGTAGTTGCCCGTTGCATTCGCTACTAAAGGTTTTATCTCAATAAAATGTTTAATATGAGATAATTTAGAGTTAATCAATAATCGAAATTTTAAATTTAAGAATTAAAGAGCTGTAGATATAAAAAAAAGTTTATCTAAAACTATATTAAGAAATAATTTTTTTTTTTTTATATCATTTTAATAACAACATTTTAAATAACGTCATTTCACTAAATTAGTATGAAAGTTTAATACTTATGTAGTACTTATATCAAATAGGCGAATTTAAATTTTGGTTCGTTTCTCAACAATCAAACTTTTTAAAATCTATTTTATTTTATGAACCAATGGTTGTGATCTGGAGTAATTATATATGCGGCTGAAAAGCATTAAGGTAGCAATTTTTGGCCATATATTTCACTGTCAATTCAAATATAAAATCTTCCATACTAACTTTTCTTCGGTATTTAGAACAATTTGAAAACCAACTATTGTTATAGAAAATAAATAAAATATTCGAATTTACTTCTATGCTTTCCACCTATTTCCAATAATTTTGTATGTACAACGTCTAAATGAGCGAAATCGAATTTGTTTTTAGTCATGATAATCAAATTAAAGAAAGTCATTATTTTTTTTCGTTTTACATTGTATTTTCAAATAAAAGTACACATTTATATCGATAAAATTTGAAAAGTGTTTTCCATATACGATGCAGATATATAATAAGAAAGGGGTTTTGAAAATTTCTCCCCTAAAAGAGTGAAAAACGGTAGGAAAGTTTGTAAGGGATAACGTTTAATAAACAATCGAAATTTCAAATTTAATAATCAATCATAGTCCGTTAAAAGCGAAACGTTATTACTGCTTAGTATAAAACAAAGTTGGTTTAATATAAGAAATGAAAACTTTGAGTCTGCTTAAAAATTTAAACTCTGATAAGGAGATATATCTGAAAAGGTTTAGTTAAGTTTATAAGTGAGCGTTATGTTTTTTGGCTTTCCCATATATTAAACCTGAAAATCTGAAATACGTATTCACAAATAAATACATTAGTGAGTGAGTAGCCCTACCAACGTTTGAATGCGTAAGTGGGGATAACAGAGCGCATGCGCATAGCCCATACTACACGGACGCACGGCAAGATAGTCAATTTATATATAAGAAGTTTGATTTAATATATTTTTTGTTTTCTTTTGGTAGAGTTGGAAGAATGGATTTTTTCGTAAATTTTGATATTATTTTGTCTACGATTGAGCTGTTGTATTCGTTAGTAATAGCTATATGTTTAATTATTTTAAATTCTTCTTCACGAGCTTTGGTGCTAAGAGGGAACTTTAAAGCTCTATACACTAGACTGTTGTAAGCTGCCATTTTTTGGTTTCTTGGATGAAATGATGTTTTATGGACGGTTGGTGATTTTCATACAGTAGTATACAGAAAACCAACGACAACGAACATAACCATCCATAAAACATCATTTCACCTAAGAAACCAAAAAATGGCAACTTACGACAGTTTACTATATAGAGCTTTAAAGTTCCCTCTTAGCACCAAAGCTCGTGAAGAAGAATTTAAAATAATTAAACATATAGCCATTACTAACGAATACAACAGCTCAATCGTAGACAAAATAATTCTGAAATTTACTAAAAAATCCATTCTTCCAACTCCACCAAAAGAAAACCAAAAAATGTATTAAATCAAACTTCAATAATATACTTTTTAGTTTTATAATCGCCAACTTCCTAAAGAAAAATAACTTCGATATCGCGTTTTCAACAAACAACCATATGATGAAAATTCTTAAGCCATTGGAGAACAACCAAATTACAACGGAAAATAAAACAGGAATATATAAAATTAAATGTGGTTCCTGTAAAAAATTCTACATTGGCCAAACTGGAAGATCTTTTGGGACAAGATATAAGGAAAATTCATCTAAAAAACCTACTTCAACAACTTTAAATTTTACATAATACCTTTATGACGAAAATCATCAATGCTTAAATTTCGAAACAAATTTTAATTCACTACATATTTGCAAGGAAGGATCATATATGAACATCTTAGAAGAATTGGAAATATACAAAACACAGAAAATAAATCCAAATATCATCCTTAACGACAAACTATATAAAACAAAGAACGTTTATGAAATTTGTTTACTACTGACAAAATAATCATTACCTAATGATGACAGCCAAAAACTATTGAAACGCGTCGTAATAAAGAAGAAATTTAGTCATAAGACATACATATATTATTATTCATTAATTAATTCTCGGAAATAAATAAAACATTTATCAATGTTAAAGCAGAATTAAATTAATATTCAATTCATAAATTAAATGAAACTACTGTCTTTATTTTAATATTCCACTATAAAGTTAGTTCATATTTTCTATTTGAAATGTAATAAAAGTTAGAATAAATAAATGGATTTCTATTTCCGCTATTTATTTTTTACATACCCACATAAATTGAGGAAATATTTTTTCTTTATTCAATGATTTTTAATTACTATTTACTTAACGAAATTACTTACAAACGAAATAAAACTTTGTAATTGAAATTATTTTCTTTGTAAAAATGATATTCTAAACGGAAGTGGAAATCGTAATTTTTTGTTCTTGTAAAATTAAAAGTTGAACAATAATTTTTGGAACCCGTTAAGATTGTATCATTAATTAAAGAAATATGAACCAAATTTTTCTAAAAATTAAATCTCTGGAATGTTTTATGTTCGCAAACTCTATCCCCTACTTTAATAATCATTTCTTGCGTTTACATAATCGACATAAATGATACTTAAATTTTTCAATTCGGTTAAGATGTTGGTCAATATCGCTACTTTAGTCACCAAATTCCACAGCAGATATTTGGTCTAAGATCGAAAGCCGTCGAAATGGCAAAAACTTTTCTAAAAGTGAGAAGAATTTTCTGAAGTTGATAGCTCAACAACAATATTAAGTTACGAATGGTAAATTTCAACATATTCCTCATTATACTAAAAAGCAGGAGGGCATTCTGGGAATTTGTCAAGATTATTACTGGCCAATTGCAATTTACGATTGATCGTTATTTTCGGCAAAAGGGTTCGAAATAAATTATTATCTAGTGGAATTTACTCGTACAATGTAGTAGGGTGTCTCAAGCTATAAGGACAAGCATTTTTTTCGAATTTAGATCCGCATTTGTTTTTTTCTATTTGACCCAAATAACTAAAATATTAAATATTATCGCTATCGAACAACAATAACTCGTACCGATTTGATCTCAAAGTTTTAATATAAAAATTAATGTAGAATCCATACAGGAATATAAGATCTTTCTTAAAATTGAAAAAATTATAAAATTTCTCTTTAGTTCAACTTTGACCTCGAATAACTTTTGAAAGAATAAATATATCAAAAACTAGTACGCGACCTTTTTTGTAAATCGTTCAATTTTCTACAAGAATATACCTTGGTCATTCCGAAATATTGTCACCAACGTGAGCTATAAAATTCCAAAGTGCAAGAGAATATTGTTCCCATGCTACTTAAATGGAAAATCGAAATTTGCGATGCGGCACCTCTTAATATTAATATTAAGAGCTTAAACTTTCACAGGCTTTTTTTGTCATTCCCAACATTATTTACGATATAATTAAGAAAAAAAAAATCATCATTTTTTTTTTGAATCAATCTAGTATCTATGATATAATATTTTTATTTCAGCGAATATTTTATACAAACGTTTAAAAGAAGAAATAATTAAATCAAAAACTAAGTAAGAGACCTTTTTTGTAGATCGTTCAATTTTCTACAAGAATATATCTTGGTCATTCCGAAATATTGTAACCAACGTGAGCTATAAAATTCCAAAGTGCAAGAGAATATTGTTCCCATGTTGCTTAAATGGAAAATCGAAATTTGCGATGCGGCACCTCTTAATATTAATATTAAGAGCTTAAACTTTCACAGGATTTTTTTTGTCATTCCCAACAATATTTTCGATATAATTAAGAAAAAAAAAATCAACATTTTTTTTTTTGAATCAGTCTACTATCTATGATATAATATTTTTATTCCAGCGGATATTTATGCAAACGTTAAAAAAGTATTTATAACTGTTACTTAAAAATGATCACTTTTGGATGACATTTTCCCCAATCTTTTATTATCATGGTTAGAATGCAAAAAAAAGAATAGCGAAACAACACAATTAATCTGGGAAACTTGTATTATTTGTAGCTGGATTTTTTGTCGGGTAAAATTAAATTTTAATTAAAGAAAAGCATCAAAAATATTTGTGCTATTTTGTTGGGGCTTGAGGGTTGTTTTTACGATGCACTTAATTTTTAAATGACAAACAGCCATCCCCCCCCCGGTTGGTATGGGGATAGTAGCGCAATAATTTTCCCCAAACAACAACCATCTGACGAATCCATTTTGTCGAAATTAAATTTCGTGTTGTACATTTATTTGAAAATATCTGGGATATTATATAATATAAGGAATTATATAATTGTTCATTACTACGTTTCCGTCGACATTCTTCAATATTAGCGAACTGGTGAATCAACTCTAGTCGCTGTATGGAATGGAATTATAAGCATTTGTCGTACGACATATAAACATATTTCTGTGATTATCTGCGTTGAGAAATTGCTCCTCAACCACAACAACTCCCCCATTTCATCCGGACAACAAATAGCATTGTTGCATTTGCACTAAAACTTTTATATTAAATTAAACAAACAACCGAATGACGTGGCTTGTAATTTGATTATGCGTATTATAGTAACATTCCATGTCGTCAAATTTATGGGCATTGTGTGCTTTAAAAAAATTTAATTTTCTTGTTGCACCACACATTATTTATATTGTACGTCGAGGTTTGGGAAACGGGCAAAAAAGCTTTCACCAATAATAACTTCATTGTTGAAACTTGCCATTTTTCTCTTCAGCAAAATTACAAATAAAACCTCCATACCTAAAGAAAAGCGTTGTGTTTTCATTTATTTTTTTTTCTCTGTTGTTGTGTATCATTCGTTTTTCTTCCTTCGTGGCCATTTTCAATTTGTTAAAACGAAGAACGTAAAAACAAGGCAATTTTCCGGGATAGAAAATGAAATACAATTGGAATTATTATTATGCAGTTGTATTTAATTTAAGTTTATTTATTTTTGATGTTGGTTTTTATTAAAAGATCCCCGTGGAATTCGAGAAAATAAATTATTTATGTTCTACCTATATTTGCTTCGTTTATTTTTTTTTTTCGGTTACAATTCTCATTTTCTCCGCACAAAGCCAACCGATATGGTAATAAAGTTTGTCGAATCCCCAATGGATTATCCAACGCTAATAATAACGCTTTAAAGAACTTGATTCTTTCGTTATTTACAATATCGGATTTATACGATATAATTGAAGTAATGAGATTTGAGAGTTCAATTCTCTGAGAAGGAAATTTTTTTTAATAAATTTAATTTGTACGATGTTTGTTGGCAAAATTAATATTATGGAAATATTATTGAAACAAAATTGTTATCTTTTTGTTGGAATATCAATATATAATCTTGATTAATAAGTGATTGATGTCCAGTGAAACCCTAATGTTATACATTATACTGTTGTATTATACTATTGTAAAGTTAATTTCAATCAAAGTTTTTGTATATAATTTATTGGAACACAAAGTATACGATTTTGTTTAATAATCTGTTAAACTTTTATTACAACCATCAGAGGCCACCAGTGGCGTAGCTAGGTAACCAAGGGTCCTGGGGTAAATTAAAAAATGGGGTCCCAGTGCTATGCTATCTCTAAAAAAAAAAATGACAGCAGTTTTAAAAAAGTCATTTTTTTTACGTTCGGACGGTGATCCACCCTTAAGTTTATGGTTATCTTAGATGATAAACAATAAAAACAAGATAGGATCCCTTCATTAACGCGAGTGCAATTTTCAAAAGCATAATCGGCTTGATCGGAAAACGTCTATTTTTCCATCGTTCTTTCTATAATATTTGACTTAGGAAAAACTAAACTAAAAACTTCAAATCAAATTCCCTAGTTATATGATTTTATAGAATCCAAGATGAATCAAAATTCCAACCATTGGCAAATTGGTTTTTAAGTAATTGCATCTTCTTTTCCAAATCAAATCAATCCATTAAATCAAAAATAAAAATATACGGAACTCCAATCAAAAATCAGGCCAATCACGCTAATCCCCCGCTTGTTCTAATACGTAGCAAACTTTTCAATTTCACTAAAATGGCATTATCAAAGCTTTGGTGCGGTAAAATGGTTGCTTTTAGGCTTCTTTGACTCGGCTCTCGGGCAAATTTGCAATATTGACTCGCCAGGGTTGATCGGGGAGACCACGTAAGAGTTTTCGGCCCTCCGCCATCCCCCTATTGATTCCAACCGACGGCCATTCGAACCAATATCCAAATGTAGATGAAAGCCAATGCCATTCACTTTATCGATAAACATAATTTCAAACGAGACGAACGAAACTATAAAACGCTGGTGGTGTTGGTGATGCCAGCGAAAACAAAAATAATCGGGAATTGCGGTTTTTTGTGGCGTCTGGCGTTTTTTTTCCGGGATGTGTTGTGATTTTTCCGGTTATTATATGTTTTTAATAAAATAAATGGAAATTGTTGAAAAGCAAGGGGTCAATTTATTAGAAACAATTGTACAATATACGAATAACGTAAGTATTGCAAAAGTTTTGATATAGTCAAAGTGAAATACAGAGAAAAGTTTTCCAAAATAGATTATCTATGTATACAAAATCGTTTGGTTTGATGTAATGAATCAGAATCAAACTACAGTCAAAATTTCTAGTCGTAGAGTAGTGAAAGGATATAGGTCGGTTTGTATGGCAAAAGTGCCCCCGCGGCTTTTTCGATTCAAAGTCAGGGGATCGTTTTGATACTAAATAAAAAAAAATTAGCCAAATTTTCAGCTTTTTATCGCAAGTGGTTTTCGAGTATTTCGAAAAAAACCCATAGTTCAATTTTATTTTTTTTAGTAGTAAAATTTTAAATTAATAACCTACGATTTTTTTTCTTATTCTTAGAAGTAAAAGGCATGAAAAAATAGTTTTTCTATTATTTTCAGATGGAATGTCGATTTTTAAGGACCAAAACAAAACTAAAACTAATTTTTGAGTGTGTTTTTGACAAGTGTCCACCGCCAAATTTTCTCAAAAAACGTCTTTAATACTCATCTATGCTCAGTAATTTTTTCAAATTTTTTATTTTGTGGAACATGAAAAAAAATTAAAACTGATTTTTTCCTATATCTCATGCTTAAGCACACTTATTCATTGGTTTGGTAAAGTAATATGAAGATAATTATTTTTCAACTCAAAATATATATACATTTCAGTAAACAATTTAGAAAATGAAGAAATTGTCATTAAAAAGGATTTTTTATGCAACAATTCTTTGCAATACATAATAAGATAACTTTATTAGCTCTTATAATTGTACATCTTTAATAATTCGACTAAGGCGGCTGCGTAGTCCTGCGTTAAAGAAAAGGGAAATATGGAACTAATATTCTTGTATTCTATAATGTTTGCTTGATTATCATTATTCTAAAACTATTTATTTGCTTTTTGTGTATTTAAACTGCATTAATATACCTCTAATTAATATATTTATCCTCTTCAATTAATTTCAAAATAGCGATATAAGGAGGGGCTCATTTTAACAGCCGCCTTAGTCGAATTATTAAAGATGTACAATTATTAGGGCTAATAAAAATATATTATTGTATATTTCAAAGAATTATTGCATAAAAAATAATTTTTAAAGGCAATTTCTTCATTTTCTAAATTGTTTAATGAAATGCTTATATATTTTGAGTTGAAAAATAATTATCTTCATATTACTTTACCAAACCAATGAATAAGTGTGCTTAAGAATAAGATAAAGGAAAAAATCAGTTTTTATTTTTTTTTATAATGTTCCACCAAATCAAAAAATTTGAAAAAATTACTGAGTATAGAAGAGTACTAAAGACGATTTTTGAGAAAACTTAGCGGTGGACACTTTTCAAAAACACACTCAAAAAATTAATTTTAATAGTTTTTTTTTCGGCCTTTAAAAATCGACATTCCATCTGAAAATAATAGAAAAAAATATTTTTTCATGCCATTTACTTCTAAGAATAAAAAAAAAAATCGTAGGTTATTAATTTTTAATTTTTACTACTAAAAAAAATAATTGGCTATTTTTTTTTAATTTAGTATCAAAACGATCCCCTGACTTTAAATCGAAAAAGCCGCGGGGGCACTTTTACCATGCAAATCGGCCTATACTCTTTGGAAGGTACCCTTATTTGACGTAAGCATCCGAAAAAGATGGATTTTTAAAAATTCCACCCCTAACAGGGTGTGGTAAAGTTTATATGATTATATTGTTTAAATTGACATCACTTAAATATAAAAAAAGCACTTTTAAATAGTTGAAACGCGATCTAGTACCATCAGGTAAAAGGATCAACAAAGAATGTAAAAAAATATGATGAATATTATGTTTGGTTTTTAAATACCATGGATACAAAAAGTCTTCAAAATTGTTCAAAGTTTAGATTGTAGTTCTATATATTTAATAAAAAAACAATTCAGGTTGTTTAAGATCGGCTTTTTAATTAATATTTTTTAATATTCAAACTAGCTACGTTTAGTTACGTATCGTAACTTCATCAGGCTTCTTGAATCACAAAAAATACAACATTTTCAATTTAAATTCATTAAAAATAAATCTTTTTATTAAATAATTTTTTTTATCGAATATAAATTGAAAATATTATATTTTTTGTGATTCGAGAAGTCTGATGAAGTTACGATACGTAACGAAACGTAGCTAGTTTGAATATTAAAAAATAATAATTAAAAAAACCGATTTTAAGCAACCTGAATTGTCTTCTTATTTAATAAAAGCAAAGATCTGAATTTTATTATGGGTTCTGTATATTGTCATATTTTTTTTATTAAATATTAAATTTTTCAAACACTACGTTTAAGTTAAGTTAAATACTACATAGTTTGTATACTGAATTAAATGAGACTAAAGGTATTAATAAGGAATATTGGATTTAATGTTTCTTATGAAAATATTTTATTTTGATTTTACCATTGGATAATGATATGACATTGCAAAATAGTTTTACTCTTAAATGGCAACATTAGGCAAAATGGCTGGAGTGAATTTAATGTTATATTCATTTACCATTATTTTACAACGTTATGACTTTTTCAAGAACGAAAACTAGTTTTAACACCGTAAATTAACGTAATTAATACCACCAAATCCACATTGGGTTCCGTCCGTAAATTTTTGCTATAGTGAAAAAGCCCATTTCGCCGTCCATTAGCACAATACTTGGATGTATACACAATAATACAATGGAGGTACGCAATAACGTGAAAGCGACTTTCTCATTAGTACAATTAAACGTGATATTAGATTTGAACTGGCCATTAGAGGCAAGCTGGAGGATAATCTGATTTTCTTGCAACATCAACAAAACAAGAGTCCCGCACCGACCACCATAAACCACCATCCCTTGCAAATCCCATCTTTAAATTAATATAAATTACTTGATTATACCGAAAAGGTCTGTTGTTGTGGCGCGATTTGAATTTCGCGGATTTACTTGCAAAAGATCGCATAGCATTATTGTAGTAGTGGCTCAAAGGCAACAGCCAGAAGGACTTTATAGTCTGATCGGAATTGGATTGTGATGAAAAGAATTTGAGTTGCACGCGGGAATTTCAATTACGAACGTTGATACACGTCTTAATCGTGGATCTCGAGATTGCAAACAATAGGATGTGTTTTTTTCTTCCTTTTGCTTTCTATTCTTCAACTCACTTATGTTGTGGTTTATTATAAAGTATGACGTCTGGCGTCGTCTCGTTTTTTTTTCTTCTCCTCTCCTTTCTTTTCTTCTTCTGATAAATATATATAAAAATGATTTATAGACTTTATTGTCTTGACAATAATATCCGTTTTTGCGCTCATCCTTTGAAATCATTTCCGCGAAGTAAGTGTAAATTCGCGTCCATATATAGATATAGTTTGGAATGTGTGCTATATGTGGAGATTTAATATAGTGGCATTGTTGCTAGTTTCGTATTTAATGCGCTCGTCTTCACCGGCTTTACTGTACGGGAAAGAGATTGCATCATTCGACCAAGAACCCTTTTTCATTATGTCGCAACAACAATACCACCAACCACTTGCTTTGATCTCGAAATTCACTTCGTTGGAAAACTTACGTGGATTATTAACGGACTTACAAAATCATTGCAACAAAAAAATAATATACCAGTGCATTGTCAAGTAGTTGCCAAAAGTTTTATTTTACAAACATTTTCGCATCATGCTTTGAGGAGTTATGGTTTTCATGCCTAGAAGATGCCTAGAAGTTTCATGCCTCTCTAGAGTATAAGAAGGATATTACTCATTAGCATAGGTGAAATCAAACTTTGTCCGAATATGGACCAATTGTAAACAAATTTACACAAGATGAATAAAGTTTGTGGGCCTTTCACATTTCATATTCTTACCAGTGGCGTAGCTACCGAAGGGCTAGGTGGGGCAGTGCCCCGGGGCTCTCAAGCTCAGGGGGCCCTAGAATCCTTACCGGAAATCTCGATCGAACTGAACTTTTGGAAATTCAGTTGGAAGTTCACCAATTATGTAAGGAAATAATGAGCAAATATGAAGTGCTAGAATGCGATCTAACGGAAGTATTTACATCAATGATATTATTCTTTACAATTCCTGTCACTTCTGCAGCAGCTGAAGGATCATTTAGCAAATTAAAAATAATAAAAACATATTTAAGAAATAATATGGGCCAAACTCAACTCCGATATCTATCGCTAATAGCAATTGAAAACAAAACCGCATCAAGCCTGGATTTAAACGAAGTCATTGATACTTTTGCGAAAACTAAAGCTAGGAAAAAATTGTAAATATAATTGTTATTTAGTCAGTTGGTAGGCCTGATTTTTATATAATAAACTCTTGAATTTTCTCTATTTCGTTTAATTAGCCAAACCTATACCAAGTATTAATTGTAATTTATGTTGGTACTGTTTAATATTTTTTATTATCTGCCCTGCAGTGCACAAAAAAGAGCTTAAGTAGCTTAGCATTTTTAAAGTATTTGTATATTTCATATTTTTATTTGATAAAACCTAATCAGTTTACACAGCAGTGGGACCACATTTTTTAATTTACCCCAGGGCCCTTGGTTACCTCGCTTCGCCACTGATTCTTATATGCTCCTTAGGGGTAGTCAGGATTTTCAAAAAAAACAATTTTTTTTTGCATTTTCGTTAAGTGTAATATCTTAAAAATACTCTCTGAAAATTTCAAGTTGATCCGATAATAACTGTAATAATGGCTGAAGAACTATTATATGGCCCAGGAATAGATGACTCCGTGTAAGTGATTAAATAATTAGTATTTCTGTATGTAAATCTAGTGTGAAACTTTGAATGCGTTTATCTCAAAACTATGTTTTTTGAACTGGTGACAACTGTAACTTGATAACCGCTCAGTAGATTTTAATGAAATTCATACAGCTTTTAGAATACATAATAAACTCAGGCCTGATCGAAGGATTTTTTTTTTTCAAAAATTTCGATTTTTTAAGACCAATTAACTGTTGATTTTTTCCCGAAAATCTAGAAAAAAATTTCCTGAGGCCGCCATTTTGTTAATTTTTGAAAAAAAAAAGCTTCGATCAGGCCCAGGATTATCTATTTATAAAACTATTTTTTTCATCCGATTGATTTTAGATGAATCTGCAAGGACCATTTTTTGAAACTGGGTCAACACAGACAGCTATAACTTTGGAAATTATAATTTTTTTTTTTAAATTTTCGTGACTTTAAGTCAAAACATTATATAATAATGCCATATTATTACTTTTGTAAAATAACATGATTTAATAGCAAAAAAAAATTACTGAAAATTCTCATTTTTTCGTGTCTCTGACTACCCCTAAACCCTTATATGCAGCCATATGATCATTTCCGGCAATGTGTAGAGGCATAAAAGTTCCTTAATTATTTATATGTCCATATGGACATATGGAATACAGTTGAACTGCATCCAACTTCATCATTGAAATCCTACAAAGATTTCAATCAAGGACCCTACGACAAATAATCGGTGCTCCATGGTATATAAACAATAAAAAAATACATGAAGATACAGAAATGTCATCTGTAACGGAGGGAATTCAAAGATTTAGTAAAAAATACCTAACAAAACTAGACGATCATTCCTACCATCTCGCAATAAACTTATTGGACAACAGTGAGATGATAAGAAGGTTAGAAAAATGGAATGTAATAGATTTGCCTGATAGATTTTGTAACTAAACAAATATTCCTATTAACTATTTATTGCCAAATTATTATTTCTTTTTATATAGCTTTATTTTTATATATTACTTATTTATTAATGTTTCACATTATTATTAGCATTGATATTGTTATTATAGACTATTATTATTATTCTTATTGCTACTGTTGATTGTTTTTATGATTGTTGTAATTGCTATAAGAATTACTATTATTGTTATTGTTACTATTGATTGTTAAAAATCTATTTTGTATTTATACAGCACTAGTCTACTGGGACTAGTACTTACATGTGATTGTCTATGGATTGAATACACTTATTGCAACCCTATGTAGATTGTGCAATTTATTTGAAAAAAAAAAAAAATATGTCCTTATGGCTGCAAGATTGGATAATGTTGTTGATCCAGGGTTTTTTGATGTATGCTCCATGTATCTAGTACCGAAAGATCTATCAGTTTGACACTATAAAGAATTTTTCCCATGAACCAAATTTAATTTTATATATTTCGGTATAATTTTCCATTATAATTTTGACAATAACTATTGAAAAAGGACCATTAATACATTAGGGTAATAGAGGAAAAAGTACTACTTCTACTTTAATTTTTTATATTTGGTGCATCGGAAAGTAATTTCGTCTTTTGACCTATACTCATCCAATTGCCATTAATCTGATGTATTACCGATTAGAGTAACTTATTAACGTATAAAAAATTACAATACAATTTTTTCCCAAATCTATAATGAAGTGGTAAAACCAAAACCCGAAGGAATTTAAATTTGGCATTTTTTGGTCTTCGAATTTCACAGGGTAGCAACGCAGTAGCTACTAAAACATTTTCAATGTTTATCCCAATGGATTAAATGTTCATTATTGCCAAATGGGTTTTTTAAGTTCAAATTCGATCATTTTAATTTCTCCGACTGGTACCAACGAAATATGACAAAAAATTTAATCAATAAGAATTTAAGGGAAAAAATGGTGTCAAATGTACGCCATGAAGTTGAAGAACTGTTAAATAATACTAATTAATCTTAATCGATCGGCCAAACACCCAAAAGAGCCCAGGAATTGAGACTATTAATTGAGAAAGTTCTATGCTGCTATAAGTAGGTGTTATAGATATTTATACAAGGCTTTTTTACACTTGAATTGAATTATAACTCGATTTTCTATCTTTACGTTAAAATATATCACTTTGAAACCTCCAAATGTTAGTGATTTTTGTATTGATCGACGCGGAATACATCAAAGAATGAAACGTAATTTTTTCAAAATAATTTCATGTCTGAAAGGAGCAATAACGAGTTGAAATAACTTTCATCATTTACCTTGTGTTATGGGGTTCAAAATTACAAAACTTTACAATTTTTTTTAACCCATTAATAAGCCCTAAATCGAATTGAAATTCGATAGAAATATGGCTCAAATAGTTGACAACCTACAGTATTAATTTAATTTTTTTCTTATTACTTGGGATTTTCTTCTTAAGCTTAATTGTTAAGCTAATTATGGTGTTTCAAGCTTTTGGTATCAGACTATTGATAATCAATTGGGAAATGAGTAAAAAAAAGCACCCTCATTTAAATTATTGATGTTTTTTCGTACCATTATCTCTTAAATAACAAACGATCAAGTGTCATCAAGCAAAAGGGTTAACAGGAAATTCAAAAAAGTTGTAAAAAATTATGAATATATGTTTGGTTTTTAAATGCATTTGAAGCGAAAGCTCTATCAAATTGTTTAATTCTTAGAATGTAGTTCTTCATATGGTCATACGTATTCTTAATAAATATTTGATTTGGCCAAAAAACTACCCTTAAGTTAAGTTGGCCACTACATAGTCTTCCTACTGTGTTAAATGAGATTTTGAATGCTATGAATATTGAAAACTTTAAAATATATTTTTAAAATAAACTATTTTATTTTCCAAATCGATAATGGCAAGGCATTGTTAAATAGTTTTGCTCTTAAATGGTAACATTAGGCAAAATGGCTGGAGTGAATTTAACGATAACATATTTATTTAGCATTATTTCACAATGTTATGGCTTTTTTAAGAACGAAATAAAATTGAGTCATATGATATAAATAATTACTCAATAATTAATGGATTTAAATCATAGAACCTAGTTCTTTGGGAAGAATTTAGGTTGAAAATATAAAGGGTTATGAATCTTTGATTCCATGATGGTCAATTGGATTGCAACGTTTTTATTTTTCCCATGGACGATATGGCTTTTCTACATTAAGATTTTATGATCTTCTATACTTTATTTTTGTTGTAATTTTTAAAGAAATTTTTGTTTAAAAATAATGAAATTATAAAACCATAGCTTCAAATATTATTTGGTTGAATAACACAATACATAAAAGGCCTCCCACTTGCATTTATTTGATCAATGAGGGTGGAAATTTTATTTTTAATTAACAGACGAAAATATTAAGGTGAAGGATAGTGTTTGATGGGGAAATGTTTGCTTCTAGCTCTCTTAATTTCGTTAATATTATTTTAACATATTATTTTAATCTTTTTCTGTATTGAAAATTGAAATCTTTCCCCATCATTCCTTATGGCTGTGTGTATAAATCGATATATATTGGTCTTATTATTTTATTAGTATGCAAAGTAAAGATTTCCTCATTTTATTTATTTCCATATTTTTCAAATGAAAAATATGTGGTTGATATTTACATAAGGAAATCGAAAGTTTTTTTTCTCAATAAGCCCCCATAATAGAGTTTTGATAAGAGTTCACACTTCCCACGTATACGTTAATGTAAAGTCACCCAATTTATAATGGGGTGGTAACAAAAGGTTGCGTTGACGATAAAAATCCTTCAACAATAAGTTCATCAATCCATTTCATTAATTGAAACTCAAACAGCATCAAAAATAAATAAAATACATATAAAAGCTCCTCATCCTTGTTGCAAACGCGTCCAAAACTTTATAATATCCAGCTTATTTGCCTTGCCTCGTTTCGTATTCAAATACAGTTCGCAGAAAGAGTACAAAATGTTGACGTAACACACTGTACACTGTACAGTGTACAGTGGCGTGCGGTGGGGTGCGGCGGCGGCGGTGGTGGCTTCTAATTTAAACAGCACAAATATTCAAAATTTCGTGTCGAATTTGTCGTCGACGACAAATATTTAAAATATCCGCGTCGCACAATAATCTCTTCATTGTAATGAAAACATTTAAATTGAAACATTTTTCATCTTCGGCATAATATCTACTAGGTATATATTATATATGTATATATAGACGGCGGATTATTTCAAGTCATGGGCATATAGTGTAATAATAAATAATATAATGAATTTGACGCGTATTCAATTTGGAATTTATTCACTTGACAGGAAATTAAAAAATTTCCTCCTCATTTAGCCGCCGCTTTTTTCACGTTACTTTCATTAGACTATATTTCCCGGGGATGAAATGGGAAAATCATATTTTCTTGATATAAATTTGAATATCATGAATCAACAGATGGTTATTCGGGGAACGATTCTCTTCATTGCGATACCACGTTAATAATAATAAAATTCACTCTAGGAAATTTTAACATAGATGCTGGGTATTGCAATACGAATTTAGTGGTAGTTTTGGAAAAAACAAAAAAAAATCATAATTTGTGCAATCGTTTAAGTACATAGAAGTAAATTATTTTATTTGCTAATAGATATGATCCCAAATATGATTTCAACGAAAAAATTCGTCACCAGAAGGCACCACGTAATTGATTTTTCCAAAAATTATTTTTTTCATAATTATAACCATAGATTCTTGACCAGGGTCAAGATCAAGGTTTATAAAAAACACAGGTGGCCTCATGTGCTACGTCACGTATCCAGAAGAAATTCGTACATATCTTCAGACTAATTCAAATTTCAAAATTCTTCGTATGATGTCATTTTGTTTTCTAATGGGGCAACCTGTGTAATTAATAAACCTTGGGTCAAGATAACTATTTCAAATGCATGAGATTTAAAGCATTAACAGAGGACATACATATGATGCGTTAATTTACACCAACAACTTCAATATATGCTTGCATGTAACATAAGCATATACATATGAAATTGATTGAACATAAATATAAAGAAATTAACAATATAGATTCTTGAAGGGAATTTAATGCTCTACAAAAAAGGTCTCATAAAGTTTTTACATAAAATCACTTTTTCAAAATTGGTTCAACAACGAAAAAAACAATAACTTAATTTTTTCTTCAACTTTGATTGTGAATAACTTTTGGAAAAATGATTTTATGTAAAAATGTTACGGCACCTTTTTTGTAGAGCATTAAATTCCCTTCAAGAATCTATATTGTACATTTCTATATATTTATTTGTTCGTTAGTTACAAAATTCCAAAATAAAGAAAATAAATCTAAAAATTATATCAATGTTTAAAGCTTGATTATTCGAAAACGGCATGTCTGGCAAAAATTTTCAAAAAGACGTTTTTTGTAGGGAATTTAATTTTCTATAAATATATGTGCAGATGAATTTTTTAACCTTGATATTTTGACAGCATTGACGCAAAAATGAAAGCACAAATAAACAATCGAAATTAAAGATGATAAACCTCTAAATATTAATATTAAGAGCTCAAACCTTCCTGAAATTTGTTTTTGTCACCTTGAATAATATTTTTGATATACTTTTTTAAAAAAAAAATAGTCGATTTTTTTGGCCCATTCTAATGTGCACCATATACCCAAGTTGATCTTAGTATCGCTTTATACACTATAACTTTTGAAGATAGATCCAAAGATGTTCTCGAACTAATTAACCTTTAAAGATTACGATGGAGAATCCTCAACTTTGCTTCTTTATTAGATATGTAGGTTTTCCAGGTTAGACATCGGTTTAGGTGAAAATTCAAGTAGTTAATTTCATAGATATTTTGAGTAGAGCGACCATTAAGACATATTGTACTACATAATTCTTTTCGAAAGGTAAAAGTGTTAAGTTGAGATTTCACCTCTTTGATTCCAATGAGCCATTTTTAGGCATTCTTGCAATTCTCCGGTAGTTAAAAAAGCATTAGTGTTTGCATACAGAATTGCGGTGTTGAAGTTGTAATAACATTGTCTACTGGTAAGTTACCAACGTAAATTTTATACAGGGTTGGACCAAGCACACTACTCTGAGGAACGCCAGCAGCCAAATCATGTAATTCTTTGGTATTTTCTCCAAATTGGATAAAGAACTTCCTATTTGATAGCAAACTAGTTACAATTGATTAAAGCTGGAACTGCAAGGATTATTTAAGTTTGGCAAGTAGTTCCTTGTGCTTTCTTTGATCAAAAGCTCGAGTTACGTCCAGAAATAGCCCTACACAATAATTCCTTTCATTAAAGGCGTTTTTTATGAAATTAGTTTTTTGATGAACTTATTTAACAATATCTTGCCCTTGCCTAAATCCAAATTGATAGGATAACTTCTTTTACATTCAAGATAGGGTTGATTTATAAAAATTTTTTTTAAAAAAGATTGAGCAGTATCGGGGGTAGACTAATTGGGAATAACAAAATAAGGAAAAATAGCTCTGCATAATATTTCTTTTCGGCCAAGGAATTTTTTATGAAGTTAGTTATTCGATGAACTTATTTAACAGTACTTTGCCTTTGCCTAAATCCAAATTGATAGATAACTTCTTTTACATTCAAGATAGGGATGATTTTATTTATAATTTTTTTTTAAAAAAGTTTGAGTAAGGTATAGTCACCAAATTTCGTCCTCAAGCTTAATTTCGCCCCTTTGGGTATCTTTTTTTCTAAATAACGCCACCAAGTTTTTATAATTTGAATTTAAAGTCAGTTAAGTCAGACAATCATTTCAAATTTTTAGCGGTGAAATGTTGGGTCTGGGTCAAGATATTTAAAAAAATAAAAAACTTGTCAAGGTAAGTTTTTGATTAAAATACTATCGATAATGTTTAAATGGTGATGTTTTTGAATTATTGAAACGAAATTTTGCCAAAATTTGATGTTATCGCTTAAAATTAAATCGATTATATTTTCATTTAGGTTATGACATGCGTTTTTGGTTGAATACATGCTGTCAACACAACTGGAAAATTCCTAATATCGTCCCCTTACATAAGCCTAATATCGCCCCCGGGACGATATTGAGATTACTTCGTTATTCGGCAGTTGTATTTTTTCAACAATCATTTTTTCAATAAAATATTTAGTGTGGACGAAACAGGGATCAGCACCATGATAAAATGGGAGAAAAGTGGATAGGATGCACAAAATATTTCCAATGGATGCATAAGGATTGTGTTGAAAATCCAGGGCCTAACTTTATCTGTTCAATTTGCTAAGAGAATTAAAATTACTTAATGTTTAAACTATAGGTACATCAATGATTAATAAGTCTGATTAGATATTGTTATTATTATGATTATACTAATAATTATATATTGTTAAAAATATAGTTTATGTTTATGTAAGTCCTGATTATTGTGATCTCAATATCGTCCCCGGGACGTAATTAGGTGCCCAAAAAATTATTTTCAGAATGTCTACTTTTTTGTAAAGAATATTTTTGTATAAATAATAAAGAATTTAACAGATTTTTTTTTATTTAAAATAATAAAGAAATGTTATAACTAAACTTTGACGTTATATTTATTCCTTTAATCGTAACATTTTTTTTCCAAATATTTATTTTTTCAAAAAGGGGAAGTTATCTGGTGACTCTACCTTAATACCAGGGGTAGACTAATTGTGAATAACAAAATAAATTTGTAATAATACTTTAGATTTCAATTAAATTTCGAGAAAATGGTACACTATCACTGTTCACATAATAATATGTCAATGCTTTGAAAGGTAAATTGGCTTCGGGAACAACGTACAACAAAAGCTCGCATTGATCAATTGAATTTCGATAAACGAACTAAGACAATGCCAACCAAAGCTCATCCCTCCAGAAAATACGGCGAGCAAAATCAAACCGATCCATTTCAAACATTAATTGAAACCCGAACGAAGACAAACAAACGAAGAGATTTGCCCAAATAATAAAATTATTTATAAAATCAAATGTTTGTCTAAAATGAAATTGGTCGATTGATTAAATCGATGATATCTCAAATGTGTGGGGGTACTATACGTACAATTGCGGAAGGGCGCCCCAAGTACCAAGTACATCGCCATACTCGCGAAGCTTAATTTAAGTTGAGTAGGACGATATGAACGGGCAATGGGAGCCGAGCGTCCCGAACGAAAATCGGGATAGCAGGAAGAATGCGATGAGGGGGGGTGAGGGTGGATACATTGTGTAGATACAAGAGAAGCGGCGGCCACTATACGTATAATGTATATGTAAGACGTGCTTTAATCAACTTAAACTAACCATTCCAGGGCCGGATATTATATTGCACCCAGATCTCATTCCCAATATTGGTTTAGTGAAAATGTGGATATTACATAGATGCTCCTATTATGTCAATAATAAAACTGTTCGCTGGAAATTGAATTACCTCTCACAGGGATAGCATTGTATGCGATAAAAAGTAAACACAATGCTCACTTTTTCCTTCCCCTTTTTTTTTTTTTTTATTTCAAATGCGGCAAATGTATTATTATCAGAAGCATCATTGTTATCATCAGCATTATTAACATCATCGGATCGGTTATCGACGAATATATATGAATTGAATCGACTATAATCTACGTGCACGTAGGTACGTACCATTTTCTTTGGCTGGCAATCATTTATTTTACCCGATAAACTTTATTTATGTTTGGATTGATTTTTTGCGCCTTCGCCAATGAATCGCGTTAACTATTTCTTTTAATTAAACCGATTGATTGATTTAAATGTGCATCGAGGTAATAATTTGAATTCCTAGTCTCTATTCAATTGTTGAATGGTTTTTCTAAAGTAAGAAATTATTTAATCCACTCACGATGTGATCTACAAGTGCTTTTCTTTTTGCATTCTACCTTCGGGTAAGTTCAGTTTTCTGCATTGAAAATAAAAAAAACTTTTTTCCTAGTATTCCCAGGTTTAAGCTATACTCCTCCGTTTTTTCCCATTTTTCGCGGTTCTGGAATGAATTATGATAATTATTTAATGATTTTTTTTGGGATCTTTTTCAAAGGAAAGCCGTTTCTGTATTGTCTACCTATTATTATAAAGAGGAAAGATTTGATTATTTGTTTGCTTTGAATAGGCTCCGAAACTAATTGACCGATTTAAAAAATTCTTTCACTGTTGGGAAGCTACACTGTTTCCGGTGAACATAGGCTATATTAAATTTTCAAAAAAAATTAGGATCCATACTAAAACTCCAATAATGTAACCCAAGGTCTGAAAAAATTACCAAAAAAAAATTCTTTTATCGCGTGCGCTGCGAAAACTATTGGTTATAGAACAAAATAATGAAGTACGATTTTGAAGAACATATCATTATCTAAAAAAAAATAGAGCGACAGCATATGTCTAACTATTATAGTTATGTCACAATAAGTGTTTTTTCATTTTAAAAAAATATATATAAATGCCACCGTTATAAAAGCTCTTTTATTTATACTTTGGGATTAATCCTTATTAAAATAAATGACTTTATATTTAAGTTTGCTTCAAAACCATTATATAAGTTTTTGAGTTATTCAATTTGAATATTCCATTCGAAAGATATCACAAATTTAAAAATGTAAGTTATTTGAAAAATGTCGCATGGTCACCCCATTTTACTTATAATTAAGACCAACTTTATTGAACTTGGCGATATTTTTTATTTATGAATAAATGCTGATTGATTTAAAGATTATTTGGTCTATGGTAGGTATACCTACCGTAGCTATACGCAGTAGACATACTCTTTTTAGATATTTATAAATATTTTTTGAAAATTAATTGATTATTACATAGAACAATTTTATTCTTTGCAACAATTTATTAAATGTGTCTTTTTAAAGTTGACAAAATAGTGTTTTCAGGTATGATTATGTTTTTCGTAAAAGAAATAAGAAAAATAAAAATTTTCATATACCACTACAAATGGCAAATTTGAAAAGAAAACATAACCTACACCTACGTTACGCAGACGAAGTTGCGGGGATCAGCTAGTTTTTAATAAGCATAACTTCAGATAGTATCCATATTTTTTTTCTGGAATCAAAGTATTAAGAGTTTTTTTCTTCTTAAAGGCCCTCGCCAGATAAGATGGTCTAAAACACCCCGCATTGCAATGGGGCTAATTTTTTTTTCTGAAAATACCTTACAGTATGGACAACATATTAGCCAAGTTTCAACTCTAAAATAAGACGCGTTTTAGTGTAAAAAATAAATTAAAAAATTTTTCAAAATTAATATTCTCTGAAACTGTTTTATAATACCGAAAAAAATGCTTATGAGTTTCAAGATATCACTAAGTAATACTCCGAGAAAAAATCGTTCATGAATCAGATCGATCGGTCATTGTTAAAAATACGATCTATTTTTTCAAAAAAATTTTTATGCCAAAATCGTTTGGTGTATCTTAGTTTTTTTTTTTTCTATAAAATCCTCAATCATACCAACTTCCAGAGTTGGTATGAGAGTTAATAACTTCAGTGATATCAACAATTTGTATGGTTTCCAGCGATTTATGTGTTCTTTGGATTTTCTTTTACCACCATTCAATAATCCTGATTAGGTTTCAAGATTATTAAGGTTATTTTTTCCTTCCAGCATCGAATATTCTTTACGATATTCTTTAAATCGGAAAAATGAATTCTTCTTCTTATTATATCTTGAATTTTAATCCATTTGGCTCCGCTTTTCTTGAGGCCTTCTAATTTTCATTCGGTAACATCATTTAGTTTGTAGTTTCTTTTCCTTTGGTGTTTTTTTAACACTTCCATATTTATAGCTCGACCCCTCCATTAAATTTTCTCTATTAATCTTCAGTACCTCATTTGAAAGCTTTTACCCGTTTCCCTGTTTCCTACGGGTTCCGATTACCAACTCTTATACAGCTAAACTCAAATTCTAGTTCCTATTTTTCAAGATAGTTTTATTTTCAAAAACTACCCGTGTTTTATAACAAATTTAAATAACATTGATAATTTTGGAGAAAACCAAACTTTATCGTCCAAAGCTTCTTCCAGGGCAACAACAAAAGCATCCACTTTGTTTTTAGAAGATGCAACTTTCTTTTTCAACCATAAAATCTTCAGAAGAACTTAACAACAAATTGGATGATACCAAAACTATGGTATCAAGAATATTATCTTTTGATGACTATATTCCACTAGAAAATCAAAATACTTCCCTTGCATAATCTAAATGTAACCAAAAAACAATTTTTTTTACCAAATTTCTATCCTTTACAAGTCAAAGGATCTTTTGATATAAATTTTAATTATTGAAAAACTATCCCCAAAAAATCAAAAATTTCTCACAATTCTGTTTTAAAAAATGTTAATTTTTTTAAATTAAGTTATCCAATCATGGTAAAAGAAAATGGAAATGCGTTTAAATTCTTAATTTGCAATTTAAGTTGAAAGCTTTCGTAATTTTTCACCAGAGCAAATACAGTGGTGGCGTCATTATTTATGGTTTTCATTATCCTTCCTGTCTTTCATCATTATCATCCTAGACCCATCTTCTATTAACGTTAAAATTTTCCAAACATATTACCGTAAATTTCTAGGAAGAATAAAACAATATTTAGACGTGGGCGCAACGAGAGGAAATTAGTACAAAGAAAAAGCTTTCATCTAATTACAGAAACATGCATCTCGTTGGTGTATAACGTCGACACATATGGCTTTATTATTATTACCATCGTGAAATAGAGAGCTTTTGCCCGGTTGTTGCTTTGGTTCGGGGGAAAATAGGGTAAGCTGGACATTTGGGTTATTGGATGCAAGTGCGCATATAGTTGTTGCAATTATGCTACTACAATATAATTTAATCCGGATAATTTAACTCTTGTAAATAAATTAAATGGAAATGAAAGATTTTTCATTTAGGTCAAGTACGAAAATAATAAAATTTTGGAGTATTTAAATAAGTAGGATATAAGTTTTTAAGACTTTTCACAATCATGCATTGTATTTATTGCCTGGAAACCTAGAAAAACGCATGAGCTTTAAGAAAGGAACGATTTTTCCTTAATTGTTTTGGAAAATGGTCAAAAAAAAGGTCGAAACCTAAGGGTAGGTACAATTTTTAAAGAATCACTTGTCTAAAATTTTACTCAATTTGATATTTTAATCCCAAAACTCAATTTGAAGTTTCTGGGATATAAGTGTTCCTTATATTCCTTAAGAAATTCTTTGGCTAAATTTTATGTATGAGAAAATATTTTGGTCAAAGTATAGAATAGACAAGTACTAGAAATGGGTTGGTAGGAATGCATGGGGGAGATTTTGTTCAAGTTGGTATGTTTTTGCATCTTATATATTCGTTTACAAAATAACTTTATTTTCACCACGTTTTGACATCTATCATATTTGATATTGAAAGAAATAAACATTTACTGGAAATATTACAAGGAATGCATATTATTCATGATTTTATGCCTAAAAATAAAATTAAAAGCCAAAATTAACTATTAAACAATACTGGTATACGGAATACTGAAATAATTACTTCGTGTTTATTTTATTATTGCTAAATAACTAAATCATTTTTGCAGAAATTTCCAAAGCAATTCTCTTTGGATAAAATATATTTCCCGTCAATGTACTACGTAATATATTCAACTGAAGAATTGTCCCAAAGATGAGGTAGCAGAGGTGGAGACCAGTGAATTTAAAATCACATATATAATAAGAAACGAAGAAGATGGTTTTAGTTAAATACGTTATATAGTAAATAATATTTGTGTTTTAGAACATATATTATCAATACATTATTTTTGTTTAAGGAAAATATTCATGATTTGGTACAAGTACTTTTTCTACTAGACACTCTCTGGTAACATCTCACTCTCTACTTCCTTTTTCAAAAAATTCGCGAACTTTTTCCATTCGCAAATTTGTTCATAATTCAGTTTTGGATAAAAATTGATCTTTTGTCGCTACATATTAATCGCGACTGATTTATTCGTGAATTGAATTAAAAACAGAATAGAAAATGACACGTTGAGTTAGTGGTATGTACAATAGCTACTTGTACCCATGCTTTTATAAAATATTGTCTTCTCTCTTCCCAATTATGCTTAACATATTTAGACTTTATACATATGGTCAATATTCAATTCATTAATACGTTAATTTTAACCTATTTGGGTTAATTTTTGTTTAAAAATAATTACAGGTATACTTTCTTTTATCCTCGAAAGTTTGTGAGCAACCATTTGAATAATTGTACTAAGATTTATTAAATTTTTTATTTTAGTACATCAACTATAACTTAAAATATTTATAAAAAGTATTTAAACTTAAAAAAACTATGAAATTTAAAAATAAGAAAAGGTTTCATTAAAATTTTCTCCAATTACTAGCAATACATAAATGGCTTGACAATTTTTCACTGGTTGATTTCGCTTCACCAAAAAAACTCATCAATAATAAGAAAAAAAAAATTATGAGACGAAAACTTCTATGGAAATGTCTGCAAAAATTTTGAGATTATTCGCAAAAATAAAAAAATATGAAGTAATTGTATCAATTTCAGTATACCTGTTTTGTTTATTATTTTACTTTGGCCTTTTATTTTATTTTTGGGTACAAGATCATGAATTATATCCATTCCTTTTGATATTTCCAGTTAATTTTTATTTCCACATTGAATGTTTATTTCTGAATATTTTAAATATGGCGGTAGATGTCAACACGTGATGAAAATAACGATATTTTGCAAGTGAGTATATAAGGCGGAAAACCATACCAACTTGAAAAAAATTTCCCTCATGCATTCCTACCAACCAATTTCTAGTACTTTTCTATTTTATACCTAGACCAATATTTTTTAAAGACTTAAATTGTAAATATTTTCAGTTGATAAAAGATTTCTATGGTATTAAGGACCAAAGTTTTGATGCAATTACAATGTCTATATTGCAAATTGGTGTTTGGTTGCAACCGTAATGCCGTATGACCAAATGTAATTACACAGAGAATCCCGGTGATTGTTGCCGAGATAAAGTTATAATACAATATGTTTTATTCAAGTTAATCCTATTGGCTTAACGGAGTGAAGCTGTCGTCATTTCCAGATATATTAATAATCCACGTAATTATTGTTCAGTGCATCGGAAATCATTAAGATAATTTGATTCGCCGTAATTCAAATTGGTTAGCTTGGCATTTAAATTAGGTACTTAAAACGGGTACTTACACATAAAAAGCTGAGTGCCAAAGTGATGGCGCTGAGCCAAGTCGATCTGCTTTCCATAAACCATGTAAGTTCATCAACGCAACCATAAAAGTATACGTTTCCGGTAACTGCATCCCGGCATTGAGTCGGTAGGGGTTGTCTCAACATGATGTAGTCGTTAGGTCCCTCGGCTCCACAGCATCCAATCTTAACAAAAAAAAAAACATTTTTTTAATTCTTGAATAAATAATCAAAGCTTTCGGTAAAAGAATTTTCAACGGAATACGGAATTATCCGTTTTGTTCCATGTATATTTATGCCAGCTTTGACGTTCACTTCACCACGCGGACTTGACTTTAATTGGGGATTAAAAATTGGAGTAAATTAATTTCCGTGGAAAACTTTTCTAGTGTTATATGTGGACATATAAGATAAGAGTATTAGGCTCGGTGGTTAATTAAAAATTAATATTACAACACACAAAACTTTAACCGCATTTGTCGCTATGTGGGCGTACGATTCCCTTTGTTGAATCTCTGCCTATTTCAATATTTTACTCAAAGAACCTTTTGTTGTAAAATGTTCACACAAAAAAAAGAAGATTTTGCTACTTTATTATGAACGCACATATGGTGAGAATATTAAAAGTAAGTAATAGTATTTGAGTCACAAAGGAATTTTTTTGCTAATCCAATTAAGGCATCTTAATGTTCTTCATTGCTTTGGATTTGAGTGGAATTAAAACGCTGTGATGATAACATAATATGATTTTCATTAAAAACATTGAATGATGGAAAAAATTTATAAAAATTGATTAAAAACCAAGAAAAATTATTGATTTACTAGTCAAGGGCGTATAATCTCTTCCAAACTAAAATTTAACATTGTTGAAAAGTAAAAAAAAAACACATGTGTGTAGTTCACACGCGGTAGAAGTGAAATATTTAAGATATTGAGACGAATGTAAGATTTTATGAGTAGGATAATTGTAGAATTTATTTTACGATCTGTTAACATATATATTACATAAATTTATCCTGAATCCAAATTTGCATTTTCGATAAATGATACGAGAACTTATGATAGTGGAAGTATGAAATAAAAGTGGTAAAAATGCAAGTATCGTTTAATACTTGAAACTATCATATATGGACATCATTGGAATTACATTTTGTTTATAATTTTATAATAATCAACGAAATAATGACCTTCTTAAACACCATCTTTCGACAAAAGTATTTTCCTTTCAAGCAAAATTTCTATCACCAAAGAAGCTTAACTTTATGGAAGGGTTCCCCTTTACCAGGACGACTAGGACTAGCCAGCATTTATATGGACAATACAAATATTTATTTCAAAGGGTTTTTCCTAAAATTTTTGAAAATAGAAAGTATTTCATTCAATTTTTATTTGACAAATTCAATACTAATTATTGCAACTTTTTACAATGCTTATTATATCATTACACTATTGTAATAATATTCCAAAGTTAATTATTCCATTGATCTTTAACTTTTAATTAAATGTTTTTTTTTTCTAACTAAACAAACTTAATTTAAATATTTTTTGTCTATTTTAAAGTATTTTTAAATCTAACTCTAAAGTTATAATTCATGTATCAATGGTCCATGAATGACGTCAATGCACAAATCATTCTATTGCGTATACGCACTCGCCTATGTACTGGCAAGGGTTCTGGGAGGAGCTTTCGCAAATTTTCAAAATTTCAACAATCAAAACAAATGAAGCTTTTTAAATCTCGCAATCCTATTGGCTAATAGCCACGTACACTGACGTGTGTGTAAGTCCATTAACTAGACGTTCATCGCTCACTTGACTGAACATATTATATTAATGAGTCTATTGATAGTTATGGAAAAAAAAAATCCTGAAATATTAAAAAAAAATGTTGGAAAAATAGTATGAAATTTTCTTTATGGGTATAATTGTGTACATATTCCACCAATTACAAGAGGAATTTTCATTAAGCGTAGATAGGGTTTTTACTTTTTCTTTTTGCACTTTGTAATACTCTAAATAAAAATCTTAAAATATTAAACATTGTAAGGATAGTATGTAAGATCTCAGAAACTTTTTTCCCAATGGTACCAATATTGTTTTATGGGTAGAATAAATTTTGTTTTAAAGAACAATATTTTTCATAGAAGCCATATAGTTAAATAGCTCTATATTATTTATGAAAAAGGCATTATCCACCGTTAAAAAGTATTAAAATTTTACATAAGTCGTTTAGGTCAATTGCAAAAAAAAATCTGATTTTTCATTATTATTTCTTTTCTCAAAAATTAATGGAGATAAAGATCAGAAACTTCCAGGGTCCTAGTATTTTATTAGAACCTGGACATCTATTAAGTATCAATAAAATATATTTTCGGACAGATTCTAATTTCCTAAAATGAATCCCCTAGATTCTTTGCAAAAATATTTGAATTTCATTAATTTTTTCACCTAAAATTCACCTCGATTCTCAATCATTTTCTTGAACAACCCAATTTTATTACTTAAATTTTATTTTTGAACTTTATTCCTTTCCAATAATTTAATATAGGTATATATAGTTTCTTGTATAAAATTGAACGATCTACAAAAAAGGTTTCTTACAAGTTTTTGATATATTTATTCCTTCAAAAGTTTTTCGACGTTAAAGTTGAACTAAAGAGAAATTTTAATATTTTTTCAATTTTTTGACGCAACTATCAATTTTATGAGAAAATTTTGTGGGACATTTTTTGTAGAGCACTTTTTTTTCTATAAATTATCTAAATAAAAGTTTTTGTTATTTTTCACAGGTCCTAAGTTATTTGCATTAAACTGAAAATTCCCTGAATTATTATATTTTTAACAAAAAAAATATTTTTTTTTAATTAAATAACTTAGGACCTGTGAAAAATATCAAAAACTTTTATAGAGATAAGTTTTAGAAAAAAAGTGCTCTACAAAAAATGTCCTATAAAATTTTCTCATAAAATTGATGGTTGCGTCAAAATATTGAAAAAAATATTAAAATTTCTCTTTAGTTCAACTTTGACCTCGAATAACTTTTGAAGGAATAAATATATCAAAAACTTGTCGGAGACTTTTCTTTTTTGTAGATCGTTCAATTTTCTACAAGAATAAACCTTGGTCATTCCGAAATATTGTCACCAACGTGAGCTATAAAATTTCAAAGTGCAAGAGAATATTGTTCCCATGTTATTTAAATGGAAAATCGAAATTTGCGATGCGGCACGTTTTAATATTAATATTTAGAGCTTAAACAATCACTGGATTTTTTTTGTCATTCCCAACAATATTTTCGATATAATTAAGAAAAAAAATCATCATTTTTTTTAATCAGTCTAATGTGTAATATATAAACTGTAAATATATATATGCATTTTTTAGGTTTGGAAAGTTTGCAATGGTAGTTGGAATCCTTAGTGGAAATTCGTCATCTCTAACTTTGGTGAAGATAAAAAAATAATTTCTTTAAATGAAATCCTTTAAATTTTTTATCGTCAAATATCAGGTATAACATTATAAAGGTATTCAGCTTAAGAAAGAAAAAAAAATCCGCCAGCAAAAATTGCTCTCTGATCCAATTCGAATATTGCCGGTGGCGCGCCATAAAACATAATAGCCTGTTTCCTAACGATAAGTTCAAGTGGCAAAGCTTATTGTAACTTTTACGACATAACACACGGCAAAGCAAGCTGGAAAATTGTCGATTTTCCCGCCAGGTATATAAGTACCTATGTCGGTGTATGTATACGGCAACTTACATTTTCCTGAATCACGGCAAGCGTTTCTCGATTCATTTCCCTGTTGGAGTTCATAATTAAACGCATCATAACGTCTTTGATAATTGGCTGAATTTGCGAATTGTGTGTACTGTACTCGAGCAGCACGGCAGTGCCAATTGTTCCCAGCAGAAATGCCGTTACTTGTGTTCCGATAAACTGTAACAAAAAAAAAAAATATATTAAAACCAATTCTTAACGATTTTCAAGAAGGAAAGTTCTAGTTCAAAGACCAGACAATTAATTATCGTGGGGGAGGAAATTTCTCGACTACGTATTTAAATTAAACGAGGGACAAGTCTGCGGTCAGCAGTTTCTGGACAAGACGTGACGTTGTTAGCCGCTTGCGATTAATTAGTCAGTGTTATTAACAAACGGTGATTGATTTACGAACGTTGCACATCAAAATGGCACATTTATCGTCTCGAATTTAGTGCGAACTTTATACGGACCACTTATCTGGGCCATTCTAAAGGTAAGTTTTCGATAAGATCTGAGTCAACTTTTGACATTCCCGGTGCATTTGAATCCGGGATTAAACCTCTTGGAAATCAGTCCGTCGTAACCACATTGTCGACGAGGGCGATTGGAAATGTGGTTTGATAAATATTAATTGGCGTCCATCCAATTTACTACCTACTTAGTTCAAAATATAAAGAGACATTCTCGGGAAATAGTTGGGTTTGAAGTGGTCTGGATGGAACTTGAGGAGGAGTTGATCAATTATTTTCTTTAACTTTTTCTTCAAATATTGAATACTAGTAGTTGCCCGTTGCATTCGCAACTAAAGGTTTTATCTCAATAAAATGTTTAATATGAGATAATATAGAGTTAATCAACAATCGAAATTTTAAATTTAATAATCAAAGAATTGTTAATATAAAAAAAAGTTTATCTAAAATTATATTAAGAAATAAAATATAACTGTTTTTTTTAATATCATTTTAATAACAACATTTTAAATAACGTCATTTCACTAAATTAGTATGGAAGTTTAATACTTATGTAGTACTTATACCAAGTAGGCAATTTTAAATTTTAGTTCGTTTTTCAACAATTAAACTTTTTAAAATCTATTTTATTTTATGAACCAATGGTTGTGATCTGGAGTAATTATATATTCGGCTGAAAAACATTAAGGTAGCAATTTTTTGCCATATATTTCACTGTCAATTCAAATATAAAATCTTCGATATTAACTTTTTTGCGGTATTTAGAACAATTTGAAAACTAATTATTGTTATTGAAAATAAATAAAATATTCGAATTTACTTCCACGCTTTCCACCTATTTCCAACAATTTTGTATGTACAACGTCCAAATGTGTGAAATCGAATAGCTTTTTAGTCATGTTAACTAACATAAAGGAGGTCATTATTTTTTTTCATTTTATATTGTATTTTCAAATATAAGTGCATATTTGTGTCGATGAAATTTGGAAAGTGTTTTCCTTATACGATGCAGATATATAATAAGAAAGGGTTTTTGAAAATTTCTCCCCTAAAAGAGTGAAAAACGGTAGCAAAGATTGTAAGGGATAACGTTTAATAAACAATCGAAATTTCAAATTTAATAATCAATCAAAGTCCGTTAAAAGCGAAACGTTATTACTGCTGAATATAAAACAAAGTTGATTTATTATTAGAAACAAAAACTTAAGGTCTGCTTAAAATTTAAACTCTGATAAGTAGATATATCTGGAAAAGTTAAGTTAAGTTTATAAATGAGCATTATGTTTTCTGGCTTTCACATATTGTAAACCTAAAAATTCGAAATACGTATTCACAAATAGTGAGTGAATACCCTTACCAACGTTTTGAATGCGTAAGTGGGGTAATAGAGCGCATGCGTGTAGCCTATTCTGCACGGACTGCACGGAAAGATAGTTATTTTATATATTAGGTTTGAAGTCAACTGGATATTTAAAATTAACGATAGATTTTGAATTGGAACTATAGCTACAGAATTTACCAATTAGCAAAAGAGTTGAACAAAGAAGACTCAATTTCCCAATGGAATGAAAACTCTAAGGCAATTCCGATTTTTTTTTCGATCAATTTTATCTTTTCGGCCGATATAACTCAAGAAATTCCACCATATTTCATCTCTCTAGTTTACCAAATTTTGTGTGGAGGAAAACATTAAAAAATTACAGTAATGCAATTAAAACTTTCCTAATCCACTTGAGGCTTTCCTTTCCCAGATGTGAACAGAGGTTTGGTTTGGTTTGGTGGCGAAACCGAGCGTTCCTTAAATATTTCAAAAACTAGTTTCGTAAATTTGTGATGAAGGTCAAAGGGTAATGCTATTGCTCCGTCACCGCCGAAAACTTTACATTATCTATGTCTTTAATAGTTGATAGTTGTGGAGGCAAACAACAAACTTTTAGGCTTTCATATAATCTTAATTGAATTATAAGCAGCAAACTTTGAAAATCGTTAGTAAAGTAACGATCATAATCAAAACAACAAAAAAAAAAAAACGTTTTATTTTCTAATTTTCTGCGTTCAATTTTCGCTGTGGGTAGCAGTAATTATCGGAAAGTTAATTTAATAATATAATGGTTAAGGAATTCATAGAGTAATTTTTATAATTCGGAACTATAGTAAGGCATCTGATACATCAATATCAATCATTGAAAGAAAAAATTATCTTCATGAATATATAAACATTTTGTTGAGAATTCTGGATCACTGGTTACAAAATTTCAAAGTTAAAAAATCAAATCGTCAAAAACAAATCTAAGTTCAAGGCGCAGAAAGTTGGCAAGAACATTTTTTTTGTAGAGCATTAATTTTCCCCTTAGAATATATGGTGTTGAACTCAATCAATGGATGGTTCAAAAGTTTAGAGAAAAAAAATGCACTTTGGACTGTAAAATCAAAAATTGCGCCGATAGACCATTTAACATCAATATTAAGGGCTCAAAATTGAACAAATTTTTTTTTGTCATCCTGAATAATATTTTTAATATATCTATAAGAAAAGTCGATTTATTTGGCTCAGCCAAATGTCTACGTAATTGAGCTTTTGAACAAAAAATTGTTGATACTCAAAAGATATATAATTTATAATATATAATTTGTTATTAATAGTTATTTGACCTTAATACCGAAAGCACGTAGAAAATTCCGGAGCAAGTGTGTGACGTCACTTGGTTAATTTCAAATCACTATTACCAACTTTTAAATGCAGCTGATATAATTATTTACGTTTTCATTATGTAAAAATTGTTATCATTTATATATATTAAAAAAAAATGTCAGAGTATCAAACTTTAAAAGTTAGCATTCGTACCATACGAAAAATTCAAAAACAACACCCCTAAAAAAGTTCCTGATTCCTTATTGACCCAAATAACGATGCTTCTTTATTTAAAGCTTGTGTATGAGCTTTATCATTCTTTATACTTTTTATATAAATATTTGATTTTTACCGATAAGCGTTTGTAACTGCATTCGCGCAATGCACTTAACAATAAGAAATTTCATAAAACTTAGATGCAATTATACGTCCAAGTCGAAGTTCATGCTTGTTAAAGGCCATCAAAGCTTACATAAAATTAGCCAAGAATAAAATTCAGGTTATTTAAGATCTTTATGTTTTTTATTTTTTATTTAATATTTTTATTATTCAATTAGCTACGTTTCGTTACTAATCGTAACTTCCTCAGGCTTCTATAACAAATAAAAATAATTCCAAATATGTCAATCATATATAAATTTCATAATTACAATAATATACATATAATATAGATCATATAAAATATTTGTAATTACATTTGTTATAGAAGCCTGAGGAAGTTACGATTAGTACCGAAACGTAGCTAATTGAATAATAAAAATATTAAATAAAAAATAAAAAACATAAAGATCTTAAATAACCTGAATTTTCTTCTTATTTAAAAAAATATAAAAGCTGAGATCTGAATTTTATTATCTAATGTGAATTTCCTTTAACAAATTGACGTCACAAACAAGATGACCATTCATGGCGTGTTTTGAATCAAGGGTTTATTTTTTTGAAATTTAACCACTTTTAAATGGCGTATTAAACTAATTGAAAAATGTTCCTTTTTTTATTTTCTTTGCAGTGAATATCAAAAAATTCATAATTTAGTTTTTATTATCATTAAAAATATAGAAATAACTCTTTAAATTTTATTTATTTTCCTATGTATTCTTTGTGGTATAACTAAACAATCAATCACTAAAACTAGTGGTTTTACACAAAGAAAAGCATGTAAAAGAAAAATTATCTTTTTGAAAAATGTTTGAATTTTATCCTTTTTCCACGTGAAATCTATCATACGTAGAGCTTTTTGTAGTGCATACCGATACATACCCCATCACTAGTTCGAGTCGATGTGAAATAAAAGTTTTGTGCATATTCCTGAAAAAGTTGAGCTTTCGAGAAAATAAGTTGTCGAAATGAAATCAATATCAACGGTATGACGGTATGTTGCAACGAAGCGAAAGCTTGCGACATTTACGAAAAGTTTGGTACAGTTCCGACATATACCTGTGCACTGTAATGGATTAGAAAATCTGTCAGTTCGATTTGGTTGAGTTTGGAAAATGCCTGAGGTGATTTTTGAATTGGTTAGATGTAGAAAAGTATTGTACATGCATGAATGTCAACGTCAGGTGATAAAATTCAAGTCCAGACAATTGTATTCCATCTGAATCATTTGATATCCTCAATAGCAAAAAAAAGTTATTATCCAAAGACCAATTTTCTTATCCTAATTTCATTGAAAGTAAATTCATTTGAACCATATCAATTTACCAACTCGGCCGACTTCTCTCTCCACTCATTGGCTCGAAAAAAGAGAAAAATAAATATTTTACGATTTCACGTCAAACGTAACCCGATTATCTCTGGATGCTTTCTCTATATATCTATATATTTGTGAATGCTTGCGTATATTATTACTGATGATTCTCACTTTGGAACACAGAACACAAAGTTACACAATTTTGGAATGGATGCGAGGGTTTCATTTCAAATTGTTTTCGTTCTCTGTCGCTCTATTGAATTTCAATCTAATTTAGCGCAGGGGGATAGAATTTTTATTGAATTCAATTGGATTAAATTGTGTCAAATGCGTGAAGGAAATTTGCCAGACTGCGCTACGGTGTGTCTTTCGAGCGCTAATCCATTTATTTCGTACGGCTTCTTTCATAACTTAAATTTTAAGAAAAACTCGATTGCAACGCAACGTAACGCCAAGCGTCAACGATAAATTCACCTATTCAAAGTCCCAACCCTCGACCGGCTTCCCGGGGATGAGATGTATGGATGTCATGTGCTTCCAATTACGAGACTTCAGTGAGAGATTTCAATTTGATAAAAAAATTAGCGATATGCATCTGAAAAGAGAAGATTTTCTGCAGAAACGTAGTGCTATGACCAAAAAGCATCACCTAACACTACAACTTACTATACAAAGTGGTGCAAAAGGAGTCACTTTTTAAAGTCAGTTCTTTAAAAAGAAACGTGTTAGAATTGCCAACCAAAAAATAGAATGGTTTCCCACACTAAAGTACCTGAGGGTCACTTTGGACCAAAAATAAATATTCACAGCACATATAAATAAACTAGTGCAAAAAGGAAAGGGTATAATTATAGCCCTATTCCCTTTGCTAAATAGAAACAGAGATCTTAGCATAAAAAACAAAATTCTTTTGTACAAAGCTCTGGTAATACCTATGCTCATGTATGTTGCACCATGCTGGCGTTTTACTAGTGAAACCAATCTAAAAAGATCCAGGTCACAGTATACTATGATTATATACCCTGGTATACTATGATTAAGAAACCACATGGATATGGAAATCTTCCAAGGATAAAATAGTTTTTAAGGGAAGGGTGGAAAAATTATTTTTAAGATAGGATTATGAAAAATAAAGGCAAGTATGGCCATAATGTCACATTAAAACACAAGAGAATTAAATATACTTTTCATTAACTATAATTAACTAAATAAGTGCTGGATTTTTTAAGATCGTTTTTCAAGTGATCTGAGACATATATTTTCAAATAAAAATAAAGTTAAGAATATAATAATTAAATTATGGGCAGCTTCTTGTTGAATCTTATTTATTTTATCGCCAACGTTTCGTCAGTTATTCCTAACTTCTTCAGGGCTCAATAATGAAAATACATAACATTTAAAAATAGCGACAACTATTGTCAAAATTATAAATAAATAACTATATCCTTATTGCCCACAATTTAATTATTATATTTAAAAAGACAAGGACTTAAAACAACATGGATAGTTAGGAATCATTGTAATTTATTCTATTTATAATAAAAGGCAAACACGCAAATATGCACTAGAAAGATTAGTATAGGTAAATATTGGGAAGGTTTAAGCCCTTAATATTAATGTAAAGAGGTCTATCATTTTTAATTTCGATTTTTAATTTGTGCTTTAACTTTTGCGTCAATGCTGTCAAACTATCAAGGAAAAAAAATTCATCTGAACATATATTTATAGATAATTAAATTCCCTACAAAAACGTGTGTTTGAAAATTTTTGCCAGACACGCCGTTTCCGAATAATCAAGCTTTAAACATTGATATACTTTTTAGAATTATCTTCTTTATTTTTGAATTTCGTAACTAATGAACAAATAAATATATAGAAATTAACAATATAGATTCTTAAAAGGAATTTAATGCTCTACAAAAAAGGTCTCTTAACGTTTTTAAATAAAATCACTCTTTCAAACGTTATTCTCAATTAAAGATAACGGATTTTTTTTTTCTCGTTTTTGAACTAACTTTTTCTCATTTAGCGGGACAAATTGATATTTTACACCATCGAAAATTATCATTTTATCAATCTTATCGTTTAATATATCTAAATTTCATAATATATCCAAACCTATTCTTGGTTAACAGCTATTTATTACACGAAAACGTATTTCTATTTTAATATTATCAATTTAATATTTCATTCAATTTTAATTGTGAATAACTTTAAAAAAAGTGAATTTATGTAAAAACATTAATAGACCTTTTTTGTAGAGCATTAAATTTCCTTCAAGAATCTATATTGTTCTTTTCTATATATTTATTTGTTCGTTAGTTACAAAATTCCAAAATAAAGACGATAAATCTAAAAATTATATCAATGTTTAAAGCTTGATTATTCGGAAACGGCGTGTCTGGCAAAATTTTTTAAAAAGACGTTTTTTGTAGGAAATTTAATTTTCTATAAATGTATGTGCAGATGATTTTTTTTACCTTGATAGTTTGACAGCATTGACGCAAAAATGAAAGCACAAATAAAAATCGAAACTAAAGATGATAGACCTCTTACTATTAATATTAAGGGCTCAAATTTTCCCAATATTTTATTTACAATATACATTTTACAAGTATAAATATTTCAAAAGTCCAGAATCTTATCAAAATACCTCATATTCTTTGAATTTCCAAAATCAATATGGACGTAACCATTGAATGTGTATTCAATAATAATGATAAAAAATAAGTATTTATGAGTCTAACAACAACCGTTGCTTTGATTATGGTTAGTTTTTTAAATATTTCCTTTAAATATATTTTTTTCTTTGGTTATGAATTATCTTTTAATTTTGGAAGAAGAAAGATTCACATCCATGCAATTTTTAAAAAAAAAAGGATTGTAACATCTTTGACCTCAAGACTTGACAGTGTAGATATTATTAAATCATACAATTTTCGATTTTGTTGAACTTAAATTCATGGAAAGTACAAAAAACTTTAATACTTTAGATTTTGGTCATTAAAATTGATTAAGATTGAAAAAGATGAAAAATTTTCTTCATGGCTTTGAAAAGATAGACTTCTGCAGGAAGGACGTGGTGAGATTCAGCCTGTTGCTGATTATCCATTAAAAATTAATTCCTCCTATTTCTTTCTTTCTTGTCCTTTTGTATAGGATTTTCTGAGATATTTAAGACTTAAGAGAATATTTCGTCAAACCCACAAATATAAAAAAAATCAATTATTTTTTTTCTTCCTTATTGATTACTTTTGTGATGATTTTCCAAGAAAATACAACTAAGCAAGGGAAATTAGTGACAGAAAATTGGTAAATTGAGATATTAAAGAAATGGTAAGACTTTCTAATGAAATTTATTTTTATTAGTTATGAGTTACGATATAAAAATTTATTGAAACCGTTTCTTAAAAACCAAAAGTAATGTCTTTCACATTACATAATTCTCGACTCCAATACCCGGCCGAAATATTCGAATTTAAACACAAAGGAAACGAAATAAGACGCAGGGTGTAATGAAGCCTATCAACCCTTAACACTAAATAAACAGACGCAATGATAATTAAAGGGATTTCCCGGGATCGAGCACAACTAAGAACAACGTTCAATTCGTCTTTATAACCATCGCTCGACTGGTTGATATTTGATGACAAACAATAGGAATTATAACCAAACAGTCATTCGATTGAACGCATTTATGGGTACACGTGGACGAAAAAATTTTCCACTTTTCGAGCCAAGATCCGAAGCCGCAGGCCGACAAAGCATTACGCCATACGAAAACGACAAATTTTCGAGTCTAATCAAGGAAGGGGTCGTAATTAAACTATCGTTTGGAGCGCTAGAACAAAATGGCACGAAATGAGATTACAGTATCTCGTAAAAGTTTATGGGAAAGGCTTAAAATATTATATCGTTTTCTGCTCAGAAATTTGAAGATTTCGAAAGCGCGAGCTTTCCGAGTGATTGTTAAACTTGAGGAGTGTTTAATTGAGTTGTTTAATGGCTCGTTTCAGTGCACTGGGTATGAATTTGAATTCGGGAAAGTGTTTAATTTATTTGCGGAAAAACAATCAATTTTTCCATTGATTTCTTTGAAATTACTTAAGGGGGTATTCTACTCTAGAAATTTGAAAAAATCAAAAATTTTTTTTCATATTCCGATAGTTTAGATATTCAAAAATATCCTACTAAAAGGATTTTTCAAAATTCAAATTATTTCCGAAGTTATAGCGGTTTTGTATGAAGCTGGGATGGCTGATTAAGGGAATGTAAGTAATACATACTATTTTGCTATTTAATTACTATTTTTCTCGAAACTACTTTTTTCGATGCAGTGTCCACAATATCTCAAGTTCTAATCAACCGATTTAATTGCAATTTGGCATGAATATTCTTTCAATATCTTTTTATCGTAGGAAGCGACAAAAAATGAAAATTTGAAATTTGTAATATTTTTAAAAAATTTGATAAAGTTAAAAAATTGGTGAAAAAAACGACCTTTATTTTCAGCAGCCGCCATTTTATGAAAAAAATATATTTTTTTTCAGTTTTGTCGCTACTTACGATAATGACATTCGTACTAATTAAGAATTCACCATTGTTTTATTTTTCAGATGACCATAAGGGTAGAAATTATGGATACGAGGACACGACCTTTTTTTTCCCCCTCTACTTCAAAGACACACTACTCGAATGATTTTTTTTTTTGAAATTTATTTTGTGTAATCTTTAAATATAAATAAACAAATGATAAAAAAATGGAGAGTAAAAATATCAATTGATTTTTTTATCAATCGCCAAAAAACGCTCGATATTCGGGCCTCTAGAGTAGAATACTCCTTTAATCAACAAATGCATGTTTAACATGAGGTAATTCCGTGCAAAAGTATTCTGGATTTAATTTCTTTTGAAAACTTATAAACTCAATGCTAAACTTAAGCAGATTTCTGAGGGTGCAATTTAAATATACCTACGTCAAAAAAGTGTGTTTTAACGCCCAATAATAAGAAAAAACTGTTCTTTTATAATATGAACACAAAAATATTATATTGGACATTTATGTATGAAAAAAATTCAACAATGATTATTTAATAGCACTAAAATTTATATACAGCAAAATAATGAAAACAACATCTTAATATTTTAGTAAGTTGGTTAAAATGTTTAGATTTACAATTTATCCGCCAATTTAAAGATCAAATAAAAAAGGTTTTTTCTATTATAAACTAAAATATATAAATTGATATTAATATTGATATACCTGGCAAATTAAATAATTTATAATCAACAATCAAATTGATTTTACAAACGTGTAATAATAAACAAACTTTTGTAAAGGTAGCAGCACTTTTCGTAGAAAAGTGGAAAAAAACAGTTCTGGAATTTATTAACTATTTCAATACTATGTGACTAAAATCATATCAAAATTGGTTCAATGGTACAGCATCAGGATATCTAAGTACCAACAATGGGATTGATATTATATGTTTAATTTGTTATAACAATATTTCTTAAAATATTTGTCATATTTTGAATTTTGAGTTAGTTATTATTATTTAATTACAAATATTTTATATGATCTATATTATATGTATATTACTATAATTTTGAAATTTATGTATGATTGACATATTTTGTAATTATTTTCATTTGTTATAGAAGCCTAAGGAAGTTACGATTAGTAACGAAACGTAGCTAATTGAACAATAAAAAAATTAAATAAAAAATAAAAAACAAAAAGATCTTAAATAATCTGAATTTTCTTCTTATTTAAAAAATATAATTTTAGAATTGGTAACCAAATATATTATTGAAGACTGGGAAACTTTTGAAAATTTTGAACAGTTATTATGGCACTTTGGTGCTTAATATAGATGCTGATATTAGTAAATGTAATTAAACATATCCAATATTTCAAATAAAATATAAGTACAAGCATATATTGGGTCTTCTAATTCGTTTGGAAATAATTAAAGTCCCTGAGGAAGCTAAATATATTCTTGTAGGACAAAAAGGCAAATGGGGGCGTCCATCAAAAGCAAAGAAAGTATTAATTATTCAATAAATTTACATATTTGACCTCAAAATGTACGCTACTTAAATTTTAAATTTTTAGTTTTAAACTTAAATTAAGCGTCTATTTGGTCTATTTTGGAGCTAAATATTTAAATCTGGCGTGCAAATCACCTATTTAAAAAATTAAATATCTACATACCCCGATTTCTGATTACTTTTGAATAGGTTAATCATATGCAGTTGCACTAAAGTTGCATCTGCAACTATGGGTACACTAACGCATATATTGCAAGATAAGCCACTTTAAAAGCGACCGAAATTCCACTTAAGCTTCAGCAAAAACCAAATTTTTAAGTTTTTGGTTTGGTGGATTACAAAATAACGAAAAAGAAAGAACTTTTTCAAGTGTAAGTTATGTAATTCCTCTGGAAGATTTTCTTGATGAAAACTATATATCGCTAGATTAGTCACTTTAAAAGTGACCAAAATTCCACTTAAGCTTCAGCAGAAACCAAATTTTTAAGTCATTGATTTGGTGGATTACAAAATAACGAAAAAAAAAGAACTTTTTAAAGTGTAAGTTATGTAATTCCTCTGGAAGATTTTCTTGATGAAAACTATATATTGCTAGATTAGCCACTTTAAAAGTGACCGAAATTCCACTTAAACTTCAGCAAAAACCAACTTTTTAAGTCATTGGTTTGATGGATTACAAAATAACGAAAAAGAAAGAACTTTTAAAAGTGTAAGTTATGTAATTCCTCTGGAAGATTTTCTTGATGAAAACTATATATTGCTAGATTAGCCACTTTAAAAGTGACCGAAATTCCACTTAAACTTCAGCAAAAACCAAATTTTTAAGTTATTGGTTTGGTGGATTTCTAAATAACAAAATAGAAAGTACTTTTTAAAGTGTAAGTTATGTAATTCCTCTGGAATATTTTCTTGATGAAAACTATATATTGCTAGATTAGCCCCTATAAAAGCGACCGAAATTCCACTTAAACTTCAGCAGAAACCAAATTTTAAAGTTATTGTTTTGATGGATTACAAAATAACGAAAAAGAAAGAATTTTTTAAAGTGTAAGTTATGTAATTCCCCTGGAAGATTTTCTTGATGAAAACTATGTTAATGTATTTCTTTGGTTTACAATTTGGAATGTTATTTGTACTGTTTTCCAAACCTTATTATTGGCATTATTGAAATTCAATTTAAATAAGAAAACAATTCAGGTTGTTTAAGATCGGTTTTTTTATTTAATATTTTTACTATTCAGCTACGTTTCGTTACGTATCGTAACTTCATCAAGCTTATTTTTACTATTCAATTAGCTACATTTCTAACGTAGCTAATTGAATAGTAAAAATATTAAATAAAAAAAAAACGATCTTAAACATCCTGAATTGTCTTCTTATTTAATAAAAGCTGAGATCAGCATTTTATCATCTATTCAATTTAAATTTTTCCATTTTTGTATGATAATTCACCAAAGCTCTGCTTTTTTTCGCGGTGAAACGTTGACGTATATTTGACAGGCCATTCAACGTCCGCATAGTCCACGATAATAAAAATATAAGAAACATATTTTTCTATTAGCCACTCTGTGCTTTTCACCGCATATCGGCTAAACAAACATCAAAAGATCAAACGCAAAAAGGCCGTGTGTACCAATGAAAAAGCTCAAAGCTCAAAGTAGTCAATGTCCAGTGAAAACAGCACAAAAAAAATGTACAGACCGATAAACATTTATATTATCAATCAATACCTCGGTAAAAGAATGAAAAAGCACGAAGAAACAAAAAACGTAGGAAAAAAGCTCGAAAAACAGAATCAAAATACAGTTGGAAGTGGCGAGGTTGAATCGTAAACAAAATAACCGTGCAAATATCTATCAGTCCATATTTTATTTATGGTTATATTTCCAACAAGTCTCTCGTGTTTTGTTCGACGAACATTTGTCATAGAGCTGGTGCTCCGTTTGTCTGTTGCGGAGGGATGATGATGATGGGGCGGGTTGGGGGCAAATATACCGCCAGATTCTCAAAGGGAAAGATAAAACTTTTGTACATATAAAAGACTATTCTTAATATGAATGTTTTCTCTGCTCGAGAAAAACGAAATAAATCTGACAAATTGTGCCCGACTTCACAACAAAGAAAACCAGGCAAATAAGTTTTCTCTAGTTGGTCGGTGGTAAGGGTTGGGGATGCAAGGCTTCAAGTCCTCGGCCACATTCCTCCATACAAAACTTTTTACAACAAAACCAAGTGCAACTTTAAAACAACACAACATTTTATAACCCAACAAACACACATACATCCTTCAAAATATTGAATTATTCACCGAAAACTTTTCCCCATTGATTCAATCAATAATACTTGAAATTAAAAAAAAAACCTTCTGGTAAGTTTCTTGTGAAGATACGTTGCAGGGGGGTGGTTTTTTTAGTGGCAAAGTATTCATATAAATTAGGTAAGTTTTCTCATTTCTGCGATGTGAATGTTGACTTATTATTATGATATTATTCTAAGCAGGAAACTTGGACTTGTTTATGAGTTTAAATAAATATGATGAATGCATATTATGCATCGTGTACCCACTATCACAGCATGCATTTGTATGCATTTCGATTGTTCAACGAGCGAGATTTGCGAAATTCTTTTTAACTTTGCAGAAATAAAATTTTTGATATTTCATATGAGATACTTGGTAAATAAATTACAATAAAATAGAATTTAGAATTTTGTGCTGCTGCTGTAGGGAGGATGCTGTGCTCTACGATTGTCGGGTGAGACAAAACATATTGCGGTAATATATATTTCTGGCATTATCGAAATAAAAATGCCATCAAAAATTTTCCCTCTTCAAGTGGTTATTTTTGGTTTGAATTTTTAAGAAACTGCAATCAATCGACTTAAAAAAAATAGACTATATAATAGGTTGATTTTTTTTTTGGTCCCATCGTGAAATTTTGTTGGAAATACCATAAAAAAAATTCTCTGAAAGTTTGAGCCCTTAATATTAATTTTAAGTCCTCGACCAAGACGTGTAAAGATTTCCCATTGAAAATACACGGAAACTCTGATTTTTTATTTTTAAATTTCTATATCTCAGCGGCATTTCATGGGATCGTTTTTACCGAAGATGGTTTTTTCTCAGAATTAAACGCTCTACAAAAGTGCCCATTGCGACAAAGTCGTAACTCATACCGGTGAGGTAGTACGGGCCACTGAACCTGATTTTTCCATAAAATTCGCGTTTTTTTTTGCATTTATCTCGTAAATAACAAGAGCTACGGAAAAGTTATAAATAAAAAACTTGTAGAGAATTTGATTTCCTACAAAAAAGTTCTTGTAGACCAAATCGCTAAGATCAATATTAAACGAGATATTGCATATATATGCAGTCGAGGAAGTTATCAACCAATCCTACTCCCAGCTCTACTGCTCAATGGTAAACTACAACAACCAAGTACTTTCAAACTTCCATTGAAGTTCTTCCTCAAAGAACAAAGGTGCCTTAAAAGGAATCACCATGGGACCTCCTGATTTCAATTGACAAATGGGACTATTTCCTAATGCAAAGTTGGTACCAAAAATAAAAGTATCATCAAAAGTACAATGGCTCTATTGTTGAGTAGTGACCCAAGTCAAATACCATTCTAACGATACTACCGTAAACACTACAACAAAGCAAACTACTTGCTAATAGTTCAACAGTGACAAAAAAATTGATAATATTTACTAAAAAAATTTTTTTTTATCTAATATTTTACTCTAACTATTTAACACATTTTTGGCTAAGCGCATATATTTAATAACATCAGTTGTAATTCCCCTGGCAATGCTCAGATTCATTTAAAAAATTATTTACTGCGATCTTAACGTATCAAACTTGACCATTGAGAGCATAAGTAAATTTTCTTTAATTTGAATTTTAAGGAAAAAAAATTATGTTATATATTTTACTCTAACTATTCGAAAAGCGCCCTTTATTGAAGGGTTTTTTCAATAGTATAACTTTCAAGAAAAGTTCTTATCAATACACGTTATCGATACACGTTTTTTGGTAAGCATTTATATTTTACTTAAAAATAGTTTTAATTTTGACATTTATCAAATTGCCAGACCCCTGGCAATGCTCAGATTCATTTAAAAATTAATTTCTGCGATCTTAACGTATCACACTTGATCATTGAGAGCAAAAGTAACTTTTCTTTGATGTTCTAATTATTGGAATTTATTTTTATGAAATGATATTCATCGATGGTCGACATATCCACCAATTACTGGACTGTATTGAAAGCACTTATAAAATCACAAGTTTGCTTGAAATTGATCTGAAAAAATTTGAAAAAATAGTCTAAAAAAACCTTAATAACCTGGCTACTGTAAACAAGAATAGTTTGAAATAGGTGCCGAATTAAAAGGGTGTAAAGATAGCGAAAGGATAGACACTTTCACCCATCAAAGATCCAGAAATCAGTAATAAATCGGCTGTGAAAAGTTCCATCAAAAAATGGATTTATAAAAATTACTGTACAATATGGAGGAATACGACCAGGCAAAAACACATTAAAAGGACGATGGAAAAATCTTCGCTGAACCTAACTACTGAAGTACTTTATCTCATAAGAATCACAAAAGTAAGAAATCAGAATGGTTATAGGCCTAATGATAGGGCATTGCGTACTAAAGAAACACTTGTATAAAATTGGAGTACAAGTTGGTAATCCAATAAGCAGATTTTGGGCAGAGGAAGAAACTATTTTCTGCGTTGAAGCGGAAACTCCCTCAAGAGCTCCAAGAAATAGCAGTTGCTTGACCACAAGACCAAGAACAATCAACAAATAAAAAAATAAATAAAAAAAATAAAAAAGGCAGAGGAATGAAGTTCGACTCCTCCAGCTACTTAAACGCCGCTAAAGATCAATTGTCTCTTATCACTATCATGATATTGTGGCAAATTGTTGAGCTGGTGCAAATTACATAACAATCCACAAAAAGATCAAATTTGGGGATGAAAAATTAGAAGAAAGTTACTTTATTGCCAAAATTTGGGACTAAAAAGTTTTATTTTTCCGCTTTGATATTACAATAGTATAGAATATAGTTTTTGAGATTAAAATTTCATGGTTGTAAAATAAATTTCCGTCACCAGTAAAAGATACAATAAAAAGAGAAAAAAACATATTTTTTTCAGCTAGAAGTTTGGGAAAATCTTAACATTTTTACCACTCCAACAAACGTTTAAACTTCAAACGTTTCATGTCCCATACTTTCTCATTTCACCGGAAAAAAATATTTTCATTTTGACTCTTTTTTCCAATACACTACTGCCAACAAGCGGAATGATAATGAATAATCCGTTTTCTAGAAAATTTAGATGTCATGTCAATGCATGCCGTTGACTTATTGACGTGAAACATGAAAATATCAGTCGAAGATTTTCCTATTACTACTGAAAAGGAACAACTTGAGCAACGTGTCTCTTTCTCCCTCTTGCAAATACGACGAGGACGTAGATGTGGCGGAAATGAAATGAAATGTTCGAAATCAATTTTTTCAAGTCAAGTCAAGCAGAGTTTCGCCTCGAAAAAAAAACACCCACCCTCTACTTCTTAGTCTCCCACTGGCGGCTAGGGGTAGTGTCGATATTTGGCTGCCCTCGGCTTATTTTCATAAATTTATTATTTAATATATTCCAGGTAATAAAATTTTATACCGTCTACTTATTGTCTACTTTTAGTAAGAGAATATCATTAAAGACTTTATGCATATTTTATTACCAAAAATACAAACGCATACTATTTACTTGGAGAATGAATTTTAAATTCACACTCGACGAAGATTGTGCGTGAATTTTCGCCGGAAAACATAGCATTGTGCCGCATGAATACTGAAATATAAATATATAAACGTTTGCTGGCATATTTAAATAAATATCCCACCTTATATGATACTCTCAAACGTATATGAGATACTTGTACACTAATGCCTTTATGTAATTTTCTATGGAATTAGACAATTAACTAAAGCCTTTTGTGCTCTCCTCCTCCTCGCACCAACCATCATCATCGTTTTCCTCATCTCATTTACCCCGAATTTCATCCCCATCATATACCCCTACAGTTCACATTCACTAATCTTGATGACAAGGATAAAATGAACACTTCCATATCTGTTGTTTGTCCCGACAATTATATTGTTGCTAGAACATATAGTGTCGTGTCTTGGAAAAACCCAACATTTGAGCGTATCACGTTTCATATTGTTCCAGGAAAAAACCGTTTAAGAATCCCTTTTCCGCTAATTACCCTCAAAAATTATCATTAACACCAAAACAATAGCGGTTCTGGTTTAAAATATTTACTCATTGATTTCAGCTTACAACGGGATTTTGTTTAATTTTCTTGAAAATTAAACCTTTTACAGTGATCTGTATTATCTTCAAATATTTACAAAACTTAATCCAAGTGATTTAAACGCCCGACTTCTATACCGCAATGATAATTCTAATAAAAAAATCATAAATAATTCATTGGCCTCAAAAAGTTCCTCTAAATCGTCCAATTACACCGATAAGACCGTGATACCTGATAGTTGCGTATCAGCCCCATACACTCACGTGAATGGGGGCATTGGAATTTTATTACGTCAGAAGGGTTGCGTTTATATATTTTTAAGGGACTTTGGTCACAAATCATTATAAGGGTTCGACGAAGGGAAGGCGCCTATTTTCGTCGTAAATCAAATTAGTGAATATATTTTATGTGACAGACGCACCAACGGCCGTGTGTTCTTGCAGCCCCCATATATTAGGAGCTTTCGTATGATCAATTTAGTTAGTTTGAAACTTTAAATGTCTAGTAAGATAGATGACCTTGTAGCCGAAAGTTTTTCCAAACAAAAAGTTTAGGATTGGCAACATGAAGGAATCGAGGAAAAGTGATTTATACGACGATTATTTGGTGGTGGAGTGCGATATCTACGTTTTGGGTATGGTTTTAAAATTTTGATTTTTGGTTTAAGTACCTACCCCAAAGATTATGCTCAATTTTTTTTAAAAATCAAGAACCATGCTACAAGAATTAAGCTTAAAAAAACAATAATAGTACAGTCGTGGAAGTGAAATTTGGTGATCTCGTGAACTCCCCAAAAAGTACATATAGAAGTCATTTTTTTTATTTATCAATAGATTAAATCCCAAAAATGATTTCAACCAAAAAATCCGTCACCGGAGGACACTGCTTCGTCGTCAACTTCTCCACCTACGAAAATTGACTTTTCCAAAGAAAAAAAAACATTTTTTTTTTTTTTATAACTTTGGAATCATGCTGGATACAAATAAATTCTAAGGAACTTTCCTACAGAAAAGGTCCTTTAATTATTTCCTGTAAATGCCATAGTTAACGTGAAAATAACAATTAAAATTTACATATATTAAAATTTATAAAATTTACATTTTCAATAATCGTATTACGCTATTGTTGATAGTTCTGTGTAATATTGGCATATAAGGAAAAATCAGGAGCCAAATTATTTATTTATTTGTAAACAATATTTTCTTTTTTAGGAAAATTCCAAAAGTTACTAGATTCTTAGTAATTTCTCATTCCAAACAATGAAGACCATAACTCTTAATTATGAAGGTATCAAAAACTTCGTCAAATATTAACTTACTGTTACGGTTTTAGAACTTTCTGAAGTTCTAATCATTATAATTTTCAAATGTTCTAACAATTGGATTAAAGAGAGACGAAAGACGTTCCAGAACACTATCTGTGAAATTTTAATATAGAGTAAAAAGGGTTGGAGAATATTCGAAACTCTAAGAAATGTCTGGAATAGTCTCGAACCTTCCAGAGGTTGGCAATGGGAATATAAATTAGGCAATCGACTGTCGCCAGTTACCATCGAAAAAGTTACAAATATTAATTATGAAACAGTTCCGAATAAGTTAACATTTACAACCGTTAAAATAATTGTTTAAAATTAAAATAAAGTGAAATAATAAACGTGTTATTAAAAGAAGTTTTATTATTGTTGTATGTTCGAAAGCAAACCCTAACAAACCCCGTAAAAATGTAACAATTGGTGTCAGAAATGTGGGATTTGTGGACATTTAATACATTTTGGTTAAAAGTGAAAAAAAAAAAATAAAAACAAAATATCTACACACAAAAAAGGAATTGGAAGACTGGAACCTGAGCACCAAGAGAAAGAAAGTGATTCTCAAGGATCAACTTGCAAGCGCCCTCAGGTTGGAAGGACATTTGAAGATCTTTAGAAGAAGAACGAAGATCTCCAACGGAAGCTAGAGGCCAACAATGAAGACCTTAAGGGGGCAATGGAAAAAAAATCGACGAGATCGAGAGAATGTTCACCACCAAGAAATAAGTAATTTCAATTTTTACGCAGAGTACATCATAGTATAAAGCCTAAAGTTGGGGTTCTTATTTTGCTTGATGATATTAAAATACATGATTTTTCCTACGGACATAATTATTGCAAAACGGGAAATTTATAAAGAATTGCATTTATCGTCTACTATTTTTAAGTTTCTAAAGTAATAGAGTTATAAATTGGATGAGATTGTAGTATAAGTTAAGATTTTCAATGATCTATATAATTTTTAGCAAAAAGTTACACATATGTCAAGAAATTAAAATTTTCCCAATATGTAGTGCGCGGAGGGTTCGTGCGCAATCTGACCTCATGCTAAAAAACACTAGTGCTTTCGACATCAATTTCTGGCCAAACTATGTTGTTTATTTATTTATGGAAAATTTATTAAGAACCTTTTTTGTAGAAAATATCCTTAGCTTTCATTTTGGTAATAACTATTTTTCTTGTATCTAGCACAGTTCAAAAGTAATAGGTACTGAAAGAAGACTTTTTTTTTGGGGATAGTCAATTTTGGGGGAGAGGACACAACGCCTCCCTAGGAACGATTTTTTAGTGGAAATAATGTTTAGGACCTACTTTAGGGACCCTTAACCTTCTTGTCCCAAGAGCATATTTTAAAATATCCGTCGGGTGGCCGGCACTCTTTATTTTTTACGGTATATTTACAGTTGGACTTACATCTGCGAAAATTTTCCAGTCCTTATATTTTCTTTTATTTTTATCAAAAGGAAAAAGGAGTCTCAATTTGAGAGTTTTCACGATATCGGCATTTCTGTTTATTATTGTAATTTCAATTTTTAATACATTGTACATCATAGTATAAAGCCTAAACTTTAGGTTCTTATGTTGGTTGATGATATTAAAATACACGATTTTTTCTACAGACATAACTAATGAAAAACGGGAAATTTATAAAGAATTGCATTTATCGTCAATCATTATTTAGTTCCTAAAACCATAAAGAGTTATTAAATGGATGAAATTCTAGTATAAGTTATCACTTTCAATGATCTATATTGATTTTTAGCAAAAGTTACACATTTGTCAAGAAATAAAGGTTTCGCAATATGTAGTGCGCACAGAGCTAGTGCGCAATCTAACCCCATGCTTAAAAACACTAGTGCTTTTGACATAAATTTCCAGCCAAAGTAACACATTTATGGAAAATTAGTATAGGACCTTTTTTGTAGAATATATCCTTAGCTTTCATTTTGGTTGTTACTATTTTACTTGTATCTAGCACGGTTTAAAAGTTATAATGCATTTTTATTTTGGAAAAGTCGATTTCGGGAGAGAGGACGTAGCGCATCCTGATGACAGATTTTTTAGTGGAAATCATGTTTATAACCTAATCCAGGGACTCTCAACCTTTTTGATTCCAATAGTATATTCTAGAATGTCCGTTGGGCGGCAGGCATCGTTTATTTGAAGGTAGGTATATTTACAGTTGAACATAGCGAATAATACATACAGGAAATGCACAGAAAATATTTAGTTCTAAAAATAAAATTACCAAAAATATAAAAGTATTAGTAACGCACTACTAGAAGACGTTATTATAGAGACGAAGTCCAATGAAACTACATTAAGAAGATGCTATTTCAATCGGGAAAATTAAAACGATGTATCAATAATCTTTTTTCTCTTATTTCTCTGTGTAGTTTCTTAGCATGTATTCTTTTCATAATTGTATTGTAAAGTTATATATTTTCTTAAAGTGGCCGCACAACGGCGGGTAAATATAAAACAGTCGACGGGCACCATGGTGCCCGCGGGCATAGAGTTGGGAACCACGGACCAAATCTATAAATTAATATACAAATTAGCTTCTATCTACCTATGTACTTTAAGCTAAGTACTATAAGTATGAAATTGCAAAAGTTTTATTTTTTTAGATTGAATTTTGAGGAAGTTTTTTGTTGATTACAATGGCCAAACTTTGTTTATTAAAAGTGGTTGAAATTAAAATTAATTATAAATACTTCGAAAACGATTAATTGCTCAAGATTTATATCAATTATATTTTTCAAATATTTTCCATCATACAATGAATTGAATAAATTAAAATTGTCATTTTCAAGCCATCAATTCATCTGAGAACAAGAACGGTTGTTAAATTTTTTTTCCATCAAATAATCATCGAAAATTAATTGAGTTTTTGACGGCTTTGAACCGATTGAGGAAACAATTTCTGTGAAGCTTTTTTGTTCTCTCATTTTTGCCATTTTCTCTTTCTTTTTTTCTTTTTTTTTTCGAGACTGAATTGTAAAAATTTTATATGGAAGATATATATTATATCCTATATCGTTTTGAATATGTAATGTAACAAAGCGCCAGGATAATTTATTAATTGCATACGCTTGTCTGCACAAATGAGATTTTTACGTTTGTTAAAATGTAATTATTCTATAAAACATGGAACGAAGATGGAAAGTAGGAGAGCAAAAAAAAGATTAAAAATGCCTGGATTTATCACATTTGCTGAAGTTGGTACGTCGTCGTCCCGTGTTACGGATTATATTTCTATTATTATCGTCACTGTTGAATATTTTAACGTGCGCTATCGATATTTTCATAATTTCCATTAGATGAGAATGGGGAGGAATGAATGGGGGAAAAAACAGGGTCAAAAACCATTAGTGCTACTATACACCTCGACAATGTGAGCGGAGCGAACGTAACGAACGAAAAATTAATGAAGAAATTTGCATGAGAACGTTTTTACATTATGTGTAATTATTAATATTTAAAATATAGAATTATGCAAACTCTCGGTTCTGAACTCGGTTCTGGGGCGTCCGCGTTTGTTTTCCCCGTGTCGTTCATTTTCATGATGATTATTCAATTGAAATCAAACTCTTCAAGCATGGTGGTCTCTCGAAAGTATACGGTTGATAAGTATGAGGGACATTTTGAATAATCACAAATGAGTTTGTCGTTTACATTGTATGGCACCAGACAAATTCATCCCTTGAAATGCACAACTGCCATTGCATCCATCGTCGACGACTTCTTCATCACACACAAAGTATTGACTATTTGAATTTGTCTACTCAACCGTGCAGTGCAGTTCACCCCCGGGGGGTTTGCTTGCCTGTCATTCAATAAAATCCTTCTTTGCCCACCGGCAATGGCACTCCATGCACTTTCAATATTCGTCTAATACGTTTAAAGAAAATTATATTAATGGACATGCAGGCAAATATTACTTTTCCAAAACGACAACATTTCAAACGCTCCGTTTTCCATTTAATTTCAACGTCGAATTGAATCATGTCCTCTGTCGCAATAAAAACGATCAAACCTAAAGCTCTTTGTGTGTGAATATATAAAGTGTATACACGGAGCAGTGCTTTTTAAGACATTTTTGTCCACTATAAAATATCCTCAAGGGATGAAATTGGATTTGTTAGTTCCATTAACATATATACATTTAAAAAAAAATCCACCCTCACTGGTTAAATAAGAAAATCAACCCAACAAAAAACAAGCAGAAAACTTACTATCGATTCAAATTTTTCAATAGTTTCCCATCGATTTTTTTAGTAATTTACTATTGGAAGAAAATCCTTTTTTTAATTAACATGATTGAAAATAAATAACAAGTTTATCTCTAAAGGACATAAGACGATAAGTGTAGTGAATCAGCCCCAGAAGAAAATTTGGTTTATAATTTCAGGGTATAATGCTACTATTTAGATACAATAATTCGGCAAGTTTCAGATCCCTATGTATAACTGTTTCTTCAAAAATCAAAAAAAAAACTTTTCTCAGAAACTTGTGAATCGATTTATTTGAATTTTTGATATATTATAGGGGCTAATAGCTTCTGGAATTGGATTTGTTAGTTCCATTAACATATATACATTTAAAAAAAATCCACCCCCACTGGTTAAATAAGAAAATCAAGTAAACAAAAAACAAGCAAAAAACTTACTACCGATTCAAATTTTTCAATAGTTTTCCATCGATTGTTTTAATAACTCACTTTTAATTAATATGATTGAAAATTAAAGGATTTCTAATTTGCCGACATCGCCATGTTCGTATTCAGTAATAATTGGGCGACTGTGTATGAAACACAATTCACTGCAATATTATAAATAAATCATCTTTAATCAATAAACAAATCATTTAATCAATAAAAATAAATAAAAGTTTATCTCTAAAGGACATAGGACGATAAGTATAGTGAATCGGTTCATAATTTCAGGGTATAATGGTACTATTAAGATACAATAATTCGGCAAGTTTCAGATCCCTATGTATAACCGTTACTTCAAAAATTGAAAAAAGCTGGAAATTAGAAAAAAAACTTTTCTCAGAAACTTGTGAATCGATTTATTTGAATTTTGGATATATTATAGGGGATGATAGCTTCTATAAAAAAAAAATTAAGAACTTTATCGGTTTACAAGATCTTTGAAAAAAGAGAGCTTTTTCTTTTAATTTGATTTTTTAACCATGATACAATTTCGGAACAGTTATGAAACTATTTTTTTCGAACTTCCCATCCAATTTAATAAAAATAATAGTTCAGGGAATATTATTAATTTAAAACAATAAAATTACGAATATTTTCAGTTTAATGCAAATAACTTAGGACCTGTGAAAAATACCAAAAACTTTTATAGAGAAGAGTTATAGGAAAAAAAAGTGCTCTACAAAAAATGTCCTATAAAATTTTCTCATAAAATGGATGGTTGCGTCAAAAAATTGAAAAAGTATTAAAATTTCTGTTTAGTTCAATTTTGACCTCGAATAACTTTTGAAGGAATAAACATATCAAAAACTTGTCAGAGATTTTTTTTGTAGATCGTTCAATTTTCTACAAAAATATACCTTGGTCATTCCGAAATATTGTCACCAACGTGAGCTGATTAATATATATATGAATATATGAGTGATAAATATTAATATTAAGAGCTGCCGCATCGCAAATTTCGATTTTCCATTTAAATAACATGGGAACAATATTCTCTTGCATTTTGGAATTTTATAGCTCACGTTGGTGACAATATTTCGTAATGACAAAGAGATATTTTTGTAAAAAATTGAACAATGTACAAACAAGCTCTATTACAAGTTTTTGATATATTTATTCCTTCAAAAGTTATTCGAGGTCAAAGTTGAACTAAAGAGAAATTTAAATATTTTTTCAATTTTTGGACGCAACCATCAATTTTATGAGGAAATTTTGAAGGACATTTTTGTAGAGCACTTTTTTTCTATAACTTATCTTTATAAGAGTTTTTGATATTTTTGACAGGTTCTAATTTATTTAATTATAATATAAAAAATAATTTTTATTTTAAAAATATAATAATTTAGGGAATATTATTAATTTAAAACAATAAAATTACGAATATTTTCAGTTTAATGCAAATAACTTAGGACCTGTGAAAAATATCAAAAACTTTTATAGAGATAAGTTAGAGGAAAATAAGTGCTCTACAAAAAATGTCCTATGAAATTTTCTCTTAAAATTGATGGTTGCGTCAAAAAATTGAAAAAAATATTAAAATTTCTCTTTAGCTCAACTTTGACCACGAATAACTTTTGAAGGAATAAATATATCAAAAACTTGTACGAGACCTTTTTCGTAAGTCGTTCAATTTTTTACAAGAATATACCTTGGTTATTCCGAAATATTGTCACCAACGTGAGCTATAAAATTCCAAAATGCAAGAGAATATTGTTCCCATGTTAATTGAATGGAAAATCGAAATTTGCGATGCGGCACCTCTTAATATTAATATTAAGAGCTTAAACTTTCACAGGATTTTTTTTGTCATTCCCAACAATATTTTCGATTTAGTTAAGAAAAAAAAATTTTTTTGAATCAGACTAATACTCATCCATTCCCTGCATATTACAATTTGCAAATTGCAATCTTATTGTATAAGATAATATTTGATGCAAACTTAATCATAACAGTGTCAAATAATTTTTATATTAACCATAAAGTTCTTAATTTTCCATTCTAGTGGTTTTTATTTGCCGCTAATTTATTTAAGTATTTATTCCTTCTCCGTAAATTCCTGGATATTTTACAGATTTTCTTCGTGAAATGATTTTATCGTTAACTTATTTGGACAAATACCTTTCAACTATGAGACTTAAGTACAAATCAAATCTGCAAATTATCGATTGCTGCCAATTTAAAGTCTTGAGATCAATACTTAGAGCTCCAAACTACATAAGAAACGCATTAATCCTTGGAGATACAATAACTTAAGCAGCTACCATAAAATGCGACTTCTTACAAAAGATTCCACCGAAACAGCCAAAAGAATTTTAGAAGCAAAAAGATCCACAATACTAAATCGTAATGATTATCTTATTTCAAATGATTTATCATGCAAAATAATGGTCACGAATTCGAGTACTTCTTGGCACTATGTTTTTCCGGAACACTTCGTAAATTAATATTAATTTTTTTTTTGGGAAGTCAGGCAATGAAATTTTCCAAAAAAGCTTTTAGTTGAAGCTTTTAATACTTTTTTAGTTCATCGATTGGGACTTATACAAAATTGAAAATGATTCGTTAAAAATATTGTTAGTATTTTGAAGTATTGATATCTAATTATAAATAATTTATTTATTTACCTTTTCCTGTCAATTTTACCGTTCCGAAAGCCAACGTAAATAAATTATATATGATTTTTATTTAATTATCTACTTCAAGTTCCATCGTTAAGTTCGGATAAAAACCTGGCAAGTTTTCACGTTAATAATAGACTCTTAAATGTCAATTAGGAAATAACTATTCTCAACCCTTGCTACGTCTCTGCTCTACACCCCATTCCGATATCTTATTGACAAGGGTAGTTTCTCACCCCTGGAGAATCATTCCATCGGTAAGCATGGAATTGTATACATTTTTGTTAGTGTGTGTAGGTATATAGGAGGAGAGACGAGGGCGGAAGCAAACCTCACGTTATATTCGATATACGATATTCGATAGACGCGTTTTCAGTACGTTTTAAGATCGAGTAATGGCAGCGAAGGGGTCCCAGATCCAATTACATTAAGAGAGTTTGAAATTTCTCGGGGGAGTTATTTTGCCCGAGTGGAATGTCTTTTCGTCGCAGTCACGCAACGGATGTACCACGATGTCGACGACGATGGCAACCAAACCCCAATGTTGCGACGACTAACGTAACAATATCACGCTTTACTGATTACAGTTTTCATACCTGGACGCAAATATCGAGGATTATCTGGCCGTTAACGTTAGCGTCCCCCACGGTGCCCAATTTATCTGGTCATTTTAACGAGTTATCGAACGCGTTATCAATCTATAAATTCTCATTTGGATTAGTGGAGCAGACAAGTTTCGTTCGGCTGGCACACGCAACACGTATATATACTACAAGTATATATAGTATGTGGCACAAATTCTGGAATTGCTGGCCAAAAATCGAACACTATAATCTATACAATAATCTATACTAATATATAAAATTCTAACGTCTGTCTGTACATTTCGATTTTGAAGCAAATTTTAGGGTAAATATTTGTTTCAAGAGACCCTTATTCCAAACTTAATTTTTTTAAAATTTTTGTCTGTCTGTTTGTGTGCACCGATTTAACTAAAGAATAGAACAACCGAATTTAATGAAATTTGTTATTAAGATACAATACAATTTCCCACAGACTATAGGCTACTTATCATTCCAAAAAAAATAATAAGGAAAGGTATTCCCTAGGGATGAAAACAGAAATTTTTACACTAGACCGGTGCGTTATATATCATTGGAAAGGTATTTTAAAGTTAGAAAATAATCTGTAAAAATATTTTTAGTTGAACTGATAAAACGTACAGTAAATTTAATTTAAAGTCTAAAAATTTGCCTTTTTGAAATATAAACGTTTATTAACATAAAACACATAGTTGTTGTTAATAGCGTAATGACTTACGAATCTCACTTTCTGGAGCTCCTAATTAAAAATACGTGGGTTCAAATCTTACAGTAAACTTTTTTTTTACAAAATTTTTGTAATAGATCCTTAGAGATGCTCAAGAAGGAAATATTAACGCAAAAAAGTAAAAGTAGTAGTAGTAACAATAATAATAGTAATAAAACTTAATGTTAATACGTTTTTAAAACCGTGCATACATAAAATACTGTATTTATATATCCCCTCTGATGAAAAATTCGATGTATTCCTTTTAAGAAGTAGACATCTGATAAGAATTATTTTTGAAAATTTCTACCCTAAAAGAGTAAAAGGGCTGACTAAGTTTGTATGAGAAAATTAAGAATTAATCAACAATTTAAATTTTGAATTTAATAAGTGTAATTAATAATTAAATAATTAATTAATAATAAGTGTCTGTTTTTGTAATATCATTCTAGTAACAGCAATTCAAATAACAACATATCACTAAACTTGTATGAAAGTTTACGTAGTACTTATACCAAATAGGCAATTTTTTAATTTTTGTTAATTTTTCAACAATTAAACTTCTTAAAATCTTTTTTACTAACCCATGAATGTGATCTGGAGCAATTATATATTCTGCTGAAAAGCATTAAGGGAGCAATTTTTTATCATTTATTCCATTATCAATTAAAATATACAATCTTCCAAACTAACTTTTCTTCGGTATTTAGGTCAATTTGAAAACCAATTATTGTAATTGAAAATAAATAAAATATTCGAATTTACTTCCAAGTTTTTTATCTATTTCCAACAATTTTGTATGTACAACGTCCAAATGTGCGAAATCGAATTGCTTTTTGGTAATGATAATCAAAATAAAGAAGGACATAATTTTTTTCGTTTTATATTGTATTTTCCAATATAAATGCATATTTGTGTCGACGAAATTTGGAAAATGTTTTTTTTTATATGATGCAGATTAGGGTGATTTTTTTTTTACTTTTTTTGGTCCCATCGTGAAATTTTATTGGAAATACCAAAAAAAAAAAATCCCTGAAAGTTTGAGCCCTTAATATTAATTTTAAGTCCTCGACCAAGACGTGTAATGATTTTCCCTTGAAAATACACGGAAACTCTGATTTTTTATTTTTAAATTTCTACATTTCAGCGGAATTTCATGGGATCGCTTTTACCGAAGATGGTTTTTTCTCAGAATTAAACGTTCTACAAAAGTGCCCATGGCGACAAAGTCGTAACTCACACCGGTGAGGTAGTACGGGCTACTAAACCTGATTTTTCCATAAAATTCGCGTTTTTTTTGCATTTATCTCGTAAATAACAAGAGCTACGGAAAAATTATAAATAAAAAACTTGTAGAGAATTTGATTTCCTACAAAAAAGTTCCTGTAGACCAAATCGCGAAGACCAATATTAAACGATATATTAAGCCTTGAATTTTATGGAAAAATCAGGTTCAGTGGCCCGTACTACCTCACCGGTGTGAGTTACGACTGTGTCGCAATGGGCACTTTTGTAGAGCGTTTAATTCTGAGAAAAAACCATCTACGGTAAAAGCGATCCCATGAAATGCCGCTAAGATATAGAAATTTTAAAATAAAAAATCAGAGTTTCCGTGTATTTTCAATGGGAAATCTTTACACGTCTTGGTCGAGGACTTAAAATTAATATTAAGGGCTCAAACTTTCAGAGAATTTTTTTTGTTAGTATTTCCAACAAAATTTCATGACGGGACCAAAAAAAAAAATCACCAAAAAAAATAATGCAGATATATGATAAGAAAGGGTTTTTGATAATTCCTCCTCCAAAAGAGTGAAAAATGGTGGCAAAGTTTGTACGACAAAACGTCTAATAAAAAATCGAAATTTCAAATTTCATAATCAAAGTGCCATTAAAGAAGAAATATTATTACTGCTTAATATCAATAGAAACAGATCTTTTGGGTCTGCTTAAAAATTTAAAATCCGATTGATATATCTGAAAATGGTTAAGTTAAGTTTATAAGTGAGCATTAAGTTTTTTGGTTTTCACACATTTTAATCCTGAAAATCTGTAATACGTATTCACAAATAAATACATTTGTAAGTGAATATCGAGTAGCGAGAAATTCGGCGAACTAAAAGAAAATGGTTTACTCATATAGTTGAAATGCATATATTTTAATAATAAGTGCATAGATACACAATGGTTATACTTGATTATGGAGGAACTGGGTTTCGTGCAATTGAACAAATTTTAATTTCGCGGTAGTTTTATACATTGCAGTAGTGAAATAGTTTTGAGAAATTGCTTCATTCGGGAGTCGAGACAATGAAATGGGATTTCTACTAATATTCTGAATCTAGACCCTTTACTTCTGTTATTTTGACGCGAGTGTTTTGATAAATTTTTACTGTTTTAAGTCAAATTAAGACCGACTTTATTTAACTTTACGATATTTTTTTTGTATAGATCCTGATTGACTTATGGATTATTTGGTTAACGGTAGGTACACCTACTGTAGGTATACGTAATTGAACATAGTCTTTTTAGATATTTATAAATATTTTTTGGAAATTAATTGATCATTACATACAAATATTTTATTCTAAGCAACAGTTTATTAAATGTGTCTTTTTAAAGTCGATAAAATAGTGTTTTCAAGTACGATTATGTTTTTCGTAAAAGAAATAAGAAAAATAAAAATTTTTATATACCACTACAAATAGCAAATCTAAAAAGAAAATATAATCTACACCTATGTTACGCAGACGAAGTCGTGGGGATCAACTAGTTAACTATAAAATTATCTTTTAAAAACAGGAAAAATATTAAGCTTTTGTAGAAAAAAAGCCACCCTTTTAAAAACTAGCTTTTATTTTTTGAAGACAGCGACCAAAGGATTTGGAAAAACCGAAGGTTTTTCAGAATTTTTAAAGTTTTTGTTAAAAGGACTGCTAAGAAAAAGTTGGATAAAGCTCGCCAAAGCTCGGTGGTATGAGAAAGAGTTGACCTGCGTTTGACGTTCTTCAGTCAGCATAACTAAAGAAAAACTCAATCAAGTGTTGTCCCCGTTTATGTGCTTGATCTTGTTAACATCTTGGATCCTTGACTTGACGTGCATTCTGGTTTTATTGCTGCATCAACTATTTATAACGTGTATTTTTATAAATCGTTGCACATGCACTTTGACATGGGGATGAAAGTGAACGAACGAGTTCGCATTGTTTTATTGCTTTGCTCAAAACCTTTTAACATCCACGTTGATGGAAATATGTTCCTTTATATATATATACAGTTTAATTGTCTAAAAACTGCTCACGTTTTTATCAAAGTCGCAACAAACTATAAATGAACTAATAACATGAGCTTGAACAACTTTCACAGAGCTGACATCTACCGAATAAAAAAATCAATTAATTTTTTATCAATAATAGAAAGTCCCATTCCATTTATAAATCACGCACTAAAGCACGTACGGGGTTCAAGGCTTAAAATTTTAATGATGAAAATCACAAGTCACAAAAGATTTCCAATTAACAAAATTCAACTAAATATTCCTAAAACGTACAGACATGAGAGATCTACGCCAAGGTATAACCACTTACCTGTCGCTACCTATCGTTTCCACCGGTCCCTTATATATATTCGCACGCAAATCTAATTAGTTAAATTAAAATTTGAAAATTTCAACTTGCGAGAATTTGTAAATCCCAAAGTCGCCCGTGAAATGTCTCGAAAATCCTCGTCTCAATTCCCCCGAAAACTTGGTAATTTTTCAACAAACGACATTCAAATAGAGTGAACTGTAATTATTTTAAATTGGAATTTTCATTTTTGCTTGTTGTGTATACTTAAAGTTCGTGACATTGAAACGTTTAATTTGTGAAATTGAAAGAGAGAAAAAAAATGTCTAGTTTTATAGGATGTTTTTTTTTGGTAATAATTTAAAAATAAATTTATTTTCTTTCTGTTAGGATTTACTCAGACATATTAATTTAATGTTGAGTTTATTTTAAATTTTATTTAACAACAGTAAATGATATTTAAAAAATCTAGAGGTCTTTAAGTTTCGGTAAGAAAATCTTTCCAATTTGTCTTATTCTTACAGCTAAAATATTCTTATGTCGAACTTAACACTTTAATACGCTCCGCTAAACGAGATATTAATAAAAAAAAAATTTCGTTATATTTCTTTCAAACGTTCAAGAGTCCGTCTTTAAATCGTGGCGCATAAATTACGTTGTCGGGATACTTTGTCAATGTCGGGAGATATTTTTATCTTAAGCAGGCCTTGTGGTCCGACTTTCGAAGTTGGATCTAAAGTCGGACCGTGAATGGTATTGTTGGAAGTTGGAAGTCTAGCGGATTATTTAGGCGATGCAACAAGTAGTCCGACTAGCAGTACTGCAAGTTGGAGCGTGAATGGCCTGCTTTAGGTATATTTGGCCTGCAGAAATTTTTCCGGGAATATTTTGTAGGAGATATTTTACTTAAGGATCAAATATCCTGGAATCCACACAATGGTTAACTTGTGAAAATCCGTACATCTAGCACAGGATAGGCAAACATGGAGATGATATCGCCAAATCCTCAGGTGTGAAAAAACAAAAGACAGCCCCACAATGAATACTTTATTCAATAGAAAAAAAACTAATTTGAAGATTCTATAGCAGGCCATTCACGCTTCAACTTGTAGTCCAACTTGTGGTCCGACTTTCAAAGTTGGATCATCTAAAGTCGGACCGTGAATGGTGTTGTTGGAAGTTGGATGACTAGTCGGATCATTTAGGCCATTGTTTCCTAACCTGTGGTCCGCGGACCCCTGGGGGTCCGCGGTCCCATTTGAAAAAGTTTGTTTTTTGGTTTTTAATTTAATGAAGGACTGTGTATACAATATATAGGATATATTGCGGTCCAATTTATGTAGTATAATTTAATATAATAATATATAAAAATCATACCATAAACATAAATTTGAACAGAAGTTCAAACAAAAATATTCGTGGCGTATTGTTCAGATACGTATTTCGATTGCCAAGCATCTTCCTCAGTGGTCAAGTAGTTTGGATCCCTCCGTAACTGTTTTGTGATGCTTTGTTTTGATTATTGAAGGAATATTAAAATATAATATTGTCCGAAAATTGCACCTTTTTTCATTCAGGGGCCCTTGGTATTATTATTATTATTATTATTCCTTGAGGGTCCGCGACTGAAAAAGGTTAGGAACCGCTGATTTAGGCTATTCAACTAGTAGTCCAACTAGTTGGACTGCAAGTCGGAGCGTGAATGGTCTGCTTATAAAAGAAAACCACTTAATCCTACATTTTGTCGGTTAAATAAAGCACGGGAATGCACCAACTAGAGGAAGGTTTCCTGAATTTTAAAACTATTTTCAACTCAAAAAAATCAGGCTTAGTATTACTAACTTCTCAAATATTACTCTTGAAAATCTTTCGATAATTTTAGCGCAGGAATTTTTTGTCCATTGAATTTTTGCTTTATATTGCTCGAGCTGGGATTTATTTTTTATAAAGTAAAAAATATTATTCAAGATGTTGCAGATTGAAACACTCGAACGAGGGCGAAAAAAAGAGTGTAGGTACTTGTCTGATTTCCCGTTTGGAGCAAATATTATGTGGCAGAAAAATAGATTTTCATCGGTTGCATAACATCAAAGAATGCCTACGTACCGCCGCTCTATGAAGCCATCCATATGCCCGATGGGAGACAAAAAAGGTGAACAAACTCCGACTGAATGTGAAAAACACTGCGTGGAAATTGGCATTACGACGTATTTGAAAACCAAACGTGGCAAACGTGAATAACTCGTTTCTCTATAGATATATATATATGCACCTATACACATGCAGGGAAAAGTATATTTTCCACTAATGGAACTTATTTGCTTCCTGTATTGTATCTTTCCCCTACATATAATTTTTTTTTGTTTGAAACGCAAGCATGTGTAAGTAAAACGCGGAATAAACCTCCCATGTCCCAGAAAAACCAAACAAAAAACAGAAGACATAATAACAAGTAAAAAATAGGTTTTCCAACTTGCCATGTATTAGTTGTTGTAGAGAAAATAAGTCAAGGAAACTAGGCGAGTTGATTACATAAAAATGGGCTTTCTTCACGTCTAATTACATGTGCCGAGGCGACTTAACAAATTATGCAGCATATTTTGCATCAATTAGAGCCATTTAAATAACGGTTACGCGATAAATTCACATCATCACAATATAATAATATGTGTAATGTAATGGCACAGTCACTAATTGTGCCTCACAAATTACCCCGATTTGAGGTCAGGTCGAATAAATCCTCGAGACGCAAATACACGCGCTCATATCCACATTATCACACATATCTACATCTACATACATAAATACCACATGAGCTTTTAATACGGCTCTACGTAATGATATATATATATATATATATATATATATATATATGTACAGTTGATTGCAAAATGAAAATGAGGAGAAACGAAAATTTGGAATTTTTCAATCAATTTTTCCTCTTAAAAAGATTCTGAACATCATTTAATCGGGTCTGAATTTTCCCCTTATAATAATCAAGCGATTAAGATAAAAATTTCAATTAAAATTCAAGATAAATGTGAGTTTGTCTTGAAACAAAGATATTAAAGATAAAATTACCCAATTTTCTACAGCCCCACAAAGTTTGATTTCCAACTCTGTATTAGTCTAGAACTAAAAAACATGTTCAACTAGTTCTTCTTTATAGAAATTATCAATGGTTTTTTGCTGTTTGGTCTATCTTTGAAATTCGGCAACAATTTTGTCCTCCAATCTCTGGGTAAGAGTCTACGCTTCTATTTCGTACCAAAAAATGAAAACTCAAATCGCAAATCAATGAATCAAATTCGGTTTCCAAAAATTTTTCTCATCTTTGAGATGATTCCTCTGGATTGTTCAATTTTCGGCTGTGTATCTTTTATTTCATACTCCACTTTTCATTTGACCGAAAATTTCTTACTTTTTAGTGGATATTGAGTATCAAAAATATCTAATCACTTTAGCATGAGGAATCATTTTATTAGGAGGACTAGAAAATAATGTCATTTCTCAATCTATAGACATTCAATTTCCATTTATAAGTACTAAAAGTTATTTCAAATTGTACTAACGACATTTTGTGATAAGAGGAAATTGTTAACTTGTAAAAGAATAAAAAATATTTTATATTTTAAAATTTAAATAGTCATTAAAATGTCAGAAGGGACACCAATTTTCATACGTAGAAGAGTAATAAACTCTTAAAAATGTCAATATTTATACAAGTTAGGATGTCCCAAAAAAACAAAATTTCTTTTTTTTCACGCATACCCTCTTATTTTAATTGAATGTTGTTAAAATAATTGAAAATACATTTTTATGCACCTAAAACCACTGCAACCCGTGCCGACTTGCATCGAAACATACCAATACTTGAATACCAAGGTGCATGGGAGTTAACGTATGGATGTGCTTTCTATTGCTTATTTGTTTAATAAGTAAAATATTTTTTTTTTTATTGAGTCAACAGGTCGGTGAAATTATGCAGTTCTAAAATGTATATATTTTTAAAAGGAAACTTGAAACATTAAATTACCAGCTCCAAACTACCCTAAAACGGACAAGGACATGCAGTTCTGTTCTATAATATTTGTGAAGAAAATTTATGTATTAATCAATGCACAAATCTATTCACGAATGCATTATTTATTGAGAAAAGGCACTTACACCGATTAAATTTGAACCAAACTATGTAAAAAAATTAGCAACAATATACTAAACTTAGAGAAATTTACCAAAAAAAGAAAACTAAATTCTAGTACAAGAAAATTTGCTTTCTGATTCTAAGATAATGGATTTACAAGCAAATTTTCCCATCTCAACTACTAGCACACAATTCGATACTAATGAAACTTTAACTAGGAGAAATTTCATAACTCCAAAAGAAGTGGTAGTATTAGATAGGTGTCAGTTCAGTATAAGAAATTGTGTGTTCACTACTGAAGCAACTATTGAGGCACCGGGACTTAACAATGGTAAATTTCCCATAAGTAATTCCTCTATTCAAATAATTCGTAGGGAAAAGTGAAAAGAGTACGAAAAGCTATGAAAATCGATTCCCAAAATGAGACCCAGATACTGTAACTGTTCATTAGGATGGTAAACTCTTCCTGGCTTAAATCCATAAAAATCAAAAGAAGAACGTTTACTGATGGTTATTTTATATGTTAATAAAGAACAACTTTTCGCTGTACCAAAATTGGACATTTCTTCGGGAAGGAGAACATACAGTTTGGAACGCCATTTTTGACTGGAATCTTGAAAATAAAGTGCAAATTCTTTGTTGTGATACTATTACTTCACATACAGGTTGTATTAAAGGAACTTCTGCGCTTTTTGAGCAAAAACTAAGCAAAGAAATTCTCATTTTTACTTGCTGCTATCACGTCTATGAATTAGTATTCAAAGACGTGTTTGAAGAAAAAATTAGCCAGACAATTAAAAAGTTTTGACATTCGATTGTTGATAAATTTCCGTGCAAGTAGGAAAAGTATTGATTTCAAGAAAATAAAGAGTAGTACAGAAAAGCTATCATGCCTCAATGATCCAGAATTGAACAGAATGTTAGTATATTACCGAATTGAGTTAACTGAAGAAATCACTAAAGATGACTATTGAGAATTAATTTACTGGCATTAACTATTGACATTCAACGCTAAACGCATTTTGTCCTAATGGGCTATACGCAATAGACATACTCTTTTTAGATATTTATAAATATTTTTTGAAAATTAATTGATTATTACATAGAACAATTTTATTCTTTGCAACAGTTTATTAAATGTGTCTTTTTTAAGTTGACGAAATAGTGTTTTTAAGTATGATTATGTTTTTCGTAAAAGAAATAAGAAAAATCAAAATTTTCATATACTAATACAAATGGCAAATTTGAAAAGAAAACATAATCTACACCTACGTTACGCAGACGAAGTTGCGGGGATCAGCTAGTATTTAATATTTTCGTTATTTGGGTCAAACAGAAATTAAATCTTGAAAAAACCTCAAACTTTTTCATGATTTTGTAGAACAACTTTCAAATCAACTTTACCACACCAACCCATATTTTCTTATGGGGAACACTTCTCATGCAATCCTTAATGTAAATAACGATTTAAGGTCTACCTTCAACACTAATAGGTCAAACGTAGTACAAAAGTAATAAGCTTGGAAATTCTATTTAAATTCACAATCAATGCTAAATAACGAAACGGAAAAGGAGCACATTGCCCATTATAAAACGACACTATTTTAATTATTTAAATGCTTTAAAATTTAAATAACTCAGCAATACAAACTTATTTATGGGAAATCTATCGAAAAAGACGTTCAATGAAAATCCAGGCAAAGCTTTAGCGTCGGTAATTTGACTAAAATGTTTATTGTGTTATTTACGAGAGCTTTTTCTCGCCGACTGTTCCATAAATATTTTAGTGCAGATCAATTTTATTTTGATCGAATTATTTATGTAAATGACATTTGGGTAAATATAGAAAAGTATGACGATAGCTTCAGGATATGAAATTATATGATGAATTTCTTGTATTCGTATGATTTTAGCATGTTATAGAGAAAAAGCTCTATATATAAGTCATATTGAAATGTAAGTCCTTGTGACTTCCGTTTTCATTTCCGTTGGCTTCAAGTCGAACGAATGTCACAGATTCTAACTACTTTAATAAAGAGTATATATATATATTCCAATTTAATTTTTAACGAGACATATATTTCAAGTTGACAAACTTTCATGAACTAATTAGTTATTATATCATAAATTTTCATAGAAAAAAAGCTTCAATGTTTTATAATTTACGGAGAAAAAATAAATTATTTTTTTTTCTAATATGATGCAAAGTTTTGAGGTAAATGGTTGCACGGACGTTAGACATTCATAAATCGATTGCTTTAAAAGGCAAAAAGGTTTTTTTTCCACTTTGAAGTTGACGAGAGGGCGCTTTGGCGTCGGTTTTTGTGGTCACAATTAAGCACTTTTTCGTACGCGGAAAGACAACCACTGTTGAATGGAATTTTTCTTTTTGCAAAAAAATGAGATGAAAAAATCTCACCAGAAATTATTTGTCTTTGATATTTGCATGATTTTTATTTTTTTTGTTTGTCTCGTGCATTTATAAGAAAAGGGGGAAACAATGGTTAAATAAAGAGATAAAAGAAAGCTCGGTTAGGATGAATGTATGAGGTGGAAATTATTATTTTCTGCTCACTAAAATGATGTAAAAGATATTTTATTATGATATTGGCAGATAGAAATTATGATGTACTAGCTGATACCCGCAACTTCGTCTGCGTGACATCTATGATGGTATTATTTTCTTTTATAATTATGTTATAACTAAACGTAAATACTAAATAGATACCGTTTTTTTCTGAAGAAAAATTAGTTGAACTTAATAACAAAGTTTCTATTAAATCAAGAATTCTGTCTATAAACTAGAACCAAAAGTATAAGGAGTATAAAAAATGGGTAGGGGAATCTGTGGCGGAACAGGGTACCTAAGTTTTAATTAAAATTTACGAGAGATTTGAAGAAACAATCTCACTGTTTTGTAATTTATATATCTATTTAATTCATGCTTTACAAACCAAAAAAAGTTTTAATGATTTAAATTAATAATTGATATTAAAAATGTAGGTTTCAAAAATAAATGGAAATTTCCCATTCTGCCCCACTCTCTGGGGCAGAATGGGAAATGAGCCTGGGGTGCAATAGGATACTTGTTATTGGCATAGTTCACAGATGAAGGTACTATCATCATCGAGTTTAGCCCAACACATGCCAAATGTGCCCATTTTTGACAAATACTGCAGGAAAACCAGCTTTCATTAGATTTGGAGTATAAATCCTGATAGTATAAGTAGATTATCTCTGTATCTTCCGACTTTTTTATATATGAACTGTTGGCTAGTTTTCCTTATATATGTACGCACTATCTGCTGATAAAATAAAAATGTCTATCTGAATGGGAAATACTATCTGAATGGTATATTCCATTCCGCCCCACCCATTGTGCTCCAAAGCACCTTTCCCACAAGGACGACTATTATGGCAGGATATATTGGTTATATTTGAATTATCACTGGGCTTTTAGTTAGTCAACAGTGTGTTTTAACAAACATGTCATGCTAATATTTAAACAAAAAATAGTACATAGGATAATTACCTTAGTGTTACTTTGCAAAAATTAGACTTCGGAAAAGTTAATTTCACTTTTGATAAAAATAAAAACAACTGCACTCTTTACTGGCGATAGTCACTTTTTATAATGCAGTACAGTTAATTGAACATTGAGTATGATTTTTACGCATTTTTGTCGCCTGTAACAAGCGCTAATTCCATTTCCCATTCCACCCCGGTACCCCATTCCGCCCCGTGTTCCCATACAACTATTTAGATAAGACTTGTTTGTGAAAATAAAATATTATCAAAATCGATTACCCTACCTGATCTTGTGTCGCACGATAGAATTCAGGTAGAAATTTACGTTAAATTTTGTCAATCAACTTGCGTTTCATAAAGGTCAATATTATGACCAAAACTGGCTTAATTCCAAGCTGGTTTGAAATTGTAAGGAATTTTATCTGCTCTCAAATGATGATATGAAATAATATAGAAAATGGCAGCTTCAAAGGTTACATTTATGAATTCGGAAAGAGGTGTTAATGTAAGTATAATTAACAACAAATAATAAATACTTTAAACTAGTTCCAAATTCCTGAACTTACTACATATTAAAATTGCCATTCTCTTTTCACACATTTGGCCTTCAAGCTTTTATTATGTTATTTCATATCAACAGTTGAAAGTACGATTTTTGCATTCCATACAAGCTAACAATTGAAACTTGTTTTGTACTTAACGTGTGGAATCTATACTGACAAAAGCAAAAATAAAAATGGAAATAATAACAATGATTATTTACTAACTGATGCCCACAACTTTGTCTACCTGTCGTCTATGATGGAATTATTTTCTTTTGAAATTTGCACATATAAGATTTATATATCGTAAATATTATAATCTTACGAAAAACGTATTAGAATCTAAAAATTAATACTTTAACGCCTTTAAACAGGCACACTTAATCAAATGTTGGTTTGCTTAAAAAATCATTGTAAATATTTTTTTAACTTTTGGAAAATATCCGATGAGACTTAACACGACTATTAAATTATCAATTACAAACATGTTTCTAATTGAGGTATTTTATTAAGTGTATTTGTATTTTGTGGTCATTCCGAAATATTGTTACCAACGTGAGCTGATTAATATATATATGAATATATGAGTGATACATATTAATATTAAGAGGTGCCGCATCGCAAATTTCGATTTTCCATTTAAATAACATGGGAACAATATTCTCTTGCACTTTGAAATTTTAATGCTCACGTTGAGGACAATATTTCGGAAAGACCAAAGTATATTCTTGTACAAAATTGAAAGACCTACAAAAAAGGACTTTGTACAAGTTTTTGGTATACATATTCCTTCAAAAGTTATTCGAAGGCAAAGTTGAACTAAAGAGAAATTTTATTATTTTTTCAATTTTTTGACGCAACCATCAATTTTATGAGAAAATTTTAAAGGACATTTTTTGTAAAGCACTTTTTTTTCTAAAACTTATCTTTATAAAAGTTTTTGATATTTTTCACAGGTCCAAAGTTATTTGCATTAAACTGAAAATTCCCTGAAGTGTTATATTTTCAGCATAAAAATTTTTATTTTTATTTTAATTAATAGAACTTGTGAAAAATATCAAAAACTTTTATAGAAATAATTTATAGGAAAAAAAGTGCCCTACAAAAAATGTCCTATAAAATTTTCTCATAAAACTGATGGTTGCGTTAAAAAATTGAAAAAATATTAAAATTTTTCTTTAGTTCAACTTTGACCTCGAATAACTTTTGAAGGAAAATGTATACCAAAAACTTGTACAAAGACCTTTTTTGTAGGTCTTTCAATTTTGTACAAGAATATACTTTGGTCTTTCCGAAATATTGTCCTCAACGTGAGCTACAAAATTCCAAAGTGCAACAGAATATTGTTCCCATGTTATTTGAATGGAAAATCAAAATATGCGATGCGGCGCCTCTGAATTTTAATATTAAGAGCTTAAACTTTGCCAGGATTTTTTTTGTGCCATTTCCAACAATATTTTCGATATAATTAAGAAAAAATAATAATATTTTTTTTTGAATCAGTCTAATACTCATCCATTCCATGCATATTACATAAATAAATGTGTATTATGTGTTTAAGTGTATTTATTGTATTAATTATGTAATGTTGTTACTGTCTGTTTATAGTACCTGAAGAAGCTGCAAAAGTGGCGAAACGTTGTACAAAAAATTTAATAAAAACATCGAATATTAAAAAGTATCCAGAAAATAAGAATCATTAATGCACGATTATTAAAATTGATATTTTTTAGACTTTATCCATGCTTACTATATATTTAATCATTCGCAAATCAATCAGCTATGCCTGAATAAAAACTTTCATAAGATCGATAAGTGGACTGTAAGTTGAAATATGACTTAAGGTAGATAAATAGAAAAATATTTCAAAATTTTCCTTATTTTAAATGAATATATTATCTTGAAACGGTTATTGAAATTGGGACAAAAATCCAAAATAATAGAGTCCTGGTTTTCTGTAAATTAGTAGGATTTCTAGACACTGATCCAATTCCTGAATGAATGTTTCTCCCAGAACCACTACCCTACTGGGCACAACCTCAAATTTGAAATTTTAACAATTTTACGAGACCTAATTCCCGATAATCACGATCTCAAGCTCATATACGAATAACCATAACGTTAATTATATTATATATTTTACCACTTCATAACGATACATGTAGATTAATAATGTTTGAATTTTATAAAATGAAACTATATGGAACTTAGTCGAGCTGATTACATACATTTGACGTATCTATACTATATGAAAGATGTATAAAACTTAAAATGCTCCCACATACATTTTAAATTTCATATATCGTTATAAATTGCCAGACTTAACAATTTCAAAATACCACCCGCTTTTTAAAATAACGTTCGTTTTTTACCGGTTGTGAGCACTAATTTTGGTGTACAAAATTGTTGGAAATTATTTTTTTTAGTTCGTGGTTATTTAATTTAGGAGTTGTTCGCAACAATAAGGTTCATAATTTTAATTTGTAGGTATATAACTTATGGAAGTCGATACTTTTAAACGTAGCTCTATGTTTCACTGATATACCTCTCAAAGTATACTTAAATTTTTATTTCATTTTGGTTGAGGACCCCGGTTTAACGCCCGTAAGAATATTTAAAAATTTAGCAACATATTTGCAATACTTAGCCGTTATAATACGTATTGTAGGGATGTAAGGACTAAACTGTATTCTTAATCTTTTATTTTCAAACTGTTCTAAATATGAAATCAACACGATTAATTATCTAACTATTTTTTAATTAGTATAAAGTTGCATTTGGCATATCATTAACAACAGTAGAAATGTCTTGCATTAAAAAAATGTATGTTCGTAAAATATAATATAAGTTAGTTAAAAATAAAACTAACCTTCTTGGGATAATTTTAAAATTTATTATTTTACATGTACAAATAAAATAAACACAAATAAATGCAACTATTACCGGTAGCCAGGCGCCCGGACTGATAGAGGCTGTATCAAAAGCTCAGCTTTCTTTAAAATATTTCCCCTCGAAAACGTCGCTAGCTCTTATACAAGTACACTGAATATGGAATGAATACTTCAAATTTAGTCAAAAAAAAAAATTTTAAATAAAAATACGACATGCATTATATAAATCACATATAAGCTATAAGGTGACATGTATTGCCTGCGATTTCGTTTTATATTAGTGGTTAGCAATAATACAAGGCGATAATACAACTATTTGGTATAAATTTTTACCTCGAGCCGTGTTAATATAACTTTTTTCTTCTTGAGGAACTTTTTGGGATTTATTAGCTACAATTTTGAAGAAAAATATAATAGAAATACATGGAAATTAAACCCAAGTCCTTTATATAAGGAGCAAAGATGTTATGATACCACAGCAAAATTAAAGTTTGAAAAATTAATTAGAGACGTGTAATAATATATGTATTTTTGAAAAAGACAATTGTTACACTGTAAAACAATTACCGATCTTAATTGTTATTATTTTATCTATCTTCTATCTATTATTATAAAGAGGAAAGATTTGATTGTTTGTTTGCTTTGAATAGGCTCCGAAACTACTTGACCGATTTGAAAAATTCTTTCACTGTTGGGAAGCTACACTATTTCCGGTGAACATAGGGTACATTAAATTTTCAGTAAAGTTAGGGATCCAAAATAAAACTCCAATAATGTAACCCAAGGTCTGAAAAAATTACCAAAAACATTCTTTTATCGCGTGCGCTGCGAAAACTATTGGTTATAGAACAAAATAATGCAGTACGATTTTGCAGAACATATCATTATCTACAAAAAATAGAGCGACAGCATATGTCTAACTATTATAGTTATGTCACAATAAGTGTTTTTTCATTTTAAAAAAATTATATAAATGCCACCGCTATAAAAGCTCTTTTATTTTTACTTTGGGATTAATCCTTATCAAAATAAATGACTTCATATTTAAGTTTCCTTCAATACCATTTTATAACTTTTTGAGTTATTCAATTTGAACATTCCATTCGAAAGATATCACAAGTTTAAAAATGTAAGTTATTTGAAAAATGTCGCATGGTCACCGATCTTTACTTATAATTAAGACCAACTTTATTGAACTTGGCGATATTTTTTATTTATGTATAGATGCTGATTGATTTATAGATTATTTGGTGTACAGTAGGTATACCTACCGTAGCTATACGCAATAGACATACTCTTTTTAGATATTTATAAATATTTTTTGAAAATTAATTGATTATTGCGTAGAACGATTTTATTTTTTGCAACAGTTTATTAAATGTGTCTTTTTAAAGTTGACGAAATAGTGTTTTTAAGAATGATTATGTTTTTCGTAAAAGAAATAAGAAAAATAATAATTTTCGTATACCACTTCAAATGACAAATTTGAAAAGAAAACATAATCTACACCTACGTTACGCAGACGAAGTTGCGGGGATCAGCTAGTAATAGTTAAACTTTAAATTATTAGTTTCAATTAAAAAGTGTAAGAAAACTTTTTAATAATCTTTCCAATCTTTGTAATTAGTTTATTTTTCCTCATCAGCTTTACGAAGGAAAGGCCTTCCCTTATTACTTCTATGTAATGATATTAAAGCTTTCAATGAGTGAAAATATTGTATCTTAATAAAATACTAAATCTTATAAAAATCGGTTTATCTGTTTTTCAGTTAAAAGAAGATATACAATTTGACAAAAAATTTTCAAAAGTTGGCAAATTTAGAATAACGATATTATGAAACAAAAATTAACTTTATTTGTATCGACTGAGATTAGAATTTCATACATTAACACCCTACACTTTTCCATTACACATTTTGACACTTTAATTGTATTTAAAGGCTTTTTTTCCTGTAGGGATAGGAAATTAAAATCGGTAAAATATTTAAAAATCGAACAGACAAATTCAAATCGACCAAATACCTATTCAATTTCAATCAACGATAATATTACGTTTTTAACGGTACTTTGATTATTAAATTTGAAATTTCGTTTGTTGACGGTTTGTATTACCACTTATAAACTTTGCCACCCCATTTCACCCTGTCACTGGAGGAATTTTCAAAAATTTGTCCTAATAGGATGTTTACGTCATATTATATATACCTTTTAAATTTCACGAGTCTACGACCAGCAGTTTTAGCTGTAGTTTAATTTTCATTCATTACATCAGACCTAACGATTTTATATAAATAGATAAGAATTTTTTTTTTTCGATACGAACGTTTGGAACATACAAACTTAAATTTTAATCTTAAATACTTCTATTTGAAATTCAAACCAACCAAGGGGCTGGTTATCAATCCACGAACACATATATTTCATCCCCTAAACCAATTTTTTTCCCTGACACCAAAGACAAATAGCCACTGATAAAACTAGCAGTGTGAGCCGAAGACTTATTGAGAAAGCACTTGTCGTTCTGCGTCAGGGGAATTACATGACTTAGCCAACCAACTATAATCGTTTGGTCCCACGGGGGTTGTAGACGAGGGAACCAAAAGCGCATCCGACATTGGGGTATAACATTCAAACATGCAGAATAGCGCTTGTATTGCATTCAAATGAGAAACCAGCTTGGGGTAAAACAACCCCTAGAAATTGAAAAGCCTATTTGATTCAAATTTAATCAGAAAGAAAACATTTCGTTTAAAAATTGTTGCTCGATATTTCAAAACGGAGAAAAAAGGGCAGTTAAATAGATTAAATTATTGCTAATTGCTTGGATTTTTTTTTTTTTTTGTAAATGTAAAACGATATTTCTTTTAAGTTTCGCCATATTTTTTTCGAGTTTAAATTGACTTAATTAATAATTCGTTGGCACAAAAAAAAAGTGGAGACATAATTTTTATTTTAAAGCCTATCATTTAAATTACGACCGTTTAATTGAGTTTCCTTAATTATTTCTTTTTATTCGTTTCGCCGTTCTCATTATAAAGCCCTTAGTGCTTTTATCGTTGTTTTCCTTTTATCTCAATTTCATGTAACGAGTGTATGTTATGAAAAATGAGCGAAAATGCGAGCGATTCGAACGGCCGTCTGTCTCACTCACAAACATATTAAGGGTGGCAATTCAACCACCCTCGTCCATGCCGCCCGCTGCCGGTTGCGAGGCATTGCCTGTTCGGGGTTTTGGGCGAAGTGTAAAATAAACTTTAAATACCTCACATTTGGGAATTAATTAAAACATAGGTTGAAGGCAGTGCAAGCGTTTGTGGTGAACCGCGATAAGTTGCGTCACGATATAATACCCTTTTGCACCCCCAAAAAACATTCCTCGCCATGCACCCAAACCACCCCGGGAATAACATGTTTCTAATATATGGCTGAGATAAGGATTACATTGGCTTACGGCTTAAAATATTTTTATTTGAAATTTTAATTATTTCGTTTGCGATTTTATTGGAGCTTTTTTTTCTGGTTATTTAATGGAAAAATTGTGCTTCATCGACAACAGAAATCATTTGAACAAATAAAACAATAAAGCATTCAAAAGTGACGGGACTTGGAAAAAAATCAGCCCCAATTCTTCGTCCAGACGAAAATAATTTATGGATGAAAACAACAAAAGTTACAGGACACATACATTGACGTCACAACACCTCCATCCATATAAAAGCTCGTAAATAAACATACCGAGAAAACACATGCGAAAATACCAAGTCTTGTTTCCCTAATTACAAAAAGCATTTGCAATTTCCATTAAAATTTCTTCTCGAAATTAAAGAAAAAAAAAACGCATTAAAATCTTTCAACAAACGTACAATTTTTATCATTTAAACTTCAACATTTCAATAAAATCGATCTTGAACCACGTTTACCATCGTAACATTTTAACGGTGGACAAGAGTTTTTCGTCGAAACTTTAATTAACAAATCACGAATTTCATAACGTGCACATATACACTCACCATTCGAATATTAATGTGGCGAAATGTTTCGAATTCGACGTTTTTAATTGATGCAAATTTAATTTCCGGCCGACCAACCGACCAATTCGCCAGTGGTGGTGGCCCCTCATAAAACTGATAAACTAGGTAAATGTTTAAGCTTTTTGGACGCCGCAAGCTTTGGCACATATAAGGGATGAAAGTTTTTTTTTTCGTCCCAACCATGAATGCAGTACTTATCGCACACTTATCTTATCTGGCCGTCAACTCGAAAATCATTTTCGACAAATTTATTTTTCTTTTGGCAGATAATGAGTGTTTAACGGTGATTTATGGCCAATTTACGAGGGACAAGTGGTTGTTGGTCTTAAATAGTTTCAGCTATCAGATAATATGAATCTTGAAATGAGATTTGTTGGGATTGGACAAATGTATAAGTAATGTGATCTCTGGAATCTCAACAGAAAAAAAAAGATAAATAATAAAGCTTGATTAAGGATTATTAGTGTTTTTTGGTGTTAGGGAAATGCATCTGAAGAAAAAGACTGAATTAAATGAAAATTTTACGTAAATCAAGAAAATAAGATAATGTTTTCACTTGGTCCAAATCTTAGCCGATATGATTTGAGTTCTTGAAATGGTTTTAAAGTTATTAACGACTAGTAGTTGCCCGTTGCATTCGCAACTAAAGGTTTTATCTCAATAAAATGTTTAATATGAGATAATGTAGAGTTAATCAACAATCGAAATTTTAAATTTAAGAATCAAAGTGTTGGTGATATAAAGAAAAGTTTATCTAAAATTATATTAAGAAATAAAATATAAGTGTTTTTTTTATATCACTTTACTAACAATATTTTAAATAACGTCATTTCACTAAATTAGTATGAAAGTTTAATACTAATGTATTACTTATACCAAATAGGCGATTTTAAATTTTGGTTCGTTTTTCAGCAATCAAACTTTTTAAAATCTTTTTTTTTATGAACCAATGGTTGTGATCTGGAGTAATTATATATTCGGCTGAAAAGCATTAAGGTAGCATTTTTTTTCCATATACTTCACTGTCAATTCAAATATAAAATATTCGAGACTCACTTTTTTTCGGTATTTAGAACAATTTGAAAATCAATTATTGTAATTGAAAATAAATAAAATATTCGAATTTACTTCCTCGCTTTCCACCTATTTCCAAATATTTTTGTATGAACAACGTCCAAATGTGCGAAATCGAATAACTTTTTAGTCATTTTAACTAACATAAAGAAGGTCATTATTTTTTTTCGTTTTTCATTGTATTTTCCAAATAAAAACGTATTTGTGTCGATGAAATTTGGAAAATGTTTTTCTTATACGATGCAGATATATACTAAGAAACGGTTTTTTGATAATTCCTCCACTGAAAAAGTGAAAAATGGCAGCAAAGTTTGTACGGCATAACGTCTATTAAACAATCGAATTTTCAAATTTAACTATCAAAGTATGTTCGCTATAGACGAAAGTTTTATCGCTTAAAATAAAACAATGTTGGTTTATTGTTAGATTCAAAAACGTAGGATATGCTTAAAAATTTATACTCTTATTTCTGAAGAAGGTTAAGTTCATAAGTGAGTATTAAGTTTTTTGGCTTTCACATATTGTAAACCTGAAAATCCGAAAAACATTTTCACAAATAAATAGATAGGTGAGCGAATATCGAATAGCGAGCAATTCGGCAAACTAAAAGAAAATGGTTTAATTATATAGTTAAAATTTAGATATTTTAAGTGCACATTTGTGTCGATGAAATTTGGAAAGGGTTTTCTTTATACGATGCCGATAAACTCTGTAACTGCTTTCACAAAGCAGTTACAGAGTGATCCAAACTACTTGATGACCACTGAGAAAGATTGCTTGGCAATCGAAATACGTATCAGGGCAATAAGTCACGAATATTTTTGTTTGGACTTCCGTTCAAATTTATGTTTATAGTATGATTTTTATATATTATTATATGAAATTATACTACATAAATTGGACCGCAATATATTCTATATATTGTATACACAGTATAACTATTCAAAGTCAGCGAAAAAAATCTTATTTTGCATAGAAGTTATTGTTTAGAAGTTAATGAAATCCCATCGAATTTATTATCAAAAAAATAGTAACCAATAAAAAATGCACACACGTCAATCCTAGAAACGAGAAAAAATACAATCTCTTCCCAAAATCAATTAGGCTTTCCCCAGAGTTTCAAAGCACTCCACTGATCATCCAATTCATTCGTTTGAAATTTCATTAAAATTGATTTCCGAAAAAATCCATCACTAATTTCTCGCCTGATATCTTCTAATTTTAATTGCTAAATGAAATTCTCATTTTATTTATTTGCTTTGAAAATCTATTTCATCAATTTTTTTTGTCGTCGCACTAATGGAAAATTGAGTGAATTAGACATTTTTCCGCTTCCAATAAATCTTATGACAGTTTAATTATTCACACGTATACACTATCCACTAGTTCTAGCACGAATATCAATGCGATCTATTCGATCAAAGTGAAAATTGGAAAAAAAAGCAATTAAGGAAATCAGTTAAATCCCAGTGGGAATTTTTTTCGTAATTTATTTGTGGCTTATAAAATATGGGAATTTCAATCGTTGTGCCCTTAACGGTAGGCACAAGTGTATGAGGAAACGATAATTTAATTCCCTTTTATTAGTGTGTGTAAATGCGATCATTTCGAAGGGCTCTGACTAAATTAATGCGCGATAAGGTCTCCAATCGGATCTCTAATCCCGGATTAAAACAAACACAGGACCAGGTCAGTTTCGATTAATTTTTCCGCTCGGAAATTCCCACTTCATTGTGTTACGATTTTCCAAAAAGAAAACCCTTTTTCCGTTTCCCATAAAATTTATTTTTTTCCTCGGTATTCCATACGAAAATTTCCAAGAAAAAACCATCGAGAAAACTCTTTAAAGTTTAGAGATTAGCATTTTCGAGAACAAACTTTCCATCCATGCACAATTTTAAAATTTAAATTTGCTGCGTTCGAAACTTAAACTTTACAAACTATTGCACCATTTGTTGCGGAACGAACTAGCAGAAGAAATTGTGGCTAAAAATTAAGGTAAAATTTTACAATGAAAAACGGGGAAACCTAATCCCAAATTTATTGTTTTCCTCGGGGAAACTTAAATGTATTCGTCCAAATATTTCATTACAGATAAAATCCAGGTAACTCTGTTTACCAGGTTTGTACACAAAATTTAGCTACTTTCCCCACATCAAACATAAAACGGTGTAATGAAAATGCAATTCCCAGTTGGATGAGGGGTTTTAAAACCTAAATGATTATAACATCGACACGAGGCATCGGAGGCAAAAAAAAAAAACACACAGAGAAAATTTTATAGTTGCATCTTTACGTTTTACGGCTCGCCAAAGATGAGATTGGCACGCCACGGTAGCTTCCGTAGATTAAATATCCAATAGCCTCAAGGGTCCCGAGGAGGCGGCCGCTACGTACAAGTCAGTAACTCGATAAATTTCCCAATTCTCCCAACCCCAATCCCTGTCTAATGCAGCGAATGCGATGCAAGTTCCAGGTAACTTTGTCAGACTATCAAAAGACGGATTTGCGATCATAGATCTTACGATCACGACTGACGTCCACAACAAATGATTGCCGTCTACAATGGAATCGCAAACTAAAATTGTAACGAAAACAATACGAAAACTACTTAAAGAATAATATATTTCCTTTAAAGAAATATATGAAAAATTATTCAGGATAACAAAAAAAAAAATGTTGGAAAAATTGAGACCTTAAAATTCATATTAACAGGTCGATGATAATAATTTTTAATTATCCAATCTAAAGTGCATTCTTTTCTCTAAACTTTGCAACAATCCAATTGATAGAATTAACCATCATATGAACTGCTTATTTTGAAAGTGAGTTAAGTCCATTTCAAGAACAATCCCTATAATATTATCATTTTTAACCATATGAACATAAGATACTTAGGAAGAGGGAATAATTGGCGTTTTTGTTAACAACTAAAGTGAAATCAGTAATTTCTGAAAACAAAGAAATTAAACAATTAATATACTTTGTTCTACTGTGCATACAATATATTGTATTGTGATGATTCATCATAAAGCAGTTACGGAGTACAAACTACTTGATAATCACTGAGGAAAATTGCTTGGCAATCGAAATACGTATCTGGGCAATACGTCACGAATATTTTTTTGAACATCTGTTCAAATTAATGTTTATGGTATGATTTTTATATATTATTATATTAAATTATACTACATAAATTGGACCGCAATTTATCCTATATTTTTTACACACAGTATAACTGTTCAAAGTTAGCGAAAAAATCTAATTTTGATTACTTTGTTCTAGTTACAAGAAGAAGAATCACCATATAGACCGTCCTTGAAATGGACTTACGCCGATTTCAAAATAAACGAGTCATATATTCTCAAAATAAAATTTAATGCTATACAAAAATGTTGATTAATAAATTTTTGTCAGACCAACCGTTTTCTTATAATTGAGCTTTGAACATTGATCGATTTTTACGATTTAATATTTTAACTTTTGGATTTTGTAACAAGTTTACAAATTTATTTTAAGATCCAAATTTTTATATAAACGTAAAGAAAATTAAATGTTCTACAAAAAAGGTATCTTAGTATTTTTTTAAAAAAATTACTTCTTGCATAAATATATGGCTTTTGATTCTATCAATAGGATGATTCAAAGGTTTTGAGAAAAAATAATGAGCTTCGGATTGATAATTAAATTGTAATGATAGATCTCTTAATATTTATCATGAATTTCAGGAGCTAAACTTTAGCGTAAATTTTTTTTGGCCAACCTAAATAATATTTTTGACATATGATCCCTCTTACATTGGGGGATGAATGGGGGATGCGATATCACTTGTGTATTCCAAAGGAATTACGTGTCACCTGGACATTGCAAAGGTTCACAGATTTTCTTTTTCTTTTTGGTTTTTTAAGTGCATACAAACTTTGCTTGAGGTCAAATTGATCCAATTTGGAACCAGTTGAACATAATTTTGTAATTAATTATTATAAAAATTTTAAATAGTACTCAATATTTGACTAATTTGTAAAGAAAAAAAAATGTATTTTTTGACTCATTACCGTTTTGTAGATCATTTACTTTGTACTGTTATTTTTTATGTAGTTATTTAAGAAAAAATCGCAGCTGTGTAAAGTGCTTATAGAACAATATTATTCTTTAATCGAACTATATGAAATATTATATACGACTACAAAAAAAAAATGGGAAAATTGACACCTTAAAATTGATGTTAAGGGGTCAATCATTATAATATTTAATTATTCAATGTACAGTGCATTTATTAGAAAACGATTGGTCTGACAAAAATTTACTATTTAAAATTTTTTGCAGAGCATTTAATTTTCTTTAAGAATATATAATGGTTAATTCTATCAATAGGAAGGTTAAACAGTTAAGAGAATAAAAATGAACTTTGGATTGAAAATCAAATTTCAATGGTCAATCTTTTAATATCAATCTTAAGAGCTTAAAGTTGACAATATTTTTTTGGCCAACCTAAATCATTTTTTCGACAAATGATCCCCCTTACATAGGGGGATGAATGGGGGATGCGATATCACTTGTGTATTCCAAAGGAATTGCGAGTCACCTGAACATTGCAATTGTTTTTTGAGTTTTAAAGTGCATCCAAACTTTGTTTAGGGTCAAATTGATCCAATTAGGGACCAGTTGAAGATAGTTTTTTTTTTTTTTCATTTTATAATAAATTATAAATTATAGTTTTGTAATGTCTCTTGAACGTTTTGTAGATCATTTACTTTGTACTGTTATTTTTATGTAGTTTTATAAAAAAAAATCACTGCTGTGTAAAGTGTTTAAGAAATAATATAAATCTTTAATAGAACTTTATGAAATATTATTTAGGATTACAAAAAAAAAAAAATATTGAGAAAATTGAGACTTTATAATTGATATTGAGAGGTCAATCATTACAATTTTTGATTATTCAATGTAAAGTGCATTTATAAGAAAACGATTTGTTTTCTTATAAATTGTTTATTATATAAATTGTTTAAGAGCTTAAATTTAACAATATTTTTTTGACCAACCTAAATAATACTTTTTAACTAATGATTTCTCTTTCATGGGAGGATGAATGAGGGATGCGATATCATTTGTGTATTCCAAAGGAATTGCGAGTCACCTGAACATTACAAGGGTTGTTTTTTGAGTTTTAAAGTGCATCCAAACTTTGTTTAGAGTCATATTGATCCAATTAGGATCAATTTGTTGAAGATAGTTTTTTATCCATTTTATAATACATTATAAATAATAGTTTTGTAATGTCTCTTAAACGTTTTGTAGATCATTTACTTTGTACTGTTATTTTTATGTAGTTATATAAGAAAAAATCACTGCTGTGTAAAGTGCTTAAAGAATAATATAATTCTTTAATAGAACTATGTGAAACATTATTTAGGATAACAAAAAAAAAAAAAAAAAAAAATTGGGAAAATTGACATCTTAAAATTGATATTAAGAGGTCGATCATTATAATTTTTGATTATTCAATGCAAAGTGCATTTATAAGAAAACGATTTGTTTTCTTATAAATTGTTTGGGATCAAATTGATCCAATTTGGGACCAGTTGAAGATAAATTTGTAATTAATTATTAAGAAAGCTTTAAATTATACGTAAAATTTGACACATTTGAAAAGAAAAAAAGTGTGTTTTTTGACTCATTACCGTTTTATAGATCATTTACTTTGTACTGTTATTTTTTATGTAGTTATTTAAGAAAAAATCGCAACTGCTTAAAATGGAGGAATTGAAAAGTGATGTTTGCTCTATTGAATTACAGCCTTTGATTTTTCCCCCTGCGAAGAAAGCGACGCTGGCGTCGCTTCAGCCGGGCCCGATAAAAGGATTTTAATTTAATAAAATGTAATTTGTTGCGGAGGAAAATACGCAGAAAACAATGCAGCTTGTAAATGAGATAATTTACATAGCTTAAGTCTTGAACCGATCGACCGACACTAGGGGGCGTATGGTACGTACATTGAGCGAAGCACTGTAGCTATATGACGAGAGCTTTTATCGAAGAAAACAGGTAATGCTATTTTTGTAGCTCCATAAAAGCTTTTCCGTTTGCCGGAAATTAGATTACAGACTGCACTTATAGATCGACGGTAAATTGCTACATCTCAATGTGTACTTAAACGCAGACACGGTGACAACGAATCCCTTGGCACAGTTTGGTTTATTTGGTGATTGGTGCATTGTCACCGATTGAATTCCAATCGACAATGAAATAGCATTAAAGCTCCCCAACAAATCTATATCTGTATATATTTATTTGACAAATCGATACAATACAATTTCCAATTCTTCACTTTACGTCCATATATATATATATATATATATATATATATATATACAGAGTCTACAAACAGTGGAGATACGAGTGAGAATCGGTCTATTGGTCGTTCAATGAAAAATCAAACTTCAATTCAATTTGTTCACAATCCAAATATTTACTTTTTTGAATAATTCAAATCAATTATCGTCGTAAATCTCCCGGCTTGCCAAACTTTTGGCTACGTTATAATAAATCACCAACGCCTAATTAATATAGCGGGACAACGGCGAGAGGGTGGTAGTTGGTCGAAAGAATGTCTATTATTTACGACCCTTCATCTCAACATAAAAAGATCGAGAGACGATTTCATATCAAATCTTTATATATAGATATATATATGAAGACTTGCTGAGTTTGTACAAGTAAATTACACCGATTTATTTTCGCTGTTTCGAAAATCTGAGTTAATATAACAATTTTTTCCTCTCCCCGTCTTTATATTTTTTTTTGTTCTTGTCTTTGTCCTCATCATCATCAATGGGGAAAATAAATGGCCAGAGAAAGAAAGTCTTGCAAACATCATTACTTTTATTTAAACCGCAATAAAGCTGAGCCAATTTGTAAGCTTCGCTCTCATTTTTTTTTTCGCGTCTCGAGACTAGAAAATATTAATTTTTTTTTTTGTTATTTGAAGAAAAAAAAATCGATACGTTTCGCATCAATCAACCATCGTCATTATCATTGTCTTGGCCATCAGCGAATGTTATGTTCATTTTGTCATTTGACACATTTTTTTTTTTTTGGTCAATAAAAAGTTTTATAAAACTAAAAACGATTTTATGTCTCGTATGTCGTTATTGGCTTCGATAAATACGAAACAAAATTAGAAGGAAAAAAGAAATGGTTCATTCGTCGTTTCCTATTGTCGGAAAGTTTCCAATGATAAAATGAAACAATAAGTTGGAAAAGTCACGAAAAAAATCTGTCAAGATGGCAAAAAATTCCGGTTATATCGATTTCGGGATTATGTTGGACAGAAATATGTTCAAGACGGAAATAGGAGTTTGGTTTAATTGGATAAATGGCTTAAGAATTTGTAGGAATAATAAAATTTGGGCCAATTTCTATGGGAAAAAATATTGAAAAATATATCTCAACAGTTTTATAACAGATTATATAATTGCACTAATATCAAGTTCACCAAAGAAGAACTTATCACATTAAACAAAGGCCCAGAGTCCAATTTACCAAAATTCCAAAATAACACTATATTACAAGATAAACTCAAATCAGAATCAATCATCAGAACCAGACCTCCAGAACGAAGCACGATCTATCATGAAAAGAAGCTACAAGAGTTTAAAATCAAATTTACATGGAACTATTAACAAAATTAAACCTCATTCCATCAAGATCAATTGAACATTAACAATGTAAAAGTAAAAATACCCAAAAATAAAGCTTAGGGGAATTCCGGGCATGGCGAATAGCCCGGGCAAAGCGAATATCGCGAATATCCTACAATATTTCGAAATGGCTCGAGCAAATTTGCCTGTCGTAGGTCACGTGATTCGTTCTCCATTCCTCAATCGTAAAAAAACAGAGCTCTAGCGTAAGGTGACCCGTCGTTGGACAAAAAAATAGTTAAAATAAATAAGTTATACTTTGTTACGATATTTCAAGGTAATTATTTTCATAATTACTCATGTACATGTGATGTTATTGTTTTGCCTTGTTTGTATTTTTAAAGTGTATGCTTTCTTGTTGAATTACTGCAAGTTTTATTGAGATATTGTTTTTGGATTTGGTTGCAGGTTAGACTTGGTTCACCAAGTACCTATTGGGCAAAGAGAATACGGGCAAAGTGGATACGTATCCACTTGGCCCGTATTGCAATTTCAATTTACCTGGTAGGCTTTCTGATCAATGGCTTTCACTTATAATCAGGCCCTGCTCTAGCAAATTTGCCGCCCTGGGCAAGATGAAAAAATGCCGCCCCTTAAGGGTTGAAAAAACACAGTTTTAATATCACAAAATTTTTAATTTTTTGGAAAAATATTTTTTTAACTAAAAACTAATTTTTTCACATTTTTGTACATATTGTATTGTCAAATATGACAAAATGCCGCCCCTGAAATTTTCCGCCCCGGGCGACCGCCCGGGTTGCCCACCCCTAAAGCGGGGGCTGCTTATAATGCTATAGATGGTTTACAAATATAAAAGGAAAATTACTCAAGCCAAATTGTGTGAGGATATTATGATGCTTGCGATAGCAGACTGTAATGCTGGTATTCCAGTGAAAACGACAACAAGGAAATATGGCATACCTTATACTACTTTGGATAGGCATTGGAAAAAAGGTAGTTCTACTGCTCAGCTTGGCCGTTTTCGCAAAGTTTTTAACAATGAACAGAAGAACGATCTTCAATCGTATTTACTTATAACTAAGTAGCTATATATCTATCGTTAATTTCATTCTTCTTACTTTGATTTCGGTATGTTTTCTTTACTTTACCATGTGTTCACTTTGCCCTATAGCCCTATCCACTCTACCCGACTGGTTGGGCAAAGCGGATAGCTGTACCAATTTGAATATTGTTAGTAATTTAAAGTAAAATATTGATGTTACCAAATTTTTGATGATTATATTAAAAATTATAATAAATACTTATTCATGCTCGGCAATTGTTTTATTTCTATGTCTATACGTTTTCTTGCTATAGGTCATTAAAGATTAAGGTGTCCACTTTGCCCGGACTTCCCTATATCACAAAAGCCGATATAGGAAAGACTATCGTAATCATTAACAAAGATGAATATACAAACAAAACAGAACAATTCATTAAAGAAAATAATATAATTCATATGAAACTCCGAACTTCAACAAAAATTTATACAAGACCATAAATGAAAGCGACTATCTCTTCGAAAGAATCCTTAAGCTCCAATACTTCATGGCTTACCCCAATTCCATAAAATAAATATGCCAATTCAACCGGTAGTGAATTACAAACTTGCTCCTGGATATTGGTTAGCCCAAAAAATTGGTACAAACCATTAAATCAGGCATCATATTGAAAGAAAATTATTCATTATAAAACACATATGAATTTATGAATAATACTAAGGATCTAAGGACCTAAAACTAACGCAGAACATCAAAATGGCATTACTTGACATTGTCAACTTAAACACTAACATCTCTGTTGAAGAAACAATGAAAATTGTGGAATATAATCTAATGATATCAAAAAATATATTATTATATGGTAATCAACGATATAATGAACTTGTTAATTACCATTACAACAAAAATATTTCATTTTCAATCAAAAATTTGATCACCAAAAGGAAGGCTTGGCCATGGATTCCCCTTTATCAGGACTACTAGCCGACATTTACATGAATCACTTTGAAAATAAATATATTATGAACAATACCTACAAAAATGAAATAATATATTTTGGAAGATATGTAGACGATACATTTATATTATTTAATGGAACTATCCGACAGATTGAGAATATGGTATCCGATCTGAACAAAATTAACCAGAAAATAAAATTCACTACAGAACACGAACTAAATGGAACAATCAACTGTTTAGACACAACAATCACCAATGAAAATGGAAAGTTGTCATATAATATATACAGAAAACTAACAACAATGAACATAACCATCTATTAAATATCATTTCACCCAAGAAACCAAAAATGGCAGCTTACAACAATGTAGTATATAGTGCTTTAAAGTTCCCTCTTAGCACCAAAGCTCAGGAAGAAGAATTTGAGATAATTAAACATATAGCCACTACTAACGGATACAACAACTCAATCGTTGACAAATAATATCGAAATTTACTAAAAAATCCATTCTTCCAACTACATCAAAAGAAAACAAAAAATATATCAAATCAAACTTCAATAATATATTTAGTTTTACAATCACCAACTTCCTAAAGAAAAATAACTTCAATATCGCATTTTCAACAAACAACAACATGATGAAAATTCTTGAACCATTGGAGGACAACCAAATTACAACGAAAAATATAACCGGAATATATAAAAATTAAATGTGGTTCCTTTGAAAAATTCTACATTGAGCAAACTAGTAGATCTTTCCGAACAAGATATGAAGAACATACACTCATCATGTTATTGGTTAAAATCTATAAAGTTTTAGTAACAAATTCACTGATTGGTCGAATTAAAGATTGAGCTTTTCACGGTGTGTTATGATTGGCCCATGCATCCTGTGCTATTCAAATAACTACAGTGCCTTGATTTGTACAAAGTAGGCTTAGTATTTCTCGTTTAAAGTGACTTTTGAGTACAGAACATTTGGAACGATATTTCTTTCGATTTATAATTCATATATCGCAAATAAAGTTTTTGTTTTTCAATTAATTTTTCTATAAAATTCTGAATTATATTCCGAAATTAATATTTTTCAATTTAAAATTTACTTTTGAGGACGAAGATCGTTGATTTTGTAAGGATTATTTTTTTTCGCATAATTAAGACCTTCGGTCTTAATAAAGATCCGTAAACTGAGAACCATAAAACATTTTTTCTTATCATATTTTGGCAACTTATTTTCTTATTCGAATTTTGATCATTATCGCGATCAACGATCATTGGTCTTATTGTTTTTAAAGTGAAATTATTTTGACTTACGATTTGAAGTCTTCACATGAAGTTTTCAGAGCGACAAATAAATCAAAAGTAATTAATCGTGTCATGTTTATTGTAAATTTAACGCTCTACAAAAAAGAACTCTTATGATTTTGCGGTAAATCTATTGGCTTAAGAGTTCATTGAACATTGGTGTCGTATTCTTAAGCCAATAGATAAGTCAATAACTCTTAAGCCAATAGATTTAGCGAAAAATCATAAGAGCTCTTTTTTGTAGAGCGTTAAATTTGCAATAAACATGACGCAATTGGTTACTTTCGATTTATTTGGCGCTGAGTTATGGAATTCTTAAGAAAAAAATTAATTTTTCCCACGTTATTTCCATAAGAAACTTAAATTAGAAAGCGGACTATCTAAAGTTAATATTAAGAGCTCAAATTTTCAGGGTTTTTTTTTTATCAATTTGGAAGCATTTGAGCCCCTGGGAGCAAAGAAATTCAAAATAATCCCTGTAAGAACCACCCTAATAGATATAAAACGCAAAAAAAATTAGTACTTTGAGGACAAAAATTCTAAAGTAGGGATTCCAAATGTTGATACACCTAATTGTATTTTATTATAATTAAAACGATTTGATTTTTTTTTGGTAAGTTTTTTGTTCTTACCTAAATAATATAAAACGGTTTTCAAAGTTCTTCCAGCAAAAAATTCTGTTTCAAAACTTTGATGACTCTTCGAAAAAAATAGAGTTCCATATATATAAACTCTTACGTTCATCGATCGAACTCAATAACAATCATTAATCATTCCCTGTCTAAAACAATTTCAACTTATGTGACATGAGACAAAGTTCATCAAAAACTTATTACGAAATGACCGTCGAAGATATGACGACATTCCCCACATTTCTCCACCATCACCATATAAATCAAAAAGTAACACAAATAACAGCAGAACAAAATCCACCTGTTATTGATCACATTTTCCAATGTTCCGTTTTCCATTTATTTATTTTCAATATATTATGATGAATAATTTTTTTTTCTAATTAAAATAGAAGCGACAAGATTAGATCGAGCAAAAAAAAAACTAGTTATTGACGAGTTCATTTGGTCTTCGACTGGAAATTTATTAGCAAAAATACCATTTGTATCACATTTGGCTTCGTTTTTGATTTAATCTATTGGTATGATTGATGAGAATGATCTGTTTAACGTATGGTTAACTTGGCTTGGCCTTTGCGTCGACGCTTTTTTTTTCTTCGTGTGTTGTTGGCACGCGTGGCGTGGATATTAACATCGCTTTTTCCCTCAAACTCATCACTAATGTCATTCTAATAGCCTTTGTGAAGCTAATAAATTATCTTGTTTTTCGTCTAAAGGAGAATTTTTTTTCTTTTACGTGTGATCCGTGGAAAAAATCGCTTTTCCCTTTTATTACGGTTGCGATAAAATTAGTATGAAGATTGCTCGAGTAGTGTTTATGGATGGGGTTTTTGATCGTGATCTGCGGACCACAGGTGGCCCATCGAAAAAAAGCTTAGAATTTTTTCTGATTAATCAATGAGAAGCTTTAAAAAAATGAAAGAAATTATTTCAGGAATAAGAATATTTTGAGGTCGTCAAAGTGATCGATATATCTTTGGGGTTGATTGGGGGTTTAAGGAAAATAGTCCTTAATAAGCAAATAAGACATTCCTAACCGTGAATGTAGAATTTTTTAATATTTCTATAATTGACTTAATATATAAGTTCTTTACCAAAAATAAACTAAGAAATGTATATAATAATTAAATTGGGGGCAATAAGGACGAAGCTTCTTGTAGTATCTTCTTTTTTTTTTTGGCCAACGTTTCGTCAGTTATTCCTAACTTCTTCAGGGTTCAAACTTTAAAAATTACTCCACAAATGTCATAAAAATAAGCTGTAAAATGATCCAACTGAAGAAAAATAAATAATATTAAAAAAATAAACCCTGAAGAAGTCAGGAATAACTGACGAAACGTTGGCGAAAAAATAAATAAGATTCCATAAGAAGCTTCGTCCTTATTGCCCACAATTTAATTATTATACTTAAAAGGACAAGGACTTAAACAACATGGATAAGAAATGTATATTAGACCGGGCCAAAAAAATCGACTATTTTTTTTTTTTTTGAAAAGAATATTTTATGAAAAATATTGTTCAAGGTGACAAAAAAAATATCGGGAAGGCTTGAGCCCTTAATGTTAATGTTAAGAGGTCTATCATTGTTAATTTCGATTTTTTATTTGTGCTTTCATTTTTGCGTCAATGCTGTCAAACTATCAAAGTAAAAAAATCATTTGAATTTATGTTTATAGAATATTAAATTCCCTACACAAAACGTTTCCTTGAAAATTTTTTCCAGACACGCCGTTTCCGAATAATCAAGCTTTAAAAATTGATATAAATTTTAGATTTATTTTCTTTATTTTGGAATTTTGTAACTAACGAATAAATAAATATATAGAAATGAAAAATATAGATTCTTGAAGGGAATTTAAGATTCTACAAAAAGGTCTTTAATGTTTTTATATAAAATCTTTTTTTCAAAAGTTATTCACAATTAAAGTTGAAGGAAAAATTAAATTATTGTTTTTCTCGTTTTTCCCTTCAAGAATGTATATTTATTATAAATTATAAATTTATCTGCAAATATGTTTATAGAAAATTAAATATCCTACAAAAAACGTTAGTTTGAAAATTTTCGTCAGACACGCCGTTTCCGAATAATCCGAATATTGTTATATTATTCCGAATAATCTTTTAACATTGATATAATTTTTAGATTTATCTTTATTATTTTGAAATTTTGTAACTAAGGAACAAATAAATATATAAAAATCAACAATATAGATTTTAGAAGGGAATTAAATGCTCTACAAAAAATGTCTCTTAACGTTTTTACATAAAATCACTCTTTCAAAATTGGTTCTACAACGAAAAAAACAATAATTTAATTTTTCCTTCATCTTTAATTGTGAATAACTTTTGAAAGAGTGAATTAATGTAAAAATGTTAAGAGACCTTTTTGTAGAGCATTAAATTACCTTCAAAGAGCTATATTGTTCATTTCTATCTATTTATTTGCTCGTTAGTTACAAAATTCCAAAATAAAGAAGATAAATCTAAAAATTATATCAATGTTTAAAGCTTGATTATTCGGAAACGGCGGCGTGTCTGGCAAAAATTTATAAAAAGACGTTTTTTGTAGGAAGTTTAATTTTCTATAAATATATCTGCAGATGTTTTTTTTTACCTTGATAGTTTTTACCTTGACAGCATTGACGCAAAAATGAAAGCACAAATAAAAAATCGAAATTAAAGATTATTGACCTCTTAATATTAATATTAAGGGCTCAAACCTTCTCGATATTTTTTTTTGTCACCTTGAACAATATTTTCAATATATTTTTCCAAAAACAAAAATATTATATTTTTTTGGCCCAGTCTAATGTAGATATTTATTTGGGCAAAAAAAGGGTTTACCAAACTACTACTATTAACCAATAAACTTTTATATATTGTACAAATGTATCATCACTGATAGTTAAACTAAAGATAGTTTATGACAAAACTTTTATTTACCTCTGGAATACTAACGTAAGGTAATCAACCGGAAAATTGTGAAGGTCTTATTTACTATTCCCAAGTCGTTTCAAGGTATTTTACCATTGTTTTTAAGGATTTTTTTTTTTTTTTTGTAGAAGTGAAAAATATTTTGAGGTAAACAAAAGTTTGTCAAAGAACTTTATGATGTTGACGTATGAAATGAAAAGCAGGGAAGAAATGATTTTTTTATTAGTTAATTGAAAATTTGAAATTCGAACTTAAAAATTTCTTTCAATAACATCTCCATTGATTCTTGACCAAGCAAATGTTCCCATCCTTTTATTTATCCTCAAATTACAATTGAATTCCGCAGACAAATTTGTACGGTTATTTATTTTCGTTTTGTGTGTGGGAAATTTTATTCACTAACCCGTTCCAACATTTGCACGGATGAAATATTCGCTGGAGTGCAAGTTTCCCGTGCATTCTCGACGATAATGGCCAAACTTACTTTGTGGCATTCTTCTGGGCGGGCGAAAACGCGAAAATCATAATTTTTCACGATGTTGTTTACCCGAATCGCGTACAACTTTTCCCGACCAATAACTTAAGATTGTGTTTTCAATGGTGCGAGGGTTGATGAAAAACGTAAAAGGCGAAAGGTAGAGTCGAGTTCTTGGCTCGATTTGATCAACAATGTGTCGGTTTTATCTTTGGCGTCGCATAACTTTCCCAACGTCTCGGGCTGCACTTGGAATATGACGGCAAGATAAGACCGAATAAAAATCGCTCGTAAAACTACATAATCTCCACCCACCCCCACCCACTCCCCAACCAAATTAAATAATCAAAATCAGTCGTAAAATATTTAAGAACTTTGAAAATATTTCGCTTTGATTAATTCCAGCCTTGATATGTCACGCTGATTATATTTACGGCCGAACTATGCGCGCTGTAAAACCAGCCATAGTTTGCTCATCAAATTTAATGTTTCCAACTATAAATCTGATAAATGTGAAGCTAATAAACAAAGCTTATTGTTCCCGGTAGTGACAATTTATCTGAGACTCGCGATAACATTAGCTAATTTATTCACCGCTTCATTTCAGTCTTGGAATAATAAAAACGCTACGAAACTATATATAGTCATAAAAATAAATCATAACAATATTCATTTTCATGAAAATAAAAAGTTTCTTCTTCGTTTTTCGAAAAATAATTTCTCCTTCTTACAAATATATGATCACTAGATATCGCTCGGTTTGTCATGGGAATATCTCTCTACAACTTTTGTGTAGATTGAATTTTTTGATGATTTGATGTTCGTAGTTCATATCCACTTTTATATCGTTTTTGTTGTACTGCGCTCTTATGATGGATATGAATGGCTAAATTGACGATTTTTCGATCGTAAAGAGTCGAGTGAGCAACTTTTCAAATGTACTTTTCAATTTTTGCGAAATGTTGATGATGGAGTCACAATAAAGTGATGCAATGTTCCAGAAACAACGGTGAAATTCAATGGGAGATATGTTCCCTCCACGTGTTTTATTGAAACCATCGAAACGAGGACGAAAATGAGGTCACATTTTCGAATTGTAAAACTTTAAGTAAGCGAAAAATTTTATTTTTTCAACCAGGAAAATAAAGAACATTTTCATGTGTAATTGGTAGATAATTTTTAATGGTTCCCAAATAAATTATGTAAAGTTTACGAGTGATCAACTGCTACAAAAGGGAAAAACGGAAGGAATTTTAGTATAAAATTGTGATGGGAAACAAATAAAGGATTTACTTGAACTATCTCAAAAGAGGAGAAAATCGTGGGGTAATTCCAGCTATGCATTATTTTGCATTAAGTTGAACGACAAAACTAAATATTTATGGCAAGAAGTTGTTGCTATGCATTCGGTTGGCCCAAATCTGAAGATTGTTCATGAGTTACTCCAACCTGAAGAAACTAATTGGGAAACGTCACCAGCAATAATTAATGCGACTGATCTGATAATTAAATAAAATATCAATATCAATTGTTCAATTCAAAAGTGATCGATATATCTTTGGGGTTGATTAGGGGTTGAAGTAAAAGTCCTTAATAAGCAAATAGCACGTTCCTAACTGCGAAAGTAGAATTTTTTAATGTTTCTATAATGCCTTAAAAAATTGGTTTCTTTACCAAAAATAAACTAAGAAATGTACATTAGACTGGGGCAAAAAAATCATCTATTTTTTTTTTGGAAAAATATCGAAAATATTGTTCAAGGTGACGAAAAAAAATATCGGAAAGGTTTGAGCCCTTAATATTGATATTAAGTAGCTACCAGTTTGGAGTTTTGTAGATACCAACAAATGTTTAAGTATTCCATTTTTTTTCACCCAAATTTTAAGTGCATTTTCGTATTTTATGCATCTCTTCGATAAATATAATAAGCAGAAATTTAATTGGACTTCCATGTGAGCTTTCATCTCCTATTTCATCCCTATGAAGATTGAAATTTCATTTTTTTTTTTGTATCAATATTTATAAATTTCTAACCAAGTTTCCAAATACAAAATTCTATTATTTTAACCACGAAATATAAATGACAGGAGAATGAATGCTGTATTGCAAATTCGTCCACAAAATCAGGACATAGTGCAGAGGACTCTAGTGTCCATAGTATAAAAGTATGAAAATAAGCGCCAGAAACATTTTTATATAATTCCCAAAACAATAATAATTTCAATGTAAAACTGTTTGCTAAACAAAAGTAGAACTAAGCAATAATGAATTTATGTTATATTAATGGTTTTAAATTATATGCACCGTTTATTTTTAAAGTGAGTTAAGTCCATTTCAAGAACAATCCCTATAGTGTTATCATTTTTAACCATAGGAACATAAGATACTAAGGAGGAGGGAATAATTGGAGTTTTTGTTAACGACTTAAATGAAATCAGTAATTTCTGAAAACTTAACAGTTAAATAATTAACATGCTTTGATCAAATTACAAGAAGAAGAATCACCATATACACCGTCCTTGAAATGGACTTACGCCACTTTCAAAATAAACGAGTCATATGAAGAACATGAATGTTACGTTTTGACTGCTTTAGCTTCACTTTGAATTTCAATAACAAAAAAACGAACAACCAATAATAATTCAGTTCATAAAATTGGCCATGTTTCTTAACGATAATGCGCTAATGGTGGCCGAAAAAATAACTAAACAATGTCTGAATTTTTGAGGACATGTGAACTAACAAATTGCCTATCTCATTTGTTCTCCTGTTATTTATTTTTCATGGTTTTAACTATAGAATAATGACAAATTCACACATAAACTTTCATCCCCAATTTTAACCATTTAAAGATTTTTTTTTCATTCGTGGTAAAAAGAAGTATACCCTTATCAAAAGCTTAATTTATGTTGGAACCATATTTTTAACTTCTTGAGGCCAGCAAGCATATCAAATAGATAGATGCACTAAAATTTATAATATTACTTGCAGAAAAGTAGGAATTATAACGAGAAAGGAAACCATGCCACTCTTCAAATACATCTGAAGAGTATGGCAAATAGGAATAGTTTCACATTTTTGCCAAAAAAGACTTCTATTAGCTTAAAAAGGATAATTCTAGTAAAAAAAAACATTCGATTTTCAAAGGTGGGAAAAACCATAAAAAAATGAATTAAAACTTTGGGAACTATAAAAATGGCCTCAAAAGTTATTTTTGAATCTTGCTAAGAAAATTGGAGACAATTTTTTTTTATTTAAAATTGCTGAGTTGGCATTCTAGTTTAACTAATAGTCTTAGCTGACATACTAGCAGGCTGCCTTGACACTTATCACGGGTAGCTATCCATTGGTGATCTTGTTTTGTTTCAGTTTTCTTTTATTTCTTTGATAATATAGTTCTTATTTATGACTATTACTATTATGAGTTAGTGTGGTTTATAAGGTGAAGCTGCCTTTTTTGCTTTAATCTTCATTGTCCCCTCGATGGTAGCAAATTATTAAGGTATTCCCTTATTGTAGGGTTGGTGTACGCTTTAAATGTATCGCTTATTTTCGAGAAACATTTCGCTATTATCTCAGCACATTATTTTGGAAGATCTAAATCTTCTTTAAAAGGCAATTTAATGCTGTTTCCTTAAGTTTGAATATGTGAAACCAAATCGGTTGGATGACTTACATAATTAAAGCTCTTTTTAATGAAAAGAATTCCGCTTTTTTGGTGATTAACTATTTTAGTTGGTTAAAGCGTAGTTGAACCAGGAATTTGTTAATGTGAACTTTTCATTTTATTTTGGTGTCTAATGAGAGTCTTAGGTACTTATAATTAAATAATGATTCAAATTTAACATTGTAATTAGATTGTAATTTAGATAGTAATAGGTACTTGTTTAACCCTATCCGGGACTAGAAGCTCAATGTAAATAAATCTAAAACTCTATTCTCTTATAAAAAAGTTTTTTAATTGAAAAATAGTGTATCACTTCTTAATTAAACTAAATCTTATACTACCTCTTTAATGAAGAAACATTTGATATCACTGAAATGTAAAGAAATGCATTTCTATAAGATTTTCCGTGTTAAAATTAAATTATACTTTTAAGGAAGTTACATGAAGGGTTGAAGTAGGGAAAAAGGAAAACAATCCAGGAATGGTTAAAAGATCATTCCAGATTTAATTTTTTGTTGTATAATTGTATAATTAACAAGCCATAGAAAGACGGGGAGTGTTTTAAATCTAGTTTTGATATTTTTAATTTAGATAATTTAATTTAAGACATTTTATTAGAAAATTTCGTATAAAGTTATGATGGATGTTTTATTAATTCTTTAAGCTTGAGAAATAGTATTAAAATTTATTTTATTAGATTCACTCTTGTGTATACAATATATAAAATATATTGCAGTCCAAGTTATTAACATAAATTTGAACAGAAGTTCAAACAAAAATATTCGTGACGTATTGCCCAGATACGTATTTCGATACAGTTACGGAGTGATCCAAACTACTTGATGACCACTGATGAAGATTGCTTGGCAATCGAAATGCGTATCTGGGCAATGCGTCACGAATATTTTTGTTTGAACTTCTGTTCAAGTTTATGTTAATAAATTGGACTGCAATATATTTTATATATTGTATACACAGTATAACTGTTCAAAGTCTGCGAAAAAATCTTATTTTGAGTAGATTCACTCTTGTCTTAAACCAATAATTCGGTGGCCTTTAAAACTTTTTTTTTGACCACATCTTATACTACTTCTTTAATGAAGAAACATTTGATGGGGTCTCATTGTTGCACTTTTTCTCTTGTTGAACAGGGACAGCGGCTTAAGGGCGAAAAATAAACTAATTATTTATAAAGTACTTATTAGGCTAATGTTAACCTATGCAGGAGTAAGTTGGAGCATCATAAGCAACAGTAATTTTAACAAACTGCAAATAGTGCAAAATAAATTTTTGAGGTTTGCCTTGAATGCACCAAGGTACACGTGGATCCAGGAACTTCATGACAGAAGCGAATTACCGCTGGTAAAAGAATATTTAAAAGAAGTTTGCTTCAATTTTTTTAAGAAATGCGAAGAAAACGAAAATGTGGCAATCAGAAATATTGGGGCTTATGATCAGAATATAGTGACAAAGCACAAAAGAATAAGATATATTTTATAAGAACTACTATATTAGTGTATTAATTTCTTTTTTTTCTTATTTTTAAAACATTTGATATCACTGAAATGTAAAGAAATGCATTTCTAAAAGAATTTCAGTGTTAAAATTAAATTATATTTTACGGAAGTTTTATGAAGGGTTAAAGTTGAGGGAATGGAAAACAATCCAGAAATGGTTCATGGATCGTTCCAGATTAAATTTTTTATTGTGTAATTGTATAATTAACAAGCTATTGAAAGAAGGGAAGTTTTTTAAATTAAATTTAAAATAAATATAATTAATTTAGTTTAGAATAAATAATTAATTAATAATAAGTTTCTGTTTTTGTTATATAATTTTAACTACAGCATTTTAAATAACGTCATTTCACTTAATTAGTATGAAAGTTTAGGTAGTAGGTACTTATACCAAATACCATAGAGGCGGTTTTTAATTTTTGTTTCTTTTTCCACAATCAATATATATATATATATATATATATATATATATATCTTCGATGCTAACTCTTCTTCGGTATTTAAAACAATTTGAAAACTAATTGTTGTTATATGACTAAAAAATTGCTTCCATAATGCTTTTTAGCAGAATATATAATTGCTCCAGTTCACAATCATTGGTTCATAAAAATAAGATTTTAAAAAGTTTGATTGTTGAAAAACAAACAAAAATTAAAAACCGCCTCTATGGTATTTGGTATAAGTACCTACTACCTAAACTTGCATACTAATTAAGTAAAATGACGTTATTTAAAATGCTGTAGTTAAAATTTTATAACAAAAACAGAAACTTATTATTAATTAATTATTTATTTATAAATTACACTTAGTAAATTCAAAATTTCAATTGTTGATTAACTCTACATTTTTTCAAAGAAACTTAATCACCCCAATTCACTCTTTTAGGGTAGGAATTTTCCAAAAAAAATCTTTTCACATGCCTACTTCTTATAAGGAATACACCGAATATTAAAATTTCATCTGGCAGAGGAAATATATAATTACACGATTTTATGTATGCACGGTTTTAAAAACGTATTTACTTTAAGCTTTATTAATATAATTATTTTTTTTACTACTACTGTTACTTTTTTCGATAATATTTCCTTATTGAGTAATCCTAAGGATTTATTTTCAACAATTTTGTAAAAAAAAAAATAAAAAAAAAAGGTTTCTCTAAGATTCGAACCCACGTCTCTAGTACTGTGAGCATTATAATATCAGATACGTAAGCGAATGTGCTATTACCGTATAATTCTATTAAGTGTTTATTAACTATAAAAACATTTACATTTCAAAAAGGCACGTCCCACGGGAACGGGGTAAAAAGTATTCTATGTCCTTCCCCTAGTTCTTAGCTACCTCCCTACTAATTTTCAGTCAAATCGGTTCAGCCGTTCTTGAGTTAGAAATAGTGTAACTAACACAACTTTCTTTTATATATATAGGTTGTATAAATAACAAACTATAGAAAGACGGGAAATGTTTTAAATCTAGTTTCGATATTTTTAGACCAAAGTTATGATGGTTACATCGTTAATTCTTACAGCAAAAGAAATAATATTGCAATTTTTTAATTAGATTCACCTTTATCTCAAGCCCATAATTTGTTGGCCCCCAAAACTTTTTTTTCTCCATTAACTCCGTTTATCAGAACTTTCGAGGTACTTAACACGAGAATTCAAATGCATTCGTACAATATTCCGGCTAATCGTTGATGTTTACAACGATATAAATTAAAACAAAAACGCCGCTATCGGAGTTTCCAGTTCAATGGATCGAATTTATATTCGGCCGTCTCTAAATATCTACTACAGAGATTCGATAGTCTAAATACACAAAACTCTTTTGCCGCTTTTTCGGCCTACGTTGCAAAGGGAAAGTTGTGCCAGTCAACCCGCAACCCCAACCGACCAAAAACCCCCATAATGCCGACAAGATATGAGGGTTGTATGTGCGCCTTGATCGAAATTAATTCAAAGTCATTGAAGGTAAAGAAATTTATTCGAGTCGATTTCAAAACGAAAATGCGCTATGTTTGTTATTTGGTTCGTTAAAAATGAAGTCGAAACGAAGAAGAAAAAGAAGAAGAAGAAGAAAATAACATAACAAACAAATTTCGTTGGTGATGTTTTGTTGAATTTATTTTTATAGTATTGTACTCGTAGTATGTGATTTTTAGTTTCATCCTAGGATTATGGAAATTATCTTTGGGGGATGAGTCCAAGGGGATACTCACGCATTGAGCTTTCCAGACATTCTTATTTTATACTAAAAGGATTTTTTTTTGTCTTTCAACTGATTCTATTATATTTTTCTCGAGAAAAAAGAAGTAAGAATGAAGTTAAGAAGTTAAAGTTTTAATTTAGGTTTTAGAGTTTAACTCCCTTATATCAGTGACCTTAGATAACCATATTTTAGAGTAAGTTATAGTCAAAAGTTATAACATTTTTTTGTTGTTGTCTATCTTTTCTAAGTAGAAATTAGTTAAAACTATTTACAAATTAATTTCAACAATAAGGATTGTCCAAACTTTTCTTTACACTTGGTGATTTACAACAACAAGTCGTGTCATTTCATTCTTTGTTTTTCCTCCACAAACCCAACAAAAGGGTTGTAAATTTCTCTCGTAAAAAAAAAATTACCAAGCCCAACAAAAGTCTACGACAAACAATTACAATTCTCACTTCACGTAAAACGGAGAGATTTACGGCATGATTACTATAACGAAGCCAAGGGAACGATACTGGTCACTTTTGCAACCCTCCCGATTCAAGCAATTTCCTTCGGGAGGAAATTTCCTGCAGTCGCCAAATTTGATCTCTTCTCAAAATAGTTTTAATTAAAAGATCTAATCAGTGGAGCTTTGCAGCAATAAGATCTTCATATTTACAATCGAGAGCTTTCTTTGTGCTTGAGTTTTTGTTTATTTAATTGAACACCAGGGGGCAAGTAAGAATATTGCACTTAACATTACCGAGGGTGGTATTCGGCGTCCGGATGTATATAGTACAGTTGAACATCCTCGAAATAGCGAGGGGTCGTTTGTAATTTCAAGTTAATGTTTCGATCAACAGAGCTTATAGCTCCGGCTTTTTATATTAAACGAATGCAACTAATTGCAATGGCAGAGCCCCCGTAAAAATAAATTTCAACTGTTTAAAAAAGGCAATTTTTCCTCAAGAATACTTTTAAAAAATGAAGATTATAATCCCGAGACCCACCCTCGTATGTCATATCCCTGAGTACCGATAAAAATATATTTGAATGGCAATAAAAGTTTCGAAAGATATTCAAAGGTTTGCGAGGCGCGCTTATCGCGCGCGATATCTCAATGGTAAACAAAATTAATTATATTATATATGTTTGAGGAGTGTAGGGGGACGCATAAAATTGGGCCATTTGGCCCCATTTTGTGACATTATAACATTAGACATTTTACGGCGGGCAACATGGCGTTCGCTACCCCGGGAGACCCATGGATTGCAACTTGCCTCGACTTGTTATCGCAACTTTTATCAGATTAAAGTGTTTCATAAATTGCACTCGACTATAAAACACGAAACGGAATGGTTAACCGCATTTTTATTTGGTATTATGGTATCGCATTGGTACCTCAATATTGAAACTTTAACGTTTAAATTGAGCCATATGGAATACAGTTGTGAGGTACTGCATCCAACTATAACATTGAAATCCTACAAAGATTTCAATCAAGGACCCTACGACAAATAATCAGTGCTCCATGGTATGTAAACAATAAAAAAATACATGAAGATACAGAAATATCTGTAAAGGGGGAAATTCAAAGGTTTAGTAAAAAATACCTGACAAAACTAGACCATCATTCCAACCATCTCGCAATAAACTTATTGGACAACAGTGAGATGATAATAAGATTACAAAAATGGAATGTAATAGATTGGTCTGATAGATTACTAAAAAAATATTCCTATAAACTATTTATTGCCAAATTATTATTTCTTATTATATAGCTTTATTTTTATATATTACTTATTAGGGTGGTCCTTACTTAGGGAATGTCTGAATTTTTTTTCACGATAGTTCTAAATCGATTCTAAATCCATTAAAAAAAATTATGCCAAGTTATAGTTCTTAATTTTAATTTTAACCCGACAACCAAAGTTTTGAATGGAAATAACACGGGAAAAGTTCTGTTAATTTTTTGAATTTTTTTTTCATCATGAAATAATGAACAGATCATGTCGATCAATAACAATTCTTATAGTAAATTTAACGTTCTATAAAAAAGGTCTCTTATGATTTTTGGCTAACTCTAACGGTTTCTGAGTTATTTAAGGTCATAGTTGAAGCTTAAGTCAATTTTATGATTTTTCTATTTCTACCGTCGTTTATTGATTTAAAAAAATCGACCATCAAAATTTCAATAAATTATAAAAAATACTTTTTATTACCATTTTTTTAACATCGATACTATTATGAAGTTATTACAGTTTTTTGAGATTAAGAATTATTATCTTTTTTTTCATTTTTAAATCATTAAACGATGGTAGAAATAGAAAAATCCTTATCCTAAGTTATAGAAGAGGTATAATTGTTCTTATTTAGTTTTTTTATACACAAGACAATCTTCAGAATGTTATAAATTATTATGGATGATTAATGTCAGAGTTTAGCTTTTTTATTAAATTATAGAAGAAAACTCAAGTTTTTAAGATTCGTTAGATGTTTTATTCTCCAAATTTCTAACGTTTCGTTACTTATCGTAACTTCGTTTGGTGTCTACAAACTTAAACTAATTCCAAACATATCCAGCATACTTCAATTGCAACATTATATAATATTATACAACAATATGATTGAAATTTGAATATAATATATAAATAATATAATTATTAATTTAACATCTAACGGATCTTAAGAACCCAAATTTTTTCTTTATTTTTATAAGTTATTATTTTAACATTTGCTTAATTTCATAAGTTTCAAAGATCGGTAGCGAATCTCAATGGTCATTTAAAAAAAAACGAAATCCTGGTCTGATTTCTTTTTGAATAGATCAGTTATAGGGGTTGATAGAAAAAAATTAATTAAAAAATATATTTATTCTTTTCATTATGTATGAATCACTCCACATGGATATGCTTATAGATAGAGGAGTTACTATAAGCTACCCACATAAAGCAAAGAAGAGGGTACTTCAAGAAATCCAATCAGATGTATTGGTTGTTCAAAGTCAACTTTCCTGTACATAGAAAAATAAACTTCTGATCTACAAAATCTTTCTGAATCATTTATAGAACTATAAAATATATAAAATCAAGTTATGAAGAGCTAATTCCAATTTTAACAAAGAAATACTCCAAAGATTTCGGTCAAAAATACTTTAACAAATCATTAATGTCCTCTGTAATATTAACAACAGAAAAATGCATGAAAGACTAGGACATGCTAATGGTAAAGCAGGCGATATAAAAGCCCAGTGGTAAATTTCTGGAAATAACTATATGAATATTCGAATCACCTAGCACTAATTTTATTTAACAACAATTTGACCAAAATAAGGTTGCAAAGTTAGATTTATCGATTTTCCTGGAAGATTTTGTTAACTAAATTACCAAATATAATACTTTTATACCTCATATAAGACTATACATAACAGCGGTTCCTAACCTTTTTCAGCCGCGGACCACCAAAGAAATCAAGGAAATAATGCCAAGGACCCGTGAGTGAAAAAAAGGTGCAATTTTCGGACAATATTATATTTTAGTATTCCTTCATTAAATTAAAAAACAAAAAGCAAACGACAAAAAAGATAGATGCGTATAGGACCGTGGACCCTGAAACATAGGCTCGCGGACCCCCAGGGGTCCGCGAACTACAGGTTAGGAAACAATGTTATATACTAAGACTCTTTTTGCATCACTGTATAGATTACAAGAAGGTAAAACAACTAATGTTTTTGTTCTTATCGTTCCTATCATTGTTGAGAGGATGAAGGCCTTTTGAATTAATATAATTCAATGGTGTAAGGTAGAAATATTTGAATTTTTTTAAAATATTTTTTTTTAAATTATAGCAGATGATTATTAAGACATAATTTTTTTTGTTGCAATATAGGGTTTAAATCTCTGAACTTAATGGTTATTTGTTTTTTTTTTTTGGGAGATCATAAATAAAAGTTTTTTTAAGAAAATTAGCCCGCAATTCATATGCTAAACTTTCTACGAGATACCACTCTATAAGCCATTTAATACAATAATTTTCTTTAAACCGTCCTGGTTAATAAAATTGTTTATAACTTTCCTGCAACTGATTTTATCTACTGAAAAGCCTTAAAATTACTAAAAGAAATTCATCATCCCTTATTTAACATTGGATGACAACTTTTGCGCCTTCTTGTATAAAATCTAAAATCAAAAATTTTCTTCCTTTACTTCTCTGGACATTCCAAAAAAACATGGAATTTCAATAGAATATCCAATGGTTTTTGTTCTTATAAGTTGAAGTATCTATAGAGGGGTTACTATTAAATGCCCACATAAGGCAAACAAGAGTGTACCTACTTCAAGAAATTTAAATGGATGTATTGGTTGTTCAAAGTCAACTGGCTTGTACATAGAAAAATAAACTTCTGATCTACAAAATCTTTCTGAATCTTTTATAGAACTATATAAAATCAAGTTATGAGGAGCTAATTCCAATTTTAACATAGAAATACTCCAAAGGTTTCGGTCAAAAATATTTTAACAAATCATTAATGTCCTCTGTAATATTAACAACTGATAATTGCATGGAAGACTATTCGAAGAATATTCGAATCACTGAATGCCCAAACTTTCGCAGATTAAAGGTATATACGCATTCAGTAATATGATTTTATAGTACTTAAAACTTTAAACGCGTTTTTCTCGAAATCACTTTTTTTGAACTGGCCGAAGACATAACTCGAGCAAATCTTCACCGATCTATACGAAATTTTGACAGTACACTCGAAATACCTATCTCCGGAGACGTACGTAGGATTTTTTTTATATTGCATAGTTTTTTTTTTAATCAATAATTTTGTCGTTTTTTATAGTGAAAATTTTAATGTTTTGTTCAAACGTGCACCATTTCGCGAAAAAACAAAACATCGAAAAAATCCTACGTACGTCTCTTGCTGTTGTTATATAGAAACTAAAAATTTTCAGGATTTTGTTCCGGGACCAAAAATTAAGGAGGTTACATCTTCGGCCATGGACCCGTCTTAAAAATGAGGCGCCTCCGAAGAAATGCTGGACAGCCGCCATTTTGAATTTAATTGACACGAAAAAATTTGTATTTGTATATTATAACCTAAACTATAAAACCTCTTTCACAGATTTTCGATTGATCTTTTTGTTGAGTCACAAAAAATTTATAAATTATGCCCATTTTTTCACGCTTAAGACCAGCTTTCCCCCTTTAATGTACGAAAGACACCACTCTTTTAAGTCATTTAAAATAATAATTTTCTTTAAACCGTTTCGGTTAATAAAATTGTTAATAATTTTCCTGCATCTGATTTTATCTATTGAAAAGCTTTAGAATTGCTAAAAGTAATTCATCATCCCTTATTTTTTTTCCGTTAGAAGACGATAAGAATCTTTAAATTTAATAGGATTGACTTCAAAATTTATATTATTCACTAAACATCAAAATCAGACTGCTCGAAGAACAATTCTTCCAGGTCTGAAATAAAAACGGTTAAAGAACCATAATATTTTTGGTTCATTGGCAATTAATATATTAGTAGCAGCAGTTGAATTTCTTTAAAAGAAAACACGGGAAAAACTAGGAAAACCTTTCATTTCGTGTCTCAAGAGGCAAAACTGTGAGAAAATTCGCTCCAATTGCACTCAATAGAACTTAATAAATTAATTGAAAAACAATGTAATTCCAACATGCGAAAATTGCCATCTGCACCGTCGAGGCCATTGCAACTTCGCTTCCCTCGCAAATAAGAGCGTCTCGTAGCCACGCGAACCAACACCCTCTGTCGCAAAATTGAGAAATATGTCCCCAAACACCAACTACTTGTACTCAAGCATCCCCATCCCCTATCCACTGGCACACATTTCCAGCACTACGTCGACTTACTCTAATATATTATTCAAAATAATTTCGGTTAGCTTAATGCACATTTCCAATAATGTGGTCGCATTTCAACGTCGTGCCATAATACACCGGATGGATTGAAAATCTTAATATAAGTAAGTTGTTCAAAATGTACTCACCAGTAGCAGAGCAGCGACATTCTCCATTAGGGCGGCCGCACATCCGATGAAACTAACGACCAAAATGATCACCGAAACAATAATAATGATATAAATTCCGATGTAATATTGCTCGATTTCCAGCTGTTTGATCCACTCCTGAAAGCCGGGCTCAACACGGAGCCAAATCGACGTGGCAAACATGGCAGCGCCAATCATCTGCAACAAAAAATAATTCATTTATATTTGGACGGGAAAATTTTTAATATTAAACTCAAAAAAAAATGAAAACTGTAGTCGAGTATAGTAGTAGTACGTGAGCACAATTTTAAAATGTGTCTTTGTTCGATTTAATAACATGTCGTATATTTTCATTAAATTTCACATGTCATCGTTTCCTAATATGACACATTACTGATGGGCTGAGGAAATTCAAGCTTTTACGATTTCATTATTTTTCATAAAAATCACACACAAAATATATGGTGGGTATATTAAATTTTGTTCAGACGACTAATGAAAAAAAAACTTTACGTTTTCAATTAATCTTTCGAAGAATAAAAAAAGGCAGATTTTTTTTAAAAATTGTTTTTGTACGTTCCTGACATATTAAATAATTATTTGTTATATATTTGAGTTCTTATAGATTTTTATTCTTAAATAATTGGTAAGTCATTAATGAAAATGTCATTAAGACGAAGATATCTCCAAAAATTTCATTGCAAACTGGTCACCAATTGGTTGTTCAACCTAAACATAACAATACTGATTTTTTTGAGAAATTTTATTTTAAATCTTTGGTGTGGATCAGTGGCTTATTTTATCGTGGAAAAACAGCATTATAAGAAGTTAAAGGAAATATGTAAAGTATCATTAAACATCGATGGATGTCTCAAAACTTCTGGAAGGATTTAAATGTCCATAGAGTTTTTAAACTTGCAAACAAATAAGACATTAATTTTGTCAGTATCTTTGGATAAAGCTTAGAAAATTATGTAAGTGATATCTGTGCGAGAAATTGAGTATAAGTATTTATTTACCGAAAAAAGTGGTACATGGTTGTAGCAACTATAATATTGCAAAATCATAAATATCTAATCATCATTTCATTGATGCAAATTGTGACCAAATTGGTGCTGCAATAACATATTTCATAAACAATTTAAAAGAAGTTTTTCTTTGCTTAACACCTTTGCTTCATGGAGTGGCTACTTGATAATTAAGGGAGGGAATTTGTATATATTTATCCAAAGTTATAAGCCATCATTTAGGAACTCTTAGTTCCACTTATAAATGCATAATTGTATTGAGAAGCATATAGAATTCTAAACGGTTTTGGATGGGCTTAACAAAAAAAATAAGCTTTAAAATTCCAATAAACAATTAATGCAAAAAATACATTTTTTTTAATTAAATATCCTTTAGATATTAATATCCTAAAATATATTTCCTTCGATAATTCTTCAGTCTTTCAAAATGGATAATCTTTTTTTTCCATACCCTAATTGCTTTCTTAACATGTCTAGAATATGACGGTCAAATGGATCTTTGAAATTGGAAGTCGTTACAAAGATACAATCGTAAAAAAGATATAGAAATCATTATTTTAACGTAGGTACTTGGAACTGTAATTGCGTTTTTTTTCTAAACTGTGACTTTCAAATTTGTCATTATCATGTCTTGAGAACGATTTGTCCGACTTCCAATTTATAGAGGAAAATCACCGTATGTAGACGCACGAAATAAACTAAATGCATCGAAAAATGATGAATACTTATATCTAATTTTTACAACAGAAATAGATAAAAAATAAACCGTGAAATTGCAAATTTTGCTTCAAAGTCTGTCAAAATTTTTTTGTTTTATATTTTCAATTGATTCTTGTATATTCTTATTCATTTCTGATTTCTTTATACTAAAAGTATTATCTTTTCATTGATCCACAAAAAAAAACCCAAAAAATTCTTAATAGTACAGGCTGTCGAATAAGAAAATTCTTCTACTGAATCAAAAGACCGAGCGCTATATTTAAATGATACTTTGTTGGTATATAGTGAAAAAAAAGATTAAAAGTAAAGAACAGAAAAGTTTTTTTTTTCTTACTAACTAAGACAATTGGAGGTAAAATTTTAATATGATTTCGGGGTTAATAATGCCACTTTATATAAAAATTAACAAGTATATAGTTTTGTGACTATTATAGGAAAAAAAAATAAATAAAAAGATTTGTATTGATATGAAAATATTTTTTTAAAAGGATCCTTCATAATGAAAAAATAAACAAAATAAAACCACTTTCGTGCTTTCCGTCAATAACTCTTATTTAAACTGAATATTAACATAAATATGCACACAAAAACAAATCTCAGGTATAAAAATATTCATTTCATTGTTTACAAATATTTCTATCATGAAAGTGTAATATTTGATAAATTCTAAACCTATTACCTACTTCAATTATTCAACATTCTTAATATTCTTACACTTACTTGTAATTCTAGGATAATTATTACATTAACTGTTAACTTTAATGAAACATATGATTATTTTCAAATTAAACAAATTTAATTTTTTGTTTTTGTCGTATATTTTTAACTATGTTTAAATCTAACCCTTTATAATACATGTATCAATAAGCTACAAGTGACGGCAGTGCACACAATACATTCCATTGCTTATACGTATTCGTATACGTATTGGCATTGGTTCGAGGAGGAGCATTCTCAAATTTTCAAATTTTCAACAATCAAAACAAATGAAGTTTTTTAAATCTCGCAATCCCATTGGCTAATAGCTACGTACATTGACGTGTGTGTTATGTCATTAACTAGACGCTCATCGCTTACTTGACTGAACATATTATTTTAATGAGCCTATTGATAGTTATGGAAAAATATTTTCCAGAATTATTTTTTAAAAAAATGAGGGAAAAACAGTATGAAATGAATATTTAGTTACCATAATTGCATTCTTATATGTGCAATGAACATATTACTGCAGTTACAAGAGCAATTGACGTTAAGCACAGAAGGGATTTTTGTTTATATTTTTATTTCACTATGTAGTAGGTACTTATCCAAAAAATCTAAAAAAAGCAGAGATCTTAAAGTTTGATAAAAAATTTTAAAAGCAGTATCATAATATTTCGAAATTATCATACTATTGCTGTATTTTTGTTTATTTATTACAAAAAAGGGAATAGTCACCCGTAAATCTTATTAAGATTTGAAATGATTCAATTCGAAGAAAAATTTGTGTTCCGTTTTTCATTTTATATTTCTTCCCTTCAAAATCTAATTACGATCGCAATCTTAAAATTCCAGGGTCTTAGTATTTAATTTCTACCAAAATACTTATAAAGTATCATTAATATATTTTTCCGTCCGATGCATCGACATCAAGCTTAAGTTCCTCCTAGATCATTTAATTAATTGGCATTAAAATTAAAAAAAAAATGTTTTTTATAGTAAAAGTATTCCCTTATCAATGAGATCATTCATTAAGTTTAAGTGTTTACATGATAAGTTCAAATTGTTCAAGTTCTTATTATAGTATCGAACGATAAAATAAAGTATACTTTTTTCCAATAAGTCCTTAAATTCGAAAAGCATATTTGGATATCATAGAAATTGGTAACTAAATTAGCTTTAATTTTGAAATAGAATTTTAATCTATTTCCAGAATTTACTCATGTTGAGCTTCTATTTCAACAAGCAACTATTTGTTAAGTGAAAATCTTGTCAAAGCTTAAACAACGAAGGGAGAATAAAATAGACTTTAATATTTACATCATAATTCTGTACAAAATGTACAGTTCTTAAATTTATTGGTGAATTTCAAAGTTGAATTTTACCTAGACACACTTGTTTCTTGATTTTTACTCTATGGACATTGATATTATTTTTGTTTCGGTTAAAAAAGAACTTAGGAATTAAAAAAATTGTAAAAAAGTAATAAAAAATTCACAACCAAAGGTTGCAATTGCTTAGTGTAAAGAATATTTCAATTTGAATCACGTTTGATACCCAGAAAATGGTTAAAAAGTAATTTAAGAGTAAAAATAAATACAACATTCATCTTTAACAGTGGAAAAGCCTAAATCATTTTATGATTATACATCATAAAATGATCATCAAATCATTGATAGATGATGCAAAATTACCTCCAAAAAAGAGCTTTTGTTTCTTGAAAGGTCAAAATATAAAAAAAAGGAGATAAATTAAATCCAAATAAACAAATCAGAGCTTTGGATAGCAACTAATCATTGATATATGACTCGTTTATTTTGAAAGTGGTGTAAGTTCATTTCAAGAACGGTCTATATGGTGATTCTTCTTCTTGTAACTAGAACAAAGTATGTTAATTATTTAACTGCTAAGTTTTGACAAATTACTGATTTCATTTTAGTTGTTAACAAAAACTTAGTATCTTATGTTTCTGTGGTCAAAAATGATAATACTATAGCGATTTTTCTTGAAATGGACTTAACTCACTTTCAAAATAAACGGATATCATGAAATGATTAGATGATCATTTTATGATATAACAATGATTAGTCGCTATCCAAAGCTCTGAATTATTTAAGTAAACTTAATTTATCTTCTTTTTTTATGTTTTGATGTATTGAGAAATAAAAGCGTTTTTTCTGTAAATAACTTTACATTATCTATGCACTTTTTCATCAGATCAAATGTATAAAAAATCCAATCAACTCTTATAGTATTCCAATTTCTTCTTGAACACATAACTCTTTTATTTCTTTATATAATTCTAACGAAAATTTATTTGTAATTTATACTTTTGAAACCTACAAGGGAAAGAATTCAATTTCGCCTCTCAGACTGATCAGAAATTCGCCGCCCCCTATTTTCATCATTAGTCAAGAAAATTGGTATAAAGTTAAATACTTTTTAATTTTTTAGAATTTTTCTCACAGTAAAATTTGACATAAAATTATCAATAAATAATATGCTGCCCCATGTGCCGATCGAGGCTATAACCCTCTTGCACCATCTGAGCTACACTACTGTTAAAATACAAGAAAACTTTGCCCAAAAAATTATTCTTTATATCCTGAAAATCGAAATCATTCAAATGCCAAAAAATAATCCAAACATCAGAAGTATAGTCTTCATGGGCTTTTTTTTGGCAATTTTATTGAAAATTCGCCGTCCCCTTTTTTCATCATTAGTCAAGAAAATTTGTAGAAAGTTAAATACTTTTTCATTCTTTAGAATTTTTCCCACTGCAAAATTTGATATATAATATGCTGCCCCATGTGCCGATCGAGGCTATAACCCTCTTACACCATCTGAGCTACACTACTGTTAAAATGCATGAAAACTTTGGCCAAAAAATCATTTTTTATATTCTGAAAATCGAAATCGTTGAAATGGCAAAAAAACAATCCCGAAATGAGAAGTATAATCTTTATTGGCTTTTTTTTTGGCAATTTTATTGATTGAAGTCTAAATCACAGTTTCTCAAATATTTTTGGTACAAAGTTGTAGAACAAATTGAAAAAAATACTGTTGAAAATATGCTCCTAGTGTATTTGTTTTTGGTCAAAAAAAATGCTCTTAAGAAACCCACAAATCAAAAAAAAATCCTCTAATCCTAATGAAAAACATCCATTCTAAACACAGTTTGAATTATTTTGAAAATCATCATTTTTTTACTTTATTTTCCTTGGAAAACATATCGCAAATCAATTCCTGTTGAGTCGAGAGCCATTTTTCTTTCCGTTTACAATCAACATGTTTTCACATGTGCGCCATAATCGATCGATCTCGGTCGTTTAATTTATTTTCTCTCAAATAACATTTCACTTTGAAATTTTAGATTTATTAGACAAACATTCGATTCAAGTCCACCCAAATCACATAAATATATCCCAATATATATCCCAAACAAAACACAAAACTGGTCAAGCGAAGAACCAATCGGAGAACTTCTGGCCGAAGGCAAACAAATTAAGCACAATGTCTATAAAAGCTCCTACTCTAATATCAATGAGGTGTGGTTTATCTGATTTTGTCTCGTCATTTTCACATGTATAGTCGGCCAAAATTGTAATAAAAACGTCCATTTTTCCGCCGTACCCTGATTTCGTATTCACGAGAAATAAAAATGCGACCATAGAAAAACATTAGCAAGTGGTTGCGTGTCATGACGCGACTATCATAATTTCCACCAATCCCCTTTCCGATTTGAGAAACTTTACGAATATGATGAGTTTAATGATTGAAAGACGTGTTTTTGAAAAATAAAAGCAAAAAAAAACATTTCCATCTTAATAACAGTGAAATATATTCTATCGATTTGTTTAGTAATGTGAGTCGATTCAAATCGTCTTGGTATTATTTATGATTTTGAAGACGGGGGCGGAATTAAAGTTTTGCAACTTAATATTGGCAGGTCAAATATTAAACTATCGATGATGGCAATATAATCTGTAAAGCTTCTGACAGTATATATTATGGGAAAGATAAACAATCTTTCGAGCCAAGTTTTAAAGTAGAAGGTAAACATTGCTGCGAGATGAAATGAAATTAGTAAGAAAATTCAAATATTTTAACTATACACAGAACTTGGACGAAATTGCCTTTGTTCCTCGACACACTACTCATATATTATTCAAGAGCGAGAAAATCCAACAATTTAAAATCCGTTTGAACCGTCCGTAGTACGCCTCCAATATATCAATTTTCAATCGAATTTTTTTCTCCATATACTCAAATTTTTATTGAAAATATATTACTTTTGACTTTGAAAAATTGGAAAATTTCTTTGCTTTAAAAAATAAATGGATTTTTGTACTACTTTCTTTAAAATCTTCGACTACCTAATTTAATATAATCTTTTCAAATTCCTCCTAAACTAGATGACGTCACAACCATATTACAGCTAACAGCTACATCACCAGTAGAACATTCCAGGTTCAATTTGGTAAGGAATTCAGTTCGTCGCGAACCATAAAAGCAGGAGTACCACAAGGCAGTGTCCTGGGCCCATTATTATACTTAATTTTTACAAGCGATCTTCCAACAAACGATCAAATTACAACCACCACATTTGCAGATGATACAGCTCTACTTTACTCCAACAAAGATCCTAAGATAATCCAACGTCGCCTACAGGAACATGTAAATGTCATAACTAAATGGTGTGACCAATGGGGAATTAAACTCAATGATGAAAAATCAATCCAAGTCACGTTATCCTAAGAAAAATCATAAGTCCAAGGATCAGAATCAACGACAATTCCATACCACATAGCAGCTCGGTCAAATATCTGGGAATGGATCTTGACCAAAAATTAACCTGGCGTGAACACATCTCGAAGAAAAAGGAATAAATTAACTTAATATCTGAAAAACTATCCTGGCTCATTGGAAAAAAATCAAAATTAAAATTAGAAACAAAAATCATCATATACAAATCTATAATAAAACCTATATGGACGTACGGAGTTCAACTTTGGGGTTCCGCTAAAAATTCAAATTTACAAATCATAGACCGCTACCAATCGAAAATTATTAGAGCCATCATTGGCGCTCCTAAGTACGTGCGAAATTCTCTAATACTTAGAGATACCGACACTGAAACAGTCAAAGAAGTCACTTTGAAAATTAGTAAAACCTACAAGAAAAGACTGGACTCACACCCGAACCAATCAGCCAGGAAGATCTTAAAAGCCAAACGTTTCACGATACCCAAGCGAAATGATCCATTTAACCTAATGGAGTCCATACGAAACCAATAGTTTAGTTTCTTTAGATTTAGTTTTAGACTTAAGAGTTGTAATAAATTTTGTTAGAGATATATTTATATCTGATTCAAAAATTATAAATAAAAATGATAACAAAAAAAAAGAGGAAAAAAGTTAAATGGTAGTGCGAATTTTGTAACGAAAGTTGGTTTGGGCTTTTAGGCAACAAACAAGGACGCAAAAAACAACTACAAATGTGCCCAAATGAGTAACTTCTGCTATATAAAACATATCCAATTGCAATATATATACCTATAAATTATTTTAAAGTACCGAATACTAAAAGCATTTTATGATTAGAGTGACTTTAAACCTTATAAAAAATTATAAAATATTTTTCTCTCCAAAATCTATATTGAAATGGTAAGACCGAAAACCCGAAGCAATAAAAAGTTGATATTGTATGCTCTTCAAGTTTCACAAGGCAGCAACGCATAGTTGATACTTAAAAAAATGTCAATGTTTATCTAAGTACATTAGATGTTCATTAATGCCAACTGAGTTTTCTTTAAGCTCAAATTCAATAATTTTCAGCTCTCGCACTTTTAAGAGTTTGCGGAAACTTGATTATCTCAGGTCCTATTTGTCCTATCAAAATGAAACTAAAAGCAATGTATTCATAAAAATATAAGCTATAAGAATGTAATAAGACGTTTTCACCTAAATCTAATTCTAAGGGGTGAAATTTTAGCCTAAAATTTTAACTCTCATTTGTAAAAACTCCAATTTTCACGGAAAGATTGTGCAGGAAGGGAAAGAGTCTTCACGTTAAAACTTTTTTTAACAAATAATTAGGTACTAGTTGCATTCAAAAACAAAATTGGAAGTCTGAGGTTTTAAGCCTTTTTAAAATTAAAACTAACAAAATTTGGAAATTTTCAAAATTTGCAATTTACTGAGCTCAATATCTCTTGTGTCTATGTCTGTCTGGCTATGTATTTTTGATTTACACTCAAAATTGGCCTTTCTATATTTTTCCCATTAATTAATACCTTTTTATGCTTGTTGGGTCTTCTTCTTGTCAATAGGATAGTTTCAGTTAACTTTATGTTAAAGTTTATGGAAAGTAATAGGTACTAAGGCTTAAATCAGGGACTATATTTGCACAGTTTTTACAATTCCACATCTATACTAATATATAAAATTCTTACGTCTGTCTGTACATTTCGATTTTGAACCCAATTTTAGGGTAAATATTTGTTTCAAGAGGCCCTTATTCCAAATTTAACATTTTTAAAATTTTTGTCTGTCTGTCTGTCTGTCTGTGTGTCCCGATTTAACTAAAGAACGGAACAACCGAATTTAATGAAATTTGGTATTAAGATACAACATAATTTCCCACAGACTATAGGCTACTTATCATTCCAAAAAAATAATAAGGGAAGGTATTCCCAAGGGATGAAAACATAAATTTTTACACTAGACCAGTGAGTTATATATCATTGGAAAGGTAATTTAAAGTTAGAAAATAATCTGTAAAAATATTTTTAGTTGAACTGATAAAAAACACAGTAAATTCAATTTAAATTTTAAAAAATTGCCTCTTTGAAATATAAACCTTTATATATATACGACACATAGTTGATGTTAATACCGTAATGGCTTACGTATCTTATAATCTGATGCTACTAATTATAAAGACGTGGGTTCGAACCTTACAGTAATTTTTTTTTTTTTTTTAAATTGTTGTCAATGGACCCTTAGAGTTGCTCAATAAGGAAATATTAACGAAAAAAAGTAATAGTAGTAGTAGTAGTAATAATAATAGTAATAAAACTTAAAGTAAATACATTTTTAAAACCGTGCATACATAAAATCCTGTATTTATATATCCACTCTGACTGATTTTAATTTTAATATTCGATGTATTCCTTTTATGAAGTAGACAACTGATAAGAATTTCTGTTTTTGAAAATTCCTACCCTAAAAGAGTAAAGGGGTGACTAAGTTTGTATGAGAAAAGGTAGAGTTAATCAACAATCGAATTTTGAATTTAATAAGTGTAATTAATAAATAAATAAATAATTAATAATAAGTTTCTGTTTTTGTCATATCATTTTAACTACAGCATTTTAAATAACGTCATTTCACTTAATTAGTATGAAAGTTTAGGTAGTAGGTATTTATACCAAATACCAAAGAGGCAGTTTTTAATTTTTGTTTGTTTTTCAACAATCAAACTTTTATAAAATCTAATTTTTATGAACCAATAATTGTGACCTGGAGCAATTATTTAACATTAAGGGAGCATATCTAAAAAAGGTTAAGTTCAAAAGTGAGCATTACGTTTTTTGGCTTTCACATATTGTAAACCTGAAAATCCGATATACGTAATCACAAATAAATACATGAATGAGCGAATATCGAATAGCCAGAAATTCAGCGAATTGAAAGAAAATGGTTTTATTATATAGTTGAAATTCAGATATTTTAATAAGTGCATAGATACACAATGGTTATACTTGATTATGGAGGAACTGGGTTTCATGCATTTGAACAAATTTTAATTTCGCCGTAGCTTTGTATATTTCCGTAGTGTAAAAGTTGAGAGTGGAAACAATGAAATGAGATTTCTACTAATATTCGAAATATCTAGGCGAGTGTTTTGATAACTTTTGACTGTTTTAAGTCATAATTATGACTAACTTTATTGAACTTAACGATAGTTTTTATTTATGCTGATAGTGATTGATTTACGTATTAATTGGTTCACGGCAGGTATACCTACCGTAGGTATACGGAATAGACCATACTCTTTTTAGATATTTATAATTATTTTTTGAAAATTAATTGATCATTATATACAACTATTTTATTCTAAGTAACAGTTTATGAAATGTGCCTTTTTAAAGTTGACAAAATAGTGTTTTTAAGTATTATGTTTTTCGTAAAAGAAATAAGAAAAATAATATTTTTCATATACCACTACAAATAGCAAATTTTAAATGAAAATATAATCTACACCTATGTTACGCAGACGAAGTCGCGGGGATCAGCTATAATATATATATATTTTTTCAACGACAATATAAAATGGGTGGAAATTTTGTCGTCATGAAGCGTTAGTGCTTTCAAACATTAATCGCGAACGTGCTGATGTAAGTAAGTGAGTAGTGAGCAAGTTGATCTCGTAACAAATGTATTATAGGGAGTTTTTTTGTCGGTTGAGGCCAGCAAAACGAAACCTAACGGATATTTGGTGAGATATGTGCAAGAAGGAAGCCTTTCAAGCTCAATCTCTGTTTGTATTGTGTGTATCTATCCCACATACTACTCACCATGTACATGTGTTGTGCAAATATCGTCGAGCAAATGGGCTATTTTGTTGACAAATGTTTTCGGTGGTGCAAACATATATGTGCCCCATACAACACACCAACACACCACCACCCCCATACATGGAAAAAATTGAGACGGAAAAAAATGGCAAGACGACGAATGACACGAAATTACATTTTGAAGAGACGAACAAGATTTATGTCATGTGTATATTATATTTACGTGTACGTGTTTCAAGTTTTATATTAGATTTTTTTTTTCGGCGAACAAAAAGCAAATATGGCCTGAACGCTAATTGATTTTCTCTTTGGTTAAATCATAAGAGATAATTTTTTCTGTCAAAAGAGTGAAACGAGAAGCACCGTCTTGCAAAGCATAAGAAACACATTTCGTGAATACAAAGAGTAATTTATTTTATCGATAACAGTCCTTCTGTGTTCTGTTACTTTCGAAACTTAATTTAAACTTTATTTATGAGTTTGCATATTATATTATTGAATTTAAGAAAGACAATTTTTTTTTCGGTTTAAATCTCTCATCAAACAATACGATTGCTTTGCACGACTTGTACAAGCTCAGGGGGGCGAGCTTTTAAAAGTTGGTGCCAGCTTTGTTGATTGAGCCCAAGCCACGCCACACCAACTGATTTATCGATATTCAAATTGAAAACGTCACTTTTGGGTGTTAGCTAACGAAATTTTTATTTATGGCTCAATAATAAATCGAGACTTTTTAGGGAACACAAAAAATGCTATTTCTGGAATAGTGAAGATCACTTGAGTCGTCGATTTTGCTATTTTTGCATCACATTAACCTTAGTAATAGACTGGAATGCCTTACTTTGTCAAACTTTTGATTTATGCTCCTGTGGCCATTAAAACAGTTTCTTTTCGATTTTACTTGAGGAAAAACTATTTTTTCCCAATCTCAAAATTAAATGAGATATCCAATCGTTTTTGCTAGTTGAAAATTTTTAGCAGTTATCAAATTTAATACGTTATCGTAGGCTTACTTGCACTTGAAAAACCAATAAATATATAAAAAAGAATGACTGCACTAGAGATTCCACGAATAGTGATTTGGCCGAATACCGAATATTCGGCGACACTTAGTACCGTTAGCGAGTGAGGTTTAAAGTTTAAGGGGTTATATACACTTAGAATTTTCAAAAAATCGATTTTTTTTTTTTCTTAGTGTACATATATATAAGAATACATACAGAAAATTTCATATTGTTCCGGTGAATATTTTCGAAGTTACACGCAAATTTGAAAAGGCGTTTTTATCCTATGTAAAGTGCTTTTCAAACTTTAAACGCGTTTTTCTCAAAATGGGGTTTTCAAAGTCGGTGACCAATATTACTCCAAAACGATTAAACCGATTAGTCTCAGATTTTAACACGAGCTTCTGAAATATACTTTTTAGTAATTAATCGAAGATTTTTTCTCACCGATAAATATTTTTTTTTATAAACAATTTAAAGCCGAAATTTTGGTCAAAAATCAATTTTTTTTTTGAGAAACCGCCATTTGGTCAAAAAAAATTATTTTGCTTATTCCTTCGATTAATTACTAGATTTAACATTACTTTAACGAAATCTGTTTGGTTTTTTAAATTCAAAGGATCCAGTTGAGAGATATAGTGGTCACCGCAAAACGTCTTTTTTGAGAGGACCTCCCGGAAATCAGCTGTAGCTGCTTTCCAAATAAATATTTTTACTAATGCTAAGTCTTAAAATACAGTTAAAAGATACCATAATATGTACCATAATATGTGTACAAATTTTTAGATCAATTAATTTAAAAGTTTTCTCTGAAAAAATTCTGGAAAAGTCGACATTTTTCGGCCTTCTAACTGTATATAACCCCGTAAACCTACTTTATCATTTATAATTTAACTTTATAATTTATGAGGAAAAGCGAAATCGTTTGCCATCAACCAACGCTGAAAAATTTGTTTTTATTCATCTTAACTTACCACTGATAGATTTTTAGTATTAATATGCTATGGTAAAATAAATTTATAAGTTATAAGCTATAAGCTATTGGTGAATTAAAAGCCTTTCTGAGTAATATTATGCATTTTTTCCTAATTTACTGTTTGGTGTGAATAGTCTAACACCGAATAGTTTTCCAATATTAGATTCATTTCTAATTTTTACCCATTACGACGTATCACAAATTGATTTTTATTTTGTAATAAGTGAAGAAATTTATGATTAAAATAAATATTTAGAGGATCGGAAAGTAATGTCATTACTGAACCTATCGACATTCAATTGCAATTTATCGGTTTATAAGTAATTTCAAAGTCGTACCTAAAGACATTTTCTGATTAGCGTGACTAGTTAACTCACAAAAGATTAAAAATATTTATTATTCTAAGCTCTATACTGAAATGGTTAAATAAATTCCCAAGGGAATACAAATTCGGTATTATATGCTTCAAAATTAAAGCTTGTGTAAAAATTTTGTATTTAAATTTTATGTTAAGAAAATTATATTGCTTTCCGATTCCCTATACCTTCACATTTTTGAGTAAAATATGTTTTTTTTTGATGATTTGGTATTCGGTATTCGGCCGAATAGTAAGCAATATCCGGCCGAATATCAAAAAAAGTAGCCGAATAGGCCGAATACCGAATAGTGGCCGAATATTCGTGGCATCTCTAGTTTGCACATAAGGACTTAAAGTTTTTGGCTAGTCTACTCATTCTTCCGGTAACACAATTTGATAACGGATTTTTATAGATCTCGACATAGTAATACGAAAAGAAAGACTAAGATTTGTTGATTTCTCTTAATAATCCATTAGTCCACCCAAATTGGTTCCCTCATTGCTTGGAAAAAAAATTGTTTTTGGAAATATTATTTCTTTCGATTTATTCGCAAATAAAAAGACGTAGAACACTAAACCTGTTAGCATTAATATAAGTACACTCCAAAAATGGTTCAAATACCTTACTGGAGCCGATTTTTCATTGTTATCGTCCTATGGCTTTTTTAACACTTTTCGCTTTGATAAACATTTTTGAACCTTAGGAAAATTATTAGCTTTACTTTCCTCTAAATTTCAGACATAGTTTGATTCTTTGCGAAAATAAAATTTTCCTTAAAAACTTAGTATAAATTAATAAAAAATGGCATCCTTTTCTTGAAAAAAAAATCTTATATTCTTGCCTAATCAATTCTTTTTAATCCCTTAAAAATTATTCACTGGATCATGCTTTAAATTGCAATTTTAGTTTGATCGGTTAAAAAAAACAGTTTTCCTTATTTTTATTAAAAGACAGAACATTGAAATGATTAATTTAAATCTTATCGTCTTACAAACATTAACAAAATTAACCATTTTTTTAGAACAAAATTTGGCGTAATTTTCAGGGTAAAAAAATGTGTATATAAAAGATAATATAAATTAAGTAACTTTTAAATGATGTGTTTATATCTCCGTTTCAATACATTGATTGTTATATCACTGAAGACCCAAAGACTTACCTATCGCTTACGGACTATCATTTGCTCAAAAAAATTAAAACTTTTTTTTTTCTACCAAAACATTAATTTTTCAAGACTTCAATTTGATATTTCCTAACTTTTATTTTGTCTTTTATCGATTAAATAAAAAATACATAAGACCTAATAAAATAACGGTTTTAAAATTAATAATTTAGGTACATATCCTGTTTGATATATTTCACTCCAATACTTAAAATAAAATGACCATTGACGAATATTAGAAATTTCTTTTGAACCAAAGAAAAATGAGTCGTCAAACAAATTGGTAATAAACTTGATAAACAATTTATAAAAAAGGCTTAATGGGAAAAAAGGAAAAAAATGAAATTCTTTTGCTCCTTCTTCATGGTAGTGAGATGAACTAGAGCCGTTATAATTCTTCTTAAACCAAATTCAGTAAAAAATTAAGATCAACTTTAACAGATAGTAAAACTATTGTGTCTCTGAAGAAGGAAAGGATGAAAAATAGATCCAAAAGGAAACTTTAGAACATAATGCAACCCCAAACATCAATATCAATGGTTTCGTTAATTGCTAAAGCTTTGAAATTTTTGGACTTGATTTCCATTAATTATCGTTTTTCTTACTTTTTATTTGCTTATACTATTACATACTTTAATTTTTTTATAGTTTAATGAGTTCTGTTGTCGGTAGTTTCCGCAACTTTAATGCATTTCCGAGTAATTGAAAACTATTATTAAATGAATTACAAAGGTTTTCACCATAGTTAAAATATCTTTTAGCAATGAAAAGATATAAAAAATTTAAACAAAGATGCATATTTTATCAAAAATTCCAAATATCAATTTGTCTAAAGGTTTGCGTTGCTTAAAATAATGTGTTCAAATAAAAATATTTCCATGCCTGTAAACCGGGTATAATTTAAAAGACGACAAGGCGGCACATTCAAGCTTAATTTAATTTGATTAAAGCTCGAGTTGAAGCTTCTACTATCCGCTGTGAGTATCGTTTCGTTTCATAAAATTTCAATCCATATATATTAATTTTGATAAAAGCATCAACCAAATACTTTGTGGTTTCGGTTTCAGCCCAAGTTTCACGATTCGATTTTTGTTCGTATCTCCCGAGTCTTTACATTATGTAATTGTATGTAGATGTGCGATATGCCGCCCCCGTTTTTAAACGATGAGAAGCAATAATTGAAAATAGTAAAAATCACAAATGAATTTCTATAATAAAAAATGATTGTTGTCTCGTGAAAACGTGAAAGTTTTTGACAGTAATTATTGTCAAGCTTTCGCTTGACATTCAACAGAAACTAAAGTTGATATAGTTTGAAAAGTTGGGCGATTCCTTTTCCCTCTGGTTCCATTATTGAAACATGATGAATGTCAAAAGCTTTCAAAGGTACACGTACATGTTATTAGACTGATTCAAAAAAAATTATGATTTTTTTTTTCTTAATTATATCGAAAATATTGTTGGGAATGACAAAAAATATCCTGTGAAAGTTTAAGCTCTTAATATTAATATTAAGAGGTACCGCATCGTAAATTTCGATTTTCCATTTAAATAACATGGGAACAATATTCTGTTGCACTTTGGAATTTTATAGCTCACGTTGGTGACAATATTTCGGAATGACCAACATATATTCTTGTAGAAAATTGAACGGTCTACAAAAAAGGTCTTGTACAAGTTTTTGATATATTTATTCCGTCAAAAGTTATTCGAGGTCAAAGTTAAACTAAAGAGAAATATTAAAATTTTTGCAATTTTTTGTCGCAACCATCAATTTTATGAGAAAATTTCATAGGACATTTTTTGTAGAGCCCTCTTTTCCTATAACTTATCTTTATAAAAGTTTTTGATATTTTTCACAGGTCCTAAGTTATTTGCATTAAACTGAAAATTCCCTAAATTATTATATTTTGAACATAATTTTTATTTTTTTTTATTTTAATTAAATATCTTAGGACCTGTGAAAAATATCAAAAACTTTTATCAAAAATAAGTTATAGAAAAAAAGGGCTCTACAAAAAATGTCCTATAAAATTTTCTCATAAAATTGATGGTTGCGACAAAAAATTGCAAAATTTTTAATATTTCTCTTTAGTTTAACTTTGACCTCGAAAAACTTTTGACGGAATAAATATATCAAAAACTTGTAAGACAACCTTTTTTGTAGACCGTTCAATTTTCTACAAGAATATATGTTGGTCATTCCGAAATATTGTCACCAACGTGAGCTATAAAATTCCAAAGTGCAAGAGAATATTGTTCCCATGTTATTTAAATGGAAAATCGAAATTTACGATGCGGTACCTCTTAATATTAATAATAAGAGCTTAAACTTTCACAGGATTTTTTTTGTCATTCCCAACAATATCTATACTAATATATGAAATTCTTACGTCTGTCTGTACATTTCGATTTTGAACCCAATTTTAGGGTGAATATTTGTTTCAAGAGGCCCTTATTTCAAATTTAACATTTTTAAAATTTTTGTCTGTCTGTCTGTGTGTCCCAATTTAACTCAAGAACGGTACAACCAAATTTAATGAAATTTGGTATTAAGATACAACCCAATTTCCCACAGACTATAGGCTACTTATCATTCCAAAAAAATAATAAGGGAAGGTATTCCCTAGGGATGAAAACAAAAATTGTTACACTAGACAGGTCAGTTGTATATCATTGGAAAGGTAATTTAACGTTAAAAAATAATATGTACAATTTGTTTTAGTTCAACCGATAAAAAGCACAATAAATTCAATTTAAAATCTAAATATTTGTCTTTTTGAAATATAAACCTTTATATATAAACCTCATAGTTAATGTTAATAGCGTAATGGCTTACGTATCTAACATTCTGATGCTCCTAATTATAAAGACGTGGGTTCGAATCTTACATTAAACTTTATTATTTATTTATTTTTTACAAAATTGTAGTAAATAGACCCTTAGAGTTGCTCAATAAGGAAATATTAACGAAAAAAAGTAATAGTAGTAGTAGTAATAATAATAATAGTAATAAAACTTAAATTAAATACGTTTTTAAAACCGTGCATACATATTTATTTTGATAAATTTAAAAAGAAAATATAATATACACCTACGTTACGCAGACGAAGTCGCGGGGATCAGCTAGTTTTCGATATAATTAGAAAAAAAACTTCATCATTTTTTTTGAATCAGTTTAATGTACATACAAAAACACGGTACATTGTTGATTTGGAAATTTATAAAATAATTGTTGCTACTGAAGTGTTTCTCAATGAGAAACTCCCAAACTAAAAGCTCAAGTTTGTGATAAAAATCATACATAAAGCTCTCAAGTCAAAAATACAAAAATAAGTCCATTGAAAAATAAAGTGCTGAAACTTTTTTGCCGAGTATTCTAATGATAGACATTTGAGGACGGGTGGTTTTAACGATCGTTATCATTGCTTAAGTTATGCAAACAAATATATATGTGTGCTGGCATAAAAAAGAGGGTGCGGGAAAGCTTCAAGGTAGAAATACTTTAGATAGAAATCTTAAAAGTTCCACTTGGAAGGAGTTTTGTTGTTACGAAATTTGTTGACTTTTTATGTGCAATGGTAAAAACAAGCACCCGCTTTTATATTAGTGCTTGACGTTGAACGGAGCGATAATTTACGAAATGTCGAGCTTTTCTTTAAAAAGAAATTTTCATAATGTCAAAAGTTTAAGTGTGCAAACGATGAAAATGGGGGGGGAGATTTCAATGCGAATCGAAAACAAAATTATTGAAGCTTTTTTTCGACATAATTATCATTTAAATAATTGAATACTTTCAGAGAATTGCCACCCTTAAAAGTTTGGAAAACAGGGTTACATTTTCAGGGAAAATTACAAGTTATATGCTAATTTTTTTCAATGACTATTCCTTTTAAAGGGTAAACCCAAATCAAACTTTTTGTTTCTCCAATTTTAAGGAATGGAATTTCAACGTTGGTGGTTCTATTTATGAAGTCAAAATTGATTTAAGGGTAATAATTATTGATTGGATCAGATAGTTGATAAAAGAAAATAATCAATGTTCCCCATTTTCATTCAATTATGGGAAATGAACGAGGGTGAAGAAACATCTGGCTAGTAGATTTCTGAGTGCATTAAACGTGGTACTACTGGTGGTGCTTTTCACCCTTTGTTCCACACCGATGTTTTGCACCCTTGAAACGCATTGGGGCGGCTCCATATAGGCTCGTGTGTCAACACCCGACACACAATTTATCATGGTACCACATTACCTTTTCCCGTAAATCAATTATAGCAAAAAAAAAATTTGTAAATTCAATAAATTTCGATGATGGAAAAAAAACGTGTTTTAAGGTTTAAAGTTTCCCATTTTTAAAAGCGAAAGCAATAACACTAACAATAATGATAAGGTGGTCGTAAAAGCTCGAGAGATATTTAAGTGTTTGTCGCAAAGTTTCGCATGGCAATGCCGGCAGGTGGCACTGTGCAGAAGAAAAGAGGCATCGGTAGGTAGGTAGGTAGGTACATTGGGGTTTTTGTCTCGTAAAGTATATCTTTAGATAAGTAGAGACGATGTGTGGATGGTGGATTTTTTGTGCGAAATAAACACGTCACGTATGACACGAAAAACTTTACCAGCATTTCGGCACGTTGCCGTTGTTTGGTTGGCATAACTTGCGGTGTGCTGCCACGTGGAAAGCACTAAATTTTCGTAGACTTTATGTGATGTCTCGTTATTTGAACCAAAAATGAAAACACATCCATCACGGATGTGGGCCACACGTATACGTACATATACATAACACACATGACCTTCCCTCTTATGACGACAAATATTATATTGTACAAACGAAAACAATTTAAATAACGCATCCCCTTGTCAACATAATCCTAAAAAATAATATCCACAACGATAAAAATACAGATTTTTTCATAAATTTTTTTCTAAAAATAAAAATGGAAAATTTATGTAATCACTCAATTAATATACTATCAGCCGATACCCGTGACTTCGTCACGATTTATATATAATCGTTTTTTTAACTCATTAAGTTATTTTTTCTTTATTTTTTATATCTATACTAATATATAAAATTCTTACGTCTGTCTGTACATTTGGATTTTGAACCCAATTTTAGGGTAAATATTTGTTTCAAGAGGCCCTTACTCCAAATTTAACATTTTTAAAATTTTTGTCTGTCTGTCTGTCTGTCTGTGTGTCCCGATTTAACTAACGAACGGAACAACCGAATTTAATGAAATTTGGTATTAAGATACAACACAACATTCCACAGACTATAGGCTACTTATCATTCCAAAAAAATAGTAAGGGAAGGTATTCCTTAGGGATGAAAACATAAATTTTTACACTAGACAGGTAAGTTATATATCATTGGAAAGGTAATTTAAAGTTAGAAAATAATCTGTAAAAATATTTTTAGTTAAACTGATAAAAAGCACAGTAAATTCAATTTAAATTTAAAAAATTGCCTCTTTGAAACATAAACCTTTATATATACAAAATACATAGTTGATGTTAATAGCGTAATGGCTTTTTTTTGAAAATTTCTACCCTAAAAGAGTAAAAGAGGTCACTAAGTGTGTATGAGAAAATGTAGAGTTAATCAACAATCAAAATTTTGAATTTAATAAGTGTTAAAAATAAATAAATAATGAATCAATAATAAGTGTCTGTTTTTGTTATGTCATTTTAATAACAATATTTTAAATAACTTCATTTCACTTAATTAGTATGAAAGTTTAGGAAGTAGGTACTTATACCAAATACCAAAGAGGCAGTTTTTAATTTTTGTTTGTTTTTCAACAAACTTTTTTAAAATCTAATTTTTATGAACCAATGATTGTGACTTGGAGCAATTATTTAACATTAAGGGAGTAATTTTTTGTCATATATTTCATTAGCAATCAAAAAATAAAATCTTCCAAACCAACTTTTCGTCGGTATTTAGAAAAATTTGAAAATCAATTATTGTTATTGAAAATAAATAAAATATTCGAATTTCCTTCCACGCTTTCTATCTATTTCCAACATATCTATTTACGTTACGCAGACGAAGTCGCGGGGATCAGCTAGTTGCAGATGAAGTTGGTGATAAAATTATAGTAAAAGAATAATTGATGATTGTGAGGAATGTAAAAATTTTGCTGGAAAAGTTGGACGGTGGTTTTAGGGCAAGAAGATTGAGAACATGATCGAAAAGAACGATCCTTGTTTTTATAATAACTAACGCTAAAATTATTAATATATTGTAACCCTTTAAAGAATCAATCAAAATAATAATAATAATACTTCAAAAGGAAATAATAAGCGTAATATTAATTATAAAAATAATTATCGGATAATATTATATATGTCTTTGAGATTCAATTTAAAAAATTATTTTATTACAACGCGTTTCGACAGTTTTTGACTGTCATCATCAGGTAATAATAGTAATAATAATTATAATTTTGTCAATCAATTATTATTACTATTATTACCTGATGATGACAGTCAAAAACTGTCGAAACGCGTTGTAATAAAATATTTTTTTAAATTGAATCTCAAAGACTTATATATATTATTATCCATTAATTTATTGTGATTCGGAAGTAATTAAAATACTTATCAAATAATTATCATTACAGCAATCAGCCAATGAAGGACCAAACATTTAAAACATTGGCATACAACAGCTGGCCAATAGTAGGCCAATAGTTGCAGTAATGTCTGGCCCATTGTTGTTTGCCATCAATGGGCCGATAATACACGCAATTAATGGGCCGACGTTATCATTTCGACTATAAGCCTTTTATCGGCCAATGAAAATTGCCATTGCTGTGCCATTAATCAATATTCTTGGCCCAGCAATGGCCCAATATAGGGCCGATTTCCAAACTTTGTATGGGCAATATCGTTTTAAAATTTCAGAAAGGACAATTTTCAAGTCCACAAAAAGAGTAAAAGAAATGTTTTTTTTCGCTGAAATTGAGCACAATGTTTTAGATTGAATAATTTTTAATGGAATTGTATACAAACAATTTGTCAATATTCGCTAGATCTTTGGGAAGAGAGGTGATTTCTTCTTATGAGGGCTAATTTAAGCAACGAATTATTAAACAATGCCCTAACGTGAAATGTAATGTGAATTTTTTTTTGTCCTGTGTGCAAAAGAACACCCGCAATATCATTTTAAAATTTCAGAAAGGACAATTTTCAAGTGCATTAAAAGAATAAAAAGTTATGCTTTTTCGTTGAAACTGAGCACAAGATTTTAAATTGAATCATTCTTAATGGAATTGCATACAAAAAATTTGCAAATATTCGCTAGATCCTTGGGAAATTGAAACAGGAAGTTAAGGAGGTGAAAAAGCGTGCACCAAATTTGCCCAAAAATTGAACGATTTTCGAGGAGTGACTTTTCCTTATTAAGGCTTATTGTAGCAACGAATTATTAAGCAATGCCCTTACATGAAATGTTATGAGAATTTTTTATCTTTCATCTATTGTAACATTTTGTTATTTCTAAGTCTACCAAACGCTTTTTAAGTCTATCGTGCATATATATTCATCATGGATCATATAACGGCACCTTTGCCCAAATACCTGTCTACTACATCGAGCTTGGCGTAGTCCAAATCCATTTTGGATACCAATTGGGTATCATAGATTTTACTGTCTATTTTCTTTTATATTTTACCATTGATAATTCGTAAAAAGATCTTGAGGATAAGACGCATTAAGCTGATCAAATACCATATCGTAACCATCACATTTTTTCGAGTTGTTACACTTTATAATTGAACTTTTCTTTTGAATTTTGTATTGGAACGAATATAGAAGTAGACCAGGCTTTGGACCATTGACTTTAAAAGTTTATGTACAAGTAAAACTTGAAAATAAGAACAATGCAGATATACTTTTTTGGCTTTTTTGCTACTATAGCTAAAACGAATATCATTTCAAGAGAAATCACTTTAACTTTAACTTATAAGCTGTGTCAATTATCTCTTAAATTGATCAAAGAACAGTTGACAGAATGTACTTAAAAATAAGCTCGAATAAAGTTTGTTATGGTTTTATGCATATATTTTAAAAAAGAATTCCCTATACCTTTAATTCCCACATTTTCTTATACCCTAAGCCAATCAAAAATTAATAAATGGACTTACGATTTCACGATATTAATTTGTGTTTACCGATTTAAAGTGTAATTTTTGGGTATGTTTCCGACATGAATAGCGTATGACGTAATATGTCATAGAGAAATTAGACGACGGGAAAAATGGAAACTTTATCTATCTGGTCGACGTGGAAATCTAATAGAATTTATATTTCAAATGTCAGAAACGAATTGAAATGTTCTTTATCGTGTTGCTAATGTTGTAAAACCAATTCGAGCAATTTTATATAGAGAGTATATTGCACAAGATGATGCCATTCTGGAATATCTCAGTTACTTGAGAGCCGCCACCACCACGGATAAAGTTTTCTGTTTTTTATTAGGGAGATTGTACGATAAACGGGAATATAGACCCCGGCGGTGTTTGTCGTAATCGCAACACAAACCGTTCACCACAGGTCTTCGACAACTAACGTCTTCGTTTCGTTGTCGTCCACCCCCGTGCTCCATCCCCCGTTTTTATAATGGCAAAATAGATAAGGAAGAAAAGCTTCTGCGATGTCGATATGGCGAGATAAGCTCTAACTGCATTCCGCCGAAGCTGAAGAGATACTACATGTCACACTAGATACACTGGGAACATTCTCCAGTGCTATTGCTACGACTAGTGCTAGTGCTCTACAATTTCAGGTCATTTAACTTCAATGAGGGTAGTTTATTATTCTGATGTGGACAATTACACGTTGTAATTGGATCGTTCAAACTCGTGTCATTTGCTACCATTACAATAAAATCGAGGCATTTCCCTTTGAGAAAAAAATGATATTATAATATCAACACTAGACTGATTCAAAAAAAATAATGATTTTTTTTCTTAACTATATCATAAATATTGTTGGAAATGACAAAAAAATCCTGAGAAAATTTAAGCTCTTAATATTAATAATGGATTTTTCCGGGTAAATCTGCTCCAAAAAAGGCCAAAACGGTTTCATCAACCGGCAAAGTTATAATTATGATTTTTTGTGATTCCAAAGGAATAATTCGCATAAGCATCCTGGAAAAAGGGAAAACAGCGTATTTTGGGGAGTTCGAAAAAACATATGAGGTGGGAAGGGGGGAGGTAAATAATTGGCCTTAACGTTGGGAAAAGTGTGCAAGCCTAAACGGAGACTATGTTGAGAAATAAGTCAAATATTTACAAAAAGGGTTTCATTGAGAATATTGGTATTTAATGATCATGCCTTATATGGTTAATTTTGAGAAGAAAAGAATGGATATTGTAGAAAAAAACATTGCTAAATTTACTATCCCAATTGATCGAAGACAGCACGGGGAGGGAAAAGAATACAAAAAAGTCAATACAAAGTGAAAATAAGATTTTTTCGTTGACTTTGAACAGTTATACTGTGTATACATTAAACTGATTCAAAAAAAATTATGATTTTTTTTTCTTAATTATATCGAAAATATTATTGGGAATGCCAAAAAAAAATCCTGTGAAAGTTTAAGCTCTTAATATTAATATTAAGAGGTGCGGCATGGCAAATTTCGATTTTCCATTTAAATAACATGGGACCAATATTCTGTTGCAATTTGGAATTTTATAGATCACGTTGGTGACAATATTTCGTAATGACCAAGGTATATTCTTGTAGAAAATTGAACGATGTACAAAAAAGGTGGTTTTACAAGTTTTTGTTATATTTATTCCTTGAAAAGTTATTCGAGGTCAAAGTTGACGAAAGAGAAATTTTAATATTTTTTCAATTTTTTGACGCAACCATCAATTTTATGAGACAATTTTGTAGGACATTTTTTGTAGAGTTCTTTTTTTCCTATAACTTATCTCTATAAAAAATTTGATATTTTTCACAGGTCCTAAGTTATTTGCATTAAACTGAAAATACCCTGAATTATTATATTTTTTACATAAAAATTATTTTTTTTATTTTAATTAACTAACTTTGGACCTGTGAAAAATATCAAAAACTTTTCAATAGATAAATTATAGGAAAACAATTGCTCTACAAGAAAGGTCCTATAAAATTGTCTCATAAAATTGATGGTTGCGTCAAAAAATTGAAAAAATATTAAAATTTCTCTTTAGTTCAACTTTGACCTCGAATAACTTGAAATAAAATTGATCCATCTACAAAAAAAGTCTTTTACTTAGTTTTTGATATATTTATTTCTTCAAAAGTTATTCAAAGCCAAAGTTGAACTAAAGAGAAATTTTATTATTTTTTCAATTTTTTAACGCAACCATCACTTTTATGAGAATTTTTATAGGACATTTTTTGTAGGGCACTTTTTTTTCCTATAACTTATCTCTTTAAAAGTTTTTGATATTTTTCACAGGTCCAAAGTTATTTAATTTAAATAAAAAAAATAATTTTTATGTTCAAAATATAATAATTGAGGGAATTTTCAGTTTAATGCAAATAACTTAGGACCTGTGAAAAATATTAAAAACTTCTATTGAGATAAGTTATAGAAAAAAAAATGTTCTACAAAAAATGTTCTATAAAATTTTCTCATAAAATTGATGGTTGCGTCAAAAAATTGAAAAAATATTAAAATTTCTCTTTAGTTCAAATTTGACCTCGAATAACTTTTGAAGGAATAAATATATCAAAAACTTGTCCGAGACCTTTTTTGTAGATCTTTCAATTTTCTACAAGAATATACCTTAGTCATTCCGAAATATTGTCACCAACGTGAGCTATAAAATTCCAAAGTGCAACAGAATATTGTTCCCATGATATTTAAATGGAAAATCGAACTTTGCGATGCGGCATCTCTTAATATTAATATTAAGAGCTTAAACTTTCACAGGACTTTTTTTTGTCATTCCCAACAATATTTTCGATATAATTAAGGAAAAAAATCATCATTTTTTTTGAATCAGTATAACCAACACTAATATTTCAACGTTTTAAAAGTCGATTTGAGACGATAAGAAGGAAATTTCGATGTAATAAGGGTCGCGTCTTAGTCGTCAACGTCGCCCCGTCTATCTGGAAAGAAGGTTCGTAGCGCTTCAGAAGCTCGAGGGCGTTTTGCAATAGATTTTCTAGTGTCATGATATATTATAACTGCAACTGACGCTATTGCAATCATGCAACACACCCCAAGACCTTTCCGTAACCCTTTCAAACCACCCCAAATAAATCACCTCACCAGCCACCAACAAAAAGCAGCTCATAAACCAAATTGAAACCACTTAAAAATCACACGTTAAATTAAGGAAAAAAATCAAACAACTTTTCAACACAAAACTTAACGATAACATAATTTCAACGTATTGGATATTTGCCAATGCAGTTTTATGTTTTATTTGTCGAAAAATCTATGATTTGTTAACTTGTAAAACTTTTACGTCTCGATTTTTGAGTATAGCCGAATAAGAGACAAACATGCAAGTCCGTATACGTAAGCCGAAGTGAGACAGAAAAGGGAACGTACTTATGTAATTTTTCGGTCATTTTAAATAATAAATAAGGAGCTCTGGACGATTCGAAAATGTAATCTTGAAATCGTGGGGATCAACGGTTTTTTTTTTCGTTAATATTTATTGTTATTTATAATGTAGTTCAGGGACTGAATGATAAAAATTTAATGTTTGTTTTTGCGTCACACCACCCCCGTTTCACTAACCGGAAAATCGATGATATACCAAAAGAAATAAAATTTAAGCCATTATCTTGTGAACCCGGAAGATTTTTTTCTGAATTTCCCAATTTATATATTTCTTATTTGAATATCTCGAAAAAAATTTATGTTTTTTGAACATCGATTTTTCCTGGAACAATTCGAGCTTTCAACTCCAGAGGTCCAGAAAATTTGAAGCTTTTAAACATATCTTTTTATAATTTTTCCTTATTTTTCTAAATTTAATTATTAAAACAATGCCTTAGTATTATATCTGATAAAAGTTAAGATTCTTTAAGATTCAACCAATCGAAATCTACTGATTCGATTTTAGTAATTCTTTCTTTAATTTGGGGAATTAATTTATTTACTACAAATTTATCTACAACGGGAAGTCAAGGAGGTGAAAAAGCATGCACCCAATTGGGCTTAAAATTGGTCGATTTTCGAAGAGTGACTTTCCCTTATAAGGGCTATTTTTAGCGACGGATTTTTAAACATTGCCCTTACGTGAAATGTAATGTGAAAAATTTCCTATGGTGAAAAATGATAACACTATAGGGATTGTTCTTGAAATGGACTTAACTCACTTTCAAAATAAACGGTTCATATATCGAAGACTCATAAGTATAATAAGCAAAGTATACTTGCGGTACTTTGGTCATTTGACTCGGAAAACTGGAAAATGGAACTACTTATAGTTGAAGAAAAAAGAAAGATTAAGATATCAGAGGAAGATCTCCTACACAATGGTTTGGCCATATCATGGTGCTTACTGGACCCTCATTACCCGAAGCGACAGATCTAGCACAAAATAAAAGATACAGAAGATGATAACACCAAATCCATTGGGGGTGGAAGAATAAAAGATGGAGAGAAATTAAATCAAAAATATTTAGAGTAAAATATTTCATCGAAAAGATTGAAAATTGGGTCAAAATTTTCATTATTCTCTATAGTAGATTCACGCAATCTTAAGAAGAAAAGAATAATTTATTGTGATATTGCCATTATTATTATCTACAAATCGGAAATTGAAATGATTTAAATTTTTCTAAGGATTAATAAATAAATTCCCAGCTTTAATTTTGGCATTAATGTTACACTGACAAAGTCACCAGTTTCGACTAATTGGTGAGAATTACAATCAAGTTAATGAAATACCAAAACCAAAGTTTAATAGCCAAATGTTTTGGCAACATTATATTGAACTTTATATGATCAAATAAATATTACTTTTGACCAAACTTTGTGCCTATTTTACATCAAATCTGATGCACCAAATAACCATATCCCTGGATGAAGTTTACTCAAACTCTTAAAACTATTTCTTTTATTTGTTATTTCTGTCGCTTTTGAGGTCTTTAGCAACTTTAGGATTTATAAAAATTTATAAGTCAAGTAATATCGAAAATTGGCTCAAATCGAAGGTCGAACCGAACATCTACTAGTTTTGGAGTGGTCACCTTAACCACTTGGCCACCAGTAGGTTCTAAAAACCATTGCAACCAAAAAAAAAAGTTCAATTTATACTTAAAAATATAAAAAAGAATAGAACTAGCAAAATGGCAAAATTGGCAACCCGAATCGCCAGCGTTTCAGTTCATTTGGATTGTGAAGTAAGTATATAAGTATATAAACCCCAGCAAATGAAATATGTACAATTTATGACAGTTAATTGGTAAGATTATTGGAAAAATATTAGAGACAAATCGCTAAACAAGATGCATACTGCACTAATCCAATCATTTTTCTTTTCATATCCTGTCACAGTATATTGAAAAGATATTCAACAGTTTCGGCTAATTAATCGTTCGAAAATTGAGTTATTTATGCGTTTTAATAATAATAAAACTATTAAATTGGACATTTTGATGCACCCGACGATTATTTATGTTGCACTCACTCCAAAAACAATTAAATTAAAATTTATGTCACTCATAACACCATCGACAGTCGCCACCAAACGGGGGTGCAACTGCAACTGCAACTACAGTTGCAACGGAAAACTTAATCGAAAATGATGCATCAATTATTGGATTGCAAGCATTTGATGCATATTAGTTTATGCAAAATTATATTTTCTAGGCCAAGTCTCATCCACTTTGAGTGATTTTCAATTGAGTGCAATGTTTAATGGGCAAATGAAGCATTGTTCAATGGAAAGAAATTGAACATGGAATATAAACAGCACAATGGGAATGTTTGGGGAAATCATTAAAATTTTTGGTGATAATTATTATGGTTTTTAAGCCGGCAATCTCTTGAATGTTGGCCAAAAGTCAATGCACTTGACTCAACTTCAATAAACATAGATAAGGGAAAACTTTGAAATTTTTATCGTTTGGACTAAAGTATTGTTTTATAGTGAATTTTGGTTAAAAAGGCCCTCGCCAGATAAGATGGTCTAAAATGCCCCATCATTGCAATCGGGCTAATTTTTTTTCTGAAAATACCTTACAGTATGGACAACATCTCAGCCAAGTTTCAACTCTAAAATATGACGGGTTTTTGTGTAAAAAATAAAAAATATTTTTTTTTCAAAATCAATATTCTCTGAAACTGTTTGATAATACCGAAAAAAGTGCTTATGAGTTTCAAAATATCACTAAGTAGTACTTCGAGAAAAATTCGGTCATGAATCAGATCGATCAATCATTGTTAAAAATACGATTTATTTTTTCAACAAATTTTTGTTATGCCAAAATCGTTTGGTACACCTTAGTTTTTTTTTTCTAGATAATTCTCCATCATCATTCTACAATATATAATTTTTTCAGATTTTTAAAAATATAATCAATAGTTAAAAAAAAAGAAATATTCTTTAAACATTTTTTTGTGTGCTAAAATCTTTTAGTACCATCACGTAGTTTTTTGTACATCATCCCCTTGTCTCAGTTTACTAAATATAATTTTTTCGTATTTTTAAAAATGTTAGATAATGGTTAGAAAAATTAAACTTTTTTTTAATTCAGATTTTCAGCACTTACGTATTTAATTTTTTTTTCTAAAGTAATTGCTAAATGAAATATAAATATTTTAATGTTACTTAGAAAATGTATAAAATAAATGTTGATGATTAAGGCGGTGAATAATTACTTTAGAAAAAAACTAAGTACGTAAGTGCTGAAAATCAGAATTAAAAAAAAATGTTTAATTTTCTTAACCATTATCTAACATTTTTAAAAATACGAAAAAATTATATTTAGTAAACTGAGACAAGGGGATGATGTACAAAAAATTACGTGATCGTACTAAAAGATTTTAGCACACAAAAAAATGTTTAAAGAATACTTCTTTTTTTTAACTATTGCTAATATTTTTAAAAATCTAAAAAATATATATATTGTAGAATGATGATAGAGAATTATATAGAGAAAAAAAACTAAGGTGTACCAAACGATTTTGGCATAAAAAAAATTTTTTGAAAAAATAAATCGTATTTTTAACAATGATTGATCGATCTGATTCATGACCGAATTTTTCTCGGAGTACTACTTAGTGATACCTTGAAACTCATAAGCACTTTTTTCGGTATTATCAAACAGTTTCAGAGAATATTGATTTTGAAAAAAAAATATTTTTATTTTTTACACAAAAACGCGTCATATTTTAGAGTTGAAACTTGGCTGAGATGTTGTCCATACTGTAAGGTATTTTCAGGAAAAAAATTAGCCCGATTGTAATGGGGGCATTTTAGACCATCTTATCTGACGAGGGCCTTTTAAGCATTTTTTTTTTTTTGGTTAGTGTTATAAATATTTTTATTCTCCTTTTTTATCGTGGAAAAAATAAAAATCGTTATTGAAATCATTCGCTTTGTATTTGTAACTTTCTAGACATTTTCATTTTCTATTATGAGGTTTCCAAGAGTTGTGACTATATACCTAACCGTACAATACAATAACTTCCAATTCAAATATTCATTTTTGATATTATGAAATTTCCATGTTTTCACATTCGTATTACCATACCACATATACAATCTATGAAGAAAAGTTGGAGATGATAATATTGCTTTTCCATTGAATCGTTTGGTTTGCACTAGAAGGGTTGTAAAATTAACAAAATTTTCATGTTTCATTAATATACGTGGAAGTCGGGAAGACAGGGAGGTGTTGGAGGACAATGTGGGCTTTAGCGTTATGAGGAAACTTATTAAGCTTGTGTTGATGTGCTCTGATAAACTCAATTTAATCTGAAATGAGTTAAGTTGAGCATGTGGAGGAGAAACGGCTTTTACCTGTGTTTTGATTTTAGATATCGAAATTGAAAAGTTTAATTTGTTTTACGTATTTGAGATGGGGCGAGAAGTACTTTTAGTTTTGCTCGTTTCGTCCTCATTGGCGAATATTGAGATTAAATTAGTTTTTCAATGGCAATTTAATTTAACGGCGAAAATTTGACTTTTCCAATGACTAAATGCGAAAAAATATATGTGGAAAATTTTCGATAAAATCGTACAATGAAAGCATTGGGTTTGTCGTCGTTGTTTATAAGTCACCCAATTTGAAAAAATTCCAATAAAATCCCGTTTATCCCTTGAGTATTTTTCAAGAGGGACCAATTTGAGAGATAAGAAAAGGAAAATGGAAAGTAAACGATCAATTACCAAACGGTAATGTATAATAACTTTATAAAATCTTATCACAAAGATTTTCCCTCAATTTTGTTTCAGGGCAATGAAAGATAGCGTTGGTTATTATGATCTTGAAACCTGGAAAACCTCCCCAAGAGATTGGTTCATACCGACTAATAAGTCTCCTTCCAATCTTAAGCAAATTATATGAAAAATTACTTCTTAAAAGAATACACCCAATAATACAAGATAAAAAAATCCTACCAGATCACCAATTTGGCTTTAGAAATGGTCACTCAACACTAGAGCAAATTCACAGAATCGTTGAAACTATTCGCTATGCCCAGAAAAAAAAACAATACTGTTCTTCGGCTTTTCTGGATGTGACACAGGCATTCGATAAGGTGTGGCATCCTGGACTGTTGTACAAAATCAAAAAATAACTTCCTGAGTATTTTAACATAATCTCGTCCTACTTGGAAAACCGTATCTTTCAAGTCAAATACAAATCGGAAGTAACGACTCCCAAAAATAACAGCCGGGGTTCCCCAAGGTAGCGTACTGGGACCTCTGTTGTATTCCCTTTACACAACCCATATGCCAAATACAACAGATGCATTAGTGGCAACATTTGCTGATGACACAGCCATCGTAACCGCAGCAGATGAACCCAATGAAGCTTCGTTAAAGCTCCACAATAACCTGGACAAAGTAGAAAAATGGGCAAAAAAGTGGAAAATAAAAATAAACAACGCAAAATCTACACAAATAACGTTTACACTGCGCAGAAATATATGTCCACCCAGTTATAATGGAAGGCACAGAACTACCGCAAAAGAGCACGGTAAAATATCTCGGAATGCACTTAGATCAAAAACTTACATGGGCTGTGCAAATCAAAAAAACTCGAGAACATTTAAATAAAAAATACAAAAAAATGTACTGGCTAATGGCATCTAATGCACCATTATCAACAGAAAACAAACTTCTTCTGTACAAGGTCATCCTCAAACCCATATGGACATATGGGATACAGTTGTGGGGTTCTGCATCCAACTCCAACATTGAAATCCTGCAAAGATTTCAATCAAGGATCCCTACGACAAATAATTGGTGCTCCATGGTATGTAAACAATAAAAAAATACATGAAGATACAGAAATGCCATCTGTAAAGGAGGAAAGTCAAAAGTTTAATAAAAAATACCTGACAAAACTAGAGGATCATTCCTACCATCTTGCAATAAACTTATTGGACAACAGTGAGATGATAACAATGTTACAAAAATGCAATGTAATAGATTTGCCTGATAGATTTTGTAACGAAACAAATATTCCCATTAACTATTTATTGCCAAATTATAATTTCTTATTATATAGCTTTATTTTTATATATTACTTATATATTAACTAGTAGTTGCCCGTTGCATTCGCAACTAAAGGTTTATTTAAAATTATATTAAGAAATAAAATAAAAGTGTTTTTTTTTATATCATTTAATAACAACATTTTAAATAACGTAATTTCACTAAATTAGTATGAAAGTTGACTACTTATGTAGTACTTATACCAAATAGGCGATTTTAAATTTTGGTTCGTTTTTCAATAATCAAACTTTTAAAAATCTTTTTTATTTTATCAACCAATGGTTGTGATCTGGAGTAATTATATATTCGTCTGAAAAGTATTAAGGTAGCAATTTTTTGCCATATATTTCACTGTCAATTCAAAGATAAAATCTTCCATACTAACTTTTTTTTCAGTATTTAGAACAATTTGAAAGCCAATTATTGTTATTGAAAATAAATAAAATATTCGAATTAACTTCCACGCTTTCCACCTATTTCCAACAATTTTGTATGAACAACGTCCAAATGTGCGAAATCGAATAACTTTTTAGTCATGTTAACTAACATAAAGAAGGTCATTATTTTTTTTCGTTTTTTACATTGTATTTTCAAATATAAGTGCACATTTGTGTCGATGAAATTTGGAAAGTGTTTTCCTTAAACGATGCAGATATATAATAAGAAAGGGTTTTTGAAAATTTCTCCCCTAAAAGAGTGAAAAACGGTAGCCAAGTTTGTAACGGATAACGTTTAATAACCAATCGAAATTACAAATTTAATAATCAATCAAAGTCCATTAAAAGCGAAACGATATTACTGCTTAGTATAAAACAAAGTTGATTTATTATTAGAAAAAAAAACTTAGGGTCTGCTTAAAAATTTAAACTCTGATAAGTAGATATATCTGCAAAGGTTAATTTAAGTTTATAAATGAGCATTATGTTTTTTGGCTTTCACATATTGTAAACCTGAAAATCCGAAATACGTATTCACAAATAAATACATTAGTGAGTGAGTATCCCTACCAAAGTTTAAATGCGTAAGTGGGGATAACAGAGCACATGCGTATAGCCCATTCTGCACGGACGCACGACAAGATAGCCAATTTATATATAAAATGTTTCACATTATTTTTAGCATTGATATTGTTCTTTTAGACCAGGGGTTCTCAATCTTTTTGAGCCCGCGGCGCGTTTACAAGGTTAGTATTTTGTCACGGCGCCCTACTTTAGTAAGCTATTTGGATATGGAGACTATATATATATAATGTCTCGATTTTAGTTTCTCGTTCTGTCACGCGCGTCGTTGTCGCGCAACGAGTATGTACCTAGCTTCTTTAAAGATGCGAACGCTCAAAATAGGAATTGTTGCTTTATAGGTACCCGCGAATATTTGTGGTTTCGGATCATTTCAGATAATGATAGAGGATCGACTCGCGGCGCCCCTCTTTACTTTCTACGGCGCACCAGGGCGCCGCGGCGCACACTTTGAGAACCCCTGTTATAGACTATTATTATTATTCTTATGGCTACTGTTGACTGTTTTTATGATTGTTGTTATTGCTATAAAAACTACTATTATTGTTATTGTCGCTATTGATTGTTAAAAATCTTTGTACTTATACAGCACTAATCTACTGGGACTAGTGCTTACATGTGATTGTCTATGGATTGAAAGCACTTATTGCGACCCTATAAAAAAGAAGTTAATAGTTTAAATTAAAAAATGTAAGCAGACTTTTTAAAAATCTTTCCAATCTTTGTAATAATAATTTTTTCCACAAAATCTATCCCTCTTAAAGTTACGTTTAATCCATTTGTTTTAGAGACATGACATTTGTAAGGAAGAAATTAAATTTTTATTTCAGTTGAAAGTATAAAAACACCGAAGAAACCCTCATCAGTGTACAAATAAAACGTATGAAAATACCAAAAAAAAAAAAATCGGTACTTCAACCAATTGGTAAGACTCGAGGATCAAATGATTGTATGACAATTTAAGAACAGAAAATTTTTATGTTCCAAAGAATAAACTATGAAAATTTACCGAAAAAAAATTGGGTTGTGTAAACATTTTTTTCTTGCATCATTTACTTAAGCAAACACACCATTCGTATATCTTATCAGACACGAGAAATAATTTCGTTACTTCTATCGTTGATAATAATTTTCGTGCAGTTAGTTGAAAAACGGAATATATTATTCATGCGTCCCGCGATATGGATAATGCCACTATTGCCAACGACACACGTTAATCGTTACGAGTTTTCGTCAAAAGCTTTTCGCATCATTGCAATTTATAAAGTTCAAACTGTTTTCGCTATTGCCGTCGTCGCCGCGACATATTCGCTTGTTTTTTCGAGCATAATATTCTCTTTAAGTGCCAACCTCCTCCCCCTATTACATAATGTAAATGTTCCATAATGGTCTCGTTTAGTGTTTTTCTTTTAATATATATATATATATATATATATATATATATATATATATATATATATATATATATATATATATATATATATATATATATATCTATGTATTATAAATATGAGATGCACACGGCAGAGATGAGAGCGATGTAAATATATGCTTGCTTCTTCTGATTTAATAATATATGAAAATAAGAATTCCACATATGAGACTTCTTTGAGAGGCAAAGGTTTTTCTTTGACAAAATTTCCCATTAGTTTCTCGGTAAATGGAAATTGGTACCTAAAAATCTTGATTTTTATAAACGGGAAAGAAAATGTTTGGATAACAATCTAATTTTTCATAATGATGAAGTTTTTCATAGTATATTTTCTACTTAGTTTGCGTGGTATACTTTAAAACAGACTATTTTTATTCATTGTAAAAGGTGCAAAAGTTTAGGTTCTTACAACTATGATCCTTTTAAAAATCAATCATTAAGGGGGGAAGCTGGTCTAGAATTTTGAAGAAACCGATTTTTTTTTGTCTTAAAAGGTACTTTAGGGTCTTAAAAATAAACATACCAAAGAATGGATGCCGGCAAAAATGTCTAAATGCTCAAACTTTCGCAAATTAAAGGTATATACGCATTTAATATGATTTTATAGTACTTAAAACTTTAAACGCGTTTTTCTCGAAATCACTATTTTTGAACTGGCCGAAGACATAACTCGAGCAAATCTTCACCGATCTATACGAAATTTTGCCAGTACATTCGAAATACCTTTCTCCCGAGACGTACGTAGGATTTTTTTTATATTGCAAAGTTTTTTTTTAATCAACAATTTTGTCGTTTTTTTATAGTGAAAATTTTAATGTTTTGTTCAAACGTGCACCATTTCGCGAAAAAACAAAATATCGAAAAAATCCTAAGTACGTCTCTTGCTGTTGTTATATAGAAACTACAAATTTTCGGTATTTTGTTCCAGGACCAAAATTAAGGAGGTTACATCTTCGGCCATGGACCCGTCTAAAAAATGAGGCGCCTCCGAAGAAATGCTCGACAGCCGCCGTTTTGAATTTAATTGACACGAAAAAATTTGTATTTGTATATTAAAACCTAAACTATAAAACCTCTTTTACAGATTTTCGATTGATTTTTTTGTTGGGTCACAAAAAATTCATAAATTATGCCCATTTTTTCACGCTCTAGACCAGCTTCCCCCCTTAAGAAAATAGAAGCCTTAACTGTTAGGTCCCAATACGGATTACGAATTCTCTAATTCTTATAGATTTTTAGTAACTCTAGAACCGCTAAAGACCATAGTAGTTAGAAAACAACGGTAAACAACAACTAAAGAAATAAACAGTAGAAAATGCAGTAAACTAAGATACAGAACTTTGGACTTAACACTTAATTGAAAATACATAATTAATAGAATGAAAAAAGCTTTTGGAGGAAACAGAGAAGATAAATATTATCATGGGCATTAGACTGATTCAAAAAAAATTATCATTTTTTTTCTTAATTATATCGAAAGTATTGTTGGGAATGACAAAAAAAAATCCTGTGAAAGTTTAAGCTCTTAATATTAATATTAAGAGGTGCCGCTTCGCAAATTTCGATTTTCCATTTAAATAACATGGGAACAATATTCTCTTGCACTTTGGAATTTTATAGCTCACGTTGGTGACTATATTAAGGAATGACCAAGGTAAATTCTTATAGAAAATTGAACGATCTACAGAAAAGGTCTCGAACAAGTTTTTAATATATTTATTCCTTCAAAATGTATTCGAGGTCAAAGTTGAACTCAAGAGAAATTTTAATATTTTTTCAATTTTTTGACGCAATCATCAATTTTATGAGAAAATTTTATAGGACATTTTTTGTAGAGCACTTTTTTTCCTATAACTTATCTCTATAAAAGTTTTTGATATTTTTCACAAGTCCTAAGTTATTTAAATAAAATTGAAAAAATAATTTTTATGCTGAAAATATAACACTTCAGGGAATTTTCAGTTTAATGTAAATAACTTAGGACCTGTAGAAAATATTAAAAACTTTTATAAAAACAAGGTATACAAAAAAAAAGTGCTCTACAGAAAATATCCTATAAAATTTTCTCATAAAATTGATGGTTGCGTCAAAAAATTGAAAAAATATTAAAATTTCTCTTATGTCAACTTTGACCTCGAATAACTTTTGAAGAAATAAATATATCAAAAACTTGTTATCGACCTTTTTTGTAGATCGTTCAATTTTCTACAAGAGTATACCTTAGTTATTCCGAAATATTGTCACCAAGATGAGCTATAAAATTCCAAAATGCAACAAAATATTGTTCCCATATTATTTAAATGGAAAATCGAAATTTGCGATGCGGCACCTCTTAATATTAAGAGCTTAAACTTTCCCAGGACTTTTTTTTATCATTCTAAACAATATTTTCGATATAATTAAAAAAAAAATTATCATTTTTTTTTGAATCAGTGTAATGGGCATAAATATTGATAAATATGAAATTGTTTAAAAACATTATTCATGATTCTCGAAATCAGTTATAATAACAATTAACAATCAATAATTGTTATTATAACTGATTTTGAGAATCATGTGTTTTGTACTTGATAAGAATAATATTTTTACTCAATTTCATATATATCAGTATTTAATTGGGATCTTGACGTATAGTTCTGCAAGTTGGGTTATTTTGGAATTTAGATTTATGACATCTGTAGAATAATTTTTAATATTTGAGCCCTGAAGAAGTCAAGAATTATTTGACGAAACGTTGGCACGAAAATAAAATAATATTCCACTAATAAGTTGGTTCTTATTTCCCACAGTCCAAACTTGATTATAAATTTTAAATCGTTGAAAATTATTTTGACTCCAAAAAAACTAAATTTAAATTGCCAATGAATATATAATAACGTACAAAAGATAAAAAATATGCGATCAACTTGCAATAAATTTGATTTTTTCCACCAACAAATTTCCTTGTTACAAACCATTTTTTTTTGTGTTCGATATCGAGACGAGGGGTAGTGTCATTTAATTTATGCATGAATCAAAAGTGACGTTTATTTGAGCAAAATACAATGAATTCATATTATATTTTTCGCATATCATATCACTATAACACAATATATGGTATATACCTACGTCCAACGCCATTCCAGTTCAATAGACCAAATGGAATTGAAACAATGTAATATATTTCCAATTAACTTTCCCAAATAATGTGTGCATTTTCATTTGATCTGCCCTTAAATTTTCATATTTTTCCCGGCCACCATTTCCAATTTTTTCCCCCCATATTTTCGGCCCCCGTGTCCACTGTTTGCAATCATTTGTGCCACAACGAATTTGCATGGAAAACAAATCCAAGAGAGACGCAGGAGTTTCAATAGGGACAGATTGGTGATTGGTGGGTGTGGGGTGCGGGGTATTTTGGGTGCTCATACCACCCAATTTTGCCTCGTGTGTTATATTCAATTAGGTTTTAATTGAGTTAAATGTTCAAACTGAATCTATTTGAATTAAAGTTTGTCAATGTTTCGATCGATTTTCCAGCCGAAATTTTAATGGATTTTCGATTTGATTGAGAAATTTGAATTGGCGAGGATTCTGCTCCAAAATAATAAAAATAGCCATAATTGTATTATGAATTTTAAAATGTAAGAATTATGTTTTAAACTCTAAATATTTCTATGATTCTATTAGTGTTTTTCCCCTAAATTTTCATAATAACTCACTGGCCACGAAGCCAATAGTTATCCTTGCGATTGTGTGGGGTTGAAAATGCCCCAACTTGGTTTAAATCACTAGAAAAATGGTGAGTTTTTAAAAGGTATGGTTCAAACTTTGCTTGGGGATAAATTGACCCCTACGCTATCAGTTAAAGATGGAAGGAGATAAAGTATTATTTTTTTTAACATTTTTTGAAATTAATGCATAATATTTCAAGAATATTGTGTCAAAATTTCAAGTCGATTGAAGCAAAATTGACAAAGTTATAAGTATTTTTATAACTGTTGAATTTTTATATCATCCGACCAACTGGACCCATACGTATAAACCGAGCGGAGCAGGAAAGTGGAAGACAAACTAAAGAAGGTAGGACACCAAAAAGATGTTTAAGACATCATGGATGATGACGACATCCTTTATGGACCTGACATTAATGATTTAGTATGAGGTAAGCCGATAAAATTCGCATATGAAATTATTTAGAGTTCAAAACTTTAAAGCGATTTCTCCACAAATCATGTCTTCAATGCCGGTGCCCCTCATAACTACAAAATTACTACACCGATCCTTTTGAAAATTTAAACACTTTTTCTGTACATAATTTACGAGGTAAGCCTGGAGAGCAATTTTTTCCAAAATTGTTATTCATTTTTATTTTACAATAACAAATTAGCCGATTTTTTTTGCAAAAAATTGCGTTTTTTCCATCGAAGTGTTCCAAAAAATTGAAAAATTTCGAAAAACCTTCCAAGTGTTACTTGGGCAAAACTTTTATCTAAAGAATGAACTATGATTTTTTAATTTTAGATGATTCACCACCAAGTTATGAGGGGCAACCGCAATTCTTCTTTTTTCCAAGACATGTCCGAATAATTGCTGCCATTGCATTGCCGTATTTTTTTGATATTTCTTCGTAAAAATTTTGTACAATATTCTTCGAATGTCATAATATAATATACCATTGGTCAGTGCTTGACTGGCACACCGGAATACCGGGAAAATCCCAGTGGGCCTACCGGTGCAATATCCCCGTGGGCCTGTTGGCCCACAAATATATTCAAATGTTTTATTTTTTCTAATGAAATTATATTAAATTTTTACAATCGTTACTTCTATCAATTTTAATTTAACTTGTTAATTGTATTTCATCTATTTCTCTTTGTTAATTGTACTTCAACAACAGAAGAAAATATTTGCAATCTAATATGCAAAATTTAAAAAAAAAACATGAAATTTGATGGCAGGAAATGTATTGGTAATTGTCCAGATGGTGCAGTGAATATGCAAGGTACTTATAAAGGTTTTAATGCATGGTTAAATCAAGTTTCACCAAAGCAAGTTCATACTTAGTGTTATGCACATTCATTTAACTTTTGAAACTTGCTTAATGGCTTTCGATGATTCAAAAGCTCAGTACTATTAAATTTTTAAAATTTTTCCTTTTCCTAATATATTTCAGCTTCAGTAGGTTGTCAATACCTCAACTAATACCCTCGAATTCGTTCGTGTTACCCTGTGCTGGACTGGATTACCGGTGCAATATCCCCGTGGGCCTACTGGCCCACAAATATAGCCAAGTTTTTTTTTTCTAATGAAATGATATTTAATTTTTACAATTGTAACTTCTATAATTTAGGGTGATTTTTTTTTTAACACAATTTTTTTATTTTTGCTCCCATGCCGAAATTTTGTTGGAAATACTTCAAAAAAAAATTCCCTGAAAGTTTGAGCTTTTAATATAAATATTAAGTACTCGTTCACAGCGTGCGAATATTTTCCATTTAAAATACACGTAAACTTTGATTTTTTTTTTAAATTTTTATAGCTTAGCGGCATTTTATGGTATCGCCTCGTTCAAAGTCGAAATTTTTTACAATTGTATGCTCTACAAAAGTGCCTATTGCGGCAAAATCGAAATTTACACGGGCGAGGTAGTACGGGTCACTAAACCTAGATTTTTCATAAATTTCTTGTTTTTCTCTCAGTAACTCATGAATTCCAAGACCTACAGAAAACATGTAAATAGCAAGTTTATAGGAAATTTAATTTCCTACAAAAAAGTTCCAGAAAACTAAATTGCTAAGATCGATACTTCTCGAGATATTGAGCCTTGAATTTCTCTTACTATAAAATTGTAGGGGTTATTGAGTAAAATTTAAGAAAATATTGATTTTTTATTCCTTATTAAAAATTATTAAAAATAGGCACTTTTGTAGAGCTTACAATTGTAAAAAAACCCCGACTTTGAGCGAGGCGATACCATAAAATGCCGTTGAACTATAAAAATTTAAAAAAAAAAATCAAAGTTTACGTGTATTTTAAATGGAAAATATTCACACGCTATGAGCGAGTACTTAATATTAATATTAAGAGCTCAAACTTTCAGGGATTTTTTTTGAAGTATTTCCAACAAAATTTTGACATGGGAGCAAAAAAAAAAAAATAGTCCCAAAAAAAATCACTCTATTCTATATATTGCATTTATGTTATTGAATATATTGTAATTGGTACTTAAATAGTAATAGGTAATTAAATAATAAAAATAAACTTTAAATAGTAAAAGATTTTAATGCATAGTTAAATCAAGTTTCACCGAATCAAGATCATAGTTGGTGTTATACACATTTATTAAATATAGTTTACGGATATCACACAAAAAACCAAAAAAACCATCTCACTATTTGATATTTAAGATACATATAAGGTTTTTTTAAAAAGGATCATATAAACGACTTAAAGTATGGGAAGAATTTAGTAAATTTAAATTTACTTCTACTATTGGAGAAATATGTTGTTGGGCTAAAGATAAGACATTTAGAATAATGTTTGGGACATTTAATAGTACATCTGGAATTATATTTTTCGCCGATGTTCTGCAGACTTTCTACAAAGTCTCTATATTCGAAAAGTTTACCAAAGAAATTAGACATCGAGGAAACACTATTTCGACCGCGTTTCTAAAATTTGATATTATTTTAACAGTTCAAAAATTTTTTACGAATTTCTCAAGAAACAACAATATTGTTATCATAGGTACAAACATCAGCTATGGATATTACAATTGCTTTGGTATCGTAAAAAATATGACTGTTTTTTTAAATACAAAATGATTTTTATACTGTGTATTAAACAGCAATAAATTTTGCATAGGCAAAATTAAGAGCATTGGCAATTTTCTTCGAAATTGAAGAAATGTTATGTCTAAGAAATAAAATAATAAAACAGGTAGTTCTAAGGATAGATTTCGTATAATTGTCCATAATGTTATAATGAATGCAGTTACCAGTTACATGAATAATCGATTTTTAAAAGTTGACCCTCTTTATAGTGATGTAATGTATTTAAATACTAATAATTTCCCATAAATTTCAAGCATTTATATACCTAGTCATATTGTTAAACATTTCACTTATTAAATAAATAAAAATATAACGAAGAAAATTAGGAAAGCTTAACCAATAGATTTTCAAAAAAATGGAAAATTTTAAATGTTGTTTTAACAGAAGTTGACTGTTTTGCGATGAAGAATATGATGAAGAGTAATACAGTAAAATCATACCATTCGTTCGGAAATTGTATTGTATGCTGTTATAAAGTTTCAATTCGCAAAAATTTCAACTCGTTCATTTGCAAAGTTAAATTTATTTTTTGTAGTTTTTTTTCTTTCTTAAATTTAATATTGTGGGCCTACGTCTTCGATATTTCCCGGGTTTAAATGTGTTTCCAGTCCAGCCCTGCCATTGGTTTAAAGAAAAGGATTTTAACAGTGTCCTCAGAAAAAAATTACAAAAACATTCCATTTTCTGTATGAATTAACTTATCCACCACCCTTCCATAAAAGAGTTAAATATTTTTTGAAGAATATGAGTTTTCATTAAACCGAAAGATTGGAAATTGGTTTAAAAGTAATACTTTGACAAAAGCTTCCAATACTTAAGTTTAGTAGTCTTAATTTTTATAATTGAATTTTCCCTTAATTTCCCTGGAATTGTAAAGCATTTGAAATAAAACATAAGACTTATTTGGCATGTTTTAAGCAAATGTTGAAATATAATTTGTTTTGTTGAAACCTATTGGATGTATTGACTAACGAAAAAAAAAACACTTAAATTTAAATTTAGTAATTAATTTTTTCGTAAATTTAGTATTATGAGTCTACGTCACCGATATTTCCCGGGCCTAAATGTGTTTCCAGTTCAGCCCTGCCATTGGCTTAAAGAAAAGGATTTTAACAGTGTCCTCAGAAAAAATTTACAAAAACATGTAATTTTTTTTTATGAAATATTTTTACCACCACCCTTCCATAAAAGAGTTAAATATTTTTTGAAAAATATGAGTTTTCATTAAACCGAAAGATTGAAAATTGGTTTAAAAGTAATACTTTAACAAAGGTTCCAATACTTAAGTTGAGTAGTTTTAATTTTTATAATTGAATTTTCCCTTAATTTCTCCGGAATTGTAAAGCATTTGAATTAAAACCTAAGAGTTATTTGGCTCATTTTAAGCAAATGTAGAAATATAATTTGTTTTGTTGAAACCTATTGGATGTATTTACTAACGAAAAAAAAAACACTTAAATTTAAATTTAGTAATTAATTTTTTCGTAAATTTAGTATTATGAGTCTACGTCACCGATATTTCCCGGGCTTAAATGTGTTTCCAGTCCAGCCCTGCCATTGGTTTAAAGAAAAGGATTTTAACAGTGTCCTCAGAAAAAAATTACAAAAACATGCCATTTTTGGTAAAAATATTCAGAGAACTAGGATCAAATAATAATCAGTCAAAACTATTTATTACATGCGCTATACTACTACTACATCAGTCAATAGTTTTGACTGATTATTATTTGATCCTAGTCCTCTGAATATTTTTACCAATTTATCACGATCGAGGATCTGAAACTCTACAATAATGCCATTTTTGTATGAATTATTTTTACCACCACCCTTCCATAAAAGACTTAAATATTTTTTGAAGAATATGAGTTTTCATTAAGCCGAAATATTGAAAATTGGTTCAAAAGTAATACTTTAACAAAAGCTTCCAATACTTAAGTTGAGTAGTTTTAATTTTTGCTATTGAATTTTCTCTTACTTTCCCCGGAATTGTAAAGCATTTGAATTTTAACCTAAGAGTTATTTGGCTCATTTTTAAGCAAATTTTGAAATATAATTTGTTTTGTTGAAATCTATTGGATGTATTGACTAACAAAAAAAAAACACTTAAATTTAATTTTAGTAATTAATTTTTTCGTAAATTTAGTATTATGAGTCTACGTCACCGATATTTCCCGGGCTTTAATGTGTTTCCAGTTCAGCCCTGCCATTGGCTTAAAGAAAAGGATTTTAACAGTGTTCTCAGAAAAAATTTACAAAAACATGCTATTTTTTATATGAATTAACTTTACCACCACCCTTCCATAAAAGAGTTAAATATTTTTAAAAACTGGTTCAAAAGTAATACTTTGACAAAAGCTTCCAATACTTAAGTTAAGTAGTTTTAATTTTTGTTATTGAATTTTCTCTTCATTTCCCCGGAATTGTAAAGTATTTGAAATAAAACATAAGACTTATTTGGCATGTTTTAAGCAAATGTTGAAATATAATTTGTTTTGTTGAAATCTATCGGATGTATTGACTAACGAAAAAAAAAACCCGGAACGGTTTGAAGTATTTTAATTTTGTGAGATAAATTTCCGGGACCACAACGTTAAATTTACCGGGAACAATGACAGGGCGTCGGTGAAACGGGCTCAAGTTTCCGACAGGGGTTAAACCCTGGTCAGTCAAAGGGCACCGTCTCCGATGGCTCCAAGATAAATTGGACTTGGCGCAATTAATAGCGCAACTCTACCATTTATAACTGCCGAAAAACTCGTTATTACCAGGCCCCAACATTATCACCATACCTCCACGTCTGATCCACCACGGATCCATACAAAACCTACATTTAATAACTGTGACATATGTATGAAAATTTCCGCGAAATTCACCCGTGAAAAGTGACACACTAGTGTACGGAAAATGCGAGTATGTAAATGAGGCGACATTTCGAGTTCATATTATTATTGAGGCGATTTGGTTTACTGTATATTGTCGCCTGTATAGTTAATGTGACTATGGGAATTGGGCAAACAGAAGATCAACGACAAACTTTGTCGAGTCATGCCGTGTTAAATTGTACATTAATCTGGCTAAAGCGTTTAATCCGAGCCTTAGATTAAAGCAGCTCAGTGGTTTATGCCCCCCACGTTAACTCCACTCTGTACCCTTCTTCGTACGTTTGTTCCAACACCTTTGCTTATTATTGTTACGACGAATTAAATAAAAATCAGGAAAAAAAGCTCTACCTTTTTTGCATAAGCTCTTGTAAAAAACTTTTATCGAAGCATCAAAAATACGCTAATAATCCTCAGAAAAAAATGCGTTTCTTTATCTCAAATATCTGGAAAAATTTTATGACATAAAAGCAAAAAATTGCTTTGATTTAATACTTGAGGATCAGTCCAAATAAAGTGGTCCAAAAATAAATGAAATGGTTGCTCGACCATATAAAAAAAGCATAATTTTTTGTGGGCTATCACCCCAACATGTTGGTAGTTCAAATTCATCATTATTTTAGTTTTATTGTTTTTAGTTTTCCAGTGGTGGTCATATTAGTTTTACTAGGCGCAGACATTTTCGCACTTTTAAGGTTTTGCAGAAACTTGATTATCTCAGGCCCTATTTGTCCTATCAAAATGAAACTAAAAAGCAGTGGGTTCATAAAAATATAAACTAAAAGGTTGTAACAAGACGTTTTCACCTAAATGTAATTCTAAGGGGTGAAATTTCAGCCTAAATTTTTAGCTCTCATTTGTAAAAACTCCAATTTTCACGGAAAGATTGTGAAGGAAGGGAAAGAGTCTACACGTTAAAACTTTTTTTACTAACAACTAGGTACTAGTTGTATTCAAAAACAAAATTTGAAGTCTGAGACTTTAAGCCTTTTGAAAATAAAAAATAACAAAATTTGGAAATTTTCAAAATTTGCAATTTTCTGAACTCAATATCTCTGGTGGGGGACCAGATAAAAATCTGAAATATCACCCTATTATAGTACTGGATGATAGTATTATGCACCTAAAATTTGGAGTTTGAGATTTGACTAGGGGCAGAGGTATTGCAAGCACAAAATGTCAAAATAATGCATACTTCAGTAGTTGACTATAATGTTTTTAACCTTTTAATATGTGACATCTTGGCAAAAAGGGCAAAAGTTTCCAGCAGTACATAAATTATTAGCTTTCAGGGAGAAGTATATGTTTTAAATTTAAGATATGAATAACAGTTAGCCCAGAGTATATGTCGTTTTGTGTAAAATGCCCTTTTTGCCAAGTATATGTCACATATTAAATGGTGAAATACATTATAGTCACCTACTGAAGTATGCATTATTTTGACATTTTGTGCTTGCAATACCTCTGCCCCTAGTCAAACCTGAAACTCCAAATTTTAGGTGCATAATACTATCATCCAGTACTATAATGTAGTGATATTTCAGATTTTTGTCTGGTCCCCTTCCAGAGACATTGAGCTCCTTTTTGCTAAGTATATGTCGCATATTAAAAGGTTAAAAACATTATAGTCAACTACTGAAGTATGCATTATTTTGACATTTTGTGCTTGCAATAACTCTGCTCCTAGTCAAATCTCAAACTCCAAATTTTAGGCGCATAATACTATCATACAGTACTATCATGAGGTGATATTTCAGATTTTTATCTGGTCCCCCACCAGAGATATTGAGCTTAGAAAATTGCAAATTTTGAAAATTTCCAAATTTTGTAATTTTTATTTTTAAAAAGGCTTAAGGGCTCAGACTTCAAATTTTGTTTTTTAATACAACTAGTACCTAATTGTTTGTAAAAAAAGTTTTAACGTGTAGACTCTTTCCCTTCCTGCACAATCTTTCCGTGAAAATTGGAGTTTTTACAAATGAGAGCTAAAAATTTAGGCTGAAATTTCACCCCTTAGAATTACATTTAGGTGAAAACGTCTTGTTACAACCTTATAGTTTATATTTTCACGAACCCACTGCTTTTAGTTTCATTTTGATAGGACAAACAGGGCCAGAGATAATCAAGTTTCCGCAATTCCTTAAAAGTGCAAAAATGTCTGCGCCTAGTAAAACTAATATGGGCACCACTGGAAAACTAAAAACAATAAAATTAAAATAATGATGAATTTGAACTACCAACATGTTGGGGTGATAGCAAAAAAAAAAATCAGAATTAAAAAAAATAAATAAGCGACCAGTGCTGGACTGACCCTTGAGTCTTTAAAAAATGATATGATTTATATACACTTGTAACCCTTAAATATAAGTTTTAAAAATTTAAACTAAAACCCAGTTTGATTAGTTTACTTCTATGATTTCCAAACAATTAATTTAGAAGAAATTCAGCAATTGAATTTCAATCTTATCAGTGTTTATTTTACTTATAGAACTTCAAAAGGAATCATTACGTTTTCAATTTAATTTGATCGTTGATTTGTTGAAATAAATTAGGTTAAATTAGTCCGTTTTGTTTTTATTTTTATTTTTCTCTCATTAGTATTCGATTGGTAAAAATATTTATTTATACGGGAGAGCTTTGTGCTTTGTGTGCTTGTTATTGAGGAATTCGTTAACTCGAGTGATTGAATCTAATTGACTTTGAAAGAAATAAATATATTTATAAATATTTCTTTGAAGGATTTATGATAAAATTCAATGAAAATGATTTGATTTTTGATTTTGAAAAAAATAAATTCTGGGAAAATTTATTTATTTTTTCGCTCAAATTTGTCGATTGGGGCATTGTTTAACAAGACGAATCCAGAATTATTATAAATGAAAATAAAGGAAACATTTTAAAAGGAAAAATGTTATCGTTGTTTTTTGGAAAATCAGAGGATTTATTTATTTCTTGGGTCTTATCTCAATACTTTCGCTAAAATTCATAATTTCCTGTGCTTTTAATTAACTATTTTCTACATATAAATTTTTAATCACTTGTATCGAGATCACTATGATTCATACAATTTTTATAATATTTTCACTGAAAAGTAAAAAAAACAACTTTTATATTTATAATTGTCGATTTTATATTAAAAATATTTAATTGTAAAGCCCCCAACTAAATTTAAATAGATATTTTTTAAATCTCAAAATGCATTATGATTAAAAACTCAATGTTTAAGTATATTTTATCCTGTAACTAGTTTTTTATAGTTAAAATTTGACAAAGTTTATTATATCTTCATAATTAATAGTTAAATTCCTCAATACTTGAAACGAAAAATTACTAAAAATCTAGTTATTTTTTAAATTTTCCTTGATAAGAAAATAAAGCTCATAAATAAATAAATCATTCGGCTCTCCTAATTCTTCTTAAAATGTACACAATTTTCAGAAATATCAACAATAATGAAAAAACATTTTTTTGAAAATAATTTTTTTATATATTTTCAACCGTCATTTTCACGTAAACTATGTCATGTAAAGAAAATTATTATATAATGTTTTTTGTAGGAAATATCCTCAGCTTTCATTTTGATAATTACTACTTTTTTTGTATTAAGTACGGCTTAAAAGTTATAATGAAAAATATTTTTTTTGGAAAAGTCAATTTGTGGAGGGAAATTTCCCATGATGGATTTTTTGATGGAAACCATTTTAGGAGCTAATCTATCAATCATTAAAAAATGGCTTTTACATACTCTTTGGGGACTTCAGTAATAAATTTCAATTCCACGCCTGTTCTTAAACCTTGTAAAATTATTGTATTAGTATTAGTACTACACGTGGTACTACTATTGCGCCAATATTGGTCGTTATTGGTCAAGGTTTATAAAATACACAGGTGACCTCATGGTAGCTACGTGATGGATACGTGACGTATCCAGAAGAAATTCGTACATATCTTCAGACTGATCAATTTCAAAATTCTTCCTATGACGTCATTTTTTTTTCTAATGGAGCAACCTGTGTAATTTACAAACCTTGGAAAATATCTGCTAGCTATTTTGGTTTATTTGCACTAGAGGCGCTGACTATTGTTTGAAATGGAAACCGTTTATCTTTAGGCCGTTTGAAAAGAAATTTAAAAATTCATTATTGTCCAAATGCAAAACGAAAGTAATAAACAGTTTTGACTGATTATTATTTGATCCTAGTCCTCTAAATATTTTTACCAATTTATCATCATCGAGGATCTGAAACTTTACAATAATTTAAAATTTATGTTACCAGCTTTTAAAACTATCTTTATATTTTTTTTTACTTTAAAGCAAGGGTGTCAAACTCAAAAGCTCACTTGGGTCAAATAAACAATGCTTAACTTTAAATGGGCCTCAAAAAAAAAATCATTGTTCATGGAAAAAAATTATTTTTAATTTGAAGGGTACATTCTGAAAAACATTATATAAAGAGTTAAATTATTGTTAACGTCCTAATACATCTCTGCTACTGTCTTTCCTATTTTCAAAATTAACCCAACGTGAGCCTTATTAATACAGTTTAATATAGTTTATATATGAAGTATATCATAAGTATCATATGGTATATCATATGGTGATTTCATTTTTAATTTACATTACTATTTTATTTTTACTTTGCGTTGGATATAATGACTAGGCCGCAAAAATGATCATTTTTGGCCGCATGCGGCCCTCGGGCCGCGAAATTGACATCCTTGCTTTAAATTATGAAAGTTTTATACTTCTTTTCCCTCAGTTTTCCTATCCAAACATCACTCATAATATTCCCGATTTGATCGAATTATTACAAAAGCCATATCCCACAAAAAAGTCAAATTACCGATTGGATTGTCGGCTTGAGGCATCAAAATATTGTCGAATCCTGAAGTGGAGTTATGAAGTTTATTGAAATATTGCCTTTGTACCTCGTAAAACATCATTAGTTGACAGCTTAATCAAATGGATGCAAGCCGTATATGGCAGGGGTTGAAGTCGGGTTCGATAGGCCTATCCACTTGAATGGAATCCCTGTGCTGAATATCCCACAGGACATAAAGCCTACTAAAACAATTGACAGCAATGTCAGTGGCTGTAATTACATATAAGATCTATTATGGGAAAATGATGAGTCTGTCCGTCCCTGTCCGCCACACACCTCCAACATATTGTGCCCAATGAATCATCTAATTAACAACCTGACCGATAAATTAATACGGAACAATTCCGGCCTCTAATTAATATTGCCATTGATAATAATCGACGTCGACGGATAAAAAGTCACAGATTTGTGTAAATTGGCCGCTGGAAATGGAATCAGGAGACGGATGACATTGCGATGCGATACGATGGAAGAAAAAAGACAACATTTTTACTGAGATGGGTTTAATGAAAGCACAGCTGGACGTGTTAGCTCTCCCGAGGGAAACGACGCTGGACAGACGTAGGAAACGAAAAGGACTCGTCGACGCCGACATATACAAACACCCACTTACAGTGCAACCTCTGCACTTTGTTTGCAATGTTCCCATTATCGTAAAAGAGTGCAACAAAACCCAACAAATCTTCCGTAACAATTTTTTAGACTTTAAATTCAATTTACTGAGCTTTTTATCAGTTCAACTAAAAATATTTTAACAGATTATTTTCTAACTTTAAATTACCTTTCCAATGATATATTACTCGCCTGTCAAAAGTAAATTTTTTTTGTTTCATCCCTAGGGAATACCTTCCCTTATTATTTTTTAAGACATGATAAGTAGCCTAACATGTGTGGGAAATTGTGTTGTATCTTAATATCAAATTTCATTAAATTCGGTTGTTCCGTTCTTTAGTTAAATCGAGACACACAGACAGACAGACAGACAAAAATTTTCAAAAAGGTTAAATTTGGAATAAGGGCCTCTTAAAACAAATATTTACCTGAAAATTGAGGTCAAAATCGAAATGTACAGACAGACATAAGAATTTTATATATTAGTATAGATAAATAGTACAGGTAAACAAAAAATATAGTACAAAATAGTACAAAATAGTAAAATATAGATAAAAAAAATAGTACAACCAACATCCACTTACACTGCAACCTCTGCACTTTGTTTGCAATGTTCCCATTATCGTAAAAAAGTGCAACAAAACCCAACAAATCTTCCGTAACAATTTTTTAGACTTTAAATTCAATTTACTGTGCTTTTTATCAGTTCAACTAAAAATATTTTATCAGATTATTTTCTAACTTTAAATTACCTTTCCAATGATATATAATTCACCTGTCTAGTGTAAAATTTTCTGTTTTCATCCCTAGGGAATACCTTTCCTTATTATTTTTTTGGAATGATAAGTAGCCTATAGCCTGTGGGAAATTGTGTTGTATCTTAATACCAAATTTCATTAAATTCGGTTGTTCCGTTCTTTAGTTAAATCGAGACAGACAGACAAAAATTTTAAAAATGATAAATTTGGAATAAGGGCCTCTTAAAACAAATATTTACCTGAAAATTGGGTTCAAAATCGAAATATACAAGCAGACGTAAGAATTTTATATATTAGTATTAGGGTGATTTTTTTTTTTTTCCTTTTTTTGGTCCCTTCGTGAAATTTTGTTGGAAATACCAAAAAAAAAAAAATTCTCTGAAAGTTTGAGCCCTCAATATTAATTTTAAGTCCTCGACCAAGACGTGTAAAGATTTCCCATTGAAAATACACGGAAACTCAGATTTTTTATTTTTAAATTTCTATATCTCAGCGGCATTTCATGGGATCGCTTTTACTAAAGATGGTTTTTTCTCAGAATTAAACGCTCTACAAAAGTGCCCATTGCGACAAAGTCGTAACTCACACCGGTGAGGTAGTACGGGCCACTGAACCTGATTTTTCCATAAAATTCGCGTTTTTTTTTGCATTTATCTCGTAAATAACAAGAGCTACGGAAAAATATAAATAAAAAACTTGTAGAGAATTTGATTTCCTACAAAAAAGTTCTTGTAGACCAAATCGCGAAGATCAATATTAAACGAGATATTAAACCTTGAATTTTATGGAAAAATCAGGTTCAGTGGCCCGTACTACCTCACCGGTGTGAGTTACGATTTTGTCGCTATGGGCACTTTTGTAGAGCGTTTAATTTTGAGAAAAAACCATCTTCGGTAAAAGCGATCCCATGAAATTCCGCTGAGATATAGAAATTTAAAAATAAAAAACCCGAGTTTCCGTGTATTTTCAATGGGAAATCTTTACACGCCTTGGTCGAGGACTTAAAATTAATATTATGGGCTCAAACTTTCAGAGATTTTTTTTTTTTGTATTTCCAACAAAATTTCACGATGGGACCAAAAAAAAAATCATCCTAATTAGTATAGATAAATAGTACAGGTAAACAAAAAATATAGTACAATATAGTTAAAAAAAATAGTACAACAAACACCCACTTACAGTGCAACTTCTGCACTTTGTTTGCAATGTTCCCATTATCGTAAAAGAGTGCAACAAAACACAACAAATATTCCGCAACAATTTTTATTAAATTTTTTTCGTCGACAATTTAATTTGGAAAAAAAAAACTCGTTGAGATTCGTTTAATTAGACGTGTTAAACACTTCCTTTTTTCATCCACATGCACAGGCGGAAGAATATATGAAAGAGATTTATTAATATTTCCCATTTCAAATTTTTCAATGTACGTTCGCCTTTGTGACAAGTATGAAAATGAAAAGTCCAATATAGCGGACGAAACGGTCAAGACTTACATTATAAATTTGACTATATAGTAAATGGAAAGCTCGAAAATAACATTCACATATTAAGGGATGATAAAATATTATCCACGTATATTATACATACACATTATATAATGTGAATGTCGTAACCGTGGCCGTTAGCAATATAAACCGGAACCGAAGGGTCACTTCGATTCCGTCACGTTTACGAATTTCGAGCAGATTAAAAAACTTACAGGCGGAAATCTGTCGTTTTTTATATAATAAAAATACTTTTTTTTTTCCTCTAGACTTCCACGTCTATTTTCGTGTCGTGTAACAAACCAATCGACTTGAATATTCGAACATATTTTCAAATTTATTTATTCTGTTTATCTAACCAATAAATATTCCTACATATTTACATTATCATATTTATTTGTATTTCCCTTCTACAATATTTATAAACATCGTATTGAATCATCAACGATATAAAATCAATATTGAATGGGCTTTATATTTTATCAAAATATTAAAAAAAAAAAAATGAAAAATTTTCTCTCTATTTTATAAGTTTTAGTTATTTAAAATCGAAAATATCGAATAAGTTAAGAGAACTTTTTCTTGTAAAAGTTGCCTATTGAAACAACCACCTGTTAATCTTTGGAAATCAAGAAAAATTTCATCTCTTTTGCTACAAAATTCATTCAAAAATTATATTTTAGAAATGCATTATGCAGATAACTTAATAGAAAAGAATGTTTGACCAAAAGTTTTGAGTTACAATTTTTAGTTGCAAGTTGAAATTTACGAGTATAGAGGAAATGACTTTAAGGTTATAAGGGGTACATTTTTTCGTTGAAACTAAGCAAAATATTTTAGACAGAATTATCCTTAACGTAACTGGATACAAAGAATTTGCATTTAGTGGTTTAATCCTAGAGAAAAACACTAAACGGAAAGTTAACAATGTAAAAATGTATGCACCAATTTTGCCTTAAAATTCGACGTTTTCAAGGGGTCACTTTTCATTATAAGGGTATATTTTAGAAACAGATTATAATACAATGCCATTACGTGAGTAGGAATGTGATTTTTTTTTTGTCCTGTGTGCAAAAGGACACTCGCAGTATCGAGTCAAAGTTTCAAAAAGGACATTTTTCAATTGCTCAAAAAGGATATAAGGGGTTGGTTTTTCGCTAAAATTAAGCAGAATATTTAAAAAAAAATCATCCTTAACGTAACTGTATAAAAGGAATTTTCATTGAGTGGCTAGATCCTTGGAAAATCAAAACGGGAAGTTAACGAGGTAAAAATGCATGCACCAAAGTAGCCCTGAAATTTATCATTTTCGACGGATGACTTTTCGGAAACGGATTAATAAACAATACCCTCACGTGAGTAGGAATGTGAAAAAATATTTGTCCTGTGTGCAAAAGGACACTTGCAATATCAATTCAAAGTTTCAAAAAGGACATTTTTCAGTTGCACTAAAAAGATATAAGGGGTTGGTTTTTTCGCTGAAATTAAGTAGAATATTTTAAAAAGAATCATCCTTAACGTAACTGCTATAACGGAATTTTCATTTAGTAGCTAGATCCCTGGAAAATCAAAACGGGAAGTTAACGAGGTAAAAGTGCATGCACCAATTTAGCCCTGAAGTTTATTGTTTTCGAGGGGTAGCTTTTCCTTATAAGGACATATTTTTGGAACGGATTAATAAACAATACCCTCACGTGAGTAAGAATGTGAAATTTTTTTTGTCCTGTGTGCAAAAGGACACTCACAATATCGATTCGAAAATACGCTTTACGGTAAATAATATTGTAAAAATTGTGTGTCCTATTTGCAAAAATATAGCCATATGTTCATTTTAAAGTATCCTGAGGGACAATTTTTTAATTGCAATAAAAATGATACGAAGAATTAATATTTTTAAGTGAATTATCCTTTATGTAAATACATAATTCCCTTACAAAACAAAACCTAAAGTTAAGGAGGAATCACTATTCATTTAAAATAATTAAAAAGTTAAGTATATAAGCTGCAAATATAAAAATTTTGTCATTCGTTCCAAACCATAAAGATTAAATTTTTAGGTTTGTATCCTTAAAATTTTGAGATTATTAGATTCAATTAAAGCCAAAATATTGAATGAAGTGTTTAAATTCCTAATTAATTCAAAGGGAATGGGAATACACGAAAGGTTATGAAACTATGCGCTAAGTTAAACATTTGCCCTAATTTTCCTATACCTTATATAATATTTTCTATCTAGAATTTTCACTAATAAACGATAATATAAACCAAGATTTTCCTCGAATCTCTTAATCTCACATGCAAGATTATTTTTCTCGTCGTATCCCCCAACAACGATATAATCGAAACGTTTAAAACCTCTGCCCATTATTCATGTCTTCATTGCTTTTTTGCGTTCGAAAGAAAATTTCCACAATTTTTATATTCGCCGGCACACCGGCGAAAGGAAACACGCGGGATTCTACCATAGTGGTATACGGCAGCACGGTTTTATGGAGCGCTAACGGAACTGTATATTGTTGTTTATGGCCACGATTAACAAATAATGTTTTGCATATCCAATGTCACAGGAAAGTTGTAATGAAAATGTATTCCAAACTGTACTTTGTCGACATCGTACCCTTTCTACTGATCCACTGCCCCCATATGTAAGTATAGGTGTAGGAATAGGTAGGTTTTATGGGGATGCATATGTGGAAGTATAATGGGGTGAGCTTTTTGACGGGGGTGGTTTCGTTTCGCACCGTACACCGTATTCTTTATAGCTGCTGTCGACCAAGGATGTAATAATGTTATTAATATTTCATTTCTTAGTTAGATAGTCAAATTACGTATACGTAGGTAATATAAGGGATGTACACTTTCTACAGACTAAGGCGTCTATTTCCTGTTTATTAATGTTTAGATTGCCAGGAAAAATTTTCCGTATTTTTTAAGGAAACCGCATTGGAAAATCGATCATTTAAATTTTTTAAGTTTGGTCTGTAAAATAACTACTGAAGGTATAAGGTAACATTTGAAAAATTGTTTTATAAGTCAATCTGGATATGTAAAGTGGAATAAGGGTTGATGACTTTTAAGTGTCATTCAACTGGAAAAGCAAGTCCGTATAAATAAGGCAAGAGAAAATAAATGTGTGAATAAAATATCAAATATAAATGGCACGTTGAAAATTTGCATCACTCGCCATTTTTCTTGAGAGCTTCTCATATGTGTCGGCCACCAAAATTGGTAGCTGGGAGTGTAGAGTAGCTTTTTGCGTTGCATAGAATATATTAGGATATTATTTTCATCGGAACATTTTCCCAGTGTAACGCCAAAAGCTGTTTTATGTTTATCGTGAAGATTATAATAAATGACCACGCGAGAGCTTAATCTAATGATTTCGGCGTGGGGTCGTCACACAAACATGTGGCCGTCCCCAGAAAATATCATATTTGCCGTCGAGAAATTTCATATCTGAGCATAAGTTATGAACAGAGTTTTATCACCGCGCTCATATTATTATACTGTATATATAATCTTTAGTTTTCAAAGTTCAATGTAGATAATATTAGTTGGAAAGTTTCGGAAAGAACGAAAGCTTCGTTCGTCTCGCCTTCTGCCATGCCGCCCTCTGTCTTCTGGTGGTTGCATTGATGTTCCACGGGAGGAAAAGGTGTGAGATTAGACATTATTGTGGTTGGTGTGCGCCTCGAAAGCCGTCCATTGATAATTAATCATTCATTAATTCGAGTTATCGATTCTCTTCGTTTTACGAGTCAACTATATATATATATATATGGTATATGCAGAGACAGGAGAACTTAGTTCATGATAACTCTGATTTATTATTTGCGGTTTTGCCGTCGCTGTATAAACTTTCCAGGACGGAGGCGTTAATTCAAAAACGGGAAGCTTTCGGCTTTGAGCTCGATTAGCTTTCAAATTACTTTGTTTTATACTAAACTTTTTTGTCAAACAAAATTTATGGTCTTCTCAACTTTGATTTGGATGCAAGTCGAAAAATTTATTGAAGCTTTTACCAGTAAAAAACACATAATTTTTTTCGATAAGAAATATGAAACAATCAGGGGATATAATCCCCAAAAAAACGGGGATTATCCTAATGTAGGCGAGTGAAAAGTTACACTTAATTGTCGTAATTAAAAAAATGCATATAATCCAGTGCAATAGCATACTCCGGTAATGCATGAACTGGTACACCAGTTATTAGTAGTTTGTGATAACTATAATATATCTCTGTCAAGTTAGCGCCCGACTTTTACAAATGAAAATTTTAAATATATTTTTAGATTGCCTTTTGTTTGTTCTTGATTGTACCGAAAAAAATTTCGTTTGTACCTCAACCGAAAAAAAATATTGAATTTTTAAAAATTGATAGCCCCCCATTGTTAGTTTTTCAAAAAAATTAACGCCTTGACACGTAGAGGGTTGTACCGAAAAAAATGTGTTTCTAACTTTATCCCAAAAAAAGTTATGAGCGATTTTGTGAATGCACTTATTCCATTGAATATAGAGTTTTCCGGCTACTACGGATTTTTCTTGAGAGATTTTCCAAATCCAAGATTGGTACAATCTAGCTACTGTGTTGCTGAGGATTGTACCGAAAAAAGTATGAAGAGAAGTAGAAGTTATAAAGGATTTTGTATGAGTAATTCGACTCTAATTACTCTATTGTTGAAACAGCAAAAACGGCCATAACTTTGATTCTATTGAGGTACAAACGATTTTTTTGCAGATTCTCTGGTTTCGTCAACTAGAGATCAATACCCGAAAGAATCCGCAAAAAAATTCGTTTGTACCTCAATAGATTCAAAGTTCTGGCCGTTTTTGCTGTTTTAACCATAGAGTAATTAGAGTCTAATTACTCTATTTTCTTTCCGGTTGAGGTACAAACAAAAATTCAACTGGTTTCATCAACTAGACCCCAGCACCCGGAAGAATTCACTAAAAAATTTGTTTGTACCTCAATAGATTCAAAGTTATGGCCGTTTTTGCTGTTTCAACAATAGAGTAATTAGTCTAATTACTCATACAAAATCCTTTATAACTTCCGTTGGAAAAGAGTTAGAAGGATATTTTTTTCGGTACAATCCTCAGCAGCACAGTAGCTAGATTGTACTGCTTTTAAATTTGGAAAATCTGTCAAGGAAAATCCGTAGTAGTCAGAAAACTCTATAGGTCCATGGATATTTTATTGAAAAATTATTTGCATATAATATAATAAAGTACATACTGTAAAGCAGGCAATTTATAAAATGCTTTATTTTTTAAATATATTTACTATTATTACTATAAACAAAAGAATTTAATGAAACCATGAAATGAAATTTGAACTTTGGACTGTTTGTATATAAACATTAAAAGTATTATTAAATTGTATATATACGAAAAATTCAAGTCTATGCTCAACTGTTGATATAAAATAACACAGTACAAGCTTGAAGGCCAAAATAAGAGAATGGCAGATATAAACATATCGTTTAAGGAATCTGAACAAGTTTGAGGTATTTATTATTTGTTGTCAATTATAAATACATTAACACCTATTTCCAATTCCACAAATGAAACCTTTGGATCTACCTTATTTTTATATTATTTATTATCGCCAGTTGAGCTCAGGTAAAATTCTTTTCAATTTCACACCTGATTGGAATTTATTCTGTTTTGCTCAAAATATTGAACATTATGGACCAAAGGTTGATAAAATTGAACTTTAATATTTTTCTACCTGAATTCTGTCGTACAATCCAAGAACCGGTTTATTAATTTCGATAATATTTTGTTTTCAGGTACATCTTTGTATTTCGCCACCAAATAAAAGTATAAAAAAGGTCAAAAACAGATCTAATCTAAATAGTTGTACTTATATTTTATTTTGATTTCATTTATGGTTCCAATTTAAAGACAGTATTACTGATTTGGTAGAAACTTTGTAATCAAGTTAAACTAACTTTTTTTCGGAAGAAAAGGTTGCCTATTTAAGTTTAATTATTAATAATAAATGTAGCATTCAGAAGAAGACCGATTAAAATAAATAAAGGGACATCCATTAATTGGATATAAATTGGACCCTTTAATTAAATATATTATTAATTTAATAGATAATTAAATACCTATGTTTTTTTAGATATCAAAAAAGCAGCATACTTTAAATTAGGGTTGGTCAACCCTAATGATATTGCGGGCCACTTCGGGAAAGCATTAGGTATAATTCCGTGAACCACTTTTGAAGTTATATCTCAAATTTTCCATACTAAATTTAGATAAACTATAAATATTTTTAATATATTGATTTTCACCACTTTGGTCATTTAAAATGTATACATTTTATAAAAGTCTAATGCATTTCGGGGGTCTTTTGTGACTTTTGTGGTTTGCGGGTTGGCCACCTTTGACAATCTCGGATTTAAATAAACAATGAATAATTTATTTTTTATCTACATATATAAAATCGTTATATTGGTTTATGTAAAGTTCAAAAGCTCAAAAATTTCTGCATCGATTTAGCTCAAATTTTGTCACCTTATACAATCTCCTTCAAATATTGTTTTTATATTTTTCTTACGTCAGTAATATACCTGCAATTGCAAGAAAACGGCTTTTTCAACCATCAATACAATACCCACTAACTATCAATACATCATTGTTATGATTAATCAGTGATTTTTAGAAATAGAGCAAATTTTCTCTTGACCTAACTAATGAATATATATCTTGAGGATAAGTTATAATTGGTACAGCGAGAGATGCTGCGGATTGCTAAAGGAGGCGTTCCTAATAATTTCCAAGGTTTTTTCCCTAATTATATTTATTTATTTACAACCATTCCCAACCAGAGGTTGGCAGGACAACGTTTGCCAGGTTCAGCTAGCTATTCAATAAAATTTAACTTATTGGACCTCAAAATGTCCGCTACTTGGCGTTTTTGATTCAATTTTCTACAATTTTCTATTTGATCTATTTTAGAGTTAAATGTTTAAATCTGGCGTGCAAATCACTTATTTAAAAAATTCAATATCTGCCGATAATTAACATCTTTTAATGTGCACTTATATAAAACCTAATTTCTGTTATAATTAATTGTTCATGACTTAATACGAGTAGTTTTTACTCAAGTCATTCTCTGATAATATCTCATTCTCTACTATGGTTTTTTCAAACATTCGCGAATTTGTTAATAAATCAATTTTGGTCTATGATTTATCTTTTGTCGTTACATAATAATTACGACCGATTTATTCACGAATTGAATTTAAAACTGAATAAAAAATGAGACGTTGAGTTAGTGGTGTATACAGAAGCTACTTGTACCCATGTTTTAAAAAAATATTGGCTTCTTTCTTCCCAAATATGCCTCATATATTTGGTCAATATTCAATTCACCAATACGTTAACTTTAATCTATATTTTGAGTAATTTTTGTTAAAAAATGGTACTGATATACTTTCTTCTACCCTCGTTAATTTGTGCGCAATCTTTTGAATAATATTACTAAGATTTATGGAACCTTATAGTGTAGTATAATATATAAACTTGATATTAAGTTTGTCATTTCAGAGAAGATGGTGAAAATTAATATTAAGCAAAGATTTTAAGTGAAACTAGCGAAGCAAACTTGAATTATAGTGGAAATATTTCATTGTAGTTTTCGTGTCCAGTTGACAAAATGGGTTTGAAAAATGGATTTATGTCGTTCGTTTCGAAATGTTTTAATTAAATACTTAACATAACACGTCACACATAAACGTATCTACATATAAGGAGGCAGCAACGAGGCGTGAAGAGGTCTGAGTATTAAAAGTTTTAAGTGGTCCATCGGAGTGGACACAAAATGAGAAAAGTTCTCGTATGACACAGAACATGTCGTTATAATATTATGCGGTTTTCACTTGTGACCAAGTCATTCATTCGTCCACCCCCAAAAACTTGCAATGGGAACCAAATACTTGCCACCCTCATCCCCTTTGCCATCCCGCTAACCATACAACGAGCGGGACACATGTCATATTTATTGGACAAAATTTCCATAAATTCTCACTTGAAAATAATTTCAAATTCATCCAAATATTCCATACCAACTAAAACTAACACCGTTTTATTAAAACTCGTAAATATATGTCGTTTAATTTGAAATCTTCCATCACTCTTCCTTTTTTTTGCATCAATAAAAATTATTAATTCGAGTCGTATAAATTTTTTTCCAGTGCTGGATTCATACGGGAAGGGAAAATTTCAATAAACGCCAGATAAATGCGGCCAGATGTTATTAGATCCTTTGTGGCAAACATAAAATCTGATCTTTCCACATCTCTCAGCATCATGCATTTTATTTGTGGTGGGTTCAAAGCTACCGGGGGTGCTGATGTGACAATTTTTTAGAGGGCGAGAATCTACAAGCTTTCCCGGCTTTACGACTATGGAAAACTTTATCATTCACTTTCATAAATCAGTCGGGGAAAATTTTATACATTCAAAATTGTGTTTGCTTTTTTTATTTGATTTGAACAATAAAATTATTGTGATGACCTCTTAAAAATGGACAAACATTTAAATTTCAAAGTGGTTAATTTTTTTAATTTTCCTGCAATTTAGAAGCATATAACATTTCTAATGTTTTGGGATTTGAAAAATACTTAAGACTGGTATTATCACATTAAGATAGTGACAATTATTTCCCATATATAATTTTATTCAGAGACTGTTGAATAGCTACAAGGTACCTTTACAATTTGTGGTACCTGAAGAACCATATTTATACTGTCAAATATTAAGAGGCGGTATTGGCATCAAGAAATATTATGGTAGATATACCAAAAAGCAGTTTTGGGCAAGGTTTATAAAATACACAGGTGGCCTCATGCTGGCTACGTGATGGATACGTGACGTATCCAGAAGAAATTCGTACATATCTTCAGACTGATTCAATTTCAAAATTCTTCGTATGACGTCATTTTTTTTTTTGGGCCATATCTATATTTGAAATACGCACATGATATGCCACAAGTACAACAGTGCACGACTGCACAATATACGGACGACATGGCATATTTAGTGCCCTAGGATACCTATTAATGTACTGAGGAAAGAATCCAGGAGAACCTGGAAAAAACCAATAAATAGTGCAAAAAATGGCAAGTTATTATGAACCCACTGAAATCTATAGTGGTAACGTTTTTATTGAGACAGGATCACTATACCATAGAGGACAAATTCAATAAAACGGGACGATTTTTCCCGTTCAACAAGCAATCCAATATCTAGGGATGCGTCTGGATTCCAAACTAACGTGGAAATACCACATTCATGGGTTTGGTCACTAGATTGCGAGGAAAGCTCAAAAAACTGAACCAACTATTATTAGATATTACACTACTCAACCATTGCACGAAAATTTTAATATATAAAATGTTAATAAGACCTATATGGACGTACCAGTGTGACCTGTGGAGGACGGCCGTGAAAACACGCATCCAAAAATACAAGTGCTACGAAATTGAATTTTAAGATTAATAACAAACTCTCTATGGTATGTGAAATATCCAGTGCTACATCAGGATTTACAAATCACACGAGTACAAGATGGCATCAGGATTGCCTATGTTCACCTGCACTCCAGCATGGAAGACCATGAAAACTCTCTTGTTAGGGAAGAAGCGTTTAAACCAGTGATTCCCAAAGTGGTCTATACCGACCCCTAGGGATCTATGACAACCTGCAAGGGGTCTACGTCAGCGAAAAAAAATTTGGGGGTACATGAAATGAAAATGGGGGTCCACGAAAGTGGATCTCAACACATACACTGATAGTACCTATTTACTTACATCATACTATCTTATAATATCAAATCATATACATTATTTATAAAAGTACCTATGTTTTTACTTTAAGGTCTTAATACTAAAATTCACTGCAGTTAGAAATTTACAAGAAATCAATACCAGGTAAGTAGGGGGTCTACTCAACACGGAAAAACATGGCAAGGGGTCTACGACACAAAAAAGTTTGGAGAACTCTGGTCTAAACCAATGATTCAAAACAGAAGATTGAAAAGAAAAAGATTTAAAGACAATCTAACTTAATTATGTATAAAAAGAAATCTCAAGAATTCTCTACCTAAACATTATATATAAATCTAATTGTTAAAAAAAAAATATTTCGTCCGGGACAGTTACTGAACAGTCACCGAATAACTATGTCATGTCAATTAGGCACTTTAGGTGCTTACTATAACAATGTGAGCTAAACAATGAGTCACTACGTGACAAAAGTAGGCAATATTAAAAAAAAATATTAAAAAATCCATGAATATTATTTTTTTTTAAAAATTTAACTAAACTATTTGATATAATAGCAAACAATATCATAATAGACCAAATTTTGATGTTGATAAATGAGTTTTTTTAAGTTCTAATTCGATAATTTTCATTTCTCCAACTAGTACCAACGAAGTATGACAAAAAAATTAACCAATAAAACGTTAAGGGGGGAAATAGTACTAAATGTGTGCCAGAAAATCGAAGAGCTGTCAAATAATTCCAATCAATCTTAATCGATCGGCCAAATACCCAAAAGTGCTCAAGAATTGTTAACAGAGTAAATTCTATGCTGGAAAATGGGTAATGCAAGATTCCTTTGCAGAAAAAAAGCCTTGGAAAAAACTAATATATTAAGGAGAAGGTCATATTATCGTACCTACTTTAATCGTCCAAATTTATTTCACCAGGTTACTCTTTATTTCAATTGTTACCACATTTACTAAGTGGTGAAAATTAAAAATTTAAGTGATGCTCAAAATGCATTTTTTTGATATTTTCCTAGCTAATCAATTGGTTTTTACTAATATGGCATTCAAAATTTGCACACTAGATGTCAAAACGTTGATACTATCGAGGCTGAATATATCATTGATTTAAAATCAATAGTTGGAACAAAATTTTGTTTTATTTGTACATTAAAAAACGACATTCTTTTCTGATATACCTAATAAATTAAATTATTGATGAATCTTAATATTCAACAACTAACACTTAATCAATAAACAATGTAGTTAGTACAAAGAACTATTAGAAAACCAAAAATTAACAATTAATTATTGGAAAAACATTATTTCCTTAGCTGAACTAGGATGCTCCTTTTGGACCTAGTACTTTGATTTTCTATTGGGTTCCTGGTCTCATTTTATTTTTTTCCTTCCCTCAATCAAATACCACACTTATATTAGTAAATTTTATTTATGTAGTAAATTGTAATCTCATATTCAATAAATGGAACTTCCCTAGCAGATTTACATTTCGTGAAGGTACTTTAAAGATCATGTCTGAAGCCTATGACGTGTATAACCAATAATTAGTTAAGGGGGAAATAGTGCCAAATGTATGCCAGAAAGTCGAAGAGCTGTCAAATAATTCCAATTAATTATAATCGATTGCCCTAATACCCAAAAGTGGCCTAAGACAATTAACAGGGAAAATTGAATTCTGTAACATGGTAATTCTAGACTCCTCTGCAGAAGAAAAGCTCTGGAAAAAACTAATTTATTAAGGAGGAGGTCATATTGTCGTACCCACTATAATCGCGCAAAGTTATTCCATAGGATTTCTATTTATTTCAATCGTTACCCCATTTACTAAGTGGTAAAAAAAATTAAAACTTAATTGATGTTCAAAATGTATTCTTTTCATATTTTTCTTGCTAATCAATTGATTTTTATTAATATGGAATTAAAAATTTGTACACTATACGTCAAAACGTTGATACTGATTATATAATTGATTTAAAGTCAATAGTTGTAACAAAATTTTGTGTTTTATTTGTATATTGAAAAAACCACATTCTTTTCCGGTACACCTAATATATTAAACTATTGATGAACCTAAATATTCAACAATCAACACTTAATTAATTAACAATGTGGCAAGAGCAATAAACTTTTGAGAAATCAAAAATTAACCATTAATAGTTGTATAAAAATTATTTCCTTAGCTGAACTAGGATGCTCCTTTTGGACCTAGTACTTTGATTTTCTATTGGTTCCTGGCCTCATTTTATCTTTTTCCTTCCGTCAATCAAATACCACACTTGTAGTACTAAATTTTAATTCTGTAGTAAATTATAATCTCACAATCAATTAACAGAAGTTCCCTAGTAGATTTACATTTCGTGAAGGTATTTTAAAGATCATGTCTGAAGCCTATGACGTATATAACCAATAATAAGTTAAGGGGGAAATAGTGCCAAATGAATGCCAGAAAGACGAAGAGCTGTCAAATAATTCCAATCAATTATAATCGATCGCCCAAATACTCAAAAGTGGCCAAAAACAATTAACAGGGAAAATGAAATTCTATAACATGGTAATGCAAGACTCCTCTGCAGAAGAAAAGCTCTGGAAAAAACTAATTTATTAAGGAGGAGGTCATATTGTCGTACCCACTATAATCGCTCAAAGTTATTCCATCGGATTTCTATTTTTTTCAATCGTTACCACATTTACTAAGTGGTAAGAAAATTTAAGGCTTACGTGATGTTCAAAATGTATTCTTTTGATATTTTTCTTGCTAATCAATTGATTTTTACTAATATGGTGGTAGTAAATTTTAATTTTGTTGTAAATTATAATCTCTTAATCAATAAATAGAAGTTCCCTAGTAGATTTACATTTCGTGAAGATGTTTCAAAGATCATGTTTTAAGCCTATGACGTAAATACGTGACGAATTTTAAATATAAATTTTTCCCTGCAACTTGTTTGAATTGCAAAGACTCGAAAATGAACGTACAGCGTAGCTGAAATCCATTAAAAATTTTAATTACGTTGATTAATTTTCACGAGAAAGTTGAGTCAAAGCAAATTCCACAGAAATTTTGACCGGAAAAACTAAGAACAATTCAATACACGTTTGTGATTTCATCAGGGGAAACATTGAGCTGGAAACGTGTATATGTAAATTAATGTTATTAATATTTTCGATAAAGTAAAAAGATTGCAATATCAAATTCCCAGTGATGATGTGCAGCGCGACTCGCTCATTATTCCTTCAGGAAATATGAAACTGATTAAAATTTCGATCTTGATAACATTTGCTCGCTGTAAACTATTTGCTGTGAATGGAGAAATGAGGGTGGAGAATGGAGAGCTTTCGGTTTTCAGAGCTTTCGTTCGTTCGTTATCTGCGAAATTATTTTCTTTAATAATACAACTTTATTAGTTTGAAAGCAATACACTTTCGATTTCCGCCAATCGGGAGTGTGGCAACATTCATTGCTTATCGCCGTTATTAACATTGGTTGAAGTGAACTTGGGGCGACCGAGCGGTCATAAGCTCGAGGCGTTTTTCTAATTCCCTGGGGAGTAATGGAACGCAATGTGGAGAAACGCTTTCAAACTCCCACGGATTCCACTACGTTTCCCTGGGATCACTCCAAACGCTTACCATTTGCCCACTCTTATTTCAACAGTTACGACTTTTACGTCATACTTTTTATCGTTTATCTAGTGAATTTTTTGGCCGAAAAAGAGGATTACTTATTCGATATGGAATTTTCTTGTTTCATGAAAAAAATTATAATTTTGAGACTTGCTTAATGGCTTTCGATGACTCAAAAGCTCAGAACTATTCAATTTTTGAAGTTTTTCCTTTTCCTAATATCTTTCAACTTCAGATGGTTCTCTATACCTCAACTAATACCCTCGAATTCATTAGTGTTACTCAGTGCTAGACTGACCTACCGGGATATCCTGGTGGGCCTACTGGCCCACAAATATAGTAAAGTTTTTTATTTTTTCTAATAAAATTATATTAAATTTTTCCCATTGTTACTTCTTTCATTTTAAATTTAACTTAATTTTGTAAAATATTCTTCGAATGTCACCATTTAATGTACCATTGGTCAGTGCTGGATTGGTCCACCGGAATACCAGGAATATCCTGGTGGGCTTACCGGTGCAATATCCCCCGTGGGCCTACTGGCCTACAAATATAATTAAGTGTTTTATTTTTTCTAATGAAATGAGCATTTTTACAATTGTAACTTCTATCTATTTCCATTTAACTTGTAAATTGTACTTTGTCTATTTCTCTTTGATAATTGTACTTTAGCAACAGGAGAAAATATCTGTTACCTAATATGAGAAATTTTAAAAAAATATTAAAATTGATATTGGTATTGTATAGGTAATTGTACTGATGGTGCAGTGAATATGCAAGGTACTTATAAAGGTCTTAATGCATGGTTAAATCAAGTTTCACCAAATCAAGTTCATACTTGGTGTTAGGCACATTTATTAAATTTAATTATTAATATATCATACAAAAGACCAAAGAAGCCATTTCAGTATTTGGTATTTTAGATACATATACGGTTTTTTAAAAGAATCTTATAAATAACTTTACCATTGGCTAAAATATAGTAAATTTAAATTTATTTCTACTATTGGAGTAATACGTTGGTGGGCTAAAAATAAGATACTAAGAAAAATGTTTGGTACATTTAATAGGACATCTGGAATTATATTTTTCATCGATGTTCTGCAGACTTTCTATGAAATCTTTATATCCGAAAAGTTAGACATAGAAAATAGACATCGAGGAAGCACTATTTCGACTGCGTCTCTAAAATTTGATATTATTTTATCAGATCAATTTTTTTTTTACGAATTTCTGAAAAAACAACAACTTTACCATCATACTTACAAACATCCTCTAGAGATATTGCAATTGCTTTGGTATGGTAAAAAATACGACTGATTTTTTTTTAATACAAAGAGATTTTAATACTGCATATTGAAAGCAGTAAATTTTGCATTGCCAAAATTGAAAGTATTGGCAAATTTGATTTCTTCAAAATTGATGACATGTAATGCTTAACAAATAAAAGAATAAAACAGATAATTCTAACGACAGATTTCATATAAGTGGGTATAATGTCATAATGAATGCAGTTACCAGTAACATAAATAAACGATTTTTTAAAAAAGATCATCTTTATAGTGATATATTCTATTTAAATCCAAATAAGTTCCTACAAACTTCAAGTATTAATAAACCTAGTCATATTTTTGAGTATTTAACCAATTTAATAAATCAAAAATTAAGTACAAATATTACGAAGGAAATTTTGAAAATTTAACTTATAGATTTTCAAGAAAAGTGGAAAATTTTAAAGTCTTATTTAGCAGAAGTGGACTGTTTTATGGTGAAGAATATGATGAAGAGATTAATACAGAAAGATCATACCAATAATGCAGAAATTGTATTGTATGCTGTTATAAAGTTTGGCAAAAATTTCATTTCGATGCATTTGCATACTCAAATTTATATTTAATGTACAAATTTGTTATTACATACTATATCATCAATGCAAATGTCTTATGAGAGATCATTTTTATAGTTGAAGTATATTATAAATCGACTTAGAAATTGTTTAAGTCTATGGTAAACATTTGGAAGCATTTATGCTCATGATGTGTGAAAGATATTCTACCAAATTAACGTTGACAATAAAAGAGTAACTGATATAAAGGGAGAAAAAAGTTAAATATTTAAATACTTGTATAATCAATAATGTTAATGTATTAATTTAAAAAATACTTTGTTTTATTGTTTCAACAAATAATTTTTTAAATTAATAATGTAACTTATTAATTTTTTTTAAGAAATTTATTATTGTGGGCCTACGTCACCCATATTTCCCGGGCCTAAATGTGTTTCCAGTGTAGCTCTGGTGTTATCCTCTATAAAGTCAACAAAATATTTCAAAAAGAAAAACCGAAACAGTAAACTTGAAAATCAGAAATGAGACTTCCCTTTTCTTATGGTGATAAAAATTCAAAAATCTGTAGGGTAGAGTGGGGCTTAAAGGACTGCCAGTATAAAGGTCCACCATAAGTATCTAAAATACTAGTGGCATATTGCTCTATTTAACTATAATGGTTGGGATGAAGAAATGTAAGAAGTATTTCTAGGCCACCCTGGCAGTTAAGCTACATCACAGATAGGAGATTTACGACGGTATCTCGATATTTTTACGAAAATAATTTTTTTAATTATTATTCTATTCGGTTTCCAGCAGTAATATTGCTTTGACTAGACTAAAACGTAATTTAATAGTATATGAGATTTAGTGGTATTTCAGGATTTTTTATTGGTTTTTGGCCAATTTAAATAGTAAACTAGTTATAACTTAGTAAAAACACTTGAACGTAACTTGGGGGAAAAGGTCCACATGGACCTTTTCCTTCCCCAGCCACGTGGAGGTTGAATTCAACGCAATCTTTGCAAGCAATGGACCCATGAAAACTTTAGTTCCAATCGAGGGTTCTTTTATTTCGTTTGTTATAATTGGGATTCAGGAAACAATAAGTCTGATTAAATTAAGATAAAGGTATAAAACAATATTACTTATATTACAATTAATGTCAATATTATTATAAAGAAAGAAGAGTTTTATGTTATGTCTGAAATGACTAATAAAATTTTCCAAATGAAGATCCAGAAATATTTCATTGATTCAAATATTGTTATTAATTCATAACATCTGTCAGATACTTAAAATAAATATAAGACCTTTTTGCTCCTTTGCCGTCCCTTTTTGCCCCTACTAAGGGGCAAAAAGAGACAGACGACAAGGTCTAGAAAAAATGTAAAATGACAAACTTCTATATAGATGATTCCGTTAAAAATTAAATTAAACATGGCCAGATATTTGTTTGTTTGGTTAGCATTATAGGCTTCAAATTAACAGGGTTAGTTTTCACAATATAATACGGAATAGTAAAATTGAACTTTTAAACCACACCCTACCCTATTCCTAGGCAAAATTTCAGCTATCTATGCTAGAATTCGTCATGAAAGTTCGTCTAAAACTAAGAAACCCCTAAAATTTTCTTAAGTTTCCGATTAGTTAAAACGATCAAGCAGAAAAATTTGAAATAAATTATTCATTTATTTTGGCAGAAAAAAAAAACCGTAGACGAATCATTTGATATGTTCGTGGATCTGTGATCTCTTTTGCATATAAACAGATTGCACATGCAATGCGCTCACGGATCGGATCGGTCTGATCGAACGCTTACATTGTCGTGAGTTTATGTAATGCACCGAGGGGGATGAGGGTTCTCCAGCAGGGGTGCGAAAACGAAGCATTTTCCACAGAATAGGATAATCGAACGTGGTGGAGGTGGTTTTCGTCGTGCTTCAAAGATAATTGGCAAAATGAAAAATACAAGCAAACGCTTTTCATTGAAAATCAATGATTTCTTAGACACCACCAACAACAATGCTAAAGCTTTCCCGTTTTTGGTGCAACAAATTTGCATTTTTTTTTTTGAGTCAACTATTAAAAAATAAAAATTTTAATATTCTGCAAATATTCTATAACCAATTGAGCATTAAATTGTAGACGAAAACTCAGGTTTTTAAGATCCATTAGATGTTTTATTTTCCAAATTCGTTACGTTTCGCTATTTGGTTACAACTTCATCAAGGATTTTGGATTACTAAAACGTTTACGTTTCTAGAAGAGTTTAATTTAAAACCGAAACGTTTTTGTGATTCAAGATGCCTGATGAATTTGCAATAAGCAACGAAACGTAACAAATTTGGAAAATATTTCATCTAACGGATTTTAAAAATCAAAGTTTACTTCCTTAATTTAATAAAAATCTGAGTTTTATTATCTCTTATTGAGCATGTATAGAAATTTGAACTTTAAAGTGTGTATACAATATATAAAATATATTTCAGTCCAATTTATAAACATAAACTTGAAGAGAAGTTCAAACAAAAATATTCGTGACATATTACCCAGATACATATTTCGATTGCCAAGCAATCTTCATCAGTGGTCATCAAGTAGTTTGGATCACTCCGTAACTGCTTTGTGATGATTCACAAAAAGATTCACTCAAGAAAATTTACATTACTAAATTGACTATCCAAATTGATCGAAGATAGAACGGGGAGGGAAAAGAATACAAAAAAATCAATACAAAGTAAAAATAAGATATACTGTGAATCATCACAAAGCAGTTACGGAGTGATCCAAACTACTTGATGACCTCTGATGAAGATTGCTTGGCAATCGAAATACGTATCTGGGCAATACGTCACGAATATTTTTGTTTGAACTTCTGTTCAAATTTATGTTTATAAATTGGACTGAAATATATTTTATATATTGTATACACAGTATAACTGTTCAAAGTCAGCGAAAAAATCTTATTTTGATGAACTTTAAACTTTTTAAACTAATATAAGATGTAAACTGCACCATGAAAATGGTCTATTTTCTTAAAGATATACCAAAAATATAATTCTGGCCGATAAAATAAAAAACTATTGTAAATTTTTGAGCTTTTATTGATATTAAAACATCTATAATTACAGTTTGTGATTTTTCAATCCGAAGGGCATTTTTATCTTAAAACTTTTGAACCAGCACCGTAAATAATTTTAACAATATATATATTATAAAATACAATTAAATGCTCTACAAAAAGTGCCAAATTGTAGATTTTCGTCAGGCCAACCATTTCTTTCTAATTGAGTCTCAACTACTTTAGAGTTTTGAAACTAAAAGACGAATTTAATTTCAGAAAAGTTTTTCATTTATATTTTTGAAGAAAATTAAATGTTCTACAAAAAAGATCTCTAAGCGTTTTATGATATATTTACTTTTCTAAAAGCTGTTCATGGTTCACTTCAAATCCAACTTTTGTTATTAGAATTCAGTTAAACTAATAGTAGATCAATCTTTCCAATATTAACAAATAGAAGGATATTTTCTTCCCTTACTTCAACTACAAATATTTTATAGATTATTTTAAAACTTTTTTAATTACCTTTTTAATGATATATAACTCGTCTGTCTTAAGTAAAAATTGTTTGTTTCATCCCTACGGAATTCCTTCCCTTATTATTTTTTGGGAATGATAAGTAGCCTAACATGTGAGGGAAATTGTGGTGTATCTTAATACCAAATTTTATTAAATTCGGTTGTTCTATTCTTTAGTTAAATCGAGACACACAGACAGACAAAAATTTTAAAAATGTTAAATTTGGAATAAGGGCCTCTTGAAACAAATATTTACCCTAAAATTGGGTTCAAAATCGAAATGTACAGACAGACGTAAGGATTTTATATATTAGTATAGATATACTTCTCTAAAAGCTATCCATGGTCCAATTCAAATCCAATTTTTGAAATATTAGAATTCAGTTAAAATAATAGTAGATCAATCTTCCAAATATTAACAAATAGAAGGATAATTTCTTCCCTTACTAATCAAGAAATAGTTCAGGAAACATTTCTTTAAAAACATTGAAAAAAAGAACTCTAATCCCGTCATTTATACGACATAAACTTACGAATCACGTATAGACAAATTTCCAAATTACGGGTCACTAACGTGAACCTGATGGGGTTGCTAATAGCATGGTAATTGATTCAGACGCGCATTCCCCATTCAGAAGAAAATTCATCGTCTCGTACAATGTCTTTTGAACCGAATTTATTAATTTAAGATCATTTACGTGAAACGAATTCAACAATAATTAACGACCGCTGAAATTTATTTCCATGTTGGTACTGAAATATATTTATTTGATTAATTCCACCAACTATTGGGTAGGTACATGGGGCCACCAAACGAGAGAAGAAATTTTCCGTTAACGGCAATATAAAAGCCTTAAAAAGACCATCATTATGGGCGACGAGGAGGAAGAATAGTGAAGAGTAGTGGAGTGGAATTCCGAGTGCTGTGAACCGATTGCCATTTAATTGCTGTGTAGATAAGGGCGTTCGAAAAACACTAATGATTATAAACGTTTATAACAGCCTTCAATTCCGTACGAATGCACTACACTTATCAATATTGATTTAAAATATTTAAATTAATGAAAAAAAAATGTTTCAAAAATTTTCCATTCAAATGATTATTATGTATGTGCTTTAAAATGCATCCTCATTATTCCAAATATTGCAAGTTTCAAGCACTAAAATCCATATAAACTTTGTTCCAATTATAATTTCATTAACATTTCGAAATCCAACTCAAATAAAACCATCCACATATCTCTCGGCTTCATATTTTAATATGGATGTACCATAAGTTTCCTAATGAAATTTTCAAATAATTATTAAATTATTAAAATAAATTTCACACCCGAAAAACATGCTGTTCAACAATGTGTTTTCATTTGAATTAATCATTCAAGTCTGACATTTATCCTCCAAGTCGTTTTCTTTCCCCAAACGCAAAGTTCTTACCACTTTAAATTAAATAAAAATAAATAATAAAGAACTAAGTGGAAAATGATGAGTCAGTACCGCCGAAACTACCCCCTGCTGTAGTCGGTCGGTTGGCTAAAAGGCACAGGAAAAAAAAAATTAAAAAGGGGTGCGTGCGGCGTTAATCTGAAAACTCAATCAAACTTTTCATACAAAGAGAAAATTCGCCCCCGGATAATTTTTTACCCTGCAAAAGTTTTAAATAGTTGTGAAAAATAGTGATTTTTCTTCTTTTTATATGTGCTCTAATGAAATTATATATACATTTTATACGATACATTGTACAAAGTGAACGAATAACGAGTGAAAAGAAACGAAAAAAAAAAAGAAAAGGCTGGCAGGAAAACGAGAGCTTTTCTCGCAAAGATTTAAACACAACAAATTATAAAATAAAGTGAGAAAAAAGAGAGGAGAGAGAAAGAGAAAACGAGTGGAAAAACTTTTGAAAAAAAAAACTTTTCTACAACACGGGCAGAAGTTAAGAAAGCTTAGATTAAAAAGTGTCGCATAGTTTATTAAATTTTTGATTAAATTATTTTAATAATTTATATTAAAGTTATTTTATTCTTAAATTAAAGGTTGAAACCAAAAATATTTATTTTTAATTAATGTCAATTCCTTATATTTTCCTTACCATAAATAATATGTAGGCTTTTAAAGCTTTTTAAGTCACCTAAATCGTTAAAGTTGGAAATTTTAATATTAACTTTACTAACCAAAAATTTAGGATAAATAAGTAACTATCTATTAAGATTGGATATTAAAATGAAATCTGGTTTTTTTAAGAATTGCCATCTATTTTTCCCCAACTGAAATAAACAACTACAATATAGTTAACTTATCTTTATCCTAGATCAGGATCTATAGATGCTGCTTGGATGGTTTATACAAGGTACATCACATTTAAAATTAAAAAAAAATCTAAACAAAATTATTTATACATATTGATTCAAAAAAAAATGTGATTGTTTTTTCTTAATTATATCGAAAATATTGTTGGGAATGACAAAAAAAAATCCTGTGAAAGTTTAAGCTCTTAATATTAATATTAAGAGGTGCCGCATCGCAAATTTCGATTTTCCATTTAAATAACATGGGAACAATATTCTCTTGCACTTTGGAATTTTATAGCTCACGTCGATGACAGTATTTCGGAATGACCAAGGTATATTCTTGTAGAAAATTGAACGATCTATAAAAAAGGTTGTCTTACAAGTTTTTGATATATTTATTCCTTCAAAAGTTATTCGAGGTCAAAGTTGACGTAAGAGAATTTTTTGACGCAACCATCAATTTTATGAACAAAATTTATAAGACATATTTCGAAGAGCACTTTTTTTTCTAAAACTTATCTATATAAAAGTTTTTGATATTTTTCACAGGTCCTAAGTTATTTAATTAAAATAAAAAAAAGGGAATATTATTAATTTAAAACAATAAAATTACGAATATTTTCAGTTTAATGCAAATAACTTAGGACCTGTACAAAATATCAACAACTTTTTAGAGATAAGTTATAGAAAAAAAAGTGCTCTACAAAAAATGTCCTAAAAAATTTTCTCATAAAATTAATGGTTGCGTCAAAAATTTGAAAAAATATTAAAATTTCTTTTTAGTTCAACTTTGAACTCGAATAACTTTTGAAGAAATAAATATATCAAAAACTTGTAGACACCTTTTTTGTAGATCGTTTAATTTTCTACAAGAATATACCTTGGCCATTCCGAAATATTGCCGTCACCAACGTGAGCTATAAAACTCCAAAGTGCAAGAAAATATTGTTCCCATGTTATTTAAATTGAAAATTGAAATTTGCGCTGCGGCTCCTCTTAATATTAGTATTAAGAGCTTAAACTTTCACAGGATTTTTTTTTGTCATTCCCAACATTATTTTCGATAAAATAAAGAAAAAAAAAATATTTATATATATTATAAGATAAATATTTTTTTTAAATAAATCCTGAGATAACAAATGCCATTTGCCAAACTAAACATAAAGCATTGGATCAAAATTAACTGAACAAATTAGATGGCAGTTAAAATCTAACGTGGAAAACATACAGATCTAAAAAATTAACACAGTTTAAGATTCACCATCGTAATTTTAAATGATCGATTGATTCGAGATCATATTGGGATCTATCTCGATCTATAGCGAGATATTAAGCCTTGAATTGATTTTTCTGTGAAATTTTTGCCGATCATTGATTTAAACTTATTAAAATCTTTTTTTCTTTCTCTGTAATATTATAAAATTCAAGGCTTAATATCTCGTTTAATATTGATCTTCGCGATTTGGTCTACAAGAACTTTTTTGTAGGAAATCAAATTCTCTACAAGGTTTTTATTTATAATTTTTCCGTAGCTCTTGGTATTTACGAGATAAATGCAAAAAAAAACGCGAATTTTATGGAAAAATCAGGTTCAGTGGCCCGTACTACCTCACCGGTGTGAGTTACGACTTTGTCGCAATGAGCACTTTTGTAGAGCGTTTAATCCTGAGAAAAAACCATCTTCGGTAAAACCGATCCCATGAAATGCCACTGAGTTATAAAAATTTAAAAATAAAAAATCAGAGTTTCCGTGTATTTTCAATGGGAAATCTCTACACGTCTTGGTCGAGGACTTAAAATTAATATTAAAGGCTCTAACTTTCAGAGAATTTTTTTTTTTGGTATTTCCATCAAAATTTCACGATGGGGCCAAAAAAAAAATCACCCTAATGAACACCCTAGAAGAAAATAAAGCATATAAAGCACACAAATAAGATCCAAATAACATCCTTAATGACAAATTACATAAAACAAACAGCCTATATGAAATTTGTTTACAACTGACAAAATAATTATTACCTGATTATAACAGTCAAAAACTGTTGAAACGCGTCGTAATAAAGAAAAAATTGAGTCATAAGACTTATATTATTATTCATTTATTATTCAATTTTCCTTATTAAAATTAAGAAAAAGCTTGGATGGAAAATTATCTAAAAAGAATACTTTAAAACTTCAAACTAAAGTTTATACTAAAGACTAAAACATTACTAAGACGTGAAAAATTGATTAGGAAAAATTATCCTTAATACTTAGTGATTGCATCAAACATTTCTTCTTTTTTTTTTACTTTATTGCCAGTTTGTTGAACTTTAAATGGAACTTGTACGGTGTTGGAAATAGGCTTTAATAGGGCACTATTTAAACAGGAGGCAAAAACGGAAAAAGTTAAAAGATTAACTGCTTGACTTTCATAACATTAAATGAAGTAAAAACTTGCTCAACTACTCCTTTATAAATGAGTTCATTATGAGTTGGAAAGTTTCTTGTTCCCCATATACATAATAATATCAAGTTTCGCCAGTAACGATACAATTTCTGTGCAAGTAGTAAATGTGGAAGAAACGAGTCCGAGGCGTATAAGCAGCTTTTAAATCCCATAAGGCGATTAGAACTGAGTGCTGAGCATTATTTCAATTTTGAAATCTTCGCTTGAATCATTTTAATTATTTAAATTTAAAATATTTAAAACGTAAACTTGAGTTTTTACGATGTTTTATTTTTTTTTCCAAATGCTTAGATTGAATTTAATGTGAAGCTGATAATTTCCACCCTATCCATCTTGTGAAACGTAATGTCCAACTGATTAAGGTGACGTATGATGGAAATACATGCAATGTAATAATATTACTTGTTGGAGAAACGAAAAAATTCTTACATGGTAACATTTTAATGCGGCACGCAAGCTTTTGTGTGTGCTAATGGTTTTTGCGTCTAATTTACAGATTATATATTTTTTTTTTAATTTAATATAATTCCTATAAATCTTTTCGCCTCGACTCGACTAAATTTTGGCAAATCTTTGGTCTCAATCTTTGTTATCTGCCAAACCGAGACTATTTTTTTTGTAATTTAATTTTTATTGCGGTAAAAAAACGCCAAATTGATTCATACACTGTAAAATGAGGCGTCGCAAATTTCCTTTTTTTTTGTAATGCATAGTTTTCGGTTTTGTCTGTTAAATATCTCTTGTAAAATTAATGCCAACGTAAAAGAAAATTAATGTATCGATTGGAAATTTATTGCTCTTTCTTCAAATAGTTTGCTTCGCAAAGAAATTCTCGTAAAAAAATAAAGAATTTACGACAGAAAATGAGTTATGAAAGTGAGTTCAAAGTAATTGGTAGACTTTGAATTTTAAAATTTTGTAATTTATACAAAGAAATTCAAACTTTATCCTTTCCTTTATGACAATTTTTCTTTGTGAAAATGTTTGACAAAAAATGGACTTTTACAGAGAATTAACATAAATTTAAATATCACTCTTCTTCAAATCCCTATTGAAATTAATTAAAATATATTTTTTCTTAATCTATTCCAAAATTATTAAAATATTTGGAAAACTTCAAAAGATTGTAAAAATACATTATAGGTGAAAGGTAAATAATTACTTTATAGAAATCAAAAATCAAATACCAGAAAAAAATAATTCCATTTCAATAAAAAAAATTATATCAATTGTGGGTCCCTTTCTTTCGTCAAAATAAAACTTTAAAAAACTTAAAAAAATATGTTTATTTGTTGTCATTTTTAAATGCTATCGTTTGTTATTAATAATGAAATCTCTATAGGTCAAACTAAAGTAATATATAAGAAAGAATTCCAATCCTTTTCGTGACAAGATGTGACAAGAGGGGGGGGATCTTCAAAAAAATTTATATTAATATTTCTTTCGACTATTTTTCTTTTTCAATTTTTATCAAGATAAAAAGTCACTCATTTCGTATTTAGTAAATATCAAATATATAGAAATTTGTGTACTTTTAATTGAAATTATCATATTCAGGGGGGCAGTCTTAGTTTTGTGACGAAATATTTCTAGAGGGGTCACAGAAAGTGTGACACAGCGTGACAATGGGGGGATGTTGTTCCCCTTCGATTAAGCTTAGCATGATTCCACTGCAATTTTTGGCTAATTTTTTTCGTTCGTCCCATAAGTTCAATTTTCCAACAAAAGAGTTCGTTTCGATTATTTATACAAGATGACTTTACGCGAGAAAATTCACGACAGCAAACACGCCAACATATTGGCAACATTTACGTAACTTTTCCCCCATAATTTCAGTGTGTATATATTTCTCTGACAAAATCCAAGTGAAATTCTTCAAGAAAATAAAATTCCAACATTTTGTGACGACAACAACGTGGCCGTAATAATTTTCCGTTTTGCATAATATCCGTCCATTTACATACATAACATTTAGTCTTTAGTGCACAGGGGGAACACATCGGGGAGTTGAGGAGCTAAATTAAAAATTCCCAGAACTCCATTCTCGCAAACACGGTCCACCTGAACAACGAGCGAGGCGTATGCCTTAAGTTTTTATTTGCAATATTGCACAGAAAAAGCTCCTTATCCCAAGCACGCCATCCCCATCGTCACGTCGTTGTTCCCCCGGGAATTTCCACTCATAATCTTGACGTGGTCATTGTGCACAAAAATGCGATAATTTCGCAATACGTTTCACTAATTGCCCCTTCTGGGGTGGGACTTTATTAAAAAAATTACGCAACGTGACGACAAAAAAAGCACATAAACTATGTACAATGTACATTGTACATACCGACCGGTGACGAAATAAATTTCCAGCAATTACGACTGACTTAATAAAACGTCGCATACCTTTACTCAAATGAATCATTTAAATTAAATTATATTTGTTCTATGAATAATTTGTAACACACTCATTTCATTGTGAAATTATCAAACATTTCTTATCATCTTTTCCCCAAAGTCAACAAATCGTCCCTCTCCCCATCTAACAATTTCAATTATAAAAGTAAAATAATAAAATTTTGGACTCCAAAAACTATAGAACACTAAACGATACTTAACTCATTCGATTGCATCCGAATATATTTCGAATTCGACTGAAATTTGAATTTATTCAAACGATAAAAATTAAACACAGCAATTGAATTGAGAAACGAAACGAAACACAAAACGAAAATGGAGTGTGGCATAAATGGACTGGATATAATGTTCGATTTTATTTCATTACATTGATTGCGATAATGTAGTCGATAAATATTTTATAATGTTTTAATCCGTTTATCGAAATTATTGCCAAATTAAAAATATAATATTCAATTGAATTTTTTATCTCATGGCTGGATGATGATGATTCGATTGATTTAACCCTGCATGCAATGGTGGATATATTATGCAGATGGAAATAAATGGGTCTGATGAGAGATATTATGCATATTTGAACAATAAGAAGAATTGATTTATATTGGCATATTTTTGTTAATTTTATAATGAAAGCATTTATCATAAAATTTAGGTCAAAAACTAGCTCTATAAAAATTTCAGTAATCAATTACTAAATCATTTGGTTGATCTAATATTTCTTAAATTTGTTTAGAATGAACTGAAGAAATCAAAGAATATATATATATCAATTGCCAGAACAGTGATGGCAAATAAGAAGACAATTCAGATTGTTTAAGATTGTTTTTTTTCTATTTAATATTTTTACTATTCAATTAGCTACGTTTCGTTACGTATCGTAACTTCATCAGGCTTCTTGGTTCACAAAAATAGAATATTTTCAATTTAAATTCAATAAATTTCATAAATAACTAGCTGATCCCCGCAATTTCGTCTGCGTAACGTAGGTGTAGATTATATTTTCTTTTTAGACTTGCCATTTGTAGTGGTATGTGAAAATTTTTATTTTTCTTATTTGTTTTACGAAAAACATAATCATACTTAAAAATGAACCAATGATTGTGAACTGGAGCAATTATATATTCTGCAGACAAGCATAATGGAAGCAATTTTTTGTCATATTTCATTATCATCAATAAATATATATATATATATATATATATATATATATATATATATATCTTCTATGCTAACTCTTCTTCGGTATTTAGAACAATTTGAAAACCAATTGTTGTTATATGACAAAAAATTGCTTCCTAAATGCTTTTTAGCAGAATATATAATTGCTCCAGTTCACAATCATTGGTTCATAAAAATTAGATTTTAAAAAGTTTGATTGTTGAAAAACAAACAAAAATTAAAAACCGCCTCTATGGTATTTGGTATAAGTACCTACTACCCAAACTTTCATACTAATTAAGTGAAATGACGTTATTTAAAATGCTGTTGTTAAAATTATATAACAAAAACAGAAACTTATTATTAATTCATTATTTATTTATTAATTACACTTAGTAAATTCAAAATTTCGATTGTTGATTATCTCTACATTTTTTCAAAGAAACTTAATCATCCCAATTCACTCTTTTAGGGTAGGAATTTTCCAAAAAAAATCTTTACACATGCCTACTTCTTATAAGGAATACACCGAATATTAAAATTTCTCTGGCAGAGGAAATATATAATTACACGATTTTATGTATGCACGGTTTTAAAAACGTATATAATTTAAGCTTTATTAATACAATTATTCTTTTTACTACTACTGTTACTTTTTTCCTATGTCCTATGTCCTTTCCCTAGTTCTTAGCTTTCTGCCTACTAATTTTCAGTCAAATCGGTTAAGCCGTTCTTGAGTTATAAATAGTGTAACTAACACGACTTTCTTTTATATATATAGATTATATCATCTAGTGATGACAAAATTAAGAAAAGTAAGGAAAAGTATTTTTTTTTTAATTTTTAGCAGGAAAGTGGACATGAAAAGATGTAAATTCATATACTTATAATTAATTCTGCGACGTTTCGGTCCTTTTTAAGAATTAATTATAATTTAAAACGAAAGCCAGAAGTCCTTTATCAAGGAATCCCGGGGTTCCACGGAACAATTAGTCATATGACTGTAAAATATTCGTAAAATTCGTAAAATTTTCTTGCCAAAAGTAGTAATTAGAGTTCAACACCGATGTCAACGCTGATATCATTGGCTATCTAAAATATTTACTTTTACACTAATATATTTTATAAGAGCTTTTGGTATGCTAAAATATCCATGATCCTTTAAACTTTCATCAGGTTTTTAGCACGAAAAAATTTTAGGGAAAACAAGATTTAAACATACATAAAGCAAAATATACAGAAGGACTTAAAAATCGTCTTTTTTAAAAGGAGGATAGAAAAAAAGATGCCATAATACTTTGTGGAACTCGGTACGTCGTAATTATAAAAAAATTATTATCATATGCCCTTTAATTTCAAGGTCCAAAACAGGGAAGATTCCTACTAAATATTTCTATCCAAAGATTTATCCAAACAACTGATGTTCCACCATTTGTAATTGCCAAGAAGAAACGGGAGAGAATCAACAAATTTCCTGTTATGCTAATTTTAAACTCTTTGTTTCTTCTTTTAATTATAAAGACCTTTCAAGCCAAAGTATTCATTAAAACCCCATTAAATAAAGGCAGTGATATTTTTACAATAAAGAGGCACTTTCGGTTGACCAAATAAACCAAAATCGATTTTCTAATTTCAATTTATATTCAATAATGTAAATATTAAATTTAAGTAATCATAGACATTGGTTTCTAATATATTTGGGGGTATATAAACGAGATTTTTTTGTAAATCCAAAAGAAATTCTAAATATATGTTTCCATTAAAATTAAGGACTCCATTACGACTTTAACTAGACCAATTAGAAAAAAATATGTCATAATTTTTTGTGGTATTCGGTATGTTGTAACTTTAATAATTGTTATACCATATGCCCTTAAATTTAAAAGTCCAAAAGAACGAAGATTCCTACTATTTCTATCCAAAGATACTTTAAAATAAACAATCAAATACTTGATACTCCAACAATTGGCATGACCAAGTAAAAAATATTATTTTAATTTTATGCTGTTTATTTTTTCTTTTAATTATAAAGACCTATCAAGCCATTAGTATTCATTAAAACCAATTCAATAAAGACAATTTAATATTTTTAGAATAAAAAGTCACTATTTGTTGACCAAATAAACCTAATTTGAATTTATAGTATCAATTTATGTTCAATAATGTAAATATTAAATTTAAGCAATCAAAAACATTAATTTCTAATATTTTGGGGTTTGTAAACGGAACTATTTATAGGTCCCAAAGAAATTCTAAATATGTGTTTCCATTAAAATTAAGGATTCCATTACGACTTTAACTATACCAAATAGAAAAAAAGATGTCATAATTTTTCTAGTATTCAATATGTTGTAACTTTAACAATTGTTATACCATAAGCCCTTAAATTTAAAGGTCCAAAAAAAGGAAGATTTATACTATTTCTATCCACAGATTTTTTTAAATAAACAATCAAATACTTGATACTCCATCAATTGGCATGGCCAAGTGAAAACTATTATTTTAATTTTTTGACTTTTCAAGCCAAAGTATTGATTAAAACCCATTAAATAAAGACACTATTTTTTTTACAATAAAGGGACACTTTTGGTTGATCAAATAAATCAAAATCGATTTTCTAATTTCAATTTATATTCAATAATGTAAATAATAAATTTAAGCAATGGTTTCTAATATATTTGGGGGTAAATAAACGTGACTATTTTGTAGGTCTCAAAGGAATTCAATATATAAGTTTTCATTTAAATTATGGGTTCCATTAAATAGTATTAAATAAATAGGGCGAAAAAATGGGCGGAAAAATCAGTTGGGTTGTTAAAACTTAAGTCCATTTTCCATGGCGCATTGGGAAATTGTAGAATAACGGTAGATATAAAAACTTCTGTAATAAACAAAGCATGCAATAAACATGAAAATCAGACTCACCCATGTGATGACATTGAGGGAAAACAGCGTATACTTAATGCACCCGATATGCTTCTCCAGCTTCCCGATTTGGATCTGGTCCATATCGTTCGTGGCTCCCATATTCGACGATGCAATTATACCCGACACAAAACCGTAAAAGTCACGTAATAAGTCCTATTCGCGACTCACAAAACTATGCACTCACCACCCGAAAAACCGAATATTAATATCAGTCGCACTGTCGAGGAAAATTAACCGAAATTAACATAAATGCAACGTGAGTTTAGATATAGGTATAGGTATACCGTCACTGGAAATTCAACCGTTAATTTGAGCTCGTGATAACAACCTGACTCGAAATATTCGAGGTAATGATTTAGATATGTGAATGTATGTGGTTTCAACACAAAGAGATTTTTGTGCCTTTATCATACAAGTGACATAGTTGATAAGAAATAAGCGTACCTAAAATAGTAACATTTATCTACATTAATTAGATATGACTAATCATGACAAATTTTCATTACCGTTTAATCATAACAAATTTTCGGTCTTCTACCATGGAGTATTCGATTTTTTTTCTTCACCTTATCAAGATTTCCATCCGATGGTAATTATATTGTGTTAATGGGAAAATTAAAACCATCGCCGCTCATGTATTTATCGCAATTATACAGTGTAGATTAAACTTAAGCGTTATCATTTTGTTATCACATAATAATTTCAAAATAAGCCTCACCGCGCCTATTTTCACGGCGACAAGTTATTGATTTAGTCACCTGAATAACCATCGTTATCAGTTTCCATGAACACCAATTGATGGGGTCGCGGGGGGTACGGGATCGAGATATTCGGATCTAATTTGAAATGGAAATGAATCCCATCTTGGCTGCTCTACATGCCGGCAATGCCTCAACACTGATAAGACAGGCATATTTATGGCAAACATTCCATCCAATTAACAGGTGAATCATCAATTGCAGGTGATAATCCAGAAATTTTCCCCAATTTATAATAATAATTTTTCGGTACATAGATTTCGACGGAGTTCATTAATAACTCTTGATAACTGGCCAATTCTGAAACAATTAATATTAACTTTCAATTGCGTTTCATTTATTCATCGAAAATCTATTTTGCACCTAATTTCATGTTAATAATCGTGACATTACCTTGGAGTTTTAGAGTTCCGAAAATGTGAAAATTTCGATTTATTTTTCTTGAAAACATCTTTGGAAAACGTAACAATGACTACAAATCTTGAAATCACAAGTTTTCGGAGTAAAAACTTTAAAAATTGCCATTTAATTAACATAGAATTGCATTGAAATCACCTCGAATAAAATTCACGATTCACTTATTTTTCGACCTTCAAGTGTTTTTGAATTTGAAGACGACACATTTCCACCTCTCATGCCCCTTTGCATGCCCAGATCGCACGAAAAACACGACCGCTAGAGCGATTTTATTGCATTAATTTACGGAATATCGATTAAAATTTTAAAAGTTACGAAAATGTGAAAATTTCGATTTATTTTTCATCAAAACATCTTGGGAAAACGAAACAATGATTAAATACCACAATTAAGTCTTAAAATCACAAATTTTCGGAAAAAAATCTTTAAAAATTGTCATTTAATTAACATAGAATTGCATTGAAATCACCTCAAATAAAATTCACGATTCACTTATTTTTCGACCTTCAAGTGTTTTTGCAATTGACGAAGACACATTTCCACCTCTCATGCCCCTTGGTATGCCCAGATCGCACGAAAAACACGGTAGCTGGAACGATTTCGTTGCATTTACGGAATATTGATACAATTTTAAAAATTACATGGAAATAATAAAATATTTTACCGAGACTTGACCTTGGAATCTTTTCCGTATTAAAATATTCTCGTATTATGATGTTAATGTTAAATATCAAAACTGTTTTTCAGAGAATCAATTGATATTAAATCAATAATAGGATTATGAAAATTAAATTTGAATTTCGTCCCTTTTTGTTCTCAGTTTAGAGAAGAAGATCCCAAACTTTTGTTGAATTTGATTTTTGATCCATAAGGAATGAATCCTGAAGGAACTAATACCCGCAATTTCGCCTACATGGCATACAAATTTGGATCAAATAGTCTTCCTGCTTAAAATGAGTGAAAAATTTCCGATTTTTAACTTTCTTTTTCCTCATCAATATTAAAATTATGAAAAATATTTTTTTTCCCTTTTTGCTTTCAATTTAGAGAAGAAAATCCCAAACTATTTTTGAAAATGATGTTTAATCCATAAGTTATTATCTGAAGGAACTAATACCCGCAGTTTCACCTACATGGCATACAATTTTTGAATCAAAGAATCTTCCGGCTTGAAATGAGTGAAAAATTTCCGATTTTTAATTTTCTTTTACCTCATCAATAATAAAATTATGAAAAATAAAATTTGAATTTCGTCCCTTTTTGTTTTAAATTTAGAAAAGAAAATCCCAAACTTTTTTTTTATTTGATTTTTGATCCATAAGGAATGAATCCTGAAAGAACTAATACCCGCAATTTCACCTACATGGCATAATAATTAAGATCAAATAGTCTTCCTGCTTAAAATTAATTTCCATTGTTCCAGACATTGCGACATTATTCTAGATTAATCTTTTTTTTTTTTTGGTTTTAGATTACTAGGAGCATTGAAATCGTGGGTATGGTCACGTGCCAATTTTTTGAGACCCCCCACTTCATCAACTGCTAATTTTTGAAATTTTTAACTTTTTTAATTTTTAATTTTTTTCTGTATTTTTAAAATGTTAATAAATAACTGATAAAAAATGGATACTAAAACTATTAATTAGCTATTTTTTATGACACTTCAAAAATTACCTGAAATTCATGCCTCTAGACTAGAATACTCCCTTAAATGACTGGACAATTTCTGCCGGTTTTGGCTAGCTTGTTTATAATAATCGTCCCAGTAACATGGAAATTCTCTGGAACTACGTTCCAATGCTCGGAAAAGTGTACGAAAATTTCAAGAAAAGGCTTATTGGGAACATGAGCTTACAAGGACCGGGAATAAAGCAAAAAATAGTTTAACTTCATATCAAAATCCCTCTATCAGTGATAGAGGGATCCCTCCATCCTGTATAAACCTTTCTTCGTTGAAAGAAAAATTCGAAACATTTATTCTCCCTTTTAAAACTACATAAGTGCGTCATTATTGTGTTATATCGCTATTCTCAATCTTTCGCTCGTTGAAAGATTTCATTTTGATAAAAAGAAGTCCTTGACCTTGCAAAACTACTACGCCGAAGAGCTCGGATATGGTGATCAGTGATTTTTTTTTTTCAATAAATTTTCTAGCCAAAAGATTTGAATTGACATTGGATGAGTGCAAATTTTTTCAAATTAAGATAGATGATTGTGTTTTGGTGAGGAAAAAGAAAAGCGGGTGGTAGAGTAGTCAAACTGTAATTTATCAGAATGGGAGAGAAAAAGAGACACATCTGCGTTGGGAAATGAATGTGGCAAGAGGTGGAAGATTATACCATTCATGCAAACATTTTTGCAGGAAATGCGCATATTATTATCGCATTATTTACATATTTGAATTATATATCACATTTATTTGATTAAAAACTTTTTTTTCGCAGCTTTCTTTTGATGAAATATATTGGCAAAGAAAAATGCCGGTGGTTGTGACTTGAAAGTATAAAATGAAAAGTTTCTTGTCTCGGTACCTACATTTTCATGGAAATGAAAAATTCGAATTTTCATTGCGAAAAAAATGGGAAAATTTTTTGATTAAAGTTTTTTTTTTCGGTGAGAAATATATTTTTCTTTGTCCAAACATTTACTTGCTATGGCAGTCGCATCACTAGGGTTGGTGTCACCCAGTGCGGTAACTCATGGTGTCACCCCCCCACACGAGACCCCATAGACATACAAAATCCTTAGCAATATTCATAAATAAAGGTCCAAAGGCGATAGAAGAAAAAATAATTCATGGTGGATTGGTAAAAGATTGTAAGAAGTTAGGATGTAAGAACTAAGCAGAAAACATGTTACATTTTTAATTGTTAATTCTAGGTATACTAAATTTTAAGTCATATTAAATATCGAGTAAATCATAACTTCCCTTTTCTTACTTTTAGAGCTGCAAACTTGTTAATTACTTCATCAAAATCAACTCCTTTTGGCAAATCACATTCAACTAATAATATTGCAAGATCAGAAAGCCTTGACTGTCCCATAAGGGTGTCCGTTATTTCCCTAATTGATTTTTTACAGCGATCGCCCCCTGAATTTTTAATTTAAGATATAAAAAAAAACTATTCAACACAATTAAGCTCTTTATTTCTTGATTAAACCGTGCCGGAATCATGTTACTTCTACCATTTAAATAACATGGCATTATTTGACTTTTTACTTTTAATTTTTTTTCTCAGAAACAAATGAGTCAAAAGATCTAAGATTAAATTATTCTGACGTAAAATTTAACGCTCTACAAAAAAGATTTCTTATGAATTTTCGATTAAATCACTTCATTAAAAGTTATTCAACATTTAACTTGTGCCTAATATAAACCTTGCAATATTTTCAACTTTTTGCTCATTTTTACTTTTTGCAAGTATAAAATCATTGGAAGAGAAGATTAAAATTTTTATCATTAGAGCGCAAATGATTATTTGTTTTAATTGTATGACTTGAACTGAAAATTAAACAAAAAAAAACATTTTTTGACAATTAAAACAGGTGACATAAGATCCGAATTCGCTATAGTCGTGAAATTCAATTTATCCAGGATAAATTTTCAAACTTTAATCAATATTTTGAACCTACGAAGTGAATTTCATACTAATTAATGAGACTATCGACAAAAGGTCAATTAAAATTCGAATTTTTACCATTTCGCCAGACGCCATCTATGAAAAATTTCTTAGAACTTGTAGTCAACATAGGCACAGGGTAAATGTTGAATAACTTTTAATGAAGTGATTTAATCGAAAATTCATAAGAGACCTTTTTTGTAGAGCGTTCAATTTTACGTCAGAATAATTTGACCTTAAATCTTTTTATTCATTTATTTCTGAGAAAAAATAAATAAAAGTAAAAAGTAAAAAGTAAAATAATCCCATGTTAACTCGGTTTAATCAAGAAAGTAAGAGCTTAATTGTGTTGGATAATTTTTTTTATATCTTAAACTAAAAATTCAGGGGGTGATCGCTGTAAAAAAATTAATTTGGGAAATAACGGACATCTTACTGTCCCATGGTAGATCGCAAATAGTTCTTCTCTCAATAGTTCTCTACGCCACTGTGCGATAGTAAATGAATTGGAAGACATTATAAAATATTAATCAAATTTAGTTAAAACCGTATTATCTCGTTCGAAATTGATTCACTAATTTCGTAAATATTTTCCTCTTTTTGTATGAAAGCTGTTGAAAATATAAATTTAATAAGGAAAATATTAAAATTTTTAGTTGGGCAAAAAGTTTTCGTCTACGTTTTTAATTGAAATATCTCAATAAAAACGGGCAAGTCGAAGAAATTCCAGGCAATCATAAATACACAAAGTTGAATAATATAATCAAGTCTCTATAAGAAATCGTTGTTCGCGTCTACAAAAAACTTTTTTTTTTTTTGAATGTTTAATAATATAAATTTCAATGAAATCCAGCGCTGAAATTGAAATAATTCAATAATCGCTAATAATTCGAGTTGAGACGAATCGTTTATTCAACAAAAAAAAAAGTTTTTCCAACGCTCGATAAATTATTCTTCAAAAGAAACTTATAATTACAGTTTGCTTTCACCAAATGCGCAGACTTTTCGGTACAAATAATAATAATAATAAAAAGAATAAAATCAAAGTGTTTTCAATAAGGACGAAAGTGTTGGATTGAAAGCCCCACGAGAAGTTCGGGCGGTTGGGGTTACGCGGAGAAGCTGGAAAAGAAAGATTTTCTTCGTTTTTCTTTTTTTTTTTTGGTGCAAACTTCCCACAACTTTCCATGTATTTAATTATTTGTTTTCAACACGAGAAAAATTTGCAAAAGCTGTCCAAAGTCTTTCAATTAGGTTCGACGAGCTTTGCCTCAGTGATAAAATTAAATATTTCTCCCCCTCACCCACCCCCTATCCACTCTCACGCACAATTGTCACAAAAAAAGGGAAAAGTTTTCCTCGCTTCACTGATGTCAAATATTGAGTTTAAGATGGAAAAAAAAATTATGGGATAATTTATAATTTCATTGTATCGTATTGGAAAATTGACAAGAGGAAAACCACGCTTATGTATGTGTACATGTTGACAACGCGAACGATAAGGGACGATAAGTAAATATTCCAGAGGAAGATCCTGAATGCAGCTGGTGCAAAGCACGTAATGCATTGCACACGTGTCAGTGAACTGAAGTTGCTCTGTTTGCGGATCATTGTATCCATTGTAAAGAGAATATCTGCCATCACGTACAACCCCAAGTCTCGGACGTGGGCATTCCAACAAACACGCACGTACTTTATCGTTAAACATTTTTTAAATTCCTTCGATTATTCCCAATCGCTGATCAATTCAAATCCGTCACCCAAACCGCACTATACCTACCAATGCTTTGTCGACAAAAAACCAAAAAAAAAAAATAGCCAATTTTATCAACCAGTCGTAAACATAGTTCTTCAATCCTATCATGGGGATGCTGGGTACAATTTGTCTTAAGAATCATTCCTCATGATATCCGAAGATCGAGGACTATTTTTGGGGTACAAAAACTAATAAACTAACGTTATTAATTTTTTAAAAGATGAATTTTTGATTATTACCCATTCGAGGTTGAAAATTGGTCCATTTCATGCTTGTACCTAATGAGCTTTAGCCTTTTGCTCCGAATTGATATTAAAATAATAATTGCTTCACTTGATAGGGTCGTTCATGAAGGTGCATTCTTTATTCTAAAAGAATATATTTCTTTTAATATAAGGTGTCCAATGATAATAATGTTTCTTAGAGTATAAAAATATTAGTATTACATAAAGATTAGGGTGTTTTTTTTGGGAATATTTTCTTTTTTTTGCTCTCGTGCCGAAATTTTGTTGGAAATACTTCAAAAAAAATTCCTGAAAGTTTGAGCTCTTAATATTAATATTAAGTACTCGCTCACAGCGTGTGAATATTTTCCATTTAAAATTCACGTAAACTTTGATTTTTTTTTTAAATTTTTATAGCTCAGCGGCATTTTATGGTATCGCCTCGCTCAAAGTCGGGACTTTTTTACAATTGTATGTTCTACAAAAGGGCCTATTTTTAATAAGGAATAAAAAATCAATATTTTCTTAAATTTTGCTCAATAATCCGTAAAAATTTTATAGTAAGATAAATTCAAGGCTCAATATCTCGAGAAATATTGATCTTAGCAATTTGGTTTTTAGAAACTTTTTGTAGGAAATTAAATTTCCTATAAATTTGACATTTACATTTTTTCTGTAGGTCTTGTAATTTAAGAGTTACTGAGAGAAAAACGAGAAATCTATGAAAAATCTAGGTTTAGTGACCCGTACTACCTCGCCCGTGTAAATTACGATTTTGCCGCAATAGGCACTTTTGTAGAGCATACAATTGTTAAAAAATCCCGACTTTGAGCGAGGCTATACCATAAAATGCCGTTGAGCTATAAAAATTTAAAAAAAAATCAAAGTTTACGTGTATTTTAAATGGAAAATATTCACTCGCTGTGAGCGAGTACTTAATATTAATATTAAGAGCTCAAACTTTCAGGGAATTTTTTTTTGAAGTATTTCCAACAAAATTTCGGCATGGGAGCAAAAAAAAGAAAACAGTCCCAAAAAAAAAACACCCTAATAAAGATACTACGTTGTTGATAAACAAATTTTGTCACCTTTTTCACTTATTTGGTCCAATTGTAAATCTAAACTGTCCAGGATTCCACTCAAATATACAAAGAAAATTTCAGTAGAATAGGTTCAATGCTTTAAAATTTGTTTCACCAAAAAAGAAGATTTTGTCAAGCTTTAATCTCTTGGCATAAATTGTTGGACGATTATCATTTTGTATGGATTCTTATGAAGATTTTATTCAGTAATTTGATAAGTAAAACGTCTCCAATTACCAGGAAAACATTCCTGTTTTCAGTTGGAACGCGAGGAAGAAGATTGGATTGCAACTTGGATTCTCTCTAGATCTTCCTTGTAATTCAGTAGACTCAAGTGCATTTACCAACAAAAAAAAAAAACAATTTCCATCGGAAATACGGTCGCAGGAAGGAACATTATACCGTAATGCGGTGCGCACGATTTTTCAGGACCTTCACAAAATGGTGACACAAAAATTGCATTGTTCCACGGACTACTCAATGTTCTTGGCAATAAATGGTCAAAACACAAACTTTCTGTCCCCCTCTTTGAAACTATACCATCCTTAAACTCCTACAACTATAAGGCAAAGAATGAGATCCTTTTCAAATTCATCATTTAAAAGTTAGTTTTTTATTGTTTTCAAAGGAAAAATTTGTAAAACTAACGGTTGTGTTCCACAATTTTCTTACTGTATATATTAGACTGGGCCAAAAAAATCGACTATTTTTTTTTTAAATAGTATAACGAAAATATTGTTCAAAGTGACAAAAAAAATATCACGAAAGTTTGAACCCTTAATATTAATATTAAGAGGTCTATCATCTTTAATTTCCATTTTTTATTGGTGCTTTCATTTTTGAGTCAATTCTGTCAATCAAGCTAAAAAAAAATATTTGCACATATATTTATAAAAAATTAAATTTTCTACAAAAAACGTCAATTTAAAAATTTTTGCCAGACACGCCGTTTCCGAATAAGCAAGCTTTAAACATTGATATAATTTTCAGATTTATCTTCTTTATTTTGGAATTTTGTAACTAATGAACAAATAAATATTTATATAGAAATTAACAATATAGATTCTTGAAGGGAATTTAATGCTCTACAAAGAAGTCTTTTTTTTAACGTTTTAACATATAATCACTCTTCCAAAATTGATTCAACAACGAAAAAAACAATAATTTAATATTTCATTCAACTTTAATGGTGAATAACTTTTGAAAAAGTTATTTTAGGTAAAAACATTAAGAGACTTTTTTTGTAGAGCTTTAAATTCCCTTCAACAATCTATATTGTTCATTTATATATATTTATTTGTTCGTTAGTTACAAAATTCCAAAAAAATAAGATAAATCTAAAAATTATATCAATGTTTAAAGCTAAATTATTCGGATTATGCGTGTCTGGCAAAAATTTTCAAAAATACATTTTTTGTAGAAATATAATTTTCTATAAATATTTGTGCAGATGAATTTTCTTACCTTGATAGTTTGACAGCATTGACGCAAAAATGAAAGCACAAATAAAAAATCAAAATTAAAAATGATAGACCTCTAATATTAGTATTAAGGGCTCAAACCATCCCAATATTTTTTTTGTCACCTTGAGCAATATTTTCAATATACTTTTCAAAAGAATAAAAAAAGGCGATTTTTTTGGCTCAGTCTATATATTAACAGTTTTGGATTTCAAAACTCTCATTTTCATTTTCCAAACTATTCGAAATTCCAAGAACATGTGGCTGTACCCGGTTTGAGGGTATAGAAAATTGTTGAATCACAACTTGGATTTTCACAATGTTTTTTGGGATCATAACGCTATTAAAAAAGATTCTTTTCGTTGATGATATATTTAAATTTTCTCAAAGATGTTCATTCCCGAAAGAATTCAATTTCGATCAGAAATACGATTGCAGGAAGGAATATTGATCCATAAAAGAAAGGCATCTGCCAGCGGACAATTGTCCGAGCTTTTACAAGATGGTCACACAAAAAATGTGCTGTTATAAGGATTTAAGGATATGTCCCCTTCTTTCAAACCATTCTTCCATCAACCACCCCCGATCTTAAGAGAACTTTCTTTTTCAACTTTGAAAAGTTGATTTTTTATTGCTTTCTAAGGAAAAATACGTAAAACTTAAGATTTTATACCCCAACTTTAACTCTTTTCTTAGGGTTTCGTAAGAGTTTTTACATTCTTAACTTTCCGATTTAATTTCCCAAGAATCTAGCCGTTAATTTCAAATTTTTATCATGCAATTCGGTTAAGTATGATTCATTCTTAAATATTCTGCTTAATTTTAGTGAAAGAAACCAGCCCTTATATCTTTTTTATCAGCTTGAAAATAGTCCTTTTTGAAACTTTGAAACGATATTGTGGGTGTCCTTTTGCACACAGGACAAATTTTTTTTTTCACATTTCTTCTCACGTTAGAGCATTGTTTGATAATCCGTTGATGCAATATATCTTTATAAGGAAATCACACCCCTCAAAAACGACCAATTTTAGGGGCAAAGTTGGTGCATGTGTTTTTATATCCTTAACTTTCCGTTTTAATTTCCCAAAGATCTAGCTGTTAATTTCGATTTTTTTCATGCAATTCGGTTAACCATGATTTATTCTTAAACATTCTGCTGAATTTTAGCGAAAGAAATCATCCCTTATATCCTTTTTACTAAATAGCCATCCGTAGCTTTGGGTTCAAAACCTTTTAGCCATAGTAATTATAAAGTGGTGATAAAAAATAAAATTTTACTAATTACATATTTATTGTATTAATTTCCACGAACGTTTTTTGGTCTCCAGCGAGAGTTGATTTTAATTCGAAGAATAAATATTTCGGTGGTGACATTTTCTTCATGATTAGCTTTACATTTTTATTACATCGACTAACGCGAGTTGAGGGACTCGAAATGGAATATGCGATGGGCTCTGTGGGACTCGGATACTATGTGTGGAATTGCTCCGGCCGGAGCTTGAACCCCGCCAGCTTTCCAAGCTCTACTTAACACGGCAGACAACATACGCACCGAAGCACATATGCATTGAAGAGGGTTAATATTGCGCCTGTGAAGGGGTGCATAATCGGGGTTTGTTGACTTGGCCACGTTTGTTGTTTTTGTTGCGCGTATTTATTCAATGTTATTGAGTTGTTATCAGCTTACCGTTGCCGCATATTATGAAAAGATCTCGACAATGCACAGCTTTTCTTTCACACACGCCTAATGTTGGCAATCTGTATTCCGCCAACTTGTTTCAATGTCGACGGAAACTTTTTCCCAATGTCTTTTCAATTTTCTGATGCCAGGCCCGAGATAAGGGAGGGAGCTGGCGGAAATAACAAAAGTCGTTTTGGAGAGGGTTGTTATTTGTTGCGTTTCCTGATTTCTTTTAGATGATGTCAAAGTCAGTGGCACAACGATGAGTGGGTGGCAGGATGGGGTGGGTGGTGATGATGCCTTGCCGGATATTACGTCAGCCCACCACATTGTTTATCCCGGACTATTATTGTGTGTGAAGGCTCCCGCAGGTTGCCATCGCTTGGATCAAAAACCTTTCATCAAAAACCCGTTTCATTCGAGTGGGAAAAAGCGAGGGGAGCACATTTCTATGGGCTTGCGTCTCGCAAACTAGAGGGAAAATGAAAACCTAATAAAAATAATGTGGAAATACAATAGTTTTCTTTTCATAGTCTTCTTTTTTCCTCTGAACTAGGGGATTGCTCGTATGAACTGTTGGTGCAATTTTCTTTGCGATAATGTTTTCCCTTGAATTGATCGCAAGTTGCAGAAAAACATTTGTATTATTGATCCATTTAAAACAGATGTGCTTTTTTCTCATGCCAACCAAATAAAATTGACCAAAAATTTTTCAATCGATGATTGTTAGAATTCAACAAATTTTACCATAAAAATTCAATACTATTAATCTATGGGAAAACCACCAAATCATCCTGGAAAGTTAAATTAGACTCTCATAAAATATCTAGGACTTCATTCTGACAAAACAACAAACATTGAATATCGACATAATGAAAAGAAAAGATCTCAAACTATGCCAACCAAAACCAATGGATTGCTGGTTCATGGGTAGAGGATCAAAATTACCAAAAGAAAACAAGATTGTATATTTAATATCGTAATAATGCATATATTAGGTTGTTCGGAAAGTAATTTGCTTTTTTTCATGATTATGAAAGGAAATTTTCGTATAGTGAATATAGATATTACTAGCTAAACCCGGCAGACGTTGTCCTACCAGCCAATAGTTGTAAATAGATAAATTGAATTTAGGAAAAAAAAGCTTGAAAATTATTAGAATCACCTCCCTTATCAACCCGTAGCATCCCTCGTTGTACCAATTATAACTCACCTTCAATATGTACATTAATCAATTACGTTTTGAGAACCTCTACCTCTAAAAATGACTATACGATCATAACAATGAAGTATTGACAATTAACGGCTATTGTATTGACTGTTGAAAAAGCCGTTTTCTTACGATCGCAGGTATATTACTGACGCAAGAAAAGATAAAAACAATCATTAAAGCGGATTATATATCGTGACCAAATTTAAGCTAAATCGATGCCGAAATTTTTGAGTTTTTGAAATCTACACAAACCATCATAACAATTCTATATAAGTAGGTAAAACATAAATTATTCATTGTTTATTTCAATCAGAGATTGTCAGAGGTGGCCAACCCGCGAGATGCATCAGACTTTTATAAAATGTATACATTTTATAATGACCATAGTGGTGAAAATCAATATATTATAAATGTTTACAGTGTATCTAAATTCAGTATGGAGAATTTGAGATATAACTTTAAAGGAGGCCCGCGGAGTTATGATGCATTTCCGAAGTGACCCGCAATATAATTTGGGTTGGCCACTCCTGATTTAAAATATGCTGCTTGTTTGATATCTTAAAAAAGAACATAGATATTTAATTAAGGAGTCCAATTTATATCCAATTAACGGATGTCCATTTAATAATTTTAATCAGGCTTTTTCTAAATGCAACTTTTATTATTAATAGTTAAACGTAAACAGGCAACCATTTCTTCCGTAGAAAAATTATTTGAACTTAATTACAAAGTTTCTATCAAAACAGTAAAACTGTTTTTAAATTGGAACCAAAAGTAAAACCAGAATAAAATATTGGTACAACTATTTAGATTAGACTTGTTTGTGACCTTTATACTTATTTTTAGTGAAACACGCCTAAGATGAACCTGGAAACAAATTATTATCAAAATCAATAAACCTGTTATTGAATTATACAAAAGAATGCAGGTAGGCAGAAATTTACGTTCGAATTATCGACCTTTGATCCATAATGATCAATATTGTGACCGAAACCGGCTTAATTCCAAGCTGATATGAAATTGCAAACGATCCTCTACCTGCTATCAACGGGTGGTATAAAATAGCATAGTAAAAGCTTGAAGGCCAAAATGTGTGAAAAAGGTAGAATCAGAAGTGTCACTAATGGATTCGGAATCAGGTGTTAATGTATTTACAATTGACAACAAATAATAAATACCTCAAACTGGTTCCAAATTCCTTAAACGATATATTGAAAGCTGCCATTCTCTCATTTTGACCTCATAGGCATACGAAAAATCCTTAAATTCTCACCTATATATGAGTTTAAAGACATACATAGATATTTCTTAACATATTTTTGTATTTGTCTATTTGTGTCTTTCAAAATTGAATAGTTTTTTTTGCCAATTCGATCCAAAGATCGCTATTAATCAGGGACTGGAAGCTTACTGGAAATATTCCTGTTTTCTTTAGTACTTCCTTAAACATATTTGTTTTATGGGCGAAACGATATAATTTGTAAACTACTATTTAGTTTTTGAATATTGGCCAAGGAGTTTTTACAATTATTTCCTATCCCATAAACTAATGAGCGTAATGGATCTAGTGATGGGATCAATTGGGGCAATTTTAATTTTCCACCAGTACAACACAACCCAGTAGATTCAGCGCTGTATTTTAACGCCTTACAATATTGACAAATGATAGTCATTTCCCCAATTGTTCCATATTACAATAAATATTAAGTAAAATATGTGAATAACACAGAAATTAAATAAATAAAAATGCCAAATTCAAACGTTGCTAAGCGTTTTTCAAAATAAATCACAGCCATCAATGATTACAAATAGTATATAGGCATGTAAGCGTAAAAATTTGCAGAAGATGTCGAGGGACATCTTAATCTTCTAGAGGTATAAAATATACTTTATATCCGATTCCCACGCCTACCGAATATACACAGAAAATTTCATGAAAATTTGTTCAGTCGGTCTTGAGTTATAAATAGTGTAACTAACACGACTTTCTTTTATATACATAGATTATTAAGCCATGGTTCCAGATCGTTGAGGGCTCTTTGTAATTTTTCGGTCGCAACCTGTGGACATTGATTTGTCGCCATGATCGCAGTGGCGTCCGCGTACGTTGCGATTACCACATTGTCAGTGATGGGCAGATCTGCCGCTTAAATTAGGTACAGTATGGGTCCCAATATGGTACCTTGTGGCATCCTAGCACCGACCGGGTGGAGTCCCGATTGGTCTTCGTTGTAGCTGACAAAGAATTTTCTCTCCTCCAAGTAGGACTGGAGGACGCGGTAGAACGGGTGAGGTATAGTTATAAAAGGAATGCAAGAAAGTACAATTAAATCTTTTGTCAGAAAAAAACTAAATTATTTTCCGAACAACCCAATATAATGGATAGGAGTCTTAAAGATTGAATCATTAGTCTTAGGCCAGTAAATCATTTATTGCGATGCATTGGCAGAAAATTTTATGAGCGATTGCTGACATACGATAGTTTATAAATAATGAAATCCTTTTTCGGCATTTGAAAATAAGAACCATTTAAAATTATGGTAATAAATTACTGATACTAAGGATAATCCGTGGAGGAATAGCCAAATTAAATTGTTTAGAAAAATTGATGAATCAGATATACTTACTATTCCCATGATTGGCGAAGTTATTTTATAAATCAGTCATTTCTAGTTCAGTGGATAGTACAATTTTTCACCAATGCAAGGTTTTCCAGCTATTAATCGTCGCTAGTTGCCCTTCTTTCCAGTAAACATAGTATCATTTTAAACTTCCCACCTTTGGAATTTCCCGCCGCAAAATAAAAACCAACATCTTATTTTACAAAATTTATATTTAATATATAAAAAATTCACATTAATTACAAAGTTTTACGCTTACAAACTATTCAACCGCATTTACAAACCATTTTTACAACACAGGAAATATTTTAAATGAAAAACTGCAAAAAAGGCAAATATACACAAAAAAAAATGCATTTCATACCTCCACCATGAAGACGAGCAAAAGAAAATTCCTTTTTGTTTTCTCTAAATATATGTATATTTCACAAAAGCGAAAAGAATCCCTTTTCTAAATAAAAAAAAAATGTTCGTTTACAATTACGGCTGAAAATTGCACTAGATATATATATAGAGGTATTTTACAATAAAGAAGAGGACAACTATTCTATTTAATTATATATGGTAAAGAGATATAAATATAATTAGTAAATAATTACCTCTTTACATTAAAAAAAAAATAATTAAATACATTTAAACTAGACATTTTTGTTAAATAGATTATTTACAAATTATCTCCCTTTCATCCGACTGCAATGAGTATTAAAATCAGCTTACAAAGTATAATGTGAAATTATATAAAAAAAAATACAAATATAAATGATAGAGTGAAAAAAAAAGAATTAAATGAAATGGATGAGGGTAGTTTAATATTTAATGCTTAAATCTAATTAATTTTCGTTATAAAATAATACTCCTATAATACTTTTTTAGATTTAGGAAATATTTTTTTTTCAAAAAAAAAAACAGCGTCCAATTGAAAAATTATAAAATAATTTGAATTTTTCCCCGTTTCTCAATGGGTTATAAATCACACGCATCAAACGTTACAAATCACTATAACAATGGCAATTTTTTCCTTGGAAAGTTTATTGTGGTTCCCCTTTGTATTATTTATTGTTTAAACGTGGCAACATTTATCTTATTCGACGAAACATCTGCGTCGAAGGGTTCGTCGATAACGCGCACGTATTCGATAGCTGATGATGGTGGTGGTGGTGGTGTTGGTGGTGGTGCACAGCACAAAACTAATAAATTTAAATATCTCCTAAAAGATTTTTTATATCCGAAAAAATTGATTGAACTAAAAATTTTGGCGAGGGAACTTTTTGGAATTGGAACCGCTTTATCCCACGTAGGGGAACGGCGGGAATGGAGCCGGGAAGAATCCGGGGAATGCGGTCGGCTGAACTGGGACTGACGCTGTTAAGTAGGTGGTTAGAACGGTTGGTACGACACGTGTCGAAAATAGAGTGGTGTAAGCGGTTTTTGCGCCGAATGTTAACTTTAAGACTTTACTTTCGGTAGCCGTTACCACGGTTTGTGTCACCACTGGCGTTGAAGTCACCGCAAATTGTTGTTGTGGGAACAACGGATTAACAGTGGGAATCGGAGGAATCGGCAATCCGGGTATGGTACTGGTACCATATTCGTATTCAGTTTTGCTAACAGTTGCAATTGGTCGTGATAAAGTACTATACGAAGTGCTTACTCCATTGAAAATTGGTATTACATGGGACTCGAAAACCGTTTCCAGTTTAACGACCGGTTTCGATGTAGTAATCACTTGAGCCGCTTGCGCGGCTTGAGGATTCAAGAATCGAAGTAAAGCCAACTGTTGCAACTGTTCTGCCGACAAAGCCGGAGTTGGAGGCACTTCTGGAGGTGGTTTCGGGGTCGTACTATGAGCTTTCTTTGATCTCAAATGATTTTCCAAGAACTTGTTCTTGTCGACATCTGATAAATTAAAATCAGATCCAATATTAGCCAAATCCAAATCCGAAGGTAATTTGATACGTTTCGGTGCGTTTTCATCATCTTGATCGTTATCATCACCAAATTCCAATTCCAAATGCAACTCAGATCCCGCCTCGTCTAAATGACTATTGAATTCATTTAGGGTTTTACTTGGAACAAATTGGTAAACTTCCATGGGTGGTAAAGTTTTAGTGGCCGTTACTAAACGGGTAACGTGGTACGTTTGAACCAAAGTAAAGCTGGTCGTATCGTTAACTCCTCGTACAACAGGTAAAATGTGAGTTTTTAGCATATCAGTGGTGGTGCTAAATGTTTCCGTTAATGTTTCAAGTGGAGGAGTTTCCAAATCAGCGGCCAAAGCAATTGCCGGTAAAGTAGCAATACTTGAGTCCAATAAATTGTGTTCTTTGTCATAGTGTGACGTGGTGGCAAGAATATTTTCGGTCAAAGGTTCGGTTGGCGAGATGGGACTCGAAGTTGGAGTTGGTTCCACAAAATTTTTCTCAATCGTTGATGTTACCGTAATGTAACGTGTATTTTTAACACTTCCAACCTGTAAAAAAGACGATTTTATTTTAATTAAACCATTTAAAACTAAAAACCATTCTAATGGTACCCTTTATTGGGGTGTCCCAAGCTATTAATGCAACATTTTTTTGGTAAGATGTTTTTTAAGAATCAGGTAATAAAACCTTGAGTTTTAAAATGTTTAAGAATAGCCACTTTCCACCTTAGTGGGAAAATGCAATTAACACATTTTTCGAGGGTTAAAATCAGGTAATAAAATGCATTTGAGCGGTTGCATTCCAAACGAAAGTAAAAATGCAATTAACACTTCTTTCAAGGGTTAAAAACAAGTAATAAGACCTTGAGTATCAAAATATGCACGAGAGATATGGCCAGGTAGACGAAAGTAGATTCCAGTAGAAATATTTTATTTTGATTCGAAACCAGTTATTGGGAATGCAGTGAGTACAACAATATCTACACGGTTTTCTTGACTCTAGAGACCTCTAAAGTGATATATTTGAACCGGCAATAGTCTACCTTCTATTACCTACCACGTAAACATTTTGTTACTTAAGATTATATAATTTTTCTACATATCACCAACTGAAAGTTGAATCGTTTGCATTCCTGATCCATATGGAATTAGACCGGTTATGTATAAGTATGTATATAATAAGATATATTTGGAAACATAAAGAGATATAATCCATGCAATTGAGCTATACTGTATACCTTCTTGTCATTCAAAAACAATTTTGTATATTGCGATAATATTTTTTCATTAGTTTCTACTAATTTGTGGCTAAACGAAAAGAGAGTACAACCAAATATAAATTAATTGATTTTTTCTTAAAAAAAAAACAGTGTATGTACTTTAGACTGAGGCAAAAAACCGACAATTTTTTTTTGAAAAGTATATCGAATATATTGTTCAAGGTGACAAAAAAAATATCGGGAAGGTTTGAGTCCTTAATATTAATATTAAGAGGTCTATCATCTTTAATTTCGTTTTTTTATTTGTGCTTTCATTTTTGCGTCAATGCTGTCAAACTATCGAGGTAAAAAAATCATCTGTACATATATTTATAGAAAATTGAATTCCCTACAAAAAACATGTCTTTGAAAATTTTTGCCAGACATGCCGTTTCCGAATAATCAAGCTTTAAACATTGTTATAATTTTTTGTTGCATCTTCTTTATTTTAGAATTTTGTAACTAAAGAACAAATAAATATATAGAAATAAACAATATAGATTCTTAAAGGAAATTTACTGCTCTACAAAAAAGGTCTCTTATTGTTTTTACATAAAATCACTTTTTCACAAGTTATTGACAATTAAAGTTGAATGAAATATTGAATTATAGTTTTTTTTTTCGTGCCTTAAACATTGATATAATTTTTAGATTTATCTTTTTTATTTTGGAATTTTGTAACTAACCTACAAATAAATATATAGAAATAAACAATATAAATTCTTAAAGGAAATTTAATGTTCTACAAAAAAAGTCTCTTTACATTTTTACATAAAATCACTTTTTCAAAAATTATTCACAATTAAAGGTGAATGAAATATTTAATTTATAATATTAAAGTAAATCTACGTTTTCGTGTAATAAGTAGCTGTTAACCGAGAAGAGGTTTAGATATATTATAAAATTCAGATATTTCAAGTGATTAGATTGATTAAATGATGGTTTTCGATCATGTAAAATATTAATTTGTCCCACTGAATGAAAAAAAAATTGGTTCAACAACGAAAAAAACAATAATTTAATATTTCATTCAACTTTAATTGTGAATAACTTATGAAAAAGTGATTTTATGTAAAAACGTTTAGAGACCTCTTTGTAGAGCATTAAATTTCCTTCAAGAATCTATATCGTTCATTTCTATATATTTATTTGTTCGTTAGTTACAAAATTCCAAAATAATGAAGATGCAACAAAAAATTACAACAATGTTTAAAGCTTGATTATTCGGAAACGGCTTGTCTGGCAAAAATTTTCAAAGAGACGTTTTTTGTAGGGAATTTAATTTTCCATAAATATGTGTGCAGATGATTTTTTTTTTTTACTTTAATAATTTCAGATCATTGACGCAAAAATGAAAGCACAAATAGCACAGAAAAAATCGAAATTAAAGATGATAGACCTCTTAATATTAACATTAAGGGCTCAAATCTTCCCGAGATTTTTTTTTTGTCACCTTGACCAATATTTTCGACATACTTTTCAAAATATGTCATTCAAAATATACAAAAAAAAATAGTCGATTTTTTTGGCCCAGTCTAATGTACTTATACGCGCGTTAGAAGTTATACTTCTTTGGTATTGTTAAAAATAGGTTTTTAATCCACTATCGTTGCCTGTTCTGGTAGTGCCTGAACTAGCACACCAGTTATAAGATTTGTGTTTACTAAAATATGGTACAATTTTAAACACAAATTACTTTTAATATCAAAATGCATAATAGGATACGTATTACGACTTAAAGTTTTAAGTTTTATTAAATATTTTTTAAGACTACTGAAAGTATAAGGGAGTATTCCCATGAAAGGTTTTTTTGGCCTTTTGTAACATAATTTTCTTAGTACCTGGAAAGTGTACGGTGATTTTATCGTAGCGATTTCAAAATAGATATCCTTGAAGTCAGCCGGAGTTGATATTTCCACTCGAAGAGTTTCCAACGGCAATGGCTGGTCGATTTTATTTTCGGTTGTGTTTTCGTCATCATTTATATTGCCAAATGCATCCGTTGAACCGGACGGTTCTAGATCAATATCGTCGGAACGGGCTTGTGGCGTAACAATATCGTTCAAGAACGGCGACACGTCTTGCAGAGGTGGACTTGGCGTCGGGGCTGTCGGGGCCTCGTCATCGTCGTTTTGGCGCCGAATTGTCACACGTGGTTTTGGCGTTGTCTTGTACTGCCATCGTCCAGGTGCACGATTCAATTTAAACTTATAAACACTGGTGCTGGCCGTGACCGCGGGTTCCACGGCTGAGGTTTGCACCCGTGGTTTGTACCCACGACGTGTATATCCGGCATTGTCGAACGCCGCAGCAGTGCTGCTGGTCGGCTTGAAATTTCCACGACGCGACGACTGATAGTGTCGTCGACCCGACGACGCTGCCACCGTTTGTAGTTCACTGAAGACAGAAACAGTTGGAATTTCCGATTTTGCGGATGATCGACCAAATTTACTACTCCTACAGGTGAATTACAATCAATCGTTACGATCAATTCAAATTAATCAAAAACCGTCCATTTGGTCGTTCATTATTTACATTTTAAATCAAAAGATATATACTTACTTAAATCCTTGACGTCCTTGCGATGCCCGATTTCTGGTGGTACCACTTCCATTTTTCTTGTAGTGGGTCTGCAACGCTGGCGTATAGTTACCGTCGTCTTCGACTTCTTCGAATTCCGGTTCTCGACTTTCGACATGATTCGATTTGCCTTTGAAACGATTTTTGAAACTTCCACCCGGAAGACTAGGACGTCGCGATGGACGAATCAAATTTGAACTTTGAGCCGAACTAAAGAGAGCTTCCAATGGTAAATTTAAGGTCTCATCGTGTAAAGTGTTAGCCGGAGTGGGATCAAGAGCCGTATTGTATTGTTTTGATTGTTTTCCAATAGCAGGGGCTGCCGTTTTTAAGATTCGAAGAGGTGATGAAGGTGATGGTTTTGGTTTTTGGTTGCTTTGGTAGATATGGGAAGTGCTTTGAAGTACTTGAGCATATTTTCCGGAAATGTAAGTTCCAATAACGCTGGTCTCATGAACGGTGGTGATTCCATCTTTGACGACCGTACCACCTAATTTGGTAACCAAACCGGTAGGATGACCCGATTCTCCTCGTTTATTTTGAATGGTAGTTTGTCGTGGTTTTATTTGTAGTTTAGAACTTGGGCGAATATTTAAAACTCGGAAGGATTCTTCGACAAATTCCGAAGGTTGGCGGGACAGGAAATCATATTCGGGTTCTCCAATATTGTTTCCAAAAACGGCTGGTTCTTCGTCACTGGAGTGAATTTCAACAACGCTGGAAAACAAAGAAGCGGCGTCCAGAGGTTTTGTGGGCAGGGAAACGGAAGCAGGTGGTCCTTCGACCACTTCAACGTGGCTGGAAAGAATTGGCGGCGGAACTGATGGACCTTCGACTATATTTACTTTGGTGTAAATGGCTTGAGGTTTGGATTTCGGTGGTGCGGCCACTACTTCCACTTTGCTTGAAATAATTTTCGGTTGTGGTTTCGGTGCAGTTTGGGAACCTTCGACGATGTTAACTTTACTTGACATAACTGGAGCTTTCGATGGTTTTTCACTTTTGATTTCGACGACGGAAGAAATTTTCTTGGCCGTGTTCGAGGATGGTTCCGCTTTTTTCTCGGTAGTTGCAGCAATGGTTTTGGTTGGTTTGATTTCTTTTGGGGTGTGCGTTGCAGTTGCAACACTTGGTTTGGTTTCAATCACGGTATTGACTACCATTTGGACTTGGGGTTGGCTAGAGGCAACTACTGAAGACGGAGCTGGAGGAGAAGCTAAAATTTAATGATTTAGTAAAGATTTTCTCGTATATGATGATTTTAGCATACCGGCAGGAACACTTTGGGGTGAAAATACCATTACAGTGTTGCCAATAGTTGTGGTGAAGTCCAGGAAACCGTAAACCGTTTGGGTGACTAAATTTCCGACTTGGGTCGGTTGTAGAGGAATGGAACTTGATGTGACGTCAGGATTGATATATATTGGTCCTCCTGATGGAGAATATGCAGCGCCAAATCCATCTGCATAGAAAAAAAATTTGATAATCGATTTTTTCCCATTTTTTTTTTGGTTTATATTGAAAAAAGTTTTATTGGTTTGGCATTAAAGACATGCCGTTCCATGCACTAGCATGACCAATTAGGACGTGCTTGATTTACAAATGATGAGATTGAATTGGGTTTTCGTTTATTTAATAGCACGTTTTCGTGTGTTTTGTTGTTGACAATGACGTCAAATGAGCCACCACCCCCTTGTCAACCACCATATTTATTTACAATTTAATAAATTCATCAGTTCGATTAATTAATGAAAATGATTCTAAATTCGCGAATTTGATTGACGGAAAATTGCCAATTCCATTTAGCCAAACAATTTATTTATATATGTTGGAAAATATTTGCCCCGTTTGCGGCGTGTTCTTGGTGCATTTGTTAAATTTTAATCTTTTAAATATCAAAATGAGCGACAAGAGGTTAATTAACGATAAATAATTTCTCACTGTCTCGTTTTGTCACATTGTACCGGACGATTTATTGATATGAATATGGCGATTGCGTGTCCTTCGTTTTTCGTTTGTTACGGGGGGGTGGGGGTGGGGGTGGGGGTGGGGGTGGTTTTCTATGAGTAAATGTACACGTGTGATATGATATCGTGCACGTGTGATATACGAGTGTTATACGGTCGCGACAAACTTGAGTGAAATATGAGTGGAATTTTATTTGAAGTTGGCACAAAAAAGTTTTGGTTATTCCAAAGTTTTGTCGTGGGGTTTGAGCGAAAGGGGATGCATAATAAATGCAACTGTTGCGATGTATTAACCATTTTTTTTTTCAATTAATAATCATCTATTAAAATTATTGAACCATTTGAAAGAGGAAATCAAGGTAATTTTTAATTTATGCTCTATAGTGACCACAAATTGCTGCAAGAATCAACTTTCCTTGTATTCAATAGTCTTATAAGACCTAATAGATGCAGAAGCCTTTGAAAATGGTAAAAAGTGGAACAAAATTTTAGTAGGAAGGAGCCCATTGAAAAAAGAAGAGAAGATTACAAAAATGAAAGGAAAAATAATTTACGGGTGATCTGTGGGCGGGAAGGGAGAGGAGGTGATTTTTTAAGGGTAGAAAGAGTTTATCTCGATTTCCAGCGAAACTACAAGTCCTATGGAAAAAGATTAAACAATAAAGTTGTAGATGATAAAAAGATCTACAACTTTTGTATTTGCACTTGTTTGCTATAACTTCGTATAACTATGAAACTAAAAACCCAAAATTTTTGTTTATTCTATGCTATGTTATTCTATGTTGAACATATTGGGTTTTGAATTATTCTGCTATCTTTAAAAGTAGCGATCTAAGTGTTTGGTCTTTTCAACGCAATTTCCCGGACTTTCCGGATCCAAAAATAACTTTGCTGGAAAAGTGTGTCGAGTAAACTCAAATAACAGTATTATTTAAGTGAAAACTTCTTTAGCATCGTTGTGACTTGAAATTTTATGAAACGGAAACGGAAAGCGGCAATAAAAAGAGAAACATATACATAAATCTATAAGATTTAACATGAGAGAGAATGAGGTAGGAAACATTTGTATTTCTTATGGTTGTGCGCGCCTGCGTATTACGCTACTTGAGAATGGTTTTCATAGCGACCAATAACAACCGTGTTAAATTGCTTATTATAATTGTGAGCATAAACATTTCATTATTTTAATAAAATTAATTTTCAAGTTTGTCGTAAATGAATAAGGATTATTGTCGTGATTATCAAAAAAAAAAGTTAAGAAAAGAAGGCTATAAAGACGTCAAAAAGTTCAACAGAACGTGTTCGTGAATTTCGGGCACGCCGAAAAGCATTATTAAATAAATAAAATAATAGTTCTTACTCGTTTAATAATGATTTGACTGTACAAAATAGTGAAAATGATGCTAGTAAGTACTTACATATTTTCTAATCGCATATTTCGCCCTTAATCACGAAATTTCCAAAAAATAAAAGTTAATTTAAAATGAATTCTGATATCACATAATAGTACGAACTGTTTTTCAGGTGCTACTCAAATGAATGTACAGCCAATTCCTTAGGTACTCACAATTTCGTCGAAATAAAGTTTCCCATGAAGAATTTCGTTAAAAAAATTTTAACAATATTTTCGGTCATAATATGTGCTCCTTTTGTGAACGATTGTGATTCCAAACGAAATTTAAAACCACAACGCCCAGGACATGAAGATCTTTTATGGATAATAATTAAAAATTCTTATGCAAATGATAATATTTTACTGTGCTGCACGTATTTTCACGCAATCGAGAAAAATGTAATTCCAGTGATGTCCAAATACAATAATTTCAAATTTGAAACGATACCTGCAACTTTACCACCACTGGATTTATTTCATACTTCCATTATCATAAGCTCGTGTATCATTTAATCGAAAATGCAAATTTGGATTTAGGATAAATTTATGTAATATATATGTTAACAGATCGTAAAATAAATCCTACAATTATCCTACTCATAAAATCTTACATTCGTCTCAATATCTTGAAGTTCATCTTTTTTGAAGGTTTCACTTCTACCGCGTGTGAACTGCACACATGTGTTTTTTTTAAGTATTTATATTAGATTTTTTTTTTTTCAAAGGAATTTTGGGACTGTCTACTTATAAGAAAATGGTAATTAAAGAATCAGAAGCAATGTCTGGACGATTTTAAAAGGGATGACCCATGTAATAAGTACAAGTAGTGAAATGAATCAGTCCTTGCAAAAAGTTCTTTGGGTTTTTTATTGTTCAAAATTCCTCTGCAAAAAAAACATGTTTTCGTATTTCTGCATCTGCACTACATATATCAAGGAATGTAATTATTTTTCCTTTTCATTATATATCTCAGGTACGAGATACCTCTTTATGGATATGAAGAAGGCACCCATTCAAGATGGTGGTGTAATAAAATTAAATATGTAACGTTGAACAAATTGTCTTTCATATTAATAACGAAATTGTAATTGCAACTAGAAGACTCGTTTGTGACAATCGTCGTATTATACGTTAAGAGAAATCGTACACCCCCTGCTTGGTAACCCACCCCCGTGCCGGTTGTGTTCCCGTCGTCGCTAATTAGAATGTTTAAGAAAGGGAATGTCTAGCACTTTAGCTCACAAGCTACATCTGAATCTTAACAAAGCAATTAGAAATGGAATACAAAGGTTATGGACGTGGGGTGGCATCCCCCACAGTGAGCGCCAACCAACGGAGATGCCGAAGACTCACTGTACAATTAAATTTAGTGTAAGGTGCACCCAACAATTGAGGCTTTATCTTTCGCTCGAATATTATGGTAGGTGGGTACCTTGTAGATTATGTTGCAATCTCAAAACACAAACAGATATGTTCCTTACATGACACATTAATTATGCAGCGGTTTTTTTTTTCCGCATTTCCGTTGGCAATAAAATTAATTGGATTCGATTAATTATTCAGTCAATACATATGTGCGTTTTGAGAACAAAGAGTTGTGTGTTTGTAATTGTTATGGAAAAAAATAATTTAGTCTGATTGATAATCCTGTTATGACATCTCATTAATAATGATCGGTTTATAAAGGCAATCAATCATTCAAATAAATGCAGAAATTTACAAAAAAAAAAAAATGACTGCAATTAGATGGGGAAAAAAAACGAGATATTAAAATGATGATGTTGTCCAAACGACCATATGTTGGGGGCTTAATGAAATTTTGTTGAATTTAACTTGTGTATATATATTAATTCACTGCAGTTCAAATTTGGAACGATTAATCATTGTTTTTTTTTTCAAATATTAAACACAAAATATTTGAAAATAAATATGTATTGATAAATAGTTTAATATCGGAAAATTGAAAGGTTTGAGTTAAAAAACTTCAATTGGTAAATACGAATATACAAAACTTTTACTACTTAGGTAGTGAATTTTAGTTATATTGCACTTGGTCGCATTTAAAAGCTCAATTTTTGAATTATAAACTAAGGATACTTCAAATCAACTAAAGGGAGCTTTAAAGAAACATTTTTATTGCTTAAAATCCTCTAAAGCATTTTTTAATATTTTAGAATATCTTTATTATTGTTTCAATTTCTAAAAGTATATTGTCCTTCCTGAAATCAAAGAATGAAACCTAATATTTTAGTAGATGATAAAAATCAGATCTCAGCTTTTATATTTTTTTTTAAATAAGAAGAAAATTCAGGTTGTTTAAGATCTTTTTGTTTTTTTTTTTTTTTAAATTTTTTATTTAATATTTTATTATTTTATTTTGTAATTATTTTAATTTGTTATAGAAGCCTGAGAAAGTTACGATTACGTAACGAAACGTTGCTTTTAGAAATAATAAAATATTAAATAAAAAATTAAAAAAAAAAAAAAAAAACAAAAAGATCTTAAACAACCTGAATTTTCTTCTTATCTAATATTTTAGGTTCATAAAAAGGTGAATTTTCTTTCATTTTTTGTAGACAGAAACGACCCTTATATTTCGGTTTTTCGTCTGTTTTCTCCCTAAAAGCATGTTAAGTTTTTGGTGATTAGAATTTTTCCTATTTATATGTCCTTCACCTCTAAGTCCCTAAAAAGTTCAGGCAGTCCAGGGTTGGTTCCTTTTTGCCCAAGTCGAATTTTATGAATGACCAAGAAAAATTATGTTTTGTAAAATAGAACTATGGATTGTTGCACAGAAATTTTTCCTTCATTTCAGGATTATGCAACAGTAATAACAAATGCTTGTTTTTTTTTTCAATTGCAATTAAAACGAGTGCAGAAATGAGACCCTTGTCCGGAACTAAGTTCTTTACTGTTTTTCTAATTTTTTAGATAATGATAATTTTTAGATATGGTGGTCATCATTTTTTAATTGTGCTTTCAATTATCAAGAAAAAAAAATAATTTGTACATAAATTTATAGATAATTAAATTCCCTACAAAAAACGTCTTTGAAAAATTTTCCCCAGACAAGCCGTTTCCGAATCAAGCTTTAAACATTGACATAATTTTTAGATTTATCTTCTTTTTTTTGGAATTTTGTAACTAACGAACAAATAAATATATAAAAATGAGCAATATAGATTCTTGAAGGAATTTAATGCTCTACAAAAAAGGTCTCTTAACTTTTTATATAAAATCACTCTTTCAAAATTGGTTTAACAACGAAAAAAACAATAATTTAATTTTTCCTTTATCTTTAACTATGAATAACTTTTGAAAAAGTGATTTTATGTAAAAACTTTAGGAAACCTTTTTTGTAGAGCATTAAATTTCCTTTAAGAATCTATATTGTTCATTTATAAATATTGATTTGTTCGTTAGTTACAAAATTCCAAAATAAAGAAGATTAATCTGTTAATTATATCAATGTTTAAAGCTTGATTATTCGGAAACGGCGTGTCTGGCGAAAATTTTTACAGAAACGTTTTTTGTAGAGAATTTAATTTTCTATAAATATATGTGCACATAAATATTTTTACCTTGATAGTTTGACAGCATTGACGCAAAATTGAAAGCACAAATAAAAAATCGAAATTAAAGATGATAGATCTCTTAATATTAATATTAAGAGCTCAAACCTTCTCGATATTTTATTTTTGTCACCTTGAACAATATTTTCGATATACTTTTCCAAAAAATAAAAATAGTTGATTTTTGGGCCCAGTCTAAAGTACATTTTGTATAAAATCTTAAGTTCGTCTAATAGTATGGTCAGGGACTGTATTGTATAAACCTAAGAAAAATGCATTTTTTTTGGGGGGAATATTTTGTTATTATTTTTTTCCCTGAATATATTGGCTGTGGATATTATTGCCGTTGAATATATCAATTGCGTCCTCCTCGTCCAGTCATTGTTAAGACCTTTAATATCAATTAAAAAAAGATCTACAAAAAAACCTAATCCATTCTTTATAATTCATTTTTAAATTCATTTTAAATTTTTCCACAAGTTCCACTTATTTGTTGTATAAACATGAGAAATAGCATATTTTTTTTTTGGGAATATTTTGTTATTTTTTTTTGTTGTTGGGTATATTGGCTATTGATATTATTGCCGTTGAATATATCAATTGCGTCCTCCTTGTCAAATCATTGTTGAGAACTTTAATATCAATTAAAAAAAGCTCTAGAGAAAAACCAAATTCATTCTTTATGATTCCTTTTTGAGATTCATTTAAAATTTTTCCAAAATCCCGACTTATTTGTATACTACTGTCAAAATCACTTATGTAAACTTCGTGAAGTTTTTTATATATTTTATTATTATTTTCCTTTAAATAATCTAAAGACTTTATCATTTTTGAGATTCATTTTACATTTTTTTTAAAATCCCGACTTATATTCTCCTGTAATTCAAATTTACTTATGTAAATTTCGTGAAGTTTCCTCATTTTTCATTTCCTTTTTTATACATTTTATTATTTTTTTTCTTCTTTATATAATCTAAAGACTTCACAAGATACGATGTTTTTAATGCAGCTTACAACATATATGGGAATCAAATGTTTTTCTCATTATGCTGAACTTAATCCACTGACGAAAATCAGATTCTACAAAAGCTGTCATACGGAAAATCTCCTATTCAAATTGCTCGGCGATACAAAGCCTTTGAAATACACAGCATTAATATTTATTAATCTAAATAAGTTTGATTTTAATCTACGATCTAAATCGTCGTTTATATATTACAATTTGAGCTTTATTTATCGCTATATACCTAGCAAACGCAGCACAGCATAATGGCAGAAGCTTGAAAGCTCCAACCAACCGGCTCTGCCGAGCAAATAAAGATTTAAGATATGAAGTGGTGGTTTTAAGACGTTAAGGCCATTTATGATCTAGCAGCGTTCATTGTATTCTTTTGGAACGCATCAGGATAAATAAATAAATTCGTTCGGCTCGGTACATATGGAAGATGCTGTAGATTTCTGGCCATAAATCTGGCTTTGGTAAAATACCTGAGATTTACCGCTGTCTTCGTTTGGGGTGGTCTGTCGCCGATGGTTGCGTTGGATCATTACGCGACGAACGGCTACAATTTATTCTACGACAACAAATCTAGATTGATGTATCGACAATGAAATGGTACCGCTGAATGGCGCGCAATTTAAACTCACTTGTCCTCGAGTCTCGAGTCGAGCAATCGTAAATGTCTCTAATAAATTTAAATATCCGTCTAAATGAGTTGATGAAAACACTTCACATATAATCGCAACTATAAATTACATGTAGCAGTTATTGTCCCGCAAAAAAAAAACGGAGCTGGGAAAATGCGAGTCGCATTTAGGGTTCCGGGTGTAAAAAACCCTGGGAAATTGGATATATAAATGTTTGCTTATTAATCTCTTTATTACTAATAAAATTTGTACAAATAAACGCTAACGTTCACCAGTGTAACTATGAATGTATGTTCTTAAGACTGGCCCAAAAAAATCAACTATTTTTTTTTGAAAAGTTTATCGAAAATATTGTTCAAGGTGACAAAAAACAAATATCGGGAAGGTTTGAGCCCTTAAAATTAATATTAAGAGGTCTATCATCTTTAATTTCGATTTTTTATTTGTGCTTCCAATTTTGGGTCAATCCTGTCAAACTACCAAGTAAAAAAAATTAACTGCAAATATATTTATAGATAATTAAATTCCCTACAAAAAACGTGAAAATTTTCACCCGACATGCCGTTTCCGAATAATCAAGCTTTAAACATTGATATAATTTTTAGATTTATCTTCTTTATTTTGAAATTTTGTAACTAACGAACAAATTGTTATATAGAAATGAACAATATAGATTCTTGAAGGGAATTTAATGCTCTACAAAAAAGGTACCGAAATATTTTTACATAAAATCACTTTTTCAAAAGTTATTCACAATTAAAGTTGAATGAAATATTAAATTATTGTTTTTTTAGTTTTTCTCCGTTTTCGTGTAATAAATAGCTGTTAATCGAGAATAGGTTTGGATACATACTAAGACTGGGCCAAAAAAATCTACTTTTTTTTTTTTTTTGAAAAGTATATGGAAAATATTGTTCAAGGTGACAAAAAAAAATATCGGGAAGGTTTGAGCTCTTAATATTAATATTAAGAGGTCTATCATCATTAATTTCGATTTTTTATTTGTCCTTTCAATTTTTGCGTCAATGCTGTCAAACTATCAAGGTAAAAAAAATCATCTGAACATATTTTTATAGAAAATTAAATTTTCTACAAAAATGTCTCGTTAAAAATTTTTGCCAGACTCGCCGTTTCCGAATAATCAAGCCTTAATCGTTGATATAATTTTTAGATTTATATTCTGTATTTTGGAATTTTTTAACTAACGAAAAAATAAATATATATAAATGAACAATATAGATTGTAGAAGGAAATTTAAAGTTCTATAAAAAAGGTGTCTAAACGTTTTTACATAAAATCACTTATTCAAAAGTTATTCACCATAAAAGTTGAATGAAATATTAAATTATTGTTTTTTTCGTTTTTTTACGTTTTCGTGTAATAAATATCTGTTTACCGAGAATAGGTTTGGACATATTATAAAATTTAGATATTTCAAGTGATAAAATTGATAAAATGATGATTTTCGGTCATGTAAAATAACAGTTTGTCCCACTGAATGAAAAAAAAAAATAAAAAATTGGTTCACAACGAAAAAAACAATAATTTAATATTTCATTCAACTTTAATTGAGATTAACATTGAATGTTAAGAGATCTTTTTTGTAGAATATTAAATTCCCTTCAAGAATCTATATTGTTCATTTCTATATATATATTTGTTCATCAGTTACAAAATTCCAAAATAAAGAAGATAAATTTAAAAATTATATCAATGTTTAAAGCTTGATTATTCAGAAACGGCGTGCCTGGCAAAAATTTTCAAAGAGACGTTTTTTGTAGGGAATTTAAGTTTCTATAAATATATGACGAACAAATAAATATTTAGAATAGAACAATATAGATTATCGAAGGGAATTTAAGGCTCTACAAAAAAAGTCTCTTACCATTTTTACATAAAATCAGTTTTTCAAAAGTTATTCACCATAAAATTTGAATGAAATATTAAATTATTGTTTTTTTTCGTTTTAGTGTAATAAATAGCTGTTTAGCGAGAATAGGTTTGGATATATTATGAAATTTAGATATTTCAAGTGATAAGATAGACAAAATGGTTTTCGATCGTGTAAAATATCAATTTGTCCCTCTGAATGAAAAAAAATTGGTTCAACAACGAAAAAAACAATAAGTTAATGTTTCATTCAACTTTAATTGTGAAGAACTTTTGAAAAAGTTATTTTTTTTAAAAATGTTTAGAGACCTTTTTTGTAGAGCATTAAATTCCCTTCAAAAATCTATATTGTTCATTTCCATATATTTTTTATTCGTTTGTTGCAAAATTCCAAAATAAAGAAAATAAATCTAAAAATTGTGTCAATGTTTAAACCTTACTTATTCGAAAACGTGTATGGCAAAAATTTTTTATAGAAACATTTTTTGTAGGGAAAATAATTTTCTATAAATATATGTGCATATGATTATTTTTACCTTGATAGTTTAACAGCATTGACGCATAAATTAAAGCACAAATAAAAAATCGAAATTAAAGATGGACCTCTTAATATTAATATTAAGGGCTCAAACTTTCCCGATATTTTTTTTGTTACCTTGAACAATATTTTCGATATACTTTTCAAAAATGAAAATAGTCGAATTTTTTTGGCCCAGTCTAATGTACCTAAAGCCTCAAGGTTCATAAATACATTTAAGTACAACCACTTCTAGCATTTAAATAATTCTACAAATGTTTGCTGCACAAATATGGACGAAACCCTAAAAAAATAATAAAAACTTTGGCCTATTCAAGCCACCACAGGCGTTTATTCACTTGGCAATTTTTATTCCAAACAAAAGCCGAGAAAAGATTTGCTTGTTATTAACATTGTTTGCAACAATTCCCACTTGACTCCTCACCGGCTAGTGGTTGCCACTTACCGATGATAAGTGTTTGCCCCAACACGGTAATTTTCTTAATTGTTCTTCCAAGTATATAAGGGCTTGGTTTGGGAATTTTTTCAAAAAAAAAAAAAAAAAAAACGGAAATGAATTCTGGAAAATTGCAACGTATATGTGAGTTGAGTTCCAATTTCGCAAATGCACCACAACCGAATGATGCACGAGAAGAAAAAGTCTCGTGTTAATTACATTGATTAGATCTTGGGCGGTAAAAATACGGAAATATCGATGTAATTACGGCGTAATTATAAGCGCAATTGCAAGTTATTTACGGTTGTAGTACATAACTATGCATTTTTTTTCTCCTCTGTAAGATGTATCTATTATATTGGTTAGAAAGTGAATGGATTGCGTAGCAAACTCGTCTCTAATTGTTGATACGTACGCGAAAATTATTCGCACATTGAGTTAAATTAGGTATGTAATTTTCTTTAATAATAAGTCGGTTACCTTAGCATTTTTTTCTTTGCAGAAATTCAACTTCAAACTTCAAGAAGTTTTGGTATCTAATAGATAAAATTTATTTCCATTAAAAATAAGAATGTTTTACCAAATGTTTTTGTAAAAGAAATCGTTAGTTTTGATATTTTATTAATGGGTACGGTTGCGGAAATAAATTGTGATTTTCCTCGTAAATAAATTTGTTTACACACGGCCATATGGTTGTACAATATTTCATTTTACTGCAAAAAATTAAATGTGTATATGTATATGTGTAAATCTCATTGAAAAAAGTGTAAAGTTTTTTTTTGCTACGTCCATTTAAAATACACCCATTTGTACATTACATTTTCATTTTCATATAAATACATTGCTTCTATATGTATTATTTAATTTAAAAATTCCGCTCATGTTTGCTTTAGAATAGAAGTATATATATATGTGCACGTATGTGTGTATACGAATGTTGGTACACATCAGACATTGTTGTTTTTTTTTCAACAAAGTTAAGTAAATTTTATTTGTGTTTGGTTTAAGTGGGTGTTTAATTTTCATGGAAATTGTATGTTATGTTCAATAACACTTGCCTCTTTTCGTCCCTCACTTTCGGGGATGGTAACATTTAAAACGGTTAATTACTATAGTCGGGAAAACTTGTAGAGTTAAATAGATCCAATGCACTTGTACAGGCAATACTTTAATGGATAAAATCTGACAAATATTCATTTAAAAATGCAAAAAAAATCGTTAAATTAAGAAGTCACTTTATAATTAGTCACCTAAGTAGAGAAGTAGAAAAATAGTCTCCTTCAAATAGTTAAAGAGAAAATTAAAGTCTATTATTTTTTCTGGGTATAGCCCTCGTATACTTTCATAATATGTCCAAATTTCAAAAAAATTGGTTCACTCATTGTTGAGAATTTATTTTTCTTAATCATCGTTTTTTTATTTATCCGCAATTTAAAAGACAGAGAAAGTGGAAACTTTAAGTATAAACATTTTTTCCAAAATTTGGCCAAGTACCTTTTTTATTTTAGAACCTAAGTCTTACAAAGCACTCATAGTTTTAGTCATTTGACTAATTTTTATCGTTATTGTATGAAAATTAAAAAAATGTTATTTATTTTTTAGCAGGAAAGTGGACTTAAAGGATGTAAATCCATATACTAAGAATTAATTCAGCGACGTTTCGGTCCTTTATTTGACCTTCCTCAGGTTTCTTAATGCAATAGTGGTCAAATAAAGGACCGAAACGTCGCTGAATTAATTCTTAGTATATGGATTTACATTCTTTAAGTCCACTTTCCTGCTAGAAATAAATAATATTATGTAAAGTATGGACCCAACCAATTTATCGATTAAAAAATGCATTAAAGTTTTTCTTTGGTCTCCCCATTTTAATCGGAGTTTTCCTCACAATTGTGGAAATAAATTTTCTTTAAAAACATTCCTTACAAAAGAATCTAGTATAACTCGTACAAAAATTTGTGGCCCAATATTGCATTGCCTCTTTTCCCACCTGCTAAAACTTTTATAGTCTTAATTTAACGAAAACGCAACGAGTTATGCACCCATTTTCTTTTTGAATAAACTACCCCTAAATGCTTTTCTTTTATCCCACCAATTTTTCCCGTCTTACCCTCGTTTATTCATGATAGTACCAGATGCAGATTTCTGAAATTTTGCAGACATTAAATGTGAACATCGGCAGCCGCGTCTTGTCTCATAAATCGTTTCAATTATCGTAGGCCGAGCTGATTCCAATTTGTGGCGAAACACCCGCGACGTGATCAGCCTAAACTTAATAAAATCCACCCTTAATATCCGTCCAATCTTTTTCTACAACCCAATAAAAACACGCCAACACAAATTTATCCCCAAACCGGAAACTTTTTTCTATTTCAATATTCAAATTTTCAATTAATAAATGTGTGTTTTTTTTAAGCTTGAAAACGGTCGATTTATTCGACAGATAGGCTAATTGCATGTTTTGAAACGAGGCAGCCAATTAATTTATCTGAATATGTGGAGTGTATTAAGCTTTCATGTCTTAGCGCCCAACTATCAATTAGCCGGTATGAAATATTGCATAATTCGTGTAGGCTGTAATTATTGAAGCGACTTGCAACAATTAATAAGTGATGCACAGGCAATACATGCAAATGCAGGTCAAAGGACTAAACCCCCGTGGGGAATAGTGATGAAGAATTTTCTCGGAAATCAATGGTCGTTATTTGAAAAAAATAAATAAAAATCGCAACAAAGGTTTTTCCCATTAAGTGTGATTGGTAATTGGGATTATTTACGAGACTAACATTGCGCGCTGGAAAAATTAAATATTGACACGTGAATTTCGCAGTTGTTCGCGTGAAAATTGACCAATTTATTTGCATCTCTATATATGGAAAATTTTATTCGATTGATCGTGAAAATAAATGTGGCAAGTTTTTGTTTAAGGTTTAAGTGTACGACTTTTAAACGATTGAAAAGTTTACAGTGGAAATATTTTAGGCTGAATGGAAAAATGGAAAATTTTCGTGGAGTCGATTGCGTAAAGATATTTCTAAATTTTACTCATGAAAAAAAAAAATATCGGTTAGTAGATATTTTATTTAAATAGAAACGGTCTTGAATATCCCCATATTTTATTTTCATATAATGAAAAGAGCCTGCAAACCAAATGGTTACATTTAGTCATAACATGGTTTAATTTGATCACACAAAATAAAAATTGTACATGAGGAAAATCTACATTAGGAACTTTCAATGAAAATTTAATTCAAAGTATTTTGATTAAAAAAAAAAACAATGTTTTTCTAGACAAGTAAAATAATTTTGTTGATAAGATAATGAAAGGTGAGACTCAAATGCCCTCATAGGGGGTAAAGTCTACATTTGGGTGATTTATTATTCAAACAAATAAAAAAATTGCTAAATATTTTTTCATTTTCAACCCCTAAAATTGATCTTTGATGCAAGAAAGCATACTAGGATTTTTTTTAAATTTTTTAAATTACCATTTAAGAGTCGCTACCGATTGTTGAAATTCAATCAGAAAATATATTTATACATAAAAATACTAAATAACAATAATTAAAGCTCTTCTGTTACTTACGCTTATAGAAAAGAGGAAAAAGCTTGTTAAATAAAAGCCTTATTTACGTAAGGGCCATTTATTATCTAGAATTTTCTATTAAAACAACATCTCATTCAGCTATATCGATAAGCTTAAATGATAAATAAATAAAGCACAATTATCACTAAGCCAGTTTATTGTTTTTCTTTTTTTAATAATTTTCTCCTATTTAGCTTCTTTTTATAATTGTTCATCAAGTTTTCTCGCGTAGATACTACTTATGGACTTTACCAATTTGTCCTGATGACCCATTTTTTTTTTAGTTCAAAAACCATTGCTTATCTTCCTCAATGGTCATTTTATTTAAAGTATGGGAGTGAACAAAATCAAAAAGAACATTAATCGAAATAAGTAAAGCCAAAATGTTTTATTTCAATTATTGAAAGTTAAATATATTACCACCAATACAATGGTAAAAAATAAAAAAATCCAAAATTAAAACCTTATTCAAATTGTATGGGTAGACAAAGTATAAAGACAAGGAGTCTAACCTAATGTTAAGAAAATTGTACCAATTTGAGGTATAGTATTGGTAAAACGCCCTACTTTTTAAAAAAACACCCTTCGAATGATTACGTGGGAAGCGTTGATGCTATTTACAATTGTGAATCAAAATTGGAATATATTTATATTTTTAATAAATTATGTTCGTTCTGAATATTTGCGCTGCTAGTAACAGAAAAGAGAACTATACCTAAACGCCAATACCATTCGGATTCCTTGTTTCCATACATCATGGTTTAAAAATTAAAACTTGAAATTAATGAATCATTATAGTTTGCATTTGGAAACTTTAGATCAAAAATATAACGATTTCATCTTAATGTTATACTTCTGAAAAGTTTCAGTACCAATAGAGTACCTATAAATTTTGCATCTAAAAACTATATTTTCTCACCTATATCTATGTCAATGTTTACCTTTATGTTGTAGTCCTCAATTTATGAATTTTTAGGCTTTAAAGGATAAAATTGCCATATGAGCAAGATCACGTCAAGTGGACCCCCTATTTTCCACTTGATCATAAAAATTAAGTTCATGTATATTTTTCATAACTAGTTACTAAGAAAAGTTGATCCCCCAAACGATTTTTAAAATTTTAATTTTAACAATAATTTTTTTAACAATGAAAATTTTAGGTACTTTTAATTAAAAAATAGATTTTAAGTCAACCGTTAAAGATAAATTAATGAAATTTTCAGGGTTTACTGTCAAATATAAATATTTTGAGAAAACATTAATAACTAAGCTTAAGATTCCGGAAGAAAATTTCACTGCTCGCGATTAGTTTAAACAATATGAATTTATTTATCACAGCGCATCTTTATCACTTCGGTCTTTATAATAAATTCAATAAATTCATATTGTTTAAACTAATCGCGAGCAGTGAAATTTTCTTTCGGAATTTTAAACTTAGATAAATAACGCATGTGACTGTTAAAAAAAAAATTCAAATTTTGACCGAGAAATCAATGAAATTTTCATTTGTTAACTTAAAAGTTAATTAACAATATGATAATAAACAAATAATTTTTAGTTATTAATGTTTTCTCAAAATATTTATATTTGGCAGTAAACCCTGAAAATTTCATTAATTTATCTTTAACGGTTGACTTAAAATCTATTTTTTAATTAAAAGTACCTAAAATTTTCATTGTTAAAAAAAATATTGTTAAAATTAAAATTTTTAAAAATCGTTTGGGGGATCAATTTTTCATAGTAACTAGTTATGAAAAACATACATGAACTTAATTTTTATGATCAAGTGGAAAATAGGGGGTCCACTTGACGTGATCTCGCTCATATGAGAATTGTCCTTTTTTTGTTTTAAGAGTTAAGTTTAATGAACTTAAGATTTTAAGTTAAGCTCTTTTTCCTTATCTCATCACTAGTTCAATAATCCTTGCCAGGAAAAATAAACCCCTAAAATATAACGTAGACTTAGCTTTAAAAAGGTTTACCTTTTAAATCGAAAAGCGTAGCTATTTTTTTTTATTTTATTTATCGCCGTTTTATAACTGGATGGTCTAATAGTATTCAAATAGTGCAAATATGCTTTCGCAGGCCCTAGTGATCGGTTAGGAGGTCTACCAATAGTATAGCTTGAGATCTATCTAAATTTAATATTTCTGCAGTTCATTTTTGCGAAGGATTTCTCTTAATTCTTTAGTTGCGTTTTTAGTCCTTGATGTTGCCCTATAAGAAATATCTATATTAGGGTGATTTTTTTTTTTTGGACTATTTTTTTTTGCTCCCATGCCGAAATTTTGTTGGAAATACTTCAAAAAAAATTCCCTGAAAGTTTGAGCTCTTAATATAGTATTATAGTATATAGTATATTATAGTATATTATAGTAATATAGTATTTAGGAAGTATTTCCAACAAAATTTCGGCATGGGAGCAAAAAAAAAATAGTCCCAAAAAAAAATCACCCTAATCTATACCTATATTTCTTTCCATTTGTACAGAAAATTCGAAAACAAAACTTCACCTATTGGTGTTTTAAGGGTAAAATACAAGAGTTTTCGTGAGCTTTGGGTGAGCTTTTGATAATTTTTGACGCAATCACCGCAGGCGGATTGAAATTCAGAGGCGTTCGTGCAAGCCGCCCTTTTGGCCCACTTATCAAGCTTGATCTTCATCCACCATAAACTTAACACACAATATCACCTCACCTCAAATTTGAAGCTTTCACGGCAGCCTATCTAACGTAAAGTTTACTAACGTAAAACAAGAAATTTTGATAAGATATAACACCCAAGTCGGCTAAAGTTCTCAAAACACAGATATGAATAAAGGCAATAGCAAAAACAACTCTTAACATCCATATAAATAATATGAGAAATAAACATTTGGTTCTTACGCAGGAAAATTCACAATGAGGGGGAAATTTAGTTGTGTTTTTCGTTCGTTATCCGTTTGATCATGTGACGGCGATGAGGACTTGTTTAGTTTTCTTGAAAATTTACGAATGTCGTACGATAAATACATATATACACGTGCATATATATATATATATATATATATATATATATATATATATATATATATATATATATATACAAGTTGGTCTCAAATGTGTAATTTTATGAAATTTGCACGAAGTTTAAAATGGGAGAAAATGGAAATGCCACGTTGTGTTTGTGTCTTAGATGATATCTTTACCGGCGAAAACGAGTCCAAAAATATGCCACTGTCGGAACAAAAGCTGTTTATAATGTAGTTTGTGAGGTTTTTCATCCCTCTATCTCACTAATATTTCACGAGGAAAAAAGAAAATATTTTTTTCTTTCATTTAAAAGATATTTTTCTCTTGAATAAGAAATGAAATATTTGGATGAAATGAAAAGAAGTATGATCCAAGAACATTGGATTTTTTTTTTTTGGGAAATGATTGAAATATTTTACAAACAATTTATAACAATTATTAAAGACCCAAATAACAAAAAGCTAGTTTTAGACAAGGGTCGATAATTTTTGAGACCAAAAAAAATTATAGTAGGATGAAACCCATTGGAAAAGGTAGAGAATGTAACAAAAATGAAAGGAAAAATAAATTACGGGCGATCTGAGGTCGGGAAGGGGGAGGGGGTGAGTTTTTAAGGGTAAAAAACGGTTAATCTCGATTTTCGGTAAAACTGCAAGTCCTATGAAAAAAAGTTAAATTGCAAAGTTGTAGGTAATTAAAAGATCTACAACTTTTGTATCGACACTTTTTTCACAAAACCTGAAAATTAATGTGAAAAATTCGAATAACCGAGTTTTTGGTGTTTTATTTTTATTTTTTGCAAAAAAAAATATTTTTTCACGAAATCTGGTGAAAACATACCTTTGTATGTCCCAAACATACAGTAATTTTTTTGATTTAAAATATTCATTTTTTCACCTTATTTTGACTTAATATCCAAAAAGCACCCTAATTTTCAATCGAAAATTCTCACGTCAAAATATCTGCTTTTTTAAAAAAGTTGGTGTGTTTTTTTTTGTTGAAATCTCTACTTTCTGATGGTATAAAAAATATACACTACTATGGTAAATGTTCTCAGAAAATGCAAATAATGATAGGTTTTTTCTTCCACATTGGAGCATGTTTCAGAACCATGACAATTTGAGCATAAATTTGTGCATTTGTGCAATCATTATTTGCATTTTCTGAGAACATTTACCATAGTAGTGTATATTTTTTATACCATCAGAAAGTAGAGATTTCAACAAAAAAAAACACACCAACTTTTTTAAAAAAGCAGATATTTTGACGTGAGAATTTTCGATTGAAAATTAGGGTGCTTTTTGGATATTAAGTCAAAATAAGGTGAAAAAATGAATATTTTAAATCAAAAAAATTACTGTATGTTTGGGACATACAAAGGTAAGTTTTCACCAAATTTCGTGAAAAAATCATTTTTTTTGCAAAAAATAAAAATAAACAACCAAAAACTCGGTTATTCGAATTTTTCACATAAATTTTGAGGTTATATGAAAAAAGTGTTGATACAAAAGTTGTAGATCTTTTAATTACCTACAACTTTGCTATTTAACTTTTTTTCATAGGACTTGCAGTTTTACCGGAAATCGAGATTAACCGTTTTTTACCCTTAAAAACTCACCCCCTCCCCCTTCCCGACCTCAGATCGCCGGTAATTTATTTTTTCTTTCATTTTTGTTATATTCTCTACCTTTTCCAATGGGTCTCATTCTACTATAATTTTTTTTCACTTTTCACCATTTTTAAAATTATCGACCCTGGTCTATTTGTCTTCAGAGGATATATCTTTGAAAAAAAATCAAAACATAAATTTTCATAACAATCCTTTTTTTCCAGGTTTTCTACGTTGACAATTATATAGATTTATATTATCGGAAAATCCGAGTATATGTCGAGGCTTTATGGTCATATAAATAATTAATTTATAGCTCCTGTTTTCCTCTTCCATTTGTTCCCACTTCATTACTTCTAATAGAAAACCTCTTTAGCTTATACAATCTTAAAGAAAATTTTTCAACCCCCATAAAAAAATTAAGTAATTAAAAATGCATTTGAACAAAACTTTTGCATATAGGATTTCAACAATATGCACGTTGGTAAATAAAAGGTTCGTATTTGAATGCAAGTTGGTAGATATTCACCACATATGTAGAAACATCCCCCGTCATTCATGATGATGGAAAGTTATACTGTAAATTTCACCGATATTTTCGAGTTCAATAATAATATTTTATGGAAATATAACTTTTATGTATAGAGAGGCAACAATAATTTTTATTCGTACAATCGAGCTGATAGCTACGTGTTATAATAATGTAGATAAAATGTCTGAAATCGTGTGGAAATTTTTTCCAATTTTTTTTTTCACCCACCCCCCATCTTAAATATATAAAAACGGTGTGATTTACGTTTTTGCGTTTCAAACACCTATTCAGTTCAAGTATGCAGATTTATTACATATTTTTCACGAGAGACATTAACTGTGGTGTTTTTTCGTTAAAAATTTACTCGGAAAATCCATTCGACCGAATTGTTAAACGTTGGCTATTTTATCACCAAAGATTTTTCACTGCTATATTAACCTTTTTGCTATAGGCATTTCAGGAAAAATATTTTAATGATTCTTAAGTACTATTGAAGTACTAAGATTTCGGAAGTTTTGGATCTCCATCTTATAAAAATTTATGAAAAATAGAAAAAAAAATCATTGGTTTTCCTTAGCTAATTGATCTAACATTTTATAATGATTTAAAGGTGAATAATATAAGTTTTATAAAAAAATATCAACTGGCGATACAAAGGCAATTAATTACGCGAGATGCAACGACAAGATGAATTATTTTTGTGGTAAATAACAGAAAAAACACCAAATAATTCATTAGATCAATGCAATAGTTTTCCAAAAATATAAATTGATACATTAACGACATTAACATAAATAAAATTATAGGGTTTGAGTCTTTGGTTCGGAATAGGATTAAGTAGGGTTCATTTTTATTTGGATGGAATAAATTGTAATTGGATATTTCTACGAAGTTCGAAAATACAAATGAAATGTAAGCCTAAAACTTAATGTATAAAGTTAGCTTTATTGTTTAGACCAGAGTTTCCCAATCATAATACTTTGAACACACTAAAACCACTGGTTTAATTTACAAATCATTTATTAATTATTAAAGAAAATATGTAGATTTACATATAAGAAGTTCCGGAAAGTAATTTCGCTTATTTATTATACAATTAAAGCACAACATTTTGTTACAAATTTTGCTTTTAAATCAATCATGTAATCAGCCTCAATAGTATCAACGTTTTGATATCAAGGGTACAAATTTTTAATGCAAAATTGGTAAAAAATCAATTAATTACTAAGGAAAATACTCAAAAATTATATTTTGAACATTATTTAAGCTTTCAATTTACCCCTTCGGAAATGTAACAATTGAAATAACCAGAAATCCGATTTGGACGATTTAGGTACGTATGGCAATATTACGCCCCCCTGAATTTATAAGTTTTTTTCAATGCTTTTTTCTGCAGAAGAGTCTTGAATTACCGTATTGCAGCCTTGAATTTTCTCTGTTAATAGTTCTTGGGCACTTTTGGATTATTTTTATCACAGAATTTATTAACACTTCTTCGTCTTTTTGGCAAATATTTGGCACTATTTCCTCCCTTAATATCTTATTGGTTAAATTTTTTGCTTTTATTCTTTAGTAGCAGTTGGAGAAATGAAAATTGCTACCCTGTAAAGCTCGAAGAGCTTACTATACCGAATTTGTATTCCTTCGGATTTTTGATCTTACCATTGTAATATAGATTTCAGAATAAAAAATATTTTTTAATCTTTTACAAGTTAATAAGTCCCTCCATTCATAAAATGTCTTTAGTACCACTTTGAAATATCATATAAGCAGATAAACGGCAATTGACGTCTATAGGCTTAAAAACGAAATTTATACAATGTTATCATCTTTGTAATTAAATAACTTAATTTAAAAAAGTTAAAAAAAATAAAATAATGAGGCTCGGTGTTACAGGTATCTTTTTTTTATATTTAAATTCATATTTTGAATAAAAGAAGTCCAACAAATGCCAATGCACCTTATGGAGTAATGCAGGTGGGTTTGTCGATAAATAGAAAAAAAAGTAATGAAAACAAATCAGTTCATACCACTTTTACTACCAAAGAACAGTGCTTTTCGCCATTAATGGTCAAAAATATCGAGGTATCTCAAAAATCTGCGAAATTATTCCCCAATATAATCGATATTAATAAACTATTATGATCCAGAATGTTTCAGATCTCTACCTTCTTTAGTTTTAGTGCAAAATAATAATAAAAAAAAAAACGAAAACAGAAACAGAAAACAGAAAACCTTTTTTTCTCATAATTTACTTAACTAATTGATCTAAGATATTAATATGATTCAAGAGTGGTAATTTTGAGATCTATATAATTGGGTATATCACATAGAAAGAATACCAAATGATTAGAAATCCTTGAAATATTAAAGAATTATTAAGGGTATTCAAAAGGTATAACTCCGAGGCCAATAACCGGCTAGTTCACCAGATTAATAGCCATTCATCTTTTAAAAATTCAAATTGGAAAAAGATTTTCTTAACAAAAAAATAAATTGACAATTGAATCGAATTCAACACTGTTGGCCATAAGAATTCCAATTTTCAGAATTTAATAACTTTTCACTTACTTGAATAAAATAATTGTCCTCTTGATTAATTGTGCACTTTTGAAATAATCACTAGGATCACTTTTCAGCATTTAATCAAAAGAAATTAATTATTTACGAACTAATAAAGTATCAATACGTCAAACATTGCACTAATATCTGATAATAGCGTACACACTCGTCAATGTACGTGGCTATTAGCCAATGGGATTGCAACATTTTGCGATGTTCATTTGTTTTGATTGTTGAAATTTTAAAAATTTGAGATAACCACTCCCAGATTCAATGCCACCGTATACATTATACGTATTCAAGCTAAGCATAGAGCAATTAACATTAAGCGTAGTAGTGGATTTTAATTATTTTTTTTCCACTATGTAGAACTCTTTCAAAAAATCAGAAAAAAATTTGGAACTATAATGAAACATGGAAAATTAAAAAAAAAATTATTATAGTGGTACCAATATTATTTCAAGGTTAAAAAAATTTTTTTTTATACATGTAAAGCTTTATAATCGTTAATGCCTATTAAATTCTAAGAATTTTTTTTTTCCTGTTTTATACTTTTATTTATTCTTAAAAAATCTACTTAAAAAAAAATCTTAAACTTCCAGGATCTTAGTATTTTAATAGTACCTACACATTTTTTAAATATCAGCAATATCTTTTCAGTTCACCATGCTTATATCCCTAAGTATTTTAGTCGGGAAATTCATTCAACTAAATTGTAAAGGGACGCCCATTTTATCGCGTTTTAATGCCACCAAAAGAAAAACTACCGAAAATTCTCGGTACTCCATTAAAGTCAAACGAAAACAATTCATTAATTTGTTAATAAACCACATCCCAATTTAATTTTCTTGTAAATAAAAAAAAAACTGCAATAAAATCCCTCAGTCTTTCCGAAAGTATATCTAAAGCTATGTACATAACATATACCTATTTAATTCGCAATAAACCTCTTCTTTTTTATTACGAATTCATTTAAAATACACGAAACTCGTGCGTGTTTAAACACATAGGAATTGTACCCATAAAGCAAAAGTGCAATTCATACAGAAAAAATCCCATTATTGTTTAAACATTGACAATTAATTCCCACGTTTTTTTATTTTTCTGTCATTTGAAAACCATAAAAAGGAAATATCTGTGCTTGCATATATGTCGTCGCTAATTCTATTCTGCTTGTGGATTTTAACAAGACGTATAATTGTTTCTCTTTCATTTGGATTTTACAATCTTTTATTATCAATCAAAAGAGAAAACTTTCGTTTCACATTATTATTTTATAACACCAACATTTACCAAGAATTTTTTTTCTTGGCTCAAGTATGCGAGATGAAGGAAATTAAGTGAAAATTTAAGTTTACGATTCAATAAATTATTGAATAACCGCAAGGAAATTAATGTTTTTGAAAGCAATTTGAAGAGGAAATTTGTAATTTGTAATTGTGGACTTCAATATGTTGGAATCACAATGGAAAGTGTACAAATAAGTAATTGTTAATTATATTATTTCATCCAAGAAATCAAAAAATGGCAGCTTACAATAGTTTAGTGTACACAGCGATCAAGTTCCCTCTTAGTACCAAAGCTCGTAAAGAAGAATTAAAGATAATTAAATATATACAACAAATAACGCTTAAATCACAGAAGCTGATAAAAGAAAAATCATAATAATCATTAACAAGGATGTATACAAAAATAAAACGAAACAATTCATTAAAGAAAATAATATAATTCACATGAATGAAGATCCAACTCCGAATTTCACCAAAACTTTATACAAGACCATAAATGAAAGTGACTATTCTTTTGAAAACGAATTTTCAAAAAAAATCCTCAAACCAATAAAACTTCAAGCTCCAATGCTTCATGGTTTACCCAAAATCCATAAAATAAATATGCCAATCCGACCGGTAGTGGATTACAAACTTGCTTCTGGATATTGGTAAGCCAAAAAATTAGTACAAACCATCAAATCAGACATCATATTGAAAGAAAATTTTTCATTTAAGAAACAGATATGAATTTATGAATAATACTAAAAACCTAAAACTATCACAGAACATCAAAATGGCATCACTTGACATTATCAACTTATAGACAAATGTCCCTGTTGAAGAAACTATCAAAATTGTGATATATAATCTTATGACATCAAAAATATATAATTACTAGCTGATCCCCGCAACTTCGTTTGCGTAATGTAGGTGTAGATTATGTTTTCTTTTCAAATTTGCCATTTGTAGTGATATATGAAAATTTTTATTTTTCTTATTTCTTTTACGAAAAGCATAATCATACTTAAAAACACTATTTTGTCAACTTGAAAAAGACACATTTAATAAACTGTTGCAAAGAATAAAATTGTTCTATGTAATAATCAATTAATTTTCAAAAAATATTCATAAATATCTAAAAAGAGTATGTGTATTGCGTATAGTTATGGTAGGTATACCTACCGTAGACCAAATAATCTGTAAATCAGTCAGCATCTATACAGAAATAAAAAATATTGCCAAGTTCAATAAAGTTGGTCTTAATTGTAAGTAAAGAGCGGTGACCATGCGACATTTTTCAAATAACTTACATTTTTAATCTTGTGATATCTTTCGAATGGAATGTTCAAATTGAATAACTCAAAAAGTTATATAATGGTATTGAAGCAAACTTAAATATGAAATCATTTATTATGATAAGGATTAATCCCAAAGTACAAATAAAAGAGCTTTTATAGCGGTGGTATTTATATATATTTTTTAAAATGAAAAAACACTTATTGGGACATAACTATAATAGTTAGACATATGCTGCCGCTTTATTTTTTGTAGATAATGATATGTTCTGCAAAATTGTACTCTATTACTTTGTTCTATAACCAATAGTTTTCACAGCGCACGCGATAATAGAATGTTTTTTGGTAATTTTTTAAGACCTTGGGTTACATTATTGGAGTTTTAGTATGGATTCCTAACTTTTTTGACAACTTAAAATAACCTATGTTCACGGGAAATAGTGTAGCTTCCCAACAGTGAAAGAATTTTTCAAATCGGTCAAGTAGTTTCGGAGCCTATTCAAAGCAAACAAACAATCAAATCTTTCCTCTTTATAATAATAGAAAATACGCACATGATATGCCAAAAGTACAGCAGTGCACGACTGCACAATATACGGACGACATGGCATATTTAGTGCCCTAGGATACCTATCAGTGTGCTGAGGAAAGAATCCAGGAGAACCTGGAAAAAAAAAATAAATAGTGCAAAAAATGGCTCTGAATAGGCTCCGAAACTACTTGACCGATTTGAAAAATTCTTTCACTGTTGGGAAACTACACTATTTCCGGTAAACATAGGCTATATTAAATTTTCAAAAAAATTAGGGATCCATACTAAAACTCCAATAATGTGTGAAAAAATTACCAAAAAACTTTCTTACATCGCGTGCGCTGGTGATTTAACTAAAGAACGGAACAACCGAATTTAATGAAACTTTATATTAAGATACAACACAACTACCCTCACACGTTAGGCTATTTATCATTCCTTAAAAATAATAAGGGAATGTACCCTACGTAAAAACTGAGGGATGAAAAAAAAAATTATCTTAGATAGGCGAGTTATATATCATTGAAAAGGTGTTTAAAAGTTAAAAAATGATGTGTATTAATATTTTTAGTTGAACTAATAAAAAGCACAGTAATTTAATTTAAAGTACAAAAAATTGCCTTTTTGAAATATAAATGTTTTTATAGATAATCTGACAGTAAACTTTTTTTTACAAAATTGTTGTAAATAGACCCTTAGGGTTGCTCAGTAAGGAAATATTAACGAAAAAAATGTAATAGTAATACTAAAAAATAATAATAATAATAATAATAATAATAATAATAATAATAATAATAATAATAATAATAATAATAATAATAATAATAATAATAATAATAATAATAATAGTAATAAAGCTTAAAATAAAAACGTTTTTAAAACCGTGCATATATAAAATGGTGCATTAATATACTCCTCTGACTGACGAAATTTTAATATTCGGTGTATTCCTTATAGGAAGTAGGCATGTGATAAGATTTTTTTTGAAACTTTTTACCCTAACGGACAAGGGCGGATTCAGGATTTTTTTCTTGGAGGGTGGGCACAATATCTTTTATTTGCAAATGCGTGAAAGGGATCACGAAAAAAGTTCGCAATTCCAGCAAGAAATCATCATAATGATAAATAATAAATAATCATATCATCATAAAAATAAAAGAAATTTAAAATCCTCTTCCAGAGCAAAAGGCATACGCCAAATCGTGTATGGTGAACTCTTGACTATCCAATATGGTTTAATTATATAGTTGAAATTCAGATATTTCAATAATAATTTTAAAGATACATAATGGTTATACATGAATATGGAAGAACTGGGTTTCGTGCAATTGTACAAATTTCAATTTCGCGGTTGTGTTGTACATTGCAATAGTGTAATAGTTTTTGGAAAAAGGTTCATTCGGGGAATCGAAAAAGGGAGATGGGGTTATTTTGATGCGAGTATTTTGATAACTTTCGACTTTTTTTAGTCATAATTAGGCCTTAAGACCAACTTTATTGAACTTGGCGATATTTTTTATTTGATGTATGATGTAGTATGATTATATTTTTCGTAAAAGAATAAGAAAAATAAAATACGTTACGCAGACGAAGTCGCGGGGATCAGCTAGTCAATTTATATTTCAGCTTGATCAAAAATAATTTACTATAAAAAAACGAATGCAAACTTTGAAAGCTTAGCTTTCATTGAAAAGTAATGCTAAGCTTAGATTGAACTCAATTTTAATTTTTTCTTAAAAAAATGACATTACTTTCCGGTCCCTCTATTACTTAATTGGTGTTTTCAATTACATCTCCAATAAGTGTAAGCAATCGTTTAGATGCACTTTTTGTCGTTTAAATTTTCCTCATCTTAGTGAACGCTTGCAAATCCCTGGATTTCCATTTTTCCATTTAAATCTCTCATTACTGCATTTCAACAACCCCCCGTTAAAACCCTGTAAAAACTGAAAAGCTCGTTTTTCTTCTCTATTATTTTAATTTTTTTAATTTCGAGCATTTAAAAAGTGCACATATACACACATACAGAAATCGGGATATGGGGAGTGGAGATATTGTCGCAATAAATCCCCCGAGCCGAAATTGAAAACGCGATAAAAGATGGCGTCGTATTCGGCTGTGGGGGTAGGTATAGAAAAGAAGATTATTTCACTAAATACTATTACAAAAGCCGATATTAAAAATGAGATATGAGGCGGAAGTCAATATTTCATTTTTTAATAACATTGAAGCACCGGGGTGGAGTGGAGTGGAGTGTAGAGTCGAGTCCTCCTGCTATAGTATGTGTGGGATACCTAGTAAAGTGATGAGTACGCATATTTACGTAAAAAAAAAATGGTTTTCGTTTGAAAACAGGCAACGGGAACGTGGGGGATGGGGGGGGGGGGGGGAAGAAGTGCTCGAGATCATAGGAAAATGGGGGTCCAACGAGCGTATAAGAAATTCCTCGTTTTATATGCAAAAGCTATTATCATTATTTTGATATATTGCAACAAGAATTTATATAAAAAGGTTATATGCAGTTTTTTTCCACTATGTATATACATATACATGCAAGGACTAAGCATATATGTATATGTATAAAGAGTTGACGGAGAAGTTATTGCATATTTACTATTTTATGTCGTTATGAGAGACGTCGAGTCGAGATAATGCTTTTTGGAATTTTTGCGTCGTAAACAACTATTTTATCTTTCTTGCAAAATTCTTCAACATCTATCCCCTTTTTGCTCCCCGTTTAATTCACAACTCTCCGCGGAAACCCCCCCCCCCAACGAACGCACACCCACCCCTGTAAGTGACAGGAAATTAAATTGAGAAAACGTAGCTAATTAAAAAAGTTATTAATATTTTTTTTTTCGACGGAATTATCATCGAGTCGATCGATTATTACATGGCAGACGAGAAAATTTTCATGTTTGATTAAAAAAAATTTAAATAGGAAATTTTCCGGCCGGAAGCATTTTTAATCTTGGCTGTTCCGCACCATCCTCTGGCCAATCCGACGGAGGTACCAAGGTATTTGATTATATAGGGCGAGTGGCGAAAATTAAGGGCTGAAGGAAGTAAATGGCAAGCGAAAGACGAAAATAAATTAGTGGCAAATTTTCACGGGATGATGGCACGTGATTTATTGTCGGGTCTAAGTAAATATGACCTTGTCGAAAAGTTATATAAAAAAAATGCTTGGTTTTACCATATTACAGGCATTTTATTTGATAAAATAATATTTTTGACGTGAAAACTTCTTAAGCATTGTTGTGACTTGAAATTTTATGAAACGGAAACAGAAAGCAGTAATAAAAAGAGAAACATACATAAATCTATAAGATTTAACATGATAGAGAATGAGGTAGAAAACTTTAGTATGTCTTATGCTTGTGCACGCCTGCGTATGGCACTACTTGAGAATGGTTTTCATAGCGACCAATAATAACCGTGTTAAATTGCTTATCATAATTGTGATGATAAACATTTCATTATTTTAATAAAATTAATTTTCAAGTTTGTCGTAAATCAATACGGATTATTGTCATGATTATCAAAAAAAAGTAAAGAAAACAAGGCTATAAAGACGTCAAAATGTTTAACAGAACGTGTTCGTGAATTTCGGGCACACTGAAAAGCATTATTAAATAAGAAAAATAATAGTTCTTATACGTTTAATAATGATTTGACTGTGCAAAATAGTGAAAATGATGCTAGTAAGTACTTAAATATTTTCTAATCGCATATTTCGTCCTTAATCACGAAATTTCAATAAAATAAAAGCTAATTTAAAATTAATTCCGCTATCACATAATGTGCTACTCAAATGAATGTACAGCCAATTTCTTAGGTACTCATAATTTCGTCGAAATAAAATTGCTCATGAAGAATTTTGTTAAATTTTTTTTAACAATATGTTCGGTCATAATATGTGCTCCTTTTGTGAACGATTGTTATTCCAACGAAATTTAAAACCACAATGCTCAGGACATGAAGATCTTTTATGGATAATAATTAAAAATTCTAATACAAATGATAATATTTTACTGTGCTGCTCGAATTTTCACGCAATCGAGAAAAATGTAATTCCAACGATGTCCAAATACAATAGTTTCAAATATTAAACGATACCTGGATCTTTACCACCACTGAATTTATTTCATACTTCCATTATTATAAGCTCAAGTATCAATTAATCGAAAATTCAAATTTGGATTCAGGATAAATTTATGTAATATATATGTTAACAGATCGTAAAATAAATCCTACAATTATCCTACTCATAAAATTTTAGATTCGTCTCAATATCTTGAAGTTCATATTTTTTGAAGTTTCACTTTTACCGCGTGTGAACTGCACACATGTGTTTTTTTAAAGTATTTTCTTTTAATTTTTAAGTCAATTGTTAAGTAAGAAATCACTACTTTTATATCATCTCTAAGCCTCAAATACAATGAAAGTTTTCATTGTCTTTTTCCATATTAAAAGCTCATATTTTCCCCTGACCTTAAACCATACAATTTGATTTATTTTTCCGCCGAAGATTAATTGACAAAGTTTGCAATATTGTTTTAATTTAAATTATAATTAACAACAGTTATTTATGGGCAAACACAAGAAATTGGTTCACCGAATATACAACAAAAAAAATATGGTATTCCTATAAATAATTGTCAGACAAATCCCCTGCGGACAACATTTAAATTTTTAAAGTCAAACACCACAGCGGCGCGCTGGCTGGCCCCACGTTCATGAGCTTTGGCACACATTTATTACGTGGCCGGTCCCTCTGGCTATAAATATATTAAAGGCCACAGGACTTAGGGTTCCCAATAAAAGCACGGCTCAATTGCAAGCCGCCGTTTGCGATCACAAATCGGCCCACAATCAATTCATAAAACGACAAAATGTGACAGGTTTTTTATTGGTGCGACCGTCGAAATCGTGGACGATTAAAATCAAATGCTAACCGACGAATAATCGATTCGTGCTAGGTATTTCGGGGCACAGTTTCACGTAAACTATTTCACCAAATTGGTGAAATGTCTCGGTAAAAAACGGCAAAGCAAATATTTCAGTTTGTCTATTGAATAAATAGCACTATACGAGTTTACCGGTATTCCTGTTATAATATATATTTAAAATTTATCAGCTAAAATTTGTTATGAAACTTCACTAACTATTTGAAAACCTTGCTTGTTTTTCCAGTGAAAATAATAATATTTGTTATCACAACAATTACCAGCATTAATTTTTGGTTTACATATAAATTTTCAGTTTTTTTTTGTAAGACTTTGTTCAAAAATTATTAATTACTTCTCATTTTTGAGGTAACATATGGATTACTTTTAAAAAATACTTAGGAACTATCGTAGGACACCGACAAGAAGCTCTAAATTAATTTAAAAATAATTTTATCATAAATAATAGCCATTTAATTAATCATCGATATTATAAGTTTATGCATATTAGGGTGTTTTTTTTGCGACTATCATTTTTTTTTGCTCCCATGCCGAAATTTTGTGGTAAATACTTCAAAAAAAAAATCCCTGAAAGTTTGAGCTCTTAATATTAATATTAAGTACTCGTTCGCAGCGTCTGAATATTTTCCATTTAAAATACACGTAAACTTTGATTTTTTTTTTAAATTTTTATAGTTCAGCGGCATTTTATGGTATCGCCTCGCTCAAAGTCGGGATTTTTTTACAATTTTATGCTCTACAAAAGTGCCTATTTTTAATAATTTTTAATAAGGAATAAAAAATCAATATTTTCTTTAATTTTACTCAATAATCCGTAAAAATTTTATAGTAAGAGAAATTCAAGGCTCAATATCTCGAGAAATATCGATCTTAGCAATTTGGTTTTCTGAAACTGTTTTGTAGGAAATTAAATTTCCTATAAATTTGACATATAAATTTTTTCTGTAGGTCTTGTAATTCATGAATAGCTGAGAGAAAAACGAGAAATCTATGAAAAATCAAGGCTTAGTGACCCGTACTACCTCGCCCGTGTAAATTGCGATTTTGCACTTTTGTAGAGCATACAATTGTAAAAAAATCCCAACTTTGAGCGAGGCGATACCATAAAATGTCGCTGAGCTATAAAAATTTAAAAAAAAAAAATCAAAGTTTACGTGTATTTTAAATGGAAAATATTCACACGCTGTGAGCGAGTACTTAATATTAATATTAAGAGCTCAAACTTTCAGGGAATTTTTTTTGAAGTATTTCCAACAAAATTTCGGCATGGGAGCAAAAAAAAAATAATAGTCCCAGAAAAAAAAACACCCTAATGCATATGCCTATTTTTTTCATGAATCAAGATAAAATAGCATCAATAGTGGCACTATAGTAAATCGTAGACTCTGGCAGACTATTGATCATTCTTAAAATTTTTTTTTTTTTAAAAGAAATTTTTTGTAGATCACAGATTCTTATTTCTTTGGTGCTCCTTCATCATTAAAGATTGGCGATCATCATAGCAATTTTGATTTTTGATACAGCAGCATGGAAGAATCCTCTAGTGCTTTTTCCGAACCACCAACGAAGGTTGGCTAGCCAGAATGTCCTTCTTTCACCCAGAACTCTTTTTCCTTGAAGTTCTGAAGGAGTAAGTGATATTTTTTGTTTCGGATTATATGATCAAAAAATAGTAACTTTCTCTTCTTTATAGATATCAAAAGAATACTTGTAGTATTAAGATTCATTAGTATTTCGTGATTCCTCTAAGTTATCGTAGACTCTGGCATGGCAGACTATTGATCATTTTTAAAATTTATTTATTTTTTAAAAGGAAATTTTTGAAGGTCTAAGATTCTTATTTTTTTGGTGCCCCTTCATCTTTAAAGATTGACAATCATCATAGCAATTTTGATTTTTGATTTTGCAGCGCGGAAGAATCCGCTAGTGCTTTTTTCGAACCACCAACGAAAGTTGGCTAGCCAGAATGTCCTTCTTTTACCCAGAGCCCTTTTCCCTTTAAGTACTCAAGGAGTAATTTAAATTGTTATGCATTATGTGACCAAAAAGCTGTAACTTTCTCTTCTTTATAGATATCAAGATATCAAAAGAATTCTTGTGGTATTAAGTTTCGTTAGTATTTCGTGATCCCTCCAAGCTATCTTCAGGATTCGGCGATATCCTATCCATATTTCAAATACGGTAATTTTATCTTCCTGTCTTTGGATAAGAGTCCATCCTTGCATTCCATATAAGACAATAGGGAACACATAGCAAATGACTATTTTTGACCGCAGTTCCAGAGGTAATGTTCAATCCATAAAAATTTTTCTTATCTCTGAGAAGATTATTCTGATTTGGTTAATGCGGCTGTGTATTTCCTGCTCCTTACCCCAAAGCTGATCTTCCTTCTAAATATTTACAAATATATTATGAATAAAATAAGAATACGACCCACTTATCAACCGATAGGCTAGTAAGGAATAGTAAGGAACCTTTACTAATTTAACCACCAAATAAGATCAAATTAAGGTGGATGCCAAAACACAAAGATTATTAAGATTATCAAGAATCCAGGATATCAAGATCACAACTTCACAAAATTGGCAATGAAATATATCATCAAAGAATGGGATTATTAAAAGCCAATGCTTACCATGAAAGAAAACCACCGGACAAAAAAGTCATCAAAAGATAACGCAAAAACCATCCCTGAGCCAAACTACCAACACTCTTGATCTTACAAGAAAATAAGTCAAATCAGTAACCAGTCTAAAATAACCAACCACGATGGACTAAAGTAATACTTGTATTCGTTTGTAGTACATGTGGATGATCCAATGTGCAGATAAAGAAGGAAACTCCTCCAAAATTAGTGAAAATCTAGTACTCTGAACTATTCTTCAGCATTTTTTTTAAATTTGGTACAGTATTTGTACCTGATTGGATGACGTTTAAGCATTACAAATACAAACATGAAGAAGTGTTAAAATCATAACTCAGAGCGAAAACCGAAAACAACCTACTTCTTATTCTGAATTATTTTTTCCACCCTCTCCCCTCCCCCTGTTTGCCCTATAGTGGCGATACCCGGTATAAATAAACTTTTAACATACGATCTGATGACGATCTCTATCTTAAATCTTATAGTTCTTTATCGTTACACTTTTTCTCTGCTTTCCTCTTACTTCAAGGCGATCCATATCGCAATCCAATTTTTAGCATTTTTTTCGTAAAATATATAGTACCTGCCAAACCGCAAGTCATGGTTCGTGGACCAAATAAGTTGTAACCGGATGAGACATTATTTGGCGGATATGGAAGTGGAGTCGAACATTCTGTTGAAGTGCTTCCAAAGTTTCTACAACAACCTTTGCGACATGTGGTCGACCATTTTGTTGAAAGATTATTTTGTTAAGTCTTTTGGAGGTACTATAGAGGTACTTTTGGCTGGTACTATTTCTAGTAATGGTCCCATTAGGTTGCGGTAGCTCATATTAGATTTCTTCGATTTGGTCCCACCAAATGTACAGCAATTACTTCTCACCAAGCATTTGTGATTTGACCGCTGAAGTTGAGCTTAGCCCCGATTTTCTCTTCTTCCGATAGTCAAATTAGATCTATTTTTGTCCTCCGTTACAATTCTATGGAAAAAATCCTTCCAATTCTGCCATTGGATTCATTATTTGGACGTAAAGAAACATCGTTTGACGTCCCCTGGCTAAAGTTTATTGGATCCCAGTTTCCCAATGTTTGCACCATATCATGGCTTTTATATGGTTTAAAACCACTTGTTAATTTCCAAAGCATCCCTGATCTTTCCTTGAATTTTGATCTAATTGATCCTCTTCCAATTCTCGCCTTTAAACTTTACTAGTCTATCTTCGCGTTATTTGTCACTTCTATCAAAATTACCACTTTTTAAAATGCTCCCTAAAATGTATTTATATTTATTTATTGATAAGATGTTATAAAATTGAAAAATAAAAATATTATTTCCTTTTGTCTACTTTCAATACAATGTAACGCGTTTTCGATAATTTTCATGACGGTTTTTCAATTACTTACGATGGTAATAAATGTTCGAAATCAAATTAAAGTTAATTCTCTATTAGTTCGCTCTCAATGGTGAGGTATACGTCGTTTAAATTAACTACTTTTTGCGAAGGCGAGGAAAAGTATTTACATTGAAATTACTTATTGATTAGTTTCAACTTTTCCGGTATAGTAGCTACCTCTCGTTTGTGCCACCCAGATAAAAGTTTCGCGAGACTTAACGTTAATAAATTGACATGATTTAACTGTTAATATTTTACTCTATAAATTATTAATTATTTCTTTGAAATTTTTATCTAAACTTCTTTTGAATCGTTTGAAATTTAATAGAATCGGCTATAGGGAGGCTACTTTTGAATGTTAAAAGTTTTTTAGGCACTTGTTGAAAATAAGGGTGAAACTATATAGAAAATTGAAGTACTTTTGAACGTTTTACCTTAAAAAACTTTACTTTACTTTTGAATTTAAATAATTTAAAATAGAATTTGATTGATCAAATAGTCGCGAGACTTAGTCGTAATGTAACAGGGATATTTGTGCTGGATTTTTTTTTTTTTTTGAAACTTGAGTAGGGATAATTTATTTTATACGCCATGATTGATTATAAATTTTTAAACGACGCAAAGAATACAATTACAGACGTTGATTAATGGTTCGGCTAGAAAAGGTAATGTTTGAATAATTTATTCCATCACGAGCTTTTATTAAACACAAAGCTTTTCAGATTCATAATTTTACACAGTGAAACGAACCAAGTGACAAACGTTAGAAAAAGCCGGATTGAAAAAAAGAAAAAAAAAAGCACGTGATACGCAATTTGCAAATGAAAAATCGAGCTTAGAAAATGAATGTGGTCTTTTGTGTGAGCTTTTGATAAACAAAAATTAGATCCAATTTCGGGGTGCGATAAAGATGTCGCCACCGTTTCGCATTACTGCAAACGGCGTCAAAACCATTTCAATAGAGCGCTTTGTTTGTCGGCGACAAACTCAATGTGACATTTATTGCTTGCGTAAATGTTCGATTTTGTCGCAAAATTGCTTTTATAACATCATCAATAAATTATACGAGAAGTTATGCGGTTCGAAACCAAGTTATTGTTATCTATGTGATTTCATTTGCTCTCCACGTCCGTCTGTCGTTTTTGCCACCCACTTTGTATTGTTTATTTTTTTTTTCAAATGCCCGCCCAAAAAAAAAAAAGCTCAAATTTTACAATATAAATATAGGATTAAAGTGTCATAAAAATTCGACAATGAGTCCCAACATTAATCCTCCGGCCGTATAATTCCTGTGCTTCAAAGCTTGGCACACAAGCAAAAGTCGATTTTAAAAATAAAAGCTCGCAGCTTTGTGCTTTTTTTTTCAATGACTTGTCTCAACAAAAAACCGAATCATTGTGTTTATTTATATGTTGCATTGAAATGCTCCAAACTGAAATTTGGAAAGTTTCAAAATTACCACGGTGAGCTTTTAAGCTTTTGAAAATATGGAATTATATGAATGTAATTCTTCTTAAAAAATCATATTTTTGTACATGGATTTATTTAATTAATATACTTTTTCACAATGAATAGTATTTGTTTAAAAAATATTTTTGTTCATGCTCTATACAATCCTATAACATTCACTTAATTGCTGATTGTGAAAAATATTCAACGATTAAAATAACAGATTAAGAACAATAGTGAGTAAAATACCTCATGAAAATTATATTTTTAATTAAATTATATTACAAACTATCCTAAGGCGAATAAACGGTCATATTAATAAAGAAAAAATTCTAATACCCAAACAGTTTGGATTCAGATCCAGGCATTCCACAACAATGCAATTCTACAGAACATGTGCCCATATAACTGACGCCTTTAACACTAATAAACACACGGGAATGGCTCTACTTGACATAGAAAAGGTTTTTGATACTCTATAGCATGAAGGGCTAATATAAAAGCTAATAAAAATAAAATTCCCAAGATACATTAAAATAATAATATGGAGTTATCTCAAAAAGCGCCAATTTTGGGTGCAAATCAAAAATTAAATGTCTAATAGCAGATTAATTACGGCTGGAGTCCCTCAAGGGTCCATTATGGGACCTATTCTATTTATTCAATAAATAAATTATATTCCGTGGACATCCGAAACTTTCTTTTCCCTATATGCAGACGATACAGCAATTTTTGCATCCTCCTGGACAGCTGATACAGTGGCCAATAGAATAACCAAGGCCTTAAAAGGAATAATGATATTTTTTAAGAAATTGAAAATAAAGGCCAATGATAATAAACCTGAAGCTATCCAATTCACTAGAAGAAGACCCAACAAGCATAAAAAGGTATAAGTAAATGGGAAAATATAGAATGGGGAAAAACAGTTAGATACTTGGGGATGCAACTGGATTCCAGAGGAAACTTTCCTGAAGACATCAAACTAAATAAAAGCAAATTAATGGCCCGAACTAACATCTTATATCCATAACTTAATAGGTAATCAAGTCTGTCTACCAGCAATAAATTAATAATTTATAAAACAGTGCTCAGACCAGTGCTAACATATGCATGTCCAGTCTGGAGTTCAGTAAGCAAAACCAAGTATCTAACAATACAGAGTCCAAAATAAATTACTAAGAATGCTGGAAAACTACCCAGCCAAATACAAGGTACTCGATCTACATGAGGAATTAAGGATACTACCGCTAGACTTATATATCCTCGCTTAGTCGCGGAAATTCTACACAAATTGTTTAAGTGACCCTAGCCAAATAATAAGAAGCATAAGTGACTACACCCTCGATGATCTACTCCACAAATACAAATATAAAAGAATAAGACATATGGTCTTACAAAAAAATAAAAGCAGGAACAATATTCGGGGTTTTTTTAAGAATTGTCAACTATTTTTCCCCAACTCAAATATACAACTACAATAACGTAAACTAATCTCTATCCTAGATCAGGATCTACAGACGCTACTTGAATGGTTTATGCAATCTATAAGACAAAGTGGTTTGTTGGTCCATAATTTGTTACAGCGGAAAAGCGCATTTGCGGAAAAATTAGCAATAATATTTTACTCCAATATATATTACAATTTTACAATGTGCTGATTAATATTGGATATATTTGTTTCGTCCAAAGTAATTTCTTATTAAATTTCCATACAATTCAAATAGTAAATTGGTAAATTCTGTGCTTTCTCGAGAAAACCGTACTTTAACTTTAATAATGTCATACAATAATTCACCAAAAATTGACTTAAACTAAACATTTTTTAAGAAAAAAAGGTTCCAAAGCTTTCATTAACACTACAGGTCTTATTAAAAGCTTCCAATCTTTAAGTTTCAATAAAATTAAGTGAAGGTGAGAATATATAAATTTCTTTATTGAATTTAAATTGAAAATATTATTTTTGTGAATCAAGAAGCCTGATGAAGTTACGTTTCGTAACGAAACGTAGCTAATTGAATAGTAAAAATATTAAATAAAAAAAACCGATCTGAAATAACCTGAATTGTCTTCTTATTTAAAAAAATATAATAAAATATTATTAATTAGCTTTTAGGGAAACATTTCGTTTATATCTTATAGAAATAAAACCTAATCCACTTCACAAAATTGAATTCAAAAGATTTTAAAAATCACAGTTGCTGTTGCTTGCTTAGCCGCAACTTCTACGCAGCCAGGTGTTAACATATATGATTGTGTGTAAACTTTACCGTAAAAGAGCATAAAGCTCCCGGAATATTGTCCGAAGAGCATTTTGATAAAACAGTTTTGTCATTTACACATGATAATTTGGCAAAACAAACTTAGTAAATTTTGATTTTGATACTTTAAAAATATGACCGCTATCAACTGTTAAAGCGAAGAAATCCCTATAGGATAATCCAGTACTTGATAAGTCTTACCCGATTTTTTAATTTTTTGCATTTCCATTTAACTTAGTAATTGCTTAAGATTTTGAAGCATTTTTTTTTGCTTTTAAGCTAAGCTATTTAGAATGATATTAATTGAGCCTTAAGGCTTACCTATTGTGTTTCCTGGGTCCCTACTTTACCAAGTTTAGATCAAATAGCTGGGCGAAACTCAGCCGCCTTTCGGCTATTTTACTTCCGTGGTTAGATATCCTCCGTTCTTCATATTTCCATTTATTTAGGGGACCGCGTTTTCCCAAAAAATGAGAAGTGGTTTCATCCTCTACCTGATAGAATTTGTATTTTGGATCACCCACATGTAATTCCACTGTATACAGGTGCTTTTTCATTCCGCAATGGCTGGTTATTAGGACCGTTATTACTTTGTTTTGCTTTCTTGTAATACCAAGTATTTCAATAGCTAGTTTGAAATGCAATGATTTAATTGCAAAGAGCAATGATTTTTAGAAATCCATCTGAAGCAGTGTGTATACAATATATAAAATATATTGCAGTCCAATTTATTAACATAAACTTTGCCTCGATACGTATTTCGATTGCCAAGCAATCTTCATCAGTGGTCATCAAGTAGTTTGGATCACTCCGTAACTGCTTTGTGATCATCATGAATCATCACAAAGCAGTTACGGAGTGATCCAAACTACTTGATGACCACTGATGAAGATTGCTTGGCAATCGAAATACGTATCTGGGCAATACGTCACGAATATTTTGTTTGAACTTCTGTTCAAGTTTATGTTAATAAATTGGACTGCAATATATTTTATATATTGTATACACAGTATAACTGTTCAAAGTCAGCGAAAAAATCTTATTTTGATCATCTGAAGCAACAAACGATTATATTGATCAAGGAAATGAAGTTTGCGATATTTTTTTAAGATCTTCTAAAATATATCTTCCTCAAATAACAGTAAATTTAGATGAAAGTTGGAAGGAATTATCCTTCTCCTTTTCCTTTAATCATTGAAAGATTATAAAAGAGAGTGAAACTTTTCCAAGCGATATATGATGCCCAAATTTCAAAGATTATTTAAGAAATAGGATAATTGCACTAATTTTTTTAGCTCCGACTAAATAGCATTTATATTATGACCAGGATGATGATAGTTGATTTTAGTATTTTTTTTTCATTCTCGAAAAAAAAATCACAACATATTCAACCGTCAAGATTCGGCAAAAAAGCTCGTCAAAATTTATTCTTTTGAATACCTGTAAAAAATGTGTCTGATTTTCATTCAATTTGCCTATGAATACATTACTATACACCATCTTGGAATTTTTCTTGTTATTTTTTTGCTCGAAAAAACCGATGATTGATGCTTCTCCCATAAAAAAAAAAGAAAATATTTATTAGGAAATAAAAAAAAATGTTTTTTTTTTTGAAATGTTATTTTCCTTTTTTTTTTGTGTGTTACATAAAACAGACTACATTTTATTTATGAGCTCAGCCTATTGGAACTTGGTGCATATGTTTTTTTTTTCTCGTGTTTGTCACAATGATCGAACAATACATTATTTCCACGTCGAATTGTAAATATGAATGAAAAATTGCCCCCCAGCTACGCCCTTCGACATAGTCATAACAAATCAGTGCCTATATATATTGCCTTGTGTGTATCGATAATACATTGTAGGGGAGGATTACCAGGTAAGTTACACGGATTGAAACGATTAATTATTCACAACGAATTTATGAGCCTTTTGAGCAACTGGGAAAATTTCCTCGCATATTTAAACCATATGCATACGGCGCATTGAAATCTCTTTGGTGTTTCACGCTGAAACTTTCCGCTGAACATAGTCTAATTAATGTTTTGTGTTTGATGTGCTTTTCGAGCTGCTAAGCGGGCGCTTAAAAGCGCATAAAATGCACCGAATTTATAATGACACTATACCGTCAATTAGAATTAGCACCTAAATACGCGATTAGAGCCAAGTTAAATACGCGTAAAACAAATATTTCATTAAGTTGAAAACATATAGTTAAGCGCAAGTATTATTGGTTCCTGTTTTATTTTGGCCAAGCACCCGATTAATGGACGATGGTCAGGAGTGGGGCACATCGGGTGGGGGGCGACAAGTCCCTGGACTATTGTTGCCGGGTTTTTCCGGCCGTTTGTTCCGAAACAATGACACATGGCTCGTTTATCTTTTGCCGATTTTTGCATTAAACAATTTGTATTATGTTGGTGTTTGTGTATATGTGGGGCTTCAAGTTCATGTGACAATTAATTGAAAATTCCAATTATTGTTGGTCAATTGATTCGTTTTGTGATTGAGGATTTTCCTTTTTTGAATTATTAATGCAATGTGTATGAGATTGGAATGGAGAAAGGAAAATGTATTGTATCTTTGAATCGATATATTGTATTTGACGAAATTGTCCACCAGGGAGTGATTTTCTATTTATTTTTTTTTCTACGCCAATATCAATGTTGGAATTGTATATTTCAATCAAAATGCTTAAATGAAGTTGTTGGTTTTTTGATTTTCTTTTTTGTCAAATATTTTTTTTTATTTGAAGTCAAATAAAATGCATTTCTTTTGAGAATCTTATATTTTTCTTGAACAAAGTATATTTTCATCCCATACTCAATATAAATTTTAAAATTTCATGAATAAACTCCAAAACAATTAGTGGCTCTAAGGTTTCAAAAACTTAAGCTTTCAAATAAAATGGATTGCCTTAAAATCTTCTAAAACAGTGTTCTCCAAACATTCGGGATCTGTTACATATTTGCCGTATAGGCGTCCATAAACGTATCTCAACCAATCTCTTCCTGGACTTTTCGAAGTAGGGGTACCACACTTTGGGAAGCACTGTTCTAAAAAATCATTTGATGCTCCAAAATAATATTGAGTTAATTAAGCAATACGACTACTTTTAACTTCCTGAGTTTGACTAACGGATAAAGACCTCTTCCATTGTCCTCTTAAAATAAGATTCTCAACCAATGGTTGAGAAAGACTCAATAGAGTTGCTCCTACTACTTAGATCAATGATTGAGAACCCTATTTATCGAGGAATGTGCAATGGCTCAAAAATGTGTACAGTTGATATTTACTATCCTTGTCTAACTAATAGCAGCGTGCGATTACTTTCTGTCACTCTATTTTCAAAACCTAGCATCTTTAAGGGTAGGAAACTTTCCTAGTTACTTTATAACAATAAATACACAAAAAAAATGCTTTTTTTACGTTAAATTTTACGTCAGAACAATTTGATCATAAATCTTTTCATACATTTGTTACTGAGAAAAAAAATTAAAAGTAAGAAGTCAAAGAATCCCATGTTATTTAAGGGGGGAAGCTGTTCTAGAATTTTGAAGAAACCGATTTTTTTTTTGTCTTAAAAGGTACTTTAGAGTCTTAAAAATAACATACCAAAGGATGAATGCCGGCAAAAATGTCTAAATGCCCAAACTTTCGCAGATTAAAGGTATATACGCATTTAATATGGTTTTATAGTACTTAAAACTTTAAACGCGTTTTTCTGGAAATCACTGTTTTTGAACTGGCCGAAGACATAACTCGAGCAAATCTTCACCGATCTATACGAAATTTTGACAGTACATTCAAAATACCTTTCTCCGGAGACGTACGTAGGATTTTTTTTTTATATTGCATAGTTTTTTTTTAATCAACAATTTTTTAGTTTTTTTTTATAGTGAAAATTTTAATGTTTTGTTCAAACGTGCACTATTTCGCGAAAAAACAAAATATCGAAAAAATCCTACGTACATCTCTTGCTGGTGTCATATAGAAACTAAAAATTTTCAGGATTTTGTTTCAGGACCAAAATTAAGGAGGTTACATCTTCGGCCATGGACCAGTCTAAAAAATGAGGCGCCTCCGAAGAAATGCTGGACAGCCGCCATTTTGAATTTAATTGACACGAAAAAATTTGTATTTGTATATTAAAACCTAAATTATAAAACCTTTTCCACAGATTTTCGATTGATTTTTTTGTGAGTCACAAAAAATTCATAAATTATGCCTATTTTTCACGCTCTAGACCAGCTTCCCCCCTTAAATGGATAATTTTTTTTATATCTTAAACTAAAAATTCAGGGGGCAATCGCTGTAAAAAAATCAATTTGGGAAATAACAGACACCCTAATAAGCAATCCGTATCATAAACCACGAAAATCGGTTCATTAAAAGTTTCCACGAAAAAAAAAATGAGGTTCAACCCGGAGTTGATAGTCATTGAACTATTTATTTTATAAACCAAACAAAATTTAATTAAACCAAATGCAAATCATTGAACGATATTTACACACAAAGTATCCAATGTATAAATATTTAAATATTTATTATAATTCGCCGACAAGAAAATATTGAAAATTGATTGAAACCAACCACCGATTATTAACGCCAAATACCAAATGCGTTGTTGTCTTTTGTTCTATTGACATAAACCAGAATAAATTGAATCATACACATGTACGATTTACATTTAATTATTCTTGACGGCAAAATTCAAATATTACGTTAATATGCAAAGTGTATCATCCATTTAAATTTCACAATTTCCACCCCGAGACGATGCAATCCTTATTATAAAAAAAAAAAAAAAACGTGCCGATGCATTTGTCTAGAGGAAAATTAAGTTTTTCCGGCTGCAATTCCTTTTCTGTTTTTTCTTTTTAGGGTTCACGATTTGCATGTCAATAGTACCAACATGAGGTTGGTGGTGATTGTTTGTTTGTTCGGTTATGTAGTTTGGGGATGAATTGGTCGGTGTTTGGGGATGATTTAGTGGCGCTCGTGGTCCATACTGATTGTTCATGTCTCGTACTGTGACATCGAAAAATAGTTTAAATTATAATGGCCAATTTATTTATTATACGAACATTAAACATTTGGAGAGCAGTCGCTGGTGGTTTGACGGATATTATAAAGAGATTAAATGATTCATTAGCCGTAATATGTTGCTCGATATTAATTATGTATGTATTAGTCACTTTGATCATCGTATCGCCAATATCAAATGAACGATTTTCATAATAAATTATAACCAAGCCAATTCAGAAGCCCATTAAATTACGTAGTTTGATTGCTTTGCCATCGATAGTATGTTGACAATAACGAGCAAAAAAAATCTTTCCTACACTAATATTTATATTAACATATAAACCCAATGAAAATTATCAAATGAAATGCATCTAATCACGTTTATATAATAAAACTGTAAAATTTTGCATCTGCATTCATACGATTTATGTGATTCATTATTTGTGTAATAAAATGCTCAGTAAGTGCACATAATGATATAAAATAAATGAGCTTATTTAAAATGTATTCACTATATCAATAAGCCGTAAAACAGTTCGTTTGCAATCGATATATTTTCATTAGTTTAATGACAGTTTAACGTAAAATCCACGGGATGGTACAATGAATTAAATTTGTTATGGACAGATGTGAGTAGATTTGTGCAATCCAGTTGAGGGAAATTGTGACGAGAAATTTTCACCACAAGATATTATAATTGCATGTAGTGGGATTTGGAAAACATTTCCGGCAATTCTAGCCAATTAATGATCAATTTATTTAACTTTTTTATAAGTTTCTGAAGATTTGAATTACACCGGCACACAAAAAAAAAAGTGCTCTGTACTTTTGACCGGACCTACATAGATCTACGTATTTTGACCCCCTGAACACGAATCCGGGGTCGGTTTGACCTGTACACCCTCAAAAATTCGAGAAAACTTTAAAAAACCGAAAAAAATGGTTAAAATCGGCAGTTTTGGTGACATAGAAATATTTTTGAACTAAACCGAGCATGATTTTCATGTTATTTGACCCGCTGAATACAAATTCGAAGTTCATTTAGATCATAAGCTGTTTTAATTGTAAGAAAATTGCAAAAAATCTTTGAAAATTGCGAGAAATTGCAGTAATTGTGTCCAAAATTCCAAGCAGCTAGATTAATCGTGATTTTCATGTTTTCTTATCCGCATACTATAAATCTTGAAGGTAATCGGTCCAGCCATTCTTAGAAATCCATGTAAATAGCAAAACACCCTGAAAATTTCAGAAAAATCAAAGTTCTTGTGATAAATATCACATTTTTAATGAAATCATAATAAATTTGACATGTTGCCAAATCTGTTGAGTATAAATTTGAAGTTCATTGATCCGGAATTAAAAACAAATGCTGTTTATCGTAAAAAATCTATAGAAATAACAAAATCGCGGTTAGCCATATAATCTTCAAAAATCATATTCCAGAAATAGAATAATATGCAAAATATCCTTTGTAGAGATTTAAAAGTTTATTTTCATCATATAATCTCGAATCTTAGAACAATAGCCGAAGAAACAATAGCCGCAATTTTTTACAATTTTTAAGGGTTTTTTGCAATTTTCTTACAATAAAAACGGCTTATGATCTACATTAACTTCGAATTTGTATTCAGCGGATCGCAAAACATGAAAATCATGCTCGGTTGAGTTCAAAAGAATTTTTATGTCACCAAAACTGCCGATTTTAACCATTTTTTTCGGTTTTTTAAAGTTTTCTCGAATTTTTGAGGGTGTACGGGTCAAACCAACCCCGGATTCGTGTTCAAGGGGTCAAAATAGGTTGGTTTATGGAGGTCCGGTCAAAAGTACAGAGCACTTTTTTTTTGTGTGCCGGTGTTATCTATAAGAAGAAGAAAGGAAGATGGAAAATGTTAGTTTTGTTTTGATATTTGCAAGTAAAAAGATATAAAATACACGGCAATAATACAAATCGTTATACTTCTCAAGAACAGGGAATAATTCGTCATTGATGTTGGTACAGTGGGAATTTCGGACGTAGTTTGCACAATAAGCGACCAAAATTCTAAGGACTTCATTTCCGGGTGGCCTTATATCTATTGTTTTGGTCGGCAAAATCATCCAATTTAATGGTTCTAGACTTCTTTTTGTGGAGTTCATGGAAGTCACTAACCTAAGCCATCAAGCCTTAGACTCTTGAAGTCCTCAAAAAGAATATCCATCATAAAAGCGATAACCTATCCCCGGAAGGTCAAAAATGATGGAAAATTTCATAAAAGTACCCCTTAAAATTAATCTTTGAAATAATATATATTTAAAAAATACATATTAATTCATAAGTTTTGATAAAGAATTGCAGAAACGTATTTGTACTCTTAGTTTGCATGATAAATTCTAGTAAAAGTTTCCAAATTTTTGGATGAAATATACAATTTTTATTTAAAAAAAATATCAGTATTCAATCGAAAACACGAACGAATATTTAATTTTTCTCCTCACTTCATTAGTATGAAAATCTCAGCATCGATATTTTATGTTAGATTACTTGTTAGAGATTACTACACCACGCAGATTTCCTATAAATTGAATGATTGAAACATTGCATGAATATTAAAACATCCCTCCACCATTATCTTCATCTCTTTTAAACATTTTTTTTCCAATGAATTCGTGTCCAAAATACAAATCCATCGCATTTTTCTTTTCAATAACAATTAATTTCCTCTTGCAAGAAAATAAACCAAACGTTTTATATTTAAACAAAATGAGAATTTTATTCATAAAAGGAAATGATAAAGGCTTTAAAAACAAAACAGATAAAAACATTCGGTGGAACGACGCACATATAATAATCATAAAGATGTTGGAAAATTTTTTAACATACCTAAGGGAATATTTCAGGTCAAATGTTCCATGCAAAAGGATTGCTATATTAAGTATAATGGCCAAACTTATATTGAGTTTTTTTGTTTAAAATGGAAGGGAGGGAAAAATGTTGAAACTTTATACTATAATTAAATCAAATTTTCTAGGATCGTCTCAAGGACTCTTGTCTGATATGTTTCAAGTATAAATACTATACATATACCGTGGGTAGGTAAAGTTTTGTCATCAATCATAAAGACGGTTCAATTTTTGCAAAGAAATTTTCCTGGCAATGGGAATTTCGTTAGTCATATTCGACTCGAGCTTAATCAAAGCTCGGGACGGTCTAATCGCTGGAGCTTTGAGAGGTTTGTCTCGATGAGATAATAAAACAATTTAAAGTTTGTGCAAGTTTCCAAGTCTTTGTCGATTACAAATTAGTCTTAAATGCAATTAATTAGTTGCGCACTGGAGCTTTTGCGAGCTTTTCTTATGATTGAAGTGTCACATGTCACGGCAACGGATAATTAATGTATCGATTCACTTTAACTATCTAATAACGATTTCCACCCACTCGTAATTCATGAACTTTCACAAATTTTCCACGAAAATCTATCATTAAAAAATCCCATTTAATTAGCCATAATTTCCACAAAACTAACTTACTTCGTTTTATTAAATTAATTTGGTAAATGTTTCGGAAATTACCAAACGTTTCTTTGTTGTCTAACTATTTATTATGTCATATTATTTTTATGAAAATGTAAAGACTTTTCCGAGAATTTCACGGAAATTGTATGAATAAAATTGATTAATTTAACGACCCTTTTTTAATATGATTTAATGGACTTTGTAGAGAGTTATGTTCAATTTATTGTCAAGCATTGATTAAATTTAATATTAATAGTGGAGATATAAGTAGAGTCGTGGAAGTGATATTTTTTTCCCCATTAAGTTACGCAATGGACGATTATTTAATGTAATGATAGATAAGGCCTCTAGCATGATTTCAGCGCCTTTTTCCCCACAAAAATTAACCTGACCCTTAAATTTTTTTTTACACTTTAACTTTAAAACCGTAATAGATTCAAATAAAATGGCTATTACTAAAATGAAAGCTTAGCAAATTTCTCATAAAAGTTTTCTATATGTTCCATAGTGCACGATAAAATGACAGTTGAAACCAAACGAAAACTTCCATTTTCAAAAATTGTGTTACATAATTGTTGATATTTCCGAAAATTATAGCCCCACATTAAGAAGAATCAGAACTCGAATGATTTTTTGAATATATACTTCTTTAGTGGCTACAATATATAAAATATATTGCAGTCCAATTTATGTAGTATAATTTAACATAATAATATACATATTTAATATACTAATATATAAACTTAATATAATAACATATAAAAATCATACCACCAACATAAATTTGAACAGAAGTTCAAACAAAAATATTCGTGACGTATTGTCCAGATACGTATTTCGATTGCCAAGCAATCTTCAGCAGTGGTCATCAAGTAGTTTGGATCACTCCGTAACATGAACGTGAATCATCACATAGCAGTTACGGAGTGATCCAAACTACTTGATGACCACTGATGAAGATTGCTTGGCAATCGAAATACGTATCTGGGCAATACGTCACAACTTTTTCAATAAAGAGTTGCATTTTGAGAAAGGACATTATTCTGCATCATGATAATCCCAGGCCATATGTCACTTTGGGGACTCATCAAGTTAAATTCAATTCAAGTGAAACTTTTCGTTTCACCAGAAAAGCTTTTGCTGGTAAAAGCGCTAACATTTTCCATTTTCCATTTTAATAATACAATTTCACTACATTCCCGTTTCCAAGTCAAGCTTTTAATAATTTGCATGCCAAACCAAAGCAAACCCAAAAAAAAGAAGTGAAAATAAATATGGCATCGCTTCGGTATATTCATATCAATTTCTCGAAGAATCATCGTTCATATCTTGGCAATATCAAAGAGAAAATTTAATTAAAACTTTCCACACACAATATCGGGCGAATCAAAAAATCGTACGACAATAGTATCCGTAATTTTATTATATTATGTATATGGCGGCATCATTAAATTGATACAACCTCAGAGTATTTTAATGAGCAAGAGGCTCCTATTCAACGCATATATATCCATTCATTTTAAACTTACGACCGTCATACGTCTCTCAATTTCAAACACAAGTCGCTGGTATTATTTGTCATATTATGTGGAATAAAGCCCATACAACCCTCTATGTCCCATACACCACTACCACCCCCGGCTCCCATCACCAACCACATCCCAAAAATATAAAGCACAGAATTTAATTTTCCACATTCCCGTTCATTCGTATGGCTTCAAGATTGCGAAATTAAGTTGGCAAAAACAATGTCGAATAATATATATATTATATACAAAATAAATTGAACGAAATCACTCGTGTTTTCGAGCTTTTATTTTTGGCTTTACATTAGCATTATATCAATAAGTATGCCGCCTAATTGGGTGCTCTGTTTTGAATTGTTTCGATGTGTATTGATTTAAACATGTTGTCACAAACGGCAGTCGTGTAAAAGGACACAAATCAAAAGGCTTTTACCTCGTTTACGGGGGCGCAATTTCCGGGTGTCCTTTGCGCTAATATCCGTGCGATTAAAACGATTGCTGATTTACGCGTATCGTATACGATTTATACGGTTCAAGTTCGGGGCAACAGGTTTTCGGGCTCTGGTTTGCGAATGAATTGTCTTTGATTACGTAGTAATGTTTGCTTTATTTAATTGCAAATTGAACTTTGATGTCAATTGAAAAATTCAATGGATTCGTGATTGTTTGTTTTGAAAGAAAATTATACGAATAAATCTTTAATTTGGCTGGAAAGCTTTCATTTGGTTTCGTTAATGTGTATCCCATACAATTGCTCCAGATTATAGTTTTGGTGAAAAATAATAATAATAAGGTCACCCCAACATGTTGGTAGTTCAAGTTCATCATTATTTTATTTTTATCGTTTTTAGTTTTCCGGTGGTGGCCATATTAGTTTTACTAGGCGCAGGCATTTTCGCACTTTTAAGGTTTGCGGAAACTTGATTATCTCAGGCCCTATTTGTCCTATCAAAATGAAACTAAAAACAGAGGGTCCATAAAAATATAAGCTATAAAGTTGTAATAAGGCATTTTCACCTAAATGTAATTCTAAGGGGTGAAATTTAAGCATAAATTTTTAGCTCTCATTTGTAAAAACTCAAATTTTCACGTAAAGATTGTGAGGGAAAGGAAAGAGTCTACACGTTAAAACTTTTTTTACAAACAATTAGGTACTAGCTGTATTCAAAAACAAAATTTAAAGTTTGAGACTTTAAGCCTTTTTAAAATAAAAAAATAACGAAATTTGGAAATTTTCAAAATTAGCAATTTTCTGAGCTCAATATCTCTGGTGGGGGACCACATAAAAATCTGAAATATCATCCCATTATAGTAATGTATGATAGTATTATGCACCTAAAATTTGGAGTTTGAGATTTGACTAGGAGCAGAGGTATTGCAAGCACAAAATGTCAAAATAATGTATATTTCAGTACTATCATACAGTTCTATAATGAGGTGATATTTCAGATTTTTATCTGGTCCCCCACCAGAGATATTGAGCTTAGAAAATTGCAAATTTTGAAAATTTCCAAATTTTGTTATTTTTTTATTTCCAAAGGCTTAAAGTCTCAGACTTCAAATTTTGTTTTTGAATACAACTAGTTCCTAATTGTTGGTAAAAAATGTTTTAACGTGTAGACTCTTTCCCTTCCTTTACAATATTTCCATGAAAATTGGAGTTTTTACAAATGAGAACTAAAAATTTAGGCTGAAATTTCACCCCTTAGAATTACATTTAGGTGAAAACGTCTTATTACAACCTTATAGCTTATATTTTCATGAACCCAATGCTTTTAGTTTCATTTTGATAGGACAAATAGGGCCTGAGATAATCAAGTTTCCGCAAACCCTTAAAAGTGCGAAAATGTCTGCGCCTAGTAAAACTAATATGGTTACCACTGGAAAACTAAAAACAATAAAATTAAAATAATGATGAATTTGAACTACCAACATGTTGAGGTGATACCAAACATTTTTTTTTTTTGTTTTTAAATGGTCGAGCAACCATTTCATATATTTTTTAACCACTTTATTTGGACTGACTCTAAGGGAAAACAAAAAACCTTTTTTTTTCTTATAATTTACCTAACCAATGGATCTTAGATATAAATAGAATATAAGAGTGGTAATTTATGAGTTCTATATAATTGTTTATATCAAATAGTTAGTTCACCAGGTTACTAGCCATTCATCTTTTAAAAATTCAAATTGTAAAAATATTTTCGTAACAAAAATATAAGTTGACAATTGAATCGAAACCAACACTGTTGGCCATAAGAATTCCAATTTTCAGAATTTAATAACTTTCCACTTACTTGAACAAAATAATTATCCTCTTGATTAATTGTGCCCTTTTGAAATAATCACTAGGATCACTTTTCGGCATTTAATCAAATAAAAATATTTAATTACGAACTAATAAAGTATCAATACGTCAAACAATGCACTAATGTCTGATAATAGCGTACACACTCGTCAATGTACGTGGCTGTTAGCCAATGGGATTGCAAGATTTTGCGATGTTCATTTGTTTTGATTGTTGAAATTTAAAAATTTGAAATACCACTCCCAGATTCAATGCCACCGTATACATTATACGTATTCAAGCTAAGCATACAGCAATTAACATTAAGCGTAGTAGTGGATTTAAATTATTTTTTTCCACTATGTAGAACTCTTTTAAAAATTCTGAACAAAATTGGCACTATAATGATGCATCGAAAAATTAAAAAAATATTATTATAGTGGTACCAATATTATTTCAAGGATAAAAAATATTTTTTTTGAACACATCATAAAGCTTTATAGTTGTTAATACCTAGCAAAATTCTAAAAAAAAAATATTTCCTGTTTTATACTTTTGATTATTTTTAAGAAATCTAATAAAAAAGAAGATCTTAAACTTCCAGGTTCTTAGTATTTTAATAGCACATACCTACACTGTCCTACACATTTCTTACATATCAATAATATTTTTTCTGATTTAGTGTTTGTACGTCTATGTATTTAAGTTGAAAAATTCGACTTAATTTTTAAGGGGATATGCATTTTATCATGTTTTAATGTCACCTAAAGAAAAATTACCCAAAATTTTCGGTACTACATTAAAGTTAAACAAAAACAATTCATTTATTTATTAATAAACCACATCCCAATTTAATTTTCCTGTAAATAAAAAAAAAACTGCAATAAAATTCCTTAGCCTTTTGGCTGGACCGAAACGCCGCTGAATTAATTTTAAGTACATGGATTTACATCCTTTAAGTACACTTTTCTGCTAAAAATTAAATAATATTACAGGTAAATTTTTCGAGTAATGGTTTCATTACGTTGGAGCAACTTATAATTGATTACTCCGATTTGGTCCCATCAAATGTACAACAATGACTTCTTATCGAGTATATTAGGTTTCACCATTGAAGTTGATGTATGGCTAGGCTTACAACTAAATTTGGAGCTAAAGCACATAAGGTACCACGTACCCAAAGAAAATAGCATCTTTCTTTCTCTCTCTAGCAGGATGAATCTATGAATGATAAGTGAAAATTGAAATAAAGTATGGGCCGAAAAGAAAACAAACAACCGAAAGGAAAATCGTAAAAGTTTTACGAAGGACCTTGAAGTTTAATGATAATGTGTTGTCGATCTACTATGTTAACATTTTGTTTTTAAATATAATTCATATGAATTTTTTTTTCACCCTCTTCTCACCATTCGATGAAAATTAATACTATAAATGCTTAACCATATAAACTTTTACGTAAACCATGTAATGTCTTGAGTCGAAATATTAAAAGATAATATTAGACGTCCATACTGAGGCATGATGGCAGATAGTGATTTTCAAAGGGAAAGGTAAGCACTTTCAGATGAATATAGCTAAATCGCATAACTATTTATTTCAAGTTTACTTTTTTTTTTCTAATCCAACTAAACTTTTTAGTACCTACATCTAAGAAATGGTAACTTTAGAGTATATAAAGACATTAATGTTTCGACCTTGTAATTTATTTAAGATCAGTTTAAATCTGTAACTTCGTGTGCGTGGCACATTAATATTTAATACTTATCATACATAATATTAATCTTTATTTGAAAGATGTTTTCTTTAAAAATGTAAAAATTTGTTTTTCATGTGAAAATCAAGTTTAATTTCAAGATTAAAAATGTATTTGTCAGTGGCGTCGTGTGTGTGACGAAAATCGTATAGATGGAAATGAGAAGGGATTTAGTGGAGTGAAATAAAGTTTTATTGCAATATTAAGTGAACACATTGAGCAAATGTATATGTGTCTCCATTTCGCTACATTTCACGTTTACCTGTCATCAAATCTTATGAAGAAGGCCCTTCTTTTGCCAAATCCCTGAACATCTATTGCAATGGTACGTGATGTAAGGTTAGACAGTATATTTATGATAAGGTCTTACATAAAGACGTTTCAGCTTTCACTTAATCCCACAAGAAAAATAAGGCTGGAACGCGGGTAAATATTATAACGTCTGTTATCTATGTTTATTCTTATGTTCATAAGCATTTGTAGCACTCGAAAAATATATGCTCCCTCATAAACTAACAACACTGGCTGGCCCTTTTTATTAATCTTTAGCGGAGCTACATAAAAATATTATGACCACTACCGAGATACCATACATATATATATATTATATATGTATACATATATCTATATACTTTGCCCTAAAACATCTTAAATGTTATTAATAGGTGCGTTGTGACGCACATAACAGTAGTTAGTGTACAAACTTGGCTGGCAAATAAAACTTTATGAACAGCTATTTGCATCACCCAAGCTCTATTGCCGCTCTTAATGGGACTATCAATATCAAACATTAAACATACAATTTTGGTGTCAAAATGGGACAAATTCGATATAAAAATAAGTCAAGATATCATCAATTTTATTAAAATTGAGGTCTTTAATGATATATACTTTTGAGAAAAAATATTTTTGCAGAATGAAAACTTAAAGTTATTGCTCTTTTTTTAATATTTGTCGAAAGGCATAAGTAAGCTTAAGTTTGTCAGCTCGAACTATTAATATTCAAATGTTCATTTTAGGAAAAATTTTCAATTTTCCATTTGTACGAAGTTCTCGATACATTGATTAAGAACTTAAGGCTTAGAGATTGAAAATTGAAAATTAAGGATATTTGTCGGAAAAATCAATAAGTTTTTAAAGATACCAGGAATGTCAAAGAGGAAAAAGCATAAGAGGAAAAAAGAAACCTATAAAGAAATGGCAAAGTTTCTTTGCAGTTTCCCTACAAAACGTAGAACAAAGTTATCGATAAAAAGTAGCCCATTTTCCTTTGAATTAAAAATTTCTTTCAATTTTCCTTAAAAAGTAACATTTTATTGATTTCTCGATGATCCAATCTCTTAAATGGTACCAGTCTAGACGTAAGACAAAAGAAAAAGCTACGGACAATAAAAACGCATGACAAATTTTATCTTTTCCATCGAAAAGTGGCACATTTCACGCGAAATTCTTTCCAATTTTTTTGCGTGTCAAAAAAAGAAATGGCAAATGGTGTTTCTGAAAATTAGTGTCAATGGCACTTACCGTGCATAAGCGCCAATAGCAGGAGGCTCGTTGTTAACGCAGCGGCGCTAGTTCCTGTTTGGAAATGCTTGTTCGTCATGGTGGTGCTAGTCGTTTTTAATGGTTTGAAAGGATAATGAGGATGGCTTTGATGTGCTTTTGGAGATGTTTGGCTTAGTTAACAGAGACTTGAGTGCAGGGATCAACTCATCGTCAGTCGGTGCGACAGGACGTGAATCCCTTCTGGCACCGGAATTTCACCAGGACGTCCTCTAGCACCGGAACTGAATTCGTCTGTCGTGGCCGGACGTTTCACTGTATCTATTCTTCAGCACGGAGACGATACCAACTCGACTCAATCCTCTATATTCCCTTAACGAGATATTCTGCAACAAAGAAATCAATTTTTACTTAACTATTAACTGTTTTTGCAATTAGGTTACATCGGTATTTAATATAGAATAGACAAGTACTAGAAATGGATTGGTAGGAATGCATGGGGGAAATTTTGTTCAAGTTGGTATGTTTCCACTACAAAATAACGTTATTTTCACCACGTTTTAACATCTATCATATTTGAAATTGAAAGAAATAAACATTTACAAGAAATATTAAAAGGAATGGATATAATTCATGATTTTATGCCTAAAAATAAAATAAAAAGCCAAAATAAACCATTAAACTATACAGATATATGGAATACTGAAATAATTACTTCGTGTTTTTCTTATTATTGCTAATAACTTTATCATTTTTGCAGAAATTTCCAAAGCAATTTTCTTTAGATCAAGTTTATTCCCCGTCAATGTACAAAGTACATATATTCAACTGAAGAATTGTCCCAAAGATGTGGTAGCAGAGGTGGAAGCTAGTGAATTTAAAATATATATAATAAGAAACGAAGAAGATGGTTTTAGTTAAATACGTTATATAGTAAACTAGCTGATCCCCGCAACTTCGTCTGCGTAACATAGGTGTAGATTATGTTTTCTTTTCAAATTAGCCATTTGTAAAGGTATATGAAAATTTTTATTTTTCTTATTTCTTGTACGAAAACAATAATCATACTTAAAAACACTATTTTGTCAACTTTAAAAAGATACATTTAATAAACTGTTGCAAAGAATAAAATTGTTCTATGTAATAATCAATTCATTTTCAAAAAATATTTATAATTATCTAAAAACAGTATGTCTATTGCGTATAGCTACGGTAGGTATACCTACCGTAGACCAGATAATCTGTAAATCAATCAGCATCTATACATAAATAGAAAATATCACAAAGATCAATAAAGTTGGTCATTATTATAAGTAAAGAGCGGTGACCATGTGATATTTTTCAAATAACTTACATTTTTAAAGTTGGGATATCTTTCGAATGGAATGTTCAAATGGAATAATTCAAAAATTTATATAATGGTAATGAAGCAAACTTAAATATGAAGTCATTTATTTTGATAAGGATTAATCCCAAAGTATAAATAAAAGAGCTTTTATAGCGGTGGCATTTATATATATATTTTTAAAAAGAAAAAACACTTATTGTGACATAACTATAACAGTTAGACATATGCTGTCGCTCTATTTTTTGTAGATAATGATATCTTCTGCAAAATCGTACTACATTATTTTGTTCTGTAGCTAATAGTTTTCGCAGCGCACGCGATAAAAGAATGTTTTTTGGTAATTTTTTCAGACTTTGGGTTACACTATTGGAGTTTTAGTATGGATTTCTAATTTTTTTGAAAATTTAATATAACCTATGTTTACCAAAAATAGTGTAGCTTCCCAACAGTGAAAGAATTTTTCAAATCGGTCAAATAGTTTCGGAACCTATTCAAAGCAAACAAACAATCAAATCTTTCCTCTTGATAATAATAAATAATATTTGTGTTTTAGAACATATATTATAAATACATAATTTTTGTTTAATAATTTTTTTATGATTTGGTACAAGTACTTTTTCTACAAGGCACTCCTGGTAACATCTCACTCTGTACTTCGTTTTTTCAAAAATTCGCGAACTTTTTCCATTCGCAAATTTGTTAATAATTCAGTTTTGGTTAATAATTGATTTTTTGTCGCTACATATTAATCACGACTGGTTATTTCGCGAATTGAATTAAAAATCGAATAGAAAATGAGACGTTAAGTTAGTGGTATGTACAAAGGCTACTTGTACCCATGCTTTTATAAAATATTGTCTTCTTTCTTCCCAATTATGCTTTACATATTTAGACTTTGTACATATGGTCAATATTCAATTCATTAATACATTAATTTTAACCTATTTTGGTAAATTTTGGTGTAAAAAAGAGTACTGGTATACTTTGTTTTACCCTCGAAAGTTTTTGAGCAACCATTTGAATAATTGTGCTAAGATTTATTAAATTTTATTATTTAGTACATCAGCTATAACTTAAAATGTTTATAACACGTATTTAAACTTAAGAAAACTATTAAATCTAAAAATAATAAAAGGTTTCATTAAAATTTTCTCCAATCGCTAGCATTACATAAAGGACTTGGCAATTTTTCACTGGTTGATTTCGCTTTGCCATAACAACTCATCAATAATAAGAAGAAAAAAAAATATCAGACGAGAACATCTACAGAAATGTCTGCAAAAATTTTGAAGTTATTCGCAAAAATTAAAAATATGAAGTAATTGTATCAATTTCAGTTTACCAGTATTGTTTATTATTTTACTTTGACCTTTTATTTTATATTTGGGTACAAGATCATGAATTATAAGGAAATCCATTCCTTTTAATATTTCCAGTTAATTTTTATTTCCACGTTGAATGTTTATTTCTGAATATTTTAAATATGGCGGTTAGGATGATTTTTTTTTTTGACTTTTTTTGGTCCCATCGTGAAATTTTGTTGGAAATACCAAAAAAAAAAAAGTTCTCTGAAAGTTTGAGCCCTTAATATTAATTTTAAGTCCTCGACCAAGACGTGTAAAGATTTCCCATTGAAAATACACGGAAACTCTGATTTTTTATTTTTAAATTTCTATATCTCAGCGGCATTTCATGGAATCGCTTTTACCGAAGATGGTTTTTTCTCAGAATTAAACGCTCTACAAAAGTGCCCATTGCGACAAAGTCGTAACTCACACCGCTGAGGTAGTACGGGCCACTGAACCTGATTTTTCCATAAAATTTGCGTTTTTTTTTGCATTTATCTCGTAAATAACAAGAGCTACGGAAAAATAATAAATGAAAAACTTGTAGAGAATTTGATTTCCTACAAAAAAGTTCCTGTAGACCAAATCGCGAAGATCAATATTAAACGAGATATTAAGCCTTGAATTTTATGGGAAAATCAGGTTCAGTGGCCCGTACTACCTCACCGGTGTGAGTTACGACTTTGTCGCAATGGGCACTTTTGTAGAGCGTTTAATTCTGAGAAAAAACCATCTTCGGTAAAAGCGATCCCATGAAATGCCGCTGAGATATAGAAATTTAAAAATAAAAATCAGAGTTTCCGTGTATTTTCAATGGGAAATCTTTACACGTCTTGGTCGAGGACTTAAAATTAATATTATGGGCTCAAACTTTCAGAGAATTTTTTTTTTGGTATTTCCAACAAAATTTCACGATGGGACCAAAAAAAAAATCACCCTAATGGCGGTAGATGTTAACACGTGATGAAAATAATAACGTTATTTCGCAAACGAGTATATAAGGCGTAAGAACATACCAACTTTAAAAAAAAATCCCCCATGCATTCCTACCAACCCATTTCTAGTACTTGTCAATTGTCTATACTTTGACCGTTTTTCCACTCGGTTTTATTAGATGGTGATGTTAATTTGGGTGGAATGAAATTAATTTTTCTTGAGTGGCACAATTTCGCTAAAATATAAACCATTTTTCAATTAACTCAAATGAAATATGAGCGAAAGAGGTTAAGTGCGGAATTAATAAGATGAAACATAATTAAATGTTAATTACACGACAACTAATTTGATGGAAGAGATATTCAAACATGTCGAATGTGTACATAAGACGTGGCGGCGTAAAGCTTGACAAAGTCTCCGCCATCCAGCCTCGTTCGTGTCCTTGTCATTATAATTATGTGCCTTAAAATGTGTTTCTAACAAATTAGACGATAAATCTCCCGCAAAGCTTCTGTAATGAGTAAAAATAATTTACAGAGTCTAACGAGTAACCTACATATATATATAGTTATTGTCTCACTTCCACGCGGCCACGTGTCACCGGATGGGAAAAAGGACGGGCAATCATTTTAGATTACACACGTAGACGAAATGTTTTGCACCACGTGTGTGCCAAGTTAAAACTTAATTTCTGTATGAATTTTATGAAAGACATTCGCCATCTTTTCCATATATTTCACCAGGGCAAATTGAAAAAAATCCCTCTAATTTTTGCAATCATCGTGGAAAACATCTAAACGACGATCATGTAATTCCCCCAACAATGTTTATGGTTTTCAACTTTAATTCAATTTTTAATTAGTTTTGCGTATAACGCACTTTTGTATAACACTTGTAGATGGTAAAGTCGGAATGGGGAAAAGTTTAAAAAAATAAACAATAAATATAAGAAAAAGGGAAATGGGTTTCCTTGCCCACGAATTATTTATCTGTTGAAGAATGAAAATTAAACTAAAGATTATTTACATCATGATATATAACTAAAGAAATTTATACTTTAGAAACACTTCTAATTACTTCTATAAGAGTTGGCAAAAGTTTACTTCAAAATATTTGCAATTAATCAGTTTCTTATTATATTGTCCTATTATCCAATTTGATGGCATGAATCTATAAGTGTAGAATAGTGTAAGTAATTTCGTTTTTTCCCGAAAAAAGATTTAATTGTAATTTTTTGCACTCATTTTATAATTAAGACGTATAATCACTGTATGTTTTGAGAGCTAATATAGCAAGGCTTGTATGTGAAAAAGCTCAAGTGATTCTACGTAAAAGTTTTTGGTACATGTCCTTTATAAATACGGAGAGCAAAAACCAGAATTTTTCTCCAATATTACTTGTTGACTATAGAAAAGGTAAAATGGTGTTCAATCAAGAAAATATTAACCGACGTATATGCAGAAGATGTATTGGCAGCACGCCAGTGCCAAAACTAATTTGTAAGATTTAGGTTCGGCAATTTTGATGTTGAAGATGCACCACGGTCTGAAAGACCAGTTTTAGCTGATCAAGTCTCAATGAAATCATTGATTGATGCAAACCAGTGAATAACAACACGTGAGATCGGTACAAGGTAAAATTTACCAAATTTAATTATTAATGACCCACTTTATTTTGGAATTTTTTAACTAACGAACAAATAAATATAAAAAAACGAACAATATAGCTTTCTTGAAGGGAATTTAAGGTTCTACAAAAAAGGTCTCTTAACATTTTTACATAAAATCACTCTTTCAAAAATGGTTCAACAACAAAAAAAAACAATAATTTAATTTTTCTTTCAACTTTAATTGTGAATAACTTTTGAAAACGTGATTTTATGTAAAAACGTTAAAAGACTTTTTTTTGTAGAGCATTAAATTTCCTTTAAGAATCTATATTGTTCGTTTTTTTATATTTATTTGTTCGTTAGTTACAAAATTCAAAAATACAGAAGATAAATCTAAAAATTATATCAATGTCTGAAGCTTGATTGTTCGGAAACGGCGTATCCGGTAAAAATTTTCAAAGAGACCTTTTTTAAAGGAAATTTAATTTTCTATAAATATTTGTGCAAATAATTTTTTTTACCTTGATTGACAGCATTGACGTAAAAATTAAAGAACCAATAAAAAATGGAAATTAAAGATGATAGACTTCTTAATATTTATATTAAATCCTCAAACCTTCCTGATATTTTTTTTTTGTCACCTTGAACAATATTTTCGATTTACTTTTCAATAAAAAAAAATCTTTTTTTGGCCCAGTCTAATAAACAATATAGGTACTGGCTTAATTTTTAAAATTATTAACTTCATTGAAAAAAATATAATTCAAAAAAATTATTAGTCTAAGGTTACAACCATGGTAAATCAACCTCGGAAAATATTTTAATAATACTTTGTTAGTATTAAGGTGCTAATCAAATATTAAGGTCCTAGAAGATCCAGATTTTCACCTCAATTAGTTCTAGTGATAAAAATTATAAGTTATTAAAAACAGGAACATTTTTATCTTAGAAATTACTAAATTGATTGATCTAAATTTTTCAAGAGATCTAGTTGATATGGCCTTCTTTATAAAAAATTACCAAAAATATAGCCTAATGAATTCTATAAAAAACATATTTTTTTCTTAATACTAATATTAAAGGCTCAAACCTTTCCGATATTTTTTTTTGTCATTTTGAACTATATTTTCGATATACTTTACAAAAAAAAAAATAGTTGATTGTTTTGGCTGTCTAATAAATATGATTTGATATTTTAAGGACAATTTGAGTAGGGTGAATATTACAGTGGAAGATATTATTATTGTTATATTGTTGAAGAGTTTATTTTCTAACTTTTAATTATAAAATTGCAACATAGGTAGTTTTGAACCCCAAACCGTTAGTCGCATCTTTTCCATAGTAACAATCAGCCCCCGCTTTAGGGGTGGGCAACCCGGGCGGTCACCCGGGGCGGAAAATTTCAGGGGCGGCATTTTGTCATATTTGATATACAATATGAACAAAAATGTGAAAAAATTAGTTTTTAGTTAAAAAAATATTTTTCCAAAAAATTAAAAACGTTGTGATATTAAAACTCTGTGTTTTTGCAACCCTGAAGGGGCGGCATTTTTTCATCTTGCCCAGGGCGGCAAATTTGCTAAAGCGGGGCCTGGTAACAATGAACAGCATATGAAGGGAATGAATAATACTGCAACAGAAGAGTTAAGTACAAAGCCTTTAATGCAAAAATAATTTAATTTAATAGTTGATTATAAAATCGCTTAAATGCATTTAAAACTTAAGCGGCAACAAAGTGAATAATTCACTCTAATAAAATCTCGAATAAATGCAGTTTGGAATTTAATTTATATTTGATTAAAATTTTATAAATATGTCGGAAACATTTCCGGATAAACAATGGAGAATATTATGTGGGTAAACTATTCGCCGGTTGCTCTCTCAGATAATTCATTATCCTTTGTATGGTGTACGTCTACGTCTATCTTGCATCTATATAGAGCGCACAGGCTAAAAGTTAATTAATTTCTGAATAGATTCATTTCCTATTATAACTGTTTTCTTACTAATGTAGTTGATGTATCGTAACTTCTACCCCCCCAACCCCCCCAACCAGCCCCCCTCATTTCCAGCATTTCACTTGACCTCAGAGCTTTCAGTTGTTTAGTTATTGATACGCTTTGATCAATTTTATAATTAAGTTGGAAATGAAATGGGCGAAACGGCAAAAGTTGACTTTCTTTGAACTCAAAGGAAAAACACATCTGAATATGAAGTATTTCCATTCGGGGTGTTCTCTGTACTACGATAAACATCCTCAAATTTAAATATTAAGTTTTGTTTGAGGGGGTGGGGGAGTTTGGGGGGGGGACGTCAACGTAAATGAAATGAATCACATTTGACGTCGACTTTACCTTTTATAGAATACACTATGGACGGAAGGATGGACGGACGGACGAAAGTACTTAGACGGTAACTAATATTTTAATGGACGATGGTGGTTGGAAAACTCGAACCTTTAGTCGGAAAACTGACCTTACGTCTATCCGTCATCTCGACCATTACATGACTTTTTACTTATTTACGTATACGATAACGTTGTGTATCCAATTACATTAAATCAGCTGAATGATATGGAACATTCAGGTAACATGGAGAAAAGCTGCCCCACAATTCACCCCCAACTTCGACGGTTCAGCTATTTATTATTATTTCGACGAATATAATTCACATGCACCCCGCCAATGGTACCATCCCTTAACACTTTAACAGTAAAATAGGACACATTTTTGAAGCTCAAATTGAAATAATCCAATTGGGTTTGTGATTTTTTTTTTTTTGTGATAAATGGAAAGATCATATATAAGTTTTATAGCAAAACTATTTTTTATTTTTTTATTTTCGCAATAATTTAAAAGCTATTTCAAAATAAAAATTAATTTTTGAATCTAGTACCGAAAACACGCCGACAGCTCCCGAACAAACACGAGCGCGTGTGACGTCCTAATGTTAGTTGTCACTCATTGCAGTTGATACAGAAATAATAAGTACAGTGTTTTGATTGATTTAATTCTGTTGTGATAGTTAAATATTGAAATTCATATTGAGCATGTCGAACCTTAAAAGTTATCGTTCTTGTTTTGTACCATTATGAACGAATACTACAAAAACAACTCCTAACAAAATGTTTTTAAATGTTCCCCAAGATGGCAAACGTCGAAATAAATGGTTTCAAGCAGTGCAGGAATATTATCATACTTTGCCTTTATAAATCCTTTATCACACATAGCTAATTGGAATCAACTAACGACTCGTTTTTTAGCAATAAATTTTCAATATTATTGTCTAGTCACGAGTAATAGCTGTAAACGCTGTACTGTTATTAAATAGCTATAACATTATGACGTCACAACTATGGTGACCACTCATGGCGCGTTTAAAGTCACGTGATTTTTTTTTAAATTTTATCAATTTTTAATCGTTTATAATTAATTGGAAAAAAAATTTTTTTTTTAAGTTTTTTGCATTAAATATCAATATTATTAATAATAAAGTTTTAAAATACATGAAAAAAATCAATAATTTTTTTTTTTTTTCAAAATCCCAATTGAAAACAAGTGTCTTTTACATTTGTATGAAATTGGTTTTTAAGGACTCATTTTAAAAAATCGTTTGCATCGAAAATTGCAACACTTACAAATGCAATGTTCTCGCTGGGTAAAGAGTTTCAACGTTGTCGCAACAATAACCCAAACTAATTTCCATAAATGCATTGGTAAATTTTCCATTTTTGATAATATGATCTGGTGTGTTTTCTTCGTGTTTCAGTTATAAGCAACAATCGAGAATCCCATATAAGCCGGCCGGATCTCGGAAGCAATTCTCCGAACGTCTCGCGAAAATCTTCAGTATTATTTGCAGCCTTTCGACGAAACCCATATTATGTAAATCCCCTTTGTATATGTATATATATATATATATATAGATATAGATGCACGGATACCATACGACCAGTGGCGTGCACAGTGATTTTAGGCAGGGTAGGCAAAAATTTTCAAAAGCTACTTTAATATAGTTTGTGTCTTTCCCGCTGCTGGACTCAGTAGCGCTAGTGTCAGGGTGTCTGCACTTCATAGGAAATTGTGGTATAGACAGCAGGGCCAAAAAGCGACATAACGCAATATGATTTTTCATTCAAAGAGAGAGACACATGGTTTTTGACAGGGAATTTGTATTCCCCTGTATTTAGTTGGTCACTTGACTGTTATTTTACTTCATGATTATTGTGGTCTACAATCATTTTATGAATACTGCAATACCTCTAGTGATCAAAAATATAACTATTTTTAGCAATTTTTTGACTAATAATGAAATTTCAAATATGAATTGTCTTTGGGTTTTAAAATCTTAGTGACGACAAACATTTAATGACATTAAACACTGAAGTGCATTAACTAAATTAAATCAAGTCATTAAATTAAATACAACGAATTTTAATGTACATTTACATGTACGGTGAAACTTATTATCCAGGTATAGTAAAATTCTTATACTTGGTTTTCTTTTTCATACATTTTTATTTTTATTATTGGTTTTTGGTAACCGTTTTAATTATGTGAAGAAAATGTAGTGTTTGCGTTTTGGTGTGCAAAAAACTTAACACCGTCCGCTATCAGAAGATTCGAGGAATAATTTTTACTGGCGACAACAGTGAATTGGAGCAATTTAAAATTCCAATAATACTGATAATAATTACCATATTTTGAAAATTTACATCAACAATTTTTTGGCGTTATATGTAATAGAAAAATATTTGCTTATAAAGATTTTTCTGGTAAGTCAGAATTAATATTCAATTTAATTCAAACATCTCCGTAATGTTTAATAAAACAAAACGACTGCTAAGTTTTTATTCCTTTTATCGCTATTAAGAATTGTAAAGCCATTTTTTTCCCCTTCACATCATTGATACAATTTTATTTTATTTTATATACCGAGGTTTGCTCTCAAAAAAAAGAGAAATTGGGAAAACAATATTTTGTAACAGTTAAGTTTTACAATTACTTAATATTAATTACAATTATGTGTTAAATCGAGTCCCAATCTAAATTAACTTAATCTTTTAAATTTAACATTGGCTTAAAATTTCTTTATTATTATTTTTAGGTTCATATAGGTAACTATATATAGGTAAAATTTGCGTATATTATTTCAAAATTCATATTAGTTATTATGGTAATTATGAATAAATATATTTTTTCAAAAAAAAAATTATGGTTGGCCATGGGTTCTGGCCCTAATTGCCTGTAATGTAAATTGTATATTGTCCTTATAATAATAATTTAAATTATTTTTTGGGTCCAAAGTACGTTAGGCTCTAGGTACCAAAAGGGCAAGCGACCAAAGGGTTATATAATATTACACGGAGCAAAAGAACTGTGCAAAAGAAAGTTAAAATATTTTTCATATATGAAAAAAAGTGCAATATCAAGTTTATATTAACGAGCAATAGGGCCAGATCTCATGGCCCCCCATACTTTTTTTTGAATAAATATTTGCTAATTTTATAAATTTCATATGGATAACTATGGCAATAACAAATAAATATATTTGTCCAAAAAAAAAACTGGGTGGTCATGGGTTCTGGCCCTAATTGCCTGTAATGTAAATTGTATATTGTCCTTATAATAATAATTTAATGGATAATTTAAGTTTTTTTTTTTGGGCTAGCATAATCTGTATACTGTATAGATGATATCCATTAAGACTTTATGTTTATTGATATTTGAAATTCATTACGAAGGTACATATGTATTTATTTATTTACTAGTGAATACCCACTTTTTTATGGGGCAAAAATATGATTTAAATTTCAAACTTTGAATCAATTTTTTTAAGTAAAATAAATTTGTTTCAGCAAGGATTCGACGATTTTTCTAGACAGTCACAATTCATAGCGATAGAAAAGGACAATATCCAGAATTCAACTGTCATCTCTAAACTAACGCCATTAAGTAAATATACTTTAGCATGTCTGTAATTAACTTTAATTAAATTTTACAATGTGAAATAATGTTATATTTTGTCAATTTTAATAAATAAAATTTAATTTTCAATCAATTTTTCGTTAGTATATTTTAAATATTTCAGGAATAAATTAAATTTGAATTTGGCGCATAAAATTCTAAAATTGGTTAAAAGTAGTTATCGTTATTATCGGCTATGCTACACTAGCGCCCTCAGTGAATGACGCCTGGAAGATAACCTTTTGGAGGAACACAAAATTAACATTGAGCTAGCCTCCCCTGTTTTTGTCTATATGTAATGCACGCCACTGGATTACGACACACCTAAACCGTAAATAGACAAAAGACCACTCATATTTCGGAAAATATCAAAACGATAATTTCGTTATAAATAGATTTGAATGTTTCAACGCACCCGGTTCATTTCCCGTTTCCCATGTTTTGTTGGGGATAATTTTCCGCGATAGACTCCCAAATCCCGGCTGCACAACCCCACAATCTTAAATCAGGATATACAAAACGATGATTTGACGGGGAAAATTTCAGCCCTTCGTAGCCCTACGTTTGTTTTGGAATTGGTTTTCAAAGCGAAACTTCGTTAGACGCTTTTAATAAGGGTTGTTGCGTCTGATCACTCCCCTACACATAAATGCTCGTCTTTTGTCGCAGGGGTGCTGATTTGAAGCTTTTATCCATACAAAAAATCCCTGTCAACCAAATTGATTTCTAATTTCTATTATTTGTTTTAGACTTTAGTCTTTAGGCTTTAGTCTTTAGCCAACGGCAAAGTTAAGATTTAAAATTTTAAGATAAGTAAATCGGGAATGTTTGTTTTAGGGGTTCAATTTGCGAGCTGGCATTGAATTAATCAGTCGTAAAGGGGATGTTTTTTTTTATGGTCTGGGACTTGAAAATCGCACGTCCAATCCAGTTATGTATTTTTATTTAGAAATAAAATTGTTAACTTGTACTGTACAATGATTGTTTTACAACGAGGTCATAAATAAAGTTTAGAGATATAATAAAAGAGGCAACGTTATATTTTACTATATTACAGAATATGAAGCAAACTTTTTCATTTCCTCATTGACACTCAACTGCAGAAACTTTGGCTTACAATTTAACACAAAGCATTGAAACAATGATATAGTAGTGTTAATTTAATTTAATAAATTTATAATTATTCCAAGTGCAATGAAACATCATATTATAATCAAAAACGAAAATGCAATAATGAACACGAAATTGTATGAATAATGAATGTTGAAAGAAAATCAAACGGAACCATTAAAGCTGAGCGGAACTATTTAAGAAAACATTAGATGGTTGGTTCAACAATGACAATGCACATCTCTGACAAAGTTCTATATTTCCGCCAACTATTCCCCTCAACTTTACATATATAAATGCATCATTTATAGTGCCAGATATCCCATATCCAATTCCAAACCAAAACTTTAATCAATTAAATATTCACCAAGAGTATGCTGATCCTAAGCACTTATACGAAAAATCCTAAGCACTACCTTGGAAAAAGAGTAGAACTACGTGCACCACCACCAACATCCCCTGTTTTAAGCCACCACATTCAATTTGAATAATATAATTGGGCCAAAAAAACCGCAGACTCATTTGTATGTAATGGCTTGTCTCCTCATTAAAATTTATCATGCTCATCTTTCGTTTTTATTTTCATTTTTTATTGGGAAATAAATTCAATAAAACACACCGCACACAAATTGATTATATTCCCGTAGTTTTGGAAATAAAAAAAAAGCTCAAATTACCCCCGCGATATTTTAACTTGAGAAAGTGCTTCGTCAACAAGTTTGATGAAATAAAATTTATGGTCTTGCAGAAAAAAAAACCGAAGAAAACTAGTCGGTGTGTTGAAGAAAGATAGGCAAACTTTGACGGATTTGTAGAGGATTTCTTGTATAAATGTTGAAAAATAACCAGACATGGGTTTTTAATAGATGAAGAAAAGAACCTACGTTTATTTACAGGATAATTCTATAGAATAATTCTAATGCCTTAATTTTTGCTTGTTATTTTAAGGATGTTAAGGAGATACAAACGAAGAAAAACGTACAAAAAAATTTGTGAATAATTATATCTATAAAACTGTATATAGATCGAGGGAAAATCGGAAATGTTACCAAAGATTTGAAACGAAAAATATAAAAAATAAATGAACCAACTTTTGGGACTTAATAGTCTTGATTGTAACTTAACAAATTAAAATATTATTAAAAATAAGTTTAGTCTGTTCGATCAACGAATCTTTATGAGATTACGTGATAAATCATATTACTTTTAAATTGCCATAACTGTATAACGACCTAGTAAATCGCTTTAAAATTATAACAGGTGGTTTAGTATTAAATAAGAAGTATTTTACTAAATTTTTAGTTATGTGGTACCATTTAAACATACTTCTATTATATCCTTAAATAAGTTGTATATTTTATAAGATAGTTTGGCATTGTCTAATGGCTAAAATACGCTAAAGTTTGTCAACTCGTGCTTTGTCTCTTCAAATCAGTGGCGTAGCTACCTCGGGGCTAGGCGGAGCAGTGCCCCGGGGCTCTCGAGCTCAGGGGGCCCTCGAATCCTTACCAGAAATCTCGATCGAACAAAAATTTTGAAAATTTCTCCCATTTTAAAAATAAATATGACAGGTTGCAACCCCACTTTAATCATGATAACTCAGTTGGGAGAAGTTCCAAAGTTATCCCTTAGCAAATTAAAAATAAATAAAAAATTATTTAAGAAATAATATGGGCCAAACTCGACTCCAATAGTTATCGCTAATAGCGATTGAAAACAAAACCGCATCAAGCCTGGATTTAAACGAAGTCGTTGATACTTTTGCGAAAACTAAAGCCTAGGAAAAAATTGTAAATATAATTGTTATTTAGTCAGTTGGTAGGCCCGACCTTTATATAATAAACCCTTGAATCTTCTCTATATCGTTTTATTAGCCAAACCTACACCAAGTATTAATTGTAATTAATGTTGTAACTGTTTAATATTATTATTAGCTGCCCTGCAATGCACAAAAAAGAGCTTAAGTAGCTTAACATTTTTAAAGTATTTGTATATTTCATATTTTCATTTGACAAAACCTAATCAGTTTACATAGCAGTGGGGTCCCAATTTTTCATTTGTCCCAAAGTCCTTGGTTACCTAGCTACGCCACTGCTTCAAATGTTCATTTTTGGAAAAAAAAATCATAAACATTTTCATTTATAGGAAGTTCTCGATATATTTGATTAAGAACTCACTGGCTTAGATTAAAGATTTAATTAAAATTATCATTTTGTAAATTCAAAGTAGATCGAAAAAAATTTGGATCTTTTTTATTTTGATTATTTAATATGGCTAAAAAGCTATTCGATTTCGCACATGTGGACGTTGTACATACAAAATTGTTGGAAATAGATGGAAAACGTGGAAATAAAACCGAATATTCTATTTATTCTTAATAACAATAATTGATTTTCTAATTGTTTTAAATACCGAAGAAAAATTAACTTGGAAGATTTCATATTTTAATTGATAAAGAAATTTATGACAAAAAATTGCTCCCTTAATGCTTTTCAACAGAATTTATAATTGTTCCAAGTCACAATCATTGATTCAAAAAAAATATTTTCAAAAAGTTTGATATTTGAAAAACAAACCAAAATTATAATTAGCCTATTGGTATCAGTACTACATAAACTTTTATATGAATTTAGGAAAATGGTGTTATTACAAATGATGTAATTAAATATTTGAGTCGATGAAATTTGGAAAGTGTTGTCCTTATACGATGTATATATATATTAGGGCTCAATGTTTTCAAATTGATAAAAAAAAATCCCTGAAAATTCGAGCTCATAATATTATCTTTAAAATAGTCCGTTTTCCAACTTAAGTTTCTTATGGAAATAACGAGTGAAAAATTTAAATTGTTCTTTAGAATTTCATAACTCAGCGACAAATAAAGCTAAAGTAATCAATTACATCATGTTTGTTGTAAATTTAACGCTTTACAAAAAAGAACTCTTATAATTTTCGGCTAAATCTATTGGCTTAAGAGTTATTCAATTATTGTCAACCATAATAATTACGTAAGTTTCATTTTCTTACGATGCATTTTTTCTGCAGAACATTTGCAAAACGACTATTCTTTTATTTCAAATTCAGCATAAGAGATAACTACAAAACTTCAATTTTTTCCACAAGAATGGTATCTCTTTCTAACACCTTTGATATCGCTATCAACTTGTCTTTTATGAATATATTGTTTCCTACACTGGCTTATCCATAAACTGTCATTACTGTTCTATCCTTTTTATAAGGATATCATGCAAATAAGTAACCGGAGGTTTGTTTTGGTTGAAATTACAGTTTTGATTTATCTTACAGATAAAATTTTATTTAATAGATAATTATCATGGAGATAAAACCTACCTATACTGATGTGAAAATACAGGGCCTTAATCTAATAGATTTAGCGAAAAATCATAAGAGCTCTTTATCATAAGCAGACTATCTTAAAGTTAATATTAAGAGCTCAAATTTTCAGGGATTTACTTTTTATAAATTTGAAATCATTTGAGTCCCTGGGACCAAAGAAATTCAAAAACATCCCTATTAAGGGCCACCCTAATGTTTATATATAGTTTATTTTATGCTGAACCTACTGGTTTTTGAATGATTCTGATATCTTTAGAAAAAGCATGACAATTAAATTTTCTTTTCCCACCTGCCATTTTAAAGTGGCTGCTAGGAAAAAGCTTTAGCTTTGTTTTCAAATACCTTTTTATGACTATCTTCCTATAGGAACTTGGAATTAAAGAATCAGTTTAATTAAAAGTGATGAGCAATAATACGTGAGTAATTTTAAAAGGAATGATTTTTATACAAAAATATGGTTTGTTTTATGAAGAAAAATGGCGAAAATGGGGTTTATTGGTTGATCAATGTTATAAATTTCCACAAAATGAAATCGGTGCAAACAAAAATGTCGCCTGTCAAGGCATTTCAGCTTGCGGAAAACAGAACACTCATTCAATATGAGTCGAAGCAAATGCGAATTTTTCCGTTTTCCGTATAAACAAGCGAAAGTAAATAAAAGCACGCGACCGACGTTGCTTCAGCCAGCGGCTATGTCAAGTATTTTCAAGCTCCTCTTGAAAATTCTTCGGGTGGCTTGTAATATTACAACTTGTGTGCATATAGAGGACAGGCATTCGGTTTTACACGGTCGAATAAATCTTTCGGTGGACAAGTTCCTTCAATAACTTCGACAAAGCTCCGTCGCAAAAATGAACTTAATTTCCATGAATGTCCAGAAATGAAGGATTGGTACAAGTCGCTTGTTTTTAACGTAGTACATGTCCAGACGCCGAATATAATTATTCATGTTGGAAAGGCAAAATTTAAAACTATCTACACAACTTGAGCGATAAAATACATCCGGCTCGTTAAAATTTCGACTATAGTATATCCTCTCCACCAAAACACTCGACTGGCAGAAAAAGTAATTCAGAACCATTGAATTTATTACGAGCCCATAAAAATATGAGATACCGTACAATTTAATAAGTCGAATGAGATTGGCTGGAAATGATCCGCAAGTTTTAAATGGATGATGGTCGTTTCAGATTTTATTCCGGAGGCAATTCACTAATCAAATCGTTGAATTTTTCAGTGCTTTTTCCATTTAAATATGAATTATTATCTCTTAGATGTGAAAATTAATTTCTCAAGAATTTCACTTGAGTGCTTATACCACATATTGAGCGCCACGTGAAGCTTTCCGTTTAGACTTTCGACAATCAAAAGTTTCACTTTTAAATCTCTTAACAGGAAAGGCAATTAGTTAGAAAGTTCATGATTTATTAAACGGTGAGTGACAGATACAATTACATTTGTATATTGGATAATCTATGTAGATCACTTTTCAGAAAAGTTTATTCATGGAAAGTTGAAAATTTTTTTTTGTTCAATCAATATACTAACTTAACTTGTAAAAAGTATCACCAATTTGTGGTAAAACGACTTTCAAAAGGATTTTTTTTTCATTTTTTTTCAAAATTTATTATCACTTTTGGGAACTATGTTTATTATATTTGCTCAATTTTCAACTGGTGTTGTTAAGTATGACCTAATGAATACAATGGCAGGATGCTAAAACACAGCTGAAACATTAAGTAAAATAACAATCATATTACAGTTTCATTAGGCCTGAAACATGTTTAAACACACCTGTTTACACGGTTATGAGTTTTGCCATCCTTATAGTGTTGATATTAACTTTCAGCTGTTAAGAAAATTAGAAAATAATCTTATTATTAGCGTTAAAGTAATTTTAATTTTCTGTATCGCAAAATAGGAGTTTTCAGTTTTGAAATATTTTTTTTTTTGTTATCTTGATAGTTTTTTTTAATTATGAATTTCGTATTGTTGTCGCTGCACGAGTTGCTATCTCAAAAGCACAAAATGAAGTTAACCGAAAGATAAGATTAACGCTTATATGAAAATGAACCATCATCCACAGTTTTACATGTATTAGGTAGGCAATACTTATGAAGAATTTTCTGTCATTTTTCATTGACTATTGAGGATATTGAGTGATCCACTTATGATGAGTTGATAGGTTAACTCCATAAATCTATTAAAGTAAGTTGTATTGATAATATTCAACCATGAAATTATATTATATAATATTGTAACAGAAAAGGAAGAAGTCTATCTTTCTCTTTGTGCCATACCGGCACGCGATTGGCTGAGTGACTTCTTTCTCTCTCCCACCAATGTGAATGCACATATAGATTGTTCTAGAAACGTCTAGTAAGTGATAGAACATTAGCGAACATTGGAGTACATTCTAGAATGTTGGGTTGCGAGTATATAAGGGACTCAGTTCAAGCCAACAGAGAGAGTTCTGTACGGAAGTTCAGATTTGAATTTCCGTTACAACAAAGCGATTTATATTGTGATTTCGATTTAAAAGTGATTATTGTCATTTAAGTGATTGTTTTGACAAGTGTAATTGTGCAATAAAAAGTGTATACAAGTGTAATAAAAAAGTGATTGTTAAGTGTGAAAGTGATTATTTATTTCCGAAAGAAATTAAAAGAACGAATAAACGCCATCTCAATACAGTTTTGAGACGTAATGTTACAATATAAAACAATAATATATTAATATAATGGAGACTTAACTTAAAAGTTGGTTCACTTTTGGTTAAAGGGTTACTAGAAAATCCGTTTTTTCATAAAATTTCGTTAGAACTTAATCTTCAAGTTAATCTAGGAATATTTAACCAATATATGAGGTATGGGTTAACTGACAATTCAATGGGGACTTAGGATAGTTAAGTTCCTTACGTAATTTGGAGCGCTAAGTATATTTAATATAGTTTTAGATTGACAATAATTAATAATTTTATTATTAAAGGTTTGATATTTTACTTTTACCTCATGGTTGAAAGCCAAATGTCCAGATAGGTTTGACTATTTTTTTGTAATTTACTAATTTAGTAGACGGACTAAAAGGTTAGTGAAAGATAAAAAAAAAAGAAATTTTGTTCTTAACATTAAATCCTGTCATTATACTGCACCAAAATTCGATCGTCAAAGGTTAAACATTCGACTTTAAAAAAGAACTTTATTATTTTTGCTTAAAATTTTAAATAAGAAATATTCAAATATTCCACCAATATTCCAATTAGCTACGTTTCGTTACGTATCGTAACTTCTTCAGGCTTTTTGAATCTCAAAAAAATATAATATTTTCAATTTTAATTTAATAAATTTCAATAAATTCAATAATTTATTGTATTAAAATTGAAAATATTATATTTTTTTAAGATTCAAAAAGCCTGAAGAAGTTACGATATGTAACGAAACGTAGCTAATTTGAATATTAAAAATATATTAAATTAAAAAAAACCGATCTTAAACAATTTGAATTGTCTTCTTATTTAATAAAAGTTAAGATCTGAATTTTAGCATCTATTATGAGATTTTAAACTAATTATAAAAGTTCCAAAAAGCTTATCAAATTAGCTAAATTGAAAACCATGTTAATGATTACAAGTAGTTATACTTCATACCACTTAAGACTTTTACCACAAATTATGAATTGTGAATTATGAAATTTAAAATTGATTTTTCCGAAGAAATCTTTAGGGGGGCGGCACATTAAGCCTTTGCACACGGGCGGCCAAGACGTTATGATCGACCCTGTAAGTAGAACGATTAGAAGAGAAGTAAAAGATAAAAGATAGAAGGACAAAAGAATAAAAAAAAATATGTTTCTTATTAATCTTTTGCCTTTTTTTCTCAGAACTATGATTTCCAAAAAATGATAGTATACGTAGTTTCAAAGCCCTGAAGTTGCAAACTAAAAACTTTATGAAAAGTACAAATACAAAAATGTTTAAATTATTTAAGAATTTTTTTTTGTTCTTTCCAAAGGACACGAAACGAGGGCACTAGTTATATGAAAGGGTTATTCATTAACTCATATTAGGCGTTAAACATCTTAAACTTATATATTTTTTTTGAAATTCAAGTTATGAAACGAAAGACCTAAATATCGACCAAACTTTTTCGTAACTAGTCCGAAAAATAGTCCAAAAAAAGTTCTTAAATTGAAATCAAAATTTTGTATTAAGAATAGGAAAGTTTCTGAAACAATGGGTTGAAAATATTTGGAAAATTGTCGGTCTACTATGAAACCAGGCAACTGAAGAAAAAGAGATGCGGAAGATACAAGAAGAATCCTTCGTTCGGAAGTGGATGAGAAGAAATTGAAAAACCAGATTCTTAGGGATTTTTTCTGGATGTGTGCTAGATACCAGGTATTTAGTCATCTTCCAGCAGCGTCATGATTTTAGGAATCCGTATCATCAATTCAAGAATTCTTAGGCCCATTTCGGACGGAGAATAATCAATTTTTAATTAAAACCACAAGTTTTGGTTCTTTTCCAAAAGTTTTTGTTGATTTATATTTATCTTGATGGCTTTGCAAGCCGTTCTCTATTTCATTCCTCTTGCACATGGCGTTTGAACTTTTACCAGGATCTAAATATAACTGGGATCCCTAAAGTTTGGTTGTATTTTTGATTTCCAGTTTGGTGTTTTTATCCCTCTTGTTTATCGGAGATTCTTTGTTGATATGGAACCCAGGCAATGATTATGATATTTTGTTTAATTAGTCATATTTTTGAATCAAATTCAGGATTTTTTCTGGAGGGGGAAACACAATATCATCTTTGCAAGAGCATGAAAGAGATCACGAAAAAATTTCGCAATTCCAGCCAGAAATAGACTAAAGTTTCACTAATGTTCTTTCTGTTATTTTATTCATATATTTCATATTTTTGAGTCGTTGTTTTCAAGGGCGGATTCAGGATTTTTTCTGGAGGGGGGGTACAATATCATCTTTGCAAGAGCATGAAAGGGATCACGAAAAAAAATTCGCAATTCCAGCCAGAAACAGACTAAAGTTTTACTTATGTTCTTTCTGTTACTTTATTCATATATTTTCACAACTTTAATAATTTGATTTGCTTCTAAGTATGTACTGTTATGGAATCTCCACAGTACACAAAAATACCCTGGGGGCACGTGCCCCTGTGCCCATCCCCCCCCCCAAACCGGCCCTTGTTTGTTTTCATTATATGCCGTTTTAAAATTAAGATGTAATCATTTACAAAATATTTTGGATTATTTATAAACAATCTTTTCAATTTAGTCTTTCGGTACGAGACCTCTTTACCCGTTAGGCAATGAAATGTTGAAAGATGAAACGAAATGGTTGTAGTTAATTGTAAGTAGAGATAGGAGTTGATAATTGAAGAATTTGTCGAAACTATTTGTGAATTATTGCTTTATGAAGCGATTGAATTAATTCATGCATATTAATAAAAGGAATTGGGCTGAAAATTAATCGAAAATTATATTGAGAATAATCTATTTGCCGGTGCCTACCCCAATTCGTCGACTGGGCTTGGTAGAAAGCTTCACCTTTTATCATTGTAGGGGCACAATGTCTATCTGTCTGTTTTCCCCATTGAAAGCGATATTGCTCATACACATACACAGATAATTACATCATGTAAGAGAGTCGGTTGGGTTCGTTTCGTACAAGATGAAAGTGATGATATCGAATAATTTTACAATTCAGTTAATTTCCAAATTACAATAATGCCATTACAATTTAGATATAATCAAACGACTGTTCGCTTTACCTTAATTTAATCGGTGAATATAATAACAAGGGCAGGGTAACGCAGCGCCTAACTTGAGGTAGGCAAAATTGGTGCTCAGCTTAGGCCGACAAAAATTTTACACACCACCCAAACGGCTTATAAAGTCTAAACAGATTGGCATTATAAAAATTTAATTTGCGAAACTTTTGCAAAAAAAATGGCACACCCTTAATCCTGTTAAGAATGAATCATGAAATAATGCAAGACATGGATACAATTTTTAAAGTTTAAACCAATTTATTATATTTGCAAGCCTAAAAAGTTTGATGAGTAATTTGATAAGACATTCCTTCATTACACTGATTTAAATTTTTTGATCAAAAGTGGAAATTAAAAAATCAAATTGGGATTAAATTTTAAAAGCTCCTTAGTTTTCAAGTTGAAAGAAATTGGCCAAACTTAAATTGTTTTTAGTTGTAACAATATACCTAGGTAATTAACTTTCGTAACTCTTTTCCAAGCATGTACCCAAAGTGTTAAAAGTAGTTCAGTAACAAAATTATAGAAGGGTTCAGTGGCAGATTTGGGTCCTATGCCACCCTACCCCTTATTCGATTTGCTACCCTTATTACACCAGATTTGTTGCCCAGATAAAATTATCTTAGCTTTGTACAATGAATGTATTATGAACATATCATTTTTAAAAAATTATAAGTTTAACCCATTTCCACTATCAAGGTTCGTAAAGAGCTTTAAATATTCTGACAATAAGGACACATATTTGGCAAAACATTCTTCGGTTCCTATTAAATACCATTATGAGTAGTTCCAATTTGTTTTGAATGTTCCCAAAATGGTAGTCTTCTTATTGCCAGTAATTTAATAATTGAAAAATGGGATGTGGTTAATGGAAAAGCCAATTAAATATACTTTATTAAAGATGTTCCATACATTCTTAAGTTACATTCTTAAAATAATCTAAAGTCTACTTTTGAACTTGAAATTTCCGTAAACTTTTATCATCTTTGATATTTTGGCATTCTGAAAATTTTGCCACTCTAGACCCGGGCCTCACGGGCGTAAGCGTAAATCCATCACTGAGAGGGTTAATTTAATAAAATGGAATTTAATTTGACTAGGTATAAACCAAAAATTTTCTTTGAAAAGTACAAATATTGCATTTAAAGACGAAAAACGATTTTTCTCATTTTGTTCACCAAATTTTACAGCTAATTTTTGGTTGTTTGGACTTTGATTTCATTCTTCAATGCTTAAATCGTCTTTGGATGATTTGCGTAATATTTATGGCGACTTACAAATATAATCCAATGGAATTAAATTGAACTTTTGAGGCAGCCAATTAACTTAAGAATTTCGGATAATTATTTGATCGAAGACAATATGTAAAAGATTAATTGTAACGTTGGCTGTGTAGCAAGTAGTGCCATCTATTTCCTACCAAATATTGTCTATATTTAATAATTAAATTGTGGGCAATAAGGACGAAGCTTCTTGTGGAATCTTATATATTTTAACGCCAACATTTCGCCAGCTATTCCTGACTTCTTCAGGACTCAAAATTTAAAAATTACTCCACAAATGTCTTAAAAATAAGTTGTAAAATGACCCAACTGGTAGAACAACAGACCAAGAATACAATTTGGTATTGATAAATAAAAAATTGTTTAAAAAACATTATTGGAAAAACACAAACACACATGTTATAATAATGTTTTTTAAACAATTTTTTATTTATCAATACCAAATTGTATTCTTGGTCTGTTGTTCTACCAGTTGGGTCATTTTACAACTTATTTTTAAGACATTTGTGGAGTAGTTTTTAAATTTTGAGTCCTGAAGAAGTCAGGAATAGCTGGCAAAATGTTGGCGAAAAAAAAAAGATTCCACAAGAAGCTTCGTCCTTATTGCCCACAATTTAATTATTATATTTAAAAAGACAAGGACTTAAACAACATGGATTGTCTATATCATTCTCTGTAATTTTGGGAAACAAAAATTTATTTAACATTGAGTAGTAACGCTTGCCATCGACTATAACGATGACTTCTTGCTCATTTTTAACGAAAAAAAGGCCCAATGATGTCGCTGGTATAAAACTCGCACTAAAATTCATGGATTTTTCCGTATAAATATGCGGATTTTCCGAGCCCCAATCCAAAAATATGATTTTTTTTATTTAAATAGCGAGATTATAGTGAGCTTCATCAGAAAATATGATTTTTTTGGTAGAAATACTCATCTTCAGTAAAGCATTGTTGAAAGTTAATACGCATCGTAAAGATAAAACAATCAGTAGTTAAAATTCCAAACACTTGAAGGAATATCCTTCTTATTCTCTTAAACAAAATAGATTTTTTCAGCTTCAAAAAAATCCCAACTTTTATTTTTTTTCTGTCGTATAATAGTTTAAGTTTCCGGGTCTTTAAATTCTTCCGTCCAATGGTGATCGATCTTTGGCGATGTTCTTTTAATCCAGAAATACATTCATTTTTTTCAAAAGTGTCATCCGTTTTGCATAAGATCCATAAGATTCCATCCCTTTTCTTTATTTTTTTTTTGGGACATTCCAGTTTTTTTCAACAGTATCAAGTTTAAATCATTTTCCTTTGAGAATATTACTTATTTCGTTGTTTTTTTTCCTTATCACCACATTAAGGGATGTTCTTTTATTGTTAGACTCTCTTCGATATTTCCTCGTTTAAGACTCGATTTATCAATTTGAATTTTTTATTCTTCTTTTAATTCAAATACCAAAGCTCAACTATTACTTCCATTCTTATTTTCTTATATTAAAGATTTCCAATACATTTGCTATATTCTACACATAGACCTCTAACAACTGCTTCTGGAGATGAAGATCCAATTTCCCAATCTAAAGAATATTCTTGTTTTTGAACATGATTTTTCATCAAGTTTGATTCTTCCCAAATATTGGATATGTTAAGGAGTTTTCTCGTAACTTTCAGAAAAAATCCCATTTTTTTCTCGTCGAAACAAGAGAACGAGTTGAATCATTAAAATTTCAGATATTTAAAAGATAATTGCTCCCTCTCTCCATCTTCGCATAAATTTCAAATAACATTATACATATATAAAACATTGAAACAATAACATCGTCTAGGCTTTTAAAAATTTTGTAAATAAATAATAAAATTTAATATCTCCGTTTTGAATTTTATTAGCCCGTTTTTTTTTTGTTGTTGTTATTCGCGTCGGCGGCGGCCATAAACTGAATTTTTAACATTATAAAATTACAAGTTTTTTTTTTAGCCATTGCGCGTTTTTCTTACACATATATAGTGAAATACTTATATATTTAAACGAAAAATTTCGACTTTAAAATTACGGCAATAACATTAACGTTTGAGACAAAATTAGACGGCCGGTGGAGGTTTTACGCGGAATTTTTTTCTTCAGTGTAAAATAATTTTTTTAATGACTTGTTTATCTTGCGTTCGTTTTATCGTGAAAGAATTTCGTTTTGTGCTAACTTTAATAAAATATTTGAAAAGTTTTTATTGCGTTTTTTTTTTGTCGGGGTATTCTGTTTGTTGAAAATTGTTTAAAAATTTAATATTTAATTTACAGCGTTCAGAAATTCGCATATTACATTAATTTGAGATGGATTTTATTGTATGTTTTTTTTTTGTTGTTGTTGTATAATAAAAGCGTGTGTGGTGGATATTAAATTGTCTTAAGGCTCTCATTAGTTTTATATGTTTTTCTATGGAATTTTTGTCGTATTTAGGGTACTTTTTCGTAGGGGAATTCTTTTTCTATCATACGTGTAGGAGGGATTTTTCATGTTAGAAATGAACATTTCAATGCAACGACCGTCCATTTGTGTTATATCACAGATAATGGCTAGTTAGATGGCGACACTTAACTACCTTTTGGCATAAACGTGCTCGGTTTTCCACTGTTGATATCTACGTGATAACATACTTTTCTACTTGAAAATAAAATATCAGGCAACTTGATGTTAAATGTGGAAGAAGGGAAAAAAATAAGCCGTAATTGAGTGGTCCGAAACGATGAAAGACACGCAGATAAATTATGCGAAACTTTTACACTTTTTAAACGAAAATATTAATGGAATCAATTGTTACCAAAATTTTCTATCTTATTCTAGAAAATCTAGGGTTTTATCCCTTTAAAAGTATTTAAAAGAAATCAAATGTTTTCTTGGAATGGTAAGTACCTCATCAATCCTGAAGATTGCCCCAAAGAAAGGGTCAACTTAATTTAATATTTGTACGATTTTTATTTTCAAATAAATTGCACATTCTGCATAGGGTTGCAGTAGATTAGTGCTGTGTAAGAACAAAGATTTTTAACAATAAATGGCAACAATAACAATAATAACAATTCTTATAGCAATAACAACAATCAACAGTAGCAATAAGAATAATAATAAAAGTCAATAATAACAATATCAATGCTAATAATAAAGTGAAACATTAATATACAAGTAATGTATAAAAATAAAGCTTGATAATAAGAAATAATAATTTGGCAACAGATAGTTAATAGGAATATTTGTTTAGTTACAAAATCTATCAGGCAAATCTATTACATTGCATTTTTGTAACCTTCTTCTGTTAATCTCACTGTTGTCCAATAAGTTTATTGCGAGATGGTTGGAATGATCGTCTAGCTTTGTCAGATATTTTTTACTAAACCGTTGAATTTCCTCATTTACAGATGGCATTTCTGTATCTTCATGTATTTTTTTTATTGTTTACATACCATGGAGCACCGATTATTTGTCGTAGGGTCCTTGATTGAAATTTTTGCAGGATTTCAATGTTGGAGTTGGATCCAGTACCTCACAACTGTATCCCATATGTCCATATGGGCTTGAGGATGTCCTTGTACAGAAGAAGTTTGTTTTCTGTTGATAATGGTGCATTAGATGCCATTAGCCAGTACATTTTTTTGTATTTTTTATTTAAATGTTCTCGAGTTTTTTTGATTTGCTCAGCTCATGTAAGTTTTTGATCTAAGTGCATTCCGAGATATTTTACCGTGCTCTTTTGCGGTAGTTCTGTGTCTTCCATTGTAACCGGTGGACATATATTTCTGCGCAGTGTAAACATTATGTGTGTCGAATTTGCGTTGTTTATTTGTATTTTCCACTTTTTTGCCCATTTTTCTACTTTGTCCAGGTTATTTTGGAGCTTTAACGAAGCTTCATTGGGTTCATCTGCTGCGGTTACGATGGCTGTGGCATCAGCAAATGTTGTCACTAATGTATCTGTTGTATTTGGCATATCGGCTGTGTAAAGGGAATACAACAGAGGTCCCAGTACGCTACCTTGAGGAACCCGGCTGTTATTTTTTTGGGAGTCGTTATTTCTGATTTGTATTTGACTTGAAAGATACGGTTTTCCAAGTAGGACGAGATTATGTTAAAATACTCAGGAAGTTGTTTTTTGATTTTGTACAACAGTCCGGAATGCCACACCTTATCGAATGCCTGGGCCACATCCAGAAAAGCCGCAGAACAGTATTGTTTTCTTTACTGGGCATAGCGAATAGTTTCAACGATTCTGTGAATTTGCTCTAGTGTTGAGTGACCATTTCTATAGCCAAATTGGTGATTTGGTAGGATTTTTTTGTCTTGTATTATTGGCTGTACGATTTTAAACGACTAAAACCCTATTTGCCGAAACAAAGGTTAAAGCAAAGATCAAGTAATCGGCATATCATGAACCAAATATGGGAGGAAGTAGTTTTTTGACCGATTGCCTCCTTTAAACATTTTTAAAGCCAAATTAACAATTAAAATCGATTTGGGTAAAAAGCAGAAGTAACAAGAATAGCCTTTACTACAGAGAAAAATATTCTTTATTGTTGAGGATTTAAATCGTTACTCATCTGAGGATACTTCCATATATTTGTGCACAAAGTATCTCCAACAAAGCCATCGAAGAAGCTAAGAAAACATCAAGACATGGACTTACAGAAAAACACTTAAAATAACATGAAAAGATCAATACAGCACCTTGAAGTTTTTCCACACCAATTGGCAACTATTGATGGTTATACAGGGCCAATCGGTTATATGATATCAGGACATAATATTTTAAAGTGGAACAAACTTAAACAAATCTTTGAGAAGACATAATACTACTTCGTAATTTTTAGTAACAAGAACAGCTTTTACAACAGAGAAAAATATTCTTTATTGTTGAGGATTTAAATCGTTATTCATTTGAAGGCACTTTTATATATTTTTGAACAAAATATCCCCAGCACTTTGAAGTTTTTTCGTACCAATTGGCAACCATTGACCAATATACAGTACCAATCGGTTATCTGATACCAAGACATACCATCTTAAAGCGGAGCAAGCTTATGCAAATCTATAAAAAGATTACTTCGTAATTTATTTTCAGTAAATTAACATTAAGTTGACTCCCGAATAATTTGTAGAATTTAATGACTTCTGAATCACTTTACAATATTGCAATCTTATGCAATTTTATGAACTAAATATCATTCTAGAACAGGCCTGTGAGCCAATATTCGGTTCACGAATTCGTTAACTTTTAAGCCATCTATGTATTATTATTGATATTGATTTACTATGGGACATTTTCTTTGGATTTACAAAATCATGATGGACACCTGTGTACTGGACATTTCATTGTATATCTTTCAAATAGTTAACAATTTTCATCAACGATCTATTATTAATATTGGGTTTTTACTTAAGCCATTTGTGATAAAGATGGCTGATAATATTTTTAACAATGGAAATATGTAAGAGGTTAGAAAATGAGCTAGAAGTCCTTGAACAATTTTTTCTTATGATTGACCATAAAAAAATCACCAAACAATAACAAAAAGAAAAATGGCAAAAGTTCCACAATGGTTGTAAGGGACCTAAACGTGGGAATCGGCTCTGGAAAAATATTTTTTGAAATTTCTGATCTCTATATCAATTAATTTTATATGACTACCTAACAATGTAGGTATACTAAAAATGGCTCATGTGTACTTTAGCACACCCACAATCTGGCAATGTTGTATTTTCGACTTTGTTTTTAATTTAATTCGCGATTAAATCGGTCCATAATGGAAATTTAGCCACAAAAGAGAGAATTATACCATATTAGAATTGAATTAACAAAAATATCGCGAATTAAATTTAAAAAAAAGTCGAAAATACAACGTTGCCAGATTGTGGATGTGCTAAAGTACACTTGAATCCTTAAAATACTAAAAAGTACTCATTGAAAAAACCCGTAACACTTTTACCAAGGACAAGAAATATGATTTTCTTTGAAATAGTTCGCAATTAGTCGTTTTTAAGATCATTTTTTCCAACTCAAAAAAACGTGCAAAATGATATTTCTGTTATTAAACAATTTATGAATTCATTAACTTAATTTTATACCAACACTCACCAATCTAAGTAGTAGGTAATATAGGTAATGATAATCTAATCTTTTTTACTTCACTCCTGATAGCCAATGTTTGCTCATAGTCTCACATAATTACAGATATTCAAGCAATTTGATATTATAGCGCATATAGGTACAGTATACGAGTGAAGAAGAAGGTCAGAAAAGTAAAACTACACTGCCATCTGGCCTCCGTGTGCTAATAACCGAGGTCAAAAACTGGCGCTAAAACTTTACTACTATAATTAAAACAAGCTCACGTTAAACCATCATAATCAAGTTTTAACTTTTCCTTATTAAAACATTAACCGTGTAACGGGAAACTCTTGTTTCGCAAGAAAAATGATGACGATATTTTGTGTTTTATTTTGATTTAATTTTCCATAAATTTTCCCAATTAAATTGAATTGGTTGCGATGAAATTGAATCGATCTGGTGTCGAGGAATGTAATAATTCTTGTCAGAGTCAATTTAAAGTCAGTATAATATCGATATTTGTATGATAAAGAGTAATAAAATGACAAAGATTCTCTGAAATCAAATCTCGACGATATATACGCCGCCTTGTCCAGTTCACATTTCTACCGAGTCTAACACATCGACATCGTCCAGGGAATTCAAATCAAATTCAAAAACATGAAATTCAATACATAACAAACATATTCCTCGACTTGTTGAAATATTCGCTCGTGTTTGTCGTTTTTTTATTGAACTTTATACGTCTCAAAGAAACCTCTCCACGTTTACGTTTCCCAAAATGTTTTATTCGACCAGAGTCTTAAACAAGTTAATCAATTAACTTGAACCCGGAGTGCTATTTATTAAGCAAAAAAATATTTTGTAGCCAAACAAAAACGGTCGTCGCAACCCTTGGAAACTTGAACATGATTTATGAAGCTCATTAAAACGAAGAAAGCACAATGTGACATTGACCTTTGAAATAAACTTTTCTCATAATTATTCAAACGCAAAACATGACAGCCGACCATTATGAGTTGTAAAGTAAATTAAGACGAAAATAAATCAACGGAAATAAGCTTTCAATTTCACGGACAAAGCCTCAACTCGCAAACAAAGTACATGTATAGGCCAACAGAAAAAAGCTCACAAGTATGCTGCATGGTTTGGTAGTCGAAAAAAATTATAAGGGTAGTAGTGTACTTAATTTTTTTAAGTGAAAACTTCTTTAGCATCGTTGTGACTTGAAATTTTATGAAACGGAAACGGAAGTGGCAATAAAAAGAGAAAGATATCCATAAATCTATAAAATTTAACATGAGAGATAATGAGGTAGGAAGCATTAGTATTTCTTATGGTTGTGCACACCTGCGTATTGCGCTACTTGAGAATAGTTTTCATAGCGACCAATAATAACCGTGTTAAATTGCTTATTATAATTGTGAGAATAAACATTTCATTATTTTAATAAAATTAATTTTCAAGTTTGCCGTAAATCAATACGGATTATTGTCAAGATTATCAAAAAAAAGTAAAGAAAACAAGGCGATAAAGACGTCAAAAGATTCAACAAAACGTGTTCGTGAATTTCGGGCACGCCGAAGAGCATTATTAAATAAGAAAAATAATAGTTCTTATACGTTTAATAATGATTCGACTATGCAAAATAGTGAACATGATGCTAGTAAGTACTTAAATATTTTCTAATCGCATATTTCGTTCATAATCACGAAATTTCAGTAAAATAAAAGCTAATTTAAAATTAATTCTGATATCGCATAATATTACGAACTGTTTTTCAGGTGCTACTCAAATGAATGTACAGCCAATTCTTTAGGTACTCATAATTTCGTGGAAATAAAGTTGCTCATGAAGAATTTTGTTAAAAATTTTTTAAGAATATTTTCGGTCATAATATGTGCATCTGTTGGGAATGATTGTTATTCCAACGAAATTCGTGAATTTCGGGCACGCCGAAAATATTATTAAATAAGTAAAACAATAGTTCTTAAACGTTTAATAATGATTTGACTGTGTAAAATAGTGAAAATCATGCAAGTAAGTACTTAAATATTTTCTAATCGCATATTTCATCCTTAATCACGAAATTTCAATAAAATAAAAGCTAATTTAAAATTATTTCTGATATCACATAATATTACGAACTGTTTTTCAGGTGCTACTCAAATGAATGTACAGCCAATTCCTTAGGTACTAACAATTTCGTCGAAATAAAATTGCTCATGATGAATTTCGTTAAAATTTTTTTAACAATATGTTAGGTCATAATATGCGCTCCTTTTGTGAACGATTGTGATTCCAACGAAATTTAAAACCACAACGCCCGGACATGAAGATTTTTTATGGATAATAATTAAAAATTCTAATACAAATGATATTAATTTACTGTGCTGCACGTATTTTACAAGCAATCGATAAAAATGTAACTCCAACGATGTCCAAATACGATAGTTTCAAATATTAAACGATACCTGCATCTTTACCACCACTGGATTTATTTCATACTTTCATTATCATAAGCTATGCTATTTTTTTCTATTGGACTGAGAAAAAAATATTAAATTTTTTTTAGGTGTCTAGCAACCCATTTTTCCGTGTCACTTGTAAAAAAAAATAATCGATTTTTTTGACCCACCCTAGTCCATATAGACTTTTTACCATAATATCCTAAAGAAAGCTTTAATTCCGTTCATTTTTATTTTGTGGCACAAACAAAAAAATCCGTCTTGAAAATATTCCGGATGGCTTTTTATAATAGCGACGTAGCGGTGATTATGCAAATAGATCCCATGATAATTTCTTTTTGCGGGCGTCGTAGATAATGGGCCTTATTTAACGACCGTCTTATCATTCAGCTCCCAAATGCACCGTTTCAATACGGATGGCAATATGCAATATTTCAGCGTGAATTATGAATTAGATGTTTCATGTGGTGCATACAAAACGGTGCAGCACTTTCTCTGTGGGAACAAAACTATCGCCCATATTTCACCGTGCGGCTTTTACGATTTTCGTATCGATCAACGTTTAAAACGTTTAACGTCTTAATGGTATTGGTTTTGCCTGCGAGCGATTCAAACATGTTATTCGTCTCGACGGAAACGGAGTGAGATGCGAACGTAAATATGAGAAAATTATTTAGTAAATTTATCGGAAGTGACAGGCCAATCAAGTTTGTGTTTGAAAAGAAAACTATTTGCTCCATGAGACGAGGGGTGGCATTTTTCAAATCGAAATTAAAGTGGGCTAGCGGGGGGAGGAGGGTTGCTTCGGATATGCTTGCTTTTAACGATTAAGTCGAGTGTTTGATTGAAAATGGAATTTCCTCGAACAAACATTCGATGTCAGAACCTTTGAGCAGATCGGTTTGTTTCTGGTTCCGAATAGTTGGATCGTAATTGATGAACACGGAGTCCCGAAATTAGCTCGTGTTATACCTACTACTTCAAAGGAGTTAGTCAACAATGAGTAATCAAGCTGCTTCCACGTAGACATAATGCAGACATTGAGAATGGGTTTTCCCGGAAAAGCAAACCAAAAACGTTTTATACATAAAACTGTATGATAAACGTAAAGAAACAAATAAAGAATCAACAAAAACTACAAAAAAAAAAAAACACACGTGTGCAGTTCACACGCGCGGAATAAGTGAAACCTTCAAAAAATATGAACTTCAAGATACTGAAACGAATGTAAGATTTTATGAGTAGGATAATTGTACGGTTTATTTTACGATTTATTAACATATATATTAGGGTGTTTTTTTTGGACTATTTTTTTTTGCTCCCATGCCGAAATTTTGTTGGAAATACTTCAAAAAAAATTCCCTGAAAGTTTGATAAAGTTAAAATTTGGTGAAAAACACAACCTTTATTTTCAATAGCCGCCATTTTTTTGAAAAATTTTTTTTTTTCAGTTTTGCCGTTTCGATAACGATATTCGTACTAATTAAGAATTCACCATTGCTTTATTTTTCAGATGACCATAAGGGTAGAAATTATGAATACGAGGACACGACCTTTTTTTCCCCCTCTACTTCAAATTAAAAATAGTAAAACATTATTTGAGAAATAATTTGGGCCAAACTCGACTCCGACATTTATCGCTAATAGCAATTGAAAACAAAACTATATCAAGCCTGGATTTAAACGAAGTCATTGATACTTTTGCGAAAACTAAAGCTAGGAAAAAATTGTAAATATAATTGTTATTTCTTATATATAATTGAGTATCATGCCGTGCGTCCGGACAGAATGGGCAATGCGCATGCGCTCTGTTATCCCCACTTACGCATTCAAAACGTCGGTAAGGGTACTCACTCACTAATGTATTAATTTGTGAATACGTATTTCTGATTTTCGGTTTTACAATATATGAAAGCCAAAAAACATAATGCTCACTTATAAACTCAACTTATCCTTCTCAGTTATATCTACTTATCAGAGTTTAAATTTTTAAGCAGACCTTAAGTTTTTGTTTCTAATAATAAATCAACTTTGTTTTATATTAAGCAGTGAGAACGTTTCGCTTTTAACGCACTTTGATTGATTATTAAATTTGAAATATCGATTGTTTATTAAACGTTATCCCTTACAAACTTCGCCACCGTTTTTCACTCTTTTAGGAGAGAAATTTTCAAAACCCCTTTCTTATTATATATCAGCATCGTATAAGGACAACACTTTTCAAATTTCATCGACATAAATGTGCACTTATATTTGAAAATATAATGTAAAACGAGAAAAAATAATGATCTTCTTTATGTTAGTTAACAAGATTAAAAAGCTATTCGATTTCACACATTTGGACGTTGTACATATGAAATCGTTAGAAATAAGTGGAAAGCGTGGAAGTAAATTCGAATATTTTATTTATTTTCAATAACAATAATTGGTTTTCAAATTGTTCTAAATACCGAAGAAAAGTTAGTATCGAAGATTTTATATTTGAATTGGCAGTGTAATATATGGCGAAAAATTGCTATCTTAATGCTTTTCAGCCGAATATATAATTACTCCAGATCACAACCATTGGTTGATAAAATAAAATAGATTTTAAAAAGTTTGATTGTTGAAAAACGAACCAAAATTTAAAATCGCCTATTTGGTATAAGTACTACTTAAGTATTAAACTTTCATACTAATTTAGTGAAATGATATTATTTAAAATGTTGTTATTAAAATGATATAAAAAACCACTTATATTTTATTTCTTAATATAATTTTAGATAAACTTTTTTTTATATTAACAACACTTTGATTATTAAATTGAAAATTTCGATTTTTGATTAATTCTTCATTATCTCAATAAACATTTTATTGAGATAAAACCTTTAGTTCCAAATGCAACGGGCAACTACTAGTTATATAATAAACCCTTGAATCTTCTCAATTTCGTTTTTTTAGCCAATCCTACACCAAGTATTAATTGCTATTTATGTTGTTACTGTTTAATACTTTTATTACCTGCCCTGCAGTGCACAAAAAAGAGCTTAAGTAGCTTAACATTTTTAAAGTATTTGTATATTTCATATTTTTATTTGATAAAACCTAATCAGCTTACATAGCAGTGGGGCCCCATTTTTTAATTTGCCCCAGGGCTCTTGGTTACCCAGCTACGCCACTGTTTGACATACCAAATGATAAGCTTTTGATGGAAATTTATGTATTTTTTCTTGTAACACTTACAAAAAGGATAAGGAGGAATAACGGAGCGATTATTTAAAATAAAACACAAGAACAGTTTGTCATGCCACTAATTGGAATCGCGATCAAAAGAATCAAACGGTAAAATCACAAAGTAAAAGCAGCTTTGAGTTGGAGATTTCTGCTTATTTACATGGAAAGTACCCTTTCAATATATCGTACGTTAATTGACTGCTTTTCACATCGCAACACGATTGATTTTTCCTGACAAAAAAAAAAAACTGGTTGGTGAAAAAATAACAAGCTTTCCCGAATAAATTAAGCAGTTTGTCAATATTAGGTGTTTCATTTACAACAATACATTCGCCCACTCGAAATTAAGTAAATAACAATTTTCCCAAACAGCGATTTTCAGCGTAGTGTTGAAGTTTGTAAGTGTTAATTCTTCATATGATTACCACACATATATATGCTTACAATATCATTACATTGACGGCAAATACTTTGATAAATTTCGCCTCGTTGACAACAATCGTGTCATTGATAAGACGAGAATGTGTACTAAAAGCCATTAAGTTCACTTGCACACTTCGGCACAATGGAGTCGTGAAAGTTTGTCAAAACCATGGGCGTCAAGCCTTTGCCGGAATTAATTCTATAAAATGTAATTGTATTTTCAGGCAGTAAGTAGTACGTCGACTACACGTGGCTGACGGGACGATGAGGGAAATGTCACAAGAACACACCCGTTCAATTGTCTCGAGCTTTTCAAGCTTCTCTTCAGATATTTTCGACTTAATCAACAAATATTTTCAATGGAGCCCACTAATTAATATTTCATCAAAAGCTTCCGTCTTTTTTTGTGTTTGCACGTCAAAGCTTTTGCATTCAATGGCGCGATGTGACGAGAAAAAAATGTTCGAGTTTCATAAATTAATTAAATTATGTTTTAAATTAAAATTTGATTTTCCTTAATGTCCTTAGAAAAATGTCTTTAACTTAAAAAAAAACGTCGGTTTTCTCAATCAATTCGGCCAATTTTTTTGTTTTCTTATAATATTTTATGATTATTTTGAAAAATTAAATTATTATATTCAAATTATCCCCAAATATAATTATAAATTTGAAGACAATTAAGGTTGTTTAAGATCGTTTTTTTTATTTAATATTTTTACTATTCAATTGGCTACGTTTCGTTACGTATCGTAACTTCATCAGGCTTCTTGATTCACAAAAATAAAATATTTTCAATTTAAATTCAATAAATAAATAAAAAAAATTGTGAATCAAGAAGCCTGATGAAGTTACGATTCGTAACGAAACGTTCTGACATATGACACATGACGAACATAAATGGAAAATTTGCGGAGATTTAAAAGCTGTTGCCCTTTTATTAGGATTGCAACTTGGGTATACAAAATTTTGTTGTTTTCTTTGTGAATGGGACAATAGGGAAAGGGAAAACCATTACGTTACAAAAAAAACTTTGTGAAAGCAATGGATAAAAATGGCGCTGGATTTCAATACCTAAAAGAAAAATTCCCTAAAATTAGTGACGCTAAGATTAAAGAAGGTAAGTTTGTAGGTCCTCAAATCAGGCAAGTGATAAAAGATGATATATTTAAAGAATAACTCGATGATCTAGAAAAACCAGCTTGGGAATCACTTATAAAAATCACTGAAAATTTTCTTGGAAATCACCGATCAAATGACTATAACACTATTGTCGAGGAACTTTTAGAGAATTATAAGGCATTAGGCTGCAATATGTCCTTAAAAATACATTTTTTACATTCACATTTAGACTTTTTTCCCCCAAACTTGGGTGCCGTTAGTGACGAGCATGGGGAAAGATTCCGCCAAGGCATTATTACCATAGAAAAACTATACCAGGGAATATGGAGTCCAACTATGCTGGCAGATTATTGCTGGGGATTATAGAAGGACGTTCCTGATACAAAATATAGGAGAAAATCAGAAGAACGTACTTATATTAATATTATAACATTGATAAAAATTTAATTTTTGTTGAAATAATTTGTAATTTAAGAAAAGTAAAAAGAATCATATTACAATAAAACTATTCGTATTTAAAAGTTTAGACTACTAATTCTACTCTACTTGACCTTATTCCTAGCAGAATCAGCCAAAAAAAATTTCTTGTTACACAGAAAAAAAGTTTTTTTTGTTGATCAGTGTAAGTGGGTATAGTTGGATGAGTCGAAAACTGGGGATTTTTCAACCCACAGGATTGGTTAGAAAAATATTTATCTTAGCCAATCTTGGAATGATAGCCCATAGTGTGTTCGTTATAGAATAGCCCATAGTATATAAGTTGTTTCATAGGTAGAGGAGATATTATTGTGATTAGACCAAAAGCTCAAAATACATATTTTTGGTAAAAGAAGGACAAATGCCTCTTTTTGGAAAAGAATACGATGCACGTTTAAAAAAAGGGATCCAAATCAAACGAAAAACGCAAAATAAAACTTTCCGATATAATATACCAAACAAAAGTCTGCAATTGATTCATTCAAAAGTGGCAATAAAATTCTACTTAACTGACAATTTGAAAGTCAAAATATGAAAGCTTGTTCACTACTTTTGTAGAGCAAATGAAAAATTAGTGTTGGCAAAATTGAATTTAGCGTTTCGCTCGAATTTCGGTCGTATTTTTCGCTCGTTTTGTCTGCGGTAATAAGTGCGAACAAGTTCTTGTACTACAAAACGCCTGCAGCCAATTTCTTCCAACAGTGGAGACGTTCGACGTGGATTATTTCCTCAAAACTACAACTAATTCCTTGAACAATTTAACCAGCAATATATGCACAAAGTATTCGAGCAACTTTTCGCGAACAACCCCGAGCCGAGCGCATTCCATTCCATGTGTTTATTATCACATAAGAAGATTTAATGTCATTGAGAAATTTATTTGCATATATACCTACTCACACATTGATATCAACACTTTTGTGTTTCTGAAAAGGCATTAATATACACCGTAAATAAATCCCTGAATATTAACAAACTCGGCTGATAACAGACACGAAGAGAGAACAATGGCGGTGTTGTCAATTGGTGTTGTCGCAAATGGAATTGTAACGAAATGATAACCGTATTTTCAAGCAGACTAAGCATGTAAGTGATGTAATTTAACACTACACCGGCCCTGTGCTTTCTGTACAGGGTGGAAACACAGCCCACTCGGTGCATTTAATATCCCCACATATCCTTCAAGCCCACTCTACGAAAACTTCTCACATCACATTTTGCATCTCACATTATATAAACAATGCGATTATGACATGGAATAACGATGCGTTCATATTGTGAAACTACTCTTACTCAAGCTCAAGCTTTCGCTCAAGCTCCCTTTCTCTTCATTTACGTGCCGCCATTTGCTACAGCTTCCATAACACAAACACACTGAATTTCTATCTCATATATGGTCATTATTCACTAGTTAATTATCATCGTTAATATCATTTAATTGGGGAAAAAAAAACATTGAAAATTCACTGAGAAAAAACTAATTTAATCAGAGATTAGAACTTAAGTAATTAATAAAGGAATTCTGTATTCAACTGATGAACTTATGTTAACTTTGTTTAACCTCTTTAAGATGCAAAATTGCTCGTTTTTTGTTTTTGAAATCTAATAATTCTATATCAATTGAAAATGAGTCGGATGCTGTATACGAAGATTCAGTACCAACATTTACAACAAGTGTTTTCTATCTATTATTATAAAGAGGAAAGATTTGATTGTTTGTTTGCTTTGAATAGGCTCCGAAACTACTTGACCGATTTGAAAAATTCTTTTACTGTTGGGAAGCTACACTATTTCCGGTGAACATAGGGTATATTAAATTTTCAAAAAAATTAGGGATCCATACTAAAACTCCAATAATGTAACCCAAGGTCTGAAAAAATTACCAAAAAACATTCTTTTATCGCGTGCGCTGCGAAAACTATTGGTTATAGAACAAAATAATGTAGTACGATTTTGCAGAACATATCATTATCTACAAAAAATAGAGCGACAGCATATTTCTTACTATTATAGTTATGTCACAATAAGTGTTTTTTCATTTTAAAAAATATATATAAAACCACCGCTATAAAAGCTCTTTTATTTTTACTTTGGGAGTAATCCTTATCAAAATAAATTACTTCATATTTAAGTTTGCTTCAATACCATAATATAACTAACTAGCTGATCCCCGCAACTTCGTTTGCGTGACGTAGGTGTTGATTATGTTTTCTTTTCAAATTTGCCATTTGTGTGCAGTGGTATATGAAAATTTTTATTTTTCTTATTTCTTTTACGAAAAACATAATCATACTTAAAAACACTATTTCGTCAACTTTAAAAAGACACATTTAATAAACTGTTGCAAAGAATAAAACTGTTCTATGTAATAATCAATTAATAAACAATAATTAATAAAACGGTAGGTATACCTACCGTAGACCAAATAATCTGTAAATCAATCAGCATCTATACAAAAATAAAAAATATCACCAAGTTCAATAAAATTGGTCTTAATTATAAGTAAAGAGCGGTGACCATGCGATATTTTTCAAATAACTTACATTTTTAAACTTATGATATCTTTCGAATGGAATGTTCAAATTAAATAATTCAAAAAGTTATATAATGGTATTGAAGCAAACTTAAATATGAAGTTATTTATTTTGATAAGGATTAATCCTAAAGTATAAATAAAAGAGCTTTTATAGCGGTGGCATTTATATATATTTTTTAAAATGAAAAAACACTTATTGTGACATAACTATAATAGTTAGACATATGCTGTCGCTCTATTTTTTGTAGATAATGATATGTTCTGCAAAATCGTACTACATTATTTTGTTCTATAACCAATAGTTTTCGCAGCGCACGCGATAAAAGAATGTTTTTTGGTAATTTTTTCAGACCTTGGATTACATAATTGGAGTTTTAGAATGGATCCCTAACTTTTTTGAAAATTTAATATAGCCTATGTTCACCGGAAATAGTGTAGCTTCCCAACAGTGAAATAATTTTTCAAATCGGTCGAGTAGTTTAGGAGCCTATTCAAAGCAAACAAACAATCAAATCTTTCCTCTTTATAGTAATAGATAATATTGTGGGTCTAAGTCACCGATATTTTCCGAGCCTGAATATGTTGCCAGTCCAGCCCTGATTCTTATCAATGCAATCAGAAATGAGGTACTCTGGATTTTATTGTTGAACGCAAATTTTTCCTCATCACATCCAAAGAAATGTCTCTTGAAAATACCCAACCTCATGGTAGAGCATTGTTTCGGAGAACATTTGTCAAGACATTTTCCATTGAGCTGCATTTGCGTTTGGATCCCCCTGAGTGATATCGGTGCATACAGCGGCGGTGGTTCGGGGTTGCATGTTCGTTTTGGTGCAAGTACGTTCCTTGTTTTGACAATATGCAGCGATGCATAAATAATTGTGTTTGTCGAGAAACGTACTTGTGGTTAGGCAGGAAAATGCAAATGGAAATCACAACTTAATTAAATGTTGGCCATATTCGAGTCGTCGCGCTGATTGGATTTCGTTCGAGCAAATTTCCCATCGAAAAACAATACGAAAATAATTCTTTGTTTACCTGTTTGTGCTACATCGATTTAATTAACGGCTTCTCAGAATTTCACCCACCTGATGGTGGCCATTCTGGCGGTTTCGGGCTTTTGCCAACGTTTACTTGTCAGAAGAAAAGTGGAGAGTTAAGAATGTTAATTTTATGGGGAGAAAAGTGAGCATTGTTTTAAATAACTAAGAGAATAAGAGAAGAGAAATATATTCATTTAATTGAAAATTTTAAACAAAATAGTGAATTTAAAAAATAAATATAATATTAGGTTGTCAAAGAATTATTAATAGTTGGAGTGATTTAACTCAATTTTTTGCATGGTGACAGGTTTGGTTTCCCATGTGGTTGAATCTAATTTAACTTTACAACTGAATATTCTTTCTTTGTTGATATACTATCTAAATATTTTAAGTTGTATATTTTTCACATTAATGTTTGGGAGTGTTTTTGTCTATGATATCTTATGACTTTTGGCTTTCCTATATTTATATTTATCCAATTTCTCCAAGTACAACTCATAATTTTATCAGGTTAAAGTGTTAATTTTTTTTTTAATTAAAGAGATTTATCAGTTTGGCACTCAATAGAATATTGTATTTCCTTTCTAATGGAAAAAAAATCATTAAAATGGACTTAGTTTAACACTTTAGGTCGAAGATTTGTGATTGTTCTTCCATCTTAGTCAACAGTACCAGGTAAATGACCACAAATTGGAGATTCACCGTCTGTCTTTTGAGGCGACTTCAATTTTTTGAAGGATATCTACCAATTTGCGTTCAAAAAAACAACAAAGCGTCAGGAATACTGAAAAACTACTAAGTATTGAAAAATCTTCCACAAATTGCGATCAAGGGATTGAGCACTGTCATAAATAAAATGCTGGATAAATAATTAATAATGTTCCTGGGAACTTGGAATCAAATAATAAAACGTTATTTTTCAAACTTTGTCAACGTTTCGTTGGTATTTATTTCCAACTTCTTCAGGAGAACTAAAACATAATAACAATGCATGTTGTTCAAAGCCAAATTACACATTTTTATTATGTTATTATGTTTTAGTTCTCCTGAAGAAGTTGGAAATAAATACCAACGAAACGTTGAGATAATTTGAAAAATAACGTCTTATTATTTGAATCCAAGTTCCCAAGAACATTATTAATTATTTACCGCACCGTGGATGAGAGCGAGCAGGAAAATGCTGGATATTTTCCAGAAACATTCAAAAAATCTAAATTGATTCCGATCCTCAAACTTTGTATTGTCTGGCGAAAATTTTCAAAGAGACGTTTTTTGTAGGGAATTTAATTTCCTATAAATATCTATGCAGGTGAGTTTTTTTACTTTGATAGTTTGGCAGTATTGACTCAAAAATGAAAGCACAAATAAAAAATCGAAATTAAAGATGATAGACCTCATAATATTAAGGGCTCAAACCTTCCCGATATTTTTTTTTGTCACCCTGATCAAAAAAAAAAAAATAGTCGATTTTTTTGGCCCAGTCTACTGCCCATATAACACTTTATAGCCGGCATAGTTCAATATTTAATTTCTCGGCCCCAATGTCATTTTTATTAGCACGAAAATCGGCAATAAAAACGGTTATTATGACCACATAATCACTTGGAGCCGAAACTTGAGACTCCCCCCCATATAAAAAATAAATAAAACAAAAGGACGACGAGCACAATACAGACACTTGAGTGAAAATATATTGAGGAGAATCAACAAGCAACGTGGCGAAAAAAAATGGAGCTCCGAAAAGATTTCCGTGGAGGGTGGAGGGTTTGACCTAACCCGATTTTCCGCCAATATACAGCCAACAATAGCGAAAACTCGTTAAGAGTGATGCGATTTACAAAGACGAGAGAAAAAAGCTTTTACCCTCCTGCAACAAATCTGATACCGACACATTGCCACCCTTATCAAATTTGTATTTTTATTTTGGGGCATTCATAAAACAGATCTACAATGAGATTAGTCATTTTTTTTTCGTGGTCTCCTTTTTCTTCACGGATTTTCATACATTATTTATACCTAGACGCAGATTGTTGATAAAAAAGGAAAAACAAAACAAAAGGCTAGACAAGCATTTTTTAAATTTGATTCAAACTATTTTTCCACATTGTTTTACTGTCTGATATATATATATATATATATATATATATATATATATATATATATTTGTAATTATGCAATATTTGTACAAGAGAAAATAATATATATATATATATATATATATATATATATATATATATATATATATATATATATATATATATATATATATTATTTTCTCTTGTACAAATATTGCTTTTATCATTTTATTATTCCGACACGTTTTTCGTGAAATTTTCTCAAATTATGCAAATGAAATTGTAGTTTAAAACATTCAATTACGTATGTATATATATATTTGAGCTCAACACATGAAGCTAGACAAGTTTTTTGTTCGAATGAAGTGAAACGTAATTGTCCATGACTAATAAATACGTTTTAAACTCGTGTTTAAGTTAAACGAACCTATTTTCCTAATATAATTAAACTTAAATGTTCCTGGCTTGAACCATACATTACTTTAATACATGGACAAATTATTGAGAACTTACATAATAATTTTTTAAGTTTTTTTTTATTCGTAGACAAAAAAAAAACAGTTTCCAACGGCATAAATGTGTATAAAGTTCGATGCTTTCGTGTGAGAGACAAGATTATGCTAATTTATTCGAAATCGAATGGGAAAAAGAGTCACAACATTGAAAAAAGGAGAGATGTTTTAAGATTAATGAACGATTTGAAGAAATTTGAATTTTTTTGTTCAACTATTTTGATGGCATTCTTACATTGTTGAAAGTTTTTTTGTTTTTTTTTTTTTAAAGTATAGTTTTGTACAGCCCAAAGGTTAAAAAGAAACTAATACTTTAATCATATACTTCTGTCAATATACAATATGAAGCAAATTGCTAAAAGAATATTAATACTTTGGAGTATACTTCTAATGACTAAGATTATTGAAAACACAAATTTTGTGAATAAATTTGGCTTTTCAAAGAAAGAAAATACTAATTGGATTTCATTTTTAAACTTAGCCTAAAGCTTTTTGGAACTAAGTTCCTGAACGCAGCTTGTCGGTAAAAAGAACTCTAACAATATTACATTTTGACATTATTAAAGTAAAAAAGCCAATTTTTGGTTACTAAAAAATTATATTTTGGCAGGATTTTTTTTTTAATTTTAAGGAGCAAATGTGAGGTCGAAAACGATGAGTGGCACTTATGGGTTTTCTGTACCGTCGTAGTACATACATAGAAATAAAATAAAATTTATTGCTCTTATAAAATATATACAAATACTTTTGTTTACAATTTTTTTTTAATGTTAACTGTGATGTACCTTGCATAAATCATCCAAGCAACGTCTGTAGATCCTGATCTAGGATAGAGATTACTTTACGATATTGTTGTTGTTTATTTGAGTTGGGGAAAAATTGATGGCATTTCTTAAAAAAACCCGAATATTGTTCCTGCTTTCTATTTGTTATAAGACCATATGTCTTATTCTTTTATGTTTGTAATATCTGTATTTGTGGAGTAGGTCATCGAGAGTGTAGTCACTGATGCTTCTAATTATTTGGCTAGGGCTACTTTTACAATTTGTGTAGAATTTCCGAGACAAAGCAAGGAAATATAATTCTAGCGGTAGTATCCTTAACTCCTCATGAAGATCATGTATCTTGTATTTGGCTGGGTAATTTCCCAGCATTCTTAGTAATTTATTTTAGACTCTATATTGTCAGATACTTGGTTTTGCTTACTGAACTCCAGACTGGACATGCATATGTTAACACTGGTCTGAGCACTGTTTTATAAATTATTAATTTATTGTTGGTAGATTGTCTAGATTGTCTGACTAGCAATGGATATAAGATGTTAGTTTTAGCTTTTAATATATTTTTAGATAGTTTCATGTGTTCAGCAAAGTTGAGTCTGGAATCCAGTTGCATCCCCAAGTATTTAACTGTTTTTCCTCATTCTATATTTTCCCATTTACTTAAACCTTTTTGCTTCTTGGGTCTTCTTATAGTGAATACGATAGCTTTGGTTTTGTTATCATTGGCCATTATTTTCCATTTTTTAAAAAAAAATCATTTTCTTTTTATGGCCTTGGTTATTCTCTTAGCCACTGTATCAACTCTCCAGGAGGATGCAAAAATGGCTGTACCGTCAGCATATAGGGACAGGAAAGTTTCGGGTGTCCGCAGGATATCATTTATATATTATAGATTAAATAGAATAGGTCCCATAATGGTCCATAATAATTAATTAATCTGCGATATAAATATATGTTTATATATATATTTATATACGGAAAATCAAAATCGTTTCAAAGAATATCATCCGCTTTGTTTAATCTCTGGTCTAGAAATAAATTTGTAAGAACCATTCTGTATGTTGAAGTACCGAAATATAACACTTGGAATATACAACAAAAATAAAATGGAAATACCAAATTCACGGAATTCCGGGTCAGAATTGGCCTAGTGTTCATTTTTGAGATACCTTAAGAGGAGTTTATACAACCCATGTTGATAATATGGAATATTTTTTTTTTTTGAGAAAGCTTTTTCCCCGTGTTTGTAGGGCAATTGTTTTCAGAGAACCCAAAAAGCTCAATAAAGAGGAATTTTTGATATTTTGAGAAGTAAAGTTAATTACAGGTACCTCCAATCTAATATGGATAGGAATGCAACATTGCTCATAAAAACATCGATATTTTTTAAAGTAAACATCAAACGATATATTTTATGATTATCGATGTTTGAAAAATCGTTTGTATCCCTAATTATAGACCCCTAACCATCAGCCTTCATCTTGATATCAAAGAAGGCTCAAATGAAAGAGATATACTGATTTCATTCAACTAATTTATTTTATTCTTTCTCTTTCCCCCTCCTGAAAATTTAATTGTTATTATATATAAATTAATATTAGAGGAACATCACTGGGTGTATTCCTCCCCTCATATTTCATGTCCTTTTTTTTATAATTCGAATATTTGAAAAACGGTATTGTTCTAATATGTACAATAAAGGTAAACTTTGGAGAAGAAAAAAATCAAGGCAAAAGAATTGTTAAAGAATGGCAAAGGCTGCCAAAGGTAAATCTGCGTCTAAATTTAGAGAGCTTTGAGCTGCATCAAAAGCGACATGCAAAATTTTAAACTTTCAACAATAATGGAAAAAGTACCCATAATATTATAGGGAATTATTTTTTTACAGATTACAAGAACCTAATACAAATGCTTTATACAATAATTTAATTTATAAAAACGCCTCAATAACGATTAAGAGCCTTTTTTATATTTCAAATATTAAAACAATGTGCAATAAATTTAAGCTTTGAAGAAAAAAAACCAAAGCAAGAGAAGTATTAAAGAATGGCAATCATTGGGATGTAACATTAAAAGAGGTTGCCAAAGGTGGATCCATGCCTAAAGCTAAGGAGCTTTTTGTTACATTAATAGCGATATCCGAACTTTTAAACTCTCAATAACTATGGAAAATGTACCAAAAATAATAAAGCAGAGGATTTTTTAACAGATTACAAAAACATAATTTAATACAATGCATTATATAATACAATGATTTAATCTACACAAGAACATCTCATCAAAGATTAAAGATCTAGGGATAACTATACCTGAATTAGAATAAAAAAAAAATAAAAAATTAAGGAAGTTAGTAGTTATTTAATACGTGAACTAGATAACGATACCGCACTTCTTTTAAACGGCAAACAACGGAGGCAATTCCACTTTGAACCCGGAACAAAGATTAGTCTTTGATAATACCCCAGGAGGCACTGGCAAATTTTTTTCTTTTTAAATTTACTATTACCTCAGATTTGGAAAGATAAAGAAAAATCCATGATTTTTAAGTCCTTGTCTTTTTAAAAATAATAATTAAATTGTGAGCAATAAAGACGAAACTTCTTGTGGAATATTATTTATTTTATCGCCAACGTTTCGTCAGTCATTTCTGACTTCTTCAGGGCTCATAGTAAGCTAGTCGATTGATTATTATTATTATAACATGTGGGTTAGTGTTTTTTCAATAATATTTTTTATACAATTTTTTATTTAGCAATACCAAATTGTATTCTTGGCCTGTTGGGTCCTACCAGTTGGGTCATTTTACAACTTATTTTTATGACATTTGTGGAGTAATTTTTAAATTTTGAGCCCTGAAGAAGTCAGAAATGACTGACGAAACGTTGGCGATAAAATAATTAATATTCCACAAGAAGCTTCGTCTTTATTGCCCACAATTTAATTATTATATAAAGAAGAATAACTTATCAATATGAACGAAGTCGTAGGTAAGAACTAGTGTTCCAAATAATTTTTTTTCTTTTGGAAATAAGATTTCTTCTAAATTACAAGGATTCAAGCCGGTAAATCGTTAATCATGTCTTTGTTATTAAGCAAGTAGAGGTAATCAATCTTGATTTTAATGACTTTCATAAAAAACTTTCCACAACTTTGTTTTTATCTTAAGATTGAATTTAGACGAAACAAAAATGAAGGTTTCCCTGAAACTACAATTATATCATGCTGGTTTTCTCGCAAGGGTGAAATTAAAAACTTGATACTTCAGTTTATATTTAAATTCTTAAAGAATAATTTCATACATAAATAAGTCAACTTTGTCTGATGGTTATCCAGTCTGGGGCTCACAATGGAAAGAAGAAAAAAACGTATAAAATTTATGTTAAATCTGCAAAGTTAATATAAAGTTAACATGCAATTATAAGGAGTCATCTTCTCGCATCTTTTGTAAATTGAGGCCTTCAACTCCAACGTAGGTATCCTTTAGATGTGCCTCGTAAATATAATAAGCCAATGGCAAAAAAAGCCTACACAAATCTTCAGGTGTAACCTCTGCTTTCAACGTTTGTAATATTTTTCAATTTTCATTTTCACAATGACACAATTTACGATTTACGCAAGAAATGATGCCCACCGTCTTAATTGTTCGGCAATTAATGTAAATTTATCACCACAAACGGTTTTCTTCGGATATTCAACGCAAAAATTCACATTTATCTACCAATTTTTTTTAGCGGTGAGAAAGTACCGAGTGGATTAAATTCAATAAATTGTCCCGTTTAGAAGTAAGTACAAAGTACCGAGAAAACTGGCGAGTTTTTACGGGGAAAAAATAAAAGTTTTAATTATTCATTTCGCATTTAAATACTGTGAATGTGTACAAGGTGGTATATAAGGCAAAGTTTTGTTAGAACATGTTATGTCTCGTTACAGTCGTAAGCCGTGTCATATTAAAATATATATTCTGTACAAAGCACAAAAACATTGTCACCATTTTCTACTTTATTATTATTATTAACAACACAGTCCCATATAAGAGTAGATTTGAAATAAAAGGCACTTGACTAGTTGTCACAAACACATATTATTTTCACATGATAATAACCAAAAACGAAACGAAACGAAAAACGAACATTTCCTCATTTTCTCTTGTGTACCATATTACATATTATTGTAAATGGATGACGAAACTCACCATCCGGCGGTCGGTCGAGTCTCCCGTTCTCGTTTCGTGTGTAACAGTTTAGAAATGGGGCAAAATGAAACAGTTAATTTCCTTGTGTACTTCATGGGGTTGGAATTTGTAGGGACCAAAAAAAAAAAGAAGAAAGAAGAATAAATGTGAGGGATGTGAATTTGTTTGTTGTGAGATGGGATTGTTTAAGAAATTTCTTTGCTTTATGTCGAGCCGACATTTGTCCATCCTTCACAATTAGCCCAGAAACTTTTAATTAAATTTTCACTAATTTGAACAGACCAGTAATTGTTCAAGTCTATTATATGAGTTTATGGAAAGTTTCTTTGCCATATCAAAACCTAGAATTTCATTTTTTACTAGCTGATCCCCGCAACTTCGTCTGCGTAACGAAGAAGTAGATTATGTTTTCTTTTCAAATTTGCCATTTGTAGTGGTATATGAAAATTTTTATTTTTCTTATTTCTTTTACGAAAAACATAATCATACCTGAAAACACTATTTTGACAACTTTAAAAAGACACATTTAATAAACTGTTGCAAAGAATAAAATTGTACTATGTAATAATCAATTAATTTTCAAAAAATATTTATAAATATCTAAAAAGAGTATGTCTATTGCGTATAGCTACGGTAGGTATACCTACCGTAGACCAAATAATCTGTAAATCAATCAGCATCTATACATAAATAAAAAAAATCGCCAAGTTCAATAAAGTTGGTCTTAATTATAAGTAAAATGGGGTGACCATGCGACATTTTTCAAATAACTTACATTTTTAAACTTGTGATATCTTTCGAATGGAATGTTCAAATTGAATAACTAAAAAAGTTATATAATGGTATTGAAGCAAACTTAAATATGAAGTTATTTATTTTGATAAGGATTAATCCTAAAGTATAAATAAAAGAGCTTTTATAACGGTGACATTTATATACATTTTTTAAAATGAAAAAATACTTATTGTGACATAACTATAATAGTTAGACATATGCTGTCGCTCTATTTTTTGTAGATAATGATATGTTCTGCAAAATCGTACTACATTATTTTGTTCTATAACCAATAGTTTTCGCAGCGCACGCGATAAAAGAATGTTTTTTGGGAATTTTTTCAGACCTTGGGTTACATTATTGGAGTTTTAATGTAGATCCCTAACTTTTTTGAAAATTTGATATAGCCTATGTTCACCGGAAATAGTGTAGCTTCTCAACAGTGGAAGAATTTTTCAAATCGGTCAAGTAGTTTCGGAGTCTATTCAAAGCAAACAAACAATCAAAACTTTCCTCTTTATAATAATAGATTATGAGGTATTACGACCAAATAACATCATTACTTGGGAATTTTATCAGCAAAAATTAATGCAATTGGACCTGAAAATGCACTCTATATTATCACTTATTTTGGTTCATAAGCCCTGGCCTGGCTAAGTAGTATTTCAGATCTTACGAAAAAAAATTAAGGAAAGCTTTTTTTTAAATATATTCTTTTGTGGCCTTACTAATGAAAAAAAATAGTAGCTACCAAAAGAGAGTACAAAAGAGAAGAAAAAATATTGCATTACTTTCTTTGAATAAAGCCTTTTAAATATGAAATAAACCCGCAAAATTTAACCACTAATATTAACAGAACTTCATTTGATCTTTCTTTAAAAATATCTAGATTTTAAGGCCCTAATGCAAAAAAGATGTCCTTAAATTTTTTTATGTTCTTATTTAAAGACCAAAGATTCTTCATGAAAAAAAAATTATTTAGAAACATCAATTTTATTGGAGACTGATGTAAAATTTACCACAAAAAAATTTTGGTAAAAAAAAATATTTTCAAAAAAAAGCATAAAATTAGCAGGAGTCTTAATGAAGCCACTCGGTAACATTAACATTTAGCGTAAAATAATTCCCGTGTTCTCTAATTATAAATGCTGTCCAAATATAAAGAGCTTTAAAATCCCATTGAGAGCTTTTGCAAACAGTTCCACTTGATTCAATTAAGTGCAACGTTACAATAATATTTTGAGTTGAAAGTCTTATTCACACTATATCCTACGTGGGTACTTGAAAAAGTTCCATTGTTGTAGTACTACAACATGTAGTACTACTTAATATATTATTTCGAAATATTAAATTAGTGAAGTTGAACGAAAGTTCAGCAAAAATGTAAACCACTTCAAATCGAAGAAAGTTTCTCCAAACATAAATCAATATTGTTCACGTACTTTTATTATGTTTTTTTGGGAAAAATAAACTTAAAAAAATGTTCAAAAATAAGCTTTAACTAGAAATATCTGGTAAAACTCATATTTTAGAAATAAATTTAATCATTTTTTTAAAAATGAACAATGCAAGATTAATATTTATAAGCCACTTTGTATTTTATCTTTAAAATCGTTTCAGTTGAAAGTTTTAATATGGTTTTTTTGTTCGGAGTAAAAGCTCAGTCCCTTCTGAGCTTTAACTCAATAAAATAAGGAAGAAAAAAATGTGGGAGTATGGCACGGTTTAAAAGCTTTTATTATCAAACTACCGGCACTATTATTTACAATTTTTTATAATTAGAATTCATGAATACTTTAAATGCAAATCAAAGAGTCGTTGAACGAAATGAAGTTATCAACGTTTTCCACTTAAAAATATAAAAAGTAAGTACGTAACAATTTTCAACTTGGATAAAAACTACCCGACATTCCGCTACATTCCTATATATGCTATCTAACGTTATGTAGTGTTCCAAGGCAAGAAACTAATCTAATTTTTAACGACCCAGATTAACTGTATTTGTTGGCTGTGCTTGTGTTTTTCCCGGAAGAAAATAAATGTTTATGTTCAGGTGGAAAATTTTTCTTTACAGTGTATTGAGCCATTTGAAAATTATTTGATGCCAATCGCATTTAAATGGGGCAAATTTTCTTACTACTTTCTGACTCTATTATTGTTCAAGCCAGCTTGCAATTGAGGACATTTAACAGTTAATTTATTGAACACTAGCTCTTCCCTGCGACTTCGTCTGCGTAAAGTATTTTATTTTTTTTATTCTTTTACGAAAAATATAATCATACTACATCATACATCAAATAAAAAATATCGCCAAGTTCAATAAATTCGATCTTAATTAGGACTAAAAAAAAGTCGACAGTTATCAAAATAGCCCCATCTCCCTTTTTCGATTCCCGAATGAACCTTTTTCCAAAAACTATTACACTATTGCACTGTACAACACAACCGCGAAATTGAAATTTGTACAATTGCACGAAACCCAGTTCTTCCATAATCATGTATAACCATTAGGCTATTTTTTTTTTTTACTTTTTTTCATCCCATCGTGAAATTTTGTTGGAAATACCAAAAAAAAAAATCCCTGAAAGTTTGTGTCCTTAATATTAATTTTATGTCCTCGACGAAGACGTGTAAAGATTTCCCATTGAAAATACACGGAAACTCTGATTTTTTATTTTTAAATTTCTATATCTCAGCGGCATTTCATGGGATCGCTTTTACCGAAGATGGTTTTTTCTCAGAATTAAACGCTCTACAAAAGTGTCCATTGCGACAAAGTCGTAACTCACACCGGTGAAGTAGTACGGGCCACTGAACCTGATTTTATAATATTTTTAATGATATGATTATCATTGATATATATATATTTTTAATGATATATATATCATTATGATGATTTCTGGCTCGAATTGCGAACTTTTTTCGTGATCCCTTTCACGTACTTGTAAAAAAAAGATATTGTCTACCCCCAAAAAAAAAATCTTGAATCCACCTTTATTCGTTAGGGTAGGAATTTTCAAAAAAAGAAATCTTATCACATGCGTACTTCCTATAAGGAATACACCGAATATTAAAATTTCATCAGTCAGAGGGGGTATATAAATATACGATTTTATATATGCACGGTTTTAAAAACTTTTTTATTTTAAGCTTTATAACTATTTTATTATTATTAGTATTACTATTACATTTTTTTCGTTAATATTTCCTTACTGAGCAACCCTAAGGATCTATTTACAACAACTTTGTAAAAAAAAAAGTTTACTGTCAGATTATTATCTATAAAAACATTTATATTTCAAAAAGGCAATTTTTGGTACTTTAAATTAAATTACTGTGCTTTTTAATAGTTCAACTAAAAATATTAATACAGATCATTTTTTAACTTTTAAATACCTTTTCAATGATATATAACTCGCCTATCTAAAGTAATTTTTTTTTCATCCCTCAGTTTTTACGTAGGGGGTACATTCCCTTATTATTTTTAAGGAATGATAAATAGCCTAACGTGTGTGGGTAATTGTGTTGTATCTAAGTATAAAGTTTCATTAAATTCGGTTGTTCCGTTCTTTAGTTAAATCACCAGCGCACACGATGTAAGAAAGTTTTTTGGTAATTTTTTCACACATTATTGGAGTTTTAGTATGGATCCCTAATTTTTTTGAAAATTTAATATAGCCTATGTTCACCGGATATAGTGTAGCTTCCTAACAGTGAAAGAATTTTTCAAATCGGTCAAGTTGTTTTGGAGCTTATTCAAAGCAAACAAACAATCTAATCTTTCCTCTTTATAATAATAGAAAATAACTAATTAATTGTAATTATTTGTTAAAAAATGCCTCAAGTTTCAATTTAGTTTTTCTAGAAGAGAAAAAAGTTTTCCTCAATTTTCATATAAACGAATGAGAACAATGTATTCACATTTAAATGAATAAATGTTTGAGTGACAATGCAAAACGACCTATATTGACACATTTCGATTTTTTCCTCGGCTTTTTCTTTTCTTTGTTCTTATTCTTTTAAATCGTGAGGCCTTGGCTTGAACATGTACAGGATGGAAGTCGCGTGACCGTAAAACGTGGCTAGGAAAAGGCTTACCTTTGCTCTTAATAGCGACTTTTGATGTGCTATAAAATTTGCCTGGTGCATTATTTATTTATATCAAGATGAAATTTGCATATGGTTTGCATAATATTGCAACATTGCAAACTTTATGAATCATAAGCGAGCGAGTTAACGTTATATATGCTTTCAAGAATTGCAAGATAAAATACGTGAAGCTCCCAAACAAATTCGATTTGACTGATATAATAAAATGGAAAACAAGTTTCCTCTTTTTGAAATTCTTTCATTTCATTTTCTTTTAGCCAAGCAAAAAATCGTTTTCAATTTTCAATAAACTAGGAGGGAAATTACTTCTTCAAAAATGGACATAGTTAACCGTACAAATATGGTACAAATAATTATAGAGTTTGACGCAAAAGTGACGAAAGATTTTTGATTTAATTTTTTATCAAATAAAATTGCAACAAAAAGATATGATTTTAATTACTTTTCTTCATTCACCAGCGATTGATTGAAGAAAAAAATGAATTAACCTCATTGCATTTTTTGTATTTTATTGCATAAATACAATTAGATAAACCTAAAAAAGGCTCAAACCAATTGTGTGACATTGATACTTCAATATTGAATTTCCAACTCCTTTTATGATTTAGTTCAATTTTCCAATAAACCACAAAAAGCAATCAGCAGTTAACTCTTCTATATTTAGGTAGATTAGACTGATTCAAAAAAAAATTATGATTTTTTTTTCTTAATTATAACAAAAATATTGTTGGGAATGACAGAAAAAAATCCTGTGAAAGTTTAAGCTCTTAACAATAATATTAAGAATTTTTTTTTTGTATTATATCGAAAATATTGTTGGAAATGACAAAAAAAAAAATCTGTGACAGTTTAAGCTCTTAATAATAATATGAAGAGATAAGGCATCGCAAATTTCGATTTTCCATTTAAATAACATGGGAACAATATTTTCTTACACTTTGGAATTTTATGACTCACGTTGGTGACAATATTTGGGAATGACTAAGGTATATTCTTGTAGAAAATTTAACGATCTACAAAAAAGATCTCCAACAAGTTTTTGATATATTTATTCCTTCAATAGTTATTAGAAGTCAAAGTTGAATTTAAGAGAAATTTTAATATTTTCTCAATTTTTTGACGCAACCATCAATTTTATGAGAAAATTTTATAGGACATTTTTTGTAGAGCCCTTTTTTCCTTTAACTTATCTTTATAAAAGTTTTTGATATTTTTCACAGGTCCTAAGTTATTGGCATTAAACTGAAAATTACCTGTTTTATTATATTTTTAACATAATTTTTTTTTATTTTAATTAAATAACATTAGGACCTGTAAAAAATATTAAAAACTTTTATAGTTGTAGGAAAAAAACTGCTCTACAAAAAATTTCTTATAAAATTTTCTCATTAAATTGATGGTTGCGTCAAAAAGTTGAAAAAATATTAAAAAAAAAATTTTAATTCAACTTTGACCTCAAATAACTTTTGAAGGAATAAATATATCTTTATGTATGTAGTCAACAATCATCATATTTTCAACAATACTCTATTACTTCATTACAAATTTTATAATTTTTCTTTAAAAGAACAAGTTTTATGGCTCTCCTGAAAGAACTTCGAAAAAAGAGTTAAATTATTTCCTAATTAGATCGTTGAAGAAAGTTTACATAAAGAGCTTTTTGTAATATATTCCCGAGGAAAATTATTCGTGTTATAGATATTATTCGTCATTGGTATCCTATGCTTTTTTATATTAGCTTGGTACTATTTATTCTTAAGTCGATGTTTTTAAGTTAAAAATATTTTTTATAAGCTAAAAATCTTTTTTATAAGCTAAAAAATTAAAGATTCTAGCTTTTTCCATCAAACATTTAAATCTAAGTATTTCCTAACTGCAAGGAATAGATTTGTCCTCGTAGATCATTTAAATAGTAAAGAGGGTTTTTTGGTTTCAATTTTTAAAAATAAATATTAGTACGAACAAAAATTGGCAATCGAAATACGTATCTGGGCAATACGTCACAAATATTTTTGTTTGAACTGAGGTTCAAAATTATGTTTATGGTATGATTTTTATATATTATTATATTAAACTAGCTGATCCCCGCGGCTTCGTCTCCGTAACGTAGGTGAAGATTATATTTTCTTTTTAAATTTGCTACTTGTAGTGGCATATGAAAATTATATTGTTCTTATTTCTTTTACGAAAAACATTACCATACTTAAAGACACTATTTTGTCAACTTTAAAAAGACATAGTGTCTATATTATATGCAAATGTTTATATTTCCAAGAGGCAATTTTTTTAAATTTTAATTGAATTTACTGTGCTTTTAATCAGTTCACCTAAAATATTTTTACAGATTATTTTCTAAGTTTTAATTACCTTTCCAATAATATATAACTCTCTTGTCTTAAGTAAAAATTTATATTTTCATCCCTAGGGAATACCTTCCCTTAATATTTTTTTGGAATGATATGTAGCCTATAGTATGTGGGAAATCGTGTTGTATCTTAATACCAAATTTCATTAAATTCGGTTGTTCCGTTCTTTAGTTAAATCGGGACTTACAGACAGACAGACAGAAAAAAAATTTAAAAATGTTAAATTCGGAATAAGGGCCTCTTGAAACAAATATTTACCCTAAAATTAGGTTCAAAATCGAAATGTACAGACAGATGTAAGAATTTTATATATTAGTATAGATTATACTACATAAATTGGACCACACTATATTCTATATATACAGTATAACTGTTCAAAGTCAGCGAAAAAATCTTATTTTGTAAATATTAGTAGTTAATAATACCTATACTTTTGTGGAAAATAATTCAAGAAATTTAAATTAAACTTACGTTTACAAATATCCAAGTCTCCAATTATTAATCTGAAAAAAAAGAACATAATTAGTTATGGTATGTACAGGTGGACTAAACAATGGAAGATAGAACTTAAATTATAATAACTATAAAAACTTTATAATCAAATAACTTTGATCTTTTGAGGTCTACTGACTTAAATGTTGGTAAATTTTCAAAGCATAAGTACTGTCAATTCGATTATTTCCCATTTAGTTTGGCTTTTTTTGGCAATTTTTTTAACAAGTGCAAAAATAAGTTATAAGGTGTAAAAGTATCATACATTATTGCCTTACAACTTGAAAATTCTATTTTAAAATCGATATTGTAATGAAGTACTGCAAAAATATAAACTACCGGAAAATGTTATTATATTTTTAAGAAAAAAAAAAATCTGCTTATTATTTTTATAAACTAAAGCTTTTGAGTAAATGAATGATTAGAGCTAGAAGTTTAAAAACAAAATACTCAAGAGAATCCCTGTTGATTTATGTGGTGTATATATTGGGGTGATTTTTTTTTTGGTCCCATCGTGAAATTTTGAAGGAAATACCAAAAAAAAAATCTCTGAAAGTTTGAGCCCTAAATATTAATTTTAAGTCCTTGACCAAGACGTGTAAAGATTTCCCATTGAAAATACATGGAAACTCTGATTTTTTATTTTTAAACTTCTATATCTCAGCGGCAATTCATGGGATCGCTTTTACCAAAGATGGCTTTTTCTCAGAATTAAACGCTCTACAAAAGTGTCCATTGCGACAAAGTCGTACCTCACACTGGTGAGGTAGTACGGGCCACTGAACCTGATTTTTCCATAAAATTCAAGGCTTAATATCTCGTTTAATATTCATCTTCGTGATTTGGTTTACAGGAACTTTTTTGTAGGAAATCAAATTCCCTACAAGTTTTTCGTTTATAATTTTTCCGTAGCTCTCGTTATTTACGAGATAAATGCAAAGAAAAATGCGAATTTTATGGAAAAATCAGGTTCAGTGGCCCGTACTACCTCACCGGTGTGAGTTACGACTTTGTCGCAATGGGCACTTTTGTAGAGCGTTTAATTCTGAGAAAAAAACATCTTCGGTAAAAGAGATCCCATGAAATGCCGCTGAGATATAGAAATTTAAAAATAAAAAATTAAAGTTAACGTGTATTTTAAATGGAAAATATTCACACGCTGTGAGCGAGTACTTAATATAAATATTAAGGGCTCAAACTTTCAGGGAATTGTTTTTTTTTTTGGTATTTCCAACAAAATTTCACGATGGGACCAAAAAAAGTTAAAAAAGTCCAAAAAAAAAATCACCCTAGTATATATAGCAATATTAATATTTGTTATCAAAATCATATTTTAAAAAAATAAGTCTTAATTATTATTAGGATTGTATTGATATTAAAAGAACATAAATCTCTAAATTTTCTTCCCTATTCTTTTGCTTCCACTATACAACTACTGTTCAGAAGTGAAAAATTGAAATGTTTACTTTTTCAATTAGTAAATTATGATTAATTATGGACACTACGTCTTAATTAACTTGAGTATAAATGAAATTGACTGAAAATTGATTATTGAACGATGATATTGCAGTTTGATTGAATCAAGCGTGCAATTTGAATGGCACAGAGAACAAAAACGGGCATAATGGCACCAATTTGCTGGAAAAAATAAACAGGCAATGACCGATTGAGTTAATTAAGTGCTATTTAACGGTGACAATCGAGCCACTCGATAAATATTGGTTGCCCAAGACATTGTGATTTAGTTCAGCAAACCTAAACAAGTTGACCTCGCCGTGCTACTTGTGGAGCTTTTTCCCGGCGATTTGATTTATCGTCAAAAAATTGCGTGGGTTTCAAATCCATAAATGCAATGCCAATGACTGCATTAATTGCACTAGAAATGTACGATTTGTGCCATTCTTTTATGAGAAAGCAACAGTGGAACGAACCCGTTGGGGGATTGATTGAGATTCGATGATTTGGCAGTTGTAATTTATCAATGAGTCGATTTGGTCGCGAGGAAGGAAAAGTTTTTGATTGAGCGAAATCCATCTATTGGAGAAAACTACTAATGGCTCGTTAGTGTGACGCTAAGACTCGATAAATCGACTTTTTGTGAAATAATTTATTTTTCCTGGACGGATATTGGTAGGTAGGTATATGGCAGCCAAGAAGTTTACTAGTGCTGACAAATCATTTTGATTTGTGCGCTTCGACTTGAACCAAGTGCAAATCTGATATAAAATGAAGTGCAATTATTTATTTCTTCTTTTTGTTGCGATTTCCAATGCGAACGAGGAATTAGTTTTAAATAAAAGCCTATATACTTAATTGGGGAAAAACAGACATTTCTCAAATGAATAGTTAAATTTTTCCATTTTAATCCTAAATCTATTAATTAATTCGAAGGCTAGAATACTTTTTGATTTTTTTAAGCAGCTTTTTTACAATAAGTAAAAGAATGCTTTCGAAATATTAGTTAAGAATTTATCAGATTAAGATCCAATAATACATATTCGCACATTAATCGAATTCCTTATCAATTTCCCGAATGTAATTTACTCTTCGAATATTTTTCCGATTAAGAATTTTTCCGAATACGTTTTTCTGAAAGCTTATTTTTCGAGTTTATTCCTCCAGATGAATTAATTTTTTGAATTAAATTTTTCTATTCGAATTTTAAGAGCATCCAGAAGTTTATGCCATCTTTAAGGAAAGCCGAAAACATTTGCCGAGTATTTAAATTAATGAAAAGGAAGTATGCATTGGTTAGATGGCTTATGCAGTTTCAAAAAAGAAATGGGTCAACTATCGACGAAAATCGTTCCGAACTGTTCAGAAAGTATCAGAATAGGTGGTTTTGGCCGAAGTGGTACTTCGGGCATAGTTTGCGATATGAAGAATATGATCAACTAAATCAGCGGTTCCTAACCTTTTTCAGCCGTGGACTGCCAGGGAAATCAAGCATAATGCTAAGGATCTTTGAGTGAAAAAAAGGTGGGATTTTCGGACAATATTTATTCATTTATTCTTTAAATTTATTCATTAAATTAAAAAACAAACTTTTTCAAATGGGATCACGGACCCCCAAACATAGGCTCGCGGACCCTCAGGGGTCCACGGACCACAGGTTAGAAAACAATGAACTATATTATTATAATAATAGATAAATATTTATCATATATGTCGGCAAAGAAAGAGAACAAAGATTGCAATCATATAGGTTTGAGTGACACCAAGCATATTAATCAGTACCTTTTATTTTTCCGCATACATTTTTCGGAAAGTCTACGTTTCGAGCTTATTCATCCAGATCAATTATTTTATTGAAATATTTTTTTCTTCTGGAATTTTAAAATCATCCAGAAATTTATACCTTCTTTAAGGAAATCCGAAAAAATTGCCAAATTTTTAAATTAATGAAACGGAAATATGCATTCATAAGTCGGTGAATGCAGCTGCAAAAAAGGAAATGGTTCAACTTTCAACGAAAATCGTTCCGAACTGTTCAGAAAGTATCAGAATAGGTGGTTTTGACCGAAATGGTACTTCAGTCATATTTTTCGAGCTTATTCATCCAGATCAACTATTTTCTTGAAATAATTTTTTCTACTCGAATTTTAAGACCATCCAGAAGTTTGTGCCATCTTTAAGGAAATTCGGAAAAAGTTAGCGAATTTTAAAATTAATGAAAAGGAAGTATGCATTGATAAGATTTTAAAAAAGAAATGGTTCAATTATCAACGAAAATTGTTCCGAACTGTTCGGAATGTAACAGAATAGCTGGTTTTGGCCGAATTGGCACTTTGGTCATAGTATGCGATATAAAAAATATGATCAACTATATCGGTATAATAATAGGTAAATGTTAGCATATATGTCGGCAAAGATAGAGAACGAAGATTGCAATCATATAGGTTTGAGTGAAACCAAGCATATTAATCACTATCTTAAATTTGAATTAATTGATTGTTGTCAATGATTTCAACCGTTTCAATTGTCATTTTAATTTTATGGAATGGCCAATTTTTACCAATTATCAGTGTTGGCTGTGAATATTTCACAGGAATATGTTCGAAAATCGGAACATTGCCGAGTATATGCGTTCCACTTCGGTACTAAAGAAATAGGATAATTAAGCTGGGATATAAATAATTTTTGGTTTCATTTTTCCTCAAAATTTTTTGAATTCTGATCAATACCAATCGATACATATGCTAATATCTCCGGTAAAATATTTTTGTGAATAAATTTCCCCACGATTCTAGAGCTTTTGTTGTTTAAAAAAATACAACTAGAATTAGTGAACCGTTTTCTTTGAAAATAATACTCATAATAATAGACAAAGAACAAAGAATGTGTGTAAATTCATAAGTGTGAGTGAAAAAAAAACATGTGAGTGTAAACCAAATATAATAATCATAATCTCAAATTTGAATTAATTGATTGTTGTTAATTTTGTTTTCACAGCAATTCGGCTTCATTCAATTGACAATTTTTGTCATTTGCCTATGCAAAGTTAGCACCCCATCATTGTACCCCCAAAATCATTACTAGTTCGCAAATCCTTCGATGAGGTGCTAACTTTGCATTGGTAGTTGTATCAGTGTTGGCTGGGAATATTTCACGAATAGCTACTAATAACTCATAATAGAGGGCAACATGAAAAACAGGACCTCCACTGACGGGAATGCAGGATGCAGAAAAAATCAATAAAAAATTCAAAATCTTCTGAAGTAGTATGAACATTTTGGACAACAATTTGATAATAATTGAAGCAATAATTGGTTCAACTATCGTTTTGAAAAAAATCACCAAATTTAAAGTTTAGAGCTTTAAAGCTGTAGTATATTGAACTTGGTCAAAAATATTGGAATTCAAGAAAATATAATCAAAGGTAACATTTTGATTTAGTCTTATAACAATTATATTCTTTGTTCTTTTATTTAAGGTTGGAACATTTCGAAAATCTTTACAAGGATACCATTTTTATAAAGTTATTTTTAGAATCAAAAGGCGAACACTTTTCCTTTCAGCAACGTTGATTTATTTTAAGACCAAAAATTTTGATAAAAGAAAGAAGAAAAAAATGGTTAGTCAACACAAAACAAATCTAATTTATTACAGTAATATTAATTTGAATATTCAAATTTTACAGATGTTAAATTCGAAACATTTCCTTGATCTATAATTACACAATAAATCGGAACAAAGAAGGCAACGCGAGGTGTTGTAGTTGGATGATTTTTTTTCGTTGATTAGTCGATGGAAAAGTGTGATTTATGGGGCGGCAAAGGCGTTTTCTAGCACCGCATAAAGTATGTATTTAACCGAAAGTAACTATTCACATGTACGAATGTTTCCACACGTGATTCATATAGTTCAAGATCAATTGTTATTTGATGCAAATGAAAAAATCTCCACCCTCTACTCAACCGGCTGTTATCTTGGCTAGAAATATTTATCCTTGATATTAATGATAGCTTCGTATTTTACTATAAGAAACCGATTGTCATTCAACTTGTTTGTGCCTACATTAGACACGTTTGGAATCTTCCACACCCTATAGCCCTGGTTATTTACCTATTACTATTGTTTAATTGCAACAAAGTCATATTTAAATTGTTGTCGTTCAGTTTAAATGTCAGTGTTTTAAATGGGGTCATTATTTTGAAACCTGAACGGCAAACACATGTGCTATAATTCTTACGACAAATCTTTCATGTATTACCAGTAAAAGCCTTTCAATTGAATGACCTGCTGACTTATACCGTCAGATAAAATGCAAGATTTAGTCGAGTCAATGTCTCAATAAATTAACTTATCAAAATGTGCGATAAAATCGACGAATGGCTGTGAAATGCAAATAAATCTTTGTCATTAACGCAATTTCAAGTCACTCGAGTGAGTTTATAGACTGTTTGAAAGGTCTTGGCAGTTATTTTCATTTCTTCAATGAAATCTGTAATATATTGGTTCCCCACATTGATAAATTTTGAAAAAAAAATTGTTGAAAGATTTAAATGGGTAATCTTCAACTAAATTTCAGTAGAGAAAATTGGTTTTACCTCAACGTTGAGAAGATTATAAATTCTTATTTAAAGAACTTTAGGCTTGAAAACCACTTACAGTTAAAAAATTATATATCTGAAGTTCTATCTAAATTCGGTTTCCACAAATTTTCATTGAATCCAATAAATTTGTTAATTGTCCATTTCACAAACTAATTTTTAATTTTTTTGTAGATTTTAAGTACATTAATACTTTTGGGCCAAAAAAATTATTCAAATCTCTTTATAAATATTGCACCATTTAATTAGCAAGTTTACAATGGTCTGCAAGTTTCCCGACCAGTTCAACATTATATCGGGCTTAAGGAAAATATTGCAGAATTTATTCGCGAAAAACTTAGGTACTAAAAAGATACTCCTGATTATATTTGAGTGGCATTATATTTTGTTGGTGTAAATACTTTTGAATTTATTCTTCTAATTCAATAAAAACATATCTTAAAACCCGGTAGCTATACTTATAACGTTAAAATTTTCATCAAAAACAGTAATTTTGAAAAATAGTTAAGCCATCTTTCAATGGGCAATCAAGCTTTCACATTATCTTTATTGATGCAGTTATTTAATCAGATTTCTTTTTGGGATTTCCACAATTTTCTTCAGATTTTCAAAGATTTTTTTGATGTATAATAGTTGTTCATAGATTTACAACTTCTTTTCGAAATGGTTTGGAGGAAAATGCTACTGATCCTTTAAACGACCAGAAAGACAAATATTTGCATCTTAAACAAAGATAAAGAGTTCAGAGACTTTTCGTTAACGTATAGTTGAATCCTCTAATGTTTCGGCATATCGTGAGCCTCTATTCCATGGAAAAACTAATGATTCAGGGTTGACCTGAAGAACTGAAAGATCAATGGAGATTGGTTGGACTGAAAACATGGAAAATCTCATGGATTCTAATTTCGTATCCACAACACAAGATAAGCAAGCCCAGCAGGTTTTGATATATTTAATGCACTTCTAATGACATTCATATTAATTTGAATTTTAGGAAGCAATAGTAGGATTAAGAAGAAGAAGATTCACTACTATAGATGGATACAAATTTTTGAAAAAAATGATCGCTTTAAGTCTCAATTGCATTTATATAGATCTTAATTGGGATAACAAAAAAGATAAGCAATAAGAGATATGCATTGATTTCCAAAAAAAAATGGACATAAAATAAATATGAAAACACATGGATTTTTCTTCATCTTACTTAACCTAAACAACTATATGTTAATCTAAACATCTAGTCATATTTCAAATTCAATGATTTAAAGCAGAGGTTCCTAATAAAGAAAGTTTCACCTACATTATTATTAAAGCAAATATTAGGGTTTACTTTAAAAAAAGTTTTAAATATTATGTACGCTAATTTTTTTCGGTATTGTTGTTTCCACAGTAATATTTTCTCAGAATAACAAGATTAAGAAAAACTTAGTTCTTACAAGTAATATGAAACAATGTTTTAATAATTTTCGTATAATTAAATAGAATGAGGCGATTAAGGGTCTTAATCTTTTTTTTTCCTTCATAGAAGGAACCACCAATAGCAAACCCATAATCCAATGTTTTTTTTGCTATCAATTAATAATGGTTTTTTTTCATATTCAATTAAGAGCGGTGATTGATTTGAATAGCTCACAAAATCTTTTATACTTTTAATTTTCCTTGCCTATAGGCACATTGTTTGGGTCTGTAAAAATTGTTATGGTCGCGTTACAACACGCGAATATAAAATGTATTGCATCAAAAGCTACAGTATGTTTTTACATATTTGTTCTATTACAGTTGATTACAGTTTAAATTGTAAAAAATACAATACGAGTTTTTGCTTTTTGCAAATTGATTATTAATAAATACATATCTTGTAGTTTTATCATTAAAAGTTTACGAATAGTTGTAATACAACTATTGTTTTTAAATATTATCGATCTAAATCAAATCAATAAAATCAAGATATCTTTAGACAATGGTAGACAAAAAAGACGAAATGATGAAGAGTTTGGAACCGTTCATATTTCTTCCGGAAAATCAATGATGCAAATACTGCAATGTTTACTCCAAAATTTGATGATTTATAAGAAAGAAGGTTTTAAAATACTTGAATGTAGATTTGCTGAAAAATTTCACGATATTTCTTTGATATTGAGCGGAGATTTCAATATTTACTTTGTAGATGATTAAAACATATCGTTAATTAAATTTTAATATGAGTCATTAAGTTAAAGCATGGTCAATGATAAAAAAAATCAACACTACAGAATATTAAATGACGATCCATGCAATTTTACCCGATATTTAAATAAATTCAAATCCAAAATTGTTTTTCCTACTAAAATTACCATAGTCCTTTTGTATCCTTTTCAGAATATAATTAAATAAATGTTAGTACCTACAAATAGATTAAGAATTGTTGAAAGAAATAATAATGATGTAAATAGCACAAATACTGACATTATATGACTAAGAAATATTAATGCTACTTATCTCTGAATGAAATAAATTTATTTAAATCATTATTTCAATTACATTGTAGGTATTTATGGTATATGTTGGGCTAGGAACACGTTTTATATGTTTTAATTAATTTATTTTGAAAGTGAGTTAAGTCCATTTCAAGAACAATCCCTATAGTGTTATCATTTTTAACCATAGGAACATAAGATACTAAGGAGGAGGGAATAATTGGCGTTTTTGCTAACAACTAAAATGAAATCAGTAATTTGTCAAAACTTAGTAGTTAAATAATTAACATACTTTGTTCTAATTAAAAGAAGAAGAATCACTATAAGACCGTCCTTGAAATGGACTTATGCCACTTTCAAAATAAACTAGTCAATTATTAAATCATAAAAAAACGAATATAACTGCTGTTGGGAGAGTAGGTAAATATGAAAAGCAAACCTATGATAATAATAATAATAGACAAACTATAAAATTTTAATTTTTGATACAACAATCAACCAAAGTATCCAAAAATGATAATAACTTTTCACTTCTGTCGGTAGATTTTTTATCATTGGGTGTTATTTAAAATTAGTCTACAGTATAATATTTTCGTTACTTTTTTTAACTTTCCTTTATATTGATATCGATGAATTAAAGCTCTTGGTCATCTATACTTTTAATTAACTTTTATTTATTGCAAGAGTTCAAGTTACTAGAAAAATTATTAAATTAATATATCAACTTTCACTCAAGAAAAAAGTTGTAGTGATTCCACTTAATTATAACTCAAAAAAGAAAAAATCAATTCATTTCCGTGCAATGTTATTGAATATATCTATGAGAGAAAAAAAATGGAATAATTCAATTAAAATAATAAGGAACAAACGATGATTTCCAGACTGATAATTAATGCATAAAATACGGAAAATATTTCTACTTGACTACCATTAGAAATTATATATTTTAATTGTTAATTATTGAGGATCAGCTCGACCTGATTTGAATGTGAATTTTTTCATCGAAAGCAAATCCTTGAAATCGTACAAGACTAGACAATCATTTTTATTGTTCTTGCACGATATAAATAACGGTGAAGTGTTATGAATATTATGTGTAAATATTGTATACATTAATGTGATAATTTCCGGTATTTTAATTAGATTTTTCAGAAATTGTAATAAAGAGAAAATTGTCTATGATATTTACATTAATATAATAATCGAATGAAACGTGATCGGAATGAGGTGGGTAATTAATATAAAATCATATAAACAGAGAAAAATATTTACCTTTTTACACACCCACACTCATTAATCGTACGTTCAAGTTGGCAAGTTGTGGCAATTTTCCCGTCACAAGGCCAACGTTGGGTCTTGGAGAAATAACGACAAATTTTTAATTGGAAAATTTTTTCCGTGGTGCATGGGAAAAGGTGGGTTTATGATCGCTTACGGCTCATGTAACGATTTTTTCATTTCATTTTCTTATAAATTATTAGCCATACTAGAAGTTTGATCAAGATTTAAGGATCGTAAAATGGAATGCGGTTGTTGGACTAGTAAATGTGATTTTTTTCCTGGCGACTATTGATAAACATTCCCTTTTACTTTTACAAAAAGAAATAAAAAAAGGACTTTATTTATTCCGTTTTTTACATTGGAAACTATACCATCGCTAATTGGATATTTTTAACAAATTAATTCAAATACATCGATGCATTAATAGAAATATGATACTTATGTTTAAATTAAAATTGGTAAAAAAAACATCAAATTAAAAGCTTTTAAACCTTTCAATTTGTTAATGTAATGTGAGAACTATAAATTGAATGTTGGAGAGGAAAATTGAAATTTTGTTATGTCGATCAAAACTTTTGTGATTTGTTTGATTAAAAAAAAATGTATAAAAGCATAATTGAAAGCTTTGTTATTTAATATTTTATTCTAAAAAAAATAATTGATTTTTGGTTAGTGATTTAAGCGGAAATTTTCCAGAGAAAATTCAGAATTTAATATTATACCCCAAAAATGTTAACTAATTAATTTTTACCAATACTGAATGTGCAATATTTGTTGGATAAGGTAAAACTTTTCAATCGAATCAATTTTTAAATTCTGCAGCTAATTATCAATTGAAAAGCTGGAAATTGCATTCGTTCTATGTTGATGCATTGAAAAGTGGTACTCGTCTCGTGAATGTAGTGATAACAATAACGCATGTTTCCACCACTTGTGACTATCTCATAATGACAAGATATTTTATGCTCAGTAGAATCCCTGATAATGTACACATATTTAATTAAACAAACACAATAGAACTAATGAATGCATTCTATGATATGATGAGATCACTGGTTGAATATCAACCGGGTCCTGGAACCCGTTCAAGGGGATGCTACATCTCACCCCACCAGCACAAGTGCTCACCATTTCCAACAACATAATAGGACTCTTTTAAACCCATTCATACCAATCATTCATCCTACAGGATGTTTCTCTGTCAAGAGAGGGTTTTCATTTGAAACGGTGTAGAAAACTGTTAATTGGATTAAATTTGATATCATGTCTGCATGAATATGGTGGAAAAGTACAATGGTGGTTCTTTATTTTGTGCAATTTATGTGCACTATTTGCATTTTGTTGCAGCCTTGTTTCCCATACTACTGTGGATGCATTTCGAAATTGTATTGCACACTGCACATACGTAATATGTCTCTGGTAGGCACTTGATTTGATTATTCATATTTCCATGTGCAGTACTTGAAACTAATTAAGGCAGTCGGAAAAGTCTCGAGGAATCATACCACAAAAATCAGTGATGAGGATGTGGAAACATAAATTATTTTTTCCGGATTTTTAATTACGGTTGAAAATTCATTTTACAATTTAATTTGAGTAATTTTTCACGAGGGATCGAAAGTTACAAGTCCTTGAAAATATCTCGGTCCAGCCAGTGGTGTGGCTAGGTAACCAAGGGCTCTGGAACAAATTGAAAAATGGGGCCCCACCGCTATGTAAACTGATTAGGTTTTATCAAATAAAAATATGAAATATACAAATACTTTAAAAATGCTAAGCTACTTAAGCTCTTTTTTGTGCACTGCAGGGCAGGTAATAAAAATATTAAACAGTAACAACATAAATTACAATTAATACTTGGTGTAGGTTTGGCTAATAAAACGAAATAGAGAAGATTCTAGGGTTTATTATATAAAGGTTGCCCCTACCAACTGACTAAATAAGAATTATATTTACTAGACTGATTCAAAAAAAGTGATGAATTTGTTTTTCTTAATTATATCGAAAATATTTTTGGGAATGACAAAAAAAAATCCTGTGAAAGTTTAAGCTCTTAATATTAATATTTAGAGGTGCTGCATCGCAAATTTCAATTTTCCATTTAAATAACATGGGAACAATATTCTCTTGCACTTTGGAATTTTATAGCTCTCGTTGGTGACAATATTTCGGAATGGCCAAGGTATATTCTTGTAGACAATTGAACGATCTACAAAAAAGTCTGTTACAAGTTTTTGATACATTTATTCCTTCAAAAGTAATTCGAGGTCAAAGTTGAACTAAAGAGAAATTTTAATATTTTTTCAATTTTTTGACGCAACCATCAATTTTATGAGAAAATTTTATAGGACATTTTTTGTAGAGCACTTTTTTTTTTCTATAACTTATCTCCATAAAAGTTTTTGGTATTTTTCACAGGTCCTAAGTTATTTAATTAAAATAAAAATAAAAAATTATGTCAAAAATTTTATAATTTAGGGAATTTTCAGTTTACTGCAAATAACTTAGGACCTGTGAAAAATATCAAAAACTTTTATAGTGATAAGTTATAGAAATAAAGTGTTCTACAAAAAATGTCCAGTAAGATTTTCTCATAAAATTGATGGTTGCGTCAAAAAATTGAAAAAATATAAAAATTTCTCTTTAGTTCAACTTTGACCTCGAATAACTATTGAAGGAGTAAATATATCAAAAACTTGTACGAGACCTTTTTTGTAGATCGTTCAATTTTCTACAAGAATATACCTAGGTCATTCAGAAATATTGTCACCAACGTGAGCTATAAAATTCCAAAGTGCAAGAGAATATTGTTCCCATGTTATTTAAATGGAAAATCGAAATTTGCGATGCGGCACCTCTTAATATTATTATTAAGAGCTTAAACTTTCACAGGATTTTTTTTTGTCATTCCCAATAATATTTTCGATATAATTAGGAAAAAAAATAATCTTTTTTTTTTAATCAGTCTAATATTTACAATTTTTTCCTAGCTTTAGTTTTCGCAAAAGTATCAATGACTTCGTTTAAATCCAGGCTTGATGCGGTTTTGTTTTCAATGGCAATTAGCGATAAATTTCGGAGTCGAGTTTGGTCCATATTATTTCTTAAATAATTTTTTATTATTTTTTATTTGGTAAATGACCTTTCAGCTGCTGCAGAAGTGACAGGAATTGTAAAGAATAATAACATTGCTGTAAATATTTTCGTTAGGTCGCATTCTAGCACTCCATATTTGCTCATTATTTCCTTACATAATTGGTGAACTTCCAACTGAATTTCCAAAAGTTCAGTTCGATCGAGATTTCTGGTAAGGATTCGAGGGCCCCCTGAGCTTGAGGGCCTCGGGGCGCTGCCCCGCCTATTCCTTAGGTAGCTACGCCACTGGTAGTAAGATAGAATATTACCTTCCCAGGATAGGCTTTAGATCCCTAAAATCTAGCCTAACCTAAGGGCCTAACCCCTAGGTAGCTACGCCACTGGGTCCAGCACTGAAACTTTACGTCAATTTCCTTAACGATTTGTAGTATGATCGTCTTGATGGTAGTAGGAGACAATGCCATTTATTTCGAAAAGTAAAGCACCACAATTTGAAAATATCTTAGTACAATTTAGGGTGGAAAACCGTGTGGAAAGTCAATATTTACTTGTGTTTGTTAAATGTACAAAAGACAAGTTTAACGACTCGTATTTGTATTAATTTGTTGGGAAAGTAATCGGCAATAGTTGCCGGGTCTGGAAATCGCTTTGAAAGCTCTTAGCCGCCGCATATCCATTAAGCCCAGCGACTTGTAACGCTTGACATTTGAATGCCAGACGAACGTAACGTAACGTCTAGACTGAAGTTGAAGGGATGAAATGGCCCGAGCTTTGTTCAATATCACAGTTTGTCTTCCACCCCCGTGACACCAATGTGCGACTGGTAATAGCCAACTCATTTGTCTTGTTTGGTACAGTTAAGAAATTTACAGCCATTCCAGCGATATTGTTACATTCCACCATTGACGTCCCGACACCCCATCCCCTGGCCGAATGGATTCAATCTCCCAAGTCCAATTTTGATAAGATTAACACAACTCGTGCCATATCCCGTCTCCATTGGATTCAATAGTTTGTCAGGGATGTTGTTTTTTCTTCTTCAACTCTTCACAATTTTTCATTTAATTTTCTCAAAGAAACTGACACAACAAAAACAAAGCCAAAGCTTTACAAAATGAATTATGCATTCATGTAATGTGCTTGAACATAACAAATTGTCTTAAATGCTCTGGCCATTGTTGTTAAATTGAAAATCTTTCCGTCTTTTTTCTTAGTTTGTACATTTTTTTTTCTGTTACTTCCTTGCACAATCATAAATTATAATTAAATTTGTAAAATGCTTAAAATAACATTCATCGTTTTTTTATTTTTTTTTTTTTTTTTTTTTTTTTTGGTGAGGGTAAGAGGTGGAAGTGGGTTTTAAGAAGAAAAATTGTTTCGAAAAAATATTTCCCATCATAAATCACGGGCTTGTTGTTGTTGTTGAGGAGCGAATAATTTAAATTTATTGAATCTGTAAAAGGCCTCGTTAGGTTTAAAGTCCTAATTGATTTCGTGAAAATTAGCTACGATGAGCTTTAAAAGCTTGAAATAAAAACAAATTGTTTTTTTTTTAATGATATTCTTTTGTTTTGTTTTTTTTTTCTTTTGTTTTGTTCGTTCAATGTAGGGGAAAATTCAAAGAGCTGTCTATTCAAGATTTGAAAGAAAATCGTTTTTCAACAATAAAAAAAGCTTTTTATTTACGAAAAAAAAGATTGATATTTTTTGGGGGAATATTTTAATATTCTATCAAGTTTAAACTTTGAAATTGAAATTTTTTTCCGTAGAAAGTCACTAAATATGGTTTCCATCGTTTTCTTTTTATTGAAAAGCAGAAAATGTTTAAAATTTAAAGGTTGCGTTAAATTTGTTACTAAAATCGTAAACTAAGGAATATTTGTCGAGACCTGTTGATCACCATAATCGATTAGGCTCAATTTTATTTTTATTTAAGTAATTCATTTTTTTTTCGGTATTAATACGCCACGTCCTTAAATACTACTCTAAATTTAGATGCCTACTACCATTAAATTGGAGCAAGGGGGAGGAAAAATTTCAAATCAGTTCTAATGATTATTTCAAAAAGTTAATCAACTTTGGAAATGGAATGGAAACACGGAATGTTACCCGGAATAAACGAATACCATAAGGATCAGTACCTTGTATTAGATGCAACGGAAAATCCCTGCATTCATGGCTTCTTGGAGCCTTTAATTATGATGGCCAATCTTCAACGTTGAAGGGCACGAAAAGAAAAGTACCTTTGGTAAAAATCAACCAAATTATAATTTGCATTTAAATGAATTATTTTTGATTAAATACTTAGATATCGCTACCAGTAGCTACCCGAGAAATATCCATAGCCAACATTGACACACCAAAAAGTATCTGGGTACTAATGGACGCTCATAGGAAATGGTGATACTTCTTGGTAAAAATCTAGTTTTTTTTGGAAACAAGATTTGACCGTTTTTAACTATAATAATCAAAGTTCATAACAGAATCAGCATTATTATAATTATTAAGTTCTTGTAGCTACCCGTGAAATGGTCACAGTTGGCACTGCTACAACTGACAAAAATCAACAGTGGAATGAAATGGAATTGAAAGTTGAAACAAATGACAACAATCAGTTCAAATATGAGACAATGACTACTATTTTGGTTTTCCCGCACACCTATGAGTTAACATTCTTTGTTCTTAATCTTTGCCCTATATACATATGCAAAGATGAGTTGCCTTGTTGTGCTTAGGGGGTGCAACGTTACAAAGGGATGCGATTCAAGCGCATACAAAAATTCAACCACAACTATAGTTGAAGTTACTACTACTTGGAGTAAAGAAATGCTAACTCCAAATTGGCGTAACGTCCACCACATAGTAATGCCAATATTAATTGGCAATGATTACTGTTACTAGTAGCAGTTAAAACTTATAATATATGGCTGCTAGAGGGGTGCAAACGAGGCTCTTGTTTTGAGCATTCTGGATATCTAATATACCTCTGTACATATGATATAATATATTTACTTGCCTCCTATTATATTGATAAATAAAGTCTACCAAAAAAAAAAATTGTTTCATTAAAAAAATCAAGATTAATTTAACGCCAAAGACTTGTGTAAATCGATTTGTTGTGGCATTTTAAGTAACCATTAATTTGTAAAACATAAATTAATATTCTTATCAAAAATTTTTCTTAATTCCTATGCAAACCTTAATTTTGGTCAGCAAAATGTATTCAGTATAGAATATTGTAACAGAAAAGGTAGAAGTTTGACTTTCTTTGTGCCATGCCGGCACGTGATTGGCTGAATGACTTCTTTCTCTCTCCCACCTACGTAGAATATTCTCGAACATTGGAGTACATTCTGGAATGTTGGATTGCGGGTATATAAGGCGCTCAGTTCAAGCCAAAAGGACAGTTCTGTATCACAGTTCTATGCGGAAATCCAGATTTGAATTTCCGTTATAACAAAGCGATTATTAGTATGATTTCGATTTAAAAGTTATCATATTATTGTCATTTGAGTGATTGTTTTGACAAGTGTAATTGTGTAATAAAAAGGTGTATACAAGTGTAATAAAAAGTGATTGTAAGGTGTGAAAATGATTATTTATTTCCAAAATAAATTAAGGAACGAATAACGCCATCTCAATACAGTTTTGAGACGTCACGTTACAATATCATCAAAAAAATGGATTTGTGAAAAGCACTTCAATATAAAAGAATACTACCGGAATAAAAGGTTGATGGAAAAACCTTCCCTGAACTTAACTACTGAAGTTCTTAATCTTCAAAATAAACAAATCGAAGTGATAATAGTTAATCGATCATTGCAGTATAGAGAAAGCTGCATACAATTGCATACGTATACGTGATTCAACATATAGATTATATCATGAGAGGGATGGAACAATTTTTTACATTCAATGGGAATTTAGTTTTCTTAATGGGAGGAAATTAGAGATAACAAACCCTGGAACTGAAATAATTGAAAGGCACTTATTACTCCGGTTACTGAGGTTAAGACAACCACCTGACCTAAATGAAAGAAGGACCTAGTGACCTAAGTAGCCCCGAGACTTCAGCATTAACCTTTTTCTAGAAAACTGAACTTAATAAATTTAAAAATAAGAAGAAGATATTTTCTGGGAAAAAATCATAGAGAACTTTTCGTCTTGAAATTTCATTCCCTACAGGGACCATTTATTTTGGCTGCTACGTTAGGGATGCTTTTGTATTAGATGCCTATGCACAAATGGTCTTGACCGACAAAATAAGTAAGAGTATCAACAAAATCACAAATATTTATTTTTTGGACGAGAAAAACTATTTATTGTAGAATTTATTATTAATTTTCATATGGAATAACTTTAATTATAACTCAACTCTAATATTTGAATAGAAAATGAATTCATTATCGAGAATGGCAACTACCGTAAGACTGGCTAGTTTATTATTTATTTTTTTCAATCAATTTGTTGCTTCGAGAAAAAAAAACCCTATTGAAAATCACATGGAAATTGGTTGGAAAAAGCTTACGTTCACAAAATGATTAATCGCATGTCAAAATAAACATCTATTATATTTACTTCAATCACTTCATTTACTCTTTTGTGCCATTCAGTCGTGACGCTTTGTTCGAAATGAAAACATTCGGCCGATTTGTTGTTGAAAATCGAACGAAATTGGCCTCAAATTATTAACTAAACTGTTCCTGTCAAAATGCGAGTCGCCATCCTCTCCCATTTTGCTCTCATTAAAAACTACAATATATTTCCTACAAAAAAAATTAAATATACGTGTTATAGGGTGGGTCAGCCAGCGACATTTCAAGGCTTGAATCTATCGAAAAATTATTTCGAAATTCGAGCGTTTCATGTTAATAAAATGGGCTATTCTATTTATTAATTTTTTTTTTTGTAACCTTGAGAAATGGGCATTCCATTCTTCGGAAATCGAGTTCCGAGTTTCGTTACTTATCAATTGTTGGGTTTGGAAGGAAAACCGTTTGGTAATAAATTTTATCAGTTATGAAATCAATTGGTGCGAGGTGAGGTTTGTACGAATGAAGTTGAAAGGTGAAAAAATTAACCTTCGTTTAATTGATGATTGGATTAACGTCAACAAGTTTATCGTTAAATTGACTTAATTGGGGCTAAGGCTGTATTGTGCTTTGTGATTGAACTTTGAAGAAAATTATCGGTTCTATTGCCTTAGGTAAAAATAAAAGATTTATTGGCTACTGAAATAAATTTTAATTGAAAGAAAATTAAGTACTTAATCCATATGATTAATAATTTTTTTGGGTAAAGAGGAAGAATATTGGCTCATGTGTACTTTAGCGCACCCACAATCTGACAACGTTGCATTTTCGACCATTTTTTTAAATTTAATTCGCGATTAAACCGGTCCATAGTGAAAATTTAACTACAAAAGAGATAAGTATACCATATTAGAATTGAAATAACAAAAATATCGCGAATTAAATTAAAAACTAAGTCGAAAATGCAACGTTGTCAGATTGTGAGTGTGCTAAAGTATACTTGAGTCAGAATATTTTCTGAAATTCACAACCGAGCAAGTTTCTTCCCCAGCCCCAAAGTAATAGCGCAAATTTCATTGAATAAAACATAATATTCCTCCCTTTTCACAAGAAAACTTTACCGGATAAAATTTGAGAATAACACAAAGTTCTACACATTGAGTTGATATAACCGCAGAAAAATCCATTGGTATACATATACCCGAACATCTTAGTCCTGGTGCGTTTGATCTTTCCTACGTCAATTGTAATAAAACAACACGGAAATATATTCATAGATGTTTGTATTAGATCCCGTTTTTCACCCCCATTTCAGCCCCTTACACCCCGATTGAGTGTGGTGTTTGGTCCAGAAGGTTTAACCCTTCGTTTGCCACGTGGATGTGGAGCGACGTAGGTAATTTATTTGAAACGCGGCGGCAAATAGGAAAAGATATGGCCGCACTTTTTACGTTGGGAAATACATTAATTTATGGTTTCTGTAAAGTTTATAGCAAAACCACAACCAACAGCACATTGTGTCGATGCGAAATGAGGTAATAATTTTTTTCTACTAACATTCCGTTCGGCCGCTCGCAATTCATTTTGAAAAAACCACACCTCAACTGTATATATATATATATGCATCTACTGTGGGTACAACTCTAGTCTAAGATCTACAAATATTTGAACGTTTATATTATCATATTCTGAGATTTTCCCATCTAAAATACTTTTATTGAGCCAAAGGAATGTTAGGAAACTTTTATTGAAATTGATTAACAAAAAAAAAATGTTATACAAACTAAGAATATTTAATAATTTGGTTAACTTGATTCTAGATTCATACTACCATAAATTAAGACTAATCTTAGGAAAATAAAGGAATATTACAAGTATAAGCTTTGAAAACTTTTGAAACAAGCTCTGAAATTAGTAGAGATTACTACTTATGTAGTAAAGTATACAAAGGTAAACAATAAACATAAATTTAAACAGATGTATTACTGATGTATTTGCCCAGATACGTATTTCGATTTCCATACGTATTTATGTATTGTATAATAGACTGGGCCAAAAAAATAGACTATTTTTTTTTGAAAAGTATATCGAAAATATTGTTCAAGGTGACAAAAAAAAATTTCGAGAAGGTTTGAGTCCTTAATATTAATATTAAGAGGTCTATCATCATTAATTTCGATTTTTTATTTGAGCTTTAATTTTTGCGTCAATGGTGTTAAACTATCAAGGTAAAAAAAATCATCTACACATATATTTATAGAAAATTAAATTCCCTACAAAAAACGTTTTTTTAAAATTTTTTGTCAGACATGCCGTTTCCAAATAATCAAGCTTTAAACATTGATATAATTTTTAGATTTATCTTCTTTATTTTGGAATTTTGTAACTAACGAACAAATAAATATATAGAAATGAACAATATAGATTCTTGAAGGAAATTTAATGCTCTACAAAAAAAAGGTCTCTTAACGTCTTTACATAAAATCACTCTTTCAAAATTGGTTCAACAACGAAAAAAACAATAATTTAATTTTTCCTTTAACTTTAATTGTGAATAACTTTTGAAAAAGTGATTTTATGTAAAAACTTTAAGAAACCTTTTTTGTAGAGCATTAAATTCTCTTTAAGAATCTGTATTGTTCATTTTTATATATATTTATTTCGTTAGTTACAAAATTCCAAAATAAATAGGATAAATCTAAAAACTATATCAATGTGTAAAGCTTGATTATTCGGAAACTGCGTGCCTGGCAAAAATTTGAAAGAGACAGTTTTTGTAGGGAATTTAATTTTCTATAAATATATGTGCAGATAAATTATTTTACCATGATAGTTTGACAGCATTGACGCAAAAATGAAAGCACAAATAAAAAATCGAAATTAAAGATGATAGACCTCTTAATATTAATGTTAAGGGCTCAAACCTTCCCGATACTTTTTTTTTGTCACCTTGAACAATATTATCGATAGACTTTTCAAAAAAAAAAAAAAATAGTCGATTCTTTTGGCCCAGTCAATCAAAACCAGGTGCCCGAAATAAAAATGAGTTGGTAATGCAAAATGGAAGAAAGCTTCTAGAAATACGAGAAAACTTTGATAAAGAACCCTTGGGGAATATAGGGTATAGGTACGCACGAAAGAGAGATACAAGGAGTTCAAACGATATAGGCTATTTGCATTATTTCCCCAGCATTTTTTTAAAACATGAATCATAATATCAATAAGGTTAATATATGTTCTGCGAAATTACCGACAAGCGGATAGTTGAATGGATTAAATGCATACGTAATATATAAGATCAACACATGCTAATGAATCATTAAAGTATTAGAGAAATATTAAGGATATTCTATAAATATTACTCTGAATCTAATTTACTAGGCTAATAGCCGTAGATCCTTTAATCATTTGGATTGAAAGTCTAATTTTTTACAGAAAAATCAATTGACAATTGAATTAAAACCAATACCAACCAATGTTGTTAGTCATTCGGTTTTTAATTTTCAGAATTAAATACCATTTCACTTACTTAGAATAGAAAAAAGGTCCTCTTGATAAATTGAGCACTATTTAATTAACCACTTAATCACTAGGATCAATTTTTAACTGTTAATCAAATGAAATTAGTTAAATAAAAAACAAATGAAAACAAATTTTAAACAAACAAAAACAAATGAAGCATCAATGCATCAAACATTGCACTAATATCTGATGATAGCGTACACACTCGTCAATGTACGTGGCTATTAGCCAATGGGATTGCAAGATTTTGCGATATTCATTTGTTTTGATTGTTGAAATTTTGAAAATTGAAGAAAACCCCTCCCAGACTCAATGCCAATGCAATCGTATATGCGAAATACGTATGCAGATTAAACACTACATAGCGATTAATTAAGCGCGGAAATAATTTTTATTTTTTTTTCACTATATAGTACGTTTTCAAAAAAATTTGAAAAAATTCACACATTAAACAAATTGTATATTAAATTTAAAAACTTTTTTTTGAGTCTAAATATTAATTGATGGTTAAAAATTTTACTTTCCAAAAAATTATGTTTTTTATAGAATTCATCAGGCTATATTATTGGTAATTTTTTATAAAGAAGACCATATCAACTTGATCTATTGAAAAATGTAGATCAATCAATTTAGTAATTTCTAAAATAAAAATGTTCCTGTTTTTTACATACTTATAATTTTTATCATTAGAACTAATTGAGATGAAAATCTGGATCTTCTAGGACCTTAATATTTTATTAATACCTTAATACTAACAAAATATTATGAGAATATTTTCCGAGGTTGATTTAACATGCTTGTAACCTTAGACTAATAATTTTTTTTTAACTATTTTTTTTAATGAAGTTAATAATATTAAAAATTAAGCCAGTACCTACATTGTTTATTAGACTGGGTCAAAAAAATCGACTAATTTTTTTTTTGAAAATTATAGCGAAAATATTGTTCAAGGTAACAAAAAAAAATATCGGGAAGGTTTGAGCCCTTAATATTAATATTAAAAGGTCTATCAATTTTAATTTCGATTTTTAATTTGTGCTTTCATTTTTGCGTCAATGCTGTCAAGCTATCAAGGTAAAATTATTTATCTGCACATATATTTATAGAAAATTAAATTCCCTACAAAAAATGTTTCTTTAAATTTTTTTGCCAGACACACCGTTTCCGAATAATCAAGCTTTAAACATTGATATAATTTTTAGATTTATCTTCTTTATTTTGGAATTTTGTAACTAACGAACAAATAAATATATAGAAATGAACAATATAGATTCTTGAAGGAAATTTAACGCTCTACAAAAAAGGTCTCTTAACATTTTTACATAAAATCACTCTTTCAAAATTGGTTCAACAATTAAAAAAACAATAATTTAATTTTTCCTCCAACGTTAAATGTGAATAACTTTTGAAAAAGGGATTATATGTAAAAACGTTAAGACACCTTTTTTGTAGAGTATTAAATTCCTTTTAAGAATCTATATTGTTTAGTTCTATATATTAGTTCTATGTTCTTATGTTTAGTTCTTTGGTTACAAAATTCCAAATTGAAGAAGATAAATCTAAATTTATATCAATGTTTAAAACTTGTTTATTAAGAAATAACTAGTCTTCAAATATAAATATTTAAAACCTGATTAAGTAAATTTGACGATAATTGTTGATTAAATACTTTAGAATTACGGTATCTAACAACGGTAGTGCAGAAATGATTTAAAATATGGAAAAAGAAAAGAAAACCTTTACGTAGTTAACTAAACTCTATAGACTGAATCTAAAAAAAAATTAAAAAAATTGAACTTTATAATAAAAAAGGAGTAATCATTTCTTAGGAATAAAGGGAAAACTACATGGACTTATATTGCAGAAATGCTAATGGTTACACAAAGTTAAAGTAAGAAAATAGCCCTTAAATTATTTTTTGAAAATATCATATTAACTTCATTTTTCAGGATGTTTTTTTAGAACTACATCTTATGACTGTTGCCATCTAATATAATATTATACTAGTTTAACTATATTTTATGAAATATTTTTAAATGAATTAATGGTGGAGTAAATAAGCAGAAAGCAAAAAAAGATTATAATATTATCGATTTAAAACAATACAAAACATTTACCATTTTCAGCAAAAAAAAATGAAAGAAAGACGAAATCAATTTGTAATGGGAATTCCAAAGTTTAAACTTTTCATCCAAAATAATAAAACTATTGCAGACTTATTTTGCAGAAATGTTAAAGGTTACACAAAGTTAAAGTAAGAAAATAGGTCTTAAATTATTTTTAGAAATATCATATTGACTACATTTTTCGGGATGTTTTTTTTTAGAACTACAACTTATGACTGTTACCAATTGTAATATCATTTTTTTTTAATTTTCGGTCCAACAAAGTGAAATTGTCGTAAATTTTTACATGAAAATCAAACCTCAAACGAGACTTGGAAAAATTCCAAGGAAAAAATTCATTTGCCACCGGTCCCTGGGGAAATGTGAAGGCCTATACCTATATACATACCAACGTGTGATTATAGTTTGTATACTTTTCGGTCTATTGCGTTTTCTTCGACTTACCCTGTCGTATGCAAAAAAAAAACCGTTGTATTCGACAAATATTTGCAATTTTCACACCTTTACGACATTCGCTCGGCGCGTTTCATGAATAAAAAATTCGAGAAAATCGACAAATTTTCAAAATGCGGCAAAACTATAAAGAAACAAAAAATAAACGAAAGACGAATACTTTGATGATGGTTTTTTTTTTCATTTTACAATTTAAATCGTTCGAGTAGTGTGAAGGATTTAAATTAAGAAAAAAATGGAATAACTAATGGATTTTTTGTGATAAATTTAAAAACAGGAAACATATATAGCCGAAGAAGTGAATCTTGAATTCTATGAATGAGGTTACTTTCGAATTTCTCTCGACAATCTTGTATATCTTCTTTCGTCTTGAACGCACGGTTTCAATGTCATCCTCTGATGAGTTTACTGAATGAATTTCTTGAAACCAAACACTCTTCTTCGTCCATAAATCACTAAGTTTTCCCTTTCCATATTTCTTTCATTTTCAAATTCAATGTGAAGCGAAAAAAAAAAGCTCTTACATTCTCACAATTCTTCATTGAAAACCGGCGAAATTTAAGCTTTTCTAATCAAGGAAAAGCTTCAACTTTTGGATGATACAATCTTTTAAATTTTAGCAAAGAAAATAAAGTTATTGCAAATATTTTTATATACATGGTTCTATAGTTGGAATCGACTCCCTCCGATTTGGATGAAATTTGGTCACAAGTTTGCTTTTATCATAAAACAAAGTTGTGCCAAAGGAAAAATTCAAAAAAAAATTTTTGTCGAAAAGTTATGCAAAATTTAAAATTTCACCATTTTCAGGTTTTTCAAATTTATTTTTGTAATATCTCGAAAACTATTATAGCTACAGACATGGACCAAAGTTCATTTTAAAGGGGATACTTAGAATTATAAAAAAAAAATTTTTTTTGGGTAAAATTTTGAAAAAATCAAGAATTGGGACAGTTTTGAAATTGAAAAAATCGTAAGAATCAAAAATCTTACTAATGTTAAAATATCCTGATATTTGCAAGAGGTTTTTTTTTCGAAGATATAGATTTTTGAATTTTGATTTTTTTTTTAAAGTTCGAATGATGTTATGTTAAATAATTATTTAATGTTGTTATTCTTAATAATAAAAAATAAAATTCACGTTACGATAATAAAAAAAAAAAATACAAAATTGAAATTACTTTTTAATTGTTCGTAGGAATTGTTTTAAATTCAAATTCTATGAATACTTATTTTATTAAGTCTTCTCTTTTTTCTTCTTTTCCGGTTTTTAATGTCTCATTTCTTTTTCTTAATCTGAAACAAGTTAGTTATACCTATAGATTATTTAATAATAATTGATTATTAAGTATTGACTTAAAATAAAGATGATTATTTTTTTACCATGCTTGGTTCATCATCAGTAAACTCATAAACATTCGTATTTTTTAATATTAAATCTTCATTCGAAGTTTACAAAAAAAAAAAAAAAAAATCCAAAATTCAAAAATTTATATCTTTGAAAAAAAAAACATCCTCTTGAAAAATTCAGGATATTTTAAGATTATTAAGAGTTGTTCTGTTAAAAAAATGAGCCAAAAATTTCATAGCGAGTTTTGATTTTTACGATTTTTTAAATTTCAAAATTGTCCCACTTTTTGATTTTTCAAAAATTTTACCAAAAAAATATTTTTTATAGCCCTAAGTCTTCCCTTTGAAATGAACTTTGGTCCATGTCTGTAGCTATAATAGTTTTCGAGATATTACAAAAATAAATTCGAAAAACCTGAAAATGGTAAAATTTTGAATTTTGCATAACTTTTCGAAAAATAATTTTTAATATTTTTTCCTTTGACACAACTTCGTTTTATGATAAAAGCAAACTTTTGACCAATTTCATCCCGATCGGAGGGAGTCGATTTGACATGGAATGACCCACATTAAAGTTGATGTTTTCCCTTATCAAATTTGTCTTTATATGTATTTATGTAATTCAAGTATTGGCAATAATGGCAACAAATTATCACAACCACCTCTCGAATAATTCGATGGAAATTCAGTGTCGTTAAAGTAAACCGAACCAAACCATTTACCCAACATAATAATACAAATATGCTAATAAACCCTGCAGCACATTTCTATATGAATTCAACTGAGCACGGCGATAAGCAACAAACTAGCACATAAGTAAGCAACAATTAGCTACGACGCCTAATTGACTTGCCTTGCTAAATTCGGTGCATCAAATTTGCATATCAAGTGCAACTCTGGAAAATGGCAAAAGTCATAACAAAATTCTCAACGTTTTCACATGTAAAACATGTAAAATTTTCCGACTACCTTATTATTAACAATTAAATAAATTTTATAAAAAAAAAAAAAGTATTGAATAATTTTCCAAACAAAACGCTGATCAATTTTCCTTTAACGCAGCGATAAATTATCGTGTATGACTGCCGGCACAATTGGTTTGCAAATGATGTTTATTATTCGGAATTTCAATCGCATAATATTACACACATATCCAATAATATATTAATAATAATATGTGAATAGGGGAGGTACACGACTACCAAACCATCCCCTAACATGTACCAAACGATGTAAAATTTAATATATTCGGAATTGGGCTTTTGATTTGTCCATGTCAAAATTCAAAAAACACGCTCTATTAAATAACCATTGAATTGCCGTCAAACAAAACCCGAGAAAAAAATTTTTTTAACAAAGCAACAAAAAACCGATCAGTTGGCATTGTTGCTCGAATTTCCAATACTAATTTAATTGTAGGAACAATTTTTCAAAGCTCATTTCAATGGAAATATAATTCTATAATTTATTCAATCGATTGAAATAAGTGGAGAATCAGACCACGTGTCATGTTATTTTTTTTTTTGGTATTTAATAAATGAATTTTTCGTGACTCAAAAAAATTTTTTTTTATTTAATTAAATTAAATTTATGAAATTATAAATGAAACGACGTGACACGTTTCAATCGATTTTGAGGGCATTTTATGTTGGAAAAACATTCATATTTAAATAATTTTTTAATGAATTTTCCATTAATTACAATTTTAATTATTTCTGATGGGTGATATATATTATATTATATATGTATTATACTTTATAGGGTAGAATTCATAGAACTCATATAATAATGCATAGAGCCAAAAGCCACAGGGACTGCGGGGGTTATATACGTGCAGTTATACGTTCGGGAGATGAATTAAAGATTTTAATATAATTAAAAATAAAGCTTAGTGTTTAATGGAAAATATTAATTAATTTAAGCTCAAAAAATGTATTATCCGTATTTAATTATTTCAATCTGGATTAGGCTTATAAAAAGTACCAAGTTTAATGATGGATTGGGGCAATAAAATTTTAATTTCAAAAATAAAAATTGTAAAGATTGCATTAAATTGTTGTTTTAAATTGGAGATATACAAATGTAGATTAAGTTTTTACAGCAATTTTTTTTTCGTAAGTGTCGTAATACGCAATATTGTTAGATTGACAGTGGTTTTCCATAGCCATCAAAAAATTGGGATTTTCCAAAGGAAACAACAAGTCCATTCTTATTATTTATATCCTGAGAAAAATTTACAAAATTTTTGACTTTTTTATATATAAAAAAAAAACAACAAAACTTGAATATCAACAAATGCATTTTCTGATCCAACAATGATCCTGGTGTCAATTAGTATTAATTAATTTCAAAGCCATAAAAAAGAGATGATTCCAAAGTCAAAATTTAAGTAATAAAACTTAAGAAAAAACCATTGGGAATGTCGACATTCATTATGGCATTGTATGGTTCAAGTTTATGGTCAAAAAGCAATTCCAAACGATAATTTTTTTTTTTTTTAATAATTTCTTGCAACTCTTTCTCGCACGAGACACTAACCGGTTTATCAAATTTAATTGTTCATTTTTCCGCTCCAATAGTACCCAGTAATTGATTTCCAATAAATAATTTAATTTAATTGTTGTCAATAATTTGCATTCTCTTTCCGAAAAAAAATATTAATACTAATTGAAATTCGAAACTCCCACAATAGTTTACTCCAAAAAAAAAATATAAATATATATTTGTATGTTGATGACAACAATAAAAATATTTAAATTACATGACTCGATTTTTATTCGAAAGACAAGCCGGGCATCGGGCGATTAGATTCGATTTTATGTTCATAAATTATTTCTACCTCAAGGCTTATTTTAAGTATATATATATATATATAGGGAAAGTTGACACGCTTATAAAACATGTTTTTATCGAGGCATTACACTTTTGTTGTGTCCATGTGAGAGAAATAACGCAATACGATTCGTATTCCATTGATTATTTGCCTCTTTATCGACGGAAAACTGTCCGTTTTGATAATTCACACGATCAAAAAACCCTCCTTCAATTTTGCATAATTTCAACTTGATTTCTATCCAGTCAAGTTCAAGGTATATGAGATATAGAGTTTTTCAGCAATGTCAATATTGTTTGAAGTATTTTTTTTTATTTCATTACAAACATCACAAACACGTGTAGCAGAATATCTTGAGAAAATTGGCTGGATCTAATTTGCTAATATGCTGATGTGAAAGCTCATTGAAGCTTTTTTTCGTGTATGGTTTGTAAAGGACAGGCAAGAGGTTCTAAAACTTTTAAACATCCTGAACTAAGAAGTAAAAATTACTATGATTTTTAATAACTCATTTAGTATTGTAACAAAAAGGGACAAAATCTGTCTCTCTCTTTGTGCCATGGCGGCACGTGATTGGCTGAATGACTTCTTTCTCTCTCCCACCAATGCGAATGCACTTATAGATTGTTCTAGAAACATCTAGTAGGTGATGGAACATTAACGAACAATGGAGTACATTCTAGAATGTTGGGTTGCGGATATATAAGGCGCTCAGTTCAAACCAACAGGACAGTTCTGTACGGAAGTTCAGATTTGAATTTCCGTTACAACAAAACGATTTTTATCGGATTGTTATCATTTAAGTGATTGTTTTGACAAGTGTAATTGTGTAATAAAAAGTGCATACAAGTGCAATAAAAAAAGTGGTTGTAAGTGTGAAAGTGATTATTTATTTCCAAAAGAAATTAAAAGAACGAATAACGCCATCTCAATACAGTTTTGAGACGTCACATTACAGTATTTATGTTGAATTGAAGTTTTGTATATAAATTGAAGCACAATTATGGTCCATCAGGAGTAAAGTATAAACTGCAACGTTCATAGAAATGCAGATAGAGTGCATATTTCCAACTAGAAATTTAGTTAACTACCCAATGTATACATTGGGTTCTAATAAGGTATGCCCAATACCAAATTGCAATAATTTCTTTGAAAAATCTCAAAATTTTCAGACTATTAGTTATGGATGGTAACTTAAAGGATTTCATCAAAAAAGAAAAGCAATAATCTGCCGAGTTAGGTAGAAAATAGGAACTTAAAACAATTAATTTTCGATGGTTTTTTTAAAGATATATATTCAAACTCTACTTCTTAGTGGCTCACATTTTTAGCAGCACTGGAACTTACAAAAATATATCGCGAAAAAATCGCTTTGATCTATTAAAACGTTGACTCGTTTTGACGCTTTTTAACGAATTAAATTTGGCTTGAAAGCGAATTGAATTGAAAAGATAATATTTAGTTGGGGAGAAGTTAATATAAATATTTCACGAGAAAAATAATCAGTTCGTTGACGAAGACTTTCGCCCATCTAGATTCAAGTAATTATATATTATACATAGATATAAAGAAGATATTGTAACTTATTTCACTCTTTACCCCATCTACTGAGTAATTTATCGTCAAAGGTTTTACGCTGTTAAAATATTTAAATTTAACATTTGCCATTGGATGTATGTAATGTTATATACATAAATTAGTACTATGTTTGTTTATAAATAAATTGGTTTGCGTGTGAAAATGTCTTCGATGAAAATGAAATTATTTCCGTGGGGGATACGACGATGACTAAATTCCCTCTTAAAATTCCCAAAAGAAAATTGTAAACTCCTAATTTCCTTTATAAAATTATTTTTTTTAATTATCTAAACGAGGAAAAATCTCATTAAAAACCGTTTTAATTTTTATTTTCAATCTCAATTTGTACGCAATCTTGACCCAAATACCTAAATTTAAGTCATATTATAATGTGTCTTTAATATATGTATGCAATTTTGGCTATTGCTCCAACATTAAATTAAGGTAATGGCAAGACTTGCCTCATCTTATTGTTTTGCTCTTTTGCATTTACTGTCGTTGAAGAGGAGATAATTGAATTTTAATGTTTTTAGTCTTAACATTAAATATCGCATACTTCATTGGGAAACAAGGCAATATTTCTTTGAAATATTTTAATGATACTTTGTAAGTATTTAAGTATTAGGAAAGTATTAAGATCTTAACTAGTTTAAGGGAAAAACTTTAAACTTCTTTTACTTTCAGGCGAAAGAAAATTATTCTGAAATATGCAGCTTAAACAATACACTATCCTAATAAGCCAGTAGAAGTTACAGCAAAGGGCAGGAGACCAATATTGATGATGTTGAAAATTGATAGGAGTAAAATATGAAAATGGAATAGGGTGGAAGGTACTCAAAGGGTATTTACAGCCGAAGAATCAATGACCACCTTAGAAACCCTGGAATCCTCCAGTAGGTACTTCCTTAGCTGAATTTCTGAACGAAACTGCACCTCATGTACTATTTGTAAAGCTTTATTCTAAACTAATAGATAGGACTTTCAATATCCTCTGTTTTAAATTTTATTTCATGTAACCTCTATCATTTATTTAGTAAAGTGCATTTTCATAAGTCCACAATATTGAGTTCGATGATTTCTAAGATGTCTAAATTTATTGAGCAAAAAAGTTGCATTTAGTTTTGTTTACGAAATGAAACATTAAGAATGCTATTGAAGGCTTTTGGGGATCAGGTATTGGTCGAAAAATGTTTAACAGGTGGTCAAAAAATTTCATGGTAGCAGAGAAAGTGTTAAAAAAATATAATTTATAATCGATCAAAAATACCAGCCGATGAAGACCACATTAGCAAAGTTAATCGACGAATAACCATTCGAGATCTTGTTGATATTGTTGGCATATCGTATAAATCCATAAAATCAATTTTGGACGACCATTTGAGCTTCGCCTGAATTTCTTATCGTTCATCATCTTCTAACCAAATGTATAACCCTAATCCATTGGAGGAAGAGATGGGAATAATGGAAAGACCTTAGGAATATACTTAGATACAGGAATGAAATAGAAGAAGATAAGATATAAAATAATGGATCAATTTAATCAATTTTGGACGATCATTTGAGCCTCGCCTGATTTTCTTACCGTTAATCGTCTTCTAATTTACTGCACAGTCCAAATCCATTAGAGGAAGAGATGGGAATTAGGGTAATACCTTAGGAATAAGGAATATGCTAAGCTACAGGAATGAAGTAGAAGAATATTAGATATAAAATATAAGACCTTATTAAAAACCAATATTAAATCAATACAGTACAATCGGAATAGAATACGTCACAAAATGATCAATGAGGTTTAAGCGACTTTAATTCAGAGAAAAAAAAGTATTTATTTCGGTAAAAAATAAAAAAAAATCGAATTATGTACATAACTATATTTAACTATTTTTTTTTCTTATTGGGATTTTTTTTTTTTTATAAAAACTACCAAAAAGCATAATATATGTTCAGTGATCTACGTCAAATTAATTTGCGTATTTTTTCTTTAAATGAATACCTACAAAATATTATGAACAATAGAGACTTAAAAATCATTGAAATATTAGAAAAATATATTAACTAAACTAATTTTCCTTAAAAAGTTAATCATTTAGATAAGAAACATATTTTTTATACTTAATTCTCTATTGACAATTGAATTGAAACCAATACTATTGGCCATAAAGTTTCTGACTTTTCAAATTTATTGAAATTCCACTTATTTGAATTGAATAATTGTTATCCTGATTAATTGATCAATATTTCAATTATACTTTGAATCTCTTTTCAGCGGTTAATCAAATGAAATTAATTAAATAAGAACACAATATGAATCTCATATCTGATAGAAGAATACACACACGTCAATATACGTGGCTATTAGCCAATAGGATTGCGAGATTTTCTGATGTTCATTTGTTTTGATTATTGAAAATTTGAAAATTTGAGGAAACCACTCCCAGATTCAACGCTTACGTACGATATATATGATACGTACGTAATAGCTGCATACGTACGTATACAGGTTTAACACTAGCAATTCATTAAGCACAGAAGTGGTTTTTGATTATTTTTTTTCACTATGTACTATTATTTCAAAAAATTTTTAGAAAAAGATATATTATCAGGAAATTATATAAAACTTTAAAAAAATATTTTTAGAGTATTACGAAAATTATTTCATTGTTAAGAACTTGTTTTTTTAAAGAACTCATTGATTTATATACTTGTTAATTTTTTATAAAAAAGACATTTTAAACTCCTAAATTCTTAGATTTTTTTTCACGAAAACCAATAAGAATAGAAATTTGAAACTTCCAGGATTCTTGTATTTTATTAGTACCTTCACGTCTCTTAAGTATCATTAAAATAATTTTTTCAGGGTTGATTTTTCATACTTATACCCCAAGACCCTTTTACAGAAGTTTATTGTTGTTGAAAAGTTCAGTTAAATTTATTTTGTATGAATAAGTGCCATAAAATGTTATTGAAGACTTCTTTATTATAAACATTGTTAACCAACTATCATATATAGGCATGTTTATTAACAACAATCGTTGTTAACTGGTAATGTTGCTAGGCCTTATATAGAGAAGGTTTGAATTATTTTAATGAAATAATATATAAATTAAAATTCATAAGAATCGGAGAGAAAACGGAATCTTAAGTAACTAACTTCCTTTCTTATTTGCAATTCTTCAAAAGTTATGAATTATTTTTTATTCCGAGATTTTTTTTGTTGGCTCCAATTATTGATAAGTTGGGGTATAAATAACTTTTCATTTCACAACATTAATTCTCAATTCTTTTTCATCCTATATTCACTATGAGAAGAATTGGTGTTAGTATTTCAAATTTTAATTATCATTATTATAATTGACTTAATTTAGCTCAGTGGTAAAACCCATCAAATCGGGGATAACTGGGGATAATTATGACAGTACAAATTAAATTTAGGAGTAGTATGAACGGTTTTGATACAGTAACAACCACTAAAATGCAATTTTATAAATTCATCTTTTTTGTTCCGGGAATTTCAATGATACAGATGCAATTCATTCCGGGAGATCTATTGTTGAAAATTTCGATTAAATCTTGCACCTAATCCAAATAGTAGGTACTCAAAACTGTAATTATCATATTATGATCCATGACTTTATTTAGTTACGTGGTAAAATCCATTAAATCGGAGGATAACCGAAGAAAAAATTTTCGAAAATTTTTCCGATTTTCCTTCCCTTTAAATATAAATTTAAATTTGTTGGAGCTTCCACGATTTTAATACAGTAATAACCACTAAATGCATGTAGGTATTTCATTTCGGAAGATCTATTGTTGAAAATATTGAATAAATCTTGGAATTAATCAAAATAGTTAGAGATTAATTATAGTTTGATATCACCCAAAAAAACTGACCATCGACCATGAAACAATCTTAAATAACTTACAGAAAGCTCTTCAAGAAAACATTTTGCCCAAAATTGGATCCCTCGTGAATAATAATTGACCAGAAGTGACCAGAATCCAATAATAGAAGAAATGTTGGATTTCATTAATTCATCACGAAATTTTACATGACTTAAATGATCTGGCAAAAGTTTAAGAAGCTTAATTGCAACATTTTTATCCAATCAACTCATAGTTGAGACTTTGCACCGAACGATTGTCATTTATTCAATAGTTAAAGGCTGATAAAGTAACCCAAATGGTAATTAAACAATCTAAAACGATCTAAAAGACATTATTGTATATATAATACTACTGGATGGATATTGACTACCATAAGTTTCTGCTCAGTAATCAAAACCTTATTTCGCCCAAAATTGGACCACTTGGAAATAATAATTGATCCGAAGTGGTCAAAATCCAGCAGCACAAGAAATATTGAGTTTCATTAAGATATCACGAAATTTTACTTGACTTTAATGATCTGGCAGAAGTTTTAGAAGCTTGATTGATAGATTTTTATCCATTCAACTCATAGTTTGGACTTAGCATCAAACGGTTGTCATTTTTTTTAACCATAACCAACGTGGTTGATCGTGTAAAATAGCTTTTAAGGGATACTTCGATAAAAATTTGGTTTTTGGTCTTCATTTTTCGTCAATAAAAAAAATAACAATAGCTGGAACTTTGATATTTAAAATCATACAACTAAGGTAAAAATAATAAATCTCTTTTTTCCCACCTATATATCCATACTAAGACCGATATAGCTACCAATAATTCAAATGACTAAGAAAAACAAACCGTTTTTAAACGACCCAATTTTCTTTCGAGCAAAATGAAAGTGTGGAACTCGATGATATTTAAATTCTTGTGATATTTACAAAAAAAAAGGCACAATATTTAAAACAGATATAGCGGCCATAAATAAAAGGAACACAACCAGAAAACTTGGTAAATTAATCTGAGATGATTTAGCAAAAGATTTCATTTCGATCACAATCGACTAAATATATTCTTGTACCAGCACAATGGGACGATGATTACTTTAAATAGCCTTGACATGGTCTGACAGACGACATCGTTTTGCTTGTAAAAATTAAACCGCAACTCATCATTACTTGCCATTATAATAATATTTGTGAATTTTTTTTTCTTTCACGAATTTTTAAATGTGATGAAGCGAGAAAATATATTATAGCCATTTATTTGCAGATGAGCAATGGTAAGTATAACCTTTCCAAATAATAGCGTTCGATTTATATGTCGGTTTATATTTGATTATTCAATCTGGAACAGGGAAAAATCAATGGCTATTATAAATATCATGCAAGAGTTTCATGCCTCTAACAATTATCTAAGACAATTCGTGTGCTAGACAATCGTGCTGGAAAAAAAATCATAATAACATTTGTAACAAATATAGGAATACAATTATGCAATTTAATTTTTATCATTAATTAAACGAAATTGAAGAACACTAAATTGGAAAAATCAAGGCCAAGAAAGGGACCGTTTAGATAGGTCAAAGAGCGTTGAAGCAATTTCGAAATTTTATCTGCGTTTTTTTTTCTCAGTCTTTTAGTATTAGATTACCTTTTTTTTTTGAATTTAAGTGATATTTTTAGCTTGTAAGCTCGAGGATTTGGTGACGTATCTATTAGAATGTAAGGCGTGCCACAACAATTAAAAATAAATAATGGGAAGGCTTTTGTAGCCTTCAAATAATTAGTTAAACAATTCTATTGTCGACTTGATTGTATTGATTGAGGTGTTTGTAATATTTTATTTCAATTGATGTTTTCAAGTGCAATAATAAACTAAGAATTCAATGCAAATATTTGCAAGGACAATATGATCAATCTTTATGGAATTACGATTGAAATAAACTTGAAAAATTGTAGACATTTGCATAAAGAGTATCAAAAACATTTGTTCACGTTTCATTAAATTATTTGTTTTATTTTTGATAAACTTTTTTTTGAAGCCAAACTATCTATGATGAATATTTCGAATACACAATGTGGGTTCATCAAATAAATCCACCAACGCATCGTAATATGGCAACAAAAAGTTCCTCTCTAACATCAAAATATTTTGATATTTAAAATAAACCATAATATTCCATCCATTTCCATATAATGTGCAAATGAATAATATGTCTAATGCGTGTTCCAAATAAATTTAAAAGAAACACAATCATTTTGACATTTTGAATATTAAATTAAATATCAGGCCGTTGACATCAAGCTGTGAATATTTCCATATTGTCAAACATAAACTTTATATTATATATTATACTACTACCTATTATATATCTAAATATAGATGTGGGTGTTAATTTTTTCATGCAAAAAAAAAGGCATAAAATTTTAAAATACCATTGTCCTATAAATATACTAAAAAGCTTAACCTTTTAGTTAATTCGCATATTTTTTTTTTCCTTTTTTTTGATTTAAGTTGGAAAATTGAAACAAATTATATCGCAGTTTTTTAAAACTAACATTACCACATTAGAGTTTGTAATGACTTCAGAAAAAGTTACAACTAAGTTTAATTGAAGAATTGTGTTGTCGATCTATAAACAATGGTAATGGTAATGCAATTGTGCAATTCAACCCTTATGAGAATGAAACAATAAAAAAAAAATTTCAGTGCATTTCTTCAATTCAAAAATGATTAGAAAGCTTTAATGTTTTTTATATTAAAAGTAGATAGGGTGGTGACTAAAGGTCTAATTTTACTATTCCGTATTATATTGTGAAAACCAACCCTATTAATTTGAAACATATAATGCTAACCAAGCAAACAAATATCTGGCCATATTTAATTTAATTTTTAATGGAATCATCCATATAAAAGTTTATAATTTTACATTTTTTCTAGACCTTGTAGTCGTTCTCTTTTTACCCCTACAAGGGGCAAAAAGAGACGACTAAGGAGCAAAAAGGTCTTGTATTTATTTTAAGTATCTGACAGGTGCTATGAATTTATAAGGGGCCGTTCATAAAATACGTCCCGCTAAAATAAGCTTTTTTTTACCCCCTCCTCCCCATTGTCACGCTGTGTCACACTTTCTGTGACCCCCCTAGAAATATTTCGTCATAAAACTAAGACCCCCCCCCCCGAATATGATAAATTTCAATTAAAAGTGCACAAATTTCTATATATTTAAAAACTCACACTCAGCAAGACCTCTCCCCCCTTGTATGCGAACGTATTTTATGAACGGCCCCTAGCAGTATTTTAATCAATGAAATATTTTTGGATTTTCATTTGGAAAATTTTATTACAGTCATTTTAAAAATAACATAAAATGCTTCTTTCTTTATAATAATATTGACACTAATTGTAACATAAGTAATATTTTTTATACCTTTATCTTAACTTAATCAAAATCATTGTTTCCTGGATCACAATTATAATAAACGAAGAAAACGAACCCTCGATTAAAAATACAGTTTTCTTGGGTCTATTGCTTGCAAAGATCGCATTAAATTCAACCTTCACGTGGCTGGGTAAGGAAAAGATACACGTGGACTTTTGTATCCCAATTACGTTCAAGTGTTTTTACTAGGATACAACTAGTATACTGTTTAAATTAGCTAAAAAGTAATAATAAATCCTGAAATACCACTAAATCTCATATACTTCTAAATTATATTTTAATCTAGTCAAAGCAATATTACTGCTGGAAGCCAAAAAGAATAACAATTAAAAAATTTATTTTCATAAAAATATCGAAGTACCATCGTAAATCTCCTATCTGTGATGTGGCCAGGGTGACCTCGAAGTACTTATTACATTTCCTCATCTCTACCATTATAGTTAAATAGAGCAAAATGCCATTAGTATTTTAGATACTCATGGTGGACCTTTATACCCGCAGACCTTTAAGCCCCACTCTACCCTACCAAATAAATGGTAACAATTCACCTGCTAATGTCTCTTGGGAAGGATTCACCTTTTAACTAATACAAAAAGAAAATTAAACATGAAAATGGTAGATTCGAATTTTTAAGTATAAAAAATATGTAAATTATGTAAATATATAAGGAATTATACTCTATTCTAGGTACAAGAACAAAATTTACCTTATGGACAACCTTTGAAATATATTTAAATCACTTTCAAAATAAACGACTCATTTGTCTGAAAAATTTTGATTTTTTTTTTTTGAGAAACAAATGTAAATTCCCGTCAAAGTTTCAAAAAGGATAACAATATTTGTATCATTTCTTTTAAAAAAAATATTCAGAGAAGAAATCATTAGGTACAACATTATCCTTCGGAACTTGAATTACTTTCAAACGCAATAAGATCTCCGTTTATTTTATACAAAACATTTGTTTCTAATTAACTAGTTTGATTTTAATTTTTACGTTAATTTTTCGGGAAAAATGAGTCTATGGGGTATACACTTGGTGAATTGATCCTGGAAACATGTTTTTATGATACTCTAGAAGTGGTGATACTATAAAAATACTAGAATTTAGGAACTTATGGAATTTTTTTTTATTTTTCTTAGAATTAACTAAACCAATTGAACTTAAATTTTAACACGATTAAAGGGATGTTAAAGTCTTCCTTATAAAAAATTTACAAATATAAAGCTTCATAAAATCTTCTAAAAGAAATATTTTTTTGACAATAAATTAATAATGATACCACTTTAAAAAAAATATTTTTAAGTTTAATATACTATCTTTATAGTATACGATTTTTTTCAGATTTTTTGAAAGTTTAATATTGGCTGTAAAAAAATAAAGAAAATTTAAACCACTTTTGCACTTTATGTCAATTGATCTGATTGTTTAATTTGTAGATACAAAAATATACCCAAACAAAAAAAAAATTCAGGAATACAATTACCCGTGTCAAACTTCTTTCTATACCTATATATTTTTTTCAAAAATAATTCAAAAAAATATTTTTCCAATACTATCATTAGAAGCTTAGTACCAATATTTTTTTCAATGTAGTAAACGATGAGCTCCTTACTAATTCGCGTAGAATGCTTTGGCCAGTGCAGACTAATATCTAATGATAGCACATAATCTTCAATACAAGAGCCTATTAGCCAATGGGATTGCAAGATTTCCTGATATTCATTTGTTTTGATTATTGAAATTTTAAAAATTTTACAAAGAACTTAAATTTTAATATGATTAAAGGGATGTTACTGTCTTCCTTATAAAAAATTTAACAATTAATAGCTTTATGAAATCATCCAAAAATAATATTTTTTTCACAATGAACTAATAATGGTACCACTTTAAAAAAAATATGTGTTAATTTATCATACTGTCTTTAAAGTGCACGATTTTTTTCAGATTTTTTTAAAAGTTTAATATTGACTGAAATAAAATAAATAAAAATTAAAACCACTTTTGCCTTTAATATCAATTGATTTGAATACCCAAAAAAAAAAAATAATTTCAGGAATACAGTTATCCATTTTAAACTGCTTCACATATATATTTTTTAAGAAAATAATTCAGAAAAGTAATTTTCCAATGCATTATAAGCCTATTATCAATTATATTTTCTATGCAGTAGCAATAGCGCCTTATTAATTCGTGTAGAATGCTTTGGCCAGGGCACACTAATATCTAATGATATCACACACTCTTCAATGCAAAAGCCTATTAGCCAATAGGATTGCAAGATTTCCCGATGTTCATTTGTTTTGATTATTGAAATTTTAAAAATTTAAGAAAGACCCGCCCTTAGTCAATTCATATACGATCCATTCAATACGCAATAGATATGGAACGTTTTATGCACTTAAGACATTCGTATATGCATTATAATTAAAGGGATAGATTTTAAAATACTTTAAAATAGACAACAAAAACTTAAAATTATTTTTGTTTAATTGGGAAACAAATTTCATTAAAATTAAAGGTAAATGATGTAATTATCTGAGAGTATTATTACAACCAAATGTAATAATCTAATGATCATAGTAAAAAATTGCAATAATGAGTTTTGAATTTGTCAATTTCCATGCACTAATTTTGTGAGAATATTTGGGAATAATTTTCACGTTAAACATTGTAACAAATGGATTTCCTAAGCCTGTATTTTCCATAAACCTATCGTATGGAGCCGATTCACTATATACTTATAGTCCTACTCTTTCTAATTCATTGATATAAAACGGTTACAAAATACCATAAAGGTTGTCTTTGCAGTCCTTTTCTTTAGAAAAGGCCTAATCATTGATATTTGTATGAAAAATTCGATCAAAGAACTTTCTTTTGAAATTACACAAAGCCTTATAATTAGAACCGGAAAAATTATTGTTTTCTTCTTTACTATCATCTTGACCAATTTTCCAATAGCATTTTATTTTCTATGATATTTGTCCCCCAAAGAAAAACCACCTGCAACATTGTCACATCAAATATTGAAAAAATTCAACATTTTTTCGCAAATAAAAATCAAATTACAGGCCACACTAATTCTTTTTTAACTACCAATTTGTAGGGATGAATGAAATCGAGACTATTATAATTATGAACGGTTTTCCAGTAATTTGAAACATCATATTCGTTTGATTTTTTATGAAGCATTTTTTTTTTTGCGTTTTAATTTTGTATGCACTCCAATGGGAAATAAAGCGTTGGTCTCGCTGGTATATTTTACGAGATATTATTGTGGTTAGATTATTGCATGCAATGCATAATTTTATTTTCGAAACATAATAACAAATGTGCGACAATATTATTAGTATACGTACCAACAATTTATGCCATTTATTGTTGCGTTAAAACAATAAAAAAGTATGCCTTTTTATTGCATGGCTTTTAAATGGGAAAAATGCAATTTGCTGTATGCATTTTACGATGCAACAATAATCGAGTCTTGAACTTGTAATTTAATGGTCTTTTTCAAAAGCTTCTAATTTCCAACTTAAATTCACAACACTTAAATTTTGTCTCGACGAGTAGAAGAATTTTTAAGTGCAATAATTTGGATAGGAAACTAATAATTACCATTGGTAAGGTTATGTCCTTAATATTTAAGGAAAATGCAATTTACCATCACCTTGAAAGTGTGGCATTTCGTAGGTAAATATCGTTGCGGTTCAACCACATCTTCCGCAGTTCTATTTTTTCTTTAAATTTAATTCAATTTCGGTTTTAAGAATAAAAGGTTAGTTTTCTTAAGGAAATTTAAAAAAATCGCTTTCTAAAATTCAATCAAGTATTAAAATTGTTGAACCAGGGACATATGGTTGCTGATTGTTTTTAGAAATCAAGAGGAAGATTGTTTGAAAAAAAAATAAACTTACCTTTACAAATGATTGATAAATTTTCCTTCCTGAAATCAAAAAAAAAAAAGTTTAATTTTCTTTCTACCACATGATTATTATCTAATCTTTCACAAATCTAAAACTATGTATTAAATTGTCTGATGCTTGATAGAGTAATTATCTTTAGAATTTTCCAATTGTTGCTAAATTTCATTAAAATCCAATTAGCAGATTTTAGGCCAAATATTTCTAATATATAGTGAAGAGATAACACAAAGAAACCAACCGGTAATAGTCGGTAGTTTCATTAAACTTGCATTTGATTTTATATTGTGCAAGGAAAAAGAAAATATTTAATAAATTAACTGTTGCGTTAGAATAGATCAACGATAATCGCTGACTTTTGATAAATTTCGTTTCGTCAAGAATTTTTTTCGGAGGTTGAAAGAATTTTCAATGAATAGCTATGTATTGAGTTTGGGCAATGAAATGAGAAGAACCATCAACTGGTGAACCGATTTTTTTAATATTTCGTACAATTTTTTTTGGATTTTTGCATTAAATTTGTAGCCAAATTTAAACTAAAGTACCAGAACTAACATTCTTAAGACTTTGATAAACTTTTTGGACAAAAATTAACTTTTTTTACGAATTTTTTTTATCTTTAGAGACCAATTAAACATATATCTTCCTTTCTTTAAAAATGGAATTGAAAAGTGGACCAGAAACGGTTTTGAAAAAACCACTTTTCCGTGGTGATTAGCGTTAAAAGTATTTTCCTAAAATGATATCCATGAACAGGAAGATGCTATCAATGAAGTCTTATCTATGGAATCGCAATTCGATGCACCCGATAATCGCTGGCTTTTGATAAATTTTGTTTCGTTAAGATTTTTTTCGGAGGTTGAAAGAATTTCCAATGAATCTCTTCAATGTTTTGAGTTTGATCAAAGAAATTTGATAAATCATCAACTGATGAATCGATTTTTTAACATTTCGTAAAGTTTTATTGATTTTTTGCATTAAATTCGTCACCAAATTTAAACCAAAGTACCTGAACTAACATTATTAAGACTTTGATAAACTTTTTGGGCAAAAATTAACTTTTTTTACGAATGTTTTTCATCTATAGAGACCAATTAAACACATATCTTCCTTTCCTAAATAATAGAATTGGAAATTGGACTAGAAACGGTGTTAAAGAGACCACTTTTCCATAGCGAATAGCGTTAAAAATATTTATCCAAAATGAAATCCACAACAGGAAGATATTATCAATGAGGTCTTGTCTATGGAATCCGCAATTCGATGCACCAACCAAACTGTTTACATCGAAAGAATTCAAGAGAATCATCCAGGACTTGAAGCTACTAAAACTCCAGGATTTGATCTGGTAACAGGATGCATTTGGTAGGAACTGCCAAATAAAGGCCATATGAAGTGTCCGAACGTATCAAGACGCCTCAGCTATCATTCGTAATGTTTTGGATTGCAGTCTCCGTATGCAATTGATATTTGAGGCCTTGGCACATCCCCAAAGCACAATTGCATATTGCCATATTGGTTTTATTATAGAGCCATAAACCTTCAATTTACTGGACAATACTTTGAATAAAATGTTATATACCATTGCCATGTTGTTATAGACCATGTTGACAAAACGTTAAAAATTTAGGAATTTACGTAAATAAACGGTTAAGTTCGGCAAAACATAAAAAAGAAAGCAGCTTAACAAGAATTGTGGAAAATTGTACTAGCTGATTTGTAACCGGTCGCAATTGATCATTGAAAACAAATTAGGACTTTAAAAAGCAATAATAAAACCAATTTGGACCTATGGAGTGGAACTTCGGGGCACAGCATCCAACTCAATACAATTCTCGTGGAAACAATTCAAAGATTCTTTTCCAAAGTTCTGTGGACAACAAACATTGGACAATGTTTTTCCTGGATATTGTTAATTGTGTTATTGGACATAACTAACCTACGATTGTTATAGGTATAACACATTGCAAATTTTACCAAGAGGCAAATTGGTACAAAAAAGGGTAGTTGGATATTCTAAATCTGAGCAATTTAAGATTAGTATCAGATAAAAGACTAAATCTTCGATGAAACAAGTTTTCTTAATAGAATCAATTATTGAAAAAAAAAATATTTACATATAAATCATTGATTTTGACTCATCTTTTGCGCAACACTAACGATTTTGGGCGGACAATATTAATTGTTCACATTACCTTCTATTGTATGACTAATACTGTCCTCAAAAAATAATTAAATAATATTGTTATTAGGTAATATCTTTTTCTGGTCTCCAAATATATATATATATATATATATATTAGACTGATTCAAAAAAAAAAGATAATTTTTTTTGTACTCAATTATATCAAAAATATTATTGGGAATGACAAAAAAAATCCTGTAAAAGTTTAAGCTCTTAATATGAATATTAAGAGGTGCCGCATCGAAAATTTCGATTTTCCATTTAAATAACATGGGAACAATATTCTCTTGCACTTTGAAATTTTATAGCTCACGTCGATTACAGTATTTCGGAATGACCAAGGTATATTCTTGTAGAAAATTGAACGATCTACAAAAAATATGGTCTTACAAGTTTTTGAAATATTTATTCCTTCAAAAGTTATTCGAGGTCAAAGTTGAACTAAAGAGAAATTTTAATATTTTTTCAATTTTTTGATGCAACCATCAATTTTATGAGAAAATTTTATAGGACATTTTTTGTAGAGTACTTTTTTTCCAAAACTTATCTTTATAAAAGTTGTTGATATTTTTCACAGGTTCTAAGTAATAAAAAAAATAGTTTTTATGTTAAAAATATAATAATTCACGGAATATTATTAATTCAAAACAATAAAATTACGAATATTTTCAGTTTAATGCAAATAACTTAGGACCTGTGAAAAATATCAAAAACTTTTATGGAGATAAGTTATAGGAAAAAAAGTGTTCTACAAAAAATGTCTTATAAAATTTTCTCATAAAATTGATGGTTGCGTCAAAAAATTGAAAAAATATTAAAATTTCTCTTTAGTTCAACTTTGACCTCGAATAACTTTTGAAGGAATAAATATTTCAAAAACTTGTAAGACCATATTTTTATAAATATATCAAAAACTTGTTAGAAACCTTTTTTGTAGATCGTTCCATTTTCTACAATAATATAACTTGGTCATTCCGAAATATTGTCACCAACGTGAGCTATAAAATTCCAAAGTGCAAGAGAATATTGTTCCTATGTTATTTAAATGGAAAATCGAAATTTGCGATGCGGCACCTCTTAATATTAATATTAAGAGCTTAAACTTTCACAGGATTTTTTTTTGTCATTCCCAACAATTTTGTCGATATAATTAAGAAGAAAAATTTTATCATTTTTTTTGAATCAGGAAAATATATAAATATTTTGTACAAATAAATTTTCTCGTAAAAGTCCTTGGCTTTCCAAGATTTATTTTGGAGCATAAACCTTTTCCAATTGATAAGCAAAACAATTTATTTACATATATCAAAATATTGGACATATAGCGAAGCTTTTTTGTGCTAACATTTCTATTTGAGTTTTTTTTTTTTTTTTATTTTGCCTGTCGGATTTGTCTCAAATATTTTTGTTGGCAAAACGAGTGATATTTCGGAAGTGTGTTTGGCATGCGATAAGAACGAAACGTGTCTCAGTGATCAGTGGAATTGATGGAATATCGAAGCCTCGTTACGATGTCGTTACGCCAACCGTCGAACGATAAGAGCCACCAAAAGCACAAAAGCTCGCCACCGCACCCCGTCCGTCGCCACCATCGAAAAAAGCAACTATCGAAACGATCAATTTATCATTTGCGATATTATTCGAGCAAATAGCTCCATGTTTTACGCTTGATAATTTAATTTGTGAAAATTCAATATATATGGTATAGAGTATGGAGGAAAATGTCACGGAAACATGTTTTCCCCAACTAATATTTGGTTTGGCGTATATTAAAAGTGCAAACCTTGCCGTATGTTGGTCCAAGAACAAAACTAACCGGTGAGAAGTGCCAAAGTGTTACGAAGAAGAAGAAAAAAAATAAAATAAAATGAATCGTTCGAGTATGGTCAACATTGTCACTTAGGAAACTTGAACCGAATGAGAAAAAAACTTTAAACTGTTGCATCGACTAATGTTTTCTTTACGACAAACTATAGTAAAGTACATTTATTTTATTATTGTTATCAAGAAAAGATTTTTTCTCCGCATAAAAGTTTGCTTTTTATATTGAATATAAGAGTAAGAATTCCACAATATTTTTATTAATTTTCAATGACCAAAGATGCAGTGCTTTTAGCTATTAGGTGCATAAACTAAATTTGAGGTATTAGACAAAAAATGGCGTAACAAGGATAGCTTTTAACTATATTTACATCAAAGCATTATCTTTTCCCTTCAAAAATCATTATATAGCGAATTCGCTGAAGTGGTTAATATGTTAACAAACTTTCTTTTGTGTCCACAAAATTTTACGGAAAGCACTACTCTTTTGATTCAAATTAAAGAAAAGAGCAATCGATGGACATCGATTGCTATATGAGGCATATTGGGAAACATCCTCCATCAATAAAATCATGTAAATTTTGGTTCTAGCGTTTTCAAATTGGTAATTTTGGTTCTTTTGACGAAAAACGCGAAGATACATCAGCAAAGTATAAAGACACTATGTTGGAGGAACTATCACATCAATATTCATGCCAACTTTAGAAAAATTCGTGAAAAATTTTGAAGTGAGTCAACAAGTGGTTTCCAACTTTCTGAAGGCCATGGATATGGGTTAAACTCCATTTTTTCACCTACAAAAAACTGCTCCAGAAACAAAAACGGAATAAGATTTTTGCATAGAATCGTGATAATGGACCAAAAGTGGATCCAGTTCGATAATTTAAAGGGGAAAATTGCATCAAATTCAGTGGCGAATTCAAATATACATGACAGGATGCTATTCTTGTGCATTTGGAAGCGGAGAGGCGAAATCTCGGATTCTTCTATTATGAATTACATGCTAAACTTTCAATCTTGGAATTCTTGAAAACCTTTGAAGTGAGTCAATAAGTGGTTTTCTTCTTTCTGAAGACCATGAATATGGTACAAAAATTATGAAACTTGGTTCGCAAGGACTCAAGCTAAAAGATGTCAAACTCTGTTTCTTTAAGTGCAAATAACTGGCCCAAGAACAAAAATGGAAAAATGTTTTCGCATAAAACCGTAGTGAAGACAAAAAATGGATCCAATTCGATAATTCAAAGGGAAAAATTGCATCAAAAATGCATCAAATTCAACGGCGAATTCCATTCATGGCAAGATGCTATTGGTGTGTATTTGGAAGGGGGAAGGTTAAATCGAATTAATCTATTATGAATTACCTTAACCTTATAAAACTATTACTAAGAAACGTTGCCAGCAACAATTAACCCTATTAAAAAACGCGTGTACAAATTACACGCTTTAGGAGGGAAACCTTTAAAAATGTGAGCTTGAAGGTGTTAAGACGAATGAAAAATTTCAAGGATATTTGTTGGGCTTTTTTATAATATAATATTGATACCAAGTTTAAAAGGTAGAGGCGTAAAGTAAAGAGGACTTTTGTTTAAAATTTTTACCTTTAAAATTATTCGGAAGTTTTCTCTCTTTAAGAATTCTATTTTATATAAGTCTTTCTTCCAAAGCTTCCAACACATGGTGCTTTTGTGTTTTGTGCTTAGTTCACGCCAAATTTATGGGTATTTTTTTTTTTATTTCAGAATGCCAAAAATGCAACTTTTTAAATGTTTTTGAAAATAAAAACGTAATTAAGATTCTTTTAGTTTTAAAACAGCTAAGAATTGCGATTGTGTATTAATTATTTTTTAAGATTTAAAAAATTGATCTCAATTGAATGTACATTTTGCTGCAATTAATAATACAGCTGGTCTGACAACTTATTCTTAAAATTAATGAATTATTATGTATGTCCAATGACTCAATTAATTTATTAATTGTGAGTCGGTAACAGTAGCGTAGCTACCTAGAGGCTGGGCGGGGCAGTGCCCCGGGGCCCTCGAATCATTACCAGAAATCTGGATCGAACTGAACTTTTGGAAACCCAGTTGGAAGTTCACCAAGTATGCAAAGAAATAATGAGCAAATATGAAGTGCTAAAATGCGACCTAACGGAAGTATTTACAGCAATGTTATTATTCTTTCCAATTCCTGTCACTTCTGCAGCAGCTGAAAGCTCATTTAGCATATTAAAAATAATAAAAAATTATTTAAGAAATAATATGGGCCAAACTCGACTCTGATATTTATCTCTAATGGCAATTGAAAACAAAACCGCATCAAGCCTGAAATTTAAACGAAGTCATTGATACTTTTGCGAAAACTAAAGCTAGGAAAAAATTGTAAATATAATTGGTTTTTAGTCAGTTGGTAGGCCCGACCTTTATTTAATAAACCCTTGAATCTTTTCTATTTCGTTTTATTAGCCAAACCTACACCAAGTATTAATTGTAATTTATGTTGTTACTGTTTAATATTTTTATTATCTGCCCTGCAGTGCACAAAAAAGAGCTTAAGTAGCTTAGCACTTTTAAAGTGTTTGTAAATTTCATACTTTTGTTTGATAAAACCCAATCAGTTAACATAGCAGTGGGGCCCCATTTTTTTAATTCGACCCAGGGCCTTTGGTTACCTAGCTACGCCAGTGGACGGAAATAATAAATATTTATCAATGATCTTCTTTAAATTGATATTGTAATGTAGTTTCAAAACTCACCTATTTGGGATGAGATATATTTTTTTATTAAACGCCTTTTATTTAGTTTGAATAATTTCGATTCATCATGACGATCGACTATTTATCATGACTATTACGGATAAACATATCATTTTTTTAGAGATTTTACTGTATTTATTTTTGAAACGAATAATTTTTTTTCTTCGAATTGTTTTCATCGTTTGAACATTTTGTCGTAAATCATCGTCATTAATTACGAGAAATATTGAAAAAAATATTATCAAAGACTTTTTTGTCAGAGTCTCTTACAAACTCATTTCATTGAAATCGTAGAATTTTAAATTTTTATTTTTTCCATTGTGAATTTTCTTTTCTCTATTAAAATTTGAAGCACACAAACGTAGGACGAAAAAAAAAACGGTTTTGAACGCTTTGAAGCTTTTTCAATCGCTTTTGCTAAATGTTTTACTTGAGTAGGGGGAGGGGAATAAACAGTTTGGTATATGTGTATAGTTTTATGGAATTAACTTGAACCAATGAAAAAAAATTTAAGGTCAAAAGAATCAAAGAAGAAAGTTGATGAGCATTAAAGATTTACGAGTTGATTGTTACAAATCAATTTCATGCCTTTATGACCATTTCGTTATTATTTACCAAACATGATTTTCACGCTTCAACGAGTCAAACATGAACTTAGAGAGAAAAACACCCGTTGTCATTTTAATCGGTCGGATACACATAAAACTTGCGTTTTTTTCTCATATTTTTTTTTTTTATTTTTTTTTTATTTTTGCTTTCATCCAATTATTGTACACAAAGTGAAATGGAAATGAGTGTTGCGGACAAAAAAAAAACGTGGCTTCTCAATAAAATTTCCCTTGAAAATTGATTTTTTTTTCTGTTTCCCCACTAGTGAAGTGTGAGTTCCAATTAGACATTTTCGTCGGACTAGACGAAAATCGTTTAAGGTTTCGTTTGAATATATTTTTTTTGTGCTACTCAAGTGCCACTTGAGTCAATCTTAGCTCGAAATTCTACATCAAATTAAATTGGTTTAATTGGTTCATGTTATCCCCCAGTATTAAGACGTCTACGTCAACAATTTCAACGAAATATTTTTAATTCGACACTAATCGACAGCTAGAGAAAAACGAAAAGCAAACAAAAAAAAAAAAAAATCCCAACCCGACGAATATGTCACCTAAGCCTCTTACCAAAAGAACGAGAGAAAATTTAATTGATTCAATCGAACTTTAATAACTTTTTCCATTTAATAATCACCAACAAAAAAAAAAAAAAAGTTAAAACTTTTAAGAGGAAAATTAATTTCGTTATTAGAGCAAACCGGTCTCGGGATAAAATGGATTTGGATTCGCGGAAATTTCACGTCGCTTTTTCGATTCCACTAGGAGGTTTTCACTTTGCACATAATTTGGTGTGTGGAATTTCGTACATATAATGCGATTACGATTGAAACTCAGACGAAAATAATTCGTGGTTTGAGTGACATTGTTATGGCATTAGAGCCCACATAATCTCATTACCAGGAAAAAGAGAGATCACTTTTGATTAGAAATCAACTTTGTCTTAGACATTTTCGTTTCTATTATTTTAAGCAGCTGATGGAGGATGACTTTTTTAACTCTTTTCTATAAAAAAAATAGACGATTTTAGAAAAGTTATTTTAACTAACTAATATTTTTTTTCTTATTTACAACTTTTGGCAGCATTTGCTTCTTGACAATAATTGCAATATGTTACACTTACATCACTCAAGGGTTAGTAGTGTCCAATGACACAATAACATTAAAAATTATAGTAAAACAACAGTAATAATATTCTAAATATAATTATAGTATAAATAGTGTTCTCAAATATAATAACACTAACAACTAGCATCTTTAAAATCAGTCTATCAGGTCAAGTATTGACATTTTTTGAGATGCTAAACATCCGCACTGTTATTAAGTAGATTTAAGGCAAGGTGGTTTAGATGATCATTTTAACTAACTAATATTTTTTTTCCTTTTTACAACTTTTTGCACCATTTGCTTCTTGACAATAATTGTAATATGTTACACTTACAACACTCGTGGGTCACTTGTGTCCAATGACGCAATTAACATTAAAATTATGATAAAACAACAGTAATAATATTCTAAATATGAGAGATCACTTTTGATTAAAAATCAACTTTGTATTAGACATTTTCGTTTCTATTATTTTAAGCAGCTGATGGAGGATAACCTTTTTAACTCTTTTCAATAAAAAAAAGACAATTTTAGAAAAGTTATTTTAACTAACTAATCTTTTTTTTTCTTATTTACAACTTTTTGCACCAGTTGCCTCTTGACAATAATTGCAATATGTTACACTTACAACATTCAAAGGTAAGTAGTGTCCAATGATACAATTTACATTAAAAATTATAGTAAAACAACAGTAATATTCTTCTAAATATAATTATAGTATAAATAGTGTTCTCAAATATAATAACACTAACAACTAGCATCATTAAAATCGGTCTATCAGGTCAAGTATTGCTATTACTTTGAGATGCTAAACATCCGCACTGTTATTAAATAGATTCAAGGCAAGGTGGTTTGGATGATCATTTTAACTAACTAATCTTTTTTTTTTTTTTTATTTACAACTTTTTGCACCAGTTGCCTCTTGGCAATAATTGCAATATGTTACACTTACATCACTCGTAGGTTAGTAGTGTCCAATGACGCAATTAACATTAAAAATTATAGTAAAGCAACAGTAATATTCTTCTAAATATAATTATAGTATAAATAGTATTCTCCAATATAATAACACTTACAACTAGCATCATTAAAATCGGTCAATCAGGTCAAATATTGACATTCTTTTGAGACCCTTAACATCCGTATTGTTATCATGTAGATTCAAGGCAAGGTGGTTTCCAAGTGATCACATCTTTCCCATAATCCACCTGTAGGTCGTCGTGGATTCTTACATTATTTAAGTACCATGGTGCACCAATTATGGTCCGCAGAACTTTGGATTGAAATTTTTGTATTATTTCCACGTTTGAGTTGGATGCTGTGCCCCAAAGTTCCACTCAATAGGTCCATATTGATTTTATTATTGATATGTACAGAACTAATTTGATTTCTATGGTCAACTGTGACTTGTGACCAATCAGCAAATACAACTTTCCGTATTTCTTAAACGTAACAGTTGAAAAATAGGCAAAGATACTTTATTTTAGGTACAAAATTTATTTTTTGAAATACCATCCTTGAAATATCCTTAAATCATTTTCAAAATAAACGACTCATTTGTCTGAATAGATATGAGATTTTTTTTTTTGAAAAATAAATGTAATTTTTCGTCAAATTTTCAAAAAGGATAACAATTTCGAACAATTTCTAAAAAAATTAATTACTATAGAAGAATTCTTCAAATTGAATATGTACAAGATATCTTCGTTTATTTTATAGAAAAATATTTCGTTCTAACTGAAAAGTTTGATTTTTATTTTCACGTTAATTTTTCGGGAAAAATGAACCTAGGGGAATAGGCTTGGTGAATCGGCCACGGCAAGATGTTTTAATGATATTCTTAAAGTGGTGGTACTATTGAAATACTAGGACTGAGGAACTTATGGGAATATTTTTTTCTTTTTTCTTAGAATTTACTAAACCAATTGAATTTAAATTTTAATATAATAAAAGAGTTGCTAATGTCTTCCTTATAAAAAATTAACAAACCTATAGATTTATGAAATCTACCAAAAAAATAAATATTTTTTTGATAATGAATTAATATTGGTACCATTTTAAAAAAAATATTTTTGAGTTAATCATACTGCCTTTATAGTGTACGATTTTTTTCAGATTTTTTGAAAGTTTACTATGTATTGAAAAAAAAAATAAATAAAATTTAAACCAATTTTGCGCTTAAGGTCAATTGATCTGATTGTTTAATTTGTTGATACAAAAAAATACCTCCAAAAAAAAAAAAAAAAATATCCATGTCAAACTATTATTCATACATTTTTTTTAAAAATACTTCCAGAAAGTATTTTTCCAATGCTATCATATAAGCATAATACCAGTAATAGTTTCAAGGAAGTACGCAATGAGCGCCGTATTAATTTATGTAGAATGCTTTGGCCAGTGCACACTAATAGCTAATGATAGCATACACTCTTCAATACAAAAGCCTATTAGCCAATGGGATAGCAAGATTTTCCGATGTTCATTTGTTATGATTGTTGAAATTTTAAAAATTTAAGAAAGACCCGCCCTTAATCAATTCATATACGATCCATTCAATACGCTATAGATATGGAACGTTTTATGCACTGATGACATTACACATGCATTATAGTTAAAGGGTTAGATTTAAAATACTTTAAAATAGACAACAAAAACTTAAAATTATTTTTGTTTAATTAAAAAACAGATTTTTTTAAAATTAAAGGTAAATGAAGTAATTATCTGAGAATATTATTACAATCTAATGTAATAATATAATGAAGATAGTAAAAAATTGCAATAATGAGTTTTGAATTTGTCAATTTACACGCAATATTGTTGTGAGAATATTTGGGAATAATTTTCGCATTAAACATTGTAGCAAATGGATTTACTAAGCCTATATTTTCCATAAGCCTATCGTATGGAGCCGATTCACTATATACTTATAGTCCTACTCTTTCTAATTCATTAATACAAAACGGCTACAAAATACCACAAAGGTTGTCTTTGCAGTCCTTTTCTTTAGAAAAGGCCTAATCATTGATATTTGTATGAAAAATTCGATCAAAGAACTTTCTTTTGAAATTACCCAAAGCCTTATAATTAGAACCGGAAAAATTATTGTTTTCTTCTTTAATATCGACTTGGCTTATTTTCCAATACCATTTTATTTTCTATGATATTTGTCTCCAAAGAAAAACCACCTGCAACAATGTCACATTAAATATTGAAAAAATTCAACATTTTTTCGCAAATAAAAACCAAATTACAGGCCACACGAATTCTTTTTTTAACTACCAATTTGTAGCGATGAATGAAATCGAGACTAAGTTATGGACGGTTTTCTAGGAATTTGAACCATCAGATTCGTTTGATTTTTTATGCGCCATTTTATTTGGTCTTAGTTTTGTATGCACTCCAATGGGAACTTGTATTGTTTTCAAGGAAGCCTTAAGTATAAATTTTTGGCATAGACCTACTGTAAATTATATAAAAAATGGACTGATTCATCCCTTATTTCAACAGTTTTCTTTTAAATATGGAGGCATATCATCAAGGTGTTCATTATTATTCTATAGTTAGATGGTTAAGTAGTGGCGCAATATCGAAAAGAAATCAACAATTTAATGAATGAAAAAGATATATTTAACCCAATGGCGTAGCTAGGTAACCAAGGGCCCTGGGGCAAATTAAAAAATGGGGCCCCACTGCTATGTAAACTGATTAGGTTTTATCAAATAAAAATATGAAATATACAAATACTTTAAAAATGCTAAGCTACTTAAGCTCTTTTTTGTGCACTGCAGGGCAGGTAATAAAAATATTAAACAGTACCAACATAAATTACAATTAATACTTGGTGTAGGTTTGGTTAATAAAACGAAATAGGAAAGATTCAAGGGTTTATTATATAAAGGTCAGGTCTACCAACTGACTAAATAACAATTATATTTACAATTTTTTCCTAGCTTTAGTTTTCGCAAAAGTATCAATGACTTCGTTTAAATCCAGGCTTGATGCGGTTTTGTTTTCAATTGCTATTAGCGATAAATATCGGAGTCGAGTTTGGCCCATATTATTTCTTAAATAATTTTTTATTATTTTTAATTTGCTAAATGACCTTTCAGCTGCTGCAGAAGTGACAGGAATCGTAAAGAATAATAACATAGCTATAAATACTTCCGTTAGGTCGCATTCTAGCACTCCATATTTGCTCGTTATTTCCGTACATAATTGGTGAACTTCCAACTGAATTTCCAAAAGTTCAGTTCGATCGATATTTCTGGTAAGGGTTTGAGGGCCCCCTGAGCTTGAGGGCCCCGGGGCACTGCCCCGCCTAGCTCCTAAGTAGTTACGCCACTGATTTAACCCAGAATTTAAATATCCTTAGTGCTTTCGTCAGATTTATCTCACGAGTTTAATATGGTAAATGTTAGTGTTAAAGAATAAAAGAAAACAAATTTATATCAAAAAAACTTAAAAGTTTTTGCCTTTTTACTGATTTTCTTGACTAATGATAAAAATAGAGGGCGCCAAATTTCTAGTCGGTTCCGGGCGGCATAAACCCACGCTAGAGAAATAGTTTCGCGACTTTTTTTTCTACTTAAACAATTGACTTAATCCATTTTACCTGTTAAAAACTGCCACAAATTTTACATCAAACTAAAAAATTGCATCCAAGTACTGAAGATTAAACTTTTTGTTTTCCTTCCTCGAATGTATTTAATGCAAAATCAATCGATTGATTGGTTATTAACGTTGAAAATTGAAAAAAAAAAACAACAAAAACTTTCCCGAACAAGATTTAAGTATTAAAACGCCGTTGAATATTGCAAAGTTTACTAATAAACATGGCGAGCAACGTACAAAAAGAAAGCTCCAACGAAAAGCTCTTGTTGAAACTGATGAATGATTAATGACAGGCGCGAGGTGGTTTTCTTCTATTTACTTAACAATAAGTTTATTTTGAGAAATATGCAATCAATTATGGAGCTGCTGTTGAGTGCTGGTGTGGTTCTCGAATCTTGACTCAACTTGGTTAGCTCGTGTGCTTTTAGGCAAGAATGAGCTTTCAGGGTTTCCCGAACTGTATATGTGTATGTATATGTAGGGGGCATTAATCAGTTTGTTAGTAGTGTAAAGCACATTTATACAACAATATATTTTTCGAGATATGTCGGTGTAGTTGGTACAAGAAAGCAGACTATTACTAAAAGTCTTGTTAACCAGATTACCGCATTTGTTGGGAACGGATGCAAACTGAGATTACGACAAATATAAATTTTTCCACGCCCGAGAAAACAGTGAACTTCTATTTAACCCGTCTCCCGACCAAGCATTAGCCAGGGGTTAGAAAACTTCGACTTTCGTGGCATTGTTCGTTTTATGTAGAAGACCGAAGAAAAAACGGGTTTACTCGTAAAATGAAAGAAAAAAAAAATTAGAGAAAAAATATTTGAAATAATTGTAAAATCATACCGCCTACATTCACTTCGGTCGAGTCGTGTTTAACGACCAAACGTAAACGTAATTAATATTAATTTTTGAGCCATTTGATATTTAAACTCTATATACTATCAAGTTCGTTTCATGAAAAATTGGGTAATTAATTAAATTACGAAATTTTTAAAATTTCAAAACGTTTTCCGATCTATTTTCAAAGTGTTGCGGTCTCTAATGCAATACGTTTGCTTCAAGTGATTTATATCGGTCGGTTTTCTTGAACTTGACAAATTTCTGTGGAATTAATTTGATTTTTTTGGGAATTTTTTTACAAGATTTTTTTCTTCGGGAAACAAATTTGAACATGAAAACTATTTGTAAGACATTAAATGTTTATGTTAAAGTTTGAAGACATAATTTATGACTTTCATTATCAAATGGAAAAGGTTCTATATATTCTCATTACATTAGGTTGAGTATAAGAAATTCATTATTTTAACGTGAACTTCAATATGCATCGAAAAGACAGTTACGTATCTAAAGTCAATGGTCAAAATCAATAAAATTTAAAAAAGTTACTGTTATCTATTACTATACTATAGTCTAGGCTGATTCAAAAAAAATGATGATTTTTTTTTAATTATATCAAAAATATCGTTGGGAAGGACAAAAAAAAATCCGGTGAAAGTTGAAGCTCGTAATATTAAGAGGTGCCGCATCGCAAAGTTCGATTTTCCATTTAAATAACATGGGAACAATATTCTCTTGCACTTTGAAATTTTATAGCTCACGTTGGTGACAATATTTCGGAATGACCAAGGTATATTCTTGTAGAAAATTGAACGATCTACAAAAAAGGTCTCGAACAAGTTTTTGATATATTTATTCCTTCAAAAGTTATTCGAGGTCAAAGTTGAACTAAAGAGAAATTTTAATATTTTCTAAATTTTTTGACGCAACCATCAATTTTATGAGAAAATTTTAAAGGACATTTTTATAAGAGCTATTTTTTTTCTATAACTTATCTTTATAAAAGTTTTTGATATTTTTTCAGGTAAAAAAAATAACCAAACTTTCTTAACTAAACCTATTCTTGGTTAATAGCTATTTATTACACGAAAACGTAGATTTACTTTAATATTATCAATATAATATTTCATTCAACTTTAATTGTGAATAACTTTTGAAAAAATGATTTTATGTAAAAACGTTAAGAGACCTTTTTGTAGAGCATTAAATTCCCCTTAAGAATCTATATCATTTCTATATATTTATTTCTTGGTTAGTTACAAAATTCCAAAATAAAGAAGTTAATTATAAAAAATATATCAATGTTTAAAGCTTGATTATTCGGAAACGGCGTCTGGCAAAAATTTTCAAAAAGACAATTTTTGTAGGGAATTTAATTTTCTCTAAATATATGTGAAGATAATTTTTTTTACCTTGATAGTTTGACAGCATTGACGCAAAAATGAAAGCACAAATAAGAAATCGAAATTAAAGATGATAGACCTCTTAATATTAATATTAAGGGCTCAAACCTTCCCGATATTTTTTTTTTGTCACCTTGAACTATTATTTTCGATTTACTTTTCAAAAAAAAAATTGACAATTTTTTTGGCCCAGTCTAATGCATATAATCCGATGTAAAATATTCATTAATTGTAATTTAAAGAAGATAAATATAAAAAATATATCAATGTTTAAAGCTTGATTATTCGGAAACGGCATGTCTGGCAAAAATTTTTCAAGAGACATTTTTTGTAGGAAATTTAATTTTCTATAAATATATGTGCAGCAGAATTTTTTTACCTTGATAGTTTGACAGCATTAACGCAAAAATGAAAGCACAAATAAAAAATCAAAATTAAATATGATAGACCTCTTAATATTAATATTAAGGACTCAAACCTTACCGATAATTTTTTTTTGGTCACCTTGAACAACTTTTCAGAAAAAAAAAAATAGTCGATTTTTTTGGTCCAGTCTAATGCAAAGGCATATAATCCGAAGTTTACTCATAAGTTATGAATGTGGTAAAGTTGCAACTTAAATTTGGAATAACTTCCACCAATATATTTTATTCTATCAAAAAAGGAATCATGAAATAGCTACATGGTTATACTTTAAAACTATACCTGTTGAATATGGAAACTTTCCCGTAACTTCCTCCCAAAAAAAAAAAAAAAACGAAATTAATTACGCATTGTCTCATCATTTTCGCTATTATACAATCCATAAAAATTTTACCATAAAATATTCAATCTTGAAATTTCAATATTAATTATTTTAATTCATTACAATTTATGTAAAAAATTATTTAATTGTTACATCTATTTAGCTACAATTTTCTATTATTACATCAAAAAATTATTGTTACAAACGACTGAACAAGTAGGGAAAGTTTTTCAGTACACTGGTAAGAAAGTAAAATATTTCTGTTCGATTTTTTCGGAATTTAATCAATTTAGGAAAATAGTGCTAATATTTTTTTATTTTTCACAATTAATTACAGAAGATTAATACATTTGCTGCAAATTTTATGTCCCGTTTTTCGCCATATTTATAACGGAGAACAAAGAAAATTTAATTGTTCATTATCTAATTAAATTTAATTTTTTCCAACAATCATTTCTAAATTATTTCTTTCAGTAGGTAACACATAAAAATATCCTACTAAATGTAAAGGTTAATGATTATACCAACTCTCCTATTATAAAATAAAGCTAATTGTATTTTAATAGGCTCAACAATTATCTAACACCTTGAACTACTAAATATCTCCAAGTGTTTGTTAATTAAAATTAAACAACAAACAACAGTTTCCATGTCTTCCATTTCCTTTGACTACAAATTTCAGATAACTGTGGGAAAAAATATCAGAATTATAATTTTTTTAAAAAGAAAAAAATAAAAAAAATCGGCAAATAATATTAAGCTTATAAAGTGGAAATAATAATACAATTATAATAGAAATAATTTGAATAGAAAGTACGACCGTGGTAGAATGATAATATTAAACATAGAAATTGCATTTAGTGCTTTTAAATTAGTTCTAATTAAAAAGTTCTCTTCGCCACGCAAACTTTTAACTCAACATTTAATAACCATATTTCCATCTATATTTCTGGTTTTCGTTTTAATTGTTTAAGCGTAATTTAGAATATCTAATGCGATGGAAGAATAAAAAAAAAACGGGAAAAATAGTTATATTTTTTAACGCAGTGACGTAATTTTAATGAGGGATGAAAGTTTACAGAAGCTGACTAATAAAAGCCTGGTGCCAGTTTGATTTCATTATCAATTAGTATTGTTGAGGATTTTCTCGGGTATCTTGTCAGATGAAACACCGTTTTTTACTTAAACTTGTCGTTTTGTTGCGAATGCAAATTGAATAAAGTTCCGTGAAAAATGTCTTTTTAAAATTCAGATAAATTAACAAGCAACGGAACAATTTGTATTGTTTTTGGAGCTTAAAAGCTCTGATCTTCGCCTATTGTAAAGAAGTATTAGTTTCAACCATTGGAGTAGGACACAAATTTTTAAGGGCTAAATATTAGGTTGGGGAAAAAAAATCATTATTTTTTCGATAGATATCTCTAGTCATCGATATCTTGTAAAATATCGATCGAAAAGTTTTAGATTTATGTTTATTGTCAAGGTGATAATTTGCACTACAAAAAATAATTTTGCAGTTTTTAGTTTGGTCCATTCAGTTATGAGTTACAGGCCGTTAAAAATGGATGACTACAAAAAGAAAATGCGATGCATTTATCAGGTTTTCTTTGGTAAAGGAACAAATGCAAGCCAAGCGGCTGAAGTTATATAAATATTTTATTTACTTAAGTTAAAGTCGCTTCCATTTCCCAAGTTATTAGTAACTAAAGGCTATGGTTAGATAATATAAAATAAGGTAATCCAAACCTGCAATGCATGATGGGAAATTTGTCAAGATGTGGCGCCGCCATAAGTGTGTCTAGAGTACTAATTTTTACAGTTAGCATAATTAATATTTTCATTGGCCATTAGTACCGCATTCTTAAGGTAATAACTTTTAAACCAATAGATTAAGCGAAAAATCATAAGAGCTCTTTTTTGTAGAGTATTAAATTTACAATAATCATGATGCGATTATAGTTAAATTTGATTTATTTTTGGCTGAGTTATGAAATTTTAAAAAAAAAAATCAAAATTTTCCCACGTTATTTCCATAAGAAACTTAAGTTGGGAAGCGAATTATCTCAAAGTTAATATTGAAAGCTCAAATATTCAGGGATTTTTTTTTAATCAATTTGGAAGCATTTGAATCCCTGGGAGCAAAGAAATTCGAAAAAATACCTATTAGGACCACCTTTTAAGGACCACTCTTATATATATACGAAACAAAGTCCTGTTAGTTAGATAAAAGAAGGTATTCGTTCTTACTATTAAATGAAGTGGACATAGTTCAGCACTTTGCTATAAAGTAATATAAAAGAAGGTATTCCAATCTTGCAATGCTTAATGGGAAATTTGTCAATATGTGGCGCCGCCACAAGTATGTTTATAGTACTAACTTTGAGTTAGGATAAAAGATCATAGTTTCGGTTAGTTAGTATTCTAGACACCCTTGTGGCGGCGCCACATATTGACAAATTTCCCATCAAGCATTGCAAAATTGGAATACCTTCTCTTATATTACCTTAGAGCATGGTGTTTAACTATGCCTACTACATTATATAGTAAAAATGAATACCTTCTTTTATTTATTTTTTTATTGTATAACATTAAATTTTCTTCAAGAATCTATATTTTTTATTTCTATATATTTATTTGTTCGTTGGTTACAAAATTCCAAAATAAAGAAGATAAATCTAAAAACTATATCAATGTTTAAAGCTTGATTATTCGGAAACGGCGTGTCTGACGAAAATTTTTAAAGAAACATTTTTTGTAGGGAATTTTATTTTTTATAAATATATGTGCAGATGATTTTTTTTACCTTGATAGTTTGACAGCATTGACGCAAAAATGAAAGCACAAATAAAAAATCAAAATTAAAGATGATAGACCTCTTAATATTAATATTAAGGGCTCAAACCTTCCCCCTATTTTCTTTTTGTCACCTTAAACTATTATTTTCGATATACTTTTCAAAGAAAAAATTGTCAATTTTTTTGGCCCAGACTAATGCATATAATCCGATGTAAAATATTCATTAATTGTAATTTAAAGAAGATAAATATAAAAAATATATCAATGTTTAAAGCTTGATTATTCCGAAACGGCATGTCTGGCAAAAATTTTCCAAGAGACATTTTTTGTAGGGAATTTAATTTTCTATAAATATATGTGCAGATGATTTTTTTTTTATTTTGATAGTTTGGCAGCATTGACGGAAAAATGAAAGCCCAAATAAAAAATCGAAATTGAAGATGATAGACCTCTTAACATTAATATTAAGGGTTCAAACCTTTCCGATTTTTTTTTGTCGGCTTCAACAATATTTTTGATATACTTTTCAAAAAAAAAAAAATAGTTGATTTTTTTGGCCCAGTCTAATGCATATAATCCGATGTCTAATTATTTTTCATTAATTGTAATTTTAAGTAATTCGGAAACTTAAAATAATAAAAACGATTTTTCAAATTTTTCAATGCTTAAAGATAGGGTTTAAGATCAAAATTTAGAGCATAGTCCATGAAAGATTCTAGCTATCACCAAAAATTTTCCAATCGCTAGAAAATTGAAAAAATTATTATTGTTTGCATTATTAATAGAACCTTTAAAACTACGAAAAATAACGTTTTTATGGGTTTAAGGATATTCTTCATTAATACTTCATTATTTACGAGGATTTGAACTTCACCGATTTTGTCATTTTTCTGTTGAAAAAAAAAATGAAGTTTTTTGTGATTGGCCGTTGATAGAGCAATGACAAACGTAAAATGTTCACAATTTGTTGAAAATCAAGCGAAGCGTCGAAGTATTTTACATCTTATTTTCGAGAACAAATGTCAATATCGCTGAAATATTCCATTCGAATTTTTCGTTCCATTTGCGTTTTTCCAGAGATATTTCTGAGCCGAAACGAAAAAGAGTGTATAGATATATATTGTAGGGTAAGGGTAGAGTCGGCACTGGGTATTGGGTAGGTGTAGAGGAGTTATTTCCCAAACGTATTCATCACAACTCTGCGAATACAAAATGATGTGAATATCGATTCAGATATTGCACATAATATATTTATTTTGACATTTGTGCATACATATTTCATTATTTCATCACTGCTCCATTTTGTTGTCGTCTTCATCGTATTTTTCGCCCTCAAAGACATCGATCTTGCCGTGGAAACGATGCAAAGAACCAACGATCATCGCTCGGCGCTTTCACATATCACTTGGACCGAAATCGCAGAAAAATGATCACACGATATCATGATCGATTGTTGTGCATATTTGGTTGAATCACTTTTGGTCTTTTTTTGCACTTACCAAAATACAAACTAGTGACATTTTCCTAAAATAATTGAATAGAGGAGACCGGGTACAAAAGCAACAATTTGTACTTTTACCTTGATTTCTGGCTGGATGCTATTATTGCTATTAAATGAATATAACCACATGTAAATTTAGTTTATGTTCTTCACAAAAGTAACTTGATTTATTAAATTATCGTGTGTTTTATATGAATAACATAGAGTTAAAAAAAATTGTTAGTTCTTTCAGCGGCATTTCATGGGATCGCTTTTACCGAAGATGATTATGACTCAGAATTAAACGCTCTACAAAAGTGCCCATTGCGACAAAGTCGTAACTCACACCAGTGAGGTAGTACGGGCCACTGAACCTGATTTTTCCATAAAATTCGCGTTTTTTTGCATTTATCTCGTAAATAACAAGAGCTACGGAAAAATTATAAATGAAAAACTTGTAGAGAATTTGATTTCCTACAAAAAAGTTCCTGTAGACCAAATCGCGAAGATCAATATTAAACGAGATATTAAGCCTTGAATTTAATGGAAAAATCAGGTTCAGTGGCCCGTACTACCTCACCGGTGTGAGTTACGACTTTGTCGCAATGGGCACTTTTGTAGAGCGTTTAATTCTGAGAAAAAACCATCTTCGGTAAAAGCGATCCCATGAAATGCCGCTGAGATATAGAAATTTAAAAATAAAAAATCAGAGTTTCCGTGTATTTTCAATGGGAAATCTTTACACGTCTTGATCGAGGACTTAAAATTAATATTAAGGGCTCAAACTTTCAGAGATTTTTTTTTTGGTATTTCCAACAAAATTTCACGATGGGACCAAAAAAAAAAATCACCCTAATATGAATGTACAAATATTTTAGTTTAAAAAATAAAACGCTATGTGTCCGTCATGGCGAGAATCTTGCGGGCCGCACCATGATGTCTCGCGGGGCGCATGCGGCCTGCGTGCCGCAGGTTGCCGACCCATGCTCTAGGCTATCACCTGATGGCAGCAAAACGATGTTCGCCCATTGGATAAACCTAGAAAGCATTTGTTACTTTCAACCCGCCGTTACTTTTATACCCAGTCTCCCCTACTGAATATTTGAGACCTTAGCACTACAACAATAAACGTAAAAGCTCACATATTTGGTACTTTTTTAACGAAGAAAAAAGCTCAACAGGTGTAATTAAAACTTTGTTAATTTGGTTTAATTTATCTTTGCAGAAAGTGTTTGGTAAAAATTGAATGAAATCAGAAAATAAATTTTCCTTGTTCAAATAAATATAAATAAAAACCGGGAAAATGAAATTAATCTAAATCCGTACGATCTAAAGCGGAGAGACTAAATCAAGATTTTCCCGCATGGCATGTCACATTTTCTTTTTCCCCCTGTTTTTTTTTTCCAAACACCAACGGAAAAGTTTTACAATGCAAAGTTTCCATAATCCGCCTACGAACGATCCAATGTGTAAACACATTCGATCGGAGAAAACATTTCCCAATATCGTATGTTTATGCTCGTACGTAGTACCATATATGAGGCATAAAGGTCGACAGAAGATTAGATCGACCAAGAGGAACTAATTCCCAATAGGAATAGATGGAAGAATACAAACAATATGACAACAAATTCGTTTCGTTTCGATCGAAAGGTGTTAGCGATAACATATGGAAAGCACAACTGCATTGATCCGATTACGGTTTCGTTTCTCCCGGTTTTGCGGCCTGGCCTCTAAGTCCGATTGTTCCAACAGTTTCTATCGCATCTTCCACTCATCTAAAACCTTTTAAACTAAACACTATATGGAACAAGTAAATACATTTTCCCAGGCTAACTCCAAACAACAAAACATGAAAACTTACATTTCTACATAATCAATTTTAAAAATAAAAATTACCTTGAACCATTTTTTCTTCTTTCTATTCTTGGTAATAATTGTGGCTTTGACAACGCACACCCGTACCAGGCTTTTCTTCAAACAATGGTCCGGTAATTATAAAATGGCGCGATAATTGGGGAGATTTTCAAATGAGACAAAAAATTAAACAAATGTTTTAGTTGAACAGATGAAATCGTTGAGTCATCAATGTGAGAAGATTAAAACGCGAAATTGTGTGAAAAGATTTTTTATCTAATTGAATATAATTGTTGCTGAAACGTAACCTTAACTTCCTCTATGATTTAACAATAACACTTAGTAAATTACGTTACAAATTGCTACAGTAAAACATGTTTTAATAAAAATTTTCAACAATTTTTTGTGGGCAAACAATAAATAGGTTAATCACAGACCAAAATAAGATTTTTTCGCTGACTTTGAACTGTTATACTGTGTATACAATATATAGGATATATTGCGGTCCAATTTATGTAGTATAATTTAAATTAATATAATAATATATATAAATCATACCATAAAAATAAATTTGAACAGAAGTTCAAACAAAAGTATTCGTGACGTATTGTCCAGATACGTATTTCGATTGCTAGGCAATCTTCCTCAGTGGTCATCAAGTACTTTGGATCACTCCGTAACTGCTAAAGTGACTAAACTGCTAAACTTGCGTAAGTGACCCAAACTACTTGATGACCATTGAGGAAGATTGCTTGGCAATCGAAATACGTATCTGGGCAATACGTCACATATATTTTTCTGTGAACTTCTATTCAAATTTATGTTTATGGTATGATTTTTATATATTATTATATTAAATTATACTACATAAATTGGACCGCCATATATCCTTGATATTGTATACACAATTAACCACAGACATTTATAAGTTTTCCAATACTGTTGTGCTTTTATTAATACGAAAGAAACCGGGCGAAAGAATCATTGACCAATGCAGAAGCCTTTGAAAATGGTTGATATATAAAAAATAAAATTATATAATAAGCAATAATAATTTGGCAATAAATAGTTAATAGGAATATTTGAGAACAGAAGTTAAAAAGCAAAGTTGTAGGTAATGAAAATGCCTATACAGTAGGGTGTCCGTTATTTCCCAAATTGATTTTTTTACAGCGATCGCCCCCTGAATTTTTAGTTTAAGATACAAAAAAAAATAATATCCAATACAATTAAGCTCTTAATTTCTTGATTTAACCGTGCCGGAATCATATTACTTTTACCATTTAAATAACATGGGATTATTTGACTTTTTGCTTTGATTTTTTTTTTCTCAGAAACAAATGAATGAAAAGATGTAAGGTCAAATTATTCTGACGTAAAATTTAACGCTCTACAAAAAATGTCTCTTATGAATTTTCGATTAAATCACTCCCTTAAAAGTTATTTAACTTTTTAACGACATATCAATCGACTATAGGCTCAATAAAAATGATGTTGACTACAAGTTCTAAGAAATTTTTCATAGACGGCGTCAAGTGAAATGGTAAAAATTCGAATTTTAATTGAACTTTTGTCGATAGTCTCATTAATTAGTAGGAAATTCACTTTATAGGTACAAAATATTGATGAAAGTACGAAAATTTATCCTGGATAAATTGAATTCCACGACTATAGAGAATTTAAATCTTATGTCACCTGTTTTAATTGTGAAAAAAATGATTTTTTGTTTGTTTAATTTTCTGTTCAAGCCATAAAATTAACACAAATAATCATTGGTGCTCTAATGATAATATTTTTATCTTCTCTTCCAATGATTTTATAGTTAAAAAAATAAAAATGAGCAAAAAATTGAAAATATTGCAAGATTTATATTAGGCACATGTTAAATGTTGAATAACTTTTAATGGAGTAATTTCATCGAAAATTTATAAGGGACCTTTTTTGTAGAGTGTTAAATTTTACGTGAAAATAATTTTATTTTAAATCTTTTGATCCATTTTTTTCTGAGAAAAAAAAATTAAAAGTAAAAAGCCAAATAATCCATCCAAATAATTATTTAAATGTTAAAAGTAACATGATTCCGGCAAGGTTTAATCAAGAAATTATGAGCTTAATTGTATTGGATATTTTTTTTTTGTATCTTAAACTAAAAATTCAGGGGGCGATCGCTGTAAAAAAATAAATTTGGGAAATAACGAGCACCCTACTATACAGCTGTTTTACAATTCGAGCTTTAGCTTTACACTTGTCAAGTATCTCTATAGTCTTTGAAAAGTATATGCTGGACGGAAGTTAGAAGAAAACTGCAAGAATTGTCGGATTTTCTTTGAATCAACCAAATAAAAATAGAAACCCATATCCATCAATCATTCAAACATTACCGGAAATCAACGTTTAACTTTTTAGCTTTGTGTTCCCGGACATGAGGGAAAAAATGTGCTTCCTCTTCCATATATAGGCTTAGTGATTGACTTTTTCTTCGGTAAAGATCAAAAAAGCTGGCACTTTGTTTGGTCAAGATTTATATATATATATTAAATTTCATATTTTTTGTGGAAATTGAAGAGGTGTATTTTTTGATTGTGTTTTTTTTTAAAAGAAATAAAAAATCAATCACTATGAAAATAAATTCTCCTTTTTCCCTACGATGAAAGATTAAAAAATAATTTTTGTCTGCAAATATTCTATGCACCATTTGTCCAAATTTATTCCCACAAGCTGTTTAACTTTGATTGTCCATTAATAATCCATTTTCACATTATTTCTCTAAAATATAAATGGAATAATTTCCAACTTATTAAGTTGGCAATTATTGGAATTCGCATAATATATATATAGGTATAAGACGGCTAAAAAACACTTTGAAGAAATATAAAAAAATGTGTGTTAATTAATCTAATTGTTAAAAAAAAATATGCCTTTATTCTTGCAAAAAAGCAATTTAAAAAGAATTCTCAAAACTTATTTGAAAAATTTATATCTTGAAGATAAGCTATTAATAGTACTGCAAGGGATGTCACGAATTGCTAAGGAAGGAATTTTTAATGTTCCAAGAACAAATTTTTAAATCGAATTGAAGACAAAATCTCTTACCTTCGGCCAACAGTCGTGCGGATAGGAAAATCTGAAAAATCAAAAAAAACAACATTAGCTAATATATTCATTTCTCTTTCAGCAAAAGAAGTTATCTTATTGTTAACATAACATCAACATACATCATCATAAAATTGTGCTACTTGTTCTTAAGTCATGCCCAAATAATTTATGCTCTCATAAGATCTTTTCGTGAGGTTCGTGTCACGATTTTTTGCAACTCCTTCAACAAATCATACACATACTTGTGACACGATAAGCCTCCGTTTACCATTTTTCCACCGTACAAAAAAAAAAATGGAAAAATTTTTAAGGAAGTTAATTTATAAGGAGAAAAAATTTTCTTGATAAATTCGCCTCGAGCCATACGATGTTAAATCCGGCTTTCAAATACACTTCTTCCACCATGTCCGATTAGTGATTACGATTGCTTGGTATTTATAATTTGAGACAACAACAAATTTTACAATTATTACAATTGTGCGGATGATTTTATCTCAATAAATCTTCACAATTTGCTGACGAGACTTTCTCTAGCGGCCACCGTATCCAATGCGCACTATCTATGGAAAAAATTATATTGTAAACATGTATCGGTGCTTTCTCCAGCATTCAACTTGTTTCCGACGATAATTTTTCCATAAATCTTCCAATAAAAATGCTAATGTCATGGAAACGAGCCGATTTGAGGATCGGATCAGATTTGATGCCAAAGATCGATGAGCAACAGGTCTTTAATTGAACATCCCACTAGCATTTAATTATCACTAATTGTATTGCCTACGTCACTTTACATACTTATCAAAATGATGTATGAAGAGGAAAAACGGTCAGCCATTCTTTTCTAGCTGTCTGGCGATTTTTTTGTGAATTTTTCAAGGGAAAATAAATCAAGGCTTGAGTCCTTTTCATATGTAAAGTTTCCTCAATGAAAGAATGAGGAAATGAATGAATTCGTTGAATTGGATTTGCTGGTGATGGACACACGTTTAAGATGATTTATATAAATCATTTTTATGTGGGAACACAATGGGGAGCGTTTAAATTTATTCGGGTTCCCTTCATTTTACTGCCTTTGTCCACGATGGAAATCAAACGAAAATGATAAGTGAATTTCTCGTACGAAAAGATTCGTTGAAATGTTAACGTTACATATATTAAATTATAAAATCGTTTTGAGCAATTTAAGTACTTAAAAACTTTCAAAAAACATTTTTTTTTTTAATGATTTATTGATCTCTCGGTTGTTTCGTTTAATTCCATATTTCGATATTAAATTCATTAGACAAAAGTGAAATTTCTACCGGCAACTAATATTTGGGTTAAAAATAAGAAATTTTCTGTTTCGGTAATAATCGTTTCGGATTATTTTTTTTTTTTTTTGGATGTTTTGATTTCGAAAAGAAACGATAAGTACGTGATTTATTTGTTCAAGTAATTTAATGAAAAAAAGTAAATTGAAATATCGATTTTTAGTAAATAATAATTTTCAATCTCTTTTAACAATTTTTTTAGATTAGATCAGAACTTAAGAGCGTTAAATTGGTGCACATTATTGTTTAACAATTGGTTAACAATAGTTCACAATTAGGTCCTGTCCTGGACAGCATTGATGCAAAAATGAAAGCACAAATAAAAAATCGAAATTAAACATGATAGACCTCTTAATATAAATATTAAGGGCTCAATCCATCCCGATTTTTTTTTTTTGTCCCTTGAACATTATTTTCGATATACTTTTCAAAAAAAAAATTGTCGATTTTTTTGGCCCAGTCTATCGTATACGACAGACAGGGATGGAAATATTGGTCAAAAACAACCACTTAAAAAAATTTGATGAAAATTCCACAGTGATTTAGCATTACTATTTCGCCACCCTCTATTTCCATCATAGTATACTCGCGGAAGTGAAATTTATTAGTGAACTCCCCAAAAAGTACGTACAAGTAATTTTTTTTTATTAATTGGTAGATTAAGTCCCAAATATGATTTCAACCAAAAGATTCGTCACCGAGGATTGCCGCAGGATCTGGGGGGACAAAGGAGGGTTTTTTTGGCCCAGTCTAGTATGTACATGTAGTATGCCGTTATAGATTTGAGTTAGGAATATGAATTCTTTCCGGGATAGGCTAGTGAGAAGTTGTTTCACAATTAGGTCCTGGCCGGGAGTTTTACTGTTAGGTGATTTTTCCAAGACTTTCCGGACCTCTTCGGGAGTAAACAACAGAGGAAGAGGCAATATCTGCAAAAGAATTAGAGATACCTTTGCAGATATCGCCTCTTCCTCCATTGTTCACTTCCGGAGAGGTCAAGAAAGTCTTGGAAAAATTACCTAACAATAAAACTCCCGGCCAGGACCTAATTGTGAAACAACTTCTCACTAGCCTATCCCGGAAAGGACTCATATTCCTAACTCAAATCTATAACGCCATACTACATGTACATACAAAACTGGGCCAAAAAAATGACCATTTTTTTTTTTGAAAAATATATCGAAATAATTGTTCAAGTTGACAAAAAAAAATTATCGGGATGGATTGAGCCCTTAATATTAATATTAAGAGGTCTATCATCTTTAATTTCGATTTTTAATTGTGCTTTCATTTTTGCGTCAATGCTGTTAACTCTCAAAGTAAAAAAAATCATCTGCACATATATTTATAGGAAATTAAATTCCCTACAAAAAACGTCTCTTTGAAAATTTTTGCCAGACACGCCGTTTCCAAATAATCAAGCTTCAGACATTGATATAATTTTTAGATTTATCTTCTTTATTTTGGAATTTTGTAACTAACGAACAAATCAATATATAGAAATGAACAATATAGATTCTTGAAGGGAATTTAATGTTATACAAAAAAGGTCCCTTAACGTTTTTATATAAAATCACTCTTTCGAAATTGGTTCAACTACGAAAAAAATAATAATTTAATTTTTCCTTCAATTTACTTAACTTTAATTGTTAATAACTTTTGAAAAAGTGATTTTATGTAAAAATATTAAGAAACCTTTTTTAAAGAACATTAAATTCCCTTCAAGAATCTATAATGTTCATTTCTAAACATTTATTTGTTCATTAGTTAAAAAACTCCAAAATAAAGAAGATAAATATAAAAATTATATCAATGTTAAAAGCTTGATTATTCGGAAACGGCGTGTCTGGCAAAAATTTTTAAGGATAGGTTTTTTGTAGGAAATTTAATTTTCTAAAAATATATATGCAGATGATTTTTTTACCTTTATAGTTTGACAGCATTGACGCAAAAATGAAAGCACTAATAAAAAATCGAAATTAAAGATGATAGACCTTTTAATATTAATATTAAGGGCTCAAACCTCCCCAATAATAAATATATAGAAATGAACAATATAGATTCTTCAAGTGAATTTAATGTTCTTCAAAAAAGGTCTTTTAACGTATTTTACATAAAATCATTCTTTCAAAATTGGTTCAACGAAAAAAATTATAATTTAATTTTTTCTTCACCTTTAGTTGTGAATAACTTTTGAAAAAGTGATTTTATGTAAAAACGTTAAAATACCTTTTTTGTTTAAATTCCCTTCAAGAATATATATTGTTTAATTCTATATATTTATTAGTTCGTTAGTTACAAAATTCCAAATTAAAGGAGATAAATATAAAAATTATATCAATGTTTAAAGCTTGATTATTCGGAAACGGCGTGTCTGGCACAAAATTTTCAAAGATATGTTTTTTGTAGTGAATTTAATTTTCTATAAATATATGTACAGTTTTTTTTTTACCTTGATAGTTTGACAGCATTGACGCAAAAATGAAAGCACAAATAAAAAATCGAAATTAAAGATGATAGACCTCTTAATATTAATATTAAGGGCTCAAACCGACCCGATATTTTTTTTTGTCACTTTGAATAATATTTTCGATATGCTTTTCAAAAAAAAAAAATAATCGAATTTTTTGGCCCAGTCTACTACATACAATATACTACCCTCAGAAATGGAACCACAGAGTGGTCATCTTGATTGCCAAGCTCGATAAGACGAGAAATGAATTTAGTAATTATCGGCCGATTATTCTGCTCAGTTTTCTCTCTAAAACATTAGAAAGACTTCTACTCCTAAAACTACTAGTAGGTACATCTAGAGTTCATAATCCCAAGTAACCAATTCGGTTTTAGAATTCAACGCTCCTGGCCACAACAACTCCACAGGGTAGTAGAAGAAATTTTGGATACATACGAGGAAAAGAAAATCTGCCTTGGGATATTTATCGACACCTGGACGATATCGTGTTATCCTGGCATATATCACTGGCCGAACATACTCGGTACGATATGGAGGAACTCTTCTAAAATACAAAACTGCGATGCGGAGAATCTTCCTATTAAAATTAAGAGCTCATACTTGGTGAGAATTTGTTAAGGTGTCTAGCAACCCATTTTTCCATGTCACTTGTAAAAAAAAAATAATCGATTTTTTAGACCCACCCTAATGTAGACCGTCCTTGAAATGGTTTACGCCACTCTCAAAATAAACGAGTCATGTCAATTAGCAATTGAATTTAATTTTCAGCTATTAATTGCTGCATTTATACACATAGAATTTTTTCTAGTGCTGGAAAAATTTGCACAATAATTCTTGTTAACTATATCATAATGACATATGTATTTTTATTCTTTTACTAGGAATTTAATCGATTGTCTTTCTTGTACTACAAAGCATCGATTTATGATACAACTTCGCGGTAAAAATTCCTCACAATAATAGTAAAGAAAATTGATTATTGATTAGTTCTTTGGACGAAAGTATTAATCAATTTTTTCAATGAAAATCTTAAAACTTATATGTCAGTTAAAGTTTGGATATTGAAGCTTAATAAAATCAGAATGATAAGCTTTAGCCAATTTGAATTTTTTAGGTTGTAGCTTTTTACGTCTTTCATCTAAACCCTTGATTGTATCAGCTTTTGATAAGAAAAGATTAATCAAGAAAATTATCGTCTTAAGTGAAATTGAAGAGTCGATTTCAATTTAAATCGACTAATTAAATTTTCGAGGGTAAACAGAGCGCAACACATTTTTACCGAAATGTTTCGATGAATTATGTATTTGGGGAACGAGAGAAAAAAAAAGAAGTGTTTTAATCGTAAATGACAAAAGATAAAATGTGAATATGTTTTCCATTGCCATTGTGTAAAATTTCGAGTGAATTTTTCGATTGAACACTATAAGAATGGGGGAAGTCGACCACCACGTATCGATATGATTATTATTATGATCGTGTGGCGTTGGTGTTGGCTCGGGAGCGCCCACAATGCCCGCGAGGATTGCGAATAGCCGAGGCTTCATGAAAAATGGAAATTATGACGTGGCAGAGGTACCCGCATGGGACCCTCCAAGCCAATTCTGAGGAGAATCAGCCCTCTACGATATGTACTCGTAGCGAAGTCAAGTCGACCGCGTGACTTGAATCTCGTTTCGTTCACCACTATCTATCGAAGATCCAACTCCACTCGATTTGCCCTCGATTTCGGCTCATTGCATTCAATTCGTGTCCCGCTTAACCCGAAAAGGCAGCTCGACGTTTTTCCCATCCGTTTAACATGAAAAACTAAGATATTCCACACAATTGATATCATTTTTTTTCCACCCTCAATCATTGTCGTTATATTTCAGCGGTTCTGAACAGTTTTAAAGGAAAACTTTGCCAAAAGTTTAATTTGGATTTAAACAATGGTTTTTTTAATCAAAGCTCAACTTTATTGGACATATACATCATTACAGTTGTTCTAATATTCGTGATATAAAAACATGAAATATGGGAAGAGGAATACATCCAGTGGTGCTCCGCTTACATTAGTTTATATAAAAGACATAATAGTTACATTATTTACAAGAAAGAGAAAGAGAAAGAATAAAATCAATTAATTAGGAGAGATCGGTGACATCTAGGGGGGGAGGAGCTGATGGTAGACAATTTTCTGGATCAATGGATTGGGGTGGTCCATAAAAGATTGAGGTGATAAGTGCTTTGCATAACATCTTGTACATATCCGATTTTCAGGTCTTTATGGTTACTAATGGTTACTAATGTACCACTGGGCACCAGTAATTAAACTTAAGATTCAGTTTACCACAGTTTGTACCCTTCGTATTTGGGAATCAGAAGCGGATAACAAATAGAACTACCATATTGCCAGATGGGTCTTATTAACGATCTATAGATAATTCTTTTTGTATGAATGGGTATGAATTTACTAGCAAGAAAGTGTTTTAAGGCATGCATCCGATGACGAATTCTAACATCAATTTTTTTTTTATGTGTGACTCCAATCCGAGGTAGCGAACTGAAGAAATATGTGGTATAGGTTCTTCCTGGAGCCCAAGGTAAATTTCATTACCTGTGAATTGCTTGGGTTAACTCGGATTTTCCACTTCCTACACCAGTCACTAAGTTTATCTGCGTAATTTTGAAGTATCAGATGCGTCTCCCGATAGGTTTTCTGCTTCGATAAGGTTACATTGTCATCGGGAAAGAGTGCAATTTTTAATATGTCGCTGGTTGGAAAATCACTTGCAAATATTAGGTAGAAAAAAGGCCTCAAAACACTACATTAAGCTTATGCCAAAAGTTCTGGAGTAGGAACTTTTTTGAAGAGCATTAAATTTTCTAAAAAATTCTTTCAGAACATTTTTCTGTACAATCGATAAATTATGAGTTATGATTTTTTTTTCTGTTGGACTGAGAAAAAAATACAAAACTGCGATGCGGAGGATCTTTCTATTAAAATTAAGAACTCATACTTGGTGAGAATTCTTTTAAGGTGTCTAGCAACCCATTTCTCCGTGTCACTTGTAAAAAAAATAAACGATTTTTTTGACCCACCCTAGTCTATAAAGTGATTCTTCTTCTTGTAACTAAAACAAAATAAGTTTAAGTATAAAACTGTTTTAGAAATTACTGATTTCATTTTAGTTGTTAGCAAAAACGCCAATTATTCCCTCCTCCTTAGTATCTTATGTTCCTATGGTCAAAAATGATAATACTATTGGGGTTGTTCTTGAAATGAACTTAACTCACTTTCAAAACAAACGGCGCATATGTACCTAATTCCTGCAATAATTCTAACGATCATGAATTTTTAATTCAAATATTTTCAATGTTAGATTTACACCTAAAATATCGCTTAATAAAATTTTTGTGCATTCCGTTATTGACTCTGCTTCTTCTAACTCTTAAAAACTTTCAACAATTATGATATTTACATGAAATTAATATTTTTTCTAAGCCCAAATATAAAAATTTTGATTATTTTCGAGTTTAAACTTCTTTTGCGGTGTTATGAAGAAAAAAAATCAGACTGAATTTTTAATAAAATATGCCATCTTACGGTACAGTACAAAGTAGGTAAAAGATGGCCAATTTTTGTACTTAAAAAACGTAATCAAGTCGACTAAATCGATCGCTAGCACAGGTTTTTTGATATTCGATTGGGGAAACCAACTGAAATGATCGATGACGAAGTTAAAAAGAGCCAGAAAGAGATTACAGTTGTAATAGGCATCAACAATTGTTATTTTATATTTAAAACATTAATATTGTTGAACTTTTTTAATAATTTTCATTTTTTAATAGTTCGAACCATATGTATATTAAGAATGTTATAGAGGTACAATCGATGAATAAACTACATGAAAATATAAGTTCGTAAATAATTACGTCGTATAACGTACCATGAGGCAAATAAATGGATTGATACTTAAAAAATGATCTATAGTTTAAGAAAAAATCGAAAATTTTGTCAAAAATTTTAAACAAAATAAGAAAAAACAAATTTTTGGGACTGAATATGCCTCAACTTCAACTTAATTAATCAAAATATAACTAAATTGATGCTCGTAAGCTATGAATGATGATTTTTTTAATATGATTAAGTCATAAAAAATATTTTTTCTGATTCAAGAAGTCTAATGAAGTTACGATACGTAACGAAACGTAGCTAATTTGAATATTAAATAAAAAAAAAACGATCTTAAAGAAAGCCTAGATTGTCTACTTATTTTATTCTTATTTTCAATTTTAATCAGTTTTGCTCATAAAGTCTTTTCATCCAATCATTGTTTCATATAAGCAAAAGTAAAAAATATTTTAACAAAACTTTTTTTCAAACAATTACACAAAAACAGTAAAAAATATCTTTATGAATATTTATCAATCTGCCATCAAAAGAATACTCCAATTCGAAACTCTTTTTCACAAAATTTTAATATTTCAATAAAAAAAAATGATTAAATCATAAAAAATTTAACACAATTTTTTTCTTTTGTCTTGACTTTTTGTTACATAAGCACATATTAAATCACATGTTTGTTATTTTCATCCATTTTTTTTGCTATTCAACATGGAGAAAAAAAAACTTAATTCTCTTTGAAATTTCTCAAACAAAACATGAATATAAAATAAAGTTTATGTTTTTTTTTTTCCATTTCTCGCTTTCCTTTTACATTATTATATTAAACAAGTGTTTTTAGCAACAATAAAACTACAAAACTATATGACTCCTGTTCTTGTTATAATGATTTTTCGTATGTTTGTCGGGAATAAAAGAAAACACTTAACAATTTCTTTCATACTAAATTTATGCACAGTATTTTTCCTCTAAAAAAATATATTTTGTAGTTGACATTTTCTTGGGAATATTTAGTTATTTTAATTTGGGGTAGTCTTGTATAAGTTTGTCGATTGGATTTGAGGTATAAGTGGATTAATTTAATTTAATATAAATAGTTGATAATTATAGATTAATCAATGTTCGCATGAGTGAGTCAAGCATGAAATTAATTATTCCTTGTAAGCCTCAAATGAAATCCCTTTCATTAGTCGAAATCGAACTTAGTTTGAATCTTAATTAATATTTGATCGATTTGAAGATTTCATTTGCACCGAATAAGGAATTTCAAGCAAAATTTCCGAGTCCAAAGTTCACTGATGAAGTGGTAGGATGGCCCAACGAAGTTGGGGCCTCAAGAGATTCAATAGAGATGGTTTCGAATACCGGAACAATTTTTCCTCGATTCCTAGTTGAAAACTTATTAATTGGTTTCTTTAAAAAAAATTTTTTTCTTTCAATTATTTTTTATTTGACTTACAAAATAATTTCACTTCTATTGATCACAGCAATAAATATATTATAACACTTTCAAATTTCTTCTAATTTAAATATCTATGGAGGCAAAATTTGCGCACTTTTTACTTTACATGACCAAATTGGAGCCGATAGCTAATTAGTGTAATTATTTTCGTGATTTTTTTCTCATTCGTTTTAATTCCATCTTGTTGAGTTTGCGATTTCAACACTTTCAAATCTTATGTCTTATTTAATGATTTTTATTTGAATTGAAATTATAAATTGATTCCCAAAAAAATTTGGCGAGAGATTTATCAAGATAAGAGTACAAAAAAGGGAAATTTTTGTAACTTAAACTAATGAAAGATCTGCTACGTATTTTGGTAGGTTTTGACTCTTGAGGAATAATTGGACAATCTGGAAAAATAATAAATTATTGTGTGTTACTTATGTTAACTATGGAAAGGGTGTAGATTACACTGATTCAAAAAAAAATGATGATTTTTTTTTTGTTAATAATATCGAAAATATTGTTTGTTGGGAATGACAAAAAAAAATACTGTGAAAGTTTAAGCTCTTAATATTAATATTAAGAGGTGCCGCATCGCAAATTTCGATTTTCCATTTAAATAACATGGTAATAATATTCTCTTGCACTTTGGAATTTTATAGCTCACGTTGGTGACAATATTTCGGAATGACCAAGGTATATTCTTGTAGAAAATTGAACGACCTACAAAAAAGGTCTTGTACAAGTTTTTGATATATTTATTCCTTCAAAAGTTATGCGAGGTCAAAGTTGAACTAAAGAGAAATTTTAATATTTTTTCCATTTTTGACGCAACCGTCAATTTTAAGAGAAAATTTTAAAAGACATTTTTTGTAGAACACTTTTTTTTCTATAACTTATTTCTTTAAAAGTTTTTGATATTTTTCACAGGTCTTAAGTTATTTGCATTAAACTGAAAATATTCGTCATTTTATTGTTTTAAATTAATAATATTCCCTGAATTATTATATTTTTTACAATTTTTTTTTATTTTAATTAACTAAGTTAGGACCAGTGAAAAATATCAAAAACTTTTATTGAGATAAGTTATAGGAAAAAAAGTGTTCTACAAAAAATGTTATATAAGATTTTCTCATAAACATATGGCTGCGTCAAAAAATTGAAAAAATATTAAAATTTCTCTTTAATTCAACTTTGACCTCGAATAACTTTTGAAGGAATAAATATATCGAAAACTTGCTAGAGACTTTTCTTGTAGATCGTTCAATTTTCTACAAGAATATACCTTGGTCATTCCGAAATATTGCCATCAACGTGAGCTATAAAATTCCAAAATGCAATAGAATATTGTTTCCATGTTATTTAAATGGAAAATCGAAATTTGCGATACGACATCTCTTAATATTAATATTAAGAGCTTAAACTTTCACAGGATATTTTTTTGTCATTCCCAACAATATTTTCGATATAATTAAGAAAAAAAAATCATCATTTTTTTTGAATCAGTCTAATGAATATATTATGATCCTTCAAAATCCAGAAATTGAAAAAAAAAGTATTTAATCAATTTTAAGTGAACAAAAATGGCTTCAAAGTGTTAAAATTAAAATGATTAAGTTTGGTCTAACTTTTGAATAGAATTTGCAAATAACTTTTGAACTAATAATATGTAATTGGAAAAATTGAAAAAAAATCAATAAAAATCATTGTACAACAATGAATTTTACTTTTAAAGGGAAATTACAATTGAAAAGCCCAGAATAAGTTTGTAAATAAAAAATGATTACTTTCAACCAATATTAGCTACACAACCGAACTGGATTTTTTAATTGACGTTTAAGGATCTCTACGATCTGTGTTATTTACGATTTAAAGCAAAAAATATATTTTTTTTAAATTGATAATTTTTTACTATCAGATGATATTTTTATTGTTGAAAATACTAAACTACAATAAATAGTAAACCAATTTTTAAATTACAAAGTTAAGTGAATAAAATAATTAAAAGTTGGGATTTTTTTAGAGGAAAATTGATTAGAAAATAGTGATAATTTTTTCTATAGATTTAAAGATGATAGACCTTTTAATATTTATATTAAGGGCTGAAACCTTCCCGTTTTTTTTTTGTCACTTTGATATATATTTTCGATATAATTTTAAAAAAAATAGTCGATTTTTTTGACCCAGGTATTATTGACCAGGTAATATTTATATTGCAACTGATGTACATTTCAAAATACTTCAGTAACCTGAGTAATCTATAAACCTTGGATTCCAAATATATTTCTGTGGAGTCTCCTGCTATTTCCAGTTTTATATAAAAATATATATTTGAAATGAATTTAAAATTTTTATAAACTTAATCTTCTTTAATTAGGAATTTAACATAATTGGTCCACTTTACAAGTATTAAACCTTGTTTAAGTGTTTGATATTTTACCTTTGTTCAATAAAATATTGAAACTCTTAAGCTTTGTGTTTAAAAGGAAAAAAAATAAATAAAATAAATAGAAAAGCTCCTCTTCACATCATCTCTGGTAGTGGAAGGAGGAAAAGCTTTTATCGCAGAAATAAAAACATCACCCAGCCACTTTCTCAATCAAGTGTACAGTTGACATACTCATACAATGGACCATTTTCGTACCATGTTTTTACTTCAATATTTATTTTTATTCTTTTAACGAGAAATAACCTTTTTCTTTCTCATTAAAATTTTATCGAAATATAATTTTTTGGTCAATTTTTATTATACTACCTAGTTAACTAGTGGAGAAAGTTTTAATTTTGGCGCTACTTGAAAAAAAAAATGATCAATAAAAAAATTTATGGCCACATTATCGAGAAAATTAATTGCAATTATATCATCAACACGTTTGATTATAATTTTATGTAATAATCAATCATGTTAGTTAAACGGAAGTCAGTCAAATTTTATGCGAAATTTGTATTTTTTTTTGGCGGGAAAACATATATGGCGAAATCATTTGTTTTTGATGGAACAAAAGACGAACGATGAAAACATTTGAAATGAAAGACATGAGCTTTAAAAGCTATACGCTATGTGTTATTAGTTGCTTCGTTTATTTTTATATGTTGGTTCTCTTCGATAGATCGTTTGATGGAGGAAGAAAAAAAAAGAAAAAAGGAAAAAAGAAAGATGAAAAAAGAAAAAAGAAAAATGAAGCGACGGTTAATGTTTCATATGATTTTATAGCAAGGATATATTGACATGATGTCGTTCGTTTTGTTGTATAAGTTATTTTTTTTTTTTTTTTTTTTTGATAAAATGAGTTGATATGAGAAAATAGAATTACGGGAAATGGAGGAAAAAAGCACCGAGGAAATGTAAATGAAAAATTCAAGAGGAATTGATGAGAGATAAGGACTCGAGAAGAGAGCTCATCATTGACCTATTTTTGCAAAATGAAACCACCCCCACCCCCCTGCTCTGATAATTACTTAATAAACAAAGTATGCAAAGAAAATGTAAATTTGATCAAACAAAAAAGATTTTTTTTCCTTTATAAATCAGTGAATTAAAAGAATTTCATTTGAACAAAATTTTTCATTTTTTTTTTATTTGTATTCCTTTGGATATTTTAATTTTTTTGCAAACATTCGCATGGATATTTTGAAGCAATTGTGTTAATTGAAACTTAATGCTTGATGAGTTTGCCGAAATGAAATGAAAGGTTTTTATTTGATTTGTAAAACCGAACCGAAAATTCCATCACTCGTACATTATACACCAACGTTTGTAAGTACCATTACATATGCATATGGCAAAACAAATATTTATATTTGCAAAAAATTCAAATGACCAATGTTTATTTTCCATTTAGATAAAATTAAAATTAATAATAAAAATTCTTTTAACTGCTTATTACTAATATATTAATCAATGAAGCATTTAATTACATCATAAACATAATTTGAATGTTTACATTTTTTGCAGCCAAAAATATATTGAATTTGTAAAATGTATCTTTTTTTGCTCCGTCAAGCAAAGTTCAACTTAATTGATGTGATAGATACAAAGTTACACACAGTGCCATTTTGCATACTTTGCCTTTCAATTGTATAAATTTAAATAAAACTTGTATATTTTTGCATTCGTTTCGGCCATTTAAATAAATATTTTGTGCTGCTTGTAAGCAATGCTGTTCGCATGCATAATTGAAAGCAGTGGAATTTCAGATTTTATAAAAAAAAAAAACGACAAAAAAAAATGCAGAAAATAGGAATTTTAATAAAGAAATTTTTCCAAATGAAATTCTTTTGTTAAATAAAATGAAAATTGTAAATTTTCGGTTTCTATATTTACAAGTTAAATGTTGTACATAGTACCATGTGTTTGGAAAGCTTTAACCAGTGTTTTTCAAATATTTGTAAATTAATGATTTACAATGTTTAAAATAATATTATTTATTTTTAGTAGGATAGTAGACTTAAAAGATATAAACCCATATACTAATTTATTAATTTAGCGACATTTCGGTCCTTTATTTGACCTTCCTCAGGCTTCTTAATATGAAGTACACAATATACATATCAATGTACTTCATATTAAGAAGCCTGATGAAGGTAAAATAAAGGACCGAAACGTCGCTAAATTAATAATAGGTATATGGATTTACATCATTTAAGTCCACTATCCTACTAAAAATAAATAATAGTATGTAAATTATAGACACAACCAATTTATCGATAATGTTTTAAATATTTGTATTTTTCATTAAGCTGGACCAAAGATGGGATATTTTTTTGAAATGACTTCTTAAAAATATTCGTCGGAATACAAAGCAAATATTGTGTAATTTTGGCCTCTAAATATTTATATTAAGAGATCTATTATAGCAATTTTTGATTTTTCAACCCAAAGCAAATTTTTTATAAATTCTTTTGAACCATCGATTAAGAAGAATTGAACAAGATTTATTATTTATACAGAATTTGTATTGCTTAAAAAGTATATATAAAAAGTATTTGCTTTAAAAGTATATGCTTAAAAAATATTTATAAAGAAAATGGACTACTCTACAAAAAAAGGCATGATTGTAAATTTTGGTCAGAATAACCGTTTCCTAATAATTAAGTCTTGAGCATTGATTTGTTTTTACGATATCGTCGACCTAAGTAATAAACTGATAATTGATTAATAACTTTTAAGTTTAGAAGTTTCAAAATATAATAAAAAACGTAAACCTATTATCTAAAAAAATCATTCAATTTCTTCCTTCTTCTGTAAAAACAGTTAAAAGGCACTTCGAAGTTTAATACTTTAGGTCAATGGTTTTTGTAACTTTGGAATTTTGAAACTTATGACCAAATTAATATTAAGAGCAAAATTTGTAAATACGCTAAAAGAAAATGCTTTGCAAAAAATTCTGTTTTTATGTTAATTTTTGTAAAAGTTGTTTTATTAATATGAAACGCTAAATAAAATTTTCAATCGGATAAAGAAAAATACCTTTTTGCAAAAAACGGAGTCAAAAAAAATGATGATTTTTTTTTCTTAATTATATCGAAAATATTGTTGGGAATAAAAAAAAATCCTGTGAAAGTTTAAGCTCTTAATATTAAGAGGTCGAGGATCGCAAATTTTGATTTTCCATTTAAATAACATGGGAACAATATTCTCTTCCACTTTGCAATTTTATAGCTCACGTTGGTGACAATATTTCGGAATGACCAAAGGTATATTCTTGTAGAAAATTGAACGATCTACAAAAAAGTTCATGCACAAGTTTTTGATATATTAATTCCTTCAAAAGTTATTCGAGATCAAAGTAGAACTAAAGAGGAATTTAAATATTTTTTTCAATTTGTTGACGCAACCATAAATTTTATGAGAAAATTTTATAGGACAATTTTTGTAGAGCACTTTTTTTTCTATAACTTATCTTTATAAAAGTTTTGGTATTTTTCACAGGTCCTATGTTATTTGCATTAAACTGAAAATTCCCTGAATTATTATATTGTTAACATATTTTTTTTTTATTTTAATTAAATAACTTAGGGCCTGTGAAAATATCAAAAACTTTTATAGTGATAAGTTATAGGAAACAAAGTGCTCTACAAAAAATGTCTTATAAAATTTTCTCATAAAATTGATGGTTGCGTCAAAAAATTGAAAAAATATTAAAATTTCTCTTTAGTTTAACTTTAACCTCGAATAACGAGCAATTACGCATGTGCTCAATCGGGAAACTTCTGCTCTATGTAAAAATTGAACACAGCCAACTATAAGGAGAGCTTTGGATTTAGAAGCTTGGTTTAGTACACACATTTCTCTTTTTTTCTTCTCTAATATATTTCGAACAAACCAATTATTTATCTAAATATATTCCTAAGTATAAATGTACTCATTAGTTTCGGTTTCTTTAAGGGTTTCCTTAAAAAATGCTTCAATATTTTTTGATCCAAGTATTGTCCAGTAATAGCTACTCCTTTTTCCCATCACTCGAGCAGTATAAAGATTCACTCAAAACAGAAATCCACATTCCTTGAGATGATTCAGGAATTGATCTAATTTTAAGCATCATTATAAGATTTGAATTTCTGCTCAGTAGGCCATGGTTCATGGATCAAAATAAGTAATAATGGTACAGGACAATATGTCTTGAATAAAGTGGGTAGGATCAGACATCCTATTTAAGCAAGGCTTATAAAATATACAGGTGGCCTCATAGTGGCTACGTGATGGATACGTGACGTATCCAGAAGAAACTCGTATATATCTTCAGACTGATCAATTTCAAAATTCTTCGTATGACGTCATTTTTTTTTTCTAATGGAGCAACCTGTGTAATTTACAAACCTTGCTATTAAAGTGCCTTCAATGATTTCTTAACGACTTTTGCGAGATGTGGCCAAGTGTTGTCCTGCTGAAAGACTTGCCACGTCTGCTGGTATACTGAGGCCATTTGAAATCAAATTCTCAACTCAATTGCAATAATTATTGTTAGTAATGTTATGCAGTACTGGTTGCATTAGGTTTGAGTAACTTAGAATCGATAACTCCAGTCCAATCCCTCCAAATGCACAGCAACTACTTATTGCCAAAAGTATTCGATTTGGTCGTTGAAAATGATACATTCCTGGGTTTATTCTACGATTTTATCCCTTTTAAATAATCAAATTGGATCCACTTTTTGTTCCTCGAAATAGTTCTATTCGAAAGCATCTCCCGTTTTTGGTTTTGGAGTAGTTATTTGCACGTGAAAAAACGACGTTTGACGTCTCTTAATTTAAGTTAATGTGGAATCCAGTTTCCCTAGTTTTTCACCATATTCATGATCTCCCAATGGATGAAAACCCCTTGATCCACTTCCAATGTTTCCTCGAACTCTTCTTGAATTTGGCATGAATCTCAATCCAATAATTCCACCAACTTAGCATCTTCAAATTTTACGGATAGTTCATCGTATTTTTAGTCCCTGATATCAAATTTACCACTTTTAAAATGCCGGAAAGGAACACATTTTCTATATACTTTCCTCAACAATCGATATCCATCGATAAAATTAAAAATTGCGCTTCGCGCAAATTGCGTATTGTGGGCAAAAAATTGGCATAGTTTTAGTCCAAAAAAAGAAAAAGATATCGATTTGACAAAAATATTGTTTACAGTTATTCCTCACTACCGGAATAACCCGGAACAAGGAATAAAATAAAGCACCATTGTACAAGATAGGACATTGTATAAGCTCCGATTGATTGATAAAATGCAAGTAGAGCTTTTTGTAAAGCTTGTTATTTTGTTGCGAAGCAACTGAGAATATTATCGATAATTATGCACAAAAAGTAATCCAATTTATTCCGGAAGGACTCCAATACTGGTTGGCTTGTCCTATTTGTGTTTAGTTTATGCGACATGAATTTAATCCCGAAAATTTTCATTAGACCCGCAAGCAATTGATTCCCCGAACAATTTCCCGACAATCGTATCGCTTATTTTCGGTTGAGTTTTCATGGTGCTCCATGTATATTAAGTGACGTGCATTAGGCGTCGCGGTGGCACTTTAAACGGTTTCAATCATTCGGACGAGGTTTGAAAATCGACTACGACGAAGACATGGGCGTTGTGTTGTGCTGGTGATGAAAGCTCCTGTGTGGGTCGTTAAAGTGAGTGCCACTTGAAGGGTACTTGAGGGACTCACCACAACCGTACACTTCGGCGGGTGGAAGACATTTTCACCACCGCTGCCGCCGCCACCACATCCTCAGGCGCCATCCACCGCACCAACCGACACTTTCTATTTGTCATTCGATCCATCCACCGGTTGAACCGCATGCTTTTCGGGGGAAAACAAAACGAAATTTTCACGTGCCAAGATTACAGACCAAAGATTTTCAGCTTAACAATCCCAACCCTTAAAGTATGTGACATTTACAAACGAGCTTTTGACAACTAGTAGGTAGATGCATTTCAATTAAACAGCGCCAATAAGAAATACGTATTCTTTTTAAGAAAATTGAAGACTTAAATGCAGTGATGCACATGTACCAATGTACATGCATCCTTGCAATTGTATGGGGATTATTTAAATTTGTAAAGCTCCAGATTTTCTGTCATGTCTGCATTGGATAGAATATCGCTGGTGTGGCATTCAAAGCAATGGCTTAGAGTTTAGACTTGGAGCTTTTTTCAGTGGATAGTGGATACATAATATCCGTGGGTTTGGCTTCGTAGATGATAAGATTTTGCTTCCACTAGGATCAATTCAATATTGTGCATGTGCATTTGCATTCAACGCTTCGAGGCTGAAGCTTGACCAAAATACAAATATATCGGTTTTCACTTGTCCAAAAGCTTTCATTTGACTTGACCTATTCTGACTTATTATTTTTATCAAGCAGGTTACAAAGAAAAATATATTTTGAAACTATTTTTCTGTTGAAGTAATTATTTAAAATGGAAACATTTATACACAAGGCTGTAAAAAAAATTAGAGCTTTTTTGTTTTTTTTGCGTAATTCGTATGTTTTCGCTAGTGCTAAATCCGAAAAAGACTTTAATTTTGTTATAGGACGCCACGTTTTCTAACAATAAGATATCTGACAAGTTATCATCTTAAAATAAAAGAATTTTTTTTTTCAAATAAATTGCACAATCTGCATAGGATTGCAATAAGTGCATTCAATCCATAGACAATAGGGTGTCCGTTATATCCCAAATTGATTATTTTACAGCGATGGCCCCCTGAATTTTTAGTTTAAGATATAAAATAAATTATCCAATACAATTAAGCTTTTAATTTCTTGATTAAACCATGCGGAAATCATGTTACTTTTACCATTTAAATAACATGGGATTATTTGACATTTTACTTTTAATTTTTTTTTTCTCAGAAACAAATGGATCAAAAGATTTAAGATTAAATTATTCTGACGTAAAATTTAACGCTCTACAAAAAAGGTCTCTTATGAATTTTCGATAAAATCGCTCTTTTAAAATTTATTAACAATAAAATTATAAACAATTAAATTGAATCTATTTATTTATGAATTTAAGTTAGCAGAAAAAGCCCATTTTTAATAATGAAATTGTATGTTTTCCTAAGTAATCTTACGTTTTGGAATTTTATGTATTTTTTTAGTTTTCAGAACACCTAAATACATAGAAATTAGTTAAAAACATCCAGATATATGTTTCTACAATATATAGAATATGTTGTGGTCCAATTTATGTAGTATAATTTAATATAATAATATATCAAAATCATACCATAAACACAAATTTGAACAAAAGTTCAAACAAAAATATTCGTGACGTATTGCCCAGATACGTATTTCGATTTCCAAGCAATCTTCCTCAGTGGTCATCAAGTAGTTTGGATCATTCCGTAACTGCTTTCATAAAGCTTTCACAAATCAGTTACGGAGTGATCCAAACTACTTGATGACCACTGAGAAAGATTGCTTGGCAATCGAAATACGTATCTGGGCAATACGTCACGAATATTTTTGTTTGAACTTTTGTTCAAATTTGTGTTTATGGTATGATTTTTATGTATTATTATATTAAATTATACTTCATAAATTGGACCGCAATATATTCTATATTTTATATAAACAGTATAACTGTTCAAAGTCAACGGAAAAAATCTTATATGATTATATCCAGACTGCATTTTTGTTGCACACATTCATCCACCAAATTGCATCCTTTTCCTTCAAATTAACTTCATTAAGTTTCGACTCCATAAAACTATGAAAATATGCAAGCAATCTTCAACAAGATTTTGCCAAAAAATTTGCAATGACTCTCTTGGAAAATCATAACTTTTATTTCTACTAAAATCACAATACTTTATAAAGAGATAACATTAAAACTGAGTTTAACTCGTGAACTATAGATTGTCTGGAAAATTTTTACCAATTTTTGTTAAAAAGTATAAGAATAAGTCCAAGTTTTCTGCTGCTAAGTCTTAAAAAAGTTTCTTAAAAGATGAAAATTAAAAAAAAAATATTAACAATTTTTCCAAACTTTCCCGATCACCTGTTTACTATCAACAACCTGCCCAATATTCCACTTGATTCCTCATTTTTCGGTAATCAAAAACAACACTGTCGATTTCTATCTTTTACTATTAAAACACGATGAAATAATTCCATTTTTTGTCCCCCGCCACTGAAAGTATTTGAAGTGAGATATTGAGAGTACGTTTTTACTTTCTTTGTTGCCAGTGAAGACAATCCGTCATTTAGTGAGTCATTGTATGAGATCTGGAAGATTTTATCTGTTAAATTGAATCACGTCTCTTTTGTAAACTTTTTGTGTTTATGTAAGTTTTATATAGTTATTTACAGTGACAGAGAAGAATCAATATGTTTGGTACTTGGAAAAAAGAAATCAATCAAGTCGATTGGATTTCAACTTTGCAAGATTCACAGATTCTCCGATATATATGTATATGTATATGGCTACAGATGCGGAGATTAAGAGATTGTGCTTGGAAAACAATCATTGGAAATTTGAAAAAAATGGGCAATTTTATTATTCTTGTTAATTTTTATGTTTAAAAGGACAATTTTTTCAATGATTTTACTTGCAACTTTACCTGGATGGCACAGTCTTTTAAATAAACGATAATTTTTATTTCTTTCTTAACACTTTTCTAATGAAATTCCTAAATTAATTTGCATTTCAATTTTCTACTTAAAGATTGTTTAAACCAAAAAAAAATCAGTTTCCAATACCGCAAATATGGAGTAAAGATACAAGGAATCCGATTTCCATAGGCTTTTTCCCAATATTCATGTATGGTACATAATAACAGATCCTGATCATAGTTCACTTTTTTGCCACTAGCATCGCATGTTTTTAGATAGAACGTATGATTTTAAGAATGCATAATGAGAAATATGTAGAGTCCAATCGAAACTAATTTTTTCGGTCGAAACCGGGGACCCGAAATTAACCACTTTTTCTGTATCGAAAATGGTATTTCGATATTTGACGACTTTCTCCTACTTCTACTGAATTGACTGAAGAATATGTGATTCCAACTGGATTGAGCAACAGTCGCATATTGCTCGACCCATTTCCGAAATTCTCAGGGCAAATTTCCGGGTCACCTAGTCTCTCGTTTTGGTGATTTCCCTGGCCGGCAAGATCTCCCGATTTAACCGTTCTTGACTTCTTTTTGTAGGGTTTCTTGAAGTCACAAGTCCATATCGATAAGTCTAAGGCTTTTGGAGCCCTCAAAAAAAAATAGCAGTCAGGTATTTGATGACATTCTCCTACTTCAACTGAATTGACTGAAGAAAATGTGGTTCCAACAGGATTGAACAATAGCCGTATACTACTTGACCCACTATCAAAATTTTCAGGGCATATTTCCGGGTCATCTAATCTCTTATTTTGATGATTTCCTCTGGCCCGCAAGATCGCCCGATTTAACCATTCTAGACTTCTTTTTATAGAATTTCTTGAAGTCACAAGTCTATATTGACAAGCTTAAGATTCTTGGAGCCTTCAAAAAAAAATATCAATCAGGTATTTGACGACTTTCTCCTACTTCAACTGAGTTGACTGAAGAAAATGTGGTTGCAACAGGATTAAGCAACAGCCGCATATTGCTCGACCCATTTCTGAAATTCTCAGGGAAAATTTCTGGGTCACCTAATCTCTTGTTTTGGGGATTTCCACTAGCCGGCAAGATCATCCGATTAAACAGTTCTCGACTTTTTTTTGTAGGGTTTATTGAAGTCACAAGTCTATATAGACAAACCTTAGACTCTTTAAACCCTCAAAAAAAATATCAGTCAGGAATGCGAAAACCTATCGCCGAAATTTTCAGCAAAAGTGATAGAAAATGCCATAAATCGAGCTCCTATGGTTATCAATTTTAGTAACAACCATTTGACTAATATCATTTTTTCGATTAACCGAAAAAAAAATTAAACATCAAATAAGCACAATCGAAAAGCATACCTAAAGTTTGCATTTATTTAAAAAATTCAGCAAACAACCACGGATGGCAACTTGTGCATCAACTTATACAAATGCAAAGCTGGCATCTATATATTTTGCCTTTCTTTTTAAATATTTTAAATAAATAAGACAAAATCTCTGTGAAATCTCTCGGTTTTGTTGGCGCGAGAAAATAAAAATGCTTACGTTACGATTCTTTGTTTGTGAAATATAAATGTTAAGTTTTGGTTGTATAAGTGTGTATATGTATGTGTTTTTTCCCCTTTAGAATATATAAATTATTAAACAGGATGTAAAAAAGGCGAGAGAAATATATGCATTTACATGGCGGCTTAGACACCGACTACTTTCCCTGATAAATTTCCACGTTAACAACAGAAACTTGAGACTGAAAATGCACGAATTTCTTGTTTGTTTTCGACCATTTTTAAGACATTTTTTTTTTTAATTGTTGTATTTTAAGTCACGCTATTGGTTCCGTGTAAATAATGTCGAATGTCATCAATCGTTTCCTGGTGTGCATGACAATTGATTTGGCCGACAACAATAGGTTTATTGCTAAATTGGCGCGAAGACCAAGCAAATTCAATCATTCGGCTACCGTTGAAGATTGGTTAATATAGGGCCAAACCTACACGAAGCCTATTGTTGGCAATTAGAAGAAAAAAAAGATCATATTAAGCCTCAAATCAATGTCAATAGAATGTATGTGGGACCTGATTATGCGAGAGGCCTCCCGCTGGTATTATTCACTTGAAATTAATTATACAATTCTCTATGTGTTGCGATTTACACATGCTCAACTGAACTTTCTCCTCTTCATTTCTATTCACACGTAAGATTGACTGCCTATGGAAGTTGGTAGTTTTTTTTTGCTTTATCTAACGACTTGATTGTAATCGGAGCCTATCATTACAATGGCAATATGTGACTCAATATGTCAAAACAAGAATTTCAATAATTTCAATTTTGATACGATTAAGTATAGTCGATTGGCAATGGGTGGGAAATATAAGGAAGTAGTTTGTGAGATTAGATGAATTATTCGGTGAGATTATTCCCCCAAAAAAAAAAGGTATTGAAAGACTTATACGGAATAATCAATGAAGTTAGATTTGAATAAAATATTTTCCGTGATTAATTTATTTTGGAGAAAACTTGGTCGGAAAAGAATTTCAATATGTTTTTTTCAAAAAATAAATAGAATTTTCTTATCTTTTCCGAAAATCGTTCTCCAATTTCCATTTTATCATTATGTGAAAAAATCATATTATTTTTTCACATTTAACATACATAAACTATCCTGATAATTAAGCTTTATAATGTGAGTTGGTTTGTAAATATAAAAAATTAAAATCTAATTCATTTACGCATAGGACTTCACGTGAAAGTTACGGTAACAAGACTATAGGCTATGGTCAACTTTAATGCAAGCATGGTTTTTACACAGTTAAAGGGAGTATATGCCCAGAACCCAAAGTTTGGAGTACATAATATTCCGTTATTTTAATTAACGACAAAAAAATAAATAAAGTTAATGACATTCATTGTCATACTTATGCAGCTTTGCTAGATATTAAAGCTTTTACACTACCACATTTAATATCAAAAGTATTAATCGTTTTCATATGTACATTTGAAATTAATAAATATGCCTTAGCATTACTCATGTGGACTAGACTGATTCAAAAAAAAATATGATTTTTTTTTCTTAATTAAATCGAAAATATTGTTGGGAATGACAAATAAAAATCCTGTGAAAGTTTAAGCTCTTAATATTAATATTAAGAGGTGCCGCATCGCAAATTTCGATTTTCCATTTAAATAAGATGGGAACAATATTCTCTTGCACTTTGGAATTTTATAGCTCACGTTGGTGACAATATTTTGGAATTACCAAGGTATATTCTTCTAGAAAATTGAACAATCTACAAAAAAGGTCTTGTACAAGTTTTTGATATATTTATTCCTTCAAAAGTTATTCGAGGTCAAAGATGAACTAAAGAGAAATTTTAATATTTTTTTCAATTTTGTGACACAACAATCAATTTTATGAGAAAATTTTATAAGACATTTTTTGTAGAGCACTTTTTTTCTATAACTTATCTTTATGAAAGTTTTTGATATTTTTTTCAGATTCTAAATATAAAAAAAAATATGTTAAAAATATAATAATTCAGGGAATATTATTAATTTAAAACAAAAAAATTACGAATATTTTCAGTTTAGTGCCAATAACTTACAACCAGTGAAAAATATCAAATATTTTTATAAGTTATAGAAAAAAAAGTGCTTTACAAAAAATGCCCTATAAAATTTTCTCATAAAATTGATGGTTGCGTCAAAAAATTGAAAAAGTATTAAAATTTCTTTTTACCTCAACTTTGACCTCGAATAACTTTTGAAGGAATAAATATATCAAAAACTTGTACAAGACCTTTTTTGTAGATCGTTCAATTTTCTACAAGAATATACCTTGGTTATTCCGAAATATTGTCACCAACGTGAGCTATAAAATTCCAAAGTGCAAGAGAATATTGTACCCTTGTTATTTAAATGGAAAATCGAAATTTGCGATGCGGCACCTCTTAATATTAATATTAACAGCTTAAATTTTCACAGGATTTTTTTTTTTGGTCATTCCCAATAATATAATCGATATAATTAAAAAAAAATCATCATTTTTTTTTTGAATCAGAGTAATGTGGATCCATCGGAAAAGTGAAGATCCAACTCCGATTAAAGTAGCTTGTTACTAGAAAAAATCACAATTAACAGGTATTGGCATTGTATGGAATATGTCGAAACTTAAAGTTTTACGAAAAAAAAAACTCCGGTTTCAGTGGACGATTTGCCCGATTACAATATGTTTTTGCAAGAAGTGGATCAATTCCTAAAAAATCAACAAATAAATTGTCTAATTGGACAACTGAATTTTGATTTAAAAACCAAAAATATATATAATTTAATCATTGCAACGGCTTTCTTGTGAATATCACAAAAATTCTGGATTGCAAGTTGACAAATTTTTGAAATTTTTTGAAGAAAAAATGAAAATTGAAATATGTGAAGAAGCTTAACTACAAATACGATAATAAAGCGAATGTGCAATAAGCTATGAACTTCATAATGGATGTATTACTGATTATTAGCAAAGATTCTAAATGGTGAAAACTTTACCGTAAGAAAACTGATTTTTGAAATAATTAAAAAAAATCCCATTAGTAAATAATTTTATGTTATAACCTTCCTGTTTAAAAAACAAAAAATGAATATTAAATAGAATAGAATGGTTAGTGCCATTCTTTTTTCTCATCACAACAGTTCTCATGTACAATAAGAAGGGTATAACAATGTCACTAGAATATGCAAATCTTTAGAGTAAAATATTTTAAAATCACTTAATAAAATGATAATCCCTTTCTTTAAATTCCTTGGGTTTTATAATAAAAATTAATGTTAAACAGAGGTCATCATATTTAAAATATGCAAAAATGAATTCATGAATTCATTTTTGATGAAAAAAGAAATCTTTTAATTCACTTCTTCATTTCTTTTGTCATTCTACAACATAAAACAATACCGAAATTGAAAATAGCCGTTTCTTTATTATCAGCGAAAAAAGCTCAGCTTTACATTCAATTTATAACTCATTTCGTGTTCATAGAACATTTAATTTAAACCATTTTCAAGATTGTCTCTCCAAAAAATTGTTTGTAATATGTATAATTAAGAAATACACTTGAACACATAAACACCGACGATAATTGTAAAAATAAAGTACAAAAAAAAAAGCGGAGATAAAACGTCTTTAAAAAGCTCATTTTTCATCACTTGTACATGTATTGTTGCCGGGGGGTGGGTTTTTTTTTTCTCTCCTCCTCAGTAAATTTGAATCGTATCGGACCAAATGTTTCACTTTAACCAACGAATTAGAAACGAAGAGATAAAGAAAGCGACGCAGATAATTAAAGTAATAAAAGTTATGTTTTGAGGAGAGATTGTTTAAAAGAAAATAAAAATAAAAAAATAAAAAATAGGTACTTGGGGGCGGAATGGAAAAAATGATAGGATTTAACAAATAAAATAAGCGTCCATTTATCATTGTAATGGCCATTTTTATTTGCGTATTTATCTCGATGGGAATATTTGTAAGGTTTTGTGTTTGGAAAAAAAAAGCCCATTGAGATGGACTTTTATCGTAGAAGAAATTAAATAAATGTTTTTTTTTTCTCGGGAGTTATCTTACGAGACGATCTAAAACAGTGGGATGGAATTTTTTTTTTTTAGTATCAATTGATATTTTAGAAGGTGACCACTTTCTCAATGCCCCTCAGGGATATGACCGTGCCTTGAAATTTTTCGAGGAAAGTACAAAATTGGATTTTAATTTTTTTCGATACCAATTATAACTTTTCATTCAAATTAAACCCCGTTTCATATTGATGCAATAATTTTTTTTTTACACTTTTATTTCGGTGAACAAATAAAAATTTCATCAATATTGCAATTGTAACATATTATATTTGGTAGGCACATTGTACAAATGTATTAGCTATATTCATTGTGTTCGCGTACATTTATGGATGTATATGGTTGAATAGAGAGTTGAATAGTGATTTCCAAAAAAAAAAAAAAATGAACACAAAGATAATCCCTAGATAAAACTCGCCAATTACTAAAATAAAATTCGAATTTATAAAACGTTTTTAATATGTTTAATATTTGCCGGCAGGCAATCAATATTATTGGGTCTGGAGCATCCATATACGCGTATATATGCATATACTTCAATAATATTTTAAATTGAAGCCAATACATTTACATATTGGTCAATACAAACGATACATATAGTCAGTGATACATATAGTCACGGGAGTATATAATTTATTTATGCCAATCGGGAGATAAATATTTTTTAGTGATTTTATGATTAACGATTTTGAACAAAACACGAAGGATTTGGGGGAAAAAACTGTTTTATAATTGATGTTTGATTTTGTCTTTTAATTTTATTTTAGTTTATGTAATCACAAAATTCCCTAGATGAAACATTTGATTTATTTTGATTCCATGAAAATATGACTACTTTTTTTTTTAAATTAAATAAAGTAACAATTAAATTCCATACTTTGAAAAGAACTTTGAATACAAACTTTGAGAAAATTATGTCAGCGATTTAGACGTTTTAATATTTTATAGACGAAGTCGCGGGTATCAGTTTGTATATAAAACAAAACATTTACATAAGGGATAGCAAAATCGATTTTAGTGATGATCCAAAAATTAGTTTTTCCGCTAAAAATGCGCAAAACCGGTACATATCGGTAATATATAATTATTAGAGTGTCCGTTATTTCCCAAATTGATTTTTTTACAGAGATCGCCCCCTGAATTTTTAGTTTAAGATATAAAAAAAATTATCCAATACAATTAAGCTCTAAATTTCTTGATTAAACCATTCCGGAATCATGTTGCTTTTACCATTTAAAAAACATGGGATTATTTGACTTTTTACTTTAAATTTTTTTTCTCAGAAACAAATGAATGAAAAGATTTAAAATCTCACTATTCTGACGTAAAATTAAACGCTCTACAAAAAAAGTTTCTTATGAATTTTCGATTAAATCACTCCATTAAAAGGTATTCAACATTTAACTTGAATTAATTTGTTTAGTTTGTATTTTTTAATTTATTCAACATTTAATTTGCTGACTAAAAGCTCTAAGAAATTTCTCATATTCTCATAGATGGCATCAGGTGAAATGATAAAAATTCAAATTTAAATTGAACTTTTGTCGATAGTCTTATTAATTAGTATGGAATTCACTTCGTAGGTACAAAATATTGATAAAAGTACGAAAATTTATCCTGGATAAATTGAATTTCACGACTATAGCGAATTCAGATCTTATGTCACCAGTTTTAATTGTCAAAAAATGTTTTTTTTTTTTGTTTAATTTTCAATTCAAGCCATAACATTAACACAAATAATGACTGGTGCTCTAATGATAATAATTTTTATCTTCTCTTCCAATGATTTTATGGTTAAAAATAGTAAAAATGAGCAAAAAGTTGAAAATATTGCAAGATCTATATTAGGCACAAGTTAAATGTTGAATAACTTTTAATGGAGTAACTTAATCGAAAATTCATTAGAGACCTTTTTTGTAGAGCATTATATTTTACGTCAGTATAATTTGTTCATAAATCTTTTCATACATTTGTTTCTGAGAAAAAAATTAAAAGTAAAAAGTCAAATAATCCCATGTTATTTAAATGGTAAAAGTAACATGATTCCGGCACGGTATAATCAAGAAATTAAGAGCTTAATTGTATTGGATAATTTTTTTTTATATCTGTAACTAAAAATTCAGGGGGCGATTGCTGTAAAAAAATCAATTTGGGAAATAACGGACACCCTTATAATTATTCCCTAGATGAAATATTTGATTTATTTTGATTTATTGTTTTTTTCTTTGCGGCCCATCTAAAGTGAACCTTTGTTTATTTGGCCTAAGAAAGCTTTTGAGTTTGATACCCTTGCCTTAAAACATTAATATATCCAAAAAACATGCTTGACGTAAGCTTTGAGAAGCATTCGATGCATTTTTGCAGCATTTTTTGTTTAGTTGGCAATAGAAAATCAATATTTTCCGCGAATTCTACATTTAAGATGCAAAATTCGATGTATTCAATGCTATTTAAATAATGAGTTAATAAAAAATTACCACTTTTACGAATTGAAACTCTTTGTCAATTATTAAAACACTAAAATTGCAATGCACTTATTAATCCGGTTTCATATTAACATACCTAGTAAATCATTAACAATTAACATAAATATTAACTCATCTAAAGTCTATAAAACTTTGATTTTAAAAATCTAACTCTAATGAATAAAAAATTATATATTTCCTCTTCGAATTTGTGATCAACTTTCTGAATTCTTGATCAATGATTAACAAAACAAAGATACCTCGGTTAATCCTTTAAATGTTTTTCTTTTTCAAATTTCTTCCATATCCTGTTCTTCTACTAGAAAAACATCTCAGAACTCTATTTAATCATTTTTGATTAAATATTAAAGAATAATTCTACATTTTTTAAATTCTAGTCGAACCTGTTTGTTTTCATCTCGAATTTCGAATTCATTAACGACATTTAGTCTTGCTTGCCGTAAACTTTCGCTTTTATTTTTATTTTTCTATAAAATTTTCGAAAAAGAAACAAATCTTTCCCCTTTTACATTTCATATTTTTTTTTAATTACTTGTCGCTTGAAAACGTAAAGTTTTCTGTTTAAAATTATAATAACTACGACTGTTGTTGTTGGGTTTAACCAGTCTTTATGCCTATAAGAGAATATTTTTGCATTATTTTATAAAGGTAAAATATTGGCAATCGTGGCAATGTGAGGTGAACAAACTTTTGCTGCCTTTATCATGTGCCTACTTTGGTTCGATGTGATATTAAAGTAGTGATGTTTAGGAGAAATCTAGAAATACGCACAAATTTATTCGGAGTTTCAATCGATTTGCTGATATTTTCCGATAATTTTTCGAGAATTTGAGACTTTTTTTGCGTTAACAATTCATTTGCCGGTTTAAATCAAAAGAAAAATGTCGATGATTGTTGATTTATTATTATTAAAATCGATCGCAAAGTCTGAGTCAAGCTGTGGGGTTCGTCGCCTTATCGTGCGTTGGAGTCTCCGGGGGTTTTGAGATTCAAATGCGATTGACGATGTAATGATGATTTAAAATTTTAAAATTTCAAATGGAAATAACTAGAAATATGTTTGTCTATAAATATTATGCATAAGGCATGATCATAAAGTCTTTTTTTATATGAAAAATCGTATTTATTTCACATAACAAATATTTCAAAAAATACGTAATTCTCCTTGCTTATTCATTATACGTAGAAGTCAAAATTAATTTTCAATCGATTGTTTTTACCAAATATTTCAAGTTTTAAGGTCCCAGTAGTGGTTTTGAGCATTATTAAATTGAAATTTAAAAAAAAAATTGTATGTAATTCCCCTGCTTAAAACATTATTTTGCTAACATGAAGTATTAGGGTTTCGCTAGAAATTTCAATTGATATGACTATTAAAGGGTGGAAGCTGGTCTAGAATTTTGAAGAAACCAATTTTTTTTGTCTTAAAAGGTACTTTGGGGTCTTAAAAATAACATACCAAAGGATGGATGCCGGCAAAAATGTCTAAATGCCCAAACTTTCGCAGATTAAAGGTATATACGCATTTAATATGATTTAATAGTACTTAAAACTTTAAACGCATTTTTCCCGAAATCACTTTTTTTGAACTGGCCGAAGACATAACTCGAGCAAATCTTCACCGATCAATACGAAATTTTGACAGTACATTCGAAATACCCTTCTCCGGAGACGTACATAGAATTTTTTTTTTATATTGCATAGTTTTTTTTTAATCAACAATTTTGTCGTTTTTTATAGTGAAAATTTTAATGTTTTGTTCAAACGTGCACCATTTGGCGAAAAAACAAAATATCGAAAAAATCCTACGTACGTCTCTTGCTGTTGTTATATAGAAACTAAAAATTTTCAGGATTTTGTTCCAGGACCAAAATTAAGGAGGTTACATCTTCGGCTATGGACCCATCTAAAAAATGAGGCGCCTCCGAAGAAATGCTGGACAGCCGCCATTTTGAATTTAATTGACACGAAAAAAATTGTATTTGTATATTAAAACCTAAATTATAAAACTTTTTTCACAGATTTTCGATTGATCTTTTTGTTGAGTCACAAAAAATCTTAAATAATGCCCATTTTTTCACGCTCTAGACCAGCTTCCCCCCTTAAGGTGACGAACCAAATGTTTAAGGCCAGTGGCGTCGCTACCTAGGGGCTAGGCGGGGCAGTGCCTCGGGGCCCTCAAACTCAGGGGCCCTCGAATCCTTACCAGAAATCTGGTTCAAACTGAACTTTTGGAAATGTAGTTGGAAGTTCACCAATTATTTAAGAAAATAATGAGCAAATATGGAGTGCTAGAATTCGACCTAACGGAAGTATTTACAGCGATGTTATTATTCTTTACAATTCCTGTCACTTCTGCAGCAGCTGAAAGGTCATTTAGCAAATTAAAAATAATAAAAAAATATTTAAGAAATAATATGGGCCAAACTCGACTCCGATATTTATCGCTAATAGCGATTGAAAACAAAACCGCATCAAGCCTGGATTTAAACCAAGTCATTGATACTCTTGCGAAAACTAAAGCTAGGAAAAAATTGTAAATATATTTGTGATTAAGTCAGTTGGTAGACCTGGCCTTTATAGAATAAACCCTTGGATTTTTTCTATTTCGTTTGATTAGCCAAACCTACACCAAGTATTAATTGTAATTTATGTTGTTACTGTTTAATATTTTTATTAGCTGCCCTGCAGTGCACAAAAAATATCTTAATTAGCTTAGCATTTTTAAAGTATTTGTATACTTCATATTTTTAATTGATAATACCGAATCAGTTTACATAGCAGTGAGACCCCATTTTTTAATTTGCTCCAGAGTCCTTGGTTATCCAGCTACGCCACTGGTTCAGAGGATAGTTATTGTCCGCTCCAGCAATTGCGCCGTTTATTTTGAAAGTGAGGTTAGTCCATTTCCAGAACAATCCCTAAAGTATTATCATTTTTAATCATAGGAACATAAGATTCTAAGGAGGAGGGAATAATTGGCGTTTTTGTTAACAAATTTTAGGTAGAAAATAAACTGGAAGTTTGACCTGTTTTCTTCTCAAAATTGAAACCAGGGGAATTACGTTTCCTTTAAGTATTATCCACTAATCTCAAAAAACAAGATAGAAGTATGAAAAATATCGATTTTCTACGTTTCAAATGTCTTTAGCAATTCTTAATTTGGTTATTTGTATGTTGATTTCTTGAAGATGTAGATGTCAGGGGAATTACATTGAGTGTTTAGATTATATACGCCGTTTGTTTTGAAAGTGAGTTAAGTCCATTTCAAGAAAAGTCTATATAGTATTATCATTTGTAACCTTAGGAACATAAGGTACTAAGGAGGAGGGAATAATTGCGGTTTTTGTTAACAACTAAAATGAAATCAGTAATTTCTAAAAAATTAGCAGTAAAATAATTAACATACTTTGTTCTAGATACAAGAAGAAGAATCACCATATAGACTGTCCTTGAAATGGACTTACTCCACTTTCAAAATAAACGAGTCAATTATCCTCTGAAGATATATAATGATGGCCATTAATTTTAACATCAAATGGGATTTATAAGGCAGTAATTCCCCTGGAATTTATAATCACTACTTATTGAAAGAAATGAAAACTTATATATATCAAAATTGGTTTTAAGAAGATAAGCCACTTATTTATGAAAATTTTCTTATGGTTTTTCTGAACCATCTGTTGTGTATATAAGAGGCACTCAAACTTTTATCTTCGTTTTCTTCGATTAAAAATCTTACACCATAAAGCACTATTTTTATGGATTTAAATACTTCAATCAATAATGCATCGATTGAATTGTCTCTAAACCAATCGAAAAATTCAAATGCATCGTCGAAAGTAAAGCTGTTGTATTGAAACCACTGGTAATTGCCTCGTTAAAACACTAAAGCAATTTCAAAGAGAATATCATCTGCATCTAGTGATAGATACCTACGACCAGATGCAACCATAAAAAAACACATTCAAGAATAATCTAAAAAAATGAAAGAAAAAAAAATTGTAAATAAAATGAAATTTCTCTCTCAAGAAACGCAGAGAGAAAATAAAGAAGCACTTGTTCTAGATAATAAGTTACGAGACTACAAATTGAAATTGCTGGGTTATGTGAATATTATTACCATAATTGGAGACTTAATTAAGACATTTTTACGTCTTCTGTTCTTGCACTAGTTTAACTTCTTCGTGCCAACAATGGTTTTGTGTGATTGCTGTAATTATTGTAACAAGTTGAAAAAACATTTCGAAAAATTTATATAAATTAACGGAAAGTAAAGAAGTGGAGAAAACAATGTCTAAAGTTATAAATAGGACAGGGTAAAAAAAAATTAATTCCAGACAAGTCAACGATACGTGCCTGAAACCCCTTATATTATTATTTTTATTTTTTTTGTCCTATTCGCTTTATTTTGGTTTTTTTTTCGATGTCAATAGCCTCGCCAGGTATAAAATCATTATCTCTATTCGTAAGTCCAATGGAATGGGAATTAAAAACTGGTATTATTGAAACAAGACAAGTTTTTCGATTATCATATTTTCGTTCAAATCGTGCAAAACTCTTACTATGTCATTGTATTTTTATCGTTTATCTTTTCAAGTTCAAGATAAGTTTCTCAAAAAAAAAAACTCTAAAATATGTGTGTGTGTGTGTTTTTTTTTCAATCTAATAAATTTGCATTAATTTTTTTCAGAGGAAAAAAAACCGAGAAATTCCTTGGGTTGTTCGAAGAATTTGTTGCAAAAACTATTCCATTATCTTTTATTACAACCGGTATACACGAATTTTGGCTTTCACGTATCGGTTGGCGTTAAATAGGATCCACGTGCAGAAAGTTGACACTTTTTGTTTTCTTTCTGCATTTTTGTGATGAAATCACTCGAGGAACCAATTTTATATTGGTATCACTGCTATTATTTAATTTTGGTATGCACCTACTTAAAATGCATCATTTTTATTTCAAATATTTGGTTTATCAGCTACTATAAGCCCATTTCTGTCTAAATTAAATTCCTAATTTTCCTAATACTATATCCAACAAAAGACTATTTTCTTTAAAAAATTTATGAACTAACCTTTATGAATCCTGGTTGAAAATTTTTAACGTAGATCCTTAATTTCTTAGGTAGATTTTCAACTTTTTCTTAGTTATGTATGTTGACAATTTTACCATCAATAAAATAGGGATCGATAGAACTGAGATAGTGAAAGTAAATGCATCGAAATAACCATTATTCTTGTGATGCTTTATCGAAAATTTATCTTTTTATCCACTAGTTATGAACTTCATCGAAAAATCATTAAGACAGCATCATAAAATTGATTATTGGAAATGTAATTCCCCTGGCCTTTCAATGAACAAGGACCCACAAAAGTATAATTTGTTCTAAGTTTTAAATCGACTAATCAATTAGTTTAAAAGTTTAAATTCTTATAAATTTATCTAACTTACGTTTATTGGCCGATTTATTTGTGGTGTGGAAACAAAAATTAACAATTTAATTAAGAATATGAGCCAATTTATACCACGAAAAATTTTTTTCGCTGGAATTGAGATAGTGTACGAAAATAATTTCAAATAATTATTATTTCTGCCATATTTTATCGATAGTTCATACCTTTATCCACCAATTCTAAACTATCATGAAAAACTATTGACAAAATATCGTAATTTCGGCTATCAGAAATGTCATTCCCCTGGCCTAGCTTTGCTCAATGGCAACTAAACTTATGAACTTTTAACCGAATTTCTAGAAAGTATAAAAGTTAAATTTCTAACAATTTTCTTATTTATATATTATAGGAAATTTATTTTGTGGTGTGAAAAAAAAAATATTATCTAGATAATTAAGAATTTGCGCCAATTTTACCACGAAAAAACAAGGTCGACAGGAACTGAGACAGTGTACGAAAATAATTTCAAATTATCGTTCTTTTTGCAATTTTTGTTGATATTTTATTCTTTCATCCACCAATTGTAAACTTTTACGAAAAATTATTGAGAAAACATCATTAACTTGACCATTAGAAATGTCATTCCCCTGGTCTAGCTTCGATCAATAACTAAGCTTATAAACTTTTAACCGAATTTCCAGAAAGTATAAAAGTTGAATTTGTTACAATTTTTCCTATTTTTATATTATAGCAAATTTATTTGTGGCAAAAAAAAATTAACTGGGTAATTAAGATTCAAAGCCAATTTAACCACCAAAAAAATAGGGTTCGAAAGAATTAAGATAGTGCAAGCAAATGCATCCAAATTATCGTTATTTTTGCAATTTTTTATCAACAATTAGTCCCTTTCTACACAAATGGTAAGCTTTCGTACAAATCTATTGAGGAAATCTCATAAATTCGATTACCAAAAATGTAATTCCCCTGGTCCAACGTTAATCAATGATCAACAAAATTATAAATTACTCCAAAGTAATAACCGATTGACCAAAAAGTTTTAAAGTCTTATTTCTTAAAAAATTTTTTACTAACGAATATTAACTTAATTACTTTCGGTATGTAAAAGAGGCGTGGAAAAAAATAATTATCAATCTTAGCCAATTTTTTGACCAGAAATCCGGGGTCATAGGAATTGAGATAGTGAAAGTGAATACAATACCCAAATAATCATTATTCCTTGATCATTTGGTCGATAATTTATTTCTTCATCCCCCAATTGTAAGCTATCACGAGAAATACTACCGAGAAAACCTCATAAACTTGATTATCGGAAATGTAATTCCCCTGGCCTAACATTGAGCAATGACCAACAAAATTATAATTTGCTCCAAATGATTAACCAAATTACCAGTAGGTAAGTTTAAAAGGTAAATTTTAAAAAAAATATTATGTAAGTTGGCAAATTTATTTGTGGTGTGGAAAGAAATGATTAGCAAGATAATTAAGAATCTGAACCAATTTTACCACCAAAAGAACAGGGTTTGGTTAAATTGAGATAGTGAATGCAAATGCAACTAACTTACCATTATTCTTGCAATTGCTTATCAACAATTCATCCCTTCATCCACCAATTGTAAATTTTTACGTAAAACTATTGAGAAAACATCAGTAATTCGACTATCAAAAATGTAATTCCCCTGGTCTTCCCCTAGCATTGATCAATGACTAGCAAAATTATAATTTACTCCTAACATTTAACCAAATTACCAGAAAGTTTAAAAGTTGAATTTTTCACAATTTTCTTATTTTTGTATGTTAGAAAATTTATTTGGGGTGCGAAAAAAAATTAACATGGTAAGTAAAAATTTGAGCCAATTTTACCACCAAAAATCAGGGTTCGAAAGAATTGAGATAGTAAAAGCCAATTATTCCAGGTGATCATTATACTCTACAATTTTTTGTCAATAATATATCCCTTCATCCACGAATTATAAGTTTCCTCGAAAAACTATTGAGAAATCACCCTAAACTCAAATATTGAAAATGTAATTCCCCTGGCAGAACATTAAGCAATGGCCAGCGAAATTAAAATTTGCTCCAAACTTTAAATCCACTAAACGTTTAATTTCTTTCAAATTTTACTACTAACGAATATTAACTTATTAGTTTTAAGTATGTAAAAGTCAAGTTTGAATCAATTTTACGAAAAAAAATCAAGAATCATTGAAATTGAGATAGTGAAAGTGAAAAGATCCAAATAATCATTATTCCTGCAAAATTCTGACGATTATTTATTCCTATATCCATCAATTTTGAACAATAAACCCAAAACTACTGCTAAAACCTCCAAAACTTGCTTTACGGTAATGTAATTCCCCTGAGCTCTAGCATCGATCATTGATCAATAAAATTACAATTTGCTGCCGACTTTTAATTGAATAACTAGTAAGTATAAAAGTTAAATCTCTTTCAAATTTTCTGAGATAATTTATTCCTTCATCCACCAATTTTCAATAATAAACCAAAAACTACGGACAAAACCTCCAAAACTTGATTTACAAAAATGTAATTCCCCTGTGCTCTAGCATCAGGCATTGACCAATAAAATTACACTTTGCTGCCAACTTTTAACGGAATAACGTAAGTATAAAAGTTAAATCTCTTTCAAATTTTCTGAGGTTTTTTATTGCTTTATCCACCAATTTTCAAAATTAGACCAAATTTTGGTCAAAACTACTAAAACTATTGTCAAAACTTCGTAAGCTCGATTTTCGGAAATGAAATTCCCCTGAGCTCTAGCATCAATCAATGACCAATAAAATTACAATTTGCTGATTTTTTAATCGAATAACCCGTTAATTTAAAAGTTAATTTTTTTCTATTTACGTATATTGGCAAATTTATTCGTGGTATATGTAAATATGGCGTGGAAAAAAATTAATTAACAAGATAATTACGAGTCTGAGCCATTCAACGTTCTCGTATTGGTATCTCTATTATCATATCAAGCGTTAGAAAGTTTTTATTTAATTAATTTTCCCTCAACGATTCTGAACGAAGTCAGTGCAACTTTTCCAAGTTTCTTGGTCGAAAAAAACAGCATTTTCATGCCAGAAGAAAAGTGCATTTAACAACAGAATTATGACTGATTTTTTTCGGAAGTTTGAATGAACAGCAAAAGTTGACGATTTTTTTGGCGAAAAGAAATTTTTTGGATTGGTTTTTTTTTCGTAAAGACCTAAAGCAATTAATATTGAATTATATGCGACGGGTTTTATTAGCATTGACATAGAACTCGTCGCGGCCGTAGCCAGTTTGTCTCGGTGTTTTCATTCCGTTATAAAACGGCAAGAAATATATATATATATATATATATATTTATACGTATATGTATTTCTTCATAAACTTGATCTTTCCATCTATCTAGCTTGCGGTCTGATTTTACTTTTTGTTGAATGACCTGGTTTCAATGCCTTACTTTTTCCGGTTCGAAATTCAAAAAAAAAATAAAAATTACCACCAATTTGAACCTCGAAATTTTAGGGGTTAAAAACCAACACCGAAAAAAAATGGATAAAAACACTTACCGGATCGAAAAAAAGTATCCAATTTTAGAGATAAACTTGCAACTGACCCAAAAAATTTACACAAAACCCGAAAATTTTTGATTATTTTTTTTTTGGCAAAAATTGTTTTATCGATGGATCACTGATTAAAGTTTTTTTTTTCGAGGAGCTACAATTCGATTCCAGGAAAATCGTGGGGGGTGGAAATCCGATCGAGTACGCAAGCGTTGGATTTCCAAAACGTAAAAAATGCAACAATTGGTGTGGGTGATTTCGGGTGGATTGGATGCTGTAGACGAAGACGAGTAGAAGAAGAAGTGTATTGTTGTGGTCAATGCAAGTGCTATGGTACGACTAAACCATGTACTTAATGTGGGAATGAGAGATCCCGCTACGAAATTCAGTGGTCGATGACGCGATGGGCGCCTTACCATACTCTCAACTTTTTCCTACTCTGCCATGCCATGCCGATGGTGTGCCATGGCGATGGTTCCACATTCGCCGAGGTCTCACATTTACCTCAGTCGTCTTTTCGTTTTTACCACACCGACACCAATTTCTTTCACCTGGGCACTCACTTTCAGCAACCACTCGATCTCAACACCATCGAACCATTTCCCCACATATGAAACGGGAAAAATTTTCCCAAAATTTTTCCCATCATTCTGGCGCCAAATTCCAACGAAAAAAGACTTCGGTCTTCCGTAACTCATGCCGCACATTTTCCAGACTCAAAATTTCAATTACAAATTGCAAAAAGAAAACCCATTCACCTTGAAATTCCAATAACAATTGCATTTTTTTTCATTAACTCTAAAAATAAAACGCATTGTATTCCTCGATATCATACCTAATGTTTTCAATGAATTTCAAAATTTCAAATGCATTGCAATGAATTAAATTCCCGTTCGTTTTGCATCACCAATGACGAATTGACCATATAAAAACATATATTAAATTCCATTGTTACAAATAAATCAAACAAACGTTGGCTTTCGGCGAAAAAAAATATCCAAAATTATGAAAGCAAATTGGTCGTTTTTTGTTGCACTATTTGCATGTGATTTGTTAAGTTTGTTGCATCGATATGCAAGAATGGATTTACGATGTGGAGAAGTGCAGTGAAGTGTATAATTTTTTCATTACATTATACTAAAATTAAATTTTTAAATTTAACAGTTAAGTGAATAAAATAATTAAAATTTGGGATTTTCTTTAAAGGAAAATTTATGTTTAATTAATATAACTAAAATGGTGATAATTTTTTTCATTGGATAAATATATTAATCTTCTGAATCCAGAAATTGAAAAAAAAAAATATTTAATCAATTTTAAGTGGAAAAAATGGCTTTAAAAAAATGAAGTTAGGACTAATTTTTGCACTAAATTTACAAATAACTTTTGAATTTATAGTATGTAATTAGAAAATTTTGGAAAAAAAAATATCAATAAAAATCTATTAACAACAATGGTTTATACTTTTAAAGGGAAATTACAATTGATAAGTCCAGAATAAGTTTGTAAATCAAAAAAAAAGTGGTTACTTTCAACCCTTATTCTGCTCGACAACCAAACTGATTTTTTTTTTTTTGGAGTTTAAGGGTCACTATCGATCTTTGTTATTTACGATTTTAAGCAGAAAAAATATTTTTCTAAACTGATAATTTTTTCCTATAAGATGATAATTTTATGGTTGAAAATACTAAATTACAATAAATAGTAAACAAATTTTTAAATTACAAAGTTAAGTGAAAAAAATAATCAAAATTTGGGATTTTCTTTAGAGGAAAATTGATTAAAAAATAGTGATAATTTTTTCTTTGGATTTAAAGATGATAGACCTTTTAACATTAATATTAAGGGCTCAAACCTTCCCGATATTTTTTTTGTCACTATGATATATATTTTCGATATAATTTTCAAAATAAAAAAATAGCTGATTTTTTTGGCCCAGTCTAGTATACAATATGTATTATATATATTGCAACTGATTTACATTTCAAAATACTTCAGTAATCTGAGTAATCCATAAACCTTGGATTCCAGATATGTTTCTGTGGAGTCTCCTGCTATTTCCAATTTTTTTTCGGGGTAGTTCTGTTTTTTTCCCGAAAAATAGGATAATTCAAAAGAAAATATTTTTTCTTCACAATTTTTAATTTACTTGTTCCGTTTTCCGGTGAGGCTAAAGGGGTTGTTGGTTCCAAAAGATAGAAATCTATTAATTGTATATCATTTTAGTTAGGATCGAAGAAAGTCACTATGGGGAAAAAATAAGAAATTATTTTGAGAAGGATCTAATGAGCAAAATGGCTTCAAAAATTTCAATGCAGTTTTCGAAAATTAATAACGAATTTGTTGTTTGAAAGCCAAACTCAATGATAGGAAAATATATCAGAGAAAATATTTTCCCGTGCTAAATAACAGAGGAGTTAATTTTAGTATTTTTTTCTTTTAACAATTTAATGTTTAACAATGAAAGTTTCAACAAAGAAATATTCCAGAGGTTCCAATCAAAAATTTTCCGACCAAAAAATTTTTGATCAAAAATCAATTTTCCTTTTAAACTTTTATTCGCTTGTGGATTATATGAAAATGTTTTAGCGTTTATTTTTGGTATTATATTCGGGTATATGTGGTTTATTCGGTACACTTTTATACTTGGTATAAAAATGACACTAGAGCCCTCTGCACTATCCTTTGGTTTATTGTGTTGATAATGTTCAAAAATTAAAACCTAATTCATATTATAATAGATAGAATAATATAAAGGGTTGAAAGTTAAAAAAGAATAGTTAATACTTGAGTTTAATGAATCATTTGAACCGTTTATTTTGAAAGTGAGTTAAGTCCATTTCAAGAACAATCCCTATAGTGTTATAATTTTTAACCAAAGAAACATAAGATACTAAGGAGGAGGGAATAATTGGCGTTTTTGTTAAAATCAGTAATTTCTGAAAACTTAGCAGTTAAATAATAAACATACTTTGTTCTAGTTACAAGAAGAAGAACCACCATATAGACCGTCCTTGAAATGGACTTACGCCACTTTCAAAATAAATGAGTCATTTCAAAACTAAATTTGAATTCTTGGTTATCAAATGATCAAATGACAAACTTTGTTGTTAACTTAAAATCATTCTTTAAAAAATAAACTTCCATCTCAAACTCATTGAGATATAAGAAAATTATCAACCCTCAAATATTTGACCAACTTTTCATTAACAATGCCAAAAAATTTGGTTAGTTTAAATCTTCTGCATTAGAAATTCTATTAACTATAGATTACCTTTATTTCAACATAAGTTTTTTTCTTGCAATGATTAGTTTTAACAATTAAAAACGCTCAACTATCAAAATAAAAAAAAAACGAAAGACTTTTAAGCAACACAAATATTTGGCATCAATTTTACGAGAAAGTATTTGGATCTCTCAATTGATTTGCTCTTATTTTCATCGATTTTGCCGTAAAATTAATAGAAAACAAAACGCTTTTTTTCATATTCACAACAATTAATTTTAATTTCTCATTCACTTTCTTTTCCATCAATTACTTTACTTAAGAAAAATAGAAATTTCCTCATATTTTTTTCGGTCAATATTTGTCTAACAAACAGTGGATTAAAACGTCTACTAGTTTACGGTAAACGATTTATAATTAACGATATATCTGGAAAATATCCAAAAAAATATTCAATCAAGGATTTTTATAAAACAATTTTTGGACAATTGATAAATTTTTGCATTCAAAGGCTTCATTAATATTAGCATGTTTTTAGTTGTGACCATTAAAAGTATGACTTAATTGCTTATTATTTCGAGAAACAAATAAGAGGAAAAAAATTACATTTATAAATAAATGGATGATGTCAGATATTTTTCCATAAAAAATTCACCAATTATGCTTTTTGAAAATTAAAAATTTTAAGACTTCAAGTTTATAAATGGGCGAAACCAAAAATGGAACTGCAAAACGTAACCAAAGGCGTGGAACTCGAAGGTTTTATTGTTCGATAGAAGAAGTTGTCAATAGAAGAAAATCTGAAGAGTAGAAGAGTTTGGAAAGGAAAGTTTTTTTTTTCTTCGTTTTAGAAAAACAATGCATTTGAACTTCAGAACAATTTTTTTCATCATTTTTCAGAATTAGAGATTCAACCTTTCATTACAGCAAACTTCGAATTAATTTGTTTCGATGAAAGTGATTGAAATGAAAGCCAAAGATGTACAATGATTTATTTTGGACTATGACTCGTCTCTATTGTTCTTCTAATCGAAATTAAATCTTCGAAAGTGCAACCCTCGAATTATCCACGTCTTGAAATCGATCCAAATTCCTGCGATTAAATGCTCAAACAATGAGTGTTATATAAACGAAAATGATTGGAGTTTTGGAATTTTTCTTTGATTTCCTCAAACAGCTTACCATTTTTCGTGCAACGCACGAAAAATACATCATTCCTAATACAACAACAATATGATATAATAGTGTGAAATTCGATTATCTAATAAACATTATTAATAATATATACAAAAGAAAATTTTTCAAATTTTTAAAAAAAAAAATATTAATTTCGAACAATTAACTTCGATAATACACGAAATTGTTTCTCATTTATGCGTCAGTAATTTTTTTTACGCAAGACATTATCGAAATTTCATACTTTTTAACTCAAATAATTGACTTAAAATGGAGAAAAATGTGGGCTAGGAAAATTTCCAAGTTTTATTGAAAAAAATAACAATTATTGTGCGCTTACGTATATTGTACGTAGATGGATTCTCATTCTTCAGTGGGTATTGTTTGGAAATTTTCTTTTTCTCAGTCAATAAAGCAGAAAAAGTAATTTACGTATTTTATATTTTGTTATACAATTGCATATTAAAAATTAAATGAATCATCTGTGTTTGAAATTTACTTTCCATTCTTTTGGATGTTTTAACGTTATTTTTTTATTGGCTTTTCGAACAATTTGGGTCAACGTAACAATGCAGAAGGCACAAAACCTTGATTAAAATCTGGGAAAATTGAAAAAAATGATATTCCCATTTTTCCAAAAGAAACAAAGATTCCTAAAAACTGTTGTTTAAAAAATCTATTTCCTGGGCCAAAAAAATCAACAATTTTTTTCTTGAAATGTATATCGAAAATATTGTTTAAGGTGACAAAAAAATAAATATCGGGAAGGTTTGTGCTCTTAATATTAATATTAAAAGGTTTATCATCTTTAATTTCGATTTTTTGTTTATCCTTTCATTTTTGCGTCAATGCTGTCAAACTATCAAGGTAAAAAAAATAATCTGCACATATATTTATAGAAAATTAAATTTCCTACAAAAAATGTCTTTTTAAAATTTTTTGTGAGACACGCCGTTTCCGAATAATCAAGCTTTAAACATTGATATAATTTGTGATTTATCTTATTTATTTTGGAATTTTGTAACTAACGAACACATAAATATATGGAAATGAACAATATAGGTTCTTGAAGAAAATTTAATGCTTTACAAAAAAGGTCTTTTAACGTTTTTACATAAAATCACTCTTTCAAAATTGGTTCAACAACGAAAAAGAACAATAATATAATTTTTCCTACAACTTTAATTGTGAATAACTTTTGAAAAAGTGATTTTATGTAAAAACGTTAAAAGACCTTTTTTCTAGAACGTTAAATTTCCTTCAAGAATCTATATTGTTCATTTCTATATATTTATTTGTTCGTTAGTTACAAAATTCCAAAATAAAGAAGATAAATTTAAAAATTATATCAGTGTTAAAAGCTTGATTACTCGGAAACGGCGGGTCTGGCAAAAGTTTTCAAAAGACGTTTTTTGTAGGGAATTTAATTTTCTATAAATAAATGTGCAGATGATTTTTTTCCCTTGATAGTTTTTTCATTATTGACGCAAAAATGGAAGCACATATTAAAAATCGAAATTAAAGATGATTGACCTCTTAATATTAATATTAAGGGCTCAAACCTTCCCGATATTGTTTTTTTTGTCACCTTGAACAATATTTTCAATATATTTTTAAAAAAAATAGTCGATTTTTTTAGCCCAGTCTTTTGTATAGTGATTAAACAATTGATATAATTGGAATGTTACTTTTAACCATAGAAACATTGTAACCATAGTAACATTTAAACTTTAAATAAAGTGCAATTTCAATTGATATATTGTTACAAATGCTACCAACAGTTATGAATTTGAATTTTTTGCGAATATTTCATTTTCCTAAATATTTTTATTTGTTGGAACCTACTTGATGGTTCTAAGTATAAACTTCTTAAGTCATAAAGAGCAAAAACTGCTTTGAAAAGCTCTTCAATTTACAATAAGACTTAAAACTATATTAAAAAATCTAACTCTAATGAACCAGGATATTCAAATTTTTCTCAATAAATTTCTTCGTTGAAAACTCTTAATCATTAATCAAACTCTTTTACACAAAAAAAGGCATATATGAAAAACGTAGTAAAAAAAATTTTCTTACTTTCTATAAATTTAATGAATACTTGCACCATTTAAATTCTTCAGTATTCAACGATTGAGAGATTCAAATTTGGAAAAAAACTGTTTTACAAATGATGAAACATTTCAATTTGGATTCTATTTAAAGAAAATTTAAATTGAATTGTTTCCACTTTTTTATTTTCAATTACCTAAAATTGGATCGATTCTTCTACATTCTATTGATGTAGTGTAGACTTTAGGCAATTCAATTTGTGAAAAGTGATGTAATATAACTTCCAAATGATTAAATTTTATCGAAAAATAAAGTTTCCATTGACTTTTCTTTTTATTATCGTTAAATTCCTTTGATGTAATTATCCTAAAAGAGAGTGGTTATTGAAAAGTTTTTTTTGGCAGAAAAATATTTTTTTCGAATAGGGTCAGTCCAATTCAGTCGGTCCAGCACTGGTCGCTTGATTATTTTTTTTAGTTCTGATTTTTTTTTTTGCTGTCACCTCAACATATTGGTAGTTCAAATTCATCGTTATTTTAATTTTATTGTTTTTAGTTTTCCAGTGGTGGCCATATTAGTTTTACTAGGCACAGACATTTTTGCACTTTTAAGGGTTTGCGGAAACTTGATTATCTCAGGCCCTATTTGTCCTATCAAAATGAAACTACAAGCAGTATGTTCATAAAAATATAAACTATAAGGTTGTAATAAAACGTTTTCACCTAAATGTAATTCTAAGGGGTGGAATTTCAGTCTAAATTTTTAGCTCTCATTTATAAAAACTTCAATTTTCACGGAAAGATTGTGAAGGAAGGGAAAGAGTCTACACGTTCAAACTTTTTTTACAAACAATTAGGTACTAGTTTTATCCAAAAACAAAATTTGAAGTCTGAGACTTTAAGCCTTTTTTAAATAAAAAATAATCAAATTTGGAAATGTTCAAAACTTGCAATTTTCTGAGCTCAATATCTCTGGTGGGGGACCAAATAAAATCTGAAATATCACCTCATTATAGTATTGTATGATAGTATTATACACCTAAAATTTGGAGTTTGAGATTTGACTAGGAGCAGAGGTATTGCAAGCACAAAATGTCAAAATAATGCATACTTCAGTAGGTTACTATAATGTATTTAACCATTTAATATGTGACATGTACTTGACAAAAAGGACAGTTTACACAAAACAACATATACTCTGGGCTAACTGTTATTCATATCTTAAATTTAAATTAAAGACTTCTTTCTGAAAGCTAATAATGTATGTACGTACCCATAGCCATCAATCATAGTATGTGTTACATATTAAATTATTAAATGCACTATATTCACCTACCGAAGTATGCATTATTTTGACATTTTGGTACTTGCGATACCTCTGGTTCTAGTCAAAGCTCAAACTCCAAATTTTAGGTGCATAATAATACCATATAGTGCTATAATGAGTTGATATTTCAGATTTTTATCTGGTCCCCCACCAGAGATATTGACCTCAGATAATTGCAAATTTTGAAAATTTCCTAATTTTGTTATTTTTTATTTTAAAAAGGCTTAAAGTCTCAGACTTCAAATTTGGTTTTTCAATGCAACTAGTACCTAATTGTTTGTAAAGAAAAGTTTTAACGTGTAGACTCTTTCTCTTCCTGCACAATCTTTCCGTGAAAATTGGAGTTTTTACAAATGAAAGCTAAAAATTTAGACTGAAATTTCACTCCTTAGAATTACATTTAGGTGAAAACGTTTTATTACAACTTTATAGCTTATATTTTCATGAACACATTACTTTTAGTATCATTTTGATAGGACAAATAGGGCCTGAGATAATCAATTTTCCGCAAACCCTTAAAAGTGGGGAAATGTCTGCGCCTAGAAAAACTACAGTATTATAATGAGGTGATATTTCAGATTTTTATCTGGTCCCGCATCAGAGATATTGATCTCAGAAAATTGCAAATTTTTGAAAATTTCCAAATTTTGTTATTTTTTATTTTAAAATGGCTTAAAGTCTAAGACTTCAATTTTTGTTTTTGAATACAACTAGTACCTAATTATTTGTAAAAAAAGTTTGAACGTGTAGATTCTTTCCCTTCGTTCACAATCTTTCCGTGAAAATTGGAGTTTTTTATAAATGAGAGCTAAAAATTTAGACTGAAATTTCACCCCTTAGAATTACATTTAGGTGAAAATGTCTTGCTACAACCTTATAGCTTATATTTTCATGAACCCACTTCTTTTAATTTCATTTTGATAGGATAAATAGGGCCTGAGATAATCAAGTTTCCGCAAATCCTTAAAAGTGCGAAAATGTCTGGGCCTAGTAAAACTAATATGGCCACCACCGGAAAACTAAAAACGATAAAAATAAAATACTTTTTTTTTAAAATGGTCGAGCAACCATTTCATTTATTTTTGGACCACATTATTTGGACTGACCCAATAGTAATTCCTCTGGCTTTTAAATTTCATCACCTTTCAAACATCCATCTCGGTGTTAATATCTATCATTACGAATCAACAAACGAAAAAATCAATAATAGAATATTAGCGAAACGAAAATTTGACCTGAATCGATTTGATTTTTTTTTACAATCACGTTTTTCACCCGATTTATCCGCCATCATGATGTAATCCACAATAAAATTCGATTGAAGCGGAAATATAAACGATACATTAAACTACATCTTGATTAAATAATGAAGCATAAATTTCCAATAAAATTAATATATATTATAAAACGCGGCCATTACAAAAATCATAACAATTTTCATCTATACTAACGTAACGATCTATGAATAAAACGGCTCAAATCAAAAAACGGTTCAATAAACAACAATCCGGCTAGTTTTGCCTTTATATATTTATATATTCAATTCAGAAAACAATGTACACATCATTTTCATAGAACATTGACTGCAAAATTTTCAACCTAACTCAATTAATTTCCATTGTATATCGCAGTGAATAAACTTTGGGATTTTTTACCAATCAACAGAATATATAGATTGATTTGGTAAAATAAAAAAAAACGATAGTAGGTGAAAGATATATTAAGAAACGCGGACTTGTCGAGCGTTTCTAATTAAAATGAGAAACTTTTTTTGAATAAGCCGTGGCAGATATTGTTGCAAATATTTTCTATATATTATATTGTTTCATAACAAATGTATATTCACAATGTTTTGTTTATAATTGAAGAGAATAAAAAGCGAACACTAATTTATATTCAATACGAGGCAATTGATTGATTGCGAAGGAATCCAAACATAGCTTAAGACACTCCAACCGCGAATTGGAATTCTCCCGCACTATTATCATATTATTATTATTATTATTATATTATGATTAAATGCTGGCATGAATAAGTTGTATTCTCGCTTTTTAATTCACCATAGAGTATGCATACTTCGATTACTTGTTTTCTTGCGACATTATATTGAAATGTGGAATATGAAATGAAAACTATCCTATTATCATCAAACGGTGACAGAAAGTGCATTCGACCGTTGAAATTAATGTGATTTGGCTGTTGCCTTATTAAACCAGATATTAATCGAACAAAGCCGTTTAATCATTTCATAAATAAACGCACCGGTCGCATTAATTTAATGCACATAATGTATGGGCTGCGTTAGTCATCGATTTATAAGTGGATGAGGATTTTTATTTCTTTTCGGAAAATTCTCTTCTCATAATTGTTCGAATATGGTCGTGTAAGATTTCCAGTATGGATTTCTACACTTCCTATAGTTTGATTTAATTAATTTGAGTCATATTTACGAGGAAAAAAAAATAATCAGGACCGGCACTGGGTTTTACCGGTATATATTCTTATGCCCTTTGAAGCCAACTTTAGTATGGCAATTCGTATGGACGGAACTTGTCCAGTGTACACTTATAACACTGTTGAAAATACTGAATTGAAAAAATGAAAAATTCATTGAAGAAGAATAAAATGAGACATTTTAGGAATGTTATTTCTCCAAATCAACTAATAGAGAATCCAATTAGTAATAGTAATAGTGTTACAAATTTTGAAGCGGAACTTAGTTTGGGCTGTTACGTCCACTGTATATTAGTGTGGGTCAAGAAAATCGATTATTTTTTTTTTACAAGTGACACGGAAAAATGGGTTGCTAGACACCTTAACAAAAATTCTCACCAAGTATGAGCTCTTAATTTTAATAGGAAGATCCTCCGCATCGCAGTTTTGTATTTTTTTCTCAGTCCAATAGAAAAAAAATCATACCTCATCATTTATCGATTGTACAGAAAAATGTTCGGAAACAATTTTTTAGGAAATTTAATGTTCTACAAAAAAGGTATTCTATATTTTTTCCGTAAGCCTCACCATTTGAAAGATATTAAGGTTTTAATTTTGATTATTTTAAGACAAATTTCATTTTTGTTTATGAATTTTATAACTCGACAATAAATGACTGTTATACAATGCGCAATACAAATTTTTGTTGGAAATTAACTGCTCTATAAAAATGGTTTTTTATGTTTTGGCGATTAAATTAGCCGTTCAAAAGATATTCATCATCTAACTTTCATGTGTACGGGTTTTAAAAGGTTTTGATGAGATATTCGAAAAATTTCAATATAATTTATAATTTTTAAAAAAATGTACACGAATTTTAGTTTTTATCAACTGAGAAACTTCAAAATATTTTTCAAGTTATTTTTTTATACTGAAATATATCGTAATGAAAACTTTACTTTTTTTATTAATAAATATTTAACTAAGCGATAAATAATGTACAATTTATTTATTTTTTAAATGGAGACAAATATACTTAAGCATAAAAAAAAACTTGAAAAATATTTTGAAGTTTCTCAGTAGATAAAAACTAAAATTCGAGTACATTTTCTCAAAAATTATAAATTATATTGAAATTTTTCGAATATCTCATCAAAAACTTTTAAAATCCGTACACATGAAAGTTTGATGATGAATATCTTTTGAACGGCTAATTTAATCGCCAAAACATAAAAAACCATTTTTATAGAGCCATTAATTTCCAACAAAAATTTGTATTGCGCATTGTATAAGAATCATTAATTGTCGAGTTATAAAATTCATAAACAAAAATTAAATTTGTCTCAAAATAATCAAAATTAAATCCTCAATATCTTTCAAATGGTGAGGCTTACGGAAAAAATATAAGATACCTTTTTTGTAGAGCAATAATTTTTCTAAAAAATTTTTTCAGAACATTTTTCTGTACAATCGATAAATGATGAGGTATGAATTTTTTTCTATTGGACTGAGAAAAAAATACAAAACTGCGATTCGGAGGATCTTCCTATTAAAATTAAGAGCTCATAATTGTTGAGAATTTTTTTAAGGTGTCTAGCAACCCATTTTTCCGCGTAACTTGTAAAAAAAAAATAATCGTTTTTTTTTTTACCCACCCTACTGTATATATCTATGGATAGCACACTGATCGATAAACAAAAAGGCACACTAGAAACAACTGGAACTGCGCATGTACTCAAACGGGTAACTTCTGTTATATGTAAAACATTAACCAAACTACGCGATATAATGTATATATTTTGAAAACGAACATTTACTCTTATGACTAGAAATTTTGTAAAATTCAATAAATTTTTTGAATTTAAATTGAAAATATTATATTTTTTTGTGAATCAAGAAGCCTGATGAAGTTATGATACGTAACGAAACGTTGCTAACTGAATAGTAACAATATGAAATAAAAAAAACCGATCTTAAATAACCTGAATTGTCTTCTTATTTATATATTCATATAGAGAAAAGATGAAGTAAATTACAATGCATGTATTGATAGTTTGCATAGAATTGCAATGGAACTTTAAGGCCGGCTCTGATGTGGTTGCACTCTATTTGCAATGCTTGAATTTATATTGAATCGATAACGTTTACGTTTGAATGCATTTAAGGTAAATATTAAATTATATGTTAACCAACCGAACTCGAAAAAATTCACCAGGAATTCTTATTTATTTATTTGTTTTAAGCAATCATGTTAAATATGTAATACGAAAAATAAAAAGTAGAAAAAAATCACAAAAATTAAGCAATCCACGCTAGTCGACAACCAGTTGAGCATACAAATTCAAATTTTAAATATAGCACCGAATTCTACGAAAAGGTAATTTCGTTATAGAGCTGCTCGAAAACGTGATCCATTACATTTTGAAATTGTGATATAAATCAGACGTTTATAGTGGGAATTTTGATTTTTTGCGCGCATTTTTTGTCATTTCTAGCGATGGCGACGACGAAAAAAATTCGATTGGAATTGTTATCGTCGCTGGCGACGGATTTGCTGGAAAATTTACGGGGGGGGGAGACGAGATGTGACAGCAACAACTTGGAAAATAGAGCGGATTTGAAGCGTATGTTTTTATGATTTTTCCTCGGTCGTGGATAAGCCAGATTTGATTTGGTGTTAAGTACGTGACAATGCTAAACAATATTAATACGTGCACCCCCCAACCCCTACGACGGAGTATTAATTTGAACGCATATCGAATACAAATGAATGGGCGAGGGATGGGCGAGACGCACTACGTGATGCAACTGGTAAATTAAATTCAACTGAGACGATATGTTTTGCTGCATGTTTGTGTAGATTTGCCAAAGAAAATAAAACAGTCATGATTTGTTGCATTATCGACTAAAAATTCCTCAAGCAATGATTTTTCTTCGAGAAACTTAACCATATAAATGGTCTAATATATGTTTTTATGCAAAGAACAACCCAAAAAAACATCGCTTTAAAGTTAGTCAACCTGAAGGATTTCATCGAGATTGGCATTATGCAAAAGAACCTAAGCATTGGCTTCAGAGGAAATTGAAGAACATGAGGAAAGCATGCCCAGACTTAAAAGTTAAAATATTTGGAAAAAAAAAATCCAGAATCTCGGGATGCATCTGGGAAGAAGATTAACTTAGCGAAGACATATTTTCTGCTAAAAGCTTCACTGGCTAATAGATTTGGAGCTTTAACATTGATAAGTATTTTATTTACTTCCAAATCACAATAAATTAATGGATAATAATATATATATATGTCTTTGAGATTCAATTAAAAAATTACTATATTACGACGCGTTTCAAGAGTTTATTATTATTATTATTATTATTACCTGATGATGACAGTCAAAAACTGTCGAAACGCGTCGTAATAAAGTAATTTTTTAATTGAATCTCAAAGACACATAGATTTGGAACCTTTTTACAAACTCCTGCTGTACAAACTTAGGACCTGCGCAAAATATCAAAAACTTTCATGGAGATAAGTTATAGAAAAAAAGTGCTCTACAAAAAATGTCTTATAAAAATTTCTCATAAAATTGATGGTTGCGTCAAAAAATTGAAAAAATATTAAAATTTCTCTTTAGTTCAACTTTGACCTCGAATAACTTTTGAAGGAATAAATATCTCAAAAACTTGTACAAAGACCTTATATATCAAAAACTTTTACGAGATCTTTTTTGTAGATCGTTTAATTTTCTACAAGAATATACCTTGGTCATTCCGAAATACTGTCACCAATGTGAGCTATAAAATTCCAAAGTGCAAGAGAATATTGTTCCCATGTTATTTAAATGGAAAATCGAAATTCGCGAATATTGTTGGGAATGACAAAAACAATTCCTGTGAAAGTTTAAGCTCTTAATATTAATGTTAAGAGGTGCCGCATCGCACATTTTGATTTGCCATTTAAATAACATGGAAACAATATTCTGTTGCACTTGGGAATTTTAGAGCTCACGTTGGTGACAATATTTCGGAATGACCAAGGTATATTCTGGTAGAAAACTAAACGATCTACAAAAAAGATCTATTACAAGTTTTTGATATATTTATTCCTTCAAAAGTTATTCGAAGTGAAAGTTGAACTAAAGAGAAATTTTAATATTTTTTCAATTTTTTGACGCAACCATCAATTTTATGAGAAAATTTTATAGGACATTTTTTTGTAGAGCACTTTTTTTTCTATAACTTATCTTTTAAAAGTTATTGATATTTTTCACAGGTCCTAAGTTATTTGCATTAAACTGAAAATATTCGTAATTTTATTGTTTTAAATTAATAATATTCCCCGAATTATTATATTTTTAACATAAAAATTATTTTTTTCATTTTAATTAAATAACTTAGGACCTGTGAAAAATATCAAAACTTGTATAGAGATAATTTATAGAAAAAAAGTGATCTACAAAAAAAGTCCTATAAAATTTTCTAATAAAATTGATGATTGCGTCAAAAAATTAAAAAAATATTAAAATTTCTCTTTAGTTCAACTTTGACCTCGAATAACTTTTGAAGGAATAAATATATCAAAATCTTGTACAAGACCTTTTTTGTAGATCGTTCAATTTTCTACAAGAATATGCCTTGGTCATTCCGAAATATTGTCACCAACGAGAGCTATAAAATTCCAAAGTGCAAGAGAATATTGTTCCCATGTTATTTAAATGGAAAATCGAAATTTGCGATGCGGCACCTCTTAATATTAACACTAAGAGCTTAAACTTTCACAGGATTTTTTTTTGTCACCACCAACAATATTTTCGATATAATTAAGAAAAAAAAATATATTTTTTTTTTTTTGTAAAATTTCTTTTTAGTTCAACTCTGACCTCGAATAACTTTTGAAGGAATAAGTATATCAAAAAGTTGTAAGACCACCTTTTTTGTAGATCGTTTATTTTTTTTTTACAAGAATATATCTTAGTCATTCCGAAATATTGTCACAATTGTGAGCCATAAAATTATATAATTAAGAAAAAAAATTCATAATTTTTTTTGAATTAGTCTTATATAGATACAAAATCGTAATAATTAGGGACAAATCTTTAGCCGAATAATTTGATTTAAATTGATTTAAATAAATTTTTAAGTTCATCAAAGTATACATTGAAAATCGTCATATTTAAGGGTAGAAAACCAGGGGCTGAAAAAAATATACGAGAAAATATTTACAAATGTTTAAAGCATAAAAACTTATCAAACACTACTAACATTGAATTGTTACAACAATCATTTTCATCTCCTCCAATTTAATTGTTTTTGATAGCTGAAAAACTATAAATTCCAGCTGAATTCCCCAACTATTCGCTGATATCTTCTAAAGATTCACAAGACAGCTCATTTAAGCGAATGTCAATCAATTATAATCTAACTAGAAACTTCCTTTTGCTGATTGAACATCTTTCTCAAGTTGGCAACTTTGAACGTCTCTCACCAGTTAAGAAAATACGCGAAAATCATTCAGACATCTTCCCAATAATAGTTCAAGGCTTTTCTACACTGTTGACAACAACAAAAAAAATGGCAAAAATTGCTTCAATTTGGTTTATTTTATATGATATTTAATTTAATTATTTATATTAGTTTTCCAAAGGGATATATTCGAAAAAGTAAAAATTTTAATGAAGCAATACGACGAAAAACAATGTGTCTTCTTCGGTTTTTGTAATGAAAAGTTCAAGGTCTTAATTTCAATTTTTTTTCAATTAAATTTCAATCGAAGATGATCTCTCCGCTATTACAATGATTTATATTAATTAATTATTGTTATTACCCGGAAAAATTGAAATTATTTCATCGCTTCTCTACACTTGATTTTTTTTTTCGATTTAGTAATGGAAATCGATGCCTAATCGATTAAATTAGATGCATTAATAATTCAATATTCTAATGGTAATAGGTAGTCGATTTTTATTTTTTAAGTGTTAGACTCTCACGCTGCATTTAAAACGCATGAAACTTTCTCTTAAAATGCGCGCGTGATTGCCGGTTATTATTCAAATTTCATTTGAAATATTCAAAATCGATTACTTAATAGTGTACAAATGAGTATTGAATTGATTTACACTTGAGAATCGATTTTTTTTTCGATCGTTTGTAGAACAATATTGGTTTCAAGGATGATGACGGTGTCGTACCAAAAGCTTTTTTCTTGAAAAACTTCAATGTTCAAGATCAACTAAGATTGATTATTTCTTCGATTTAATCCAATTATTGAATACAATTATACAAAGATTATCAAGGAGTAAAACATTTGAAGGTGTTTTCTTTGAAAGACTAAGAATTAAACTTGACATTTGTTCTATTTAACAGGGATTTTTTACAATTAGAATAATAACCACACCTTACGATAAAATATTTTATTGAAATGAATCAATTGTGTGATGTCCTTACAGCGAATCTTATGCTTCACCTCTTCAGATCCGTAATCCCAGCAGATTGTAGATTATCGTAAAAAATCTTAAGGTAAATTTATATCGTAGAATATTATATAAAACTTGAAAATTACAGTGTTTCTATTATATATTTTTTTTTGGCTTCGAATCGGTAACCTATCACGTATATAATCTTTGCAAAATGATAGAATTATTGTTGTGATTATTTTCACTGTGTACCAGTCTGAATCGTAGAATTCGTGACCTTAGATCGTCGAAAGACAAATTGTAAATTTCTTCTATCGGTTTCAATCTTGAGTTAATTGTGTCATTTTTGATTTGTTTAATTTGTTGCTTATATAAGAAATAAATCAGATGCAATCTTCGACAATCGTATACCTACAATGTTAAATATGCGCATGGATTGTTGAAGTTATGCCGTAGACATTTGCGTGTGTTACGTGCTTCATTCGATAATTACGACACAATTTTGATGGTGGTATGAATTTCAGCGAGGATGAAACGGGACAAATACTGTCACAGATCGACAGAATGATATACACTTGAAGACATCAGATTGGAAACATTTATTGTATTGATACATTAAATCTTCAGTTTTAAGAGTAATAAGAAGACAATTCAGGTTGTTTAAGATCCGTTTTTTTTATTTATTATTCAAATTAGCTACGTTTCGTTACGTATCGAAACTTCATCAGGTTTCTTGAATCACAAAAAATATATAATAGTTTCAAAATTGAAACTTTTATATAAAGTACTAGCTAAACCCGGCAGGCGTTGTCCTGCTAGCCAATAGTTGTAAATAGATAAATTGAATTTAGGAAAAAAAAGCTTGAGAATTATTAGAATCACCTCCCTTATCATCCTGCAGAATCTCTCGTTGTGCCAATTATAACTCACCTTCAATTAACACATTAATCAATTACGTTTTGAGAACCTGTACCTCTAAAAATCACTTTACGATCATAACAATAAAGTATTGACAGTTAACGATTATTGTATTGACCGTTTAAAAAGCCGTTTTTTTTGCGATCGCAGGTATGTTACTGACGCAAGAAAAGATAACAAACATTAAAGCGGATTATATATCGTGGCAAAATTTGAGCTGAATGGATGTAAAACTTTTTGAGTTTTTGAAATCTACACAAACCAATATAACAATTTTATATATGTAGACTAACGATAGATTATTCATTGTTAATTTAATTCAGAGATTGTCAGAGGTGGCCAACCCGCGTGATACATCAGACCTTTATAAAATGGATGAACCAAAAGTAAAACCAGAATAAAATATTAGTACAACTATTTAGATTAGCCTAATTTGTGGCCTTTATACTTATTTTTGGCGAAACACACCTAAGATGTACCTGAAAACAAAATATTATGAAAATCAATAAACCTGTTATTGGATCATACGAAAGAATACATGTAGGCAATAATTTACGTTCGAATTATCGACCTTTGATTCATAATGATCAATATTATGACTAAAACCGGCTTAATTCCAAGCTGGTGTGAAATTGCAAACGATTCCCTACCTGCTATCAACGGGTAGTATGGAATCAAAAGTGTCACTAATAGATTCGGAAAGAGGTGTTAATGTATTTATAATTGACAACAAATAATAAATATCTCAAACTCGTTCCAAATTCCTGAACGAAATATTTAAACTTGCCATTCTTTCATTTTGGCCTTCAAGCTTTTACTATGGTATTTCATATCAACAGTTGAGCATATGCTTGAATTTTTCGTATATATACAATTTAATAATATTTTAAATGTTTTTACAAACAAACCAAATTTCAAATTTCATTTCATGGTTTCATTAAATTCTTTTTGTGTATGGTAATAATATTAAATACATTTAAAAATATAACGTGCCTGCGTTACGATTGATATGTACTTAATTATGTTATATACAAATATTTTTTTTATCAAATATCAGAGGACCCGGTTAACTTTGTTCCACCTAAAATTGAATTCTGAAAAATAATTGATATCGGTAAATAATTATACTGCTACATTTTTAATTATTAAATTATTAATAATAACAATAATTATTAACAACTAAATTAATATACATTAAATTTTATTTATTTAAATCTACACACTTAAAAACATTAAGCATGTTAAAACTCATATGCATACGAAAAATCCTTAAATTCTCACATATATATGAGTTTAAGGACATACATAGATATTTCTTAACATATTTTTGTATTTGTCTATTTGTGTCTTTCAAAATTTAATTGTTTTTTTGGCCAATTCGATCCAAAGATCGCTATTAATTGGGGACTGGAAGCTTACTGGAAATATTCCTGTTTTCTTTAGTACTTCCTTAAACATATTTGTTTTATGGGGAAACGATATCATTTGTAAATTACTATTTAGTTTTTGAATATTGGCCAAGGAGTTTTTAAATCATTATCTATCCCATAAACTAACGAGCGTAATTTTTCTAGTGATAGGACCAGTTGGGGCAATTTTACTTTTCCACCAGCACAACATAACCCAGTAGATTCACCGCTGTACTTTAACGCCTTACAATATTGGCAAATGATTGTCATTTCCTCAATTGTTTCATAGTACAATAAATATTAAGTAAAATATGTAAATACCACATAAATTAAATAAATAAAAATGCCAAATTCAAACGGTTGCTAAGCGTTTTTCAAAATAAATCACAGGCATCAATGATTATAAATATAATAGTAAATAGGCAAGCAGGCGTAAAAATTTGCAGAAGATGTCGAGAGACATCTTAATTTTCTAGAGGTATAAAATATACTTTATATCCAATTCCCATGCCTACCGAATATACTTAGAAAATTTCATGAAAATTGGTGCAGCCGTGCTTGAGTTATAAATAGTGTAACTAACACGACTTTTTTTTATATATATAAACTAGCTGATCCCCGCGACTTCGTTTGCGTGACGTAGGTGGGTCAAATTAGCTACGTTTCGTTACGTATCATAACTTCATCAGACTTTTTTAATCACAAAAAAAAATAGTTTCAAAATTGAAACTATTATATAAAATGTTATTATAGTTTCAATATTAAATAAAAAAAACGATATTTGTAGGATTTTGTTGGAGTTGGATGCAGTACCCCACAACTGTATCCCATATGTCCATAGATTTTTAGATTTGAATACGTTTTTCGTAAGAATATAAAATGTCCACATATAAAGTCTTATATGTGCAAATTACATAAGAAAATAATACAATCATAGACGTCACGCTGACGAAGTTACGGACTTCAACTAGTATACCTATAGAAGAATACTAAAAATCTCATGGATCAAAAAGAGAACCAATGAATTTATACTGGAAGAATTAAGCATAAATTATAGACTCGTTAGTAGAATAAGCATGATATACATTCGAAATTTCGATTATATGGGTACGCGAACTGGAAAAATGGAACTACTAGTTGAAGGAAAAATGTATGGCAAACATAGCAGCAGAAGTTACCGACACGAAAAAAAAGCTCACTGGGTACTTATTACCTGAAACCACACATCTACCATAGGACAGGAAAACATGGAGGATGATATCATCAAACCTATAGAGGTGAAAGGACATAAGATATCGCATTCTATACAAAAAAAAATCGTCAAAACCTAACAACTCTATAAAAAGTTTTAAAAAAAATGCTGTCTTGTCTTAGAAAAAAATAGGTTTCAAAATCAGTTTAAAATAGCACATAATGGAAGGACTAAGCATAAATTATAGACTCATAAGTAGAATAAGCATGATACACTTTCGGAATTTCGATCATATGGCTACGAGAACTGGAGAAATGGAACTTCTAGTTGAAGGAAAATTGTATGGCAAACATAGCAGAAGAAGATACCGACACGAATAAAGAAGTACCCTCGGTACTTATTACCTGAACCCACACATCTAACACAGGACAGGGAAATATGGAGGATGATATCATCAAATCCATAGAGGTGAAAGTACAGAAGATATCTTATGCCATAAAAAATCATCAAAACCTAACAACTCTATGAAAAATTGAAAAATGATGCCTTGTCTTACTTATAAATAGGTTTCAAAATCGGTTTAAAATAGAACAGAATAGAAGAACTAAGCATAAATTATAGACTCATAAGTAGAATAAGCATGCTATACTTTTGGAATTTCGATCATATGGCTACGAGAACTGGAAACATGGAACTTCTAGTTGAAGGAAAATGTATGGCAAACATAGCAGCAGAAGTTACCGACACGAAAAAAAAAAAGCTCACTGGGTACTTATTACTGGAAGCCACATATTTAGCACAGGACTAGAAAACATGGAGGATGATATCATCCAATCCAGCGGTCCTAGCCTTTTTCAGTCGTGGACCCCCTAGGAAATCAAGCATAATTCCAAGGACCCCTGAGTGAAAAAAGGGGCAATTTTCGGACAATATTATATTTTAGTATTCCTTCATTAAATTAAAAAAAACAAAAAACAAACTTTTTCAAATGGGACCGCGGACCACAGGTTAGGAAACAATGATCTAACCCATAGAGTTGGAAGGACAAAAGATATCATATTCCATAAAAAATCATCAAAACCTAACAATTCTATGAAAAATACTGTCTTGTATTACAAAAAAAAATAGGTCACAAATTAAAGATTAAGAATCTCTTTTGTTGTCAGTTTAAAATTGCATATAAATTTGACACAAAAATATTTTAAACCATTTATCGTCTTTATCCTGATTTTGTTAAATTGTCAACTGAAGTGTTACTAATAAGTGGATTTTAAGAAGAAATTAATTCACTAAAGCAATTTTTTGACCGAAAATTTCTTGATTGGTAAAATTACTTCTATTGCATAGTGTTGGTTAATTCAGGAAAATAAAACAAAAATCTTTTTTCTCATTTATTTGACGAATATTTTCCACTCCCGAAACTTTCATGGAAAACATTATCTTATGAATGTTACCAAAAATAGTAGAAATCGAACCGAATTTCTTTAAGAAAAGTCAAATATTGACTCAAAGCTGATTGTAAGTGGTGTACCTGCTGTTTATTTGACCCGTAGATTACACAAGCCATGCATACAATGGGATGTAATATGATAATCGTTCGAAGTACAAACATTTTATTATTTGCCCATCTTGAAAATCGTATTGTTCAAAGTTACAGATTGAGAATGTAAGAACTCGAAGATTTAAATTGTATTGTTCACTCGTCCCATTATCCGATTATGTACCTACAATATTTACAATTTACATATAGCCAGCCACTTGTGTTATTTATTAAATATTTTAAACATTTTTTTCCTCACACAAACGCATACATTTTCTCCAATTTTTCTCTTTTCCACAGATGCAAGAAACTTTCAAATTTTCGACGAGAAAAAAAATCGACAATACAATCCTTTCACCATATAAACTTGTAGGTATTGTTATTTATTATTGATGTTTTTTCAAGAGGGGAAAATTTTTGTTTAATACATGTCGTGGATGCTCTCTGAAAATCTTAAGATTAAATCTCATCCCATTAATGGGATAAAAATGCATTGAACTATTAAGATTGTGATGGTGCGGCTGAAAAAGAGGCCATCAGGTCAGAGATGTGAATAAAGTGAACACTTCTCCTCAATAGACACAATACATACCTACAGATAAATCATTTGAATGAAATTAAAATTTTTCTCGACTTAAATATTTCAAAGGGAAAAAGTGCATTTGAATCATCGATTAGGTAAGTCTTTTGTTTGTTTTTGTTCATAGAAAACCATCGGACAAACTTACACACACTTGCATACACTTGATGTAGCCAAGTGAGGTAATTTAGGTCTTTGCTTTGTATTTGTATTTTTCATACTTGGAATACTTATTCTATAGAAGATTTGAATAAACACCATTATAGTATGATCGAGTGTTTGATCATATGATGGTTAGTGTTTGAACAATTGAGCGATGAAAGATTGGCGTCAAAACTCAGGCAATTTTTCAAAAAGGGAAAGGAATTGTGTGTTAATTGTAAAATGATGAGGCAATTATTAATGGCTGATTAAAATTATTTAAATAAATGCAAAACACAATAAATCTTTTCCAAGTGAAACTATTTTAACGACTAGGATTATACTTATTAGGTTGGGGAATAAGGAAATCAATACCGAAAGATTTTTCTGTTAGTCCAAATTTGGCTTTTAAAAGATTCTATTTATATTTGGTTAAACGAAAAATCTTTGTACTTATCATTTTTAATGATCACTTGGGGTCTAATGATCACTATCTAATGATCTATGATAATATCTAATAAGAAGACAATTCAGGTTGCTTAAGATCAGTTTTTTTTTATTTAATATTTTTTAATTGAATCACAAAAATTTTTTTTTTGTGATGAAGTTATGATATATAACGAAACGTAGCTAATTGAATAGTAAAAATATTAAATAAAAAAAAACGATCTTAAATAACCTGAATTGTCTTCTTATTAGATATTATCATAGATCATTAGATAGTGATCATTAGACCCAAAGTGATCATTAAAAATGATAAGTACAAAGATTTTTTGTTTAACCAAATATAAATAGAACCTTTTAAAAGCCAAATTTGGACGAACAGAAAAATCTTTCGGTATCGATCGGTAGGAGTACAAGAAGTGCCGTATTCTATCAGAATAATCGCAGACTTTACGTAGTTTAATTGTTCATTCAACTTAAGGAGAAGATTTGGCATCAGATATCAATCGAAAATTTTAATCATTAAAGTAGTCTAAATGGTGACCAAACAAGGACAAAAAGTCTGGAAGATTTCACCATTTATATATCAAGACTGGAAAGATTTCGTGTAACATGAATGTTAATCCAACAGTTGCTTATTTATAACATGCTTATTTCTAACCACTTTTACTCAAAGTTGGATCAATTTTAATTAACAATTATCCCATAAAAGCCAGAGCAATACAAGAAGTGTTGTGTGTCACCAGGATAACCTGGATAACCAGGATAATCTATTGTATTCCATTAGGAGAAATTCACATTACTTTGATGTACGAGGCGAAATTTCAGGAGTTTAATTGTTCATTCATCTTAAAGTGAGGATTTGGCACCAGATATCAATCGAAAATGTAAATGATTGAAGGCTGATAAAGTGGTCCAAATGGTAACCAAACAAGGATTAATATTCTGGAAGACTTCATCATTTATAAAACAGGACTAGAAGGATTTTAGTTAGTTCGGGAAGTAAATAGGAAAATGAGAGCTTAAATTTTATATGAATTTTTATGGTCCCAAGGCAATCATTGCTAAACATTAGCTGAACATTATTTGAGCGGAATTAAATGATTGAATGTAGAGATATATTTGATTGTTGAAATTTTATTTATAGCTTATATGGGCGTTGAAATTTCGGATGCCACTAGCTTGGGTGTGGAAGGACAAAGATTTGCGCGAAATAATTTCAATCATAAAAATAGATTTGACTCATATACTTTCGGAATGGTTTTTATTGGTTTTGGATTAGGATTAGAATTGTTAAAAACTAAGTCCCATTGGGTTAAATGCTGGGCCATAATAAAGGCATGTCGAAGAATGAAAAAGAAAGTTTTCTATTCTTTGATCTAGAATCAATATTTGAGTTCAAAAAACGATTGGTAAGAAAAAACATTTAAAAGTGAATTTATAGTAATCAATGTTCCTTGTGGAGGCAAAAATCACTGGCGTAACTTGGGGGAAAGAGCATGCCCCTGGACGGCACTTCTCAAAATCTAACTACTGATTTTAAATTTAAGATGATTTTTTCATAGCCGATTATCGAGGGCTGAGAAATCTTCTTCATATGAAATTTTGTTGGATTCTACGATAAGCAGATTCTATCTGATAAATGATGCAAGTGCTTCTCATATTCTATTGGAACACCGATTTAAAGAGCTAAGACTTTGTGATCCCATTACTGAATTAATTGAAAAGTATCGAAAAGAAATTTACTGGCTTTTTACCTCCAAAAGGTAAAGCATAAAAACCCAGGGCACTTAATAAGTCTGGTAAACCGTAGAGGAAAAAACAAGATTGAAATTTTTTTTTTCTTTTGTAATAGAAAAAGGTATATCCCAAACGGAATATTATTTCTCTAATGAATTCTCTATTATTTCTCTAAGAAAAGATAAAAGTTCAGCTAGAGTTTTTAGTATCCCAATTGGAGGAATAAAAAGATTTCTGAAAGAATATTTCTGTAGTGCCGAGGAAGATTACATTGTTTAGAACCAACATTGCTCCTTGAAAAGATTTAAATGTTTCTTCATGAACTTTTAAACGATTAGATTCGAATCAATTTGAGTTTAAAAAAAACAAAATATTCTTGGGAGTAAAATGGAGTTTTTACAGATCTAATAACCAGCGTTTCTGTACAATTTAAAAGATATTATCGAAAGGTCGTTTTTTTAAAGATGAAGATGTATCTGGGTTATTTATTAGAACAAAGAAGATTCAAAGATGGAAAATTAGTTAAAAAAAACATGATTTTATCTGGTGAGAACTGTTGGTAACCATTTACATTTTACATTGTCAATGATCCATATAATAGCTATAGATTAGACTGATTCAAAAAAAAATGATAAAATGATGAATGTTTTTTTCTTAATTAGAATATCGAAAATATTGTAAGAAATGACAAAAAAAAATCCTGTGAAAGTTTAAGCTCTTAATATTAATATTAAGAGGTGCCGCATCGCAAATTTCGATTTTCCATTTAAATAAAATGGGAACAATATTTACATGCACTTTGAAATTTTATAGCTCATGTTGGTGACAATATGTCGGAATGACCAAGGTTTATTCTTGTAGAAAATTGAACGATCTACAAAAAAGGTCTCCAACAAGTTTTTGATATATTTATTCCTTCAAAAGTTATTCGAGGTTAAAGTTGAACTAAAGAGAAATTTTTATATTTTTTTCAATTTTTTGACGCAACAATCAATTTTATGAGAACATTTTATAGGACATTTTTTGTAGAGCACTTTTTTTCCTATAACTTATCTTTATAAAAGTTTTTGATATTTTTCACAGGTCCTAAGTTGTTCGGAATGACAAAAAATATTGTTGGGAACGACAAAAAAAAATCCTGTGAAAGTTTAAGCTCTTAATATTAATATTAAGAGGTGCCGTATCGCAAATTTCGTTTTTTCCATTTAAATAACATGGGAACAATATTCTCTTGAACTTTGGAATTTTATAGCTCACGTTGATGACAATATTTTGGAATGACCAAGGTATAATCTTGTAGAAAATTAAACGATCGACAAAAAAGTTCTCTAAAAAGTTTTTGATATATTTATTCCTTCAGAAGTTATTCGAGGTCGAAGTTGACCTAAAGAGAAATTTTAATATTTTTTTCAATTTTTAAAAGCATTACCTTTTACCAAATATTTGAGGCCTTCCAGCTCGTTCACGGTCCTCCAAGTCGAAATCACCACTTTTGAAGCGTCGAAACCAATCTCTACAAGTCGTTTCAGATAGACCATGATCCCCGTAAACTTCCACCAGCTCACGATGAGTTTCAGCGGCCGTTTTCTTCATCAAAAAATGATGGAGCTAAATTCCCCGCAAATACACTTTTTTTGGCTCAAAAGTAGACATTTTCGATGCGAGAAAAAAACAAATTGATGTGTGAAAATCAAAACAATGTATATTGAATATTGCTGGCATATGTCATAGCTTTCCAGCGAAAAAAAAAAGTTCGGTCAAAATAATCAATTTATTACTGCTAGCGCCATATCTTGTAAAACAGCGAGAACTTATATACACTGCTTAATAATAATTCAGGGAATATTATTAATTTAAAACAATAAAATTACGAATATTTTCAGTTTAATGCAAATAACTTAGGACCTTTGAAAAATATCAAAAACTTTTATTGAGATAAGTTATAGGAAAAAAAGTGCTCTACAAAAAATGTCCTATAAAATTTTCTCATAAAACTGATGGTTGCGTCAAAACATTGAAAAAATAATATTTTTTTTTATCATTCCCAACAATATTTTCCATATATTAAAGAAAAAAAATCATCATCTTCTTTGAATTAGTCTACTATAGATATATTAATTAAGTGAAAAATTTAATGATTATGTAAATCCTTTAAAAGAGATTTAAAAATCATAGATAAAAGTAATAGAATTTTGCGTTAGACTAAAATATTTCAATGATTGACATTCGTACCAAACCAATCAATCAAATTGTGTCCATATAATTTTCAATACTTTTACAATCACGACCCAAGTTCCTTTCCCAAACTGGATCTATAATTAAATTCCTTTAATGAAACTAATTTGGACACATTTTATCTATAATAAATATCAAATATACAATACATATCATTGTTGCATTATATCTCTCAATCTTTGTTTCTATACGATGAAAATATCAAAACCGGACCCAACGGAATTGTATCTATTATTTCGTAGTTCTCTACAAAATGGGCTGTGATAAAAGGAAACCGCTTGACATTGTGTTATATTAAACCTTATCTAATTCGGCCTCCTCCACTTACTTTTGTTCCAACCGAAACATTAAAGTGTACAACCTTCGGAACAATATGAAGAGGTTGTTAATGAAATTGAGAAAAAAAAATATTATTAATTGAACTTAAACAATAACAATAGGAATGGCAGTCGCTAAATTTTCAGGATCAAATATTTGACAATTTGCGTGGCTCATGTAACCTTCAAGATGGAAAAAAAATTGCAAAAGAAGGTGGCTAAAGACTTCAAATGTTTGGTGTGATGGATTATGGCGCACGATTTGATCAATGTTGTAACGATTATAATGCTCACTGGTCTCTAAACGTTTTTGATTTAATCGATCATAATTTGATGTCAGTCCAGCGAATCTGGAAAAGTTTCATATTACAAATTACCAACTGCAGCTTTTCTCCACCCAATAAAACCGATGAATATCGAAAAAGAAAAACGTCAAAAAAAAATCGGTTGAAATAATAACCGTAACGGCTTTTTTATTTAAAATAATGCGTAGAGAACCAAGGTTGGTGAGGGTGCGGTATTTACGGTAATCTTTTGTAATTCTCACAAAATATGTGTTATTAATCTAATTATCGTTTACAAACATTTAATTAGTCGAGAAATACGTAACGTGTTTGTTATCGAACGATTTTTTTTTTTTTGGGTTGGAATTTGTTGGCTTTTCTTATTAATGATCACTCATTAAAATCAATTAACCTTTGCTAATGGTTTGCGTTATTTTTACAAAAAGGTTTTAATGGCTTTCGAAAACGACTAAGTCAATCATTTGTCTTATTTATCAATGATAGTTTGAGAGTAGGAAGAACGTGAAAAAGGAAATGTTTTTTTCGAAAAAATGTCAACCAAAAGAGAAATGTTTCAAAGGTTAATTTCAATTAAAGCCTTCATTATTTTTAACGTTTTATTTAACGATTAAAAGTTTAATATTTTCTCTGATTTTATCACTAATTATATTTATTGTTGATATATACAGAGTTTCAATTGATAATTTTCTTAAGACGGTAAGTAAATCATTGTATCTAAGCAAATTTATTGCTTTGTATAAAGGGAAGTATGAGCTTAATCAAATGAGCTTTTACTCAAAAATTGAATTTTTATAAGTCTAAGGAATTCTTTAAATTATTTTTACGATACATCCAGCGTTATGCATCAAAAATGTATACAGAAAGCTGGACTATTGTTAAAAAATTTTATGGTGATTTCAATGAAGGGGTTGTTTTTAAACGTTCTGAAAGTATCTCTAAATTTAACACAAGAAGATTAAAAACAATTTTACATTAATATAATTTTTATTGGCAATTGAGTCGTACTTAGTATTTGTAAAGGTTTCTCAATGCAAATTTTTCTTAAATAAAATGTGGTTCTGATATAGTTATATTTTTAGTAATTATTTATAAAACTATTAACTGGTGAAATACTAAAATATCTGACAAGAATGACCATAGTACTAATAACGGCCATTTACAATATATTCTAGATTTGTGCCATTTTCTTATTTAGTGAAAGTTTTCCCAAATCATGATTTAAAAACCGGGAAAATCTCCAAAAGCTTTTTACCGACCCATAAGTCTCCTACCAATTATGTTAGAAGTTTTTGAAAAATTTCTTTTCAAACGAATTAAAAAGCTCTATCCTTTGGGGATCTAATACCAAACTACCAATATGGTTTTAGCAAACGTTATTCAGTGAACTTTATCAAAAAGGGCTTCGAAAACAAACAAATATGAGCAGAAGTATTGATAGATATTCAACAAATAATAAATAAATAATAAATTAGATCAAAGATTCTTCCAGGTAAAATTTGAAGCTAGCATATCCACAATACATCCCATAAAATCTTGAGTTCCTCAAGGAAGTACTAAAAGACCATTTTTATATATTTTGTTTACATCAGACCTACCAGTTAAAGAAGATACGATAATCGCTTCTTTTGCAGATGATGCTGCGATTTTTACCATAGATGAAAATCCAAATGAATTGGCCTATTAACTTCTGATAAAAGGCTAACAAAACTTTCCTGGCCTGAGATAATCAAGTTACCGCAAACCCTTAAAAGTGCGAAAATGTCTGCGCCTAGTAAAACTAATATGGCCACCATGGTATTTTAGGACCATTTTTATATCTCTCATTTACGTCAGACCTACCAGTAACAGAAGATATAATAATTGATACCTTCGCAGATGATACTGTGATTTTTACCATAGACGAAAATCCAAACGAAGTGGACTATAATATTCAGTCCTATATATACCATTTATAAAAATGGCTTCAAGACTGAAAAATATACATAAGTCCCCAAAAGTCAACCCAAATTACTTTTAACACAACAGAAATAAAAAAAAACAGCTCCCGGGATTGAAATTAATAACATCCTTGATCCACAACAGAACAAAGTAAAATATTTGGGGATAACACTGGACAAAAAATTTACATGGAAACCCCACATAGTCACCAAAAGAATATAAATAGATGCCGAAATTAAGTATATATGATGGGCTCTAAGAAGAGGATTTCATCTTTCAATAGAAATCAAATTAAAGTTATGAAAAATAAAAATAAATCCAATTTGGATATAAAGGTTGGAATTTGGGGGATGCGCTAAAGTATCAAATATCAACATCATTTAAAAATCACAATTGAAAATCTTTTTAATTCATAGTTATGACACCTTGGTATATTTGCAACCAAACATTGCATGATGATCTAAATGTGCCTTTTATAAGACATAACCAAGAATTAAAGCATAAAACATAAGGAAGGATACTATGAACACACGAAATTAAATTAATTGAGGAACCATTTAATCAACTCATGATACAAAGAAGATTAAAAAGAACATGACCTGAGGATCTACAGGAATGATCTCTAGAAAGGAATGAGTGAGGAATAGTATGATAAAAGTTAGGATGATGGCCGGTACTGACCGATATTGTCAATTAATTTAATAAATTTATTTTTTGTATTATTCTTTTTCTTTGGTATCAAATTATTACCAAAGCCTGATGCCAAAAAAGGCGGTACTGAATGTACATGTAATGTGTATGGGTAGAGTGTGTAATTTTTTAATTTTTAATTTTTTATTGAATTTAAATTGAAAATATTTTATTTTTGTGAATCAAGGTATTTTATTAATTAATTTTATCATTATATATTTAATTATTTATAACAATATCTCTTAAAATATTTGTCATGTTTTGAAATTTTGAGTTAGTTATTATTATTTAATTACAAATATTATATATTATCTATATTATCTATATTATATGTATATTATTATAGTTTTGAAATTTATATATGAATGGCATATTTTGTAATTGTTTTAATTTTTTATTGAAGCCTGATGAAGTTACGATACGTAACGAAACGTAGCTAAATGAATAATAATAAAATAATAAAAATAGTAAAAATATTAAATTAAAAAAAAACGATCTTAAACAACCTGAATTGTCTTCTTATTTAAAAAAATAAAAGCCGACACCTAAATTTTATCATCTATTGTTAAAAATATTTTTGCCTCCTGTTAAGAGGTGTTAGTTCAGCTTTTGAAGCTTTTTATCGACTTATTAAGCCATTAAAATTTATAAAAATAAAAAAAAATATCCATACCAATCATAAGAGTTAAAAGAACCTTTTTTTTTAAGATATTTATTTGTCATGTTAGAATTTTACATTGCTTAGTATACAAAGCAATGAGTAAAATTCATCTTATTGATAAAACAATAACACCAGTAGTGGCTTTTTTAACAAACTTAATAGCTTAATAAATTTTAATGGCTTAATAAGTCGATAAAAAGCTTCAGTAGCTTAACTAAAACCTCTTAACAGGTGGCAAAAATACTTGGAACAAAAATAAAAATCAAAATTGAATATTGAATTTTCTCGTAGTTATATTTCATTTAAAGTTCATTACGTTATGTGTCAAAATCAATACGATTTGATTAAATATTCACTGCACAAAAACCACCCTAATAGCCTACCCTTAGCTATGCATTCAATGATGTCAGGCTTTTGTAATAATTTGAAAAAAACGGAAGGACTTGAACAAAAGTTTTACACGATTCAAAAGTTTGAGTAATTATTCATAAATCATAACTGTATTGGTTTTTTTTTGCAGGGTTGATTTTCAGTTTGTAATCAATGGTTTTTATAGCTGGAAGGCTCGTTTAATGAAACTTTCTCTTAAATTTATTACGCCCCTTCTGTGACCTAACACACAGCCTGTCCCTTCAAGGGATCCAATATCGTTTGTTCCAATTCCAATTCTAATTCGATTCAGTGGCTCTATGTTATTATTTTGCAAACAATTTTTGCAATCACAAAAAAATGGACATAGTTGGAAGCTAAACGAATGCGTTGATCTAGGATATGTTTTCTTTGAAAATCTTTGTCAAATACCGGCCATCATCCAAATTTTTATCATAGTATTCATCACTTATTCCTTTCTGGAAATCATTCCTGTAGATCAACAGGCCATGTTACTTTTAATCTTTTTTGTATCATGAGTTGATTAAATGGTTCCTCAATTAATTTATTTTCGTGTTCATAGTATCCTTCCTCGTGTTTTATGCTTTAATTCTTGGTTATGTCTTTTATAAAAGGCACATTTAGATCATTATGCAATGTTTGGTTGCAAATATACCAAGGTGTCATAACTATGAATCATAAGATTTTCAATTGTGAATTTCAAATGATGTTGATATTTGATACTTTAGCGCATCCCCCAAATTCCAACCTTTATATCCAAATTGGATTTATTTTTATTTTTCATAACTTTAATTTGATTTCTATTGAAAGATCAAATCCTCTTCTAAGACGCCATCATTTGTACTTAATTCTGGCATCTATTTATATTTTTTGGCTACTATGTGGGGTTTCCATGTAAGTTTTTGATCCAGTGTTATCCCCAAATATTTTACTTTGTTTTGTTGTGGAATAGGGATATTATTAATTTCAATCCCGGGAACTGTTTTTTATTTTTGTTGTGTTAAAAGTAATTTGGGTTGACTTTTGGGAATTAATGTATATTTTTCAGTCTTGAAGCCATTTTTATAAGTGGTATATATAGGACTGAATATTATAGGCCACTTCGTTTGGATTTTCGTCTATGGTAAAAATCACAGTATCATCTGCAATGGTATCGATTGTTATATCTTCTGTTACTGGTAGGTCTGACGTAAATGAGAGATATAAAAATGGCCCTAAAATACCATGGTGGCCATATTAGTTTTACTAGGCGCAGACATTTTCGCACTTTTAAGGGTTTGCGGAAACTTGATTATCTCAGGCCAGGAAAGTTTTATCAGCCTTTTATCAGAAGCTAATAGGCCAATTCATTTGGATTTTCATCTATGGAGAAAATTGCAGTATCATCTGCAAAGGTAGCGATTATTGTATCTTCTTTAACTGGTAGATCTAATGTAGACAGAAGATATAAAAATGACCTTTTAATACTTCCTTGAGGAATTCAAGATTTTATGGGATGTATTGTGGATATGTTGGCTTCAAATTTTACCTGGAAGAATCTTGGATCTAATTTATTATTTGTTGAATATCTATCAATACTTCTGCTCATATTTGTTTACTTTCGAAGCCCTCTTTTCTAAAGTTCACTGAATGACGTTTGCTAAAACCATATTGGTAATTTGGTATTAGATCCTCAAAGGATAGAGCTTTTTAATTCATTTAAAAAGAAATTTTTCAAAAACTTCTAACATAATTGCTAGGAGGCTTATGGATCGGTAAGAAGCAGAAGCTTTTGGAGATTTTTGAATCATAATTATCCCCGGTTTTTGAATCATAATTAGGGAAAACTTTCACTAGATAAAAAAATGGCACAAACCTAGAATACTATTGTAAATGACCGTTATTAGTACAATGGCCATTCTTGTCAGATATTTTAGTATTTCACCAGTTAATAATTTTATAAATAATTACTTAAACCAAAACTATATTAGAGCAATACTTTATTGAAGAAAAATTTGCATTGAGAAACCTTTACAAGTACTAAGTATACAATCGTTTTTATATGGCAAAAGCAAAGGGCACTTCTTTAAGATTTAAACCGTTAAGGCGTCGTGATTTATTTGAAACAGAAAAAATGGAAATTAATAGTTATAGTCAAACTATTATACAACACATTTAATGTAACATTGATTGGAATCTTGAGCTGTTCACGCCAGTTCACGCTATAGAAAATATATCCGAAATATAATATTAAGTCACTTGAGTCACGACGGAAATATTGACCTCGACTTCGAGCTTATATGTTATAGCTTAGACCAGACTTGGTAATATTCTTTAATTTATTTTGACAGTTAGTTTCGCATGATTGGCTCTCTGATCCATGCTGAAAAGATAATTTTCTTTGACGAGAGAATTTTCCGTAGAAAATTCGACACGGGTTACATGATTTTTTTTTGCTACACAAACTTTAATTAGTTGGCTTGGCTAATGGTGCAACATATTTGAGTCGTAAAATGCATCGAGTGCACGCTCGAGCCGTGGCATAATACGACAGTTAATTAGATTAATGAAGATTCATTACGCAAGGCATTGATATAATAATTAAAGTCGGATAGAGAATTTTCCGTTGGGATGGACTAATGGAAATGCATACATGTCTTTTTACCTTAATGAACTAATGATAATATTTCTCAAGATATTCTGTTGAAAACTTATAAAATCCTGAAAGTTTCTGATCTCTATGATCTGATGATTTATTATTTTACCTCTGGTAATAATCTAAAGAGGTGTATTGCACCTATACTTAGGCACCAAAAAAATACAGTTAAAAATTGATTTAACAAAATTAAAAGTTACATAGGTACTAACCATAAAGGAATATTAAATATACTACAGCTACTACGTACTATACATAAACTATAAAGGTACTTAGCTACTTAGTCAATTGTTCTTATCCATTTCCCAATATTTGTTCTTAACTACTTCTAAGCACAATTAAGAGTTTTCATTTGGGAGTAGATTGAAATATTTTATTGCAATAAAATACGCATTTTTATAACAAAAATTTTTATTAGTTTTTAGTAATATTAGTTGCATTGTTCAATTTTTTATTAATCCTGCGGAATGAAGTAATTTACATTCGTTGAAATAATACATTAGAGTACTAACAATAAAAGATTGCTCAATTTTTAGTGGTACCAACGATTCAATACCTATTTTTAATTTCTTTGTTAATTTATTTTGATATTATTATAGATAAAGTTAAAAGTAAAAACCAGCGCATCTTTAGTAGGTACCCCTATTATTTAAGAAACTACATTATTTATTCGAAATTAGGTTATTACTAGCACAGAAGTCATATAATTTGATAAATGTGATTTTTTTAAAAATTTCAGCTAACTTGGATATGAGAGAAATAGATATATAGTTTGTGGTCATGTATTTCTTACCAAATTTGAGAATTGAGATGATATCAGCTTTTTTTAACGAAGCAGACCTAATGGCTTTGCTAATTCATTTGTTAAAAATATACTCTAGTGGCAAATTAATATCATAAACAATACTTTTAAGAATTTTGTTGAAGAATATTGAAATAACAAAAATCATTTTTTTTCTTAGACTTTATCAAATCGATTGATCTAAAGTTTTATTATGATTTACAGGTTGATAATGCCTTTCTTATAAAAAAAGTTAGCAACTATAAAGCTTAAAAAAGTCTGTAAAAAAAATTTTTTTTAACCAAAAAAAAAGTTTTTTAAACGCTTAAGATTTTTTTTTTATGTTTTAAATACGAAATTCATAGTCTTTTTTTATGATTTTTGATAGAGGAGTACAATATGAAAGAAAAAATAATTAAAACCACATTCGAGTTTAATGTGAATGACTCGGATTTAGCCGGAATAAGTGGATAATTATAGTCGCAATAGTATAGAAAATAATTAATGAATACAGATATTCATTTCAAACTGCCTTTTCCACATTTTCCAATATAACAATAGGAAAAATATTTTATCAATAAGCCTAATATTATGTATTAAGTGAAGTATGCCATGAGTGGCAGAATGAATTCAAAATATATGGAACAACAAATGCTAAGAAATCATGAAATTATTAAAAATATTTGATTAATATCATTTCAGGGTTAATTCACCATACTAATATCCCTAGTTTTTTCAATTATTTTGATAAAAAAACATAATTTTTCACAAAAATCGCAATTGACAATTGAATCAACCCCAGCAAAATTGACCATCAAACTTCCGATTTTCAGAATTTAAAAACATTTCACTTACTTGAATAAAAAAATTGTCCTCTTGATTAATTAAGCACTATTTAAATAATCATTTTAATCAATTTTTTCCTTCTAATCAAATCAAATTAATTAATTATGAACAAATAAAGTATTAATACGTCAAACAAGCGCTACTATCTGATGACAGCACACACACGTCAAAGCACGTGGCAATTAGCCAATGGGATTGCGAGATTTTGCGATGTTCATTTGTTTTGATTGTTGAAAATTTGAGAAAACCACACCCATTTCCAATGCCATCACATACAAAATACGTATTCAGGTTAAGCATATACAGCAATTGGAGCACATTACGCACGGAAATGATTTTTATTTTATTTTTTTTCACTATGTTGTATTCTTTTAATAAATCTGAAAAAATTCATGCGTTATATAGATGGTATGAAAAACTTGAAAAAAATATTTTTAAGGCTGTATCAAAATTATTTCATGGATAAAAAAATATATTTTTATGCATTTTACAAAGCTATATGGATGTTAATTTCTTATAAAAACGGTAGTATCAATATTAACATTGTTGGTATTTTGATCAATTTTATTATGCATTCTTATTTTATGATTCTTATTTTAAGGATACTTTTAATATTTGATATTTTTACTAAATTTTTATACGACGTTTTGCCTCTTTCGCAGCTTCTTCAGGTACTACAAACAGACAGTAGCAATATTACATAATTAATACAATAATACATTTAAACACAAAATATAAAATCAAATTTTTTAAATCCATGTAAAATAATTTTTTTCATAATAATTCAATAAATTTAAAAAATTTAAATAAATAAAAAATTTGATGTTTATAATTGAGGGTATTTTATTAAGTATATTTTATGTTTAAATGTATTATTGTATTAATTATGTAATATTGTTACTGTCTGTTTGTAGTACCTGAAAAAGCTGCGAAAGTGGCGAAGCGTCGTATAAAAATTTAATAAAAACATCAAATATTAAAAGTATCCATAAAATAAGAATCATTAATGGGTAGTATCAATCTTTAAATTATATTCAAATTTTGCATTATTCGATTAAATGAATTCCAAGGAAAAAAATGTTTTCTCTTTTTCACTTAACTCTTTTTCCCCAAACACATATACATTGCAATAAAGATCAAAAACTTCCAGGATCTAAGTATTTCATTGGTTCCTACATACTTAGAAAATATCATTTAAATATCTTTTTCGGGGTTTTTTAAGAATTGCCTTCTATTTTTCCCCATCTACAATAACCATCTGCAATATTGAAAACTAATCTCTATCCTAGATCAGGATCTACAGACGATGCTTGGATGATTTATGCACGGTACATCGCACTTAAAATTAAAAACAAAATGTAAACAATGGATTTGTAAATATATTACAAGAGCAATAAATTTTATTTTATTTTATTTTAAAAATATCTTTCCAGGGTTGATTCACCCTACATATAGTCTTAGACCCTTAAATATTCATGTCATAAACGTAAGTACAGAAACAAGTATGGATAATCGTTAAAGATAGATCAATAGCACAAAACCTGTTATATTGTTGCTGAATATTTAAAAAAAAAATCTAATTTTTAGAGCCTAAGGTACATTAATCTTTCTTTGTATTAAAAATAATCTTTTGACTAAAGAAAAACAGGACGATTTTTTTCTAAGTATTTTTTTGTCGAATAATTAACCTGCACTTCAATAGAGTTCTAATTGGCGTTTTAATTGTAGATAAAGAAAGAGTCGCTACCAATTATGGTTTTAACCCAAAGTTGAAACTTTCATCTGAAAAGTAGGGTGGAAAAAATTTTATCCAGTGAAAGAAATTGTCATTTTTCTTCACTTTTCCGGGAAGTTTTTTAACGTATTTATTTAACTTTATATCCCCAAGCTTATGGGGACAACACAGTAATGGTTGAAATATCATAAAAATTTTATAAAGCCAAAGCAAGAGGTAATAAATTAACATACAAGGAGCATTTACAATCGTGTTATTACACCAGGTATTTATCTATAGATTCCAAACAGAAATTCCAAGGATAAGTTACGCGAATCAACCGCAACAATGGCCACGGCCGCCAATATTCACTGCAAGCAGATGCAATCTGAGGAACATTAAAATATTTGAAATAAAATTATGTTTGATATTATGTAGTTATGCAGTCAGGTGTGTCGCATACTTGCATACTTCCATGGCGCATTTGCCGTTGTTGAAAATGTCGAATGGAGGCTCCTTCGCCGGCGCAACAATCGCCAACAACAAAACGTGATGACATGAAGTACGACGCTTGGCAATTATTGTTATTATTTCTCAATATTTTGTAAATGAACGATTTGAGACTTGGCACGTTGTGGGCTGATAGAAAGGCATCATCTCTGCCTATCTCCGGTTTGTACCCATAAGTTTTGAAAGGTCTTGTGATACCATGAAATAATCTTCTTCGTCTTCATTGCTAGCTATATATATATGTATGTAAATATAATAATGAAATTATAATGAGCCTAAAACTTCAATTATTTACATATTTGAGAGTGTCGGCTTGGCTATATTAGGCTTTAACTCGTACGATAATTAGGCAAAAGAGAAGTTGGCGGATTGAAGATGGAAAAAATTGCCCGATTACATAAAATTATATTACTTTCGAACGAACCTTAAAAAGTACTTTCAATATCCTCTAACTATTGTAATGATGTAAAGAATAATTTTATATGAATCAACATTCGAAGTCAAAGCCAGGCTTTACTGCTTATATTTGTGACAATGATTAGTAGATAACAATTAATGAAGTTGGTTTTGATATCTAAACTAATTTCGGTGGAAATTTAATTGGAAAAAATAACCTAAAATTGGTTAGTACCTAGCACTTTTTGTAATGAACAAACTATCTACCGATAAGTTGGTATACGGAATAACATAGAGCACTTGTTTGGTGTTTAATTTTCCAATCGATGTGACCAAATTAAGCAAATGAAGTTAAGGGGGTCAGCTGGTCTAGAATTTTGAAGAAACCGATTTTTTTTTTTTGTCTTAAGAGGTACTTTAGGGTCTTAAAAATAACATACCAAAGGATGGATGCCGGCAATAATCATATGTCTAAATTCCCACTTATACAAGATCAAAGTTCAATTCTTGAAAAATTTGATCAAATTTTGTATATTATACCAAAACTGTTGGTTTCAGTGTTAAGATAGGGGTGAAATTTTTTATCAAACATGAATTTGATTTGTGAGAGATGTCAACAAATGATATTTTTAAACAAATTTTTAAAGAATTGAACTTTGATCTTGAATAACTTTTGAACACATAGCCTAATCAAAAAATGTTAACAGTCCTTTTTTGAAGAGCGTTTAATTCTCTACAAAGATCGTAGAAGAGATTTATTATTTAAATAGTCATTTGAACGATATTAAAATCAGAAGAAGTAAAAATATTTTTTCCCATGTCATTCTTATGGGAAATAAAAAAAATGCGATGAGGACAACCTTAATATAGGGGTGTTAAGGTTGTCCTTAAATATTAAGGTTGTCCTCATCGCATTTTTTTATTTCCCATAAGAATGACATGGGAAAAATTATTTTTACTTCTTCTGATTTTTATATCGTTCAGATGACTATTTAAATAATAAATCTCTTCTCTGATCTTTGTAGAGAATTAAACGCTCTACAAAAAAGGACTATTAACATTTTTTTATTAGTCTATGTGTTCAAAAGTTATTCAAGATCAAAGTTCAATTCTTTAAAAATTTGTTTAAAAATATCATTTGTTGACATCTCTCACAAATCAAATTCATGTTTGATAAAAAATTTCACCCCTATTTTAACACCCCTATTAAGAGCTGAAATTTTAACTAGTGTCTTTTTACATCAAAACAAAACTTTTCAGCCCGTTTGCAAGAAAAAATATTTTTTTTTGAATCACCCTAATGACTCCTATATTTATATTTTTTCGATAAACTCAAACTCTATCGCATAATTTGAACTTCTTCGATCTTAGCCACCAATACCTGGCAAATATCCACAAATAAAAAAACCATTGTCTATCTTTCTAATATAATCAATGTTTTGAAGGATTTCCATTAGTTTTCCCCAGTTTATAAGTCGATGAAACGCATTTATATTTCCTGATTCTGGTTCAGCACTGCTTACTCCTGTGGTATCCCACGGTCCTTTTATTTTTCTGAAATCAAATTAATTCTAATTCAGAAAGTCTTCCGTGTCCTTTTCCAAACTTCTGTTTAGTATTTTGGTAAAAGACTTAGCAATAAAAGAGATGAAACTGATAATTCTATAACCGCTACAATTTTTCGCTTAAAGCTTCTTTTTCAGAGCTTTCCATTAATTATTTCAATACTAAATCTTTTAATTAAAGTAAAGGAAACTGTTCTTTAAAATGATCAAACTGTAATTGTAATTTAAAATACGATCCATTGAATAATTTTCTTAAGATCAAAAAATATTATCTAAGCAGGAAAGTGTGGAAAATCGTTATTATTAAAAAAAGCATAAGCCATTGTATATAGATTTATAAAAAAAAAATTAAGAAAACTTGATTTTCGCAATCATATATTATCTGAAATTGTAGAAAAAGCCAACGGATGATTACAATGAAAAAACGACTTCAGAAAGGTATCTGGACCATTTTTGGACGATATCTTAGTAATAAAATGATTTCCTCAATTTTTAAGGTTTTCCCCCAAAAAATTTTCGGAATGCAACTACCAATTTTGGACGACGAAGGACAAATAATCTAAGCTGGCACTAAATTATTGCATGAAAATGAGATTCACGAATAAGATTCGAGCCCAACAGAACCATAGAATAAAATATTTTAACGAGAAAATATCAGAAATGATTGTAATCTAGGCGTGTTGAGGAATCACAAATTGCCATTTCACGTAAAGAGCACACGACTTCAATTGCCATTTGAAAATATTCTACAAGGTTCCCACATTGGGAAACACTACAAAAAATAGAAGCCAAATAAAGAAATCCATTTTTCTGGTAACCCATAATTCAAATGATTGATTCGATAAATATGTTGTTACAAATGCGTTTTGGCAATATCGAATCATCAATTAGTCTAATTATAATATATTAATTATTAAATAAATATTGAGATTTATTATAATATTCCATTATGCATTTGTGTATATTTTGTTGTATATTATGTTATAATGGTCCGAACAAAATAAAACCGATTGAATTATGGGTTCTGTGCAGATTGAAAATTAATTATTTGTTATTGACACATAAATTTATGTTTTTCCTGGAAAATTAATCGAAAATAAATTCGCCATGTGCCACTGAATTGATATTAAATATAATCTATTTAATATTATTTTGGGTAGTAGAGCGCAGCTTTACGCAAATGAATCGAATCGAGCGCCAAAGCTTGTTAATATATAGAGCTTTTTGTATGAATAGATTGTACATCATTATTTATTTTTTCCAAATGAAAATTTCAGTAATTTGGATTCAATTTGTATTAATATTGAGTCCTGAAAATATTATCGGTTTATATGGCTCAATCATGAGCTTTTCTGATGCTATTAAGAATTTTTTCGCTAATTTTTATTTTGAAGAATTATAGTTAAATTTCTTTCAACTATTTAATCGTGAATATTTCTTGTTGATAAATATTGATGTGGAGAAAATAAAATGACTGTTTTTTATTATCTTACAACCAAATATATCAAAAATAATTAAATGCATCATTTTTTCCAATTTATTTCAATCAAATTCCATGACACTATTCGTTACAGAGGCCTTCGTAAGTTCAACGTTTCTTTTGATTGATAGAAAATGATATATTGTCAAATAAATAAAAGAAATTGTAGAAACGTTGACACATGTAAAAATCCAATCAAAAATTTTTCGACAAGCCAAGGCCGTTTTTTCATTACAATATACAAAACTTTGATGTGAAGTTCTTAAAATTGTAAAATTTTGTTCCACAACAACCAGCGAAAAGTTTGATTTGAAATATCGATTAGAAACAATTGAAATTGAGATTTTTCGGATCCATTATTGGAGTTTCAAGGATGTTCGTTTTAATATAGAAACCTATAATTTAATTATTATATACATATACATATGTAGGTAAGACATCTGATGAAAGGTTGGCATTCTTTACGTTTATTCCTCTGCATATATTCGAGCGATGATGAAATTATTTGAGAAATTATTACGGTATTGGACGTTGTTATTGGTATTGTTGTCGTAATTGGGTGGAGAGAAATTTTACGGAAAAGTCTTGTTGCAAAATTTTTCTTTTTTTTAAAACAGAAAAACATAATATTAATCGAGGAAAATGTGGGTAATTAATGTTTAATCGAGATTTACTTGCACTGATTTCAGATTAATTAAAATGGGTGAAGTTAGCAGTTAATTACTTCCTAGTTCAGGGTCTGATAATTTTCTGCTGGAAAAATTCCGTTGCTTTGACTATTTGCGATAAAAACGTGATTTTTTTGTTCATTTATAAGAGGAAATTGCTTATCGGTTCATCAACAATTATTCTTAATTTTTTTTTTTAAATCCCTTATTGCCTTCTATATATTTACAATTTATATACTATGCAATGCGCTAACAAATTTTGTTTGCTTAATAGAGTGGGTGAAAAAAATTGATTATTTTTTTTACAAGTGACACGAAAAAATGGGTTGCTAGACGCCTTAAAAAAACTCTCACCAAGTATAAGCTCTTAATTTTAATAAGAAGATCCTCCGCATCGCAGTTTTGAATTTTTTTTTCAGTCCAATAGAAAAAAATTCATACCTCATCATTTATCGATTGTACAGAAAAATGTTCTCAAAGAATTTTTTAGGAAATTTAATGCTCTACAAAAAAGATATTCTATATTTTTTCCGTAAGCCTCACCATTCGAAAGATATTAAGGATTTAATTTTGATTATTTCGAGACAAATTTATTTTTTTTTTATGAATTTTATAACTCGTCAATAAATGACTCTTATACAATGCGCAATACAAATTTTTCTTGGAAATTAACTGCTCTATAAAAATGGTTCCTTATGTTTTGTGGATTAAATTAACCGTTCAAAAGATATTCATCATCAAACGGATTTTTATATTTTTATATAACGGATGTGTACGGATTTTTTTTTAGACGGGTCCATGGCCGAAGATGTAACGTCCTTAATTTTGGTCCTGGAACAAAATCCTGAAATTTTTAGTTTCTATATAATAACAGCAAGAGACGTACGTAGGATTTTTTCGATATTTTGTTTTTTCGCGAAATGATGCACGTTTGAACAAAACATTAAAATTTTCACTATAAAAAAACAACAAAATTGTTGATTAAAAAAAAAACCATGCAATATAAAAAAAATCCTACGTAAGTCTTCGGAGAAAGGTATTTTGAATGTACTGTGAAAATTTCGTATAGATCGGTGAAGATTTGCTCGAGTTATGTCTTCGGCCAGTTCAAAAAAAGTGATTTCGAGAAAAACGCGTTTTAAGTTTTAAGTACTATAAAATCATATTAAATGCGTATATACCTTTAATCTGCGAAAGTTTGGGCATTTAGACATTTTTAGATATTTTTCCATAAATATTTATTTATTGACCATGATATAAACAAAGTACTAACTCTGAATTTGGGTTACAAAAAATTACTAAATAATAATATTATTGGTCACTGAAGAGTTAGTTTTACATATTAAAAGCGTTTTTTTTCGTTTTTTTGCTTAATGCAAGGTTCTTCACATAATTTGCCTTTAGAAAAATAAGATATAATAAAAAATAAAACTGTAATTTTTCTCCAATTACATTCGGAGTTGAAGAAAAAACGATCAAAACTTAGATCTTAATGGGGATCCCCCGACCGCACTGATTTTTTTTTTATTACCTACACTTATAGATTGATCAATTATAATTTACAATAGATTTGATTATATCTTTCTTTTTAAAGAAAGATATAATCATCGATTCCAACTGTTGTATTTTTTTCAGGATGTCGGCTTCAGTAAAATGCAGCCATGCACTTTTCAGTATTATTCATTTGGTTCGAAAGTGGGCAAAATTCAAGGAAGTACTTCAATCAGTCAACACTGGCCACTCCATAGTCAAAGCCATGACGGCATCTCTCGAATTTCCACAGATGTGGAAATTCAGATGTGCTCGATGAAAATGTGATTTTTCCATCCCGATTTCTGTCATAAAACGTAAAACAACGCCAATCACGTTCTTAAAGTATTCAATTAAGAAAGTATGGAATTTATGGTCGTTACCTTGGATTATATTCGTGGCGAAGAGATAAAATCGAACTCGTGTATTTGACTTATGATAAAATTTTCACACACGATTACTGATTAACCTGTTCCTAAGTGTAAACCAATACGGCCAATTAACTAATTCATCCGATTAGCACTAATTAATTCTCAAACTTTTCAGCTTTTCAATTGATACATTCACAAATCTAAAACAAAAAAACGAGAAAAAAAATTAGTTTGTTGGCAAGTTTTGCGATTGTCACAGATAATACATTACATTTTCTTCAGTTGAGGTCATTTACTTTTAGTTGCATTTTCATTGCAACAATTGAATAAATTACCCTCAGGAAAAGGGAGTATTGATCGACTTTATACATACTTTCTGTCATTAAACGTATTACTCAACTTGGAACAAGCCTACAAATTGATACAATTGATTTTAATAGTTCAATGCTTTGAATTTTATTTTGCCTTTCTAGAAATATACTTTCAATTTTCGCATATGATTATCGCTCGGCTTAAACGGCTAAGCGAATATGAATATTTTGTGATCGTTTACGCAACAGATTCAATAAGAATAAAAAAATATTAAATTATTGTTATTTTTTCGCCATTCAAGGCTAGAAAACGAAAAACCAAACGGACAGAGTCCAGGACAAAAATTAGAATTCGACCGATCGATCGATATAGGTGCTGTCGCAATTCGGTGAGAATTAATTGGAAAATTTTCACCAAAAACTGGCATTGGAACAAAATAATTAACTGTTTATTTGGTGGTTTTAATTGAGTGTTGGATTTGATTGGAATAACAATAAAAATTCGACTTGATATTTTCATTTCAATTTTGGCAAAGTCATGCCCTTCAATATTTGATTGGATTTTAGTTAATTTTTTTTTTATTTTTTCTTTCGAGAAGTAATAAATATTTGTTTTACTAGTTTAAGGTCTTAAAAATCTCAGGTTTTACAATTAAATTTTAATTATTTCATATACAAAACGGTTTGGTGAATGATTGGCAAACAGACAGTCCAAAGAACTAAAGATAAATTTATGTCTTTACAATTTAAAAGATTCGTTTTTTTCAATAAAGTAACGTTATTTATTGGGGTGCAATTCCATGTAAGAATTTTCATTTATCAAATGTAAAAAGACCTTTTTTTCCTACAATTTCAAACCTTGGCGATTGAAAATTTAATTTTAAAAAACTAAGCTTCAAACCCTTCTTTTTCTGTAATTTATCGTTATTATTTTTTCCTCATATATCAGAAAATCTCTTAAGAAATTAACCTGTGGATAACTACTCTCAACGAAAAAATAATGAACCCCATTTTTGATTAAAGACTATTTAATTTTCGGTGAAGTTTCTGGTCCTTTTTCAACAGTTTGGTCCTTTTAATAATTTCTTCTTATAGTTTATATCTTTTGCCAATTTTCCGTTAGTTTTAGAAGCATTACGTGTTGAAATGATATAAAAGGGTTAAATGCTTTATCTGGATTTAGAACTGGTGGCAATTTGTCTTCGTGGATCGAGCTTTATTTCTGGAACTACAGTTAAAAATGGTCAAGTGCTATTTCCGCTATTGTTTTATATAAAATGGAAGGATGGACTCTTACCCAACGACTAGAAGATAAAATTACCGCATTTGAAATCTGGGTACCAATATCGCCGAATCCTGAAGATAGTTTGAAGGGATCACGTGCGAAATGTAGAAATACTAACGAAACTTAATACCACAATCTCTTATGATATCTATAAAGAAAAAATAGTTACTGTACTTCGGCCACGTCATACATAACAGCAAATATCACTTACTCCAGCTTTTTCAGGGTTAGATTGAAAGAAAAAGAGTTCTGGGATGACGAAGAACTTCCTGGCTAGTCAACCTTCGTGGATGGTTCGCAAAAAGCTCTAGAGGATTCTTCCGTGTTGCTGTATCAAAAATCAAAATTGCCAGGATGATTCCCAATCTTCAACGTTGAAAGGGTACCAAAAGAAGAAGGCAGTTTTATGTCCTACACAGCTTCTCCTTCTTCTTTGTTTTTGCTTTTCGGAAGCATTAACTACTGAAAGATTTGCTCATTCCAAGGTTTATAAAATACACAGGTGACCTCATGCGCTACGTAACGTTTCCAGAAGAAATTCGTATATATCTTCAGACTGATTCAAATTTCAAAATTCTTCGTATGACGTCATTTTTTTTCTAATGAGGCAACCTGTGTAATTTATAAACCTTGTGCTCATTCATCTATTTAACTATTAATTTGGTACCTAAACCAGCTTCCAAAAAATAAATCATCCACGAAAAAGAAAAATAAAAAAGGATAGAACAGTTAAATAGTTTCCCAACATATAACAGAGAATTGAAATGCAGAAATAGCAAATATTTGGATGAAAAATTATACTGAAATAAATGAAAAACCATTCACTGTTAATAACTCATTCTCACATTACCTCATAATCTATGGCAGCGGTTCTTAACCTTTTTCAGCCGCGGACCCCCAAGGAAATCAAGCATAATGCCAAGGACCCCTGAGTGAAAAAAGGTGCAATTTTCGGGCAATATTATATTTTAAAGAATAAGAAAGGATATCAAATTCTATAAATATTTCAAAATAATATAGGGAAAATCCCAAATAATATTTAAAACACCAATACTAGCCTAAGCAATTATCAATCTTTTCTTTGCTCTAGTTTTTTTTTCTCTCTTTTTATAAAGAGTGCAAAGTGGTTACCAAATTGCGATCTTGAAAATATTGATTAAACAAAATATCTTTGAGATTCAATTTCGTTACACTAAGTGATTTTTGAAAGCATTGAAAACAAAAATCTCAAAAAAAATTAACTTAAAAGGGGGGGGGTAGTATTCCTTCATTAAATTAAAAAACAAAAACAAAACTTTTTCAAATGGGACCGTGGACTCCCAAACATAGGCTCGAGGACCCCCAGGGGTCCGCGGATCGCAGGTTAGGAAACAATGATCTATGGTATAGTCCAAAATATTGCCATACCGTACCGGTGTGGTCTGCACCCTACGTTGGGAATGAAGGATCTAATACTTCTTGAAGCTCATTTGTCGTAATAACAATCATTTATTTCGTTTCTCTAAAAGCTTCTTCATCGACAAAATCTAAATTTTCCACTTTAAGTAAAGTATATTAAATTAATTTTTTTTTCTTAATTTATCATTAATCTTTTTAGTAATTGTGATCCATTCTACGAACTATACCTTCTAGTCTGATTTTTTTGATCGCTAGAAAATTTATAATTTTGAAACTATTTAAATAAAAATTAAAAATATTGTCCTTTTACTTTTGTACTAATCATTTTAAATTCCTATATTCTATTCTGAACGAAGTTCCAGGTAAGAGTAAGTTTCATATTCATCTAGTTATTGTGACATTGACTCGAGAATTTCTTTGGTTGCAAAATCTCGGATCAATATCAAATCGGTAGGCGTATATGATATAATTTCCTCACGTTTACAAATCCGAGTTCAAGTCAAGTGAATGAGCAGGCATTTTTCAAAACAGGAATATTTTATATTAACATTAAAGCACGTGAAATCCAATCCGAGCGAAATAATAACAGTAGAAGTACAGGCATATATCGATAATGTCTGTTGATTAGTTCAAGATTAGAACATGTTTTTCTAGTTAGTGCGAATAATTTATGGCAGCTGTAACAAAACATTTGTTAATATGCTATAATAAAATATAAGTGGAATTATTTACATTTCTTGAGTCGATCCAATTCGAACCATCCGCCGCCCCATTGTGACGTCACCCCTTTGGGTGCGTTCGGCCGGTATAATGTATACCAATGTGTGAACAATTGGTAAATCTCGGCATAAACCTTGAAATACCTGGTCGGATCAAATGGCTTTGCATACGTACATAAATGCATTTTAAATTTATTAATAATAATAGAGCGTTGGAGTTCATTTCACGATCTTCATGACTTCTGACTCTATGACACAATCGATCAAACCACATGTAGGCAATGTGTGCAAGTAAGCGAATCAAACGAGAAAAACGTGAGACTGAAATATAAAGAAATCATTTTCCTTGTAATCTCCGTTTTTCCAACCGCCGTTTTTTACGAGGGAAGTTGCAAATGGAATATTTTCCTACCGTCAAGACTATATGTCTCAATGTCTGGCATTTCATTTCTTTGTGGAGTGATGTGAAAATATAAATATTTTAAAATTATTCGGTAGACAATACTTCACCAGAGTGCTACCTTTATTTCAATCGTTATTTTTGCATTGAAAATCAGCCATCCTTTTGTTTAAATTCTGAAAAAAAATGTATTAATTCACTAAAAACATCGATGTCCCGGTTAATACTAGTCCCTACACAAATTAATTACCTGAATTATTTCTAACTACCCGTGAAATATTTAAAGCCAACACTGATACCAATGACAATAGTAAAAATTGGCAGTTGAATGAAATCGAAATGGCAGTTGAGATAGATGACAACAATTACTTAATTCAAATTTGAGACAATGATTATTATAATATTTGGTTTTCACTTATTCGTAATTAAATACATTCTTTGATCTCTGTATTTACCGCTCTACATTATTTACATTTACCCATTATTGATGTCAAATTTTCGATTTTGTAAACGTAGTAGTATGCCACAAAGGCAAATTTGAAGATTTCAATGATCATAAAGTACCTAATGAGTAAGGTTTATAAAATACACAAGTGGCCTCATGGTGGCAACATGACGTATCCAGAAGAAATTCGTACATATCTTCAGACTGATTCAAATTTCAAAATTCAAAATTCTTCGCATGACGTCATTTTTTTTTAATGGGGCAAATTTAAAATAATAAAAAATTATTTAAGAAATAATATGGTCCAAACTCGACTCCGACATTTATCGCTAATAGCAATTGAAAACAAAACCGCATCAAGCCTGGATTTAAACGAAGTCATTGATACTTTTCCGAAAACAAAAGCTAGGAAAAAATTGTAAATACAATTGTTATTTAGTCAGTTGGTAGGCCTGACCTTTATATAACAAACCTTTGAATCTTTTCTATTTCGTTTAATTAGTCAAACCTACACCAAAAATTAATTGTAATTTATGTGGTTACACACAAAAAAGAGTTTAAGTAACTTAGCATTTTTAAAGTGTTTGTATATTTCATATTTTTATTTGATAAACCTAATCAGTTTACATAGCAGTGGGGCCCCATTTTTTAATTTACCTCAAAGCCCTTGGTTACCTAGCTACGCCACTGCTATAAGGGCATACGGGGCCCGTGCCCAGGGCTCCTATTCTCAGATTCTCAGGATTAAATAACCGAATAAATTCAAATAAATTGGAAGAAACTTTTACAAATGTAGAAATTACTACAAGAATATTCCTTTGCCTAATGGTTACCAATTGTAATGGAAAGCGGTCATTTTTGCAGCTTAAGAGAATAAAAAATGAATTGCAAACCAAGGGCCCCAACCTAGTTTAAGACGATCCTTTATCTGTCCTTGAAAAAAATATTCAAATAAGAACTTAAAAGTTTTTTAGACTCATAATTCAAGCCAATAAACGTACCACAATCATTTGCAATTTCTTCAGATTGTTAGTGCATTAAACGATTTAATAGTTGCAGAGGACATGCAAAAATCACTTTGGAAAGTAGAAAGACAGAAAATAAAACGGAGATTTCTGTAAATCCCGTAAAAACTAGTTTGGTATCATTATCCCTTAAAAGAAGCCAGGAAAGCATTAAAATTCCCAACCAATTTGGGAAAGCATCAAAACTGGTGGAAGCTGTGAAGTATCTTGAGGGTATTGTTGATAAAAAACAAACCTGAGCATTACATCTTAAGACTATGGTATCCAAAAGAATACATGTGTTATCGATAGCAGGAAGAACCTTTGAAAAGACTAAAGTTATGGTTAATCCAAGGATTCCTGGTGGATTGTAGTGGAGACCAAGAAACTATTCCAGGTGCTGGACGAGTGCTTGGCAAAAATTCATTCAAAACCTGGTTACCAAGGGTGGATTTAGGAGAGGACACGGGGGCACGTGCGCCCAGGATATTTTTGTGTACTACGGAGATTCCATAACAGTACATATTTAGAAGCAAATCAAACTATGGAATATGTGAAAATATATGAATAAAATAACAGAAAGAACATTAGTGAAATTAATCTATTTCTGGCTGGAATTGCGAATTTTTTTGTGATCCCTTTCACGCTTTTGCGAATGAAAGATTAAATTGTGCCCCCCCCCCAGAAAAAAAAGTCCTGAATCCGCTCTTGCTGGTTACGTATTAGGAAAATTAGCTCCGAAGTACCTTCCGGTACTACAGTAGGCTGCAGCCCCCGCTTTAGGGGTGGGCAACCCGGGCGGTCGCCCGGGGCGGAAAATTTCAGGGGCGGCATTTTGTCATATTTGATATGCAATATGAACAAAAATGTGAAAAAATTGGTTTTTAGTTAAAAAATATTTTTCCAAAAAATTAAAAATTTTGTGATATTAAAACTCTGTGTTTTTTCAACCCTGAAGGGGCGGCATTTTTTCATCTTGCCCAGGGCGGCAAATTTGCTAGAGCAGGGCCTGGTAGGCTGCAGTGTTAAGGTTCAACCCATGTCATCCTAGAAATTCCAACTTTGTAATAATAATTAAAAAATTAACAGTGTATTTAACGGTTTTGATGATTCATCCACTGATTACAAAAAGTAACCGTATCTTCCTCTGGTTTCATTGATTTACTACTTTGCATTTATATCTTCCAAACAAAGTGGAAGATAATTGATTCATTTTCCAGAAAAAAATCCCATTGTAAAATGTGATCCATACAGATTCAAAACCGCTCTATTAAACCACCAAGAATCCACGTTTCGAGCCATTAATCTATTAAAACAAACGATCAAGTGAATAAGTTTTCATCACCTCTCGTATTTTTAGAGCTCATTAAATATGATTTATTAGAAAATAATTCGCTTTACAGACAAAAACATGTAATATCTCGTGCATCATTAGCACTTGTATTCAATTTTCACTTTTTCAGGTTGGCGTTTTCAAGCCGTTAACAACAATAAATCTTTAAAAAATAAAATCACTTTCCTTAAACACTTAATCTTCAACGAAATCAACCTACGAGTGGTTCTTTTTTCTATAAAGCTTCAATTATTAGTTTAGAATTTCAAATCAACAATAGAGTTCAGGTGGTCTATAATTTTAATGCTTTTTTTTGTCAGAGAAATAATTTGTCGTATTATTTATTTCAAAGTGCCCTTGCGACTTGGTCGCTTTGTTTAAATTAAGTGAAAGCAAAATGATTGAAATGTGTCATTTAATATTTGTTGCACTTGCAAATTCTATGCAATTATTTTTAGATTTCAAATAGAAATTATAGCCTGTTGATTTATTTATAATATTTTTAATGTATAGAGAAAAAGATGATTTTTTCAAGTCATTCCAATTATTTCTAAATTTGTTAAATGAAAGTGGTTTCAATAACGGACCTTGTGATTGTTTTTTTTTTGTAAATTCCGATTTTTTGCGTGTATACCAAGCAAGGAATTTAAATCTGGCGGAAATAATTATCAATCAAATGGAAATAGGAATTTATTTATAAAAAAAAATAGATTTGTTTCTTCGATAGTGACGCTTTAAATTGGAATAAAGGTTAAACTTTGCATCGCACTTAATGCAAATTTTATTGTTTAAAAGTAATTATAGCCTAAATAATTTTTCCGTGAAGGAATATAATTTTATAGATACCAAATAGATGATTTTTTTTTTGGAGTAAGACCTTGGAGCTTGAAGGAGGGTAAAATTAATGTGGCAACAATAAGTCAATATTGTGACGAAGACATATTGGATGGTATGACTGTTTAATTTGAAGCCTCGTTAATTTTGTAGCGCTTCATCGTCGTTAAGATCTTCATTATATATCGGTTTCGATTCGAATGAATTATTTAAATTATACCAATCAGTCAATCAACAATTTGACAAATTCAAGTCATATGCGACGATGTAGAATTGTAGACATAGACGCCAAACATACATAGAGTATTTGAATAATTTGTCAATAGATGTGTGGAGAATGAGAAAGCCACGTTGTTTATAACTTCAACGATGCATACAAAATACAATGCCAACAATCAGCGCACTTGCATGGTCGAATCGAAAGCAAATTTGGCTCAATTAGTATCATATTGATGCCAGTGTCACTGTCAATGTGAATCATGGGAAGAGCTTTACTATAGCTGGAGCTTTTGAACTTTTATTTTGTTGAAATTCATCGCTGCTAGAAGCTTAAACTTCATTAAGGGGGGTAGCTGGTCTAGAATTTTGAAGAAACCGAAATTTTTTTTTTTGTCTTAAAAGGTACTTTAGGGTCTCAAAAATAACATACCAAAGGATGGATGCCGGCAAAAATGTCTAAATGCCCAAACTTTCGCAGATTAAAGGTATATACGCATTTAATATGATTTTATAGTACTTAAAACTTTAAACGCGTTTTTCTCGAAATCACTTTTTTTGAACTGGCCGAAGACATAACTCAAGCAAATCTTCACCAATCTATACGAAATTTTGACAGTACATTCGAAATACATTTCTCCGGAGACGGAGGATTTTTCTTTTATAATGCATAGTTTTTTTTTAATCAACAATTTTGTCGTTTTTTTATAGTGAAAATTTTAATGTTTTGTTCAAACGTGCACCATTTCGCGAAAAAACAAAATATCGAAAAAATCCTACGTACATCTCTTGCTGTTGTTATATAGAAACTAAAAATTTTCAGGATTTTGTTCCAGGACCAAAATTAAGGAGGTTACATCTTCGGCCATGGACCCGTCTAAAAAATGAGGCGCCTCCGAAGAAATGCTGGACAGCCGCCATTTTAAATTTAATTGACACGAAAAAATTTGTATTTGTATATAAAAACCTAAATTATAAAACCTCTTTCACAGATTTTCGATTGATTTTTTTGTTGAGTCACAAAAAATTCATAAATTATGCCTATTTTTTCACGCTCTAGACCAGCTTCCCCCCTTAATTCACCAGCGATTAAACATTAATTCACCAGCAACCAAAAAATGTTATAATTCTGTATTATGATATATTTTTCCTCTTACTTATCCTCAAAGTAATACCAAACAAAAAAAAGCAATAGTTTAACCCTTCACGCCAATTTGTTCATCCAAACATTTGGTTTGCCTACAGTAGTCACTAATTGGAAAACTTTTAAAGCTGAAAATCGAAAGTAAAAATACGTCAATAATATCACTGTCTAATGCAGTGGTCGGGGAATCGGGGTAAATTACCCCAAATGGAGCAAAAATGATTTTTTTTTTTTGGGTAGTAGGGAAATTTTCTAATATTTCTATTTCAATTGCTATTTCATAAACGTGCTAGTAAGTTTACAAACTTAAACAATTTAGCGCGATATGCGAGCCGTGGCCGCTAATTCTGGTTGAAGCTCAAAACCGATACAATACCTACAAATATGTAAATTATGTCAATAAATAATATTTATTTAAAATTTACATTGATTTACATTGGGGTAATGGTTAAAAAAGTTCCCCGACCGCTGGTCTAATGTGTATCATGGGAAGAGCTTTACTATAACTGGAGCTTTTGAACTTTTATTTCGTTGAAATTCATTGCTGCTAGAACTTTAATTTCATTAATTCATCAGGTGCTACGATTGAAGGGCAAAATAGGTGTAGAGGGCTCAAAAAATTCATTTTTCTTTTTAACATTAATCACTTGTAATACTTTTCAAAAATATATTATTTTTAAATAAGCCATTTTGACCCTATACTGATTAGTCTACAAAATTTTCAAGTATGAATTTTCCGAAATTTTCTTTTACCAATCGATGGTGAATCATTTATAAAGGTTTGAGAAAGAATTCGGCTCATTTGGGATAAATAGTTTAGTAGTTTAAGATATTAAGAAATTAAGGTTTTCAGCGAAATATAAAATGAAAAATGCTTAAAAATTTAGAAAATATTTTTTAATTTTAAAACAATAGTCATTCCATATGAAATCAACAAATTTTAATTTAAAAGTGCACCACATGGTTTCTGATTTTAATAAATAAATATTGGGAATATCTTCTTTTGCATTGTTATAACTTGAATTTTCATGAAACGGAAAAACAACAGTTAATAGAGATAAACATATAAATCTATTAGATTTAACAATCGAAAGAATAGAATAGAGAACATTACAGTCAAGGGCGAATTTAAGGGGGGCACGGGGGAACGTGCCCAAATTATTTCATACTTCAATTACCATAAGTCTCTCATATCTTTTATCGAAAATGCAAGCTTGGAATCTGGAAAAATTGATATTTTTGTGGATGAAACATAAAAAAGTTTTTAAACTTAGTATCTTTTTATCATAACTAACTATTTAAAACTCATTTTTAAAAGTTCACATTTTTAAGGTTCCATTTCTACTGCATGTTAACTGCACACATGTGTTTCTTATTAATAAATTACCAACCCTTCTGATGCTACAAAAATTAGAATTATCCTTAAATAATATTTTATAAAAATAATTTGGGAAAAAATCATTTTGAAAAAAGCTCAACTTTGAGGTCCGCAAAAGCCATATGGAGGATAAATTAAAAATCTTATATTTTGATACATTACAGTATATTCCTTTATTAATCATGTCCTGTTGATACCATTCTGTTATTTTAACTTCTCTTGAAAATTTTGAAAGTAATTTCTTTTAGAATATTTATGCAATTTATTTAAACTGTTGAATTATATCGCTTTTGGATGCAATTATGGATTAAAAGACAAAATATTTTTTATATTTTTGAATCAAGTCGAAAAAAGTCTCGGAAAAAAATTTATTCAGGGGAATTTGCTTTTCCCAGAAATTGTTTGTAAAACTAAACGTTGCCTATTTATTAGAAAAATTAACAAAACTACTCCCCAAATTAAAAATTTTATAATTCTGAATTATGGAATCTATGGTACATTTCCTCTTTCTTATCCTCAAACCAATGCCAAATAAAGAAAAAAAAAATTTGACCCATCACGCCAATTTTTTCACCCAAACATTTGGTTGGCCTTTAATAGTCACTAGCTGGAAAACTTCAAAGCTGAAAATCGAAAGTAAAAATACGCCAACAATAATGGCAATTATGTTTATTATGAATTCGCATTTACACACGGAAATGAAGTCGTAATGTTATTTAGACTTTAATTATTTTCACCGTTGATGAGATCGAGGCATTTTATTGCCACTCTTACGTTTTATGAATAATTTAAATTCATTATTACTATATACTATGGTCAATAATGCACCCGCTCTCTTATTGTTTCCGTTTTATATAACCTTGTTATCACGTCCGGGTTTCATCGTAAAATTTCCCTGCAAAATTTATAGGAAAAGAAAAGATTTCAGTTGGTCAACATTTATATTTATTGCTTTAGAGAAAAATATGATTCTTATGCACATTTTTTCTTGCTAGCAAAAAAAAAGCACAGCATGATAATAATGAGATATTTAGATGCAAGAACTTTGTACCTTTGCCCCAACAATCTATTTTAATGACTCCAAGATGAAAGATGTAAGAAAACCTTTTCATAAAATCTGCAATCTTCGTTCGATGATGAATTCATTAGAATAAGTTCTTCGATAATCGATGTGGAATTAATTTTTTTCTTTGCTTTTATTAGTCTCCGTGAGTTCTTCGGGCTATTTGTCTATTCATAGTGGAAAAGCTTTTCAATCGGGTGAAATGAAGGAGAATATCGGGTGGTGCGACGAATGGAGGCATATTGTGTGCAAGTGGAATTATTTCCTGCGAGCAATTATCGTGGTTGATTCACTGAATATTCTTCGACTTCCTTTCACAGTCAATATCGCATAAGTCAATACAAACGGGTTATGCTACGGACGTTACGATTATGACGCGTGATCTTTCATAACGAAGAGGAGATGGATTCGAAGTCATTTCCTTCGTTTGATTGGATATTTTATTGAGTTACCAGACGAAACGTTCGGAAATGATACAGATTTTCACGGCTAACGATTGAAAATCGACGTTAGACATCGCAAAGCTCTTTAAAAGCACTTTTTTTTCTTCTTAACTTTCAATAACTAGAAAAAATATGATTGGAGGAGATTAAAATGAAGATAGAAAGTCTGCACATTGCAGCCAAGATAAATAATTTAAAAATTTAACTTTGGACAAGTTTCTTCCGGTGATTCCAATAGTAACGATAGGAATTTGAACTTACTTCCTCTGGAAGATGATAAAAATCTAATTAAAGATTTGATTTTTACGAAATAGGACACTTTACACCTTAATAAAATTGGGGAACATTAAAAACTTATTTCCAAAATACGACTCTTCTACCTTAATTGTAAGAAAGTTACCAGGAAAATTTATCAAAAAAAACGTATTTAATAGACTGGGCCAAAAAAATCGACTATTTTTTTTTTGAAAATATATCGGAAATATTGTTCAAGGTGATAAAAAAAAATATCGGGAATGTTTGACTCCTTAATATGAGTATTAAGAGATCTATCATCTTTAATTTCGATTTTTTATTTGTGCTTTCATTTTTGCGTCAATACTCTCAAACTTTCAAGGTAAAAAAAATCATCTGAACATATATTTATAGAAAATTGAATTCCCTACAAAAAACTTTTCATCAAAAAATTTTGCCAGACTTACCGTTTCTGAAGAATCAAGCCTTAAACATTGATATAATTTTTAGATTTATCTTCTTTATTTTGAAGTTTTGTAAGCGACGAACAAATAAATATATAGAAATGAACAATATAGATTCTTGTAGGGAATTTAATGCTCTACAAAAAAGGTTTCTTAACGTTTTTACATAAAATCACTTTTTCAAAAGTTATTCACAATTAAAGTGGAAAGAAAAATTAAATTATTGTTTTTTTCGTTGTTGAACCAATTTTGAAGAAGTGGTTTTATGTAAAAATGTTAAGAGACTTTTTTTGTAGAGCATTAAATTTACTTCAAGAATATAATGACTTTTTCAAAAGTTCTTCACAATTAAAGTGGAAAAAAAATAAGTTATTGTTTTTTTCGTTGTTGAACCAATTTTGTTGGAGTGATTTTATGTAAAAACCTTAAAAGACCTTTTTTAAGAGCATTAAGTTCCCTTCAAGAATCTATTTTATTTCTTTCTATATATTTATTTGTTTGTTAGTTACAAAATTCCAAAATAAATAAGATAATTCTTAAAACTATATCAATGTTTAAAGCTTGATTATTTGGAAACGGCGTTTCTGGCAAAAATTTTCAAAGAAACGTTTTTTGTAGGGAATTTAATTTTCTATAAAAATAGGTTCAGATTATTTTTTACTTTGATAGTTTGAAAGCATTGACGCAAAAATAAAACCATAAATTAAAAATCGAAATTAAAGATGATAGACTTCTTAATATTAATATTAAGGGTTCAAACCTTTCCGATATTTTTTTTGTCACCTTGAACAATATTTTCGATATACTTTTCAAAAAGAATAGTCGATTTTTTGACCCAGTCTAGTATTAACAACTCCATTTATGAGCAATTTCAAGATTTGGATTGCTGAGGAATAAAACAATCCATTTTCATTCTTTTCCAGTTAATATACCCGAAATTTCTGTTGTTCTTCAGAGTATGTAGAAACCCGATTAGAAATTTTCAAGTAAGTCCAATGGGGTCCCAATTAAGCTTCCCTTTTAAGCCTCAGCTTAGGATATAACGCATATCCCTCTTGGTCTAATTGGGCAATCCCAATAAGACCTCAATTTTACAATCTCAGAGATGAAATGGTTAAGACTTTGTTCAAATTTAAATAAATTCAGTCAATTTCATTTTAATTTAAATTTTTTATTTCTAGCTTTTGACTAGAGTGAAAAATAGCGATTTTCCGTTTATTAATTAGAGTCAAAGTTTCCATCGTGTGGTTAATATCAAAGGGAACGAATATTATTATTACGACGCGAACCATTCTCGAGACGTACATTGTTTCGGTGCTTGCAAGTCGGTGTAATTGCTGCAAATGCAATATATCAGCCGTAGCAGTGCGGATCACTCATGCGGAAATATGATCCAACTATATTAAATTGCTAATGTTGCTTTCATTATCCCCATCAGACAAGTGTATCACAGCTTTTAATAATTATTTGACGAAAATAATTTCAAGTTTCATTCACCTAAAACTTTTCGTTTTCCATGCAAAGCTCGAGCTTTCGAATTGAAATTGATTGCTCTAATGTTTTATTAGACGAGTGGAAATTTTATCTAATATCCAGAGCTTTGCATTAAAACAGAACCACGCATTTTTCCACCGAACCACAACAAACGAGTTTGATTATTGAGATATTTTAATTAAATGGCTTTAATTGTATGGATGCTTTGATGTAGGTATGTGTAGCTTTATCAATTTAGTGCAAAACTCTATTTATTATGATATGTTTTATTAGCATGGGGATATATGTCGGCTATTGAAGCAAAAAGTATTCGCAAATATTAACAGGTCTCATTGATTGCAAATTGTGCTTTTTGGTGCAATTTTTGTGTTCCGATAAATAAAACGTGGTAGTTACCGGTTGTAAATAAATGCACATAGTTGGAAAGGCATAAATTCGACGAATTGCGGAATGTTTATCACCTTTTATGTAATGGTGAACTCGATTTATTCGAAAATGAAATGGTCGGGAAAATGGAGATGTGAGCTTTGCTTTGTGTTTACGTTGAAATAAAATTGAATGGAAAACATCAATGTTTTGATTTACAACTGCTTTATTTGAACTTTAATATTTTGTCAATAGATATTAATATATAAAAACTATATATCAAAGAATAATTTTTAATATGAACATTTGTTTATCAAGTATTCTCTTTAATGAAAGGATTAGTTTCCCGCTTGGATTTTTTTTTATTGGTGATGAAAATTTCTAAATATTTAAATTTGACCACATTTTCTAGTTGTATATCCTTCATACTGATGTGGAGGAGTGTTTCTTTCTTCAATATCCTCATGACGTTTGCCTTTCTTGTGTTTATTTTTTTTTTCCATTAATTTCTCCAACTACATTACATAATTTTTAATTATTCCATCTAAGCCAGCGGTCGGGAAACCGGGGTAAATTACCACAAATGGGGTACAAATGTGGTAAATTACCACAAAGACGATTTTTTTTGGGTAATAGGAAAATCGTCTTTTTGGTTATCAAAGGCTTTCAAAATTGCACATGAAGAGATGGTAAAAAGTTGCCATTTGTATTATATTACCGTAACAGCAATACTCTTAAGGTCCACATTTTGTGCTTTTTATCAAACAATAACAGGCACAAATCAAGGACGGTATGGCCTACAAAAGCCATCACTTTTAAAAGTATAAATTATCCTTATAATCAGTGGCGTAGCTAGGTAACCAAGGGTCCTGGCGTAAATTAAAAAATGGGGCCCCACTGCTATGTAAACTGATAAGGTTTTATCAAATAAAAATATGAAAAATACAAATACTTTAAAAATGCTAAGCTACTTAAGCTCTTTTTTGTACACTGCAGGGTAGGTAATAAAAATATTAAACAGTACCAACATAAATTACAATTAGTACTTGGTGTAGGTTTGGCTAATAAAACGAAATAGAAAAGATTAAAGGACTTATTATATAAAGGTCGGGCCTACCAACTGACTAACTATCAATTATATTTACAATTTTTTCCTAGCTTTAGTTTTCGCAAAAGTATCAATGACTTTGTTTAAATCCAGGCTTGATGCGGTTTTGTTTTCAATTGCTATTAGCGATAAATATCGGAATCGAGTTAGGCCCATATTATATCTTAAATAATTTTTTTATTATTTTTAATTTGCTAAATGACCTTTCAGCTGCTGCAGAAGTGACAGGAATTGTAAAGAATAATAACACTGCTGTAAATACTTCCATTGGGTCGCATTCTAGCACTCCATATTTTCTCATTATTTCCTTACATAATTGGTGAACTTCCAACTGAATTTCCAAAAGTTCAGTTCGATCGAGACTTCTGGTAAGGATTCGAGGGCCCCCTGAGCTTGGGGGCCCCGGGGCACTGCCCCGCCTAGCCCTAGGTGGCTACGCCACTGCTTATAATTGGATTAAAATATCTTTTTCTTGGTAACTATTAAGTAAATTGGTAAAATCTGGTTACACAAATACTACAAAATTGGCCAAAAAAGTCTAATTTTGAAGAAGAAATATTTCTACCAAATTTCGGAATTTGATGAGAAATACCGTTATACAGTATACCATATTTTTTGCATAACGATTTCTACTAAATCATACTACCCGCAAATCGCGTAGCGGCTTTTAGTTCCGAAAGACAAAAGCGTAGGTTTTCATTAGCATTGACTTAATATTTAACCATTTACATTTTATGGCATTAATCAAATAAAGTAAATCACCAGAAAAAAAGTATGATTGCACTCATTTTATTTGGTCGTTAATTTATTCATCTCGACCAAGTGTTGTCGTTCCACGAGGCGATTAGAGCTAAAGCACTTTTAAAACTTTCATAGCAGTAATTACAGCTTCCCAAGTGAACATTGACCCCCGAGTTATTACATTTAAGCAATAAAACCCTCCACCCCATTTTTCCTTCAAAAAATTTCCCGGTAACGATCAACTGATGATAGACAAATCTCGAGGAAAAAAAATGCAATTTGAAAAATTCCCAATTGGAACAAATAAATGAAACATGATGCGGTAATTGCGGTTGAAGGTGTTGCATTCGGGTCAGAAAGTGTAACATGTTCACCTAGCCATAGAAATGTGCTGATATGAATCAAGAAAATTCATAATATTTAAACATTAATCCGATAGATTATTACAAAACAACTCGACATTAAGCAACCGAGAAATGGCAATTATATAAATCAAAACAATTCGACCACTACACTTACTCGCGTTGAATAATATAGAAGGAAAAGCCATGATTTTATGGTCAAGGAAGAGAGGCGAGTGAAGCATTAAATTCCCACGAAATTTCACGGAAATTTTCTGCTAAAAATTTCATACTATTCATGGCTAACAGGAAATTTAATCGTTGCACCAACAAAAGCTCTCAACGTACACATTGAATAGACAGAGGAATTTCATTTGCTTTGGATTCAATAATTGAATAAATTACAATACATTATTGATATTGAGAGCTCTTTATTTATGGGCTCAATAAATGACATGGAACATTTTCTCGGCTATTTCAATTTTTCTGTAATTCCAACTCATAAATTGCCGTTTGCATCTAATCGTATGCACATCAATGCTGCATACAGATCATTATTTTCTTCATATATGGTCCCGCGAGACTACCGCACGAAAAAAAAAACAATCCGATTGCTTTATATTACTCATTGTTGAATTTTTCACAAACCAAGAAACTTGTAAATCCAATATCAAATCACCCGGACTTAGTTGCCTTCGACTTGCAATTTATTGTTTCGCAATTGCAAGATGTTACGTTTGAAAAAAGTAAGCCACAAGGGCTTTGGCAAGACCTTGATTCACTTGTGCAGCAATATAAATATGCAGGATAAGTATAATATGACAGATTAATGCATGGAGATTCTTATATATGTGTACAAGAGCTCGGCTAACAAGTCGAGAAAATTTAACGACTCGTAGCTCTTGACGATGAAGCTTTCGAGAGAAAAACTCGGCTAAAATTTGCATTTTAAAAAAAAAAAAACGATTTAAAATTTGCTGATAGCTAAATTTTCATCAAAATCAACGAGTGACACTTCAGTTTTAACGAGGCCAAATTTAAATTTTTCGTGGGAAAATTTGCCGTTTAATTGCATAAGATGAAAATAGGGAATCAGTTACTAGGTAAATTTTTGAATCATGTTGGTATCAGTACCCAATATTTATCTTATACTTCTTAATAAAAGGAAACTTCCTTATAACAGCTTTTTTTGCTGACCTTTCCTAACAGAGTACATTTATCCGAGTTTGACTTTGAAAAATATTTTCTTTTGTTAGAATGAAACCACAAAATTGTTGAACTATTAGGTTTCCCAAAAACATTTTTCTAGTTATACTTCTTTAGCGGCGTTATGAAAAAATAATAAGACTGCATTCTTATTAAGATGTGGCGCCGGGACCAGTGACGTACCTAGGTAACCAAGGGCCCTGGGCCAAATTAAAAAATGGAGCCCCACTTCTATGTAAAATTATAAGGTTTTATCAAATAACAATATGAAATATACAAATACTTTAAAAATGCTAAGCTACTTAAGCTCTTTTTTGTGCACTGCAGAGCAGGTAATAAAAATATTAAACAGTAACAACATAAATTACAATTAATACTTGGTGTAGGTTTGTCTAATAAAACGATATAGAGAAGATTTAAGGGTTTATTATAAGAGTTCGGGCCTACCAACTGACTAAATAACAATTATATTTACTATTTTTTCCTAGCTTTAGTTTTCGCAAAAGTATCAATGACTTTGTTTAAATCCAGGCTTGCGGTTTTGTTTTCAATTGCTATTAGCGATAAATATCGGAGTCGAGTTTGGTTCATATTATTTCTTAAATATTTTTTTATTATTTTTAATTTGCTAAATGACTTTTAAGCTGCTGCAGAAGTGACAGAAATTGTAAAGAATAATAACATCGCTGTAAATACTTCCGTTAGGTCGCATTCTAGCATTCCATATTTGTTCATTATTTCCTTACATAATTGGTGAACTTCCAACTAAATTTCCAAAAGTTCAGTTCGATCGAGACTTCTGGTAAGGATTCGAGGGCCCCCTGAGCTGGAAGGCCGCGGGGCACTGCCCCGTCTAGCCACTAGGTAACTACGTCACTGGCCGGGACTCTACAGTAGGAAGTTGCTCGCAAATGACTAGCGAGAAACTTCAAGTAGAAGAAAGTTAAAATTTTCCCAATTATTGGAAACAATTAGCATAATACTAAAGAAACGCAATCAAGTCGATCGATTTAACTTCTAGTACAAGTCTTTTTGGTATTGGGTAGGGGAAACCTACTGAATTCATCGATTACGACGTTAAAAAGGGCCAGGAAAAGATAACAGTTATAACAGACACCATCAGTTGTTATTCTATATTTAAGACATCGATATCGTCGAATTTAACGTTTTCAATTTTTATAGTTTAAAGTTTAAACCATATCCATATTAGTACACAATACTTTAAAAACTTTTTAAAAAAAGGAATTTAAATTAAAACTATTTAATGCAATATCTACAATAATGCAATGAAAGTCGATTAATGCATTATATTACATTATGTTTTTAATATTTGAATTATAAATCGATAATAAAATGAAACAATCACAATTGTAGTAATTCAATTTTTACTCAGTCACTCTTTGTACATTCTGTTGATACACGGAATTGACTATTTAGTCAAATTTTATCAATATATTGATAAAGTATTGCATATATACAATTGGTAACTATATATTTTATATATCCTTATTTAATTATATATTTTTGATAACTATTTTTCGAACAAATCATCCAGGTTTCATTGATAAACAGTTAATTCATATATGTAAGATACAAATTCCTATAAATAGTCAATTGTGTTTGATATTGTGAAATACAATACAGTATGTATAAATATCTAAATTCGACTCATGTTCCTTTTAGTGATACCCATATCTGGAAACGTTCCATTTTCTACTTTGTTTTTAATTTGATTGGCGAATAAATTAGGTCATAATACGAATTTACCCACAAAAGAGCAAACTATACGAAATTAGAATTGAACTAACAAAAAAATTGCGAATTACATTAAAAACAAAGCAAAAAATGAACTTGACCAGATATTGATGTTGCTAAAAGGAACATGAACCACTAATTTAATGTATTATTTGAAAATTAGAAACTTGCTTAGAAATATTTACAGTCCAAGACTGACAAAACTACCAATTGGTAAAAAATGGCAATTGAATAGTTGAAACCAATGACAACAATCCAATAGTTCAAAATCGAGACACATACATACATTTGCCTATTATATTGACATTAAAGGCAAACATTGTGTATAAAATTGTATCATATTTTAGCTATCACAAACTACTAACAACTGATGTGCCATTTAAGGCACTACCGAATATACTATGGCAATAAATTACCAATAAGAAGGTATAACTACTCAAGCGACTACATTAGATATTTAAATCTCTAATATCTTTCAGTTCAATAGTTGGAAAACTTCTTATACCTGAGGGCTTAACATAATCTTGGGAGATATTATTAGGTATTGTGTTAAATGGGTTCAAGTAAATTAAATTCCCATTTTTATGCTTAAATAAAGTTTTTTCAACAATTTTCGTTCGAACGATTTGCTAACATGAACTTTGTCATCTTTGTCATCAACCTCTTTACCTCTAGCTAAATTAATTGCAAAAGAGATTTTTCATGTTATTTTTTTTATGAAATATAAAAAAATTTCTTTATATTATAAATTCCTTTTAATAGATTCGTTCTTTGTGGAATAACTTCACAATTGGTTTCTCTTGGATAATACCTGTCACTAAAATTTCAGCAATAATTAAACTTATTTTCCTCAAACAGTTTCCAATAGTTCCCAACAGTTCCATTCGAGTGTCAAACGTCATAAGTGCAAGTCCGGAAATTGAATGGTGCAATTATTATTAACTAATTTGCATAATATTTTATGTTTAATATACTTCTAATGTGCTTAAAATCTACAGATAGTGTAAGAAAACTCATTGTGAAAGTGAATAAAACATCTTGCTTTTGGGTTTGAGAAAATTTCGGAAAATTGTGGACACATAACCTCAAAAAATTTTAATTACCATCTTATGGAAATCGGGCCGTGTCGGAGCTGGGCCAAATGCAAGCGTCGCGGAATCGTAGGTGGCAAGGCTACGATTCTTCCGGCTCTACGATTTAATGACGGATTTTTATAATTTTCGACGAAATAAAATGAAAATGAGGAATAAAAGATTTTTCGATATCTTGCTTAGTTAATGAAATATCGATAGCACATGGATTTCTCAGAATTTTCATAAAAAAAAAAAAAAAATAATTGTTTACAACCATAGCTACACCATTTTGTTTTGCACTAAAAAAAAATATAAATTAGAAGTCCAGGGATGAAATTCCGGTGAGGGTTAGGGAGCATCACCCTTATATGGTAATATTGCATTTTCGATTTTGTTTTTAGTTTAATTTGCGAATAAGTCAGGCTATAATTAAATAAGCATCTCATTTTTTTTCTTTTTGGGGGGCTTCGCCCCCCATTGACGCTTTACCCCTCAACCACTTGTTTATCACTTCTATAACACAAAAAAAATTGTATTGCTACGGTTGTTAGCATTTAAGGTTACCAATTTTAAATTATAGAAAATCCGGAGAGTTGTATTGAATAAAAAACAGTCTCAAAAATTTAGCAAGTATTCTAAATGATGACGTTCACAAGCTTTTCTGCTTCATTCTATATTCGAAGTATAATAAATATATATTTTTTTGATTATAAAATCAATTGTTATCGCTTGATAACAGTGGAAAATTTTGCTTTTTATTAACATTGAAAAATGTGGAAAATCGTGTTTGTAAACTGGAGTTCGGAGAAAACATTATTTTTCTGGAGTCTCCGGACTAAAACTGGAGAGTTGGTAACCTTATAAGCATTTCACTTTTTTCCATGAAAATCCTGAGAAATCCGTCTAAAGAACTTAAAGGAAAAAATCAGTTTTTAAGTAGGCCGATATTTCGGAAACTAAGAATGATATCGAAAAATTTTATTTCTCATTTTCGTTTTATTTCGTCGGGATCTACAAGAATCCATCGTTAAATCGCGGAATCACCGGAAGAATCATAGTATCCTCACATATCTCAACTAAACGAGTGAGTACTAGTTTCATTTCTACATTTTATTTATAATATACCCAAGGTTTATAAATTACACAGGTTGCCCCATTAGAAAAAAAAATGACGTCATACGAAGAATTTTGAAATTTGAATCAGTCTGAAGATATGTACGAATTTCTTCTGGATACGTCACGTAGCGCATGAGGCCACCTGTGTATTTTATAAACCTTGTAATATAGCGACCAAATGGAAGTTGAAACCGAATACCATATATCAGTGATAGTAAGATAATAGGTAACCAAAAGTTTTACCCAGACCAGAACACGTTAAGCTTTAAATTAAAAAATACTAATTAAGTAATACAAATTAAGTAATAATTATAAAGATTCAGCTCCAATGTTTGACCAATTCGAGGAGCAAGGCTGAACTAGAAACACATTTAGGCCCGGAAAATATCGACGATGTATGCCCACAATATTAAAATAATAAAACAGAGTGTTTTTTTTAATAATTGCACCAAAAATCAAAATTGACTAATTAAAAATAATTACATTAATATTATTTATTAAACAAGTATTTTAATATTTTACTTTTTTCTCTTCTTATATCAGTTATTCTATTATTTATAATATCTTTTTCACACACCATACGCATAAATGCTTCCCAATGATTTGACTTAAATAATTACTAAGTCGATTTATAATATATTTCAATTTTGAAAATGATCTATTATAAGATACTTGCATTGATGATAAAGTATGTAATAACAAATTTGTACACAAAAAATAAATTTTTGTATGCTAGTGCATCGAAATGCAATTTTTGCAAAACTTTATAACACCATACAATACAATTTCTGCATGATTGGTATGATCTTCCTTATTAATCATCTTCTTCATCACAAAACAGTCCACTTCTGCTAAAATAGCATTTAAAATTTTCTACTTTTTTTGTTGAAAATCTATTAGTTAAGCTTTGAAAATTTCCTTCGTAATATTTTTATTTAATTTTTGATTTATTTAATTAGTTAAATATTGAAAAATATGGCTAGGTATACTAATACTTGACATTTATAGGAAATTATTTGGATTTAAATAGAATATATCACTATAAAGAGGATCAGTTTCCAATTTAATTTAATCACCAAAACATAAGAAACCATTTTTATAGAGCAGTTAATTTCCAACAAAAATTTGTATTGCGCATTGTATAAGAATCATTTATTGTCGAGTTATAAAATTCATAAATAAAAATGAAATTTGTCTTAAAATAATCAAAATTAAATCCTTAACATCTTTCAAATGGTGAGGCTTATGGAAAAAATATAGAATACCTTTTTTGTAGAGCATTAAATTTCCTAAAAAAATCTTGCAGAACATTTTTCTGTACAATCGATAAATGATGAGGTATGAATTTTTTTCTATTGGACTGAGAAAAAAATACAAAACTGCGATGCGGAGGATCTTCCTATTAAAATTAAGAGCTCATACTTGGTGAGAGTTTTTTTAAGGTGTCTAGCAACCCATTTTTCCGCGTCACTTGTAAAAAAATAATAATCGATTTTTTTGACCCACACTAAAGCCCACGGGGATACCGGGAATATCCCAGTCCAGCACTGTGGAGAAGTCGAAATTCATTTCTTGGCCTATTTTTATTTGTTGACTGAGAAATGAATTTCGGCTCCTCCAAGATCAATTACCTGTTATCACCTCCATGGTACAGTAGCACAATGGTAAACTGGTGCAAAACACGTAATTAATCCACAAAAATAGCTTATTTTTAGTCATCCAGTGTTAGATTTACCATTACTTACAAATTCCATCAAATTTTAAAATGGAAACAACTTGAGGTGAAAGTCTTGAACCAATTACAGTTATATCACCTATGAACAATAGTTTTTCTTGCTAAAATACAATTTCAGTGTTTTTTTTTTTTATTTCAATATTTAAATAAATGCGAAACGAAAGGCCATCCAAGAAATTGAAACGTGAATGAAGAGTTTTGAAATTATTCCGTTGTCGACAAAGCCAAATTGAAAACAGTTACTTTGTACGTATGCAAATATTTCCATTTCTGCACAAATAAAAGTTTTTCGAACGTTGATAACCATTCGTACAGAAGACGAGAGCGCTGTAAAAAAAAGGTTAATTTTCAACGGGATAATTACCTACGAGTCGAGTCGAGTCGAGATAAAAGTCGGCTCGGAAAAACGTATCCCATGCTTGGAGTGGGATATCAATGAAGGATTGATTTGTAAATAAGATTGGTGCAATCAAAACTGTCGCATGCATAATGAATCGTTTGTATTTAATTACGACATGTAAAGGAGTTCCATCTGAATTCGGATGATGTTCTAATGGATTGTCCTCGTCTGTCAACCGATTGCAATTAAATAAATAGAATCTCAATGTGTAGGTATGGTATGTGTACCTATGTGGATATGCAGATTTGGGTGTTTCTAGATTTAATACTATAAGGCTATAAGCAATACCGTCATAATTAATTCACTCACCGTTATCTACTTTCATTTCAATATTCATTAAATCGTGCAAATTTGTTTCGTCCCAAATTCAATTAGCACGTACCAAAAGTAAAAGAAGGATGCAGTCAATATGAAAATCCATATTAATCCATTTATAATTTTCGTTGAAAATTTACTATATCGACTGCGAAAGGGTACAAAACGAAATGAGCGATGAAGGGGTCTTAGAAAATATTTTTTTGGGATTCTTTTCATACATAAACTATTTGTTAATCTTTCAAAGAATTAACATCTTTATCTTTTAGCTTTTTTATTTTACTCTTTGTCCTCTTCCTCAACAATACTTTTACCCATTGCTCCTGTAATATAGGCAGTTGCGTAGCTACCTAGGGGCTAGGTGAGGCGGTGCCCCGGGGCCCTCAAGCTCAGGAGGCCCTCGAATCCTTACCAGAAGTCTCGATCGAACTGAATTTTTGGAAATTCAGTTGGATGTTTACCAATTATGTAAGGAAATAATGAGCAAATATGGAGTACTAGAATGCGATCTAACGGAAGTATTTACAGCAATGTTATTATTCTTTACAATTCCTGTCACTTCTGCAGCACCTGAAAGGTCATTTAACAAATTAAAATTAATAAAAAATTATTTAAGAAATAATATTGGCCAAACTCGACTCCGATATTTATCGCTAATAGCAGTTGAAAACAAAACCGCATCAAGCCTAGATTTAAACGAAGTCATTGATACTTTTGCGAAAACTAAAGCTAGAAAAAAATTCTAAATATAATTGTTATTTAGTCAGTTGGTAGGTCCGACCTTTATATAATAAACCCTTGAATTTTCTCTATTTCGTTTTATTAGCCAAACCTACCCCAAGTATTAATTGTAATTTATGTTGTTGCTGTTGAATATTTTTATTACCTGCCCTGCAGTGCACAAAAAAAAAAACTTAAGTAGCTTAGCATTTTTAAAGTATTTGTATATTTCATATTTTTATTTGATAAAACCAATCAGTTTACATAGCAGTGGGGCCCCATTTTTTAATTAGTCCCAGGGCCCTTGGTTACTTACCTACGCCACTGGTTTCGGCGTCACATTTTAATAAGAATGCAGTCTTATTATTTTTTCATAACGCCGCTAAAGAAGTATAACTTGAAAAATGTTTTTGAGAAACCTAATAGTTCAACAATTTTGTGGTTTCATTTAAACAAAAGAAAATATTTTTCAAAGTTAAACTCAAATAAATGTATCAGTGGGGCCCCATTTTTTAATTTGCCCCAGAGCCCTTGGTTACCTAGCTACGCCACTGAATATAGGAGCAACTTAAAAAAAATCCAAATAATTAAATAAAAAAACACATGTGTGCAGTTCACACGTGGTAGAAGTGAAACCTTCAAAAAAATGAACTTCAAGATATTGAGACGAATGTAAGATTTTATGAGTAGGATAATTGTAGGATTTATTTTACGATTTATTAACATATATATTACAAAAATTTATCCTGAATCCAAATTTGCATTTTCGATTAAATAATACGAGAGCTTATGATAATGGAAGTATGAAATAAATTCAGTGGTGGTAAAGATGCAGGTATCGTTTAAAATTTAAAACTATTATATTTGGACATCTTTGGAATTACATTTTTCTCGATTGCTTGAAAATATGTGCAGCACAGTAAAATATTATCATTTGCCTTAGAATTTTTAATTATTATCCATAAAAGATCTTCATGTCCTGGGCGTTGTGGTTTTAAATTTCGTTGGAATGACAATCGTTCACAAAAGGAGCACATATTATGGCCGAACATATGGTTAAAAAATTTATAACAACATTCTTCATGAGCAATTGTATTTCGACGAAATTGTGAGTACTTAAAGTATCGGCTGTATATTCATTTGAGTAGTACCTGAAAAACAGTTCGTAATATTATGTGATACCTGAATTAATTTTAAATTAGCTTTTGTTTTATTGAAATTTCGTGATTATGGACAAAATATGCCATAAGAAAATATTTAAGTACTTACTAGCATCATTTTTACTATTTTCCACAGTTGAACCATTATTAAACGTATAAGAACTTTTATTTTTCTTATTTAATAATGCTTTTTGGCGTGCCCGAAATTCACGAACACGTTCTGTTGAACCTTTTGATGTCTTTATAGCCTTGTTTTTTTTCACTTTTTTTTTGATAATCATGACAATAATCTGTATTCATTTACGGCAAACTTGAAAATTAATTTTATTGATATATTGAATTGTTTATGTTCACAATTATAATAAGCAATTTAACACGGTTGTTATTGGTCGGTATGAAAACCATTCGCAACTGGCATAATACGCAGGCGTGCACAACCATAAGAAATACTAATATTTCCTACCTTATTCTCTCTCATATTAAATCTTATAGATTTATGTATATGTTTCCCTTTTATTGCCGCTTTCCGTTTCCGGTTCATAAAATTTCAAGTCACACGATGCTAAAAAAGTTTTCACTTCAATAATAAGAAATTAAAGATTTCGAGTATGTCTGATGAATGTTTATTCATTTATTTTTTATTTCATCTAGTACTCTTCTAAAGTCTGTGATTTATAATATAAAAAGCTAATATTATCGGAAGAAATTCTAATAGTTCTTATAAGAGACCTACTAGTATTATTCCTTATTCCATTTGGTTGGACTTGATTTTGAGGTATAATTCAATAGGTAATGGATTTGGTTCCTATGGATTAGTTTTAGCTTGATGTTTTTCGAGTTAACGCCATCAAAAGACTTCTTACGGCTGATCATATTTCTTGTATACAATTGGCTTGACATTTACCCCAATGAGAGAGGAAGATTCCTGAAATAACAATACTTATTCGGTCTTCTAAACACTATTTCTATCTTATTTTAGATACCTTTTGATGCATTTCTTTAAACTATGCCATCCTTTTACGTATTTTTATGATTATTTCTCTTGATTAGTTAAAATATTTTCTACGTGTAAGTACTAAACTTTTTCTCATTAAAAAATCGCAATCTTTTTTTATTAAAAAAATCTTTTTTATCTTTTTTAATCTTTTTTTTTTTATAAATACCTATATAAATCGGCCATCAGGATTTAGGTCCTATTATCCGATTTGGTGACCGGAGCTGTCGTGATGGAGATCACTCCCAGTGAAGGAATCTCCCTATGCCTCTACTTGATCACTAGGCACTTTTCTTTTTAGCCTTCTTTAATTTTGGTGCTCCAAAAGTGGCGGAATCAGGGGATTTGAGTGTTGACTCAACTTTCCAAAATGATTGGTGGTACGTACGGTAATGGAGTCGGGGACTGATGAGATGTGTAAGTCTTTTCGGAGAGTTTTATTTGTGACATTCCATGGAGCATTTGCCAACTGTCTTAGGATCTCAGGATTGGGTGGCCTCGATTAATTTAATGCTTGGCTTGCTGGCAGAGCCCCACAGCTCAATACCGTACGACCTGATTGGCACTATTACTGCTTTGTATATAAGAAGTTTATCCTCGAGGGGAAGTTTAGAGCCCCTACCCAACAGCCAATATAACTGTTTGAACCTCTTGTTAATATATTTTCGTTTTTGGATGATGTGAGGTTTCCAGGTCAGCCTCCTGTCCAGATGTACACCAAGGTATTTGACGGTGTCGGACGATGGGATCTCAGTTGAGTCCAGATTGACCGGGGAACCCGTTCCTTTTCTGAGAGTGAAGGTCACTTGGACTGATTTGGACTTATTGATTAAATCGCAATCTTGAATACATTTCACGAAAAATGTTTGCTGACTTTCACGGTTCAATGTTTGATTAACCAGAAGAACCAATTTGGCTTAAAATTGTGAAACTAAAAATCCTCATTTAAAGTTTCAATATATTTTTCTTCCGAGCAGACCATTTGGTCTACTTGTTTTTTTCTATCACTAAAAATTAAAATCAATTTCTTGCCTAGATATTCTTCCAAAGTCTGTGATTTATGATATAAAAAAATATTTTTTTTAACTCTTATAAGAGATCTAGAAGTATTATTGCACCGTAGCATTATTCCTTATTCCATTTGGTTGTACTTGCTTCTGAGGTATAATTCAATAGATAATGAATTTGGTTCCTGTAGATCAGGTTTTCCTGTAGATCAGAGTTTTAGCTTTATATTCTTCAAGTTAACTGGCATCAAAAGTCTTCTTACTGCTGACCATATTTCTTATATACAATTGGCTTGATATTTACCCCAATGAGGGAGGAAGATTCCTGAAATAATAATATTTATTCGGTCGTCTAAAAACTATTTCTATCATAGTTTAGATAACTTTTGATGCATTTCTTTAAACTATGCCATCCTTTTAAGTATTTTTATGGTTATTTCTTTTGATTAGTTAAAATCTTTTCTACGTATAAGTACTAAACTTTTTCTCATAAAAAATCGCAATCTTGAATACATTTCTCGAAAAACTTTTGCTGATTTTCACGGTTCAATGTTTGATTATTTTTTTTTTTTTTTTTATTTGTTTTTTCAATTGATCGTGCAGAAATTGGGAACTCCTTTCGCGAATGAAAATTGGTGGCGGTTTACAAATAAAAAATAACTTTTACATCGTAGACCTGAAAAAAGGAGCCCTTTTCGAGACAAAATTGCAATTATCCGACGAAACTGATTATACAGTCGTTACTAAATGGTTGGATGATCACCAAAAACAGTACTATTCATTTCAAGCCAAGAACCAAAAAGGGCTCAGAGTAGTAATAAAAGGCATTGACTACCAAGTTGATCCCATGGAAATCAAACAAGACCTAGAAAACATGGGTTTTAAAGTGAACTGGGTTCACAATATACTGAACAAATTCAAGCAACCCCAACCTATGTTCAAAATTGAATTAGCTGCCGACTCTCCTAAGCCTGCAAAAGGTAAAGTGCATCCAATCTATGAATTAAGATTCGTACTTCACCGAAAAATCACCATCGAAGAGCCTCACAAACGATCAGGTCCTATCCAATGCCTTAATTGCCAGGAATTCGGGCACACCAAAGCTTATTGCAAGCTTAAAAGTACTTGTGTAGCTTGTGGATGCAACCATCGGACCTCCGATTGTCCGAATGACAAAAAAGATGTAACCAAAAAACGATGTAGCAACTGTGGCGAAAACCACACAGCCAATTATAGGGGTTGTCCAGTTTACATTGCCATTAATACCATGAAAAAAAAAAGCAGAGCATTTCCAGCTCCATGCACCTATTACACCAAAATTTACCGAGCAAATAACTAACCAGCCAAGGGCAAATCCAAGAATAACTTCAAATAGGCCGCAACAAACTATTTCATATGCAGAGGCTTTGAAACCTAAAGAATCATCAGTGCCAACAATTGACAACAATACCGAAAACCTCACCCAAATGTTGATGCTAATTGTAAATAGTATTCAACAATTGGCAGGTTCAATCCAGCAAATGCAGGAGCTGCAACGACAGCAAATGGAAATTTTAATCAAGTTTGTTAAATAATGAACACTCTTAAGATAGTGCAATGGAATGCAAACGGTTTACAAAACCATAAACTTGAATTAGAATTTTTCTTATCTTTTAATAAAGTAGACATTATGCTGATTTGCGAAACACATCTGACATCTAAACACAACTTCAAAATTTTTGGATACACGTGCTACGCCACCAATCATCCTGATGACAAGCCCTGTGGAGGAACGGCCATACTAATTAAAAATCGAATTCGTCATCATCCACTTCAAAATAAGCAAAGCAGACACCTTCAATACACCGCAATAAATGTAACGGAGCAATCACAAAATCTCACCCTTGTATCAGTGTATTGCCCTCCTAAATACGCGGTTAAATCTACGCATTTTGAGAAATTTTTCGAAAATTTTAATTCAACATTCATAATGGCGGGAGATTTTAATGCTAAATCACCTTATTGGGGATCCAGACTAACATCTCCAAAAGGCAAACAACTCTTACAAGCCATACGAAAACAAAACCTTAGCTGTTTCTCAGGAGGATTACCAACCTACTGGCCGACTGACCGTAGAAAAATACCTGATATCATCGATTTTGTAATTACGAAAAATATTCATCCAAAAAACATTATGTTGTTAACTACCATGGACCTTTCATCAGATCACTCTCCAACCATAATAAACCTGAACCTCTCCTTAAAAAATCCCATCAATCAAACAAACAACACGAAACCAAGAATAAACTGGGTACATTTCCAAAAAGTCTTCAAGAAAACGTTCAATCCCAATATAAAACTTAAATGTGAAGAAGACATTGACAACAGTCTTAAATATCTTCAATCAACTCTAGAAGAAAGTATGGATATATCAACAATCCACAGATACCCTCTCAGACAAAGTCAACAAACGAATATTCCAGCGCCGAAAATCTTGGAATTGGTAACTAAAAAAAGGCAAGCCAAAAGAAAATGGCAAAAAACTAGATCTCCAGTCTCTAAAAATGCCTTAAACAACGCCACAAATCTTCTTAAAAAAGCACTTAGTCAAGCGCAAAACGACAACATACAGCGTTCAGTAGCGCAAATGACACATTTACCCGACTCGTACAATTCTATCTGGAAGACGACCCGCAACATTAAAAAACCAATGATTACCAAACAAATTATCAAAAATAGTCAAGGCGATTGGATGACAGATGACAAGGATAAATGTGAGGAATTTGCCAATTATTTAGAAGACATTTTCACGAACAACTCGCCAATACCAGTTCCTGTCGAAATTCAAGGACCAATTAACAAATCAGATCAAATCAAATTTACCATATACCAGGTGACAAATAAAATAAATGAGCTAAACTTCAAAAAATCTCCCGGAATTGACAACATAAGTGGACAAGCACTTAGATCGTTACCATTAAGCGGTCATCAAGGTATTCTTCACATACTCAACGCAATCGTTCGACTAAATTATTACCCTACTTCCTGGAAAAAAGCAAAAATCATCCTTATCCCTAAACCCGGAAAAGAACTATCTAAAATTAACTCATACAGACCCATCAGCCTGTTACCAATCCTTTCCAAAATTTTTGAAAAACTCTTATTGGAACATTTGAATGCGGATATTACTAGACTAAAAATCATCCCTCAACATCAATATGGATTCAGATCAAACCACAGTACAATTGAACAAGTCCACAGAGTTGTAAACGAAATTAAAAATGCTTTAGAAAATAAATCAATCTGTACGGGAATTTTCCTCGACGTATCTCAAGCTTTCGACAAAGTCAACCATAATGGTTTACTCTACAAAATATACTCCTTACTACCAATCCAATACCACAAAATTCTAAACAGCTACATCACCAGTAGAACATTCCAGGTTCAATTTGGTAAGGAATTCAGTTCGTCGCGAACTATAAAAGCGGGAGTACCACAAGGCAGTGTTCTGGGCCCACTATTATACTTAATTTTTACAAGCGATCTTCCAACAAACGATCAAATTACAACCACCACATTTGCAGATGATACAGCTCTACTTTACACCAACAAAGATCCTAAAATAATCCAACGTCGTCTACAGGAACATGTAAATGTCATAACTAAATGGTGTGACCAATGGGGAATTAAACTCAATGATGAAAAATCAATCCAAGTCACGTTTACCCTAAGAAAAATCACAAGTCCAAGGATCACAATCAACGACAAATCCATACCACAAAGCAGCTCGGTCAAATATCTGGGAATGCATCTTGACCAAAAATTAACCTGGCGTGAACACATCTCGAAGAAAAAGGAACAAATGAATATAATATTTAAAAAACTATATTGGCTCATTGGAAAAAAATCAAAATTAAAATTAGAAACAAAAATCATCATATACAAATCTATAATAAAACCTATATGGACGTACGGAGTTCAACTTTGGGGTTCCGCTAAAAATTCAAATTTACAAATAATAGACCGCTGCCAATCGAAAATTATTAGAGCCATCATTGGCGCTCCTAAGTACGTGCGAAATTCTATAATACTTAGAGATACCGACACTGAAACAGTCAAAGAAGTCACTTTGAAAATTAGTAAAACCTACAAGAAAAGACTTGACTCACACCCGAACCAATCAGCCAGGAAGATCTTAAAAGCCAAACGTTTCACGAGACTCAAGCGAAATGATCCACTGAACCTAATGGAGTAAATTTGAAATCAATAGTCGAGGCCAATGATGGACCCACCTTCCACATCCAATTCTACACAAAGGTGTAGGGAGGACTAATTACTCTAGTTTTTTTTTTTTTTTTTTAGTTTTAGACTTAAGAGTTGTAATAAATTTTGTTAGAGATATATTTATATCTGATTCAAAAATTATAAATAAAAATGATAACAAAAAACAAAAAAAAAAAAAAAAAAAAAATGTTTGATTAACCAGGAGAATCAAATTGGCTTAAAATTTATATACTAATAATTCTCATTTAAAGTTTCAATATATTTTTCTTCCGAGCAGACCATTTGGTTTAATTTTTTTTTCTATCACTGAAAATTAAAATCAATTTCTTGCCTAATCAAATCTGGCTTTCATTCATTATTCGTAAAATGAATTTGAATGGAATTATCTGCATTGGAATATGCAAATGCACTCGATGCAAATATAATTGCAATTTTCATTAAATTTATGACTGTAAAATGAGATAAAATTGAATTTCTTGTTATGAATTAATTCAGTGATTTCATTGGACAATCCCATTATCACGCCTTCAGAAGCTAAATAGCTACCACACTGTCAAATTATAATTAATTGCACAACAATGATAACGCCAGCAATCCGGTAATTGGTGGGTAAATTTTCGATTTAAGTTTATTCCACTAAAAAGTACTAGGGTTTTCTTCATTTTTATTTCTTTTTTTTTTGTTGGGGGCAATAGTCGACAATTTGCTCGGGAGATGGAGACGTGTACGTGAAAGCTTGAAGAGCTTAAAGCGCTCGTATTGCCGAAGAGCAGCCAGTGATGTGACGGTAGGGTAATAAAGATAAAACAAGCGGCCATTTGAGAAAATGTAATTTTCACATTTCATTTATTTCAATTCAACTTTTAATCCTTCGTAATAAAACTGTGTTTACGTAATTACTTTTTTGCTTGCCAGCGATTAGCGTTTCTAGCTTACGTGGAATTTCAAAAAATAAACGCTCGGATACGCTATGTCTGGTGTCTAACTAGCGTTTTTGCTAGTTTTCCAATTAAAACTAGCTACCGGTTTACTATGTGCAGATAAACGTAAATGCGTCGCGATTTTAATGGCCGTTTGATTTTTCAATTAACTTTCTTGGCTTTGGCATTTGAAAATCATTTTATACGGAGTCCCGACCGGAGTCCGCGTCCCAGTGTCAATCTCGGTTCATTATCGTAGTTAATTTCCGAGGCTGATGGTTAATTATGTTTGTTTTGATGGAAATCCCTTTTTTATTGGTGGAACTGGCAGTTTAATTACTAGTTTGGTCGTAATGTATGCATTAATATTGCAAACAGTTACGATTGCTTAATTCGATTTATAATTTGATCGTCAATTTGGGATTTTTGTTCGTTCTAATAAAAATAAATTGGAAAACTAATTAAGGGTGAAATAGTAAAATATTATTTTACTAACTAATACTAGTGGCTTTATAATTTTGAAACAAAAACAAATTTTATTCGGAAAAATTCTTTTGAAATAATATTCACCATTTCCCTTTCTCTTGCTTAAATATTAGTTGATTTAAATCAGTAATTTCAATATACAATATAATAGATTTTTTTTTTTCAAATAAATTGCACAGTCTGCATAAGGTTGCAATAAGTGCATTCAATCCATAGACAATCACATGTAAGCACTAGTCCCAGTAGATTAGTGCTGTGTAAGTACAAAATATATTTTTAACAATCAATAGCAACAATAACAATAATAGTAATTCTTATAGCAATAACAACAATCATACAAACAATCAACAGTAGCAATAGGAATAATAATAATAGTCTACAATAACAATATTAATGCTAATAATAATGTGAAACATTAATCTATAAGTAATATATAAAAATAAAGCTTTATACAATAAGAAGTAATAATTTGGCAATAAATATTTAATAGGAATATTTGTTTAGTTACAAAATACATCAGGCAAATTTATTACATTGCATTTTTTAACCTTCTTAAATCAATAAATTAATAAACAAAATTAATAAATTTAATAAACAAAATTGAAAATAATCTTTAGGGCACTAGAACCTTTGTCGTAGGCTCCTTGATTGAAATCTTTGTAGAATTTCAATGTTGGAGTAGATTTTTTTTTAAATGAAAACTATTTCCAGTTCAAATATGCCACTTTAGAGGCTCTAGAGTCTAGAAAACCATGTCTGCACAGTTGTACTGACTGCAATCACAATAACTGGTTTTGGATCAAGAATAAAATATTTCGTCTGGAATCTACTTTCGTCTACCTGGTCTTATCTTTCGTACAAATTTTGATACTCAAGGTTTTATTACCTGATTTTAACCCTCGAAAGATATGTTAGTTCCATTTTCACACTAGGTTGGAATGTCACCAGTCTTATACGTTTTGGAACTCAAGGTTCTTGTCCCTGATTTTAACCCTCAAAAGATATGTTAATTCCATTTTCACACTATGTTGAAATGTGACTGATCTTATACATTTTTCTGTGGACTATTGTGTAATTTGCAACAGTTCAGCATTGTGTCGCTATATCATGGTCCAACTTCATTCCTCTGTCTTTTTTATTTTTTTATTTGTTGATTGTTCTTGATTTTGTGGTCAATCAACTGCCATTTCTTGGAGTTCTTGAGGTAGTTTCCGCTTCAGTCTTCTTTAGTTTATAGTTTCCCCCAAGCCTAGTTTTACTGCATTAGGACAATTTTCTAGACCGTTCCTTGGAAATTCAATTATAAATCCCAATTTAAGAATTTAATTATAAATTTGTTTTATAATTACCAAACATAAGTACACTAGGATGGTCCTTAATAAGGATGTTTTTGAATTTCTTTGCTCCCAGGGACTCAAGTGCTTCCAAATTGAAAAAAATCCCTGAAAATTTGAGCTCTTAATATTAACTTTAAGATAGTCCACTTTCCAACTTAAGTTTCTTATGGAAATAACGTGAAAAAAAAAAAATTCTTTAGAATTTCATAACTCAGCGACAAATAAATCGAATGTAACCAATTCCGTCATGTTTATTATAAATTTAACGCTCTACAAATAAAAGCTGATATGATTTTTCGTTAAATCTATTGGCTTAAGAGTTATTGACTTATCTATTGGCTTAAGAATACAGCACTAATGGTCAATGAAAATATAATACATTTTCAACTAAGCAACGGAAAGATGGTAAAGTTGGTTACATAGCTAATATTGAATCTTATGACAATGAACAAGTATAAATAATGAAGGATGAACTCCTACAGCTACGGCGTGAAAAATCACAAGAATAATATTTTATATTTGCTTCTTTTTGATCTTAAATACGAATTTTGCATAAGAAATTTGATATATTTCTTAAAAATAAGTATTAACATAATAATTATAGTCGATAATATTAATAATTATATAATAATTAAACTTTGAGCTCGAATAACTCTTAGGTCAATAGATTTAGCAAAAAATCTCAAGAGCTTTTTTTGTAGAGCGTTAAATTTACAATAAACATTATGCGATTAGTTACTTTCGATTTATTTGTCGCTGAGTTATGGAATTCTAAAGAATTTTTTTTTCACGTTATTTCCATAAGAAAGTTAAGTTGGAAAGTGGATTACTTAAAGTTAATATTAAGAGCTTAAATGTTCAGGGATTTTTTTTCATCAATTTGGAAGCATTTGAGCCCTTGGGAGCAAAGAAATTCAAAAGCATCCCTCTTAAGGACCACCCTAGTGTATATACACTATTTTTTTTTCGTTAGTGCTTAATATTTCGTTAGTTCCTCTATGTAATTGTAGGAGGCATAAGTGACCCGAATGAAACTCAAATTAGTAGTGGGGTACAGTGGAGTCTAGGTAAGCCAACAGCTTGGAACTAAGCTAATAGACGAACAACCTAATAGATTTGGATGTACTGGACATTTTTATGGCGTTAGTTTTCATTATTTTGACTCCTAAGAAATAAATATAGTTTGTAAAAGTGATGAATTTCGCGGACTGGTAAAATTATTACGATTTTGAATATTTCTTCCTCTAGTTCTGTACTCTTCCACTTTGCTGTATTAAATATTTGCTCTAAGTATGAATTGGCTAGCTGGTACCCGCGATTTAGTCAGCGCAGGATTATTTTAAGCAGCTTATTTTCTTCTTCATGATCCTATTTATCTTATACCAAAGTTCATCAAAATTGGTGCCGTTTAGTCGTGAAGACCAGAAAGTTAACTTTGAAAGCTATCCTTGTTGTAATCTATCCATGTATATTGTGTAATGAACGTCAATTGAAACTAAATATTTTTGATGATCTCCCTAATAGGTAATATAAACACTATAGTTTGTGAAAATAGATTTTTTACGCTTCTCAAACATAGACCATGGTTTCACGAGTTATTCTGACATAAACTGCATTTTATAAGTAAAGTTTTATAAAACCCATTTTAATATTTTTGCGTAAAAGAGCAACAAACATCCATATATAGATAGCTATCTTGAATTATAGCAGTTTTTCAATGATCTTGGACAGTATGGAGAGAAGATCGATAGGACGGTATCTTTTAGGGTCATTTGCGGATTTGTTAGATTTCTTTTTTCAGATTATTTTCGCGTATTTTCATATTTTCAGGAAATAGGAAAGACATATCAGAGTATTGTAGATGGATGTATGTAGGAGGACAAGAGTTTTGCAAGGGAGGTTTTTTAAGAGGGATTAGGAGATGAAATCATGTCCTAGATTTTTTTGATCTTTAGACGACTTATGGTGTTTTTAACATGTTTAATTTTTAGCCTTTTTTGTAGAATCAATTTGAAAAATCATTTCGCCGACCACAAATAAATATATCCACAAAAGTAGTTCCATAAAGGTTTGGTTTTTATTTTGATTGGAAAACACAACAACAACAGAAAAAGCTGGTGAAAATAGCATCTAATTGGTGCTTTGTTCAATTTGTAATTACCTTGGTTGTGTTTCGTCGAGGTAAATAATTCGTTTGCCGAGTAAATAAAATTCAACACACGAAAATCCCTTTAACCCTTAATCCTTTTTGCGTCGTTTTTCTACAAATGTCTTTTCAATCCCAGCCGTGTGATTTAAACACAACAATTTTCCGGCAAATACCTTTGAAAAGAGAGCTTTAAATTCTCATCGGTAGAACGGCGACGGCGGTGGGCGGCGGGTGAAAAACAACACATGTTGCCAACTGCCGACTACCGACTACCTCTACATTATAGATCAGTCAGTTAATGCTCGGCAATTTTTTTCCTTTTGTGTTAAGCCAAAGGCGAGAACAATTTTCGGATTCATTTGAACCGAAAAAAAAAACATGAAACTTTGTGAGTTACATTTATTATTTTTGCGTTTACTTTAAAGCAAAGAAAAAAAAAATATAACGAAACGGTCGTCGACAAGAAGTAATTTCCAATGGGAACACCGATGCGAAATTCCCGCAATAAATTTCGAAAATTACGATCCCAATGCGAACGGGAAAAATTCCACTTTGTAAATATCTCAATATTTTTAAGTCGTTCAAGTCCTAAGGCTTGTCGGCTGGATATGGGAAATGTGGCCGATGGTCGCACGGCTGGAGCGATGAAAACATGTTGTCATGATAAAATCGAAAGCCCCAACGGCCAAGGGTTGGAACGTATCAAAAGCGACTAATAAATATCACTTAAATTTGGACAGTTTTCGAGGGGATATTTTTCTTTTTCATGCCCTCCTGCCAGCTTGTGTTCGCTATAATACTTTATTCCTTTTATAGCCCACAATTCTTATAAAATGGACACTGGGATATAGTCGGACAAAACGCGTGTAATTCGAGTATAAATATCTCCGGGTGTGATACATGGGGTAGAACGACTTTAAACGTCGTGGTTCTATGATAAATTTGTTGATAACATTTTTGAAAGAAATTTTTATTAAAATGATTTTTTTTAGGCAAATAACAAAATATATTAAAGAAACTGTTCTGAAGCTCTTTATTAACAAACTAGCTGATCTCCGCGACTTCGTCTGCGTAACGAAGGGGTAGATTATATTTTCCTTTTAAATTTGCTATTTGTAATGGCATATGAAAATTATTATTTTTCTTATTTCTTTTACGAAAAACATAATCTTACTTAAAAACACTATTTTGTCAACTTTAAAAAGAGACATTTAATAAACTGTTGCAAAGAATAAAGTTGTTCTATGTAATAATCAATTAATTTTCAAAAAATATTTATAAATATCTAAAAAGAGTATGGTCTATTTCGTATACCTACCGTGAACCAATTAATCCGTAAATCAATCACCATCAGTACATAAATAAAAACTATCGTTAAGTGCAATAAAGTCAGTCATAATTATGACTTAAAACAGTCAAAAGTTATCAAAACACTCGCCTAGATATTTAGAATATTAGTAGAAATCCCATTTCATTGTCTCAACTTTTACACTACTGAAATGTACAAAACTTCGGTGAAATTAAAATTTGTTCAAATGCACGAAACCCAGTTCCTCCATAATCAAGTATAACCATTGTGTATCTATGTACTTATTATTAAAATATCTGAATCTCAACTAAATAATTAAACTATTTTTATTTAGTTCGCCGAATTTCTCGCTACTCGATATTAGCTCATTAATGTGTTTATTTGGGATAACGTATATCGGATTTTCAGGTTTACAATACGTGAAAACCAAAAAACTTAATACTCACTTATGAACTTAACCTTTTTTAGATTTATATATTAGAGTTTAAATTTTAAAGTAGATCCTAGGTTTTATTTCTAATAATAAACCAACATTGTTTAATTTCAAGCGATAAAACGTTTCGTCTATAACGAACATACCTTGATAATTAAATTTGAAATTTCGATTGTTTATTAGACGTTATGCCGTACAAACTTTGCCACCATTTTGCACTCTTTTAGAGGAGGAATTATCAAAAAAACCTTTCTTATTATATATCTGCATCGTATAAGAAAAACAATTTCCAAATTTCATCGACACAAATATGCATTTATATTGTAAAATACAATGTAAAACGAAAAAAATTATGATCTTTATTTTGATTATCATAACTAAAAAGCAATTCGAAAAAAAAAATGTTTACTGTAAGATTCGAACCCACATCTTTATAATTAGGAGCATCAGAATGTTAGATACGTAAGCCATTACGCTATTAACATCAGCTATATGTTTTATATATATAAAGGTTTATATTTCAAAGAGGCAATTTTTTTTAAAATTTAAATTGAATTTACTGTGCTTTTTATCAGTTCAACTAAAAATATTTTTACAGACTATTTTCTAACTTTAAATTACCTTTCCAATGATATATAACTTACCTTTCTAGTGTAAAAATTTGTGTTTTCATCCCTTTGGAATACCTTCCCTTATTATTTTTTTGGAATGATTAGTAGCCTATAGTCTGTGGGAAATTGTGTTATATCTTAATACCAAAGTTCATTAAATTCGGTTGTTCCGTTTTTTAGTTAAATCGGGACACACAGACGGACAAAAATTTTAAAAATGTTAAATTCGGAATAAGGGCCTCTTGAAACAAATATTTACCCAAAAATTGGGTTCAAAATCGAAATGTACAGACAGACGTAAGCATTTTATATATTAGTATAGATTAAGCTCCTTGTCGCTAAATGCTTGCGCCATCTATTGCACACACTTCTAATGTAAAAATCATCATAAAGCTCGTGGATCATTTAATGTAATTTCAATTAATTCCAATTATTCTTTTTGAAATATTTGATTAAATTTTTGGTTCAGAATCGTAAGATTTATTCATTACTAAGCCTCTAACACTTCTTTCAATATGACTTCAGATATAATTAATTTTCATTCACAAAAAATGGGTTTAAATCAAATAAAAAAAGACCATTGGCAATTTTTATAATGGAGACATTAAACGTCTGGATGATTTTCTTCAATATTCTCCTCGACATCTGCGTTCAATCACACATTTGTCGTTCTAATGTTACGATGAGTTCTTATACGACACGGCCATATTTCATTTACGCCTTTTCGCAAAAATTCATGAAAAGAACTCGGTTTCAAATCGATGCTTTTTCCATTCTTCCCAACCACCCAATTTCAAAATGAGCACAAATGAGACTTTTTAGACAAAAACCCGACAAGGACATATGTATGGGCATTAAATTAAGAGCTGCGATTAGATTCCTTTTCAAAATCTTTGTCAAAGTCTTTCTCCTCGAAAATGTAAGTAAGTACAATAAATATGTGAATAAAGAGACAAGAAAAAAAAATGATTTCACCAACCAAAAAAATGAGACTTTAATAATGATTTTTTTCCAAATTAAATTCCTTTGTAAATTAAGTGATATTTGTAAACTTTAGATGTGGTCCATTAATCCCTTAATCTCATCTCTCATAGGATCGTGTTTAAGGGTCGATCAAAAATAATTTCGATTTGCGATCAAGCTTTAATAAAGTGAATCATAAATCAGAAAAGTTTATGATCTACGATTGTTTCATATACACAAAGAAAAAATGAAGTAATTGGTAATCAATAAAATCAAATCGATTTATGAGTATTTAAAGAATGGAAAACGAATGATAGTTGCTAAAATAGGAAAAAAATTGTGGGGAAAAAATGAAAATTCCCCTAAATAAAGAAGAAAAATCTGGTTGTTTAAAATTCCCTGTCATTAATTGATGTTTTTTTTAATTTTCCAAATTAGCTACTATATTCGTTGCCTATCGCAACTTCATCGGGTGTCTACTAAAATTAAATCAATTAAAAAACATACATTGTTATAAAAGTATTCAATATGTTTGCATAGAATACAATATGAAGTTACGATAGGCAACGAAACGTCTAATTTGGAAAATTAAAAACATCAATTAATGAAAGCGGATCTTAAACAACCGGAGTTTCTTTCTTTATTCCAATAAAACCATTTTATTTCCAATAAAAAGCTGATATCTGAATTTTATAAATATTTTCCCAAAATTTTGGATTAAAAAATTTGAATCTTCATAAAATCTACAAAATTTGATACATATGTTTTAATGTAAAATCAGTGTAAAACAGTGAAAGAGAGTTATTGGACTTCATTCGAAGACTGCAAATCGTAAGTCAAAATTTTGCTTTAAAAACAATAAAACCAATAATCGTTGATCGTGATAATGATCAAAATTAGAATAAGAAAATAAGTTCCCAAAATATGATAAGCAAAAATTTATTATGGTTCTCAGTTTACGGATCGTTATTTAAGACCGAAAGTCTTAATTGTGCGAAAAAAAATAAAACTTACAAAATCAACGATTTTCATCCTTAAAAGTAAATTTTAAATTGAAAAATATTAATTCCGAATTATAATTAAGAGTTATATAGAAAAATTATTTAAATAACAATAATTTTCTTTGCGATATATGAATTATAAATCGAAATAAAAACCGTTCCAAATGTTCTATACTCAAAAGTCACTTTAAACGAGAAATCCTAAGCCTACTTGTACAAATCAAGGCACTGTAGTTATGGCGCAGAATCCATGGGCCAATCATAACTCAGCGTACAAAGCTCAACCTTTAATTCGACCAATGAGTAAACTTGTTACTTAAACTTTATGGATTTGAACCAATGACATGATTCTTGTACCTTCTGTATATCTAAATGTTCCTTATATCTTATTCAGAAAGTCCTAGAGATTTCGGTTTTATTTTTCGTTGTAATTTGGTTGTTCTCCAATGGTTTAAGAATTTTTATGATGTTGTTGTTTGTTGAAAATGCGATATTGAAGATATTTTTCTTTAGGAAGTTGGTGATTGTAAAATTAAATATATATTTGAAGTTTGATTTTATATATTTTTTGTTTTCTTTTGGTGGAGTTGGAAGAATAGATTTTTTAGTAAATTTCGATATTATTTTGTCTACGATTGAGCTTTTGTATCCGTTAGTAGTGGCTATATGTTTAATTATCTTAATTTCGTCTTCACGAGCTTTAGTGCTAAGAGGGAAATTTAAAGCTCAGTACACTAGAATGTCGTTAGTTGCCATTTTTTAATTTCTTGGATGAAATGATGTTTTATGGATGGTTTTGGTCGTTGTTGTTGGTTTTCTGTATATATTGTATGACAAATTTCCATTTTCATTGGTGATTGTTGTGTCTAAACAGTTGATTGTTCCATTTAGTTCGTGTTCTGAAGTGAATTTTATTTTCTGCTTAATTTTGTTCAGATCGGATACCATATTGCCAATCTGTCGGATAGTTCCATTAAATAATATAAATGTATCGTCTACATATCTTCCATAATATATTATTTTATTTTTGAAGGTATTGTCCATAATATATTTATTTTCAAAGTGATTCATGTAAATCTCGACTAGTAGTCCTGATAAAGGGGAACCCATGACCAAGCCTTCCTTTTGGTGATAAAATTTTTGATTGGAAGTGAAATAGTATTGTTTGTAATATGGTGGTTAACAAGTTCATTATGTCGTTGATTACCATATAATTATATATTTTTGAGTTCATTATATTATATTCCACAATTTCGATAGTTTATTCAGCAGGGGCATTATATTTATAATATTTAAACTAATTTTCTTTTCTTCTTTACACAAAATTTATTACAACCATATTCTTTTTTGTATATTATACGTTAAATTTATCCCAAAGAATTTAAATTGAAATGAAATTATAAAGTATAATTACCCTAAATAACGTACAATACTTTATAATAAAGTACAGGTGGCAACCCTAATTTAAATATCATATAGGTAACATTTACTACTAAATATTAACAATCTCTAATCTATTCTAATGAGGTTTTTAGCTAATATAGTCATTAGACAGATTCAAAAAAAAAATGATTTTTTTTTCTTAATTATATCGAAAATATTGTTGGTAATGACAAAAAAAATCCGGTGAAAGTTTAAGCTCTTAATATTAATATTAAGAGATGTCGCATCGCAAATGTCGATTTTCCATTTAAATAACATGGGAACAATATTCTCTTGCACTTTGGAATTTTATAGCTCACGTTGGTGACAATATTTCGGAATGACCAAGATATATTCTTGTAGAAAATTGAACAATTTACAAAAAAGGTCTCGTACAAGTTTTTGATATATTTATTCCTTCAAAAGTTATTCGAGGGCAAAGTTGAGCTAAAGAGAAATTTTAATATTTTTTCAATTTTTTGACGCAACCATCAGTTTTATAAGAACATTTTATAGGACAGTTTTTGTAGAGCACTTTTTTCCATAACTTATCTCTATAAAAGTTTTTGATATTTTTCTCAGGTCCTAAGTTATTAGCATTAAACTGAAAATTCCCTGAATTATTATATTTTTAACATAAAAATATTTTTTTTATTTTAATTAAATAACTAAGGACCTGTGAAAAATATCAAAAACTTTTAAAAAGATAAGTTATAGAAAAAAAACTGCTCTGCAAAAAAAATTCTATAAAATTTTCTCATAAAATTGATGGTTGCGTCAAAAAATTGAAAAAATATTAAAATTTCTCTTTAGTTCAACTTCGACCTCGAGTAACTTTTGAAGGAATAAATATATCAAAATCTTGTTCGAGATCTTTTTTGTAGATTGTTCAATTTTCTACAAGAATATACCTTGATTATTTCGAAATATGGTCACCAACGAGAGCTATAAAATTCCAAAGTGCAAGAGAATATTGTTCCTATGTTATTTACATGGAAAATCGAAATTTGCGATGCGGCCCCTCTTAATATTAAGAGCTTAAACTTTCACAGGAATTTTTTTTGTCATTTTCAACATTATTTTTGATATAATTAAAGAAAAAAAAATCATCATTTTTATTTTGAATCAGTCTATTATAGATAATTAAAAGCTGGGTGAGATTAAAAATGGATGTTATTCCTAACGAAATGTAAAGTTAATCAAGCATCCCCTATTAGTCCACCCTTGAAAGACTTGTATTTTCATATTTAAATGGGACTAATTTCTTTTTTTGTCATTTACAATAATATTTTCGATATAATTAAGAAAAAAAATCTTCTTTTTTTTTTGAATCAGTCTATTAATCATATAATATTAGAAAAAAATAATCTTATTTGTAATTGTTTTATCCAGTGAAACATTTTCTCATTGTTGATGAAAAAACCACGAGAATTACGTTAAACGGTTGTTTTTTTTTTCTCTCTGTACAAGTAAAATGATGTAAGCCAAACCTTAATTTTAATTGAAGAAAGTAACGATTGCAAATTATGAATTCCGAGTCTTGTTTAAGATAACTCATCTAATTTTATTATTACATAATTCTTTGTTCTCGCACACATTTCGTGAGATTCCAAGTAGGAAACGTTTGAAACTCTCAAGCATTTCATTATTACAATTATAATAAAGCATAGAACTAAGGATGGGTCTCGTTTCAAAAATTTGTTGAAATCGTCGCGAAATCGAGCACATCTTCTTCATTTGTGCTGTCATTGAAGATAGAGGGCGGCAGGGGCGGCAGTGATTTGTACACTTACGTTTGAAACCATTCACGATATTGCAAATTTATTATCGAGTTTGAACTGTGAACTAATGGTACAATATCGGACGACCCTGTTTAATGTTTTGTGTAGTCAAACTGAACTCCACCTTAAATTTACATACAATCGTCACACCTAACGTGTTGCATTTAAATTACAATTTAAATTCAGAGCTATATGTATTATACACTGACCATAGTGAAAAAATCTCCCAAATCTGTGGCCGATTGATTTATCAATTTCTTCAATTGCCGATCAAAACTTTCAAATTGATCTCACAATTTCTTCATACACTATTTTTTGTCTCTCAAAAAAAAACGTAACCACATCTATTTACGCAAAAAATAGGTGGGTTCGTCTATAAGAAAGTGTTCACTCAATTTCATCATCATCATCTCCTTAAACTTCAAGTACTTACCAAAAAAAAAAAATATTTACTCTTCAAAATTAAAGAAAATATTTTCACCATTAATTACTTCATTAATATATCTTCAAATCGTTTTCAAACAATTTCCGCCAAACTTGTGCTTAAGATTCCTCCGGTTAGATTGGCGCGTAAATTAATTAGTGTTCAGTCACGATTTGGCCAACAATTTGAGTAATTATTTGGTGCAATTGTAACGAAGTCGTTTGTGTTGAATTAATAAATTCCCATTGATCATAATATTTCGGCAATCGGCAGCTTTCATTTCGGCGATAATTTTCAGACGTGTTCGATTTGAGATTTATCATTGACAGTTGCAACATTTGTTCGAATTGAGTGGATTAAGGTTTGGTGGAGTGGCGAGAAATATTTCGTGGTTTTTCAAACGAAAGTGATATTTTATATTTGTGTGGATTGCAAAATTTGCTGTGTGGCGAATACCTACATATTTTTTTTTCTAATGTCGATGACTGAAAAGAATGGAATTGGTTGCAAAAAAAAAAATAAATCAATAGAGTTATTGTAGAAAAATAATTCATTGAATTGGGAAATGTTGGAATTATTTTTCAATGCAATGGTCTACTTATAAAGAAATGGATTTATCTTGGCTCCATAAAGTCTTCTAAATTTTGATTTTTCCAAAAATTGTTCGATTTTTATAATTTATCATAGGTATTTTGGAAAGGATCTAGCCGATTAAAGATTTGAAAACTGTATTCGTGTCTAATGATGGGATCTTATCTGATTTTAATTGTTTTTCATCTAAGCCATACACTTAAACTAACACCCCTATAGTATTGGAATAATGGGGATGACAACCCTGAAAGTAAATATTTTTTTTCAGAGCCTTATAAACATATCTTCATGAAATTGAAACTATGCATGACTATTATTAAACTTTTTATAATCAGTGGCGTTACTACCTAGAGGCTAGGCGGGGTAGTGCCCCGGGGCCCTCAAGCTCAGGGGGCCCTCGAATCCTTACCAGAAATCTCGATTGAACTGAACTTTTTGAAAATTCAGGTGAAAGTTCACCAATTATGTTAGGAAATAATGAGCAAATATGGAGTGCTAGAATGCGACCTAACGAAAGTATTTACAGCAATGTTATTATTCTTTACAATTCCTATCACTTCTGCAGCAGCTATAAGGTCATTTAGCAAATTAAAAATAATAAAAAAATATTTAAGAAATAATATGGGCCAAACTCGATTCCGACGTTTATCGCTAATAGCAATTGAAAACAAAACTGCATCAAGCCTGGATTTAAACCAAGTCATTGATACTTTTGCGAAAACTAAAGCTAGAAAAAAATGGTAAATATAATTGTTATTTAGTCAGTTGGTAGACCTGTCCTTTATATAATAAACCCTTGAATCTTCTCTATTTCGTTTTATAAGCCAAACCTGCACCAAGTATTTATTATAATTTATGTTGGTACTGTTTAATATTTTTATTATCTGCCCTGCAGTGCCCAAAAAAGAGCTCAAGTAGCGTAGCATTTTTAAAGTATTGGATACTTCATATTTTTATTTGACAAAACCTAATCAGTTTACATAGCAGTGGGGCCCTATTTTTTAATTTGCTCCAGAGCCCTTGATTACCTAGTTACGCCACTGTTTGCAATATATTTTTATACTTTTTTTGCCATATTGAAAACTGAAAAAAGAAAAGTATATTTTTTGGGGATGGTTTTTTATATCAACCTTCAAAATAACACCTGCCAAAAAAATATATCTTATATGTTAATTAGTTGTCTATCACATGTTAAAATTACAAAATGGTCAAATTGGTGGAACATAGTTTAAAAAAATAAAAATCAATTCCGGATACGTGGATGCATATATATATCAATTTTTACAAAGACCTACATTAACATATGTATCCTCTATCTATATATCATCATAAATAAGTTCTTTAAACTTTTAATTGTCATAAAAATATACCTACAAATAAGTAATGAACTATCATTATAAATAATATGCAATTGGGAATTTACGAGTTGTATTCAAAAACAAAATTTGAAGTCTGAGACTTTAAGCCTTTTTAAAATAAAAAATAACAAAATTTGGATATTTGGAAATTTTCAAAATTTGCAATTTTCTAAGCTCAATATCTCTGGTGGGGGACCAGATAAAAATCTGAAATATCACGTCATTATAATACTGTATGATAGTATTATGCACCGAAAATTTGGAGTTTGAGGTTTGACTAGGAGCAGAGGTATTGCAAGCACAAAATGTCAAAAAAATGTATATTTCAGTACCATACGTACTATAATGAGGTGATATTTCAGATTTTTATCTGGTTCCCAGAGATATTGAGCTCAGAAAAATGCAAATTTTGAAAATTTCCAAATTTTGTAATTTTTTATTTTAAAAAGGCTTAAAGTCTCAGACTTCAAATTTTGTTTTTGAATACAACTAGTTCCTAATTGTTTGTAAAAAAAGTTTTAACGTGTAGACTCTTTCCCTTCCTTCACAATCTTTCCATGAAATTTGGAGTTTTTACAAATGAGAGCTAAAAATTTAGGCTGAAATTTCACCCCTTAAAATTGCATTTAGGTGAAAACGTCTTGGTACAATCTTATAGCTTATATTTTTATAAACACACTGCTTTTAGTTTAATTTTGATAGGACAAATAGGGCCTGATATAATCAAGTTTCCGCAAACCTTTAAAAGTGCGAAAATGTCTGCGCCTAGTAAAACTAATATGGCCACCACTGGAAAACTAAAAACAATAAAATTAAAATAATGATGAATTTGAACTACCAACATGTTGGGGTGATAACACCCAAAAAATCAGAACTAAAGAAAAAAGTCAAGCGACCAGTGCTGGACCGACTGAATTGGACTAACCTTAACGTAAAATATTTGGAGTATTTTAGAACCATTTTTATATCTCTCATTTACGTCAGACCTACCAGTAACAGAAGATATAATAATCGATACCACACAATTTTTTTTTTTTTATAATGGTCGAGCAACCATTTTATTTATTTTTGGACCACTTTATTTGGACTGACCCCTCAATCATTAAGCGTATTTTTCCACCTTTAGAAATGGAAGCTCCTTCTATATATACTTTATTCCATCGTATTTATCTGACTAAGTTTTGGTCTAATAAAAAATTTCCCGAACTCTTTGAAACGTAAAATTTCCCCCGTTTCATTCGACTGAACTTTTCGTTTTGGTATTTTCTCTCGCAATGAAAACGAACCGAAAAAAATTTGTTTTGCAAATTTCTGTTGGGGAGGCGATTTTTTCGCCGTAGATATATCTAATGAATAATGGAAATGATGGAATAAGAAAACGGGTGTTTTGAAACGACTTGTAGCACAAGTAAGTAAATGTTTTGATTTACAACAGCATTAACGTATTAATATTATTTATTTACAATAATTCATACAATATTAATAAGCGAAACATATCAGAGCAACAATAAATCACAATGTTGTACGGTAGAACAAGCACAAATGTAATACGACATACCTTGTAAATGTTATCAACTAGCTCCAGGGTTTTGGTATAGTTTCAGTGGTGGTGACAAGCTACAAGCTCGCAAGCATGTATTTGATTTGCATTTAGCAACTCACTCGACTATAAAATCACCCTATCCCGATTTCCACCCCACACCCCCCGTTTCACCCACCACCCACCGCAGCCTACACGCTCCGGGAGTTCAATTCGTCTTGATAAATATTTGAGTGATTGATTTCTTACTTTTTCCCGATGGCTGATGCGTCCAATTGACAATGTCACACATATCTCTCTATATGTACACACACGTGCAAGAGATGCTATTATATGTGCTATCCGTATACCTGTGCCACGTCTTCCACGTCGATAAATAATTCAAATGATAAAAATACAATTGGAAAACAATTTATTTTATTGCGAGCTACGATATCCGACATGTATCGCCTTGTCAGAGATATCTCGGTGACACACCTAATGCAATAATATAATGCAACTGATTATGTTATAACTTTTCCTCACACTTGACAAAAACGGATGTTGAATAGCTATGTTCTTTCACTGTGCATTATCTTTTGCGATATGCAAATATGAAAATAATCAATTATTTATGGCCAGAGGGATAAATATTTTATTGGAATTATTTCTTATCAAAACTGTTCTTAGACTTCCAATAAACATTTGACTTAATAGATGATAAAATTCAGTCTCAGCTTTTATTAAATAAGAAGATAATTCAGGTTGTTAAAGATTAAAAATTGTGGATGAAGAATGTAAGTATGTTAATCAGTTCATCAAGATATCTAAGGGGGCGTTAATTGAACTGATCACTTTGTGCTTTAATAGTAGCTATTTCACCTATGAGGGCAATTTTTACTTTCAATTATATGGTACGAGTATGGGGAATCCAGCAAGTCCTGCGTTAGCCAATTTAGTTATATATTACGTATTAAACAATATATTGAAGATTTTGCCGTTTGAAGTTCCATTTATTTATTTATATGTCGATGACACTTTGGCGGCAGTACCAAGTATAGAAAAAAAATTAAAAAAAACGATCATAAACAACCTGAATTGTCTTCTTAAATGTTAATACCGAGAAAAAAATTTAAATATGGAACCCAAATGAATTTTATTTGAAGAAGCAAATGCATTATGAATAGTAACTAAAGTATGTTAGGCTCCTAAAGCGTTCCATCACTTTTGGTAAAAAATACCATTTATTACATAATGTTCTGGAAAACAAGCTTATATCTCTGGCAAAATTATTGTGGAAAATAGCTGGATTTTTATAAAACAGTTTTGGTAGAAGCTTGAACTCTGATGTCGAACTTTCCATTACTATTAATTTATTTTTAAAGCATCGTGAAAATTAACAAAATACAATAAAATAATTGTTTAAAAATAAGAACTTAAATCAGCGTAGGTCACTTTTTTACGAAGTTATCTTCAACTAGTGTAATGGATTTTCCAGAACTGAAGTAAACTTACCTTAAAATATTATTTACTGACACTTATCAATAACACTGATCAACAAAAAAACTTTTTTTCTGTGTAACAAGAAAAATTTTGGCTGATTCTGTTAGGAATAAGGTCAAGTAGAGTAGAATTAGTAGTCTAAACTTTTAGATAGGAATAATTTTATTGTAATATGATTTTTTTTACTTTTCTTAAATTACAAATTATTTTAACAAAAATTAAATTTTTATCAATGTTATAATATTAATATAAGTACTTCCTTATGATTTTCTCCTATATTTGTCGTAGGAACGTCCCTCTGTAATCCCCAGCGACAATTTGCCAGCATAGTTGGACTCCATTTTCCCTGGTATCGTTTTTCTATGGTAAAAATGTCTTGGTGGAATCTTTCCCCGTGTTCATCACTAACGGCACCCAAGTTTTAACGTTTAACCCCAGTTTATAATTCTCTAAAAGTTCCTCGACAATAATTTTATAGTCATTTGATCGGTGATTTCCAAGAAAATTTTCAGTGATTTTTATAAATGATTCCCAAGCTGATTTTTCTAGATCATTGAGTTGTTCTTTAAATATATCATCTTTTATGACTTGCCTGATGTGAGGACCTACAAACACACCTTCTTTAATCTTAGCGTCACTGATTTAAGGGAATTTTTCTTTTAGTTATTGAAATCCAGCGCCATTTTTATCCATTGATTTCACAAAGTTTTTCATCAGGCCAAGTTTTATATGGAGAGGTGGTAAAAATATATCTTCAGGTTGGACCAATGGAGCATGTTTTATATTTTTTATTCCTGGAGTAAGAGATCGTCTGGTGCGCCAATTTTTTTTTAACGTAATGGTTTTCCCTATCCCTACTATCCCATTCACAAAGAAAACAACAAAATCTTGTATACCCAAGATGCAATCCTAATAAAAGAGCAACAACTTTTGAATCACAGCAAATTTTCCATTTATGTTCGTCAGATGTAATCTTTTCTAAAAGAAATTTCATTGTTTCATAGGATTCGTTCATGTTAGCACTATAACCAACCGGTACAGAGGGAAGATTATTACCATTATTGTAACAAAACTGCCTTTAAGCTTGTTTTTCAATTTTGTATTGTATTCCCAAAATATTAATAACACCACAGACATTGTTACAAAATATCACGGAAACTAGACCTACTCAAATTAATATACATATGATTTTGTGGAGAGATAGGTAGATATTTCGAAATGACTGCTTACTTTTCTTGTTATAAATTTTTGTTGATCTGTGTAATTATTATCGAAAGTATGACAGAATATGTATACCTACAAATAAATAAAGTACCATCACAATAAATAATATGCAATTTGATGGCATTCGATATTCGATTACACCAGCGGTTCCTAACCTTTTTCAGTCGCGGACCACCAAGGAAATCAAACATAATGCCAAGGACCCCTGAGTGAAAAAAACTGACTGCTGAATTTGGTTTATATCATTAATATAAAGTCTTTAAATAAGTAATTTGTTGATTTAACTTGTACTATATTTTCATTATCAACCCTTAGCAGTCTTGTTACTTCTTTCGACCCACACCGTGTTACTTTCGACCCGCCTACGTGATTGAAAGTAACAACTGACAATTTTTTTTAACTCTATGTTATTCATATAAAACACACGATAATTTAATAAATCAATTTACTATTATGAAAAACATAAACAAAATTGGCAATAATAACACCCAGCTAGATTTCAAGGTAAAAGTACAAATTGTTACTTTTGTACCCGGTCTCCCCTAATACTAACTAATATAGATGATAAAAATCAGATCTCAGCTTTTATATTTTTTTAAATAAGAAGAAAATTCAGGTTATTTAAGAATTTTTTGTTTTTTTTATTTTTTATTTAATATTTTATTGTTCAATTAGCTACGTTTCGTTACTAATCGTAACTTCCTCAGGCTTCTTGATTCACAAAATAAAAAATAAAAAAACAAAAAGATCTTAAATAACCTGAATTTTCATCTTATTTAAAAAAACTAACTAATATGTGAAGTTAAGTTCAATTGTTGGTATTCTTATCCATTTTATTATGCATTAATGATTCTTATTTTATGGATACTTTTAATATTTGATGTTTTTATTAAATTTTTATACGACGTTTCGCCACTTTCGCAGCTTCTTCAGGTACTACAAACAGACAGTAACAATATTACATAATTAATACAATAATACATTTAAACACAAAATACACTTAATAAAATACCTCAATTATAAACATCTAATTTTTTACATCCATGTAAAATAATTTTTTCATGTAATAATAAATTTTAAATTCATGTAAAATAAGTTAAGTTCAATATGGGCTATTATTGATGAATATAGTTGCAAAAGATACAACGTTCAATCGTTTACAACATAGATGATAAAAATCAGATCTCAGCTTTAAAATTGTTTAAATAAGCGAAAAATTCAGGTTGTTTAAGATCTTTAATTTTTTAATATTTTATTTTTTCAAAAAGCAACGTTTCGTTACGTAATCGTAACTTCCTCAGGCTTCTTGATTTACAAAATTTAATATTTTTAATTTTATTCAATAAATAAGTAAAAATTAAAAAATTACACCTATAGTTTATAACGACAAAGTAGATACATTTTGAGGTTGGTAGATCTATTAACCGAATAATTCTTTCCATCCATCGAACCAATCTATCAAATTTTCTTCATTACAGCTGAGAAATTGGTGCGCATTATTGTTAGTTTGAGCAATTGATAGCAGCAGCGGTAATTTTCGTGGAAGCCGCCATGATAATAATTGAAGCCAAGTGGATAAATGGGAGTGTGGCCGAGAAAAATGAATCTAATGAAGAAAATCATTAGCTCAGCGACTCCCATATCGTACGTATACAGTATACAGTGTATATTTATTCGGTGGTTGATTTGTAGCAATCTTGCCGAGTTGATAGTCTCCCGAGTAAGCAATTACGGTGTAATGTTGCCGAGTGAAAGAGCATAACAACACGATAATAACAACCCCGAGATTCATTATCATCGTCATTTTCCAAGTCTAGATAACACACACCAATCTGTTTCTGCTTCATTTCTTGAAATATTAACGGCCGTTTAATTGGAATTTAACCAACTGTGATGGACTCTAATTATGCTGGTGCTGCATACACACATATAATGTACGTATGTACCCCATTGAAGTCACGCATACGTGTCTAGTGTCTATCCCCGTAGCCACCCCTGTGAAATATTGATTCAAAAATATATCGCGTTCTGGACTAATTAGGCAGCGATTCATCGAGGCATTCAATCTCTCTCAGACGCAGACATCCATAACAGATTCCACATATGTACCAGAATTGATTGCTTTTCAAATGTGAGAAGGTCGCTGCCATGCCAGTTCAATGCTGCTGTCATTACCCTCGAATCGCTACCCTTAAAAAATTATGTCCGGAAAAACGCGGTTTTTGTAGTCGCATTACGCATTAGTGAAAATGTCTAAAGGGGATGGTAATGCCTAGACAGTTAACTCAAAAATAATCGATTGTTAATAGAAAAAAAGAATTCCTTATCCACTATTTAATTATTGTATTTTTACAACGCCTGCTCTGGAAGTTGACTTTTCGAGCGTTGTATGTCACCTTCAAAATACACAATAATCGCATACTTGATTATATGTGTTTCATAAACGCACATGTTCGGTTAAATATGACATAACTGCATAGATTTCGCCTAAACTATACGACTATAGAAATATAACCTTACGAACACAGTCTGTACTTGACTCGCTCTATCTTTCTCACTTTATTAGACTGCTGAAACGCTATTTGATGCCACGACAATAACTTACTTTTTGTCGTTTTTTTATGCGATAAAATTAAAATTTGAAATAATAGAAAAAATAATTTTTAAAATTATCCCATTTCTCTCAAATTGAACTTCCAGAGCAGTAGTTGTAAAAATTATTGTATGCTACTGGTGGGATAAGTAGCAAATATGGCAGTCGTGATTACGACATTCGCTGTCAGGTTTATGGGGCATTCGTATGAAGACTCGTGTGACTATCGCAACTCGCCTAACGGCTCGTTGCGACATCTGCCACACTCGTCTTCATACGAATGCCCCATAAACCTTACGCTCATGTCGCAAAGCACGACTGTCAAATTATTTGCTACTTATCCCACATGTAGCATAAATAACTATTAACTATTTTTTCATAATTAAACTATGGTAAAAGATCTAGCCGATTAAGCATTTGAAAACTGCACTAGCATCTAATGAAGTATCTTACCTTGTTTTTATTATTTTTCATCTAAGATAGCCATACATTTAAACTCAAACCCCTAATTCGTATAGTAAGGGAATAATGGAAGTGACAACCCTTAACGTAAATATACTTTTTTCTCAATACCTATTGAAGATATCTTCATGAAATTGAAACTATACATTACTATTGATAAACTAATTGTAATATAGTTTTTTGAGAGTTTTTACAATATAAGAAACTGAAAAACGAGAAGTATATATTTTGGGGGTGATTTTTTATACCAACATCCAAAATGACCCTTACCAAAAAAATATATCTTATATATTAATTAGTCAGCTATCACATGTTAAAATTACCAAATGATCGAATTGGTGGAACATAAAAAGAATGATAGAAAACCCATCACAAAAACTAACCACTGAACTAATTGGTCTTACAAAAAAAGCAGATTACAGTAGTAACGAACCTAATAATCGGCTACTGGGGACTGAAAAAGCACCTGTACACAATGAGATTAGCGTGTGCTTTTCCGGGAATACACTCTTTCCTGATACCACAAATGCTAAGGAATAAGAAGTATTGGTAAACTAAAGAAAATATGGGTTTCACAACAGGCAAAATACCTAAAACCTGCAGTGAAGAAGAAGAAGAACTTAAGAGTTGTTTTGGTCTATTTTTTTCATATCTAGAAGATACATGGCTCCTTAAAGCTAGCCCCTCAACTATTGGTTTTTCAAGATTTTCCTCATTCGTTTGTTCGTCAACTTTTTATAATTTTATACCTATAAATAATATAAAAATAATTACGAATTATGTTAATTTATTCTACATTGAACCATCGTTACTGTTTTCTTCAACATTAGTAATTATACCAATCATATCAAACATGGAGGCCAATATTTCAGCGGCTTTTATAATATTTGATTTACGAACGAATATGTGATACTAAATAGTAAATAACAGTCGATATATAAGCGCAACAGTCTACTGTTCTGTTTCTTTTACCCAATCACATGAATATCTTCGAATTTCTTCATAGGTGTTCGAATTTAGTAATGCAATATTATGTTTTGTTATTAATATGCTTCGATCGTACCCTTACTTTTAAAATATTTTTGCGATATCTTAAAAATTCAAGAGTTAATTTGATGTAATTTAATATTTTCGGAAGATAACATTCTGCGTTTGATAATTGATAAGTTACAGTAAATAATATTTTAAGGTCAGTTTACCTCAGTTCTTTAAAATTCATTACATTAATTGAAAATGATTTCGTATATAGTTAACTAAGCTGATTTAAGTTCTCATTTTTAAACAATTCCGCCGAATTTGGGAAATAACGGACACCCTATTAAACATTCATTAGTTATTGTAACATATTGAATAAAATACACCGGCACACAAAAAAAAGTGCTCTGTACTTTTGACCGGACCTACATAAATCTACGTATTTTGACCCCCTGAACACGAATCCGGGGTCGGTTTGACCCGTACACCCTCAAAAATTCGAGAAAATTTTAAAAAACCGAAAAAAATTGTTAAAAGCAGTTTTGGTAACATAAAAATTTTTTTGAACTAAACCGAGCATGGTTTTCATGTTTTTCGATCCGCTGAATACAAATTCGAAGTTTATGTAGACCATAAGCCGTTTTTATTGTTAGAAAATTGTAATAAACCCTTAAAAATTGTAAAAAATTGCGGCTATTGTTCTAAAATTCGAGATTATATGATGAAAATAAACTTTTAAATCTCTACAAAGGATATTTTGCATATTATTCTATTTCTGGAATATGATTTTGAAGATTATTTGGCCAAAATCTTTAAAGAAATTGAAATTCCCCGCAAAAAATCTCTGAAAATTACAATGGGCCAATTGCTTTCATTTCAATTCGTCATTTGCTTATCCCGTCTGTCTTATGTACATTAATTATTTAAATGACTTATGTACAGGGCTAGTTAGTTATGCAAGAGTAGCTTTTAAGCATTTTTAAATTCTTGTTTGGACGCTTGTCCCTGGGTTAAAGGCGTATATGCCGTCATGGCAGGCACAAGCGAAAAGTGTTTTTTCGATGCAGGGATTCGGAATCCCAGTGTCGGCGTCTGGTCAGAGTGAGAAAGCAGGCTCGCAAAGCAGGCAATTTTCTTACAATAAAAACGGCTTAGGGTCTACATAAACTTCGAATTTGTATTCAGCGGATCGAAAAACATGAAAATCATGCTCGGTTTAGTTGAAAAAAATTTTATGTCACCAAAACTGCCGATTTTAACCATTTTTTTCGGTTTTTTAAAGTTTTCTCGAATTTTTGAGGGTGTACGGGTCAAACCGACCCCGGATTCGTGTTCAGGGGGTCAAAATACGTAGATTTATGTAGCTCCGGTCAAAAGTGCAGAGCACTTTTTTTTTTGTGTGCCGGTAATATTTATACAAATCTAAGCATCAATTTTAATTGGAATTTTATAAGTTACTTAAATGTATAAAATGGAAGAATTTTCTTTGAAAAACTGTAAGTTTTTATCTTTTAAATTTTTAATTAATTGATCAATTTAGTTGTGCTTCTTTTTTTAGCTTTCAGTCTTTCCAACGTTTGTGCTTTTTTAAGGGAAATACATGTATTAGATAGACCGTTGTAAGGATGACGACTGGCGACGCTTGAAAGGAAAACATTAACTTTATTTTCGCTGGAAAACGATGAGGCCAAACTTGTCACCAACAGTATTGCTATCTATTTTACTCTTTAACTCGTTTCTGTTTCGAAAAGTGTCCGTGACAATCTCAAAACGTAACATTTCACTACATTTACTTTATCTATAAAACAGAACGATTTCTCAACATTTTTCTGTTAAATGGGTACCGAAAGAAATTGAATACATTTGAAAATCATTCTTTGCTGGTGTCTGTTTTTTTTTTTGGTTGAGTTTTAGGCATTTTCCTCAAGAATTTCCAGCAAATGTTCAAGTTATCTAAATGGATTTTGCGAGAAACTTTGGTCTCGTGTACATGTTGGACAGTTCAACCACCGCACTTAACTTTTGCCAACGTTAGCGCAACAATTTCTACTTGAGAGACTAATGAAGGTTTAAATCACCCACCGTGCATATCCTTAATGAGTCTGCATTGCATTTTGATTAATGCATATTTCAACAAATACACAAGCCATTACAAATTGGAAGGACTGGAAGATAAAATATGCGATCCATATTCCTTGATATTCCCGTGGGTTACTCCGACACAAATCACCCGATAAATTCGCGTGTCGGTGTCGTTTTTTTTTTTTTTTTTTTTGCATTGAGATTTCACCATTCGATTTGGTGTTGTCTGAAGGAAATTTTGCAGCTTAACGATAAATATTTATATGTACAGATCTGTGTACATTTAACATATAAATAGAAATTGCTTCATGTTAGTAAATTTTTTGTCGATAAAACTGAAGCGAGGATGTTTTCGAGATCGAAACAAGACAAAATAAGACGAGCATGAACTAACAAATCGTTCTTTATCTGACAAACAATTTCTTATTTTCACTGACATAGTCTGCAATAAATTTTAAAATATCACATTTAGCAATCTGGTAATACGTGTTACAAATAAATGGAACACACAGCCACATACAGCTTAATTCTGCACGACATTCCCGCACACCACCCCACCACCCCCACCGACATCAACCCTCTGTCGTGTATCCCGTCGTTCCACGATTTCCACAGACGTCTGTCTGATCCAGAATTTTTCACCTACGCTATGTATGGTAGCATATTCTTTTGGTCTGATCCCCATGTGCAACTTGGTCTTTTTCGTCTGGCCATTATTCACGAAACGTTGACAACTTCGCTTAATTTTTCAGCTTTTTTCATCCCCCAAAAAATATCCTGATTAGTATTTTTTTTTGGGTATTTGGATTAAAAACGTGTAAAAATTGAAAACGGATACTTTGAAATTTTACATATCTTATCAAAATATAAATCATCATTTTTATCATGAAATTAGTAGAAAAATAAGGGTAATTTTCTATGACTCATAGAAGCTTCTCTTGAAAACTTTGGGAAATTGGAAATTGCTCCCTTAAAAAACGGTGTCTGTACTTATGTAAGCACATGAAAAGTTATACTTCTTTGTAGAGATGCCACGAATAGTGATCTGGCCGAATACCGAATATTCGGCGAGTCTCTTGGCCGAAGCGCCGAATATTCGGCGACACTTAGTACCGTTAGCGAGTGAGATTTAAAGTTTGAACGTATTTTATAATTTATAATTTATGGGGAAAAGCGAAATTGTTTGCTATTAAAAAACTTGTTTTCATTCATCATAACTTACAACTGATCGATTTTAAGTACTAATATGCTATAGTAAAATAAGTTTATAAGTTAAAAGCTATCATATATATAAATTGGCTATCTTGCCGTGCGTCCGTGCAGAATGGGCTATGCGCATGCGCTATGTTATCCCTACTTACGCATTCAAAACGTTGGTAGGGGTAAAACGGACTTTGATTATTAAATTTGAAATTTCGATTGTTTATTAAACGTTATCCCGTACAAACTTTGATACCGTTTTTCACTCTTTTACGGAAGGAATTTTCAAAAACCCTTTCTTATTATATATCTGCATCGTATAAGGAAAACACTTTCCAAATTTCATCAACACAAATATGCATTTATATTTGAAATTAGAGAATGTAAATCGGAAAAAATTATGATCTTTTTTATTTTGAAATTCATGACTAAAAAGCGATTCGGTTTCGCACATTTGGACGTTGTACATACAAAATTGTTGGAAATAGATAGAAAGCGTGGATGTTAATTTGAATATTTGATTTATTTTCAATAACAATAATTGGTTTTCAAATTGTTCTAAATATCGAAGAAAAGTTAGTATGGAAGATTTTATATTTGAATTGACAGTGAAATATATGGCAAAAAATTGATGCCTTAATGCTTTTCAGCCGAATATATAATGACTCCAGATCACAACCATTGGTTCATAAAATAAAATAGATTTTAAAAAGTTTGATTGTTGAAAAACGAACCAAAATTTAAAGTCGCCTATTTGGTATAAGTACTACATAAGTATTAAACTTTCATACTAATTTAGTGAAATGACGTTATTTAAAATGTTGTTATTAAAATGATATAAAAAACACTTATATTTTATTTCTTAATATAATTTTAGATAAACTTTTTTTTTATATTAAATACACTTTGATTATTAAATTTAAAATTTCGATTGTTGATTAACTTTACACTATCTCATATTAAACATTTTATTGAGATAAAATCTTTAGTTGCGAATGCAACGGGCAACTACTAGTTAAAATATAAACCATCATTTTTTATCATAAAATTAGTAGAAAAATAAGGGTAATTTTCTATGACTCATAGAAAACTTCTCTTGAAAACTTTAGAAAACTTCTTTGGTATAATTGAAACGATGTTTTCAATCCACTGCCATAGCCTCTTCCGGTAGTTAAATTTGAACTATCATGTTATTAGTTTCAACTGTCATTTCGATTTCATTCAATTGCTAATTTTAGTCATTTGTCAGTTGTGTCAGTTCTGTATCAGTTATCTGTAACTGTTATCAGTTTTCTACTGTACTAATCGCTTTAAAAAATTGGTCAGCTTTCATTCGCCTGAAGTTGCTCACTACCTGCTGTAGAAACGGAGTTTTATTTTATTAAAAACTTGCTGAACCCAGCAAACGTTGTCCTGTCAGCCTAAAAAAAAACTTTCGAATTAATAGAATCACCACCCATAGCATTTCCAAAATGGTCCGTAATATCATTTGGGTTGAACACTCCTGATTTAAAATATGCTGATTTTTCGATATCTTTAAAAAATAACATAGATATTTAATTAAAGAGACCAATTTATATCCAATTATTAGGTGTCCGTTTATTTATTTTAATCGCCCTTTTTCTAAATACTACTTCTATTGTTAGTAATTAAACGTAAATAGGCAACCTTTTATTCTGAATTAATTAGTTGAACTTGATTAGAAAGTTTCTATCAAATCAGTAAAGCTGTACTTAAGTTGGAACCATAAGTGATATCAGAATAAAAGTTTGTGACCTTTATACTGTTTTTTTTTTGGCGAAACACTAAGATGTACCAGAAAACAAAATACTATCAAAATCGATAAACCTGTTCTTGAATCGTACGATAGAATTCAGGTAGACAAATATTTATGTTCAATTTTATCGATCTTTGTTCAATAATAATCTCTATTATGACCGAAACCGGCTTAGTTCCGAGCTGATGTGAAATTGCAAGGAATTTTTACCTGTTCTCAACGGGTGGTATGAGATAACATAGTAAAAGCTTATGAAGGTCAAAATGTGAGAAAAAGATAAGCTCAAGGGTGTCACTAATGGAATGGGAAAAAGGTGTTAATGTGATTATAATTGACAACAAATAATAAATACCACAGACCAGTTCCAAATTCCTGAACTTTATACTTAAAGCTGTCATTCTCTCGTAAATATTTTGGCCTTCAAGCGTTTATTATGTTATTTCATATCAACAGTAGAAAGTTCGAATGTTTGCATTCCATACTAGCTAACAAGTAAACTGGTTTCGCACTTATCATGTGGAATTCATACTGACAAAAGTCATAACAAAAATAAAAAGTACTTCAATTTTATATCTTATTAGTTATTGCCATATTTAAAGTAATTATAATAAATTCAAATCTATATGTTGCCTATACGTTTAAATTTAAATCTTCATAAGCTGTTAAGATAAAATCATTTCATTTTAATTTGATTATATATCTGTCAACGCAGTTTTAAGTTAATAATCATTCAATTATCGAAACGAACTTATCAACAAAGGATATAACTATTATAGGTTTATATTTGTATTTTTCATATATATACAGTTTAATAATATTTTTGAAGTTTCTACAAAAAAAAAACAAATCCATTTCATGGTTTCATTAAATTCTTTTGTGTATGGTAATAATATTAAATACATTTAAAAAATAAAGCATTTTACAAATTGCCTGCATTACAATTGATATTAACTTGATTATATTATATGCAAATTTTTTTTATTAAATACACCCTTAAAAACATTAAGCATGTTGAAACTCATACATACGAAAAATCCTTAAGTTCTCACCTATATATAAGTTTAAAGCCATACATAGATATTTCTAAACATATTTTTGTATTTGTCTATTTGTGTCCTTCAAAATTGAATTGTTCTTTTGGCTAATTCGATTCAAAGGTCGCTATTAGTCATCGACTGGAAGCTTACTTAGAAAGTTCCTTTTTTCTTCAGTACTTCCTTAAACATAATATTTGTTTTATGCACCAAACGACGTCATTTGAAAACAATTTTTATATTTTTGAATACTGGCCAATCAGTTTTTAGAATCATTTCCTATCCCATAAGCTACAGAGCATAATGGATCTAGAGGTATGACCAATTATGGCAATCATATGGGATTTTTTTTTTTTTTACTATTTTCCTTACAATTTCTTCCTGTTTTCTCACTTTTTAAACCTTCCTTCTTCAAAAATTTCAACACCAAAATGAGCCAAAGAAGTCCAGACCTACACGTCTCAATCAATGGCGTAGCTAGGTAGCCAAGGGCCTTGGGGCAAATTAAAAAATGGGACCCCACTGCTATGTAAACTGATTAGGTTTTATCAAATAAAAATATGAAATATACAAACACTTAAAAATGCTAAGCTACTTAAGCTCTTTTTTGTGCACTGCAGGGCAGGTAATAAAAATATTAAACAGTAACAACGTAATTTACAATTGATACTTGGTGTAGGTTTGGCTAATAAAACGAAATTGAGAAGATTCAAGGGCTTATTATATAAAGGTCGGGCCTACCAACTGACTAAATAACAATTATATTTACAATTTTTTCCTAGCTTTAGTTTTCGCAAAAGTATCAATGACTTCATTTAAATCCAGGCTTGATGCGGTTTTGTTTTCAATTGCTGTTAGCGATAAATGTCGGGGTCGAGTTTGGCCCATATTATTTCTTAAATAATTTTTATTATTTTTAATTTGCTAAATGACCTTTTAGTTGCTGCAGAAGTGACTGGAATTGGAAAGAATAATAACATCGCCGTAAATACTTCCGTTAGATCGCATTCTAGCACTCCATAATTGCTCATTATTTCCTTACATAATTGGGGAACATCCAAAAGTTCAGTTCGATCGGGATTTCTCGTAAGAATTCGAGGGCCCCTTGAGCTTGTGGGCCCCGGGGCATTGCCCCGCCTAGCCCCTAGGTAGCGACGCCACTGGTCTCAATCCATTTTTATATAATAGAAGATTCAGTGAGATTATTTTTCCATAACCCCGCTAAAGAAGTATAACTTCAAAAACCACTGGCATAATCTATCTATTATTATAAAGAGGAAAGATTTGATTGTTTGTTTGCTTTGAATAGGCTCCGAAACTACTTGACCGATTTGAAAAATTCTTTCACTGTTGACAACCTACACTATTTCCGGTGAACATAGGCTATATTAAATTTTCAAAAAGTTAGGGATCCATACTAAAACTCCAATAATGTAACCCAAGGTCTGAAAAAATTACCAAAAAACGTTCTTACATCGCGTGCGCTGCGAAAACTATTGATCATAGAACAAAATAAAGTGCTACGATTTTGCAGAACATATCATTATCTACAAAAATAGAGCAACAGCATATGTCTAACTATTATAGTTATGTCACAATAAGTGTTTTTTCATTTTAAAAAATATATATAAATGCCACCGTTATAAAAACTCTTTTATTTATACTTTGGGATTAATACTTATCAAAATAAATGACTTCATATTTAAGTTTGCTTCAATACCATTATATAGCTTTTTGATTTATTCAATTTGAACATTCCATTCAAAAGATATCACAAGTTTAAAAATGTAAGTTATTTGAAAAATGTCGCATGGCCACCGCATTTTACTTATAATTAAGACCAACTTTATTGAACTTGGCGATATTTTTTATTTTTGTATAGATGCTGATTGATTTACAGATTATTTGGTCTACGGTAGGTATACCTACCGTAGGTATACGCAATAGACATACTATTTTTAGATATTTTTAAATATATTTTGAAAATTAATTGATTATTACATAGAACTATTTTATTCTTTGCAACAGTTTATTAAATGTGTATTTTTAAAGATGACAAAATAGTGTTTTCAGGTATGATTATGTTTTTCGTAAAAGAAAAATAAAAAATTTCATATACCACTACAAATGGCAAATTTGAAAAGAAAACATAATTTACCCCTACGTTACGCAGACGAAGTTGCGGGGATCAGCTAGTTTCATATTTATTTGCTTGATTTTTTGTCTTTCTACCACCAACAATCTTTGAATAGAAGAACCAAAGAATTTTTCGGTAGTTTCAACCAAATATTGCCATACATTTGTTGTGGAAACTCAAAGTGAAAATTTAATTATTTCCCGTGCACTATAAAGGCATATAGTATATCAACTAAGACAAAATCGATGTTATTAAGCCATCCAAAATGCTTCAATGACGACTAGCATCTCATCGAAATGAACAAAAGGTAACGAAAACATAAAACATTTTGATTCCAATGAGACTTTGAATGCTGCTTTAGAAACGAACTACTCGAACATCATACATCGCCTTTAACATCCCCCAATCCCCATGGAACTGTGCTCGAGCACAGTGAAATAATTCCCTAACCACACTAACTATTATTTCGGGAAGACTATACCTCTACATCTTTTCCCGTATTATTGACATCGAACCCTGAAAAGCATATACTCTACGTACACTATACTTTAATTATTACAGTAAATCCTTGGTGTAATTATTAAAAATGAAAATTTGCTTTTTTAATCAGCGTAAAGTGAAATTTTTCCGTTTTTTTTTTAAATTGATTAAAATCTGAGTTTTTCCTCACGTTTGAATTCGTATAAGTTTGGCGATAATAAATAGAAATCTGCATTTAGACAAAGAGGTGGATGTCACTTGAACTGTGAATTCAATCAGCTCGAATCCACTGAAAATAATAGAACTGGAGGAATGTTTAATCCCGCACTTGTTTATGAGTTTGCAGCTAGTTAAATAGAAGAATGGAGAAAATGGAATTGGAACTGCATACTGGGCATCATTTAAATTGCAAATGCATTCATTTGACAGACAACATAATCTGTCGCCCATGCGAATCCATCCCCGACTCTGGATAAAGCCAATAAAAGTTTGGTTTCCCAGAAAAACGGTAACAATTATAATTGCATTCCACGCGAACAAATATTATCGAAAACTTTTTCTAATTTATTCGATTGGAAATGCAATTATTTGTCGTGGCGCATAACGGATCTCTGGCCATCATAGTTGGGTCAATTTTGTTGCCCCCCTCGTTTGCAAAAAGTTAATTTTCAAGTTATCCTTCATATGCAATTAGTTGCAAAAAATGGGAAATTCATTTGGCTTTCTCGGTGCACGCGAAACATGCAATTTGGAGAGATTAAATGTCCAAGTTTACTTCAATGCTAGCAATTATGTGTTTAGTAGAAAAAAATTGGGGAAAAAAAGATAATTATTAGGCAACGATTTATTTAATTTCTATCATTCAATATGGTTATGAGGTTTGTTAAGAAAATAACTGTTATGAAAGAAGAAATTGATCTTGATTTTTTTTCTTTTGAGACTCTCGATTGGTTTCCTGTTTGGCCTTGTGTGTGTGTTAAAATTTTCCGGTTTTGAATTTTCATTTGGCTTTTTTTGTGATTGATTTAAAACTATTTAAGTATAATACTTTCACGTTACTTTAATAATAGGTAAATTTAATGCCATATATTTTTTGTTCAAATTCTTACATTGACAAATATTTATTTAATAATTTATAGAAATTATTGATATTTGCATTTCCTTTGAAAAAAAGACCCTTTTACCTACAATGAGACCATGAGCCAATCACAAATTGGGCAATTAGCTTCTTGTAAAAGGTTTCCGTCTGAATATTTCTGAGATTGTATGACGAAATTAATTTTGCAGTTTTCAATTAGGAAAATAAGAATATTTTTGTTCGGTTTTTCATATGGCGAAGTCGAAGTATAACTTTTAATACTTTTGATGCTATGGATAGTTGATTCTATTCTACCTGTACTTATTAGTTATAGTACTGATAGCAAACTTTTTGAAGTTATACTTCTTAAGTGGCGTTATAATAAACTATAGTAGTTAGACAGAATTTTTAATAAAAGGTAACGCCATTGCTACAGTAGAAAGCTGCTCTTAAATGTTTAGGGAGAAACTTTAAATGGGTAAAAGCTGGAAGATTTTTGGGAGCAATTTGCTTAGTACTAAAACGATTTTAATCAAGAAACTAATGAGTCGATATCAGTGATCGCATATGTTTTTCGTTTGTCGTTAGGGGGAACGAACCGGATTCGATCGTCTCGAACAAATTCGAACTAGATACGAAGTTTAAAAATTACAGCCAATACAGGCTAAAAATCAGTCACTTGTATTTTTTTATTTAGATTATAGGCATCGTTGAACTAAATATTTTTACATTGATAAGTATTTTATTTATTTCCGAGTCACAATAAATTAATGGATAATAATATATATATATATATATATATATATATATATATATATATATATATGTCTTTGAGACTCAATTAAAAAAATACTTTATTACGACGCGTTTCAATATATCAATAAAATATCAATATGTTTTATTTGACCCTTGAATTGTCTGAATATTTGACCCTTCAAGGGTCAAACAATTCAAGCGTCAAATAAAACATATTGATACCTTATTGATATATTGATAACCAAAATTGGCCTATTGTAGTAATAAGAGGTTCTTGTCAGCACTGGTACTCTTTAGGAATTTATAAGGTGATCTTTCGGCCACCATTGCTTTTAAGGGACGTTAAGGATTTTTCGGGTGTTGAGGAGAAGAAAGAATTTAAACTTCTGGATTATAATGAGAAAATTGTTTGGGAAATCTCTTTACAAGAACATGGATTCTTAAGATCATAATTTCTATAAGGCAAATGTCTATGCACTGAAATTATATTGGAAAACGTGAATTGATGCATATTTTGATTAAAGAGCTTTTGAAAAAAAATCCTGCGTATTACATATGGTACCCACCCAATAATAGGTATATTTTGGGTTTTACAATAGGTCAACTTTGGTTAAATCATGAAATATTTATTATAATAAGCCCAGAAAAAATTGGATTATCCTTTCCTTATTTTCGTAAATAGTGTTTTGTTTTAATTTCCTGAAGTTCAAAAAAAATAACAAATTTTAACCTACCAATCATGTATAATAGTTTAGTAAGGACAAAACTTTCTTGTATTCCTTTTTTTTACGATTGTTTTTTATCCCCCAACTAATTCTTAAATTACATAATTATATCTTCAACACTTTTTATCTACAGAAATGGAAAATTGTAACTGTATATGTTTGAAAAAAACCTATGGTTAATTCAAGGTTTCTTCGGCCATATATTGACATCAAATTAAATTACAATTTATTCTACAATAATAACACGTTAAGATCAATTTTCCAATTATAATTTGCCTTAATTATGATTGAAATCAAATTATTGCTGCGATCAAATTTCTTTTCAACTTACCTACATTTTTTCAACGATTTTTTTTATTCTAACACGTGCTTTCAATCCGCTACTGTTGAATAATTTGATATTTTTACTGTTAGTAATTTGAGGGATCAAAAAAAGATTCAATGTTAATGGAGATAGAGGATGGTCAATCAATTGTTTAGAATTTGAACTACTGATTATTTTGAATTTGAGATGCATATTAATTATCAATTCACACAAAAAATTTAACTTAATTTTCAAAAAAGTACAAAAGTTATTGTATATTTTATTTAACCCACTTATATCAATGTTTAAAAACTGATTTTTAATTCAAATATAGGAAAATATAATGTATCAATCGACTTTCCTTACATAACTTTAAACATTGCATTGAATATTATATATCAATTTTATATTTTATAGTTTATGAATATCCCTCATAAACTACTTGAGAATTATTAAACTAATAGAGAACAACGTGTTATTATCAATAATAGTATTAGTTAGATTAATACTGTTAAAATAGGAGTTTCTCAAGGAACATTTCTGGACCCATTACTCTTCATTTTCTATATTGATAATATTTTTAATTGTCTACTTAATGGGGCTCTAATTTCATATGCGGATGATACAGTAATACGCTGCTCGAGTAGTACTTGGGCTGAAGTCAACTTTATTTTAACTCGATGGTTAATCAAAATTGACTATTGGTTAAGAAAAAATCAGTTATCTCTTAATAGAGATAACTCTACGTAAATTACGTTTGGTAGTTACATTGATAGTATTCCTCATATTTCCAGCTTAAATTAAATAATTTTGAACTTAAAAGATAATTGTAAGTATCTGGGACTAATTTTCGATGCGCACATGAAATGAAACTCACATGTCTATGAATTGACAAAAAAATAAGATAATTTTCATTCTTATTCTTTAAATTAAGCAAATTCTAGCAGTCTGCATTCTAGCAGTCCATATTTGCTCATTATTTCCTTACATAATTCCAACTGAATTTCCAAAAGTTCAGTTCGATCGAGATTTTTGGTAAGGATTTGAGGGTCCCCTGAGCTTGAGAGCCCCGGGGATACTGCCCCGCCTAGCCCCAGGGTAGCTACGCCACTGGTCGTAAGGTAGACTATTACCTTCCCAGGATAGGCTTTAAGGCTTTCAAGCTTTAAAAATATGAGTTTTCTAAGCAGATAATATTATTGAAGTCAAATCTATAGAAATATTTATTTTATATTAAGATGAGTTAACAATAAATGTTAACTTCTTTGTTATTCTTCCATGGATTGGATAAATTCAATAAAAAAAAATATTATACCATTACATAACTCTAACTAGAAATAAATCTTACAATGTGTCTTATTCATTTTTAAATACTTAATTAACAATCCACCTAAGCCACTGCAAATCAATTGCTTTATCTAGCACGCAAGAAAATTGCACAAGGATTTAATAATTGAAAGTTTTCGCCAAGAAATTCGAAATGATTTTCGGCACGTGCGCCCTCCTCATCAGAAGAGCGCTTTATTAAAGCTCTCCAAATCGCTGACGACAAGGGCCAAGAAACCAGGTTTCTGGGGGTGTGGGCCACCTGGGGGGTAGCATTAAAACCGATTATCTATTCCGCGAGCGCTCCGTTTGTTAATTTTAAATTTTACCGCTTGACTCAATCGAATAGTTTTCCCAAGTTTCCAAACACAGCGCCACCACCACTATAAGATACGATAGGTGGAAAAGTTTCCTAATTGAATTAAATGTTATAATACGAAATTATTCAAGCGTTAAATAAAGTTTTCAGAAATGAATTCGCCACACGGAAAACGAACAAAAAAAAAAAAAAACAAAAAAAAAGGGAACCTATAGAGACTAGGAGCTCAGCTATAGGGTATATCTAGATAAAAGTAAAACGACGGCAAACATTAGCGACGAGTAATAATGATAATTCGAGAATATGGAATTGAATCCATCGCAACGCAAAAAGGATAATTAAAAACTATTCAACGAGTGGAGACGATTCTTTTCTTTGCGATTCGAAACAAATTAAAAGACTGAGATGGGCGCACAAAGACAATATGAAAAGTCGCAACAAGAGAGCATCGCGCCATCGTCGCCCGTCGGACTTTCCCTCGAAAATGGAACGCTTTTCTTTTTGCCACCATTGTCTCCCCCCCCCGTTTTTGCGACGTTAGTTTGCCTCGTATTTATCACGATGAAAAATAAATTGAGATCTGTAAGATGTATCTTCTCAATTAAAACGTCTTCACTAGAACGTTAGAAAAATATATAATATATATTTAAGAATACACTCGAATTATTTTTCTTGTTGAAAATATTGAGTGAACTTTCGTACTTAACTTTCTTGGGATGTAAATACTAATGAAAAGAATTTGAAGAAGGTAATGTTTGGATAAATTTGTGATTTTTTTTTGGACGTTAACACATTATCTATACTAATATATAAAATTCTTACGTCTGTCTGTACATTTCGATTTTGAACCCAATTTTAGGGTAAATATTTGTTTCAAGAGTCCCTTATTCCAAATTTAACATTTTTAAAATTTTTGTCTGTCTGTCTGTGTGTCCCGATTTAACTAAAGAACGGAACAACCGAATTTAATAAAATTTGGTATTAAGATACAACACATTTTAGATTTAAGGCTTTCACGGTCGGTCTTATGCAAAATACAACTCTATTGAAAAATGGCAGCAGTTTTAAAAAAGTCATTTTTTTTACGTTCTATCGGTGATCCACCCTTAAATTCTTTCTTCTACTCAACACCCGAAAAATCATCCACGTCCCTTTAAAGCAATGGTGGCCGAAAGATCACCTTCTAAATTCCTAAAGAGGACCAGTGCCTACAAGAGCCCCTTATTGCTACAATAGGTCAACTTTGGCTATCAATATATCAATAAGATATTAATATGTTTTATTTGACCCTTGAATTATTTGACCTTTGAAAGGTCAATTATTCAGACAATTCAAGGGTCAAATAAAACATATTGATATCTTATTGATATATTGATAACCAAAGTTGACCTATTGTAGCAATAAGGGGCTCTTGTCGGCACTGGTCCTCTTTAGGAATTTAAAAGGTGATCTTTCGGCCACCATTGCTTTAAAGGGACGTGGAGGATTTTTCGGGTGTTGAGTAGAGGAAAGAATTTAAACTTCTGGATTAGAATGGGAATTATTGAATTCTATCTGAATCTATTGGAAATCAGTTCAGAAATATGAGGAACGTTAAGATACCTGTCAATTACTTCATTTGTGATATAATATAAAACATTAAGAATTTTTCGAAGAAATTTTAACTGAAATGTTGGGATACGCTTAATATTAGAGGGTTTTGGGGATCCCCACAATTCTATTCCATAAGTTAAAAAAGGTTTAATAAGGGTTTTGTAATTTATTAATTTAGTCTGTACATTTATGGAAGATTGATGTCCTAAATTTTTTTATAGTAATCCGAAGCTTCTGTTGAGGTCTTATCTGTGGATTCCACGTAAGACGTAACCCAATTTTAGGGTAAATATTTGTTTCAAGAGTCCCTTATCCCAAATTTAACATTTTTAAAAATTTTGTCTGTCTGTCTGTGTGTCCCGATTTAACTAAAGAACGGAACAACCGAATTTAATGAAATTTGGTAATAAGATACAACACATTTTAGATTTAAGGCTTTCACGGTCGGTCTTATGCAAAATACAACTCTTTATTGAAAAAGTTGTGGCTTTCGGATCCACAGCCGTGTGAAAAGATTGACAATGTCGCCAACGTTTCGCAACCTCTCCGGGTCGCATCTTCAGGGCGTAATTGCTCCGAAACTAATCGCAGAATGATCCTCAAGTCGTCTTATATACCATCCATTGTGGGTGGAAAATAAAGTTTAAAGCAATGTATATATGTTCGTTATAGACGAAACGTTTTATCGCTTAAAATAAAACAATTTTAGTTTATTATTAGAAACAACAACGTAGGATCTGCATTAAAATTTCAATTCTAATATATAAATCTAAAAAAGGTTAAGTTCATAAGTGAGCATTACCTTTTTTGGCTTTCACATATTGTAAACCTAAAAATCCGATATACGTAATCCCAAATAAATACATTAATGAGCGAATATCGAATAGCGAGAAATTCGGCGAACTGAAAGAAAATGGTTTAATTATATAGCTGAAATTCAGATATTTTAATAATAAGTGCATAGATACACAATGGTTATACTTGATTATGGAGGAACTGGGTTTCGTGCATTTGAACAAATTTTAATTTCGCCGTTGTTTTGTACATTTCAGTAGTGTAAAAGTTGAGACAATGAAATAGGATTTCTACTAATATTCTAAATATCTAGGCGAGTGTTTTGATAACTTTTGACTGTTTTAAGTCATAATTATAACTGACTTTATTGAACTTTATGATAGTTTTTATTTATGTATAGATGGTGATTGATTTACGGATTAATTGGTTCACGGTAGATATACCTACCGTAAGTATACGGAATAGATCATACTCATTTTAGATATTTACTAGCTGATCCCCGCGACTTCGTCTGCGTAACGTAGGTGTAGACTATGCTGTCTTTTCAAATTTGCCATTTGTAGTGGTATATGAAAATTTTTATTTTTCTTATTTCTTTTACGAAAAACATAATCATACTTAACAACACTATTTTGTCAACTTTAAAAAGACACATTTAATAAACTGCTGCAAAGAATAAAATTGTTCTATGTAATAATCAATTGATTTTCAAAAAATATTTATAAATATCTAAATAGAGTATGTTCAATTGCGAATACCTACGATACGTATACCTACCGTGAACCAAATAATCCGTAAATCAATCAGCATCTATACATAAATAGAAAATATCTCCAAGTTCAATAAAGTTGGTCTTAATTATAAGTAAAGAGCGGTGACCATGCGATATTTTTCAAATAACTTACATTTTTAAACTTGTGATATCTTTCGAATGGAATGGTCAAATTGAATAACTCAAAAAGTTATATAATGGTATTGAAGCAAACTTAAATATGAAGTCATTTATTTTGATAAGGATTAATTCCAAAGTATAAATAAAAGAGCTTTTTTAACGGTGGCATTGATATAATTTTTTTAAAATGAAAAATCCCTTATTGTGACATAATTATAATAGTTAGACATATGCTGTGGCTTTATTTTTTGTAGATAATGATATGTTCTGTAAAATCGTAGCTCATTATTTTGTCTACAACCAATAGTTTTCATAGCGCACGCGATATAAGAATGTTTTTTGGTAATTTTTTTCAGACCTTGGGTTACATTATTGGAGTTTTAGAATGGATCCTTATTTATTCTGAAAATTTAATATAGCCTATGTTCTCCGGAAATAGTGTAGCTTCCCAACAGTGAAAGAATTTTACAAATCGGTCAAGTAGTTTCGGAGCCTATTCAAAGCAAACAAACAATCAAATGTTTCCTCTTTATAATAATAGATAAATATTTTTTGAAAAATAATTAATCAATATATACAACTATTTTATTCTAAGTAACAGTTTATTAAATGTGTCTTTTTAAAGTTGACAAAATAGTGTTTTTAAGTATGATTATGTTTTTCGTAAAAGAAATAAGAAATTATAATCTACACCTACGTTACGCAGCCGAAGTTGCGGGGATCAGCTAGTTAATTATTAAAATAATTTAAATTTTTTAAACTTTCCTTTTTCATGTTGACTTTTAAGACAAACCAACTGCTTAAATTACAAATTTTAAATAAAACCGAAATTTCTTTTAAAGCATTCCTCAATAATTTACAATAAGATTAAACAATAATGGAGGAAAAACATCGTTTGGGACCGATTTTGTTCGACGAAAACATGAGCTTCTTTCGGCGTTATTTGCAATTAATAAGACAAAGTTATTTTCCTAAATAGCATGAGAAAACGAGAAATTTGAATGGGAAATCTTTTCAAAGACAATAACTAGTGAAATGTTCATTTAATTCTGAAAATCAAGACACAATTTGTAGGTAGAAATTGACTTTTTGATGATATTTTTGTTTGTGCACAAAAGCTGCCTCGCCTCGCCGGCGAATTTAAGTTTAATTAGCGCATTTCTCGACAGAAAAGTAAAATCCTTTTAATTCCGACCGTTCGGTTGGCGCTCGTTCGTTGATACAGCGGCAAAGAAGAATGCCAAGTTGAAAATAATAATGTAACATCTTGATTCTAAATATTTTTAATTGAAACGTCGAAACAACAACAACGCTAATTAATTTTTATGTTTTATATTTCCTATTTGGTGTGCGTTTTGTATACAATAGCCGAGGAAACGAAGAGGTTCCAATTACCAGGGCACAAATAAACGCCATCATAAACATCGCTCCAACAAAATTTAGTTAAAACAGCGCCAAACTGAATCACTTTCATGTTTTAAGAGCTTTCAATTTTGATTGCAAAACATAATTGCAAAGCAGTCAAACTCATTCTCTCGATTTTCCATTGGAGTTTTCCACGTTAATGGCTGAAAATTTGATGTAGAAGAATCAGAGGAACTTATCGAATATCTTCGAACAATTTTAGTAATTTTTTCTGAGCCAAAACATTAGGAACTTGGCTATATAAAACTAAATATAAAGCGCGATCTGCCATGGATTAAAGGCATAAAAAATTGGTTTTTCCGACTTAACTTCTAAACGGTTAATCTCATGACAAAAATGCCAAATCCAAATTTAAAGGAGACAAAATTTCCTATAATTTTTATAAAGACACTTTTTTTCGAAAGCCTAACAGGTGGCGAGTTACTGTAGACGAAATGAGAACATTTTTCCAAAAAAAATCGTCAAAGTTTCATTTTGGGAAATTCTTTGTAGCTATTCTTCTGATGGTATGTTATCGTCTTCATCATCGCTGTGGAGGACAACTTCTGGTACATTTTCACAGAATTCGCCGGAGCGGAACTCTGTGAATTTTCACACAACGGAGCACTTTAGTCCAATTTTCTTGCAGCCACATGCAGTAGTACATCCTTTTTTACAATTGCAAAAGACGTTCAGGAAGGTGTCGAAATTCTTTATGAAATTGAAACTATATATGACTGTTAATAAACTAATTATAATATATTTTTAGAGCTTTTTTGCCTTATACGGTACTGTAAAAAATGAGAAATATAATTTTTGGCGGTGGTTTTTTATATTAAATATTAATCCCCCAAATGACATCTACTAAAAAAAATTATTTGATATATTAATTAGTTACCTATCACATGTTAAAGTTACCAAATGGTCGAATTAGTGGAACATAGTTTAAAAAAATAAAAATCAATTAAGGACACGGGCATGCATATCAATTTTGACCAAATCCTATATTAACACCTGTGTACTCTTTCTATATCTATCATCATAAATACGTTCTTAAAACTTATAACTGTCATAAAAATATGTATACCTACTAGGGTGATTTTTTTTTGACTTTTTTTGACTTTTTTTGCTCCCATCGTGAAATTTTGTTGGAAATACCAAAAAAAAAAATCTCTGAAAGTTTGAGCCCTTAATATTAATTCTAAGTCCTCGACCAAGACGTGTAAAGATTTCCTATTGAAAATACACGGAAACTGATTTTTTATTTTTAAATTTCTGTATCTCAGCGGCATTTCATGGGATCGCTTTTACCGAAGATGGTTTTTTCTCAGAATTAAACGCTCTACAAAAGTGCCCATTGCGACAAAGTCGTAATTCACACCGGTGTACGGGTACGGAGTACGGGCCACTGAACCTGATTTTTCCATAAAATTCAAGGTTTAATATCTCGTTTAATATTGATCTTCGCGATTTGGTCTACAGGAACTTTTTTGTAGGAAATCAAATTCTCTGCAAGTTTTTCATTTATAATTTTTCCGTAGCTCTTGTTATTCACGAGATAAATGCAAAAAAACGCGAATTTTATGGAAAAATCAGGTTCAGTGGCCCGTACTACCTCACTGGTGTGAGTTACGACTTTGTCGCAATGGACACTTTTGTAGAGCGTTTAGTTTTGAGAAAAAACCATCTTCGGTAAAAGCGATCCCATGAAATGCCGCTGAGATATAGAAATTTAAAAATAAAAAATCAGAGTTTCCGTGTATTTTCAATGGGAAATCTTTACACATCTTGGTCGAGGACTTAAAATTAATATTAAGGGCTTAAACTTTCAGAGATTTTTTTTTTGGTATTTCCAACAAAATTTCACGATGGAACCAAAAAAAAAATCACCCTAATGTATAGTTTCAATTTCATGAAGATATCTTTAATAGGTACTGAGAAAAAAATATTTACGTTAAGGGTTGTCATCCCTATTATTTCGATACTATAGGAGTTAAGGGTTTGCGTTTAAGTGTATGGCTATCTTATATGAAAAACAATAAAAACATGGTAAGATCTTATCATTAGACGCAAGTGCAGTTTTCAAATGCTTAATCGATGTAGATCCTTTATCTTTCCTATTTTTTTTTAAATTCATACCTTATACAGGGGGGAATCAAATATTCAGTTGTGATCCACTGATGAGTAGGGATCCATAGTTTGGGAAATATTGTACTAGCGAATAAAAACATCATAGACAACAGTCGTATCGGTTTTGATATCTACAGAAGAAAAAAAGATTTTATCACATGAAAATTGGGTGTTGTACGAATTAAAACCGAGAAATATGTTGAATTGTTTGAATTGTATACGTTTGTTAATGTTTTCTTGAAAAACAAATCCTAAAGAGATTTTTATATTATTATTTGTTAATGTAGAAAAAAAATCACAAATTTATCCAGATATTACCTTCTTCAAGTTCTTTTCATTAGTATTTACATGCCAGGAAAGTTAAGTACGGAGAATTCACCCAATATTTTCAACAAGAAAATTAATTCGGTGACGGATTTTTTGGTGGAAATTATTTTTAGGACCTAATCTATCAATCAATGAAAAAAATGGTTTTTATGTCCTTTTTGGGTGAGTGCGTATGTTTGAAGGATTGTTTTAAGCATTTTTTGTATTTTTGCAAAAGTATTTAAGTTAAATTTATACTCAAGAAAACTTTATCCAAGCCTTAATTTTACAGTGCAACAAAACGCATCAAACTTTGATCCTCCAATTGGCATATAATCGTAATGAAACTTGCATCCCAAAAGCAGAGGATATTTCCCTTAATCAAGCCAAATATATATATATATATATATAAACCTACTGTTATTACGATCGGTGGCCGGATCGGTGAAGACATTTGCTCTAAATAGCGGTAGCTTAAGGTTATTGGTATGTGTGGTGGCATTGTGAGCAGTGACAGATCCCACGGGAATCGACACGAAGGGGAGCCTCAAGTTTACCGGATGGTGATCGGGCAAATCCTTTGCTTGCCGGCATCATTATCCTGACTCAAAGCTTAACGCTGCTGGATCGATTTCCATCTCATTTGAGCGACTAGACAATATTGGACGCAAACTGGAAAATTTCACCTTCGTTGATTACATTAGGTTGGCGAGAAAATCGAGAGATATTTATAAATTAGATTCGCTCCGCATTACATCGGATCGCACCACTCGAAAATCCAATCCCGGATCATATTAAATTTACGTTTTCCGGTTCCCTTTTCGTCGAAAAAATCCCAACGATTTTTCACGTTATGGTCCTATTGTAACGATGAATAATGAATTGCCCGGTGTGGTACGGGTGTTGTAGACAATCTCCATGTGTTTAATATTTTACATGAATCATTTTTTTAAGATTATCTTCAACACCCATTTAACTATTTCATTTTTAGATCGTTGATAATATAGGCATTATAGGCAAAGTATACCTGTTGGTATATATATATGTCTTTGTGAGCTAGATTTCAGTGGAAATAATTGTAGAAGCATTTCGAAATTCAAGCATAATAAACTTTATAGAATATATATATATATATATATATATATATGTATATTGATTGCTCAAACGTATGAGTATCGACCGGTAAGTAAATGAATTGAAACATTTTATGTCAAAAGTCAAGGACTCATTACAAATTTTCATGCTGATTTACGATACTCCTTTCATCATACCTCTCAATTGAACAATAGATTGGAAATTGTTGAAGTGTAGGTGGGATTTTTTATCAACATTATATCATCGATCGCCGCATGTAGAATTCGACCAATCAATCATTTTCAAAATTACAAAATTTCAATAATGACACTACAATGAATTTGTCCAACTTAATTTCGTGATTTCAAATTAAAAACCACACTAAAAACCCCCTACTTGAACAATTCATAACAAGGACAGGAAGTAATTTTACCTTATGTTTAAATTTTTTATTAATTTTCTTATTCTATCATTCGAGAAATCATTCCAATAAAGTATTACATTAATTTAATAGTACTCACAATACCCGGAACAATATTCCGGAAGGGATATTTCTATTCTTCTGCTTATTCAAATTGTTACACTAAACGCTGGTATTTTAATTTCTAAATAGATAGGCCATATCCTTAAGATTTTTACTTATCCTTTAAGACTTAGCAGTCGGGAAAATTTTTTAACCATTACCCCAAAATATTTTTGTGTAAGTCGATATTACTCTCCCCCATTCTGAAAAGAAAACAATCAATGTAAATTTTAAATAAACAATTATTGAATTAATTTACATTTACATTAGACTGATTCAAAAAAAATGATGAATTTTTTTTTCGTAATTAAATTGAAAATATTGTTGGGAATGACAAAAAAAAATCCTGTGAAAGTTTAAGCTCTTAATATTAATATTAAGAGGTGCCGCATCGCAAATTTCGATTTTCCATGTAAATAACATGGGAACAATATTCGCTTGCACTTTGGAATTTTATAGCTCACGTTGGTGACAATATTTCGGAATCACCAAGGTATATTCTTGTAGAAAATTGAACGATCTACAAAAAAGGTCTTGAACAAGTTTTTGATATTTTTATTCCTTCAAAAGTTATTCGAGGTCAAAGTTGAACTAAAAAGAAATTTTAATATTTTTTCAATTTTTTTGACGCAACCATCAATTTTATGAGAAAATTTTATAAGACATTTTTTGGAGAGTACTTTTTTTCTATAACTTATCTCTATAAAAGTTTTTGATATTTTTCACAGGTCCTAAGTTATTTAATTAAAATAAAAAAAAAAATACGTCAAAAATTTAATAATTTAGGGAATTTTCAGTTTACTGCAAACAACTTCGGACCTATGAAAAATATCAAAAACTTTTACAAAGATAAGTTATAGAAAAAAAAGTGCTCTACAAAAAATGTCCTATAAAATTTTCTCATAAAATTGATGGTTGCGTCAAAAAATTGAAAAAATATTAAAATTTCTCTTTAGTTCTACTTTGACCTCGAATAACTTTTGAAGGAATAAATATATCAAAAACTTGTACAAGACCTTTTTGTAGATCGTTTAATTTTCTACAAGAATATATCTTGGTCATTCCGAAATATGGCCACCAACGTGAGCTATAAAATTCCAAAGTGCACAAGAATATTGTTCCCATGTTATTTAAATGGAAAAAAATTATAGCTCATATTGGTGACAATATATCGGAATGACCAAGATATATTCTTGTAGAAAATTGAACGATTTACAAAAAAGTTTTTGAACAAGTTTTTGATATATTTATTCCTTCAAAAGTTATTCGAGGTCAAAGTTGAACTAAAGAGAAATTTTAATATTTTTTCAATTTTTTAACGCAACCATCAATTTTATGAGAAAATTTTATAGGACATTTTTTGTAGAGCACTTTTTTTCCTATAACTTATTTCTATAAAAGGTTTTGATATTTTTCATAGGTCCTAAATTATTTAATTAAAATAAAAAATAAAAGTTAATGTTAAAAACATAATAATTCAAGGAATTTTCAATTTAATGCAAATAACTTAGGAGCTGTGAAAAATATCAAAAACTTTTATAGAGATAAGTTATAGAAAAAAAAGTGCTCTACAAAAAATGTCCTATAAAATTTTCTCATAAAATTGATGGTTGCGTCAAAAAATTGAAAAAATATTAAAATTTCTCTTTATAAAATATCTCGTTTAATATTGATCTTAACGATTTGGTCTATAGGAACTTTTTTGTAGGAAATCAAATTCTCTACAAGTTTTTCATTTATAATTTTTCCGTAGCTCTTGTTATTTACGAGATAAATGCAAAAAAACGCCAATTTTATGGAAAAATCAGGCTCAGTGGCCCGTACTACCTCACCGGTGTGAGTTACGACTTTGTCGCAATGGGCACTTTTGTAGAGCGTTTAATTCTGAGAAAAAACCATCTTCGGTAAAAGCGATCCCATGAAATGCCGTTGAGATATAGAAATTTAAAAATAAAAAATCAGAGTTTTCGTGTATTTTCAATGGGAAATCTTGACACGTCTTGGTCGAGGACTTAAAATTAATATTAAGGGCTCAAACTTTCAGGGATTTTTTTTTTTGGTATTTCCAACAAAATTTCACAATGGGACCAAAAAAAGTAAAAAAAAAAAATCACCCTAGTGCATACATACGTTTAAAGTTTTAGAACCAAAATATAAAGAAATTGGTAATCAAGTGAAATTATAACCCAATTAGTCGACAATTGTTGCATTTCAACTGCCTAATTTGTTGCCATTTTAATTTTACTGTCGCAAACCTATAAATTTTGCATTTAAATTAGGCGAGTGTTACGTTTGGCGGTCAATTGCTTGTGTTAAAATATTTGTATATTTCTCAAATGAAAGTAAAAAGATAAAAAAATTAAGACAAAAAAAATTAGGTGCGACTCTTTCGTATAAGTCGAGGTCACAACCAAATTCTATTGTTCATTTCTCGATGATAAATTTCAATAATTATTGCTTAAAATTTCCTTATGCCTACATACATTACTTGTCGATGAAAAAGTAAATGTCGAAAAGCCAAAAATCGCAGATTTCCTAATAAGAATTTGATCTTTAAATCTTTGATTACCGAGAGAAATAAGTTTGGGTTGAAAAAATAAAACGGATATTTTTTTTATGTGTACCACATTTAACGGTGACTTTGAACTAATAATAGCGGTTTTGTAGTGTTGGAAGGTTTGAGATAAATGCGTAAGTGATTTCCCGATAAAATCAATTTTTATTTCTTGCAGGCATTCATGGAAGTGTATGATGATGATGATGCAATTGTTGGTATTTTATAAATATTCATAAAAGTCGTATATTTGTGCCACGTTCATGTGGGTGGAGTTAAAAAATTATTTAATGAGAACGTTTCTTTTTGTTATAATTTCATTCTCGAGCAATGATATTAAGTAATAGTTGGATTAAATAATTAGTAGCATTACGAATGTAATTAATTATGATTTTTCATCTCACATTATAGCTATGTATAACGCTGGCACTCTTTCATTCTATATACTTAAATATATAAATATAGAAAGAAATTGCAATTGCCACTTTGGTTGTTTATATAATTGCATAGAATGAAGTTGAGTGGGAATTAAAACGTAAACAAGTAGAAATAAACGGAGCGTTTTTGTGCAACTTTTAATTTAAAATTTTGCTACAATTTTCAAGTGTTCTACATTCTTCGCAAAAAATTTTTAATTTGATATGACAATTAGGGCAATTTCTGCTTGCCAAATTAAAAAAAAAAAAGATTAAATCTCAAGTAGATAGCAGAAGAAAATTCAAGTGAATAGATTGAAATTTAAGTAAACCAAAACTATGGGAAGAGTTATGCGAGTATATGCAATACGCCGTACAGCAAAGCATAGTTGGTTGTCTATACGTTTTCACTTGTTTGGCAGTGTAAATAATTTATCGTTAATACATGCCGATCGGTGTTCCTTATTACAATGTGATTTTTTATTAAATATTTTTAAAGCAAAATATCCTTAAATATTTTATTATCATCTTCACTGATTTTTTTTCCCAAGAATTTGCGTTTATGTGCTATCATTTGGCAATGAATTACGTTTCCTTTTTAGATGACTTACGAAATGGACTAAAGATGCTTATTTGAGCAAAATTCTACTTTAACTCTAAAAATTAAGATGGAAATATGTTTCTTTTTCAAAGAGAGAGAACAAAGAATATATTTAAACTCATATGGGGGGGAGAGTCTTGTTTCCGTGGCAACAAAATATGACAACGGATTCTTATAAAATTTGCGAAAATAAATCGAAAATTAAGAATACAAAAAGTCTCGTTTTCGCTTCGTTTACGTGCAAAAGAAGATTTTCGGTCCAAAAATATGAATATTATTTCTTATGGGACTAAAATGTAAACAAAATAAGTCATGATAACAATGTCAAAATTGATTATCATTAGAACGAAAACAATACTCAGTACAACTGATTTCGTCTTTGTGTAGAAGATATTGACTTAATTAATTCAATATAAAGAAATAACCCCGTCCATAAAATTAGATTTTGTTCCTATTGGTCAATTTTAATTAAAAATTTTAAGGTCCTTCTTAATATAATCCGCAGTGAAACACCATGTATTGAGATATTCAAAATTCAAAAATCGAAATCATAAACTAAAGATATATGTTTAAATAAGAGATCCTAAAAATCTTCCATTTGCACTATGATGGTTATTATAATTCCGTTTTTATAAAAAAATCGATACACACATTAAACATAACTAGGATATATATAATGAAGAGAATATATCACAAACTGAACCAAAAACCCTATTTTTTATATAAACGAAGCGGAAATGAGACTTTTTGTATTCTTCATTTTCGATTTATTTTTGCGAATTTTATAAGAATCCGTCGTCAAAATCTGCCTCCACGGAAAGTAGACTCAGTACTTTTGGTATACACCTGCGAATTTTAGAATCTAAAAACCCTATTTTTTATATAAACAAAGCAAAAACGACACTTTTTGTATTCTTCATTTTCGATTTATTTTTGCGAATTTTATAAGAATCCGTCGTTAAAATTTGTCGCCACGGAAAATACTTCCTATCTTTGGGATATTGTCACTCAGCTGAAGTCAGCTGAGGTTTTAAGAAGCACATTAAATCTTCTTTTCTTATGAACGATGGGAAAATTATTTTTTTTTATAATTGTATTAGTTTTGTTTACTACGAATTTATTCAAATCCATCGTTAGATTTTCATTATAATAATTAAAAATAATATAGCAATGGATCCTTATAAAATCAATAAAATTAAAAAATGATAAATAAAATTTAGCTGTAATAGGATTAAACCAAAACCATAGGAAATGTTATGCTAGTATATGCAATACGCCGTACAGCAAAGCATATTTGGTTGCCTATACGTTTTCACTTTCTTGACAATGTAAATAATTTATCGTTAATACATACCGATCGGTGTTACCAATTACAATATGATTTTTTAATATATATTTTTAAATCAAAATAATCCCTAAATATTTATCATCATCTTCACTGATTTTTTTCTCAAGAATTTGCGTTTATGTGCAGTGGCGTAGCTAGGTAACCAAGGGCGCTGGAGCAAATTAAAAAATGGGGCCCCACTGCTATGTAAACTGATTAGGTTTAATAAAAAAAATATACAAATACTTTGGAAATGCTAAGCTACTTAAGCTCTTTTTTGTGCACTGCAGGGCAGGTAATACAAATATTAAACAGTACCAACATAAATTACAAATAATATTTGGAGTAAGTTTAACTAATAAAACGAAATAGAGAAGGTTCAAGGGTTTATTATATAAAGTTCGGGCCTACCAACTGACTAAATAAAAATTATATTTACAATTTTTTTCCTAGCTTTAGTTTTCGCAAAAGTATCAATGACTTCGTTTCAATTCAGGCTTGATGCAGTTTTGTTTTCAATTGCTATTAGCGATTAATGTCGGAGTCGAGTTTAGCCCATATTATTTCTTAAATAATTTTCTATTATTTTCAATTTGCTAAATGACCTTTCAGCTGCTGTAGAAATGACAGGAATTGTAAAGAATAATAACATCGCTGTAAATACTTCCGTTAGGTGGCATTCTAGCACTCCATATTTGCTCATTATTTCCTTACATAATTGGTGAACTTCCAACTGAATTTCCAAAAGTTCAGTTCGATCAAGATTTCTGGCAAGGATTCGAGGGTCCCCTGAGCTTGAGGGTCCCGGGGCACTGCCCCGCCTACCCCTACGCCACTGCATATAATCCATTATTTTTTATCATGAAGTTAGTAGAAAAATAAGTATAATTTTCTATGATTTATAGAGGCTCCTTTTGAAAAATTCTTTTTCTAAAACTTTATGCTTATTTATAAGCATAAAGTAACCGTTAACAAAACCATTTAACAAAAAATTCTTCAATATGCCTCTACCACGATAACTAGACTCTTACCCTACGGTAGGCTGAAAACTCTTCAGGGTAAGTGTATAAAAACAATTGTAATTTAATGAATAATTTTTTTAGGAAAAACCAAGTTTTTGTAACGACCAAAAATGGGGGACTACATCACCATAACGACAAACGTAAAGCCACGCAATTGTAACTCTACTTTCACGAAGCCTTAATTAAATAAACGTAAACTGTAGTAATTGTCTTTATGTTGAATACTGGGAGCTTTTTTTCATGTTTATTTCAACGTCAGATGAGTTACGTTCTTCGAATATAGTTACGGTTCAATTGGGAGAGTTGATGAGGACAATAAATGTCGTTCTGCAAATCGTTGACATTATTAAGTTCAAATATGCCTTTGTCGGAGGAGACAATGCAATTTCCCGACATTGTTTTAATTTTTGTGACGTATTGTATTATATGTACTCGTTGTAATTGAATGGATGAAAAGTGTACGGTTGGATTTGTTTGTCGATGGCAAATAAAAGAAGGCACGCAGCCTCCCGTGGATGATTGGAACAAAGACATTTTCTTGTCGTTTCAAGCGAATAAAATTCTAGCTACGATCTACCAACAACCCTCTGTGCCAGTCTCAACTTCCTTTTTATTAATTTATAAATATTGTTGCTGTTGTTCTTTGAGACTGGTAATAACCAATTCATTCCATGTTCTTACAGTGGGACGAGTTTAATAGTGTCTTTGTCATATTTCTATTTATCAAATCTCACAAATATTTTATATAACAAAAAATGTACCGTAAACTCTCTGTAATAATATTCCTATTATCTAAATGCTTAAGTGATACCTCCTCAATTGCGAAATTGCATAACTATTTTAACCGTTAATATATTGTATGTATAAATCAAACAATCTTGTACTGCAATTAATTTATTCAAACTAACTAATAAATTTTCTTCCCGGAACTTCCCGTTCCGACTTGTCAAGCATCTGCGAATATTAATATTTTATAATTATGCAAAACCATTAAGGATGATTCAATCTTAAATATTGTGCTAAGTTTAAGCAAAAAAACCAACCCCTAATATTCTTTTTGTACAATTGAAAAATGTCCTTTTGTAAACTTTGATTCGATATTGTGAGTGTCCTTTTACACACAGGACAACAATTTTTTCACATTCCTACTCACGAGAGGGTATTGTTAATGAATCCGTTTCATAAATATGTCCTTATAAGGAAAAGCCATCCTTCGAAAACGATAAATTTCAGGGCTAAATTGGTGCATGCATTTTTACCTCTTTAACTTCCAAATTTGATTTTCCAAGGATCCAGCCACTAAATGAAAATTCCTTTTACGCAGTTACGTTGAGGAAGATTCGGTGTAAAATTTTCTGCTTAATTTCACCTAATAAACCCACTCCGTATATCCTTTTTAAGCAATTGAAAAAGGTCCTTTTTGAAACTTTGAATCGATATTGTGAGTGTCCTTTTGCACACAGGACAAAAATTTTTTCACATATCTACTCACGTGAGGGTGTTAATAATGAATGTGTTTCATAAATATGTCCTTATAAGGAAAAGCCATCCTTCGAAAACGATAAATTTCAGGGCTAAATTGGTGCATGCATTTTTACCTCGTTAACTTCCCGTTTTGATTTTCCAAGGATCTAGCCACTAAATGAAAATTCCTTTTACGCAGTTACGTTAAGGACGATTCGGTGTGAACTTTTCTGCTTAATTTCACCTAATAAACCCACTCCGTATATCCTTTTTAAGCAATTGAAAAAGGTCCTTTTTGAAACTTTGAATCGATATTGTGAGTGTCCTTTTGCACACAGGGCAAAAATTTTTTCACATTCCTACTCACGTGAGGGTGTTATTAATGAATCCGTTTCATAAATATGTCCTTATAAGGAAAAGCCATCCTTCGAAAACGATAAATTTCAGGCCTAAATTGGTGCATGCATTTTTACCTCGTTAACATCCCGTTTTGATTTTCCAAGGATCTAGCCACTAAATGAAAATTCCTTTTACGTAGTTACGTTAAGGACGATTCGGTGTAAAATTTCTGCTTAATTTCACTAAATAAACCCACTCCTTATATCCTTTTTATGCAATTGAAAAAGGTCCTTTTTGAAACTTTGAATCGATATTGTGAGTGTCCTTTTGCACACAGGACAAAAAATTTTTCACATTCCTACTCACGTGAGGGTGTTGTTAATGAATCCGTTTCATAAATATGTCCTTATAAGGAAAAGCCATCCTTCGAAAACGATAAATTTCAGGGCTAAATTGGTGCATGCATTTTTACCTCGTTAACTTCCCGTTTTGATTTTCCAAGGATCTAGCCACTAAATGAAAATTCCTTTTACGCAGTTACGTTTAGGACGATTCGGTGTAAAATTTCTGCTTAATTTCACTAAATAAACCCACTCCTTATATCCTTTTTATGCAATTGAAAAAGGTCCTTTTTGAAACTTTGAATCGATATTGTGAGTGTCCTTTTGCACACAGGACAAAAATTTTTTCACATTCCTACTCACGTGAGGGTGTTGTTAATGAATCCGTTTCATAAATATGTCCTTATAAGGAAAAGCCATCCTTCGAAAACGATAAATTTCAGGGCTAAATTGGTGCATGCATTTTTACCTCGTTAACTTCCCGTTTTGATTTTCCAAGGATCTAGCCACTAAATGAAAATTCCTTTAACAGAGTTATGTTAAGGACGATTCGGTGTAAACTTTTCTGCTTAATTTCACTAAATAAACCCACTCCTTATATCCTTTTTAAGCAATTGAGAAAGGTCCTTTTTGAAACTTTGAATCGATATTGTGAGTGTCCTTTGGCACACAGGACAAAAATTTTTTCACATTCCTACTCACGTGAGGGTGTTGTTAATGAATCCGTTTCATAAATATGTCCTTATACGGAAAAGCCATCCTTCGAAAACGATAAATTTCAGGGCTAAATTGGTGCATGCATTTTTACCTCGTTAACTTCCCGTTTTGATTTTCCAAGGATCTAGCCACTAAATGCAAATTCCTTTAACAGAGTTATGTTAAGGACGATTCGGTGTAAACTTTTCTGCTTAATTTCACTAAATAAACCCACTCCTTATATCCTTTTTAAGCAATTGAAAAGGGTCCTTTTTGAAACTTTGAATCGATATTGTGAGTGTCCTTTTGCACACAGGACAAAAATTTTTTCACATTCCTACTCACGTGAGGGTGTTGTTAATGAATCCGTTTCATAAATATGTCCTTATACGGAAAAGCCATCCTTCGAAAACGATAAATTTCAGGGCTAAATTGGTGCATGCATTTTTACCTCGTTAACTTCCCGTTTTGATTTTCCAAGGATCTAGCCACTAAATGCAAATTCCTTTAACAGAGTTATGTTAAGGACGATTCGGTGTAAACTTTTCTGCTTAATTTCACTAAATAAACCCACTCCTTATATCCTTTTTAAGCAATTGAAAAAGGTCCTTTTTGAAACTTTGAATCGATATTGTGAGTGTCCTTTTGCACACAGGACAAAAAATTTTTCTTATTCCTACTCACGTGAAGGTGTTGTTAATGAATCCGTTTCATAAATATGTCCTTATACGGAAAAGCCATCCTTCGAAAACGATAAATTTCAGGGCTAAATTGGTGCATGCATTTTTACCTCGTTAACTTCCCGTTTTGATTTTCCAAGGATCTAGCCACTAAATGCAAATTCCTTTAACAGAGTTATGTTAAGGACGATTCGGTGTAAACTTTTCTGCTTAATTTCACTAAATAAACCCACTCCTTATATCCTTTTTAAGCAATTGAAAAAGGTCCTTTTTGAAACTTTGAATCGATATTGTGAGTGTCCTTTTGCACACAGGACAAAAATTTTTTCACATTCCTACTCACGTGAGGGTGTTGTTAATGAATCCGTTTCATAAATATGTCCTTATAAGGAAAAGCCATCCTTCGAAAACGATAAATTTCAGGGCTAAATTGGTGCATGCATTTTTACCTCGTTAACTTCCCGTTTTGAATTTCCAAGGATCTAGCCACTAAATGAAAATTCTTTTTACGCAGTTACGTTAAGGACGATTCGGTGTAAACTTTTCTGCTTAATTTCACTGAATACACCCACTCCTTATATCCTTTTTAAGCAATTGAAAAACGTCCTTTTTGAAACTTTGAATCGTTATTGTGAGTGTCCTTTTGCACACAGGACAAATTTTTTTTCACATTCCTACTCACGTGAGGGTGTTATTAATAAATCCGTTTCATAAATATGTCCTTATAAGGAAAAGCCATCCTTCGAAAACGATAAATTTCAGGCCTAAATTGGTGCATGCATTTTTACCTCGTTAACTTCCCGTTTTGATTTTCCAAGGATCTAGCCACTAAATGAAAATTCCTTTTACGCAATTACGTTAAGGACGATTCGGTGTAAAATTTTCTGCTTAATTTCACCAAATAAACCCACTCCTTATATCCTTTTTAAGCAATTGAAAAAGGTCCTTTTTGAAACTTTGAATCGATATTGTGAGTGTCCTTTTGCACACAGGACAAAAATTTTTTCACATTCCTACTCACGTGAGGGTGTTATTAATGAATCCGTTTCATAAATATGTCCTTATAAGGAAAAGCCATCCTTCGAAAACGATAAATTTCAGGCCTAAATTGGTGCATGCATTTTTACCTCGTTAACTTCCCGTTTTGATTTTCCAAGGATCTAGCCACTAAATGAAAATTCCTTTTACGCAATTACGTTAAGGACGATTCGGTGTAAAATTTTCTGCTTAATTTCACCAAATAAACCCACTCCTTATATCCTTTTTAAGCAATTGAAAAAGGTCCTTTTTGAAACTTTGAATCGATATTGTGAGTGTCCTTTTGCACACAGGACAAAAATTTTTTCACATTCCTACTCACGTGAGGGTGTTGTTAATGAATCCGTTTTATAAATATGTCCTTATAAGGAAAAGCCATCCTTCGAAAACGATAAATTTCAGGGCTAAATTGGTGCATGCATTTTTACCTCGTTAACTTCCCGTTTTGAATTTCCAAGGATCTAGCCACTAAATGAAAATTCTTTTTACGCAGTTACGTTAAGGACGATTCGGTGTAAACTTTTCTGCTTAATTTCACTGAATACACCCACTCCTTATATCCTTTTTAAGCAATTGAAAAACGTCCTTTTTGAAACTTTGAATCGTTATTGTGAGTGTCCTTTTGCACACAGGACAAATTTTTTTTCACATTCCTACTCACGTGAGGGTGTTGTTAATGAATTCGTTTCAAAAATATGTCCTTATAAGGAAAAGCTATCTTTGTCATGATCCGATTTTTTACAAAATGTAGAGGTTAGGCAACCCATTGTTCATCTTTGTATTTGGGCTGCGGTTTACGTTCACTAGTTTAAAACTTATAAATAGTACATATGATTTGTTATATTAATTTATATCAATGCAATTTTACAGATTCCACTTACCTGAAAATCGATGGCAATGTCAGTTTTGTTGGAGTTGAAGATCATCCTTAGGGCAGATTAATGTTTAGTAAGTGCTATTGTTGTTGAGACTTGTAAATATTGTTCTAATTGAATTTTTCACTACCTACAGGGAAGACATTAGAGAATTATTCATTGGATTTGAATTGTTCATCTTTTCCAAATGGACGTTCGAGGAATGAATCCAGATCGTTCCCGAATCTTCCATCAAATTCATCAAGGATATCATTTCCACAATTGGTATCTTCCGAGAAGAATACGAAGAATGGATTTACTACAATAATTAGTGATTTATTTTTTGTTTCAATAAATCAGTGAAGTGATGTGATAAAGTGATTAAAGTGATAAATAATTAAAATATCAGACAATTCTAGAGCTTTTTCTTGTTAACTTAATAATAATTTCCATAAGATTATAACAATTGATACTTTTACATAGTTTATACAAACAATTGTTAATATGCACAAAACTGTTATTGTAATATTGTATATATTATTGAATTGATATTAAACATCAATAAATTTATTTTAATAGAATACATTGTTTCAATTCGATTTCCCACACCTGTCCTCTTGAAATTTATTTTTCAGGGATATGATATAAGAGTTAAGTTAATAACTAATAAGGTAAGTATACTAAAAGGTTTAATAATATAGGTAGGTATAATATAATTAATACGGCATATAATGTAGGGGCAATGTTTTTCGATAAATTATCGAATAATACGAAAAAAGTCAATGGAATATGGTTGGGAAATTCTAATTATTTCGATCGAAATAAGTATTCATTTTTTCACAAATCTCATAAGAATTGTTTAAATATAAGTTTTAACTTAATTTACATATATCATATGATAGCCGCATCGCTAATGTCGCCGCCACCACCGGAGCTGAGGATTGCTGGATCGGAACCCGAAGGGGGTAAGTGTTTTTTCTTTAATATAATAATTAATTTCTATTCCTTACAGCCTATCCTGTCACTAATTAACATTAATAATTGTTTCCAGACATTGCATCATCGAAATATTCGATCGAACAATTCCAACCTTTCGGGGTTGGATGGAAATGATCGATCGATCGATGATGCAATATATTTTGCATTTTATTTTTGCTCATTGGATTTGTGACGTCACTCAATTTCTTATATTCAACGTCACACATACATCGCCATCCAATGACATCACCCAATGACGTCATTCCCAAAAATATTTGAAAAATGAGCGAATTTTTGATTTTCGGGAAATAGGATTTTGGGAATGTCTTAGTTACGTCACGGGAGGCCTAAAAAACATATCCTAAAGTCGATTTTTTTCGTTTTTTTTGAGAAAATTTTTTGGCCGAATTCCGAAAATCCCCTAAAATTGGCTAATAATGACACTTTCTTGCACTTTTTTCAACTTTAATGCCGTTTTTAGCGTTAACTATCGGTCGTAGGTTAACGATAGTAGGCTCATTCGATAGCGCCTGAATTACTCTATCGATGGTGTAAATTTGGTCCCGGAAAACCTTAAGGGAAAAAACTTTTTTTTCAACTTTTCAGAAATTCCAAATCGTCGATGAAATGGTCGACGATTTTATAAATTTTTTTTTGTCGAATTTCTCAACGAAATTAGCACCATAGATGCGTTATGATACGATCGAAGCTATTATATGAAAACATAACCACTTTTCGATGTTCTTAATGGAATTTTTCGATTTAACGAAGTTACATATTATGCATCATAATGCAATGCAAATGTAAATTGTTTTCTTGAAAAAAAGGATCAAGGATCTAAAAATTTTCCAATGTGGTTAGACAACTTTTCCGAACGTAACATGAAGAAGCAATGGTTCAAATTTTTCCGGAAAATTCCACGAAAATCGATCGATTGTAAAAAATTAATGTTACGTAATTTGATATTGCAGAATTATATATTATGCAAGATAATGGTATTCAAATACAAGTGTTTTTCTCGAAAAAAAGGACGAAGGACTATAAAATGTTACAATGTCTTTAGTCCAATTTTCCGGGATTAACATGGAGCAGCTATGGTTAAAATATTTTTGGAAAATTCCAATTCCTTCGATCGAAAAAATTTTTAAAGTTTCCATCCATGAAGAAAACTTTATATATGAATTTAAACGATCAATAAATATATCTTCCAATGGCCGAATCGATAAGCGCACGGAATATGTTATAAACGGAAAGACGATGGATCGATCCCCCAACAAGGTAAAAGATTTTTATATTTCTACTAACCAATTTCTAATTTCTATATATTCGTTACAGCTTAAATTACCACTTCCGATCGTTAATAATTATCTTAACGTTAGTTTCAGCCGAATAATTCGATCATCACTTTCAACCTTCCGGGGTTGAGAAGTGATCGATCGATTACGTAGATTTTTTTTCTTTTTGGTTCATATATGTATATGTCGTCACCCATACGTCACCATCCAATGACATCACCCAATGACGTCATTCCCGAAAAAAATCGAAAAATGAGCGAATTTTCGATTTTCGGGAAATAGGATTTTGGGAATGGCTTAGTTACGTCACGGGAGGCCTAAAAAATATATCCTAAAGTCGATTTTATTCGTTTTTTTTTGGGAAAATTTTTTGGCCGAAATCCAGAAAAATCCCAAAAACAGGCCATTTTTGGCGTTTTTTTTCACTTTTTTCTACTTTAACGACGTTTTTAGCGTTAACTATCGATCGTACGGTAACGAGTGATAGCTCATTCGATAGCGCTTGAATTACTCTATCGTTGGTGGAAATTTGGTCCCGGAAAACCTTAAGGGAAAAAACTTTTTTTTTCAACTTTTCTGCAATTTCAAATCCTCGATGAAATGGTCGACGATTTTTTGAAATTTTTTTTTGCCGAATTTCTCGATGAAATTCACAGCATAGGTGCAAAATGTTACGATTTAAACGAATATATAAAAAAAAAATAGCTATTCGATACCCATCTTCGAATTATTCGATAAAACAAGTAACATATGTAAAGCATTAAGAAGTTCATAAAAAATTTCACCATCGTAAAATTCGATGACGGGTATCGAATAGCTATTTTTTTTTATATATTCGTTTAAATCGTAACATTTTGCACCTATGCTGTGAATTTCATCGAGAAATTCGGCAAAAAAAAATTTCAAAAAATCGTCGACCATTTCATCGAGGATTTGAAATTGCAGAAAAGTTGAAAAAAAAAGTTTTTTCCCTTAAGGTTTTCCGGGACCAAATTTCCACCAACGATAGAGTAATTCAAGCGCTATCGAATGAGCTATCACTCGTTACCGTACGATCGATAGTTAACGCTAAAAACGTCGTTAAAGTAGAAAAAAGTGAAAAAAAACGCCAAAAATTCCTTTTCATCCTTACTTTTCTTTTAAGGATATTTCAGGATTTTTATTTATAATATTTTTTTTAATATTAATTACCTTGTGAAACCCTTATATATTATCAGACCCAGATAATTTTATTCCAGCAAATCCTTTAGTAACACCTCTACATATTCAACCAGAATGATACTTTTTATTCGCATATGCAATTTTACGATCAATTCCTAATAAATTAGGAGGAGTAATTGCTTTAGTTTTAAGAATTGCTATTTTATTTATTTTACCTTTTACTCATTTAAGAAATTTTCGAGGTATTCAATTTTATCCATTAAATCAAATATTATTTTGAATAATACTTAATATTGTAATTTTATTAACTTGAATTGGAGCTCGACCTGTAGAAGATCCTTATATTATAATTGGACAATTATTAACAATTATATATTTTTTATATTATATTATTAATCCATTAATACACAAAATATGAGATAAAATAATTTATTAATTAATGAACTTGTATAAGTATATGATTTGAAATCATAAAAAAGAAGTAAAATCTTCTATTAATTTTAAAGTACTAAATTTATTTAACTAAATAAAAATTCTTAATATAATTAATTTTAAACCAATAAAAAATATCAAATAATTTAAAGAAATAGGTAAATAACTCTTTCAAGCTAAATATATTAATTTATCATATCGATAACGAGGTAAAGTTCCTCGAACTCAAATAAATATAAATCTAATAAATACTAATTTTAAATAAAATAAAAAATTAAATAAATCTGAACCTAAAAAAATAATTACTATTAGTATTCTTATAAATAAAATTCTAGCATATTCCGCCAAAAAAATCAATGCAAATCCTCCTCTTCTATATTCAACATTAAATCCAGACACTAATTCAGATTCTCCTTCAGCAAAATCAAAAGGAGTACGATTAGTTTCAGCTAAAGAAGATGAAAATCAAACTAATATTAATGGAAAACTTAAAAAAATAAATCAAATATTAATTTGAAATTTTTCAAATTCAATAAGATTAAAACTACCAATTAAAAAAATAAAAGATATTAATAATAAAGCTATACTAACTTCATAAGAAATAGTTTGAGCAACAGCTCGTAACCCTCCTAATATTGCATAATTAGAATTTGAAGATCACCCAGCAATTATTACTGTGTATACTCCTATACTTATGCAACATAAAAAAAATAATAATCCTAAATTAAAACTATATAAATTAGTTAAATAAGGAAAAATTATTCAAATTAATAAAGATAAAAATAAACTAATAATAGGAGAAATATAATAACTTAAAAAATTAGAAATAATAGGAAATGTTTGTTCCTTAGTAAATAATTTAATGGCATCTCTAAAAGGCTGTAATAATCCTATAAATCCAACTTTATTAGGGCCTTTTCGAATTTGAATATATCCTAAAACCTTACGTTCTAATAAAGTTAAAAAAGCAACTCCTACTAATAAACAAATAATTAAAATTAAACTTCTAATAATTAAAAATCATAAATCTAAAATATACAAGTATTATATGTAAAATATTACATAATTGAATCCTAAATTCAAGGCACTAATCTGCCAATATAATAATTTTATTATTAATATTCAATAAAAAAAAATTTTTTTTAATATTTGGTCCTTTCGTACTAAAATATTATATTTATATAAAGATAGAAACCGACCTGGCTTACGCCGGTCTGAACTCAAATCATGTAAAGATTTAAAGGTCGAACAGACCTATATTTTAAACTTTTGCACCTAAATATAATCTTTAATTCAACATCGAGGTCACAATCTATTTTATTGATAAGAACTCTCTAAAATAATTATGCTGTTATCCCTAAGGTAACTTAAACTTATAATCAATAATAATGGATCAAAAATTCATTAATCTATGTTAATAAAAAAAAAAAGTTTATTAAATTTTCCTATCACCCCAATAAAATTATTAATATAATTAAAATAAATAATTTACTAAATAAATTAAATAAATTAATAATAAAGATCTATAGGGTCTTCTCGTCTTTTAAAAAAATTTAAGCTTTTTAACTTAAAAATTAAATTTTTATATTTATTAAATTGAGACAGTTAATATTTCATTAAATCATTCATTCTAGCCTTCAATTAAAAGACAAATGATTATGCTACCTTTGCACAGTCAATATACCGCGGCCCTTCAAAAATTTCAGTGGGCAGATCTGACTTTAAATTATTATCAAAAAGACATGTTTTTGTTAAACAGGTGAATATTAATTTGCTGAATTCCTTAATTTAATCTTTATATAAATTTATATTTATATAATAAATAATACTAATTTTATCATAATTACATTAATTTAATTATTAAAAAAATTATTTAAATAAAAAATTTAAAATTATATATAAATTAATATATTATAAAATTAATTATAACATTTTATCATAAAATAGAAATTTCTAACCCTATTTATTTTAATTTATAAATAAAAATTTATAAAATATATTTTTAAGCTTATCCCTAAAAATATTCATTATATATTATATAATAATAATAAATTATATAATATAAATATATAATGTGAATTAAATTCATTTCTTTAAAAACTAGATATATTTAAATACGAATAACTTTTAATTACTAAAATTTTATTTAAAATAATGATTTTACATTAACTTTAATAAAATTTTAAATCATTTAAATTCGAGATTTTTATTTAATAAATAAATATTATTTAATAAACCCTGATACAAAAGGTACAATAAATTAAATTTACTTTTAAATTATTTTAAAAAAAATAAAATTCTATCACTATACTAATAAACTATAATAAAAATTATTTTATCTTTAAAAAATACAAAAACAAAAAATAATAAAATTATTTTTAAAATAAATTATATAAACTTAAATAAATAATAATTATAAAATATCAAATTAAATCGAATTGCACGAATATCTTTTCAATGTAAAAGAAAAACTTTACTTATAAAGCTTTAATTTGATCATTCTAGATACACTTTCCAGTACATCTACTTTGTTACGACTTATCTTTTTTTAAAAAAAAAGAGCGACGGGCGATATGTACATGCTTTATTGCTATAATCATATAAATAATATTATTTATATTACTATTAAATCCACCTTCATTTAAAAATTTCAATTTAAACTCCATTTAAATTAATTTATTGTAACCCATTTTTTCTAAATTATAAACTACACCTTGATCTGAAATATAATATAATAAAATTTTAAGAAAATTAAACTCTTATAAGACATTCTTATAACGACGATATATAAGTTAAACAAAATTTAGTAAAATTTATCGTGGATTATCGATTACAAAACAGGTTCCTCTAAATAGATTAAAACACCGCCAAATTTTTTAAGTTTCAAGAACATAACTTTTACTACCTTAATAATAATAATACATTTTAAATAATAGGGTATCTAATCCTAGTTTATTTTTAAAATTTCATAGAATCATAAATTTTAATATAATAAATTAAATATATTTAAAAATTTAACTTAAATAATATATTTATAATTAATAAAAATTATATTTACTATATACTAATAAAATTTATTTATATATTTTGTATAACCGCAGATGCTGGCACAAAATTATCCTATAATAAAATTAATTACTAAATCAAAATTTCTTTTATTTATAAAATCAAATACTGCGAATAAAATTAAATTATTAATATTTTAAATAATAATAAAATTCATACAAAAATTTACATGTAAAATAATAATTAAATAAATTATAAGCCAAAATAAAACTTTTTATTATTTAAATTTATAAAATAAAAAAAATAAATAATTAATTTACTTATATTTAAATAAAAAAAAATTAGCTAATTTATAAAATAAATTTTATCTTATATATATTTCCCTAAAATAAATTTATAAAATTTATATTATATTATTATATATTATAATATAAAAAAGGAATCAAGAATAAATCAATAAGATAAAATTATCCTACTAAATAGATATAGTAACCTATCTCCCCAAATTTTTTATAAATTATTCGATTTTCCCTAAAATCAATTAATTTATTAACAAATTTATAAAATAAATATTACTATTATATATTATTATAAAATTAAAAATATAAAAGTATACTTACCCTATTAAATAAATATAATAATTAATTCTTCCCTCAAATTTTTTATAAATTATTTAATTTTCCCTAAAATAAATTTATAAAATTTATATTATATTATTATATATTATAATATAAAAAAGGAATCAAGAATAAATCAATAAGATAAAATTATCTTACTAAATAAATATAGTAACCTATCTCCCCAAATTTTTTATAAATTATTCAATTTTCCCTAAAATCAATTAATTTATTAACAAATTTATAAAATAAATATTACTATTATATATTATTATAAAATTAAAAATATAAAAGTATACTTATCCTATTAAATAAATATAATAATTAATTCTTCCCTCAAATTTTTTATAAATTATTTAATTTTCCCTAAAATAAATTTATAAAATTTATATTATATTATTATATATTATAATATAAAAAAGGAATCAAGAATAAATCAATAAGATAAAATTATTTTACTAAATAAATATAGTAACCTATCTCCCCAAATTTTTTATAAATTATTCAATTTTCCCTAAAATCAATTAATTTATTAACAAATTTATAAAATAAATATTACTATTATATATTATTATAAAATTAAAAATATAAAAGTATACTTATCCTATTAAATAAATATAATAATTAATTCTTCCCTCAAATTTTTTATAAATTATTTAATTTTCCCTAAAATAAATTTATAAAATTTATATTATATTATTATATATTATAATATAAAAAAGGAATCAAGAATAAATCAATAAGATAAAATTATTTTACTAAATAAATATAGTAACCTATCTCCCCAAATTTTTTATAAATTATTCAATTTTCCCTAAAATCAATTAATTTATTAACAAATTTATAAAATAAATATTACTATTATATATTATTATAAAATTAAAAATATAAAAGTATACTTACCCTATTAAATAAATATAATAATTAATTCTTCCCTCAAATTTTTTATAAATTATTTAATTTTCCCTAAAATAAATTTATTTATTAATAAATTTATAAAATTTATATTATATTTTATATTATTATTATAAATTTAAAAATTAAAAAAAAAAAAATAATATAAAATGATTTAATTAAATAAATATATGTATAATAATTTAAATTCAATATAATTTATTATATATAATTATTTAAAATATTAATTTAATTCAAAAATCATTTTAATCAGGTGCTTCTTTTTATAATTATTTTATATTAATATATATATATATTTATATATATACATATATATATATGTATATATTATAAAGAGATATACTATATTGTATATATATATAAATTAATTTATATATATATATATATTTATATATCTCTCTCATGATAAATATATAATTATATATTACCTAAAGAGATAAAATTAATTTAAAGAATATATCTATATATAATTATGTTATTATATATAATAATATTTATATATATATATATATATATTATATATAATTAATTTTTTTTTTTCTGTTAATACGAATAATATTAATTCATTTACTTATATATAATTATATATTATATTAATAATTAGATTAACTAATTTATATTATTAATTATATAATTATAATATCATAATATTTTTTATATTAATATATATATATATATATAATTATTTTTTATAATAATAGTTATATAATTATATATATATATATATGCTTATTTATTATTATATTTCTATTTTATGATATATTGTTAAATTATTTAATATATGCATTTTTAAGAAAAATTTACGAAATTTTATTTATTTTAATTAAAAATAATTAATTTTTAACTTTAATAAAATTAATTTTAATATTTAATATAAATATTAATTAAAATGAAGTGCCTGATTAAAAGGATTATCTTGATAGGGTAATTAATGTAAATATTTTACCTTCATTATAAAATTTTATACATTATAATATTAATAATTTTTTATTATTATATAAATAGTTCCCTATTATTTATTATAACATAAATAACTCCCTATTATTTTATTATAATATAAATAACTCCCTATTATTTTATTATAATATAAATAATTCCCTATTATTTTATTATAATATATAACTCCCTATTATTTTATTATAATATAAATAATTCCCTATTATTTTATTATAATATAAATAATTCCCTATTATTTTATTATAATATATAACTCCCTATTATTTTATTATAATATAAATAATTCCCTATTATTTTATTATAACATAAATAATTCCCTATTATTTTATTATAATATAAATAACTCCCTATTATTTTATTATAACATAAATAATTCCCTATTATTTTATTATTATATAAATAACTCCCTATTATTTTATTATAATATAAATAACTCCCTATTATTTTATTATAATATAAATAATTCCCTATTATTTTATTATAACATAAATAATTCCCTATTATTTTATTATAACATAAATAATTCCCTATTATTTTATTATAACATAAATAATTCCCTATTATTTTATTATAATATAAATAATTCCCTATTATTTTATTATAACATAAATAATTTCTTCAATTATTGAATAAATAAAAATTATTAAATAGATATAAATTATTATAAATAAAATTAAATTTAAATCTATATTTTATTAAAATAAAATTTTAATTATAATATTTAATATAAGTTAATATTTTAAAGTCTACATATAATTTATAAAAATATTTAAATTAAAATAATGTTTTAAATGAATAAAATAAACAAAATAAGTATAAATATAAATATTGTAAATAAAATTAAATTTAAATTATTTTTGTTAAAATATTGAAAATTTTGTTTATATTCCAATAAAATTACTTAATTAATAAATATAATTTACTTTAATATATTTAAAGGAATTAAACCTTTTCTAATAAAATCAAAATTTATTGTACCTCATATACTAAAATATATTACTTACTTTAGCTTCTTTTCTTAGGAAAAGGTAAGCTAATTAAGCTTCTGGGTTCATACCCCACTTATAAAGGTTAAATCCTTTCTTTTTTAATTAATAAAAATTTATCTATAATTATTTGTACAATTATATTAATAAGAGGCACTTTAATTAGAATTTCTTCTAACACTTGATTAGGGGCTTGAATAGGATTAGAAATAAATTTATTAGCTTTTATTCCAATTATTAATAATAGAAAAAATTCTATATTTACTGAAGCTTCATTAAAATATTTTTTAGTTCAAGCTTTAGCTTCTTCAGTTCTTTTATTTATAATTTTATTAGCATATCTAAATACTTCAAATTTAGAAATTTTTACTAATAAATTTATTTTTTTATTAACAAACTCTTCTTTATTGATAAAAATAGGTTCAGCTCCTTTTCATTTTTGATTCCCCTCTATAATTGAAGGTCTTTCTTGAAATAATACTTTGATTCTTTTAATTTGGCAAAAAATTGCTCCTATAATTTTAATTTCTTATATTATAGAAATAAATTTTATTATAATTATTATTATAATTACAACTATAACTGGAGCAATTGGAGGATTTAATCAAAATAGACTTCGAAAAATTTTAGCATATTCTTCCATTAATCATATAGGATGAATATTTTGTAGATTAATAATTTCAAATCTATATTGAATTATTTATTTTATCATTTACAGAATTATTACTATAAGAATTATTTTAATATTTAAATTATTTAATATTTTTTATATAAATCAAATTTTTTTAATTATAAATAAATTTACTATAAATAAATTTTTATTATTTTGTAACTTCTTATCATTAAGAGGTCTTCCTCCATTTTTGGGATTTTTACCTAAATGAATAGTAATTCAAAATTTTATTAATAAAAATATATGAATTATTATTTTTATAATAATAATAACTTTAATTACTTTATTTTATTATATTCGAGTAACTTATGCTGCATTTATAATAAATTATAACGAATTAAAATGAATCTATTTTATAGACCCATCATTTTATTACACTATAATTTTTATAAATTTTTTTTCATTAATAGGGTTAATACTAATTTTTATTTTTTACCAGTTTATTTAAGATTTTAAGTTAAATAAACTAATAACCTTCAAAGTTATCAATAAAGATATCTCTTTAAGTCTTAAAAATTTATAAAATTTTACCTTTAAATTTGCAATTTAAAATCATAATTGAATATAAAACTTTGGTAAAAGAGACTAATCTCATAAATAAATTTACAATTTATTACCTAAACTTCAGCCATTTTACCGCGAAAATGATTATTTTCAACTAACCATAAAGATATTGGAACTTTATATTTTATTTTTGGAATTTGATCTGGATTAATCGGAACCTCATTAAGTGTATTAATTCGTGCTGAATTAGGACAACCAGGCTCTTTAATTGGAGATGATCAAATTTATAATGTAATTGTAACAGCTCATGCATTTATTATAATTTTTTTTATAGTTATACCTATTGTAATTGGAGGATTTGGAAATTGATTAGTTCCATTAATACTAGGAGCTCCAGATATAGCTTTCCCTCGAATAAATAATATGAGATTTTGATTACTTCCTCCTTCATTAACTTTACTTTTAGCTTCATCTATAGTAGAAATAGGAGCAGGAACTGGATGAACAGTTTATCCTCCTTTAGCAGCTAATATTGCACACGCCGGAGCTTCTGTAGATTTAGCAATTTTTAGCCTTCACTTAGCTGGAATTTCCTCAATTTTAGGAGCAGTAAATTTTATTACTACAACAATTAATATACGATCTTATGGAATATCTTTAGATCGAATACCTTTATTTGTTTGATCAGTAGCTATTACAGCATTATTATTACTTTTATCCTTACCAGTATTGGCAGGGGCTATTACAATACTTCTTACAGATCGTAATTTAAATACTTCTTTTTTTGACCCAGCCGGAGGTGGAGATCCAATTTTATATCAACATTTATTTTGATTTTTTGGTCATCCTGAAGTCTACATTTTAATTTTACCTGGATTTGGATTAATTTCTCATATTATTGCTCAAGAAAGAGGAAAAAATGAAACATTTGGAACTTTAGGAATAATTTATGCAATATTAGCTATTGGTTTATTAGGTTTTGTCGTTTGAGCTCATCATATATTTACAGTAGGAATAGATGTTGATACACGAGCATATTTTACTTCAGCAACTATAATTATTGCTGTTCCTACAGGAATTAAAATTTTTAGATGATTAGCTACTTTACATGGATCTATATTATTATATAGACCAGCTTTATTATGAGCTTTAGGATTTGTATTTTTATTTACAGTAGGAGGTTTAACAGGAGTTATTTTAGCCAATTCTTCTATTGATATTATTTTACATGATACTTATTATGTAGTAGCTCATTTTCATTATGTTTTATCTATAGGAGCAGTATTCGCAATTATAGGAGGATTTATTCATTGATATCCTTTATTTACAGGATTAACAATAAATCCATTATGATTAAAAATTCAATTTTTTATAATATTTATTGGAGTAAATTTAACCTTTTTTCCTCAACATTTTTTAGGATTAGCCGGAATACCTCGACGATATTCTGATTATCCAGATGCTTACACAACATGAAATATTATCTCTTCAATTGGTTCAACTCTTTCTTTTTTAAGAGTAATATTTTTTTTATTTATTATTTGAGAAAGATTTATTACTAACCGTTTAGCTTTATACTCAATACAATATCCTTCATCTATTGAATGACTACAATCAACTCCTCCTGCAGAACATTCATATTCTGAATTACCTTTATTAACTAATTTCTAATATGGCAGATTAGTGCAATGAATTTAAGCTTCATATATAAAGAAATTTCTTTTATTAGAAAATGGCAACATGAAATATACTTTCTCTACAAGATAGAGCTTCTCCTTTAATAGAACAATTAATTTTTTTTCATGATCATACTTTGTTAATTTTAACAATAATTACTATTTTAGTTGGTTATATACTTTCAAGTTTATTTTTTAATAAATTAACTAATCGATTCCTATTAGAAGGACAAACAATTGAAATTATTTGAACTATTCTTCCAGCTATTACTTTAATTTTTATTGCTCTTCCTTCGTTACGATTACTTTATTTACTAGATGAAATTAGAGAACCTAATATTACATTAAAAACAATTGGACATCAATGATATTGAAGTTATGAATATTCAGATTTTTTAAATGTAGAATTTGATTCTTATATAATTCCAATAAATGAATTACCATTAAATGGATTTCGATTATTAGATGTTGATAATCGAACTGTTTTACCAATATTAACTCAAATTCGAATTTTAGTAACAGCAGCAGATGTATTACATTCATGAGCTGTTCCTTCACTAGGAGTAAAAATTGATGCTACCCCTGGACGACTTAATCAAACAAATTTTTTCTTAAATCGTCCAGGATTATTCTTTGGACAATGTTCTGAAATTTGTGGAGCTAATCATAGTTTTATACCAATTGTTTTAGAAAGTATTCCTATAAATAATTTTATTAATTGAATTAAATTAAATAATTCATCATTAGATGGCTGAAAGCAAGCAATGGTCTCTTAAACCATTTAATAGTAAATTAGCAATTACTTCTAATGAAAAAGTTAGTTAAATCATAACATTAATATGTCATATTAAAATTATCAAACTATTGATACTTTTTGATTCCTCAAATAGCCCCAATTAATTGATTTACTTTATTTATTTATTTTTCTATTATTATAATAATTTTCTGTATTATTAATTACTATATTTTTATTTATACTACCCCTAAAAATAAAACTTCTAAATTATATATAAATTCTTTAAACTGAAAATGATAACTAACTTATTTTCCATTTTTGACCCTACTTCAAGAATTTTAAATATATCTTTAAACTGATTAAGAGCAATAATTGGTATTATAATTATTCCATATATATATTGAATTTTACCAAATCAATTTATATTTATATGACATAAAATTTTAATTACTTTACATAAAGAATTTAAGACTTTATTAGGAATTAATGGACATATAGGTTCAACCTTTATTTTTACAAGAATTTTTTCTATAATTTTATTTAATAATTTTATAGGATTATTCCCTTACATTTTTACAAGAACAAGTCATTTAACTTTAACCTTAACATTAGCTTTACCATTATGAATTAGATTTATATTATATGGATGAATTAATCATACACAACATATATTTGCTCATTTAGTACCTCAAGGAACTCCAAGAATTTTAATACCTTTTATAGTATGTATTGAAACAATTAGAAATTTTATTCGACCTGGAACATTAGCAGTACGATTAACTGCAAATATAATTGCAGGGCATCTATTATTAACTTTATTAGGAAATACTGGACCTTCAATAACATTAACTCTAATTAATTTATTATTAATTACCCAATTAGCTTTACTAACATTAGAAACAGCAGTTTCTATAATTCAAGCTTATGTATTTGCTGTTTTAAGAACTTTATATTCTAGAGAAGTTAACTAATGTCAACACATTCAAATCATCCTTTTCATTTAGTAGATTATAGTCCTTGACCATTAACTGGAGCTTTAGGAGCTTTTTTTTCAGTATCAGGATTAATTATATGATTCCATCAATATAATAATAATTTATTATTATTAGGTAATTTAATTACAATTTTAACAATATATCAATGATGACGAGATATTACACGTGAAGGAACATATCAAGGACTACACACTTATATTGTAACTTTAGGTTTACGATGAGGAATAATTCTATTTATTACCTCAGAAGTATTCTTTTTTATTAGATTTTTTTGAGCATTTTTCCATAGAAGATTATCTCCCTCAATCGAATTAGGAGCTATATGACCTCCACAAAGAATTCAAATTTTTAATCCTATACAAATCCCATTATTAAATACAGTAATTCTTTTATCTTCAGGAATTACTATTACATGAGCTCATCACGCTTTAATAAATAACAATTTTACACAATGTACTCAAGGATTATTCTTTACAGTATTATTAGGAATTTATTTTACTATTCTTCAAGGATATGAATATATAGAAGCCCCTTTTACTATCTCTGACTCAGTTTATGGGTCAACATTTTTTATAGCAACAGGTTTTCATGGTCTTCATGTAATTATTGGAACTACCTTTTTATTAATTTGCTTAATTCGACATTTAAATAATCATTTTTCATTAAATCACCACTTTGGATTTGAAGCTGCTGCTTGATATTGACATTTTGTAGATGTAGTATGACTTTTTCTTTATATTTCTATTTACTGGTGAGGTAGTTAATTTATATAGTATATAAGTATATTTGACTTCCAATCAAAAGGACTAAATAATTTTAGTATAAATAATATATATATTATTTCTTATAAGTATAATTATTTTAAGAATTTCTTTTTTAGTAATATTATTAGCTTCAATTTTATCAAAAAAATCATTTCATGACCGAGAAAAAAATTCACCTTTTGAATGTGGATTTGATCCAAAAACATCTTCTCGATTACCTTTTAGTTTACATTTTTTTTTAATTGCAATTATTTTCTTAATTTTTGATATTGAGATTGCTATTTTACTCCCAATAATTTTAATTTTAAATTATTCCAATTTAACTATATGAATAATCACAAGAATTTATTTTATTATTATTTTATTAGCAGGACTTTACCATGAATGAAATCAAGGAGCATTAAAATGATCAAATTAAAAAGGATAATAGTTAAATATAACATTTGATTTGCATTCAAAAAGTATTGATTATTCAATTTATCTTAAGTATGAAGCGATTAATTGCAATTAGTTTCGACCTAATTTTAGATAAAAATATCCTTACTTTTAATTGAAACCAAAATAGAGGTATATCACTGTTAATGATATTATTGAATTCAATATTCCAATTAAAGAAATATAAAGTTTAAAAAATAGCTGCTAACTTTTTTTTTAGTGGTTAAATTCCATTAATATTTCTATTTATATAGTTTAAAAAAAACATTACATTTTCAATGTAAAAATAAAATATTTTATTTTTATAAATATTTAAAGATTAAAAAAAATCACCCTAGTATCTTCAATACTATACTCTATATTAAGCTATTTAAATTAAAAAATTAACAATATAAATAATCAAATTATAAATATTATAAAAAATAATTTTAATTCATTATTTAATATTAAATAATTAATTTGTGAATTACTTTTAATATAACTATAAATTCCTTGTCCTCCAAAATATTCACTTCATCCTTGATCAATATTTTTAACTAAAAAATTTCCTCAATTTAAAAACTTCTGCGTAAATAATATAGTAGATAAGCTTGGTATAAATCATATACTTCCTATAAATAAAATATATTTATAAAAATAATTATATAAATTATGGTATATAATAACAAAATTATATATTTCATATCCTAATCAAATTCCTATAATAATTACAAAAATAACTATAAATTTTAATAAGTAAGGCAAACAAACTATAGAAGGCTTTAATATTAATCAACTTAATATTCTTCCTCCTATAATAGATATTATCACTAAACTAAATATACTTTTTAATATAATAAATCCTTCATCATTTAAACTCATTAAACAATTTCTATTAAATTTTCCTAATATAGTGTAATAAATTAAACGAATTGTATAACTTACTGTTAATCCTGTGGATAAATAAAATAATAAATAAATAAAAATATTTAAATAAGATAAAGAAGCAATTTCCAAAATTAAATCCTTGGAATAAAATCCAGCTAAAAAAGGAATTCCACACAATGCTATATTTGAAATATTCAAAAAAGAAATAGTTAAAGGTATTGACATAACTAAACCTCCTATAAATCGAATATCTTGATAATTTTTTATATTATGAATAATTGACCCAGCACATATAAATAATAATGCCTTAAATAAAGCATGAGTTAATAAATGAAAAAAAGCTAATTTATATCATCCTAAAGATAAAATTCTTATTATTAAACCTAACTGTCTTAAAGTAGATAAAGCAATAATTTTTTTTAAATCATATTCATAATTAGCACCTAATCCTGATATAAATATTGTTAATCTAGAAATTAATAATAAAATTTTATATAAACCTCTCTCTATTAATAAAAAATTAAACCGGATTAATAAATAAACTCCAGCAGTTACTAATGTAGAAGAATGAACTAAAGCAGAAACTGGTGTAGGAGCAGCTATTGCAGCAGGTAATCAAGAAGAAAATGGAATCTGAGCTCTTTTAGTTATAGCCGCAATTAAAACTATTAAAATAATAATTTTTATAATTATATCATTATTCATATAATTTAAATAAAAAATATAATTTCAACTTCCATAATTTAATATTCATGCGATAGCTATTAATAATGTAACATCCCCAATTCGATTTCTTAAAGCTGTTAATATACCTGCATTATATGATTTAATATTTTGATAATAAATTACTAATAAATAAGAAACTAATCCTAATCCATCTCAACCTAATAAAATTCTAATTAAATTTGGAGAAATAATTAACATTATTATTGATATAACAAATATTATAACTAAAATAATAAATCGAGATAAATTTATATCTCCTGATATATATTCATTTCTATATAATACAACTATACTTGAAATAAATAAAACAAAACTTATAAAAACTAAAGATATTCAATCAAATAATAAAGTTATAACAATTCTTCTAGAATTTAATCTAATAATTTCTCATTCAATAAAAATAACTAAATCATTGATTATAAAATATAAAAATATAACAAAATTAAATAAAGAAAATATTAATAAAAAAATAAAAAAAATAAAACAAATACTTAATATAATAATTTAAAAAGAATAATTCTTATCTTTGACACCACAAATCAATATTTTAAATAAACTACTTAAATATAAATATAATATGATTAATTCTCTCTTAATAATTAAAATATTTAAAGGAAATCAATGTAAAAATAATAATAAATATTCTCGAAGATTTCCATTTCTATAACAATATATTCCCGAATACATAATTCCATGTTGACTATAAGAATATAAATACAATGAATAAGCAGCTCTAAAAAATGAAATTAATATTAATATAAATATACTAATTCAAGATCATCTAACAATTCTATTTAATAAACTAATTTCACCTAATAAATTTAAAGAAGGAGGAGCAGCTATATTTGAAGAACTTAATAAAAATCATCATAAACATATTCTTGGTATAAAATATATTAATCCTCGATTTAATAATAAACTTCGTCTTGAAGTTCGTTCATAAGAAATATTTGCTAAACAAAATAATCCAGAAGAACATAAACCATGCCCAATTATTAAAGTATAACTACCTCTAAATCCTCAATAAGTTATTGTTATTAAACCTGCTAAAACAATTCCTATATGACTAACTGAAGAATAAGCAATTAAAGATTTTATATCAATTTGTCGTAAACAAATTAATCTTACTAAAAATCCTCCTACTAAAGAAATAGTTACTCAAATTAAATTATACTTAATCCCAATATTTATAATTAAAGAAAAAATTCGTAATAAACCATACCCTCCTAATTTTAATATAATACCAGCTAAAATTATAGATCCTGCTACCGGGGCCTCAACATGAGCTTTGGGGAGTCATAAATGTGTTAAAAATATAGGTATTTTTACTAAAAATGCTATAATTATAGAAAAATAAAATAAATAATTTAAATTTATTTCTGTAAAAAAGTATATAAATAAACTATTTTTTTTATTATAAATATAAAAAATTCTTAATAATATAGGAAATGAAACTAATAATGTATAAAATAATAAATAAATTCCAGCTTGAATACGTTCAGGTTGATATCCTCACCCTAAAATTAAAAATAAAGTAGGAATTAAACTAATTTCAAAAAAAAGATAAAAATAAAATAAATTTATTACACTAAAACTTAAAATTAAAAAAAATATTAATAACAATAAATTAAAATTAAAAAATTTATATAAATATTTATTATAATAAATTGATTGACTAGCTATAACTATCAAAAAACAAATTCAAATTCTTAAACAAATTAAACCATAAGATAAATTATCTAAACCTATAAAATAATAAATATTATTAAATATTATATTATTATTAATTAATAAAATAAAAATAAATATTATAAATAATATATACAATTGAACCATTCAATATCTTTTTTTATATAAATTTAAAGGAATTATAAACAATATATATATAAAAATTTTTATCATTATAAAATATTAAAAGATATAAAATAATCTCTTCCATGAGTACGAATTATACTTACTAAAATAGATAAACCTAAAACACCTTCACAAACTCTAAAAGTTAAAAAAATTATTAAAAAATAAAATTCATAAGTATATATTCTAATATATAAATATATTATTAAAAATAGACTCAAAACAATAAATTCTAAGCTTAATAAAGTTAATAATAAATGTTTTCGTTTTAATGAAAATGAAAATCTCCCTACTAAAAATAATACTAAAGGAAAAAATATAATTAAATTTATAATCATTAGTTTAAATAGTTTAAATAAAACATTAATTTTGTAAATTAAAAATAAGAAAAATAATCTTTTTAAACATCAGAGAAAAAGATAATTCTTTATCAATAATCTCCAAAATTATTATTTTTAATAAACTATTCTCTGAAATCAATAAAATTATTATTATTTTAAATTATATTATCTCAATAAATTTCTTTTATATAAATCATCCATTATCTTCAGGATTAATATTAATAATACAAACTATTATATTAAGAATAATATGTGGTTTACTATCTTATTCTTATTGATTTTCATATATCTTATTTCTAGTAATATTAGGAGGAATATTAGTACTATTAATTTATATAACAAGAATTGCCTCAAATGAATTAATTAAATTTTCAATAAAAAATTTTATTATTATATCAATAATTATAATTATACTAATAATTTTATTTTTAATTTTTGATAATTTTTATATTTTAAAAAATAATTTAGAAATAAATCAAATAAATATTAATTATTCAAATTTTAATTCAGAAAATGAATTTAATTTAATAAAACTCTATAATAATCCAACAATAAATATTACTTTATTAATAATTAATTACTTATTAATTACTTTATTCATCGACGATTTGGAATTTCTGAAAAGTTGAAAAAAAAGTTTTTTCCCTTAAGGTTTTCCGGGACCAAATTTACACCATCGATAGAGTAATTCAGGCGCTATCGAATGAGCCTACTATCGTTAACCTACGACCGATAGTTAACGCTAAAAACGGCATTAAAGTTGAAAAAAGTGCAAGAAAGTGTCATTATTAGCCAATTTTAGGGGATTTTCGGAATTCGGCCAAAAAATTTTCTCAAAAAAAACGAAAAAAATCGACTTTAGGATATGTTTTTTAGGCCTCCCGTGACGTAACTAAGACATTCCCAAAATCCTATTTCCCGAAAATCAAAAATTCGCTCATTTTTCAAATATTTTTGGGAATGACGTCATTGGGTGATGTCATTGGATGGCGATGTATGTGTGACGTTGAATATAAGAAATTGAGTGACGTCACAAATCCAATGAGCAAAAATAAAATGCAAAATATATTGCATCATCGATCGATCGATCATTTCCATCCAACCCCGAAAGGTTGGAATTGTTCGATCGAATATTTCGATGATGCAATGTCTGGAAACAATTATTAATGTTAATTAGTGACAGGATAGGCTGTAAGGAATAGAAATTAATTATTATATTAAAGAAAAAACACTTACCCCCTTCGGGTTCCGATCCAGCAATCCTCAGCTCCGGTGGTGGCGGCGACATTAGCGATGCGGCTATCATATGATATATGTAAATTAAGTTAAAACTTATATTTAAACAATTCTTATGAGATTTGTGAAAAAATGAATACTTATTTCGATCGAAATAATTAGAATTTCCCAACCATATTCCATTGACTTTTTTCGTATTATTCGATAATTTATCGAAAAACATTGCCCCTACATTATATGCCGTATTAATTATATTATACCTACCTATATTATTAAACCTTTTAGTATACTTACCTTATTAGTTATTAACTTAACTCTTATATCATATCCCTGAAAAATAAATTTCAAGAGGACAGGTGTGGGAAATCGAATTGAAACAATGTATTCTATTAAAATAAATTTATTGATGTTTAATATCAATTCAATAATATATACAATATTACAATAACAGTTTTGTGCATATTAACAATTGTTTGTATAAACTATGTAAAAGTATCAATTGTTATAATCTTATGGAAATTATTATTAAGTTAACAAGAAAAAGCTCTAGAATTGTCTGATATTTTAATTATTTATCACTTTAATCACTTTATCACATCACTTCACTGATTTATTGAAACAAAAAATAAATCACTAATTATTGTAGTAAATCCATTCTTCGTATTCTTCTCGGAAGATACCAATTGTGGAAATGATATCCTTGATGAATTTGATGGAAGATTCGGGAACGATCTGGATTCATTCCTCGAACGTCCATTTGGAAAAGATGAACAATTCAAATCCAATGAATAATTCTCTAATGTCTTCCCTGTAGGTAGTGAAAAATTCAATTAGAACAATATTTACAAGTCTCAACAACAATAGCACTTACTAAACATTAATCTGCCCTAAGGATGATCTTCAACTCCAACAAAACTGACATTGCCATCGATTTTCAGGTAAGTGGAATCTGTAAAATTGCATTGATATAAATTAATATAACAAATCATATGTACTATTTATAAGTTTTAAACTAGTGAACGTAAACCGCAGCCCAAATACAAAGATGAACAATGGGTTGCCTAACCTCTACATTTTGTAAAAAATCGGATCATGACAAAGATAGCTTTTCCTTATAAGGACATATTTTTGAAACGAATTCATTAACAACACCCTCACGTGAGTAGGAATGTGAAAAAAAATTTGTCCTGTGTGCAAAAGGACACTCACAATAACGATTCAAAGTTTCAAAAAGGACGTTTTTCAATTGCTTAAAAAGGATATAAGGAGTGGGTGTATTCAGTGAAATTAAGCAGAAAAGTTTACACCGAATCGTCCTTAACGTAACTGCGTAAAAAGAATTTTCATTTAGTGGCTAGATCCTTGGAAATTCAAAACGGGAAGTTAACGAGGTAAAAATGCATGCACCAATTTAGCCCTGAAATTTATCGTTTTCGAAGGATGGCTTTTCCTTATAAGGACATATTTATGAAACGGATTCATTAACAACACCCTCACGTGAGTAGGAATGTGAAAAAATTTTTGTCCTGTGTGCAAAAGGACACTCACAATATCGATTCAAAGTTTCAAAAAGGACCTTTTTCAATTGCTTAAAAAGGATATAAGGAGTGGGTTTATTTGGTGAAATTAAGCAGAAAATTTTACACCGAATCGTCCTTAACGTAATTGCGTAAAAGGAATTTTCATTTAGTGGCTAGATCCTTGGAAAATCAAAACGGGAAGTTAACGAGGTAAAAATGCATGCACCAATTTAGGCCTGAAATTTATCGTTTTCGAAGGATGGCTTTTCCTTATAAGGACATATTTATGAAACGGATTCATTAATAACACCCTCACGTGAGTAGGAATGTGAAAAAATTTTTGTCCTGTGTGCAAAAGGACACTCACAATATCGATTCAAAGTTTCAAAAAGGACCTTTTTCAATTGCTTAAAAAGGATATAAGGAGTGGGTTTATTTGGTGAAATTAAGCAGAAAATTTTACACCGAATCGTCCTTAACGTAATTGCGTAAAAGGAATTTTCATTTAGTGGCTAGATCCTTGGAAAATCAAAACGGGAAGTTAACGAGGTAAAAATGCATGCACCAATTTAGGCCTGAAATTTATCGTTTTCGAAGGATGGCTTTTCCTTATAAGGACATATTTATGAAACGGATTCATTAATAACACCCTCACGTGAGTAGGAATGTGAAAAAATTTTTGTCCTGTGTGCAAAAGGACACTCACAATATCGATTCAAAGTTTCAAAAAGGACCTTTTTCAATTGCTTAAAAAGGATATAAGGAGTGGGTTTATTTGGTGAAAATAAGCAGAAAAGTTTACACCGAATCGTCCTTAACGTAATTGCCATAAAGGAATTTTCATTTAGTGGCTAGATCCTTGGAAAATCAAAACGGGAAGTTAACGAGGTAAAAATGCATGCACCAATTTAGCCCTGAAATTTATCATTTTCGAAGGATGGCTTTTCCTTATAAGGACATATTTATGAAACGGATTCATTAACAACACCCTCACGTGAGTAGGAATGTGAAAAAATTTTTGTCCTGTGTGCAAAAGGACACTCACAATATCGATTCAAAGTTTCAAAAAGGACCTTTTTCAATTGCTTAAAAAGGATATAAGGAGTGGGTTTATTTGGTGAAAATAAGCAGAAAAGTTTACACCGAATCGTCCTTAACGTAATTGCCATAAAGGAATTTTCATTTAGTGGCTAGATCCTCGGAAAATCAAAACGGGAATTTAACGAGGTAAAAATGCATGCACCAATTTAGCCCTGAAATTTATCATTTTCGAAGGATGGCTTTTCCTTATAAGGACATATTTATGAAACGGATTCATTAACAACACCTTAATGTTAGTAGGAATGTGAAAAAATTTTGGTCCTGTGTGCAAAAGGACACTCACAATATCGATTCAAAGTTTCAAAAAGGACCTTTTTCAATTGCTTAAAAAGGATGTAAGGAGTGGGTTTATTTGGTGAAATTAAGCAGAAAAGTTTACACCGAATCGTCCTTAACGTAACTGCGTAAAAGGAATTTTCATTTAGTGGCTAGATCCTTGGAAAATCAAAACGGGAAGTTAACGAGGTAAAAATGCATGCACCAATTTAGGCCTGAAATTTATCGTTTTCGAAGGATGGCTTTTCCTTATAAGGACATATTTATGAAACGGATTCATTAATAACACCCTCACGTGAGTAGGAATGTGAAAAAATTTTTGTCCTGTGTGCAAAAGGACACTCACAATATCGATTCAAAGTTTCAAAAAGGACCTTTTTCAATTGCTTAAAAAGGATATAAGGAGTGGGTTTATTTGGTGAAATTAAGCAGAAAATTTTACACCGAATCGTCCTTAACGTAATTGCGTAAAAGGAATTTTCATTTAGTGGCTAGATCCTTGGAAAATCAAAACGGGAAGTTAACGAGGTAAAAATGCATGCACCAATTTAGGCCTGAAATTTATCGTTTTCGAAGGATGGCTTTTCCTTATAAGGACATATTTATGAAACGGATTCATTAATAACACCCTCACGTGAGTAGGAATGTGAAAAAATTTTTGTCCTGTGTGCAAAAGGACACTCACAATATCGATTCAAAGTTTCAAAAAGGACCTTTTTCAATTGCTTAAAAAGGATATAAGGAGTGGGTTTATTTGGTGAAAATAAGCAGAAAAGTTTACACCGAATCGTCCTTAACGTAATTGCCATAAAGGAATTTTCATTTAGTGGCTAGATCCTTGGAAAATCAAAACGGGAAGTTAACGAGGTAAAAATGCATGCACCAATTTAGCCCTGAAATTTATCATTTTCGAAGGATGGCTTTTCCTTATAAGGACATATTTATGAAACGGATTCATTAACAACACCCTCACGTGAGTAGGAATGTGAAAAAATTTTTGTCCTGTGTGCAAAAGGACACTCACAATATCGATTCAAAGTTTCAAAAAGGACCTTTTTCAATTGCTTAAAAAGGATATAAGGAGTGGGTTTATTTGGTGAAAATAAGCAGAAAAGTTTACACCGAATCGTCCTTAACGTAATTGCCATAAAGGAATTTTCATTTAGTGGCTAGATCCTCGGAAAATCAAAACGGGAATTTAACGAGGTAAAAATGCATGCACCAATTTAGCCCTGAAATTTATCATTTTCGAAGGATGGCTTTTCCTTATAAGGACATATTTATGAAACGGATTCATTAACAACACCTTAATGTTAGTAGGAATGTGAAAAAATTTTGGTCCTGTGTGCAAAAGGACACTCACAATATCGATTCAAAGTTTCAAAAAGGACCTTTTTCAATTGCTTAAAAAGGATGTAAGGAGTGGGTTTATTTGGTGAAATTAAGCAGAAAAGTTTACACCGAATCGTCCTTAACGTAACTGCGTAAAAGGAATTTTCATTTAGTGGCTAGATCCTTGGAAAATCAAAACGGGAATTTAACGAGGTAAAAATGCATGCACCAATTTAGCCCTGAAATTTATCATTTTCGAAGGATGGCTTTTCCTTATAAGGACATATTTATGAAACGAATTCATTAACAACACCTTCACGTGAGTAGGAATGTGAAAAAATTTTGGTCCTGGGTGCAAAAGGACACTCACAATATCGATTCAAAGTTTCAAAAAGGACCTTTTTCAATTGCTTAAAAAGGATGTAAGGAGTGGGTTTATTTGGTGAAATTAAGCAGAAAAGTTTACACCGAATCGTCCTTAACGTAACTGCGTAAAAGGAATTTTCATTTAGGGGCTAGATCCTCGGAAAATCAAAACGGGAATTTAACGAGGTAAAAATGCATGCACCAATTTAGCCCTGAAATTTATCATTTTCGAAGGATGGCTTTTCCTTATAAGGACATATTTATGAAACGGATTCATTAACAACACCTTAATGTTAGTAGGAATGTGAAAAAATTTTGGTCCTGTGTGCAAAAGGACACTCACAATATCGATTCAAAGTTTCAAAAAGGACCTTTTTCAATTGCTTAAAAAGGATATAAGGAGTGGGTGTATTCAGTGAAATTAAGCAGAAAATTTTACACCGAATTGTCCTTAACGTAACTGCGTAAAAGGAATTTTCATTTAGTGGCTAGATCCTTGGAAAATCAAAACGGGAAGTTAACGAGGTAAAAATGCATGCCCCAATTTAGCCCTGAAATTTATCATTTTCGAAGGATGACTTTTCCTTATAAGGACATATTTATGAAACGGATTCAATAACAACACCTTCACGTGAGTAGGAATGAGAAAAATTTTTTTTCCTGTGTGCAATAGGGCCACTCACAATATCGATTCAAAGTTTCAAAAAGGACCTTTTTCAATTGCTAAAAAAGGATATAAGGAGTGGGTTTATTTGGTGAAATTAAGCTGAAAAGTTTACACCGAATCGTCCTTAACGTAATTGCCATAAAGGAATTTTCATTTAGTGGCTAGATCCTTGGAAAATCAAAACGGAAATTTAACGAGGTAAAAATGCATGCACCAATTTAGCCCTGAAATTTATCATTTTCGAAGGATGGCTTTTCCTTATAAGGACATATTTATGAAACGGATTCATTAACAACACCTTCACGTGAGTAGGAATAAGAAAAAATTTTTGTCCTGTGTGCAAAAGGACACTCACAATATCGATTCAAAGTTTCAAAAAGGACGTTTTTCAATAGCTTAAAAAGGATATAAGGAGAGGGTTTATTTGGTGAAATTAAGCAGAAAAGTTTACACCAAATCGTCCTTAACGTAATTGCGTAAAAGGAGTTTTCATTTAGTGGCTGTATCCTTGGAAAATCAAAACGGGAAGTTAACGAGGTAAAAATGCATGCACCAATTTAGCCCTGAAATTTATCTTTTTCGAAGGATGGCTTTTCCTTATAAGGACATATTTATGAAACGGATTCATTAACAACACCTTCACGTGAGTAGGAATGTGAAAAAAATTTTGTCCTGTGTGCAAAAGGACACTCACAATATCGATTCAAAGTTTCAAAAAGGACCTTTTTCAATTGCTTAAAAAGGATATAAGAAGTGCGTGTATTCAGTGAAATTAAGCAGAAAATTTTACACCGAATCGTCCTTAACGTAACTACCAAAAAGGAATTTTCATTTAGTGGCTAGATCCTTGGAAAATCAAAACGGGAAGTTAACGAGGTAAAAATGTATGCACCAATTTAGCCCTGAAATTTATCGTTTTCGAAGGATGGCTTTTCCTTATAAGGACATATTTATGAAACGGATTCATTAACAACACCTTCACGTGAGTAGGAATAAGAAAAAATTTTTGTCCTGTGTGCAAAAGGACACTCACAATATCGATTCAAAGTTTCAAAAAGGACGTTTTTCAATAGCTTAAAAAGGATATAAGGAGAGGGTTTATTTGGTGAAATTAAGCAGAAAAGTTTACACCAAATCGTCCTTAACGTAATTGCGTAAAAGGAGTTTTCATTTAGTGGCTGTATCCTTGGAAAATCAAAACGGGAAGTTAACGAGGTAAAAATGCATGCACCAATTTAGCCCTGAAATTTATCATTTTCGAAGGATGGCTTTTCCTTATAAGGACATATTTATGAAACGAATTCATTAACAACACCTTCACGTGAGTAGGAATGTGAAAAAATTTTGGTCCTGGGTGCAAAAGGACACTCACAATATCGATTCAAAGTTTCAAAAAGGACCTTTTTCAATTGCTTAAAAAGGATGTAAGGAGTGGGTTTATTTGGTGAAATTAAGCAGAAAAGTTTACACCGAATCGTCCTTAACGTAACTGCGTAAAAGGAATTTTCATTTAGGGGCTAGATCCTCGGAAAATCAAAACGGGAATTTAACGAGGTAAAAATGCATGCACCAATTTAGCCCTGAAATTTATCATTTTCGAAGGATGGCTTTTCTTTATAAGGACATATTTATGAAACGGATTCATTAACAACACCTTAATGTTAGTAGGAATGTGAAAAAATTTTGGTCCTGTGTGCAAAAGGACACTCACAATATCGATTCAAAGTTTCAAAAAGGACCTTTTTCAATTGCTTAAAAAGGATATAAGGAGTGGGTGTATTCAGTGAAATTAAGCAGAAAATTTTACACCGAATTGTCCTTAACGTAACTGCGTAAAAGGAATTTTCATTTAGTGGCTAGATCCTTGGAAAATCAAAACGGGAAGTTAACGAGGTAAAAATGCATGCCCCAATTTAGCCCTGAAATTTATCATTTTCGAAGGATGGCTTTTCCTTATAAGGACATATTTATGAAACGGATTCAATAACAACACCTTCACGTGAGTAGGAATGAGAAAAATTTTTTTTCCTGTGTGCAATAGGGCCACTCACAATATCGATTCAAAGTTTCAAAAAGGACCTTTTTCAATTGCTAAAAAAGGATATAAGGAGTGGGTTTATTTGGTGAAATTAAGCAGAAAAGTTTACACCGAATCGTCCTTAACGTAATTGCCTTAAAGGAATTTTCATTTAGTGGCTAGATCCTTGGAAAATCAAAACGGAAATTTAACGAGGTAAAAATGCATGCACCAATTTAGCCCTGAAATTTATCATTTTCGAAGGATGGCTTTTCCTTATAAGGACATATTTATGAAACGGATTCATTAACAACACCTTCACGCGAGTAGGAATGTGAAAAAAATTTTGTCCTGTGTGCAAAAGGACACTCACAATATCGATTCAAAGTTTCAAAAAGGACCTTTTTCAATTGCTTAAAAAGGATATAAGGAGTGCGTGTATTCAGTGAAATTAAGCAGAAAATTTTACACCGAATCGTCCTTAACGTAACTACCAAAAAGGAATTTTCATTTAGTGGCTAGATCCTTGGAAAATCAAAACGGGAAGTTAACGAGGTAAAAATGTATGCACCAATTTAGCCCTGAAATTTATCGTTTTCGAAGGATGGCTTTTCCTTATAAGGACATATTTATGAAACGGATTCATTAACAACACCCTCACGTGAGTAGGAATGTGAAAAAATTTTTGTCCTGTGTGCAAAAGGACACTCACAATATCGATTCAAAGTTTCAAAAAGGACCTTTTTCAATTGCTTAAAAAGGATATAAGGAGTGGGTGTATTCAGTGAAATTAAGCAGAAAATTTTACACCGAATCGTCCTTAACGTAACTGCGTAAAAGGAATTTTCATTTAGTGGCTAGATCCTTGGAAAATCAAAACGGGAAGTTAACGAGGTAAAAATGCATGCACCAATTTAGCCCTGAAATTTATCGTTTTCGAAGGATGGCTTTTCCTTATAAGGACATATTTATGAAACGGATTCATTAATAACACCCTCACGTGAGTAGGAATGTGAAAAAAATTTTGTCCTGTGTGCAAAAGGACACTCACAATATCGATTCAAAGTTTCAAAAAGGACCTTTTTCAATTGCTCAAAAAGGATATAAGGAGTGGGTTTATTTGGTGAAATTAAGCAGAAAATTTTACACCGAATCGTCCTTAACGTAACTACCAAAAAGGAATTTTCATTTAGTGGCTAGATCCTTGGAAAATCAAAACGGGAAGTTAACGAGGTAAAAATGCATGCACCAATTTAGCCCTGAAATTTATCGTTTTCGAAGGATGGCTTTTCCTTATAAGGACATATTTATGAAACGGATTCATTAACAACACCTTCACGTGAGTAGGAATGTGAAAAAATTTTTGTCCTGTGTGTAAAAGGACACTCACAATATCGATTCAAAGTTTCAAAAAGTACCTTTTTCAATTGCTTAAAAAGGATATAAGGAGTGGGTTTATTTGGTGAAAATAAGCAGAAAAGTTTACACCGAATCGTCCTTAACGTAATTGCCATAAAGGAATTTTCATTTAGTGGCTAGATCCTTGGAAAATCAAAACGGGAAGTTAACGAGGTAAAAATGCATGCACCAATTTAGCCCTGAAATTTATCATTTTCGAAGGATGGCTTTTCCTTATAAGGACATATTTATGAAACGGATTCATTAACAACACCTTCACGCGAGTAGGAATGTGAAAAAAATTTTGTCCTGTGTGCAAAAGGACACTCACAATATCGATTCAAAGTTTCAAAAAGGACCTTTTTCAATTGCTTAAAAAGGATATAAGGAGTGGGTTTATTTGGTGAAAATAAGCAGAAAAGTTTACACCGAATCGTCCTTAACGTAATTGCCATAAAGGAATTTTCATTTAGTGGCTAGATCCTTGGAAAATCAAAACGGGAAGTTAACGAGGTAAAAATGCATGCACCAATTTAGCCCTGAAATTTATCATTTTCGAAGGATGGCTTTTCCTTATAAGGACATATTTATGAATCGGATTCATTAACAACACCTTCACGTGAGTAGGAATGTGAAAAAAATTTTGTCCTGTGTGCAAAAGGACACTCACAATATCGATTCAAAGTTTCAAAAAGGACCTTTTTCAATTGCTTAAAAAGGATATAAGGAGTGCGTGTATTCAGGGAAATTAAGCAGAAAATTTTACACCGAATCGTCCTTAACGTAACTACCAAAAAGGAATTTTCATTTAGTGGCTAGATCCTTGGAAAATCAAAACGGGAAGTTAACGAGGTAAAAATGCATGCACCAATTTAGCCCTGAAATTTATCGTTTTCGAAGGATGGCTTTTCCTTATAAGGACATATTTATGAAACGGATTCATTAACAACACCCTCACGTGAGTAGGAATGTGAAAAAAATTTTGTCCTGTGTGCAAAAGGACACTCACAATATCGATTCAAAGTTTCAAAAAGGACCTTTTTCAATTGCTTAAAAAGGATATAAGGAGTGGGTTTATTTGGTGAAATTAAGCAGAAAAGTTTACACCGAATCGTCCTTAACGTAATTGCCATAAAGGAATTTTCATTTAGTGGCTAGATCCTTGGAAAATCAAAACGGGAAGTTAACGAGGTAAAAATGCATGCACCAATTTAGCCCTGAAATTTATCGTTTTCGAAGGATGGCTTTTCCTTATAAGGGCATATTTATGAAACGGATTCATTAACAACACCTTCACGTGAGTAGGAATGTGAAAAAATTTTTGTCCTGTGTGCAAAAGGACACTCACAATATCGATTCAAAGTTTCAAAAAGGACGTTTTTCAATTGCTTAAAAAGGATATAAGGAGTGGGTTTATTTGGTGAAATTAAGCAGAAAAGTTTACACCGAATCGTCCTTAACGTAACTGCGTAAAAGGAATTTTCATTTAGTGGCTAGATCCTTGGAAAATCAAAACGGGAATTTAACGAGGTAAAAATGCATGCACCAATTTAGCCCTGAAATTTATCATTTTCGAAGGATGGCTTTTCCTTATAAGGACATATTTATGAAACGGATTCATTAATAACACCCACACGTGAGTAGGAATGTGATAAAAATTTTGTCCTGTGTGCAAAAGGACACTCACAATATCGATTCAAAGTTTCAAAAAGGACCTTTTTCAATTGCTCAAAAAGGATATAAGGAGTGGGTTTATTTGGTGAAATTAAGCAGAAAAGTTTACACCGAATCGTCCTTAACGTAATTGCCTTAAAGGAATTTTCATTTAGTGGCTAGATCCTTGGAAAATCAAAACGGGAAGTTAACGAGGTAAAAATGCATGCACCAATTTAGCCCTGAAATTTATCATTTTCGAAGGATGGCTTTTCCTTATAAGGACATATTTATGAAACGGATTCATTAACAACACCTTCACGCGAGTAGGAATGTGAAAAAAATTTTGTCCTGTGTGCAAAAGGACACTCACAATATCGATTCAAAGTTTCAAAAAGGACCTTTTTCAATTGCTTAAAAAGGATATAAGGAGTGCGTGTATTCAGTGAAATTATGCAGAAAATTTTACACCGAATCGTCCTTAACGTAACTACCAAAAAGGAAATTTCATTTATTGGCTAGATCCTTGGAAAATCAAAACGGGAAGTTAACGAGGTAAAAATGCATGCACCAATTTAGCCCTGAAATTTATCGTTTTCGAAGGATGGCTTTTCCTTATAAGGACATATTTATGAAACGGATTCATTAACAACACCCTCACGTGAGTAGGAATGTGAAAAAAATTTTGTCCTGTGTGCAAAAGGACACTCACAATATCGATTCAAAGTTTCAAAAAGGACCTTTTTCAATTGCTTAAAAAGGATATAAGGAGTGGGTTTATTTGGTGAAAATAAGCAGAAAAGTTTACACCGAATCGTCCTTAACGTAATTGCCATAAAGGAATTTTCATTTAGTGGCTAGATCCTTGGAAAATCAAAACGGGAAGTTAACGAGGTAAAAATGCATGCACCAATTTAGCCCTGAAATTTATCATTTTCGAAGGATGGCTTTTCCTTATAAGGACATATTTATGAAACGGATTCATTAACAACACCTTCACGTGAGTAGGAATGTGAAAAAATTTTTGTCCTGTGTGCAAAAGGACACTCACAATATCGATTCAAAGTTTCAAAAAGTACCTTTTTCAATTGCTTAAAAAGGATATAAGGAGTGGGTTTATTTGGTGAAAATAAGCAGAAAAGTTTACACCGAATCGTCCTTAACGTAATTGCCATAAAGGAATTTTCATTTAGTGGCTAGATCCTTGGAAAATCAAAACGGGAAGTTAACGAGGTAAAAATGCATGCACCAATTTAGCCCTGAAATTTATCATTTTCGAAGGATGGCTTTTCCTTATAAGGACATATTTATGAATCGGATTCATTAACAACACCTTCACGTGAGTAGGAATGTGAAAAAAATTTTGTCCTGTGTGCAAAAGGACACTCACAATATCGATTCAAAGTTTCAAAAAGGACCTTTTTCAATTGCTTAAAAAGGATATAAGGAGTGCGTGTATTCAGGGAAATTAAGCAGAAAATTTTACACCGAATCGTCCTTAACGTAATTGCCATAAAGGAATTTTCATTTAGTGGCTAGATCCTTGGAAAATCAAAACGGGAAGTTAACGAGGTAAAAATGCATGCACCAATTTAGCCCTGAAATTTATCGTTTTCGAAGGATGGCTTTTCCTTATAAGGGCATATTTATGAAACGGATTCATTAACAACACCTTCACGTGAGTAGGAATGTGAAAAAATTTTTGTCCTGTGTGCAAAAGGACACTCACAATATCGATTCAAAGTTTCAAAAAGGACGTTTTTCAATTGCTTAAAAAGGATATAAGGAGTGGGTTTATTTGGTGAAATTAAGCAGAAAAGTTTACACCGAATCGTCCTTAACGTAACTGCGTAAAAGGAATTTTCATTTAGTGGCTAGATCCTTGGAAAATCAAAACGGGAATTTAACGAGGTAAAAATGCATGCACCAATTTAGCCCTGAAATTTATCATTTTCGAAGGATGGCTTTTCCTTATAAGGACATATTTATGAAACGGATTCATTAATAACACCCACACGTGAGTAGGAATGTGAAAAAAATTTTGTCCTGTGTGCAAAAGGACACTCACAATATCGATTCAAAGTTTCAAAAAGGACCTTTTTCAATTGCTCAAAAAGGATATAAGGAGTGGGTTTATTTGGTGAAATTAAGCAGAAAAGTTTACACCGAATCGTCCTTAACGTAATTGCCTTAAAGGAATTTTCATTTAGTGGCTAGATCCTTGGAAAATCAAAACGGGAAGTTAACGAGGTAAAAATGCATGCACCAATTTAGCCCTGAAATTTATCATTTTCGAAGGATGGCTTTTCCTTATAAGGACATATTTATGAAACGGATTCATTAACAACACCTTCACGCGAGTAGGAATGTGAAAAAAATTTTGTCCTGTGTGCAAAAGGACACTCACAATATCGATTCAAAGTTTCAAAAAGGACCTTTTTCAATTGCTTAAAAAGGATATAAGGAGTGCGTGTATTCAGTGAAATTATGCAGAAAATTTTACACCGAATCGTCCTTAACGTAACTACCAAAAAGGAATTTTCATTTATTGGCTAGATCCTTGGAAAATCAAAACGGGAAGTTAACGAGGTAAAAATGCATGCACCAATTTAGCCCTGAAATTTATCGTTTTCGAAGGATGGCTTTTCCTTATAAGGACATATTTATGAAACGGATTCATTAACAACACCCTCACGTGAGTAGGAATGTGAAAAAATTTTTGTCCTGTGTGCAAAAGGACACTCACAATATCGATTCAAAGTTTCAAAAAGGACCTTTTTCAATTGCTTAAAAAGGATATAAGGAGTGGGTTTATTTGGTGAAAATAAGCAGAAAAGTTTACACCGAATCGTCCTTAACGTAATTGCCATAAAGGAATTTTCATTTAGTGGCTAGATCCTTGGAAAATCAAAACGGGAAGTTAACGAGGTAAAAATGCATGCACCAATTTAGCCCTGAAATTTATCGTTTTCGAAGGATGGCTTTTCCTTATAAGGACATATTTTTGAAACGGATTCATTAACAACACCCTCACGTGAGTAGGAATGTGAAAAAATTTTTGTCCTGTGTGCAAAAGGACACTCGCAATATCGATTCAAAGTTTCAAAAAGGACCTTTTTCAATTGCTTAAAAAGGATATAAGGAGTGGGTTTATTTGGTGAAATTAAGCAGAACAGTTTACACCGAATCGTCCTTAACGTAACTGCGTAAAAGGAATTTTCATTTAGTGGCTGGATCCTTGGAAAATCAAAACGGGAAGTTAACGAGGTAAAAATGCATGCACCAATTTAGCCTTGATATTTATCGTTTTCGAACGATGGCTTTTCCTTATAAGGACATATTTATGAAACGGATTCATTAACAATACCCTCACGTGAGTAGGGATGTGAAAAAATACTATTTTTTTAGTATGTAATTATTCATTTTGATCTTATAAATTAGTATTATATATTTATTTAAAATACTCTTATTTTTATGTTTTGAGTCTTCCAATTTGGCCTTGAAGCGTCTTTTAGGTACATTGTTTGTTCTATGGATTTTCAGAAAATATCGTAAACACGGGTAATCTTTCGATCACCTTCGGCATTGTTCAATAATTCTCGCTTATTTTCCAAATTGTTTTTCTATGCACAAAAGCGTCCCGTCTTCCCACGAAGTACAATTTGAAAAGAAAAACAAATCGGTAAGTTCCAATTTAATTTTTTTTTCCATATTTTGATTCAATTTTTCGATTCTTACATTTTCAACTGTAACTATAGTGAACTGTTTTTAATTTTTTATTCTTTATCGCTTTATTTCAATTAAATCAGTGCGGTTTCTTACATATAAAAGTATTTTTAATTATTAAATTCAGTGTTCTAGTTAATCGGTTTTGGAATCAAATTGAAGTAAGTGGGAAAATGTTAAATAAATATCCTTTTTTTAGCTAATTTAACTTTCCAAACTTTAAATTTGGTTTTTTATTATTATTTGCAATTTACAATTATTTCCTTTTATTAGTTATTTAATTTCAAAACAATGCAATATTATTTTTTTTTTATTCAGTGAAAATGTCCGAGCAAATAAACTTAGCTTTTACCAAACTAAGCCTTGCTGAAATGGAAGAAGTGGCCACTTACAATGGTAAAATATTAATTAACAAATTTTATATATTTTTCAATTCTTTTTTATTATATTTTTTACCCTTTGTCGATAGTTCTTAATTTATTTAATTTTATGAGATTTTAGCATATTTATTGAAAACTTTTGCTATAGAAAAATTTCCACATAGCTTTTATCTTGAAATGAAGTTCAATTCATTAATATCTGAAGCAATCAAGCAAAAACATAATGTTTTAATTATTTTAGCCTTAGTAAAAAGAAAACAAGAAATGGAAGAACAACTCAAAAATCAAATTAAGAAAAATGATGAGTCAAAGAATTCCCTTGAGTCTCTGAAAATCAAAGAAGAAAAGCTTCGAATGATAAAAAAGAGGTAAATGTTTTTTCTTTTTCAATCCAATGCACTAAAGATTCTAATTTTTAACCTTTCTTCTAATAACTCCTTTTGTCGTTATTAATTCGTAAGATACGAAATTTATTATCTCATTTTTCACCTACTTAATCTAGATGACGACTTATGAATCCGTCATAAAAGGGTCTAACAGGATCCACATGGCGAAGTGGCCCCCAAATGGGAACCTATGTCGAAACTTATGTTAAAATATCGGCTTGATATACAAACACATTGTATATACTTTTCGTGACCAAATTCCTCTTTGGCCTGGAGATATGGGCAAAAATGTCCCCCCACATTACTATTTTTCAAAGTTATATATCTCAAAAACTAATTAAGCTAGAGAAGTGAAACCAACGCGAGGCTTTAGATTATTTTACAGAGTATATCATTTATTTTTTTGAAATTTTTAGACAAAAAAAATTATACAAAAAAATCCAAAAAACCAATGAAATATTTTTTTTTGTGTTCTCTGAAAATGACAATCACGAAAATATATTTTATGCTTCTACATGAGTACTATAACTCATAAAAATTTCGTGAAAAAAAAGTTGGTATAACACCTTGAAAAAAAAGAAATGTGATTTACGCCTAATAGTATACCTCGGTTTTATTTTTTTTTTCGAAGTGTTTCACCAACTTTTTTTTCACAAAACTTCAAAAAAAAAATTTGGCCACATATAGGAGCAAAACATATATTATTTTCATAATTGTAAGTCTAAGGAAACATTAAAAAAAAAATATTTTTTTTTTTTTGTTTTTCTATATTTACTCTTAAGATGATTACTTTCAAGATCAAAATAATTGATCCCAAAAGAAAAAAAAACAACTATTGTTCAATTTTTTTTAAAATAAGAATAAAAAAAATTATCGTCACTGCTATAATTTATTACAACTGGAATACTATGCGTCTCCAATTAATTCTGGGTACATATTGACGGCATCTGAATTACTTGGTTTTCTTCGTTTAGCTTAGGATATTATTCACTGGCTCATACCAAAATTTTTACAGGTTCTACCTAAAGTGGGTGAATAAATGAACTATCAAATAATATTTTAAAACAATGTGTAAAATAAGCACCTAATATCATTAGGGTAGAAGTAAAATCAAGACATATGTGTAAATAGCAAAGACGGTCGTATATACAATGATTATATTTCGAATGGTAAATATTGCAACAATATTTTCCGTTATTCCTGTGATTCTCCAATAGAAACTTTACAGTGCGATATTGTTCTCATGCAGTAGCTTTTATTTGTTATTTTTCATATGAACAATAATTATCCAGAATTCTGCGTCCTACGAGATACTACCTAAATTATTTTAGGTTCATAATATTCCAATTGTAATAAACTATAGCAGTGACGATAATTTTTTTATTCTTATTTTAATAAAAAATGAACACTAGCTGTTTTTTTTCTCTTTTGAGATCAATTATTTTGATCTTGAAAGTAATCATCTTAAGAATAAATATAGAAAAACAAAAAAAGTAATAAAAAAATATTTTTTTATGTTTCCTTAGACTTACAATTATGAAAATAATATATGTTTTGCTCCTATATGTGGCCTATTTTTTATTGAAGTTTTGTGAAAAAAAAAGTTGGTGAAACACTTAAACACTTAAATAAAACCGAGGTATACTATTAGGCGTAAATCACATTTTATTTTTTTTCAAGGTGTTACACCAACTATTTTTTCACGCAATTTTTATGAGTTGTAGTGCTCATGTAGAAGCATAAAATATTTTTTTTTCGTGATTGTCATTTTCAGAGAACACATAAAAAAAATTATTTCATTTGTTTTTTGAATTTTTTTTGTATAATTATTTCTTCTAAAAATTTCAAAAAAATATATGATATACTCTGTAAAATAATCTAAAGCCTCGCTTTGGTTTCACTTCTCTAGCTTAATTAGTTTTTGAGATATATAACTTTGAAAAATAGCCATGCGGGGGGACATTTTTGCCCATATTTCAAAGGCAAAGAGGAATTTGGTCGCGAAAAGTATATAAAATGTGTTTGTATATCAAGCCGATATTTTAAAATAAGTTTCGACAGTGGTTCCTATTTGGGGGCCAACTCGCCATGTGGATCCTGCTAGACCCTTTAAGGGTGGATCACCGTCAGAACGAAAAAAAAATGACTTTTTTAAAACTGCTACCATTTTTTTTTAAAGATTTAAAAAACGGTCTTCGGCATGTAAAAGTTGAAGTTTTGAACTATTTTTTTTATTTGCCCCGATATGCCCCCCTCCCCTTTTTACAGCGCTTTGAAAAAGGGTCCTCAAAAATGAAGAGGCAAACGGGAGACAAGTTTTCTCGGAAACCGGAAGTCAGATCATGATTTTCCAAAGAATGTAGGTTTTGGTAATGCGTCTTCTTGGTACTGAACCTCGAAAATCCGAAAAAAGTTGAAAATTCACAAAATGGCACGACTTTGAACAAAAAAGTTAAAAAAAACGACCTTTTTTTGGACCTTTCCCCCTCTCCCACTTTGAGGGGGGGAGGTTTGGCCAATTTCAGAGGTTCAGTACCAAGAAGACGTGTTGAACTATAACACTCTCCAGTTTCAAGTCAATCCGTCGGATAGTTTCTGAGAAATCTTGTCTCCCAGTTTTAAAAAGTTGATTTCGAGAAAAACGCATTTAAAGTTTTTTTAAGATATTTTTTTATGTTATTATCAATTTATTCAATTTTTATCAGTGAAAATACATAAGTTAGCTATTCCAATCCTTTTAACACGTTATTCTTGAATGTTATAAGAAGCATTTATGGGGAAAAAAATCGACCCTTAATAACCACCAAGTATTTGTAATGTAGTTAAATGTTTAACTTTGATGAAACTATGGTTGCCTACCTTCAACTCATGGTATATTGATTTATGGTGCAAATAGTAGTTAATATTAACTTATGGTAACTTACAACTTAAAGAAGCTAACGACTCTCATTAATTAGATAAAATCACTTATTTAAAAGAAATATTCTTTCTTTTAGAGCTAAAGAGAGTATTAACGTGAACAGAGAGTATTTGGCAAGTTTAGAATATCAATTGGAGGTGGAAAAGCATAAAAATTCACAAATTTATAAACAATATGAAATTCTAATAACGGAGCAAAAAAATCGTTTTAAGAAACAAATGGAATATTATATGCAAAACCCACTAGCAATTCTACACGATGAAGAGATGGCTAAATTAACAACAATCAAAATCCAAGTAAAAATCGTTCAACAGGCAATTACTGAACAAAAACGCAAAAACAAACAATTCTCTGATATTCAAAGGCAAATAGCTCAAATCAACACTGTAAAATTAGCGCAAAGTTTTGTCGACAAAACAAAGTCAGAGGAAATACTTCGAAAGAAAATGGAAAAAGAGAAAGAAATGATGAAAAAAGTTTCCGAATTGGAAAGAAGAAAGAAGAAGAGTTCGTATTTTTTTTAAATATTTTTATTTTAAACTTATTATTTGTATTTATTTACCACATTGTTTTCAGTTGATGAGCAGTTGAAAGAACTTAAATCGCACAAAAGTAATGCCAATAATGGTAAGCATTGGTGTACAATTGGAATCCTATTGAAATTTGGGCTTTAATTTTGGTCAAAATCAAGCCGGAATCGGGTTTTAACTACAAAATTAATGTTTCTAAGACAGATAATTTTTTTTAATTGGTTTTTACCGTTTTTTCTTTATAACTACTAAGGTCCTTTAGCGACTCTAGGGCTAATTAAATCCGCTATCGAGAAATATTGAAAATTTGCACGATACGAGAATCGAATCCACTACCTACTGGTTTTTGAGTGGCCACCTAGGCCACTCGGCTACCAATAGGCTTTTTTTAAACTTTATATAATATTTTTCCTTAAAAAAGTTAAATTAGAAAACCTTTGGATAGGCAGAAGTAAGATTTATTCTTTTTTAATATTCCAAAGTATAATATTTGGAAAATATACTGTTGTAGTTCTGTAGTAATATTTCTCTTCAAATTTTAATACAATCCATTTTTATTGAGTTCAGATTCTACACCGAAAATAACTTCTTCAACAAATATTTCATTGGACATTCTTACTAAGAAAGTGATTTCTACATCAAATAATTCAATGGAAGTAACCGAAAATTATTCAAGTACCAGCCATGTAAAACAAATATTACAATATCCTTTTAATTTTCAATCAAAAAAAAATTGTTTTTTAATTTATTTTAGCGAACAATTCAAAAACCATTAACTCCCAATACATACACTCATAGGAGTGATATTTTCCGAATACCGTTACGAACTGAAAATCCACTCATTATGGAAAAGTTTAAAAGTCAAACTAACAAAAAAATTAGCCATTCAAAACCAATAAAAGTCAAAGAAAATGAAGAAATAAATAAAATGGAACTTTCACCAATCATCCAACGATCAAAAGATGAATCGGGACCATCTTCTCCCAAAAGTATTTCAACAACCTACAAATAAACCCTGAAATATAAAACCACTTTCTTTTTCAAGAAATGAAACCTTTGGAATCAGTCAAGGAAAACTATAATCCCAATATAGAACCAGTTGCCAGTGTTTCAAACTGTTCTACTAAAGAACTTGCCGAGGACCAGGAAGATTGTAAACCAAAAATAATTGAAATAAAGATAATCAAAGCTGCGACAAATGATAATCAGGATAATCAGAATTTACTACTAAATATAACAGAAGAAGAATTTAGCGTAAAAGAGCGACGGAAAGCTACTCCATATCCCAATCGGGATAACTTACCTGAATATTCAGATGAACCATCATCTTCGTATACAACAAATCAAAGTACAAATGAATGTGCTTCGACGACAGCTCAAGAACATTCATTACCTTTACAAATTACAGAAGAAGCTTCTGCAACTATCTCCCCACATGAATCAATTACATCACCCCCAAGTAATAAAAATATTTCACACTAAAAAAATATTCAATAAACATTTTACATATTATTTCAGATTCGCTTTCCGAATTCAACTTTCAAAATTTTGGAAATGGTAAGCAATTCATATCAGAAATTATATCTATTTTCTAAATCTATAAAATCAATAATTCCTAGATGAAACTTCAAGCAACAATGATGATGAAGAACCGAAAAATTTAGCTTCCACCGAAAGTGAAAAGAAATCCATTGGTTTCCGATTATTTGCTGATAAAAGCGAAACGGATACGAAACGAGAAAAAAGAGAAATAAGTTTTGGATTTGGGCCAAAGTCTTCTGCTCCAAAAAAGAAACCGACTGGATTTTTCTTTAATATGCTTTAACCATATTTTCCTTCTCATTGAAATCATAAAATTTCTCAGTATAAGTATTAAAAGTGTACTTATTTACTTCTTTATTCTTATTTTACTTTAATTGTTAAAAGACTAGAGTAACACTTTCGTTTTAATCAATTATAATATATAGCTTCAATAAAAGTTCGTTTCTAATCAATCTAATTAACTAATAAATCATTGGTCATCATTGGTAAAAAAATTTTTTATTAAAATAATAATGTTATAGTCCTCCGCAAAATTACAATAATTCAAAGTTAAATAAATAAAGATCGTTTCTTTATATAATTTCAAACATATAGGTACATAAGGGTCTTGTACAAATATCCCTTACCCATACGTAAGTTCCAATTAGGGATGCAAAACCGGTATACCATGATGTACCAAACGCCGGTATTTTGAACTATTTGTACAATTTATAATACCAGAATTCATAAGTTTGTTTACCGTTTTTTCGGTATTAACTAGTCTTTTTTTTTTGTAAATTATTTCTACTACTCTTTACAAGAAAAGAGACTAACCAATTCGAATTTAATCAAGCTTATAGTAAATTTACTTCAAATTTTTCATCCACAAATCAATCTCCATTCAAAAGAATTCGGTAGAATTACCGAAGATGATGATGATACTTGTGTTGATAGTGAAAGGGAATTGTTTCTTAAAGAAAAATTAGAGTTATTGGTCATTGAAAAAATGTCAACAAACCAAAGTACAATACAGAAATCAGTTATATTCAAAACCACCCGATGAGTATTCGATTTATTTAATGATAAGAAATTTAAAAGTAAATACTCGGATAAATATATCGTGCCTTGCTAACAGTACCACCAATTTGTGTAGATACTGAAAAAGATTTTTTAAAAGCTGGTAATTTCGCACAAAATTGCATTCCAGCCTTAAGGACAGTACAATTAATACATTATGTTTATTAAGATCACAAGATTTGTTATAATACCATAGACTGGATATTTACATTTTTTGTGATTTAAATACATACGATGTTTGTTGTTCCTTTACTTCTTTGTGACTCTTTATATACTGTTATAATTTATAAGTTAAAAATTATTTTTTGTGAGGTTTAAATAACATCTCTAAATAACTGGTACGATCCACGCAAGGGTTCCCCAGGGTAGCATTCTGGCACCTATACTGTACAACATAAATACAGCCGACATCCCGATTCATTCACTAACCACAATCACTACCTATGCTGATGATACAGCTATCCTGTCCTCTGATCCTGATCACTCAAAAGCCTCAACTACACTCCAGCATCACCATGACCTCATCGCCAAATGGTGCGATAGATGGAAAATTAAAATAAATGAAAACAAATCGGTCATTACAACTTTCACACTAAAAAGAATTACTTGTTCTCCTTTATACTCGAACAATAACTTAATACCAACCGCCCCATTAGTAAAATACTAAGGAATGTACCTGGACGAACATTTAAATTGGAAACCCCACGTTAAACAAAAACGACAAGAACTAAACAAAAGATACGGCCTTCTACGAAGACTATTGGGACCCAAATCACAGTTAGATATAAAAAACAAACTGACAATTTACAAAACTATTATCAGACCAATCTGGGCGTACGGAGCAGAGCTGTGGGGCTCAACCAAACCTTCCAATATTCAACTTATGCAATCATTTCAATCTAAAATCCTTCGTCACATCCTTAATGCTCCTTATTACGTAAATAACCGTACTATCCACAACGACCTCAAAATACCTTGTCTCAAATTTTATTCAAGACCAGTTTATCAAATTTCACAACAAATTACACGGTCACCCAAACCCACAAGCACAAACCCTCTCAACAAATGCTCACCCTAAAAACCCTCCACGCCGTCTAAAAAGAAGGTGACCTCGGGACCTCTTACCGGACCCGGATTAAAGTTCAAATAAAATAACAGGGAAAATGCCAGCGCTGGCTGGTTTCTTTCACAAAGGTGCACCGCTTCGTCGACGAGTTTCACTCCGATGGCGAATTTTAATGTATGAAATATATTGTAAAGTATGTATTATAAATACAGAACACAATAAATATTTTTAATAAAAAAAAAATAACTGGTAAATAAACCAATGAAACGCCTGCGGTTTTTCTTTTTCTAAAAAATTCCTACTGCCGGCATTCCGGTATTAAGATCTAAAAACTACCGAATACCGATATTGAACTTTTGGTCCGATATTGCAATCCCTAGTTCCAATAAAATTTCTCCTCGTAAACCCGTTAAATCTGCTACTTTTTAAAAATTCTCTTCAGAGGTACAAAAAAGTTTCCGTTGGTTTGTAATAGATAAAATTATTTTTGAATTACTACAGTGTACATGAAACGACTCATAATAAGTGCGCTGCCTGGCACTTTCTCACTAGATAGCTACTAGCCAATACCGTGTTCAAATAATTATAATAAACATACGAATCATTAATTATTTTAGGCTCTAAATTTCGAAAATCTTCAAACTAATTTTTGACTTCACCGGTGTTCATTATTTGAACCGAAAAACTTTCAATGATCTCCAGTGCAACTGGACTTATGAGAACAAATTCTCAACAAGATATAGCTCATGCTAGGAAAGCAACAATTTTTATATATATATATATATATATATATATATATATATTGTATACTCATAAATATATTCAAATATATATTGTATACTAAAAATTGTATATTATGCATGTTTTTTTAATTTTTATTTACCGTCGCTTATAACTACTAAAGTCTTAAGCGACTCTAGGGTTTATAAAGATCCGTATTCGAAAAATATTGAAAATTTGCTCGATACGAGAATCAAACCCAACATCTACCGGTTTTGGAGTGGACACCTTGACCACTCGGCCACCAATAGGCTTATGCATAAATTCCATGTGTAAGAACTAGGACAACAGCTGTACCCAAGTGTAAATGTGGAAATATTTGTCCCAAAAAAAAAAAAAAAAATTCTTTTACAGTTCCTTTGGGGGAAATATTTTCACATTTCCAAGACAGGCCCAATTTAGAAGCAATAGTCAAATCTCTTTCTTGGGCAATAATACATCCTTTGATCCTTGATAAATTGGATTTTTCATTTAAGTAACTTAAGAACTCTGACATCTGAGTGAACTCTGGGTGATGTTTTTTTATCTTGAGAATATTCGTTTACTGTGGATTGCAGAGTACAAACCAAGTGCATGTTCCGGATGGAATATTAAAAAAATTCAAATGTATAAAAATCAACAATTATATTTTATTTTCATTTCACAAAACAATATCAATTGCGAAAAATAAACGTTGATTTCATCATCATATTTTTACATACACGTATTGGAAAGAGTAAACGATTATTTGGTATTATAACAAAACTATAATAGAACTACCACTAAAATTTATAATCTTGAAACAAAATCAATCCCTACATTCCTCCATTCTTTTGCAGCATTTGCGAAAATCGTTTCGTTATAAGCAACGATACGTCAATGAATCGATTTACACAGTTGTTAACGCACGTTTCCGTTTTACTGTCTAATTTGTTTGATGGCTTGTCAATACACTTATCCCAACAATATTCATTGAACTCATGGATCTGAAACACGAATAAATCAATCAAATATCTTGGAAAATAATTACGAAATAACGATCCACCTGTGCTTGGAACTGTGCCTTTTGCTTTTCTACTAGAAGGAATTCTTGAAGTTCATCGTTTGCACTAGTTTTGCCGGCTCCAGAACTAAATGAATCGCCGGAATATAAGTCTGACATTGTCTCAAGAATTGGTTTTGCTTTTAAATGTTTAAATCACGTTTTTATTATATTTAATGTCAAGGAAATAACCTCAACAGTTCTGGATCTAAGTTGTTCTAGGTAAAGGAGGTTTTCCTTATGGAATTATAATTGTATGAAAATTTATACTAGAACAAAGGGAAAGTCTGTGGTACTGAGAATTTGAAATTTTAAAGCAAGTTTTACAAATATTGCATCATGGTTATTTATTGCAGTTCCTGAATTTATTTCTGCCTTATCATATTTAGAAAGGCTATCATGCTTAAGTGGCTACTTATTATCCGTATCTATTATAGGAGATTTTTTCTATATAAGATTTTGGTACAGGTGACAGAATGACACTTGTCGTTAGGTGTCATTAGGTGTAATGGGTGTAATTTAGTGTGTCAAGTGTAACACTTTTTACAAAAGTGTAAATTAGCGTCAATAAATGTCATTATCGTAATGTTATGAATGGAGCTAAAGGCACCAAACGAATAAATACTTAAATGTCTTAAATTGTTCAAAATTTAATATAAAACGAAATATTTGCTTCGTCGGCTACTTTTCACTGCCTTAAGATGAACAAAAATTACAACCGCGTTGATTCGCTGACTTCAAAGTAACTATATTATCATAATTCATATTATTTACATTTCCCTAACGAATCAATTTTATTTTTTTTTTCATTTTAGATGCATTTACCAAATCGTATGCAATTTAGAAATGTATTTTTCGGACTTGATGTATCTACCAAATCATTTAAAAAATCAAATCCTTCGACATACCTACAGATTTGCGAAAAAGCCGCAAACATTCTTGCACAAATATTTTACATCGTTGCTCAATTCGCAAACGGAGAGTTTAGATTTAAGTACAATTATCTGTGATAAACAAATCATTGACAAGTTAAAAATTTGTTCTGCCCTCAAAGTATTGATTTTTGGAGAAGTTCAATGTGAAGCTGAAGGTTTATTTCTCTAGTAGATTGATTGGAAGAAAAATTATACTAAGTACATATTTTTAGAGTTTGCTTCGTTATTTTTGTGCTTTCCAAATTTGAACAAACTACACACAACCGTCAATCATTATATTACGGACACAATCATTGATGTAATCACTCGCAATTGTCCCAAATTGTATGCTTTGGATATCAAAGGCAGTATCAATGTGACTGACGAAACTTTAAATTGTATCGTTCGAAACGATTCTAATTTAATAGCAATCGATCTATCCTCTTCAAAGGTATTAAATAATGAAACCTTACGATTAAAACTAATATAAATGTTGAATGTTTCAGATTACAAATGAAGGAATAGAAAATTTAATTGCTCACAAAGGAGCTCTAATCGAAGACTTGCGATTACAAAATTGCAATCAAATTACCAATGAAGCAATTTTGGCTGTAATGAAAAATTGTCCCAATATCAAACTACTCCTCTACCACAACTGCTTAAATATTGAAAGTATGACATCAGAAAAAAAGTTTTATCGTGACTGCTTCGGTAGAAATAACCAAGTCAAATTCCAATCAGAATAAAATAATTATATTTACTAGAACTTCACTTTTATGTATACAAAAACAAGGACTAGTGATATACAGAATTGGTTCTAGCTCCAACGTCTTAAACTATTGTTCCAGTTCTGGAAACTAAAAATACTTTATAGAAATAGCCAATATTCAAAATTGAATTTTTAATTTTCATGCTAGCTAAACATTTACCTAGAATTAGTCCTTGTAAAAAACTTAACTTTAGTAATTCCTTTTTTTTTACTTGGTTATTTTTACCAGTACACCAACTCAATCTCTTACTAATATAAAACTTTTTCAGCTGAAAACCTAGAAATTGAACCCAATAACCTAAGACTTCTTACGTGGACGCTACCGTGGCGATAATTTTATTTCTTATATAAGATACATATCTTTGTTATATATAGTAACATTTTCTTAATAAAATAGTACTTAAAAAAACAGCTAATCATATAATGTTTTTTTTTTAATGGAAATACTCTTCCACTGTAGATTTAGGTTCTCTTAGCTTTGGGAGTTGGTGGATTTTGTTTCAGTTGTAAGATAATGGAACGCATTCGAGAAACATCTTTACTAGTTTTGCTCGCTTTTGGATTGAATTCACAAAGTTTAGCGATCCGCTCCCATTCAGTCCCCGGTTCGATTTCATCCACCTCGGCAACAAATTGCTTCTCAGCATTTCTAAACAAATATGTTAAATCAATTATCTTTTATGTAAAAAAAAATAATAATTACTTACTTAGCAGATTCTCTGAGATAGCATAGTAAAATAAGTATAGGTATGTTAGTAAGAAAATGGTTAGTATTTATTTTGAAATATACAAACCTGTTAGCCGCTTTAGTCTTTTCAATTTGCTCCTCATGGTGCTTGTACCAATCCTCTAATTCTTTTTTGGCAATTTCACGCCATTCTTGCTTTTTCTTTTCCTCTTCAGCATCTAAAAATTATCATAAACATTAGAGAGAAAAGTGGAAGAAAATGAAATTGTCAACCTTTTTCTTCCAATCGTTGCTTTTGTTCTTCTCTCCACTTTCGTATTTTTTCGGGTTCTTCTCTCACCACTGAATTGATGGGCGGGGGAGATGAATTGGCTGAAATTTCGTGTAAAAATATGAATTAGAAATATGTTAAATTTCAATATAGGAATTAGTTTATCTAAGAAATGCAAACCAAAGAGATTATACGAGTGGAAACTGGCATGTAAGACGAGTCATTGGAATACTAAAACAGGATTCCCACATAGCTGAGGATATTACCAAATGTAGATCCACCAATCGTACTATGTAATTTCTTATGGATAGTTTCCGTTGTCGTATAATCTTTTTAACAAAAACCAATTCTCACCTGAACGATTATTGTCTTCGAGAATTGGGTCATTGTTAAAGAGAGAAGTTGAGTCGAAATTTGGATTGAACTCTGAGAAATAAGAAAAAAAAGAAGCAAATATGGCACATGCGAAGAACATGCAATTGAAGAATTGGACGAGCAAAGAAAAAGAATAACAGAATCTTTGAAAAATCATCTAATGTACTATATTGAGAATTTGGTTCATTATTGAAACTCACCAGACTTATTTTGGTCTGTATCTACACCTTCGGGCTGCCCCAAATTGTCAATCATCTCAAAACTTCCATTATGTTCCGCTTTGATTGAATCGGAAGCTGGAGAATCATCTACAGAAAAGCAACGAAAAATAACGAACACAGTAGCTCAAAAGAAGAAAATGGGGCAAATAAAAAGTTTCACGATATTGAAAAAAAAAACACTGCAATCATTATTAGAAAACCCACACGCGTCATTATTAATCGGAAAACCTGGCACAAACATGCAAGAACGCAAATCAAATCGACCACACGTACTTACAACAAAATAAATTATTTCGTTCTAAATTAACATTATTCAAGAAATTATCAAACGGTGGGAAGAAGCCTAGAACAAATTACTAATCAACATCAAATGAAAGCCAAAAGAAATAATCATAAAATAATAAAAAAAAACAAGCCCTATCCTGAATTGAGACGATTCGTAAACGTAATCCGCCCCCAAATTCCCGATATATTTACCTTCAGCACTTGGTGGAAGCGCAGTGTTGGCAGGTTTCAGTTCATCCTCCAGACCTGCCAGTTGATCCTGTTCACGAGCCAGGAACTCGGCTGCCGGATCTACGTCGTTTTGATCGAAATTATCGCCAAATGCGTCCATGACTCCTTAATGATTGACAATTAATTGAAATAATTGACGCAGACTTCTGTGATTCACACAATTCGACGACAGTTGGCAGGATGCAAAAGTCAAGTGCGCGCGCCGATATTACCAAAGCGCTTAATTTGAAACTAATTGAAATTATTAGCTTATGACGTTTATGATGTATTTTTCCAGAACTCAAACAAAAATTAAAAAGTATACCACTATTTACTTTATTTAGTTTTATTTTATATATTTTTTGATTCCCGTCATAAAAAGAAATCCATTGCGCTTAATGATGATTCGAAAAAATCACTGATTCATAATTTATTTAACGATAACTTATTTCTATTTTTTGAAGTTATATTTCATTAGCGACGTTGTGAAAAAATAATCAGATTAAATGGATTGTTTTTTTTTAATAAATATTACACCGAATGCTACAATAGGAAGTTGCTCGTAAACGGTTAGCGAAAATCTTCAAACGGGTGATTTTTTTGAAAGCTGGCCGATTTTTAAGGGCGATTTGCATAGTACCCATAGTACTAAAACGACTAAAACACTATTAAGTCAATGATACATACATCGGTTTTTTAACAAAAATGTAGGTTTTTTTTATTTATCCAATACTGTTCGGAAATATCACTTACAACTTGCAAATAGTTAAGATTTTTACTTTTCTTTTAATGATTAGCAATAAAAGTAATAAATTTACTTACTTTCCGTATACTTAAGATACTTACCCTTTTAATACTTAGCAATTCTACAAAGTTTTCATTAGTATATCTTTAGAGACATCTTTTTTTCAGTAATTAATGTATGATTAACTGAAAATAAACTTTACCTCTTCAATCAAGTGAAAAACTAACGATTATTATTAAAAATTTACAACAAAAGATTTACAAAACATCAATCGTACAATATTTGTACGATACGCATAACAACTACTTGAAATTGGATAAAAATGTAGTAAAAACCTGTTCTCTAGTAAAAACATTCAATCCATTTAATTTAGCATCCAACGTACAACAATATACGAATGGTTGCATAGCTGTATCATTTAATTAAATTTCACGAGAAATTTCAGGAGTTGCTTTTTCAAGCGGCGGATTCAGGATTTTTTTCTGGAGGGGGGCACTATATCATCTTTCATTTGCAAGTACGTGAAAGGAATCACGAAAAAAATTCGCAATTCCAGCCAAAAATAGACAAGAGTTTCACTAATGTTCTTTTTGTTATTTTATTCATATATTTTCACAACTTTAATAATTTGATTTGCTTCTAAGTATGTAATGTTATGGAATCTCCACAGTACACAAAAATACCCTGGGGGGTCACGTTCACCCCCCCCCCCCCCTTCAAATCCGCCCTTGGTTGTATCGGTGTTTGAGAAATAACATTTATATTAATATTGTTACGAAAAAAAAGTGTGCCCTTTGCCTTGTGTAGATAGGAACAACCCCAAATCCATTTCCAAACAAAGAAAAGACCGATTTCCAAGAACCATACTATAATGTTACAGAATATTGTTTTTCTCCTCAATTTCCAAATTGATATCGTTGATTAAGTTTTTCAAGTTAAGAAATATATCTTTGGAAACAGAAAGTGTAATTTATTGTAAAATTTCAGATCCTCGATTATATATAATAGATTGACAAAATGCTCAGAGGACTTTTTTACGGATTTTTTACGAAGGCTCAATAAAGGAGCCGAAATGTCGCATGTAATAAATAAAGTTTTAACCGATTATTTTTGATCCTAGTCCTCTGAGCATTTTATCAATCTATTAGAAAATTTAATATTCATCAATTTCCCAAATTGTTCCAAATGGAACGAAGACGTGGGGGTAGTATTGTTGTAGACACTGTAGAGTATTGTCTAATCTACATTCAAATTCTTTGATTACCAACAATGGTGAAAGATCCATAATTACTCAACGTTCTAAATTAAAACTAGCCCTCTTAGTCATCATGAGTCTAAGTACGACCTTTGTCTTTCATGCCCTACTCAACTACTCGGTTTTAGCTCTTAACCGTTATAGCCCCTGGACCACCTGGACATGAACTGGATAACACCCATAAAGAATCATTGGGTTCCCTAGTTAGATTTATGCTTAGACCAACGTTAAAATGGAACAGTTCTTCTGCGCTGCGTCTTAGAAGAACTATTGCATCTTAACATTAGTCTAAGCATAGATCTAAACAGGGATCCCAAAGATTTTTATGGGTGTTATCCAGCTCATGTCCAGGTGGTCCAGGGGCTATAACGGTTAAGAGCTAAAACCGGGTAGTTGAGTAGGACATGAAAGGCAAAGGTCGTACTTAGACTCATGATGACTAAAGAGGGCTAGTTTTAATTTAGAACGTTGAGTAATTATGGATCTTTCACCATTGTTGGTAATCAAAGAAGCATTATGTTCTTCTAGGACGCAGCGCAGAAGAACTCACAAATAAGGCATTCAGGAATCAGAGGAAGTACAACCTTGGCATCAAAACCGGAAATCAAACCGGAATCAACTTTCGATTCAATTTTTACAAATATAAGTTTTCTAATCACATAGGCCATGACCTGAAATTATTCAAACTACCCCAAACGTCAATTAAAAGAAATAAAAAAATCCTTTAAATTTTTACCATAAAATTAATTAAACTATATGACATTAAAAAATATCAATTAAATGCATAAAAAAATGCACGACACCGAACAATCGTTTGAAACAGTCATCGACAAAACGGGTAAATATCAAACGGTGAATTCCAAAAAAAGTTTTACCCTGATTATTTACAGGATGGGGTTTATACTATCGATTTTTGTTGAGTCTATGCTGTTTTGCTCAGTTTTCCATTGCACTTTCCCACACGGCGATTGTTCTAATTCTGCCTTTGGCCTATTGTGATATTCATTTCAGCGAAACGGATATGCTCAAATGCCACGCAATTTACACCCTTGGTAAAGGTTTTCGATTGGTAAAACCCCTTGGATTTAGGAGTTAAATCTTATTCTTTTAGGCGCTGCTTTTGGTGTGTACATAAACGGATGCTCATCGGATTTATATGGACGCAAAGCATTGATTACAAGTTTCATGGTTTTTATATTTTGTGGTTGTTTTTCAGCCTCATTTGCCACCAATAGTGCTCTTTTCGACGCTTGTATCTTCCTCATAGGTTTCAGGTAATTGTATATCATTTCCTAGTTAATCTCAACTTTTTTTAAAAAGCTAGAATTTTCCAAATTATACCAAGATAAAAATATTCTGAATTCGATCTGCCACCAGAGCATGACGTCCCCCAAATTGGGACTCAAAAATACAGAAATGTACCCAAAAGTTATGGCTAAAAATGCTTATCTAGTTTATGAGCTCTTGACCCTCCCGAAATTTGATAATCCTACAGAATATCTGGAGTAAACAAAAAATATAACAATGAATCCCTACTAGTTCTTACTATTCCCTAATTCTAACCAGTTTTTTCAAACTTCGAACAATAGTAGATCCAAATCTGGTCTCAAATATTTTTTGCTTTCAGCGTCGAAACTTGTCGCATTGCTTTGAAAATTTATATGGCGGAAAATATGGCACGCAATTATCGCGGATGTGGAATTGTCTTGCAAGACGTCTTCTGGACGTTAGGATGTATTACTTCCTTTGGTATTTTTTCCTTTAGTAGTTAGTTGTTAAAAATTAACTCAGATCATATTTATATCCTTTTAGCACTCTCATTGGCATACACTTCTATTCTAATAATTCCACCAAATCCAAACGACATTCGTTTGAATTCTTGGCGAATTATGTTAGCATTGTGTGGCGTTTTACCGATGATTGCTTCGTGTTCGACAGGGTTGCTGTTTGCAAGTCCTAGGTAAGAAATAAATGGATAATCACTCCTAAAGTCCTTTTAGCGTAGATCTAGGAACTTAGGGTACCAAGGACTTGTATCTTGTTCAAAGTTAAAAATATTTAATAAGAAAAAAAAAATCGCAAATCAGACAAATTCATGTTTTAAAGAGATCACAACTAATGTTAAGATGTTTTTGTAGGTTTTTATTGATGAAGAAATTTTTTGGTGATGCCAAAGAACTACTGCAGCACATTTACGCGATTAATTTGTCCACCCACGCTGACAACTGGCCGGTTAGCACAGGTATTTGATTGATTTGTTTGAATAGACCATAACCCATTTATCGGTTTGGTTTCAGACGGTGCCCGAAGTGGAGGTAATTGGCTTGATAAAACCACAAAACTTTGAAAATTCCTCGCGTACATTAACATGTTGGGAAAGTCTTATGCGATGGTTGTACCGAATGCATATATTAACGTTTGGACTGTTCAATTTTCAATTGTTGCGAACGACCATACTTTGTGTTATCTTGAAAACAATTTTATTTCCCGGGTAAAGTTTTTTTTAAAGGTATTGGAGTTATTCTGTTTGTACAATATATATTATACATTGTATAAACAGAATAACTGTTCAAAGTCACCGGAAAAATCGAATTTGGTATTGGAGTTAGTTTAAAAATCGGAAATTTAATTCTTCTACTTGAAGCTACCTATAAGGGAACCACTAAAGATATCAATTCAATACCACACGATTTCACACTACTTTTTGTATACCATCAAAAACTTGCGAAATATTAACTATCCAAAGTTTTTCCTACGTATTTTAGGCAAAATTTAACAACTAAACCAATCGAATCATTCCAAAAGCTAAAACCTCAATCAACTTCAAAATTCTATCATAAGATAGTACTATAGAGTACTATTAAGAACTATGCTGTTTTTACAGTGTAAGAAACGCTAAACACTCTTTCCAACGTTTAAGATAATTGGGTTTGTGATTTTTTTTTTGTGATAAATGAAAAGATCATATATAAGTTTTATAGCAAAACTGTTTTTTGTTTTTTTTTCGCAATAATTTAAAAGTTATTTCAAAATAAAAATTAATTTTTGAATCTAGTACCGAAAACACGCCGACAGCTCCCGAACAAACCCGAGCGCGTGTGAAGTCGTAATGTTAGTTGTCACTCATTGCAGTTGATACAGAAATAATAAGTACAGTGTTTTGATTGATTTAATTCTGTTGTGATAGTTAAATATTGAAATTTATAATGAAAATGTTGAACCTTAAAAGTTATCGTTCTTGTTTTGTACCATTATGTACGAATACTACAAAAACAACTCCTAACGAAATGTTTTTAAATGTTCCCCAAGATGGCAAACGTCGAAATAAATATTATTTATAAATCCTTTATCACACATAGCTAATTGGAATCAACTAACGACTCGTTTTTTAGCAATAAATTTTCAATATTATTGTCTAGTCACGTGTAATAGCTGTAAACGCTGTACTGTTATTAAATAGCTCTAACATTATGACGTCACAACTATGGTGACCACTCATGGCGCGTTTATAGTCACGTGATTTTTTTTTAAATTTTATCAATTTTTAATCGTTTATAATTAATTGGAAAAAAAATTTTTTTTAAGTTTTTTGCATTAAATATCAATATTATTAATAAAGTTTGAAAATACATGAAAAAAATCAATAATTTTTTTTCAAATTCCCAACTCTGATTCAAATAATAATGGGTAGCATTATATATTACATATAGCACCCTTTAATAAACTATTTAAATCATACCAGGGCTACATCTTACACCTTACAGTACATAAACATTGGAGGAGCTGATGTTTCTTCTTCCAAGTTCATGTACTGTACGGCTTAACAATAACTACTAGATAATAATTTTTAAAAGAAGACTCGCATTTTTTAGAACCATATTGATGTCGTTTTGGTTGTTAGCCATTTTAAACGATATCCAAATCGACAATGAATCCGAAAATTACGCTCGACGATCGTTCATATCGACCGACTGCCATTTACGAGCAATTCAAACTGTTTTTATCAAACGGACAAGAATAATAAATGGAACTAGTCATCGAACACAATGTTTTATACAAGTTGATTCGGATTTTGTGTTTAATGCAACAATTTTATATACATTTGTGCTGGTCGGGCAGGTTTTGCTTTACTTTTTAGTGGAACGTATAGGACGACGAGTTATCGCCAGTTAGTTAATAATAATTGTTTCAAATGAAACTATTTCACTAAAAACTTGTTAAACTTAAGTTTTAAGCTTTTTCGTTTGTACATTATTGATGGTAATGTTTTTGTTTTGGATTAACTATTGGGTACGATTGTTGCTATCAACGATTTATTTGTCGTGTTTCGCTATGGCAAATTCGATTTTGGAAGTCGTTATGATCGAAAGTTATCCGACCAGATCACGGTAATGTAAATTTATTCTTACAAAGAAATAAAAGCTCGATAAACTTGAAAAAGTTAAATCATTGAAAGATTTTCCTTTTTTTTTCAGAGGAACTGCAATTGGATTTATACATTTTCCGGCTTATATAATTGCATCGATTGTTGAAATTCATTTGGCAACGTCTTGCGTTGTCTTTTTTGTGATGTTTGGTTTGTTTTTCTTTGGTAAGTTTTTCCAATTTAAGAACTTGCAAGCTTTTTATTGTAATCATATTTTTCTTATTAGTTGGAAGCAGTTTGGCGACGTTGCTGCCAGACCGACAACGCCAACCAATGTTAGAATGAACTTAAATAATTGACGTAGTTATAAGCAAAAAATATCGTTAGGAATAAATAAAATGGGAAAATATAACATTCAGTAAATTATACATGTTTTTTTTTATTTATTTTTTAAATAACTTGACAGTTAATGCAATAAATATTATATTATTTGGGCATTATTTTTACGTATACCTTTTCTACATCACTGTAAAAATGAGAGATAAAAATTTCCCTTAAAAAAAATCCTACGAAAAAATAAAAAAATAAATGACATATCTCTAGTTTGTTATAATTTTCTAACTTAAATTTTCTTTAAAAACAATAGTTTAAAACAAACCACCCTGTGGAAAAAACGCGCATTGGGTACAGAAACTTAAATTCTTTGTTGTAAAATAATCTCATTTTGCCTTATTTAATATTTAATCTTTTATGCAGTTACTTGAGGGGGATGAAACTTAATATTTATGAGATTTAATATTTATGAATATGGAGGAAAATGTGATAGATCTACAGGCTATTGATTTGAAGTGCTTGCGTTAAAACTGCAGCATTTTATTCTTGAAATATAATTTGTTTATTCAAAGTACGACCAATAGCCACTAAAAAATTATTAAAAAGAAATTGAAATGTAATATTTGATACAGGGTTTATATATACTACAAATTTTAAATGATTTATCACCGTGCCTTTACGCAAGCGCTTCAATAATACCAGTATAACAACAAAAATAAGGAAATTTCATTAATATTCAAAATCCAGTACTAAAAAAAACATTTTAGATTTAATCAGAATCAAATAAATAAAATTAATTTATTTTAACTCATGCAAAAAACTTGCATTTTGCTTCAATATTAGGAACCATTTCGTAAGAATTTGTGCGTCAATTTCGCTATTTTATATCCAAATTTTGAACATTTACGAACCAATGAAATCACAATTTATAAACGTTTTCATCCAAATTGTCCTCGTCAAAGATCCGACGAATAAGTGCGAATGAACATAATTAATAAAAATTAATTGAAAACCATCTACTACAAAAGATTATAAAATATACAGATTGCCTCATTTGATCAATAACTTTTCACGTTTTAAGGATATGAAAATATTCGTACATTCGTCACATTCCTAACGAAAACACATTCATAATACGGTCAATCCTCACTGCTTTAAATTGTTTCAGTAAGAATGACTATTTTTTCCGGCATTTTCACATTAACTAATGGTAAAATATTAAATAACTAAGACTGTATTTCGATATACCGATTATCAACGAATATTGTAAAATATTACGGCACAAATGTGGCGTCCATCTATGAAGTCATTTAGCACTACGCGATATTCGCAATATATCTCGGAACACAGCCTTAGTATATTTATGTTGAGATCTACTAATTAAAAGAATAAAAATTGGTGATATCAATTGCTGTTATTAAGATTTGAGTTCCTTCTTTCAAAGCTCAATATAAGAAAGGTTCGTGTTCATATATGTGATTTTGAAATTTAAATATTTTTCTTTCCAACCCCAAATCAGTTTTAAAATCAAACTTAATAAATTTGTCTTAGACATCTAGGTCAAATTTTTTTTAAAAAAAATTATTTATTATTAACATATTTTCGTGTATTTTGTCTCGTTGTTTCATTTACTCCCTTAAAAACTTAGAATAAATTAAAAATACTATAGACAAAAACGACATACACAAAGAAATACTGATATTGAAAATCTAAATTTAAACTCTAATTGGAAATCGAAAGTTCAGTATTCTGCATTTCAATTATTATAAAAATAAAGTAGCACAAAACTGCATAGTACATTGAACATTTAGCTATAACTTCAATGAGTTTTCGACAGATTTATAAATTATCATTTAAAATACGTTCACTATATTAAATCTAACTTATGTAAAGACTTTTAAAATATATGTTTATGAAAACAATTTGCGTCATTATTTCACATAATATAAAATGTGAAGGCGCAAATCATTTGCATTTTCATTGCCTTTAAAATATATAAAATGAAATTATTAAAGTTCTAAATATAGAAAGTGAAAAATAGTTGGGATTTTGTTTTAAAATTAAATATTTCCGAATATCGAAATAAATTTTTATCACTTCTTAAAGCTATTCTCAATCGATTGTAACAACATCATTCGGGTTCAGATTATTCTGAGGTGGTGGATTTGGAGCTTGATTACCTTGTGCATAACCGGGATGAAAGGGAAACGCTCCGGCATTCCTAAAACATATTAAAATTAACAATATTAGCTTCAATCGATTAAATAATAAAACAGAACAGGCTTATTTAAGTAATTTATTATCAATTTTATTTGCATCTTTTCCGAATGGTATCTAGCTATGTACTTTTTTTTTAATTCGCAAAGTTTAAAGTATACGACATTAGTACTACATATTCAGCGGTGTTTTTTGCCAAGTTCTGTTTTGTACGATTATGAGTTGACTCATAGCTATGAAAAAGGAAATTATTTCAAATGTTTCTTCTTATAATTGCCGTGATTATGCTGAGAAAATTATATTCGAGAAGAATTCTGTTAATGTAAATTTTTTTTTTTTTTCATTTTGCTTATTTTTTGGATTATGATTTTACTAATTATTTTTTGGCACTTCAAAATAAGAACTAAGAATAAAATTGAAGCGATTTTGAAAGTAAAAGTTTAACTTTCTTCATGAATGTTACAATATATAAAAAAAATAAAACATACCCAGCTGCAGCAAACAGTGCATATTGTTCCTGAATTTTTTGCTGGTACAATAAAAGTCTATCATACAACTAAAATGAGAAAAAAATATTACTTTTTTGTGCTTTTATTTTGTCAAAAAATATCAGGTTTACCATCGATTTTCCCGAAGCCATTTGCTGGTACATTTGCTGCAACAGCGATGGAACATTTTGTTTGATTTGCTCGTCGTTGAAAAGAGGATTTTCGTGACGTAACATAACTTCTAAAATAAACGCCGTTTCGTTCAATGATAACATTGGTCGCTGCATATATTGCTGACCCACTGAAAAAAAAAACAAAGTAGTAAATTTTCTTCAAAGCCATTTAAAATTTCAACGAATTCTCATTTTTCTTTAAGAAATTAAATAATAGATTAAGTATTTACTACTATATGCTGGTCGGTTCTTTTCATTTTCGAATTCCAGCCAAGCTTGTTTTCGTTCCTCCTCATTCAACTCTTCTTCTTCTTTGTTTTCCAGCAGAGAATCGTGTTCATGGTATTTATAAATCAAATTATCTCTCTCCTGTATAACCTCAGCAAAAAGTCGATCTTTTGGTAAATTTGGAATGGGACGCTCTTCTTCGGGAACAGGACAAAATCTGTACAGCAAAAATAATCATTGAGGATTTCAAATTTTATATAATTTACGACAAAAAGAATGACTGGAAAACCAGTATTTATCATTATTAGATCAAGGATAAATATTTAATTTATTTATGGTACAAGTAGGAAAAAATGATAAGCTTAGTATAGTATTTAACAGCCATAGCAAAAGAAGCATTTGAAGTGTACTTTCACTGTTTTTAATGGGACAAATCCAAGCCTGGGCACATTTCATGTATTATGGTCGTTAAAATACAACTTATAGTTTTTCTTCTGTGATAAAGTGGAAATCATCTTATATTATTGTTAGTTTTAACTTACTTGTACAGTTCATTGAGATCATTTTGATTGTAATGTCGATCGATTTGTTGCTCGTCAATAACTCGCTTGGATATCGCAAGCTTTGTTACTTGCCGCTCATAAACTTTTTCCTCCATAGTACCCTGAAAAAAAAATCAAATTATAAATCTTGAAACAAGGAAAGTATGTTAAATTGTACCATAGCAATGAAGCGATAGATGTAACATGGTTTCTTTTGTCCAAATCGATAAACTCGGAAAATACTTTGAATGTCATGAGAGGGGTTCCAAGACACGTCGAATATAACGACTCGATTTGCGGCTACTAAATTAATACCTAAACCCCCAGCTCGTGTTGATATCAAAAACAATCTTAATAAGAAAAAAGAATATTAAATTTAATTTTACTTAAAAAGAAATCTTTATTTTACCGAGCTCGTATATTTTTTTCATCGTTAAAACTTTTACACCAAGCCGATCGATTTTCAATTGACGACGAACCGTCCAGTCGAAAGTAATCAGCACCGAGAGACCAAGAAGCCGAGTGTCCTCCAACTAGTGCAACCTCATCGTCACTATCAGCTTGGTCTATTTTGTTCAAAAAGTATTCAATCATATCCAGCGAATACAATGATTGTGAAAATACAAGTCTGGAAAAAAATATTAATCTTTTGCTTGGAAAAAAATAGCGTCATTAATACAACTTACACTTTGTCGCCGATAGCTTCGCTTTTCTTCAAAATGTCAAGCAAAATCAAAAGTTTTCCACTGAATTGTACATCTTCCAACATTTTCTCATCGACATATTTGCACCACCATTCTGTCGGATTCTTTTCTTTTACTTCTTCGACCACTTCTTCTTCTACTCGATCTAAAAATTTCAAAAAGAACTAAATGTTAAACCGCAAGGCAATATCAATTCCACCAAAAATATTTTATGCAAATCAAGTCACAAGCTTATTACATAACTCAGTGGTTTAAGACCAAATCACAAAGGATAAAATAAAAATAAGTGAAAAAAAATTGATCTAATGTTTTTTTTGCTCGATTTCGATACGTCTTTCAGTGTCAAAAAGGAAAAAAAAAACTACCTTCTGGGGCGGTTGACCGAGTAATTCTTTTTCTAACTGGTTGATCATTTTCCCCGTCAGAACTGGAATCGTTCGACGATGTTGCTTCGTCGGTGTCTTCAACGACGAAATCACGCAACGACCCTTCCGAATCCGATTCATACATCGCCTAAAATCAATTTAAGTTTATCCAAAATCCAATTATTTTCGTTTCAATGCAAACTTTTTTATCTTGATCTTGCTCATATTTATCACTGTATGCTCGCAACATACGTGGATGCGTCCAAATTCGTTGTAACTGCTGGAAATCACTAAATAATGCAACCGCTCGGCCACCATTACTTTGTCGGGCTAATTGCTCCATGTATATTTCGTATAACTTGATTTGAATTTCTGTCAATCTAATTGAGATGACATATTCATGTTTTGGGGGCAAATATGGAGCTAATACTGCATAATCTCTTCGCTAAAAACAAAATTGACAATTTCAACATAATGTACTTCTTGTTACATCTAATGTACTCCAATTTTACAATCAGATAACTATCAATTAAAACTTCGAAGATAATAAAAATACACATTATACAAGAGTCTCAGATAAATACAAGTACATTTTACTACTGAACTTTTATTAAGATAAAAGTGTGCATTATTCATTACCAAGATTCATTATAATCGAAGTTTCCCAATAGGTAAATTTATATTTTCATACCTGGACAATTCCATCTAGCATCTTATGTAAGACATGAGATCGTCGTTTCATTACAGCTATATCATGCGGAGTTGAATCCGTGTATTGGCCATTAGTAATAGGATTTACAAATCGATTCGTATACTCTTTATATGTCCCCAATAAATTCGGTTTGACAAATTGAATCATGCAATAATCTACAAGTGATAATATTTCATTAATTTCTTTAAAAATAATATCTTTCAATTTCTTACATTCTTTCAAATTGTTTTGCAAGGGTGTTCCCGTTAAAACGATTCGCCTTAACGTTATAATTTTATTCATTGAAACGCTGAGTCGTGATTTTTCGTTTTTCAACAGATGTCCTTCATCACAAATCACCAAATCGGGACCTAACATTTACAGATAAAATAAATAATTCACCAGAAAGTGATTATTGAGTTATAATTTATTAATTAATCCTTACCAGGATCAACCAATCCTTTTTGGAATGATTGACTCATTTTTTTACGAATCAATTTGTTGCTGGTGTTGGTTAAATTTCTGTACATTTCATAGCCAATTACAAGCACTCCGCCACACTCGTGCCAATCATTGACTTCATAAGCTCGTTCAAACATTTTCTTAGCCCTAAAAATATATTTTTCAATTAATTGATCTTTTTTAAAATATATATACTTTGTCATACTTAGACAACTCATATAGATTCACATCCTCTCCATCATTCACATCTTTCAACCACATTCGAAACTCATTGACCCAATTGAGAACGGTTCCCAATGGACAGACTACAAGTACCTTTTTCACTCCGGTACATTCATTAGTCAACAATGTATGCACCAAAGTTATCACCTAAAAATAACAAATATTTTTAAACTTATTTTTCAACCATTAACTTTATACTATTTACTTGTAAAGTCTTTCCAAGTCCCATACAATGAGCTAAAATACATCCCGAACCCTTGCTAACTTTAGCTTGCTCGACCGTTTCAAAACACGAATTCCACATGAATTGAACACCCTTCGCCTGATGTGGCTTTAATTTTTGAACCAAGGTTTTGTGCACTGAAAGAATTTCTTCTTTCGTATCAGGATTGAAATCCAATACAATTTTGTCCAATCCCACGTTACTACTGCCGGCAGTAACATATAGTTCATTGTACTACAAAAAATGGTAAAAGAATTAGTAATGTTTTTTTTTTAAATTTTGGTAGCTTACAATCTTTTGACGCTCTTCAATACGGCGTATACGTTCTTGTTCTTCTTTGGCCGCTTCTTTAGTAGTTTCAGACAACGAAACGTCTTTTAAAACCTTAAAATAAAATAATGCATTAAGTTTGCTATACAAAAATAATTTTTAAAACGGAGTTAAAGAACTATACTTTCTGTATTTTTACTTACAAAAAGAATATTCTTTGCCTTACTACAGTTAAAGGAGTCTAAAAATGAAGAAAAATCACGTAATTTATGTTACTCACTATTACTTCTCCAATTTATATTTATATATAAGTCGATCTAGCTATTCAAAGTGGTGACAATAATTCTATGCTAATATAATGATTATTTAAGCAGGTAACAATCAGACAGTAATTGCATTAAATAATTAAATTACCACTTCATTATTTAAAAGAAATCTAATAAAAAAAATCATTTTTAATGAATTAAAAACCTCCTGCAGTGATAATCTTTTATCTCGTAATTGGATGACTATCCAATATTTTTATTCTTTACTTCGGAAATTTTATAACTTATTATTTTTAATCCAATTCTAAGAAAATATATAAAATCTCAATAAACAATAGGAAAAGAAAATAAAGAAATATCACGTAATTTATGTTCCTCACTATTACTTCTCCAAATTATATTTATATATAAGTCGACATATCTAGCCAAAATGGTGACAATGATTCTATGCTAATATAATGATTATTTAAGCAGGTAACAATCAGACAGTAATTGGATTAAATAATTAAATTGCCACTTCATTATTTAAAAGAAATCTAATAAGAAAAATCATTTTTAATGAATTAAAAAACCCCTGCAGTGATAATCTTTTATGTTGTAATTGGATGACTTTATTCAATATTTTTGTTCTTTATTTCGAAAATTAAATAACTTTTTTTTAATCCAATTTAAAGAAAGAATATGAAATCTGAATAGGAAAAATTTCCACTTATAAAAATTTTCTTTTAGTCCATAGTTTCTAAGCATTTTAATGTCACAATTTAATAATCACAAAATTTAATAAAAACAATATGTAAGACGTTTTCAGAAGATTACACTTTTCAAAACGTTTTAGAAAATACTAGAATAAAAATGTTTCTAATAAGGATTGGGAAAAAGGGTTGAAAACTGATTTAATTTCCACAGAACTATGAACTTACGTTACGAATTTTCTTTCTGGTTTTATTTTTCTCTTCGTCACTTTCGCTATCATCGTTCGCAACTTTTTTGATGCGTTTACGTACTTTCTTTTTGCTAAAAAAAATAGAAAATAAATTGAAAATTTGTGATAGGGTTTTCCGATATTAAATTACCTTTCCGATTCCTTTTTTTCATCAATGCTTTCGACCGAAGTGGAGCGTTTTCTTTTGACCTTCTTCGCCGGCACAAAGTCTTCTTCGCTGTCCGATGTTTTAATGAATGTCGGACTGCTAGCGAATTTCACTTTGCTATTTGATTCCTTCGATTTTTCAACAGTCTTGGTACTCGCACTGTGAAATTTATGAATGTATTTTTTGTATTTAGATATGTTTTCTAATTTACCTTTCATCTGATTCGTCATTTTCTTCGTCGCTAGTCAACACCACCTCTTCGGGGATCTCGTCCATTTTCGTAACAGAATCCGCCTTGTCTGAGCAAATATCGCTTCTGGCAAAAAAATTGATTTAATTAAAACATTATAAACTTTATTTTTGAGAATATATACTCAGAACTTGAAGCTTTTTTTGTCTTTCTTGAGGTTTCCTTTGTTGTTTTCACTGGGTTTTGGCTTGAACTGGAATTCTCACTACCGCTCTCTAATGAAGTGAATAAATCGTCATCCAATTTTTCATTCTTGAAATCATTTAGAAAATTAATTAGACCTTTAATTCCGTTCATAATTTGATATTGTCTTACCTGATTTTCTTCTGAACTGTCGCTAGAATCATTCACTACAGTCTTAGTTCTAGTTTTTTTTTTAGTTTTTTTTACACTTAATTTATATTTATACACTAATTTTGTTCTAAAGAATTTGAAAAAAAAAGAAAATAATTATAATTTTTCACTTGCACTGATTTTTTGCCTAAATCGTATATGAACTGTTCGAGTATTTAATTTCAACATTTTAAAAATTAACAAGATATCGTAAGACTTCAAATATAATGCTTTTTTTCCACTGTAAATGTTAGTCGGATGCGCATTATATGCAAGAGCGCATTATATTAGAAGTTTTACGTTGTAATTTCGTATATAAAGTGAACGCAAACGAAAATATCAAATATTTTATTTTATCAATTATAAACAATAACTTTTTGTCTTCACCAAACGAAATTAAACAGGAATCATTTCGAATACATGAATTAAGGGCAAAAATATATAATTTATTCTAAGTAGAAAAAAAAAATTAAAATTTCAAGAAATCAAATTTTCTCAAAATTTTAACTTTTTTTTACAGAGGGAAACTTCTTCGGGACAATGGTCAACTGTTCCTCTGAACTGTCGCAATCTTTACCTTGTACTTAAATCACTTTCATTAATTCTGTCCAAGTAAACTTTACATTCCCTAAAGTTTTTTAAAAGGTCCATAATTTTTTGACTATATTTATTTTTAGGTACATGTGAGGTATTGGATTGGTCTATGTCAGAGTCGTCAGTGATGCGACTCCTGGATCTCTCGCCGTCCGATAAGTCTGATTTAAATCGCACTTTTCGTTTGCGAGGCTTTTTCGGCCGCGTCGCCACATCTTTATTTCGTTTCTGATTGCCAACGGTTTTCGATATCGAGTCATCGCTGTCCGACTCCTCGACGGCTCGTCGTTGTCGTCGTCGTCGTCGTGACGTCGACGACTCGTCCGAGTCGGAACTCGTCTCTTTCTTGGTTCGTTTCGTCGAGTCCGAATCGGAGTCTAGGTCTATGATCTCGGGCTCATTCTTCGACAACGCTTCCAGAAGCCAAGCCTTCGGCTTGTCCACCAACTGATCCAACTTTACCAATCTTATCGTACATTTTTTATCCACTTCATGTTCATCCATTTTTTATCTTTTTTCTCCTCACTGAATTCAAGAAGATTCACGTCAATATTTTCTGTTGATTTCCTAAAGAAAAACCGTTTCTAACTGAAATGGGAATATTGACGAGAAAAAACAAATACTGCCATGGCAAATGGCCGATAATTACTTAAATGTATTGATTACAAACAATAATAATGATTAAAGACATTAAAACTTTTAGAATTACTATGACCGGATAGAACAGAACGTGATAAAACAAGAAAATTTATTTAAACTACATAAATGACATATGAATCTGTTTTGTCCTTTTCCTCTTTTGTCCTATTACTTTAAATTGCATATTTCTACATCATTAAAATGAGGAATCAAGCATAAATAACACAAATTCGTAGATTTACCAACTACTTAAGGCAATGGTTCTTAACCTGAGGTTTGGTTCGACCAAACCTCAGGGGTTCGGTGAGTCAGTCTTGCGGGTTCGGCTGATATCTGGTTTTAATAGTTTTGTTCTTTATACTTAATGGTTTTGCTCATTTTGTGCATCAGTGTATAAATATATATTTATTTTTGGAATTTGAAAAAATCATTTTATTTTTCCAATTTAGAAGGGTTCGGTGAATGGACCTATGGAACTGGTGAGGCTCAGTACCTCCAACAATGTTAAGAACCACTGACTTAAGGTATGGAGGGTACCATTTTAAGTGAAAACTGTATATTAAAAATATAGAAAACATTCTAACGAGTTTTAAAGTAATTGGAGTTTTTTAATGGGATTTTATATTTTAAGATTTGGTGGAAACTTTAATGCACTTCGAGGACCAAGTATTACCCATGTCAGGCAATCCACCGATTCAATTAAAGAACATTTTGCTCTAAACGACAATTTCCTACAATACCGAGAAAAAGTAAGCAGAAATTAAACTTGATATCCGGAAAAAATTACTAAAGTGCTATGTATGGAGTGTAGCACTGAATTAAATTTAAAAAAATAAGAAAAATTTGAATAAGGACAATTACTAATATTATCCTAATAAGGAAAATTAAACCTACCTAACCAGATAACAAAAAATCAAATCACAAATGAATGTTCCTTTTTTTCACAAGTAACTATAGAATTTAAAAAAACTTGTCAAACTAAAATATAATCATTATTGTAAAGTTTTTTTTTATTTATGGGGTTCCTTATGTCATTTTTATAGGTTCCAAATCGTTGTATTCAACAATGAAGAAATAAAACCGTAATTGTAAGTTTTCCTTTAGAAAATATTAAGCAATTACAAAATCAAATTATTCAAATCCATAAGTAATGTTCTTTCTTGAGATCAATGTAAACGATTTCATTTCATCCAATGCGAAGCCTACAGCGATGGAGGTCTTTTCCCTCCTTTCACGTTCTCTATATCTAACCAGCAATGCACTGAATATTTAATTAAAACGATAATTTCCATTTCATTTACAAACGGTTTTCCATTATTTTTCCTCATTTTCAAGGCTTTTGTTAGAATAAACCATTTTGGTGGCTTGAAATCAATGGGATAAGACATAATTTTATGTTTAAAAAAAAAGTCTATGAATTCTTAATTAGTTCTACAGCATATAAAATCAATAACTCTTACCAATCTATCGATGGCATTCAATTAATATATTAAGTAATTATTTAAATAAAATCTGAAGAGAAATCATTGAGAATGTAATTCACTTACGTTAAACTGTCAACAGATAAAAAATAATAGTTGAGGTTATGTTTACAACAATAAAATAAAAAAAAAATGAAAATATGTTGAAATTTTTAAAAAGAAGCAAAGAAAATATAGAAACTTAGACTAGTAGTAGAATTAAATTGATTAATGTAAATATAGTAGATACGTTTTAATACCGGAACAGTTCGTATACGCGTTGTACTGTTATTTCTTCACCATTTATAAAAATATTTGAAAAGAAAAAAAAAAGTTCACTGAGATGTATTTATTGTAGACGTTCGGGGTATTGATTAAACGATTCGATCGAGAATATTGAAATAAAAAATAACTATTCGTAAAATAATAGTGTTAAAAAGAGTATTGAATTGATAAAATAAATGTTGCGAGTCAGATAAATTTTTAAAAAAGTGTTTTTTAAATGTACCGCTAATCAATATTGCTCCGATTAGGCGCCGCACGCATTTCAGGGGGACGAATTGTAGCGAACTGGTGTGAAGGAGGCGCCGAAACTAGCGCCGCTGGCGGATGTGACGCGCGCTTCCGCTGTATTAGCACGCGAAGTGAGTCACTATTCTTGTGTGATGTGTCTCCTTTAATAGGTCACACAACCCACTTTAATATCGTGGTTTAATTCTCAAAAAAATTAACAAAAAAAATATAAAAAAAACTAATAAAAACCCAAAAAAAATCGTAAAATAGTTAAAATCAAATATTTTTAACTGAAACATAAAAAAAACTAGTGTAAAAAATGAATCCAGGAGCACCAAATTATCCTATGGCATCGTTGTATGTAGGCGACTTGCACTCAGATGTAACGGAAGCAGTATTGTTTGAAAAATTTTCGTCGGCCGGGCCGGTCCTGTCGATTCGGGTATGTCGGGATATGATGACACGGCGTTCACTAGGATATGCGTACGTCAACTTCCAGCAACCGGCGGATGCGGAGCGGGCATTAGACACCATGAACTACGACCCGGTGAAAGGCCGCCCAATCCGCATCATGTGGTCACAACGCGACCCATCACTCCGCAAATCCGGCGTCGGCAACGTGTTCATCAAAAACCTCGACAAAAATATCGACAACAAAGCCATGTACGACACGTTTTCCGCATTCGGCAACATTCTCAGCTGCAAGGTCGCTCAAGACGAAACCGGCGCCTCCAAGGGCTACGGCTTCGTTCACTTTGAAACCGAAGAAGCCGCCAACAAGTCCATCGAAAAAGTCAACGGCATGTTGCTCAGCGGCAAAAAAGTCTACGTCGGCCGTTTCATCTCCCGCAAAGAACGCGAAAAGGAACTGGGCGAAAAGGCTAAACTCTTCACCAATATCTACGTGAAAAACTTCGGCGAAGAACTCACTGAAAATATGCTCAAAGAAATGTTCGAAAAATACGGCCGCATCACCAGCTACAAAATCATGAGCAAAGATGACGGGAAGTCACGTGGTTTCGGCTTCGTTGCCTTCGAAGATCCTGACGCCGCCGAGGCCGCTGTTCGCGAACTAAACAATAAAGAAATCATTGAGGGCAAACCGCTCTACGTAGGCCGTGCGCAAAAGAAAGCTGAACGCCAACAAGAATTAAAACGCTTATTTGAACAAGTAAAAATGGAACGCCTTAGACGATATCAGGGAGTTAATCTCTACGTGAAAAATTTAGATGATACAATTGACGATGAGCGGTTGCGAAAAGAATTTATGCCTTTTGGAACAATTACCTCAGCAAAAGTGATGTTAGAGGAAGGTCGTAGTAAAGGGTTTGGATTTGTGTGTTTCTCGTCGGCTGAGGAAGCCACCAAAGCTGTTACGGAAATGAATGGAAGAATTGTTGGTTCAAAACCACTGTATGTAGCTTTGGCTCAGCGCAAGGAAGATCGCAAAGCGCATTTGGCCTCTCAGTATATGCAACGGATGGCAAACATGCGAATGCAACAAATGGGACAAATTTTCCAACCGGGAAGTGCAAGTGGGTATTTTATTCCAACCGTACCGCAACCACAACGGTTCTTTGGACCGGCTCAGATGACACAAATTCGTACGACGCCGCGTTGGCCGACTCAACCTCAAGTTCGCGCTGCTGGTGCTCAAGGTGCTGGAACGTATCCGGCAATGACGGGCGCATTCCGAGCGACCGGACCAAGAGCGGCGGGCGGTCAGGCGACGGCTATGCGAGGTACCTTAGCGGCTCGACCCATCACTGGACAACAAGGAGTCAATCAAATTCCTGGTCGTCCAGTCGTTCCAGCTGGACAAGTTGTTTCAAATACGGGACGTCCCACCAACTACAAGTATACGGCCAACATGCGCAACCCTCCTCAGCAGCTTGGCATGAACACAAATCCACCAGTCCAAGCCGTACACATCCACGGTCAAGAACCACTCACGGCTAGTATGCTCGCAGCTGCACCTCTCCAAGAACAGAAACAAATGCTCGGTGAACGCCTGTTCCCACTTATCCAACGCATGTATCCCGATCTTGTCGGCAAAGTTACTGGAATGTTACTAGAAATTGACAACTCCGAACTACTCCACATGCTTGAACATAACGAGTCCCTAAAAGCTAAAGTCGAGGAAGCCGTCGCCGTATTACAAGCTCACCAGGCAAAAACAGCAGCCGCAGCACAAGTCGTCAACAAAGACTAACACTCCAACATCAACAAAATAGACCAGAGACACTAATTTCGAGAACAAAATTATTGCTTTTTGTTTATTATTACGTCGAATTTTTGTTTATTTTTTTCTTGTTATTAATTACTAAATTGTTGACATTGTTCTCGACGTTAGTCTCTCTTCTCTATTTTATTTATCTATTTTTGTTTTCTTTCTTAATTTTGTCATTACGAAATCATCAAGTCAGAGGCCAGTCGGTGAGATTTACATACATGCCAATTAATAGGAAATTCTAAGTCATTTCTTATATGAAAAAAAAAATAATATAAAAAAATAATAACTACTGGGAATGTAAACTCTTTTGATAATAAATTTACTGAGTCTGAGAATAATAAAAAAGAAAAAAATTTTAAAAAATGAAAAAATTAACAAAAAAAGAGTAAAAACAGTTTCATATGTAACATTTTTTTCATAAGGAAAAAAATACATTAAAGCTGCCTTGTACATTGTTATATGTATATCCTTAATTGAATTATTTATTTCAGTTCATGTAAAACATTCAGATCAAGCTTATAAATAAAAACATTTTCGTAGTAAATTGCTTGCTTTATTTTTTATTTTTTTTTGTTACAGGAAATGTTATTCTGAAACCCTGAAAGTTCAACAAGAAATATCAAATATAAAACCAAAATTACACTAGGAATTCCTAGGAAAATGAAATGGGTGGAATACGAATTGTATATATATAACTAAGGTATTCGGAACTCAGCGAATTAAAAATGCGTAAATCTGAGTTATGTGTATAAAACGAAACTGATTTGCATATGTACTAACATAAGGTAAACTCAGTAAACTCATGAAGTATGGAGAGGGGAAGAAAACCAAAAAAAAATATTTTTGTATATTATTTGCTTGCCTATGTAAAATGATCTCAGCTATCAAGAACCACCTATGAACTAAAAATATTCAATCAGGAGTAACACAATAGTCCTTCTAGAAATACGGAATAGGAGGAACTTAAAGGAAAGGTCTCCAGAAATTACAAGGCAGTCTACCAGCAATAATTGTTAAAACCAGAATTCTTATTTTTTGATACCTTTATATACATTATCTTCTAATTATATTCGATTTCTACGATTCTAATACTAAAAAATTGTATTTCCGAACCCTCCAAAACTAATATTAAGCAATTCAATAAACGCTAACTTTAATATATAAAGACTATATATATATATAATAGATATTAAGTTACACTAACTTTTGTTAACACTAATAATTCAACGCTTGTTACTTTGTACAATTGAACCTACATTTCTTATTTTATTTTGTAATAATATTGTATACTTTTTTGTACTCCTTCTGGTTTCTATGCACAGGTGTAACCGGTGTAACCCACCTGTATAAAATCCATTACCAGAAGTAAATAAATAAAATATTTTTGAAACTTTAAATTCCAAAAATTATTTCCTTAAATTTTTTCAGCGAACTTTGTAGTTTAATGAAATTAAGCCCTAGTCGCCTTAATTAGCTTTACATTAGTGAAATCTGTACTTCCGTAGGAGTAATTCTTATCTAACAATTAATTAACTAATACTGTCAAAAAGACAGTGATTTCAAGTGATTATTTAAAAATTATGATTTTTAATGAAATCACAAACGAATTTAGTTATTCTAAAATTAATTTATTTGTAAAATAGTTTGCAAAATAAAAATATATAGTCAAGGATGAATCCTTTAAGATACCATAACCTCAATGGTACCGAACTTTCACTCTGTATTAATAAACAGGACGAATTAAACACCTGTTTGGAATTTACGGTAGAATATAAAAAACATAATTACTTTAGTAAATTAAAAAATGTTATTGCACCAAGTGCTCTACTCTTAGTTGTGTATATGGTGAATGGTATGAATGCGTATAGCTCATATTTTGCAACAGCTATTATAATATGTTTTATTACTTATCAATGGACCAATAAATTAGAAAAAGGTTTGAAAAAAATTAAAAAAATTTTAATTTATAATAACGTTTTTCTCTTTTGCAGAAAGTTTATTAGTTGTAGCATCAATTGGAATTCAAATTACACAAACTTATTCCTGTGGACAGAATGAATCACGGTTTATCCCTTGGTATAATATCAAAGATATTTTTATCAATGAAGTGATCCATTTGGTATTAAAGTTTCTTAAATAAATCTTCAATATTTTTCTTATAAGTTTCTTTCAATTTCAGCAACGTATCTTGTATCTTCTTACAGTATTAATAGAAAATACAAACACCAAGGCTGATAGTAAAAATGAAATAATTCCATTATTTTCGGTATGTTTTGCGATTTTACGATCATTTGCTTATTAGTTTTTGAGGAAATTTATTCCAATTAATAATAATTAAATTTTTAGAATACGAATCCACCTCTTGCCTGTTTGGAATTGATGTACAAATATATTCAAAATATTTTTAGTTCGCATGGTTTGATATCCTGAAAAAATGTTTTTATGGTAAATTATTGACAAAGTTGTATAATATAAAAAAATATATAAACAAATTAATTTGATTTTTTTGAAATTGCCCACACTTTTATGAACACCTAACATACCGATATTAGCTATGTTTATTTCATAACAGTGTTAAGAGAGATAAGAGATGTGTGAATTTAAAGTGACAGAAAAAGATAGCAAATATTCTAATTTTAAGCATGCGTAATATGTGCGGCGTGAACCACAACGTGTTTTCCCTATTTTCAAAATGTTTTAGAGGTTACAAATTATAAAAAATCAAAGAAAATTTCGTCTTTTTTATAATTAAAGATCATGTCTCAGTATAAAATAGGAAGTATATCAGATTTAATATCAAAAAGTTCCAACCAATCGACTAAAGCCTCCAAAATTGTTAACAAAACCGTATCTGCTACTCCTGTTACTGTAGAAATAAAAGGAAAAAAACCGAAAAAGAAAAAGGCTGGAAAGGCTAAATCAAAAATATCATCAGAATTAAGTGCTAACAATGAAGTTTTATCAAACCAAGTCAACAATACGGAATCTGAAGAAGAAACTCAAGAAAATTCATCTGCTGGTGAAGAGTTTGAAGAATTGCAGCATGAAGAAATACAAACTAAAAAAGGAATCAAAAGAGGGAAGGAAATAAATGAAGAAGAGGACAATACTAAGAAAAATAAAAAATTGAAGGAAAATTTAGAAGAAGAAGAAACAGAAGTCGTGGCTCAAAAAAAGACTAAGAAAAAAGCCAAGAAAGAGTCTAAACTGCAGGAGGCAACTGAACATAATGCTGAGGTAGATGCGATTCAAAAAAAGAAGAAAAAGAAATCTTCGAAAACACAGGAGGCTACTGAAAGTGATAATGAAGATAGCATGGAGTTAAAAGATAAGGATGTAAGCTCTGATTCTGTTACCAAAGAAAATGAAACGAGTAACGATGATCAGGATGATTTAGATTTAGTTGATGACCGAACAATTTTTGTGGGAAATTGGCCTGTAAACAAGCTAAAAAAGCATTTAAAAGCGCTGTTTAAAGAGTATGGTTCAATCGATACAGTTCGATTTCGAAGTGTTCCGCTTAAAGATCCTCGAATTTCCAAACGGGTGTCTGCCATAACGAAACAATTTCATCCAGATAGGACTTCAGTAAATGCTTATGTTCGATTCGCCGACGTTGAATCAGCCAATAAGGCACTAGCAGCCAATGGATTACTCTACTGTGACCACCATTTACGAGTCACTTTATCAAATAAATGTAAATTTATCAAAAGTCATACCATCTTCATAGGCAACTTAAACTTCAGTAAGTTTCTTGAAATATTACAACCTTCAATCTGTAATCGTTTTTAATTTAGACGTGGAAGACGAGGAGCTGTGGAAGGTGTTTTCGGTTTGTGGGGAAATCGAGAGTGTTCGAATTCTTCGCGACGCCAAAACAGGAATGTCCCGGGGATGTGCTTACGTTAATTTCAAAAGTGACGACGGCGTCGAACTTGCTATGCAAATGCCGGAAACTTCAATCAAAGATCGAGTGATTCGAATCAAACGTCCCGAATCTAAACCCAACAAGTCCAAAGTCAAATCAGAAAACTTTCTTAATAAATTCAACAAACAAATATCGAAAAACATACCGAAGAAGTCACTGGAGAAAAATAAAAAAACGTTTCAGGGATCTGTAGGAGCTAAAAGAAATGTAAGAAGTTCGTTATTTTTCCATCAAATGCACAATGAAGTTTTCAGCTATTTTCTATACACTTTTTTTCTTGAGCATTTTTATTATGTTTACAATATAAAAGATACAAAATGTATAGGTCTATGTTAAATGATTTTATAACTTTTACTTAAACTCTAATATGATAATAGCATTTAAAGTTCTGGCCAAGGCTAAGAGACTTAAAACTTCTTTTAAAGATACATTACTATTAACACATAGGTTTAACATTGCACCAAATCAATATTTTTTTTCATCAATTAATCGTAAATTTTTGATTTTAGAACAAGAATTTTAAACGAGCGAAACGACCCAGGCCATCGTTTCAAGCGAAATCGAAAAAGAAGTTTAATAAAAGTGAAAATGTTGCAAAATAAATTTAAAAAAAATTAAAATTAATTTACTTTGTTATACAATGTTTATATTAATAAAGTATTTGCGTTAATTTCAATTTCTTAAGCTTATTTATTTCAAAAAATATAATTAAAGTTAAGGACCAATCAAAATAATTTATTTTGACAGTTCTAAGCTAGAATAGTTCCATATATTCAACTCAATAATCATTCTTACCCGTTTTTGGTTGAAGAATGATGGGAGATAATTATCTCAAAACAGTAGAGAAAGACCGAAAAACACTGGCTAAAGTTTGTACGGCGTGTATTCAATTGGATAATGCCACCAATGTGCATTATGTCAATTGATGTCAGTGTAACATGTTTACCTATTTTCAAATTTCTCTAAATTGTGTGAAAAAGTATACAAATTTAATTTATTAAAGAAATTTATCGTTTAATAATGTCTTCAGAAGATAGTGATTTCGATTCCTATTTTACGGATCCTCATCAACAGCTGAAGAACTTGAAAAATAAATTATCCAAAAATGAAAGTACAAAAGAAAAAATAATCGTCGAAGATCCAATAAGCGACGATATTGAAAACATGTTATCAAATATTCCAAACGATGATGACATCAGTGATGAAACAGATTCAATGCCTTTGTCGCTGAGAATATCTTCGACTAATCGTAGATCCTCATCCCGGAAACGTAGGAATCAATTTTCATCTTCGAGAAGAAGATCCAGAAAAGGTAACAAGAGTAGAAAAGTGGAGGATATAGTTCTTTTATCTGACGAAGAAAATATAAATAGTTCACCCATTATTTTATCCGACAACGAAAAATCCACCAATTTGGATAAGTCGACAAATTTTAAGTATTCAGTGCTTATTATGTGGGCATCGCAAGTCGATAGATGGTTTGATTTGGACGCAAATGAAACGTTTGAAACTCTTTTCAACCATTATTCCAAGCAAAATAACATCTCTAAAGATTTAATTGCGTTTTTCGTCAACGAAAATCAAATTGTTAAGCCGAGCGATACACCATTGAGTCTGGGAATATCTTCGGGTAGCATAATCGATGGCGGGTTGCTGAGCAAACCGTACTTGGACAATTATATCGCGGCTGTTCCCGAGAAAAACGAGTATACCATAAAATTAAAAATTCAATGTGAACATTTAAAACGACCGTTTTTTATACATATCGACCAGAACGATGAGTTTCGTGTACTTTTAAATAAATGTGCTCAAGAGTTAAGTGTTTCTTCGGATAAATTAAAATTAAATTTCGATGGAGATCCACTGTCGATGTCTGCGACGCCGATTACCATGGATTTTTCTGGAGGAGAATGTTTAGATTTATACCTGAAGAAGTAATTACTCTTTAAAACGCTCATAATTTTTATTTGAAACTAAAATCTAATAATTTAATCTGTTATGCATATCATTATAATCTCGTTATTTAGGTCTTGCAATTATTTTAATTTTATTTTAAAATTTAAATTAATTTTTATTTTCCTCAGATATTTAAGCTAAAAAATATATCTTAACACCATAAAAATGTTTCTTATGAATCTTAAATATAAAACAATGTTTTCTTTTGTAGATGAGATAACAAATTGCGAATAAAGATTTTAAGCAATTCTATGTAAAACACATGACAAAATAGAACTATATAAGAATTGAACATGATAAATATTTTTTTCAATTGGTCAAAAAAAATATTAAATTTTCTGCTTTGTCATAACTAAATTTTACTATAGAAGGAAATAAATCAAACTTATGTTGCCAAATATTTTAAGTAAATAATTGGGTAACATTCACGATGAGAAGACAATAACCACAATAATAATTATGTATAAATATTATAACAACCGAATCGTTTTAATTAGAATTTAACCCTTTTTCCTAGTACTCAATAGTTGAATAATACGAAATCATCATACGAAATCAAACGTTGTACCATGGACAAATAATAAATGTTTTACTTAGAAATAAAAATGTTTACAATTATTAATTTATCGAATAAAACACAATGGCATTTTTTGTTTGTGTTTTAATAAATCAGGTTCTGTTAAGAAATAGTATTAATATATGATTATATAAAATAATTATCAAATAATTACATAAAACAATAAAAAGACTGTTCAAAATTAATCATTTCCTGTTTGCAATAAAAACATTCAAATCCCGTTTGTAAATATTCTTCATTGCTAAAATTAAAATAAATAAAATATCGAGACGATTTACGTCATATCTAAAATCGAATTTAAACGAGGTTTGTATGGAAAGTTCATAAGTGAAGAAAAAGGTGTTATTCTATATTTAAGCCTATATCCTTGTGCTTGATACTGATTAGGTTTATTATTACCTTAGGATAGTAATTTCAATTTATACGTAATTTAGTTCCACTTCCTTAAAAATCCTTTTCTCTCAGAAAGAATATCCAAAAAGTATAATAATCTATTTGGATTTTTTGTTAATGAACTTTGCGTACAAAACTCATCTAAGTTAAAATTTTCTCATACCTCTAAAGCCTTTTTACTTTTTTTATACTCATTTAAAACGTATTTCGTATCCTCTTCCTCTTCTCCATCATCCGTATAAAGACTTTTCGACGATTTATTACTTTTAGACGATTTTGATGTTGACGTAGTCTTCGATGTTGTAGTCGAACTTTTATTCTCAGCCAACAATGGCTTCTCCTAAACATTTGCAAAATATTTCCTTTAAAAAACTGCTCAACATATAAATCTTAATACAAAAACCGTTTCATCTTTTTTCGTTTCCGTTACAAAAAACACTGAACTGATCCATTTAGGTCGTCTCCTCTTTTTCTGATTAGGACATTCGTTCCTTTGGCAGCAACAATTAGCCGTGCATTTTACGCATAAGCTCAGCATTAGCGTGATCGGAAAGAGGATGAAAAAGAAAATGTTTATAGCAAATTCTAAATAACTGTAAGGACATTGTTTAAGTAAAATAGCCGAGGAAAAGTGTTTTTCAAAAACTGTTAACATACAGTGGAACAACTCTTACGGATTTTGCTCGTGTATCAGGATGAATTGGCCATCCGGTAGAATCGTAAACAACCGTACGATTCATCAATTCACATTCTCTATACTGACTTATTTCATACGGATGTTTGGCCATTTGGTCGATTCCACAAATTCCGATCGGCTTAATACATATGCCTAACACTGCCTTAAGCAAACCTAAAATAATACAAATGTAGTAAGAAAATCGGGAATAAATAAATCCCCTTAATGAGTCAATCTTAGACTATAAACAATAGAGAATCCTACTTAATGATTTCCGACCATACATAAGATATATCATTAGAAATTTTTCAATTATGCTTTAGTAGATCATCATCTGGATTCTAGAGCAACGTAGTGCGTTACCTAAAAGCATTAGCATTAAGAAAATCCAGCCAAACGTAGCGAGAATCATAAACATTGTTGAATGGTGCTCGGCAAAGGAAGAAGCAAATTCCACACTAGGAGCATGGCCAGTAAAACCGGCTGCATTAAAATGTGCCTTCGTCATAGGATTACATGCCAATCCGTTTGCTGATCCCAAACATGCACATAAACAATAAAACAAACAAACACAACGATCCCAATGCTGAATTCGTATTCTTCTGATCGCCACTAATTGTCTTTTCTTGTTAATAACTTCAACTAAAAAAATTGTCAATTAAAAACGAATTTTTGTCCTCAAAATGATAAAATAAATACACTAAACAAACCTGAACAGTGAAATCTATCCAACGGCATTGGACCTTTGAGCCGCAACAGGAAGCAGACCTGGCGATTGGGAGCGATTACTTTCGGAGCAGCTTCGATATGATTCCATTCGGTAGGAACGGAAAGGGGGCAATCTGTAATTCGAGGTCCGAAACTTGACGAAACTAGACCATAATTTGTGATTTTTACGTAGATTTTGGTTTCAGTATGGCATGTACTATCAATATCAACCTCTGAAATTTGAGCCATTATTCTAAAAAAATATAAAAATATAGGGTTTTCTGTTTAAATTTTTGAAATTAGCAAGGTTCAATTTTTTTCAGGCTTGTTTAATAAAATTGTATCAAGTCCTAACTAAAGACACATAGTTCAAATAGCCACTATAACGGCTTTAAAAATTGAGGGTCCGAAACAAATTTTCAAGTCTCTAGCAAAGAAAAATGAATTAAAATTTTGATTTTCCATTAAAACGAAGACCCTATTGATGCCTAATAGAATCGCATTTCGTTGTATTTAAAGTGGCTAATCTCTGTCCGTAATACTTTCCGTTAGGATGGAGCCAAACGGGTTCTACACTAGTCTTCTATAAATTTATTATAAAATACCCAGATCTGACGATTTGATTATTGTCAGCATTCAATTCCACATCAATCACGCTTGTGAGTTTTCCATCGTATTCGAGTGCAAGGTACTTCATATTATTGGGACCGATTTGAATCGGATCGGACGGAACTCGACCAAAAAATTTCAAATAGTGACATCCTTTTTTACCCTGTTTGACAGCTTTCTGAAAATTTCAAAATATCCTCCCTGTATTATTCCCGAAAATTATGGTATTTTTTCTTACTTTATCGCGGTACCATAAATGCGCCGGTTGATTGTTTAGACAAGTTCCTGGAGGTTTATTGCAACGATTGGGTTGTGTTACGAATGCTTTGTAACTGACGCCAAGTTTATCGCATTCTTCTCCATCAGGAGTGATTTGTTCTGGAGAGACTATCAAATATTCTTCAGGTCCTCCTAAAAATGTATATTAGAGTTAAAAATCTCTAAAAAATATTTTGATTTCTGAGGGCTTTCCCTACAAGTTTCTTCGTTCTAGAAGAACTATTGCACCTTGTTCCCATTTTCTAAATCCACTAGACTCAGTACATATATCCGGGCCAATATCAAATCGTTGTGTTATATAAAGATTTTTTTTATTTTGCTTGGCACAAATCTATGTTAATTACGACAAATCGGGAATAATATCGTCCTTATAATTATATATTAGGTTGAAATAGAAAGGTTTTATTTCAAAAAAAAAGGGGCATTAATTGTTCCTCTACCTTCTGAATTTGGCTCCAGATAATGTAAGCAAAAGGAAAAAGCAGTTGCTCCATCCTTGGAAATTTCAGAAAAGTTTATTTTTGTTATTTATCATCAAGTTCATGAGTGCAATGATAGTCATATATACATAATTGAGTTTATAAAAGTTCCAATAATATCTATTTGTTGTTTGCCATAAAACACAAACCTTTTAATTGGGGATATAAATGTTCCAATTCCGGCGAAACTGGTTCTGGAATCAACAATCGCATCATTGAAGGATTTAAGTTAAACGGTCCCTGATTACATTTAGTTAATGAGTTATACACAAACGAAAACGTAGGAGCTTTATCTTTATATCGATTGTTTAAGGTTCCCAATCTAAAATTGCAAATAAACTAGCATAAAGATTTATAACTGAAATTTTCTTGGATATATTACTTAACCAAATGTCCTTTGGTTATGTCTTTCCAATGAGTCTTTCCATTACCGCGTGCTGTTTTTTGAAATAATTGGACTACTATCTTGTGTTCGACTATCGGTACCGACAGGGCATAAACTGCGTACCTAAAAGTGTTTAATTGAAAATTGATATTGAAAATATCACAGGAAAATTACCATAAATCGCTGAATCTGAGACAGTGCGTACTTTCATGGAAGCGGGTCGGATCGACGCCCGACGGCGTCGATCTATCGGTGCAATCTTGACCTCCTCGAGTTTGCAATCCACTCGAGAATATTTGTTTACGTCGTCGTACTCGTGGTAGCAATGAATCGGTCAAATTATTTGGTTCAAATTCGCCTAAAAACCGCTTCAACAATTCGATCGATTTTTGATTCATTTCTTCGTTGGTCAGTTCCTTATCGTGGAACGACGTATCCACATTGGCGGCGGTAATATTTTGGGGACATTTAGGTTTCGGAAGCTTTGGTTTATTTGCCGATGGAAACTTTTCCACTGAACTGTTCAAGTTCGGGTAGCTCGTATACTGACTTTTTTGGTCGGTTACGTTTCCCTTGCATTGGCCTGTCTTTTGCGGCGGATGCCATAGATTGGACAGACCAATGTTATCGTGGGCCATCTTGGTCGGCGTCGACGGCTGCCGTTGAGCATTTTTCAATGCGTCACATGAACAGCAGAAACCCTTTAAAAATTAAATTATTTTTATTACTAAAGTAATCATAGCTTACGAAATAAGTTTCACAAACCTTACTGTAAGGAATAATCTTTCCCTTATAGCGAATAATTCCGCAAGTTGGATTCTCGGAAAAGTCGTCACAGCCACGATAATGAGGACATTGCTTGTTTAAGACTTCTTCATAAGCTTCAGCATTGACAATCTGCAATTAATTATAATTTTTAGTAATAAAAATAATGTAATAATTGTAATTTATAGACAAACTTACGTTTAATAGTTTTAATTCATACAATTGCGTTAACTGTTGATGTCTTATTTTAAAAACATATGGATCTAAAAGTCGGCCTCGTTGCTTTGATATCATATCGTACACATGATCAACGACAATGAATTCATTTTTATTGTGGGTCTAAAAATAAAAATTAAACTGATTTTTGCTTTTTACTTACGAGGGGTGCATTAATGCCGTAAAAGAAAGTTTAAGTTCATCAATGCAAAAAGCCAGTTTCGGTTTATTTAAAGTGAATCTATACAGATTTAAATGGTACGAATTCCAATAGATTAAATTCTTACAAAAGGAATTACTTATCACCAAATTTAGTGACTCTATCCGTTGTCAACCCACTTACTTTTCCTTCTTTATTGATTTTAATTGTAAAAATCAATTTTTTATCACACTTATTTATTTCCGAATTGGAAACGGATTCATCTCTGTCGAACGCCAAGTAGGGCGGCAGAGGTGGTTTTGGTTGGGAATTTTTCGAAGATTGGACGTTTTCGTTATCGTCATTTTTGATACATTTAATCATAATGGCTCGAATTTCAATATGTGGTGTATGATTTTCCTCGGAAGCATTCTGACACTTTGTGTTATTGTCAACATTATTATCTTCCATTGCATTGTTAAACGGTAAAATCAAAAGCATCCCCAAAAGAATTGCTCTAATGAGCATTATATATCATATCGAGTAATAAAAATATAGAGTAACTGATTGGAAAAATTGTAGATAAATATTTTAAAAGTTGTCAACATCTGTAAAAGTTTTCTGGATCCGTTTCTGTGGATTTGGGGATGTCATGAGGACAAGCATCGGTCATTGGATCTGCGGTGTGGTATCTGTATAATGAGGAATTAATTGAATTAAGATTTGATTCAACGCTTGAATCGAGGCAGAAGAAAAAGAAGAATACCACATGTCCGAATTTTAAATGAGCGAACACTAATTCTAAATAAAACTTTGAACAAAATATTGAAACTTTGCCAACTAGTCCAGATCTATTTCGTACAGATCACGATTTAAGTTATAGATGTATGAGAGACAAAATGTTCCTCTGATTTCAAAATTATACTACATATATTATATAGATAGTAAAGACATTTAAAAGCAATTAAATAAATTTTTCTAGGTACTTATTTCTTCGTTCTACAGAACCAATCGTTTTATGATTAATTGTTCACAACAATTTGGACTTCCTTCTGTAAATGGTTGAAATTTGATTGTATAGATGAACTTTTCAGGATTTTCATGAAAAAGAGTAAATGTTTACACTGGTAAGGATTAGGGGTGAAACTCCTCTGAAAAAAAGAATTGTTTATTTAATAATGGCCTGACTTAGTCCCGAATAAAACTAAAAACCAAAACGAAAATGCAATATTACCAGATATGGACAAAGCTTCCCAATCCTCACCGGGGCTTCGCCCCTGGACCCCTTATTTATGATATATTATACTAAAATATTATAATATATTAAATATATTATATTTAGTATATTATAAAAACTATATTTTTCAGCTGGCATGTTGATAGCTGAGAATAAATATTATTTTCTGCCTAGTTCGTTTATTAGACAGAGGAGTTGCCTTTTCCGCGAATTGGACACTATTTTCGCCGATTTCATGTAATTCGGCGTAACATATACGCAAAATTGACAAATGAAGCCCTGGAAATGTGCGGTCTTTACGATAAGCTAACGAATCATTAAAGTCATCAAATATGTGAAGAATAGATAAAATCCATCGAGTCGCAATCCTGAAAGTATCGAAAAGAGTTAACGAAGAAAAAACTATTATCTATGTAGGGACTGGAAGAAATCCCAACTGGGTGGCCCACATTCTCAGAGGAAAAGGATTCATACTTGAAATCCTGGATTATTAAAAAGAAAAATTAACTATCCCGATTTAAAGAATCTTGTCTGATATATAGACGATACTGGACAGAACAATTCAACCACGCGGGAAACTAAACATAGCGTCAATAAGAAAACAACACATTTCTTTCAAAAAACTGAAAATTGTTAATATTATATCTATTAAAAATGTTCTTGGGAACTTGGACTCAAATAATAAGACGTTATTTTTAAAATTATCTCAACGCTTCGTTGGTATTTATTTCCAACTTCTTCAGGAGAACTAAAACATAATAAAAATGCATGTGTTCAAAGCCAAATTACACAAATTAATTTCCGCTGTTCAGTATAAAACTAAGATAACAATGTTTTTTGTGTAATTTGGCTTTGAACAAAATGCATTGTTATTATGTTTTAGTTCTCCTGAAGAAGTTGGAAATAAATACCAACGAAACGTTGAGATAATTTGAAAAATAATGTCTTATTATTTGAGTTCAAGTTCCCAAGAACATTATTAATTATTTACCACACCATGAATAAGAGCAACCAGGATTATATCTATTGACTACTGTACGACCATTTTTTACCGTTTATTTCTGTAAAATTTTTACCAGATTTGTAGAATTGTTCAATTTCGCTAACTAACGTGTTCGATGCTTTAAAGCGGACGCGACATTTTAAAATTAGCATTTTTTGGACTTGACTCAAGCACAAAGTCCGTCTTTAACAGCTCACCGAATTATTAGATTTCGAGAGTAAGGCACCAGTCACAGTTCATCCTTCCACAATGTTTTATTTAGTGATATAATTTTTTTTTTCTAAAAAAATAATTTTTGTAATTATGTGCCATAATGGCCAAGTATCACACGTCGATTCTAGTTTTACTCATATCCGTCAATTTCGTAATTAGTTTTCACATCAAGTTCGACCGACCAAAAAATCAACCTCATTCAAAATTCCACGATTTGTTCGACGATGACGATTCCAGAGAACAGACGGAATCTCCCCGAAGAACGTTGCTGCCTGTTAAGCCTGTGAAAGCGGTCAAAGCCTCGGTGAATAAAACGGCCGCGGCCGTCGAAGATGACGGCAAAGTGAAGGAAATTCTCGAAAAGTATTCCATGAAACGTGCATCTGCCAACAAAAGTGCCGAAGCTGATGTCAAACCCAAACTCAAAATTCCAAAACGTAACACTTCCGAAAAAGTTGAGTCGAGTGCTGATAAACCAAGTGTCGCGGAACTTCCGAAACCCAAACCGGAAACCAAACCACCGCCCGTTGCCAAACCTGCCAAAGTCGAAGAAAAGAAACCTGAAAAATCCGTTAAAGCTGAGCCACCGATAAAAAAGCCTGACAAACCCAAACCCGCACCGCCACCGCAAGAAAAACCCAAACCCAAGCCTCCGCCTCCAAAACCGCGAAAGCCTCGGGCCTACGATTTACTAAAAGCACGCTATTTTGAACGGTTCTACTATTCATTTCCAACATTTGCCCCAAATTACACGCGAATCGACAATTTAGAATGTCGGGTTCAAGGACAGATAGTGCGACGCCAGCTGAAAGCTGGGAAAGTTTGGGCCATGAAAAGTAAGTTTTTCATTTGGCGACAATTATTCGTTTTGCATTTCATTCATAACTTATTTAAAACTCACATATTTTGGATGCAACAATCAACTTTCATTGATGCTTTGCATTAACGTTTTTCTTTTTATTCTTACGTATACTTTGTGCTAAATTTAGCTGACACTTGACAAGTATATTTTAAAAGAATTTAACAAAATAACTTCATTTCAATATTTACTGTGGCTAAGTGTATTTATAGAAATCTATAATTCTTGAGTGTTTCACAATCTGGGAATCGATTTCGATTGGAATTGTAACGTAAAATGTTTGCTTTTCGGTCTTGCAACAGACAAATTTTCAAATGATTCCATTTTTTCTTCCAATTTAGTCCTGGATCTGGCAAGATCCTTCAGATATAATCCAGACTTTCGGGTATTCTTCTCTCATTTCTGAAATTCCTCATTCGAATTTAAAACACCAAAAAATAACTAAAATTAAGTAGAGCGAAAACAAATAAAGATATCAACTCAAATTTTGTATATTTTTTTTTAGCTGATATACCACTAAATTGTTATAGTTTCTATTTTTAAATAATTGATTTTTTGGTTGAATTATTTCAATTTTTTGAGTTATACTTACCCATGAGATTAATGTTAGTACTATAAGAAGAATTCTGGCTGTATTGATTTAAAATTAAAAGCACACAAAATTTCTGCACTTTATACACTTTGACGACTTTTCATGGAAATGTGTGGCACATAAAATCATAAAAAGGTTTTTTTTTTACTATTTTAAGCATATTTTGGTTTACAAAAAGATTTTTTTTTATATAATAAAGGGGCTTCCGAGTCTTTTGAGTAATTACTTCATTATTTAATTTGAAAAACGGCCGTAAATTTTGTTCTGTTGAAGTACAAACGATTTTTTGTGGATTCTTCCGGGTGCTGGTCTCTAGTTGATGGTACCGTTTGAATTTTCGTTTGTATTTCAATCGGAAATGGATTTTTCCGACAATTACTGATTTTCTTTGGAATATTTTCCAAATCCAACAGTGGTACAACCTAGATATTGTGTTGCAGAGGATTATACCGGAAAAATATTCGTTTTAACTCTAATGAATATGTGTAATTAGACTCTAATTACTTCATTGATGAAATTACAAAAACATTACACTAATAAAAACCGTCATTATTACCATTGGAATTGAGCTAGAAGGAATTTTTTTTCGGTACAATCCTCTACAACACAGTATCTAGGCTGTACTACTGTTGGAGTTGGAAAATATTCCAAAGAAAACCAGTAATTGTCGGAAAACTCCATTTTTTTTCGATGAAATACAAACCAAAAGTCAACCGGTACCATCAACTAGAGACCAGCACCCGGAAAAATCCGGAAACAAATTCGTTTGGACCTCAACAGAACAAAATTTACGGCCCTTTTTCAAATTTAACAATGAAGGAATTAGACTCTAATTAAATTTACAAAAACCATTATAACTATTGTTCGGATTGAAAAATCTAACAATGGGGGGCTATCGATTTTAAACAATTGAATATCTTTTTTTCGGTTGAGGTACAAATGAATTTTTTTTCGGTACAATCAAGTTCAAACAAAAAATATAGTTAAAATTTTAATTTGACAGAGGTAGACAAATATAGTAAATTGTGAACAACAGTAGAAAGGTGATTATTAACTTCAGCATTTTTGTCCTTTTTTTCAAAACATTGTAATTTTTTTGAACTATGGTAATAATGGAAATTTGTAACCATGATTGTTTGATTATAAACGTTGACGACTTTTCATGAAAATGTGTGGCACATAAAATCTTAAAAGATTTTTTTTTTTGATAGTTTTTTATGTATATATTAACACCCGACCTCAACAAATTAAAATTTTAAATGTTTTTAGATTGACTATTGTTTGTACTTGATTGTACCAAAAAAATTTTCGTTTATACCTCAACCGAAGAAAAGTTGTTCAATTTTTTGAAATCGATAGTCTCTAATTGTTAAATTTTCAAAATTTTTTACGGCTATAGATGAGCGTTGAAACGTAAAGGATTTTTGTATCAAAAATTTTTGGTTCTAACTTTAACCCAAAGTCCATTGTTGAATTTTATAACGCCTGTTATTTCTTTTAAACTGAAATACAAACAAATTATATTACAGTGCAATTTGGGTGATTATTCATAGAGGAATGTACCAAAAAAATTTTGGTTCCAACTCAATCCCAATGACGATTATTGTATGTATTATTAGACTCTAATTACTTCACTGATGAAATTATAAAAATATTACACTAACAAAAACCGTCATTATTGTCATTGGAATTGAGTTAGAAGGAATTTTTTTTCGGTACAATCCTCTGCAACACGATATCTAGGTTGTACCACTGTTGGATTTGGAAAATATTCCAAAGAAAATAAGTAATTGTCGGAAAATTCCCTTTTTGGGTGAAATATAAACGAAAATTCAACCGGTACCATCAAGTAGAGACCAGCACCCGGAAGAATCTGCAAACAAATTCGTTTGGACCTCAACGGAATAAAATTTACGGCCCTTTTTCAAATTTAACATTGATGGAACTAGGCTCTGATTACATTTACAAAAACTGTTATAACTATTTTTCGGGTTAAGTTTAGCCCATTTTTTTTCGGTACAATCAATGCTCATCTATAGCCGTTAAAATTTTTGAAAAATCTAACAATGGGGGGATATTAATTTTGAACAATTGAATAACTTTTTATCGGTTGAGGTACAAACGAATTTTTTTCGGTACAATCAAGTACAAACAAGTCAATTAAAAAATATATTTAAAATTTTAATTTGAAAAAGGTTTACAAATATAGTAAATTGTGAACAACAGTAGAAAGGTGATTATTAACTACAGCATTTTTGTCCATTTTTTCAAAATATTGTATTTTTTTTTTGAACTATGGTAACTATGGAACTATGGTAATAATGGAAAATTGAAACTATGATTGTTTGAAATAATTGAAAACAATCGTCAACGTTACAGGAAGACGTCACAAAATTTGCTAGACAACAAAAGTAAGTGCTACTTAAAAACGTATTTAGCATAACTAAAACAAAAATTTTAGTAAATGGCCAATGCGAATTCAACCCCGAAAAGCCGCAGTGGCTTTCGAATTAAATTGGATGACGAAATTCTTGAAATAACCCCGATATTTCGACTTTCGGAACCGTTTGAGATCATATCCAACGAGCCATCTTCAAACAATTGGACCCAATCGCAAGAAACGGGCAATTTTTTAACGGATATTTCAACGTCATCTATCTCTTCATTCGAAGACTTTAATTTCAAAAGCACATTTTTCAAATTGGATTCACTCGAAAGAAATTTTGAAAATTTGACCAAACACGAAAAGAAGATAGCTAATAACTTTCCCATTGTTGATGGTCCAAAGTATGTTACCATCGATCCTTTTCTTTTTCAACAAATGCAGGACGTCAAATTTCAACTTCCCAATAGGATTTTGAGTGATTTTTCGTTGATGAAGGGAAACTCGTTTCGAGTTTCGCTTGATAATCTTGGAAAATTGTCTTTTCCGTTCGTGAGAAATTCGGTGCAGAGTAAATTTTCAGTTGCTCAATACAAAACCGTTCAATTCGATGATTTCTTGATAAAACGCATTGTTGAACATTTGAAAATTGAATTAAAATACAGCCAAATTGTTGAAGATGACAAAAATATACCGTTTATCAAATCTGTTCCTGATTTGGACATATTACACGAGCATACAAATTTGAGTCACCGATTTTTGAAGAATGATTTTCATGGATTTCAAATACACTATGAGTATCATCTATGGCGATTGTTCGAAACTCTTTGGGGAAAATCAAACGATAGTTTAGATTCCCAACATTTTGCTAGTATAACTCGGCGCCAATATTTTTCAAAGTGGTTACAAGAACTTTTGGAATCTTACTACAGGTATAAACAAGTTCCGGAAAACATTCTTAACTTGATTGTTGCAGGAAAATTGAATCAAGCTTGTCACAGAGCGATGAGCCATAAACATCCAACTTTAGCTCTGCTAATCTCCCAAATGGCGTTGGATGATGCAAGTTTGCATTTTGTGCAAACATCTTTGCAAACTTGGATCGATTGTGGTTCCGATCAATTTGTTTCTCCAAGTCTTTTAGCCATTTTTGGACTTTTGGCTAAAAAAGTTTTAATCAGACGTTCGAATAATGATATTTTTGCCATTTGTAAAAACTTAAATTGGATTCAATGTTTGGGTATCTATAATTGGTGCATCACTCCGTACGAGGCCACTGTTTCTGATGTCGTCAAAGATTACACCGACGGATTTTTGCATATCGAAAATGAAATTCCATCTCCGGTTCCGATTTACCAATTGGAAAATATGGGAGAAGCAAATTTAATGTCGGAGACCTACGATTTGTTTTATCACCTGTTAAATTTGTACACCTGGAAAACGTATCCCTTAACGAAGATATTGAACTCCACAAGTTATTCCAAACAATTGTTAAACTACAGTCTCAGTTGGTTCGTCATGGAAAATTTAAAAAGACTCAACTATAATTTGATGAGGGAAAAAACCGAAATTTTGATTCTCACCCGTTTTGCCATGCAACTTGAACTAAATAACCAATGGCACTGGTCAGTTTTTATTCTCTTACATATACCAAATATTCATCTTCGGGAAAAATATGTCACTGAAACTATCCAACGTCACATTTCCCTAAACCAAACCCGAGACACAGAAGAAATCGAAAATTTTCTGGTGAAAACCCTAAAAATTCGTTACCCAGTCCTGGCAACAGCCAAGGGGTTGCTCGCCCAATTTCAAAACCAAACAACTCTAGCTTTTACCTATTTTCTAGTAAGCGACCAAAAGCAAACGGCTTCCAAACTATTCTGGAACCATGTTCTTCCTAAACAATTAGTAAACCGCAACTATTCTTATTTGCGGAAAATTATCCGGTACCTACAAAAAAACTATCCCTACGATGACAAATTAAACGTTATCCTGTTTTACATCCGGAAAATTGTTCCATTAGTCTCAATAATTTCCACCGAAATAAATGTTGAATATCTTGAGGAAAAGTTGAACACTGTTATTTCCGAGTTGGTGGAAACTTGTGGAAAAATTATTCAATTTGAAGCCAAAACCAACGAACAGATGCTTATGCTAAATTGTTTGTCAGAAGACATGTTTATGATACTTAAAATTTACATGGAAAAAATAAGCCAAAAAGAAGATAAAGCTGCGTTAACAATGGCCACATCTAATCTTCGTCTATCTCCGAATTTTGTGATGTTTGAAATACGAAATTTGTCGGATATTGTCTATGATGTTTTTAATTATAATTTTTAATTTCTTGAAAATAAAAAAAATCTGAAATTTGAGGATAGTTTGATTTTTTTTCTTAGTGGAGGGTGTGTATTGTCTACATGTACCTACAAAATGACTGATTTTTAATAGAACCCTAAAATTAGTCTGCCCATGCACCCTTAATTAAATGTCTTAACTAATTAAACATAACTTTACATACTTATTCCATACTATCATACAAAGTTTAACTTCATATTAAGTCATTACGACATACTTTTACAGGCACCACTTTTTGGATGCAAATTAATGCAAGGGTACATTATTTTTTTACTGTTTTTTGTTATTGTAGTGTTGGATTCAACTGCCAAATTACCTCCGGGAATACTACAAGGAAATCTCAATCAATTGGGTGACTACGACGAATGTCTAGACATCTCCACCAGACTATTAGTCAGTGAAAGTCGCCATAAAACTGTTAATATTCAAGGCAAATATTGTCTGGTTCATGTCGACATTGAAGCGGTTTCGGAAGATATGAAATTGCCGGTCAATCTAATGCAAGCCAGAGGATTTCTTAAGAGTAAATACGAAGATGTAAGTTGTAATGATACAAAGATTTTTTTCAATTTTTGAATCATTTAAGATCAATGTTTGGTTTAGCCTGGACATTTCATCCCACGATTTTCAACGTTACATTGGGGCGTATGTGTTCCAGCAGGATGCGACGCTGACGATGTTGAACAAATAATGCGGGATTCACTCCGTCCATATAACTATTCTAAATCAACTGGACTGTTATTTAAGGTTCATGCTACCGATGACGATTGTACCACGGCAACAGATTCAGCGTTTACGTGGTCTATTCCGACGATTTTAACAATGTAAATCATGACAAGATTTAATTTCTATGAGTATTGTTGTGGAAATAGTTAGGTTTAACCGGATAAAGCACATGAAAAGTGCATAAAAAGCTTACACTTTAGTCAAAACATATTTTTAAGTCTTTAAGAAGTTTCCTATGTTATTTATTATTGTGGTTCTTAATGGGGATGATATCATCACCCAGAGATGGTTGGAACTTTTTAAAGGGACAACAGAAACTACACTAATAGAAAAAGAGAATAATCTTAAGAAAGAGCTATAATATTGTTCCATTTTTTTGAAAACTGGTATTATAAACATATATAAAAGAAGAGGTTTTGTTCGCCAAGAAAAGGCTCATAAAAATATGGCTATACCTAAGGTTTATAAGAACCCGAAAATCTATCTTTAAGATTAAACCAATGATTTAGTTTTCTATGTTAGCTCTCGTATTTTCGTAGATACCCAGAAGGAAAATTAGATAAGAAAATATATCTTAGTTATTTTATACTTAATCACACGTTTTTTTAGAGGTTTGCTCACGACAATTGCCGTTATAGTGGTAGTAGCTACCATTAGAGATTATTGGCGAAATGTTGAGGATGATGGAACAGTCGAAAAGGCATTAATGTCGTTTTCACTAAAGCGAACCGTTTCCGATTTATTAAAGTCGGAATTTTCGGCGACAGAAATCACTTGTGTTTATGGTATTCGAGGAGTTTGTACCATTATGCTCTATTTGGCACATAAATTGATTCCAATCGGAGGAACACCCTATTCAAACCGAATTCAATTAACTACGGTATTTGGTTTTTTCAAAAAAATGAAATCGGAATGAACATTAATCTCATTTCAATTTTTAGTTGGCTAATGGAGAATGGAGTTCTCTGTTTCGTGGGTCCCTTATCTACACTGATTCGTTTTTATTGTTGAGTGGTCTACTCTCAGCGTACAATATGAGTCGAGATTTGGAAACGAAAAATACTGTTGACTGGTTTAATAGATTCGTTTCCCGTTTCTTACGGTAGTTAGATTTTATGTTTTTTTTCCGGTTAATTTTTCAAGTTGATGTTGGTACTGTTTTAGGCTGACTCCAGCGTTGGCTTGCACCGTACTATTTTATGCGTATATTTTTGAGTTTCTCGGCTCGGGGCCGTTGTGGAACTCCCAGGTCGGAACCAATGCAGACTTGTGTAAGGAGAACTTGTGGCGAAATTTGTTGTACATCCAAAATTTCTTTCCGTTTGAGGAAACGGTAGGTGTTGGCGTTGAAATTAGGTGTTGGAATTACATTTTTGGGTTTTAGTGTGGGACACATACACATCAATTGGCACTTGATATGCAACTTTCGTTGTTGGCTCCTATTTTGGTTTGGTTTCTGTATCGGCGGCCATTTATTGGAGTCATTTTGGTAACAGGATTGAACGCTTTGTCGGTCGGGCTTCGATTTTATTATACGTCGCAATATCAACTTTCTCTATTTATCTATCATGGCATTACGTAGGTATACTCTACATCGAAAATGAGACTCTTGAAATAATTTATAAAAATGGGTTTGATTTAATAGCAAAGAATGTGCTTGCTTTAAGCTTATCCAGATTTCCCTTACTCATCTCTCCCGAATATATTGTCGAAATATATTCAGGAGATCCTGAGGATATTTTTATGCGCCCTAAGAGAGGTGTATCTTCCCAGTCTATGGAAATTTATGAACAATTCCTTCTATTACAAATACATTCATTGTTATTAAACCAAAACCAAAGATTTGACCCAATATATATTTTTTTATTAATAATTTTTAGATTATCTCAATTATATCGAACGGCAAATAAATCATATGGAGTTTCCCTCCATCGAGCAACTCCATACATCGCTGGTGTATGTCTAGGAGTTTTACTCCGTCAAATTTCTAAGAGAGATTTCTATCTACCCAAAGTAATCACAATCTAAGTTAATTCAGAAGACTGAAGGATTCAAATATATTTTTCTAGTTTGTAGGCATTGCTGGTTGGTTGATGACAGCATATTTTACCGGTTGGGCCATTTACACTCCCAGCCATCAAGCTTTACGGACCTACGAATACAATGTGGTCGAAGCTGCTCAGTATGCATCGCTTGTTTCCGTAGCCTGGGCACTAAGTTTGTCATGGGTCATTTTCTATTGTTACGTCGAACCCGACAGCTTAATAAACCAAATTTTAAAATCCAAACCCCTCGTGTTCTTAAGTCGAATATCCTACTCAATTTATTTGACTCAATTCGTGGTATTTTTTTATAATCTTGGCGTTGCACGTACTTCCACCGAGTTCGATATTTACTCAGCGGTAAAGAAACAACTATTGAGGCTTACAATATCTTCGATTAAATATTTTTTTTTATATTTTTCCAGTTGAATATCTCTGAAATTATAGCGGTAATTACTTTAGCAACAATTGTAACTCTTACGTTGGATTTACCGATGCAACATGTGAAAACGCAATGGTTTTACCGAGTCCACGAGTCGTCAAGCGAAGAAGAAAATGAGGGAAATGGGGAAACGGGTGAAAATTTAGACAACGAAGAGGAACAAAAGGCTACGGAGGAGATTGATTCAAGTCATGTGGTCGAAGAGTCTGAAGAAGAAAACTTTTGGGGCGATCGAGCGGATGATTGATTTATTTTAAAATGTAAAAATTCTAAAAGTTATCAATAAATTTTATTTAAAGAAAATCGCCTAAAAAGCGTTTTAAAAATAAATGGATATTCATTTAATTATTTAAATCTACCTTCTTCAGAATGCTACTTTTATTATTAATAATTAAACGTAAATAGGCAACCTTTTCTTCCGAAGATAAAGGAGTTGAACTTGATTACAAAGTTTCTATCAAATCAGTAAAGCTGTCTTTAAATTGGAACCATAAGTAAAATCCGAATTAAATATTGGTTCAACTATTTAAATTAGACTTGTTGGTGACCTTTTTAATACTTTTTTTTTGGGCGAAACACTGAGATGTACCTAAATATTATCGTAATCGATGAACTTGTTCTTGAATTGTACGAAAGAATGCAGGTAGAAAGATATTTACGTTCAAATTATCAACCTTTGGTCCATAATGTCCAATATTATGAACAAGACTGAATAAATTCCAAACAGGTGTTAAATTGAAAAGAATTTTACCTGCTCTCAACTGGAGATAATAAATAATATAGTAATGAGAACAATGCATGTTCAAAGGTATCGTTTATGAAATCGGAAAGAGGTGTTAATGTCTTTATAATTGACAACAAATAATAAATGCCTCAAACCGGTTCACATTCCTTAAACGACATATTTAAAGCTGCCATTCTGTCGTACACCATTGGCCTTCAAGCTTTTGCTATGTTATTTTATATCACCAGTTGAGCATATACTTGAATTTTTTGTATATATACAATTAAATAATATTTTTAATGTTTTTTTACAAACTAAATTTCAAATTAGAGTTCATTAATTTCATTTCATGGTTTCTACAAATTTTTGCGAGACCCACATGTCTCAACTCATTTTTATATTATTTTTTTATTATTATTTTACTTCCAGTAGGCATTCTACAGAGATGCAAAGCACCTGTACGTAGAACTGGAATATTACATATTACAAATGTAATGTAGTGCAATGTACCATTGCATATATTTAAATCAGTTTAACAAAATTAAAAGTAACAAAGTTAAAAGTTACAAAGTTAAAAGATACAAAGTTAAAACAGAATTAGCAATAGAATAAATAAATACAATTTTAATTTAAAATTAAATAATGTCAGTGTTTAGTCATTAAAGGTATCCATTATGCGTATTAATATTATCCTCATTTTTTTTCGCCTAAAACTAAGTGTTTTAAGATGGTTGGGCAATTTATTAAAAAAATTTATCGCAATAAGATATGGATTTTTAGTGCTGATAGTTTTCTTAGTTTTAGGCAGCGTTAACAAATTAGACCTAGTTTGTTTATTCTTATATAATAGAATACATTTTATTTAAGAATAGTGATTTATTATACATTAGAGCATTTAATGAATATTTCGCACTTAAAAGTTTCAGATCATTAAACAATTTAATTAAAAATAATAATCATAATAATATTTAACTAAGGAAGTTAATTTAAAATTTTAAATTTGTCGCGTGATTTTTTTTCGCCACCATACGTTAGTGCCATCTACAACGTCATGCCAAGATGTCATATTGAACTGTCAAATAGTTAAAAATAACATTATCTGAAAAACTCAAATAAATACGAAAACGAGTTTCAATGTTAACACTTTTCTTTAAAGAAAAATAGTTTAAACCTATTTTTGCTGTCATGTTCACAATACAAGGAATTGGTGACGAAGTAATAGAATTTTTCTTGGTCCTTGGCTTAATTACAATAGGTATGATAAAATATTAAATAACATTAAGTCGTAGGCTTAATTTTTAATTAGTGGGTTTATGTGTTAAAGGCTTGATCGCTTGGTGGTCGACAAGTATCAATCACAGGCCACTGATACGAACGGTATTAATCTTTGAGCATCGCACAAGATCTCGGGTGACGACAAATAATAACAATAATAATAGTGTACCAACGAATCCTGAAGGTCCACGTAATGTTGTCGAGCCATTACCGAGCGAATCCAGTGAAGAACATGTACAAGTGGTCGAAACAGAGGATACGGAATCGGAGATTGTAGCAGAGCCAACGGCGGAAAGTAATGAGGAGATCGAGCAAAACGAAATTGTTGAAACCATGGATTCAGACGCGGCTGTTATACGTCAACGGCGCTTATCATTCTTCAGTAAGTCCTTTGCATGTTTTTATTACTATATTTGGATGAATGTAAGTGAACAAAATGTCAATTTGTTGACGAATCAGATTATTGGCGCACTTTTTTAAAGAATATGTTAATTTTTGTGGATAAAGATGGGTGCAGAAAATGCTTAGTTTCTGTATAAAACAATATATTACTAACGTTTACACACGCGATATATGTTTTGCTTTTTTTTTTTAGAAAAATCAAATGATCCTAAATCGGAGGACGAGCCCCACACTTCAACGGCTCAAAATCCCGAGCTAGCCGAATCTACGAAAGCTGAACCCACCAAATCTAGTCCTACGGAAAAAGATGATGATTTAATCCGCATCAAATTAAAATTCCTAAACGACAATATCAGAGCGGTTGAGGGCAAGAAACGTGAAAAGCTCGGCGACTTCAAAAGGTGAAAATCGAGCCAAATTGTAAAAAATGTAGACTAACTGGGTGTTTTCTTCATATATAGGCGCCACTTTGAAGTTGAAATATCCGAATGCAAACTCGTGCGTCTCATTTTCAATGGCCAGATTTTGCAACGGGACACCGACACATTGCAAAACTGTGGTTTATTTGACAATTGCGTCGTACATTGTTTGGTAATCCAACAGCAATCACGCTCAAATCCAGAATCGAGCGACGCGGGCGATCAAAATCGCTCGACACGAACTTCATTCTCGGTTCCTCCCAATATAAACACGGGTAGTCAAACCAGTCAAAGTAGCAATCAGTGGGATTTCGGCAACATGTTATTTGCATTAGTTACATTGTTGTTAACGGGAGCGTGGTATTTTCGATACGAATACGCTCAACTGTTCACAATAACAGCAACTGTATTGTTAGTGTGTTTAACTGGCGTATTTTCACTGCTCTTGATTGGTATAATATATCCCGACGCGCCTGTCGTTATCGAAACTCAAACAGCCGACAGTCCTCAAACTTCGTAAAATAAAATATATAAAAAGAGAACGTTCTTAATGTAAATATATCATTTAACTGTAATAGGAATCAAAATTTATCTTTCCGATTTATTGTTGGTCTCGTTAAAAAAAAATAATAAACGATAAGTGATCTATTTTTAATGCCTATTATATGCCTAAAATATTTTTGCTGTTATTTCACTTTTGTCATTGGTTTATTAATTTTAATATAATTTATTTCAACATTCTAGGGTCAATTATTGAATTCATTTGAATAAATTTTAAAACTCATTTGTATTTTCTCTGTTATATTATTAAATATTATTTTTTTGTTTATACATTTCTTTTTGTATGAAACTTTAGAAAATAGTTAAATAACGCTCCAAGCTTCTTCAAATGCTGAACAAAGTTTGGTACAAGTCAACGCTGCTGATAGAGGATAATTACTGATGGATATCGTGTCTTCTATGTAATCGACATTTATTTTTCCATGAGCCATGGCTCCTACAACTATTGCAATTGGTTCTTCATTGTCTGGAACAAGTTCACGAGCATTTTTTACCTGAAATCAAAAAATTTTTTTAATAAAATTGAAACTTATTTTGCTCGTCAATTTACTTTATTTGCCGAAAAAGACATGGCTATTTTTCGTATACCGACGGGTAAATGGTTGGTGACTGGATTTTTGATAACTTTTAACAATTTCATGGAACTATCGCTGGCACGAACAGCAAACTTGTGCAACAATTGAACTGAAATAAAAATAAAAAAATATTTGTGATAAGACGTTTAGGGAAAACTTGTTTATATGTATTATAGTAAATTTTCTTATGACACTAATCTCCGTATGGTACCTATTCAAACAAGACAATTGCAGTGCTCAGTTGTAATCATCTTAGGTGTTTATTTTTTTTCGAATATTGAATGGATGAAAACCTATCACAAATACCATAATCAAATGCGTTTAGTACTACGAAAAATACTACTGTAGTGTTGTCAAACTATTTATATATTTTTATTTACCTTTTGGGAATTTAAAATACGTATTTTTGCTAAGAACCGGTTTTATATTCACACGTTTGTTCAGGTAGTGTTAATTCGTTTTACATACGTAAGCTTATGTGCACGTTATGTGTCTAGTTAAGTATTACATATAAGCGTATGAATATAAACGAACCAACGACTACCTGAACAAAAAATATACATCTAAATCCGGTTTTGAGAATTATTGCGTATATCAAATACCATTAGTACGTATCACACTATATCTCACTAGTACGATAACAGACATATGTTATCATTCATTCGGCCAAAACAAATTCAACGTTCCTATAAATTAGAACTATTATTGCCTCGTTTGGGTAGGAATGATATATGGGTAATTCTCACGGAATATCGAAATTCTTGTCCTTTTAATTTTTACAAAAATTTAAGCGACCTATGATAGTATTTTTTTTTCTTGAAAAGAACATTATTTGAACTAATGGTATTGGTTACAATTTTTGAGTCATATGAATATTTCTATAGAATAATAAATAAATGGTACCCTGAAAATCATTCCCTCACTTATGCCCCAAGCTTAAGATTAGCATATTTTTGAACTTCTAAATCAAAAATTATTGGTGATGGCTTTTAAACTAGTCAAATTTGACTTATTTTTATTTCTTTGCTTATTTAATCACTGTCTATCCCTGTTTAAAAATGAGAACATTATTCATAACGACTTTAGCCAAAATTATTGCTGTAAGTACAATGCAGAGGTACAAGTAGTTCATTTTAACGGGATAGAATAACAAATAACACTTTATAGAGTAGTATTATATTTACGAAACAATGATACTGTTAGGGTCCAAACTTTTTACTCTATCAAACAATAACAGACCCAATTCATTGACGGTAGGGCCTATAGGAACCATTTTCGGATTTTCAAAATTATAAATATATATAATTATAATTCGTCTAAAATAAGTATATTCTGGGGACCAAGGGTCGATTTAAGATTTAATGGGGGGGCACGTACCCCCCACGGTATGTTTGTGTACTGTGGAGATTCCATCACAGTCCATATTTAGAAGCAAATCAAATTATTAGAGTTGTAAAATATATGAATAAAATAACAGAAACATTAGTGAAACTCTTGTGTATTTCTGGCTGGAATTGCGAATTTTGTTCATTGCATTCCTTTTACGCATTTGCAAATGAAAAATGATATTGTGCCCCCCCCCTCCAGAAAAAAATCCTGAATCCGCCCTTGCTGGGGACCACTATATTTGTAAAATCTAGTTACACAAATACTACAGAATTGATAAATAAAATAATTTCGGAATTTTATGAGAATTACCTATATACTATAAATAATATTTGTTATTCAGGTAGTATATGTATTAGTAAAAACTAGGAGCCGATTCTAGAAATTATTTTTTTTCGGAAGAATTGATTTTCGCGTAAAACTGGAATCAATTTCATCATTCGTCATTTTCTGTTGTTTTAACTTTATCGCTAAAATCTAGACCATTTTATAGAAAAAAAGCTATGACACTAGACTTTGGATTTTCGTTAAAATTTTAGAAGCGAGATAAAATACTCAGTGAAATCACCTGGGTATTATAAAGATTTGTATATGTTATTTATATTCTCAGTACAAGCAATATTTGCATTTTAAAGGTGAATCTTAAAATCAAGAGTGAATAGCTGGACTGAATTAGATTAGATTTCGGCTACAATTTCAAGTATTATAGCTTATGGACTTATTTAAATGCAATTTCGTGTAACTGAGGCTTGGTATATGAGGTTCCAATAATAAATTTCCTAAGAATTTAATATAATATTTTCATGCATAAGATGTTTGAAGCCTGGAGTTCTAATAAATGTTGACGCTTCCTACGATAGTCTCGCTATAATACATAAATTAGCTCCAAGTATTTCAAAATCTTCCGGTTTCTCAGTCCTACTTAAAATACATTGACTTTCAACACAAATTCGTACCCATTAAACCCGAAAACCGCTTAAACGTTCGTGGTATTCGCGTTTGTGGATTCACTTCAATCAAAACATTTTTCTCGGTATGAATATAAACTTGTAATAAACCAGCCCTGTTCAACGGACTGTCCAGCAACATCAACAAACACTGGTGCGTAATATCAGGCCGACACGCGCCCACATCTCGGTTATTTTTGCGTAAAATGTTTGCATGATCATCACAGTTGAGTAAATCAAACGAATTTCCAGCCTAAAACCAAATAGAATTAATAAAAATGCATTTATGTTCACCTCAATCTCTTGGCTACTTTAACACTTTCAAGCTGAGCTTGTTCCAGGATAATTATCAATCGTTTCTCTTGATTTTTGATGTGAGCCGTCACTAAATGCTTGGGAACTGGATCAAACTCGTGGTCATCGTCTTTTTTCTCCGAAAATTTTCGTTTTTTACCCATTTTTGTGGTCACTAAATAGCGTACATGTGTTTTTAAACTTGATGGAATAAGCACATGTTTAAGCGGTCCACACTTTTGATTTTTTGTGAATATTTGACGCCTTTTTGTAGTGTAAACAACGAGCAAAGATATTAAAATCGTTCAACAGAAAGAGATAAAAAACAATTGGGCGAGTGCAAGTGAACCTCATTTTGTTTCATTGTCAAAAACGAAACATTGCGCTTGCGCTTGCATCACAAATGATTCTTTTTAAATTAAACAAAAAACTTAATCTTTTATTAATTGTTTTAATTTGATTTAAACAATAACTTTGTAATTTCCTTAAACAATTCTTTAATGTCTTCTTATCACATTATTCTAAAGCTTTAAATTAAATTGCTTAAGTTCTTCTGGCTCTTTAACAGCGCTCATATACAAACAAAGATAAGGAATTGATAAATACAACGATAAAAAAGGGACAAACTATACTTATTGTATCCTTGATTCATGGAATTTTTAGAATGCTTTTCTAATTTTTATTTGTTTTAAACTTTTATTTTTCTATATTTTTTGCAACGAATTATTCTTCTTTTAAATATATAAAGAAAAAAAAGTCTATTTAACTTATTTTTAATTTAAAAACAGCGAAATATTTAATTCTCTTGGTCATTTTTAGCTTGCGCGTCTCCAAATTTAAAAAATCGCGCTTTTCAACCTTGAATTTTTCTACTGGAAATATAGCGTTTTTATTGCGAATAGAGATAGGAAAAAAACAAAATATCAACTCTTTCCAACAATTTTTAAATGCCGATTGATAAATTCACTGTAAAAGTAAATTGTTTCCTAAATTTCAATTTCAGTTTTCCAATTCGGAACATTCCGAACTTATTCTCAAGCAATATGGCTTCCTGTTTATGTGATATCGGTTGAATTTTTTTCTTTTTAAAATAAACTACCCGATATTTGTTTGCATTTATTCCAAATTTTCACGCTAGATCTAGCATTTAATCACGGACAAACAAAGCAACTCCCAAATCCAAACGTAAATATTAAATAAATGCATTGTATTTTTGGTTATATTTGGCGGTTATTATGTGAATTTAGTAGTGTTTTTATTCAGTATCGAAATTTAATGGCCGCAGTTGCAGCAGAATGTTATTTTGTAGCTGAGCCGATTTGCATTACCAGCCACTACTAGTCTTCAAAAATCGGTAATTTTACGTTTTTCTAAAGTCTAAGATTTGTGTCTTTTCATTAAAATCAAGTGTGTGTTGGTATATTTTTTCTGCGGATGTAAGATTCAGACCACTAGGCAGGGTGTGAACCAATGTCGAATAGTATTTTTGATGATTTCATTTGATTTTTCAATAAAATGTACTTATTTTATTGTACCATTGATTTGTAAATCTTAAATAACATTATTTTCTTAATTTTAAAGTAAGCATTTTATTTAATGGCATTTGGTTAAGGTCGATATCAATTGCTAATGTCCACTTCATTACTATTAAAAATGCATTTACTGATATTTTATTGAATATTCTTAAGCCTATTTTACATAAACAACCATATAAACAATTGCCGGCTTCGGTACTAACTTAAGTTGAAAGTCCTATGTAGGCTTTGCTTACTTTACTTTCATTGACAAGTCAAAGGATTCCACATATTCTTGCTTTTACATATACAAGAATTACATTCATTAGGGGATTTAGGGGAAAAAGAAAGGGGCTTACCCCCCACAAAAAGCATCAAGATCTAACAGGCAATTTACGACCTATCGAAGTTGAAGAATTCGCGAAAGTTATCCGAGGCGGTTTTCTATGCGTTGAGTAAATTACGTTTTTGTTCTCCATTTTGATAAAATTTACCTTCAAATGGATCAAACCCTTCTCAAACTAAAATCCTGTACTTGCTACTGGTTACTATAGGCCTTTACCTTAGATATCGATTTAGTGGAAAACATATCATATGCTTTACTTAACTGGACATAATTAGTTACATTTTCTGGTTTCGGAGCCAATGTTTGATTTTAACTTCGACTCCAGCTCCAACTCCGGGCTAAATTATTATTCTACCATATTAAACACTAATTTAAATGCAATTTTATAACATTGAAACTTGGCTAAATAAATGAGATTCCAAAACTTTTTTTTTCAATATTTGGTGTACTGTATTAAACACAAGTGCATAATTAAGACCTAGAGCTACTATAATTTTTGATGGTTCGACCAAAATGAATATTTTAGCTCCAACTCCTTTAAAATCATCTAGTTCCATGGTTTTGAGCTTCGATTCCCCAGCCTCGGTATTAACTATTAGTTAGGACTTTTTTTAAAAAAGGTGTACGTTTTTTAACACCAAATCTTTAGTTGTAAAAGCATATATTTTTCTTTGGGCAATTATTTTAAAGTTTAGTTTTTATAACAAATGGCTTAATGAGCTTTGCTTTGACAAGTTACGGAAAGTACTAGTAACGACAAGTACAACAAAAGTACCATTAAGTCAATTGTATTTCTTTTGAGTTATTTACGAAACTAAAGCAAAGAAAGCCTACAGTGGGCCTTCATCTTTAAATATGGGTAAAGTATATACTTTCTTTACAATTTTGGTGGAATTGTATATGTTACATACTTCTTCGATTCCATGGTAAATCTATCTATGCCCTTTAGGCGAGTGTGGTCAGTTTTGAATTCCCTTGATTTTCCATTTTACGCACATTTTTTTACGAAAAACAACTGTTTTTTAGGCTATTATCCAATCGTCCATATTTGAATGCTCCACATAAAAATGGATACCTCACTCCACCATATTACAAGCTGTGTTGTCCCGATTGTAAACTGCAGTAGTCGGATGGGCGGTAAGACCAACATTAAACTAAAGGAATCGGATGAGCTTGTCGTGCCCGATTCAACCACTCCGCCAGAAAAGGAACGTATAAACTTTGAGGTCGGCGAAGACGTTCTATTAAAACACAAAGATGGACGATATTTTTTGGGGACAATTGTCGACATTGATTTTGCACGTGAACGATGCTTTCTACGCTTCGGAGACAACACGCAAAGTTGGTCGAGCGTCAAAGACTTGACGAAATTAAGCCGTCCCGACGAGGACCACATGTGCGTTGTCTGCAAGAAATCGGCGCCGAAAGACAAGCACGAAATTACCATTTGTGATAAGTGTGGACGAGGATATCATAGCAAATGTCATCAGCCACACATCTCCGAAGACACTATCAGTAACGGTTCGTTATTCCTCTAGGCCTATTCCAGAATAAACATTCTAACTTGTTTTTGTTTCTAGGAGACTCGTGGGTGTGTAAAAAATGTGATGATAGCTGCATAGTTACTAGAAGTGGCAAGGATTTGAGTGCTCGGAAAAAAGAGTCGGCACCAACGATTAGAAAATTGTCGGCGACAACTACGCAGATTCCTCAAAAAAAATTGCCTGTCAGCAAAAGTGAATTGCCCTATGAGGTAAATTTAATGTTATAAACATATCGTTTAAAGTACTCTAATTATAACAAAATTTGCAGCCTGATATACTAAATTGGGACAGCTACCACCGGGTTAACATGGAGCAAATCTACTGCTACTGTGGCCAAGCGGGCGAATGGTTTACTCAAATGTTGCAATGTGGACGTTGCAAACAATGGTTTCACGAGAAATGTGTTCGCTGTTTAAAATATCCATTGTATTGTGGTGATAGGTTTGTGTTTTAAATATTATTTGAAGCATTCGGGTTGTAAACTTATTTAGGAATAACATGACGTAAAAGGAAGCAAACTTTTATGCATATAAAATTGTAAATCTCTGCGATAGAAACCGGGAATTGAGGATCCACTAATACATAGTAAAAATGATAGAAAAACGTACATTTTTGAAGGACTAATAGTACCTCGATTGGTGGCTCGAATCGCCATCTTAAGATTTTATGTATTATGATTTTAGTAAAATTATCCAAGATATAATTATAAATTTTAAAGATAGGGAGATGAAATATCATAACTACAATTTTAGGGGCTTTTCTTACGAGTTCTACTTGTGCTTTAAAAGGGCTATAGTACCTCAATGTTATTCTTGGCTGCAATTGATTCACTATGACTAGCTCCTAGTTGACTAGTTAGGGGGACTATAAGCCAGAGCTAAGCAATCAAATAGGACCTGAAAGGCAATATATTATTTTTGTACGAAATAACAATTAAAATAATTCATTTAATTATTTCTCCCTTATGGCTCTTTTTAACTACAAAGCAACCGCACGCCCGTCAAAACATATTAAATTTAAATTCTTTGCTTCTATTTTTCATGGTTTCTAAAAAATAATACACCCGAACGCCAAATTCAATTGAAAAAAAAAATAATATAATTACCGTAATTTTAGATTCTACGTTTTTGTGTGTTCAACCTGTAATGATGGGAAGGAGTTTTTACGAAGACTTGAAATGAAATGGGTGGACTTGGTTCACCTAATGTTATTCAATCTCACTGCCTTTAACGCCAAGAAGTATTACGATTTAGATACGGTTATTATTCCCTACGTAAACGATAATTGGCACGCTTTACAACTACCACCAAAGGTTTGTGTTTCAACTGAAATTGATTGTTGGATTTAACCGAGATTTGTTGTAGATTAATGATACGTCGAAATCAGAACGTCGTCAAACAATCCTAACAATTCTAACAAGTAATAGAAACCGATTTAAGTGTGGTCGGGAAATTAAAAAGCGAACGACTATTTGGGGATTGCGTGTTCGTTTGCCACCTCCGGCACCTTGCGTTACGTTGCCGTCAGAAGGACCAGTAACTGAAGACGAGCTCAAAGAACGATGGCATGGCAATCGTAGATTGCAATTCTTACCACAAATTGAGTAAGTTCTGTCTTATCAAATGTAAAGTTGTTAATTTCTTTAACGAGTTAACTAGTTTGTTATTATTGTGAATAGCAATAAAGCGAGGCGGTAGTTTTTGTTGAAGTTTAAACATCAACAATGGGGAGTGGTTACTTACAAATAAGCCATCAGGATATTTTAATTTTCTAGAACTTTTAAGCGTAATTTAATGATTGGTTTATTTTTTTAAGGAAATCCGAAGATGTTAAAACTCCGGGGTCCAATATGGTCGTACCGGTGGATACAACAATGCTCGATTTGATGATGGGCACCAACTACTTTGCGCAATCCGATTCTGAGTCTTTGTGTTCCAGTCCCGAGACGGACGATAAAATTGGCACCGAATCAAGTTTCGAGTCAACCATGGCTCAGACGCGATCTTCCTTCGAAGGTGGTGGCTTTGTGAAACGAAGTGTTCCTTTTCCCGAAACATATAATGAAAATCTGCGGCGCAAGAAAACTATTAGTGGTAAACGTGAAAAGACTCTGTTGCGACGTCAAAAACGAAAATTTTGTATAAAGAAAAACGATACGGAAAAAAAATTCACTCGAAAGTTACGATATAGACCATCGCATGTATTAGTGAATGAATCGAATGAAGATGATTCAGTTGTGAACAAAAGTGATGTTAGCTTTCCACCTACGCCTCCGACGTCTGTGTCGGCTCCGCCGACGCCGCCGGCCACCAGCTCCAACGTTCCTCAATCAGCCCTGTCGGAAGTCTCTTCCGATGGAATTTCCAACACGGAACCAAAATTCCGGCCGATTTGTGATCCATTTTCGATAGAATCAAGCCAATCGTCGAATTTAATCAAATCAAACATTTGTAAGAACTCCGACTTTGATGTGTCGCACACAAATATTTCTTTGGAGTCCAACACGCCTTGTGATACATCCGGTGATGAAACATCTTCAAAAAGTACCTTAGATCTCATTATTCCACCTCCGAAAGATTTCAAGGGTAAAAACAACCCGTTTCACAATTTACCGAAAGACGCGACAAACAAACGAGAAAAAAGTCCTGAAATTACCTCAACCAAAAGCGTATCACTGCCTCTATCTCTAAATCCTGTCATTCCTGTAGTGAGAACACTAAAGCGTCAATTGAGCGAAAAAGACATTTTTATCGGACCAAATGGTGAAGTGAAACGTCGTAGATTTCGACGAAATCGGAACGCGTTACTTCACGCCCAAACTGTTGTTAGTAAAACCGCGGCCGTTGTTCCAGCGCGAAATTTACGCTCGAACGTTCAGCCGATAGCGAATTGCGTTGATTATGCATTGAATGGACGGCGATTGCGGCAACGGCAAGATAAGGCCGCCGAGGCGGCCAGCACCTCCACGAGCAAAGCTAGCAGCAGTGTTCCTAGCAGTCCGGTGAAATCGGAGACCAACCTCGACGATTTGAAAAGTTCGGTTAACATTTATTTCGGTGCGGTCAACCGAATAGCGTCCGGTGAAAAGTTCACGGTTCGAGCCAGTCGTATTGGTCCTGAAGGTAAATTACAATATTTGATTGAATGGGAAGGACATGATCAATCGGTTTCTTGACATTGCTATTTGTAATTTAAAAAAAAACACTTATGTGGTTGAAGCCTTTTTTAAAAAAAAGCATAATTTACATCACGTATACGATGTAATTTTATGTCGTGAGTTTTAGTTTTTATTATGTTTCTATTATCAATATTTCTGTACATTTTTACTAGGATATTGAAAATATTTTCACAATTATTTTAAACACAAGGGACAGAGAATGGAGTTAAGAAGTAAGTGAAAAGCCCCAAAAAGAAAATTGCAGTACTTTTATTTTGCAATTTCTTTTGATCCCTGCTGCGTTTTAATGTTAAACAAAAAAATACGAGAGAATGGAAAATATTCAAGGAGGAATTTAAACACAATTTTTTATGCCTTTTTCAGCACAAATATATTAACTTTTAGTACGTAAAAGCTTTTGTAAAATTTGAACTTAACTATGATAGCGCTTTTAGCAGCTATCATTGACGTCACTGTTTTAAAGTACAATGAATAATGTAAGCTCTGCAAAATGTAGAGCTCTTATCAAATACCTAATATCCAATTAGAATTGGAAAATGAATTAAAATCAGTGTACATAATGAAGAGCTTAACGTATTATCATTAAGAGTATTCAATTAGTATCGTCGAAGATCCTTAAAAGGTTGAATACCCAAATTCACTTGAATTATTGATGATTTTTTATGAATAATTTCCATTCTCGTATATTTTTCTTGAAAATTAAATATGTAACCCATTGCCTTTAACACAAAGGATTTAAGCTTATGGGAAAGTACCTCAAGTAATTTTCAAAATTGCAGCGTTTAGTAAAACTTGCTTAGCTTTTAACTTACAATTAAAGCTCTAGCTGTAAGTCGGCGTCTTCAATTGATTGATTAAATATTTAGCGAAAATTTACCAATTTCATTTGGGTGTCGGATTTTTTTTCAATACTACCAAAAGCTAAGAATCACAAGAACAGGTTCGATCGAATCAAAAAAATAATAATACGCAGATTCAAAATTTAATTATCGGTTCTCTTTTTGTATTTATTTGAAAGTTTCGATTTTTGGAAACGATATAAGTCTAGTCATTGTGAAGAGAGGATCTTTCTATTCGTTTAATTCCCAAAAAAAATAAAATAAAAATAAAATAGTTACGATTTCTAAGTGTGAAAAAAGTTTGTTCCTTTTTGTGGGAAAATTAAGAATCTCAATGAAACGATTATCCTTTTGACTTGATCACTTTGTTCTTGGAGAATTCGAGAGGAAAACTTTCAGCAGTTTGAATTAGGCAGGGCAAGTGGGATTTTTATGGGGCGTGGGACCAGAATCTACTTCCAAATCCTTTGCTTCCAGGAATTATGTCATCTAAACGTACCTTGTGCCAGCTTTTGGTATTAAGTGCAATTTGGATCAAGAAACACTTTTGAAAATCGCAAGATTGAAAATAAATCAAATTACAAAACTTTCAAGGCAATAATCCAACGGGGTAACAAATAAAATAAGAACTTTTGGGATGCTTAATTAATTATCATTGTCATTGTTATAATTTAGGATTCTTATTTCAATTTATACCGATTTGCCCTTAGTTAAACTGCTTTTGGTTTCCTCTCGATAAATGAAAGATAAATCATTGATTTATTTTTTTATGTTTTAATTTTTATTAATTCTTATTTGATAAGTAGTCTACATTATTAATTGAAATAAGGCTGAAACGTATAAAATTTTTGCTGGTATTTAATCAACGTATGATGTAACGGGATGATTATGTAAGTATATTATATACATGTGAAAGAAGGGAAAAATTACAAGTTAACTTGTATTTATGTTGTAAAAGTAATTATTATTAACTAGAGATGAGCAATAGTTTGGCTATAACTTGGTAATTCAATGCATATTTTTTTTACTAATATAAATAACACAGCAATAATTCAATGTGCTAGCACAGTTTTGAGTCAACACTTAAGTGCAACTTTAAAGGTTTTATCGAAAGTAGTTGGTTTTTTTGATTACAACTTTCGGATGGAATGGGCAGTGCCCATTGTTCAATCTACAAATGAGTTATAACTCATTGACTCATCTCTATTATTAACCAATTTACTTATGAGTTAAGTTACACGTGTTTTAAATATATATGTTAGTTAATTTAAATTCAATTTTGGAACTGATTTGATAATTTAAGATATATAACTATTACAATTTATTATTATTATTATTATTTATTAAAATAATCGGAATTGTTATCATTAGTAACATTAAAATTACGACTGAATTATTAAATCAAGATTTAATGATTAGGAGAGAAGATAAGAACAGCTCTTATACTGCCCTATAAGCCACACGTTATATTATTATTCCGAGTTTCTACAGAGTTGATATTTGGGTGAGAATACTACTGTCATACAATCGGTACCCGACTAATATTAGATGGTATTCTCGCGTATATCACAACTGTGTGGAAAATCGGGTTTATTATTATTATGTTGTTTTGAAAATTTGCATTTTGTATGTATATTTATATTGATTGGTTTAATGGAACAAATATTTGCCAATATTTAGGAAATGTTCTTGTATTAATAATGTATAACTCTTGTCGGATAGTCCAACTGTTCAACTTAGGCTAATTTTGAATTCTGGGCCTTTTGGTGGACTGTTTGGTTTGAAATGAAGAAGTAATTGGAATGGGAACGTTTTATATGATTAAAAAATTGTTTATACGAAAAAAAATGAATTAAACGGTCAGTGGATGGATAGTATTGATCGATTTGGATGAAAAATGGTTGATTTATGGCGCTTACGCAAAATGGCTAAACTAATGAATTAAATCATTTCTGATTGGACTTTTTTGGTCTTTGTAATATAGATATCGATTAAGACAATTTTGTGCTTTTATTCTTTTGCAAAACGTTAGTTAGGTTTCATTCTTTGGGCATTTTAATAATTATGTTTAATTGCTGCTGTGAAATTTATGTTTTTTTTTTCGTAATTATATTCTGTTTTTTTTTTTAGATGTTAAAATGGTAGAGAGAAGAAATGAAGTCTTTGGAGACTTGACAAACTAATTTTTCACCATAACACAGGGTACTTAAAACATTTTTTTATTGATTGAAAAGCGAAACAACGAAATATATACAAATTTTTCAAACGACTCATATTTTTGCTTGTAAAACTAATATTTAAGTGTCTACTCATTTTTTAACTCTACTGCCATTAATTTTTTTACTGTAAATAGATACACGACTTGTCGCTAATGTGTAAAGGAAGGACGATTACAAACTTGCTCTACTCTTTTTTTTTTTTATTATTTTTAAAGCCAAATTCCAATGACTGATGTGAGAACTAGTCGACGGAATAGGTTTAATTTCTTTTCTAGCGAATAAATTATGTCGAACATTCCTGTTGAATCATCAAAAGAAGAAAAACAATGTTTGAGGAGATGATTTTTTGATGTTTTTAATATTCCAAAAATTAATGAAAAGGTGAAGATAAAATTAATGTGTAGAATATGTTAAGGTTTTTTCAAAAAAAAAAAATCCAACTCGAGTAAAACTGTATATTTACAATTATGTAATAAATAAAAAATGAAAAATAAAATGAATGTAATTTCTTTTTGATTTTTTTGAGTTATTTGCGAATGGGAAGTTGAATGCGGTATGGTTTTCGGCGAGATTTCACGTCGACGATTAGTTGAGCCTGACGTTTTAGGTATCCGCGGGACGGAACTTCTTCCTCGTCGTCGGAACCTAAAGACATAAAGAAAGATTGGTTGAAATTAATTTAAAGTAAAATCTATGAAATTTTCATGGAAATATTAGATCTAAATCCAACTCCATCGTTCATTGGAAGTCTAGGACCCTTGAACTGTAATTCCAGTTTTTTCCACTTTAGTAAATTGTAGAATCAACCCTTTCCTTTTAACGCTTAGACTACATTCGTAAACTTTGTACACTAAATTTTGAATCACTTACCTATTTTCTGTTTTATTTCTGGTCAGAGACCTTTTATAAAGCACTTTGGAAAGATGAAGGTTTTAAGTGTCATATTTTTCAATTTGTACTTAACAAAGAAGAAAATTTGCCTTAGATATTTTATGGACGACCCGTAAGTTCTTGGTAGTTTGCAAATAATCTATTTTCGTTGGACGAAGTCATATTTTTTAGGTAACATAGAAACTAATTATTTAGATTTTAGTAAACCCAGCAGACTTTGTGGAAATATTAGACGTTCAACCTAAATCCAACTCCATTGTTAATTGGAAGTCTAGAACCCTTGAACTGTAGTTCCACTTTAGTAAATTGTAGAAGTGATCCTTTATTTTAACGCTTAGACTAGATTCGTAAACTTTGTACACTAAATTTTGAATCACTTACCTATTTTCTGTTTTATTTTTGGCCAGAGATCTTTTATAAAGCACTTTGGAAAGATGAAGGTTTTAAGTTTCATATTTCTCAATTTTGCCCTAGATAATTTATGAACGACCCTTAAGTTCTTGGTAGCTTACAAATAATGTATTTTTGCTGGACGAAGACGTAGAAACTATTTAGATTTTAGTAAACTCAGCAGAATTGACAAGATTTTTTGTATGATTTGGATATCCGTTCATGTTTAACACTTTAAATGAACCTCAATCAGACTTTACTAGTTTGAAAGTACTAGAGATTAGGATTACCAGGAATCGTCGGAGGTGGTGGAGTTGTAATCGGCATTCCCGTCATTGGAAGCGGCGATTTTGATGTCAAAACTGTATACGAAGGTGGACATGCAATTGTGTCTTTCATCATTGGCTGAACCGAAGAGTATTCTTGATTGGGCTCCATTTCATCAAGAACGCTATCCTGTTCGGGCTCTTCAGTTTGAGAATACAGCATGAGGAGTCGATCGGAAAAGAGTTGCAAAAGATCCAAAGTGGTTTCCGAGCTAGCTACAGGTTCTTCGACGGCTTCGCCTGTTTCCGAATCGTGGATACACCGAAGAGTCACGCAAAGATCGCGTAAGCTGGCACTGATGGTATTCAATGCTTTGTAGTTGGTTTCAATTTTGTCTTGATGTTGCTGAAGACGGATTTTCTGCTCGTCAATTTCGGAAATCGTACGTTTTACATTTTCATCGTGCCTAGAGAACCAGAAACGAATACATTTTTTAATAAAAGAAAGAAATTTTAAGGAAACCATACTCGTCTTTATCCTTATTTTCCGTAAATTTAAACAATTCCAATTCGTCCAGCATTCGTAATTTCTTTTTTTCCAATTTAACTTTGCTGTCTTCGGCCATTTTTCGCAGTCGGGAAAGTCTTTCTAGCGTTTCTCGTTGGTCTTTGAATCGTTCTAAGACTTCAGTGATGGTAAGTGCACCTGGAATAACAAGTTTATGATTTGATTTATTCGGTCGTGGGTGAAGTTGTAGTAGGTACCGGTGGCTTCTTTGAGTTTTTCGAATGATGCTTCCATGGCGGCGTTTTCTTCGGCGAAGTTATCCTCTTCGTTTTCGCTGTCGCCGTGGTCGGACGCTTCGCTAGGGGGGCGCGCCGGGGCGCGCGTCGATTGTTGAATAATACGACGCTCCATTTGCACCAGCTGCTGGTGGCGGGCGTTGACGCGACGCCGGCATTCAATGATTTGTTCTTCGCGAAGTTTACTCGTGGTCAAAGCCTCTTGTTGTTCGTGTTCCAACGTGCGAAGAACATCATCTCGCATCGCTAAGGCCTCCTTATTGATTTTCTTCACCGAAAAAAAATCGGTGAATATTTTAAACTTAAAAAACGCAAAGAAATACCTTAAGTTGTTTAATCTCTTTTTCTTGTTGTTTCGTGGATTCCTCGAGTTGTTTGAGGACATTTTCAAATCGGACACTATCAGAAGTTAGACTATCCTTGATCAAGCGGTATTTTCGGCGGATTAATTTGGCCTCGTTGCATTGTATTTCCATGCGATGAATTTCGGTTTCCAAAGCTGTGGCTTTCTGGGGTTTATCAAAATGTGCAAATTAAAGAAAAAGATGTAGAAATGTTTTAATGGTTTTCCATACTTTGCTGGTCGTACTTTCTGGAAGTGCTGGCTTTTCTGCCAGTGAATTTTCTTCCGGAACTTTTGAGAGTAAATCTTCATATCTTTTTATTAACAACTTCAATTGGTCGTCTTTCTAAAAGAGAAAATAATTTGAAATTTAATTGATATGTAATTAGTGTTGCCTTTAGAAAATCTAAGGTCCTAGAATGAATTGGTTGGTAACTTTTTGTCACTGTAATACTAGTAAGCGTCTTGAGGCTACTGTGTCCATGGTAAATCTGGTCCTACATAAAATCATACTTTTTTAGTTTCGTATCGAAAAATGTCGAGCTTTTTCCGCAAGTCGATGACTTTGAAGTCGAGATTTTCGAGTGTTTTTTCTTGGCTTCGGTCTGAGACATAGGGCAGGCCTTCGGCCATTTGCAATGGTAAGTCTTTGTCGTCGATGGTACCACGAGCTTGTTTCAAGGCAAATAAAAGCTCGGCGATTTCGCGCTTTAGCCGCAAAATTGTATCGGCATTGGCTTTCCGCTCAGTATCGCAAGCCTCGAACAGTGCTTTACGTTGGCCCTCTACGAAAATTATCCCATTAAAATATAATCCTCGACCTGGATTCTTTTTGAGAAAAGTTACCTGAAAGTTGGATTTTCTTTTTGATCTCGAAGATTTCTTTGTTGACACGGGATAGTGAGTTGTCGGGCTCTTCGCCCGTTTTGCACACGTGGACGCTTTTGGGCGCATTTTCCACGTCGTTTTTTTCGGAGAGATCCATTGGAAGTTATCCCTGATTTAAATAAGATTTTCAATAGAAAAAGAAGAGTTAATGAGATTTTGAAGATTAAAACGGTAAGTTGGGTAAGTTTCTTGATCCTTTATCAAATAATCTAATAGATTTTGATGGAAAGAAATTTATTTTGAACAATTAATCTATATGAAATAATGTTATCTTGAAACCAATCTTCAACTAAATCATCATGAGAAACAATTAATATAAAAGCCGTTGGACGTTGTCAATGATGTCGCGCATCTTGAGCGTCATTTTGGGCTCTATAATTATCATCGCGGCCCATATAATTACCACATTTGCTGCTTAAAAGGGAAACCTTTACACTAATGACGATGCTTTTAAGTTCTTTTTTTCTAGTTCGGGTCAAAATTCTCAAATTTTCTCTTCCTGCCATTCAGATGGGAAATTGTGGCAGTCCACAAATGATACTAAAATTAAATCATAATTCAGTCTAACGTCAATGAAGTTTTAATTGTTCAACGAAAATTAAACCCCTAAGGGAATTCTTTTGAGAAAAAAAAAGCGAGGCATTAAATTCTTTCACAGAATAATTAAAAATAATTCACTTAATATCTTAATCATTGGTAAATGAAACTAATAATTTCAACTATAACTGAACATTTTTTTAGATTAAGGAAAAGTTAAAACTTCAGAAACATTATTAATACTAATGATCTCCATCGTAAGACGTGTACAAGTCGAAAATTTCTCATGATACTTTTGGAAAGTAAAACTTGGCTATTTTTGCTGATAAATTAATGAAAAAAAATGTAGTATTAATAATTATTATATATTTTAAAAGATGAAAGATATAATTAATATTTCCTTTGTTTGGAAATTAAGATTGTACTTATAACCGTTAATTATTTTTTTTTTACTTAAATTAAAGATGTTTGTTCTAAATTTTTGCAATTTATAAATTCTATGAAATCTCGAAATATATTTTTAACAATACACATACTTGGGATATTGTTATTCACATGATAAAAAAAAATGTGCATGAAATTATGTAAATCGGGAAGAAATATAAATGTGTTATGTAAAAGTATTGCATTTAATTAGCATAAAAATGATTGTTTTAATTAATTATTGTATATACCTACCGACTTGAATATGTGAGTATAATGGTCTTGGATTTTGTAATTAGACACAACAGTTGCAACTAATCAATCCGAAGTGTTAAGCTGGGAAAATTACTTGCTAGTATAAGGTTGGGTAAATATTGATGCAATTGGGCGAGGGTTATTGATTTAATAAAGAGTGGTAGTTGCTAGTAACCATTACATAATTCTTCTGGAATTTTTCAGGAGATATCTCCAACAAATTGTTCCTCAGCTTTAAGGATTAGAATATTTTATATACAATAAGTTTACATATTTAAGAAGCATCCAAAGACGGAAAATCAATTAAGGAAATTAAAGAGAAGAAGAATCTTGAAATCAATCTTGCATCAATTGAAAAATTGATGCTTTAAACTCCAGAAGGAGTCGCTAGAATGTTAGGTGTGGAATGTAGCATTGTATAAATTGGACACCTGAACATGTTGGAAAAGAAAAAAGCGCATATAGAGTTTCAAATGTGGAAGTATTAAAAAGAATCAACGAAGTATGAATCGTAAGAATTGCCAATTTGATGGATCACATTTTGGGAGGAAAAGGACTCATATTGGGATTTTTCTTCCATAAAACGGAAGATGAATTGAAATCTTGAACTTATTACAACGAGGAGTGAACCATCCCAATTTAAAGAATCTTGCCAGGGATAGAGGAAGTTGGAAGGATGAATTCAACCCCACGGGAAACTTACTATTAAGAACTAAATAAAAAAAGCAGTAGGAAATTTCGTTAAATAGGAAACTTTAATCTTTGGCAGATTGTGGAAAAGATAGACATGGAAATAAAGTACATAATGAAATGTTAATATAAATATTAATTATATTTTAGTTACTACAGCTATTTCCTTTGCCCAAACTACCAGGTAAAGTGCATAAGACCAAGGACATAGTCAACACTTGGTTAATTGAAGGATAATTTAAAAAAATATATATCACAATGTATATAAATAAAGAAAAATATGTTCCATAGGGGCACCTTTGTCTAAATGAAGATTCATAGTGATTGCACAATTCCCAGAGGATATGAAACCATTCCAACCAAAGTTAATTAGGACCAAATTTAATACTGTAGGCACTTATCGGCTGGGTCGATAGTGTAGGCCAGGTTTTCTAAAAAAAAGGGGATTTATGAAAAATAAAGTTTAATATCATAGCGTTTTGGTATTTAGCGTTATTGAAAAAATGAATGATGGGGGACCCGAACTGGCGAGGGCTGCAGGCTACTGAGTAAATTAGCCCCTGAAGTGGATTCTGGATCCACTTTGCCCAACCGGATGGATTTATCCTAACTAAATCCAGATACATTACAATAAATAAATCGCACAGTATTTCTACAAGAAAACATAAAACCTAGTATTGGTTCCTTTCATAAGAATAAATCAACATATTAATCCATACTTCTCCCCAGAAAAACTTCAGAACAATCAGAACATTACTTTGATATTGGTGAACTAGTTAATTACAACATTTCGGTCAATTTGATCGTTTTAAGATTCGCTTGTTTAGAAGATTTGGTGACGAAATCTACAACACTAATTCGGGGCCTGGATAGACTCTGGTCTGCTGGAATTACCAAATAAAATCCTGGAGCAAATAATAAGGAGAAAAATTCTTAAGGTCTAGGAAAAATATTTGAAAAGACACCATGCAAAAGTTTTAAACTAAGGAAAGAAGGAAATCAAAAATATATATTCTGAGAAAACATCTCCAGACTATGAGGATAAATACTGGAGTAAGTATAGTGCATGCAGGAAATGTATAGAAAGAGAAGATACTTTCCCTCGTTTTATTTCGCAGCCCGGTCTTCACTTCTTAGGGCATGAGCTGAGAATTGTGGAAACCATCCACAGAGACCCAATAGACCGTTTCCTTAAATTTATCGCAGAAGCCAGTAAGACCAACTGGAACTAGAAACAGTGCTGGAGGTAAGTAGTCCTTCTAGGACACAGCGCAGAGGAACTTCTAAAAGTGGCACTCCAGAAATTAGAAGAAGTTGAAGAAATTGGTAATTGATCTTCAAATTATACTAAATGTTGTAAAGATTCCGCAAATTTAAAGCAAGGACCTGAACATTTTGGTTTTAATATTTAAGTATTATATATTTGCAAAAATATTTCAATAAATAAATAAGAAAATGGTTAATGGTTTATCTTTTGCTGTTAATCCTCTAATTGACTGTTTCCTTAAATTTATCGCAGAAGCCTGTAAAACCAACTGGAACTAGAAATAGTGCTGGAGGTAAGTAGTCCTTCTAGGACACAGCGCAGAGGAACTTCCAAAAGTGGCACCTCACAAATTAGAAGAAATTGGTGATTAATCTTCATATTGTACTAAATGTGGTAATGATTCCGCAAATTTAAAGCAAGGACCTGAACATTTTGGTTTTAATGTTTAAGTATTATATAATTGGTAAAATATTTCAACAGTTTTTTTTTTCTTTTTAATTAGTAATCAGTTTGTACAAACTATGAGCTAATATGATGTCTTGACTGGAGACCTTCAGCTCCAAATGACTTGATGAAGAAGTTCCCAGTGGAACATTTTCCTGCTACTTTGATGTCAGCTCTTATGGAGTCAATAAATAAATAAGAAAATGGTTTATATTTTGCTGTTATTCACTATTTGTTAACTGTAAATATTGAATATTTAAGGAATAAAGATTTTATTTTATATGCAATTAAGTTTTATTTATTTCAAAATTACATAGACTGATTACATTAATATGAGGCTGGAAAAAAAATAAAACGTAAAGAAAAATAATTTTACATAAATACTTGACGTCAAAAACTAAAATATTTCATTGAAAATCCTAAATTGTAATTTTTTACAGATATTTGATAATTTTAAATAAGTTATCCTTTAGCGGCTTAAGTTAGTGTTCTCTGATTGGTCGAAAGTTTTGCTCGAGTGTGTTCATCGCGCGCAACAAAGCAGTTCCTCCAATTTTCTCACGGCTATTTTCGACCAAAGATCACAAACTACCTCGAAAAATTCTTTGAAATTGAAATTTCATTATGAAAAATCAAAGTTTTTTGACTTTTTATGGTCGGGTTAATTCAATATTGGGTCTAAATTGTTGGTAAATAAGTTAGATCCACGGCGGATGAATGTTACCGGCCATGTTTGTTTAGGGACACACTTTCACCAATGAATGAACAAAGTGCTTTGCGTCTTCAGATGTTACTCGACTGCCGTTGAGGTCGTGTGTCGTATGTTTCGCGTGTGTGGCGTTACAAATGTATTGTGAATTTGTACATAATTTTAAATAAAATTGTTTATATTTGCCGTGTGAAACGGACTAAACAAAGTGTAAACTATATGAAAATGCGGTGAATATACGGAATACAGTGTTGCGCGTTTTGAAAATTCAGTGTTTTTGAAAATTGTATTGTGTGCATTGTATATGTAGTATTAGTTTTGTATTATATATAAGTAATATCTGTTGTGTTGTACAGTTGAAATAAATGTGAATTTCGTTTCCCATGTGGGAAGTTAGTATAAAATGTGGATTACAGACAGTAGATGGGATTACAACTGGATTACTTTAGCGATATTTTTGGTCGTTGCATCTTGGATACATACAGCAACAGGTATTTTCACGTTTTTCCGACCAACATTCTTACAGGTGGCGGCTTAACGCGGCTACATTAACGAACCCCCAAACGTCGCTAAAATCAAGCACACTTTGTTCACAGAAATTTCAATGCTAGACATTCATTTTTCTTAATAGTTTACGTTAAAAAAATACGTTTAAGTTAATCAAAGTAGGCTTAGAAAAAATCAAGCGGCAATTTTTGAGGGAAATAATGGCGCACAGTACCTACATTCAAAAATCTTGCAATTCCCTAAAGTATTTTAATCGTAAAAGCTCGATTTATATTTCATAAAATCATCGCAAAATAAATATAAATATTTACAGTATTTAATAAATTAGTCCCAACAGTTTTCATATACTTTGTCTTTATGGTTAGTAGGCAAATTGCGGGGATTCAATTTTCATTTTAATTAAGTTGTTCATAACTTTACCAAAGCTTATTTATTTAATTCAAGTTGGCGTTGGAAACCTAGCGGCAATTTTTGAAATTTGGGAAATGCCATGTTTTGATTGTATCAATGGCGGATGTTGTTTGACAATGGAATTTTAAAGCCTTAAAACCTTTGTATGTAAATAGTTTTATTACAGTCCACTTTGCTACTAAAAATATATCCAAATTTTATTAGTCGACTTGTTTTATATTTATTATAATAAGATCTTTATGTACTTTAGGGTACCAAAGATATGAGGGTTTATATTCAACTCCTATTGCGCAATTCCCAACTCCTATTTTAACTTACCTTTATCATAAAGGTTTGGTTGTAATCATAGTAATATTACACAAAGTAAAGTAAATTTAATACTTCAGCTGGATTGAAATGTATTCAACAATTAAACAAGAATCAAATCGCCAAATTTGCTATTTTATATAAGTTACCTAAAGTTATTGAATGATAGCAGAGTGCATATTTTATTTGGGACTTTATCTGGATGAATTTAATTTTATTTAGCGACCTCTAGATAAAGTTTATTTAGACTCGATTTATGCAAATCGTAAACTTACTAAGACTTAATCGAATAATTAAAGATAATTTGATTTAAGTTAAACTACTGATATGATTATTTTATAGTTTTTATAATAATAATTAATTTGCTTCATACGTTTTTTGCCAACCTTATCCAAAAAATCCTGGCTAAAGTCACCTTGTTCTGGATAAAATCCTAAATTTAATATCCTCTCAGACTTATCTATTTAGTAACCAAATTTCCATATAACAACATTATTATTATTATTTCCTCAAGCAATTGTATAAGCTAGCTTGACTACGGAATATGTGGATGATTATTTTATTCCCCTTTGCATTTATTATTGAAGTATTTAATCATCTTTTTGTATAAAGTTTTGGCTTCTATAATTTTCCTCTTACTAAACGGTTTGATTGATTTATATATATATTAGACTGACTCAAAAAAAAATTATGATTTTTTTTTCTTAATTATATCGAAAATATTGTTGGAAATGACAAAAAAAATCTTGTGAAAGTTTAAGCTCTTAATATTAATATTAAGAGGTGCCGCATCGCAAATTTCGATTTTCCATTTAAATAACATGGGAACAATATTCTCTTGCACTTTGGAATTTTATAGCTCACGTTGGTGACAATATTTCGGAATGACCAACGTATATTCTTGTAGAAAATTGAACGATCTACAAAAAAGGTTTCGTACAAGTTTTTGATATATTTATTCCTTCAAAAGTTATTCGAGGTCAAAGTTGAAGTAAAAATAAATTTTAATATTTTTTCCAATTTTTTGACGCAACCATCAATTTTATGAGAAAATTTTATAGGACATTTTTTGTAGAGCACTTTTTTTCCTATACTTTATCTCTATAAGAGTTTTTGATATTTTGCACAGGTCCTAAGTTATTTAATTAAAATAAAAATGTTAAAAATATAACAATTCAGGGAATATTATTAATTTAAAACAATAAAATTACGAATATTTTCAGTTGAATGCAAATAATATGTTGTTGAAACATTAAAATCCCACCCCTTAGCATCCCTTGCTGTACCTACTATAGTTTACCTTCAAGATACATATATTTTTTCAATTATGCTTTGAGAAAAATTGCTATACCTCTGAAATATTTTTACTATTGATTCTATTTTGAGTAATATTTTTCCTTTGTAAAAGTTTTATGGTATATTAACCACAGTTTTGCAGTAAAAAAAGAATACAATGAGTAACGAACCCATGCTCTTTTACATGGACAGCAAATACGTTAACCACTGCGCCAATAAGGTATTCAGGAATTATAATGTTTGTAATAGTACACAAATAATTGTATTTCAAAGCCACTACGTTATTGATAGACAAATTTTATCATCGTTTTTCACATATATGGCCCAATTGCAAATCTAAACAATCCAGGGTCCCACTTAAAAATGCATAGAAAATTTCAGCAGAATAGGTCCAGCGGTTTAAGAGTTCAACCCTGTACATGTTCAGTAGAAATATATATACAAAGATGATCACCTGGATGATTTTACTCATAGTTGAACCCAATAGGTGGCACTGTTGTTGAGATCCACATTTCAGACTTTAAGTAGTTTTTACATAAATATTTTATTAAATAATAAGCATTTCACTCATATCTATAGCGGTTTTATAGGAATAGAGCATCCGTAAGTGAAAAATGTGCAAGGGGGGAAAGGCAAAAAGAGCCATCTAATTTTTATAAAATTACTGAAACTAAATTTTTTTATGCCAGCAAAGTTAAACAGTAGTTGCAAGCATAAGTTATTATATAACTACATGAAAATAAAATTGCCACTTTTAAAAATTTTATTTGATGAATTTAGATTGTGCATTTATCTGTTCATGTTTTATCTAATTTTTTTCCACTCAAACAGATTGGTACCCGTTTTGTATGTATCTATTATTGTATTTAATCTAATTGTTGATATAAGAATTCAATCAAACACTTGTTGACATTTTATACTGAAACATAATTATTTTCATCGATAAATTAGAGTTATTTGTCCAAAATTTGTACTGTAGTTCAAAATTGACCAAAAGGTCGTTTTGACATTTGTTTAAATATAATTTGCCACTTATTTGAGCTTTTTTAATCGCTACCAGATGGCAATTGATGACAAAAATTGATTGTTACCTTGGAAACCATTGAAATAACAAGAAAATTAAACATTGATAAATATTTTACTTAAACTTAGATTTTGATATAACCGACCTTAAAGTATAATAGCCTTATTTTAACCGAACTATCTTTATTTATAAATAACAGGGAATTGAGATAATAGCTAATTGGTAAAGCTAAATGAATTTTTTTGATTTTTCTAATAGTTTTTTAATGGTTCCCAACAGGGGGCGATATTATTTTTTGGTGAATGCTGGAACTTGTTCAGGAAGCACTAGTGGTTCCATAAACTAAACAAATACTGCAAAGGACCAATGTATTGTTCCTTTCTTATTAGGAAATTGATAAAGAATTTTTAAGTTCCGAACCATTTTTCATCAATTCTCACATCTATAGTAGGGTGATTTTTTTTTTGACTTTGTTTGGTCCCATCGTGAAATTTTGTTGAAAATACCAAAAAAAAAATTATCTGAAAGTTTGAGTCCTTAATATTAATTTTAAGTCCTCGACCAAAACGTGTAAAGATTTCCCATTGAAAATACACGGAAACTCTGATTTTTTATTTTTAAATTTCTATATCTCAGCGGCATTTCATGGGATCGTTTTTACCGAAGATGGTTTTTCCTCAGAATTAAACGCTCTACAAAAGTGCCCATTGCGACAAAGTCGTAACTCACACCGGTGAGGTAGTACGGGCCACTGAACCTGATTTTTCCATAAAATTCGCGTTTTTTTTTTGCATTTATCTCGTAAATAACAAGAGGTACGGAAAAATTATAAATGAAAAACTTGTAGAGAATTTGATTTCCTACAAAAAAGTTCCTGTAGACCAAATCGCGAAGATCAATATTAAACGAGATATTAAGCCTTGAATTTTATGGAAAAATCAGGTTCAGTGGCCCGTACTACCTCACCGGTGTGAGTTACGACTTTGTCGCAATGGGCACTTTTGTAGAGCGTTTAATTCTGAGAAAAAACCATCTTCAGTAAAAGCGATCCCATGAAATGCCGCTGAGATATAGAAATTTAAAAATAAAAAATCAGAGTTTCCGTGTATTTTCAATGGGAAATCTTTACACGTCTTGGTCGAGGACTTAAAATTAATATTAAGGGCTCAAACTTTCAGAGAATTTTTTTTTTGGTATTTCCAACAAAATTTCACGAAGGGACCAAAAAAAAAATCATCCTTATCTATAGGTTTTAAAGGAGCAACTTTTCAAATTGAAATTTTTTTATCCAAGTAACTTAGATGGCCAATTTCTTTTCGGAAATCAACTCCGAAAATAAAACATCTTATTTGATTAGTGTTTTTCATTTTATAATCACCCACTTGTTGTTTTAATCTTGAAACTATAACAATTCGTAGTTATCTAAATTAATCTATGCCAATTTCATTTATCAATTCATAAATATTTCATCAGACTTTACAATCAGTTCTTATCTATCCAATTACCAGAATTACATCCTGAATGTAATACGATCAAATTAAGTTCGAATATTATCATAAAGTTAGGACAAAGATATCGAAGCTTTGATTTACAGGGCATTGTACACTGTGTGCATCTGATTAATTTCACAGGTTATTATTCCGCAATTGAATGTGGAGAATTATTGAGTGAAAACTACAATGCTTGTAATGTTAGATTCATAAAATTTTCTGGCTAATAATGAGAAATTCAGCTAAAACTTGGTTGTATTCAATGCGAAAAATTATTAGCTCGTTAACCCACGTTTACGTGTGACAAAGAATTGCATCGTTTGACTTTTAATTAAAAATCGCCTCATTATCGATTTCGTGCACTTTTCATTAATGTGTGTTCGATAACAGTTGCATTAATTAACTCTGCATCAAATTATTGGTAGTAGTGAAAAGCAGTAAAATAATCACACTACCGTCGGCCTATGATTTTATGTTGGATACTTTTATTGGGAAAATGTCAACTTTTCTATTTCTCACGGTTAAGGCAAAGTGTTGCATGTTGAGAATGATTTCCACAAGTAGTTCCACATGGTTTCGATTGGAAATAGTTTGTATACTAGTTGGGTAAAAAAAAACAACAAGCAAACAGGATATATTAAAAACTAATAAAAATCGTTTGCTTTGATTGCCTCGATTTTTTTCATATCGTATTACAATTAAGTCTAATTTGAGCCTTTTTACAATTTACGATTTAATTATAGAGGAATCGAAAGAACTTCCTCTAATAAATTTCTAGCGGTTGTTGGTTTTCGAAGATTTGCGCATGGAATTGAAGCAATGTTTAGCGTCAATCGGAAGCGAATTAGGAGCAAGAAATAATTTACAAATTGATTTTAACTTGAAATTTCGGTTCTTGATCATTTTCTTAATGTCAACGATTTTCTTCAAAAATCTTCATTAGGTACCAAGGTTTTCAACGACCTAAAACAAATTGAAACCAAAGAAAATTTTCGATTCGGATAAACCCAATTGGAAGGGTTTTTAATTTATTTAATGATTCCTAGACATCTTGTGAATAAATGATTACCATTTTCTTCCCTTTTTTCTTTTGGAAAATTAGTTGTTCTTACAGTTTTAGTACATCCCAAGAGTCGAATCTAAATCTTAAATCTTTTTCGGTAAATTTCAATTTTTGAATGAAACTTAACTTTCAAATTAAATAGATAATAAAATTCAGATCTCAGCTTTTATTAAATAAGAAGACAATTCAGGTTGTTTAAGATCGTTTTTTTTTAATTTAATTTTTTTTTTTTGATTCAAGAAGCCTGATGAAGTTACGATGCGTAACGAAACGTAGCTAATTTGAATATTGAAAAAAATTAAATAAAAAAAAAATCTTAAACAACCTGAATTGTCTTCTTATTTCAAATTAAACTGAATCCCAAATTGTGTTTCTAATACTTTCTTCTACTCATTCTCTCTTTAAAAGGTTACGTGGGTTTCGCGGCTACAAAAAAATCGATTTTTTTTGCCTTATTAATTTCTACAACATCTCTAGAATATTGTCCCAAACTTTCAAGTTGATCCAAGTAATAGTTTCGGAGATACAACCTTGGGAAGCTCAGGAACCCGCCGGTATCACAATGCAGCTGTTCATCTATTGTCGCGTTTTTTTTTCGGAACTTTTCAAAATTTCTCGAGAACTACTCAACCGATTTTGATGAAATTTTACTAAGGCCTTCAAGATACAATTAACAAGAACTTGGACGTTGGATTTTATTTTCAACTACAACTATTTAAAAAAAATAGAGCAAATTTCTCCGAAATTTGCATTTTCATGTTAGAATGTTTACCAAAATTACATTCTTCACTTTTTTTTCTTTCGTCCAAGTTCTAGTTTATTGTCTTAACCATATATGGTTTTCCTTTATTTTCACGGATGATCCTGTCATGAGTTCTGTTGATAATGCGGAAATACCTTTTTTCCGAAGGATCACCGAAAATGACATCACAATGGCGAAGTTTTAAATATTTTTCTACGAAAAAATCTGAAATTCTTTGTCAAATATGTTTGTTTAAGACAATAAAGTTTAATTAAAATATTTCATTTTTATATGGGAAAAAAACTGTTGAAAATAGGCAACTTTTTTCCCTGATTAAACCCATGTAACACCTTAAATATGTATTTGTTTTTAATTTAACCTATTTTTCGCAGTCGATTGTGTGAAAAAAAAATATTGTCGATAAATTTGTTGTGTCCAGACTTTATATAATATTATTTATTTATTTTTAGTAGGAAAGTGAACTTAAAGGATGTAAATCCATATACTAATTATTATTTTAGCAACGTTTTGGTCCTTTATTTGACTTTCATCAGGCTTTTCTTCATTTCTACATTTCTTCGCCAACTTCTCTTACAATTTTATGGTTTGGCAGTACAATTTCCACATGAACAATTTGGAATCTTTGTTATCATTACTGTGCTCATTGTGGTCTCTAATATTTCGATTTTGAATATTTGACTAAAAGATCAATCTGTGATCTAGATTCTAGTCTATTATCCGCATTAGTAAATCTGTAAAAGAAAAAAAAATTAGACTTTCTGAGACTTATGTGGATCGATTTTTGCTTGTATGTTACACGATATACCACAGTCGAAAACAAAAGGCATTAACGCCAGACGTTAATATCTGGGAAATTAAATTTGAAAAAAGGCAATTTGAAGAAATCAAACAAACGCATTCGGCGTAAATATAAAATTTTCTGATTGATTTACCACCGCAGACTATGAACGTTGGACAATAAAAGCCAAGATAATAACAGGGTTGAAAATTGTTCTCGACGTTGCTTCTTGGTTTGCTTGGGTTCCGATGATGTTCCCTTTCGCTCGGTCTGCCGCAATTTCGTGACTCATATCCGACTGGTTTGCTCCTCTTTGTCGCTCCCCGGTTTGGTCAGTTGATATTTTTCTCACATAATACAAATATAAAGTAAAATAAGCGAAGCAAAAGTCTCCTTTGGCTGCAACTATAATATGTCGTCTCGTGTGTTCTATGCGAACGACTTGAATGCAATAGGGGACTCCTTATAAGGGAAAGCGGCTAACACGCGCTGCTCCTGCTTAAGACATCCAATCAAGCCCGTTTTTTTCTCTCCTCTTCCATTTATCTGATCTTAGCTGAAGCAAAAGTACATGATGTAATCGGCAATACAAACAATAGTTAATCAATTAAAATTTTCAACAAACCTCGATATACAGGAAAAAAAAATAACCTTTTAGTTTCACCGACTAAGTTTTTGCAATTGATTGTTCCCTTCTATTTATATTATCGAAATAATACACAGCTCTAGTTTTTAATTTACGTTTGAAAATCAGCTTGAAAATTGGCTTAAAACGTGACTTAATCTGCCATCTGCTTCCTGATTAATTTCCTTGTATTTTTTGGGAAGGAACTTTCCCATATAATTTCATACCATTCAAATTATCTAACTTCACAATGGAAGACATTTTTGTTTTCGTGCTTGTTATAATGGATTTTGAAAAGTTGCCGCCATTTTTACAAAAAAAACATACTTTATTCAGTTTGAAATGATAAAAACAGATAATATAAGAAATTAGGGCTCAAGTGTACTTTAGTGACTTTAGCACACCCACAATCTCGGGGATATTTTAGTGATTTTAATTGTTTTAGTACTATGCAAATCACTCCCAAAAATCGGCCAACTTTCACCAACTTGAAGTTTCCTACAAACCGTTAGCGAACAACTTCCTACTGTAGAATTTGGCGTAACATTTATTAAAAATCCAGTCTAATATTTTTTTCATAACGCCACTAAAGAAGTATAACATCAAAAATCTCCTCAAAATGAATATCGTTACCTTCTAAGAAACTAATTTCGGCTCAAGTGTACTTTAGCACATCCACAATCTGGCAACGTTGCATTTCCGACTTTGTTTGTAATTTAATTCGCGATATTTTTCTTGATTTAATTCTAATATAGTATAATTCTCTCTTTTGCGGTTAAATTTTTATTATGGACCGATTTAATCGCGAATTAAATTAAAAACAAAGTCAAAAATGAAACGTTGCCAGATTGTGGGTGTGCTAAAGTACACTTGAGCCGAAATTAGTTTCTTAGAAGGTAACGATATTCATTTTGAGGAGATTTTTGATGTTATACTTCTTTAGTGGCGTTATGAAAAAATTATTAGACAGGATTTTTAATAAATGTTACGCCAAATTCTACAGTAGGAAGTTGCTCGCAAACGGCTTGTAGGAAACTTCAAGTTGGTGAAAGTTGGCCGATTTTTGGGAATGATTTGCATAGTACTAAAACAACTAAAATCACTAAAACATCCCGAACAATTCGGAACCAAATACGAAATTTAAAAAATACAGCCATTACAGCCGGCTAAAAGTCACTGTTACTTGTATTTTTAATTTAGATCATAGGCATCGTCGAAATAAATTTTTTAAATTTTACACTCTAAACAATATCCTTATTATTACATAATTAGTAATTTCCCATAAAATATTCACCATCCAATATTGAAACAATTGACCAATGGTAAAAATTGACAATTGATTAATGAAACCAAAATGACTTGAAACCATGGCAACAATAATTCAATTCAAATGCGAGACAATGATTGTATTTCATTTACACGTTTGTGTTTACAATATTTGTTCTTTGTCTTTGGCGACATATACGCATACATATTACATACGTTTGCCTATTATTATTATGAGACTTGAAATGGATCTGAAAGAAATATATTTTTGGAAATTATTTTATACAATATTTAAAATAATGTAAGGAAAGTCAATTGATACGTAATATTTTTTTATATTTGAATTAAAAATCAGTTTCAGTATGATAATTGGTAAAAATTGGCTATTCATTGAATGAAATCAAAATGACTTGAAACCATAGCAACAATTATTAAATTTAAATTTGAAACAATGATTGTATTTCACTCACACGTATTTGTTTACAATATTTGTTCTTTGTCTTTGCCGACTTATATGCATACATATTACATACATTTGCCTATTATTACGAGAATTAAAATGCATCTGAAAAAAATATATTTTTGGAAATTATTTAATGCAATATTTAAAACAATGTAAAAAAAGTCAATTGATACATTATATAACATAATATTTTTCTATTTTTCAATTAAAAACCAGTTTTAATACATAGATATTGATGGGCAAATAAAATATACAATTACTATTGTAGTAATATAATTTTTAGGACGTTACTCTTTAGGATTTACATGATATTTTATGGCAACAATTTACTTTTATATGGTAAATGTTTTCGAACATGTAACCCATGCTGTACTGATAAACGGTTAATTCATATAATGAGTAATATACATTTTGTATAAGTAACCAAATGTGTATATATATTATACAAATATACTAACAGCCACCTGTTAAGACATATAGTATAGCTATTTATAAATAGCCAGTTTAATCTTTGATTTGAAAACCAGTAACTTTCCGTGAAATTATCTCCGCCCAACACTGACATAACTGATAAATGGCTAAAATTAGCAATTGAATAAAGTCGAAATGACAGTTGAAACTAATGACATGATAGTTTAAATTTGAGATGATAATTATGAAATTTGTATTCCACTCATGTGGATGGGTTTACAACTTTAAATTCTTTGTCCTTGTCTTTGCCGCAAAACATACGTTTCCTTATTATATATTTTGATATTAACAGCAAATTGTGTTTATAATTTTATGATATTTTAGTTATCATAAGCCATTTATAACTGGAGTGCTAGTTCAGGCACTAAAGGAAAAGGCTACGACAGTGGATTGAAAACATCTTTTTAATGGTACCAAAGAAGTATAACTTCTCAGGTGCATACATAAGAACACACATCCTTTTTTAGTATTTATTGTAAATTATTAAGAAAAATTGTTTTCTCCGAAAATCAGTAAATTTGAAAATTGAAAATGGTTAGAAGAGCATACCTTGGATGATTTGCATTTGGTGCTCCTGAAATCTTATTTTCCAACCTAATTTATCCCCTGTTTTCACTTCATTAAGACAATGTTGAAATAGAGGAATAGTAAAATTAAAAAAAAATCAGATAGTAAAAGTTTCGATTGATTATTGCAGACATTATTGTCTTAACTTTATAATTGTTGAACTAAATTACTGATTAAAATTGGATGCCAATTGGTTCATATTCTATTTTCTACTCTTCATAATATCTCTATAGAACCTTCATGTTTTTGGATCATAAAACGTATGTTTAAATAGTACGCTATGGACGAAGTCACGAGTATTTCAGCTGAGAACGATTAGGCCGATATGGAAATAAATTGGGGAAATCTCCATGTTCCTCTGAAATTTATTGCAGCTGGCATCAAAATAAAATATATTATCGCATTCGATTTCATGACAAGATTTCAAACTTATTTAAAACCATTTGACTAAACAGTAATTTTTTATGCTTTGAGCCATCCGCTTGGTCGGCAAGTCCATCGAAACGGTCAAGTGGGTTTTTTTCCACACTTCTTTTTTTTTTCAAATACAGGTTCATTTACATTTTCACACACCACTCATATAAAATGAATGATATTATGTTAAAATTAATACGACGTACAAAACATCAAAATGATCAAAGGGGTGTTTTTGAATTTGCGACCCCATTTGTCTATGAGGGGTACACGTATAAAAGGGATGCTTCACCAGGGGTGAATTACGCCCATATGGCGTTCTTTCGAGAATCCTGGGATAGTTCCCAACCGAGGGAGAAAATATTAAAAAAAAAAAATAAATAAATATTCCGTTACAAAGATTTTCAAGTTGATTTATCCGGTGTTGTGGAAATTTTCTGAAAGTTGTGAGAAGTGATTTTTTGCGTTCCATATTTTATATATTAATCGAGAACAAGACTGTCGCATCCTCTCTTTGTTATATTCGTCGAACGATTTCCGGATATATCAACGATAGAATGTCGATTTTTTGCAGTCAATTACTTTATATATATGTAATTAAGCATTTTTATAATTGGAATTAGAACCTTGAAAAAATTAGTTCGCGGTTTAAATTGAATTAACTAGATTGAATTTAGCGACAGTTGCAAGGTCGAGCAAAGCCAACTTGATTGTTTCCAAAGCTATATCAGCCATCTTCATTTGAATATTTAAATTTGAAAATGATTTTCAACGGCAATGCGATGAGATATTTTTAATGATAGTAATTATAGTTTGTGGCAAATGAACAAAAGTGATTAAACAGGAAAATGATCTTAATTTAAGCCGAAAAAAATGAAACGATGTAATAACAAACGCCTCGGGTTAAAGGGCACAAAAAATACCGTTCGAAAATCAAGTTAAATTTGAATGCCATACACATTAATTGTCGGTTATAAAAATTAATAAATATCAAATATGAATCTCGCCCCATTTTCAGTTTAATTAAATAAAATGAGAGGAAATGCAAGTGATGTTTGTATTAATGAGTTTGGAAAAAAGTTTAATGTACAAATACCAAGTTGGTGTATAACGAGTTGTATTTGCGCCCCGCGGCAAAACGGCTTGTTCTCCAACCCTTATTATGAAAGTATTTTTTTTTACGGTAGGTAGGTAACTTTTAGATTCGCTCGAGGATAGGTTTATGAATATAATAATGAATAAAAAATGTAAATGCAGACGGTGCCGACCTTAAGTTAAGCTAGCAATTAACATAGATTACAAGAAATAACCGGGGCTGGTTCTCGTCGAGAAAAATGCCTGATAAAACAAGGTTGCGTCTTTTGTGATATCTTTGCTTTTTTGAAGAAAAATTTACCACTTAAATAAATGCCAATAAGCTATTATAAACGATTATTTTCTGCGAGAAATTTACCCCAAAAAGTACTTTTAAATTGTGCGTTTAAAAGTTATTCCAAGTTTTAACGTAGGTGGTTTGAATTATATTATTTTCAGTAACCTTAAAATTTAATCGCGTTAAAGGTGAAATATTGGAAAAAAAACACTAAAGCAATGGTTTATTTATTTTATTTTATCGAAAAAGTATCCTAGATTTGGTTTATCTAGTTTCAAAATTGGTCTAGTTAGGATATTTTTGAACCATTAAATTTACTTCACCTTATAATCTTAAGATGGCAATGTTTTTCAAAAACCATTTTCCATATATTTTCGGAAAATTAGTGGTGCCCTCTTGTGTTATATTTTTTCTCTACCCACTTAGATCAGATGAATAGTTAATGCCGCTATTTTGCTTATACTAATTTAAATAAATCTAGGATGTTACCGATGCATTAAATCCCAATAATTGCTTATTTTGGAGTTTACATCAGGGCTTTTTATGGAAAATAAATTATTTATGATATTTATTGGCAAATTTCAGACAAATTTTCGATATTTGAATGCTGGATATTAGTGCTTCTTGGGTTAAAATAATAATTGTTGTACTTAAAAGAGTGGTTATTATTATTAGAGATGTCCAGGAGTTAGGGAAATTCATATAGTCTAGGGAAAAGCCTCGAAATTCATAAAAAGTTTTAGAAAATTTTAAATTCAGTATAATTTCATTAATATTTAGATTGGAAAAGCTGTAAATGACTGTAAATAAGTATATTATGTAAAGAGCTTGTACCTAAAAGACGTTCACCATGAGAGGGGTAGTCGAAAGGTGACAATATTTGATGCCGAAGGGGTGAAATGGGCTTTGATCTGGGAAAATTTTAAAAGTTTTCAAGAGGGGAGGGGGATTTTCCAGGTATGACAGTATTGAGCAACAGGTGGGATAGAATCATCCCTAAAGTTCAATAGAACATGTATGGAAAATCGTAAGGTTGATTGATTTTATTTTACAACTTTTTTACTTAAAATATTTATTCGGGAATCTGGGAATTAAGTCTAGTCAAGGAATTAGTGTTAAAAAAAACGGGACATCCTTGGTAATGAAAATCTATAATTAATATTAATTTATTTTTTTTTGTGATAGAGTTTATAGGCATCTTGTAATTGATATGTAATTCCTCTGCGCTTATTGATCTTCTTCAAACTTCTGAAGGACTTTTTATGTAGAAAAATTTTATGTTTTCATGGAATATAGTATAATACATATTAGACTGATTGAAAAAAATGATGAATTTTTATTTTCTTAATTATATCGAAAATATTGTTGGGAATGACAAAAAAAAAATCCTGCGAAAGTTTAAGCTCTTAATATTAATATTAAGAGGTGCCGCATCGCAAATTTCGATTTTCCATTTAAATAACATGGGAAAAATATTCTCTTGCACTTTGGAATTTTATAACTCCCGTTGGTGACAATATTTCGGAATGACCAAGGTATACTCTTGTAGAAAATTGAACGATCTACAAAAAATGTCTGTTACAAGTTTTTGATATATTTATTCCTTCAAAAGTTATTCGAGGTCAAAGTTGAACTAAAGAGAAATTTTAATATTTTGTCAATTTTTTGACGTAACCATCAATTTTATGAGAAAATTTTATAGGACATTTTTTGTAGAGCACTTTTTTTCCTACAACTTATCTCTATAAAAGTTTTTGATATTTTGCACAGGTCCTAAGTTATTTAATTAAAATAAAAAAAATAATTTTTATGTTAAAAATTTAATAATTCAGGGAATTTTCAGTTTAATGCAAATAACTAAGGACCTGTGAAAAATATCAAAAACTTTTATGGAGATAAGTTGTAGGAAAAAAAGTGCTCTACAAAAAATGTCCTTTAAAATTTTCTCATAAAATTGATGGTTGCGTCAAAAAATTGAAAAAATATTAAAATTTCTCTTAGTTCAACTTTGACCTCGAATAACTTTTGAAGGAATAAATATATCAAAAATTTGTTGGAGACCTTTTTTGTAGATCGTTCAATTTTTTACAAGAATATACCTTGGTCATTCCGAAATATTGTCACCAACGTGAGCTATAAAAATTCCAAAGTGCAAGAGAATATTGTTCCCATGTTATTTAAATGGAAAATCGAAATTTGCGATGCGGCACCTCTTAATATTAATATTAAGAGCTTAAACTTAGACAGGATTTTTTTTGTCATTCCCAACAATATTTTCGATATAATTAAGAAAATAAAAATTCATAATTTTTTTTTGAATCAGTCTAATACATTTAGTTTTTTAGTTTTGATTGCTCTAATCTAGAATAAACTTTTTAAAAATATTTTTTTAGGGTTGTATATATCACAGTAGACACATGTAAAAATTGGATCAAATCGATTAAATACAATTGATTTCCATTAAAAAAAAAATGGAAAATTCTCAACTTTTAATTGCTATGCCCATTTACATGTTTGTAAAACCATAAAAGTATCTACTAATGTCCGTTTTTTCGCTCCGTTAATATTTTGATTTATTTTGAAAATTTCTCAAACATTACAACTTGATTAAAGCCATTAAATCCGTCAATTTAACACGTACTTGAGCGTATGATTAATTCAAATTCTTTCCGAAGACTTGCTTCTCTTGTACCAAGCGCAGAATTAATGGAAAAAAAATGGTGTTTTATGGTAAAATATGATGGCTATATTTTCTGGTTGAAAACCCATTAGGAGGCAAAAATTTATTTGGAGATTATTAAAGGCTTATTATTTATGATATTTGAATTTTTTTTCGCTGTATTAACATATTTTTATTAACACGCGATAAAATCGGATATAATCAATCATACCATTAGTATATATCTTTTCGATTTCCACATTATCAATTGGTTTCCACATGGAAACACCTACTATATACCTACGTTTGGTTGGTTGGATGATTTATAAATTATAGATTTGGAGAAATATTGGTCGTCTCTTTTTCAATTATCCGGCCCAAGTAAATTGTCTTGTTGATAATTAATTGCTATCGAATTTATTTGGTATTGGATTGATGAAAAAATGGACCCGAGAAGTTTCAGGTAATTTTGGTTCTTGGAAATTTGTCGGTGTTGCGGGATGATTGGGACGTTTATCTGTGATGTAATTATAACGACAACTATAATTATTTGAAGATGGAGGACGCTAGTTATTTCATTATCTCTTTTTTTTCCAAGTTTAGTTTTGACATTGTTTGATTCATTTGGGATTGTTGGAAATGCTGTTGTGAGAACGAACGACAACACGACTTGGAAATGTCCCCGGGGCCGGATACATATGTAAAGTTGACTCGTACAACGAAAAATCTTCCTCCAATATCAATAGTAGGTACTATAAGCGTTTAACATAGATCAGATCATAACTAAGGGTTAAAATATTTTTAAACTTTGAGTTTATAAAATTGGGATTTTGAAAAAAAAAACATTTATTGATTTTTTTCATGTATTTTAAAACTTTATTATTAATAATATTGATATTTAATGCAAAAAACTTAAAAAAAAAAATTTTCAATTTATAAACGATTAAAAATTGATAAAATTTAAAAAAAAATCACGTGACTATAAACGCGCCATGAGTGGTCACCATAGTTGTGACGTCATAATGTTATAGCTATTTAATAACAGTACAGCGTTTACAGCTATTACACGTGACTAGACAATAATAACCAATTTTTTAAAAAATGACGTTCGGTTTAATTCTGCTGAAGTTCGAGGTGCCAAGGCATCTTGGGGAACATTTAAAAACATTTTGTTAGGAGTTGTTTTTGTAGTATTCGTACATAATGGTACAAAACAAGAACGATCACTTTTAAGGTTCGACATTTTCAATATAAATTTCAATATTTAACTATCACAACAGAATTAAATCAATCAAAACACGGAATTTATTATTTCTGTATCAACTGCAATGAGTGACAACTAACATTATGACGTCACACGCGCTCGGGTTTGTTCGGGAGCTGTCTCGGCGTGTCTTCGGTACTAGATTCAAAATTTAATTTTTATTTTGAAATAACTTTTAAATTATTGCGAAAAAAAAACAAAAAATAGTTTTGCTATAAAATTTATATATGATCTTTCCATTTATCACAAAAAAAAAAAATTCACAAACCCAATTGTCGTTCTGAATTAACATATATAATAAGCTTAAGCAAAAATAAGCTTATCAAATAGACGAAGCAATTAGTATATTTTAGTTTTTATTAAGAAGTTTCTAATATAAGCTTCTAGTACAGCGGGCGGGGAACTTTTTTAACCATTACTCCAAAAATATTTTTTGCGTAAGTCCCATTCTGAAAAAAAAAACAATGAATATAAATTTTAAATTAGCATTATTTATTGAATTATTTTACATTAATATATCTGTAGTATAGGTTTTGGAAAAATGATGTTGCTACATGTTAGATATAATATAAACTTACTAACATTAAGGAAATAGCAAAAGAAATATTAGAAAAATTTCCCTATTACTCAAAAAAATTCAACTTTACCCCATTTTGGGTAACTTACCCTGGTTCCCCGACCGCTGTTTTAGTATAATATAAGGATTTAAAATGGTTATTTTTATAGCAACTACTAAATGTTCTTACTTAATGTTAATTTTGTTTTAAACTTCCCACATTTTGATATTAGAGGAAGCTATGAATTAATGTAGGAATTACTTCTACGATTTCTATGATCAATTAACTTAGTTGGCTTTTCTGGTAATACAGGTTCGCGGAAAGAGAACTATTAGGAAGTAAATCGATTCATTTGAATAACTAAGCCTACTAATCTATTTTCCAATGTTTTTTTCTAAAAACTCTTTTCATAATTGTATAATGGCTTAAGTCAAATTAAAGGACATCTGGGAGTATGATCTTCAGGTTCTTTTTCTTTTTACTGGGGGAGGAGCTCTCCTAAGAGTTCCTCCGCGTTGCTCCCTGGAAAAACTATTGTGTACTACCTTTGCTTTTTAATTCCAATTGGTAAGGTCTGCTTTGGATTTTTGTATGTTTCCCAGCTTATATCCAGGTGGACCAAAAGAGTTGAGACGACTTTGGGTCATGTACATAATCCATTTTCTAATGTTTTTTTTTCAAAAACTCTTTCTTTTCATAATTGCATAAAGCATAATGGTTTTGGTCAAATTAAGGGATTTCTGGGAATATAATCCTCAGGTTCTTCTTTTTTTTAATGGGAACCTTTCCTAAGAGTTCCTCCGCGCTACGTCCTATAAAAACTATTGTGTACTACCTTTGTTTTTTAATTCCAATTGGTAAGGTCTGCTTTGGATCTTTGTGTTTCCCAACCGATGTCCGGATGGACCAAAAGAGTTGAGACGACTTTGGGCCATGTAAAATAGTCAAATAGTACTTAAAAGATAGCCTCATCTTCTTTGCCACATTTTCTGCAAGCACTTTACTCTTTATTCTTTCTTACAGTTTCGAGATGCTTTCTTAAATTGCAGTGTCCTACCTTTCTAAGTTTAGAAGTCTTGTTATGTTCTTTCAGAGGTTTTTTTTTATCATAACCTTGGAGAACTTACCTCCTGAGTAAATATTCCAGGCTTTTATTTGCTCATTTTGAGCCAATTCGGCTATTTTTTTCGGTAGTCCTATAGCCGGTTTTGGACAGATAAATGGGATTCTTGATCTTGTTTTTGCAAGTTCGCCTACCTCCTCGTTACCTTTGGTACCAGATTGCCCTGGTACCCAAGAAAGTGTTACTCTTTTGGATGTTGCCAACTTCCGTAATTGCGGCTTGGTTATCTGAGAAAATTCTTATCGTTTTATAATGAAATTTTATTCTCACATTTTCTTCTTAGCAAATGATTTTGCCATAGACCTCTGCTGAGAATACTGTAGGCATTTTCTTCAGGCCTACTACAAATTCGTTTTCTGGGACTTGCTTCCCATTTTCCAGCGCCTACCCCATCATTTTTCTGTGATCCATCAGTGGAACCATACTATGTTACTCGAATTTATTTTGTTTTTCTTCTACCAATCGTCTTTTTGCCTTCTCTTGGTCTTGAAGGGCACTTCAAAACTAAATTTGGTTTTCATTTAATCTTATATCATCCAAAAGTTCCGATGGTAATGTACTTTATTTATTATGGCATCTCCCAAATGTGTTTTTTTGGGTTTCTAGCTGAGTTGCAGTCTATAATCCCTTTCTTTGACAAAAATTTTCGGGGGAGGGAAGGGAGAGAAGATCTTCAGGTGACCCAAAACTTTTTCTTTTGTAACAAAAAAACGATCTTAAGTTTTCATTGATGGATTTGTTAGAGGTTGGGGAATATATTATGGAAATAAATAATTCTTGTGTTGATTTTTTCTTGCCAAACTCTGTATATTGTTTCCAAAAATGCCATGGCTTCCGAGCCGCGCGTTTGAACTCAATCAAATCCCGCGAATCGCTGGCTTCTTCAGTAAAACCTGTTTTTTTCTTTTCTATTTAAAAATCCTCTCAATATGTCTTTAATGTCATCAAAACTTGTCTAAAACATTCCAAAAAAAAACCCATTTAATATGATAGAACCTTTAACGTTTTTTTGCTCGAATCCGACCATACTTATCGCCAGAGATGAGTCAAGCAAAAGTTCAAATTAAATTTTACTTTCGATTCGAACGATAAAATCGAAATCCATCGGAGTTGGATATGTATTTATCTATCACAATATGTGTGGAGCAATCTTTTGAAAAATTGGATTAGAAATTCCATTACGATTATTTCATTTGCCAAATAAATTACGGAATATGTTGCATTGGTGAACAATGGCCTGTGTAATTCGTGATTCAATTTAATACATTTTGTACTGATATTAATATAAATACAATTGACATTTTGATAATATTTAAATAGAGAAGCCAAGGCGTGTCTTCTCTGTATTATATTCAAAGTAAATTTATTCAAATTTTATCTCTTTTGCCCCTGTGGAGACGAACTAAGCGGTCGCATTTCTTGTCGGATTAGAGAAGAATAATAAACGTTATAAACACGGATAAAACGAATCAACCAGAAAAAAAAGACCTTAAGGAATTTGCATTTAAATTGTTCGAGTAAGGATTATGAATTTTTATTTGTTGCCAACGAAAGCTTAAGCGAATTGGCTTTAACAATTAGATTTTTTCACGCATTTGAAATTCCAGGAATTTTCCAAGAGCTTTCCATGGCGCGTCAAAATCTACCACGTTCTCAAAATAAGATTTTTTTCGCTGACTTTGAACAGTTATACTGTGTATACAATATATAAAATATATTGCAGTCCAATTTATGTAGTATAATTTAACATAATAATATACAAATTCAATATAATAATATACAAATTTATACCACCAACATAAATTTGAACAGAAGTTCAAACAAAAAATATTCGTGACGTATTGCCCAGATACGTATTTCGATTGCCAAGCAATCTTCATCAGTGGTCATCAAGTAGTTTGGATCACCCCGTAACTGCTTTGTGATGATTCACTTGATGACCACTGAGGAAGATTGCTTGGCAATCGAAATACGTATCTGGGCAATACGTCACGAATATTTTTTGTTTGAACTTCTGTTCAAATTTATGTTGGTGGTATGATTTTTATATATTATTATATTAAGTTTATATATTATTACTAGCTGATCCCCGCGACTTCGTCTGCGTAACGTAGGTGTAGATTATATTTTCTTTTTAATTTTGCTGTTTGTAGTGGTATATGAAAATTATTATTTTTCTTATTTCTATTACGAAAAAGATAATCATATTTAAAAACACTATTTTGTCAACTTTAAAAAGACACATTTGTCTAAAAAGACACAGTGTCTATATTATATATAAAGGTTTATATTTCCAAGAGGCAATTTTTGAAACTTTAAATTCAACTTAAAAATATTTTTACAGATTATTTTCTAACTTTTAATTACCTTTCCAATGATATATAACTCACTTGTCTAAAGTAAAAATTTATGTTTTCATCCCTAGGGAATACCTTCCCTTAATATTTTGTTGAAATGATAAGTAGCCTATAGTATGTGGGAAATTGTGTTGTATCTTAATACCAAATTTTATTAAATTCGGTTGTTCCATTCTTTAGTTAAATCGGAACACACAGACAGACAGACAGACAAAAATTTTAAAAATGTTAAATTTGGAATAAGGGCCTCTTGAAAAAAATATTTACCCTAAAATTGGGTTCAAAATCGAAATGTACAGACAGACGTAAGAATTTTATATATTAGTATAGATATTAAATTTGTATATTACTATATTAAATTTGTATATTATTATATTGAATTTGTATATTATTATGTTAAATTATACTACATAAACTGGACTGCAATATATTTTATATATTGTATACACACTACCATGTTCTGTTTTGTCTACGGTACTTAATGTAGATCTGTCAAAGCCTGCTTTGATTAAAATGAAGTTGTTTCTTTGCGACTAGCTTCACGTGGATTGTTTCTAATGACTTAGGGATCTTTTTTAAGTTTGTATTGAATTGGAGGCGGTTGACGAGAAGAAAAACGAGGCGATAACCAAATAGGGTAAACGCGGACAAGAAGCAATTAAGCGAGACAATGCAGATAGTTGTATTAGTCAATTAAATATCGCAAAACTTTTTAAATATATATTTATATATATATATGAACGCTAAAAAACTTGTTCTGAAACTCTCGCCGATTTTGCCATTGTCTTATTTGGAAATACATGTTTAATTCGATTTGAAATTATCTGTACTGAACAGTGCTTGTCAAAGGTTGGGAAATTGGGCGAAATGTGTACCGAATGGTGCTTTAATATGAGGAATTTGAACGGAAAAAAATCATTTTTACAATTGAATCTTTTAATGATACACTTTCGAGCAAGAAAATTGAGGCGATTTTATATGGTGATTGTTGATTTGACGACTTAATTTTTTTGCTCAACTTTTGTAAATTGTTGCTAATTTTTTTCTTCTTTGATTTCAGGTGGGTTTTTCAATTTTACTAATGGATGTTGCGATACCAATTTGTAAGTGGTTTTGGTCTAAAACATGAAAAATCTTTTAAACCAATCGTAAGTTGATATTTTATTGTTTATTCAATCATTTTTGGTAGAAGAACTTTGAGTTGTTAAATGTTCCCTTTTCAATTGGGAATTGACCACTTTGGGTACGACATCTGGCGGCTAAAATAAGTATTAGTTTTAGTATGTACTTTAATACACAAGTATATAAAATAGTTCATTAAAGGCATGGTTTTTCCATATAAACTCAGCTATACTCTTTTTATCGGGAATAAAAGGGTATAAAGTCCAAAATTTATTAAAACAAATATTTTTGTGTAACAGTTCCCTTTCAATTGGAAAATACTCTTTTATTCAAATCCATGTTTATTATATAAGTAAAATAGAACCCATAGATTTTAATTGAGCGAGCCTTAAGAACACAGTAAATAAGAAATGTGTTTTAGAAGTATATTAACTTAGAAATCCGGTATCTCATATGCATCAGTCCAGTGGCGTAGCCCACGTTCTACGTGTTCACTGCCCCCTATTTTCCTTAATAGTCAAAAAAATTCGTAAAAAGTCACATGTGTGCAGTTCGCGGTAAAATTCAAATCTTCAAAAAGGAATGTAAGATTTTATGAGTAGGATAATTGTAGGATTTATTTTACGATTTATTAACATATATATTACATAAATTTATCCTGAATCCAAATTTCCATTTTCGATAAATAATACGAGAACTTATGATAATGGCAGTATGAAATAATTCCAGTGGTGGTAAAGATGCAGGTATCGTTTAATATTTGAACCTATTGTATTTGGATATCGTTGGAATTACATTTTTCTCGATTGCGTGAAAATTCGTGCAGCACAGTAAAATATTATCATTTGCATTAGAATTTTTAATAATTATCCATAAAAGATCATTATGTCCTGGGCATTGTGGGATTTAAATTTCGTTGGAATCACAATCGTTCACAAAAGGAGCACATATTATGACCGAACATATTGTTAAAAAAAATTTAACGAAATTCTTCATGAGCAACTTTATTTCGATGAAATTATGAGTACCTAAGGAATCGGTTGTACATTCATTCGAGTAGCACCTGAAAAACAGTTCGTAATATGATGTGATATCAGAATTTTAAATCAGCTTTTATTTTATTTAAATTTCGTGATTATGGACGAAATATGCGATTAGAAACTATTTAAGTAGTAACTAGCATCATTTTCACTATTTTGCACAATCGAATCATTATTAAACGTATAAGAACTATTATTTTTCTTATTTAATAATGCTTTTCGGCGTGCCCGAAATTCACGAAAACGATCTGTTAAACCATTTAATGTCCTTATAGCCTTGTTTTCTTTACTTTCTTTTTGATAATCATGACAATAACTCGTATTGATTTACGACAAACTTGAAAATTAATTTTATTAAAATAATGAAATATTTATGCTCAGAATTATAATAAGCAATTTAACACGGTTATTATAGGTCGCTATGAAAACCATTCTCAAGTAGCGTAATACGCAGGCGTGCACAACCATAGGAAATACTAATGTTTCGTATCTCATTCTCTCTCATGTTAAATCTTATAGATTTATGTATATGTTTCTCTTTTTATTACCGCTTTCCGTTTCATAAAATATCAAGGCACAAACATTACTAAAGAAGTTTTCACTTCAAAAAATCAAAAACCTTTAAATTCTTTAATTATTGATTAATTTAGGTACTTTTTTTAAATGTTAGTATTCCCTTTAGGAAAAGAAGTAAACTATTTTCAGTAAGTTTATAGTAGGTGTACCGGAAAAGAATGCCGTTTATCTGCTTATAAATTATTTCAAAGTGGTACTAAAGATATTATATGGTTAGAGTAAATATTTTTACTAATATGCCTCTAAAAATTTGTACATTAGATGCCAAAAGGTTAATACTATTGAGGGTGGTTATATCATTGATTTAAAATCCAAAGTTGTTACAAAATTTTGTGTTTTATTTGTATATTGAAAAAACTACAATACTTTCCGGTCCCTCTAATATATAGACCATTGTTTCCTAACCTGTGGTCCGTGGACCTTTGGGGTACCGCGAGCCGATGTTTGGGGGTCCGCGGTCCCATTTGAAAAAGTTTGTTTTGTAATTTAATGAAGGAATACTAAAATATAATATTGTCCGAAAATTGCACCTTCTTTTCACTCAGGGGTCCTTGGTATTATGCTTGATTTCCTTGAGGGTCCACGGCTGAAAATGGTTAGCAACGGCTGATATAGACGACTCTATAATTTTTGATTTAGTTGTTTGGAATTATAGTTAGAGAAATTGGAAAATTGATTTTATTTTTTTTCTTCTTCGATAGTTTGATTTATCGGTTGGAAAACTCTGTGTTAATTAATATGAGAAAACGGTGATTTATTCAAATGTCTTACGGTGCCGATATCGTGATATGTTTAATTTGTTGATTTCAAGTGTCTAGCGATATTAATTAGAGTGAAGTTTCATTCGGACTGTATTATATATGATTGTGTCGTAATCGACTCATGAAATAATTTATATTAAATATAGAAGAGAGAATTATGAAAAGCGTTTGCCGTGGAGAATAATTGTAGATTTCCCTCTGTGGAGGAGACCCAAGTTGTGGTTGCATCTCAGGTTTTGTACAGAAGGGAGTCCGAAAGTTTATCGACGTCTTCTTCTTGGTCGTCGCCTCCTGGTTTCGGTTTGGGTTGGGGTCCGTCCGTGTTGGTCGTTGATGTTGTGTCGTTTTGTGGTGGAGTGTGCGGTTCTCAGGCTTTCTCTTCAGAGCCTCCAGCTACAACTACAACTCCAGCCATCAAAACCGGTACAATAACAGTTCAAATATCAACACACATGTGCGCTATACGCTACACACAACAACAACCGGCCGTCTGTCTGTCTGTCTGTCTGTCTGTCCGTCCGTCGGTCTATCGGCCGGGGTCTGTTCGTTCGCTCATATGATGCCATTTATGCCATTTTATTTCATACACAAACCTCGTCTTCAACGTTCACAATAACAATATAAATGCACTCGCCATTTTGGTTCGACCGAACCGTATTTCAAGGGCAATATGACACCCGGTTATTATTCGCAATTTTACGCCCATGCGAGTCCGAATTTCGATTCAATACACCAAATGCAAATTTGTTTTTGGCCAAAACTACAAATAGCCAAATCGTTAAGTCGTTCGAGGGAGGTTTTTTGGGCGAATTTTTCATAACCTGTTCGTTTTTTTTTCTCTCGAATTCCACGTGTGACTCATCGCAGCCAACTCGTTTTTCAAAAGGGCTTTAAATCGCGCCGAATTGTTCATAGACTTGTGTGAAAAAATTCTGGCCGCCGGTCTAGTGCGAGGCAAAAAAATTATCATCTTTGGGTATTTTAATAAGGCGTGCAAATATCGTTGAAATAAAGCAGACCATTCACGCTCCGACTTGCAGTCCAACTAGTTGGATCTTCTAGTTGTCCCTCTAAATCATTGTTTCCTAACCTGTGAAAGTTTCCCATTTGAAAAAGTTTGTTTTTTAATTTAATGAAGGATTACCAAAATATAATATTGTCCGAAAATTGGACCTTTTTTTCACTAAGTGGTCCTTGGCATTATGCTTGATTTCCTTGGGGGTCCGCGGCTGAAAAAGCTTAGGAACCACTGCTCTAAATGATCCGACTACTCCGACTAGACATCCAACTTCCAACATCACCATTCACGGTCCGACTTTAGATCCAACTTCGAAAGTTGGACGACAAGTCGGAGCGTCAATGCCTAGTTATCCCTCTAAATGATCCGACTAGTCCGACTTTAGATTCAACTACGAAAGTTGGACTGCAAGTCGGAGCGTGAATGCCTTGCTTAACGCAAATAAAAATTAGATATTATATTAGGTGTACCGGGAAAGGATTTCGTTTTTAAATCAATTGTCATTTATCTGCTTATAAGTTATTTCAAAGTGGTACTAAACATTGGATGATAAGAGTAATTTATGAACTTAGTAAAGATTACAAAATATTTTTTATTTCAAAATCTATATTGAAATGATAGAATCAAAAATCCGTAAGAATATAAATTCGTTATTGTATGCTCTTCAAGTTTCACAGGATAGCAACGTAAATTTGCTACTAAAAACATTTTTAATGTTCTAAGTGCATCAAATGTTCATAAATGCCAAATGATTTTTAGTTCAAATTCGATCATTTTCATTTCTTCAACTGGTACCAAAGAAATATGATAAAAAAATTAACCAACAAGAAGTTAATGGAGGGAAATGGTGCCAAATTTATACCAGAAAGTCTATGAGCTTTTTAATAATCCTAATAAATCTTAATCGATCCGCCAAATACCCAAAAGTGTCTAAAAACTGTTATCAGATAAAATTTAGATATTAGGTTTGGTACACCGGAAAATAATGTCGTTTTTAAACCAATAGTCATTTATCTGCTTGTAAGTTATTTCAAAGTGGTACTAAACATTGGATGATTAAAGTAATTTATCAACTTAGTAAAAATTACAAAATATTTTTTATTCCGAAATCTATATTGGAATGGTAGGACCAAAAACCCGAAAGAATATAAATTCGTTATTGTATGCTCTTCGAGTTTCATAGGATAGCAACGTAAATTTGTTACTAAAAACATTTTCAATGTTTTAAGTGCATCAAATGTTAATTAATGTCAAATGATTTTAAGTTAAAATTCGATCATTTTTATTTCTTCAACTGGTACTAAAGAAATATGACAAAAAATTTAACCAATAAGAAGTTAATGGGGGGAAATGGTGCCAAATTTATGCCAAAAAGTCTATGAGCTGTCGAATAAGCTTAATCAATCTTAATCGATTGGCCAAATACCCAAAAGTGTCCAAAAACTGTTAACGGAGAAAATTCTATGTTGCAAGACGGTAATTCAAGATTCCTCTGCAGAAGAAAATTGCCCTGGAAATAACTAATAAATTAAGGGGGAGGAGATATTGTCGTACCCACTATAAGTTATTTCATCGGATTTCTATTTATTTCAATCGTTACATTTACTAAATGGTAAATTGAAAGCTTAAGTGGTGTTCAAAATGTTATGCTTCGATATTGTCCTTTAGAAATCAATTGATTTTTACTAATTTGGCGTTAAAAATTTGCACCCTAGATGTCCAACGTTGATACTATCAGGCTGATTGTATCATTGATTTAAAATCAAAAATTTGTAACGAAATTTTGTGTTTTAATTGTATATTGAAAAAACAATACTTTCTGGTCCTCCTATACAACTAAACAATAAAACGCTATTGTTAATTCACCCATTTGTTCTTTTATTTTTGTAAATCTTTTAATTTTCGCTCTAATCTAATTTAAAAGTTTCCATCTCGTAAATTCAATTGGGAAAGAGAGAGATAACTTTTTAATGTTTATGAAGTTAACGATTTTCATTAATTTTATGTTTCATTGACTAAATTCATGTCAGTCGTACGGGTTTTTCATCCCACATAAACTCCAAGAGGTGGCTTTGGAAAATTTGATTCTCTTTTAAATTTCCGCGCGAGTCCAAACTAACATTAGTTTAATTTAATTTCAAAAGATTCTGGCTTCTTTATTTGACCGTTTTTAATTGGATTAATATAAAATTTAATTACAAATAAACCTACCGTTTTTTGTTTTTAATTTATTATACTAAATCAATTTTCCCATCATTCATTTGCGAGACGTATACGTAAATCATAATGCCGATTACTATATTTATATATGGGTTGGTATGTAGCAAATATACGTAGTACATATAAATCTCATGTTTCAAAAAATCATCAAAATAATTTTATGTTTATGTTTGAGTTATAAAATAAATTAGAATTATTGCTTTTAATTAGAAACGAAAATCTTGAGTCGTTAAAAACTCGTTAACTACAAATTATTGAGTGCACTAAATGAAAATGTTAACGAATTGGACGTTCGAAAGAACACAAAGACGGGGGGTGTCGGGTGAGAGGGTGTCGATAAAAGGCCGGTAAGGGTTGAGGATTTGGGACCGAATTGAGTTGGATTGTTTGTAATTTGAGCCTTTTTCGGATCGAAACATGAATCTGGTTTTCTGATTGAAATAATGGATATGGTTTTTTTTAAGTGCATATTTTTTTATGTTTTTTCACATTTTGTCAGATAGTTTAGGGATTTTAAGTATCAAATTCAGGGAAAATTTCTTTGAAAAATATCTTTCGAAACAAATAACGCTTAAAAAGTATGACGTTAGTGGACACCTGTTGCTATTCAAAACCTGTTGTTTACCAAAAAAAATTAATTTGAGGCAATATGTAACTAACTTAAAAGTATGGAACCAAATGACGTCACATTTAGTTGTGCGAATTTCAGAATTTTAGTATGTTTTGCAAATTTTATGTCTTCATCCATGGAGTATAGATACAAGGTCCCAACGGTTTAGGCTGTTTTTGCAATATTTATGTATGCAATAACAGACCCAGATCATAGTCCTTTTTTGGTTACTAATAGCGCAAGTATTCAGAACGTACCAAAGGTCGTTAAGGTCTTAAGAAAGTGTACCAATTTTGCAATGTATAAAGCAGGGCGTTTGCACTTCATAGGAAATCATCGTCCAGGCACTAGGGCCAAAGAGCGACATGGTGCTATATGATTTTTGACTCATAGAGAGAGACACATGATTTCTGATAGGGAACTTGTGTTCCCCCATATTGAATTGGTCACCTGACTATTATGAAATACATGTTTTGTGCTTAACTTCATGTGTATTGTGGCCTACAATCATTTATATGTATTATATGAATTGTATGTATGGTTCAAGTGTACTTTAGCACACTCACAATCTGGCAACGTTACATTTTCGACTTTGTTTTTAATTTAATTCGCGATTAAATCGGTCCATAATGAAAATTTAGCCACAAAAGAGAGAATTATACCATATTAGAATTGAATTAACAAAAATATCGCGAATTAAATTAAAAACAATGTCGAAAATGTAACGTTGCCAGATTGTGGGTGTGCTAAAGTACACTTGAGACGTATGTATTATGTTATATAGATGTGTCATTAGTGTGTAAACTATTTACTTTCTGTAAGGTAACTATGGTAATATTAGTTAGTACTTCAAACATTCTTTTGGCGGCGCCACATCTTGACACATTTCCCATCGTGCAGAAGATTGGAATTTACAGTTTCTAAAGCAGGCCATTCACGCTCCGACTTGCAGTCCAACTAGTGGTCCGACTTTCGAAGTTGGATCTAAAGTCGAACCATGAATAATGTTGCTGGAAGTTGGATATCTAACGGATCATTTAGGCGATCCAACTAGTAGTTCGACTAGTTGGATTGCACCGGTACTCTACCGGTACTGGATCTCATATTAATGCCATTTTTTTAACATTCCTTTCAGACTCCTTATATCTGTATTTCATGTCTTCATCCATCAGTAATTGGTTCTATTTTTCATTGATAAGGTGAATCCAAAATTGATTATCCTCCGTTTTATAAGGGGGAACGAAAGCTAGGGGGATTTGTATTGAAGGAAAAATTGATTTTTTTGTAAAGGACTGTTTGTTTTCAATCTAGAGTGAATTTTCAAGAGATATAACTTAGTTTAAATTTCTAGTTATCTTTGTCTATTATCTATCTTCTATCTTCTATCATATTATTATAAAGAGGAAAGATTTGATTGTTTGTTTGCTTTGACTAGGCTCCGAAACTACTTGACCGATTTGAAAAATTCTTTCACTGTTAGGAAGCTACACTATTTCCGGTGAACATAGGCTATATTAAATTTTCCAAAAAAATAGGGATACATACTAAAACTCCAATATTGTGTTGAAAAATTACCAAAAAACTTTCTTACATGCGCTAGTACATTATACATCGGTATTGCTTTACTATTGGATATTTCCTTAAGCCTACTATGACATTAAAAGTCTTAAATCCTTTGGCCTACTACGATATTAAAAATCTTAAATCCGTTGTCCTCTACAAAATAATGCCGTTTCCTAGACTATTTATGATGTTATATCCCAGATTATATATGAAGTATAATGGTGCAATAAATTAGGGAGGGAATATTCATCTTTTATGTCATTGGTCCCCAATTTTTAACCCTTAGAGCATATGCTAGGATACCAGTTAAGCAGCAGGCAATGTTTGTTGTTTATTGTTGGAAATTGTTGATATTTTATATTAAAAAAATTTAAAAAAAATTGTTCAGGTGACCTCTGTGCATTCTTTGATCAAAATTCAAATCACAACGATGCTAAATAGATTTTTACTTCAAAATAATATTTTACCATGCTTTAGACATAGAATTTGGCACCTCTGCTCTATATAATGAATGAAATTATTATCATAGAAATGAAGGATTTTCGAGTTATAACTTAGGTTAAATTTTAAGTTATCTATGTACATTGTACATCGGTATTGCTTTACTATTGGATATTTCTTTTGGCCTATTACGGCATTAAAAATCTTAAATCCTTTGGCCTACTACGATAATAAAAATCTTAAATCCTTTGTCCTGAAATCAATTTTTTGAAGTCAATTTTTTGTTCATCGGGAAAAACTTAGTAGTGGAATATCATCATTGCTCATAAATTTCAAGATTCACGTGAAGTTAGCTCACCTCGTAATTTAATACAATTATTTCATTACTAACAATGTTAGATAACAGACTAAACTGTTTTAAATAAAAAAAACCCAATTAGTACGTTTTTCATTTGTTTTGAAAGACCAAATTTCTGGCTATTTGTTCCACGAAATAGAATTCACTGGAATGGAGTTACCAGAGATATTGGATTATCTGAAGAATGCAGAGATATTGTGGGAGTTGCATTTGTGACTAATTTGATGATAAAAGTTGCATTTTTATGTACTAAGTCACTGATTTGAACAGTATCGAATAAAAAAAAAATCTTACAACCCACTTGTTTTTCAGTAATGTTAATTTAAAAATCTGGGAAATTTAAAATGATTTTTATGTTGTTATCAGAAAAAAAATCGGTTTTTATCTAACGGTCTTTTCCTTAACGATCGATAATGTAGAAGTGAAACATGGAACTAAACGGCATTTCTTGTCCAAATATATTTTTATTGAGTTGTTTTTTTTTTTTTTTTTTGAAATCACATTGCATCAGTGCTGTTTTCGTTGTCCTTTTTTCACTTTGGGTAATGTGTCCGCCCTAATCAAGATTACCGTTTTAATTTGTTTGATGCATCTTAAGAGGTGTTGATGTCAACACGAGAATGGACAAGTAGCCGCCGTTGGAGATACTTTGTTCCATGGTCCTATACTTATGTAAGTTTGACGACATTTTGTTTATGGTGACAATATTTATTTGAGCCGAGAGTGAATGGTAGTAGAATATTAAACCAGCCAGAGAGACTGGTCTCGAAAAGGTATTTAGTAATCTGATTAAATAAAAGCTATTTCATGTACCATTTATAGAATGATTGAGAAATGTTTTCCGAACTGAGGGAATTTGAAACAGGTTGCATTTGAACATGCCACTTTTTGTCAGGGTACCGTGTTGAGAAATGCCTTGGGTTTGTGTTGCAAAGTGCGGGTATTTGTTGGTGTTAATGTTTTTTTGCAAAGACCAAAGAAGAATTTGAGGTATATGAAAAAATATCTCACAATACTCTTTCGAATTTTTGCATAGTTGACTCATGTGGTTAACATGCATATATTTCAGAAGTACATCAGTTTTAAAGCCAAATTTTGTTGAGTACTGGCAATTTTCAGTCTGTAGACTATCTTTAAGATCACCTAAGATTTAAGCCGACTAAATAATTCGCGAAATTTGCGTTTACATGGTGATAGACTATCTTAAGATTTAGTTCGAAAAATACAGCGAATAACGTATTTCTTCTGGAATCTACACGACCTCTTTCGCGTAGTTCAGAAACTACTCAAAATAAGATTTTTTCGCTGACTTTGAACAGTTATACTGTGTATACAATATATAAGATATATTGCAGTCCAATTTATGTAGTATAATTTAATATAATAATATATAAAAATCATACCATTTGAATCATAAATTTGAACAAAAGTTTAAACAAAAATATTCGTGACGTATTGCCCAGATACGTATTTCGATTATCAGGCAAACTTCATCAGTGGTCATCAAGTAGTTTGGATCAATCCGTAACTGCTTTGTGATGATTCATGTGAATCATGTGAAAAGAGTGATCCAAACTACTCGATGATCACTGAGGAAGATTGCTTGGCAATCGAAATACGTATCTGGACAATACGTCACGCATATTTTTGTTTGAACTTCTGAAGAAATTTATGTGTATGGTATGATTTTTATATATTATTATATTAAATTATACTACATAAATTGGACTGCAATATATACTCAGAAACTACTATTAAAACTCTTAAGGAATTGAGTTTCCCAGATATCCGTTTTGCTACCGTATTCAGCTACTGAAGTCTTCCACCTTGGTCAAAAAGTTCCCGGAATTTATTCAGGAACTTAAAAATTATATTCGGTTTTCGGTATGTCCATCAGTGCTTCCTGCGATTTTTTCATTTCTTCTTCTGCTGAAACGCATTTCCCGTAATGGTTTTTAACTCGATTGAACAAAAAAAAATTTCCAGGAAACCAAATCAGATGAATTCGGTGACTGTTGGCTGTATTTGTATATGTTGGACGGTATTGGTTGCATTTTTCGTCAAAAAATTTCGAATAATGATTGCACTATGCAACGGTGTATTATCATGGTTCAAAATTCAACTTTGCCGCTGTACAAGGGAAACCAAATTTTTAACCAAAATGTTTTGGACGAATCCATAAGCCATGTTCAGGCCCTCGCTATCTCTTTGATGGTTAATTTGCGGCTATTGACCAGTGGCGTAGCTAGGTAACCAAGGGCCCTGGGGCAAATTAAAAAATGGGGCCCCACTGCTATGTAAACGGATTAGGTTTTATCAAATAAAAATATGAAATATACAAATACTTTAAGAATGCTAAGCTACTTAAGCTCTTTTTTGTGCACTGCAAAGCAGATAATAAAAATATTAAACAGTACCAACATAAATTACAATTAATACTTGGTGTAGGTTTGGCTAATAAAAACGAAATTGAGAATATTCAAGGGTTTATTATATAAAGGTCGGGTCTACCAACTGACTAAATAACAATTATATTTACAATTTTTTCCTAGCTTTAGTTTTCGCAAAAGTATCAATGACTTCGTTTAAATCCAGGCTTGACGCGGTTTTGTTTTCAATTGATATTAGCGATAAATATCGGAGTCGAGTTGGTCCATATTATTTCTCAGATATTTTTTTATTATTTTTAATTTGCTAAATGACCTTTCAGCTGCTGCAGAAGTGACAGAAATTGTAAAGAATAATAACATTGCTGTAAATATTTCCGTTAGATCGCATTCTAGTACTCCATATTTGCTCATTATTTTCTTAAATAATTGGTGAACTTCTAACTGAATTTCCAAAATTTCAGTTCGATCGAGGTTTCTGGTAAGGATTTGAGGGCACCCTGGGCTTGAGGGCCCCGGGGCACTGCCCCGCTTAGCCCCTAGGTAGCTACGCCACTGCTTTTGACCAACATTTCTTTTATTTTATCAATGTTTTCCTCGGTTTTCGATTTCACTACGTTCATCATCTTCGATTGACCCACGACCACCTTTGAATCGCTCGTGCCACTGGTAAACGACCGTTTTTTTTAGAAAATCGTTGCCGAAACATTTTTCTAATAATTCCATTTTCCTTTCGCGCTCCATTAAATCCGTTTTTTACGCAAAATTTAATACAAATAAGTCGTTGGAAATTTAACTCCATTTCTAAAATTGTATAATTTAGGTGTACTCTTGGCTATGTAACTTCTACAAATGCCAAGCTAGGACCCTAAAATTTAGAGGGAATATCAACAATAAAGATATCAAATAAACAAAAAACACAGAACCCAAATCGGAACAATGGGAGTGCCAAACTGGGGTTATTCCGGAAACTTTTTGATCAAGGTGATATGTTTGAACTCGAAACGATTAGGAAAAAAATTACAGAAACTTTCTTGATTTTGACTACCAATTACGGTTTGTTTCGACGGTTTCTACACAAAATGAAATCAGTTTTCATTCATAAGAACATGGAAGAAGTAATTAAAACAAAATTCACATCTTAATGAATATAGGAAACACTTAATCTGTGTGGCATACGTGTGAATTTTTTCTATTTTTAACAACCACTTTCGTTATTTCCTTTTGTGTTTTTTTTCATCTTCTTTTAGTTGATTTTAATTAGTTCTTTTTTATTTACTTAAAAAGAATGATAAGGGAAGCTTTTTTTTCGATACGTAGGACGCGTGGGCAGAATAATTTTGTAGGTTTTGGATGGTGTGGTTCCTTTCGAAATATCGTTTTATTGGTTGAGATTTTATTCGGGAAACTACTAATTACCTATGCATCATAATTTATTCTTCTATGCCCATTAAAATAACTTTAACGTCATGTTGCTCTATCCAATCTTAATAATAATAATTATTATTATTCATAGTAATGATAATAATAAATATGAATGGGGCAGATGGTGCGTGGCATTCCTCGATAGAGAGAATCTCTGAAGATTCGAGATTGCGAAGGAGAGGAAAAATGCCGAAGACAATAATATGTAAACGTGGAAATTTCTAAATCGATTTAGTGGATTAATTCGAGGGGGCAACGATTTTCGTTTTCTTTCTAAATATTGAGTCAATATTTATGTGTGGAGCTTTTTTAATGTGGCACTACGATCGATTTGGAATTAATTAAAAACCAGTAGTTTGTTGGGTGGATGTTGAACGAGGCAATAAAAACATTTTTTTTTCTTTTCAAACGTCCGTCTCGGATTTACGATCCACGCCAACGATCCTTGAATGTAATCATACAAATTAGCTGTAATGAATTTGAAAATAAATGAACTAGTTTTTGAATTCGAATGAGTTCACGTTTCAAAAATTAAGGGGCAAAGGGGATTATTGAAGTTATATTTCTTTAGCAGTCTTGTAAAAAAAAAATAATCAGGCTGAATTTTTTAATAAAAAATTAAAATTAATTTTTTAATAAAATGTGACGCTTTTGCTACAGTAGGAAGTTGTTTGCAAATGGTTTGCAAGAAACTTCAAGTTGGTGAAAGTTGGCCGATTTTTGGGAGCGATTTGCAGAACTAAAATCAATTAAAATGACTACAATACTCCATTGAGTCAATCGAGTCGATCTCAACCTTTACATGTGTTTTTTGTTTGTCGCTAGGGGGAACAATCCGGAAGCAGATACGATTTTTAAAAACTACAGCCACTATAGCAGGCTTAAAATTACTATCACTTGTATTTTTTATATAGATCATAGGCATCGTTGAACTAAATATTTTCAAACTTTACGGTCCAAACAATATCCATATTAATACACAATTAGTAATTGCCCATAAAATATTCACCATCCAATACTGAAACAATTGACAAATGGTAAAAATTGGCTATTGATTAAATGTAAGCAAAATGACTTGAAACCATAGCAACAATCATTCAATTCAAATTTGAGACAATGATTGTATTTCACTCACACGTATTTGTTTACAATATTTGTTCTTTGTCTGTGCCGACTTATATGCATAAATATTACATACGTTTTGTTTATTATTATTATGAGAATTAAAATGCATCTGAAAGAAATATATTTTTGGGAAATTATTCAATGCAATATTTAAAATAATAGAAGGAAATTCGATTGATATATTAAATTACATTATATTTTTCTATATTTGAATTAAAAACCAGTTTCAAAACAGAGATATTGATGGGTAAATAAAATATACAATTACTATTGAATTAATATAATTTTTAGGACCTCGTTATTTTGGGATTATTTATACATATGACTCGTTTATTTTGAAAGTGGCGTAAGTCCATTTCAAGGGCAGTCTATATGGTGATTCTTCTTGTAACTAGAACAAAGTATATTAAATATTTAACTGCTAAGTTTTCAGAAATTACTGATTTCATTTTAGTTGTTAACAAAAACGCCAATTATTCCCTCCTCCTTAGTATCTTATGTTCCTATAATTAAAAATGATAACACTATAGGGATTGTTGTTGAAATGGACTTAACTCACTTTCAAAATAAACGGTTCATATCTTTGCATGATATTTTATGGGAACAATTTACTTTTCTATGGTAAATGTTTTCGATATGTATTTTCGAACATGTAACCTATGCTTTAACGGTTAATTCATATAATATGTAATATAAATTTTGTATAAGTAGCCACCTGTTAATACTTATAGTATAGCTATGTATAAATAGCCAATTTAATCTTTTATTTGATAACCAGTAACTTTCCGTGAAATATTCACAGCCCAACCACTGACACAACTGACAAATGACAAAAATTAGCAATTGAATGAAATTGTAATGACAGTTGAAACTAATGACATGATAGTTCAAATTTGTGTCAATAATTATTATATTTGTATTCCACTCACATGGATGTGTTTGCAACTTTATATTCTTTGTTCTTATCTCTGCCGCAACACATATTAAAAGCATTAATACATATAGTTTAGCTATATATAAATAGCCGATTTAATCTTTTGTTCGAAAATCAGTAACTTTTCGTGAAATATTCACAGCCCAACCATTGACACAACTGACAAATGACAAAAATTAGCTATTGAAATAGACATGACAGTTGAAACTAATGACATGATAGTTCAAATTTGAGTCAATAATTATTATATTTGTATTCCACTTACATGGATATGGTTACAACTTTAAATTCTTTGTCCTTATCTTTGCCGCAACACATTAAAAGCAAACTGTATTTATAATTGTATCATATTTTAGTTATCATAAACTACTTATAATTGGTGTACCAGTTCAGGCATTACCGGAAGAGTATATATTAAAATTTTTTTTTGTCTTACGAAAGCTTAAAGTTCTGCATGGTTTTCCAGCATCAAATTTTTAAAATAATTGTCGAGGAATCTATTTTTCTTATTTTTTGCCTTGAATATTTAGATAGATCAGACAGGAAATCAGGCTAAATTAGTAAAATCATGGAACAAATATTCAACAGGTTAATTCTCAATGAATCTTATTGCTATAGGCCAATTATCAAGACACTGTAAATACATTGCATCAGCTGGGAACTTTCGCCCCCCTCATTCTGAGGGATTCTTCGTTAAATATAGATTTCCTAATCTTCTTAAATCGAAAAAAAAAACTTTCAGGTTTTTTTTGATAGTTGGCGCAAATGGATCTTTGCATCATTGTGTGATTATTTTGATAAAATAGCTGGAAACTTACAAAAAACCATTTGCAACATTTACAAACGACCATTTATCTTCCCCATGTATTCCATAGCATCCGTTATTTATTGCCGGAGCTTCGATAAAATCATTGTTATGTTAATTTTTGAACTTCTAGAACTTTGTTGTGGTTTTTATTTTTTTGTTGAAAATTTCCAACTTAACGCCCATACGCGAATGTATACCATAAGTGGTGTCTTTACCGGTAAAATAAGATAAAAAAAAAAAACGAAACTTACGCGGAAATGGCGCAGAAAACACGACGTGAAGTAATAAGTCTATTTATTTTCGCGATACCATCTGACTAGTTGAACCGAAAGGACGCAATAATTTATCGTATGAGTGTATCTTAATTTAAAACCATTATAATTAACAGGTAGTGAAGAAAGAACAGACCAAAGAGCTGATATATCAGAATCTAAAATATTAGTTGCACAAATAGCAGAATTGCATTTTTTTTTCGGTATGAAGTCAGCCGATTTGTGGCTAGATTCATATTGATTTAAAGTAGTTGTACTAGTTGGCTGTGGAATTGATTCTGGCGCGTGTTTCAATTAAGAAAAAAATATTTTAAATGCCTTTTAAAATTGTTAAGACTATTGGGGACTATTTCAACCCTTTGGAAAAAAATTTAAGGAAGATAAAATATTTGTTTGTCATTTACAAGATTTTAATGTAAAAGCAACATAATCTTTTGTGGCAGTTTGATGTTGATTTTTTTTTTTTTTTTTGGGGCTAAGTGTGGTTCGTTTACCTGAGATTTCATCCCTCGTGGATTTTATTCAAAAGGGTACGAATGTTAAGAGGAATTTTTTTCCTTTTTCTTTAGATTTCGAGACGAAATCATAGACAGGTGGTCAGACTAGGCATAGGGTATATACTCTAGTCTCTTTGTTCGACACACGTTTACCACACGAATAAATCGGTAGATCTCAATATAAAAGGGATCTATGTTTCGCGTCTAGATCTTCTCCTTTTAAGCTAATAACTAGTTTGAATTTCGGAAAAAAAATTGTTACTACTTCAATAGATTTTTGGTTTAGATAAAATGAGCCATATGGCTTGCACTATTTTTTTTTTTTTGAAAAAATCGATTTATAATTTTGAGGTCTAAAGATTTAGATTTTCATATAAACTTGTAAAATTAGGTATGTAAAAAATTATGCCAATTAAAGCTCAAAGCTTATAATTTTTTGAGACTTTTAGTGCTTTTTAATCTCAAAGATTTATAGCTTTATGGTTAAGAAAAAGAAAAATCGTTCAACCCTTGTTGTGTTAAGGGGTTGATCGCTCTTTTGTAACACTTTTAAAAAGGGCAGGAAAAGATTGAAATCATAAAAAAAAAATAATAATAAAACGAAGGTGAAAGGGTTGAAAAAAAATGATTTCAAAGGATGAAAAGAATATATGTGAAGCTTTAGGTATTTTTAACAAGATGTAACAATAAATTTTTATTCCATTTAAAATTTGAAAATGGCGCGTGATAGTAACATCATAGCCTACTACAAGGTTTGTAAATTACACAGGTTGTTCCATTAGAAAAAAAATGACGTCATACGAAAAATTTTGAAATTGATTTAGTCTGAAGATATGTACGAATTTCTTCTGGATACGTCACGTAGCCACCATGAGGCCACCTGTGTATTTTATAAACCTTGGTCTACTATCTCTAAGAGCTGTGCCACCGTTTGGTGGCCAAAAGTGGAATAAACAACAGCACATAGAAGACTGGAAATCATACAAAGGCAGACCTGTTTTGGCATTACTGGAGCCATGAGCACCACTCCAACAGCAGCCCTAGAAGTCATTCTGAACTTGCCCCCCCCTCCTGAGAATCTTTATCAAAGGGGTGGCAAGGAAGGGATCATACAGACTGCAGTTCAACAATAGCTGGAAACCCAAAAAACCAGATTTGGGACTTTGGGACACGCCAGAATTATCAATGTAATTGACCATCCGAACTTCTGGATGATTCAAGACTACATGAAAACCAAATTTAGTTTTGAAATCCCTTTCGAGATCGAGATAAGTCAAAGAGACGATTGGCAGAAGAAAAACAAAATAATCCCAAGTGACATAGTATGGTTCATTGATGGATCAAAGACACATGATGGCGTAGGCGCTGGAATATGGGGGACAAATCCCAAGAAACGAATATTTGTAGGCCTGGGTAAAATGCCTACAGTATTTCAAGCAGAAGTCTATGCCATAATCATCTGTCTTCAAGAAAATATGAGAAGAAATTATCACAATAAAAGTATAAGAATCTTCTCAGACAGCCAAGCCGCAATTAAAGCGATCTAAAATTACCAGACTAGCTCAAAGCTGGTCTGGGAATGTAAATCACTCCGCATCCAGTTGGCGACATCCAACAGGGTTACACTTGCTTGGGTACCGGGGCACTCTGGTATCCAAGGCAACGAAGAGGCAGACGAACTCGCAAAGGCGGATTCAAGTCATTCATGGGTCCAGAGCTGGCTATAGGCCTACCAAAGTGCATAACACTGAGTAGAATAGCCAAATGGACGCAGAATGAACAAATAAAATCCTGGAATAACTACGCAGGAGGCAAGTTCTCAAAGGTCCTGATAGAGAAACCTTTGAAAGAACATAACAAAAGACTTCTAAATCTAAGAAGGAAGGACATCAAAAATACACAGAGATCCAGTTGACTGTCTGCTGAGATTCATATCAGAAGCAGACCTGACCAACTGGACCTGAAATTAAACTGGGACGCAATAGTCCTTTTAGGACAGAGGAACTCTCATGAAAGACCCCCAGATCAAAGGAAAAAAAAACCTCTAAGAGCGATTTTCTTGATTCATTGACTAAATGTTAATTGTTGAGATTAGAACTTATTTTTTTTTGAACACCAATTAATTCAATGGAAATAAAACAAAAGAAATTTAATAAATACAATTAGAGGGGATTTTTTTTAATATTAATCATAATTTTGCTTGGGACGAACACAAATAATTACCTTGTAATTAGTATAATTAAATGATCTTTTTCATAGATAAGTGAGAATTGGAAAGAAAGGAAAGAAAAAATGGAATTTTTTGCGGCATAAATGTTCTCATAGAAAATGTTGAATTTTTATTTATTATTCATTAATTTGGGTAGTAAATTTGAATATAAAATTATGGCTTCAATAGATTGACGTGAAGTTGGGAAATAAATAAAAACACAAAGGTGAAGTAGATAAATGGAGATTTTGATTCTTTCCATTTGAATTTCCCAATGATTCAATCCAAAAAGTCTTTAAATTTGTTATCAGGACAATGTTTATGGCTTCCCGGAAGCAAATCGAAGGTCAAACCCAGAAGACTTGATTGAATCATTCTTGGGATTATTTCATCACCGAATTCGATAGAAAATCTCGAAATCTCGAACCAAATATGTACACTTTTTGTGGAGCAATTTGTCAAATTTGTTTTCATGTTTCCAAATGGAAAGTTCAATGATTTATCATTGATCGCAGCCTATTTGAATAATGGGCGGAAAAAAATCAATTAAGAACAAATTTTACTTCATTAAGATATTAACTACCATTTTTTTTCAACTCTTGTTTGATGGCGTAACAAGTGTTCTTTTTTTGGGTTAAAGAAGATTGAAATTTTGCATATTTTTTAGAGCCTTGACATTGACTTCTTTGTATGGTACAAAATTGATCAAACCAGATGGTTTTCTTGACCGGAAATTTTCGGTTGAAATTCTTTTGAGGAGATAAAATATTATAAATGACTTAGAGACTCCTACTTGACCTTTAAAATTGTGTAGGTTTTGTAGAAGGAATTTGATTTTTAATGTCATTATTACCGGTATTTTTTTCTAGTGAACATAGAAATTGAAGAGATTTGGAAATGAAGAAAAATTGATTTTTTTTCTTAACAAAACTATTGAGTTTTTCAGATGTAAATCTGATAATAAGAAATATATTACTCTTATTTATTTTACTATGGGAATAATATTTTTTGGTGCCTTGATTGCCTGATTTTTTATGAGAAAGCAAGAAGGCTTTGGAATTTTAATGGAAAGTATTATCCGTGTTATCGTTTACTACTGTAAATTTTGAATTTCAAAAGCTCAATACAAGAGGGCACTGTAAAACAACCATTGGAGTATGTCAAGGCTTATCATTGAATATCATATCGTAGTAGGCTTAAATGGCTTAAATGTTTGAATATTTCGCGGGGCAAAATTTAAATATTTGGTATTTTCGTATTGATTTTTGAAATAAAAGGAAAATAATTCGTTTTTGGTGATTCTTTTTTCATCGAAGTTGAAAATTCAAGTTGCCTTCTAAGGGTGGAAAAATAATAAATTGGTTTTACTTTAAACTAGAAATAAGAATCGTTATTTCAGTATGAGACATAAACGCTAATAATATGCATTAGGTTATATTAAATAAATCGATCTAATATAAAATTTTGTACCGCAAAGTTGTGAAAGTTATAACTTAAAGATTATATCAGTTATGCTAACAAAGATTTTCGTAAAAAGTTTCTATAAATTCCTCAACTTCCCTCTTTGATAATACTCGAAATAAACAATTAACAATCAACAATGGTTATTATAAAATTGGTGAGTTTTTTTCCATGTTAACAAGTTGGGAATATAACAGTGCGAAATTTTTCAAATCTCGACAGTGGTCCAACGCAGAAATTGAAATATTTGATATTGTGATATGTGTTTTAAAGAATGAAGTAGCAATTGAACAAAAAAAATAAAATAATGTAATCTCGTGTGTATGTTGTGAATAATTCAAAGATATTAATGAGATTATTATATGGAAATGTGACAGAGAATCTTATTAATTATTTAAACTCTCATAGAAGAACATGCGATATAGAGAGGCGAAGGTTTTCAGTTCCCAGAACAGAATGAGATTGTTGTGTTATGGTTACTTTTCATTCAAGCGAAAAAAATCATGAAGAGCTTCAAGCAATTTACCTTGTGTTTAACATATTGTTGCACTTTTAGATTTGTTTTTCTTTTCAAGTACTTTAAATAGCAAAGCATTGATCTCTCTTTATAATAAAAAAGCATCGGTAGACTAATGAAAAACGATGATGAATTTTTCCACAATATTTTTTGTAAATTTATATTTTTCGCGCCTTAATATATGAGGTAGCTGGGCATTTCATAGACTCCTTCGATTTTAATGCGTTATCTTAAATATTTGTCCCTTGTCTTTCCTCTAATTGCATATCTCCTTATTTAACCTTACCTTTATATATAATGCCATCCTTTGAAATGCTTACTATCCAAAGCACTCTATCATCATAATGGTTCCTAAATCTCAAGGTTTATAAAATACACAGGTGGCCTCATGCGCTACGTGACGTATTCAGAAGAAATTCGTATATATCTTCAGACTGATTCAAATTTCAAAATTCTTCGTATGACGTCATTTTTTTTCCAATGAGGCAACCTGTGTAATTTATAAACCTTACCTAAATTTAACTAACCTTCCTCTAGCCCTTCATCCTACAAATCCATTAGTTACTCCCCTTCTTTCTAAAATTTTAGAAAAAGCTTCTCCTTAAAAGAATTTTTCCTATCCTGGAAACCAAAAATATTATTCCATACCACCAGTTTGAATTTTGCTCCATTAATTTTACAATTTAACAGTGCTTTAGAGTAGTCGATTATTACGTAGACCATTTCCTAACCTGTGGTCCGCGGACCCCTGGGAGTCCGCGAGCCTATGTTTGGGGGTCCGCATGAAGGAGTACTAAAATATAATATTGTCCGAAAGCTGGACAATTTTTTTCACTCAGGAGTCCTTGGCATTATACTTGATTTCCTTGGGGATCCGCAACTGAAAAAGGTTAGGAACCGCTGACGTAGACAATTAGGACCTAAATCTTCAATAAAAACAAAAACAACTGACAACAAAACTCTACTATGATCTATTGGGCATACGGAGCAAAATTTTGGGGCTCTGCAATACCATCAAACCTCCAAATTATATCCAAAATAAAAAATAAAATAAATATAGAAAATATTTATATTTTATTTAGAATTAAACATTTAAGTGTTATACAATGGTTATTAATTTCAACTAATTGATACACATATTTTTCGAGTTGCAAGTAAGGCCTGGTTTGCATAGGCTGTACAAACAAGGTTGTCCAACATCTGTAATTAAAATATTTATATATTTAAACAAAAATTTTCAATTCATTTCTTACCTGGCCATTGATTAACTTCTACAGGCCTAGTGGAGCCTATTGTTGAAGGTATGTTTATAAAGATGGCTAAAATAGCCATAAGAACAAGCAGTAAGAATTTCATTGTCAAAAAATTGCAATTAAAAAAAATTCGCGGCTGAAGGTTGAAAATTATTTGCCAAATTGCCAACTTTTCTGGAGCTTTTATACTTGCTTGAATGAATCATTTGGACAGTGGTTTCCAAAATGTTTTGTAGCAAATTTTTTTGTGAAAATTTTAAAGACTGAACTATTGTTATCTTTTATTCTGATCAGTTTTGTTTGCTATGGTAAAAATTTAACAATTGTTTCAAATAACTTAAAAAATTTGAAAAAAAAATTAAGGATTCTTGCATGTAGTTTTAGTAAATCATTTTTTTTATTGATTAAAATGGAAACAAAAATCATCCTTTTAATGTTTAAAAATCTTAAAATTATATTTTTCTGAATTGAATGCATTGTTTGAGGATCATTCTTTAGGAAATGACTATTTATAGTTTATTTTATTACTGATAAGAATAATATATTTTTATTTTCTGGTTACATCATAAGATTATAAGAACACTTTTGGTTTTTATTAGGGCTCAATTAAAAAAAAATTTTTTTAAATATCCTTATCATTGAATGCTTCTAAGTATTTTATTATTACTTCCTTTATCATTTATAAAAATAAAACGATAACCAAATTCTAAAAACATCTGCACATATCACCCAAAAAGGTTTTCATCATTTTTTTTTCGATTTTTTAATTTTTACCAAAAAGAACAAGGGGTCGTTTTAAGGGTTTTAAGGGTCGCTACAAGTGGAGTAGCATCTTATTACAGTAATTTGTGTGCCACGCAAAAGAAGTCGAGGATAATAGTTGTAGTCATTATGATGCGTCATGAAAATTGGACCAACACTGTTTTTTATGGTTGAGATAAATTATGCTTTTTCCTAAAAGAAAGTTAATATGGCAATTACATAATGGGGTTGGGGGAATCTAATTAGGTCCTACTTAATTAGATTCCTAATTAGATTACTTAATGTAGTATTTTAATCAAGAATTGGTTGTTTGTAAGTAAATAGTGAATATTCCTCATATATTGGCATATACCAATCGATGTAATGTAATTCGAGTTAATTCTATTACTTCCCTACTAAAATTATCAAAGCTATCTATTAAAAACGAACAATCTTATATGTATATAAAAATAGCGTGTTATGGTATTTGTAATTAAACTCCTTCGAAACGGATGTTCATGAAATTTTTTATGTACCTTTGGAAATCATGAGAATCGGACGTAAAATATATTTCATACCTCTAGGAGATTAGGGTGTCCTTCGGAATTTTTTGCAAATTTTTCCGCAAGTTTGCCTGTATGTTATTTGTAATCATCGATGCCTGTGATTTGTTATTAAAAACGCCTAGCAACCGTTTGTATTATGCAATTTTATTTATTGAATTTGTGTTAAAATAATTATTAAATTCATAATTTGGACGAGTGTTATAAATGCGCGTCATTTTGCCATTTCATTATGCATTTGTTATGTATTACAACGCCATGCGTGTAAAATTGTGTACAATTTATTTTAATTTAAAAGAAATATTTTATTTGTTTGGGTATATTAGTGAACAGGCGGTTATATAGTTGGCAGTGTGAATCATAGAGAACCATTAGAATCATAGGTATGTATGGGATCAAAACATCTTCACCTTTGTATTTTGATTTCAAAATTATCAAATTTCAAAAGAAAATAATATCATCATAGATGTCACGCAGATGAAGTTGCGGGTATTAGTTAGTAAGGGATATCAAGAAAATTGAAGTATTTTTCATTTTTGTTATGGCTTTTGTCAGTATGGGTTCCACACGTTAAGTGCGAAATCAATTTACCTGTTAGCTAGTATGGAATGCAAACATTCGAACTTTCATCTGTTGATATGAAATAATATAATAGAGCTTGAAGGCCAAAATTTTAACGAGATAATGCCAGCTTTAAATATGCAGCTCAGGAATTTGGAACCAGTTTGAGGTGTTTATTATTTGTTATCATTTGTACTTACATTTACAACTGTTTTGGAATTCATAAATTACACCTTTGATCTGGCCATTATCTCGTATTTTGGCCTTCAAGTATTACTATACAATTTCATATAAACAGTTGAGAGCAGGTAGAATTCCTCACGAGTTTGGACTTAAATCGGGTTCGCTCATAATATTGATCATTATGGACCAAAGGTTGACCAATTGAACGTAAATATTTATCTACCTGAATTCTATCGTACAGTTCAAAAACCGGTTAATTGATTTCGATAATATTTTGTTTTCAGGTACTTCTTAGTATTTCGCCATAAAAGAATAGTATATAGGTCACAAACAAGTCTTATTTAAACAGTAGTACCAATATTTTATTCTGGGTTTTCTTTTGGTTCTTATTTAAAGACAGCTTTCTTGATTTGATAGAAAGTTTATAATTAAGTTCTATTAACTTTTCTTCAGAAAAAGGGTACCTATTTAGTATTTAAGTTTAATTATTAATAATAAAATTAACATTTGGAAGAAGACGGATTAAAATAAATTAATGGATACCTTTAATGTGATACTAATTAAACCCTTAAATTAAATATCATTTTTTTAAGATACCAAAAATTCAGCATATGTTAAATCATGGGTGGCCAATCCAAATGATATTGCAGATCATTTCGGAAATGCATCTTAATTTCGCGGGCCACCATTAAAGTTATATATCTCAAATTCTCCATACTAAATTTAGATACACTGTTAATAGTTTTACCTGTGAATGTTTTTATCTATTTCTTGCGTTAGTAACATACCTGTGATCGTAAAAATAAATTATAGTCAGATTAAATACATTATAGTCACCTACTGAAGTATGCATTATTTTGACATTTTGTGCTTGCAATACCTCTGGTCGTAGTCAAATCTCAAACTCCAAATTTTAGGTGCGTACTACTATCATCCAGTACTATAATGGGGTGTTATTTCAAATTTTTATCTGGTCCCTCACCAGAGATATTGAGCTCAGAAAATTGCAAATTTTGAAAATTTCCAAATTTTGTAATTTTTTATTTTAAAAAGGCTTAAAGTCTCAGACTTCAAATTATGTTTTTGAATACAACTAGTACCTAATTGTTTGTAAAAAAAGTTTTAACGTGTAGACTCTTTCCCTTCCTTCACAATCTTTCCATGAAAATTGGAGTTTTCACAAATGAGAGCTAAAAGTTTAGGCTGAAATTTCACCCCTTAGAATTACATTTAGGTGAAAACGTCTTATTATAACTTTATAGTTTATATTTTCATGAACACAATGTTTTTTGTTTCATTTTGATTGGACAAATAGGGCCTGAGATAATCAAGTTTCCGCAAACCCTTAAAAGTGCGAAAATATCTGCGCCTAGTAAAACTAATATGGCCACCACTGGAAAACTAAAAACAATAAAATTAAAATAATGATGAATTTGAACTACCAATATGTTGGGGTGACAGCAAAAAAAAATCAGAATTTAAAAAAAAATAATTAAGCGACCACCGACTGAATTGGACTGACCCTAAAGTTATGAAAACTTGTTTTATATCATGATTCTTTGTGACGTAAAAAGGGAAAAAGGAAAACTAGAACAATTGTTTTTCCATTTTAAAGTAAAACAATGATTCATTTCTCACTTCAATAACCTTCAAGAACTGTATCAGATAAATGCATTTTTCCTTGTTGAAATTTAATTTTTGTATGACATTTCTATTGATGAAAACCACAAGAAATTTGAATCTAAAAATGTTTTTTTTTTTTGAAAAAAAAAAAATACGGAAATTGAAACGAAGCAATTATAGGCACTAATAATATTCTCTATTGAAACGAGACGCAAAGTTTTATGAATCATATAAATTAAATTAAGTAAATAACAAAGAACATTAATTAGAAATTTTAATTACAAATGTTATATCATTTAATATTAAAGAATACATAAAACTCCGTAGCGAAAACGAGTGGGTTACCGAGAGATATAATAACGGCCATATTTTCAATCGTAAATCAGCGGAAAAAATTTTACGATGAAAATGCTTATTTCGACCCGTCACGATTATATCGACTCCACAAATTTCCCCATCGCATAATATCCCATCATCCTAAATGCGCGGATGCTTCAATAAATCTAATCAAACTTATTAATAACAACAACAAATGTATTCCACCATTCAATGTGTCCTGATTTTAAATCAAAATTTCCAATCAATATTTGGGTCACACCGAAAGTGATGTCCGAGCGAAAATCGAAAGTGTAATATGTTGGAGTTGATTTCGATTAATCGATTCATTTGAAATAAATCATAACAACGAAATCGAGTGAATTGATCGTCATCTGTCGTGGATTTAACACGTTATGGACGTGAATGTGCCTTTCTTGTGTCAAAAATTTGATGGAAATTATTGCCATTGTCAGCACTTTTGCACTGAAAAGAAACATAAAATGGCCGGAACATTGATTGTTTAGAAAGCTCGTTATTATGGTTTCGTTCTCGATTATTTGATTGTTAGAACGATCTTTGTCCTAAGCAATCAACTCTATATTAAATTAATGGTCGAGAACACTTCTCACTCTCTTTAACTTGTCTCCGAATCAATTATTGTGATTGTCTTCAATTGGAATTATCGTCATTGCAAAGGTCAAATGAACGTAATGAGTGATAAAAATAGAGGAAAATCGGTGAAAATTTAGAAATTTACGTTTCAAGTTGTACTAATTTTAATTACTCATAAAAAATCGAGACAATTCGTCCGTTACCCCGTCTAGTTGTATCCACAAAAGTTCTCTAGAAATTCCACCTCTTTCATTCCCAATCAAACTCTTTATTAGTCACAATTATCACATCTTCATTGCCAACTAGGAAGCCCAATTAGCCCCGAAAATTCTTTGCCCCATACATTTTCTTCACTATCACACCATCAACGACCATAAATTTTATTCAAATTATTTCCACATATGTAAGTTTCCTCCAATATTACGTAGGAGGTTTTAAATTAGTCAGTATATTTTTCAGAGATAAAATAGTCTAATGTTAAAATTTAAAGAAAAAAAAAAGACGACAAAAGTTAATGACCGTGGTTTTGGGTAAAACAATTCAAAGACAAAACGCGCGGGGTTTTCAACTTTTGCCGAATAAACTTGTCGATAAATTTGCAATAAAAGTCCACCGAAGAAATTCAACCGGTTTTTTTTTAACCATTAGCAACTCCTAAGTTCTGCACACTTACGTTTTATTGTCTAAAAATTAATTTAACCCAAGAAAACACGTTAATGATAAGAAGATATTGAGGCCTTTTTTTTGTTGGTTTTAAAATCCAATGAGTAAAACAATAATTATTCTATAATAATACTTATTCTTCAGCTAAAAAATTCATGGTTTTTATATCCGTTTCATGAATATTTGCCAATTTTTTTCGATTATTCTGTGGCACTTGAAAGGTGTGCCATTTTACAATTTTTTAAAAATTTATTGACGAAAAATGAGGAAACTTAATGGTCATAAGCATCTCTTGAAATCAGTATTATACGATCATGGTTTGCCATGGATAAAACAGATGAGAATCGCTTAGAGTCAAGTCCAAACCATAGAAATGTACTATAGAGTGACCATGTTTCATACAAGCAATGCTTTTTACATGGTCTATCAAATTACCTTAAATTTCAGATATTCTATCTCTGTTTATTTACGTTTATCCTATGGAATTTCTATTAGACCATGCTTCAACCGAGTTCGCTTAATAGAAAAAGATACCATCTCCGATTATTTGTTGGGTCAAATAAAGTTATATACAAATTTTTTATACTACAAATTATAAGTTGAATGTATAAGAGTCTTTAGAACAAATCATGAAAAGTCTGGGGATCTCTTGATGGATCATAATATCTATTCTTTTACTTAATTCTGGCCTTTTCTGGACAATTGATCTAATTTTGGGTAGAAGACGTTCGAAATAAGACTTTGATTATTTGATTATTTCCTTCCAGTCCTATAATATTCATAGTAAAATCTTCTATACCGTTTATCTATGTTTCGTTGGGTCCGACCGAAACCAAACCAAAGCCAACTACTTTTTCCATATCAAAAATGGTATTACCAAACCGCTCACTACGAGCGCTGGTGTCGTTTTATTTTAAGGAGAAACGAACCGATGCAAAGTCTAAAAGTGAGAAGGAGATAACAACAATCATTAGGTTATGTCAACAACAACGATTAGTGTTATCTCATTCTCATTTTTAAATTTTGTATAGGTTCGTTTTTCTTACCAACGGAAAATAAAATGACGTCAGCACTTGTAGTGAAAGATCCGGTAGTATCATTTTCGGTACAGAAAAAGTGGCTGGTTTCGGGTCCCCGGTTTCGGCCGAAAAATCTAATTTCGGTCGGATTCTAATACACTGCTGATATCTTAATCCATCCAAATTCCACAATTTAGTTTCATTCCACAAGATTCAGGAACAATTCTTTAGGACCTCTTCTTTTATCCTTATTAATTTTTGTAAAGTTTGGCCTTTTTTATTTTTTGTTAAGTTGGGATTTCCAGATGAGGTTTGTTGTTCCTCAACATTGCAGTCTTAGGGTTTATTATGTTTTCAGGGTCCCTACAGGAACAATTCTTTAGCACTTCTTCTTTTATCCTTATTTACCCCAAACGTTTTTTTAAGATTGAACTTTTCTTTTATTTTTTATTAAGTTGGGATTTCCAAATGAGATTTGTTGTCCCTCAACATTGCCGTCCCAGGGCTTATATTCCCAGGATCTCTATTTCATCTAATTAAAACTAAATAGAGGGACGAACTTTGACTTATTAATTTTTTTAAAGTTTGGCCTTTTTTATTTTTTATTAAGTTGGGATTTCCAGATGAGGTTTGTTGTCCCACAACAATGCAGTCTTAGGGCTTATTATGTTTTCAGGGTTCCTACAGGAACAATTCTTCAGCAGCTTTTCTTTTATCCTTGTTACCCCAAACGTTTTTTAAAGTTTGACCTTTTCTTTTTTTTTTTATTAAGTTCGGATTTCCAAATGAGATTTGTTGTCCCTCAACATTGCTGTCCCAGGCCTAATATTTCCAGGATCCCTATTTCACCTAATTAAAGCAAATTAGTGGGACGAACTTTAGTAACCGATGTACCACGTGCTTTTAGACTATTTCAGTTCCAGGGATTGGTATCCTCATTTCCTATGTCTCCATTTATTCAGAGCTTTGCCCCCCCCCCCCCTTCCCCGTAGAACATTGTAGGGGACCCTTTGCCCTGTCACCGTTGTTCTTGAAACGGTTTAATTTCATTATACTTGACCAAGGATTTACTAATGGAAATATTCTCCAAACTTTTTCGCGATAACACTTGTGCCTCCGAATATCAAGCATTTTTTAGGGAGTTGATTTGGTTGATGGTTGATTTCCAGTTCTTCAGCGATACTACATAGGTATTGGTCTCTGCCTACTTTGATTATTTCCAAGATTTCATCAATACTTTCGACAATAGATCTTCCAGAATGGAATGTATCTACATCACTGAAATCACCGGAACAGAATAGGCAACATGAAAAATAACGTTTGATTAGCTATTACAGTACCAAAATCGTACACATTACTCCCAATTTCAGTCGCTTGACTTTTATTTTTACATTTATTAAAAGAAAATTGGACAAAGTTACAGAATCATCCCCATCTTTGGCAGGGTTTCCTTCGCGACTGAAATTAATCAATCACCAACAGTGATGAATTATTTTTCTCCAACTAAATATGTGGTGAAGTAGTAAACTTTTTATCTGGCAAGCCTTCCCTTTAGTTCTGGAATTTCAACGCCTCTCGAAAAGAATTTTGTGCAATAAAAAAAAAAATACTTCTCTCCATATCTGTTATTTGTTTAAAGCATTACAACTCTGTAATTTGTTCACCAAATGCAATAAAGAAAGTTGATCAGTGAGATTCCTTAATCGTGTCCATAATAATTAAACTGCACTTATACTTTTATTACAATTATTATATATATATATTTTTTTCCTATAGAGAAGTCACAAGTTCGTTAAGAACCACGCATTGCACACTGCACATTACGCAATTTTTTCGCAAATATATACTTTTATGGCTTCCAACCGCTGAACTTCCAACTCCACTACCTACAATACCTAGTGCACTTTTAAAATGCTGCTTGAAATCAGTTTTAATTGCACACCAACGTCATGCCGTGACTATTGCCTTGTCGCTAAAAATCAAGTTGTATTGTTATTGTATGATATTCCCATAAATTTTCCTTAACAAGAATGCCTCTGATTCTGAAAAAAAAAATGATAATGAACTTTACTTTTTTATGTGTATGTTAAACGAGAATTATCCGGTAGTAAAAGAAAATAAAAGTTGCCATTAAAGTGACCATTGAAATTGTTGGGTTTTATATGGCAACAATTGGAAATTATAGTCCTCCACGTCTTTGTTTAGTCGATAAGATATTTTTCAAAAAATTGTTGAGAAAATCTCTTTTCAATAGATTTTTCGGTTGAAATCCAAAAATTTCGATCAAATATTTTAGAAACCATGAAAAGGTAGCGATCAGGTTTCCTGGAGTACACCCAAGTTGCATTAAATCGCAAAAAAAAACCGTAACTAGATCATTACGATCGAATAATTGTTATTGTTTATTAAATATCTTGGCGTGGTAATGTTTAACGAGAGTAATAACGAGAGTTCATTAGTGTTATGAATGTGGAGGGCTGCTGGAGAGCTTCTGGAAATGCACGCGTGGTTTGCGGCCCTCCAAGTGAGTCCCCTAGTGTGCTATTGCAGCCTTCATGCCCTCGTCCCCAAGATCTTTCTACGTCTTTTCAGATCCAACTTCTTGTCAGAATCGACCCAAACATATTTGTACTTGAAGACATACTAAGCAGATGCGGCAACGCCGCCCAAAGCGGCACAAGGTCACTTCTTCAGTGTACATTAGGGCGCTTCGCGCCGGATGTGACGTAAATCCATCCATCTACACACATTTATACACATCATGTGCATGTAACTGTTGAGTTAGGGAAAAAAATATTACGACCTGTTTCCATCAACAACCGACAACCAACCACCTTTAAGTGCACCCAAATCCCTAACTTACCAGACCCCAAACCGTTAGATCTCGAACCAATCGTTGAATTTTAAAATTGCAATGCGGTTCACAAAATATTGCATTCTTTTAAGGTGTGATATCAGAAGAAACATTTTATCTAGAGGGATTAAATCAAAATTGAAATTAACCAAACCAGATCGTAAATATGTTAATTGGATTTGATTTACGAGAATGAAATAAACTTTTATGAGAATATTTCAAGGGGGAATTGAGGAGAGGTCTTTTAATATTTAAATGTATCCTTAAGAATGTGATGAAAGAAGTTGAAGAATGTTTTGATTTTTTTTTTCTTCCCTTTGAAACCCTTGAATTTCCAATTGAATTCTATACAGTGTATGTCTTATGAAAACAACTGGTATATCTTATATTTAAACCTGGATTAACGGGGATTGAATAGTAGATAATTGCTGAAAATATATATTTAAGCAGACCATTCACGCTCCGATTTGCAGTCCAACTAGTCGGATCGCCTAAATCAGCGGTCGGGGAACTTTTTTGACCATTACCCCAAAATATTTTTCTATATTACCTCCAAGGTTTATAAATTACACAGGTTGTCCCATTAGAAAAAAATATGACGTCATACTGAAGATGTACTGAATCAGTCTGAAGATATGTACGAATTTCTTCTGGATACGTCACGTGGCGCATGAGACCACCTGTGTATTTTATAAACCTTGTGTTACCCCCCCCATTCTGAAAAGAAAACAATCAATGTTAATTTTTTAATAAACATTATTTATTGAGTATACAATATATAAAATATATTGCAGTCCAATTTATGTAGCATAATTTAATATAATAATATATAAAAATCACCACCAACATAAATTTGAACAGAAGTTAAAAAAAAAAATATTCGTGACGTATTGCCCAGATACGTATTTCGATTGCCAAGCATCTTCATCAGTGGTTATCAAGTAGTTTGGATCACTCCGTAACTGCTTTGTGATGATTTACATGAATTATCACAAAGTTACGCAGTTACGACTGACGAAGATTGACCAACTTGACGAAGATATGACCACTGATGAAGATTGCTTGGAAATCGAAATACGTAACTGGGCAATACGTCACGAATATTTTTGTTTGAACTTCTGTTCAAATTTTATGTTGGTGGTATGATTTTTATATATTATTATATTAAATTATACTACATAAATTGGACTGCAATATATTTTATATATTGTATACACAGTATAACTGTTCAAAGTTAGCGAAAAAATCTTATTTTGATTATTATTTATTGAATTAATATACATATACATATTTGTAGTATAGGTTTTCGGAAAAATGATGTTGCTTCATGTTTGATATTATTACTTCGAAATTGGGACTTTTTGAACATTGCGGAACTTTTAGGGATATTGGAAATATTAGAAAAATTTCCCTATTACCCCCAAAAAAAAATCATTTTTACCCCATTTGGGGTAATTTACCCCGGTTCCCCGACCGCTGGTCTAAATGATCCGCTAGATATCCAATTTCCAACAACTCCATTTATGGTCCGACTTTAGATCCAACTTCGAAAAAATTTAGATCCACCTCTAAAGACAAAACCTGCATATTTTTTTTTTGTTATAATAATGGCAAAACAATTCAAATATCACACCTTAGTTGATTTTTGGGCCAAAGTCGTAAGTGTCCACAATTTTTTTTTTTAAATTTTAACATCAAACACTTTGTTGTTAGTATATGTAAATAATTTGGAGTCGAAAAATAAATATCATATTATCACTTTAATGCGCCAGATATACTTTTACAATGTAAATATAGCATAAAAGAGAGAATATTCTGTCGATCGTCTCGTGGAATTTCAAGAAAGACTTGAAAGAAAAATAAATATACGTACAATTCGTATTGTTGTCTTGGAAGTATGTATATCATTGCATTTTTTTTTCTTTGTATATTGGCACACCCATTTGAGTCAATATGGAGAATATTTTTTTTTTTGTAAATTAGTCATTATCGCTGTTAAGAGACTTGAAGTTATTTCAAGTAACCAACACTGAGTAAATATGAGCGAAGAAAGAAAAAAACGGTTTTTAGATCAACGGGATCATGCGAGATTTTTTTGGGTTTTATGAATTTCAACGGTTTTTGGTTGGAGTTCAGAGATTAGATTTTGTGTCAAATTCTTTGGTTAACAATGGGAAAATCGTGGGTCACTTGAAAGATATTGTTGAAGAGGAAAGGATATAGTAGACCAGCTTTAAAGGAAAATTTATAAAACAAGGGAAAATTTTCTGTCGGATATTTGAGACGATGAGGATAAGAGTGGCCTCTACTGGTACTTTGTGGTGTAAAAATAATTTCTATTAAGTTGATTAAAAGATAAAGCACAAAATTATAAAATAAAGCTGGTCATTCACGCTCCGAATTGCAGTCCAACTAGTAGGACTACTAGTTGGATCTCCTAAATGATCCGATAGATATCCAACTTCCAACAACTCCATTCACGGTCTGACTTTAGATCCAACTTCGAAAGTCGGACCACTAGTTGGACTGCAAGTTGGAGCGTGAATGGCCTGCTTAAATTGTGATGAATTATTGGGTATACTGGAGAATTTAGCCACTTTTGTTCTAATCGCCTCATTTGTGCAGAAACCATAGAATTTTATAGAGAACCAAAAATTCAAATGGAATCATAGTATGAGATAAGAATCGGTACTAATAGTTGTCATCGAAAAATTTTGGACTTATGGAAAAACTACTTAATAAAACTTTAGAATAAGGAAATTGCCTTTTATATATAAAATTGTAAAAGAGATACTATGTAAATGGATATAAGGGACCTGTTATTATGAATAAAGAACTGGGATAAATAATAAATCATAAAAAATGAATAAAAGTAAAGAAAGATGACCAAATTTCTGTTAAAATCTTGAAAAAAAAATTAGGTAAAAGAAGACTAAAAGATTATCAGGGATCCCTTTTTCTTTGTTTAGTTATTTCACTTGAAAATTATTATAAAACTTTATATAAGTTACTATGATGGATGTAAAGCAAAAATTCTAGGACCATCAGCTTTGCATTGTATGACAAAGTATGAATTAGAAAAATGAATTTTCAGGATATAAGAAGGAAAGAAATTTAGCCAGCTTTGAAAGTGCTGTTGGAGGAAAAGAGAGAAAAATCAAGTAGACATAAACTTTAAGTATAAAAAACAGAGACAAAAAAGAACTAATTTGATAGGTTAGCCCAAGTTGGGACCACGAACTTCTAGATCTTCTAGTACTGTACATATTATTTGTTGGCAAAATTCTTTTGTATATGATAGGCTGATGGGGTGGATCGACTTTGGGTTGATTAAAATCTACAAATAAAACGGAATTTTCGAAAATTCAATCTTGATTTAGAAAAATATTATACAAGATGTCACACAAGATATTTATTTTGGTTGTTATTTTTTATATTAATGTATCCATGGTAATTGTAACAAGAATAAATATGCACCGCCATGAAACTAGCTTCAATTTTGTTTGGCACGATTTTGAATATAATTCCCAACGGGAATTAGGGATAGTGTATTACACCAGGGGTGTCCAAAATGATTTTAAAAATGGCCAATTTTATGGTTTTTATTTCCGCAGCGAACCAAATGAAATGTCCAATAGTAAAGCAATAGCAATAATTATACACAGATGGCTTAAAATTTAGTTCAAAGTTCGCGGGCCAAATATTGGACAGGCCTGGTTTACACAAATGGTCGCTATGGACGGCTTAATTAAAAAAAAAATTGGTATTTTTCTTTTACTTTTTAGTAAGAAATTGGTATTGTGATCTATAATAGAACAGGGAGCGTTAGAATTACTCATAAAAGAAGTGGTGGTTCTTAAAAGTTTGGGAACCTATGGTCAAGCTGCCATTGTTACTAGACAAACAATATCCGATTAAACCAGTGGTTCTTAAACTTGTTGGAGTTATTGAACCCCAGGGTTTGTAAATTACACAGGTTGCCCCATTAGAAAAAAAATGACGTCATACGAAGAATTTTGAAATTTGAATCAGTCTGAAGATATGTACGAATTTCTTCTGGATACGTCACGTAGCCACCATGAGGCCACCTGTGTATTTTATAAACCTTGATTGAACCCTACCAGTTTTATATGTGAATTCACCCACCGAAAAATAAAGTATAATTTTTTCAAATATATCTATTAACTACTTTAGTGAACCCTTGGGGTTCGATTGAACCCCGGTTAAGAACCACTGGACTATTGGACTGGATGACTGATTTGGAGGTCATTGGTATAAAATAGGATTTATTATATAAATTGATATCATAAGAAGGTGTTGGTAACCCTTATGTAGAAGGGAAGAATAAAAATTGGTATTTCAGAAATATGTAATGAAAGAAGGAATGAATTATCCTGTCTTGAAAAACTTCGTCTTGGACAGATGTTATTGACGAAAGAAGAAAAATGATGTGGGAAATTAAATCATCCAAGGAGGGAACAAAGAATTATTTTTTTAAATGTGGATTGTACTTAATTTCATTAAAATATTCTTTTAATTTTGCATTTCTGGAATGCAACACTTGTTATTAAAAATTCCTTGCGATAATTGGTATTTGTACCTTCAGAGTATGCAGACCATAGCCGAGGGTGGCAAGCTGGGAAGGACTTTGTAGAAGGTTTTTTATAGTGGTAAACTTTTAAATTTAATTTCAATTGTTGTCTTAAAGTTTTCTACTATATTCTTTCATTGTTGCACAATTGTATTTCTCCTTATACTAGTACACTATTTAGTGTCGTTTAGAATAATTTTCTTACTGTATCATTGATCTCAAGATTCAAAGGTGGTTTTTTATGCCATATATGGTAGGCATTTCCGCCATCATTTGCGTTTTAATGTCTTCAACATAACTTCTTTTTCCAATAAAAATATGTATGAGTATACGGGTAATTACTTTTATACTCGACACTTAAAAAAAAGACGTTAAACCAACGCCTTAATAACCTGCGAATTTTACACCAAATTATCTGATAACCAACATCGATTTTAATATCCCGAACAAAATTTACACTTTGGGCCAATCTATTTACTATTGATCTGTCATAAAATCAGTAGATATTAGACATTGGTATTGCAGGTGTTTGTAAACGGCCGAAGAATTTATTAGGAACTGTTAAAATATTACTGAAATTTAATGACGAAAACATGTTAGATTTTCGACAAGTGGATTTCTTAAATAAATCTTTCAAGCACCCTTCGTTCCTATTTACATATCTCGGTTTATACATATATCTTGTGGGGAGATAGAAAAAAAAATAGGTTTTTTTTTTTCGACAATCTGTTCACCACATAGAGAGACATATACGTGGAGGGCTCATAAAAATTGGCCCCCTAAACAAATAGAAAACATCAACAGATGGTTGACTGGTCCAATCGTATATATCTTACATATTCGGAGGCTGGGAGAAAAATATGACAACATTGCTCATAACACTGGAGGTGTATACGCAACGAAGAAATCCAAACACAAAACATTTATATGTATGAGAAATATAAAAATAAGGGCAAACTTGAAACTTATATAATTCGCTCCGTGAAAATGGTCGTCCGTGGTTTTCGTTGCCGAGTTGCATGTCGCTTATCAAATGCAAGAGACGAATCCATATTTTTATGATAATTGAAACGACTTTTAAATGCGGTTTTAGAACCAAGAGAAAACAATCGTTACAGGGAAAAATAAAAACTCATTAAAATGTACGCCGCATAGTTTACTCGGTTCGTTCATAAACGTGTAGTTGAGGAAAAATGTCCACATAAGTCCACAATTCAGGCGATGCAGCATAATCATAGCACAAATGATTCGATTATATTTTGAAATCGTTTCGAAATGGAACAAAGCCAATTAATCGATTCGATTTGTTGTAATAATCAAAGGTCATAGAATCAGAATCTGATGTCTGGTCCCAAATGGGACTAGGATTTTGTATCCCTCTTCTGACAGTATTGATCATATGCAATGGCGTAGCTAGGTACCCAAGGGCCCTGGGGCAAATTAAAAAAATGGGGCCCCACTGCTATGTGAACTGATTAGGTTTTATCAAATAAAAATATGAAATACTAGCTGATCCCCGCAACTTCGTCTGCGTAACGTAGGTGTATATTATGTTTTCTTTTCAAATTTGCCATTTGTGGTGGTATATGAAAATTTTTATTTTTCTTATTTCTTTTACGAAAAACATAATCATACCTGAAAACCCTATTTTGTAAACTTTAAAAAGACACATTTAATAAACTGTTGCAAGGAATAAAATTGTTCTATGTAATAATCAATTAATTTTCAAGAAATATTTGTAAATATCTAAAAAGAGTATGTCTATTGCGTATAGCTACGATAGGTATACCTACCGTAGACCAAATAATCTGTAAATCAATCAGCATCTATACATAAATAAAAAATATCACCAAGTTCAATAAAGTTGGTCTTAATTATAAGTAAATTGGGGTGAACAAGCTACATTTTTCAAATAACTTACATTTTTAAATTTGTGATATCTTTCGAATGAAATGTTCAAATTGAATAACTCAAAAAGTTCTATAATGGTTTTGAAGCAAACTTAAATATGAAGTCATTTATTTTGATAAGGATTAATCCCAAAGTATAAATAAAAGAGCTTTTATAGCGGTGGCATTTATATATATTTTTTAAAATGAAAAAACACTTATTGTGACATAACTATCATAGTTAGACATATGCTGTTGCTCTAGTTTTTGTAGATAATGATATGTTCTGCAAAATCGTAGTTCATTACTTTGTTCTGTAACCAATAGTTTTCGAAGCGCACGCGATAAAAGAATGTTTTTTGGTAATTTTTTCAGACCTTGGGTTACATTATTGGAGTTTTAGTATGGATCCCTTGTATGGATTTTGAAAATTTAATATAGCCTATGTTCACCGGAAATAGTGTAGCTTCCCAACAGTGAAAGAATTTTTCAAATCTGTCAAGTAGTTTTGGAGCCTATTCAAAGCAAACAAACAATCAAATCTTTCCTCTTTATAATAATAGATAGATACAAATACTTTAAAAATGCTAAGCTACTTAAGCTCTTTTTTGTGCACTGCAGGGCAGGGAATAAAAATATTAAACAGTAACAACACAAATTACAATTAATACTTGGTGTAGGTTTGGCTAATAAAACGAAAAAGAGAAAATTCAAGGGTTTATTATATAAAGGTCAGGCCTACCAACTGTCTAAATAACAATTATATTTACAATTTTTTCCTAGCTTTCGTTTTCGCAAAAGTATCAATGACTTCGTTTAAATCCAGGCTTGATGCGGTTTCGGTTTCAATTGCTATTAGCGATAAATATCGGAGTCGAGTTTTGCCCATATTATTTCTCAGATAATTTTTTATTATTTTTAATTTGCTAAATGACCTTTCAGCTGCTGCAGAAGTGACAGGAATTGGAAAGAATAATAATATTGCAGTAAATACTTCCGTTAGATCGCATTCTAGCACTGCGTATTTGCTCATTATTTCCTGACATAATTGGTGAATTTCCAACTGATTTTCCAAAAATTCAGTTCGATCGAGATTTCTGGTAGGATTCGAGGGCTCCCTGAGCTTGAGGGCCCCGGGGTACTGCCCCGCCTAGCCCCTAGGTAGCTACGCCACTGCCCTAATCCTATCATACACGACCATATTGACGATGATTTTTAGAAATAAAAGGATTAAAACCACGTTGGAATTAAAATGCTAGGTTTTGTTTCCCTATAGTTTTAAACCCTAATCAGAATAAACTCGACAACAAAACTGTATAATATTTAGCACAGCCCGCTAGTTCTACTATTTCAAAAGTATGCTATGAAATCGACAATAGTTCAATAGTTCACCGTGAAGTGAACAAAGCAACATAAAAATGCGCCAAATTTAAAAAAGTAATGTATACTTTTTAAGCTCAAATTACATATCAGTTAGTGAAACATATCTCTGGCATTGGATCTTTCCAATTTTCGTTAACAAGAATAGCGAAATGAAACAATCGAATCAATTTTACGGTATGTTAATGAACGTGAAAACCCGAAAGTCATAGAAGTCTTTCTCTAAACAAGTTTCTCAAAAGAATCAAAATATATAAAGAAAAAAAATTAAATGTAAAATTACAAAAAAGCCACCACCTATCAGTACCTACCTATCCTCGACTTACGTTTTACATAAAAATATTCGGTTTTAATTAAAACTTGAACTCAGCTATTTCGTTTTTGTTGGGTCCGTATCAAATTTCAGTTAATTAACATATGTAATACAAGTTTATATTCAAAAAGCCAACTAATTTCGTTCGAATACGAGAAAAAAGAAAGAACCACTTTATCGTTGAACAGTGAAATTTCTTCAGTCGAAAAAATCTAACCTTCAGACGTTATTATTTCGTTGGAAGAAATCGATGTCAAAATGTAATTTGAATCAAACACGGGAAAATGACAAATGGACTCGGGTGGTGGACGTGAACAAATATCACGCATCGATAACTCCAATGAATTATTAAAGAAGTTATTTAGAATAAGACAACGTGATCAGCGATGGTTTGCTTCCCCAACAAAAATCGGATTAAAATAGGGTGGATCCACGTCAAGCTCGAATAATTCCACAAAAAGAAAAATGTTTGAGAACGACTGCTCTATCAATCGTATAGCGACGATCAAAATCGATTCAAATCGCCAATGAGTTATTTTAGCGAATTAATAAGAACGAATCCCAAATAGAATTATGCAGGCCATTCACGCTCCGACTTGCAGTCCAACTAGTCGGACTACTAGTTGGATCGGCTAAATGATCCGCTAGATATCCAACTTCCAACCACACCATTCACGGTCCGACTTTAAATCCAATTTCGAAAGTCGGACCACTAGAGATTAATACTAAGAAATTTTTTAATTTGCCCCGGGGCCCTTGGTTACCTAGCTACGCCACTGGATAAGGGTATAAGTCTATGGTGTTTTTTTTGACTTTTTTTGATCCCATCGTGAAATTTTGTTGGAAATACCAAAAAAAAAAAAATCCCTGAAAGTTTGAGCCCTTAATATTAATTTTAAGTCCTCGACCAAGCCATGTAAAGATTTCCCATTGAAAATACACGGAAACTCTGATTTTTTATTTTTAAATTTCTATATCTCTGCGGCATTTCATGGGATCGCTTTTACCGAAGATGGTTTTTTCTCAGAATTAAACGCTCTACAAAAATGTCCATTGCGACAAAGTCGTAACTCACATCGGTGAGGTAGTACGGGCCAATGAACCTGATTTTTCCATAAAATTCAAGGCTTAATATCTCGTTTAATATTGATCCTCGCGATTTGGTCTACAGGAACTTTTTTGTAGGAAATCAAATTCTCTACAAGTTTTTCATTTATAATTTTTCTCTAGCTCTTGTTATTTACGAGATAAATGCAAAAAAAAACGCGAATTTTATGGAAAAATCAGGTTCATTGGCCCGTACTACCTCACCGGTGTAAGTTACGACTTTGTCGCAATGGGCACTCTTGTAGAGCGTTTAATTCTGAGAAAAACCCATCTTCGGTAAAAGCGATCCCATGAAATTCCGCTGAGATAGAAATTTAAAGATAAAAAATCAGAGTTTCCGTGTATTTTCAATGGGAAATCTTTACACGTCTTGGTCGAGGACTTAAAATTAATATTAAGGGCTCAAACTTTCAGAGAATTTTATTTTTGGTATTTCCAACACAATTTCACGATGGGATCAAAAAAAATCATCCTAATGTGTTATACTTTCTATAGTATGTAACTTGAATAACTGAAAATCTTGGACAGTATGGACATCAACTGAAATTCTTCCAAAGTTGATTCCATTTACGTTTTAGACGAGAAAAATGTTAATTTCGTATTTGAAATTTTGTGACGGTATAATTCTTATACGACAATGTTCTTATGGTTTGAATTTCGCGAATATTGTAGAGGACATATGTTTCTTTAGAAGTCCACTTTTAGGATTCTAATAGAACCATCATCATACTTGGATGAACCTAATAATGCAAGTTTATGAATACAGTGTAATTTCACTAATCCGGCACTATTAAAAACCGGAGGGTGCTGGATTATTGGAACGTTTGGATTTACTGGGTTATAGTGAAAAAGTCATAGAAAATGAATAAAATAAAGCATTTCATAGAGGGGCGAGGGAGGCGTGGGGGGAGAGTGCCGGATTATTGGATGTGCCGATCTATCGAAGTGCTGGATTACTGAGATTATCCTGTATTTAGTTTTTACTTTGAATAAATCTTAAGGGTTTTACGACTTTTCCGGCTTTTCTAAACTAATTACAAATAAAATAATTAAATTTTTACTGATTTTTTATTTTTTATTTTCAGCATTTGTGTCGTGTTCACCGAATCCTTGCAAGAACGGAGGAGCATGCATTTCTTCGCCGCGAGGAGAGTCTTATTGCAAGTAAGTGAAATGCCTATTAACCATTTAATTTATGTGTACCACAATTTAATTTATATTTGAGATAGAAAAAAATGATAACTTGAATTGAGATGGGAATTTAATAAGAGAATATAAAGTACAATTTTTTACCGCTTCGGAAATGTACAGATAAAATCGTTTTAATAAAATTTATTGTAATTGCATTTGATATGGAGGTGGGTGTGTGAAGCATTTGGAGCGAAAGGTTACTTTTATAATTGTTATAATTTGTAGAAAAAAACATTTCTTTTTCCCAAAGAAAATTTGTTTTTTTTTAAAGAAAGTTGTTTGAATTTTTAAAACAATACCGCCGTAGAAGCAAGCTTTGGAATTATGCTTTTTGATTGGAAGTCAGTAACGTTAATGTTAAAAATCTACTTTACCGACCGGTGGAAATTTTAAATTCATGTTCAACAACAAAAACTTTTGATTATCTTTTAAATTTGTTGAGATTTTTATTTTCATTCTGGTCAAACAAATCAAATGTATTTGTATAAGAAAAGATATTTCCAAATGAGGCTCTTTGAATGTCAGATTGGTTGAAACTATTGACACGATAAGTGCCTTTTGTATCCCTCTTGACTCGAAAACCAGTCGTCTTCAATTTTGGGTTTTAAACATTCCACCCAGAGTCTCATCAAACAAAACAAAAAAAATACAAAATTGTACGTAAACATTTTGAACAGTACTGCTTTGGTTGGGGGAATTGAAGAGTGGAATAAATTGAATTTTCAAAAACAGACGTACTAAAGATTCCACCTTATGAAGACATGGTTGGAATGTGATTATAATAAAAATATTTCAAATTAAAATTCATCTAAGAGGCCAAAGCGTTCGTCTAACATCTAAATGTTGTGATTTTATAGACAAATGGGCGTTATTGAGATCTTTTCATTCCATTTTTAACAAATTTTATCGAGAGACCAACGTTGAGGATTCGACGTTGTGTAGGAAGTGATTATGGACTTTACTTGTTGTTTCGTAATTTATGGCTTGTTAATGTCTTTCTCGATTCGTTTATGATTCATTAAAGCCTTATTAAATATATTTAAATGTTAACCAAAAAAAAAATCTTACAAATTTTTGTGAATTTATCAAAAAAGGAAACAGTTTATTAGAATTTTAACCTTTGGGTCTTTATGTCTGTATTGGAAATTGTCATTATAAGTTCTTGAACTAAAGGGTTTCTAGAATGGGGGGACAAAATACACAGCAAATTTATTAATAATTACTTGCAAAATCATAAATATTTCTTTTTTAATTAATTGAAAACTGATATATAAATTTAACAACCAGAAGAAGATATTATGGAGTACTAAAGCAGTAACCATCTGTGGGAATATCACTACTGGAATTACTGAACCGTTTTTATTTTTCCGCTCCAAACTCTTTAGGATAATCAAGTCCTGTGCCGTAGTGTTCGATTTTGCCGCCCGAGCCAATTATAAAGTCTCCACCTCCTATTTTCATCATTTGTCAAGAAAATTGGTAAAAAATCGAATACCTTTAATGTCTTCAACTATCTAAAAATGTACTTTTTGTGTATACAATATATAAAATATATTGCGGTCCAATTTATGAAGTAAACTTCAAGTAAATTTCAACAGAAGTTCAAACAAAAATATTCGTGACGTATTGCCCAGATACGTATTTCGATTGCCAAGCAATCTTTCTCAGTGGTCATCAAGTAGTTTGGATTCACAAGTGGTGAATCATCACAAATCAGTTACGGAGTGATCCAAACTACTTGATGACCACTGAGGAAGATTGCTTGGCAATCGAAATACGTATCTGGGCAATACGTCACGAATGTTTTTGTTTGAACTTCTGTTCAAATTTGTGATTCAAATGGTATGATTTTTATTATATTAAATTATACTACATAAATTGGACCGCAATATATTCTATATATTGTATATACAGTATAACTGTTCAAAGTCAGCGAAAAAATCTTATTTTGATTGTACTTTTTGTGTTTTCTTAAAGCAAAATCTTTTATTAAATTATCAATGCCATTATGTCCCCCAATTTTCATGTGCCATCCGGGGTCATGGGTCCCCTAGCACTCACCACCCAACGCTACCGATTCTGTCCATGTTATCCTAGACGAAAGATGTTTTAATAACTGGAGGAATTATTTCGATAAAAAACAACTTTTCATTAAATTTCTTTATGGGCAAAATATATCGATAGGTAGATAGGACGATTTCAATATTTTTTGGTGAAAATTGGTTCCAAGTGATCCTAAGATCTCTGGCCTTAATTCCAAATCTAGCATTTCCGGTAAAGTTTATTTCAGATGCTATTTTATGAGATGAAAATATCAAAAAATTGCTCAGTTACAGTAAATATAGACGGATTTTGGAAATTTTATTGTGCTAAAGCCAAAGTCTCTAAATCATTTAGAAACAGGTTCCTTTGTAGCAATTGCCAGATTTTAATCATAGAAATTTTTATTCCAAACATTGGAAATTTAAATTAGGGAATTTTGGGAAATTAAAGTTACATGTCATATAAAAAAAATGGGGCAGTTGTCTCTTTTATATTTGGTAAACAATAATTTAAGTTTTTTTTTTTTTTGGTGATAAATTTTTAAAAGGCTGCAAGGATATGTACTGTTTTATTTTTTTAGTAAAGAATTTTCGTTTATTTCTCTAGATTTTGATGAAATAGGTTATCAAAATTGTCTCAATTATTTACTAACAAATTTTATATTAAAAAAATATCATTTCAATAATTCAACTTTAAAAGAAAACATTAAAACCAAATACACAAATAAAATTTCGCGCATTGAAATCAACATCTATTTTTAGTGACTTTTTGTTATTACTATTACGTTGCCAATCGATTTTTTCCCCCAAAAACAAGTGACTATCAGTAATGCACTTGGATGCGTCTGCGATCGCTTACCTTGATTTCCGCGTAGAAAACTTTCGAAAAATCACTAAAATATTAATCGGTTTGTAAATATTTTTGTGGAAAAACTATTTTAAAAGTGTCGGCTAGATGTTGACCTAATTTTCCAATCGATTTCCGAGTTTTGCATGAAATTTTCGTGAAAAACAAATTTGCCAGTGATCCATAAAGGGACGCCATATTTGCGACATTAGTAGTGAAAAAAGTTTTCAGTGTTCAGTGTGCTCTTTACTATAAATTGGAATATTTTTTAAACTTTTTTTGGTGAACATTTTCCATGGAAATTTGGGATAATGGTGTAACTTCATTGACATCCAGGACATGATTTGTTTAAAAAGTAAGTGATTTTGGTTTTTCTTTGTACCTGGCAATAAAGATTTCCAATCGATATAGTATTGAACATCGCGGATTTAATTACTAGAATTTTTTTATGTAATGTGTTTATTTTTCCCCTTATTATTACTAAGATGCTTAGTCGTAAACCTGTTGATCATAGCATAACAGGTAGTAGTTTTTGCAATAGGTTAGAATGCGATTTTTTCTTGGTTCTCTTTTCTTATGTTTCGAATATAACTAGATTAATTATTGTCTAAATTATTGCCTCAGGATTAAAAAGAAATTTATTCAACAAATTACAAGTTATTGAATCTTAAGATTTAGGAAATCTATATGCCAGGCGGTGATGTTTCTTGTTTACAAATTAAGATTAAGATTTTATCGTAATATTAATAACAAGAGGACCCGGTGAACTTTGTACCACCTAAAATTGAGTTACGAAAATTGATTGATATCGGTAATATTGCAACATTTTTAATTATTAATGTGGATACGATATAATTAAATACACATACCTATGCTTAATTATGACACATTAAATGCATTTTTTTAATATAAATTTTATTTAACATATTTTAATTCATACCTATAAGAACATTGAACATATTAAAACCCATATGCATACAAAAATTTATATAATCCCACTTATTCATGAATTTTTAAACAAACGTAGATATATAATAATTAAATTGTGTGCAATAAGGACGAAGCTTCTTGTGGAATCTTATTTATTTTATCGCCAACGTTTCGTCAATTATTCCTGACTTCTTCAGGGCTCTATAATGAAAATACATAACATTTAAAAATAGCAACAACTATTGTCAAAATTATAAATAAATAAATTACAATTCATAAGTCTTAGTCTATATAAATCTTAGTTAATTTATTTAAGATTTATATAGACTAAGACTTATGAATTGTAATTTATTTATTTATAATTTTGACAATAATTGTTGCTATTTTTAAATGTTATGTATTTTCATTATAGAGCCCTGAAGAAGTCAGGAATAACTGACGAAACGTTGGCGATAAAATAAATAATATTCCACAAAAAGCTTTGTCCTTATTGCCCTCAATTTAATTATTATATTTAAAAAGACAAGGACTTAAACAACATGGATACATAGATATTTCTATACCCATTTTTATTTTTGACTATATTCCCCAAAATTGTATGGTTCTTATGGCCAATTTGTTCATAAGGTTGCTATTATTAGGGCCTGGTAAAGTTCTGGTAAAGTCACCTTTTCTTCAGTCCTTTTTTAAGCAGAATATTTGTTTACTTTTTTATCGTTGGACAATTTCGCATATACTTAAGGTAGTTCACCTTTCTGCATTACAATGTAGCTGTTTAAATGTGCAACAATGATGTCCCGATCTCATTCTAGTAATTATTTTTATCTTTCCTGTGCTATAGTTTGGAGTCATTGGAGTCACCATAGTCTTTAAACCATCGTACGATGTGTAATATATTAGGAATTATTTGATGAATTAGTTTCTCTTTTTTTTTTTGGTATACTCTACATTTCTTTTGCCCATATATTGATTTTTTTTCTGAATTTAAAATAGTAAATAAAGGTTTAAACAAGTTCTTTTTTAATTAATTTGTCGACCCTCTAGTGATCCTTTTTGTACCCTGGTATCCCTAATAATTCTATTGATTTTGATTTGATAAATAATTCCTGTTCTTTCACTACTCTTTACACTTTTTACGTCTTTGCAAAGTATAAAAAAATAAATCTATAAATATCACCACGAAAATTATTACGTTTTATTTTATTAACGTATTGGAAACATTAGATCTTTTAGGTCGCGGTATTGGTTATAGTAAAACTATCATAAAGTTTATTAATATCACTTTCACAAAAATAATTAAATTATAAAGACCTGAAATTCAATAAATAAAAGAGCCAAATTCAAATGGTTGATATGCATTTTTCGCAAATCACAGGCATCGTTGATTACAAATAATGTATAATTTATTTAATAACTTATTTATTTAAAAATGCATTTTATTCATAATTTTCCTGATATTCTAATAGCTATTCTGTTAATCTAAGCGTAGGTGAATTCAACAAATTATAGATCATGAAAATCGGTTTAGTCATTCTTCAGTTATAAGTAGTCAAACTAGCACAACTTTGTTGTATATATATATATATATATAGAGAAAAAAAGATAGATAACCGGGTTATTAGTTGAAAATTTTTGCCAAAACCACAAACGATTAAATTCAAATTATCATTATCTTCAGCTTTTCATCTTTCCAAACGAGATTAAATTTTTCTGATTAATTTGATCCAATTATCAATTGGATTTAATGTATTAATTTTATACAATTGTGCGAATTGAATCGGAGAGAAAAGGCTTTTTGATTTATTTGCTGAGGCGTTTTATGCAAAATTATCGCAAAGATCTGCCCTCCTCTGCCATGTGCATGGTAAATCGAAGACATAGCGGCAATACAAAACGGCGTCGACCAGAAAGAGGCTATCGAAGGCAATCAGTCGCATTGAAAAACGACTTGATTTACATTATACTTTGAAGACTGTTTGGAGAGATCCAATTGGAAATTGCGGTAGCCTTTTTTTAGATTAATCGAAACCGTAACGTTTCAAATGTCAAGTGACCTCTTCGCGATATCGTTTGCATCATTATTCAAATGATTTCAAGTGATCTAAAGAGCTGGAAAAAGGACAATCGAATAGAGAAAATTTACAAAATGCACATGTGCAAATCAAAGACAATTAGCTAATTAAGGTATCGATAATATCCATTACTTAATTTAGTTAAAAATGCACATTAGACCGATTAAAAAAAATGATGAATTTTTATTTTCTTAATTATATCGAAAATATTGTTGGGAATGACAAAAAAATTCCTGTGAAAGTTTAAGCTCTTAATATTAATATTAAGAGGTGCCGCATCGCAAATTTCGATTTTCCATTTAAATAGCATGGGAACAATATTCTCTTGCACTTTGGAATTTTATAGCTCACGTTGGTGACAATATTTCGGAATGACCAAGGTATATTCTTGTAGAAAATTGAACGATCTACAAAAAAGGTCTCGTACAAGTTTTTGATATATTTACTCCTTCAAAAGTTATTCGAGGTCAAAGTTGAACTAAAGAGAAATTTTAATATTTTTTAAATTTTTTGACGCAACCATCAATTTTATGAAAACATTTTATAGGACATTTTTTGTAGAGCTTTTTTTTTCCTGTAACTTATCTCTATAAAAGTTTTTGATATTTTTTACAGGTTCTAAGTTATTTATTTAAAATAAAAAAAAAAATATGTTAAAAATATAATAATTCTGGAAAATTTCAGTTTAATGCAAATAACATAGGATCTGTGTAAAATATCAAAAACTTTTATAAAGATAAATAGAAAAAAAAGTGCTCTACAAAAAATGTCCTATAAAATTTTCTCATAAAATTGATGGTTGCGTCAAAAAATTGACAAAATATTAAAATTTCTCTTTAGTTCAACTTTGACCTCGAATAACTTTTGAAGGAATAAATATAACAAAAACTTGTTGAAGACCTTTTTTGTAGATCGTTCAATTTTCTACAAGAATATACCTTGGTCATTCCGAAATATTGTCACCAACGTGAGCTATAAAATTCCAAAGTGCAATAGAATATTGTTCTCATGTTATTTAAAATGGAAAATCGAAATTTGCGATGCGGCACCTCTTAATATTAATATTAAGAGCTTAAACTTTCACAGGATTTTTTTTTGTCATTCCCAACAATATTTTCGATATAATTAAGAAAAAAAAAATAATATTTTTTTTTTAATCTGTCTAATGCATATATAATTAAGATTTTTAAAGGCCCCAACCGATTTTTTCCAAATTAACACTGAGATAAATCTGTTAATTTTTGTCAACGGTAGCATCTCATTAGAGAAACGCAGCGGTACGGAAATTAGATAAAATTGATTAGACCACCAAAATGTTGGATATTCTATTGAGGATTTGAGTTCCGGTAGATGTTTTTTTTTTTTGATTTACGAGGAAATCGTTGACTTGTGCAAATATCATATCGGAATTCTACAAACAATGTGTATGATAGAGATTCCTGGAGAAGAAAAATGCGTGGTTTGATTGGGACAGTACAATTAAAAAGAGAGATAGAACCAGTTTGTTACGATCAATGTGATGTGTTGCTCTTTGTTTTGTGGTTGGCGGAAAAAACGGTTTTTTTTCATTCAAAATCTAAATCTCAATTGAAAAAAACCAGAGGTACTAATACAAAGACACAATGGAACAATGTGGTACTCGGTATTGTGATCTTTGTCAGGCTTACGTCTGACGGGTTTCGGTCGAAGTGAAATGGAAGTTGTTGTAAACGGACCGACAAGCGGACGTACGGACGGACCGCGGATGGTAAAAAGTGCGGACACTTGTCCAACGGGTCGAGAACGTGGGAATCTTTGATGATGGCCCGTTTTGAAGAGTCTCCAAGTCTCTGCTCGCTTTGACAGTGTCATTTTCGTTCGTTTCCCTTATTATAAACAAATTACGGCCACAAGAACAATATTTGAATTTTTCTGGTTTTAATATCATAATTTAATCCTCGTCCCTCCACCCACCCCCCTGACTCGTCCAATCCTGTCATACAAGATGTTTGGACGCAGCATTTCCAGAATAGATGAGGTAATGATTGAAGAGTCCAATGTCGATTATTTTCTCATTATATTTTTTTTTTCCTATTTGAAACTTACTGAAATTACAATTTTTTTCAAGAAAAATAAACACAAACGAAAATCGTTGGGAACTTTCCCAAAGATGCGTGCCCTTATTTATTTATTTTTTTCTAAATCAAACGGAAATTATGAAATTTAAATCATTAAAATAAAATAAACATTTTCTTGTATTTCTGGTAACATTTTTGTGACAATCTTACGGATGTAAAACAGGGGAATTACGGAGTTTAAGTGAAATACTTAAGTTAGGAATCATTAATAGAATATACTGAGAGATACTCCGAAGAAATGGACATGATCTTGTTTGGTTTTATCAGAAAGGAGGAATTTAAAAATAGCAAAATTTATTAATCATTTAAGGATGTTATGAATGTTTTGATTTTTTTTTGGTTAGCATTGTACGTTTCAAATTAATAGGGTTGGTTGTCACAGTATAATACGGAATAGTAAAATTGGACTTTTAAGCCCACCCTATCCTACTTTACCCATTTTTATGAAAAAGATTGTGCAATAAAATCAAACTATTAACAGTAACGTACTTTAGGACCCATTAGATGCAAATTAGCTGCATCTGATAAAACCAATCAACAGGTGATATTCAAGTATCTAGGGCAGTGGTCGGGAAACTTTTTTAACCATTACCCCAAAGTATTTTTGCGTAAGTCTATATTAACCCCCCCCATTCTGAAAAGAAAACAAACAATGTAAATTTTAAATAAACATTATTTATTGAACTATTTTACTTTTACATACACGTTTATGAAATAGCAATAGAAATATTAGAAAAATTTCCCTATTACTCAATAAAATTTCACTTTCATCCCATTTGGGGTAATTTACCCCGGTTCCCCGACCGCTAATCTAGGGGTAAGTTTTTCCAGTTTTAGAAACTTAAAAGAAATTCTTTTGGTTAAATGAATTTACCCTATTTCAATAAAATTTTCTAAATTTACAGATTTCCCCCGATGGAAAACGTTATTAAGATTTTACGTCAAATTTTAATCAAAAACAGAGATAAATCTTAAAAAAAATGGATTTATCTCACTTTTAATATAATAATCAATATTTACAAGGAACTATAAGTAGTTAATGGATCCAATTGTTTCAAGGGCTCTTCATTTTTTTCATGCCAATTGAAAAAAACCAACATTTTTCCTCAGAAAAAAATCTATTTACCCACGTGTTACTTCCAATCTAACAAGATAATTAATACAATTCTACAAAAAAAAAATTGGGTTGCATGTAACACTTAATAATTAAAATAAATCCAATCGTCAAACCGGAAACTTATAAAATTTCAACCATTTAAAGTTGAAAACTTTACCGGAAACGAAAGCCTACAATTCCCAATGTAGTCTCCGAAACTTTAATGTAGAAAAGCTCGATGGAATAAATTAAAAGTCCTATTTCTAAAACATGTCTAAAAGTGTTTAAATATTCAAATATTCAAATGAACTGATATGATATTAATTACAATACTCTAGCATCACCAACACTTGATGTTTTTTTTTCTGTCCACATAATGTAAAACCGAGATTTTAATCAAGTTATTAGATATATATTGTCGAAAGATCTTATTTATTTCTCTCCATACATATATGACGAAACTCAATCCAATTTCCAGTCCCCAAATAGTATCTTCACATTCATTTACATATACGAAAGATTTACGAATCGAAATTTAATTAGTTTCCACAACAATAAACGCCATCACATTATATTCTAATCGTTTTTTTTATTAAATGCAACATAATTACATATCGGGCTTGGTGTTTTTTTTTTTCATTTAAACGATGAATTTTAAATAAATTTCTATGTTAATAACAATGCCTCAATATTGAAATACGAGGTTAACGATCGGAGAAAAATGCCATTACGATAAGATGGAAAAAAATCATCAGATATGCTCCTCATGCAGGTAAATACACTAAAAAACAACACTGATAAAATTGATTGAAATTAAGTAAATTTGAAGAAAATATTCAATGATTTTATAATCAGAAGGAAATACCGAAAAAGAATTTTGGAGGATTGATGGATTAAATGCTTTATACGGTGGGATTAGTTTGCCAAATGTATTACTAGGAACGTATAGAATTAATTCCTCAAAAAAATTTGTTTAAAGCTCAATTTTTAGTCATATAACCGAAGAAGATTTGGAAGTCTATCAAAGAAGCAAATTCACGTGTTGACAATCAATACTGTAAATTCCTATTAATCCTTCAAATCAAAGCAAATTGATTGTATTGCCCAGATACGTATTTCGATTGCCAAGCAATCTTCGTCAGTGGTCATCAAGTAGTTTGGATCACTCCGTAACTGCCAGGATGGCCTCGAAATGCTTATTACATTTCTTCATCCCTACCATTATAGTTAAATAGAGCAATGTTACTTGTATTTTGGATACTCATGGTGGACCTTTATACCCACGGGCCTTTAACCCCCACTCTACCCTATTTAGTCGATTTTTTTATATTGTCAAAAAAAAAAATGGGAAAACCGAAAATTTGTATTAAAGGAAAAATTGAACACCCGGGTCTATAATCAGTTGTAGGATTTCCTCTTGAGTATTGAATGCCCAAAAAATTACTCAAAAGTACAATTATGGCTTATGGTTACAAGATTATGTAAATTGTGTATGTTTTGTGGGTAAATAGTATGAAATTGTCGTTATATTTGCTTATTGCTTAACTATAGTTTTGATGATTTCTGTCGTCTTCATTGATTTAAAGTCAATAGGAACTTGAGTTTGAATTGTACTATCTAGTTCGTGATATTATATTGGGATATGATTTGTATACATTATATAGAATACATTGCGGTCCAATTTATGTAGTATAGTTTAATATAATAATATATAAAAATCATACCATAAACATAAATTTGAACAGAAGTTCAAACAAAAATATTTGTGACGTATCGCTCAGATACGTATTTCGATTGCCAAGCAATCTTCCTCAGTGGTCATCAAGTAGTTTGGATCACTCTTTTTACATGATTCACATGAATCATCACAAAGCAGTTACTGAGTGCTCCAAACTACTTGATGACCACTGACGAAGATTGCTTGGCAATCGAAATACGTATCTGGGCAATACGTCACGAATATTTTTGTTTGAACTTCTGTTCAAATTTATGTTTATGGTATGATATCAAAGTCAGCGAAAAAAAATTACTTTCATTAATCTTAAGTTTTCAAATGGAAAATGAGCTTAATCTCTAATGGATAAGTATTTGGAAATCAATTGAAAGTTACTTCAAAATTACATGGAAAAAGAATAGTAAGATCCACGTTTATTTGTTGGTATGAAGACTGAAAATACTTGTAAAATGTAAAAACCTTACATATTACAATCTTGTGAATCAACAAGTGGTTGGAAACTCCAACAGAAAATATGGAAAGTTTTTTTTTCCAACTATTTTTTTTTCCGCTTGAAAATAGAGCTCACGACTAATATTAAAATGATTTTAAAAATCTCTTCACTGTGGAAAAGACGAGATGCTTTCATTTTTGATCGATCCCAAGATCGAACCGTTCGTTCTTTTGCATTGTAATAGCCGCAAATTGTTCCATTTTGTTGCAACAAAAGTGCACGGCAAGTGTTCCGAGTGGATGACAGTTTTTTTTTTGTTTCTTGCACTTCTTGGAGAAATATTTTTGCGCGAAAAATGGTATCATTGTCGTCGATTGGTGCAAAGAGCCAGCGCACGATTTGCCAGCCACAATTTCCAAGAACGAAGCTCACTTGCATAAATCATTCTCCACGCGATAATAATAACAATAATAGTAATATAATTAGTGAAAAATGTGGGATTAGTGGACAATTTCAGGCGACGGGAATTTAATTTCAATTGGAAATTTAATGTAGTACGCGACGGTATAAACCGTATTGTTGTGTTGGGCGAATTGAAGATGATATGATGCTGGCACGAAAAATGCTGCATCACCAACAAAGACCACGTCATAGGTATTCCTATTTAAAATATCAGCTATAAGAAGATATAATGTCCATGATGACCTTTGTTTGCCTTCGTCTTTTACATTCTAAGACACTGTATGCCACATGAGATTAACCTTTATAACTGCATTTGAAGAGACGAGCAAAGAAAAATTCTTAAACACAAAGCATTCGATTGTTGAAGCAAGATGGGGAACACTCGGTTCAAGTTCAAATTTCTTTAAATAGTTTTTCTTGTGTTTAAAATCAATATTCGCGTTATCTTTGAAAGTCAATATTTCAATACCAAAAAAAAAAATGGTCAGAAGAGTACTAAATATTCCGACAAAGGGATTTACCCAGCCAAAATTAGTCATGTGTGAAAAGAATTTAGCGCATTTAGAAAATAAGATAATTCATACCCTGATCAAAATAAGATTTTTTCGCTGACTTTCAACAGTTATACTGTGTATACTAGGGTGATTTTCTTTACTTTTTTTTTTGGTCCCATCATGAAATTTTGTTGGAAATACCAAAAACAAAAATCCCTGAAAGTTTGAGCCCTTAATATTAATTTTAAGTTCTCGACTAAGACATGTAAAGATTTCCCATTGAAAATGCACGGAAACTCTGATTTTTTATTTTTAAATTTCTATATCTCAGCGGCATTTCATCGGATCGCTTTTACCGAAGATGGTTTTTTCTCAGAATTAAACGCTCTACAAAAGTGTCCATTGCGACAAAGTCGTAACTCACACCGGTGAAGTAGTACGGGCCACTGAACCTTATTTTTCCATAAAATTCGCGTTTTTTTTGCATTTATCTCGTAAATAACAAGAGCTACGGAAAAATTATAAATGAAAAACTTGTAGAGAATTTGATTTCCTACAAAAAAGTTCCTGTAGACCAAATCGCGAAGATCAATATTAAATGAGATATTAAGCCTTGAATTTTATGGAAAAATCAGGTTCAGTGGCCCGTACTACCTCACCGGTGTGAGTTACGACTTTGTCGCAATGGGCACTTTTGTAGAGCGTTTAATTCTGAGAAAAAACCATCTTCGGTAAAAGCGATCCCATGAAATGCCGCAGAGATATAGAAATTTAAAAATCAAAAATCAGAGTTTCCGTGTATTTTCAATGGGAAATCTTTGCACGTCTTGGTCGAGGACTTAAAATTAATATTAAGGGCTCAAACTTTCAGAGATTTTTTTTTTTTTGGTATTTCTAACAAAATTTCACGATGGGACCAAAAAAATAATAACCCTAATATATATGCAAATACTTTTGTTTACAATTTACTTTTAATTTTAAGGATGATGTATCTTGAATAATCCATTCAAGCAGCGTCTGTAGATCCTGATCTAGGATAGAGATTAATTTACGATATTGTAGTTGGGGAAAAATAGATGGCAGTTCTTAAAAAAAACCCCGAATATTATTCCTGCTTTCCGATTGTTATAAGACCATATGTCTTATTCTTTTATATTTGTATTTTCTGTATTTGTGGAGTAGGTCATCGAGGGTGTAGAACCCAAATGCTTCTAATTATTTGGCTAGGGCCACTTTTACGATTTGTGTAGAATTTCCGCGACAAAGCGAGGATATATAAATCTAGCGGTAGTATCCTTAATTCCTCATGAAGATCGTATATCTTGTATTTGGCTGGATAGTTTCCCAGGATTCTTAGTAATGTATTTTGGACTCTGCATTGTCAGATACTTGGTTTTGCTTACTGAACTCCAGACTGGACATGCATATTTAAGCACTGGTCTGAACACTGATTTATAAATTATTAATTTATTGCTGGTAGACAACCTTGATTGTCTATTTAGTAATGGATATAAGATGTTAGGCCGGGCCATTAATTTACTTTTATTTAATTTGATGTCTTCAGCAAAGTTGACTCTGGAATCCAGTTGCATCCCCAAGTATCCAACTATTTTTGCCCATTTTATATTTTTCCCATTTACTAATTCCTTTTTATGCTTGTTAGATCTTCATCTAGAGAATAGGATAGCTTCAGTTTTGTTATCATTGGTCTTTATTTTCCATTTTTTAAAAAAAAATCATTATTCTTTTTAAGGCCTTGGTTATTCTGTTGGCCACTGTATCAGCTCTCCAGGAGGATGTAAAAATTGCTGTATCGTCTGCATATAGGGAAAAGAAAGTTTCGGGTGTCCGCGGGATATCATTTATATATAGAATAAATAGAATAGGTCCCATAATGGACCCTTGAGGGACTCCAGTCTTAATTAATCTGTTATTTGACATTTCTTTTTTGATTTGCACACAAAATTGACACTTTTTGAGATAACTCCATATTATTATTATTATGTATCTTGGGAATTTCATTTTAATTAGTTTAAATATTAGTCCCTTATGCCATAGAGTATCAAAAGTCTTTTCTATGTAAAGTAGAGCCATTTCCGTGTGTTTATTACTATTAAAGGCGTCAGTTATATGGTCACATATTCTATAAAGCTGCATTGTTGTGGAATGCCTGGATCTGAATCCAGACTCTTCGGGCATTAGTATTTTTTCTTGCCATTGAGTAGAATTTTGATTAAATTGATTTTGGTTTAGTTTATCCACTAAAATTGGTTCGTCTAAAATTGTTACAACACTGAAATCGAATCGATCAATCGAATTATTGAGGCGTCAGTGAAAAGTTCACGTGGCCTGACCTTAAATTAAGTGTTATCATTTACAAACGTTGGATGTTAATGAGAGGTGATTGATCCAAATTTCGATCGAAACTTGTTTCAAATTATAGGTATACATTTCGATTTGGCTTCAAGTAGCTTTTCGAGTTCGACCTACGTAAAATTCACCGGTCCCAATTCGACTCAATATTATCATTTTAATTGTATTTAGAGAAGTGGCTAAGAGAAAAAATAAATTTAATTCACTTGATATAAAAAAAAAAAATCTCTCTTTTACTGCATGATAATGACGATGACTGCCGCTTTTTGACCACGTTTTGTAATTGAGATTTTGATTAGAAAAAAATGAACTGAACCGGTGTGGTTTTATGTAAATAACGCCATAATGCCGGTGAATGTATTCCCGTGTTGGGGTTCGGTTCGAAAAAAATTAATTCCAACTTATTTATTTGGGAAACAAACATAGTAAATGTAGTAATGAGTTGAATGATAGATGTGGAGGTGCTTTTCTCACAGTGATTTGGCAGATTATTTATCCGTTTGGATGTAATTTAATTATCTAACTTCAGTCATTAGAATATTTTTAATTTCAGAGAAACGTATTCAACAATTCCCAGTCTTTGTGTTCCAAGTTTAAAAACTTTCAAGTAAAATTGAAATCGGTAATCTTTGAAAATGAATTTCTGCACCATCTGGTGCTAAATTTTACAAGTTTAACTCCTTGAAACTTTTGTAATAGTTTTCAATACTTGCACCGTTTATTTTGAAAGTGAGTTAAGTTCATTTCAAGAACAATCCCTATAGTGTTATGAACATAAGTTACGTATTCAACAATTCAGAGTCTTTGTGTTCCAAGTTTAAAAACTTTCAAGTAAAATTGAAATTGGTAATCTTTGAAAATGAATTTCTGCACCATCTGGTGCTATTTTTTACAAGTTTCACTCCTTGAAACTTCTGTACTAGTTTTCAATACTTGCACCGTTTATTTTGAAAGTGAGTTAAGTCCATTTCAAGCACAATCCCTATAGTATTATCATTTGTGACCATAGAAACATAAGATACTAAGGAGGAGGGAATAATTGGCGTTTTTGTTAACAACTAAAATGAAATTAGTAAGGGTCTAGCAGGATCCACATGGCGAGTTGGCCTCCAAATAGGAACCTATGTCGAAATTTATGTTAAAATATCGGCTTGATATACAAACACATTCTAGTTGTTTTTTTTTTTCTTTTGAGATCAATTATTTTGATCTTGAAAGTAATCATCTTAAGAGTAAATATAGAAAAACAACAAAAAAAACTAATAATTATTTTTTTTATGTTTCCTTAGACTTATTATTATGAAAGTAATATATGTTTTGCTCCTATATGTGGCCTATATTTTATAGAAGTTTTGTGAAAAAAAAGTTGGTGAAACACTTCGAAAAAAAATAAAACCGAAGTATACTATTAGGCGTAAATCACATTTCATTTTTTTTCAAGGTGTTGCACCAACTATTTTTTCACGCAATTTTTATGAGGTACAGTGCTCATGTAGAAGCATAAAATATATTTTTTTCGTGATTGTCATTTTCAGAGAACACATGAAAAAAATTATTCATTTGTTTTTTGGATTTTTTTGTATAATTTTTTTTTCTAAAAATTTCAAAAAAATATATGATATACTCTGTAAAATAATCTAATGCCTCGTGTTGGTTTCATTTCTTTAGTTTAATTAGTTTTTGAGATATATACCTTTGAAAAATAGCCATGCGGGGGACATTTTTGCCCATATTTCAAGGCCAAAGAGGAATTTGGTCGCGAAAAGTGTATAAAATGTGTTTGTATATCAAGCCGATATTTTAACATAAGTTTCGACATAGGTTCCTATTTGGGGGCCAACTCGCCATGTGGATCCTGCTAGACCCTTTGTCAAAACTGAGCAGTTAAATAATTAGCATTTGTTCTAGTTACAAGAAGAAGAATCACCTTATAGACCGTCCTTGAAATTGACTTATGCCACTTTCAAAATAAACGAGTCACTTAATAACCCGATTTGCCAAAGATCGGTCAAGAAATTGGTATATTTATAGTAATGTTTATTTATAAAATAAATTTATAAAAAGTAAGGTTTATTCTTTTTATGTATTTTTTAACAATGTTATCTTAGTTTTATACTGAACAGCGAAAATTAATTTGTGTAATTTGGCTTTGAACAACATGCATTGTTATTATGTTTTAGTTCTCCTGAAGAAGTTGCAAATAAATACCAACGAAACGTTGAGATAATTTGAAAATTTAACGTCTTATTATTTGAGTCCAAGTTGCCAAGAACATTATTAATTATTTATAGTGATGTTTTAATGTAGTTTTATTTACTGTAGCGTATTTATATGGTGAACTAACGGACAAGATACCATAGTAATGAAGGGCATACTGTAGCAACAATGAAGCTCTCATTTCTCCCAATTTCTTTGAAATTCGAGATCAACCGATTACTAAATGTAAAAGTTTTCAGACCGATAGAAAACAAAAAACGATTCTAAATGTTCCAAATCTGATTTTATCATTTCACTTCTCTTTCAACAATAAATTCGCTAAAACCGGCCACAATACAACAAAAGCATAGTCACAACAAAAGCCTTTCTCCATATTTCAATATTGCGATCTGGAGGAAAAAAATCGCAATTCTCAACTTTTCATTTATAAGTTCCAATCTCATCTCCGACTCGTAAATATTGCAAATATTTCTTTGAAAAAATAGATGATAAACTCAATCCATTTTGCATACTATTCCATATTACCAACTTTCTAAACTCAATCGTTTAACGTTAAAATTTTCAACGTTAAATTTCTTATTAAAAATCGTTATCACTGCATGCATCTAATTAATTCCGACTAATGAAGATAAAAACGATGAAAAAAAATGTCGGTTTTTATTATTTATTATAAAATATTTCATTCGAAACATAAAAAAAATCCAACTTTTTCCTCTTAGATATATTGAATGACATTCATCGCAGGGAGTCGACGAGCATTAAATACTTTTATGATTTTTTCCGAAACGAAGATATAATTCCGATAAAACCCAATTAAAATATACCAATTCCTCAAGATTCAGACTTAATTTGGATCTTTGAAGAAAATCAATAAATTTTATATGCAACTTCTAAGATTTCAATTTTTTTTTAGATTGGGTTTGCATGATAACTTCCGTTTAATTTCACTTAACTCAATATAGTATTCAATATTTTATAAAATAATAAACTTATTCGCAAAGATGGAAAATTTGATATCAAATCCTGGAAATCCAAATTTAGTAAAAAAATAATACCAAACTTTTGGGATAATAGGGACAAAAGTCAGTAAAGATGCTAAAAAATTGTTCCTAAATTATTGAACATAATTAAGATTCACAGCACAAATTCCGAGAAAAATTATTAATTATACATAGGGATGAAATATTGTTCATAAAATATTTTTCAAGTGAAACATCGATGATAAAAAAATTGTAGTTTATAAACGATATATCGATGTTTAAAAAAATCGATTTGCATCCTTAGGTGTTCCAAAGATGGAAAATTTGGCATCAAATCCTAGAAATCCGAACTTAATAAAAAATAAATTCCAAACTTTAATAAACCTTTGGGATAATAGGGACAACAATTAAGATTCACAGCACAAATATATATCGATGTTTGAAAAAATCGATTTGCATCCCAAGGTTTTCCTCCATATATTGCAGTGACTTTTATGAATTAATTCTTTGATGTTTTTTTTTAAATCTGACATTAGTTTACCCCAATTTTAGATATACACATAGAATATGAGGACAAATATTTTAATTAAAATAGCTCAATGGAATCTTATTTATAAAAATCCCGTGTTACGATGTTTGTAATGAAACTCCTCCAAAACGGATGGATCAATTTGACTGATAAGATTAATATATTTTTATTTTCTGGTTACATCATAAGATTATAAGAACACTTTTGGTTTTTATTAGGGCTCAATAAAAAAAATTAATTTTTAAATATCCTTATCATTGAATGCTTCTATGTATTTTATTATTACTTCCTTTATCATTTTTATAAAAATAAAACGATAACCAAATTCTAAAAGCATCTGCATATATCACCCAAAAAGATTTTCATCATTTTTTTTTTGTTGATTTTTTAACCTTTACCAAAAAGAGTAAGGGTCGTTTTAAGGATTTTAAGGACCATAAGGGTCGTTGTGTTACTCTATCTACGCCACAATTGAAATAGCGCCTTATTATAGTAAATTTTGTACCACGCAAAAGAAGTCGAGGATAATAGTTATAGTCATTATGATGCGTCATGAAAATTGGACAGATACTTACTTTTTGTAAAAGAAAGTTAATATGGCAATTAGATAATGGGGTTGGGGGGATCTAATTAAGTAAGAAATGTAGTATCATTTTAATCAAAAATTGGTTGTTTATAAAGAAATAGGGAACATTCCTTATACATTGACATATACCAATCGATGTTAATGCAATTCGAGTTAATTCTCTTACTTCCCCACTAAAATTATCAAAGCCATCTATTAGAAACTAACAATCTTATATGTATATAAAAATAGCGTGTTATGGTATTTGTAATTAAACTTCTTCGAAACGGATGTTCATGAAATTTTTTATGTATCTTTGGAAAGCATGAGAATCGGACGTAAAATATATTTCATACCTCTTGGAGATTAGGGTGTCCCTCGAAATCTTTTGCAAATTTTTCCGCACGCTTGCCTATATATCATTTGTAATCATCGATGCCTGTGATTTGTTATGAAAAACGCCTCGCAAAAGTATTATGCAATTTTATTTATTGAATTTGTGTTAAATTAATTATTAAATTCATATTTTGTCTAAGTGTTATAAATGCGCGTCATTTTGCCATTTCATTATGCATTTGTTATGTATTACAACGCCATGCGTGTAAAATTGTGTACAATTTATTTTAATTTATAAGAAATATTTTATTTGTTTGGGTATATTAGTGAACAGGCGGTTATATAGTTGGCCGTGTGAATCATAGGGAATCATAAGAATCCTAGGGATGCATGGGATCAAAACGTCTTTAACTTTGTATTTTGATTTCAAAATTATCAAATTTTAAAAGAAAATAATACCATCATAGATGTCACGCAGATGAAGTTGCGGGTATTAGTTAGTAAGGGATATCAAGAAAATTGAAGTATTTTTCATTTTTGTTATGGCGTTTATCAATATGTGTTCCATACGTTAAGAGCGAAATAAATTTACCTGTTAGCTAGTATGGAATGCAAATATTCGAACTTTCATCTGTTTATATGAAATAACATAATAGAGCTTGAAGGCCAAAATGTTAATGAGATAATAGCAGCTTTAAATATGCAGCTCAGGAATTTGGAACCAGTTTGAGGTGTTTATTATTTGTTATCATTTGTACTTACATTTACAACTGTTTTGGAATTCATAAATTACACCTTTGATCTGGCCTTTATCTCGTATTTTGGCCTTCAAGCATTACTATACTATTTCATATCAACAGTTGAGAGCAGGTAGAATTCCTCACGAGTTTGGACTTAAATCGGGGTCCCTCATAATATTGATCATTATGGACCAAAGGTTGATCCAATGAACTTAAATATTTATCTACCTGAATTCTATCGTACAATACAAGAACCGCTTTATCAATTTCGATAATATTTTGTTTTCAGGTACTTCTTAGTGTTTCACCAAAAAAAAAAGAGTATAAAGGTCTCAAACAAGTGTTATTTAAACAGTAGTACCAATATTTTATTCTGGATTTTCTTTTCGTTTTAATTTAAAGATAGCTTTCTTGATTTGATAGAAATTTTGTAATTAAGTTCAATTAATATTTCTTCAGAAAAATATTTAAATATTAATTATAAAAGTAGCATTCAGAAGAAGTCAGATTAAAATAAATTGATGGATACCCTTTAATAAGATACGAATTAAACCCTTTAATTAAATATCAATTTTTTAAAGATATCAAAAATTCAGCATATTTTAAATCAGAGGTGGCCAATCCAAATGATATTGCGGATCATTTCGGAAATGCATCCAAACTCCTCTGGCGACCATTGAAGTTATATATCTCAAATTCTCCATACTAAATTTAGATAGACTGTTTACATTTGTACCTGTGAATGTTTTTATCTATTTCCTGCATTAGTAATATACTTATGATCGTAAAAAACGTCATTTTCAACGGTCAATACAATAGCCATTAATTGTCAATACTTCATTACTATGATCCTGCAGTGATTCTTAGACGTTTAGCAAATTTTCTCAAAACTTAGTTGAAAAAGTATATCTTGAAGATAAGTTACAAATAGTACAGCAAGGGATGCTGCTAGTTGCTAAGGAAGGGGTTTTTAATGTTCCAAGAACATATTTTTAAATCCAAGAGAAATTTTAATATTTTTTCAATTTTTTGACGCAACCATCAATTTTATGACAAAATTTTATAGGACATTTTTTGTAGAGCACATTTTTTCCTATAACTTATCTTTATTAAAATTTTTGATATTTTTCACAGGTCGTAAGTTATTTGCATTAAACTGAAAATATTCGTAATTTTATTGTTTTAAATTAATAATATTCCCCGAATTATAATATTTTTAACATTAAAAAAATATTTTTTTTATTTTGATTAAATAACTTAGAACCTGTGAAAAATATCAAAAACTTTTACAGAGATAAGTTATAGAAAAAAAATTGCTCTACAAAAAATGTCCTATAAAATTTTCTCGTAAAATTGATGGTTGCGTCAAAAAATTGAAAAAATATTAAAATTTCTCTTTAGTTCAACTTTGACCTCGAATAACTTTTGAAGGAATCAATATATCTAAAACTTATAAGAGACATTTTTTGTAGATCGTTCAATTTTCTACAAGAATATACCTTGATCATTTCGAAATACTGTCACCAACGTGAGCTATAAAATTCCAAAGTGCAAGACAATATTGTTCCCATGTTATTTAAATGGAAAATCGAAATTCGCGATGCGGCATTTCTTAATATTAAGAGCTTAAACTTTCACAGGATTTTTTTTAGCATTCCCTACAATATTTTCGATATAAATAAGAAAAAAAATTCATCATTCTTTTTGAATCAGTGTAATAAATATACATACATATGTAAATTATTTATTTTAAGTTTACAATGTCAATTAATAAAGGTTTGGATATTTACTTCAATATTTATTAGACTCTTTCCATTCTCATCGTTTACGTACAAAAAAGCCATCTAACCTGTTTTTATTTTTCCAAAAGATTTAGTGTTTTTGAAAAAATGAATTAAAAAAAAAAACCTACACTTGTAGGTATTTTTCATGTGTAAATTACTTTACGAAACTAATCAAAATCCAAACAGTTATTTGGTCCATTTGGCCGTAACTTATTGATCATTGATATGAACTTTCAACTTCAATTAATCAACTCACATCGGCCAATTTTGGTCGTGTCAAGTCCAGCAACTTTCTTGAGGAAAAAAATTTTGTAATTATTTATATATTGTAATAAGTTAGCGTTAAATCAATGCCTCGCTTCTCTCAACACATCGTACAGAAGTTAATTATAATCGATAGATCACAATTTGTTATCGTAAACGAGTGAATTAATATGGCGACGTACCTAGGTATATAACCTTTTGGAAATTCGAAAATTTGCATTTGAATTTTGTTGCAATGAAAAATTGGCTCAGTTTTGAATTATTGGCAACGTTTTTTCACGGGGCTTTTTGGGAGGTCAGTTTTTATTATTTTTCTTCTTCTTTCTTCCATTTTGCCGACCATGGATGGATGGTGAGGTGGAAAGAGATGAAGGCGGAGGATTTGAGTTAAAAGCTGAAGCGAAGTGTTGTGACATGACACATTAATAATGCCTTTTTGTAACCTGTTATATCTGTCCTTTTCTCCGTATAAGTCACAATACAATGGATCAAAAATTTTTTCCGTCAAATACTTTTTATTACATTCTTTGTACCTCTCTCTGTTTCATCTTCATCCTTGTTATTTTCGTCCAAATGCGATTTGGAACTTGAAATAAATTTCAATTTATTGCTCTTTTTTATTGAGAAACTTGTTATGATTAGAGATGTGATTTGTGTGCACTTTTTGACCTTTAGCTTGAAATTTAAATGCAATTGAATTGTTTAGTGTAAAAAAGTTCCTGAAGACGATGAAGAAATCGTTAAAGCGCGGAAGAGTGGTGAGGTTGAAAAGATAATTGAAATTTTGTGAAACCTAATTGGGAAAGATTTGTTAAATTTGCTCCTGTATGCAGTGGCGTAGCTAGGTAACCAAGGGCCCTGGGGCAAATAAAAAAATGGGGTCCATTTTTAATGCCAAATTACGAAGGAGAATATCAAAAAAATTACATATTGAACATCACCAAAGCTATTTTTAACCACTTAGTAAATGTAACGATTGAAATAAATAGAAATTCGATGGAATAACTTTGGACGATTATAGTGGGTACAGCAATATTACCTCCCCCTTAAGTAATTAGTTTTTTTAGGGCTTTTCTTCTGCAAAGGAATTTTGCATTACCCATTTTGCAGCCTAGAATTTTATCTGTTAATAGTTTTTGAACAATTTTGGGTGTTTGGCCGATCGATTAAGATTGATTAGGATTATTTGACAGCTCTTCGATTTTCTGGCATACATTTGGTACTATTTCCTCCCTTAACGTCTTATTGGTTAAATATTTTGCCATTTTTCGTTGGTATCAGTTGGAGAAATGAAAATTATCGAATTTGAACTTAAACTCATTTGGCATTAATGAACATTTGATTTACTTAAATAAACATTAAAAAAAGTTTTTTGTAACAACTTTGCGTTGTTACCCTGTGAAGAGCATACAATACCGAATTTATATTCTTTCGAGTTTTTGGTTTTACCATTTCAATATAGATTTCGGAATAAAAAATATTTAGTAATTTTTACTAAGCTGATAAATTACTCTAACCATAAAATGTCTTTAGTACTACTTTGAACTAACTTATATGCAAATAAATGGCAATTGAATGACTATAGGTTTAAAAATGAAATTACTTTCCGGTACACCAAATACTACTGGATTTCAAAGGGGAGTGAACTCAAGAAAAATAATTTTCCAAGGACTATGATAAAGCAAAAGTTGTTTCTAATTTAGAAGGAAGAAAAATTATAGTAATTGCAACTCAGTTAATTAGACACTTGCATACAAAAAATTGATATATGCGCCGTTTATTTTGAAAGTGAGTTTAGTCCATTTCAAGAACAATCCCTATAGTATTATCATTTGTAACCATAGGAACATAAGATTCTAAGGAGGAGGGAATAATTGGCGTTTTTGTTAACAACTAAAATGAAATAAGTAATTTCTGAAAACTTAGCAAGTAAATAATTAACATACTTTGATCAAGTTACAAGAAGAATAATCACCATATAGACCGTCCTTGAAATGTACTTATGCCACTTTCAAAATAAACGAGTATATATGGTGCCAGTGGCGTAGCTAGGTAACCAAGGGCCTTAGGGCAAATTAAAAAATGGGGCCCACAGCTATGTAAACTGATTAGGTTCTATCAAATAAAAATATGAAATATACAAAACTTTAAAAATGCTAAGCTACTTAAGCTCTTTTTTGTGCAGTGCAGGGCAGGTAATAAAAATATTAAACAGTAACAACATAAATTACAATTAATATTTGGTGTAGGTTTGGCTAATAAAACGAAATAGAGAAGATTCAAGGGTTTATTTATATAAAGGTCAGGTCTACCAACTGACTTAATAACAATTATATTTACAATTTTTTCCTAGCTTTAGTTTTCGCAAAAGTATCAATGACTTCGTTTAAATCCAGGCTTGATGCGGTTTTGTTTTCAATTGCTATTAGCGATAAATGTCGGAGTCGAGTTTGGCCCATATTATTTCTTAAATATTTTTTTATTATTTTTAATTTGCTAAATGACCTTTCAGCTGCTGCAGATGTGACATGAATTGTAAAGAATAATAACATTGCTGTAAATATTTTCGTTAGATCGCATTCTAGCACTCCATATTTGCTCATTATTTCCTTACATAATTGATGAACTTCCAACTGAATTTCCAAAAGTTCAGTTCGATCGAGATTTCTGGTAAGGATTCGAGGGCCCCCTGAACTTGAGAACCCTGGGGCACTGCCCCGCCTAGCCCCTGGGTAGCTACGCCACTGGCTGTATGCCTCTGGGTTTGTTGGGAACTAAACGAACAATAAAGGATTTGCTTATCCGTTAAACTCTTCGGAGTGCATTGTGCATTGTGAGTGACATGAGCGGTGATTTAACATAAAATTCATTTCACGTAAATTGCATAGTAGTCGTTGATTCGAGTTGGGAATAGGAAGTCGACCCCAACAGTCTTCACTTACTACTTCACTTACTTACTTACTTGTTGCATTATTAGCGTAAGTGCATCTTGTCAAGCATGGTTACTCCTTCGGGCGCAACTTTCCTCTTGCAAATAGCCTCCAAATTACAGGTCTCAATCACATTCATATTGATATGCATTGATTACAGTCGCTGATTTAAAAAGGTTCTCAGCTACTTCATTGGAGTGGTAATCCTTTTTTTTTTTTGATTTAAAAATTTTTAATTTCGATCGGTGCATTAACTTGATAGTCATGTGTAAACACAATGTGTAATTAGGTTGACTTGAAAAAATCGGATACTTTGTTCTTAAGACTAATTAAAATTACTGGATTTTTACGTGATTTTTCCCAGCATTTAGCAAAGAAGATTAAAATTCGATTCTTCTTCTTTCTTTTTCTTGAATCTTTTCTATTTGGCATCCAGAAAGTAACAAAAATTGCTAACTTTGTGAAGTTATACTTCTTTGGTGGTGCTATGAAAAAATGACATGATTTTTGGGAGTGATTTGCATAGTACAAAAAAACACATGTGTGCAGTTCACACGCGGTAGAAGTGAAACCTTCAAAGAAGATGAAATTCAAGATATTGAGACGAATGTAAGATTTTATGAGTAGGATAAATGTAGGATTTATTTTACGAATTATTAACATATGTATTACATAAATTTATCCTGAATCCAAATTTGCATTTTCAATAAATAATACCAGAGCTTATGATAGTGGAAGTATGAAATAAATCCAGTGGTGGTACAGATGCAGGTATCGTTTAATATTTGAAACTATTGTATTTGGACATCATTGGAATTACATTTTTCTCGATTGCGTGAAAATTCGTGCAGCACAGTAAAATATTATCATTTGCATTAGAATTTTTAATTATTATCCATAAAAAATCTTCATGTCCTGAACTTTGTGGGTTTTAAATTTCATTGGAATCACAATCGTTCCCAAAAGGAGCAAATATTATGATCGAACATATTGTTAAAAAAATTTGAACGAAATTCTTCATGAGCAACTTTATTTCGACGAAATTCTGAGTACCTAAGAAATCGGCTGTACATTCATTTGAGTAGCACCTGAAAAACAGTTCGTAATATTATGTGATATCAGAATTAATTTTAAATTAGCTTTTATTTTATTGAAATTTCGTGATTAAGGACGAAATATGCGATTAGAATATATTTAAGTACTAACTAGCATCATTTTCACTATTTTGCACAGTCGAATCATTATTAAACGTATAAGAACTATTATTTTTCTTATTTAATAATGCTTTTCGGCGTGCCCGAAATTCACGAACATGATCTGTTGAACCTTTTGATGTCTTTATAGCCTTGTTTTTTTTTACTTTTTCTTGATAATCATGACAATAATCCGTATTCATTCACGGCAAACTTGAAAATTAATTTTATTAAAATAATGAAATATTTATGCTCACAATTATAATAAGCAATTTAACACGGTTGTTATTGGTCGCTATGAAAACCATTCTCTAGTAGCGTAATACGCAGGCGCGCACAACCATAAGAAATACTAATGTTTCCTACCTCATTCTCTCTCATGTTAAATCTTATAGATTTATGTATATGTTTCTCTTTTTATTGCCGCTTTCCGTTTCCGTTTCATAAAATTTCAAGCCACAACAATACTAAACAGTTTTCACTTCAAAATTAGTAAAAATTATCCAGGTAATCCTCTTACTATAATGTTACTGATCCTTGGGAAAATGGCATAATTTTGTAGCAGATGAAAGACTTAAGACCTTAATTTAGATTTGAAGTGACTCTTAAGGTAGCACTTTATGCAATGGCTGGATAGTATTGCGGTTTAAAAATGGAAAAACCTATACCGAGGCTAAATGTAAAATAGTTTAAGGTATATGTATGATATCTAGTACATTTTTTCTTCTTACTTATCTTCTGGGAGATATTTAAGTCCAACATTGACAAAACTGACAAATAGCAAAAATTGGATATTGAATGGAAATAAAATGACAGTTGAAACCAATGACAATAATTATTATGTTGGTATTACACTCACATGTAAGTGTTTAAATTATTTGTTTTCTGTATTTGTCGCCATATATACATTTGCCTAATATATTAACATTAAAAGCAAATATTATGTTTAAAATTGTAAAATATTTTATTTATCACAAACTACTAATAATTGATTTTCTACTATCTTAAGGCACTACAATAAATATAACTTCTCAAGCGCATGTATTAGAACATACATCGTTTTTTTTTAAATCCTTTAACCCAAAGATAATAAATATCTCTTTCTATAAATCAGGGCTGATTTTGTTAGGGAGATAAATCTTCATAATAATTACAAATGAATTAAATTCATTTGAAATTTAATCGATTTATCGATATGAACTTAACCTATTTTTCTTCTATTTTCCTGCATCGAGTTCATCTCAGCTGGATACAGTTGCAACAATTTATTGCATTTTTAAAATTTGCATCTCCCCACGTCTCATACAATACGGAACGTGTTCAAAACTTGTTCTGAACCTTTTTTTTATTTGTTTACTCTTTCAATTTCGATTCAATAGACAGTATACTTGTTGCAATTCGATTTATTATATTCCATCGTTAATAATTCGAACTTTTGCGATTTAAATTAATTACTAGAGAATATATGATTTGGTCGTTAATATTGTACATGGAGGAACTTATATGCATTTTAAATTTTCCATTGTATTAGGTATAATTGAAAGTGGACGAATTGGAGGCCAATTTGGTGCAACCCTCTTCTGGTTGGTTTATGTACCGTAGGTACATATAAACAAGTGATGGCCATTTCCGGTTATATGGCGGAAGTGAAATGAAAAGCCTACGTTTAAAAAACATGCAATACTTTGAATTATGCTTTAAATTGGTTGAAGATTTCAAATCAAATGTTGAGTTGAAAGCAAAAAGGAAATGCAACCGGATTATTCACGTGCTAGAAAAAGAAACATGTAGGGAAATAAATCTTAACTTAAAAATTTCCAATTTTTGCAAAATATTTTTGTGCCTTATTTTACCGAATAGAATTTAATTTTACGATTGAAAGGTTTTGAATTAAATTAGGCTTACAACCACATCCTCCCCAATGTAATTTATTGCATGCGTGTGTGGTGCGTTTCAATGATTCCCCCTTTAAAAAAAAAAAAATAAAACCGTCTAAAAAAGAAAAGTAATTAACAGAACATATAAAATGATGCAAAATTTTCAGAAAAAAAAATTAATTTGATATAATTTGGCCATTTGGTGTTTTATATCAGTGGTTTCCCAAATTTTAGGGGTTCAGAATAGTTAAGACACCTTTACTTTAGGGATCCCTATGTATTCGTATCAAAAATAATATAATATAATTCACATGAAAGAAGATCCAACTCGGAACTTCACCAAAACTTTATACAAGACCATAATTGAAACCGACTATAAAACCTCAGCTCCAATGGTTTACCAAAAATCCATAAAATAAATATGCTAATCCGACCGGCGGTAGTGGGGATTATAAACTTGCTCCTGGATATTGGTTAGCCCAAAAAATTAGTACAAGCCATCAAATCAGGCATCATATTGAAAGAAAATTATTCATTAAAAAACAGATATGAATTTATGAATAATACTAAAAACCTAAAACTACCACAGAACATCAAAATGGCATCACTAGATATTGTCAACTTATATACAAATTTCCCTATCGAAGGAACAATGAAAATTGTGGAATTTAATGTTATGGCATCAAAAATATATAATTATATGGTAATCAACGACTAAATGAACTTGTTAACCACCATACAACAAAACTATTTCACTTTAAATCGAAAATTTTATCACCAAAAGGAAAACTTGGCCATGGGTTCCCCTTTATCAGGACTACTAGCCGATATTTACATGAATCACTTTGTAAAGAAATAAATTATGAACAATACCTACAAAAATAAAATAATTTATTATGGAAAATATGTAAACGATACATTTATATTATTTAATGGAACTATCCGACAGATTGACAATATGGTTTCCGATCTGAACGAAATTAACCAGAAAATAAAATTCACTTCAGATCACAAACTAAATGGAACAATCAACTTTTTCGACACAACAATCACCAATGAAAATGGAAAGTTGTCATACAATATATACAGAAAACTAACAACAATGAACACAATTATCCATGAAACATCATTTCACCAAAACCAAACCAAAAAATGGCAGCTTACAACAGTTTACTGTATAGAGCTTTAAAGTTCCCTCTTAACACCAAAGCTCGTGAAGAAGAATTTAAAATAATTAAACATATAGCCACTACTAACGAATACAAAAGCTCAATCGTGGACAAAATAATATCGAAATTTACTAAAAAAATCCATTCTTCCAACTCCAACAAAAGAAAACAAAAAATATATAAAATCAAAGTTCAATAATATATTTAGTTTTCCAATCGCCAACTTCCTAAAGAAAAATAACTTCAATATCGCATTTTCAATAATCAACAACATGATGAAAATTCTTTAGCCATTAGAGAACAACGAAATTACAATGAAAAATAAAACCGAAATATATAAAATTAGATATGGTTCCTGTGAATAATTCTACATTGGCCAAACTGGTAGATCTTTGGGAAAAAGATATCAGCAACATACATCCAAGGAATCTACTTCAACAACAACTTCCAATTTTACAAAACATCTTTATGACGAAGATCATCAATGCTTAAATTTTCGAAACAAATTTTAAGCCATTACATATTTGCTAGAAGTGATCACATATGAATATCCTGGAAGAATATGAAATATACAAAGGACACAAACTAGATCCCAATAACATCTTAACGATAAATTATATAAAACAAACAACCTATATGAAATTGTTTACAACTGACAAAATTATCATTACCTGATGATGAATTGAGTCACAAGATATATATTACCAGTAGTTGCCCGTTGCATTCACAACTAAAGGTTTTATCTTAATAAAATGTTTAATATGAGATAATGTAGAGTTAATCAAAAATTGAAATTTTAAATTTAATAATCAAAGTGTTGTTAATATAAAAAAAAAGTTTATCTAAAATTATATTAAGAAATAAAATATAAGGTTTTTTTTTATATCATTTTAATAACAACATTTTAAATAACATCATTTCACTAAATTAGTATGAAAGTTTAATACTTATATAGAACTTATACCAAATAGGCGATTATAAATTTTGGTTAGTTTTGCAACAATCAAACTTTTTAAAATCTATTTTTTTATGATCCAATGGTTGTGATCTGGAGTAATTATATATTTGGCTGAAAAGCATTAAGGTAGCAATTTTTTGCCATATATTTCACTGTCAATTCAAATATAAAATCTTCGATACTAACTTTTTCTCGGTATTTAGAACAATTTGAAAACCAATTATTGTTATTGAAAATAAATAAAATATTCGAATTTTCTTCCACGCTTTCCCCCTATTTTCAATAATTTTATATGTACAACGTCCAAATGTGCGAAATCGAATAGCTTTTTAGTCATGTTAACTAACATAAAGAAGGTCATTATTTTTTTTCGTTTTACATTGTATTTTCAAATATAAGTGCACATTTTTATCGATGAAATTTGGAAAGTGTTTTCCTTATACGATGCAGATATATAATCAGAAAGGATTTTTGAAAATTTCTCCCCTAAAAGAGTGAAAAACGGTAACAAAGTTTGTAAGGGTTAACGTTTAATAAACAATCGAAATTTCAAATTTAATAATCAATTAAAGTCCGTTAAAAGCGAAACGTTATTACTGCTTAGTATAAAACAAAGTTGATTTATTATTAGAAACAAAACTTAGGGTCTGCTTAAAAATTTAAACTCTGATAAGTAGATATATCTGAAAAGGTTTAGTTAAGTTTATAAATGAGCATTATATTTTTTGGCTCTCACATATTGTAAACCTGAAAATCCGAAATACGTATTCACAAATATATTAGTTTTGAATGCGTAAGTGAGGATGCACGTCAAGATAGTCAATTTATATATAAGATTATTTATTAATTGAAATATAGAATTTTAAAACGAAAAAAATTCATCCTTAATATTTAAATAGGTTTTATTTTCCGAACCATATGCATTGGCGATGTTCTAAATTCTAATTGATTTTAATCCTCAACTGAAAGAAGCCTAAATCCTTGTCAAGTTTTTCAACAATTCAAATGTCCCTTTTTTCTTCAGCCCAAATGATTTTTGAAGGATTCAAAATTCGACCCCTCACCCATCATCTATTTGGCAACATTGTACTCGAAACGACCCTCTGGTGTGTTGATATATCATTTATGCCCAAACTCGTCCACATTTCGTTCCCTTATGCATTTCTCTCTCTTTCAAAAATTGCCGACAGCTGCACCAACTATTTCTTTGCCCACTTACATGTACATTGTACGGTTCTGGTTCGTTACCTTCTGATTCTGAATTCCGGTAAAAAAACAACCTTCTCTAATATGAACGCATTTCGTTACGATTGATCAAAATATGCCTTAATTTCGGGGAGATTATAACAACGGAAAAGATGGGAATTTTTTCCGTGAACTTTACTGGTTAATTATTTTTTACGATCCCTTTTTCTGGTCTTGCAGATCGTACACAGTTATTATATGTGATCAAGTCGACCAAGTCGCGATCCGGAAACTAAACGGTTTTTGCAATCTCGATCTGTTTTTTTCTTCGAACTCTGTGGAATCATTTTTTTTTTCATTCATTAGACAAAATGTAGAACAGTGATTCCTAAACTTCAACTTCAAAAGGGTCACCAGAATTTCACATATCTATGCGATAATTGTGTGGTACTTATTAAATTTTGAATATAATAAAAAATTGAAATTCCAAATGGAATTACCTTGTACTTCTAGTAATTAGATTTTTTTTGGTAAAAAATTCTTCTTTAATTTGTTGAAGATTTTCTGTTTTTAAATGATACTTGATGATTTTTTATTGCAATTATTTTTAATTAGTTAATCAATATAAGTTGTAATCGTAAGGGGCTAATGAAAAAAAAATATACTAGAAAATTAAACTATCAACGCCAAAAAATAATGTATTGATTAGGGTTATTCAAAAAAAAAAATATTTTTTCTTGCAAACAGGCTGAAAAGTTTTGTTTTGGCGTAAAAATTAATATTAAGGTTGTCCTTATCGCATTTTTTTTATCTACTAATATATAAAATTTCGATACATACATTTTGATTTTGAACCCAGTTTTAGGGTAAATATTTGTTTCAAGAGGCCCTTATTCCGAATTTAAAATTTTTAAAATTTTTGTCTGTCTGTCTGTTTGTGTGTTCCGATTTAACTAAAGAACGGAACAACCGAATTTAATGAAATTTGGTATTAAGATACAACACAATTTCCCACATACTATAGGCAACTTATCATTCCAAAAAATATTAAGGGAAGGTATTCCCTAGGGATGAAAACATAAATTTTTACTTTAGACAGGTGAGTTATATATCATTGGAAAGGTAATTAAAAGTTTGAAAATAATCTGTAAAAATATTTTTAGTTGAATTGACAGAAAGCACAGTAAATTCAATTTAAAGTTTAAAAAATTGCCTCTTGGAAATATAAACCTTTATATATATAAGACACATAGTTGATGTTAATAGCGTAATCGCTTACGTATCGGACATTCTAATCCTCCTAATTATAAAGACCTGGGTTCGAGCCTTACAGTAAACTTTTTTTTATATTTTTTTTTTTACAAAATTGTTGTAAATTGACCCTTAGAGTTGCTCAATATTGAAATATTAACAAAAAAAAAAATAATAGTAGTAGTAGTAATAGTAATAAAACTTTAAGTAAATACGATTCTAAAAACGTGCATACATAAAATCCTGTATTTATATATCCCTCTGACTGATGAAATTTTAAAATATTCGATGTATTCCCTATAAGACGTAGACATTTGATAAGAATTTTTTTTTGAAAATTCCTACCATAAAAGAGTAAAAGGGGTGACTAAGTTTGTATGAGAAAATGTCATATTCTAATTTTTATACCGTTCAAACGACTATTTCTTTAAGGAAAATGCCATTGGATACCCAATTATTTGGGTTTTAGGGGATGAAATTTGGAAGTTAATGAAACTTTTAGAACTTCTATAGGGAAAAAAAAACTATTGAAATGCAAATTTAATTTTAGAAGACATCTCTTAAAAATTGATGTGGAAAAAAAAAACAAGTTTAAACGACCAAGCTATTTTTTTGCACCTTTTTTTTTTATTCTCGTTTTAATATAAACGAATAAAATTTACGATCGATCAACCAAAAAAAAAAAAAGGAAAAAAAAGACGGTCTCATAAATATTCATATTGTATTACATTTATCTAATACAATACAACGATACAATTTCGATTTATAGCCATGGCATCACGAAACTTGATCCCTATCGAAAGCGATTTCGTAAATTTTGCGTTTACAAGCCGATTTTTTCGCTACCGTTAATACAAATAGAACCTTTCTCGATTCCAATTATGCCACCAACTCCCAAATGTTGCCATATGTAATAAAAGTATTTTATATGCAAAAGTTTGAAAATTCGAAGCCAGTTTAAAAAGCGCTCGACTTCAGGTTGAACGAACTGAAGAGGACTTTTACAAGTCATCGACGGGAATTTGATCGATTTTATCTTCGAGTAAATTAAATCTGTTTGAAATTAAAAATAATCAGATCTTTAAAACCACTTTGGTCAAATCAGTAAAAACAACAAGTCGTTGAGGTCTCTGATACAAATGTATCGAAGTCTTTTTGGTCGAAAAAGAAATTGAAGAAGTTGCGGTTTTCTAATTGCCTCCATTGACCAACATTAGGGTGTCCATTATTTCCCAAATTGATTTTTTTACAGCGATCGCCCCCTGAATTTTTAGTTTAAGATACAAAAAAAAAAAAATATCCAATACAATTAAGCTTTTAATTTCTTGATTAAACCGTGCCGGAATCATTTTACTTTTACCATTTAAATAACATGGGATTATTTGACTTTTTACTTTTATTTTTTTTTCTCAGAAACAAACGGATAAAAAGATTTAAGGTCAAATTATTCTGACGTAAAATTTAACGCTCTACAAAAAAGGTCTCTTATGAATTTTCGATTAAATCACTCCATTAAAAGTTATTCAACATTTAACTTGTGTCTAATATAAATCTTGCAATATTTTCAACTTTTTGCTCATTTTTAAATTTTTTAACTACAAAATCATTGGAAGAGAAGATAAAAATTATTATCATTAGAGCGCCAGTGATTATTTGTGTTAATTTGAAGGCTTGAATTGAAAATTAAATAAAAAAAAATATTTTTTGACAATTAAAACAGGTGGCATAAGATCCGAATTCGCTATAGTCGTGAAATTCAATTTATCCAGGATAAATTTTCGTATTTTAATCAATATTTTGTACCTACGAAGTGAATTCCATACTAAGTAATGAGACTATCGACAAATTTTTACCATTTCACCTGACGCCATCTATGAGAAATTTCTTAGAACTTGTAGTCAACAAATTAAATGTTGAATAAATTACATAAAACAAATTGAACAGTGTATACAATATATAAAATATATTGCAGTCCAATTTATTAACATAAACTTGAACAGAAGTTCAAACAAAAATATTCGTGACGTATTGCCCAGTTACGTATTTCGATTGCCAAGCAATCTTCCTCAGTGGTCATCAAGTAGTTTGGATCACTCCGTAACTGCTTTGTGATGATTCATGTGAATCATGTGAATAGAGTGATCCAAACTACTTGATGACCACTGAAGAAGATTGCTTGGCAATCGAAATACGTATCAGGGCAATACATTACGAATATGTTTGTTTGAACTTCTGTTCAAGTTTATGTTAATAAATTGGACTGCAATATATTTTATATATTGTATACACAGGGTAACTGTTCAAAGTCAGCGAAAAAATCTTATTTTGATTATACAAATTGAACAAATTAATTCAACTGTGTATACAATATATAAAATATATTGCAGTCCAATTTATGTAGTATAATTTAACATAATAATATACAAATTTAATATAATAACATATAAACTTAATATAATAATATATAAAAATCATACCACCAACATAAATTTGAACTGAAGTTCAAACAAAAATATTCGTGACGTATTGGCCAGATACGTATTTCGATTGCCCAGCAATCTTCATCAGTGGTCATCAAGTAGTTTGGATCACTCCGTAACTGCTTTGTGATGATTCACCACTTGTGAATCCAAACTACTCGATGACCACTGAGGAAGATTGCTTGGCAATCGAAATACGTATCTGGGCAATACGTCACGAATATTTTTGTTTGAACTTCTGTTCAAATTTATGTTGGTGGTATGATTTTTATATATTATTATATTAAATTTGTATATTATTATGTTAAATTATACTACATAAATTGGACTGCAATATATTTTATATATTGCATACACAGTATAACTGTTCAAAGTCAGCGAAAAGATCTTATTTTGAAATTAATTCAAGTTAAATGTTGAATAACTTTTAATGGAGTGATTTATTCGAAAGTTCATAAGAGACCTTTTTTGTAGAGCGTTAAATTTTACGTCAGAATAATTTGATCTTAAATTTTTTCATACGTTGGTTTTTGAGAAAAAAAATTAAAAGTAAAAAGTCAAATAATCCAATGTTATTTAAATGGTAAAAGTAACATGATCCCGGCACGGTTTAATCAAGAAATTAAGAGCTTAATTGTATTGGATAGTTTTTTTTTGTATCTTAAACTAAAAATTCAGGGGGTGATCGCTGTAAAAAAAATCAATTTGGGAAATAACGGACACCCCAACCAACATGTAAGTTTTAACCTATAAATCTGAAGAAAAAGTAAACAGTAATCATGCAATTAACGACTGAAATATTGGCTTATGTAAGACGAATTTTTTTTTTCCATAAAATTTAAACACGAAAACGAAAACATTACCGATATACAATGGCGATAGTGAAGAAATTTGATATTACAAAATGTATATAATGAATATATTTGAAAGAAGATGCAAGTTGGGATTGGATCATTTCATATTGGTCCATGGAAACGAGATGCTGATCGCGTGCGTTTGGAATTTTGCCTAAAGGGATCAGAGAAATATTTCAAAGAGCAAATTTTCTTTCAAAAAAAAAAAAAAAATTATCGTGCTGATGATGATGATGAAGTGATTTTAGTTTTTCCAATTGTTTCGATCGCAACGATCAACACATCGGACATGTTGTTAAAGAGACAAGCGATCGAGAAAATCAAATTCAAAATGGTCGATGGGATTATTAAGTTGTCATTTCAAACACAGAAAAGTGCTTGATCATATTTCGAACACATTTCAAATTACTGATCAGTGTGAATTTGAGTTTCAATTATGAATTTTTCATGTTTTCAAATGACCGGCCGAGCAATTGTGACGCGCAATATGAACATGAATGCCCGAGAATTGGAATAATTGGTGATGGGATGGATGGTTTTTGTTGTACGTAAATGCTGAAGAGTAATAACATACATATGCATGTGTATGTGTGTTTTTCTTTGCTTTACAATTTCATTTCTGACAATTCAAATATTTTCTTTTCACAGTTCCAATCATCATTGAGTTGGATTTGATTGAGAAATTATTCACTAATTTTCGTTGTAATTGCGAAACGGATTTTCTTTAATGCTTTTTTCTGTTTTCTTTTTTGAAGTTATACCTACTTCTTTAACGGCGGTATGAAACAATTATTAGACTTTTTTTTTAACTTTTTAATTTATTTGGTAGGAATTGAACCCGTAGGGTCCCTAGCCTACATTAGTCTGACTTTACAAAATTAAAAAATATTTACATTCCTCTGACCATCGTCATGAGGGAACAATGGTGGCAAAAATCTTAACAACTATATACAAGAAAAAAATAATAAACAAGACATAAAATCTAAAACCATACAACGACTTGATAAAAATTGATTAACATTCTTAAAATAACAAAAAAACATTAATGTGCCCTATTTTTAGTCTCTTGTGGGGGGGGTCATTTAGTGTTCCCAAGGCCAACTGGTTTGGGTGTTCTTCCACCCTTTTTCCGTATCGAATTGTGAGCTCCTTAATGAATTGAATGACATCCTCAACGTTTAGGTCCCGCTGAATGATGTCATTCCTGATATATCGACCAGCTCCAAGAAATGACCGAAGGATTTTACTATGGCATCTTCTGATCATTTCAATGTTGCTGGGCTTTGCCACGTTCCAGAGTTGGACCCCATATGGCCCATGTTGGTCTGAGCACTGCCTTGTACAGCATTACCTTGGATGACAGACTTAACGGAGACTTTTTGCCTGTCATCCAGGCGATCCTACGGAATTCTTAGACTGAATTTTTAATAAATGTTACGCCAAATGCTACAGTAGGACTTCAAGTTGGGGAAAGTTGGCCGATTTTCGGGATCGATTTGTATAGTAGTACTAAAACCACTAAAACATTCTATATAGTCAATCAAGTCGATCGCAGCAATCGCATATTTTTTTGATTTGTCGGTAGGGGGAGCAAACCGTACTCAATCGTCCCGAACAATGCCGAACCAAAAACGAAGTTTAAAAATTACAGCCGGCTAAAAGTCACTGTTACTTGCATTTTTTATTAAGAACATAAAAAACGTCGAACAAAATATTTTCAAATTTTTAAGTCTAAACAATATCTACATTAATACCCAACTAGTAATTTCCCGTGAAATATTCAGTCCCCCCCAATATTGACACAACTGACAAATGGTAAAAATTGGCAATTGATTGAATGAAATCAAAATGACTAATGAAACCATAGCAACAATCATTCAATTCAAATTTGAGACAAGGATTGTATTTCACTCACACCTATGTGTTTACAATATTTGTTCTTTATCTTTACTGACATATATGTATTCATATTACATACGTTTGCCTATTATTATTATGAGAATTAAAATGCATCGGAAAGAAAAATATTTTTTGGAAATTATTTAATGCAATATTTAAATTAATATTAGTAAAGTCGATTGATATATTATAGTAAATTATATTTTTCTATATTTGAATTAAAAATCTGTTTCAATACATAGATATTGATGGGTAAAGGAAATATGCAATTACTATTGTATTAATATAATTTTTAGGAAGTATCTATCTAGGATTTTTTATACATATCTATACATGATATTTTATGGAAACAATCTACTTTTATATGCTAAATGTTTCTGATAAATATTTTTCGAATCAATGATCCATGCGGTATTGATAAAAGATTAATTCATATAATATGTAATATAAATTTTGTATTCGTAGCCAAATGTGCTTACATATTATACAGAATGTACAAACAGCCTTTTGTGGATACATATAGTATCTGTGTATAAATAACCAATTTAATCTTTTATTTGAAAACCAGTAACTTTCCGTGAAATATTCATAGTCCAATACTGACACTACTGGCAAATGACAAAATTTAGCGATTATATTAAATCGAAATGATAGTTGAAACTAATGACATGATAGTTCAAATTTGAGACAATAATTATTATATTTGTATTACAACTTTATAATCTATGTCCTTATCTTTGCCGAATACATATGTATTTTTATTATGTATTTTGATATTAAAAGCAAATTATTTTTATAATTGCATCATATATTAGTCATTACACTGATGTGCCGGCACTACCGGAAAAGGCTACGGCAGTGGATTGAAAACATTTTTTTTAACTAAAGCAAAGAAGTATAACTTCTTTTGTTGGTATTTACCGTCGCTTTATAACTATTAAAGTCTTTAGCCAATCTAGAGTCAATTAAAATCCGTAATCGAGAAATATCGAAAATTTGGTCAATTCGAAGATCGAACCTAAAACGTACCAGTTTTGGAGCGGCTTCCTAGACCACTCGGCCACCATTAGGTGCAAGTAAACATTGATGGTAGAAAAAGGGAAGGCAAGGAAAATTTGCTCCAATTGATGGTATGATTCATTGGTGGTTGATTTCAGGGAAAAAGAAAGGAAATTTAATGGGGAAGGAAAATTAATGTGGTTGACCATGTTTAACATGATAAACCGAGCAGAAAAAAGGGTTTTCTATTGATAAAAGAATGATGTAGGTACTCAAAATTTTTAACTCAAAAAAGATGAAATATTTTTCCAAAATTAATAATAAGGAAAACAGAGAAAGAGAGGATATGAATATGAAGAGAAGATACATTTTAAGACTCGTATTTAAATATTTTTCGTTTTTTAAATTCATACAATTTTATGAATCATTCTATATTTATTAGTCAGATTTTTTTCTTTATGCAACGGCAATAACTTCACAAATAAAACTAAACCTCCCCGAAAATGTATACATTACCATTATTTAGTTGATTTTTTTTCCCTCATACACAAAACTATGATGTCATCCAGCGTCGAAGAACTGCAAAAGGAGGGCACTTGATGAATTAAACATCAACAGGCATCCCGAAACCGAAAATTTATATACTTGAATTGTGATTCTTTGTAAAGTTTATGGAGGTCAAAAATTGTTGGCAAAACCAAAGATTTATATATTTAACCATTTCCAATCTCGAGAGAAAAATGCAAATCGATTTTTTTTCATTCGCCAAAAATATGGACAGTAAAAGGATTGAAATTTATGTAAATTGAATATAAGTTATTATGTTTGTTTTTATTTATTGTTTTTAAAGTGGAATTTATTAGGTTTTTAGGTACGCGATTTTTTTTTTTTGATACTTTTTCTGCTTCGTGTTTGTTGGATTTTTTTCGCGAGAAAATTCCCGTTTTTGAAATTATTGAGCATCTAAATGTCTGTGAATTCCGGATTGCAATCAAGTTTCATGGTTATTAAAACATATTACCGGAAATCCTTACGACTTGCAACAGAGATGCCGGAGGAATTAAATGCTATACTTAATATGAAACGGTTTAAACGGTAATTAACGCAATTCATAAAAGAAAGTTATTGGAAGAAATTAAACGATTTTTACGTTTGATAAATTTTTAACAATTTACGATGCATTAGATGTTTTTTTTTTTCTCTTAATTTCTATTGTAAAATTGCTTCAAAAGTCATAAATAACTGACGAAACGTCCTACTTATTTAAATTTATTACCATAACTTTTTCTTCTTCCTACGACTTTGCCAAATTTCTTCACGATTTACGAAATATATTTTTAAATAAACAGTACCTAATTAAAAATTTAAACTGAAAATGGGGGGAAGGGGGGCAAATGAAAAGAATCGGCTCCAAAACAAGAAAGAGAACAAAGGGACGATGAAATCGTGTTGGGAAAAGACCGGGAAAGATACTCATATCGATTTATTGATGAAATTTAATGGAGGAACCCAGAAAAAAAATTGTTTTTATTTTTTTTTTAAATAAGAAGACAATTCAGATTGTTTAAGATCGGTTGATTTTATTTAATATTTTTACTATTCAATTAGCTACGTTTCGTTACGTATCGTAACTTCATCAAGCTTCTATAAACAATTAAAATAATTACAAAATATGCCAATCATACATAAATTTCAAAACTATAATAATGTACATATTAGGATGATTTTTTTTTTGGTCCCATCGTGAAATTTTGTTGGAAATACCAAAAAAAAAAATTCTCTGAAAGTTTGAGCTCTTAATATTAATTTTAAGTCCTCGACCATGACGTGTAAAGATTTCCCATTGAAAATACACGGAAACTGATTTTTTATTTTTAAATTTCTATATCTCAGCGACATTTCATGAGATCGCTTTTACCGAAGATGGTTTTTTCTCAGAATTAAACGCTCTACAAAAGTGCCCATTGCGACAAAGTCGTAACTGACACCGGTGAGGTAGTACGGGCCACTGAACCTGATTTTTCCATAAAATTCAAGGCATAATATCTCGTTTAATATTGATCTTCGCGATTTGGTCTACAGGAACTTTTTTGTAGGAAATCAAATTCTCTACAAGTTTTTCATTTATAATTTTTCCGTAGTTCTTGTTATTTACGAGATATATGCAAAAAAAACGCGAATTTTATGGAAAAATCAGGTTCAGTGGCCCGTACTACCTCACCGGTGTGAGTTACGACTTTGTCGCAATGGGCACTTTTGTAGAGCATTTCATTCTGAGAAAAAACCATCTTCGGTAAAGGCGATCCCATGAAATGCCGCTGAGATATAGAAATTTAAAAATAAAAAATCAGAGTTTCCATGTATTTTCAATGGGAAATCTTTACACGTCTTGGTCGCGAACTTAAAATTAATATTAAGGGCTCAAACTTTCAGGGAATTTTTATTTTGGTATTTCTAACAAAATTTCACGATGGGACCAAAAAAAGTAAAAAAAAATTATTGAAAAATTTCGATGCTTTCTAAAGCATATGCGCAATGAGCATACAATTTAAGGACTATGGTCATTCTTATGGGTAATATCACCTTGATCAAAAAGTTCCCGGAATTTATTCAGAAAATTAAAAATACAAGTTTATTCATCTAAATCGGCTCATGTGTATTTTAGCACACCCACAATCTGGCAGTGTTGCATTTTCGACTTTGTTTTTAATTTAATTCGCGATTAAATCGGTCCATAATGAAAATTTAGCCACAAAAGAGAGAATCATTAGAATTAAATTATTTGAACATATTAGAATTAAATCAAGAAAAATATCGCTAATTAAATTAAAAACAAAGTCGAAAATGCAACATTGCCAGATTGTGGGTGTGCTAAAGTACACATGAGCCTCTAAATCTATATATTGTTGGTCGTAATACCTTAAAGAACCGTACGATAAAACTCATAATTTTTCCCTTATATCTTGATATATTTTTCATTATTTTTTTATTGGACCTCCACTAATAATATTTTTTCTTTTGTTTCAGGTAAGTGTTGCATTTTGTTTTCGTAACGCCCCCGAAACGAAGTATTATGTGTATCGTAAGTGCCAACAATTGGAATTTGTTAATTTTTCTGTCGAAAATCGATAATAATCCGATTGAAAATTTAACGGTTCAGAATTTGATAAATCGAAAGAAGCATAGTGCGAAAAGCCAAGCGAATCTTATGCACTTTTTTTTTTTGGTATTTTGGTCCGCACTAAAACCGGTAATTCACAAACAGGTTGTGTAGTAAATGATTAATGTGTAATTATCAATTAAATTATGGCTCTTTCATTTATTAAATAAAATATATATCTGCAGAGGAGTTAAGCGCAAAGTGCGCGTTTTTAATGGGGAACGAAGCGGATAAAAGAGAATTCAATGCTCCGTATATAATACCTATGTTATTATTATTCGATGTTGTAAAGATTTCTGAGACCAAAAAAAAAATGTTTTGGTTTGTTAGTTTTCAACAATATTAATGATAATTTCATATGGTTATGTTATTTATTGCGAAAATAATTCACTTTGACTTAATGCGACCGATTAAGAATTAAATGAAAGTTTTTTTTTTCGGAACTTAATATAGTTACGATTAAGCCATGAAACGTTATAGTGTTAATGCTACTTAAAGAAAAATTTGGTCAAAGTATAAAATAGACAAGTACTAGAAATGGGTTGGTAGAAATGCATGGGGGAAATTTTTTTCCAGTTGGTATGTTTTTGCGCCTTTACGAAATATCGTTATTTTCATCACGTGTTGACATCTACCGCCATATTTAAAATATTCAGAAATAAACATTCAACGTGGAAATAAAAATTAACTGAAAATATTAAAAGGAATGGATATAATTCATGATCTTGTACCCAAAAATAAAATAAAAGGCCAAAGTAAAATAATAAACAATACAGGACTACTAAAATTGATACAATTACTTCATATTTTTTAATTTTTGCGAATAACTTCAAAATTTTTGCAGACATTTCCATAGAAGTTCTCGTCTGATAATTTTTTTCTTCTTATTATTGATGAGTTTTTATGGCGAAGCCAAATCGACCAGTGAAAAATTGTCAAGCCATTTATGTAATGCTAGCAATTGGAGAAAATTTTAATGAAACCTTTTTTATTTTTAGATTTCATAGTTTTTTAAGTTTAAATACATGTTTATAAATATTTTAAGTTATAGTTGATGTACAAAATAATTAAATTTCATAAATCTTAGTACAATTATTCAAATAGTTGCTCACAAACTTTCAAGGGTAAAAGAAAGTATACCAGTATTCTTTTTTACACAAAAATTAACCAAAATAGGTTAAAATTAACGTATTAATAAATTGAATATTGACCATATGTACAGAGTCTAAATATGTAAAGCATAATTGGGAAGAAAGAAGACAATATTTTATAAAAGCATGGGTACAAGTAGTTTTTGTACATACCACTAACTCAACGTTTCATTTTCTATTCTATTTTTAATATTATAATATTTTAATATTTTTTCTATTTTTTTCCTTATAGCAAAGGAAGTGCAAGAGAATTTGTCGTCAATTTAATGAAAAAACATTGACTATTTACTCTTTTTTTTTCAAGGAAAAAAAATTAAACTTAGAAATGTAAATAAAGCTCACGCCTCTGACAAAACATCTTAAAAAATATCTAAAACGTTCCTTTAAATATTAAAAATTAGTAAAGCAACTTTAACTTCAACACTTCTACTAACTTTACACTTTACCCTAACTAAAAGTCTCTTAAAACTTGAAATAGTGTTTACCGCGCCATCTGCATTTGATGCCCCAACTATTAATTTTTGGTAACCAAGTCTGCCATAAGAGCTTGACCTCTTTGGTGAAAATAATGATATTTGGTAAACGAGTAAATAAGACGCAAAAACATACCAACTTGAACAAATTTCGCCCATGCATTCCTACCAACATTTAAGGAGAATTTTTTTCGTTTTCGATAATAAAAGAAATATTTTTTGTTTCTTACAAGTACCTACCCTCATATAATTTCCCTCATCTTTAGAAACATTAGAAGATATTGAGAGAAAAAAAAAATGGTTAAGACAAAAAAGTAGTTATGATATTCATTAGGGATGCATAGGGGTGCACTGTCGACAAAAAAGTTTGGTGGTTTTTCTTTGGTTTGGGTGGATAATAGTATAGTATTTAGTGGTAGTAGTGGTAGAGTTTTGTCATTAGATCTTTGTGGGAAGCATTTGTTGGAGTCGCGGATCAACAATCCCACAAATGTCGGATCGAATTACGGTCGAATTGCTTTGTCGTCGTCGTCGACATTCAAGGTCCTCCGGGTCTAGTCGATGAAGAGTTCCACCAAACCATTGAAACAATCGCGACATATCTCAACCACCTAACGGATCGTGGGGTGCACGATTGCAACATTTTTCAAACCGCATAGAAATCTTGAAATTCAATAGAATATAAATGCAAAAAAAAAAGAAGAAAAAAAAAACCCACAACCAAGTGCGTGTTCTTTGGGAGTTTTATAAAGCGCGTGCTCGCAAAGATTTATGGCTGTGGGGAAAAAAGTTAACAATAAATTATATTGGATGGAGGAAAAATTTTATTAGCGGCAAATTTATTGTTGGGTATTATTTGCATTCAAGTTTCAAGTGGATATATATATGTGGATCCCTCAAATGAAACTCGTTTAGCGAAGCGTTATTAATTGCCAAGAGCTTTTAAGAGCTTTGGTGCTTAATCGTGTTATCTGTTTAGGTGGAATCATCAATATAAACAGAAATTATTTTCAATTATTATTGAAGTTTTTTAAGTTTTAGAGTGCCTTTCTCGTGGCTACCCTTAAATTTATTAACCAAAAACCAAAATTCTCACGATTCTATTTTGTAAATTCAAAAAATTTCCTTCACCATTCAAATCATGAAAAAAATCTCCTCATATCTCTTAACTTTTCACATTATACATCGGAAAAAATAAAATGATTTCCTTCAAAGGCCATAACGACAATAATAATCCATTAAGAATATTCTTTTATTTGTCCAAATTCCACGAAATTGCCGTACTTGTCTGATAAAACAATAAGATTTCTTTTAGTCAAGCACTAAAATTTTGGCTTTGACTCGACTTTTGTATATGAAAAAAACCGATGATAATCATACGATAGTCTCAAAAATGAAAAACAAAATGGTTCTTATTATGTAACATTATTTTTTACGACCACGAAAAGATGCATCTTGATGCATCTTATTTTTTTATTTTTTTTTAGTCCCTCTGTCTTTAAGATAACATTCCAAGATAAATCCTCGAAGACAAAATAAATCAGAAAAATCTTCTAGACTTCCAGTACCATATTTCTTTTACGAAATCAATTAAATTAATCTGCACCATCTGGTTAATTCAATCTTATCATTCAATTCGCCGGATTTTTCGATAGTTAAATTTTGATATCAATTATCCTTTTTTACGATTTAATTAATGAGGCAATTTCAACGGCATTCCAATTGGGATTATAATATTAATATCTTGACACGTCCCGAGTGGCGTTTCGATTTGCCGTAAGTCGCAACCGAAAAAGAAAAAAAACGCCGAAGTGTAAGAACTTGGCGTTGGCGACATATAATAATAATAATGTAACAAGTTTTTAGTATTTTAATATGTTTATATATTAATATTATGTATGGGAGCGAGAAAATATTTTTCAATACGTAAATAAAAATAGCGCCATAAATCTATAAATATTCCAATAAAACCTGATCGATATGTCATTCACTTGCCTCGGTGTCAGAAGACCCACATGGCCAACGGTCGGCCGATGTATAATTAAAATGATATAAAACATTTCAATACGAAAAGTGAATATTTAATTAGAATTTCCAACTAACATTGGTTTCTTTATCTAAGGTATTTTTTTTAAAATTTCTTCATATACTTTTAACTTCAAGAATATATCCCCAAAATTGTTAATACAATATATAAAAAAATATATTGTGGTCTTATTTATGTAATATAATTTACAAAAGTGAACTATGTATGCCAAGCAATCTTCATCAGTGGTCATAGCAGTTACGGAGACTAATATTACTTGATGACCATTGATGATGATAGTTGGGCAATTGAAATACGTATCTGGACAATACGTCAATAATTAATTTGTTTGAACTTTTGTTCAAATTTATATTATAAATATTTATAGTTTACTTTTGTAAATTATATTACATAAATAAGACCATAATCCATGGTTGTTTAAGTTATATTTAAGTCCTTGTCTTTTTACATATAGTAATTAAATTATGGGCAATAAGGACGAAGCTTCTTGTGGAATCTTATTTATTTTATCGCCAACGTTTCGTCAATTATTCCTGACTTCTTCTGGGCTCAAAATTTAAAAATTACTCCACAAATGTCATAAAAATAAGCTGTAAAATAACCCAACTGGTAGAACAACAGACCAAGAATACAATTTGGTATTGATAAATAAAAAAAAAATTCAAAAATGTTTTTTAAACAATTTTTTAGTTAAAAAATTAGTTCAATAGTTAAACTCTATTAGTTAAATAGTTCTCGAGTAGTTTATGAGGGATACTTCTAATACCACGTCTCCAAAGTTTATCTAATAAGATTTTGTGATTCATGGTGTCGAAAGCCTTTGCTAGGTCTAGAAAAACTAAAATTTTGGGTATATTTTTGTTAATATCTTATATATAAATTGGCTATCTTGCCGTGCGTTCGTGCAGAATGGGCTATGCGCAATTGCTCTGTTATCCCCACTTACGCATTCAAAACGTTGGTAGGGGTCAAGGTTTATAAATCATAATGTAAATTGACTATCTTGCCGTGCGTCCGTGCAGAATGGGCTACGCGCATGCGCTGTTATCCCCACTTCAAAACGTTGCATTCAAACGCGCATTCAAAACGTTGGTAGGGGTACTCACTCACTAATGTATTTATTTGTGTATACGTATTTCGGATTTTCAGGTTTACAATATGTGAAAACCAAAAAAAATAATGCTCACTTATAAACTTAACTTAACCTTTTCAAAAATATCTACTAATCAGAGTTTAAATTTTTAAGCAGACCTTAAGTTTTTGTTTCTAATAATAAATCAACTTTGTTTTTTATTAAGCAGTAATAACGTTTCGCTTTTAACGGACTTTGGTTGATTATTATATTTGAAATTTCGATTGTTTATTAAACGTTATCCCTTACAAACTTTGCTACCGTTTTTCACTCTTTTAGGGGAGAAATTTTCAAAAACCCTTTCTTATTATATATCTGCATCGTATAAGGAAAATACTTTTCAAATTTCATCGACACAAATGTGCACTTATATTTGAAAATACAATTTAAAACGAAAAAAAAATAACGACCTTCTTTATGTTAGTTAGCATGACTAAAAGGTTATTTGATTTCGGACATTTGGACGTTGTACATACAAAATTGTTGGAAATAGGTGGAAAGCGTGGAAGTAAATTCGAATATTTTATTTATTTTCAATAATAATAATTGGTTTTCAAATTGTTCTAAATACCGAAAAAAAGTTAGTATCGAAGATTTTATATTTTAATTGACAGTGAAATATATGGCAAAAAATTGCTACCTTAATGCTTTTCAGCCGAATTTATAATTACTCCAGATCACAACCACTGGTTCATAAAATAAAATAGATTTTAAAAAGTTTGATTGTTAAAAAACGAACCAAAATTTAAAATCGCCTATTTGGTATAAGTACTACATAAGTATTAAACTTTCATACTAATTTAGTGAAATGACGTTATTTGAAATCTTATTAATATGATATAAAAAAAACGCTTATATTTTATTTCTTAATATAATTTTAGATAAACTTTTATTTATATTAACATATTAACAACACTTTGATTATTAAATTTAAAATTTCTATTGTTGATTAACTCTACATTATCTCATATTAAACATTTTATTGAGATAAAATCTTTAGTTGCGAATGCAACGGGTAACTACTAGTTATCATATATATAATAATAAGTAATTGCCATATCATCGCTAGTACCTCTGTTTTTAACGAAACCAAATTGAAAATCAGAAATTTATATTTATCACAAATTTATAGTCTATTTTAGATATCCTTCTCAAAAATTTTAGCTAAGTTAGAAATAAGCGATATAGGTCTGTAGTTTGTAGTTAAATGTTTATCTCCAGATTTATGTATAGGTATTATATCCACCTTTTTCAAAGTTGTAGGCCAAATAGCACTGTTAATACATTTGTTAAACTTATACTCCAAGATAGCACTAATATCCCTAGCGATAAGTTTCAAAACTTATGCCAATGATTTAATTTGCAGCCATTAATGTTTCAATTGCAATGCAATCTGTGGGCATAAGAAAAATACTATTGGGGTTATACTTAACATTTTTTGCTATGTTTACAGGTTCGTATACTATTTTCTTAGCTTAATCAGCGCCAATGTTACCAAAAACTTCATATGAAATTTTAATACAAGACTAAAACCAAATAGAGTTCTTAGGTAAATTAATCGTTGATCTATAGATCAACGTTTACAAACAAACATTTAATAAATCATTTTTTTTTCGGTTGTCTGTTTCAATAGAAGTTAATGATTAAATTTACCGAAAAAAAATCTTATTAAACATCTCATCGTCTTGGGGCAGATGTAAAGAAAACTTTTCCAGCGCTGTTGTTACTAATTAAGAGAATATTTAAAACAGTAATTAGATCTTGCTCAATCAAATTTAGACAATGGAAGTGTTAGAAACGTTAATAATTAGATTTATTATTTTAAAACTTTCTTCCTCGTCACCCGCTTTTTTGTTTCCGTCTTCATCTGCACTCCACTCTCCACTTGGAATTCGATTGGAAAATAGACACATTGAAATGCGATGGAAAAGTTTTTGATGGGAAAAAAAATTGGCAAGTTTTTGCCTTAGTCAATACTTTAATAGTCTTTTTTATTTGGTGTAAAACAATAGAAATTATATTTAATCATTTTTTTTTGTCGGCCAAATTATTTTTATAATTGAAAAATGTTTCTAGGTTGAGAAAATTTTTAAAAATATTTTAAATATTTCCGATTTAATTTCATTTTTTTTGTTATTGTGATATTCCAATACCCTGAGGCTACTGTAAAATTGTAATAACCCCAAATTACACTTAAATCTTTATTAATTCTTTCAAAATTTTCGTGAATTGAAAATATTTTTTATAAATCGTTTGATCTTTTGGCGATGTTATTTTTCTGAATAAAATTTAATTAAGTTTGCAATGCGAGGAAGTCTTTGTGGATTTGAATTTATATTTAAAGCGTTACATAAAAATTTTACTTTTATTCCATTTGTGTTTTTGCGTTAAATTAGCATTTAGTTGAGACCGATTGTGGGTATGAGGCCACATTTACGTTTATTATGTAAATAAATATGGCATCTTTGCGTCAAAATGGATGTGGTATGGGGTTATTGTCTTCGGCGACGGAAATTTTTTATTATGTACCATATAATTTTTGGTTCAAACAACTTAAAGTCTTCAACAGATATACAATATAAATGGACAAAGAACGCAAATCGTGTGGGATTAGATTGGTAGAGCAGGAGAGAACACAATTGGTCACATAAAATTATCATTTTTTGATGGATTCCCTTTTAGAGTTTATCCGTGAGTCTTTTGAGAAAATATTTGTTTATTAAGTTCTTGAATTTTGAAAGGTTTTTTTTTTGGTTCCATCAAAAAATTGATTTAGGTGGCGTGGAAAAGCTTTCCTTATAGTTCATTTGTTTATCGGCAGATGTCAACAGTGCTTTATTTGGAGTCCATTAATTTAATCTTTGAGATTCGAGTAAATTTTTATAAATTTTTGGTTGAATTTTTTTAGATTGTTGATCCTCCCTCCCCACCTGTTCGATCATTAATTGTTCAGATACAAATTACGAAACAAATTAGCCGAGTTGGTTTAAGGCAGCCCTGGCCAACCCAAATTGCACCCCGGGCCGCATTGACGACCTAAAATTTTCTAAGGGCCGCACATACAGACATCATACAAATATAATTTCATTTTTTTATCATTATAAATTTTATACTTAATTCTTTTTTTTAAATATTATAAATTTTATGAATGCAAAGGTAATCTGAAAATACAATCAGGTAATTGTAAATTCTGAAGTACCCAATTTTATAAAAAAAATATTTCTTCATACATGACCGCGGGCCGCACGTCTGGGCTTCTCAAATAAATATATCCGGATTTCGAACCGGAAAGTATTGTCGCTTTTTCAATATACAATTAAAACACGATTTTTTTCTACAACTATTGATTTTAAATCAATGATATTAATAGTCTCAATAGTATCAAATCAAATGTAACGATTGAAATAAATAGAAATTCGATGGAATAACTTTGGACGATTATAGTGGGTATAGCAATATCATCCCTCCCCCCTGAATTTATTAGTTTTTTCCAGGGTTTTTCTTCTATAGAGGAGTCTAACATTACCGGGTTGCAGCATAGAATTTTCTCTGTTAACAGTTCTTGGACACTTTTGGGTATTTGGCCGATCGATTAAGATTGATTAGGATTATTTGACAGCTCTTCGGTTTTCTGGCATATATTTGGTACCATTTCCTCCCTTAACTTCTTATTGGTTAAATATTTTGTCATTTTTCGTTGGTATCAGTTGGAGAAATGAAAATTATCGAATTTAAATTTGAATCTTCAAAGATGGATACCCAGATGAATTTTCTTCAAGTACAGTATCCGAAATATTTAATGAAACAACTCTTTGTTAATGTATTCGAATAGAACAAAATATTTTCAACAGATTTCCTAAACTATTACGTCATATCTTCTGTAAGGGCGGTTTTTTTAGAATGTTTATAATGTCGCAAATATGACGTCATTTGTTCGATAAGGGTTGATAGATTGTTTAGGAACCCATATGTGGTTTGTCAGTTACACCAAAAAAAAAAAACTTTCGTTGGTAGGTTATACTCTCAACTTCATTTGTAGGGCTCAATAAATCTGCAATTTTTATATTTAAATTTGATAATTGTCATGGAATAAGTGAATCTTTCCAGTGTCTTCTGCTGTAATAAATTTATTATTTACACTTCAAAAATATACCATAAAGAATCATTCATAAGTAAAGGAAGGGGAAATTTTGCCTTTTATATCTCTTCATCCCTTTAAAAAGACAAAATATCCAGACAAAGTATCCCTTATAAAATTTATGGCCACTCTTCTCCATAGAATACCTAATCTATTCGCATTTTATGAATGGCCCCCAATTTGTGGTTTGACTTCGATTTGTACTATTCTCTTTAGGTATTTATGATGATTTTTGGAGTTTATGATCATTTAACCGGACCAGATGTTACAAAAAATTGCTTTGTAGGTTAGTCATTATTTAAAGGCAGGCACTTTTGGTACCTAAAATTACTATAAATTATTTAAAGATTTAAAATTTTCCATTAAAAAATTGGGTTTTTAGTCTAAAAGCTTTGGTATTTTGATGTTATACCAAAAAAAAAATCAACTGAAAGTTAATCAACAAGTACTTTTGCAAAGCTATTTCTTCAAAATTGGCTTAATTTTAGTGTATTTCAATTGTTTTGTCATAAAAGCTTGTTAATTGCTATAAATGAAAGTTTCATCCTCTTTACTTTTGCAAATCCAGAAATTTAGGAGTAAAGCTCAGCTTTTTTTACTTCTTTATTTTATCAATGAAGCCAATCAACAGGTGGACAGAGCTTTATTTCACTTGACCAATCTAGAAGGCATAGAATTCTTATATTATTACTTAGCCATTTGTAATCCATATTATTTAAAGGCAGGCACATTTTGGTACCTAAAAATTACTAGAAATTATTTCAAGCTTTGAAATTTCCAATGAAAAATTGAGTTTTTAGTCTAAAAGCTTTGGTATTTTGATGTTATACCAAAAAAAAAACAACTGAAAGTCAATCAACAAGTACTTTTATTAGTTTTTCCTTAGAGAAACAATATAAAGCTCTTTCTTCAAAGTTGACTCACAAATTGGCTTAATTTTAGTGTATTTCAATTGTTTTGTCATAAAAGCTTGTTAATTGATGTTATTAAAGCTTTCATCCACTTTTATAAATCCAGAATTTTTTTTGGTACTGAAAAAAATTGATTCAGTTGGAGTAAAGCTCAGCTTTTTTAATTTCTTTATTTACCAACGAAGCCAATCAACAGGTGAACAGAGCTTTATTTCACTTGACCAATCTAGAAGGCATCGAATTCTTACATTATTACCCAGCCATTTGTAATTCATTTGTTTTATCAACAAAACTATATCTTGCATAAGTTACAATAGACAGAAGATTTAAATTTTTTTTGCGGCTAAAATAACAGTTTTGGGATCGTTTGAAAAGTGGTCCATTAAACCTAATTTAGAAGATAAATTATAAGTACCTACAAACTTTTTTCGTTGAAAAAAAAATTCTAAGAAAATCAAAGATTTTTTTTTTGGTACAGAACAGATTGCATGATTATGGTATAATTTTCGAGTCTTAGGCAAAAGATGCGATTCCCACGTATTTTTTTTCGACAATAAATTGCTTGAAATTAAGTTTTTAACGATAAAAATATTTTTTTTTGCGGGGATATCCTTCAATTATATCACCTAGCCACAACAAATCAAATTCCCAGATCAGAAAAAAAGGCCTGATAAATTCAGTTCTGATATCTGAAATTCATGTCAGAAGTAAACACAAAAAAGAAAAATGCCAAATTCCTTCAGCTTCGTCAAGAACTCAAAAGAAATGCTGCTATTCCAAGGATCTGAAACTCGTCATAATTGTTTCATACACAAAAGCCAAGCGAATGGAAAAAAAATCTTTATTTATATATTTCTTCACAGTGACACTGTGAGAAAACATGAAAACATTTCTCGTTCTTCAAAAGTACAAATTCTTTATTTGAACGAATGTTCCCTCAAAAGATAAGACCAAATGCAGAACAAGTGGACATAAGATTTATGATTAATTTTTTTGATTTTACCAAAAAAAAATTCACCTGAAATTTGCCTTGAAAATTGGTGAGGACTCGACGTGGACATAACACGTGCCATATTTTTACGATAGTCTTATGCTAACTTCTTGCAAAACAGACTTGGAGTAGGTATATTTATTTTTCTTGTTAGGAAGAACATTCCAAAATGCATTTCAAATAAGACATGCAAGACATACAGACTTATGGCTGAGACAATAGACTTCCAACACATACATACTAAACCACTAAGGCATTCATGAGCCAACAAGTGGACGACAAAACTGAAGGGGTTGAGAACTCTACAAGAAGTCAGCCAACGGACTTGTACTCTTATCATCGTTTACTTCTTCATCTTCTTTCTCCTCGTCGACAAACCACATAAATCTCGACCATAAAACTGAAATACTCAAATCCGCCCACACAAAAATATCTTTTAACATCCAAAATACAAGTTTTCAACTGAAGAAACTGCAACATTATAGTATAGAATGTTAACTTTAACGTTTTAATTCACTTATGGTATGCGGAAATTTCTATTTTAGACCAACATTTAAACCAATTAGATTTCTAAATGTGTGTAAAACAAGGTTCAACAATGTAGAGATTATCTTTTATAACAGAACTGTATATTCTGTGATTTCAGCAAAAAAAAAAAAAATAGCTGTCACGTAATTGATTTAGGACCAAGTGGTTTTCACTGAAATTCAGAGATTATGTTTTAGATCAGTTCTAGTGCTTGAAATGGTTCAAGAATCTGGAAATCGTTTGTCATTAACGTTAAGAGGTTGAAGACAAATACGACAAATACTTATCACTTCAATAACTTCAAAGTTTAGTAAATTTTCAAGGGTGTCCTACTTACAATTCTATTTATTGTAAGGGTGGAAATTTTCTTTCTTTTTGGTGCAAAAAATATTGAGAAAGAAAAAATTATAAGAGATATTTTTTGTGTCAAAATTGGTCAATCGGTTTAGTCGAGAAATGTTTTATCAATAATGTTAGGTAAATTTTGGTTTAGACATCAGAAAGGCAAGAAATTTGTATTAAGGAAAATAGAGACATCCTGATAGCAAAGACCTTTAGAAAACCGGCAGTATAGACAAGATACATCTTATATACGCTTGACTATTATTATTATGAGAATTAAAATGCGTCTGGAAGAAAGATATTTTTGAGAAATTATTCAATGCAATATTCAAAATAATGTTAGAAAAGCCGATTGGTACAGTATGTTACCTTATATTTTTCTATATTTGATTTAAAAATCAGTTCCAATACATATCAATAGATATTGATGGGTAAAAGAAATATGCAATTACTATTGTATAAATAGTAAATTTAATCTTTTATTTGAAAACCAGTAACTTTCCGTGAAATATTCATAGTCCAACTGAATAAATAATAATAATTGAATGAAATCGAAATGACAGTTGAAACTAATGACATGATAGTTCAAATTTGAGACAATAATTGTTATAGTTGTATTCCAGTTTACAACTTTATATTCTTTGTCCTTGTCTTTGTCGCAACACATACGTTTGCTTATTGTGTATTTTGATATTAAAAGCAAATTCTGTCTATAATTGTATCATATATTAGTTACAAACCACAAATTATAAACCACTCATAACTGATGTGCCGGTTCAGGTACTATCGAAGATGGATACGGAAGTGGATTGAAAACATCTTTTTATTCATATCAAAGAAGTATAACTTTTTACATGCATACATAAATACAAAAACCGTTTTTTATTGTTATTTACCGTCGGTTTATAACTATTAAAGTCTTTAGCGAATCTAAGGTTACTACAAATCCGTAATCAAGAAATATCGAAAATTTGGTCGATACGAAGATCGAGCCTAAAACCTACCAGTTTTGAAGCGGCTTCCTAGACCACTGGGTCACCAATAGGCGTTAGCAAACATTGGTGGTAGAAAAAGGAAAGGGAGATCAAGGAAAACCTTCACCAATTGATGGTATGATCCATTGGTGGTTGATTTCAGGGGAAAAGAAGCATGTGGGGAAGAAAAATTAATATAGTCGATCCTGTTTAACATGATAAACCAAACCGAAAAATGTGTTTTCTATTGATAAAAGAAGATGTTGATATTCAAAAATTTTATCGATTTAAATTGAGTTTAATATAAAGGTGAGCTTTTGCTGACGTATAAAAATGAAAGCTTTTTGGGTGACTGTTGAATTCAGTCCATAAAGCTCTTTTTGATATTTTGTAAAAGACTGAATGACTAGGTTTGGTTAAAGTTTTCCCGAATTTCGTGGTTTTCCAGTTGAGAATTGGTCCATCAACCGATTCCTATAGTATTTAAAAACATTCCTTCATACTCTTATTACTTTTATCAGTGAATCATTAACCTTTAAGTGGTAATATTGACTTCAGGCCTTTCTTGATTAACTTTGCAGTGTAGTTTTTGTTTTAACTGGTAAACAGGTTCCCAAATTATGAACAATTTTTTTTTGTCCTTATATTACTTGCCAATTTTTTTGTTATATTTCTTCATTAACAGAAGTGCATATCAGAAATTTTGTATTCTTTTTGCACCTAGCTTTCATAACAGGTGGTTGCTTAAGATTTGCATAATTCCAGGCTCCATTATCTTTCTTCCGTCCATAATATGTCTTCCCTTGTTCCCTATTTTTTTATCGTAACCCATTTAAATTTCTTTACTATCACTGGCTTTTTTCGATTTGTAGACTCTATTGGTAATTCTTCAGATATATCGCTATCTGTACTTTTGTCGTATGGAACCAAGCTTCAAGATTGTACTCATTCATTGTTGAATATTAATGGAGAAGTTATAGTAAAGACATGTTTACTGATATACTAATCAGTATAATGATTTAATCAAATACCTCATTGAAAATGAACTACTATTGTTGTAATAGACAGAATCAAAATTGACATTGTCGAATCCATTTAAGCTCTATTCATAAAAGTAAATCATTTCATTATTAATTCATACTTACTTTTGATTATATCTTAAGGGGTTAGATACAGTTAGAATTTTCAAAAAATTGATTTTTTTTATTTTCTTTTCTTAATGTACATATATTTAAGAATACATACAGAAAATTTCATATCGTTCCGGTGAATATTTTCGAAGTTACACGCAAATTTGAAAAGACGTTTTTATCCTATGTAAAGTGGTTCTCAAACTTTAAACCCGTTTTTCTCAAAATGGTATTTTCAAAGTCGGTGACCAACATTACTCTAAAATTGCTAAACCGACTAGTCTCAAATTTTAACACGAGCTTCTGAAATATACTTTTTAGTAAATAATCGAAGATTTTTTTCACCGATAAATATATTTTTTTTATAAACAATTTAAGGCCGAAATTTTAATCAAAAATCGATTATTTTTTTTGAGAAACCGCCATTTTGTCAAAAAATTTTATTTTGCTTATTCTTTCGATTACTTACCAGATTTAACATTACTTTAACGAAATCTGTTTGGTTTTTGAAATTCAGAGGATCCAGTTCAGAGATATAGTGGTCACCGCAAAACGTCTTTTTTGAGAGGAGCTTCCGGTGATCAGCTGTAGCTCCTTTCTAAATAAATATTTTTAGTAATACTAAGTCTTAAAATACAGTTAAAAGGTACCATAATATGTGTACACATTTTTAGATCAATAAATTTAAAAGTTTTCTCTGAAAAAATTCTGGAAAATTCGCTTTTTTTCGGCCTTCTAACTGTATATAATCCCTTAATTTCACATCCCTAATCCTTAAAGAAAGGCAATAATGGGGGTGACAACCCTTCTAACTGTATATAACCCCTTAATACAAAAGGGAGTACTAACAAGAAAATAGCAGTTTTTCACTTTAAGATGTTAACTTTAAGACTTAAAATAGCAGGATTACGTTTTGTTAAAAAAACATACTTTGTATTTTGATGTCGACTTAATTGTCGATCGTCGTATATACAGGGTTTTTTTCTCTTTCTAATGATACCAAGAAACTATTTTAGGCAAAAAGGGTCGATAGCGATTTTACACTCCAAGCCGGCGATTTTATTAAAATTATTATTGTAAACAAATTGGAGCTTTTCTTGACTAAACTTCGATCATTATCTTTCTGGCCTTATGGACAATAGAACTTGCATTGTAGCTACCAAGATAATGGTAAAAAGAAGTTCATAATCGTAGATATACACAAGAAATGTGTCCTCATATGATTTTTTTTTCTTTTGGTTATTAAATGTAAAAAAATGGCTAAAAACAAACAATTTATAATTCACTGCTCTATTTTTTCGAGTTCTAAAAAAGAAGATAGAAATCAAGAAATCGGATGATGCTACATTTCAAGTGTCATTTTTTTGCCAACTTATTAACAATTACTGTGTTTATTTTCGTTTTTTTTTTCACTTCACTCGAATTTCGCTTGTTGGACACAATGTGTGAATTTGACTCTTTAAGATGCGAGGTATAAGAACAAAAAAAAAGCATCGGCAAAAAGAGCCACGAAAGACGATGACTTGACAGATATTTGAAGCAGCAAAAATCAAAATGCAAAATAAAACATGTCAATTGTACAACAATTATTCAACTCCTTTTTCTCCTCAAGTTAGAAAGGCAAAAAAAAAACGGGTCAACTAGTTGCAAAGAAGTCTCTTGAGAGATTCACTTTAAACGAAAAAATCGGGTTAAAAGGTGATGTTTTTTTTTTTTTCTCAAATGCAACCGATGAAAAGTTTCCTTTTTATTGAGTAATAGAAAGAAAAGAAGTTGGTGATTAAATATTTAAATATCTCTGTCGTGTAATTAGTGGGAATTCGAAAAAAAATGCTTACGATTTGGGTTAGAACTACTTGTTGTTGAAATTTTCTCGACATACAAGATTTTCGTATAAATTTCCCAAGTTATTAAATATTTAATAAATGCCATTTATCACTCATTATGTTTAGTAAACATTTTTTTTTCCCCAACGCTAATTATCATATCAGTAATTACTTTATTCTCTGCGTAATTTTATGAAAACTTGTACCAAGTTGTTTTATAAGACATAAAATAATATAAGAGCAAATTGGCGACTCGAAGGAAATGATTAGTTTGAAGATAATTTATCATTACAACTCTCCGAGAAGAAAAAAATTGAAATTTTTTTCCCCCATTTTAATATGAAAGTGTTGCTTTTCTGTTGAAAAAACTAACAGAAGTCTCTAGTGAGAAAATTAAGTTACCATTGATTGAAGTATATACATATGTATAGCAGACTGATTCAAAAAAAAATGTTTTTTTTTTTCTTAATTATATCGACAATATTGTTGGGAATGACAAAAAAAATTCCTGTGAAAGTTTAAGCTCTTAATATTAGTATTAAGAGGTGCCGCATCGCAAATTTCGATTTTCCATTTAAATAACATGGGAACAATATTCTCTTGCACTTTGGAATTTTATAGCTCACGTTGATGACAATATTTCGGAATGACCAAGATATATTCTTGTAGAAAATTGAACGATCTACAAAAAAGGTCTCGAATAAGTTTTTGATATATTTCTTCCTTCAAAAGTTATTCGAGGTCCAAGTTGAACTAAAGAGAAATTTTAATATTTTTTCAATTTTTTGACGCAACCATCAATTTTATGAGAAAATTTTATAGGACATTTTTTGTAGAGCACTTTTTTTTCTATAACTTATCTCCATAAAAGTTTTTGATATTTTTCACAGGTCCCGAGTTATTTAATTAAAATAAAAAAAATAATTTTTATGTTAAAAATATAATAATTCAGGGAATTTTCAGTTTAATGCAAATAACTTAGGACCTGTGAAAAATATCAAAAACTTTTGTAGAGATAAGTTATAGGAAAAAAAGTGCTCTACAAAAAATGTTCTATAAAATTTTCTCATAAAATTGATGGTTGCGTCAAAAAATTGAAAAAATATTAATATGTCTCTTTAGTTCAACTTTGATCTCCAATAATTTTTAAAGGAATAAATATATCAAAAACTTGTTCGGGACCTTTTTTGTAGATCATTCAATTTTCTACAAGAATATACCTGAGTCATTCCGAAATATTGTCACCAACGTGAGCTATAAAATTCCAAAGTGCAAGAGAATATTGTTCCCATTTTATTTAAATGGAAAATCGAAATTTGCGATGCGGCACCTCTTAATATTAATATTAAGAGCTTAAACTTACAAAGAATTTTTTTTTGTCATTCCCAACAATATTTTCGTTATAATTAAGAAAAAAAATCATTATTTTTATTTAATCATTCTAATGTATAGGTACTACGTTTTTTTATTCTTTAATGGAATTGGAATCCTTCATCTGATTGTAATCAGTTGGGATTGTGATTTTTTTACGTATAAGGCACTAGACGTGTTGATGATGAATAAATGCAACAGATGTTCGAATTGTACGCAAAGTGCAACTAAATCAATTTGAATTTTTTTCTTCGTCTTCATCCCGCCTTGCCTTCCGATTGTCACTCATTATATTATTGTTATGGTGAGTTGGTGATGTTGATTTGAACTTGGGGCCATAACAGAAGAGACTTGTTGTCTGTGTATTCTTTTATTCACATTGAAATGTTAAAATAATAAAAGACTTGTCTTCTAATTGGTTACGTCAATAAAGTGCGTTTAACACCTTCAGTTAAAGGGGTTGCAAGTGGGTAAAAGAATTTCTTGGGTTGAAACAAAGAAACAGGTTGCCGGGCTATAAAATGTTAATAATTTTGGGTGAATTCTTTTCATTATCTGGACAAATTCAGGTCATAAAAGTCGATAAAGAAATTTTTTTTTCGAGAGGAAACTGCTTTTCCAAAGTAATCCATTAGGACAATTTTCTTAAGACAAAGAAATAACATTACCGGGTTTCTTTGCAAAAGTCTGTGTAGTCAATATCGCCTTCTTAGGAAATGCCAGAGCCCATTGAAGAATGATAGCGATGATGAGCAAAAGGAAAACAGGAAGACTTCCAAAAAAGAAGGGAAAAATTAAGTTAGACTATTTAAACTTGAAGATACTCATTGAAAACAGGAAAAGTTTAAAAGAACTTATCGATAAATTTGTTGTGTTGTTTCATCAGTAGCTAGATAGTTTTGAGACTTTAAACCCCTTGCCAGACACCTGACACTTGTTACCTACCAAAGCCACTATGATCCAAACTTTATAGTTACCTATTGTTCCTACCTGTATTGGGAGTAATAATGCAATATTTCGATTTGTAACAAACGTGTAAAAAATACCAACTTAACTTTATAAAAATAATAAAGCGTAATTTTTGATCAAAATAAGATTGTTTCGCTGACTTTGACATTTATACTGTGTATACAATATATAGAAAATATTGCGGTCCAATTTATGTAGTATAATTTATATATAATAATATATAAAACTCCTACCATAAACATAAATTTGAACAGAAGTTCAAACCAAAATATTCGTGACGTATTGCCCAGATACCTATTTCGATTGCCAAGCAATCTTCCTCATCAAGTAGTTTGGATCACTCCGTAACTGATTTGTGATGATTCACTTTGGGATAATAGAAACCATTTCATCCATTGCCAAACCTTTATAATTGTGACAACCCCTTGCCAAACACCCTTAAGCATTTATTAATTGTAATTATACTTACGTTAAAACATAAAAGCAAATTTGCTATACTTATTACTTGGGTAACTATTGGAAGATATTTCAACAGTAGCTAGATAGTTTTGAGACTTTAAACCCCTTACCAGACACCTGTTACTTGTTACCTACCAAAGCCACTATGATCCAAACTTTCTAGTTGCCTATTGTTCTTACCTGTGTTGAGAGTGGGGATGCAATATTGCTCATAAAAACATCAATATTTATAAACGATATTAGTAGATATATAGTTCATGGAACTTTGGCTATTATTATAATTTTCTTAAATGAAAGAACTGGTGTTGCAATTTTTTGCAAAATTCCTTCACATTTCTTTGTGTTAATCATTACAACTTCCTTTGAAAATTCCCTAGAGAATGATACGATCCTCGTTGGGAACTTCTTTTGTAAAAGGAAAACAAAAAGAATTGAGACTATTTTTACTTGAAATTTTTTTTCGGGAACCATAAACTTTGCACTAGAAATTGAAACTTTTCATAGTTGAAATGAACTTTAATGAAAGTACAATATAATCTCACTAATTCGGCACGTCCAATAATCCGGAATCCTTCACCCACACCTCCCTCGCCCCTCTATACTTGTCTTTACATTTATTCCTTCTATAAAATGCTTTATTTTATTCATTACCTACAATTTTTTCACTATAATCCAGTAATCCGAACATTCCAATAATCCGGCACTTTTAGTAGTGCCGGATTACAATGTATTTTATTTCTGATAGTCTTTTGGATGGAATGGTCTCATAGATCATTTTTTTTACTTTAGCTAGTAATTAAGAATCAAAATTTGAGTCAATTAATTGAGTACCTTATTATTTGTTAATATCATTTTTAATTCGAGTCATTTCTTGTTTGCATCTCAACTTGAAATTTATGACTTTAAAACTGCAAATCTTAGTCTGGCCTGGTTGTTATTATGCAAACTATTTAACATATGCACGGGAGTGGAACAGTTTAAAAATTTGTTAACACATGTTACTCATGAACGGCCTTTACTTAATTTGATCGCAATTCAACGAAAACTTTTCAAGAATGCTAATTTCTATTATGCGATAAAGCCATTTGAAATATTTCCGAGTGGCAATTTCCAGAAGCTATATATCTTCTGCCTACTGTCTTCTTCCAAAATTGCCGTTAACATCATGTCGACATTTACGAATATCTTAATATGTGAGGTTGAAGTGTCAAAATCAGGACATGTAGAAGTGGAAGATGCGGAGGAAGGTTATATGATATGAAATATATAAAATTGTAGCCAAGCCAGTTCAGTGACTATCTAGAGACCAGATTGACCTCGTCGTTGAAAGGTGAGGAAGACTTGTCGTCACCACCATGTTTCTTCGGCCAATCTTCCTCGACATTATCATCTTATTATTATTTATGCAACGAATCGAATGGAAATCAATCAACAATGTGTCTCGATTTGAACCATTTGAATACAAAAAAGACATAAACTTGTGCTTCCACTACAATGTTATTATATATTCACAGAGTCCACTCAAAACTTTGACGTCACACCAAAGAGCCGTTATAGTAATGCGATTCATCATCCAACATTGCACAGCTAAATCGATGCAAATGTGATTTTTTTTCTTCTCTTTAATTTAAATTCTACAAAAAAAGAAACAAACCAAAGAAATTACTGCTTAATTAGTTACATTAACTTGCGCATAATTTCGAGTTAAATTTTTTGTTGACTTCTTTGCCTCCGACTAACATCGATATATAAATTAACGATGTGGAAGTTAATGACGTCACGTTGGTTTATTATTATGATTTGTACTGAAATCATTAGCTGTAGGTATGGAGGTATTATGAACGAGGGAATTTCGCCGACGATAATGGAGAAAAAGTAGTAAAAAGGTCTATGGTTAATTAATGGTAAAATATAGGATTGATGATTAGCTGCGTTTATGAAGACAAAAAGTGCAACTGTAAACTTTGCATTTTATTTCTTTTCATTGGAAACACTAAACAATTACAAGCATTTATTATAGATCTTTCAGCATGATTATATTATGCAAAAGGAGTCCAATTATCCTTATCACCTTCTTCTCCAGAATCTGGGCTATGTTTGTACGTTTGTAAAGTTTTAAATTTGGAAAAATCGTATTTTATTTTTTCAAGAAATTTGGTCAGTATCTATGGAAAACTGGGGGTCAGTACCTCCAAGAAGATTAAGAACTCATGTCCTAAGACTTAAAAAGATAAAAGAAAAATTCATGTTTTGGGGTAAATTATTGTAGAATTTTAGATCCTCGATGATAATAGATTAATAAAATATTCCGAGGACTAGGATCAAAAATAATCGATTTAAACTTCATTTATTACATGCGACGTTTCGGCTCCTTTCGTTTTCTTGAGGAAGGCTCAATAGAGGAGCTGAAAATTAAATATATGCCTATGTTTTAAATTTGGAAAAATCGTATTTTATTTTTTTCAAGAAGTTTGGTGAATATCTATGGAAAAATGGGGGTCAGTACCTCCAAGAAAATTAAGAACCCCTGTCCTAAAATTTAAAATGAAAAATTAATGTTTTGGGGTCAGTCCAATTCAGTCGGTCCAGCACTGGTTGCTTAATTATTTTTTTAAATTCTGATATTTTAATATTTTAATTTTATTGTTTTTTGTTTTCCTGTGGTGGCCATATTAGTATTACTAGGCGCAGACATTTTTGCACTTTTAAGGGTTTGCGGAAACTTGATTATCTCAGGCCCTATTTGTCCTATCAAAATGAAACTAAAAGTAGTGTGTTCATAAAAATATAGGCTACAAGGTTGTAATAAGACGTTTTTACCTAAATCTAATTCTAAGGGGTGAAATTTCAGCCTAAATTTTTAGCTCTCAGTTGTAAAAACTCAAATTTTCACGAAAAGATTGTGAAGGAAGGGAAAGAGTCTACACGTTAAAACTTTTTTTACAAACAATTAGGTACTAGTTGTATTCAAAAACAAAATTTGAAGTCTGAGACTTTAAGGCTTTTTAAAATAAAAAATAACAAAATTTGAAAATTTTCAAAATTTGCAATTTTCTTAGCCCAATATCTCTGGTGGGGGACCAGATAAAAATCTGAAATATCACCCCATTATAGTACTGTATGATAGTATTATGCACTTAAAATTTGGAGTTTGAAATTTGATTAGGAGCAAAGGTATTGCAAGCACAAAATGTCAAAATAATGCATACTTCCAGTAGGTGAATATAATGTATTTAACCATTTAATATGTGACATATACTTGGCAAAACGGCCATTTTACACAAAACAACATATGCTCTGGGCTGACTGTTATTCATATTTTAAATTAAAAACATATACTTCTAGTTGTAACCGATTATTTTTGATCCTAGTTGTCTGAATGTTTTGGGGTAAATTTCAGGGAAAAATATCTTGAAATGTTTTATGTCTGAAAGCAAGGGCAAATCTTCTTTGGGGTTTATCAATTCGAACCATGAAAATGGTTATATTTAATTGAAAACCATCCCTTGTTTCATCTTCCCTTAGTTTTTGAAGAAATATATCCATTTTCATGGATCAAATTGGTAAAAACCAAAGATTTTCCCTTGCTTTCAGAAATAAAACATTTCAAGATATTTTTCTCTGAAATTTACCCCTAAACATTTGTGATTCTTAATCTTGTTGGAGGTACTGACCCCCACCAGTTTCACATGGACATCAAAATTATTAATCAAAATTAATTAACTTTGATTAATTTAACAAGCTAGCCAAATGTAAAAAAATTCATCCCTTGATTCATGGTTCGTAAGAGCAAATTACGAAATATTCAACTAAATGTTTTTACTTTCAAAAATAGCGCTAATCCTCCCTTAATTTTCGATTAAATATAACCATTTTAATGGATCAAATTGGGAAAAACCAAAGAAGGTTTACCCTTGCTCCCAGGACTAAAATAGGTGAACACATTTCAAGAAATTTTTCCCTGAAATTAACTCATAAACATTAATTTTTCTTTCACCCTTTTAAGAAGTAAAACTCTTAGGAGATAAAAGAACAGAAATGACTTATGAACTATTTTCGGCAATATGGGACACAGGCACCTCACCAACCGAATGGTTTAAATCTATTTTAATTCCCTTACATAAAAAAAGAATGAATACCAACTATAGAACTATAGCCCTGGCATCTTATATAAGTAAAATATTACTAAACATCATAAATGAAAGATTCGAGTCTATATTCCATTCTTAAATATCAAAGAGGCTTGATTAGGAATGCAAACGATACATCGATTTTTTCAAATATCGATATATCGTTCATAAACATCCCGTAAACAGTCTTATTACTTCAATCTTTTATCGGAACTACGGGAAAACTATGTTGGAGGGTTGTCGACGTAATAGAGACCATGGAACGAAAAAGTTTTAGAAGCACTGGTGTAGATTCCGTCCAAAGAGGATCCTTATATCAAGGTTTATAAAATACACAGGTGGCCTCATGGTGGCTACGTGATGGATACGTGACGTAACCAGAAGAAATTTGTACATATCTTCAGACTGATTCAATTTCAAAATTCTTCGTATGACGTCATTTTTTTTTCTAATGGAGCAACCTGTGTAATTTACAAACCTTGCCCTTATATAACATCCTCAATCATATGAACACTCCAATATACCTCATACATCTAATGAAGCAACTATACCAGCAAAACAAAACGGTAGATGATGATCTATTGACTATTAGTATTCGAGAAAAGCTGGTCTAACATTATTGGCCAAAAGTGTACATTATAAATAGCTTATAAATTACTCTGAAAGTTACTGAAAAATGATCAGAAAGAAGTAGTAGTACAATAGTAGAAACAGTCTTTAATTTGTTTTAAAAAAAAATAACTCCCACATTGTCCCACATCAACACTCAACGCCAGAAAATATCCAAACCAATCAATCATTTCTGGCGCGAATTTAATCAAAAGCCAATTCTCAAAAGAAAAATAACCCTTTTTCAAATCTCTCACTTACGCCCAACTTCACTCGAATACTTTGCCCAAACGAGTCCATTGAACGACTCAACGATTAGATCTAATTCCATTCCGAATGATTAATACTCTCGACAATTATCCAATTGAATAGAAAACTACATAGCCAAAACCCCAAAAAAAAAAAAAAATGTAATTTATATTATAAAGTATTTGTAAACGCAAAGAAATACTCAATAATTCTCTCCATTGAAAGCCACAAATAATGACACCTCAAAGAGAATCGATTTGTAAGAGAAGAATCTTTTGAATATATAAAAGTAGACAAATCTCAATGTTTCAACTTCACAAATTACCCTTTCAATGCGTAAGTCTTTGTGAAATGGTAAAAAAAAAAACTTTGATTATTCAAATAAACCTTTCGTTATACGCAATAAATCAATCTCTGTTTCAGTAAATATGCAAAATCTGTCGTCCAATATTAGCCTGTTATTAATATAAGCGACGTGAATTTATATACAAGTTGAATAACTCGAGTGAAGTTTGTAATTTATCCTCCACAACGGTTATTTATGGACTGGAAGACTATCATTTTATGGACGATACAAAGAGAGTTTATCATCATAACAATTTCTATTATATTTGAAATAAAACTCACAAGTTTCATCGTTTTTTTTTTCTCCAATGCTTGATATTCACAGCAAAGAATGACTTCTTTTTTTTTTTTTCGATTTGTTGCGTTCAAAGTAACTTTAAATCTCGCTTTTCCATAACGGGCAATGGTTTATTGTACCAGTATTGGTTTTTAGTTGTAGAATGGCGATAATAAAACCTGTCTCAAAAATATGGTCACACAAGGCTCAATCAAAATGTAGATGTTTTCAGTGAAAGAAAAAAAAATCAATGTACAACTAACCTGGGTGTTACGATTTATCAGAATTTCTATTGGAAAAAAAAAAAAACTTAACAACAGGTGTCAATGATGTCAAAGACTTTAAGGCTTTAAAAAACGTAATTAACACTTCATAGATTCAAACGAGAATCGTGGCTAATTGGAAGGTTCATTATAGTGTTAATAATCAATAAGCAATCAATCGATGATTCGATATTATTCTCAAAAATAAAGAAATATTCATCATATTTTTTCAATGAGACAATAAAAAATATGAACTTCAATATATTGAGACAAATGCAAGATTTTATGAGTAGGATAATTGTAGGATTTATTATACGATCTGTTAACATATACATTACATAAATTTATCCTAAATCCAAATTTGCATTTTCGGTTAAATGATACGAGAGCTTATGATAATGGAAGTATGAAATAAATCCAGTGGTGGTAAAGTTGCAGGTATCGTTTCAAATTTGAAACTATTATATTTGGACATCCTAGGAATTACATTTTTTTCGATTGCATGAAAATACGTGCAGCACAGTAAAATATTATCATTTGCATTAGAATTTTTAATTATTATCCATAAAAGATCTTCATGTTCTGAACGTTGTGGGTTTTAAATTTCGTTGGAATCACAATCGTTCACAAAAGGAACACATATTATGACCGAACATATTATTAAAAAATTTTTAACGAAATTCTTCATGGGCAACTTTATTTCGACGGAATTGTAAGTACCTAAGGAATTGGTTGTACATTCATTTGAGTAGCACCTGAAAAACAGTTCGTAATATTATGTGATATCAGAATTAATTTTAAATTAGCTTTTATTTTATTGAAATTTCGTGATTACGGACGAAATATGCGATTAGAAAATATTTAAGTACTAATTAGCATCATTTTCACTATTTTACCCAGTCGAATCATTATTAAATGTATAAGAACTTATTTTTCTTATATAATAATGCTTTTCGGCGTGCCCGAAATTCACGAACACGATCTGTTGAACCTTTTGACGTCTTTATAGCTTTGTTTTCTTTATTTTTTTTTTTTTTGATAATCATGACAATAATCCGTATTTATTTATGGCAAACTTGAAAATTAATTTTATTAAAATAATGAAATGTTTATGCTCACAATTATAATAAGCAATTTAACACGATTGTTATTGGTCGCTATGAAAACCATTATCAATTAGCGTAATACGCAGGCGCGTACAACCATAAGAAATACTAATGTTTTCTACCTCATTCTCTCTCATGTTAAATCTTATAGATTTATGTATATGTTTCTCTTTTTATTGTCGTTTTTCGTTTCATAAAATTTCAAGCCACAACAATACTAAATAGTTGTTTAAATAAGAGAAAAATTCAGGTTGTTTAAGATCTTTAATTTTTTAATTTTTTAATATTTTATCATTTCAAAAAGCAACGTTTCGTTACGTAATCGTAACTTCCTCAGGCTTCTATAACAAATTAAATTAATTACAAAATATGTCAATCATACATAAATTTCAAAATTATAATAATATATATATAATATAGATCATATATAAATATAAATACCACTAGATCTCATATACTATAAAATTATGTTTTAGTCTAGTCCAGAGTTCCCCAAACTTTTTTGTGTCGTAGACCCCTTGCCATGTTTTTTCGTGTTGGGTAGACCCCCTACCTACCTGATATTGATTTCCTGTAAATTTCTAACTGCAGTGAAGTTTAGTATTAAAACCTTAAAAACATAGGTACTTTTATAAATAATGTATATGTCTTGATATTATAAGATAGTATGATGTAAGTAAATAGGTACTATCAGTGTATGTGTTGAGATCCACTATCGTGGACCCCCATTTTCATTTCATGAACCCCCAAATTTTTTTTTCGCTGACGTAGACCCCTAGGGGTCGATATAGACCACTTTGGGAATCACTGGTCTAGTCAAAGCAATATTACTGCTGGAAACTGAAAAGAATAATAATTAAAAATTTTACTTTCGTAAAAATATCGAGGTGTCGTCGTAAATTTCCATCTGTGATGCAGCTTACCTGTCAGGATGGCCTGGAAATGCTTTTTACACTTCCTCATCCCATTATAGTTAAATAGAGCAATATGTCACTAATATTTTAGATACTTATGGTGGACCTTTAAACCCCACTCTACCCTATTTAATTTTTTTATTATGTCATAGAAAATTTTGGAAAACCGGAAATTTGTATTAAAGGAAAAATTGAACACCCGGGTCTATAATCAGGTGTAGGATTTCCTCTTGAGTATTGAATGCCTAAAATAATAACTCAAAAGTTCAACTATGGTTTATGGTATTATACATGTAAATTGTTTATGTTCTGTGGTTAAATAGTATGAAAGTGATAAAAAGAGTTAAATTTTGCTAATTTGATGAAATAAGAGGAGACTTAGGGACGCTTTTTACTGGAAATTTTTGAAATGAGGGAATAGTGGTATGAGTGGTGAAAATTTTATCATTTAGTTTGTAATAGGGAAGCAAGGGGGTTGTAAAAAGTAGTAAAATTTGTTTTTGTTGTTTATAAAGATCTTCTAGATATGAAAAGTGTTTAGTTAGACAATAGGATACTGATATGATTTCAGAGCTTTTCGTGAGATTTAGAAAAGAGAAAGAAAGTTGTGGTGGTTTCAATTTTTTAAATCTAAACAAAACCGGAAACTAAAATCAAATCAATCGACAAATTCACTTGAAGAATAAAAATTCCAACGATTGTCAAATAAAGCCCCCCTATTGTGACGTCACCGGACAGGTGTGTGTACTTAATTTTTCCGATGCACCGCACCCTCGATAATTTATATATTTATAAATATTTTTTGTTAACCAACCAACGCCCAATACAATTTGAATATAAAACGAATTCAAACCGTCTTTTTTTCTTCCCAATACAAATAAATTCTAGTATTTATTTATTAATAGGACCCATTTATTTAAATTGCTATTTATCTCCACAACAACAACGAAATCAAATTGAAAATTTATCGTTGTTGGGTTGTCAGCAAGTTTGAACATACATTTTTGTTGAAAAATCTTCAAGACAGAAGCCTCTTTTGGATTAAGAGTATGTAACATGATCCTGTTGGCTGTTCAACGAAACTTATCGAGACATTCGATCGAATTGAAAAATGGTATTTAAATCATAAAACTCATCGTAAAATATAAGCTTGATCTTTGGAAAATTGATGTCGAAGAGGTTGGTAATGAGAGGGAATCGGGAGGGAATGAGGGAAATTATCTCATCTGATCAATATGTTAATGAAACAAACTTGTCTTGTACGGAAATTTGTAATGGAAACAAGCTAATGAGATATCCTTGTTTGGAACGTTTCACAATCGGGCGCAGTTTAGTTGATAAAATTTTGAAAAGATTTACAGATATGCAAATATAAATCACATATGCATATCGACTTGTCCAATTATACGACATATGCTTGTCATTTTGAATGATTTTTGTTGGAAAAAATGCAGAGAGGACAATTACAAGCAATTGGAATTTCAGTTGGTAAACCTGTATTCCTGTCTGAATGTAGTTACTGTCAGGGGAGGCTAGCTCCCAAGGTTTGTAAATTACACAGGTTGCTCCATTAGAAAAAAAAAATTACGTCATACGAAGAATTTTGAAATTGAATCAGTCTGAAGATATGTACGAATTTCTTCTCCATGCGTCACGTGGCACATGAGACCACCTGTGTATTTTACAAACCTAGGCTAGCTCCAGGGTTTGTAAATTACACAGGTTGTCCCATTAGAAAAAAAATGACGTCATACGAAGAATTTTGAAATTTGAATTAGTCTGAAGATATGTACGAATTTCTTCTCCATGCGTCACGTGGCACATGAGGCCACCTGTGTATTTTATAAACCTTGGCTAGTTCCCAAGGTTTGTAAACTACACAGGTTGCCCCATTAGAACAAAAAAATGACGTCATACGAAGAATTTTGAAATAGTCTGAAGATATGTACGAATTTCTTCTCCATGCGTCACGTGGCACATGAGGCCACCTGTGTATTTTATAAACCTTGGCTAGCTCCCAAGGTTTGTAAATTACACAGGTTGCCCCATTAGAACAAAAAAATGACGTCATACGAAGAATTTTGAAATAGTCTGAAGATATGTACAAATTTCTTCTCCATGCGTCACGTGGCACATGAGGCCCCCTGTGTATTTTATAAACCTTGGGCTAGCTCAATATTAATTTTATGTTCCTCCAAATGGCTATCTTCCGGGCGTCATTTACGGAGGACGCTAGTCTAGCATAGCCGATAATAACGATAACTACTTTTAACCAATTTTAGAATTTTATGCGCCAGATTCAAATTTCATTTATTCCTGAAATATTTGAAATATTCTACCGAAAATTTGATTAATAATTAAATTGTATTTATAAAAATTGAAATATAAAATATAACATTATTTCACATTGTAAAATTTAATTAAAGTTAATTACAGACATGCTAAAGTATATTTACTTAATGGCGTTAGTTTAGAGATAACATTTGAATCCTGGAAGTTGTTCTTTTCTATCGCTATGAATTGTGACTGCCTAGAAAAATCGTCGAATTCTTGCTGAAACAAATTTATTTTACTTAAAAAAATAGATTCAAAGTTTGAATTTAAATCATATTTTTGCCCCATAAGAAAGTGGGTGTTAACTAGTAAATAAGTACATACCTTCGTAATGAATTTGGGCAGTCGAAAAGTGTATTTGATGTTGATCTTTTGACAAAATGCACACAACACTGCCATTAAATGTGAAATACGTAATCCATGATGGATATTGAAAAGAAGACCGCAATTCTAAATACTCAAATTCGGCACTCCCTAGTTAGCGGCGTCAGTCTTATTTTAAAGTTAGCCAAAAAACTTTCACCCCCCTAGTTTCTTTACTACCAACTTCAACACTTCTACCAACTTGACACTTTACCCTAGCTAAAAATCCCTTAAAACTTGAAATATTGCTTACCGCGCCATCTGCATTTGACGCCCCAACTATTAATTTTTGGGAACCAAATCAGCCATAAGAGCTTGACCCTCATGATTACTATAACCACAGATATAAAACAGGAGACGGATTTTTTTCCTATAGTAAAGGAAGTGCAAGAGAATTTGTCGTCAATTTAAAGAAAAAACATTGACTATTTACTCTTTTTTTTAAGAAAAAAAAAATAAACTTAGAAATGTAAATAAAGCTCACGCCTCTAACAAAACATCTTAAAAAATATCTAAAACGTTCCTTTAAATATTAAAAATTGGTAAAGCAAACAAGCCGAAAGGGATACAAACAATTTTAAGGATTCAAGCACTATTCAAACATTGGAAACCAAACGGTCAAACCTGTCTTCAAAAAAGACACCTGAAAATTTATTTTTTTTCTTCTTCAAAAATCAACACAATTTCTTCATAAGATTTATACGTAAAGTATTGATTTACAATCAAGATTAGGCAACATATTATTTTCTCGATTGAAATTTCTTTTTTCTCTCTCTCTCGATTAAATCAACTTGAAAATTTTTGAAGATAAATTAAAAAAAGAGAAATATGTTGGACTCAAGTTTCAAAGAAACGCATTTGAAAAATGGATTAGAAAAAAATTGATATTGAACGCCGGAAATGATATCATATGAATATCACTTGTTTATAATGTTGAGAGCAACATGTGTTTGCCACACGTTTCACTCTTGTATATATAAATTTATATTTACATTCATATAGTAAACTTTATAGGCTTTAAACTTGTTTCAATTAAAATCACAATTAAATTCACTCAACTTCAACATTTGTCGCCCTTTAAATTTGTTCAAAAATGTTACTTATAACTTTATACAGAAGCCAGAAATCAAATCAAATCAAGTGCGATTCCGTCATATACAAAATTTTAAATTTAGGAAGCACTAAAAAAGTGCATTTTTTTTAGAAGTTAAATCAGAAACTTGTAACGGAAGGATTTGGTTGATTTAATCAATGAAAAGGAAGAATTAAAAGGGGACAGCCTTACTATTCTCTTTTCTGTTTTTTTTTGCGTAGATAAGTTATTCCCTATAACATCTTTTATCTCTGGTGAGATTCTTTAAATCGGGATAATCCATTCAAGTTTAAATTTTTTATCTGACTTCTTTCTTTTTTCTTGCAACCTTCCAGTTTATCGTCTCCTCGGAGAATTTTCCCTACCCAGTTAGCATTCCTTCTTGTCACCAAATCGACGAACTTTCTTCCTTCGTTTAGATCAAAGTTGGCCAACTCTAATGATCTCACGGGTCACTTTAAAAATTCATCATAATTCCGTGCACCACACAGTGGCGTAGCTACCTGGGGGCTAGGCGGGGCAGTACCCCGGAGCCCTCAAGCTCAGGGGGCCCTCGAATCCTTCCCAGAAATCTCGATCGAACTGAACTTTTGGAAATTCAGTTGGAAGTTCACCAATTATTTAAGGAAATAATGAGCAAATATGGAGTGCTAGAATGCGACCTAACGGAAGTATTTACAGCAATGTTATTATTCTTTACAATTCCTGTCACTTCTGCAGCAGCTAAAAGGTCATTTAGCAAATTAAAAATAATAAAAAAATATCTCAGAAATAATATGTGCCAAACTTGACTCCGATATTTATCGCTAATAGCAATTGAAAACAAAACCGCATCAAGCCTGGATTTAAACGAAGTCATTGATACTTTTGCGAAAACTAAAGCTATGAAAAAATTGTAAATATATTTGTTATTGAGTCAGTTGGTAGGCCCGACCTTTATATAATAAACCCTTGAATCTTTTCTATTTCGTTTTATTAGTCAAACCTACACCAAGTATTAATTGTAATTTATATTGTTATTGTTTAATATTTTTATTACCTGCCCTGCTATGCACAAAAAAGAGCTTAAGTAGCTTAGCATTTTTAAAGTATTTGTATATTTCATATTTTTATTTGATAAAACCTAATCAGTTTACATAGCAGTGGGGTCCCATTTTTTAATTTGCCCCAGGGCCCTTGGTTACCTAGCTACGCCACTGGCACCACATATACTCGTTTATTTTGAAAGTGGCGTAAGTCCATTTCATTGATTCTTATTCTTTTAACTAGATCAAAGTATGTTAATTATTTACCTGCTAAGTTTTCAGAAATTACTGATTTCATTGTAGTTGTTAACAAAAACTCCAATTATTCCCTCCTCCTTACTATCTTATGTTCCTATGGTTACAAATGATAATACCATAGGGATTGTTCTTGAAATGGACTTAACTCACTTTCATAATAAACAGCGCATGTATCAATTTTTTTGTATGCAAGTGTCTAATTAACTGGGTTACAATTACTATAATTTTTCTTCCTTCCAAATTAGAAACAACTTTTGCTTTATCATAGTCCTTGGAAACTTATTTTTCTTGAGTTCACTCCCCTTTGAAATCCAGTAGTATTTGGTGTACCGGAAAGTAATTTCATTTTTAAAACTATAGTCATTCAATTGCCATTTATTTGCATATAAGTTATTTCAAAGTGGTACTAAAGACATTTTATGATTAGAGTAATTTATCAACTTAGTAAAAATTACTAAATATTTATTATTCCGAAATCAATATTGAAATGGTAAGACCAAAAACCCAAAGGAACACAAATTCGGTATTGTATGCTCTTCAAGCTTCACAGGGTATCACCGCAAAGTTGTTACATACATTTTTTTTAATGTTTATTTAAGTACATCAAATGTTCATTAATGCCAAATGAGTTTAAGTTCAAATTCGATAATTTTCATTGCTCCAACTGGTACCAACGAAGAATGACAAAATATTTAACCAATAAGAAGTTAAGGGAGGAAATAGTACCAAATGTATGCCAGAAAATCGAAGAGCTGTCAAATAATCCTAATCAATCGTAATTGATCGGCCAAATACCCAAAAGTGTTCAAAAACTATTAACAGATAAAATTCTATGCTGCAAAATGGGTAATGCTAGACTCCTCTGCAGAATAAAAGCCCTGGAATAAACTAATTAATTAAGGGGGGGATGGTATTGCTGTACCCACTATAATCGTCCAAAGTTATTTCATCGGATTTCTATTTATTTCAATCGTTACATTTACTAAGTGGTTAAAAAGTAGCTTCAGTGATGTTCAAAATGTAATTTTTGATATTTTCTTTAGTAATCAATGGATTTTTACTAATATGGCATCAAAAATTTGCATACTAGATGCCAAAACGTTGATACTATTAAGCCTGGTTATATTATTAATTTAAAATCAAAAGTTGTAACAAAATTTTGTGTTTTAGTTGTACATTAAAAAAACGTAATTACTTTCCGGTACCCAATACCTGTACCTTTTCTGGTTCTCAAATAACTTTTTTATTAGTTTCTCTATATAAAGCAAACTATCATATCCTGGTACCTAAACAATGACGACTTAATTTGAAGTTAGATAAAAATAATTTCAAAATTTATTGATCTGAAATCAAGTTTGCAAATTGGCTAATAATTAAGCCCGAAAAAGATTCAGGATTTGCACGATTTTATCGACCTGATTCATTTACAATTAATGCTAATTCATGTGATTCATACCAATAGTCTTGCAATGATCGTAAAGATTGAAAGGGCGGTCCCGAGCCTTGATATAATTTAACTGGTTTTCCATTCATAGATGCCGCGCGCGGTGATTTATCGTTCAAAAGTGTAATATTTCGATGTTGCAAATTCTTTGGTGTTTAATCCACAAAAATTCATGCTATATCAAATATGAGCAATGATTTTTTTTCGTCAGTAGGTACCGTTAGAAGCAATGCGTGCTTCCATTGTACTGTGGTACATTATGAGTTCTTGTCGATGAGGAATAGAGGATATATATGTTGGCATTGTAAAGTAAAATCACGTCACCACCCACAGAGCAACAATTTATCTAATACGTACATTATAATGGCATTTGCCTATAGTCCATATCCGGCAAATAATAATAAATAAAATGTGTGGCAAGAAAACAATTCACAGATGCCGATAACACATGTCTTGTACTATTACTACTATTATTATGATTATGATGTCATCAACTTGGCTATCTTGCCATTGCCATTTGTCAACACAGCTGCCGTCTTGGCCCGGTCGAAGTCGACTTCAATGGCATTTCATTTCAATTGCATTGAAGACGAAGAGCTATAACTTGGACCGTTTATTTGTAATCCAACAAAGATGGGATGTGAGTGGAAAAAGTGATTGAGGAACTTGGCGAGAGGAAAAATTGTCTTGTAATTGATGTTCATAGATCGGGGATGTTGTCGTGCGATGATTTGTCCGAGTTTATTAATCTGAACTTGGGCTATTTATATCTCTGTTGTGGTAACTTGAGACGGATTGTTGCGTTTTCTATATGAATAATGTTAGATAAATATAGATGAGTTAATTGAAGCGATTTCGATCAATTGGCCGAAGGAATTTTGGTCTAGCTCTTGGGGAAATTGGTTGGGCAGAGGATGATTCAATATGGTAAACTAGCTGATATTTGAGGCATTTACTTGGAAGTGATTTTTTTCTGCAGGGTGTTCATATTTATCTTCGATGAAAATTCCCTGATTTTCCAGACTAAAATTTTTAAAGTTATACTTCTTTAGTTTTTAATAAAATGTGACATCTTTGCTACAGTAGGAAGTTGCTTGCATCTGTGGAAATTTTAAAGCGATTCACTAAGTCGTTATAAAGTTATTTCAATTTAAAAATACTATGATTTTACACGTCTTATGGAGATTCAGTGATTAAATTGTCTATACATAGATACTGTATGTACCTCTTTGGTGTACCGGAAAAAAAAAACTGTTTTTAAACCAATAGTTATTCAATTGTCATTTATCTGCTTAAGGGGGGAAGCTGGTCTAGAGCGTGAAAAAATGGGCATAATTTATGAATTTTTTGTGATTCAAAGAAAAAGATCAATCGAAAATCTGTGAGTGAGGTTTTATAATTTAGGTTTTAATATAAAAATACAAATTTTTTCGTGTCAATTACATCCAAAATGGCGGCTGTCCAGCATTTCTTCGGAGGCGCCTCATTTTTTAAACGGATCCATGGCCGAAGATGTAACCGCCTTAATTTTGGTCCTGGAACAAAATCCTGAAAATTTTTAGTTTCTATATGACAACAGCAAGAGACGTACGTAGGATTTTTTCTATATTTTGTTTTTCCGCGAAATGGTGCACGTTTGAACAAAACATTAAAATTTTTACTATAAAAAAACGACAAAATTGTTGATTAAAAAAAAACTATGCAATATTAAAAAAAAATCCTACGTACGTATCCGGAGAAAGGTATTTCGAATGTACTGTCAAAATTTCGTATAGATCGGTGAAGATTTGCTCGAGTTATGTCTTCGGCCAGTTCAAAAAAAGTGATTTCGAGAAAAACGCGTTTAAAGTTTTAAGTATGATAATATAAAATCATATTAAATGCGTATATACCTTTAATCTGCGAAAGTTTGGGCATTTAGACATTTTTGCCGGCATCCATCCTTTGGTATGTTATTTTTAAGACCCTAAAGTACCTTTTAAGACAAAAAAAAAATCGGTTTCTTCAAAATTCTAGACCAACTTCCCCTCTTAAGTACTAAAACGACTAAGACCACTAAAACACTCTATTAAGTCGATCATCTCGAAGTTTAAAAGTCACTGTTTTGAAATATTACAATCTAAACAATATTCATATTAATACACAACTAGTAATTTCCCGTGAAATATTCACCGCTCAGTACTGACACAACTGATAAATGGTAAAAATGGGGAATTGATTGAATGAAATAAAAATGACTATTGAAACCAGAGAAGAGAAACTTATATAGAACTTCAATTCATATAGAACACAAAGACATAATCAATCGTTTCTAAAATAAAGCAATAGATGGGGCATTGTCATACTAAATATCACTTTGCACTGTATTTAGGTGGAGCCTAGCCTCCTCTTTTCTTAGAACCATTTATTTTGATTATAGAACTACCAAATACTAGCGAGAATTTAGAATGCAATAATGGTATTATAGTTTAATCTCACTAATCCGACACTATTAAAAACCGGAGGGTACCAGATTATTGGAATGTTCGGATTACTGAATTATAGTGAAAAAATCATTGGTAATGAATAAAATAAAGCATTTCATAGAGGGACGAGGGAGGCGTGGGCGGAGGGTGCCGGATTATTGAACGTGCCGATCTAACGAAGGCGTGATCTTGATCTCGTGCGCCTACCCCCACTCGCCTGGCGGCCTCGTAGGGGTACAAAGCGCACTCGATCTCGTTGTGTATGATCAGTCCCTTTAGCAAGTGTCTCAATTTCGTCCTACTAGGTACCTCACTTTAAGCATAAGTATCGAACAAAATTTTTTGTAACGACTGCTTCTAAAGTTCAACAGAAACAGATTGAGAAATTAATTATTGTTATTTATATATGAAAAATTTCAACTCTACAGTTAGAATAATTTATAGAAAATTTATGAATAAAAACAACATTTTAGTTTAAACTACAGTCTAAATAATTACCTATATAAATTATTTCTTATCAAAGTTTATTTAGGTATCAATTTATTTTACTTTTTCGCACTGTTATTTACTTTCGCGCACGGTTTTTCTACTTTCGCGCACGCTTGCCACCACGATGAGAAAACGGCTCTTTACCCCCGCCACACAACGCACGAAACTTCAACTTTAGAAGCAGTCGTTACAAAAAAGTTATTTTTCAGTTGATATGATTTTTTTTGTCACATTAATTGGTAATAAGTGTAATAAATTACTTTTGTATAGGAAAGTTAAATCCAATCAAAAATTTAAACACAAAATAAAATAGCTATTATTTCATATTCTGTACAAAACCTATGTCTATTCATATGGCCAGGGACTATATGTATAAGTAGCCAATTTAATCTTTTATTTCAAAACCAGTAACTTTCCGTGTAGTATTCACAGCCCAACACTGACACAACTGACAAATGGTTAAAATCGGCAATTGAATGAAATCGAAATGACAGTTGAAACTAATGACATGATAGTTCAAATTTGAGACAATAATTATTATATTTGTATACCATTCACATGGCTGTGTTTACAATTTTATATTTGTTATCGCAGAACATACATTTGCTTATTATTTATTTCGATATCAGAAGCAAATTGTGTTTATAATTGTATCATACTTTAGTTATCACTAACCACTTATAACTGATGTACCAGTTCACTACCGGAAGAGGAAGGAAAATATATTTTCTATTATTCCAAAGAAGCATAACTTCTTACCGTTATTTTTATAACTCTTTTATTTATAAAGGAACCTACAGCCGCGACGAAGTCGCGGGTATCACTAGTTTTAAATTTAATGTACAATTGTATTGACCGTATTGACACAATTGTGTCATTTGCGTGGAAACCAAGTATGAAATGAAAAATCATTACTAGTTACATTTGATAAATTGATTAATCTTTGAAATTCAATCTGATTTTCGTTGGATATTTGAGAATATGATGAAATCAATTGATGTTTTTTTGCTGATTGATTATTATTATATTTTTTTTTATTTCGCTGGTAATTGGGCAACAAAACTGTAATTCGGTTATATATATTTACTTAACATATAATTTAAAATCGTTAAAACTCAATGAAAGTATTTCTTCCTCTGCTCAAATCCATGCATAAAAAATGTTTATTTTAGCCAACGGATATTTGATTTATCGCAACAAAATCCATATTTTTTTTCGCTCATTATTAAATTTTCGTTTCCATTAATTAACGTGGTCGAATCGCGGGCGATTTTATTGAATTATTTTACTTTCATATGGACAGTTAAGTAATTATATTTTCTCGTTTGATTTTATATTATTTGTTTATTGAGCGACGACCAACTATCCGGATTTCTATGCATTTTGTATAGGAAATATATTTAGCTCTCGTATTTGGTTATTCAACTTGAATAGGCACTTCTTATACGCCAGCAATATAATATGAGAATTGATAAATGATTCACAAGACATACACTTTGATTACTTTCTAAATAAAATATTTCATAATTATATTTTGTAAAAAACGGAAATGTCATTCAATAAATTGAATTCGTTACAAGTGAATTTGTTTTCTTAAGTGCGACGTTGAATTGAATTGGAAAGAAGAAGAAGAAAAAATGAAATTTGGGTAGGGAAACTTTCCAGGCGGCATCTTGAAAATTGAAAGATTTGCATTGGAAACAATGAACCACAGCAGGGATTCCAACTTGATTTGTTCAACAAAAGTTCAAAATATTTAGTCAAAAAATCGACTCGATCATTTTGCCAATTCTTGGCAATTAATTCATCGAATTTGCTTCTTGTTTTGGCTGTGAATAAATTATATAATTTCGCGACTTTACTTCTTCTTATGATTAATTTCGGCGGAGCCGAAAATCCTTGGGTCTTTTATTTGTTTAGACGCTGAAAAAGTGTTGGACTCTTCGAAACAATGACTTGAAGAATTAGTCGCGTCTTTCAAATATTCCGTGACTGCGATTGCAAAATTGGAATGATTTATATTATTTTTAATTTAATTTGATGTTATTAATTTTTTTCACCGTCTTTTTTTTTGTTTCAGTTGTACGGCTAAATATGTGGGAGAATACTGTCAGCATTTGAATCCGTGCGACACAGGTCCGGGTCCACGGTGCCAAAATGGGGGCTCGTGTCATGTCCGCGTCTCGGCCGGAGCTTCGCCGAGCTTTTGGTGCTCATGTCCGCTGGGATTTAGTGCTTCGTTATGTGAAATTCCAATCGAAAACTCATGTGATTCCAGTCCTTGTTTGAATGGTGGTACCTGTAACTTACGATCGTTGGATTCGTACCAATGCACTTGTTCGCCTGGATATACAGGTACTTGAGAGCTTTTTTATAAAGAAGGGTATATATAAGTGTATATTAAAAAATGTTAATTAACGCCAGATTTAAACATTTAACTCCAAAACAGATCAAATAGACGTATAATTTAAGTACATACTTTTAAAGAAAATTGAATGGGGAATCCGAAAAAAATAGTTTCGTAATTGTACCAAAATGGTATAATGGTTAAAAATTCAAATTAAAAGAAAAATCACTCTTTTTTCAAGGATCTTATGAACCGATATAGCTCTTAATTTTTTTTTTCTGGAAGCTACCATCAGGCCCTATAACATATCCAAAATTCAAATAAATCGATTAACAAGTTTCTGAGAAAATTTTTGAAGATTTTTGACGAAACAGTAATACATAGGGATCTGAAACTTGCCGAATTAATGTATCTTAATAGTACCAACATACCCTGAAATCATGAACCAAATACCCTTCTAGGGCCGGCCGATTCACTATAGTTATCGTCCTATGTCCTTTATTAAATATTTAATGCTTTCTTTGCTTTTCATGGACGCCCATATTTACGTTTTTGTCCTAAAGGAATACATTTAGCTTCCTCAGGAACTTTAATTTTTTGCAAATGGATTAGAAAACCTAACTAATGCTTGCACTTATATTTTATTTGAAACATTGGACATATACAATTACATTTACTAATATCAGCATCTATATTAAACGCCTAAGTGCCAAAAAACTCTGTTCGAAATCTTCAAAAGTTTCCCAGTCTTCAATAATATATTTGATTATCAATTCTCTTCTTCAGCACAATGGAAATACTTTATTATCATCCTCATTCCTAAACTCAACAAGCCTATATCGGACCCATCATCTTACAGACCCATTATTTTCAAAAATCCTTGAAAAACTTCATAAAAGAAGAACTCCTTATCTTGAAAGTAAAAATATCATTCCTTCCCACCAATTTGGTATCAGGCCTCATCATGATTCTACAACTCAATACTTCTGAGTTGTGAATGAAATATCATCAACCCTCGAAACCAAATATTTTTGCCGAGGAACATTTCTGGATGTTGCATAAGCTTTCGATAGAGTGTGCCATCCAGGACTGTTATATAAGCTCAACAAAGTTCTTCTCACTCAATACTACCTTATCCTCAAGTCCTACCTCTCCAACAGGTGTTTTAGAGTAAGGTGCAACAATGAATTCTCTTCACTAACACAAATTCAAGCTGGTGTTCCTCAAGGTAGCATATTGGAACCAGTACTGTATTGTATTTGCACCGCAGATATTTCTACTCATTTTAAGACCATATTAATAACCTATGCTGATGATACAGCAATTCTTTCCTCGGATCCCAATCTTCTTTAAGCTACAAAAAATTTACAACAACACCTTGATCTTCTGGACTGTAGGGAACCAAAAATGGATAGTAAAAATAAACAAAGAAAAATGTTTAAATCTCACCTTTACCTTCAATAAAAAAAATTGCCCACCATTATACCTCGAAAACGAAGTCTTAAAAAAATCATCAGAATTTCGCTATCTAGAATTCTACTTGGATAGCCATCTCACTTGGAATCCACACCAAACTAAAAAGACAGGAACTCAACAGACATTACGGACTTTGGACTACTAGGACCCAAATCTACAATTAGTATGCATAATAAATTGACTTTATACAAAGCAATATTACGACCGATCTGGACATATGGAGCAGAACTGTTGAGTTCCGTTAAATCTTCCATTATACAACGAATCCAATCCTTTCAATCCAAATGTCTCCGAAGAATCCTCAACGCTCCCTATTATGTTCAAAATGAAATAATTCATAGAGACCTAAGTATTCCCTTTGTGGCCGAACTTGTATTACAAAAAATTTCATTGAAAAATTACACTACCATGCAAACCCAGAAGTGCAAACGTTAGCATCATTACAACACCCAAAAAATCCTCCACGTCGATTGAACAGGTCGATTTTTTTTCTCAGAAACAAATGGGTCAAAAGATTTAAGGTTAAATTATTCTGACGTAAAATTTAACACTCTACAAAAAAGGTCTCTTATGAATTTTCGATTAAATCACTCCATTAAAAGTTACTCAACATTTAACTTTTTAACGACAAATCAAGCGACTATAGGCTCAATAAAAATGAAGTTCTAAGAAATTTCTCATAAATGGCGTCTGGTGAAATAGTAAAAATTCGAATAATAATTGAACTTTTATCGATAGTCTCATTAATTAGTATGAAATTCACTTCGTAGGTACAAAATATTGATTAAAGTACGAAAATTTATCCTGGATCAATTGAATTTCACGACTATAAGGAATTCGGATCTTATGTCACCGGTTTTAATTGTCAAAAAATGATTTTTTTTGTTTAATTTTCTGTGCAAGCCATAAAATTAACACAAATAATCACTGTCGCTTTAATGATAATAATTTTTATCTTCTCTTCCAATGATTTTATAGATAAAATAATAAAAATGAGCAAAAAGTTGAAAATATTAGGCACAAGTTAAATATTGAATAACTTTTAATGGAGTGATTTAATCGAAAATTCATAAGAGACCTTTTTTGTAGAGCATTAAATTTTACGTCAGAATAATTTAACCTTAAATCTTTTCATCCATTTGTTTCTGAGAAAAAAAATTAAAAGTAAAAAGTCAAATAATCCCGTGTTATTTAAATGGTAAAAGTAACATGATATCGGCACGGTTTAATCAAGAAATTAAGAGTTTAATTGTATTGGATAATTTTTTTTATATCTTAAACTAAAAATTCAGGGGGCGATCGCTGTAAAAAAATCAATTTGGGAAATAACGGACACCCTAATACATAGTATGTACTACCCACTGTTATTATTACCTTGATTTTCAATACCCAATGATAAGATTCGGTCCATTCTTTTAAAGTAACTGTCGATTACACAGAAATTTTTTTGTAGAATTGCAGCTCTGGATTTCAATCCATAGATCATTTTATTAGTAAATCATTTAATTTATTTAAAAAATTAAGAAACAAATAAACGATCCCTTAAAGTGTATTCTTTTTTAACTATGGAATTGGTAGATTCAATCCCATCGTTGGTACTTAGATATTCTGATGCTAAACCATCGAACTAATTTTGATATGATTTTAGCCACAAAGTATATTGAAATAATTAATAAATTCCGGAATTAGTTTTTTTCCACTTTTCTACGAAAAGTGCTGTTGTCTTTACAGAAGTTTGTTTATTATTGCACGTTTGTAAATCAATTTGTTTGTTACTTATAAATTGATAAATTTTCTAGGAATATCAATAGTAATATCAATTTTAATTTATAGTCAAAAAATCTTTTTCAAATTGGCGGATAAATTGTAAACCTAAACATTTTTATCAAATTATCATAATATTTAGATATTGTTGTTCACATTTAAAATAATTTTACATTGTATAGCTGTAAATCAAAGTTTAAGGCTGTTAAATAACAATTGTTACATTTTTTTTCATACATAGATGTCCAATATAATATTTTTCTGTACATTTTATAGAAGAACTGTTCCTTTTTATTATCTGGCGTTAAAAAATAAATTTTATTCAACAAATAATTAGTCATCTTTAGGCGTCCCATTGTTTCTTATTAATTCTTCAACTTTAATCTAATTAAATTTCGGCTTATGTTCGCTAAATAACCGCTAAAGGTTCAATAATAAAGCGATTAATTCCTCTGTATTTTCTTTAAATCCGTTACGGTATCAAACGTAACGCTTTGATTTCATTTCAAAGAGATATCTTGCCCAGAAAAACTTGCCAAATTCAACAGGTTTTTTATTTCTTTTGGATCTTTTAACTCCATTCTATCAAACCCACGCAAATTCTAAACCAACAAAATAGCCATTTTTTAGGCAAATTAAAACACAACTTGCAGATTGCAAGCGAAAAACATTTATCTAAAAAAACTAGTTTATTTCTTTTAACGAGATTTTTAATTGGTCGTCATGAAACAAGCCGTAAAACAAATTATAACTGGCCAATGGTGGAACCCAAAAGAAAAAAAATCATCGGATCGTTTACATTCATTATTTGGTCGATAAGATCGTATCTTCATCGATTCGATCGAAATGTTTTTAGTCCTTTTATTTAGAAGAAATGGACTATTATTGCGATCATTGTTTTGCAATTAAACTGTGGACAAAACCGATTTGTTGAGAAACGAGAAGACCATTATCATGATTTATATCAGGCAATTTATCTACGATTTTTTTTGGTCAAAGAAAGCTAATTAAAATGATACCAAATCGAGGCAGAGATTAAGAAAAATCTCGGCAAGATTTAATGAGTAATTAAGGGGGAGATTTTGGTTCATTCAACTTGTATACTTAAGGGGTTAGGGGTAGTCAAAGACACGAAAAAATGAGAATTTTCAGTAATTTTTTTTTTGCTATTAAATCATTGTTATTTTACAAAAGTAATAATATGGCATTATTATACAATGTTTTGACTTAAAGCCACGAAAATTTAAGAAAAAAAAAATTATAATTTCCAAAGTTATAGCTGTCAGTTTTGACCGAGTTTCAAAAAATGGTCCTTGCGGTGACAATCATAAGTCCTTGCAGATTCATCTAAAATCAATCGGATGAAAAAAAATAGTTTTATAAATAGATAATCCTGGGCCTGATCGAAGCTTTTTTTCTTTCAAAAATTAACAAAATGGCGGCCTCAGGAATTTTTTTTTCTAGATTTTCGGGAAAAAATCAACAGTTAATTGGTCTTAAAAAATCGAAATTTTTGAAGAAAAAAAAAATCCTTCGATCAGGCCTGAGTTTATTATGTATTCTAAAAGCTGTATGAATTTCATTAAAATCTACTGAGCTGTTATCAAGTTACAGTTGGCACCAGTTCAAAAAACATAGTTTTGAGATAAACGCATTCAAAGTTTCACACTAGATTTACATACAGAAATACTAATTATTTAATCACTTACACGGAGTCATCTATTCCTGGGCCATATAATAGTTCTTCAGCCATTATTACAGTTATTATCGGATCAACTTGAAATTTTCAGAGAATATTTTTAAGATATTACACCTAACGAAAATGCAAAAAAAAATTTGTTTTTTTGAAAATCCTGACTACCCCTAACCCCTTAATCCTGATTTTTATTAATCAGGAAGTGTGGTTTCAATCATTTATTTACGGGGAAGATTGGTTTATAATTGGACGGGTTTTTTTTTTGGCTTTAGTGGACGAGCTGTGGGTACTTAATGAGGTCCATTTTTTGATTTTGATTGTTTGTTTTTTGTGGCAGGTTCACATTGCGAATTGCAGGACCATTGCGCATCGCAGCCGTGTCGAAATGGAGCCGAATGTCAATCACTTGATGGCAATTATACATGTTTATGTGCCCAGGGATTTTCGGGACCGACATGTCAAGATGATATCGACGAATGTCATCGCAAACCTTGTCGACAGGGAAAATGCCACAATACGCATGGAAGTTACACGTACGTATATCCAATTAGTTTTGTATTTGTATAATATATTTTGGATTTAGGGTCCAATTACTCTACCGAGTACTTATTTTTCATATACATATAAGGTATTTTTTCTTCGGGACACAATTTATTGTTTCCGTTCGATTTGGATTTTATCCAAATTTTTTGGATCGGAGGAAATAAATGAGATATTTTAATTTATCGGTTTTGGTCGAATATTACGAGGGAAAAAAAACGGCTTCGTTAATCAAAACAAAGATCAAACCAAAAAAATTTCAAATTTTTTAATGTTGGCGGGTTTTAGGGTCGCAGATGATTTAGTATAGGTAAGTGTTGTATGGTTCAACAAAAAATGTCGGAATTATGTAATTCGGATTTATTCTAATTCAACTCACTTCCCTATTAAAATGTCCATGGCTTGCTTGACAATTGTCCATCCATATTATCCCATATTCAACGATAAATCAAATAGTTATGGCGACTTTGTTATCCTTTATATGAAGGATGCTTTTAAATCAGAGAAAAGGCAAGATAATTCAATTTAAAAGTGTATTTCAAATTCGTTGATTGGGAAGGTGGAAGAAAAATATATCAGGGGAAGATGGGCTAACCATGTAAGGGAATTGAATGGCCACTCATTGCTTAAAGCGATATATCCTACACAGGATAGGAAAATATGGAAGAAGATATCACCAACTCTATAGGGGTGGAAGGACAGAAGATAGAATATTATTGAAATAATATATCCACCCAATTGTAAGTGTAATATTGTTTTGTATTTCATTACAAAATTTCTTATAATCGATTAATTATTAATTTAGTTAAGAAGCAAATATTTACGTAAAAATTCGCAAATGGTTATGGAGATGACCTTGTTATCCTTTTATTTTATATGGAGGATGCCTTTAAATCATAGAAAAGGCAAGAAAATTCATTTTAAAAATGTTTCTCACATTCGTTGATTGGGAAAGTAGAAGGGAAATATAGCAGAGGAAGATGGGCTAACCCAATGTTTGTAAATTACACAGGTTGCTCCATTAGAAAAAAAATGACGTCATACGAAGAATTTTGAAATGGATCAGTCTGAAGATATGTACGAATTTCTTCTGGATACGTCACGTATCCATCACGTAGTCACCACGAGGCCACCTGTGTATTTTATAAACCTTGGGGCTAACCATGTAAGGGAGCTGAATGGCTACTCAATGCTTAAAGCGACATATCCTACACAGGATAGGGAAATATGGAAGAAGATATTACCAAATTCATAGGGGTGAAAGGATAGAAGATAGAGTATTGTTGAAGTAATACATCCACCCAATTGTAAGTGAAACATTGTTTTGTATGGTATTTCATTACCAAATTTCTTAAATCGATTAATTCATTATTTAGTTAACTAATTCATTAATTAGTAAAACGGCAAAGGATTGATCTTTACTTAAAAATTATCTCAAATTTTATGTATTAGTACCTATGGTGTACCAGTGATACACAACCGTATGCCTACTGGTACCATGGTACCCGGAGGGCTTTTTGCATATGCTCGTCCACGGATTATAGATACAAGGAATCCGAATGTAACTTTAAAAAAAAATGGCCTAAATTTGGAGGTCCATTACCGGTAGAGTGCATTTTACTTCACAAAGTATGGATTTGAATCATTACACGGAAAATGATATTATTAATAACAGTAAATTTCAATCTTCTGTACCATTGTTTCCTAATCTGTGATCCGCGGACCCCTGGGGGTCCGCGAGCCTATGTTTAGGGGTCCGCGGTCCCATTTGAAAAAGTTTGTTTTTTAATTTAACGAAGGAATACTAAAATATAATATTGTCCGAAAATTGCACCTTTTTTTCACTCAGGGGTCCTTGGCATTATGCTTGATTTCCTTGGGAGTCCGCGGCTGAAAAAGGTTAGGAACCGCTGTTCTATACAATGGGAAATGTACCAAAATATGGCGGTGCCACACAAAGTTTATAAAATACACAGGTGGCCTTATGGTGGTGGCTACGTAACGTATCCAGAAGAAATTCGTACATATCTTCAGACTGATTCAATTTCAAAATTCTTCGTATGACGTCATTTTTTTTTCTAATGGAGCAACCTGTGTAATTTATAAACCTTGGGTGCCACAATAGTATTAACTATATGTTACCATAGTTACCAAATACACTAATGGCGGTGCCACATCTTAACAAATTGACTCAAGTGTACTTTAGCACACCCACAATCTGGCAACGTTGCATTTTCAACTTTGTTTTTAATTTAATTCGCGATATTTTTGTTAATTCAATTTTAATATGGTATAATGCTCTCTTTTGGGGCTAAATTTTCATTATGGACCGATTTAATCGCGAATTAAAGTTGAAAATGCAACGTTGCCAGATTGTGGGTGTGCTAAAGTACACATGAGCCAACTAATTTCCCTCTTGCATTGCAAGATTGGAATGCCTTCTTAAAATCTTAGTTACCTTTGGTATGTTTTGAATACTGGCGCCGTTAGTGACAGAAAAGAGAACTATGATCTAGGTCTGCTATTGTATACATAAATATTGTGTAAAAGCCAATGCCGACTACTTATATCCTTATATCTATACTCCATGGGTTCGCCTTGGGATACTATGATAAAAATATTGCAATTTTGAACTTTTTTTGTGTATTGTTAATAATTGGCAACAATCAATTTATCTTGAAATTTCATATTACATGTACTTTTAGTCTAAAACGATTAGTGACCTTTGGTAAAAATTGTCTCTTCCCTCAACTAATTACACCCTTAAATTCAAGATACCTAATTTAGGATTCTTTCTGACAGATTTAGAAATTCAATTTTTCATCCTTTTTACTCCTTTTTTCATTGCTCTTTCTTCGTTGATCTTTTACAAATAACTATAATAATTCATCTCCTTATAATTTTGTTGAAATTCACGGGAATACATTATCGGGTTTGTTCCAATCGTTTAACAAATGAAGTTTCATATTATATCTAATTCTTTAATTAAAATACCCAAAATAAATTGTAATAGTTCCTAATTCTAATTGGGCAACTTGGACATTTGTTCGTCAATATATGAACCGTTTATTTTGAAAGTGAGTTTAGTCCATTTCAAGAATTTATGAACACTTAGCAGTTAAATAATTAACATACTTTGTTCTAGTTACAAGAAGAATCACCATATAGACCCTCCTTGAAATGGACTTACGCCACTTTCAAAATAAACGAGTCATATAAAGAAAATCAATTGTATAGTTGCAATACTTGGCACTCAGATTGGTACTTAGATTTGTATTTAGAAGGAAAAGTTATAAAAATTAACTTGGAAGAAATTTGGACCAAATAATCAATAGAAGATCGGTTTTCAGGGATGACTTGTCGGACTTCACCTAGTAAAAAACGTAGTATACTTTTAGAACTTAATTAACAGCTCCAAGAAATAAATTGCATTTTCCCAAGCCTTCTGATTGACAAGATCAAATTTTACATAATTTTGTGTCATTTTTTTTTTCTTTTAAAAATTAATGCAAAAAATAAAGAAAGTTGCTACTATTTTTATATGGAAGCATTAAGTAAGAAGTCGCTATATATATAAGTAATAAAAAGTATGAAATTTCAAAATATATTCGTTAATATTTCAATTAAAAACTAGTTCATAAGTGCAATAATTTCTTTCCAATGGTCCCAATGACAGAGAGCATTCAGGTTTGACTTCTTCATTTATTTGCCAATATAAATTAAATGTCTTAATTGGCACGCATCAGCGTCGGCTTTGCTTACATACAGTAGAAAATCCTTTTTTTTTCATCTCTCTACTTCTTTCTTTTTTCGTTGCATTGAGTGGAACAATTTACATTTGCTTTATAAATTAATAAATTTTATATATTATTATTTCTGCTACGGTTTTCTTTTGCGAGATAATTTACAGTTGTGGTGTGACAGTTATCGGGAAAATTTACGAGATTTATGTGGACAGGAAACAGGTGGAGTAAGAGTGGATGAAGAGGCAAATGATTTGGGGGGATTGGTGCGGAGGTTGATATGAGGATTGGTGGATAATTGCAACGATATAAATCATACAATAAATTTAATTTAATTTACGATTTTATTGGGAGTTTTTTCTTCTTCTTTTTGTTGAGAAATTTTGTTAAAATTGATTTTTCCATGTTTTCAATTTTTAATTGGGTTGTTCCAGAGCGGATGTAAAGTGGTTGGTTACGTAAAAATGAATTTAATTAGTTTTTTTTTTCCTGGATATTTGTAGAAAGGGCGGTTTAAGTTATAACAATTGTGATTGTCGGCATATTTTAAGCATCAAATCTTATATGAAAGTATTTTTCTTTTCATACTGGAAAAATTCGAGTTGACCTCTTTAACCCTTGAACTGTTTAGATATTAAAAGAAAAATAACCAAACCCAGAATTTCAATGATTTTTTTAATGTACGAATTGAACTATTATTACTACTATTGACCTAAATTTCACTCCTGGATAAAGGCCTCTTTTATTATTCTTCACTCCTCTTGGTTTTGAACTGCCTGGACCCAGTTCCTGTCCTTACTTTTAAGCCCCCCTGTAGGATTTCCTTCGTTATATACCACAGTGCATCTGTAATTGGTCATAGAGCTTTAGATTAAGCTCTCTGAAGCATCACGATAGAAGATTTATTGGTCCAAGTCCAGAATTCCAACCCAAAGGATCGTATTAGAATTATAACTGCCATATATAAAAGAATTTTGTTTTCTATGGATAATTTTGACCCTTTGCCCCATTAGCCAGTATAAGCGTTTGAATTTTTGAATTATTTGGGATCTTTTCTTCGCGATATAGTTTCTCCAGGTTAGCCTTTTGTCAAGGTGAAATATCCCAGATATTACCAACTTTAAATTACAGAAAATCCGGAAATCGTATCACTAAATCTGGAGAGTTGCATTCAATATGAAAGTAGATATAATCGCTATTATCCATAATGTCTATAGCACTTGTTTGCACCTGTCTAAGGCGAATCCCAAGGTTTCTAAATTACACAGGTTGCTCCATTAGAAAAAAAAAATGACGTCATACGAAGAATTTTGAAATTTGAATCAATCTGAAGGTATGTACGAATTTCTTCTGGATACGTCACGTAGTCACCATGAGGCCACCTGTGTATTTTATAAACCTTGAGCGAATCCTGCCTTCTTTAGTTTGTTTTTTAGCCTCCTCTTCCGCTCAGCTTATATGTATGGATCCAGTTGATCCAATGATGTAAAAATCCGACAGAAATAAAAATATTCATAACTTCGTTAATTTTGCTACAATCGACTTGAAATTTGGACACAATATTCTTGAGATATTCATTCAGTTAAAAAAAATGCAAAGAATAAAATAATATCTTTCCCCCTTTAATTTAATCATCCACTTTGTCGTCCAGGTTTCTATATCAGATTGCCTTCTGATTCTTGGATTCTTACTTCTTATTTCATTTCCTATTTCAATATCAACGATTGTTAGTAAATCCATGGTACCTATATGAACGATAAAGAATAGGGCCCCGTACACGTCCCTATGGGACGCTGCTTTTATACACAATCTTTTAAAGTAGCCTTTAGTAGTCTTAAAGTAGTCTTAGTAGCCTTAAAGTAGCTTTCAAAGTTGACTGGGTAAGTTTTTTTTTATAAAGCAGATTAGAGAAGCCAGTAAATTATGGTCTCTAATGTTCAGGAAATTGGGGTAAAAGAAAAAAAAAATGAATATCCTGGTGAAGTATTGAAACTTTACTTGCCAGTTTTGAAGAGGTAACCTTCCCCACTCGTCCACCGGTCGTTTGTAAACGCAACCCGTAATTTTCTTTCCTTTTTTTTGAGAATCATAACCATTCTTCTTTGACGACTTTAGCGAATCATTGAAACAAAAATATTTTGAAAATCTACATCTCAACATGCCCTTGAAGTATTTACTACCCAAATTTAAATTTCCTGCTATTTAGGGGTGTACAAGATCAGTCAGAACTTCAAGAGATTATTGAACCACTCGTAATTGCTTGATTTAATCAGATCAAGTAACCATTTGTTACAAATGGCACCAAATTTGAAAAATGTGGTTTTCATGAAGTGAAGTGTTTTTTTTTTCGGAATGACCATGTGATTTGAATGTTTGGTCGCGTATATTAATGGCGGAAAAGGCGATAAGAATGAGGCGAAACATTTAAACATTGAAATGTCATGAAAAGGCAATCATGCAAAGTCGATTATCGCACATGAAATTGATTTAAAGTGGCAATTGGTCGACATATATCGACGAGACGCCAGAGAAGGCCCTTTTATCACTACTCTCCACTACTCAGCAGACAGCCTAAGATGACTTTGTTGTCTTTTATTGGTTTTGAAAAAGTCGCAGATGGTTTTAATCGTTCGCACATGATAATTATTACATTTCTGGTTTTTTATATGAAACGTTGTTGGGACTTGATGGTAAAAAGAATTTGTTTGGTGGAGACTTGATTTTTTTTTTTAATTTTATTTTTTTTTTGGTCGATTTTTTTGATTTTCTATTCTTGTTGCAGATGTGTATGCGAGGCGGGTTACACTGGAAAGGATTGCGAAAGTGCCTACATTCCATGCGAGCCGAGTCCTTGTCTCAACGAAGGTCTATGCCGCCAAGTCGACAAACTTACCTACGCTTGCGAATGCCCTACAGGTCAGTGTTTATTTTATCGAAAAGATTTGTAAATCTTGAACAGTGGTTCTTAATCTGTATTCGATCGAATTCCAAAGATTTGGTGAGTCAGTCTCGCGGGTTCGGCAGAGGTTGTGTACTATAAAAAAACACATGTGTGCAATTCACACGCGGTAGAAGTGAAACCTTAAAAAAAGATGAACTTCAAGATATTGAGACGAATGTAAAATTTTATGAGTAGGATAATTGTAGGAATTATTTTACGATTTATTAACATATATATTACATAAATTTATCCTAAATCCAAATTTGCATTTTCGATTAAATGATACGAGAGCTTATGATAATAGAAGTATGAAATAAATCCAATGGTGGTAAAGATGCAGGTATCGTTAATATTTGAAACTATCGTATTTGGACATCGTTGGAATTACATTTTTCTCGATTGCGTGAAAATTCGTGCAGCACAGTAAAATATTATCATTTGCATTAGAATTTTTAATTATTATCCATAAAAGATCTTCATGTCCTGACCGTTGTGGTTTTGAATTTCATTGGAATCACAATCGTTCACAAAAGGAGCATATATTATGACCGAAAATATTGTTAAAATTTTTTTAACGAAATTCTTCATGAGAAACTTTATTTCGACGAACTTGTGAGTACCTAAGGATTCGGCTGTACATTAATTTGAGTAGCACCTGAAAAATAGTTCGTAATATTATGTGATATCAGAATACATTTTAAATTAGCTTTTATTTTATTGAAATTTTGTGATTAAGGACGAAATATGCGATTAGAAAATATTTAAGTGCTTACAAGCATCATTTTCACTATTTTGCACAGTCCAATCATTATTAAACGTCTAAGAAATATTTTTTTTTTTATTTAATAATGCTTTTCGGCGTGCCCGAAATTCACGAACACATTCCGTTGAACCTTTTGACGTCTTTATAGCCTTGTTTTCTTTACTTTTTTTTTAGTAATCATGACAATAATCCGTATTTACGACAGACTTGAAAATTAATTTTATTAAAATAATGAAATGTTTATGCTCACAATTATAATAAGCAATTTAACATGGTTGTTATTGGTCGCTATGAAAACCATTCTAAAGTAGCGTAATACGCAGGCGCGTACAAGCATAAGACATACTAATGTTTCCTACCTCATTCTCTCTCATGTTAAATCTTATACATTTATGTATATGTTTCTCTTTTCAATGCCGCTTTCTGTTTCGTTTTCATAAAATTTTAAGTCACAACGATGCTAAAGAAGTTTTCACTTCAAAAATTTTTAATAAATGTTTATGCCAAATTCTATAGTAGAAAGTTGCTCGATTTTTGGGACCAATTTGCATAGTACTAAAACGACTAAAACACTCTATTGAGTCGATCGAGTCATCTAAGACCTCACATATACTTTTCGTTGGTCGGTAGGGGGAACGAACCGGGCTCTACAGTCCCGAACAATCCCGAAACAAATACGAACCAGATACGAAATTTAAAAATTCCAGCCGTTAAAGCAAACTAAAAATCACTATCACTTGTATTTTTTATTTAAAACATAGACATCATGAAACTAAATTATCTAAGACCTCACATATACTTTTCGGTGGTGAGAAGGGGGAACGAACCGGACTCTATCGTCCCGAACATTCCCGAAACAATTACGAAGTTTAAAAATTACAGCCATTAAAGCAAGCTAAAAATCACTATCACTTGTATTTTTTATTTAAAACATAAACATCGTATAGTATTAACAACTAGTAATTACCCGTGAAATTTTCAACCGACAAATGGTAACGATTGGCAATTGAATTAATTTTTTTCGCTGACTTTGAACAGCCATATTGATTATACAATATCCGTTACCGTTTATAATTGTATCATTTTTTGGTTAATAAATCACTTATAATTGGTGGGCCAGTTCAGGCACTACCGGAAGATGCTACGGTAGTATAACTTTTCACGAATGACTATATTGAACTGATGAGGGTTAGTACTTCCAAGAAAGTTAAGAACCACTGCTCAAAATGGACCATAGATGTAATCAAAGTCCAAAAACCATAGGGATTGCTCGGTATTGTCTTCAATACGAATAGGTTTCTCATATGAGATCCATTGGAAATTCGATAGCATCCTAAATATCTCTCACTTAATTGAAAAATCAAAATCAAAGAATCGTAAATCAATATAATGGCACGAAAACTATAATTTATCATTTAACGAGCGACGTTTAATGTACTGTACTCTGGTATGCATGTGGTATACATGGTGAAGACGAAGATGGGAAAGATTGGTCAAATCTGCGGCAATCATCCTCATAACCATCGATTTTTTTTCCTCTCGATGTTGTTGGGTCTTAAGTATTTCTTGTCTCGTTTCAAAATCGATTTTCTTTCGTAGAGATCTATGTAAAGTTAGATCTCACGTGTAGTAATTTGAGTGAATATTATTATAATGTGTGCTTGGCTTCGTAATATGATGTTAAGTTCGTGTTTAGAGACGTTTGACTATTCGTTTTTTTTTTGGCATGTAATTGGGCACTTGTTTCACATGATGAGTGACATGTGAGTTGTGGCCCAAAGGGGCACTGAGACATTGATTCAGTCCCGGCTTAAGCCTAGGCTTGGCCTATCCAAACCACTCACTATTTGAATTCCTCACCCAAAACAAATACTTCACTTGGAACCGAATAGAATACATAAATAGAAACAACTCCAACTTGAAAAATTCGGTCGACGATCTTGCCCAAATTGAATAAGACATCGCAAATTTACGATTGCTTTTTATTGGCTCATTAAAAATGATATTTCCGAAATTAATTTTCGGTCATAAAATGCAACAGTTGGCCCTTGCGGATGCAACTACTTAGAAAATTGTTTCGTGAGAAATTTTACTAGCCACAAAAAAAATGATCTCTAGATAAATTTTTGAGTCCTCAAAAAGAGGCTTCTAAAATTCCACTTTGAAGATTCGCGAAACGGCCGCTTGACACAATGACGAAAACTTTCCATTCAACATTTGACTAATTCCATAATTGGTTTCTCGAAATTTTTGACAAGCCAATCGAACGAATCACACGAGAAAAAAAACCGCGATATTTTTTCGGTTTGAAAAAAAATCGAATCTCAAAAACCGTCCAAGAATCCAATATATGGTATACTACTTTACGGGTAAGGGTGACAATGGACTGGAATTATCGAAACAACAATGGAGCGGGGCGGAAAAAAAAAGACAGGGAAATTTATTGCTCTTTGATTTTTTCCAATAACTGGCATTGGCAACAAACAATAGGACGTGTTGTAGACAAATCAAATCTGTGACAAATTCTCACAATAAATTACAATAAAATACGACTGAAATAAATTAAATGCCGAATGCAAATTTTTTTTCGTTTCAAGCACAATTTTCACTTTCGAAAAGTGTTTTTTATTGCTGGAATTCATTGTTATAGTAGTTGAAGCATTAAATTAAACTTTGGAAAAGTACTAAAGTATATAATCTAAGTAGGGAAGGGTGAGGTTTGGAGATCCAATTTTACTATTCCGTATTGTCAAAATCAACCCTATTAATTTGAAACGTATAATGCTAACCAAACAAGTAAATATATGGTCATGTTTAATTTAATTTTTAATGGGATCATCCATATAGAAGTTTGTCATTTTACATTTTTTCTAGACCTTGTCGTCTGTCTCTTTTTGCCCCTTAGTAAGGGCAAAAAGGGACGACTAAGAGGCAAAAAGGTTCTGTATTTATTTTAAGTACTTGACAGGTGTTATGATTTAATAACAGTATTTGAATCAATGAAATATTTCTGGATTTTCATTTGGAAAATTTTATTACAGTCATTTTAAATATAACATAAAACTCTTCTTTCTTTGTGTATACAATATATAGAATATATTGCGGTTCAATTTATGTAGTATTATGTAATATAATAATATGTAAAAATCATAACAGAAGTTCAAACAAAAATATGTGTGACGTATTGTCCAGATACGTATTTCGATTGCCAAACAATCTTCCTCAGTGGTCATCAAGTAGTTTGGATCACTCCGTAACTGCTTTGTAATGATTCTTCTTTTTTATAATAATATTGACATTAATTGTAACATAAGTAATATTTTTATACCTTTATCTTAACTTAATCAAAATCATCGTTTCCTGGATCACAATTATAGCAAACGAAATAAATGAACCCTCGATTAGAAATACAGTTTTCATGGGTCCATTGCTTGCTAAGAGTGCGTTGAATCCAACCTTCACGTGGCTGAGTAAGGAAAAGGTCCACGTGGTCCTTTTTACCCCAGTTACGTTCAAGTGTTTTTACTAGGTTATAACTAGTTTACTGTTTAAATTAGCTAAAAACTAATAATAAATTCTGAAATATCACTAAATCTCATATACTATTAAATTATGTTTTAGTCTAGTCAAAACAATATTACTGCTGGAAACCGAAAAGAATAATAATTAAAAAATTTATTTTCGTAAAAATATCGAGGTGCCGTCGTAAATTTCCATCTGTGATGTAGCTTAACTACCAGGGTTCTTTTCTGATGTAATAGTAGCAACTATCTCGTATCCATTCCTCAACTTAAGATAACAAGGGATGGATATTGGTAGAAGTTTCTATGTTTTTTTGACTAGTACAAAAGTTTGCAGTTTTGGCTAAATTTTTGGTCAAAGTTGAAGTACTAAGGAAGGTTTTGGTCTTTGGAGAAATGACCGAAAGTGGCACAACAATTAAATAAATTATTTTCCAATTTCTTATCGTTTTACGACTGTTAAAAGTATCAAATTCACGACAATGTAAGTATTTTTCCGTTGAGAATCTGATAAGGGAACGAAGGCGTTTATGGTTGGTGCGTTCACGGACGAGTGCTCTGATGACGGCCCTCCTGAAAGATAAGACTGATTCTTTATTTAAACTATAAAGCAATATTTTCTTTTATCGTAAACATAAACCAAAAACTGTGAAAAGTATAAAGTAAAACGCCTTCTCTTGGGCGATTATTACATTACGCCATCGAAAATGTCTTCGTAATTATATTCGCCTGATCTCAATTGTCGTGATTCGAATAGAAATGACACATAATTGAAGCACATAAAGATGGTGGATAGAGACGAACGATTGAAATTTTTTAGCGTTTGATCGATTTTTTGAATAAATTTTTTTAAATTTTTTGACGCCTTGGAATTTTCTCCCTTCAACAGGGAAAACATGACGTGTGCTTCCCACGACAATTCTGGTCTCTCTATACCTATACCATTACTATTGCCAGGTCGAGAAGCCTGCAGGGCTCAAAAATGGAAACCATTTACATTGGGTGGGTGTAATTGAACATTATAAAATCGTGATTTATTGGTATCAAACAACTTTTATGAAACGCAATAGATATATTTACGAAAAAAAAAAAGTTTCAACCAACCAACGACCCAATACAATTCTCCGCTCGACAGGTGAAAGTTCATTACTATTGTTCCGAGAGCAAATTTCAGCGATTTTTGTGTAGATCAATTTTTTTCTTCTCTCTTCAAAACTGATCATAATATTTCACAAATATTTTGGTACGTGTCACAATTATATACGGATCACTGGTTTAAGCCTTTTTTTCTTGTTTTGTAGACCAATAAGAACAATAAAGATTATGTTCGATTTTAAGACAAAATTATTTTCTGCCTGCGGTCAATTTCTTGGCCACGAATCTTGAACAGAAAAAAATTTAAATGTTAGATTGAAAACGTTATCGAATAATAATTTAAATATGGTTTATTAACGTCAATTTATAAACTTTAATTTTACTCTTTGGAAATCAATAAGATTATCGATCTTGAGTTTGGTTTCACATAGTTTCGACAAACAGGCACGGCTTTGAGTTGAATAAAGTTTGGAAAGTAAAAATTTGATACATTTTTTTAAAAGTCATAATGTCATAATTCTAGTACCAAAACCGATTTTTTATATCAATAAAAATATATTGCTGCAGCATTGGCATCAAATTTAAAAACAGGATTATAAAAATGATATCACATGAATGAGGTTTCGTTAATAGTTTGTCAACTTCCTCAAGGCAAACTTGATAGTTTTAATGGAAATTATAGTCGAAACTTTTGACTATATTTTCACTGAATAACCCGGTGAACTTTGTACCACCTAAAATTGAATTGATAATATTGCCACATTAAATACACATATTTGCTTGATTATAACATATTAAATGCGTTTTTTATATAGGGGCCGTTCATAAAATACGTCACGCTAAAATAAGCTTTTTCTGACCCCCTCCCCCTCGTTGTCACGCTTTGTCACACTTTCTGTGATTCCCCTAGAAATATTTCTTATAAATAAAACTAATCCCCCCCCTTGAATATGATAAATTTCAATTAAAAGTGCACAAATTTCTATATATTTAATTTTTACTAAATACGAAATGAATGACTTTTTATCATGATAAAAATTGAAAAAGAAAAATAGTCGAAAGAAATATTAATTTAAATTTTTTTGACGAACGGTGAACGTCACGTTTCCGAAGACCCCCCCCCCGCCCCCTTGATGCGAACGTATTTTATGAACGGCCCCATATAAATTTTATTTTACATATTTAAATTCATACCTATAAAAACATTGAACATATTAAAATCCATATGCATACAAAAATTTATATAATCCCACTTATTCATGAATTTATAAACATACATAGATATTTCTATACGCATTTTTATTTTTGACTATATTCCCCAAAATTGTATGGTTCCTATGGCCAATTTGCTCCTAAGGTTACTATTATTAGGGCCTACTGGTAATGTTCCTGTTTTTTCAGTCCTTTTTGAACATAATATTTGTTTATTTTTTTATCATTTGATTAAGGTAGTTCACCTTTCTGCATTAGTACAATGCAGCTATTATTCAAATGTGCAACAATGATGTACCGATCTCATTCTAGTAATTATTTTTATCCTTTCTTTGCTGTAGCTTGGAGTTAACCATAGTCTTTAAGATGAAATAACTTAGGACCTGTGAAAAATATCAAAAAATTTTATGGAGATAAGTTATAGGAAAAAAAGTGCTCTACAAAAAATATCCTATAAAATTTTCTCATAAAATTGATGGTTGCGTCAAAAAATTGAAAAAATATTAAAATTTCTCTTTAGTTCAACTTTGACCTCGAATAACTTTTGAAGGAATAGAAATATCAAAAACTTGTCAGAGACCTTTTTTGTAGATCGTTCAATTTTCTACAAGAATATTCCTTGGTCATTCCGAAATATTGTCACCAACGTGAGCTATAAAATTCCAAAGTGCAAGAGAATATTGTTCCCATGTTATTTAAATGGAAAATCGAAATTTGCGATGCGACACCTCTTAATATTAATATTAAGAACTTAAACTTTCACAGGATTTTTTTTCTTGTCATTCCCAAAAATATTTTCGATATAATTAAGAAAAAAAAATCATATTTTTTTTGAATCAGTCTAATGTACAGCGTAGTACAGTATAGATTGGTAACCTGTATCTTTAGAAAGAAAGGAAATGTTTAAAAAGCTTAGAAATGCCGAAGCAAAATGGCGAAAATCAATTGGACAAATTGAATTATAAACGTAAAAGTATTGTGAAGAAACAATTAATCAAATTTCAAAGGAAAAATCTAGAGGAACAGAAAGGATCTGCGAGAAAAATCAACAAAGAATAATTGAAATTTAAAACTTTACAAAATTGACTACCCTAATCTAAAGGATTTTACAGGGCACCTAGCCTTGCTTAAGGAAGTACACAAAATCCAGAATTCCCAACATTTTTTTTTCCATTTTTTCAAATCCATACTACTAATTACATCGCTTAACTACTCTTTAACAACCTAACGACTTTCTCTGCTCATTTTCTTCTATTTTTCTTTCCCTCCTACCCATTTTGCTGGCGAGAAAGCCTTCCTTTTCAGCGTCGAAAATATTGCTTTGGTTTGTAAAAATTTTATAAACGAACCAACAATTGATCATTAGATATTTTTTCCTTGGTCTGACAGTTCATTAGAAACTGAAAAAAAAAGTCTCGTTTGATAATTAGTTTTCATGGAGATTTATTATGATTTATATAATATAATGTTCTTTTTTATGTTCGTATGTATTTGAATAGAAACGCTTAGAATTTTACATAAACAGAGGATCAAATACAATACAATGACGTGGACTCGTTTTGATATTATACGAGGAATTTTTCCCAACATTTAGACCACAATCATAATTAGTATTAGAAATATAGCGACAATAATGCTCTCTTTCATATTATTATTATTATAGTATATATTGTATATGGTGTCTGATGGTACTTGAAAGTAAACTTGAAACTTGTGTTATAGATGGATGGAAGTCATGAGAATTCATATTCGAAACTTACGTTTTAATGGCTTTATAATAAGTGAGTGAAGAGTGAAATAATGCAAACTTAATCTTTTGTATGTATAATAAATAACTTGAAATTAACTACTTAATGAATCTCGACGCTCTAATTACCTCTTATTTAAAACTTAAATCTATACCTATACGAAATGAAGTAATCTATAACTAGGATTGCCAACGATTTGCCAATGGCTGCTAATTTTAATGGCTTATTTTCCAAACTTTTGGCATCTTTCTAGAATTATCGTACCACTGAAAAAGCCACAAAAAAAAGCAATGCAAAAATCTGCATTAAGTGAAATCCGCAGGATTTTTACGTAGAGTCGTCACCGTTGATGAAATTTTGATTCACTAGGATACTCCAGAAACCAAAAGATAATCAAAATAATGGATTTTTCCGGGTAAATCTGCTCCAAAAAAGGCCAAAACGTGTATACAATATATAAAATATATTGCAGTCCAATTTATTAACATAAACTTGAACGGAAGTTCAAACAAAATATTCGTGACGTCTTGCCCAGGTACGTATTTCGATTGCCAAGCAATCTTCATCAGTGGTCATCAAGTAGTTTGGATCACTCCGTAACTGCTTTGTGATGATTCTTCTTTCTTTATATTATTTATATTCTTTCTTTATTTATATTCTGAATCATCACAAAGCAGTTACGGAGTGATCCAAACTACTTGATGACCACTGATGAAGATTGCTTGGCAATCGAAATACGTATCTGGGCAATACGTCACGAATATTTTTTGTTTGAACTTCTGTTCAAGTTTATGTTAATAAATTGGACTGCAATATATTTTATATATTGTATACACAGTATAAGTGTTCGAAGTCAACGAAAAAAATCTTATTTTGAAGGCCAAAACGGCTTCATCAACCGGCAAAGTTATGACTATGATTTTTTGAGATTCCAAAGGAATAATTCGCATGGGCTCCTGGAAAAAGGGAAAACATCGTATTTTGGAAAGTTCGAAAAACCATATGGGGTGGGCGGAGGGGGGGGGGTAAATAATTGGCCTTAACGTTGGGAAAAGTGTGTAAGCCTAAAGGGAGACTATGTTGAGAAATAAATCAAATATTTACAAAAAGGGTTTCATTGAGAATATTGGTATTTAATGATCATGCCTCATATGATTAATTCTGACAAGAAAATGATAAATTTTGTAGAAGAAAAACTCAAGAAAATTTACTAAATTGACTATCCAAATTGATCGAAGACAGCACGGGGAGGGAAAAGAATACAGAAAAATCAATACAAAGGGAAAATAAGATTTTTTCGTTGATTTTTATCATTTATACTGTGTATGCTAGACTGATTAAATAAAAAGATAGATAATAGATAATTTAGCGACGTTTCGGTCCTTTATTTGACCTTCATCAGGCTTCTCAATTCTGGCTTCATCAACCTTCATCAGGCTTCTTATATTAAGAAGCCTGATGAAGGTCAAATAAAGGGCCGAAATGTCGCTAAATTAATAATTAATATATTGATTTACTTCCTTTAAGTCCACTTTCCTACTAAAAATAAATAATATTATGTAAATTATGAACACAACCAATTTATCGATTGTTTAAAAATTTCAAAAAATCAGCTAGGAACTTTAGGAGCTTTCGAGAAATAAATGAATATTATTTTTTTTAGGCATTCTTGTAATACCTTTAACTGTCCCTTCAAAAAAACCTAACGGATCATCTTCCGTTGTTTTTTGAAAAATTAACCAAAAATTTAATTAATTAATGTGATAGCTGATATGTGTATATTGGTAATTGATTAAAGTTTGCAATTTTTTCCAATAAATAAAAAAACATATTTAAGATATAATCATCTGATAACATTTTTGGATAATTAAGTTAAATTAATTAATTGAAATTGTCGTAATTTTTCGTAAATATTTTGCATGTCACTTGTAATTGAGTATGCCATCTTACATATATATGGGAAATTAAATACCGAATGACTATCGGAAAAAATTTTACTACGCAAAAGAACATTTCGAAAGACATCAAATTTCCAAGCCAATTATCGTTTTACAAAATTCGTGTTCCAAAAAAAAAAGTAATAATAATAATGAACCAATTGCGTTTATATACTGTTTTGTATAGTAGTAGTAGTGCAATATATGATACTGTGACGTCATAGTTCTATAATATAGTTCAAATCGTGGTTCTCTATTCAAGCCGAATAAATCGGTCTCAATCTATTGTACAAATGCTGTAGGTACGTGAATTTGAATATATATTGGAGTCTATTGAAAATTTTATCGATCGATAAATTGGACGAAAATCAATTCTACATCGTTACCGAACATAATAACCAACAATATCGAACAAACGCTTGCAAATTACTTGGGATCGGCAACATTTCCCTCCCGCTTCTTCTGGTGCATGATTTCGAAATTTTATTACAACATAGTTTCGATTGATATTAGATTTAAAATCGTGTATGGATATATCAAAGACTGAAGAGGAAAATTGGTTCAATTTTCTTCTAATTGCTGCCATTGGTTTTGCAATACGATTAAGATTTGTCAAAGTTATTGACCACTTCTGAAATTTTCATTTGTAGGATATAATTCTTGCTGATTATTTCCGGTTGATACCAATTGGGTTTGTGATTTATTTTTTTTGTGATAAATGGAAAGATCATATATAAGTTTTATAGCAAAACTATTTTTTGTTTTTTTTTTCGCAATTATTTAAAAGCTATTTCAAAATAAAAATTAATTTTTGAATCTAGTACCGAAGACACGCCGACAGCTCCCGAACAAACCCGAGCGCGTGTGACGTTGTAATGTTAGTTGTCACTCATTGCAGTTGATACAGAAATAATAAGTACAGTGTTTTGATTGAATTAATTCTGTTGTGATGGTTAAATATTGAAATTTATAATGAAAATGTCGAACCTTAAAAGTTATCGTTCTTGTTTTGTACCATTATGTACGAATACTACAAAAACAACTCCTAACAAAATGTTTTTAAATTGGTTATTATATCAGGAATATTATCAGACTTTGCTTTTATAAATCCTTTATCACACATAGCTAATTGGAATCAACTAACGACTCGTTTTTTAGCAATAAATTTTCAATATTATTGTCTAGTCACGTGTATTAGCTGTAAACGCTGTACTGTTATTAAATAGCTATAACACAAAATTAACATTGAGCTAGCCTCCCATGTATAACATTATGACGTCACAACTATGGTGACCACTCATGGCGCGTTTATAGTCACGTGATTTTTTTTTAAATTTTATCAATTTTCTAATCGTTTATAATTAATTGAAAAAAATTTTTTTTAAGTTTTTTGCATTAAATATCAATATTATCTATACTAATATATAAAATTCTTACGTCTGTCTGTACATTTCGATTGTGAACCCAATTTTAGGGTAAATATTTGTTTCAAGAGACCCTTATTCCAAATTTAAAATTTTTGTCTGTCTGTCTGTGTGTCCCGATTTAACTAATGAACGGAACAACCGAATTTAATGAAATTTGGTATTAAGATACAACACAATTTCCCACAGACTATAGGCTACTTATCATTCCAAAAAAATAATAAGGGAAGGTATTTCGTAGGGATGAAAACAGAAATTTTTACACTAGACAGATGAGTTATATATCATTGGAAAGGTAATTTAAAGTTAGAAAATAATATGTAAAAATATTTTTATTTGAACTGATAAAAAGCACAGTAAATTCAATTTAAAGTTTAAAAAATTGCCTCTTTGAAATATAAACCTTTATATATATAAGACACATAGTTGATGTTAATAGCGATGTTAATAGAGATTCTTATTAATATTCAAAATCTAGACCCTAAAATTCTGTTATTTTAACGCGAGTATTTTGATAAGTTTCGACTTTTTTTAGTCATAATTAAGACCGACTTTATTTATGTATAGATGCTGATTGATTTACGGATTATTTGGTCCACGGTAAACCTATCGTAGCTTTACGCAATAGACATACTCTTTTTAGATATTTATAAATATTTTTTGAAAATTAATAAATTAAATTCGACAAAATAGTGTTTTTAGGTATGATTATGTTTTTTGTAAAAAAAAATAAGAAAAATAAAAATTTCCATATACTACCACTACAAGGAGCAAACCTAAAGAGAAAACAATCAACACCAACGTTACGCAGACGAAGTCGCGGGGATCAGCTAGTTAATAATAAAGTTTGAAAATACATGAAAAAAATCAATAATTTTTTTTTTCAAATTCCCAATTGTATACGTGAAAAATTATGGCATTAATTACGAGTGTTTATCGTTTATTATGACATCAGCACTGTTAATTTGTCGGGAAAATTGAAATGCATTGTTGTCGATAACAGTTGTGTGAAATCAATTATAAATGCATTAGACTAATTAAATTATTAACGCATTTGTGGAGAGAATGATTTTTCTTCCACTTCCAAATCAAGAATGAGAGAAACTTTCTTGGATCTCATCTATATGGCTTGATTTGAAAGATTCGAGCAGTAGATATCCTATGACATTATATATAATATATTTATCATAAATCAAAAATTTTCGGAATAGTATGATTGCTCACGAATCTCGAAACCAATCAAAATACAACACGCGTGCGTCGATTTTTCATCGATTGTAATTTGGGATTTTAAATTGGGAAGACAATATGGTACTGTAGTGGATAAGTATATGTATCCATTTGGTGGATCTAGCGAAGAAGAGAAACGTCTTGAGATGAAAACATCTTCAATAAATCACTTTTATTATCAATCGCTTGATTTGGATCTTATCCTATTCATTCACCAGCTCCAACTCGAACCGTTTGAAATTAATCAACGTTTGAAAAATGATTTCTTGACTGCTGGCATTTTTTTTTTCGATGCTAACACAATAACGAACCGTTCATTCATGTAATAGAGGTTGGTAGCGATTTATCCGCAGTATGTGGAATAATTAAGAAATTTTCTTAAGAAAAAAATTTTGTGAAAGTTATTGAATTGGAATACTAAGTAAAAAGGCAAGTCTTTTGGATGGATTGACTGTCAGAAAACCGTTCGGAATTTCCATGGAATCGACAATTTTTGACAAATTTTGCTTATCCCTGTAGCTTTTTTCTGAAACCTTTAAAAAGAATTCAAAGTATAAATATTAAATTTTCTCAACTTCCGATCATTCAGTCTTCAGTATTTACAATGTTATTATCTGCCAAAGAAATTAGTTTTCAGTTCATTTCATATAGTATAACATAATGAACAATAATGAACAATAATGGACAATTTTTGACAAATTTTACTTATCCCTGTAGCTTTTTTCTGAAACCTTTAAAAAGAATTCAAAGCATAAATATTAAATTTTCAATTCTCAACTTCCGATTATTCAGTCTCGGTATTTACAATGTTATTATCCGCCGAAGAAACCAGTTTTCAGTTCATTTCATATAGTATTTAACATAATGAACAATAAGTATAAATTATTAAGGTATATTTCTATAAGGTATAATGAAATTTATGTCAAACAAAAACGAAATATAAAATAATGTGATTATTGTTTCAAAACCTGAATCTGGCCAATTCAGAACCATATACCGGGAATGGATGATGGGTTGGGTGGAAGGCCGGCAGTAAAGCCACAAGACATGAGACGTTGCAAACGCTGAATAATTATAATATATAAATCTTAGAGTCAAAGTTCAAAAAGGTTATATAGCGTGTGTTGGTGTGGACTTATGAGTACCCAAAAAAAAAAAACGAGGTATTCATTATAATAAAAAAATAAACCTAGTAAAATATTTTTTTTTTGGATTCAATTTAAGCACAATGAAGTTCGCACCAAAAAACATGGCCGAAATTTTAGTGGTTGTTTATTTGTTACCATAGTAATAAGTTAATAATATATATATATATTGTAAATCGAGTAGACTGGAAAAGTTTTAGACGAAAAGAAATCAAAATTTTATCTCTATTGAAGTGACGCCATTTCTACAGTACGAAGTTGTTCGCAAATGATTTGCGAGAAACTTCAGATGGGTGAAAGTTGGCCGATTTTTGGGAGCGATTTGTATAGTACTAGAACGACTAAAACCACTAAAACACTCCATTTAGTTGATCAAGTTGATCTCAGCGTTCGCATTCGTTTTTCGTTTGTTGTTAGGGGAAACAAACTGGATTCGATCGTCCCGAACAATTCCGAATCAGATATGAAGTTTAAAATTTACAACCACTACAGCAGAAAAAAATATTGTCCTCTTGTATTTTTAATTTAGATCATAGATATGATCGAATTAAATATTTTCTAATTTTACAGTCAAAAAAATATTCATATTTATTCACAACTAGTAATTTACCGTTAAATATTCATCCTCCCCACTACTAACACAACAATTAAATGTTAAAAATTGGCAATTTATTGCATTAAATCAAAATGACTTGAAATCATAGCGACAATCATTCAATTCAAATTTGAGACAATGATTGTATTTCACTCACACCTATGTGTTTACAATATTTGTTCTTTGTCTTTGCCGACATATATGCATTCATATTACATATGTTTGCCTATTATTATTATTATGGGAATTAAAATGCATCTGAAAGAAAGATTTTTTTGGGAAATTATTCAATGCAATATTAAAAATAATATTAGTAAAGTCGATTGATACATTATAGTAAATTATATTTTTCTTTAGATAAATTAAAAATCAGTTTTAATACATAGATATTGATAGGTAAAAGAAATATACAGTTACTATTATATTAATATAATTTGTAGGGCATTGCTATTTAGGATTACAGTATAATCTCACTAATCCGGCACTTCGATAGATCGGCACGTTCAATAATCCGGTACCCTTCGCCCATGCCTCCCATGCCTCTCTACATTTATATCCTCTATGAAATGTTTTATTTTATTCATTACCTATGGCTTTTTCACTATAATCCAGTAATTCGAACATTCCAATAATCCGGCACCCTCCGGTTTTTAATAGTGCCGGATTAGTGAGATTACACTATATTTATACATATCTAAACATGATATTTTATTTTTTTATGCAAAATTTCAGAGGACTAGGGTCAAAATAAGTAGTTAAAATTAGATTTCTATTCGCCTAGTTTCGGCCCTTTATTGAGCCTTCTTCAGGCGTTCATAAGCAATCGCTTTAACTTTGTCAACAATAATTCTTGTCATGATCCATTTTATAAATACAGTACAGTAAATAAAAAATAATAATAAGAGCTTCCAGGATACATAAAATTCAATTAAGATAAGTTCAAAAATGAGCAATTGATTGAAATCGAAATGACAGTTGAAACTAATGACATGAAAATTCAAATTTGAGACAATAATTATTATATTTGTAATCCTCTCATATGGATGTGTTTACAACTTTATATTCTTTGTCCTTGTCTTTGCTGCAACGTATACGTTTGTTTATTATGTATTTTAATATTAAAAGCAAATTGTGTATATAGTTATATCATTTTTTAGTTATCACAAACCACTTATAACAGAAGTGCTAGTTTAGGCACTATCGTAAAAGGCTACGACAGTGGATTGAAAATATTTTTGTAATTATAACAAAGAAGTATTATTTCTCATTGTTATAACCTTATGCATTAATTTAGTATAGTAAAGTTATAAATTATTTTTTTTTTTTGGGAATATTCATAAATTGGTAGAGGCCAATAAACTCTGAAACAGAGTCCTTTTATTGGATTTTTGGGGTTTTCTGCAATACAAGTTGTCTAACTTTTCAGACTGAAATTCACTTTTTTTTCCTCTGATTATATTCATAGTATTATGGGAGGGGGGATTATCTTTTTAATCGTCACTTCCATAGACGTACTTAAGCTTAATGATAATGATTTGTAAGCAAAAAAAGTTTATAAGTTCTAAGAATAAGGATTACGCTTGAAACTGAAGTTGAAGAAGGTGTTAGATATTGGTCGAAGAACTGGAACTTATGGAAAATTATTCAACCCTGACTAATGTGGAATACGATTTTTTTAAGTGATCAAGTCCTTAATTTGAAAGTCTTAGGATTTTCATTACAAAAATTTGAAAAGGATGAAGACATGTAGATGGTTTTCTATTGAAAGATACCTTTTTTTTGATACCACTAATTTAATTAAAGTGAATTGGGAGGTTCTACACGCCGAAGGAATTCTTTCCTTGACCTGCTCACGAAATTTAACTGTTTTACAAACTTTTTTTTGCCCCGCTGACAAGTCTTGATCGTTCAAGGTTCAACACCTCCGTGATTTGTCTTAGAATTTTTCATGGCATATAGGCCACTGGATGGTAAATGTGTATTCAAATGCTAAACATAAATGGAAACAAAGAGTTGAGCCAACTTTGGTGTTGAACGGTAGGGAGACATAGAAGAATTATTGTTGATCTGGCAACGTGGATTTATATTGCCGCACGGCCGATAATACGATGCAATGGGTCGAAAAAGAAGAGAAGAAAGACAGAGTTGAGGTCTTAAGCACAGTGCCGGAGGATGCAGAAACCGATGGTGATGATGATGATGATGGTATGTTCGAGAGTGTGGGAAGGTTCTCAGGCGAGCACGAAGAACCATTCTTAGAGGCTGCCACTTCTATAGTGCTTCGCTTATTTCCAGTCTAAGCCCTCGAGCTACTAGTCGGTCCATCCACTTCTTTTGGACTCCGATTCCACCACCAAATCACTGCCTCACGTTTTTTCTACGTCGAAATCTTCCAGATTTCCAGACCTGCACAGGGTATTCCTGCAAATTTACGCTAATTCGTTGCAGTTCTGTCATGGTTTTTTTTTGGCCTGGCTTATGAGAAATGATCATTGGAAATTTGAAGTATTAAGTGAAAACTCATTAGTTAGGTCTTCCTCAATTACCCTTAAACTCGTTAATAACGAAATCAATCACTTTTGACGTACGAAACCAAATACAATTTAAATGATGATCACAGGATTTTTTTTTTGCTCATAAGGTTTTTGTCGTTTAGTTTCATTTTGGAAGTACAAAAAAATAATATATCGTTAGCTTGTTTTACCATACAAAATGTTTACTATAGTTCCTCTAATGTTCGTGATGTTATCGGTAGCGAAATCAAGTTACCATTTTACATGTGCTTGGTAGATAAGATCGTTCTAAATATGCACTCTATAGTTTTACGGAACGATAAAATGTTCGATGCAAATTTTTTTCTGTTTTAAACTTAGAATTAACGAGAGGGCAGATTGTGGAAAAGACCAAGAGAAAAGGAGTTTAAGAAGTAACAAAGGAACATTTTCTGCTAAAGATAGTTGCCAAAGAAGTTGGTTTTATTCAACCAACTATAGTTTTATTTAGCCTGAAATTATCTGCCATCCATTATCTTAAACTACTTTTTCAGAATTCTTAGTATCAGCATAACACCCACCATTAAGAAAAAAAATTATCGTTTGCCATCAATTCCATCATGAATTTTAGCGCCATTCCATCATTATCGTCATCATTATCTCACAGAAACCAATTTCACCGAGAAAACCGACAAAATTTGCATACAAATCTCGTAAATATTCTCCTCTTAAACATACGGTTTACGTCCTACCTCATATTAACAATAAATTGATTCATTAATCCACATATATCAACTCTGTAAATATGAAAGTCAACATTTAAAATCCAAATGTTTTCCATAAATTTACTTCCTCTAACATGTAAGTTCCTTTTTCTCACGCTGAAAAAAAAAACATCTCTTCCGTACGTTTTGTAATCTTTCCCAAAAAAAAAATCTATTTTGATAAAATCCACACGATTTTGATACAAAATTTGCGTTGGCGCGTCAAAAAATAAACATACCAGCAATTACCGGATCTTATTTTGGTTTCAACACAAAAAACAGCATTATCATCTTCAATTAAATTAATTACGAAAGTAATTAAGTAATCGATTGTTCCAGTATAATAGAATTATATTTATTTTTTTTACTGTTTCCAATTAAAATGGAGACAATTAATAATGGGTGAGGTGTGGGCGTTGGTTTGGAGACCTCTTTATAATATAATAATAATTTAATAATTTCCAAGACGCCATATTCGTCCCACCTGTTTCATTTCTTATTTACTCTAAATTGAAGGAAAAATATCAAATAACAACAATTGATTTTGACAAGAAAAATATATAAACCATGAACTGATTCAAAAAAAAATATGATTTTTTTCTTAATTATATCGAAAATATTGTTGGGAATGACAAAAAAAATCCTGTGAAAGTTTAAGCTATTAATATTATGCACTCTTGCACTTTGGAATTTTATAGTTCACGTTGGTGATAATATTTCGGAATGACCAATGCATATTTTTGTAGAAAATTGAACGATCTACAAAAAAGGTCTTGTACAAGTTTTTGATATATTTATTCCTTCAAAAGTTATTCGAGGCTAAAGTTGAACTACAGAGAAATTTTAATATTTTTTCAATTTTTTGACGCAACCATCAATTTTATGAGAAAATTTTATAGGACTTTTTTTGTAGAGCACTTTTTTTACTATGACTTATCTCTATAAAAGTTTTTGATATTTTTCACAGGTCCTAAAGGTGCACACTTCTTAATATTAATATTAAGAACTTAAACTTTCACAGGATTTTTTTGGTTATTCCCAACAATATTTTCGATATAATTATGAAAAAAAAAATTTTTTTTTTGAATAAGTCTAATAAGCCACATTAAGAACGTTATGGAATCGGAGACAAAAGTACATAAAAATTCGTGAGTAATTACGTCGTATAGCGTATCATGAGGTGAATTAATAGGTCGGTACCTATAAGCCTGTATATAGTTTAGGAGAAAATCGGAAATTTCACCAAAATTTTAATCAAAGTAGTGCAAATTTTGGGAACTTTTGGGACTGAATATGCCTTGATTTCAACTTAACAAATCAAAATATTATTGATTTGATACTTATAAGTTATGAATGAAGAATTTCTTAATATGATTAAATCATAAATTAAACATTGAATTATGATGTTTTTAAGACAATTATAACTAAAAATTAAATTTATAATTCAATATAATATAATACAATGAAAACGTGATAACACTGTCGAATTTTTAGGCTGGCATTGTTGCCAACTTTAGTATTTCTTTTTCACAAAATGTTAGTGAGCATGCGCGACATACTCAACATTTAAAAAATAAATTATTTGATATATTTTATCCTTTTCTATTTTATACTATACACTCGTGAGTGTGACAAAGATAAATTATGCGTTTCATTTTTATGTACACAGCTTGTAGTATATACAAGACGTTACGTTTCAGCTAACGACAGTGGTTTAACAATTTCTTATATACTTATAAATTTATCATGAAAAAACCACATTTTCGGTCTGTTTATAAATTTTAAATTTATTACATTTAAAAAGAAAAATGTGTTTTTTTTTCTCTTGAGTTGTTTTGAGCATAATAATTTTCACACCTCTGTAAGTTGGTTACGTTTATTCTGAAGAAGAACTTTTCAACGAGCACTGTATCCACAATAATGTATCCATAAGATATCTAGACTTTCATATGGATCGACACCTCAACTGGAAGACCCACATTAACGTAAGATCGCCTGGATGACAGGTAAAAAGTTACCGTTAAATCTGGAATCCAAAGTGATTCTTTACAAGGTAATGGTCAGACCAACATGGGCATATGGGATTCAACTCTGAAATGTGGACAAAGCCCAGCGACATTGCAATAATTAAAAGATGCCAAAATACAATCCTTCGGTTATTTCTAGGAGCCGTTCGATTTGTAAAGAATTGACATCATTCAACGGGACATTGACGTCGAGGATGTCATTCAATTCATTAGTGACCTCACGTTTTTATAAGTAAAAAGGGTGGAAGAACACCCAAACAAGTTGGTCTTGGAAACATTAAATGATGTCCTCCTCCTCACAAGAGATTAAAAGCCACATCAATGCCTTAGTTTCGAGAGTAATTTTTTGGAATAATAAGGCCAGATATAGAGGTTTCGTGATACATTTTTTGGAATTTCATCCCTTCTTTCTGGCTCTGGAGCCGGCACTGGTTCCCGACTTTTCATTAACGCTGATTAGTGTTGGTCGCAAAAGATCATGATTTAGAAAACCTACACTCGCCGTCATGTCAGTCTAATTAATAATTGTCGAGCATTGCATCGCATCCTTCCCACTCAATCAATGACTCGAACCAAAACGAAAAAAAAAACGGAAAAAAACAACAAACTGAAGACGAAGGAAAATTGTTAAATGAAGGCCGTTTCAATCTAGCGCTGATCTTTCGAAAAGAAGAAAGGCATTTTATTTGTTTGTGAAATATGTGAGATTTAAATATATCTCGTGCTTCCTTCGGGCCAACTAATCGACGATGTATCGACGGATGTGAACTCTGTTCCCTGTGGACCACTCAAACGTTATCTCGCTGGCGTTGCTGAAATTATGAGAAAATTAAGAAAGACAAGTGGCATTTCCGTAATTGTGGTCGGGAGACTCGCGGTGGTGCCAGAAGGAAACAGATATTTGCAATGAACGATGGCGCGTGGGCCGCAAGATAACACACCGTGGGAAACAATACCGAACCGACCGACCATTCTTATTGTGGACCGCAACATCCATAAACACTATCCTCAAGCTCTACATTGCTTTTGCGCCGATATAATTCCCGTAAAATTATCCAGTTTTAAATGGAATTCAATAACGCGAAAGGGGAAACGCTTGGACGTCCACCAAGAATCTGCATAGAAATTGGAGATCTGGCGTCAAAAACTCGTTTCTAGCTTTAGTAAAATAATTATTTGAAAATCGTCTAGATTTATGTCCGCCACTCCATAGTACCGTACAGGTATAGTAAAACGCGTAATGTTGAATTGAAAAATCACTTGGCGTAATCGATTCGTATCTTCCAATGCAGTTTTCCAGGCAATCAATTTATAATTTACGATCTTAGAACAATATAGCTTACGATTATTAATGCATTAGGTTTCACGTGTAAGTTAGTGGTGCGATCGATAGATCGTGTATACCAATGTGGTTCTTCGGATAGATCGCAACAATATCACGATAAGAAGTTTTTTTTTTTTATTATTATTGATGAAGGCTTTTAGCGAGCGACCTAGATTTTTTAACGAAGGGTGTGAGCTGTGAGTTGTTGCAAGTGTTGGAATTAAAACACTTGGAAATATTTCATTGACTTTTATTTCAAACTTTTATTGATTTGTAGTTGTTGTCAATTACGCGCTAACTAATCTTTAGCTCTCTAGAATTATTTAGTACTTAATTTTTCAAAGTTTTCTATCTAATTTTGTCTAAAAGGCACTACATTTACATTTGAGGGAAACTCTTATTCTTTTGCTAAAAGTTTCATAATATCGTTAAGGATGTTATGAAGGTGTCAAAATGCTACCAGACAACTAAAAATTTAGTAGAATGTTCCTGATTTAATGCTAAAGCATCTGTGGAAATTTTAAAGTGATTCACTAAGTCATTATAGAGTTATTGCAATTTAAAAATACTATGATTTTACACGTAATCTTATGGAAATTCAGTGATTAAATTGTCTATACATAGATACTGTATGTACCTATTAGGTGTACCGGAAAAAAAATCCGTTTTTAAACCAATAGTTATGCAATTGTCATTTATCTGCTTAAAGGGGAAGCTGGTCTAGAGCGTGAAAAAATGGGCATAATTTATGAATTTTTTGTGACTCAACAAAAAGATCAATCGAAAATCTGTGAGTGAGGTTTTATAATTTAGGTTTTAATATATAAATTCAATTTTTTTCGTGTCAATTAAATTCAAAATGGCGGCTGTCCAGCATTTCTTCGGAGGCGCCTCATTTTTTAGACGGGTCCATGGCCGAAGATGTAACCTCCTTAATTTTGGTTCCTGGAACAAAATCCAGAAAATTTTTAGTTTCTAGCTAACAACAGCAAGAGACGAACGTAGGATTTTTTCGATATTTTGTTTTTTTCGCGAAATGGTGCACGTTTGAACAAAACATTAAAATTTTCACTATAAAAAAACGACAAAATTGTTGATTAAAAAAAAACTATGCAATATAAAAAAAAATCCTACGTACGTCTGCGGAGAAAGGTATTTCGAATGTACTGTCAAAATTTCGTATAGATCGGTGAAGATTTGCTCGAGTTATGTCTTCGGCCAATTCAAAAAAAAATGATTTCGAGAAAAACGCGTTTAAAGTTTTAAGTACTATAAAATCATATTAAATGCGTATATATCTTTAATCTGCGAAAGTTTGGGCATTTAAACATTTTTGCCGGCATCCATCCTTTGGTAATGTTATTTTTAAGACCCTAAAGTACCTTTTAAGACAAAAAAAAATTTCGGTTTCTTCAAAATTCTAGACCAGCTTCCCCCCTTAAAGAAAGGTGTGAAAATTGTTAGACATCAAGACAACTCAAGAGAAAAAAAAACATATTTTTGTATTTAAATGTATTAAATTGAAAAATTACAATAATTTCACTCATCTAATATTTTGTGTGCCACCCTTAATTGTTTATAATTTAATTTTCTCATCCTGGCATTTTTTCATTTATATTTTATTACGATGCCAAATTTTAATGATTTCGGTAATCAAATTCTCCCGTGTTGTAATAGTTTATTTCTTTTAGTTTTTTCTTCATAATGGCCCAAAAATTTTCTATGGAATTAGCATCAGGACTATTTCCTGGCTAAGAAGGCACAGTAATGTTAGAATTTTTGAGGAAATCCATAACTTTTTTGGCTTTATGGCAAGGAGCTCCATCCTGCATAAAGATAAAAAAAATTTCCGGAAATCACTCTTTAGTTTGAGGCAATAACCTCGTTTCTAAAACTTGTATATATTGGTCTTGCCTCATAGTACCTTCCACAATGTATATCCTTTCGGTACCCTTTGCTGACATGTAGATCCAAACCATAACTGATGTTGGATGTTTTAGTCTGGGAGATAAATTGCTGGAAGAAAGTCAAAATTTTCTTTTGAGTCTAATAATTTTCACACCTCTGTAGTTTTAGTCTCGTTTAGCCTGATTCTCCATCGTTTTTCCCACTGATTTTTTTATGCATGCGAACCTGCAGCTTCTTTGTAGCAATGTATGGACTTGGACCTGCATATAGAATCGCAATGTCATCCGCAAATGTTTCCATCAATATATTTTCCTCCAATGCAATATCCACTGTGTATATAATATACAGCGTTGGTTCAAGAATACTGTCCTGTGTAAAACTACTGCAGCTATTTTGTGTTTGGAACTCGATTTATCTTTCCATTGTACATAGAATTTTCTATCTATCAGATAGCTTTCCAGAAGATTGAATATTTGAGTGGGCAAAATTTTGCTAACTTATGCAAAAGACCTTGGTGCCAGAAATGATCAAATATCTGTGGAATATCTAAAAATAATCCCGTAATACTTTTTTTCTCCGGTGCATTACTTATGTAATTAGTGATGCAATGCATTTGCTTTTTCGTTATTAAAATTGGATCCGTTAGGTTTAATATAAGTCTCTCGAAGAACTTGGCTAGAACAAGTAGCAGACTTACTATATTAACCAATAGGATTCAATTCTTTCCTGTTTTTGGTATCATGATCACTTTTGCCTTCTTCCAAACTACTGGGTAGTGGCCTAGTTTCAGGATGGCATTTAAAATTGAAAAGGATCGCCCGTAAGTCTTTCATTGGTGATTCCTTAATCACTTTTTCCGACAGTAAATCTGTGTATAAATTTGTGAATCATTATCCTTTTTGAGCAGTGATGCCAGTTTGAATTTAAGGCGCGAACTTACACTTCTCCTTTGTGCTTGAGAGATTAGAACAAGGATCCGTAATATTGTTTAATGTAAAAATCTTCCCTAAATGTGTGGCAAAAACTTCCACCTTTTCATGATTGAAATAAAGCCAACCACCCGAAAAATATAAGATGAAGTAAATTAAATAATGTATGATAAATCAGTTTGTTTTTTAGTGCTACAGTAGAAAAATCGAGGGTACCAATTAAAGGTTACCATTGTAAAACAATTAAATGATTGTCGAAGTATCTGAAAGTCATTTACTTTGACTTCCAACAATAAATTACAAGAAAGGTCAGAGTCAATTTTTGCCCAAGTTTACAACTAATAAAAAATCAACGAAACTATCATTCTAGAATCCACATGGAAAAAACGCAATTAAAATGAACAATTTTCTCTTAATTTGACATAAAGTCACCTTTTGCGCCTGGATTTTATTACGGGTAATATTCATAAAATCATGTACGATAATTGTGATATATGCGGCAATTACAAGAGTAGGAAGAACTTGAGCTGCGAATAGAACAGCCGAACACATAGCACATATATATATATATATATATATATATATAAAACATAAACGTTTCAATATTTCCATATTTTAATTGTAATATGAAACGTTTGAATGTTTTTCTCACATATAAACATATATTATGTGCCATTAAAATTCAACAAGTGATGATGATAATGCTAATAGAATTTTATAACTTGTGTTTAAGTCTTTGGCTGTGAATAGTACTCGACAAAAAGGATTTTTTTTTTATGTAAAACAAGTTTGATCGTTATTCTAATGATTTTTATTTTTTTTTCTAGGATATCGAGGAAAGAATTGCGAGGAAAATATCGATGATTGTCCGGGAAATATGTGCCAAAATGGTGCGACTTGTGTGGATGGGATTAACACGCATACCTGTCTTTGTCCACCCACTTATACGGGACCATTTTGCGAGGAGGATGTGGACGAGTGTGCTTTGGTGCCCAGTGTTTGTCAAAATGGGGCAACATGCACCAACAGTTTTGGAAGCTTTTCATGTATTTGCGTAAATGGATGGACCGGACCGGATTGTTCGATTAATATTGACGATTGTGCCGGAGCAGCTTGTTTCAATGGGGCTACATGCATTGATCGAGTCGGAAGCTTTTATTGTCGGTGTACTCCCGGAAAAACAGGTTTGGAGTTTTACTAATTTTGGTTAATTATTCCTTTAAAAAACAGAATTTAAGTTTCTTAATAATTTTTAATTTAATCATGGATTTAGATACAGAAAATTTTTAGATCAGGATGACTATAACTTTCAGTACTCTTAATAAAACTATATATTATGATGAAAGTCCTTAATTGTCTTAGGATTTTCATTACAAAAATTTGAAAAGGATGAAGACATGGAGATGGTTTTCTATTAAAAGATATATTTGTTTTGATACCATTAATTTAATTAAAGTGCATTGGGAGGTTCTACACTAGACTGATTTAAAAAAAATTATAATTTTTTTTTTCTTAATTATATCGAAAATATTGTTGGGAATGACAAAAAAAAATCCTATGAAAGTTTAAACTCTTAATATTAATATTAAGAGGTGCTGCATCGCAAATTTCGATTTTCCATTTAAATAACATGGGAACGATATTCTCTTGCACTTTGGAATTTTATAGCTCACGTTGGTGACAATATTTCGGAATGACCAAAGTAAATTCTTGTAGAAAATTGAACGATCTACAAAAAAGGTCTCGTACAAGTTTTTGATATATTTATTCCTTCAAAAGTTATTCGAGGTCAAAGTTGAACTAAAGAGAAATTTTAATATTTTTTCAATTTCTTGACGCAACCATCAATTTTATGAGAAAATTTTATAGGATATTTTTTGTAGAGCACTTTTTTTTCTATGACTTATCTCTATAAAAGTGTTTGATATTTTTCACAGGTTCTAAGTTATTTGCATTAAACTTAAAATATTCGTAATTTTATTGATTTTAAATTAGTAATATTTATTATATTTTTAACATAAATATAATTTTTTTTTATTACTTAGAACCTGTAAAAAATATCAAAAATTTGTATAAAGATAAGTTATAGAAAAAAAGTGCTCTACAAAAAATGTCCCATAAAATTTTCTCATAAAATTGATGGTTGCGTCAAAAATTTGAAAAAATATTATAATTTCTCTTTAGTTCAACTTTGACCTCGAATAACTTTTGAAGGAATAAATATATCAAAAACTTGTACAAGACCTTTTTTATAGATCGTTCAATTTTCTACAAGAATATACCTTGGTCATTCCGAAATATTGTCATCAACGTGAGCTATAAAATTCCAAAGTGCAAGAGAATATTGTTCCCATGTTATTTAAATGGAAAATCGAAATTTGCGATGTGGCACCTCTTAATATTAATATTAAGAGCTTAAACTTTCACAGGATTTTTTTTGTCATTTCCAACAATATTTTCGATATAATTAAGAAAAAATAATCATCATTTTTTTGAACCAGTCTAATATATATATATACATATATAGTTGGATGCATAAAAATTTTTGAATATCGTAGGTGGTACATAGTACAAAAAAGGGTTGGGAAACTCTGTTTTAAATTATATCCTTATTAAATCTTTTCATTTCTTAATTGCCAAAACATATAAAGTGGGCATATTTTGTATAGAATAGATTATATGCAAAATTCCTTTTTATTTCTTAATGGATAAAGGACTATTAATGCCCGAAATTCGCGGACACGTTTTGTTGAACCTTTTGACGTCCTTATAGCTTTGTTTTCTTTACTTTTTTTTTGATAATCATGACAATAGTCCATATTCATTTATGGCAAACTTGAAAATTAATTTTATTAAAATAATGAAATATTTATGCTCACAATTATAATAAGCAATTTAATACGATTGTTATTGGTCGCTATGAAAACCATTCTCAAGTAGCGTAATACGCAGGCGCGCATAGCCATAAGAAATACTAATGCTTCCTACCTCATTCTCTCTAATGTTAAATCTTATAGATTTATGTATATGTTTCTCCTTTTATTGCCGTTTTCCGTTTCATAAAATTTCAAGTCATAACGATGCTAAAGAAGTTTTCACTTAAAAAAAAAAAATTATATTTTGGCAAAAAAAAAAGTTTTAATTGATCAAGTAGTCGTAGTTATTCATGGAAAAAATATATTTATTGTAAAAATCACATTGACTTCTTTGATAATTCAATCATAGCAAGATGGCTATGATTAAGATAGATGAAGTACCATAAGTAAATGTAAACAAATAATGTTTTTTTTAAATACTTGGGTTTTTTTTCTAATATATAATTACTTAGATGTATCCTAAAATATTGAACTATTTTTTTAAAATATGAATTTATTTGCATAGGTTTACTTTGTCACTTGGACGATGCATGCACTAGTAATCCATGCCATGCGGATGCTATTTGCGACACAAGTCCCATAAATGGTTCCTACACGTGTTCCTGTGCATCGGGATACAAAGGCGTCGATTGTTCCGAGGATATCAACGAATGTGAACAAGGTAAGAAATTTTTGAAAACTTTAATTATATCTATTAGAACCACAGCTTAGTACTATAAGTTGACTTAGTTTGGGATTTTAGTTCGGAGATGGAACCGATAACTCCAAATATCGTTTGTAACTATTAGGTTGTTCGGAAAGTAATTTCATTTTTCTTTTGTGATAATGAAAGGCAATTTTCGTATAGTGAATAAATATTTTATTACATTATATATTGGCCATTCTGGTTCAATACCTTTTGCCATTTTTCTGGCTGTAGTATGATTTTTCACTGAAAAAATTTTTGCTCTTTTTTTAGCCAAAAACTGTACTTGGGGGATTTTTGACTTCCTCATTTGAAGTAATTGGTTTTACCGTCTAAAAGATTTTACAGTGGTCAAAACCAATAATAAGCCGAAGGTGCCGTATCTGTAGAATATGATGGGTATGGCAGTTTATACCATTTAAGTTGTTAAAGCTTTTGGGAGGGCACAAAATTTGTATGAAGTCAAATTTCTCCCCATAAAAACATAGGGAACCCATAAATCGAGGTTCAAGGTTAATCCTTGGCCTTTCAAGTGGGTCATTAACAATTGAATTTGGTAAATTTTACCTTTTACCGATCTCCCGTGTTGTTATTCACTGGTTTGCAAGGTTTATAAATTACACAGATTGCCCCATTAGAAAAAAAATATGACGTCATACGAAGAATTTTGAAATTTGAATCAGTCTGAAGATATGTACGAATATCTTCTAGATACGTCACGTAGTGCATGAGGCCACCTGTGTATTTTATAAACCTTGACTGGTTTGCATCAACTAATGATTTCATTGTGACTTGATCAGCTTCAACCGGTCTTCCAGACCGTGGTGCATCTTCGACATCAAAATTGCCGAACCTAAATTTTACTAACTAGTTTTGGCACTGGTGTGCTGCCAATACATCTTCTGCATATATATCGGTTAATATTTTCTTGACTGAACAGCATTTAATCTTTTCCATATTGAACAAGTAATATATGAGGAAAATTCTGGTTTTTGCTCTCCATATTTATAAAGGACATGAACCAAAAACTATTGCGTAGAATCACTTGAGCTTTTTCACATACAAGCCTTGCTATATTAGCTCTCAAAACATACAATGACTATACGGCTTAATTCTAAAATGAGTACAAAAAAATACAATTAAATCTTTTGTCGGGAAAAAACGAAATTACTTTCCGAACAACCCAATAACTTTTATTTTTCATAGGATAACTATCATTTGAATTTCACTAACCACAGTAAATCCTAAATCTAAATCCTATTTGCCATTCCATCTCTTTTATTTTTGTCCAAAACAAGGCCAATAAACTTTGGCAAAATAGCATTTTCAATTGCTCGTTGAAGATGTTTAAAAAATAACGCACGTAATTTCATTAGAATAAACAATTGTTATTCCGTCTCGACCATGAGGCTTGATTAGAAAAATTGCAATTTTTTAACTCTTTTTTTTTTTCTTCAGGATCTCCATGTGAACATGATGGAATTTGTGTGAATACTCCGGGAAGTTTTGCATGTAATTGCACCCAAGGATTCACAGGACCTCGATGTGAAATCAATGTTAATGAATGCGAATCCCATCCGTGCCAAAACGATGGATCCTGTTTGGACGATCCGGGAACGTTTCGTTGCGTTTGCATGCCAGGTTTGTATTGATTAAAGCACTTTGATTTATTGTCTAGGTCGATAATTAAAAAAGTAAACTTACTTATAAGTAATCGATATTATATTAAAGTATCGATTTACATTAGTGGACTGAAGAAATATTTCTTTGTGTGTTTATAACTCGTTTTGCTTTTTTATGACTTATGTTATCAATTCATTCATTTTTATATTAATTGTTTTAAGTTTTAAATTTCCAGTCTTGGTACTTTCTATAGTTTAACTTAAAAAAATCTACTCTATAGAGTTTTATATCACTTTAAAGATTGAGGACTTTGCAAAAAATAACAAGTGTAAAAGTCAGTTAAATATTTGATTTGAGACCATTGAAAAAGTAGAGAAAAAAAAATCAAAGTCAATGATAACGGATTGACAAACGTTCCAGACCATTGCATCCCTTTTTTTGTCTTCTCTCCCGTTCTTCAGAATCATTGAGTATGAGCTCTCGTCTTCCAATTGTTACTGTTGAAATTAACTTGAAAGAAAAAGGTCTTAAAACAAATTCGATTTCCGTAACTAATCAACAAAAGCTGAGCCATATCGTGTAAAATTCTCTTTCTTTAGCATTTTTGTGTGGATTTCATATATAAAGTACATGAAATTGAGTGTTGTAAAATTAAAATGTTTAGCTCAAAATTAAACTGTCAATAAAATTGCATGTTCATGATGTTTCAATTTGGAAAACGAATCCGCATCACATTCCCATTGTGTTTTACCGGAAAAAATATCAGTCATACATAATTAATACGTTTCACCTGATAGTTTTTATTATTGATTTTTTTTATAGGATTTACTGGAACGCAATGCGAGATTGACATAAACGAATGCGCCGATAATCCATGCTTAAACGGAGGCAGTTGTCTGGACTTGATCAACTCTTTTAAATGTTCCTGTCCCGTAGGATTTTCAGGATCACGATGCCAAATCAATGTGAACGATTGCATTTCGAATCCGTGCCGTAATGGAGGAATTTGCCACGATTCCATCGCTGCATATACCTGCCAATGTCCTCCAGGATTCACTGGTTAGTTTTCCGCTTATTACAAATATGTTTACTTAGATATAAATTTTCAATTTGATGAATACTTTAACATATTACCACACATACGTATTCAGATTGCCAACAATTTTCGTCCATGTTCATCAAGTAATCTTAGATTTTTCCATTGCTGTCTAGGAAAAATTTAAAACTACTTAATGAACATTAAAGAAAATGATTGATAATTTGAAAATCTCTTAGAAAATTGCACAACATTAATTGCCTAATCAGCAAAAACATTTGGAAACCTATAGAAAAAAATACGATTTTCGCTGCATATACCTGCCAATGTCCTCCAGGATTCACTGGTTTGTTTTTAAGCTTATTTCAAATTAGTCTTTACTAAGCCATAAATTTACTATTTGATGAATACTTTAACATATGACTCGTTTATTTTGAAAGTGGTGTAAGTCCATTTCAAGGACGGTCTATATGGTGATTCTTCTTCTTGTAACTAGAACAAAGTATGTTAATTATTTAACTGCTAAGTTTTCAGAAATTACTGATTTCATTTTAGTTGTTAACAAAAACGCCAATTATTCCATCCTCCTCCTTAATATCTTATGTTCCTATGGTTAAATTGATAACACTATAGGGATTGTTCTTGAAATGGACTTAACTCACTTTCAAAATAAACGGTCACAGATACGTATTTAGATTTTCTTCAGTGTTCATTAAGTAATCTTAGATTTTTCCATTGCTGTCTAGAAAAAATTCAAAACTATCTAAACTAAAGAAAATGCTTAATTATTATTTAAATAAAAATTATCACATTAATTGCCTAATCAGCAAAAACATTTGGAAACCTATAGAAAAAAATACGATTTTCTTGCAGGTCTTTCATGCGAAACCAACATCAATGATTGCCAGTCTTCTCCATGTGCTTACGGAGAATGTATCGATGGCGAGAATTCATTTACGTGCCAGTGTCATCCAGGATATAAAGGATATTTGTGTCAAACACAGATCAATGAATGCGAATCAAATCCTTGTCAATTTGGTGGCGAATGTATTGATATGATTGATGGATACCAATGCAGATGTAATTCTGGAACTTCTGGACTAAACTGTGAAATAAATGTCAACGAATGCTACAGTAATCCATGTCGTAACGGAGCTCATTGTATCGACGGAATAAATCGGTAAGTTAAATTATAGTGGAAAGGTGATAAAAAAGCATATGAACTAATCACTTTTATTTCAATTGTAGCTATTCCTGCGAATGTATTCCTGGATATACGGGACAACATTGCGAAACAGATATAGACGAATGTGCATCAAATCCGTGTTCCAACGGAGGCGTTTGTATTGACTTGGTTAACGGCTTCAAGTGTGAATGTCCTCGAGGATATTACGACGCGCGATGTTTAAGCGACGTTGACGAATGTGCCTCAAATCCTTGTATAAACGGTGGACGATGCGAAGATGGTGTCAATCAATTTATCTGCCACTGTCCTCCAGGATATAGTGGCAAACGTTGTGAAATCGATATTGACGAATGTGGATCGAATCCGTGTCAACATGGCGGTATTTGTCAAGACCACTTAAACGCCTACAGTTGTAAATGCTTAACGGGATACACAGGCATCAATTGTGAGACCAACATCAACGATTGTGCCAAAAATCCTTGCAAAAATGGTGGAACTTGTATTGATCGTGTTAATGATTATAAATGTGTTTGCGAACCACCATATACTGGACGAGATTGTCAAGAAAAGTTAGATCCTTGCTCGCCGAATCAATGTCGACATGGAGCGCGGTGCACCCCGAGCAGTAATTATTTGGACTTTGCCTGCACGTGTGGACTGGGATATACGGGAAGATTTTGCGAACAAGACGTGGATGAGTGTATTGTTTCAGCACCATGTCGAAATGGAGCTACTTGTCGAAATACCAATGGTTCATATCAATGCATTTGTGCTCGAGGATATCAAGGCCGTGACTGTACGATCAACACGGACGATTGTGCTTCGCATCCTTGCCAAAATGGAGGGACATGTTTGGATGGAATTGGAGATTATACGTGTCTTTGCGTTGATGGCTTTAAGGGTAAACATTGTCAAACTGATATAGACGAATGTGAGCCACAACCGTGCCAAAATGGAGCCACGTGCAACCAATATGTAAACTCATACACGTGTACATGTCCTTTAGGATTTTCTGGCATAAATTGTCAGACTAATGACGACGATTGCACGGAAAGTAGTTGCATGAACGGAGGAGCTTGTGTTGATGGAATCAACAATTATAATTGTACATGTTTGCCAGGATTTACCGGATCAAATTGCCAATATCGAATTAACGAGTGCGATAGTTCGCCATGTTTAAATGGTGCTACATGCCATGGTCATATCACTCACTACACGTGCCATTGTCCTTATGGATATACAGGAAAAGATTGCGGCGAATATATCGATTGGTGTTCAACAAATCCTTGTGAAAACGGAGCAACTTGCCAACAAATTGAAAACCAATATCGGTGCAATTGCGCTCCAGGTTGGACGGGCAAAGTTTGTGATGTGGAAATGGTCAGCTGTGATGATGCTGCACGACGAAAAGGAGTTATAAAAAGCTCACTTTGCAACAATGGTACTTGCGAAGACATTGGAAACTCACATCGATGCCACTGTTTGGAAGGATACACTGGATCATACTGTCAGATCGAAATTAACGAATGCGAATCAGCACCGTGTCAAAATGGAGCCAAATGTGTCGATCTTGTTGGAGGATACACGTGTCAATGTACTGCTGGTTTCCAAGGCCAAAATTGCGAGTTAAACGTGGACGATTGCCAACGAAATCCATGCCAGAATGGAGGAACATGCCACGATTTGATAAACAGCTTTAGTTGTTCATGTCCACCAGGAACACTGGGTATTATTTGCGATGTTAACATGGACGATTGCGTAACAGGAGCGTGTCACAATAACGGAACATGTATCGACAAAGTTGGCGGCTATGAATGTAAATGTCCACCAGGATTTGTTGGTCCACGTTGTGAAGGTGACATTAACGAATGCTTATCGAATCCTTGCTTTATTTCGGGAACGTTAGACTGCGTGCAACTTATCAACGATTATCACTGCAACTGTAAAGCTGGGTATATGGGACGCCATTGTGAGACCAAGGTGAATTTTTGTGCGAATTCTCCATGTGAAAATGGTGGAATTTGCACTACTGTGCAATCAGGACATCATTGCACGTGTCCTGATGGGTTTTATGGAAAGAATTGCGAGTTTTCTGGATTTGATTGTGACTCTGATCCTTGTTTACATGGTGGAAGTTGTCGTAATAAAGAAGACGGTGGATATAAGTGTGATTGTCCAGCAGGAACGACAGGAGCTAATTGCGAATTGGATGCATTAGATGAGTGTAGTAGTAATCCTTGTCGACATCCAGATGCAACATGTCAAGATCGGGTTGGCGATTATGCTTGTTATTGTCCTCGATCGTGGACTGGTAAAAATTGTGATGTTTACGATCCAACCGCTCCACTAGGTTGGGGACGTTCCGTTAAAGTTTCTGCCGCTTATGGTAAAAAGAAAACGCCGTTTGATATTGACTTGGAATACCAGCGAGGACAGTGTGTAAAGAAAGGATGTATTGAAAAGCGAGGAAATCGACAATGTGATGAAGAATGTAACACGTACGCTTGCGAATTTGATGGAAATGATTGTTCTTTGGGCATTAATCCTTGGACGAATTGTACAGCCCCGATTAAATGTTGGGAGGTTTTCAGCGATGGCGTTTGCAATGAGCCGTGTAACAATGCACAATGTTTATTCGATGGACGCGATTGCGAAAAATCCCTGCAACCATGCAACCCCATTTACAATGCCTATTGCCAAAAACATTACGCTAATGGACATTGTGATTATGGATGTAATAACGCTGAATGTAACTGGGATGGTTTAGATTGTGAAAACGAGCCTCCAGCTTTGGCTGATGGGGCAATTTCTATTATTATATTGATGGATCTCCGTTCGTTTAAAGAAAATGTTGTGCCATTTTTACGAGATATTGGCCATCAACTACGAACAACAGTGCGTGTGAAACAAGACCAAAATGGAAGAGATATGATTTATCCGTGGCGAGGATCGACCCAAACAGGAATTGAAAACACATATGTTGGTCGTCAACACAAAATCGCGTTTATTGAACAGAGCGGTGTTAAAGTTTACCTGGAGATCGATAATCGAAAATGTATCGATATGCCGGGCGCTGATTGTTTTCCATCAGCGAATGAAGCTGCTGAATTTTTAGCAGCTCAAGCCGCCCACCATACATTGTCACGAGCTTTTCCTATTTATCAAGTCCGAGCTGAAACTGGAGCAGCCGACATAGACAATAGCCAAGCTCCGACCAATTATGTATTTGTAGCAATCAGTGCTGTTATTGTACTGTTTTTGTGCGTATTTTTGATGGTTTTAATTTTGAACCAACGAAAACGCGCGGCTGGAATCACCTGGTTTCCGGAAGGATTTTTCAGTACGAATACGGGACCGAGGAGGCAATCACGGCGTCGTGGACCCGATGGACAGGAAATGCGAAATCTCAACAAAAATCCGTCAATCGCTTGCATGGACATGGATCTGAACAACCACAATCATCCGCAACAGTGGTCGGATGATGAATCGGATATTCCTCAACCGAAACGAATGCGTGGTCTCGACACGGGATATTCGAGTGATCATACGGCTATTACTGATTATGAAGAGCCAGAACCGAGAGGTTGGACCCAACAGCATTTGGAGGCAGCCGATATTCGAACACCTTCGTCAATGCTTACTCCTCCAGTTACAGTAAGTTCATTTTACTTTGTGTAAGTCATAGAATTTTACAGAGATTTCTTTTTATGTCATAAAACAAAGTGAACATGATTTTGACTATCCAAAATCTATGACTTAAACTTCTATGTAAAATTTGGAATCTGTACTATTCTGTGTTTTCCAAAAGAGTTTAATGTGTGTATAAAATTTAGGAAATTTAATAATTGATTATAATTTTAGCAGGATGGAACTGTTGATGTCGATGCTCGAGGTCCTTGTGGAATGACTCCTTTAATGGTTGCTGCTGTGCGAGGAGGTGGTGTTGACACTGGTGAAGATGAAGAAGATGATAATTCTGCAGTTGTCATAACCGTATTAGGTAATTTGAAAAAATCAATTTAAAAAATGAATTTCTGTAACATTTGGTTTAATTTTAGTGAGTCAAGGTGCCGATTTAAATGCAACTATGGAAAAGACCGGGGAAACTTCACTGCACTTAGCGGCTCGATATGCCCGAGCTGATGTTGCGAAACGTTTATTGGAGGCGGGAGCCGACGCCAACAGTCAGGACAACACTGGAAGAACTCCACTTCACGCCGCCGTCGCAGCCGATGCAATGGGTGTTTTCCAAATTCTTATTCGAAATCGGGCAACAAATTTGAACGCTCGTATGAACGAAGGAACCACACCTCTAATATTGGCTGCTCGGTTGGCCATTGAAGGAATGGTGGAAAATCTTATCACAGCAGACGCGGATATTAATGCAGCAGATAACTCAGGGAAAACGGCGTTACATTGGGCAGCAGCAGTGAACAATGTGGATGCCGTTAGTATATTGTTGGCCCATGGCGCTAATCGAGATGCCCAAGACGACAAAGTAAGACTCATTTATTATATATTTATTTGACTGATTCAAAAAAAAATTATGATTTTTTTTCTTAATTATATCGAAAATATTGTTGGAAATCCTGTGAAAGTTTAAGCTCTTAATAAAATCATCATAAAATTGATGGTTGCGTCAAAAAATTGAAAAAATATTAATATGTCTCTTTAGTTCAACTTTGATCTCCAATAACTTTTGAAGTAATAAATATATCAAAAACTTGTAGGAGACCTTTTTTGTAGATCGTTCAAGTTTCTACAAGAATATACCTTGGTCATTCCAAAATATTGTCACCAACGTGAGCTATAAAATTCCAAACTGCAAGAGAATATTGTTCCCATGTTATTTAAATGAAAAATCGAAATTTGCGATGCGGCACCTCTTAATATTAATATTAAGAGATTAAGGGGGGTTTTAGGGTTTCAAAGTAAAAAAAAATACTTTTTTTGCGAATTTTTTTTTTAAATATGGATTGAGTAATTTTATTCGGACCTTTTGTACATTATTGAGCATACTTTCGACAATATAGGGTAATTTTTTCATTCAGAAATATTGAAGCATAAGCCGGTAACAGAGCTTCCCCCAGAACGTCTTGAGAAAAAAACAATTTGCAGTGTTCACCATAACTCGGCTGGAAATTATTTGAAAATAAAAAACGAAGAAAAATTAGTCAAACTATGATCAAATCTTCCCCCAACGTTCTCTGATAATTTTTTTTTTCATTTAAAAACTTTTGGTGGCCATTTAAAGTGTAAACTGTTATTTTCCAATAAAAATTCCGCTATTTTGGGAGTGGAAAACACCCTTAATGTAAAAAAAATTGTAGTTTTGAAATGGCAGTGAACACGGACTTTCAAAAAGTAGTTTTGATAAAAACGCGTCTAAAGTTTATGAACTACTTACTCCGACCGCCCGCAGCTGTTAGAGTTGGAGCGTTAAAGGCCAGGAGATTAATAAGACAATAACTTTAAGAATATTGCTTCTATCGACCTAAAATTTTAAGGGCATATTCTTGAAATATTAAACAATAAGATAAGAGAAAAAAAAAACGATTTTTCGAAAATAAAAACCCTACCCCTCCCTAAATTTTCACAGGATTTTTTTGTTATTCCCAACAATATTTTCGATATAATAAAGAAAAAAAAATTCATAATTTTTTTTTGAATCAGTCTAAAATTTATGTTTTTAATGGAAGCAACTTTAAAGTAATTGTAAATAAATTAATTGTTTTTATGGTATTTTCAGGATGAAACACCATTGTTTTTGGCAGCTCGAGAAGGGTCATATGAAGCATGTAAGGCATTGTTGGATTCGTTTGCGAATCGCGAAATAACCGATCACATGGACCGGTTGCCGAAAGACGTAGCGACGGAGAGGCTCCACCACGACATTGTGCGGCTATTAGAAGAGCACGTGCCTCGAAGTCCACAAATGGTTATTTCAAACGGCTCGTTATTAGGGTCGCCTAACCATCATCATCAATTGATCTCTCATCCCACTGTAATTGGACCAGTTCCTAAACCAAATAAAGCAAAGAAAAGATCAAAGGTGACGTCAGCGATGACGGAGACAACTAGCCCGGAGGTGGAGGGTGCTAATACGACGGTGCGACGAAAACCAAGCATCAAAAAGTCGATGAACAAGAAGGGCACCAATATTCAACAGACTGAGGTGGTGCCAAGTCTCGAGTCGGCTTCGTCGACATTAAGTCCAGTCGAGTCACCTGTGACTAATATGCAAGATTTGCCAAGTCCGTACAATTCGAGTTTGATGTATACGAATGCAATGCATATGCAGTTGGACCTTCTTGGAAACAAGCAACCGCCGAGTTATGAGGACTGTGTGAAAAATGCGCAGTCGATGGGAATGCACAACCCTAACTTGGACACTTACGGCTATAGTGTGGCCAACTTCCACGAACATATGCTGGTGCACCAGCGACAAATGCAGCCAAATACGCTGAGTCCACCATACTCGAACCAATCGCCACCCCATTCGGTGCAGTCGAACATGTCGTTGTCACCGCAAGGATATATTGGTTCACCTTCGCCGGCGAAAACGCGCCCGAGTCTTCCGACGAGTCCGACGCATATAGCCGCGATGCGAGCCGCCACCCACCAAAAGCATGGCGGTGTGCCACAAACGCAAAGTTTGCAGATGGGTTTTGACTTTACACAAGCGGGATTGGAGGTGCCGATGGCCTACTCGTCGCAGAGCAGTCAACTTGGCGGAGCGGTGCCGATGCAGCAGAACGGGAACATGCAACAGGCGCAACAGTATCCACAAAACTACCAGTATTTGACGCCGCCGTCGCCGCATTCGGGCGCGGATGCGACGCCCCAACACATGGTGCAAACACCGGCTAACTTTCCGACGCCAAGTCCCGAAAGTGTGCAAACGTGGTCGCCCAACACACCAGAGTCGGATTGGTCGGAAAACATAACCAGTCCGAACTCGTATGCCGCCGGTGGACACCAAAGTAACAAAGGTGCCGAAGCGATTTATATTTAACAAAAAAAAAACATAGCGAAAAACTTTTTTTTTCTTTTATCGAATGAACGATATTACGAGTGAAATATTTTATTTTTAATCTATTAATTAACAATGTAATGACTGTTTCATATTGTTTTTAACTTTCTATTTACCTCCTTTTCAATATCAAACCAGTCTAGGTATTTTAATTGCGACTTTTCAAAAGTTTTATTTTAACTTATAAAACAATTATCTCAAACATTAAAATACCAGACACGATTTTATAGTCAAATATGAATTTGGTTAATTTTTTTAATTACTACTAAAGTTATGACTGTAATTTTAATGTTAGTGCCTACTATTTTACGAATCATATCTTTATTTTTTAAAGAAAAATTAAATAATTTATATCACTCCAATTATTTTCAAGGAGATTATTTATTTCATAATTATTTTTTTGCTGTAAAAAGTTGATGTATAATTGCCAATGAAATTCGAGAGTATGCATTTTTGGTGAATTTATTGCGATTTATACGTCAGCTTTAGATGATTCTATGTGCCTTGTTAAAGAAATGTAAGAAATTAAGCTTTTTGCGTAATTTTCTCGATGCCAGTGAAACTTTTTTTGTAACGCATACGTAAGTGCCTTCAAATGAAATGATCATTACATTTAAAAAAAAAATTAAGTGTTGTTGGAAAACAGTAAACTTTTTATTTCTTTAGCAACGTATAAAATTAGTTGATACTTTTGTAACAATTGTAAGTTGTTGAAATTGAGACGATGTCATGAATTAATGCACTGAGATCTATTCTTTCTATGAACCTTAATGTTTTTTAATAAAAATAAAATAAAATCAACCGTCACTTTTGAACGAAAAGAGAATAGTATTCGAAAATAATCGAAAAAAAAAATCTTAAATGATTTCCATTAGAACTACTTGCTGTAATATGTTTGAAATGTCTGCAATGTATACTTGAAAAGTTAAGCTAAATATTTTTAAATTAAAAAAATAATCTACGATATTTAACGATGTTAGAAGAAAATAAACATTTAACTAGTTAAGTTTTTCGTCTCAATTTCGATTATCGTTAAATTTCGATCATTGTAAAACTATTTTTCAGTCTATAGGACCACTTATTAAAATTAAGTGGCGAAAATATATGTTTCATCAACACTTTTCTAATGTTAGTTATTTTTATATTTTGTAAATATGACATTATTTGTATTAATGAGTATTACATTTAAGTTATTATTATTATTATAGTTCGTTAAAAATCTCAATGTTTATTCAGTTCATTTTACACAAAGTAAATAGGAATTAAGAATGAAAATTTGTAACCTGTGTTATTATAGTTTTTTTTTTCTTTGAGTAACATAAATAATTTTTAATTTTTTTTTAAAATTTGCATTTCTTAATGCAACTAAAAGTTTAGACAATCTCTTTTTCGTTTAAAAGGCCTAATACAGATGATTCCATTTCAATTATAAAATTGATATTTTCAAAGTATATTTGATTATTTTTTTTTGTACAATATATTTTTAATATTAATTAAATATTAATTGATAGACTCTGTGATTAAGATCATTAGATTTAAGTAGAGATGGACTTTATTTAAAATACTTATACAAAACCGTAATTTTCAAGCAAAAAAAAAAAATAGGTGAAAGATAACTATCTTTTTTTAACTGAATTGAAATATTTTTATTTTATTTATTTTTCATTTTTTTAAATAGTTCTCTTTCATGTATAAAAATAATATATTGAACACTTAATGTTAAACCGACCTGCAAAAAGCGCAAAGATTTCTTTCTTTTTTTTATATTGATTGAGAATTGACACCTCTTTTTTATTATTTTTAATATTTTAATATTGTAAAAAGTACTGAATTAATTAAGAATATTAAGGATTTAAATGATTTTAGTTGCTTTGTCAATAACAATAATACAAGATAGATCATCAAGTGCTTTATAATAAAATTTTTACTTTAGTAATTCCTAGATATTATTGATTGTATTATAAAACGAAGAAACTTTAATAAATAAAAATTTATAAGCAATTTGCAGTTTTTCTTTCATTCCTGCAGATTTACATCGATCAATTATTGATTACAGAAACAATGTTTGCATAATTGCTAATTAAGTTTTTAATGTTTGTTTAGGCAACCCGGTGATAAATATGCTCATATGGTTGCATATACGAATGCAAATATATTTATTGAAATCAAAAATCATTGGCCTCACCAAATTGTTGATTTCTTGCGAATAACTCCAAAGCAATTTTATTAATAATAATTATTTCTGCATAGGTAGAGGAAAACTTCATTTTTGGAATATTCAGGACCGGAAAAACGGAACGGGGAGAGTTGGTGGATCCTTGAAGAATCGAAGGAATATATAATAGTGTAATCAGTGATGTGCAATATAAAGTGATTAAGTGAATATATAAAGTGATTAAGTGAATAAAATGCAACAATAGCAGTGAAATATTTTGAGGACAATTGTCAATTTATTGCATATTTTATAGTTGAGAATTTTGATGTATTTTAGTTTGAAAACCTTAAATAATGAAATGTAAAAAATGAATCCTAAACACAAATCATTGTTAAATTGTTTTTCCACAATTGTACTATTTTGTATAGCATAATTGAAAATTAATAAATATTATATTATTTTCTTTGGAAACATCTTGTTTTATTTATTTGGGGTTCTTATTTTCAGATTATCCATTAAAGAAGTTTCACATTTGAAAGAAAACTGATAAGGACCTCGAAAATGTAAACATGTTTTTCGACCGATTTTCTGAATGCTTAAAATCTGAAATTCAAATTATACATCGAAAAAATTTTCTAATTTTAACAAATCTCATAAGAATTTTACTATTTTTATAAATGGTTTTGAATTTAAAGAAAATTGTCCAAGGGATTTTCTTCCAAACGATTTTCAATGAGTTTTCCCAAAATATTTATATACATAAAGTCACAATGACTGCTGTATGGTTTATCCGCAGAATTAATCGAAAAACATGATATCCTTTTCATGTCCTTAACCGTTTCTTTTCGATAGTAAGTGCTGTTATTGAAAGGTAAGGATGTACTGAAGTCAATAAATTTTGGCCATACTTAGAGACAAAAATTAATTCTCTTCATTGTTTCGAAACCAATGAATCGAAAAATTCGATTGAAGAATAAGGAAGCTAAATTATTTTTTCTTAATTACTGAAGAATATTATAATATAGTTCCTTGAAGGTACAATAAATATTAGTAGCATACAGTCATAACATTTAAATGTATTATAACAACTTTGAAAATGGAAGAAAAATGTGAAGGACCTTAAAACTTTACCATGTGGTTAGACAACTTTTCCGGGATTAACACGGAGCAGCTATAGTTCGAATATTTTCGGGATTTTCAAATTATTTCGATCGAAAAATTTTTTCATTTTGCTACAAATCTCATAAGAATTGTTCATATATAAGTTTTAACGTCATTTAAATATATCTTCTAATGGCCGAGACGTCTGGGTCGCCGTTCGATGTGGAGCAGAGGATCGCTGGTTCGGAACCCGAAGGGGGTAAGTGTTTTTTTCTTTAATATAATAATTAATTTCTATTCCTTACAGCTTATCCTGTCACTAATTAACATCAATAATTGTTTCCAGACATTGCATCATCGAAATATTCGATCGAACAATTCCAACCTTTCGGGGTTGGAAATGATCGATCGATCGATGATGCAATATATTTTTCATTTTATTTTTGCTGATTGGTATTGTGACGTCACTTAATTTCATATATATATGACGTCACACATACGTTGCCATTCAATGACGTCATTCCCGAAAAAAATCGAAAAATGAGCGAATTTTCGATTTTCGGGAAATAGGATTTGGGGAATGTCTTAGTTACGTCACGGGAGGCCTACAAAACATATCCTAAAGTCGATTTTTTTGGATTTTTTTCCCAAAAATTTTTCGGCCGAAATCCGAAAACCCCCTAAAATTGGCCAAAAATTACACTTTCTTGCACTTTTTTCAACTTTAACGTCAAATATTATGAAAACTATCGATCGTAGGTTAACGATGGTAGGTTCATTCGATAGCGCTTGAATTACTCTATCGATGGTGTAAATTTGGTCCCGGAAAACCTTAAGGAAAAAAACTTTTTTTTCAACTTTTCAGAAATTTCAAATCGTCGATGAAATGGTCGACGATTTTATAAATTTTTTTTTGTCGAATTTCTCGATGAAATTCGCACCATAGATGCATTATGATACGATCGTAGCTTATATATAAAAACATATCCACTTTTCGATGTTCTTAATGAAATTTTTCGATTTAACAAAGTTACATATTATGCATCATAATGCAATGCAAATGTAAATTGTTTTCTTGAAAAAAGGGATCAAGGACCTAAAAATTTTCCAATGTGGTTAGACAACTTTTCCGAACGTAACATGAAGAAGCAATGGTTCAAATTTTTCCGGAAAATTCCACGAAAATCGATCGATTGTAAAAAATTAATGTTACGTAATTTGATATTGCAGAATTATATACTATGCAAAATAATGCTATTCAAATACAAGTGTGTTTTTCTCGAAAAAAAGGACGAAGGACTTTAAAATGTTACAATGTCTTTAGTGAAATTTTCCGGGATTAACATGGAGCAGCTATGGTTAAAATATTTTTTGAAAATTCCAATTCCTTCGATCGAAAAAATTTTTAAGTTTCGATCAATGAAGAAATCTTTATATATGAATTTAAGCGATCAATAAATATATCTTCCAATGGCCGAATCGATAAGCGCACGGAATATGTTGTAAACGGAAAGACGATGGATCGAACCCCCGATAAGGTAAAAGATTTTTATATTTCTACTAACCAATTTCTAATTTCTATATATTCGTTACAGCTTAAATTACCACTTTCGATCGTTAATAATTATCTGAACGTTAGTTTCAGCCGAATAATTCGATTATCACTTCCAACCTTTCGGGGTTGAAAAGTGATCGATCGATTACGTAGATTTTTTTTCTTTTTGGTTCATATATGTATATGACGTCACACATACGTCACCATCCAATGACATCACCCAATGACGTCATTCCCGAAAAAAATCGAAAAATGAGCGAATTTTCGATTTTCGGGAAATAGGAATTTGGGAATGGCTTAGTTACGTCACGGGAGGCCTAAAAAATATATCCTAAAGTCGACTTTTTCCGTTTTTTTTTGGGAAAATTTTTTGGCCGAAATCCTGAAAAATCCTAAAAACAGGCCATTTTTGGCGTTTTTTTTCACTTTTTTCAACTTTAACGACGTTTTTAGCGTTAACTATCGATCGTACGCTAACGAGTGATAGCTCATTCGATAGCGCTTGAATTACTCTATCGTTGGTGTAAATTTGGTCCCGGAAAACCTTAAGGAAAAAAACTTTTTTTTTCAACTTTTCTGCAATTTCAAATCCTCGATGAAATGGTCGACGATTTTTTGAAATTTTTTTTTGTCGAATTTCTCGATGAAATTCACAGCATAGGTGCAAAATGTTACGATTTAAACGAATATATAAAAAGTTTTAAGCTATTCGATACCCGTCATCGAATTTTACGATAGTGAAATTTTTTATGAACTTCTATAATGCTTTACATATGTTACTTGTTTTATCGAAAAATTCGATGATGGGTATCGATAAGCTAAAAACTTTTTATATATTCGTTTCAATCGTAACGTTTTGCACCTATGCTGTGAATTTCATCGAGAAATTCGACAAAAAAAAATTTCAAAAAATCGTCGACCATTTCATCGAGGATTTGAAATTGCAGAAAAGTTGAAAAAAAAAGTTTTTTTCCTTAAGGTTTTCCGGGACCAAATTTACACCAACGATAGAGTAATTCAAGCGCTATCGAATGAGCTATCACTCGTTAGCGTACGATCGATAGTTAACGCTAAAAACGTCGTTAAAGTTGAAAAAAGTGAAAAAAACGCCCAAAATGGCCTGTTTTTGGGATTTTTCAGGATTTCGGCCAAAAAATTTTCCCAAAAAAAAACGGAAAAAGTCGACTTTAGGATATATTTTTTAGGCCTCCCGTGACGTAACTAAGCCATTCCCAAATTCCTATTTCCCGAAAATCGAAAATTCGCTCATTTTTCGATTTTTTTCGGGAATGACGTCATTGGGTGATGTCATTGGATGGTGACGTATGTGTGACGTCATATACATATATGAACCAAAAAGAAAAAAAATCTACGTAATCGATCGATCACTTTTCAACCCCGAAAGGTTGGAAGTGATAATCGAATTATTCGGCTGAAACTAACGTTCAGATAATTATTAACGATCGAAAGTGGTAATTTAAGCTGTAACGAATATATAGAAATTAGAAATTGGTTAGTAGAAATATAAAAATCTTTTACCTTATCGGGGGTTCGATCCATCGTCTTTCCGTTTACAACATATTCCGTGCGCTTATCGATTCGGCCATTGGAAGATATATTTATTGATCGCTTAAATTCATATATAAAGATTTCTTCATTGATCGAAACTTAAAAATTTTTTCGATCGAAGGAATTGGAATTTTCAAAAAATATTTTAACCATAGCTGCTCCATGTTAATCCCGGAAAATTTCACTAAAGACATTGTAACATTTTAAAGTCCTTCGTCCTTTTTTTCGAGAAAAACACACTTGTATTTGAATAGCATTATTTTGCATAGTATATAATTCTGCAATATCAAATTACGTAACATTAATTTTTTACAATCGATCGATTTTCGTGGAATTTTCCGGAAAAATTTGAACCATTGCTTCTTCATGTTACGTTCGGAAAAGTTGTCTAACCACATTGGAAAATTTTTAGGTCCTTGATCCCTTTTTTCAAGAAAACAATTTACATTTGCATTGCATTATGATGCATAATATGTAACTTTGTTAAATCGAAAAATTTCATTAAGAACATCGAAAAGTGGATATGTTTTTATATATAAGCTACGATCGTATCATAATGCATCTATGGTGCGAATTTCATCGAGAAATTCGACAAAAAAAAATTTATAAAATCGTCGACCATTTCATCGACGATTTGAAATTTCTGAAAAGTTGAAAAAAAAGTTTTTTTCCTTAAGGTTTTCCGGGACCAAATTTACACCATCGATAGAGTAATTCAAGTGCTATCGAATGAACCTACCATCGTTAACCTACGATCGATAGTTTTCATAATATTTGACGTTAAAGTTGAAAAAAGTGCAAGAAAGTGTCATTTTTGGCCAATTTTAGGGGGTTTTCGGATTTCGGCCAAAAAATTTTCTCAAAAAAAACGAAAAAAATCGAATTTAGGATATGTTTTTTAGGCCTCCCGTGACGTAACTAAGCCATTCCCAAAATCCTGATTCCCGAAAATCCAAAATTCGCTCATTTTTCAAATATTTTTGGGAATGACATCATTGGGTGATGTCATTGGATGGCGACGTATGTGTGACGTTGAATATAAGAAATTGAGTGACGTCACAAATCCAATGAGCAAAAATAAAATGAAAAATACATTGCATCATCGATCGATCGATCATTTCCAACCCCGAAAGGTTGGAATTGTTCGATCGAATATTTCGATGATGCAATGTCTGGAAACAATTATTAATGTTAATTAGTGACAGGATAAGCTGTAAGGAATAGAAATTAATTATTATATTAAAGAAAAAACACTTACCCCCTTCGGGTTCCGAACCAGCAATCCTCAGCTCCGGTGGCGGCGGCGACCTTAGCGATGCGGCTATCATATGATATATTTAAATGACGTTAAAACTTATATTTAAACAATTCTAATGAGATTTGTAGAAAAATTAAAACTTTTTTCGATCGAAATAATTAGAATTTCCCAACCATAGTCGAACCATTTTTCGATATTGACTTTTTTCGTAATATTCGATAACTTATCGAAAAACATAGCACGTACATTACATACTGTATTAATTTTATTATACCTACCTATATTATTATACCTTTTATCATACTTACCTTATTACTTATTATCTTAACTCTTATATCATATCCCTGAAAAATAAAATTCAAGAGGACAGGTGTGGGAAATCGAATTGAAACAATGTATTCTATTAAAATAAATTTATTGATGTTTAATATCAATTCAATAATATATACAATATTACAATAACAGTTTTGTGCATATTAACAATTGTTTGTATAAACTATGTAAAAGTATCAATTGTTATAATCTTATGGAAATTATTATTAAGTTAACAAGAAGCTTTTGAATTGTCTGATATTTTAATTATTTATTACTTTAATCACTTTATCACTTCACTTCACTGATTTATTGAAACAAAAAATAAATCACTAATTATTGTAGTAAATCCATTCTTCGTATTCTTCTCGGAAGATACCAATTGTGGAAATGATATCCTTGATGAATTTGATGGAAGATTCGGGAACGATCTGGATTCATTCCTCGAACGTCCATTTGGAAAAGATGAACAATTCAAATCCAATGAATAATTCTCTAATGTCTTCCAGTCAGCTTCCCCTGTAGGTAGTGAAAAATTCAATTAGAACAATATTTACAAGTCTCAACAACAATAGCACTTACTAAACATTAATCTGCCCTAAGGATGATCTTCAATTCCAACAAAATGACATTGCCCTCGATTTTCAAGTAAAAGGAATCTGTAAAATTGCATTGATATAAATTAATATAACAAATCATATGTCCTTTTTATAAGTTTAAAACTAGTGAACTAAAACTGCAGCCCAAATTCATAGATGAATATTTGGTTGCCTAGCCTCTACATTTTGTAAGAAAACGGATAATTACAAATATAGCTTCTCCTTATAAGGACATATTTATGAAACGGATTCATTAACAACACCCTCACGTGAGTAGGAATGTGAAAAAAAATTTGTCCTGTGTGCAAAAGGACACTCACAATAACGATTCAAAGTTTCAAAAAGGACCTTTTTCAATTGCTTAAAAAGGATATACGGAGTGGGTTTATTTGGTGAAATAAAGTAGAAAAGTTTACACCGAATCGTCCTTAACGTAACTGCGTAAAAGGAATTTTCATTTAGTGGCTAGATCCTTGGAAAATCAAAACGGGAAGTTAACGAGGTAAAAATGCATGCACCAATTTAGCCCTGAAATTTATCGTTTTCGAAGGATGGCTTTTCCTTATAAGGACATATTTATGAAACGGATTCATTAACAATACCCTCACGTGAGTAGGAATGTGAAAAAAATTTTGTCCTGTGTGCAAAAGGACACTCACAATATCGATTCAAAGTTTCAAAAAGGACCTTTTTCAATTGCTTAAAAAGGATATAAGGAGTGGGTTTATTCGGTGAAATTAAGCAGAAAATTTTACACCGAATCGTCCTTAACGTAACTGCGTAAAAGGAATTTTCATTTAGCGGCTAGATCCTTGGAAAATCAAAACGGGAAGTTAACGAGGTAAAAATGCATGCACCAATTTAGCCCTGAAATTTATCGTTTTCGAAGGATGGCTTTTCCTTATAAGGACATATTTATGAAACAAATTCATTAACAATACCCTCACGTGAGTAGGAATGTGAAAAAATTTTTGTCCTGTGTGCAAAAGGACACTCACAATATCGATTCAAAGTTTCAAAAAGGACCTTTTTCAATTGCTTAAAAAGGATATAAGGAGTGGGTTTATTCGGTGAAATTAAGCAGAAAATTTTACACCGAATCGTCCTTAACGTAACTGCGTAAAAGGAATTTTCATTTAGCGGCTAGATCCTTGGAAAATCAAAACGGGAAGTTAACGAGGTAAAAATGCATGCACCAATTTAGCCCTGAAATTTATCGTTTTCGAAGGATGGCTTTTCCTTATAAGGACATATTTATGAAACGGATTCATTAACAATACCCTCACGTGAGTAGGAATGTGAAAAATTTTTTGTCCTGTGTGCAAAAGGACACTCACAATATCGATTCAAAGTTTCAAAAAGGACCTTTTTCAATTGCTTAAAAAGGATATAAGGAGTGGGTTTATTCGGTGAAATTAAGCAGAAAATTTTACACCGAATCGTCCTTAACGTAACTGCGTAAAAGGAATTTTCATTTAGCGGCTAGATCCTTGGAAAATCAAAACGGGAAGTTAACGAGGTAAAAATGCATGCACCAATTTAGCCCTGAAATTTATCGTTTTCGAAGGATGGCTTTTCCTTATAAGGACATATTTATGAAACGGATTCATTAACAATACCCTCACGTGAGTAGGAATGTGAAAAAAATTTTGTCCTGTGTGCAAAAGGACACTCACAATATCGATTCAAAGTTTCAAAAAGGACCTTTTTCAATTGCTTAAAAAGGATATAAGGAGTGGGTTTATTCGGTGAAATTAAGCAGAAAATTTTACACCGAATCGTCCTTAACGTAACTGCGTAAAAGGAATTTTCATTTAGCGGCTAGATCCTTGTAAAATCAAAACGGGAAGTTAACGAGGTAAAAATGCATGCACCAATTTAGCCCTGAAATTTATCGTTTTCGAAGGATGGCTTTTCCTTATAAGGACATATTTATGAAACGGATTCATTAACAATACCCTCACGTGAGTAGGAATGTGAAAAAATTTTTGTCCTGTGTGCAAAAGGACACTCACAATATCGATTCAAAGTTTCAAAAAGGACCTTTTTCAATTGCTTAAAAAGGATATAAGGAGTGGGTTTATTCAGTGAAATTAAGCAGAAAATTTTACACCGAATCGTCCTTAACGTAACTGCGTAAAAGGAATTTTCATTTAGCGGCTAGATCCTTGTAAAATCAAAACGGGAAGTTAACGAGGTAAAAATGCATGCACCAATTTAGCCCTGAAATTTATCGTTTTCGAAGGATGGCTTTTCCTTATAAGGACATATTTATGAAACGGATTCATTAACAATACCCTCACGTGAGTAGGAATGTGAAAAAAATTTTGTCCTGTGTGCAAAAGGACACTCACAATATCGATTCAAAGTTTCAAAAAGGACCTTTTTCAATTGCTTAAAAAGGATATAAGGAGTGGGTTTATTCGGTGAAATTAAGCAGAAAATTTTACACCGAATCGTCCTTAACGTAACTGCGTAAAAGGAATTTTCATTTAGCGGCTAGATCCTTGGAAAATCAAAACGGGAAGTTAACGAGGTAAAAATGCATGCACCAATTTAGCCCTGAAATTTATCGTTTTCGAAGGATGGCTTTTCCTTATAAGGACATATTTATGAAACGGATTCATTAACAATACCCTCACGTGAGTAGGAATGTGAAAAAATTTTTGTCCTGTGTGCAAAAGGACACTCACAATATCGATTCAAAGTTTCAAAAAGGACCTTTTTCAATTGCTTAAAAAGGATATAAGGAGTGGGTTTATTCGGTGAAATTAAGCAGAAAATTTTACACCGAATCGTCCTTAACGTAACTGCGTAAAAGGAATTTTCATTTAGCGGCTAGATCCTTGGAAAATCAAAACGGGAAGTTAACGAGGTAAAAATGCATGCACCAATTTAGCCCTGAAATTTATCGTTTTCGAAGGATGGCTTTTCCTTATAAGGACATATTTATGAAACAAATTCATTAACAATACCCTCACGTGAGTAGGAATGTGAAAAAATTTTTGTCCTGTGTGCAAAAGGACACTCACAATATCGATTCAAAGTTTCAAAAAGGACCTTTTTCAATTGCTTAAAAAGGATATAAGGAGTGGGTTTATTCGGTGAAATTAAGCAGAAAATTTTACACCGAATCGTCCTTAACGTAACTGCGTAAAAGGAATTTTCATTTAGCGGCTAGATCCTAGGAAAATCAAAACGGGAAGTTAACGAGGTAAAAATGCATGCACAAATTTAGCCCTGAAATTTATCGTTTTCGAAGGATGGCTTTTCCTTATAAGGACATATTTATGAAACGGATTCATTAACAATACCCTCACGTGAGTAGGAATGTGAAAAAATTTTTGTCCTGTGTGCAAAAGGACACTCACAATATCGATTCAAAGTTTCAAAAAGGACCTTTTTCAATTGCTTAAAAAGGATATAAGGAGTGGGTTTATTCGGAGAAATTAAGCAGAAAATTTTACACCGAATCGTCCTTAACGTAACTGCGTAAAAGGAATTTTCATTTAGCGGCTAGATCCTTGGAAAATCAAAACGGGAAGTTAACGAGGTAAAAATGCATGCACCAATTTAGCCCTGAAATTTATCGTTTTCGAAGGATGGCTTTTCCTTATAAGGACATATTTATGAAACGGATTCATTAACAATACCCTCACGTGAGTAGGAATGTGAAAAAATTTTTGTCCTGTGTGCAAAAGGACACTCACAATATCGATTCAAAGTTTCAAAAAGGACCTTTTTCAATTGCTTAAAAAGGATATAAGGAGTGGGTTTATTCGGTGAAATTAAGCAGAAAATTTTACACCGAATCGTCCTTAACGTAACTGCGTAAAAGGAATTTTCATTTAGCGGCTAGATCCTAGGAAAATCAAAACGGGAAGTTAACGAGGTAAAAATGCATGCACAAATTTAGCCCTGAAATTTATCGTTTTCGAAGGATGGCTTTTCCTTATAAGGACATATTTATGAAACGGATTCATTAACAATACCCTCACGTGAGTAGGAATGTGAAAAAATTTTTGTCCTGTGTGCAAAAGGACACTCACAATATCGATTCAAAGTTTCAAAAAGGACCTTTTTCAATTGCTTAAAAAGGATATAAGGAGTGGGTTTATTCGGAGAAATTAAGCAGAAAATTTTACACCGAATCGTCCTTAACGTAACTGCGTAAAAGGAATTTTCATTTAGCGGCTAGATCCTTGGAAAATCAAAACGGGAAGTTAACGAGGTAAAAATTCATGCACCAATTTAGCCCTGAAATTTATCGTTTTCGAAGGATGGCTTTTCCTTATAAGGACATATTTATGAAACGGATTCAATAACAATACCCTCACGTGAGTAGGAATGTGAAAAAATTTTTGTCCTGTGTGCAAAAGGACACTCACAATATCGATTCAAAGTTTCAAAAAGGACCTTTTTCAATTGCTTAAAAAGGATATAAGGAGTGGGTTTATTCGGTGAAATTAAGCAGAAAATTTTACACCGAATCGTCCTTAACGTAACTGCGTAAAAGGAATTTTCATTTAGCGGCTAGATCCTTGGAAAATCAAAACGGGAAGTTAACGAGGTAAAAATGCATGCACCAATTTAGCCCTGAAATTTATCGTTTTCGAAGGATGGCTTTTCCTTATAAGGACATATTTATGAAACAAATTCATTAACAATACCCTCACGTGAGTAGGAATGTGAAAAAATTTTTGTCCTGTGTGCAAAAGGACACTCACAATATCGATTCAAAGTTTCAAAAAGGACCTTTTTCAATTGCTTAAAAAGGATATAAGGAGTGGGTTTATTCGGTGAAATTAAGCAGAAAATTTTACACCGAATCGTCCTTAACGTAACTGCGTAAAAGGAATTTTCATTTAGCGGCTAGATCCTTGGAAAATCAAAACGGGAAGTTAACGAGGTAAAAATGCATGCACCAATTTAGCCCTGAAATTTATCGTTTTCGAAGGATGGCTTTTCCTTATAAGGACATATTTATGAAACAAATTCATTAACAATACCCTCACGTGAGTAGGAATGTGAAAAAATTTTTGTCCTGTGTGCAAAAGGACACTCACAATATCGATTCAAAGTTTCAAAAAGGACCTTTTTCAATTGCTTAAAAAGGATATAAGGAGTGGGTTTATTCGGTGAAATTAAGCAGAAAATTTTACACCGAATCGTCCTTAACGTAACTGCGTAAAAGGAATTTTCATTTAGCGGCTAGATCCTAGGAAAATCAAAACGGGAAGTTAACGAGGTAAAAATGCATGCACAAATTTAGCCCTGAAATTTATCGTTTTCGAAGGATGGCTTTTCCTTATAAGGACATATTTATGAAACGGATTCATTAACAATACCCTCACGTGAGTAGGAATGTGAAAAAATTTTTGTCCTGTGTGCAAAAGGACACTCACAATATCGATTCAAAGTTTCAAAAAGGACCTTTTTCAATTGCTTAAAAAGGATATAAGGAGTGGGTTTATTCGGAGAAATTAAGCAGAAAATTTTACACCGAATCGTCCTTAACGTAACTGCGTAAAAGGAATTTTCATTTAGCGGCTAGATCCTTGGAAAATCAAAACGGGAAGTTAACGAGGTAAAAATGCATGCACCAATTTAGCCCTGAAATTTATCGTTTTCGAAGGATGGCTTTTCCTTATAAGGACATATTTATGAAACAAATTCATTAACAATACCCTCACGTGAGTAGGAATGTGAAAAAATTTTTGTCCTGTGTGCAAAAGGACACTCACAATATCGATTCAAAGTTTCAAAAAGGACCTTTTTCAATTGCTTAAAAAGGATATAAGGAGTGGGTTTATTCGGTGAAATTAAGCAGAAAATTTTACACCGAATCGTCCTTAACGTAACTGCGTAAAAGGAATTTTCATTTAGCGGCTAGATCCTAGGAAAATCAAAACGGGAAGTTAACGAGGTAAAAATGCATGCACAAATTTAGCCCTGAAATTTATCGTTTTCGAAGGATGGCTTTTCCTTATAAGGACATATTTATGAAACGGATTCATTAACAATACCCTCACGTGAGTAGGAATGTGAAAAAATTTTTGTCCTGTGTGCAAAAGGACACTCACAATATCGATTCAAAGTTTCAAAAAGGACCTTTTTCAATTGCTTAAAAAGGATATAAGGAGTGGGTTTATTCGGAGAAATTAAGCAGAAAATTTTACACCGAATCGTCCTTAACGTAACTGCGTAAAAGGAATTTTCATTTAGCGGCTAGATCCTTGGAAAATCAAAACGGGAAGTTAACGAGGTAAAAATGCATGCACCAATTTAGCCCTGAAATTTATCGTTTTCGAAGGATGGCTTTTCCTTATAAGGACATATTTATGAAACGGATTCAATAACAATACCCTCACGTGAGTAGGAATGTGAAAAAATTTTTGTCCTGTGTGCAAAAGGACACTCACAATATCGATTCAAAGTTTCAAAAAGGACCTTTTTCAATTGCTTAAAAAGGATATAAGGAGTGGGTTTATTCGGTGAAATTAAGCAGAAAATTTTACACCGAATCGTCCTTAACGTAACTGCGTAAAAGGAATTTTCATTTAGCGGCTAGATCCTTGGAAAATCAAAACGGGAAGTTAACGAGGTAAAAATGCATGCACCAATTTAGCCCTGAAATTTATCGTTTTCGAAGGATGGCTTTTCCTTATAAGGACATATTTATGAAACAAATTCATTAACAATACCCTCACGTGAGTAGGAATGTGAAAAAATTTTTGTCCTGTGTGCAAAAGGACACTCACAATATCGATTCAAAGTTTCAAAAAGGACCTTTTTCAATTGCTTAAAAAGGATATAAGGAGTGGGTTTATTCGGTGAAATTAAGCAGAAAATTTTACACCGAATCGTCCTTAACGTAACTGCGTAAAAGGAATTTTCATTTAGCGGCTAGATCCTTGGAAAATCAAAACGGGAAGTTAACGAGGTAAAAATGCATGCACCAATTTAGCCCTGAAATTTATCGTTTTCGAAGGATGGCTTTTCCTTATAAGGACATATTTATGAAACAAATTCATTAACAATACCCTCACGTGAGTAGGAATGTGAAAAATTTTTTGTCCTGTGTGCAAAAGGACACTCACAATATCGATTCAAAGTTTCAAAAAGGACCTTTTTCAATTGCTTAAAAAGGATATAAGGAGTGGGTTTATTCGGTGAAATTAAGCAGAAAATTTTACACCGAATCGTCCTTAACGTAACTGCGTAAAAGGAATTTTCATTTAGCGGCTAGATCCTAGGAAAATCAAAACGGGAAGTTAACGAGGTAAAAATGCATGCACAAATTTAGCCCTGAAATTTATCGTTTTCGAAGGATGGCTTTTCCTTATAAGGACATATTTATGAAACAAATTCATTAACAATACCCTCACGTGAGTAGGAATGTGAAAAAATTTTTGTCCTGTGTGCAAAAGGACACTCACAATATCGATTCAAAGTTTCAAAAAGGACCTTTTTCAATTGCTTAAAAAGGATATAAGGAGTGGGTTTATTCGGTGAAATTAAGCAGAAAATTTTACACCGAATCGTCCTTAACGTAACTGCGTAAAAGGAATTTTCATTTAGCGGCTAGATCCTTGGAAAATCAAAACGGGAAGTTAACGAGGTAAAAATGCATGCACCAATTTAGCCCTGAAATTTATCGTTTTCGAAGGATGGCTTTTCCTTATAAGGACATATTTATGAAACGGATTCATTAACAATACCCTCACGTGAGTAGGAATGTGAAAAAAATTTTGTCCTGTGTGCAAAAGGACACTCACAATATCGATTCAAAGTTTCAAAAAGGACCTTTTTCAATTGCTTAAAAAGGATATAAGGAGTGGGTTTATTCGGTGAAATTAAGCAGAAAATTTTACACCGAATCGTCCTTAACGTAACTGCGTAAAAGGAATTTTCATTTAGCGGCTAGATCCTTGGAAAATCAAAACGGGAAGTTAACGAGGTAAAAATGCATGCACCAATTTAGCCCTGAAATTTATCGTTTTCGAAGGATGGCTTTTCCTTATAAGGACATATTTATGAAACGGATTCATTAACAATACCCTCACGTGAGTAGGAATGTGAAAAAATTTTTGTCCTGTGTGCAAAAGGACACTCACAATATCGATTCAAAGTTTCAAAAAGGACCTTTTTCAATTGCTTAAAAAGGATATAAGGAGTGGGTTTATTCGGTGAAATTAAGCAGAAAATTTTACACCGAATCGTCCTTAACGTAACTGCGTAAAAGGAATTTTCATTTAGCGGCTAGATCCTTGGAAAATCAAAACGGGAAGTTAACGAGGTAAAAATGCATGCACCAATTTAGCCCTGAAATTTATCGTTTTCGAAGGATGGCTTTTCCTTATAAGGACATATTTATGAAACGGATTCATTAACAATACCCTCACGTGAGTAGGAATGTGAAAAATTTTTTGTCCTGTGTGCAAAAGGACACTCACAATATCGATTCAAAGTTTCAAAAAGGACCTTTTTCAATTGCTTAAAAAGGATATAAGGAGTGGGTTTATTCGGTGAAATTAAGCAGAAAATTTTACACCGAATCGTCCTTAACGTAACTGCGTAAAAGGAATTTTCATTTAGCGGCTAGATCCTTGGAAAATCAAAACGGGAAGTTAACGAGGTAAAAATGCATGCACCAATTTAGCCCTGAAATTTATCGTTTTCGAAGGATGGCTTTTCCTTATAAGGACATATTTATGAAACGGATTCATTAACAATACCCTCACGTGAGTAGGAATGTGAAAAAATTTTTGTCCTGTGTGCAAAAGGACACTCACAATATCGATTCAAAGTTTCAAAAAGGACCTTTTTCAATTGCTTAAAAAGGATATAAGGAGTGGGTTTATTCGGTGAAATTAAGCAGAAAATTTTACACCGAATCGTCCTTAACGTAACTGCGTAAAAGGAATTTTCATTTAGCGGCTAGATCCTTGGAAAATCAAAACGGGAAGTTAACGAGGTAAAAATGCATGCACCAATTTAGCCCTGAAATTTATCGTTTTCGAAGGATGGCTTTTCCTTATAAGGACATATTTATGAAACGGATTCATTAACAATACCCTCACGTGAGTAGGAATGTGAAAAAATTTTTGTCCTGTGTGCAAAAGGACACTCACAATATCGATTCAATATTTCAAAAAGGACCTTTTTCAATTGCTTAAAAAGGATATAAGGAGTGGGTTTATTCGGTGAAATTAAGCAGAAAATTTTACACCGAATCGTCCTTAACGTAACTGCGTAAAAGGAATTTTCATTTAGCGGCTAGATCCTTGGAAAATCAAAACGGGAAGTTAACGAGGTAAAAATGCATGCACCAATTTAGCCCTGAAATTTATCGTTTTCGAAGGATGGCTTTTCCTTATAAGGACATATTTATGAAACGGATTCATTAACAATACCCTCACGTGAGTAGGAATGTGAAAAAATTTTTGTCCTGTGTGCAAAAGGACACTCACAATATCGATTCAAAGTTTCAAAAAGGACCTTTTTCAATTGCTTAAAAAGGATATAAGGAGTGGGTTTATTCGGTGAAATTAAGCAGAAAATTTTACACCGAATCGTCCTTAACGTAACTGCGTAAAAGGAATTTTCATTTAGCGGCTAGATCCTTGGAAAATCAAAACGGGAAGTTAACGAGGTAAAAATGCATGCACCAATTTAGCCCTGAAATTTATCGTTTTCGAAGGATGGCTTTTCCTTATAAGGACATATTTATGAAACGGATTCATTAACAATACCCTCACGTGAGTAGGAATGTGAAAAAAATTTTGTCCTGTGTGCAAAAGGACACTCACAATATCGATTCAAAGTTTCAAAAAGGACCTTTTTCAATTGCTTAAAAAGGATATAAGGAGTGGGTTTATTCGGTGAAATTAAGCAGAAAATTTTACACCGAATCGTCCTTAACGTAACTGCGTAAAAGGAATTTTCATTTAGCGGCTAGATCCTTGGAAAATCAAAACGGGAAGTTAACGAGGTAAAAATGCATGCACCAATTTAGCCCTGAAATTTATCGTTTTCGAAGGATGGCTTTTCCTTATAAGGACATATTTATGAAACGGATTCATTAACAATACCCTCACGTGAGTAGGAATGTGAAAAAATTTTTGTCCTGTGTGCAAAAGGACACTCACAATATCGATTCAAAGTTTCAAAAAGGACCTTTTTCAATTGCTTAAAAAGGATATAAGGAGTGGGTTTATTCGGTGAAATTAAGCAGAAAATTTTACACCGAATCGTCCTTAACGTAACTGCGTAAAAGGAATTTTCATTTAGCGGCTAGATCCTTGGAAAATCAAAACGGGAAGTTAACGAGGTAAAAATGCATGCACCAATTTAGCCCTGAAATTTATCGTTTTCGAAGGATGGCTTTTCCTTATAAGGACATATTTATGAAACGGATTCATTAACAATACCCTCACGTGAGTAGGAATGTGAAAAAAATTTTGTCCTGTGTGCAAAAGGACACTCACAATATCGATTCAAAGTTTCAAAAAGGACCTTTTTCAATTGCTTAAAAAGGATATAAGGAGTGGGTTTATTCGGTGAAATTAAGCAGAAAATTTTACACCGAATCGTCCTTAACGTAACTGCGTAAAAGGAATTTTCATTTAGCGGCTAGATCCTTGGAAAATCAAAACGGGAAGTTAACGAGGTAAAAATGCATGCACCAATTTAGCCCTGAAATTTATCGTTTTCGAAGGATGGCTTTTCCTTATAAGGACATATTTATGAAACGGATTCATTAACAATACCCTCACGTGAGTAGGAATGTGAAAAAATTTTTGTCCTGTGTGCAAAAGGACACTCACAATATCGATTCAAAGTTTCAAAAAGGACCTTTTTCAATTGCTTAAAAAGGATATAAGGAGTGGGTTTATTCGGTGAAATTAAGCAGAAAATTTTACACCGAATCGTCCTTAACGTAACTGCGTAAAAGGAATTTTCATTTAGCGGCTAGATCCTTGGAAAATCAAAACGGGAAGTTAACGAGGTAAAAATGCATGCACCAATTTAGCCCTGAAATTTATCGTTTTCGAAGGATGGCTTTTCCTTATAAGGACATATTTATGAAACGGATTCATTAACAATACCCTCACGTGAGTAGGAATGTGAAAAATTTTTTGTCCTGTGTGCAAAAGGACACTCACAATATCGATTCAAAGTTTCAAAAAGGACCTTTTTCAATTGCTTAAAAAGGATATAAGGAGTGGGTTTATTCGGTGAAATTAAGCAGAAAATTTTACACCGAATCGTCCTTAACGTAACTGCGTAAAAGGAATTTTCATTTAGCGGCTAGATCCTTGGAAAATCAAAACGGGAAGTTAACGAGGTAAAAATGCATGCACCAATTTAGCCCTGAAATTTATCGTTTTCGAAGGATGGCTTTTCCTTATAAGGACATATTTATGAAACGGATTCATTAACAATACCCTCACGTGAGTAGGAATGTGAAAAAATTTTTGTCCTGTGTGCAAAAGGACACTCACAATATCGATTCAAAGTTTCAAAAAGGACCTTTTTCAATTGCTTAAAAAGGATATAAGGAGTGGGTTTATTCGGTGAAATTAAGCAGAAAATTTTACACCGAATCGTCCTTAACGTAACTGCGTAAAAGGAATTTTCATTTAGCGGCTAGATCCTTGGAAAATCAAAACGGGAAGTTAACGAGGTAAAAATGCATGCACCAATTTAGCCCTGAAATTTATCGTTTTCGAAGGATGGCTTTTCCTTATAAGGACATATTTATGAAACGGATTCATTAACAATACCCTCACGTGAGTAGGAATGTGAAAAATTTTTTGTCCTGTGTGCAAAAGGACACTCACAATATCGATTCAAAGTTTCAAAAAGGACCTTTTTCAATTGCTTAAAAAGGATATAAGGAGTGGGTTTATTCGGTGAAATTAAGCAGAAAATTTTACACCGAATCGTCCTTAACGTAACTGCGTAAAAGGAATTTTCATTTAGCGGCTAGATCCTTGGAAAATCAAAACGGGAAGTTAACGAGGTAAAAATGCATGCACCAATTTAGCCCTGAAATTTATCGTTTTCGAAGGATGGCTTTTCCTTATAAGGACATATTTATGAAACGGATTCATTAACAATACCCTCACGTGAGTAGGAATGTGAAAAAATTTTTGTCCTGTGTGCAAAAGGACACTCACAATATCGATTCAAAGTTTCAAAAAGGACCTTTTTCAATTGCTTAAAAAGGATATAAGGAGTGGGTTTATTCGGTGAAATTAAGCAGAAAATTTTACACCGAATCGTCCTTAACGTAACTGCGTAAAAGGAATTTTCATTTAGCGGCTAGATCCTTGGAAAATCAAAACGGGAAGTTAACGAGGTAAAAATGCATGCACCAATTTAGCCCTGAAATTTATCGTTTTCGAAGGATGGCTTTTCCTTATAAGGACATATTTATGAAACGGATTCATTAACAATACCCTCACGTGAGTAGGAATGTGAAAAAATTTTTGTCCTGTGTGCAAAAGGACACTCACAATATCGATTCAAAGTTTCAAAAAGGACCTTTTTCAATTGCTTAAAAAGGATATAAGGAGTGGGTTTATTCGGTGAAATTAAGCAGAAAATTTTACACCGAATCGTCCTTAACGTAACTGCGTAAAAGGAATTTTCATTTAGCGGCTAGATCCTTGGAAAATCAAAACGGGAAGTTAACGAGGTAAAAATGCATGCACCAATTTAGCCCTGAAATTTATCGTTTTCGAAGGATGGCTTTTCCTTATAAGGACATATTTATGAAACGGATTCATTAACAATACCCTCACGTGAGTAGGAATGTGAAAAAATTTTTGTCCTGTGTGCAAAAGGACACTCACAATATCGATTCAAAGTTTCAAAAAGGACCTTTTTCAATTGCTTAAAAAGGATATAAGGAGTGGGTTTATTCGGTGAAATTAAGCAGAAAATTTTACACCGAATCGTCCTTAACGTAACTGCGTAAAAGGAATTTTCATTTAGCGGCTAGATCCTTGGAAAATCAAAACGGGAAGTTAACGAGGTAAAAATGCATGCACCAATTTAGCCCTGAAATTTATCGTTTTCGAAGGATGGCTTTTCCTTATAAGGACATATTTATGAAACGGATTCATTAACAATACCCTCACGTGAGTAGGAATGTGAAAAAATTTTTGTCCTGTGTGCAAAAGGACACTCACAATATCGATTCAAAGTTTCAAAAAGGACCTTTTTCAATTGCTTAAAAAGGATATAAGGAGTGGGTTTATTCGGTGAAATTAAGCAGAAAATTTTACACCGAATCGTCCTTAACGTAACTGCGTAAAAGGAATTTTCATTTAGCGGCTAGATCCTTGGAAAATCAAAACGGGAAGTTAACGAGGTAAAAATGCATGCACCAATTTAGCCCTGAAATTTATCGTTTTCGAAGGATGGCTTTTCCTTATAAGGACATATTTATGAAACGGATTCATTAACAATACCCTCACGTGAGTAGGAATGTGAAAAAATTTTTGTCCTGTGTGCAAAAGGACACTCACAATATCGATTCAATATTTCAAAAAGGACCTTTTTCAATTGCTTAAAAAGGATATAAGGAGTGGGTTAATTCGGTGAAATTAAGCAGAAAATTTTACACCGAATCGTCCTTAACGTAACTGCGTAAAAGGAATTTTCATTTAGCGGCTAGATCCTTGGAAAATCAAAACGGGAAGTTAACGAGGTAAAAATGCATGCACCAATTTAGCCCTGAAATTTATCGTTTTCGAAGGATGGCTTTTCCTTATAAGGACATATTTATGAAACGGATTCATTAACAATACCCTCACGTGAGTAGGAATGTGAAAAAATTTTTGTCCTGTGTGCAAAAGGACACTCACAATATCGATTCAAAGTTTCAAAAAGGACCTTTTTCAATTGCTTAAAAAGGATATAAGGAGTGGGTTTATTCGGTGAAATTAAGCAGAAAATTTTACACCGAATCGTCCTTAACGTAACTGCGTAAAAGGAATTTTCATTTAGCGGCTAGATCCTTGGAAAATCAAAACGGGAAGTTAACGAGGTAAAAATGCATGCACCAATTTAGCCCTGAAATTTATCGTTTTCGAAGGATGGCTTTTCCTTATAAGGACATATTTATGAAACGGATTCATTAACAATACCCTCACGTGAGTAGGAATGTGAAAAAATTTTTGTCCTGTGTGCAAAAGGACACTCACAATATCGATTCAATATTTCAAAAAGGACCTTTTTCAATTGCTTAAAAAGGATATAAGGAGTGGGTTTATTCGGTGAAATTAAGCAGAAAATTTTACACCGAATCGTCCTTAACGTAACTGCGTAAAAGGAATTTTCATTTAGCGGCTAGATCCTTGGAAAATCAAAACGGGAAGTTAACGAGGTAAAAATGCATGCACCAATTTAGCCCTGAAATTTATCGTTTTCGAAGGAATGCTTTTCCTTATAAGGACGTATTTATGAAACGGATTCATTAACAATACCTTCACGTGAGTAGGAATGTGAAAAAATTTTTGTCCTGTGTGCAAAAGGACACTCACAATATCGATTCAAAGTTTCAAAAAGGACCTTTTTCAATTGCTTAAAAAGGATATAAGGAGTGGGTTTATTCGGTGAAATTAAGCAGAAAATTTTACACCGAATCGTCCTTAACGTAACTGCGTAAAAGGAATTTTCATTTAGCGGCTAGATCCTTGGAAAATCAAAACGGGAAGTTAACGAGGTAAAAATGCATGCACCAATTTAGCCCTGAAATTTATCGTTTTCGAAGGATGGCTTTTCCTTATAAGGACATATTTATGAAACGGATTCATTAACAATACCCTCACGTGAGTAGGAATGTGAAAAAATTTTTGTCCTGTGTGCAAAAGGACACTCACAATATCGATTCAAAGTTTCAAAAAGGACCTTTTTCAATTGCTTAAAAAGGATATAAGGAGTGGGTTTATTCGGTGAAATTAAGCAGAAAATTTTACACCGAATCGTCCTTAACGTAACTGCGTAAAAGGAATTTTCATTTAGCGGCTAGATCCTTGGAAAATCAAAACGGGAAGTTAACGAGGTAAAAATGCATGCACCAATTTAGCCCTGAAATTTATCGTTTTCGAAGGATGGCTTTTCCTTATAAGGACATATTTATGAAACGGATTCATTAACAATACCCTCACGTGAGTAGGAATGTGAAAAAATTTTTGTCCTGTGTGCAAAAGGACACTCACAATATCGATTCAAAGTTTCAAAAAGGACCTTTTTCAATTGCTTAAAAAGGATATAAGGAGTGGGTTTATTCGGTGAAATTAAGCAGAAAATTTTACACCGAATCGTCCTTAACGTAACTGCGTAAAAGGAATTTTCATTTAGCGGCTAGATCCTTGGAAAATCAAAACGGGAAGTTAACGAGGTAAAAATGCATGCACCAATTTAGCCCTGAAATTTATCGTTTTCGAAGGATGGCTTTTCCTTATAAGGACATATTTATGAAACGGATTCATTAACAATACCCTCACGTGAGTAGGAATGTGAAAAAATTTTTGTCCTGTGTGCAAAAGGACACTCACAATATCGATTCAATATTTCAAAAAGGACCTTTTTCAATTGCTTAAAAAGGATATAAGGAGTGGGTTTATTCGGTGAAATTAAGCAGAAAATTTTACACCGAATCGTCCTTAACGTAACTGCGTAAAAGGAATTTTCATTTAGCGGCTAGATCCTTGGAAAATCAAAACGGGAAGTTAACGAGGTAAAAATGCATGCACCAATTTAGCCCTGAAATTTATCGTTTTCGAAGGAATGCTTTTCCTTATAAGGACGTATTTATGAAACGGATTCATTAACAATACCTTCACGTGAGTAGGAATGTGAAAAAATTTTTGTCCTGTGTGCAAAAGGACACTCACAATATCGATTCAAAGTTTCAAAAAGGACCTTTTTCAATTGCTTAAAAAGGATATAAGGAGTGGGTTTATTCGGTGAAATTAAGCAGAAAATTTTACACCGAATCGTCCTTAACGTAACTGCGTAAAAGGAATTTTCATTTAGCGGCTAGATCCTTGGAAAATCAAAACGGGAAGTTAACGAGGTAAAAATGCATGCACCAATTTAGCCCTGAAATTTATCGTTTTCGAAGGATGGCTTTTCCTTATAAGGACATATTTATGAAACGGATTCATTAACAATACCCTCACGTGAGTAGGAATGTGAAAAAATTTTTGTCCTGTGTGCAAAAGGACACTCACAATATCGATTCAAAGTTTCAAAAAGGACCTTTTTCAATTGCTTAAAAAGGATATAAGGAGTGGGTTTATTCGGTGAAATTAAGCAGAAAATTTTACACCGAATCGTCCTTAACGTAACTGCGTAAAAGGAATTTTCATTTAGCGGCTAGATCCTTGGAAAATCAAAACGGGAAGTTAACGAGGTAAAAATGCATGCACCAATTTAGCCCTGAAATTTATCGTTTTCGAAGGATGGCTTTTCCTTATAAGGACATATTTATGAAACGGATTCATTAACAATACCCTCACGTGAGTAGGAATGTGAAAAAATTTTTGTCCTGTGTGCAAAAGGACACTCACAATATCGATTCAATATTTCAAAAAGGACCTTTTTCAATTGCTTAAAAAGGATATAAGGAGTGGGTTTATTCGGTGAAATTAAGCAGAAAATTTTACACCGAATCGTCCTTAACGTAACTGCGTAAAAGGAATTTTCATTTAGCGGCTAGATCCTTGGAAAATCAAAACGGGAAGTTAACGAGGTAAAAATGCATGCACCAATTTAGCCCTGAAATTTATCGTTTTCGAAGGATGGCTTTTCCTTATAAGGACATATTTATGAAACGGATTCATTAACAATACCCTCACGTGAGTAGGAATGTGAAAAAATTTTTGTCCTGTGTGCAAAAGGACACTCACAATATCGATTCAAAGTTTCAAAAAGGACCTTTTTCAATTGCTTAAAAAGGATATAAGGAGTGGGTTTATTCGGTGAAATTAAGCAGAAAATTTTACACCGAATCGTCCTTAACGTAACTGCGTAAAAGGAATTTTCATTTAGCGGCTAGATCCTTGGAAAATCAAAACGGGAAGTTAACGAGGTAAAAATGCATGCACCAATTTAGCCCTGAAATTTATCGTTTTCGAAGGATGGCTTTTCCTTATAAGGACATATTTATGAAACGGATTCATTAACAATACCCTCACGTGAGTAGGAATGTGAAAAAATTTTTGTCCTGTGTGCAAAAGGACACTCACAATATCGATTCAATATTTCAAAAAGGACCTTTTTCAATTGCTTAAAAAGGATATAAGGAGTGGGTTTATTCGGTGAAATTAAGCAGAAAATTTTACACCGAATCGTCCTTAACGTAACTGCGTAAAAGGAATTTTCATTTAGCGGCTAGATCCTTGGAAAATCAAAACGGGAAGTTAACGAGGTAAAAATGCATGCACCAATTTAGCCCTGAAATTTATCGTTTTCGAAGGATGGCTTTTCCTTATAAGGACATATTTATGAAACGGATTCATTAACAATACCCTCACGTGAGTAGGAATGTGAAAAAATTTTTGTCCTGTGTGCAAAAGGACACTCACAATATCGATTCAAAGTTTCAAAAAGGACCTTTTTCAATTGCTTAAAAAGGATATAAGGAGTGGGTTTATTCGGTGAAATTAAGCAGAAAATTTTACACCGAATCGTCCATAACGTAACTGCGTAAAAGGAATTTTCATTTAGCGGCTATATCCTTGGAAAATCAAAACGGGAAGTTAACGAGGTAAAAATGCATGCACCAATTTAGCCCTGAAATTTATCGTTTTCGAAGGATGGCTTTTCCTTATAAGGACATATTTATGAAACGGATTCATTAACAATACCCTCACGTGAGTAGGAATGTGAAAAAATTTTTGTCCTGTGTGCAAAAGGACACTCACAATATCGATTCAAAGTTTCAAAAAGGACCTTTTTCAATTGCTTAAAAAGGATATAAGGAGTGGGTTTATTCGGTGAAATTAAGCAGAAAATTTTACACCGAATCGTCCTTAACGTAACTGCGTAAAAGGAATTTTCATTTAGCGGCTAGATCCTTGGAAAATCAAAACGGGAAGTTAACGAGGTAAAAATGCATGCACCAATTTAGCCCTGAAATTTATCGTTTTCGAAGGATGGCTTTTCCTTATAAGGACATATTTATGAAACGGATTCATTAACAATACCCTCACGTGAGTAGGAATGTGAAAAAATTTTTGTCCTGTGTGCAAAAGGACACTCACAATATCGATTCAATATTTCAAAAAGGACCTTTTTCAATTGCTTAAAAAGGATATAAGGAGTGGGTTAATTCGGTGAAATTAAGCAGAAAATTTTACACCGAATCGTCCTTAACGTAACTGCGTAAAAGGAATTTTCATTTAGCGGCTAGATCCTTGGAAAATCAAAACGGGAAGTTAACGAGGTAAAAATGCATGCACCAATTTAGCCCTGAAATTTATCGTTTTCGAAGGATGGCTTTTCCTTATAAGGACATATTTATGAAACGGATTCATTAACAATACCCTCACGTGAGTAGGAATGTGAAAAAATGTTTGTCCTGTGTGCAAAAGGACACTCACAATATCGATTCAAAGTTTCAAAAAGGACCTTTTTCAATTGCTTAAAAAGGATATAAGGAGTGGGTTTATTCGGTGAAATTAAGCAGAAAATTTTACACCGAATCGTCCTTAACGTAACTGCGTAAAAGGAATTTTCATTTAGCGGCTAGATCCTTGGAAAATCAAAACGGGAAGTTAACGAGGTAAAAATGCATGCACCAATTTAGCCCTGAAATTTATCGTTTTCGAAGGATGGCTTTTCCTTATAAGGACATATTTATGAAACGGATTCATTAACAATACCCTCACGTGAGTAGGAATGTGAAAAATTTTTTGTCCTGTGTGCAAAAGGACACTCACAATATCGATTCAATATTTCAAAAAGGACCTTTTTCAATTGCTTAAAAAGGATATAAGGAGTGGGTTTATTCGGTGAAATTAAGCAGAAAATTTTACACCGAATCGTCCTTAACGTAACTGCGTAAAAGGAATTTTCATTTAGCGGCTAGATCCTTGGAAAATCAAAACGGGAAGTTAACGAGGTAAAAATGCATGCACCAATTTAGCCCTGAAATTTATCGTTTTCGAAGGAATGCTTTTCCTTATAAGGACATATTTATGAAACGGATTCATTAACAATACCCTCACGTGAGTAGGAATGTGAAAAAATTTTTGTCCTGTGTGCAAAAGGACACTCACAATATCGATTCAATATTTCAAAAAGGACCTTTTTCAATTGCTTAAAAAGGATATAAGGAGTGGGTTTATTCGGTGAAATTAAGCAGAAAATTTTACACCGAATCGTCCTTAACGTAACTGCGTAAAAGGAATTTTCATTAAGCGGCTAGATCCTTGGAAAATCAAAACGGGAAGTTAACGAGGTAAAAATGCATGCACCAATTTAGCCCTGAAATTTATTGTTTTCGAAGGATGGCTTTTCCTTATAAGGACATATTTATGAAACGGATTCATTAACAATACCCTCACGTGAGTAGGAATGTGAAAAAATTTTTGTCCTGTGTGCAAAAGGACACTCACAATATCGATTCAATATTTCAAAAAGGACCTTTTTCAATTGCTTAAAAAGGATATAAGGAGTGGGTTTATTCGGTGAAATTAAGCAGAAAATTTTACACCGAATCGTCCTTAACGTAACTGCGTAAAAGGAATTTTCATTTAGCGGCTAGATCCTTGGAAAATCAAAACGGGAAGTTAACGAGGTAAAAATGCATGCACCAATTTAGCCCTGAAATTTATCGTTTTCGAAGGATGGCTTTTCCTTATAAGGACATATTTATGAAACGGATTCATTAACAATACCCTCACGTGAGTAGGAATGTGAAAAAATTTTTGTCCTGTGTGCAAAAGGACACTCACAATATCGATTCAATATTTCAAAAAGGACCTTTTTCAATTGCTTAAAAAGGATATAAGGAGTGGGTTTATTCGGTGAAATTAAGCAGAAAATTTTACACCGAATCGTCCTTAACGTAACTGCGTAAAAGGAATTTTCATTTAGCGGCTAGATCCTTGGAAAATCAAAACGGGAAGTTAACGAGGTAAAAATGCATGCACCAATTTAGCCCTGAAATTTATCGTTTTCGAAGGATGGCTTTTCCTTATAAGGACATATTTATGAAACGGATTCATTAACAATACCCTCACGTGAGTAGGAATGTGAAAAAATTTTTGTCCTGTGTGCAAAAGGACACTCACAATATCGATTCAATATTTCAAAAAGGACCTTTTTCAATTGCTTAAAAAGGATATAAGGAGTGGGTTTATTCGGTGAAATTAAGCAGAAAATTTTACACCGAATCGTCCTTAACGTAACTGCGTAAAAGGAATTTTCATTTAGCGGCTAGATCCTTGGAAAATCAAAACGGGAAGTTAACGAGGTAAAAATGCATGCACCAATTTAGCCCTGAAATTTATCGTTTTCGAAGGATGGCTTTTCCTTATAAGGACATATTTATGAAACGGATTCATTAACAATACCCTCACGTGAGTAGGAATGTGAAAAAATTTTTGTCCTGTGTGCAAAAGGACACTCACAATATCGATTCAATATTTCAAAAAGGACCTTTTTCAATTGCTTAAAAAGGATATAAGGAGTGGGTTAATTCGGTGAAATTAAGCAGAAAATTTTACACCGAATCGTCCTTAACGTAACTGCGTAAAAGGAATTTTCATTTAGCGGCTAGATCCTTGGAAAATCAAAACGGGAAGTTAACGAGGTAAAAATGCATGCACCAATTTAGCCCTGAAATTTATCGTTTTCGAAGGATGGCTTTTCCTTATAAGGACATATTTATGAAACGGATTCATTAACAATACCCTCACGTGAGTAGGAATGTGAAAAAATTTTTGTCCTGTGTGCAAAAGGACACTCACAATATCGATTCAAAGTTTCAAAAAGGACCTTTTTCAATTGCTTAAAAAGGATATAAGGAGTGGGTTTATTCGGTGAAATTAAGCAGAAAATTTTACACCGAATCGTCCTTAACGTAACTGCGTAAAAGGAATTTTCATTTAGCGGCTAGATCCTTGGAAAATCAAAACGGGAAGTTAACGAGGTAAAAATGCATGCACCAATTTAGCCCTGAAATTTATCGTTTTCGAAGGATGGCTTTTCCTTATAAGGACATATTTATGAAACGGATTCATTAACAATACCCTCACGTGAGTAGGAATGTGAAAAAATTTTTGTCCTGTGTGCAAAAGGACACTCACAATATCGATTCAATATTTCAAAAAGGACCTTTTTCAATTGCTTAAAAAGGATATAAGGAGTGGGTTTATTCGGTGAAATTAAGCAGAAAATTTTACACCGAATCGTCCTTAACGTAACTGCGTAAAAGGAATTTTCATTTAGCGGCTAGATCCTTGGAAAATCAAAACGGGAAGTTAACGAGGTAAAAATGCATGCACCAATTTAGCCCTGAAATTTATCGTTTTCGAAGGATGGCTTTTCCTTATAAGGACATATTTATGAAACGGATTCATTAACAATACCCTCACGTGAGTAGGAATGTGAAAAAATTTTTGTCCTGTGTGCAAAAGGACACTCACAATATCGATTCAAAGTTTCAAAAAGGACCTTTTTCAATTGCTTAAAAAGGATATAAGGAGTGGGTTTATTCGGTGAAATTAAGCAGAAAATTTTACACCGAATCGTCCATAACGTAACTGCGTAAAAGGAATTTTCATTTAGCGGCTATATCCTTGGAAAATCAAAACGGGAAGTTAACGAGGTAAAAATGCATGCACCAATTTAGCCCTGAAATTTATCGTTTTCGAAGGATGGCTTTTCCTTATAAGGACATATTTATGAAACGGATTCATTAACAATACCCTCACGTGAGTAGGAATGTGAAAAAATTTTTGTCCTGTGTGCAAAAGGACACTCACAATATCGATTCAAAGTTTCAAAAAGGACCTTTTTCAATTGCTTAAAAAGGATATAAGGAGTGGGTTTATTCGGTGAAATTAAGCAGAAAATTTTACACCGAATCGTCCTTATCGTAACTGCGTAAAAGGAATTTTCATTTAGCGGCTAGATCCTTGGAAAATCAAAACGGGAAGTTAACGAGGTAAAAATGCATGCACCAATTTAGCCCTGAAATTTATCGTTTTCGAAGGATGGCTTTTCCTTATAAGGACATATTTATGAAACGGATTCATTAACAATACCCTCACGTGAGTAGGAATGTGAAAAAATTTTTGTCCTGTGTGCAAAAGGACACTCACAATATCGATTCAAAGTTTCAAAAAGGACCTTTTTCAATTGCTTAAAAAGGATATAAGGAGTGGGTTTATTCGGTGAAATTAAGCAGAAAATTTTACACCGAATCGTCCTTAACGTAACTGCGTAAAAGGAATTTTCATTTAGCGGCTAGATCCTTGGAAAATCAAAACGGGAAGTTAACGAGGTAAAAATGCATGCACCAATTTAGCCCTGAAATTTATCGTTTTCGAAGGATGGCTTTTCCTTATAAGGACATATTTATGAAACGGATTCATTAACAATACCCTCACGTGAGTAGGAATGTGAAAAAATTTTTGTCCTGTGTATTAAAGGACACTCACAATATCGATTCAAAGTTTCAAAAAGGACCTTTTTCAATTGCTTAAAAAGGATATAAGGAGTGGGTTTATTCGGTGAAATTAAGCAGAAAATTTTACACCGAATCGTCCTTAACGTAACTGCGTAAAAGGAATTTTCATTTAGCGGCTAGATCCTTGGAAAATCAAAACGGGAAGTTAACGAGGTAAAAATGCATGCACCAATTTAGCCCTGAAATTTATCGTTTTCGAAGGATGGCTTTTCCTTATAAGGACATATTTATGAAACGGATTCATTAACAATACCCTCACGTGAGTAGGAATGTGAAAAAATTTTTGTCCTGTGTGCAAAAGGACACTCACAATATCGATTCAAAGTTTCAAAAAGGACCTTTTTCAATTGCTTAAAAAGGATATAAGGAGTGGGTTTATTCGGTGAAATTAAGCAGAAAATTTTACACCGAATCGTCCTTAACGTAACTGCGTAAAAGGAATTTTCATTTAGCGGCTAGATCCTTGGAAAATCAAAACGGGAAGTTAACGAGGTAAAAATGCATGCACCAATTTAGCCCTGAAATTTATCGTTTTCGAAGGATGGCTTTTCCTTATAAGGACATATTTATGAAACGGATTCATTAACAATACCCTCACGTGAGTAGGAATGTGAAAAAAATTTTGTCCTGTGTGCAAAAGGACACTCACAATATCGATTCAAAGTTTCAAAAAGGACCTTTTTCAATTGCTTAAAAAGGATATAAGGAGTGGGTTTATTCGGTGAAATTAAGCAGAAAATTTTACACCGAATCGTCCTTAACGTAACTGCGTAAAAGGAATTTTCATTTAGCGGCTAGATCCTTGGAAAATCAAAACGGGAAGTTAACGAGGTAAAAATGCATGCACCAATTTAGCCCTGAAATTTATCGTTTTCGAAGGATGGCTTTTCCTTATAAGGACATATTTATGAAACAAATTCATTAACAATACCCTCACGTGAGTAGGAATGTGAAAAAATTTTTGTCCTGTGTGCAAAAGGACACTCACAATATCGATTCAAAGTTTCAAAAAGGACCTTTTTCAATTGCTTAAAAAGGATATAAGGAGTGGGTTTATTCGGTGAAATTAAGCAGAAAATTTTACACCGAATCGTCCTTAACGTAACTGCGTAAAAGGAATTTTCATTTAGCGGCTAGATCCTTGGAAAATCAAAACGGGAAGTTAACGAGGTAAAAATGCATGCACCAATTTAGCCCTGAAATTTATCGTTTTCGAAGGATGGCTTTTCCTTATAAGGACATATTTATGAAACGGATTCATTAACAATACCCTCACGTGAGTAGGAATGTGAAAAAATTTTTGTCCTGTGTGCAAAAGGACACTCACAATATCGATTCAAAGTTACAAAAAGGACCTTTTTCAATTGCTTAAAAAGGATATAAGGAGTGGGTTTATTCGGTGAAATTAAGCAGAAAATTTTACACCGAATCGTCCTTAACGTAACTGCGTAAAAGGAATTTTCATTTAGCGGCTAGATCCTTGGAAAATCAAAACGGGAAGTTAACGAAGTAAAAATGCATGCACCAATTTAGCCCTGAAATTTATCGTTTTCGAAGGATGGCTTTTCCTTATAAGGACATATTTATGAAACGGATTCATTAACAATACCCTCACGTGAGTAGGAATGTGAAAAAATTTTTGTCCTGTGTGCAAAAGGACACTCACAATATCGATTCAAAGTTTCAAAAAGGACCTTTTTCAACTGCTTAAAAAGGATATAAGGAGTGGGTTTATTCGGTGAAATTAAGCAGAAAATTTTACACCGAATCGTCCTTAACGTAACTGCGTAAAAGGAATTTTCATTTAGCGGCTAGATCCTTGGAAAATCAAAACGGGAAGTTAACGAGGTAAAAATGCATGCACCAATTTAGCCCTGAAATTTATCGTTTTCGAAGGATGGCTTTTCCTTATAAGGACATATTTATGAAACGGATTCATTAACAATACCCTCACGTGAGTAGGAATGTGAAAAAAATTTTGTCCTGTGTGCAAAAGGACACTCACAATATCGATTCAAAGTTTCAAAAAGGACCTTTTTCAATTGCTTAAAAAGGATATAAGGAGTGGGTTTATTCGGTGAAATTAAGCAGAAAATTTTACACCGAATCGTCCTTAACGTAACTGCGTAAAAGGAATTTTCATTTAGCGGCTAGATCCTTGGAAAATCAAAACGGGAAGTTAACGAGGTAAAAATGCATGCACCAATTTAGCCCTGAAATTTATCGTTTTCGAAGGATGGCTTTTCCTTATAAGGACATATTTATGAAACGGATTCATTAACAATACCCTCACGTGAGTAGGAATGTGAAAAAATTTTTGTCCTGTGTGCAAAAGGACACTCACAATATCGATTCAAAGTTTCAAAAAGGACCTTTTTCAATTGCTTAAAAAGGATATAAGGAGTGGGTTTATTCGGTGAAATTAAGCAGAAAATTTTACACCGAATCGTCCTTAACGTAACTGCGTAAAAGGAATTTTCATTTAGCGGCTAGATCCTTGGAAAATCAAAACGGGAAGTTAACGAGGTAAAAATGCATGCACCAATTTAGCCCTGAAATTTATCGTTTTCGAAGGATGGCTTTTCCTTATAAGGACATATTTATGAAACGGATTCATTAACAATACCCTCACGTGAGTAGGAATGTGAAAAAATTTTTGTCCTGTGTGCAAAAGGACACTCACAATATCGATTCAATATTTCAAAAAGGACCTTTTTCAATTGCTTAAAAAGGATATAAGGAGTGGGTTAATTCGGTGAAATTAAGCAGAAAATTTTACACCGAATCGTCCTTAACGTAACTGCGTAAAAGGAATTTTCATTTAGCGGCTAGATCCTTGGAAAATCAAAACGGGAAGTTAACGAGGTAAAAATGCATGCACCAATTTAGCCCTGAAATTTATCGTTTTCGAAGGATGGCTTTTCCTTATAAGGACATATTTATGAAACGGATTCATTAACAATACCCTCACGTGAGTAGGAATGTGAAAAAATTTTTGTCCTGTGTGCAAAAGGACACTCACAATATCGATTCAAAGTTTCAAAAAGGACCTTTTTCAATTGCTTAAAAAGGATATAAGGAGTGGGTTTATTCGGTGAAATTAAGCAGAAAATTTTACACCGAATCGTCCTTAACGTAACTGCGTAAAAGGAATTTTCATTTAGCGGCTAGATCCTTGGAAAATCAAAACGGGAAGTTAACGAGGTAAAAATGCATGCACCAATTTAGCCCTGAAATTTATCGTTTTCGAAGGATGGCTTTTCCTTATAAGGACATATTTATGAAACGGATTCATTAACAATACCCTCACGTGAGTAGGAATGTGAAAAAAATTTTGTCCTGTGTGCAAAAGGACACTCACAATATCGATTCAAAGTTTCAAAAAGGACCTTTTTCAATTGCTTAAAAAGGATATAAGGAGTGGGTTTATTCGGTGAAATTAAGCAGAAAATTTTACACCGAATCGTCCTTAACGTAACTGCGTAAAAGGAATTTTCATTTAGCGGCTAGATCCTTGGAAAATCAAAACGGGAAGTTAACGAGGTAAAAATGCATGCACCAATTTAGCCCTGAAATTTATCGTTTTCGAAGGATGGCTTTTCCTTATAAGGACATATTTATGAAACGGATTCATTAACAATACCCTCACGTGAGTAGGAATGTGAAAAAATTTTTGTCCTGTGTGCAAAAGGACACTCACAATATCGATTCAAAGTTTCAAAAAGGACCTTTTTCAATTGCTTAAAAAGGATATAAGGAGTGGGTTTATTCGGTGAAATTAAGCAGAAAATTTTACACCGAATCGTCCTTAACGTAACTGCGTAAAAGGAATTTTCATTTAGCGGCTAGATCCTTGGAAAATCAAAACGGGAAGTTAACGAGGTAAAAATGCATGCACCAATTTAGCCCTGAAATTTATCGTTTTCGAAGGATGGCTTTTCCTTATAAGGACATATTTATGAAACGGATTCATTAACAATACCCTCACGTGAGTAGGAATGTGAAAAAAATTTTGTCCTGTGTGCAAAAGGACACTCACAATATCGATTCAAAGTTTCAAAAAGGACCTTTTTCAATTGCTTAAAAAGGATATAAGGAGTGGGTTTATTCGGTGAAATTAAGCAGAAAATTTTACACCGAATCGTCCTTAACGTAACTGCGTAAAAGGAATTTTCATTTAGCGGCTAGATCCTTGGAAAATCAAAACGGGAAGTTAACGAGGTAAAAATGCATGCACCAATTTAGCCCTGAAATTTATCGTTTTCGAAGGATGGCTTTTCCTTATAAGGACATATTTATGAAACGGATTCATTAACAATACCCTCACGTGAGTAGGAATGTGAAAAAATTTTTGTCCTGTGTGCAAAAGGACACTCACAATATCGATTCAAAGTTTCAAAAAGGACCTTTTTCAACTGCTTAAAAAGGATATAAGGAGTGGGTTTATTCGGTGAAATTAAGCAGAAAATTTTACACCGAATCGTCCTTAACGTAACTGCGTAAAAGGAATTTTCATTTAGCGGCTAGATCCTTGGAAAATCAAAACGGGAAGTTAACGAGGTAAAAATGCATGCACCAATTTAGCCCTGAAATTTATCGTTTTCGAAGGATGGCTTTTCCTTATAAGGACATATTTATGAAACGGATTCATTAACAATACCCTCACGTGAGTAGGAATGTGAAAAAAATTTTGTCCTGTGTGCAAAAGGACACTCACAATATCGATTCAAAGTTTCAAAAAGGACCTTTTTCAATTGCTTAAAAAGGATATAAGGAGTGGGTTTATTCGGTGAAATTAAGCAGAAAATTTTACACCGAATCGTCCTTAACGTAACTGCGTAAAAGGAATTTTCATTTAGCGGCTAGATCCTTGGAAAATCAAAACGGGAAGTTAACGAGGTAAAAATGCATGCACCAATTTAGCCCTGAAATTTATCGTTTTCGAAGGATGGCTTTTCCTTATAAGGACATATTTATGAAACGGATTCATTAACAATACCCTCACGTGAGTAGGAATGTGAAAAAATGTTTGTCCTGTGTGCAAAAGGACACTCACAATATCGATTCAAAGTTTCAAAAAGGACCTTTTTCAATTGCTTAAAAAGGATATAAGGAGTGGGTTTATTCGGTGAAATTAAGCAGAAAATTTTACACCGAATCGTCCTTAACGTAACTGCGTAAAAGGAATTTTCATTTAGCGGCTAGATCCTTGGAAAATCAAAACGGGAAGTTAACGAGGTAAAAATGCATGCACCAATTTAGCCCTGAAATTTATCGTTTTCGAAGGATGGCTTTTCCTTATAAGGACATATTTATGAAACGGATTCATTAACAATACCCTCACGTGAGTAGGAATGTGAAAAAATTTTTGTCCTGTGTGCAAAAGGACACTCACAATATCGATTCAAAGTTTCAAAAAGGACCTTTTTCAATTGCTTAAAAAGGATATAAGGAGTGGGTTTATTCGGTGAAATTAAGCAGAAAATTTTACACCGAATCGTCCTTAACGTAACTGCGTAAAAGGAATTTTCATTTAGCGGCTAGATCCTTGGAAAATCAAAACGGGAAGTTAACGAGGTAAAAATGCATGCACCAATTTAGCCCTGAAATTTATCGTTTTCGAAGGATGGCTTTTCCTTATAAGGACATATTTATGAAACGGATTCATTAACAATACCCTCACGTGAGTAGGAATGTGAAAAAATTTTTGTCCTGTGTGCAAAAGGACACTCACAATATCGATTCAAAGTTTCAAAAAGGACCTATTTCAATTGCTTAAAAAGGATATAAGGAGTGGGTTTATTCGGTGAAATTAAGCAGAAAATTTTACACCGAATCGTCCTTAACGTAACTGCGTAAAAGGAATTTTCATTTAGCGGCTAGATCCTTGGAAAATCAAAACGGGAAGTTAACGAGGTAAAAATGCATGCACCAATTTAGCCCTGAAATTTATCGTTTTCGAAGGATGGCTTTTCCTTATAAGGACATATTTATGAAACGGATTCATTAACAATACCCTCACGTGAGTAGGAATGTGAAAAAAATTTTGTCCTGTGTGCAAAAGGACACTCACAATATCGATTCAAAGATTCAAAAAGGACCTTTTTCAATTGCTTAAAAAGGACATAAGGAGTGGGTTTATTCGGTGAAATTAAGCAGAAAATTTTACTTCGAATCGTCCTTAACGTAACTGCGTAAAAGGAATTTTCATTTAGCGGCTAGATCTTTGGAAAATCAAAACGGGAAGTTAACGAGGTAAAAATGCATGCACCAATTTAGCCCTGAAATTTATCGTTTTCGAAGGATGGCTTTTCCTTATAAGGACATATTTATGAAACGGATTCATTAACAATACCCTCACGTGAGTAGGAATGTGAAAAAAATTTTGTCCTGTGTGCAAAAGGACACTCACAATATCGATTCAAAGTTTCAAAAAGGACCTTTTTCAATTGCTTAAAAAGGACATAAGGAGTGGGTTTATTCGGTGAAATTAAGCAGAAAATTTTACATCGAATCGTCCTTAACGTAACTGCGTAAAAGGAATTTTCATTTAGCGGCTAGATCCTTGGAAAATCAAAACGGGAAGTTAACGAGGTAAAAATGCATGCACCAATTTAGCCCTGAAATTTATCGTTTTCGAAGGATGGCTTTTCCTTATAAGGACATATTTATGAAACGGATTCATTAACAATACCCTCACGTGAGTAGGAATGTGAAAAAATTTTTGTCCTGTGTGCAAAAGGACACTCACAATATCGATTCAAAGTTTCAAAAAGGACCTTTTTCAATTGCTTAAAAAGGATATAAGGAGTGGGTTTATTCGGTGAAATTAAGCAGAAAATTTTACACCGAATCGTCCTTAACGTAACTGCGTAAAAGGAATTTTCATTTAGCGGCTAGATCCTTGGAAAATCAAAACGGGAAGTTAACGAGGTAAAAATGCATGCACCAATTTAGCCCTGAAATTTATCGTTTTCGAAGGATGGCTTTTCCTTATAAGGACATATTTATGAAACGGATTCATTAACAATACCCTCACGTGAGTAGGAATGTGAAAAAATTTTTGTCCTGTGTGCAAAAGGACACTCACAATATCGATTCAAAGTTTCAAAAAGGACCTTTTTCAATTGCTTAAAAAGGATATAAGGAGTGGGTTTATTCGGTGAAATTAAGCAGAAAATTTTACACCGAATCGTCCTTAACGTAACTGCGTAAAAGGAATTTTCATTTAGCGGCTAGAACCTTGGAATATCAAAACGGGAAGTTAACGAGGTAAAAATGCATGCACCAATTTAGCCCTGAAATTTATCGTTTTCGAAGGATGGCTTTTCCTTATAAGGACATATTTATGAAACGGATTCATTAACAATACCCTCACGTGAGTAGGAATGTGAAAAAATTTTTGTCCTGTGTGCAAAAGGACACTCACAATATCGATTCAAAGTTTCAAAAAGGACCTTTTTCAATTGCTTAAAAAGGATATAAGGAGTGGGTTTATTCGGTGAAATTAAGCAGAAAATTTTACACCGAATCGTCCTTAACGTAACTGCGTAAAAGGAATTTTCATTTAGCGGCTAGATCCTTGGAAAATCAAAACGGGAAGTTAACGAGGTAAAAATGCATGCACCAATTTAGCCCTGAAATTTATCGTTTTCGAAGGATGGCTTTTCCTTATAAGGACATATTTATGAAACGGATTCATTAACAATACCCTCACGTGAGTAGGAATGTGAAAAAATTTTTGTCCTGTGTGCAAAAGGACACTCACAATATCGATTCAAAGTTTCAAAAAGGACCTTTTTCAATTGCTTAAAAAGGATATAAGGAGTGGGTTTATTCGGTGAAATTAAGCAGAAAATTTTACACCGAATCGTCCTTAACGTAACTGCGTAAAAGGAATTTTCATTTAGCGGCTAGATCCTTGGAATCAAATCCTTATATAGTTATATGGTGTGATTCTGGACTCTGTGGGGAAGGTTATATATGTGGCAGAGATGGTGTTACTGTTGCTTGTCAAATTCAAAACATTCAAAATTCTAATAATTATAACATTACCCTTTTTTATTAGTTTTTTAGAGTGCTATGTTTCGTATGTTTTATGTGGGGTTTTTGAAATCGACAAAAGTTTTAAATTTTAATTGTCATTTAATAAAATTGAAAGCGAAAGATAAACGGTATGAAAATTATTCAGTATGTTAACGATATTTTTGAGTTTTTTTTTTAGTTTCAACAATTTTTTCGGATCCCAACGAAGTAAGGTTAGAATCCTTGGAATTCTGTAAGTTCATCCTCGAACAACGTTTCCGGCGTTTCCGGTATTCAGACACTTCAAATGTAAATCCCTTGAATTGGGATGAAATATGTCAATCAAAAAGTACTTTAATAAACTGTTCATTGTATTCTCTCAATTTTATTATATAAATTTATGCATTAATTGAAAATCTAGCTGTATTTTAAGTCATATTTGTTAGATGTATCATAACTCTTAGGATTTCTTTGAATCGCCGAAAGTACCTACAGTTCACTAAAAAACCACATGCGAGACGAGTAGGTACTTAAAAAAGAATTTTTTCAACAAATCATTTATCCTTGATTGTAGTAATTAAAGAAGGGGACGAAGTTGAAACATCAAAAATTTTTCTATGAAAGTACTGAATTTCGAAAAATATGTCGCATGTCGGTTTGGAACTCAACAATGACATCGTTGTTTAAAAATGTTTTAATTGTTAATAATCGCCAGGTGATTATCATAATTATTATTTTCATCTAATTTCGGTGTTTATTTATATCATGTTATTTTTTTTTAGATTTTGCGGCAAAAAATTCCCAAATCATTAGTTAAATGATAAGATATAAATACCTTTCAACGATATTTGGCGATCAAAAAGCAAACGGTTGGTGTTCACGTCAAATTGTGCCGATAACAATAACATTTTGTATAATCTTTTGAATTCGAAGTCATATTTTGTCTGGAAAAAAATAAGCATTTTAATTTGGACTCCAATATAGTGATTTTGAAATTATCGATCAGTTTGATGTTTAAATTCGATTTTCTTAGCGCTATATCTAAAATACTTACGATAGATATCCAAAAAAATTTATACTCAAGAGTAAGTCGGTTTAAATCCGTCCAAAAGAAGGATTAAGCTTCTTTGATGTGTTAACAATTAATATTCAAAAATTTGAATGCATATGAGACCTTAGTGTATCTATAGGTATTATTTTTAATTTTTGTAAGTCAACAATTAAAAAATTGTTTAAATTTTCTATGGTGATTTTATATACCCTAATTATAAAATCACTTCTTTGGCTTAAAATATTAGTATTAATCATAGCGCTAAGAGTAATTAATCATTTTGTTAGATTTTCTAATATTTTTAAACTTTATCATCTGTAACAGTTTTTAATTGTAGATATTGCGAGCGAAAAACCATTAATGAAACCATCAGAAGAAATGCAAAACTTTAGTGCCAGATGGAGTCTGATTTTCAGTACCAAGGAAGATTCCAAAGAAAAAAATATGAATGAAAACTATTATTGGTATATCTATGGATTTCTTCATGAAAAATCGGAATCATTTATACGCCGAGTCATTCCCTTTTTGCGATGGAGGGATAGACAGGATAGAGATGTCTTCAGTTATCTTATCTTCCAAAATTCTTTCAAAGAAATCCGAACAACATGACAACCTGTACCTGACTTATTCTTTTAGTATTGCATTTTTTTAAACTTTTATTTATATTTGTCGTTACTAATAATATACCGTTAACGGTTACAATTGAAAATCAAAGCTGCTAAACTGAAAAAAATAATCAGCACAGGATTTTTATTCGGATTTTTTGGAAATTGTTGTTAATTCTTAGGAATAACAGTTAATAAAAGATTCAAATATCTAATCATTGAAAAGAATTAAAGTTAAAAACAAGGCTTAGAAATAAGAACTTGCTTATGACTTCTTATTTTGTAAATCATATTACTTAGGATCTATCTTAAACGATCAATATTAACTGCAGTAATATATGATTAAAGTCTGGTAATCCCAAATTATTTCAAACGCTATTCAAAATATCAATTTATATAATCATATTGGCGCAATAAGTATTGATCGCATTAGATGTATATTAGACTGATTAAAAAAATTATGACTTTTTTTTCTTAATTATATCGAAAATATTTTTGGGAATGACAAAAAAAAATCCTGCGAAAGTCTAAGCTCTTAATATTAATATTAAGAGGTGCCGCATCGCAAATTTCGATTTTCCATTTAAATAACATGGGAACAACATTCTCTTGCACTTTGGAATTTTATAGCTCACGTTGAGGACAATATTTCGGAATGACCAAGGTATATTCTTGTAGAAAATTGAATGATTTACAAAAAAGGTCTCGTTTAAGTTTTTGATATATTAATTCGTTCAAAAGTTATTCGAGGTCAAAGTTGAACTAAAGAGAAATTTTAATATTTTTTCAATTTTTTGACGCAACCATCAATTTTATGAGAAAATTTTATAGGACATTTTTTGTAGAGCACTTTTTTGTCTATAACTTATCTCTATAAAAGTTTTTGATATTTTTCACAGGTCCTAAGTTATTTGCATTAAACTGAAAATTCCCTGAATTATTATACTTTAAACATAAAAATTATTTTTTTTATTTTAATTAAATAACGTAGGACCTGTGAAAAATATGATATCAAAAACTTTTAAAGAGATAAGTTATAGGAAAAAAAGTGCTCTACAAAAAATGTCCTATAACATTTTCTCATAAAATTGATGGTTGCGTCAAAAAATTGAAAAAAATATTAAAATTTTTCTTTAGTTCAGCTTTGACCTCGAATAACTTTTGAAGAATTAAATATATCAAAAACTTGTTCGAGACCTTTTTTGTAGATCGTTCAATTTTCTACAAGAATATACCTTGGTCATTCCGAAATATTGTCACCAACGTGAGCTATAAAATTCCAAAGTGCAAGAGAATATTGTTCCCATATTATTTAAATGGAAAATCGAAATTTGCGATGCGGTACCTCTTAATATTAAGAGCTTAAACTTTCGCAGGATTTTTCTTTGTCATTTCCAACAACATTTTCAATATAATTAAGAAAAAAAAATCACCTTTTTTTTAATTGTATATATATATATATATATATGTAATAATAATAAATGTAATAATAAAAGTTTCATTAAAAAGAAACTTTTAACGATTATTTCTGAATCAAAGCTGTTATTTTGTGAGAAATCGCTAATTTAAATTGTAATAGATATAAGTTTTAGTTTTAATAAGAGCTATAATCTAAATTCTGGCAAATATGTGTAAAAAATGATATGGAAACTTTATTTGACTATTTGTAGCCCAATTGAAGGGAATTGAAACACTATTCATAAATATTAAAGACAGTTTATGTAAACAATAAGTTTGATTTTTCAGTAATTAGCAGGTCAATTTTAAATTTATTGTATTAACTAAATTCATTCAATATTCAAGTGGATGTTATATTAACCTTTATATTTACAATATCCATAGACATAATTCATGTAAACTTTGAAAAAGAACTGCTAAATTGATTTAGTTTTTCTGTTTTTCTTAAAATTTTATAATTTTTTTATTCGATAAGATTATTAATGACTACGGAATATTATGTTTGTTGAAGTAATGCCAACCTATTGCAGATCAATGTGACATAATGAAAAATATTTAACAAATGTCCTAATACTCATTGTAAAATACAAAATAAACATAAAGTACAATAAGGGATAAGCTTCCCGTTTGTTTTGCCTTAACAAATAATAACCGATTAAAAAGGATTTAAAACCCCCCCGGGCTAATCTGCTGAAATGAACTGCAACAGGTTGAAACCCCAGGAGGTTTTTATAAAATACATCAAATATTTACCCTGTAGAAATGCCTTATCTCCAGAGGTGATGATGGAGTAAAGTTTACTAGAACATTTCAATCCGATTGTATCGATTTGTTAAAATCAATCGTAGAGAACGCTGAAGTGCGCTTGGTCGAGAGTGTAGAGTTCTCATTGGCGATGCCTCTTATGGTGGAGTCGGTTTTGAAAACACGTTTTAGACGGAGCCTCTTTTGGCCGAGCCCCCCATACATTGGTACAATGGTATTCCGTATTTACATCATATAAGGTCACCAGTGACAGTTTAGTGGAATGGGCTATTTACGACCGGTACTTTTGGGCCTTAAAATTAAAAAAAAATATATCTTATCACTTTAGAAACAGATTAGACCGATTTAGATACATGTGGCTACAAATTTAAGTATTAGAAGCGCAAAAAAAATGAAGTGTAGGTACTTAGTTTAAGATAATATGGAACCTTAATTAAGTATATGTAGGTAACTATTGTAACACTATTGTTTAAATCTAAGCTTTGTTAATAATAAAACAGCTTTTTCAAATTATTGTTAAGTAATTGTATACCCAAAACATGCGTTATAGTGCATATGACCAAAACACTAAGTTTGGAGAAAATCGTTTTCCGTTACTTTAACTATCGCTGAAAAAATAAAAATAAAAGTTAATGACTTTGGCAGATAAAAAAGCTTTTACACTAGCACTTTTGACATCATAAGTAATAATCGTTTGCATATGTACATTTGATTTGAAGATGGTTTTAAACATGCGTTAGCATTACTCATGTAGATCCACCGGAAAAGTGAAGATTTTATCCTAAAGTAGCTTGTTACTGTCGATGATATCGAGGCTCAAAGTCTTAGGGAAAGAATTAGAAAAAGACTTCATCAAAGTATTAAAAGAAAAATTACTAATTCAGGAATTTATCTACAATCTAGTCATCCCATTTGTGCAGCATCTCCTGATGGATTAACAGAAGATGCTATTGTTAAAGTTAAATATCCCTCGAATCCAGAAGATTTGAGCTAATTTTTACCCAAAATTAAAATGAGTTCTAAGTGCATTGCGTAAATGTAGCTAGAAATGTGACTGACCCGTAAAAAAAGATATATTTTGTGGTTGATCCTGATTTTAAGAAAAATCTTAATATTTATATTAAGAGTATTTAGTACGATGAAGCTCATATACAAGCTTTAATTAAAGAAGCCTCGTTATTTTGGTCAATAAATATATTTCCGAAACTCTTTATATCTGTAACCATTCTTTGGGATGTTCTTTGGGAAATGAAAGCATAAATCATTATATCACCTGCATATAATAGTAATTTGAAATTAAACAAAGTGACGTCATATTGTTGCTCGGGTATTCTAGGCATGTTTTCGATATTAAGTTTAAATAACTTGCTTTAATTATTGAATGACAACAAGAAAAAAAACCAAAATCAGTATTGTTATAAAACTCATAAATGATCTTTCGATTTATAATAAAACATTTTTTTTTTTTGTTCAAACACCCAATTGCCAATTGTGTTGGACTGTAAATATTTTAGGGGTACAATTCTTAGTTTATTGATTACCTAATAAGGGATGCTTCGAGTACAGAGGTGATTTCAGAAGTTTCACATCCACGAAAGTTGCGTTTCTTTTTGCATTTCTTGAAGGCAGATGCAATTAAACCACTTATCCGATTCTAAGGGTGTTGGAGTGGTTTCCAAGGTGTTCTCGACCCATGGGTGGTAATTTCAAGAGGATGGAACAAAATTTCCTTATGAGGCGCATTGAAATAATCTTCAATTAAACCATACTTTCAGGCTTTAGTGCTCCACAAAAGCAAAGAACTACGTCTTGATTACAGATATTCGGACTTCTGGAATATTCGAAAGATTCTTGGTTTTAATCTAAGTTTATCTTTAATTTTATAACTATGAAAGAAGACCAGTATTCGATCAATCGATTGGATTTTTGTTAAGCTTGTAGTCATTTCTTAGATACTTTTGCCGAGAGATCATGGTGGCTATTCCAAAACTTGAAGATAGTTCGGGAGGTATTAGAATTATTGACTCTAGAGTCGCTAAAAACTTTGAAAGTTATAAAGTTATAATAAATAATAACGGTAACAATACCTTTTCCCATGTGAAATTGATAGGGATGACGTAACACCAAATGGAAGATTTACCATAACTAAGAAAACTAATATAACCTCACTTCTTGTATGCGAGTTTTACCACCAAGTTTAGTAAAACCCTTGTTGTATAAATCAATAATAGGTGAATCAATTGGTTTCTTTAATAAATAAATAACACCCAATTTTAAAACACTTGGGATTATGTTAAACGCTTAGAACTTCTTTACCCGAAGAAGTTTCTGACCATTGAGGACACATTAAACCAAAAAGTAAACTTTACGTAACACATATAAGGCAAAGAACACCAAAGCTTAGTAGAACTCCACGGTTTTATAGAAGTGTAAAGAAATCGTCTTTAGATATGATATATTTGAAATAAGAAATACCACTAATACCTGTATTAATATACCTATAGATTAGACTGATTCAAAAAAAATTATTAATTTTTTTTTTCTAAATTATATCGAAAATATTATTGGGAATGACAAAAAAAAAACCTGTGAAAGTTTAAGCTCTTAGTATTAATATTAAGAGGTACCGCATCGCGAATTTCGATTTTCCATTTAAATAACATGGGAACAATATTCTCTTGCACTTTGGAATTTTATAGCTCACGTTGGTGACAATATTTCGGAATGACCAAAAACTTGTATAGAGATAAGTTATAGGAAAAAAAGTGCTCTACAAAAAAAATCCTATAAAATTTTCTCATAAAATTGATGGTTGCGTCAAAAAATTGAAAAAATATTAAAATTTCTCTTTAGTTCAACTTTGACCTCGAATAACTTTTGAAGGAATAAATATATCAAAAACTTGTACAAGACCTTTTTTGTAGATCGTTCAATTTTCTACAAGAATAAACCTTGGTCATTCCAAAATATTGTCACCAACGTGAGCTATAAAACTCCAAAGCGCAAGAGAATATTGTTCCCATGTTATTTAAATGGAAAATCGAAATTTGCGATTCGGCACCTCTTAATATTAATATTAAGAGCTTAAACTTTCCCAGGATTTTTTGTTGTCATTCCCAACAATATTTTCGATATAATTAAGAAAAAAAAATTCATAATTTTTTTTGAATCAGTCAAATATAGATAATAAAATTTCGAGTCCCCCGAATCTAAATCACTATTCCCGAATTATATTATTAACAATTATTATTTATAAATTTTATATAAGAATATCTACGTTTTTCAAAATTTCAATATTAAAATTTATTTTCAACGCAAGGGAGAGCACTTAATGATAACCGCATTAGGCTGGTATCAGCACGTACCAATCGATACCAATCAATCAGTTGATTTCGCGATTACGTATGGAGAATTTCGGCCGAATAAAATTCTCCAAAAAATCGGGATTTATAGTTTAAATCATCCTAAAGAGTATTAAAAGTGATAGTGGAATTAATGTGCAATCGATACATAATATTCCATATGTTGGGGTAAGTGAAAATTTTGAAAATTTGCGTTTTAAATCGAATTGTATAATTGTCAAAGAAAAATTCGCCATTTTGGATGATGCATTTGATAAAGATCGGGGCAATGGAGCCACTGTACAACGCATATAATTGATTAGTCATTGATTGACCGATAAAGGTCAAAAGATGATGTTCCTTAAAATTTAAGTTTGAATATTAAAAAGTAATGAAAATCCATGGAAAATTAATTTCCAATACTGGAACACATTTGTTTTCATCCAATTGTAAGTCATACTAAATGAAAACTTGCATAAATGTCTGTAAAAAATTTTCTCATTACGAAATGCCCGTGGTTGAAACCAATATTACAAAGTACCTGATTTCCGGAAAAATTTCCATGACTGTTTTATTTTATATTCCAAAAATAAAAAATAAATGTAAATCGAAAATTTTAATTGATATTTGATAAAGAATTTTCCCTGATCACTGAAAAGTCTTTGTTCTCTTTTCACTGTCAGAAAAAGATATGGGCAGCCATCTTGAAATTTTGACGTATGCCAGATATTGGATTGGTACTAAGAAAGAAAAACCATCTTACTAATAAGTCATTTCTTTTATTGCCAATTAATTATCATTTTCCAATTAAAAATATTTATTTTTTTTGGAATTGGAAGTATGAGGTATATATAAATCCCTTTAATAGTTACACAATTATTCAATATCGTCTGTAACTAAAAGAGTTTTCAAAGAATTTTCAACATCCTGGAGAATATAAAGTGGGATTAAAATATACCCCCAACTTCAAACCTGTAATTTGTGTCCCATCTAGTAACATACCCTACTCTCAACTTCAATAGTAGATGGCGTGGATTAAATTTTACAATTGAGTAGACAACCAAATTGACATATCTTTTCTACATGCATTGAAATCACCTAAACATCCATGCATTAGTATAACATGAAAATTTGAAAGAAATCATGGTTTCAATAAACAAATGCATTGTTCAATTGGCACCATAAAAATATTAAACTGAATATTAAAGACTCTTATTTTGCCCATCAAAAGGAAATTGAAATAAAACTTTTATTTTAGATTGCTAGTGGTTCGAGACACAGGACGAAGGAACGAAGGAGTTCAGGATTGAGGCTGTGAAAGCGGTTGGTAGCTGACGAGGACTTCGATCCAAGTTAAGTCCGTAGATTTTTTTAACTAATCCACTTGATTCCTTTTCAGCTAGGGGGTGTGGGCTTTTGTAGAGGAACCACTTTTGGTCACTTTTCCGTTTTTGATTTTTTCCGCGCGCGGTTTATTAAAGTAGTTTTATTTAAATAAAATGCACTTTCGGGGACTTTTAAATAAACAATTGATAAATAAGTGTGAACTTTAAGTGATTTTCCGTTCAAATAAAGTGCATTTTTTGTTCGCGATTCGTTAGGTATTGGATTCCAGGACATCAATTGATGTTGTGCACGAGTTCGAATCCTGGTTGCAACGATTAGCTTAGTAGTTTGTTAGGTTGTTGGTGGCCAAAGTGGTTTCAATGTAATAGGCAGGTAAATGGGGATGTCCCTTGTAGCAGGGATTGCCAAAATGTTGATACTCTCTATTGTAGCATAGAGATAGAGTCAAGTTTTTTATTTACTAATTTTTTTTCTTCCCTCGTCCTTAAATAATATGAAGAATTGACTTCGGGAAACGGGATTAAATTTAAAGTTAGTGCGCTTCCGTCACACAATCTGGAATACGCGTTTCGGTCAGTGATTAGTGTTGTGTTGTGAAGTGAATGTTGTAATTCCTGGAGGAATATGTACTTAAGTGTTATAGTGTTAAAGTGTTTCGTGTAAAGTGTCGTTCCTGCAGTTGAGATTCATTTTCGCCGAGGAGATCATCATCATCACCAAGAAGTTCTATGAGAATTTATCACATCGTTGTAAAACTTTGGTAAGATATAATATTTTTATATGATTTTAGTGGAAAAATTAATATGTTTCTTCAGTTTCAGGATGAGGACAAATGACTTATGTTTTACGAGGAAAGGAAGAGGTGATTGACAAAAAGAGTTGTTATTGCTATTGGTGGATGAAAATGTCTAACAATTATTAATATTCATTGAAACACAGAAATTCCCCATGGGCATACACGGAGCAACCCCAAGCTCTGGTGGTATAAAATCCCGTTTTCCATGGAAAAAATAATAAAAAGTAATAACTATATTTCAGTAAAGTTAACTTTAATACTAACAAATTTGTTGCAGATTTATTTTTTAGGTATCAGTCATCACAAGTTCTATAAATAAATACGCCAGCAGTATGAAATATTTGGAATTCTATGTAGTTTCCAACAATCACAGTATCAATATTATCTTTGTTATCATTTTGTCACCAGCTTGGTGTTGAAGTGAGTTTTCGCTTTTCTTTAGTCATTGTCAAGTTTAATTTTTATTCATGTTTATTTCCATTTTAGAATAGTTAAAGTTCCGAAAGTTATGACAATAATCAATGTTAACTATTATACAAAATAATATTATCGACGGAGGAATTGTAGGCACATGAATGGATAATCTTATTCATTGGATTTTGGGAATTGATATACTAGAAAAGCGGGTAAGATTTCTAATAACTTGCTTGCATTTCGGTAATATGTACCGAAATAAATTGATATTAAAAGTTCAGGAAATTCTAGAAAGTTGGGTTTTACGCGGATCGAGGATCTCTACTGTAAACCAATAGTTTCAACGTCTTAAGGAAGATTATTCCCAATCCTAAGAAACTTTGACGACTGCCATGGAATCATTTTTCTTGTATGTATTTAAATCAAGACATTATCTTACGATACTAATCCAATTGAATCATTTTTAGCCAACAAGAAGTAACTAACTAAATTCAAATATTATAGAAAAGTGAAGAATATTTCAAACAACATTGGAAGACATTGTTGGTAAAATTTTGCAAATGAATAGATGGTTTTCAGTAAATAATTAATTTGATATATTTTCTAGATTATACAATCGAGAATCAATAGATTGTGGAACATCAAGAGCCAATTATTATGGTTGATTAAAGGCATCTATGAATTCTATCTATTGGATCAACTGGAAGGACGACGATGGGAGGACTGAGGAGTAAATAAGAGTCGTTATCTGCAGTTGGTGTTCTTCGAAGATAATTGCTAGTGGGGTTTTATCCTCCTCGTAAGTATTTATATATAAACTAAAACGAAATATATCATTTTGTAATACCTAATCTTCTTTTTCCTTTTCTAGTTAAAAAGAAAAGGAGTATAGTGTAGTGAATCGTTTCGTTTTCCGCCGTAAAAATATTCCGTTTCGTTACGCGCGCGTTTTAACTATGTATTCTACGTTGAATACATTATCGGTAATACGGGAACTTTGTTAAATCTACGCTTTTAAGTAGTAAAGCGTAAATTTTAATTCGTTATTCGAAAGTTTCGCGAAAATTTCGGGAAAGTTACACGAAAGTTCGTGTCCGCGTCGCAATCAGTGTAAAAAGTGCATGTTGAGAACTCTATAGTGATCATCAATACTTGGAGATATTATGGTACTGGAAGTGGAAGCTGTTCCTTTAAGGCTTGGAGTTCCTGTTCCTGGAAGGCGTTGGTAGCAGACGAGGACTTCGATCCAAGTTAAGTCCGTAGTTTTTTTTACCTAATCCACTTGATTCCTTTTCAGCTAGGGGGTGTGGGCTCTGTAGAGAAACCACTTTTGGTCACTTTTTCCGTTTTTGATTTTTTCCGCGCGCGGTTTATTAAAGTAGTTTTATTTAAATAAAATGCACTTTCGGGGACTTTTAAAAAACATTTACTAAACAAGTGTGAACTGCAAGTGATTTTCCGTACAAATAAAGTGCATTTTTTGTTCGCGATTCGTTAGGCTTTGGATTCCAGGACATCAATTGATGTTTAAGTCCGTAGTTTTTTTTACCTAATCCACTTGATTCCTTTTCAGCTAGGGGGTGTGGGCTCTGTAGAGAAACCACTTTTGGTCACTTTTTCCGTTTTTGATTTTTTCCGCGCGCGGTTTATTAAAGTAGTTTTATTTAAATAAAATGCACTTTCGGGGACTTTTAAATAAACAATTAATAAACAAGTGTGAACTACAAGTGATTTTCCGTACAATAAAGTGCATTTTTTGTTCGCGATTCGTTAGGTATTGGATTCCAGGACATCAATTGATGTTGTGCACGAGTTCGAATCCTGGTTGCAACGATTAGCTTAGTAGTTTGTTAGGTTGTTGGTGGCCAAAGTGGTTTCAATGTAATAGGCAGGTAAATGGGGATGTCCCTTGTAGCAGGGATTGCCAAAATGTTGATACTCTCTATTGTAGCATAGAGATAGAGTCAAGCTTTTTATTTACTAATCATTTTATTCTTCCCTCGTCTTTAAATAATTTGAAGAATTGACTTCGGGAAACGGGTTTAAGTTTAAAGTGAGTGCGTTTTCGTCACACAATCTGGAATACGCGTTTCGGTCAGTGATTAGTGTTGTGTTGTGAAGTGAATGTTGTATTCCTGTAGGAATATGTGCTAAAGTGTTATAGTGATAAAGTGTTTCGTGTAAAGTGTCGTTCCTGCAGTTTGGATTCATTTTCGTCGAGGAGATCATCATCATCACCAAGAAGTTTTATGAGAATTTATCACTGCGTTGTAAAACTTTGGTAAGATTCAATATTTCTCCACGATTTGAGTGGAAAAATTAATATGTTTTTTCAGTTTCAGGATGAGGACAAATGACTTTTATGTTTTACGAGGAAAGGAAGAGGTGATTGGAAAAAAGAGTTGTTATTGCTATTGGTGGATGAAAATGTCTAACAATTATTAATATTCATTGAAACACAGAAATTCCCCATGGGCATGCACGGAGCAACCCCAAGCTCTGGTGGTATAAAATCCCGTTTTCCATGGAAAAAATAATAAAAAGTAATAACTATATTTCAGTAAAGTTAACTTTAATACTAACAAATTTGTTGCAGATTTATTTTTTAGGTATCAGTCATCACAAGTTCTATAAATAAATACGCCAGCAGTATGAAATATTTGGAATTCTATGTAGTTTCCAACAATCACAATATCAATATTATCTTTGTTATGATTTTATCACCAGCTTGGTATTGAAGTGAGTTTTAGCTTTTCTTTAGTCATTGTTAACTTTAATTTTTAATCATGTTTATTTCCATTTTAGAATAGTTAAAGTTCCGAAAGTTATGACAATAATCAATGTTAACTATTTTACAAAATAATATTATGGACGGAGGAATTATTGGTACATGAATGGATAATCTGATTCATTGGATTTCTGGAATTGACATCCTTGAAAATCGAATAAGGTTTCTGATAAAACTTTATTGCATTTCGGTTATACCTACGTACTATTTTTAATTGATATTATAAATTTAGGGCATTCTAGAAAGTTTGGTTTTACGAAGATCGAGAATCTTTACTATGCACCAATAGTTTCAACGTCTTAAGGAAGATTATTACCAATTCTAAGAAACTTTGACGACTGTCATGGATTCATTTTGCCTGTATGTATTTAAATCAAGACATTATCTTACGATACTAATCCAATTAAATCATTTTTAGCCAACACGAAAGAGTTACTAACCAAATTCAAATATTATAGAAAAGTGAAGAATATTTCAAACAACATTGGAAGACATTGTTGGTAAAATTTTGTAAATGAATTTTTTGTTTTTCAGAAAATAATTAATTTGATAATTGTTATAGATTATTTAATCGAGAATCAATAGATTGTGGAACATCAAACTTCGATTATTAAGGAAAATTTAGAGGCAATTAGGGATTGTTACTATTGAACCAACTAGAAGGTCGACGATGGGAGGACAGAGGAACAAATACGACTCATTATCTGCAGTTGGTGTTCTTCGAGGATAATTGCAAACGGGGTTTTATCCTCCTCGTAAGTAATTATATATAAATTAAAGCAAAATATATCTTTTGTAATATGTCTTCTTCTTTCGTAGTTGCTTTATGAAATCAACAGATAACAATCGAGAATTCATTAAGTGGCGACGTATCTGGAGAGTACCACTTGGATATCATTATGGATATCTGCTGTTGGCCAATGGCTTCACCAACTGAGGGACGGCGTATATAAGAGTCATCACCAGGAGTTGCTGTACTTCGAAGATGTTTGCGGCTGATGGGGTTTATTCCTCCTCGTATGTATTTATAAGTAAAGGGATACTTTTTCCATATTAATCAATTTATTTCTTTTCCAGTTAAAAATAAAAGGAATAAACTGTAGTGAATCGTTTCGTTTTCCGTTCGTAAAAATATTCCGTTTCGTGTCGTTTCGCGCGGGGTTTTACAATGTATTCTACGTTGAATACATTATCGGTACTACGTGAACTTTAACAAATCTAAGCTTTTCAGTTATAAAGCTTTAACTAGTTCTTCGAAATTTCCGCGATACTTTAACTCGTCCGGGAGTGTTACACGAAAGTTCGTGTCGCGTCGCGATCGGTGTGAAAAGTGTATTTTGTGAACTCTAGTGATCATCAATACCTGGAGATATGGAGCTGGAGATGGAGGCTGTTCTTCTTTGGAGATGGTGTTCCTGGAAGGCGTTGGTAGCAGACGAGGACTTCGATCCAAGTTAAGTCCGTAGATTTTTTTACCTAATCCACTTGATTCCTTTTCAGCTAGGGGGTGTGGGCTTTTGTAGAGGAACCACTTTTGGTCACTTTACCGTTTGTTTTTTTTTTCCGCGCGCGGTTTATTAAAGTAGTTTTTGTAATTAAAATGCACTTTCGAGGACTTTTAAATAAACAATTAATAATCAAGTGTGAACTGCAAGTGATTTTCCGTACATATAAAGTGCATTTTTTGTTCGCGATTCGTTAGGTTTTGGATTCCAGGACATCAATTGATGTTGTGCACGAGTTCGAATCCTGGTTGCATCGATTAGCTTAGTAGTTTGTTAGGTTGTTGGTGGCCAAAGTGGTTTCATTGTTATAGGCAGGTAAATGGGGATGTCCCTTGTAGCAGGGATTGCCAAAATGTTGATACTCTCTATTGTAGCATAGAGATAGAGTCAAGCTTTTTATTTACTAATCATTTTTTTTCTTCCCTCGTTTTTAAATAATATGAAGAATTGACTTCGGGAAACGGGATTAAATTTAAAGTTAGTGCGTTTTCGTCACACAATCTGGAATACGCGTTTCGGTCAGTGATTAGTGTTGTGTTGTGAAGTGAGTGTTGTATTCCCTGGAGGAATATGTACTAAAGTGTTAAAGTGTTTCGTGTAAAGTGTCGTTTCTGCAGTTGGGATTCATTTTCGCTGAAGAGATCATCATCATCACCAAAAACTTCTATGAGAATTTATCACTTCGTTGTAAAACTTTGGTAAGATTCAATATTTCTATATGATTTGAGTGGAAAAATTAATATGTTTTTTCATTTTCAGGATGAGGACAAATGACTTTTATGTTTTACGAGGAAAGGGAGGTGATTGGCAAAAAGAGTTGTTATTGCTATTGGTGGAAGAAAATGTCTAACAATTATTGATATTCACTGAAATACAGAAATACTCTATGGGCATACAAGGAGCAACTCCAAGCTCTGGTGGTATAAAATCCCGTTTTCCACGGGAAAAAAATAAAAAGTAATAATTATATTTCAGTATAATTAACTTTAATACTAACAAATTTTTGCAGATTTATTTTTTAGGTATCAGTTATCACAAGTTTCATAAATAAATAGATCAGTCTAGAAAGTTTGATTTTATGAAGATCGAGAATCTCTTGTATATATCAATAGTTTCAACATCTTAAGGAAGATTATTACCAATATTAAAACACTTTCACGCCTGCCATGGAATCATTTTGCTTGTATGTATTTAAATCAAGACATTAGCATACGATACTAATCCAATTCAATCATTTTTAGCCATCAAGGATTTACTAAACAAATTCAAGTATTAAAGATCAAAGTGAAGAATATTCCAAACATCATTGGAAGACATTGTTGGTAAAATTTTGTAAATGAATTGATTATTTTTCAGTAAATAATTAATTTGATAATTTTTATAGATTATTTAATCGAGAATCAATAGATTGTGGAACATCATACTTCGATTATTAAGGAAGATTTAGAGGCAATTAGGGATTCTAACTATTGGACCAACTGAAAGGACGACGATGGGAGGACTGAGGAATAAATAAGAGTCATTATCTACAGTTGGTGTTCTTCGAGGATAATTGCTAACGGGGTTTTATCCTCCTCGTAAGTATTTATATATAAATTAAAGCAAAATATATCTTTTGTAATATATCTTCTTCTTTCGTAGTTGCTTTATGAAATCAACTGATAACAATCGAGAATTCTTTAGGTGACGACAAATAACTGGAAATTGGGACCTTATGCTTATCTGCTGTTCGCCAATGGTTTCATCAACTGAGGGACGGCGTATATAAGAGTCATCACCTGGAGTTGCTGTACTTCGAAGATGATTGTGGCTGATGGGGTTTATTCCTCCTCGTATGTATTTATAAGTAAAGGGATACTTTTTCCATATTAATCAATTTATTTCTTTTCCAGTTAAAAATAAAAGGAATAAACTGTAGTGAATCGTTTCGTTTTCCGTTCGTAAAAATATTCCGTTTCGTGTCGTTTCGCGCGGGGTTTTACAATGTATTCTACGTTGAATACATTATCGGTACTACGTGAACTTTAACAAATCTAAGCTTTTCAGTTATAAAGCTTTAACTAGTTCTTCGAAATTTCCGCGATACTTTAACTCGTCCGGGAGTGTTACACGAAAGTTCGTGTCGCGTCGCGATCGGTGTGAAAAGTGTATTTTGTGAACTCTAGTGATCATCAATACCTGGAGATATGGAGCTGGAGATGGAAGCTGTTCTTCTTTGGAGATGGTGTTCCTGGAAGGCGTTGATAGCAGACGAGGACTTCGATCCAAGTTAAGTCCGTAGTTTTTTTTTATCTAACCCCACTTGATTCCTTTTCAGCTAGGGGGTGTGGGCTCTGTAGAGGAACCACTTTTGGTCACATTTTCCGTTTTTGTTTTTTTCCGCGCGCGGTTTATTAAAGTAGTTTTATTTAAATAAAATGCACTTTCGGGGACTTTTAAAAAACATTTACTAAACAAGTGTGAACTGCAAGTGATTTTCCGTACAAATAAAGTGCATTTTTTGTTCGCGATTCGTTAGGCTTTGGATTCCAGGACATCAATTGATGTTGTGCACGAGTTCGAATCCTGGTTGCAACGATTAGCTTAGTAGTTTGTTAGGTCGTTGGTGGCCAAAGTGGTTTCAATATTAAAGGCAGGTAAATGGGGATGTCCCTTGTAGCAGGGATTGCCAAAATGTTCGTCCTCTCTATTGTAGCATAGAGATAGAATCAGGCTTTTTATTTACTTATCATTTTTTTTTCTTCCCTCGTCTTTAAATAAAAATTGGAATAGTCAAACTATAAACTGTATAAAAGTATAAGTTAGTGCGCTTCCGTTACACAATCTGGAATACGCGTTTCGGTCAGTGATTAGTGCAGTAAAGTGAGTGTTGTATTACCTGGAGGAATAAGTGTTGAAGTGTTAAAGTGTCAAAGTGTCAAAGTACTAAAGTATTAAATAAGTGTTCAGTGCAAAGTGTTGTTCCTGAAATTTGGATACATTTTCGCCAAGAAGAACCGTCAGCGGAAAGGAGAATTCGAAGTTAAATCCATTATCGTCTGCAAGAATATGTAAAAGAAATGATAGCATCGAAATTAAAGTTTTGGTAAGGCGAATTATTCTAATATGATTTGAGGTGAACAAATAATTTAACTATTTATTTTTTTCCAGTTTCAGGAAAAGTACTTTGGCTTACTAATCAATAGAATTATGAAGTCAAATTAGCGAAGAATAGTTTGTTATTGACACTGGCTTATGGAAATTCTTACAAAAGAGAAACAGGGAAACCACAGAAGAACATATGTATTCAATCAATGAAGTTTAAGTTCTTGGTGGTCAAGTTTCGTTTACCATCCTCAAAAAAAAAAGTAATCCCATTATTTAAGATGAATTTTTTCTTGTTAACTTAAGATTTTATTTGTTGCAGATTTTTTTTTTTTTGGTCGATATAATATTTCACAATGAGGAGCAGCCATATCATCATCTTCAAGATTCAAAAGGGATCGATGGTTTCAGATAAAAATTTTTGTATGATACATTAAATCTACATAATTTGATTAGAAGGACTGATGTTACTTTGGAATTTTATCCAGTTTCAGAAAAATACAAAAGACTTTATTGTTCTATGGAAAAGCGGATGATAATTAAAGAAAAGCCAGTAATTGTTATTACCATTGGAAGAAAGAAATCTTTAAAAGAGAAAAAGACGAAAACCACAAAAGAATTTCATTACTAAAGTTTAAAAATAAGTGGTTCAAGGTTTTCCTTCCAAATAAATAAAAGTAAACAGACTATTTGGGATGTTGTTACTTTTCTTAGGTACTAATTAACGTATTTGTTGCAGATTTTTTTTTAGGTGCCACTCATTATTAAAAGCACTACAAATAAATCCTTACTTCATAATTATGTTCCTGAAATGCCAGTAAGCTTACATATGCCTTTCCTGAATTTACGTTTCCTAAAGGAAGTTTTACATTTTTAGGAATATACCTATAGAAATCCTCAGTATAACATCGTTTTATCATTCCATTATTCATTTGTGAATTATGGATTTGAAAGACGTTTTTCAATGGTTTCAATAGCTGAAGAGGAACACTTTGCACCCGTTTTTTGGAAATCTCGGAAGTTTAACGATTGTCAAGGATTTAAACTTCTCGTATGTATTTAAATTAATATAAGATATTTAACATATTAATCCATTTGATCCTTTGTAGCTAAAAAAAAGAGTTATCAACAACTTTAAAAGGATACCGAAGAATTAAGGATATTTCAACTAGAATTGTTGGTAAGAAACTTTAAAACCAATTTGATTCCATTATAAGTACAATAATACCTAATGTGTTTATTGTTATAGTCAATATTCAGTTTCGATTATTTTGGAAGGAATGTGAGGTGGCATCTATGGTTTCGATCAACTGGGAGGACGTAGGCGTAGATAAGAGTCATCACCAGAAGTTGCTGTACTTCGAAGATGTTTGCGGCTGATGGGGTTTATTCCTCCTCGTATGTATTTATAAGTAAAGATATACTTTTTCCATATTAATCAATTTATTTCATTTCCAGCCAAAAATAAAAGGAGTATAGTATAGTGAATCGTTTCGTTTTCCGTCCGTAAAAATATTCCGTTTCGTTTCGCGCGGGGTTTAACAATGTATTCTACGTTGAATACATTATCGGTACTACGTGAACTTTAACAAATCTAAGCTTTTCAGTTATAAAGCATTAACTAGTTATTCGAAAAATCCGCGATACTTTAACTCGTCCGGGAGTGTTACACGAAAGTTCGTGTCGCGTCGCGATCGGTGTGAAAAGTGTATTTTGTGAACTCTAGAGATCATCAATATCTGGAGATATGGAGCTGGAGATGGGAGCTGTTCTTCTTTGGAGATGGTGTTCCTGGAAGGCATTGGTAGCAGACGAGAACTTCGATTCAAGTTAAGTCCGTAGATTATTTTACCTAATCCACTTGATTCCTTTACAGCTAGGGGGTGTGGGCTCTGTAGAGGAACCACTTTTGGTCATTTTTCCGTTTGTTTTTGTTCCGCGCGCGGTTTATTAAAGTAGTTTTATTTAAATGAAATGCACTTTCGGGGACTTTTAAATAAACAATTAATAAACAAGTGTGAACTGTAAGCGATTTTCCGTACATATAAAGTGCATTTTTTGTTCGCGGTTCGTTAGGTATTGGATTCCAGGACATCAATTGATGTTGTGCACGAGTTCGAATCCTGGTTGCAACGATTAGCTTAGTAGTTTGTTAGGTTGTTGGTGGCCAAAGTGGTTTCAATGTAATAGGCAGGTAAATGGGGATGTCCCTTGTAGCAGGGATTGCCAAAATGTTGATACTCTCTATTGTAGCATAGAGATAGAGTCAAGCTTTTTATTTACTAATCATTTTTTTCTTCCCTCGTCTTTAATAAATTTGAAGAATTGACTACGGGAAACGGGTTTAAGTTTAAAGTGAGTGCGTTTTCGTCACACAATCTGGAATACGCGTTTCGGTCAGTGATTAGTGTTGTGTTGTGAAGTGAGTGTTGTAATCCCTGGAGGAATATATGCTAAAGTGTTAGTGTTATAGTGTTAAAGTGTTTCGTGTAAAGTGTCGTTCCTGCAGTTGAGATTCATTTTCGCCGAGGAGATCATCATCATCACCAAGAAGTTTTATGAGAATTTATCACTGCGTAGTAAAACTTCGGTAAGATTCAATATTTCTCCACGATTTGAGTGGAAAAATTAATATGTTTCTTCAGTTTCAGGATGAGAACAAATGACTTTTATGTTTTACGAGGAAAGGAAGAGGTGATTGGCAAAAAGAGTTTTTATTGCTATTGGTGGAATAAAATGTCTAATATTTATTGGAAGACAGAATTACTCCCGAGGAATACCTAGAGAAACCCCAAGCTCTGGTGGTATCAAATTCCGTTTGCCATCCCCAAAATAAAAAGTAATACAAATATTTCAGTTGAACTTTTCTTTAATACTTACAATCTTATTTGTTCCAGATTTATTTTTTATGTATTAGTCATCACGCTTTCCATAAATAAATGAACCTGATGTATGAAATATTTGGAATTCTATGATGTTTCCAAATGCAATTTTGATATACTTTCCCCTAGGAGAGCAGCCAGAGAAAACGAGAATTTCATCTAAAATCCGTCATCAAAAGTAAAACTTTGGTAAGAAACTCTATTTATAATAGATTCAAATAAAACATTTAATATTCCTAAAGAAAATTTTTACAGTTTCAGGAAAATTACGAAAACTATTGATTCATGGGATAATGGAGGAAATTTGGCGATCAAGAGTTGCTTTTATCATATAAGAGAAAAACAGGGAAACCACAGTAGAACAAATTTGTTAAATCAGTGCAGTATAAGTTCTTAGTGGTTCAGAGTTCCGTTTTCCATCCCCAAAAAAAAAAGTAATAACAATATTTAAGTTCAACTTTCTTTCATACTAATAAATATATTTGTTACAGATTTATTTTAAGCTATCAACCCTTATTTGATGTGATGTGTTGGGGCTTTTAAGGTTTTAAAACTTTGGTAGGATTCGATATTTCTATATGATTTGAGTCGAAAAATTAATATGTTTATTCAGTTTCAGCAAGAGTACAAATGACTTTTATGTTTTACAAGGAAGGAAGGTGATTGGCAAAAAGAGTTGTTATTGCTATTAGAGGAAGAAAATGTCTACCAATTATTGATATTCATTGAAACACAGAAATTCCTCATGAGCATACACGGAGCAACCCCAAGCTCTGGTGGTATCAAATCCCGTTTTCCATGGAAAAAATATTAAAAAGTAATAACTTTATTTTAGTAGAAAGACTTTAATACTAACAAATTTGTTGCAGATTTATATTTTAGGTATCAGTCATCACAGGTTTCATAAATAAATACACCAGTCTAGAAAGTTTGGTTTTACGAAAATCGAGAATCTCTACGGTACACCAATAGTTTCAACGTCTTAAGGAAGATTATTACCAATATTAAGAAACTTTGACGACTGCCTTGGAATCATTTTGCTCGTATGTATTTAAATCAATAAATTATCATAGGATACTAATCCAATTGATTCATTTATAGCCAACAAGAAGGAGTAACTAAACAGATTCAAGTATTATAGAAAAGTGAAGAATATTCCAAACATCATTGGAAGTCATTGTTGGTAAAATTTTGCAAATGAATAAATGGTTTTCAGTAAATAATTAATTTAATATATTTTCTAGATTATACAATCGAGAATCAATAGATTGTGGAACATCAAGATTCGATTATTATGGATGATTTAGATGCATCTATAGATTCTAACTGCTGGTCCAACTGGAAGAACGATGATGGGACGACAGAGGAGTAATTTCTTACTGAAGTGTTTAACATCATGGCGTTTAAACAAAAAGTAGATACTTGAGAATATTTAGTTATACCATTATAAATAATTTATATTAAAAATTTAGGACATGTTGGAAAGATAAATTTTGTGAAGATCGAGGTCTCTACTGTTTGCCTATAATTTCAACGTCTTAAAACCAATAATTAAACATTAAAGCAGTTTTTTCCAACTCTAAGATACTTTGACGACTGCCATGGAATCATCTTTCTCGTATGTATTTAGGATGTAACATTATTTAACCATTCTAATCCAACTGATTCTTTTTTAGTCTTAAAAAAAGAAGTGAACAACCAAATAAATCGTATACAAAAGATATAAAAAAAACTCTTCCAGTATTACGAGGACATTGTTGGTAGGGAACTTTAGAACTAAATTGATTGTTTCTTACTAATGATTCTTTCGATTTTAGTAATTATCGTCGAGCATCAATTTTTATAGAAGATTTAGAGGCATCTATGGATTCTTTCAATTGGATCTACTGGATGGACAGCGCTGGAAAGACTGAGGAATAAATAAGAGTCGTCATCTACAGTTGGTGTTCTTCAAAGATAATTGCTAGTGGGGTTTTATCCTCCTCGTAAGTATTTATATATAAATTAAAACAAAATATATCATTTTGTAATACCTAATTTTCTTTTTTCTTTTCCAGTTAAAAAGAAAAGGAGTTCTGTGTAGTGAATCGTTTCGTTTCCGCCGTAAAATTTTTTCGTTCCGTTACGCGCGCGTTTTTACTATGTATTCTACGTTGAATACATTATCGGTAATACGGGAACATTAATAAATCTACGCTATTAAGTAGTAAAGCGTAAATTTTAAGTTATAATTCGAAAGTTTCGCGAAAATTTCGGGAAAGTTACACGAAAGTTCGTGTCCGCGTCGCGATCAGTGTAAAAAGTGCATTTAGAGAACTCTGTAGTGATCATCAATACCTGGAGATATGGAACTGGAGATGGAAGCTGTTCTTCTTTGGAGATGGTGTTCTTGGAAGGCGTTGGTAGCAGACGAGGACTTCGATCCAAGTTAAGTCCGTAGTTTTTTTTACCTAATCTACTTGATTCCTTTTCAGCTAGGGGGTGTGGGCTCTGTAGAGAAACCACTTTTGGTCACTTTTCCGTTTGTTTTTGTTCCGCGCGCGGTTTATTAAAATAGTCTACTTAAATAAAATGCACTTTCGGGGACTTTTAAAAAACAGTTAATAAACAAGTGTGAACTGCAAGTGATTTTCCGTACAAATAAAGTGCATTTTTTGTTCGCGATTCGTTAGGTATTGGATTCCAGGACATCAATTGATGTTGTGCACGAGTTCGAATCCTGGTTGCAACGATTAGCTTAGTAGTTTGTTAGGTTGTTGGTGGCCAAAGTGGTTTCAATGTAATAGGCAGGTAAATGGGGATGTCCCTTGTAGCAGGGATTGCCAAAATATTGATATTCTCTATTGTAGCATAGAGATATAGAGTCAAGCTTTTTGTTTACTAATCAGTCTTTTTCTTCCCTCGTTTTTAAATAATATGAAGAATTGATTTCGGGAAACGGGATTAAATTTAAAGTTAGTGCGTTTTCGTCACACAATCTGGAATACGCGTTTCGGTCAGTGATTAGTGTTAAGTTGTGAAGTGAAAGTTGTGAATTCCGTGGAGGAATATGTGTTAAAGTGTTATAGTGTTAAAGTGTTTCGTGGATAGTGTCGTTCCAGTAATTTGGGTACATATTCGGCGAGGGGAGCAGCCAGGAGAATTTTCTATCATTTTCAAAAATATATAGAAGAATATATAGCATCAATAATAAAACTTTGGTATGGCACACTTTTCTGATTGGATTTTAGTAGAACAATTAGTATTACAGAAGAATTTTTTTACAGTTTCAGGAGGTGTACAAAGACTGTTGAGTTCACAGAACCATGGAGGAAATTTTACGAACAAGCATTGTAATTTCAAGCATTGGCTGATAAAAATCCTTCAAGAGAATAACAGGGAATCCACAATAGAACATATTTATTCCATCAATGCAGTATAAGTTATGAGTGGACAGAGTTCCGTTTGCCATCTCCAAAAAAAAAAGTAATCAAAACAGTTTTTTTGCAATTTCTTTTTGTAACTTATGGTTATCTTTTTGTTGTAGATTTTTTTTTAGGTTTCAATGTCTAATTAGATTAATTACCGCATATGAAATGAGTATATTGGAATTATAATTTGCATTCCTGCAAATGTGTCGTTCCTGCAGTTGGGATTCGTTTTTGCCAAGGAGATCCTTATCAGATACATCACCATCATCAAAAACGTCTATGATAATTTATCATATTATACTGAAACTTGGGTAAGAATCGATATTTCTATATGATTTGAGTGGAAAATTTATATGTTTCTTCTCTTTCAGGAAGAATACAATTGATTTTTATGTTTTACGAGAAGTTGGAAGATAATTGGCATAAATGAGGTATTACTGCTATTGATGGAAGAAAATATCTCAAAATTATTGATATACATTGAATTACAGAAATGCCCCAGAGGAATACCTAGAGAAACCCCAAGCTCTGGTGGTATCAAATTCCGTTTGCCATCCCAAAAATAAAAAGTATTAAAAATATTTCAGATTAACTTTTTTTTTAATATTAACAAATTTGTTTGTTGCAGATTTTTTTTAGGTATCAGTCATCACAGTTTACGGAAATATATATTTGTATTTCTATGAAATTTTCAAAAATCACAATTTAAATATTCTCCTAATTGTTATGATTTTGTCATCAGTTTGTTGTTGATGTGTAGGATGGCTTTTCTTAAATCATTGTTATATTTAATTCTTGATACAGTTTGTTTCCATTTTAGGATAGTAAAAGTTCCGAAAATAATAAAAATAATGAATGTAAATTGATTTCAAAATTAATATAAATGACGGAGGAATTGTAGGCAGATGAATGGAAAATTTTATTTATTGGATTTTGAGAATTGATATGTTAGATAAACGGTTAAGGATTGAGAGTAAGGATTGCATTTCGGAAATATATACTTTTTTAATTAATCTTAATAGCTGACGATATTCTGGAGAGTTTAGTTTTACAAAAATCGAGGATCTCTACTGGTCGCTAATGGTTTAAACGTCGTTAAACAGATTGTTAGAAATTGGAGCAGTTTTTCCCAATTCTAAAAAAAATTATCAACTGCCAAGGGAAACATCTTTCTCGTGTGTATTTAAATCAAAACATGATATTACTATACTAAATCAATTGATTCTTTTTTAGCTACATAAAAAGAATTTATCAACCACATAAAAATGATCCAAAGAAATAAAAAATTGTATCACGAATTAAGAATGCATTGATGGTAAGAAAATTTGGAACTAAATTAATTGTTTCATACTAATTGTTCTTTCTATTTAAGTTATTATTGTATATTGAATGTAATTGATAATCAATAGATTATGAAACATCAAGATTTGATTATCATGGAAGACTTAGACATCTATGGATTCTTTCATTTGGATCTACTGGATGATCAGCGCTGGGAAGACTGAGGAATAAATAAGAGTCGTCATCTACAGTTGGTGTTCTTCGAAGATAATTGCTAGTGGGGTTTTATCCTCCTCGTAAGTATTTATATATAAATTAAAACAAAATATATCATTTTGTAATACCTAATCTTCTTTTTCCTTTTCCAGTTAAAAAGAAAAGGAGTTAAGTATAGTGAATCGTTTCGTTTCCGCCGTTAAAATATTCCGTTCCGTTACGCGCGCGTTTTTATTATGTATTCTACGTTGAATACATTATCGGTAATACGGGAACATTAATAAATCTACGCTATTAAGTAGTAAAGCGTAAATTTTAAGTTATAATTCGAAAGTTTCGCGAAAATTTCGGGAAAGTTACACGAAAGTTCGTGTCCGCGTCGCGATCAGTGTAAAAAGTGCATATTGAGAACTCTGTAGTGATCATCAATACCTGGAGATATTATGGTACTGGAAGTGGAAGCTGTTCCTTTTTGGATTGGAGTTCCTGTTCCTGGAAGACGTTGGTAGCAGACTAGGACTTCGATCCAAGTTAAGTCCGTAGTTTTTTTTTACCTAATCCACTTGATTCCTTTTCAGCTAGGGGGTGTGGGCTCTGTAGAGGAACCACTTTTGGTCACTTTTTCCGTTTTTGATTTTTTCCGCGCGCGGTTTTTTAAAGTAGTTTTATTTAAATAAAATGCACTTTCGGGGACTTTTAAATAAACAATTAATAAAGAGGTGTGAACTGTAAGTGATTTTCCGTATATATAAAGTGCATTTTTTGTTCGCGATTCGTTAGGTATTGGATTCCAGGACATCAATTGATGTTGTGCACGAGTTCGAATCCTGGTTGCAACGATTAGCTTAGTAGTTTGTTAGGTTGTTGGTGGCCAAAGTGGTTTCAATTGTAATAGGCAGGTAAATGGGGATGTCCCTTGTAGCAGGGATTGCCAATATTGCGATACTCTCTTTTGTAGCATAGAGATAGAATCAGGATTTTTATTTACTAATCTTTTTTTTCTTCCCTCGTCTTTAAATTATTTGAAGAATTGACTTCGGGAAACGGATTTAAGTTTAAAGTGAGTGCGTTTTCGTCACACAATCTGGAATACGCGTTTCGGTCAGTGATTAGTGTTGTGTTGTGAAGTGAGTGTTGTAATTCCTGGAGGAATATGTGCTAACGTGTTATAGTGTTAAAGTGTTTCGTGTAAAGTGCCATTCCTGGAGTTGGGATTCATTTTCGCCAAGAAGATCATCAGCAGATTCGTCACCATCAAGAACTATGAGAATATATCATATCATACTAAAACTTTGGTATGATTCAATATGTCTCCACAATTTGAGTAGAAAAATGAATAGGTTTGTTCAGTTTCAGGAGGAGTTCAAATGTTTTTAATTTTTTTTACAAGGAATTGGAAAATAATTGGTGTAAAAGAGCTGTTGTTGCCATTGATGGAAGGAAGTGTGTCCAAATTATTTATATTTATTGATACCCAGTTATACCCCAAAAGAATTCAATGAGATACGCAAAGTTCTGTTGGTATAAAATTCCGTATACCATCCCTTAAAAAAAAGGTACTGGCGGATTTCAATTGGCCTATCTTCCCATACTAATTTTATTTTTTTGGTTGCAGTTTTTTTTTCCGAAATCAATAATTAAATATGTATTCATTGTTTATGGAATGTGTTGTAAATACAATTGAACCAACGTGAAATATTTGGATTGTTAAGATGTTTCCACAAATTGAGATTGGGATATTCTTTAATGTTGAACTTTCTTAAGATATTTTCTACAAATATTTTTTTATGTGAGTTTATTTTTACGTAAATTGGTTGCTAAGTTTAATTTTTCAACACTCTTTTAGTCCTCTTTACAATAGTGAATATTTCGTTTATGTGAAGAAGATAATCAATCCTAATTGTTATATACGAAAAGGTTAACAACTGTTATCAATTAAAATAAATGCCATTATAGCCGAGGAATCATAAGGAAATAAATGGACCACTTTATGAAACGGATTTAGGAGTTGTAATCCTTAAATGAATAACGGATACCTAAACTTTCAGATGACTCCATTGAATTTATATTATACTAATATTTTGCTCTCCAAGTTTCAGCCTTTAACACCCTTTCGTAGTTTCAGTATGGTATCAATTGAGAACAATCGAGAATTCTTTAAGCTATGACATATAACTGAAAATTGGGAACTTAAGTTCAAAGGTAATATTTATTTTAACGATTAATTGTTCCATTTAAGACAAATACCTTGGAAAAGTTGAAGGATTTCTGGAGAGTAGGACTTGGATGTCATTATGGATGTACGCTGTTCGCCAATGGGTTCATCAATTGAGGGACGGCGTATATAAGAGTCATCACCAGGAGTTGCTGTACTTCGAAGATGATTGCGGCTGATGGGGTTTATTCCTCCTCGTATGTATTTATAAGTAAAGACCAGCTTTCTTCATATTTAACAATTAATTTCTTTCCAGCAAAAAACAAAAGGAGTAAAGTGTAGTGAATCGTTTCGTTTTCCGTCCGTAAAAATCTTACGTTCCGTTTCGTTTCGCGCGGGGTTTTACAATGTACTCTACGTTGAATACATTATCGGTACTACGTGAACTTTAACAAATCTAAGCTTTTCAGTTATAAAGCATTAAATAGTTATCCGAAATTTCCGCGATACTTTAACTCGTCCGGGAGTGTTACACGAAAGTTCGTGTCGCGTCGCGATCGTTGTGAAAAGTGTATTTTGTGAACTGTAGTGACCATCAATACCTGGAGATATGGAGCTGGAGATGGAGATGGAGGCTGTTCTTCTTTGGAGATGGTGTTCCTGGAAGGCGTTGGTAGCAGACGAGGACTTCGATCCAAGTTAAGTCCGTAGATTTTTTTACCTAATCCACTTGATTCCTTTTCAGCTAGGGGGTGTGGGCTTTTGTAGAGGAACCACTTTTGGTCACTTTTCCGTTTGTTTTTGTTCCGCGCGCGGTTTATTAAAGTAGTTTTATTTAAATAAAATGCACTTTCGGGGACTTTTAAAAAACATTTAATTATCAAGTGTGAACAGCAAGTGATTTTCCGTACAAATAAAGTGCATTTTTTGTTCGCGATTCGTTAGGTTTTGGATTCCAGGACATCAATTGATGTTGTGCACGAGTTCGAATCCTGGTTGCAACGATTAGCTTAGTAGTTTGTTAGGTTGTTGGTGGCCAAAGTGGTTTCAATGTTATAGGCAGGTAAATGGGGATGTCCCTTGTAGCAGGGATTGCCAAAATGTTGATACTCTCTATTGTAGCATAGAGATAGAGTCAAGCTTTTTATTTACTAATCATTTTATTCTTCCCTCGTCTTTAAATAATATGAAGAATTAACTTCGGAAAACGGGATTAAATTTAAAGTGAGTGCGTGTTCGTCACACAATCTGGAATACGCGTTTCGGTCAGTGATTAGTGTTGTTTTGTGAAGTGAGTGCTGTATTCCCTGGAGGAATATGTGCTAAAGTGTTATAGTGTTAAAGTGTTTCATGTAAAGTGTCATTTCTGCAGTTGGGATTCGTTTTTGCCGAGGAGATCCTCAACAGATATATCATTATCACCAAGAACTTCTATGAAAATTTATCATATCATACTAAAACTTTGGTAAGATTCGATATTTCTATATGATTTAAGTGGAAAAATTAATACGTTGCTTCAGTTACAGGAAGAGTACAAATGACTTGTTTTACGAGGAATTGGAAGATAATTGGTATAAAAGAGCTGTTATTGCCATTGATGGAAGACAATATCTCTAAATTATTGATATTCATTGAATTACAGAAATACCCCAGAGAAATACCCAGAGAAACCCAAAGCTCTGGGGGTATCAAATTCCGTTTGCCATCCCCAAAATAAAAAGTAATAAAAATATTTTATTTGAATTTTTCTATAATACTAACAAATTTGTTTGTTCCAGATTTATTTTTTAAGTATCAGTCATCACGATTTTCATAAATAAATGAACCTGATGTAAGAAATGTTTGAAATTCTATGATGTTTCCAAATGCAATTTTGATATACTTTCCTCTAGGAGAGCAGCCAGGAGAAACTAAAATTTCATCCAAAATCCGTCATCAAAAGTAAAACTTTGGTAAGAAACACTATTTATAGATTCAGGAAAAACATTTAATATTCCTAAAGAATTTTTTTACAGTTTCAGGAAAATTACGAAGACTATTGATTCACGGGGCAATGGAGGAAATTTGGCGATCAAGAGTTGTTTTCATCATATAAGAAAAAAAAAACAGGGAAACCACATAAGAACAAATTTGTTAAATCAATGCAGTATAAGTGCTTAGTGGTACATAGTTCCGTTTTCCATCCCCAAAAAAACAGTAATAACAATATTTCTGTTCAACTTTCTTTAATACTAATAAATATATTTGTTACAGATTTATTTTAAGATATCAATCCTTATTTGATGTGATGCGTTGGGGCTTTTAAGGAGTTTCCGCAATTTGAGATCCGAATATTCCTTAAGTGGAGAAAATTTTCCAGTCATTGTTGAAGTAAGTTTTTGTATAATATTTATTCCAATTCTACAAAGATTCCACCATCTCTTTTTGCCAATTTTTTTTGGAAAGAAACCACGGAAACTTAAACCAGAAAAAAAAATTAAATTAAAAAAAAATATCTTCAATAGCCATAATTACCAATTAAGTTAACTCCGAAAACGGTTCCATTCCATGAATATACAAAAATCGGTTTCTGTTAATGTTTCACTTATTTATTTTTTTTTTTATAAATATATATAAATCGGCCATCAGGATCTAGGTCCTATAATCCTAACTTATTTAATTTGAACAAAGAATCTGAAAAGAAATCTTATCAGAAATTATAACCAAATGTTTTTATTTGAGAAATACAATTTATGAGATAAAATCGATTATTAGGTGTGAAGTAATCTTTATATTTCGTCGCAAAACATTGATCCTTATTAATGATGGTTTGTTGACTAAACCCTGATTACCGTTTATTTGGATGTGTTAAACTTTAATAGATGATAAAATTCAGATCTCAGCTTTTTTTTTAAATAAGAAGACAATTCAGGTTGTTTTAGATCGGTTTTTTTATTTAATATTTTCAATATTCAATTAGCTACGTTTCGTTACGTATCGTAACTTCATCAGGCTTCTTGATTCACAAAAATTATAATATTTTCAATTTAAATTCAATAAATAAATTTATTTATAAATATAAATTATTGAATTTAAATTGAAAATATTATATTTTTTGTGAATTAAGAAGCCTGATGAAGTTACGATACGTAACGAAACGTAGTTAATTGAATATTGAAAAAGCCTGGTTGTGATGGTGTTCCTAAGATAAAATGTTCCAAGTGTGATGTGCATTTATGTTTAAATTATAATGTTAATTGTTTTATGGATTTCCACGCCTAATGAATTACCTAGATTCCATAACCAAATGTAGAGGTATTCCAAAAAATATATACTGAAATAAGTAAGTCACAAAAGATTTATTTCATTATTACCCATTGTGACTTCAAAGTCACAAATCATTTTTTTTCTATTAGATGTTTATAAATTGAAATTTTCTCTCCAAATTAGACAAAATGTTGATACTGCACAAGGTACTATCTATTACATATCTTTTTTTCAGAAAAAACAAAAACATTGGGTTATAAAGGGTTAAATAAAAAAACCGATCTTAAACAACCTGAATTGGCTTCTTATTTAAACCTTTTGAATTATTGAATTTCATTCAGAATTGAAATTTGAATTATTGAAAAATTTTGAAAAACCTAATATTTCAAATTTAAAAAAATAAAACAAAAAAGATTTGATTAAAATCGAAAGTAATCTTCTACCGAAACATACTGTATAAATCTCTGTAAACAAGCAAGGGTAAAGGTAAAATACCAATATGTACTAATTTAAAAGTATAATATTGTAATACAACATAAGTAAAATTCTTTTATTATTATTATTAAAGTTGAATGTTTATTTACCATAAGTAAAGTCCTTCAATATGAATTTCTTGTGTTGTCGTTTCAAATTGATAATTCATATGCATTGCCCCGCGGCGGTTCAGGTTTTGTTGGAAATTTAACTTTTTCAAAAAAAATCTCTTATCGATTCAATTTCTTTAGTAAAATCTTTTACGCATTGCTTTTATATATTAAAATGAGTGGTCTTTCGGAGCACGATAGGGCTGTTTTGAACAGCATTTTCAACCCAAACTTACCCATTGGAGAGTCTTCTTTTGACGACACTCTTCTTACCCACATTAACGGTAGTCTTCTTAAAAAGTGTATAAAATTTATTTATTGAAATTATTTTGTAGATGTTGAAGAAAGTTTTGAGAAAACCGATGACGTTTTGGAACTAGAATTGGATGGGGTACGAGCCGCCGAGGCGGGAAATTTGAACGAATCTCTGGAAAAATTTAGTCAGGCTTTAGTTAAAGCTCCGAAAATTGCGTCGATTTACAATAATCGAGCACAGGTTTATCGTTTGATGGGAAACAATGAAGGTTAGTAGGTCATTTTGAAGTATTATTGGATTTTTGTTATTTTTTTAATGGTTTTAGCCGCCCTTAGTGATATCGAAAAAGCCATTGAAGTCAGTGGGGGCGTCGGAAAATCCTATTGCCAGGCGTTGTGCCAACGAGGAATTTTGCATCGGTTGAACGGAAAAATTGATGAGGCTCGAAATGATTTTCAAATTGCTGCCCAACTAGGAAACGGTTTTGCTAAACAGCAGGTAATTGTAAAACCCTTAAAATAAAATAAAAATATTTAATTTATTTTTTTTAGATCGTAGAACTAAATCCATATGCTGCTTTGTGTAATGCCATGCTAAGAAAAGTAATTGCAGATATGAAATGAAAAATAACAAGAATAATTGTAATATATTTTATTATTTTAAATATACAAGCTTTTTGATTTCCGATTTTTTTTTTTACAACATTAATTACAAAACACTCACAAATTTCCATCGAGCCTAAAGCTCAAATTATACGAAATGGAGGAAATGAGAAGAATATTTTCTACATTTTACAGGCAAAACTCTTCTATTTTCCTCCATACCAAATATTTAAACCTATTCCTGATTGTTCTAGTAAAAAAAAAACAGTTTACATTCTTAGACATATCGGAAGAATTGGATTGACAAATTGAGCCAACGGCTCAAGAAAAAATTTAATTGAGATCTCCAATTTCGCTATTATTAATTATTATTTAATACAAATTTAATAACTTAATTTTTGTAAATAAAAATCAATGTGCCATAATTTGTATGAAATTCGGATACGGAAAAGTAACTTTTTAGTCACTCAACGATAATAACATCTCTTTCCGATTTAACATAATCGCTGATTAAGTTTCTATAGAAAATATTTTTTAATCAAAAATTAGGTATAAAATAAAAAAGACTTGTACATATTGTATATTTTCTTATAACTTTTCCATTAACAACTATTATCATCTATTTGAGAATTTGTATTTAAATAAATGCTTTAATAAATATTTTCTCTGTGTATTTTATAAATATATCATTTTTTTTTATGTACTTATTTATTTCCACAAATCAAAACTTTTCTATTAACATTTTTCTTAAACATATTGTTTAATAGATTATAAATATATTCACACAACTAGGAAACTTTGTAAATATTATCATATTTAATAAATGCATTCACCAAATCGAAAATATGAGAATTACTTCTTTTTCTTTGCACATTCAAAAAGTAGAAAATTAAAAATGGAAAACGGAATGATTTTTCAGTATATTCTTGTGCCAATTGTCCTGCGTTATTTACGTCGTCGGTTTCCAATTTAAAAAAAAAATGAAATTTTAAAAATCACCTTGATCCCATATTTATTTAACCGCTCAAATTTTGAATTAAATGTTAACTATCTTTTTTTGTTTGTTAATTACTTTAATATGTGAATATATTACAACAGAAATTTAAAAAGAATACGGATCGATTCAAAAGTATTAAAATTGTCTCCTTTGCCATTTGGATCGATTACCTATTGGATTAAAATTGTTTTTTTCATTGAATATTTTTATTTTTTTAATTTTTTTCACTGACTTGACTTGTAACCTGTTAAGACGTGGAGTCGATGTCTTCTTGATCGACGATTTCAAAGTCTTTTCCGGTCGACGATCGTTGACTTGACTCACTTTCACTTTCCGACACACGGGGCTCATCTACAGAAGTACGACCATCCGATTCGCCTCTTTGGTCAGATCTGCAAATTATTTTTTTTTTTATTTAAAAAAACCTCAGTAGCGTACCTAGAATTTTAGTTGGGGGGAGACTTGAACTTGCTAAGGGTTGATATCGATACCTTAGAGCACAAATGAAATATGTCCGTTCCTTACTACTTTTGTAAAATTTAAAGTTAAGTTTTGATTCGCGCATAACTCTAGTAATGCAGCTCAATGTCTTTTGACTTTTGATATTTACTAACTTTATGGTTTGTTAAAAAATATTACAAACAAATTCCTGGTTGCTCCCATCCATGGTGTGGTAAATAATTAATAATGTTCTTAGGAACTTGAATTCAACTAATAAGACGTTATTTTTCAAATTATCTCAACGTTTCGTTGGTATTAATTTCCAACTTCTTCAAGAGAACTAAAACATAATAACAATGCATGTTGTTCAAAGCCAAATTACACAAATTATTGGCTTTGAACAACATGCATTGTTATTATGTGTTAATTCTCCTGAAGAAGTTGGAAATAAATACCAACGAAATGTTGAGATAATTTGAAAAATAACGTCTTATTATTTGAATTCAAGTTCCCAAGAACATTATTAATTAATTACAAACAAACTTTTCTAATTCTTGAACCACTTATCTATTTATTCATAGTATAATAAAATATGGACATAGCACATTTGTGCTCTAAGGTATCGATATTATCAAGATAAATAAGACAAATTCAATTTGCTACGGTAGAAATCAGATACTTGGGGAAGAAAACTTGAGTTCTTCAGCATCCCCACATCCTGGATTCGCTACCGTAAAATATTGGTCATAAGTCCCTTTAAAACACACCAGCATCTCATTTATTCGCTAATTGAAATAGAGAATGAGATGTTGGGAAACGTTGACTTGTTTAAAGAAAACTTTTGCCAAATATCATTTCAGAATGAGTAAATGCCAAAGGACAAAAAACTATACCATTTTAAAATTCATTAAATCAATACAAATGATTTTTACAATAGCTGTCATTGGTCGATTCATTTAAAATAGCCAAATTGGGAAGCGAATGTCATTGGTTCTCAGTAATACCATAAAAACACATACATAAGGTAAGACAATATAAAAGAAGATATTCCATTCCTACAATGTATTGATGCCTTGCAGGATTGGAATACTTTCTTTTATATTATCTTAACATAAGGTGCAGAAACTCCCATTTTCTAGACCAATGTCATAACTTCAAAAATTCAGAACTACTTCACAACGTTGCGGATTTAAAAGTGGACCCAGTCCATTTCAATAACAACTCATAAAATATTATCATTTTGAACTAATATGAGAACATAATATACTGAGGGCTAAAAAATTATTCATGTTTTGGTCAATAATTGTGCTCTAAGGTATCGATATTATTAAGATAAATAAGAAAAATTCGATTTGCTACGGTAGAATTCAGATACTTGGGGGAGGAAACTTGAGTTCTTCAGCATCCCCACATCCTGGATTCACTACCGTAAAACATTGGGCTTAGGTCATTTAAAATAGCCGAATTGGGAAGAGAATGTCATTGGTTCTCAGTAATAACATATGAAAACACATACATAAGGTAAGACAATATAAAAGAAGTTATTTCAATCCTGCAATGTATTGATGCCTTGCAGGAATGGAATACCTTCTTTTATATTATCTTAACGTAAGGTGCAGAAACTCCCATGTGGAATTATTAATTTCCCAACGTTGCGGATTTAAGCCGTTTATATAAAAAATGGCTTCAATTTCAAGAACAATTCATAAAATATTACCATTTTCAACTAATATGAGCACATAATATACTAAAGGCTAAAAAATTATTGATGTTTTGGTCAATAACTAAAAGAAAATCAATACTTTGTTGAAAAATTGACATATTTTGCTCTGGTTACTAGAACAAAATTTACCATATAAGCAAATCATGAAATTGACTTAAGCCACTTTCAAAATAAACGACTCGAAGAATTTGTATTATAACAATATTGTTAAAATAATTTTCACACTTTATAAATGACAATCTTATCAAAAACTATCCATGATTCATCAAAAAATTAAAAAAAGGTTCGTATCGTTAAAGACCTGTTTTCATTCTGGTAGTTCTACAATTAATAACAATAATTAACATTGCTGTTACGACAAATCTAATAAATTCAGAAAATTTCAGCCACAAATATATTGGACAAACAAAACCCCATGCAAACTTCTTAAATTTATTCTCTTCATTATTTTGTTAATCAAAGCTCATTGGATGTATTTTCATTCGTAAAATTTCATATAGGAGGAAGCTCTGTAAACTTTTGTTAAGTATTTTTGAATGAAATTCGTAAAAGTATAAAAGTTTATACAACTTTGTCAAGTTACGTCTAAATAAATTTCCCGAAGTTGTCAAAGTTATAATCGTTTTATGGTTTAAAGCATTAGAAAAAAAAATACAAAAACAAGTTATGGAAGTTAATATTTTTAGTTTTTTAAACACCAAAACTATTTTTTACCTTTCCGATTCCCAATTGAGATCCTGAATGCTTTAAGTAAAAAGAAATATTGCAATATTATCAAAATTTTACAGACTCTATAAAAGTACATTGTATGAGGGTCATAAGGTATTACTTCTATAATTGGAATAAAGATTATACTCTTTTAACTTTTTATACAACTTCGTTATAGCCAACTTATTGTAGACATAATAGAGTTAAAATAATATTGTTCCTAGCATAGTGGTATAACTATTACTACTCGAAATTGACAGATTGTATACATAAAGAGGCAAATATATATTTGTACACAAGGGCCGATTCAGGATTTTTTTCTAGAGGGGGGGCACAATATCATCTTTCATTTGCAAAAGCGTGAATACCCCCTCTCCTTAATCCACCCTTGTTTGTATAGTACTAACTTATTTGCCTCCTTTCTGACATTGACAAGTAAAGTTTTAAATAAATCTTATAACTTCACAATTTTATTCTCTTATTTCTACGATTTCTAGAGTAACTAACGATTGCATTTGTTTATCAATACTAAGTTGTACAAAAAGTTAAATGGTATATTTTCCTCAAGCAAAAATCTAATATTTGTATAATAATAATAATAATCTCAATTATTTCCTCTAATTAACTCCCTAACTTATGTATCTAAAGAATGGATCTCAAGATATAAAATTTCCTAATTATTTGCAACTCTACAAAATTCATTCAATCAACTCTACCTATCTTCATCCAGCGTACTCTCTCTCGACAATTTCGCACGTCCTTCACCAGCAGCACCCGAATCTTTCGAATTATCCTCATCCTCGGCGTCTGAGTCCTTGTCTTTCTTTTTCTTTTTTTTCTTGGCGTCTTTTTTATCATCCTCCGTAGGACCTTTGTACTCATACTACAAAAATAAAAATCTAATGAGTCAATCCAAATTTAACGCCAACTCGGCTCTATAACAGTCTTCGTCGTTAAAACCGAGTTTCCGACTTTGTTGTAATTGTTAACTTACATGATATAGTGGCCAAAACGAGGGTAAGAATCCAACGTCTTCGGTTAGATTTGGTAACAGCCATAGGTGATGTCGACTGAGGGTGAGCACCCAAACGAGGCAAAATACAACCACGCGCAATACAGCTAGACCAATCACGAACACCAGGAAACCAGCCGCCACCATACTAAGATAATATACTCCAAGTCTGCAAAAGAAAAAAAAATCATTACGCAACTCATTTTCATCAAAGACAGTCGATTTTCACTTATTGAATCAAATGTGTCAAATAAAAATTTGTTGTTATACGTGTCATCTTTATAAAATGATTTCGGCAATTTTTTTAAATAAATTTGAATCAAATGTATACTAAAATGTAACTTATACACCGGTAGGTTCAATTAATTATTTATTTTTTTTAAAGTATCCGAAAAGCAATAACTTTTATCCCTTTTTGATTCATATCTGGTACTTTCTAGCCAAATAAATCGGCAATTTTTCAATTCTTAGTTTTACCCATTCATTTCTAAATTTACTTTTGCTAATTATCCCAAATAATCAATCTTTCTTACCGAACGGACGGTGGCCAAAGTGGAAATAGGCAGAGACCAATGGCTCCCAAAACAAGTAATGTGCCAAAGAACCAATAATAAATTGGTACTGGATCATAGATCCATACATATGCGTTCATTCCATCTTCGAACACCTGATCCAAATGCATCTCTAGCCTAATTTTTCTCTTGCGCTTTTCCTTCTCCTTTTCACCCTAAAAAATAATTCTAAAATGAATAAAGAGCCTTCCAGAATATCTAGAAAATATTCGAAATCGACATGATTTTTAGAGCACGAACCGGGGTCAATAAAGAAATTAGATGTGATTTTATTAGTTCTATACCTTGACCGGACAAAACAGAACCAGAATCAAATCAAATTTATCTTTATACAGTGTAATCTACTAATCCGGCAGTATTAAAAATAGGATTACAAGATTATAGTGAAAAAGTCATATGTAATGAATAAAACAAAGCATTCCATAGAGCGCACAGGTCCCACAGACGTGGGCGGAGAGTACCGGATTATTGGATGTGCCAATCTATCGAAGTGCCGGATTAGTGAGATTATACTGTATTACGTATTCTATTTTAGCTAGCAGCTATTTGAAGGGTTTAGGGGTAAATATTTTATACAAAAGAACGACAGAATTCGCGATATCGTATGATATGGAATATCACCTCGTTATACCCTAAAAATCTAGTCGATTTCAAAAACTTTTCCAGAAATCTAATGTAATAGACTATAAGTTACCGATTCAGATTTTCCCTCGACATGACTACTTTCCGCATCCGTGCCTTTTGGTTCTTCCTCTTTCTTTTTCTTCTCGTCGATAACCTCGTCTTTTTTCTTGTCGCCCTTACGTCGCGCCTTCAATTCTTGTTCGGAAACGGGGACTTTTTTGGCTCGATGATAGAACCGATGCTCGAGCATTGTGTTTAGGAAGGTGATTACTTTGGCGCGGTTCGGGAAAAAGGGAACGGCACCTTCGCGAGCCGGTTTGCCCCATTCGGACTCGAGTAATGCATCGATTGCCTTGTATGCTACAATTGAAATACATAGTGAATTTCTGGGCATCTTTACAATGGGATCATTTCTGCTGGAATTCAAACCGAATTCTATTTTTGTACTTGCAGAAGATGTTTTGTAAGTGTTGAAAAGGAATCAAAATTCGGTTTGGATTCCAGGAGAAATGGACATTATAGTTTATAACTTAGACCAGTGGTTCTTATCCTTGTTGGAGGTACTAAACTCTCACCAGTTTCATATGCGTCTTCCAATAAAATCTGATTATTTTAAATGGCTCATGTGTACTTTAGCACACCCACAATCTGGCAATGTTTCATTTTCGACTTTGTTTTTAATTTAATTCGCGATTAAATCGGTCTATAATGAATAATTTGCCACAAAAGAGGGAATTATACCATATTAGAATTGAATTAACAACAATATCGCGAATTAAATTAAAAACAAAGTTGAAAATGCAACATTGCCAGATTGAGGGTGTGCTAAAGAACACTTGAGTCTTTTAAATTCAACATAAAAGCAAATATTTATTAATAAGTGCATTAAATAAAAAAAATGAACAAAACCGAACCCGCGAGACTGACTCATCAAACCCAGGTTAAGAACCACTAACTAAGACTGTAATAAAATTTTAAGTTTGTCCCAAAAAAAAATATTTTTTTTCAGATATTTCTTCCGTCATTACCTGTAAAATATTCTACGTTGTGATTGAGAAATTTGGTTTTTTTGATTGGAACGTTTCGACGCATCCATTTTGCAATTGCATACTCTTCTTTGGATGGTTTTTCAATTTCCTCGTTTAATGGTACGTATTCCTAAAACAAAAAGTTTAAGTTAATTTTTAACTAATAAAATAAATTTTGGGGATATCGAAATATTTGATGTTTGATTGTCTATTAGTATTGCCTGATTTCCTACGTCTGCCAAGAATATAATCCCTATACTTTCAAGGGTGCATTCAGCATTAAGTAGCTGATAAGTGGATGATTTGAACACAATATAGGACTATTGCTTTATCTGCGATAATTTTCGATACCTTCATATTCTTTTGTACCGAAAATGGGATAAGCTTCTTCAAACGTTATAATTTGCAGACAAAATTAATGTTCAATTTAAATTGTTTCTTGAGATGTTTGTTTATTTCTAGGATGTTTAAGTAGGCGATGAAATTTCAAACTATCCAATCCAGTTCCAAAATGGGCTCCAGATACATGTGACTTATGAAATTAGTTTCTAAACAAAATTCTAAAACATTTTTTACATAAACGTCCACGTCGTACTTTGACTCGGTGACGTATGATCTCTAATCCAACCATATTTTCAAATTTTCCACAAATATTTTTTCTAACTTTCAATGTAAAAATGCAATATCTTGAAAAGCAACAGTCATATGTTTTTTTTCCTGGAACGAATCGTCTCCAAGAGTTGGGACCAATATATTAATTCGAAGAAAATGCATTCTAAAAATATCATATAGAAACTATTTGAAAAATGTTGACAAAAGTTTTCGGTCGACACCAAGCGCCTACAAAACCAAAACGGCATATTCCAAAAAAAGAATTAGTGAAAAGAAAAACAAGAGTTGAGTTAAAATTAAAATATTTTTGTATAAATAGAAATATCCACAAGACAATAGCAATAGCAACGTCATCCAAATGAACCCATCAACAATAATTCTATGTCACCCATTGAATTTTACACACAAAAATGCGATAAATCGAATGAACGAATATTTCGATCGAATCGAGGATTAATTGTTGCACAAAAAAGTTAAATTAATTGATTTTCTACTTACATCTTTACGTTTTCTACCTTTCTTCTTATCAGCCATTTTTTGGTTTGAAAAAATGTCAATATACCGTTAAGTTGGTACTACGAATACTTGACTTAATTAATAATTGCAGACTCGAAACGATAAAAATCAATTGGCTTCGCTGCCGTTTAATCAAAAAATACGTTCGTTTTCAGTGACTATCGCTAATTTTTATCGCAAAATCCGACCAAATGATTGATTAAAACTTGCACACGTTTAATTGTGCCAAATACGTAAATATTATTGTTTGTGGTTGCGCAACATTAACGCCAGATGGCAGGTAATTTGACAGGGCGCAATCATTCAAATATACCAAATTAATATTATCGTATTTTTTGCAGAGGCTATAAATAAAATTGGAATCATACGCAAATATCCAGTATTTGGTCGATTTTTTTCCTCCAAAGTTCATGTAAACAACTATGCGGTAAATGTGTATGCAAAATTCTTTACAAGCAGTTTGTTTTGAATTGCATTCTATTGTAGACTTGTTATAAAATTTTGGAAATTCCCGAAACGAGTAATCCGGAAGAAATTAAGCAGGCGTTTTTGAAGCAGGCGAAGAAGTATCATCCGGACAGCGGGGGCGATATGGCTAATGTTCAAAAATTTACGGAAGTATGTGATATGATGATTATTGATGCCATAATCAAACATCAGACGTAAACCACTTTAGATCTTAAGTTTAGACTCTAATGCGTTAAAATATATTTTTGAATTCACATTAAATGCGATAACGATTACAAGTACACAATTTATCGATTGGACTACCTTTATAATAGAATTAGGTCACTTTCAAAGTAAACGACCCAAATATGTATTAGAACTTTACAAGCAATGTGGATAATTTTTTTTTCTTGAAAAAAACATTCCTTGGGCTAATGATGATTATAATTTTTGAACCGCATAAATATATCTTTAAAATAATAAATAATACCCTAAAAATCATTCCCTAACTATGTCCCAAGTTTAAGATTGGCACATTTATGAACTTTTAAATCAAAAATTTTACAAACAAAAAGTTTACGAATTTGATTAATCGATTAAAAACATAATTGATTTTCAAAAATCTTTTAAGTTTGGAATGAATAGTGAAGAACACATTTTCAAATATACTTTTATGTGTCCCATAAAAGAAAATCATTCCTTCACACCTTTACTAACAGTCGATATATAAACGTACCATTCATCAATATTCTCATCAATTTTTGATTGATAGCAATACTATTAACTATTCCATATATTTAAGTCATCTTACACGTGCTAGAGCTGCTAGAGTATCTGTCCCAAAATAAAAAACATGAAAATTATTTCAAGATTACATTTTCAGTCGTCATTCCCTCATAGTAAAGAAAAACAGAGGTATTTACTACATCTTAATAATAATTGCACAGTAAAGTAGCTTGTTAGAAATAATAAACTTATACAAAAATTCAGATGCAACAAAAGTTGCAAGATTTTTTAAGTTATACTTCATTTCGTCATTCCCTCGTTTCAATTTGAAATGAGGGAATGACGATATATGAGGTAATGGCTTTTAAACTAATCGAACTTGACTTTTTGTTATTTCTTTATTTAATCCTTAAATTCACCGTGTTTTCCTGTTTAAAGATGAGAATATAATTTATATTGAGTTTATTGAAAGTTATTACTGTAAGTACAATGCAGAGATATAAGTAGTTCATTTTCACGGGGCAGGACAACAAATAGTACTTTACGGAGGAGTATTATATTACTGTAACAGTAATAGTTTTCCTATCTTCTCCTACGCTTCGGAAACGTGAACTATCTGTGCAGCTGATCGGCGACGAATTTATGCCTTCGAGATGTGGGTCTGGAGGAGAATGCTACGGATCCCATGGACGGCTAAAAGAACTAAAGTCTCTGTCTTGAACGAAGTTAAGCCAGTTCAAAGACTCTCTTCACTGACGTATGGAAGAATCCTCAGGTTTTTCGGATATATCGCGCGCCACGAGACCATGGAAAAGTTAATGGTACAAGGACGACCTGAAGGGAAAAGAAAACGAGGGCGATTACCGACCCATTGAACGGAAGTGGTGGAAAGCTCGTTGATTCGATTTAATCGGTGGAGAAGGACCATCCAGCAGGTTCTGAGAAACCTGGAACTCCCCACGTGACAGCCACTTTTTTAATTGCCATACATCGGCAGTGATGTTGAATTAAAAAGAACAGTAATACTATTAGGGTCTAAACTTTTTGCTCTCTATTAAACAATAACAGACACAATTTAATAATGGCCTATCAAAATCATTCCCTCACTTTCAAAACTATAAATCATCCTTATAATTTTTCTAAAATAAGTTTATTCTGGGGACCACTATATTGGTAATATCTAATTATACAAATACTACAAAATTGATAAAAAATATCTATATAAACTTCTTTCTACCTAATTTCGGAATTTAATGAGAGTAACCCATGTAATACAAGAATATATAAAATATATCCGAACCCCATATACAAATCTGATTGATTAAAATAGAAATTACAATGGAACGCAAAACTTTAAACTATTTTACGTTCTTCTTTTAACTCATTCATAAATGTGTTGTTGATCAATTTTCAGGTGGAATATGCATACAGAACTTTGTTAGCAAAATTATTGGAAAATAACGCCAATGACAACAACAACAAGGAAAGTATTCAAGAAGAGGAATCGAAGGTATTGAACATCAACTATATATTGTTAGTGGTCCATTTTTTTTTCAATTATATACTTTTTCAGCACAAATATCCACAACACCGGCAATATTTGACGAAAGAAAATGTTGGTCCTGGTACGCCTTTTCAACGCGAAAAAGAGTATGGAAAAATGCGAGCGGCTGAAGCGACCGAAAATGTAATGCAACATCGAATCAAGAAAAGTATACAAGCCGATGTATCCAATAAAAGTTTGATGATGAAACCACGCGTACAACAATACAAACATGATATTAAAACCAAGTGAGATCCACTACAATTTTAAGTTTTACTATATCTAAGTTATATGTTTTTATTGATTTTAGATACGGGATTGATCGACTAGTAGAAGATTTGATTCAAGAGTCAATGTCCAAGGGGGAATTCAATAATTTGTCCTGCAGTGGCAAACCGTTACCAAACCGAAACGATTACAATCCTTTTATCGATTTCACCACCCACAAACTCAACGAAGTACTTACATTTTGGATGAAAAATAATTTCAGTAGTAATTGTTCCTTTTTTATCTTAGATGCTAATCGAAAATGGGTTTTCACCCGAATGGATTCAGCTACAAAAGGATATACGACGCGAAGTGAAGTGTGTCCAAAAGAATTTGGTCAACGATCGAAAAGTATTAGGTCCGTGTCCGTTGAATGAGTATGAAACGAAAATTTGGAAGCTTGCGATCGCCAAGCAGGAACCACTTGTTGTCGAGATCAATAAATTAATTAACAAGTATAATTTAATTGTACCAATTCTGCAAAAGCAAATGTTTGTCATCAACTTGGCGACGATGGCTGAGCGAATTTTACGCGAGGGAAAACATGCGGAATTCTCAATGACGCAGGCTAAGGGGAGCACTAAATATGTGTACGGAAGTATGGGCAAGGACTCTCAGACCAGTTTTCTCACATATTTGGGCTCAATATTTTCAAAAAAGTAGCCTATATTATTTGTATAGAAAGTGTTAATGTAACTGAATAGATAAATATATTGATTTTATAAATGAAACTTACGTCCTTTATGGTTTTTAAGTTAATTTTATATCCCTGATAAAAAAGACAATTTGGAATAATTATATTTAAAATGGCTGTAATAATTTCAAATGGTTTCAAATTATTTTTGTGAACTTCAAATTGTCTTTCGTCTATCACTTAAAAATAGCGGAAATGCAACTGATTAATGTAGAATATAATGCTAGGATGAGTTATTATTGACGATAAAATACAAATTCAATTAGCATCCTTTTTATATATTAACAGCGGTAGACTAAGGCTAAAGCAGGTCCTAGGCAAAATTGTAATTCCGGGCCTATTAAACTTTTCGACTTTATCAACCAACGATTCGACATAATTTGAATACGTTTCAGCAATAATTACGAATATCACGTTTTTCTGTTAAATAAAAATTAGGCATGTGGCATAATAAGGCACGTGCCTAGGTCACCTAGGCCTTAGTCTACCCTGTATGTTTAATTCTCAAAGTATACATGTTGTGTTGTAAAAATTATATAAAATATTTTCAAATAATTCAATTCTAAAGCTAATCGAAGTTCTTCTAAGTAAATGAAATGCGTTTATTAGAAACTAAATAAATTAATGCAACCAGTGCGTGAAAACATATACAGTATAATCTCACTAATCCGGCACTTCGATAGATCGGCCTGTCCAATAATCCGGCACCCTCAGCCCACGCCTCCCTCGCCCATCTACATTTATTCCCTCTATGAAATGCTTTATTTTATTCATTACCTATGACTTTCACTACAATCCAGTAATCCGAACATTCCAATAATCTGGCACCCTCCGGTTTTTAATAGTGCCGGATTGTTGAGATTACACTATATACAGAATTATTTTGTAACAACGGTAATTATGAACCACTAGTTAAACGCATATCAATGTACGAACCATGTTTATATTTTTTTTTTGTTATATGCATATCAGCTTTTCTATCCCTTATTCTTTTATCAACCTAGTTAGAATGCTTCAACCTATTAAATACGTTCAAAAAGATCATTAGGAACAATTTAAGACCAGTAAATTTAAATTATCCCGTTTTAACAGGGATGCGTTTCTGTTGAGTCCTAAATTAGGTAATTTTTATTTGGATAAAATACGTGTGAAATTATACAGAAAAAATAAAATATTTTACTTGATTTTATTGGTTCTAACTATACTAAACTTATGGACTATCTAATAGTAGCAAATTGTCGAAATTCTACTGCGGAACAAGTTCCGAAATCGTCCAGAACGACTTTCCGACCTTCGGTCGGACTGTGAATTTTGATTTGTCTCATATGCGTGTCTCGCCCGTTTTGATGATTGCTGATAACAGCAATTTGAATCATAAAAGTGCGGATTGGTTTATCTCGTATGTTATCTTTGATAGGAATCTGTACCCAGCCTAGAATTTAAAAAAAAAAACAAATATAAATAGGAAATTTTACATTGCGCTATCAACAAATCGAACCTGAGGGTTCGTTTAAAACGACTACGTCCACTTCTTGCAGATCATTGAAATGTGTTCCGGCTCGAATTGAAATTTTGCTTGGGGTATAGCTTTCGTCTAATTTGTAATCAATATAAATATAAATGTCGCTTATGGTGGTTTTACGTTGAAATTGTATATTGACCAGATGAGGCAATTGACCGTCAGATTGCCAATATGTGTCGGTGCAATCATCGCGAAGTTGGTCTATTCCAAATCCTTAAAAACACAAAGATGGTATTAGAATTTTTTTGAGGGTTTGGAAAGGCTGAGTATACCAGGTTTGCAAGAAGATAAACTCCAAATGGCTTGGGACCCAACTTCACGAACCAAACCACTTCGTTCAGCCAACGTTGGGCCAACTTCAACATTGGAAGATGAAGAGAAAGGCATTTCCTCAATATCACCACCTGGGCTAAATTTTTAAGGTCCGAAACTCATACAAGTACAATACAATTCAATGGGGTTAATAATTGGAAAAATTGAATTCAAAACAGGGGCCACCTGTGAACTACCTGTCGGCAAATTAACTTTTTTAAAGTTCGAAATGGATTTTTGATATATTTTCAAAGAAAATCCAGGACAAGAGCACTCAAACTTTTGGTTTTTTCTTGATAAATTTATTAAACAAAAGTTTGACACATTTGAATTTTTTGTTTAAAAATGGTTTGCGTCTCGACTCGAATACCTGTCATTTAATGGCGCCAAGTTTAACATGAGGTTATATCGGTTTTATTATATTCCAAAACTTGTCAAATCCGATATTTGAGTGATATTAAGTAATATTAAACTAAATTATTTGTGCTAAATTTTTCAATTCAACTTTCTAGAAACATTTTCTTTAATTTAATCAAGTAAAATGTCCGATTCTCCGCCTCGAGATTCTAATAAACGAGCATTATCTTCAGAAGGCAATTAAAACATTTATTTACACTAAAAAAATAATTTTGAAAATCATGTTCCCTGATTTTTTTTAGATTCAGCAAGCGACGGCCCATCTGCCAAAAAATCCAAAATTGTCTGTAAATATGGAATAAAATGTTATCGTCGAAGTCTTGAACATTTATTAAGTTTTACCCATCCACATTGTAAATTATTCGTGAAATATCTTCCCAAGAAAAAGATTTACTGTTTTTTTCAAAATTTTAGTAAAAAAAATATTGGCTCTGCAGTCACCAGATTTGACCCAAAGTATTGTTCTTCCTGACGATTTAGATCCAGAGATAAATGTACCATTAATGAAGGATCAAATAAAAATAATGAGAGAGCATGTAAATTCGACGATATCAACAAAAAAAAGTCCAAAAAAACCGTTAAATTCGTCGTCACAATCCAAGTCCAATAAATCACTAAATAATAAAAGTAAAGTTGCACAAACGTCGAAGAAAAAGAACTCATTCGAACTTTTATATAAACACATTGAAGGTGGCGAAGAACCATCGTCTTCTTCATCCAATGAAGTTTCATGTACATCGGTTGCCGGATCATCAAAAGACTCCGACTCTAATTCTTCCGCCAATTTAACTCCCAAAAAAACTCAAGAAAAATATGATATCCACGATTATTGTCCAGTAGTGGCGCCAAAAGGACAATTTGCCGAAAAACATGCAAAAGCTGCCCCGTACTATCTGTTCTACACGACCATAACGAGTTCGCCACAAACTCACAATGATCCGTTATCGGTTACTTTTCAAGGTTTGCCATTTAAATTGCACCAGGAATTCATAATAAATTCTCAAATTTTTAGAATTGCTCGATACAAGTTTGGGAAATTTAGCAGCATCGTTACAAATCAACTTTATGGTTGATCTTCCGTGGTTGTTGGCCCAATATTGCTTTGCTGGTTATCGGTAAAATTGCGATCAAACAAAATTAGAATTTGCACTAATAATTTCAATTTACAGTAATACCCCTCTAACAATTCTATACGGCGAAGAAGATAAAGATTTGATAACGATTAACTCTAAAATTCCACACATTTTCACGGAAAAAGTTCGAATGAACGATCCATTTGGAAAGCATCACACGTATGGGAATTTCTCTCATCATTTTTTTTTTCTTGTACTAATGTTTTGATTTTTGTAGAAAAATGAGCATTTTTTACTATGATGATCAGAGCGTCAGAGTGGTGGTTTCCACAGCGAATTTATATGAGCCGGATTGGGATGACCGAACGCAAGGGTAGGATAAGTTTAAATTACATAAGAAAAGATCTAGTTAATTTGATTCAGTTGTGATCGGAAATTAATTCAAGTTTTAATTTCAGTTTATGGGTGAGCCCGCGTTGTCCACCTCTTCTGCAATATCGATCTCGACCTGATGAAGGCAACGGACCCACAAATTTCAAAAAAGACCTACTTACATATTTGTACTCATATCGACGTCCAATTTTACAAGATTGGATCGAACGAGTCAAAACTATTGATTTCTCTGCAATTAAGTAATTGTCTTAATCTACGTTTATTATTTTTTTCTTATCAACTATTCAAAGATAAAATAACGACAAACAGAATTTCTAGAGCATATTAAAATATAAAAAGTTAATACAATATATGAAATATATTGTGGTCCAAATTGTGTAATATTATTTACAAAAGTAAACTACAAACATATATTGGAACAAAAGTTCAAACAAATGAATTACTGACGTATTGCCCAGATACGTATTTCGATTGCCAAGCAATCGATCAAGTAATCAGTGGACATCAAGTAGTATTGGATAAAACACTGACCACAGTTTATAGTTGACTGTTGTAAATTATATTGCATAAATAAAACCACAATATATTTCATAAGTTAATACAATATATGAAATATATTTACAAATGTAAACTATAAACATACATTTGAACAAAAGTTCAAATAGTTGAATTACTGACGTATTGCGATTGCCAAGTAATCGGTCAAGTAGGCATCAAGTAGTATTGGATAGAACACTGACTACAGTTTATAGTTTACTTTTGTAAATTATATTGCATAAATAAAACCACAATATATTTCATCTATTGTATAAACAGTGTAACAGGTTAAAGTCAGCGAAAAAAATCTAATTTGATAAAAAGTTAAATTCTGTCGGTATTTAGTCGTTTCCATCTTCAAAAATTCAGTTCATGTATATCAGAGTTCCCCAAACTTTTTTGTGTCGTAGACCCCTTGCCATGTTTTTCCGTGTTGGGTAGACCCCCTACTTATCTGATATTGATTTCCTGTAAATTTCTAACTGCAGTGAAGTTTAGTATTAAAACCTTAAAGTAAAAACATAGGTACTTTTATAACTTCATAGGTACTTTTATAAATAATGTATATGTCTTGATATTATAAGATAGTATGATGTAAGTAAATAGGTACTATCAGTGTATGTGTTGAGATCCACTATCGCGGACCCCCATGTTCATTTCATGGACCCCCAAATTTTTTTTCGCTGACGTAGACCCCTTGCAGGTTGTCATAGACCCTTAGGGGTCGATATAGACCACTTTGGGAATCACTGATGTATATTATATCTTTCGAACATTATATCTTTCCATCGAATTGTAATTGTGTTATTATAATGATTTTAGTGTCTTTCTGATTACATCTGTTCCGGGAACGCACATCGTCAATGATTACAATAAGTTTGGTCATCGAAAACTGGCAATGGTTTTATCGGAACATTGCACCTTGCCGTTAGATCCGCCAAATGTTGGAAGTACTTGGGGAATTGTTGCCCAATGTTCGAGTATTGGTTCGCTAGGACCCAACGTCAGTTCTTGGCTCTATGGACAATTTAGGGCTAGTTTAAGTAAAAATAAAATCAAAGCATTGATGTCCCCTCCGAATATTTCCCTTGTTTACCCTTCGGTCGATAATGTGAGGAAAAGCTACGAAAATTTGTTGGGTGGAAGATGTTTGCCGTATCGAAAAGAAACTCATTTGAAACAGCAATGGTTAACATCACTGATGTGGTAAGGATTTTTGTTGTTTAATCGTAATAATTTTATTATTTAAATAAAAACCCTGATTATTTTTTTTAGCCAGTGGAAAGCGCATTTAAATCACAGATCGCGAGCTGTTCCCCATATTAAAACATACTGTCGAATATCTCCTGATACAAGACACATGGCTTGGTTTTTATTGACCAGTGCCAATCTATCAAAAGCTGCTTGGGGTTACAGTCCTACGTCTAGCATTGAACACCGATTGTTGATTCGATCCTATGAAGTTGGTGTACTATTTCTTCCAGAATTTGTTTCAAAAAAATCTTTTTTTTCCGTTCAAAATATATATGATGAAAATAATGTCAACAAAAATGCTCAACATTTTCCGTTTCCATACGATTTGCCATTGATGCAGTATGCATTAAGTGATGGACCATTTTTTATGGACTATATAACCCATTGATATAACCTGATTTTTTCGCTTATATTGTAAAAAAATTGTTCTAAATGAATATCATTGTCAAAAAAAATGCAAGAAACTTATTTAGTGTTTTTTATTTAAATATTTCTGCCTTTTTATTAAAGTTTGAATCAGTTTGAGTAATATAAAGTCACAGGTGTCAAACCAAACGTCAAATTTGATGGCATCTGTCAAACATGTCAAATGTCGGTAAACTATCAAAAAGTTAATGAAAAGTAAAATAATTTGAATTTTAACGTAAAAAATAGTGTAATTGAAGTAAACAATGGTATAATTCGGACATTGTATCATATTTAAATTAAAAAATGAGTTGTAATTTGAACGAAAAGGAAATCCTTGCCAAATACTCCTACAATGTTAATCGCTTAAGACAAGTTGCCAAAGAATTGAATTTATCGGAAAGTGAAATAAATTCCATATTCAATGACTGCTTTTTTACGTTAAATACTCATTTCAAATCAAACAAATTAATTAGAAAATGTAAAAAGAGAAAATTTTCACCGAAACCAACAATTGTTCGTATTCTCAAACTGGTCCTCAGCATTTTTTTCGGTTTGATTGTCCTAACTATTGTTTTAAATAATCATCAACCAACGTTGAGTTTAGTGATGCGAAATGTTCAAGATTTTATCTATCCAAGTCTGAAATTGCTGCGTTTACTTGCCATTCCAGTTATCACAATGTTTCCGTCGTTGACTGGTATAATATTATCATAGAATTGTTAAGAATGTATTAAATTGTTTTTCTTTTGTAGAATTGTACGACGAGTCGTGCTTAATCCGAAATCCCTATTTTCATGTTCCCGACATGGATTGTTCACCTTGCGAGAATGTTTATTCAATCATTGATTTGTCTGGATTCAACAACTTTAGTTTGTATCAATCGGGAATGCCTTATATTGTAAAGGTATTTTTTCATGATCATTGCAAATTATTTCAATTTTAATAACTAAGATTGTCGTCTTAAAAGTTCTTAAGATTAAAATGTTTTATTAAATAAAAACAAATGTGCACCTATAACATGGAATTTTGGAGGAGACGATAGTAATTATACAAACAAACGGGAAGGAGAGAATTCTTATTCTGATCTATAGGGATCTTTCTTCAAAGTTTATTTGAACTATGTCCTAGAAGAACTATATTGGACTCATAAATTTAAATAGATAATCAGTTGACTCCTTATGGATGTTTCCCAACTTAAACCCAGATAATCCTAGGGAGCAAAAACGATTACGAATCAGATCCAGCCGATTAAACAGGACGTGAGAAGCAGATTCCTCTCTTTTTCCATGTTCCCTGGATAAACTTCACTATTCTCCTTATAGTTTAAAAGACTCCTTAGAATTAATATTTGTTCCACAAAGGCCTTCTTTTCAATATCTAAAAAGCTCTTAAGATTAAAATGTTTTATTAAATAAAAACAAATGTGCACACCTATAACAATGAATTTTGGAGGAGACGATAGTAATTATACAAACAAACGGGGAAGGGGAGAATTCTTATTCTGATCTATGGGGGTCTTTCTTGAAAGTTTATTTTTTACTATGTCCTAGAAGAACTATATTGGACTCATAAATTTAAATAGATAATCAGTTGACTCCTTATGGATGTTTCCCAACTTAAACCCAGATAATCCTAGGGAGCAAAAACGATTACGAATCAGATCCAGCCGATTAAACAGGACGTGAGAAGCAGATTCCTCTCTTTTTCCATGTTCCCTGGATAAACTTCACTATTCTCCTTATAGTTTAAAAGACTCCTTAGAATTAATATTTGTTCCACAAAGGCCTTCTTTTCAATATCTAAAAAGCTCTTAAGATTAAAATGTTTTATTAAATAAAAACAAATGTGCACACCTATAACAAGGAATTTTGGAGGAGACGATAGTAATTATACAAACAAACGGGGAAGGGGAGAATTCTTATTCTGATCTATGGGGATCTGTCTTGAAAGTTCATTTGCTCTATGCCCTAGAAGAACTATATTGAACTCAAATGTTGTCCCTATTCGGTCAAACATGTTTCTGAGATAAATTTAAACAGATAATCAGTTGACTCCTTATGGATGTTTCCCAACTTAAACCCAGATAGTCCTAGGGAGAAAACGATTATGAATCAAATCCGGCCGATTAAACAGGACATGAGAAGCAGATTCCTCTTTTTTTCCGTATTCTATTTTCCTTATAGTTTGGAAGACTCCTTAAAAATAAATATTTATTCCACAAAGGCCAAATATAGGTTCTTTTCAATATCATGCTTACTATTCTAAAATGAAATCTACATAAAATAAGTTTGACCAGACTTCTGGAGTAAATTCGTGTGCACCTTAAATATTAGCTTGCTTTTGCTAACATACTTCTTTTATTATAGACTGAAGATCTTGAAAAAGGTCAACGTAATATAAGCATTGACCTTCTCAAGCAAATTTATCGCGAAAATGAGGATATTTTTGCAAAAGAAAGCCCGAAAATTGAATCAAATCGAAATGTGAAGTCTATAATGGATATTTCACGTGGAATCAATGCCGATGGAAAGTTGCACGTGGCGTGGCGTATTAATCGTATGACACCGGCACGAGTTTTGCGAAAGTTATTCCCTAAACCGCCGGCTATCGTGAGTGGTGGATGGTCGGGGCAGAGTCCCGAACGATTTATAATGATCGATGGAAATAGAGCCGAGCCTTACGCCTTTCCGGATCTGGAGTGCAGCTACGTTTTTGCCGCACAAACGAGCGGTCAACGTACCATTGTACTCCGACCTTCCGACGAATGCCAACAATCTTGCCGAACTGTCTCAATAGTTTTAACCAACCAGTATATCCGTAAGTATCTTGGATTCTAAAATCATTTTAAAGATTTATAAAAAATACACTGTATATATTTTTCGATCAATAACATGTAAGAAGTTACCAAACTATTGCTTTATAATTGAAGGGTCCACTGCAATAATGAAGAATGACTAAAATTAATGTTATTTTAAGTAAGTATGTCATTCGGAAGTAAGTATCATGATTAATGTAGTGGACCCTTCAACTAGTATAGTTTTTAGCGGCTCGAGAGTTAATAGAATTTCGTGAATCGAGAAATATTGAAAATTTGCTCATACCTAGCATCAAGATTTACTATTAAGTTTAAATATAATTAGGAATTTATTAATTTTACATAATTTTTTTTCAGTTTACTATAATTGGTGGTACTGGCGTCCAATTAGCTTGCCATCTCCACATCTGTCCGAAGAGGATTCATCATTGTCTGTGACTTACATAACATCATTTTGTTAAAAAAAATTACATCAATATATTTTTTTTTATTTTAAAGAAAATACATTTATTTAACAATTTTTACCCATTTTGCCACCTGTTTTATTTGTGTGTGTCGATGGCAAAAATTATCTTTTTTAAAAGAATTGATTACGATAAATAAATTAATGAAAATTTCCAAATATTGGAATAACAAGAAAAATAAATACTTTAGTCAAGTTTCTCCTGAAACTTTTTCTTCCATACGACTGGTATGAGAGATATAAATGCAAATATACACAGAAGAATGATAGAAGTGAATGAAAAAGCGTCGTTTGACGATGTCATCTTATGTAACGTTTGTCCGGCTTGGATGGCAATGAATGAGGGTGGAGCGACGCCGAAGAAGGTGCCAATGGCAAAGGGGCGTACGGGAACTCCAATTACAGGAGCCACCAAATTAATAAACCAGTTGGGCAACAAAGGGGTCATACGCAGGAAAAGGATATAGTTGAGGAGATTGTCTTTGTGTTTGTCGACAGTGGCCGCCCATTTGGCCGCACGTTCCGGGAAAAATTTACATACAATTCGACGCCCGAACAGTTGTGATAGCAGGTAGCATAGTGATGCTCCGAGCGCCGAACAGGAACATATCAACATTAGGGCGATGGGAAATGGGAATAAAAATCCGGACATAATCGATAGAAATATCGAACCGGGAATGGCGAAAGTTTGCAAGCTGATTTTCAAGTTAAGGAAATCATTTCAAAACAATATTTGGCTCAAGTGTACTTTAGCACGCCCCCAATTTGCGGCAACGTTGCATTTTCGACTTTGTTTTTAATTTAATTCGCGATCAAAATAAGATTTTTTCGCTGACTTTGAACAGTTATACTGTGTATACAATATATAAAATATATTGCAGTCCAATTTCTTAACATAAACTTGAACAGAAGTTCAAACAAAATATTCGTGACGTATTGCCCAGATACGTATTTCGATTGCCAAGCAATCTTCATCAGTGGTCATCAAGTAGTTTGGATCACTCCGTAACTGCTTTGTGATGATTCACAAAAAGATTCACTCAAGAAAATTTACATTACTAAATTGACTATCCAAATTGATCGAAGACAGAACGGGGAGGGAAAAGAATACAAAAAAATCAATATAAAGTAAAAATAAGATATATTGTGAATCATCACAAAGCAGTTACGGAGTGATCCAAACTACTTGATGACCACTGATGAAGATTGCTTGGCAATCGAAATACGTATCTGGGCAATACGTCACGAATATTTTGTTTGAACTTCTGTTAAGTTTATGTTAAGAAATTGGACTGCAATATATTTTATATATTGTATACACATTAGTTCGCGATATTTTTGTTGATTCAATTCTAATATGATATCATTCTTCCTGTTGTGGCTAAACTTTCATTATGGATCGATTTAATCGCGAATTAAATTAAAAACAAAGTCAAAAATGCAACATTGCCAGAATGTGGGTGTGTTAAAGTACACATGAGCTCAATATTAAAATTGTGGTCAAAATTTTTCATTTACGGTAATTATGAAAAGGATACAATATGTATACGACTGAGATCCCGACTAATACGGTGAAGAAATATTTATCTTTATATCGGCTAAGCACAAGGCCTAAACTCTTGGCATCTTCAATATTCCATGGCAGCTTTATGAATTTTTTTTCACTTCTAAAATTGAAATAAAATTAGTAATGAATTCAAATTACTGTGAAGCTTCGAATATAATACACGTGTTATACCTTGATTTTCCTAAATGACTTTAAAGGAAAATCTAGGTAATATCTGTGAATTATATTTGAAGATTTACAGTGGTTGATTATGGTCTTACTCATCAAGATTGGGAAAGTTCATGTAAACTAGCGATAAGGCGATTAGGGAACTGATAAAAATAATGACTATGGTGACTGTGGTCGATTGCGTCGATTCCAGAGGGTTGACTTGTTTGCGGTTGTTTGGACTGGGAACCGCCTGGTCTGGAATTAATAAAAAAAAAAAAGAAGAATTAGTTTAAGAAGGAGTAGATGGTTGAGGAGATGGTGTCAATGAGTACTGGAGGTACCATTTCGATTCCGTCTTCGAGGAAATGGGAATGGTCGTCGAAGATGGGAAAGATTGGGAGAGTCCGGGGTTGGGTCGGACACGGATACGACACAGTGATAGTCGTTGCAAGGAAATAGACGATTGTCGGATGGGTCATGAATATTTCTTCGCGATCGTACACCGCTTCTAATGAAATGAATGTCGGGCAATTCGTCGATATTGATTATGGGTCTTCGGGACCAAACACTCGTGGACGATATCTCGGGAGATTGAATTTCTTCAAGTACTTCACCTGGTTGTCGAAGTCGGGCTGACATGTTTTCACTGGGATGCGACTTCAACAATAAGTAGTTGGTGACCCTCACGATGGACTTTGTTCTAATCTTGGCTCGAATCAAATTCTTTGTTCGAATTCAAAACAATTCGATGGAATGTCTGGTCCAGCGAAAAATATTCAATTTGTCAAAAAGTTAAAAGTCACGTTTTTATTGTTAAAAACATTATTTTGTTTTGGTTTTGATCCACGGGATTTTGTTCTCGGTAGGTTATTAATTACATTAATAATGTTCTAGAACTATTTGTTGTGTATTTATTACAAAAATTGCCGTAAAAATGTAATAAAAGGTCAAATTAAGTCACTAAAGTTAATAATACTATAGTAATTAAAAAAAAAATACTTGTCTTTTGACATTAACCAATGTATTCAGTCCACGTGAATGATAAATTCATTCAATACTCTTTTCATTATAAGTGTTTACTCCTAATTTCAGTTCATAGATGGCTCTAAAGCAACAAAGGATTTTTTTTAAATTTCACCAAAAAAATTATAAAACTCTGAATAATTTCATACTGTCGCTACTATTTTATTTACGTAACTAACAATTACTTCAATAATTTGATGTTTTATCTGAAAAAATGGATCATGAATATTAAAAAAAAGCAAGAAATTTCAGTGGCGTAGGCAACCAACATACCCTTTTTAGTTAAATGATTGCTTCCAAATTAGTAGTATTTATAGGAGGACCCTTTTATTGAAAATTAATTTTTATAAAACCAAAATCTCTAGCTTAGTAAAATTTTTACATTGACCGACTAACACCGAACAGTCTAAGAATTTAAGGCAATGCATAGTATTTTTTCTACAAAATATAAATGAGATCTATTAAAGTATTTTTAAAAATTAAATCTTTAATGAAATAACATTTAAGGGATGAAGGGGAAAGTTTTTATAGAAATTCATCGAGATCAGGATTTCAGGGCAAAGGGTATTTAGAACATTTAGAATCTTGTATTTTATGTATAGTGTTTGCTTGACTATCATTATTTTAAAAGTAATTATTTGACTGCATTAATCTATTACAAATTAATATATTTATACTCTTCAATCAATTTCAAAATAGCAATATAAAGGGGGCTCATTTTAACAGCCGCCTTATTGGAATTATAAACAATGTACAATAATTAGAGCTAATAAAAATATATTATTATGTATTTCAAGGAATAATTGCATAAAAAATAATTTTTAATGACAATTTATTAATTTTGTAAAGTGTAGTTTAATAAAGTGTATATATATTTTGAGTTGAAAAATAATTATCTTCATATTACTTTACCAAAAAAATTAATAAGTGTGCTTTAGCATGAGATATAGGAAACAATCAGTTTTTATTTTTTTTCATGATATTCCACCAAATCAAAAAAAATTGAAAAAATTACTGACTATAGAGGAGTACTAAAGCCGTTTTTTGAAAAAAAATTTACGCTGGACACTTTTCAAAAACGCACACAAAAAATTAATTTTAATTTTGTTTCGACCCTTAAAAATCGACATTCCATCTGAAAATAATAGAAAAAAATATTTTTTCATGCCTTTTACTCCAAAGTATGAGAAAAAAAAATCGTAGGTTAATTTTAAATTTTACTACTAAAAAAAAAAAATCGAAAAATGTTTTTTTTTTCCAGTTTGAATCGAAAAAGCCGCGGAGGCTCTTTTAGCATACAAACCGGCCTATACCCTTTAATTCTTTATGAAGTTGGGATTGAAATCAACTGAAATCTTCTACAAATATCCAATATATTTATTTATATTTAAAACTTTTATAAATATTCATAAAATCTGTCCGTAAATAGTACATTGTTCTGCTATAATACCACTGAAAAGAGAAACTGAACATTATAAAATAAATATGTACAATATGCCAACTACTACATACAATACAAATTGAGTAGTCCATTAAATATTGAATAAATTTCAAGACAATAAAAATAATTACATTTTACTTAATCATAAAATTAAATTAACATTTTTTTTTTGCTTAAATTCAGAAATAATTCTTTTATCTGTTTTCCCATACTTTAAATATTATATCGTTTGTACTGAATCATATTTTTTTTCGTTGAAAAAAATTTCGTAATTTTTCAAAATTCGTTCGGTTCGTTTTTATTTTAACTAAAATCATTCATCCACCGTATTGTTTATTTGAAATAGAGTCTGGAAAAATTGGAAACTCTTAAGAGGAAACAGGTTTGGCATTTAAACATTTTCTCGGTATACGCTAAATTCATCATGATACAGTACTACCATCTTTTTCCGAAAATAAGGCATCCCCCGAAATTAAGTCCTGTCGTGATTTTCGGAACTTTTTGTAATATAAGACCTCCCCCGAAAATAAGCCCTAGTTAAAATAATTTAAATCAAAGTAATTTTATAAAACCAGGCTTACAGAAGTTGTGAATTGGGTAAAAAATTCATGGACTAAAATAACTAACAGTTGTGTTTCCAATACACTACGAACAGGCTACTTAGAAAAGAAATATTAATTTAACGATAGCTATATTGCAAGACATGAGAAATTCGGACCAATGATTCAACAGGAAATGGATTTGTAGGAAAATCAGAACAGAAATCAGAATTTAATAATTTGTGACGATGTTCCAGAAGATGACATGACTGTAATTGAATAAATTCAAATTTCTGTGTTCTGTGTAAAATAAATAAACATTAAATCAAAATAAATAAATATACTTTTATTTTTGCCCTTCCCCGAAAGTAAGCCCTGGCGTGTATTTTGGACCAAAAAAGGAAAGTAATGCAGTGTCTTATTTTCGAGAAAAGACGGTAAGATTTTATAAATTATAAATTTCTAATGAATTGAGAACTTTCAAAAGATTTGGAAATCCTAAATGGTTTTTACTCAAAGTTCAACTTATATTCAGTTACAACTAGGGACTGCAATACCGGAATTGGGTATTTTTTAAATCTTAATATCGGTAGTAGCTATTTGCTCCGAGAGGAAGAAAAAGTATTTTGAAAATTTAATGTAATGAGAAATCGGAAAATACGATTTTTAAAAAAATAAATTGTTTTTCTTTCTTAATGAATTTTTTCACGAGGGACCTGGGTATAGGATGAGGGTGATCAAAAACTTTGTACTTCCGCGAAAGTATGGATACAAGGAAAAAAGCGGACATCTTTTAGGGATGATCTCAAGAAGAAAATCAATAAAAGAAATTCTTGTTAATGGTTCAAAGATTAAATAAATTTAAAGGTTTCTCCGAGTCAAAATAAGATTTTTTCGCTGACTTTGAACAGTTATACTGTGTATACAATATATAAAATATATTGCAGTCCAATTTATGTAGTATAATTTAATATAACAGTACATAAAAATCATACCACCAACATAAAATTTGAACAGAAGTTCAAACAAAAATATTCGTGACGTATTACCCAGATACGTATTTCGATTGCCAAGCAATCTTCATCAGTGGACATCAAGTAGTTTGGATCACTCCGTAACTGCTTTGTGATGATTCACAATATATCTTATTTTTACTTTGCATTGATTTTTTTGTATTCTTTTCCCTCCCCGTTCTGTCTTCGATTAATTTGGATAGTCAATTTAGTAATGTAAATTTTCTTGAGTCAATCTTTTTGTGAATCATCACAAAACAGTTACGGAGTGATCCAAACTACTTGATGACCACTGATGAAGATTGCTTGGCAATCGAAATATGTATCTGGCCAATACGTCACGAATATTTTTGTTTGAACTTCTGTTCAAATTTTATGTTGGTGGTATGATTTTTATATATTATTATATTAAATTATACTAGATAAATTGGACTGCAATATATTTTATATATACAGTTTCTCCGAGTCATTTCCAATTTTTGCAGACAACATTGATATATATTATATTTAATTTCATAACTATATCAATATCTTATTTGTTGAATTTATATATATATATTTATAATATTTACAATTTTTTGGAATTTTATCTTCTTCTTTTAGTTTTTACGGCTTTTAGCCGATGATATATACAATTTTTTTCACGTCACACCAGCGTGGAAAGTTCATGTGGGGAGTTCGTGGTGCCAACACTGCTTAAATCAAGTCCCGTGGTGTTCATAGTTAGTGGAGCACCTGGACTAATGCTACCACTGGCTTCCCGATGATTGCCCATGCCGCCATGGCCTCCAACTGCCACCGTAAGTTTGCCAATTGCCGGCGACGTCGGCGTCGGTGGTGTGTTGGTCGACGGTCGAATTATATACGGCCCGACGTTCGAGTGCGTCGACACGTGTGAATGATTTAACATCGGCTGCACCCCGTACGAATGATTGCCGTTGGCCACGTGGTTATGGTTTTGGTAGACCAAATGTGACGAAGAGTTTAACAAATTCGGATTTGTGATGCTAATGTTGGTGTTGTGCGGATGGCTGCCGTTGGCGTAGATATGCGTCGAGGAGGCGATGGCGTGGGCGGCCGCCTCCCGCTGCTCCTGAGCATGCTGCAGTGCCAGCGCCTTCACCGCATTAGTCTTTTCCTTCTGCCACACGAATACATTGTGCACCATTGCACACCCACAAAACACAATTCCCAGTCCAATAAACGCACTCGTCACGATCGCCGGTGTCGAATGGAACTGGATAAACGTATACAGTATAATTCCTGCAACCAAATAAAACAAAACATTAAAAATCTATTCTAAATGTGTACTATCAATTGAATTTCTTTAGGAGATATCCTGAACAAAAATCAACTTTCTATCCATCGGCTGAGCTGATGCACCATGTAATGGGAGACCTTTTCCACCGTAAATTACAGTAAATCATAATTGATCTCAGCCGAAGTTTTGTCTACATAATTACACACATCTTTGGTCATTGGTTATTATTCAATTCCTACTAAAAAAAATCATTAGGAGTTGTAGTTTCATGAGCAAAGGTGCACGGGTCCATCAGTTATTTTTAATTCTTCAGCTAACATAAACGATTACAATATCTATACTAATGTATAAAATTCGTACGTCTGTCTGTACATTTTGATTTTGTACCCAATTTTAGGGTAAATATTTGTTTCAAGAGGCCCTTATTCCAAATTTAACATTTTTAAAATTTTTGTCTGTCTGTCTGTCTGTGTGTCCCGATTTAACTAAAGAACGGAACAACCAAATTTAATGAAATTTGGTATAAAGATACAACACAATTTCCCACAGACTATAGGCTACTTATCATTCCAAAAAAATAATAAGGGAAGGTATTCCTTAGGGATGAAAACAGAATTTTTTACACTAGACAGGTGAGTTATATATCATTGGAAAGGTAATTAAAAGTTAGAAAATATTATGTAAAAAAATATTTTTAGTGGAACTGATAAAGAGCACAGTAAATTTAATTTAAATTTAAAAAAATTGCCTCTTTGAAACATAAACCTTTATATATACAAAACACATAATTGATGTTAATAGCGTCATGGTTTTTTTTTGAAAATTTCTACCCTAAAAGAGTAAAAAAGGTCACTAAGTTTGTATGAGAAAATGTAGAGTTTATCAACAATCGAAATTTTGAATTTAATAAGTGTTAAAAATAAATAAATAATGAATTAATAATAAGTGTCTGTTTTTGTTGTATCATTTTAATAACAACATTTTAAATAAGTTCATTTCACTTAATTAGTATGAAAGTTTAGGAAGTAGGAACTTATACCAAATACCAAAGAGGCAGTTTTTAATTTTTGTTTGTTTTTCAACAATCAAACTTTTTTAAAATCTAATTTTTATGAACCAATGATTGTGACCTGGAACAATTATTTAACATTAAGGGACTAATTTTGTGTCATATATTTCATTATCAACCAAAAAATAAAATCTTCCAAACCAACTTTTCTTCGGTATTTAGAAAAATTTGAAAATCAATTATTGTTATTAAAAATAAATAAAATATTCGAATTTCCTTCCACGCTTTCTATCTATTTCCAACATATCTATTTTCGTTACGCAGACGAAGTCGCGGGGATCAGCTAGCTTAATTCTTCAGCTAACATAAACGATTACAATATATATATGTATAAGTAAAATTCGCTACCGGTTTCTTGTGGATGTCATGAGGGTATTTGAGTTATATCTTCACTTGGAGAATGATCAAGCAAGATCAGATCAAACCGCATACATACATTCATACATACATACATAAAATATGCTCATTGGCATCTCATACATTTGTAAACGTTTAGATTGCATTTGTGTAAATATTTACGGCTTTATGGCTCGCTTACGAGCGATACAACGCACATTAAATAAAAGCTAAGCCAAATGAAGAAAACATTTCAAACTCGAAGTTATTATGGGTCGCATTCCCTATCCTGCAAGTATTTTAGTTTACTACAAGTCAGTACCATGGAAAACTTAACTTTTCGGAAAAAAAAATGAACAAAATAGAGTTATCTAGGTACACATAGCTGAAAAGGATTCAAAAATTTGAATTTTATTAGATTTTTTGGAAAAAGGAATGGACTTGGATCGGTAGCAAGTATAGAGGTGTGAAAATTATTGGACTCAAGACAATTCAAGAGAAAAAAAAACTCATTTTTGTTTTTAAATACCATAAATTTAAAAATTTCAATAATTCTACTCATCTAATATTTTGTCTGGCATGCTCTATAATATATTTTTCATTTATATTTTACTAGTAGTTGCCCGTTGCATTCGCAACTAAAAATTTTATTTCAATAAAATAAAATAAGTTTATAAGTGAGTATTATATTTTTTGGCTTTCACATATTGTAAACCTGAAAATCCGAAATACGTATTCAGAAATAAATACATTAGTGACTAAGTATCCTTCCCAACGTTTTGAATGCGTAAGTGGGGATAACAGAGCGCATGCGTATAGCCTATTCTGCACGGACGCACGGCAAGGTAATCAATTTATATATAAGATTATGATGCTAAATTTTAATGAGGTCGGTAATCAGATCCACTCGTGTAGTAAAAGTTTATTTTTTTTAGTTTTATTTTTCACTATAGCCCAAAAATTTTCTATGGGATTACCATCAGGACTATTTCCATGGCCAAGAAGGCACATTAATGTTAGAATTTTTGAGGAAATCCATAACTTTTTTGGCTTTATGGCAAGGAGCTGTCATCCTGTATAAAGATAAAATTTTCTTCCAGAAACCACTCTTTAGTTTGAGCGAATAACCTTGTTTCCAAAACTTGTATATATTGGTCTTGCCTCATAGTACCTTCCACAATGTATATTCTACTGGTACCCTTTGCTGACATGTAGATCCAAACCATAACTGATGTTGGATGTTTTAGTCTGGGCGATAAATTGCTGGAAGAAAGTCAAAATCTTCTTTTGAGTCTAATAATTTTCACATCTCTGTATTGCAGTATCATCTGCATAGGACTTTTCTATATATAGGCCTATAGGATGATGGACCTGCAGCTGGTTAATTGAGTTTCGGGATAAGAATTACAATGGAGTATTTCCATTGTGATGGAAAATGAGTAGTGCGAAGAATTACAAAAATTGCGTTACATATAGGGAGGTAAGGTAAACTTTACACTTTACCCTAGCTAAAAGTCCCTTAAAACTTGAAATGTCGCTTACCGCGCCATCTGCATTTGACGCCCCAACTATTAATTTTTGGGAACCAAGCCTGCTATAAGAGCTTGACCTTTTCGGGAAGATTTTTGGTGTTATAAGGTCGTGATTAGGAGATATTTTTAAGGGAGATTTATTTATTGAAAATTTAGGTATAAACTATTAGGTTTTTGGTCCTATCATTTCAATAGAAATTTTGAAATAAAAAATATTTTGTAATTTTTACAAAGTTGATAAATTACTCTAATCATAAAATGTATTTAGTACCACTTTGGAATAACTTATCTCTACTAATATATAAAATTATTACATCTGTCTGTACATTTCGATTTTGAATCCAATTTTAGGGTAAATATTTGTTTCAAGAGACCCCTATTCCAAATTTAACATTTTTGCCTGTCTGTCTGTCTGTGTGTCCCGATTTAACTAAAGAACGGAACAACCTAATTTATTGAAATTTGGTATTAAGATATAGCACAACTTCCCACATATGTTAGGCTACTTATCATTCTTTAAAAATAGCATTAAGTTTTTTGGCTTTCACATATTGTAAACCTGAAAATCCGAAATACCTTTTCACAAATAAATATATTAGTGAGCGAATATCGAGTAGCGAGAAATTCGGCGAACTAAAAGAAAATGGTTTAATTATATAATTGAAATTCAAATATAATAATAATTAATGATAAGTACATAGATACACAATGGTTATACTTGATTATGGAGGAACTGGGTTTCGTGCAATTGAACAAATTTTAATTTCGCGGTCTTTTAAAAGTTGACGAAATAGTGTTTTAAGTATGATTATGTTTTTCGTAAAAGAAATAAGAAAAATAAAAATTTTCATATACCACTACAAATGGCAAATTTGAAAAGAAAACATATTTTACACGTACTTTACGCAGACGAAGTTGCGGGGATCAGCTAGTTTTTACTAAGTTGATAAATTACTCTAATTATACAATGTCTTTAGTACCACTTTGAAGTAACTTATAAGACTACTAGTTTAAAAACGGCATTCTCTTCCGGTACACCTAATATTATAGAAGTAGTATTTTTAAGAATATTCCCATTGTATTTCTCCCCAAAAACTCTCATTGGCCGTAAATTTTCCGTAATGTAAGTTCCAATGCTTCAGCCCTTAATTGCAACACGATGTGATGTAATCCGGTTACGATAGCAGCAAACGCTAACGGATAAAATTGCGAATTAATAGTTTTCAGTGTCAATTACAATTAAGTTAATGTAAATTTTTTCAAGTCGTTCGGTGAGTTGTTTCATAATAATAAATACCTACTTGGCAATGATTATAATATGAGAACGGGTCTATGATTATTGTGAGGAAAGTGAACTTGTTTGTGAAGTTCTCTCTCTGGCCTTTTTTATTTTTTTTTGTTCGCTCGGCTTTTCGGTGCAAATGAAGTGCATTGACGACAAGTTCAAGTCTTCGGCGATGGCAATAATGATGATAGCATTCGCGATTGCGACACCCGGAAGCGGTCGCCCGAGCTCTAGTCGTAGCTGTTTTGCAGAACAGAACTAAGCCTCATTTGGCCAACTGGGTTCTGCCAGCCCGAACACTTGTATAATGTGGCGATAAAGAGAACGCGATGGATGCGAGTCAAGTTCTCGACACAAAATGAAAAAAAAAGAAATTGATAAAACATCATTTTTTTTCGTCAGAATAAATATAGTTTTTCTTGTTTAGAATTGTCGGATTCTCACGTCGACGTCGCATTCTCTCCACTCCGGGTACCTTGGATTGTATGGTATTGAATTGAACGTACATATATGAGCGAAATGGATTCATCTTTCGTTTCATTTCATTCATGTCCATGTATGTAATAATCGTTTAGGTTTTTTTTTCTGGTGCAGTACATGGTTCCTTACATGGATAACCTTCCAGTTTCATTACGGAATACCTTTTATTGTAACCTAGTCCAACCAAAGCAGATTTCACTTCCTATTTGCCTTTTCCTTTTGTTTAGCTATTCCAATCAAATAAATATTACATGAAAAATCCACATTCGTTTTTCTAAAAAAAAAGTAATATAAATAATCGTTCATACAACTATTTTTTCTAAAGTCTTTCAAAATCACTATAACATTTAGATATAGATAACACTGATCAACAAAAAACTTTTTTTCAGTGTAACAAGAAAAATGTTGGCTGATTCTGTTAGGAATGAGGTCAAGTAGAGTAGAATTAGTAGTCTAAACTTTTAGATACGAATAATTTTTATTGTAATATGATTTTTTTTTACTTTTCTTAAATTACAAATTATTTTAACAAAAATTAAATTTTTATCAATGTTATAATATTAATATAAGTACTTTCTTATGATTTTCTCCTATATTTTGCGTCTGGAACGTCCCTCTGTAATCCCCAGCAATAATCTGCCAGCATAGTTGGACTCTATTTTACCTGGTATCGTTTTTCTATGGTAAAAATGTCTTGGTGGAATCTTTCCCTGTGTTCATCACTAACGGCACCCAAGTTTGGGGGTAAAAAAATCTAAATGTGAATGTAAAAAATGTATTTTTAAGGACATATTGCAGCCTAATGCTTTATAATTCTCTAAAAGTTCCTCGACAATAGGTTTTATAGTCATTTGATTGGTGATTCCCAAGAAAATTTTCAGTGATTTTTATAAATGATTCCCAGGCTGGTTTTTCTAGATCATCGAGTTGTTCTTTAAATATATCATCTTTTATCACTTGCCTGATTTGAGGACCTACAAACACACCTTCTTTAATCTTAGCGTCACTGATTTTAGGGAATTTTTCTTTTAGGTATTGAATCCAGCGCCATTTTTATCCAATGCTTTTACAAAGTTTTTCATCAGGCCAAGTTTTATATGGAGAGGTGGTAAAAATATATCTTTCGGTTGGACTAATGGAGCATGTTTTACATTTTTTAATTCCTGGAGTAAGAGATCGTCTGGTGCGCCAATTTTTTTTAACATAATGGTTTTCCCTATCCCTACTGTTAATATTAAATTTTACTGATAAGTGCCGGAACACGGAAACTAGACCTACTCAAATTAATATACATATGATTTTGTGGAGAGGTTAGGTAGATATTTCGAAATTACTGCTTATTTTACTTGTTACAAAATTTTGTTGATCAGTTTATAACCCACTATACTTAACTAACTGACATTTCCTTACATTTAATCAAAATATACTCCAGATTGAAAATATAATTACCTGTTAAAAATACTGGAATGGAAATGAAGAAACCAGCCACCGCACACACCCTGCTGATTGAAGACTTCTGAAGATATTTATTGGTTCTGGAACAACGTAAAAATAATAATATAAATATTTGGAAATCAAAGCTTTTAAAACGATTTTATGACACAAACATGCTATATATAGATTATTCGATAAACATTGATTTGCCTCAACCTCAACTTCCGAAGATATACTTCGAAGAACAAATAATGTCAAGAATGATTTAATTTTAGTTCTTAATTTAAAAAAAAAAACGGGGAATATACTCCTAATTATACTCAGTAGCGTAGCTACCAAGGGGCTAGACGGGGCAGTGCCCCGGGGCCCTCAAGCTCAGGAGACCCTCGAATCTTTACCAGAAATCTCGATCGAACTGAACTTTTGGAAATCCAGTTGGAAGTTTACCAATTATGTAGGACAATAATGAGCAAATGTGTATACATTAGGATGATTTTTTTTTGGTCCCATCGTGAAATTTTGTTGGAAATACCAAAAAAAAAAAATTCTCTGAAAGTTTGAGCCCTTAATATTAATTTTAAGTCCTCGACCAAGATGTGTAAAGATTTCCCATTGAAAATACACGGAAACTCTGATTTTTTATTTTTAAATTTCTATATCTCAGCGGCATTTCATGGGATCGCTTTTACCGAAGATGGTTTTTTCTCAGAATTAAACGCTCTACAAAAGTGTCCATTGCGACAAAGTCGTAACTCACACCGGTGAAGTAGTACGGGCCACTGAACCTGATTTTTCCATAAAATTCAAGGCTTAATATCTCGTTTAATATTGATCTTCGCGATTTGGTCTATTGGAACTTTTTTGTAGGAAATCAAATTCTTTACAAATTTTTCATTTATAATTTTTCCATAGCTCTTGTTATTTACGAGATAAATGCAAAAAAAACGCGAATTTTATGGAAAAATCAGTTTCAGTGGCCCGTACTATCTCACCAGTGTGACTTACGACTTTGTCGCAATGGGCACTTTTGTAGAGCGTTTAATTCTGAGAAAAAACCATCTTCGGGAAAAGCGATCCCATGAAATGCCGCTGAGATATAGAAATTTAAAAATAAAAAATCAGAGTTTCCGTGTATTTTCAATGGGAAATCTTTACACGTCTTGGTCGAGGACTTAAAATTAATATTAAGGGCTCAACAAAACTTCCCGATATTTTTTTTTTTGCCACCTTGAACAATATTTTCGATATACTTTTCAAGAAATAGTCGCTTTTTTTGGCCCAGTCTATTATACATACAGTATCTATGTATAAATAGCCAATTTAATCTTTTATTTAAAAACCAGTAACGTTCCGTGAAATTCACAGCCCAACTCAGACAACTGACAAATGGCTAAAATTAGCAATTCAATGAAATCGAATTGACAGTTGAAACTAATGACATGATAGTTCAAATTTGAGACACTAATTATTATATTTGAATTCCACTCACATGAATGTCTTTGCCGTAATACATAAGTTTGCTTATTATGGTATTTGGATATTAAAACCAAATTGTGTTTATAATTGTCTCATATTTTAGTTATCCCAAACAGTGGCGTAGCTAGGTAACCAAGGGCCCTATTTCCTATTTCCATATTTCCGCTTCAATATTACTATTATGAATTTGAATTTATACTATTATGAATATATTCTGAGGATAATTGACTCGTTTATCTTGAAAGTGGCGTAAGTCCATTTCAAGGACGATCTATATGGTGATTCTTCTTCTTGTAACTAGAACAAAGTATGGTAATTATTTAACTGCTAAGTTTTCAGAAATTACTTATTTCATTGTAGTTGTTAACAAAAACGCCAATTATTCCCTCCTCCTTAGTATCTTCTGTTCCTATGGTTACAAATAATAATACTATAGGGATTGTTCTTGAAATGGACTTAACTCACTTTCAAAATCAACGGCGCAATTGTTGGAGCGGGCAATAACTATCCTCTGAACCAGTGGCGTAGCTAGGTAACCAAGGGCCCTGGGGCATATTAAAAAATGGGGCCCCACTGCTATGTAAACTGATTAGGTTTTATCAAATAAAAATATGAAATATACAAATATTTTAAAAATGCTGAGCTACTTAAGCTCTTTTTTGTGCACTGCAGGGCAGGTAATAAAAATATTAAACAGTACCAACATAAATTACAATTAATACTTGGTGTAGGTTTGGCTAATAAAACGAAATAGAGAAGATTCATGGGTTTATTATATAAAGGTCGGGCCTACCAACTGACTAAATAACAATTATATTTACAATTTTTTTCTAGCTTTAGTTTTCGCAAAAGTATCAATGACTTCGTTTAAATCCAGGCTTGATTTGGTTTTGTTTTCAATTGCTATTAGCGATAAATATCGGAGTCGAGTTTGGCCCATATTGTTTCTCAGATAATTTTTTATTATTTTTAATTTGCTAAATGACCTTTCCGCTGCTGCAGAAGTGACAGGAATTGTAAAGAATAATAATATTGCTAAAATACTTCCGTTAGGTCGCATTCTAGCACTGCATGATTGCTCATTATTTCCTTACATAATTGGTGAACTAGCAACTGAATTTCCAAAAGTTCAGTTCGATCGAGATTTCTGGTAAGGATTCAAGGGCCCCCTGAGCTTGAGGGCCCCGGGGCACTGCCCCGGCTAGCCCCTAGGTAGCTACGCCACTGTGGAAGCGTTGATCTCAACACCAGGAAATCATCTAACGTAACTCTGTTTTAGGTCGAATCAAAACGTCAAAGCCAAAGCGAAATGCAACGAAATGAACAGTGGAAAAACAAGAATTCTAATGTAATTCTACAAATGTTCTTCTTGGGCTGCTGCGGTTCGCAGTTGCAGTGACTTATAGGGCGGGAGCATCGTTTACTTAGCCGGGCGCTCGATTCTTGAGCTTGACCGCAGAACTCGAAGAAAATACCTGAGAGGTTGACGCCACAAGAACCACAAGCACAACAACCAGCAGGTGCACAAATGTTCAACTTCTGATTACAACATCCCAGAAATCTTTCTTTGCCATACTACAACTTTTACTCTACTCCTAATACGATACTATATCTACTATCAAATACTACCAGCTAGAAAAAAAAACCCACACCATACAACGTCCATCGTAACGGCGTTCTATTTATCGATACCAACGACTGATTCATTTATCCGACCAATGATTTGTGGTTAATTATATCGCATAAACCTGTTACAATTACGCTAATATATTATCGAGAGTAAATATAGAAAATTCACACGCAATTTCAAACACATCCGAAAAAAAGAATAAGAAATATACCAGAAAAAAAACCATTGATTAAATCCATCCATAAAACATATCCACAACGACTTAATTCAACGTGAAATTACATCGCACAATCGAAATATTCGAAATCTATTATCTATTAACTTTGATGTAATTTGCTTGGAGAGTTTCGCTTTCACTAGTTCATGTTAATTTATGTAATTTTACAATTGAACTAGTCGCAAATGAAAGGGAATTTAATGATTTCGGACGTACATGTTTTGTGTTGTATATTTGTTCATGGATAACAATTGAGATCAAGATTTCCCAATCGGACACCAAATTTTAGTCAATTCACGAATTGAAATTCGTGATCTACATAAAACGATAATCACCATCCAGGGGAATTACAAATTCGGAAAACTCATTCGAAATTGCGGGGCTTAGAAAGTACGAGTAGGGACCAACTTGTAGTATCCTAAACAGGTAATATAATTTTAAAAGATAAAATTTTTAATCATCTAAACTTTACTTATTTTACAACTTTAAAAATATTGCATCTATTTTTTAATAGGTTTTAATTTTTAATCAATGATATAATCATCCTCGCCATTATCAACTTGTTGACATCAAGTGTCCAAATTTTTAACTATTTTAACTGAACTTATTTTATTACTTTGAAAATGTTGCAATCATTAGATTAACACCAAATTTAAGTCAATTCACGAATTTCAATTCGTGATCCACATAAAACGATAATCACCATCCAGGGGAATTACAAATTTGGAAAATTCACTCGAAATTACTGGGCTTAGAAAGTACGGGGAGGGACTTACTTATAGAAAATAAGTAATTTACAACTAGTCAACTAGAGACCAGCACCCAGAAGAATCCGCAAACAAATTCGTTTGGACCTCAACGGAATAATTTTTACGGCCCTTTTTCAAATTTAACATTGATGGAACTAGGCTCTAATTACATTTACAAAAACTGTTATAACTATTTTTCGGATTAAGTTTGGCCCATTTTTTTTCGGTACAATCAATGCTCATCTTTAGCCGTTAAAAATTTTGATTAAATCTAACAATGGGAGGATATTAATTTTGAATAATTGAATAACTTTGTATCGGTTCAATATTACATTTTTTACATTTCGGACAACATAATATTAAAGGATAAAATTTTTAAACAAGTTTTCTTTCATTACTTTGAAAATGTAGCAAATATTAGATTAACACCAAATTTAAGTCAATTCACGAATTCAATTCGTGATCTACATAAAACGTTAATCACCATCCAGGGGAATTACAAGTTCGGAAAATCTATTCGAAATTGTGGGTCTTAGAAAGTATGGGTAGGGACAGACTTGTACTATCCTGGACAGCCAATGTAATATTAAAAGATAAAATTTTTAAACAAGTTTTTTAATCAATGGTATAATCATCCTCGCCATCATCAACTTGTTGACATCTAGTGTCCAAATTTTTAACCATTTATACCTCACTTATTTAAGAACTTTGAAAATGTTACAATTATTAGATTAACACCAAACTTAAGTCAATTCGTGACCTACATAAAACGATAATCACCATCCAGGGGAATTACAAATTCGGATAATCCATTCGAAACTACTGGGCTTAGAAAGTACGGGGAGGGACTTACTTATAGTATCCTGGATATGCAACATAATATTAAAGGATAAAATTTTTAAACAAGTTTTAATTTTTAATCAATGATGTAATTATCCTCGCCATTATCAACTTGTTGACCTCAAGTGTCCAAATTTTTAACCATTTTAACTGTACTTATTTAACAACTTTGAAAATGTTACAATTATTAGATTAACACCAAATTTAAGTCAATTCAAGAATTCAATGTGTGATCTACATAAAACTATAATCACCATCCAGGGGAATTACAAGTTCGGAAAATCTATTCGAAATTGTGGGGCTTAGAAAGTATGGGTAGGGACTGTTGCAATTATTAGATCAACACCAAATTTAAGTCAATTCATGAATTCAATTCGTGATCTACATAAAACGGTAATTACCATCCAGGGGAATTACAAATTCGGTAAATCCATTCGAAATTACTGGGCTTAGAAAGTACGGGTAGGGAAATTGATTAGGATTATTTGTTACTTTCTTAATTTGCTGCAATTTTCCTCACAAATATTTTTTTTTTTTAGAATTTCTAGCTGGCACTAGTTGAGGAATTCAAAACTATCGAATTTAAACTGAAATCTTTTAATTTGAAATTTATGGTCGTCTACCTAAGGTACTTGGATAATTATCGCAAATGTTATTAGTATCAATTATGTGAATTCCTTCTGATATTTATGTAACAATACAAACTAAAAAAAAAATAATATTTATTATAAACTATAATCATAACATGGCTATAGTACGACTTAAAAATAATCCATAATACGACATACGACAATTGGAGGTCTTTAAATCCAGAAACGACATTAATTTATGGTCGTTTTAATTATTAAGATCCTGGATATGAGAAATATCACATCAAATCCATAGCTGGCATTAGTTGGGAAACTCAAAACTATTGGATTTGAACTGAAAACATCTGATTTGAAATTTATGGATATCTACCTAATGTACTTGGATAATTACCACAAATGTTATTGGTATCAATTATGTGGATTCCTTCTGATATTTATGTAACAATACAAACTACAAAAAAATTAATATTTGTTATAAACTATAATCATAACATGGCTCTAGTACGACTTAAAAATATCCCGTAACACGGAATACAACAATTGGAGATCTTTAAATCCAGAAACGACATTAATTTATGGTCCTCTGAATGAATATGCCCCTGGATATGAGAAATATCACATGGAATCCATAGATTTCCACAAAACTTAGTTTTTATCGAAAATTTCAAAGCAATTTTTCAATAATTTCAAAAATTATTGACCAATAACTTCATTCTTTAGCATCGTTATAATTTGAAATTTAGTTGAAGAAAATAAAACATAAGTAATATTTTTTTCCAGACATTTGTCGAAACTCAGCCACTTGAATCTTTGAATTGCCTCCATTTATTATCAAACATCTCAAAATAATATTCGGTCGGACAAAAGCGACATTGTCACCAAATTGCTCTCAAGTTCTCCGTTAACATGGACCATATCATCCGATCCCATCACTTTGGTTTTCTCTCACTTCAACTTCATTCAATATAAATTCCTCTGGTCGAAACAAATTAAGAATACAATTCAATATTACATATGGTATATAACGATATTATACATAACACTGATTTAAGATTCAATTATTCAATTAAAAAAAATGATAATAATTGATAAACGAAGGAAATCACATTTGAAACGCGACATCAAATGACGAATCAATTTATTTAAAAATGTGTTTTTAATTTTCTTTTTGTCGTCTTTGAGGGCCATTGGATTTTAATCAGTCTCTGAAATTGGAGCTGGGGTTTAAAGTATTTTTTTTAATTTTTTTTTTTTTTTGGTAACTCAATATTTTGAGCCTGACACAATAATATAAGCGAGAAATTTGAGACTTGTAAAGTAATTCAAACTCTGTAACATGTTTTCAATTCAATCTATCATACATAATACATATATACCACTTGAGTAAAAAATCAATTTATTGTAATAATGATCTTTTCAATTACACCCAATCATATGGTGACCTTTCAAGAACATTCACCAGTGAATTGTTCCATTTTCTTTTTCGAGAATCAGATGTATTGGTGTACGATATAACAACATGAAGATATCAATTTTTAAATTTATTTCGTCCAAACAATTTCCAAAATTTTTAACTGTGATTATCTTTTTTTTGCAGAAAACGAATGACTTGATTCTGAGTTCTGAAGATATTTTTTTAGGAAATACTCTGCAACAAAAGTTTCTTATCAATTATAAATTTAAATCGCTTCTTTATTGATTTAGTATATAACAATAAGAAGAAACTGGATATCTTGATGAGGCTTTTATTTCTTTCGACAGATTTAATTGGTCAAAGAAGTTGAATTTACAGAGATCTATAGGATTTTCTTCTGATTTCCGGGAGTCTATCCTGTGAATTGCACTGCATTGCATGGTAGAAGGACTAACCAATCCCAGCCCAATTCCTAGTTCCAGTTGGTCATATTTTCTTTTGAGGTTCAGGTGGTCTTAAAGAGCTCAAGTGGCTACGAGGGCTGTAAAGTATAACCTGTAAACCAGTGTACTTATCGACCAGAAACTTTGAATAATTTGGTGGTAAAAAAATGTGAAATAAAATCAAACGATGGAGGATTTTTCATATATGAGCCGCTTATTTTGAAAGTGGTTTAAGTCCATTTTTCCAAGAAAAACTCATAAAGCATTAACTATTACATTATAATATACTTTTGTAACCAAAGAAATAAGGGATTATTAGGGTTTTAATTAAAAATTGACGTTCTTTGCTCTATTTTCAAATACAAAAGAAATAAATGATTCATATATCCTAAGATGAAGTTATTATTCAATTTACAATTTCATTATATAATATGCTTATTTACGATGACGTGTACATCTTTTCCAATACAACTATGAAAAAATTTAAAAAAAACTGATATGTTCCCTATAATTCCAGATTTCTTGAATGAAAACAATATTTCGGAATGACCAAGGTATATTCTTGTAGAAAATTGAACGATCTACAAAAATGGTCTCGTACAAGTTTTGGATATATTTATTCCTTCAAAAGTTATTCGAGGTCAAAGATGAACTAAAGAGAAATTTTAATATTTTTTCAATTTTTTGACGCAACCATCAATTTTATGAGAAAATTTTATAGGACATTTTTTGTAGAGCACTTTATTTCCTATAACTTATCTCTATAAAAGTTTTTCATATTTTTCACAGGTTCTAAGTTATTTAATTAAAATAAAAAAAATAATTTTTATGTTAAAAATATAATAATTCAGGTAATATTATTAATTTAAAACAATAAAATTACGAATATTTTCAGTTTAATGCAAATAACTTAGGACCTGTAAAAAACATCAAAAACTTTTACAAAGATAAGTTATAGGAAATAAAGTGCTCTACAAAAAATGTCCTATAAAATTTTCTCATAAAATTGATGGTTGCGTCAAAAAATTGAAAAAATATTAAAATTTCTCTTTAGTTCAACTTTGACCTCGAATAACTTTTGAAGGAATAAATATATCAAAAACTTGTTCGACACCTTTTTTGTAGATCGTTCAATTTTCTACAAGAATATACCTTGGTGATTCCGAAATATTGTCACCAACGTGAGCTATAAAATTCCAAAGTGCAAGAGAAAATTGTTCCCATGTTATTTAAATGGAAAATCGAAATTTGCGATGCGGCTCCCGTTAATATTAATATTAAGAGCTTAAACTTTCACAGGAATTTTTTTTGTCATTTCCAACAATATTTTCGATATAATTAAGAAAAATAATCAATATTTTTTTCATCATTGATATGAGATCATTGCACTAAGATGATGCAGCGAAGTTAGGTGTCCTGAGTGCAAAAATTAAAATTTCAAATTGGCTTACATCCTATTTTGACCTAAGTTTATGGAAACCATTTTTTAGGGATGATATTGTCCCAGATACTTATTTCGATTGTCTAATGTTTACTATGCATTTTCTTTTACATTCATTTAACTTACTGATTTACTAATTTATTGAAAAATCATCAACAGACGAAGAAACCTCGCATGTAAATCATATAACTTCCATGGCCTGTAGTAAAATAATGCTTTAGCTACATCTACGAATAAAATTGCAACTAAGTGTACGAAATGAAAATGAAGCGATACAAAATTATCGTAATTATTTAACTGTACTACATGACTTTAACTGTTCTTACTCTATATTAAGTATATTATATGTTAAAGCAAATTGGAATGTTTTAAAGAGTAATTTAGTTTCGAGCCAGAGATTAGAGCTACTTGAAGAAAAATCCACTCCCAACTCTCTAGCTCTCTAATAACAGCAATTTCGAATCATATACTTTTACGATTCGATAACTGGACGAACCTAATTGAAAAATTCGTCAAGATTTCGGAAAACATGTCGAAGAAAAGTTCACCGACTTTTTGTTCAGTTCTTTGAATTGTTTCTGTGTAATTTGTTGAGTAATTAAAATGGGTGAAGCGGATTAATTTGCTTGAAAAATGTTGCTATTTGCTATATGTGTAGGCTCCTCCATGGCTTTGGTATGAGTGAAATTACGGCGCCTCTTATGAAATCGGTTATTTAACCTTTTTTCCATTCTGTTGGTTTTATTTGGAATAAAAACGACGACATATTTTCGTTGTCTTTGAAAATAAAAAGGCAATCGTCGTTGTGGTCTGCGTGTGTTGTCTCTCGATGAGAGGCATTTTTTCCGAAAAGTTCAAGGTCTTTGTTGGTTCAAAGCTATAAAAAAAAAACGACCATGTGAATGGAATATGGTGACTGCTGGTTGTATCATTCTATGTTTCATATCCCAATACGACAACCGATTTTTAGTCCATGATATAATTAAAAGTTTTTTTTTTTGGCAAAAGCCAGAAAATATCATTGAACAATTTGCCCTGAACAGGTGTGACATTTGTCTTTAATAATAATTGCTGAACCAATTTCAATTTTTTACAGATGAATTTTAAGTACATTGGTCCAACTGACAAAAAACGGGTGTCTTCCTTTATGGAAACCTCTGGTTTCCTCATGAGAATCTATAAAGACCAGTGGTTCCCAACCAGTGGCGTAGCTAGGTAACCAAGGGCCATGGTTCAAATTAAAAAATGGGGCCCCACTGGTTTTATCAAATACTAGCTGATCCCCACAACTTCGTCTGCGTAACGTAGGTGTAAAATATGTTTTCCTTCCAAATTTGTCATTTATAGTGATATATGAAAATTTTTATTTTTCTTATTTCTTTTACGAAAAACATAATCATACCTGAAAACACTATTTTGTCAACTTTAAAAAGACACATTTAATAAACTGTTGCAAACAATAAAATTGTTCTATGTAATAATCAATTAATTTTCAAAAAATATTTATAAATATCTAAATAGAGTATCTCCAATTGCGTATACCTACGGTAGGTATACCTACCGTAGACCAAATAATCTGTAAATCAATCAGCATCTATACATAAATAAAAAATATCGCCAAGTTCAATAAAGTTGGTCTTAATTATAAGTAAAATGGGGTGACCATGCGACATTTTTCAAACAACTTACATTTTTAAACTTGTGATATCTTTCGAATGGAATGTTCAAATTGAATAACTCAAAAAGTTATATAATGGCATTGAAGCAAACTTAAATATGAAGTCATTTATTTTGCTAAAGATTAATCCCAAAGCATAAATAAAAGAGCTTTTATAGCGGTGGTATTTATATATATTTTTTAAAATGAAAAAACACTCATTGTGACATAACTATAATAGTTATACATATGCTGTTGCTCTATTTTTTGTAGATAATGATATGTTCTACAAAATCGTAATACATTATTTTGTTCAATAACCAATAGTTTTCGCAGCGCACGCGATAAAATAATGTTTTTTGGTAATTTTTTCAGACCTTGGGTTACATTATTGGAGTTTTTTTTAGTATGGATCCCTAACTTTTTTGAAAATTTAATATAGCCTATGTTCACCGGAAATAGTGTAGCTTCCTAACAGTGAAAGAATTTTTCAAATCGGTCAAGTAGTTTCGAAGCCTATTCAAGGCAAACAAACAATCAAATCTTTCCTCTTTATAATATTATTTTGAAAGTGGCGTAAGTCCATTTCAAGGACGATCTATATGGTGATTCTTCTTCTTGTAACTAGAACAAAGTATGTTAATTATTTAACTGCTAAGTTTTGAAGAATTACTGATTTCATTTTAGTTATTAACAAAAACGCCAATTATTCCCTCCTCCATATACTGTCTTATGTTCCTATGGTTAAAAATGATAATACTATAGGGATTATTCTTGAAATGGACTTAACTCACTTTCAAAATAAACGGCGCAATTGTTGGAGCGGGCAATAACTAACCTCTGAACCAGTGGCGTAGCTAGATAGCCAAAGACCTTAGGGCAAATTAAAAAATGGGGCCCCACTACTATGTAAACTGATTAGGTTTTATCAAATAAAAATATGAAATATACAAATACTTTAAAAATGCTAAGCTACTTAAGCTCTTTTTTGTGCACTGCAGGGCAGGTAATAAAAATATTAAATAGTACCAACATAAATTACAATTAATACTTGGTGTAGGTTTGGCTAATAAAACGAAATAGAGAATATTCAAGGGTTTATTATATAAAGGTCGGGCCTACCAACTGACTAAATAACATTTATAGTTACAATTTTTTCCTAGCTTTAGTTTTCGCAAAAGTATCAATGACTTGGTTTAAATCCAGGCTTGATGCGGTTTTGTTTTCAATTGCTATTAGCGATAATTGTCGGAGTCGAGTTTGGCCCATATTATTTCTTAAATAATTTTTTATTATTTTTAATTAGCTAAATGACCTTTCAGCTGTTGCAAAAATGACAGGAATTGTAAAGAATAATAACATTGTTGTAAATATTTCCGTTAGGTCGCATTCTATTACTCCATATTTGCTCATTATTTCCTTCAATAATTGGTGAACTTCCAACTAAATTTCCAAAAGTTCAGTTCGATCGAGATTTCTGGTAAGGATTCGAGGTCCCTAGGTCCCTAGTCCCTAGGTAGCTACGCCACTGTTCCCAACAGGAAACGTATGCCCTCTAATTGGGCACTGTAACTATTAGAGTTCCATGTAGAACGATTGAAATGACATTCCTTCATAAACAGAAGGCCTTAGAAATAAAGAAGTAAGTCTGGAAACCAATAGCACTAAAGATTTCAGTCAAAATTTCAAATTATCTGAACGAAAAAAAACCGAATTCCCTCATCTTCCAGATGACGTCAAGTGGCGCATCTCCATTGACTACAACAAGTGTTGTACGATGCGATTTTCAAGGCTGTCCGAAAAAAAAATGGGGGTACGCCATAAAACGTGACCAAATTCCAAGGGCCCAAAATCTCAACAAAACAAAACAAAACAACAAAAATCCAAACAGGTAACATATTCAAATGATCCTGGCCGCCCAAATCCAAAGTCCTTGTGCTCTTGGCTTTTGCACTGCTGCCACTTTCGGCCCTCCAACAGTCGCTCCTCTAATCGCCGCGAAGAAGCGCAAACGAAGACGAAGAATAACGAAAAACAAGAAGAAAAAAAAATCAAAATTGCCCGGGGCACTTGGCATTCCATGCTAATCGACCCGCTCTATGGGATGCTGCATATGAAATGAAACCAACCAAAGCCCAACAAGAAGAGCCCATCCACCACCACTAACTAAAACCAGTCAAATAATCATCTCTTAGTCAAAATCGGATTTTCATTAATTACGTAATTAATTTACATCTGATATCAATAAATCACATTCCCGCAAGACACCAATGAAGAAACCGAAACAAATACGCCAAATATTTCCAACCGATTTTTTCTTTGGGCGCGCTTTTTTTTTTTGAATTTTTCAAAATTAAAAGGCAAATTTATATTTCAATTACTGAAAAGGCAGTGATTTAAATGGCATACCTATACGATACGATAGATGAGTCTTTAAGTATATGTATATTAAAACACCTTAAAATAACCTGTTTTTTATTTTTATTTTTTTTTTATTTTGGAGAGAAAAAAAAACGAACTTAAGATTTCCGGCCTATAGTAAGAAATAAAAATTCCGAAACGGTCACACATTCTTGAAATCGTCACCATGAAATATTAAATCATTTAAAGAGCCACCGAAAAATAAGACCGCACTAAACATAAACCCAAAAGGAGGGTCTTTTAAATAAGTGGATAAACAATAGGAGGCTTTGAAAAAACATATGGATTAGTTTCTTTTGTTTTTACTATGGTATCCGTGTTTTTTTTTTTTTAGTTTCCCACTGAAAATTTAAAGATTTCACTATTATTTATCAGTAAAAATCCAGCATTTCCACATTTAAGATAGTTTAGCGATCTTTTTTTTTGAGAATCATCTGAGCCATACAAGAAATTTCCAAGAGTTCCAGAATCAAATTTTAGGTTGTTTTCTCTCTTAGGAAACAGACTAGATCCTTTCATACATTGAAGAAGAATTTTAAGACGTATAGATTAGGGTGATTTTTTTTTTGACTTTTTTTGGTCCCATCGTGAAATTTTGTTGGAAATACCAAAAAAAAAATCCCTGAAAGTTTGAGCCCTTAATATTAATTTTAAGTCCTCGACCAAGACGTGTAAAGATTTCCCCTTGAAAATACACGGAAAGTCTGATTTTTTATTTTTAAATTTCTATATCTCAGCGGCATTTCATGGGATCGCTTTTACCGAAGATGGTTTTTTCTCAGAATTAAACGCTCTACAAAAGTGCCCATTGCGACAAAGTCGTAACTCACACCGGTGAGGTAGTACGGACCACTGAACCTGATTTTTCCATAAAATTCGCGTTTTTTTTGCATTTATCTCGTAAATAACAAGAGCTACGGAAAAATTGTGAATGAAAAACTTGTAGAGAATTTGATTTCCTACAAAAAAGTTCCTGTAGACCAAATCGCGAAGATCAATATTAAACGAGATATTAAGCGTTGAATTTTATGGAAAAATCAGGTTCAGTGGCCCGTACTACCTCACCGGTGTGAGTTACGACTTTATCGCAATGGTCACTTTTGTAGAGCGTTTAATTTTGAGAAAAAATCATCTTCGGTAAAAGCGATCCTATGAAATGCCGTTGAGATATAGAAATTTAAAAATAAAAAATCAGAGTTTCCGTGTATTTTCAATGGGAAATCTTTACACGTCTTGGTCGAGGACTTAAAATTAATATTAAGGGCTCAAACTTTCAGGGTTTTTTTTTTGGTATTTCCAACAAAATTTCACGATGGGACCAAAAAAAGTAAAAAAAAAAATCACCCTAGACTATACATATTATACAGAAGGTAGAAACAGCAAATAATCAAACATTAAAAATTGATATAATTTTTAGATTTATCTTCTTTATTTTGGAATTTTGTAACTAACGAACAAATAAATATATAGAAAAGAACAATATAGATTTTTGAAGGGAATTTAATGCTCTACAAAAAAGGTCACTTAACGTTTTTATATGAAATCACTCTTTAAAAATTGGTTTAACAACGAAAAAAACAATAATTTAATTTTTCCTTCAACTTTAAATGAGAATAACTTTTGAATAAGTGATTTTATGTAAAAACGTTAAGAGACTTTTTTTGTAGAACATTAAATTCCCTTCAAGAATCTATACTGTTCATTTCTATATATTTATTTGTTCGTTAGTTACAAAATTCCAAAATAAAGAAGATAAATCTAAAAATCATATCAATGTCTAAAGCTTGATTATTCGGAAACGGCGTGTCCTGGAAAAATTTTCAAAGAAACGTTTTTTGTAGGTAATTTAATGTTCTATAAATATATGTACAGATGATTTTTTTACCTTGATAGTTTGACAACATTGACGCAAAAATGAAAGCACAAATAAAAAATCGAAATTAAAGATGATAGACCTCTTAATATTAATATTAAGGGCTCAAACCTTCCCGATATTTTTTTTGTCACCTTGAACAATATTTTCGATATACTTTTCAGAAAAAAAAATTAGTCGATTTCTTTGGTCCAGTCTAATATATATCTTCTCGATGTATTTTTTTGGTCTTCTTAAACAATATTTTCGGTATACTTTTCAAAAAAAAAAAAATAGTCGATTTTTTTGACCCAGTCTAATATCCTTGAGAAAATACATGAGAAAACTTTGTCCCTTATTATTCCTTCAAACATTGATACCCTCTCTTAACTCAAGAAAGCAGATATGGTACATTTCGACCAAGTTTATTTATAAAGATAAGATCTACTAAAATTCCGGCCAAATCTTTACGAACCCGGAAAAATTTCTAACCATTCTTTATTGAGTCTAAAATTTTAACACCCGAAAAAAAAAATCAATGATTAATTTCATGGAGATTTTTTTCGGTGTCATTTTTGTCCTCCAATTTGATTATATGAGAACATTTCCCGCGTAAAATGATTTATTCGTTCACTTTCCAGTTTCGCATTTTTGCGCTATAGAGTTGCTCGTCTTTATTTCTTCATTCTCTCAATGGTCTCTCCTACACAACACAACACAACACGCCTAGTCATAATATGTAAACATACAATCGCAAACCCTCAACACCCAAAACGTGCGGAATTCGACCTTCATTGATACAACAACAACAACAAAAAAAAAATCGTTGAAGTCTCGCATTGCCCAAAGAAAAAAATCCAACGATTCGATTAAAGCCGAGCGGAAAATATCGATCCAGGAAAAATCTCACACATGTATACGACTAGATAAGCATTTTAGCCGACCAGATAAGCAAAAAAAGAAATCAAAATTCGCGGGAAAAGCGATGACATCACTCACGAAGGCCACACAATCATTACGATACTTGGCCGTACACAAAAAAAGGCAAAAAGCAAAGCTTTTTTTTTCTTTTTGCGTTTTCTCGTCGAAGCATTTGAGATTTCAATAAACCTCTCGCGGTCATCGTCGTCGTCTCTTAAGCAAATTATTGTTAAAGACAAATACGAAGAAACCGCATAGTACCCACATATACGTTTCAGACAAATAAAAGAGATTGAAAAGCATTGAAAAAGACTTGGCCGCGTCAGGCCAAACCTCAATCAAACCATCGACAAGTTTCCAACAATAAAATTAAAAGGCGCAATTGCAAAATGCGATTCCATCTTGCCAATTGTAATGATAACGTGCGAAACAATTCCCGGGATCCAATAATGGGTGCATAATTGCTCAACTGGGACAATTGAATCACAACGTTTGTTGCAAATACTTCGCCATCCTATCATCATCAATTGTGGATGTTTCAAGAAAAAGAAAAGGTGTGTCGAGTAAACTGGGGAATTTGCATTTTTTTCAACTGGTTCTAGTGACAAAAAGTCTGGAAACCATCCATAGGTGTAGGGGAACCTGGAGCGGAACGGGGTACCTAAACTTTAATTACAATTACGAGAGGTTTGAAGAAACAGTTTCAATGTTTTGTAGTTTATATATTTACTAGCTAAACCCGGCAGACGTTGTCCTGCTAGCATTAGAAAAATTTCGAAAAACACTAAACTATACTCAATACCGTCTGCACCATAAGGACACACGAGGCCCGTGCCCAGGGCCCCTATTCTCAGAGGGCCCCAAAGGATAACACAACCCAATAAAATCAGATAAATTGGAGGAAACTTTTCCAAACGTAAAAATTGCTACAAGAATATTCCTTTGCCTTATGGTTATCAATTGTAGTGGAGAGTGGTCATTTTCGCAGCTTAAGACAATAAAACAACAATGTAACAAGAACGACTGAGTAATTTGTCAATTATGTGCATTAGGGTGGGTCAAAAAAATCGATTATTTTTTTTTACAAGTGACACGGAAAAATGGGTTGCTAGACACCTTAAAAAAATTCTCACTAAGTATGAGCTCTTAGTTTTAATAGGAAGATCCTCCGCATCGCAGTTTCAGTATTTTTTTCTCAGTCCAATAGAAAAACATTCATACCTCATCATTTATCGATTGTACAGAAAAATGTTTTGAAAGAATTTTTTAGGAAATTTAATGCTCTACAAAAAAGGTATTCTATATTTTTTCCGTAAGCCTCACCATTTGAAAGATATTAAGGATTTAATTTTGATTATTTTAGGACAAATTTCATTTTTGTTTATGAATTTTATAACTCGACATTAAATGACTCTTATACAATGTGCAATACAAATTTTTGTTGGAAATTAACTGCTCCATAAAAATAGTTTTTTATAACTCTGTAGTACTTTTGGAACTAAAATGGAAAATTAAAAGTTTAAAATATTATAAAAAATTTGTACAAATTAATACTACGACTCGTTTGTTTTGAAAGTAGTGTACGATCTATATGGTGATTTTTCTTCTTGTAATTAGAACAAAGTATTTTAAATATTTAACTGCTAAGTTTTCAGAAATTACTGATTTCATTTTAGTTGTTAACAAAAACGCCAATTATTCCCTCCTCCTTAGTATCTTATGTTCCTATGGTTAAAAATGAGAATACTATAGGGATTGTTCTTGAAATGAAATTAACTCACTTTCAAAATAAACGGCGCAATGGCTGGAGCGGGCAAAAACTATCCTCTGAACCAGTGGCATAGCTAGGTAACCAAGGGCCCTGGGGCAAATTAAAAAATCGGGCCCCATTGCTATGTAACCTGATTAGGTTTTATCAAATAAAAATATAAAATATACAAATACTTTAAAAATGCTACGCTACTTAAGGTCTTTTTTGTGGACTGCTGGGCCGGTAATAAAAATATTAAACAGTACCAACATAAATTACAATTAATACTTGGTGTAGGTTTGGCTAATAAAACGAAATAGAGAAGATTCAAGGGTTTATTGTATAAAGGTCGGGCCTACCAACTGATTAAATAATAATTATGTTTACAATTTTTCCTAGCTTTAGTTTTCGCAAAAGTATAAATTACTTCGTTTAAATCCAGGCTTGATGTAGTTATGTTTTCAATTGCTATTAGCGATAAATGTCGGAGTTGAGTTTGGTCCATATTATTTCTTAAATAATTTTTTATTATTTTTAATTTGCTAAATGACCTTTCAGCTGCTGCAGAAGTGACAGGAATTGTAAAGAATAATAACATTGCTGTAAATACTTCCGTTAGGTCTCATTCTAGCACTCCATATTTGCTCATTATTTCCTTACATAATTGGTGAACTTCCAACTGAATTTCCAAAAGTTCAGTTCGATCGAGATTTCTGGTAAGGAATCGAGGGCCCCCTGAGCTTGAGGGCCTCGGGGCACTGCCCCGCCTAGCCCCTAGGAAGCTACGCCACTGCTCTGAACATTTAGTAAATTTACCATCAAGCAGCTGATACATATTTAGAATGTATTGTCGCAGTTTCAATACTTTGATAGGAAATTGACCTCTACAAAAAATTGGTCAAGTCTAAGCCAAACTCCTGGACTAAAAGTTTTGTTTGAAACAAACTTTCGAAAAAAAGGCAAAGATTATATAATTAGATTGCCTAAGCTTTTCGATCCAATTCATAAATCAAAGCTTTTAACTGATTTTCTCGGTATTAACTATTGAGAATGTCCCACAATTTACCGACTAAAATTGTATATTATTATCGCTAAGAGGTCATAAATCACGGAAATCTACTCATACTTAAGTGTTACAATTGCCACATAAATCCGTGGCTATACAAATGAATCACAAAAAAAAATTATAAATCGCACATACTTAACGATTCCAATAGATTCGAAGAATCGAAATGTTTACCATAAATGTCTGAAAAATTCGAAAAGAAATATTGATTTATTTACACCTCTTTATAGGTAACAAGATATATGTTTCGAAAAGTAAACAGAGGAAAATTTTTGAACCGCCGCGGTTTCTCAAACAATCGAATTTCTCGCTTTTTTTTCCTCCAACTACTTAACACCTAGGCGCGTCGAAAGGGTTGAGAAACAATTGGAAAAATATTTCAAATATTTTTAGTTAAGCATATAATAAATGGAAGTTATATAAGATAGAAGTTAAAAAATCAAACTGAATTTTTTGATGTTTTACAACTAAATGACAGATAAAGTGTCAAATCTGACGTTTTTATATGATAACCATGGAAACGATGAAAACTTCATGCATTTTAATAATTGTTTGTTGGAAATCAAATGAGCTTTGAAAGAAGAAATACTTTGATGTGCTAATTGTTGTTTTACTAAAAAAAAAATATATTTGTTTTCTTAATTATTGATCGATGTTAATCGATTGTCAATCCAGCTGTCACTGTTTCATTTTGAATGTTCATAAGTTTCCATGGAAACATTAAACTTGACATTTAATCTGTCACTAAATTTTAGATAATGTATGTGGGTGATTCTCGTCCAATTCCGAAATTAGGTCGAAAAAAAATTTTAAAAATTAGATTTTTTTTTGTCAATTTTGTAATATTTGTATAACTAGATTTTACCAATATAGTGCTCCCCAGAATAAAATTATTTTAGACCAGTGATTCCCAAAGTGGTCTATATCGACCCCTAGGGGTCTATGACAACCTGCAAGGGGTCTACGTCAGCGAAAAAAAATTTGGGGGTCCACGAAAGTGGATCTCAACACATACACTGATAGTACCTATTTACTTACATCATACTATCTTATAATATCAAATCATATACATTATTTATAAAAGTACCTATGAAGTTATAAAAGTACCTATGTTTTTACTTTAAGGTTTTAATACTAAACTTCACTGCAGTTAGAAATTTACAGGAATTCAATATCAGGTAAGTAGGGGGTCTACCCAACACGGAAAAACATGGCAAGGGGTCTACGACACAAAAAAGTTTGGGGAACTCTGATCTACACTTACGTTACGCAAACGAAGTCGCGGGGGTCAGCTAGTTAAACATATTATTGAAGTTTGATATGATATATTTTTTGTTTTCTTTTGGTGAAGTTGGAAGAATGGGTTTTTTAGTAAATAAATTTTGATATTATTTTTTCTACGATTGAACTTTTGTATCCGTTAGTAGAGGATATATGCTTAATTATCTTAATTTCTTCTCCACGAGCTTCGGTATTAAGAGGGAGCTTTAAAGCTCTATACACTAGACTTGTAAACTGCCATTTTTTGGTTTCATGGGTGAAATGATGTTTTATGGATGGTTTTGGTCGTTGTTGTTGGTTTTCTGTATATATTATATGGAAACTTTCCATTTTCATTGGTGATTGTTGTCTGTATGATTATACTGTTTTTTGTGCCTTTTTAAAACTTTCTGAAAGTTATTTTTGCGAGTCCTGTGTTTCTAATCAATTATATTTACTAGTTTAGTCATTTAAATCAATTTTCATGAACCCAAATTAAATGGAAATAAGTCTTTTTTTTTCGTTCATTTATCTACAATTTATCTTAATAGCCTTTTTTCTCCAATTAGGTATGGCCAGATAAATTCTTTGTCATATCTTTATTAGGTTTTTAGATAAATATTTTCACTATAAACGCTTCTGTCTCGTCAAAAAGTTTATTTGTTTATACACACCATGCAAATGCAAATAAAATGTCTGTTCATCAACATATTTCTTTAAGTCCATATTTTATGGCCCTGCACCGCCGTCCCTATATGGTCCTAAACGGAGTTTTTCATGTGTAATCTGTAAATTAATCTTTTTCCTCGCCTTTTTTGAGCCACGAACAAATATTTAAATTTCAAATAAAACGACCCAAGAGTGAAACAAAACTGGCTCTCAATGTAATTTATATTATATGAAACGATGTAATAATAAAAAGGAAAAATAGTATGCACATTGCATCATATGTGGATACTAATAATATTTATTTTATAGAGAAGAGAACTTGTGCGTTAATTAAACGGAGTTCGTTCTCACCATTCTCTTTCGTTCATAAATATTTTTGTTGCATTGCATTTTTACGTGAAACGCCACAAATGAATTGAACTAATCTTTTTCGATCGTAATTTATGCAAGTTTTTGCAGCCAATGTGAGTGATTATTGTAATTAAATGTTTGGTGGGAACTTTAAGCTCTTTTCAAACGGAACCGATTTAGAACTTTTATTCTTAATTTCGCACGGGAGAATTTTAATGATTACTGTAATGGTTAGAGTAAAATACAAGTTGATAATCTTTTACAATAAATTTGTTTTCTTTGCAGGTGATTAAGGTCCATTTTATCGTATACTAGCCGATATAGTATCAATATAATAATTAACTAGCTGATCCCTGCAACTTCGTCTGCGTAACATAGGTGTAGATTATGTTTTCATTTCAAATTTGCCATTTGTAGTGGAAAATGAAAATTTTTATTTTCTTATTTCTTTTACGAAAAACATAATCATACCTGAAAACACTATTTTGTCGACTTGAAAAAGACAGATTTAATAAACTGTTGCAAAGAATAAAATTGTTCTATGTAATAATCAATTAATTTTCAAAAAATATTTATAAATATCTAAAAAGAGTATATCAATTGCGTATAGCTACGGTAGGTATACCTACCGTAGACCAAATAATCAGTAAATCAATCAGCATCTATACATAAATAAAAAATATCGCCAAGTTCAATAAAGTTGGTCTTAATTATAAGTAAAATGGGGTGACCATGCGACATTTTTCAAATAACTTACATTTTTAAACTTGTGATATCTTTCGAATGGAATGTTCAAATTGAATAACTCAAAAAGTTATATAATGGTATTGAAGTAAACTTAAATATGAAGTCATTTATTTTGATAAGAATTAACCCCAAAGTATAAATAAAAGAGCTTTTATAACGCTGGCATTTATATATATTTTTTAAAATGAAAAAACACTTATTGTGACATAACTATAATAGTTAGACATATGCTGTCGCTCTATTTTTTGTAGATAATGATATGTTCTGCAAAATCGTACTACATTATTTTGTTCTATAACCAACAGTTTCCGCAGCGCACGCGATAAAAGAATTTTTTTTTGGTAATTTTTTCAGACCTTGGGTTACATTATTGGAGTTTTAGTATGGATCCCTAACTTTTTTGAAAATTTGATATAGCCTATGTTCACCCGAAACAGTGTAGCTTCTTAAAAGTGAAAGAATTTTTCAAATCGGTCAAGTAGTTTCGGAGCCTATTCAAAACAAACAATCAAATCTTTCCTCTTTATAATAATAGATACAGTCGTGGAAGTGAAAATTTTTAGTGAACTCCTCAAAAGTATGTAGAAGCCAATTTTTTATTTATTCATAGATTAGGATCCATACATGATTTCAACCCAAAAATTCAGAACTGGTTGGTGCTGCGTCCCCCCTTCAAAATTAACGTGTCCAAAAAAAAATTTTTTTTTTTTGGACAAAAAAAAAAACTTTTGAACCGTGCTAAATATAAAGAAAATAATTATTTTCAAAAAGAAAGCTGAAGAAATTTTCTATAAAAAAGGTTCCTTAATAATTTCCTGTATGTGCCATAGTTAACATGAAAATGACGGTTGAAAACATACGGAAAATTTAAATTTTCAAAAATCGTGCTACGTTATTGTTGATATTTCTGAAAATAATTGGAATTTTAAAGAAGAATCAGGAATCAAATGATTTATTTATTTGTGAGGTATATTTTCTTTACGAGGAAAGTTCCAAAAGTTACTAGATTTTTAGTAATTTTTCGTTTGCAAATATTGAAGAGCTTTTATTTCTTTTTACTTTTCAGTGGAAATATTCTAAAATCTCAAGATTCATAGTGATCTCGAGTGTAAGAGTTTAAAAATTAACAGTTTAACATATGCGTCGTTTATTTTGAAAGTGAGTTAAGTCCACTTCAAGAACAATCCCTATAGTGTTATCATTTTTAACTATAGGAACATAAGATACTAAGGAGGAGGGAATAATTGGCGTTTTTGTTAACAACTAAAATGAAATCAGTAATTTCTGAAAACTTAGCAGTTAAATAATTAACATACTTTGTTCTAGTTACAAGAAGAAGAATCACCACATAGATCGCCCTTGAAATGGACTTACGCCACTATCAAAATAAACGAGTCAATTATCCTCTGAATATATAGTAATATTGAAGCGGAAATATTGAAATTTTATAAATAAAACAATCTATGAACTTTTTAGTCATATCCGAAAATCAAGGCATAATCTTTGCACATTTCAAGGCTGGTGGGCTTCCATTTTTCGCGTTTTTGCAAGAAAATAAACCTTGTCATTTAAATGCGAAACCAATAACTCTTGTCCCACACAACCGTTCACGTATAATATTCGAATAAGTTCAATCAAATCAATAAAATATACATTTTAAAAAAATGAACGAAAAAAAATTTAAATTCGACCTACATAATTCAAGTTATTCAATTGAACAAAAAAGCCTTGCAATGAAAAATATTTCCAAGGAAAAAAAATCATAACAGTTAGGCCGATTGAATGGGTGATACAGAAGACTGTAATACGACTAATATTCAATTATTTCGATACCGTTACATTTAAATTTATTATCACTCATTTAGAAATGATTGAAAAGCGATGCGATTTCATTTAAAAACTCTCAAACAATCAAAGTTCCATTTTAATTTTTCATTAAAATTCCACATTGAGAAATCTGCCGTTTCTAACAGTATACCGTCACACACTTGGCAACTGTTTTCTTCGGGTCTCTCATCTAAATTAAGCTACGTTTTTTTTCGGTGCAAAAAAAAAATGAAGAAAAATTTCAGAAAAAAGACTTTTAAAAGTTAGTCGTTGTTTTTTTTGCTGACAGATTTTTCTCATTGGCAATGTCGAAACCGGAAAAAATTTGTTACTTGAAATGAATTACTCGAAGACACATATCAGATTGATCGGAGATTTAACTGTAACGGATGTCTGAAATAGGAAAATCACAATTGAATATTGATTTACTGTTAGGTATTAATCTTGCAAAACAATGCGATCATTAAAATGTTAAGTGTAATTAGCCGAGAAAAACAATTTCAAAGAAAAAGTTTTCTGTTTTATTTTCCAATAAAAAAAAAATCTGGAATTTATCTGTTTTTATGTATTACTGATTTGGAACTATGAAAGTTTGAAAAAAGTATGTCAAAATATTTTAAGTGGACTCCACTTGACTTCTCTTAATAACAATCTACAATGGATTCTGGGTGGAAAAAAATTTTAGTAAAAGATTAATAAACCAATTACATATTCTAAGTAAGTTTTGACAATTCAATTACTGATAAACTGTCAAACTTTATGTTTCTATGGTAACATGTAAACATTATTTAAATTATAAAGCATAGATTGGTTAATTGGTTAATCATATCTTGTCCCGAAAGATCTACCAGTTTGGCCAATATAGAATTTTTCGTTGTAATTTAATTTTCATCTTTTTGTTATTTGTTGAAAATGCAATATTGCAGTTATTTTTCTTTAGGAAGTTGGCCATTGGAAAATTAAAGGGTCAGTCCAATTCAGTCGGTCCAGCACTGGTTCCTGATTATTTTTTTTAATTCTGATTTTTTTTTTGTTATCACCCCAACATGTTGGTAGTTCAAATTCATCATTATTTTAATTTTATTGTCTTTAGTTTTCCAGTAGTGGCCATATTAGTTTTACTAGGCGCAGACATTTTTGCACTTTTAAGGGTTTGCAAAAACTTGATTATCTCAGGCCCTATTTGTCCTATCAAAATGAAACTAAAAGCAGTGGGTTCATGAAAATATAAGCTATAAGGTTGTAATAAGACGTTTTCGCCTAAATGTAATTCTAAGGGGTGAAATTTCAGCTTAAATTTTTAGCTCTCATTTGTAAAAACTCCAATTTTCACGGAAAGATTGTGAAGGAAGGGAAAGAGTCTACACGTTAAAACTTTTTTTTACAAACAACTAGGTACTAGTTGTATTCAAAAACAAAATTTGAAGTCTGAGACTTTAAGCCTTTTTAAAATAAAAAATAACAAAATTTGGAAATTTTCAAAATTTACAATTTTCTGAGCTCAATATCTCTGGTGGGGGACCAGATAAAAATCTGAAATATCACCCCATTATAGTACTGGATGATAGTATTATGCATCTAAAATTTGGAGTTTGAGATTTGACTAGGAGCAGAGGTATTGCAAGCACAAAATGTCAAAATAATGCATACTTCAGTAGGTGACTATAATGTATTTAACCATTTAATATGTGACATATACTTGGCAAAAAGGGCATTTTACACAAAACAACATATACTCTGGGCTAATTGTTATTCATATCTTAAATTTAAAACATATACTTCTTCCTGAAAGCTAATAATGTATAACTAATATGGCCACCACTGGAAAACTACAAACAATAAAATTAAAATAATGATGAATTTGAACTACCAACATGTTGGGGTGATAGCACACAAAATTTTTTTTTTTTTTTTTAAATGGTCGAGCAACCATTTCATTTATTTTTGGACCACTTTATTTGGACTGATCCTAAATATATTATTGAAGTTTGTATTTATATATTTTTTGTTTTTTTTTTAGTGGAGTTGGAAGAATGGATTTTTTAGTAAATTTCGATATTATTTTTTCTACGATTGAGCTTTTGTATCCGTTAGTAATGGCCATATGTTTAATTATCTTATTTCTTCTTCACGAGCTTTGGTGCTAAGAGGGAACTTTAAAGCTCTATACAAAGGTCTATAAGAGCTCTATAAGAGGAAATTTGTGTAAAATATTAAACTTCTATAAGGATGATTCCATTAAAAATTAAATTAAACATGGCCAGATATTTGTTTGTTTGGTTAGCACTATACGATTCAAATTAAAAGGGTTGGTTTTCACAATATAATACGGAATAGTAAAATTGGACCTTTAAACTCCACCCTACCCTGCCTATGTATTTATAATCTTTTCTTTTATCAATAAGACTTTCAAAATCTTTCCGGATTGAATAACTTTCCTTAAATTTCGATCCATTTTCAATGGAAATTGAAAACAATTCAAACAGAATTGATTTTAAACTATAATTAATAAAATCAATCAATATGACATAATTTTTGACAAATAAACTGTCAAACTGACACCAACGTGGGAAATGTTCCCATGGAAACGCTTATTATTTCAAGTGATTAACGAATACAATTTTTGGTTAAGGCAATTTAAAAAATTCCAATCTTCAATAAGTAACATTACTTATTTAAAAACCTACAACCAATAGTAAAGAAAAGAAAAAAAAAACTTTCTCAAAATTACAAATTGCATAATAATACAAACTTCTATTATTATGTCTATTGTTATACAACGTTAATCTCTTTTTGCGAGACATTCTCTAGCTTATTTTCCAAATAAATTTTTAGCAGAAATCGCAAGTTTATATTTCGCAATGAATCATTTTGTGAGTCAAGAAAAGAAAATTAGAAGTTGGTGATAAGATTTCCACTGAATTTTTCTGTGGAAAAAAAAAACACTTTAACTTTGTATACCATATAGTCAAGTATGAGTGTATGAATCAATCAAATATTTCTTATCAATTGAGACCAATTGTACGATTGAATGTTTTGTTGTTAAGATTAAAACAATGCAGAGTTCAAATAATTGGTGTCAAATATGTTGGACGAACAGCTGACGCATTATAGCGGCATAGTAAAGATGAAGTATAATCAATATGAATGACATATTTTTACAAATGGTCCAAAATATAATTTTCTGGTATTAAGAATTGTTAAAGATTTTTCTGACGTTAGGGATTTGTAGGGCCTACTTTAAGAACCATTACCCTAATGCATTTTTTTTTATATTAAGCCAGGAGTTGAGAAATTTTAAAGGCAGAAAACCCATATCAAGAAAAAAAACATTTTTTTCGAGGTATACTTAAATACAGCTACAAAAGTAATGTATATGAATGCTAAGCTAATTGTTGGAAAATCTATGCCTAAATTCTTGCTAAAAAAAGAATTTAAATCACTCTAAAACTTTTGAGCATAAAAATCTTAAAAAAGAAATCAATCAATTGAAGCAAAAGCTGAAACTTTTTTGATAAAAAGCCAGTGGAAGTAGAATTATTAGGTTGTTCAGAAATAAATTTCGTTTATTTTTTTGTGATAAAGAAAGACAATTTTTCTATAGTGAATAAATATTTTTAAAAATTATATATTGGCCATTCTGGTTCAATACCTTTTGCCATTTTTCTGGCTGTAGTATGATTTTTCACTGAAAAAATTTTTGCTCTTTTTTTAGCCAAAAACTGTTCTTGGGGGATTTTTGACTTCCTCATTTGAAGTAATTGGTTTTACCGTCTAAAAGATTTTGCAGTGGTCAAAACCAATAATACACCGAAGGTGCCAGATTTGTAGAATATGCTGGGTAGAATATGGCAGTTTATACCATTTAAGTTGTAAAAGTTTTTGGGAGGGCACAAAACTTGTATGAGGTCAAATTTCTCCCCATAAAAATATAGGGAACCCATATATCGGGGTTTGAGATTAATCCTAGGCCTTTCTAGTGGAGCCATTAACAATTGAATTTGGTAAATTTTACCATTTACCGATATCCCGTGTTGTTATTCACTGGTTTGCAAGGTTTATAAATGGCACAGGTTGTCCCATTAGAAAAAAAAATATAACGTCATACGAAGAATTTTGAAATTTGAATCAGTCTGAAGATATGTACGAATTTCTTCTGGATACGTCACGTAGCGCATGAGGCCACCTGTGTATTTTATAAACTTTGACTGGTTGGCATCAACTAATGATTTCATTGTGATTTGATCAGCTTTAGCCGGTCTTCCAGACCGTGATGCATCTTCGACATCAAAATTACCGAATCGAAATTTTACTGAACTAGTTTTGGCACTGGCGTGCTGCCAATACATCTTTTACATATACATCGGTTAATATTTTCTTGATTGAACAGCATTTAATCTTTTCCATATTGAACAAGTAATATATGAGGAAAATTCTGGGTTTTGCTCTCCATATTTATAAAGGACATGTACCAAAAACTATTCGGTAGAATCACTTGAGCTTTTTCACATACAAGCCTCACTATATGAGATCTCAAAACATACAATGATTATACGGCTTAGTTGTAAAAGGAATGCAAAAAAATACAATTAAATGTTTTGTCGGGAAAAAACGAAATTACTTTCCGAACAACCCAATTTTATTCGGCTATGATCAGCTCAGCAGGATCATTTTTGGTGAGATACCTCAACTACCTATATTGATTGATTCTTTTCGGAGGATAGATGGGAGAAAGTCGGGATATATGATATATTTGTGGACATACCTTGCATTTCCTCCATGGGGTGACTTGACAAGTTTAACAGCGAACAAAAACTGTATGGCACACACTAATAAACAGCACAAGTTCAACGATAACGTTAACGCACATAACGCCAAAGTAACTTCATACACCACCACATACTCCTCGGCCGTAATCACAGTTAATTGTTCCGCCCGCAATATTTCCCGAATATCATTAGCCGTGACCGGCGATATTTTCAACAGAAAAATCAGCGACAAAAGTGCCAACAACAAACTCACCAAACACAACAGTCCAAGAGATACTAGCATTTCTTTGACGCCCACCTCTTTTGATTTGTTCATGAACGTGGACACTTTGCTGGACTGGAGGATGCTGGGCGATCGTGGCGGTCGGATCATCGAAACGTTTGGCACACTAAGGCGCGAAATGTTGAGACCCCCATTGGAGATTTTCGGGTGCTGATGCTGGGTACCCGGACTAATGCTGCTCGAGTTACCTCCGATCGAGTGTTTCGAGGAGTTTAAGGTTGAAATGTTTAAGGGTTGTTGATGGATGCGGAGTGGCATTGAGGTGTTTAGGTTACCCGAGCTGCGGTACCGGTGGTTGGGGGATACGGCCGAGATTGTTGGGTCACCCCGTGGCTCCATCACCATTGAACTGTCGGGACGCCCGTGGCGTCCCGACAACCCTCCATTGGCCGTTCCATTCGCCGATGTCAACATGTGCTTCAACATCGTTTCTTCCACGTACAATCCTCCATATTAACAACTATTTTTCTCGCAAGTGAATCGTTCATTTTCGGTCATAATCCCAGCACGGCATTTCTGATTCCAATTCCCATGACTGAAACTTTCGCATATAAATCAATCGTCGCGAATCACTCCATCCGAAGTGTTTGAACTTGAACTTTCCGCGTCCAGCCTCTTGAAACACCAAACCATTTTTTTCCGCTTCAGTACATTTCCAAGGTGTTCGGTGATGGTTGGGAACAAGGTGGCACGGATGTCCCTCGGTTTTTTGTCGCCGATGCACTGTTATCAGCCGCTCGTGCTGCGCTTTCTGTAATTAGTGTGTAATTGTGAGACATTGCGTGTGACGAGTGACCAACGTGACGGGAACACAATTTCGATTCGTTTGTGGTTTCGTCTTGGAACTCGGTTTCTTCATTAACTCAATATTGGAATTGGGCTTCTTATGTAAATATTGACATTTACTGGCTCGCCAGAATGGATCGATTGGGCTCTCCACGTTCGACTGGAATCAAAATGAGACAATGTTTATACATAGAAGATTTCATACGATTATTTTTAATCCCAATATTACTACCCGGGTACCCAACTCAAATATGTATTCTTCTCCACAAAAGACATAGGACGATAAGCAGTGGCGTAGCTAGGTAATCAAGGGCCCTGGGGCAAATTAACAAATGGGGCCCCACTGTTATGTAAACTGATTAGGTTTTATCAAATAAAAATATGAAATATACAAATACTTTAAAAATGCAAATCTACTTAAGCTCTTTTTTGTGCACTGCAGGGCAAGTAATAAAAATATTAAACAGTACCAACATAAATTACAATTAATACTTTGGGTAAGTTTGGCTAATAAAACCAAATAGAGAAGATTCAAGGGTTTATTATATAAATCTCGGGCCTACCAACTGACTAAATAACTAATTATATTTACAATTTTTTCCTAGCTTTAGTTTTCGCAAAAGTATCAAGGACTTCGTTTAAATCCAGGTTTGATGCGGATTTGTTTTCAATTACTAATAGCGATAAATATCGGAGTCGAGTTTGGGCCATAATATTTCTCAGATAATTTTTTATTATTTTTAATTTGCTAAATGACTTTTTAGCTGCTGCAGAAGTTACAGGAATTGTAAAGAATAATAACATTGCTGTAAATACTTCCGTTAGGTGGCATTCTAGCACTCCATATTTGCTCATTAGTTCCTTACATAATTGGTGAACTTCCAACTGGATTTCCAAAAGTTTAGTTTGATTGAGATTTCTGGTAAGGATTCGAGGGCCCCCTGAGCTTGAGGGCCGCGGGGCACTGCCCCGGCTAGCCCCTAGGTGGCTACGCCACTGACGATATGTATAGTGAATCAGCCTCAGTAGGGTATTTGGGTCATAATTTTAGGGTATGTTGGTACTATTCAAGGTTTATAAATTACACAGGTTGGCCCATTAGAAAAAAAAAATGACGTCATACGAAGAATTTTGAAATTTGAATCAGTCTTAAAATATGTACCAATTTCTTCTGGAAACGTCCCGTAGCGTATGAGGCCACCTGTGTATTTTATAAACCTTGGGTACTATTAAGATACATTGATTCGGCAAGCATTGGTTCAACAACGAAAAAAACAATAATTTAATTTTTCCTTTAACGTTAATTGTGAATAACTTTTGAAAAAGTGATTTTATGTAAAAACGTCAAGAGCCCTTTTTTGTAGAGAATTAAATTCCCTTCAAGAATCTATATTGTTCATTTCTATATATTTATTTGTTCATTAATTACAAAAATCCAAAATAAAGAAGACAAATCTAAAAATTATATCAATGTCTGAAGCTTGATTATTCGGAAACGGCGTGTCTCGCAAAAATTTTCAAAGGGACGTTTTTTGTAGGGAAAATAATTTCCTATAAATATATGTGCAGATGAATTTTTTTACTTTGATAATTTGACAGCATTGACGCAAAAATGAAAACACAAATAAAAAATCGAAATTACAGATGATAGACCTTTTAATATTAAGGGCTCAAACCTTCCCGATATTTTAATATGTCTTATATGTTAATTAGTTAGCTATCACATATTAAAGTTATTAAATAGTCGAACTGGTGGGCCATAGTTTAATAAAATTGTAATCAATTTAGGGTTCCTATAAAAATAAATCAGGTTTTACCCAAACATATGTGCAGTATCTTTAAATCTATCATTACGTACAGTTTCAATTTCATGAAGATATCTTTAATATGTACTGAGAAAAAAAAAATTTACGTAAAGGATTGTCACCCCTATTATTCCCAATATACTATAGGAGTTAAGGGTGTGATATTTTCTTTGACCCAATCCATGAAAAAAGTTTTCGACTAAAAATTTAAATTAATTTTGCAACAAATTTTTGTCAAATTCTATGACTTAATCGCTTAAGATTTCTTAATCGCTTAATTTTCGCACCATTCTTTCAACTTTGTACTTTGACATGTAAAATCATAGATTATTTCGAGTCTCCAAAAACATGTAGACACCAGGGGAATTATATTTTTCAAACCTCCTGTTTTATAGCAGTGCAAATACGTGGAACTTCAAATTTAGTACGGCAAACATTGATGTAAATGATCTCCGTTATATTAAAGTAAAAAATTCGCCAGAAAAATAGTCGCCATTTGTTAAATAGTGGAAAAATCTGCTAAAAACTTAAGTAAATTCAAACAATGTAATTCCCCTGGTCGATTTTTTTGGCCCAGTCTAATATTCACCCTATGCCAAAGTATGAATTTTTCGATTTTTTTTTTTGGACAATCGATGGGAAATCTTTTGTAGAAGTTTGTGAAAGAAAGCGGTTCGTAGGAATTAATTAATTAGGAAAAATTAATTATTTAAACATTGATATGATAAAATTTTAAGAAAATCTGACTTTTAGCGACATATAACGACAAAATGTAGGAAAATTTATGAATTTATTATTTAATAAGGAAAAGGGGCCGTTCAAAAAATACGTCATGCTAAAATAAGCTTTTTCTGACCCCCTCCTCCCCATTGTCACGCTGTGTCACATTTTCTGTGACCCCCCTAGAAATATTTTGCCACAAAACTACCCCCCTCCTGAATATGATAAATTTCAATTAAAAGTGCACAAATTTCTATATATTTAAAAATTCTATATATTTAATATTTACTAAATACGAAATGAATAAGTTTTTATCATGATAAAAATTAAAAAAGAAAAATAGTTGAAAGAAATATTAATGTAAAATTTTTTGACGAACGGCGAACGTCCCGTTACCGAAGACCCCCCCCATGTCAAATCTTGTCACACTCAGCAAGACCCCCCCCCTTGTATGCGAACGTATTTTATGAACGTCCCCAAACGAAAGAAAAATGAACAGAATATTATTTCTAAAATAAGTTTTTTTTATTTTTACTGTGCCAACTGACTAAATAACAATTATATTTACAATTTTTTCTTAGCTTTAGTTTTTGCAAAAGTATCAATGACTTCGTTTAAATCCAGGCTTGATGCAGTTTTGTTTTCAATTGCTATTAGCCATAAATATCGGAGTCGAGTTTGGGCCATATTATTTCTCAGATATTTTTTTATTATTTTTAATTTGCTAAATGACCATCCAGCTGCTGCAGAAGTGGCAGGAATTGTAAAGAATAATAACATTGATATAAATACTTCGGTTAGGGCGCATTCTAGCACTCCATATTTGCTCATTATTTCCTTACATAATTGGTGAACTTCCAACTGAATTTCCAAAAGTTCAGTTCTATCGAGATTTCTGGTAAAGATTCGAGGGCCTCCTGAGCTTGAGGGCCCCAGGGCACTGCCCCGCCTAGCCCCTGGGTAGCTACGCCACTGACGATAAGTCGGTCTCAGTAGGGTATTTGGTTTATATGTAATTTCAGGGTATTGGTTCAATATGCATTGGTTCAATTTTTGACAAACTATACCATTTTTTGTCGAATCATCAATTAAATCATCCAATTTGTATCATTAAAATTGATTAAATTCACATTTTGAAGAATTTCAGATGGATACTTAATCATTTCAAATAAAACGATTATCGTAAGTTAGATGACAACAAAAATATGTGGAGGAACATTTTTAGAATATAAATGACAAAAAAAGAATTATCTACGGAACTCAGTTGCTCACATAGATTTATCGTGAATTACCATCGAAGAAAAGCGCTAACGTGTTGAAGTTGAAGATAATTAATGAATCCTATCCGCTCCTTTTATCGAGCACAATCCACACCCACACCAAATGCAAATGTACGTAAGGCCATAAGAAATCCTTCGGCTTCGGCTAGGCAATAGCACCGCCATTGGCCAGCTAAAGTATAATATACCTACAATTTAACATATTGTTCCAACTTTAATGTTTACCTTCATAAATTAAATTCACCGTTAGCATCTAAGGCGTGTGCAACACATAAAAGTTAAAACGTTTTGCTTTCAACTCTTTATGACAATCTCACCGTTTAAATTCATAGAAAACACAAAGATAAGTCGCCATTTTTCCAAAAGATGGCACCGAAAATAAATCGTAGGTGGTTCACATTGAAACGCAATGTTGTATTTCCTGGTTAGGATCCGATATTATGTGGCTTTTCGTGGTATCAATTGGAAGTAAAACGACAAAATATTCGAATTAACAAACAAACAAAAAATGACTCGAGGAAAACATCTGTGTTTATTGGCTTTTAACCGATGATTTTAACCGTTAGTGAATATATTATTATCTCCCCTAAGTCTTTAAAAAATCATTATTGGAAGAAGAAACAAGACAAGACCCACCTGTTCAACAAGTCAAACCCAACGGTCACTTTTGAAAATTTCAACGACAAATTGTGTCGTTGGAAGATTATCTAATTGACTTACTATTATTGTCTGATTGACGTTAATTAGGGGATTAGGGTGTTGGGCGAAGGGATGGTTGGCAAATGTGACCTTATTTCCAGTTTTACTTATTTATTTTTTTTTTATAAGAAACCGAAGCCGCATAAGATTCGCTGATTACATTTCTACAAACGGAAAACAATAAATTCCTTCCGCTTGTAGGTCTTCAGTGGTTCTGGTATGGAAGAAAATTAATTAGTAGTTGGAAAATGTTTTTTTTATTTTTTCAAGTTTTTTTTTTTCTAGATGAATCTCACGGTTGATTTCTTGGAAGGTAAAAAATGAGATGAATTTTAAGTTAAAAAAAAAACATTCTTGCATGTTCCATTTTTTTTTTTTATCAAATCATCAGTTTTGTCTTTGGGACACGTGCGACTTCAATTTCAACACCAAAATGTTTTGTTCACAATTGCCTTGATGTAGATTGAGAATCAACCGGAAAAAAAATCCACCGATTTGGCGGCGTGGCATTACTTTTAAATATTATATGAATTGTCGGGATATTCCTACAGTATCAACAAATTGGACGCCCATTATTCAAGCGGAAGTCTAGGACAAGGTTTGTAAATTACACAGGTTGCTCCATTAGAAAAAAAAATGACGTCATACGAAGAGTTTTGAAATTGAATCAGTCTGAAGATATGAACGAATTTCTTCTGGATACGTCACGTACCCACCATGAGGCCTGTGTATTTTATAAACCTTGAGTCTAGGACACAAATTATGTAAAGGGGTAAATAATTTTATAAATATAATAATCAAATTTTGTTGTATTTTTTTCAAATTTTTTACAGGAATTTTTTGGAAGTCTGTGAGATTAATTCCGGAATGTCCATAGGGATGCAAAAGATACAGCCGGATGCCATCAAATCGGATATTGGTTATAATAAATAGTTTGTAGGTATACATATTTTGTCGAAAATTACAAGTTTTAAGGACATATTTATGATGATAGATATAGACATATTGCACAGATATTAATGTAGGGTTGGAAAAAAATGTATATGCATATTAGACTGGGTATAAAGTATATTTTTTTTGGTAGGTGTTATTTTAGGTGTTGGTAAAAAACCATCCCCAAAAAATATACTTTTCGTTTTTTAAGGTTTCTAATATTGCAAAAGTTCTAAAAATAATACATTATATACATTAGTTAATGGATAGTATCATCAACGAATTGGTGGAACCTAGTTTACAAAAATAGTAATCAATTATGGATGCACATACCATGGGAATTTGACTGGGACAAAAAATTCAAGTATTTTCTTTTTTTTTGAAAAGTATATCGAAAATATTGTTCAAGGGGACAAAATAAAATTATCGGGAAAGTTTGAGCCCTTAATATTAATATTATAAAGTCTATCATCTTTAATTTCGATTTTTTATTTGTGCTTTAATTTTTGCGTCAATGCTGTCAAACTATCAAGGTAAAAAAATTCATCTGCACATATATTTACAGAAAATTAAATTCCCTACAAAAAATGTCTGTTTGAAAATTTTTGTCAGATACGCCGTTTCCGAATAATCAAGCTTTAAACATTGATATAATTTTTAGATTTATCTTCTTTATTTTGTAACTTTGTAACTAACGAACGAATAAATATTTAGAAATAAACAATATAGATTCTTGAAGGGAATTTAATGTTCTACAAAAAAGGTCTCTTAAGGTTTTTACATAAAATCACTTTTTCAAAAGTTATTCACAATTACCGTTGAAAGAAAAATTAAATTATTATTTTTTTCATTGTTGAACCAATTTTGAAAGAGTGATTTTATGTAAAAACGTTTAGAGACCTTTTTTGTAGAGCATTATATTCTCTTCAAGAATCTGTATTGTTCATTTCTATATATTTATTAGTTCGTTAGTTAAAAAATTCCAAAATAAAGAAGATTAAGTTAAAAATTATATCAATGTTTAAAGCTTGATTATTCGGAAACGGCGTGTCTGGCAAAAATTTTCATAGAAACGTTTTTTGTAGGGAATTTAATTTTCTATAAATATATGTGCAAATGAATTTTTTACCTTGATAGTTTGATAGCATTGACGCAAAAATGAAAGCACAAATAAAAAATCGAAATTAAACATGATAGACCTCTTAATATTAATATTAAGGGCTCAAACCTTCCCCATATTTTTTTTGTCGCTTTGAACAATATTTTCGATATACTTTTCAAAAAAAAAAATAGTCGATATTTTTGGCCCAGTCTAATATTATTTCAACACCAATATCTTACGGAGAAAGGTGCTCAATAGTTTTCTTAATTATCTCGTTTTTATTTATAAAAGTTTATATAAACACATGATTTTTTGAACTTTGTTATTATTTCAACAATAATGTCTGAAAAATTCAATGTGCAGATATATTGAATGAATCAATAAATCAAATCTGATATATCAGTTTATTGTACTTGGGTATTCTTTTCCATTATACTTTCGATGGCTATCACTTGATAAATTATATTTTTCATTTCCCCATGTAATTTTAAATGAATACGTTTGTGTTTGCTTCAAATTATCGAACATCTTTATTTTTTTCGTTATATTAATCAAAGATAACACTAAAAGAATTCATTGTTTATTATACTATTAAATTTCATGGACATAGTTAAGATTTTGGTCGGAGGTGGGGGAGGATAGGCTTGGGAAAATAATAATGCGTATTTACTTTAAAAAAATGTTGATTTTATATAAAAAAAATATTAGATTATATTCTTCGAGATTATATCCTTGCTTTATAGTTCCAAAATCTATAATTATAGAGTTGCTGCTTGGTGGTTTTAGATTTTAGAGGATCAATTTTAAAAAAAAAATTGTTTGCTTTATATATGTTAACCTTCATTATAAAAGGAATAGTTAAGCAAAATTTCAGGCTTCTATACTCCTAAGTTAGTAGCTGTTTCTGTATATTAAAATCTTTTAACTAATTTAGTCTCATGTGTACATAGTAGGTACTCATGCGTAGAATGTAATAATTGAAGTAGAATTTAAAAAAAATATTGTATGAAATTTTACCCGTTGATTTTTAAAGAATTTAAGGGTAATAAAAGGTTAATATCAATACAAAAAATAATGGAGATGGTGCCAGAAATAGTTTTCTTAAAAACTACTTATATCAAGTATAAATAGATAATTTTTATAGGATGAACTCTCGAATGATTTTATCTCTATAAATCGTATCTTCAACCAAAAAAATCACTGGTCTGAATCTGGAAAATTTATGGAAATTTATGCTATCTAAAACTGAAATATGAATTTTTCAATTTCGAAACCTCAAATGTTAGGAAATGGAATAACAATGAGAGTTACAGCTACGCGATGGTTATACATTGAAATTTATGTAATTACAGAAGAAGCGTTGCCTTCACGAGTGACTTAATATGATAAAAAAGAAACTTTTTTGTGGAATTTATCATATTTTAAGACTAGCTGATTCCCGCGACTTCGTCTGCGTAACGTATTTTATTTTTCTTATTTCTTTTACGAAAAATATAATCATACTTAAAAACACTTCACACCCTTGAAAAAGACACATTTAATAAACTGTTGCAAAGAATAAAATAGTTTTATGTAATAATCAATTAATTTTCAAAAAATATTTATAAATATCTAAAAATACGTATACCTATGGTAGGTATACCTACCGTGAACCAAATAATCCGTAAATCAATCAGCATATATACATAAATAAAAAATATCACCAAGTTAAATAAATTCGGTCTTAATTATGACTAAAAAAAGTCGAAAGTTACCAAAATACTCGCGTTTTTGCCAAAAACTTATACTATTGCTCTGTACAACACAACCGCGAAATTGAAATTTGTACGATTGCACGAAACCCAGTTCTTCCATAATCATGTATAACCATTATGTATCTATAAACTTATTATTAAAATATCTGAATTTCAACTATATAACTTAACCATATTGGATAGTCAAGAGTTCACCATATACGATTTGGCATATGCCTTTTGCTCTGGAAGAGGATTTTAAATTTCTTTTATCATTATGATGATATGATTATTTATTATTTATCATTATGATGATTTCTGGCTGGAATTGTGAATTTTTTTCGTGATCCCTTTCACGCACTTGCAAATAAAAGATATTGTGCTCCCCCCCCAAGGAAAAAATTCTGAATCCGTCCTTGTCTGTTAGGGTAGGAATTTTCAAAAAAAATAAAATCTTATCACATGCCTACTTCCTATAAGGAATACACCGAATATTAAAATTTCATCAGTCAGAGGGGCTATATAAATACACGATTTTATATATGCACGGTTTAAAAAACGTATTTACTTTAAGCTTTATTACTATTATTATTATTACTATTACATTTTTTTCGTTAATATTTCCTTACTGAGCAACCCTAAGGATCTATTTACAACAATTTTGTAAAAAAAAAGTTTACTGTCAGATTATTATCTATAAAAACATTTCAAAATTTCATCAACATTTCAAAAAGGCAATTTTTTGTACTTTAAATTAAATTACTGTGCTTTTTATTAGTTCAATTAAAAATATTAATACAGATCAATTTTTTAACTTTTAAATACCTTTCCAATGATATATAACTCGTCTATCTAAAGTAAATTTTTTTCATCCCTCAGTTTTTACGTAGGGGGTACATTCCCTTATTATTTTTAAGGAATGATATGTAGCCTAACATGTGTGGGTAATTGTGTTGTATCTTAATATAAAGTTTCATTAAATTCCGTTGTTCCGTTCTTTAGTTAAATCACCAGCGCACGCGATGTAAGAAAGTTTTTTAGTAATTTTTTTCACACATTATTGGAGTTTTAGTATGGATTCCTAATTTTTTTGAAAATTTAATATAGCCCATGGTCACCGGAAAAAGTGTAGCTTCCCAAGAGTGAAAAAAAAATTTAAATCGGTCAAGTAGTTTCGGAGCCTATTCAAAGCAAACAAACATTCAAATCTTTCCTCTTTATAATAATAGATAGAAGACAAACAATCAGATTAGGTCATTTAGATTGTCTTTATTAATTTTAGTAGACTATGCAGATGTGTTATGCAATTGTAAGTCAGATGTTTTTTGTAACGTCTTTTCCCCTCACCCAATGCAACCTGTTTTATTTGGCGTAGTTACGTTTCCTTCCACCTGACTTTAGTGCACAATACAATAAAACGACCCCAAATTATTACCCTACAGGTATCCCTTATTCTTGTCCCCTTTTAAGCCGCCATGCCCAAATTAATTCACGTACGAAAAGGTTTCAATGTTCAAATCGGTTGAGAAGAAAAAAAAAACGAAATTAAACGGCCGGATTTCCTTTGGTCTTGTAAATCGATTAGTTGTGGGTATGTGAACTAAACGGGCGTCATTTTGCATAATATTGATTTATCGGGAAAATACTAAGGTTTTCTACCTTCTTAGTTATGCAAATTAATTTTTTTGGTTGAGTTCATTTTCTTTTGCGGAGATTGACTTTATGTAACCAAGTGTTAGTATTGCAGGAAGAGGAAATAATTTGTATTTTTTGGAATCAAGATTTTAATCATTATTAGACCAATCTTAATAGTTTATTGCATATAATTTGAGAGTATATGCAGGGAAATTAGAAGTTTTAATTATAGATGTAATCACTTTGTTTATGCCTTCTTCATACCCACAGTAAAAGTAACTTACTTAAATAGTTTTTAAGGAAAATTTGAATTGGTTTATGAAAAATATTTAAGGTTTTAATGTAATGCTTTTTCTTTTCGCAATATTCTCATATTAACGACCAAACTTAGCACTTTTTCTATGGAGAGTTTATTGTTTTCAAATAGCTGAGAATGGTTAAATGATAACAATAATATCTGTCCATAGAATGGAAAGAATTTGGTGAGAATATAAGCAGAGAAAAAGTGGATAGTAATGTGGGTCAAAGTCAATGCCATTGAGGAGAGTGGCTACTATTTGGGAAAATTGAATTGTTGAAGAATTTGAAAGTGAAATCTTTGGAATATATAATTATTTCGATATGGAACGTGGTACAAGTCATTTTCCGTACGAATAACAGATATAATAGTCGAATTGAACTTTAAAAAATATTCTCCTCTTGCCTCATTTTGTTCAGTAAAAAACTCTTGTTGACATTTGGGTTAAAAATGACCAGAGGAATTACATTGTATGAATTTATTTAAGTTTTGAGCAAATTTTTCCACTACTTGAAAAATGTATTGTTTTCCTGACGAAATTTTTACTTTAGTATAACGAGAGATCATTTACTCATTTACAGCAATGTTTGCTGTACTAAATATGAAAATCCACTCAATATACTGCTATAAAACGGGTTGAAAAATGTAATTCCCCTGGTGTCTACATGTTATTGGAGGCTCGAAATAATCTATGATTTTACATGTCAAAATACTAAGTGTAAAGAATGGCAAGAAAAGTAAGCGAGTAGGAAATCTAAGGTCATAGAATTTGACAATATTTTATTACAAAATTAATTCAAGTTTTTAGTCGAGAAGTTTTTTCATGGATTGGGTCAAAGAAAATATCACACCCTTAACTCCTATAGTATACTGGAAATAATAGGGGTGACAATCCTTTGCGTAAATATTGTTTTTTCTCAGTACATATTAAAGATATCTTCATGAAATTGAAACTGTACTTAATGATTTAAAGATACTGCACATTTGTTAGGGTAAAAATTGATATATTTTTATAGGAACCCCAAATTGATTACTATTTTTTTAAAGTTTGGTCCACCAATTCGACTATTTTATAACTTTAACATATGATAGCTAACTAATTAACATATAAGACATAAAAAATATCGGGAAAGTTAGAGCCCTTAATATTAATATTAAGAGGTCTATCATCTTTAATTTCGATTTTTTATTTGTGCTTTCATTTTTACGTTAATGCTGTCAAACTATCAAGGTAAAAAAATCATTTGCACATGTATTTATAGAAAATTAAATTCCCTACAAAAAACGTTTCTTTGAAATTTTTTGCCAGACACGCCGTTTTCGAATAATCAAGCTTTAAACATTGATATAGTTTTTAGATTTATCTTCTTTATTTTGGAATTTTGTAACTAACGAACAAATAAATATATAGAAATGAACAATATAGATTCTTAAAGGGAATTTAATGCTCTACAAAAAAGGTGTCTTAACGTTTTTACATAAAATCACTCTTTCAAAATTGGTTCAACAACGAAAAAAACAATAATTTAATTTTTTCTTCAACTTTAATTGTGAATAAATTTTGAAAAAGTAATTTTATGTAAAAACGTAAGAGACCTTTTTTGTAGAGCATGAAATTCCCTTCAAGAGTCTATATCTTTTATTTCTATATATTTATTTGTTCGTTAATTACAAAACTCCAAAATAAAGACGATAAATCTAAAAACTATACCAATATTTAAAGCTTGGTTATTCGGAAACGGCGTGTCTAGCAAAAATTTTCAAAGAGACCTTTTTTGTAGGGAATTTAATTTTCTATAAATATATGGGCAGATGAATTTTTTTACCTTGATAATTTGACTGTATTGACGCAAAAATGAAATCACAAATAAGAAATCGAAATTAAAATCACTTTCAAAATTGGTTCAACAATGAAAAAAAACAATAATATTAATTTTCCTTCAACTTTAATCGTGAATAACTTTTGAAAACGTGATTTTATGGAAAAACCTTAAAAGACCTTTTTTGTAGAGCATTAAATTCCCTTCAAGAATCTATATTATTCAATTCTAAATATTTATTTGTTCGTTATTTACAAAATTCCAAAATAAATAAGATAAATCTAAAAATATATATAAATGTTTAAAGCTTGATTATTCGGAAACGGCGTGTCTAGCAAAAATTTTCAAAGAGACTTTTTTTTTAGGGAATTTAATTTTCTATAAATATATGTGCTGATGAATTTTTTTACCTTGATAATTTGACAGCATTGACGCAAAAATGAAAACACAAATAAAAAATCGAAATTAAAGATGATAAACCTCTTAATATTAATATTAAGGGCTCAAACTTTCCCGATATATTTTTTTGTCACATTGAACAATATTTTCGATATACTTTTCAAAAAAAAAAAATAGTCGATTTCTTTAGTCCAGTCTAATATTTACCTTCCCGATGTATTTTTTTTTTGTCTTCTTGAACAATATTTTCGATATACTTTTCAAAAAAAAAAATAGTCGATTTTTTTGGTCCAGTCTTATATTTTTGGATATTTTTTTGAAGTTTTTCAAAAATTTTCACATAGGCTTTTTATTAATTTGATTAGGGAAAACAAGTTTTCTTGGTGTTATCCCCTTTTGAAATTAAATAATTGAACAGGGGGTTTGGGTTATTATTTTTTCGGAAGCACTAATTCCATAAGAAATGGAATTATTAATTGGTGTTTTCAAAACATATTTTTTTGTTTTTTCGCACGGATTATAAAACGTAATCCCTTTACATTACTAATTGCTAAGTATATGGTTTTCATTGATAATTATGCAGTTTCTACTAAAAAAAATTATAAAAAAATAAAAAGTTAGTGTATTTGAATTTTTAATGTTTGGCGTTAAAGTTAAACAAGTCCATGGACAAGGGAAGATCCAAGGGAAATATGGTGGAATGAAAATATTGTTTCTATTTGATTTGGGTTTTTGACGGCGAAAGACTTTTGATATAACGATTGAGATTCTCTACGTGGCTAAGATAACTGGTTGCCGCGCGTTATATATTGTGTCGGACGTTGAAAAGTTCACCACAGAAAAGATTACTTACTTACTATGAAATTGTAGTAAGATATGGAACAATTAATGCAATTTGCTACATAAAAATAGCGTCACTTACATATTTCCCTTAAGGTTTCGGTAAATCCAAATTTTGTGCTGCCGCCCCACTGTTCTGGACCAACTGGCCAATGTATGGATTGTTGCAAATTGTCAACTTTACACTCACTATTACAATAATTTAATTGAAATTTTCTTTCTTTAACTTTAACCGTTAAATTTCGTAGGAAAAGCGTCACACAACATTAGGAAACAACGGATGGGTAAACGCACCAAAGCCAAACCAAAACATTTGAAGATCACACGAGAGCCGCGCGCAAAAGTGGACCGGACCGCATCACGTCGGGGTTCGTGAACGACTGAGCGGTAATTCGGAAACGAAAGAAGTTGAAGACCGAAGAATTCCTTCTACTTTACTCTCGAAAACACGTTCATATGCCATTTGATAATATATATACTCCGGCTCGGCTTCTTCATTGAAAATTATTTCATAATTATATAGATCAATATTAATTACTGACTGAAATTTTCGAATCTCAACACTATTAACACTCGCGATTTTTATTTTTTTTTCCCCCCGATGTAAAAGCTTTTGAAATTTTAATTAACGGTCAATTATTTTTTTTACTTTAACGTTCTCAACGTATTCGCTATTAAAGCAAATATCGCAAAGTTAATAATATGTGAGAAATTGTATATTATTAAACTACTTACCTTTTAGTCCTCTAATTTCTGAAACCTCTCATACGACCCCAAAAAAACTATAACACCCCAATTAGGAATTGCAATACCGGACAAAAAGTTCATTACTGGTATTCAGTATTGTTTATAATAATAAAACTTTATTTCCTCCAATTAATTTACACTTGTAAGTTTACAAATTTAAAATTTTGTTTACTTACCTTAACATTTTTGTTTAACTTAAAAGTTCCTTCTTGTGTTTCCCACAATATTTTACCTTTTAACTCATTTCCCTTTCCTTTATTTCAGTATTGTTTACATCTTAATATCGGTAATAGGACTTTTAGAAGAAAAAAATAGACAACACTGAAGTATCTTTGCTTTATTTCCCAGTTTATTTAGACACAGTAAATACCACACAATTTGTAGCTTATAAATAACATCATAAAAATTAAAAGAACAATATTTTAAATCACAAAAAAGTATAAATATCTCTATTCAGTCAATGATTCTATTATAAATTTTTGAAATTTGATAAAAAATACTAATACCCGAACAATTTGGTTTCAGATCTAGGCATTCCACAACAATGCAACTTTACAGAATATGTGACCATATAACTAACGCCTTTAATGGTAATAAACTCACGGGAATGGCTCTACTTGACATAGAAAAGGCTTTTGATACTCTATGACATAAAGGGATAATATACAAACTAATTAAAATGAAATTTTCAAGATACATTATAATAATAATCAATAGTTATCTCAAAGAGCGCTAATTTTGTGTGCAAATCAAAAATGAAATATCAAATAGCAGATTAATTTAGACTGGAGTCCCTCAAGGGTCCATTATGGGACCTATTCTATTTATTCTATATATAAATGATATTTCGCGGACACCCGAAACTTTTCTTTCCCTATATGCTGAAGGTACAACAATTTTTGCATCCTCCTGAAGAGCTGATACAGTCGCCAACAGAATAACCAAGGCCTTAAAAAGAATAATTATTTTTTTAAAAAAATGGAAAATAAAGGCCAATGATAACAAACGTGAAGATATCCTATTCACTAGAAGAAGACCCAACAAGTATAAAAAGTATTAATGAATGGGAAAAATATAAAATGGGCAAAAATAGTTAGATACTTGGGGATGCAACTGGATTCTAGAGTAAACTTTGCTGAAGACATCAAACTAAATAAAAGCAAATTAATGGCCCGAATTAACATTTTATATCCATTGCTAAATAGACAATCAAGGCTGTCTATCAACAATAAATTAATAACTTATAAAACAGTCCTCAGACCAGTGCTAACATATGCATGTCCAGTCTGGAGTTCTGTAAGCAAAATTTAGTATTTGACAATACAAAAAGTCCAAAATAAGTTTCTATGAATACTGGGAAACTACTCAGCCAAATCAAGGTATACGATCTTCATGAGGAATTAAGGATACTACCGTTAGACTTATATATCCTCGCTTTGTCGCGGAAATTCTACACAAATTGTAAAAGTATCCCTAGGCAAATAATTAGAAACATCAGGGACTACACCCTCGATGACCTACTCCACAAATACAGAAAATACAAACATAAAAGAATAAGACTTATGGTCTTGAAAGCAGAAACAATATTCGGGGCTTTTTAAGAATTGCCATCTATTTTTCTCCAACTACAATATCGTATACTAATCTTTATCCTAGATCAGGATTTACAGACACTGCTTGGATGGTTTATGCAAGGTACATCACATTTAAAATTACAAACAAAATGTAAACAAAAGTATTTTTGTATATATATTATAAGAGCAATAAATTTTATTTTATTTTGAAATGTAATCTCATTAATTAACATAATACATCTATTGTACTGTTATTAAACCTGAATTGTAATTTCGTGTAAAAATTCCAAGCTGTCGAAAACACTTTTTCAGTATCTACAGTAGTTGGAGGTACTGTTAGCAAGGCGCTAATACTTTTTCCAAATATTAACATCTAAGTCCTTCATCTTCAAAAAAGATAACTGATTTCTGTATTATATTTTAGTTTGTTGAAATTTTTGTTCAAAAAACAATTTATTTTCACTATAAACACAAATACCATCATCACCTTCAATAACTCGACCGAATTCTTTTGTGCGAGGATACAAAATTTAAAGAAAAATTACCATAAACTTAATCAAATTCAAAATGGTTAATCACTTTTCTTTTTTAAAATTATTTTATTAATGTAAGGGCGTCTTTCATAAAATATTGGTTTAGGCAAACCACATTGTACGGGCGATATTATATTAAATGAACGTTAATGCTTAACATATAGTTTCCAATCGAATTGTTATACTGATTTATATTCTTTAACAATTATTTCATTGCTTTTAGTTTATTTTTGTTAAAACACCAAAAAAATATCATCAAATCTTCGAAAGTGAAATACGCTTTTTAACAGGCCATACATTTCCGTCTGTGCAATTCTGAATGCCTAAGTTTCAATTTAATTTTCCAGAAAAATTGATCACTAAAGTATGAATCCTTTTTTTCTCACAATGTGGTGGTTCATCTCGTTAATTTATCTTCCCAATATCAGTTTCTTGAGACTTTATGATAATTCCACGTTTATAACTCGATTCATCTACTTAATTTTCTCCAGCATCATATTTTAAAGCTCTGCTAAAAAAAAGAGGATATATTCTCATGAATCTGAACTCCTTATCTCCTCCTTCACATCTTCTTTTAAGTCAAGAACAGTAGATAAAGTAACCCATATTAGGAAATAAACTTTAAGGATTGCATTTCCTAAATGTTACTGAGGGATGAAAACATTCAACCTGGAAAATCAGATTTGGATAAGGCTTCAATTTGGATAAAACTAATCCAAATTAGAAATGTGACAATGTACTTGATTAAAAAAATATATTTATATTTTATGAAGGTTACCAAATAATGTGTAATAAGTAACTTCAAATTAACAACTTTTATAAAAAATTTAAATGTAATACTATTAAAATGAAAAATTAACTTATATCAACATTGATAGGATCACAAAATTTTCAATTACAAAAAATAAAACTTAATATTCTTCTAACAGTAGTACTAAATACGTAAAACAAGATCATTCAGGTTGAGTTAATGTAATAAATGTGATTTAGAAAAAGATTTATAAACTAATGTCTTTAAGTATTAATTATAAACCAAAGTTTTTGAAGAAGGTTACATAGTTTACAAGAAAAAAATAGATAATAAAATAACTGAAATTGACTGTACTACTTATCTAAAATGTAGCAGACTTCAAAAGGATAAGATTCTACGTTAAAGTTGTCAATCTTTAAATAATTTTTAAGATGTTTGACTTAAATTAGAAAGTCATTAATAATGACTAGTCGATATTTTTAAGTCAGATATTATACTCAATAATAACTAGCAAAAATTAATAACATATTTTTCATATTAATTGTAACATTTCACAAAAACTTTGACTAATTTGGAAAAAGATTATGTGTTTAAACTCGTTTTTCTAGCTCCAGATATATTTCTTTGAGTGTTAAAGGTGGTTTCACATTACTGGAAGGACAAGGCATTACAGCTCGACGATACATATCCTGCACTTCCAAAGCCATAAGTTGTGAACCAAGCAAATATTTTCCATTGAGTTTGGCCGATGCTGCTTTTGCCTCTTGCATGGAAAGTGTCACCATGACGTAGTAACTAAAAAAATATAAAATATGAAGAAAAAAAATTTGATTTGAATAATTCTATTAAATAGTTACACTCGTAAAGGTTGTTCCGGTAAAGTTCGTAAAATGTCTGTCATTCGTATGATATGATATTCGCTTAAAAGATCTTTGATATCTTCCACGGAGGTGTTTGGTTGTAAATTTGAAATAAACAGATGAGAATTGCCATCGGTACGATGTCCCAATTGCAGATTGTTGAGACCACTTTCCCATTCGTCCGAGAAACTATTATTCAAGTCACTGTCGCAGCTAGTGAATGAGTCGATGGGCTGTCGATGGGAGAATTTGCCACTTTTCAAACTTCGCGTAGATTTCGTACTTTTAGCACTTTTCGTACTGCGGGCGTCGAAATCCGAACACTCGTCAGATGATCTATCCATGAATTTATGTTGACTTGCTCTTCCTCTCTCGCAACTTTGACTTCTGTTGTTTTTGGCAATTTTCACACGGAATTCCGGATCGTTTTTCAAACTTCGGAGACAATTTTCGGCGTCGTCCAGAAGAGGATATCGTACGAACACGAACGAATTATAAATTTTTACATTAGCCACATGACCATATTCATTAAATTTTTTACGAAACATATCAATATTGTTGTTATAACTGGGTACATTGTTTGCAATTAGAGCAAACAGTCCATCGTTGCCTCTTTTCAATTTCTGGCTCATCTTAACTGATCTAAAATTAAAAAAAAAATTATATAAAGTCGATTAGATGATCTTCATTGTGAATATAACTAAAAGATTGTGATTTTTGGATCCAAATTTGCTGGATATGTCGCCAATGTTTTGCAACCTCTACGGATCGCATCTTCAGGGCGTAATTGTTCCGAAATTAATTTAACAAATCACACGACTTTAAATCCGAAAGCCACAACCTATTCTCTAAAGAGTTGTACTTTGCTTAAGATCGACCGGAAAGCCTTAAATCTACGAGTTAAATAGTTTTGGAGTATTTTTTTTAAAATAAGATATAAAAATCACATTGACTATACAAAAAAATCGAGTTCTAACAGAAATCTAGAAGGAAATCGTCCCAATACTCTTGACTAACTAATACGGATTGGCAATTCCCTTCATAAAGTGTAAGGAATTGGCTTAAATTTACCAATTATTCATAATTTACTGCCTAATATATGCAAATTATAGCAGAACTTTACTTTAGTGATTCAAAAGTCGCATGTGACTTGGAAGTCATTATTTCAAAGGACTTTTCCGATATATTTTACTATACTTTCAGATCTACAAGATATCCACAGGATAATTTTGCAATACAAGAGCTCATTAGAAAGTATTTACCGGCTTGTTCACCCCAAAGTCTTTAACTACGTAATACGATGGGTTGTTAATAAAGTAAAATATTTGTTAGAATTAAAATTTATTTTTTACTCACTTATTTGAAATTTAGAATATTAATTCGCGTATGAACAAATAACAATAAACTGTTAATTAACTTAATTCAGTTGCTCTTGAGATCGGTTAATACTGGTTAATACAATTGGCACATGGTTTCATTAATGATACGTTCCTCAGTTTGACAGCAGTTATCTATAATTTTCTTATCTTTGTTTATTATACACATTTCAATTAAGCTGTTATTGTTATTTACATAAGTACGGTTAAAATGATCATTCCCTTGATACTTTTGGAACTCGGTCTAGTGACACCTGCGTCATGACAACCTGCGCATATCAAATTGACAATGACAACAAAGAATACGAGTTGTCAAAATTAAATTTTTTTAAATTTTAATTCTCTTATTGTTCTTAATTTTTATAAAAATTTTGAGTTTTCAAATACTTTATTATAAGGGGTGTGATAAGGTAAGGGTTAATAATTAAAAAAAAAAACGAATTTTGTCTTTAAAGAAGAAAGGCCGGTTGGGCCCGTTTAAAATTGAAGATCATTTACTATTATTATTATATATTATTATTATTTACTATTATTTGACGAAGAATGATTGATAGAAAATGCGTACTAAAAGCGACTATAAATCTTGAAGACAACCGGCCTCATGTTCATTGATTTAGATTCTTAAAACTTCGTCTTGGTGGCAGTGTTGAATGAAAATTTGAATGTAATTAGGCTTTTGAAAAGTCACTGATTTTTTTCATATATTTTAAAACTAAATTATTTTGATATTAGGTGCAAAAAAAACTTTTTTCAATTAGTCCCAAGAGATGTAGATGGTTAAATTTAAAAAAAAAGACACTTGACAGGGTTTCTGCACTTAATGCAAATATGTGGCCAAAAAGCAAGGTTTATAAAATACACAGGTGGCTACGTGACGTATCCAGAAGAAATTTGTACATATCTTCAGACTGATCAATTTCAAAATTCTTCGTATGACGTCATTTTTTTTTTCTAATGGAGCAACCTGTGTAATTTACAAACCTTGGCCAAAAAGGGGGTCCATGGCCCTAGATTTATCTTTAGGGTTCATGGTCCATGAACAAAAAGGGGTCATGATTGGTCGTCTTGTTTGTGACGTCAATATGTTAAAAGAATTTCATATTAGTATATTGTTAAGCTCGTCAAGCTTTTTTACTTATATATTGGGGATACTACGATTCTTCCGGCGCCACGATGTTTTGATGGATTCTTATAGATCTCGACGAAAAAAAACGAAAATGTAGAATAAAATTTTTCGATATATCGCTAAGTTTACGAAATATCGACTCCTAACAATGATCCTTTTCGCTTTTTTCAACGGATTTCTCAAGATTTTCATTGAAAAAAAGGTAAATATTTACAACCGTAGCTCTATTAATTGTTTGTGCAAAAAAAAAAAAAACATAAATAAGGGGTCCAGGGACGAAACCCCGGTGGGGGTTGGGGGTCTCAGAACAAAAGTCTCAGACTTCAAATTTTGTATTTGAATACAACTAGTACCTAAATATTTGTAAAAAAAGTTTTAACGTGTAGACTCTTTCCCTTCCTTCACAATCTTTCCGTGAAAATTGGAGTATTTACAAATGACAGCTAAAAATTTAGGCTGAAATTTCACCCCTTAGAATTAGATTTAGGTGAAAACGTCTCATTACAACCTTATAGCTTATATTTTCATGAACCCACTGCTTTTAGTTTCATTTTAATAGGACAAATAGGGCCTGAGATAATCAAGTTTCCGCAAATCCTTAAAAGTGCGAAAATGCCTGCGCCTAGTAAAACTAATATGGCCACCACTGGAAAACCAAAAACAATAAAATTAAAATAATGATGAATTTGAACTACCAACATGTTGGGGTGACAGCAAAAAAAAATCATAATTAAAAAAAATAATCAAGCGACCAATGCTGGACCGACTGAATTAGACTGACCCCCTTTCTAATCAAAATTAATTCTAAGTGCATTGCGTAAATGCAGTTGTAAGTATTGTTGACTGGTAAATAAAAAGCGATATATGGCGTCGCTGATCCTGATTTTAAGAAAAATCAAAATTCTTATATTTTATATTAAAATTATACAGTACGTCACACGGTTGCTCAGGGATTGTCGGCATGTTTTCGGTATTAAGTTCAAATAATTAATTTTATAAGAAAAAAAACCAAGCTGTATTGTTATAAAGCTCATATATTATAGTCTTAAGATTTATAAGAAAACATTTTTTTATTCAAAAACCCAATACCTATTCAATGGTGATACTTAAAAAGAAAAATACAAATTTTAAATTCCGTTTCAAATAAAATTTTTCATTAAAACTGTACAATTCGCTTAGAAGTTTTCAATGTTTATTTTAAATTACACAGTTAATTTGCTCGATTATAAAGTCATTAATTCATTTCTTACAAAACTAAAAATTTTGTTGCTATCATTCCTCTTCAAATTTACGTTACTAGTTTAGAGTTTTTGTTACGTCAAAAGTTTGCAATTTTTTCAAATATTTGCTTCAAATAAAATTAACTGCACGTGGGTTGTACAGTAAAACAACTAAATACACATACGAACAATAAACCGTAACAAACAAATAGCGTTACATCCCGACAAGCTATCGGTTCGTATTCCACCAAATCCCTTTTGTAAACGATCGTGTCCATTCTAGAATTGACCAAAAATTTGCCTAAATCTCCACCAAACATGTTGAAAAAATGACCTCTGTTCAATTTTCCAACTTTTTGGCACTGAAATTCCACGTCTTTTGCACTACCCACCATATTGTCATCGTTTATCGATGCAACACTTTTGCTGCTGCTCAAACTGAAGAATGTATTGATGGAACTATTTGAGAGGGTTGTTGCGATAAAATTGCGTTCCATATGTTCGGTCGTTTGGGATACACATACGCTTAAGGAAGATGTTTTTCCTGATACGTTTTTAGGATGGTATAGTTGAGCCCATTGCATTTGATCCATATTTCCGGTACCACCATCGCCGCTTCCCGTAAATATCACATCCATCGGTGCTGCCAAATTATTATCGCTTAAATCAACAAATTCCCATTCAATAACAACCATCGATAGATTCATCGCATTCAAAACTATAGGTCTACAATTTGGGTGTTTGTAAAAAACCAATTTTTTCTCCTCCACATTACTTTCTTGTTTCAATTCTGGTTCTATATCTTTACAACTTGACTTTTTTTCTTTCGTAGAAATATCACTTAAATTTTTATTAGGAATAATTGCCCTCACTGGTAACTCTTTGACAGAAGTCCTCGACTTATCAAAACCAATTACGCGTAACGGATCTTCCGACAAAGTTGATTGAGTTTCATCCGAACTGTAGTCCAAATCACTTTCAATGGTCGGTAAGAAACTAGTTCGACTCGACATATCCTTATTCTTTGAATTATCAACACACATCGTATAAATCGGATAAAATGTGTCCATCAAATAACGAAAATGCGATGCATATATTTGAATCTTGTAATAGTTGGTCACCAAATAAAATTCAGCCGCCCTATAAAATGCATCTTGTATATGCGATGCACATTGTACACCATGGGGCAACAAGCGTCGCAATGGATGCAAAACTGTAACAATCGAATGATTCGACTTGATGGAATTTTCGATTGGAATATACGAAAGAATTGTGGTGCTTGAGTTGGATGTGGTTAAGTTGGACTCTTGGGATAAAATTTCTTCCAGCTTGAGAAACAAAGTGCTCGAAGAGCACTTTGTAAACAACGATTCGGACGGATTTACTTGTAAATTTTGTGAATGATCTCCAGCGGTTTGGAAAGTATGCTCCAAAATTGAGTCCAAAATGGCCATGACGGTTTTTTCACTGGAGGCACGAAAGGAACAAATCGGCTCGTCTGAATCGAGCGCCGTATAAGTTTTGCTGGCGACAATTTCGTTTTGTAGTAGCAAATCCAACTGGTCGTTGATAAAACTGTTGACCTCTTCGACGGATGTCAACGGTTCGTTCGGAGATAATGGTCGTTGGTTTCGTAGATTATTCATAACATGCATGGTCTTTATTAAACTCTCCGAGTTTGGGTGTTTGGGCGACTTGGCCGCCTCCATGAGCCTCGAACGTCGCGACGGAGTCATAGTTTTCGAATGGTCATCATAGAATTTCACATCCAAACCGGTGGGCGTTGCGCTTTTCGGCTGGGACATCGGTCGATTTTTTGGCTGTGATGTCGGTCGGTTTTTTGGCGGCGTCACATGGGGCGACAACGACGGCGACTCGCTACTTCCAAACTTCAGCGTATCGTTAGCATTTTTGTCGAGAAAAACTTTCAATTTTGTCTTATTTATGCCAGAACTGTCAATCACATTTTCTAAAGCGTGCATAACATTTTCAAAAAGAATGGAATTAGATGTGGGAAATAAAGTATTATCGTGGTTTTTTGTTACCGGAGTGTTGAGCTCGCTTTTTTCGATAAAGCGACTCATGCGATCGGTGAAAGTTTTGCCCAGCCGTTGCTTGAATTCCTCGCAGTGGGCCCGCACGTAGTGCGACCGTGGCTGGGCCAAGTTGCTCAGACGGCTTTTTGTACCGGGCACCGAAGATTCAACGCTCAAAATCGAGGCGGTTAACGCCCGTTCGGCCAAATTTACCCCTACATCACCCAAATCATTCTCCTTCACTTCCAAGGTGGTACGATTTCTTCCGACACATCGCGGTTTCTTCTTGCCACCTTTCTCACAAATACTTCCCTCACTTCCGCTCGACGACAACGGCCGCAATTTAATCTTTTCCTTATCCAAATTTTCACTACTCTTACTAACAACCAACTCCTTTCGCACCCCTTTCACCAACGTAATCGGAGTAGTCCCATGCAAATCCATCACCCCCTTGTTCTTCTCCCGACTTTGTCCTAAATTCTCCCGACTCTTACTCTTCAACGATGTGCGTTTCGACAAAACCGATGCCTCCACATACTTTAAAAACTCCACATTCTCCATAGAATTCGATTCTTTAAAATTTTCCTCTTTGATAATACTAACATCAGTGCCCATTTTCGCATCAATATTTTTGATTTCAATATTCGTTTTCGATTTTATTGATTTAACAACCGATGGTAACACGGTTACTTCTTGTATTGATTTACCCACATGTTTGGGGACTGGCCGAATTTGCGGTTTTGATCCAATTTGATTGTATTTAATTTGAGCAGTTTTCGTCGGTCGGGTCAATGACAGAATGTCGTCGATTAAGCTATTTACGGTTTCGGGTTTTTGGGAAATAATTGGTGATGGTGTTTCGTAGTGGTGTGAAATATGCGCTGTCATTACAGGCGACGGCATCGAATTGGTTATTGGAGGAGCATGCTGTGTCGTTAGCAGTTGCGGTGGCGGTTGCATTTGCGACAATTGTGGGTAATGCATTGGAAGTCCTGGTCGAAATGATTCACAATGTGGTCCCGACTTCGACTTGTTTGGAATCACTCCCATCTTCAACGGTTTTTCATCCGGCACCTTCAAAATGTCCTTGTACAACTGACCTTTTGGCAAACTTTTCGCATTTAAATACGAATTCGTTTGGACGCCGGAAATGTAAGCCTTCACCGGTGATTTAACATTTGATTTGATTCCACTGAAATCAACTCGTCGAGGTGTTTGATGATCAAAAGGTTTCTCGGCTTCCACTTTCGCTTCCTTCGACTCTTTAACGTCTTTTTTTGTAGAACGAGCTTTAAATGTATTTTTCACGGTAACGGGCATTATGGTCATTGTATTGTTAAATCGGGCGTTTGGATCAGTTATTAAATTTTGCAGATATTGCATTTGGGATAGATTGATAGTTCTGGAAACGGTGTCGGTAGGATTAACTCTTGACAATGGATGCTCTTTGGTTTCTGTTGAATTGGTGTCGGATGGATTGGGTGCTAGTTTATATTTTTGTTTGGAATACTCAGCCGCAAATGGTGCCACAGCTTCCGGGGTTACGGCACTTAAAAGTCGCGATTCTTCGTCCATACTTTGAGCCACAGCTGCGCTACCCACCTGCAATTTCGGATAGTCTCGCGATAGTGGTTTATGATGTTTTTGCAACCTCATACATTCATCCCGCAACAAATTCAAAGTATTTTGATCGATAACATTTATTGGAGGAATCGTCACCGGTTTTTCGGAATATTTGATTACTTTTTCCAACGCTTTTTTATATCGTGTGTCTCGTTTGACGTCAATCACATTTTTCCGATTCAAGTCTTGATTTAGGTCAATTTTGTTCTTTTTCTGTGGAAACGAGCTGATTTTACATTCATAATTATTGGTTACTGAGTTGAGGGTACGGTTTTTATGTACGCCGCGAAGAGCTTGTGTGGTTGATACGCTACCATTTGTTGATTTGCGGCCCAATTTCGACTTGCGCGAAACGGAAACTTTGCTTGATGAATTTTTCACCGATGGACTAGCAAACGTCCGGTTTTTGAAACTTTTGACCGTCTTCGCCTTACTGCCAACACTCGATTCCGAATGCGTTAAGTCGGATTTGCGAAGAGGTTTTACATTATCAACGGGCATGTCCGATGCTTTGCCGACTCCACTAGATTTTCTCCATTCGACAACTTTTTGCACGCTTTTTTGAATTTCGCTGGATTGATACAGTGGGGTGGTGGGCTTTCCACTGGAGTCACATTCCATTTGGGTGACAATTTCTTCAAAGTCATTGTTCGTGAGTAATTCCTGCTCCTTTTTCTTGGCCTTCTCCAAAAGCTCGAGCTTTTCTTTGGTGACTTTGCGCTTGCGCGACGGACGCACGGCAACACGTTTGCGATATGAGGCTAGAAATTTTAATTTTTCAATCAGCGTCGTCAATTCTTCCTTGTATTTCTTATTAACGACTTTGATTTGTGACTGGATTTTGTTCTCGTCAATGTCTTTCATTGTTTGCTCGATTTCTTTGACTTTTTCGGAAATTTCGATGGAGGCGGATTTTTCTTTGGGCCCTGGCGCAAACGTTTTACGTGCAGTTGATGGTGACATTGGTCTTTTGGAGGGTTCTTTCGATGGTAATTCTTTTTCGTCCGCATCAATTGCGGTATCTTCTTTGTGTTTGACCACTTTGGCGGCACATTTGTTCAGTTCGGTTAGACATCTTTGGAAGTATGTTTCTGAATCGACAATGCTGCGAGTTAAGTCTTCAAGAAATTGACGTTTATTTGGTTTACTATCGTTTATTTGCGGTTCGTCTGTAATTGGTTTGGCCGTTTCTGGACGACTGAGATTGATATCTTGAATTGAGTATTCCGTTTTGGGTGTCCCCATTTCTACAGCTGCGGAAAGAACTGAAGATGTGGGCGCCGTTACGGGAATGATTGACACGTCCTCGTGTTTACGATTTTTTTTGGAATTATAAATAGGCACTTCTGAATCATTCGATAACAATTGCTTTGCCAACGATTTGTAATTATATGGTGTATATTCTTGCGTAAAGTGAAATTTATTTCGCAAAATCAAACTATTTGCCGATGACATACTTAACGTGGACGAAACATTAGTTGATTCACTTTCAGAACACGTTTTTTCTTTCTTTCTGGGAATGTTTTCTTTTGATTTGCTATAAAGTTTGGTTTTGTGGTCATCGCGAGATTTGCTACGGCAATGTTTTCGTTCACTTTTTGGTTCATCATTTGATTTTGTGTCAGCTTTTCTTTTCGTAGCCGAACCACCGGGAAATGGAGCCTTAGCATTGGGTAACGTGTTAGTTGAAATGTCTCCGCTTCCAATCACTTCAGTTTGTTTGGGTTCTTCAAAGCCTTCGGATGCTCGATAGAGCATTTCTTTGTCGCCACTGCTAATTTCTTTATTTTGTTTTTCATTTTGCCTTTTTAAACAAGTGTATTTTAATAGGTTATCAGAAGGTTCGGTGTTGGGATTTGCGTATGTGTTGAATTCCCCCAAGTCTCTCAGTAAGTTTTGGAAAGATTCTGTTTCTATGACTTCGCCTTCGGCGAGCAACTTCTGTAGCGATTGCGAATTGAGAATCTTTTCCGCCGGATTCGAGTCTACTATATCCAACACAATCGATTTTTCACTAGTCGTTACCGTTAACATGTCTTCCATACATTTCCCTTCAAATGCAAAGCTATCAAATTGCTCGTTTTCCTTAATATTTTGTGAATTTTTTTCATTCGGCCAAGTAGTTCGATGCGATGTGGAAGAATCATCTTCGCATGTTGTATTATCGGACGAAGTAGTAATCATTGTAAATTTTGCCGCCAAAACTTCCTTCAAAAGAGTAATGTCGTCCCTGAAAGATTAATTCGAATGGAAACTAAATGATTTGTTAGCATTTTCATAAAACCCTTTAAGTTATATTTACTTGTAGTTATCGCTCGCACTACTTGTATGTGAACCGTATTCTTCAATTGTTGCCAAAGGTGAACGGTAGTAGAGGTTTTGCTTGAGTATTGAGTCTGCTTGCAAATTAAGTATTTCTGTAATTGTTGAATCATCTAATAGAGGACTATGGTCAACATCTACCGTTTTCATCCTCAGAAATTTTGATAATAAACCGTTCCTGAAATGACTTTAAATTTACGAACATTTGACATTTTGTTTAAACAACAAAAAACAAAAATAGTAAAAAAAAAATCAATGCATTTTTCCAAATGAAACAATAGCAGAGCCTATTCGATTTCTTAATTTTTCTTAAAAATATCAACTCATTGGGAACCGTATTCGTCTATGAAATCCTTTCTCAAATACTTTGCTCATTGTTGGTAGAAGGCTGATAGGGCGATAGGTGGTGACTTTATTCTTGGATTTGCTCGATTTTCGAATTAAAATTATTTGTGCCGTTTTCCATTGAGCGGGGAAGTATTTTATTCTTAAAATAGCATTGCATAGAAGATACACTATGTCTTTTCTAGGTAGTTCTTTTTCGATTTTTCCAGTTACCAAACCATATACGGGCGCTTTGTTATGGGACATTTCATTTATGATACTTTTTATTTCATTAAGAATGAAAAGCTTGGGTGATTTTTCAGATGTGGATTCCGTGTTCAAGGTCTCATCTTGCACTTTATTTAGGGTAAAAATTTGCTCTAAGTTCGTTGTAAATAGTTTTGCTTCTTCTAGATCACTCTTTGTCCATTTTCGGACCTCTGTCAAGTTAGCACCCGAGTTTTACAAATTAAAATTTTAAATATATTTTTAGATTGCCTTTTGTTTGTACTTAATTGTACCGAAAAAAAATTCGTTTGTTCCTCAACCGAAAAAAAGTTATTAAAATTTTAAAAATCGATAACCCCCCATTGTTAGATTTTTCAAAAAATTTAACGGCCGTAGATAGGCCTTGACACGTAGAGGTTTGTACCGAAAAAAATTTGTTTCTAACTTTAACCCAAAAGAAATTATGAGCGATTTTGTGAATGCACTTATTCCATTGAAAATAGAGTTTTCCGGCTACTACGGATTTTCCTTGAGAGATTTTCCAAATCCAAAAGCGGTACAATCTAGCTACGGAAGCGCTGAGGATTGTACCGAAAAAATTATCCTTCTAACTTTATTCCAACGGTAGGTATAAAGTATTTTGCATGAGTAATTAGACTAACATTACTTTATTGCAGTTTAAACAAAAAAGTAATGAAAGTCTAATTACCCATACAAAAGTCTTTATAACTACCGTTGCAATAGAATTAGAAGGATATTTTTTTCGGTACAATCCTCAGCGCCTCCGTAGCTAGATTCTACCGCCTTTGGATTTGGAAAATCTTTCAAGGAAAATCCGTAGTAGCCGGAAAACTTTATTTTCTTTCCGGTTGAAGTACAAACGAAAATTCAACTGATTACATTAACTAGAGACCAGCACCCGGGAGAATTCGGAGTAATTAGAGTCTAATTACATTTACAAAAACCGTTGTAACTATTGTTTGGATCGAATTAGAAGAAATATTTTTTTACAATATGTGCCTTTGTACTAACACCCAAATTGCACTGCAATAAAGTTTGTTTGTACAGCAGTTGAAAAAAATAACAGCCGTTATAAAATTCAACAAAGGAATAAGTGCATTCACAAAAGCGCTCATAACTTTTTTTGGGTTAAAGTTAGAAACAATTTTTTTTCGGTACAATCCTCTATGTGTCAAGGCCTATCTATGGCCATTAAATTTTTCAATAATTTAACAATGGGGGGCTATCGATTTTTAAAAATTAAATATTTTTTTTTCGGTTGAGGTACAAACGAAATTTTTTTCGGTACAATCAAGTACAAACAAAAGTCAATCTAAAAATATATTTAAAATTTTAATTTGTAAAAGTCGGGTGCTAACTTGACAGAGGTTAATTTCGGTTGTCTTTTCTTAAAGCAGGAGTGTAATGAGTTGGTCTTTCTGGTGATATTGAACGATGTTGGTTTTCCTGGATCTCATATACTGTAAACAATAAAATTATTTTAGATAAACTATGGCGACGTGAAATTAGAGGTCTTTCTCATCAATTAATTAAAAATTATTTACCTGATAGAGTTCAATGTGTTAAAGTTAATAATTGTTCGAATGATTATAGAACTATGAAAATAGGGGTTTCCCAAGGACCATATTAGGACCTCTATTTGTTTATTAATGATATATTTACTCTTTTACACATTTCCCTCGGAAAATGTTTATACTAACTCATAAAAAAGTTTACTATTGATGAAACCCAAGGAAATTGCACTCCAAAAGCTAGATGGAAGTTAGCTTACCTAAAACATAAAGCTATCATATTTGCCAACATTTACTTCAATTAATCACTTACCTGAGTAAAAATTGTGTCCCTTTTCTTCCCCAGAAAAGAATGGAATTATAATTCAAAAGCTATTTTTTATTTTATAAACATAAAATTAAATATTTTACTAAAAGTTCGCTATAAAACACTTAACAATAGAAAAACAATTGAATTAAAACTTCTTTGACAATTACTGCAGCCGCATGCGCATTTAAGAATAATTCAAAAATCGCTTTAATTTAAATTCAAGCAAACATTTAAATCCTTCTTTCTTACTAAAAATACATTTTAATTTATACCTCTCAATGGCTTAATCCTGTAAGTTATGATCGTTATGATATTCTTTACAGAAAATAAATTATCCTTTTATTAATTCGAATTCCTATTGTTACAACAGGGGAGAATTTTTATAACTAACTGTCTCTTTCTCTTTTTACTGTATTGAAAAATGCATTCGTCATTTCTCTCAACTTCAGAACGTTGTTAAAACGTTTTCCCCTATATTTACCGACTCTAAATGCTATCATAACCAAACATGTATTACTATCTATTTTAAAACCTTAAGAAACATTTATTTAAGAAAAATTTCTTGAAAAATATCATGTTATCAATTTTTATTACATTTTTACAATAAATATATCGCATTTGACATAAATCATGGACACTGCAAGTGGTGAAACGAAGAAAATTTCTTTTGGCTTTAGTAAACAACTTAAAAAGACTCCAATAGTTCCGACAAGCCTTAAAGTAAATGAAGATGTTCAACTAATTGATTGTCTTGAAGGACAATCGATCAAAATAGTCGGGTAAGCATATCTTTTATTTCACTTTTCTTTGTAACAAACCGTTGTTGGAATTCAGGGGTGAACCTGAAGAAAAAGGACCTCTCGTGATTCCTATGAAGCAAAATAGAAATTTGCTTCAAGAAAAACTACAAAAGGACCTGGAAAATTCTGTTCCCGTTGATAATGTTATCGCTGCTGCGAAGGGTGTGGAAACAAAACTGTCTTTGGATGATTTGGCGACTCAGGAGTTAATTAAAGGTTGATAAGAATGTGAATTTTACAGAAAAATGTCATAAAATTTGTATTTAAAATTTTAGAGGCCCAAAATTCAATAAAAACAGAAGCCGGGCCTATCGTTTCTACGATTCCCTTGGCTAATAATACATTGGAAGGCGAACCAGAAGTAAATATTCAATTTAATATTATTTATTAATATCCTATTATATATATATTATATATATATATATATATATATATATATTATATATATATATATTATATATATATATATATTATATATATTAAAATCCTACAATTTAATTTCCAAATAAAGTAATAACTGTTTTGTTCGTAGAGCACTTTGGACGATTACGAGCAAGTGCCAATTAAGGACTTTGGTTTGGCAATGCTTCGTGGAATGGGATGGAAAGAAACGGAGGGAATTGGGAAAAATAAAGCGTAAGTGTTAAAGATTTATTGGAAGAATATGATCCGATATGTTTGTTTAGTGTCATAGCGCCTGCCGTTGTCAATGTTAGGCCTCGAGGAATGGGTTTGGGTGCTGATAAAATGATTAAGAAAAATTCAGAAAGTAAAAATAATGAAGATCTCAAATTTGCTAAAAATGCCTATGTAAAAATAAATAATGGACGTCATAAGGACCTCAATGGACAAGTATGATGAAAATATAATGCTCTTATAAGTACATACTTTTGATTTTCTCATAATTTTAGATTCAAGGATTCGATGACGTATCCGGAACAGTAATCATAAAAACGACCAAAGGAGACATCGTTTCGTTGAATGAAACATTCATCACTCTAATCAGCAAAAACGAATTCGAAAAAGCTCATAAGGTCATTAGTAAGTTAGACCCAAAAATCAAATTCGGACAACTAAACGCTTTATTTTCAACAGATCTTCAAATGATCGCCGACTATAAACGAAAGGAAAAAGACCGTGAGGAACAAGCTTCTCGATCTGATCGCCACGATAGATCCTCAAAAGACGAGGATTATTCTCGCAAAAGTAGCAAAAAGTCGCATAAACATCGAAACCGAGATCGCAGTTCTAGTGAAGACAGTTATGACCGAAAACGTTCTGAAAGTCGAAGTAAGAAAAAGAAAAAATATCGACATAGATCTCGAAGTAGATCTTAATAATTTATTTTATTATCAAATATAAATTTTATACAAAAAAAAAAAACCAATGTTTTACACTACTTTTATCCCCAAATTCCAAATGAATCTTTTATGGTGTCTCGATTTTCTCTACGTGATCTCGTAACAGCACTGGCTTCCCCCTTGACGACAAATCGTTTGGCTTCTTTTCTACCACGCTGGACTAGACTCTTTTTGACACGATCTTTGATAACTTCTGGAGCTATTGTCGTAGTCGTTGACGCACTAATAACACTGTGACTATCGCCGAAATATGGTGACGAGTCTTCAGCGTCTAAATATTCATCGCTATCACTATCAAAATCTTTAGATTGTTTAGCTTTTGATATCGATAGTTCTTTAAACATTTCTTCATACGCACTTCGAAGTTCCAAAGTTTTAGACTTTTCAATTTCTTCGCTTATATCCTCCAGCTCTTCATCATCTTCGGATTTGGATTCTGTTTCTTCATCCTCTTCTTCTTCTTCTTCGATTCCTAGTTCTAAGTTTATGTCTTTTTCCATTGCTTTTGTAAAACCGCTGCAGGAAACTTCCACATCTAAATTGTCAGTTCTTTCAATATCTTTAAAACTTGGAGCCAATTCACTTTCGTAATTGAAGCGTCTTTTAAAAAAATCTATAATGCAATTGACGTCACGATTGAAAAACCTAAAAATCATAAACGTTAATAATTTAATCATTAAGACATTTATAAAAGCATACATTTCTGCGTTTGGATGATTTGTTGAAACCATTTGCGGAAAATCAATTATAACGGGTTTCCCTTCAGGGTTGATCATGATATTGAACTCATTAAAATCCCCGTGTATAACTCCACAATCTGCGAAACGGACAATCAAATTCATAAGTTCATCGTATAGTTCCTCAACGTTTTCAACTTCAGCGACTTGAGCCATTAAATCACCAATCACTAGTTCCATAATCACGCAGTGACGATTAAAATCTATCGGTTTGGGAACTGGAAATTTTCGGTCGTACAAAGCTTTCATATACGCAAATTCTTTGGTGGCAGAAATTCGTGACAAGTATAACCAGGAAGCCTTGTGTCTATGTTGATGGTAATCACGTTTTGATTTGATATTCCGAAAACAAGTTCGACCGAGTCTAAAAATAAATTTAATTTAAAAAAAATTGAGGTCTGCGGTCAGGTAATACTACCTATGTAGTTTAAGACAGAGAGGATTTCCTTCGTTATCGGCGATTGTGTATATATTACTTTCTTTACCCACACCGATTTGATTTCCAAAAGATGCGACAACACCACGCGATGTTAACGTTTTCAAAGCCAAATAATCATATCCCATATTTGTAAGGCGATATCCATCATCTGGAAAAATGCAATTGATCAATCCTAACCTCGAATTTCACAGGAAAACTTACATCGTTTTCCTCGTTCATAGCTTAGAAGCCGTCTTTTGCAATGATCACGTAAAAGTTTGTGAACGCCTCCGTGCTTCAAACTGGCTATGGAAGCCACCAAGGATCCCGGAACCAGTTCATGATTTTTCATTCCCATTTCCACCTAGTCATAAGAACCAAAGTCATAAAATCAGATTTAAAAAGAAAACATGATGAAAACTTACCGCAATTAATGCTCGAAAATCCTCGTGGGTTAAATATCGCATGAGGGAAACATCGAGTTTTCCCATTGTTAAACGATTTTATTTTCCACGTGGTAAATTGAAAACATAAGAGACTTATGTAAACAACATTGATGTACTTGTATGGCTATCGCTGTTCAACCACGTTGTTGATTCATAAGCAAGACAATGACGAAGCTAACATCTCAGCTGTCATGATACAAAATTGATCAATAAAGTTTTAATGAATTAATTCTTTTCAACAATGAGTCAACAATCGATTAAAAAACTTAAAAAAAATCATTATTAATAGTTTGACAATAGAACCTAGAGATTAAAAGTCATATAATAAGGGAAAATGAAGAAAAGTAGATAAAAATATATTCTTAAAAAAGGTATGGGAATTTTATTTTTTGAAATTTTAAATTGTCTTCGCATGAAAATGGTTTATAAGCTTCTTCTCTTGTTTGTATATACTTTAATTAGTGTTTTCCAACCATTGATCAATATCCCAATTATTTTGTAATACCATTTCCCCCCCCCCCCCCCCCTTTGTAGTGTACGGGTAATCGCTATTTTATGCATAAAAAATCCAGTAACCACCAGGAAAGGGGGACATATGCAATTGTAATTGAATACGCTGAGCTGAATCATATAAACAGCGGCTCTTAAAATCCCATGGTAATTTTCCCCCCAATTCGCCCTTCTGCACCATTTTTGTAAACATGATCTTCTCTCCTCCATAAGGCTTCAATGACGTAGGGGCAAAGGGAGACCAATAGTTTAGAACGGAAGCCACGAGAGAGCGCTCACTTGCAAAAAAGGGAAGAAAGGGCAAGATTTATACCCAAGATTTATAAATTACACAGGTTGCTCCATTAGAAAAAAAAAATGACGTCATACGAAGAATTTTGAAATTTGAATCAGTCTGAAGATATGTACGAATTTCTTCTGGATACGTCACGTAGCCACCATGAGGCCACCTGTGTATTTTATAAACCTTGATTTATACCAAGGTTTTTAAAGTACACAGGTGGCCTCATTGTAGCTACGTGACGTATCCAGAAGAAATTCGTACATATCTTCAGACTGATTCAAATTTCAAAATTCTTCGTATTACGTCATTTTTTTTATGGGGCAACCTGTGTTATATGTTTTAAACCTTGAAGAAAGGGAAGGAACCCCGTATTTTATTTTCTATTCTAAAAAGTAAGAACTCGTTGATTCTATGGTATAATTACCCTTTCCCCCCAATTGGTGCAAGGTTTATAAAATACACAGGTGGCCTCATGGTGGCTACGTGACGTAACCAGAAGAAATTCGTACATATCTTCAGACTAATTCAATTTCAAAATTCTTCGTATGACGTCATTTTTTTTCTAATGGAGCAACCTGTGTAATTTAAAAACCTTGCAATTGGTGGTCACTTAAGTTTTGTATACGAGCAATTGGGGTTACTAAAAAAAGAGGGAAAAGGTTTTAAGAAATGATTGTGATATTGATCCTTTCCTATTGATGTAGTAGTCTATTATGGACCAGGGAAGTGTTAGTTTCTTCTACTGTAAAGGAGGCGATATTGTATTGATATCTATATCGATAAGTATTGAGATCTATTTTATCTTATCAAGGTATTGTTTTCTTATTTTATTTATTTTGATACTTGTATCTTAACATGGGATTCACTTACGGGGGCGATATCGCGTGGGTTTTTAATAGGTGGATCTAACTAAGACCAAGTAAATTATCATACATGAACCAAAAAACATTTTTTAGGGTGTATATTATACCCATTTTAACCAATTTTAACCCCATTTTTAACCCAAGCTAAAGGGGTGATCCTCTGAGATAATTTAAGAAGCAATGATTTATTAGAGGTTGATAAAATATAATATACCATTTTTTAACAAAATATTAAAGAAAATTTAACAACGGTTGCCATACCAAACAAAACCGGAAATTAATTGTACATAGTATTCCACTTTTTGCAAGAGGCTTCCTTTTGGAAGTATGGAGCATATATGAAGAAGTAAACAAAGTCCAAAATGTTATTTCTTTACAAAAGAACTACTAAGTCAACAGTTTTGGAGATATATAAAAAAAAAACACGATTTTTTTACATAATTGGATAGAACAACTGTAAACTTGAATAATTGATTTTTATTGCTGTTTATTTTTCGATAAGAATAATCCGAAGAACACCTAAACTGAGCCTCATTGACGAAGAAAGTCTTAAGTAGAATGAGACAATGCTAAAATATGGCAGTATTAAGATAAATAAAAGTCCAACAGCGAATGGAATGTAAATAAATAAAATCGCAACTGTAATGAAATGCCCATCAAATATTACTTAAATAAATAAACATCGGTACGACCATGAACCATTTGTTTATATTATTTTTTTTTTCTGTACTTGATTCATTAAATTAAACTTGTAAGAATTTAATATAATTTTCGGTTCATTTACTCAAGAATTCAGTGGTGCACGCCACTGTGTCGATCGTTTTTACATTACTTTCATATCTGGTCAGTTTTTCTAACGACGTTAATAGAAAAATCAATGTTAAACTTCTCGAAAACTGTAGATGCTCGAAAAAACGCACAGTACGCCTCTGACTTAAAAATAATTCACTGACACGCATATCTACCTGCACCACCTGCCAAATTTCTGCAAAGTTTAGATAACCAAAGTTTTTTGTTTGGCTGAAATTTTTCAAGAAATTTACAAAACTAAGTGTATTTTTAGGAGAACATAGTCGAGGTACGCCCCTGGCATTTCGTAGAAATGATTTTTTTTCTGAGAAGAAAACAATTAGTTTTTAATAGCGATTCAGAAGGAAGAAGAGGGAAGCAGGAATTGGATTTAGAAAAACAGTTGGAGAATTTTTGAGGTTAAGCTGTTTGGGGGGGAAACAAGAAATTTTTTAGAAGCGGAAAAAAAATGTGGAATATTTTCGCTGGGAATTTTTTTTTTTTTTTCAAAACCGGTTCTCACTCGATTTTCAAGGTTGTCTGTATTGATAAACAAGTATTGGCTCAATAAATGTGACGTAATGCATAAATCCAATAGCAATGATCAATATGCGACCGTCGCATAAGGGCGAAATTCCTCCGCCAGCGTACTAAAGTCATCTAAAGCCTAATTCATAATAAACAACGATGCATATACTAATTAAATAGCATACGGCGCTAACTGCGCGTGCGCGCTTGCAGGCCCGTAAACATTTCGAGCGCCGCGCTTTTTGCACCCCCCACCGGACACCATCAAATCGGTGTAGGGTTTCCTGTACACACGGCAACGTTGTTGCGGATCTTTCGCTTTTGGTAAAACTGTACTTATCGACCGTTATAAGCGATGTTGCATGACGGCTTTTTACGTGTCTATTTTTATTTCTAAGGTCATGCGACGTTGCCGTATTGCTTACTGCGCAGTAACCGTCCTACTGATAAGACAGTCACATGGAAATTTTCACATGGAAACTTGCTTGATAAGACCGGTGGAATTATTCCACTTTGGAAATATGTTTTTTTTATGGATTAGGTTAAATAATTTTCGGCTAAAAGGCAATGCAATCAATGCAACGTTGCCAGTTGAATTAATGACCAAGCATGAAATTTTGTTTCAAGGCTATACAGACGCATGCTTGCCAAATGTAACAATTGAAGCTTTAGACAGCTGGGGCTCGAGTCGTTTTGTTTGTTTTTTGATTTTAATGTTCAATTGTTGTTTTTCGTAACTATGTATAAAACGGTTTAGATTTTTTTCTTGAAACCATGGTTTTTTCTGCGAAGACAAATGAAGAACCTTGAAAACTGTTTTCTCTAGCCTCAAACAGGGTAGCGTGACGTCACGGAATTGATGGCGTGGCTATCGGCTTAATGTTAGTCGGGCGCTTATGATTCGTGGTAGCCGCCGAGTGGCGGCCATCTTGATGTGAATGACTCATGGTTGGTGGAAATTGAGGCCGGGTAAATGTGTACCCTACGTATAGGTTATAATATCAAGCATTTCCTCAACCGAACAACTGATGTTGGTCGAAACGAAATTAAAACCGAGGCATTTTTAACATTAGAAAAGAATTTCACCGTTTTCCGATTCACCACACAAATCAATTACAAGGTTTTCTGGAAAATTTGGTTATAAAACTATTGCTGCGCATGGGTCGTTGGAAATGGAAAAAATCGGCCAAGTAATAGCAAAGTGGAATAACAATGGCGATCTGGTCCATACTTGGTCGACAGAATCAGTGCTTTGAAAGTTTCTGAAAGAACGCCGGGAAGATGTGTGCATAGTGGTGATTCATCCGCGTTTTTGACATGTGTTCCCCACGAAATCAATTGTCGATTACGCCAAATACAAAAATGCCGCCAGTTTAAAAAAGCCCAGTCCAACATTGACTCGAACTACATATATACAATTTTGTTTTAGTGCGATAGGTTAGAATGTCGTCTGCACCCCAATCCCAATCCGTAACTGTCAAACAAGAACGTCACGATGAAGCCGAAATTCGGGAATTGGCTGATAAAATCATGGAAGCGAACAAGGCGAAAATGGCAGCGGTCAATGCCAGACCCAACGTCATACCTGGTGCCCACGTCGCCGTCACTGGAACCAACATCCTCGGCTATCTAACCCGCAAACCCGCCGCCAATCAGCAACCACCGCAACCGGCCGTCGACGACAAAAAAGACGAGGACTACGGCAAGTTCGGTTGGATCACCCTCGGCAAAAACCACATCCCGTACATCTTCCGCCAAGGCGAAAAATACTGCGCCGTTCGCATGGTCGAACAAAAGGTCCTCAACAAATACCTCAACTATCTCCACCAGGACATCTACAGCTGCACATCAATCCGCAGCTATTACATTAATCATAACGAAAGCAAATTACTCACAGAAATCAATTTCAGACACTCCGATCTAGGCTTCGGCAAAGATCCATTCACAGTGCGCGATTTAGTAGTGCGAGTGAAAGACGCCATGGAATTTTACAATTTCCTCGACGTGTGTTACAATAAACTAATACAAGGCACGGCCGGTCCGAAGGACCGGTGTGGCTTCATCCGCATCAATAAAGAATCAGTTGTACCATATACAGTGAGCAAAGGTGAAAAATATGTTCCCCTATTCTATTTCGAAGGCGAAACGGATAATTTAAAACTAAAAGCCGACGAACTCGAAGGATGGGATTTATCGTATTTAAAGTTTTGTTGCAAAGTGCAGGGTATAAGAAATGAACTGTTTGCCAGCGAAACGTGTGCAGTGATTAGTTTAAATGACATTAAGAGTTACTTTCCGACAGGCACGGGATTTGAAGACTATTGGCCCAGTAAGGTAGTGGACTCACAATTGTTGGTGGCGAGTAAAGGTGGTGGACAAAATGGACTATGGACGAAACAACCGCCGACGCCGCCACCAATAATCACAAAGCCAACGTCGATGCAAATGCGCCGATCACCGGCACCGGCAGCTCAAGCTGCCAGTTTGCCAGGTCTGCCACAATCGTTACCCACTGTGAACAATGGCTGGGCGGGAATCGCCCAGTCGTCTCTTCCACAACTACATAATTTAAATCAAGCCAATCTCATTAGACAAGTATCGTTAGGCATGCAAATGGCTAACGCTAACAGTCTCCCGACGCAAGTTCCAAGTTCCCGAACAGCACCTCGAGCACATCAGTATTATTCTCAACCCATGACATTAAGCTCCCCAATTCCACCACCTCTAGTTCGGGCTACCGTCTCCCAAAACACGTTAGGGTAAGAAACCAACTACCGAATGTAAAAAGAAGCATTTTCACACCAGACTACGTTTCGTTAACTATATCAATTTATTCAAACTATTAGTTTATAAACTAAGATTTAATTAAAACATGCAATTTTTTTAGCCAAGTTAAGACCTACGAATTTGACCAATTATGAAAATGTTTCTTTAAAATTAAAAAAAAAAAAGATATGTAAATGTTTCATGCTGAAAATATTAACTTGTAACATTGATACTAAATTTATTTTTCATTTAGTTATCCGACCTATGGGAAGGATGACTGGTGAGTTGTTTTTTACAAAATTTATTTAATGCATGCAACTGTGAAATTGATTAAGTTTTTCCGATTCCTTTGAATATTTGTTGAATGTGATGTGATTTGTAGGGCTAGTGGTACGTACACGTCGCCTAGTTTAACGCCGCAGAGTGTGTCACAGCCGTATATGATGGGACTTCCAAGTCTTATGCCACCACCTGCAAGTGCCGTTCCGCCGTCGTATGCAGCCGCCGTGCAGTCGCGGGGAGTTCCATCGTCGGTGCACCAGTTAAATCAGCACCATCAACGTCAGTCGCAACAAGTCAATCATCAGTCGTTACATTCGGCGCAAGGGTCTCGAAGTCAGAGTCGACAACAACAGCAACAACAGGCACAGCAGCAGCAACAGGTGCAACAGCAACAACAGCAGCAGGCTCATCAGGCCAATTCGCCACGATCGGTTTCGCGATCGCGACAAGAACACCCGCAACAACATCCGCCACCGTTGATTCCGGTTAATGGGAATGCCACGCCGATGATGAATAACACGCCGTCGCGATATGCGACGCCATCACCAACTTCTGCAGTTGCTTCGTCAGAAGTTATTGATCTTTCTTCGTCACCAAGGTATTTGATAATCTAGGACTTATGTGCTAGTTAATCAAATAAGCGGGTGGTTTTGGTAGTAGGATGCGATTAAATCATATAAACTGGTTAGTTAATATTAAACACAAATTGTACGTGTAAGGAGGTGATTGATGACGTTTTAACAGGGAGTTACCACAAGTACTTTTACATGAAGCCCAGCGGTGAGGGAACTTCATTGGGTCTGGAGAAAAATCAGAAAACAAAAATATGTTAAGATTATCAAATTTTTGTAGATTAAAAGATATAGACCCCACTAACTACTAAGGTCTTTGGCGGCTCTTGAGTTAATAAAAATCCGTAAACCGAGAACTATCAAAAATTTGCTCGATACGAAATTTGAATCCAGCACCAATAGTTTTGAAGCGGGTCCCTTAACCACTCGGCCACTGGTAGGCAAAAGAACATATTATCTGTAGAACTTGTACACAGAATAAGTTCAGAAGAATATAAATTAAAAATCAATTGATTTTTTTCATTCTATTAAAGCAAATTTTGATCAAGGGATTTGTGTTGGAAAAAAATTGAACACCCTGTAAATGTTAAGAATGAGACGAAATTTTTGTATCTTTGTTCATTAGACGACGACGTTGTACTAAGTAAAAATCATATTAACATTATTATGCATGGTTGTAAAATAATATGTATCTCAAAGATTAGAAAATATTCAAGTTGCCGATATAAAACTAATTAATTGCGTTAAAATAAACATAAGAAAACTAAATTGAATTCTTGGTATTTTATACTATAACAAGTTCTCGTTTTACGCGATAAAGTAAATCCAAATTCTCTTCCAAATATTTTTGAATCTCGGAACAAGCAAATTTTCGATATTCTTCGATTTACGGATTTTTATTAACCCTATAGTCCCTATAGTCGTTAAAAACCTTGGTTATTATAAAGTGATGGTAAATAAGGGAGCATCTATTAATTATGTGTGGTATTTAGGGGGGAGGAGTGTAGAGCAAAGTCTTACACAACCTCACGTGTGGGGAGAGGATGGTCTCGGCAAATATCACGTATTTTTTTAAAATTGTTTTTTTTAAACAAATCTAATACAGTCGAAGCATTGATTAACTTATTGAAAACTTATTGAGATATTAGGCGCGGGGGTCGAGCAAAACCTCACGAAATTTTACCAAAGAGGGGAGGGCGGGTCGAAAAATAGCTTAAATTGTCTCACGTAATTCATAGATTCCCCCTAATAATTAAAAAACGAAAAAAAAAACGACTTGTGTACTTTATAAGCGTTTTTCTTCCATTGAGTTGAAGTGCTCCATGAGCCCAATGTTAAATTTGAGTTTTTCCGCAATTTGTTGGTTAATCAGTCTCCATGCAATAACTGACTCGTTTATTTTGAAAGTGGCGTAAGTCCATTTCAAGGACGGTCTATATGGTGATCTTCTTGTAACTAGAACAAAGTATGTTAATTATTTAACTGCTAAGTTTTGACAAATTACTGATTTCATTTTAGTTGTTAACAAAAACGTCAATTATTCCCTCCTCCTTAGTATCTTATGTTCCTATGGCTAAAATTGATAACATTTTAGGGATTGTTCTAGAAATGGACTTAACTCACTTTCAAAATCAACGGTTTAACTGTTTTGCTCATATTATAACAATACCCGGGGCAATATTTGGCCAATCGTCTAGGCGAAAATCTATTGATAATTTTCTATAAAATATAAATTTTAATCAAATAGTAGACCAAATATAATTATATGTAATGGGATGTTGGATTGTACTATCATCAAAATTGGGGACAATAAAAATTTTTAATACACAATTTTCAATCTTTTCAAATATTTTTACAATCTTTTTTATGTCTCGAGACATAAAATTTTACAAGATTTTTTTTGCATCGTAAAAATAAGCTTCAAGAAAAATCAATGATTTCCAACAGAAATTTGGACAAATTATTAGTGAAATATACATAGCAGCTGTTGTTAAGCATTTTATTGAGAGAAATTTGAGGAATTTGACGTCATATTTCTTGGAAAAATGAGTTTTTCTTTTAATTTACTTTTGCTTTGTAATCTCTAAAGGTTTGAGATACTACAACTAATTCAGTAAACTAAGAAATAATTTCTTTGTTTTTTATGAGATTCGAACCGAAGATATGTTGGTCCCTTTAAATTTTAATTTTAAGATTAGCAAGCAATTTGATATACAAACTATAAGCTAATGTATAGTCCCAGCTGAAGCTCCTAAACTCCAAATGGCTTGATGTAGTTCCTAGTAGAATATCTTCCTGTTAATTTGATTTCAACTCGTTAAGAGTCTTACTCGTTTGTTATTTTGAATGATAAACTAACCGCAATGGCATTTCTTAAACTTTATATTTTATTTGATTTTTTTAGAAGTTTTAAGATATTAATTCGTTTTATTTTTAGGTCTCAAAATATGAGCAATGGTCGACAAATGGGTATGGATGGATTGAAAAAAATGGTGACTCTAGCCGAAGTACCTGCCGGTGGCCCACAATCCCCTTATAAAATGGAACGAGCCTTAGTCGAAGGAACTTTTATTCCAGCAATTAATATGAAACCTCACGTGTACACTGACTTATTGGTGACATTGTCAGATTTGACGACGTCGCTGTTTCCAAAACAGACAGTGGCTACGCTAAAACGATTGCTCGATTTGTTAGGAGTAGAAATTTATAAAGGAAACCAGTAAGTAGGAGGTTTATATATTGCTTTCGTGGTCGACTAGGGAATATATCATTTTTATAAATTCGATTTAAAGACTGAATGTTTTTTTATCTATGGTATAAATCAGTGTTTCTTAGCAAAAATCAAATCATTTTATGTAGTATAAAACTATACATAGTTACCGGTTGAGAAACACTTGTTTAAATCGTTTTGATAAATTTACCGACTAGTCGATAAGAGGTCTTTCATAACTTACGTAAAACACCTAGAAAAAAATCGCAATTTTCTTATTTGTTCAAGTAATATGGATATCCCATATTCATTAGACTGATTAAAAAAAATGGTGATTTTTTTTCTGTTAATTATATCGAAAATATTGTTGGGAATGACAAAAAAATTTCCTGTGATACTTTAAGCTCTTAATATTAATATTAAGAGGTGCCGCATCACAAATTTTTATTTTCCATTTAAATAACATGGGAACAATATTCTCTTGCACTTTGGAATTTTATAGCTCACGTTGGTGACAATATTTCAGAATGACCAACGTATATTCTTGCAGAAAATTGAACGATCTACAAAAAAGGTCTCGGACTAGTTTCTGATATATTTATTCCTTCAAAAGTTATTTGAGGTCAAAGTTGAACTAAAGATAAATTTTAATATTTTTTTCAATTTTTTGACGCAACCATCAATTTTATGAGAAAACTTTATAGGACATTTTTTGTAGAGCACTTTCTTTTCTATAACTTATCTCTATGAAAGTTTTTGATATTTTTCACAGGTCCTAAGTTATTTAATTAAATTAAAAAAAATATTTTTTATGTTAAAACTATAATAGTTCAGGGAATTTTCAGTTTAATGCAAATAATTTAAGACCTGTGAAAAATATCAAAAACTTTCATAAAGATAAGTTATAGAAAACAAAGTGTTCTACAAAAAATGTCCTATAAAATTTTCTCATAAAATTGATGGTTGCGTCAAAAAATTGAAAAAATATTAAAATTTCTCTTTAGTTCAACTTTGATCTCGAATAACTTTTGAAGGAATAAATATATCAAAAACTTGTACAAGACCTTTTTTGTAGAACGTTCAATTTTCTACAAGAATATGTCTTGGTCATTCAGAAATATTATCACCAACGTGAGCTATAAAATTCCAAAGTGCAAGAAAATATTGTTCCCATGTTATTTAAGGTAGTAGTCTGGTAACTTATGCCTATTTTCATGACTTCTTTGGAGGGTGGTTTTTTATAGGAAATTAAAAATGAGTTATTTTGAATATTTAAAGTGTTTTTATTTACATGTTGAAAATATAAAAAAAAAATATTTTAAAAAATTTAATAGTTTATTGCTATTATTAGTGTCACTCGAAGTTGGAACCTCAAAAAAAAAATGCACGTGGGTGGCCCGGGTGATTTTGGCTCTTGATGTTATCTGAAATGAAATATTCTGGGTTATTCTTAATCTATAGACATGTCATTCTGGTCGGAACTACTGAAGTTAAATTTCAAGGGTAAATAACAAAAGGGCGGACTTTGAAAAAAAAGTTCCTTTATTTTAGCAAAGAAAGGGTTGTAAAATAAAAAGTTAGGGGTGAAAAAAATTCTTGTTAGTACCGACGAGAACTATAAGTGTGTAGAACAGCATGTTAAAATTTGAAAGCAATCGGTTCAGTAGAAAAAAAGTTAGGACCCGGGCCGACCAGAAAAACAATATTTTGAAAAAAACGCGTTTTTTCAACAACAAATTTTCATAAGTAAACTTATACTTACGTTGGACTCCGAGGCGCTCTAGGAAACTCGTTATAACTCCCGAAATATTTCGAATTTCTGTCTGAAATTTTCACAGTATATTCTCAAGACATTGTACTTCCAAATTAAGCAAAAAAATTTTTCGATTTTTGAACCCAAGTTACCAGACTACTACCTTAAACGGAAAATCGAAATTTGTGATGCGGCACCTCTTAATATTAATATTAAAAGCTTAAACTTTCACAGGATTTATTTTTTGTCATTTCCAACAATATTTTCGATAAAATTAATAAAAAAAAATCATCTTTTTTTTTGAATCAGTCTTAATATTCATATTATATATATTTCCCGTTACGTAATTTATGAATAGGTCTTAAGAAAAGCAATACCCTAATAAAGTTACTGCTTATTTTAGAAATAATACAAATGTAATTTTTGTTTTTTAGATTACAAATGCAAGTGTTAAAAAGTGCAGGAAAATGTGACAGTTTAACCGATTGTGTGCCGTTGGTGCAAATAAACGAAGTGCTTCGATTTTTGCCTCAACTAAAGTACATGAGCAATTCGAATCGAGAGGATCCGACCCATTCGAAACGGCAACGAACCAGCTAGGATTGGGTGAGTGGGACTTGGAATTCCCTACAGTCACCACTCTTCGAGGAAGTGTCGCCCAGCTCCGACACATCCATGTGCGGGGTTAGTAGCAGCGGGAGCGACGATTTTCTATCAGGGTACGCGACGGCCTCCGCCTCAATGTGGGGCACAACGCAACCCTACGCATATCCCACAATCGTTGCCGATAACGACCAAAGGTGGGCCTTGTAAAATGTAATTTAATCAAATTTTACTTATCTTTATTCGAAACAAGCATAACTTTTGGGTGTAAATAATTAAAAAAAAAAGTATATATATATAAACAAATATTTAAATGTAATTATTAAGTAATTAGAGAAAATTATAACAGACGGAAAAATTGAATTGTCAATTTCGAAAAGAATCGTATGAGATTTAAAGCTCTGTAGCTGCATTAAAAACAAGACGAGTATTCAACTGCTTATATTTGCAGTTTTTTATTTAAATACGAAAATTTACTTAAGCTTGAAAAGTTTAAATGTAAAACCGGTTTATATTATTTAATATTAGTATTGTATTTTTTTTTGTAATTGTCGTTTAATTCAACATTATTAAAATTTATAGGAAAAAAAACAACAAATTTTGTCTTTTCGAAAGTGGGAATTTGATGAGTTTTAAGTAAGCCGTTAACGTAAAGACCTTGCCTGAATGAAAACAATTTAAAATGTAGAAAATTTTCAGAACACATGTATATATAAAATATATAAAAAAAAAAATGATAATTTTAAAAAAAAGGATAACTGTTCGTTATAATTTTTGAACATGTGAAGATTTGAGGTGGCCTAAGATTTTCGCTAGACAAGCAGTGACTTTTGGTCGATTGGAGGTGCCGGTGTTTGAATAGGATTGTTGGGAATTTTTAGGTTTATTTGCAAAATATCAAATAAGATATTGGTAAACCAATTCGAGATTTTTTGTAAATTCAATTTTTGATAGAAAATTATAAGTTCTGTGTGAATTTCGTAAGTGAACTGGTGAAATTCATTATGGAAATTATTGATTTTACGATCGAATGGTGTTTGGGGGTTGATATCCACAATGGCATAGTTTTATAAAATACACATGGTGCTTTATTCGAAAAAAAATAGAAAAATGGGGATAAAATACGTCATAGAGAGGAGCATGGGGCTTTATTACACTGTATTATTTATATGAGAGCTGTTCAAATTCGAGTGGCCTATGGGCCACTATAAATAAAATTTTTCAAATTTTCGGTTTTTGATATGTTTCTATACTTTTGTGTCTCGGTTTTGAGGCCGCATGCGGCCTCCGAATTACGTATTGGACGGCCCTAGTATAGCGTTATAATTAATATGTAATATGATCTATGACGAGGAATTAAAGTAAGGTATCATGAAAGATAATTACGTTTTTATTTCCATAAATCTGGTTGGTTTGTTTTTAATAGGCTACCTGTGTATTTATAAACCTAGAGTCTAGTTAAGTGATTTATTTTGTTATCTATATCACCTAAGGCCTTCAGCCTACTCTAGAGCTAATTGAAGTGTGCATAATTACGTCCCAATTACATCCCAAAAACTAACATTTCCTAATAAAAATCTGTAAATCGAGAAATATATTTTGGTCTCTTGTAATTCTTGTAATGTTTATTACCCTTTAATCTAACGATGGTATTGTTAATTTGGCTAATTATTTTGATATTTTGCAAAGTGTAGAAATAGAAATGGTTATTTGTTAAAATAATTCCGCCCTCTGATTGATCTAAAGGTCTTACTTGTCTAGAGAAGAACGTGAAGGATTGAACTGTACATGAGAAGAGAAGAGGCTGAAACGAATGAAGTTTCTTCATTCAGACTGACAAAAAAATCGACGAAGGAAAATAACAAAAAAAAAAAAAGGCAATTGCATTTAATCAAAACTTTTCTTACAAGATGATGTTCTGTCGAACAAGCACAATTCGCGCATATATTGACTATGGGGCACATGAAATGCCCGAAAATTCAAAAATGGAACCACTCAAAGCTATTTATTATTTAGTGTATGATATATATTACTTATATTGATTAATACAGTTCCTATGTAATTCTGTTTCTGTTTGGATTTTCCGCGACACGGGAATGACATTCACGTTATCCTTTTTTACTTTGCTGTTACAAATAACGATCGAAATTGTTGCAATGTTGTATTCTTGACGATTTGATAATGATTTTTTTTTTCTGTACAATTTTGGTGCTAAAGAGGGATGAAATCGTATCGTTGTGAAAATAAAAACGAAATGGTTTTTGTTTGTTATGGACAAATGGAAAAGGTTTTCATGCATGAGACTTATTATTTGCTAAGATAAAGGATCCAAATGAAACAGAGTTTAGATATAATTTTGTCATCAGTACTGTGTTTGTTATTTTAATTTGATATTGGGGAGACTGCAAACGATTGATTTTTTGTTTACGTACATTATGTTTGCGTTTCACTTGTTAGGGTGAATAAAAAAAAATTAAACCGGTTTAAAAGTTACGAAAGTTCTTTCTACTTCTGATTTTTATAACTTTTCAGTGATATGATCTATAGACTTTTTTGTAGGGAAATTAATGGTTTATAAAAAAGGTTTTGTATATATCTGGATTTTTAGTGGCATTTTGAAGCCATTATATGGTGAAAAGTTATTGTTTTTCAAATAATTGAAGATATATTTACGATAATATACAAAATCATGATTTGGTAGTGGAATCTATATCGTTTTTATTATAGTATAGCGAATAATGGTGCGGTGAAAGTTTGAATAACATTGAATAAGAATTTTTTTTGTAAAGCATTTAATTCTCTACAAAAATATGTTTATAGATTCGTTATACGTTTTTGAATAGTTATAATAATTAGACGAAGTAGAAACTGTTTTCTTAATCATTATTCTTTTGCAAATACAAATGTGGGGATATCCCCGTTAAAATTTTTGGAAGATTTTTTTTTGATTAACTACTTGTTTTCTCACCCCTTTGATTATGGGTTTTTACATCCGTTTCTATTGTTTTAATTAAGGGTTTCATATTTTTCTATCTACTGAAATCGGAATTTTGGACTTTTTCGACTTAGTATTAAACTTCAAATTGGCTACAAATGTTTGACTAGGGATCTGGATTTTCTGTAGAGAAGACCTTCGATTTCAAGGAAATATATCAAACATTTATTTTATCGAATGTAATATTGTAATTTTTGTAAATAATTCAGCTGGTGGGCTTGAATCCATTGCCTAAATCCGATACTGAGCTTGTTAAGCGGTATTTGCTGAGTATACAATATATAAAATATATTGCAGTCCAATTTATGTAGTATAATTTAATATAATAATATACAAATTCAATACAATAATATACAAATTTAATATAATAATATATAAACTTAATATAATAATATATAAAAAAATCATACCTCCAACATAAATTTGAACAGAAGTTCAAACAAAAATATTCTAGATGTATTATCCAGATACGTATTTCGATTGCCAAGCAATCTTCATCAGTGGTCATCAAGTAGTTTGGATCACTCCGTAACTTCTATGTGAGATGATTCACAATATATGTTATTTTTACTTTGTATTGATTTTTTTGTATTCTTTTCCCTCCCCGTTCTGTCTTCGATCAATTTGGATAATCAATTTAGTAATGTAAATTTCCATACAAGTACATAGAAGTTACGGAATGATCCAAACTACTTGATGACGACTGATGAAGATTGCTTGGCAATCGAAATACGTAGCTGGGTAATACGTCACGAATATTTTTGTTTGAACTTCTGCTCAAATTTATGTTGGAGGTATGATTTTTTTATATATTATTATATTAAGTTTATATATTATTATATTAAATTTGTATATTATTATATTAAATTTGTATATTATTGTATTGAATTTGTATATTATTATGTTAAATTATACTACATAAATTGGACTGCAATATATTTTATATATTGTATACACAGTATAACTGTTCAAAGTCAGCGAAAAAATCTTGTTTGAAGTATTTGCTGATTTATATCTTCAATTTTTTAAGATAGACCTTTTTTTCTGTTGTATTTTTTTCAATTTATGGACGCGAATTATATTTAATTTCCAAATTTAAACCAAGTTATCGAGGTATTCTTCGATAGCTTATAAAAATTATTCATTCCGTAAAAAGTTTGCATAAGTACTACTATGAAAATTCTCTTATAGTTCTTGACGCGGTTTTAGTGGGACCTATTAAAATTTTTAATGTTGAACTTATTAAAGATGGTCCGAAATAACTTATCATAATGCCTTTGGTTATAAAGGGATGACTTAATGTTTATCAGTTTTAATGAATATTTTCAATTTTGAATTGCTTGATTTATCTTAAATGAAAATTTTTTAGAGAGAAAAGTTTAGAGTTGGATATTACATTTTCTTGGTACAAGGAAAATATCAGTACAAGACACAATATCACAAATGTGATGAACTTTCGGAACTTTTGCAATCAAAGAAGTCCACAATAGTTTTCAGGTGGACGATTTTAAATTACCTGTCCACAAATTGTGTAAATTATTCGGGTTATTAATTATAGTGATAGGTCGCAAGAATTGCAGAGTTGCATTGGAAAAACAAATCCCGGAAAATACCATTATGATTTATTCGAGAAAACAAGAGATTTAAATTTGCAGTTGTCCATTGGAGACACTATTGATTAAGTTTTAGTTTTGGCGAATTTAAATCGAGATATTAGAAGATTGTTCATTTTGAATGTCTTTCATGTTGTAATTATTTTTATTATTATTATGTCAACCAAACATTCTTATGGTTAGAAGAAGAGTTTCCACGATTGAGTATCTCTTGTGATTATGTGACATATTGTATTGTTCTTCAACTTTGTTTAAAAAAAATAAAATACAAGAATCAAATTGGCAAAAAAAAATATGTACATTTATGAAACTTGAAAAAAATGTTATTGTTTACAAATAAATTAATATAAAATAAAAAAATTAAAATAAAAAAAAAATAGGAAAAATAATTGTGTTGATAATTGGCCTTTCATACCATTTTTTTTTAAGTTTTAAACCATTTTTCTCGATAGTTGCAACTATGTTAGGTTTTATTTATTGAAAGCATTACGTTATTATAAACTCTTGTCCCAGAGATTAAAGAGAGCACCGTTTTAATGTAAATTTAGAGGAAATTTTGTACTTTCTGTATCATCTCAATATGTAAATTTTGAGCAAATTATAAACTACAAAACAAAAATAAAAAAAATAAACGTATTTGCGAATATTTAAGATATTTAAATGAAAACAATTAAGTTAAGTTTTTACTTGGGCGAAAGATTAACTGAGAAATTAAAATGTAGCATGTTTTATAATTTTTTAAAAACAAAAACCTACTGAACATAATTATGGTTTGTGTGGAATATTTAAGAAAATAAAAAAAAAACATAATATTGTTTAGATCATATGTAAATATTATGAAAATTAGCGATGTATGTAAGCCACACGATGTAAATAATAGATGTGTTATAAAGTTCTTAACGTTCTCGTGAACTTGATATACTAATAAACGTATATTTTATAAAAAAAATGAGTTTTTTTTTTTTTTTTACTGCCAAATACATTAAATACAAGCTTGAATACTTTTATTTGAGGAAAATAACAAATGGAGAAGATAAAAACCATCCTTAACTTATTTGTATTCGGGATTGACTCAATGTATTTTGGTTAGTTGGGGGATCCCTTGATTAATTAGTATTTCAGGTCAAATTTGAGTAAAATGAAGTTTCATAATTTGCATACATTAAAATTCATTTTAGTGTATTATAGAGTTATTGTGAGTTAAGAAAGGGAGAGATATCTGCCAAGTGAATCACGCTCTACAGGTGTTACTCCCTTAATGATTTCTTCTAGAAATTTTTAGGTGTCTATACTTTTCTCAGTAGTATCTATCGCAGACGAGATTATTCAAACCAGGAAAGTCAAATTTGAAGTTTTTCGGCAATTCTATGTCAGGGGAATGACATGTCGTTCAAGTAAGTATAGGAAATTAAATCCAAAGGATATACAGGTATTTAGTAGGTGCATTTAATGTTTAAATAAATAGTGATTTTTTTTTTGACTTTTTTTGGTCCCATCGTGAAATTTTGTTGGAAATACCAAAAAAAAAAATCCCTGAAAGTTTGAGCCTTTAATATTAATTTTAAGTCCTCGACCAAGACGTGTAAAGATTTCCCATTGAAAATATACGGAAACTCTGATTTTTTATTTTTAAATTTCTATATCTTAGCGGCATTTCATGGGATCGCTTTTACCGAAGATGGTTTTTTCTCAGAATTAAACGCTCTACAAAAGTGCCCATTGCGACAAAGTCGTAACTCACACCGGTGAGGTAGTACGGGCCACTGAACCTGATTTTTGATATATAGAGTGATTTTATGTAAAAACGTTAAGAGACCTTTTTTGTAGAGCATTAAATTCCCTTCAAGAATCTATATTGTTCATTTCTATATATTTATTTGTTCGTTAGTTACAAAATTCCAAAATAAAGAAGATAAATCTAAAAATTATATCAATGTCTGAAGCTTGATTATTCGGAAACGACGTGTCTGGCAAAAATTTTCAAAGAGAACTTTTTTGTAGGGAATTTAATTTTCTATAAATATTTGTGCAGATGATTTTTTTTTACTTTGATAGTTTGACAGCATTGACGCAAAAATGAAAGCACAAATAAAATATCGAAATTACAGATGATAGACCTCTTAATATTAATATTAAGGGCTCAAACCTTCCCGATATTTTTTTTTTGTTACCTTGAATAATATTTTCGATATACTTTTCAAAAAAAAATAATAATTGACTTTTTGGCCCAGTCTATACTACGTGATTTATCCATGTCATTCCCCTGGCATTAAAAAAAAATTATTTCGAAATCCTTTAATCATCGTCACTATTTGAAAATCTCCTGGAAACAACTTTTTTCATACTCCAATGCAAATTTTAAGATCATTTCCATGTTTATTTTTCAAAGACCGGTACTAAAGAGCAAAATGGGAATGAATTTCTGAAAATTCAAAAGTTTTCAGTTCAGAAATAATTAAAATACATTGGTGGAATGCGGGTTGCATATAGTTAATATATGAACCGTTTATTTTGAACGTGAGTTAAGTCCATTTCAAGAACAATTCCTAGTGTTATTATAGGAATATAAGATACTAAGGAGGAGGGAATAATTGGTGTTTTTGTTGACGCAAAAATGACAGCACAAATAAAAAATTGAAATTACAGATGATAGACCTCTTAATATTAATATTAAGGGCTCAAACCTTCCCGATATTTATTTTTAGCCACCTTGAACAATATTTTCGATATACTTTTCAAAAAAAAAAAATAGTTGACTTTTTGACCCAGTCTATACTACATGATTTATCCATGTCATTCCCCTGGCATTCAAAAAAAATATTTCAAAATCCTTTAATCATCGTCACTATTAGAAAATCTTCTGCAAACAACTTTTTTCATACTCCAATGAAAATTTTAAGATCATTTCCATGTTTATTTTTCATAGACCGGTACTAAAGAGCAAAATGGGAATGAATTTCTGAAAATTCAAAAGTTTTCAGTTCAGAAATAATTAAAATACATTGGTAGAATACGGGTTGCATATGATTAATATATGAACCGTTTATTTTGAACGTGAGTTAAGTCCATTTCAAGAACAATCCCTACAGTGTTATCATTGGAATATATGGAATAAGGAGGAGGGAAAAATTGGCGTTTTTGTTGACGCAAAAATGACAGCACAAATAAAAAATCGAAATTAAAGATGATAGACTTCTTAATATTAATATTAAAGGCTCAAACCCCCGATATTTTTTTTTTAGTCACCTTGAACAATATTTTCGATATACTTGTCAAAAAAAAAATAGTTGACTTTTTGGCCCAGCCTATACTACATGATTTATCCATGTCATTCCCCTGGCATTCAAAAAAAATATTTCAAAATCCTTTAATCATCGTCACTATTAGAAAATCTTCTGCAAACAACTTTTTTCATACTTCAAATAAAATTTTGAGATAATTGTTTGTAATTGTTTATATTTCAAAGACCGGTACCAAAGGGCAAAATGGGTACGAACTCGGACTCCTTTCTGAAAATCCAAAAGTTCTTAGTTCAGAAGTAATAAAATACATTGGTGGGATGCGGGTTGCATATGCTTAATATATGAACCGTTTATTTTGAACGTGAGTTAAGTCCTTTTCAAGAACAATCCCTACAGTGTTATCATAGGAATATAAGATACTAAGGAGGAGGGAATAATTGGTGTTTTTGTTGACGCAAAAATGACAGCACAAATAAAAAATCGAAATTAAATATGATAGACTTCTTAATATTAATATTAAAGGCTCAAACCTTCCCGAATTTTTTTTTGTCACCTTCAACAATATTTTCGAAAAAATATTTTTTTTGGCCCAGTCTAATGTAGTAATTTCAAAATCAAGGACAACAGGGCATTGCCGATGCAGTTGTGATGGTGAAATGAGGGATGTTTTTTAAGGGGTTGTTATGCACAATGTATATGGGATAGCGATTGTTATAATTAGAATTAGAGTATGAGAGAGTGAGAGTATGTCCAGCTGATGCGTGGTGAAGAGTGCGCGAGAAGTTGAACGTGTGCTGGTGGAGTTGTCAGTTGGTGAGGATTTGCCGTCAAGTCAGCATGGAGCGAATGCTGAAGCGGGTCGGCCTGTCACGTCGCTCGGAAAACAGCACAAAATCGGCGTCGTCGAATGCACCTGGTGACTCGGACAAAAGTCGGCGTCGTCGCCGCCGCAGCAAATCGCGGCGACGTGCCACCCCCGAGGACACGGCCACGACGACAACGACCACCACGAGCAAACCGTCGCGGGGTGTTTTTAATATCGATTGGAGCGAATATGTGAAAGAGTGCAAGCCGTCGTGTCGACCTCGTGCCATCACCAGGAGGCTGTGCCGCAGCCGGCGAACGGAGGATAATGAACTTTATCGCTCCAACAGCTTCAAGTTCGAGCGCTTTGTGCGCGGAAAGGACGAAAACAATGCCACCATTAATGCCTCGACGACCACACTTGAAAAACAGGTACACACCAATCCTAATATCAATCAATTTCCACATCAAATTTTCCTCTTTGACAATCAAAAAAAACACAAAAAAAAAACTTTTCCCAATTTCAATCGATTCGACCCATTGTCAACGCTCCACTCATTGTGCCAGCGCACCCCTCATTTAAACAACCCTAATTTCATGATTTAAACCTAATAAAACCCAATAATATTTACTCATACAAAAATTCAAATATATCTCTCTTCCTCAACCTAAATCCTTTCAATTAAAAATTAAAAGTAAATAATGTGTAACCAGGAGTTACAGGGAACTAGAGAAAATAATTACATTAAATCCCGAAGAGCTTTCAGCTCTTCCGGGACTCTTTAGTCTTTAGCCAACCAATTGATTCGCCATTATTGCAAGAAGCTTTTGTCAATGAGCTTAAAAAGGATTATTTTAAAAAAACAAACGTAAATCTTTTTCCTCTTCAAAATTCAGTTTTGGTACATGCGAAATTTGCAAGAGCTTTGCTCTTGTTAATTATGCATTGGTTGTGCTTTGATATTCTATGCAACTTCCTGTTGAGCCAAATGTGCCATTTGAAAAGTCTCCAATCCTGGTCATTAGTAAATTGCAAATATATTAATAATAATAACAGGGTCACGGGTAATTGAAAATATAGTTAAATTAATTTAAACAATTATTTCTTTGATTGTGATTTCTTTGAAACAACATTATAACAATATTATTATAAACTGACCTCAACAATGTTTATAATAATATTGTTATAATTTTGTTAATATTGTAATACTTTTAGAGCTTGATCAAGTCTTAATAATAAAGATGAAATGTCGCAAATCAATGATTGTTTAAATTAATTTAAATATATTTCCAATTACCCGTGACCCTGATATTATTATTGTTATTAATACTGGAATTGAACCTAACATAAAATGCAAATATATTATTATTATTTTTAATAAATTCATGATTTTTTTATTTGGCTCTGGAAATTTGACATTTGATAAAGTAGAACTCTGACATGGAGCTTTTGACAGTTCTACGATTTAACGTAGGCTTTGGAATTAAGATGGCTCATATATTGGCGGATTTTTTAAAAAAATTTAAACATTAGCATGGATAAAGTTAGGGTTTTGGTCCGAAAGGGGGGAAGAGGAGGCAAAAAATTTCTGCATAAAAAAAAATTTGATCGAATAAGATTGAAAAATATTTCCTGAATTTTTCAGTAACTCGGTTTTGTATATTTGTAATTTGTTGTACTCGGAAAATCTTGACCCCCTTAATATGTGTAAATTTAAACACGAATTTAACGGAGAATATTAATATATGGAGAAATGGTCGGAAATAGTACAATCTTGAAGATAAAACATTTATAATAATAACTTTGATTATTTAGTAGAACTCTGACATGGAGTTTTTGACAGTTCAACGGTTTTTGATTTAACGTAGGCTTTGGAATTTAGATGGCTCATATATTGGCGGATTTTTTAAAAAAAAAATAATATTATTCCGGATAAAGTTAGGGTTTTGGTCCGAAAGGGGGGAAGAGGAGCCAAGAAATTTGTGCATAACAAAGAAAAAAAAGTTTTTGATCGAATAAAATTGCACAATATTTCTTAAATTTTTCAGTAACTCGATTTTGTATGTTTGTAATTTGTTGTACTCGGAAAATCTTGACCCCCTTAATATGTGTAAATATATACACGAATTTAACGGAGAATATTAATATACGGAGAAATGGTCGGAAATAGTACAATCTTGAAGATAAAAAAATTATAATTATAACTTAGATTATTTAGTAGAACTCTGACATGGAGTTTTTGACAGTTCAACGATTTTGGATTTAACGTAGGCTTTGGAATTATGATGGCTCATATATTGGCGGATTTTTTAAAAAATTTTAAACATTAGCATGGATAAAGTTAGGGTTTTGGTCCGAAAGGGGGGAAGAGGAGACCAAAAATTTGTACATAACAAAGGAAAAAAAAGTTTTTGATCGAATAAAATTAAACAATATTTCCAAAATTTTTCAGTAACTTGGTTTTGTATATTTGTAATTTGCTGTACTCGGAAAATCTTGACCCTCCTCAATATGTGTTAATTTATATATGGTTTTTAAAGGAGAATATTAATATACGGAGAAATGGTCGGAAATAGTACAATCTTGACGACAAACATTTATAATTATAATTTTGATTATTTATTTTCTCCTGAATTGCATTTCTATGCAATGTTTGAACTCCGAAGCGCTAATTTTTTGTCACCAAAATGTTGGTAAACACCAAAGTATTTTTTAACTATTTATGGTCTTTAAAATTAGCGATCTTACAAGTTTGGGATCGTAATACCACTATAAATATAAATTTTTTCCTTGAAAAAAATAAATTTAAATACAATTTTTAACGGAGAATATTAGTATACGGAGAAATGGTCGAAAATAGTACAATCTTGACGATAAACATTTATAATTATAACTTTAATTATTTATTTTCTCCTGAACTGCATTTCTAAGTGTTTGAGATCCCGAAGAGCTAATTTTGTGTCACCAAAGTGTTGGTCGTATTTTTTAACAATTTTATCGTTTTTAAAATTAGCAATCTTACAAGTTTGGGATCGTAATACCGCTATAAATATAAATTTTTTCCTTGAAAACAAATATTGACCGCCAATAAGTGGCAGTTTATTACAATTTTTCTTTTTATCTTGCAATCTAAAAATATTTAATTAGAATAGGTCACAGATGTGGTTCGTATATGCGAACAAAAATCTCACATATCTATTAAATTCAATACAAATCGTAATTCATTGACGCATTTAATTTCTCATATTACAATAAATTTGAGCAAAAAAAGCATTTTATTAGTATCTAACCATAATGTGTAATTCATTTTATGTTAAACCAAACAATTTTTCACATTATTATCATTATTGTTGTTTGAATTTTATTCTTATAATTATTGTTATTTTTTTCTAAGGAAATCACTTAAGTATATCGCTTGTAAATAGAAAAGAAGGCCACCGAGGTTATCTTGGGAAGGAAATGTCAATAAAATTGACCCCCAAAGTTTAAACTGTCGACTGGAATTGAAATTTTGCATTGAAGAATTCAAAAGTTTGAGAAATTGCTGAAATTGTCATCAAAAATATATTATGCTTGTAATAACTATGTTTTTCCTTTAAATTAATTAGTTATTCTTTTAATTTTCTTGTCTTAATCTCTTCCTACTCGAATTAAAACATTTTCTTATAACTTTTATGTAGCTACTTGAAAAAATCTCTAAAAATCTCCTTGAAATTTCGAAATTTTTAAGACCCCAATCTACAAGTAGAACCAAATATGTTTAACAACTACGAGCGAAGTTGCAGGTATTAGCTAATATAAGTTTAAGTTTATGATAATTTAAAATACGCTGCTTTTTTTATTGAATAAATTAGAAATTTCTGTTCAAAATCAATTGATATTTCGACAACAATGCTTTTAATAGACTAAAAAAAAATTCTCATGTAAAATGCATGCAATTATCAACTATTGATAAGAAACATATTTTTAAACATTCATGGTTTCGAAGAGGACAAGAGGATAGGGGGGAGGGGGGGTCTAAACAGGCGAAACTTGTTTGCCCCTTATTTTCATCATTAGTCAAGAAAATTGGGGAAATACCAATTATTTAAAAAATCATTTATCCTATAGATCATATGCACCTTTTTTCTTACTTATTCTTAATCGGTGTATACAATATATAAGATATATTGCAGTTCAATTTATGTAGTATAATTTAACATAATAATATATAAAAATCATACCACAAACATAAACTTGAACAGAAGTGCAAACAAAAATATTTGTGACGTATTGCCCAGATACGTATTTCGATTGCCAAGCAATCTTCCTCAGTGGTCATCAAGTAGTTTGGATCACTCCGTAACTGCTTTATGATGATTCACAATCATCATAAATCATCACAAAGCAGTTACGGAGTGATCCAAACTACTTGATGACCACTGATGAAGATTGCTTGGCAATCAAAATACGTATCTGGGCAATACGTCACGAATATTTTTGTTTGAACTTCTGTTTTTATATATTATAACAATATTTTTTTTATACATTATTATGTTAAATTATACTACATAAATTGGACTGCAATATATCTTATATATTGTATACACAGTATAACTGTTCAAAGTCAGCGAAAAAATCTTATTTTGAGTATTCTTAATCGATAAAGGAAGTTATAAATATGGCAGAAAAAAGTTTGGATTTTAATGAACAAATGAGAGTTTGAAAACGATAAGTGTGCTATGGGTCTTCTGAGACGTCACAGTACGCGTATTGAAACCCAGATATGAACAGGTTACGATAGAAAGAGTAATAATTAACACAATATTTGACATTTTTCAAAAGTTTTCGCCATGGAAAACAATTATATACCCTAAAAATTGCAATCAATTTTTTCCTAAAGGATGGAGATCAATGGAAGCTGTGTAGATTGTAAATGGTTTAAACTTGAAATTATTAACATAATGTTTAAATGGCTTAAGCAGGCCATTCACGCTCCGACTTGCAGTCCAACTAGTGGTCTGACTTTGGAAGTTCGATCTAAAGTCGGACCGTGAATGCTGTTGTTGGAAGTTGGATGTCTAGCGGATCATTTAGGCGATCCAACTAGGAGATCCAACAAGTAGTCCGACTAGTTGAACTGCAAGTCGGAGCTTGAATGGCCTGCTTTAAAAAACCTTTCCATTTGAGTACATTTGTCATTGTTTTTGTTGTTTGATTTTTAAGTTTCAGTACTGTGTCGTCATTTTAATACCGAACCAATAGGAGCTCGTTTTAGGCATTTTGAATTTAACGATTTTTTTGGCATTTTTAAATGGATATTTCTTAGATTTTATCAAAAAATGTTAACAATTAACAGCTACATTATGTTTTGATATTAGTTTAGAACAATTAAAAGTCCATCTTTCCCTTCCCCTATGATATGCTATTGTTTTAGGTCCTAAGGCCTAAGGGATACATTTTGATAAACCCTCGTTATGTTTTGCTGTTATATGTAAGGGGGCATCCATTAATTACGTCAGAAAATTTGTTATTTTTCGATCCGGTAAGATTTCGTGAGGTTTTCCTCGACCCCCTCCTCTAATATCACGTGATATTTATTAAAATGCATACTTGCAATGTAAATTATTTAAAAGTAATCTGTGCTTTGATGGCATTAGAATTATTTAAAAGAACAATTTTTAAAAAAATATGTGATATTTGCCGCGATTATCCTTTCCCCCACGTGAGATTTTGCTCCCCGGTCCCTCTTAACGTCTCACGTAATTAATGGATGTCCCCTAAACTATAGATATTGTAGGAATCATCCGTAAAAGACATCCGTGTTTTTCCGATTTTCTCATCTCCTTTTCTGGGACGTTTAAGGTTCTTTAAAAAATAAATTTAATTTATTTTACAAAAAAACAGTAATTTATGGCAAAATCTGTACAAATTTTCCGAAGACCTCCCCGGGCCGCGTTTCATGGCGGACGTCTTTTGCGGATGGTTTCCTCGGAGTAGTCTTTGGAATTTAAGAATTTGATTGTTTTTTAATGGTTGACTTGGGGAGTCGCCTCCGCGCCCTTGATTGTCTTTTATTTCTATTAGGCAATTGAGGAAAATTAACGCTTCCTGTGTTTACATTATACATTCAGTTTTAATAAGAAATATTTAATTGTATGTATGTTATATGGGCCAACAAATTCAACCGAAATTTGTACAAGAAATTTTAAATGTTTCCGCAGAAACATCTGAACCGTGAAAGAATGACTCGTTTTTGTTTTTAATTAGATTTTTTCCTATCGCTACCAATTCACGTATATTTGACTAATTCAAAAAAAATTGATGATGAAAAAATGATGATTTTTTTTTCTTAATTATATCGAAAATATTGTTGGAAATGACAAAAAAAAATTCTGTGAAAGTTTAAGCTCTTAATATTAATATTGAGAGTTGCCGCATTTTCCATTTAAATAACATGGGAACACTATTCTTATGCACTTTGGAATTTTATAGCTCACGTTGATGACAATATTTCGGAATGACTAAGGTATATTCTTGTAGAAAATTGAACGATCTACAAAAAAGGTCTCGTACAAGTTTTTGAAATATTTATTCCTTCAAAAGTTATTCGAGGTCAAAGTTGAACTAAAGAGAAATTTTAATATTTTTTCAATTTTTTGACTCAACCATCAATTTTATGAGAAAATTTTGTAGGACATTTTTTGTAGAGCACTTTTTTTTCTATAAGTTATCTCTATAAAAGTTTTTGATATTTTTCACAGGTCCAAAGTTATTTAATTAAAATAAAAAAAATAATTTTTATGTTAAAAATATAATAATTCAGGGAATTTTCAGTTTAATGCAAATAACTTAGGACCTGTAAAAAATATCAATAAATTTTTATAGAGATAACTTATAGAAAAATAAGTGCTCTACAAAAAATGTTCTATAAAATTTTGTCATAAAATTGATGGTTGCGTCAAAAAATTGAAAAAATATTAAAATTTCTCTTTAGTTCAACTTTGACCTCGAATAACTTTTGAAGGAATAAATATATCAAAAACTTGTCAGAGACCTTTTTTGTAGATCGTTTAATTGTCTACAAGAATATACCTTGGTCATTCCGAAATATTGTCACCAACGTGAGCTATAAAATTCCAAAGTGCAAGAGAATATTGTTCCCATGTTATTTAAATGGAAAATCGAAATTTGCGATGCGGCACCTCTTAATACTTAATATTAAGAGCTTAAACTTTCACAGAATTTTTTTTGTCATTCCCAACAATATTTTCGATATAATTAAGAAAAAAAAAATCATCAATTTTTTGAATCAGTCTACTGTATAAATATGAAATTTAATATGATTTCTCGTTTAAATATTGAATTTTCGGTATGGAATTTCCACGTCGTTTCCTAATTAAATTTCTTGATTTTTTTTCGCGAATTTCTCATTTTCCCAATTACCATTTAATGCTCAATGTTTCAATGTGATTGATGGATTTGTAGTTATCAGGGCGCCTTAGAGACTTCACCAATAATTATCTTTTCAAAGTTGTAATCAATAACTTCTTTGGAACACAAAAAAATAAACAAGGAAAAATTTATTTTCTCGGTCTTATCTATATAGGCATGAATATCGACGTAAATGTGGCATATATGACACGTAGACGAGTTAATTATAAACTATCAACTATGTCTGTAAACTTTGAGGTGTTTGATCTATTGATTAAATTAACTTGGAGAATTTAATTAACTGCAAACTAATATGCATTTATATTAGTGTACGAAAATGATAAATTAATCTTTGAAATTCCAACAAAGTTTTCCGGCTTTTCTCTATGAAAATATCGCTAATTAAAATAAGCGTTTTTCACGTGAGGTTTATCGCAGTTGGCTTCGAAAGTTGGAAAGCCCACATTGATAGTTTAGTACTTTTAGTATACCTTTCATACCACCACGCCATGGTGATCTTTTTGGAACTTCAACTGAAAAAATTGAATCACTTTTATAACAGTAAATGAACATCATTTTCCATGGCTGACTTAATCTTTGTTTGTAAAGCTATTAGGTAAGAGATGCAATAGAAAATAACGACTTTTAGATTAACTGATAAATATTTATCAATTTTTTTTCCAAGTATAAAATGCAAATGGTAACTGTTAATTTTTTGTGCTTCTCGACTGCGTCGCGTCGGAAAATATATACATGTATTTCCATTGAAATGTTCAAATAGAATACATATATGTATATAGAGAAGATTTCCGGCTGTGGCGGGACTTAATTTTATTTTTCATTGCAGCTTTTATTATATTTTAAAAGTACTCGAGCTTTACAGGGAATTATGTATATATATATATGTATATATAGACGCGACATTTTGCAATTCTGTGCCATAAATGGATTTTGTATCAACGGCTTTTGTCGGAGTCTGTCTACTACACGTTTTCGTGATAGAATATAAATATTAAATTAGATTGAATTCACAATAGTTTCTTTTCTTCCTTTACTTTTCTTGCTATTTGCAAGCATAAATGTTTAGGAAATTGAATATGGTAAAACTAAAGCAAAGTTGTGTAGTCGCTATAGCCATGAAACCAGCCTACTATATCTTTTTGTAAACAATTTGTTAACAAATTGTAAAAACAAATTTTATTCAAAAGTCGATTAATTACTCTAACTTATACTGAATACCTTGTTTTCTAAAATCCATACTTTAGTAGGTAAAATATATTTTGTTTCTAAACATATTTTGTTTTAAACAAACCAGGATTATCGCCTTGAAATCAGATCACTTGATTGGGGAATAAAAAGGTGTTGAAGTTTTTGTCTTGTAATTATCACCGAAACAAAGGGTAATACATAAAAATTGCTCATAACAAATTTTATTGGAAATTAAATTTTCTTAATTTTTTGTTTAAAAAATTTTGTTCTATAATTTCTGGTTTAAAAGTTATGGCGCTTTAAAGTTAGACTACAGGAAAATCTTTTACAACCATATGGGGTTAAGTTTTGTAAGCTGTGTATAGCATTCTTTTTAAATTTCTCTGTAAACAATAAGTTTAAGATCAAATTGTAAAAACAAATTTTGTTCTAATTGACTCTAACTTCAACTGAAAACGTTATTCTATGATCCTTACTCTAGTAGGTAAAATATATTTTGGTTCTAAACATATTTTGTTTTAAAAAAACAAGGGTTATCTATCGCCAGATCACTTGATTGTGAGAAAAAAAATGTTGAAATTCTTGTCTTGCAATTATCACCGAAAAAAAGGGTAATACATAAAAATTGCTCATAACAAATTTTATTGGAAATTAAATTTCCATAAATTTTTGTTTGAAAAATTTTCTTCTATAGTTTCTGCTTTAAAAGTTATAGAGCTTTAAAGTTTGAATACAGGAAAATATTTTACAGTTATATAGGGTTAAGTTTTGTAGTCGTCATAGCCTTGAACTAAGGCTTTTTGATCAAATTTTTGACACTAAAAATGCCTTTTTTTATAATTTTTTTTTATTTTCAATAAAATTTTCTACAACTTTTGTTCGAAACTTTTTTTCTCTGAAGCTTTTAGTTCATTTGTTATGGCATGTGAAAGTCAAAACAGGTTTTATGTAAATTACCATAGTTCACATTTGTATGTAGTTACCTATATCTATATAGCAAATGAAAATTAGAATTTTTAATCAATATGGTTTGTATAGCCTTGGAATCAGATAAATAAGCTAAGCGGTGTAGTCACTATAGCCTTGAAATCAGCCTACTAAATCATTCTTTTTGTAAACAATAAGCTTAAGACCAAATTTTAAAAACAAATTTTATTCAAAAATTGATTGATTACTCTAAATTTTACTGAAAGCCAATTGTTTTCTATAATCTATATTTTAGTATATAAAATATATTTTGGTTTTAAACATATTTTGTTTTAAACAAACAAGGGTTGTCGCCTTGAAACCAGATCACTTGATTGGGGAATAAAAAGGTGTTGACATTCTTGTTTTGCAATTATCACCGAAACAGAGGATAATACATAAAAATTGCTCATAACAAATTTTATTGGAAATTAAATTTCCTTAAGTTTTTGTTTGAAAAATTTTCTTCTATAGTTCCTGCTTTAAAAGTTATGGCGGTTTAAAGTTTGACTCCAGGAAAATCTTTTACATTTATATGGGGTTACATTTTGGAGTCGTAATAGCCTTGAACTAAGGTTTCTTGATCAAATATTTTTATAAATTTCATCAAAACTGTTGAATATTTTCTTATAACTTTGTTTCGAAACTTTTTTCTCTAAGGCTTTTAGTTCATTTGTTATGGCATGTCAAAGTCAAAAAACAATTTCCGAAGTTCAAATTTACATGTAGTTACTTATGTAGCAAATGAAAGTTAGAATTTTTAACCTATATGGTCAGTATAGCCTTGGAATCAGGTAATTTGATCGAAAAAGTTTTTCGGGAAACGCAAATTAAAGAAAAAGCTCTCTTTACACATATATCTAATATTGAAGCTTTATTACTTATGAAAGCAAGCGACAAATATTATATATATATATATATATATATATATATATGGATGATGAAATTATATCTTTTAGAACTTTGGAGGAATAAATTAACACCAATTAATGGTGAGATCCAAATACAGCTTTTTTCTTTAAATAGCTATTTCCGGGAAAATGTAAAAGTTATGAAAATTTGTCTTTTAGAACTTTTGAACGACAAAAAAAAAACCGAAATATTACGTAATTATTTTTTTCCCAAATTTCAAAAGTGTAGTGCTAACTTGATGAACTTGGCAAAAAAGACAATTGCATCCTTCCAATTGCATTCCTTAAGTATATCAAACCAAAGCACTTACATTTTTTAGTTCATTGTTTCCTAACCTGTGGTCCGTGGATCCCTGGGGGTTCGTGAGCTTGTTTGGGGGTCCGCGGTCCTATTTGAAAGAGTTTGTTTTTTGTTTTTTAATTTAATGAAGGAATACTAAAATATAATATTGTCCGAAAATTGCACCTTTTTTTCATTCAGGGGTCCTTGGCATTATGCTTGATTTCCTTGGGAGTCCGCGGCTGAAAAAAGTTAGGAACCGCTGTTCTAGATAACCGTGCTTACTTTCTCTCAAAAATTTGCCACCTTGATCAATATAGAGCCTTTGAACTAGCCAACTTGATCAACTATTTTAATATGTTATTCTATATTAGATCCTGTTTTGGTTCGGATGCCATTACACTTCCAATGTCAGTTAAGTACAGGTGCAGAAAACAGGTGGTTGTTTCGATCAAATCTATCTAATAATAAGATGCGATACCCACATTTTTTCAGTATACATAATTGGCCATTTTTTATAAGAACTAATTTATAGTAAGTTTGATTTTTTTTTAATTTTTGTCCTGTCTTGTTTTTTTTTGTTTTTGTAAAAGCATACAAATTGTAATACGATAGGCTTCTATTGTGGCAGTGCATGTGCTAAGAAAAACATAATTTTGAGGACAAAGCTCTTGAATGAGCAAACATTGTTTCGAACTGAGGATGAAAGCTTTTCATTGTGGCTTTGTTTCCGTTAGTCGTGTGAGAGAGCTTTCGTGTAATTTCTTGCGCTCAAAGCTCATCCCGATAGCGTGAGATTGTCTGCCGTGTTGTTTCTGTAGAATAGAATAGAATTTTTTTATTAAGTCAATATATGTTTTGCTCAAGGTGGAAATTTTTGTTCTTTTATAATCTGAAATTTAAATTTTCATTTATTTAGGTAGTACAGCAATAATTTCTGTTTTCTTACCTATATTGTAGAAGGTTTTGTTTAATGTATGGGATGTTACAAGTGTAAGAGGGTTGCATGTCTTAGAATTGTTGACTTCATGGATATCTAAGGCCAAATATTATATCTTGAGAGATTTTTATAGTAGTACTAGCAGTGGCGTACCTAGGTAACCAAGGGCCATGAGGTAAATTAAAAAATGGGGCCCCACTACTATGTAAACTGATTAGGTTTTATCAAATAAAAATATGCAATATACAATAGGATGATTTTTATTTTTTTGACTTTTTTTGGTCCCATCGTAAAATTTTGTTGAAAATACCAAACAAAAAAATTCCCTGAAAGTTTGAGCCCTTAATATTAATTTTAAGTCCTCGACCAAGCCGTGTAAAGATTTCCCATTGAAAATACACGGAAACTCGGATTTTTTATTTTTAAATTTCTATATCTCAGCGGCATTTCATGGGATCGCTTTTACCGAAGATGATTTTTTCTCAGAATTAAACGCTCTACAAAAGTGCCCATTGCAACAAAGTCGTAACTCACACCGGTGAGGTAATACGGGCCACTGAACCTGATTTTTCCATAAAATTCTCGTTTTTTTTTTGCATTTATCTCGTAAATAACAAGAGCTACGGAAAAATTATAAATAAAAACATGTAGAAAATTTGATTTCTTACAAAAAAGGTCCAGTAAACCAAATCGCTAAGATCAATATTAAACGAGATATTAAGTTTATATCAATATATTTTTTTTATATCAATTTATAAGTTTAAATCAATGATCGGCAAAAATTTCACAGAAAAATCAATTCAAGGCTTAATATCTCGTTTAATACTGATCTTCGCGATTTGATCTACAAGAACTTTTTTGTAGGAAATCAAATTCTCTACAAGTTTTTCATTTATAATTTTTCCGTAGCTCTTGTTATTTACGAGATAAATGCAAAAAAACGAGAATTTTATGGAAAAATCAAGTTCAGTGTCCCGTACTACCTCACCGGTGTGAGTTACGACTTTGTCGCAATGGGCACTTTTGTAGAGCGTTTAATTCTGAGAAAAAACCATCTTCGGTAAAAGCGATCCCATGAAATGCCGCTGAGATATAGAAATTTAAAAATAAAAATCAGAGTTTCCGTGTATTTTCAATGGGAAATCTTTACACGGCTTGGTCGAGGACTTAAAATTAATATTAAGGGCTCAAACTTTCAGGGATTTTTTTTTCGGTATTTCCAACAAAATTTCACGATGGGACCAAAAAAAAAAAGTAAAAAAAAATATCATCTTAATATACAAACATTTTAAAATGCTAAGCTACTTAAGCTCTTTTTTGTGCACTGCAGGGCAGGTAATGAAAATATTAAACAGTACCAACATAAATAACAATTAATACTTGGTGTAGGTTTGGCTAATAAAACGAAATAGAGAAGATTCAAGGGTTTATTATATTAAGGTCGGGCCTACCAACTGACTAAATAACAATTATATTTACAATTTTTTCCTAGTTTTAGTTTTCGCAAAAGTATCAATAACTTTGTTTAAATCAAGGCTTGATGCGGTTTTGTTTTCAATCGCTATTAGCGATAAATGTCGGAGTTGAGTTTGGCCCATATTATTTCTCAGATAATTTTTTATTATTTTTAATTTGTTAAATGATCTTTCAGTTGCTGCGGAAGTGACAGGAATTGTAAAGAATAATAATATTGCTGTAAATACTTCCGTTAGGTCGCATTCTAGTACTCCATATTTGCTCATTATTTCCTTATATAATTGGTGAACTTTTTGCTGAATTTCCAAAAGCTTAGTTCGATCGAGATTTCTGGTAAGGATTTGAGGGCCCCCTGGGCTTGAGGGCCCTGGGGCACTGCCTCGCCTAGCCCATAGGTAGCTACGCCATTGAGTACTAGCTGAACCTGGCAGACGTTGTCCTGCCTATGGTTGTGAATTGTTGTAAATAAATAAATTGAATTTCGGAAAAAAAGCTTGTGAATTATTAGAATTACTTCCCTTTTCAACCCGCAGCATCCCTTGCTGTACCAATTATAACTTACCTTCAAGATAAACATTTATCAATTACATTTTGAGAAAATTTGCTCTACCTCTAAAAATCCCTACACAATCATAACAATGAAGTATTGACAGTTAACGGTTATTGTATTGACCGTTGAAAAAAGCCGTTTTCTTGCGGTCGCAGGTATGTTACTGACGTAAGAAAAAGATAAAAACGATCGTTAAAACGGATTGTATATTGTGACAAAATTTGAGCTAAATCGATGCAGAAATTTTTGAGTTTTTGAAATCTACATAAACCAATATAACAATTTTATATATGTAGATTAAGGATAGATTATTCATTGTTTATTTAAATCAGAGGTTGTCAAAGGTGGCCAACTCGCGGACCACAAAAAGCACACCATGACAATTATTTCGACCCGCGAGATGCATCAGACCTTTAAAAAATGCATACATTTTATAATAACCAAAGTGGTGAAAACCTAGATATTAAAAATGTTTACAGTGTATCTAAATTTAGTATAGAAAATTTGAGATATAACTTCAAAAGTGGCCCAGGGAGTTGTGATTCATTTCCGAATTATACCATTAGGGTTGGCCACCCCTGAATTCAAGTATACTGATTTTTCGATATCTTAAAAAAGAACATAGATATTTAAGTAAAGGGTCCAATTTATATCCAACTAATGGATGTCCGTTTATTTATTTTAATCGGTCCTCTTCTGAATGCTACTTTTATTATTAATAATTAAACGTAAATAGGCAATCTTTTCTTCTGAAGAAAAATTATTCGAACTTGATTACAAAGTTTCTATCAAACCAGTAGTGCTGTCTTTAAATTGGAACCATAAATGAATTCAGAATAAAATATTGGTACAACTATTAAATTAGACTTGTTTGTGACCTTTATACATATTTTTTGGCGAAACATTAAGAAGTATCTGAAAACAAAATATTGAAATCGATAAACCTGTTCTTGAATCGTACGATAGAATTCAGGTAGCCAAATATTTATGTTCAATTTTATCGACCTTTGTTCAATAATGATCTCTATTATGACCGAAACCGGCTTAGTTCCGAGCTGGTGTGAAATTATATGAAATTTTTACCTGGTCTCCACAGGTGGTATGAGATAACATTATAAATGCTTGAAGGCCAAAATGTGAGAAAAAGATTGGTTCAAAGGCGTCACTAATGGATTTGGAAACAGGTGTTAATGTGATTATAATTGACAACAAATAATAAATTCCTCAAACTGGTTCCAAATTCCTTAAACGATATATTTAAAGCTGCAATTTTCTCATTTTGGCCTTCAAGCTTTATTATGTTATTTCATATCAACAATTGAAAGTACGAATGCTTACATTCCATACTAGCTAACAATTGAAACTGGTTTCGTACTATACGTGTGGAATTCATACTGACAAAAGCCATAATAAAAATAAAAAGTTCTTAAATTTTGATTTTATCTCTTATTTAACCAATTTAATGTAATTATAATAAAATCAAATTTATATTTTGCCTACACGTTTAAGTTTAAATCTTCATAAGCTGTTAAGATAAAATCAGTTTATTTCAATGCAGTTTTAAGTTAATTATCATTCAATTATCGAAGTGATCATATCAACAAAATGAAGGATATAACTTTTATATATACACTTACTTGTATTTTTCGTATATATACAGTTAAATTATATATTTAATGTTTATACAAAAAAAAAAAACAAATTTCAAATTTAATTTCATGGTTTCATTAAATTCTTTTGTGTATGGTAATTATATTAAATACATTTAAAACATAAAGCATTTTACAAATTGCCTGGGTTATAATTGATATGTACTTGATTATATTATATGCAAATATTTTTTTTATAAAAAACCAGAAGACCCGGTGAACTTTGTACCACCTAAAATTGAATTGCGAAAATTAATTGATATCGGTAATATTGCTACATTTCTAATTATTACATTACTAACAATAACAATAATTATTAACAATTAAAGTAAAAAACATTGTATTTTACTTATTTAGATTTACACCTACAAAAACATTAAATATTTAAAGCTCATATGCATACAAAAAATCCTTAAATTTTCACCTATTCATGACTTTAAAGACATACTGGCGCTCTAATGATAATAATTTTTATCGTCTCTTTCAATGATTTTATAGTTAAAAAAAGAAAAAACGAGCAAAAAGTTGAAAATATTGCAAGATATATATTAGGCACAAGTTAAATGTTGAATAACTTTTAATGGAGTGATTTAATCGAAAATTCATAAGAGACCTATTTTATAGAGCGTTAAATTTTACGTCAGAATAATTTGTTCTTAAATCTTATTCATCCATTCTTATTCATGATCCATTTTTTCTGAGAAAAAAAATTAAAAGTAAAAAGTCAAATAATCCCATGTTATTTAAATGGTAAAAGTAACATGATTCCGGCACGGTTTAATCAAGAAATTAAGAGCTTAATTGTATTGGATAATTTTTTTTATATCTTAAACTAAAAATTCAGGGGGCGATCGCTGTAAAAAATTAATTTGGGAAATAACGGATACCCTAATATTCACCTACTGAAGTATGCCTTATTTTGACATTTTGTGCTTGCAATACCTCTGCTCCTAGTCAAATCTCAAACTTCAAATTTTAGGTACATAATACTGTCACCCAGTACTATAATGGGGTGATATTTCAGATTTCTATCTGGTCCCCCACCAGAGATATTGAGCTCAGAAAATTGCAAATTTTGAAAATTTCCAAATTTTGTTATTTTTTATTTTAAAAAGGCTTAAAGTCTTAGACATCAAATTTTGTTTTTGAATACAACTAATACCTAATTGTCTGTAAAAAAAGTTTTAACGTGTAGACTCTTTCCCTTCCTTCACAATATTTCCGTAAAAATTGGAGTTTTTACAATGAGAGTTAAAAATTTAGGCTGAAATTTCACCCCTTAGAATTACATTTATGTGAAAATGTCTTGTTACAACCTTATAGCTTATATTTTCATGAACCCACTGCTTTTAGTTTCATTTTGATAGGACAAATAAGGCCTGAGATAATCAAATTTCCGCAAACCCTTAAAAGTGCGAAAATGCCTGCGCCTAGTAAAACTAATATGGCCACCACTGGAAAACTAAAAACAATAAAATTAAAATAATGATGAATTTGAACTATCAACATGTTGGGGTGACCAAGCGACCAGTGCTGGACCGACTGAATGTGACTGACCCTTTGGTATTGGGTACCTGTTAATTGACTGTCGGTCGAAGGTAACAGGTATGCATATACTTAGAGTTCATTACAGTTCATACTTTTCCTACTTAACCCCATATATTTGATTTATGATAGAATAAGATAAGTTTGGGGGCCCTGGGATCTCGGTTTATAACACTTTATGGAGTAGATATGGATTCTAGCGTTACTGTTTTACTCAAAATACAATTTTTATTTTAAATTTTATGCTTTTGAAAAATAATTTTTAAATTCATTTTTGAGACAAAAGAATATAATCGTAATTAAATGAACCTAATTTGAACGAATATTAAGGTGGGTTGGGTTCACATAAATTCAGAAATGTCTGGAATTCTAAAATAGGACCATCATATGTAATTTTTCTCTTAATCCATTTAGCTGCTAATGGTTAAATTCTCACTCTAATTATTTTCGTGTAGTGGGATTTTTTTTTTTTTTTTTGGTGTTTTACAAATTAATGTGGACGCAACGTTCACACGTCAATCACAAGATTGGGGTGCATACGTAATGAGGGTGGTTAAACCGGCTATTTTTAAACCGAATTTTTTGTTCTTCAATTAAAAAGAATTGTATTATGAAAATGTATTTTTTTTCGTCAAATTTTCATTAATTCAATTAAGTTAATTATATGGGAAAATGTGTGTTTATTTTTGTTGCACATGAAAATAATAAAACCAAAAAAAAACGAGTTTAAAATAAATAATTTTATTTAATAAAACTTAGAAGTTTTCCATTAAGGAAGTCCAAATTTTTAATTTGAATGTAGTTTTGCGAATTTTCGCGGCGTGTCGCTGTTGTTGTTTACAAAAATAAAAAAAAAACAAGCGAACGTCTACGGACGCCTTCTATCAATTGTTGAATTTCGTCGAGAGTTTGGTCTCGTTTTTGTTAAGTGAATTAAAATGTGAATCAAAGTAATTAATTGTAATTTTATTTTATCAATCAATTAGTAAATTGATTTAGTTTTACGTTTGTGAAAAGTTTCAATGTGCATTTGAGTTTGCAATGGGAAATGCAATGGTGATTTGGACGCGTGGGTTTTGGCCAGGGATGCAGGTGCAATGCTGTATGTTAGCATATAAGGTTAGTTAAATCTTCATCCTTAATGTTTTTGGGGCTTTTTCTGGACCAAACAGTTTCAAATGGAATCAATTTTTGAGTCTGTAAAAATTTGAAGGTTTTAATGGCATTTTTGACTTATTAGTTCTTCATTACTGTTATAGTACAGTCGTCCAAGTATATGCATTCACCAAATAGTGCGTAGAAGCCATTTTTTAAAATTAATTGGTAGATTAGATCCGAAACATCAAAAAAACAATTTGTCACCAGGAAAAGCCCTAAAGTCTACCTTTCCAAAAAAATTGCCATAACTTTTGAACCGTGCTAGATACCAATAAAATAATAATTATCAAAATGAAAGCTGAGGATATTTCCAACAAAAAAGGTTCTTTACCAATTTTCCATAAATGCTATAGTTTGGCCGGAAATTGATGTAGAGAGCGCTAGTGTCTTTTTACATGAGATCAGATCGGGCACTACGTATTGCGGAAATTTTGATTTCTTGGCAAATATGTAAGTTTTTGCTCAAAATCAAAATGGATCTTTGAAAATGATAACTTATATTACTAATTCATCCATTTTATAACTCTTTATTACTTTTGGAATTAAAAAATAATCGATGATAAATGCAATTTTTTTATAAATTTCACATTTTTCAATAGTTAGGCCCGCAGGAAAAATCGCGTATTTTAATATTATCAACCAATGTGAGAAACTCAACTTTAGGGTTTGTACTACGATGTACTCTGCGTAAAAAATTGAAATTACAATAATAAATAGAAATGCCAGCATCGTGAAAACCTTCGAATTTGGCCTCATTTTTTTCTGTCTGTAAAAAATATCCATAAGGCTATTTCGGGATATTCCAAGATATTCCATTTTTGGAAATTCATCCCTTAGATTTTTTATTTTCCGTCAATACTTCCACTGCTATTTCAACCCTCAAATTGGCTTCTTTTTAAATACATTGAAAATGATTTTTTTTTCAAAAATAAAACATCTTCTTTACAAAACGGAATGTGATCCAGACTTTTGGGTCCAAAAATTTTCCTGTCTTCTTTATCCTTTTCCAATTTGAGAAAATAAATATTTCTTTTCCAACGATTGCCAGTCGTCAATACTACCTGCATATACAATCACGGGAATCTTCTCTTTATCATTGGTTGCAGTCTTAATGCACTTATCACATTTGTGACTTATTATTGATTTTCTTTGGTTGAAAATGTTTCAATCTTACATTTAATAATCAAAGTACTGTTAAATACGAAACATTATCGTTGAATGAATGCAGAATATATAATTGCTCCAGGGCACAATCATTGATTCATAAAAAAATAGATTTTTGAAAGTTTGATTGTTGAATGACCAAGGTATATTCTGGTATAAAATTGAACGATCTACAAAAAAGGTTTGTACAAGTTTTTGATATATTTGTTCCTTCAAAAGTTATTCGAGGTCAAAGTTGAACCGAAGAAAAATTTTAATATTTTTTCAATTTTTTGACGCAACCATCAATTTTATGAGAAAATTTTATTGGACATTTTTTGTAGAGCACTTTTTTTCCTATAACTTATCTCTATAAAAGTTTTTGATATTTTTCACAGGTCTTAAGTTATTTTATTAAAATAAAAAAAATAATTTTTATGTTAAAAATATAATAATTCAGGGAACTTTCAGTTTAATGCAAATAACTTAGGACCTGTGAAAAATATCAGAAACTTTTATAGAGATAAATTATAGAAAAAAAGTGCTCTACAAAAAATGTCCTGTAAAATTTTCTCATAAAATTGATGGTTGCGTCAAAAAATTGAATAAATATTAAAATTTCTCTTTAGTTCAACTTTGACCTCGAATTACTTTTGAAAGAATAAATATATCAAAAACTTGTACGAGACCTTTTTTGTAGATCGTTCAATTTTCTACAAGAATATACCTTGGTCATTCCGAAATATTGTCACTAACGTGAGCTATAAAATTCCAAAGTGCAAGAGAATATTGTTCCGATGTTATTTAAATGGAAAATCGAAATTTGCGATGCGGCACCTCTTAATATTAATATTAAGAGCTTAAAATTTCACAGGATTTTTTTTTGTCATTCCCAACAATATTTTCGATATATTTAAGAAAAAAAAAATCATCATTTTTTTTGAATCAGTCTATTGAACAGTTATAATGTTTCGTTTTTAGCAGCACTTTAAGTATTAATTTTAAAATTTCGATTGTTGATTAACTATATTATCACATATATATTTAGTCCCCCTTATTCACTCTTTTAGGGTAGAAATTTAAAAAAAAAAACTTATAAACTTATCACATACCTACTTCTTATAAGGAATATCTTATAGGGAATACCTTCCCGTATTATTTTTAAGGAATGATAAGTAGCCTAATGTGAGTGGATAATTGTGTTGTATCTTAATACCAAATTTTATTAAATTCGGTAGTTCTGTTCTTTATTTAAAAAAAAAACATAGATATATAAACATTTTAAAAATGTTAAATGGAATAAGGGAATCACTAAAGAAATATTTATCCTAAAATTGGGTTCAAAATGAAAATAGACAGACAGACGTATGAATTTTATATATTAGTATAGAAGTATAGATAACAAAATATAATACTGGGTTAATTTTATTAACTTTATATTAACAATATAGAAAGATTACCATATTTCTACTGAAGAAAAGTTGGATTTTACTAAATATAAACTATTGTTCACAAAATAGTATACCGAAGAAAATTGGAAAGAGGAATATGAAAATTTTAAAAATACTACCCCCGAAACTTTTTTTATGGGACACAAATATTGCCTTGCATCCCCTATGCTCATCTATATACAACCATGCTTCAATCAAGATCCATAAACAAACCAAAAAAACAAAGCTCGGTTCGATCGAGGGCAAATTTTTATCGAAAATAAAACTGATAAGAAAAACCAAAGGGGCGGAAATGCAAGACAGAAAAAGCCCCGATCAATATCAGTTTGTTGGGGCGGACAAATAAACCAGACAGTGTAAGCTGTCGCTCCAGAAACACCGCGCAAAATCATCCCCCAATTCAAACTCCCACGCAAAATTCAAGGCTCACCACACAAATTTTCTGACTAATCCAAAATTTCCCCCAAAAAATCCCATTTATAAGGAAAGTAAACTTTCACATATTCCCTGCGGCTTATTTATGTTTTTCTTTGAAAATCCCATTTTCTATTTACGACATAAAAGTACATACAAAGCAAAAGTTTTTCTCGATTTGGTTTGGAGTAGTGTCATACGATGCATTTATCCCGTCCAGACTGTGTTTCTTCAAGAAAATCTGTGTGAAATATTTAATGGGAATGAAAAAGTGTCGGGCACAAATGGAAAGAGAGGTGCAGATGAAACTTCATCCATTTAACTCTTTTCAGACGACAAAGACACTCAAACATTTGCCTCTATCAAATCCAATGAGCTTCATTTATCAAAGAAGCTCTCCAAATAAACATTTCATTTGCCATTCATGGTGTAAACTTTGGAAAAAAAAAACGACCGAAATGAATGAACTTTAGAATGAATCTATGCACTGTAGTGTAAAGCTTTTTGTGACAGTTGGTTTGAATTAAATTATGAAAAGATTCAAATGATCACATCAATTTATATTAATTTAAAAAAAAAATGAGAACTTATTTCATAAATAGATTTTAGTTTTTATCTAATTATTATGAATTTTAATATTGATAAGTATTTTATTTATTTCCAAGTCACAATAAAGTAATGAATAATATGTCTTATGACTCAATTTCTTCTTTATTACGACGCGTTTCAACAGTTCCTGGTTGTCATCATCAGATAATAATTGTTTTGTCAATTGTAAACAAATTTCATGTAGGTTGTTTATCTATCTATTATTATAAAGAGGAAAGATTTGATTGTTTGTTTGCTTTGAATAGGCTCCGAAACTACTTGACCGATTTGAAAAATTCTTTCACTGATGGGAAGCTACACCATTTCCGGTGAACATAGGCTATATTAAAATTTCAAAAAAAATTCGGAATCCATACTAAAACTCCAATAATGTGTGAAAAAAATTACTAAAAAACTTTCTTACATCGCGTGCGCTGGTGATTTAACTAAAGAACGGAACAATCGAATTTAATGAAACTTTATATTAAGATACAACACAATTACCCACACACGTTAGGCTACTTATCATTCCTTAAAAATAATAAGGGAATGTATCCCCTACGTAAAAACTGAGGGATGAAAAAAAATTTACTTTAGATAGGCGAGTTATATATCATTGGAAAGGTATTTAAAAGTTAAAAAAAAGATCTGTGTTAGTATTTTTAGTTGAACTAATAAAAAGCACAGTAATTTAATTTAAAATACAAAAAATTGCCTTTTTGAAATATAAATGTTTTTATAGATAATAATCTGACAATAAACTTTTTTTTTTACAAAATTGTTGTAAATAGATCCTTAGGGTTGCTCCGTAAGGAAATATTAACGAGAAAAATGTAATAATAATAATAATAATATTAATAAAGCTTAAAGTAAATACGTTTTTAAAACCGTGCGTATATAAAATCGTGTAGTTATATATCCCCTCTGACTGATGAAATGATAATATTCGGTGTATTCCTTATAGGAAGTAGGGATGTGATAAGACTTTTTTTTGAAAATTCCTACACTAACGGACAAGGGTGGGTTCAGGATTTTTTTCTTGGGTGGGAGACAATATCTTTTATTTGCAAGTACGTGAAAGGGATCACGAAAAAAGTTCGCAATTCCAGCCAGAAATCATCATAATGATAAATAATAATTAATCATATCATCATAATGATAAAAGAAATTTAAAATCCTCTTCCAGAGCAAAAGACATACGCCAAATCGTGTATGGTGAACTCTGGACTATCCAATATGGTTTAATTATATAGTTGAAATTCAGATATTTAATAATAAGTTTATAGATACATAATGGTTGTACATGATTATGGAAGAACTGGGTTTCGTGCAATTGTACAAATTTATAAAAATAATAAAAATATTAAATAAAAAAACCGATCTTAAACAATCTGAATTGTTTTCTTATTTAAAGAAATTGTTTTTACACTTTGTTACTGTAATACTTCAAGGAAGAAATTCAAAGAAAAACAACAAAGAAGGCTAACTAAATATCACTGCACGTTACTGGTGCATTGACAAATTCAAAAAGCTCATATCCTCCCCCCACTAAAATCAACAATTCAATGTTACATACCATATTGTCAAATAGAAAATATTACATTTATTTCACTTGCATTTTGCCGCATAAATCAATTGCAAACAAGCGAATTGGATTCGAAGCCTAACGTTTTTGGGAAATTGGAAAAATTTTCACTTGATTAACGTTCGTATCTGTACACATAGGTATATGAATTTATTAGATATTTCTGTGGGCTGTACCCCACTGTATAATAAAACGATTACGAGGTGTGATGACAATATTCAAGCGATGGGATCGATGAAAATTTCATTTCAGCCTTAACCCCAAGGCCGCAAACATACAACCCCACAATGTATTACAACAGCAATAAATTGCTGGAGATTTGGTACCATAAAAATCAAAAGCAAAAAATTATTGACCAAAAAAATTATGTGATAAAAGAATAGCTACTATAACTACAAGAAGAGGAGAGAATTTTTCCACGGAAATTTTCCAGATTTCTGAAAAGTTTATTGTTTTGTAAAATTCGACATTAAATATTCCTAGAATACCAATATCTCATACTACATAACTTAAATGGTAGTAAAAAAGCTCATTTTTTTCTTCGTTTTTATTGTACCATTTAATTTCCCTCTCTTCTAAAATTGGCATCAACCGAATAGAACTACCAAAAAAAATACTACTTTTTTTACATTTTATTCATTTCCCCCGTTCCAAAGTTCAAGGATGATTTTTGTCTCTTACCAATACAAGAAGTATACAAATCATATAAAAGCAAACTGTTTTTTTTTCTCGTCTTATTTGACGACTTGAAAGGTAAGGGGTTTGAAACCCTGAACAAAATATATTCCGGGAAGTGCTTTTCTTTTAGCCGTTTCATCTAACGAAATAAATTGACGTAATAAAATTTCCACCCGAAATTATGGGCCTCTTAAAATCCGTGGCGCTTGTAGAAAAATAAATCAAAAAACGGAGAATTATTAGTTTAAGTTTTAACAGGAAAATGTGTATGTTAGTTTCTCGCATTGAGTAATTATACGTTGGTATGGTAAATAATTCCACGTAGCTTTGAAGTTTGTATCCCACGGGATAAATAATACAATGTCAAGTCGGTTGGAACTACAAAAGTTGCAACCAACTTCAATTAGGTGAACTACGCTTGAAATGACTTGAGATTTTCAACCGAATTTATGCATTATCTCAACTAAATTCATTTAGTTGGGGTTGCTTTTTTTTAAAAAAATATGTAAAAAAATAGGTTTTTATGAAATTTTATCTCTAACCAGCTGATGCCCGCGACTTCGTCTACGTTTGTTCGACTTCGTCTATTTGTTGTGGTATATGGAAATTTTTATTTTTTCAATTTCTTTTACGAAAAACATAATCTATTATTATAAAGAGAAAAGATTTGATTGTTCGTTTGCTTTGAATAGGCTCTGAAACTACTTGACCGATTTGAAAAATTCTTTCACTGTTGGCAAGCTACACTATTTCCGGTGAACATAGGCTATATTAAATTTTCAAAAAAAAAATAGGGATCCATACTAAAACTCAAATAATGTGTGAAAAAAATTACTAAAAAGCTTTCTTACATCGCGTGCGCTGGTGATTAAAATAAAACACCGTTTGAAGATTGAATGATTCTGGTCTTAAATGATTGATTACCGTTTTGAAATATTTAGTTAATATTTAGTGAATATATTAGCAGTTTTTTTAACCAAAAGAAAATATGGGATTCAATGAGATTAATGCTTATGCTGGGTGGTCCAGTGATTAGTGATGGGCCTTTTTTTTGCTTTTGTTCTGGGAGCCTCTCCTGATCATGAGGTACCATTTCAAAAACTTCCCATAAATGCACGCCACTGTCCAACGGTATGTGCAGAATACACGTCATTTACCACGGGATTACACAAACCATATGCAAATTTCAATTATTTGTCGAGAATCTAATAAGTAATTGGTTGCGGTTGAATAACTATGCTAGTATGTGAAAGATTCAATTATCAGTAGGAGCTTTGGTCTATAATGGAAAATATTCGAATGATTTTCCTTTTCATCTAAAACCAATTTCGATTTTTTCCTAGATATTTTCTTTCAAAAAAAAAATAGGAAATTACTATTTGTATTTTATAGTAAAGTTAAATAGTAATTAAACTTTTCTTCCGCTTACTTTGAACACTGGAAAAGGATCTAATTGTAAGTTGGTCTTTCCTTGCAATTAACCATTTAACTTTGGAACAAATAATTAAGTGACTTTTGTGTTTGACTTGCCTTAGTTTCTAATAAGTTTTAAAGTCTTAAAGCTCTTATAAATTAGTTTATATACTTACACCGACTCGGGAAATTCCATTTAGTTTGTTTTATTATCTAAATCAAAGATTCTTCGGTGGTTAATTTCATTTTATTTTCAACTATAATACAGGATATTGGAAAAAAATTTAACGGTAAAAATTAATGTTATTATTATAAATCCTTAAAATATTATTCATTAAAGTCCAGATTATTAGAATTTTTAGACCAAAATTTTATTTATTCAACTTACAAACAATATACGATACATTTTACACCAGGGGTGGTCAAACTGAATACTGGTATGATCCGTATAAAATTGTGAAAACCAACCCTATTAATTTGAAATGTATCATGCTAACCAAACCAATAAATATCTGGCCATGTTTAATTTAATTTTTAATGGAATCATCCATATAGAAGTTTGTAATTTTACATTTTTTCTAGACCTTGTCGTCTGTCTCTTTTTGCCCCTTAGTAGGGGCAAAAAGGGACGGCTAAGTGGCAAAAAGGTCCTTTATTTATTTTAAGTATCTGACAGGTGTTATGAATTAATAACAGTATTTGAATCAATGAAATATTTCTGGATTTTCATTTGGAAAATTTTATTACAGTCATTCTAAACAAACCATAAAACTCTTCTTTCTTTATAATAATATTAACATTAATTGTAAGATAAGTAATACTTATTTATATCTTTATTTTAACTTAATCAGACTTATTGTTTCCTGAATCACAATTATAACAAACGAAATAAAGGAACCCTCGATTGGAAATACAGTTTTCATGGGTCCATTGCTTGCAAAGATTGTATTTAAATCCAACCTTCACGGGGCTGGGGTAAGAAAAAGATCCACGTGGACCTTTTTACCCCAAATACATTCAAATGTTTTTACTAGGTTATAACTAGTATACTGTTTAAATTAGCTAAAAACGAATAATAAATCCTGAAATACCACTAAATCTCATATACTATTAAATTATGTTTTAGTGTAGTCAAAGCACTATTACCTACTGCTGGAAACCGAAAATATTAATAATTAAAAATTTTATTTTCGTAAAAATATCAAGGTACAGTCGTAAATCTCCTATCTGCAATGTAGCTTAATTGCCAGAATGGCCTCGAAATGCTTTTAACACTTCCTCATCCCAACTATTATGGATAAATAGAGCAATATTCCACTAGTATTTTAGATACTCATGGTGGGCCTTTATACCCGCGTACCTTTAAGCCCCACTCTACCCTACAAATTCAAAGAAACAATGAGTAAAAGAAAGTATTAGAAGCACTATTTGCGTTGTAGAATAAATGCGAATTTATTTTAAATTCAAGTTAAATTCTCAGCTAAATTTTTAGTACATATTTTAAATTAAAAGATTTGAAATGACATAGGACGATAAGTTGAGTGAATCGGCCCCAGAAGGGTATTTGGTTCATAATTTCAGGGTATGTTGGTACTATTAAGATACATTAAATCGGCAAGTTTCAGATCCCTATGTATTGCCGTTTCTTCAAAAATCGAAAAAACCTGGAAATCAGAAAGAAAAAAATTCTCAGAAAGCTGAGAATCGATTTATTTGAATTTTGGATATGTTATAGGGGCTGATGGTTGCTTCTAGAAAAAAAATTAAGAACTATATCTGTTCATAAGATTCTTGAAAAAAGAGAGCTTTTTCTTTTAATTTTAATTTTTAACCATGATACAATTTTGGTACAATTACGAAACTATTTTTTTCGGATTCCCCATCCAATTTTCTTTAATGTTATGTGTTTTTTAAATTTTAAAAAATGGTACGCCATATTGAAAAAAAATAAAAACCGATTTTTTTACGCAAAAATCCATTAATGTAATAATCAGAAACAGAGCTTACTCGATTACTATACGGGTGCAAATAATAGAAAATATTAAAAATAATAATAAGAAAACAATTGATTTCTATTAAATGAATTCAATCGTTAATATAAAAATTATTTGGCACTAGTTATGATTAATTCAGCATTAAGGCTTATCTTATACAATAAGATTGCTATGCTTTTAAGATTGCAAGTTGTAATATCACCGATCAGCAATCTTAGTCCATAAGATAACACTTGATGCTGAATTAATCATAATAGTGCCAAATAGTTTCTATATTAATGATTAAATATATTTAATAGAAAACAATTGTTTTCATATAACTGTCTTTAATATTTTTGTTATTTGCACTCGTATAGTAATCGAGTAGGCTTCGTTTCTGCTTATTATATTAATGGATTTTTGTTTAAAAAAATCGGTTTTCAATTTTTTTTTCAATATGGCGTCCCGTTTTTTAAAATTTAAAAAACACATAAATTTAAAGAAAATCGAATGGGGAATCCGAAAAAAATAGTTTTGCAATTGTACCAAAATTGTATCATGATATAAAATTACAATTAAAAGAAAAATCACTCTTTTTTCAAGGATCTTATGAACCGATATAGCTCTTAATTTTTTTTCTAGAAGCTACCATCACCCCTTAAAACATACCCAAAATTCAAATAAATCGATTCACAAGTTTCTGAGAATTTTTTTTTCTGATTCCAGCTTTTTTCGATTTTTGAAGAAACGTTAATACATAGGGATCTGAAACTTGCCGAATTAATGTATCTTAATAGTACCAACATACCCTGAAATTATGAACCAAATACCCGTCTGGAGCCGATTCACTATACTTATCCCGTCCTATGTTCTTTGCCTATAAAATTATTTAAAATACCTGCATTTTTCTATCCCTCTTCTATATTATAAAAGTGACTTAACCAGAAGAGAACTTACTATACCAGAAGAGATTTAAATTGTTAAAAGCTTTATTTGAAAAAGGCGATAATTAATTAATGTATTTTTCTGCTGGAATATATTAATAGCCTTTTCAATATAAGACTTTTCGGATCATTATAACTGATTTTTCTATGTAATCAATGTTCTATATAAAGAAAAAAAAGTTTTAAGAAGTAAAAAATGATTATCAACGGCTAAGTTAGTGAACAAAACATCTAAATCTTAACACAAATAAACAAGACCGTGGAAAATCCGGAAAATATGCTTTCATTCAACCGTATTCACCTTGACGCACATATAAAGCTCTCTTTGCCATATAATACTATTCTCAAAGCTCAATGCTTTCTCTTTTCCACCGACAATAATTCCTAATAAAGACAACAAAACAACGACACAACAACCATTCATATACAAACACATATACGAATTTCTATTCTTCTTTATTTACAAAACCAAAGCAAGCAAACTAGAAAAAAAGCTCAAACAAAAACTATATAGCAGCGTATGTATAGCAACGAGAGCTTTCATAAAAATACATTATACAGATATACACAACCCCTCATCAATTATGGCAGATTTAAATGGGAATGGGAAATGAATTTCCAATGGTAGAAAAAAATCTGTGTAATTAATCCCACACGTAACACTTTGATCATTCCACCATTAAGTCTATTGTGATAACGGGAAAGATTTACCGTTAATTTTTCAAGAACGCCATATATTGTTATAAAATCATAGAAAATAAATAAAAAATTACGCAGACATTTATGGAGACAGAATGACGAATGTACATTACATGAATATGGTGGAGGTGCTGGGTAGAGTGAAAGATTACGATGACGTCAGGATTACATTGTGCTTATACTATACAAATTTATGCGACACTTGAATATCGAGTGGATAATATCACATCCTTTAAAGCTTGAAAAAAGTCAAAAAATTCAATAGTAAAAAAATTAAAATTTCTCCAAATAATATGCCAATTTTTACGTAGATTAGTCTTTAAATTTTTTTAAAGTATTACTAGTTACACTATAGATGAAGTTAGCTGTCAATTAAAGCACCCTGTAAGTAAATAAAGTGTTTATTCAGAGAAGGAAAAACATATACATTTCCATTGTATTTTTCTCCCACTCGTGCAACAAAACAGTGAAAGAAAAATACAAAAAATAAATACCGATGTCGCTACGTCAAGAAAATATTTCGCCTCGTTAGGATGCTGCTGTGATCAACGCGGAAAACCAATGACTCATCGTCAACTTATATTTCCATCGTAAAGCTTCAGAAAATCAATAAAAATTCTAAAAATTAAAATTCAGCAAAACTATTGATGCAATATGTTACTTATTCTGAAACACATTAAAGATGTTTTGGAGGTATGTCAAATGGTACCAGATATCTAAAAATTTAGGAGAATATTCCTTATATGATGCTTAAGCACCTGTGAAAATTTTAAAGCAATTCACTAAGTCGTTAAAAAGTTATTGCAATTTAAAAATACTATGATTTTTATATGTACTTTTTTGGGAAATTCGGTGATCGAATAGACTAAATTTATTTTTAAGTAGCCAAAAAAAAGGCTACCAGGTATCTCAAACTTTCAAAATATGTAGTTTAAACTTTAGGAAACTAATTTTGTATTAGTTTATTTGAATTCACTACACGGATTTTGAGAAACAAGTGAAAAATATATTATCTTCGATGAAATTTCCCTGATTTTCCAGACTAAAATTTTTAAAGTTATACTACTTTAGTTTGACATCTTTGCTACAGTAGGAAGTCGCTCGCAAACTGATGAAAGCTGGCCGATTTTTGAGAGCGATTTGTTAAGGGGGGAAGCTGGTCTAGAGCGTGAAAAAATGGGCATAATTTATGAATTTTTTGTGACTCAACAAAAAGATCAATCGAGAATCTGTGAAATAGGTTTTATAATTTAGGTTTTAATATACAAATGTAAATTTTTTCGTGTCAATTAAATTCAAAATGGCGGCTGTCCAGCATTTCTTCGGAGGCGCCTCATTTTCTAGACGGGTTCATGGCCGAAGATATAACCTCCTTAATTTTGGTCTTGGAACAAAATCCTGAAAATTTTTAGTTTCTATATAACAACAGCAAGAGACGTACGTAGGATTTTTTCGATATTTTGTTTTTTCGCGAAATGGTGCACGTTTGAACAAAACATTAAAATTTTTCTCTATAAACAAACGACAAAATTGTTGAATAAAAAAAAACCATACAATATAAAAAAAATCCTACGTACGTCTCCGGAGAAAGGTATTTCGAATGTACTGTCAAAATTTCGTATAAATTGATGAAGATTTGCTCGAATTATGTCTTCGGCCAGTTCAAAAAAAATGATTTCGAGAAAAACGCGTTTAAAGTTTTCAGTACTATAAAATCATATTAAATGCGTATATATCTTTAATCTGCGAAAGTTTGGGCATTTAGACATTTTTGCCGGCATCCATCCTTTGATATGTTATTTTTAAGACCCTAAAGTACCTTTAAAGACAAAAAAAATTTCGGTTTCTTCAAAATTCTAGATCAGTTTCCCCCCTTAATATTAGCACCCTTATTAAACGCCTAAGTGCCATAAAACTCTATTCAAAATCTTCAAAAGTTTCCCAGTTTTCAATGATATATTTGGTTATCAATTCGGAAGTTATACTTTTATAACTTGAATTTGAAGTACATACATAAAATGTATTATCCCCTTTTATTATTTTCTTGTTTTGCAATGCCCAATGATAAAATTCGGTCCATTCTTTTAAAGTAACTATTGGTTTCACAGAAAAAATTTGTACAATTGCATTTCTGAATTTCTGTCCATAGATCATTTAATTAGTAAATCATTTAATTTATTTAAAAATTGAGAAACAGATAAAAGATCTCTTAAAGTATATTCTTTTTTGAATATGAAATTGGTAGATTCAATCCCATCGTCGGTACTTAGATATCCTGATGCTGTACTATCACACTAATTTTGATATGATTTTAGGCAAAAGTGTATTGAAATAATTAATAAATTCCGGAACTGTTTTTTTTTCATTTTTCTACGAAAAGTGCTGCTACCTTTACAAAAGTTTGCTTACTATTGCACATTAGTAAAATCAATTTGTTTGGTACTTATAAATTAATAAATTTGGTAGGTATGTCAATATTAATATCAATTTTAATTTATAATCAAAAAATCTTTTTTAATTTGACTTTTTTTTAAATTGGTGGATAAATTACAAATCTAAAAATTGTTACCAACTTATTACCGAATATTTAGATGTTGTTGTTCATATTTAAAATAATTTTACATTATATAGCTGTAACTTAAATTTTAATGCTGTTAAATAACCATTGTTGCATTTTTTTTCATACATAAATGTCTAATAGACTGATTCAAAAAAAATTATGATTTCTTTTCTTAATTATATCGAAAATATTGTGAAAGTTTAAGCTCTTAATATTAATATTAAGAGGTGCCGCATCGCAAATTTTGATTTTCCATTTAAATAACATAAGAACAATATTCTCTTGCACTTTGGAATTTTATAGCTCACGTTGAGGACAATATTTCGGAATGACCAAGGTATATTCTACCTGTATATACCTGTGCAAAATATCAAAAACTTTTATAGAGATAAGTTATAGAAAAAAAAATGCTCTACAAAAAATGTTCTATAAAATTTTCTCATAAAATTGATGGTTGCGTCAAAAAATTGAAAAAAAATTAAAATTTCTCTTTAGTTCAACTTTGACCTCGAATAATTTTTGAAGGAATAAATGTATCAAAAACTTGTACGACACCTTTTTTGTAGATCGTTCAATTTTCTATAAGAATATACCTTGGTCATTCCGAAATATTGTCACCAACGTGAGCTATAAAATTTCAAAGTACAAGAGAATATTGTTTCCATGTTATTTAAATGGAAAATCGAAATTTGCGATGCGGCACTTCTTAATATTAATATCAAGAGCTTAAACTTTCATAGGATTTTTTTTTGCTATTCCCAACAATATTTTCGATATAATTAAGAAAAAAAAATCATAATTTTTTTTGAATCAGTCTAATGTCCAATATAATATTTTTCTGTACAAATGATAAGTTCCATCTTATTATCTGGCGTTAAAACAATTTTTTTCGACGTACATTTAATTCGCACCCCTTAATTTCAATGAAATATCATTGTAAAATAATATAATCATAGTAATATCATAGTAATTTGCACAAAACAATTATATATAGAACATTAAAAGAACAATATCAAAATTGAAAGTGATCCGATTACAATTCCAATCGAATCAATTATATTCGATGAATTTCATTTTAAATTTTAATGCCCAATTAAAGTAAAAGCTTTCGAATCCCATTCACTTTCGCATCGTTGATTGATAGACTCGTAAAAAATAAATGTATAAATAAATAAAATTAAATGATAGACAAAGCAACTAAAAAAAGACACTAATTGAAAAATGTAATACTACTCCTGTGTTTTTTCCCAAATTTTTTCCCCCAAATAATTCCTTTTAAAACTTCAAATACATTAAATATTTAACACCCATGCTTCAAACCTGCACGTTTTCCCACACGACTTCTAACCGTTTTGTACAGAGGGCACCACGTATGCTTGTCAAGTAAAAGTTTATGCGATCAATATTTAAATAGTTTTCAAATGATTTTTTCCTATTAAAAAATGAGAAATAGAATGCTAATTTTGGGTAGTTTAGATATTTATGGTTTAATTGTTTCATTTGTTAAACTAAAATTGCAAAAAAAAAACAATTTTTTGACAATTTTTTCGGGTCGGAATTGGACACGGTGCTGGGCTGGGTGCAATATTTTCCGGTTTATGCGTCGCTGGATGATTAATAATGTAGCATATTTGATGCAAAATGCAAATGAACGTGCTATGGTCAACCCAAGTGGTGTTAAACGATTAATTTGTTATTCATCCCCATTGTTTTGGCACGTTTTGTTGCGTGTCGTTTCGAATGTGTGTAACGTATGGGGCTTGGACAACGTTTCCCGTTCTATTCGCGAAAATGCTTGTCGGTTTATTTTGCCTTTGTCTATGTTTATGGATTCAAATGAAATCATCAATTTGTAAGCAATTGACTTTAATCCCTTCGAATATAAACGCTATACATATTTTGTCGAAAACATTTATGAACAGCATGCCAAATCCATATTTTCGATCATTTCAAAATGGAATGAGGTTTATATGCTTTGGAAAAGTTAACATTTTTACGTAGTTGGGAAAACTTAGTTCAAAATAAGATTAAAAGGTGGAGGAACTTGATGTTTTTTAAAAGATTATTTACAATTTCATTGATAGAACTACTTGTTAAGTTGACTAAAGTTAGACTAAAGTTGACTTTAATATTGGTTTAATACCAAAAGCAGCTTTAACGACAGGAAAACGAACGCTGTATTGCCAAGTCGTCCATAAAATTAGGATACATTGTAAAGGATTCTAGTTTCAATAGTATTTTTGACAATTTTAATAGTTTTGACAACTTTTGACTTAAGTTTAAATTACTAACAATGCCAATAAGCGAACAACTAATAAAAATAAAGTAAATGACAAGTTTATTAGCGATAATGCGCCACTAGTGACCGAAAAAATAACTAACACTATAGTCAAAATAAGATTTTTTCGCTGGCTTTGAACAGTTAATACTGTGTATACAATATATAGAATAAATTGTGGTCCAATTTATGTAGTAAAATTTAATATAATAATATATAAAAATCATACATTAAACAAAGATTTCAACAGAAGTTCACACAAAAATATTCGTGACGTATTGCCCAGATACGTATTTCGATTGCCAATAAAGCTTTCTCAGTGGTCATCAAGTAGTTTGGATCACTCTGTAACTGCTTTGTGACACAAAAATATTTGTGACGTATTGCCCAGATACATATTTCGATTGCCAAGCAATCTTCCTCAGTGGTCATCAAGTAGTTTGGATCAAAGTAGTTTGTGATCCAAACTACTTGATGACCACTGAGGAAGATTGCTTGGCAATCGAAATACGTATCTGGGCAATACGTCACAAATATTTTTGTTTGAACTTCTGTTCAAATTTATGTTTATGCTATGATTTTTATATATTACATAGACGATAAAATTCAGATCTCAACTCTTATTTTTTTTAAATAAGAAGACAATTCAGGTTTTTTAAGATCGGTTTTTTTATTTAATATTTTTATTATTCAATTAGCTACGTTTCGTTACTTATCGTAACTTCATCAGGCTTCTTGATTCACAAAAATAAAAAATAAATATTTTTGTGAATCAAGAAGCTTGCTGAAGTTACGATAAGTAACGAAACGTAGCTAATTGAATAATAAAAATATTAAATAAAAAAACCGGTCTTAAAAAACCTGTTTAAAAAATGTTTCAAACAAAAGTTATAGCAAATTTAATGCCAAACAAAATTGGTAAGAAACATTTTTTTCCTAAACTCGCCCGTTTCGGTGATAATGGTAAAAAAGTAATTTTTACCCTTATGTTTTTTCAGTTGATCAAGTAGGTTAGTTTTAAAGTTATTTTCCTATTCCAATCACAAAGCAATCGCCATAATATAGTAGTAAAAAAAGCTCAGATTTTAAACTGTTGGAACCTATGATTTTTGGGGTACAATTCATTGTTTTCATGATAATTTTAATATAAAAGTTTTCAAGTTATTGAATTTCAACGCTATTTTGACTTATGAGTTCCAAAATTATGCTTTAAATCTCGTAAGTTCCTGATTTACCCCAATGGTCATCGAAAACCTTAATAGTCGCAAAGAGCAAAAATAGTTGATCAAGTAGCCTAGAATCCAGGCTACTAAGACTTTATATTCATTTTTTTAAATAAAAAGACAATTCAGGTTGTTTAAGATCGGTTTTTTTATTTAATATTTTTATTATTCAATTAGCTACGTTTCGTTACTTATCGTAACTTCATCAGGATTCTTGATTCACAAATATAAAAAATTAATATTTTTGTGAATCAAGAAGCCTAATGAAGTTACGATACGTAACGAAACGTAGCTAATTGAATAATAAAAATATTAAATAAAAAAACCGATCTTAAAAAACCTGAATTGTCTTTTTATTTATATATAACAATATCAAATTATACTACATAAATTGGACCGCAATATATTTTATATATTGTATACACAACTAACCCTATATAATGTTAATATTATTTCACAAGAATTATTTCTCTGCTGTGAATCAAAGTTTTTACTAATTTATTTCAGATACAAATCGATTAACTAAATCTAAAATTTTATTCTACCAGTAAATCAAAGAAACAACATTCTATGTTAATAATTACAACATTTCTTTGATTATTACCTCCTATAATCTTTAATAAATAAAAAAAAATAGTTGTAAGACTATATAATTTCAGTTATTTATATGTGTAATAATTATTTATTTTATGTCAAAATTTTGTATCTTAAATCAGGCGGCTAAGGAAGTGCGTGCCAAAATTAAAGGGAATATATTCTCTTTACATTGCGCCACTAGTGACCGAAAAAATAACTAACCCTATATCCGAATTTTTGAGGTTACAAGGGCTTACAAATTGCCTATCTTATTTGTTCGTCTGTTATTTATTCTTCGTGTCTTAAACTATAGCACATTATTTTCCCCATAGCTATTGTCAACCCCTTTAAAATTTAGAGTACCAACTTACAAATCTCTCAATCAAAGAAAATGAATGAAATACCAAAGAATTTCCGCGTCATGTTCTTCCCACTTCATCGACTACACCTAAACTTTGACAAAATTTTCCAATTTTCCTTTTAAATATTACGTATCAAGTGGCTCAACTTTAAACTAATTGAATTTCAAACAATTGAACTTTCCAACGTGCTTCGGCTGCTGCTTTTGTCATACTGTCACATTCTATTATAACATTTCGTGCATTAATTTGACACAAATTAAAATCCAAACCCTTTGGGGAGGAAAAAAAACGGTGAAGAGCGCTGCTCAACCCCAAGTTGTATATTGTGAAAAGAAGGCCGTGGAAACGACAAGCCCACTATGATCCAAGTGGAAATTTCGATATTTGTGCTGGGAAAATGCACCGGTTGGTACATTTTATTTTTGTCAACGCTGCCTCTGATTCCCCTAAAGACTTGACAGTAAATATTGAACTGTCCGATGATGTCATAACGATTTGTCAACGAACAACTTATCTTATACAGAGCCGTGGAGAAAATGGAAAAGTTTTGAAGAAAAGGTACTGTAGTTGGCTCTGGATTTTTTCTTTACCATCATCATCTATTAGATGGCACAATGTGCATTTGTTCACAGCAGACCTTTCACTTGAACGCACATTTATAAAAGTATAAAGCACTTTCAATAAGTTCCATGACTACCTACGTTTTTTTTTCGCTTTACAATGATACAATATGAGCTTTTCCTTGTTCGGACCCTTCTCACCCCCCGCACCACTTCTTTTTTTAAAAGCTCTCCCCCAACGATTTAACGTGTGACTAATATCCTTTATGGAACAACATTCTTCGAATACCTCTTTTTTTTTATTAAAAAAAGTAACAGAAATTGAATTTGTAACACATAAATGCATAAATGTGAGCTTTTCCATTGTTACCATTTGGTATACCTTTTCAATTTTCAACAATAGTAGACGAAAAAAAATATGGTCATTCGTATGTTTCATAGTAGACGGCAATTATATCGACGGTATGTACATTAGACGGGGCCAAAAAAATCGACTATTTTTTTTTTTGAAAAGTATATCGAAAATTTTGTTCAAGGTGACAAAAAAAAATATTGGGAAGGCTTGAGCCCTTAATATTATTATTAAGAGGTCTATCATCTTTAATTTCGATTTTTTGTTTGTGCTTTCATTTTTGCGTCAATGCTGTCAAACTATCAACGTGAAAAAAATAATCTGCACATATATTTATAGAAAATTAAATTCCCTACAAAAAAAATTCTTATAAAAATTTTTGCCAGACACGCCGTTTTCGAATGATCAAGCTTTAAACATTGATATAATTTTTAGATTTATCTTTTTTATTTTGGAATTTTCTAACTTACGAACAAATAAATATATAGAAATAAACAATATAGATTCTTGAAGGGAATTTAATGCTCTACAAAAAAGGTTTCTTAATGTTTTTACATAAAATCACTCTTTCAAAAGTTATTCACAATTAATGTTGAAGGAAAAATTAAATTATTGTTTTTTTCGTTGTTGAACCAATTTTGAAAGAGTGATTTTATGTAAAAACTTTAAGATACCTTGTTTGTAGACCACTAAATTTCCTTTAAGAATCTATATTGTTCATTTCTATATATTTATTTGTTTGTTAGTTACAAAATTCCAAAACAAAGAAGATAAATCTAAAAATTATATCAATGTTTAAAGCTGAATTCGGAAAGGGCATGTCTGGCAAAAATTTTCAAACAGACGTTTTTTGTAGGAAATTTAATTTTCTATAAATTAATGTACAGGTGATTTTTTTTACCTTGATAGTTTGACAGCATTGACGCAAAAATGAAAGCACAAATAAAAAATCGAAATTAAAGATGGTAGACCTCTTAATATTAATATTAAGGGCTCAAACCATTTCGATGTTTCTCTTTATAACTAAAGAACGGAAGAACCAAATTAAATGAAATTTGGTATTAAGATACAATATAATTACTCACTTGCATTAGGCTATTTATCATTCTTTAAAAATAATAATAAGGGAAGTAATCCCATACGTAAAAGCTGAGGGATTACAAAAAAATTACTTTAGACAGGCGAATTATACCACCTTGATAAAAAAGTTCCCGGCATTTATTCAGAAATTTAAAAATACAAGTTTATTCATCTAAATCTACATTGTCTCCTTAAAAGAAAATTTTTGCAAAATAAGGTTTTCCATTTAGAAAGTACAAACTATTTATTTGAATGTAGTTTTGCGTATTTTCGCGGCGTGTCGCTGTTGTTGTTGACAAAAATGAAAAAAACAAGCGAACGTCATCGGACGCCTTCTATCAATTGTTGAATTTCGTCGAGAGTTTGGTCTCGTTATGTTAAGTAAATTAAAATGTGAGTCAAAGCAGTTAATTGTAATTTTATTTTATCAATCAATTAGTAATTTGATTTAGTTTTACGTTTGTGAAAAGTTTCAATGTGCATTTGAGTTTGCAATGGGAAATGCAATGGTGATTTGGACGCGTGGGTTTTGGCCGGGGATGCAGGTGCAATGCTGTATGTTAGCATATAAGGTTAGTTAAATCTTCATCCTTAATGTTTTCGAGGCTTTTTCTGAACCAAACAGTTTAAAATGGATTCAATTTATGAGTCTGTAAAATTTTGAAGGTTTTAATGGTATTTTTGACTTATTAGTTCTTCATTACTATTATAGTGCAATTGTCCAAGCATATGCAATCTCTAAATAGTGCGTAGAAGCCATTTTTTTAAATTTATTGGTAGATTAGATCTGAAACATCAAACAAACAATTCGTCACCAGGAAAAGCCTTAAGTTTACTTTTCCAAAAAAAAAAATCGCAATAACTTTTGAACCGTGCTAGATACAAATAAAATAGTAATTATCAAAATGAAAGCTGAGAAAATTTTGTACAAAAAAAGTTCTTTACCAATTTTCCATAAATGCTATAGTTTGGCCGGAAATTGATGTAGAAAGCGCTAGTGTCTTTTTATATGAGATCAGATCGGGCACTACGTATTGCGGAAATTTTGATTTCTTGACAAATATGTAAGTTTTTGCTCAAAATCAAAATGGATCTTTGAAAATGATAACTTATACTACAAATTCATCTATTTTATAACTCTTTATTACTTATGAAACTAATAAATAATAGACGATAAATGCAATTTTTTTATAAATTTCCCATTTTTCAATAGTTAGGCCCGCAGGAAAAATCACGTACTTTAATATCATCAACTAACGTGTGAAACTCAACTTTAGGGTTTGTACTACGAAGTATTCTGCGTAAAAAAATGAAATTACAATAATAAAAAAAAATGCCCAGCATTTCCATCTTGTAAAAATGAAAAAGAAACCAAAAGGCCTTTTCGGGATATTCCAAGATATTCCATTTTGGGAAATGCATTCCGTAGATTTATTATTTTCCGTCAATACTTCCACTGTTATTTTGACCCTCAAATTTGCTTCTTTTTAAATACATTGAAAATGAAATTTTTTCCAAAAATAAAACATCTTCTGTACAAAACGGCATATGATCCAGACTTTTGGGTTCAAACATTTTCCTGTCTTCTGTATCCTTTCCCAATTTCAGAAAATAAATTTCCTTTCCAACGATTGCCAAAGTCGCCAATACTACCAATACGTTAATATCTGCATACACAATCACGGGATTATGGAATTTTAATATTTTGGATTATAGTAACATATATAATATTAATATAATATTATATTTGATATTTTGGAATTTTTTTAACTAACGAACAAATAAATATATAGATATGAACAATATAGATTCTTGAAGAGAATTTAATGCTCTACAAAAAAGTTCTGTCAACGTTTTTACATAAAATCACTCTGTCAAAAGTTATTCACAATTAAAGTCGACGGAAAAATTAAATTATTGTTTTTGTCGTTGTTGAAACAATTTTGAAAGAGTGATTTTATGTAAAAATGTTAAGAGACCTTTTTTGTAGAGCAATAAATTCCCTTCAAGAACCTATATTGTTCATTTTTATATATTTGTTTGTTCATTAGTTACAAAATTCCAAAACAAAGAAGATAAATCTAAAAATTATATCAATGTTTAAAGCTTGATTATCCGGAAACGGCGTGTCTGGCGAAAATTTTTAATGAAACGTTTTTTGTAAGAAATTTAATTTTCTATAAATATATGTGCATATGAACTTTTTTACCTTGATAGTTTGACAGTATTGACGCAAAAATGAAAGCACAAATAAAAAATCGAAATTAAAGATGATAGACCTCTTAATATTAATATTAAGGGCTCAAACCTTCCCGATATTTTTTTTTGTCACCTTGAACAATTTTTTCTATATAATTTTCAAAAAAAATATTCGATATTTTTGGCCCAGTCTAATATATATTATATAGATAACAGTTTGAGACTACATAGAAAAATTCAATGAATATTTACAATATCAATTTCCAAAAATATAGATTCTTGAAGGGAATTTAATGGTCTACAAAAAAGGTCTCTTAAAGTTTTTACATAAAATCACTCTTAAAATTGGTACAACAATGAAAAAAACATTAATTTAATTTTTCTTTCAACTTTAATTGGGAATAACTTTTGAAAAAGTGATTTTATGCGAAAACGTTAAAAGACCTTTTTTGTAGACCATTAAATTCCCTTCAAGAATCTATATTGTTTTATTCTATATATTTATTTGTTCCTTAGTTACAGAATACCAAAATATAGAAGATAAATCTAAAAATTATATCAATGTTTAAAGCTTGATTATTCGGAAACGGCGTGTCTGGCAAAAATTTTTAAAGATATGTTTTTTGTAGGGAATTTAATTTTCTATAAATATATGTGCAGATAAGTTTTTTTACTTTGATAGTTTGACATTGACGCAAAAATGAAAGCGCAAATAAAAAATCGAAATTATAGATGATAGACCTCTTAATATTAATATTAAGGGCTCAAACCTTCCCGATATATTTTTATTGTCACTTTGAACAATATTTTCGATATACATTTCAAAAAAAAAATAGTTGATTTTACATATATAGTTTGTAGAAGCATGCAAAGGGTTTTAGATAAGTCACGGTAAAAGGGATGATTCCAGCAATGTCAATAAAGAGGAGCTACAGGAGCGAATTCCGGTTGTGGTAGCAAAGACATTTCAAAGACGGGAAACATTTCCAAGTTTGTCACGAAATTCAAGACATGGAGCAGACGAAGACGTCGAACGGACGGACGTTATGTTGCATTGCGTGCCAACTCACCCTCCAGAGATTTAACAACATGACTTTGACATGCACTTGCCTTGACAATTGTATTAATCCTGATGGACTCGATCTGTTCCCCGGTTCGTTACATTATCGTTTTTGACTCGCAACAAATTCCTATCTCAAGTTCACGAACTTACAAAGCTCCAGGGGAATTTAACGTACCTACCCACCAAATTTTTTATTTTTATTTTGCCTTATCCTGCAATATTAATACGGGGAAATCTTTTCCACTTAAAATTGATTCGATCGAAAGCCGAGACAACATAAAACTGTCCATCCCCTACGGATCGCCGCTTTCCGGCGACTAATTAAGCCCGTGCCACCCTTCCGAATTGAATTACAGGGGGCGGAATCTGTCTGTTGACATTAGATAAGAAAATGTAAATTCGATTAGCCGCCCAGTTCAAATACAAATCTTGTCGATGGTGATATTCCAAATATGGAGTGTATATAATCGGTTTTTTGTACAGATTTTCCGGTTAAATGAAAGGGATGAAAACGGTGTCTGAGTCATCATAACGAGGGGTGGTTTAATCCAAATAACAAATCGTTACGCCAAGTTTCGCTTAAATGGAAATTTATGACTGCATATTTTCATATTATGAAATATTTGTCATATTTTTTATTGAATCAAATATATGACTCGTTTATTTTGAAAGTGGCGTAAGTCCATTTCAAGGACAGTCTATATATTGATTCTTCTTGTAACTAGAACAAAGTATGTTAATTATTTAACTGTTAAGTTTTCAGAAATTACTGATTTCAATTTAGTTGTTAACAAAACGCTAATTATTCCCTCCCCCTTAGTATCTTATGTTCCTATGGTTAAAAATTATAACACTTTAGGGGTTTTTCTTGAAATGGACTTAACTCACTTTCAAAATAAACGGTTCTTATTTATTGGGGTGTCCCAAAAAAACCAAACTTCTTTTTTTTAATGCATACCCCCTAATTTTATTTGCTTGTTGTTGAAAGGGTTGAAAATAAATTTTTATGCACCTAGAACCACTGCAACCCGTGCTGACTTGCCTCGAAACATACCAATACTTGTATACTTTCTATTGCTTATTTGTTTAATAAGTTTTTTTTTTTTTTGTTCATTTATTCAACATGTCGGTGAAATAATGCATTTCAAATTATAGGGAATCTTTTTCAATGGTGAAAGCTTAATGCACCACGATTGTGATGCATTTTTTGAGTAGTTAAGGTGGTGAAACAACAGAAATTGATCACAAAACGCCGCCATACTATCGCTATTCTTTTTGATCTTTGCATTAAGTTTATTAAAGTTTAAAAGGGAGATGGTTTTTTGTGGATTTTATGGAAATATTCTGGAAATGAGAACTGAACAGAATTTCTTAAAGTGAAGTTCCAAAACTGAATGTTTTTGATCAACGCTGAAGATCGAAACTTTCATTAAACTGTACAGCGAAATTCAGGGATATTTTTCATTATAATACAGATATTTTCATTCATAATTTTCATTATGATATTATCCCAAAAGAAATGAAAGACCAACTAGTGTACAATTTTTATTAAAATAAGAATAAAAAAAAAATTATCGTCACTGTTATAATTTATTACAACTGGAATATTATGAACCTAAAATAATTTAGTTAGTATCTTGTAGGATGCAGAATTCTGGATAATTATTGTTCATATGAAAAATAGCAAAGAAAAGCTGTTGCATGAGAATAATATCCCACTGTAAAGTTTCTATTGGAGAATCACAGGAATAATGGAAAATACTGTTGCAATCTTTACCATTCGAAATATAATCATTGTATATACGACCGTCTTTGCTATTTATACATATGCCTTGATTTTACTTCTACCCTAATGATATTAGGTGCTTATTTTACACATTGTCTTAAAATATTATTTGATAGTTCATTTATTCGCCCACTTTAGGTAGAACCTGTAAAATTTTTGGTATGAGTCAATGAATAACATCCTAAGCTAAACGAAGAAAACCAAGTAATTCAGATGCCGTCAATATGTACCCAGAATTAATTGGAGACGCATAGTATTCCAGTTGTAATAAATTATAACAGTAACAATAATTTTTTTTATTCTTATTTTAATAAAAATTGAACTCTAGTTATTTTTTTTTCTTTTGGGATCAATTATTTTAATCTTGAAAGTAATCATCTTAAGAGTAAATATAGAAAAACAAAAAAACTAATAAAAAATTTTTTTTTATGTTTCCTTAAACTTACAATTATGAAAATAATGTATGTTTTGCTCCTATATGTGGCCTATTTTTTATTGGAGCTTTGTGAAAAAAAAAGTTGGTGAAACACTTCGAAAAAAAATAAAACCGAGGTATACTATTAGACGTAAATCTTATTTTATTTTTTTTCAAGGTGTTGCACCAATTATTTTTTCACGCAATTTTAATGAATTATAGTGCTCATGTAGAAGCATAAAATATATTTTTTTCGTGATTGTCATTTTCAGAGAACACATAAAAAAAAATTGTTTCATTTGTTTTTTGGATTTTTTTTGTAAATTTTTTTTTTCTAAAAATTTCAAAAAAATATATGATATACTCTGTAAAATAATCTAAAGCCTCGCATTAGTTTCACTTCTTTAGCTCAATTAGTTTTTGAGATATATAACTTTGAAAAATAGCCATGTGGGGGGACATTTTTGCCCATATCTCAAGATCAAAGAGGAATTTGGTCGGGAAAAGTATATAAAATGTGTTTGTATATCAAGCCGATATTTTAACATAAGTTTCGACATAGGTTCCTATTTGGGGGCCAACTCGCCATGTGGATCCTGCTAGACCCTTTCATTGAGTAAATCAATGCACTTAATGGATATGGGGTGGAAAACATATATTGTAAAAAAACCAAAATTTAGGAATAGGTTGATTACAATTAACAAACACAGAAAACGGAAAATTGCTGTTCAAACGTATAAATAAAAAAAATTTAAGGATTGAAAATTAAAAAAATTTAATAGTTAATGGCGAGTCCATAATTTACCGGAGGGTTTAAGTAAATGTATTGTTTATATATGGGGAATTTTTCGTGGAAAATTAAATACATGGTTTAAGCTTGTCGTGACCGCATTTGGTATCCGCATGGTGTGGATTCGGGAATGTAACCGCGTGGTTAAGCTTGGCTAATCCTGCGTTTTATTACCTGGCTATATGCATGGAATTTTCTGAGATCTCTTCTTAATCTATACAGGCTGGTTGGCAATTTCACAAACCAACAGGGAAAGTTTGTAATTTTGGTTGTTTTATTTTTGTCAATTGGTTTTTGACGCCATTCTACTGCGATTGCAATACAATGGGATAACGATAATTAATCTAAATATCATGTTTTTTGTTAAGAAATACAAGTTTTCAGTAATGAAACATCCGGTATTTAAATGGGGTGGGATTGTATTTTCTAAAATACATTTGTAATCCAGTTGACAACTTGTTGAAAATGGGCTTTTCTGCAAACGTTATAATGGAAAATTAATTTTATTTTTCCAACACTAAAAAACATTATCATTGACGATTTTTTTGCCGCAGTAATTCAATTTTAATGACCCTAACTAATAATAACTAGATATCTTTTAAATCTCAAAATGCTTTGCGATTAAAAATTCAATTTCTAAGGATGTATATTTTATTCTGTAATTAGTTTAGGATAGTACGTTAACATTTGACGAAGTGTTTGATATCTTCATAATTAAGAGTTAAGTTTTTCAATATTTGAAACAAAAAATCACTAAAAATCTAGTAACTTTTGGAACTTTCCTCGATAAGAAACTATATCTCTCAAATAAATAAATCATTTGGATCGCCAGATGATTGGCATGGTCTTTATGTATGTCGTGGTTAGTGATGAGGGTGTCCGTTATTTCCCAAATTGTTTTTTTTTTACAGCGATCGCCCCCTGAATTTTTAGTTTAAGATATAAAAAAAAATATCCAATACAATTAAGCTCTTAATTTCTTGATTGAACCGTGCCGGAATCATGTTACTTTTACTTATTAAACAACATGGGATTATTTGACTTTTTACCATTTAATTTTTTTTCTCAGAAACAAATGGATGAAAAGATTTAAAATCAAATTATTCTGATGTAAAATTTAACGCTCTACAAAAAAGGTCTATTGTGAATTTTCGATTAAATCACTCCAATAAAAGTTATTGGATTCAACATTTAACTTGTGCCTAATATTTTCAACTTTTTGCTCATTTTTACTATTTTTAACTATAAAATCATTGGAAGAGAAGATAAAAATTATTATCATTAGAGCGCAAGTGATTATTTGTGTTAATTTTATGGCTTGAACTGAAATTTAAACAAAAAAAATTATTTTTTGACAATTAAAACAGGTGACATAAGATCCGCATTCGCTATAGTCGTGAAATTCAATTTATTCAGGATAATTGTGTATACAATATATAGAATATATTGCGGTCCAATTTATGTAGTATAATTTAATATAATAATATATAAAAATCATACGATAAACATAAAATTGAACAGAAGTTCAAATAAAAATACTCGTGACATATTGCCCAGATACGTATTTCGATTGCCAAGCAATCTTCTTCAGTGGTCATCAAGTAGTTTGGAACATTCTTTTCACATGATTCACATGAATCATCACAAAGCAGTTACGAAGTGATCCAAACTACTTGATGACCACTGCGGAAGATTGCTTGGCAATCGAAATACGTATCTGGGCAATACGTCACAAATATTTTTGTTTGAACTTCTGTTCAATTTTATGTATATGGTATGATTTTTATATATTATTATATTAAATTATTCTACATAAATTAGACCGAAATACATTCTACATATTGTATACACAGGATAACTGTTCAAATTCTTATTTTGATTATCCAGGATAAATTTTCGTACTTTAATCAATATTTTGTACCTGCGAAGTGAATTTCATACTAATTAATGAGACTATCGACAAAAGTTCAATTAAAATTCGAATTTTTACCATTTCGCCTGACGCCATCTATGAGAAATTTCTTAGAACTTGTAGTCAACATCATTTTTATTGAACCTATAGTCGATTGATTTGTCGTTAAAAAGTTAAATGTTGAATAACTTTTATTGGAGTGATTTATTCGAAAATTCATAAGAGACCTTTTTTGTAGAGCCTTAAATTTTGCGTTAGAATAATTTGATTTTAAATCTTTCCATCCATTTGTTTCTGAGAAAAAAAATTAAATGGTAAAAAGTCAAATAATCCCATGTTATTTAAATGGTAAAAGTAACATGATTCCGGTACAGTTTAATCAAGAAATTAAGAGCTTAATTGTATTGGATATTTTTTTTTATATCTTAAACTAAAAATTCAGGGGGCGATCGCTGCAAAAAAATAAATTTGGGAAATAACGGACACCCTATTAGTGATATACCATGGGGCGTTCGTAATGAGCCTGAGTGTCTTAGACTGAAAGCGCTGGATGATCTCCACATTGGAGTTGATAGTTGTTCCCCACAGTTTGATGCCATAGGTCCAGACTGGCTTCAGAATTACTTTGTATATCCGTAGTATAACATAACACGATTTTTGAAAATGTAATTTTTTGCATGTTTTCAACCGTCATTTTCACGTTAACCATGGCACATACCGGAAATTAACAGACAACCAATGTTGTAGGAAATTTCCTCAACTTTCATTTTGATAATAGCTATTTTTTTGTAACTAGCACAGTTTAAAAGTTATAGTGAAAAAATAGATTTTTTTTTGGAAATGTCAATTTGAGAGGTGAGGGGGAGGAATGCAGCGCCTCTTGGTGACAATTTTTTGAGTTGAAATCATCTTTAAGATCTAATCTATCAATTAATAGAAAAAATTGACCATTACCTTTCTTTTGAGGAGTTCCCTAATAAAGTTCACTTCCACGACTGTACTAACATTTGCTTTGGAAAAATAAATATGAAAAAGAAACGTAAATATAAAAGGGTTTTCCTAGTCTTTTTTCAAGGCTTTACATTCAATTACCATTGGTAACAATTGAAGATAAATATAACTTCAAGCAAAGCCTACTAGATCTTTTCCTATCTTCAATATCCCAATAAAATTATGTAAATACCTAAGAACTATTAATTTTTTTTTTTGGTGAACTTTTCGTGTTGTTTATCATTCAAATGATACTAATATTCTTCTTCGACCAATTATAAATAGTCTCCACAATAGTATATCGAAATTAATCTGCGTATAGTTCGCCGGAGCGAATACTAAAAAGCGTTTTATTTGCTCATATCGAAATGCTGTGGATTTGCAGCTTATACCAGAAACCGTTCCATTCGGGAAAATAATGGCGGATGGCGACGGTTTAACGCCTGATCCCACGTGTGGAATATAAATGAATAGATTTGCTTTGGAAAATATTAGAAAATTATTCCGTCGACTCTCAATATATATATATATATATTGAGCTATTTGTAGTTATAGGTATGACGTGGGGTGCGGTTGTTAGACATTGAGATTTCATTGAATCGATTCACGCATTCCGACACATAAATCGGCGCTAATTTTTCCGCCCAATTATTTGTCGAGGGTGCGACGGGGGAAATATGCGGCAAAAGGCTTTCAATCTATTTTTGATTGAAAATAAAATCGAATGAAATCGTCGCGGCATGTTGCGTTAAATGTGGTTTTTCCATGTTAAATCACGTATTCAATATCAGGTTTTTACGTCAATTCCTTCGGAATTGATCATAGGCGTCTGTGAATGTTTTTTCTACCAAAAAAAAAAATCAAATCAAATGTTTCATATGATTTTGACGTCTCATAACAACTAAACTAATAGTTTTTGAAAAAAATGTTTCAAACAAAAGTTATAGCAAATTTAATGCCAAACAAAATTTGTAAGAAACATTTTTTTCCTAAACCCGACCGTTTCGGTGATAACGGTAAAAAAGTAATTCTTACCCTTATGCGTTTTCAGTTGATCAAGTATATTAGAGCAGGGTCGATAATTTTAAAAATGGTGAAGTAGAGATTTCAACAAACAAAAAACACACCAACTTTTTCAAAAAAGCAGATATTTTGACGTGAGAATTTTCGATTGAAAATTAGGGTGCTCTTTTGATATTAAGTCAAAATAAGGTGAAAAAATGAATATTTTATATCAAAAAAATTACTGTATATTTGGGACATACAAAAGTAAGTTTTCACCAAATTTCGTGAAAAAATAAATTTTTTTGCAAAAAATAAAAATAAAAAACCAAAAACTCGGTTATTCGAATTTTTCACATAAATGTTGAGGTTATGTGAAAAAAGTGCCGATACAAAAGTTGTAGATCTTTTAATTACCTACAACTTTGCCATTTAACTTTTTTTCATAGGACTTGCAGTTTTACCGGAAATCGAGATTAACCGATTTTTACCCTTAAAAACTCACCCCCTCCCCCTTCCCGACCTCAGATCGCCCGTAATTTATTTTTCCTTTCATTTTTGTTATATTCTCTACCTTTTCCAATGGGTTTCATCCTACTATAATTTTTTTTGGTCTCAAAAATTATCGACCCTGGTCTATATGTAAGTTTTAGAGTTATTTTCTTATTCCAATCACAAAACAATTGCCATAATATGGTAGTAAAAAAAGCTCAGATTTTAAACTGTTGGAACCTATGATTTTTGGGGTACAATTCATTGTTTTCATGATAATTTTAATATAAAAGTTTTCAAGTTACTGAATTTCAAGGCTACTATGACTTTCGAGTTCCAAAATTATGCTTTAAATCTCGTAAGTTCCTGATTTACCCCTAGAGTCAACGAAAACCTTAATAGTTGCAAAGGGCAAAAATAGTTGATCAAGTAGCCTAGAATCCAGGCTATTAAGACTTTATATTCATTTTTTTAAATAAGAAGACAATTCAGGTTGTTTAAGATCGGTTTTTTTATTTAATATTTTTATTATTCAATTAGCTACGTTTCGTTACGTATGGTAACTTCATCAGGCCTCTTGATTCACAAAAATAAAATATTTTCAATTTAAATTCAATATATTAAAAAATAAAATTATATTCATTTTACAAGTTAAAAGGAGTTGAAATTTAACTTGATATTTCCGCAATCATCCCCTTTTATATCGTTATAGTTCGACGCCTATGTTCCTGCAATGTCCAGCGTCCTATGTAAATACGAGGAAAGCAATAATTGTTTTTTTCCCGTTTGGAAAGAAGATATTAATTGCACGGAATAGTGAGCTTTTTTTGCTTATTATTTGCTTGGAATTGGGAAAAAATAGTCGGACACGTGCAAGAATTCCCGTTAACATTCGTACCTATGTAGTCCCAATGTGTACACGTCAAATAGAACAGGGGTGGATTGATTATGTACCGATATACTTGAGGATTGAGCGAGTGGTTCGCTATCCCTTTACATTGAACTTCAATATTTACTTAGAGTTTCCCATCTCGTTTGAATATGATGATGATCCGTGGGGAATTCATTTTCCCTCCAGTTTCCCGCCCCGTGGTTCGGGGGAAAGCATTCGAAGAAAATGCAATTTTTTTGGTATTATGTTACGCTGGTAATTAGTTCCACGTGTGTAAATATTGAATAGAAATTTAATATTTTTGTTTCTATTTTCAAAAACTTTTCAGTTATTTAATTATTTCCTATTGAATTTCATCAATTCAAAATGGATTAAAAGATTTGGGTGTGAATTATACTTTGGTTTCCATGGAAATAATTTGTTGAATTTCAACTAAAGCATGCTATTGGTCAAAAATTAGTACCTAATGTAGTTTATATCAAAGTAGGTTAGAAATTTATTATTTCCGTTAATATGTGAAATTATTATTTTTTAAAGTATAAGTATTTTCTTTTAGGCTTTTCATATGAACTTGTAAAAATCGCAACACAGTTGTGATGGCCTTATTATTTTTGTTACCATGGTAATCATTTATTGAATTCAGTGATGCATATTATTGGTTAAATTTTTCATTTTAATTACATCGCAGTAGGTTAGATAGAAGAGATTTTATCAAATCAAATTTAAAATTGGAAATTTTTCATGTTCGTTGTTCAATTCTTCTAATTGATTAATACAAGGGACATTACAGGACATTAGGGTCAGTCCAAATAAAGTAGTCCAAAAATAAATTAAATGGTTACTCGACCATTTTAAAAAAAAAAAATTTTGTGTGTGCTATCACCCCAACATGTTGGTAGTTCAAATTCATCATTATTTTAATTCTATTGTTTTTGGTTTTCCAGTGGTGGCCATATTAGTTTTACTAGGCGCAGACATTTTCGCACTTTTAAGGGTTTGCGGAAACTTGATTATCTCAGGCCTTTTTTGTCCTATCAAAATAAAACAAAAAGCAGTGTGTTCATGAAAATATAAGCTTTTAGATTGTAATAAGACGTTTTCACCTAAATGTAATTTTAAGGGGTGAAATTTCAGCCTAATTTTTTAGCTCTCATTTGTAAAAACTCCAATTTTCACGGAATGATTGTGAAGGAAGGGAAAGAGTCTACACAAGGGTGATTTTATTTTGACTTTTTTTTTTTTTAGTCCCATCGTGAAATTTTGTTAGAAATACCAAAAAAAAAATTCTCTAAAAGTTTGAGCCCTTAATATTAATTTTAAGTCCTCGACCAAGACGTGTAAAGATTTCCCATTGAAAATACACGGAAACTCTGATTTTTTATTTTTAAATTTCTATATCTCAGCGGCATTTCATGGGATCGCTTTTACCGAAGATGGTTTTTTCTCAGAATTAAACGCTCTACAAAAGTGCCCATTGCGACAAAGTCGTAACTCACACCGGTGAGGTAGTACGGGCCACTGAACCTGATTTTTCCATAAAATTCAAGGCTTAATATCTCGTTTAATATCGATCTTCGCGATTTGGTCTACAGGAACTTTTTTGCAGGAAATCAAATTCTCTACAAGTTTTTCATTTATAATTTTTCCGTAGCTCTTGTTATTTACGAGATAAATGCAAAAAAACGCGAATTTTATGGAAAAATCAGGTTCAGTCGCCCGTACTACCTCACCGGTGTGAAATACGACTTTGTCACAATAGGCACTTTCGTAGAGCATTTAATTCTGAGAAAAAACCATCTTCGGTAAAAGCGATCCCATGAAATGCCGCTGAGATATAGAAATTTAAAAATTAAAAATCAGAGTTTCCGTGTATTTTCAATGGGAAATCCTTACACGTCTTGGTCGAGGACTTAAAATTAATATTAAAGGCTCAAACTTTCAGAGAATTTTTTTTTTGGTATTTCTAACAAAATTTCACGATGGGACTAAAAAAAGTAAAAAAAAATCACCCTAGTCTACACATTAAATCTTTTTTTACTAACAATTAGGTACTAGTTGTATTCAAATACAAAATTTGAAGTCTTAGACTTTAAGCCTTTTTAATATAAAACCAAAAAAAAAAACAAAATTTGGGAGTTTTCAAAATTTGCAATTTTCTGAGCTCAATATCTGTGGTGAGCCCTTTGCCAAGTATACATCACATATTAAATGGTTAAATTCATTATATCCACCTACTGAAGTATGCATTATTTTGACATTTTGTGTTTGCAATACCTCTGCTCCTAGTCAAATCTCAAACTCCAAATTTTAGGTGCTTAATACTATCATACAGTACTATAATGAGGTGATATTTCAAATTTTTATCTGGTCCCCCACCAGAGATATTGAGCTCAGAAAATTGCAAATTTTGAAAATTTCCAAATTTTGTTATTTTTTATTTTAAAAAGGCCTAAAGTTTCAGACTTCAAATTTTGTTTTTGAATACAACTAGTACCTAATTGTTTGTAAAAAAAGTTTTAACGTGTAGACTCTTTCCCTTCCTTCACAATCTTTCCGTGAAAATTGGAGTTTTTACAAATGAGAGCTAAAAAGTTAGGCTGAAATTTCACCCCTTAGAATTAGATTTAGGTGAAAACGTCTTATTACAACCTTATAGTTAATATTTTCATGAACACACTGCTTTTAGTTTCATTTTGATAGGACCAATAGGGCCTGAGATAATCAAGTTTCCGCAAACACTTAAAAGTGCGAAAATGTCTGCGCCTAGTAAAACTAATATGGCCACCACCGGAAAACCAAAAACAATAGAATTAAAGTAATGATGAATTTGAACTACCAACATGTTGAGGTGATAGCACCAAAAAATCAGATAAAAAAAAATAATCAAGCGACCAGTGCTGGACTGACCCATTAGTATCCGTTTCCGGAAAACATAGCCAACTAATGGTTTCAAATTATGCCTTTATACTTCTGATTATTGCACTTTTAATTCAACAAACGTAAATCTGAAAACCAAATATTGAAGAAAAATAAACTTTTAAAGACTTTCCTAATCGAAAATCCCATTTTTCCAATGTAATCAAGTGCAAAATGCAGACTTGAGGAAAGTTGGATTTTTCCCTTATCCTTATCAAATATCGAATCAACATCCATCAAATTCTCTTGGCTCATTGTCAGCCATTGTTGGATCGATTATACCCACCCCTGCCTCCCCCCCTCATGTCAAATCGGTATGTTTCAAAGAAAACAAATCTCAAACATTGAATTTCTATCACAAAGTGATTCATCTCAATTTTGACATTGAAATCGAGAAAATATGCGTTCAATCACATTTACCATTTTCCAACCCCTGGCACCGCCGCCCTCGACACTTTTGTGTGAAAAACGACCGAAACAAAATGGCTAACGACTTGGGTGCTGATTGGTTCTCATCTACATGGTAATAACTGCATCAACTGACTCCAGATGGGTCCCCGGAGGGTTATTTCCACCCTTCAATACTTCAACTGTACTACATACATACGTAGATAAATTACATTTGATTTTCACATCTTAAATTGAATGTAATTGAAATTAAAAATGAAGAATTTCTATGGAAAAAGTGTGGATACTTTTAACTCGGTTTTGATTACTTTTCATCCCCCACGGCGTACATTTGCAAGACTTGATTGAAACGCTTTTAACTGACTCCTCTCCGGCACATGGATGACGCTGGAATTACGGGGAACGGACAAAGTGTTGATGTCACCATTTCCGGGAGCTTTTTCGCACCCCTTCAAGCTCATTTCAAGCTCACAAATCTTACAGCAATGGTTGAACCACTTATTTGCGTACGAACGCATTTAATTGATCAATTATTTAGGATGGTACTTGACAATCATGGGATTTGTATCTATATTCAGGCAACTCGTTGACTAGTTACAAGTAGGCTTAGAAATTGTAAAGAATTTTGTTTAAAATCACCACAATCGTATTTAAAACAAAATTTATGGCAGTTTTTTACCAAACTAGCTGATCCCCGCGACTTCGTCTGCGTAACGTAGGTGTAGATTATATTTTCTTTTTAGATTTGCTATTTGTAGTGGTTTTCTTATTTGTTTTACGAAAAACAAAATCAAACTTAAAAACACTATTTTGCCAACTTTAAAAAGACACATTTAATAATCAGTTGCTTAGAATAAAATATTTGTATGTAATGATCAATTAATTTCCAATTATCAAATTATCAAAATTATCAAAAATCAAAAAATATTTATAAATATCTAAAAAGAGTATCTCCAATTGCGTATACCTACGGTAGGTATACCTACGGTGAACCAAATAATCCATAAATCAATCAGAATCTAAACAAAAAAAATATCGCCAAGTTCAATAAATTCGGTCTTAATTATGACTGAAAACAGTAAAAAGTTATCAAAACACTCTTGTCAAAATAACAGAAGTTAAGGGTCTAGATTTAGAATATTAGTAGAAATCCCATTTCATTGTCTCGACTCCCGAATGAACCTTTTTCTCACAACCATTAAACTACTGCAATGTACAAAACTACCGCAAAATTAAAATTTGTTCAATTGCACGAAACCCAGTTCCTCCATAATCAAGTATAACCATTGTGTATATTAGGGTGATTTTTTTTTTACTTTTTTTTTTGGTCCCATCGTGAAATTTTGTTGGAAATACCAAAAAAAAAAATCTCTGAAAGTTTGAGCCCTTAATATTAATTTTAAGTCCTCGACCAAGACGTGTAAAGATTTCCCATTGAAAATAGACGGAAACTCTGATTTTTTATTTTTAAATTTCTATATTTCAGCGGCATTTCATGGGATCGCTTTTACCGAAGATGGTCTTTTCTCAGAATTAAACGCTCTACAAAAGTGCCCATTGCGACAAAGTCGTAACTCACACCGGTGAGGTAGTACGGGCCACTGAACCTGATTTTTCCATAAAATTCAAGGCTTAATATCTCGTTTAATATTGATCTTTGCGTTTTGGTTTTACAGGAACTTTTTTGTAGGAAATCAAATTCTCTACAAGTTTTTCATTTATAATTTTTCCGTAGCTCTTGTTATTTACGAGATAAATGCAAAAAAACGCGAATTTTGATGGAAAAATCAGGTTCAGTGGCCCGTACTACCTCACCGGTGTGAGTTACGACTTTGTCGCTATGGGCACTTTTGTAGAGCGTTTAATTCTGAGTCATAATCATCTTCGGTAAAAGCGATCCCATGAAATGCCGCTGAGATATAGAAATTTAAAAATAAAAAATCAGAGTTTCCGTGTATTTTCAATGGGAAATCTTTGCACGTTTTGGTCGAGGACTTAAAATAAATATTAAGTGCTCAATCTTTCAGGGAATTTTTATTTTTGGTATTTCCAAAAAAATTTCACGATGGGACCAAAAAAATTCAAAAAAAATCACCATAGTATAGATATACCAAAAGCCAATACAAAGCCACTGCGATTTACAGTTGATATTTTTCTTTTTTTTTCTGGAAGATTATCATTAAGTCTCATTAGGTTTTCCTTCCAAATTGAAAAGCTCTGTTATCGAGCGCTTTTTTTTTTTTAATTATTTACTAGAAGTAGCGAATTTTTTTTTAAAGAGCAATCTTATGTCTAGACTTAAATAATAGCCATTTGTGCAATATACGATGCATACTTACTGCATCATGTGTAAGGGGTGGACTTGAATAGAAGCGTATTTTGCACGTTTAGGAAAAATTTCATGAGTTTTTCATTCGAATATATATATATCCCACCACAATGGCTCGTTATTAAAAACTACGATTACAAAACTAACCATCTATTTATCCGTAATAGACCACAACTGCAACGGTGGTGATGATGATGAGGGGTGATGATGTTAAGGGTTGAGGAAAAACATAGTTTTTCCTATGTTATCTGCAACTTTCCACCTCTCTACATTTATGATAAGTTTGTGAGTTTTTCCATTTACTATGTGCATGTTTTATTTGAATTTTCCGGGTATTGTTAGGGTTGGTGATGCTCGTTTTTTTTTTGTGTGCATAAGGTTGGAGAGTAGAATTAATATGTCTGGAGTTTGCTATTATTAAAATATTTTTGTAATCAATGTGTAGATACGAACTTGATGCGCTTTTTTTCGGATAGTTGTTACAAAAAAATATGAAAGTTTTAACAATGGTTTGAAGGCAATTTTTTGAGAAAAAAAAGCTCATCAAAGTTATAAGTTTTAAAAGCGCCATCTATTCTTGCATTCGTAACTTTTTATTTATTTACTTTTTAATTAAGGGTGGTTGACTATTGTGCTCTTTTGTCTGTCCGGAGGGTAGCATGGATGATGCGACCGGTTAAAAGTGAAAACAGGGACTTGTTAGTGAAGTTGGATAGTAGTCGTAGCCGGAAACCGTTTTTAAGGGATGAAAAAGCGTCCCGTGCGTCCTGTTGACTTTCTCTTTCTTCTTTTGTTTTTCGTCAAAGTTTTGTTCAGGGTGTCTTTCTTCTTTCGAATATTTGTTGTTCGAGGGACAATATGTGGCATTTTCATCGCCCAATTGGCTCCGGATTGCCGGAATTTATGGTATTTGCTTTCATTTTTTTAAATTTTTCATGAAATTATTATATTGGTAACCCTGTTATAACGCGTCTTATACCTCCATAAGAGTTTCAATTGTTTTCTTAGGTTGCTATGGTTTTTATTTTTCCCAAACTTGCAGGTCTATGATATTTTTATTCATGGAACTAACCTCCAAATTCTGGAACATTTTATGTTGGTATCTTTGACCATTTCATTTGCGCTAGCTATTCCATTCTATTATGATCTCAAATTTTTTTTACAATTTTTTCGTAAAATCTATCGAATCATAAGGTGGTTGACAAAATTTCAACACTACCTGCATTAAAACTAATGCTTTATAACAGGGTGGAATACAAAATTATTAATGTTTTTTTTTTTTGTTTCAGGTATGTGGATTTTTTTTCTTTGGAGGTTTTGAGAGTCAAATTTGGTAAGACTTTCTTTTGTTTTTTAGTTTTTGTTTATAAAAAGAACCATAACCTTAATCCAAGGTAAAAAAATGTCAAGGTTTATAAAATACACAGGTGGCCTCATGCGCTACGTGACGTATCCAGAAGAAATTCATACATATCTTCAGACTGATAAATTTCAAAATTCTTCGTATGACGTATTTTTTTTTTCTAATGGGGCAACCTGTGTAATTTATAAACCTTGAAAAAATGTAGGTACTATATTTTTACCCAACTAGCTCATAGTTGAGTCAGATTGACAGTCTTTTTTCTTATCCCTCGATTATCTTTTATTTCTCATACATAGCATTAGAATATATTTCTCATTTACTCTTAGGTCCGATATTTTCACATCTAGATAGCGACATTTATCTTTTAGTAGTTAAATTTTATCCGGAGAATAGAGAAAAAATGCGTATTTTCACTTAAGAATAGAATGAATGCATGGGAATTATCTGATAGATATTGGTAAGACTTTCTTTTGTTTTTTGTAAATAAAAAGAAATATAACCTTAATCCAAGGTAAAAAAATGTAGGTACTATATTTTTACCCAACCGGCTCATATTTGAGTCAGATTGACAGTTTTTTTTCTTATCCCTCGATTATCTTTTATTTCTCATACATAGCATTAGAATATATTTCTCATTCACTCTTAGGGTCGGAATTTTCACATCTAGATAGCGACATTTATCTTTTAGTAGTTAAATTTTATCCGGAGAATAGAGAAAAAATGTGTATTTTCACTTAAGAATAGAAGGAATTTATGGGAATTATCTGATAGATAAATTTTTATCTAATAAGTCGTTATCTTAAGGATATGTGTTATTTATCCATGAGTGAATTCTGGCTCTAAATGTCTTTATAGTAAATTTGAAACTAAAAGTAATTTAAGTAACTTGTGAATTTCAACCCTTAATCTTACTTCAAAATTCAAAGAAGACAAATGACAATCGAAGTTAAAAATAAATGAAGATAAGAGACTCAAAACATTTGAATGTTGGAATTTCGAAGGCAAAAAAATTTCTTTACCCCTATCTACTAAAACACAATTGGCATTGAATTGACATTCGCGGCACGTTTAAGGGAGAAAATCACCCTCTACATACAATCGGACATTATTAATGCCCGCTTTTTCATTTTTACTTGTCTTTTTTGCCTTAAATTTAATTTTTCTTCTCCCTCCCCCAACCACTTGCGAAATTCACCAACCCCTAAATATATCGACTGAAACATCCCTTACACCTCTCTCATTTTCACGCCAATTGAAAGCTCTGCATTCCTTAACTAATATAACATAAACTTTAATAATATATTAAGGTGGAATGCTGCGAAAGCTGAATGGGGAAGGAAAATTAGATTTATTAATCGGTTAATTATTTTACAAACAATCCATATGTCACTTGATGAATAATTTAGGAGGTTTGTAGAAGACATGATTGTGGATGGGATGAGTGGGGAGGGGTTGTGGAAATTAGAACTGACCGTGAAATATGGGTGCAATTGAATCGGTTCAAATGTAAACGAGTGCAATAGGAATTTATTTTTCGACGGAAAATGCATTTAGATATATACTTATACACGAAATTCATTTGGATAGATTGGCGTGACTAATGGGTGGAGGGATAGGGGTGCGAATGTACGGCTCAAGAAAACAAATTGCATTTTTAAGTTGCACATAAAATGGCGCATCGAAATTCATTAGTGGACGTGGGCAACGATTTGTAATTTCCGTACGGAAAGAAGAATGAAGAAAATTAATTCAAAGTTGTATCTGTTTTCTGGACCTCATCCCTCCCTTACCCCAATACTAGCCACCCTTACCCACACTTGGTTTTCATATATATTCGATTTGCATAATTTTCCTCTGCATTTTATTGGCGGGAAACATTATTTAAATACAAAACATTCGTTTAATTACGTTTCTTATAACGCACATTGCGCTCGTGACTTGTTTTTTTCATTGGAAAAATGATTGGAAAGAAAATGGGAACTAAGTTCTTGTGAATTTTAATTACTAGTGGATAAACTTTGCAGACTGCACGCATTTTCTGCATCCCTGTGCTTTCCTTCCTCCCACCCCCCGAATTATTCAGCCAACTGGTTATTTCATTTCAATATCGGATTTTTTGAAATGTAAATTTTGAGTTTTTGCATCAATTGATATACATGGAATGATTACGAATTTGTTGTGTTTAATTGAAACTCGAGAAAATGAAATTGAATTCATTTTTTTTTTAAATTTAGATAATAAATTAATATTACTTCATTGATTGTTTTGATCATAGTAACCACTGATTTTAAGGAAAAGGTAGTAACCATAGTAACCATTATAATTTACCATTTACAAATATTACCCAGCCAACTAACAACAGTTTGTTTGACAACAATGTTATAGAAATATAAAGTTTTGATTTTTTTTTTATAATGTTGCACTACTTTTGAACCGTGCTAGATACAAAAAAAATAGTTATTATCAAAATGAAAGCTGAGGATATTTCCTACAAAAAAGGTTCTTTACTATTTTTACATAATGCTATAGTTTGGCCGGAAATTGATGTCGAAAGTGCTAGTGTCTTTTGACATTAGATCAGATCATGCACTACATACTGCGAAAATTCGGATTTCTTAACAAATATGTAAGTTTTTGCAAAAAATCAAAATCGATCTTTGAAAAAGATGGAGCTAATGTTTTTTGGAGCTAAAAATAAAAGACAATAATTTTCTTCCATTTTCCAATTTCCAAAATTTCCAATTTTTTTATTCATTTTCCGTTTTTCAATAGTTAGGCTTGCAAGAAAATTCGCGTATGTTAATATCAAAAAACAACATGAGAAACTCAACTATAGGCTTTGTACTATGATGTACTCTGCGTGAAAATTGAAATTACAATAATTAACGGAAATGATTTTAAAAAAAATTGAATTTAGATGTCCATCAAGTTACCACTACACTTTTGGAAAAAAATACGCAATATAAACGTTTTGCACCATTAATTGAACCGTTTATTTTGAAAGTGAGTTAAGTCAATTTCAAGAACAACCCCTATAGTGTTATGATTTTGAACCATAGGAACATAAGATAGTAAGGAGGAGGGAATAATTGGCGTTTTTGTTAACTACTAAACTGAAATCAGTAATTTCTGAAAACTTAGTAACTGAATAATTAACATACTTTGTTCTAGTTACAAGAAGAAGAATCACCATATAGACATTCCTTAAAATGGACTTATACCACTCTCACAATAAACGAGTCAATTGGTGTTTTTTTGTCGTTTGAGAGTTCCGAAAGGAAAATTATCATAACTTTTATGTTTTCCCGAAAAAAGTCATTTGAAGAAAAAGATTTGAAGGTTTGTCTTTTGGAACATTCGAACGACAAAAAAACACGAATTAATAGCACAATTTTTTTTCAAAATTTCAATATTTGGAAAATTAGCTACATAGAGCTTTTTCTTCAAATATCTTCAAATCTCCGTTATACATTTTTAGGATGCAAGATATTCCATTTATGGAAATGCATTCCTTAGATTTATTTTTTCCGTAAATACTTTCACTGCTTTTTCGACCCCAAAATGTGTATTTTTTCAAATAAATTGAAAATTAATATCTTTCTTTTGAAAAAGAAACAGTAAATCATATCGAAGTCAAACTTAGGATGTAAAAATAAAACGTTTTCCGTAAAAAACGGCTTATAATTTAGACTTTTGGGTGCAAACATTTTCTTGTCTTCTTTACCCTTTTTCAATTTCAAAATTTTAACGAAATTCTTCATGAGCAACTTTATTTCGACGAAATTATGAGTACCTCAGGAATCGGCTGTACATTCATTAGAGTAGCACCGGAAAAACAGTTCGTAATATTATGTGATATCAGAATTAATTTTAAATTAGTTTTTATTCTATTGGAATTTTGTAATTAAGGACGAAATATGCGATTAGAAAATAGTTAAGTACTTACTAGCATCATTTTCACTATTTTGCACAATCGAACCATTATTAAACGTATGAGAACTATTAATTTTCTTATTTAATAATACTATTCGGCGTGCCCGAAATTCACGAACACGTTCTGTTGAATCTTTTGACGTCTTTAAGCCTTGTTTTTTTTTTTTACTTTTTTTTTTTGATAATCATGACAATAATCCGTATTCATTTACGGCAAACTTGAAAAATAATTTTATTAAAGTAATGAAATGTTTATGGTTAAAATTACAATAAACAATTTAATACGGTCGTTATTGGTCGCTATGAAAACCATTCTCAAGTGGCGTAATACGCAGGCGTGCACAAGCATAAGACATACTAATGTTTCTTCCCTCATTCTCTTTCATGTTAAATCTTATAGATTTATGTCTATGTTTCTCTTTTTATTGCTGCTTTCCATTTCCGTTTCATAAAATTTCAAGTCACAACGATGCTAAAGAAGTTATCACTTCAAAAATATTTTTTTTGGAAAAGTATATATTTTTTTATTCTCATTTTAATAAAAATTGAACACTAATTGTTTTATTTTTTTATTTTTGGGATCAATTATTTTGATCTTGAAAGTAATCATCTTAAGAGTAAATATAGAAAAACAAAAAACTAATAAAAAATTATTTTTTGTTTTCTTAGACTTACAATTATGAATATAATATATGTTTTGCTTCTATATGTGGCCTATTTTTTATTGAAGTTTTGTGAAAAAAAAGTTGGTGAAACACTTCGAAAAAAAATAAAACCGAGGTATACTATTAGGCGTAAATCACATTTCATTTTTTTTCAAGGTGTTGCACCAATTATTTTTTCACGCAATTTTTATGACTTATAGTGCTCATGTAGATGCATAAAATATATTTTTTTCGTGATTGTCATTTTCAGAGAACACATGAAAAAAAATTATTTCATTTGTTTTTTCGGTTTTTTTTTGTATAATTTTTTTTCTAAAAATTTCAAAAAAATATATGATATACTCTGTAAAATAATCTAAAGCCTCGCGTTGGTTTCACTTCTCTAGCTTAATTAGTTTTTGAGATATATAACTTTGAAAAATAGCCATGCGGGGGGACATTTTTTCCCATATTTCAAGGGCAATGAGGAATTTGGTCGCGAAAAGTATATAAAATGTGTTCGTATATCAAGCCGATATTTTAACATAAGTTTCGACATAGGTTCCTATTTGGGGACCAACTCGCCATTTGGATCCTGCTAGACCCTTTCCAAGGCAAAAAAAAAAAGTTTTATTTCAACCCCAAAAATACACTCGACCAACGAAATGTGACCAGAATTTCGAATCGTATCGTTTTACGTAGATACAACAAATGCACGTATATGTATCACATTACTTCATTGCAATGTTTCGCAATTATTCCTGTCGAGTTTCGAGATTTAATCAGTTTTTCTGTCAGCTACAGATATAATTTAAATGTGCAATTCTACTGCCAATAAAATGTGAACGAAGCGCACGTTTTGTCGGAAGTTGGACGGGGGAAGTTGGACACAATGATGAAATCGGTCTAATTGAAGTGAATATGGGAGAAATGCGGGGGGATGAGGACCGTAAAACACTTGGACATAGCATTGGGAAATGAAATTAAAAGTTTTTGCATTGATTTAACCAGGACAATATAGTCGGGAAATTTTATCAACTCAACATTTATATCTAACAGCTAAAAGTTTTCTGGTTAAGTGGTGATTTTTCCGAGTAGAAAATTTAACATCTAAATACCATGAATTTTTTTTTCGTAGCAAATCTCTTGGTTGAAATTGGTTGGATTGCATCTCAAACTTGAGGTTGACTTTATTAAGACATAAAAGTGATTTAAAGTGTTACAACTATCATACAGTGACTGTACTACGTGTAATAGTCGTATAGTAACATAGGGTTGTAGGGGTTGTATACATATAACTTGCATATATCTCAAGATCTCAGCAGGGGTTGTTATGGAAATGCTGAAGACATTGAGTTCATTGCATTAACGCTAGTTTTTCGCCGCTGCCATGATATTACGATGATGTGCCGCCACTTGAGAAAAACGAGAAAATATCTTCGTTTTTCTTTCATGCAATAACGAATGAGTTTCTATTTTATTACACTGAATTTTCAAGTTTTTCTCGGCTCTTCAACATTAGATATTTGCTCTATAATAATACAACGTATAATCTCGTGGTTGTAATAATGCTTTTTACATCATTAGTCGATGATATTAACCCCACGTAATAAAAAGGCAAAAAAAGCACAGAATAATGAACACAAAAGTCTAGAAAAAGTATCATTAACGGATTGGAAAAAGAAGCTTTGTAATGCAAAAAGTGGGAAAAAATTTCATTAATTTTATATTTATAAACTACAAAAACATTAAGGTTTTTGAAAAACTACCATGAGAGTACCAGCGTGTGCTAATTGATCTGTTAGCCAAAAATTAAGTAACATGGGTGTTGGCCATCAAAACATACTAGGGAATCAAAATAAGATTTTTTCGCTGACTTTGAACATTTATACTGTGTATACAATATATAGGATAAATTGCGGTCCAATTTATATAGTATAATTTAATATAATAATATATAAAAATCATACCATAAACATAAAATTGAACAGAAGTTCAAACAGAAATATTCGTCACGTATTGCCCAGATACGTATTTCGATTGCCAATCAATCTTCCTCAGTGGTCATCAAGTAGTTTGGATCACTCCGTAACGTGAATCATCACTTGATGATCATTAATGAAGATTGCTTGGCAATCGAAATACGTATCTTGGCATTACGTCACGAATATTTTTGTTTAAACTTCTGTTCAAATTTATGTGTATGGTATGATTTTTATATATTATTATTATAAATTATACTACATAAATTGGACCGCAATATATCTATCTTCTATCTATTATTATAAAGAGGAAAGATTTGATTGTTTGTTTGCTTTGAATAGGCTCCGAAACTACTTGACCGATTTGAAAAATTCTTTCACTGTTGGGAAGCTACACTATTACCGGTGAACATAGGCTATATAATATTTTCAAAAAAGTTAGGGACCCATACTAAAACTCCAATAATGTAACCCAAGGTCTGAAAAAATTACCAAAAAACATTCGTTTATCGCGTGCGCTGCGAAAACTATTGGTTATAGAATAAAATAATGTAGTACGATTTTGTAGAACATATAATTATCTACAAAAAATAAAGCGACAGCACGTGTCTAACTATTATAGTTATGTCACAATAAGTGTTTTTTCATTTTAAAAAATATATATAAATTCCACCGTTATAAAAGCTCTTTTATTTATAATTTGGGATTAATCCTTATCAAAATAAATGACTTCATATTGAAGTTTGCTCTAATACCATTATATAACTTTTTGAGTTATTCAATTTGATTATTTCATTCGAAAGATATCACAAGTTTAAAAATTTAAGTTATTTGAAAAATATAGCATGTTAACCCCATTTTACTTATAATTATAACTAACTTTATTGAACTTGGCGATATTTTTTATTTATGTATAGATGCTGATTGATTTACAGATTATTTGGTCTACGGTAGGTATACCTACCGTAGCTATACGCAATAGACATACTCTTTTTAGATATTTATAAATATATTTACCTAATAAATTCGCAAATCTCCAAATAGGCAGAAAATTCTTGCAATATCGTATTATAATTTTTCGCTTAACTTAACTTTGACAGCACTAACAATGTGCAGAAACAATAAGAAGGTGATTTATGCTCTATCTAATAAATAAAAAGACTATTTAGAAGTCTGAGTACTGAATAAACAATCTAGGAGATAGTTTAGTGTTATCCTGAAGATATGACTATTTTCATGTAAAAATACGCATGTTTTCTCTATCTTCCGGTTAAAATTTTATCTGGAAGATAAATGTCACTATTTAGATGTGAAAATACCGGGCCTAAGAGTTGGAAATCTAATATTTGGCCAATTTTGTAGACCAAAAGGCCTTTCAAAACGCAAGGCTAAATTCTGGAGAAGGTAGAAGCTGCATAGAATACTTTGAAAATTTTAAGATTTAAGACCTTTAGGTACAGTAGAACAGAGGTTCCCAACCGTTTTGAGTCTAAAAGCACATTTTAGGACGTCAATCGAATAGCGAGCATATTTATTTTTCAAGATATAGTAAATGTTATAGTTAATGATATTTGAATGAATACAAATAGTAAAAAATAAAAGTCAATATTACAATAAGTTGATAAATTTGAATTTTTTATTATTAATTGAACATTAACTATACAAAAGAAGGCAAAATTTGATTACTGTCTCGTCCTGAAATGACATCTTTAGTAAGTAAGACAAAGGGGATGCTTTATATAGACGCATGTAATATCCATTATGAATATATCTTTCCACCCTTCCATCCATTATGAAATGGCGCGAAATTTTCATAAAATATCACTGCCAATTTGTACAAATGACACGCACTAGAGTGAAAACGGGAGTAACGGGAAGGGCAAATGTTGGCACTTTAACAAATAGACTTGGATTACGTGGAAAAATCTAATTGCAAGATTTAGATGCCAGTTAACACGTATTTAATCCCGAATATCTTTCGTATACGTTGACAGATAATTGAAAAGTGGTGTAACACCGTTTGCCTACGGTAGTTGCTTGGTTTTCCGGGGGATGGAGTTGATACACAACCCTTCATTAGTCCCTTTTTATTTATTTTTTAATCATAAATTAAATATTTAATGTCTCAATAAAATTTAGATTAGGCGTAAAGTTGTTACGGCCACAATGTGGCCGGTTGGTTGGTCGAAGATTTATTATTGGTAAAGTTGAGGATTTTGAGGACATAATAAATTTTCCGGCTGACCACTAACGAGGAAAATGGTTTCATTTGAGTCGAAGAAAATGTCTCTGGAAAGCAAGAAGAAAAATTAAAATTTATCTTTAAATTATACATGAAATCTGTCTTGGTGGGAAAAGCGGAGGAAATGTGTGGGAGACGTGAAAAATACGCAGCTCTCTTCAAATAGTTCTTGTGCGGTTTAGGGGTTGCGATTTCCCTGCTGGTGTCGTCGTCATCGTCGTTCCTGTGATGAACGACCACTTGAAACTTGTGCACTTATATTTTGTTAATCGCACAGGGTTCACACTTAAGTGAATTGCTTGCAAGTTGTTGGTCCAGAACCGAGGCAACGAATTCCCGTCACGTCACAGTTATGGCAACATGTTATTACTTAAATCGGTATCCCATAAATCCACAACGGAACTGGGAAAACTTTTGTCAAGGGAATAGAACATGTGTTGTATGCACATAATATGTACACTATGAAAGTATTATTTCCTTTTCGTGCGCTACTCAAAAGATTACGAATGTTTGGTGCTTTTGTGACACTTTCGAGTGATCAATAGGAATAGGCATGACACTAAGTATGTTAACTTCAAAAATATATTTCCATAAGTCTAAAATCTTCCTTAGTATTGATTTTTTTCTATCATATCCCTGATGTACTAATAGTACTAATAGTTGGCGATGATTTTTTGTTAGTAGAACAAGATTTTTTTATTTTTTGAGCTGGTGAAAAAGAAAAATCCCAATAAAATTTCTCAAAAATTAAAGCCCTTGATTCAAGAGATTACCAAAGAAATTTATGAAATCTTCTACAATAAAACACAGTATCTTAATGGTACTATTTTCCAGGACCAATTCATGATGATAAAAACAAATGAATCATTGTTCATCCCCCTTTACCATAAATTTTCAATTGTCAATAACTAAATGTACTTATGTAATTCAATAAGGCTAGAAAATCATGAAATTTCAAGAAAAAAAAAATACAAACTCTTATATTTTTCAACGAATATATGTAGGGCAAAATCCCGGCTATACAGGCGATTTTCATACAGGCGATCCCCGGAGCCCTCTATGCTTTAATCGCCTAAGAAATTGTGGTTCAAAAAAAAAAAAAATTCCCCCTTAACAAGTCAACATTTTCCAATTACACAGCCGTAGCCACTTGCACCGTTTGTATATGTATGTATTTTTTTTTCTATTCTTAAGCTCAAAAGATTTTACATTACAGGATTGCCGAACTGGTAAAGCTTTTTCGGTCAAAGTATAGAACAGACAAGTACTAGAAATCGGTTGGTAGGAATGCATGGGGGAAATTTTTTCAAGTTGGTATGTTTTTGGGTCTTATTTACTCGTTTACAAAATTAACGTTATTTTCACCACGTTTTGACATCTATTATATTTGAAATTGAAAGAAATAAACATTAACTCAAAATATTAAAAGGAATGAATATAATTCCTGATTTTATGCCTAAAAATAAAATAAAAAGCCAAAATAAACTATAAAACAATACTGGTATATGAAATACTGAAATATTTACTTCGTTTTTTTCTTATTATAGCTAATAACTTTATAATTTTTGCAGAAATTTCCTAAGGAATTCTCTTCAGATAAAACATATTTTCCGCCAATGTACAAAGTAATATATTAGAGGTGTGCGAATATCGTTCGAATCGAATCGAATAATGACATTCAATTCGAAATTCGAATAGTTCGAATTATTCAAATAATAATTTTCTATCACCAAATTAATCAATATCGATAGAAAAGTTTTTTTTTAGTTATATTCGACTTAAGGGGTTAGGGGTAGTCAGAAGCATGAAAAAATGATATTTTTTAATAATTTTTTTTGCTAGTAAATTATTTTATTTTACAAAAATAAGAATATAGCATTAATACGTTATGTTTCGACTTGACTTCACCAAAATTTCAAAAAAAAAATCAATAATTTTAAAAGTTATGGCTGTTTGTGTGGACCCAGTTTCTCCAGAAGTCCCTTGTGGTGATCATCACAAATTCTTGGAGATTCATCAAAAATCAATTGGACGGAAAAAAATAGTTTTATTAATAGATAATCTAATGCCTGATAGAAGCTTTTTTTTTTTTTTAAAAAAAATTAACAAAATGGCGGCCTCAGGAATTTTTTTTCCGAATTTTCGGGAAAAAACCAATAGTTAATTGTTTATAAAAAAATCGAAATTAAGAAAAAAAAATAATCCTTCGATCTGGCACTAGTTTTTCATGTTTTTCAAAAGCTGTATAAATTTCATTGCAATTTACCGAACGGTTTTTGAATATCAGTGATCACCAGTTCAAAAAAGATAGTTTTGAACAAACAGCCATAACTTTTAAAATTATTATTATTTTTTTTTTGAAATTTTAATGAAGTCAAGTCGAAACATAATGTATTAATGCTATATTCTTACTTTTATAAAATAAAATAATTTACTAGCAAAAAAATTATTAAAGAAATTTTTTCTTCCTGCCTCTGACTACCGCTAACCCCTTAATTAAGCTTGAATTATTTATTTTAGTTTAATTACTTAAATTTAAATCACTTGAGAGCAATAAAATAATCGAAAACATCTGCAAAACAATTTCTGCATTTAATTATTGTTTTAAATAATTTTTAAACTATATTACCGACTGATGTAAATTTAAATCTACTATAAACAGCAGAGGTGTCATCTGTTAGCTCTAAAGCTAAAAATTTTGACTTAGGCTGATTTCAATCTTCAGTCACGCTTAACTGAATGAATTTTAAGTTTAACCTTGCTTAAAAATACAAGTCAAAATAGGGCCCAAATATTTATTTGAGCTATATGATTTATAAATAATTTAAACTATTCGAATTATTCGACTCGAATCAAATAATTCGAATATTCGCACACCCCTTTAATATATTCAATTGAAGAATTGTCCCAAAGATGTGGTAGTAGAGGTGGAGGCCAGTGAATTTAAAAACATATATAATAAAAAACGAAGAAGATGGTTTTAGTTAAATACGTTATATAGCAAATAATATTTGTATTTAAGAACATATATTAAAAATACATAATTTTTCTTTAAGTAAAATATTCATGATTTGGTACAAGTACTTTTCCTACAAGGCACTCTCTGGTATCATCTCACTCTCTACTTCGTTTTTTTAAAAATTTGCAAACTTTTTCCAGTCGAAAATTAATTAATAATTCAGTTTTGGTTAATAATTGATTTTTTGTCGCTACATATTAATCACGACTGATTTATTCGCGAATTGACTTAAAAACAGAATAGAAAATGAAGCGTTGAGTTAGTGGTATGTACCAAAGCTACTTGTACCCATGCTTTTATAAAATATTGTCTTCTTTCTTCCCAATTATGCTTTACATATTTAGACTTTCTACATATGGTCAATATTCAATTCATTAATACGTTAATTTTAATCTATTTTGGTTTATTTTTGTTAAAAAAGAGTACTGGTATTTTTTCTTTTACCCTCGAAAGTTTGTGAGCAACCATTTGAATAATTGTACTAAGATTTATTAAATTTTATTATTTAGTACATCGACTATAGCTTAAAATATTTGTAACACGTATTTAAACTTTAGAAAACTATGAAATCTAAAAATAAAAAAAGGTTTCATTAAAATTTTCTCCAATTGCTAGCATTACATAAAGTTCTTGACAATTTTTCACTGGTCTATTTGGCTTCGCCTTAAAAACTCACCAATTATAAAAAAAAAATTATCAGACGAGAACTTCTATGGAAATGTCTGCAAAAATTTTGAGATTAGTCGCAAAAATAAAAAAATATGAAGTAATTGTATCAATTTCAGTATACCTGTAATGTTGATTATTTTACTTTGGTCTTTTATTTTATTTTTGGGTACAAGATCATGATTTATATCCATTCCTTTTAATATTTCCAGTTAATTTTTATTTTCACGCCGAATGTTTATTTCTGAATATTTTAAATATGGCGGTAAATGTCAACACGTGATGAAAATAACGCTATTCCGCAAACGAGTATATAAGGCGTAAAAATATACCAACTTGAAAAAATTTCCCCCATGCATTCCTACCAACCCATTTCTAGTACTTGTCTATTCTATACTTTGACCAAAAATCTTTAAAAACATATTTTTAATAAAATAAATTCCCACGGAAAAATTGCACTTATAAGTTTAGTGAATCGCGTTTAAATCAATCACCGAACCACCAAAGCGTGTACCAGCTACTCCAGTATATCAACTTACCTGTAACAAATGTGCTTTATCATATTTTTCACGCTCAACAACGAAAAAAAAAGTTTCAAGAAGTTTAGTATTATTTTTTTTTCATTTTCATAAAAGTAATTTCACGAAATTGTTGTATAAATCTTTTGGAAAAAATATTTCCATCCAGCTGAGAAGAGATCATTATTCATGCGAACGTGCTATATAGCGCGACATGCAAGCCATGGAAAATCGTCTGAAAAATCCCCTACTTGTATATATTTATAAATACAAGTCTTATGTACAGGTTGTTTCGGATAACTATGGATCAGCAACTACTGTCTTTTTCCGAAAATAAGAGACTGTAGTATTTTCTTTTTAGGTTCAAAATACATGAAGGGCTTATTTTCCGGAGAAGTTTTCAAGTACAATAGGTAGATTTATATTTTTTTGTTTAATATTTATTTATATACAGAATATAAAACTTATCCAGTAACAGTTTAGTTACCTTCTTCTGGAACATTGCCATAAATTATGAAGTTTTGAATTCTGCTCTGATTTTCCTCCAAATCCATTTTCTGTAGAATCGTTGATCCGAATCGGAATTTCTCATGTCTTGTAATATCATCGAAATCTGAATCGTGAAGTTTTGTTGGAAATACCAAAAATAAAAATTCCCTGAAAGTTTGAGCCCTTAATATTTATTTTAAGTCCTCGACCAAGACGTGTAAAGATTTCCCATTGAAAATACACGGAAACTCTGATTTTTTATTTCTAAATTTCTATATCTCAGCGGCATTTCATGGGATCGCTTTTACCGAAGATGGTTTTTTCTCAGAATTAAACGCTCTACAAAAGTGCTCATTGCGACAAAGTTGTAACTCACACCGGTGAGGTAGTACGGGCCAATGAACCTGATTTTTCCATAAAATTCAAGGCTTAATATCTCGTTTAATATTGATCTTCACGATTTGGTCTACAGGAACTTTTTTGTAGGAAATCAAATTCTCTACAAGTTTTTCATTTATAATTTTTCCGTAGCTCTTGTTATTTACGAGATAAATGCAAAAAAACGCGAATTTTATAGAAAAATCAGGTTCAGTGGTCCGTACTACCTCACCGGTGTGAGTTACGACTTTGTCGCAATGGACACTTTTGTAGAGCGTTTAATTCTGAGAAAAAACCATTTTCGGTAAAAGCGATCCCATGAAATGCCGCTGAGATATAGAAATTTAAAAATAAAAAATCAGAGTTTCCGTGTATTTTCAATGGGAAATCTTTACACGTCTTGGTCGAGGACTTAAAATTAATATTAAGGGCTCAAACTTTCAGGGAATTTTTTTTTTTTGGTATTTCCAACAAAATTTCACGATGGGACTAAAAAAAGTCAAAAAAAAAATCACCCTAGTAAACATTTTTCAGAATTCTTTGTAAAAAAATAAGATTTACATATGTTAGAATCATTCAAACTTTTTGTTTTGTATTATAATGATTGTGTCATAAAATAAAGTTAAAAGGTTTTAAGATTTAACCAAAAGTAATATGGGAGATTATCAAGATTCTGGGACGCATTTTTCATCTCTGTTTCAAGTATATTAGTTTATATACTTTTATCCTATGGTTAAGCTACTACATACGCTTTTCAACTTGCCTATAGAATTGCTAGTCCTTGATACAGGCAAAAGAAAATTATAGCTGTTCTACATAACCCAAATTTTTTACAAATTTTCTACTCGCCCACTAGTTAGTGGCTTTTAATGATTATTCCTTATACTTTGAAGAATCCTTCACGTCTCAGAAATATCCAAAACTTCTTGAAGATCTCCCTAAAAAAACAAATAATAAATATACTTTATAAAAGACATTGACCAACTTTGGTAAACGAACCTGTTTTCCAAAGATCTCCTCCATCTATTGTCCCTCTATGTTATATTTTTGGAGTCCCTCTCCTCAATTTCGGTGGACGTTTTTTAACATATGCTCCTTTATTATGTAAATTTGGAAATTTCCTTTTCTTGAGTAGCCCCGTCAAAGTGTTGTACTTCAGCGACTGGTCTAAGGCCACCGATGTCTTCTAAAAACCAACAAAAAATTCAAGAATTTAACAGAACCAAAATGATATGATTTTCACCGAATGATAGAAACCAGTACTGTTAGAAACCACCCTGTATTTTTCTTCCTGCAGGACTATATACGTACGTAAAATGGTGAGATAAAGTTTTAAAGTACATGATATAGGCGTAGATGAAGGCAGTTCTTCATTTTCTCTCGTTTACCTGCGACATAAAAGCCCCGCGCACTGGACACCCGGGAAACTTACGGGAGAAACGACGAGGGAAAATGATTAAGAAGTTTGGTTTAATTTGGGGAAAAACACTAGACGAATACGTGAAAATGAATGCCGAGGGGGAAAAATTTATTGTGAGAAAAATATATGTACGCGAAATGAGCTGAGAATCCTTTGCACTGTTGTGTGTACATACTATAATTCATATCTGAGAGTTTTCTTTTGATAGCTTTATAACCTGCAGCTCCCGAGTGCTATACAACTGTACCGTCAAAGAATATGCGTTTGTGGGGCGAGGGGTAGGATTGGGGAATGGGGATTGTAACTACGGAAAACCATTGAAGTGGAAGCAATTTTATGTTGATTGAGGATTATTCAAAAATATTGAAAAGCTTTGATTTGATATAAGGAAATTCATGAGTAGTCTGAGTGTAGGAATTGAGCTTTTACTTTTCAGAACCAAGTCTGAGTGGGAAATGTTTTTATTTTGTTATGCAATAAAAAAAGAAAAACTATCGGTGCTTTTGATTAAAATATGTTAGGAAATCAAAATACGTTCTAGAATTTTTATGTTGTTTATTAGACTGGGCCAAAATAATCGACTATTTTTTTTTTTAAAAATACATGGAAAATATTGTTCAAGGTGACAAAAAAAAATCGGGAAGGTTTGAACTCTTAATATTGATATTAAGAGGTTTATCATCTTTAATTACGATTTTTTATTTTTGCTTTCATTTTTGCGTCAATGCTGTCAAACTATCAAGGAAAAATAATTCATTTGCACATATATTTATAGAAAATTAAATTCCCTTCAAAAAAGGTCTCTTTAAAATTTTTTGTTAGACACGCCGTTTTCGAATAATCAAGCTTTAAACATTGATATAATTTTTAGATTTTTCTTCTTTATTTTGGAATTTTGTAACTAACGAACAAATAAATATATAGTAATGAACAATATAGATTCTTGAAGGGAATTTATTGCTCTACAAAAAAGGTCTCTTAACGCTTTTACATAAAATGACTCTTTCAAAATTGGTTCAACAAGGAAAAAACAATAATTTAATTTTTCCTTCAGTTTTAAGTGTGAATAACTTTTGCACAAGTGATTTTATGTAAAAATGTTAAGAAACTTTTTTTGTAGAGCAGTAAATTTTCTTTAAGAATCTATATTGGTCATTTTTGTATATTTATTTGTTCATTAGTTACAAAATTCCAAAATAAAGAAGATAAATCTAAAAATTATATCAATGTTTAAAGCTTGATTATTCGGAAACGGCATATCTGGAGAAAATTTTCGTAGAACCGTTTTTTGTAGGGAATGTAAATCTATAATCATAAGTGCAGATGAATTTTTTCATCTTAATAGTTTGACAGCATTGACGCTAAAATTAAAGCACAAATAAAAAATCGAAATTAAAGATGATAGACCTCTTCATATTAGTATTAAGGGCTCAAAATCATGAAGGTAGAATTTAAATTTCGCGCTCTGTTGGAAAAAATTCAATATGCACATACGCTAATTTTAATTAATTTAAAATTACTAATAAAATAAGTAAAACAAATAATATGATCAGTGGCGTAGGTAGATAACCAAGGGCCCTGTAACAAATTAAAAAATGGGGCCCACTGCTATGTAAACTGATTAGGTTTTGCCAAATTTAAATAATAAAATATACAAATACTTTAAAAATGCTTCGCTACTTAAGCTCTTTTTTGTGCACTGCAGGGCAGATAATAAAAATATTAAACAGTACCAACATAAATTACAATTAATATTTGGTGTAGGTTTGACTAATAAAACGAAATAGGAGAAGATTCAAGGATTTATTATATAAAGGTCAGGTCTACCAACTGACTAAATAACAATTATATTTATAATTTTTTCCTAGCTTTAGTTTTCGCAAAAGTATCAATGACTTGGTTTAAATCCAGGCTTAATGCAGTTTTATTTCAATTGCTATTAGCGATAAATGTCGGAGTCGAGTTTGGCCTATATTATTTCTTAAATATTTTTTTACTATTTTTAATTTGCTAAATGACCTTTCAGCTGCTGCAGAAGTGACAGGAATTGTATAGAATAATAACATCGCTGTAAATACCTCCGTTAGGTCGCATTCTAGTACTCCATATTTGCTCATTATTTCCTTACATAATTGATGAACTTCCAACTGGATTTCCAAAAGTTCAGTTAGATTGAGATTTCTGGTAAGAATTCGAGGGCCCCGGGGCGCTGCCCCGCCTAGCCCCTAGGTAGCTACGCCACTGAATATGATAATAAATTTGATGGACCAATACTGACCTATCGATAAAGAATGCAAAACATTAGAATAAATTTCAACATTTATTTATTAAAAAACTGTAGGAGACCTAATGAAAATAATTTCGGACCTAAACTGACCTAACGATTAAGATCATTACTAGTTCGCAAATTTTTCGATAGGGTGCTAATTTTGCATAGGTATTTAGACATATAAATCAATAGTTTTTTGGTGAAGTCTTGTATCAACTAGAATTTCCTTCCATCCAAATTTAATTACTTGGTCATACATGAATAAAATATCATCATTTTACTGCACTAGTTTACGTCCAAGTTAGCCAAACCGTTATTCATCCACATCTCTAACAATATAATCCTCGTATCCATACTAATTTTAAACTAGACGAAAGCGAAACATCCCTCATGAGAATAATAAAATTATAGATGTTTGCATTAATAATTCTCCATATCATCCCTCTTCATTTCCATCCGAAACCGACTCCATATTTAACTAAAAAAAAAAAAAAAATGTGAAAAATTGTTAAAATAAGGTTAGGGAAATTCATTAGTGCGTTAATAAAGCGTTATATTCAAGCTTTTCACTGCAACTTGATGCGTACGATAAACTAAAGGATGTAGGTAGTCAGAGAGCTTTTACCGGGTGATTCACCGGGGCGCCGGGAGAGGGCGATGGGGGATGAGGACGCGCTTTGACTTTTTGTTTTTAGGGAGATAGCGGGAACGAGATGCTAGCGAGTGTTGTTTAATTAAGCGGACCATGTTGCCAAGTCCCTCAAGAGGAATATTTAGTCGGAGCTTTTAATGTTTCGTCATCAATTCAAATTGAAACCGTTTTCAAAATGGTTCCGCTTGATAATAATAACATTGTTATCCATAATGCTACCCTGTTTTAGTGTTGGGCCCTTTGTAGCCATAATAATCATAATTATTTCATTGTGATTATTCTAATTGCCGATGTCCAACTTATTCAAACGTGATATGAACTGGTGGTGATGGCTTTTCGATGGGTTTGGTGGTCGAAGGCTAAAATTAATTTCGTAACTATTAGGGGAAGTTTTGTTTTTAGTATCAATTCACTTACTTACCACTAAATTGGAATGTTAATATCATCAATGCAGAATTAAATCAAATGGCCATTGAGGTCAATCAATTCAGGAAAATTTTTGGTAGTACTTTGTGGTTAAGCAAAAGATTTATTGGTTTTTCTTTGATGTTTTTTCTATAAATAAATAATTATTAGAAAAATATTAATTTAATTGCTTCTTACTTACATTATTTTTGAGGATTTTCTAATAAAAGAAAACATTTCACTAAAACAATTGGTTAAGTACATTGAGCCTACTATGAACTATGAAGTTGCCAACGAAATGAAAGTAGTTAATTATTTTTCCGGTTGTTAATAGTCAATGTTGCCAATCATAGCCATCTTAAAAATCGTTATTAACTTCAATATTTAAAATTTGAAATTTAAAATTCTTTTATTGCCACTTAATTGTTAGTTTTTTTTTCAAAATTAAAATTTGCTACCTGGGTTTCTTGTTTTGTACGCCATATTTGTATATTTCTGTACTATGATGTACTATAGTTTAAAAAAAAGAAAAGGAGTACACTATACGTAATTATTCATTGGTCATCATTGGTAAATGCATGGTATAGGCCGATTTGTATGGTAAAAGTGCCCCCGCGGCTTTTTCGATTCAAAGTCAGGGGATCGTTTAGATACTAAATAAAAAAAAATAGCCAAATTTTCAGCTTTTTATCGCAAGCGTTTTTCGAGTATTACGAAAAAAAAAAACATTTTCCGATTTTATTTTTTTTTAGTAGTAAAATTTAAAATTAATGACCAACGATTTTTTTACTCATTCTTCGTAGTAAAAGGTATGAAAAAATATTTTTTCTATTATTTTCAGATGGAATGTCGATTTTTAAGGAGTGAAACAAAATTAAAATTAATTTTTGAGTGCGTTTTTGAAAAGTGTCCACCGCCAAACTTTCTTAAAAAACGTCTTTAATACTCCTCTATAGTTAGTAATTTTTTCAAATTTTTTGATTTGGTGGAACATTTTGAAAAAAAATAAAAACTGATTTTTTCCTATATCTCATGTTAAAGCACACTTATTCATTTTTTTGGTAAAGTAACATGCAGATAATTATTTTTCAACTCAAAATATATGTACATTTCATTAAACAATTTAGAAAATGAAGAAATTGTCATTAAAAATTATTTTTTTTGCAATAATTCTTTGAAATACATAATAACATATTTTTATTAGCTCTAATAATTGTACATATTTAATAATTTGACTAAGGCGGCTGCGTAATCCTGCGTTAAAGAAAAGGGAATTTGGGACTTATATTTTTGTATTCTATAGAGTTTGCTTGATTATTATTATTTTAAAACTATTTATTTGTCTTTTGTGTGTTTAAACTGCATTAATATACCTCTAATTAATATATTTATCCTCTTCAATTAATTTTAAAATAGTGATATAAGGAGGGGCTCATTTTAACAGCCACCTTAGTCGAATTATTAAAGATGTACAATTATTAGAGCTACGAAAAATATATTATTATGTATTTCAAAGAATTATTGCAAAATAAATAATTTTTAATGAAAGTTTCTTCATTTTCTAAGTTGTTTAAAATGTATATATATTTTGAGTTGAAAAATAATTATCTTTATATTACTTTACCAGACCAATGAATAAGTGTGCTTAAGCATGAGATATAGGAAAAAAACAGTTTTTATTTTTTTTCATAATGTTCCACCAAATCAAAAAATTTGAAAAAAATACTGACTATAGAGGAGTACCAAAGACGTTTTTTGTGAAAATTTGACGGTGGAAACTTTTCAAAAAGGCACTCAAAAAATAATTTTAATTTTGTTTCGGTCCTTAAAAATCGACATTTCATCAAAAAAAAAAAAAAATAAAAACAAAAAATGTTTTTTTTTTTTTCGAAATTCTCGAAAATCGCTTGCGATAAACAGCTAAAATTTACACACACAAAGATTGGTTGTATAAAAAATAAAATGGAGGAGACCGAAATTTTATACTTTTACCATGAGTAACTAAATGTTTAAATTTTGAGTTTTTCGGTGAAAATATTAAATTTTCGGGTAGGAAAAGTGTTCCCAACGTCGGAATCCTTAACAGTGGATGCAAAAAAGTTGAAAATTCCACAATATTTTCATCATACTGGTCCAGAGGCGGGCAGAAATAGAAATCATCATTTTTTTTTTTAGTTTTTCCGTTAGGGGGGGAGGTTACATTAGTTTTTTTTTAATTTTTGTTGTTATATTTTTGAAAAATATTTTTCTATATTTTCCTGTATTTTTACCTTAAAAATCCATATTTTTAACATTTTTCTATATCACTGGTTAAATTTATCAATAATTGACTCGTTTATTTTGAAAGTGGCGTAAGTCCATTTCAAGGACGGTCTATATAGTGATTCTCCTTCTTGTAACTAGAACAAAGTATGTTAAGAAATTACTGATTTCATTTTAGTTGTTAACCTTTGGTTAATTATGTCCGTTTCCCAGGAGAAATTTAAGATTCCATATACTATTTCATTATTATGCACTCTCCAAATGCATTACATTATATGTAGTGACTTACCTCTACGAAAAAATTAAATTTCACCGACCAAATATCGGAGAAATGAAAAGCACAGCTTTTCTGTTTGTTGCAATATATTTAAATATTTCAAACACAGTCGAATAATTTTCTTAAAAGCTCTCCACCATAATACTTTCACATTGCAAATCTCTACTCCAACATAGTTACCAAGTACATTAACATAATTTATTCAAATGCCAACCAATTCGTTGCCGTTCAAGTTTGTAAGACAAAAATCAAACTACAATTTGTAATGTTAATGCTTTACATAATATATATACACAAAGATGCAAGCGATGATGCATTTACCAACATTGCAACAATTTCAAAACTTTGCATTTCAATTTGTAAAGCTTTCAACTTCCACACCCTTGGTATATTCAATACTTTACTGAAACTTTTTTTTTCAAATTGATTCCATCACTTAATCAAATCGTTCTCGGTTCCCATTAATATTTATAAGGTCTTATTTATGTATTAAACATTTTGGTGAGTCACGGGAGGTATGCGTTTACATGGGTGACGTTTAAAAAATTGAGAAAAAATGGTAAAGTTCTAAGAAAAATTTTCATTCATTTATCTTGGTAGACGTTGGCGTCGCGACGTCTACTAAAGTACCCAAACTTTTACAAGTATTTCCTATGGAAAAACAAAGCAAATGCATTCAGGTTGCATTCATCAAATTGTTGTTGATAGTGAACTATTGACTACAAATTGTAGGGTTGAGAAAATTCATCACTTTTCATCCCTTAATAGTATGTTGGTTTCTTGACTAAACAATTACTCTAATGTCAATGATTTATTTTCAATGTTTGGATCGGAAATGGAGGAAATTGGAAATTGATATTGTAAATATTCAATGAATTTCTTAATGTAGCCTCAAATTGTTATATATATAATAGACTGGGCCAAAAAAATCGACTATTTTTTTTTATAAGTATATAAAAATTTTGTTCAAGGTAACAAAAAAAAATGTCGGTAAGGTTTGTGCCCTTAATATTAATATTAAGAGGTCTATCATCTTTAATTTCGATTTTTTACTTGTAATTTCATTTTTGCGCCAATGCTGTCAAACTATCAAGATAAAAAAAATCATTTGCACATATATTTATAGAAAATTAAATTCCCTACAAAAAAGGTCTCTATGAAAATTTTTGGCAGACAAGCAATTTTCAAATAATCAAGCTTCAGACATTGATATAATTTTTATATTTATCTTCTTTATTTTGGAATTTTGTAACTAACGAACAAATAAGTATATAGAAATTAACAATATAAATTCTTAAAGAGAATTTAATGCTCTACAAAAAAGGTCTCTTAAAATTTTTACATAAGATCACTTTTTCAAAACTTATTCAAAATTGAAGTTGAAGGAAAAATTAAATTATTGTTTTTTTCGTTGTTGAACCAATTTTGAAAGAGTGATTTTATGAAAAAACGTCAAGAGGTCTTTTTTGTAGAGCATTAAATTCCCTACAAGAATCTATATTATTCATTTCTATACTATTTTGTTTCTATTTGTTCATTAGTTACAAAATTCCAAAATAAAGAAGATAAATCTAAAAATTATATCAATGTTTAAAGCTTCATTATTCGGAAACGGCGAAATAACTATATAGAATTCAACAATATAGATTCTTGAAGGGAATTTAATGCTCTACAAAAATGGTCTCTTAACGTTTTTACATAAAATCACTCTTTCAAAATTGGTTCAACAACGAAAAAAATAATAATTTAATTGTTCCCTCAACTTTAATTATGATTAACTTTTGAAAAAGTGATTTTATGTAAAAATGTTAAGAAGCCTTTTTTGTAGAACTTTAAATTCCCTTCAAGAATCAATTTGTTTATTTCTATATATTTATTTGTTCGTAAGTTACAAAATTACAAAATAAAGAAGATAAATCTAAAAATAATATCAATGTCTGAAGCTTGATTATTCGGAAACGGCGGGTCTGACAAAAAAAATTAACGAGATGTTTTTTGTAGGGAATTTAATTTTCTATAAATATATGTGCAGATGAATTTTTTTACCTGTATAGTTTGACAGCATTGACGCAAAAATGAAAGCACAAATAAAAAATCGAAATTAAAGATGATAGACTTCTTCATATTAAAATTAAAGACTCAAACCTTCCCGATATTTTTTTGTTACCACCTTGAACAATATTTTCGATATACTTTACTTTTCAAAAAAAAAAATAGTCGATGTTTTTTTGGGCCCAGTCTAATAAATATCCAATTTAATCTTCTATTTGAAAACCAGTAACTTTCCGTGAAATATTCACAGCCCAACACTGACACAACTGACAAATGGTCACAAATAAAAAATCGAAATCAAAGATGATAGACCTCTTAATATTAATATTAAAGGCTCAAACCTTCCCGAAACTTTTTTTTTTGCCACCTTGAACAATATTTTCGATATACTTTTCAAAAAAAAAAAAAGTCGATTTTTTTGGCCCAGTCTAATATAATTTAATTTTGCACATATCTCAACAAACAGTAAACCTGTAAAGAAAATATATCTAACACCTACGTTATGCAGACGAAGTCGCGGGCATCTGTTAGGGAATTAATATAATTTTAAATCAATAAAAATTAAAAGTTAATGCCAAGTTTCCAAACTCTCCAATTCCATTTTTTTTTTCTCTATTGCACTAAGCAATTTGAATTTTTCATCATTTGGTCATTCCAGCTGGATTGCACTGTTGTAAATCATTTTTATTATAATCCATGAATTATATATCTATTGTAGATCTATTCAATACAACCCCCAGGACACAATATCCTCAAATCAATTCCTATTATATATATTAGGAAACGTCAACCCCGCGGATAATTGGACAATTCAACGAACAACGTTTGTCACAACAATTACTATCCGTTCGATGTAATGCCTGAAAATGCTAAACATCCCTATAGCAAAGGGTTGATGTCGCGCCAATTCTCCACCCCCAAAATTCATTCCTCAATCAAAACGCTTCGCTAAATTATGATATTGCAGTATTAGATATTTCATCAGGCCACACCATCAGACCCGATTAACGTTGATGCTAATATACAGAGGGATGATTGGCCCATCAGCCACTTCATTGTTAGATGAAAGATTATCCTCCTACTTTTGGCCATTGTGCCCACAATCAACATCATAATGTGCTAAATTGTAATCGCCGCATATAGTCAAAGGAATTCGATCGAGAGAAATTTACGAATTCGGGGGATGATTGTATTCGTCTGCGTGCGAAAATGATTAATGGCTTTTCGATGATGAGTTTTTGTTGGTTCATGCTTTGTAAACAATCAATTTTGCTCGCAAATTTTGTTAATATTTCACGACAATAATAGGGTTTTTAGGGGATCGTATTGTTGTACAATTGAACAAAAAACTTTTTCAATTATCCGGCTCATAAGTCTTCATTTCATTTTTTTTTTCAAGAACAAATCCCCGTAATTAAAATAATATTTACTCAAAGATTAGATAAGACGGTGTATGCGGTGGGTACAGTACAAAGAACTCTCGGGGTCCCCAGAACCAATATGTTATTATTAAATCAGTTTATGGGATCGGGGGAGTTGTAGCAGCACCTCATTGTATGTCCGAGTTGAGAATAAGGTAAAGCCAACAGTTGGAGTACCGTGTGGTAAGTCCCTCGGGATTCGACCCCTACAAGTCGAGGGGCATCCCACGATGAATAAGACATCATGCTACGTGAAATAATAATTGTGGACCACTTCACCATGCGAACCACGCCATGAATACCCCACAACTGGAATAAATCGAGGAGAAAAAGCATCCACCTCCCCCGCGTTTCGGTGGTACATCTTTTTTTTCGTTTCTTCGTTATTAATTTGACAAATTGCTACACGTGTAGCTCTTAAAAACATTCCGTGCCTCAAAGCCATAAAAGTGACAGGATTTTGATGGAAAAATAAATATATTTATTTACGAGATGCACATCCATTTATCACACCCGCGATGTATACACTTTACTTTGAATGGGAAAAGTTGCTCAAATGAAATGTCAATGATAAATAATTTTCCTCGTTTTTTTTTTCTTTTTTTTTTTTTTTAATAAATGGATTGAAATGCAAACGTTTCCGTTTTACTGTTACGTCAATAAATTGATCAGTTTAGAAAAGAAAACGTGACCGTTAATAAATTATCGTTTGAGCTTTGTGAGCGTTTAAATGCAAATTTGCAATAAGTGCATTGAGATTTATTGATATATGGACGTTTCAGATTATCTGATGGTTCAATATGTTTCATAATAGCTGCAAGATTGAAGCTTCTTTGGTTTTTAAGTGATTTTTCCAAAGCTTTAACCTTTAACAACCAAATACGCCCCCTTGGGTATAGGCAAATCAATATAGATATGTACTGACGGTTGCCTAAATTACAAAAGCGGAGAATTTATGAAAAATCAGAGTTGTATATTAAGGATCTTAAGGATCTTATTGAGATATGACAAAATGCTACCAGACAACTAAAAATTGAGGCGAATGTTCTTTATTTAATGCTTAAGAACCTGTGAAAATTTTAAAACAATTTACTTGGTCGTTAAAAAGTTATTGCAATTTAAAAATACTATGATTTTACATGTAATCTTATGGAGATTCGATGATCGAACAGACTAAATCTATTTTTATTAGCGAAAAAATTCTACCAGGTATCCCAAACTTATTGTTAAACAAATTTTTAATTTTTAGTTACACCTAATTGGGATTTTGAAAAAAAAAACATTATTGATTTTTTTCATGTATTTAAAAACTTTATTATTAATAATATTGCTATTTAATGCAAAAAACATAAAAAATTTTTTTTTCAATTAATTATAAACGACTAAAAATTGATAAAATTTAAAAAAAAATCACGTGACTATAAACGCGCCATGAGTGGTCACCATAGTTGTGACGTCGTAATGTTATAGCTATTTAATAACAGTATAGCGTTTACAGCTATTACACGTGACTAAACAATAATATTGAAAATTTATTGTTAAAAAACGAGTCGTTAGTTGATTTCAATTAGCTATATGTGATAAAGGATTTATAAAGGCAAAGTCTGATAATATTCCTGCACTGCTTGAAACCATTTATTTCGACGTTTGCCATCTTGGGGAACATTTAAAAACATTTTGTTAGGAGTTGTTTTTGTAGTATTCGTACATAATGGTACAAAAAAAGAACGATAACTTTTAAGGTTCGACATTTTCAATATAAATTTCAATATTTAACTATCACAACAGAATTAAATCAATCAAAACACTGTACTTATTATTTCTGTATCAACTGCAATGAGTGACAACTAACATTACGACGTCACACGCGCTCGGGTTTGTTCGGGAGCTGTCGGGACGTGTTTTCGGTACTAGATTCAAAAATTTATTTTTATTTTGAAATAGCTTTTAAATTATTGCGAAAAAACTAAAACAAAAAATAGTTTTGCTATAAAACTTATATATGATCTTTCCATTTATCACAACAAAAAAAAATAAATCACAAACCCAATTGTCTTTAAAACATGCGAATTCAATGTTTTATTTATGATAGCTGAACCCGGCAGACGTTATCCTGCCAGCCTATGGTTGTTAATAAATAAGTTGAATTTGGGAAAAAAAGCTTGTAAATTTATTAGAAACACCCCCCTTAGCAAACCGCAGCATCCCTCGTTGCAAGGTTTATAAATTACACAGGTTGCCTCATTAGAAAAAAAAAATGACGTCATACGAAGAATTTTGAAATTTAAATCAGTCTGAAGATATATACAAATTTCTTCTGAATACGACACGTAGCGCATGAGGCTACCTGAGTATTTTATAATCCTTGCCCTTGTTGTACCAATTATAACTGACTGTTAAGATATACATTTATAAATTACGTTTTGAGAAAATTGACTCTACCTGTAAAAATCACGGCACAATCATAACAATGAAGTATTGCCAGTTAACGGCTATTGTATTGACCGTTGAAAAAGCCGTTTTATTGCGGTCGCAGGTATGTTACTGACGTAAGAAAAAGATAAAAACAATCTTTGAAGTGACTTGTATATCGTGACAAAATTTGAGCTAAATCTATGCAGAACTTTTTGAGTTTTTGAAATCTACCCTAACCAATTTAATAATTTTATATATGTATATTAAGGATACATTATTATTCAGGGTTTATTTAAATCAAAGATTGTCAAAGGTGGCCAACCCGCAGAACACAAAAGACACACCTTGACAATTTTTTCGACTCTCGATATGCATCAGAGTTTTATAAAATGCATATATTTTATAATGACCAAAGTGGGGAAAACAAATATATTAAAATCTTTACAGTGTATCTAAATTTAGTATGGAAAATTTGAGATACATCTGCAAAAGTGGTCCACGGAGCTATAATGCATTTCGGAAGTGGCCCGCAATATCATTTGGGTTAACCTCCACTGATTTCAAGTATGCTAATTTTTCGATATCGTAAAAAAGAACATAGCTATTTAATTAAAGGGTCCAATTTATATCCAATTAATAGTTGTCCGTTTGATTATTTTAATCGGCCTTCTGAATTCTACTTTTATTTTTAACCATTAAACGTAAATAGGCAATCTTTTCTTCCGAAGATAAATTAGTTGAACTTTATTACAAAGTTTCTATCAAATCAGTAAAGCTGTCTTTAAATTGGAACCATAAGAGAAATCAGAATAAAATATTGGTACAACTATGTAGATTAGACTTATTTGTAACCTTTATACCGTTTTTTTGGGCAAAACACTAAGATGTACTTCAAAACAAAATTCCATCGAAATCAAAAAACCTGTTCTTGGATCATACGATAGAATACAGGTAGACAAATATTTATGTTCAATTTTATCGACCTTTGTTCAATAATGATCTCTATTATCACCGAAACCGGCTTAATTCCGAGCTGGTGTGAAATTACATGGAATTTTTACCTGGTCTCCACAGGTGGTATGAGATAACATTATAAATGCTTGAAGGCCAAAATGTGAGAAAAAGATTGGTTCAAAGGCGTCACTAATGGATTTGGAAACAGGTGTTAATGTATTTAAAATTGACAACAAATAATAAATACCTCAAACCGGTTCAGATTCCTTAAACGATATATTTATATCTACCATTGTCTCATTTTGGCCTTCAAGCATTTATTATGTTATTTCATATCAACAGTTGAAAGTACGAATGCTTGCATTCCATACTTGCTAACAATTGAAACTAGTTTCGGACTTTACGTGTGGAATTCATACTGACAAAAGCCATAACAAAAATGAAAAGTACTTCATTTTTAATTATATCTCTTATTTAACCAATTTAATGTAATTATAATAAAATCAAATTTATATTTTGCCTACATGTTTAGATTTAAATCTTCATAAGCTGTTAAGATAAAATCAGTTCATTTCAATTCGATTATTCTTATATTTGTGAATGCACTTTTAAGTTAATTATCATTCAATTATCGAAGTGACATATCAACAAAATGAAGGATATAACCGATATAACTTTTATAAGTATATATTTATTTATATTTTTCGTATATACCTATACAATTTAATAGTAATTTTAATCTAATATAATCAGTGGCGTAGCTAGGTAACCAAGGGCCCTGGGACAAATTAAAAAATGGGGCCCCACTCCTATGTAAACTGATTAGGTTTTATCCAATAAAAATATGAAATATACAAATACTTTAAAAATGCTAAGCTACTTAAGCTCTTTTTTGTGCACTGCAGGGCAGGTAGTAAAAATATTAAACAGTACCAACATAAATTACAATTAATACTTGGTCTACTTGGTGTAGGTTTGGCCAATAAAACGAAATATAGTCTAGGATCCCACTGCAGAAAAGTGTAGTGATCGAGTTTATGCTAAGAACCTAATTTTTACGCATATTTATCATCAGAAGAATAAATATCTACTAGGTTGCCTATCAAAATGTGGCCGCTAGTATTTTTAATTAAATTATTTGTATTGATTTTTCGCAAAAATTTAATTGATTTGTTTTTAAAATAAAATATCGTCCACTTCACGGCAATATATATAAAAACTTTGAAACGTCAGGGTTGCCGTTGCGCACTTGACCGCCCCTCTTCGCAGCCAGGTGTAAACAGGTCTGATTTTGGGCCCTTTTTACGTTCATAACGTGCATTTATGATTTATATACCAAATTAAAGCAATTTTTTTCTCATTATTATGATATTCGGTTGCCTAATTAAATCTGGCCGCAAATAAGGGTTGCTGGCTAGAAAAAAATAAATAACTTCGCTTCAGATTGTATTAAAAAAAGTTTTAAGAGTACCACTAGAGACAAAAAATCAATAATTAAAATGGAATGAAATATTTTTGGACATCTGTTGGTAATTGCTATTAATCAAAAAGTTGATATTGGATACTGTCTGTCATTCCCTCTAGCACCTCTACCTTCTGCACTATTCCACTGCTCAGGCGACATGATGAAGACGAACAAGTCAACTCTAAGTAAACAATTGACAGCCAAAATTCCACCAGCTAATCCCGGACAAGTCGACATAGAAATCATTGATGGTTTCTATTATTTATATAAAATTGGATCTACTTTGCCACAAACATTTGGAAAAGTAGCAGAATCGATATTGATAAAACTTTGTTCAAAAAATACTCCGGAAGTACTTGAGTGGTTGAAAACACTAGCATCCAACGCATGCGCAATGCCTTAAAACGTCGTACAGCTTCCAATCGCTGTCCTCGTCTGACTGGTTAAATCTGGCTAGCTCTCTTTCACTGTTTTTTTAATATTTACCATCTTTAGCAGCCAGCAACCCTTATTTGCGGCCATATTTAATTAGGCAACCGTATATCATAATAATGAGAAAAAAATTAGCTTTAATTTGATATATAAATCATAGATGCACGTTATGAACGTAAAAAGGGCCAAAAATCATACCTGTTTACACCTGGCCGCGCAGAGGTGCGGTCAAGTGCGCAATGGTAACCCTGACTTTTCAAAGTCTTTATACATATTGCCGTGAAGTGGACGATATTTTATTTTAAAAACAAATCAATAAAATTTTTGCGAAAAATCAATTAAAAATAATTTAATTAAAAATACTAGCGGCCACATTTTGATAGGCAACCTAGTAGATATTTATTCTCCCGATGAAAACTATGCGTAAAAATTTGATTTTTAGCATAAAATCGATCACTACACTTTTCTGCAGTGGGGTCCTAGACTATAAGGACAATATACAATTTATAATAACGAGCAATGGGTCCAGAACCTATGGCCACTCTTTTGTTTTGAATTAACATATGTAATTACCATAGTTACCCATATTTTTACAAATTTTATTAACTTCATATAGTTAACTATGGGAAACATATATGTATTAAAAATATGGGTGGCCATGGGTTCTGGCTTTATTGCGCTATAATATAACCTGTGTATTGTACACTACTTCTTATATGAAAAATATTTAACTTTCTTTTTGTACAGTGCTTTTGTCCAAAAGAAAGTACCTGCATGAATCAATAAATCGACGTCGAACCAACAAAATAATGAATTAATTATTTAAGTAGTTTAGTGTATGTTATTAATTAATTTTGGTGAAAAGTTCTGAAGAAGACGTTCATTCCATGTGGGGGAGAGTGGTTTTGATTTGGATGTCGTTTAAAAGATGTGAAGTTTCCGAGCTTTGGTCAGGTCACAAGGGTTATCATCATCATCGGAATGAACAAGAGCTGGAGGGCGTGCACGACGTCCAAGGGGAGAACAAAAGCTCGTGTGGCGGTGACAGGTGCTTCTTATCTCAGGATATTCTATTACGAGATGAGCTACTTATTGTTATGAACACTATTATTCTGATCGGAATAGCGATGATAGTGTGATCGTTAACTGGCCGTTAACCGTCGGATAAAATCAATATTTATAATATTATCTCTCCGGTTTTCCACATTGGCCGGAGCTTTTTTTTCTCGCTAAAGCTCAAATTGCGTTGCGTAATTAATAACTCGGTTTTAATTGAACCGAAGCAGAAAATATGTATACGGCGACGAAAACGTTAAAGGGTTTCAAACTTTTCGAGCAAAACTATACTCTCATCTTTCGGTGGCACCCCTCGATATGATGTGATATCGTTTGATATGGTGTGTGGGAAACCCTTAATCATCTGACACATATGCGACACCGAATATTGCGATACCGATGTGGTACTTCACGTAGTTTTCACGTATCGTAAATATTACGATAAAACGATATCATCGTAACGAACATCAAGGATCAAACTCATATTTTCAGTGAAGCGACCAATCATTTTCCATCCCCTTTATGAGACATTTTCATGCGGAAATATGAGAGTGCTGTGTTTTTTTTCCTAATTGAAAATTAAAGCTGGCTGTGATCAAATGTTTTATTAGCAGGCTATGGTTACATAACCTTAACAGTTATATATGTATATTTTTTAATTAGGAATTAAAATTTGATCATCTTTTTTAAAAGCTTTTCAAGCATTGTTAAAGCTTGTTTATGAGTTGACTATATTAATCTTCTTCTACATAGAGAAGAAAAATAGCTAATGGTTCGTTCAATTGTATATATCCCTCCCCCTCACTCTTGTCCAAACTTTGGAAGACCAATTTCTTAAAAGCAAATCAGATGTTTATATTCCAAATGTCCTCTTCCCCTATTTCCTACTATGCCTCATTTTTAGAAGCTTCTTCTCCCTATCTCATGGCATATGTCTTATGTCTTTTATGAATGGTCCCTTACTCCTTCAAAGCCACCTATTAAGTATGATAGTAAATCAATTTATTCTTTTACTAAAAAAACTGTTGCCTTAATAGTATAAATAAAAAGGTTCCTTGAATAGTATCCGAATAAATTCTTGTAGATGTCCACATTTTGGAAGATTAATCTCTTAAAACAAATCGGATGTTTATATTCCAAATGCCCTCTTCCCCTATTTCCCACTATGCCTCATTTTTGGAAGTTAAAAGCTTTTCAAGCATTGTTAAAGTTTATAAGTTGACTTTATTAATCTTCTTCCATGTAAAGAAGAAAGATAGTTAATGATTCATTTTAATTTATATATCCTCTCCCTCACTCTTGTAGATGTCCAAATTTTGGAAGACTAATCTCTTAAAAACAAATCGAAAATTTATAATCCAAATGCCTTCTTCCCCTATTTCCCACTATGCCTCATTTTTGGAAGCTTCTTCTTCAAATCTCATGACCTATGTCTTTCATGAATGGCCCCTAACTTTTTCAAAGCCTCCTACTAAGATGATAGTAAATCTATGTATTCTTTTACTAAAAAAATCTGTTGTCTTAACAGTATAAATAAAAAGTTTCCTAGAATATAATCAAAATAAATTTTTTGATCTTTATCTATTTCTATACAATACTATTTAATTGTTGGTAGTTATAAAACAGTTATTAAACAGTCTTAATCGGTAATACCAACCGAAAACTAACGATTTATTTTTCTCTATTTTTGAAAATACTTAAGACAATAGTTTTTTAAGTAACAGAGTAGGTACATTGATTTACTATTACCTTAGTAGAAGGCTATGAAGGAGTTAGGGACCATTCATAAAAACATATGCCATGAGATGAGGAGAAGAAGCTTCTAAAAATGAGGTTTAGTGGGAAATAGGGGAAGAGGACATTAGGAATGTAAGCATTCGAGGGGGGGGAGGAATATATAAATTTGAACGAATCATTTACTATTTTGTATCATACAAGCGAAGTTGCTAGTACAAACTAAAAACAACTAAGTTCCTTATAGGCTCTAGTGTCTTTGGTAATCTGGTAAGCCGGGGCTTGAAATTATGTGGGTCCAAAGATTTGTCTAGAAATTTTAATATTTCCATTGCCATTTCGTAGTCAAAGGTTTGGAAAATCGTTAGATAGCCTTCTACTTACAGTTATATACGTACATTTTTTAAATTTTCCGGAGAAAAAACAAACTATCATGGGAAAATAAAATTTGATTTTCTTTTTTAAAAGCTTTTTAAGCATTGTTAAAGCCTATTTATAAGTAGGCTATATTAACTTTCTATTAGATAGAGAAGAAAAATAGTTAATAATTGGTTCAAATTTTATATATCTTTCCCCCCTCACTCTAGTAGATGTCAAAATTTTGGAAGACCACTCTCTTAAAAACAAATCGAATATTTATAACCAAACTATGGCTCATTTTTGGAAGCTTCGTCTCCTAATCTCATGACCTATGTCTTTCATGAATGGCCCCTAACTTTTTCAAAGCCTCCTACTAAGATGATAGTAAATCAATATACTCTTTTGCTAAAAAAACTATTGTCTTAACAGTATTAATACAAAAGTTCCTAGAATAGTATCTGAATAAATTTTTTGATCTTTATCTATATCTATACAATTTTATTTAATTGTTGGTTGTTAAACGTGAAAGTCTTAATCGATAATCCCAACCGAAAACTTACGATTTATTTTTCTCTATTTTTGGAAATACTTAAGTCAAAATTTTGTATCACACTGGCGAAGTTGCTAGTAAAAACTAATAACAACTAAGTTTCTTATAGGCTCTAGTGTTTTTGGTGATCTGGTAAACTGGTAAATCTGGTAAAAAAAAAATACGGTTTCCTTTGCATCCCGTAATCAAAGGTTTGAAAAATATTTTTGCTGATGCCTTACAATATTTGAGGTCTTTTACAGCTATAGAGTTAATAAAAATCCATAAACTGAGAAAAATTTAATCTTTTTTTTTTTTTGAAAAGATCATAGTATGCTTTAGTATTAATATATGCTGTATTTACCCCATATACAACCCTCAAACTAATAAAGAGATCATTTGCCATTTTTTCTTCATTATAATCAATTCAAGTAAGCTATGATTTCCTAAAACAAATAAAGTTTGAAACACCCCCTAACTAAAAAAAAAATCACATATGAATTTAAAAGAGCCATAAAAAGTACAAACGATCAAATCCAGTCATTTGGTGGAAAATATTAGCTGAAAGCGGATATCAAATAACGATCATCGTTTTTTTTAATGATAATTACTCCCGTAGGGGTTGTTTCTGATTTTTGAATATATATTACATTCATTCATTTAAAAATGCACTGCACCGACCGTAAAAATGAAAAATGTACAATCATTATATCATATAATTGAGCCAAGTGCGTTTTTCACCCCCATGCCACCCTCGTTTAGTATTATTTGTACACGTCTATATATGTAATACAAATAATTGTAACTACATGTAGATATTATTTGTATATAGCCAAATAATTGATGATTATCATAAATTTTTATTGTTGCACAAAAATTGAATTTGAGTTTAATTTTGTGCATGTAGTTAGGGGTAGGCAAGTAATTGATGTGTGGGTAATTTATATTTTGGGTAATTAATTGACTTAATTGTTTAAGTGAAGCTTAGACACTTCTGTACGCTTCCGGAAATTGGGTTACGTTGATGGATTTAAGTTGGTAATTTCATCTATAAAATTAAATCTTTTGAAGTAAAACATATTATAAATATCATTGATATAATTAATGATTTGGAACAGTCAAAAATTGGTTCTAGAACTTTTATCGTAGACGGCTTTTCTTTTGAGTGTATAAATTCGCGAATTGTCTACGTTCATACAAAAAAACGATGCGTTCAATGCGATACGAAAAAAAACAAAATGAGCATCGGAAAAATGGTGGATATGATTTTGATGGTGTGTGACGTTTGCATTTTTCGTTGATGAATTTTCGTGATTTTTTTTCGATTTAAGATGTAATTTAACGTTTACGTGAAAATTTAATTAGGTTAGATACTTTTTAAATAGTTTTCTCGGTTGGAATCGGTGAAAATTTGGGTTTTTTGACCAAATTAAAAATACGTATTTTGTGCGTAGTAATAGGTGTAATGTAAATGGCATAGGAAGTAGTGCTTGATTAAAGAGGCTTCGTTTTGAAAGTTTCCGGTTTTTTTTTTGGTGAATTATTGAATTTTTACAAAGTTTGAAAGTGAAGTGAATTAAATATGGATCGATTAAACTTTAAAGGAGGAGAGGCTGGCGAAAATTTTTGCGGCATATGAAAAGAATAAAGGTTAGATTTTTCAATTGTATCTTTTGCACATGTAAAATCAAAAGTAAACGGAAGTGCAAGGAAATGCAATTTCTTAAAGCATTTTTGGTCTTTTTTTCCATTTAATTCTTTATTACCGTACAATTTTTACAAGTTCCAGCAGTTATTCATAGGAACTTTTCTTCTACCCATTTAATTTCTGCATATACCGACCATATGTATCATATATGCAAATACCAAATGAACATGCATTAAATGACTCGTTTATTTTGGAAATGGCGTAAGTCCATTTCAAGGACAGTCTATATGAGGATTCTTCTTCTTCTTCTTGTAACTAGAACAAAGTAAGTTAATTATTTAATTGCAAAGTTTTTAGAAATAACTGATTTCATTTTAGTTGTTAACAAAAACGCCAATTCCCTCTTCCTTAGTATCTTATTTAGTTCCTGTGGTTAAAATGATAACACTATAGGGATTGTTTTTGAAATGGACTTAACTCACTTTCAAAATAAACGGTTCATATGTTTCCTTTCCGGCGTTCCCTTTACTTTTGAACTGATATTCCAAAAGGATATTATGGGAAATTTGGAGGCTTATTTGGGAATACTACGATTTTTCCGGTGCCACGATTTAACGATGGACTTATAGATCTCGATGAAATAAAACGAAAATGAAGAATAAAATGTTTCGATTGATCGCATAAGTTAAAAAATATCGATATTTAAAGATTGAAAATTTATTATTTTTCTCTCTTTTTTAGAAAGATTTCTCAGGATTTTTGTGAAAAAAAGAAGGTACATGTTGACAACCGTAGCTCCACCAATTGTTTTGGTACTTATAAAATTATGAACATGTGGTCCAGGGGCGAAGCCCCTCAAAAAATAACGGAGAAAATTGAGATGTTTATTTAATTATGACCAGGCTTACTTGTGAATTTAACTTAAGCCAAAATCGAAAATGCAATTTTCCCAGATATGGCTTTCTCATGTCCTTCACTCTTACTGGGATTTTGCCCCTGGACCCTTTGTGTATAATTTTTTGCATTTATACCTTGTTTTTTAAGCGAAAATTTTTGAGCATCGATATTTCGTAAGTTAAGCAAGATATCGAAAAATTTTCTTTTTGACTTTCGTTTGATTTCATCGAGATCTATAAGAATTCATCGTTATATCGTAGCGCCGGAAGAATAGTAGTCTTGCAGCTTATTTATTAAGAGATGTTGACCCAATTTCTGTATAAATATTTGTTTTATAATGCCCTTATTTCAAATGTACTATTGTTACGTTTTAGGGTTACCAATTTTAAATTATAGAAAATCCAAAGAACGTATAACTAAATTCGGAGAGTTGTATTTAATAAAAAACAGCCTTAAACATTTAGCAAGTAATCTAAATTGTCATTTAGAATTCACAAGCTTTACTGCTTCATTCTATATTCAAAAAATAATAAAAAAATATTTTTTTGACTATAAAATCAATTGTTATCGCTTGATAACAGTGAAAAATTTTGCTTTTTATTAACATTGAAAAATGTGGAAAATCGTTTTTGTAAACTGGAGTCAAGAAAAAATTACATTTTTCTGGAGTCTCCGGACTAAAACTGGACAGTTGGTAACCTTATTACGTTTCTACGGTTATTTTACTTGATGGGTTCGTTAGGATTTGTTTTCGGGTAAAAACCAAACACCGTTTATTTTAAAACACACGTTTATTATTACAATTATTTATTTATTTTAACGATTGTAACTGTTAAACTTATTCGTTACTGATAACGTTTCGTAATTGATACTTGTAACTTACTGGCGATAGCTGATCGCATTATTTATTTATCCATTTGAAGTTTTTGGAAAATTTGAAACTGTTCCAAACACTTTTCGTAGTTTTGAATATTTTCTACCTCTTTCTACCTCACATAATAATCGTACAGACTGTTCTGGTGTTTCGGAACATCTTCCGTCTCTCTTCAATCTAATTGTTAAAAGATTCGAAAGTTTTAACAATTAGAAATTTTGAAAACTTATCCATCTGTATATCCTTCTTTAACTTAACAATGGTTGTATTGATTTTGATGAAATTTTGTATTTAAGAAGAATTTATAGTTCTGCTAACTATAGGGTATAAATATCAAACATGGAAGAAAACTAAGGGATGAATTTTATATTTATAACAAAGGGATCAAAAATTTTATTCTCCATACATAATTATGCAAGATATTAATGGGTAGGTCTAACTTACTGACGATAGCCGATCGCATTATTTATTTACCCATTTGAAGCTTTTGGAAGGTCTGAAACTGTTCTAGACAATTTTCGTAGTTTCGAATGTGCTCTATCTCTTTCTACCTCAAACAAGAATCGTATGGAGAGTATTCTGGAACATCTTTCGTCTCTCTTCTATCTAATTGTTATAACATTCGAAAGTTTTAAGATCGCAACACTATTTTGAAAACTTATCCGCCTGTATATCCTACTTTAACTCAACAAATGGTTGCATTGATTTTGCTGAAATTTTGTATTCAAGGAGAATTCATAGCTCCGCTAACTATAAGGGTGTAAATATCAATTATGGAAGAAAACTAAGGGATGAATTCTGTATTTATAACAAAGGGATCAACAATTTTATTTTCCATATAATTATGCAAGATATTAATGGATAGGTCTTTGAAAATTAATATAAAAAATCAATTTTTTGAAACAGCTGATGCAAGATATTAATGGATAGGTCTTTGAAAAGTAATATAAAAAACAAATTTTTTGAACTAACTGATTTTGTTAATATAGAGAAAATTGCGACACTCCTGAACCTTTTTTTTGGCATTTTTAACGCTTTATAAAAAAAGGGCTACATTACGTTTTATTCAAAGTCCTGTCATCGATAGTAACTAGTTTTTCCTATCTTTCATGGGGTATAGGGGTTCCTATAAAAAATAAAACATCCTCATCTTTCGAGGTGATTCAAGAATCGATCCAATTTTTAGTGTCTTCCTAAGATCTGCAGTTCTACTTAGTCGGGCCATGGGTCATGGACCAAAATATGTAGTAATCGGAAGGACAATATCCTGTGAATAAAAATATATTCCATTAACGTGCCTCCAAAATTTCCTTACCAATATTGGCGGCTTATGGTCGAGCGTTATCGTGCTGAAAGATGGTCTTGTCTTTTGGTTATTTGGGAGAATTTGAGCTTCAATTTTTGGCTCAATTGCATAGGTTATCGCTTTTGACATTCCCCAGTAATAGTTTTATTAGGTAGGTTTTATTGGTAACTTATAATAGATTACTCCGATCTGGTCTCACCAAATGCACAGTAATAACATTTTGGTATGAATATTTAATTTTTGACCGTTGAAGTTGAAGTTGATGCTTATCCAACGATTTTCTCTTCTTTGGATTGCCAAATTGGAACCTCTTTTCGTCCCCTGTTTCGATTCTAAGCAAAAGTTTCATCCGTTTTTGCTTTTGTAGTATTTGTTTACATGTGAAAATAGGCCATCCAGTTCTTTTGGCTTGACTCCATGTAGAATCCGGTTTCCTTGTTTTTGCACTATTTTCTATCTTCAGGTAGTTTGAAAACCACTTGTTGTTTTATTTCCATGGCTTCTGTGACCTTCTCATGAATTTTGATCTAATAACTAAGCGTATTCGAACTTAACTGGTCTTCCTGATTTACGTTCTTTGTCATTGATATCAAATTTACCACTTTTAAAACACCAGAATCGAAATTTAGATGCTTTTATTGACGAAGCATGTTTCCCTTATATTTGACCCAGTAATCGATGGAAATTAGCTGCAAATTGCATTTTCTGGACACAAAGAAAGTATGTTGTGTTAATACGCCAGAAAAAGATAACCCTTTGACTTGCAAATAGTTAAAAGATAGTCCCTAACAATTTAATATTAGTTGCGACATTTTTTTCTAATCTTTTCAAACCTATTTGTACACGTATTAGCAACGAAGTCGTGGGTAAATCAGGCTTGAAATTATAAATAGAATAAATTGTTGAAAAACCAATTAGTATACTTTGAAATTAAACTTAATTGGATCTCGAAGAACAGGTGGGTAGTTGAATTTCATTCGATAAACACGCTTTGTTGTTGTTTTGGATCAATCTTTAAAGATTGTTTTCGAAAATCTTGAAACAAAAGTAAATAGAATTTAGGGTGGGTTTTGTAGAGGATAAGGGGTTGTAATTTTTTTTTTTTAGTTGGAATTCATCTTTTAAGGGGATATCTAAGTTTTAAAGTATGTACCTACCATAGTTTTATATAGAGAAATCAACGGCAAATTATTTTTACTATAAAAGTAGCAAACTTAAATGTTTCATTTTTCTTCGAAAGACTCATTGAAATTTATTTTATTTCTTTTTTCATAATTTCAATTAAAGGAAAAGATGTAAGACAAAGTTTTGTTAAGAAAACCAAACTTATCGTCTATTTCTTCAATAAAGCAATTCAAACCTTATTTAAATGAGACCGCAGGCTATAATTATTGGAGCCAGATCAAGTAAGCCTTGTTTTTCTTGCATGCCCCAAGAACAAGACAGGAAAAACAAACATTTCAACGAAAAAAAAAATAAAAAAAGGAAGATAAAAGCGTTGGCTTTGCTTAAAGCACCTCTATCCACAACCGTCATATGTTTCCATGACTTGCTTGACTATAATATCGCTAAGAGAAAAACGCACTTGCAAATCATTAGAGAGGGTGCTAAAGCACGCTGTAAAACGCTGCTGGCATGATAAGGGTGCTGGGGCGATGGGGTGGTGGTTGTGCCTGAAATGATCGTCATCATTTCGAGAGTTAATGATGAACGTAGACACAGGTGTTTTCTACATGCTTTAATGCACGTCAAGTGATTTTCCCGGTGTCTTAAACGACTGCTTTTTAGATAATGGAAACAGTCGTAACCTCTACGAAACATGGCGGTATCAAGTGATTGGACGCCGATCTCTTGTACTCGTGCTATTAAGACAAGGTGTAATTTTTTCCATAAAAAATCACACGTTTCAAATTGATCACAGTATGCTTTGATATGAAGATTTTACTGAGTGAATAAAAAATGCAGTCTGTAACAGATCGGTATTAAGTTGGCCGGTTATCTATATACATATTAATAAAATTGGAGTGTCTGTAAAAATTAAATAACCGCTTTTTACTACATGCATATATGAGTATATGGGTGATTTTTAGATAACTGTGATTTTTAAAACTCAAAATTTAAAAAAATGAAAAATGCTCTAAAACTTGTGTTCTGGGTACTATTGGTCTTTTATTGTGCTAAGAATTAAGCCTGGAACGTAGTTCTACTACAACTTCAATAGACATATTAGACATATTATTTATTATTTTTACCATGGTACTGACATTTGAATGTGTAATTAATCTAATCTACTATCCGGCACACAATTTAAATGATTATCCAAATAATTCCGATTTCACACGTAAAAATGAATAAATATTCAGTATAATTAACCTAAACATTATATTATTACGCGTAAACTTCAGTACCACGGTACTGACATGTAATTTAGTGACTTACCTTTTTAAAAACAAAACAACTTATTTCTGTCATAACGTAGGGACTAAAGTAAACACACAACTACGAAAAGTACACAAATAGTCCTTCTGTAAAATACCACCAGAGCGAGCGAACGAAATCGAATAAAAGATGGCACTTAGGCGGCAAATATTTTGAATTTAAAAATTGAATAACATTTCAGGACATATATCAATGACTATTATTTCTTTCTACCAATCAATATTGGGGTATAATTGCAGCATAAATCGATGAAATATACAATAGATTTTAGTTATGAAAACTCAAATTAAGATTATAAGACGAGTCTTTATAGAAATTTATACATTTAGTTTGAAAAACAAAAATCAGACATGCCACGGTACTGACATTTTGGGTATATTTCTGTAACTTATTTATAGGTTTATGAAGTCTTATGCTTTAATATACAATGTCGAAGGTAAAATACTATCAAATTTATTATATTTATAGTTTTCTGATCGAAAAAAATCATGTTGAGTCATAAATAAAGTACTAGACATAAACAATCACAGCTATCTGAGAATCACCCATATACGGTATACACACCAAAATAACATTTTTTTAAATTTTTGTCTGTCTGTCTGTTCCGGCTAATCTCTGAAATGGCTGGACCGATTTTGACAGGACTTTTATTGGAAGGTAGCTGAAGTAATAAGGAGTAACTTAGGCTACTTTTATTTTAGATATAAACAATCTTATTTTAGCAAAATAAAGTATTGTTGCGATTTGTGTATGTGTAAGAATATATTTTTGAATGTGCGAATATATGTATGTATGTGTGCATTATGTATGTATGTTTATGTTTGTATACTCCAAAATGTGTAATATTTCAATGAACTGGTTCTAAGCACAGGTGCAAATGCACCTCTTTAGAATTTTTATACCAGGAAATAAATAAATAAAAAATAAAAAATTGAACAATCAACAATCGAAATTTTTAATTTAATAAGTGTAATTAATAAATAAATAATTCATTAATAATAAGATTTTGTTACATCATTTTAATAACAGCATTTTAAATAACGACATTTCACTTTCACTTAATTAGTATGAAAGTTTATGTAGTAAGTACTTATACCAAATACCAAAGGGGAGGTTTTTAATTTTTGTTTGTTTTTCAACAATCAAACTATTTAAAATCATTTTTTTATGAACCAATGATTGTAACCTGGAGCAATTATATATTGTGCTGAAAAGCATTAAGGGAGCAATTTTTTATCATATATTTCATTATCAATTAAAATATACAATCTTCCAAACTAACTTTTCTTCGGTATTATAATAACTTGAAAACCAATTATTGTTATTGATAATAAATAAAATATTCGAATTAATTCCACGCTTTCTCTCTATTTCCAACAATTTTGTATGTACAACATCCAAGACGAAGTCGCGGGGATCAGCCAGTTTTTCTATATATCTCTTTTGTTGAAAACGTAAATTGAATCGAAACATTAAACATACATTTTAATCAAACACATCTTGTTTATCCATTTGCATAAATTTACGCTGATTCACTATCTCCTAATTGAAACTGTAATACAATTAACTTCCGGTTGCCCTCTTCGATTCGCGTCCTCGTGCGCGCATATGAAAACGTTTGTTCGTTGTAGAAGATATTAATAACGAGGACATAATTAAATTATTATCAATATTACAATTTAAGGCTGTAATTACAAATTTGCTGAGCGCCACGCGAGATACGAGACTGGTAGGGGGATGAAAACGGTGAGGGATGAAAGTGACTTTCTGTTGGATGTTAATAGTATTCCATAGGTATATAGGATGACATCTTCAATTGCACGGTTTGAATAAAATCGCAAGAGTTTAACGCCCTTTGTGTGTACGATGTTCATGTGCGATATTACAATTAGTGTAATTAAGGTTTTTTGGCGGTGGAGTACAATAGCATGTTGGCTTCTTTAAACTGGTGTAATTTAATTACGATGGAAATTCGCTTGCTTGGAAAGTCTTTGACAATAAGAGTTGCTCAAATTGTGTCTAGGACTTGGAGCTAAGACAATGTAGTGTATATGAAACAAAAGACGTCTGTCTAGTAGAATGTTGTTTACATTTTTTGCTAAGCAACTACTTTAAAACAAAGCACTGACATGTTTTGTATTAAAGGTTTTTTTTAAACTGTTGGTTTAATATTATTTATTTTTTAGTAGGATAGTGGACTTACAGAATGTAAATCCATATACTAAATATTAATTTAGCTACGTTTCGGTCCTTTATTTGACCTTCATCAGGCTTCTAAAAAATCATATTAATACAAACATATGTTTATAGAACTTTTCAGTTTAATATTTCGGTAGTGTTCTTCTATCGTTGGCTACGATTATATTACCTATTGTCGATTTTTTCCAATTAAAATATTTTAAAATCTTACAGTTTTCATGACCAACTAGATGAGGTTATTGAGAAGAATTTGTTAATGGAAACTAGGACTGGGAAGTTGAATAAAAAAATATATTTTTTTCAGATTTTTTTGGATCAATTTAATTTATTGTTTTTCAATTCCGCTACGTTTCGTCGCGAATTGTGGTTTTCTTAGGCATCTAATACATAAAAATACTATAAACATGCATAAACATTAGACTAATTCAAAAAAAATGATTAATTTTTTTTTCATAATTATATCGAAAATATTGTTGGGAATGACAAAAAAAAGTCCTGTGAAAGTTTAAGCTCTTAATATTAATATTAAAGGGAGCCGCATCGCAAATTTCGATTTTCCATCTAACATGGGAACAATATTCTCTTGCACTTTGGAATTTTATAGCTCACGTTGGTGACAATATTTCGGAATGACCAAGATATATTCTTGTAGAAAATTGAACGATCTACAAAAAAGGTCGATTACAAGTTTTTGATAAATTTATTCCTTGATAAATTATTCGAGGTCAAAGTTGAACTAAAGAGAAATTTTAATATTTTTTCAATTTTTCGACGAAACCCTCAATTTTATGAGAAAATTTTATAGGATATTTTTTGTAGAGCACTTTTTTTCCTATAACTTATACCTTTTAAAGTTTTTGATATTTTACACAGGTCCTAAGTTATTTAATAAAAAAAAAAGTTTTAGTTAATAAACATTAGAGCCAATCAGCCCACCTGTGGATGGTCACAGGTTACTTTCATTAGTATTACGAATTCTTAATAGTAACGATAGTAACCTGTAACCATCCACAGGTGGGGTAATTGTCTCTAATGTACATTTCCTTTATTATGTGAACTTTTGTTGCAATTATGAAAGAATTGCAACAATGATGAATAGCAATTATGAAAGAATTGCCATTTGTGTTAATTTAAATTTTAGTTATTTTTTCTAGGTATAAATTGTATTTTGTATTATCTTTTATATGTTTATGTGTGTTTATAATATTCTTATGTGTTAAATGTTTGAGGATGTCACAATAAATGACAATAATCACAATAAATAAATCACAATAAATGTGGATTGTATATCGTAACAAAATTGGAGCTAAATCGATTCAGAACTTTTTGACTTTTTGGAATCTATAGAAACCAACATAACAAATTTATATAGGTTGATAAAAGATAGATTATTTATTGTTTATTTAAATCAGAGGTTGTCAAAGGTGGCCAACCCGCGGACCACAAAAGGCACACCATGACAATTATTTCAACCCGCGAGATGCATCAGACTTTTATAAAATGTATACATTTTATAATGGCCAAAGTGATAAATATCTAAATATTAAAAATGTTTACAGTGTATCTAAATTTAGTATGGAGAATTTGAGATATATCTTCAAAAATGGTCCACGGAGTTATAATGCATTTCGGAAGTGGCCCGCAATATCATTTGGGTTGACCTCCACTGATTTCAAGTATACTGATTTTTCGATATCTTATAAAAGAACATAGATATTTAATTAAAGGGTCCAATTTATATCCAATTAATGGGTGTCCTTTTATTTATTTTAATCGGTCTTCTGAATGCTACATTTATTATTAATAATTAAACGTAAGTAGGCAACCTTTTCTTCCGAAGAAAAATTAGTGGAACTTGATTACAAAGTTTCTATCAAATCAGTAAAGCTGTCTTTAAATTGGAACCATAAGTGAAATCAGAGTAAAATATTGGTACAACTATGTAGATTGGACATGTTTGTGACCTTTATACTGTTTTTTTGGCGAAACACTAAGATGTATCTGAAAACAAAATATTATCGAAATCCATAAACCTGTTCTTGAATCGTACGATAGAATACAGGTAGACAAATATTTATGTTCAATTTTATCGACCTTTGTTCAATAATGATCTCTATTATGACCGAAACCGGCTTAGTTCCGAGCTGGTGTGAAATTTCATGGAATTTTTACCTGGTCTCCACAGGTGGTATGAGATAACATTATAAATGCTTGAAGGCCAAAATGTGAGAAAAAGATTGGTTCAAAGGCGTCATTAATGGATTTGGAAACAGGTGTTAATGTGATTATAATTGACAACAAATAATAAATACCTGAAACTGGTTCCAAATTCCAGAACGATATATTTAAATCTGCCATTCTCTCATTTTGGCCTTCAAGCTTTTACTATGTTATTTCATATCAACAGTTGAAAGTACGAATGCTTGCATTCCATACTAGCTAACAATTGAAACTGGTTTCGCACTTAACGTGTGGAATCCATACTAACAAAAGCCATAATAAAAATGAAAAGTACTTCATTTTTAATTTTATCTCTAATTTAACCAATTTTATGTAATTATAATAAAATCAAATCTACATTTTGCCTACGGTTTAAATTTAAATCTTCATAAGCTGTTAAGATAACCTCAGTTCATTTCAATGCAGTTTTAAGTTAATTATCATTCAATTATCGAAGTGATCATATCAACAAAATGAAGGATATAACTTTTATATAGGAATTTATTTGTATTTTTCGTATATATACAATTTAATAATATTTTTAATGTCCTTACAAACAAACCAAATTTCAAATTTTATTTCATGGTTTCATTAAATTCTTTTGTGTATGGTAATAATATTAAATACATTTAAAAAATAAAGCATTTTACAAATTGCCTGCGTTACAATTGATATGTACTTGAGTATATTATATGGCAATATTTTTTTTATAAAATATCAGAGGACCCGGTGAACTTTGTATCACCTACAATTGAATTGCGAAAATTAATGGATATCGGTAATATTGCTACATTTCTAATTATTAAATTACTAACACTAACAATACTAATTAACAATTAAATCAATATACATTGTATTTTACTTATTTAGATTTTCACCTATATAAACATTAAACATGTTAATACTCATATGCATACAAAAAATCCTTAAATTCTCACCTATTTATTAGTTTAAAGTCATACATAGATATTTCTAATCATATTTTTGTTTTTGTATATTTGTGTCCCTCGAAATTGTATTAATTCTTTTGGCCAATTCGATCTTAAGATCGCTATTATTTAGGGACTGGAAGCTTATGGGGAATATTCCTGTTTTTTCCAGTACTTTCTTAAACATAATATTTGTTTTATGCGCCAAATGACGTCATTTGAAACCAACTATTATATTTTTGAATATAGCCCAAGAAATTTTTAGAATCATTACCTATCCCATAAACTAAGGAGGATAATGGATCTGGTGGTAGGACTCACGGGCTGTTAACTCTCAAAAACGAGACAAGGATAGCCAAACTGGGTAGGATAATTGTGGAATAGCTGTATAGAGTGTTTGCTGCAGGTAGAAAGAAATAGAAATTCAGAAATTCTATCTCTTTCTACCTGCAGCAAATACTCTATACAGCTATTCCACAATTATCCTATCAAGTTGGGCTATTCTTAGAGTTAACAGCCCATGGTAGGACCAATTGTGGTATATGGTCTATGTTCTATGCTGTCCTACATAGGCTTTTTTATGAGTTTTTAAGGGAATCCAGATCGGAAACTTAGCCGATTTCTCATCAAAATTTATAATAAATATTAGATATTGTATATACAATATATAGAATATATTGCGGTCCAATTTATGTAGTATAATTTAATATAATAATATATAAAAATCATACCATGAACATAAATTTGAACAGAAGTTCAAACAAAAATATTCGTGACGTATTGCCCAGATACGTATTGCGATTGCCAAGCAAACTTTCTCAGTGGTCATCAAATAGTTTGGATCACTATTTTCACATGATTTATCACAAAGACGGAGTGATTCAAACTACTTGATGACCACTGAGGAAGATTGCTTGGCAATCGAAATACATATCTGGGCAATACGTCACGAATATTTTTGTTTGAGCTTCTGTTCAAATTTATGTTTATGGTATGATTTTTATATATTATTATATTAAATTATACTACATAAATAGGACCGCAATATATTCTATATATTGTATACTCAGTATAATTGTTCAAAGCCAGCGAAAAAATCTTATTTTGAGATATTAGATAAGTTGGGTGGAAAACTTGAAAATTTTAAGAATGAAAAAATTAATCTTCATAAGAGACAATATTCTTCACTCAAAAAAAAATTTTATCGAAACCAAAATGTCTTGGACAAAATACATTTTTTTCTGGTCTCTTCGGATTATTTCTTCTTCAGAAGAACTCCATATTGATAAATCATACATCCTAAAACTTTAAAGTGTTTAATACATACTAATCGAAACGTTCCCGTTGAAATTGTGCAAGAAAATGGAAGTTTATGACGTCTACGGAAAAAAGTGAAACTTTACCGCCTAATCGCTTTTGTAATATCAGGAAAATATATGACAGAAATATCTAAATTTGAATTTGAAAATAAGGTTGTTTTTCTTTTATTGTATGCTGACTGGAGATTGACGGATCACGTTGCACAACGTGACATCGTACAATCCTCACTCCCTTTATCGTAAAAGGGATTCAATGATTAGTTCTAATAGAAAGAATATTCATTTTCCATTGTTTTTTTCTTTTTACATGGATTCCTATAGATTCCCATATGAATCCATGTGGATTCCCATATAAAATCATACCTTGGCAAAGAGTGCCTTGTGATTTTAAAACAAAAGAAAAAAGGAAAAACAATGTGATTAATCCATGAGATTGATTATTGAGAAAAATAAAAGAATTTTTTTCAAGTATGGCGCAAGTGTTTTCATGGAATTTGAAAAAAAAATTCTGTGAAAAAAAGCGCTTTTAACGTTGAAAAAAGCGTTTAGTTTTTAATATAAAAGCTCCAACATTTCCAGCATACATATTAATACCAACACTTGCATGATTTTAATGCCTTACATGTATGTGTGGTATATTAAAGCGTCCATGTCAAGTATTGCTACGAATAAATGCTTAAGGACTTTTATGTCGAGTGCATGAAAATACTTTTGAGCTTCACCCTTCATCCCTCCCAATACTGCACATATAAGTATAAAGCGTATATTCCAAACACATATACAGCAATTTTCTCGGCTGGCAACGATTGAAAAAAACGTATATTTTTTTTTTAATTTTCCTTCCTACCATTGCCTCAAATTAAACTTTAAAAACTCCCCCTCCCTCCGTTAAAGCCGGCTCTTTTTCAAATAAGTGTCGGGAGAAATATTTTTGTTTTTCTTTGTTGGTTTTATTGGCAAAAAAAAAACGGCAAACATAAAAAGATATTATGTTACCGTGGTTATTATGCAAAAATAACAAACAAAAAAAAAAACAATGTCGCACTTTATATATTTGCTAGTTGTGTATAAGGATAGGTATCACAGTATGCTAAGATGAAAGCATTTGAATATGTTAATTTTATAGTGTTTTCATCACTGGTAACTTTTTCTTTTTCTTTGTCTTGTTTAATGCGGCGGGGCGTGGGGAAAATTATATTTGAAGAAATCATATTTTATTGTTTGTTTTATGGAACTGTTTTACATGAATGGGAAAAAGGTTTCTTTTTCTGTGCCTTGGTTTTTTTTTCTCGTCTTTCTTTCGTTTATTTGAAAGATGTATTTATGAATGTTTATTCGCATAAATATCATAGAAGTTTTTTTATGGCTTTTTAAATGGGTTAGGCAAAGAATAACGGAAATTTACCAGGAAAATGAGAGTAAAGAAGTAAGTTTTTTATATATATGTATATTATAATATATGTATTTTATATATTTAGACTGATTTAAAAAAAATGATGATTTTTTTTTTCAAATTCAACCATTTTTCTGATACGACATCGAAACCACAAAGCAGGCTAGGTCATCAATATGGTCTAGGTCAGAGGTTCCAAACTGTACGAAAATGATCCACCGTTGAGTAGCCACACGTTTTTTGGGTACAGGTAACTTTAGTCCGGTATATCTAAGATATACCGGATCTAGAATAAAAATCTAGGAGGATTAGGACTAGGAGGATCGAGGAAAATCTAGAATAAAACTTTGCCAGATTGTACCGAATTGAAAGGAACTTGTACCTAATATTCTCTTTGATACCCCTGGAAACTCAAGGCACCCTTAATAGTTAGTCTAAATTACCTTATGGGAAATCCTTGTAAAACGTTAGAATCCTATAAATCGATTTAATTTGGAGATTAAACAAGTTCTGGCTTAACCAGAAAGTATGGTCAATAGATTAATTCAAAAAAAATGATGATTTTTTTTTCTTAATTATATCGAAAATATTGTTGGGAATGACAAAAAAAAATTCTGTGAAAGTTTAAGCTCTTAATATTAATATTAAGAAGTGCCGCATCGCAAATTTCGATTTTCCATTTAAATAACATGGGAACAATATTCTCTTGCACTTTGTAATTTTATAGCTCACGTTGGTGACAATATTTCGGAATGACCAAGGTATATTCTTGTAGAAAATTGAATGATCTACAAAAAAGGTCTCGGACAAGTTTTTTATATATTTATTCCTTCAAAAGTTAAATAAATTAGATTAGATAAATTTTAATATTTTTTCAATTTTTTGACGCAACCATCAATTTTATGAGAAAATTTTATAGGACATTTTTTGTAGCGCACTTTTTTTTTCTATAATTTATCTTTATAAAAGTTTTTGATATTTTTCACAGGTCTTAAGTTATTTGGATTAAACTGAAAATATTCGTAATTTTATTGTTTTAAATTAATAATAGTCCCTGAATTATTATATTTTTTACATAATTTTTTTTTTGTTATTACTAAGAACCATTAAAAAATATCAAAAACTTTTATTGAGATAAGTTATAGGAAAAAAAGTGCTCTACAAAAAATATCCTGTAAAATTTTCTCATAAAATTGATGGTTGCGTCAAAAAATTGAAAAAATATTAAAATTTCTCTTTAGTTCAACTTTGACCTCAAATAACTTTTGAAGAAATTAGTATATCAAAAACTTGTACAAGACCTTTTTTGTAGATCGTTCAATTTTCTACAAGAATATACCTTGGTCATTCCGAAACATTGCCACCAACGTGAGCTATAAAATTACAAAGTGCAAGAGAATATTGTTCCCATGTTATTTAAATGGAAAATCGAAATTTGCGATGTGGCACCTCTTAATATTAATATTAAGAGCTTAAACTTTCACAGGATTTTTTTTTGTCATTCCCAACAATATTTTCGATATAATTAAGAAAAAAAAAACATAATTTTTTTATTCATCAGTTTATAGGTTCCTTATAGGTGCCTTCTTCTTATATTAACTCTTAAAAGTTGGTTTTTGTTTCATTTTTTAATACAGGCATCTGAGATCCAAACCTATGAAATTAGAGTGCTTTTAAGTCGACTATACGGGGTTTAATTAAAAAAAACCAACATTAATTTCGAAACCAAAAATAATTTTAATCCAATTTCCAGCGTTTAATCAATTGATTTCCCGGGGTAAAACCAAATTTTCCGACCGCTTCTATGTATGTTTTTGTGCATAAATTGATTTGGTAAGAGTCGAATTAGCGCCCGGTAACATTCCATATATATATTTATATTATAAAGTCAATCCACTAACTATTTCGTTTGAGCGATGAGTTTTGTGCACAGTTTTCAACAAAAGTAATTAGTATCGGTTAATTAAAACATAAAACAAACATTACCCAACAACACAGCCCCTAACTAACACCCCACCCCCTGAACTTCCCCGCGTTTAGACATCCACATAGTTTCAAATGATGAAAATATCAAAAAGCTTTTAATTATTTTTTGTATTTTCCACTACCTGTTTCTCTCTATTTGCGTTGATGTTGGAAACTGTTATTATTAAAAACTTTTAATGGGCAAGCGAAAGAAAAACTTTTTCAATTTTCAACTTTAATTCTCGTATAGCTAACATAAAATGAGGAAAAAATGTCTTTATAGAAATCCAACTTACGCTTCTACTGTTTTTTTTCGTAATTATAGTTTCAATTGTTTTGGTTTGTAATAAACAATTGAAGCTATCCAAAGCTAGCTATTTACTTAATTGTTTAAATGAAAAACAAATTTTGCTTACCACTTTTTTTTGTTTAAACAAATGAACACATTGTAGCTTTTTAAGGGGATATGGGATATGACTCGTTTATTTTGAAAGTGATGTAAGTCCATTTCATAGACGGTCTATATGGTGATTCTTCTTCTTGTAACTAGAACAAAGTATGGTAATTATTTAACTGCTAAGTTTTCAGAAATTACTGATTTTGTGATTTCATTTTAGGTGTTAACAAAAACCCCAATTATTCCCTCCTCCTTAGTATCTTATGTTCCTATGGTTAAAATGATAATACTATAGGGACTGTTCTTTAAATGGACTTAACTCACTTTCAAAATAAACGGTTCATATAATGGGATATATTATAACATGTCAATTATTCACCCGTAGGTGGTTGATTGGGAAAAACCATGGTTTGCCAACCTTTTAAAAGCCAACGCTTCTGTGATAAGAAAAGAATTGATATCGCCCCTCTTTTTATTTCCTGATAATTATATCTACTAGTTTCTTAATAGAAAAGAAGGAAACCATTACCATTATCTGTTGTGATAGCTTTAACCGGTTTTCTTAGAAAGTTGCAGTTTCTACTACAGAGCAATATCGCCCCTTTGGGAACCACTAAGTAATATGATAAAGCCTTACTAGATTTTATTTGTCCACTGATTAATACTGTTTTTGCCATTTTAAAAACATTGTTGAAAATTGGATCATAGGTAGCAGTGGTCTTACCATTAGTACCCTTAGCTTGAACTGGATTTAATTTGTACCATCGAAAACATTATGGATACATCTTCGGGGATATTCATTAAAATAGGCCATTCACGCTCCGACTTTCAGTCCAACTAGTCGGACTAGTAGTTGGATCGCCTAAATGATCCGCTAGACATCTAACTTTCAATAATACAATTTACGGTCCGACTTTAGATCCAACTTCGAAAGTCGGACCACAAGTTGGACTCCAAGTCGGAACGTGAATGGCTTGCTTAACTTCGTGAGACAATTTTATATATTCATTGATCCATCCTCCTCCATGGTAATATTTCGTGAGGTTTTGCTTGACAACCCCCCTTCCACCCTCCCCCTAAATGTCTTATGTAATTAATGGATGACCCCTTATTTTCTTTATTTTTTTATAAATATTACATTTAGCAGCTTAATAATACTTATCTCACAACAATTTCATTGCTAAACAACAATTATGGCTTTGGTATGCCTAGTCGAGCACTTATACTGGACCCACTGGACCCACTGGTTCCTGTGCTCTTCTGGGTACCCAGGTTTTTCAACCTCTATCGGAAACTTAAACTAATAGAATCATACATACTTGTGGTGCTAAATTTAAAATTTAAGGCTACAATTTAGTCCATTAAAAGTTAAAAATTTAAAGGAAAAATAATCAAGATACCAAATGGATTACCTTGGGAATCCAAAGGCATCTCTTCAACAACCACAAGCCCGTGTAAATCATTGTAATTGTTTTATCGTTTGTTTTATAACAAATGACTACCCTAGTATTTTTGTTTTTTTAATAGAAGGTGTAAATGTAGATAGATATATAATTAATAATTAAGTATGCAAAAAAATAAGTATGCATCAATAATTAAGTAACAAAAACCATGCAAATTTATTCATTAATGGTTGGACTACCTTTAAAAATTCAACCGAAAACTGCAGTTTTCCTACTGGAGATACGAGGGGGGTGCGGGTATTTATTTAACGTTTGGAATGTGCAAAAAAATTTAATTATCTCATCGGTTTCACCTCTAACAGTAAAGATTTAATGGAACAATTTTTTTTAGTCCAAAGAAGAACGATAATTATATATAAATATAAATAATATATTATTGCATAGGATTTAGAAAATTATTACCCCTAGTAACAATTTGTAGTCCAATACATTTATATCGAAAAAAATTTGGATGCAAAAATTGAATTTGAATAATTTAATGTCGCCATTTTGCAACGCTATTTCTATGAAATGAGCCAAATATTGTATTTATTGTTGCAGTTTTAATGAAAATTAATGGCATTATTGAAAAGCATTGAACTGTATGTGACTGATAATAGATGAATAATGTGCAAGATAATGTCCAACCGGTGGAAATGAATGAGTTTTGTTTTTCCCCATTTTCCACCATCCCACCTATTCCCACAGTCCCATAAAAGAAAAATTGATTTAACTTAATACTTATGAAAACTTTAAAAATTCAATCCTACATCATTGTCTAACCAATGAGCTTTTATATTTGGTGAAAAAAGACAAGAAAGCGTGTGCCATGCTTTAAAGAAAATTCGATAAAATGGCGAAATTTCGGATATTTATTGCAATTACACAGCGAAAACCATTTCTGATGTAATCTTTGCGAAAATTGCTGAATAAATGCATGAAATAATATTGCATCGTCGACCTAATATTCGTTCAAATAAACGTTGAAATAAACTTTTTCTTATATATAAAAGAAAATCTAATGAAAGATATATCTCTGCGCTTTTCCATTCTTCGCTCGCTAAGCTCATTGTTGTCTCGTTTGGAACAATGGGCGATTTGTGATCCGAGACCAAAACCAACCCCCAAGTGCAGGGCACACTATGTACTTTTTAATAAATCCCTAATGGTCCAGTCGAACAATCCCCGAAAACATCTTGTACGAATCTGCACAATACTTTTATCCATAATATAATAATGAGATACTTTTGAATCGTCGCTTTATTGCTATAGCAATAAGCTTTTCAAGAGAAGGGCCAGAACAGGGAGATCAGGGAAGATCAGGGAGTTATCATTATTGTTGGGTCACTCATATAATAATTTTTTTCGCTTCTTATTATTGTTACATTTATCTATAGTTGGTCATGGAAATGAGCCATAAAGCTGTCGTTGTCATCCGTGTTTCGTTTATTTATTGTGGATGGCTTTGGCTGGCCGATCAATATGGCGGAAGGGGTTGGTTACGTGAAACTTAATTACATCGGATGCTGGATAGTCGGCCATTGGCACATCTATCATGGGACTTTATCTGTAATATGATATATATGGATAAACCATAGTGAGCTTTGAAGTTTCCTTAAGATATCGATTCGGGTGATGAAAAGGGATTGACCCATAAATTTTCCGGTCAATGATGAATTTTTAGTTTGAAAATTTGATCAAAATTAATTAAGGGTTTTCATTTTGTTTACAGTTCATTAAAATGAAAGAAAGGAAGAATAAAAAGATGGGGTTAGTTTTAACATTAGAATAGTTGAAGAGTGAAAAGCTATATAAAAGCTTTTTCTATTAACAATTAATTTAACATGGGAACAATATTCTCTTGCACTTTGGAATTTTATAGCTCACGTTGGTGACAATATTTTGGAATGACCAATGTATATTCTTGTAGAAAATTGAACGATCTACAAAAAAGGTCTCGAACAAGTTTTTGAAATATTTATTCCTTCAAAAGTTATTCGAGGTCAAAGTTGAACTAAAGAGTTCATTATTTTATCCCATACAAGATAATCTTCTTCTTTTGGTTCCCTTTCAACGTTGAAAATTGGCGATGATCATGGTAATTTTAATTTTTGATACCTACAGCATCGCGGAAGAGTCCTCTAGTGCTTTTTTCAAACCACCCACGAAGGTTGACTAGCCAGAATGTCTTTTTTTTCCCAGAGCTTTTTTTTCTTTTAATTCGATCCTTCCTAGAGACTTACACATGACGTGGCTAAAGTACAGTAACTTTCTCTTCTTTATTGATATCATAAGAAATCTTTTGGTATTAAGTATGATTAGTACTTCTTCATTTCACACGTGGTCGTTATAAGCTATCTTCAGGATTCGGTGATATACCCATATTTTAAATGCCCTAATTTTATCCTCCAGTTTTTGGGTAAGAGGTCATCCTTCCATTCCGTATAGGACAATAGGAAACACAGCCTTGGTCCATTTTTAATTATAATTCCAGAAATATTAAATATTAAATAGATTCCACTGGCAGGGCTGTGTTTTTCCTGCACCATACCGTAATTTTCATTAAGATACGAATAACCATAATGAAACTCTAAATACAAATGATAAATAAGAAAACAATTCAGGTTGTTTAAGATCGGTTTTTCATTTAATATTTTTACTATTCAATTAGCTACGTTTCGTTACGTATCGTAACTTCACCAGGCTTCTTGATTCACAAAAGCATAATATTTTTAATTTAAATTCAATAATTTTTTATTTATTTATTGAATTTAAATTAAAAATATTATATACTTGTGAATCAAGAAGCCTGATGAAGTTAAGATACGTAACGAAACGTAGCTTATTGAATAGTAAAAATATTAAATAAAAAAACAACCGATCTGAAACAACCTGAATTATCTTCTTATTTAAAAAAATAAAAGCTGAGATCTGAATTTTATCATCTACAAAAGATAAATATATTTTTTTATTCTAGGAGGTTTTTGTAGAAACAGTTGAATTATTCAATTCTAAAAAAACAATGATTATATTTTTTAACCAATTTTTTCTTTTGTTTCAGGTTGGTGTTGATTTGTTTTATTAATTGTAATGGTTCTAACCAATGATTGAGGGGTAAGGAGTTTTTATTTTTTTTTCGATATTTCAATGCATTTGAAAGTTATTGTTTAAGCTTATATGCACCGTTTATTTTGAAAGTGAGCTAAGTCCATTTCAAGAACAATCTCTATAGTGTTATCATTTTTAACCATAGGACCATAAGATACTAAGGGGGAGGGAATAATTTGCATTTTTGTTAACAAATTTTAGGCAGAAAATAAACTTGAAATTTGACCACTTTTCTTCTCAAAATTGAAACCAGGGGAATTACTTTTCCTTTAGGTGTTATCCACTATTCTCAAAAAACTAAATAGAAATATGAAAAATATCGATTTTCTACGTTTCTAATGTCTATAACAATTCTTAATTTGGTCATTTGTATGTTGATTTCTTGAAGATGTAGATGTCAGGGGAAATACATTGAGTGTTTTGCATTATATTATGCGCCGTTTGTTTTGAAAGTGAGTTAAGTCCATTTCAAGAACAATCCCTATAGTGTTATCATTTTAACCATAGGAACATAAGATACTAAGAGGGAGGGAATAATTGGCGTTTGTTAACAAATTTTAGGTAGAAAATAAACTGGAAATTTGACCACTTTTCTTCTCAAAATTGAAACCAGGGGAATTACTTTTCCTTTAAGTGTTATCCACTATTCTGAAAAAACAAGATAGAAATATGAAAAATATCGATTATCTACATTTCAAATGTCTATAAAAATTCTTAATTTGGTCATTTGTATGTTTTTTTAATTTTTTTAAGTCTTTAACTTATTGCCGAATTGGCTTTCCAGTTTAGCTAATATGTAGAAGCTGACCTTAGTCAGATTCACTTGTCACCTGTTGGGGATTCCATCCCGCGATGATTCCTACTCACTTAGATGTTATTTGTTTTATATATTATTTGTATGCTGATTTTTTAAAGATGTAGATGTCAGGGGAATTACATTGAGTGTTTGCATTATATGCGCCGTTTATTTTGAAAGTGATTTAAGTCCATTTCAAGAACAATCCCTATAGTGTTATCATTTTTAATCATAGGAACATAAGATACTAAGGGGGAGGGAATAATTGGCGTTTTTATTAACAAATTTTAGGTAGAAAATAAAATGGAAATTTGACCTTTTTTCTTCTCAAAATTGAAACCAGGGTAATTACATTTCCTTTGCGTGTTATCCACTATTCACAAAAAACAAGATAGAAATATGAATATATCGATTTTCTACGTTTCAAATGTCTATGACAATTCTTAATTTGGTCATTTGTATGTTGATTTCTTGAAGATGTAGATGTCAGGGGAATTACATTGAGTGTTTGGATTATATGATCCGTTTATTTTGAAAGTGAGTTAAGTCTATTTCAAGAAGAATCCATATAGTGTTATCATTTTTAACCATAAGAACATAAGATTCTAAGAGGGAGGGAATAATTGGCGTTTTTTTAAACAAATTTTAGGTAGAAAGTAAACTGGAAATTTGACCTTTTTTCTTCTCAAAATTGAACCCAGGGGAATTACGTTTCCTTTGCGTGTTATCCACTATTCTCAAAAAACAAGATAGAAATATGAATATATCGATTTTCTACGTTTCAAATGTCTATGACAATTCTTAATTTGGTCATTTGTATGTTGATTTCTTGAAGATGTAGATGTCAGGGGAATTACATTGAGTGTTTGGATTATGTGCGCCGTTTGTTTTGAAAGTGAGTTAAGTCCATTTCTAGAACAATCACTATAGTGTTATCAATTTTAACCATAGGAACATAAGATACTAAGGAGGTTTTTGTTAACAACTAAAACGAAATCAGTAATTTCTGAAAACTTAGCAGTTAAATAATTAACATACTTTGTTCTAGTTACAAGAATCGCCATATAGATGTTCCTTGAAATGGACTTACGCCACTTTCAAAATAAACGAGTCATATTTTCCGTGCATATTTTGTAAGAATTAGTTATAAAATTCTGAACCCTCGACAACAACTATTATGTAAATCCTTGTCTGGATTTTCATCTAAATACACACATATATAGACATTTCCATACAAATGTCGAATATATAATTTATATTGTATAAAATATCCAACGGGAACCTCAACCAATATAGCAGTTATATATGCATATTTAACAGATCCATTTACATTGAACAAATAATACACCGACAACCACTGCCTTGTTCCCATATTTTTCTACAAATACCTCCCCATCCCCGCACCCTGCTTCGTTCGGTTCCAATTAACAACTTAGGCTTCGGTTCCCGTTTCCAGGTTATATATGTATATATGTTGTGTAAATTGTAACTATTAAAGCTCCCTCTTTGCCGCCCACTGCCATATAGTATAGGGCGGCTTTTTTGCACACGTGGGCTGTCGATTAGTCCATTCAATTTTTATTAATTGGAAAAGTTTCCATTTGGTACAGTAAAAACCATACAAAACCGATTTGAATCGAAACGAATTTATATGGTAATTTTTAATGCGTTTTGACAAAAAAAAAAAAAATCGCGGATAAATAAATCTTTGGTCGTATAAACGTAATTTAATATTCAGACCATTTAGTTATTGTCCAAATTAATTCAAGTTCATAAACTGTTGTATGTTTAATGGGAGTTTGTGCAGTAACTGTATCCCTTTTCTTCCCGAATGAGCAAAGTTTGCCGGAGACGCTTTCCTCGAACATTGGCTGTGGAACAAAAGGTTAGGTAGACGACATAAAAGTTTTCAGTGGCGGGAGAAACAAATTTTCCGAGAGGAAAGTTTTACGTAAAACAATGCTGGAAATAGTGATAGAGTTATTCCAAGTCGGTACCTAGGTATTTAGATAAAACCTAAAATTAACTTTAGTAACCCAAATGGGTTATGTAAAACTAGCTAATGTCTTCGACTTCGTCTGCATGATATTCTATTATGTTCTGATGAATTCTTTTCAATTTTACTTGAAATTTGGGAGAATTTTTTTTAAGGAACATAAGATACTAAGGAGGAGGGAATAATTGGCGTTTTTGTTCACAAATTTAAGGTAGAAAATAAACTGGAAATTTGACCTTTTTTCTTCTCAAATTTGAAGCCAGGGGAATTACGTTTACTTTGCGTGTTATCCACTAATCTCAAAAAAAATTTTTTTAAGGTTCAATAAAAGGAAGGTACCCTATTTTAATTCTTATATGCCTTAGGACCTTAGAAACGTTATTTTAGTGCTTTAAGAAATTCAAATTTTTTTTTTCTTCTTTTAAAGATATTAACCAATCTAAGATTGTATTTTAAAGTTAAAATAGGGTTATTTTTTGAGTAGGGGAGACTGGGTAGAAAAGTAACAAATGCTTTCTAGGTTTATCCAAGGGGCGAACATAGTTTTGCTGCAGGTGATAGCCTAGAGCACCCCCCTTAATCGCATTAAGTCGACGCGTGCGCAGTGCGTTGTTAGGATATATAATAAGACGTAATGTAAAAATAAGATTTTTTCACTGACTTTGAACAGTTATGCTGTGTATACAATATATAGAATATATTGCGGTCCAATTTAACTAGTATAATTTAATATAATAATAAATAAAAATCATACCATAAACATAAATTTGAACAGAAGTTCAAACAAAAATATTTGTGACGTATTGCCTAGATACGTATTTCGATTGCCAAGCAATCTTTCTCAATGGTCATCAAGTAGTTTGGATCACTCCGTAACTGCTTTGTGATGATTCACCTCTGCTAATTTACTTAAATACTTGGTTTTACAAAAAAATCAGATCCAAGTAATCTAAAGGGTCTAAAGATCAACTACTGCGAATTAGAGAAGCACTTGAATACCATTGGACTATTGGTGGGTAATCCTAGATGCAAATTTTGCTAAAGGACGAAATTATTTCCTACGTTTTGTGGAAATGCGATGCCCTGAATGAATAGATACATGACAAACTAGCAGAGGTGAATAATTACAAAGCAGTTGCGGAGTGATCCAAACTACTTGATGACTACTGAGGAAGATTGCTTGGCAATCGAAATACGTATCTAGGCAATACGTTACGAATATTTTTGTTTAAGTAAGTAGTAACAACTGACAATTTTTTTTAACTCTATGCTATTCATATAAAACACACAATAATTTAATAAATCAAGTTACTATTGTGAAGAACATAAACTAAATTTATATGTGGCTATATTCATTTAATGGCAATAATAACACCCCGCCAGAAATCAAGGTAAAAGTACAAATTGTTACTTCTGTACCCGGTCTCCCCTACATAAAAAAAATCGCTAAGTTAAGGCACTGTAGTGTTTAAATCGTTGAAAATTAAGTATTATCTGTATAGTAATTGCACCAGGTCTATAATTATCGGTTCATCGAAAATATAGCCTTAATTTTTTTCTGTTGTATATAACCAAGGTTTAAAAAATACACAAGTGGCCTCATGCGCCACCTGACGTATTCAGAAGAAATTCATACAACTTTAGGCTGATTCAAATTTCAAAATTCTTCGTATGACGTCATTTTTTTTTCTTAATGGGGCAACCTGTGTAATTTATAAACCTTGGTATATAGCAGATAATACATAGAAATACATAGAAATAATATATAGAGGAAGCAATTTTTCTATAGAAAACACAGATGACAAAAACCGTTTGGTTTTATATATATATATATATATATTTTCCACATTTCTCATTTGGGACCGTTTCGGGTTTTGGCATCGTTTTGTCGACGATATAATAAATGGTGATATCGTCTTTTGGATGCCAAAGCTATAAACTGATAGGCTCTATCAAGCCATTTTCTTTGTCATAAAATAAAACATTTTGTCACAAAGAAATTTTCCTCACCCCCCCCTATAAAACACGTGACTGGTGACTGTCAACTGTCTACCAGTTTTGTGTAGGTTAAATGTTGATATAAGTAATACACTTTCTAGTTCTTTATGGTTCCTATTTCTACACCTTTACATTTATCATTTCTCTTTTTCTGATAATAAAGTGACAATATCGATGAATAAATGATAGCCATGAAAAATTTATGTGTATATGGAGATAAACAAAGAGTTATAAACAAAAGAAAGGAGCTTTTAACAGTTGTTTTTCCTCTTAAAAGTTAGCACAAATAAACGGCAATTGTTTCACCTGTAGAAACAAAAGAAAATAGCATTCATCATTATTCTCTTTCTAAATGGACCATTGAGCTTGATTCTATGCCGGCGGAAATCGAGAGACTATTTCAAGCACATATAAATCCGTGTGCTGTGAAAGTTGCATATATTTCGCGAGCTTTTTCAATGGCAATTCCTTCGAAAAAGGCAAAGAAGCGATCGCATTTGCCTTTCACATTTTATGGTGAATAAAATTACAATATTTTATAGTGGTCACTTTTCCAGTTTTGGCTGCTTTTCAATGTGAATGTTGTATGTCAAACAGGGACTAGGAAAATCAGGGGGACGAGGGAAAAAAAGCTCGCATAAATGAATCTGGCCGTTACATTGTTTAGATCATATATTACGGTTCGGATAAAAGGCAAAGAAAAAAGCTTCTATCGCCAAATGGAAGTCACTTGATTTTGTGTTTGTTGTTTGTTTTTTTGTTTGAAATTATCATAAGCTCAAGCAGAGGTTTTCAAAAGTTAAGTGAAATTTTGTTTGACAATTATATTGGCATATTTTTGACCGTTGAAAAAGCCGTTTTTTTGTAATCGCAGGTATGTTACTAACGCAAGAAAAGATAAAGCAATCATTAAAGCGGATTACATATCCTAACAAAATTTGAGCTAAATGGATGTAAAACTTGTTGAGTTTTTGAAATCTACACACACCATCATAACAGTTCTATATAAGTAGATAAAACATAGATTAATCATTGTTTATTTAAATCAGAGATTGTCAGAGGTGGCCAACCCGCAAGATGCATCAGACTTTTATAAAATGTATACATTTTTTAATGACCATAGTGGTGAAAATCAATATATTATAAATGTTTACAGTGTATCTAAATTTAATATGGAGAATTTAAGATATAACTTTAATGGTGACTCGTGGAGTTATGATGCCTTTCCGAAGTGACCCGCAATACAATTTGGGTTGGCCTATTCTGGTTTAAAATATGCTGATTGTTTGATATCTTAAAAGAACATAGATATTTAATTAATGAGTCAAATTTATATCCAATTAATGGATGTCCATTTAATAATTTTAATCGGGCTTCTTCTAAATGAACTTTTATTATTAATAATTAAACGTAAAAAGGCAACCTTTTCTTCCGTAGAAAAATTATTTGAACTTAATTACGAAGTTTCTATCAAAACAATTAAGCTGCCTTTAAATTGGAACCGAAAAAAAAACAGAATAAAATATTGGTACAACTATTTAGATGAGATTTGTTTGTGACCTTTATAATTATTTTTGGCGAAACACGCCTAAGATATACCTGAAAACAAATTATTATCAAAATCAATAAACCTGTTATTGAATCATACGAAAGAATGCAGATAGGCAGAAATTTACGTTCGAATTATCAACCTTTGATCCATAATGATCAATATTGTGACCAAAACCGGCTGAATTCCAAGCTGGTGTGAAATTGCAAACGATTTTCTGCCTGGTCTCAACGGGTGGTATGAAATAGCATAGCAAAAGCTTGAAGGCCAAAATGTGTGAAAAAGGTAGACTCAAAGGTGCTACTAATAGATTCGGAAACAGATGTTAATGTATTTAAAATTGACAACAAATAATAAATACCTCAAACCGGTTCAGATTCCTTAAACGATATATTTATATCTGACATTCTCTCATTTTGACCTCATATGCATACGAAAAATCCTTAAATTCTGACCTATTTATGTGCTTAAAGACATACATAGATATGTATTAACATATTTTTGTATTTGTCTATTTGTGTCTTTCAAAATTGAATTATTTTTTTGGCCAATTCGATCCAAAGATCGCTATTAATCAGGGACTGGAAGCTTACTGGAAATATTCCTGTTTTCTATAGTACTTCCTTAAACATATTTGGTTTATGGGCGAAACAATATTATTTGTAAACTACTATTTAGTTTTTGAATATTGTCTAAGGAGTTTTTACAATCATTTCCTATCCCATAAACTAATGAGCGTAATGGATCTACTGATGGGACCAATTGGGATAATTTTACTTTTTTACCAGCATAACATAACCCAGTAGATTCACCGCTGTATTTTAACGCCTTACAATATTGGCAAGTGATTGTCATTTCCCCAATTGTTCCATATTACAATAAATATTAAGTAAAATATGTAAATAACACATAAATTAAATAAATAAAAATGCCAAATTCAAACGCTACTAAGCGTTTTTCAAAATAAATCACAGGCATCAATGATTACAAATAGTATATAGGCATGTAAGCGTAAAAATTTGCAGAATATGTCGAGGGACATCTTAATCTTCTAGAGGTATAAAATATACTTTATATCCGATTCGCATGCCTACCGAATATACATAGAAAATTTCATGAAAATTGGTCCAGCCGTTCTTGAGTTATAAAAAGTGTAACTAACACGACTTTCTTTTATATTTATAGATTGGTATTTTTTGATTGACTGAAATTTTTTGTAAGCCACCCAAAATTTATATGGAATACCAGATAAGAAACACTAAAATAGATTTTGTGGGGTATTTAAACAATCTGTAGCTCTTATATAGTATACCTATGAGTGAAATTTTCATAATTTTTTTTTTTTTTTTTTTTTGTAAATGCAACTATGTGTCACAATCCAGATATATGAAAACATAGGGTGATATCAGAACCTCATAAATTTAATTTTCACCAAAAGAATTTCAGAGTTTGGGGGAAAATTGTAGATAATAATAAACGGGGGAAAATAAACATTACCAATGTGTCATGTGATAAATAGACGTTGTCGTCCCGTCTAGGCCGGAAATGTCCATTGATTCAGACGATATAGTACTCCAACATATATAAAATTCATATTCAATTCATTATTGTTATCACAATTTTTTACTGAACATTGAAATAAATATCAGCGATAAGTAGCATTGAAATATTCATAACTCATTACCTTCAATGAAATTTGTATCGATGAATTTCACTTTCAGTAGTTTCCACCAGAAAAAAGAAAACACGATTCAATTTTAAATTACCTTTTGTTCGGAGTGAATGTCAATTTATTTTCAATAAAGTCTTGATTGAAAATATCCTTTTCCACCGGTTTTAAATCGAGACTGGACTTTGAACTGAGAGAATTCTCTATGTTCAAAGGATGGGATGGAAATCTCGAGACGTGGAAATCGAGTCAGATCCAAAGTAAGTTTTATCTTGGCTTTTGTATAAAGAATGATTTTATGCTCATATCAGACTATAATAATATATTTTGAATGAAATACGGAATTCAATTCAATTTTTCGAATCGCATAAATCCAGAAATATGCACTGGCTCGTTTTTTTTTTTTTTTTTTTTTTTGTAATATGTGTGTAGTGGAGAGATTTTCCAAGTAAGTGTTCAGTGGTGGGTTCAAGGCGGGTGGAGAATGTATAGAGAAAAGTCTCGACTACGACTGATTTTTCCATTTTATTTTCTGGCTCAGTCGGAGGTCCCACTTCTCGTCCTTTGACGGCATAAATTTATGATGGGATTCCCACCCGTTGGAGGGATGAAATTTTGTCATTTTTCGCTGGTGGTTTTTCTGATGTTTTTGATTTAAAGAGGTCGCCGGACAAAAAAGGAATTAGTAGGAGGGTGCTTTTGATTTTTTACAGTTTTTCAGAGGTTAGAGGTTACTAGCGATATAAGATTTGAATTTGTACAGTTTCAGTCCTTAAAAATTTAGCATTGAAAGTTGAAAATTTATTTTATAAAATCCTAAAACATAATTGAATTCCAACTATTTTGTTGTTGTTAGTTACACTGTGTATAGGTTTATAATCTGTTATTATGCTAAAAAAGTTCATTAGATTTGCTAATTATTTACTATTGTTATATATTTTCATCCCTCTTCTTTCTCCTTCTTGTTAGTTGAGGTAGTATATGAAAACTCCTTTATAATATGGACTATAGGGAACTAAATATTATATTACTAGATAGAACTGTTTGATATTGGTATAAAATTAAAATATATGAATTTTAACCTATGAACTGTTAATCTTAAGGAATATAACTTATTTTTTTAAAGAATTCAAAGGATTTTTGAAAATAGTTCTAAGGGTTGTCCTGAAATTTTGTTATAAATCATATTATTTAAATGCATTCAAGAAGAAAATCTTAAGTTGACCTTTTAATTGCATTTTGAGAGATCCTTTAAGAAAATTATATTAAATAATTTAAAAGGAATTTATCTTTAAAATAATTGAATTTAATTTTTATAAAAGATTTTTTTATAAAAATTAGGAAAATCATAGAATTATGTGCGGTTTTAACTATGAAGAAGGAACTATAAAAAGATATTAGGGAGCCATTTTTGTAGAATATGTGATTGGCTACAAAATATGTGCTTATTAACTATATCATTCCAATGAGGAGTTAAGGGAAATATTATTTTTTGATTAAATCAAGTTTTTACTGTAAATTATAGGTTTAACAGAAATTCTTTAAAATTATAAAATTTTCCCTCAAAAAGATATTCAATGAAAATTGTACTGAACTCTACAAATCAAATGTTACGGTAAAATAACAATTTCTGCTCTTAAAAATTTAGCATTGATAGTTGTTGAGAATTTATTTTATAAAATCATTAAATAAATGTTTTAAGGTTTTATTTTATTTTTTCCAAATACACTATAGTATAGGATTCTAATCTGTTATGATTCTCTACTGTTTTGACGAGGAAAAAAAGTTCGTTAGATATGCCAATTGCTTACTATTTTCATATATTTTTCGTGGCTGTTGTTGTTGAAATTTTTTTCACGTGAGACAAAAATATTTTTTTTTTCCTCTTCCTTTTTAGATGACGTAGTATAAGGAAACTCCTTTATAATAAGGATTATAATGTTGATTTTTGACGATTCTCATTTGTATATAATTAAAGTTAATAAATTTCAACCCTTAAACTGTTAATCTTAAGGAACAAGAGTTATTTTTCTGAAGAGTTTAAAGGATTTTTTTTGAAGAGTCCAAAGGAATGACTTGTATTTTTGTTTTTTACTTAAATGCATTTAAGAAAAAAATCTTAAATTATTTTTTTAATTGCATTTTGAGAGATCCTTTAAGAAAATTACATCAAATAATTTAAGAGGATAATTTAATGGTTTGTAACTTTTAAGAAAAGACAGAAAATTTTTATAGAAACTAGGAAAATCACAGAATTTTTGTGATCTTAACTATGAAAAAGAAACTATGAAAAAATAGTAGGGAACCATTTTTGTAGGACATGTAATTGTCTACAAAATATGTAATAATTCATTGTATTATTTCAATGAGGAGTTATGGGACATATTATTTCTGATTAAATCGAGTTTTTACAGTAAATTATGATGGTAAAGGAAAATTTTCTTTGAATCTAAACTATAGGTTTATCAAAAATTCATTAAAATCATTTAATTTTCCTTTAAAATGATATTGTAATTAAAATTGTAAGTACTGAACTCTACAATTCAAATGTTATAGTGAAAGAAATTTTGTAAATAATACCTAGCAATTGATATTATTGGTACTTTTGTGTCAACTTCCATCTTCCAATTCCATAAACAATATTGGTATAACCATAGCAACTCCATACATTAATTATCATTTTTAAATTATTTCCATGGAAACCATAGAAATTATTTTTGTCACACCCAATAATAGTGTGATTTTTCAAATGATCAAAATGGAGTAATTTAAAAAGGGATAACTGGATTTTTTTAAATCCTAGAATTAAGTTGTATTCTTTCCTGGAAAAAAATTAATATAATTTCAAATACTCTAATAATTTTTACCCAAAAATTATTTTTTTTCGATTAAATATCTCAATTCTCGGAGGACTTTAGAATCAATATTGAGACAAAATAGCAATTTCTAACCATTTGGAGAAGGTGAATCGTGTTTGTCACGTTCAAATTATTTAATTAGGATTTCTGAGGTCCTTGAATTCCCTATAGCCTCCAAGCACGTGCCTCTTGTGCCAACGATTGAGTTCAAAAGAATAAAGCAGCAACTTATATTTAAACTACAACTGCCCTTTTAGAAATCCACAATAAAAATTTCAAATGGTAAAAAAAAACAATTTTACGACTATTAAAGTAAATCAAATTTAATTATGCAAAATCTGAATAAAATGAAAAGTTTGATCATAAAATAAGGCGATGGTTGATATCGTAGTATTATAAATGTCGCCAATCATTCAAAAGGAGTCAACGCCAAAGTTCAACCAAGAGAAGTAAACTATAATCGTTTGTAAATAGTATTGGGTTTTTTATATTTTGGGTTGTAAAAATCGAAATGTTTTTTTCTAAGTTTGAGCCAAGACAAAGCCGATTATGAATTCCTACCTGGGCAATAGAACCTGTTGACGATTTTTGAATTTGGGTCTCCAAGAGAACATTTTGACTCTTTAGATAGGCAACCATTGTAACAAAAATGGCTGGTTGCCCCATTACAATATTTACTATCATATATATAAATTGACTATCTTGCCGTGCGTCCGTGCAGAATGGGCTATACGCATGCGCTCTGTTATCCCCACTTACGCATTCAAAACGTTGGTAAGGGTACTCACTCACTAATGTATTTATTTGTGAATACGTATTTCGGATTTTCAGGTTTACAATATGTGAAAGCCAAAAAATAATGCTCACTTATAAACTTAACTTAACCTTTTCAGATAAATCTACTTGTAAGAGTTTAAATTTTTAAGCAGACTCTAAGTTTTTATTTCTAATAATAAATCAACTTTGTTTTATATTAACCAGTAATAACGTTTCGGTTTTAACGGACTTTTGATTGATTATTATGTTTGAAATTTCGATTGTTTATTAAACGTTATCCCTTACAAACTTTGTTACCGTTTTTCACTCTTTTAGGGGAGAAATTTTCAAAAACCCTTTCCTATTATATATCTGCATCGTATAAGGAAAACACTTTCCAAATTTCATCGATACAAATGTGCACTTATATTTGAGAATACAATGTAAAACGAAAAAAAAAAATGAACTTCTTTATGTTAGTTAACATGACTAAAAAGCTATTCGATTTCGCACATTGGGACGTTGTACATACAAAATTGTTGGAAATAGGTGGAAAGCGAGGAAGTAAATTAGAATATTTAATTTATTTTCAAGAACAATAATTGGTTTACAAATTGTTCTAAATACCGAAAAAAAAATAGTATCGAAGATTTTATATTTGAATTGACAGTAAAATATATGGCAAAAATTGCTACTTTAATGCTTTTCAGCCGAATATATAATTACCCCAGATCACAACCATTGGTTCATAAAAAAATAGATTTTAAAAAGTTTGATTGTTGAAAAACGAACCAAAATTTAAAATTGCCTTTTCGGTATAAGTACTACATAAGTATTAAACTTTCATACTAATTTAGTGAAATGATGTTATTTAAAATGTTGTAATTAAAATGATATAAAAATCACTTATATTTTATTTCGTAATATAATTTTAGATGAACTTTTTTATATTAACAATACTTTGATTATTAAATTTAAAATTTCGATTGTTGATTAACTACATTATCCCATATTAACATTTTATTGAGATAAAGCCTTTAGTTGCGAATGCAACGGGCAACTACTAGTTTACTTATATCTACCCATGGTTTATAAAATACACAGGTGGCCTCATGGTAGCTACGTGACGTATCCAGAAGAAATTCGTACATATCTTCAGACTGGTTCAAATTTCAAAATTCTTCGTATGACGTCATTTTTTTTTCTAATATGGCAACCTGTGTAATTTACAAACCTTAATGTCTACCCACGTTTTTTTTTTAAAGACCGTGACAATTACGTAAATTTTAAAGGGTTGTTATTGGTTTCAAACCTATATCGATAGTCTGGAGAATAAGGGATGAAAGTGGTTGTTCTAAAACTGAGAATCACTAGAAAATTTCGAATATTTTTAGGCTTATGGTAATGGTAACTAACCGTTAAAGAAAATCGATAAAAGAGTATTCTAGTCATTTGTATACTGACCCCTCTATAATTTTTTTAATATTTTTTCTAGTCTGTCGTATGGATTTTTTCGTTGGTTGGTAAATCTTGTGCGATTAAACACTTTTTTCCGCGCTACAACCCCTCATAGAAAACAATTTCCGTCAAATTAGAGACTTTCGAGAGCACTTAGTTCAAGACGTTGTAACTTTTAAGTGAAATAATTTAACTACATAACGAGGAAAATGGGCGGAAAACCCGAAGCGCTACGTCGATCTTAAACGTTATCTTTTTCGTTTCGTGCCTACTTCATCATATTTTTTTCCCTCTAATATCCACCCCCAACCCCGCCGTGTTTCGACGGAAAGTTGTTACAAGACAAAAGTAATAAAAATAAAAGTCATACCTGGCAAAGTTGAAACGCTAGACGGCTTCAATATTTTATGAACGGACCGCGTGTTCCGATCCAGTATGTGCAAAAGACGACCCACGTGAACATAGACAAGATTTGACACGAATAAATGTCTTTGGAAAACTTCACCAAAACCATTTAGGAATTGTTCCGGAACTGTAATAAATTTCACTTAAATTTTCATTTTTTACACTTCTTTTTTTTTTTTGTTTTACTAAAAAAACCACTTAACACCTTTCAAAATTAATTTGAACGAAAACAAATCTTGAGCTTTCAAGATCAATTTTTCATCGGAGTTAAATGATATTCTTGTTTAAAAACACGCACCAAAGCCATAAAATCCACGAAAGTTTTATAAATAAAAAACGACGGCTTCGATAAAATTTCATTACGATGTACAACAAAGATTTATTTCTGCGGCCATTTGTGGCCGCCACTTAATCGAAATTGTTGCGATGAAAAAAAATTTGGGAAAATAAGAAGAGTGTAAATTAATGTTTTTCATGTTCATCATTTTCCATAATAACTGAAGTAATAAAAATGATTGATTTTGGAAAAAAAACAGATGAGAATAATTTATAAACTCTTTTTATCTATATCTTCAGTGCTTAAATGCAAGACATAAGATAAATTGTCTCGTGGAAAAGTATAATGCATAGATGGCGGGGTGAACTTTACTTTCTTACCACAAAATTTGATATTATGTTGAAAAACTTTGAGTTTTTCTAATTACAATCTAGTATAGGAACACGGGGTGGAATGGGGTACCAGGGTGGGATGGGAAATAGAATTAGCGCTTGATACAGGTGACAAAAACGCATAAAATTATACTCAATGTTCAATTAACTGTACTGCATTATAGAAAGTGGCTATCGCCAGTAAAAAATGCAGTTGTTTTTATTTATCAAAATTTGAAATTATTTTTTCCGAATTCTAATTTTTGCAAAGTAACACTAAGGTAATTAAACTATGTACTATTTTTTGTTTGAATATTAACATGACATGTTTACTTAAACATACTGTTGACTAACTAAAAACGTAGTGATAATTCAAATATAACCAATATATCCTGCCATAATAGTCATGCTTTTATGAAAGGTCCTTTGGGGCACAATGGAAGGGGGGGAGGATGGGGTACACCATTACATAGTATTCCCCATTCAAAAGTCATTTTTATCAGCAGATAGTGCACACATATATAAGAAAAACTAGCCGACAGACCATATATATGTACGCACTATCTGCTGATAAAAATGACTATTGAATGGGGAATACTATGGATATATATATATATATATATATATATATATATATATATATATATATTTATATAAAATAAAGACATAGAAATAAATAAAAATATATAAAACAAATAATATATCAGTGAGGAGGGACCATCGCGGGATGGAATCGCCAACAGGTGACAAGTAAATCTGACTAAGGTTAGCTTCTACATATTAGCCAAACTGGAAAGTCAATTCGGCAATAAGTTAAAGACTATAAAAAAAAATCTAATGAAAGCTGGTAAAGCTGGTTCCTGCAGTATTTGTTAAAAATGGGCACATTTGGCATGTGCTGGGCTAAACACGATGATGGCAGTGTCTTCATCTGCGAACTATGCCAATAATAAGTATCCCAGTAGGTTCCAGGCTCATTTGCCATTGTGCCCTGGGAGATGGGGTAGAATGGGAATTTCCTATTTGTTTTTGAAATCTAAATTTTTAATATTAATTATTAAAACAAAACAATGAGATTGTTTCTTTGAATTTCTCGCAAAATTGTAATTAAAGCTTAGGTACCCCGTTCCGGTCCAGGCTCCTCTACTTATGTGTTATATTGGCTAATACTAATGACGTCATGAATCCGGTGATATATTGTAGAGATTAGAAAAATGATGTTGAAAGTGTATTAAAAAGGTTCATTAGGCTTATTTGTAAAGCTTTTTTGGTTTGTTATTGATAACAATGATATCTCAACAACAAAAACAATTGATTTTGATAGTAATGCAATTTTGGAACAAATTAACAGTACAACGTCACTTTATGACGTCATTAGCACTATCTAGTATAGGCACTGGGTTATTATAATCTTTAACTTAGAGGATGTCATCTAGTTGACCATGAAATTGGTATTTAAATTTGATTTTTCTTCATCTGCCTTTCTACTACTACAATTCAAAATTGTTTTTTTTTTACATAATAATTTTAGATTAGGAGCTATAACCTTAATTATTTGTCTCTTTTAAAATAAGTATCCGTAAATGCTTTCCTCCCTAAGCTGGCCATCATTAGTCGTTGAAAAAAGTGCTTTTAATGAATTATCACTAGATTTACCAATAAAATTTTTTGAAAAAAAATTGGGGGTAGTTTATACTTTATGAAGGATACAGGAGGAATTAAACTCTTCTTTTCTTAAGTTTTATATTTGTATTGGGATAGTCGGAATTTAAACAGTGCTATCTAATTTGCCATGAAAAAATTGCCAATGCACTAAATTTTTTAATGCAACCCTTTATGTGAAGTTTGATTTATTTGCAAAGCTTTTTTGATTTGTTATTTATAATAATTTTTAATAAACAATTTATAACGATTTTGATAGTAATTCTATTTTGGAACAAATTAACGGTTTTAGCGTTACTTTATGACGCCATTAGCACTATCTGGTATAGGCACTGGACTATTATATCTTGAACTTAGAGGATGTCATCTAGTTGGCCATGAAAAAAGGTATTAAGAACTTCATTTTTCTTCGTCATCTTCTACATAATTAAATATAAAGTTGTTTATAAAATAATTTAAAATTAGTAGCTGCTGCCTTAAACTATTCGTTTCTTTCTAAATGAATATCCTTAAATGCTTTCCTTCCTAAGCCGGTCATCAAAAATTGTTGAAAAAACGTGATTTCAACGAATTATTGTTATAGTTATTAATAAATATAATAATTAAATTGTGGGCAAAAGGGACGAAGCTTCTTGTGGAATATTATTTATTTTATCGCCAACGTTTCGTCAGTCATTCCTGACTTCTTCAGGGCTCTATAATATAATATAATAGAGTCCTAAAATAAATAATATTGCGCAAGAAGCTTCGTCCTTATTGCCCACAATTTAATTATTATATTTAAAAAGACAAGGACTCAAACAATATGGTTATTAATAAAATTTTCTGGAAAAAAATTAGGGGTAGTTAATACTTTATGGTGGATCCAAGAAAAACTATAGTGTTCTACTCGTAAGTTTTATATTTGTATTGGAAAATTTTGAAGCTATCTAAAAAAAACTAATGCACTAATTTCTTAATGCAACCCCTTATGTGAAGTTAATCCAAATACTTGACTAACAAAATTAAGACGGCTGTGCTTAATTATTGTGATTCTGTTTATTAAGTCTACAGTTTTCTTCCGTTGGTGATTATTTCAAGTAATAGAAAGAATTCAAGAATTCATTTATAGAGCCAAAACTAAGGGGGGGGGCTTTTACATTAGTTGTAATAAAATAAAATAGTTTCATGAAAAACAGTATCAGAAATTCAATGGGGAGACAATATGGCTCATATTACAATCACAGCTTGCTAGATTTTGTAAATTTAATATGGTTTGATAATACTACCCTTTCGTTCGGTTAACGATTTTCTTGCAAACGATTAGTTGTATCGAAAAATGGTAAAGGATCAAAGTTTTAGATTTTTTAACAGGTAATTAAATGCTATAGTCTGAAATTTGGGGTTATTAGTGAAAACATCAAATTGTTTTCAAAAAAAGAAAAAAAAACATAGATTCTCCTCTTCTAGTCTATAAAAGTTTATAAAAATTATTATATTCTACTTATATTCTTAGATTATAAAAATAATTTGTTGACTTTAATCTACTTTTAAAATATAGGTATCTATGCAATCAATGTGAAATCCCGTATAAATCGTGAATGAAACCAAATGTGTTTACAACTCATATATCTAAGTAAAATTTTGTTTAAATATTTGATGAAATTGCAATTATTTGAAGTAAAGTGAATGGGAAAACGAGAAAGTGATGTATTAAGTTTCACAGAGCTTTTCGTGTAGACTGTCTTTTATTTATGAGTGTTGTTGGGAGATCAAGTCGCCTTGGGCTTTGACTAATGGCAGACGAATATTGAATTATGAATATATATGTACATTTCGAAACGATATCTAATAAACAGAACCGTTATATTTATAGCGTGAAATTAAATTCAATGAAGGTAGTTTCTTGGCCTTGATCCTTGAAAAACCTTCAGGACATAATCAATAATAATAATATAATATGAATGTGAATGGGGATAATATTAATATAATAAATTATTCCGTGAGGAGTTGGTTTTAACTTAAAACTATGAATTTCGAGGAAATTACTAGAAAAAGGGATAATTAAAAGGGTTGATTTGGCAACAAGCTTTGATGAAGGAATGAGAACTTTGAAATGGGGAAAAACGGATTTTTTGTTACTTTTAGATATTTTTAAAAGTGGAATACAAAAAATTAAAGTTGAATAAATTTTCTATTTGAAACAATTTTTCGGTATGACGAATACTTTTCAAGTTCAAAGTATAGAATAGACAAGTACTAGAAATGGGTTGGTAGGAATGCATGGGGGAAATTTTGTTCAAGTTGGTATGTTTTTGCGCCTTATATACTCGTTTGCGGAATATCGTTATTTTCATCACGTGTTGACATCTACCGCCATATTTCAAATATTCAAAAATAAACATTCAACGTAGAAATAAAAATTAACTGGAAATATTAAAAGGAATGGATATAATTCATGATCTTGTACCCAAAAATAAAATAAAAGGCCAAAGTAAAATAATAAACATTACCGGTATACTGAAATTGATACAATTACTTCATATTTTTTTATTTTTGGGAAAAACCTCAAAATTTTTGCAGACAATTGCATAGAAGTTCTCGTCTGATAATTTTTTTTTCTTACTATTGATGAGTTTTTTTGGCGAAGCCAAATCGACCAGTGAAAAATTGTCAAGCCATTTATGTAATGTTAGCAATTGGAGAAAATTTTAATGAGACCTTTTTTTATTTTTAGATTTCATAGTTTTTTAAAGTTTAAATACGTGTTTATAAATATTTTAAGTTATAGTTGATGTACTAAATAATAAAATTTAATAAATCTTAGTACAATTATTCAAATGGTTGCTCACAGACTTTCGAGGGAAAAATAAAGTATACCAGTACTCTTTTTTACTCAAAAATTAACCAAAATAGGTTAAAATTAAAGTATTAATGAATTGAATATTGACCATATTTACAAAGTCTAAATTATGTAAAGCATAATTGGGAAGAAAGAAGACAATAGTTTATAAAAGCATGGGTACAAGTAGCTTTTGTACATACCACTAACTCAACGTCTTATTTTCTATTCTGTTTTTAATTAAATTCGCGAATAAATCAACCGTGATTAATATGTAACGACAAAAGATCAATGATTAACCAAAACTGAATTATTAATAAATTTGAATGGAAAAATTCGCGAATTTTTGAAAAAACGAAGTAGAGAGTGAGATGTTACCAGAGAGTGCCTTGTAGAAAAAGTATTTGTATCAAATTATGAATATTTTACTTAAACAAAAATTATGTTTTTATAATATATGTTCTTAAACACAAATATTATTTACTATATAACGTATTTAAACCATCTTCTTTGTTTCTTATAATATATTTTTTTAAATTCACTGGCCTCCATCTCTACTACCATATCTTTGGGACGATTCTTCAGTTGAATATATTACTTTGTGCATTGACGGAAAATATGTTTTAGCTAAAGAGAATTGCTTTGGAAATTTCTGCAAAAATGATAAAGTTATTAACAACAATAAAAAAAAACACGAAGTAATTATTTCAGTATTCCGATTACCAGTATTGTTTAATAGTTTATTTCGGCTTTTTATTTTATTTTTAGGCATAAAATCATGAACTATATCCATTCCTTTCAATATTTCCAGTAAATGTTTATTTCTTTCAATTTCAAATATGATAGATGTCAAAACGTGGTAAAAATTACGTTATTTTGTAAACGAGTAAATAAGACGCAAAAACATACCAACTTGAAAAAAATTCCCCCATGCATTCCTACCAACCGATTTCTAGTACTTGTCTATTCTATACTTTGATACTTTTCAATATATAGAAGGGTGAAAAGTTTCTTTCTAATATTTGACTTAAAAAGTCTAGGAGGGTCGTGATTTTTAATAGATATCTTAGATTTGATATAAAAGATGTCGACTGATATGATTTAGAAAGTTTTTGTTTTACACTAACAGAATAAAATGTGGCACCCTGTTATTGAATAAAATTAAAAAAAGTATTACATTACGTTTGAAAATTCATAAGGACCAATTAGCTGAAAGCCTAACTAGTCAAATTTTAATCCTTCTAATTCGAAACAAATGTTATAATTTAAAATTTGCATGCGTAACAAGTACGTGGTGAACGTGAGGGGCGGCCAAACGACCCTTTTTCATATATCTATATATGTGTATAAAATAAATAAATAAAAAAGGCCACCCCCGACTATCACGTAGGATGCAATTCTGGACATGGGAGGAACACTAGACGATACTTTTCTCGTCCTTGTTAATCATTTAATCTTCCACAAATGCCGACGACAATGCACTCGCGTTAATTAAGCAACGCAAAATGCCCCCTCCCCCCCGTAAACATCCCCCTGTCGGTTCATTGGTGGTGGATAAAGCAATATTTGTACGCCGATAATCAAACAACTCTAATTAGTTTTCAATGTACAAATACCAAATAATAAACATCGCCGGTTTTTTTTTTTTGGTCATCCCCTTTTTGCTTCGACCAACGCCACCGTGAAAATATATATATTAGAGATCTTTAGTGGCACTTTTATTTTCTTTTTGGCTTTCTCCAAGTCTGAAATGATTTCATCCCTCATTTGCATTCATTAAATATATGGAATACATAAAATGTTTCGCCTGTTTGGAATTTTGGCGTTGCCATGTACTTGAGCTATGCCAACCGGGGGGAGGTCATTTAATTAAATCTATAAATTTCCACGTTAAGCATTTAATGTTGGTTGGCATAGGTTGGGGATTGCAAGATTTATGCAACTTATGGCCGCATATTATTAGATATTAATAGAATAAACCGAGACCATAATTTATGGGGGTGCGGACAGGAGGGGTATTTTTTTTTTTTTTGGAAGAGGTGCAATTAATCGTTTACGAAATGGCAATATATTGAGCAATCACGTTTTCGATTCAATTGATTTAATGGCGTTTGGGTGAATTTATTGCGAGTTTTTTTCCCTTTTTTTTCCCCAATTGTTATACGTTGCGATGTTTGTATCAAACAATGTCTATACTGTTGTCTTACGATTCACCCTCCAGCTATTTGCTGCTAAGACAAATCACTAAGTACACAAAACATGAAAATAAATGGACGTGGGTTTTATCTTTTCGTCGAACTGGTCACGGCTTAATGTAGTTTTGGGTTTAATGAATGGATTGAGTTGGCTTTTTTTGTTAGAAGTTCTCATATTAGTTAAATTTTTATTGGTTAATTTAAGGGCTGATTCGCTTTAGCTTCTAGGAAAATAATTAAGAGCTATATCGGTTCATAAGATCCTTGAAAAAATTGCATTTTTCGAAGAATTTTAATTTAATCCACAATACAATTTTGGGACAATTACAGAACTATTTTTTTCAAAACCCCCATCTAATTTCCTATAAAGTTATTAGTTCTATAATTAATAAAAAAACGGTACGCCATATTGAAAAAAATAATCGATTTTTTACACAAAAATCAATTTACTTCTGAATTCTATCTCTTTTTGGAATTTCTTTAAGTACCAAGTTCCAAATTTTAATAGGAATGTGGAAAAAAAAATTTAAATCTGTTCTGCAAAATGTTCCTAATTTCATTCAAATACTCTTTAACCATTTTCAACAATGATAAATACTTTTTTCCGTTATAATCCTATTTTTTTGGAAAACCATTATCATCATAATATGTACATTAGACTAAGTCAAAAAAAATGATGATTTTTTTCTTAATTACATCGAAAATATTGTTGGAAATGACAAAAAAAAATCCTGTGAAAGTTTAAGCTCTTAATATTAAGAGGTGCCGCTTCGCAAATTTCAATTTTCCATTTAAATAACATGGGAACAATATTCTCTTGCACTTTGGAATTTTATAGCTCACGTTGGTGACAATATTTCGGAATGACCAAGGTATATTCTTGTAGAAAATTGAACGATCTACAAAAAAGGTTTCTAACAAGTTTTTGATATATTTATTCCTTCAAAAGTTATTCGAGGTCAAAGTTGAACTAAAGAGAAATTTTAATATATTTTCAATTTTTTGACACAACCATCAATTTTATGAGAAAATTTTATAGGACATTTTTTGTAGAGCACTTCTTTTTCCTATAACTTATCTCTATAAAAGTTTTTGATATTTTGTACAGGTTCTAAGTAATAAAAAAAAATAATTTTATGTTAAAAATATAATAATTCAGGGAATATTATTAATTTAAAAAATAACCGATTTTTTTACACAAAATCAATTTACTTTTTATAGCTCACGTTGTTGACAATATTTCGGAATGACCAAGGTTTATTCTTGTAGAAAATTGAATGATCTACAAAAAAGGTCCCTGACAAGTTTTTGTTATATTTATTCCTTCAAAAGTTATTCGAGGTTAAAGTTGAACTAAAGAGAAATTTTGATATTTTTTCAATTTTTTGGCGCAACCATCAATTTGATGAGAAAATTTTATTGGACATTTTTTGTAGAGCATTTGTTTTCTATAACTTATCTCGATAAAAGTTTTTGATATTTTTCACAGATCCTAAGTTATTTAATTTACATAAAAAAAAAAAAATTATGTTAAAAATATAATAATTTACGAATATTGTCAGTTTAATACAAATAACTTAAGACTTGTGAAAAATATCAAAAACTTTTATCATATCATAACTTTTATCATTTTTATTTATAAAACTTTTATTATCAAAAAGATAAGTTATAGAAAAAAAAGTGTTTTACAAAAAATGTCCTTTAAAATTTTCTCATCAAATTGATGGTTGCGTCAAAAAATTGAAAAAATATTAAAATTTCTCTTTAGTTGAACTTTGACCACGAATAACTTTTGAAGGAATAAATATATCAAAAACTTGTACAAGACCTTTTTTGTAGATCGTTCAATTTTCTATAAGAATATACCTTGGTCATTCCGAAATATTGTCACCAACGTGAGCTATAAAATTCCGAAGTGGAAGAGAATATTGTTTCCATTTTATTTAAATGGAAAATCGAAATTTGCGATGTGGCACCTCTTAATATTAAGAGCTTAAACTTTCACAGGATTTTTTTGTCATTCCCAACTATATTTTCGATATAATTAAGAAAAAAAAATCATCATTTTTTTTGAATCAGTCTAATATACATTAACGACCAAAACAAAGAAAATTTTAGTACGTCACTTATGAAAATTAAATAAATAAAAAACTCAATAAAAAATTTAGTTACTTTTATGAAAATTAAAATTTCAAATTACCTTCAAACATCACTTGCTTTCCTCAGCAATTGACAGATCAACTGTCAACATAGCGTCTATCGTTTCCATGGAAACCACAAATTCTTCATATGCCAACCAATAGAGATTTTCGTCCATAGCCTACCACTTACTACTATCATAACTTTTAATCAATACGACAATCCATGGAAAAACAAACGTAAATTATTAAACGGAAACCGACCACGAGATTATCTCAGTTCTTTCCTCGTTACAAGCGACAAATTAAAGAAAAATTAATTTATTTGATAATCCCACGCTTTTCGAAACCATAAACCATTCGATTACACCCCAAACGTTTCGTTCGAGTTTCCCATAATTAAAAGCAATTGTACTCGAAAACCACCGAAAACCATTAATTTCCATTGCAAAAAAAAACTTGAAATTTACAAAAAAAAAATATATACAATTCATCCCTTATACTCTTGATCCTTTCGATAGGTTGTCTAATACGCGGGACTTTCAATAGCTTTCGGTATGGTATACATTTGCCTGAATTGTATATATACGGAGATAAATAAGAAGGGTTGAAAAATTCGAACTTGTTCGAGAGTATTAATCAAGCTTTTATTTATATGTGTAGGTATGGTACATATGTAGAAATGTAGATGGGGACGGGTAATAAAAGCTGTAAATAGCTATGTGCTATTCTAGCAGCACTCATGCATGCATCATTTAATAATACCTGTAAAATTATGGAGATTATTATTGAGTTATTATGTGTGTTGTATTACTGCATGTTGGCTTAATTGATAGCTCTGCTTTTGTAAGCCTCACCACTCCAATATTATGAGTTATGCATTTGTAACTATCAAGTACCTGAACTTATCATTTACTAAACCTTCATTTAATCTATGGAATATCTATAGAATAATTGGCGTAAGCCTTATCAATGGCATTCAATGAGAAAATTGTTGAAAAAAAACTTCCAGATAATATTACATAAAGTGTTCAGAATTATTCGTACATAGAAATTGAATTATCTAGTTGCATATTTCCAAAAAAAATAATACAAACATAGCTTTAATTATTTGGTCAATTAGTAGGTAGTTGGATGAATGAAATTTTAATGAATCTAATGAATAAAAGGACTATAGGCAACGCCGAAGTGATTATAAATTGGGTAGCTGAATAAATTTAAAATTACATACTGCAACAAATGTTTAGGAAAGAATTTCTGAAAGTTTATGATAAAAGGATCTTTAAACAGTGGCGTAGTGTAGGTTTTTGCCTTTCGGAGCCGACCGGAACATTATCGTACCCTATCTTCCTCACTACTCAAGAAAATTGATAAAAAGTTAGGCTCATGTGTACTTTAGCACACCCACAATCTGGCAATGTTGCATTTTCGACTTTGTTTTTAATTTAATTCGCGATTAAATAGGTCCATAATGAAAATTTAGCTACAAAAGAGAGAATTATAACATATTAGAATTGAATTAACAAAAATATCGCGAATTAAATTAAAAACAAAGTCGAAAATGCAACGTTGCCAGATTGTGGGTGTGCTAAAGTAGACTTGGGCCAAAAGTTAAATACTTTTAAATAATTATTTACAAAATAATGTACTCTTCATGTTTTTCTCAGAGTGAAATCTCTTATGGAATTATAAATCCCAATATACCGCCCCCTTTTTATATATCACCCGGGTCATGGCTCTCCTTGCACCCACTATATTTTGCTACTGTCTTTCCGAAAACACTACAAAAGATATCTAAGCTTGGGAAGGAAAGGGTTTGGATAGTAATGCAGTTCCCTTAAGTAAGCCCCCCCCCCCCCGACTTTTGGTTTTTCAAAAGGAGTTTTGAGATATTTTAGTACAGCAATTGAATTGAAATAATTAACTGAAACTCTTAAACTATTTTGAGTACACTTAAACTTCTGTCTAAAATGTAAATTTCGCTATAAATGTTGCAATAAGACTTCAAATGTTTAAAACAGAAATTAATATTAATTCATTCGCTGTTTTGATCAAAGTGACTACTGATTTTAAAAATTACCTGTCGGAAATTTTATAGTGGTTTTCTGATTTTTAAAAGCAATTGCACTGTTATAATAGCTTTTTAGATTTTTTATCATAATTAAATTATTTTCTGTGAAGAAATTTTAAAAATAATGCCATTGTTTGCAGAAAGTTTCAAATAATCTTAAAAAATGAGTATGCTTATTTTTTAATTTTTATTTATTTATTGAATTAAATTAAAAATATTTAATTTTGTAAATCAATAAGCCTGAGGACGTTACGATTACGTAACGAAACGTTGCTTTTTGAAATAATAAAATATTAAAAAAATTAAAGATCTTAAACAACCTGAATTTTCTTCTTATTTAAAAAATTTTGAAGCTGAGATCTGATTTTTATCATCTATTAAAAAAAATAATATTAATTCAACTGATGTTTTGGTCACCGGGACCACTGATTTTAAAAATTACCTATCAAAAATTTAATGGGGGTTTTCTGATTTTGAAAATATCAAATAATCTTGAAAAATGTATATATGCTAAATTTGCTATTTGCAAAAATGGCTTACTTAATAATTAACATAGTTTCCATAGCAACGTAAAATCCTTGTTATTATTGCTGTTTCCATGGAAACATAAATAAATTCGCTGTCATTTGAACAATGACAGCAAATAAAGCCAAAAGGAATATTTTTTCAATGTTCTAATTAAAATTAACTAATACGAACTGCAAAATGTACTTAAAAATAAATTTTGAAAATTTTTGTTCATTAGAAAATTATTAATTAGGATTAAAAGAAATTAATTTGAATAATCGATGACAGAATAATTGTCACAATAGTGGAGAGCTTCTTACGTTTCCATAGCAACAATAACATTAATAAAGGGAATATAAATCATTGAGGTTCTTCTTACGTTTCAATGTATTTATGTTTTCAATGTATATGTTCACATTTTTGTGCCCATTTTTCAAGTTAGCCCATAGTTCAAGATTGCATTATTCCAGTATATTATTGCATTATATGAATTTTTCAAGGATATATATTTAAAATTTCGAAGATCTCGACTTTATGTGCATTGAAAGCTCTATAATTGTTTTGTACAATTACGCTATTGACCTACGAGATGTTTAGGTATTACTAGCGTTAATGTTTTGTTTTTTTCCAATATTATAATTCTAAACAGAACTAAAGCAGGTCATCCACGCTCCGACTTGCAGTCCAACTAGTCGGACTACTAGTTGGATCACCTAAACGATCCGACTAGTCCAATTAGATATCCAATTTCCAACATCATTCATGGTCCAACCTTAGATCTAACTTCGAAAGTCGGACCACTAGTCGGAATGGCCTGCTTTAGTCTTGATTAAATTTTGACAAAAATTCATTAGGAAAATTAGTTGAACATCCTATGCAGTTCTAAAAATAAAATCACATAGTTCCTTTTTTCTTATGAAATTCATTTACGGAAGACATTTTAAATAGAAATTGCATATTTATGGTTCATTTCCTCTTGGAATAATTGCGATTTTAACACTTTTTATAGCACACAAAAGAAGTGCTGGCACTTAAAGTGAACTGAATGAAAGTTGCATGAGCGATTATAAAGCGATTCAAAAGCTCGACAATGTAAAAAAGATCTTAAATCTGCAGTAAAGAGCCAAAGCTGTCACCAACAGCCGCCACGATCATAATATGTTGATAATATTCACGCGGCTCGCCTCTTGGTAAAATCGTATCCCCAAACTCCCGCCAATTCCCACAGAACTCGAGTCGATCGTATCTTGTTAATTTCTTCTCAATGGTAAAAGCAATGAAAGAATGAATGAAAAAATCAGTGTTTTTTTAAATAAATAATTAACGGTTTTAATTAGTCCGATGTGGTGGTGGCTGACGTCAGAGAGTGGAGAAAAACAAAACCGAAAGTGGTTAACGTTCATTACTTGGACAGTGGATTTGGTTGTTTCATATTTGTTAAATGGGAAGAGAGTTGGTGGGAGCGAAATGGAGGGATTGTAGTGTGTTTAAAATTTAAAAAGGATCACTCGGAAAATGAGTTGGATGTGGGTGAGATGTGTAGATGGTGGATGATGAATGGGGAACGGCGATGGGCATACTCGTATGTATACATTGATTGAGTTGAAGCTTGGTTAGGCGAAAGCTCTGTGACGATAGTGGGCTAGGCGCTTGCGCCATTGGAACCGTGGCAGGATTGGCTGGCGATGATGTCATCGCAGAGCTTTTATCGGTATGACTCACCTCTGCAACATCAGTGCAATCCCTGTCTGGCTTCCAAGATGAGCTACTCTCATTTTTGCGCCACCACATGCGATTGTTAAACATCCCTTTTTATTTATTACAAACAAAACTTTTGAATTTCCCACAATTTCATTGATATATTTGAATTTTTAAGATTGAAAATTTGTCGTACAAAATTAAAATTGTTAGCTTGAAAAAACTTGAAATTTTGACATTAAGTGATTGTTGAGGGAAAAATAAAAAATTTTTAACACCGAAAGCTTTTTTTTTTTGGGGGGGATATAGTTGAACTGTACGTGGGACTTGTGTTTTTATTGCACTTGAATTTAAATAATTGATGTAAACTGCAACCGTCAACAAGAAACGTCAGAAAACGTCACAATTTCCGCCCGCAAATACGCAACGTAAACAGTGAGTAAATTTTTGATGTTTTACCCTAATTTTTTATTAAAAAAAAATCTAAAAAAAATGCTTGTAAATCGATAAAATTAATGAAATTAAACCGATAGCATGTCATGCAAAAGCTCGAATAACAAGGTCACGAAAAACTCGTGTTTTCCGCCAATGAAACGAAATAATTTTCGCATTTTATCAGTCTTAATTTCAATCATTAAAGTGTTTGCTATTAAAGTCGAAAAAAGCTTGCGGAAAACTAGATACACGTGACCAATTGTCGGCAAAATCTCAAGTTAATTTGCATTGCAAATTTGTAAAAGGATTTTTTTCTTTGTTGGTTAATATCTATAGGAAAAAGTTGGGGTTTATTTAAATTTTATAGAGTAAATAGTGATATTATAGTGGAGCTTTTATTTAGCGTGGAGCTATGCGATATGTTGTTTCGGTGGAGTGAAATTGGAGCTTTTAATTAACAGTAAGCAGTAGGCGTAGAAATTGAGCTTGAAAATTATTGCGAAGCTTATAAACTTTATGATGCGTGCAAATTTAAATTACTGAAAAATTGGGTTGGATATAGGAGTAATTTATAATTTTTTATGGCCGAATTTTAAATTTATGTTAATGTGTTAGAGAAGAAGTACTCGGAATTATAAAAATTTTAAGGGATTTTTTTTAATTTTTTGGAAGTTATGAAATTTATTCAAGTTGTTATTCTTATCTACGGCATTACGATTTTATAGTAAAGTTGTGACCAATGTTTTGGTCCAAAAATATTTTACAAAAAAAAAAACAATCCAAACCTTCAACCGACTAATTTTTTAATGTTATATTAGACCAAAAATTTATTTTTGGGATTAAGTAGCAAATTACTAAAGTAAGGTATGGATAATGTATATCCTTTGGGAAAATTTAAAAAAACAATACAAAGCTTAGGAAAATCTTAAAAAATCGAATTATTTTTTGATGATATATTAGACCAAAAATTTATTTTTGGGTTATTAAGTAGCAAATTATTAAAGTAAGCTGTGGACAATGCATAGCCATTGGAAAAATTTCAAAGCCACTGTGATGTTGAATGTGAAATTATTATAGACAGTAGGGTGGTCCTTAATAGAGGTGTTTTTGGATTTCTTTGCTCCCAGGGGCTCAAATGCTTCCAAATTGATAAAAACAAAAATCCCTGAAAATTTGGGCTCTAAATATTAACTTTAAGATAGTCCGCTTTCCACTTACTTTTCTTTTGGAAATAACGTGGGAAAAATTTAGTTTGTTCTTTAGAATTTCATAACTCAGTGACAAATAAATCGAAAGTAACCAATTGCGTTATGTTTATTGTAAATTTAACGCTCTACAAAAAAAAGCTCTTATGATTTTTCGCTAAATCTATTGGTTTAAGAATTATTGGCTTATCTATTGGCTTAAGAATTCGGGTACTAATGGTAAATGAAAATATAACGCATTTTTTAATTGAGCAATGGAAAGATGGTAGAGTTGGTTACATAGCTAATATTGAATCTGATGATAATGAACAAGTAAAAAAAAGGAATGATGAACTACTACAGCTACGTTGTAAAAAATCCAAAGAATAATATTGTATTTGATTCTTTTTGATCATATATACAAATTTTGCATAAGAAATTTGATATTATTCGTAAAAATAACTATTTACTTAATAGTTATAGTTGCTAATATTGATAATTAGATAATAATTAAACTTTGAGCTCGAATGTAGAAAATTGAACGATCTACAAAAAAGGTCTCTTACAAGTTTTTGATATATTTATTCCTTCAAAAGTTATTCGAGTTCAAAGTTAACCTAAAGAGAAATTTTAAAATTTTTTCAATTTTTTGACTCAACCATCAATTTTATGAGAAAATTTTATAGGACATTTTTTGTAGAGCACTTTTTTTCCTATAATTTACCTCTTTAAAAATTATTGATATTTTTCACAGGTCATAAGTTATTTGCATTAAACTGAAAATTCCCTGAACTATTAAATTTTTAACATAAAATTTTTTTTTTTTGTTTTAATTAAATAACTTAGGACCTGTGAAAAATATCAAAAACTTTTAAAGAGATAAGTTATAGGAAAAAAAGTGTTCTAGTAAGAAAGTCCTATAAAATTTTCTCATAAAATTGAAGGTTGCGTCAAAAAATTGAAAAAATATTAAAATTTCTCTTTAGTTCAACTTTGACCTCGAATAACTTTTGAAGGAATAAATATATCAAAAACTTGTACAAGACCTTTTTTGTAGATCGTTCAATTTTCTACAAGAATATACCTTGGTCATTCCGTAATATTCCATTAGAAAGGGAATAGAAAATGCTACTGAAGGACAAAATAATAAACTACTTTAAATATAGAAATTTCATATTATAATATGAAACGAAAACCTAATATTTGTACTAACTTATGTTGCTTACCTTTATATTTTTCATTTCCTGTAAAAACTTTTAAAATTGATTTAACAGATTAGCACTTTAGATGGACGATAAGTATATCCTAACCTTTAATCTAATAAAAAAAAAGAATTTGGTTTTAAAGAACTCCTTAAAGCTGGCTATGAATAAAGTTTTAAGAGTGCAGCCAATGATAAAGCACCAAAGCACTGTGGACATTACATTAACCAATAATAAGTTAGCTATGGAAAAACTACCTAATAGTTATTAAACTATAATTTATTCTTTTTTTGTATATTTAAGACTACCTTGAGAGAAAATGACGATTTTTCTTTTTAATTTTGGAATTTGTAAAATTTCCGTTAGGAAACATAAGAAAATATCTCAAATCATTGTTTTATATTCCACTAATATTTTTTTATGATTTCTGACCTACTTTTATCGCATTTTTATATTTTTCCTTTCCTTATCTCAAATTAAGATATTCTAACCTAATAATTTAATCAAAATTTAATAGCTGAAAATCAAATCATGGCACACTATTTTTTCATTATGGAAATTAAGCCTTCAAACTGGTTAAAATTAGATTTTTAATTAATTTTCCTCGGTAAAAAATCAGCGATAAAAATGCTAATATGTAACAGAAATCTAAACCTTTGATAAATTCAAACTTTCAAATCGGAATAAAAACGCATGGGAACACCCACTACGTAACATGAGAAGGAAAATCATCAATCATTTACAAATGAAAATAGAATCAAAACGACACGAAACCCACTCTCGCGCTTTTCCAAGCTTTCTCAAGCTTTTAATGTTGAATCTGGAATACGTCTCTTTTATAAGTAAACACCCTATCTATAGTATCTATAGCCTACATTGGTACACTTATAGAAATAAATTTCGAATCTGCAGACTGGCAAGAGCCATTTATTGTCAAACCTTGCAATATTTTCCCGAGCACAATCGATTTCCTCTCCCATGCAATTGTTAACGAATTTCACGAAAAGAGCCATCGAAAATTTCTCGGCGACTCAGCAAATTTCACGAAGTGTTCTGCAATATATAGATATATCCAAGTTTACAACATGAAAAATTCATCCCTTATTGTTGACAAAAAAATTTGGCTTGAAACCAACCAAACTTTTCCCGGCCTCACCATTTGCTCTAACCCAAATCCGTCAGCGTAAAAATGTAAGCCGGTCCCATTGGAATTTCACAAATTTAAATCAACCGATTAAATAAGGGTTGTCAAAGGGATAAATTCCAACGTTGGGATTAGTCACGCAATACCCAAACCAATAGTTGGGCTTTGACCGAAAACTGAAAATGTCTTCTTTTGCATTTAACACTGATTTTTCAACAACAAAAAATAAATGATTTGCCAACATAATGATGACATCAAAATTTAAAAAGCTCACTAAAAGCTCTGTGGATCAAATTGAAAAAAAAAAAACGAATCGACTCGATGAAAAATGTATTTTTAAATTGTTTGAGACAGGCGTGACCGGAAAAAACCTCCGACTTTTCCAAACATTAATCATCAAAATTCTCACATTTTCCATTTAGCTCGTCTCCCATTTGGTGGCCCTGAAAACTAATCGTTTTTCCCATAAGATTTCATCAAAGTAAAAATGTAATAAACCTTCAAACAATCCACATGTATCTATCCATTTTTTTTTTTGCAAATTTTTCATCCACTAATTTAAATTACGACGTTAATTTCGGTTTGGGAATGTATGAATATTTTAATACACAACACATCAAGTGGATATTTTCTTGAAAGCTTTTGAAAGCTTTCGGGTGGGATAAACACGTGGCGTGGTAAAAACGCATCGCAACCCACTTGTACGATATGTAGCACAGCGTCTTGAAGTAAATATACAAACTTAATAATACATTTACGACCCCTAAATTTAGATATAAACTAGTCAGTCTTAATCTGACATTAGTCGCTTTAAAGTGGGTGAAATTAAATTATATGGGCTCGACATTATGTTTTATGCAAATAAATTAAGTTATTTCATTATTTTAAAAGCTCAAAACGGACCAATAATATGTATTATCTATACTAATATATAAAATTCTTACGTCTGTCTGTACATTTCGATTTTGAACCCAATTTTAGGGTAAATATTTGTTTCATGAGGCCCTTATTCCAAATTTAACATTTTTAAAATTTTTGTCTGTCTGTTTGTCTGTCTGTGTGTCCCAATTTAACTAAAGAACGGAACAACCGAATTAAATGAAATTTGGTATTAAGATACAACACAATTTCCCATAGACTATAGGCTACTTATCGTTCCAAAAAAAAAAATAAGGGAAGGTATTCCCTAGGGATGAAAACAGAAATTTTTACTTTAGACAAATGAGTTATATATCATTGGAAAAGTAATTAAAAGTTAGAAAATAATCTGTAAAATTATTTTAAGTTGAACTGATAAAAAGCACAGTAAATTTAATTTAAAGTTTAAAAAATTGCCTCTTTGAAATATAAACCTTTATATATCATAGACGCATATTTGATGTAAGTAGCGTAATCGCTTACGTATCGATCATTCTGATGCTCCTAATAATAGGGACGTAGGTTCGAATCTTACAATGAACTTTTATTTTTATTTTTTTTTACAAAATTGTTGTAAATAGATCCTTAGAGTTACTCAATAAGGAAATATGAACGAAAAAAAGTAATAGTAGTAGTAGTAATAATAATAATAGTAATAAAACTTTAAGTAAATACGTTTTTAAAACCGTGTATACATAAAATCCTGAATTTATATGTCCCCTCTGTCTGATGAAATTTTAAAATTTCGATGTATTCCTTTTTAGAAATAGACATCTGATAAGATTTTTTTTTTTTGAAAATTCCTATCCTAAAAGAGTAAAAGGGGTGACTAAGTTTGTCTGAGAGAATGTAGAGTAAATCAACAATCGAAATTTTAAATTTAATAAGTGTAATTAATAAATAAATGATTAATTATCAATAAGTTTCCGTTTTTGTTATATCATTTTAACTACAGCATTTTAAATAACGTCATTTCACTTAATTAGTATGAAAGTTTAGGTAGTAGGTACTTATACCAAATACCAAAGAGGCAGTTTTTAATTTTTGTTTGTTTTTCAGCAATCAATTTTTTTTAAAATCTATTTTTTATGAACCAATGATTGTGACCTGGAGCAATTATTTAACATTAAGGGAGTAATTTTTTGTCATATATGTCACTATCAATCAAAAAATAAAATCTTCCAAACCAACTTTTCGTCGGTATTTAGAAAAATTAGAAAATCAATTATTGTTATTGAAAATAAATAAAATATTCGAATTTTCTTCCACGCTTTCTATCTATTTCCATCAATTTTGTATGTACAACATCCAAATGTGCGATATCGAATAGCTTTTTAGTCATGATTATCAAAATAACGGTCATATTTTTTTTCGTTTTACATTGTATTTTCAAATATAAGTGCACATTTGTGTCGATGAAATTTGGAAAGTGTTTTCCTTATACGATGCAGACATATAATAAGAAAGGGTTTTTGAAAATTCCTCCCCTAAAAGAGTGAAAAACGGTAGCAAAGTTTGTAAGGGATAACGTTTAATAAACAATCGAAATTTCAAATTTAATAATCAATCAAAGTCCGTTAAAAGCGAAACGTTATTACTGCTTAATATAAAACAAAGTTGATTTATTATTAGAAACAAATATTTAGGATCTGCTTAAAAATTTAAACTCTGATAAGTAGATATATCTGAAAAGGTTAAGCTAAGTTTATAAATGAGCATTAAGTTTTTTGGCTTTCACATATTGTAAACCTGAAAATCCGAAATATGTATTCACAAATAAACACATTAGTGAGTGAGTATCCTTACCAACGTTTTGAATGCGTAAATGGGGATAATAGAGCGCATGCGCATAAACCATTCTGAACGGACGCACGGCAAGATAGCCAATTTATATACAAGATTATAATAGTATAAGTAAGACTAATACTGTTAAAGTAGGTGTTCCTCAAGGAACAATTCTGGGCCCACTACAATAAAAGTAAGTGCTACAATATTCAATTTATCTTATTATTTTTGTTTGTGAAAAATTTCGGTGCTAAAAATTATGGACATAACAGCGCAATTTTCTTTGAATATTTAAAAGATATCACCATAAAACTCGTCTGTTTACGACCCCTTACATATCACACATACGTGCTTTTATGGAAAAGTGGCGAAAAAGCGATCGTTAACAGCCGGACCGAGGATAAATTTGCCATTAAAACCATCATAAATACCTCGTTGTGCAGATGTGGCGCTCATTTCACCATAATTTCGCCATCAACCCTCATTATCCGTCGCATATTTATATAGACATCTATGTACTTATGGCTACAATCTTAAAGCTCGAGGCCTGAACTTGAAATATGCGAGGCGTCAGCCTCTCGATCCATCACGATTATTTTTCCGTTCCTCATATATAATTTGACATAGCAATTGGGTCGCCGAGGAAAAGGGAAGAGCACCGGGGGAAAAAAAAATGTACCCATCGATATAATGGGAAGACAAAGGGCTTTTTTCTGTCCCCTGTCGCCTGTGCTTAAGTACTTAAAAATCCATTTTTCTTCGTTCGAAGACAAAGCTTAATTATCTATTAGCGACGAATCGCGTGAGCTTATAATCAGAAGAAGAAAAAAAAAAAACCACGCACCTTCACAAAATTTGCAATTTGCCACGCATTGTTCATTTTTTTCCCCCGGAAAAAAATGAAATAAAGCGAGCTTTAAATCAACCGAGCTTTTATTGCATTAACAAAACAATAAATTTGTGCTTTTCACGCAATTTTTTCCCATTTCGTATACGGACATGGAGCTTTGAATTCTTTAAATTCAATTTTTACCTCAACAACATTATAAATCATATCAGCCTTGGAATCTTTAAGAAAACTGTGAGGGAAATTTGTTCTTTTTTTAAAAAAGAAAAATTATTTATTTATCAAAATTGATAGTAAAAATGAAAGCTCATTCATTTAAATATTTATCATTTTTGTTTCATAATTCTTTCCCGCTTCCTGACAGGTAAACAATAGAGTAAATGTGCTTTATCATTTTTTGGTCCATGAATGTACAGGTTGAAATAATAAATAATTTTTAAGAACATTTTTTTTTATTTTCTCCAAACATGCAATATTTAAATTTAGTTTTAGTGGCTGAAAAAAATCGGTTTTTTGAGGAAATTCTATGTTTTGAAGCGACAACTCGAAATGGTTAATTATACTTAAATTAACCATGGTATAGTTACTAGACAATTATATTTAAGGGGCCGTTCATAAAATACGTCATGCTAAAATAAGCTTTTTCTGACCCCCTTCCCCCATTGTCACGCTGTGTCACACTTTCTGTGACCCCCCTAGAAATATTTCGTCACAAAATTAAGATCCCTCCCCCCGAATCTGATAAATTTCAATTAAAAGTGCACAAATTTTGCGCTCACATTGAAAAATAAACAAGTAAATATATCAAGTTACAATTTATAGAAATAAAACTATAGACAGATGATAAAATTCAGATCTCAGCTTTTATATTTTTAAAATTTTTATTTATTTATTGAATTTAAATTTAAAATATTTTATTTTTGTGAATCAAGAAGCCTGAGTAAGTTACGATTAGTAACGAAACATAGCTAATTGAATAATAAAAATATTAAATAAAAAACAAAAAGATCTTAAATAACCTAAATTGTCTCCTTATTTAAAAAACTATAAACGTTCGAAATTCTATATATTTAATATTTACTAAATATGAAATGAATGACTTTTTATTATGATAAAAATTGAAAAAGAAAAATAGTCAAAAGAAATATTAATTTAAAATTTTTTGACGAACGACGAAATTCCCGTTACCGAAGACCCCCCCCCCCCCCGCCCCGCTTGTATGCGAACGTATTTTATGAACGGCCCCTAACCATATATTATGATATGATAGGTACTAACTTTATCGTTGAGAACCAATCGTATTCTTTTCCAAAAGGCAACCATTTTGGAAGAATATCTAATGAAAATGGCTATATTAGCATGTGAACCAATAACAGTATTTTAATGATGTTAGAAAAAATAGAATGCTTTGAAATCTCATTAACTTAAAATTTTTAATTGGAACGTAAGTTAAAAATTTATTTTTACTGTTATTTCAACTCTGAGTTGAATGATAAGAAAATTTATTTTTAATTTTCATCCCTTACCAAGATTTGAATCAACTGAGATTCAAAGTTTTCATCTTTATTAAAACGAGCTTTTCCAGCATCATACATTTTTATCTTATTTTCATTTTATTCTTCATGTTTTCAATAATGAAACCCGGGAAAAACGCGCCCCTAAAACAATCATAATAATCTTTTTGATATTAAGCAAACGAAAATGAGAATTATTTAAGAAAATGTCAACTCGCTTCACTCTATTACAAGTCTATCATCTTTAACGCGTCCCACCCTCCGCCACTGCGCCACCTTCAATGGCCGGGAGACTGATATAGCACTGGGAGAAAAAAAATAAGACTACGAATAATAATATCGAAAGGGAAAAATCCGGGAGCAAAAAATGAAAGACAGAGAGAAACAGTGACGCATATCTACAATGAACATAACACTATACGGTAAAGAAGTGTTTTACATAAACGCGTCCCGTTAGTTTTGTGTCCCACAGGAACTGGCAGAAAACTCCCTGATATATTTGTGAACGATAATCCCTCAGTCTAAGTGTGCGTTGCAACCCCTCTATGTCATGGCCCCCCTTTCTTGACGTCATCAAGTAATATTCTTTCATTGACTAGTTTCTGTCATTTTTGTCACAAGACTTTCGCCTGTCTTTTACTCCACAGTTTGATTTTCCAGCCTCGGCTCTTGGAATTATTCAATAAGAAAACAACTCCGAAGGCAAAAAAGGGTTGATGCCGAGATTTTCAGCTTTGCCTTCCGTTTGGTTAGTGTTATTACTATAATTATTTCTCGATCAAGTCTGTTGGGGGTTGAAAATCTTGATGGGGTTTTCGCGTCATTTCCTCAGAACGGTAAGGGAATTAATTTGCTTTCGATGAATATTCATTAAATTGGCCTTAATTATATTTGGATTTAATAGAAAAATGGGGAAAAAACACAATCAATAATGCTGTACAATAGACTGATTCAAAAAAAAAAATGATTTTTTTTCTTAATATATCGAAAATGTTGTTGGAAATGACAAAAAAATCGTGTGAAAATATAAGCTCTTAATATTATTATTAAGAGGTGCCGCATCGCAAATTTCGATTTTCCATTTAAATAACATGGGAACAATATTCTCTTGCACATTGGAATTTTAAAGCTCACGTTGGTGACAATATTTCGGAATGACAAAGGTATATTTTTGTAGAAGATTGAACGATCTATAAAAAAGGTCTCGAACAAGTTTTTGATATATTTATTCCTTCAAAAGTTATTCGAGGTCAAAGTTGAACTAAAGAGAAATTTAAATATTTTTTTCAATTTTTTGTCGCAACCATCAACTTTATGAGATAATTTTATAGGAAATTTTTTGTAGAGCCCTTTTTTTCCTATAACTTATCTTTATAAAAGTTTTTGATATTTTTCACAGGTCCTAAGTTATTTGCATTAAACTGAAAATTCCCTGAATTTATATTTTCAACATAAAAATTATTTTTTGTATTTTAATTAAATAACTTAGGACCTGTGAAAAATATCAAAAACTTTTAGAGAGATAAGTTATAGGAAAAAAAAGGCTCTACAAAAAATGTCCTATAAAATTTTCTCATAAAATTGATGGTTGCGTCAAAAAATTGAAAAAATGTTAAAATTTCTCTTTAGTTCAACTTTGACCTCGAATAACTTTTGAAGGAATAAATATATCAAAAACTTGTACAAAGACCTTTTTTGTAGATCGTTCAATTTTCTACAAGAATATACCGTGGTCATTCCGAAATATTGTCATCAACGTGAGCTATAAAATTCCAAAGTGCAAGAGAATAATATTGTTCCCATGTTATTTTTACATTATTTGTTATAATTACATTATAGGTAAACAAAAGAATAGTTTTACCTATAGTATGAAGAAAATTTTCTTAAAAGTAATATTTTTTTCTCTCTGTATAGCGAAGATTGTCCAAAAAATATTCAATATGGTCCATAATAAATAATAGACCATGTCGGATTGCAGGGCGTGCCGGATTATCGGGGGTCCACTGTACATTAAAATGAATTGAACATGACCAATGATTTAAAATAGCAGTTTAAATTTAGATGTGTCTTTAAAAATGAAATAATTAAAATTTTTAGATATGAATAGGTTTTTCGTAAAAGGGATATACAAAATTTCCATATACCATTACAAACAGCAAATCTATGAAGAAAATATAACCAACATTTACGTTTCGTAGACGAAGTCTCGGGTATCAGTTAGTAATAAAATAAAAATGGTGTCGAATATAAGTTTAACAAAGCACTCTTTTTACTCAATTAAATTTCTAAAATTTAATTGGTTTTTCTTTCAAAATGGCCACTTTATGGGAGGCAATGTGATTTTCAAAGCATTCTTGTCATTTTAAAGACTTACCTAAGCCACTAATCCATCAAATGGATCAAATTAAAATTAAGTTGAACAGAATATTTAAATAATTTTTTCACCTAGTCTTATCAAATTCAGAATTCGTTTTTAATTATTGTTCAAACAATAAAAAAGTGCTTACCCTGAAAAAATCGCTCGTTCACCCCATCGAAAGTGATGTGAAGCGTTCGAAATTCCCTAAATCAATTTGGCCTTAAATAAAGGAATGAATTCATTAAAAAATAAAATAAAAGTAGTCCTTTTGTTTCATCCCATTCTTCGCAAATCCTCATCCCATTCCACATCCTCGTTTTGAACAAATCAAATTAAATATAGTACGAGAGCTTTTTTTTCTTTTCTACAGTGTTTTCCTCCCCCATCAAAGCTTATTAAAACTCTACCTTTAACTTCAATAATTCGTGAATAAAATATATACTTAAAGCATCGGGTGAAAAGCTGGAAAAGTTCGCATAAAGCTCCCATTCATATATAAATGTTATTACCTCTGCGTTTCGTTTTCTCGACAAAATATTTGGCACGAATCCCGAAAAGCTCGTTACGCTAACGAACTGGATGACTTTTCTTCTCTTTTTTCACGAAAGTTATTTGTCGTTTAAATGAAATTATTCGAATTTCATAACTGCAATAAATATTGAATATATTTGAATAAATTACGACCACGTTATTGGCTTCATCATCATTATGTGAATGGTCTTGCGGAGCTTTTAAACGTTTGAAATTACAGATAATTACGAGGGAAATGTGGAGGAAATTTTATGATAATTTATAAATATTTTTCGGAAGGTTTGAGGATTAGATAGGGTTTTTTTTTCGCGATAAACACAAAACAAATAGATTGGTTTGGGCATTAAGCGTGCAATATAAAGGCATTTTTAGAGGGTTGTTACACCAAAGTTATATGGCGTCCCGAAATTTGCCGTCTCTCTCATATCAATTACCCGTTGCATATTTCCTACCTCTATGTCTTATGGAATCGCTCTACATTGATACTTGGCGGCAGTGAACCGCGACATCCATCGCACTCCAGATATTTTATTACCTAAAGCTCATGAAAACCTGAAAAATCCACTTGAAAACAGCTACCAGCCTGAAATTAGGGGTTGGATGTGAGGGGGTTAGGTGGGTGGGTGAAATTTGACGTCGACAACTGGAGGCATATCGCGAAAATTCACTTTGTATATGTGTCTATAGGTAGTTACATGATACAAATCTATCAAAACGGGAATGCGGAAAATTTTCCAAACGCTTTATATCCTCTATATATATATAATATTATGGGATCGTGCGTTGGCTATGAGCGGAATCTACGGGCGCTCAGCCCAGAGGGAATTTTCCGCTTTTCTTATTTTCAATCACGTTTTTTTTAACTTTATCTTTGATACGCGAAATTATTAAAATATTTTTGCTTCTTTGTGCATCGACTTTTGATTGGATTTTCCGCATTGCAAATGCATTTTTCTCTGTCTATAACATTGTAAGAATGTTTCAAAGACAAGTGAAAAGTAAACAAATGGGGTAGGTCTTGGATTTTCTTAAAGAAAATCTAATTAACTAGGGAAAATTGATCTTTTTTACCATAATTCGGAATAATGATGAAAACAAAATGGCCACCGTTTCTAATTGAAGTTATATTTCTTTAGCGTTATGAAAAAATTATCAACAATCATGTAATTAACATTTTGTATAAGTAGCTAAATGTGCATACAATATCTATGTATAATTGTTAGCTTGGGCCAAAAAAATCGACTTTTTTTTTTTTGAAAAGTAGGTATATCGAAAATATTGTTCAAAGTGACAAAAATAAAATATCGAGAAGATTTGAGCCTTTAATATTAATATTAAGAGGTCTATCATCTTAAATTTCGATTTTTTATTTGTGCTTTCATTTTTGCGTCAATGCTGTCAAACTATTAAGGTAAAAAGATTCATCTGCACATATATTTATAGGAAAGTAAATTCCCTACAAAAAAGGTCTCTTTGAAAATTTTTGCTAGATACGCTGTTTCCGAATAATCAAGCTTCAGACATTGATATAATTTATAGATTTATCTTCTTTATTTTGGAATTTTGTAATTAACGAACAAATAAAAATATAGAAATGAACAATATAGATTCTTGAAGGGAATTTAATGATCTATAAAAAAGGTCTCTTAACGTTTTTACATAAAATCACTTTTTCAAAAGTTATTTACAATTAAAGTTGAAGGAAAAATTAAACTATTGTTTTCTTCTTTGTTGAACCAACTTTGAAAAGTGATTTTATGTAAAAACGTTAAGAGACCTTTTTTGTAGAACATAAAATTCCCTTTAAGAATCTATATTGTTCATTTCTATATATTTATTTGTTCGTTAGTTACAAAATTCCAAAATAAAGAAGATAAATCTAAAAATTATATCAATGGCTGAAGCTTGATTATTCGAAAACGGTGTGTCTGGCGAAAATTTTCAATGAGACGTTTTTTGTAGGGAATTTAATTTTCTATAAATATATGTGCATATGATTTTTTTTACCTTGATAGTTTGACAGCATTGACGCAAAAATGAAAGCACAAATAAAAACTCGAAATTAAAGATGATGACCTCTTAATATTAATATTAAGGGCTCAAACCTTCCCGACTTTTTTTTTGTCACCTTGAACAATATTTTCGATATACTTTTCAAAAAAAAAAATAAGCCCGGTTTTTTGGTCCAGTCTAATAAATACCCAATTTAATCTTCTATTTGAAAACCAGTAACTTTCCGTGAAATATTCACAGCCCAACACTGACACAACTGACAAATGGCCACAATTAGCAGTTGAATAAAATTGAAATAACAGTTGAAACTAATGACATGATGGTCCTAGTTTGACACAATAATTAATATATTTGTACTCCATTCACATGGATGTGTTTACAACTTTATATTCTTTGTCTTTGTTTTTGCCACAATACTAATTTTGCTTGTTATTTATTTTAGTATTAAAAACAAAATTGGTTTATAATTGTATCCTATTTTAGTCATTACAAAACACTTATAACTGGTATGCCAGTTCAGGCCATACCGGTTAGGGCTGCGGCAGTGGATTTAAAACAAATTTTTAATTATACCAAAAAAGGGCGGATTCAGAATTTTTTCCTGCGGTGGGGAGGAAGGGGGCACAATATCATCTTTCATTTGCAAGTGCGTGAAAGGGATTACGAAAAAAAATCGCAATTCCAGCCAGAAATAGACTAGAGTTTCACTAATGTTCTTTCTATTATTTAATTCATATATTTTAAGAACTTTAATAATTTGATTTGCTTCTAAGTATGTACCGTTATGGAATCTCCACAATACACAAAAATTCCCTTGGGGGGGACGTGTCCCCCTTAAATCCACTATTGATACCAAACCCCTTTTAACTACTGTGATCAATAGAATTTTAAGACGATTGGAGGAGAGGAAGTATTTGAGCCAATGATTCTGTAATTTAAACGCTTTTTTGGATAGTACAAACTAGCTTTATTTATGTCTAGGACTGCTGTAGGACTGTCTAATGTGTGACGCCAAACAAATCCCTATTGGATAAATTGAATTTTATAGCACTTCACGTATCCATGTTTTATCATCGAATACGTGAAGATGGATGTTCGTTTTTTTTTCCTTTTCGTATCCTGGCGACAGATGCTTACCTACTAGATGTAAGATTTTCAAGAAATTCACTATCGTTTCATTTATTTATTTTTTCAGAGGTAAATCTTTAAAACCACATCAAATATCATGGCGACTCCCATCTGGGACATGTTACAAACCTGGGAATCAAACGTGATGTGTACATCCCTTAAATGCTTTTGCTGGAATTCTAGACAAAATATTTTATGTAAATATTTTTTTTTTTGAAAAAAAATCCATTGTGACATTTTTGTTATTGTTGCACAATGTGCATTGTTAGCGGTGAGCTTTTGTTTTGTGGAAAAAGCTCTTAGTAAATATTTCATATTTCCCCACACATACTGTGATTATTATCTAAATTTTCATCAAGAAAAAACGGTTTATTATAGCTTTATCGATGAAGTCAGTCCACTGTAATTACGTCAGAAATAAAATGATACCATATGATTGATTTATAAGTCTCTAGATACCTTCTTTCTTCATTACTTATACTACTATGAAAATCGTATCTTTCTTTTAAATTTAAAGGGTTTTAGATATTCATTCTGGTCATATATAAATGGTCTGGAAGACTTTAAAACAGCATTGAAAATTGAAAAATTATGATATTTTTGTAATTAATAATATTGTTGACTTATTATTATGTTACACGGATGAAGTCGTGGGAATCGTCTTGTTTAACATTAAAACCTTATATAAAAATTATAAGTTTCTTAGCTTTAACAATTTTGCTTTTGAGATGGCAGGCAATCCAAAAATAATTTTATCATAGTGCGCCACGCAAACCAAGTTGCGTGTATTAGGCAAATACTATTCAATAGTTACGTTTTGTTTTGTCGCTAGTCTTTTATTATTTCTAGTTACCTAGGCCTTGACGTCTATAATGGAGTCGTTTATTTTGAGAGTGACGTAAGTCCATTTTAAGGACTTCTATAAGGTGATTCTTGTTACTAGAACAAAGTATGTTATATATTTAACTGCTAAGTTTTCACAAATTACTGATTTAATTTTAGTTGTTAAAAAAAACGCCAACTATTCCCTCCTCCTAAGTATCTTATGTTTTTAAGGTTACAAACTATAATACTTTAGGAATTGTTCTTGAAATGGACTTAAGTCACTTTCAAAATAAACGGCTCAATTGCTCATGGTCAATCGATGGAACAAACTCAATAAATGATCAAAATTTGTGAATCATCACAAAGCAATCAAAATAAGATTTTTTCGCTGACTTTGAACAGTTATACTGTGTATACAATATATAGAATATATTGCGGTCCAATTTATGTAGTATAATTTAATATAATAATATATAAAAATCATACCATTTAAATCATAAATTTGAACAGAAGTTCAAACAAAAATATTCGTGACGTATTGCCCGGATACGTATTTCGATTGCTAAGCAATCTTCCTCAGTGGTCATCAAGTAGTGTTTAATCATCACAAAGCAGTTACGGAGTGATCCAAACTACTTGATAACCACTGAGGAAGATTGCTTGGCAATCGAAATACGTATCTAGGCAATACGTCACAAATATTTTTGTTTGAACAAATTTATCTGTTCAAATGTATGTGTATGGTATGATTTTTATGCATTATTATATTAAATTATACTACATAAATTGGACCGCAATATACTCTATATATTGTATACACTCTATAAATGATAAAAAATTTCAATTTATTTTCGATTTAATCATAGGAAATAATCTTTCGATCTCAACTATGTTATAACGTTCATTTATTTATAATTGTTTTTTTTTTCTCAATAAAAATTTTTAGGGGAAGATTTCCACAAAAAAGTCGGATATCGAGAAACGTCAAGTTTCGTTAGTTGCAGCTTAAAAAGCTTCCGTTTAGTGTTATTAAATTTATTTGAACATAACGAAATTGCTTTAATAAATAATATATGAAATTGCAGTAAAAAAAAAAATTGAAATTTTGTTGAGCATTATTGAGTTATTGTCCAATTCGATAGATTGCTCTTAGGAGACACACATTTCGTTTCAAATTGCATCAATTTCCCTCCGAAAGTATAAAACTCTCCAAAAAAAAAAAGCGGTTGTCAAAATGTGTATTGGGATTGGTAAAGGGGGTAGGTTGGCTACCGAATGGGGATGTAAGGGGATTTGTTTACGACTCGATATTTTCAGAGTTGTGTTTGTGTATATATTTTCACCCTTCTCTATAAATGTATCTATGTTGGAGTTCTCGGCTACGTCTAGCTATATGCGAAACGGAAAATGGGCGAATTGCTAGGGTGAAAACCACCCTCGCGGCAATGTCAATGACAAAGTCCTAAATGCGCCTTGCTGTGGTTTCTACTGCTATTTCATCATCCATATGTGTATGACGCTAAAGCAATCATTGTCGAATGGGCGCCGCAGAATGTGAGGGGGTGGTGGTGCAAAAACCACCCCATCGTTCCCGACCAGGGAGACATTTCGTAGCGGTCGGCCGTTCCTGCCGGTTTCGATTCTGGATGAGTCATACGGAAGTCGAATTGGGGGAAGGTTTTTTTTTTTTTTTAATTTAATGCCTAATAGTTTGGGATTATGTTTAATTTTAAGCAAATTACTCACATGATTTGCTCTTGATGGTGTTTTGTCAAGGATACTTTAACGTTATTTATGGAAAGTTTCATTCGGTCGCTCTATATGCTGTCAAGTATGAAAATGGAAAACTTTACTCGAAACTTTTCTAAATCAAATTGTGTATGGTACAAGACCTTGAAGTTGCTGTTGAAAACTTTTCTTGAGTTTGATATTGCGGAAAAATGATCCATGCTTTATTGTTTTATTGCTAGAGAAAATTGGTATATTGTTTTTTTAGCCATTCGAAATAATTTTCCGAAGTCAAAAATTATCCTCCCTTACAATCTTAAATTAAATTTTTGTTTAAAGGGTAATCGATTAAACAAACAAAAAAAAAATATTTTCAATCGCCATTTTTTGGTACTCATTTGTTTTAACAATAACCGTTGCTAAGGACAAAACAGAAAATTAACGAAGTTCAAAAATGTGTTATTCTCAAGTTGTTATTTATTAAGTTATTATTTATTTATTAAGTTTGTGTTATTGATTTGATAAATTTTATTAACTATACTATTTTTGTGTAAATTTTGTAGTTCTTCTGTTTCTATGAACAGGTGTAACGCACCTCTATAGAAATTCCACCAGAAGTAAAAAGAATAAAATAAAAATAAAATAAAGTTTAGGACATAGTGAGGGATAATTTTCAGGGTACTATTTATTTATTATTCTATAGAGATATTAATATGGTTTAAATATTATAACCAACACCATTAGCCGAAATAACCCAAATAATGTTCTTTTCAAGGAAAAAAAAATTACCATCATAGGTCACTAAGATATTTGTTAAAACTTAAAGGACAAGAATTTTGAGATTTCATAAGAATTGCCCATGGACCTTATTATCAGTGATTACGTTGGTTATAAATATCTTTTTTTGGCATGGACACTTTATGGTGATATATGAAAAGTTTTATTTGCTCTCTATGATCTGCCAAGAATGAAAATGGAAAACTTTTCTCAAAACTTTTTCTAAATCAAATTTTGTGTGGAATTTTCTGTAGCATAAAACCTTGAAAATTGTTCTCAAGAAGAAAAATTATTATACCCACTATATATTATATATAAATAATAGAGTGGTCCAAAAAATTTTTTTTTCAAGTGCTATTGTCTCAAAAGCTTCTCTTAAGTATAAAATTTTTCTGTCAAAAGCACAGCTTGATATCTCAATTCTTCATGAAGTTCAATATTTCTATTTTTCCATTTAAATAACATTTAAAAAAAAAATTTTACGTTTTTATCCCATAAACCTAAGATTTTTTTTTTAATTTGGATCAATTACTCTTGTAGAAAATTGAATTCTCTTCAAAAAAGTATTTTTGTAATTTTTTCGTAATTCTAATGGGGAAATAGTTATTGAGCTTTAAATACTCTCAATAAAAGAAAATTAATCAGAAATTTTAGAATTTAAAAATTATATTATAAATAGTCTAGAGTTGGATAAATTTTGAAATAAATACATGCAATCACCAAAAAAGCTTTCAAAAAGACAATTATTTCAAATCCATGAAAATTCATTAAATTATCTTCTTATATTGTGCATTCCTTCATAAAATTACTTTGAAACTATCTTCTTTCAAATTTGCTCAGTAGCGAGTTTTAAAGCTTAATAACTTTTTACCCGTTAGAATTACGAAAAAAACTACCTCATTGCTTTTTTGTAGGGAATTGAATTTCCCATAAGAACAAGTGACGAAAAAATTAAAAACGTAAAAAAAATTTTTTACGTATTATTGAAATAGGAAAATCGACATTCATTGAGCTTCATGGAGAATCAAGATATCAACCTGCGCTTTGGAGGGATTTTTTTATGTCTTAGAAAAGCGTTTAAGATGATAGGCAAAAAAATTTTTTTTTGGACCACTCTAATAAACAATTTATAAACGCTTTATTTGGCAAAGACCCAAAGAATATTTGATATGACTTTATTTTTTCGATAATTTATTCATTTGTTTTTAAAATCGCTATAAAGTTGCTATGTAATTAACATGGGTAGAAATATATGAATGTCGCTTAGACTGATACAAAAAAAATTATGATTTTTTTTTCTTAATTATATCGAAAATATTGTTAGGAATGACAAAAAAAAATCCTGTGCAAGTTTAAGCTCTTAATATTAGTATTAAGAGGTGCCCCATCGCCAATTTCACTTTTCCATTTAAATAACATGGGAACAATATTCTCTTGCACTTTGGAATTTTATAGCTCACGTTGGGGACAATATTTCGGAATGACCAAGGTATATTCTCGTAGAAAATTGTACGATCTACAAAAAGGTCTATTACACGTTTTTGATATATTTATTCCTTCAAAAGTTATTCGAGGTCAAAGTTGAACTAAAGAGAAATTTTAATATTTTTTCAAATTTTTGACGCAACCATCAGTTTTATGAGAAAATTTTATAGGACATTTTTTGTTAAACACTTTTTTTCCTACAACTTATCTCTTTAAAAGTTTTTGATATTTTTCACAGGTCCCCTAAGTTATTTGCATTAAATTGAAAATTCATTGAATTATTATATTTTTAAGATAAAAATTATTTTTTTTATTTTAATTAAATAACTTAGGACCTGTGAAAAATATCAGAAACTTTTATGAAGATAAGTTATAGAAAAAATAATGCTCTACAAAAAAAGTCCTATAAAATTTTCTCATAAAATTGATGGTTGCGTTAAAAAATTGAAAAAATATTAAAATTTCTCTGTACTTCAACTTTGACCTCGAATAACTTTTGAAGTAATAAATATATCAAAAACTTGCACGAGACCTTCTTTGTAGATCGTTTAATTTTCTACAAGAATATACCTTGGTCATTCCGAAATATTGTCACCAACGTGAGCTATAACAAATTCCAAAGTGCAAGAGAATATTGTTCCCATGTTATTTAAATGGAAAATCGAAATTTACGATGCGGCACCTCTTAATATTAATATTAAGAGCTTAAACTTTCACAGGATTTTTTTTGTCATTCCCAACAATATTTTCGATATAATTAAGAAAAAAAAATACATCAATTTTTTTAAATTAGTCCAATGTCGCTATATTAAAAGGATTTATTTAAGATTGAAGATTAAGCTCATCGATCACTGATTGAAAACCGATTGTATTTTCCCCAATTTTCCTTAGTCGCTCATAAAATGAGTATAAAAATGGATAAAGACCGATTGGGCAAAGATTATTTCTTCCGAGTCAGCATTTGCTCATCCATTAAATATATCTAACGCCCTTTGTCGCCGACTTCATCAGAACGCATTGTCCACAACACAAAACCGACTACTCTCTAAAAAGGGTTCCTGTCAACTTCGCCCTTAAAAGCTCTATTGTCAAAGTATTTCCCCTATTTTTCCTTGAACCTTAAAACCAAAACGAAAAGTTCAGATTTTTATATTTTCCATTAATTAGATTTAAATTCGACCTAGATTTTCATGATTTATCGCACCTCATATGGTAAGCTCGCGAAAGCTTCAATCGCCCCAATTTCCTATCTAATCTCATAATCGTAATCGTAAATCGAATTATGTTACATCTATGTTTTTTTCTTGTTTGAATTATTAGATATGATAGTGTAGAATGGATATTGCATGGAAAATAGAAAAACCAGTTTTTGTACAGCTTTTTTTTTGCATCTTTAAAATAAATAATAGACAATCGATTAGGCAACAGAACAAATATTGACGAATATTGTCACAATGGAGTTGACGTTTATTTCAGCCAATCAAACATGGAATAGGTAATATTCGATTTTCATCGAGCAACCATTGGAAAATATTTGATTTGTTGACTCAAGAAAATAATTATATACCTAGTTTTAACCTTTATTTTTTTCTTTAACAATAAAGCACAGAAAATTCGATCGAAAATTTACTTTAATATTGCAAGAGTATATAGCGTAGAATGGATATGAATAGTACTATAGGTATATTTATACAATATTTATACAATAAAATATGCTTACCACCTGTTTTATGTATATATATATATATATATATATATATATAAATCAGCCATCAGGATCTAGGTCCTAACCAAGGTTTGTAAATTACACAGGTTGCTCCATTAGAAAAAAAATATGACGTCATACGAGGAATTTTGAAATTGAATCAGTCTGAAGATATGTACGAATTTCTTCTGGATACGTCACGTAGCGCATGAGGCCACCTGTGTATTTTATAAACCTTGGGTCCTAACCTGTTTTTGGAGAAGTTCATGGTACTCATCCAAGGGTAGTATGATCTGTGTAGTATTATAATGCTTTATAAGAAAGTAACTATTTTCCTGTTATCTTGTGGATGAATTCTTTTTTCCCGAGTCGTTTATAAGTCCAGGGGTTCAATATATTTTCTTCTTTTTTTTCTTAGGATCTTTTAATATGAATCCTTTTCTTTTAAGAATGTGACCCATCCCAATAAGTTTTTCCTCTTGTCACCAAATCGATGGAATCGTTAGCTTTTCTTTTTGTTGATTCTTCAAAATACTTCATCATTTTCTCAATTATTCGATTTTGGTTATTTTTCTTTGTTGGTTTTTAAGGGTTCAGGTTTGCAATCCATATAGTGCTATACCCTATATAGCGAACCCATTAGCAGTTTTTCCAAATTTTTAATTCATTGATTCTTCATTAATTGATACGTTGATCCTAATCAAAGATTTATTAAACTTTTTCTTGCAAAGAAATTTTGCCTACCTATATGTATAAAATTTTAAAAATAGCAAAAAATCGGGCCAGGATTAGGTACCAGGGGGGGGAGAATAGATAATATAAAAGAAATTTTATAAGAAACTTAATAAGGCTCTAAATGGCTTAAAAGCTCCAATATTTAAAATATGAAAAGTCTATGGTTTTATGAGGTTGGAATCGAGGAAAAAAATTAAATCGTTACATTTTATAGCCTAAAGCATTGTTTCCTAACCAGTGGTTCGCGGACCCCCAGGGGTCCGCGAGCCTATGTTTGCGGGTCCGCGGTCCTATTTGAAAAAGTTTGTTTTTTGTTTTTTAATTTAATGAAGGAATACTTAAATATAATATTGTCCGAAAATTGCTACTTTTTTTCGCTCAGGGGTCCTTGGCATTATGTTTGATTTCCTTGGGGGTCCGCGACTGAAAAAGGTTAGGAACCGCCGGCCTAAAGTATTAAGATTGCATTTAAAGCTTCCTCCCATTCTTTACCTAATATAAGGAAATATTCTCTTAATATTTATCGTTACATTGTAAAAAGTTTATCGTAAATGGTTTAGATTGTGGACCTATGGATTGTTTATGGGTCAGTGGCAATACCTTCATTTTTATGATACACTATTAAAAAACATTAGAAAATTGGTATCTAAAACAATATAGTTCTAGACTACTTTTATCTAGTGGTTTTTTTCTAGAATTCCTCATTTAAGTATCCTTTTTAGTGTAGAATTGTATGGTAGTTCCAGCGATTTGAGCTTTGCTGAATAATTTTGTAAGATTTCTTTAACAGTTAAATGAAATTTAAACATTAAACAAAAAAGGATAATATTTCGTTTAACTTTTAAAAATTTGTTAGTACCTTGATATTTCCTAGGATTACCTAGGTACCACGAGACTATATTACATCTCCAAAATGACCTACAATATCATTTGGGTTCGCCACCTCTGTACTAGTTACTAATATGTCAAAAACAATCCTTACGTAAAATTATGATTGTGTATTTCAGAAGCGCAAATTAACTATTTTTGCATCGAAAATAAAAAAAGAAATAAATATTTAAACAGAACATAAAGGCATTCAAGTTTTATTAAACAAGAATCATTTCAAAGAAGATAGTTATTTTGTTGTTATTTATTGTCACTTTATATATTATTATTGTCACTTTATAACTGCCGAGATTTTTAACGACTCTAGGGTTAGTAAAAAAACGTAAATCGAGAAATATTAAAAATTTTCTCGATACGTTCCTAAGGTAATCCTAAGGTACTTATATAAAATAAAACCAAAAAAAATCGAAATTTAATGTCGGAAATTATGGGGGAATATTAAGTTATAACCATAAAGAGTTTATTATCTTCGTCTCAAGCATAGAAATTCATATAAAGGTAGCTCTGTTTCTAATAAATTTCTGATTTTCCCTCTAGAGTTTCTGATCCCTGATGTTCACGAAATTTCTTTGGAAGCAATTTCACTGTTTTTTTCAGCAGTTAAACTATTAGATCAGTGCTTTCCAATATTTTTTATATGAACTATTTATTTTGAAAGTGAGTTAAGTCCATTTCAAAAACAATCCCTATAGTGTTATCATTTTTAACCAAATAATTGATGCTTTTGTTAACAACTAAAATGAAATCAGTAATTTCTGAAAACTTAGCAGTTAAATAATTAACATACTTTGTTTTCTAGTTACAAGAAGAAGAATCACCATATAGATCGTCCTTGAAATGGACTTACGCCACTTTCAAAATAAACGAGTTGTATAACTTTTTACGTCTTGACTTCTTTAATTCTTCAAATCCACTGAAAATAAAATGAAAAATCAATGTACAGACTTTTACAATAAACAAAAGAGGATCCTTACTTTAGTGTGGGAAATTACAAATATTTTTGTTTTTGTCATAAAAAATATTATCTTTAATAAGTTTACTAGTATAAGTAGATAGTTAGAAAGTTTTTCTTCGAATAGTATACCAAAGAAATTATCATCTTGAAACACTCATTTTACGTATAATTTATTTTATGATAGTAGCCGCCATATATAGTTCCAGAAGCTGTGATTTTATCTAAGTATAATCTGTCTAATTTTCGGAAAAGCCAAAAACAAAGTCATAAAGCAAAAACTTCCAGTCGCCACTTTTATATTCCCTATTATTTATTAAAAAGGACCAAAGTTTGTCTTTGCCCCGTCACAAACATCTACCATTATGTAATACGTACATATAGCCCAGATATCCATTTTTCAATATTAATTTTGTCAAAGCCAAACACGAAACGAACAAAAACACTTCAATTTATATGAAAAATTATCTCTCTCATACTGTCGTTTTTCCGTTTTTCTTTTCAACATTTATTTTATTGAGAAAAATAAAACGAAGAACGCAAAAGAAAAAAAAAACGGCGGTGATTCAATTACTGTGACGAAGAACCTTTCAACAATTTTCAAATTTAATTAATTGTTTGAGAAAGAATAAAGTTTTTCGTATTTTTCCGATTTTTTTTTTTTTTTTTGGTTGTTTGTCACTATTATTGGAGGAATTTGATCAATTCGCTTTGGAGAGAAGTAAACTAGAGGATTAAAGCGGTCGCAGTATTGCTTTGATTCGGAATTGGAATTTCAATATCAATGTAAATTTGTCGAGGACTTAAAATTCATCGAAAACACAACACAATACATAGTTTAGTGATTGTTTTGCAGCAGCAGTTGGCTTCGAGACTAATTAAATGGATCATAGATTCGGAAAACGGTAGTTAGGCAAGTCGAACCCAGCCGCAATTGATACTGTCGATAATAAATTGAGATTTGCAAAATTAATACGAGTGATAATTACCTTTTCGATATATAGACGTAAACTTGGCAAATACTGGAAAATTTCATTAGCCAATTGATTGATTTATTTTTATCAAATATTTACTGAAATAATTTTTTTTAAATAAGCTTTAAGCTCTTGTTTTTCATTTGGAAGTGGGCAAGAGGAAAATTATGGTGGTTATGGATTATATACTTAAGGGGTATTCTAGTTTAGAAATACTAACAAATCTTATTGAGTTTTCTTGGTAAAAGAATGTTTAACACTCCTTATTGGTGCGAACCAATCACGTTTTCCTCCAAAAAGCGGCCATTTTAATGAGCAGCCAATAGAGATTGTTCAATACAAGTTTTAACCAATAATATTCAGTGGTATTGAATGATACAAAGATTGCTTTGATTAAAAGTCATATTGGAAAATAATTGAGAAAGTGTAATGTATTGTATCAAGGTCCAACAAAGCAAGCCATATTATACTTATTTTATTATTTTTACGAAATTTTTCGAATTTTGTATTGCTGGCCATAAAAGTTCTGAACGTTTAGTTGACTCGTTCATTTTGAAAGTGGCGTAAGTCTATTTCAAGCATGATCTATATGGTGATTCTTCTTCTTGTAACTAGAACAAAGTATGTTAGTTATTTAACTGATAAGTTTTCAGAAATTACTGATTTCATTTTAGTTGTTAACAAAAACGTCAATTATTCCCTCCTCTTTAGTATCTTCTTATATTCCTATGGTTAAAAATGATAACACTATAGACACTGTTCTTGAAATGGACTTAACTCACTTTCAAAATAAATGGTTAAGTTGTTGAAATATTTGTTGTATTTAATTGAAAAAGCACCATTGAAGTTAGCGTAATTTTGTCAATGTCATACAAGTCTATTTATATGCCATCCGACCAAAAATTTCTGATATTCAAATCAAGATATTCAATCAGAGATATTAAGCCTTGAATTTTATGGAAAAATCAGATTCAGTGGCCCGTACTACCTCACCGATGTGAGTTACGACTTTGTCGCAATGGGCACTTTTGTAGAGCGTTTAATTCTGAGAAAAAACCATTTTCGGTAAAAGTGATCCCATGAAATGCCGCTGAGATATAGAAATCTAAAAATAAAAAATCAGAGTTTCCGTGTATTTTCAATGGGAAATCTTTACACGTCTTGGTCGAGGACTTAAAATTAATATTAAGGGCTCAAACTTTCAGGGATTTTTTTTTTTGTATTTCCATCAAAATTTCACGATGAGACCAGAAAAAAAAAGTAAAAAAAAAACACCCTAATACCAATATTACTATAACAAAATATCGGTTTTTCCGTTTTTTTTTTCGGTTTGATATCAAATTTTCAACCTTAAAGTTTCTCGTCGTTATTCATTTTTTTATCATAGATATCTAGATATAAGCTAAAAGCTTTGCATTGAAAGAAATATATTTTTTAGGTATCTACCTACCACCTACGATGTATCAAAGTTGAATTTCATTTATTAAATATTTTTATAGCCTACAGGAAAGAAAATTGTTTGAAAAATAAAATGTTCATCTCTTTTTTTGTTGGTCCCATTAATTCCGTTTTTCCGACTCATATTTTTGCAAAACATTAAATATTCGAAGCTGTTTGTGATTAAACACGAATAATAAACAATAACTGTGTACCTATGTAGGTGGAAAACATATGGGAAAAAAGCTTTATGAAAGCTCTAAATACACGCATTGTGTTCAATAAAAAAAGTTTCAAATCGCACAAATGCAAACAGGAAAGTTTTTAATTATTTTCCAACTTGATATCGACTTTCTATTGTTTGCTCGTGAAAAATCAATGTGAAAAGCTCCAATATTGTTTATATGTATATATACCTACGTTATAGAATTCATATTTTGTTTTAATATTGGTAGGTTTTCATGGCCTGTCACGATCTAGCTTCATTATAAGTCGCGACGCCCATTTTTATTTATTTTCCCGGGAAAAAGTTTTAAATGTTTTTTATGTAAACTTATACGTTATTCTTTTGTTTCAGGTAAGCTGATTTTTGTTTTTTCATCCACTTTGAGGGGTTGAAGAGTCGCTCTTTTAAATGGGGTGAGTTAATTTTCAACATTTTTTTTTTTTTGAGAATCATTTATTATTTAAATAGTTCAGTTCATAAAGTCCTCATTTTTCGAATGTCATCAAGAAAAATGGTATTTTCTCTACTAAAATAAGTGCACAGATGTCCATTTTTAATTAAATGTATAACCAATGGTTATTTTTTTTTTGGGACTATTTTTTTTTTGCTCCCATGCCGAAATTTTGTTGGAAATACTTCAAAAAAAATTCCCTGAAAGTTTGAGCTCTTAATATTAATATTAAGTACTCGCTCACAGCGTGTGAATATTTTCCATTTAAAATACACGTAAACTTTGATTTTTTTTTTAAATTTTTATCGCTCAGCGGCATTTTATGGTATTGCCTCGCTCAAAGTCGGAATTTTTTTACAATTGTATGCTCTACAATAGTGCCTATTGCGGCAAAATCGTAATTTACACGGGCGAGGTAGTACGGGTCACTAAACCTAGATTTTTCATAGATTTCTCGTTTTTCTCTCAGTAACTCATGAATTACAAGACCTACAGAAAAAATGTGAATGTCAAATTTATAGGAAATTTAATTTCTTACAAAAAAGTTTCAGTAAACCAAATTGCTAAGATCGATATTTCTCGAGATATTGAACCTTGAATTTCTCGTACTAAAATATTTTTACTTAAATTTTATTCAATAATCCGTAAAAATTTTATAGTAAGAGAAATTCAAGGCTCAATATCTCGAGAAATATCGATCTTAGCAATTTGGTTTTCTGGAACTTTTTTGTAGAAAATTAAATTTCCTATAATTTGACATTTACATTTTTTCTGTATGGCTTGTAATTCATGAGTTACTGAGAGAAAAACGAGAAATCTATGAAAAATCTAGGTTTAGTGACCCGTACTACCTCGCCCGTGTAAATTACGATTTTGCCGCAATAGGCACTTTTGTAGAGCATACAATTGTAAAAAAAATCCGACTTTGAGCGAGGCGATACCATAAAATGCCGCTGAACTATAAAAATTTAAAAAAAAATCAAAGTTTACGTGTATTTTAAATGGAAAATATTCACACGCTGTGAACGAGTAATTAATATTAATATTAAGAGCTCAAACTTTCAGGGATTTTTTTTTGAAGTATTTCCAACAAAATTTCGGCATGGGAGCAAAAAAAAAAAATAGTCCCAAAAAAAAATCACCCTAATAACCATACAAATTTTCCTTGGAAAATCCATTTTTTTTCATATTCGTAACAATAGTGTTATTATATTACGTATATAGCCTGCGGATAATAAAATATTGATGTTTCAATCACATATATTGACGACAACGAAAAGCGTTAGGGGTTGCAGAGGGTTGCGATTTTCATATCGTTTCCGGAACATCTTTCGACAACAATTGTCAACAGATTCGCACCTCGTAACCATATCTCACCGTCTATCGCTAAAATATCGATGCCAGATTGCACCAAATCGAAAATTTTTCGATTTTCCCCGAATCACTGTTTTTATTGCCAACTGTAGCGTGAAAATCAAGTTTTTTGTTCCATCGAAAAATAACGATCGGATTTGCGCTACATTTTCTCGGTCGGTCGGGGAAAATGTGTGAAATTGTTATGAGAATGGGAGGGGGTGAAGAAGGAAAAGGGGGTGGTGGTGGTAAATATGATGTTCATATCTTTTGCTAACGTTTGATGGGTCCGCCTGCAGATAATGTGATACGAACGAGTCGCAATCCCCAATTCTTCCCCTGGAACAATTTTTATCCAAGAAACAAGAATGTATTATACTTACGTTATACCATGTTAGGTATATTAGTCTCCACTCAACTCTCAGTTCCGATCAAATTCTATTGTTGAGAATAATAGGCTTGGCGACAATAAATGTCCCATTTGCTTGAGCAATTTTTCATTATTCGCTTAAATCAGAAGATATTTTCATTTTACTCCCCCACACCCCTAATTTGAGGGGATGAGGGTGGTTCGGTAAGAGGGTGCATTTATGGGGTAAATTGTTGCACGATTATCTCTTAAATTTGTGAAATCTTATTATGGGTATTGCGAAATTTTAGGGTGATTGCGATTTTTTGGGGATTTAAAGAAAAACAATAAAAAACGTAGTTGGCCAAGGTTTCAGCTGAAATCTATGACGTCATTGATGATTGTTTATATGATTGAAAACATCATTTGTTTTGATTGTGTTTTTTTACTCATTAATTTCAAAAATTAAAGAAGAAAATGGAAAAAAATCTAGTAAATTGATTAATTAATGATTCTAGTAATTCCGTGTAAGTAGGGGAGACTGGGTACAAAAGTACCAATTTGTACTTTTGCCTTGATTTCTGGCAGGTCGTTATTATTACCAATGCAAAGTTAGCACCCTATCCAAGGATTTGCGAACTGGTAATGATCTTAATCGTTAGGCCTTCGTTAGGTCCCTTAAGGTCCGATATTTTTTTCGTTAGGTCACCTATAGTTTTTTTATAAATAATTGTTTAAATTTTGCATAAAAAAATTTGCAGGTTTGCACCTCATTTAAAAGGAAACTAATTTATTTTGATGTTTTTGCATTCCTTATTGCATTCCTTATCGTTAGGTCCGTATTGGTCCATCAAATTTATTATCCTTTTATTTGTTTTACTTATTTTATTAGTAATTATAAATTAATTAAAATTAGCGCATGCGCATATTGTATTTGTTTCCAACATGGGTCCAATATGCGAGAAGCAAGCACCAATTATCCCATACGATATTATTTTCGAAACTATTCCGCAATGACGACCAAGTGTTGTTAACTCGATTGCACAATTTCACAAATTTTCAGTCGAAATATGCAAAATTGTGTAACTTTTGGTTCGTTAAAACACTTTACGTCCTATTATATAACCCAGGGGTTCTCAATCTTTTTGAGCTCGAGCGCATTTACAAGGTTAGTATTTTGTCACGGCGCCCTATTTTAGTAAGCTATTTGGATATGGAGACTATATATATATATATATATATATATAGTCTCCATATCCTACTAAAGTAGGGCGCCATGACAAATATATATATATATATATATATATATATATATAATGGAATCCTTATTAGGTTTTCAATTCTCTGCATCCATAACGTATATATATATATATATATATATATATATATATATATATATATATATATATATATATATATATATATATATATATATATATATATATTATAGTCGAATGTAATATGTACCTATAATAATAGTAGTTGTTGTAATTGTTGCTTTATAAGTACCCGTGAATATTTGTGGTTTCGGATCATTTCAGATAATGATAGAGGATCGACTCGCGGCGCCCCTCTTTACTTTTTACGGCGCACACTTTGAGAACCCCTGATATAACCTAACAACGCACTGAATTTGCCCATTGGATAAAGCTAGAAAGCATTTGTTACTTTCGACCCGCCGTTACTTTTGCACCCGGTCTCCCCTATTCCAGGAATTATTGATTTCAAGAGTGATCACAGGAAATCACCTTTAGAATTACTCAATATTCTATTTTAATTGTAGCTATTAAATGGAGAATTTAATTTACAAAGAAATTTTTTAGTAGGATAATAGTATGCAGGTGAAGTCGTTGGTTTCAATTAGCTTATTATTCGTTAGGATTACCTTTGAGATCTCAAATTACTTGTAAATACAAATGCAGACGAGAAATAAGTGTCTGAACAATTTTATTTTCTCGAATTGAAAAGTACCAAATAAAATAAAGAAAAAAATCGGGGGAGGATAATACAAGTGTACACTATAAAGCCACTATAGTGCATAGAAGTTACGTTATCCTGCCCCATGCAGTACCACAGCGCACCATATACACTTTACTTTTTAGACGGCTCCATCCCTCGTGTTTGATCTTGGTGGAGGGTTGAAAACGTACAGGGGATGAGACCAGGGTTTATTAACAGCGTTTTGAAAGAGGCATTTTTGTTCGAGTTGGATTTTCAATATAAATACGAAGGTACAACGTAAATGGAATCCTTATTAGGTTTTCAATTCTCTGCATCCATAACGTATATATACGATCAGTATAATATTAGAGAAAATTTCCAAGGAATTTCTTAAAAACGAACACGAACCTCCACCCCTCCCACTTCCCCGCACGGCTCATCACCCCATTGGAAATTGAATTAAAAATCAATTGGAAAAACTTTCGTTGCAAAATATTCTTTTGAAGTTGAATGGAACATTTATAATTAGTACCTTTGTTATTCTTTCAATGAAAAAGGAATGCGAAGAGTGTGTGAGATTTGATTGGCTTAAAAAGACGATTGTTTTTTGTTTTGTTTTCATTTGTTTTTCAAGGAAAATCATAACTAGTTGGTTTTATTATTGAAAATGAGAAGTTATGCTTCACGGAAAATGTCAAAATTTGCTTTGAATCTTTTGAATTCTATGAAAGCTTTTGATAAACATTTGCCTAAACTTTGACAAGGCAAACTTGATTATTTGATTCATTGAAATTTGAAAAGTTTAATGTTTTATTTGTTTAGAGAGAGAAAGGAAGAGAAAGAGATAGTAGGAAGAGTTTGGATGGAATTAAATTTATAGGTTGTGTCCTTTTTGATTATATAAATTGTAACCGATTTTGAATGGGATGACATCAAAGAAATGCATTGAGCTTTTCTTTGAAGTTCCCCACTTTAAAGGGAAAGGTTTGAGAAAAAAGGTCCTTACAAAAAATTCGTTTTTCCTAACCATTTTCGTAACAAAGCGACAAAATCATCTCAAAATTGTTTAAAATTTTGGCTAAGGATGTCGGTATCTTATTGGAAAAATGGTTGGAAAAATCAACTTTTTTGGTGGAGTATTCTTGCGTATTTTTTTTTGTTTTTTCGATCAGAACTTTGTTGGAGAATGGAGAAGGGGTTGAAATTACTGAAAAATTCTTTGGCGTCAAATTTTATCGTTTATTCTTGTAAAAATAACCCTATAATCGATACCGACTAGATTCATAAATTTTAGAGTTTTTCTTATGGGCAAATACTACCTGATGGACTAACAGTGGTTTATGTATATGATGAATACAAAAATGGATCAAATATTAATCTAAATTGTTAAAAAATTGAATTGTATTACAGAATTCCATGATTTGATTTAATAATTGTAAATATTTCGGAATGACCAAGGTATATTCTTGTAGAAAATTGAACGATCTACAAAAAAGGTCTCCGATAAGTTTTTGATATATTTATTCCTTCAAAAGTTATTCGAGGTCAAAGTTGAACTAAACTGAAATTTTAATATTTTTTCAATGTTTTGACGCAATCATCAATTTTATGAGAAACTTTTATGGGACATTTTTTGTAGAGTACTTTTTTTCTATAACTTATCTCTATAAAAGTTTTTGATATTTTTCACAGGTCCTAAGTTATTTAATTAAAATAAAAAAAATAATTTTTATGTTAAAAATTTAATAATACAGGGAATTTTCAGTTTAATGCAAATAACTTAGGACCTGTGAAAAATATCAAAAACTTTTATAAAGATAAGTTTTAGAAAAAAAAGTGCTTTACAAAAAATGTCCTACAAAATTTTCTCATAAAATTGATGGTTGCGTCAAAAAATTGAAAAAATATTAAAATTTTCTCTTTAGTTCAACTTTGACCTCGATTAACTTTTGAAGGAATAAATATATTAAAAATTTGTACAAGACCTTTTTTGTATATCGTTCAATTTTCTACAAGAATATACCTTGGTCATTTCGAAATATTGTCACCAACGGGAGTTATAAAAGTCCAAAGTGCAAGAGAATATTGTTCCCATGTTATTTAAATGGAAAATCGAAATTTGCGATGCGGCACCTCTTAATATTAATGTTAAGAGCTTAAACTTTCACAGGATTTTTTTTTGTCATTTCCAACAATTTTCGATATAATTAAGAAAAAAAAATTAATTATTTTTTTTGAATCAGTCTAATAATCATATTCCAAATTAAGAATGAAAATCACTGTATAGAAAAATGTTAAAATAAATCATCGTTATTATAACAAAATTTGAATCCATTTTCTATCGCAGTTATCATCTTGTTCATATATTTAAAGTAATTGTTGCCATTTCCTTTTTGCAGACATTTTTTTTTTTGTATTCCACTCATTTGTGTACGAGATATGGAGCAGTCTGGTCGTTCAATTCGACTGCTTTTCATCCACATTTTCGCATTTTCATTCATCCATTTATCATTTTTCATATAGCGTTTATCTCCGAATCATTTTAAAACATTTCCCATCTGAATTTCCAACATTTATTGAACCGATTCTAGAGACTGATGTGAGTATTTATGAAGGATATAAAACGATTTTGTCGCAACTTTTAAATCCGGATTTATTAAATTAAATTGTTGGATATAACCAATTAAACAAATTAAATCCAAAAAGATTGTATAATCTACTAGAATTAAGTAAGGGGCATATTGAGAAAAGAAAAGGTTGCAAATAACAGTACAAGAGTTTGGAATGGAGCCAAAAGTTTTTGAATGAAGAATAGACAATGAGCCAGAGAACTGTAAACGTAGATGATATTGTTGGATTAATTCCTGGAAGAAAATTTATGATGTCTTTAGATTTAATCAACTTGTGTTAAATTAAAAAGAAATTGTAGTTTGTTTTTTGATATAGTACGAAATTTATGTAATACACAACGAAATTAGTTCCAAAATCAATTGAGAATTAAATCCTATTTTTCTGTGTTCCTGAAATCGGGAGATAAAGTTTAAGATAATTTTATTTATTTAGTAGGATAGTAGACAGTGGACATGAAAGGATGTAGATTCATGTACTAATTATTAATTTAGCGACACGTTTCGGTCTTTTATTAGACCTTCATCAGGCTTCTTAATATGAAGTACACAATATACATCACAATAACATCGACAGTTTAAGATAATATCATTTTTATGGTAATCCATTATAATATCTGAAAATATCACTAAAAGTTTTAATGAATTGTTGTTATAATATGATTTTTAGGATTTTTTTTACATTGAAATAAACTTTAATTCCTTTTATTTTATCAAAATGAAGTTTTATTCAAAGGGTTTAGCCGGATCTGTATAGCGAATTGGTCCCCAAATGAAAATCTATATTGAAACTTATATGATAAAATATTGAATTGATGTACATATTTTATGTGTTGATACTGTTTTATGTGACTTTGAGGTATAGGTAAAAATGTTCGCCCGCATGTCAATTATTCAAAGTAATATTTCTCAAAAACTAATTAAGCAAGAGAAATTAAATCAACGCGAAACTTAAGGTTACTTAACAGAGTATATCACATTTTTTTAAAATTTTTTAGAAATAGAAATATACTAGCATAAGTAGGTTTATATTGTATTCTCCTTTAGGAAGCATAAAGGTAAGCAGATATCTTTAAATATATCCTTTAGGAGCATAAAATATATCTTTTTCCTGATTGTCATTCTCTCGAGAACACATCAAAAAAAATTATTTCGTTTTTTTTATTTGTTACTAGTCATATAATGTTTTGCTCGAAAAATTTAAGAATAATTATGATATACTCTGTTAAGGATGTTATGCAGTGGAGTAGCTACCTAGGGGCTAGACGGGACAGTGCCCCGGGGCCCTCAAGCTCAGGGGGCCCTCGAATTCTTACCAGAAATCTCGATCGAACTGAACTTTTGGAAATTCAGTTGGAAGTTCACCAATTATGTAAGAAAATAATGAGCAAACATGGAGCGCTAGAATGCGACCTAACGGAAGAATTTACAGTAAAGTTATTATTTTTTCCAACTCCTGCCACTTCTGCAGCAGCTGAAAGGTCATTTAGCAAATTAAAAAATATTAACAAATTATTTAAGAAATAATATGAGCCAAAATCGACTCCGATATTTATCGCTAATAGCAATTGAAAACAAAACCGCATCAAGCCTAAATTTAAACGAAATCATTGATACTTTTGCGAAAACTAAAGCTAGGAAAAAATTGTAAATATAATTGTTATTTAGTCAGTTGGTAGGCCCGACCTTTATATAATAAACCCTTGAATCTTCTCTTTTTTATTTTATTAGCCAAACCTACACCAAGTATTAATTATAATTTATGTTGGTACTGTTTAAAATTTTTATTACCTGGCCTCCAGTGAACAAAAAAGAGCTTAAGTAGCTTAGCATTTTGAAAGTATTTGTATATTTCATATTTTTATTTGATAAAACCTAATCAGTTTACATAGCAGTGGTGCCCCATTTTTTAATTTGCCCCAGAGCCCTTGGTTACCTAGCTACGCCACTGATGTTATGGCGATAAAATCAAAGTCAAAAGTACATAAAAATTGAAATTATAGGTCGATACTTAGAAAACTGTATATATTTTAAGGGAAAATCGGAAATTGCACTAAAAATTTTAAACAAAATAAAAAAAAATGAAAAATAAAAAATATAGAAATTTTTTAACTTACTTTTGGTACTGAATATGCCTTATTTTTATCTTAACAAATAAAAATATTATTGATTTAATGCTCATAAATTATAAATCTAAAATTTCATTGATTTGTATTGTTGCAAAATTTTAACTTCGGGATAAGGTTATAACATCTTCGTGTAAATAATATGATATTATTTATATGGTTTCCATGGAAACCACTACAATTTTCCTCTAATTACTTATGTACTTTTATCTAAGTAGCGATAGATAATTTGTAAAAAAAAATAAAAAAATGTAAATACTCGAAAGATTATAGCCAGCTTTGTATGGGAAAAGCCCCCGCGGTTTTTTCGATCCAAACTCTGGAGATCGTTTTGACACTGAATAAAAAAAATTTAGTCAAATTTACTGTTTTGGAATATTTCAAAAAAACTTTTTTCGATTTTTTTTTTAAAAGTAAAATTACCGATTATTACCGGTCAGTCATTAATATTAATTTTACTATTAAAAAGAAATCGCAAAAAGGTTTTTTGAAATATTCCAAAACAGTAAATTTGACTAAATTTTTTTTATTCAGTTTCAAAACGATCCCCTGAGTTTGGATCGAAAATACCTCGGGGGCTTTTCCCATACATAGCTGGCTATAATTTTTTGAGAATTTAATTTTTTTTTACAAATTTTCTATAGCTACTTCGATAACCGTACATAAGTTATTAGAGGAAAATTGTGATAGTTTCCATGGAAATCGTATAAATAATATATTATTTACACGTAGATGTTATAACCTTATCCCGAAGTTAAAATTTTGCAACAATACAAATCAATGAAATTCTAAATTTGATTCGTTTATTTTGAAAGTGGCGTAAGTCCATTTCAAGGACAGTCTATATGAGAATTCTTCTTCTTCTTCTTGTAACTAGAACAAAATATGCTAATTATTTGACTGCTAAGTTTTCAGAAATTACTGATTTCATTTTAGTTGTTAACAAAAACGCCAACTATTCCCTCCTCCTTAGTATCTTCCATAGTTCCTATGGCTAAAAATGATAACACTATAAGGATTGTTCTTGAAATGGACTTAACTCACTTTCAAAATAAATGCGTATTTATATCTTATGAGCATTAAATCAATAATATTTTGATTTGTTAAGTTGAAATCAAGGCATATATGACGGAAAATAAAATCGAAAAATGAGTTTTATTTTTAAATACCTTCTCGAAAACCGTTTCAGATAAAAAGCTGAAAATTTTGCTAATTTTTTTTTATTAATTATCAAAACAATCCTATGAGTTTGAATCGAAAATGCCGCGGGGGCACTTTTCCCATACCAAGCTAGCTATACTCTTTCGAAAATACCTAAAATAAATTTGGGAAAGTTCAAAAACTACGTCCTTCTAGACTCCGTCATATTCTTCGGCAGAAAACTTAGCACTGTCCTTAACCATGTAACGAAAATTTGTATGCACAACCGAATAAAATTGATTACTGGTTAGGGTATTTGCAATTACTGTAGTTTGACCACAAATTTCAGTCGAAATATGCAAAATTGTGTTGGAGGGATTTTAAACTTATTTTTTGTGGAAAGTAGTGTAAATTCATTAAATTTCTACAAGACTACTATGCTCCATTGATAATGATTACTAGATGCACAGAATTTAGTGGTCAATTGCAAAAATTTATATGCTCGTTAATATCATCATGAATGAGTCTCCTACGGTCAAATTCACCCCTGATGCATTCCGATAATATGGTGCGACCATAACTGTTAAGCAGCCGGTAATATTGGTTGTTAGTGGCGGAGTTATTGAATCATACATATTCGGAGAGCAGTGTTTTGATTATATGTACGTAGCGGCCCCCTGGCACTCCAGAGTGTGGAGAAAATGCCGTACCCGGGAGACATGTATTGGTGTGGCGGCAAGGGCTGTTTGCCGCCCTTCGTATAAAATCTCCCGATACAGCTGATACATTCCATTAGCCGGTTGCTTCCACCAAAATATCCACGGGCACCCGTAATGGACTGCTAGCATCCCCTTGTATGTCGCCATGTCGACGCCGCACCGGGTGCTTCCGATGGCCGTCGGCACTCGTGACAAGAGTGCTGATCTGTGAATTTATCAGATTTGTTGTTGTTCCGCTATCATCGCTGTCGTATGATGTGTTACGAGGTACCTCACCTTACCGAAAATATTACTGCCTATGTCTTTTTGTAAAATATCGACAAACGACATTTGATCCCTCCGGCTTCTTCGCCTACATCGGATACAAATTGATCCAACCCTCTGAAGAAACTAAATTTGAACGTGTGACACATATTAGATGAGATCTCTACCGTTTTCAACTTAGGTTATGTGACGAGTATATTTTATTTCGTTTTTCTTTTTTTTTAATAAACAAACACATAAACCAAGGGGACCCTACATAAAACAATTTTCCAAAGAAAATTTCAATTTAGTTTCAGTTTCACAGTCTAATGAAACTTGATTTCTATCAATCAAAGAAGGGGGGAGGTTTGTATCATATTTTCACATACTACTTTACCACAATTAGGGGAAACCGGGTACAAAAGTAACAATTTGTACTTTTACCTTGATTTCTGGTAGGGTGTTATTACTGCCATTAAATGACTATAACCACATATAAATTTAGTTTATGTTCTTCACAATAGTAACTTGATTTATTAAAATTATAGTGCATTTTATATGAATAACACAGAGTTAAAAAAAATTGTCAGTTGTTACTTTCAACCACGTAGGCAGGTCGAAAGTAACACGTTGGGGGGGGCGAAAGTAACAAGACTGCTAAGGGTTGCTAATGAAAACAATAGTACAAGTTAAATCAACAAATTACTCATTTAAAGACTCTATATTAATGATATAAACCAAATTCAGCATTTTAAATACTCAAAAAATTATATTTTAAGGAAATGAATCAATAGAATACCACGACAACGCATAAGATTGCACGATTATCTCTTAAATTTGTGAAATCTTATTATGGGTAATGCGAAATTTTAGGGTGATTGCGATTTTTTGGGGATTTAAAGAAAAACAATGAATCGTAGTTGGCCTAGGTTTCAGCGGAAATCTATGACGTCATTGATGATGACTTATATGATAGAAAACATCATTTGTTTTGATTGTGTTTTTTTATTCATTAAGTTCAAAAATTATAGAAGAAAATTGAAAAAAAATCTAGTAAATTAATTAATTAACGATTCTAGTAATTCCGTGTAAGTAGGGGAGACCGGGTACAAAAGTACCAATTTGTACTTCTAAATCAACAAATTACTTATTTAAAGACTTTATATTAATGATATAAACCAAATTCAGCATTTTAAATACTCAAAAAATATATATTTTAAGGAAATAAATCAATAGAATGTCGCAACAATGCTTAAGAACTACTGCATGAAGAACTATCGACACGGAAATATATTGAAAACGATTCTATTGAAGTAGATATCCATAAAAATATGATTTTAGTAATAAAATCATTGCCAGGACAAAAGTAACATATTACTTTTGTACCCTAGGGGGCTATGGTACTTTTGTACCGATTCTCATTTTTTAATAAAAAATGTAACATAACCTTAAAATGGAACGTGCTAGACAAAAATGAATTTAAACAATGTACAGTTTATCTAATTAAGAATGGATATGCAAAAATTCGGATTACTATGATCCTTTTCGACTATGTAAACAATAAATAAGAAATTAGCGAAAATTTTACTTTGGGCTCGTTAAAACACATTACGTCCTATAATATAACCTAACAACGCATTGCGCACGCGTCGAATTAATGCGATTGAGGGGGGTGCTCTAGGCCATCACCTGATGGCAGCAAAGCGGAGTTCGCCCATTGGATAAACCTATAAAAGCATTTGTTACTTTCGACCCGCCGTTACTTTTGTACCCAGTCTCCCCTATATATAGTAGATTTACACTCTAAGGCTGGTTCTATAATAAGTCGCTTGTCGTTTGTCGGGCGCATGCGTGTTTACTTTGACAGCATTTGACAGTTGTCGTAATGAGCTGTCGTTGACGTGAGTCGTTGTCGTGGACAGAGTTGGCCAATGCTCAACTTGTCCCGACTTACGACAAACGACAGCATATTATTTTTGTTGTTCTAATTTATAAAACATGGAAACCATGGATATTCATTGTAAACAACTCCCAAATATGGATCGTTCGCATTTAGGTTGTGTCAAATAATTGTTAATAAATAAATAAATGTCAATAAAAAATAAATGTCGTTACTCAATTGTAGAATGCACTGTCGTTTATCTCCCGACTGACGACTCACGACAACCGACTAACGACTCCCGTCAACGACAAGTGACTAATTGTAGAACCAGCCTAAGCCGACGATATACACTTATATATCACAAAGTTAATTTTCTATTTTATCCTTAGCAACGGTTATTGTTAAAACAAATGAGCATCAAGAAATGGCGATTGAAAATGAAAATTTAATTAAACTGTAGTTGTTGCCATTTTCTTTCTCAAAAAAATTTTTTTTTGTTAGAAATTTAATGAATTACCCTTTATACAAAAATTGAATTTAAGATTATAAGGATACCCAGTCTCCCCTACTGAATAAACCAAAAGTATTCTATTCAAGACTAATTATAATTTTCCATAGGTATCTATTATCTTTTGCCCAATGTTATGCTTATTAGGTCCCTAACCAATCTTCAATATGTGGTATTCTTGTAATTTTTTACGAAACAAAAAACTGCGAAATTTCGTGTTTTACTATCATAAATTAGGACACAAAGATAAATCTAGTTTCGTGTTTACCTTTAAACGAACTTAAACGTTGCTATTATTTAACCTATAAGTGTCATACCGGGGAAATATACTGCCAATGAAACTCCGTAAAGTTTTGCAAATAAATTTATTTAATTGAACGTCAAGTCGACTTTTAATGTTTCCGAGTCATGAAGTTGTAGTGACCTAAGCCCATTAAGCTTTATTATCGATAATAAATTAATTAGGAGGCTGTGAATCTTAAAAATGCTTTTCATTGGTCAAGGATGGCTATGAGATAATTCCAAAGCCAACCAGGCCTATTTGTTTGGGGTAAAAAGGGAAATTTTCTCGAAGGGTTTTTGGCGGTTCATTATATTATTGTTGTAATTATTATTATTTTGGTATTTGAAAATCTTAGTTTGTAATTTCCATTTACTTCCTCTGTGTCATTATAATGAAACCGCATACATTCACGGGGACTTAATGGGGTGGGTGGATGGCGGTGGTCGGGGAGCAGGAGCCGTATGTTGTCAAATTGAAATTCCACCCCATACCTGCTTGCCATTAGTCATGTAGATGTTGTCATGTACTATGGATATAAGGGACAAAAGGGCGTTCTTGGTCTCATCATCAGCATCATGATGCTAGAGTGGTCGCTACAAGTGGTGCCGTGCAACCCTTATACACATATTCCGCATTTCCAAATATGTGCGGATACATCTACTCTTGCTTTTCAACCCTTTCGCATACATCCCCCGTCCGTTTCCCCATTAATATTTTCTCGTAGACTTTTTCACGCCAGCTCCCACGAAATATTAAAGAGCTCATGTTCAGATTAAAAGCTGGCTTTTTTTGGTTATGGAAAAGGGGTTGGGGGGAAGGGGGGGGTGAACATTTATTTTAATTGGGACACCTACCGGTGTCTACCGGTAATTTAAGAGGAAGAATTGTGAATGAGATGAAAATAGGGTGCGAAATTTAAAGAAGGATGAAAAATAGGATTCTGATTTTGACCTAAAATTCAAATAGTGTACAATGTTTCGTGTAAAAAATGATACGAACGTAAATTTTTAGCCCTTTTAAATACAATGCATCCATTAATTTTTTGATTTTAGCCACAAAAAATCAGTAATATTTCAAAGTTGTACTTATTACGTCATTCTACACCAAAAATTTCAATGCAATCTAGTAACCTTTGACATTTGTATTACAAGTTGTATTCCAAACAGTTGGAACAAATATGCCCAAATTAATATGCATTTCACATACATTTCTAATGACCATGTTATTTATAGAAACCCATTCACCACCCCCGGAGTATATTAAACCAAGGGGTTGAGAATTAACGGGTGGTGGGGGGTGTGAGTGATAGCCGGGTTATTGGCGTGATTTATACGATGATTTCCTGCTGATGAAAATTGGATATTGTTGCCGCCATAAATCACACACAAAAACAAATATACGAAATAAGTCGTTTCTCATTAAAGAAGCTGTTTCCGGAAAAGCCGATAGTTATATGGCCTAATAGGGTGGCGGGTGGGGGTGGAAATAAATTTATTATTTATTATGGTACTATAAAGTTTCGTTGACAATATTATAATGCAAGCGATATCGAACAGATATAATTTCTTTTTTATGGATGAATCTTTAGGGTGGTTTTTTTATTTTATTTATGAAAATTTGATTTTTCCATGCACTTATATGGTGGTATAAAGTTGCTGGGGGTTGATGGCTGAAATCAATTTTGTGAAATATGATGTTAGAGTAAAGAAATGTAAGTGAGGGGATGAAAAATGTTGCGCCGTTATGCGGGGGAGGTTAAATGTAGTTAAAAAAGTTTGTATAAGCGAAAAGTTTTTATGCAACAAATCGTAATTTTTTTTTATGCCCGAATAATAAATCGTTGGGGATTATGAATAAAAGGGCTTTAATAAAATTGAGGGTTTAAAAGATTATTATTTTTTTTTTTTGAAAATTATATTAAAATCGGTATTTAACCACTTATTAATTCATGACCACCTTTATATTTTTTCCAATTAGATCAATAGAAATTGAGACACCCAACTCTATGGTTGGCAGTTCGAACCTGGGTTGATTGATGCTTTTTTTTTTTTTTTTTTTTGGGTAATTCACTGGGAAAATAATTTTCATGACTGAAAATTTCCAAAATTGAGGCAAAAGATTTTTTTTTTAATTTTAAAGTTTTTTAGAAAAGTTTTAGGTTTTAAAGGGAATTTTAAATTTCGATGAATTTTAAAGTAATTTTAGGAAGTAATGGTTCTTAAATGGTTATTCTTTACAAAAAAAAAAAAACAATGGGAATCAGAGACGGAGATAAAGGAATGAAAAATGGTATCATCCAAAAATGTGAATAATATTCACTAGTGTGTATACAATATATAGAATATATTGCGGTCCAATTTATGTAGTATAATTGGATAAATTGGTAATAAAATTGAGGGCTTAAAAGATTATTATTATATTTTTTTAAATTATATTAGAATCGGTATTTAACCACTTATTAGTTCATAGCCACCTTCATATTTTTTCCAATTAGATTAATAATAGAAATAGACATTCAACTCCAAGGTTGGAGGTTCAATCCTGGGTTGATTTTTTTTTTTTTTTTTTTGGGAAATTCACAAGGAAAAGAATTTTCATGACTGAAACTTTCCAAAATTAAGGCAATTTTTTTTTAATTTTGCTGGTTTTTTAGAAGAAATTTTGGGTTTCAAAGAGAATTTTAAATTTCGATGAATTTTAAAGTAACTTTAGTAACTAATGGTTGTTAAATGGTTATTCTTTACAAAAAAAAAAAACAATTGGAATTAGAGATGAAGGAGATAAAGTAGTAAATAAAAGCATCATCCAAAAATGTGAATAATTTTTTTTAAATACGAAGAAAATTCAGGTTATTTAAGATCTCTTTGTTTTTTAATTTTTTTATTTAATATTTTTATTATTCAATTAGCTACGTTTCGTTACTAATCGTAACTTCCTCAGGCTTCTATAACAAATTATTTTCTTCTTATTTAAAAAGTATAAAAGTTGAGATCTGAATTTTATCATCTAATGTAAATAATATTCACTAGTGTGTATACAATATATAGAATATATTGCGGTCCAATTTATGTAGTATAATTGGATAAATTGGTAATGAAATTGAGGACTTAAAATTTTTTTTTTTTTTGGAAATTATATTAAAATCAGTATTTAACTACTTATTAATTCATGACCACCTTCATATTTTTTCCAATTAGATCAATAGAAATAGACATCCAACTCCAAAATTGGCGGTTCAATCCTGGGTTGATGTTTTTTTTTTTTTTTTTTTTTTGGGAAATTCACTGGGAAAAGAATTTTCATGACTGAAAATTTCCAAAATTAAGGCAAATTTTTTTTTTTAATTTTGAAGGTGTTTTAGAAGAAATTTTGGGTTTCAAAGGAAATTTTAAATTTCGATGAATTTTAAAGTAACTTTAGTAAGTAATGGTTCTTAAATGGTTATTCTTTATAAAAAAAAAAACAATGGTAATCAGAGACAGAGACAAAAGCGTGGATAATGACATCATCCAAAAATGTGAATAATAATAATAAAACTTTATTTCCTGCAATGAATTTACACGTGTAAGTTTACAAATTTAAAATTTTGTTTACTTATCTTACCATTTTTGTTTAACTTAAAAGTTCCTTCTTGTGTTTACCACAATATTTTACCTTTTAATTTTTGCTACTCATTTCCCTTTCCTTTATTTTTATTTTTTAATTTCATTATAGGGGTGCCCTTTTAAGGGGGTAATTCAAAAACTCCTTCTGTCATTGTTAAAAAAAAACAAAATAAAAAAAACTTTTTAAGAAAAAAAAACATATGTTCTATAAGTAAGCAAAATAAAATATATTTTGTTAGGTATTAACAATTAATAGGTTAATCTCAATTAAGTAATATAGCATTTTTTTTCTCCTTTTTCTTAATTTTTTTTTTTTTATTATATTAGCCCGTGTTTTATTCTTTTGTGTTGGTAGCTACCACCTTGATCGTAGTGTAGGTCTTTTAGTATGTCCTTATCAGCCATATTTCCCCGCTCATAAAATTTTTTGGCATATTTTTTCATGTGCGTTTTTATAAAGTCTATTTCTAGATTTTCGTGCATTTTTTTATGTATGTATTTCTTGGATAGTTTCCTACCAGTCTTAAGAATTTGTTCTGGAGAATCTGCAGTTGGTTATATGTGGTTTCGCTAATAGTGTGCCACACAGGACATCCGTATGTTATTACAGGCCTAACCATTACTTTAAAAATGTGAATAATATTCACTGGTGTGTATACAATATATCGAATATATTGCGGTCTAATTTATGTAGTATAATTGGATAAATTGGACCGCAATATATTCTATATGTTGTATACACAGTATAACTGTTCAAAGTCAGCGAAAAAATCTAATTTTGAATATTCACAAGTATTTTTTTTTGAACATATAAATTAATTATTACTGAATTAACTTTGATACTTTATTTTAGTGATCCACAAGAAAAGACACTAATTTCTAAAAGTTTTAAACCCTTGGGCTTAATAGTCGTAAAACTTGTCTTTAAATTTCAGTATAAAAAAAAAAATTAATTGACGTCACATTGAATGGAGATAGGTGCCCATTTCGAATGTTGGCCGACGTCCAAAAACGACTCCCATATCACTAGACCTATAAAACATCAACACAATGCCTCTGTTCCCCCAAACCCTTGCAATTCTGCAATTGGCAATAAATTTCCAAAACGTTTCATACAAGAAGATATGAGAACGGCGATATGTTCCATCCTATGATATATAAACTATTCATACAAAGTTTAATTTAAAAATTTATTACGCCTGTCGCCCATGTGCTTGAAGCCATTTAAACATGTCAGCAGAGACCAGCTTTTTTCCAATATTGACTCATATACTTATGAATTGGTTGCGATTTTTTATTGGATGCCAATAATCAAATTTACAATCACCAAAATCTAATATTGTATCATTGTGGTCGACCAAAACGTCATTTGTATTCAAGTGACGAAAACAATATACAAACGGCAACAGTTGTACAATGGAAGTGAGCTTTCACGAGCTTTCGTCGTACGTCCAAGCCCAACCAAAAACAAACTTCAACAAGGTAAATGGAAATGTCATTATGCAGTTGTATCTTATACAAACATAACGCGTTATAATGATGGATTAAAAGCTTCAAAGCTCGAAGCTTTTGTAAACAATAAATTTGAGTTACTAACGACGCCACTGACGGAATAAACTAATCGATTTTATCGTCGCAAGCTCTCCACGTTTTCTTAAATAAGACAATGAAAAATTATTGTAGTTGTTGTTGCCACGGAATTCGTGCTTTTGGTATTCACAAGTCGACACAAGTGAAATAAATCACGAAATAAATTCGATTTGTGCTTCCTCTCGATTCGAATTTCTGCTAATAACAAAATTAAAATGAGGTGAAAATCTAATATTAGATTTGTAATTTGTTGAAGTGATTTGAAAAGCTATAGAAGAATAAGTAGGATATGGTGGGGTTTAAAGGTCCAATTTTACTTTTTCTTATTATATTGTGAACACCAACTCTATTAATTTTTTTACAACACCTGCTCTGGAAGTTGACTTTTCGAGCGCTGTATGTCACCTTCAAAATACACAATAATCGCATACTTGATTATATGTGTTTCATAAACGCACATGTTCGGTTAAATATGACATAACTGCACAGATTCCACCTAAACTATACGATTATAGAAATATAACCTTATGAACACAGTCTGTACCTTGACTCGCTCTATCTTTCTCACTTTATTAGACTACTGAAACGCCATTTGATGCCGCGATAATAACTTACTTTTTTTCGTTTTTTTTATGCAATAAAATTAAAATTTGAAATAATAGAAAAAATATTTTTTTAAATTATCCTATTTCTCTCAAATTGAACTTCCAGAGCAGTAGTTGTAAAAATTATTGTATGCTACTGGTGGGATAAGTAGCAAATATGACAGTCGTGATTACGACATTCGCTGTCAGGTTTATGGGGCATTCGTATGAAGACTCGTGTGACTATCGCAACTCGCCTAACGGCTCGTTGCGATATCTGCCACACTCGTCTTCATACGAATGCCCCATAAACCTTACGCTCATGTCGCAAAGCACGACTGTCAAATTATTTGCTACTTATCCCACATGTAGCATAAATAACTATAAACGTATAATACTAACCAAACAAACAAATATTTAGCCATGTTTAATTTAATTTTTAATGGAATTATCCTAATAGAAGTTTGGCATTTTACATTTTTTCTTGACCTTGTCGTCTGTCTCTTTTTGCCCCTTAGTAGGGGCAAAAAGGGACGACTAAGAGGCAAAAAGGTCCTGTATTTATTTTAAGTATCTGACAGGTCAAATTAAGATTTTTTCGCTGACTTTGAACAGTTGTACTGTGTATACAATATATAAAATATATTGCAGTCCAATTTATTAGCATAAACTTGAACAGAAGTTCAAACAAAAATATTCGTGACGTATTTCCCAGATACGTATTTCGATTGCCAAGCAATCTTCATCAGTGGTCATCAAGTAGTTTGGATCATTCCGTAACTGCATTGTGATGATTCTTAGTGATCCAAACTACTTGATGACCACTGATGAAGATTGCTTGGCAATCGAAATACGTATCTGGGAAATACGTCACGAGTATTTTTGTTTGAACTTCTGTTCAAGTTTATGCTAATAAATTGGACTGCAATATATTTTACATATTGTATACACAGTATCTGACAGGTGTTATGAATTATTAACAGTATTTGAATCAATGAAATATTTCTGGATTTTCATTTGGAAAATTTTATTACAGTCATTTCAGACATAGCATAAAACTCTTCTTTCTTTATAATAATATTTACATTAATTGTAGCATAAGTAATATTTTTTTATACCTTTATCTTAACTTAATCAAAATCATCATTTCCTGGATCACAATTACAACAAACGAGGTAAACGAACCATCTGTTAGAAATACAGTTTTCATGAGTCCATTGCTTGCAAAGATTGCTTAGAATCCAACCTTCACGTGGCTGAGTAAGGAAAAGGTCCACGTGGACCTTTTTAGCCCAATTTCGTTCAAGTGTTTTTACTAGGTTATAACTAGTTTACTGTTTAAATTAGCTAAAAACTAATATATAATCCTTAATACCACTAAATCTTATGTACCATTAAATTATGTTTTAGTCTAGTCAAAGCAATATTACTGCTGGAAACCGAAAAGAATAATAATTAAAAATTTTACTTTCGTTAAAATATCGAGGTGCCGTCGTAAATCTCCAATCTGTGATGTAGCTTAACTGCCAGGGTGTCCTCGAAATGCTTCTTACACTTCATCATCCCTAACATTATAGTTAAATAGACCAATAGACCAATATGCCACTAGTATTTTAGATGCTCATGGTGAACCTTCATATTCATGAAATTTTAATCCCCACGCTACCCTACAGGTTATTTTGATTTTTAATAAATTTTCAAAAGTCCTTAATACTTAATTTAATATTGGTTTTGGCCACAATAGGAATAACTTCTTTGACAAATAAACTTAGATCACTTTCAAAATAAAAAAAAAAACTCTTATAAACGTAGTTGCGATAAATTTATCCTTTGTACTATCCAATTAACTAACATCAATATATTATTTTTTTTATAATTCCAATAATGAAAGCATAAAAAAACTTGAAATTTTTATTCAAATAATTAAAAAAAATCGCAATATATTTTAAATTTGAAAAACCAAATATGCAGGTAAAGCTATTGGTGGATTGTTTTAGTTAAGATGAGTGCAATTAGTAAGCATTGCGCAACTCCAAACCGCGATTGTGTTTTGTTAAAATCAGTCAAATTTGTTTGTTCCATATGAAGCCAAGCGATTTATAAAAGAAGTTTTATTTGATTTATTTGTTAAATTAAAGTTATTATTTGTTACTATTTGGTGCTTGAACATATGATAAATAAAATGTGGTGAAAATTATTTTTATTTGTGAACTATGGAAAACGGTGAATACGAACGTTTGATGACGCGTCATAGCGGAGCGTCCTTTACAAGGTTAGATTTTTTAAATGTTGGACAAAGTTTTCATGGGGAGAAATGCTTGAAATCATTAGTTTGATATCTTGTTTTTCGTATTTTTCAATCCGATTGATTTGATTTGATTGTGGTTTTAATTGGTTTCAAACTAATATTACCAAGGCATTGAATTCCATGGGAACTTAAGTAGTACATTCATTGTTAGAATTAAGGGTTCAAATAAGTTTTGAGGTTGTTTTTTTGTACTTTAAAAAAAAGGTTACAATATTTGTTACTTAAAGTACTGTCCATGGCAAGCCATTACTTTTAACCATGTCTCAAAAAGTATATGGATTTTTTTTAAATAAATTCTTGTCCTTTGAAACGATCTAGGACTCGATGCAATATTTGGCGTCCTTTTAAATCTGAAACGTTGATCAAGGCGTGGATCAAAACTTATGAACCGAAATAAGTGATAATCAAATAAGGCAATATTTGGTGAATATGGTGATCTATATTTAATTGAAATGCTTCCAAATGTGATCAAGCGTTGTCGTATTGCAAGATGGCCTTGTTATGTTTTTTGGTGTGTAGAGGGCGTTGAAGTTTAAATTCTCGGCTCAATGGAATTAATTGTCGCTGATGACTTTCCTCGGTAATGGTTTCATTAGGTTGGAATAAAACGATAATAGATTACTCTATTACTATCATATAAATATTCGATTTGACTGTTGAGTTCTCCTCTCGCTCTTCTCTGTGGATTGTCGAATTATTTCTATACATTTTTTGTCCCCCGTAACAATTCTTTACAAAATCCACTTCTGCTTTTACCTTTGGAGTAATTCTTCGCACGTAAATAAACGGTGGTCCTTGTCTTTTGGTTTTAGTTCATCGAAACCCAGTTTCCCTATTTTTGCTCCATACCTTTGACTTTTAAACAGTTTGAAACCCATTGTTGATCTACTTTAAAGATTTTTGCGAGTTCGTCTTAACTTTGACATAAATCTTAAACCAATAATTCCTCCAACTCAATGTCTTCACACTTTACTGGTATACCTTCGCCTTGTTTGTTACTGTTATCAAACTTACCACTTTTAAAATGCCAGAAACAAAATTCGCATGTTTTTATTGGTGGAGCATGCTTCCTATATGTTTTACACAGCAATTGATATCCATCGGCTGCTCTGCTATTTGTACATTGGAACCAAAAAGTAGATCATCGCGCATATTGTGTTCTGTGGGGATAAAAGTACGAAGAAAGTATGTTTTTAATACTTCAGCGAAGTGCTGAAGATAATGATATTTGAAAAGAAAAAATAACGCTTTGATACTTATATAGTTAAAAGATATTCCGTAACGATTTAACTCTATTAACGCCAATTTTTTATCGACCCTCAAAACTTATTTGTAACTACTTTTAATAGTAAACAACAAAATTTAAATCGGTGACTAATAGTTTTTCCCGAAAACCAGGAAACCTAGATTTAACCTGTTTGTTAACCTAAGCATGAATTTCGGTCCTAAATATCGATAGATAACGACAAAGTTAATTTTGATAAATATGAGTCCAACTGGTTTAAAAAAAATCGAGTACTGATTATTTAGTTTCTGTCCATATATCTTTCAACCAAAATATATGAATACACTAATAAAGGGGGAAAAAAGGAGTGAGTTTTTTAAACGAAAATGCATTTTAGTGATTGAACTTATAAAGTAATATCTTTATATAACCTTAACAATGCCTTCTTCTTAACATGTTTTCTATATGGCACCTAATATCAGGGAAGCCAGTGATCAGGTTAATTCGAAAAGTCCGGGAATATCTTTGGGATAAGGGAAAAGTCAGAGGCGTGACAAAAATTTTTTGATGTTTATTAATTGCTTCATAATTTGACTAGTTTTATGCAAATAAATTGCCCTTTTGTCGGTGGATTTTATTTCACAAATTTTCAATATAAAAGTTAGGAAATTTGTATGGGATAAAAGACTGTTCTGCTGAATATTTCAATGAGCCTGTTTTCTTTGATAAATAATCTGTGCAATTAGCTGTTTATGTAACCATATCAATGATCAAAGGATCAAAATTCATTAGGATCCAGTAAAAACGTAACATTATAAAATTTCATAACAGCAAAAACCGCCTTAGCCTACTATTATCCTTCACTCTCTTCAGATCATCATTATCTATGCCTTCCTTGAATATTAGTATTATCTAATGTAATTTAATGTAACATTAGTGATTTTTAAATGATACTGTTTTTAATTTTAGAGCTGATACAGAGAATTTGAGTGAGATATATATATAATAACTTAGGACCTGTGAAAAATATCAAAAACTTTTACAAAGATAAGTTATAGAAAAAAAGTGCTCTACAAAAAATGTCCTATAAATTATTCTCATACAATTGGTAGTTGCGTCAAAAAAAATGTTATTAAATGTTATTAAAATTTATCTTTAGTTCAACCTTGAATAACTTTTGAAGGAATAAATGTATCAAAAACTTGTCAGCGACCTTTTTTGTAGATCGTTCAATTTTCTACAAGAATATACCTTGTTCATGCCGAAATACTGGCACTAACGTGAGCTATAAAATTCCAAAGTTGAAGAAAATATTGTTCCCATGTTATTTAAATGGAAAATCAAAATTTGCGATGCGGCACCTCGTAATATTAATATGAAGAGGTTAAATTTTCACAGGATTTTCTTTTTGTCATTTCCAACAATAATTTCGATATAATTAAGAATAAAAAAAAAACATTTTTTTTTTGAATTAGTCTAATGTATACACTAACCACCCTTCTGTTTTTGATGTTCATTTCACTAAATAATTGGTTCTTTTTAATCTCCGATTATAGGCAAGTAGGTAATGTAATTGATTTCTATGTACCTTTAATAATAATTCAGAAAAGGGCACTTGCAATTCAATTAATTGGAAATTCATTACCAAAATTATCAATATACGGGCGCAATTATTGAAATTTAATTTGAAATTGAGTCATAATCGTAAACATAAATGTTTATTACACGAACGCGTGACTCGTGTTTCACTTTTATAATTAATTTTCCATTTAATTTACACAATTTTATTTAATTAATATATCTCTCCGTACATTTATATGTATATTAATCAGTAAGCAGACAATGTTGTCGCGTGTGAATTACTAATTACTCGATTCAACCATAGTGACCTTAATCTAATCATACAACAAACATATGCGAAAGCTTGTCGCCAATTACACGAATAGATTAGTAAAGGGGCGGGGGTAGAGGAGGGGGGTCGACGACACAGTGCTCTGGAATAAGGGATGATCGTTCATGTCACCCTCAATGATAACAGCCCCATTATCAATCATTCACTTGTCCGACCACATCATCTTACAAATCTAATTTCGAGACCGAATGCAAGAAAATTGCATTCAAAATGGCATCTAATGGCCAATGTGCTCAATCTCAATTAATTGTGCGGTTTCATTGTGAAATTGTGGCTTAATTGTCATAACTGACCACTGACAAGGGCGCATAAAGCTCAATCACCTGCTTGAGGCTTGTTGGCTGCAAGCTTTTACGAGCTTTTATGGTATCAGTCACGCGATTTTCCACGTCTTGTTAAGCTGCCGGCTAAAGCCTTGAACTTTTGCTTCTAGTAAATGGGTGAATATGTTCCTCGTTTTGCCAACTGATTTTTAATGTTGGTAAAATCTGGGTTCTTAATTAAATTCTTTGTTAGTTAAATCGTCTTTAAAATTGTAATAAATCAGTTATAATGACGTTAATTGTTTTTTGTTATCATAGAAGAAGATTATGTTTCATTTCGATTTCTGATTAACAGTAGGGTCAGTCCAAATAAAGTGGTCCAAAAATAAATGAAATGGTTGCTCTACCATTTTAAAAAAAATAATTTTTTGCGTGCTATCACCCCAACATGTCGGTAGTTCAAATTCATCATTATTTTAATTTTATTGTTTTTAGTTTTCCAGTGGTGGCTATATTAGTTTTACTAGGCGCAGACATTTTTACACTTTTAAGGGTTTGCGGAAACTTGATTATCTCAGGCCCTATTTGTCCTATCGAAATGAAACTAAAAGCAGTGTATTTATGAAAATATAAACTTTAAGGTTGTAATGAGACGTTTTCACCTAAATGTAATTCTAAGGGGTGGAATTTCAGCCTGACTTTTTAACTCTCATTTGTAAAGACTCCAATTTTCACGGAAAGATTGTGAAGGAAGTCAAAGAGTCTAATCGTTAAAACTTTTTTTACAGACAATTAGGTACTAGTTGTATTCAAAAACAAAATTTGAAGTCTGAGACTTTAAGCCTTTTTAAAATAAAAAATAACAAAATTTGGAAATTTTCAAAATTTGCATTTTTCTGAGCTCAATATCTCTGGTGGGGGACCAGATAAAAATCTGAAATATCACCCCATTATAGTACTGGATGATAGTATTATACACCTAAAATTTGGAGTTTGAGATTTGACTAGGAGCAGAGGTATTGCAAGCACAAAATGTCAAAATAATGCATACGGTTAGGTGAATATAATGTATTTAACTATTTAATATGTTACCTATACTTGGCAAAAAGGGCATTTTACACAAAACAACATATAATCTGGGCTAACTGTTATTCATATCTTAAATTTAAAACATACACTTCTTTCTGAAAGCTAATAATATATGTACGTAACATATATCTATGTTTTAAATATAAGTTATGAATAACAGTTAGCCCAGAGTATATGTTGTTTTGTGTAAAATGCCCTTTTGGCCAAATATTAAATGTCACATATTAAATGGTTAAATACATTATATTCACCTACTGAAGTATGCATTATTTTGACATTTTGTGCATGCAATACCTCTGCTTCTAGTCAAATCTCAAACTCCAAATTTTAGGTCCATAATACTATCATACAGTACTATAATAAGGTAATATTTCAGATTTTTATCTGGTACCGCATCAGAGATATTGAGCTCAGAAAATTGCAAATTTTGAAAATTTCCAAAATTTGTTATTTTTTATTTTAAAAAGGCTTAAAGTCTCAGGCTTCAAATTTTGTTTTTCAATACAACTAGTGTCTAATTGTTTGTAAAAAAAGTTTTAACGTGTAGACTCTTTGCCTTCCTTCATAATCTTTCCGTGAAAATTGGAGTTTTTACAAATGAGATCTAAAAATTTAGGCTGAAATTTTACCCCTTAGAATTACATTTAGGCGAAAACGTCTTTTTACAACTTTATAGCTTATATTTTCATGAACACACTGCTTTTAGTTTCATTTTGATAAGACAAATAGGGCCTGAGATAATCAAGTTTCCGTAAACCCTTAAAAGTGCGAAAATGTCTGCGCCTAGTAAAACTAATATGGCCACTACTGGAAAACTAAAATCAGAATTAAAAAAAAATAATCAAGCGACCAGTGCTGGACCGACTGAAATGGACTGACCCAGTATGTAAATTTTTTTTTTAGTTTTTCCCTTTTGTCCAAAAAAAAAAAAACATTTTTTTCCCCGAAAAGTGATTTAAAACCGTAACTTTTGCTATATTGTCCTAGCATAGCGTTTAATCGTACGTCATTTAAGGGTTAGGGGATGAATGTTACAAACGCTAATTTCCGCTTTTGGTTTTAATATATTCCTATTCTCTGCGTTCCCGCCATTGTATAATTTTTTTTTTTTTTTTTTTTTTTTTTTTTTTGTTATCATTTTTATTTATAATTTTTGAATCAGATATAAATATATCTCTAACAAAATTTATTACAACTCTTAAGCCTAAAACTAAAAAAAAAAAAAAAAAACTAGAGTAATTAGTCCTCCCTACACCTTTGTGTAGAATTGGATGTGGAAGGTGGGTCCATCATTGGCCTCGACTATTGATTTCAAATTTACTCCATTAGGTTCAGTGGATCATTTCGCTTGAGTCTCGTGAAACGTTTGGCTTTTAAGATCTTCCTGGCTGATTGGTTCGGGTGTGAGTCAAGTCTTTTCTTGTAGGTTTTACTAATTTTCAAAGTGACTTCTTTGACTGTTTCAGTGTCGGTATCTCTAAGTATTATAGAATTTCGCACGTACTTAGGAGCGCCAATGATGGCTCTAATAATTTTCGATTGGCAGCGGTCTATTATTTGTAAATTTGAATTTTTAGCGGAACCCCAAAGTTGAACTCCGTACGTCCATATAGGTTTTATTATAGATTTGTATATGATGATTTTTGTTTCTAATTTTAATTTTGATTTTTTTCCAATGAGCCAATATAGTTTTTTAAATATTATATTCATTTGTTCCTTTTTCTTCGAGATGTGTTCACGCCAGGTTAATTTTTGGTCAAGATGCATTCCCAGATATTTGACCGAGCTGCTTTGTGGTATGGATTTGTCGTTAATTGTGATCCTTGGACTTGTGATTTTTCTTAGGGTAAACGTGACTTGGATTGATTTTTCATCATTGAGTTTAATTCCCCATTGGTCGCACCATTTAGTTATGACATTTACATGTTCCTGTAGACGACGTTGGATTATTTTAGGATCTTTGTTGGTGTAAAGTAGAGCTGTATCATCTGCAAATGTGGTGGTTGTAATTTGATCGTTTGTTGGAAGATCGCTTGTAAAAATTAAGTATAATAGTGGGCCCAGAACACTGCCTTGTGGTACTCCCGCTTTTATAGTTCGCGACGAACTGAATTCCTTACCAAATTGAACCTGGAATGTTCTACTGGTGATGTAGCTGTTTAGAATTTTGTGGTATTGGATTGGTAGTAAGGAGTATATTTTGTAGAGTAAACCATTATGGTTGACTTTGTCGAAAGCTTGAGATACGTCGAGGAAAATTCCCGTACAGATTGATTTATTTTCTAAAGCATTTTTAATTTCGTTTACAACTCTGTGGACTTGTTCAATTGTACTGTGGTTTGATCTGAATCCATATTGATGTTGAGGGATGATTTTTAGTCTAGTAATATCCGCATTCAAATGTTCCAATAAGAGTTTTTCAAAAATTTTGGAAAGGATTGGTAACAGGCTGATGGGTCTGTATGAGTTAATTTTAGATAGTTCTTTTCCGGGTTTAGGGATAAGGATGATTTTTGCTTTTTTCCAGGAAGTAGGGTAATAATTTAGTCGAACGATTGCGTTGAGTATGTGAAGAATACCTTGATGACCGCTTAATGGTAACGATCTAAGTGCTTGTCCACTTATGTTGTCAATTCCGGGAGATTTTTTGAAGTTTAGCTCATTTATTTTATTTGTCACCTGGTATATGGTAAATTTGATTTGATCTGATTTGTTAATTGGTCCTTGAATTTCGACAGGAACTGGTATTGGCGAGTTGTTCGTGAAAATGTCTTCTAAATAATTGGCAAATTCCTCACATTTATCCTTGTCATCTGTCATCCAATCGCCTTGACTATTTTTGATAATTTGTTTGGTAATCATTGGTTTTTTAATGTTGCGGGTCGTCTTCCAGATAGAATTGTACGAGTCGGGTAAATGTGTCATTTGCGCTACTGAACGCTGTATGTTGTCGTTTTGCGCTTGACTAAGTGCTTTTTTAAGAAGATTTGTGGCGTTGTTTAAGGCATTTTTAGAGACTGGAGATCTAGTTTTTTGCCATTTTCTTTTGGCTTGCCTTTTTTTAGTTACCAATTCCAAGATTTTCGGCGCTGGAATATTCGTTTGTTGACTTTGTCTGAGAGGGTATCTGTGGATTGTTGATATATCCATACTTTCTTCTAGAGTTGATTGAAGATATTTAAGACTGTTGTCAATGTCTTCTTCACATTTAAGTTTTATATTGGGATTGAACGTTTTCTTGAAGACTTTTTGGAAATGTACCCAGTTTATTCTTGGTTTCGTGTTGTTTGTTTGATTGATGGGATTTTTTAAGGAGAGGTTCAGGTTTATTATGGTTGGAGAGTGATCTGATGAAAGGTCCATGGTAGTTAACAACATAATGTTTTTTGGATGAATATTTTTCGTAATTACAAAATCGATGATATCAGGTATTTTTCTACGGTCAGTCGGCCAGTAGGTTGGTAATCCTCCTGAGAAACAGCTAAGGTTTTGTTTTCGTATGGCTTGTAAGAGTTGTTTGCCTTTTGGAGATGTTAGTCTGGATCCCCAATAAGGTGATTTAGCATTAAAATCTCCCGCCATTATGAATGTTGAATTAAAATTTTCGAAAAATTTCTCAAAATGCGTAGATTTAACCGCGTATTTAGGAGGGCAATACACTGATACAAGGGTGAGATTTTGTGATTGCTCCGTTACATTTATTGCGGTGTATTGAAGGTGTCTGCTTTGCTTATTTTGAAGTGGATGATGACGAATTCGATTTTTAATTAGTATGGCCGTTCCTCCACAGGGCTTGTCATCAGGATGATTGGTGGCGTAGCACGTGTATCCAAAAATTTTGAAGTTGTGTTTAGATGTCAGATGTGTTTCGCAAATCAGCACAATGTCTACTTTATTAAAAGATAAGAAAAATTCTAATTCAAGTTTATGGTTTTGTAAACCGTTTGCATTCCATTGCACTATCTTAAGAGTGTTCATTATTTAACAAACTTGATTAAAATTTCCATTTGCTGTCGTTGCAGCTCCTGCATTTGCTGGATTGAACCTGCCAATTGTTGAATACTATTTACAATTAGCATCAACATTTGGGTGAGGTTTTCGGTATTGTTGTCAATTGTTGGCACTGATGATTCTTTAGGTTTCAAAGCCTCTGCATATGAAATAGTTTGTTGCGGCCTATTTGAAGTTATTCTTGGATTTGCCCTTGGCTGGTTAGTTATTTGCTCGGTAAATTTTGGTGTAATAGGTGCATGGAGCTGGAAATGCTCTGCTTTTTTTTTCATGGTATTAATGGCAATGTAAACTGGACAACCCCTATAATTGGCTGTGTGGTTTTCGCCACAGTTGCTACATCGTTTTTTGGTTACATCTTTTTTGTCATTCGAACAATCGGAGGTCCGATGGTTGCATCCACAAGCTACACAAGTACTTTTTAGCTTGCAATAAGCTTTGGTGTGCCCGAATTCCTGGCAATTAAGGCATTGGATAGGACCTGATCGTTTGTGAGGCTCTTCGATGGTGATTTTTCGGTGAAGTACGAATCTTAATTCATAGATTGGATGCACTTTACCTTTTGCAGGCTTAGGAGAGTCGGCAGCTAATTCAATTTTGAACATAGGTTGGGGTTGCTTGAATTTGTTCAGTATATTGTGAACCCAGTTCACTTTAAAACCCATGTTTTCTAGGTCTTGTTTGATTTCCATGGGATCAACTTGGTAGTCAATGCCTTTTATTACTACTCTGAGCCCTTTTTGGTTCTTGGCTTGAAATGAATAGTACTGTTTTTGGTGATCATCCAACCATTTAGTAACGACTGTATAATCAGTTTCGTCGGATAATTGCAATTTTGTCTCGAAAAGGGCTCCTTTTTTCAGGTCTACGATGTAAAAGTTATTTTTTATTTGTTTTTTCAATTGATCGTGCAGAAATTGGGAACTCCTTTCGCGAATGAAAATTGGTGGCGGTTTAGATTTTTTTCCTGCTGCCTCATCGATTATCGCTAGTGGGTCAAACCGATTTGATAATTCGATGCTACTTTTTTGCAAGCCAGCATTTGATGTTGTAATATTCCGTGTCGTTGCTCCGCGTTTACGTTTTTTGTTGACCACAGGAAAATAGCGTAAAATACCGCTGTGATCATCATTGTTGGTGTCGTTGATGCTTGTTTCCATAGATTTGTCAATAATTGGAGATGCCATTGTCGAAGGATTCACTGCAGGAGATTTTGGGTTTGCAAGTTTCGAAGATTTTAAATTATATTTGTCATAATAATAGTAGTAGTCTTTCGGCATTTCGCCGTAAACACATCACTATCACGATAACACTGCCACAAGTAAACTGTCAATAAATGTTTGTTATTAGTGGTCATAAAAATGTTTTTATTTTTTGAAAAAAAAAAAAAAAAGTTTTCTAACATAAACACACCAGGTCAATGACCTGTCGAGTTTAAAAACAAAAACAAAATTGCACCGACCTGCATTAGTATTTGTTGCATTAACATAAAACGATTTGGACAATAATAATTAAAAATATATAAAAAACACGATGTGTACAATACAATCGATGATCCTAGCATTGATACTCCTTCGATGAGCACGATGAACTGACAACTAATTGTAATTAACAAATTAAAGAAGTTCGAATTGTTTAATTATTTGTTGACAATGCGGTAATGTATGTATCACACACAATTTCACAAACAAACACTCCAGGTCAATGCCCTGAGATATTCAAAAATTTGCACTAACCTGCATTGTATCTATTTACACTTAGACAATTTTTCGAATTAAATCTCGAATTACTTGGTAGCACTTGCAATTTGCTCTGTCCCGTCCGACGAACGTTTAGAGAATGAAAGCTAATAATATATGTACGTAACATATATCTATGTTTTAAATATAAGTTATGAATAACAGTTAGCCCAGAGTATATGTTGTTTTGTGTAAAATGCCCTTTTGGCCAAATATTAAATGTCACATATTAAATGGTTAAATACATTATATTCACCTACTGAAGTATGCATTATTTTGACATTTTGTGCTTGCAATACCTCTGCTCCTAGTCAAATCTCAAACTCCAAATTTTAGGTGCATAATACTATTATACAGTACTATAATAAGGTAATATTTCAGATTTTTATCTGGTACCGCATCAGAGATATTGAGCTCAGAAAATTGCAAATTTTGAAAATTTCCAAAATTTGTTATTTTTTATTTTAAAAAGGCTTAAAGTCTCAGGCTTCAAATTTTGTTTTTCAATACAACTAGTGTCTAATTGTTTGTAAAAAAAGTTTTAACGTGTAGACTCTTTGCCTTCCTTCATAATCTTTCCGTGAAAATTGGAGTTTTTACAAATGAGATCTAAAAATTTAGGCTGAAATTTTACCCCTTAGAATTACATTTAGGCGAAAACGTCTTTTTACAACTTTATAGCTTATATTTTCATGAACACACTGCTTTTAGTTTCATTTTGATAAGACAAATAGGGCCTGAGATAATCAAGTTTCCGTAAACCCTTAAAAGTGCGAAAATGTCTGCGCCTAGTAAAACTAATATGGCCACTACTGGAAAACTAAAATCAGAATTAAAAAAAAATAATCAAGCGACCAGTGCTGGACCGACTGAAATGGACTGACCCAGTATGTAAATTTTTTTTTTAGTTTTTCCCTTTTGTCCAAAAAAAAAAAAACATTTTTTTCCCCGAAAAGTGATTTAAAACCGTAACTTTTGCTATATTGTCCTAGCATAGCGTTTAATCGTACGTCATTTAAGGGTTAGGGGATGAATGTTACAAACGCTAATTTCCGCTTTTGGTTTTAATATATTCCTATTCTCTGCGTTCCCGCCATTGTATAATGAAATGTCCAAAACATACACTTTTACGTATGATGAGAATGGGGTGGTAGAAAAGGGTTGAGGTAATGCGTTCGCATAACTTTCGGAACCGTTCCACCCCGTTGGCCATTATTTACGGAGTGATGAAAGTATGAATAAAACGAAATGAAATTTGCACATGGTAAAACGATTTTTTCGGTGACTTTTTTTTAAAAAAAAAAATGAATTTCACCACTTCTTTTTCTCATTGATAACATTTAATTTTCGTCTCGACAATGTTATTATTATATATATTGTTTGCTTGAGGTTCAATTCAATCGATAAATTCGATGCGCGTTTGAAAGAATTCTTTTCTTTGGAAATATGAACTGAAAAGGATAATTGACATTATTTTTTTTCCAAGAAAAAGAAAAGGTAAAGATGAAAAAACCATCGCAGAAACTTTGGTTGCCTTTTGTGCTACTGTAAAATATCAGAAAATAATGGAGAAAACCTTCCTTCGGGACATTGAATATATGAATGAAGTCTTACTTCAGACATCCCCCGGTAAGGTGGGAGATGGGGATGAAAAAAAAATTGGTATAAAAGAAAATATTCTTATAATCATTGGAAATATATTCTAGTTTTTGATGAATCATATTATTGGTTGGACCAAAAAAAATACTTTTGTTGTTTTTATTAGTTTTTATAAAATTTTTATAAATTGTTATAAGACTCGTTTATTTTGAAAGTGCCGTAAGTCCATTTCAAGGACGGTCTATATGGTGATTCTTCTTCTTGTAACTAGAAAACAAAGTATGTTAATTATTTAACTGCTAAGTTTTCAGAAATTACTGATTTCATTTTAGTTGTTAACAAAAACTCCAATTATTCCCTCCTCCTTAGTATCTTATGTTCCTACGGTTAAAAATGATAATACTAAGGGATTGTTCTTGAAATGGACTTAACTCGCTTTCAAAATAAACGGTTCATATATCGTAGGTAGCAGGTGCGAATTAAAAATTTTGCTCAGAGGGGCAATTTGCATTAGCCCTTGGAACATTTAAACATTGTTATGATACCTTTTGATAGTTTTTGATGGTTTGGTTTAGTTTAGGAAATGTAATTGCACTCATTGTCTCTTTTATTTGCCAGTTATACATTCCTTAATGGTTATTTTGTTATCTACGTAGTCATTTTCCCAAGAAAATTTCATTTTTATTATTTTTTTATTTATTTTTTTACCAGGATACAAAAGTAGCATATACATTAGACTGGGCCAAAAAAGTAAACAATTTTTTTTTTTGAAAAGTATATCGAAAATATTGTTCAAGGTGACAAAAAAAAATCGGGAAGGTTTAAGCCTTTAATATTAATATTAAGCTGGGTCTATCGTCTTTAATTTCGATTTTTTATTTGTGCTTTCATTTTTGCGTCAATGCTGTCAAACTAATAAGGTAAAAAATTCATCTGTACATATATTTATAGAAAATTAAATTCCCTACAAAAAAGGTCTCTTTAAAAATTTTTGCCAGATACGCCGTTTCCGAATAATCAAGCTTTAAACATTGATATACTTTTTCGATTTATCTTCTTTATTTTAGAATTTTATAACTAACGAACAAATAAATATACTGAAAATGAACATGATAGATTCTTGAAGGGAATTTAAAGCTCTACAAAAAAGGTCTCTTACCGTTTTTACATAAAATCACTTTTTATTTATCTCTTTTAACTGTCGCTTTTTCGTTTCATGAAAGAAGTTTTCACTTCAAAAAATCAAATTTTTGAATAATATTCAACAGGTTTTTTCTCGAAAAAAATTATTATACAACGCATTAGAAAAAAGATAAATTTTAGTTCCATGTATCCACTTTTCAGATCTAATCTTGAAAAAAAATTATTAAGCACGATTCCAGGGTATTTCTAAGAAAATCCCCGAAAAAAATTCTTATTTTATAACGATTTATGGATTCTAAAAATTTTTTAGAACATTCGAAACTTCTAATTGTTGAAACTTGAATATTCTAACAATTGGATTGAAAAGAGAAGAAAGACATTCCAGAACACTCTCCGTGTGATTCTAACATGAGGTAGAAAGAGATAGAAACATTCGAAACTACAAGACGTGCCTGGAACAGTCTCGAAAATTCTAGAAACAGCAAATGGGAATATAAATCGGACAATCGGCCGTCACCAGTTAAAATCGAAAAAGTAACGAATCCGAAATAGGAGATCGATTTCGATAAAGATTTTCGCTGATAAATTCAAAGATATTTTTCAAAATATTTTTCTTTTAAATTCTAAGTAGAATTTTTCAAAATTTCTTTTTGTCTCTACACAAAGCTTTAGAGCTTTCCACGAGCTTCCTCTACGTTAAAATTTATAATTTTCTACGATGAATAAAGTCATTTTAGATTCCTTTTAGCGTTCTTGTCATTGGTGGTACATTCATTAAAGACTCATTACAAGCCAATGTTGACAAATGTTGAATAGTTGATGAGACTTTCACTTCATTTTCTCCAAACCCTTCACTTGTTTTATATATAGAGTATTAGAGTACACATATGTTAAGAGTACACTTAAATATACCTTAGTCGTGTCTTTCGAATTTGTCAAGAATCTCAGAATTCTAAAGTCACGCGAATTGCTTTTCGCAACAATCTCAAGTCGACAATGTCTCATCTTAATCGATCCTCGGCACCACAAACGGAGTAGGTACCCGAGAACAATGAGCTTGTGAAAGCTCATTTACAATTTACAATTTCATTTCGCCGTCGAAATAGAGAGTAAAGCGACCATTGCAATCGTTAGGACCAAGAGAAAGATAACATTCAGCTCTTATTTTTCATCCTTCATCCCGAAACAACGGTTTGGGGGCGAGGGATGGGACAAATTTGTGACTGTTACGGAAAGTTGTACTTGGAACGTTTCGTAGTAAACAATGGTGTTAACGAAGTTTAAATTAATTTCAGTCGCGTGATTTTATCGTAAATTTCTTCTCTTTTTTTTCGTAGGTACCTAGCACTCGTTCTCTTTTGTTATTACCGAAAAGCTTTCGAGTCGTTCCATTTGTTGGCGTTGGTGCGAAACAAAATTGGAATTAATTTATGGGCTTGTTTCGAAAAGTTGGAAAATATTTTAATTCTTCAACAATAAAATTACAAGAGGAGCTTTAAAAATTGTTAGAATTTTCTGTTTTTAAATGAAAAACCTTATCAGTTGGCCATGATTTTCTTGTAACAATTGACTGTATAAAAAAAAAGCAACTAACGGAAGTTTTAAATTTTTTCATAGCCAACTAGAAATAATCTATAGCACGAAACGGAAAGAGTATTAAAACTTACCAATGAAACTTTTACAAAAGCTTTAGTTTAACATAGTTATACTGTGTATACAATATATAGAATATAATGCGGTCTTATTTATGTAGTATGGTATAATATAATCTTATATATAAATTGACTATCTTGCCGTGCGTCCGTGCAGAATAGGCTATACGCATGCGCTCTGTTATCCCCACTTACGCATTCAAAACGTTGGTAGGGGTAAGTTGACACAGCGCACGGCATTTAAACATGCCTATTTGCTCAAACCGATAATTTACCAAATTTTTGACAGTGAACCAAATTTGAATTGACAGTGAAATATATGGCAAAAAATTGCTACCTTAATGCTTATCAGCCGAATATATAATTACTCCAGATCACAACCATTGGTTCATAAAATAAAATAGATTTTAAAAAGTTCGATTGTTGAAAAACGAACCAAAATTTAAAAAAAAATCGCCTATTTGGTATAAGTACTACATTAAGTATTAATCTTTCATACTAATTTAGTGAAATTACGTTATTTAAAATGATATTAAAAAAAATTAAATATATTTAAATTATATTTCTTAATATAATTTTAGATAAACTTTTTTTTATATTAACAACAGTTTGATTATTAAATTTAAAATTTCGATTGTTAATTAACTCTACATTATCTCATATTAAACATTTTAGTGAGATAAAACCGTTAGTTGCGAATGCAACGGGCAACTACTAGTAATATATAAAAATCATACAATGAATCATAAATTTGAACAGAAGTTCAAACAAAAATATTTGTGACGTATTGCCCAGATACGTATTTCGATTGCCAAGCAGTCTTCCATCACAAAGCAGTTACGGAGTGATCCAAACTACTTGCTGACCACTGAGGAAGATTGCTTGACAATCAAAATACGTATCTGGGCAAAACGTCACGAATATTTTTGTTTGAACTTCTGTTCAAATTTATGATTCATTGTATGATTTTTATATATTATTATATTAAATTATACTACATAAATTGGACCGCAATTTATCCTATATATTGTATACACAGTATAACTGTTCAAAGTCAGCGAAAAAATCTTATTTTGATTTAGCTCAACTCTATCCTAACTACAAGGAAATCAAAAAGCTCCCTCCATTTTCCATTTATAAGTTATAATCCATTAAACTTATTGAACCAAATGAATAAATAACACTGAAACCTTCATAACAATAATGGCAGACATGACAACGAAAAGCATTTGTAGATTAAAGTGCATCGAAAGCTTTGAGCTTATGACATGAGCTTTTCGCCTTTTCAAAGGCGCGAAAACGCATTGACACAGAAGTTAATCAGACATAGAAAGACATAAAGTTACAGCCAAGAAAACGCATCGACGCCATTATTTTCACAAGAACAATATCCATAGGGGATGAAATGTACAAAGGGGAAATCTTTTTGCAAAAAAAAATCGGTACAAAACTTGTATTTTTCCACTCTTTTACAGTGTAAATTACAAACCTAATTAAAAGCTCAATTGTTGACTTTCGATATTGTTTTCATCAAAGCCACCTCGGAAAAAGACAATCCTCTAATTAGCCATTCCATGGATTGAGTTCAGTGTTTTAATCATATTTCAACAACAATGCATCATATTAAAAGCTCATTTATTCCAACTATAAACATAAGGTGATGCACTTGAAAGCTCGACAAAGAGATATATATATTATGTCATTTGTGCTGGCAAGAAATAGCACAAAGCTTGCATTTCAATTAACATTGTTACGGGAAAATTTCAATTTGTGCCCGAGTTGGGTGCAAGCTTTAAGCTCGGGAGGGTTACAACAATTTTTCCGACACCACACCTCCCCCCCATATTCCCGTCCCCCCCCCTCGACTCCCGGTTTCGTTCGCTTTGTGTTTATATTTATATATTTTGATCAAAGCAAATAAATTGGCAAGTAATGGTGCTGCTCTCGTTTATGTTAAAAAATGCCCTTTGTATGTCACGGAATTTATTTCAAGTGAAAAAATTAGCTCGTTTATGATTGAAATGAGTACAATAATGTTGAATGTCTTTTTAAGCGTTTAAATGAAATTTAAAATTCCCGCCACCCACTGTTTGTTTGTTCATGAAAAAATGGGTAAAATTTTTTGTGAAAAAAAAAAGGGGATAAAGAATTTTCTGTGTTATGAGTTAAATTAAACGTTTTTCAGAAAGTAAAACTTTAAAATAGGTATAATGGATCAGAAAACTTTCGATATAAAATACTCCTTAAATAATACCCTTAATTTGGTATCAAGTAAATATTAATATTTAATTAACTACCTTATTTAATTAATAACTTATTGAGGAGGTAACAAGTGAAAAGTTCCAAAAACTTTGTCCTATAATTTCATTGATTATTTCCTCTAATTTATAAATTTCAAATTTTCTGTTTGAATCTATTGACCTTAGAAGATTTAAAAGAAAACTTTTTCCAAAAAAAAGCTCGTTTTTCAATTTCAAATTTCACACCCCCATGAAGTTGCTAATATATGCTAGTAAATATATAAAGTTAGCGTTTAATTGATAATACCAGGTATGCCATTGACTTCAATTCATTCATTTCAATTGAATATTTCTCAAATAACAAGTTGGCCCTGGAAACACTTAAAGAACCACCCCCACAAGAGGCTAAAAAAGGGCACATAAAAGCTTTATTGTAATATGAATTTTAACGGTCAAAATGTTATATATAACTGTAATTATTAAAAACCCTAGACTGACTCAAAAAAAATTATAATTTTTTTTTCTTAATTATATCGAAAATATTGTTGGGAATGACAAAAAAAAATCCTGTGAAAGTTTAAGCTCTTAATATTAATATTAAAAGGTGCCGCATCGCGAATTTCGATTTTCCATTTAAATAACATGGGAACAATATTCTCTTACATTTTGGAATTTTATAGCTCACGTTGGTGACAATATTTGGGAATCACCAAGGTATATTCTTGTAGAAAGTAGAACGATCTGCAAAAAAGGTCGCGTACAAGTTTTTGATATATTTATTCTTTCAAAAGTTATTCGAGGTCAAAGTTGAACTAAAGAGAAATTTTAATATTTTTCAATTTTTTGACGCAACCATCAATTTTATGAGAAAATTTTATAGGACATTTTTTGTAGAGCATTTTATTTTTCTATAACTTATCTCTATAAAAGTTTTTAATATTTTTTACAGGTTCTAAGTAATAACAAAAATAATTTTTATGTTCAAAATATAATAATTCAGGGAAATTTCAGTGTAATGCAAATAACTTAGGACCTGTGAAAAATATCAAAAACTTTTATAGTGATAAGTTATAGGAAAAAAAAGTGCGCTACAAAAAATATCCTATAAAATTTTCTCATAAAATTGATGGTTGCGTCAAAAAATTGAAAAAATATTAAAATTTCTTTTTACGAGTGGTTCAATTTTGACTTCGAATAACTTTTGAGGGAATAAACATATCAAAAACCTGTCAGACACCTTTTTTGTAGATCGTTTAATTTTTTACAAGATTATACCTTGGTCATTCCGAAATATTGTTACCAACGTGAGCTATAAAATTTGATGTCAATAGTTAACGCCAGTAAATAAATTTTCAATAGTAATCTTTAGTGATTTCTTTAGTTGACTCAATTCGGTAAAATTCTAACTTTTTGTTTATTTCCGATACATTGAGGGATGACAACTTTTCTGTACTGTTCTGTATTTTCTTGAAATCAATATTTTTCCAATTTTCATGGAAATTTGTCAACAATCGAGTGTCAAAACTTTTAAATTGGCTGGCTAATTTTTTCTTCAAACCCGCCTTTAAATACTAATTCGTAGCTATCTATCATTAAATCTATGAGATTTAATGAACGAGAGAATGAAATAGAAAATATTACAGTTTCCCGTATGTATATGCGCGCCTGCGTATTACGCGGCTTAGGAATAGCCGTCCTAACTAAAAACATTTTTAAAGTATACCGAAAACGAATACAAAATATTATCATGATTATCGAAAAATAGATGAAAACAAGAATTAAAAGACCGCAAGAGTCCATCAACGAAAACTTAATGCAATAATCACTGGAGATATCGCAAATTCTTACGATAAAATTTCAAAGATTTTAAATGGAAATTTTAGTGTAAATATTGTAATAGATACAACAATTTCATTGTATGAGTCTCCAGACACCAAAATTCTTTTCAAATGTGTAGTAGCACGTCGTACGGCATCAATAACAAGGTCAAAAACAGTAATTGACGAATAATTACGAATAATTTTCGATCATTCAGCTTTGATTGGCTGTTGGTGGCAACGCCTTCTCTATGTTTTCGACTTGTTTCTTTCATTAATTTTCGATCAACCAGCTGTGATTGACTGCAGATGGGAACGCCTTCTCTTTGTTTTGTTCAAGGTTCTTGTATTGATTTATCGACTGCTGTGATTGATTGAAGATGGGTACGCCCTCTCTACGCTCTGCTTGGTTCTTCCACTATTTTTCTGAACTACTGAACTTAGAACCACGAGCTGTTAACTCTCTAAGAATAGCCAAATTGGGTAGGATAATTGTGGAATAGCTGTATAGAGTGTATGTTGCGGGTAGAAAGATAAAATTTTGGAATTTCTATCTCTTTTTACCCCCAACAAACACTCTATACAGCTATTCCAGAATTATCTTACCCAGTTTAGCTATCCTTGTCTCGTCTTAGAGAGTTAACAGCCCGTTCTTTGAACAATTGTTTCCAACATTTTGGATGTTCGGTTTAGGGCCGGTACTTTCAGATATAGATAGACAAACCATATCCGTAAGATAGCGACTTAGTAGATAAAAATTTATCTGTCAGATAATTCCTACGCATTCATTCTACACATATCACAATTCTTAAGTGAAAATACGCATATTTTCTCTTTTTTCCGGATAAAATTTTTTTAAGAGATAAATGTCATTATCTTGATGTGAAAATACCGGGCCTTGAGTCTGCTTTTGCAAGCCCATCTTCTTCATTAGGTACCTTTGACCAGCTTAATTTGGTATCCAAGTAAACAATTTAGGATTCACAGACTAATTTGGAGTTTTTCTGAGAAGATTCTTTTCGGCTTTTAATGAGCTTTTCTTCTCATGTTTTCTTGTAGGTATATTAAGATGATGTAAACGTCTGCTTGGAATACTATGGATAATTTTTTTTTCGGTACCCATTTGTCACTTCCTATGATGTATATCTTCTTGAAATCTCCGTAAATAAATGATCCTACCTCACCAAAAATTATTTTTCAAACCCTTGGGAATCCTTGGCATATTTTAGTATAGCCAAATGGAGGAAATATCATCAAAATTTAAAGCTTAGAAAAAAATTTTGAACTATTCAAACAATATTTGAGATCAAAATCTTAAGAATTTATAGAAAGATTAACGCTAATATCCTTGAAATGGTTGGATTAATGGAATAAAATGAATGATACCTTTTTTGTTGAGCTTTTAATTTTTTATAGGAATTTCTATTTAAATTTCCATTATACTGATTAAAATAGATGTAAGGTATAATTGTTTGACAATATCCCTTTAGCAAAAATTTGGTAAATTTACCGTATTTATTAGGGAATTATTTTCATTTGTTCAACATACATGTCTCGTAACAAATTATTCCCGGTTTATAAAATATGAGATCAAATGTATTTTTGTGCTTGATTTGTGAAAACATTTTTCCCTAATTGAATTCAATGTTATCTCTCTGGCAATCGTTATAATTTATGCACTCGCATTATAATAATCTTTAATATATATTTTATGTACAAAACGAGTGTATACACTAAAAGGGGGAGAGAATATGGAGCTTTAAAATGTACACACAATAAAATCCCTCGTCGAATCGAGCTTTAAATTTGTCTCGATATTAAACATTGTAAATAAATTCAAGCTTGGAGCTTTTTCTTTCTTATCGTCCCATCTTTTCACCCCCACTCGTATGTTTGCATTTGGGTTTATTTTGCCAAGAAGTTTATTTTTGCTGACATAAAAACAATATAATATTTCAATATTAATAAATTTCGCGAGCGCCAAATTCAATGGGAACACCGCATCGAAACGAGGCGTTTTCATTATTTTAATTTATAATTTTTGGTGTTTTCTTTGTCTCGCAACAGTATTACGTATAGTGGTTGTTGTTAAACGGAGATGAAGGCGAGCTTTCAAGCTCAAGTTTGATTCATAATATCAATATTGACTTAGACAACTTTTGCTTTTATCGACAAGGAAAAACATGTTTTAATGTATACTTTTCTTTTTCAGGTAAACCACTTAAATTGCCGTCCAGAAGAATCGATTTTTTTTCGATCAATCGAAATCCATCCGTTGTGAGTAATTTTCAATTGCTTTAACTATTTTTTTTTTCTTTAATCGTTAATATCAAAGATGGCTTTGAATTCAAATCACATTGCTTTTTTATTTTTTTACATAAGAAAAAAATTCAGGTTGTTTAAGATCGGTTTTTTTATTTAATATTTTTACTATTCAATTAGTTACGTTTCGTTACGTATCGTAACTTCAACAGGCTTCTTGATTCACAAAAAATATAATATTAATGAAAATATTATATTCTTTGTGAATCAAGAAGCCTGATGAAGTTGTGATACGTAACGAAACGTAGCTAGTTGAATAGTAAAAATATTAAATAAAAAAGCCGATCTTAAACAACCTGAATTGTTTTCTTATTTAAAAAAATTAAAGCTGAGATATTAATTTTTTCATCTATTGTTTTTTATGTTATCCAATAAAGTTATTAGATTAAGGGCCAGTACTTTCATTCATGGATAAATAAAACATATCCTTAAGATAACTTTATAGATAAAAATTTATCTATCAGATAATTCCCATACATTCATCCTACACATATCACTTATTTTTACGTGAAAATACACATTTTTTCTCTTTTGTCCGGATAAAATTTTAACTAAAAGATAAATGTCGCTATCTAGATGTGAAAATACCGACCCTAAGAGTAGTATGGGTATAAGGTAGATTCGGCACTCTTTTGTTTGGGTAAATGTGAGAAAAAGTTTAAGAAATTTTTCAATTAAAGTATATTACTTTGTTATTCTGAAAATAGTTAATAAAGACAGAAATTATTGCCACATATGAACATGGATTCCATATTGGTACCCGGAGTGAGACATTGGCCCCCATGGCTTTGCCATTGTTGATTAAAAAAAAAGAAAGAAAACCAGCCTACTAATTATTGGTTTTTTCCTTTATTGGAAGCATACGGGGAAATAATCAAAAGTCATTTCAAGCCTACTTGATTACTTTTGATATCTTTATATATAAAATTCTTCTGTCTTTTGTACGTCTGTACAGGGCAGAACTCCTCCTAAACCGCTGAACCTATTTGGGTAGAATCAACCTAAATCTTGATACCATGAAAAAATTTATGGTACAATGACGATCTTAAAGGAAAAGGAAACGAGGGTGGTCCTCAACCTGTTAAAATAAAGTAGCGGATAAAGTAGGAATAAAGTAGCGAAAAAAATCGTGAATTCAAGTTTTACGTTTGAGCTATGACAAGTAAAAGGATCTAATCGCTGGAAAGGATCATTCAATAGGTCCTGAGAAATTTGGAATACCCCGAGTGACGACCATATTAACCACCATATATCGGCAATGATTTTAAGATTAAAAAGAAGTTCAATCCTCATATTTTAATAAAAAACAATCTGCTACCTAAAAAGCAGGCCATTCACGCTTCGACTTGCAGTACTGCTAGTCGGACTACTAGTTGGATCTTCTAGCCAGTCCGACTAGATATCCAACGACACCATTCACGGTCCAACTTTAGATTCAACTTTGAAAGTCGGACCACAAGTTGGACTGCAAGTCGAAGCAACGGCCTGCTTAAGATTCAAGAATATTTCAATTGTTTTTACATAACAAAAGAAAAATAAAACAATTGAACATTGAATTGTTGGCACAACAAAGCAACAACGAAGCTCTACAGAAAAAAAAACGAAACGATTAACGATTTCACGACAATTTTTATTGCCTTTACATAATTTAATATATGAAAACATAAATAGTAAATAGCAAATATTTAACTATATACTTAAAGTATAAACAATATTTCATGAAAATGTTTTATTTTTACGACACCAAACCATAAAATGACGGTAGTTACGAAAGCTCCAAATTAAAACTAAGCACTTTATCTGTCAGCCATCATTGTCAACTAAGACTGACAAAGCCCAAAGCTTTTACAGCCTTTTCATGTTTTTACGACTAATTTTATTTCCCCATAATTTGTCACCAGTCCTCGTCTCATATTTCTTCCTCAACTATGTTCCTTTTCCTCGCATTATATCTACGATTAATATAAATAACGATTCGTAAAAAAAATTGTTTTAAATTACATCTTACGATCATCGTGCAATTATTGGGATTTTATAAAGATAAATTGAGTTAAAAGTGGATGAAAAAAAAAAAACGGAGCAAAAAGAAATAATACGAGATACGAACAACGATGATTGAAAGATATTGGACTTGTAATTCGATTGTGCGAAAAAGTTTTTCGATATACGAGTAGATATATGATTTATGGCGGCCGTGTCCACCAGTGCAATAAAGTTCAATTCAAGTTTAAAGTTCAATCGAAAAACTATATTATAAACGGATTATGTTTCTAGGAAAAATATATATTTATATATATAGGGAAATTTAGGAGAGTGTTAGACATTTTTTCTTGGGAAATTATTGATTAAAAATAATCAGCGTTTTTGCTAGACTTGGACGTAACTCTTGAACTTCTGTACATATAAGGATGATTTTTTTTTGACGTTCCATCGTAAAATTTTGTTGGAAATACCAAAAAAAAAAATTCTCTGAAAGTTTGAGCCCTTAAAATTTAATTTTAAGTCCTCGACCATGACGTGTAAAGATAGGTAGTACATATAAATATAGATAGTACATATTTTATGAATAGGCAAACATAGGTATTCTTACTTCTCATCCCATAGATATCAGCCTTACAAAATTTCAAGGTGCATCAAATATTTCATGACACTTGTGCTACTGGCTCTCCGACTAATAGAGTAAATCTTTAATGGTTTCTTAAACTAATAGTCGATATGAAAATATCGCGGTACTCTTTTTGACAATCACTGGTCGAAAATTCACAAATCTTCCCGAATCAAACTGAAAAAACTTGATCAAGTTTGATCAAATTTCAAGATGCATCAAACACTTCATGAAACTTGTGTTACTGGCTTTTTGAACTATAATGTAAAAAAACCTCCTGAATTAAGTTAAAACATGTTTCCAATTAACTCCTAATTTCAAAATTTTAAACATTTTTACCTCCCTTTTGCTGCAAATCCTTCAATTCTTAGTTTCAACCACAAATTTCGACGGAAAATTCCCTGAGAAGAGATTTAGGTTTGTGAACTATCCATTGATAATACCAAATGTTAAAAATGTTTCTTCATGAAAAGTTAAACAATGTCGAAACTGTTTTCTGAAATTAAAAATGATTTCGGTAGGAAACTTAAAGCTCGTTTGAGTAAAAAACTGTTAAAAATTGAGCTTTCCGTGTCGGAAAAACTGTAAGGAATTCGTCAATTCATTGAAAAATATTTCGTTATTATCGTAGCCAAGTCATGAACCAATGCCTCATCTTGAAGGCTAATTTTCTTCCTTTGTTAAACAGGAAAAAAGTTACAAAGTTTCCTCGCGAACCAAAGCTCCAGTTTCGTGTCATGCCACCATGTCTATTATTTGATTGGAATATTTGCATAGTAGAGACTGCATGGCCAAGAATACATTATCGTTACAGAATAACCGACCGTATAGATTCGAATAGATTAAGAAAACTAGAGCACAAGTTCACTCGTACGATAGATATACTACATAAAATGCAGAAAACTGCATTACAATCTATACATTTTCCCGCGTTTTTTTTTCCTGAAATTGTGTGCTAATTTCAACGTGCAAATGGTATCGGGATAGTTTTAAACAGAGGAGTCAAAATGGGAACAATGATCCAGAGGGGAGTGAGGAGAGGATGTGTTTCATCCCTTGTTCATCTATCGTTCACATTCAAACGTTATCTGGCTGGATTAAATCACATTAGTGTGTGCCGCGGGCGCACAACTAAAACCGGGAATCATCCTGGAACCTGGCAAACGGGAAAAGCCCTCTCGACTTGAAACTATTCGAAAACGTATAAGTGAGAGTTTGTGAATTTTGTTCCCTCCACTATGTACCATATATATCCCACTTGCCTTCCTCCATACTTATGGTATATTTAATTCGGCTCAACAAACCAAATTGTGTTGTTCAGTCGAAGTTTGTATGTATCGTGTAGTGGGATATGGGGATGAGAGTTGTGGGTGGTGAGACATAGGGGAGGTGAGTGCATTTGGCTGATATGATGGTGGAAAATGGAAAGTCGTTATTGTAGTGAATTTATTCAGTGTGAGGTTTGAGCAGAAAATGGGAAAATGGTTTTGTGGTCAAGGGCCACGATGATGAGAATGAACTGCGGTAAGATGCAGTAATGGTCGTCATTAGCATTCATTGCAACGATTTAATTGATAAAATTTAATAGTTTTACTTGGATTTTTTCAATTGAAATATCAATACATATTGGACTGGGCCAAAAAATCGACCATTTTTTTTTTTTTTTTTTGAAAAGTATATCGAAAATATTGTATATCGGGAAGGTTTGAGCCCTTAATATTAATATTAAGAGGTCTATATCTTTAATTTCGATTTTTATTTGTGTTTTCATTTTTGCGTCAATGCTGTCAAACTATCAAAGAAAGAAAATTCATCGGAACATTTATTTATAGAAAATTAAATTCTCTACAAAAAACATCTTGCTGAAAATTTTAGCCAGACACACCGTTTCCGAATAAACAAGCTTTAAACATTGATATAATTTTTAGATTTATCATCTTTATTTTGGAATTTTGTAACTAACGAACAAATAAATATATAGAAATGAACAATATAGATTCTTGAAGGGAATTAAATGCTCTACAAAAAAGGTTTTTTGACGTTTTTATATAAGATCACTGTTTGATCCACCATAGACTGGGCCAAAAAAATCGACAATTTTTTTTTTTTTTTTGAAAAGTATAAGGAAAATATTGTTAAAGGTAAAAAAAAAATATCGGGAAAGTTTGAGCCCTTAATTTTAATATTAGGAGGTCTATCATCTGTAATTTCGATTTTTTATTTGTGCTTTCATTTTTGCGTCAATGCTGTCAAACTATCAAGGTAAAAAAATTCATCTGCACATATATTTATAGAAAATTAAATTCTCTACAAAAAACATATCTTTGAAAATTTTTGCCAGACACGCCGTTTCCGAATAATCAAGCTTCAGACATTGATATAATTTTTAGATTTATCTTCTTTATTTTGGAATTTTTTAACTAACGAACAAATAAATATATAGAAATGAACAATTTAGATTCTTGAAGGGAATTTAATGCTCTACAAAAAAGGTTTTTTAACGTTTTTACATAAAATCACTGTTTCAAAATTGGTTCAACAACGAAAAAAACCATAATTTAATGTTTCCTTCAACTTTAATTGTGAAAAACTTTTGCAAAAGTGATTTTATGTAAAAACGTTAAGTAACCTTTTTTGTAGAGCATTAAATTCCCTTTAAGAATCTATATTGTTCATTTCTATATATTTATTTGTTCGTTAGTTACAAATTTCCAAAATAAAGAAGATAAATCTAAAAATTGTAACAATTTTTAAAGCTTGATTATTCGGAATGTGGCGTGGCTGGTAAAAATTTTCGGAGAGAAGTTTTTTGTAGGGAATTAAATTTTCTATAAATATATGTGCAAATGAATTTTTTACCTTGATAGTTTGACAGCATTAACGCAAAAATTAAAGCACAAATAAAAAATCGAAATTAAAGATGGATAGACCTCTTAATATTAATATTAAGGGCTCAAACCTAATATACGTTTTAAAAAAAAAGTCGATTTTTTTGGCCCAGTCTGATACATATATAAAAATGCAAATTGGTTCATTTGTTATATTTTACTTTTGTTTTTATTGAAAGGAAATTAATATCTTGGTGGCCTACGGCCACTATCGCCGGATCTTCATAAAATTACATGTAAAATCATAGTATTTTAAATTGGAATAACTTTTAAAGGACTTAGTGAATCACTTTAAAATTTTCACAGGTGCTTTAGCTATTAATAAGAAACATTTTACTAAATTTTTAGTTGTCTGGTAACATTTAAACATATCTTCATAGCACTTTGAGGTTAAAAGGAAACCAATTTTTTTTCTTTCCCTATTTGTACCCACGGAAAAACGATATTGTTTTGTTTTACTAACAAAAAAAAAGAGGTTTAAAACGGTTAAATTTCTTTTACATTATTTATGAATGGCCCCTACTATTGTTTTTTGTAGATAAAAAATCCCAGCAACCTTTAAAAAATATTTGAAAAGTATTAATTATTTTATGAAAGTTCTACAATTTTTTTTCTAAGATAATCGAGGGAAACTCTAATTTATTTTATAAAGAGACTTTGATTTAGACTTTAGAGGGTTGAGAGAGAGAAAGAAAAAAATTTTGGCCCCTTGAAATCCATGCGTTGAAATTACCAAATTCCTTTCCTTATCTTAAAGGAAACTTCATATAACCACCAGACAGAGGGGAAACGAAACGAAATCCCGAAGGATTTAATGAAAATAATGTATAGAGGGTTGTTCGATGTATCGAATTTTAATGCATGTGCAACAATTTGTTGCCAACAAAAAAAAAACACGATCGAGAAAAATGTTTTTGTCCTTTAAATTTTTCCATTGAAATTCTATTGGCCCACTGTAAGCCACGCAAGCGAAGTTTACAGAAGACTTTTAATTTAAGATCTTTCAGCGGTTCTCAAACTACCTTATAAGTCTCGGTCCTTGTGAGTATCATTAGTGATTCTTTTTAAAGTTAATTATGTAGGGTACGGTGGGGTTTAAAGGTCCAATTTTACAATTCCGTATTATATTATGAAAACCAACCCTATTAATTTGAAACGTATAATGCTAACCAAACAAACAAATATCTGGCCATGTTTAATTTAATTTTTAATGGAATCATCCATGTAAAAGTATGTCAATTTACATTTTTTCTAGAGCTTGTCGTCTGTCTCTATTTACTTTTTAAAAAATGTTGATTTTTTTTTTCTTAATTATATAGAAAATATTGTTGGGAATGACGAAAAAAAATCCTGTGAAAGTTTAAGCTCTTAATATTAATATTAAGAGGTGCCGCATCGCAAATTTCGATTTTCCATTTAAATAGCATAGGAACAATATTCTCTTGCACTTTAGAATTTTATAGCTCACGTTGGTGACAATATTTCGAAATGACCAAGATATATTCTTGTAGAAAATTGAACGATCTACAAAAAAGGTCTTGTACAAGTTTTTGATATATTTATTCCTTCAATAGTTATTCGAGGTCAAAGTTGAACTAAAGAGAAATTTAAATATTTTTTCAATTTTTTGACGCAACTATCAAATTTATGAGAAAATTTTATAGGACATTTTTTGTAGAGCACTTTTTTTTCTATATTTTATCTTTGTTAAAGTTTTGATCTTTTTCACAGGTCGTAAGTTATTTGCATTAAACTGAAAATTCCCTGAATTATTATATTTTTAACATAATTTTTTTTTTTATTTTTATTAAATAACTTAGGACATGTGAAAAATACCAAAATTTTACAGAGACAAGTTATAGGAAAGAAAGTGCTCTACAAAAAATGTTCTATAAATTTTTTTCATAAAATTGATGGTTGCGTCAAAAAATTGAAAAAATATTAAAATTTCTCTTTAGTTCAACTTTGACCTCGAATAACTTTTAAAGGAATAAATATATCAAAAACTTGTACATGACTTTTTTTGTAGATCGTTCAATTTTCTACAAGAATATACCTTGGTCATTCCGAAATATTGTCACCAACGTGAGCTTTAAAATTCCAAAGTGCAAGAGAATATTGTTCCCATGTTATTTAAATGGAAAATCGAAATTTGCGATGCGGCACCTCTTAATATTAATATTAAGAGCTTAAACTTTCACAGGATTTTTTTTTGTCATTCCCAACAATATTTTCGATATAATTAAGAAAAAAAATTTTTTTTTGAATCAGTCTAATAGAGCAATATGTCACTAGTATTTGAAATACTCATGGTGGACCTTTATACCCGCGGACCTTTAAGCCCCACTCTACCCTACTACTATTTTGAAAACCTCTGTTCTAGTTGGGTTCAAAGTGAATATTGTAGATAGTTAAAAAAGTAAATTTCAGCCCAAAGCTTTAAAAATTATGGAAACTAAATTTTAAAAGCGTAAATTAATTCCAATGCCTTCTTCCTGTGAGATTTAGCAAAATTAAAATGGAATCAAGAGGAAATTAATAATTCAAATAAAAAAAAAGTGATTAACGATAAAATTTATTAAGTTAGACAGAGAAAGGAGAGAAAAAACAGTGACGACAATGACAAAAGATTTCTGATTTTTCCAACAAAACATTATAACATTTATATATACATATCTACACTGAGCATTAAATGGACATGGGAAATCTTTTAGCCGGATGTAATAACCTGCAAGCAGCACATTGTGTGTCTGGAACGAGTTGGCTGTGAAAAGTTAACAGGATACAGAACAAGAGGGTGTGGGGGGTTGGTAGGTGTCGGGTGAAAATGAACCTTGTATTCTCCCAGAGAATTGAAACTCTCCAACTAGTTATTTCCATTATTTCCACATTTTACAGAAGTATCAAATACGTTAATCCAGTGGTCTCAAACATTTGTTTGGTGGAAAATAGTATTTGGCCAACTGAAAATGTTTGTAGCCACTGATATTTGGTGGTGATTTTGAATGATTTGGCGTAGTGAAATTTGTGTAAATCAAACCGAAAAGGTTTGGTAATGAAAAAAAAAAGCTTGAATTCAAATGTTTTATCAATATAAAAGCTTTACGAGCTTTTCTTCCCCCTGAAATAGTGTGCATTTTAATTTATTTCACCGATTCGTCTTGCTGTATAACTCCGAGGTTCTCGGAAAAAGTGAAAAATTAAATGGAAACCCAATTTATTAAGGCCCATAAAGTTTAGATATATAATCAAGGTGAAGGGGGTCGTTCCATTTAAATTGTACTGACCAATTTTTGGAGGACATAAATAATTTGGTTTTATGGCCGAAAAAAGACATCTAAATGATGAAATCGGAGTACCAAATGATGGTAGGAGTTTATGGAAGTAAAGGGGGTGGATGAAAAAAATTTATTGGCCCCAATGTTAATAATATTGTCACGTGATGTCTCAAAACTGTATTGAGATGGAGTTTATTCGTTTTTTTAATTTCTTTTGGAAATAAATAATCACTTTCATACTTAACAATCACTTTCTTTTATTACACTTGTATACACTTTTTATCAGGGGAGGCTAGCTCAATGTTAATTTTGTGTTCCTCCAAATCTTCCGGGCGTCATTTACCGAGGGCGCTAGTGTAGCATAGCCGATAATAACGAAAACTACTTTTAACCAATTTTAGAATTTTATGCGCCAAATTCAAATTTAATTTATTCCTGAATTATTTAAAATATACTAACGAAAATTTGATTGAATATTAAATTTTATTTATCCAAATTGAAATACAAAATATAACATTATTTCACATTGTAAAATTTAATTAAAGTTAATTACAGACATGCTAAAGTATATTTACTTAATGGCGTTAGTTTAGAGATGACAGTTGAATCCTGGAAATTGTTCTTTTCTATCGCTGTGAATTGTGACTGCCTAGAAAAAACGTCGAATCCTTGCTGAACCAAATTTATTTTACTTAAAAAAATAAATTCAAAGTTTGAATTTAAATCATATTTTTGTCCCATAAAAAAGTGGGTATTCACTAGTAAATAAGTACATACCTTCGTAATGAATTTGGGCAGTAGAAAAGTGTATTTGATGTTGATCTTTTGACAAAATGTACACAAAACTGCCATTAAATGTGAAATACGTAATCCATGATGGATATTGAAAAGAAAACCACAATTCTAAATAATCAAATTCGGCACTCGCTAGTTAGCGGCGTTAGTCTTATTTTAAAGTTAGCCAAAAAACTTTCATCCCCCTAATTTCTTAACTACCAACTTCAACACTTCTACCAACTTTACACTTTACCCTAGCTAAAAGTCACTTAAAACTTGAAATATTGCTTAGCGCGCCATCTGCATTTGACGCCCCAACTATTAATTTTTGGGAACCAAGCCTGCCATAAGAGCTTGACCCCCATGCTTTTTATTACAAAATTACACTTGTCAACACAATCACTTAAATGACAAAAATCACTTTTAAATCAAAATCACAATAAAAATCGCTTTGGTGTAACGGAAATTCAAAGAGAACTTCGATACAGAACTCCTGTTGGTTTAAAATGAGCGCCTTATACCCGTAACCCTTCTAGAATGTAATTCTAGAATGTACTCCATTGTTCGTTAATGTTCCATCACTTACTAGATGTTTCCAGAATAATCTATATGTGCATTTGCATTGGTGGGAGAGAGAAAGAAGTCATTCAGCCAATCTCGTGCCGGCATGGCACATAGAGAGAGATAGACTTTTTGCCTTTCTGTTACAATATGAACGATGCTTTAGTATTTTCAAAGTTCAGACTAAAGAAAATTTGAAGTTTTTTTTCGATTTGTTAAATTGAAAATGGTCCAGAACAAGTCGCGTCTGCGATCAAAGTTCGATCATGGCCAATAAATTCAAAGTTGCAAGATAATAAAAATAAATTTCAATATGTGACAGACTGACTTACCGTACGTTACAGGTGAATAAATCGACCGCTAAAGTCACGAACGAAAGGGTCTTCCCAACCCTTAACGTTCCACTTTCAACCCTCCGCCGTTCGTCCATTTCATCCCCCCAACGTTAGGGAATAAATGAAGATGGCGTTGGCTGCGTCTCTCGACAGTGTTTTATTTCCTCATTTTCCTGCAATTATGATCGTTTAAATCGAAAGCGGTTGAAATTGATCAAGTGTCATTGACCATACGGATATATTTAATCGAAACGGGTGAAGGGGTGAATGTTTCCATTCACTGGAAGATGAAAAGGGATGCTACGATGACAAAATGAACTTCGATCAATTTACACGAGCAATTTCCGGCCATAATTACTTGGCTATGTAACGTTACGTAACGGTTTGATTGCAATCGTTTGACTGTTAATTGAATCGTTGCCCTTTCGGGCAATCGACTTCCCATATTTTCGCTGATTTTCCTTGAAAACAAATGCACTAAAGCATAGCCATATCTATAAAATAGCTGTTACAGAACTAAGATTTCTTTGGATGGAAAGTCAGGGAAAATAACAAAAAAACATTCCAGCTTTTCGATTTTCCTTGAAAACAAATGCACTAAAGCATAGCCATATCTATTAAATAGCTGTTACAAAACTAAGAATTCCTTGGATGGAAAGTCAGGGAAAATAACAAAAAAACATTCCAGCTTTTCGATTTTCCTTGAAAACAAATGCACTAAAGCATAGCCATATCTATTAAATAGCTGTTACAAAACTAAGATATCTTTGGATGGACAGTCAGGGAAAATAACAAAAAAACATTCCAGCTTTTCGATTTTCCTTGAAAACAAATGCACTAAAGCATAGCCATATCTATTAAATAGCTGTTACAAAACTAAGAATTCCTTGGATGGAAAGTCAGGGAAAATAACAAAAAAACATTCCAGCTTTTCTTTTATGTAAAAACTTCCGAATGTCAGTGATGGACGGGAACGATAACAATCCAAAAACAGTTCATTTATTGGTCGAAACGATTATGTCAATCGAAAATGTCGAACAAACGTCGCGTCATCACCATCCATCCATATCGGTCCGTCTCATCTCCGCCAATGGAAAGCCACCCCAAGTCCAAAGAGGGCTCATTTAGTTTATGTTGTGATAATGTGAAAACCATAAATGAAAATATTCATTCGCTTCTTTATCGCCCCCTGTCGATTAAGATTGCGGAAACCCACGGCGGAGTTGGGGGTGAGGGGAGGGGAATAAATGCGAAAAGTTTTCGTCTGTTCGGCAAACTTGTTGACTGGATAATAGAAAATTGTCGTAAGAGAGAGAAAGATAAAGTGGGTTTTTCTCACGACATAATATCGTTAGTTTCCGATTTTTCGCGTACGGTACATGTATGGGAAAGGATAAAGGACTTTGTCGAACGGAAATCTTTGCTAGATTTCGAGCGATGCTCGTTTGTTCTAATAGTTTGCCCGTTAACTATGTTTCGGGGCTTTATTGAGATTTGTCTTGAGGAAATTGTTTATTTGTTGGAGGAAAAAAAGTTTTTCCTAAATCCTTGAATAATTCGAGGTGCATAGGTTTGAGATGGGAAACTTTTCCGGATGGGATTTTCCCGGAAAGTGAGTTTAAAAAAGTTTTGCCACGTACGAGGCAAATCAAAGGATATTAAAAGAAAAATCAACGATGCCTGGTTATTTATTTAAGAAAATGACGATTTTGTTGGTTGAAAGTATATTTTCATGGCTAACTAAGACAAAGGTTTTGGGTCACCAGAAACAAGGTTAGATTGGCGTAGATGCAAAGTTACCAGGGTATAAAAAGTAACGAAAGGACCAATATCTTTGTTTGTCAAGGATCGAGAACACCAAGGTTTATAAATTACACAGGTTGGCCCATTAGAAAAAAAATGACGTCATACGAAGAATTTTGAAATTTGAATCAGTCTGAAGATATATACGAATTTTTTCAGGATACGTCACGTAGCGCATGAGACCACCTGTGTATTTTATAAACCTTGCGAGGACACCACTTATAGGTCCACTGTGGGAGTTTGATATCATTAAAGATACCATTAAATAATGGTATTTTGGGTTTATAGTAGGCATTGTTCAAATTATGGTAAAAGGATGATAAGAAAATCATCCCTGAGTCTAATTACTGAAGTATTTTTTCTCACAAGAAAACCCGTCTGATTGTTAGGGGACCTAATAACCGGTCATTGAGGACTGAAGAAACTATTGCATATAATTCGAGTCATGTGGGCGATCAAATATGCAGATTTTGTCAGGCAGAGGACGAAACTAGGATATAACTAACTATTGTCATTGGTTTCAACTGTCATTTTTTAGTGTTGAGTTGTGAATATTTTCCAGAAACTCTAGACTGGCTTCAAAATTACTTTGTATATCACTAGTTTATTGTCCAGGGACAATTGCTACCTCCAACCAATTAGCCACTACAGTTGACAGCATTTGGCTGTAAGCTGATCTCTTTTGGCAGTTATATGTCTCCGCCTCGTAAGGCTTTTGTCCAAGTGCATTCCAAGATTTTGGACTTCTGTCGCCTGCGGCTCCTGATCGTTGTTAAGTTATACCAGTGGGTATCCCGCCATACAGGTATCCCGCCGAGTAGTGAAGTTTATTTGCCATTTATTAAGCCATGGTTCCAGATCGTTAAGGACTCTTTGTAATTTTTCGGTCGCAACCTGTGGGCATTGATCTGTTGTCATAATCACAGTGTCGTCCACATACGTTGCAATTACCACATTGGTATGATAATGGGCAGATCTACCGTATAAATTAGGAACAGTATGGGTCTCAAAATGGTACCTTGAGGCACCCCAGCACCGATCCAGTGGAGTCCTGATTGACTTTCGTTGTAGTCGACAACGAATTTTCTATCCTCCAAGTAGGACTGGAGGACGAGGTAGAGTGGGTGAGGTACCACATTTTTTAACTTATACAGCAGTCTCAGGTGCCACATCTTGTCGAAGAACAGTAAGCCTTATCGTTTAGCATCCTCATGATTGTAGATCCTACTCTGTGAACTTGTTCGATGGTGGAGTGTCCCTTGCGGAATCTGAACTGGAGGTTATATATATAATGACATAAATTTCTTAATAAATTAAGTTTCTTCCTAATCAATTTACAACTTTCGTAAAACTACCAAATTTTTACTAAATATAGTAATAGATCTCTTTTTTTTAAAGTCATTTCAGGTGCGCCATAGACAAAAAAAAAATGTCAGAAAATAATTTCTAAGATAATATTTTTCCAGAATTTGATTTTAATCTTATGAATAATTTAATGCCCTTTTAAACCATTCAACTGATGTTGATTTTCACCCCTCTAAAATAACCATTTAAGGACTAATCTTCCTTTAAGCTTTCCCCAATACCTGCCAGTGTAAATAATTCAAAATTTAAAACTAAAAATATGATTCATCGATCATAAATCCGCTAAACAATAAAACGAATATAAAATAAACAGTTTGGAACCAAGAAAAACGGTTTTCATAGCCAACTGCGAGGCAAATTTATCTCCCAAAAACATGACACATGATACGAATTTGGATAATTTGTTTACTCGTAAAACTCCACTGCCATTTATTATCATTTTATTTATAGATAAATATTTCACATTTTAAAATAAATCTCTTAAACTTTATCAGGAGACAGGAAAGCTCATATATGTACCTATACTACTACTACTGTATGAATAAACTTCTCATGGAAGAAGCTTTGGAGCTTTCACGACAAGAGAATTTAGGTGGATGCGAATTATGTACGCCATGTTGATTGTTCCGGAATAAAATATGAGCTGCTAACGTAGCCAAGAAAATATTCGTAAACATTATTTTAAACAACCAATAAAAAAAGAAAATCATTTTTTTTTCGTGAATATGAAAATGAGAAAATTGAATTATAGAAAAATAGACAAATTTACCAATAAACTGCGAAATTTAGCAACTTTTTAATTTGCAAAGAACGTGAAAAAATGGAGGCAATCAAAGCAATAATAACACTCTATGCTGAAAACCGCAACAATTTTAATTAAAACAAGCTTAAAAAAAGCCATTACACAGTCGTAATTAAGAGCCATAATCTTAGATGGAGTTTTTCTGTTTCGTTTTTGTTTTTCTTAATGGCGGCAATTTATGAAAGCTTGACGAGGGGAAAAGTATGATGGGATCAAGTTGTATGATTATTTTATTTTGTTTTTTGAAAAATTGTATGATATTCGCGAAGCATTTACATAGTTAAATAATAAATGATATCGTATGACTTCTCTTCCTGAAATGGCGGCGAGGATTTATGCAGCCTACACGTCTTGGAAAAATCACGTCATTTATCATATTCTTAGAGTGCTGTGGGAAATGATGTGAAAAACGGAATGGCAAAGAAAAAATGCAGATGATAAGCGATGATGCAATTTTTTTTTTTTTTGAATAAAAAAGTGCTATCTCTTGCGAAACGCCACAATTGCAAATGGACGAAAAAAGAAATGAAGACTAGTGACCCCAAAAATTTTTCCAGAAAAATTTTTTTTACTCAGTTGTAGTGGGTAGCGGTGTTGGTAGATTGATCGATTTGGTATCCATGCTAATGAGGAAAAATCCATCCCAATTTATAAAAAAATTGGACCAAAGGTCCAATAGGATTGTCGAATTATCGAATGATATTCCTTCGACCAATTCTATTGTCTTTTTGTTTTGTACAAATTGGGATAGATGTTGTTTTGTTTTGTTTTATTCGAATCCCGGTCGAAATCAAGGGCACTAGTTTAAGTTTGATTGCCTATGTATATTACGCCTATATGTATAGGCATTTATTGGTACAGGGCTGTTAAAATCATAGTATAACTTTCAACAAAGAGTAATTCCTCGAAAAACACCCCGAATATTTGGCACCATTGAATTTTCTACTTTGTTGAAACAAAAGAGCAAATTATACGATAGTGGAATTGAATTAACAAAAAAAATCGCGAATGAAATCAAAAATCAGAATGCACAAAGGAACATGGGCCACTAATTTAATTTGCTATTTGAAACCTAGTAAAATTAATTTTAATTTTTTTTTCGGTTCCTTAAAATCGGCATTCCATTTGAAAACTGAAAACTCCTTCAAAATTTAGATTAGTAATATCTAATTTTTTTTTAAAAAAAAAGTATCTAAACGATCCCCTGACTTTGAATCGAAAAAGCCGCGGGGGCACTTTTATCACACAAACCGGCCTATACCCTTTGAGATATTAATTCCCCAATTACCAAAGTTTCCATAGTAACCATAGGATTGAAGTAAATAAATTCTAATTGGTCATTTGAGTAAAAATGAAAATCACAATTTTTCACTTATTTTTTTTAAATTTGATTCAAAATAGAACCAAAACCTTCTTAAAATAATCAAATCATTCGTAAAAATAGGAAAAATTAAATAGTTTAAAATATTATTAATATTTTTATTTACCAATTGATTAATGAATTGAAGTTTCCATAGCGACTGGTTCATATAAATAAAATCTAATTGGACAATTTTCAAATTTGAAAATCCAATCGCAGTAGTATATGTTAAACTCTTAAATTTATTGGTATTTACACATTTAATATGGCAAAAGATTTTCCAGATTTGTGTTTAAAGTTTAAGCAACAAAAAAAGCTTTAGCGCAAGTCGACAAATAAGTGTTTTTCACAATGAAAAGCTTGGAAACTTGTTCGAACAAATGTGGGTATTATTTTTCAAACTTAAAACACTTAAAAACTCTGAATTTGTTACGAAAGAAAAATTGCTTTAGCTTATAAAATATATATATAGTTATATTTAACAAAAATGAGCCAAAGAGAAGATGGAAATGTTCCAGGAGAAATAAGTGAAAAGTTTTTGTTTGTAACAATTATTCAAAATTTTAAACACCAAATTTTTTGCACGTTTTTGTTGTAGTCGACTTGATTCATTTGTTTTCTTTCTTTTTTTTTTTAAATTGGTTTCTGAGGAAATCTTTTGTATACGTTAGACTGGGTGCAGACGAAAAGTGAGCTTTTGCTTGCGTTTTAAATTTCAAGTATGACAATATATCGTATAATGGGGTCGTTGAAATTTAATTATATTTGCATCAGTGGTGAAAGCTCTCCTTTCTTCGTACCCCCACTACTTCTTTCTGGAACCCCCTGGCCACAATCTTTTGGCATATAGGTGTATATTACATAGTGGAAAATATTCCAGATAAACTTTCTTGACTCTATATCAGTTGGCTATGACTATAGTATGAATGAGTTTGGTGTGAAGTTGGTTGCGCAGTGCAACAAGGCGCTAGACTTTGTCTTGAAAATTATTCAAATATTGTCATCGTTTGCTCGGGCAAATATATTTAATGAATTATAAATTCAATTGCGAGTGAACACCCATTTACATAATGGCGAAACCGAACTCTGTGGCTTCCTCAATTTCCATATTCGTCTATATATTACCAAGTGCGGAACATATATATATATATATATATATATGGGTAAGCTGCAATATAACAACAACAAACAGTGTAATATTTGGTTTCACCATTTCTAATGAAACATCTCATTCAATTAACTTTCACTAGGGCCGAGTAGTCGGTAGTCGTACTACGATTATGCAAATTCGTAAAACGAGCACCGACTAAAAGTCGGAATCCCGAGGGATATGTGTGGCAGAGTTTCTGCACCAAGTGAAATTATGCACTCTATTCAATATCCATTGAACTGGAGCCGGAGGCTTTTCTTATTATTATATATCAGTCAGTCGTTTCCGTTTCCTTTTTTTTACTACGCAATATATATATTTGGGTGATTTTTTTTTTTACTTTTTTTTTTTGGTCCCATCGTAAAATTTTGTTGGAAATACCAAAAAAAAAAAATTCTCTGAAAGTTTGAGCCCTTAATATTAATTTTAGGTCCTCGATCAAGACGTGTAAAGATTTCCCATTGAAAATACACGGAAACTCTGATTTTTTATTTTTAAATTTCTATATCTCAGCGGCATTTCATGGGATCGCTTTTACCGAACATGGTTTTTTCTCAGAATTAAACGCTCTACAAAAGTGCCCATTGCGACAAAGTCGTAACTCACACCGGTGAGGTAGTACGGGCCACTGAACCTGATTTTTCCATAAAATTCAAGGCTTAATATCTCGTTTAATATTGATCTTCGCGATTTGGTGTACAGGAACTTATTTGTAGGAAATCAAATTCTCTACAAGTTTTTCATTTATAATTTTTCCGTAGGTCTTGTTATTTACGAGATAAATGCAAAAAAAATGCGAATTTTATGGAAAAATCAGGTTCAGTGGCCCGTACTACCTCACCGGTGTGAGTTACGACTTTGTCGCAATGGGCACTTTTGTAGAGCGTTTAATTCTGAAAAAAAACCATCTTCGGTAAAAGCGATCCCATGAAATACCGCTGAGATATAGAAATTTAAAAATAAAAAATCAGAGTTTCCGTGTATTTTCAATGGGAAATCTTTACACGTCTTGGTCGAGGACTTAAAATTAATATTAAGGGCTCAAACTTTCAGGGAATTTTTTTTTGTTGGTATTTCCAACAAAATTTCACGATGGGACCAAAAAAAGTCAAAAAAAATCACCCTAACCCTTACATATTATTGCTTTTCCTTGTTTCCCTTCGTCCCCCCGATTTAAATCCCGACTACGTCCAAGTTAATTCTGCAAATAACTTTCAAGGATTTTTATATTTCCAAATTAATCTTCAACTCTAATCTTCAATTTTCTATCCTAATAGCACATCAAACGCGTCACTCGTCATAAAAAGCTTCATATCTCTAATCCACCAACGTCTGGCAATTCAAAGCTCATAAAAACCAAAGTGATTTTATTAAGTTAAAGTTCGAAACCAACCAATCTATAATTTATCCCTAGCTTAGTCCATAAAAGACTTTTTCAAAGCTCATTAAAATTATCCAACTACGTACGATCAAGATATCTGCGATTTAATCATACCTAGCCAACTTGATTTACATGTAATTGGCCAATTCAGAGCTCATTTATGTATTAAATCTGTTTCATTGTTGAAATTCCGCAATCCAATTAGAGAGACACCATATTTGTTGCGACAATGACGAAGAATTGAAATGATAATTTGTCAGCCACTTTGGCAGTCATCCACGTCATTATTTATCGCAGCGAATATGGAAATTCATCTTGAGATCAAGTAGTTTCGAAATTGTTGGAATAAATGAACAAATGCGTGGAATTTTCGGGCGAATAAATGAGAGCTTTTAGCGTGGGCGGCCATTATTATTATGATAATGTCTTGATAGGCCACGGCCATAAATCGTTGTTTTGTCACCGGGAAGACATAATCGTGCATTCATAACTAAGAATCCTGGCAGGAATCCTCGTCTTCGGATCGCAAGCTTTTGATGCAAAGCTTTCTACGCTTTTACGTTGGCGCTCGTTCTCCATCTTACTTTTTGACAGGAAAATCTAGTTGGCTTTGTCTAGAACGTCAGACGTTAAGTCTTTGTCCCTTACGAGTTTAAGAGGACTACTCGACGACGTCTAACCTTCCCTCTAATTCCACATATAATTTATATATCATAGAATATTTTGCTCCCTTGAAATCTCTAGCAGTGCAAACATCCCCCCAGCTTGCCGCAACCATCCCTTCATATTCGGTAGGCATTTATAATATAATAGAAAATAACTTGAGCTATAGCATATACATAAAATTATTGTTTGTTCCACTATACTATTCTGTATAGTAAATGGATAGTTGGATGGCTGAAAGATTTGTTTTATGGGCGAGAAGATTATCATTTTCCATTAGGGGTCGGTTATATCCTCGTTGGATTAGGGATTTTAAACGGGAAATTTGTTGCGCGGGGATTAACATTGCACCTGAGATAAATGTAAATATTACAATATTGAATGGAAAAATAGGTCTGACATATTGTGTGCAATGTTTGTAATATGAAATCTTAATGCCCTTTTGTACGGTGATAAATCATCGGTGAAGGGTAAGAAAACGTTAAAAAATCATTAATGTAAGAAAATTAAAAAAAAAAATGTGTATAATAGACTAATTCAAAAAAAATAAAATTTTTTTTTTCTTAATTATATCGAAAATATTGTTGGGAATGACAAAAAAAATCCTATGAAAGTTTAAGACGTCAGTAAGTGCTCCCCCCCCATCCTAAATCTGCCCTTGTCAATACTTATATGAAAACTGGAAATTCAGGGAAACTACAAAGAGTGGGGGAAATTAAGTAATTATTAAACTAGGATTTTATGTACTTTTGTTTAAAATTTGAATACCTACAACAAAATCTAATCGTTTTGCTTTTCCTATACTTTCTCATTTAAAAACGTTTTTAGCTATTCAAAAAAAAAAAAATAGTTGACACCATAAAATTTTATTTTTCCTTGATTCATTTTGATTTATTTTTGCAAAATTAGAGTAAAACCATTTGTAGTTAAGATTTTTTGCATCACTGTTTTTTTAAAACAGTGTCAGGGGAATTACCTTGAATGTTTAAGCATTTGGTATGGAAACAGATATAGGGACATTTTTTTTGTTTAAATTATACTGAAAAAATAGATTTTTTAAGGTTTACTATTTTTTTATATAAATTTTAGGTAGAAAATAAACTGGAAATTTGACCTTTTTTCTTCTCAAAATTGAAACCAGAGGAATTACGATTCCTTTTAGTGTTATCTACTATTCTCAAACAAACAAAAAAAAAAAAAAAAAAAAAAAACATAAAAATATCGATTTTCTGCGATTTAAATAGACCTATATCTAATAATTCTTAATTTTACCGTTTGTATGTTGGTTTCTTAAAGGTATAGATGTCAGGGGAATTACATTGAATGTTTGGATTAGGTATATGCGCCGTTTATTTTGAAAGTGAGTTAAGTCCATTTCACGAACAATCTCTATATTTTGTTAACAACTAAAATGAAATCATTAATTTCTGAAAACTTAGCATTTAAATAATTAACATACTTTGTTCTGGTTACAAGAAGAAGAATCACCATATAGATCGCCCTTGAAATGGACTTACACCACTTTCAAAATAAACGAGTCACTTGTTTTTCAATACATCACAGATCACTTGATCACAGATCTCATTTGTCACCAACTAGAAGGAGATAACAAACTGTAGGTTTATCTTTCACCCTTTTTCCAAACCCAGGGGAATTACATTTCAAATTGAAGTCCTAAGTCAATCAATACTTATATGAAAGATGAAAATTCAGGGAAACTACAAAGAGTGGGGGAAATTAAGTAATTATTAAACTAGGATTTGATTTGGTTTTGTTTAAAATTTGAATACCTACAACAAAACTAAACAGAAAAACAAACTAAACAATTTGTCCTTTTCTGTTAAAAACTAATTCCAGGGGAATTACATTTCCAATTAGAGTTCTAAAGTCAGTCAATACGGAAAAGTTCATGGCAAACAGGGAAAAAAGAAGTGCTGACGACGAGGAAATTAATTGCCAGTTGCCGTTGAAATTGATGTTCTTTTGTTTTAAAATTTAAATGAAACAAAATCTAATCGTTTCCTCTCTATACCTACTTACATTCTCATTGCCAAGCACACTTGATTAACGCGAAAAGTGTCAATGAAAATGAATGTTATAAGGCGGACGATTTCTCTTGCCAAGGTTTTTAATTAAAAGGAATTACATTTTTTTTCCCCGTAAAATAAAAATCATCAAGTGCAGGATGTGCAGTGCATCCAATAATCTGGAGACATAGTCAAGTGCAATGGAGAAGTTGAAAAGCTCAAAAGCTCTTCACATCCTTTCGTGATTTTTTGCACCAATTGGATTATGTTTTTTTTCCTATTAAATAAAAAAGCTTCGTTCTAAATTTAAAAATTGTATGTGTAAAATTCTTGTAATTTACAAACATCACAAACAGTACAGGGGCTTACTAAAGGTACTTTTGTAATGTTTATTTGTTTAATGTATTTGCCAATTAGTTATCAGGGGCTTGAGGAAGTCGGATTTTGTTTTGTGACTTTCATCAATCAATACTTTGGTTTGTAATGTTTGTCAGGTCATTAAAGATCATTAAGGGTGGCTACTTTATAAGCCTACTTTGTTTTTTTAATGGCCTACTTTACTATGTTCCCTTGTCTAAAAAACAATGTTGTTAAAAAAGACTGTTGAAACATTTATTTTTTTAAGGGAAGAAAAATAATTGAAGCGATCGTTGTTTTTTTTATCCTTTTGGTGGACACTCGTCTCCCCGTTTAAGTAAATATGGGGATGAAATTCATTAAATGAGTGACCGGTTTCTGGTGTTCAATGTTTGACCATTGAACGTGTAATGGCAATCATACAATTTATAACTCTGGGAGATAAAGTCAAGGATGTCACTCGTAAATGCCACAGAGTTACTCCCTCTAGACACATAAAAGTCACCCCTCTCGCCAAGGGTGCGCAGCAATTTTGTCAATGGAACATATCGTACTACGTAAGGTGCCAATATCTAGTACCAGTTTAACCCTATGTTTTTTTGCCATGAAAAATTCCATTTTTTTTTAAAAAGCTCATATTAGTTCCACTAAAGTTACATGTATATTAGGGTGCCCGTTATTTCCCAAATTGATTTTTTTACAGTCAGCGCCCCCGGAATTTTTAGTTGAAGATATAAAAAAAAATATCCAATACAATTAAGCTCTTAATTTCTTGATTAAACCGTGCCGGAATCATGTTACTTTTACCATTTAAATAACATGAAATTATTTGACTTTTTACTTTTAATTTTTTTCTCAGAAACAAATGTATGAAAAGATTTAAGATTAAATTATTCTGACGTAAAATTTAACGCTCTACAAAAAAGGTCTCTTATGAATTTTCGATTAAATCACTTCATTAAAAGTTATTCAACATTTAACTTGTGCCTAATATTTTCAACTTTTTGCTAATTTTTACTTTTTTAACTATAAAATCATTGGAAGAGAAGATAAAAATTATTATCATTAGAGCGCCAGTGATTATTTGTGTTAATTTTATGGCTTGAACTGAAAATTATACAAAAAAAAATCATTTTTTGACAGTTAAAACAGGTGACCTAAGATCCGCATTCGCTATAGTCGTGAAATTCAATTTATCTAGGATAACTGTGTATACAATATATAGAATATATTGCGGTCCAATTTATGTAATATAATTGAATATAATAATATATAAAAATCATACCATATACATAAAATTGAACAGAAGTTTAAACAAAAATATTCGTGGCATATTGCCCAGATACGTATTTCGATTGCCAAGCAATCTTCCTCAGTGGTCATCAAGTAGTTTGGATCACTCTTTTCACATGAATCATCACAAAGCAGTTACGGAGTGATCCAAACTACTTGATGACGACTGAGGAAGATTGCTTGGCAATCGAAATACGTATCTGAGCAATACGTCACGAATATTTTTGTTTGAACTTGTATTCAATTTTATGTTTATGGTATGATTTTTATATATTATTATATTAAATTATACTACATAAATTGGACCGCAATTTATTCTATATATTGTATGCACAGTTATCCTGGATAAATTGAATTTCACGACTATAGCGAATACGAATCTTATGTCACCTGTTTTAATTGTCAAAAAATGTTTTTTTATATTTAATTTTCAGTTCATGTCATAAAATTAACACAAATAATCACGCACACAGTATAACTGTTCAAAATCAGCGAAAAAATCATATTTTGATTATCCAGGATAAATTTTTGTACATGAATCAATATTTTGTACCTACGAAGTGAATTTCATACTAATTAATGAGACTATCGACAAAAGTTCAATTAAAATTCGAATTTTTACTATATCACTTGACGCCATCTATGAGAAATTTCTTAGAACTTGTAGTCAACTTCATTTATATTGAGTCTATAGTCGATTGATTTGTCGTTGAGAAGTTAAATGTTGAATAACTTTTAATTGAGTGATTTAATCGAAAATTCATACGAGACCTTTTTTGTAGAGCGTTAAATTTTACGTCAGAATAATTCAATCTTAAATATTTTCATTCATTTGTTTCTGAGAAAAAAAAATAAATGGTAAAAAGTCAAATAATCCCATGTTATTTAAATGGTAAAAGTAAAATGATTCCGGCACGGTTTAATCAAGAAATTAAGGGCTTAATTGTATTGGATAATTTTTTTTGTATCTTAAACTAATAATTCAGGGGGCGATCGCTGTAAAATATCAATTTGGGAAATAACGGACACTAATGTATATACTTTTTTTGGTTAAAAATAATTGATTTTTCGGGGTACTTTTTTATATAGAGATTTTTCTGTGGAATTTTCGTGCCATTTTTTTTTTAATTCTGTTTGGAATTGAAATGAAATTGTTACGATTCACGCTTCATTCATTTACCCCTAAGCGTTTAATCAAAGTGTCGAAAAGCTCGAAACGGAAAATTCCACATAAAGCTTTCTCTTAGTCTTCGTTTTTAATTTGTTTCCGGAAAACAATTGAAGGTAATTGGTTCATGTTCCGGGCGACCAATTAACGAGAGAACTTCTCAACCCCTCTTCGCCAACAAGCTTTCGAAAGCTTTCCAAAAGCTCCATTCGTAAATTGATGGCCAAGAAAAAAATTTACTTCTGGACACATTGGGTCGTAAAATTCACGCAAAAATCATCCCCCATATTAGTTAATTGGGTGGTGTGTGATAACGCCATCGTGTTCAATCTGCTTGAATCAAGGGGGGCTCTATTATACAGTGAGGGGTAGATACGGTCTCTATTATTGCCGAAGAGCTGATAGGACTTGGAAGTTAGTAGGTGAAGTGGTCGTATTAATAATATCGGGAAAAAGTTATTATCTTCAAATAGGGGATGAAAAATGCTGAATGGTTAATGATTTTCCTTTTTTCTCTTCTGTCTTCAGATTTCATTGTGTGACGAATACAGTCTTCCCGTCGATCACGTAGCCAAAAATCGGCCAAGCAGTGCCGGAGCCGCCGTCGCAGACGTCGTCACCTGGGCGCCGCCAAGTCCCGCCAAATCGGAAAAGGTGGGGTTTTCTTCTACCCCTATATCTCCCACAATATAAGACATTCAGTTATTCACTTTGTTTGTTTATTTGTTTGTTTTTCTACCTCTTTTTTTTTTCCTCCAAAAACAACCACTAGGTTTATTCACTATACATATATCACAAAACAAATGAAACACGCCTAAGCCTCCCCTAATCCAGACGGAAAACGAAACAAACTTGATCAAGTTTTTTCAGTTTGATTCTGGAAGATTTGTGAACTTTCGACCAGTGATTGTCAAAAAGAGTACCGCAATAGTTTCATACCGACTATTAGTTTAAGAAACCATTAAAGACCATTAAAGATTTACCCTATTAGTCGGACAGCCAGTAACACAAGTTTCATGAAGTGTTTGATGCACCTTGAAATTTTGTAAGGCTGATTTTAAAAATTAAAAATTTGGTTTTGTCAATGGATAATTTAGAAACCTAAAACTCTTCTCAGGCAATTATCCGCCGAAATTTGGGGTTGAAACTAAGAATTGAAGGGTTTGCAGCAAAAAGGAGGTAAAAACGTTTAAAATTTTGAAATTAGGAGTTAATTGCAAACATGTTTTAACTTAATTCAGGAGGCTTTTTTACATTATAGTCCAAGAGCCAGTAATTCAAGTTTCACGAAGTGTTTGATACACCTTGAAATTTTGTAAGGCTGATATCTATGGGATGAGAGAAGTAGGAATACCTATGTTTGCCTAACCCAACCCAGGACACCAGGTACTGCGCATGGGTGAAAGGTTTAATAAAATATAAGCCAAAAAAAGTGTTTGATTCACAGGCCAACAAATGTTAATTGAAAGTTTAGGTAATTTTAAATCAGAATCCAAGATGGAGACACTTTTAAGGGGGCTTACATATAATTAATGCCCCCAAAATTGACTTTTTTTAATACAAAATTAAGTGTTTGATTCACTCTGAAATTTGAACAGCTTATTAATTAAATATTTAAGAAATTAATTACAAAAAATCAGACAGTTTGGTTGGGGTTTAATTATCGGCAGACGTAAAAATAAATTTTATTGAAAATAGAAAGAGATAGGCTGCGTATGTTTGGCGGAGTGAGCGAAAAGGCCGATCGCCGAGCCTATAGTTGACTTTGTATTGCTTTTTTAAACTTGTAAAATTCGAATAGCATAACCTATAATATAATGTGTATACAATATATAGAATATATTGCGATCCAATTTATGTAGTATAAATTAATATAACTATAAAAATCATACCATAAACATAGATTTGAATAGAAGTTCAAACAAAAATATTCGTGACAAAAATATTGTGATGATTCATCACAAAGCAGTTACGGAGTGATCCAAACTACTTGATGACCACTGAGGAAGATTGCTTGACAATCGAAATACGTATCTGGGCAATACGTCACGAATATTTTTGTTTGAACTTCTGTTCAAATTTATGTTTATAGTATGATTTTTATATTTTATTATATTAAATTATACTACATAAATGGACCGCAATATATCCTATATATTGAATACACATTATATTATAGGCTATGCTATTCGAGTTTTACAAGTTTAAAAAAGCAATACAAAGCCAACTACAGGCTCGGTGATCGGCAATCTCACTCACTCCGCCAACTATACGCAGCCTATCTCTTTCTATTTTAAATAAGATTTTTTACGTCTGCCGATAATTAAACCCCAACAAAACTGTCTCGCTTTTTGTAATTAGTTTCTTAAATATTTAATTAATAAGGTGTTAAAATTTCAGAGTGATTCAAACACTTCATTTTGTATTAAAAAAAACAACTTTAGGGGGCATTAATTATATGTAAACCCCCTCAAAAGTGTCTGCCATCTTGGATTCTGATTTAAAATTACCTAAACTTTCGATTAAGGTTTGTTGGCCTGTGAATGAATCAAACACTTTTTTTGGCTTATATTTTATTACACCTTTCATTCATGCGCAGTACCTGGTGTCCCGGGTTGAGTTAGGCAAACATAGGTATTCCTACTTCTCATCCCATAGATATCAGCCTTTCAAAATTTCAAGGTGCATCAAACTGGCTCTCCGACTAATAGGGTAAATCTTTAATGGTTTCTGAAACTAATAGTCGGTATGAAACTATTGCGGTACTCTTTTTGACAACCAGTGGTCGAAAGTTCACAAATCTTCCAGAATCAAACCGGAAAATCTTGATCAAGTTTGATCAAACTTCAAGGTGCATCAAACCCTTCATGAAACTTGTGTTACTGGCTCTTGGACTATAAGTTTTTCTTTTCTTTTTAGAGGGTTGAATTTATTGAAGCGTATTGTGAGCCCAAAGACACCACCGCTCTTTTTCTAGAGCCTTCGGCTCCACCAGAAGTTCCACAACCGCCAAATTACATTCGACCATATCCTACAGGTGAGCAAAGTTCAAAATTGACTTGGAAAGTTTTAAATCCTTTTTTTTTTGTTTAGAAGATGATTCTGAAGTGCCAAACTCTGAGGAGGATGACTTTTGTGATCAGTGTTACCATGGATCGAAACCACTAGAGCTCAATTCACCAGATAGTATTACAGAGGCGATTCTTCCGTTGGTCAATCTTCAGTCACCGGATCGGCCGGAAAATCCGCTTTTGAAACGACATCCGTCGCCGTATTACTACTCGGATTTGTATCGGACGAAGGAAGAACCGTCTCCTCAAAGGGTGCACTCGGCGCGATACTATCGCCGGAGTACCACGCTAGAAACGCCCAGCAGTGACGTGATCGCAGGATTGAAACGCTTTTCGGTTACGGAAGATGGCATCTTCAAGGAGATAACTGCTAGCGATGACGAACCGTCACCGTTGCATATGCCTGCGAATCGTTTGAGTGCCAATTCTTGCGTGTGTACCACGGAAGACGCTGACGCCAACGTTGAAGATTGGGATGACGACGAAATGACGCGCCAACGACACCTCTACGAGACCGCGTTCGATTGCAAAGTCAGCAAGTCGGATGACGATCTCGACGAAATCGACAAAGTCGCCAACCATCCGGTTCTTATTCAGCTCAATTCGAACAAAATTGCGCAAGTATCACGTGCCAGCTCCCTGGCAGGATGTTCACACGACGTCAAGGATCCACGCAAAAAAATCACCTCCCGCCCGGATAAAAACCGTCCAAAATCCATCTCTAGTCATATGAACCAGGAGAACAGTAGCAATAGTCTCGCACTACTCACCGAAGAACTGGCCGATTGTACTATCGGTCAATCGACCAAAACTGAAGTTGCCGATCCTCAACTGCCGCTTCGCGGCTTCACCCCATCGCCTCCTTCAACCGCCCCACTCCCCACCAAATTCCCTGGCAAAGATCTCATCATGAACAGTATCCGAAGTGCCCCAAATCTACCAAATCCATCCCCGCATCAACGCATCAAAGATCTGCGCCTCCCGATTAAGTCCTTACGCGCTCGTGAAACTCCAACCAGCAGCGATGGCAGCATCATGGAGTTCAAAGGTCGGCCGACCAACGACCGACTCAAAATGCTAGAATCGGGTCCCATTTTGGAAATAAAAAGCCGGCCCAGAGGCAAAGAACACTGTAAAAATATGATATTAGAGTTCAAAGGCAGACCGGGTGCAAACATTCCTGACAAATGTAGAAAACCGCTACGATCCAAATTGAAGTACTCGAGCACTGAAAGTGTGGAGACCAGCAGTAGTGGTGGTAGTATGGAGTCGATTCGTAGTAGTACTAGCGAGGGAAATCGCAGCACTAGTAGTTCGGAGAGTCGCCACTCCACCTCATTGTCGTCGCACAGTTCCGATTCGGGTAGTTTGGGGTATCATCACGTTCCGCAAGTGTTCCTCTCCGGCCATGCGAATAAACTTCACATTCTAAGTCCCATTTCGGACAAGTCATCACAGGAACCGGGGTCGGAGACATCGGACAACAACCGTAATAACAACTCGCAAAAATGCTCCCCTGAGGAGGTGACCACACCGACGGTAGCACCCACGGAAAACAGCAACTTTAAAATCAAACGAAAAATGCCGCCGAACAAAAACTTACTGAATCTGGCGTTTAAACCATCCGAGACGGAAATCCAAGGATCGGACAGTGGTATTTCGATTCAGTCACGTGAGGGAATACAATCGCGAAATGGATTCGGATTTTTGCTACCGTCGGATAGTAGTATCACGATGCGAAACGACTGTCAAAGCCAGGACTTGTGTGATTTACCGTTTGATATGCCGAAATTACGGCGTCGCCGAAATAATATGCAACAGGATGCATGCACCTCGGGCAGTGCCACCAGTGTGGATTTGCGGGATTTACCGTTCGACATGCCCAAATTGAGGCGCCGCATCAAATGCTCGCAACAGACTGACAGTGGTATGTCTTTGGCATCATCTAGTCAAAGCATTCAATATGGTGATAATAAACAAGGTAAATATCTGAAGACTTTAGCAAACTTTTAGTACTTCAAATGATCTATAAAATATTATGGAGATCAAAGTGGCTATTCGGAAGTTGGTAGATCTTGGTTTCAAATCTAGTAACAAGCTAGTTTTCAGGACTGGACTGGAAAAAAATTGTAGGTCATTTAATTACCTATAACTTTGTCATTTAACCATTCTTTCCATAGGACTTGTAGTTTTGCCGGAAATCGAGAAAAACCGTTTTTTACCCTTAGCAATTCATCTCTTCCACTTCCCGACCACCGGTTTAAAAAAAAAAATATTTTTCCTTTAATTTTTATTATATTCTCTTCCTTTTCCAATGGGTTTCATCCTATTATAAAGGACATAGGACAATAAGTATAGTGAATCGGCTCCAGAAGGGTATTTGGTTCATAATTTCAGGATATGTTGGTACTATTAAGGTACAATAATTCAACAAGTTTTAGATCCCTATGTATTACCGTTTCTTCCAAAAATCTGGAAAAAAGCTGGAAATCAGAAAAAAAAGTTTCTCAGAAACTTGTGAATCGATTTATTTGAATTTTGGGTATGTTATAGGGGCAGATGGTAGCTTCTAGAAAAAAAATTAAGAGCTTTATCGGCTTGTAAGATTCTTGAGAAAAGAAAGCTTTTTCTTTTGATTTTAATTTTTAACCATGATACAATTTTGGTACAATTACGAAACTATTTTTTTCGAATTCCCCATCCATAACTTCCAGCATATTTCGATTTTTGAAGAAACGGTAATACATAGGGATCTGAATCTTGTTGAATTATTGTACCTTAATAGTACCAATATACCCTGAAACTATGAACCAAATACCCTTCTGGGACCGATTTACTATACTTATCGTCCTATGTCCTGTAAATTATTTCAAAAATTATCGTCATTGGTCTATAGTTACTAAAGATTAATAAGTACAAGCTAGCACAAGAAGTTGAGGAAAATAATGTTGACCTTGAAGAAAACGTTGATAAGGCGTTTCCAACGATAGCTTATCACAGCTGGGTGCTCTTTAATCAATGAAAGAACCGTGCAGTAAACATTGAAAGGGCGGTGTCTTAAACATCAATCACAGCAGGATAAGTGAATATCAGTGGACGAACCTTGAAGAAAACGTTGTGAGGGCGTTCCCATCAACAGTCAATCACAACTGAGTAAAATCGAAAATCTGTGGAAGATCTTTGCAGAAAACAAAGAAAGGATGTTCCCACCATTAGCCAATTAAAAATGAGTATTAATAGGTGTGCTAATGTATTTAATGAGTTTTTGGAAATGCATTTAACCTTAATGCATTTAATTACCTTTACATTATGTGCAAAAAAATTCGAATCGACATATTTGTACGATTGAGATATAAATTTTATCTAAATTTAGTGTACCTACATATAAAGCCCTCAATCGAGCTTTTATATTCCACCTTTAGTAGACGATTTGAATTTTTAGATTTCAATGGGACCAACTTCAATGTATTCTTAAGGGTGGATCACCGTCAGAACGTAAAAAAAACGACTTTTTTAAAACTCCTGCCATTTTTTTTTTAGAGATATTAAAACACGATCTTCGGCATATAAAAGTTGAAGTTTGGAACTATTTTTTATTTTTATTTGCCCCGATATGCCCCCCTCCCCCTTTTACAGCGCTTTGAAAAATGGTCCTCAAAAATGAGGAGGCAAACGGGAGACAAATTTTCTCGGAAACCGGAAGTCGGATCATGATTTTCCAAAGAATGTAGGTTTTGGTAATGCGTCTTCTTGGTACTGAACCTCGAAAATCCGAAGAAAGTTGAAAATTTTAAAAATGGCGTGACTTTGAAAAAAACGACCTTTTTTTGGACCTTTCCCCCTCTCCCACTTTGAGGGGGAGGGAGGTTTGACCAATTTCAGAAGTTCAGTACCAAGAAGACGTTGTTGAACTATAACACTCTCCAGTTTCAAGTCAATCCGTCGGATAGTTTCTGAGAAATCTTGTCTCCCAGTTTTAAAAAGTTGATTTCGAGAAAAACGCATTTATAGTTTTTTTAAGATATTTTTTTATGTTATTATCAATTTATTCAATTTTTATCAGTGAAAATACATTAGTCAGCTATTCCAATCCTTTTAACACGTTATTCTTGAATGTTATAAGAAGACATTTATGGAAAAAAAAATCGATTTTTTTTTTTTCTGACGGTGATCCACCCTTAATCCATTAAATAAATAATTATGAAAAATGGATTACTCTATAGAAAATGCCGGTTGGTTATTCTTACAAAAAAAATATATGTGTTGAAGGGGATACTACGATTTTTCCGACGCCACGATGTTTTGACGGATTTTTATTAATTTCGACGAAAAAAAGAACAAAAATGAAGTATACAATTTTTCGATATCTCGCTTTGTTTACGAAATAACGACCCCTAAAAATGAAAAAAAAATTAATTGATCCTTTTCGTTTTTTTAAACGGAATTTTTAAGATTTTCATGAAAAAAAAAAAGGTAAATGTTTACAACCGTAGCTCCATCCATTGTTTGTGCAAAGAAAAAACTAGGGGTCCAGGGGGCAAAGCCCCCTCAAAAAAGGAAAAATTGGATGTTTATTTATTTTTGACCTGAATGACTCGCGAATTAAATTAAAAACAAAATCGAAAATGCAATATATTGCAAGATATGGGTGACGCTCCCCAACCCTCACTGGGACTTCACCCCTGAAATCCTTGTTTAGTTTTTTAGCATAAAAATAATTGGTGGAGCTACGGTTGTAAACATTTACCTTTTTTTTTCATGAAAATCTTGGAAATTCCGTTTAAAAAAAAAAGATCAATTAATTTTTCCATTTTTAGGGGTCGATATTTCGTAAACTAAGGAAGATTTCGAAAAATTTTATTCGTAATTTTCGTTTTTTTTTTCGTCATGATCTATAAGAATCCGGCAAAATATAGTGGCGCCGGAAGAATAGTGGTCTTGTCGTGTTGAACTAAAGGTTTGAATTTTTTTTAGTCGATTAAAAAATAAAATAAGTTTTGATTTTCCCAAAAAATTATCTAGGGGGGTGGCACCTTAAGATCGACCCTGTCGATACGGCAAATTTGAGCCACAAATCAAACATTATTTTCCATCACTTCTTAATTTGTTGTATCTACAAAGGTCTTAACTTTTATTTGCTCCATAAGTCTTGTATAAAGCAATAATAAACAAGAATTAAAAAGTAATTATTCTCCATATGTTTCTTAAGAAATGCTACCCTAAATTTTGCGTAAAAAAAATTGTCTAATACAGTATCGTTTGTGTGAAATTAAAACGTTTTTTTTTCAGACATTTTCCGGCCAAAATTGACATTAAATTTGGGGGATGGAGGTTCACGAAATTTGGGCGGAATCGGACTGAGTTTGAACATGCATTCGAGAGATCCGTCTTTGGATTTGGTTGACATTGATATGCCATTGGAACGACAAGGGTAATTTTTTTTTGTGAATTAAATTTTATTTATTTTTTTAATGAAAACATACAATTTTAGGTGGTACCATGGAGCGATTACGCGAATTGAGGCGGAAAGTGTTTTGAAACTTTTACGTGAGGGAAGTTTTTTGGTCCGCAATAGTGAATCGACCCGACAAGACTATTCCCTGTCGTTGAAGTAAGTTTTTAGAATCGTAAGGGTCACTTATTAACAATTTTAAAATATTTTTTTTTTTTTTTTAGGAGTGCCCGAGGATTTATGCATATGCGAATTCAACGTGATACCGAATCCGGCCAATACATTCTCGGCCAATTTAGCAAACCTTTCGACTCGATTCCCGAAATGATTAGACATTTCACCCTTAATCGGCTGCCGGTCCGCGGGGCGGAACACATGTGCTTGTTGAAGCCAGTCATTGCACAACTTTTGTGATCAAAACTCGAACTGGAAACCGACGTCGTTTTGCCGACCTTTGTCGCCAACGATGATGTGGGCTTTAATATTCAAAAACGGACAATTTCTAATTTCATATTTTCAATTAATCATCGTACGCAATTGTAACATACAAAAATTATACTTTCTCATAAATTTGTAAACGATTTTATAGTATATTGGGCTATAGTACAAGTGGGAAATTATTCACGAGTGTCATGCACAGTGGCGTAGCTACCGAGGGGCTAGGCGGGGCAGTGCCCCGGGACCCTCAAGCTCAGGGGGTCCTCGAATCCTTACCAGAAATCTCGATCGAACTGAACTTTTCAAATTCAGTTGGAAGTTCACCAATTATTTAAGAAAATAATGAGCAATAATGGAGTGCTAGAATGCCATCTAACGGAAATATTTACAGCGATGTTATTATTCTTTACAATTCCTGTCACTTCTGCAGCAGCTGAAGGTCATTTAGCAAATTAAAAATAATAAAAAATTATTTCAGAAATAATATGGGCCAAACTCGACTCCAACATTTATCGCTAATAGCAATTGAAAATAAAACCACATCAAGCCTGGATTTAAACCAAGCCATTGATACTTTTGCGAAAACTAAAGCTAGAAAAAAACTGTAAATATATTTGTTATTTAGTCAGTTGGTAGACCTGACATTTATATAATAAACCCTTGAATCTTCTCCTATTTCGTTTTATTAGCCAAACCTACACCAAGTATTAATTGTAATTTATGTTGGTACTGTTTAATATTTTTATTATCTGCCCTGCAGTGCACAAAAAAGAGCTTAAGTAGCTTAGAATTTTTAAAGTATTTGTATATTTCATATTTTTATTTGATAAAACCTAATCAGCTTACATAGCAGTGGGGCCCCATTTTTTAATTTGCTCCAGGGCCCTTGGTTATCTAGCTACGCCACTGGTCATGCACTAATAATTTCATTCGTGAATAAATGATTTCCACATAAAAGTTTTTTTTATTAGAAATGCGGTGGAAAATATTTTATTACAAACTTTTCATGTACGATAATGTTTACAATTAAAACTTTTTTGTACTAAGTATTTCGCACAATACTTTTTCTTCAAAACAATAAACGACTTGTACTAATTAAAAAATTTAAGTGCGGAAAGTACTTACTTTCAGCACAGGACATTTCACCGCACGCATAATAAGAAAAACTTCATTACTAAATCAGGCATAAACAATACAAATCCTTATAAGTTTATCGATAAAAAACAGTGAAAATTAAATTTATAATTTCCATTTTTCGCTTGAAATTGAAACTTTGAATAATTACCTCAACTCTTTGCTCTTTAACAAGAGAAAAATTGTTTAATTTATGTTAATTATTATGTATGATTCTTGTATATAAATGATTATTATTTATATATTTATAAACATTATTATTTATTTATAACATTTAGTGATGTAGTATTTTGTTGTTAATGTAGTTCATGTTACCTATTTATCGAACAAAAAATAATTCTTATTCAATTTTGCATACAGATATTGATATATATCGACATGTAATTATATTATGTACTTTGTAATAGATTTAAAATTGCATACATATTACAATTTAATATGTAAATAAAAAAACATAGAAAACAAATTAACTTTTTGAGACTTATTTGAGGATAAAGCTTGAGAACATCTAAATGAACGATAATCAATGTTTTATTTTACTAACTATCCTTAGTAATTATAATTTTTTTTTGTAAAGAAAATACAAAAATTTCTTCATATTTAATCTCCATTAACAATCAATTTCATCCCTTTATCAATGTTTTTTTTTCGAAAATATTTGCATAGTATATTAAGGCAAGAGTCCTTTTAAATTCATCATAAAAATTTCCCTTAGATTTCAGCAATTTGACTTCAAAATGATTGGTATATAGATTTCTGCTTAATATCACCGTACAAACCCACTCCTTATATCCTTTTTAAGCAATTGAAAAAGGTCCTTTTTGAAACTTTGAATCGATATTGTGAGTGTCCTTTTGCACACAGGACAAAAATTTTTTCACATTCCTACTCACGTGAGGGTGTTGTTAATGAATCCGTTTCATAAATATGTCCTTATAAGGAAAAGCCATCCTTCGAAAACGATAAATTTCAGGGCTAAATTGGTGCATGCGTTTTTACCTCGTTAACTTCCCGTTTTGATTTTCCAAGGATCTAGCGAGTAAATGAAAATTCCTTTTATGCAGTTACGTTTAGGACGATTCGGTGTAAAATTTTCTGCTTAATTTCAGCGAATAAACCCACTCCTTATATCCTTTTTAAGCGATTGAAAAAGGTCCTTTTTGAAACTTTGAATCGATATTGTGAGTGTCCTTTTGCACACAGGACAAAAATTTTTTCACATTCCTACTCACGTGAGGGTATTGTTAATGAATCCGTTTCATAAATATGTCCTTATAAGGAAAAGCCATCCTTCGAAAACGATAAATTTCAGGGCTAAATTGGTGCATGCATTTTTACCTCGTTAACTTCCCGTTTTGATTTTCCAAGGATCTAGCGAGTAAATGAAAATCTTTTTTATGCAGTTACGTTAAGGACGATTCGGTGTAAAATTTTCTTCTTAATTTAAGCGAATAAACCCACTCCTTATATCCTTTTTAAGCGATTGAAAAAGGTCCTTTTTGAATCTTTGAATTGATATTGTGAGTGTCCTTATGCACACAGGACAAAAATTTCTTCGCATTACAAATGACGTAACGGATTTTTTTATTAAATCATTGAAGAATACCATCCTTACAAGTAAATGCAATCCTTGTAATTATCCATTTTCTAACAAAATGTAGATGTTAGGCAACCCAATGTGCATCTATGAGTTTGGGCTGCGGTTTAAGTTCACTAGTTCAAAACTTATATATTGGACATATGATTTGTTATATTAATTTAAATCATTGTATTTTTACAGATTTAACTTTTCTTGAAAGTGAGGGCAAGGGCTGTTTTATTTGATACAAAGAAAGGGTCATCCTGATCCTTCATCCAAATGGACGTTGGAGGAATGAATCCGGATCGTTCCAGAATCTTCCATTAAATTCTTCAAGGATATTTGTAAATTTTGTATCAATAAATCAGTGAAGTGAAGTGAAGTGAAGTGAAGTGATAAATAATTAAAATATCAGACAATTCAAAAGCTTTTTATTAACTTAATAATAATTTGCATAAGATTATAACAATTGGTACTTTTACATAATTTATACAAACAATTGTTAATATGCACAAAACTGTTATTGTAATATTGTATATATTATTTATTTGATATTAAATATCAATAAAATTATTTTAATAGAATACATTGTTTCAATTCGATTTCCCACACCTGTCCTCTTGAATTTTATTTTTCAGGGATATGATATAAGAGTTAAGTTAATAAGTAATAAGGTAAGTATAATAATATAGGTAGGTATAATAAAATTAATTCGTCATGTAATGTAGGTGCAATGTTTTTCTATAAGTTATCGAATAATACGAAAAATGGTTCGACTATGGTTGGGAAATTCTAATTATTTCGATCGAAAAAAGTTTTAATTTTTCCTCAAATCTCATAAGAAGTGTTTAAATACGAGTTTTAACGTCATTTACATATATCATATGATAGCCGCATCGCTAAGGTCGCCGCCACCACCGGAGCTGAGGATTGCTGGTTCGGAACCCGAAGGGGGTAAGTGTTTTTTCTTTAATATAATAATTAATTTCTATTCCTTTCAGCCTATCCTGTCACTAATTAACATTAATAATTGTTTCCAGACATTGCATCATCGAAATATTCGATCGAACAGTTCCAACCTTTCGGGGTTGGAAATGAACGATCGATCGATGATGCAATATATTTTTCATTTTATTTTTTGCTCATTGGATTTGTGACGTCACTCAATTTCATATATATATATGACGTCACACATACGTCGCCGTTCAATGACATCACCCAATGACGTCATTCCCGAAAATAATCGAAAAATGAGCGAATTTTCGATTTTCGGGAATTAGGATTATGGGAATGGCTTAGTTACGTCACGGGAGGCCTAAAAAACATATCCTAAAGCCGATTATTTTCGTTTTTTTTGGGAAAATTTTTTGGCCGAAATTCTGGAGAATCTCAAAAATAGGCCAAAATTGGTGTTTTTCTTCACTTTTTTCATCTTTAACGCCGTTTTTAGCGAAAACTATCGATCGTAGGTTAACGTTAGTAGGCTCATTCGATAGCGCTTGAATTACTCTATCGATGGTGTAAATTTGGTCCTGGAAAACCTTCAGGAGAAAAACTTTTTTTTTCAACTCTTCAGAAATTTCAAATCGTCGACCAAATGTACGTCGAATTTATGAATTTTTTTTTTGTTGAATTTCTCGATGAAATTCGCACCAAAGATGCATTATGATACGATCGAAGCTATTATATAAAAACATAACCACTTATCGATGTTCTTAATGGAATTTTTCGATTTAACAAAATTACAAATTATGCATCATAATGCAATGCAAATGTAAATTGTTTTCTTGAAAAAAGGGATCAAGGACCTAAAAATTTTCCATTGTGGTTAGACAACTTTTCCGATCTTAGCATGAAGAATCTACGGTTAAAATTTTTCCGGAAAATTCCATGAAAATCGTTCTGGTGAAACAATTTTGACAAAAAAATTTTCTTGGAATTTTCCGGAAATATTTTCACCAAAGCAGCTCCGTGTGACGTTTGGAAAAGTTTTAAATAAAATTGTGACGTTTCAAGGTCCTTGATCCTTTTTCTAACAAAACTAATTTGAATTTAAATAGTATTAGCTCGCACAATTGGTGAAGTTTAAAAATCGAAAAAAACTATTAACGATATCGAAATGTTAAGATTTTTTTTTATATTTGCCTCGATGGTAACGTAATGCATCTATGGTGTGATTTTCATTAAATAATTCAACAAAAAAAAAAATCATATTTTCGACGTACATTTGGTCGACGAAATGAAATTTCTGAAACGTTGAAAAAAAAAGTTTTTCCCCTTAAGGTTTTCCAGGACCAAATTTACACCATCGATAGAGTAATTCAAGCGCTATCGAATGAGCCTACTATCGTTAACCTACGATCGATAGTTTTCGCTAAAAACGGCGTTAAAGTTGGAAAAAGTGAAAAAAATCACTAATTTTGGCCTATTTTTGGGATTCTTCAGAATTTCGGCCAAAAAATTTTCCCAAAAAAAACGAAAAAAAATCGACTTTAGGATATGTTTTTTAGGCCTCCCGTGACGTAACTAAGCCATTCCCATAATCCTAGATCCCGAAAATCGAAAATTCGCTCATTTTTCGAATTTTTTTGGGAATGACATCATTGGGTGACGTCATTGGATGGTGACGTATGAGTGACGTCATATATATGAACCAAAATGAAAAAAAATCTACGTAATCGATCGATCACTTCTCAACCCCGAAAGGTTGAAAGTGATGATCGAATTATTCGGCTGAAACTAACGTTAAGATAATTATTAACGATCGAAAGTGCTAATTCAAGCTGTAACGAATATATAGAAATTAGAAATTTGTTAGTAGAAATATAAAAATCTTTTACCTTATCGGGGGATCGATCCATCGTCTTTCCGTTTATAACATATTCCGTGCGCTTATCGATTCGGCCATTGGAAGATATATTTATTGATCGCTTAAACTCATATATAAAGATTTCTTCATTGATGGAAACTTGGAAAAAATTTTCGATCGAAGGAATTGGAATTTTCCAAAAATATTTTAACCATAGCTGCTCCATGTTAATCCCGGAAAATTTCACTAAAGACATTGTAACATTTTATAGTCCTTCGTCCTTTTTTTCGAGAAAAACACACTTGTATTTGAATAGCATTATTTTGCATAGTATATAATTCTGCAATTACAAATTACGTAACATTAATTTTTTACAATCGATCGATTTTCGTAGAATTTTCCGGAAAAATTTCAACCATTGCTTCTTCATGTTACGTTCGGAAAAGTTGTCTAACCACAATGGAAAATTTTTAGGTCCTTGATCCCTTTTTTCAAGAAAACAATTTACATTTGCATTGCATTATGATGCATAATTTGTAATTTTGTTAAATCGAAAAATTCCATTAAGAACATCGATAAGTGGTTATGTTTTTATATAATAGCTTCGATCGTATCATAATGCATCTTTGGTGCGAATTTCATCGAGAAATTCAACAAAAAAAAAATTCATAAATTCGACGTACATTTGGTCGACGATTTGAAATTTCTGAAGAGTTGAAAAAAAAAGTTTTTCTCCTGAAGGTTTTCCAGGACCAAATTTACACCATCGATAGAGTAATTCAAGCGCTATCGAATGAGCCTACTAACGTTAACCTACGATCGATAGTTTTCGCTAAAAACGGCGTTAAAGATGAAAAAAGTGAAGAAAAACACCAATTTTGGCCTATTTTTGAGATTCTCCAGAATTTCGGCCAAAAAATTTTCCCAAAAAAAACGAAAATAATCGGCTTTAGGATATGTTTTTTAGGCCTCCCGTGACGTAACTAAGCCATTCCCATAATCCTAATTCCCGAAAATCGAAAATTCGCTCATTTTTCGATTATTTTCGGGAATGACGTCATTGGGTGATGTCATTGAACGGCGACGTATGTGTGACGTCATATATATATATGAAATTGAGTGACGTCACAAATCCAATGAGCAAAAAATAAAATGAAAAATATATTGCATCATCGATCGATCGTTCATTTCCAACCCCGAAAGGTTGGAACTGTTCGATCGAATATTTCGATGATGCAATGTCTGGAAACAATTATTAATGTTAATTAGTGACAGGATAGGCTGAAAGGAATAGAAATTAATTATTATATTAAAGAAAAAACACTTACCCCCTTCGGGTTCCGAACCAGCAATCCTCAGCTCCGGTGGTGGCGGCGACCTTAGCGATGCGGCTATCATATGATATATGTAAATTAAGTTAAAACTTATATTTAAACAATTCTTATGAGATTTGTGGAAAAATTAAAACTTTTTTCGATCGAAATAATTAGAATTTCCCAACCATAGTCGAACCATTTTTCGTATTATTCGATAACTTATAGAAAAACATTGCACCTACATTACATGACGAATTAATTTTATTATACCTACCTATATTATTATACTTACCTTATTACTTATTAACTTAACTCTTATATCATATCCCTGAAAAATAAAATTCAAGAGGACAGGTGTGGGAAATCGAATTGAAACAATGTATTCTATTAAAATAATTTTATTGATATTTAATATCAAATAAATAATATATACAATATTACAATAACAGTTTTGTGCATATTAACAATTGTTTGTATAAATTATGTAAAAGTACCAATTGTTATAATCTTATGCAAATTATTATTAAGTTAATAAAAAGCTTTTGAATTGTCTGATATTTTAATTATTTATCACTTCACTTCACTTCACTTCACTTCACTGATTTATTGATACAAAATTTACAAATATCCTTGAAGAATTTAATGGAAGATTCTGGAACGATCCGGATTCATTCCTCCAACGTCCATTTGGATGAAGGATCAGGATGACCCTTTCTTTGTATCAAATAAAACAGCCCTTGCCCTCACTTTCAAGAAAAGTTAAATCTGTAAAAATACAATGATTTAAATTAATATAACAAATCATATGTCCAATATATAAGTTTTGAACTAGTGAACTTAAACCGCAGCCCAAACTCATAGATGCACATTGGGTTGCCTAACATCTACATTTTGTTAGAAAATGGATAATTACAAGGATTGCATTTACTTGTAAGGATGGTATTCTTCAATGATTTAATAAAAAAATCCGTTACGTCATTTGTAATGCGAAGAAATTTTTGTCCTGTGTGCATAAGGACACTCACAATATCAATTCAAAGATTCAAAAAGGACCTTTTTCAATCGCTTAAAAAGGATATAAGGAGTGGGTTTATTCGCTTAAATTAAGAAGAAAATTTTACACCGAATCGTCCTTAACGTAACTGCATAAAAAAGATTTTCATTTACTCGCTAGATCCTTGGAAAATCAAAACGGGAAGTTAACGAGGTAAAAATGCATGCACCAATTTAGCCCTGAAATTTATCGTTTTCGAAGGATGGCTTTTCCTTATAAGGACATATTTATGAAACGGATTCATTAACAATACCCTCACGTGAGTAGGAATGTGAAAAAATTTTTGTCCTGTGTGCAAAAGGACACTCACAATATCGATTCAAAGTTTCAAAAAGGACCTTTTTCAATCGCTTAAAAAGGATATAAGGAGTGGGTTTATTCGCTGAAATTAAGCAGAAAATTTTACACCGAATCGTCCTTAACGTAACTGCATAAAAGGAATTTTCATTTAATCGCTAGATCCATGGAAAATCAAAACGGGAAGTTGACGAGGTAAAAACGCATGCACCAATTTAGCCCTGAAATTTATCGTTTTCGAAGGATGGCTTTTCCTTATAAGGACATATTTATGAAACGGATTCATTAACAATACCCTCACGTGAGTAGGAATGTGAAAAAATTTTTGTCCTGTGTGCAAAAGGACACTCACAATATCGATTCAAAGTTTCAAAAAGGACCTTTTTCAATCGCTTAAAAAGGATATAAGGAGTGGGTTTATTCGCTGAGATTAAGCAGAAAATTTGACACCGAATCGTCCTTAACGTAACTGCATAAAAGGAATTTTCATTTACTCGCTAGATCCTTGGAAAATCAAAACGGGAAGTTAACGAGGTAAAAACGCATGCACCAATTTAGCCCTGAAATTTATCGTTTTCGAAGGATGGCTTTTCCTTATAAGGACATATTTATGAAACGGATTCATTAACAATACCCTCACGTGAGTAGGAATGTGAAAAAATTTTTGTCCTGTGTGCAAAAGGACACTCACAATATCGATTCAAAGTTTCAAAAAGGACCTTTTTCAATCGCTTAAAAAGGATATAAGGAGTGGGTTTATTCGCTGAGATTAAGCAGAAAATTTTACACCGAATCGTCCTTAACGTAACTGCATAAAAAAGATTTTCATTTACTCGCTAGATCCTTGGAAAATCAAAACGGGAAGTTAACGAGGTAAAAACGCATGCACCAAATTAGCCCTGAAATTTATCGTTTTCGAAGGATGGCTTTTCCTTATAAGGACATATTTATGAAACGGATTCATTAACAATACCCTCACGTGAGTAGGAATGTGAAAAAATTTTTGTCCTGTGTGCAAAAGGACACTCACAATATCGATTCAAAGTTTCAAAAAGGACCTTTTTCAATCGCTTAAAAAGGATATAAGGAGTGGGTTTATTCGCTGAGATTAAGCAGAAAATTTTACACCGAATCGTCCTTAACGTAACTGCATAAAAAAGATTTTCATTTACTCGCTAGATCCTTGGAAAATCAAAACGGGAAGTTAACGAGGTAAAAACGCATGCACCAAATTAGCCCTGAAATTTATCGTTTTCGAAGGATGGCTTTTCCTTATAAGGACATATTTATGAAACGGATTCATTAACAATACCCTCACGTGAGTAGGAATGTGAAAAAATTTTTGTCCTGTGTGCAAAAGGACACTCACAATATCGATTCAAAGTTTCAAAAAGGACCTTTTTCAATCGCTTAAAAAGGATATAAGGAGTGGGTTTATTCGCTGAAATTAAGCAGAAAATTTTACACCGAATCGTCCTTAACGTAACTGCATAAAAGGAATTTTCATTTAATCGCTAGATCCATGGAAAATCAAAACGGGAAGTTGACGAGGTAAAAACGCATGCACCAATTTAGCCCTGAAATTTATCGTTTTCGAAGGATGGCTTTTCCTTATAAGGACATATTTATGAAACGGATTCATTAACAATACCCTCACGTGAGTAGGAATGTGAAAAAATTTTTGTCCTGTGTGCAAAAGGACACTCACAATATCGATTCAAAGTTTCAAAAAGGACCTTTTTCAATCGCTTAAAAAGGATATAAGGAGTGGGTTTATTCGCTGAGATTAAGCAGAAAATTTGACACCGAATCGTCCTTAACGTAACTGCATAAAAGGAATTTTCATTTACTCGCTAGATCCTTGGAAAATCAAAACGGGAAGTTAACGAGGTAAAAACGCATGCACCAATTTAGCCCTGAAATTTATCGTTTTCGAAGGATGGCTTTTCCTTATAAGGACATATTTATGAAACGGATTCATTAACAATACCCTCACGTGAGTAGGAATGTGAAAAAATTTTTGTCCTGTGTGCAAAAGGACACTCACAATATCGATTCAAAGTTTCAAAAAGGACCTTTTTCAATCGCTTAAAAAGGATATAAGGAGTGGGTTTATTCGCTGAGATTAAGCAGAAAATTTTACACCGAATCGTCCTTAACGTAACTGCATAAAAAAGATTTTCATTTACTCGCTAGATCCTTGGAAAATCAAAACGGGAAGTTAACGAGGTAAAAACGCATGCACCAAATTAGCCCTGAAATTTATCGTTTTCGAAGGATGGCTTTTCCTTATAAGGACATATTTATGAAACGGATTCATTAACAATACCCTCACGTGAGTAGGAATGTGAAAAAATTTTTGTCCTGTGTGCAAAAGGACACTCACAATATCGATTCAAAGTTTCAAAAAGGACCTTTTTCAATCGCTTAAAAAGGATATAAGGAGTGGGTTTATTCGCTGAGATTAAGCAGAAAATTTTACACCGAATCGTCCTTAACGTAACTGCATAAAAAAGATTTTCATTTACTCGCTAGATCCTTGGAAAATCAAAACGGGAAGTTAACGAGGTAAAAACGCATGCACCAAATTAGCCCTGAAATTTATCGTTTTCGAAGGATGGCTTTTCCTTATAAGGACATATTTATGAAACGGATTCATTAACAATACCCTCACGTGAGTAGGAATGTGAAAAAATTTTTGTCCTGTGTGCAAAAGGACACTCACAATATCGATTCAAAGTTTCAAAAAGGACCTTTTTCAATCGCTTAAAAAGGATATAAGGAGTGGGTTTATTCGCTGAAAATAAGCAGAAAATTTTACACCGAATCGTCCTTAACGTAACTGCGTAAAAGGATTTTTCATTTAGCGGCTAGATCCTTGGAAAATCAAAACGGGAGGTTAACGAGGTAAAAATGCATGCACCAATTTAGCCCAGAAATTTATCGTTTTCGAAGGATGGCTTTTCCTTATAAGGACATATTTATGAAACGGATTCATTAACAATACCCTCACGTGAGTAGGAATGTGAAAACATTTTTGTCCTGTGTGCAAAAGGACACTCACAATATCGATTCAAAGTTTCAAAAAGGACCTTTTTCAATCGCTTAAAAAGGATATAAGGAGTGAGTTTATTCGCTGAGATTAAGCAGAAAATTTTACACCGAATCGTCCTTAACGTAACTGCATAAAAAAGATTTTCATTTACTCGCTAGATCCTTGGAAAATCAAAACGGGAAGTTAACGAGGTAAAAACGCATGCACCAAATTAGCCCTGAAATTTATCGTTTTCGAAGGATGGCTTTTCCTTATAAGGACATATTTATGAAACGGATTCATTAACAATACCCTCACGTGAGTAGGAATGTGAAAAATCTTTTGTCCTGTGGGCAAAAGGACACTCACAATATCGATTCAAAGTTTCAAAAAGGAACTTTTTCAATCGCTTAAAAAGGATATAAGGAGTGGGTTTATTCGTTGAAATTAAGCAGAAAATTTTACACCGAATCGTCCTTAACGTAACTGCATAAAAGTAATTTTCATTTACTCGCTAGATCCTTGGAAAATCAAAACGGGAAGTTAACGAGGTAAAAACGCATGCACCAATTTAGTCCTGAAATTTATCGTTTTCGAAGGATGGCTTTTCCTTATAAGGACATATTTATGAAACGGATTCAATAACAATACCCTCACGTGAGTAGGAATGCGAAAAAATTTTTGTCCTGTGTGCAAAAGGACACTCACAATATCGATTCAAAGTTACAAAAAGGACCTTTTTCAATCGCTTAAAAAGGATATAAGGAGTGGGTTTATTCGCTGAAATTAAGCAGAAAATTTTACACCGAATCGTCCTTAACGTAACTGCATAAAAGTAATTTTCATTTACTCGCTAGATCCTTGGAAAATCAAAACGGGAAGTTAACGAGGTAAAAACGCATGCACCAATTTAGCCCTGAAATTTATCGTTTTCGAAGGATGGCTTTTCCTTATAAGGACATATTTATGAAACGGATTCATTAACAATACCCTCACGTGAGTAGGAATGTGAAAAAATTTTTGTCCTGTGTGCAAAAGGACACTCACAATATCGATTCAAAGTTTCAAAAAGGACCTTTTTCAATCGCTTAAAAAGGATATAAGGAGTGGGTTTATTCGCTGAAATTAAGCAGAAAATTTTACACCGAATCGTCCTTAACGTAACTGCATAAAAGTAATTTTCATTTACTCGCTAGATCCTTGGAAAATCAAAACGGGAAGTTAACGAGGTAAAAACGCATGCACCAATTTAGCCCTGAAATTTATCGTTTTCGAAGGATGGCTTTTCCTTATAAGGACATATTTATGAAACGGATTCAATAACAATACCCTCACGTGAGTAGGAATGCGAAAAAATTTTTGTCCTGTGTGCAAAAGGACACTCACAATATCGATTCAAAGTTACAAAAAGGACCTTTTTCAATCGCTTAAAAAGGATATAAGGAGTGGGTTTATTCGCTGAAATTAAGCAGAAAATTTTACACCGAATCGTCCTTAACGTAACTGCATAAAAGTAATTTTCATTTACTCGCTAGATCCTTGGAAAATCAAAACGGGAAGTTAACGAGGTAAAAACGCATGCACCAATTTAGCCCTGAAATTTATCGTTTTCGAAGGATGGCTTTTCCTTATAAGGACATATTTATGAAACGGATTCATTAACAATACCCTCACGTGAGTAGGAATGTGAAAAAATTTTTGTCCTGTGTGCAAAAGGACACTCACAATATCGATTCAAAGTTTCAAAAAGGACCTTTTTCAAACGCTTAAAAAGGATATAAGGAGTGGGTTTATTCGCTGAAATTAAGCAGAAAATTTTACACCGAATCGTCCTAAACGTAACTGCATAAAAGGAATTTTCATTTACTCGCTAGATCCTTGGAAAATCAAAACGGGAAGTTAACGAGGTAAAAACGCATGCACCAATTTAGCCCTGAAATTTATCGTTTTCGAAGGATGGCTTTTCCTTATAAGGACATATTTATGAAACGGATTCATTAACAATAACCTCACGTGAGTAGGAATGTGAAAAAATTTTTGTCCTGGTGCAAAAGGACACTCACAATATCGATTCAAAGTTTCAAAAAGGACCTTTTTCAATCGCTTAAAAAGGATATAAGGAGTGGGTTTATGCGCTGAAATTAAGCAGAAAATTTTACACCGAATCGTCCTTAACGTAACTGCATAAAAGGAATTTTCATTTACTCGCTAGATCCTTGGAAAATCAAAACGGGAAGTTAACGAGGTAAAAACGCATGCACCAATTTAGCCCTGAAATTTATCGTTTTCGAAGGATGGCTTTTCCTTATAAGGACATATTTATGAAACGGATTCAATAACAATACCCTCACGTGAGTAGGAATGCGAAAAAATTTTTGTCCTGTGTGCAAAAGGACACTCACAATATCGATTCAAAGTTACAAAAAGGACCTTTTTCAATCGCTTAAAAAGGATATAAGGAGTGGGTTTATTCGCTGAAATTAAGCAGAAAATTTTACACCGAATCGTCCTTAACGTAACTGCATAAAAGGAATTTTCATTTACTCGCTAGATCCTTGGAAAATCAAAACGGGAAGTTAACGAGGTAAAAACGCATGCACCAATTTAGCCCTGAAATTTATCGTTTTCGAAGGATGGCTTTTCCTTATAAGGACATATTTATGAAACGGATTCATTAACAATACCCTCACGTGAGTAGGAATGTGAAAAAATTTTTGTCCTGTGTGCAAAAGGACAATCACAATATCGATTCAAAGTTTCAAAAAGGACCTTTTTCAATCGCTTAAAAAGGATATAAGGAGTGGGTTTATTCGCTGAAATTAAGCAGAAAATTTTACACCGAATCGTCCATAACGTAACTGCATAAAAGTAATTTTCATTTACTCGCTAGATCCTTGGAAAATCAAAACGGGAAGTTAACGAGGTAAAAACGCATGCACCAATTTAGCCCTGAAATTTATCGTTTTCGAAGGATGGCTTTTCCTTATAAGGACATATTTATGAAACGGATTCAATAACAATACCCTCACGTGAGTAGGAATGCGAAAAAATTTTTGTCCTGTGTGCAAAAGGACACTCACAATATCGATTCAAAGTTACAAAAAGGACCATTTTCAATCGCTTAAAAAGGATATAAGGAGTGGGTTTATTCGCTGAAATTAAGCAGAAAATTTTACACCGAATCGTCCTTAACGTAACTGCATAAAAGGAATTTTCATTTACTCGCTAGATCCTTGGAAAATCAAAACGGGAAGTTAACGAGGTAAAAACGAATGCACCAATTTAGCCCTGAAATTTATCGTTTTCGAAGGATGGCTTTTCCTTATAAGGACATATTTATGAAACGGATTCATTAACAATACCCTCACGTGAGTAGGAATGTGAAAAAATTTTTGTCCTGTGTGCAAAAGGACACTCACAATATCGATTCAAAGTTTCAAAAAGGACCTTTTTCAATCGCTTAAAAAGGATATAAGGAGTGGGTTTATTCGCTGAGATTAAGCAGAAAATTTTACACCGAATCGTCCTTAACGTAACTGCATAAAAAAGATTTTCATTTACTCGCTAGATCCTTGGAAAATCAAAACGGGAAGTTAACGAGGTAAAAACGCATGCACCAAATTAGCCCTGAAATTTATCGTTTTCGAAGGATGGCTTTTCCTTATAAGGACATATTTATGAAACGGATTCATTAACAATACCCTCACGTGAGTAGGAATGTGAAAAAATTTTTGTCCTGTGTGCAAAAGGACACTCACAATATCGATTCAAAGTTTCAAAAAGGACCTTTTTCAATCGCTTAAAAAGGATATAAGGAGTGGGTTTATTCGCTGAAAATAAGCAGAAAATTTTACACCGAATCGTCCTTAACGTAACTGCGTAAAAGGATTTTTCATTTAGCGGCTAGATCCTTGGAAAATCAAAACGGGAGGTTAACGAGGTAAAAATGCATGCACCAATTTAGCCCAGAAATTTATCGTTTTCGAAGGATGGCTTTTCCTTATAAGGACATATTTATGAAACGGATTCATTAACAATACCCTCACGTGAGTAGGAATGTGAAAACATTTTTGTCCTGTGTGCAAAAGGACACTCACAATATCGATTCAAAGTTTCAAAAAGGACCTTTTTCAATCGCTTAAAAAGGATATAAGGAGTGAGTTTATTCGCTGAGATTAAGCAGAAAATTTTACACCGAATCGTCCTTAACGTAACTGCATAAAAAAGATTTTCATTTACTCGCTAGATCCTTGGAAAATCAAAACGGGAAGTTAACGAGGTAAAAACGCATGCACCAAATTAGCCCTGAAATTTATCGTTTTCGAAGGATGGCTTTTCCTTATAAGGACATATTTATGAAACGGATTCATTAACAATACCCTCACGTGAGTAGGAATGTGAAAAATCTTTTGTCCTGTGGGCAAAAGGACACTCACAATATCGATTCAAAGTTTCAAAAAGGAACTTTTTCAATCGCTTAAAAAGGATATAAGGAGTGGGTTTATTCGTTGAAATTAAGCAGAAAATTTTACACCGAATCGTCCTTAACGTAACTGCATAAAAGTAATTTTCATTTACTCGCTAGATCCTTGGAAAATCAAAACGGGAAGTTAACGAGGTAAAAACGCATGCACCAATTTAGTCCTGAAATTTATCGTTTTCGAAGGATGGCTTTTCCTTATAAGGACATATTTATGAAACGGATTCAATAACAATACCCTCACGTGAGTAGGAATGCGAAAAAATTTTTGTCCTGTGTGCAAAAGGACACTCACAATATCGATTCAAAGTTACAAAAAGGACCTTTTTCAATCGCTTAAAAAGGATATAAGGAGTGGGTTTATTCGCTGAAATTAAGCAGAAAATTTTACACCGAATCGTCCTTAACGTAACTGCATAAAAGTAATTTTCATTTACTCGCTAGATCCTTGGAAAATCAAAACGGGAAGTTAACGAGGTAAAAACGCATGCACCAATTTAGCCCTGAAATTTATCGTTTTCGAAGGATGGCTTTTCCTTATAAGGACATATTTATGAAACGGATTCATTAACAATACCCTCACGTGAGTAGGAATGTGAAAAAATTTTTGTCCTGTGTGCAAAAGGACACTCACAATATCGATTCAAAGTTTCAAAAAGGACCTTTTTCAATCGCTTAAAAAGGATATAAGGAGTGGGTTTATTCGCTGAAATTAAGCAGAAAATTTTACACCGAATCGTCCTTAACGTAACTGCATAAAAGTAATTTTCATTTACTCGCTAGATCCTTGGAAAATCAAAACGGGAAGTTAACGAGGTAAAAACGCATGCACCAATTTAGCCCTGAAATTTATCGTTTTCGAAGGATGGCTTTTCCTTATAAGGACATATTTATGAAACGGATTCAATAACAATACCCTCACGTGAGTAGGAATGCGAAAAAATTTTTGTCCTGTGTGCAAAAGGACACTCACAATATCGATTCAAAGTTACAAAAAGGACCTTTTTCAATCGCTTAAAAAGGATATAAGGAGTGGGTTTATTCGCTGAAATTAAGCAGAAAATTTTACACCGAATCGTCCTTAACGTAACTGCATAAAAGGAATTTTCATTTACTCGCTAGATCCTTGGAAAATCAAAACGGGAAGTTAACGAGGTAAAAACGCATGCACCAATTTAGCCCTGAAATTTATCGTTTTCGAAGGATGGCTTTTCCTTATAAGGACATATTTATGAAACGGATTCATTAACAATACCCTCACGTGAGTAGGAATGTGAAAAAATTTTTGTCCTGTGTGCAAAAGGACACTCACAATATCGATTCAAAGTTTCAAAAAGGACCTTTTTCAAACGCTTAAAAAGGATATAAGGAGTGGGTTTATTCGCTGAAATTAAGCAGAAAATTTTACACCGAATCGTCCTAAACGTAACTGCATAAAAGGAATTTTCATTTACTCGCTAGATCCTTGGAAAATCAAAACGGGAAGTTAACGAGGTAAAAACGCATGCACCAATTTAGCCCTGAAATTTATCGTTTTCGAAGGATGGCTTTTCCTTATAAGGACATATTTATGAAACGGATTCATTAACAATAACCTCACGTGAGTAGGAATGTGAAAAAATTTTTGTCCTGGTGCAAAAGGACACTCACAATATCGATTCAAAGTTTCAAAAAGGACCTTTTTCAATCGCTTAAAAAGGATATAAGGAGTGGGTTTATGCGCTGAAATTAAGCAGAAAATTTTACACCGAATCGTCCTTAACGTAACTGCATAAAAGGAATTTTCATTTACTCGCTAGATCCTTGGAAAATCAAAACGGGAAGTTAACGAGGTAAAAACGCATGCACCAATTTAGCCCTGAAATTTATCGTTTTCGAAGGATGGCTTTTCCTTATAAGGACATATTTATGAAACGGATTCAATAACAATACCCTCACGTGAGTAGGAATGCGAAAAAATTTTTGTCCTGTGTGCAAAAGGACACTCACAATATCGATTCAAAGTTACAAAAAGGACCTTTTTCAATCGCTTAAAAAGGATATAAGGAGTGGGTTTATTCGCTGAAATTAAGCAGAAAATTTTACACCGAATCGTCCTTAACGTAACTGCATAAAAGGAATTTTCATTTACTCGCTAGATCCTTGGAAAATCAAAACGGGAAGTTAACGAGGTAAAAACGCATGCACCAATTTAGCCCTGAAATTTATCGTTTTCGAAGGATGGCTTTTCCTTATAAGGACATATTTATGAAACGGATTCATTAACAATACCCTCACGTGAGTAGGAATGTGAAAAAATTTTTGTCCTGTGTGCAAAAGGACAATCACAATATCGATTCAAAGTTTCAAAAAGGACCTTTTTCAATCGCTTAAAAAGGATATAAGGAGTGGGTTTATTCGCTGAAATTAAGCAGAAAATTTTACACCGAATCGTCCATAACGTAACTGCATAAAAGTAATTTTCATTTACTCGCTAGATCCTTGGAAAATCAAAACGGGAAGTTAACGAGGTAAAAACGCATGCACCAATTTAGCCCTGAAATTTATCGTTTTCGAAGGATGGCTTTTCCTTATAAGGACATATTTATGAAACGGATTCAATAACAATACCCTCACGTGAGTAGGAATGCGAAAAAATTTTTGTCCTGTGTGCAAAAGGACACTCACAATATCGATTCAAAGTTACAAAAAGGACCATTTTCAATCGCTTAAAAAGGATATAAGGAGTGGGTTTATTCGCTGAAATTAAGCAGAAAATTTTACACCGAATCGTCCTTAACGTAACTGCATAAAAGGAATTTTCATTTACTCGCTAGATCCTTGGAAAATCAAAACGGGAAGTTAACGAGGTAAAAACGAATGCACCAATTTAGCCCTGAAATTTATCGTTTTCGAAGGATGGCTTTTTCTTATAAGGACATATTTATGAAACGGATTCATTAACAATACCCTCACGTGAGTAGGAATGTGAAAAAATTTTTGTCCTGTGTGCAAAAGGACACTCACAATATCGATTCAAAGTTTCAAAAAGGACCTTTTTCAAACGCTTAAAAAGGATATAAGGAGTGGGTTTATTCGCTGAAATTAAGCAGAAAATTTTACACCGAATCGTCCTAAACGTAACTGCATAAAAGGAATTTTCATTTACTCGCTAGATCCTTGGAAAATCAAAACGGGAAGTTAACGAGGTAAAAACGCATGCACCAATTTAGCCCTGAAATTTATCGTTATCGAAGGATGGCTTTTCCTTATAAGGACATATTTATGAAACGGATTCATTAACAATAACCTCACGTGAGTAGGAATGTGAAAAAATTTTTGTCCTGTGTGCAAAAGGACACTCACAATATCGATTCAAAGTTTCAAAAAGGACCTTTTTCAATCGCTTAAAAAGGATATAAGGAGTGGGTTTATTCGCTTAAATTAAGAAGAAAATTTTACACCGAATCGTCCTTAACGTAACTGCATAAAAAAGATTTTCATTTACTCGCTAGATCCTTGGAAAATCAAAACGGGAAGTTAACGAGGTAAAAATGCATGCACCAATTTAGCCCTGAAATTTATCGTTTTCGAAGGATGGCTTTTCCTTATAAGGACATATTTATGAAACGGATTCATTAACAATACCCTCACGTGAGTAGGAATGTGAAAAAATTTTTGTCCTGTGTGCAAAAGGACACTCACAATATCGATTCAAAGTTTCAAAAAGGACCTTTTTCAATCGCTTAAAAAGGATATAAGGAGTGGGTTTATTCGCTGAGATTAAGCAGAAAATTTTACACCGAATCGTCCTTAACGTAACTGCATAAAAAAGATTTTCATTTACTTGCTAGATCCTTGGAAAATCAAAACGGGAAGTTAACGAGGTAAAAACGAATGCACCAATTTAGCCCTGAAATTTATCGTTTTCGAAGGATGGCTTTTCCTTATAAGGACATATTTATGAAACGGATTCATTAACAATACCCTCACGTGAGTAGGAATGTGAAAAAATTTTTGTCCTGTGTGCAAAAGGACACTCACAATATCGATTCAAAGTTTCAAAAAGGACCTTTTTCAAACGCTTAAAAAGGATATAAGGAGTGGGTTTATTCGCTGAAATTAAGCAGAAAATTTTACACCGAATCGTCCTAAACGTAACTGCATAAAAGGAATTTTCATTTACTCGCTAGATCCTTGGAAAATCAAAACGGGAAGTTAACGAGGTAAAAACGCATGCACCAATTTAGCCCTGAAATTTATCGTTATCGAAGGATGGCTTTTCCTTATAAGGACATATTTATGAAACGGATTCATTAACAATAACCTCACGTGAGTAGGAATGTGAAAAAAATTTTGTCCTGTGTGCAAAAGGACACTCACAATATCGATTCAAAGTTTCAAAAAGGACCTTTTTCAATCGCTTAAAAAGGATATAAGGAGTGGGTTTATTCGCTTAAATTAAGAAGAAAATTTTACACCGAATCGTCCTTAACGTAACTGCATAAAAAAGATTTTCATTTACTCGCTAGATCCTTGGAAAATCAAAACGGGAAGTTAACGAGGTAAAAATGCATGCACCAATTTAGCCCTGAAATTTATCGTTTTCGAAGGATGGCTTTTCCTTATAAGGACATATTTATGAAACGGATTCATTAACAATACCCTCACGTGAGTAGGAATGTGAAAAAATTTTTGTCCTGTGTGCAAAAGGACACTCACAATATCGATTCAAAGTTTCAAAAAGGACCTTTTTCAATCGCTTAAAAAGGATATAAGGAGTGGGTTTATTCGCTGAAATTAAGCAGAAAATTTTACACCGAATCGTCCTAAACGTAACTGCATAAAAGGAATTTTCATTTACTCGCTAGATCCTTGGAAAATCAAAACGGGAAGTTAACGAGGTAAAAACGCATGCACCAATTTAGCCCTGAAATTTATCGTTATCGAAGGATGGCTTTTCCTTATAAGGACATATTTATGAAACGGATTCATTAACAATAACCTCACGTGAGTAGGAATGTGAAAAAATTTTTGTCCTGTGTGCAAAAGGACACTCACAATATCGATTCAAAGTTTCAAAAAGGACCTTTTTCAATCGCTTAAAAAGGATATAAGGAGTGGGTTTATTCGCTTAAATTAAGAAGAAAATTTTACATCGAATCGTCCTTAACGTAACTGCATAAAAAAGATTTTCATTTACTCGCTAGATCCTTGGAAAATCAAAACGGGAAGTTAACGAGGTAAAAATGCATGCACCAATTTAGCCCTGAAATTTATCGTTTTCGAAGGATGGCTTTTCCTTATAAGGACATATTTATGAAACGGATTCATTAACAATACCCTCACGTGAGTAGGAATGTGAAAAAATTTTTGTCCTGTGTGCAAAAGGACACTCACAATATCGATTCAAAGTTTCAAAAAGGACCTTTTTCAATCGCTTAAAAAGGATATAAGGAGTGGGTTTATTCGCTGAAATTAAGCAGAAAATTTTACACCGAATCGTCCTTAACGTAACTGCATAAAAGGAATTTTCATTTACTCGCTAGATCCTTGGAAAATCAAAACGGGAAGTTAACGAGGTAAAAACGAATGCACCAATTTAGCCCTGAAATTTATCGTTTTCGAAGGATGGCTTTTCCTTATAAGGACATATTTATGAAACGGATTCATTAACAATACCCTCACGTGAGTAGGAATGTGAAAAAATTTTTGTCCTGTGTGCAAAAGGACACTCACAATATCGATTCAAAGTTTCAAAAAGGACCTTTTTCAAACGCTTAAAAAGGATATAAGGAGTGGGTTTATTCGCTGAAATTAAGCAGAAAATTTTACACCGAATCGTCCTAAACGTAACTGCATAAAAGGAATTTTCATTTACTCGCTAGATCCTTGGAAAATCAAAACGGGAAGTTAACGAGGTAAAAACGCATGCACCAATTTAGCCCTGAAATTTATCGTTATCGAAGGATGGCTTTTCCTTATAAGGACATATTTATGAAACGGAATCATTAACAATAACCTCACGTGAGTAGGAATGTGAAAAAATTTTTGTCCTGTGTGCAAAAGGACACTCACAATATCGATTCAAAGTTTCAAAAAGGACCTTTTTCAATCGCTTAAAAAGGATATAAGGAGTGGGTTTATGCGCTGAAATTAAGCAGAAAATTTTACACCGAATCGTCCTTAACGTAACTGCATAAAAGTAATTTTCATTTACTCGCTAGATCCTTGGAAAATCAAAACGGGAAGTTAACGAGGTAAAAACGCATGCACCAATTTAGCCCTGAAATTTATCGTTTTCGAAGGATGGCTTTTCCTTATAAGGACATATTTATGAAACGGATTCATTAACAATACCCTCACGTGAGTAGGAATGTGAAAAAATTTTTGTCCTGTGTGCAAAAGGACACTCACAATATCGATTCAAAGTTTCAAAAAGGACCTTTTTCAATCGCTTAAAAAGGATATAAGGAGTGGGTTTATTCGCTGAGATTAAGCAGAAAATTTTACACCGAATCGTCCTTAACGTAACTGCATAAAAAAGATTTTCATTTACTCGCTAGATCCTTGGAAAATCAAAACGGGAAGTTAACGAGGTAAAAACGCATGCACCAAATTAGCCCTGAAATTTATCGTTTTCGAAGGATGGCTTTTCCTTATAAGGACATATTTATGAAACGTATTCATTAACAATACCCTCACGTGAGTAGGAATGTGAAAAAATTTTTGTCCTGTGTGCAAAAGGACACTCACAATATCGATTCAAAGTTTCAAAAAGGACCTTTTTCAATCGCTTAAAAAGGATATAAGGAGTGGGTTTATTCGCTGAAAATAAGCAGAAAATTTTACACCGAATCGTCCTTAACGTAACTGCGTAAAAGGATTTTTCATTTAGCGGCTAGATCCTTGGAAAATCAAAACGGGAGGTTAACGAGGTAAAAATGCATGCACCAATTTAGCCCTGAAATTTATCGTTTTCGAATGATGGCTTTTCCTTATAAGGACATATTTATGAAACGGATTCATTAACAATACCCTCACGTGAGTAGGAATGTGAAAAATCTTTTGTCCTGTGGGCAAAAGGACACTCACAATATCGATTCAAAGTTTCAAAAAGGAACTTTTTCAATCGCTTAAAAAGGATATAAGGAGTGGGTTTATGCGCTGAAATTAAGCAGAAAATTTTACACCGAATCGTCCTTAACGTAACTGCATAAAAGGAATTTTCATTTACTCGCTAGATCCTTGGAAAATCAAAACGGGAAGTTGACGAGGTAAAAACGCATGCACCAATTTAGCCCTGAAATTTATCGTTTTCGAAGGATGGCTTTTCCTTATAAGGACATATTTATGAAACGGATTCATTAACAATACCCTCACGTGAGTAGGAATGTGAAAAAATTTTTGTCCTGTGTGCAAAAGGACACTCACAATATCGATTCAAAGTTTCAAAAAGGACCTTTTTCAATCGCTTAAAAAGGATATAAGGAGTGGGTTTATTCGCTGAGATTAAGCAGAAAATTTTACACCGAATCGTCCTTAACGTAACTGCATAAAAAAGATTTTCATTTACTCGCTAGATCCTTGGAAAATCAAAACGGGAAGTTAACGAGGTAAAAACGCATGCACCAAATTAGCCCTGAAATTTATCGTTTTCGAAGGATGGCTTTTCCTTATAAGGACATATTTATGAAACGGATTCATTAACAATACCCTCACGTGAGTAGGAATGTGAAAAAATTTTTGTCCTGTGTGCAAAAGGACACTCACAATATCGATTCAAAGTTTCAAAAAGGGCCTTTTTCAATCGCTTAAAAAGGATATAAGGAGTGGGTTTATTCGCTGAAAATAAGCAGAAAATTTTACACCGAATCGTCCTTAACGTAACTGCATAAAAGTAATTTTCATTTACTCGCTAGATCCTTGGAAAATCAAAACGGGAAGTTAACGAGGTAAAAACGCATGCACCAATTTAGCCCTGAAATTTATCGTTTTCGAAGGATGGCTTTTCCTTATAAGGACATATTTATGAAACGGATTCATTAACAATACCCTCACGTGAGTAGGAATGTGAAAAAATTTTTGTCCTGTGTGCAAAAGGACACTCACAATATCGATTCAAAGTTTCAAAAAGGATCTTTTTCAATCGCTTAAAAAGGATATAAGGAGTGGGTTTATTCGCTGAAATTAAGCAGAAAATTTTACACCGAATCGTCCTTAACGTAACTGCATAAAAGGAATTTTCATTTACTCGCTAGATCCTTGGAAAATCAAAACGGGAAGTTAACGAGGTAAAAACGCATGCACCAATTTAGCCCTGAAATTTATCGTTTTCGAAGGATGGCTTTTCCTTATAAGGACATATTTATGAAACGGATTCATTAACAATACCCTCACGTGAGTAGGAATGTGAAAAAAATTTTGTCCTGTGTGCAAAAGGACACTCACAATATCGATTCAAAGTTACAAAAAGGACCTTTTTCAATCGCTTAAAAAGGATATAAGGAGTGGGTTTATTCGCTGAAATTAAGCAGAAAATTTTACACCGAATCGTCCTTAACGTAACTGCATAAAAGGAATTTTCATTTACTCGCTAGATCCTTGGAAAATCAAAACGGGAAGTTAACGAGGTAAAAACGAATGCACCAATTTAGCCCTGAAATTTATCGTTTTCGAAGGATGGCTTTTCCTTATAAGGACATATTTATGAAACGGATTCATTAACAATACCCTCACGTGAGTAGGAATGTGAAAAAATTTTTGTCCTGTGTGCAAAAGGACACTCACAATATCGATTCAAAGTTTCAAAAAGGACCTTTTTCAAACGCTTAAAAAGGATATAAGGAGTGGGTTTATTCGCTGAAATTAAGCAGAAAATTTTACACCGAATCGTCCTAAACGTAACTGCATAAAAGGAATTTTCATTTACTCGCTAGATCCTTGGAAAATCAAAACGGGAAGTTAACGAGGTAAAAACGCATGCACCAATTTAGCCCTGAAATTTATCGTTATCGAAGGATGGCTTTTCCTTATAAGGACATATTTATGAAACGGATTCATTAACAATAACCTCACGTGAGTAGGAATGTGAAAAAATTTTTGTCCTGTGTGCAAAAGGACACTCACAATATCGATTCAAAGTTTCAAAAAGGACCTTTTTCAATCGCTTAAAAAGGATATAAGGAGTGGGTTTATGCGCTGAAATTAAGCAGAAAATTTTACACCGAATCGTCCTTAACGTAACTGCATAAAAGGAATTTTCATTTACTCGCTAGATCCTTGGAAAATCAAAACGGGAAGTTAACGAGGTAAAAACGCATGCACCAATTTAGCCCTGAAATTTATCGTTTTCGAAGGATGGCTTTTCCTTATAAGGACATATTTATGAAACGGATTCATTAACAATACCCTCACGTGAGTAGGAATGTGAAAAAATTTTTGTCCTGTGTGCAAAAGGACACTCACAATATCGATTCAAAGTTTCAAAAAGGACCTTTTTCAATCGCTTAAAAAGGATATAAGGAGTGGGTTTATTCGCTGAAATTAAGCAGAAAATTTTACACCGAATCGTCCTTAACGTAACTGCATAAAAGTAATTTTCATTTACTCGCTAGATCCTTGGAAAATCAAAACGGGAAGTTAACGAGGTAAAAACGCATGCACCAATTTAGCCCTGAAATTTATCGTTTTCGAAGGATGGCTTTTCCTTATAAGGACATATTTATGAAACGGATTCATTAACAATACCCTCACGTGAGTAGGAATGTGAAAAAATTTTTGTCCTGTGTGCAAAAGGACACTCACAATATCGATTCAAAGTTTCAAAAAGGACCTTTTTCAATCGCTTAAAAAGGATATAAGGAGTGGGTTTATTCGCTGAAATTAAGCAGAAAATTTTACACCGAATCGTCCTTAACGTAACTGCATAAAAGTAATTTTCATTTACTCGCTAGATCCTTGGAAAATCAAAACGGGAAGTTAACGAGGTAAAAACGCATGCACCAATTTAGCCCTGAAATTTATCGTTTTCGAAGGATGGCTTTTCCTTATAAGGACATATTTATGAAACGGATTCAATAACAATACCCTCACGTGAGTAGGAATGCGAAAAAATTTTTGTCCTGTGTGCAAAAGGACACTCACAATATCGATTCAAAGTTACAAAAAGGACCTTTTTCAATCGCTTAAAAAGGATATAAGGAGTGGGTTTATTCGCTGAAATTAAGCAGAAAATTTTACACCGAATCGTCCTTAACGTAACTGCATAAAAGGAATTTTCATTTACTCGCTAGATCCTTGGAAAATCAAAACGGGAAGTTAACGAGGTAAAAACGAATGCACCAATTTAGCCCTGAAATTTATCGTTTTCGAAGGATGGCTTTTCCTTATAAGGACATATTTATGAAACGGATTCATTAACAATACCCTCACGTGAGTAGGAATGTGAAAAAATTTTTGTCCTGTGTGCAAAAGGACACTCACAATATCGATTCAAAGTTTCAAAAAGGACCTTTTTCAAACGCTTAAAAAGGATATAAGGAGTGGGTTTATTCGCTGAAATTAAGCAGAAAATTTTACACCGAATCGTCCTAAACGTAACTGCATAAAAGGAATTTTCATTTACTCGCTAGATCCTTGGAAAATCAAAACGGGAAGTTAACGAGGTAAAAACGCATGCACCAATTTAGCCCTGAAATTTATCGTTATCGAAGGATGGCTTTTCCTTATAAGGACATATTTATGAAACGGATTCATTAACAATAACCTCACGTGAGTAGGAATGTGAAAAAATTTTTGTCCTGTGTGCAAAAGGACACTCACAATATCGATTCAAAGTTTCAAAAAGGACCTTTTTCAATCGCTTAAAAAGGATATAAGGAGTGGGTTTATTCGCTTAAATTAAGCAGAAAATTTTACACCGAATCGTCCTTAACGTAACTGCATAAAAGGAATTTTCATTTACTCGCTAGATCCTTGGAAAATCAAAACGGGAAGTTGACGAGGTAAAAACGCATGCACCAATTTAGCCCTGAAATTTATCGTTTTCGAAGGATGGCTTTTCCTTATAAGGACATATTTATGAAACGGATTCATTAACAATACCCTCACGTGAGTAGGAATGTGAAAAAATTTTTGTCCTGTGTGCAAAAGGACACTCACAATATCGATTCAAAGTTTCAAAAAGGACCTTTTTCAATCGCTTAAAAAGGATATAAGGAGTGGGTTTATGCGCTGAAATTAAGCAGAAAATTTTACACCGAATCGTCCTTAACGTAACTGCATAAAAGGAATTTTCATTTACTCGCTAGATCCTTGGAAAATCAAAACGGGAAGTTGACGAGGTAAAAACGCATGCACCAATTTAGCCCTGAAATTTATCGTTTTCGAAGGATGGCTTTTCCTTATAAGGACATATTTATGAAACGGATTCATTAACAATACCCTCACGTGAGTAGGAATGTGAAAAAATTTTTGTCCTGTGTGCAAAAGGACACTCACAATATCGATTCAAAGTTTCAAAAAGGATCTTTTTCAATCGCTTAAAAAGGATATAAGGAGTGGGTTTATTCGCTGAAATTAAGCAGAAAATTTTACACCGAATCGTCCTTAACGTAACTGCATAAAAGGAATTTTCATTTACTCGCTAGATCCTTGGAAAATCAAAACGGGAAGTTAACGAGGTAAAAACGCATGCACCAATTTAGCCCTGAAATTTATCGTTTTCGAAGGATGGCTTTTCCTTATAAGGACATATTTATGAAACGGATTCATTAACAATACCCTCACGTGAGTAGGAATGTGAAAAAATTTTTGTCCTGTGTGCAAAAGGACACTCACAATATCGATTCAAAGTTACAAAAAGGACCTTTTTCAATCGCTTAAAAAGGATATAAGGAGTGGGTTTATTCGCTGAAATTAAGCAAAAAATTTTACACCGAATCGTCCTTAACGTAACTGCATAAAAGGAATTTTCATTTACTCGCTAGATCCTTGGAAAATCAAAACGGGAAGTTAACGAGGTAAAAACGCATGCACCAATTTAGCCCTGAAATTTATCGTTTTCGAAGGATGGCTTTTCCTTATAAGGACATATTTATGAAACGGATTCATTAACAATAACCTCACGTGAGTAGGAATGTGAAAAAATTTTTGTCCTGTGTGCAAAAGGACACTCACAATATCGATTCAAAGTTTCAAAAAGGACCTTTTTCAATCGCTTAAAAAGGATATAAGGAGTGGGTTTATTCGCTGAAATTAAGCAGAAAATTTTACACCGAATCGTCCTTAACGTAACTGCATAAAAGGAATTTTCATTTACTCGCTAGATCCTTGGAAAATCAAAACGGGAAGTTAACGAGGTAAAAACGCATGCACCAATTTAGCCCTGAAATTTATCGTTATCGAAGGATGGCTTTTCCTTATAAGGACATATTTATGAAACGGATTCATTAACAATACCCTCACGTGAGTAGGAATGTGAAAAAATTTTTGTCCTGTGTGCAAAAGGACACTCACAATATCGATTCAAAGTTTCAAAAAGGACCTTTTTCAATCGCTTAAAAAGGATATAAGGAGTGGGTTTATTCGCTTAAATTAAGAAGAAAATTTTACACCGAATCGTCCTTAACGTAACAGCGTAAAAGTAATTTTCATTTAGCGGCTAGATCCTTGGAAAATAAAAACGGGAAGTTAACGAGGTAAAAATGCATGCACCAATTTAGCCCTGAAATTTATCGTTTTCGAAGGATGGCTTTTCCTTATAAGGACATATTTATGAAACGGATTCATTAACAATACCCTCACGTGAGTAGGAATGTGAAAAAAATTTTGTCTTGTGTGCAAAAGGACACTCACAATATCGATTCAAAGTTTCAAAAAGGACCTTTTTCAATCGCTTAAAAAGGATATAAGGAGTGGGTTTATTCGCTTAAATTAAGAAGAAAATTTTACACCGAATCGTCCTTAACGTAACTGCGTAAAAGTAATTTTCATTTAGCGGCTAGATCCTTGGAAAATCAAAACGGGAAGTTAACGAGGTAAAAATGCATGCACCAATTTAGCCCTGAAATTTATCGTTTTCGAAGGATGGCTTTTCCTTATAAGGACATATTTATGAAACGGATTCATTAACAATACCCTCACGTGAGTAGGAATGTGAAAAAATTTTTGTCCTGTGTGCAAAAGGACACTCACAATATCGATTCAAAGTTTCAAAAAGGACCTTTTTCAATCGCTTAAAAAGGATATAAGGAGTGGGTTTATTCGCTGAAATTAAGCAGAAAATTTTACACCGAATCGTCCTTAACGTAACTGCTTAAAAGGAATTTTCATTTACTCGCTAGATCCTTGGAAAATCAAAACGGGAAGTTAACGAGGTAAAAATGCATGCACCAATTTAGCCCTGAAATTTATCGTTTTCGAAGGATGGCTTTTCCTTATAAGGACATATTTATGAAACGGATTCATTAACAATACCCTCACGTGAGTAGGAATGTGAAAAAATTTTTGTCCTGTGTGCAAAAGGACACTCACAATATCGATTCAAAGTTTCAAAAAGGACCTTTTTCAATCGCTTAAAAAGGATATAAGGAGTGGGTTTATTCGCTGAAATTAAGCAGAAAATTTTACACCGAATCGTCCTTAACGTAACTGCATAAAAGGAATTTTCATTACTCGCTAGATCCTTGGAAAATCAAAACGGGAAGTTAACGAGGTAAAAATGCATGCACCAATTTAGCCCTGAAATTTATCGTTTTCGAAGGATGGCTTTTCCTTATAAGGACATATTTATAAAACGGATTCATTAACAATACCCTCACGTGAGTAGGAATGTGAAAAAATTTTTGTCCTGTGTGCAAAAGGACACTCACAATATCGATTCAAAGTTTCAAAAAGGACCTTTTTCAATCGCTTAAAAAGGATATAAGGAGTGGGTTTATTCGCTGAAATTAAGCAGAAAATTTACACCGAATCGTCCTTAACGTAACTGCGTAAAAGGAATTTTCATTTAGCGGCTAGATCCTTGGAAAATTAAAACGGGAAGTTAACGAGGTAAAAATGCATGCACCAATTTAGCCCTGAAATTTATCGTTTTCGAAGGATGGCTTTTCCTTATAAGGACATATTTATGAAACGGATTCATTAACAATACCCTCACGTGAGTAGGAATGTGAAAAAAATTTTGTCCTGTGTGCAAAAGGACACTCACAATATCGATTCAAAGTTTCAAAAAGGACCTTTTTCAATCGCTTAAAAAGGATATAAGGAGTGGGTTTATTCGCTGAAATTAAGCAGAAAATTTTACACCGAATCATCCTTAACGTAACTGCATAAAAGGAATTTTCATTTACTCGCTAGATCCTTGGAAAATCAAAACGGGAAGTTAACGAGGTAAAAACGCATGCACCAATTTAGCCCTGAAATTTATCGTTTTCGAAGGATGGCTTTTCCATATAAGGACATATTTATGAAACGGATTCATTAACAATACCCTCACGTGAGTAGGAATGTGAAAAAATTTTTGTCCTGTGTGCAAAAGGACACTCACAATATCGATTCAAAGTTTCAAAAAGGACCTTTTTCAATCGCTTAAAAAGGATATAAGGAGTGGGTTTATTCGCTGAAATTAAGCAGAAAATTTACACCGAATCGTCCTTAACGTAACTGCGTAAAAGGAATTTTCATTTAGCGGCTAGATCCTTGGAAAATTAAAACGGGAAGTTAACGAGGTAAAAATGCATGCACCAATTTAGCCCTGAAATTTATCGTTTTCGAAGGATGGCTTTTCCTTATAAGGACATATTTATGAAACGGATTCATTAACAATACCCTCACGTGAGTAGGAATGTGAAAAAAATTTTGTCCTGTGTGCAAAAGGACACTCACAATATCGATTCAAAGTTTCAAAAAGGACCTTTTTCAACCGCTTAAAAAGGATATAAGGAGTGGGTTTATTCGCTGAAATTAAGCAGAAAATTTTACACCGAATCGTCCTTAACGTAACTGCATAAAAGGAATTTTCATTACTCGCTAGATCCTTGGAAAATCAAAACGGGAAGTTAACGAGGTAAAAACGCATGCACCAATTTAGCCCTGAAATTTATCGTTTTCGAAGGATGGCTTTTCCTTATAAGGACATATTTATGAAACGGATTCATTAACAATACCCTCACGTGAGTAGGAATGTGAAAAAAATTTTTGTCCTGTGTGCAAAAGGACACTCACAATATCGATTCAAAGTTTCAAAAAGGACCTTTTTCAATCGCTTAAAAAGGATATAAGGAGTGGGTTTATTCGCTGAAATTAAGCAGAAAATTTTACACCGAATCGTCCTTAACGTAACTGCATAAAAGGAATTTTCATTACTCGCTAGATCCTTGGAAAATCAAAACGGGAAGTTAACGAGGTAAAAACGCATGCACCAATTTAGCCCTGAAATTTATCGTTTTCGAAGGATGGCTTTTCCTTATAAGGACATATTTATGAAACGGATTCATTAACAATACCCTCACGTGAGTAGGAATGTGAAAAAATTTTTGTCCTGTGTGCAAAAGGACACTCACAATATCGATTCAAAGTTTCAAAAAGGATCTTTTTCAATCGCTTAAAAAGGATATAAGGAGTGGGTTTATTCGCTGAAATTAAGCAGAAAATTTTACACCGAATCGTCCTTAACGTAACTGCATAAAAAGAAATTTTCATTTACTCGCTAGATCCTTGGAAAATCAAAACGGGAAGTTAACGAGGTAAAAACGCATGCACCAATTTAGCCCTGAAATTTATCGTTTTCGAAGGATGGCTTTTCCTTATACGGACATATTTATGAAACGGATTCATTAACAATACCCTCACGTGAGTAGGAATGTGAAAAAATTTTTGTCCTGTGTGCAAAAGGACACTCACAATATCGATTCAAAGTTTCAAAAAGGACCTTTTTCTACCGCTTAAAAAGGATATAAGGAGTGGGTTTATTCGCTGAAATTAAGCAGAAAATTTTACACCGAATCGTCCTTAACGTAACTGCATAAAAGGAATTTTCATTTTCGCTAGATCCTTGGAAAATCAAAACGGGAAGTTAACGAGGTAAAAACGCATGCACCAATTTAGCCCTGAAATTTATCGTTTTCGAAGGATGGCTTTTCCTTATAAGGACATATTTATGAAACGGATTCATTAACAATACCCTCACGTGAGTAGAAATGTGAAAAAATTTTTGTCCTGTGTGCAAAAGGACACTCACAATATCGATTCAAAGTTTCAAAAAGGTCCTTTTTCAATTGCTTAAAAAGGATATAAGGAGTGGGTTTATTCGGTGAAATTAAGCAGAAAATTTTACACCGAATCGTCCTTAACGTAACTGCGTAAAAGGAATTTTCATTTAGCGGCTAGATCTCTGGAAAATCAAAACGGGAAGTTAACGAGGTAAAAACGTATGCACCAATTTAGCCCTGAAATTTATCGTTTTCGAAGGATGGCTTTTCCTTATAAGGACATGTTTATGAAACGGATTCATTAACAATACCCTCACGTGAGTAGGAATGTGAAAAAAATTTTGTCCTGTGTGGAATAGGACACCGGCAATATCGTTTTAAATTCTGAAAAAGGACAGTTGTCAAGGGCAAAAAAAGGATATAAGGGATGTTTTTTTGCGTTGACATTGACCTGTTTATTATTGAAAAAATCATTTTTTTACCGTTATGCATAAATATATATTGCATTTAATTGGTAGATCCTGGGGAAATTAAAACAGGAAATCAAGGAGGTGGAAATGAGTGCATCAAATTTGCCTTAAAATTGGTCAATTTTCGAGGGGGACATTCCTTATGAGGGCTAATTATTGCAACGGATTAATATAACAATACATTTCACTTTCGAGACAAAAAAAATGTTAGTCAAATCGTTTAGTCAGTTAACCGTGGGTTAACTATCGTTAATTTTTCACGAAAATGGTCAAATTTTCGTTTTGATTTTTTTGGATGCCAATCGAAAGTCTAAGTCCATACATGCTGTGCAAATTTTTCGGGAAACAAACCACGTTTAAGGGATGAAATCATGCATCAAAGTGGCAGAAGAAATCATATAAAACCATGCAAACTTCAATCGCATGTGTTATCGTTATATAAGGGATGATTTTCGATCCAAGGGCAGTTTCGGGTTCGTAACAATGTATTAAACCATAATATAACAATATTTTTTTAATTATTTTTTTTTATTTCCAAAGTGAAATGTTTTCCTCTATTATCGTTTAATACATTGTTACGAACCCTAAACTACCTTTGGTTCGAAAATCATCCCTTATTTATCGATGGCACATGAGATTGAAGTTTGGATGGTTTTCTATGATTTCTTCTGCCACTTTGATGGTCGATTTCATCCCTTAAACGTAGTTTGTTTTCGGAAAAATTTGCACAGCATGTACGGATGGAGTTTCTTAAATAGAACATATTTTTCGTACTTACTTTTGTGTACAATAATGCTTTCCTCGATTTATATCGAATCCAAATATTTATTATTGAAAAGATTCAGAAAAAATATATAATAATACATTTAATTAATTATTCATTTTATGTCTAACGAATCACTATTGACAACTGCAAATTATACTCCAAAGTACTAAACTGTTTATACTGTGTACATTACATAATGATTATTCAATAATCCCATTAACCGTATATATTATTGCAAATAAAAATTGTGGTAAATATCCAAAAAATTATGTAATATTCGCCATACATTTAACATTTTCATTAAAAGCTGTTTTAAAACGTTAATTATAGAAGTTTTGATTAAGAATTATCGTTTTGTACAAGCGATATATGCAGGTATAATTGATATTCTTACGAAAAATATTTTTGTTAATATCTAAAAAAGAAAGCAAAAATTAGTTTATTCAAGAATTCAAATTTAATGAGCGAGGAAATATGTGAAAATCAAGAACTATTTTAGAAAGGCTTGTCAGAGCTACTATCTATTATAACGATTGTTTGAATAAATTAATAATTAAATGATAAATGTGATTAGTTTGTAAATAAATATTTTTAAAAACATTAATTTAGTGGGATGATAACTGAAATTTTATATTAAGAATTAAATTTATACCTTTGATTGGCTGAGAAACCGGATCAAATTTATAAGTACTTTCAATTTATAACTACTAAGGTACTTTAGCGACTCTAGGGCTATTTAAATCCTTGATCGAGAAATATTGAAAATTTGTACGATACGAGGATCGAACCCACTACCCAAGGTTTATAAATTACACAGGTTGCCCCATTGGAAAAAAAACGATGACGTCATACGAAGAATTTTGAAATTTGAATCAGTCTGAAGATATGTACGAATTTCTTCTGGACACGTCACGTGGCGCATGAGGCCACCTGTGTATTTAATAAACCTTGGTCTAGAGCAGCGGCTCCTAACCTTTTTCAGCCGCGGACCTCCAAGGAAATCAAGCATAATGCCAAGGACCCCTGAGTGAAAAAAAGGTCCAATTTTCGGACAATATTATATTTTAGTGCTCATGTGTACTGTAGCACACCCACAATCTGGCAATGTTGAATTTTCGACTTTGTTTTCAATTTAATCCATGATATTTTTGTTTATTCAATTCTAATATGGTATAACTCTCTCTTTTGTGGGTAAATTTTCATTATGGACCTATTTAATTGCGAATTAAATTAAAAACAAAGTCGAAAATGCAACATTGTCAGATAGTGGGTGTGCTAAAGTACACATGAGCCTATATTTTAGTATTCCTAAAATTAAATTAAAAAACAAACTTTTTCAAATGGGACCGCGGACCTCCAAACATAGGCTCGCGGACCCCCAGGGGTTCGCGGACCACAGGTTAGGAAACAATGGTCTAGACCACTCGACTACTAGTAGGTGCCGGCTTATTTGTTGTAGTAAAACCTTAAGGTAGTAGCCTGGTAACTTGGGTTCAAAAAATCGAAAAAAATTTTTTTGCTTAATTTGAAAGTACAATGTCTTGAGAATATACTGTGAACATTTCAGACAGAAACTCGAAATATTTCGGGAGTTATAACGAGTTTCCTAGAGCGCCTCGGAGTCCAACGTAAGTATAAGTTTACTTATGAAAATTTGTTGTTGAACTTTAAACGCGTTTTTCTCAAAACATTGTTTTTCTGGTCGGCCCGGGTCCTAACTTTTTTTCTACTGAACCGATTGCTTTCAAATTTTAACAGGCTGTTCTGCACACTTATAGTTCTCGTCGGTACTAACGAGAATTTTTTTCACCCCTAACTTTTTATTTTACAACCCTTTCTTTGCTAAAATAAAAGGATTTTTTTTTGCAAAGTCCGCCATTTTGTTATTTACCCTTGAAATTTAACTTCAGTAGTACTCCGACCAGAATGACATGTCGATAGATTAAGAATAATCAAGAATATTTGATTTCAGATAACATCAAGAGCCAAAATCACCCGGGCCACCCACGTGCATTTTTTTTTTTTTTGAGGTTCCAACTTCGAGTGACAATAATAATAGTAATAAACTATTAAATTTTTTCAATATGTAAATAAAAACACTCTAAATATTCAAGATAATTCATTTTTATTTTCCTATAAAAAACCACCCTCCAAAGAAGTCATGAAAATAGGCATAAGTTACCAGACTACTACCTTAAAAACTAGGTACAGGTCCTAATAAAATTAAATATTACTTACTTGGAACCACATTTATTAAATCGTATCACAATGTTTGAAAATTTAATTATAAAATCGAGGTAATATTCAATCTTTGAATTCGGAGCCGTAGGTGGAGCTTTACTTAATAAAACTTACTCCGCATTTGGAGCCGGAGCTTTATCCAATTTAGTCCAACTTCCCAGTCTTTGTTATCATATCAATTATACATAAAAGTTTTAAAAAAATGCCACTAATAAGGCGTGGAACCTAAATACCAAACATGTTCGTTATGACGTATTAACATTACTTTTATGACCAATTCTAATAAACATACTTCTTTTCGTGCATTTCAATGGCAACTTTTTAGTTGTAATTTTTCATTGATTACCTACAAACCAATATAAAATTATTTCCGAAATAGACAATGGGACATATTATCGTTCAATGCTTTGTATACTTCGTACCAATCAGCCCACCTAGACAAATCGTGGAAATTTGATTAGTCATTTTTTGCCAATTGTTAAATAATCTTTATGCCTACTTGCAATTTTCCTCGATAAAAAAGTGTTACGTTGTTCATCGACCAATTAAAATGATTTCCCCAAATCCAGGGACCAACCGTAGAATTATTGGTATAAGCTTGGATCAGGAACGTCGAAATTTGAGAATTGTTTTTGAATGGTCTCGATATTATTCCTGTACGTATTGTTCACTCGAATGCAATTTATACGTAAATTTGGACATGTCAGAAATAAAGTAGTGATTGTTATTTTCAAATATGTATTTATATTGTATTATGTAAAATTAAAGGTAATTTTGTCATATCGCGGCTTTTCTCAAAAAAAAATCGCAGGCACATAAAATTAGTCTTAAAATGTTCAGAACACTTAAAAATGCAATATTCCGGTGGCGGAAATGTAACTTCTATTACAGTTTCTCCAAAATAAAGCCAACAAAAAATGCATTATAATAGACTTTAATAGCCGTCAAAGTAATTATTAAACTCATTTACTTTCAAGTACGCATGTGCATTAGAACAAGCAGATAGAGCAGATATCTATTTGAAGCAAATTTGAAAAAGCCCGACAATATCTATATGAAACTGTTAATTGAGAAATATTGAAAATTTGGTTGTTTTTGATTCTTATTGGTTTGATTTTGATTCGATTTTCGCAAATAAATTGCGCCATAATGGTTATGATCCACGTTGCCTTGGTTTTGATCCAGGAGAATACCCGAAAATCGTTATATTTTTCATTATAAAGGATTGCTATAATGGAACTTTTAACGAATTAAAAATTAAATCTGGCGTAAAACAAAACTCGTGTTTAGTCTCGCAACGTAATATTATTGGTCTACCTTAAATTACCTAAGATTTAACAATAAAAAGATAAAAGGAACAAAATAAACATGGACTAATTTTAAATATTAAATAGAATTTTTTTCAACTATTAAATTTTTATTAGTAATTTATATACAAATAATTATATGACAACGTCCTATTTTCTATTCCGGTTTTAATTCAATTCGCGAAATAAATTGGCCCTCATAAAATTTAGCACTAAAGGAGAAATTAGAAGATGTTCGAGGTGAATTAGCAAACCAAATATCGAATAAATTCGCGAATTGATTTAAAACACCATACAGTAACGTTAATAAAAGCTATTTCTAACATAAAATTATGTAACCTGTTGGTCATTACTTCGTATCAGATATTTTACTGTAATTTGGTTAACTTTTACTTTCCCGGGCGCTTTGTCAAATTAAATTCATATTTGTTCTCTTTGTCATTTGTGCATCTCTTTGTTTTTATTGCACATGCGTACTTGTAAGCAAATGCGTTTAGCTGTTACTTTGACGTCTATTAAAGTCTACTATAATGGCATTCTTTTTTAGACTTTTTTGTAATAATTGTCAAGAAAATTAGAGTTCCGCCACCGGAATATTGCATTTTTAAGTATTCTGAACAATTTAAGACTAATTTTATATGCCTACGATTTTTTTTGAGAAAAGCCGCGATATGACAAAATTACCAAATTAAATTTTCTAAATAAAGTCTACTTTGGGCAAGTCCACTTCAGCACACCCACAATTTGGCAACGTTGCATTTTCGACTTTGTTTTAATTTTTTTATTCGCGATTAAATCGGGCCATAATAAACATAACCGTCGCTTCTTCATTTCTGGCTTGTCAAAGTTTACGTACAAATTGCATTCGAGTGAACAATACGCATCCATTCGGAATAATTATCTACAGTTCGGAATAACTCGACATTCCTGATCCAAGCTTATACCGAATTATTATTATACCGGTATTATTCGCCTTATACCGGTCCTGTTTTTTTGTGTGATGTGAATAATGCTATTTTAAGTGGAGGAGTACAGATGACAAACTCTAATGGAACATAGACAAATCGGTTCCTAGGGGATTTGTACGGAATGCACGGAATGGGCAAGAATCAAGCGTTTTTAAATAGATCGCAAAAGACAAATTCCCAACAGCTGAGACGAATCATTTCACGTGTCAACTTCCTCTCAATTTATTACATGTAAATAACGACTAATTGTCAAACAATGTATCCCTCAACTTTAACCCAAAAAAAAAAAATTAAATCACAACCTTCGCATCCATTTCCCTTCACCAATAGTCAACTATTATGCATATTAAATTGATTCCGCCCACTTTTGATAGTCAACTGTTTTCGATTGACTGTCATTTTTTTTTCGATGTTCTTTTATTTTCAGAAATGGAACCCACTGAAAATTTATTGCACTGAGGTGTTAGGATGAAACTGTTGTTTAGTTTTAGATATTTTGTTTGAGAAATAAATTGAGACGTGACAGATTTAAACGGGGAATAATTAGTTTTTATTTTAACAGACCGAAAGTTTACAAATTTTTCGACTGTTGGAATTCTGTATTTACTATATTTCCGGCTCAAACGTTACCAATAAAATATTCAAACATATAAATTATGTTTGGTCTCAATAAAATATAAACGATTTTGGCAATTATATTTTCTTTTTTTTTTTGTCGGACATTTATTATAAATAAATTTACATTTTTTATTAGACATAATTGAGTTAATCGCTTATATTGTGTTTATTTTTACAATTTACATAAAAAAAAAAAAACATTAAAAATGAATAAAACTATTAGGGGTTTCAAAGCAATCAAATATTTTTGAAATTCAATCAATTGCAAACCAAATTTATCAATGACGGAATTTTTGGAGTTACTTGTTGATTACTTTAGTGCTTTTTTTCCTGTACAGAACAGTAATTCGGACGGATATGTTTAAATAAAATAAAATAATTACACTTTCTGTAGTTATCAATCTTTATAGTATCTATTTTCGTTATAAAAGTAACAAGTTTTTTTTTTCAGTACAAATACGGTTAAATTCCTTGTGCGTAAGTACGCGATCAATAAAATAGTTAAATCTTATCTAACAATGAAGAAAAAAAAACAAAGATTTACATATAGACAAACTTTCCCTATACTAAAAAAAAACTAAAGAAAGAAATTTCGTCGATTAATTGGCCGCATTTGTATTGAAAAATGAACCGTTCATTTTGAAAGTGAGCTAAGTCCATTTCAAGAACAATCCCTATAGTGTTATCATTATTAACTATAGGAACATAAGATACTAAGGAGGAGGAAATAATTGGCGTTTTTGTTAACCACTAAAATTAAATCAGTAATTCTAGGTTTATAAATTACATAGGTTGCCCCATTAGAAAAAAAATGTGACGTCATACGAAGAATTTTGAAATTTGAATCAATCTGTATGTAAGAATTTCTTCTGGATACGTCACGTGGCGCATGAGGCCACCTATGTATTTTATAAACCTTGTCAGTAATTTGTCAAAACTTAGCAGTTAAATAATTAACATACTTTGTTCTAGTTACAAGAAGAATAATCACCATATAGACCGTCCTTGAAATGGACTTAGGCCACTTTCAAAATAAACGAGTCAAATGATATGTCACACGTGGAAAATGCCAATATGTTCCATTCGTAAACTAATGTGCGATAATTATTTAAAATTTCCTCAAATTTTACTATGTTTTTTTTTCGTTAATTGTTCAGTGACGGATTTACAGTTTTCCAACAAAGCTATAATTTAATTACCGATAAAAAAATATTCATCAAAATACACTCGATCAAGGTCAGTTGGTGTACAATTGTCGCAATATTACGTCACCAACATATTACCCTTTTGTGTATTATAAAGTAATATTTGTTCAAAATTTCAAAAAGGCAAATCCGTCCCTGGCAAATCCCTTTCTTTGGTAAACACTGTACTATCTTAGAAACGTATTTTCATCTGTATTTTAATTGTAACTAAAAGATTTATTTTATCATAAAATTATATTTACAAAGTTTTCTCTTCAAATATTTCACAATTGAGAAACAATTTTATAAACCGAAAATATAAAACTAATGTTTGTAAAAAAAATTATAGATAACTCTGTTATTAATATCTTCTACAAAAAAGAAAAAAAAAACAGCTCTTTTTTTTTTGGGGGCTATTTTTTTCTGATAGTAATCGTATTTTTATCAAATCCATACTGAGATTTCAAATATAATAAATAATATTTTTGTCAATATAATTATTAATATACATATATATTTCGAGTCCATGAACTCAGTGTGAACTTCTTTTTCGAAACGATTAATTTTATATAATGAAAGCAAAAAAAAAATCATATGGATTCTTATTCATATAGTGCAAGAATTAACTCTTAATTGATTGCATATTACATAAATTATTGCACATAGGTTTAATTAAATTGACTTACAAATTATACACAAATAAATTAACGATATGAGAATGTTTTTTGTGCTTTTCAAAGTAGATTATTTTATTATAGAAGAAAAAAAGAAGTTTAAATGCAATTGTAAATGCTTTGTATATCGAAATTGTAATTTAATTTCCGATCTATCTATTGGAAACAATTATTTCTTTTTTAAATTATATCAGGAAATGATTTTTTTGTGGGGAAGTTTTTTATCGAACATTTAGTACATTTATTTATCTATTAGTAAAAGGAAAAACCGTTTTTACATCTACTTATTGGTTTCACATGAAACATTTGGGAAATGCCGAGTTTGCACTGGAAACACTTGTTGTGCCGGGTTCGTCTTTAACGGTAGCATTAACTACTGCAACAATTAAAAAAATTATTAATAATTTTTTTTTAAATTTATTAAAAATTATTTTTACCATCAGTGTGCCAATACGAAGGATATCTGATGGCATCGGAAGCTACATCCCGTCTATTGCATGGTGAAAATCCTGCACTAAATGTAGATCCTGGACTACTACTTCCCCCTGCAACTGCTGCTTGTGTAAAATGATCAACTAAAAGGAAAAAAAAATATTTATTTTGTTGAGGAATTACAGAATGTATTACTTACTCAAAGAATTTGATAATTGACTATAATTGTTCATATTTAAACTTTGGACCGGTTGTAGTGAGGGTTGTAACTGAAAATAAATAACAGGTGTACTATTTTGGTATATTTCAATATATTTATATTCATAAATAACGATAAAATTTTCAACTGGCCCATTAGCTCAGTTGGTTAGAGCGTCGTGCTAATAACGCGAAGGTCGCGGGTTCGATCCCCTCATGGGCCAATTTTTTTTTATTTTTTTTTTTGCTTAATATTTTAAAATACTTTCATTTTTTAGCCAAAAAATATATTTTTTTCATAAATTTGTATTTTTATTATATTCTTACCTGCGATTGTAGTTGTGAATAGGCTCCTAGACTTTGATGAGATGAATGAGGATTGCTAGATCGTACCACAGCTTGACATGATGGGTATGGTAATTGAGGACTTTGCATCCAAGATGTACTGAATCAAAAAAAATTATTAAATTTTAAATAAAATATTAAAAATAAAAACATAAAAAATAAGCATGCAAATTGGAATAACAGAAATGAAATATTTTAAACATTTTTTTTTTATGCAGGTCACTGCTTTTTTTCTTAATGACTCGAAATTTGTAGTCAACAAATTTTAAATTATTAAACAAATAATATTTAGACGAAATTTTATAAGTTTATAAAAAATATTGTTGACACTTTATAATATGTAATATTGTCGCTGTGCTAACATGGGGATATAGCTCAGTGGTAGAGCATTCGACTGCAGATCGAGAGGTCCCCGGTTCAAACCCGGGTGTCCCCTGTTTTTTTTATTTTTATTTTTGAAATATTTATTAATTTCCTCTATAAATATTTACAGTAACTACTTTTTTTTTGAATTTAATTTAATTTTTATAAAAGAAAAAAATTATTGACAGTTAAATATCATATAATGTTTTTCTTCTGTGTTTAATTAAAAAATTAATTCTTCGAATAGCAAATGCTTTTTCGTCAATAGAGCAATTTATTTGCCGATTAATTTTTATATAAAAAAAATTAGTATGACTCAAAAAAAAAATGCGATACGTTACAAATATTTTTCAGCATCTTTCTTCAGTAATCCCCCAAAATTTATGATAAATTATTTTCGTCTTTGCTGTTTAATAATCTTTTGGCATGAAAAAGAGCTAAATGAGTGTTTTATCGAATACTTATTTGCTTTTTATCTAAATTTCATTAGCAAAACATACTTTTCTTTTTCATTTAGCTATTATTTTAGTATAATACTATGATGATTAAATATTTTATGCCTACATTGTATATATTAGCGGGCGTTATAATTTATAATTCCCGTGGTCAAGAGCAACCTATTAGAAATACATTGGAAATTTGAGGGCATTATTTTTCATAAGGCCCTCAAATTAATATTTTATTAAGAAGGCTTGACTCCAATATGAATTCAATATAATATTTTCCATGAAAACTTGAATTTCATATTTTTTACAGATTTGAATACATTTTGCGAATTTAAAATTGAAATAAAATTTATTTTTTCTTACGAATTAAATGAAAAATAAATTTTTTTATGTACCTCAGGCGTTATTAGGTGAAATGGTACATAAATAATTATTAAATTTTCTTTTATACATAATATGATATTTAATTAACTTAATAGATCTTTATTAGACTGATTCAAAAACAATGATGATTTTTTTTTCTTAATTATATCGAAAATATTGTTGGGAATGACAAAAAAAAAATCCTGTGAAAGTTTAAGCTCTTAATATTAATATTAAGAGGTGCCACATCGCAAATTTCGATTTTCCATTTAAATAACATGGGAACAATATTCTCTTGCACTTTGGAATTTTATAGCTCACGTTGGTGACAATATTTCGGAATGGCCAAGGTATATTCTTATAGAAAATTGAACGATCTACAAAAAAGGTCTCGTACAAGTTGTTGATATATTTATTCCTTCAAAAGTTATTCGAGGTCAAAGTTGAACTAAAGAGAAATTTTAATATTTTTTTGACGCAACCATCAATTTTATGAGACAATTTTATAGAACATTTCTTGTAGAGCACTTTTTTTCTATAATTTATCTCTATAAAAGTTTTCGATATTTTTCAAGAAGAAGAATCACCATATAGACCGCCCTTGAAATGGACTTACGCCACTTTCAAAATAAACGAGTCAATTGTTTTTCAATAAAGCATAGATCACTTGAGCACTTAATTTTTATTAATCATTTATCACCAACTGAAAAGAGATAAAAAACTGTAGGTTAATCTTTCACCCTTTTTTCAAACCCAGGGGAATTACATTTCAAATTGGAGTCCTAAGTCAATCAATACGTATATGAAAGATGGAAATTCAGAGGTCCAACAAAGAGTGGTGGAAATAAACTAATTATTAAACTAGGCTTTGATGTTCTTTTGTTTAAAATTTGAATGCCTACAACAAAATCTAATCGTTTTTCTTTTCCTATACTTTGTCATTTAAAAACTTTTTAGCTATACCAAAAAAAAAATGGTTGACACTATGAAAGTTTGTTTTTTCTTGATTCATTTTTGTCAAAATCAGGGTAAATAAAACCATTTATTGATTTGGTTTTTTGCATCCTGTATCTTTAAAACCAGTGCCAGGAGAATTACCTGAATGCTTAAGCATTTGGTATAGTAATAGTTGGTTTCCAAAAGATATTGAAGTCAGGGGAATTACATTGAGTGTTTCGATTATTTCTGCATTGTTACAAAAACCATGAGCACACGTTGGTGAAAATATTTCGGAATGACCAGGGTATATTCATGTAGAAAATTGAACGATCTACAAAAAAGGTCTTGTACAGGTTTTTGATATATTTATTCCTTCAAAAGTTATTCGAGGTCAAAGTTGAACTAAAGAGAAATTTTAATATTTTTCCAATTTTTTGACGCAACCATCAATTTTATGAGAAAATTTTATAAGATATTTTTTGTAGAGCACTTTTTTTTCTATAATTTTTCTCTTTAAAAGTTTTTGATATTTTTCACAGGTCCTAAGTTATTTGCATTAAACTGAAAATTCCCTGAATTATTATATTTTTAACATAATTTTTCTTTTTTTAATTTTAATTAAATAACTTAGGACCTGTGAAAAATATTAAAAACTTTTATTGAGATAAGTTATAGAAAAAAAAGTGCTCTACAAAAAATGTCCTATAAAATTTTCTCATAAAATTGATGGTTGCGTCAAAAAATTGAAAAAATATTAAAATTTCTCTTTAGTTCAACTTTGACCTCGAATAACTTTTGAAGGAATAAATATATCAAAAACATGTACGAGACCTTTTTTGTAGATCGTTCAATTTTCTACAAGAATATATTTCTACGTTTCGCCACTTTCGCAGCTTCTTCAGGTACTCAATTAGTAAATTAGAAACTCAATTAGAAAGGTAGTACAAAAAATTTTAATAAAAACTTCAAATATTAAAAAGTATCCAGAAAATAACAATCATTAATGCATAATATAACCATGGATAAGAATACCAACAATGTTAATTCAGGGAGTTTTCAGTTTAATCCAAATAACTTAGGACCTGTGAAAAATAGCAAAAACTTTTATCGAAATAAGTTATAGGAAAAATAGTGCTCTACAAGAAATGTCCTATAAAATTTTCTCATAAAATTGATGGTTGCGTCAAAAAATTGAAAATATATTAAAATTTCTCTTTAGTTCAACTTTGACCTCGAATAACTTTTGAAGGAATAAATATATCAAAAACGTGTAACACACCTTTTTTGTAGATCGTTCAATTTTCTACAAGAATATACCTTGGTCATTCCGAAATATTGTCACCAACGTGAGCTATAAAATTCCATAGTGCAAGAGAATATTGTTCCCATGTTATTTAAATGGAAAATCGAAATTTGCGATGCGGCACCTTTTAATATTAATATTAAAAGCTTATACTTTCACAGGATTTTTTTTGTCATTTCCAACAATATTTTCGATATAACTAAGAAAAAAAAAATCATCATTTTGTTTGAATCAGTCTACATAGTATGATATTTTATTAAGTTAATATATCTTTATATTATGGATTTTTGTAGGTATTAATTTTAATTGAGTTTCCAGATGCTATACCTGTGCTCATATCGGGAATATGTTGGTGGATATGAAGGAGTTGTTCCAAACAGGTTTCTAGTGGCCAAAGGAAGATGCTGATGTGCCACATGATGCGAACTGCCGTAGGGATCCGTGAAAATTCCCTTGGGATACGACGTTCCAGATCTGTACGTTGGGTATCTATTGGTTATCATTTCATTAACTCTACACAAAATGTATTTTCTTCGAGTTTTACCTGTACGGTCGCCTCATTCGTCGCCTTCTTCGGTAATTGCCATTTTCAAACATATTATCACATTGCGGATCTAAAAATCAAAACTAATAAGTATCGATCCCCAAATGTATTTATCATAGGTAACATTACCTAAAGTCCAGTAGTTGCCCTTGCGCTCGCCGCCACCTTCTCTAGGAACTTTAAGGAAACATTCGTTCAACGACAAATTGTGCCTGATGGAATTTTGCCATCCCTTCTTGTTCTTCTCAAAGAACGGAAACTTTTCCGTAATGAAGGCGTAAATTTCGCTAAGCGTCGCTCGTTTCAATTGACTGTTTTGGATTGCCATTGTAATTAGGGCGACATATGAATATGGAGGTTTCGTCAGGTTGCTGTTGGCAGTGCTAATGGTGGTTTCTGTGTCGGAAGTGGAATTGTTAAGTCCGTTTGAAGTGCCCGAACTGGAAGGTCCACCGTTGGTGGTTCCTCCGGCACTGGATTGACTGGGAAGCTCTGCCTGACCTGATGCGGATGGTGTTGGAGGATTTGTGTTGGGAGTTGATGAGGTGCTGTGGACAATCACACTTTTTCCGCGGTTATATTTGTTCGTTTTTTTTAGAAACTTATTTGGAATTTAGATTTTTCTTAAGTGGGTTTTTGGTATACCTGTTTGAGCTGCAATCTTTGTCTTCTGGATGAATTAGTGAGTGGTAAGGAACACGAGAATGTTGTTCTTCCGTTTTGATAAGGGCATTGGTATGTGACATCGAATCATTTTGATATGTAGAAACTGGAAAAAAAGAAAGAATTTAGTTCGTAAAGTGTTTAAATTGTAAAAATATTTTTATTTTCGGAGTTAATAAATAAATTGTTTATTCTAAATAAGTCTATTTCTTAGTTTATTCTATTTCCTTCACATTATTTCTTTTGGTTCAACTTTAGACGCAAAAACCGATTTCTTACCCAACGTCCAAAGCTGTATTTAAATGAAGACCATTCCAAGCTTTAGTTCTTACGATACCCTCCCTCCTCTGATTCCAATAGTGGATCCATAAATTTAATTTCGGGCTTGACCGAAATTATGAAGATAGATTTTATTCAGGTTAACAATAAAAAGTACATAAAAATATTTGTCATGGAAGGACTCTAATACTCTTTGGAAGGATAGGACTCAACCTTTTAATACCCTCCTGGATCCATTACTTTCGTATTAGGTACCTAGTTGTATTAAATTTCATATGCTACCAGAACAGAAACCATGATCAAAGTTAATTCTTAGCTTAGTTTAAATTTTTACATTTGTATTCCCTTATTTCAGCTAATTTCTATTTTGATAAAAAATTCTCTAAAGACTTCCAAAAATTGAAGCATTTAACGTGAGATATAGCATAAATTAATTAAACCCAAAACTATAACACATAAATTTTCAGTAAGGTTCATAAAACTATTCATAATTTTTATCACTTGAAATTCGCAACGAAATAAATGGAAAATATGGGCAGTGGTACCAATAGTTAGTTCATTGTAACAAAAACAATACCAATATTGACCAATATGAAGATAACCTCCAATTTCTAATCCGCCATTTTCCACGTGCTAAATGGCACTTCAACTAAATGGAGGTTATTTGTTCCAAATCACTTCAAATGAATTTTGAAAAGAAAAAAAAACATTAAATCATGTAAGAATCACACCGCCTAAAAGGTATCGTTTTTAAATTATTAAAGTTTTTTGTACTTTAATAAATATATTAAGTACATATATTTGATCAAATATCTAAAAAATATTTTTTCTCTTTTAGAGACTGATAAAATTTAAAGGGGTTTTACATAATCAAAAAGCGCAAATTCGGTGTCTTACAATCGAAAAACTTCAGTTTAAATAATCGAAATGAAACATAAATGCTCTTGGTTCGAAAATCATCCCTTATATAACGATATTACATGCGATTGAACTTTGGATGGTTTGATGATTTCTTCTGGCACTTTGATGGTCGATTTCATCCCTTAAAAGTGATTTGTTTTCGGAAAAATTTGCACAGCATGTACGGATGGACTTATACTTTCGATTGCCATCATAAAAATCAAAACTTAATATTTGACGATTTTCCTCATCTATGCAGTCGAAATGTGATCCTCTCTAGTATATTGGTTAATTATTATATATCATGGATTTTTGGACAATTTTTTTTTCATTTGGTGAACTACACGGTTGCAATGGATTTAAATACAGTTTTGGAAAAAAAATAAACTAAGATTGGTAAAAGTTAACGCCGGTTCTACATATAAAGCCACACAACATCCTTGTCTAATAATCAGGACTTCGGATATTCCTAAGCTTTTAATAATATGGAACATTTAATATATTTTTTTTTAATTTCAGGAGTCTTTTATAATAACACATGAAAGACATTGATGAAGCTTCAAAATAACATTAATTACTGCCGAACAAATATTATTTTGGTACCTTCCTCTAAAACATTGGTTCTTAACCATTTAAATAACATGGGAACAATATTCTCTTGCACTTTGGAATTTTATAGCTCACGTTGGTGACAATATTTCGGAATGACCCAGGTATATTCTTGTAGAAAATTGAACGATCTACAAAAAAGGTCTCGTGCAAGTTTTTAATATATTTATTCCTTCAAAAGTTATTCGAGGTCAAAGTTGAACTAACGAGAAATTTTAATATTTTTTCAATTTTTTGACGCAACCTTCAATTTTATGAGAAAATTTTATAGGGCATTTTTTGGAGAGCACTTTTTTTTCTATAACTTATCTCTATAAAAGTTTTTGATATTTTTCACAGGTTCTAAGTTATTTGATTAAAATAAAAAAAAAATTATATCAACAATATAATAGTTCAGGGAATTTTCAGTTTAATGCAAATAACTTAGGACCTGTGAAAAATATAAAAATCTTTTATAGAGATAAGTTATAGAAAAAAGTGCTGTACAAAAAATGCCCTATAAAATTGATGGTTGCGTCAAAAAATTGAAAAAATATTAAAATTTCTCTTTAGTTCAACTTTGACCTCGAATAACTTCTGAAGGAATAAATATATCAAAAACTTGTACGAGACCTTTTTTGTAGATCGTTCAATTTTCTACAAGAATATACCTTGGTCATTCCGAAATATTGTCACCAACGTGAGCTATAAAATTCCAAAGTGCAAAAGAATATTGTTTTCATATTATTTAAATGTAAAATCGAAATTTGCGATGCGGTACCTCTTAATATTAATATTACGAGCTTAAACTTTCACAGAATTTTTTTTTGTTATTCCCAACAATATTTTCGATATAATTAAGAAAAAAAAAATCATCATTTTTTTTGGATCAGTCTATTGCATATATAATGGAAATGATATCCAAACTTTAGATAAAGTAAAATTTTTAGGTAATGAATTTATCTAATAGATACCAATTTAACCAACAGGTGAATTACAGAAACAAATGCGAATCTATTAATAGACTACTGTATATCAGTCTACTGTATATTATATATCTACTTAAGAAATTCGCAGGTAATTTGCATCGTTTTTAAAAATATTTTAGGAAGAAATTATATTGTGAAAAAGGGATTTAAGTTACATAAATAAGTTGTAATTTTTTTTGTTCTTTTTTGTCATATAGCCTAGCCTGACGGGACAAAACGGAACATGTAAAAACATTATCGCTTTTATATAACCGCTATAAATAATAAATCTATTTGATAGGTGTAATTAATCGGAAAAACTAATATTTTGTTACGTTTTATTTTTCAGCGACAAACATCCGTCGACTAATACTAATTCGATCGAATCGGAAATGATTTTTTCTCCTCTCAAATTGTTGTAGATTCGATTGTTTGATTTATAATTATATGGAAAGAAATCTCAATGGCTTGAAATCAGTGTAAATTCGATAATAGTACTCATATGTGAGAGGTCAATTTTATTGGATTATTGGAAATACAACTGTGGATCGAAAGCACGTACAACACTTGCATTTATTTTCAACTCAATCGTTACGATTTAGTTCAATTTTCCACAGAAATTCTCTGGTTTCGTTCACAAACGCAATATAGTCACGTTTCTAGTAAACTTTAATTTGAATATCCCTACTGAATTAGTCATTTATCTTTTTTGTTGTTCGTAATGAAGAAACATGGATTTCACTGAGGTAATTTCTTATTTATTTTTTTTTTTAGATTTATCGAAGAATGGATGATATCATTGGTGATTGGCGATACTGAAATTGTGCCAGTATGGATTTTATTGTTCGGAACGGTTGGGAGGTGTACGAAAGAATTGTTTTTTTCTGATGGTTTTTTTCTTGGTTTGAAAAAAAAATCGTATGACTCAGAGGCAAGTCGTCAGCAAATAGTTAGACGTGTTGAAATCATTATCAAGCAAAATAAGAACTTGGTACCTACATAATGGTGAAGGCCCTAAACGAACACGTGGCTTATCAAAGATATAATATTGCAACGTGGGTGTTCACTGTTGATTTTTTTTTTTTTTTTTTGTTAAACATGCAATAGGGCATTATATTGTACTATATGGGAATGGAACGAAGATTTGCGTCTTATTTAAAAAACATTTCCTTTTAATACATATGTCGTTGATTGTGAGAAATTAAACAATATCAAGTTCGATTATTAACTTTGGATTTCAAAGAGAAAAAATCCGATTTCTTTGTGGTTCGCATTACTCATACGACAGCAGCTGCATATGATTTGTGTTAAATTTTTTTTCATAGCACCTAAAGAAAAATTAGTTGGTGATAACCATTAAATAACACATGAAAATAGGTAAAAAATTCAAGAAAAATATCAAAAGACAAATCTAATTTTTCTCTGATTTTTTAGGTCATATGTTACTACCGGAACACCAGACTATCATGTGATTTCTCATGTATCATTGAGTAATTTATTTTATCAACTCAAAAACCTGGAAAATATGAATAATTGGTGTACCAATTGGCGAATATGCAACAGTTAATGCAGCACTTAAAAAATAAAATCTAAGCCATTTTCTAAACATATTAAAGTAAGGGGACATCCATTAATTACTTGAGGCTTTAGGGGGGAGGTAGGGGATCAAGGAAAATTTCGGTCAATCTCACATGGGAGATAAATGGTTTCGATTAATATCATGTAATTTTTTCCGCAAAAAATTGCGACAATACTGAGTTAATTTAAGTAAAAAATGTTCCTCCACTAAAATATTACTAAATCATATAAGAACCATTTATTTTGAAAGTGAGTTAAGTCCATTTCAAGAACAATTCCTATAGTATTATCATTGTTAACCATAGGAACATAAGATACTAAGAAGGAGGGAATAATTGGCGTTTTTGTTAACATCTAAAATGAAATCAAAAACCAGTAATTTCTAAAAATTTAGCAGTTAAATAATTAATATACTTTGTTCTAGTTACAAGAAGAAAAATTACCATATAAACCAGCGGTTCCTAACCTTTTTCAGCCGCGGACCCCCAAAGAAATCAAGCATAATGCAAAAGACCCCTGAGTGGAAAAAAGGTGCAATTTTCGGACAATATTATATTTTAGTATTCCTTCATTAAATTAAAAAACAAAAAACATACTTTTTCAAATGGGACAGTGGACCCCCAGGGGTCCGCGGGCCACAGGTTAGGATACAATGATATAGACCATCCGTAAAATGGACTTACGCCACTTTCAAAATAAACGAGTCATTTAATAATATTCATTGCGGTTGAATTATGTACTGATAGAAAAATGTACTATTTATTAATAAATTCATTTTTTGGTAAGCAATTTAATTATTTATTAAATAGGAACAAATATTTTTTAAGATTCAATAAGTATTCGTTATCTTTTTATAAATATTTATTAATAGTAAATAAATTTTTTGTATTTACACTCCAAATATTCATTTTTAAAAACGTCACGTGAGATTAGAGGCGGGGAAGATTATTACCAATGGGGGAATCGAAAATAGCAAAAATTGCCTCATATATTTAATGGATGCCCCCTAACTTATATAATTTATTTGTAAAAAATTCAAGAAAATATTTAAAGACAAATCTAATTTTTCTCTAATGTTTTAGTCCTTATATTACTATCGAAACACCCGGATACCATCTACTGGAAAACCTAGAAATATGAATATTTAGTGTACCGATTAGAGAATATGTGACAGTATAAATGCAGCACTTAAACACTAAGTCCTAAGCCATTTCCCAAACATATTCAAGTAATGTGTATACAATATATAGAATATATTGCGGTCCAATTTATGTAGTATGATTTAATATAATAATATAGAAAAATCATACAATGAATCATAAATTTGAACAGAAGTTCAAACAAAAATATTTGTGGCGTATTGCCCAGATACGTATTTCGATTGCCAAGCAATCTTCCGCAGTGGTCACCAAGTATTTTGGATCACTCTTTCCACATGAATCATCACAAAGCAGTTACGGAGTGATCCAAACTACTTGATGACCACTGAGGAAGATTGCTTGGTAATCGAAATACGTATCTGGGCAAAATCTTTGTTTGAACTTCTGTTCATGACATGATTTTTTATATTATTATTATATTAAATTATACTACGTAAATTGGACCGCAATATATTCTATATATTGTATACACAGTATAACTGTTCAAAGTCAATGAAAAAAATTTATTTTGATTATTCAAGTACTTATATAAGTCACTTATTTTGAAAATAGTCTAAGTTCACTTTGAGGATGACCATATATAATCTGTATTTTTAAATTTGTGGAACATATTATTAACTATCAAAGAAGTTATACTTAACTGTTGTGGAAAAAAAGTTTACTATCATGGTATTCTTTTTTAGGCTTTTTGTAATAATTGTGAAGAAAATTAGAGTTCCGCCGTCGGAATATTGCATTTTTAAGTGTTCTGCACATTTTAATACTAATTTTATGGTCCTACGATTTTTTTTTGAAAAAAATCGTGATATGACAAAATTACCGTAAATACTACTCAAATTATGAACAACAAATTAACAATTTTCAGAACTTTTGGTCAGACCCAATAAAATTTCTTGACTTTCATTTGGACATCCTGAATTCAGAAACTTACTTCCTTTTGCATAATGGGAGATATATAAAGATCACCCATTGCAATTATGGGGAAACTTTGAAGCTTTTTTGTCTTATAGGACTTGTGGGGTAAGAAATTTAAAATTGTAATTAAAACAATGTTAAATCCATCACAATGATAATTATTAGATAAATAAATAAATATTAGAAACTATTTATATATTCACTTTTACTGGATTTACTGAATTTGTCTGGAAATTAGAAATCTTTTCCATTTTTCAAATGAATCACTAACGACTAAAGCCAATTTTTATAAGTGTCGTCATATTGTTCCACAGTTGGAAAATGTAGCAAAAAATTGATATAAATAAAATTCAATACGAATTGTTGCCAGGCCCCGCTCTAGCAAATTTGCCGCCCTGGGCAAGATGAAAAAATGCCGCCCCTTCAGGGTTGCAAAAACACAGAGTTTTAATATCACAAAATTTTTAATTTTTTGGAAAAATACTTTTTTAACTAAAAACTAATTTTTTCACATTTTTGTTGCACAAAATGCCGCCCCTGAAATTTTCCGCCCCGGGCGACCGCCCGGGTTGCCCACCCCTAAAGCGGGGGCTGATTGCTGCTTATGCAAAATCATCACAAATCCACACATTGGACTTATACAGTCTTCAACATTAAAACAATGCTTCCCTCTTATTTTTCTATCGACAAATCCTCACGTACATGTTGACAATAATGGCGTTCTTAACATATCAATACGAAAATTTAGTACTTTACAACCGAAAACGACAAATAAAACCCTCACAAAAAGTGCCCCGTTTTTTTTTTTTTTTTTTTTTTTTTGACTGAGCAGTCAAGAAACTGTTGGATGAAATGCACAAAATTTATGAACTAAATGTCATAAAGTTGGTGCACTTTAGTTCGAAGATCATTTTTAATGGTTTGCAATAAACGCTTTCGACATGTTTTATATGTAGTAATATGGTCGCTGTAAAAAGAACTTTTGTTTATTCATTTTATGAATAATTAAAATCTTAAAGTATATTTAGACATAATGCGTGTGACTATTTGCAAATATTTTGACAAATTGCATTATAACTCCCAACAAATATACATTTCAAGTCGTCAAAACTTTAATGTTGACAGATTTGTACTTTAAATACTATGACCGTTTTGTACGGGTTAATGATATTTTCTTTATGGAATTAGAGAAAAAAGTAATGAAATTTACTCTTAATTAAATCAGCTTTTATAGGATTAATTATTTGTTCACTTCTTCTAGAGCCTGAGGCGAAAATGCACCCCTTTGTATTTCTTTAGGTCCGGATTTCAACCGAAATATAATACTATTTGTAACAATACAAAGGCCTAGTAATTTGATATGATTACCGATATCACATTGTAAATGAAAAATTAAAAAGTCAATATTTGCAAAAATTGGATTTTTTTGTCGTTGATAAGTACAATAATTATTCAAACAATTTTTAAACATTAATTCCATTTGAATTTTGAAGCACACAATAATTCATCAGATTCGAGAAAACTTCGAAATAAAAATGCCATATGAGCCGTTTAATTTGAAAGTGGTCTAAATCTCATTTCAAGAACGGTTTACTTAGCAACTTTTGTATTTATAACGAGAACAAAGTCGATATTTGATTTGTTAAATTTTCCCATACTACAAAATTACCGTATTTACGTTAGAAAAAAATGGTTTTTTATTATTATTTTTATTATTCTTCTTTAATATAATTAAAAATATGGTTTCAATCCACTACCGTAGTCCTTTCCAGTAGTGCCTGAACTGGCACACCAGTTATAAGTGGTATGTGATAACTAAAATATAATATAATTATAAATACTCGACTGATCCAAAAAAAAATATGTTTTTTTTTCTTAAATATATCGAAAATATTGTTGGGAATGGCAAAAAAAAATCCTGTGAAAGTTTAAGCTCTTAATATTAATATTAAGAGGTGCCGCATCGCAAATTTCGATTTTACATTTAAATAACATGGGAACAATATTCTCTTGCACTTTGGAATTTTATAGCTCACCTTGGTGTCAATATTTCGGAATGACCAAGGTATATTCTTGTAGAAAATTGAACGATCTACAAAAAAGGTCTTGTACAAGTTTTTGATATATTTATTCCTTCAAAAGTTATTGGAGGTCAAAGTTGAACTAAAGAGAAATTTTAATATTTTTTCAATTTTTTGACGCAACCATCAATTTTATGAGAAAATTTTATGGGACATTTTTTGTAGAGCACTTTTTTTCTATAATTTATCTTTATAAAAGTTTTTGATATTTTTCACAAGTCCTAATTTATTTAATTAAAATAAAAAAAAATATGTTAAAAACATAATAATTCAGGGAATTTTCAGTTTAATGCAAATAACTTAGAACCTGTGAAAAATATCAAAAACTTTTACAGAGATAAGTTATAGGAAAAAAGTGCTCTACAAAAAAAGTCCTATAAACTTTTCTCATAAATTTGATGGTTGCGTCAAAAAATTGAAAAAATATTAAAATTTCTCTTTAGTTCAACTTTGACCTCAAATAACTTTTGAAGGAATAAATACATCAAAAACTTGTGTAAGAGACCTTTTTTGTAGATCGTTCAATTTTCTACAAGAATATACCTTGGTTATTCCGAAATATTGTCACCAACGTGAGCTATAAAATTCCAAAGTGCAAGAGAATATTGTTCCCATGTTATTTAAATGGAAAATCGAAATTTGCGATGCGGCACCTCTTAATATTAATATTAAGAGCTTAAACTTTCACAGGATTGTTTTTTTGTCATTCCCCACAATATTTTCGATATAATTAAGAAAAAAAAATCATAATTTTTTTTTGAATCAGTCTAATATATATAAAAGAAAGTCATGTTAGCTACACTATTTATAACAAAAAAGGTTTCCAACAAGTTTTTGATATATTTATTCCTTCAAAAGTTATTCGAGGTCAAAGTTGAATTAAAGAGAAATTTAAATATTTGTCAATTTTTTGATGCAACCATCAATTTTATGAGAAAATTGTATAGGATATTTTTTGTAGAGCACTTTTTTTTCTATAACTTATCTCCATAAATATTTTTGATATTTTTCACAGGTCCTAACTTATTTGCATTAAACTGAAAATGCCCTAAATTATTATATTTTTAACATAAAAATTATGTTTTTTATTTTAATTAAATAACTTAGGACCTGTGAAAAATATCAAAAACTTTTATGGAGATAAGTTATAGGAAAAAAAATCCTCTAAAAAAAATGTCCAATAAAATTTTCTCATAAAATTGATGGTTGCGTCAAAAAATTGAAAAAATATTAAAATTTCTCTTTAGTTCAACTTTGACCTCGAATAAACATTTGAAGGAATAAATATATCAAAAACTTGTACGAGACCTTTTTTGTAGATCGTTCAATTTTCTACAAGAATATACCTTGGTAATTCCGAAATATTGTCACCAACGTGAGCTATAAAATTCCAAAGTGCAAGACAATATTGTTCCCATGATATTTAAATGGAAAATCGAAATTTGCGATGCGGCACGTCTTAATATTAATATTAAGAGCTTAAACTTTCACAGGATTTTTTTTGTCATTCCCAACCATATTTTCGATATAGTTAAGAAAAAAAAACATATTTTTTTTTAATCAGTCTAATAAACACAATTACCTTTTAATATCGAAATACTTAATAAGCAAACGTATGTGTTGCACCCTTGCAAAGGCAAGGACAAATAATATAAAGTTGTAGTGGAATACAAATATAATAATTATTGTCTCAAATTTGAACAATCATGTCATTAGTTTCAACTGTCACTATGTCCAATTTTATTTAAACTGCCGTTTAATAGTTAATGCAGTTCATGACCAGAAATGGTTTGAAACCCTTGATTTAGTACGTTAGTAATTGAATAATCTATAAAGTAAATTACCGAACAAAATAATTCAATTTTACAGAATTTATAAAACCAAAATGAATTGTTTTATGGCTTTTAAAAATTCGTTTGAATCGAATCATAAAATCCTACTGCAAATCTCCGAGAATAATACTAATCATTGCCAATATACCTAAGTATACGTTACGCGCCAATTTCGAATTTGTTTTACATTTAAGCAAAAAAATAAAGGGGCGTTCTTCCCTTTGTGCAACTAATAGGGTCTGATGCATAAAATACTTGTGAACATTTAGTGATAATTAACCTGAAGGCAACACAAACCCTGCATTGTTTACGGCAATGTATCGTCTCACATTACATAATAATAAAATAAGTATATAATAGATTTACATTGTTGGAATTACATTCATTAGGTAATTACCAGTAAGTCGGATTATGTGATTTGTAACTTATACGTTTTTATTATCAACCTATACACTGATTCATACGTATTTTCTTTGGCCTATTAAAAGTAGGAAAAAAATAAAATAACTTAGCCATTTCTTTGGAATTCAAAAATTAAATTAAGTATCAAATATTTTAACTAATTCCTATTTTTTTCTAGTAATAATTAGTTTTTTTTTAGATTTCACATAGTACACCTATTGATGCATTGGATTATATGGAAAAATTGCTTGCTTGCGGAATAAATTTTCATCCTGTACTACCCTAAGTCTGCACTTAGGTTGAAGATATTTGATGGGGGATTATTGCCAGCAGCAATTAAACATTGTTAAATTGTACGTGGAGGTTAAATACTGATATGGATCTCGAATTACCGTGGCTTTGGGGTATTGAAGATCTACTGGAAATTTAATCCAAATACCGATATTCGATACATGGAAGTGTCTAGAAGTTCAATGATTTTGACTGGGGTGCGTTTGGGAGCGCTTAATTAAGAGGTTGATAAATAAGGCAAATAATAAAATTAATTGTAACAAAAATAAGCTGTTAAAAGCTCCAGAAGATCAGGTTTAATTGAAAGTTAAAAAAAAAAAACTTAATCAATGCATTGAATATCTATTGCAAAAATTAAAGTCCCGTATTGGGATATCCTAGTGATGTCCTAAGAATAGCTTAGCTGAGTCTAAAATTTGAATATTTCATAAATAAAATTAGAAATGCCACGAATAGTAATTTGACCGAATATTCGGCGACACTTAGTACCGTTAGCGAGTAAAGTTTAAAGTTTGACCAACTTTATAATTTAACTTTATAATTTGTGAGGAAAAGCGAAATCATTTGCTATCAACAAACGCTGAAAAATTTGTTTTCATTCATCATAACTTACCACTGATAGATTTTAAGTATTAATATGCTATGGTAAAATAAATTTATAAGTTAAAAGCTATTGGTGAAATAAAAGCCTTTCTGAGTAATTTTATGCCTTTTTTCCTAATTTACTGTTCGGTGTGAATAGGCGAACACCGAATAGTTTTCCAATATTAGTTTCATTTCTAATTTTTACCCATCACAACGTATCACAGATTGATTTTTATTTGGTAATAAGTGTAGAAATTTATGATTAAAATAAATATTAAGAGGATCGGAAAGTAATGTTATTGACATTCAATTGCCATTTATCGGTTTATAAGTAATTTCAAAGTCGTACCTAAAGACATTTTCTGGTTAGCGTGACTAGTTAACTCACAAAAGAATAAAAATATTTATTATTTTAAGCTCTATACTGAAATGGTTAAATAAATTCCCAAAAGAATACAAATTCGGTAGTATTTTATTTTTCTTATTCTTTTACGAAAAATATAATCATACTACATCATACATATAAAAAATATCGCCAAGTTCAATAAATTCGGTCTTAATTATGACTAAAAAAAGTCGTAAGTTATCAAAATTCTCGAATCAAAATAACCCCATCTCCCTTTTTCGATTCCCTAATGAACCTTTTTCCAAAAACTATTACACTATTGCACTGTATAACACAACCGCGAAATTGAAATTTGTACAATTGCACGAAACCCAGTTCTTCCATAATCATGTATAACCATTATATATTTATAAACTTATTATTACAATATCTGAGTTTGAACTATATAATTAAACCATATTGGATAGTCCAGTGTTCACCATACACGATTTGCCGTATGCCTTTTGCTTTGGAAGAGGATTTTAAATTTCTTTTATCATTATGATGATATGATTATTTATTATTTATCATTATGATCATTTCTGGCTGGAATTGCGAACTTTTTTCGTGATCCCTTTCACGTACTTGCAAATAAAAGATATTGCCCCCCCCCCCCAAGAACAAAAATCCTGAATCCACCCTTGTCCGTTAGAGTATGAATTTTCAAAAAAAAATCTTATCACATGCATACTTCCTATAAGGAATACACCGAATATTAAAATTTCATCAGTCAGAGGAGTATATAAATACACAATTTTATATATGCAGGGTTTTAAAAATGTTTTTATTTTAAGCTTTATTACTATTATTATTATTATTAGTAGTATTATTATTACATTTTTTTCCTTAATATTTCCTTACTGAGCAACCATAAGGATCTATTTACAACAACTTTGTAAAAAAAAAAGTTTACTGTCAGATTATTATCTATAAAAACATTTATATTTCAAAAGGGCAATTTTTTGTACTTTAAATTAAATTACTGTGCTTTTTATTAGTTCAACTAAAAATATTAAAACAGATCATTTTTTAACTTTTTAATGATATATAACTCGCCTATCTAAAGTAATTTTTTTTTCATCCCTCAGTTTTTACGTAGGGGGTACATTCCCTTATTATTTTTAAGGAATGATAAATAGCCTAACGTGTGTGGGTAATTGTGTTGTATCTTAGTATAAAGTTTCATTAAATTCGGTTGTTTCGTTCTTTAATTAAATCAAATCTTTCTTCTTTATAATAATAGATAGAAAATGACATTGCTTTCCGATTCCGATTTTTCATGATTTGGTACAAGTACTTATTCTACAAGGCACTCTCTGGTAACATCTCACTCTCTACTTCGTTTTTTCAAAAATTCGCGAACTTTTTCCATTCGCAAATTTGTTAATAATTCAGTTTTGATTAATAATTGATCTTTTGTCGCTACATATTAATCACGGCTGATTTATTCGCGAATTTAGTTAAAAACAAAATAGAAAATGAGACATTGAGTTAGTGGTATGTACAAAAGCTACTTGTACCCATGCTTTTATAAAATATTGTCTTATTTCTTCCCAATTATGCTTTATATATTTAGACTTTGTACATATGATCAATATTCAATTCATGAATACGTTAATTTTAATCTATTTTGGTTAATTTTTGTTAAAAAAGAGTACTGGTATACTTTCTTTTACCCTCGAAAGTTTGTGAGCAACTATTTGAATATTTGTACTAACATTTATTAAATTTTATTATTTAGTACATCAACTATAACTTAAAATATTTATAAACTCGTGTTTAAACTCAAAAAAACGATGAAATCTAAAAATAAAAAAAGGTTTCATTAAAATTTTCTCCAATTGCTAGCATTACATAAATGGCTTGGCAATTTTTCACTGGTTGATTTCGCTTCGCCATAAAAATTCATCAATAATAAAGAAAAAAAATTATCAGACGAGAACTTCTATGGAAATGTTTGCAAAAATTTAGAGGTAATCGCAAAAATTAAAAAATATGAAGTAATTGTATCAATTTCAGTATACCAGTATTGTGTATTATTTTACTTTGGCTTTTTATTTTATTTTTGGGTACAAAATCATGAATTATATCCATTCCTTTTAATATTTCCAGTTAATTTTTATTTCCACGCTGAATGTTTATTTCTGAATATTTCAAATATGGCGGTAGATGTGAACACGTGATGAAAATAACGATATTTCGCAAAAGAGTGTATAAGGGGCAAAAACATACCAACTTGAAAAAAATTTCTCCCATGCATTCCTACCAACCCATTTCTAGTACTTGTATATTCTATTTTGACCAAAATATTTATTCATTATATGAAAATTGTCTTTCATTTTCGCAAAAAAAAAAAAACGAAAAAAACGAATTATTTTTCGACCAACCTAATAGAAGAAAAAAGCGGTGGTATCAGCTGATATGTTGTAGAAAGCACAAAAAAGAAAAGTTTTGGAAAAGTTTTCGAACATTTGTTTTTTTTGTTTTTTTTGTTGGAAACATACCTACTCTTATAAATGTTGATAATCGAACATTTTATATTAAACAATTACGATTTAGCTTATATATGTTTTGTACACATTATACTTATTTTAAGAGTTTTCAAGTAAATAAAAGCATTTGTTTTTTTGCTAAATTAAATATGAACGACACAATTGTTGATTTTCGTTTTGATAAACATAAAAAACTTATACAATAATTCCGTCTTTTACCTCATTGAGTCCATTTTCTAAGCGACAAAAAATCTTTGGTTCATACTTTGTTAATGAACCATCACGATCATTGTTTATACTTTCTCAACAACGACTTATTCCTTCGTACATTAAAACGTACATATACGAAAATCAATATTGGCCAACGTAAATATTTTGGCATAATATAACAAAGGGAAAACAATATTTATACTTTTCGACTTTTTGTTTTATTTCGAGAGAATTATGCCTTTCACTTTGCAAATATAAACTCAGAAAATTCGAGTTAGTTCGAAGCGTTTTTGTTAATTCGTAAAATGAAGAGACAAAATCAATTTTCAAACGGCAAATTGGATTTTGTAATCGGATTTTTCATTTGCTTGTTGTAGGTATATATATATATGCCATATATAAAGTCAGGTAAGTATTTGAAAAGATTCCGATTCTCAATTGGCGGTGAGAATTTGACGGCATTGATTTTCGCCGCGGTGGAGATCAAAGGTATGGAAGTGAAAATCAAAGGTACAATTCACACGATTGTATTTTTATTCTGGTGATTATTCAATGGCCATAATAGCAATGCATGTTTAAATTGCATTATAGTGCAGTGCCCATATAATGCAATGTAGGTACTCATATTGTGATCATCTTATGGCCGATCGGAAATAGCCATCGACTTCACGGCTTCAATGCCGTCATGTTACGTTACGCTAATCTTCAAATCATTTGACTTTAAAGCTCTCCGAGCTCCCGCACTTATCGCGTATATAGGGGAGACCGGGTACAAAAGTAACAATTTGTACTTTTACCAAGATTAATACCAAACAAAAAAAATCCCTGAAAGTTTGAGCCCTTAATATTAATTTTAAGTCCTCGACCAAGACGTGTAAAGATTTCCCATTGAAAATACACAGAAACTCTGATTTGTTATTTTTAAATTTCTATATCTCAGCGGCATTTCATGGGATCGCTTTTACCGACGATGGTTTTTTCTCAAAATTAAACGCTCTACAAAAGTGCCCATTGCGACAAAGTCGTAACTCACACCGGTGAGGTAGTACGGGCCACTGAACCTGATTTTTCCATAAAATTCGCGTTTTTTTTGCATTTATCTCGTAAATAACAAGAGCTACGGAAAAATTATAGAATAAAAAACTTTCCAATTGGGTTTGTGAATTTTTTTTTTTTTTGTGATAAATGGAAAGATCATATATAAGTTTTATAGCAAAACTATTTTTTATTTTTTTATTTTCGCAATAATTTAAAAGTTATTTCAAAATAAAAATTAATTTTTGAATCTAGTACCGAAGACACGCCGACAGCTCCCGAGCAAACCCGGGCGCGTATGACGTCATAATGTTAGTTATCACTCATTGTAGTTGATACAGAAATAATAAGTACAGAGTTTTGATTGATTTAATTCTGTTGTGATATTTAAATATTGAAATTTATATTGAGCATGTCGAACCTTAAAAGTTACTGTTCTTGTTTTGTACCATTATGAACGAATACTACAAAAACAACTCCTAACGAAATGTTTTTAAATGTTCCCCAAGATGGCAAACGTCGAAATAAATGGTTTCAAGCAGTGCAGGAATATTATCAGACTTTGCCTTTATAAATCATTTATCACACATAGCTAATTGGAATCAACTAACGACTCGTTTTTTAGCAATAAATATTCAATATTATTGTCTAGTCACGTGTAATAGCTGTAAACGCTGTATTGTTATTAAATAGCTATAACATTATTACGTCACAACTATGGTGACCATTCATGGCGCGTTTATAGTCACGTGATTTTTTTTTAAATTTTATCAATTTTTAATCGTTTATAATTAATTGAAAAAAAAAATTTTTAAGTTTTTTGTATTAAATATCAATATTATTAATAATAAAGTTTTAAAATACATGAAAAAAATCAATAATTTTTTTTTTTTCAAATTCCCAATTAAACTCCGGTTAGTAAATAAAAGAGTTTTTCTTTTTTTAAATTCCGGGTTCCCGGAATATTTTTTAAGATTTTTTTTTTGCATTTCTTACATTATTTAATACTTATAATGAGTAGGCATAACGACATTTTCATGGTAATATATCATTAACAACGTAGCAATTTTTAAGGCACTCTGTCGCGTATTAGGGTCACCGAGGTCAAGGGAGGTGACTGATAAAAAGCCCCGGGAATAAACAAGGCAGGGACAGTGACGTAATTAAAATAAATCAACGCATTATCTGTTGATTTCAGTTGGCTACGTCATCATCGCGTTGTTTCATTTCTTATCAATATCTTGTTGATTTGAGCTCCCGTCTTATATCATATTTTGCACCCAATGATCTTGTTTTTTTTTTTCTATCATAACGCCTCCCCCATCACTTTCACTATAGTAGCATTTATGTACTATAAAAGGGGATTTCAATGGGTTTTTGTAGAATGTTCTAGAACTGGATATTGAAAGTTCTAGCATCCCAAAAGAATTTAGAATTTATATGATATCATGTATCTTCAAAGTCGTTATTCTAGTATAGTTTTTTAGTCATCATGGTCACCTGATTATTTATGATGTGTAGTGTATAAGTTCATGGGTTTTAACTTGAGTTAATGATTAATTTAATTTAACCAGTTGAAATTTTGTACAACCTATACAAAACCAATTTGATTTTGATTTCTTCATTGAATAAATCAGAGTTTTGTCGACCAGTTTTAATAATATTCGTAGTACACCTTGCGTGTGAAATCTCTGGCGTATTTTTGTAGTTTCCAATCAAGAAAGTTTATTAGCCGTGGATCGACCGTAGGTATATACCTATTCGGTATTAAATCCGCACCGTTACCGGGTTTCGTTCCTCAGTTTTCAATTTGTCGCATAATGTGTTTGCTAAATCGAATTTCGAAAATCTTTCGTATCCATTCATCGGCCAACCAAGGGACTCCAAAAAATCACCAACTCATTTCTGTGATTTACGATTGCCGGCTCAAATTTCATTCGTAAACAATTGAGTTTTTAAGTTTTCGATCAAGTTTTCGGTACGTCCAAGCGTTAGAGGTGATGTTTTCAGTGGGCTAGGATTTTAATAGAAACATTTGAACGTTTATTGTTTGGTGTTTGATACATAAATTTTGTTTTAATGACGTCTTTAACATGTTTAGTAAAAACAAAAGACATTCAGTTGTTTTTTTTTTTTTATACTTCAGCCAATTATAAACTGATTTCCGTTGGAAACAAATTATGGTTTAAAAATAGATCCTCCTGTTATTACGGGATAAATTGAGTTTCACCTGCATAATCGATTATGTCTTTGGTTTTTCAGATGGAACTATGGTTTCATCAAGTAGGCTAAGTTCGTATTACATCAATTGATCTAGTCATGGTATTATAATTGGTCCATTTTTCCTCGCTAACTTGGACTTTAAATTTTAAAATTAGGAACGATGTTAATGGAATTTTTCACGTAGAAAATAGTTTCGCTACAAAAATGCTACCGGTAATATTGTTAGAGCTATGAATTTGTGCTATATAATGCTCGTCCAATGTGGTATATCGTAGGGGAGACTGGGTACAAAAGTAATGGCGGGTCGAAAGTAACAAATGCTTTGTAGGCTTATCCAATGGGCGAACTCCGCTGTGCTGCCATAAGGTGATAGCCTAGAGCACCCTCCTCAATTGATGCAGTGGTGTAGCTAGGTAACCAAGGGCCTTGGGGCAAATTAGAAAATAGGGCCCCACTGCTATGTTAACTGATTAGGTTTTATCAAAAAAAATATGAAATATACAAATATTTAAAAAGGCTAAGCTACTTTATGCCCTGCAGGGCAGATAATAAAAATCTTAAACAGTACCAACATAAATTACAATTAATACTTGGTGTAGGTTTGGCTAATAAAACGAAATAGAGAAAATTCAAGGGCTTATTATGTGAAGGTCGGGCCTACCAACGGACTAAATAACAATTATATTTACAATTTTTTCCTAGCTTTAGTTTTCGCAAAAGTATCAATGACTTCGTTTAAATCCAGGCTTGATGTATTGGGTTGTTCGGAAAGTAACTTCGTTTTTTCTCGACAAAAGATTTACTTGTATTTTTTTGCACTCATTTTATAATTAAGTCATATAATCATTGTATGTTTTGAGAGCTAATATAGCAAGGCTTGTATGCGAAAAAGCTCAAGTGATTCTATGCAATAGTTTTTGATGCGTGTCCTTTTAAGCATGGAGAGCAAAAACCACAATTTTCCTCATATATTACTTTTTCACTAAAGAAAAGGTAAAATTCTGTTCAATCAAGAAAATATTAACCGATGTATATCCAGAAGATGTATTGGCAGCACGCCAGTGCTAAAACTAGTTTGTAAAATTTTGATCCTCGGCAATTTTAATGTCGAAGATGCACCACGGTCTGGAAGACCGGTTGAAGCTGATCAAGTCACTATGAAATCATAAGTTGATGCAAGCCAGTAAACAACAGCACATGAGATCGGTAAAAGGTAAAATTTACCAAATTTAATTGTTAATGACCCACTTGAAAGGTCTAGGATTAACCTCGAACCTCGATATATGGGTTCCCTATGTTTTTATGGGGAGAAATTTGAGCTCATACAAGTTTTGTGTCCTCCCAAAAGCTTTTACAACTTGAATGGAATAAAATGTCATACCCATCATATTCTACAGATCTGGCACCTTCGGTTTATTATTGGTTTTGACCACTGCAAAATCTTTTAGAAGGTAAAACCTTTACTTCAAATGAGGACATCAAAAATCTCCCAAGAACAGTTTTTGGCTAAAAAAAGAGCAAAATTTTTTCAGTGAAAAATCATACTACAGTCAGAAAAATGGCAAAAGGTAATGAACCAGAATGGTCAATATATAATTTAATAAAATATTTATTCACTATACGAAAATTGCCTTTCATTATCTCAAAAAAAAAAAAACGAAATTACTTTCCGAACAACCTAATAGTTTTGATTTCAATTGCTATTAGCGATAAATATCGGAGTCGAGTTTGGCCCATATTATTTCTCAGATAATTTTTTATTATTTTTAATTTGCTAAATGATCTTTCAGTCGCTGCAGAAGTGACAGAAATTGTAAAGAATAATAACATTGCTGTAAATATTTCCGTTAGGTCGCATTCTAGCACTCCATATTTGCTCATTATTTCCTTACATAATTGGTGAACTTCCAACTGAATTTCCAAAAGTTCAGTTCGATCGAGATTTCTGGTAAGGATTCGAGGGCCCCCTGAGCTTGAGGGCCCCGGGGCACTGCCCCGCCTAGCCCCTAGGTAGCTACGCCACTGGGTTGATGTTGAACCGTTATTAGGTATAAGCAGGGCTGGTGGATAACCTTTTTAAAAATATATTTTCTCCTATATATAATAATCCTATATAGTCTCTCCTATATATAATTTTTCATTTAGCTATTACTCTAGTATAATACTATGGTGATTAAATCTTTTATGCTTTCTATAATACATTGTATATATTAGCGGGCGATATACGGGCGTTTTAATTCATAATTCCCGTGGCCCTTGGTACATAAATAACTCTAAGGCCCTCGAATCGATCTTAGTAAAAACTGCTAACTTTTTCAATTATTTTCCTTTTTTTTAAATTATTGTGAATTGTATATCAATTAGAGTGGTCCAAAAAAAAAAGGAAAGTTTTTTGCTTACCACCTTTAACGCTTTTCTAAGGCATAAAAAACATTCCTTCCAAAGCGCAGGTTGATACCTTGATTCTCCACGAAGCTCAATGAATGTCTATTTTCCCATTTAAGTAACATGTAAAAAAATTTTTTTACGTTTTTATTAGGTATAACTACGAAAATTTTTTTTTTGAATTTTTCATCAACTGTTCTTGTAGGAAACTTAATTCTCTACAAAAAAGTATTGAAGTAGTTTTTTCGTAATTCTAACGGATAAAAAGTTATTAAGCTTTAAAAGTCGCTACTGAGCAAATTTCAAAGTAGATAGTTTCAAAGTAATTTTTTGAAGGAATGGACAATATTAGAAGATAATTTAATAAATTTTCATGAATTTGAAATAATTGTTAACTTTTTGAAAACTTTTTTGGTGATTGCATGTATTTATTTCAAAATTTATCAAATTCTAGACTATTTATAATATAATTAACAAATGTTTTTTGGCGAAGTACGAACTGTGAATTATGAATGATTGTTTTTTATTACAATTTGGATAACTTTTTCCCCATTAGAATTACGAAAAAATTATTAGAGTATTTTTTTGAAGATAATTCAATTTCTTACAAGAATAATTGATTCAAATTAAAAAAAAAATCTTAGTTTTACCGGATAAAAACGTAAAAAAAAAATTTTACATGTTATGTAAATGGGAAAATAGAAATTTATTGAGCTTCATGAAGAATTGAGATATCAAGCTGCGCTTTTGACGGATTTTTTTTCACCTAAGCTTTTGAGACAATAGGACTAGAAAAAAAAAATTTTTTTTGGACCACTCTACTGTACTTACATCAGATTTCATTTTAGTATATTTTAGATCATATTTAATATCAACGTATTGATTTAAAACTTGACTAAAAGTTGAGAATTATTTCAAATCCATGAAAATATATTAAATTATCTTCTAATATTGTCCATTCCTTCAAAAAATTACTTTGAAACTATCTTCTTTCAAATTTGCTCAGTAGCGAGTTTTAAAGCTTAATAACTTTTTATCCGTTAGAATTACAAAAAATCTACCTCAATACTTTTTTGTAGAGAATTGAATTTCCTACAAGAACAGCTAATGAAAAATTCAAAAAAAAAATTTTTCGTAGTTTTACCTAATAAAAACGTAAAAAAATATTTTTACATGTTATTTAAATGAGAAAAATAGAAATTTATTGAGCTTCATGAAGAATTGAGATATGAAGGTGCGCTTTTGACAGATTTTTTTTTATACCTAAGAAGCTTTTGAGACAATAACAGTTGAAAAAAATATTTTTTTTTGGGCGACTAAATCAATACTAATATCAATACGATTTTCTTTAGCTCTCCTATATCTACTTATACTTATAAAAAAAAAAAACGCAAAGATGAAAGTTTCAATTTTATTTTCCGATTAAGCGTCCAAAATAAATATTGCTACAATAAAACAGTTATTTACTAAACATCCAACCGCAAAAAAGCTCTTAAACTCATGATTTATAATCATAATATTGACTTAAAACGAGTGATAGTAATGACCCCATTTTTCATTCAAAAAAAAAAGAAGAAAAAAAATGATATTTAAAAAGAATACAACAAAACTCTCTAATATAATTATTAGAGATATTACATGTATAGTTAAATATCGTTTTTTTTTTTTTTATTATAAATTATAATTAAAGTGATTTTTTTCTTGGGTGACGCCAATTTAATATTAATGTCCGCGTGTGTCTATTTGTGACTTATTTACATGTTTATTAAGAGATTGTAACACATCATTAGGATATGTTATCATAACAACCGGTTTTTACTCTTGTGTTTATAATAAACAACTGATAAATATGTTGGAAACATTAAACAAAAATATTGCAGCATCCATTTTTATTATATGTACCACTTATTGTCGGATTTGTAAGTTATTGGCGTAGAAATGGTATATGGGATTTTGGTTTATATTGAATGATTATTGCGCTCTGTATCAAGCAGTCGTGGCCGAGCGGTTAAGGCGTCTGACTAGAAATCAGATTCCCTCTGGGAGCGTAGGTTCGAATCCTACCGACTGCGAATATTTTTTTTTTTTTTTTTGGAAAAAAATTAAATTAATTCTTCCTCTTTTATTAAACTATTTGTAATATATAATTATTTTAATATTTTTTTTATATTAAAAACATTGTGTTTGATTATTTTAATACAATTCATAACTTAATAATGTTTCCACAAAAATTGGCAATTCTTAGGTCAGGGTGTTTACAATCATGGCTCAAAAGTCCGAACCAAAAAGCGAGACAAAACTATATGAGTTTCTATACATAGAGAAAGAAGCATGATTTTAATTAAATCTTTGCCAATAATAAGCCTAACGGGTAAGTGTCATAAAGTATTTTTTTTATATCAAACATCTCGATCTCAGTACATTGAAACATTAAAATTTCAAAAACTATATCGGTTAGAGTGATTTTTTTTTGATTTTTTTTTTGGTCCCATCGTGAAAATTTGTTGGAAATACCAAATGAAAAAATAAAGGTCTATCCATTTAATATTAGACTAATAAATAGTTTGAAGCTGGAATAACAGAACTATTTAATTGAAGTTTTGGAACTTTATATATAATAACCAAGATATTGATATTATCGCCAAAACCAGGGGTGGAAATTGACTACTTTAAAGATTGACCATTATTCGGTTGATCACAAATACAATTATATATTCCCATATAAGATTTAGAAATACTGTAGAGCTTTATCAATGCATCCTCAGAGCTTTACCATATACATCTCAAATACAGGAAAGTGGACTCCTAAATCTAGGATGGGAATATGTAATTGTATATGATACGCGGAGAAATGGTCAATCTTCAAGTGATCAATTTCCATCCATGGTTTTGGCTATAATATAATATTAGGATGATTTTTATTTTACTTTTTTTTTTTTGGTCTCATCGTAAAATTTTGTTGGAAATACCAAAAAAAAAATTTCTCTGAAAGTTTGAGCCCTTAATATTAATTTTAAGTCCTCGACCAAGACGTGTAAAGATTTCCCATTGAAAATACACGGAAACTCTGATTTTTTATTTTTAAATTTCTATATCTCAGCGGCATTTCATGGGATCGCTTTTACCGAAGATGGTTTTTTCTCAGAATCAAACGCTCTACAAAAGTGCCCATTGCGACTAAGTCGTAACTCACACCGGTGGGGTAGTACGGGCCACTGAACCTGATTTTTCCATAAAATTCGCGTTTTTTTGCATTTATCTCGTAAGTAACAATAGCTACGGAAAAATTATAAATGAAAAACTTGTAGAAAATTTGATTTCCTACAAAAAAAGGTCGTGTAGACTAAATTGCGAAGATCAATATTAAACGAGATATTAAGCCTTGATTTAATTTTTCTGTGAAATTTTTGCCGATCAATGATTTAAAGTTTAAATCAATGATTGGCAAAAATAGGCTTAATATCTCGTTTAATATTGATCTTAGCGATTTGGTCTAAAGGACCTTTTTTGTAGGAAATCAAATTCTCTTCAAGTTTTTTATTTATAATTTCTCCGTAGCTCCTGTTATTTACGACATAAATGAAAAAAAACCCTAATTTTATGGAAAAATCAGGTTCAGTGGCCCGTACTACCTCACCGGTGTGAGTTACGACTTTATCGCAATGGGCACTTTTGTAGAGCGTTTAATTCTGAGAAAAAACCATCTTCGGTAAAAGCGATCCTATGAAATGCCGCTGAGATACAGAAATTTAAAAATTAAAAATCAGATTTTCCATGTATTTTCAATGGGAAATCTTTACACATCGTGGTCGAGGACTTAAAATTAATATTAAGGGCTCAAACTTTCAGGGATTTTTTTTTTGGTATTTCCAACACAATTTCACGATGGGACCAAAAAAAGTAAAAAAAAAAAAAAATCACCCTAATATCGGTAGTATAATTTCGATGAATTTTTCGACGAAATTTAAAATGAATTACAAATTGTATATCTTCATTGGAAAGGGTCTAGCAGGATCCACATGGCCAGGAGTTGGCCTCCAAATAGGAACCTATGACGAAATTTATGTTAAAATATCGGCTTGATGTAGTAACACATTTTATATACTTTTCGCGACCAAATTCCACGTTGACCTTGAGATATGGGCAAAAATGTCCCCCCGGATGGATATTTTTCAAAGTTATATATCTCAAAAACTAATTAAGCTAGAGAAGTGAAACCAACGCGAGGCTTTAGACTATTTTACAGAGTATATCATATATTTTTTTGAAATTTTTTGAAAAAAAAAAATATACAAAAAAATGATATACTCTGTAATATAAGCTACAGCCTCGCGTTGGTTTCACTTCTCTAGCTTCATTAGTTTTTGAGTTATATAACTTTGAAAAATAGTCATGCGGGGGGACATTTTGCCCATATGTCAAGGTCAAAAAGGAATTTGGTCGCGAAAAGTATATAAAATGTGTTTGTATATCAAGTCGATAGTTTAACATAAGTTTCGACATAGGTTCCTATTTGGGGGCCAACTCGCCATGTGGATCCTGCTAGACCCTTTTGTACTTATCAAATCAATCAAGTTATCCATGCCAAATGGAGCCGTAACGAAATTCCAAAAATCTGAAACATACTTTTTGAGTCTACATTGCTTCCCTCATTTGGCATGGATAACTTGATTTTTAATGTGTAACTATTTCATATTACTCTAACCAATAATTTTTTTGCACTTGGAGAGTCAAGTTATCCATGCCAAATGGGGGAAGCAATGTAGTTTCCAAAGTGTGTTTCGGATTTTTGGAACTTTGTACTTTTTGCAATACGAATTTGTTAATACGTTAATAAGCTACGATTAATCATAGCTTGCTATCCTAATATCTTTAGGTACTTCATTTGGAATTCATTTATAATTACGATTTCCAATGAATGACTTTGGTATGGATTTGTAAATCTATACACTAGGGTGTTTTTTTTCTGAGACTATTATTTTTTTTTTGCTCCTATGCCGAAATTTTGTTGGAAATACTTCAAAAAAAATCCCTGAAAGTTTGAGCTCTTAATATTAGTATTAAGTACTCGCTCACAGCGTGTGAATATTTTCCATTTAAAATACACGTAAACTTTGATTTTTTTTTTTTAATTTTTTATAGCTCAGCGACATTTTATGGTATCGCCTCGCTCAAAGTTGGGATTTTTTTACAATTGTATGCTCTACAAAAGTGCCTATTTTTAATAAGGAATAAAAAATCAATATTTTCTTAAATTTTACTCAATAACCCCTAAAATTTTATAGTAAGAGAAATTCAAAGCTCAATATCTCGAGAAATATCGATCTTAGCAATTTGGTTTTCGAAACTTTTTTGTAGGAAATTAAATTTCCTATAAATTTGACATTTACATTTTTTCTGTAGGTCTTGTAATTCATGACTAATTGAGAGAAAAACGAGAAATCTATGAAAAATCAAGGCTTAGTGACCCGTACTACCTCGCCCGTGTAAATTACGATTTTGCCGCAATAGGCACTTTTGTAGAGCATACAATTGTAAAAAAATCCCAACTTTGAGCGAGGCGATACCATAAAATGTCGCTGAGCTATAAAAATTTAAAAAAAAAATCAAAGTTTACGTGTATTTTAAATGGAAAATATTCACACGCTGTGAGCGAGTACTTAATATTAATATTAAGAGCTCAAACTTTTAGGGAGTTTTGTTTGAAGTATTTCCAACAAAATTTCGGCATGGGAGCAAAAAAAAAATAATAGTCCCAGAAAAAAAAACACCCTACTATACACAATGTTCAAATAATTGACATATTTGAGACAAATATAAATGTATGTCATTCCCCTGGCATAAAAATTTATTTTGTCTAATGCAATTTTTCAAGATAGTTATAACGACAATGAAAGAATAAACGGTCGGTCATCACCACGGATGCCCCCGTCCTCCCTAGACAAAAGTAAACACCAAGTAAATCTCGAATGGTGCAAAAAGAAACAATCCTTCTTCAAATGCGGAAAACTTTTTGCTACTATTTTTGAAAATTCAGCAAGACAATAATATACTCGTATACGAATATATGTATAGCCATCGTGGACTTATGTTATTTTTATTCGCATTTCATAAACAAAGTCGAGTACAATTGAAAACATTATCGTACCAATACCAGTACACAGTGGTACACAAAAGACTGCACAAAAAAAAAAAAATATTTCAAACGTGAAACCACGACTCGGCAAAAAATCGTTAGTTGCACAAAATGTTTATTAAGCTTCTTTTAATCTAAATATTATGGCGTAATTCTATCCACCGCATGCGCCAATCTCTTCATATTATAACGACAATATTATTATTTACTGTTAAACTTTTCCTACTGTTACCATATACAGTCGTATACTATCTCCGATTAATTTCTTGAGAATTTGATTACTAAGATTCTACAATATTTTCGGTCTCAATTTTCTTATTAAAGAAAAAAAAACTCGCTACGTAACTGTCCCGAAGTAATTTCCAAAGCATTAGCCTAATGGGAACCTTCGGTGCGCCCCTGGACAAAAAAAAAATGGTGTTGAAATCTCATATCTTTATAGAGTATACGAAAAACCGTATAGAGTAGCCATTTTTTCAGTGGAAACCCATTTAACACGTTTGTGCCATTATCAGCGCCGATAACATAGTGTAAGTCAATGTATAAAACAAAACATTATCGTTAATTGTTGAAAATAATTTTCATAACAATAATAATAATAATTCAATGTAATGATTAGAAAAATAAATACACCCACAAGTAATAAGCATACATGTAAATACTGATTTGATAATTTCTATGTTGTGTATTAAATAATCAGTTATTACTTCGTTTTATTTTTGTTCCTTTCAAATTAAGAAAACCATTAATTGGCGTACGCTAATTTGTATTTATTCTTTTATTAGTTTTGATAAAAGTCTCCTTAATTGTTTTACCTGGATTTCTTGGATTAAGTAGTACAAACTTTCTATAGGTAATAATTCAGAGTTTCAAATTATAGTAACAGTCGATATTTGCAGCAACAATTCATTGATAAGTATCAATTTATTGATTGCAACAGTATTTTCCGGTATTCCTGTGATTCTCCAGTAGAAACTTTACAGTGGGATATTGTTCTCATTTCATATGAACAATAATTATTCAGAATTCTGTGTACTACGAGATATTAACTAAACTATTTTAGGTTCATAATAATTCCAGTTGTAATAAATTATAACAGTGCCGATAATTTTTTTTATTCTTATTTTAATGAAAATTGAACACTAGTTGCTTTTTTTTCTTTTAGGATCAATTATTTTGATCTTGAAAGTAATCATCTTAAGAGTAAATATAGAAAAACCAAAAAAAATATTTTTTTTTTGTTTCCTTAGACTTACAATTATGAAAATAATATATGTTTTGCTCCTATATGTGGCCTACTTTTATTGAAATTTTGTGAAAAAAAAAGTTGGTGAAACACTTCGAAAAAAAATAAAACCCAGGTATACTATAAGGCGTAAATCACATTTTATTTTTTTTCAAAGTATTGCACCAACTATTTTTTCACGCAATTTTTATGAGTTATAGTGCTCATGTAGAAGCATAAAATATATTTTTTTCGTGATTGTCATTTTCAGAGAACACATAAAAAAAATTATTTCATTTGTTTTTTCGGTTTTTTTTTTGTATAATTTTTTTTTTCAAAAAATTTCAAAAAAATATATGATATACTCTGTAAAATAATCTAAAGCCTCGCGTTGGTTTCACTTCTCTAGCTCAATTAGTTTTTGAGATATATAACTTTGAAAAATAGCCATGCGGGGGGACATTTTTGCCCATATCTCCAGGTCAAAGAGGAATTTGGTCGCGAAAAGTATATAAAATGTGTTTGTACATCAAGCCGATATTTTAACATAAGTTTCAACATAGGTTCCTATTTGGGGGCCAACTCGCCATGTGGATCCTGCTAGACCCTTTGAAGGAATTAGCTTTAGAACTAAATTATTTGAAATATTTTATTTAAAATGTTTCAATACATAAAAAGGATGCTATTTAATTTGTATTATTCCACCATTAATGACCCAGCTGGGCCTTCAAAGAAGTAAATAGACAACTCTCGATGGATTATAAAAAAAGATAAGATATACCTCTGTCTCATGATATATTAGCGTTCAATCAATATTACATTTTGAAGTGGTCCCGAATAGGCATTTTATGTAATAAAAAACTAATTAGAATTCGTTTAAAGTTATCAAAGGCATTTTAAATGTAATGATTTCAAAATGCCTTCTTTTAACATAGTGTCTAATTCTTAGACTCACCCAGTTTCCTTTTTTATCGAGGTGGATAAAGAAATAACGAAAAAAACTACCAAATTCAAAAATCGAACGTTTGATGCATAAATGAGGTTTAAATGAAACCCAAGAAATAAGGCTATTAAAAAACATATATAAAAATAAATAAATATAAAACAAGGCTATAAAGACATCAAAAGGTTCAACAGAACGTATTCGTGAATTTCGGGCACGCCGAAAAGCATTATTAAATAAGAAAAATAATAGTTCTTATACGTTTAATAATGATTCGACTGTCCAAAATAGTAAAAATGATGCTAGTAAGTACTTAAAAATTTTCTAATCGCATATTTCGATCTTAATCACGAAATTTCAATAAAATTAAAGCAAATTTAAAATTAATTCTGATATCAAATAATATTACGAACTGTTTTTCAGGTGCTACTCAAATGAATGTACAGCCGATTCCTTAGGTACTCACAATTTCGTCGAAATAAAGTTACTCATGAAGAATTTCGTTAAAAAAATGTTAACAATATGTTCAGTCATAATATGTGCTCCTTTTGTGAACGATTATGATTCCAACGAAATTTAAAATCCACAGCGTTCAGGACATGAAGATCTTTTATGAATAATTATTAAAAATTCTAATGCACATGATAATATTTTACTGTGCTGCACGAATTTTCACGCAATCGAGAAAAATGTAATTCCAACGATGTCCAAATACAATAGTTTCAAATTTGAAACAATACCTGCATCTTTACCACCACTGGATTTATTTCATACTTCCATTATCATTAGCTCTCGTACCATTTAATCGAAAATGCAAATTTGGATTCAGGATAGATTTACGTAATATATATATTAATAAATCGTAAAATAAACCCTACAATTATCCTATTCATAAAATCTTACATTCGTCTCAATATCTTGAAGTTCATCTTCTTTGAAGGTTTCACTTCTACCGCGTGTGAACTGTACACATGCGTATTTTTTTCAAACATCGATGTATTGTTCATAAAAATCAATGTTAAAACCAGTGGCGTGCACAGAGATTTTAGGTAGGGTAGACAGAAATTTTTAAAAGCTGCTTCAATATAATCAAAAATGCATGTTGGTTTTAGTTCGTCGTTATGATGAGTAAATAATGAACCCTATACCGATTAGCCAACAAAATTTTAAAGTGTGAATTTTCTGAATTTTTTTTTTGCCAATCGATGGGAAATCGTTCGTAGAGGTATGTGAAAGAAACCGTTTCGATTGTGACAAATTCGGTAATTATCGTAATTTGTCGTGTTATAAGAAGACACTGTCTTTTTATGAGGTTGTATGTGTGGAATTGTATATTTGTATTATTGTTTTTATACGAACGCACACACTGACACGTATGTGTGCTATGAGTGCACACATATAAATATTTAGACACGAATAGTTTGTGTCTTTCCCGCCGCGTTGCCAGGAGCGCTAGTGCATTGCAATGCAAATATTATCAGTCGCTTACTTGAAATTGAACGAACGAATGAGCTGGCATAATCTGTATACTGTATAGATGATATCCGTTAAGATTTTTTCTTTATTGGTATTTGGTAAATAAAATAAAACTAGATATCAGAACAAAATTATAAATATTTATCTGAATTATGTAGGGTAGGCAGTGTCTTTTTGTCTATATGGAATGCACGCCACTGGTTAAAACCCATAAGAATAAGAAAAAAAATTGTAGGTCAATAATTTCGCTAATTTTTTTATTTCTTTACACCGGCACACAAAAAAAAGTGCTCTGTACTTTTGACCGGACCTACACAAATCTACGTATTTTGACCCCCTGAACACGAATCCGGGGACGGTTTGACCCGTACACCCTCAAAAATTCGAGAAAACTTTAAAAAACCGTCTGTCCCTGGGTTAAAGGCGTATATGCCGTACAGACGGTAGGCTCGCAAAGCAGGCAATTTTCTTACAATAAAAACGGCTTATGGTCTACATAAACTTCGAATTTATATCCAGCGGATCGAAAAACATGAAAATCATGCTCGGTTTAGTTCAAAAAAATTTTTATGTCCCCAAAACTGCCGATTTTAACCATTTTTTTCGGTTTTTCAAAGTTCTCTCGAATTTTTGAGGGTGTACGGGTCAAACCGACCCCGGATTCGTGTTCAGGGGGTCAAAATACGTAGATTTATGTATGTCCGGTCAAAAGTACAGAGCACTTCTTTTTTTTTTTTTGTGTGCCGGTGTAAAGAAATAAAAAAATTAGCGAAATTATTGACCTACAATTTTTTTTCTTATTCTTATGGGTTTTAACCAGTGGCGTGCATTCCATATAGACAAAAAGACACTGCCTACCCTACATAATTCAGATAAATATTTATGATTTTGTTCTGATATCTAGTTTTATTTTATTTACCAAATACCAATAAAAAAAAATCTTAACGGGTATCATCTATACAGTATACAGAATATGCTAGCTCATTCGTTCGTTCAATTTCAAGTAAGCGACTGATAATATTTGCATTGCAATGCACTAGCGCTCCTGGCAACGCGGCGGGAAAGACACAAACTATTCGTGTCTAAATATTTATATGTGTGCACTCATAGCACACATACGTGTCAGTCAAAACAATCCCCTGAGTTTGAATCGAAAGAGCTGCGGGGGTAGTTTCCCCATACAAACTCTGCTATATACCCTTTATACCTCTAATACTTTTAATTGGTATGCAATTTTGGAATGCTTGATATTTCATATATCCATGGAAACGTAGTCCTCATGGTACCACTGAACCATAATTTTATCAATCGGAACTGTCAAAATAAAATGTAGGAGAACACTAAAGTTGAAAAAAAGTTCAGTTGCTCTAATATTTTTGCATGGGAATGAAGTTTCCATGGTTACGAAGTATCAACGGTAATAGTAAAAGCCAGTAAAAGCAATCTTGATATTCCTTAGTGGTTGAATTTTAGAAAACTATTGGTGAAGATCTATTGATTTTTTTTTGATTTTTTTTGGATTCTTTCTTCAGAAGGTGAGCTTTTATTTTTGTATGTATGAGGGAGGGGGAGGTGTTCAAGTGTCGTATATGCGGAGAGATTTAAAAGAATGCGCGACACATTTAAAATGTAACATATGAGATGTGAGGAGAAGTAAAGGGAAAAAAAAATGCGAAAAATATGTGTACGTTAAAAACATTCGGGTGTGAGGTAGATGAAGTGGCTGTTAAATGCAAATGACATATGGAGCTATTTGTTAGCAGTTTACACGGCTGTTTAGAGATAACGTCCGTAAATCAAACGCCGCACAACCGAATAGTGTACCACATACATCCACATGATAGTTATATAGAGTACAGGCCATACATTCACAGAAAAATATTCACAGAAATACGTGGATGGAGACCGCTACCACAGTGCTCACAAGAGCCGACCCGATGCATGATGCTCCTTCGGGACCACTTAACTACTTCCCGCCCCACGTGTGCACTAAAAATCACACTTCGTGAGAAAACCCCATCTTCCGGTCCTTAAGACCTGAAATTTATGACAGATCAACTCTACCACTTTGACTCAATTTATCTTAATTTATGCACGACCATTTTGTCTCATTTGGTAGCAATTTTTTTCCATCGCATTGTAGATATACCTACACTGACTTCTAAACGACGGCGGCGGCATCTACGTCAAATCTCTACAAAGTCTGCTTATTTATTTTGTTTAGATTATTTATTTTTCTTCTAATTTACTATTTACATTATAAATATCAGAAAAAAAATTGTCTTTTTATATAAGACCCAATTCTGATTGGGTTGACAGACAACGTACACCTCAGACTAATGAAATTAAAAACATAAACACTAAGAAAAAAATTTCCAAAATTCAACCCCAAAACTGGTGAAAAAAAATGTATCAAAATTAACTATATTTTGTAAATAACTATTAACTATAACCCTAAAAATCCATATCTTATTGCGATAAAAAATTTTAATAAATTGCCCAACCATCTTAAAACACTTAGTTTTAAGCGAAAAAAAACTGAGGAAAAAATTAATACGCACAATGGATACCTTTAGTGACTAAACACTGACATTATTTAATTTTAAATTAAAATTGTATTTATTTAATCTATTGGTAACTCTGTTTTAACTTTGTATCTTTTTACTTTGTAACTTTTAACTTTGTTACTTTTAATTTTGTTAAACTGATTTAAATACATGCAATGGTACATTGCACTACATTACAATTGTAATATTCCAGTTCTACGTACAGATGCCTTGCATCTCTATAGAATGCCTACTGGAAGTAAAATAATATAATAATAATAATAAAATAATAATAACTAAAGGGTATAGGCCGGTTTGTATGGTAAAAGTACCCCCACGGCTTTTCCGATTCAAAGTCACGGGATCGTTTTGATACTAAATAAAAAAAAATTAGCCAAATTTTGAGTTTTTTATCGCAAGCGGTTTTCGAGGATTTCGAAAAAAAAAACATTTTTTGATTTTATTTTTTTTTTTTAGTAGTAAAATTTAAAATTAATAACCTACGATTTTTTTTCTCATTCTTAGGAGTAAAAGGCATGAAAAAATATTTTTTCTATTATTTTCAGATGGAATATCGATTTTTAAGGACCGAAACAAAATTAAAATTAGTTTTTTGAGTGCGTTTTTGAAAAATGTCCACCGCCAAATTTTCTCACGAAACGTCTCTAGTACTCCTCTATTTTTTGATTTTTTTTTCGATATTTTTTGATTTCGAAAAAAAAACATTTTTGACTTTATTTTTTTTAGTAGTTAAATTTAAAATTAATAACCTACGATTTTTTTTTCTCATTCTTAGGAGTAAAAGGGATGAAAAAATATTTTTTCTATTATTTTCAGAAGGAATGTCGATTTTTAAGAACCGAAACAAAATTAAAATTAATTTTTTGAGTACGTTTTTGAAAAGTGTCCACCGCCAAATTTTCTCAAAAAACGTCTTTGGTACTCCTCTATAGTCAGTAATTTTTTCAAATTTTTTGATTTGGTGGAACATTATGAAAAAAAAATAAAAACTGATTTTTTCCCATATCTCATGTTAAAGCACTCTTATTTATTTTCTTGGTAAAGTATTATGAAGATAATTATTTTCTATTTACATTATAAATACCAAAAAAAAAATGTCTTTTAATATAAGACTCAATCCTGATTGGGTTGACCAACAACGTACACCTCAAACTAATGAAACAAAAAACATAAACACTAAGAAAACAATTTCCAAAATTCAACCCCAAACTGTTGAAAAAAAAATTATCAAAATTAACTAAAAGGTATAGACCGATTTGTATAGTAAAAGTACCCCCGAGGCTTTTTCGATTCAAAGTCGCGGGATCGTTTTGATACTAAATAAATAAAAAATATCAAAATTTTGAGTTTTTTATCGCAAGCGGTTTTCGAGTATTTCGAAAAAAAAAACATTTTTCAATTTTATTTTTTTTTAGTAGTAAAATTTAAAATTATTAACCTACGAATTTTTTACTCATTCTTAGGAGTAAAAGGTGAAAAAATGAAAAAATATTTTTTCTATTATTTTCAGATGGAATGTCGATTTTTAAGGACCGAAACAAAATTAAAATTAATTTTTTGAGTGCGTGTTTGAAAAGTGTCCACCGCCAAATTTTCTCAAAAAACGTCTTTAGTATTCCTCTGTACTTAGTAATTTTTTCAAATTTTTTGATTTGGTGGAACATTATGAAAAAAAAATAAAAACTGATTTTTTCCTATATCTCATGCTAAAGCACACTTATTCATTGTTTTGGGTCAAGTAATATGAAGATAGTTATTTTTCAACTGAAAATATATATACATTTCATTAAACAATTTAAAAAATGAAGAAATTGTCATTAAAAAATATTTTTTATGCAATAATTCTTTGAAATACATAATAATATATTTTTATTGGCTCTAATAATTGTACATCTGTAATAATTCGACTAGGGCGGCTGCGTAGTCCTGCGTTAAAGAAAAGGAAAATGTGGAACTTATTTTCTTGTATTCTATAGTGTTTGCTTAATAATCATTATTCTAAGACTATTTATTTGTTTTTTGTGTGTTTAAACTGCATTAATATATCTCCAATTAATATATTTATCCTCTTCAATTAATTGCAAAATAGCGATATACAAAGGGGCTCATTTTAACAGCCGCCTTAGTCGAATTATTAAAGATATATAATTATTAGAGCCAATAAAAATATATTATTATGTATTTCAAAGAATTATTGCATAAAAAAATAATTTTTAATGACAATTTCTTTATTTTTAAATTGTTTAATCAAATTTATATATATTTTGAGTTGAAAAATAATTATCTTCATATTACTTTACCCAAAACAATGAATAAGTGTGCTTTAGCATGAGATGTAGGAAAAAAACAGTTTTTATTTTTTTTTCATAATGTTACACCAAATCAAAAAATTTGAAAAAATTACTGACTATAGAGGAGTACCAATGACGTTTTTTGAGAAAATTTGGCGGTGGACACTTTTTAAAAACGCACTCAAAAAACTAATTTTAATTTTGTTTCGGTCTTTAAAAATCGACCTTCCATTTAAAAAAAATAGAAAATATATTTTTTCATGCCTTTTACTCCTAAGAATTTGAAAAAAAAATCGTAGGTTATTAATTTTAAATTTTATTACTAAAAAAAAAATAAAATTAAAAAATGTTTGTTTTTCGAAATATCAAACTTTTTCGAAATCATGCAAACTGGCCTATACGCTTTGACTAATTTAATAAAATTTTCGTCTCAAATTCCAAATCTTTTGCAACAATTACTTTCAAAAGCTACCAAACAAATATTTAAATCGTTTAGTAAAAGGGTGCCTGATCTAAAAATAAATAAATGAAGGGCAGAAAAAAGCACAAAATATTTTTGTGACCTTATTCAGTTTTGAACTAAACGAATGTCTCCGTTTATTTTAAACGTTGCATCCCGCTTAACGTAGGGATTAACCTGGATTTGAATTTGTCTATTTGTTTGTATTAATGAGAAACACACGAAAACGTACATATTTAGGTTTTGAACAAAATCTACGACAGATTTTGTAAACACTGAAGAAAATTGACAAGTATTTGCGTTTACAAACAATTCGGGTGATTGTTGTAAAATTTTAAATCCGTTGTTGATTCAAAATGTCAAAATTTTAAACGAACTCATTTGTAGTAGTAGGCCTTGAATATTAAGGCTTACAATTGGAAGATTCATGGAAAATTCTTTAGATGAGTTTCGACTTAAGAGTTTTCATAATATCAATATTTTTCATGGGTTTTATCCAGTGGCGTAACTAGGTAACCAAGGGCTCTGAGGCAAATTAAAAAATGGGGCCCCACTGCTATGTAAACTGATTAGGTTTTAACAAATAAAAATATGAAATATACAAATATTTTAAAAATGCTAAGCTACTTAAGCTCTTTTTTGTGCACTGCAGGGCAGCTAATAAAAATATTAAACAGTACCAACATAAATTACAATTAATACTTGGTGTAGGTTTGGCTAATAAAACGAAATTGAGAAGATTCAAGGGTTTATTATATAAAGGTCGGGCCTACCAACTGATTAAATAACAATTATATTTACAAATTTTTCCTAGCTTTAGTTTTCGCAAAAGTATCAATGACTTCGTTTAAATCCAGGCTTGATGCGGTTTTGTTTTCAATCGCTATTAGCGATAAATATCGGAGTCGAATTTGGCCCATATTATGTCTTAAATAATTTATTATTATTTTTAGTTTGCTAAATGACCTTTTAGCTGCTGCAGAAGTGACAGGAATTGTAAAGAATAATAACATTGCTGTAAATACTTCCGTTAGGTCGCATTCTAGCACTCCATATTTGCTCATTATTTCCTTACATAATTGGTGAACTTCCAACTGAATTTCCAAAAGTTCAGTTCGATCGAGATTTCTGGTAAGGATTTGAGGGCCCCCGGAGCTTGAAGGGCCCGGGGCACTGCCCCGCCTAACCCCTAGGTAGCTACGCCACTGATTTTATCATTCATTCAACAATACTTCGGAAGTATGTATTTATGTAAAGTTTCAAGTCCATTCAAAGACTAGAGAAGTAATTATATATATTTATTGACATTTTAAAGTCCATATAGGTATAAGATCGTAGGCTGCGTTTTCCAAGAAAGTCATAGCTATCCTAGAACAGTTATAAAGGATTTACGAAAGCATTTAATTCACCGCCATTATGACAGTAATAGATTACAAACTGAAAAATCGGTACAACAATGCATTTTTATTGTTAAACAGTACTTAAAAATCGAATTCTGATTTTTCAATTTTCTGGCAATGTCAATAATTCTTTGATAATGTTTTAAAATGAATTGACGCGTCTGGACCACTTCGGCTTATTTTGGCATTAAAATATTTGTAGAAGGCAAAGGAAGGTTTAAAAGGTGAGAAAATAGGAAGAAATTGTAAGGAAAATAGTATAAACAACAACAAAAACTTCTCCATATTAACTGTCCATACCTTTAAATAGGCCAAACAGGCAGAGTAGGCGCTGACACTAATACACATTTGACAACAAACGAATATGTCATTTCTTGACTTTATGATTTTGCAAAAGTAATGCCATTTACTTATAATTAAATATTTCATGTAATATTTATTGTAATCTAGAACAATTGGGTAAATGACAATCATTTGGCAATATTGTAAGGCGTTAAAATACAGCGGTGAATCTACTGGGTTTTATTGTGCCGGTGGAAAAGTAAAATTACCATAATTGATCATATCACTAGATCCATTATGCTCCTTAGCTTATGGGATAGGTAATGATTTTAAAAACTCCTTGGCCAATATTCCAAAATTTAAACTTGTTTTCAAATGACGTCATTTGGCGCATAAAACAAATATTATGTTTAAGGCAGTACTAAAGAAAACAGGAACATTCCCCGTAAGCTTCCAGTCCCTGATTAATAGCGACCTTAGGATCGAATTGGCCAAAAGAATAATACAACTTCGAAGGACATAAATAGACAAAAACAAAAATATGTTTAGAAATATTTATGTACGTCTTTAAACGTATATATAAGTGAGAACTTAAGGATTTCTTGTATTCAAATGAGTTTTAACATGTTTAATAATTTTATAGGTGTAAATCAAAATTTGTAAAATACAATGTATATTAATTTAATTGTTAATAATTATTGTTATTGTTAGTAATTTAATAATTAAAAATGAAACAATATTACCGATATCAAATAATTTTCACAATTCAATTCTAGGTGGTACGAAGTTCACTGGGTCCTCTGATATTTTATAAAAAAAATTGCATATAACATAATAAAGTACATATCAATTGTAACGCAGGCAATTTGTAAAATGCTTTACTTTCTAAACGTATTTAATATTATAACCATAAACAAAAGAATTTAGTGAAACCATGAAATGAATTTGAAATTTGGTTTGTTTGTAAAAACATTAAAAATATTATTAAATTATATATGTACGAAAAATTCAAATTTATGTCTATAAAAGTTATATCTTTCATTTTGTTGATATATTCGCTTCGATAATTGAATGATTATTAACTTAAAACTGCATCCACTGATGCATAATCGAATTGAAATGAACTGATTTTATCTCAACAACTTATGAAGATTTAAATTTAAACGTATAGGCAAGATATAGTTTTGAATTTATTATAATTACTTTAAATATGTTAATAACTAATAAGAGATAAAATTAAAATTATAATAGGTTTAATTTTTGTTATGGTTTTTGTCAGTATGGATGCAAACCCATATTAACTGTTACCTAGTATGGAATGCAAATATTCGTACTTTCAACTGTTGATATAAAATAACATAATAAAAGCTTGAAGGCCAAAATGTTAACGAGATAATGGCAGCTTTAAATATGTCATTCTGGAATTTGGAACCAGTTTAAAGTATTTATTATTTGTTGTCAATTATAAATACATTAACACCTCTTTCCGATTCCATAAATGTCGCCCTTTGAACCAACCTTTTTCTCACATTTTGGCCTTCAAGCTTTTACTATGTTATCTTATACCACCTGTGGAGAACAAATAAAATTCCTTACAATTTCACACCAGCTTGGAGTTAAGCCGATTTCGGTCACAATATTGATCATTATAGACCAAAGGTCTATTAAATTGAACATAAATATTTGTCTACCTGAATTTTATCGTACGATTCAAGAACAGGTTTATGAATTTCGATAATATTTTGTTTGAAGGTACTTCTTAATGTTTCGCCCAAAAAAAAGTATAATAAAGGCCACAAACAAGTCTAAATAGTTGTACCAATATTTTATTCTGGTTTTACTTTTGGTTCCAATTGAAAGACAGTTTTACTGATTTGATAGAAACTTTGTAATCAAGTTCAAATATTTTTTCTGCAGAAGAAAATGTTGTCTATTTACTTTTAATTATTAATAATAAAAGAAGCATTCAGAAGAAGGCCGATTAAAATAAATAAATGGACATCCATTAATTGGTTATAAATTGGATCCTTTAATTAAATATCTATGTTCTTTTTAAGATATCGAAAAATCAGCATACTTGAAACCAGGGGTGGCTAATCCAAATGATATTGCAGGCCACTTCGGAAATGCATCATAACTCCGCGGGCCACTTTTGAAATTATATCTCAAATTTTCCATACTAAATTTAGATAAACTGTAAATATTCTTGTAATTCTTGTTTTGTACCATTATGTACGAATACTACAAAAACAACTCCAAACAAAATGTTTTTAAATGTTCCCCAAGATGGCAAACGTCGAAATAAATGGTTTCAAGCAGTGCACCGTGATAATCCCAAAACAAAATCGCTAATTGGAATCAACTAATGACTTGTTTTTTAGCAATAAATTTTCAATATTATTGTCTAGTCACGTGTAATAGCTGTAAACGCTGTACTGTTATTAAATAACTATAACATTATGACGTCACAACTATGGTGACCACTCATGGCGCGTTTATAGTCACGTGATTTTTTTTTTAATTTTATCAATTTTTAATCGTTTATAATTAATTGAAAAAAAAAAATTTTTAAGTTTCTTGCATTAAATATCAATATTATTAATAATCAAGTTTTAAAATATTAGGAGTACAAATAAGTTTCCGCAGTTTTATTGTAGATGGTGCGACACGGAGTTTCGGTTAGCTTTCGCAGATGATAGCCGACTTAAAAATAGTTTGGACATTCAAGAACAACATAACCTATTAATATTATTGATTTTATATTGGTAAAATATAATTTTTATAAGTTGAAAATGACAAAATTTAAGCCACGTAAGCGTCATTTGCGGGAAATATTAGTTTACTTCTTTAATTTAAAGAAATCTGCTGCTGAGGCGCATCAATTGATCGTAGAAGCATATGGTGAGGGTGCTTTGAGTGAGAGAGAACGTGTCGAGAGTGGTTTCAAAAGTTTAAAAACGGTGATTTCGACGTAGAAGACAAAGATCGCAGTGGAAGGCCAAAAATTTACGAGGATGCAGAATTGGAGGAATTATTGGAGGAAGATTCATCTCAAACACAAAAAGAACTTGCTCTAACATTAGAAGTCACTCAGCAAGCAGTCTCTATTCTATTCTAGACAATTCTAGACTATTCTAGACACGAAAAAATTATTCTTCTGCATGACAAGGCTCGTCCACATGTTGCGGCTCCCGTGAAAAAGTACTTGGAAACACTTGATTGGGAAGTGTTACCCCACCCGCCGTATTCACCAGACATTGCACCGTCCGATTATCACCTGTTCCGGTCCATGGCACATGCTCTGACGGCGCAGCGGTTCACATCTTATGAGGATACCAAAAATTGGGTTGATTCGTGGATAGCCTCAAAAGACAAGGAGTTCTTCAGACGTGGGATTCGAATGCTGCCGGAGAGATGGGAAAAAGTGGTTGCAAGTGATGGGCAATATTTTAAATAAATTTATATTACCGTTCTTCTATAATAAATATTTAATTTGTGTTAAAAAACGGCGGAAACTTATTTGTACTCCTAATACAATATTTTTTTTTTAAAATCCCAATTCAAATAGCTTGACTATACTGAGATTCACCAAAATTTTTGGTATGAAAATATAAACGAAGGTCAAATACTTTTGAGATAAAGAGTACTTAGAAAAAAAACTTTGGATTACTAAAAGTAACGTTCAAAGTTCCAAATTTTGCAATGAATAACAGCCAGAAAAAAAATCGTTTAAAATTGTTTTCAATAAGCAATTAGTAAAACGAAAACATTAACCACACTGTTGCCATAAAGCATTTTTGATTAATTTGTAATTGTCATAGAGTAAAAAAGTGAAATAAAAAATATCCCAACCGAGCGTAATTTATCTTAGATTTTCACACCCGAGATCCGAAGCAACAACACACCAAATAGTTCAATCAATTTTTCTTTTTGTGAATAATTATTGCTACATCTCTTGCACTCATGTTATTGCATTCATACACCACCGAAATATATAAGTGCTCATAATTCTTTCATAAACTGACACCATCGTTTTTCTTCTTTTTCTTCTTTTTCTTCATTTTTTTTTTGCTTTGCTTTTAAGATACAGGCGACCAAAAAAAAAAAAAAGCTTTGGCCGACCACGACGCATATTGAAAATTTTTTCGTCAGAAAAAAAAAAGAAAAACACAATTGATGGTATTTGAGAGGAAAATATGTGTTTGCTTTGTAAAAATAACAATGCTTTTAGCATTTTGCACATAAAAAACATTCATAGTTGACATAAAGTTTAAGTGTAAGTTCGCATAAATTAGCTTTGGGGAGTCGTGGAGGGAATTTGGCCAATTGTGATATTTTCATTTGGCTTTTTTTTTTCTGGCCGTTGTTGAAAGAGTGCTATGGTTATAGTTATAATTTCCACCTTCTCTATTGTTTTGTTGTAGCAAATGAAATAATTTGAAATTATATATAATACCTATATAAATAATATTATATACATTTGGACGGTCACTGCTTATATATATATATACAGTGCTCGAATTCGAACGGGGTAATAAACACATTTAGCTAAGTTGGGGCCATAAATCTATTAAGCGGGCACCTGTTCACAGTTTATTTGAATATGTCGCGACGCTGGCTGGTGCGGGGGTACGCGGGACGTCGTCGGAGGCGCCTAATCACTTCTCAACGTACAACGTACACATTTGTGACACCCGCCAACACGGCCAGGACCGAATTGGGTACCTTTCATACCAAATTATACCAACAGAATGGCCTACTTTTCGATCAGGGAAATTGAGCAAATATGGGAATTTAGATCGGAAATGATCGAGGCATAGATCATAGTGGATAAGATTTCCATTCTTTCAGGTCTAAATCGATGATTTGGTAGACCAAATAAATTAGCAGTGTTTTAATTTTGTTTTAGTGAAATAAATGAACAAAATAAGTTTTTTTTACTGATTTTGAACAGTTATACTGTGTATATAATATATAGGATATATTGCGGTCCAATTTATGTAGTATAATCTAATATAATAATGTAACAGAAAGGGACAAAGTCTCTCTCTCTCTCTCTTTGTGCCATGCCAGCACGCGATTGGCTGAGTGACTTCTATCTCTCTCTCACCAATGCGAATGTACGTATAGATTGTTCTGGAAACATCTAGTAGGTGGTGTAACGTTGGCGAACAATGAAGTACATTCTAGAATGTTGGGTTGCGTGTATATAAGTCGCTCAGCTCAAGCCCAGGGACAGTTCGGTATCAGAGTTCTGTATAGAAATTCAGTTGTGAATTTCCGTTACAACAAAGCGATTATTGTCATTTAAGGGATTGTTTTGACAAGTGTAATTGTGTAATAAAAAGTGTATACAAGTGTAATAAAAAAAGTGATTGCTAAGTGTGAAAGTGATTATTTATTTTCAAAAAAAATTAAAAGAACGAATAACGCCATCTCAATATAGTTTTCAGACGTCACGTTACAATAATATATAAAAATCATACCATAAACATAAATTTGAACAGGAGCTTAAACAAAAATATTTGTGGAATATATGGGACGTATATATGGGAATAGAGTTTAGGGTTTTCATGGTTCGTATGATAAAGACTTAGTAAAACGGAATTAAAAAATCACAACTGGACATTATAGTCTTGAAAATTGTTCCATATGAATTTCCTGGGCTTTCCAGACAAAAATCGCTTTTTCTATTTATTAAAGAAAAAGTCTTGTAAGTACAGACTTTTTACACAATATACTTATTCACTTTGTGAAGGATATATCAGGATGTTGGAAGACTAAATAAATAAGCAGTGTTTTACTTCATTTATTTCGTGTATCATATATGTAGAATGTATTACGGTCCAACTTATAGTATAATTTAATATAATAATATATAAAAATCAGACCATAAATTTGGACATGAGTTCAAACAAAAATATTTGTGACATATTGCCCAGATACGTACTTCGATTTCCAATCAATCTTCTTGTGACTCACCACAAAACAGTTACAGAGCGATCCAAACTACTTGATGACCACTGAGGAAGATTGCTTGGCAATCGAAATACGTATCTGGGCAATACGTCACAAATATTTTTGTTTAAACTTCTGTCCAAATTGATGATATGATTTGTATATATTATTACATTAAATTATACTACATAAATCTGTTGTAGTGAAACATCCCCGGACAAAATAAATATCTGTAGACCAATTATCCCCGGGCAAAATATCCTGATAACTTTGGCAAGACTACGGTTCTTCTAAATCCTTGAATTGAAGACGAATTTTTGAAGATCTCAACGGAGTAAAACGAAAATAAATATCTTTTTTTTTTTGATATATCGCTTAACTTACGAGATATCGATAGTTAAAAATCAGATAAAAAATCACCTTTTTAGACGGACTTCTTTATATGTTCAAAAAAACAAAATGTAAATCTTTACAATTGCGACTCCACCCTTTTGTTTTTGTGCTAAAAAATGAATACACAAAGGGACCAGGGGCAAAGCTTGCTAAAAGTCCCTTTTGACAAACCAATATCTGGTAACATTGCATTTCGAATTTTTTTTTTAATTTAATTCGCAAATAAATCAGGTCATAATTAATTAAACAATCCAAATATTTTGGTTTGGAATTGGGGGGCTTCGCCCCTGGACCCCTTGTGTATAGGTTTTTATTACAAAATTTAAAATAATTAAAAAAATTTTTTAAAAATAAAAAAAGTAAATAGGTGTTGGGTTCAAATCTCATATCGAGCAAGTTTTCGATATTTCTGGATTTATTAGCTTGATTTTATAAGCTCTAGAGGCACTACAGACTTTGGTAGTTACAGAACAATGATAAATAACAATAAACAAAAAAAAAAAAAAAAAAAAACAAGATTTTTTTATAAACTGGAGTCTGGAGAAAGCTTAATTTTCCTGGAGTCAAATTAGTCAAATTAATCGAAGAATTAATTGTCGGGAAATCACGACATCCTTGAATACCAGAGAGTTTTCATAAAACAAATGACCAACTTGAAAAAAAATAGGTAGATTTTTAGATTTTCTGCAAAGTTTGGGGTTTTTATGAAATAAATTCATTGATTGTAACTTGTTTTCTGTGGAGATTTCGTGAGCTTTGGACGTCTGCAAAAGAGGGAAGGCAGGGTCTTCAAAGTGTAATAATATTGGAACATAGTGACAGGGGGGAGAAGTATCAAAGAAAAGACATATGTCTTCTATGGATGTTGCGGCATTTAAGCATCGTTTCTATGGAAACAAAAATAATTCTATACATAGTATATTATAAAGCCTCCTAGAAGCCCAGTGGACAGTATGGGCGTTTGCAAAAGAGAAAAGGAAAAGTTTTCAAAGTATAATAATATCGGACAATAGAGAAAGAGAGAGAAATGTCAAAGAAAATTCATATGTCTTCTATGGATGTTACGACATCTAAGGCATTGTTTCCATGGAAACAAAAACAATTCTACACATAGTATATCACAAAGCCTCCTAATGACCGAATGATCAATATTGCCACTCCAAAATTGGTAGATGTTGAATTCGAAAATTTTCGATATTTCTTGACTATGGGATTTTTATTAATCCTAGAGTCGCTAAAGACTTGAGTAGTTCTAAAAGCGACGTTAAATAATAATTAAAAAATATATCATAGTTACGCATAAAAACAAATTAAAATATTTTACAGATGAGATAAAAAAGGACAACGTGTTTCTTTAATATGATTAAATTTTCATTAAAGAAATTTCCTCACGTATTAAAACTGCTTTAATTATAATCATTTTTTCTTGAAATTTTTGAAAAAATAAATATCTGTAATTTATTTTCAAACCCAAAATGAAACACATATAAAGTTATTGTTTTAAAAAGCGGTAAATTGGCGACGACAATGAAAATAAATCATAAAATCGCGGCAATAAATTAGTGTACCAATAACGAATTTTTATTTCCAATATTTATATTTCACCTCAATGTTTACGAATGGCTCGAGCAACTTTAACAATCAAGTTTATCAATAATATTCTAGCGAGACCTACGAGTCAAAGGCCCTGAGCTCAATTCAATTTGATAAAGCATTTTTTCAAGATCTTTTTCGATCCAATTGTGTACATATCCATCTATATAGATAGCAACGATTTTTTCCATACGGAAAACTAGATTAAGGTCAGTCGACCGAAAAAGAAAGAAAAAATGGGGAAAATATTGCGGTCCGGGCCTGTGTAATGTATTTTTCTCGTGTAAAGTGGTAGGCGGGCCTCAAATTAGTGAGACATGGTTCAGTCACATTGACATTAGTTATGTGGCGAACAGAAGAAGCATTTAAGCTCACTTACGATTTCGTTGCTTTTCCTCCATCTACTTTACCTCCAGATTTATATTCATTCGACTTAAAATATTCTAAATATAAATTCCCGATACTTTTCGAGACAAATCAGTTCTTTCGTATATTTTAGCGTGGACAGATTTTTTCGATGGCCAAAGATAACAAAAAGGGGAACAATTTTGCCATATTATTCGTTGAACTATAAAAGTATAGATAACTCTATTAAAAATTCTTTCTCTCCCAATTCCAGGAAGCGTTTCCTGCAAGTTCTTCTGCGGTGTATATTAAAAGAACTATTGTACCCCTTTTCAACATTTAAAAGAACTTTCAAAGTTAAATAATAACAATAAACTGGTTTTAAGCCCCGTTAATGGTACAATGATTAGGTATATGTGCACTAGACTGATTAAAAAAAATATGAATTTTTTTTTCTTAATTATATCGAAAATATTGTTGGGAATGACAAAAAAAAATCCTGTGAAAGTTTAAGCTCTTAATATTAATATTAAAAGGTACCGCATCGCAAATTTCGATTTTCCATTTAAATAACATGGGAACAATATTCTCTTGTACTTTGGAATTTTATAGCTCACGTTGGTGACAATATTTCGGAATGACCAAGGTGTATTCTTGTAGAAAATTGAACGATCTACAAAAAAGATCTCCGACAAGTTTTTGATATATTTATTCTTTCAAAAGTTATTCTAGGTCAAAGTTGAACTAAGAAATTTTAATATTTTTTCAATTTTTTGACGCAACCATCAATTTTATGAGAAAATTTTAAAGGACATTTTTTGTAGAGCACTTTTTTTCCTATAACTTATCGCTATAAAAGTTTTTGATATTTTTCACAGGTCCTAAGTTATTTAATTAAAATAAAAAAAATAATTTTTATGTTAAAAATATAATAATTCAGGGAATTTTCAGTTTAATGCAAATAACTTAGGACCTATGAAAAATATCAAAAACTTTTATTGAGATAAGTTATAGAAAATAAAGTGCTCTACAAAAAATGTCCTATAAAATTTTCTCATAAAATTGATGGTTGCGTTATAAAATTGAAAAAATATTAAAATTTCTCTTTAGTTCAACTTTGACCTCGAATAACTTTTGAAGGAATAAATATATCAAAAAATTGTAAGACTATCTTTTTTGTAGATCGTTCAGTTTTCTACAAGAATATATCTTGGTTATTCCGAAATATTGTCACCAACGTGAGCTATAAAATTCCAATCAATTTTGATGGTTCTTTTGTATAGTTAGCTTATAATTATTATGTTTTCTTTTCTTAGGATTTTTTTTTTGTACAATAAAGTTATTAAGAATTATATGAGCACCTGAAGAATTCGGGAAACCGATGAAAAGTGTTGTACAAATATAAATAAAAAAATAAAAAAAGAGGATATAATTAATTTATTGATTCTTTTGCAAAGTGTCCACATTGCTCAACAGGTGATCTAAAACAGATTAGCAACAAGTTGTTTTTATTTTAACCTCTTTAAAATGAAGGGATGATAATACGTAAAGGTTTCATCTAAAGGTGGTTGCCGAAAAAAACCCTTTACTACGATTGCCAATTTTTTTTTTTTTAAAAAAACAAAACTTTAATTTTTTGTGGTTGATTTTTTTAAAAACGCTCCCAAGTTATCCCTAATTGGAATCTTATTGGTGGTTATATAATCTAAACATTTTTCGCATAAAACCTATAACTTTACCCTTCACGTTATACTAACTTTATTAAGGGTTGCATTGGAGAAAAAGAAATCCATTATTTTACTGGGATTTCCGATGAATCCATACCTGATTTAGTATTCGTTTTAAGGAGTTGTACTTATATTTGATACAAAGAAAAATTTATTTACTTATCATATTTTATTACTACTATATTGATCCATTTATTAAGCAGTAAAAAGTGTATGGAATTATGGGCGCAAATAAGAAGCTACACTTCTTTGTAAAAGTCAGTAAAAGTCTTTTTTTCTGGGAATAAATTTCAACCGTATCAATTCCGGTCTGGAAGACCCATTGTTGAAAATATCGATGAAATTGAAAAAATAATCATAGTATTGATATTTGGGAGATATAAGAAATCCTTGACTAAATGTAATGAAGCTTTTTCAAAGAAAAATGGCGACAAGCGACAATAAATAGATTCTATAGTAAAATATCAATCGAAAAATTAAGTAATTAAAGGCTGAAAAGTGGTCCAAATGGCGGCCAAACAAGGATACACGGTCTAAAAAATTTACTATGTTTATGATAGAACTGGAAGGATAGCATATACCATAAGTTCGTGTTCAATACGTAAAAACTTATTTTAGTCCTTTATATCTAAAGTTGTACCAATTGTAACTAGTTTTTCACCAACAAAGGTCTGAAGAATTAAGGAGTAGAAGAGGAATTGAGTTCCACAAAAAAAAAAAAAAAATCAATGGATTTTGATGATCTAGCAGAAGTTCCAGAAGTTTATTATATCAAGAGACTCTTATATAGCCAACTTATAGCTAAGACTTGGTACTAACCGATTGTCATTTGTCTTATCCATGGCCAACGCTCTTCTTATCTTACTAAAGAGGAAAAATTTGATTATTTGCATTTGGGTAAGATCCGAAACTACTGAACTGATTTGAAAATTTCGTTTAAATCCAGGCTTGATGCAGTTTTGTTTTCAATCGCTATTAGCGATAAATATCGGAGTCGAATTTGGCCCATATTATTTCTTAAATATTTTTGTTATTATTTTTAATTTGCTAAATGAGCTTTCAGCTGCTGCAGAAGTGACAGAAATTGTACAGAATAATAATATTGCTGTAAATACTTCCGTTAGGTCATATTCTAGCACTCCATATTTGCTCATTATTTCCTTACATAATTGGTGAACTTCCAACTGAATTTCCAAAAGTTCAGTTCGATCGAGATTTCTGGTAAGAATTCGAGGGCCCCCTGAGCTTGAGGACCCCGGGACACTGCCCCGTCTAGCCCCTAGGTAGCTACGCTACTGCGTTGTGAAGCTATTCTATCCCCGGAGAACATCGGCTATGTTATATTTTCAAAAAAAAAATAAGGTTCCTTACTAAAACTCCAATAATTTAACTTAAAGTGTCAAAAAAATCGTTACTTTTTACTTAAAAAGTCTTTTGTTTGATAGATATGATCCTTATAGAAACATTAGCAGTAAAAATTAATCAAACAAAAGTTAAACAATAACCAAAAAAAAAAAATATCCCAACTTTCTTTCTTATGTAGGTACTCCTTTTAGTAACTTGACGCACAAAAGAAGGTTGTATGTGTTAAGGGTGGATCACCGTCAAAACATAAAAAAAATGACTTTTTTAAAACTGCTGCCATTTTTTTTAGAGATATTAAAAAACGGTCTTCGGCATGTAAAAGTTGAAGTTTTGAACTATTTTTTTTTTATTTGCCCCGATATATCCCCCAACCTACCCCTTTTACAGCGCTTTGAAAAAGGGTCCTCAAAAATGAGGAGGCAAACGGGAGACAAGTTTTCTCGGAAACCGGAAGTCGGATCATGATTTTCCAAAGAATTTAGGTTTTGATAATGCGTCTTCTTGGTACTGAACCTCGAAAATCCGAAAAAAAATGAAAATTCACAAAATGGGGCGACTTTGAAAAAAAAGTTAAAAAAAACGACCTTTTTTGGACCTTTCCCCCTCTTCCACTTTGAGGGGGGAGGTTTGGTCAATTTCAGAGGTTCAGTACCAAGAAGATGTGTTGAACTATAACACTCTCTAGTTTCAAGTCAATCTGTCGGATAGTTTCTGGGAAATCTTGTCTCCCAGTTTTAAAAAGTTGATTTCGAGAAAAACGCATTTAAAGTTTTTTTAAGATATTTTTTTATGTTATTATCAATTTATTAAATTTTTATGTATATATGTATATATAGGTCTATAACTCGAAATATTTCGAATATCGACAAGTACTTTTAACACGTTATTCTTGAATGTTAAAGAAGATATTTATGGAAAAAAAAAATCGATTTTTTTTTCTGACGGTGATCCACCCTTAAAATTTATAATTTTTGAAATTTTTGTTAAATACCCGTGCGGAGCCGGGAAATTATTATTGAAAATTTAAATTAAATTCAAATTATTTATTTACAACTGTTATAGTATAGGCTGGCAGGTCAACGTCTGCCGGGTTCAGCTAGTAATCTTATGGAACTCGTTTCAAGAAATGCTTACGTATATCTAAGTCCTATTTGGGTATCTTATTTGTTCGTCAATAAGGAAAATGATACAAAAGTGGCTGTTATTTTGGTAAATAAAGTTATGGAATATACTTAAAAATAATGGTTTTTTTTCTCGACCTAATATGCAAAATAATTTATGATTTTGGATTTAATATTTAAAAAAAAAATAAATAATAACATATCATAAGACTCACCATGCGATGATGAAAGCTGCAAATTGGACAGCGGAAAGTTGCCGGATTCGCATTTGACCAGCTTGCTGATGTTTTCGCTCGGCATTTCCTGCAATTGAAATTCTCAATTGAAATTGATTTTGCATGGATTTGTTAAAGGAAAATAAATTTTTCGAATATTGTTTGTTTGAAAAGTGTGATGATGATGATGATGATGATTTTTTTTTTGTAAATTTCATGTCATGTTTAAAGTAAACGTTGTGGGTAAAACATCTATAAAATATCTATAAAAGCGCGTCACAACATTCGTGTTTATTTAAATGCTGTTTAACAAACAAATCTTTGTAATGAAAACATAAAATTAAGTTTTATGACAAGAGAGAGTGGAGAGAGAAAGGTCCTGCACGTACCAATGGCGCAGCATGTAATAAACTTGAATGGCCTATGATCGATGTTTTCAAAATATTATGACATTAGGCGAGTTTTATAATATTTTCACTTTTCACGCTAAATAGATTTTATTTAGATTCTTTTCTTTTGCTCCTGATATATATGCACAACCGTTATACCTATACTATACAATTTTATAATATATTTTATAACGATTTTTCCATTAGATTCCATTGGGATTTCAAATTTTGCAATGAAAAATCTTGCCTCAATATTTTCTGATCTAAGTAGGTTGATTAATATGGCTAATTGTGAACAATAAGTAAGAAGGAGTTAGCAATAAGTATATGATTATTAGAGTGGTCCAAAAAAAAAATTTTTTTTTCATGTCCTATTGTCTTAAAAGCTTCTCTTAGGTATAAAAAAAATCAGTCAAAAGCGCAGCTTGATATCTCAATTCTTCATGAAGCTCAATAAATTTCTATTTTCCCATTTAAATAACATGTAAAAAATTTTTTTTACGTTTTTATTAGGTAAAACTACGAATTTTTTTTTTTGAATTTTTCATCAGCTGTTCTTGTAGGAAATTCAATTCTCTACAAAAAAGTATTGAGGTAACTTTTTCGTAATTCTAACGGGTAAGAAGTTATTAAGCTTTAAAACTCGCTACTGAGTAAATTTGAAAGAAGATAGTTTCAAAGTAATTTTTTGAAGGAATGGACAATATTAGAAGAGAATATAATAAATTTTCGTGGATTTGAAATAATTCTCAACTTTTAGTCAAGTTTTAAATCAATACGTTGATATTAAATATGATCTAAAATATACTAAAATGAATTCTGATGTAATTACAGTAGAGTGGTCCAAAAAAAATTTTTTTTTTTCTAGTCCTATTGTCTCAAAAGCTTAGGTAAAAAAAATATCCGTCAAAAGCGCAGCTTGATATCTCAATTCTTCATGAAGTTCAATAAATTTCTATTTTCCCATTTAAATAACATGTAAAAATTTTTTTTTACGTTTTTATTAGGTAAAACTACGAAAATTTTTTTTTTTGAATTTTTCATCAGCTGTTCTTGTAGGAAATTCAATTCTCTACAAAAAAATATTGAGGTAGTTTTTTCGTAATTCTAACGAATAAAAAGTTATTAAGGTTTAAAACTCGCTACTGAGCAAATTTGAAAGAAGATAGTTTCAAAGTAATTTTTTGAAAGAATGGACAATGTTAGAAGATAATTTAATAAATTTTCATGGATTTGAAATAATTCTCAACTTTTAGTCAAGTTTTAAATCAATACGTTAATATTAAATATGATCTAAAATATACTAAAATAAAATCTGATGTAAGTACAGTAGAGTGGTCCAAAAAAAATTTTTTTTTTCTAGTCCTATTGTCTCAAAAGCTTAGGTAAAAAAAATCCATTTTTTTTACGTTTTTATTCGGTAAAACTAAGAATTTTTTTTTTAATTTGGATCAATTACTCTTGTAGGAAATTTAATTCTCTTCAAAAAAGGACTCTAGTAATTTTTTCGTAATTCTAATAGGGAAAAAGTTATCCAAATTGTAATAAAAACAATCATTCATAATTCACAGTTCGTACTTCGCCAAAAAACATTTGTTAATTATATTATAAACAGTCTAGAGTTTGATAAATTTTGAAATAAATACATGCAATCACCAAAAAAGTTTTCAAAAAGTTGACAGTTATTTCAAATCCATGGAAATTTATTAAATTATCTTCTAATATTGTCCATTCCTTCAAAAAATTACTTTGAAACTATCTTCTTTGAAATTTGGTCAGTAGCGAGTTTTAAAGCTTAATAACTTTTTACCCGTTAGAATTACGAAAAAACTACCTCAATACTTTTTTGTAGAGAATTAAATTTCCTACAATAACAGTTGATGAAAAATTCAAAAAAAATTTTTTTTTTCGTAGTGTAATCAAAAGAAAAACGTAAAAAAAAATTATGGGAAAATAGACATTCATTGAGCTTCGTGGAGAATCAAGATATCAACCTGCGCTTTGGAGGGAATTTTTTTATGCCTTAGAAAAGCGTTTAAAATGATAGGCCAAAAACTTCTTTTTTTTGAACCTCTAATGATTATAAAGGAAGATTTTTTTTTTCTAAATACTTCAGTATTTCGCTATTTTCGAAAGATTTACGAGAGATAAATATATTGCAATACGAGAGAAAAATATTATTTACGTTAAGGGTTGTTACCCCCATTATTGCCTTACTATAAGGATTAGGGGTGTGAGATTAAGTCCATGGCTATCTTAGATGAAAAACAATAAAAAACAAGTTAAGACCTCTACATTAAACGCGAGTGCAGTTTTCAAATGTTTAATTGGCTAGATCCTTTGTGCTAGTCCAAATTTAGTTGGCTGGGAAAGAAAAATAGTTACGAAAATTGACGAAAGTGGGCACTCAATGGAATTTAATATATTATTGACAGTTTTATGACCATTAAGCTCACCGATTTTTCTTTGCAACTCTTAATTACTTCTCGATCATTTAAGGCGCCGTTCATAAAATACACCACGCTAAAATAAGCTTTTTCTGGTCCCCTCCCCCATTGTCTCGCTGTGTCACACTTTCTGTGACCCCCTTAGAAATATTTCGCCACAAAACTAAGACCCCCCCCCTCCTGAATATGATAAATTTCAATTAAAAGTGCACAAATTTCTATATATATTTAAAAATTCTATATATTTAATATTTACTAAATACGACTTTTAATCATGATAAAAATTGAAAAAGAAAAATAGTCGAAAGAAATATTAATTTAAAATTTTTTGACGAACGGCGAACGTCACGTTACCGAAGACCCCCCGTCCCCCCTGTCACATCTTGTCTACCTCAGCAAGACCCCTACCCCCCTTGTATGCGAACGTATTTTATGAACGGCCCCTTAGTCTTATCATTGAATTCTATATTGAATAGTAGGGATTGATTGATGGGTTCTACACTAAATTTGGAATCGTTAGGAACTAAGGAATGTTAACGTGTTCTTCTTGAACAATCTCAACTTTTGAAGGGTAAATTTTGGCGATAATTATGACATCTAAAAAGTTATAGGTACTAGACTATAGTAACGATTAGTGAAATATATAAATATTTTCTTAAATACTTTCCTTACTTCTATACTAAAGGAAAATAATAATTAGCCGTTAATTTTCGTTTTAAATTTGTCGAGGCTTAATTTCATTTCCGATTTTCCCCATTCAGCCGTTATTTATTTCCAAGTTTGCCAATGAAAATGACGAAGAAAATCTTTTCGTTGAACCCAAAAATGTGGTGATGTGGTGAAATCATTCTCTCTTTCTTTCTATCGCGGTCTCGATTTGTTGAAGTGTTAGTTGTGGGTGAAATTGGATCCATAAAAAATTGGTGAGCTTAAATGAGCGAAGTGAGCGAGCAAAACAATATTGTCACTAACGTATGATACTTTGATGTGACACCAGCGACTCTTTCACGTCCAACACGACTAAGTCCCAAATAAATCGTTTACTCCGATCAAATAAATTGTAATATTTTCGTGGCATTTTGGCAACGTGACAAATCGCTATGTTCTACTCACACTTGTTGTAGATATTTATTACACATTGTAAATGTAAACGAAATATTAACGTCAATTAGTATTATTTTATTTTACTAAATGTGTAGAGAGTTGTATGGTAGAGCGGTGATGGCCTTTAAAAATAGGCTCCATATAAAAAAGCATTCGCTATTTTATTATTCTGTATACGTAGTAAGTAGGCATGCGTTTTATTTTAGGAGAAAAACAATATGAGTACAATGCAGTTTTGGTTTTTTGATGTGTTAACATCTTTATTATTGAAAATGGGCAGTGGTTTTATTAATATATATATAGTGGAAATGGTAAAGAAAAAAGAATAGTTAAGATAGGATACCAATTTCTAAGATTCTCGAAATCAATTTGAAAATCTAAATATCATAAAAGTTTCAGAAAAAATCGATAATTTTATAAGTTAAACATCGAATGACAATTGTTTATGAACGATATATCGATTTTTTTGTGGTTTTTGGATGTGATAACATCTTTATTATTGAAAATGAGCAGTGGTTTTATTAATATCTTGTGGAAATGGCAAAGAAAAAAGAGTAGTCGTTAATATAGGATACCAATTTCTAAGATTCTCAAAATCAATTTGAAAATCTAAATATCATAAAAGTTTCAGAAAACATCGATAATTTTAAAAGTTAAACATCGAATGACAATCGTTTATGAACGATATATCGATTTTTTTTTGGTTTTTGGATGTGATAACATCTTTATTATTGAAAATGGGCAGTGGTTTTATTGAAATATAGTAGAAAAAAATCATCGATATTAGAACATCGATAATTTTAAAAGATAAACATCGAAATTTATGAACGATATATCGATTTTTTATCGATATTTTTGTATATTTTTTATGTCCAAATCATCGAATCCTTTCAATCCAAAGTTTTTCTTTAAATTATTAATACTTAATAATTTAAGTTCAGGAAAGTTAAAGTCTTTATCGATGGTACGTACTTCTTTGTATAATAAGGAGTGTTAATGATTTGAAGAAAAACTTTGGATTGAAAGGATTGGACATAAAAAATTACAAAAACATCGAAAAAAATCGATATATCGTTCATAAATTTCTTATATTAAATACTGTCCCTCTTGTATGATCCGTAAATCAATCGAATGATAATCGTTTATGAACGATATATCGATTTTGTTTTGGTTTTTGGATGTGATAACATCTATATTATTGAAAATGGGCAGTGGTTTTATTGAAATATAATAGAAAAAATCATCGATATTAGAATATCGATAATTTTAAAAGATAAACATCGAAATTTATGAACGATGTATCGATTTTTTATCGATATTTTTGTATATTTTTTATGTCCAAATCATCGAATCCTTTCAATCCAAAGTTTTTCTTTAAATTATCAGTACTTCTTACTATATAAACAACCGTACCATCCACAAAGACATTAACTTTCCCTTCGTGGCTAACCTAACTTCAGAACGACTCCAAAAATTTCACTCCAACTTGATGGATCTTCCTAATCCTATGGCTCAAATTTTCTCTTCTGAAACCCATCCAAAAAATTCTCCACATCGGCTGAAATGACATTGTTTCCGCGATCTATAAATAAGCACTTAGAGTCCTCTCTAGACTTCTGTAAAATACTATCCCAGAGTTGATTTACGAATCATACAAGAGGGCAATATTTAATATAATTCGTCTAAGAAGCCAAATTCCTACCATCTAATAGGGTATAAGCACTATTTTTTCACCACTTTTTGGATTAATTAAATGTTTTAAAATGGCTCAGGACCAAATAACTAATACTCCATTTAGAAACCTTCGGCACAAACTTTGATGCCTCCGATTCTGAATTCATAATCCTTCAACCCCTGGAAACAGGTGGCTCGCGCAAAATGCAAGAGATGAAAGAGAGAAAAGAATATTATCGAGAAAATTATCATTTGCGTATATTTGTAGAAATATCAATGACTTGAAATATTTACGTAAAACGATATGCCGAAAATCTCGATGTTTATTTCGGTGAAGAGTTCCACGTCAAAACATCCCTTGCAAACTAATCCCCTTGTACACAGCCAACTCTCTGAAAAAATGCCATTGGAAACTACTTATACCTATACCTTAATATGTGTATCTATTTATGCATGTTTTGAAATTGAAATTTGCCCTAACTCCAACAGAATTAGTCCTTTTAATACTATAATATTTTTAAAGACAAAATCGACAAAACTTCGGTTAAATTTTAAATTTCCCGCCAACCAGTAAATAACTAAAATAGCGGAGAGCTTTACAAACATCACATACAGAAATTAATAAAGAAATAACGATCAAGTGGCATCTTTAAATAAGGGATAATTTTCGATCCAAGAGCAGTTTCGGGTTCGTAACAATGTATTAAAAGATAATATAACAATCATTTTCGAATTCGAAACAAAAAAATTTTTAGTCAAAACAACCGTAGGTTAACCAACTATCGTTGATTTTTCACGAAAATTTTCAAATTTCAAAAATTTTTTTAAGGATGCCAATCGAAAGTATACGTCCATCTGTGCATTCTGTGCAATTTTTTCCGAAAACAAACCACGTTTAAGGGATGAAATCGACCATCAAAGTGCCAGAAGAAATCATAGAAAACCATCCAAACTTCAATCGCATGTAATATCGTTATATAAGGGATGATTTTCGAACCAAGGGCAATTTCGGGTTCGTAACAATGTATTAAACGATAATATAACAATCTTCTTCGAATTAGAAACAAAAAAATTTTTCGTCAAAAAAAACCGTGGGTTACATCGTTGATTTTTCACGAAAATCGTCAAATTTTCGATTTGGTTTTTTCGGATGCCAATCGAAAGTATACGTCCATCTGTGCATTCTGTGCAAATTTTTCCGAAAACAAACCACGTTTAAGGGATGAAATCGACCATCAAAGTGGCAGAAGAAATCATAGAAAACTATCAAAACTTCAATCGCATGTATCATCGTTAAATAAGGGATGATTTTCGAACGAAGGACAGTTTCGGATTCGTAACAATGTATTAAGCCAGAATATATCAATCATTATCGAATTCGAAACAAAAAAATTTTTCGTCAAAAAAAAATCCTGGGTTATATTGTTGATTTTTCACGAAAATCGTCAAATTTTCAATTTGGTTTTTTTGGATGCCAATCAAAAGTATACGACCATTTGTGCATTCTGTGCAAATTTTTTTGAAAACAAACCACGTTTAAGGGATGAAATCGACCATCCAAGGTGGCAGAAGAAATCATAGAAAACCATCCAAAGTTCAATCGGAATTAGCATCGTTAAATAAGGGATGATTTTCGATCCAAAGGTAGTTTCGGGTTCGTAACAATATATTAAACGATAATATAACAAGCTTTTTCATGGCCACTTAAAAAAAATTTAAATAGGCGTAGTTGGCTGTGGCATAGCAATTTCGTCGTATAGCAAAGAAAAAACAAACAAAAGAAATACGAATTTATCACAATAAATAATAAGAATAATTTGTTGACAGAAAATAGTTAAATAGCATGAATTGTTTTCCAAACATAATTCATATATAAAATTTAATAAATTATTTCAACGTAAATGTTGATTTTTATTTAACTAATAATCACACAAATATTTATGTGTGTATAAATGAGACCATTTTTTTTTCTGTATCCACTGAATTTTATTGTGTAATTTCCATGAAAATTGAAATCAACGTTTCGTTTATTAATAAACATTGAAGTTTATAAATGCGATAAACTCAATTATAACGTTATAAACTTTCATTTTCACTTAGACGAAAATCAACTCTAATTTTTTACGACCTCTGTTCATCGTGGTGCACGTTTTGACGGCATTACGGCTGTTTTGAAATTCGGCCTAATTTATAATTTTCTTATTTTTTTTTCTTGAATATTTTACGTCCATTATACATTTAACTAAAAGTTTTAAAAGTTTTTCTCTTGATGCAATTTAGGCCTTTGACTATGTAGCTAAAATATTTAAATTTGCACTCTCTATATATATTTAAGTGTCAACTAAATATTTTCGGCACAAATACAATTATTATCTTCCACAAATAGGTTTTGAGATCATTTTAAATTTAGCTGTTTTTGTGGGAAAGTATTACGATTTATTTGAAATTTTCTTTTAAGTACATAGATGAATTTTGTAGGGATCAAGAATGCGTTGATTTGTGTAACCAATGGGAAAGATCAATGAGTGCGAAACGAGTATGCAACAGAGAGAGAGAGAATATTGTTTTAATTGTATGTATATATTAATTATTAAAATCCGTACACATGAAAGTTTGATGATGAATATCTTTTGAACGGTTAATTTAATCGCCAAAACATAAGAAACCATTTTTATAGAGCAGTTAATTTTCAACAAAAATTTGTATTGCGCATTGTATAAGAGTCATTTATTGTCGAGTTATAAAATTCATAAATAAAAATGAAATTTGTCTTAAAATAATCAAAATTAAATCCTAAATATCTTTCAAATGGTGAGGCTTACGGAAAAAATATAAGATACCTTTTTTGTAGAGCATTAAATTTCCTAAAAAATTCTTTCAAAACATTTTTCTGTACAATCGATAAATGATGAGGTATGAATTTTTTTCTATTGGACTGAGAAAAAAATACAAAACTGCGATGCGGAGGATCTTCCTATTAAAATTAAGAGCTCATACTTGGTGATAATTTTTTTAAGGTGTCTAGCAACCCATTTTCCCGTGTCACTTGTAAAAAAAAAATAATCGATTTTTTTGACCCATTCTAATGTATATGATACATACTTAACATAAAGTTTGAAAAAATACGAGAATTCCAGGAAAATATTTAATTTATCTTTGTTAATTTTACTAAATATATAATTTGGGAAACATCAAACTTAAGAGGATCTTTAGAAATCTTTAAAATATGATAGGAAACACAAGTATAAGAAGAATGAAAAAAAGCTAATAATAATATTAATATCTTTGATCTTTTGGTCATTGATCATTGATGTGGTACCCTAAATAGCTAATTGCATAGATTATTTACAAAAGAAAACAGGCTCATTGAAATATTCAGTAGTACAGTCTTTCATCCCATACAAATTCCCTAACTTTTCTACTGAAAATTGGTGAAATAAAATCCACCGACAAACGGGCAAATTATTTGCATAAAACTAGTCAAATCATGAAGAAATTAAAAATCATCACAAATTTTTTGGCACCCCTCTGACTTTTTCCTTATCCCAATGATATTCCCGGACTTTTCGGATTACTCTAATCACAGGCATCTCTGATAGTAGGTGTTATATAGGAAACATGTTAAGACGAAGGCATTGTTAAGATTATACAAAGATATTACTTCAAAAGTTCAATCACTAAAATGCATTTTCCTATAAAAAACTCACCTTTTTTCCCCCTTTATTAGCGTATTCATATATTTTAATTGAAAGATCAATGGACAAAAGCTAAATAATTAGTACTCAATTTTTTATAAGTCAATTGAACTCATATTTATTAAAGTTAATTTTTTCGTTACCTATCGATATTTAGAATCAAAATTCATGCTTAGGTTGACAAACAGGTTAAATCCAGGATTCCTGGTTTTCCAGAAAAACCATTAAACATCGACTTAAATTTTGTTGTTTTTCTATTAAGAGTAAATACAAATAAGTTTTGAGGGTCCATAAAAAATTGGCGTTAATAGGGTTAAATCGTAACGGATTATCTTTAAACTATATAAGTGCCAAAGAATTATTCTTTCCTTTCAAATATCATTATCTGGCACTTCGCTGAAGTATTAAAAACATACTTTCTTCGTACTTTTATGCCCACAAAACGCAATATGCGCGATGATCTACTTTTTGGTTCCAATGTACAAATAGCAGTGCAGCCGATGGATATCAATCGCTATGTAAAACATATAGGAAGCATGCTCCAACAATAAAAACATGTAAATTTTATTATCAGCGTTTTAAAAGTGATAAGTTTGATAACAGTAACAAATAAGGCAAAGGTAGACCAGTAAAGTGTGAAGACACTGAGTTGGAGAATTATTGGGTCATGATTTATGTTAAACTTAAGAGGAACTCGCAAAAATCTTTAAAGTTGGTCAACAATGGGTTTCAAACAGTCTAAAAGTCATAGGTATGGTGCAAAAATAGGGAAACTAGGTTTCGATGCCCTAAAACCAAAAGACAAGGAACGTCGTTTATTTACGTGCGAAGAACTACTCCAAAGGTAAAAGCAGAAGTGGATTTTGTAGAGAATTGTTACGGGGGACAAAAAGTGTATAGAAATAATTCGACAATCCACAGAGAAGAGCCAGAGGAGAACTCAACAATCAAATCGAATATTTATATGATAGTAATAGAGTAATCTATTATCGTTTTATTCCAACCTAATGAAACCATTACCGAGGAAAGTCATCAGCGACAATTAATTCCATTGAGCCGAGAATTGAAACTTCAACGCCCTCTACACACCAAAAAACATAACAAGGCCATCTTGCAATACGACAACGCTTGATCATATATTGCATAATTTTAATTATCTAAGTTTTGGAAGCATTTCAATTAAATATCTATCGCCAAATTCACCACCGAATATTGTCCCATTTGATTATCACTTATTTCGGTTCATAAGTTTTGATCTACGCCTTGATCAACGTTTCAGATTTAAAAGGACGCCAAATATTGCATCGACTCCTAGATCGTTTCAAAGGACAAGAATTTATTTTAAAAAAATCCATATACTTTTTGAGACATGGTTAAAAGTAATGGCTAGCCATGGACAGTACTTTGAATAACAAATGTGGTAACCTTTTTTTTAAAGTACAAAAAAACAACCTCAAAACTTATTTGGACCCTTAATTCTAACAATGAATGTACTACTTAAATTCCCATGGAATTCAATTCCTTGGTAATATTAGTTTGAAATCAATTAAAATCACAATCAAATAAAATCAATCAGATTAAAAATACGAAAAAAAGATATCAAACTAATGATTTCAAGCATTTCTCCCCATGAAAACTTTGTCAAACATTTAAGAAATCTAACCTTGTAAAGGACGCTCCGCTATGACGCGTCATCAAATGTTTGTATTCACCGTTTTCCATAGTTCACAAATTAAAATAATTTTCACCACATTTTATTGTTCATATGTTCAAGAACCAAATAGTAACAAATAATAACTTTAATTTAACAAATAAATCAAATAAAACTTCTTTTATAAATCGCTGGGCTTCATATGGAACAAACAAATTTGACTGATTTTAACAAAATACAATCGCGGCTTGGAGTTGCGCAATGCTTACTAATTGCACTCATCTTAACTAAAACAATCCACCAATAGCTTTACGTACAATATTTGGTTTTTCAAATTTAAAAAATATTGCGATTTTTTTAAAATTATTTGAATAAAAATTTTAAGTTTTTCCTATGCTTTTCGTTATTGAAATACTCAAAGTTACTTAAAATAAAAACAGGACCTTTTTGCCGCTTAGCCGTCCCTTTTTGTCTCTACTAAGGAGCAAAAAAAGAACAGACAAGGTCTAGAAAAAATGTAAAATGACAAACTTCTATATGGGTGATTCCATTAAAAATTAAATTAAACATGGCCAGATATTTGTTTGTTTGGTTAGCACTATACGTTTCAAATTAATAGGGTTGGTTTTCACAATATAATATGGGATAGTAAAATTGGATCTTTAAACCCTATCCTACCCTAACGGTTTTCATATTTTTTTCACAATTATCAAATTTATTTCCTCTCGATATTTATACGGTAAAATTTTCAAAGTTTAGGATTCCAAATTTTAATATTTACATGGTGTAAAGTGATTAATATTAATAACAATTTTTGTAATATACATTGTGACTTATATAGGTCAGCATTGTTATAATTTTTGGTATTTTTTATCTGAAAAAAAGGTTTGAACCATCGATGAACCAATAATCAATCAATTGAACTATTGAAATAATAATATTGTTAAAAGAAACATTTTAGTGTCGAAATATAAAGTGGTTTTACCTAACAGTTGAAACGAGAAGACAATAAATCCAGGATTCGTTTCTTTTTTCCAACTTATGAAAAATTTCTAACCCATATTTTACATTGTTGCAATTATTAAGAAAAAAGCTTTGTTTTATTATTATTTAAATAAATAAGTTTTTAAAGTAAGAATGTACTTTTAAATTTTTTTTTAAATTTAATATTGTGGACCTACGTCACCCATATTTTTTGGATCTAAATGTGTTTCCAGTCCAGTCCTGAAGGGGTATATGTTAAAATAGACTGATTCAAAAAAAATTATGATTTTTTTTTTCTTAATTATATCGAAAATATTGTTGGAAATGACAAAAAAAAATCCTGTGAAAGTTTAAGCTCTTAATATCGCAAATTTCGATTTTCCATTTAAATAATATGGGTACAATATTCTCTTGCACTTTGGAATTTTATAACTCACGTTGGTGACAATATTTCGGAATGATCAAAGTATATTCTTGTAGAAAATTGAACGATCTAAAAAAAAGGTGGTCTTACAAGTTTTTGATATATTTATTCCTTCAAAAGTTATTCGAGGCCAAAGTTAAACTAAAGAGAAATGTTAATATTTTATCAATTTTTTGACGCAACCATCAATTTTAAGGGAAAATTTTATAGGACATTTTTTGTAGAGCACTTTTTTTTCTATAACTTATCTATATAAAAGTTTTTGATATTTTTCACAGGTCCTAAGTTATTTATTTAAAATAAAAAAAATAATTTGCATTAAACTGGAAACTCCCTAAATTATTATATTTTTAACATAAAAATTATTATTTTTTATTTTAAATAAATAACTTAGGACCTGTGAAAAATATCAAAAACTTTTATAAAGATAAGTTATAGGAAAAAAAAGTGCTCTACAAAAAATGTCCTATAAAATTTTCCCATAAAATTGATGGTTGCGTCAAAAAATTGATAAAATATTAACATTTCTCTTTAGTTCAACTTTGGCCTCGAATAACTTTTGAAGGAATAAATATATCAAAAACTTGTAAGACCACCTTTTTTTTAGATCGTTCAATTTTCTACAAGAATATACCTTGGTCATTCCGAAATATTGTCACCAACGTGAACTATAAAATTCCAAAGTGCAAGAGAATATTGTTCCCATGTTATTTAAATGGAAAATCGAAATTTGCGATGCGGCACCTCTTAATACTAATATTAAGAGCTTAAACTTTCACAGGTTTTTTTTTGTCATTCCCAACAATATTTTCGATATAATTAAGAAAAAAAAATGATCATTTTTTTGAATCAGTCTAATGGTAAAATATGTGAAAAAAAATCGATCTTGAATCATTCCTGGAAAAACTATTCATAAAATATATTCATAAAAAAAAAATGAAAACAAATGATCGATCAGACCAATTATTTTAATTATGTACAAGACATCATTAGATTTCCATGAAAAGTGAAACTTAATAATGAGTGTAGGTTATAGAGGTATACATTCATATTTTTCTTACTTAATACAGCGAAACAAATAAAACAAATGCACATATAAACAAATAAACAAATGAGCATATATTGTTTACTTTATCATGAAGGTCACATTCGGCAGCAGTGTTACTACAGTCTAATTATTTTAGTAGTATATCTCCACCAAAATCAAGTCTTAATTAATGGTCTTATTAAATCATTACCACCATTCCGTCTGTAAAGTTCTAATCAATGCTAGTTTGTCTTAAGTAATGAAAAATAATTACAAAATAAACGATAATTTTTGCTACTCGACATTTTATTTTTCGTCTATGGTGGTCTTGATCTCTTTTTTTTTGCTTTCTTTTCAGTCAATTCGGCGTAGACAACAGATAAGACTTTGGCTAAAATCTTGAGATCAGCATTTTTTTTTTGTTTGTTTGGGTCACTTATTGGGGACCATATTGAACTTTGGATTATAGTAGGCATATGGGTGGTAGGTTCAGTTATGATGGTAAGAGTGCTTTGAAAGTAAATTGGCGGCCATTCCTATTCCCATTTTATGGGAAGTCTGCGAAAAAAAATTGACTATCTGTCATAGATTTGTAAATATATATAATATGGCCGATATCAATTTGATTATATTTTTTTTGAGATAATTTTATGGCCCTCATGTTCATAGCTAAACGGTCGTATTTATAGCTGCACATTGTGCTCGTAATAATCAGATATTTATTGAGCCGTGCGACCGGTATACTATATATATGTAGGTACCTATGCCAGTATACCATTTGATCATTTTGCCGCTTCATTTTCCGCTTTTGCATCTGATATTAAAAATTATAATTTTCTCAAGTCCCCCGGGTTCTTTGGTCGTTCGCCCGTCATACACCCGCTAGTGTATTGTGGTCCTATTGTAATGTTCATTTGTTTTTTTTTCTTCTTTTCATTTTGAGTTGTGTTCGATTCAATTAAATGATTAATTTATTTCGTTTGATTCCATTGTTTTGAATTTTTTTTTGCATTCTTTTTGTGGCCGTTGCAAGAGATAACGCGCTAATAATCAATGACCGTTTTCCGACTCGTACACAATGAATACTATAATGCAGTTTTGTATTTGCAAAATCAATTTTTCTAATTTTTGTAATTTTGGATTCCATTTAGGATTATACATATTTCAGTACTAGACCACCAGAGGGATATATTTGATTCTAACAAGCCCTTAAAAATCCTTATAAATATCAACGATTTGCTATAATTTCAGAAAATTGAAGTACAAATACTAATCATTGGCATATTGCCTTCATTTTTCGGTAGAAAGAGCTTAAGAAACAAAATTTCAAAGATTGAAATAATAACTTTTGTTTTTTTTTTTTGGCGTATTTCTTTTGTTTTTGAGTGTGCTGAATCCAAAAATGGCATTCATTTTTTTATAAAACGTCACGTTTTTTAACATTTAGGTATCTATGATAAACAAGTTATCATCTTAAAATAAAAGTCTATTTTTTTTAATGTATAGTTGCGTAACTAAATTTAATTTTTTATCTAAAATACTTTCATTAGTAAGCACTAGATTCCTTTTGGTACATTTTTGCTTATATGAATCCTCTGGAAGGTTTCTCTGAAGAGTCCAACAGTATTTTGCCATCATAAGACCTTTTATCTTCCCTGGTATCTTTTTTCCATCTCCCCAATATCTTGGTGAAATCCTTCACCTTGCTCTTCACTTAAATATCCTAAATTTTCTGGAAAGTAGTCCAAATGGGAATGAAGATAATATACTTTTAAACTTAATAGGCAACCTAAAGCTTGAAATACTTTTAAGATTCTTTTGAAGATTTGTAGTTAGGGTCTTTGTTTTTGCCAAAAAAAATCTCTAAGATCTCTTTAAAGGTCCTCTCTCTCTCTTCCTTTCTCCTTCTCTTTGAGGATTCCTTATGGATCAGCTATAAGCCGTCTAATATCTGGTCCAACGAAAATACCTCTCTTCAATTTTGCCTCCGAAAGGCCTGGAAACTTTGATTTTAAGTATTTGAAGCAATTTTCATCTCTTGGAAGTGACTTTACAAATTGCTTCATCCAGCCAATTCCAGCTTTATATGAAGCGATGGTAGAAGGACTTTATGAGGAGGCACCAAAGGAAATAGTCTAGACCAGAAGTCGAGAACTTGCGGTTCTTTGGCTTAACCCAAAGACTCTTTATTGAAATTTTACTCTCAAGAAGTGTCAACAAACAATTCATTTAAAAAAAAAAAATTAAATTCTTTAAGCATATATCCTATTTACTAACAGAAATGTTTCAATGATATTTTAAGTTTCGATTTTATAATTCGTCCAAGGAAGTAGGTAAACGGGGAAAATGCATTCTATTAATACTTTGCAGTAAAAAAATAATTTCCAACTATAATAAATCAGGTGTTCCGGAGGATTGGACCTTTACTATTGTTCATTTATTGATAAAAATGTATATATACAAGAAATCTTATTCTTAACAAAATACTTCAAACTATGAAAAACTTCTTCTAACTTCAACTATTTTAAAAAAAAAAAAACAATAGAACCAAAATCTTTAAACAATAGATCCGATTTCTGAAATTATAACTTTTTTTCAATTTTAGTGATAATAAACATACCTAAGACTTAAATTTTCCAAAAAAATATTAAAAAATTTCAAAATTCGGCTCCCTAAACAATAGGAGTTCCCTACCTATGGTTTAAAGAACCAATACTACCATCAGGTGGTTTAAAGTGAAAGTTTTGCTCATTATTTTTTTTGATCACAATGAAATGATGGTTTACGATTAATAAGGAATGTAACCTTTAAGTGATACATCGTTAGCGTTAAGCAATACGAAGTAAATGCCTGGATTTGTGGGGAAATAATTCAGAAGTTTTACTAATCTTTTAGACTACTATCAGTTATATTGTATATTGATAGATAAGGTTCCAAATATGATTTCAGCCCAAAATCCCCCCCCCCCCCCGTCGAAGTAAACTTTTTCTTCAATAAAAAAATATTTTTCCGTTATAACTTTTGAACCGTAATAGATACAAATAAAATAGTTATTACCAAAAAGAAAACTGAACAAGTTCCCCATAAAAAAGGTTCTTTAAAATTTTCCTGTAAATGCTATAGTTAACAAAAAAATGGCGATCGAAAATATTCGTAAATTTACATTTCAAAAACTATGTTATGTAATCGTTGATATAACCAAAAACTAGGAACTTGTTAGGGAAAATCAGGAACCAAATGGTAAGGTATAGTCACCAAATTTCGTCCCCAAGCTTAATTTCGCCCCCTTGGGGATCTTTTTTTCTAAATAACGCCACCTAGTTTTTATAATTTGAATTTAAAGTCAGTTAAGTCAAACAATGATTTCAAATGTTTAGCGGTGAAATGTTGGGTCTGTGTCAAGATATTTAAAAAAATAAAAAACTTGTCAAGGTAAGTTTTTGATTGAAATACTATCGATAAGGTTTAAATGGTGATGTTCTTGAATTATTTAAACGAAATTTTGCCAAAATTTGATGTTATCGCTTAAAATTAAATCGATTATATTTTCATTTTGGTTATGACATGCGTTTTTGGTTGAATACAAATTGTCAACACAACTGTCAAATTCCTAATATCGTCCCCTTACATAAGCCTAATATCGCCCCCGGGACGATATTGAAATTACTTTGTTATTCGGCAGTTTAATTTTTTCAACAATTATTTTTTCACTAAATATTTAGTGGGGACGAAACAGGGATCAGCACCATGATAAAATGGGAGAAAAGTGGATAGGATGCACAAAATGTTTCCAATGGATGCATGAGGATTGTGTTGAAAATCCAGGGCCTAACTTTATCTGTTCAATTTGCTTAGAGAATTAAAATTACTTAAAGTTTAAACTATAGGTACATCAATGATTAATAAGTCTGATTAGATATTGTTATTATTATGATTATACTAATAATTATATATTGTTAAAAATATAATTTATGTTTATGTAAGTCCTGATTATTGTGATCTCAATATCGTCCCTGGGACGTAATTAGGTGCCCAAAAAATTATTTTCAGAATGTCTACTTTTTTGTAAAGAATATTTTTGTATAAATAATAAAGAATTTAACAGATTTTTTTATTTAAAATAATAAAGAAATGTTATAACTAAACTTTGACGTTATATTTATTCCTTTAATCGCAACATTTTCTTCAAAATTTTTATTTTTCAACAAGGGGACGTTATTTGGTGACTCTACCTTATATATATTTGTAAATTATATGTACTTTCCTGGGAAAATTTCAAAGATTTAATTCTTCGTTGGTAATATTGCAAAATATTACTTTGATATACCAAGATATCAAAAACTTTGCAAATAAACTACATTTATTTGGTAATGACCAAAGTAGTGGAAACCTTTGCATTGAAAAAGGCCTACACCAGAGGTGGGCAAACGGTCAATCACGAATAGGTCGACAATCGATCTCAGGTATTTTAAATAATTTAGACCGATTGTCCTTTATTAGGTGGGTATCTAATTCAATATAACTTTCCATAGTGGAAAAGAAAATCTTAAATTCATAGTATTTTTTTTTTGGGGTCGCTTTAATTTTTCTCCTGAATAAAAAAAAAATCTATAGGTACTTCTATAAATTAAATTTCACTCTTTAACGGATAATTCTTTTGGTTTATTTTACTCCCAAATGGTCTGGTTTTTGTGAAAATTTTTGCGTCACAAGGCATATTTACGGTAGATTAATTAATTTTTGCTTAGTTTGCCGGAAAAGTTGTCCAGTTTTTTTTTTTTTTTTTTTTTTTTTGTTGAAATCAAGACCACCGTGTAGGTATATATTGAGCACATATGATGATGCACAGAATATTTCGCTGATTTTGCAAAGAAAATATTATAATGAGTGGACATGGTATTGAGGTCATTTCTTTGAAATTTTATTTGCTGAGTGTTTCGTTGGCCTAAATTAACAACCACCTGTTTTTAATGCAATAATATAATATAGCTAAGCTAACTGAAGACGATTATATGGAGCGTTTCTAGATTTCTTTGATCACTGCAATTGCGGGAAAGGAAATATTTATGCATATTGCATATTTATGCAAACGTATTTGAAATGTCCTTTTTACATCTGTCACGTTCAAAGTTTCGAATTTATATTGTTATATGTGACTTTTTCTAAATGTATATCAAGTACCACTGCTTATTTATGTATATATATATATCTATGAGTTTAAGATGTGTTGTAAAGCGTTTAATTTACGAGCTGCTATGAAAATATTGTCATTTATCTTGCAGCAGATTTATTTCAGTTGTACGTTATTTTTGGGTTGGAAAATATCTTAGTCATTCATTGATCCGATGGATTGACTAATCTGTAGCTTTCCCGTTTAAATATTTTTTCCTATTTATGAAAGAAAAGAGTACTGAAAGTTCTAGAAGTAGTTTAAAGTTTGATTACACCGGCACACACAAAAAAAAAGTGCTCTGTACTTTTGACTGACCCTGAACACGAATCCGGGGTCGGTTTGACCCGTACACCCTCAAAAATTCGAGAAAACTTTAAAAAACCGAAAAAAATGGTTAAAATCGGCAGTTTTGGGGACATAAAAATTCCCTATATGCCGTCATAATTGTGCATGCCATGACGGCATATACTCCTTTAACCATATCATATTCCAGAAATAGAATAATATGCAAAATATCCTTTGTAGAGATTTAAAAGTTTATTTTCATCATATAATCTCGAATTTTAGAACAATAGCCGCAATTTTTAAGGGTTTTTTGCAATTTTCTTAGAATAAAAATGGCTTATGGTCTACATAAACTTCGAATTTGTATTCAGCGGATCGAAAAACATGAAAATCATGCTCGGTTTAGTTCAAAAAAAATTTTATGTCCCCAAAAACTGCCGATTTTAACCATTTTTTTCGGTTTTTTAAAGTTTTCTCGAATTTTTGAGGGTGTACGGGTCAAACCGACCCCGGATTTGTGTTCAGGGGGTCAAAATACGTAGATTTATGTAGGTCCGGTCAAAAGTACAGAGCACTTTTTTTTTGTGTGCCGGTGTTATTATCCAAGTGTGCTAATGTTGAGGTACATAAATTGACCGGAAAACCCTGGAAAAATTTAGAAAACTATTGGATCTACAAAAACCTTTTCCAAAAAGTATAAGTTTTATATGGATTTATCTAATCAGAAAGGTTCCTATTTGGTTCAAAATTTTTATTTTTTTTTCTTCTATGATTAAATAAATCAGCCCTTCTTGAGAAATGGGGATGTACCTTTTTACTGTTTGATCTTTGAAAATAAAAATAAATTAGTTTTTCAATATAGGGAAAAAAAATTACTCAGTCATTCCTTTTACTCTATAATGCAAAATTGCAAATGCATTATTTTTTTTCCCTTGTTCTGGGGGCCTCTCATGAGAGGCCTTCCTCTGCGCTGCGTCCTAAAAGATCTATTACGTCCCAGATTACCCAGATAATGCATTAATTGTCATGATTTTTACGGAACCGTAGCGGAACTCAACTGTTAAGACCTGAAATTCCTCAAGATATCATAGCCTTTTTGATCCACTTTTAATAAAAAAAAAATCCCTTTATAAAATTTGAGATTGTTGAAACTAATCCTATATTTCAGACCGTCATATCGTTACAAGACATTTAGGCATTAATTTGGATTGTAAAGGTCTAAATTTTTTTCTATCCATTTAATATTAGACAAATAAATGGTTTGGTACTTTGAAAAGATTTTGTTGAACTTTTGAAACTTTCTATAGTAACCCAGATATTGATATTATGGCCAAAACCAGGGGTGGAAATTGACCACTTGAAGATTGACCATTACTCCGGGAATCACTTATACCTATAATTATATATTCCCATATTAGACTTAGGAATACTGTAGAGTGATGATCAGGGGCGGGCATACTTAATACTGGTATGATCGACAATATATTTTCTTAAAACAAATACAAATTTAAAGAAAGAATGAGTTGGAAGGAGTATTAAAGGCACTAATTGGTACAATCGGTAGAATAGATGTGCGTTTAATTTGAAATTAAATTTTCATTGTCTGATAAATTTTCAATTAAAAGATTTGAAATTTACCTAAAAAATTATTTAAAATACCTGCGATCGATTGTCGACTTATTCACGATCGACCGTTTGCCACCCTCTGGCGTAGACCTTTTTCAATGCAAAGGATCTACAGATATTCATATGATTTAAAAATTATAATCAACACCATTAGCACAAGTAGTATACTTTCCAAAAAAAAAAAAAAAAAAAAAAAACACCATAGGTCGCTGAGATTTTGGACAAAAAAATCGTGATTTCATGAGAATTACCAATACATTGATTTGATTGATATATAATGTTATCAATGCTACCAACAATTATGAATTTGAATTTCTTCTGGATACATCACTTTCCTAAATATTCTGATTGGTAATGAACCTTTAGTGTAATAAGAAAACAATTCATTGTTTAAGATCAGTTTTTTATTTAATGTTTTTTAATATTTAAATTAGCTACGTTTCGTTACGTATCGTAACTTCATCAGGCTTCTTAAATCACAAAATAATATATTTTATTCAATTTAAATTCAATAAAATTGTTATTTAATAAAAGCTGAGATCTGAATTTTATCATCGATCTTGGGTCTAATGAATTTAAGTCTTAGCCATCTGAGACTTATAAGTCAAATTCATCGCCGCCTTAATCAATAGGTATTCCAATCTAGGAAACTATGAATTCAAAAAATGTCCACTAATAATGTGCATATTAAAATAATGGAAAGAAGTACTATCGTTTATAAAGAAATTTTTTACTCCTTTTTCTCTGAATAGTCTATCCCAAAAAAAAAAAAAAAATCATTCAATTATTTCTTTTGTTTTTTTTTTTATTTGATATGTTTGAGTATACGCGACGGCAAAAATTGCCAGTCTTACGACCAAAAATTTGGTTGTTATAGACGAAAATCGTTACAATCGAAAAAATTCGATAACTAGTAAAAACAATATTTATATCTCAACGAGGGGTTACGGGACCCACAGAATTAGTGACCTTAAGTACCTAAACTTCATAGCAAATCTCAATAACTACCTACCATTAGATAAGGGGTATGTAAGGGGTGCCCAAAATTTTTAGACATCCTTGAATGTGGCACACCACAAAAAATTTTGGAAACACTGTTATAGACTTTACCTATATATACTTCCAGATAACAAATCTCAATATTTGTCAGGGCAAATTTTTTTTAAGGTTTATTCGGAATGAAGTGGTCAAAAATAAATTTTTCACTAAATCCTAAAATCGGTGTACAATTTAGAAACAAAAGAGGTTCAAAACAAAAAACTGTGATACCTTTAGGGCTTAAAAACGCTTATTTAATTTTTTGAAAAGTTTAAAAATTTGATATCCAAATTTTGGATTTTGGTCATTCTTATCAGTGCTTTTGGGTTGTAAGCTGCTAAATTACAAAAAAAAAAATCGATTTGCAAAGCCCTCTTATACATTTTTAAGGAACTTAAACCATGAAAATCTAAGGCCACTGGATTCAAGTAGGTAGAAACTAAATTTTCTCAACTTTTTTCCATATACAGTAGTAACCAACTATTGCATATTCCAAGGAAGACCATTCGCAAAAATTTCTTTGAATTTCTCATGTTTATATTAATTAAATTAGAATAGGTACTTTGGTTATTGTTTCTAGGAATTTACAAAAATATAAATCAAATGTATTACCAAAATATTATTTCAATTCTCTGAAAACTAATAAAAACAATAGCATTCCTCAATACGTTACGCTAATGTTTCAAATCAATTAAATAATAAACAAAATTGTTTTTTTTTTTTTGGAAAAGAATTTAAAATAGTAGACATTTGTTGACGTCTTTCGATGGTGTTTTGATTTCATGGATTTCTTAGACTTTATATTTAATATTATGACTAATTGTCTTTACACTTGAACTATTTTCTTAAAGATTCTCAAAAGTTGTAACTTAAAACATAATATGTACGCAAAATTTCTGAGAAATACATTGATTTTTTTAATCTTTATCTAGGTATAGACATTTTTCAGGAGGACATCAAAATTTAGAAATTTGCTTTTAGAACGATGCTCTCAAGAAATCAAGAAAAACAAATGAACAATTCACTGATATCTAGATACCTATGGTGAGATGCTCAACTGTTTTCAAGGATTGCCAGGATCTGAACGAGTTTTCAATGTTATCTATCTCCTGTGAAAGTTTTGGACTCAATTTCGGATGGGAATCAAGGCGATTATCTGTTGTTTTTTTTTGGACTTACCGATGTCATCAATTGAGAAACAAGACGATTACGGCTTTCGGCGTAGTTTACGACCGCTGATTCCGATAACTCATTCATCATTGAATACGGAAAGTCCAGATAAAGACCTGATATCGCCAGTTCGTGACCGTCTCGATGCTGGCCAGATTTCTGGCCGGCACTTTTGGATCAAAAAAAAAAAAAGAAAAACGGAAAACAAAAAACGGAAAACAAAAAACGCACGATCACTAATCCACCAACGATGTGCTTTTTTTCTTCAATCAACAATGCGTTACAAACACGAGATCCATCATATAAATAAACAAAACAAAAGCACAATGGGACTAAAACACAGCACTGCAAATTTTCACAACTTCCTCGACACTTCAGTTGTACCGTCTTTTGTTTTTTTTTTTGGTTTTTCTCTAATTAAACAAATGAAGCGACGTTGGTTGTCGCGATTAGATTCGAACAAAACTGTATTATGATAGCGCCGAGGTTTAATTGCTACTAAAACATTTGACGGTAGTCGACGCTTAGGTGGAGCACCTCCTACTTGTGGTGCTTACATTTGACTTGCCCGCTGCTCATTTGTTTGTTGTGCAAGCGAGATCCAGCTAGCGTTGCACAAACGAGCCAAAAAGAGCTCACCAACAGCTGATTTTGTTTTGTGGTGGGGGATAGCAGCAAATTAGCACTTTACAAAAATTTCAAATTTCAATTTTTTTTTTTAATCTAATTAGCAAATATCCGCCCTTATACTTATTGGCTTAACATAAATATAATATATGGGGTAATATACCTATGTATGATTGGGAAAATGTAATTTCATGGTTGATTTATTAATAATTGATAACAATTGATAATTGTATTGTTCGCACATTTGTGTGCAATATTGGACGAATCGAGGAGTTTAATTCGTATTTTTTAAGCAGGGATTTTTTTCCTCGACTGATAAGAACGAATTGTATAGGTATAACGAAGCCAATAGAAAACGTTTTTGAAAAAGGCCGACAATTATCATTATAGGCTTTACACCATATATGGATAATCGGAAAAAGAATCTTTTACGAATTTCCCAACGATTTGATATAATCAACACCTGTTCAATGCATAATTAAACAGGAGGGATCTTTAACAAAGCCTACTAATTAATTGATAAAATAGTACAATTAAAATCTAGTAAGCCGGTATTTCTAGACTTTCTAGATTGTTTTACTTTTTATATTTTACATTTATTATCAATGTAGTATTTTACAACCATTGTCTTATACCCAGTAACGTAGCTACCTAGGGGCTAGACGGGGAAGTGCCACGGGGCCCTCAAGCTCAGGGGACCCTCGAATCCTTACCAGAAATCTCGATCGAACTGAACTTTTGGAAATTCAGTTGGAAGTTCACCAATTATTTAAGGAAATAATGAGCAAATATGGAGTGCTAGAGTGCGGCCTAACGAAAATTTTTACAGCGATGTTATTATTTTTTACAATTCCTGTCACTTCTGCAGCAGCTGAAAGGTCATTTAGCAAATTTAAAATAATAAAAAAATATTTAAGAAATAATATGGGCCAAACTCGACTCCCACATTTATCGCTAATAGCGATTGAAAACAAAACCGCATCAAGCCTGGATTTAAACGAAGTCATTGATACTTTTGCGAAAACTAAAGCTAGGGAAAAATTGTAAATATAATTGTTATTTAGTCAGTTGGTAGGCCCGACCTTTATATAATAAATCCTTTAATCTTTTCTATTTCGTTTTATTAGCCAATCCTACACCAAGTACTAATTATAATTTATGTTGGTACTGTTTAATATTTTTATTACCTGCCCTACAGTGCACAAAAAAGCTTAAGTAGCTTAGCATTATTAAGGTATTTGTATATTTCATATTTTTATTTTATATAACCTAATCAGTTTACATAGCAGTGGGGTCCCACTTTTTACTTTGCCTCAGGGCCCTTGGTTACCTAGCTACGCCACTGCTTATATCATTTATTTACTTAGAACCTGTGAAAAATATCAAAAATTTTTAAAGAGGTAAATTATAGGAAAAAAAGTGCTCTACAAAAAATGTCCTATAAAATTTTCTCATACAATTGATGGTTGCGTCAAAAAATTGAAAAAATATTAAAATCTCTCGTTAGTTCAACTTTGACCTCAAATAACTTTTGAAGGACGAAATATATCATAAACTTGTACAAAACCTTTTTCGTAGATCGTTCAATTTTCTACAAGAATATACCTTGGTCATTTCGAAATATTGTCACCAACGTGAGCTATAAAATTCCAAAGTGCAAGAGAATATTGTTCCCATGTTATATAAATGGAAAATCGAAATTTGCGATGCGGCACCTCTTAATATTAATATTAAGAGCTTAAACTTTCACAGATTTTTTTTTGTCATTCGCAACAATATTTTCGATATAATTAAGAAAAAAAAATAATCATTTTTTTTGAATCAGTCTAGTGTATATATTGCTTAGGTTTATGTAATTGAAATTTTTTAAGCTCATCAGCAATTTCGAATCAATCTACATATATCTACATTTGCATGCATTGATCGTTCAATTTTATGAAAAAGTAGGTCATAAAATTTACAATGAAAAATGCTTCTTTTGTACTATTTTCGATTTTTAAATGGAAATTGGATCATCATACATAATATGTGTATTGTGTAGTACCTAAATGAGTGCATAATAATTTTTTTGCAAATGTATGAATTAAAGTTTGTAAATTGTATCTATTAAACACACGGAAAGAGAAAATTTGAGATAAAATTTCAATGTTTTTGTATAAGTAAAACCATAGTCGCATTATTTATAATATTACCTATAGGAACATTATTTTTGCGCACCCTGAAACTAATTGTCATCCGAAGAACTAAGGTACCCTACTTGGTCCCACTTCAGCCAATCTATTTGATTTATTTCACACCGAAAAATTAAAGATTTCAATGTAAAAAGGTGTTATAACTCGTTTTTTTTTATTACATAGATAAGGTAATATTTGTGAAAAGTTGAAAAGTGCATTTGCACCTAATTATTGCACTGAAATCTTCAATTGTCTGAAAAAATTCAAAAAAAAAATATTCCAACCTTTGATTTGTGTTTCCATTTTTCATACTTAAACGTCCAAGATACAACAGCCAGCATTTGTTAATTCGGCCACACCAATCCATTTTCATCAGCAACTAGGACCATTTGTTTTTGCCACACTAAAAACAAAACATGCAAATTTTTAAGACATAAACAATTAATTGAGCCGTTTATTTTGAAAGTGACTTAAGTCCATTTCAAGAACAATCCCTATAGTGTTATCATTTTTAATCGTAGAAACATAAGATACTAAGGAGGAGGGAATAATTGGCGTTTTTGTTAAAATCAGTAATTTCGGAAAACTTAGCAGTTAAATAATTAACATATTTTGTTCTAGTTACAAGAATTACCATATAGATCGTCCTTGGAATGGACTTACGCCACTTTCAAAATAAACAATTCAATTATTGGAGGCATAAGCTTTATTAGTAAAAAAAAGAACCAATGACTATTAATTGGGGATACCCAAAGGGAAGTTAGGGGTCATCCATAAATGTTGTTATTCGACAGGAGAAAAGGGATCAGGTGAATATGGTTAATAACAAAACAGGGAGGTCTTAGGAAAGATGACGTCATCTCAACTGTAAAAAAGAGTACATAAGTAGGTATACCTAAGAATCTTTGATGCAATAAGTGAAATAATTTTTTTTTGTTCATTAATTTCTTTCAATTTGATGTTAATAATTTTGTTTACTTTTGTTTTCTTTTGTTCGTTTGTTGATATTAAAATTTACAAGATGGGCAGGTTACGATATGACGTCATCAATGAGGTACCTATATGCTGTATATATGGGCGTTAATGACAAAATATGACACTAGAGGGTGGATAAGTCAAAATTGATAGAAATTTGATGATGTAATTTATGGATGACTCCTTATACAGTATCTAGAGGAAACTTTTGAAACTGTGGTAATCCTTTTCAACATATAGTACCTAAGAGGTTGAAAAGAAAAAACAAAAGAAATCATCAAATGAAGAAGTATTGCCAGAAAATATATCAGAGAGTTTTTTGATTAACTAAGAATTACTTATCTGACTATTTTTGAATTTGATCAGTGGCATAGTGTACGATTTCGCCGCCCGCGGCCTCCGGAATAAATAAAAACGTCAAAATACCTTTAAATATTTCTTATTCTTTAATTATTTAAACACTTGCTAATGCCTGCGACTTCGTCTGCGTAACGTAGGTGTTGGTTATATTGGTTACAAAGCAAAATATTTTATGGAATTATCAATATGCCGCCCAATTTTTTATATATCACCCGGAGTTATGACCCTACTCCCTACATCCCCCATATTATGCTTTTTAATTTGAATTATATACTCTGAAATCAAAATTATCATCATACAACAACTTTGACATTTGTTTTATCCAAAGCCTTCTATTTTTTTACGATACCATCAACTGTTTCGTGTTTGCCTTATTAAATCTAATATTAAGATAAAGAACAATAATTAAATCCCAAAAAAATATTTTTTGCAAATTTTGAAAAAGTCAAAATACCTTTAAATTATTTAATTATTTACGAACTCTTCGTATTTTTCGCAAAGCAAAATAAAATATAGAATTATCAATATCAATATGCCGCCCAATTTTTATGTAGGTAGGTATCATCCGGAACTAGGACCCTACCCCCTGCATCCCCCATGTTATGCTTTTGAATTTGAATTACACTTTAATATCAAAATTATCATCATGCATTAGCTATATTGTTTTTTTTTATCCAAAGCCTTCTATTTGTTTTACGATACCTACCGTCAACTGTTTCGAGTTTGCCTTAATCAATCTATATAGGTATAAAGAACAACAAGTAAATCCAAATTTTTTTCTATTATTTGTGAAAATTCCATTCTTTTATTTCGCAATCTACGATTTTGATTTACGAAATTGGGACTTAATAACTAATCCTAGTTAAAAATGTATATAAAATATTTTTGCATTTTTTTTTCTTGAATATAAAACTTGCACTTATAATAATATAGCTGCAATGGTATCAAGGATATTTAAAAGTTGAAAATGTTTTTATATATTCGATTCTCAGAAACCTAAAGAATTTATAAACAAAATTATTTTCCTATTAATTTTTCGTGGTAGGTATAGATAATGAAAACTTCCTTTTATTTATGCCTGCAAGAAATATAAAAGTATGCAGTTCTATGTTAATTATTTATGCATTGGAAAAAAATACTTTTTATTTATTTTTTTTTTTTTTAGAGAGTTCATGGCGACTAAACAAATAAGGCAAAACAAATGCACGAATATAAAACAAAAACGCAGGTTCATTTGTTATATAGCTAGTATTTTTTTTCATATTAGATATTCATATCCTTGAGAGGGCAGATTTAAAAAATTATGATAAAAAATTAAAGCATTTGAGAAAGTATAACAAAATACGTTTAAACTTGAATGAAATTAGAATGTTGGTAAAACTGCCAAAAGACACTATATTCGTGAAAAAGCCTCTCCAAACGTTAAGGGTGCCTATGTAAAGTTATAGCCGCCTTTGCCCTTTAGAACCAATTGGGTATATGAGGTGGAAATATGTATAGAAAAAATGATTACCAACTTAGATTTATCTTAGGAGGTCTAATTAATTGGAACTAGAAACAATTAGGTCTCAAAAAGAAAAAGAAAAACTCTAGAGACAACATTTTTGGAAAATATAAAAAATTATAAAAGTTTATAGGAAAATTTAAGAAAATTTAAGACAAAAAAATAATAAGAATTGAAAAACAATCTTTCACGTGCTTGGCATTAAAACGAGGTCACCAGCAAAACTTATTCGGCATTCTTAGATACTCATTTAAGACTCTATAATGATATTCATTTGTTTTGATTATTGCCAATGCAGAATTGTCCAAGTGTGCTCTGAATAAAGTGCTGAATCTGCACAAAAATATTCATTTACCCAATTAATGTTCCAGTTATCCACTGACACGAATTGATTAATGATTGCAAGTCTTATTAAAATAATGAAAATTTTGCAAAAAAAAAAATAAATCTTCAACTAAACACAAACTAAGCAAATGTTAAGATATATTGCCAATACGGAAAAATGTGCAGTCTATTGCACATTAGACTGATTCACAAAAAAATGATGATTTTTTTTTTCTTAATTATATCGAAAATATTATTGGGAATGACAAAAAGAATCCTGTGAAAGTTTAAGCTTTTAATATTAATATGAAGAGGTGCCGCATCGCAAATTTCGATTTTTCATTTAAACAACATGGGAACAATATTCTCTTGCACTTTGGAATTTTATAGCTCACGTAGGCGACAATATTTCAGAATGACCAAGGTATATTCTTGTAGAAAATTGAACGATCTACAAAAAAGGTCTTGTACAAGTTTTTGATAAATTGATTCCTTCAAAAGTTATTCGAAGTCAAAGTTGAAAGAGAAATTTTAATATTTTTTCAATTTTTTCATGCAACCATCTATTTTATGAGAAAATTTTATAGGACATTTTTTGTAGAGCACTTTTTTTTCTATAACTTATCTTTGTAAAAGTTTTTGATATTTTTCACAGGTCCTAAGTTATTTGCATTAAATTGAAAATTCCCTGAATTATTATATTTTTAACATAAATTTTTTTTTTTTTATTTTAATTAAATAACTTAGGACCTGTGAAAAATATCAAAAAGTTTTATAGAGATAATTTATAGGGAAAAAAGTGCTCTACAAAAAATTTCCTATAAAATTTTCTCATAAAATTGATGGTTGCATGAAAAAATTGAAAAAATATTAAAATTTCTCTTTAGTCAATTTTGACCTCGAATAACTTTTGAAGGAAGAAATATATCACAAACTTGTTTGATACTTTTTTTGTAGATCGTTCAATTTTCTACAAGAGTATACCTTGGTTATTCCGAAAGATTGTCACCAACGTGTGCTATAAAATTCTAAAGTGCAAGAGAATATTGTTCCCATGTTATTTAAATGGAAAATGGAAATTTGCGATGTAGCACCTCTTAATATTAATATTGAGAGCTTAAACTTTCACAGGATTTTTTTTTGTCATTCCCAACAATATTTTCGATATAATCAAGAAAAAAAATCATCATTTTTTTTTTGGATCAGTCTATTGCACATATAATGGAAATGATATCATCTAAACTTTAGATAAAGTAAAATTTTTAGGTAATGAATTTATCTAATAGATACCAATTTAACCAACAGGTGAATTACAGAAACAAATGCGAATCTATTAATAGACTTGCAAGTATTCGCAACTTGTTAAACATAGGTACCTTTTGTTTACACTTACTAACTTTTTTTGTTTTGAAAACAAAATTTAATGAACTGTACCTAAATTAAACAAAACAAATCCGATATTAAAAGCTTTTCAAAGTGGACCGAAAGAAAATAAATCCTAAACAATTCCTACGCACTTTTGTTAAAAAACAATAACAAACAACTGAATAAGCTTTAAGGGTAATTCTGGAATTCAGTTCTTATGTTTTTCTCTTGCATTGTTTTTGTAGGAAAAAAAAACAACCAATGTTTATTGGCAAATTCTTCAAAAGTTTTTGCCAGTAAATGAAAAGTTTTATCAGAGCTTTTGGTGAAAAATTTATTTACTTTTTGTACTATTCAACTTTATTCTGGTATCTGCTTATTAAGCAATTTACATAAGTTGGTAAGCTTTGTTAACTGCCTTTAAATAATGATTTAAAGCTTTAGATTCCCTATTGAAAGCTCAACAGATTTATTTATATTTTTCATAGTGCAAAATTTAGAATTTGTTTAGCAAATCACTACAATGGGGTTACAAATCAACATCAATAAAATCAATTGTTGACCCCAAATTTCATTAATTAATCATTTGGAACAATAAGCTCATAAATATGAATTACTCAGTTAATTTATACATAAAATTTCTTTGAGTTTAGGATTTTTTTTTTTTGTAAATAATTTATACTACATCAAGTTTTCAAACGAGAATCAAGCCAATGGAGGCATATAGGCGGAGCAATGTAGTTGTAAGGAGGCGTGTTTTCTCACAGCCTCCGCCGACTAATTCATTGATTTATCTCCCTACACACGTTTGAATGCAACAGCATTCTACTGTGAATAGAATCAGGCCCCAGGTTAACTGCTGGGTACCTATTTTCAGCAGCCAAAGCCGGCTGGATTATTGATTAGATACAATCCGTTCTAGAACACATCTGATTGGTGTTTTATGTTCATTGAAAATTTTTTCAATGTATTTATTTTTCTTATAAAATTCATATGTCTACGATTTTTTTGTATATAACATTGGGAAAATGGTCCAAAGCGTAAAAGCTTCAATATTTAAAATATGAAAAATCTAAGATTTTATGAGGTTGTTCAAATCGCAATATTTTATAGCCTAAAGTATTGAGATTGCATTTAAAGCTTCGCCCCATTCTTTACCTAATATTAGGAAATATTCTGTTAATATTTATCGTTACATTGTAAGAAGTTTATCGTAAATGGTTTAGATTGTGGGCCTATGGATTGTTTATGGGTCAGTGGCAATACCTTTATTTTTATGATACACTATTAACATTAGGAAATTGGTATCTAAAACAATATAGTTCTAGATTACTTATATCTAATGGTTTTTTCTAGAATTCCTCATTTTAGTATTCTTGTTAGTGTAGAATTGTATGGTAATTCCAGTGATTTGAACTTTGCTGAATAAAACATTAAGATTTCTTTAACAATTAAATGAAAGGGTCTAGCAGGATCCACATGGCCAGTTGGCCCCCAAATAGGAACCTATGTTAAAATATCGGCTTGATATACAAACACATTTTATATACTTTTCGAGACCAAATTCCTCTTTGACCTGGAGATATGGGCAAAAATGTCCCCCCGCATGGCTATTTTTCAAAGTTATATATCTCAAAAACTAATTAAACTAGAAAAGTGAAACCAACGCGAGGCTATAGCTTATTTTACAGAGTATATCATATATTTTTTTGAAATTTTTAGAAAAAAAATTATGAAAAAAAAAATCCAAAAAACAAATGAAATAATTTTTTTAAATGTATTCTCTGAACATGACAATCACGAAAAAAAAATATTTTATGCTTCTACATGAGCACTATAACTCATAAAAATTGCGTGAAAAAATAGTTGGTGCAACACCTTGAAAAAAAATGAAATGTGATTTACGCCTAATAGTATACCAAGGTTTTATTTTTTTTCGAAGTGTTTCACCAACTTTTTTTTCACAAACCTTCAATAAAAAATAGGCCACATACAGGGGCAAAAGATATATTATTTTCATAATTGTAAGTCTAAGGAAACATAAAAAAAAATATTGTTTCTATTAGTTTTTTTGTTTTTCTATATTTACTCTTAAGATGATTACTTTCAAGATCAAAATAATTGATCCCAAAAGAAAAAAAAACAACTCCAACTCGCCATGTGGATCCTGCTAGACCCTTTAAGCATTAAACAAAAAAGGATAATATTTGGTTCAACTGATAAAACTTAGTTAGGTAAGTATATAAAATAAAACCAAGATTCGAAATTTAATGTTGTTCATTAAACATCTGTTTAATACTTAAAATAAATACAAGACGTTTTTGTCCCTTAGTCGTCCCTTTTTGCCGTACTAAGGGGCAAAAAAAAATGTAAAAAAACAATCTTCCATATGAATGATTCCATTAAAAATTAAATTAAACATGGCCAAATATTTGTTTGTTTGGTTAGCATTAGGTGTAAGTTTCAAATTAATAAAATTGGTTTTCTCAATATAATAGGGAATAGTAAAATTGGACCTTTAAACTCCACTCTACTCTAATAAAACTTACAGTAATTTCCTTCTTAAAACCGTGCATAAATAAAATCTTGTATTTATATACCCTCTCTGGCTGATTAAATTCCTATAATCAATGTATTCCTTATAAGAAGTAGGTATGTAATAAGATTTTTTTTTCGAAAATTCCTACCCTTAAACAGTGAAATGGGGTGACTAAGTTTGTATGAGGTAATTTAGAGTTAATAAACAATCGAAATTACAAATTTCATAACCATAATGCCGTTAAAGACGAAACTTTATTACCGATTAATATAAAACAAAGTTTGTTTATTTTTTAGAAACAAAAATGTAGGGTTTGCTTAAAAATTTAAACTCTTGAGAGATATAGGTGAAAAAGGTTTAGTTAAGTTTATAAGAAAATATTAAGTTTTTTGACTTTCACCTATTGTAAACCTGAAAATCCGAGATACGTATTCACAAATAAATACATTAGTGAGCGAATATCGAGTAGCGAGAAATTCGGTGAATTTAAAGAAAATGGTGTAATTATAAACTGGCAAATTTCTAATATCATCCCCTTACATCAGCCTAATATCGCTCCCGGGACAATATTAAAATTACTTCGTTATTCGGCAGTTGTATTTTTTCAACAATCATTTTTTCACTAAATATTTAGTGGGGACAAAACAGGGATCAGCACCATGATAAAATGGGAGAAAAGTGGATAGGATGCACAAAATGTTTCCAATGGATGCATGAGGATTGTGTTGAAAATCCAGGGCCTAACTTTATCTCTTCAATTTGCTAAGAGAATTAAAATTACTTAAAGTTTAAACTATAGGTACATCAATGATTAATAAGTCTGATTAGATATTGTTATTATTATGATTATACTAATAATTATATATTGTTAAAAATATAGTTTATGTTTATGTAAGTCCTGATTATTGTGATGTCAATATCGTCTCCGGGACGTAATTAGGTGCCCAAAAAAATATTTTCAGAATGTCTACTTTTTTGTAAAGAATATTTTTGTATAAATAATAAAGAATTTAACAGATTTTTTTTTTATTTAAAATAATAAAGCAATGTTATAACTAAACTTTGACGTTATAGTTATTCCTTTAATCGCAACATTTTTTTCAAAATTTTTATCTTTCAAAAAGGGGACGTTATTTGGTGACTCTACCTTACTTTTAACTTTTAACAAAGATTTGTTGTAATTCTATCGTTAATGTAGGGAACCTTTTTAACATATTGAAAACCGTTAAAGTTTAAGATTTCCAGAAGAGAAATGCCATTTTGAAAATATCCCAGCCAACTGGGACTTTTCTTGAAATCTTAATTTTTTGACATTACTATTTTAGTGCGAATATTCTTTGCATTGGATGACGAATGAAAAAAAAATAAATAAATGAAAAGACGGAAATCAATATTCATAGGCAATTAGCTTATTGTTGGCCTATAAGCCAGCCATATGCTGTATCCGTTACTTCCAAGAAGTAATCTACTTTTGTTGTTCAATCTTGAATGGATTGAATATTGTGTAGGTATCGAGAAGAGCTATTTATATAACAAAGGCTACAATAATACAAACATTACTTTGTAAATGACAATTCGTTTGCTAATGAGGTATTTGGTTGTGTGCATTTTCCTGTTTCAATATTATTGTTTTCATGCATTTTTATTATATAAACACGGACGACAATAATTTATCGTGAAAATTATTCAAATACGTGACGTTTTCAGAGGATTACTTATAGTTTTACGTTCAATTGTCGCGTGAAAAATCCCCAACATTGTTGAGCCTCTCGCTGCCGAGAAATTCCAGATTTCTGTTGTGCATAATGTGCAAATATTGCAGGTATTATAATTCCTCGACTTGATGGATTTGTGCAGAAAAGATTTCTTCGATGCTGCGGTGTGGTGTGGGTCTTGTTTAGAAATCACGTGTGGATATAGTTTGCATATGTCACACTGGCTAACATTGTTATTGAAAATATTAGTTACGTTAGTAGTCTTTAGAGATGCGGCATATAGCGGCATATTGGCAAAGATGCAAATAAAACTATTTTTATCAAGCACAGAATGATTCAAAAGTAGGTATTTTTTTGAGTTAAAATAATACTTTTTGAGGGTTCAAAAGAACAAAAAATAATCCTTACGGATCAATTCATTGCCGCCATAGGACATTACTTAACGTAACGTAGGTGTTGGTTATATTTTATATTTAGATTTGCTATTTGTAGAGGTATATGAAAATTTTTATTTTTCTTATTTCTTTTACGAAAAACATAATCATACCTGAAAACACTATTTTGTCAACTTTAAAAAGACACATTTAATAAACTGTTGCAAACAATAAAATTGTTCTATGCAATAATCAATTAGTTTTCATTGAATCTACGGTAGGTATACCTACCGTTAACCAAATACTCCGTAAATCAATCAGCATCTATACATAAATAAAAAATATCGCCAAGTTCAATAAATTCGGTCTTAATTATAACTAAAAAAAGTCGAAAGTTATCAAAATACTCGCGTCAAAATAACACCATCTCCCTTTTTCGATTCCCGATTGAACCTTTTTCCACAAACTATTACACTATTGCACTGTACAACACAACCGCGAAATTGAAATTTGTACAATTGCACGAAACCCAGTTCTTCCATAATCATGTATAACCATTATGTATCTTTAAACTTATTATTGAAATATCTGAATTTCAACTATATAATTAAACCATATTGGATAGTCCAGAGTTCACCATACACGATTTGGCGTATGCCTTTTGCTCTGGAAGAGGATTTTAAATTTCTTTTATCATCATGATGACTTCTGGCTGGAATTGCGAATTTTTTTCGCGATCCCTTTCAAGCACTTGCAAATAAAATATATTGCCCCCTCCCCCCAGGAAGAAAATTCTGAATCCACCTTTGTCTGTTAGGGTAGGAATTTTCAAAAAAAAATCCTATCACATGCCTACTTCCTATAAGGAATACACCGAATATTAAAATTTCATCAATCAAAGGAGTATATAAATACACCATTTTATATATGCACGGTTTTAAAAACGTATTTACTTTAAGCTGTATTTCTATTATTATTATTATTACTATTACATTTTTTTTCGTTAATATTTCCTTACTGAGCAACCTTAAGGATCTATTTACAACAATTTTGTAAAAAAAAAAGTTTACTCTCACATAATTATCTATAAAAACATTTATATTTCAAAAAGGCAATTTTTTGTACTTTAAATTAAATTACTGTGCTTTTTATTAGTTCAACTAAAAATATTAATACAAATCTTTTTTTAACTTTTAAATACCTTTGCAATGATATATAACTCGCCTATCTAAAGTATAAATTTTTACATCCCTCAGTTTTTACGTAGGGGATACATTCCCTTATTATTTTTAAGGAATGATAAGTAGCCTAATGTGTGTAGGTAATTGTGTTGTATCTTAATATAAAGTTTCATTAAATTCGATTGTTCCGTTCTTTAGATTAATCACCAGCGCACGCGATGTAAGAAAGTTTTTTGGTAATTTTTTCACACATTATTGGAGTTTTAGTATGAATCCCTAATTTTTTTTGAAAATTTAATATAGCCTATGTTCACCGGAAATAGTGTAGCTTCCCAACAGTGAAAGAATTTTTCAAATCGGTCAAGTAGTTTCGGAGCCTATTCAAAGCAAACAAACAATCAAATCTTTGCTCTTTATAATAATAGATTAAAATATCTGAATTTCAACTATGCAATTAAACCATATTGGATAGTCTCGAGTTCAGCATACACGATTTGGCGTATGCTTTTTGCTCTGGAAAAGCATTTTAAATTTATTTTATCATTATGATTTACGGTATATTACACATTCAAATACTACTCGCTAACTAATATATTTATTTGCTAATCCAAATTTCGGATTTTCAGGTTTACAATATGTGAAAGCCAAAAAACGTAATGCTCACTTATAAACTTAACTTAACCTTTTTCAGATATATCTCTTAAGAGTTTAAAATTTTAAGCAGACCCAAAGTTTTTGTTTCTAACATTAAACCAAATTTGTTTTATAATAAAGGGTAATTACGTTTCGTCTTTAACGCTACTTTGATTATGAAATTTTAAAAATTTCGATTGTTTATTAGACGTTATGCCGTACAAACTTTACCACATTTTTCACTGTTTTAGGGGAGGAATTTTTAAAAACCCTTTCATATTATATATCTGCATCGTATAAGAAAAATACTTTCCAAATTTCATCGACACAAATATGCATTTATATGGAAAATACAATGTAAAACGAAAAAAATTATGATCTTTTTTATTTTGCTTATCATGACGAAAAAGCTATTTGATTTCACACATTTGGACGTTGTACATTAGGGTGTCCGTTATTTCCCAAATTGATTTTTTTACAGCGATCGCCCCCTGAATTTTTAGTTTAAGATATTAAAAAAAAATATCCAATACAATTAAGCTCTTAATTTCTTGATTAAACCGTGCCGGAATCATGTTACTTTTACCATTTAAATAACATGGGATTATTTGACATTTAACTTTTAATTTTTTTCTCAGAAACAAATGGATGAAAAGATTTAAGGTCAAATAATTCTCACGTAAAATTTAACGTCTACAAAAAAGGTCTCTTATGAATTTTCGATTAAATCACTTCATTAAAAGTTTTTCAACATTTAACTTTTTAACGACAAATCAATCGACTATAGGCTCAATAAAAATGATGTTGATTACAGGTTCTAAGAAATTTCTTCTAGATGACGTCAGGTGAAATGGTAAAAATTGGAATAATAATTGAATTTTTGTCAATAGTCTTATTAATTAGTATGAAATTCACTTCGTAGGTACAAAATATTGATTACAGTACGAAAATTTATCCTGGATCAATTGAATTTCACGAATATAGCGAATTCGGATCTTATGTCACCGGTTTTCATTGTCAAAAAATGTTTTTTTGTTTGTTTAATTTTCTGTTCAAGCCATAAAATTAACACAAATAATCACTTGCGCTCTAATGATTATAATTTTTATCTTCTCTTCAAATGATTTTATAGTTAAAAGAAGTAAAAATGAACAAAAAGTTGAAAATATTGCAAGATTTATATTAGGCACAAGTGAAATGTTGAATAACTTTTATTGGAGTGATTTAATCGAAAATTCATAAGAGACATTTTTTGTAGAGCGTTAAATTTTACGTCAGAATAATTTCATCTTAAATCTTTTCATCTATTTGCTTCTGAGAAAAAAAATTAAAAGTAAAAAGTCAAATAATTCCATGTTATTTAAATGGTAAAAGTAACATGATTCCAGCAACATGTTTAATCTAGAAATTAAGAGCTTAGTTGTTTTGGATAATTTTTTTTATGTTTTAAACTAAAAATTCAGGGGGCGATCGCTGTAAAAAAATCAATTTGGGAAATAACGGACACCCTATTGTACATACAAAATTGTTGAAAATAGGTGAAAAGCGTGGAAATAAATTTGCATATTCTATTTATTTTCAATAACAATAATTGGTTTTCAAATTGTTTTAAATACCGAAAAAAAGTTAATATGGAAGATTTAATAGTTTATTTGATAATGAAATAAATGACAAAAGATTTCTCTTTTAATGCTTTTCAGCGGAATATATAATTGCTCCAGGCCACAACCATTGGTTCATGAAAAAATAAGTTTTTAAAAAGTTTCATTGTTGAAAAACTAACAAAAATTAAAAATGACCCAATTGATATAAGTGCTACATAAGCTTCCATACTAATTTAGTGAAATGACGTTATTTAAAATTTTGTTATTATAATGGTATACCAAAAACGGACACTTATATTTCATTTCTTAATATAAATTTTGCTTTATACTAAACAATACTTTGATTATTAAATTTAAAATTTCGATTGTTGATTTACTCTTCATTATCTCATACAAACTTAGTCACCTCTTTTCACTCTTTTAGGGTAGGAATTTTCAAAAAAAAAATCTTATTTTATCTTACTTCTTATAAGGAATACACTGATTATATGAATTTCATCAGTCAAAGGGGTATAAAAATACAGGATTTTATTTATGCACGGTTTTAAAAAGGAAATTACTATAAGCTTTATTAGAGTAGGGTGAGCTTTAAGGTTCAATTTTACTATTCCGTATTATATTGGGAAAACCAAACCTATTTATTTGAAACTTATAATGCTAACCAAACAAACAAATATTTAGCCATGTTTAATTTAATTTTTAAAGGAATCATCCATAAAGAAGTTTGTTATTTTACATTTTTTCTAGACCTTGTCGTCTGTCTCTATTTGCCCCTTAGTAGGGGCAAAAAGGGACGACTAAGGGGTAAAAAGGTCCTGTTTTTATTTTAAGTATCTGACAGGTGTTATGAATTAATAACAGTATTTGAATCAATGAAATATTTCTGGATTTTCATTTAGAAAATTTTATTACAGTCATTTCAGACTTAACTTAAAACTCTTCTTTCTTTATAATACTATTGACATTAATGGTAACATAAGTAATATTTTTTTATACCTTTATCTTAACTTAATCAAACTCATCGTTTCCTGGATCACAATTATAACAAACGAAGTAAAATAATCCTCGGTTAGAAATACAGTTTTCATGGGTCCATTGCTTGCAAAGATTGCTTAGAATCCAACCTTCACGTGGCTGGGTAAGGAATAGGTCCACGTGGGCTTTTTTACCCCAGTTACGTTCAAGTATTTTTACTAGGTTATAACTAGTTTACTGTTTAAATTAGCTAAAAACTAATAATAAATCCTGAAACACCACTAAATCTCATATACTATAAAATTATGTTATAGTCTAGTCAAAGCAATATTACTGCTAGAAACCGAAAAGAATAATAATAAAAAAAATTACTTTCGTAAAAATATCAAGGTGGCGTCGTAAATCTATCTGTGATGTAGCTTAACTACCAGGGTGTCCTCAAATTGATTCTTACACTTCCTCATCCTTACCATTATAATTAAATAGAGCAATATGCCACTAGTATTTTAGATACTCATGGCGGACCATTATATCTGCGGACCTTTAAGTCCCACTCTATCCTATTATTATTGCTATTATTTTTTTCGTTAATATTTGCTTGTTGAGCAACCTCCAGGGTCTAATTATAACAATTTTTTAAAAAAAGAAGATAACTGTAAGATTTGAACCCACGGATCTTTAATTATGAGCATCAGATATGTAAACCAATCCATTATTAATTTACTTATGAGTCTTATATTTGTTTGTATATATAAAAATGATTATATTCCAAAGAAATGATTTTTTGTACTTTAAATTAAATAAACTGTGCTTTTTATTAGTTCAACAAAAAGATTGATAAAAATTATTTTCTTACTTTTAAGTACCTATCCAACGATATATAACTCGCCTGTCTAAAATAAAATTTTCTTTTTTGTCCCTCAGTTTGTACATAGGGGATTCCTTCCATTATTATTTTTAAGGAATAATAAATAGTCTAATGTGGGTGGGAAATTGTGTTGTATCTTAATACCAAATTTCATTAAATTCGGTTGTTCCGTTCTTTAATCTTGAAACAAATATTTACCCTCAAAGTGGGTTCAAAACTAAAATGTACCGACTATCATATTGTAAATATCATCATAGTAAAATACTTACATAGTAAAATACAAATACTATCTTAGTAAATACTATCATATTGACATTAAAAGTAAAAATTGTATCATATTTTAGTTATCCCAAACTTCTAATAAATGATGCACCATTTCTGGCATTACCGGAATATGCAGTTGCAGTGGATTAAAAACATATTTTTTAATTACGACAAATAAGTAGGTGTAACTTTTCACGTACGTACGTTACTACCCACGTTAGTAAAATGCACTTTGTCCGAGTTAATTATCGTAAAAAAACATCAATTTTTCATCCGAAATTTTCCTTGGGAACCTTTCGATTCCAGCAAACCAAATATGATGCATCGAATTATAGTTGTAAAAAATATTTTTTAAAAAGCATTTTTTTGAAGAAATAATCGCCTGAAGTAATGAAAAGGAAAAGGTTTTCACGGAAAATGGTAGAGACTTCGGCGTAAATGTATCCTCAATTTTGAATCATTCTATATTACCATTTGCATAGTTGGTGCAGTGAAGTTTCCATGTGCATGTTCTTCATAGTCATTCTGGATTCGTTTCGTTTACCGAATGTCATTTCATGCCTATTTAAATTGCTTTATACCGCCGGTTGATTAAAATTCAACCACAACCGATTTTATTGTTTCTATCAAACTGTATCAATTCATTTGCGGCTTACATTAAGTTATTATTAATTTAGTTTATGAACATTTTTTTCATTCCTTCAAAAATTTAACCATTTTCATCAAATAGGTACAATGCCATTCACATATGGTTTTAATATCCCCAAAAATTTGAAGTTGCTACTGAAATCTTTTCATTTTAAAAATAAATATATAAACATTTTTATTTTTCTATCTAAAATCTATTGCTTGAAAATAAAGCAATATGGACAAACCACATTATACGAGCTTCCCATTATTACCTATACTAGGGTGATTTTTTTTTTTACTTTTTTTGGTCCCATCGTGAAATTTTGTTGGAAATACCAAAAAAAAAATCCCTGAAAGTTTGAGCCCTTAATATTAATTTTAAGTCCTCGACCAAGACGTGTAAAGATTTCCCATTGAAAATACACGGAAACTCTGATTTTTTATTTTTAAATTTCTATATCTCAGCGGCATTTCATGGGATCGCTTTTATCGAAGATGGTTTTTTCTCAGAATTAAACGCTCTACAAAAATGCCCATTGCGACAAAGTCGTAACTCACACCGGTGAGGTAGTACGGGCCACTGAACCTGATTTTTCCATAAAATTCGCGTTTTTTTTTGTATTTATCTCGTAAATAACAAGAGCTACGGAAAAATTATAAATGAAAAACTTGTAGAGAATTTGATTTCCTACAAAAAAGGTCCTGTAGACCAAATCGCTAAGAACAATATTAAACGAGATATTAAGCCTTGAATTGATTTTTCTGTGAAATTTTTGCCGATCATTGATTTAAAGTTTAAATCAATTTAAATCAATATTAAATCAATAAAAAATTTCACAGAAAAATCAATTCAAGGCTTAATATCTCGTTTAATATTGTTCTTAGCGATTTGGTCTACAGGACCTTTTTTGTAGGAAATCAAATTCTCTACAAGTTTTTCATTTATAATTTTTTCAAAGCTCTTGTTATTTACGAGAAAACGCGAATTTTATGGAAAAATCAGGTTCAGTGGCCCGTACTACCTCACCGGTGTGAGTTACGACTATGTCGCAATGGGCATTTTTGTAGAGCGTTTAATTCTGAGAAAAAACCATCTTCGATAAAAGCGATCCAATGAAACGCCGCTGAGATATAGAAATTTAAAAATAAAAAATCAGAGTTTCCGTGTATTTTTAATGGGAAATCTTTACACGTCTTGGTCGAGGACTTAAAATTAATATTAAGGGCTCAAACTTTCAGGGATTTTTTTTTTTGGTATTTCCAACAAAATTTCACGATGGGACCAAAAAAAAAAAATCAAAAAAAAAATTACCCTAAGTCCTATACATTGCCTAGTTATACCAAAGAAAAATTGACCTTTACTATGAAAATTTCTTTACTATTGCAGCGATTTCAGTAAAATAAGGCATCAGGTACTATTTTTAATCGAATCAAACAGTCCATTAAAGTTGTTGATTTAAAATTAAATCCAAAGTGGCATAACATTTTGTTATCGCTCTATAAAATATCGATTAAAACCGATACATTAACTTTATGTACATTTTGATTTAGCAAAAAATAACAACAATTGCATGTGTTAAATAGATTAGAAGTTTGCAATTGAACCAAAAAAAAAAAAAAAAAAAATTGGCCCATGAGGGGATCGAACCTGCGACCTTCGCGTTATTAGCACGACGCTCTAACCAACTGAGCTAATGGGCCAGACATTCAAGCTTTAACAATTAAAAATTTTCTTCACAGTGCACTTGATTTTAATAATTTTGTTGGAAAAATAGAATAGAGTAATATATAATTATTAATATTGTTTAATTACAAATATTTTATATTATCTATATTATTATAGTTTTGAAATTTATGTATGATTGACATATTTTGTAATTATTTTATTTTTTTATAGAAGCCTCATGAAGTTATGATACGTAGCGAAACGTAGCTAATTGAATAGTAAAAATATTAAATAAAAAAAACGATCTTAAACAACCTGAATTGTCTTCTTATTTAAAAAAATAAATGCTGAGATCTGAATTTTATCATCTATCTAATCTCTCAACTGATTAAATTTAAAAGTAAAATTCTAAATTTTATTGAACCAATAAGCTTTCTGTAGTATTTTATCCCAAATTTTTAACAAACAAAAAAACCCTAAGAAATCGGAGATAAAAAATGTATTGGCTTCCTTTAAAACAGTGTTTCTCAAACTTTTAAGTAAGCTGCACCCCTTTGACTCTGAAAATAGGTCCCCGCACCCCATTGAACGCTGTGTTTCGATTTTTTAGTTTAGAATAGGGTTGCCAACTTTAAATTACAGAAAATTCGGAGATCGTATAACTAAACCTGGAGATTTGTATTCAATACAGAAAATCCTTATTGGCTCATTCTATATTCTTAATACAAGAAATATATATTGTTTGGATATAACATCAACTGTTATTGCAAGAGGACAATGAAAAGTATTGCTTTTTATTACAAACGAAAACGTTTTTGTAAACTGGAGTCCAGAGAAAACTATTTTTTTCGGGTGTTTTCGGGCTAAAACTGGATATTTGGTAACCCAAGTTTAGAAAAATACATTTTTTGCGAAATTTATTTCTCCCGCACCCCCAGAAGTTCGTGGTATACCCTTGGTTAAGAAACACTGCTTTAAAGCAACAGTCTCCCTTCTGGCTTATATATGTGCTGACATCTATGTTATCAAAATATTGATCAATGATAAAGATAAAGCAAATTAATATTTCACCACTAATCTTTCTGATAGAACCATAAAAATGCTACCCACGGGCAAGGTTTATAAAATAAACAGGTGGCCTCATGGTAACTATGTGACGTATCCAGAAGAAATTCGTACATATCTTCAGACTGATTCAAATTTCAAAATTCTTCGTATGACGTCATATTTTTTTTTCTAATGGGGCAACCTGTGTAATTTATAAACCTTGACCCACGGGCTGTTAACTCTCTAAGACGAGACAAGGATAGCCAAACTGGGTAGGATAATTGTGGAATAGCTGTAAAGAATTTAGGAATTTCTATCTCTTTTTACCCGCAACAAACACTCTATACAACTTTTCCATAATTATCCTACCCAGTTTGGCTATCCTTAGAGAGTTAATAGTTCGTGATGCTACCCTTTAATCTATAATCTACATAAAATGGGTAAGAATCCTCTCAATAATGGAAATAAATTATAATGTGGGTAAGTTATAAGTACGACTACAAATTTCTAAGAAAATTTTAATTTTTCAAAGAAAAAAAATCGATCCGAATTCCGAATATTGCCTTCCCTACAAATTTGCCATTCAGAACCCTAGCGTCTAATATCTCTAGTATAAATCCAGCGCTATATGTACCATTTGTGTTTTGATCTTGAGGCTTATTGGCTCTTTAGAATGGCGAAATTTGGACCAAAATACATACTCCAACACATAATTTGAAGAAATACGAGAATTCCAGGAAAATATCTGGTTTATCTTTATTAATTTATCTAAATATATAATTTGGGAAATATCAAACATAAAGCAGGTCATTCACGCTCCGATTTGCAGTCCAACTAGTCGGACTACTAGTTAGATCACCTAAATGATCCGACTAGACATCCAACTTCCAACAGCACCATTACGTCCAACTTACGATCCAACTTCGAAAGTTGGATCAAAAGTTGGACTGCAAGTCGAAGCGTGAATGACTTGCTTAAGAGGATCATTAGAAACCTTCAAGATCAAATAAAAAACACAAATATGAGAAGAATGAAAAAAAGCTAATGACAATTTAAATCACAAACCTCCTGGATTTAAAAAATGATCTTTGATCCTTTGGCCATTGATCATTGATATGGTAACCTAAACAGTTAACTGCACAGATTATTTATAAAAGAAAACAGGCTCATTGAAATATTCAAGAGTACTGTCTTTTTTCCTTTACAAATTCTCTAACTTTTCTACTGAAAATTTGTGAAATAAAATCCATCAACAATCGGGCAAATTATTTGCATAAAACTTATTAAATTATGAAGAAATTAAAAATCATCACAAATTTTTTGTCACGCCTCGCCTCTCACTTTTCCCTTATTTTAATGACATTCCCGGACTATTCAGATTACCCTGATTGCTGGCTTCCCTGATAACAGGTGCCACATAAGATACATGTTAAGAGGAAGGCATTGTTAAGATTATACAAAGAAATTACTTTATAAGTTCAATCACTGAAATGCATTTTCGTTAAAAAAACTCACTCCTTTTTTTGCCCTTTGTACCCCCCCCCTAATTAGTGTATTCATATATTAATTGAAAGATCAATGGACAGAAACTAAATAATCAGTACTAGATTTTTTTTAAGTCAATTGAACTCATATTTATCAAAGTTAATTTTGTCATTTTCTATCGATATTTAGGACCTAAATTCATGCTTAGGTTGACAAACTGGCTAAATCCAGGTTTCCTGATTTTCCAGAAAAACCATTAGCCACCGACTTAAATTTTGTTGTTTACTATTAAGAGTAGATACAAAAAAGTTTTGAGGGTCGATATAAAATTGGCGTTAATAGGGTTAAATCGTTATGGATTATCTTTTAACTATATAAGTGCCAAAGCATTATTCTTTCCTTTCAAATATCATTATCTGGCACTTCGCTGAAGTATTAAAAACATATTTTCTTCGTACTTTTATCCCCACAGAACGCAATATGCGCGATGATCTACTTTTTGGTTCCAATGTACAAATAGCAGTGCAGCTGATGGATATCAATTGTTGTGTAAAACATATAGGAAGCATGCTCCAACAATAAAAACATGCGAATTTTGTTTCCGGCATCTTAAAAGTGGTAAGTCTGATAACAGTAACAAATAAGGCGAAGCTAGACCAGTAAAGTGTGAAGACACTGAGTTGGAGGAATTATTGGTTTAAGATTTATGTCAAACTTAAGAAGAACTCGCAAAAATCTTTAAAATGGGTCAACAATGGGTTTCAAACTGTTTAAAACATAGGTATGGTTCAAAAATAGGGAAACTGAGTTTCGATGAACTAAAACCAAAAGACAAGGACCACTGTTTATTTACGTGCGAAGAACTACTCCAAAGGTAAAAGCAGAAGTGGATTTTGCATAGAATTGTTACGCGGGATAAAAAGTGAATAGAAATAATTCGACAATCCACAGAGAAGAGTCAGAGGAGAACTCAACAGTCAAATCGAATATTTATATGATAGTAATAGAATAATCTAATATGGTTTTATTCCAACCTAATGAAACCATTACCGAGGAAAGTTATCAGCGATAATTAATTCCATTGAGCTAAGAATTGAATCTTAAACGCCCTCTATACACCAAAATACATAACACAGCCTTCTTTCAACACGACAACGCTTGATCCCATATTGCATAATTTTAATGACTTAAGCTTTGGAAGCATTTCTATTAAATATAGATCACCATATTCACCAAATATTGCCTTATTTGATTATCACTTATTTCGGTTCATAAGCTTTGATCTACGCCTTGATCAACGCTTCAGATTTAAAAGGACGCCAAATATTGCATCGAGTCCTAGATCGTTTCAAAGGACAAGAATTTATTTAAAAAAAAATCATATACTTTTTGAGACATGGGTAAACGTAATGACCAGCCATGGACAGTACATTGAGTAAAAAATATTGTAACCTTTTTTTAAAGTACAAAAAAAGAACTTCAAAACTTATTTGGACCCTTAATTCTAACAATGAATGTACTACTTAAGTTCCCATGGAATTCAATGCCTTGGTAATATTAGTTTGAAACCAATTAAAATCACAATCAAATCAAATCAATCGGATTGAAAAATACGAAAAACAAGATATCAAACTAATGATTTCCAGCATTTCTCCCCATGAAAACTTGGTCAAAGATTTAAAAAATCTAACCTTGTAAAGGACGCTCCGCTATGACGCGTCATCAAACATTTGTATTCAGCATTTTCCATAGTTCACAAATTAAAATAATTTTCACCACATTTTATTTGTCACATGTTCAAGCACCAAATAGTAACAAATAATAACTTTACTTTAACAAATAAATCAAATAAAACTTCTTTAATAAATCGCTTGGCTTCATATGAAACAAATTTGACTGATTTCAACAAAACACAATCGCGGCTTGGAGTTGCGCAATGCTTACTAATTGCACTCATCTTAACTAAAACAATCCACCAATAGCTTTACCTGCATATTTGGTTTTTCAAATATAAAAAGTATTGCGATTTTTTTTTTAATTATTTGAATAAAAATTTTAAGTTTTTCCTATGCTTTTCATTATTGGAATTATAAAAAAAACTATATTGATTAGGGTATTTTTTTTTTTACTTTTATTTTTTTGGTCCAACGTGAAACTTTGTTGGAAATACCAAAAAAAAAAATCCCTGAAAGTTTGAGCCCTTAATATTAATTTTAAGTCCTCGACCAAGACGTGTAAAGATTTCCCATTGAAAATACACGGAAACTCTGATTTTTTATTTTTAAATTCCTATATCTCAGCGGCATTTCATGGGATCGCTTTTACCGAAGATGGTTTTTTCTCAGAATTAAATGTTCTACAAAAATGCCCATTGCGACAAAGTCGTAACTCACACCGGTGAGGTAGTACGGGCCACTGAACCTGATATTTCCATAAAATTCAAGGCTTAATATCTCGTTTAATATTGATCTTCGCGATTTGGTCTACAGGACCTTTTTTGTGGGAAATCCAATTCTCTACAAGTTTTTCATTTATAATTTTTCCGTAGCTCTTGTTATTTACGAGATAAATGCAAAAAAAAACACGAATTTTATGGAAAAATCAGGTTCAGTGGCCCGTAATTACCTGCAGGTAATAAAAATATTAAACAGTAACTACAATAAATTACAATTAATACTTGGTGTAGGATTGGCTAATAAAACGAAATAGAGAAGATTCAAGGGTTTATTAAATAAAGGTCGGGCCTACCAACTGACTAAATAACAATGTACTAAATATATGTACTAAATATACTGACTAAATATATGTACAATTTTTTCCTAGCTTTAGTTTTCGCAAAAGTATCAATGACTTCATTTAAATCCAGGCCTGATACGGTTTTGTTTTCAATTGCTATTCGCGATAAATGTCGGAGTCGAGTTTGGCCCATATTATTTCTCAGATATTTTTTTATTATTTTTAATTTGCTAAATGACCTTTCAGCTACGGCAGAAGTGACAGGAATTGTAAAGAATAATAACATCGCTGTAAATATTTCCGTTAGGTTGCACTCTAGCACTCCATTTTTGCTCATTATATTCTTACATAATTGGTGAATTTCCAACTGAATTTCCAAAAGTTCAGTTCGATCGAGATTTCTGGCAAGGATTCGAGGGCCCTCTGGGCTTGAGGGCCCAGGGGCCCTGCCCCGCCTAACCCCTAGGTAGCTACGCCACTGTAACGAAGTTAGATTACAAATAAAAAAATATTTGGTCCACCACTAATAACTGAACTACTTAATATCTAATTTGCCCGGATATTGGTTTTGTAAATATATTCTACAATGACTTATGATATGTTTACCTTACATTCTGCGTCTTATTAATTATCGATTTTCATGATCATTTTCGTGATTTAAAACGGTTGGGAATATCAAATAATTAAAATCCCACTGCAAGTGAACTTGGGTGGTCTGTTTCTTAAGTTCTGAACGATATTTGAATCGAAACTTTTGGAAATATGGAAACGACAATATAATGTTTGGACATTTATTAATTTTATTTAGTCTTTGATTATGTTAATGCTGGATTTGGCATGATTTTTGCATTAAATTCAATGATATGCATTCATTTCGGTCTTATATGTGTTACCACCATATAATAATCAGTGTTAGTCCATAAAGTTTTAAATTGATTTAAAAACATTCTTTTTTATTTGTAATAAAAGAAAATTTACGACAGTTTAAATTTAAACTTTGATCAGACGAAAGTTTTCCATGTTTTTTTTTTTTTGATAAATTGGGGATCGAAAAAGTGAATTCAATTCGTCGTGTGTAGGTGGTGTGCAGCCTTCGTCAGTTTCTTTTTAATAATTTATGCTTTCATCTTATTTTCGTTGAGTTTGAGAAACAATGATTGGAGTCCGGCGTGATGAAGTATGGAGGAAACGTGACTTTTGGCTAATATTGTTGGGTGCAGTTACTGCAAGATTTACAGCTACCAAGACCGTGAGGTCAGCGAAACTAATTCCTCGACAATACTAACATTTCACACTTTAATGTAATTTACATATATATTTATTTATTAATATTTAAACTTGTCAGCGAACCACCTTCGTCAACCGACCAAATTACCGTGCGAGAAAAACAATAACGCCAAATATATTAGTTCCGTTCAATTTTGGTACTCGGGAAAAATGGTTTACAATAACGATTTCGAAATAATTTTGAACTATATTGGTGAGCATTGATACTAATTTGAGAACGTTAAACAAATTGGGACAAAACACCCAATGTAGTATACTTCTGTAAGTTTTAAGCATTTTCTTTTTAACAATGACAGAGGGAGTTTTTGAATTTCTCCCCCTAAAAAAGGCACCCCTATAATGAAATCAAAAAAGAAAAAACAAATAGAGGAAAGGGAAATGAGTAGCAAAAGTTAAAAGGTAAAATATTGTGGGAAACACAAGAAGGAACTTTTAAGTTAAACAAAAATGTTAAGATAAGTAAACAAAATTTTAAATTTGTAAACTTACACGTGTAAATTAATTGGAGGAAATAAAGTTTATTATTATTATGTATTATTAAATTTTAAGCCTTCCTAAAGGGTGAAAACCCACTTGATAGATCGCCAAAATATTAAAACAATATACTTAACGGGGGAAGCTGGTCTAGAATTTTGAAGAAACCGATTTTTTTTTTTGGTCTTAAAAAGTACTTTAGGGTCTTAAAAATAACATACCAAAGGATGGATGCCGGCAAAAATGTCTAAATGCCCAAACTTTCGCAGATTAAAGGTATATACGCATTAAATATGATTTTATAGTCCTTAAAACTTTAAACGCGTTTTTCTCGAAATCACTTTTTTTGAACTGGCCGAAGACATAACTCGAGCAAATCTTCACCGATCTATACGAAATTTTGACAGTACATTCGAAATACCTTTCTCCCGAGACGTACCTAGGATTTTTTTTTTATATTACATAGTTTTTTTTTAATCAACAATTTTGTCGTTTTTTTATAGTGAAAATTTTAATGTTTTGTTCAAACGTGCACCATTTCGCGAAAAAAACAAAATATCAAAAAAATCCTACGTACGTCTCTTGCTGTTGTCATATAGAAACTAAAAATTTTCAGGATTTTGTTCCAGGACCAAAATTAAGGAGGTTACATCTTCGGCCATGGACCCGTCTAAAAAATGAGGCGCCTCCGAAGAAATGCTGGACAGCCGCCATTTTGAATTTAATTGACACGAAAAAATTTGTGTTTGTATATTAAAACCTAAATTACAAAACCTCACTCACAGATTTTCGATTGATCTTTTTGTTGAGTCACAAAAAAATCATAAATTATGCCCATTTTTTTACGCTCTAGACCAGCTTCCCCCCCGTAACCGAAACATTATTAAATCTGATTTTTTAATAAGATAAATTAAATCTATATACTTTAGAATCAAATCGTCTTGATATTTCCATAAATTCTCTGAAAAAATCCTTCAATACGTGACAAACCCCATGAACTTAACTCGGGCTCAATAGTTTTTCCACCGTCTGATGCACTTACGGCACAATATCCATTTAACAGTCTTATTTATAGAATTCCAGAAAATAAAACGCTTCACATATTAACATAAATGGGTGACATAAATGTTGGTGAATTTATGACTTTATGTCTTTTGCATGTCTAATTAAATTTTGAATTATTGCACCCCAGAAAAAATCCAATATTTATATTTCACGAATATTCAATCGTTTACAAATATCATCACATAACCATGCCTTTGGCATTGACTTCATTTATGTAATCGATTCACGAAAAAAAAGTAATTTGGAAAAATCGAAAAACTTTTTTCCCAAAATATTTACGTTCTCCACCATCTGTAACATATCCAATCCCAATTTTTTCATCTCCCAAACTAAATATGACAAATTTTATTGCTAACAAATTGGAAATTTTTTCCCTGAAAAACGATGTGTTTTCGTGAATCTGAGGTAATAATTTAACGGCAGTTAGCATTTAAGCAGAAAAACGTGGAAGTTGAAATCAAAACATAGTGGAAAGTACATACGTACAGTATATGAGGTATCTCCGTAAAATGGAAATTTATCAATACCATCATTAGCAGCAATTGGAAATGGTGATACTGGCGGTTCCCATGACTAATGCAGATAATGATTTGATCTGGTTTTTGTGTTAATTACACGATTTATAGCTGAGAATGTCCGATTTATAAAATAATTTCAACGATTGCGATAACATATTTGAATTTTTAAGGAAGAAATTATGATTTCAATTAAAACCTATTTGATTATTGTCAACTTTTGTGGCTGAAAAAATTTCAATTTGTCTTTTCTTATAGATAGCTGAAGTGCAAAAATTTTATTGAAAATCAATTGAAACCATAATGTAACGAAATTCGTATTAGTTTGGTTTTTAATGCATCTCCATCCTCAAAATAATCCCCTGGAACTGTTGGGAAAATCAATTCAATTGTAGCAAAAGGATCTTTCAAATTACTGCGTAAATAATATTAACCGTTTATTTTGAAAGTGAGTTAAGTCCATTTCAAGAACAATCCCTATAGTGTTATCATTTTTAACCATAGGAATTTGTTATAACCATAGGTTTTTGTTAACAACTAAAATGAAATCAGTAATTTTTGAAAACTTGGCAGTTAAATAAGGGGCCATCCATAAATTACGTCACACGTTAATGTGGGGGAGGGTATCACCGTAATGTGACATAGTGTGACAAAAGGCAGGGCGCGGGGGGTCAAAATCTTTGTGACGTCACATGTTGAAACATGAGATTACCTCTCACGCAACAACATTTAACTTGTAATGCTTTTTTCTTTTGATTAATTTGTGTGACGTCACATCAGGGGGGAGGGGGTTCTAAAAAAATGACAACCTGTGACAAGGAGGGGTTAAAAAGCTCTAAAATTCGTGTTACGTAATTTATGGCAGGTCTCTAATTAACATACTTTGTTCTAGTTACAAGAAGAAGAATCACCATATAGACCGTCCTTGAAATGGACTTACGCCACTTTCAAAATAAACGAGTCATATATTCAACTAGCTCTGATTTCCTCCTGCTTTCCTAAGAATTTTAAGCAGAATAACAATTTTCATGACTCAAATTCAAAGGAAGTAGTACGTTAGTTGATTGTTAAAGTTGAAATTGATTATTGGGGTTGAAAAATAAATTTCCGGGTCAACATAGTAAAGCCATTCGGTGGAGAAAACCAAAACGGTGTTATTGCTATTCAAAAAGGGTACAAAAAATATAAGATGTTCAGCGATTAGGGACATTTAAAAAAGTTATTATACTCATAATTTAAATTTTCAGATTGGAAAAGATGTAAACGTCATCGTAAATAATAGCGTATTACGTAAATAATCTGTTACAAGTTGAATAAGCTCAATAGTATATGTATTAGACTAGTTCAAAAAAAATGATGATTTTTTTTTTCTTAATTATATCGAAAATATTGTTGAGAATGACAAAAAAAATCCTATAAAAGTTTAAGCTCTTAATATTAAGAGATGCCGCATCGCAAATTTCGATTTTCCATTTAAATAACATGAGAACAATATTCTCTTGTTCTTTGAAATTTTATAGCTCACGTTAGTGACAATATTTCGGAATGACCAAGGCATATTCTTGTAGAAGATTGAACGATCTACAAAAAAGGTCTCTAGCAAGTTTTTGATATATTTATTCTTTCAAAAGTTATTCGAGGTCAAAGTTGAACTGAAGAGATGATTTAAAATTTTTTCAATTTTTTGACGCAACCATCAATTTTATGAGAAAATTTGACAAGACATTTTTTGTAGAGCACTTTTTTTCCTATAACTTATCTCTATAAATATTTTTGATATTTTTCACAGGTCCTAAGTTATTTGCATTAAACTGAAAACTCCCTGAATTATTATATTTTTTACATAAAAATTATTTTTTTTGTTTTAATTAAATAACTGAGGACCTGTGAAAAATATCAAAAACTTTTATGGAGATAAGTTATAGAAAAAAAGTGCTCTACAAAGAATATCCTATAAAATTTTCTCATAAAATTGATGGTTGCGTAAAAAAATTGAAAAAATATTAAAATTTCTCTTTACTTCAACTTTGACCTTGAATAACTTTTGAAGGAATAAATATATCAAAAACTTGTACAAAGACCTTTTTTATAGATCGTTCAATTTTCTACAAGGATATATCTTGGTCATTCCGAAATATTGTCACCAACGTGAGCTATAAAATTCCAAAGTGCAAGAGAACATTGTTCGCATGTTATTTAAATGGAAAATCGAAATTTGTGATGCGGCACCTCTTAATATTAATATTAAGAGCTTAAACTTTCACAGGATTTTTTTTTTGTCATTCCCAACAATATTTTCGATATAATTAAGAAAAAAAAATTCATCATTTTTTTTGAATCAGTCTAATACATATATATCTTTTCAAATACTTATTTAATAAAAACGATTTTTATTACTACACATTTAAAGTGTAAAGTATTATTACTTAATAATACAAATTGGTAAAATATTCCCCAATAGTTTTTATGGAGAGTAAAACGTGGAATCTACAAAACTAATATACCTAAACTTTGCCAAACGAAAACATAATTTTGTAAAAGTATTTTTTGCTTTCAAAATTTAAAATTAGTTTTTTTTTGTCCTATAAAATCACCAACTAAGTCGCAGGCTTCAACTAGTTCAATAAATAATTAATGGTAAAAAAATGCTGTTTTGTAAGATTTGGAATAGATAATTTTAACGGTGTACGACGGTAAAGAACGTACATGAAATCTATCAATGTTAATCCTATTCTGTAGCCAGGGACTTTGAAATGTGCAAATAACTGAGACAACAATGATATGAATGCTATTAGCATAGTATGTAAGCGTCGGTTGTTGATTTGAACTATATGAAGAATTGAATTGACTAATAATTAGATATAATTGAATAAAAATGTATTGGAAGTATTAATAATTTTTAAATTAACATAATACAAATTTATTTGGCATTATCTTTTGAGAAGGAAGTTGGTGAAATAAGAATTTATAATGCACTTAACCATGCAAATAAAGGTGTTGAGATTAACTAAGGTGATAAATATTTTATGTTAAAATTTTATCTAAGTTCTCTACTAAATTGTAAAACTAAGCTGCTAAAGTGGTTTATGCTTTAAAGTCATTGAATTTGATGAAAATGGTAACAACATATTAGCATTTTCTTTCTAACAATAACGTTGAATTGTTGTTATTTCTAATTTTAGGGTTGTGACTTAAAAATTCATAATTAATTGAAATAAATTGTTTTTTTTTTTGATGCAATATTTCATAAATAATTGATTGCTAATAGCCATAAAATATTGTTTACTATACCCTGTTAAATGGTACTTCGAAATCATTACATTTAAAGTGTCTTTAATAACTTTAAACGACATATAAAGAGCAGTGGCGTAGCTAGGTAACCAAGGGCCCTGAGGGAAATTAAAAAATGGGGCCCCACTACTATGTAAACTGATTAGGTTTTATCAAATAAAAATATGAAATATACAAATACTTTAAAAATGCTAAGCTACTTAAGCTCTTTTTTGTGCACTGCAGGGCAGGTAATACAAATATTAAACAGTAACAACATAAATTACAATTAATACTTGGTGTAGGTTTGGCTAATTAAACGAAATAGAGAAGATTCAAGGGTTTATTATGTAGAGGTCAGGTCTACCAACTGACTAAATAACAATTATATTTACAATTTTTTCCTAGCTTTAGTTTTCGCAAAAGTATCAATGACTTCGTTTAAATCCAGGCTTGATGCAGTTTTATTTTCAATTGCTATTAGCGATAAATATCGGAGTCGAGTTTGATCCATATTATTTCTTAAATAATTTTTTATTATTTTTAATTTGCCAAAAGACCTTTCAGCTACTGGAGAAGTGACAGAATTTGTAAAAAATAATAACATTGCTGTAAATACTTCCATTAGGTCGCATTCTAGAACTCCATATTTGCTCATTATTTCCTTACATAATTGATGAACTTCCAACTGAATTTCCAAAAGTTCAGTTCGATCGAGATTTCTGGTAAGGATTCGAGGGCCCCGGGGCACTGCCCCGCCTAGCTCCTAGGTAGCTACGCCACTGCTAAAAGGGTTTTTGAATATTTTAAATGCCTTTTTTAACAGGGTAACGAAAACATTGGTCCATGAAAGATCTACGAAATGATAAGATAGATGAAATATCTTACTTTACACAAAGGATGATTGGCTTTGAGTTCTGCAAAGTGCTATTTAAATTAACTTTTGGCTGATGGTGGTTATTCTTATAATGACGACAAATTCCAAACATACAGCTACGTCTTATCATTGGAATACGATTAAACGTTATCAACTGAAGACCTTATGTTGAAATCATCAATTTAAACTCGAGGAGCTAAAAATCGTAAAATTGTATATACTGAAGTGAATACAGTGGGCCAGAGAAGCCCTATGGATGCATAAAATAGATGCAATGTCTTACTTTACATAATAAAGTTCACATTTAAGATGTGCAAGGTGCAATAACCTTTGTTAATCTTGATACAGATATCGGAACATGGGAGTATCAAAACTTCCGTCATTTTGTCTGATGATTGAAGATTTTTTTCTTAATATTATGTCTTCTCCGTTTATTGAGCATAGGAATACAATCGGTGAAATGCTTATATGTCACAGGAATACAATCTTTTCTTATCATTTTCATATCTTAAAAAAATAATTAGTCCGTTATTATATGTAAGATAATTTGTGTTAGAAGATTTTGTTCTAAAGCAAAAAGTTTCTTTGTCTTGGAATAATATTTACGAAATTTATAGTTTTCTTCATAAATCATTTAAAACAGAATCTAAACAATTTGAAATTATGACACTTACCGAAACTAAAAAACATTTTCCGTTATCTATAGTTAGAATTTTTAGGAAGCTTTATTTAACATACGTTTCCCCCTTCTTATACGTTTACTCTGAACGACGCCAAATTGTACAATATCCTAGTTTGTCAAAACATGTTCAAAACTTTTTAACTTCTTTCCTTTTCCGATAATTTGCTTCCGTTATCACCATTTTCAACTTCTCCAAGTTTTAAACACCAAACTTTGGTTGTATCAAAATTAAATGAAACATTGTCAAACTTTTACAACAATGAATAATAATGGCCGAACTTGTGAAAACAATCAAATTTGGTTAATGCAAGTAGCGCCATCCATCGAGCCAATGATAGACCTAATTTGCTCACATGTGACACATGTACTTATCGTTCTAATCTATGATTTTTAATTTAAAAATGTGAACCGAAAATCAAAAAAAAGTATACAATATAAGACGTAAGTATATTGATTTTTTGAAATAATTCCTAGTAAGCAATTTATTTTAAGATTATAATTTCGATTTTCCATTGCATAAGTTGGCATAAGTTGGCATAAGTTGTGCAATACTTAACCTAGAATAATTATGACACTAATCATTTTCAAGTGTTTATGGCTCATTTTTTAATCAGCAATTTCTTTTAATTTCAGTACTTAATAAAAAGGATGTAGGAATTTTTATATATAAAAAAAAATACCAAGTTATTTTATTTTTTTTAGATCAAAGAGACAAGTGTACGTTTGGGGAGATGGCCTACAGGAACAACTCCTTTCAAGGGGCTCCCAACTATCCAGAGCCACCCGTTTATGCGACCGATTCGGGTGCAAATGGAGGCCAATCCTTTACTAATTTCCAGCAACCATATAATGACATTCCGTTAGATTACAATTCCGCTAATTATAACAACTATTACTCTCCCATTCCCGGAGAAAGCACGTTTAATTCGACCAACATTTGGACGAATCCTCAATATGAATCGTTTAATTATAACCAAACAGCCGGGCCGAGTAATCGGCTCCCAAAAGTAGGATACATTCAGTCCAAGTTAACAGCCACGGCAAAAGAATTTACGCCAAGCAATTTCCAAACAATTTCCAACAATTCCAACGATAATGAATCACACCACGAACCCGTCAGAACCCAAGGCCACGATAAAGGAGCGATTCCGAAAACTGCTGGCAACAATTTAGGATCAAAATATCGAGGACCAAACAATCGAAACCCATACTATTCGAATAGAAATAACTTCTCTAAATATCCTCATTATCCAAAGGAAAGACCTCATACAGTTGCTCAAAGTTCGCAATTTCAAGACGAACGAGTTTTCACCAATTCCCGTCAAACACAAAATAGTGCTGGTGATAGTCGGAAACCGTACTATTCGAATTCGAATAAACCACCGAAAAAAAGTAACTATTCTAATAGTAACAACTACAATAAGCGCTACAAAAAATATTCCCGAGACGATGATAGACCTCCACGCGACGATTACGCTGGTAAATTAAGCGAAAAGAAAAAGCCGCCCCCTCAAACCAATCAATACAGAAACGACGAACCGAAATTTTCCGTTTTAAATCGTAATGAAAACCGATATTACAATCGAGGTAATAAGTACTATGGACTAGTACGAAATACCCAAAACACGCCAAATTTAGAAAAAAATCCAAGTGTAGATAGGAAAGTTCCACCAAAAACCGACGTCTCCCAAGTGTCAGATTCCAACGATTCGGACTGCGAAAGTGATGGAGTCGATGACCGAAATCAAAGAGACGGATTGGTCAAACAAATTGCCAATGGAGAATTGGAATGTATGATTTGTTGCGAGAGAGTAAAACAAGAAGATTCGGTTTGGTCTTGCAAAAAGTGTTTTCATATATTGCACTTCAAATGTTTGTGCCAATGGGCCGAATCGTCGAAAGCGACCCAAGGTTGGCGATGTCCGGCCTGTCAGCACGTTTACTCTGAAATTCCGTCCATTTATTACTGTTTTTGTGGCCGAGAACAAGACCCGGCTTATTCGTCATCGATTCTACCCCACTCGTGTGGCAAGATGTGCTTGCGGAAAAATCGGGGCACGCTTTGCATCCATCCCTGTCCTCTGGAATGCCATCCAGGACCGTGTCCTCCATGTTCAATAATAGTTGATAGGTATCCACTAATTTTTTTTTCTAACATTTTAAAAATTGCCTTATTATCAAAAATAATGGTTTGTGGTACTCTAAAGTGCACTTTTTAAAGCTTTGATTCTTTACAGATCTTGCGCTTGCGGCAAGAAAGCAATTCCTGTTGTTTGCAACCACGAAAGGGCGGTTAGTTGCGGAAGCATTTGTGATAAACTATTAAACTGTGGTATTCATCGTTGTACATTAAAATGCCATGCAGAAAACTGCCAGCCTTGCAATGAAAAAGTTAATCGAAGTAAATTTTTTTACATTTTTTTTTTTTTTGGTGCATGAAAATTAATCTGATTCCTCTTTAAGCTTGTTATTGCGAACGAGAAACAAAAGTAGATAATTGTTCTGAGCCGAAGTTGTTCTCGGACAGTTATAGTTGTAGTGAAGTTTGCGACCAATTGTTAAATTGTGGGAACCACAAATGCACAAAGCTGTGCCACTTTGGTGCTTGTCATGAATGTGAATTTTCCGTGACGAAAATTCGCACATGTTATTGCGGCCAAACGCCTTTAAATTCGGATCAAGTTCGAAAATCATGTATGGATCCAATTCCTTGTTGTGATAAAGTATGGAAAACAATTTGAAAGAATTATACAAAAGTGGAAACTAGAATATGTAAGCCAATCGTATGGTAGATAGTAATATTAGATTTTATGCTCTAGTGCACTAGGTGTGGTCTGTAATAAATTATATCATTACACTTTAACTATTGCTATCTATCTTATAAAAAAATCTTTTGCCACTATAAAAATAGTAATACTGTGTAATCTCACTAATCCGGCACTATTAAAAACCAGAGGATGTCGGATTATTGAAATGTTCGGATTACTGGATTATAGTGAAAAGTCATAGGTAATGAATAAAATAAAGCATTTCATAGAAGGAATGCACAAATATAGGGGGGCGAGGGAGGCGTGGGTGTAGGGTGCCGGATTATTGGACGTGCCGATCTACCAAATTACCGGATTAGTGAGATTATACTGTACTTGCCACACAAAAATGTTTCAGTGCTACAAAGAGATAAAACGCATCCTATATCTTATCAATTCGGTTATTCCAACAAATCGCTAGTAATAAAGATTTGGAGTTCTTACTGATAGTTTCCACTTTTGTAATTTTTTTAATCTTTGAAGAAATCATTATTTTCATTGTCTTTGTAGATTTGTTCGAAGAGATTGAAGTGTGGTCAACCGCATTCACCTCATTTGTGCTCAAAGCCGTGCCACGAAGAGAAATGTCCTCCGTGTGATTTAACGACGTTGGTACGATGCCGTTGTGGGCATATGGATCGTGAAATACCCTGTAATCAATTAACAGGCCGAGCAGATGATGCCCGTTGCGAAAAGCGATGCAATAAAGTAAAATGAAAAAGATATAGTTGTGAAGAATTTCGATTATTATGGTTACAAATTAAACTATTACTTGCCAAGACTTGAAAATGAAGAATACAGTTTTTCGATATCTCACTTAGTTTTACGAAATATCAATAATTAAAAATTGATTTTTTTCTCTTATTTAGACGGATAGGATTTTCATGAAAAAAAAGGTGAAGGCTTACAGCCGTAGTTCTACCATTTTATTTGTGGTATAAGCTAGGGGTCCAAGGGCGAAGCCTCGGTGAGGGTTGGGAAGCAGCACCTATATCTGGCAATAATGCATTGTCGATTTTATTTTTAGTTTAAATCGTGAGTAAGTTAGGCTGTAATTAAATAAACGTCTCATTTGGGGGGAGGGTCCTCCATCCGGGACTTCGCCTCTGGAGTCCTTATTTACACTTTTTAAGCTCAAAAAATTAGTTGAGCTACGGTTGTAAGGATTTACCTTTTTTTAATGAAAAGTCTAATAAATACGTCTAAAAAAGTGAAAAAAAAAACTTTTTAAGTATCAATATTTCATAAACTAAGCGAGATATCGAAAAAAAATTCTTTATTTTCGTTTTATTTCGTCGAGATCTATAAGAATTCGTCGTTAAATCGTGGCACCGGAAGAATCATTGTATCTTTTATTATTTTATTAAATTTATATAATATGTTTCTCGATTTCATTACCATATTATCAAACTTTCAAAGTGTCAATGGTAAAAGTAAAACCCATATAATTCCAAAGTGTATTCAGATAACTCAAAAATGTTTAAAATATGCCATAATGGTCTAAATAGTGCAAATACTGAAAGAATTTGTTTTTTTTTTAGTTGTGAATAATTTGGATTATTATGATTACAAATTAATCTATTGCTTGGCAAGGCTACGACTCTTATAGATCTTAAAATAAAACAAAAAAAGAAGACTAAATTTTTTCGAAATCTCGTTTAGTTTACGAAATATTGATACTTAATTTTTTTTCGACGAATTTTTCAGGAATTTCATGAAAAAACAAGGTAAAGGCTTACAGCCGTAGCTCGATCATATCTTTTTTTGTGTTATAAACTATAAATTAAGGGTCCAGGGACGAAGCCTCGGTGAAGGTTGGGAAGCGGTGCCCATATCTGGCATTTCGATTTTATTTTTAATTTAATTCGCGTGTAAATCAGGCTGTAATTCAATAAACATGTCTGTTTTAAGGGGGCTTCGCCCCCTATTCCCGTCCTGTCCCCAACCCTCACCGGGATGTCGTCTTTGGACCCCTTGTTTATACTTTTTAAACCTCTTGTTTATACTTTTTAAACCCCTTGTTTATACTGTTTTAAAGCTCAAAAAATATTTGGTGGAACTACACTTGTAAGGGTTTACCTTTTTTTCATGAAAATCCTGGGAAATACGTCTAAAAAAGAGAAAAAGAAATAATAGTTTTTAAATTTTTAAGTATCGATATTTCATAAACTAAGCGAGATATCAAAAAAAATTATTCTTTATTTTCGTTTTATTTCGTCGAGATCTATGAGAATTCGTCGTTAAATCGTCGCGCCGGAAGAATCAAGTATCCCCTATTGCTTTATTAGATTTATATAATGTTTCTCGTTTTCATTATCATATTATCAAACTTTCAAAGTGTCAATGGTAATAGTTAAACCCTATACAATCCAAAATGTATTCAGATGACTCAAAATTGTTTTAAATATGCCATAATGGTCTTAATAATGCAAATACTGAAAGAATTTAATTTGTTTCTTTAGTTGTGAATAATTTGGATTATTATGATTACAAATTAATCTATTGCTTGGCAAGGCTACGACTCTTATAGATCTTAAAATAAAACAAAAATGAAGACTAAATTTTTTCGATATCTCCTTTAGTTTACAAAATAAATATCGATACTTAATTTTTTTTTCTCTTTTTTCGACGAATTTTTCCGAATTTTCTTGAAAAAACTAGGTAAAGGCTTACAGCCGTAGCTCTGTCATATTTTTTTTTGTGTTATAAACTATACATTAGGGGTCCAGGGGGCAAAGCCTCGGTGAAGGTTGGGAAGCGGCGCCCATATCTGGCAATAATGCATTTTCGATTTTATTTTTAATTTAATTCGCGTGTAAATCAGGTTGTAATTCAATAAACATGTCATTTTTAAGGGGGCTTTTCCCCCTATCCCCCCTCTCAACCTCAACTCCCACCGGGGCTTTGTCTCTGGATCTCTTGTTTATACTTTTTAACACTCAAAATATATTTAGTGGAGCTACAGTTGTAACGATTTACGTTTTTTTCATGAAAATTTTAAGTATCGATATTTCATAAACTAAGCGAGATATCGAAAAAAAAAAATTCTTCATTTTCATATTATCATAGTCATTATAATCATATTATCCCCTATAGCTTTGTTTTAAATATGCCATAATGGTCTAAATAGTGCAAATTTCTGAAATAATTTAATTAAAGAAGTTATTTTTTTTAGAAACGTTCATGTGGTAAACATAAATGCAATGCTCTGTGTTGCATTGATATTGATCACGAATGTCCATTGATTTGCAATCGAATGTTATCGTGTGGATTGCATCGTTGTGAAATGAGTTGTCACAAAGGAAGATGTTCACCTTGTTACCAATCAAGTAAAATGATCAATTGTCTTAAGTATACCAAATTTGTCTCAGAATTTAATTGCTTTATCTTGTTTTTGTACTTGCTATTACAAGGATAGGTGAATTGGCATACATTTAATTGATCTTTTAATACGGCTTGGCATTGGGTTGATAGGTCTTTGTGTATAAAATTCTTGTAAAAACGTTAATTTTTACAAGATGTTTCGATTTATAGAGTTTGATTAAAGACGGTTCATTTATTCATGAGTTTACATGTGACTCTATTTAAACATATGAAGCTGAAGATTGGAGTCATGGAAACGGAAGATTTTGAAGGAGCTGACGAAGATAAATACAGTGTAATCTCACTAATCCGGCACTATTAAAAACCGGAGAGTGCCGGATTATTGGAATGTCCGGATTACTGGATTATAATGAAAAAGTCATAGGTAATGAATAAAATAAAGCATTTCATAGAGGGACTAAATGTAGAGGTGTGGGCGGAGGGTGCCGGATTATTGGACGTGCCGATCTATCGAAGTGCCAGATTAGTGAGATTATACTATATTTAATTCAGTGGAGTCGGAACCACCAAAATTTATGATTCCAGATCTTAACTATCATATGTTGAAAACTGTAGAGTGAATAATAAAAATTATTTATGTTGAAACTTATTCATTAAGCAAAATCTCCATGCCATAAATTTGCGTATAACTTGGTATTTGGTATTAACGACTAGTAATTTAAAAAAACACATAAGCTAAAATAATTTAGCTTGAGATCGAAGATTGGCGCTACAGTTTAAAGATAATTGGCTCTGGATCCGAATCTAATTTAGCTCAAATCTCTAGCTCTGACTTAAACAAATACGTTAAACTACAGCCAATTTGTACGTACTTTTATTGAGAAACCAATAAAATACGTAGTGCCGATTTCTCAGGCAATTTTTCACTTTTTTGTTACACCAAATTATCTATTTATTGGTCAATGTCTTACATTATAAATTTCTTAAATAGAAAATTAATAATACTTATAATTACATCACTGTTGACGAAGTCAAATCAAATCGTAAGCATATTGATTTTTGTGACTGATTTGGTATACTGAAATTAATTTATTTTAAAACAAACTTATTCTTTTTAATAACATATCAGGCTTTGAGGAATTATATTGTGAATGTGGCGCCAGTGTAATCTTCCCTCCAGTTCCATGCGGAACTCGTCGACCAGAATGTACTCAACCGTGTTCCCGTGTTCATAACTGCGAGCACCAGGTGTTTCATAATTGCCACAGTGAACCAGAATGTCCGCCGTGTACCGTACTCACACATAAGTGGTGCTTTGGAAAGCATGAAATGCGAAAGACAATTCCATGTCACCAGGAATCGTTCTCTTGTGGATTGCCCTGCGGAAAAGAATTGTCATGCGGTCGACACAAGTGCATAGCGGTTTGCCACGAAGGTCCGTGTTTATCCGAAGGAAAAACTTGCACACAACCGTGTACGACGCCTCGTTCAACTTGTGGACATCCGTGCGGAGTGCCTTGTCATAGTGGCCCTTGTCCAGATACCCCATGCAAAGAAACCGTAAAAAAATTTAAAAACCAAATTTAATGTTTAGTCCAAAGTGTTATTTTTACTTAAAATTTTAGGTGAAGGTAACATGTCAATGTGGTCATCGTTCAACGACCAAAAATTGTGTCGATAACATAAGGGAATACCAGCGAATTGCCACCGCCATGCTAGCCAATAAAATTGCAGATATGCAACTAGGAGCATCTGTTGATATCGGAGATATTGTCGGCAATCAAGCCAAACGACAAAGCATGAAATTTCTGGAATGTAACGACGAGTGTAAAGTGATCGAACGAAATCGTAAATTAGCAATTGGCTTACAAATTCGTAATCCAGATCTTTCGGCCAAGTTGACGCCGCGATATTCTGACTTTTTAAAGAATTTTGGTAAAAAAGATGCTCGGTTTTGTCAACGTATTCATGATAAGTTGACAGAACTTGTCCAACTTGCTAAACAGGTTTGTTAAATGGAAATAGTTCTTGAAATTTGCTAAGTTTTTTTTTTTTTAAATTTAGTCGAAGCAAAAGTCACGGAGCCATTCGTTTGAATGTATGAATCGAGAAAAGCGGCAATTTGTTCATGAATATTGTGAACATTTTGGCTGTGAATCGGTGGCCTATGATCAAGAACCTAATCGAAATGTGGTGGCAACAGCTACCAGGGATAAGGTATGAGTTTTATAGAAGGATATAAAGTTTAAGATACTTTTTTAGACCGGATAATAACAATATTTGAATAGATCAAGCTTAAAATATATTCATTTATTCAGTGGCGTAACTACCTAGGGGCTAGGTGGGGCAGTGCCCCGGGGTCCTCAAGCTCAGAGGGCCCTCGAATCTTTACTAGAAATCTCGATCGAACTGAACTTTTGGAAGTTCACCAATTATGTAAGGAAATATGGAGTGCTAGAATGCGACTTAACGGAAGTATTTACAGCAATGTTATTATTCTTTACAAGTATTAATTGTAATTTATGTTGTTACTGTTTTTTTTATTACCTGCCCTGCAGTGCACAAAAAAGAGCTTCAGTAGCTTAGCATTTTTAAAGTATTTGTATATTTCATATTTTTATTTGATAAAACCTAATTAGTTTACATTTTGTAATTTGCCCCAGGGCCCTTGGTTACCTAGCTACGCCACTGCATTTATTACTTCTCCATCGTTTTTATTTATGATAGTAAAACTATTAATAAAAATCCATTTGGTTCGAATTTTAAATTCAAATTTGTCAATGCTCTCATATATATTTCAAACGCGCATGCGTTTGCGTACGTCACAACGGATACTTTTGTTTACCAAATTATTCATTGTTTTGATAAAATATTCATTTAATTAATTCATAAATTTGGATTTATTCATTAAAAAAAGTGTCAAATTTGTGTCGGAAGACAATTATTATTCTATTGGGAATATTATTTTTACCTGCATAAGTGAGAAATATGAATATTAATGGGAAAAAAGTGGGTTGAAAAGTTGGCGTCTTATACTAAGTAATTTTTTTATAAAGTTTTTTGGCAATTTTATTGTAATTAATTCAATAATTTTACCTAAAAAATGCTATTACGATTTAGTTTGGTTTTTTTTTTTAAGGGTTCACGTAAATTTTCGGACACGATTGATATTTTTTTGTAAAAAAAACGGTTGAAAAGAATCCGTCTATAATGTTGTTTTGGTTCATGACATTTGTATAATGTTTTCCCTTATTTATTTTGAAAATATGGTCTTAAAAAGTTTATAAAAGTTTAGTTTAAACATTTTTTAATAGATTTATGCCAAATTTCGTGAACAATTGGTATTATTTTAAGAAAAACAACGTTGATAAAAATGTTGTACAGTATTTGCTTGGGGTTACGTGTTTTGTCGATTTTTTTTTATTAATTAATTTGATTATTTTTCATGAAAAAGTTTTTTAAGATTTAGTTTACATATTTTTCTTTGATTCTGTAGAAAAATTTGGTTGATTTTAGTAAGTTTTTTATGAAAAAAACGTCAGATAAAATCGTTTCGGTGATTTGGATTTGAACTTTGGGTTTTCTGAATTTTTTTTTATCAATTTTTTTGGGAATTTAAACTTAAAAAGTGTATAATAGGTCGGGTTGTACATACTTCTATGAGTTTATGTTGAGTTTTACGGGCAATTGTTGATTTTTTATAAAGAAAAATCGTTAAAACTAAAACCCTTATCCTGGTGACAGTTGAATTTTTGTGATATAGATTTATTGCAATAATTAATTGAAAATTTAAGCCCTAAAAACTTTATAAGAGTTTCATTTAAATTTTTAGCTGTAAAAGTTATTTTTTACTGGAAGGTCGGGGAATTTAATTGGGTCAGAGGAATATTTAGGAAATTTGATTAAAAAATCGTTTTCTTTTTTAATAGTTTGATTGGTATTTAGAATACGGAAGATGTAAACTTTATCATAAATAAAAATAATACCACGAAGTATCATAAATCGTTAAATAAGTTTAATAGAATATGTATAAAAAATTATAACTTTATGTCACAATCTTGGTTTTAGTTGAGAATTTTCTTTTAAATAAGGTAAAAAAAAAACGGAATTTTGGTTTGGAAAATTAAAGGATTTGAATTGCAGAAAAAACATTAGTTTTTCAATGGATACCAAAACTTTCCTAGGGCTGTACTTTAGAGTGGTCCAAAAAAAAAGTACCTATCATCTTAAACGCTTTTCTAAGGCATAAAAAAATCCCTCCAAAGCGTAGGTTGATATCTTGATTCTCCACGAAGCTCAATGAATGTCTATTTTCCCATTTAAATAATACGTAAAAAAATTTTGTTTTTATTTGGTAAAACTACAAAAAAAATTTTTTTTTGAATTTTTCAGCAACTGTTCTTGTAGGAAATTCAATTCTCTACAAAAAAGTATTGAGGTAGTTTTTTCGTAATTCTAACGGGTAAAAAGTTATTAAGCTTTAAAACTCGCTACTGAGCAAATTTGAAAGAAGATAGTTTCAAAGTAATTTTTTGAAGGAATGGACAATATTAGAAGAAAATTTAATAAATTTTCATGGATTTGAAATAATTGTCAACTTTTTGAAAACTTTTTTGGTGATTGCATGTATTTATTTCAAAATTTATCAAACTCTAGACTATTTATAATATAATTAACAAATGTTTTTTGGTGAAGTACGAACTGTGAATTATGAATGATTGTTTTTATTACAATTTGGATAAATTTTTCCCCATTAGAATTACGAAAAAAATACGAGAGTACTTTTTTGAAGCGAATTCAATTTCCTACAAGAGTAATTGATCCAAATTAAAAAAAAAATTCTTAGTTTTACCGGATAAAAACGTAAAAAAAATTTTTTTTACATGTTATTTAAGTGGGAAAATAGAAATTTATTGAGCTTCATGAAGAATTGAGATATCAAGCGCGCTTTTGACGGATTTTTTTTTATACCTAAGAGAAACTTTTGAAACAATAGCACTAGAAAAAAAAAATTTTTTTTGGACCAATCGACTGTACTTACATCAGATTTCATTTTAGATCATATTTAACATATTAATTATATTTTCAGGCATGGTTACCCAGTTATAGTTTATTAGAAATAATTCAACGGGAATCTGGTCAACGCAAGGTGCCTGGTCCAGTTTTACGAACAACTCGTCCGACCACTACTCAACCCACGTCTTCGCAAAGTGTTTCGATACGATTATCGAACAGAGATTCAACTTCGACTCGATTTGAAGCCCCACCGTCTTTAGCCCCTGCTGCTGCCACGGCTCCCGAAGAAGAAATAGATTATTTTAATAACCCTCCCGTTTAAGTTTTGTAACTAACCTTTTAACTATATTGAAAACGTTTAAAATATTATTTTTTCTTTTTTTCGATTTTTACGAATTTTATAGTTATATAAGTCGTAATAAATTTATAATTTAATTGATTTGATTATTATGTGTGGGAATTAATTTCCGATTGAAAAGCTACAGTCGGAATAAATGGTTGAAAGTCTTTTTTTTGGTAACAATATTGTTGATAAATGAAAGTAAATCAAGCAAAAAATTGTAATTTAATAAATGAAAGTTAAATGGTGGAATAAATGGATACATTAGAGATTTTTTTTTGGTAACATTTATTTAACACATATATCCAGTAAACATCAAATACAGGAAACAACATTCTGTTATATTTTTTGTCTTTCGAAATTTTATTCACATTTTATATTTATTTTAAGATGAAGAATGAAAATGAAGTTAAAGAATGTGTTTCTTGAAATATAAACAAAAATATCCTTAAAAGATACATTATTTAAGAATAGAATTGTTTCAGCTTTAATTTAAACTCGAGATGATGTTATAATTCTATGCTTATGTAGCATTTTTTTATACTCATTTTCAACCAAATTAAGTAATACTTGAATAGTTTTATGTTCCAATAAGTGAATTTACATTTTCAAAGCATTAAAATATTTTTTTTAAATCAACATCTCGATATAATTTAGAATTTAAAATACATCCATATATATATATATATATTTTTATTTTTAGAAGAATTAAATTATTGTTAATAGAAAAATGAAACGTATAAATTTAAAATCTATGGAAATCCGTCAGTCTTTCACTTTATAGAATGATGATGTATAAGTAAAAAAAAAATTAATAATAAAACATTTTTAACAATCGTGTTTGTCAAATGTGGCAGTTACATATTAACACTTGTTTTCACCGGAATGTTTTATTCCAAAAGCTCATAAATTACATTAATATCCGTTAGAATTTAATTTAATCACATTTTACTTTTGGCTTTAACAAAAAACAAATTAAACATACGTTTTCTTTTGAATATATTATTAAAATATCATTGATCATAGGTCAGAGACTAAAATACAAATTAATATTTAACAATATTAAATAGTTATTTTATTTAAAGAACAAAAAATGAAAGATACATTTACTTATATTATACTGTCAAAAATTAAAGTTTTAGATAGAAGTGAAAGTTCCAAAAAACCTCTACTAAAAGGACTTTTTTTTTTTGGTATACATTTTGGTAAGGAAGTAAAATCGAAGATAGAATTGTTACATATAAAATTTAAACCATTAGGCCTTATAAGTAGACAATTTCTTGTTGAATTAAAAAATTGCAATAGAGAAGCAAACTATTTAAAAACCAACTTTTAAATTCCCTATTAAAAATAAAATACTATAGACTCGTATATTTGTATGGAAAAATGAAATTAAACTAAAAACTGCAACATGAATTCGTTTTTCGTGCAGTTTTATAAAACGCCTTCGACTGCAACGACAAACCTTCCGATTTACTGACCAAATCATCGAGTTTTTCGCCCCGTTCTAATACAGCCTCGATAGTGTTGTGCTGCAATGAAAATAAATTTAAATTAATTATTTTTGTCAATATATTCTTTGGTATTAAATTTAGTGCGTGTTGAAGAAAATGCTAGATGCTATAGTTAGTTTCCCTGTACTGAGGAAACTAAATGTATTCCTTTAGAAACAAACCGTAAATGTAGGCACCCATCAAAAGCAAAGAAAGCATTATTCTATATATAATATACTAGCTGATCCCCGCAACTTCGTCTGCGTAACGTAGGTGAAGATTATGTTTTCTTTTCAAATTTGCCATTTGTAGTGGTAAATGAAAATTTTTATTTTTCTTACTTCTTTTACGAAAAACATAATCGTACTTAAAAACACAATTTTGTCAACTTTAAACAGACACATTTAATAAACTGTTGCAAAGAATAAAATTGTTCTATGTAATAATCAATTAATTTTCAAAAAATATTTATAAATATCTAAAAAGAGTATGTCTATTGCGTATAGCTACGGTAGGTATACCTACCGTAGACCAAATAATCTGTAAATCAATCAGCATCTATACATAAATAAAAAATATCGCCAAGTTCAATAAAGTTGGTCTTAATTATAAGTAAAATGAGTTGACCATGCGACATTTTTCAAATAACTTACATTTTTAAACTTGTGATATCTTTCAAATGGAATGTTCAAATTGAATAACTCAAAAAGTTTTATAATGGTATTGAAGCAAACTTAAATATGAAGTCATTTATTTTGATAAGGATTAATCCCAAAGTATAAATAAAAGAGCTTTTATAGCGGTGGCATTTATATATATTTTTTAAAATGAAAAAACACTTATTGTGACATAACTATAATAGTTAGACATACGCTGTCGCTCTATTTTTTGTAGATAATGATATGTTCTGCAAAATCGTATTACATTATTTTGTTCTATAACCAATAGTTTCCGCAGCGCACGCGATAAAAGAATGTTTTTTGGTAATTTTTTCAGACCTTGGGTTACATTATTTGAGTTTCAGTATGGATCCCTACCTTTTTTGAATATTGTAATATAGCCTATGTTCACCGGAAATAGTGTAGCTTCCCAACAGTGAATTTTTCAAATCGGTCAAATAGTTTCGGAGCCTATTCAAAGCAAACAAACAATCAAATCTTTCCTCTTTATAATAGTAGATAGATAAATTTCTTACGTCTGTCTTTACATATCGATTTTGAACCCAATTTTAGGGTAAATATTTGTTTCAAGAAGCCCTTATTCCAAATTTAACATTTTTAAAAATTTTGTCTGTCTTCTGTGTGTCCCGATTTAACTAAAGAACGGAACAACCGAATTTAATGAAATTTGATATTAAGATACAGCACAATTTCCCACAGACTATAGGCTACTTATCATTCCTAAAAAATAATAAGGGAAGGTATTCCTTAGGGACGAAACAGATTTTTTTTACTTTAGACAGGCGAGTTATATATCATTGGAAAAGTAATTAAAAGTTAGAAAATATTCTGTAAAAATATTTTTAGTCGAACTGATAAAAAACACAGTAAATTCAATTTAAAGTATTAAAAATTGCCTCTTTGAAATATAAACCTTATATATAAAACACATGGTTGATGTTAATAGCGTAATGGCTTACGTATTTGACATTCTGATGCTCCTAATTAAAAAGACATGGGTTCGAATCTTACAGTAAACTTTTTATTTTTCATAATATTGTTGTAAATAGACCCTTAGAGTTGCTCAATTAGGAAATATTAACGAAAAAAAAATAGTAGTAGTAGTAGTAATAATAATAGTAATAAAACTTTAAGTAAATACGTTTTTAAAACCGTGCATACATAAAACCCTGTCTTTATATACCTCCTCTGACTGATGAAATTTTAATATTCGATGTATTCCTTGTAAGAAGTAGACATCTGATAAGATTTTTTTTTGAAAATTCATACCCTAAAAGAGTAAAACGGGGTGACTAAGTTTGTATGAGAAAATGTAGAGTTACTCAACACTCGAAATTTTGAATTTAATAAGTTTAATTAATAAATAACAAATTAATTAATAATAAGCTTCTGTTTTTGTTATATCATTTTAATAACAGCATTTTAAATAACGTCATTTCACTTAATTAGTATGAAAGTTTATGTAGTAGGTACTTATACCAAATACCTACAAGGCGGTTTTTAATTTTTGTTTGTTTTTCAACAATAATTTTTTTTAAAATCTAATTTTGAAAAGCATTAAGGGAGCAATTTTTGCCATATATTTCATTATCAATTAAAATATAAAATCTTCCAAACTAACTTTTCTTCGGTATTTAGAACAATTTAAAAACCAATTATTGTTATTAGAAATAAATAAAATATTCGAATTTACTTCCACGCTTTCTATCTATTTCCAACAATTTTATATGTACAACGTCCAAATGTGCGAAGTCGAATTGCTTTTTAGTCATGAAAATCAAAATAAAGGTCATAATTTTTTTCGTTTTACATTGTATTTTCCAAAATAAATGCATATTTGTGTGGATGAAATTTGGAAAGTGTTTTTCTTATACGATGCACTTATATAATAAGAAAGGTTTCTTGATAATTCCTCCTCTAAAAGAGTGAAAAATGGTGGCAAAGTTTGTACGGCATAACGTCTAAAATATCGATCGAAATTTCATAGTCACAGTATCGTTATAAACGAAACGAAATTACCTTTTATTATAAAACAAAGTTGGTTTAATATTAGAAACAAAAACTTTGGGTCTGCTTAAAAATTTAAATTCTGATAGATATATTTGAAAATAGTAAATTTAAGTTTATAAGTGAGCATTAATTTTTTGACTTTCACATATTGTAAACCTGAAAATCCGAAATACATATTCACAAATAAATACATTAGTGAACGAATATTGAGTAGCGAGAAATTCGGCGAACTAAAAGAAAATGGTTTAATTATATAGTTGAAATTCAGATATTTTAATAATAAGTGCATAGATACACAATAGTTATATTTGATTATGTAGGAACTGGGTTTCGTGCGACTGAACAAATTTCAATTTCACGATAATGTTGTACATTGCAGGACAGTAATAGTTTTAAGAAAATGGTTCATTCGGGAGTCGAGACAATGAAATGGGATTTCTACTAATATTCTAAATCAAGACACTTTACTTCTGCTATTTTGACGCGAAAGTTTTGATAACTTTTAACTGTTTTAAGTCATAATTAAGACCGACTTTATTGAACTTTACGATATTTTTTTATGCATAGATCCTGATTGATTTATGGATTATTTGGTTCACGGTAAATATACCTACCGTAGGTATACGCAATTGAACATATTCTTTTTAGATATTCATAAATATTTCTTGAAAATTAATTGATCATTACAAAAAACTATTTTATTCTAAGCAACAGTTTATTAAATATGTTTTTAAATTCGGCACAATAGTGTTTTTCTGTATGATTATGTTTTTCGTAAAAGAAATAAGAAAAATAAAAAGTTTCATATACCACTACAGATAGCAAATCTAAAAAGAAAATATAATCTACACCTACGTTACGCAGACGAAGTCGCGGGGATTAGCTAGTTATTCAATATATTTACTTATTTGACCTCAAAATGTACGCTACATGGCGTTTTTAATTCTATTTTATACGTCTTTTTGATTTATCTTTGAGTTCAATATTTACATCTGGTGTACAAATCACCTATTTAATAATATAAATATCTGGTGTTAATTAACATATTTTAATATACAGATATTTACCCCATTTATTAATTGCGACTTGGAAATAATAAATAAACTATTTATCAATACAAAGCCTATCGATTTTAGGGAACTTATCGATCAATCCTGCATTCTTAAAACTCTTTGATCTAGCATTCCATAAAAGTTAATGAAGGATTTAATGTTTTTACTATTGATAAATTGCCATGTAAATAATAGCATCTAACATTTCCATAACAAACAATTATAACTTTTCCCAAGTTTAGCTTGCGAAAAAGTATTGCTTTTTTGGCGATGCCTACCAAAATGATTTTTGTCTCATCCAGTTCATCCTGAATCTTGGTCATTGCGTCCGCCTCTCGCGGATTTTGATACTTTTGCAGATAAGTATTCAACTGTGGAAATTGTACTTCGGTTTCGATGAGGTTGGACCACGAATTTGGCGGATATTTGGCAGCAAATTCGTCTAGAAACTTTGTCATCAGGGTGTGGGCCACTCGGGCGGGGTACTCCTGATCGGATAGCACAACGCCAGCAAGACCATCTCCTCGCACGTACACATGACACATATACTCTACAAATTGATTTAATCAATGAAAAAACGCCAATGATTTTAATAAAAGTTTGTTAATAGTTGCCAACCTCCTTCCTTGACCGATTGTCGGGCGGCAAACTGCGTTCGTTCTACAATTGTTTTGCTCACAAAGGCCATGAACTCTTGGATCGACCCTCGTTGGAAATAACTAAAACTTTGCAACTCGAAAACTGATTTAAACCATTTTGAACTGTTGGGCCCTTTATGTACGACACTTAAACAGTATAATTTAACCATTTTTATAATGATTTTAATAAGTAAATTGGTAAAATATGTCTCTGGGTAAACTCTCAATGACACATACACCCACACTAAAAGTCCTATAAAAAAATATCTGTATAAAACGATATGTGATTTTGAAATAATTTCAACAATATTTCTTGATAGTTTAAAACTAATTTTCCAATGAATTTAAATTATTTGACACATCACTTGCTGTCATTTATCCAAACGAAGTGACGGCTTCAGTCCAAGAAATTGACTTGATAAACACGTGAAGTATATTTGAAGTATAACAACGATGGGAAACATGTGTAAGATTAAATAAAAGAAAAAGATGCCAAATCTATGGGATTCATGAGATTTTAGTTCAAGTGGACCGCAATCTACGTAAATGGGAGGGAGAAATTCAACTACGAAAATAATACTTGACAGAAATAAGGAAATATGCACGTGTTTGAATAATTAAATAATAAAATTTATGTTTATGTTTGACTAAGATAAGTTAATACTTTTAAAGAAATGGCATCTGCTGGCGTTTGTGCCATAAAACCAGAGTAAGTCACCCTCCACTAATTCAATACAATCCCTACAATAAACTCCAAATTTGTAGATTTATCATCCAAGAAGCGGCTCATCCTTTGCTCATAAACAAGAGCACCACTCCAGAAAAAGACCCACTCGAATCTCAAGAAGATTCAGGAAACGAAAAGCAACCATCTCCGAAGAAGTTAAAGTTGAGTAAAAGCGAGAAGAAGAAAAACCGCGGTCAAAACAAATCACGACCGGCGCCTTTTAAAGTCAATTTCAAAACCGAACTCTGCAAACATTTGGTGGACGTAGCCGAAAATGAAGAACTCCCTAAATGCAACAATCCCAACTGTCCATTCATACACGACATCTCCGAATACTTGAGTTCTAAACCACCAGATCTAGGACCAGAATGCATCAATTTTCTCCTGAAAGGTCGATGTCCGCGAGGACTCACTTGCCGATTTGGATCGGGCCACATTTCCAAAGACGGCCGTAACGTAATCGATCGCGAAAAAATCAATAATTACAAACCGTCGACCCTAAATCTATTGAATAATGAGCTGCAAGTATCGCTACGAAAAAAAAGCTACAATTTCGATAGAGCCACCAACACGGTCGCAAAAAACGATCTTCGTAAACAAGAAATGAAAAATGGTTCGGAAAAACCGGTCGGCGTTGTTAGCGACGAAGATTTAATCAGGTTGAGAAAGTCCGAAAAGAAGACAATTGATTGGGCTGGAAAACTATATTTAAGTCCTTTGACAACGGTTGGAAACTTACCATTTAGGTAATGTTAAACTATTATCATAAAATGAATTCAACTAATTTTGAAAAATTTACAGACGAATTTGTAAGGAATATGGTGCAGATATTACTTGTGGCGAAATGGCAATGGGAGTATCTCTATTACAAGCAGCTAATCAAGAATGGGCCTTAGTAAAAAAGCATGAATCTGAAGACATATTTGGAGTATACATCTTCCATTACCAAACAATTTCTTTTTAATTCGCATTATTAATTTCAGGTTCAGTTATGTGGAAACAATCCTTATATAATTTCAAAAAGTGCTCAAGTTCTTGAGGAAAATATGGACGTTAGTTTCATAGAATTGAATTTGGGATGTCCAATTGATTTAGTCTATAGACAAGTATGATAGAACTACTAAAGATTTGGGAAAAAAACCGATAGGAATTTTATGATTAATTTTAGGGCGCTGGATCTGGATTGTTGAGACGTGAACGTGTTTTAGAATCAATTATACGAAGTACAAGCGATTTACTTTCAATTCCACTGACCGTTAAAACTCGAACCGGTGTTTATTCCGATCAAAATATCGCTCATAAACTAGTTCCTAAATTCCGCGATTGGGGAGCTTCTATGACTACAATTCACGGCCGTTCTAAAGAGCAAAGATATACTCGTGTCGCTGATTGGGAGTATATTAACAAATGTGCGGATTTGGCCAAACCAATGCCGGTTTTTGGAAATGGAGATATCTTGTGCTACGATGACTACACACATGCCAGGGTAATTACAACCAAATCATCGTTTTAAAGTCATAAAACATTTTTTTCTGTGTTTAGGAAACATATAAAAATGTGTCGGGAGTTATGATTGGACGTGGAGCGTTAATCAAGCCCTGGATTTTTACAGAAATTAAAGAGCAACGTTTGTGGGATATTCGTAGTTCAGAAAGGTTTGATATTTTGAAAAAATATGTGAACTACGGACTTGAACACTGGGGATCGGATAATAAAGGCGTTGAAAACACGAGAAGGTAAAAAACATCAATTCCTTGATATGATTTTAATTTATAGTCAAAATTTGAACGATATATTTTTTTCCGTAGATTTTTATTGGAGTGGCTATCATTTTTGCATCGATACATTCCGGTAGGAGTGTTGGAACATCCACCCCAAAAAATAAATCAAAGACCTCCGTATTATAAAGGTCGAGACGATTTGGAGACGTTAATGGCTTCGGCCAATTGTAGCGATTGGATAAAGATAACGTAAAATCTTAACTGAAAATTGAGTGATATTTTTTTTACTATTAATGTTTTTTTTATTGTTTTTAGGACAATGTTGCTTGGTCCAGTACCTGAGAATTTTAATTTTATGCCAAAACACAAAGCAAATGCTTATTGATTATTGTTATTCTTTTTTCTGTAGGTTTTTAAAGAATACAGATTTTTTTATTATATAATTTTATTGTTCTTTGTTCCTGCAATATGTAAAATTATAAAAAAACATTTATTTGAGTTTTTTGTCTTCTTGATTTCACAACTTTTAAGAAGATAAACTTTGTCGTAATAATATTAATTATACTTTATTATATTAAGATACAATGTTGGTCTTTAAATATTATTTCTGAGCCTATTGGTAGCCGACTGGTCTAGAAGACCGCTCCAAAACTATTAGGTAATGGGTTCGATCCTTGTATTGTGCAAATTTTCAATATTTCTCGATAAAGGATTTAATTAACCCTAGAGTCGCTGAAGGACCTTAGAAGTTATAAAGCGACGGTAAATAACAATTAAAAAAATATTATTTCCGAATTTTGTACTGATAAAATGAATAAAACTATCAAAATAATTATTGTTTCATTTGAATTTTTGAAATACCGCAATTCAATTAATGCTACGCTTGTCCAGTAGAGTGCGCTTTAAGCTTCCGTTTTATTCAAGTTATATCGCAATAGTCTAAATTCGGAAGTAATTAGTTCATAATTAATTAAAATACATTAATCAAAAGTTTTAAAGTTGTGAAAGTGATAGTTTAAATAGTGCTTAATATTTCGAGATAATTACTTTTAATGGAGTAAGTATAATTTCATTATAATCACAACTTAACTATTCTTAAGAATCAAAGCGTCGGTTTTGGATCCAATTTTCAATTGAGCTTTTTGGGAAAAATTCGCATAATAACTTATGGAAAACTTTTTAAAAATATTACGAGGATGGCATGTGATCGATTATTGATTGATTTTTTTGAGTTTTTGATCGAATTAAGTTGGAATTTTCAGGAAATAAAATTAGCATTGTTTGGTACATGAAAGTTGAAACAATTAAATACACATATGACGCGGTTGGTACAATCAGCAAAATATGCCGGTAGATTCAGGACCAAAACCAAAAAAAAAAAATAGATAATATGAATATGTTTGTCAAATGGCATTTGCCTTTTATTAAGAATCTTCATTAATGTTGTATTCTACTGGGAAAGGAATAGGTGCATTTGAAGACGCCGAATCAGCTGGTGGAAATGTGGAAATATCTGCCGAATAAAACTATGAACTTTTTTTCGTATTTTCAGGTGGTAACAAGGGTTGCGAAGCTTAAAAAACATTCAAAATTTGCCGTGGCTGATACTAACTCTTAAATTCTTCGTAAAATTCCTGGCTTACAAGAAGCCAATCAATAGCACTTTTTGACGAGATTTTATCCATTTTTTATTTAATTTATACACCAAATTAGACATAAAGATACTTACAAAATTTCAAGGGTCACATTTAATGTTAGAAACTAGTTTCTATCACATATAACTCGAAATATAGTTATGTGAAGGAAAATCCTTACTAGAATAGGTAAAGGTTTGGTAAGAATAAGGCTAAGGACTGATGGTTGGTTTTGACAATTTCTCAAGGATTTCTTTATCAAATCTTTGAAAACCTTCCTCATGTGGTTATGGTGCTTTATAATTTACCAAATCATAAGATTTTTTACGTCCATACAATCAATTTTTTTGTCTTAGCTACAGGTACTGATGATCCTCACGATATTTGGTTGAACCGATCTTTTAAAAACAATTTAAAAATAATTAAGCTGTTTAGACTTGTAATCGGTTTACATATTACTAATATTACCGGCGATTAGTTAAAAAAGATATCTTTAATTAATTTTAAATTTCTTTTCAGGTACTGGGGGTACTTGTGGGTGGTTGGTGCTGCAGAAATGGCAGAAATGCAGTGGAGTTGAAGCTATAGCCGTTTGAAGACTTTAGTCAAGCTAGGTAACATTTTAGACATCAAACTTACTTTTAATATAAAATTTTGGTTGGGGAATCACGCAATTATAAGTATTTAGTGTTATTTGTCACAATTAACTATGTTTTACGATATCTTTTAGGGTTTGGTGTTACTAGTTTTATGTATATTTTTGGTTCTCAGTTAGCAAATACAAATTGTACCAAAAATAAAAATAATTTAATTATGGAAACTTTGGTGATATCAATCTTTGCAAAGATGATTAATTCTTTAAAATTTTGGTAGCTGCCCGCAGGAAGTATCCAGGGTACTTCCGGAAGCCTCCTAGCGACTCTACAAACTAGTTAATTTATTTAAAAAAATTCCTTAACGGTTCTATCGAATCAAAAGTTTCAAAAATTTTGAAATATTTGGAACTTTATCACTGAAAACTGGGACTAATATTGACGTAGGGATCATTCCCTTTCCTAACATAAGTGACGCAAAAATTTTCCTTCAAAAAGTTGGAAGTTTCCAATTGATTTCGTCTTCCCTGTTTCACATTATCTATGAATTATTAAAACGTAATTCCATTGCTGTTTATGCAAATTAATTTCAAATCCATGTCTATCTTCGCATTGTTAAAGAACAAAAAATAAGTCAACAAAGTAATTTACAGTAGTAACAAAGTCTTTTGATTATTTTTGATCTCAAACTTTATTCTAAAATTTTCTCAATTTTTCTCAATATTCTCAAAAACTCAAAATTTATTTTTGATATGTACTCTTTTCCTCACCACCCTCGAGGTAAAGTACGAGGCGCGTTTTTTTTACCGTGGTATCCCCTTGAGGCCTAATCCACAAATATATAAACAATCAAAATAACAATAACAACAATAATGCGAAAAACAAAGATAAACTAATTCTTTGTGATTGACTTAAGTGGAAAGTAAAAACAATTCATAGGTAAAAGTAAAAGTAAATAGTTAATAAGACAGCAAAACTAACATCTAAAATCAACAATCTAAAAAAAAAAACTAAAATTTTAGCGATTTGAATTAAAAAAAAAAATAGTAACAACGAACAATGAATAGTCAATTAGACATTTCACCCAACAATTGTTTCAATAATGAGAAAATGAAAATGGAAAAAAACAACAAACTTATCAGCCTAAGGACCAAGAAATATATTTCCTTTTAGCGTCAAAAGATTGTTGCAAAACAAAGAGAGAAATTAATGGAAAAAAAAAAGAAAATGAAACAATTTGGGATCTTTTGTCATCTATGACAATGCAATGGAATCAAATTGCTATTAAAAAAAAACATATCCTAAAACTAAAACCCTAAAGTTCCCTATCTTAATGGAATGGAAAATTAAACAATTTTTAGAGAAAAAATTTTTTAAATAAAAACAGTAATATCCTAGCATCAATTAAACAGCGATGGAATTATCAAATTTCAAAAGTCTAAAGAAAATTTCCTACTTTAGGACCTAACTGACCAAATATTAAACATTATGAAAAATGGAACTATTAATTTAGCGATTTGAATGAAAAAAAAAATATAGCAATTTGAACAATGAATAGTCAATTAGACATTTCACCCAACAATTGTTTCAATAATGAGAAAATGATAATGAAAAAAAACAACAAACTTATCAGCCTAAGGACCAAGAAATATATTTCCTTTTAGCGTCAAAAGATTGTTGCAAAACAAAGAGAGGAATTAATGGAAAAAAAAAAGAAAATGAAACAATTTGGGATCTTTAGTCATCTATGACAATGCAATGGAATCAAATTGCTATTAAAAAAAAACATATCCTAAAACTAAAACCCTAAAGTTCCCTATCTTAATGGAATGGAAAATTAAACAATTTTTAGAAAAAAAAAATAAAAAAAAAACAGTATTATCCTAGCATCAATTAAACAGCAATGGACCTAACAAATGTCAAAAGTCAAAAGAAAATTTCCTACTTTAGGACCTAACTGACCAAATATTAAACATTATGAAAAATGGAACTATTAATTTAGCGATTTGAATGAAAAAAAAATTAGCAATTTAAACAATGAATAGTCAATTAGACATTTCACCCAACAATTGTTTCAATAATGAGAAATGGAAAATGAAAAAAACAACAAACTTATCAGCCTAAGGACCAAGAAATATATTTCCTTTTAGCATCAAAAGATTGTTGCATAACAAAGAGAGAAATTAATGGAAAAGAAAAAGAAAATGAAACAATTTCGGATCTTTTGTCATCTATGACTATGCAATGGAAGCAAATTGCTATAAAAAAAAAACATATCTTAAAACTAAAACCCTACAGTTCCCTATCTTAATGGAATGGAAAATTATGCAATTTTTGGGAAAAAAGCTAAAAAAGAAATAGTAATATCCTAGGATCAATTAAACAGCAATGAACCTAACAAATATCAAAAGGCAAAAGAAAATTTCCTACTTTAGGACCTAACTGACCAAATATTGAACATTATGAAAGAAGGAATAATAAATTTAGCGATTTGAAATAAAAAAAAAAAATATAGCAATTTGAACAATGAATAGTCAATTGGACATTTCACCCAACAATTGTTTCAATAATGAGAAAAGGAAAATGAAAAAAACAACAAACTTATCAGCCTAAGGACCAAGAAATATATTTCCTTTTAGCATCAAAAGATTGTTGCAAAACAAAGAGAGAAATTAATGGAAAAGAAAAAGAAAATGAAACAATTTCGGATCTTTTGTCATCTATGACTATGCAATGGTATCAAATCGCTATAAAAACAAAACATATCTTAAAATATAAACTATACAGTTCCCTATCTTAATGGAATGGAAAATTATACAATTTTTAGAAAAAAAAAATTAAAAAAAAAAAAACAGTAATATCCTAGCATCAATTAAACAGCAATGGACCTAACAAATGTCAAAAGTCAAAAGAAAATTTCCTACTTTGGTACCTAACTGACCAAATATTCAACAATATGAAAGAAGGAATAATAAATTTAGCGATTTGAATGAAAAAAAAAAATTATAGCAATTTGAACAATGAATAGTCAATTAGACATTTCTCCCAACAATTGTTTCAATAATGAGAAAATGAAAAAAACAACAAACTTATCAGCCTAAGGACCAAGAAATATATTTCCTTTTAGCATCAAAAGATTGTTGCAAAACAAAGAGAGAGATGAATGGAAAAGAAAAAGAAAATGAAACAATTTGGGATCTTTTGTCATCTATGACTATGCAATGGTATCAAATTGCTATAAAAAAAAACATTTCTTAAAACTAAAACCCTAAAGTTCCCTATCTTAATGGATTGGAAATTAACAATTTTTAGAAAAAAAAACAGTAATATCCTAGCACCAATTAAACAGCAATGGACCTAACAAATGTCAAAGGCAAAAGAAAATTTCCTACTTTAGGACCTAACTGACCAAATATTAAACATTATGAAAAATGGAACTATTAATTTAGCGATTTGAATGAAAAAAAAATTAGCAATTTAAACAATGAATAGTCAATTAGACATTTCACCCAACAATTGTTTCAATAATGAGAAATGGAAAATGAAAAAAACAACAAACTTATCAGCCTAAGGACCAAGAAATATATTTCCTTTTAGCATCAAAAGATTGTTGCATAACAAAGAGAGAAATTAATGGAAAAGAAAAAGAGAATGAAACAATTTGGGATCTTTTGTCATATTTGACTATGCAATGGTATCAAATTGCTATAAAAAAAAAACATTTCTTAAAACTAAAACCCTAAAGTTCCCTATCTTAATGGATTGGAAATTAACAATTTTTAGAAAAAAAAAACAGTAATATCCTAGCATCAATTAAATAGCAATGGACCTAACAAATGTGAAAAGTCAAAAAAAAAAATCCTACTTTAGGACCTAACTGACCAAATATTGAACATTATGAAAGAAGGAATAATAAATTTAGCGATTTGAATGAAAAAAAAAATATAGCAATTTGAATAATGAATAGTCCATTAGACATTTCACCCAACAATTGTTTCAATAATGAGAAAATGAAAATGAAAAAAAACAACAAACTTATCAGCCTAAGGACCAAGAAATATATTTCCTTTTAGCATCAAAAGATTGTTGCAAAACAAAAAGAGAAATAAATGGAAAAGAAAAAGAAAATGAAACAATTTGGGATCTTTTGTCATCTATGACTATGCAATGGTATCAAAAGGCTATAAAAAAAAAACATTTCTTAAAACTAAAACCCTAAAGTTCCCTATCTTAATGGATTGGAAATTAACAATTTTTAGAAAAAAAAAATTTAAAAAAAAAAACAGTAATATCCTAGCATCAATTAAACAGCAATGGACCTAACAAATGTCAAAAGTCAAAAGAAAAGATCCTACTTTAGGACCTAACTGACCAAATATTGAACATTATGAAAGAAGGAATAATAAATTTAGCGATTTGAATGAAAAAAAAAATTAGCGATTTGAACAATGAATAGTCAATTAGACATTTCACCCAACAATTGTTTCAATAATGAGAAAATGAAAATGGAAAAAACAACAAACTTATCAGCCTAAGGACCAAGAAATATATTTCCTTTTAGCATCAAAAGATTGTTGCAAAACAAAGAGAGAAATGAATGGAAAAGAAAAAGAAAATGAAACAATTTGGGATCTTTTGTCATTTATGACTATGCGATGGTATCAAATTGCTACAAAAAAAAAACATATCTTAAAATATAAACTCTACAGTTCCTTGTCTTAATGGAATGGAAAATTATACAATTTTTAGAAAAAAAAAATATAAAAAAAACAGTAATATCCTAGCATCACTTAAACAACAATGGACCTAACAAATGTCAAAAGTTAAAAGAAAATTTCCTACTTTAGGACCTAACTGACCTAATATTGAAGATTATGAAAGAAGGAATAATAAATTTAGCGATTTAAATGAAAAAAAAAAATATAGCAATTTGAACAATGAATAGTCAATTAGACATTTCACCCAACAATTGTTTCAATAATGAGAAAATGAAAATGAAAAAAAACAACAAACTTATCAGCCTAAGGACCAAGAAATATATTTCCTTTTAGCATCAAAAGAGTGTTGCAAAACAAAGAGAGAAATTAATGGAAAAGAAAAAGAAAATGAAACAATTTGGGATCTTTTGTCATCTATGACTATGCGATGGAATCAAATTGCTATAAAAAAAAAACATATCTTAAAACTAAAACTCTTCAGTTCCCTATCTTAATGGAATGGAAAATTATACAATTTTTAGAAAAAAAAAAAATAAAAAAAGAAAACAGTAATATCCTAGCATCATTTAAACAGCAATGGACCTAACAAATGTCAAAAGTCAAAAGAAAATTTCCTACTTTAGGACCTAACTGACCAAATATTGAACAGTATGAAAAATTAAATAATAAATTCAGCGCTTGGATTGAAAAAAAAAAATTGCAATTTGAACAATGAATAGTCAATTAGACATTTCACCCAACAATTGTTTCAATAATGAGAAAATGAAAATGAAAAAAAACAACAAACTTATCAGCCTAAGGACCAAGAAATATATTTCCTTTTAGCGTCAAAAGATTGTTGCAAAACAAAGAGAGAAATTAATGGAAAAGAAAAAGAAAATGAAACAATTTGGGATCTTTTGTCATCTATGACTATGCGATGGTATCAAATTGCTACAAAAAAAAAACATATCTTAAAATATAAACTCTACAGTTCCTTGTCTTAATGGAATGGAAAATTATACAATTTTTAGAAAAAAAAAATTAAAAAAAAAACAGTAATATCCTAGCATCACTTAAACAACAATGGACCTAACAAATGTCAAAAGTTAAAAGAAAATTTCCTACTTTAGGACCTAACTGACCTAATATTGAAGATTATGAAAAAGGAATAATGAATTTAGCGATTTGAAAAAAAAAAAAAAAATATAGCAATTTGAACAATGAATAGTCAATTAGACATTTCACCCAATAATTGTTTCAATAATGAGAAAATTAAATTGAAAAAAAACAACAAACTTATCAGCCTAAGGACCAAGAAACATATTTCCTTTTAGCATCAAAAGATTGTTGCAAAACAAAGAGAGAAATGAATGGAAAAGAAATAGAAAATGAAACAATTTGGGATCTTTTGTCATCTATGACTATGCGATGGTATCAAATTGCTATAAAAAAAAACATATCTTAAAATATAAACTCTACAGTTCCCTATCTTAATGGAATGGAAAATTATACAATTTATAGAGAAAAAATTAAAAAAAAACAGTAATATCCTAGCATCAATTAAACAGCAATGGACCTAACAAATGTGAAAAGTCAAAAGAAAATTTCCTACTTTAGGACCTAACTGACCAAATATTGAACATTATGAAAGAAGGAGCAATGAATTTAGCGATTTGAATGAAAAAAAAAATATAGCAATTTGAACAATGAATAGTCAATTAGACATTTCACCCAACAATTGTTTCAATAATGAGAAAATGAAAATGAAAAAAACAACAAACTTATCAGCCTAAGGACCAAGAAATATATTTCCTTTTAGCATCAAAAGATTGTTGCAAAACAAAGAGAGAAATTAATGGAAGAGAAAAAGAAAATGAAACAATTTGGGATCTTTTGTCATCTGTGACTATGCAATGGTATCAAATTGCTATAAAAAAAAACATATCTTAAAACTAAAACCCTAAAGTTCCCTATCTTAATTGAATGTGAAAATTATGCAATTTTTAAAAAAAAATATTAAAAAAAAAACAGTAATATCCTAGCATCAATTAAACAGCAATGGACCTAACAAATGTGAAAAGTCAAAAGAAAAGATCCTACTTTAGGACCTAACTGACCTAATATTGAACATTATGAAAGAAGGAATTATAAATTTAGCGATTTGAATGAAAAAAACAAATTACAGCAATTTGAACAATGAATAGTCAATTAGACATTTCACCCAACAATTGTTTCAGTAATGAGAAAATGAAAATGAAAAAAACAACAAACTTATCTGCCTAAGGACCAAGAAATATATTTCCTTTTAGCATCAAAAGATTGTTGCAAAACAAAGAGAGAGATAAATGGAAAAGAAAAAGAAAATGAAACAATTTGGGATCTTTTGTCATCTATGACTATGCAATGGTATCAAATTGCTATAAAAAAAAAAAACATATCTTAAAACTAAAACCCACAAGTTCCCTATCTTAATGGAATGGAAAATTATACAATTTTTGGGAAAAAAAGAAAAAAAAAGAGTAATATCCTAGCATCAATTAAACAGCAATGGAACTAACCAATGTCAAAAGTCAAAAAAAATTCCTACTTTTGAACCTAACTGAGCGAAGTTGTTAAATTGTTCAAATTGTTAAAAAAATGGGATTTTTCAAACCGAAAAAAAATTAATTATTTTTTCGAACAAAGAGAATATAAGGTAGGTTTTTTTGAAGTTTTTGGAAATGATTTCCAAAAGAAAATCAAAGAAATGTTTACCTTACCCCAACATGTGGAATAATATAAAACGATGCCAGAGTAATCCAATTATCACTGTTTATCACACATTTTTTAAAACACATATTTTTAAACACTTTTCACAACAATTTAGTCAACAATTGCAATAATCAGGCCTGATTTTTTAGAGAATTTTAACGGACAGAAATTCACCCTTTGAAATCTTGAAGCAAACTGAGTGAAAGGTAAGGGTAGGTAATGGTTCGGTACGTGACCGATATGTGAAGCTTTTGGCGCTACAAGTACTTTCCTTGTGTTGTTGCGAAGTAAATTTCAAGTTTAGTTTAAAAAAAAATGAATTTTGATATTTAAAATAATTTTTATAAAAATTTTTGATGTGCTTATTATAATCAATTTTTTGAACAAAATTACTCTAGTAGGGCAATAATAAATATGGCGCTATAGTTGCTTGAAAAAATTAAAATTAAATAATTTTAAGACTAGAACCTATTTAAAAGCTGTCCAAAAATTATTTTCAACAAAGCAAGCAAGCCATTGTTTTTGGTTCCTTTAGTCCATTTCTTTTTCATTTCTTATAGAATTTCTTCTGTACTACTAAGTACCCATACCACTGAACCAAATGATTTTCAATTCCATAACAATGATACCATGATACAATGTCATAATAGTCCGGTTATCCGATCTTCTCCATAAATTGATATTACCCAATATTTTGCATTGATTTCTTTTCTTTTTCTAATAATCTTTGAAGATAATGTCAATTTTCACATTTTAAAAACCGCGGTATTCTAGTAAGCACAAAAATAATTTGAATTTTAAAAAAAAAAATTTAAACACCATTGCAGAAAGGTAAAATCGAACGATCTATCGAAAAACATTATAATTGATTCCACACTAGGTTGTACCAGGTTTTAAAGTCAATAGCTGTTTTATCGAAGGCAACAATGAACATGGAAAGCCACTTGGAAACGATAGAATTTCGATTTTTCGAAATTAATCGAAAATAATTTATCGAAAAAAATAATACCTACCGTTCCTTCTTTATTATAGTATTAATTTAACTCTTCTATCCACTCCAATTGTAAAAAAAGCTCTGAAATATAAAATTCCAAAGAATTGGGGGGATAAATCGAATTGAAACAATTTTTTCTATTAAAATAAATTTATTAATGTTAAATATCAATTAGATTTATAGATTAAGTAATATAATAAAAATATTTTGCATTTTTACAGTAGTTTATATAATTTATGTAAAAGAATTAATTGTTACAATTATCTGAAAGATAAGGCATAATAAAATGCTTTTGAATTTTTGGAAATGCTGATTTTTTGTCACTTTAACCACTATATCACTTCATGTTGACTGATTTTTTGAAAGATAATTTATCATTTATTATTTCATTTGTGTTCTTTTCGATAGGTAACAATTGGGGAAATAATATCCTTGATGATTCTAGAACGATCCGCATTTATTCCTTAAAAGTTCATTTGGAAATGATGAACAATTCAAATCCATTGAATTATTCCCAGTTGTCATCGGTCGGCTTTTTCTGTAAGCGAAAAATTCAGTAAGAACATTATTTAAAGATCTCAAAAGGTTACACATTATTTAAAGGTTTTTGTCCTTAACTTCCCGGTAATTTAGATCTGTAAAAATATATTTTATTATTATTTAAGCAAACCATACTCTGGCCTCTATAGTTATTAATATTATTAACTTGTACATTGAGAAACATACGGCATTCCGCATTTAATAATTGTAATAAGGGTTGCCTAACTTTATTGACAGCATTATAATTTTTACAAGTATAATTATTTTTTCCAAAGATTTATAAAATGGTGCCCTAACTTGTGTAAATATGTGAAAGATTTTAAAGTTTCAAAAAGGACAATTTTCAAATGCATTAAAAGGATATAAGGGATGGTTTTTTTCGTTGAAATTGTGCAAAATATTTTAGACTGAATAACCTTTAACGATATTACGTAAAAAGAGTTTCCTTTTATTGGGAAGATCCTTGGGAAATCAAAATGGGATGTTAAGCAGGTAAAAATGCGTGCATCAAATTAGCTCCAAAATTGGTCGTTTTCGAGGGGTGACTTTTCAGTATAAGGGTACCAACAATACCCACATATGAGTAGTTATATGAACAATAATGAATTTCCATGCAAACTTTCATCCCTTCCTTATGTAACTTTATTATAAAATTAATTTTCATAAAGACTTTGAATGAAGATTAAAAATGAATACGGAGTGGCAATTCTATCATTGTTTGAAAAAAATGCCTTTTTTTAATAGGTATAGTAAATCCAAACGATAAATTTCATAAAAATTGATCAGGAAAACTGTATCTACAATATGTAGAATATATCGCGGTCCAATTTATGTAGAATAATTTAATATAATAATATATAAAAATCATACCATAAACAGAAGTTCAAACAAAAATATTTGTGACGTATTGCCCAGTTTGAACTTCTGTTCAAATTTGTTTATGGTATGATTTTTATATATTAAATTATACTACATAAATTGGACCACGATATATTCTATATATTGTAGATACAGTTTTCCTGATCAATTTTTATGAAATTTATATATATAAATAGAAAAATCGTAAAATTGACTTAAGCTTCAACTATGACCTTAAATAACTCAGAAACTGTTAGAGTTAGCTAAAAATCATAAGAGACCTTTTTTGTAGAGCGTTAAATTTGCTATAAGAGTTGTCATTGGTCGACATGATCTGTTCATTATTTCATGATGAAAAAAAATTCAAAAAATCAAAAGAACTTTTCCCGTGTTATTTCCATTTAAAACTTTGACTGTCGGGGGTCGGGTTAAAATTAAAAGCTATAACTTGGCATGAATTTTTTTTAATAGATTTAGAACCGATTTAGGACTATCATGAAAAAAAATTCGGACAAACCCTAAATAAGGACCACTCTAATATACACAATATATAGAATATATTGCGGTCCAATTTATGTAGTATAATTGAATATATAAAAATCATATCATAAACATAAATTTGAACAGAAGTTCAAACTGGCCAATACGTCACAAATATTTTTGTTTGAACTTCTGTTCAAATTTATGTTTATGATATGATTTTTATATATTCAATTATACTACATAAATTGGACCACGATATATTCTATATATTGTAGATACAGTTTTCCTGATCAATTTTTATGAAATTTATATATATAAATAGAAAAATCGTAAAATTGACTTAAGCTTCAACTATGACCTTAAATAACTCAGAAACTGTTAGAGTTAGCTAAAAATCATAAGAGACCTTTTTTGTAGAGCGTTAAATTTGCTATAAGAGTTGTCATTGGTCGACATGATCTGTTCATTATTTCATGATGAAAAAAAAATCAAAAAATCAACAGAACTTTTCTCGTGTTATTTCCATTTAAAACTTTGGCTGTCGAGGGTCGGGTTAAAATGACAATTAAGAGCTATAACTATAATTGGCATGATTTTTTTTAAATAGATTTAGAACCGATTTAGGACTATCGTGAAAAAAAAATCGGACAAACTCTAAATAAGGACCACCCTAGTATATATAGTATAACTGTTTAAAATCAGCGAAAAAATCTTATTTGGATCAAGAAAAGTCAATATATCAGCTAAATTCTTAAATTTTGAAATTCTAGAAATTTATTTACTACTTCTCTATACACAACGAATAAAGGGAGTTACAAATAAAAATCGCAAAGAAAATAAAGAAATAATTTATTTCATGAACTTTTATGATATACTGCAGTGAATAGCGATAAAATTTTAACTTAATTATTACTATTATATATAGTATAAGTTATATATAATAATTACTATAACTATTATAGTTTCAGATCTAAATTATAAGCTTTATGTGAAAATTCTCTTGACCACACATCCTGTGGGGATGATATGATTTTTTGAACTGATTATCATTTTGGTGAAATGCTGGGCACATGTAACCATTTCGTTGTTATTCTAAAAAAGAAATAATTAAAGTTAATCATAATTTACAAGGATTAAAACCTTAGTACTTAGTACTTTTGCAAAACGTATTCTTGGGGTTAGATAAGATTTATTTTCATAGCAATAGAGTACAACCCTTATTATTATTTTAAGACTCCAAGTTTCGAAAAATCAGGATTCTTGTTTTCAATGATTTTAAAACTAATTTTTATGGAAAAACAAATCTTATTTGTACCCAAAAGTCTTTCACCAGTGTTTCCCAACTTTCATTCGCTTAGATCATTCAATAAAGCCCCTTAACATATTAAAGAGCTGCTGAAAATTTGTTAAATGATTAACTCAAACTCTGAACAAACCCCCATGTTGAGAAACACTGTTTTAACTTATGAGTTCCGAATCAATATTTGTAGTAAAATACTTACGATGACAAATCTTCCACCTTTGCATTCAGAAACTTGAATATAAATAGGAATTCCATTGAAATCGTTAATCGCTTTATAAATTCGGGTAACGGGACACAAATTGATTGATTCCTATAACAAAGCAAATAATTATGAAGTATAATTCTTAAATCTTTAATGAACTTAATATATGTTATTTTATAAACCAGTTTTTCTCAAACTTAAGCTTGGAACTTACAATTGGGTCCCTTTTCTACAAATACCAAGAATTATGATTCAAATTTAATTTTTTGAGTACATTTTCGTGGATTCTTTGTTAGGGTAACTTATTTCCAACTGTGCCATATCCAGCTCCCTTTGTCGAAAAAACCCGGGCCCAAATTCGGCTCCCTTGTTAGGAAATGTCTAATATCCTTTAATTATAGACTATATTTTATTTCTAGATAAATAGTAAAGTAGATAAAGAAATTATCCCAGGAATTGGAATAGGTCACCAATTCTTAAGGTAACTCCTTTCAATCATAGTATGGAATATAAGTGTTTTATGCATTTTCGGGTGCAAATTGAAAAGTTTAAGAAATACCAATTTCTACTATTGTTATGTTAGAAAAATTTTAAATTCCCCACATAATGTGTTATTTTATAAATAAGTTTTTCTCAAACTTAAGCTTGGAACTTACAATTGGGTCCCTTTTCTAGAAATACCAAGAATTATGGTTCAAATTTAATTTTTTGAGTACATTTTCGTGGATTCTATTAGGGTTACTTATTCCCAACCATGTCCAGCTCCCTTTGTTGGAAAAGCCTGGACCCAAATTCGGCTGCCTTGTTGGGAAATGTTTAATATCCTTTAATTACGAACTATATTCTATTTTTAGATAAATAGTAAATTAGGTAAAGAAATTATCTCAGGAATTAGAATAGGTCTCCAATTCTTAAGATAACTCTTTTCAATCCCAGTCTGGAATATTAGTAATTAATGCATTTTCGAGGAAAAATGGAACATTTTCAGAAATACCAATTTATACTATTGTTATGTTAGGAAAAATTTAAATTCCCCACATAATGTGTTAATTTATAAATCAGTTTTTCCCCAACTTTAGTTTGGAATCTACAATTGGGTCCCTTTTCTAGAAATACCAAGAATTATGGTTCAAATTTAATTTTTTGAGTACATTTTCGTGGATTCTATTAGGGTTACTTATTCCCAACCATGTCCAGCTCCCTTTGTTGGAAAAGCCTGGACCCAAATTCGGCTGCCTTGTTGGGAATTGTTTAATATCCTTTAATTGCGGACTATATTCTATTTCTAGATAAAGAAATTATCCCAGGAATTGGAATAGGTTTCTAAGGTCTCTATTCTTGAGATAACTCCTTTCAATCACAGTCTGGAATATGACTATTTTATGCATTTTCTAGGGCAAATTGAAAAGTTTGAGAAATACCAATTTCTACTATTGTTAAGATAGAAAAGTATAAAATTCCCCAAACTTTCGTTTTGGTTCTTACCTGTTCGTTATATCCAATGTCGGATAAAAGCCATTTTCTGGCACTGTCTTCATTCTCATCGACGATTATCGAACGTAACCAATGATTTTCTTCGGGTAAAGTTAACACGTTGGGTAATTTCGGATCGTAGATTTGCCTAAATTCGGCCCACACCCGGCAATTTGTCACAGCAACAATAATAAACAGCTGAAAAGATAATTAAAACGGTTTAATTTTTGTACTTTCCATTCGATTTTTCGATTGTTGGCATTAAAATGGGGCTAAATGACCAATTGATTAGATAGCGCTTTTCATTGTGGAAAATTAGAAATTCTTTTAAGTAATTACTAGTCATTTTATACAGCCAATTAATTATTTTATTGTCAAATTATTTGAAGTTAATATTATCAAATTTCCAACAAATAAATCCATTGTTTGGCAGTTTGGAATTCAAAAAAATTTAAAAGAATTTGTTTAAAGAAGTCAGTATTCATTCGACAATTGAATTTCTTAAAAGAATTTAAAAATAATACCACGTTTTATGCTGTATAAACCAGTGGCTGCATTTATGCAGCTCAAAAATTAGTTATATTGGTACTCCAGGGTTTTGTGATTGCTTATCATAAATAGTGGGTCTATAGAAAGGGTTTGAGCTTAATTTGCCATAAAAAATAATTAATAAATTGCAAGAGATTAAGTCCTATATCTACTTTCAGATGTACCGGAATATTTAACCGGCATTATAAGGAAATTCAACGACCTTCCTATTTGGATTTTTCGTATATGTTTTACGAAAAATTTGAGATGATGAGGATGAGGTCCAGAAGATCCAGATGAGGTCCAAGTCTATCCCCGGATTAATCTACGTGTTGGTACCTAATGGACCTCAAATTCGTAATCAGAAACTTTAAAAACATCTTAAGTAAGTGATTTCTTTTCATGCCAAAGAAAATTTGGAATGAATTCCGGAGAATGATTTTTCCAGACCCCTAAATGTATTGAAGGATTAAATAGGCCTGATATTCATGATAGGCGGCCCCTAAAACCCATAGGTATTAAAATATGACTAGTTTTGTGCTAATTTCAGTCGAAAATGAAATAAATATTTGAAATTATGGATTTAAAACAGGCATTTTTGATCTGCATAAATCAATTCCAATAATTAGTTTCAAATATCAAATTGTATTTGATAGTAATTTGAACAAAATGCCATCATTAAAATTAAAGTTTACATATTTATAAATAGGACAAGCATTGCACCAAATGGGGTACCGGTTTTACTAATTCTTTTCCCAAATAAAGCACACAAGAAATAAATGAATCGAATAAATTAATCAAAATTATTCATTTTCCTTATATATCAAATTTTAATTTATAGTAATTTGGATAAAGTCCAATCATTAAATTAAAGTTTACATATTTATAAATAGGACAAGTATTGCACTAAATGGGATACCGGTTTTACTAATTTTTTCCCCAAATAAAGCACACAAGAGATAAATGAATCGAATAAATTAATCAAAATTATCCATTTTCCTTATCAAAAAATAAATACAATCAAAAAGCTTAACAATTTTATTTTTATATTTGCACAGAAATAAACTTATAAATGCTTTTGATGAAGCGAAAGCTTTGCATAGACAAACTATATTTTATCGGCCTGATATCGGCCCCGAATCGATTTCTTATCATACGGCGGCAAAATAAAAACAAATTCCAATTATTGTTTAATTTGTTTTGATAAAAAACGTTTCGCCTCAATAATTAGTGATTGGAATTTTTAATTACAACGATATCAAAGTAGAACCAGGAGTTGCCCCAATGACATCACGTCACTTGATATAAAAATGTAATATTTAAACTGACGATTTTAAGTAAATATTACAAAAAAAAATCAATATGTTGATATATTATCCAAGAATGAATTTTCATTAAATTCTTAATTCAAATTTCTTGGCCGATTTACAGTTTCCGATATTATAATTGATTTGCTGGGAGTAAATTTAAAATCATTTGTTGATTTTCGATATTTTTACTATTTATTATATTTGTAAACTTTAAGTTTAAAATAGGGGTTTCAATTGAAATAATTTAGATTTAGCTAACTGACGATTTTAAGTAAATATTACAAAAAAAAATCAATATATTGATATATTATCCAAGAATTAATTTCCACTATTCTTAGTTCAAATTTCTTGGCCGATTTGCAGTTTCCGATATTACAGTTGATTTATTGGGACCAAAGTAAAATTAATTTGTTTTGATTTTCGATATTTTTACTACTTATTATATTTGTAAACTTCAAGTTTAAAATAGGGGTTTCAATTGAAATAATTTAGATTTAGCTAATCTGAAAAAATTGAGGAAATCGTTTTTTTAAGGGTTAAATAAAAGGAAAATGTGGTACTGCCATCTATAAATTTTCTTATGATTTAAGCCCTTAGGTATCCAAGTTTACAAAATGATTTTCATGTTTTAAAAAATGGAATGTATTTTTTTTTCTATTATAGATAGTTATTTACATTTACCAAATGGTATTTGAAAGTATAAAAAGATTTGTTTTTGATAATTTTGAAAGAATTTTTTCAGTTAATCCTTTTTGTTTTCAAAATAGAACTGGAATTTTGGAAATATAATCATTAGGGTCAGTACAATTCAGTCGGTCCAGCACTGGTCCTTGATTATTTTTTTTAATTCTGATTTTTTTTTGCGGTCATCCCAACATGTTGATAATTCAAATTCATAATTATTGTAATTTTATTGTTTTTAGTTTTCCGGTGGTGGCCATATTAGTTTTACTAGGCGCAGACATTTTTACACTTTTAAGGGTTTGCGGAAACTTGATTATCTCAGGCCCTATTTGTCCTATCAAAATGAAACTAAAAGCAGTGTGTTCATGAAAATATAAACTATAAAGATGTAATAAGATGTTTTTACCTAAATTCAATTCTAAGGGGTGAAATTTCAGCCTAAATTTTTAGCTCTCATTTGTAAAAACTCCAATTTTCACGGAAAGATTGTGAAGGAAGGGAAAGAGTCTACACGTTAAAACAGTTTTTTTACAAACAATTAGGTACTAGTAGTATACAAAAACAAAATTTGAAGTCTGAGACTTTAAGCCTATTTAAAATAAAAAATAACTAAGTAGCTTAGTATTTTTAAAGTATTTGTATATTTAATATTTTTATTTGATAAAACCTAATCAGCTTACATAGGAGTGGGGCCCCATTTTTTAATTTGCCCCAGGGCCCTTGGTTACCTAGCTACGCCACTGATCATGGTTCTATATTGTAGGTACAAAATTGATATAATTAAAGAATGGGATTGTGAAAAAAAAAAATCAAAATTTCAAGAAGGGATTTCTTTTACAAATAATAAGCAATAATAGAATTTAAGTTTCAATTTCATAAGCCAAGAAATTCCGTGTTTTTTTGCTCAAAAAAAATTCTTTTATTTAATCCCAAAAAAGATTCTTACAAAGTTTAAGTAAAATAAAGAATAATTGAACTTTATGCTCTAAAAATTGGTGAAATTCAGGGCCAAGTCTATGCAAAAATTGGATTTTTTGTAATATTTTCGAAAATAGATTTCGGTGATTGAATTTTCTTTCCGATGAAAGAAACAGAGAGGAAAAAGGGGATGCAAGAAATAAAAGAACAAGGGAGTTGAACTTTCCTGTCACTTTTCCTGTCCAGTTAAATTCGTAGATATCCCTGGTAAAAAAGGCATTTTAAATGCAATGATTTCAAAATGCCTTTAAATGTCTTTTTTAACAGCAATTTTAAGCGATTTATTCTTATTATCTTAAAAATATTAATTCAAAATTTTGAAAAATAAATGGTGGATTTCACTATGAAGTACAAAACCCTCCGCTTTGTGTAGCTCCTAAAGCTATTTTATAAGATTATGAGCTTTATAAAACCATTAAAGATAGCAAAAAATAGTAAATTGGTACTTACGCACTGAATAAAAAACATAATGGCGGAAATTTTCTGGTTACAATTCCCAAATTTCAATAGTAAATGTTCAAAAGCTCAAGCTTTCTCGACACTTGTTGCAGATCGTTAAATTTTAAACTGATAACTTTTCCGCAAAGCTCCCGTTTTATATATGGGCAGAGGTGACAAAGTTGTACAAACCCACGCACCGCTTAAGTACCCACACCTGTGGTGGTACCTACACATACATTTGTGAATGTATAAAAAATTTTAATAATTTTCAATTCTTTTTCCTTCGAAAAAAAAAAAAAAAGGATTATTTTTTCGTAATCACTCGATGGAGCTTAATGGCGACAACGACAAACGGAAGGTAGTAATATCTGTACCGACCGACTACTGGCATTGTTGCCATCTTGTTTTAATTTGTCGTCGCAATAATTAATTAAATCCGGCAGGATAATTAACCGTTTTTGATTAAATTTCTTTCATTTAGTGAAGTGGAAACGACTTACGCCAGATTTATGGGTATGAAATTTAATTAAATTTATGTGACGACAATTGTAACGATATATATATTTTTTTTTCTAAATAAACTTGTTTTATCTGTTTGCTGAAATTATTCATCGAATAATAAAGCACAGGGGTGGAAAAGCTCAATCTTTTACACAGTGCTGGCTATAAAATTTGTCTTTAATTGAAGGAAATATTCTTTAAAAGTATATTTAACCATATTCTTAAAGGGTGGAAAATTTTAAAACAAATGTAAATACAATTCTTCAGTATCTTCATTAGAATGAACCTAAAAGAAACGGAAACTATTTGGTCCTTGGATTCCATGACAATATTCTGTAAAAATCAGAGATTTTAATTACTTATTTTCAAAAGAAAACTTAAGAATTTAAATTATAATATTTTAAAGAAAAACCCTTTGGTTTATCGGTTAATTTCTTAGAAGAATATGTTTAGATTTTTATAATATACTAATCCGTAATTAAGAAACAAATTTACAAACTTTTCTTATGTTATTTAAATGGGAAATAAAATTTCATGAGTAGACAATGAAAACTGTTAATATTAAAAGCTCAAATTTGCACATAAATTTTTGTTATCTTCAACAATACTTTCGTAGCACCTAAGATAATCCAAAGGATCGATTTTTTGGACGACCTTAATCTCCATGTACATAATATATATTCATCGGATTATAGGCACTAACAAAATACCAAAATATGCATGGAAATATGCATAAAATATGCACTATGAAAAACCATTTATTATTAGATTTATGTTTATTTTCATTTTATATGTATCTTAATATATATAAGACTGGGCCAAAAAAATCGACTATTTTTTTTTTGAAAAGTATATCGACAATATTGTTCAAGGTGACAAAAAAAAAATATTGGGAAGGTTTGAGCCCTTAATATTAATATTAAGGGGTCTATCATCTGTAATTTCGATTTTTTATTTGTGCTTTGAATTTTGCGTCAATGCTGTCAAACTATCAAGGTAAAAAAATTCCTCTGCACATATATTTATAGAAAATTAAATTCCCTACAAAATTTTTCTCTTTGAAAATTTTTGCCAGACACGCCGTTTCCGAATAATCAAGCTTCAGACATTAATATAATTTTTAGATTTATCTTCTTTATTTTGGAATTTTGGAACTAACGAAAAAATAAATATATAGAAATAAACAATATAGATTCTTGAAGGTAATATAATGCTCTACAAAAAAGGTCTCTAAACGTTTTTTTCATAAAATCACTCTTTCAAAATTGGTTGAACAACGAAAAAACTAATAATTTATTTTTTTCTTCAACATTAATTGTGAATAACTTTTGAAAAAGTGACACTATGTAAAAACGTTTAGAGAGCTTTTTTGTAGAGCATTAAATTCCCTTCAAGAATCTATATTGTTCATTTCTATATATTTCTTTGTTCGTTAGTTACAAAATTCCAAAATAAAGAAGATAAATCTAAAAGTTATATCAATGTTTAAAGGTTGGTTATTCGGAAACGGCGTGTCTAGCAAAAATTTTCAAAGAGACCTTTTTTGTAGAGAATTTAATTTTCTATAAATAAATGGGCAGATAGTTTTTTTTACCTTGATAGTTTGACAGCATTGACGCAAAAATGAAAGCACAAATAAAAAATCGAAATTGCAGATGATAGACCTCCTAATCCGTTATTAAGAATCAAATTTACAAACTTTTTTTATGTTATTAAATGGGAAATAAAATTTCATGAGTAGACAATGAAAACTGATAATATTAAAAAATCAAATTTGCACATAAATTTTCATTATCTTCAACAATACTTTCGTAGCACCTAAGATAATCCAAAGGATCGATTTTTTGGACCACCTTAATCTCCATATACCTAATATACAGACATCAGATTATATGCACTAACAAAATGCCCAAAATATGCATGCAAATATGCACCAAAGAAGGGCAAAAAATGCATAAAATATGCACAATCAAAAACCGTTTATTATTAGAATTTATGTTTATTTTCACTTTATATGTACCTTAACATATATTAAACTGGGCCAAAATAATCGACTATTTTTTTTGAAAAGTATATTGTTCAGTTTATACAGTTTTTATGGCAACTTTGCAGGCATCCTCGAAGCTTTTTTCCTCTTGGTAAAATTATTTTCTATAATATTAGTAAGGCTTCCCAATTTACAATAATGTAACTTTGGTTGCCTACCCTAAAATGATTGATTTATTATATAAAGTATATTCTGCGTTTTTTTTCCGACAGAAATTGCTTATATCTCAGTATCAAATGGCAAATAATATGAGTTACAGTTATGACTAAGAATAAAAAGACACCCTTAAAATTGTAACAAAAATATTCTTTAAGAAACTATCAGCAAAAAAAGCATAATATTACGATTTAGGAGTACTAAATGGCTCTTTACCATAAATATTAGGGTGATTTTTTTTTTTTGACTTTTTTTGGTCCCATCGTGGAATTGTGTTGGAAATACCAAAAAAAAAAATTCTCTGAAAGTTTGAGCCTTTAATATTAATTTTAAGTCCTCGACCAAGACGTGTAAAGATTTCCCATTGAAAATACACGGAAACTCTGATTTTTTATTTTTAAATTTCTATATCTCAGCGGCATTTCATGGGATCGCTTTTATCGAAAATGTATTTTTCTGCGAATTAAACGCTCTACAAAAGTGCCCATTGCGACAATGTCGTAACTCACACCGGTGAGGTAGTACGGGCCACTGAACCTAATTTTTCCATAAAATTCGCGTTTTTTTTGCATTTATCTCGTAAATAACAAGAGCTACGGAAAAATTATAAACGAAAAACTTGTAGAGAATTTGATTTCCTACAAAAAAGTTCCTGTAGACCAAATCGCGAAGATCAATATTAAACGAGATATTAAGCCTTGAATTTTATGGAAAAATCAGGTTCCGTGGCCCGTACTACCTCACCGGTGTGAGTTACGACTTTGTCGCAATGGGCACTTTTGTAGAGCGTTTAATTCTGAGAAAAAACCATCTTCGGTAAAAGTGATCCCATGAAAAGCCGCTGAGATATAGAAATTTAAAAATAAAAATATCAGAGTTTCCGTGTACTTTCAATGGGAAATCTTTACACGTCTTGGTCGAGGACTTAAAATTAATATTAAGGGCTCAAACTTTCAGAGAATTTTTTTTTTGGTATTTCCAACAAAATTTCACGATGGGACCAAAAAAAGTCAAAAAAAAAAATCACCTTAATAAGTATATCGATTTTTTGGATCTTTGATCATAATTATTTCATTAATTTGTCCCCTTGTCTAGTAAATTGATTTTATAGAAAAAATCAAGGCGTTACCATAATGTATAGAGTGGTTTTCAAAAACGTATAGTTGGGCTATTAAATTTTTAACGAATAAAAGTGCATTATAGATAATAAAAACTTTTAATACTTCCTATTTGAACCATTGAAAATGCATTGAATATTTTTTTACAATATTTACAAAACTACTAAAATGCTAATTAAATTCGAAGAAACAATTTATGATTTATGATGGCCATATAAATTTTGATCTTTCCATATACAATTTCTCTTATTATTCAATGTCATTCTATTACAAATCAATAATTGTTAGTTAAACTGGAAGAGAAAAATCAGACGTTACTCTTATTTCATTTAATTATATATCGTCAGATTGATTCAGTTAAGAATTTTTTTCGATCAGTGAAGCATGTGGTATATTTTCGCGAGGATTTTATGTCGAAAAAACGAAATTTTCATTGTTTAAATTGGTGAGTTTAGATCCAAAAAACTAACGCCAGAAATATTTAACAAATACAATTTAAACTATAAATCCTGTCTTAAAATATTAACATTTATGCCCAAGTTCCCCATTTAATTTCGGGAAGCTTAATACAACTGTGACCAACGTGATAACGAAATTGAATTTTGTTGGAAGATTTTCCATTAACATATGGAGCAGATAATATTATAAATATATGTTCTGAACGCAAAGTGTTGACAATGGCACTGATAGAACGATTAATTAGCTTAACAAGAACAAATTGACATATTTTATGTCCCAGTGTAGGTGTTTATATGATCCACAACGACAAAACGGTGCAATACTTGTACACATATAAGCAAAAGCAGTATCAATAACATTAAATATTATGGAGAAGATTTGAGCAAATTATATTCGCTAGTCTGTCCCTTATCAAAAAATATTCTCCTAATAATATCCCATACTATTGATATTATCAATTGTCACAATTTATTTATAGAAAATTCATAATCTTGTCAACATATTATAATGGTAGTCTTTGAGTTTAGAGTTTATCAGTGACTGACCTACGATTCCGTGTTAAATATTCAATTAAACTAATTCTTCATTACAATTCTCGAATATTAATTGAATTATGATAGTCGGTGATAACTATAATATATTTATTTCTTTGTGTAAAGGGTATTCCTGATTAATAAAATTATTGAGATAAAATTCTTAAATTTTCGTTTTAATAAAAAAGCAAAAATAAATAAATCTTTAGCATTTTACAATATATTATCTTCCTTTACCATTCCAGGGATGAAAAACAGAGGTTTTATGACTTTTATTATATTTTTATTTGACTTGAATATCACCAAAAAGAAGATATATGATGCACAGTAGACCGATTAAAAAAAAAATGATGATTTTTTTTTCTTAATTTTATTGAAAATATTGTTGGGAATGACACAAAAAATCCTGTGAAAGTTTAAGCTCTTAATATTAATATTAAGAGGTGCCGAATCGCAAATTTCGATTTTCCATTTAAATAACATGGGAACAATATTCTCTGGCACTTTGGAATTTTATAGCTCACGTTGGTGACAATATTTTGGAATGACCAAGGTATATTCTTGTAGAAAATTGAACGATCTACAGAAAAGGTCTTGTACAAGTTTTTGATATATTTGTTCCTTCAAAAGTTATTCGAGGTCAAAGTTGAACTAAAGAGAAATTTTAATATTTTTACAATTTTTTGACGCAACCATCAATTTTATGAGAAAATTTTATAGGACATTTTTTGTAGGGCACTATTTTTTCGATAACTTATCTAATTAAAAGTTTTTGATATTTTTCACAGGTCCTAAGTTAATTAATTAAAATTAAAAAAAATATTTTTTATGTTAAGAATATAATAATTCAGGGAATTTTCAGTTTAATGCAAATAACTTAGGACCTGTGAAAAATATCAAAAACTTTTATTGAGATAAGTTATAGGAAAAAAAGTGCTCTACAAAAAATGTCCTTTAAAATTTTCTCATAAAATTGATGGTTGCGTCAAAAAATTGAAAAAAATATTAAAATTTCTCTTTAGTTCATCTTTGACCTCGAATAATTTTTGAAGGAATAAATATATCAAAAACTTGTACGAGACCTATTTTGTAGATAATTCAATTTTTTACAAGAATATCCCTTCGAAAATTTTTGCCAGACACACTGTTTCGGAAAAATCAATCGTTAAACATTGATATAATTTTTAGATTTATCATCTTTATTTTGGAATTTTGTAACTAACGAACAAAAATAAATATATAGAAATGAACAACATAGATTCTTGAAGAAAATTTAATGCGCTACAAATATTATGAAATTATCTCTTGCACTTTGAAATTTTATAGCCCACGTTGGTGACAATATTTCGGAATGACCAACGTATATTCTTGTAGAAAATTGAACGATCTACAAAAAAGGTCTTGTACAAGTTTTTGATATATTTATTCCTTCAAAAGTTATTCGAGGTCATAGTTGAACTAAAGAGAAATTTAAATATTTTTTCAATTTTATGACGCAACCATCAATTTTATGAGAAAATTTTATGGGACATTTTTTGTAGAGCACTTTTTTCCTATAACTTATCTTCATACAAGTTTTTGATATTTTTTACAGGTCCTAAGTTATTTGCATTAAAATGAAAATTCCCTGAATTATTATATTTTTAACATAATTTTTATTTTTTTTTTATTTTAATTAAATAACTAAGGTCCTGCGAAAAATATCAAAAACTTTTATTGAGATAAGTTATGGGAAAAAAGTGCTCTACAAAAAATGTCCCATAAAATTTTCTCGTAAAATTGATGGTTGCGTCAAAAAATTGAAAAAATATTAAAATTTCTCTGTAGTTCAACTTTGACTTCGAATAACTTTTGAAGGAATAAATATATCATAAACATGTACGAGACCTTTTTTATAGATCGTTCAATGTTCTACAAGAATATATCTTGGTCATTCCGAAATATTGTCACCAACGTGAGCTATAAAATTCCAAAGTGCAAGAGAATATTGTTCCCATGTTATTTAAAATGGAAAATCGAAATTTGCGATGCGACACCTCTTAATATTAATATTAAGAGCTTAAACTTTCACAGGGTTTTTTTTTGGTCATTCCCAACAATATTTTCGATATAATTAAGAAAAAAAAAATCAGTTTAATATAGAATGTACAAACATCAATGTTTACATATAATATATATGTATAAATAGTCAATTTAATTTTTTATTTGAAAACCAGTAACTTTCCGTGAAATATTCACAACCCAACACTGGCACAACTGACAAATAGTTAAAATTAGCAATTGAATCCAATAAAAATGCTAGTTGAAACTAATGACATGATAGTTCAAATTTGAGACATTAATTATTATATTTGTATTCCACTAACATGGATGTGCTTACAACTTTATATTCTTAGTTCTTTTTAATATTAAAAGCAAATTGTGCTTTTGATTTTACTTTTTTTTTTGTTATCAATAACCAAGGTTTGTAAAATACACAGGTGGCCTCATGCATCACGTGACGTATTCAGAAGAAATTCGTATATATCTTCAGACTGATTCAAATTTCAAAATTCTTCTTATGACGTCTTTTTTTTTCTAATGGGGCAACCTGTGTAATTTATAAACCTTGATCCTTAACTACTTATAACTGTTCTGCCTGTTCAGGAACTACCGGAAGAGGCTACGGAAATGGATTGAAAACATATTTTTTAATATCCCAAAGAAGTATAGCTTCTCATATTAATACGCGAAAAAGACATTTTATTTATATTAGTCAGGAATACTTTTTGCCTTAATTTTTTTTTTTGGAATTCAACGCGATTTTGTATACTCAGTTATCGATACGTTAATTTTACGCACATCGTTTTTTTTGATCGTTTGTTTACTCAATTTAAAACCGTAAAAAATATATCACAATCGCATGATAAACAGAGAAATTTAACACCTCAAACCGATGTTTTAATTACCTACGTATGAACCAATATGTTGGTAAACCTGTAAGTGAATTGAGAAAAAAAAATTAGGTACTTATACCACAATGGTTTCTACTTCTACCACAATTTGTCCAGCCTGGTAAATACCATAAATTTGATTAGATTTTTTCCATTCATTCATCTTATAAATATCTCTTTATTAATACCATTAAGTAGATAATAAGAAATAATAATAGTATCAAAAACTTAATGGTAAGAGTGTATATGATGATTTGGGGGGGGCACCTCTTAATCGAGACGTTGTTGAGAGACCTCGAAGGGGAAAGGTTCCTCATATAGTACAAGACTGGGCTTAGTTCAACAACTATTTCCACCGAATATTTATTAGAGGACCCCAACAATCAAATCTTCATTATTGCGCTATTGTGAACAATGTGACATTACACCTTAGTTTAGTGAATTATTATCGAAAACCATGTCAACTTATAAGAAGACATTATCGGCCCCAATAATGGCGCCGGCCAACAATAACAACAATAAGGAAAGGTAATGGATTTAATTGTAAATGTTAATTGTTTAAACTAATACGGTCACGGTTATATATATACATATATATATATAAATATATAGGGCTTTTCGACGTAATTTAATATTGAAATTATCATTTCAATTCATTAGGCAAAGCATTGGCAGATTAACTGGACAAGGTCAATTTTATTAACGGACCAAATGTCTTAAAAATATCTGCTGATGATCTTTATGGGTGCAAATGAAAATATTAACTTTAGTAATTAAAAAAAAGAAGTAATTATTTAAATGTTAGTTTTTGGGATTGTTTGTTGGGTGAGATTACCGGTCAAGATTTTTGCTCACATATATAAGTAGGAAATTTCGATTCTTTGAATGGTTTTCGGTGTTTTTGCGATTTTGGTCAGTGTTGTGGATGACATGATTTGTTATTTGAGGTAAATTTCTAATTTTATTTGAATTCTTTTTTGTTGAATCCCGTTTTTTAATTGGTTTCTGAATATATCTATTAGTAGGGTAATTTTTTTTTTGGGACTATTTTTTTTTGGCTACCATGCCGAAATTTTGTTGGAAATACTTCAAAAAAAATTCCCTGAAAGTTTGAGCTCTTAATATTAATTTTAAGTCCTCGACCAAGACGTGTGAATATTTTTCATTTAAAATTCACGTAAACTTTGATTTTTTTTTTAAATTTTTATAGTTCCACGGCATTTTATGGTATCGCCTCGCTCAAAGTCGGGATTTTTTTACAATTGTATGCTCTACAAAAGTGCCTATTTTGAATAATTTTTAATAAGGAATAAAAAATCAATATTTTCTTAAATTTTACTCAATAATCCGTAAAAATTTTATAGTAAGAGAAATTCAAGGCTCAATATCTCGAGAAATATCGATCTTAGCAATTTGGTTTTCTGGAACTTTTTTGTAGGAAATTAAATTTCCTATAAATTTGCCATTTACATTTTTTCTGTAGGTCTTGTAATTCATGAGTTACTGAGAGAAAAACGAGAAATCTATGAAAAATCTAGGTTTAGGGACCCGTACTACCTCGCCCGTGTAAATTACGATTTTGCCGCAATAGGGACTTTTGTAGAGCATACAATTGTCAAAAAATCCCGAATTTAAGCGAGGCGATACCATAAAATGCCGCTGAACTATAAAAATTTAAAAAAAAAAAATCAAAGTTTACGTGTATTTTAAATGGAAAATATTCACTCGCTGTGAACGAGTACTTGATATTAATATTAAGAGCTCAAACTTTCAGGAATTTTTTTTGAAGTATTTCCAACAAAATTTCGGCATGGGAGCAAAAAAAAAATAGTCCCAAAAAAAATCACCCTAATCTATTTATCTTTAAAATAAAATTCATACTACCAAAAAATAGTTTTCCGTGAGAAAAGTCCTATAATTTTCTTTGATACAGGTCTACTAAATAATACGCAATTGCATTGATTTGTTTAAAGAAAAGAAATGTGGTTTATTAACCATACCCGGAGCTTCGCCTTTGTGCCTTATTAATATTGTGGTACACCAATTCAACAGGAAGTCCCCTAATCAATAGTAAAAGGAATTTTCCGGAAGACCCACTAACCATTTAATCTATTAATCATTCCATTGCTACCCCTTGAGATTTATGAAGCTTCAATATCAATAAATCTTTGAAAAAATTAAAGAATCAAGTATTAGATTTCTTTTCATTTTGATTGTAAAAAAATATTTGGTTTTGCAACGAAAAACGTTACAGTATATGTGTATACAATATATAGGATATATTGCGGTCCAATTTATGTAGTATAATCTAATATAATAAATTTAAAGTGTTTTTTTGGGACTATTTTTTTTGCTCCCATGCCGAAATTTTGTGGGAAATACTTCAAAAAAAACTCCCTGAAAGTTTGAGCTCTTAATATTAATATTAAGTACTCGCTCACAGCGTGTGAATATTTTCCATTTAAAATTCACGCAAACTTTGATTTTTTTTTTAAACTTTTATAGTTCAGCGGCATTTTATGGTAACGCCTCGCTCAAAGTCGGGATACTTTTACAATTGTATGCTCTACAAAAGTGCCTATTGCGGCAAAATCGTAATTTACATGGGCGAGGTAGTACGGGTCCCTAAACCTAGATATTTCATAGATTTCTCGTTTTTCTCTCAGTAACTCATGAATTACAAGATCTACAGAAAAAATGTAAAAGGCAAATTTATAGGAAATTTAATTTCCTACAATAAAGGTCCAGAAAACCAAATTGCTAAGATCGATATTTCTCGTGATATTGAGCCTTGAATTTCTCTTACTATAAATTTTTTACGGATTATTGAGTAAAATTTAAGAAAATATTGATTTTTTATTCCTTATTAAAAATTATTAAAAATAGACACTTTTGTAGAGCATACAATTGTAAAAAAATCCCAACTTTATAAAAATCCCTTGGATGAAATTTTCAAAATTTGCAACTATCTGAGCTCAATATCTCTGGTGGGGGGACCAGATAAAAATCTGAAATATTACCTTATATAGCTTTCAGAAAGAAGTATATGTTTTAAATTTAAGATATGAACAACAGTTAGCCCAGAGTATATGTTGTTTTGTGTAAAATGCCCTTTTTGCCAAGTATATGTCACATATTCAATGGTTAAATACATTATAATAATAATAATAAAACTTTATTTCCTCCAATTAATTTACACGTGTAAGTTTACAAATTTAAAATTTTGTTTACTTTAAAATTTTGTTTACTTATTAAATACATTACATTCACCTACTGAAGTATGCATTATTTTGACATTTTGTGCTTGCAATACCTCTGCTCCTAGTCAAATCTCAAACTCCAAATTGTAGGTGCATAATACTACCATACAGTTCTATAGTGGGGTGATATTTCAGATTTTTACCTGGTCCCCCACCAGAGATATTGAGCTCAGAAAATTGCAAATTTTGAAAATTTCCAAATTTTGTTATTTTTTATTTTAAAAAGACTTAAAGTCTCAGACTTCAAATTTTGTTTTTGAATACAACTAGTACCTAATTGTTTGTTAAAAAAAGTTTTAACGTGTAAACTCTTTCCCTTTATTCACAATCTTTCCGTGAAAATTGGAGTTTTTACAAATGATAGCTAAAAATTTAGGCTGAAATTTCACCCCTTAGAATTAAATTTAGGTGAAAACGTTTCATTACAACTTTATAGCTTATATTTTCATGAACCTACTGCTCTTAGTTTCATTTTGATAGGACAAATAGGGCCTGAGATAATCGAGTTTCCGCAAACCCTTAAAAGTGCGAAAATGTCTGCGCCTAGTAAAACTAATATGGCCACCACTGGAAAACTAAAAACAATAAAATTAAAATAACGATGAATTTGAACTACCAATATGTTGGGGTGACCGCAAAAAAAAATCAGAATTAAAAAAAATAATCAAGCGACCAGTGCTGGACCGACTGAATTGGACTGACCCAAAAGTTATAGGCAAATTTTAAAGACTAAAATTTCGTTTGATTACTTTGTTGCTGATTAATATAATTGTCCTCCATATGCAATTAAAAATAATTTCAAGAGGACACCTAATAAATTATTATCATCGCAATTATTTTTTATATCATAAAATTGCCGTTCACGATTATTACGTAGGTGGTGCGAGGCGAAAATTAAAACCGTTTAACCATCAAATTTATAGATATTTTTACTCGTCAGATAAATCTTTTTTATTCCCTTTCGTATCTTTTTTTAAATCCCATTCGTTTCTTTTGTTATTTTATTAAAAATAACGAAGTTAGAATTAAAATAAGTCAGACATGAAATTCTTATATTATCTATATATAAATGTAGGAACAGAAAGTTCAAATAAAAATCCGATCTTTTATCACTTGAATTTTTGCATTGATATGAAAGTTGGCATATCCATGCTAAATAAATAATTTACAATTTGGTTTGGAAGTAAAACATTTATTTTACGGTATAAGTATAGTATGTTTTTATCGAGTGATTGTTGACGCTTTTTTCACCTACTTTACGTTTGCATATGGGTAGCGTAAAGTGTTTGAAAGTTTTCAATGAAATCATCCGATTTTTGATTGACGATTGAAAATCAGCTCACATGTGAATATATGACATGACCTTAATTTTCCTTTCAATTGTATGTAATGATTTAATCATCAATTAAAAGACGCATTGATTAAGTTGTTATTGTTGCCATAGGCAATAGATAACACACTTGTATAGTGGGTTGCCTATAGACATATGTTAGTCTGTTTCCGCGTAATTTGAAAGGTTTAATTTTTTTTTAAGTAGATAGTGCTTTTCCTGCTTGTTTTATCTTCTTTTTTCCAATGTCAAAAGATTGCCAAATCCCTTAAGTATTTTTTCCGGGTTTTGAAATATTCCAAAGATGATACTAAAAATGTTTAAATTAACAACTCTCGTGGCTATTTTATAAATGTAGAAATGTTTTTAGTTGATTTTTCGTAAATAATTAAAGAAGCAGTACCAAAAAACTTTTGGAGAAATTCCAATTAATGCTAGGACTCTTTCATTCTGGTTTAGTCAGGTTCTGGTTCGAATTTTTAATCAATTTCGCCTGAAATTTTGGTAGAAAATGGTATTTTTTTGCAAAATATCAATTAAAGTTTTTTTTTTTAAATTTATGGACAACATTAGAAAACTGAACTTTTCTTTATTGATATTTTGATTACTCTTTAAAAAAATCACCGTAAACCTCATTTGGGGTAGTTTAAAAACCGTAACCTCCCTTCTAAGGGGAATAAATAAGTACTAGTAATGTGGAAGAAAACATTTTTTTTTTTTTTTTTGGAGAAATATAAACCTATTTTCCATGAACCCTCCATTTAGTTTGGCACACTTAATCCTCTGGGTACTGAAATAAATTTTTTCAGGGGGCTGGAAAGGGTTATTTTCAGAGGAATCTTGATTTTTTATTAGTTAAAATTTTTTGACCAAACTACAGTTGATACTAAGTTTAGTGCAACAATTGAAGAAAAATCTAGGAAAAGGATGCAAACTCTATAGATAAGGAGGAAACAACCCCTCTTCATAAATATAACAAAATTTTAGATGTAAAAAAATGAAAACGATTGATTTATAGATCCTATGGCGAGTACATAAGTACTAATTATGTGGAAGAATTTTTTTTTTTTTTTTGTTGAGATAAACTTTTCCTATACCCTCCATGTAGTTTGGTACACTAGACCCTCTAGTTACCGAAAGGTTTTTTTTTTCAGGGGGTTGGAAAGGCTTATTTTCAGAGGAATCTTGATTTTTTTACGAGTTAAAATTTTTTGACCAAACTACAGTTGATACTAAATTTAGTGAAACAATTGAAGAAAAAGCTAGGAAAAGGGTGCAAACTAATATAGATAAGAAAAAAACAACCCCTATCCATGAATATAACAATATTTTAGATGTAAAAAAATGAAAACGCTTGATTTATAGATTCTATGGCGAATAAATAAGTACTAATTATGTGGAAGATTTTTTTTTTGTTCAGAAATAAACTTATTTTCCATGTACCCTCCTTTCAGTTTGGCACACTTGACTCCCCGGGTACCGATAGAAATTTTTTCAGGGGGTTGGAAAGGCTTATTTTCAGAGGAATCTTGATTTTTTTAAGAGTTAAAATTTTTTGACCAAACTACAGTTGATACTAAGTTTAGTGAAACAATTGAAGAAAAATCTAGGAAAAGGATGCAAACTCTATAGATAAAGAGAAAACAACCCCTCTTCATAAATATAACAAAATTTAAGCTGTAAAAAAATTTAAAATGCTTTATTTTCTAGATTGTAAAACAACTTAGTATGTAATAACAATTTAGATCGAAAAAAAATTGTAGATTCCTGCAAAAATTTGTTTCCCCCCTTTCCCTCCTAACACTCTAACGATCCTACGAAAGGAAGTAAAGTCTTCGGTAAAGTTCAATCAATTCCTATCAGCTGGAAGCCAAATTAGATCATTTTTTCCAATGAATTTTTAACAAATAGATTTCTGATTTAATCACCGGCAAATTGGTGCACGAAAGTATGCGGGGGACAGTTAACAGGGAAAAAAATATTATTTTTATATTTTGTTTAAATTTTTTCCTCGTATATGTCCCCAGAAGATCGGAGATCGATTGAAAAGGAAATAAGATACCCAGCGGGCTGGTTATTCTAGAAAGTCCGAAGAAAAGTCGGTAAACTTCACGAAAAATTGTATAAATTTTCATGTTTTCCACGAAAATAATTAGACGTTATCGAAAATAAACATATGTAATTTTTTTTTTCATTTATTTTGAATAATAAGTGCAATTGAATTTAATGCAAAATTACATCAAAAGTTTGACTTTATTTCACAATCTTTAGAGGAACCTCTAGGGGAAAATATTTTTTATTAATTTGTGATGCAGATATCCAGGTTTTTTTCTGGCGGAAATGAATGCAATTGCTCAATAAAATCATCTTTTTATGATTTAATTTTGCACCAATTTTCGACTAATCAATTCAATTAAAAAACAAGATCAAATTTTGGTGGTTTTTTTCAAAAAAAATTGTGAAGTAAATTCCTTATTAATTTCATTTGACGAAAAATTGTATAAATTTTCATGTTTTCCACAAAAAGAATTAGACGTTATCGAAAATAAACATATGTCAATTTTTTTTCATTTATTTTGAATAATAAGTGCAATTAAATTTAATGCAAAATTACAACAAAAGTTTGACTTTATTTCACAATCTTTAGAGGAACCTCTAGGGGAAAATATTTTTTATAAATTTGTGATGCAAATATCCAGGTTTTTTTCTGGAGGAAATGAATGCAATTGCTCAATAAAATAATCTTTTTAAGATTTAATTTTGCACCAATTTTCCACTAATCAATTCAATTAAAAAAAAGATCAAATTTTGGTGGTTTTTTTCAAAAAAAATTGTGAAATAAATTCCTTATTAATTTCATGATAAAATCAAAAAATACATCAACAAATTGCACAATATCCAATCGTAGGTCAAAAGCCTTCAAATTTATAAAAAGCTCACATATCAGTTACTGTTATTTGTTTGTTCTACTATTCAAAAATAGTGTCGTAAATAAAGACCTTATACATATACATATACATAATGTGGAGGAAATCGTAAACAATGGCTTTATTAATAATTGACAAGCGACTAAAAATAGATTTATCTCAAAGAGATTTGTATTATAATAATTCGCCAAAGGTCAAACTAATATAATTCCTCTTTAAAATATTATACACTTATCCACACTGCTTTGATAAAAGTAAAGTTCCCCTCCAATTCTTATCAACTTGAATTGATAATAATAATAATAATTCGTCTCGAATATTTAGGCTATTTTTATTTCGTACACTTCATCTCCTGATACTTATCTTATTAATTAAAACAAAAAAAAATATTAAATATCTTATTCTTAATCTTTCGTAACTAAAACCAATAACAAAATTTTTTTATACAAAATATTTTTTTTTTAGGAATACTGAGTTGAGGCGTCGCCGAACAGGGGCGTACAATATGGAACCAACCGATCAAGTGATTTTCGAGAACCATCGATTTTTAAGCACATTGGTTATTGGTAAAAGGTAAATTTTACTAAAGGAAATAATCCTCCCCTAAATTAAAACAATAGGGGATGCAAATTGGTTTTATTTTTCTTCACTAACGTGTAAAGAAGTTTATACTCCTTACTAATTAAACGAGTGCTTTTTATAAGTTTGTATTTGCCGCGTTATTGACAACAAAGTCAATTAGATATCATGGAAATCTTTTGTGACAATTAATGAATTAATTAATGAAAACCATTAACTTCCTTTAATTTGAAAATAAAAGCTTTTAATGTTATGATGGTATCGTAATTATTCGTGAAGATAATATCATTAGGGATGATTTCTTACATTGAACACCTTGAGAAGGGGTTGGTAAAAGGCCAGTGATTTCTTAGAGAACACCAATAATCCAAAATCCCTGGATCCCCAGTCCGTATTTATTTTCTAACGAAAATAATTAGTATTACTGTTGTAATGTGATAGCTACGGAAAATGTTTATGGATGTAGTTTTTCGTTATTCTTTTAAGTGTCCAAGTTCAGCCGTCCATCAGACGAAAAAGATTTTTCAAAATTTTTAAATTCCAGTTAAAATCCCATAACCCTAAAACCATCATGGTTCTTTTTAGTAGCCAACCCAGTTATATGGTAGCCTAAGATTCGATCGATTCGATATTGAGAATTTCTAGCAAAGATTTGAACCGAAATTATCTACATGTATTTTTACCTGATTAACTTTTCGTTTTGTATAAAATATCCTTTAAATGAAATATATTTTTATGCAGTTACGTTAAGAATGATTCAGTCTAAAATATAATGCTAAACTTCAACGAAAAATCCCACTCCTTGTATCCTTTTTGTGCAATTGAAAATAGTCCTTTTTGAAACTTTGAATCGATATTGCGGGTGTCCTTTTGTACACAGGACAACATTTTTTTCACATTTCTACTCACGTGAGGATATTGTTTTTTAATCCATTTCATAAATATGTCCTTATAAGAAAAAGCCACCCCCGAAAATCTCGAATTTCAGGGCAAATTTGGTGCATGCAATTTTACCTCGTTAACTTCCCGTTTTGATTTTCCAAGGATCTAGCCACTAAACGATAATTATTTTTTTGCAGTTACGTTAAAGGTGATTTTGTCTAAGTTATTCTGCTAAATTTCCGCGAAAAAACCCACCCCTTATTTCATTTTTATGCAATTGAAAAATGTCCTTTTGGAAACTTTGAATCGATATTGCGGGTGTCCTTATGCACACAGGGCAAAAAAAATTTCACATTCGTACTCACGTGAGGGTATTGTTAATGAATCCGTTTCATAAATATGTCCTCATAAGGAAAAGTCATCCTTCGAAAACGATAAATTTCAGGGCTAAATTGGTGCATGCATTTTTACCATGTTAACTTTCCATTTGGATTTTCGAAGGATCTAGCCACATAGTGAAAATTTTTTTATGCAGTTATGTTAAAGATGATTTAGTCTAATATATTCTGCTAAATTTCAACGAAAAAACCCACCCCGTATATCCTTTTTTAGGAATTGAAAAAGGTCCTTTTTGAAACTTTGAGTCGATATTGTGAGTGTCCTTTTGTACACAGGACAAAACATTTTCACATTCCTACTTACGTGAGGGTATTGTTTATTAATCCATTTCATAAATATGTCCTTATAAGGAAAAGTTGCCCCTCGAAAACGATAAATTTCAGGGCTAATTTGGTGCATGCATTTTTACCTTGTTAACTTACCATTTGAATCTTCCAAGGATATAGCCCCTAAATACAAATTATTTTTATACAGTTATGTTAAAGATGATTTAGTCTAATATATTCTCCTAATTTTCAACGAAAAAACCCACCCCATATATCCTGTTTGGGTAATTGAAAATTGTCCTTTTTGAAACTTTGAAACGCTATTGCGGGTGTCCTTAGGCACACAGGATAAAAGTTTTTTCACATTCCTACTCACGTGAGAGTATTGTTAATGAATCCGTTTCATAAATATGTCCTTATAAGGAAAAGCCATCCTTTGAAAACGATAAATTTCAGGGCTAAATTTGTGCATGCATTTTTACCTCGTTAACTTCCCGTTTTAATTTTCCAAGGATCTAGCCACTGAATGAAAATTCCTTTTATGCAGTTACGTTAAGGACGATTCGATGTAAAATTTTCTGCTTAATTGCACCGAATAAACCCACTCCTTATATCCTTTTTGTGCAATTGAAAAATGTCCTTTTTGAAACTTTAAATCGATATTGCGGGTATCTTTTTGCACACAGAACACAATTTTTTTCACATTCCTACTCACGTAGGGGTATTGTTTATTAATACGTTTCATAAATATGTCCTTATAAGGAAAAGCTACCCCTCAAAAACGATAAATTTCAGGGCTAAATTGGTGCATGCATTTTTACCTCGTTAACTTCCCGTTTTGATTTTTTATAAGAATAAACTGAAAAAGTCGATTGCAGATATTACATCTATAAAACGTGTCATTGATTTTTCAAAAATTTTGCTTTTTAGATTCAACGGTTAAGTCACAAGATCAGTGGAAATCATTCTTATGGAAGAAATTATGAAAGTAATTTAGAAATTTTCTGGTTTTCTAGGGAATCTTTTGAATCAACTGTTGAAGAAGAAGGACACCAAAGTACATATCATGGAAAATCTAAAATCTAAAAATCATCATGGAAAACACTGTTATGATTATACAGGGAATGTCACGAATGTAGTCGTTTCCCATTGTTTTCTGCATCCTGATGCCATTTAGTTCTTTCGCCTTTGAGCCCGGGTTTTTCAACCCCAGGACAAATGATTATCCTACACATGACATTGATCCTTGTATTCGCTTAATTCAGCTTACATTCGATTCCCCATCTATTTAGCTGTCATTACGCGTTCCTCCGGCATCCTTGACCGGAACCGGAAGATGCCCACTAAAAGTTATTACTCATTACTCTCCAATTCTTTTGAGTACTTTATGCGGACAAACTTACAAGATAATACTTTTATTATTGAAGAATTCTTTCACAAACTTTAGTCGAAATCCGGAACAGTAAAACGACAATTATTTTTTAGTATTTTTTTCTTACTTTTCGTACTTAATTGACCCCACTGCAAATAAGAGTCCTTAATTCTTGTATAAGTGTTTAAATGTATTGATACAATTATATTCGGTAAAAATGACGGTAGATTTCCTCGAGGTCTTCAAATTAAAAAATAAACACTGAAAAAATTTAAGTTTTTTTTTGGCATAAACAACTAATATTACTATCGTAAATATTTGTATGCTACATATTTATACAAATATTTACATTGTCTGATTTCCATGATACTAGTGAAATATTAAACTATGAAAAATAAAATTAATTTCGCAACACTTTGATATTCGATAGCATTGGAATAAAAAAAACATTAAAAATACAAACCACTAAAATTTACGATTGAATGAATGTATTTTCATAATTAATATGTTATGTGGTATCAAGGAGTGGCTTTATAATTTTGAAAGGATGTAAATTGTAAAATCAATTAATTAAGTAGAAAAAGTATTGCATTAAGTTCCATTTGCATGTGTAGTTAGACTAATTACTCTATTATTGAAACAGCAAAACGGCCATAACTTTGAATCTATTGAGGTACAAACAAATTTTTTGGCGGATTCTCTAGTTTCATCAACTAGAGACCAACATCCGGAAGAATCCGCAAAAAAATTCGTTTCTACCTCAATAGATTCAAAGTTATGGCTGTTTTTGCTGTTTCAACAATAGAGTAGAGTCTAAATACTCATACAAAATCCTTTATAACTTCCGTTGGAATAGAGTTAGGAGGATATTTTTTTCGGTACAATCCTCAGCGGCACAGTAGCTAGATTGTACTGCTTTTAAATTTGGAAAATCTGTCAAGGAAAATCCGTAATAGCCAGAAAACTATATTCAATGGAATAAGTGCATTCACAAAATCGCTCATAACTTTTTTTGGGTTAAAGTTAGAAACACATTTTTTTCGGTGCAATCCTCTACGTGTCAAGGCCTATCTATGGCCGTTAAATTTTTTGAAAAATCTAACAAGGGGGGGCTATCGATTTTTTTAAAATTTAATAACTTTTTTTCGGTTGAGGTACAAACGAAAATTTTTTCGGTACAATCAAGTACAAACAAAAGGCAATCTAAAAGTATATTTAACATTTTAATTTGTAAAAGTCGGGTGCTAATTTGACAGAGGTCATTTTAATGTGCACTGATGGGGGGGGTAGGGTTTTTACTTTCGAAAAATCGATTTTTTATCTCTTATCTTATTGTTTAACATTTCAAGAATATGTCCTTAAAATTTTAGGTCGATAGAAGCAATATTTTTAAAGTTATTGTCTTATTAATCTCCTGGCCTTTAACGCTCCAACTCTAACAGCTGCGGGCGGTCGGGGTAGTTCATAAATTTTAGGACCGTTTTTCTCAAAACTACTTTTTCAAAGTTCACTGTCATTTCAAAACTATTTGACCGATTCATTTCAAACTTTATACACATTTTTGACATATAAAATACCACCCCCCAACGTTGAGTAAAAAAAAAATTTTTTACATTAAGGGTGTTTTCCATCCCCAAAATGGCGGAATTTTTATTGGAAAATAACAGTTTACTCTTTAAATGGCCGCTAAAAATTTTTAAATGAAAAAAAAATTATCAGAGAATGTTGGGGGGAAGATTTGATCATAATTTGACTAATTTTTCTTCGTTTTTTATTTTCAAATAATTTCCAGCCGAGTGAATGGTGAACACCGCAAATTATTTTTTTCTCAAGACGTTCTGGGGGAAGCTCTGTTACCGGGCTTATGCTTCAATATTTCTGCATGAAAAAATTACCCTATATTGTCGAAAGTATGCTCAATAATATACAAAAGGTCCGAATAAAATTACTCAATCCATATTTAAGAAAAAAATTCGCAAAAAAAGTCTTTTTTTACCTTGAAACCCTACCTCCCCTTATATAAACTACAAAAATATATTGAGTACTAGATAGACTATAAGTTTTCGTATATGTATGCCGGGTTGTCTATCTTCGCTTCATGTTTAGTTAGTCTCTGATTGGCTCATTGTTTATTGTTTTGTTTTTCTAACTGACTTTAGTAAGTGATTTTTTTGGTGTGAAATTTACTTTGAAAGTTCAATGGTAAGCCGAATTTTTGTAGTTTTAACGATTAAAATGATGGTGATCTTTAATTTTCATTTGTATTGTCAACATTAAAAGCTAATAGCGGTTTTTTTTTTTTTTTGGAATACTTGTTTGGCGTTGGCGTTGAACATTCTGCATGAAAAAATTACCCTAAATTGTCGAAAGTATGCTCAATAATATACAAAAGGTCCGAATAAAATTACTCAATCCATATTTAAGAAAAAAATTCGCAAAAAAAGTTTTTTTACCTTGAAACCCTACCTCCCCTTATATAAACTACAAAAATATATTGAGTACTAGATAGACTATAAGTTTTCGTATATGTATGCCGGGTTGTCTATCTTCGCTTTATGTTTTGTTAGTCTGATTGGCTCATTGTTTATTGAGTTTATTGTTTTGTTTTTCTAACTGACTTTAGAAAGTGTTTTTTTTTGGTGTGAAATTCACTTTGAAATTTAAATGGTAAGCCGAATTTTTGTAGTTTTAACGATTAAAATGATGGTGATCTTTAATTTTCATTTGTATTGTCAACATTAAAAGCTAATAGCGGTTTTTTTTTTTTTTTGGAATACTTGTTTGGCGTTGGCGTTGAACATTCTGCATGAAAAAATTACCCTAAATTGTCGAAAGTATGCTCAATAATGTAAAAAAGGTCCGAATAAAATTACTCAATCCATATTTCAGAAAAAAATTCGCAAAAAAGTATTTTTTTTACTTTGAAACCCTACCCCCACCTTATATAAACCCCAAAAATATATTGAGTACTAGATCGACTATAAGTTTTCGTATGTGTATGCCGGGTTGCCTATCTTCGCTTTATGTTTTGTTAGTCTGATTGGCTCATTGTTTATTGAGTTTATTGTTTTGTTTTTCTAACTGACTTTAGCAAGTAATTTTTTTTGGTGCGAAATTTACTTTGAAATTTCAATGGTAAGCCGAATTTTTGTAGTTTTAACGATTAAAATGATGATGATCTTTAATTTTCATTTGTATTGTCAACATTAAAAGTAAATGGCGGTTTTTTTTTTTTTTGGAATACTTGTTTGGCGTTGGCGTTGAACATTCTGCATGAAAAAATTACCCTAAATTGTCGAAAGTATGCTCAATAATGTAAAAAAGGTCCGAATAAAATTACTCAATCCATATTTCAGAAAAAAATTCGCAAAAAAGTATTTTTTTTACTTTGAAACCCTACCCCCACCTTATATAAACCCCAAAAATATATTGAGTACTAGATCGACTATAAGTTTTCGTATGTGTATGCCGGGTTGCCTATCTTCGCTTTATGTTTTGTTAGTCTGATTGGCTCATTGTTTATTGAGTTTATTGTTTTGTTTTTCTAACTGACTTTAGTAAGTGATTTTTTTGGTGTGAAATTTACTCTGAAATTTAAATGGTAAGCCTATTTTTTGTAGTTTTAACGATTAAAATGATTGTGATCTTTAATTTTTATTTGTATTGTCAACATTAAAAGTTAATGGCGTTTTTTTGAAATACTTGTTTGGCGTTGGCGTTGAACATGGAAAGATTGACAATAGAAGGGATGTTTTAGGTAGAAATGATGAAGATTATTTGGTTTTCTGTGTTGGTTTAAGCCTTAAGGGGTTGTAAGAGGGTTGTTGATTTTCTTGGATATTTAAATCGGTTGGGTGAGTGGGTGGGGTGTATGGAATATTTGAATGGGTTTCTGACGTTAATTTGAATTGAGTAAGATTGAGGCGGCGTGGAATATGGAAGGACACGTGGGATAAATTTGCGTTTAAAAACTGACGGAGATATTATGTTTTCAGGAAAATATCTGGCGACCTTTTGCCGGCAGGCTCGACGGGGATATTTCGCCAGAAATCGCTGTCATCGTGCGATCGGCCGATTTCATTGAGTGGATATGCACGCGCTGCACGTCAGTCCATCGGCAATATCGGACACATTCTGTCGCGCAAAATGGCAGCCACGAGTTCTGTTGCGCCAGTTGCTTGGCCCAATACCAAAGACGATTACGACCTGCGGGAAGTCATTGGTGAGCTTTTCTATTCATATCATTCATTCATTTCCATATTGAGCTTCGGGCCATTATTGGTTTTTCCAAACTTTTCTGTCACAAACATTCCATGTAAATTTTGCCATACCGCAATTAGGTTATGTGTGCCCTAACTAATACACATAGCAAACAGTGCCGATGATACGATTTTCAATTGCGATTTATCGACAGCCAATGTACATGTCTCCCCTGAATTTCGGTCGGCTTAGCCGGACAATTTTATGGTCTTCCCGAATTTTGCCCGGTGGCGTCCTACTGCTTGCTATTTTCACGGGTTTTTACGGTTTTTCGTGGGTGTGTCGAATAGTGCAATGGGTTATTTTTAGCGATTTTTTTCCAATTTGTACAACCCCCCCGTATTTAAAGGGGTGCACAGGGTTCAACGTCTAAAAACACACATTTCCTTTGATTTATTGTCAAATATTACACAACAAAATTAATGCCAATTCTTTGTGTATACAATATATAAAATATATTGCAGTCCAATTTAGTAACATAAACTTGAACAGAAGTTCAAACAAAATATTCGAGACGTATTGCCCAGATACGTATTTCGATTGCCAAGTAATCTTCATCAGTGGTCATCAAGTAGTTTGGATCACTCCGTAACTGCTTTGTGATGATTGATTTGTGAATCATCACAAAGCAGTTACGGAGTGATCCAAACTACTTGATGACCACTGATGAAGATTGCTTGGCAATCGAAATACGTATCTGGGCAATGCGTCACGAATATTTTGTTTGAACTTCTGTTCAAGTTTATGTTAATAAATTGGACTGCAATATCTATACTAATATATAAAATTCTTACGTCTGTCTGTACATTTCGATTTTGAACCCAATTTTAGGGTAAATATTTGTTTCAAGAGGCCCTTATTCCAAATTTAACATTTTTAAAATTTTTGTCTGTCTGTCTGTCTGTGTGTCCCGATTTAACTAAAGAACGGAACAACCGAATTTAATGAAATTTGGTACTTAGATACAACACAATTTCTCACCGACTATAGGCTACTTATCATTCCAAAAAAATAATAAGGGAAGGTATTCCCAAGGGATGAAAATAGAAATTTTTACACTAGACAGGTGAGTTGTATATCATTGGAAAGGTAATTTAAAGTTAAAAAATCACAGTAAATTCAATTTAAATTTTAAAAAATTGCCTCTTTGAAACATAAACCTTTATATATACAAAACACATAGTTGATGTTAATAGCGTAATGGTGTTTTTTTTTTAAATTTCTACCCTAAAAGAGTAAAAGGGTTCACTAAGTTTGCATGAGAAAATGTAGAGTTAATCAACAATCGAAATTTTGAATTTAATAACTGTAATTAATAAATAAATAATTAATTAATAATAAGTTTCTGTTTTTGTTATATCATTTTAACTACAGCATTTTAAATAACGTTTTTTAGTTTTTAATTAGTATGAAAGTTTAGGTAGTAGGTACTTATACCAAATACCAAAGAGGCAGTTATTAGTTTTTGTTTGTTTTTCAACAAACTTTTTTAAAATCTAATTTTTATGAACCAATGATTGTGACTTGGAGCAATTATTTAACATTAAGGGAGTAATTTTTTGTCATATATTTCATTAGCAATCAAAAAATAAAATCTTCCAAACCAAATCTTCTTCGGTATTTAGAAAAATTTGAAAATCAATTATTGTTATTGAAAATAAATAAAATATTCGAATTTCCTTCCACCCTTTCTATCTATTTCCAACATATCTATTTACGTTACGCAGACGAAGTCGCGGGGATCAGCTAGTATTTTATATATTGTATACACAGTATAACTGTTCAAAGTCAGCGAAAAAATCTTATTTTGCCAATTCTTTGGGTTACTAACTTTAAATTACAGAAAATCCGGAGATTGTATAACTAAATCCGGAAAGTTGCTCCTATTAAAAAAATAGACTTAAAAAAATCCTTAAAAACTAGGCCATTAGTTAAAAAATAATAATCCTCACAAGCTTTACTAGCTCACTTTATATTTTAAATTTAATAAATATATTTTTTTTGACCATAAAATCAATCGTTATCGCAGGAATATAGTAGAAAGTAAGAAGATAGTAAAGAAACTATTTTTTTTACTAAATCCAAAAGTGGGAGATTGGTTTTTGTAAGCCGGAATCCTGAGAAAATTATTTTTTTTCTGGAGACTCCGGGTTAAAACTGGAGAGTTGGTAATCCTACCAATTCTCAACTATACAAAAGTGCCTTATTTAACTAACTAACGGTATTTTGTTAAATTTCTATTTGGAAAATTCAACCTTGAAAGAAAATTTCTTTATCTTAGAAAGTAGAGATGTTTATTTGATAATTTATCTGTGAAACTATACTATTTGAGAGGTTTTCTTTGAAAGCGGTGTAAGTCTTTGATAAAGACTTAAGTAATGGTAACAAGACCATATATGAGTTTTATAATAATACAGCTTAGGTTTTTTTTTCTTGTTATTCAAAAATTATGACAAATTAAAAATAATTATTGGAACTTAATACCGAAAACATGCCGACAATTCCTGAGCAACCATGTGACGTACTGTATAATTTTAATATATGTATTTTGATTTTTCTCCAAATCAGGATCAGCGAAATATCCCTTTTTATTCACCAGTCAACAATACTTATAACTTAGAATTAATTTTGATTGCAAGGATATTTAACTTCAACAATAGCATTATCTGTTATTCCATCAGGAGATACTATAAAAATGGGATGACTAGGGTTGTATGTTATAGACAATCAATTATAATATTGAATCCATGTTAGTGGAATACAAATATAATTATTACTGTCTCAAATTTGAACTATCATGTCATTAGTTTCAACTATCATTTTAATTGGATTCAATTGCTAATTTTAACCATTTGTCAGTTGTGTCAGTATTGGGCTGGGAAAAGTTACTGATTTACAAATAAAAGATTAAATTGACTATTTATACATAGATATTAAATGTAAACATTGATGTTTGAACATTCTATATTAGACTGATTCAAAAAAAATGATGATTTTTTTTCTTAATTATATCGAAAATATTGTTGGAAATGACAAAAAAAAAATCCTGTGAAAGTTTAAGCTCTTAATATTAATATTAAGAGGTGCCGCATCGCAAATTTCGAATTTCCATTTAAATAACATGGGAACAATATTCTCTTGCACTTTGGAATTTTATAGCTCACGTTAGTGACAATATTTCGGAATGACCTAGGTATATTCTTGTAGAAAATTAAACGATCTGCAAAAAAGGTCTCGTACAAGTTTTTGATATATTTATTCCTTCAAAAGTTATTCGAGGTCAAAGTTGGACTAAAGAGAAATTTTAATATTTTTTCAATTTTTTTACCCAACCATCAATTTTATGAGAAAATTGTATAGGACATTTTTTGTAGACCACTTTTTTTCCTATAACTTATCTCTATAAAAGTTTTTGATATTTTTCACAGGTCCTAAGTTGTTTGTAGTAAACTGAACATTCTCTGAATTATTATATTTTTAACATAAAAATTATTATTTTTATTTTAATTAAATAACTTAGGACCTGTGAAAAATATCAAAAACTTTTATAGAGATAAGTTATAAAAAAAAATTGCTCTACAAAAAATGTCCTATGAAATTTTCTCATAAAATTGATGGTTGCGTCAAAAAATTGAAAAAATATTTTAATTTCTCTTCAGCTCAACTTTGACCTCCAATAACTTTTGAAGGAATAAATATATCAAAAACTTGTAAGAGACTTTTTTTGTAGATCATTCAATTTTCTACAAGAATATACCTTGGTTATTTGCGAAATATTGTCATCAACGTGAGCTATAAAATTCCAAAGTGCAATAGAATATTGTTCTTTTTAGAATATTGTTCATGTTATTTAAATGGAAAATCGAAATTTGCGATGCGGTACCTCTTAATATTAATATTAAAAGCTTAAACTTTCACAGGATTTTATTTTGTCATTTTGTCATAAAGAAGTATTATTAACCTAAACCAAATTACTAGTTAAAACAATAACTTTGTAATAAAATTCTCAAAGAAAAAAATCACAATGATTTCCGTCTTCACCAATAATCCAATTTCTTTAATTCTCTTGTAAGGACTTTAGCGCAATAATATCAAGAATACCTATAAGAAACTAAATTAATTTTCTTTAAAATAAAAATATTTTTTCCTAACACTCAATTGTGGGTTTAAAATATGATCATTATTCAAAAAAATTCCATTCATAAACTATTTTTTCTTAAGCTTTATTCAAATAATTAGCGGTTTCCCAATCGCAATATAATCGAAACCTGTTATTATTTGACTAGATATGGAAACTGTTGATTCATACAATTAGCGAATGATTCAAATGATTATTGAACTAAAATAATAAGTAATACAAAGAAATTTAGGTTGAATTTCCAAATATTTTCCATCACCAACAAGGCAATTTTATAGTTCAAGTAAAAATAATCAAATAGAATATAAAACTGCAAGAGATTATTGATTACAAGAAAGTATTTAGTAAATTACCAGCGGAACGAAATTGACACGATTATGACATATTTATTTCGATTCGTTTCGTTGAATTTTTGTGGATAGTTGATTTTTAAATCTTTATTTTACTTTCAAAACTTAGTCTTAGAATTATATCTTCATAAATTATCCCTTTATAATTTAACTATATTTGTAAGATTGAATTGGCTGTGAAATCTAGTGTAAATTTCCATGGATAAACTAGACCAATAGAATCTCGCATACTTATATTAGCCTACAAAAGCGCCATTTTTAATATTCATAGCCAACTAAATCGCTAGGAAGAATTCCAAAACCAAATTAGACTAAAATTTATTAGTTTTGATTGGTAAAAATTCAAATAAGATATAATAAAATTGTTTTTTTTTTTTAAATTTGCGAATATTAAACATATCAGTATTTCAAAAGATAAAAATAATCTTTTAGGGATTAAGATTAGGAAAAAAACCAATGATAAATTGATAACAAGTAAAGATAAAACATTTTTTTTTCGTGAGACTCAAAAGGTGGACATCGATAATTAGGAAATTTATTTGCAAAACACGTTGGTATTGTTCCCAGGCCTTTTCGAGGAATGTCAAGTACTTAACCGATTGGGAGAAGACAACAAAAAAAAAATGCCATCGGAATGCAGGCCGATCATCGCCTTGCGATTGAATGCATCGATTATTATTGATTGTAAATCTGTCCGACCTGATTTAAAGGATTACGAGAATTTTATTATATTTATTATATCCCCTCCACCTATTAGCATGAATTAATTCAAATATGAACCAAAAAATTAGGTTTAGAGTAGACTGATTCAAAAAAAATGATGATTATTTCCTAATTATATCGAAAATATTGTTGGGAATGACAAAAAAAAATCCTGTGAAAGTTTAAGTTCTTAATATTAATATTAAGAGGGGCCGCATCGCAAATTTCGATTTTCCATTTAAATAACGTGGGAACAATATTCTCTTGCACTTTGGAATTTATAGCTCACGTTAGTGACAATATTTCGGAATGACCAACGTATATTCTTGTAGAAAATTGAACGATCTACAAAAAAGGTCTTGTACAAGTTTTTGATATATTTATTCCTTTAAAAGTTATTCGAGGTGAAAGTTGAACTAAAGAGAAATTTTAATATTTTTTCAATTTTTTGACGCACCATCAATTTTATGATATAATTTTATTGGACATTTTTTGTAGAGCACTTTTTTTTCAATAACTTATGTCTATAAAAGTTTTTGATATTTGTCACAGATCCTAAGTTATTTGCATTAAACTGAAAATTCCCTGAATTATTATATTTTTAACATAAACATATTTTTTTATTTTAATTAAATAACTTTAGATCTGTGAATAAATGTGAATATCCTCAGTTATAGGAAAAAAAGTGCTCTACAAAAATTGTCCTGTAAAATTTTCTCATAAAATTGATGGTTGGGTCAAAAAATTGAAAAAATGTTAAAATTTTTCTTTAGTTCAACTTTGACCTCGAATAACTTTTGAAGGAATGACTACATGAAAACCTTGTTGGAGACCTTTTTTGTAGATCGTTCAATGTTCTACAAGAATATACCTAGGTCATTCCGAAATATTGTCACTAACGTGAGCTATAAATTCCAAAGTGCAAGAGAATATTGTTCCCATGTTATTTAAACGGGAAATCGAAATTTGCAATGCGGCACCTCTTAATATTAATATTAAGAGCTTAAATTTTCACAGGATTTTTTTTTTGTCATTCCCAACAATATTTTTGATATAATTAAGAAAAAAAAAATTATAATTTTTTTGAATCAGTCTACTGTTTATACAATATATAGAATATATTGCGGTCCAATTTATGTAGTATGATTTAATATAATAATATTTAAATTCATACCACCAACATAAATTTGAACAGAAGTTCAAACAAAAATACTCGTGACGTATTGCCCAGATACGTATTTCGATTGCCAAGCAATCTTCTATCACGAAGCAGTTACGGAGTGATCCAAACTACTTGATGACCACTGAGGAAGATTACTTGGCAATCGAAATACGTATCTGTGCAATATGTTACAAATATTTTTTTTTGAACTTGTGTAAATTATACTACCTAAATTGGACCGCAATATATTCTATATATTGTATACATAGGATCCAAGTTCCACTCCTTTTATTGGTAAACTATTTATTGTTCTACACTTTTGATTAATTTAAAAGGATAGTTGTATCATCGTCAAATGAAGGGATGGAATTATTTGCACTTTGCATCCTCTAGTTGTAGGGATAAGGTGATGCCCTTTATTTTTCCATAGTTTCTGTGCATTATTGCTTGACCTAACTTTTAATTTCACTTTTATAAATAGGGCTAATGGGGACAAAAGAATATGACGAAAATTTTAGCCTAAAACCTTAAGAATTACCTGTTGATAAGAAGAGCCTGAAAATAACGTTTGCCCTTGCAAATTTTCCGAGTAAATGTTCCACTTTTATTTTTTGTAATAATATTTAGATATAAATAGAACAAAAACATAAAACGTGACTCTTTAACAAACATATTTCAACGTGCTAAATGTTCCAAGCCATTTTCCCTTTGTAAAACTGAATAATTGTTATGCAATCTTCGTTGTAATCAATAAGTCTCAGGGAAAATATTTCCTTATTGTCGTCATTTACAATGGCAGATATTATGAATACATATGACTAATGCAATGTTGCAATAAATTTTCTTATCGTATACCTACTTGTGATATAAGTTTACATGAAATTATCTTGGAAATCAAAAAAAAAAATTACTGTTTTTATGTTTCGGTTTTAATTTTCACAGCTGCACTTTATTATGACGACCGAATTCCTCAATGCAATTCAGATGATTTCAATTAAAAATCAAATTAATTTAAATCAATGAGAGTGCATTTGGTTGACTTTAATTTATGGAAATTGTATTGATTATTTTTAATGCCAATGGATTGAATAATTTGTTGATTTTTTTTCTCTTTTGGTTTTTAGGTGTAGGAGCGACCGCTGTGGTTCATGCGGCGCTATGTAAACCGCGGAATGAAAAATGTGCAATCAAACGAATAAATTTAGAGAAATGGAATACGTCGATGGACGAGTTGTTGAAGGAAATTCAGGCGATGTCCAGCTGTAATCATGAGAATGTCGTAACATATTACACAAGTTTTGTGGTTCGTGAGGAGCTATGGCTGGTTCTAAGACTGCTGGAGGGTGGAAGTTTGTTAGATATTATTAAGCATAAGACGCGGGTCACCAATTGCAAACATGGTGTATTCGATGAATCCACAATTGCCACTGTGCTCAAAGAAGTACTCAAAGGCTTGGAGTACTTTCATTCCAATGGACAAATACATAGGTATTAAGTTGTTAATGCTTAGGCTGGTTCTACAATTAGTCGTTTGTCGTCTATCGGGCGCATGCGTGTTTACTTTGACAGCATTTGACAGTTGTCGTAATGAGCTGTCGGTGACGTGAGTCGTTGTCGTGGACAGAGTTGGCCAATGCTCAACTTGTCCCGACTTACGACAAACGACAGCATATTATTTTTGTTGTTCTAATTTATAAAACATGGAAACCATGGATATTCATTGTAAACAACTCCCAAATATGAATCGTTCGCATTTAGGTTCTGTCAAATAAATAAATGTCAATAAAAAATAAATGTCGTTACGCAATTGTAGAATGCACTGCCGTTTATCTCCCGACTGACGACTCATGACAACCGACTAGCGACTCCCGTCAACGACAAGCGACTAATTGTAGAACTAGCCTTAAGAATTGTATGCCAAATTACACCACGAAGAAAACAGACCATATCTAATCTTACGTTTTTTTCCAACCTCTGAAGTTCCACTAGTATGTTCTGTTTTTTTCGGTTATGAAATTCAAAATATTTCCTTCAAAAGGTCTAGCAGGATCAACATGGCGAGTTGGCCCCCAAATTGGATCCTATGTCGAAACTTTTGTAAAAATATCGGCTTGATATACGAACACATTTTATATACTTTTCGCGACCAAATTCCTCTTTGACCTGGAGATATGGGTAAAAATGTTCCCCCGCATGACTATTTTTCAAAGTTATATATCTCAAAAACTAATTGAGCTAGAGAAGTGAAACCAACGCGAGGCTTTAGATTATTTTACAGAGTATATCAAATATTTTTTTGAAATTTTTAGAAAAAAAAATTATACCAAAGAAATCGAAAAAACAAATGAAATAATTTTTTTGTATGTGTTCTCTGGAGAATGACAATCATGAAAAAAATTTACTTTATGTTTCTACATGAGCACTATAACTCATAAAAATTGCGTGAACAAATAGTTGGTGCAACACCTTGAAAAAAAATAAAATATGATTTACGTCTAATAGTATATCTCGGTTTTATTTTTTTTCGAAGTGTTTCACCAACTTTTTTCTCTAAAAACTTCAAATAAAAAATAGGCCACATATAGGAGCCCTACATATGAAAATATATAGGGCCTCATATATGAAAATAATAAATGTTTTGCTCCTATATGTGGCCTATTTTTTATTTGAAGTTTTGTGAGAAAAAAGATGGTGAAATGATGATGGTGATGAATGAAGATGGTGGCTTATTTTACACATTGTTTTAAAATATTATTTGATAGTTCATTTATTCGCCTACTTTAGGTAGAACTGTGTGTAAAAATGTTGGTATGAACCAGTGGATAATATCTTATGCTAAACCAGAGTTCCCCAAACTTTTTTGTGTCGTAGACCCCTTGCCATGTTTTTCCGTGTTGGGTAGACCCCCTACTTACCTGATATTGATTTCCTGTAAATTTCTAACTGCAGTGAAGTTTAGTATTAAAACCTTAAAGTAAAAACATAGGTACTTTTATAAATAATGTATATGTCTTGATATTATAAGATAGTATGATGTAAGTAAATAGGTACTATCAGTGTATGTGTTGAGATCCACTATCGTGGACCCCCATTTTCATTTCATGGACCCCAAATTTTTTTTCGCTGACGTAGACCCCTTGCAGGTTGTCATAGACCCCTAGGGGTCGATATAGACCACTTTGGGAATCACTGTGCTAAACGAAGAAAACCAAGTAATTCAGATGCCGTCAATATGTACCCAGAATTAATTGGAGACGCATAGTATTCCAGTTGTAATAAATTATAACAGAGACGATAATTTTTTTTTATTCTTATTTTAAGAAAAATTGAACACTAGTTGGTTTTTTTTTTCTTTTGGGATACATTATTTTGATCTTGAAAGTAATCATCTTAAGAGTAAATATAGAAAAACAAAAAAAAACTAATATTTTTTTTTGTTTCCACAGACTTACAATTATGAAAATAATATATGTTTTGCTTCTATATGTGGCCTATTTTTTATTGAAGTTTTGTGAAAAAAAAGTTGGTGAAACACTTCGAAAAAAAATAAAACCGAGGTATACTATTAGGCGTAAATCACATTTTATTTTTTTCCAAGTGTTGCACCAACTATTTGTTCACGCAATTTTTATGAATTATAGTGCTCGTGTAGAAGCATAAAATATTTTTTTTGTGGTTGTCATTTTCAGAGAACACATAAAAAAAATTATTTCATTTGTTTTTTGGATTTTTTTTGTATAATTTTTTTTTCTAAAAATTTCAAAAAAATATTTGATATACTCTGTAAAATAATCTAAAGCCTCGAGTTGGTTTCACTTCTCTAGCCTAATTAGTTTTTGAGATATATAACTTTGAAAAATAGCCATGCGGGGGGACTTTTTTGTCCATATTTCCAGGTCAAAGAGAAATTTGGTCACGAAAAGTATGTAAAATGTGTTTGTATATCAAGCCGATATTTTGACATAAGTTTCGATATAGGTTCCTATTTGGGGGCCAACTCGCCATGTGAATCCTGCGAGACCCTTTGCAAAGTTTGATATTGCAACGGATTTTCTTTGTAGGGATATTAAAGCTGGTAATATCCTACTGGGAGAAGATGGAACGGTTCAAATCGCCGATTTTGGAGTTAGCGCATGGTTGGCGACCGGACGAGACTTGTCCAGGCAAAAAGTGCGGCACACATTTGTTGGTACTCCGTGTTGGATGGCACCGGAAGTTATGGAACAGGTTTATATTGTCACGAAGAAATTAAATCCCCCCATTAACTAATTGTTAAATTTCTAAGGATCATGGTTACGATTTCAAAGCCGATATTTGGTCGTTCGGTATAACTGCAATTGAAATGGCAACCGGAACAGCTCCATACCACAAATATCCGCCGATGAAAGTCTTAATGCTCACGTTACAAAACGACCCGCCAAACTTAGACACTGGTAAGAAAAATATTTTTATAGTTTTGAGAAAAAGATTTTTTAATGATTTTTGGTTGTTTTTTTGTAGGTGCTGAAGAAAAAGACCAATACAAGGCGTATGGGAAAACGTTTAGGAAAATGATTTTAGATTGTTTGCAGAAAGATCCGTCGAAAAGGCCGACGGCCAGTGAATTGTTGAAGCATGCGTTTTTCAAAAAGGCAAAAGATAGGAAATATTTGCAACAAACTTTAGTGCCGATTGGACCAAGTCTTGAGACGAGAGTGCAAAAGGTTGGGGTTTAGTTTAAGGAATTGTATCACCTTGACATTGCCAAGAAATTTTCTTTAGTGGACATTAAGTAGTATTGAGTTTTTCTGCTACTCCAATGGAATAATTCATAGAGAGCCGCTTATTTTGAATGTGGTCAAATACGTAGCATTTTTTTTAAACAGTAAATACATAAATTGATTAATCAAAGAAATTATTACTAGTAAGTCGAAAATGAACATTATATTAAAAATTTAATAGTACAAATATCAGGATAATAATCTGATCTATCAGTAAAGGATCTAGCCGATTAAGCATTTAAAAACTGCACCTGCGTCTAATGAAAGGATCTTACTTTGTTTTTAAAGTTTTTAACCTAAGATAGCCATACACTTAATCTCACACTCTTAACCCCTATAGTAAGGGAATCATGGGAGTGACAACCCTTAACTTAAATATTATTTTTCTTAGTTTCTATTGAAGATATTTTCATGAAATTGAAACTATACGTAGCTTTTAATAATATTAATTTTAATATATTTTTTTGGGAATTTTTGCGGTATAAGAAACTAAAAAACGAGAAGTATATTTTTTGGGGGTAGTTTTTTATACCAACCCTCAAAATAACACCTATCAAAAAATATATTTTATTTGTTAATTAGTTACCTATCATATATATAAGTTGCAAAATGACCGAATTAGTGTAACATAGTTTAAAAAAATAAAAATTAAAGTAATATTTTTATTACTAAATAATATTTTTCTCTCGTATTGCAATATATTTTTCTCTCGTAAATCTTTCGAAAACAGCAAAAATCTGAAGTATTTAGAAAAAAAAAATCTTCCTTTATAATCATTAGAGTGGTCCAAAAAAAAGAAGTTTTTGCCTATCATCTTAAACGCTTTTCTAAGGCATAAAAAATTCCCTCCAAAGCGCAGGTTGATATCTTGATTCTCCACGAAGCTCAATGAATGTCTATTTTCCGATTTGTATAACACGTAAAAAATTTTTTTTACGTTTTTATTCGGTAAAAGTATGATTTTTTTTTTAATTTTTCATCAACTGTTCTTGTAGGAAATTTAATTCTCTACAAAAAAGTATTGAGGTAGTTTTTTCGTAATTCTAACGGATAAAAAGTTATTAAACTTTAAAACTCGCTACTGAACAAATTTGAAAGAAGATAGTTTCAAAGTAATTTTTTGAAGGAATGGACAATATTAGAAGATAATTTAATAAATTTTCATAGATTTGAAATAATTCTGAACTTTTTGAAAACTTTTTTGGTGATTGCATGTTATTATTTCAAAATTTATCAAGCCCTAGACTATTTATAATGTAATTAACAAATGTTTTTTGGCCAAGTACGAACTGTGAATTATGAATGATTGTTTTTATTACAATTTGGATAACTTTTTCCCCATTAGAATTACGAAAAAAATACTAGAGTACTTTTTTGAAGAGAATTAAATTTCCTACAATTGATCCAAATTAAAAAAAAAATCTTAGTTTTACCGGATAAAAACGTAAAAAAATATTTTTACATGTTATTTAAATGGGAAAATAGAAATTTGTTAAGCTTTTTGAAGAATTGAGTCAAGCTATGCTTTTGAGGGATTTTTTTTTACCTAAGATAAGCTTTTGAGGCAATAGAACTTGAAAAAAAAAATTTTTTGAACCACTAATATGTACCACATTATATTTTGATATATTTTAAAGTACCTTGACCGAAAAAAAAAACGAAGTGCAAAGTTCAATTTATTTAGATTATCAGTTTGTAAAAAAAATTATGGGATCACCGGAATCGTTTTCTGAGAAAAAAACACTTGTTTTGAGAAATTCAACATGTAAATATTAATGTTAATGGGAGTAAAGTCTATTGTTATTAATACTGAAAGGTCAATCTAATTGTGGAACTTGCACCAGAATTTGCTCAAAATCTTAATTTTACTTCAGTATTTCATGAACTTATATTTATAATAATTGCGTCAAAAATATGTATTTTCCCATAATGTCAATGTGGTGCATTCGTTTAGTGAATTTAAATGAATATATTTTTTTAAAAATGAATGATTTTTAGGCATCGCGACGACAACCAGGTGCTAGTGGACGATTACATCGTACAGTTACGGGAGAATGGGTTTGGTCGTCTGACGACGAAGATGCCTCCAGTGGTTCGGATAATGAGCGACCAATGAATACATTGGCGGCCAGCATGGACTCATCGGGCAGTGAAGAAGATTTGGGACAGTTTGATGCATCACTAGAGCCGCCGCCCGTTAATTTAGTTCTAAGAATGAGGTAAGACTAAATGTCAATCCATTTTTTTCATATTTAAACACTTCCTTATTATTATCCTTAAATTGTTTGCCAATGTCCTACTTTCATAGACAACCTCTCCCTCGATTCACTGAAGAATGGTGAGAATGGTTTATAGCCAATGCATTACTGATCTTATGTGTGTCTATTTTGTATGCTTTTAGGAATGCTAAACGAGAGTTGAACGATATTAGGTTCGAATTTGCTGTGGGAAAAGATTCGGCCGAAGGAATTGCCAGTGAATTGGTCGGTGCCGGCTTGGTGGACGGAAAAGATATTGTAGTAATTGCTTCAAATTTGCAAAAATTAATCGATTCACAAGGAGCGATAAAAGTAGTCACCTTTCCATTGGTATGTCATATTCTTTGACATTGTTCAAAAAATGATCATCAAAGGATCTAGCAGAATCCACATGGCGAGTTGGCCTCCAAATAGGAATCTATGTCGGAACTTATGTTAAAATATCGGTTTGATATACAAACAAATTTTATATACTTTTCGCGACCAAATTCCTCGTTGACCTGGAGATATGGGCAAAAATTTTCCCCCGCATGGCAATTTTTCAAAGTTATATATCTCAAAAACTAATTGAGCTAGAGAAGTGAAACCAACGCGAGGCTGTAGATTATTTTACAGAGTATATCGTATATTTTTTTGAAATTTTTAGAAAAAAAAATTATATAAATAAATCCAAAAAACCAATGAAATTTTTTTTAAGTATTCTCTGAAAATGACAATCACGAAAAAAATATATTTTATGCTTCTACATGAGCACTATAACTCATAAAAATTGCGTGAAAAAATAGTTGGTGTAATACCTTGAAAAAAAATAAAACGTGATTTACGCCTACTAATATAGCTCGGTTTTATTTTTTTTCGAAGTGTTACAACAAATTTTTTTTCACAAAACTTCAATAAAAAATAGGCCACATATAGGAGCAAAACATATATTATTTTCATAATTCTAAGTCTAGGGAAACATAAAAAAAAAATTTTTATTAGTTTTTTTGTTTTTCTATATTTACTCTTAAGATGATTACTTTCAAGATCAAAATAATTGATCCCAAAAGAAAAAAAAAACAATTAGTGTTTAGTTTTTATTAAAATAAGATTATAATAAACTATCGTCACTGCTATAATTTATTGCAACTGGAATATTATGGACCTTAAATAATTTAGTTAGTATCTCGTAGGACACAGAATTCTGAATAATTATTGTTCATATGAAAAATCTATTTATATAAAAGAAAGTCGTGTTAGTTACACTATTTATAACTCAAGAACGGCTGGACCAATTTTCATGAAATTTTCTTTGTATACTCGATAGGCATGGGAATCGAATATAAAGTATATTTTATACCTCTAGAAGATTAAGATGTCCCTCGACATCTTCTGCAAATTTTTACGCTTACTTGCCTATATACTATTTGTAATCATTGATGCCGGTGATTTATTTTGACAAAACGCTTAGCAACGTTTGATTTTGGCATTTTTATTTATTTAATTTATGTGTTATTTACATATTTTACTTAATATTTATTGTAATATGGAACAATTGGATAAATGACAATCATTTGCCAAGATTGTAAGGCATTAAAATACAACGGTGAATCTATTGGGATATGTTGTGCTGGTGAAAAAGTAAAATTGCCCCAATTGGTCCCATCACTAAATCCACTACGCTTATTAGTTTATGGGATAGGAAATGATTGTAAAAAATCCTTGGCCAATATTCAAAAACTAAATAGTTGTTTACAAATGATGTCGTTTCGCCCATAAAACGAATATGTTTAAGGAAGTACTAAAAAAAATAGGAATATTTCCAATAAGCTTTTCCAGTCCTTGATTAATAACGATCTTTGGATCGAATTGACCAAAAAAATAAATCAATTTTGAAGGACACAAATAGACAAAAACAAAATATGTCTAGAAATACCTATGTATGTTTTCAAACTAATAAGTAGGTGAGAATTTAAGGATTTTTCGTATGCATATGAGGTCAAAATGAGAGAATGACAGCTTTAAATATATCGTTTAAGGAATTTGAAATCAGTTTGAAGTGTTTATTATTTGTTGTCAATTATAAATGCATTAACACCTCTTTCCGAATCCAAAAATTACACCTTTGATTCTACCTTTTTCACACATTTTGGCCTTCAAGCTTTTACTATGCTATTTTATACCACCCGTTGATATCAGGTAGAGAATCGTTTGGAATTTCACACCAGCTTGGAATTAAGCCGGTTTCGGTCACAATATTGATCATTATGAATCAAAGGTCGATAATTCGAACGTAAATTTCTGTCTACATGCATTCTTTCAAATGATTCAATAACAGGTTTATTGATTTTGATAATAATTTGTTTTCAGGTACATCTTAGGCGTGCTTCGCCAAAAATAAGCCGTATAAAGGTTACAAGCAAGTCTTATCTAAATAGTTGTACCAATATTTTATTCTGTTTTTTTTTTTCGGTTCCAATTTAAAGGCAGCTTAACTGTTTTGATAGAAACTTTGTAATTAAGGTCAAAGAATTTTTCTACGGAAGAAAAGGTTGCCTATTTACGTTTAATTATTAATAATAAAAGCTGCATTTAGAAGAAGGCCGATTAAAATTATTAAATGGACATCCATTAATTGGTTATAAATTGGAATCTTTAATTAAAAATCAATGTTGTTTTTTAAGATATCAAAAAATCAGCATATTTTAAATCAGGAGTGGCCAACCGAAATTGTATTGCGGGTCACTTCGGAAATGCATCATAACTCCGCGGGCCATTATTAAAGTTATATCTCAAATTCTCCATACTAAATTTAGATACACTGTAAACATTTATAATATATTGATTTTCACCACTATGGTCATTATAAAATGTATACATTTTATAAAAGTCTGATGCATCTCGCGGGTTGGCCACCTCTGACAATCTTTGATTGAAATAAACAATGAATAATCTATGTTCTATCTACTTCTATAGAATTGTTATGATGGTTTGTGTAGATTTCAAAAACTCAAAAAGTTTTGCATCCATTTAGCTCAAATTTTGTTACGATATATAATCCACTTTAATGATTGTTTAATTTTTTCTTGCGTCATTAACATACCTGCGATCACAAATAATAATCGTTAACTGTCAATACTTTATTGTTATGATCGTATTGTGATTTTTAGAGGTAGAGGTTCTCAAAACATAATTGATTAATGTATATATTGAAGGTGAGTTATAATTGGTACAACGAGGGATGCTGCAGGATGATAAGGAAAGTGATTCTAATAATTCTCAAGCTTTTTTTTCCTAAATTCAATTTATCTATTTACAACTATTGGCTAGCAGGGCAACATCTGCCGGGTTTAGCTAGTAACAAATAAAAGCTCTTGAATGAGAACAATATGCCACTGTAAAGTTTATATTGGAGAATCAGAGGAATAAGGGAAAATACTGTTGCAATCTTTACCATTCGAAATATAATCTTTATATATACGACCATCTTTGCTATTTATACATATGTCTTGATTTTATTTCTACCCTAATGATATTAGGTGCTTATTTTACACATTAATTTAAAATATTATTTGATAATTAATTTATTCGCCCACTTTAGGTAGAACCTGTAAAAATTTTGGTATGAATCAGTGAATAATATTCTAAGCTAAACGAAGAAATCCAAGTAATTTAGATGCCGTCAATATGTACCCAGAATTAATTGGAGACGCATAGTATTCCAGTTGTAATAAATTGTAACAGAGACGATAATTTTTTTTATTCTTATTTTAAGAAAAATTGAACACTAGTTGTTTTTTTTTCTTTTGGGATCAATTATTTTGATCTTGAAAGTAATCATCTTAAGAGTAAATATAGAAAAACAAAAACACTAATATTTTTTTTTTGTGTTTCCTGTGACAATTATGAAAATAATATATGTTTTGCTCCTATATGTGGCCTATTGTTGATTGAAGTTTTGTGAGAAAAAAGTTGGTGAAACACTTCGAAAAAAAATAAAACCGAGGTATACTATTAGGCGTAAATCACATTTCATTTTTTTTCAAGGCGTTGCACCAACTATTTTTTCACGCAATTTTTATGAGTTATAGTGCTCATGTAGAACCATAAAATATATTTTTTTCGTGATTGTAATTTTCAGAGAACACACAAAAAAAATTACTTCATTTGTTTTTTGGATTTTTTTTTGTATAATTTTTTTTTTCTAAAAATTTCAAAAAAATATATGATATACTCTGTGAAATAATCTAAAGCCTCTCGTTGGTTTCACGTCTCTAGCTTAATTAGTTTTTGAGATTTATAACTTTGAAAGATAGCCATGCGGGGGGACATTTTTGCCCATATCTCAAAGTCAAAGAGGAATTTGGTGGCGAAAAGTATATAAAATGTGTTTGTATATCAAGCCGATATTTTGACATAAGTTTCGATATAGGTTCCCATTTGGGGGCCAACTCGCCATGTGGATCCTGCTAGATCCTTTATATTTGTTACATTAATGTGTTCACAATAATTAATTAAATTTTTTGAACAATTTACTTTAAAATAATTCGTTTTACTAATAAAGTATTTATTTTTTTTTATAGAATTCCGGCTGTAATAATGAAGTACCCGACGATAAAGCACTCGTTGGTTTTGCACAAATATCAATATCGGATTAGCAAGGACTCCTTATATAAAGTGAATCAAAATTACTGAAACGGACTCAACAATTTAAAATAAAAGTTTGGTACTTAACAATTGTCTGTATAATGTAAAAATATTTCATATTCAAAAGCAAAAACATATATAAATAATATATTGTAAATGGTAATATTTTCTTTATGTAGCGTATTATACAGTTATTGACTAATTGGAAAAAAAAATAATAATCAAAACGAAATATTTGATTTTAGACAAAAATATTACATTGAATAATTTTGTATATATTCTGAACGGAACTTTGGCTTATAGATATTTATTATAATTTGATTATTGTAGTGTAAATTTTCTACACATTCAAAGAGAAAAAAACCGACATTTTATTTTGCTACTTGATAATTATATTATTTTGTTTTATATAATTGCACTATAATTACTACGCTGGTCGTAATTACTGATTTTTTTTTCTTTGTTCAAATATGTGGCCAAATCGTATTGAAAATAGAAAAGCCTATCGATAATAATCGGTCCTCGTAGATAGAAACACGAAAATTCCAAAAAAAAAAATGTAGTGATATATTCGTACTCAATATGATTAGTACAAAACGATTAAAATGTAAGGTGAAATAAGTTTAAGGCTCAGGAAATTCATTGATTATGACCAAAACAAATGTCTTCAAAATAAAATTAAAAAAAAAAAAATAGAACATTTATTGTGTAATGCATTGTAAGGTTGTGAAAACCCCAAATCATACGTTGCCTTGTTTTCTTAACGTTTGTATCAATTCACAGAGCAACGAGTTTGATTAATATTCCATATTTTCATAGGTAAAACTATATTGAAACTAAGGCAATGAAATTTGAGCAAAAATCTTCCATTTTGTAAAAATAAAAAATCTAAATTATTGTGTGAGATTGAAGATGTGTCGACATTAATTTCAATTTCATGTATATAAATCAATTATTAAGTAAAAATGGTTGATGAATTATTGCTATTGGAATTAACGTTTGGTTCGTCTATATAACAAACCATATCTCTTATTATAAATTATAAAATTTAGTGCATACAAATTGTTGGCTTTGTAAAAAAAAAATAAAAAAAAAAGATTTTATAAAAAATACTATTGAAATTTGTATTATTTTCTTAATTCCACTAATCTTATTTGTTTATTTTTATTAATATTATTATGAATATATAAATTAGTTCAAAATTTATAATAAATAGATAAATATAACAAAAGTAATTAATTTATTAACGAAAATTTTATCTTAAATTAAATATTTGATCAAATATTTCCACAAATTTAATAATACAAATTCATTTAAAAGTTATGATTATCTAAATAAAAGATCAATTGAACATACAATTAAAGTTTCCAAATCGCTAAGAATCGTATTTATGTTAAAATTTTTCGAATTTTTTACGTCATCCAAAAACTAAAATGTCCTCAATAACATACTGAACGATAATAAAACAATTTTTTTGAAACAAAAAAAAATTACACCAAAAGAAAAACGTGGGCTTAATGATGACTTATTTTGGCAGTTTGATGGAAGATTTCATCCCTTAAACGAGGTTTGTTGTAAGAAAAATTTGTATAGAATGCACGGGAGGACGTATACTTTCGATTGGCAAACTTATTTTTTTTTTAATTTTGACGATTTTCGTGAAAAATCAACGATGGTGTTAACCCACGGTTTTTTTTGACTAAAAAATTTTATGTTTCAAATTCGAAAAAGAATGTTATATTATCGTTCAATACATTGTTACGAACCGGAAACTGCCCTTGGTTCGAAAATCATCCCCTACTTAGAGGGGTTACAAGCTCTTAAAGTTCGAATGCTTTATCGATTACTTCTGCCACTTTGGAGGTCGATTTCATCCCTTAAATGTTGTTAATTTTAGGAAAAATTTGCACAGCATGCACAGTTGGACGTATACTTTCGATTGGCATCCTTAATTTTTTTTTTTAATTTTGACGATTTTCGAGAAAAATCAACGATGATTAACCCACGGTTTTTTTTTACTGAAAAATTTTATGTTTCGAATTTGAAAACGATTATGATATTATCGTGTAGAACATTGTTACGAACACGAAACTGCCCTTGGTTCGAAAATCATCCCTTATATAACGATGTTACAAGTGGTTAAAGATTAGAGGGGTTGATGAGTTCTTCTGGAACTTTGATCGTCGATTTCATCCCTTAAAAGAGTTTTGTTTTTGGAAAAATTTGCACAGAATGCACAGATGGACGTAAACTTCGATTGACATCCTTAAGAAATTTTTTTGAAATTTGTCTATTTTCGTGGAAAATCAACAATGGTTTTTTTTTTTGTGAAAAATATTTTAATTTTTGTAACTTTGAACTAATATTCCTGTTGTCTATTTGCACCCAAGACAAAAAAAATCACATTATAATCCTCGTATGGGCGTAATTTTATAAATCCTCTCTAAAAGATACCTTTATCAGGAAATATATAATCATTGAAATTATGTTTATTTACAAATTGTATAAATTAGGCAACCATTTGTTCAAGAATGTAAATAGGCTGCAGCATTAGCCCCTAGTTTACAACTTGATGTATATTGGACTTATGACTTGTTTTATTAATTTAAATCAATGTAAACAGATTCAACTTACCTGAAAATTGAGCACAAGGACAGTTTTGTTGGAGTTGAAGACAGTATGGTCCTTTTGGCAGATTACTGTTAAGTAAGTGCTATTGTTGTTGCAAATTGTAAATATTGTACTAATTGAATTTTTCACTACATACAGGGAAAGCTGACTGAAGAAATTTGAGAGTTTTTCATTGAATTTGAATTGTTCCTCATTTCCAAATGGACGTTTGCAGAATGGAAGCGGATCGTTCCAGAATCTTCCATTAAATTCATCAAGGATATCATTTCCACAATTGGTATCTTCCGAGAAGAATCCGAAGAATGGATTACTACAATAATTTGTGGTGTAAATTTTGTTTCAACAAATCAGTGAAGTGAAGTGAAGTGATAAAGTGGTTCAAGTGATAAACAATCTAAATATCAGACAATTCAAAAGCTTTTTATTAACGTAATTATAATTTTCATAAAATTATAACAATTGATACTTTTACATAGTTTACACAAACAATTGTAAATATGCACAAAACTGTTATTATAATATTGTATATATTATTTAATTGATATTAAATATCAATAAATTTATTTTAATAGAATATATTGTTTCAATTCGATTTACCGCACCTATCCTCTTGAATTTTATTTTTCAGGGATTTTTTTACAGTTAGAATCCACATAAGAGTTAAATTAATAAGCAATAAGGTAAGTATAATAAAAGATTTAATAATATAGGTAGGTATAATAACATTAATACGGCATGTAATGTAGGTGCAATGTTTTTCGATAAGTTATAGAATAACACGGAAAAAGTCAATATCGAAAAATATCTTAAGTTTTCGATGTCATGGTGCAGCTATGGTTGGAATATGGTTGCGAAATTCTAATTATTTCGATCGAAAACAATTTTCATTTTTCTACAAATCTCATAAGAATTGTTTAAATATAAGTTTTAACGTCATTTACATATATCATATGATAGCCGCATCGCTAAGGTCGCCGCCGCCACCACCGGAGCTGAGGATTGCTGGTTCGGAACCCGAAGGGGGTAAGTGTTTTTTCTTTAATATAATAATTAATTTCTATTTCTTACAGCTTATCCCATCCCTAATTAACATTAATAATTGTTTCCAGACATTGCATCATCGAAATATTCGATCGACAGTTCCAACCTTTCGGGGTTGGAAATGATCGATCGATCGATCGATGATGCAATATATTTTTCATTTTATTTTTGCTCATTGGTTTTGTGACGTCACTCAATTTCATATATATATATGACGTCACACATTCGTCGCCATTCAATGACATCACCCAATGACGTCATTCCCGAAAAAAATTGAAAAATGAACGAATTTTTGATTTTCGGGAATTAGGATTTTGGGAATGGCTTAGTTACGTCACGGGAGGCCTAAAAAACATATCCTAAAGTCGATTTTTTTCGTTTTTTTTGGGAAAATTTTTTGGCCGAAATTCTGAAGAATCCCTAAAATCGGCCAAAAATGACATTTTTTTGCACTTTTTTCAACTTTAACGCCGTTTTTAGCGAAAACTAGCGATCGTAGGTTAACGGTAGTAGGCTCATTCGATAGCGCTTGAATTACTCTATCGATGGTGTAAATTTGGTCCCGGAAAACCTTAAGGGGAAAAACTTTTTTTTCAACTTTTCAGAAAGTTCATTTCGTCGACCAAATGTACGTCGAAAATATGCATTTTTTTTTCGTCGAATTTTCCGATGAAATTCGCACCATAGCTACACAATGTTACGAACGAAAACCCAATAGCAAAACATTTCAACTCTTTAATGTCCTTAATCGCTTTTTTCGATATTAAAGATTTATATGTAGTGACGTAATTCCATTTAAATACAATTATGCTTAATGGGAAAAAAGGCTAAAGGACATTAAAAGTATGCAATGTTTTTTGACATCGTTTCCGATCTTAATATGGAGGATCTACGGTTAAAATTTTTCCGGAAAATTCCATGAAAATCGTTCTGGTGAAACAATTTTGACCAAAAAATTTTCTTGGAATTTTCCGGAAATATTTTCACCAAAGCAGCTCCGTTTGACGTTTGGAAAAGTTTTGAATAAAATTGTGACATTTCAAGGTCCTTGATTGGTCCTTGATCCTTTTTCTAACAAAACAAATTAGTATTTAAATAGTATTAGCTCGCACAATTGGTGAATTTCAAAAATCGAAAAAAACTATTACCGATATTGAAAAGTTAAGATTTTTTTAAATAAATGCTTCGATGGTAACGTAATGCACCTATGGTGCGAATTTCATCGAGAAATTCGACAGAAAAAAAATTTCAAAAATCGTCGACCATTTCATCGACGAAATGAAATTTCTGAAAAGTAGAAAAAAAAGTTTTTCCCCTTAAGGTTTTCCGGGACCAAATTTACACCATCGATAGAGTAATTCAAGTGCTATCGAATGAGCCTACTATCGTTAACCTACGATCGATAGTTTTCGCTAAAAACGGCGTTAAAGTTGGAAAAAGTGAAAAAAATCACTAATTTTGGCCTATTTTTGAGATTCTCCAGAATTTTGGCCAAAAAATTTTCCCAAAAAAAACGAAAATAATCGGCTTTAGGATATGTTTTTTAGGCCTCCCGTGACGTAACTAAGCCATTCCCAAATTCCTAATTCCCGAAAATCGAAAATTCCCTCATTTTTCAATTTTTTTCGGGAATGACGTCATTGGATGGCGACATACATATATGTGACGTCATGTATATGAACCAAAAAGAAAAAAAATGTACGTAATCGATCGATCACTTCTCAACCCCGAAAGGTTGAAAGTGATGATCGAATTATTCGGCTGAAACTAACGTTAAGATAATTATTAACGATCGAAAGTGGTAATTTAAGCTGTAACGAATATATAGAAATTAGAAATTGGTTAGTAGAAATATAAAAATCTTTTACCTTATCGGGGGATCGATCCATCGTCTTTCCGTTTATAACATATTCCGTGCGCTTATCGATTCGGCCATTGGATGATATATTTATTGATCGTTAAAACTCATATATAAAGATTTCTTCATTGATCGAAACTTGAAAAATTTTTTTGATCGATGGAATTGGAATTTTCCAAAAATATTTTAACCATAGCTGCTCCATGTTAATCCCGGAAAATTTCACTAAAGACATTGTAACATTTTATATTCCTTCATCCTTTTTTTCGAGAAAACAAATTTTTATTTAAATAGCATTATCTGATTCTGCAATATCAAATTACGTAACATTAATTTTTTACAATCGATCGATTTTCGTTTAATTTTCCGGAAAAATTTGAATCATTGCTTCTTCAGGTTACGTTCGGAAAAGTTGTCTAACCACATTGGAAAATTTTAAGATCCTTGATCCTTTTTTTCAAGAAAATAATTTACATTTGCATTGCATTATGATGCATAATATGTAACTTTGTTAAATCGAAAAATTTCATTAAGAACATCGAAAAGTGGTTATGTTTTTATATATTAGCTTCGATCGTATCATAATGCATCTATGGTGCGAATTTCATCGAGAAATTCGACAAAAAAAAATTTATAAAATCGTCGACCATTTCATCGACGATTTGGAATTTCTGAAAAGTTGAAAAAAAAGTTTTTTTCCTGAAGGTTTTTTTCCGGGTTCAAATTTACACCATCGATAGAGTAATTCAAGCGCTATCGAATGAGCCTATTATCGTTAACCTACGATCGATAGTTCTCGCTAAAAACGGCGTTAAAATTGAAAAAAGTGAAAAAAAACGCCAAAAATGGCCTGTATTTGAGATTTTTCAGGATTTCGGCCAAAAAATTTTCGAAAAAAAAACGAAAAAAATCGACTTTAGGATATGTTTTTTAGGCCTCCCGTGACGTAACTAAGCCATTCCCAAAATCCTGATTCCCGAAAATCAAAAATTCGCTCATTTTTCTAATATTTTTGGGAATGACGTCATTGGGTGATGTCATTGGAGGGTGACGGATGTGTGACGTTGAATATAAGAAATTGAGTGACGTCACAAATCCAATGAGCAAAAAATAAAATGAAAAGTATTTTGCATCATCGATCGATCGATCATTTCCAACCCCGAAAGGTTGGAACTGTTCGATCGAATATTTCGATGATGCAATGTCTGGAAACAATTATTAATGTTAATTAGGGATGGGATAAGCTGTAAGGAATAGAAATTAATTATTATATTAAAGAAAAAACACTTACCCCCTTCGGGTTCCGAACCAGCAATCCTCAGCTCCGGTGGTGGCGGCGACCTTAGCGATGCGGCTATCATATGATATATGTAAATGACGTTAAAACTTATATTTAAACAATTCTAATGAGATTTGTGGAAAAATTAAAACTTTTTTCGATCGAAATAATTAGAATTTCCCAACCATATTCCATTGACTTTTTTCGTATTATTCGATAATTTATCGAAAAACATTGCACCTACATTACATACTGTATTAATTTTATTATACCTACCTATATTATTATACTTACCTTATTACTTATTAATTTAACTCTTATGTGTATTCTAACTGTAAAAAAAATCCCTGAAAAATAAAATTCAAGAGGATGGGTGCGGGAAATCGAATTGAAACAATGTATTCTATTAAAATAAATTTATTGATATTTAATATCAATTAAATAATATGTACAATATTACAATAACAGTTTTGTGCATATTTACAATTGTTTGTATAAACTAAGTAAAAATATCAATTGTTATAATCTTATAGAAATTACTATTAAGTTAATAAAAACCTTTTGAATTGTCTGATATTTTAATTAATTCTTACTTTAATCACTTTATCACTTTACTTCACTGATTTATTGAAACAAAAAATTAATCACTAATTATTGTAGAAAATCCACTCTTCGTATTCTTCTCGGAAGATACCAATTGTGGAAATGATATCCTTGATGAATTTGATGGAAGAATCGGGAACGATCTGGACTCATTCCTCGAATGTCCATTTGGAAATGATGAACAATTCAAATCCAATGAATAATTCTCTAATGTCTTCCAGTCAGCTTCCCCTGTAGGTAGTGAAAATTCAATTAGAACAATATTTACAAGTCTCAACAACAATAGCACTTACTAAACATTAATCTGCCCTAAGGATGATCTTCAACTCCAACAAAACTGACATTGCCCTCGATTTCAGGTAAGTGGAATCTGTAAAATTGCATTGATATAAATTAATATAACAAATCATATGTCATATTTATAAGTTTTAAACTAGTGAACGTAAACCGCAGCCAAAATACAAAGATGAACAATGGGTTGCCTAACCTCTACATTTTGTAAAAAATCGGATAATTACAAAGATAGCTTTTCCTTATAAGGACATATTTATGAAACGGATTCATTAACAATACCCTCACGTGAGTAGGAATGTGAAAAAATTTTTGTCCTGTGTGCAAAAGGACACTCACAATATCGATTCAAAGTTTCAAAAAGGACCTTTTTCAATTGCTTAAAAAGGATATAAGGAGTGGGTTTATTCGGTGAAATTAAGCAGAAAATTTTACACAGAATCATCCTTAACGTAACTGCATCAAAGGAATTTTCATTTAGTGGCTAGATCCTTGGAAAATCAAAACGGGAAGTTAACGAGGTAAAAATGCATGCACCAATTTAGCCCTGAAATTTATCGTTTTCGAAGGAGGCTTTTCCTTATAAGGACATGTTTATGAAACGGATTCATTAACAATACCCTCACGTGAGTAGGAATGTGAAAAAATTTTGGTCCTGTGTGCAAAAGGACACTCACAATATCGATTCAATGATTCAAAAAGGACCTTTTTCAATTGCTTAAAAAGGATATAAGGAGTGGGTTTATTCGGTGAAATTAAGCAGAAAATTTTACACAGAATCATCCTTAACGTAACTGCATCAAAGGAATTTTCATTTAGTGGCTAGATCCTTGGAAAATCAAAACGGGAAGTTAACGAGGTAAAAATGCATACACCAATTTAGCCCTGAAATTTATCGTTTTCGAAGGATGGCTTTTCCTTATAAGGACATGTTTATGAAACGGATTCATTAACAATACCCTCACGTGAGTAGGAATGTGAAAAAATTTTTGTCCTGTGTGCAAAAGGACACTCACAATATCGATTCAAAGTTTCAAAAAGGACCTTTTTCAATTGCTTAAAAAGGATATAAGGAGTGGGTTTATTCGGTGAAATTAAGCAGAAAATTTTACACAGAATCATCCTTAACGTAACTGCATCAAAGGAATTTTCATTTAGTGGCTAGATCCTTGGAAAATCAAATCGGGAAGTTAACGAGGTAAAAATGCATGCACCAATTTAGCCCTGAAATTTATCGTTTTCGAAGGATGGCTTTTCCTTATAAGGACATGTTTATGAAACGGATTCATTAACAATACCCTCACGTGAGTAGGAATGTGAAAAAATTTTTGTCCTGTGTGCAAAAGGACACTCACAATATCGATTCAAAGTTTCAAAAAGGACCTTTTTCAATTGCTTAAAAAGGATATAAGGAGTGGGTTTATTCGGTGAAATTAAGCAGAAAATTTTACACAGAATCATCCTTAACGTAACTGCATCAAAGGAATTTTCATTTAGTGGCTAGATCCTTGGAAAATCAAAACGGGAAGTTAACGAGGTAAAAATGCATACACCAATTTAGCCCTGAAATTTATCGTTTTCGAAGGATGGCTTTTCCTTATAAGGACATGTTTATGAAACGGATTCATTAACAATACCCTCACGTGAGTAGGAATGTGAAAAAATTTTTGTCCTGTGTGCAAAAGGACACTCACAATATCGATTCAAAGTTTCAAAAAGGACCTTTTTCAATTGCTTAAAAAGGATATAAGGAGTGGGTTTATTCGGTGAAATTAAGCAGAAAATTTTACACAGAATCATCCTTAACGTAACTGCATCAAAGGAATTTTCATTTAGTGGCTAGATCCTTGGAAAATCAAAACGGGAAGTTAACGAGGTAAAAATGCATACACCAATTTAGCCCTGAAATTTATCGTTTTCGAAGGATGGCTTTTCCTTATAAGGACATGTTTATGAAACGGATTCATTAACAATACCCTCACGTGAGTAGGAATGTGAAAAAATTTTTGTCCTGTGTGCAAAAGGACACTCACAATATCGATTCAAAGTTTCAAAAAGGACCTTTTTCAATTGCTTAAAAAGGATATAAGGAGTGGGTTTATTCGGTGAAATTAAGCAGAAAATTTTACACAGAATCATCCTTAACGTAACTGCATCAAAGGAATTTTCATTTAGTGGCTAGATCCTTGGAAAATCAAAACGGGAAGTTAACGAGGTAAAAATGCATGCACCAATTTAGCCCTGAAATTTATCGTTTTCGAAGGATGGCTTTTCCTTATAAGGACATGTTTATGAAACGGATTCATTAACAATACCCTCACGTGAGTAGGAATGTGAAAAAATTTTTGTCCTGTGTGCAAAAGGACACTCACAATATCGATTCAAAGTTTCAAAAAGGACCTTTTTCAATTGCTTAAAAAGGATATAAGGAGTGGGTTTATTCGGTGAAATTAAGCAGAAAATTTTACACAGAATCATCCTTAACGTAACTGCATCAAAGGAATTTTCATTTAGTGGCTAGATCCTTGGAAAATCAAAACGGGAAGTTAACGAGGTAAAAATGCATACACCAATTTAGCACTGAAATTTATCGTTTTCGAAGGATGGCTTTTCCTTATAAGGACATGTTTATGAAACGGATTCATTAACAATACCCTCACGTGAGTAGGAATGTGAAAAAATTTTTGTCCTGTGTGCAAAAGGACACTCACAATATCGATTCAAAGTTTCAAAAAGGACCTTTTTCAATTGCTTAAAAAGGATATAAGGAGTGGGTTTATTCGGTGAAATTAAGCAGAAAATTTTACACAGAATCATCCTTAACGTAACTGCATCAAAGGAATTTTCATTTAGTGGCTAGATCCTTGGAAAATCAAATCGGGAAGTTAACGAGGTAAAAATGCATGCACCAATTTAGCCCTGAAATTTATCGTTTTCGAAGGATGGCTTTTCCTTATAAGGACATGTTTATGAAACGGATTCATTAACAATACCCTCACGTGAGTAGGAATGTGAAAAAAAATTTGTCCTGTGTGCAAAAGGACACTCACAATATCGATTCAAAGTTTCAAAAAGGACCTTTTTCAATTGCTTAAAAAGGATATAAGGAGTGGGTTTATTCGGTGAAATTAAGCAGAAAATTTTACACAGAATCATCCTTAACGTAACTGCATCAAAGGAATTTTCATTTAGTGGCTAGATCCTTGGAAAATCAAAACGGGAAGTTAACGAGGTAAAAATGCATACACCAATTTAGCCCTGAAATTTATCGTTTTCGAAGGATGGCTTTTCCTTATAAGGACATGTTTATGAAACGGATTCATTAACAATACCCTCACGTGAGTAGGAATGTGAAAAAATTTTTGTCCTGTGTGCAAAAGGACACTCACAATATCGATTCAAAGTTTCAAAAAGGACCTTTTTCAATTGCTTAAAAAGGATATAAGGAGTGGGTTTATTCGGTGAAATTAAGCAGAAAATTTTACACAGAATCATCCTTAACGTAACTGCATCAAAGGAATTTTCATTTAGTGGCTAGATCCTTGGAAAATCAAAACGGGAAGTTAACGAGGTAAAAATGCATACACCAATTTAGCCCTGAAATTTATCGTTTTCGAAGGATGGCTTTTCCTTATAAGGACATGTTTATGAAACGGATTCATTAACAATACCCTCACGTGAGTAGGAATGTGAAAAAATTTTTGTCCTGTGTGCAAAAGGACACTCACAATATCGATTCAAAGTTTCAAAAAGGACCTTTTTCAATTGCTTAAAAAGGATATAAGGAGTGGGTTTATTCGGTGAAATTAAGCAGAAAATTTTACACAGAATCATCCTTAACGTAACTGCATGAAAGGAATTTTCATTTAGTGGCTAGATCCTTGGAAAATCAAATCGGGAAGTTAACGAGGTAAAAATGCATGCACCAATTTAGCCCTGAAATTTATCGTTTTCGAAGGATGGCTTTTCCTTATAAGGACATGTTTATGAAACGGATTCATTAACAATACCCTCACGTGAGTAGGAATGTGAAAAAATTTTTGTCCTGTGTGCAAAAGGACACTCACAATATCGATTCAAAGTTTCAAAAAGGACCTTTTTCAATTGCTTAAAAAGGATATAAGGAGTGGGTTTATTCGGTGAAATTAAGCAGAAAATTTTACACAGAATCATCCTTAACGTAACTGCATTAAAGGAATTTTCATTTAGTGGCTAGATCCTTGGAAAATCAAAACGGGAAGTTAACGAGGTAAAAATGCATACACCAATTTAGCCCTGAAATTTATCGTTTTCGAAGGATGGCTTTTCCTTATAAGGACATGTTTATGAAACGGATTCATTAACAATACCCTCACGTGAGTAGGAATGTGAAAAAATTTTTGTCCTGTGTGCAAAAGGACACTCACAATATCGATTCAAAGTTTCAAAAAGGACCTTTTTCAATTGCTTAAAAAGGATATAAGGAGTGGGTTTATTCGGTGAAATTAAGCAGAAAATTTTACACAGAATCATCCTTAACGTAACTGCATCAAAGGAATTTTCATTTAGTGGCTAGATCCTTGGAAAATCAAAACGGGAAGTTAACGAGGTAAAAATGCATGCACCAATTTAGCCCTGAAATTTATCGTTTTCGAAGGATGGCTTTTCCTTATAAGGACATGTTTATGAAACGGATTCATTAACAATACCCTCACGTGAGTAGGAATGTGAAAAAAAATTTGTCCTGTGTGCAAAAGGACACTCACAATATCGATTCAAAGTTTCAAAAAGGACCTTTTTCAATTGCTTAAAAAGGATATAAGGAGTGGGTTTATTCGGTGAAATTAAGCAGAAAATTTTACACAGAATCATCCTTAACGTAACTGCATCAAAGGAATTTTCATTTAGTGGCTAGATCCTTGGAAAATCAAAACGGGAAGTTAACGAGGTAAAAATGCATGCACCAATTTAGCCCTGAAATTTATCGTTTTCGAAGGATGGCTTTTCCTTATAAGGACATGTTTATGAAACGGATTCATTAACAATACCCTCACGTGAGTAGGAATGTGAAAAAATTTTTGTCCTGTGTGCAAAAGGACACTCACAATATCGATTCAAAGTTTCAAAAAGGACCTTTTTCAATTGCTTAAAAAGGATATAAGGAGTGGGTTTATTCGGTGAAATTAAGCAGAAAATTTTACACAGAATCATCCTTAACGTAACTGCATCAAAGGAATTTTCATTTAGTGGCTAGATCCTTGGAAAATCAAAACGGGAAGTTAACGAGGTAAAAATGCATGCACCAATTTAGCCCTGAAATTTATCGTTTTCGAAGGAGGCTTTTCCTTATAAGGACATGTTTATGAAACGGATTCATTAACAATACCCTCACGTGAGTAGGAATGTGAAAAAATTTTGGTCCTGTGTGCAAAAGGACACTCACAATATCGATTCAATGATTCAAAAAGGACCTTTTTCAATTGCTTAAAAAGGATATAAGGAGTGGGTTTATTCGGTGAAATTAAGCAGAAAATTTTACACAGAATCATCCTTAACGTAACTGCATCAAAGGAATTTTCATTTAGTGGCTAGATCCTTGGAAAATCAAAACGGGAAGTTAACGAGGTAAAAATGCATACACCAATTTAGCCCTGAAATTTATCGTTTTCGAAGGATGGCTTTTCCTTATAAGGACATGTTTATGAAACGGATTCATTAACAATACCCTCACGTGAGTAGGAATGTGAAAAAATTTTTGTCCTGTGTGCAAAAGGACACTCACAATATCGATTCAAAGTTTCAAAAAGGACCTTTTTCAATTGCTTAAAAAGGATATTAGGAGTGGGTTTATTCGGTGAAATTAAGCAGAAAATTTTACACAGAATCATCCTTAACGTAACAGCATCAAAGGAATTTTCATTTAGTGGCTAGATCCTTGGAAAATCAAAACGGGAAGTTAACGAGGTAAAAATGCATGCACCAATTTAGCCCTGAAATTTATCGTTTTCGAAGGATGGCTTTTCCTTATAAGGACATGTTTATGAAACGGATTCATTAACAATACCCTCACGTGAGTAGGAATGTGAAAAAAATTTTGTCCTGTGTGCAAAAGGACACTCACAATATCGATTCAAAGTTTCAAAAAGGACCTTTTTCAATTGCTTAAAAAGGATATAAGGAGTGGGTTTATTCGGTGAAATTAAGCAGAAAATTTTACACAGAATCATCCTTAACGTAACTGCATCAAAGGAATTTTCATTTAGTGGCTAGATCCTTGGAAAATCAAAACGGGAAGTTAACGAGGTAAAAATGCATGCACCAATTTAGCCCTGAAATTTATCGTTTTCGAAGGATGGCTTTTCCTTATAAGGACATGTTTATGAAACGGATTCATTAACAATACCCTCACGTGAGTAGGAATGTGAAAAAATTTTTGTCCTGTGTGCAAAAGGACACTCACAATATCGATTCAAAGTTTCAAAAAGGACCTTTTTCAATTACTTAAAAAGGATATAAGGAGTGGGTTTATTCGGTGAAATTAAGCAGAAAATTTTACACAGAATCATCCTTAACGTAACTGCATCAAAGGAATTTTCATTTAGTGGCTAGATCCTTGGAAAATCAAAACGGGAAGTTAACGAGGTAAAAATGCATGCACCAATTTAGCCCTGAAATTTATCGTTTTCGAAGGATGGCTTTTCCTTATAAGGACATGTTTATGAAACGGATTCATTAACAATACCCTCACGTGAGTAGGAATGTGAAAAAATTTTTGTCCTGTGTGCAAAAGGACACTCACAATATCGATTCAAAGTTTCAAAAAGGACCTTTTTCAATTGCTTAAAAAGGATATAAGGAGTGGGTTTATTCGGTGAAATTAAGCAGAAAATTTTACACAGAATCATCCTTAACGTAACTGCATCAAAGGAATTTTCATTTAGTGGCTAGATCCTTGGAAAATCAAAACGGGAAGTTAACAAGGTAAAAATGCATGCACCAATTTAGCCCTGAAATTTATCGTTTTCGAAGGATGGCTTTTCCTTATAAGGACATGTTTATGAAACGGATTCATTAACAATACCCTCACGTGAGTAGGAATGTGAAAAAATTTTTGTCCTGTGTGCAAAAGGACACTCACAATATCGATTCAAAGTTTCAAAAAGGACCTTTTTCAATTGCTTAAAAAGGATATAAGGAGTAAGTTTATTCGGTGAAATTAAGCAGAAAATTTTACACAGAATCATCCTTAACGTAACTGCATCAAAGGAATTTTCATTTAGTGGCTAGATCCTTGGAAAATCAAAACGGGAAGTTAACGAGGTAAAAATGCATGCACCAATTTAGCCCTGAAATTTATCGTTTTCGAAGGATGGCTTTTCCTTATAAGGACATGTTTATGAAACGGATTCATTAACAATACCCTCACGTGAGTAGGAATGTGAAAAAAAATTTGTCCTGTGTGCAAAAGGACACTCACAATATCGATTCAAAGTTTCAAAAAGGACCTTTTTCAATTGCTTAAAAAGGATATAAGGAGTGGGTTTATTCGGTGAAATTAAGCAGAAAATTTTACACAGAATCATCCTTAACGTAACTGCATCAAAGGAATTTTCATTTAGTGGCTAGATCCTTGGAAAATCAAAACGGGAAGTTAACGAGGTAAAAATGCATGCACCAATTTAGCCCTGAAATTTATCGTTTTCGAAGGATGGCTTTTCCTTATAAGGACATGTTTATGAAACGGATTCATTAACAATACCCTCACGTGAGTAGGAATGTGAAAAAATTTTTGTCCTGTGTGCAAAAGGACACTCACAATATCGATTCAAAGTTTCAAAAAGGACCTTTTTCAATTGCTTAAAAAGGATATAAGGAGTGGGTTTATTCGGTGAAATTAAGCAGAAAATTTTACACAGAATCATCCTTAACGTAACTGCATCAAAGGAATTTTCATTTAGTGGCTAGATCCTTGGAAAATCAAAACGGGAAGTTAACGAGGTAAAAATGCATGCACCAATTTAGCCCTGAAATTTATCGGTTTCGAAGGATGGCTTTTCCTTATAAGGACATGTTTATGAAACGGATTCATTAACAATACCCTCACGTGAGTAGGAATGTGAAAAAATTTTTGTCCTGTGTGCAAAAGGACACTCACAATATCGATTCAAAGTTTCAAAAAGGACCGTTTTCAATTGCTTAAAAAGGATATAAGGAGTGGGTTTATTCGGTGAAATTAAGCAGAAAATTTTACACAGAATCATCCTTAACGTAACTGCATCAAAGGAATTGTCATTTAGGGGCTAGATCCTTGGAAAATCAAAACGGGAAGTTAACGAGGTAAAAATGCATGCACCAATTTAGCCCTGAAATTTATCGGTTTCGAAGGATGGCTTTTCCTTATAAGGACATGTTTATGAAACGGATTCATTAACAATACCCTCACGTGAGTAGGAATGTGAAAAAATTTTTGTCCTGTGTGCAAAAGGACACTCACAATATCGATTCAAAGTTTCAAAAAGGACCTTTTTCAATTGCTTAAAAAGGATATAAGGAGTGGGTTTATTCGGTGAAATTAAGCAGAAAATTTTACACAGAATCATCCTTAACGTAACTGCATCAAAGGAATTTTCATTTAGTGGCTAGATCCTTGGAAAATCAAAACGGGAAGTTAACGAGGTAAAAATGCATACACCAATTTAGCCCTGAAATTTATCGTTTTCGAAGGATGGCTTTTCCTTATAAGGACATGTTTATGAAACGGATTCATTAACAATACCCTCACGTGAGTAGGAATGTGAAAAAATTTTTGTCCTGTGTGCAAAAGGACACTCACAATATCGATTCAAAGTTTCAAAAAGGACCTTTTTCAATTGCTTAAAAAGGATATAAGGAGTGGGTTTATTCGGTGAAATTAAGCAGAAAATTTTACACAGAATCATCCTTAACGTAACTGCATCAAAGGAATTTTCATTTAGTGGCTAGATCCTTGGAAAATCAAAACGGGAAGTTAACGAGGTAAAAATGCATGCACCAATTTAGCCCTGAAATTTATCGTTTTCGAAGGATGGCTTTTCCTTATAAGGACATGTTTATGAAACGGATTCATTAACAATACCCTCACGTGAGTAGGAATGTGAAAAAAAATTTGTCCTGTGTGCAAAAGGACACTCACAATATCGATTCAAAGTTTCAAAAAGGACCTTTTTCAATTGCTTAAAAAGGATATAAGGAGTGGGTTTATTCGGTGAAATTAAGCAGAAAATTTTACACAGAATCATCCTTAACGTAACTGCATCAAAGGAATTTTCATTTAGTGGCTAGATCCTTGGAAAATCAAAACGGGAAGTTAACGCGGTAAAAATGCATGCACCAATTTAGCCCTGAAATTTATCGTTTTCGAAGGATGGCTTTTCCTTATAAGGACATGTTTATGAAACGGATTCATTAACAATACCCTCACGTGAGAAGGAATGTGAAAAAATTTTTGTCCTGTGTGCAAAAGGACACTCACAATATCGATTCAAAGTTTCAAAAAGGACCTTTTTCAATTGCTTAAAAAGGATATAAGGAGTGGGTTTATTCGGTGAAATTAAGCAGAAAATTTTACACAGAATCATCCTTAACGTAACTGCATCAAAGGAATTTTCATTTAGTGGCTAGATCCTTGGAAAATCAAAACGGGAAGTTAACGAGGTAAAAATGCATGCACCAATTTAGCCCTGAAATTTATCGTTTTCGAAGGATGGCTTTTCCTTATAAGGACATGTTTATGAAACGGATTCATTAACAATACCCTCACGTGAGAAGGAATGTGAAAAAATTTTTGTCCTGTGTGCAAAAGGACACTCACAATATCGATTCAAAGTTTCAAAAAGGACCTTTTTCAATTGCTTAAAAAGGATATAAGGAGTGGGTTTATTCGGTGAAATTAAGCAGAAAATTTTACACAGAATCATCCTTAACGTAACTGCATCAAAGGAATTTTCATTTAGTGGCTAGATCCTAGGAAAATCAAAACGGGAAATTAACGAGGTAAAAATGCATACACCAATTTAGCCCTGAAATTTATCGTTTTCGAAGGATGGCTTTTCCTTATAAGGACATGTTTATGAAACGGATTCATTAACAATACCCTCACGTGAGTAGGAATGTGAAAAAATTTTTGTCCTGTGTGCAAAAGGACACTCACAATATCGATGCAAAGTTTCAAAAAGGACCTTTTTCAATTGCTTAAAAAGGATATAAGGAGTGGGTTTATTCGGTGAAATTAAGCAGAAAATTTTACACAGAATCATCCTTAACGTAACTGCATCAAAGGAATTTTCATTTAGTGGCTAGATCCTTGGAAAATCAAAACGGGAAGTTAACGAGGTAAAAATGCATGCACCAATTTAGTCCTGAAATTTATCGTTTTCGAAGGATGGCTTTTCCTTATAAGGACATGTTTATGAAACGGATTCATTAACAATACCCTCACGTGAGTAGGAATGTGAAAAAAAATTTGTCCTGTGTGCAAAAGGACACTCACAATATCGATTCAAAGTATCAAAAAGGACCTTTTTCAATTGCTTAAAAAGGATATAAGGAGTGGGTTTATTCGGTGAAATTAAGCAGAAAATTTTACACAGAATCATCCTTAACGTAACTGCATCAAAGGAATTTTCATTTAGTGGCTAGATCCTTGGAAAATCAAAACGGGAAGTTAACGAGGTAAAAATGCATGCACCAATTTAGCCCTGAAATTTATCGTTTTCGAAGGATGGCTTTTCCTTATAAGGACATGTTTATGAAACGGATTCATTAACAATACCCTCACGTGAGAAGGAATGTGAAAAAATTTTTGTCCTGTGTGCAAAAGGACACTCACAATATCGATTCAAAGTTTCAAAAAGGACCTTTTTCAATTGCTTAAAAAGGATATAAGGAGTGGGTTTATTCGGTGAAATTAAGCAGAAAATTTTACACAGAATCATCCTTAACGTAACTGCATCAAAGGAATTTTCATTTAGTGGCTAGATCCTTGGAAAATCAAAACGGGAAGTTAACGAGGTAAAAATGCATGCACCAATTTAGCCCTGAAATTTATCGTTTTCGAAGGATGGCTTTTCCTTATAAGGACATGTTTATGAAACGGATTCATTAACAATACCCTCACGTGAGAAGGAATGTGAAAAAATTTTTGTCCTGTGTGCAAAAGGACACTCACAATATCGATTCAAAGTTTCAAAAAGGACCTTTTTCAATTGCTTAAAAAGGATATAAGGAGTGGGTTTATTCGGTGAAATTAAGCAGAAAATTTTACACAGAATCATCCTTAACGTAACTGCATCAAAGGAATTTTCATTTAGTGGCTAGATCCTAGGAAAATCAAAACGGGAAATTAACGAGGTAAAAATGCATACACCAATTTAGCCCTGAAATTTATCGTTTTCGAAGGATGGCTTTTCCTTATAAGGACATGTTTATGAAACGGATTCATTAACAATACCCTCACGTGAGTAGGAATGTGAAAAAATTTTTGTCCTGTGTGCAAAAGGACACTCACAATATCGATGCAAAGTTTCAAAAAGGACCTTTTTCAATTGCTTAAAAAGGATATAAGGAGTGGGTTTATTCGGTGAAATTAAGCAGAAAATTTTACACAGAATCATCCTTAACGTAACTGCATCAAAGGAATTTTCATTTAGTGGCTAGATCCTTGGAAAATCAAAACGGGAAGTTAACGAGGTAAAAATGCATGCACCAATTTAGTCCTGAAATTTATCGTTTTCGAAGGATGGCTTTTCCTTATAAGGACATGTTTATGAAACGGATTCATTAACAATACCCTCACGTGAGTAGGAATGTGAAAAAATTTTTGTCCTGTGTGCAAAAGGACACTCACAATATCGATTCAAAGTTTCAAAAAGGACCTTTTTCAATTGCTTAAAAAGGATATAAGGAGTGGGTTTATTCGGTGAAATTAAGCAGAAAATTTTACACAGAATCATCCTTAACGTAACTGCATCAAAAGAATTTTCATTTAGTGGCTAGATCCTTGGAAAATCAAAACGGGAAGTTAACGAGGTAAAAATGCATGCACCAATTTAGCCCTGAAATTTATCGTTTTCGAAGGATGGCTTTTCCTTATAAGGACATGTTTATGAAACGGATTCATTAACAATACCCTCACGTGAGTAGGAATGTGAAAAAAATTTTGTCCTGTGTGCAAAAGGACACTCACAATATCGATTCAAAGTTTCAAAAAGGACCTTTTTCAATTGCTTAAAAAGGATATAAGGAGTGGGTTTATTCGGTGAAATTAAGCAGAAAATTTTACACAGAATCATCCTTAACGTAACTGCATCAAAGGAATTTTCATTTAGTGGCTAGATCCTTGGAAAATCAAAACGGGAAGTTAACGAGGTAAAAATGCATGCACCAATTTAGCCCTGAAATTTATCGTTTTCGAAGGATGGCTTTTCCTTATAAGGACATGTTTATGAAACGGATTCATTAACAATACCCTCACGTGAGTAGGAATGTGAAAAAATTTTTGTCCTGTGTGCAAAAGGACACTCACAATATCGACTCAAAGTTTCAAAAAGGACCTTTTTCAATCGCTTAAAAAGGATATAAGGAGTGGGTTTATTCGGTGAAATTAAGCAGAAAATTTTACACAGAATCATCCTTAACGTAACTGCATCAAAGGACTTTTCATTTAGTGGCTAGATCCTTGGAAAATCAAAACGGGAAGTTAACGAGGTAAAAATGCATGCACCAATTTAGCCCTGAAATTTATCGATTTCGAAGGATGGCTTTTCCTTATAAGGACATGTTTATGAAACGGATTCATTAACAATACCCTCACGTGAGTAGGAATGTGAAAAAATTTTTGTCCTGTGTGCAAAAGGACACTCACAATATCGATTCAAAGTTTCAAAAAGGACCTTTTTCAATTGCTTAAAAAGGATATAAGGAGTGGGTTTATTCGGTGAAATTAAGCAGAAAATTTTACACAGAATCATCCTTAACGTAACTGCATCAAAGGAATTTTCATTTAGTGGCTAGATCCTTGGAAAATCAAAACGGGAAGTTAACGAGGTAAAAATGCATGCACCAATTTAGCCCTGAAATTTATCGTTTTCGAAGGATGGCTTTTCCTTATAAGGACATGTTTATGAAACGGATTCATTAACAATACCCTCACGTGAGTAGGAATGTGAAAAAAAATTTGTCCTGTGTGCAAAAGGACACTCACAATATCGATTCAAAGTATCAAAAAGGACCTTTTTCAATTGCTTAAAAAGGATATAAGGAGTGGGTTTATTCGGTGAAATTAAGCAGAAAATTTTACACAGAATCATCCTTAACGTAACTGCATCAAAGGAATTTTCATTTAGTGGCTAGATCCTTGGAAAATCAAAACGGGAAGTTAACGAGGTAAAAATGCATGCACCAATTTAGCCCTGAAATTTATCGTTTTCGAAGGATGGCTTTTCCTTATAAGGACATGTTTATGAAACGGATTCATTAACAATACCCTCACGTGAGTAGGAATGTGAAAAAAAATTTGTCCTGTGTGCAAAAGGACACTCACAATATCGATTCAAAGTTTCAAAAAGGACCTTTTTCAATTGCTTAAAAAGGATATAAGGAGTGGGTTTATTCGGTGAAATTAAGCAGAAAATTTTACACAGAATCATCCTTAACGTAACTGCATCAAAGGACTTTTCATTTAGTGGCTAGATCCTTGGAAAATCAAAACGGGAAGTTAACGAGGTAAAAATGCATGCACCAATTTAGCCCTGAAATTTATCGTTTTCGAAGGATGGCTTTTCCTTATAAGGACATGTTTATGAAACGGATTCATTAACAATACCCTCACGTGAGTAGGAATGTGAAAAAATTTTTGTCCTGTGAGCAAAAGGACACTCACAATATCGATTCAAAGTTTCAAAAAGGACCTTTTTCAAATGCTTAAAAAGGATATAAGGAGTGGGTTTATTCGGTGAAATTAAGCAGAAAATTTTACACAGAATCATCCTTAACGTAACTGCATCAAAGGAATTATCATTTAGTGGCTAGATCCTTAGAAAATCAAAACGGGAAGTTAACGAGGTAAAAATGCATGCACCAATTTAGCCCTGAAATTTAACGTTTTCGAAGGATGGCTTTTCCTTATAAGGACATGTTTATGAAACGGATTCATTAACAATACCCTCACGTGAGTAGGAATGTGAAAAAATTTTTGTCCTGTGTGCAAAAGGACACTCACAATATCGACTCAAAGTTTCAAAAAGGACCTTTTTCAATCGCTTAAAAAGGATATAAGGAGTGGGTTTATTCGGTGAAATTAAGCAGAAAATTTTACACAGAATCATCCTTAACGTAACTGCATCAAAGGAATTTTCATTTAGTGGCTAGATCCTTGGAAAATCAAAACGGGAAGTTAACGAGGTAAAAATGCATGCACCAATTTAGCCCTGAAATTTATCGTTTTCGAAGGATGGCTTTTCCTTATAAGGACATGTTTATGAAACGGATTCATTAACAATACCCTCACGTGAGTAGGAATGTGAAAAAATTTTTGTCCTGTGGGCAAAAGGACACTCACAATATCGATTCAAAGTTTCAAAAAGGACCTTTTTCAAATGCTTAAAAAGGATATAAGGAGTGGGTTTATTCGGTGAAATTAAGCAGAAAATTTTACACAGAATCATCCTTAACGTAACTGCATCAAAGGAATTTTCATTTAGTGGCTAGATCCTTAGAAAATCAAAACGGGAAGTTAACGAGGTAAAAATGCATGCACCAATTTAGCCCTGAAATTTAACGTTTTCGAAGGATGGCTTTTCCTTATAAGGACATGTTTATGAAACGGATTCATTAACAATACCCTCACGTGAGTAGGAATGTGAAAAAATTTTTGTCCTGTGTGCAAAAGGACACTCACAATATCGATTCAAAGTTTCAAAAAGGACCTTTTTCAAATGCTTAAAAAGGATATAAGGAGTGGGTTTATTCGGTGAAATTAAGCAGAAAATTTTACACAGAATCATCCTTAACGTAACTGCATCAAAGGAATTTTCATTTAGTGGCTAGATCCTTGGAAAATCAAAACGGGAAGTTAACGAGGTAAAAATGCATGCACCAATTTAGCCCTGAAATTTATCGTTTTCGAAGGATGGCTTTTCCTTATAAGGACATGTCTATGAAACGGATTCATTAACAATACCCTCACGTGAGTAGGAATGAGAAAAAATTTTTGTCCTGTGTGCAAAAGGACACTCACAATATCGATTCAAAGTTTCAAAAAGGACCTTTTTCAATTGCTTAAAAAGGATATAAGGAGTGGGTTTATTCGGTGAAATTAAGCAGAAAATTTTACACAGAATCATCCTTAACGTAACTGCATCAAAGGAATTTTCATTTAGTGGCTAGATCCTTGGAAAATCAGAACGGGAAGTTAACGAGGTAAAAATGCATGCACCAATTTAGCCCTGAAATTTATCGTTTTCGAAGGATGGCTTTTCCTTATAAGGACATGTTTATGAAACGGATTCATTAACAATACCCTCACGTGAGTAGGAATGTGAAAAAATTTTTGTCCTGTGTGCAAAAGGACACTCACAATATCGATTCAAAGTTTCAAAAAGGACCTTTTTCAATTGCTTAAAAAGGATATAAGGAGTGGGTTTATTCGGTGAAATTAAGCAGAAAATTTTACACAGAATCATCCTTAACGTAACTGCATCAAAGGAATTTTCATTTAGTGGCTAGATCCTTGGAAAATCAAAACGGGAAGTTAACGAGGTAAAAATGCATGCACCAATTTAGCCCTGAAATTTATCGTTTTCGAAGGATGGCTTTTCCTTATAAGGACATGTTTATGAAACGGATTCATTAACAATACCCTCACGTGAGTAGGAATGTGAAAAAATTTTTGTCCTGTGTGCAAAAGGACACTCACAATATCGACTCAAAATTTCAAAAAGGACCTTTTTCAATCGCTTAAAAAGGATATAAGGAGTGGGTTTATTCGGTGAAATTAAGCAGAAAATTTTACACAGAATCATCCTTAACGTAACTGCATCAAAGGAATTTTCATTTAGTGGCTAGATCCTTGGAAAATCAAAACGGGAAGTTAACGAGGTAAAAATGCATGCACCAATTTAGCCCTGAAATTTATCGTTTTCGAAGGATGGCTTTTCCTTATAAGGACATGTTTATGAAACGGATTCATTAACAATACCCTCACGTGAGTAGGAATGTGAAAAAATTTTTGTCCTGTGTGCAAAAGGACACTCACAATATCGATTCAAAGTTTCAAAAAGGACCTTTTTCAATTGCTTAAAAAGGATATAAGGAGTGGGTTTATTCGGTGAAATTAAGCAGAAAATTTTACACAGAATCATCCTTAACGTAACTGCATCAAAGGAATTTTCATTTAGTGGCTAGATCCTTGGAAAATCAAAACGGGAAGTTAACGCGGTAAAAATGCATGCACCAATTTAGCCCTGAAATTTATCGTTTTCGAAGGATGGCTTTTCCTTATAAGGACATGTTTATGAAACGGATTCATTAACAATACCCTCACGTGAGTAGGAATGTGAAAAAATTTTTGTCCTGTGTGCAAAAGGACACTCACAATATCGATTCAAAGTTTCAAAAAGGACCTTTTTCAATTGCTTAAAAAGGATATAAGGAGTGGGTTTATTCGGTGAAATTAAGCAGAAAATTTTACACAGAATCATCCTTAACGTAACTGCATCAAAGGAATTTTCATTTAGTGGCTAGATCCTTGGAAAATCAAAACGGGAAGTTAACGAGGTAAAAATGCATGCACCAATTTAGCCCTGAAATTTATCGTTTTCGAAGGATGGCTTTTCCTTATAAGGACATGTTTATGAAACGGATTCATTAACAATACCCTCACGTGAGTAGGAATGTGAAAAAATTTTTGTCCTGTGTGCAAAAGGACACTCACAATATCGACTCAAAATTTCAAAAAGGACCTTTTTCAATCGCTTAAAAAGGATATAAGGAGTGGGTTTATTCGGTGAAATTAAGCAGAAAATTTTACACAGAATCATCCTTAACGTAACTGCATCAAAGGAATTTTCATTTAGTGGCTAGATCCTTAGAAAATCAAAACGGGAAGTTAACGAGGAAAAAATGCATGCACCAATTTAGCCCTGAAATTTAACGTTTTCGAAGGATGGCTTTTCCTTATAAGGACATGTCTATGAAACGGATTCATTAACAATACCCTCACGTGAGTAGGAATGAGAAAAAATTTTTGTCCTGTGTGCAAAAGGACACTCACAATATCGATTCAAAGTTTCAAAAAGGACCTTTTTCAATTGCTTAAAAAGGATATAAGGAGTGGGTTTATTCGGTGAAATTAAGCAGAAAATTTTACACAGAATCATCCTTAACGTAACTGCATCAAAGGAATTTTCATTTAGTGGCTAGATCCTTGGAAAATCAAAACGGGAAGTTAACGAGGTAAAAATGCATGCACCAATTTAGCCCTGAAATTTATCGTTTTCGAAGGATGGCTTTTCCTTATAAGGACATGTTTATGAAACGGATTCATTAACAATACCCTCACGTGAGTAGGAATGTGAAAAAATTTTTGTCCTGTGTGCAAAAGGACACTCACAATATCGATTCAAAGTTTCAAAAAGGACCTTTTTCAATTGCTTAAAAAGGATATAAGGAGTGGGTTTATTCGGTGAAATTAAGCAGAAAATTTTACACAGAATCATCCTTAACGTAACTGCATCAAAGGAATTTTCATTTAGTGGCTAGATCCTTGGAAAATCAAAACGGGAAGTTAACGAGGTAAAAATGCATGCACCAATTTAGCCCTGAAATTTATCGTTTTCGAAGGATGGCTTTTCCTTATAAGGACATGTTTATGAAACGGATTCATTAACAATACCCTCACGTGAGTAGGAATGTGAAAAAATTTTTGTCCTGTGTGCAAAAGGACACTCACAATATCGATTCAAAGTTTCAAAAAGGACCTTTTTCAATTGCTTAAAAAGGATATAAGGAGTGGGTTTATTCGGTGAAATTAAGCAGAAAATTTTACACAGAATCATCCTTAACGTAACTGCATCAAAGGAATTTTCATTTAGTGGCTAGATCCTTAGAAAATCAAAACGGGAAGTTAACGAGGAAAAAATGCATGCACCAATTTAGCCCTGAAATTTAACGTTTTCGAAGGATGGCTTTTCCTTATAAGGACATGTCTATGAAACGGATTCATTAACAATACCCTCACGTGAGTAGGAATGAGAAAAAATTTTTGTCCTGTGTGCAAAAGGACACTCACAATATCGATTCAAAGTTTCAAAAAGGACCTTTTTCAATTGCTTAAAAAGGATATAAGGAGTGGGTTTATTCGGTGAAATTAAGCAGAAAATTTTACACAGAATCATCCTTAACGTAACTGTATCAAAGGAATTTTCATTTAGTGGCTAGATCCTTGGAAAATCAAAACGGGAAGTTAACGAGGTAAAAATGCATGCACCAATTTAGCCCTGAAATTTATCGTTTTCGAAGGATGGCTTTTCCTTATAAGGACATGTTTATGAAACGGATTCATTAACAATACCCTCACGTGAGTAGGAATGTGAAAAAATTTTTGTCCTGTGTGCAAAAGGACACTCACAATATCGATTCAAAGTTTCAAAAAGGACCTTTTTCAATTGCTTAAAAAGGATATAAGGAGTGGGTTTATTCGGTGAAATTAAGCAGAAAATTTTACACAGAATCATCCTTAACGTAACTGCATCAAAGGAATTTTCATTTAGTGGCTAGATCCTTGGAAAATCAAAACGGGAAGTTAACGAGGTAAAAATGCATGCACCAATTTAGCCCTGAAATTTATCGTTTTCGAAGGATGGCTTTTCCTTATAAGGACATGTTTATGAAACGGATTCATTAACAATACCCTCACGTGAGTAGGAATGTGAAAAAATTTTTGTCCTGTGTGCAAAAGGACACTCACAATATCGATTCAAAGTTTCAAAAAGGACCTTTTTCAATTGCTTAAAAAGGATATAAGGAGTGGGTTTATTCGGTGAAATTAAGCAGAAAATTTTACACAGAATCATCCTTAACGTAACTGCATCAAAGGAATTTTCATTTAGTGGCTAGATCCTTGGAAAATCAAAACGGGAAGTTAACGAGGTAAAAATGCATGCACCAATTTAGCCCTGAAATTTATCGTTTTCGAAGGATGGCTTTTCCTTATAAGGACATGTTTATGAAACGGATTCATTAACAATACCCTCACGTGAGTAGGAATGTGAAAAAATTTTTGTCCTGTGTGCAAAAGGACACTCACAATATCGACTCAAAATTTCAAAAAGGACCTTTTTCAATCGCTTAAAAAGGATATAAGGAGTGGGTTTATTCGGTGAAATTAAGCAGAAAATTTTACACAGAATCATCCTTAACGTAACTGCATCAAAGGAATTTTCATTTAGTGGCTAGATCCTTGGAAAATCAAAACGAAAATTAAGAAGTTGCCAAATTCAAAATTTACGTATGCGTGAACTTTGAAACGAATTATTATCTTTAATCAAAAATTTTAATTATTAAAATTGAAATGGGATGATAGGGCTTAAAATTTATCGTTTTTTATTTGATTTTACATGTTATATTGTATTACATATATTTTGTTAAAATATTTAAATACGTTCTTTAATTCAACAAGACTTTTTATCATAAATATTTTTTAAAGGATTCATATTTATGGTTTTATTTTCCATGTTAAACAGCGACATTTATGCTGACATTTCTATTAAAATAATTGTTTCAATTGACAATAAATTGCAATCTTCTTTTTTTCTATTCTTCGTGATATTTTCATTAATTTCGTGCAACTATATATAAAAGCGATTTGTTCTTTCAAAAAAAAAAAAAAATATACTTAAGTAAGCTGTTCAATAATTATCGTCGAAGATATTATTAGAAACTTTTATTCATGAATACAACAACCGAATTCATCATGTTTTTTAACTTCAATAATTTAAACACTTAAAAAGGGTAATAGTAAAATATATAATATCTGAAGAGAAGACAACAAGTATTTAACGTATTGAAGATTAAAAAAAATATTTGATTTCTACAGTAAAATATCAAAATTTCTAATATTTTATCCGTAATTTTCAATCAATCTACTCAAACTCAAGAAATTTAAATATTTCACAAAAATAGCGATTTATATTATATATAAATAAGTAAATATAATTCTGATTTTCATACTTAAATTTTAAATGTCACGATTCATTAATGTTATCAAAAAATATTTTTAATTTTTAACAATTGCTGCCCTTTACATAAAGGTCATTAGGTCAATATAACAAAAATGCCTTATCTCAACTAAAATCATAGATTTCAATTGATTAAATTTCAATTGCAACGGATAAAATCAATAAAATATATTTCTGGTTATCTCTTTGGTATTGGCATTAAAGTATGAAACGATTAAAATCTATGTTACACATATTTGTTTAGTTTTAACATTTATTTGATACATTAATTGGGAATAAAGCCCAATGAAAGTATATGAAGGTCCTTTATTCAAAACTAGCAATGTTTGAGAAATTTTCTGTATCTTGAGATCAAGCATGATATTTGGCCGCCGGATTTGTGGTCAGTGGCACGCCTTCGGCCTCCTCACGTTTCGGCGGCAAAGGCTTCACGAAAACGTATCGGTACAGGGTGGTGAAGAAAAACGCGGCACTGATTGGTCCAACCCAATAAACCTACAAGAAATTCCAATTAAAAAAAAAATTCACATTGTTTTTACAACAAATGATTGGTCTTTTGAATTTCAATTAAACTTTTACCCAATGTTGTTGCCAATCGTTATTGAACAGTGCTGGAGCCAATGAACGCACGGGATTCATACTGCAACCAGTATAAGGTCCCTAAAAAAAATTAAATCAATACAATTTCCTATTTTCCTTTAAAAAAAGGACTTACAGTAATCAAAGCTAAAATTCCGACAGTGAATCCAAAACGTAATGGAACCGAATCATGTTTATCCGCATTTCGATTATCCCAAACTCCACAGCAAACCAAAACTAAGGCACCAGTTGCAAAAAATTCAACCAACATAGCCTGAAAACAATAAATTAAATTTTATTATAATAAATATTAGGCTGATTCAAAAAAAATTATGAGTTTTTTTCCTTTATTATATCGAAAATATTGTTGGGAATGAAAAAACAAACCTGTGAAAGTATAAGCTCTTAATATTAATATTAAGAGGTGCCGCATCGCAAATTTCGATTTTCCATTTAAATAACATGGGAACAATATTCTCTTGCACTTTGGAATGTTATAGCTCACGTTGTTGACGACAATATTTCGGAATGACCCAAGTATATTCTTGTAGAAAATTGAACGATCTACAAAAAAGGTCTCGTACAAGTTTTCGATATATTTATTCCTTCAAAAGTTATTCGAGGCCAAAGTTGAACTAAAGAGAAATTTTAATGTTTTTTTCAATTTTTTGACGCAACCAACAAGTTTATGAGAAAATTTTGTGGGACATTTTTTGTAGAGCACTTATTTTCCTACAATTTTTCTCAATAAAAGTTTTTGATATTTTTCACAGGCCCTAAATTATTTGCGTTAAACTGAAAATTCCCTGAATTATTATATTTTTGACATAACAAATATTTTTTTATTTTAATTAAATAACTTAGGACCTGTGAAAAATATCAAAAACTCTTATAAAAATTAGTTATAGGAAAAAAAGTGCTCTACAAAAAATGTCCCATAAAATTTTCTCATAAAATTGATGGTTGCGTCAAAAAATTGAAAAAATATAAAAATTTCTCTTTAGTTCAACTTTGATTTCGAATAACTTTTGAAGAAATAAATATATCAAAAACTTGTACAAGACCTTTTTTGTAGATCGTTCAATTTTCTACAAGAATATACCTTGGTCATTTCTAAATATTGTCACCAATTTGAGCTGTAAAATTCCAAAGTGCAAGAGAATATTGTTCCCATGTTATTTAAATGGAAAATCGAAATTTGCGATGCGGCACCTCTCAATATTAATATTTAGAACCTTAACTTTCGATATTAGTAGAAAATTAAACGATCTACAAGAAAGGTGTCGTACAAGTTTTTGATAAATTTATTCCTCCAAAAGTTATTCGAGGTCCAAGTTGAACTAAAGAGAAATTTTAATATTTTTTTAATTTTTTAAGCAACCATCAATTTTATGAGAAAATTCTATTGAACATTTTTTGTAGGGCATTTTTTTTCCAATAACTTATCTCTATAAAAGTTTTTGATATTTTTTACAGGTCCTAAGTTATTTGCATTAAACATTAAAAGTTATTTGCATAAAATTTGCAATGAAAATTCCCTGAATTATTATATTTTTAACATAAAATTTTTTATTTCTATTTTAATTAAATAACTTAGAGCCAGTGAAAAATATCAAAAACTTTTAAAGAGATAAGTTTTACGAAAAAAAAGTGCTCTGCAAAAAATGTCCTATGAAATTTTCTCATAAAATTGATGGTTGGGTCAAAAAATTGAAAAAATATTTAAATTTCTCTTTGACCTCGAATAACTTTTGAAGGAATAAATATATCAAAAACTTGTACAAGACCTTTTTTGTAGATCGTTCAATTTTCTACTAGAATATACCTTGGTCATTCCGAAATATTGTCACCAACGTGAGCTATAAAATTCCAAAGTGCAAGAGAATATTGTTCCCATTTTATTGAAATGGAAAATCGAAATTTGCGATGCGGCACCTCTTAATATTAATATTAAGAGCTTAAACTTTCACAGGACTTTTTTTTTGTAATTCCCAACAATATTTTCGATATAATTAAGAAAAAAAAATTCCACATTTTTTTTAAATCAGTCTAATATATATATTTTCAAAATTCTTACCTGATATCCTGCCAAGTATTGTTGCGGAACAGTGGTACAAACACCATGAATTATAACACTTTGATTGGTGGTAGGATCGATAACCATTTGAGCCATTGGCAAATAATCAGATGGTGTCACAGCCTAAAAAATAATATCCTTAAAAGTTTTGAATTGCACAAATATTAGGACAAGAAGAAAAGCGAACTAATTGGATCATATTTTCCCCCAAAAAAAAAATGGATTCATGCTTGAAAAACAAAGAAGAAGACTAATTAAAGGACTTGTTAAAAAGATAAATGAAATTGAACTATATTTAAAGTGTCTCCCTGGAAAATTGTTTCCAAACCTATACCTTTAATACGAGAAAGCCAAGAAGAGCACCAATGGTTTGCGACACAAAATATAACGGAGCCATTAAAAGTGGTAAATCCCCAAATATTACTGCAGCAATTGTGACGGCAGGATTGATGTGTGATCCGGAAATATGACCAAAGATCTACAAAAAAAAAATGTGATTTGTAACTTTGGTGATTTAAAATATTTTTTTAACCCTTTAAGAAATGAAAATCCAAAAAATCAAACCCACCTGAACGATAAACATAACTGCTAAACCAAACGACATACAAATGTTAAAATGATTCGGAATTCCTCCAGGTTGAATTTTATCCACACAACTCATACATCCGAAAAACACCAACATTCCAGTGCCGATAATTTCACCAAAGCATCTTATCGCCTTCTCCTTATTGTCGGGTAATTCTTGCACCATTTTCTTGAAACCTGGGAACAAAAAAAATAATATTATAAAATAAAAAAATCATAATTCCCATAATTCCACTTAAGTTACACCTAATTCCTCCAGATATTTTCTCCAAAAAATTCTTTCATTTCCACTAGCCATTGTTATAAAAAGTTATATCTACGTATCAAAGAATCGCAACAATTAAGATCCGTACGATTGCTCGTAACAATTGCAAGTGTAAATACTTTAACGTCCAAACTATTCGATTTAATAAAACTCCATTCGCCAATTAAATGCTTATAAATATATTTCTCTTAATATAATTAAATTTTGGCGGTCTGAGGCTGTCTGTACCACATATCAATTTACAGCTGATTAAATAATATTTAAAGACGATCATATCGTACTTAACATGTACAATGGACCATTGCATTATTTTTCAACAGTTTAAAAAAAACATTCCCTCCTAAACAACCACTTGTTGATACTGGCCAAAGACACGCGCAAAAAAAAATCGATCAAAGTATGTCTAGTTTTTTTTTCAACCCTTAATTTTCATTGATTTATTTTGTCTTCGGTTGGGTGATTGGGAATCAACATTCCTCTATCTACCACTTGTAGGATTCAATTGGGAAAAGTTTTCCGTCTCTTTTCCTCTAGAATGATTTCATTATAGGCTTGCCTATGGATAGAGAGGAATTTAAGACGTTCGATGTAAAATTAAATGGCGTAGAAGTTGTGATATGGTAAACCAGTGGATCTTAACCTGGGTTCAATCGAACTCCTGGTGGTTGGTGAGTCAGTCTCACGGGTTTGGTGGAGGTCTGAACATACCTCCGATTCGTATGACCTATGTATAAATAAATCCCTATGTTTCAAATTCGAAACATAAAAATTTTTGTCAAAAAAAAAACCGTGGGTTCACCATCGTTGATTTTTCTAGAAAATCGTAAAATTTCAAAAAAAAATTATTATTATGGATGCCAATCGAAAGTATACGTCCATCTGTGCATGCTGTGCAAATTTTTCCGAAAACAAAGCTCTTTTAAGGGATGAAATCGACGATCAAAGTGCCAGAAGAACTCATCAACCCATCTTATCTTTAACCACTTGTAACATCGTTATATAAGGGATGATTTTCGAAACAAGGGCAGTTTCGTGTTCGTAACAATGTATTAAACGATAATATAACAATCTTTTTCGAATTCGAAACATAAAATTTTTTAGTCAAAAAAAACCGTGGGTTAACCATCGTTGATTCTTCACGAAAATTGTCAAAATTTAAAAAACAAACTTTATGGATGCCAATCGAAAGTAAACGTTCATCTGTGCATTCTGTGCAAATTTTTCCAAAAACAAAGCTCTTTTAAGGGATGAAATCGCCCATCAAAGTGCCAGAAGAAATCATCAAACCATCAAAACTTCAATCCCATGTAACATCGTTAAATAAGGGATGATTTTCAAACCAAGCAGAGTTTAGGATTCGAACAAATGTATTGAACGATAATATAACAATCTTTTTCGAATTCGAAACAAACAAAATTTTCACCAAAAAAAAACCGTGGGTTAACTATAGTTGTTTTTTCACGAAAATCGTCCAATTTCAAATTTTTTTTTTAGATGCCCATCGAAAGTATACGTCCATACGTATATTCTGTGCAATTTTTTCCGAAAACAAACCTCGTTTAAGGGATGAAATCGACCATCAAAGTTGCAGAAGAAATTATCAAACCAGCCAAAGATCAATCGTATATAACATTGTTATATAAGGGATGATTTTCGAACCAAGGGCAGTTTCGGGTTCGTAGCATTGTATATACCATCGTTGATTTCTCACGAAAACCGTCAAGTTTCAAAAAAAAATTTTAAGGATGCCAATCGAAAGTATACGTCCATCTGTGTATTCCGTGCAAATTTTTCCGAAAACAAAGATCGTTTAAGGGATGAAATCGACTATCAACGTGCCAGAAGAAATCATCAAACCATCTAAATTTAAATCGCATGTAATATCGTTAAATTTTCGCACCAAATACAGTTAACTATTCGTAACAATGTATCAAACGATAATGTAACAATCGAATTCGAATTCGAAGCTAAAAAAAATTTTACCAAAAAAATCCGTGAGTTAATCGTTAATTTTTCACGAAAATCGTCAAATTTCAAAGATGATTTTTATCGATGGCAATGGAAAATAAACGTTCACCCGTACATGGTGTACAATTTTTTTCAAAAACAAACCACTTTTAAGGGATGAAATCGACCATCAAAGTGGCAGAAAAAATCTTAGAAAACCATCCAAACTTCAATCTCATGTAGCATCGTCAAATAAGGGATGATTTTCGAATCAAGAGCAGTTTCGTGTTCGTAACAATGTATTAAACGATAATATATCAATCTTTTTTGAATTCGAAGCAAAAATATTTTTCACCAAAAAAAACCGTGGGTTAACTGGTTGATTTTTAACGAAAATCGTCAAATTTCAAAAATTATTTTTAAGGATGCCAATCAAAAATATAAGTCCATCCGTACATGCTGTGTATTTTTTTCAGAAAACAAACCACAGGGATTAAGGGACCACTTAAGGGATTAAATCGACCATGGAAGTGCTAGAAGAAATCATCAAATAATCCAAACTTCAATCCCATGTAACATCGTTAAATAAGGGATGATTTTCAAACCAATTGAAAATGATTTTCACTTTCGAACCAAAAAATTTTTTAGTCAAAAAAAACCGTGGGTTATCATATCGTTGATTTTTCACGAAAATCATTAAACATCAAAAAAAAATTAAGCATACCAATCGAAAGTATACGTCCATCTATGCATTCTGTGCAATTTTTTCCGAAAACAAAGCTCGTTTAAGGGATGAAATCGACCATGAAAGTGGCAGAAGAAATCATAAAACCATCTAAACTTGAATCCCATGTAACATCGTTAAATAAGGGATGATTTTCAAACCAAGCAGAGTTTAGGATTCGAAAAATGTATTGAACGATAATATAACAATCTTTTCGAATTCGAAACAGAAAAAATTTCACCAAAAAAAAAAACCGTGGGTTAACCATTGTTATGTTTCACGAAAATCGTCAAATTTTAAGGTTGGTTTTTAATGATACCAATCGAAAGTACAAGAACACCCGTACATACTGTGCAAATTTTTCAGAAAACAAACCACGTTTAAGGGCTGAAATTGCCCATTAAAATGCCAGAAGAAATCGTCAAACCATCCAAAGTTCAATCGCATGGAACATCGTTATATAAGGGATGATTTTCGAATCAAGAGCAGTTTCGTGTTCGTAACAACGTATTAAACGATAATATATCAATCTTTTTTGAATTCGAAACAAAAATATTTTTCACCAAAAAAAACCGTGGGTTAACTATTGTTGATTTTTCACGAAAATCGTCAAATTTCAAAAATTGCTTTTAAGGATGCCAATCGAAAATATAAGTCCATCCGTACATGCTGTGTATTTTTTTCAGAAAACAAACCACATTTAAGGGATTAAATCGACCATCGAAGTGCCAGAAGAAATCATCAAATAATCCAAACTTCAATCCCATGTAACATCGTTAAATAAGGGATGATTTTCAAACCAATTGAAAATGATTTTCACTTTCGAACCAAAAAATTTTTTAGTCAAAAAAAACCGTGGGTTATCATATCGTTGATTTTTCACGAAAATCATTAAACATCAAAAAAAAAAAATTAAGCATACCAATCGAAAGTATACGTCCATCTATGCATTCTGTGCAAATTTTTCCGAAAACAAAGCTCGTTTAAGGGATGAAATCGACCATGAAAGTGGCAGAAGAAATCATAAAACCATCTAAACTTGAATCCCATGTAACATCGTTAAATAAGGGATGATTTTCAAACCAAGCAGAGTTTAGGATTCGAATAATGCATTGAACGATAATATAACAATCTTTTTCGAATTCGAAACAAAAAAACTTTTCCATAAAAGAAACCGTGGGTTAACCATTGTTATTTTTCACTAAAATCGTCAAATTTTAAGGGTCGTTTTTTATGATGTCAATCGAAAGTACAAGTCCATCCGTACATGCTGTGCAAATTTTAGTGTCTGTATTGTATGTATGTATGTCTGTTTAAGGCTGTCTGTATTAAAATAAATGGTTATATTGTTTTATGTCTGGAAAGAAATCCTAACGAACCCGTCGAAATAAATAAAATATCCCTAAAAACCATATATATGTTAGGATCGTAGTAGTTTTGCAACAAAACAAAAGCAATATGAAATGCAACTATAGCACTTAAAATCGAGTTTATTAAGTAACTGCATTTACAAAAGTATAAACAAAATAGTTTTGATATATCGAAAATCTTTTGTGTAGTTTTATATATTAAATAATTACCACACACAGTAGAAGTGAACTTTATTATAATTGCAATATATGTTTTTAATGTGGACAAAAATTATATCGAGTATATTATTTTGTTAATTACATCAAGCTTTATGTTAGCTATAACATTGTTTTATTAATAAAAAGGCGTCAAATTCAAAATTAAACTTAACACTTTGCCTATTCGGATGTAACATAATTAACTTAATTATGATTTTTGTAAAAATGGTATTTTAAAAAAAATTATAATTTCAAGAAAGGTGACAACAATTAGAATGGCATTATTTGGACCTGCCTAACGATGGTATAGACAATATTGTTTTAAAATATAAGATTTTTATTTTTTCCTCCATATGACTTCTTTTGGAGCTCAAAGTTGAGCTTTATTCAAAAAAAAATTTTCAAAGAAAATATCATTTAAGGACAATACTGATTTTTTTATGGAATCAGGAAGGTTAGCATTTTATCCACAAAAAATATCAGTTCTTAATCTGCACTTGGTTTTCCACAGGACCCAATTGAAAGTCGTAAAAATGACTAAAAATTCGACAAAATTCATATGGTCGCCATTTTATTTCTAATAGTTCTAGCCAAATTTTTGTTTGTAATATAGAATTTAAATTTTCTACCCTTTAAAATAAAGCAACAATCACTTCAATATCTATTTTGAGTGGAAAACTAGAGCCCAATACGTAAACACATAAAATTGAACAACTGTTGATTTCAAATGGCCTACTAATCAAAAAGTATGCACTACAAAAAAAATAAATGACGGTCTTAGTAGTTCTAGTACCCCCCAAAGATTATTGTTTATTTGATAATTTCATTTAGATTGGCTCTATAGTAAGATATATCTGTTTGGAAAGCATTTTTTTTTTCTGGAAAATTTTGGAAAATAAAATACCCAATTTCAAGTTTATTTAAAGATTATTTGTTTGGGATTTTTTTTTTTGAAATATTATAGCCTCCCATTAAGAAACCAATGAATATTTTTAACTCCAAAAAAAAAAAATAATCAAAAAATAAATGACAGTCTTAGTAGTTCTAGTACCCCCAAAGTTTATTTTTTATTTGATAATTTCATTTAGATTGGCTCTATAGTCAGATATATCTGTTTGGAAAGCTTTTTTTTTTTTTAGGAAATTTTGGAGAATAAAATACCCAATTTTAAGTTTATTTAAAAATTATTTGTTTGGTTTTTTTTTTTAAATATTATAGCCTCCTATTAACAAACCAATGTAAATTTTTAACTCCAAAAAAAAAATTAATCTAAATTAATTTCTGACGCATTTCAATCGAATTGATTTTAATAAACAATTTCAATATAGTTCATATGCTATCCACTACAATTAGTTCAATGAACTTTATTTCATAACAATTATAACAAATAAAATAATTAACTTTTTTTAAATTTTTCAACCTCATTTGCTACGCAAAACTTGAAAAAATTTGTATTTTCTTTTGAATCAAACTAAACCATTCCAAAAAAAAAAAAATGGAACCAAAATTTCATTGTCACGGTAAATTTAAAGTTCAAAATTAATTACAATTTTTAAAAAAAAAAATGAATTAAACATTAGCTAATGACTTCGGTAAAACGAAACAAAAGGAAATTATAAATTCATGACGAAATTCAATCATTTTTTTTTCCAATATTCATTATCAATGTCATAAATAAACAGCTGATTTTTTATTTACTGACTTAAGAAAATGATGAATTTTCGCAGAAAATTGTGAAATTAAAATTGATATAAAGTCATATTACAAGAAAACCGGTTTTGCAAATCAAATATCTACTAATTGTTTGGCAAGAATTAAATGTTTACGTGAATTGTTGCACATAAATGGCCTACGTGATTTTCTTTACGTTACGATTGGTATACTATAATACTTGCAATCGAAAGTCATTAAAATTTTAAATCGAAATGAAGATATTCTTTTACTTTGATGATTAATAAGATAAATATAGTTGGAATCTATTTTTTTGAAGCTTTTTTTTTAAACTTTTATGACGCTAAAACTCATCAGACCTGCCAATACCATAAATAAAAAACAAAGAATCCCTAATTTAGTATGATGAGTCTATATTAAGTACTTATCAGTGACCATAAATAATTTTTTTTAAATCTGATTTTATAATTTTCTTTTAGCTGGAAACTCATGAAATTTATGGTCAAATAAAATGCATGGATTCACTTGGCAAAATCATCGAAAAATCTATATGTATATTCAACTATGAACATATATTATGTTACATATACTTGGAGTACTTCATACAAAATTAGTACGTACCACGCAAAAATAATTTAGTTTGGTTTTGCGAAAACAAACAAATTAATTAGGCACTCAAAATAAAAATAGGTACCGCAAAGCAAAAATCATACAAGTGGTGCCAAAAAAGAGTTTACGGAAAATTCACTATATTGTCGTATTAAATATAATGCGAGCTTATTCGCTTCCCGTCTTTATTGTGCTTTACTGTTTTTTTGCAGCTATGTTCATACTGTTTGTATCATTTGTGGTACTGAAATATTATTTCTTTTAACTAAATGATATTTTCTCTTGAAAGTTTTTAGTTATTTAAGCTTTAGTTAAAAACCATTAATTTTTTAATATTTTTAAGATTTTATTTCCTTGGGCACGTTAAATATATTTGTCGGTATGAAAATAAATTGATTTAGTACATCATGAAGTTAGTTCCAACTAAAATCTAAGAACTCTATGGAAAAACATGGCCATCCATTTTTCACGTGCTCGATTTTCATATTTAAATTTGGAAGATTAAATTTATGCTAATGAAATTATACTTCTTAAGCGGCGTTATAAAAAACTAATCACATTTGATATTAAAAGCAAAAATTGTATTTATAATATATAATTATATATAAACTATATACAGTTTTGAGGTTTATTGAGGTTATATATATCTCATTATTTCATAACCTTTCTTTAAAGAAAGAAAGAGACAGACCTACTTGTCTATCTTTGTCGACGTATATGCATACATATTACATGCGTTTGCCTATTATAATGAGAATTAAAATGCATTTATAAGAATTAAATTTTTTTAAAATCATTCAATGCAATATTTAAAATAAAATAAGGAAAGTCGACTAATACTTTAAATAACATTATATTTTTCTATATTAGAAATAAAAAATAAGTTTCAATACATAGATATTAGACTAGGCCAGAAAAATCAAAAATTTTTTTTTTTTTGAAAAGGATATCGAAAATATTGTTCAAGGTGAAAAAAAAAGAAATATCGGGAAGGTTTGAGCCCTTAATATTAATATTAAGAAGTCTATCATCTGTAATTTCGATTTTTTATTTGTGCTTTCATTTTTGCGTCAATGCTGCCAAACTATCAAAATGAAAAAAAATTTCTGCACATATATTTATAGAAAATTAAATTCCCTATAAAAAAGGTTCCTTTGAAAATTTTTGCCAGACACGCCGTTTCCGAATAATCAAGCTTCAGACATTGATATAATTTTTAGATTTATCTTCTTTATTTTGGAATTTTGTAACTAACGAACAAATAAATATATAGAAGGAAACAATATAGATTCTTAAAGGGAATTTGATGCTCTACAAAAAAGGTCTCTTAACGTTTTAACATAAAATCACTTTTTCAAATTATTCACAATTAAAGTAGAAGGAAAAATTAAATTATTGTTTTTTTCGTTGTTGAACCAATTTTGAATGAGTGATTTTATGTAAAAAAGTTAGGAGATCTTTTTTGTAGAGCACTAAATTCCCGTCAAGAATCTATATTGTTCATTTTTATATATTAATTTGTTTGTTAGTTATAAAATCCGAAATAAAGAACATACATCTAAAAATTATATCAATGTTTAAAGCTTGATTATTCGGAAATGGCGAATCTGGCAAAAATTTTCAAAAACCGTTTTTTTTAGTGAATTTAGTTTTATACAAATATATGAGCAGATGATTTCTTTTACCCTGATAGTTTGACAGCATTGACTCAAAAATAAAAGCACAAGTCAAAAATCGAAATTAAAGAAAGACCTCTTAATATTAATATTAAGGGCTCAAACCTTCCCGATATTTTTTTTTGTCACCTTGACCAATATTTTCGATATCCTTTTCAAAAAAAAAGTTGTCGGTTTTTTTGGCCGTCTCCTTTATATATAGGATATATAGAATATATACAAAATGTATATATAGGACTTAGAACCTGTGAAAACTATCAAAAACTTTTACAGTGATAAGTTTTAGGAAAAAAAGTATTCTACCAAAAATGTCCTGTAAAATTTTCTCATAAAATTGATGGTTGCGTCAAAAAATTTAAAAAATATTAAAATTTCTCTTTAGTTCAACTTTGACCTCGAATAACTTTTGAAGGAATAAATATATCAAAAACTTGTACAAGACCTTTTTTGTAGATCGTTCAATTTTCTACAAGAATATACTTTGGTCATTCCGAATTATTGTCAACAACGTGAGCTATAAAACTCCAAAGTGCAAGAGAATATTGTTTCCATGTTATTTAAATGGAAAATTGAAATTTGCAATGCGGCCCCTCTTAATATTAATATTAAAAGCTTAAATTTTCACAGAATTTTTTTTTGTCATTCCCAACAATATTTTCGATTTTATGATATTAATATTTTATGAGTTGTTTTTTCTTCATTATATCGAAAATATTGTTGGGAATGATATATATATATACGTATATAATAATATTATATTTATTAATGTTGCCTAGAAACGAATGGACTAACAATTGTTTAAATATACCCAAATTTAAATTTTCTATCAATTGTGGTTTCCAAGGAAACTACCAATAACTTTCCCAGATTACCCATTTGTCACCATCTAGTATCGATTGATAGAAAGTATTAAATATGTTATTTATTGTTGTTAGTTTAAATAGTTTATAAAACGTTCTTAAATCAAGAAACTCGGTCAAGAGGAAAAGGGGGATCAGTTTGAATGCTACACTGAACTATATAATAGAGAAATGAGGTGAAAATCAAGCTATATAATTTTCTTTACAAGAAGATTTCTTTAAAGAAACGATTTAATGGCTTTAAGTAATGAAGATCACCGGCCATTTGAGTAAGAATGCTTGTATTATAATAAATAAATTTAACAATAATAAGTATTTTAATATTCTTATAATAGAAAACACAAATTTCTATCTGGACTTGACAATAAAAAGCTACGTTCCATCTAAGGATTAAGTTGGGGAATCATATAAAAAGCTCCCAGAAGGGTTGAAATAGGACTACGTGATTAATGAACGTCCCCTTATCAATTAAAAAGTTGATAAAATTTTCCAAATGAAAATTTTCAAAGAATATATTATAACTGAACTTATTTGAAATTGTACAAAAGATGCTATCTTTATTACAGATTTTACTTAAATATTATTTATAACAACAAGAAATGAACCGTTTATTTTGAAAATGAGTTAAGTCCATTTCAAGAACAGTTCCTATAGTGTTATCATTTTTAACCATAGGAATATAAAATACTAAAGAGGAGGGAATAATTGGCCTTTTTGTTAACAACTAAAATGAAATCAGTAATTTCTGAAAATTTAGCAGTTAAATAATTAACATACTTTGTTCTACTTACAAGAAGAAATGGATCCTTGAAATGGACTTACGCCACTTTCAAAATAAACGAGTCAAATAATGAAAACCTTTAATTTATTTATACAAAAAAAAAATGTCCCACATTAAATGCATTAAACGTTCCAAATGGTGACAATATGTGTTTTCGTATCCCAAATTCAAGTCAAACGGGGTCACATCATGACCTCATTATCAAAAATTCGAGACGATACCAACCCAAAAATTCCCATTATTTCCAACAAAATTCAGTTGAAAAAATATTCCAACGTACATTATGCAATGCAATTGAAAATATTTCTTCACATACCATTGCATTGGACTTTTCAAAATATTTCTTTCTTCACAAAAATTTGATATCTTTGCAAAGTTAACATTTCTTCCAAGATCGTTACGTATATGAAAATCTATTTTTACAATGGTAGAACTTTCATAAGGCAAATACGTTCTACAATCGGCGCCTGGTGCTTATATAAGCCAAGTTCAATAACTTCTAAATATTTTTTTTTAAATTTCTTCAAATTCCCATTTTATCACTCATATATTATTTGAACGAAATTTGGCTAGAGATACGAAATGTAATTGTAAGTCCAAAGACTTTCATCATGTCTTTTATGATTATATAAGTAAGGATATAGCTCATATCGATAATCCAATGAAAAACCTTAATGGAAAGCAATTTGGGGTGATTTTTTTTTCCTTTTTTTGACTTTTTTTGGTCCCATCGTGAAATATTGTTGGAAATACTAAAAAAAAAAAATTCCCTGAAAGTTTGAGCCCTTAATATTAATTTTAAGTCCTCGACCAAGACGTGTAAAGATTTCCCATTGAAAATACACGGAAACTCTGATTTTTTATTTTTAAATTTCTATATCTCAGCGGCATTTCATGGGATCGCTTTTACCGAAGATGGTTTTTTCTCAGAATTAAACGCTCTACAAAAGTGCCCATTGCGACAAAGTCGTAACTCACACCGGTGAGGTAGTACGGGCCACTGAACCTAATTTTTCCATAAAATTCAAGGCTTAATATCTCGTTTAATATTGATCTTCGCGATTTGGTCTACAGGACCTTTTTTGTAGGAAATCAAATTCTCTACAAGTTTTTCATTTATAATTTTTCCGTAGCTCTTGTTATTTACGAGATAAATGCAAAAAAACGCGAATTTTATGGAAAAATCAGGTTCAGTGGCTCGTACTACCTCACCGGTGTGAGTTACGACTTTGTCGCAATGGGCACTTTTGTAGAGCGTTTAATTCTGAGAAAAAACCATCTTCGGTAAAAGCGATCCCATGAAATGCCGCTGAGATATAGAAATTTTAAAATAAAAAATCAGAGTTTCCGTGTATTTTCAATGGGAAATCTTTACACGTCTTGGTCGAGGACTTAAAATTAATATTAAGAGTTCAAACTTTCAGAGAATTTTTTTTTTGGTATTTCCAACAAAATTTCACGGTGGGACCAAAAAAAAAAAAAAGTCAAAAAAAAAGAATCACCCTAGAAAGAATATATGAATCTTATATTCCAAGATCCCAGGGATTCCAGACCTTTCTTATTTTCTAACGAACCAAATTTATGGGATTAAGTAGAGTAAGTATGAACTTTAAGTTTTGGATACCTGCTACCTTCGATCGACGGCCAATTAACTAGGTACCCGGTGCTAAAGGTAAGTAAAATACTATCCAATTTTTTTTTACCTAGTTCTAAAAGATTTTAAGCCCCTACAAAAGTTCAAAAACCCTTACAAAGTTCATACTTACTCTACTTAATCCCATACATTTGGATGGTTAAAAATAAGCAAAAGTAGATGCCCTGGGATCATGGACTATTATATAAATTGCATCGAACGAAACTTAACAAGAAAAGTTTAATAATACTATAAATTTTATTAATATGCGACTAATAATTTATAAATTCGATTTTAGTTTTTTTAAAATGGTTTTTTTTTTCAAGTTATCAAAATACATTAATGTTGTACTAATTAGCAAGTTAGACCAAAAAAAAAATAGATATATATGGCCAATTTTTTCTTTTTTAACCAAAAAAAAACATCTAATTATTTGAAAAATTTAGCTATTGAAATATGGGAAATGAATTATGAATCATTTATATACTTTAAAATCTTCAATAGTGATTTTTAATCAATAGTTTTCCCGTCAAAACCTAAAAGTGGTCCCCCACTCGTATTTTTTTTCAGACTCAATTCTAACTTTAGACATTTCAACAAAACAATTTCATAATTCTCTAAACCAAAATCTTTACAAATATTTTATTTACGTTTTTTTGCAATTACAAACTAAACAAATTTTTATTAGACATTTATATCCCACTAGAAAGCGTCTACATAAAATTTATGATGTTTACTACAATTGCAATTCATTTCACCACCAAAAACCAAATCAAAAATAAAACTCTCAATTTTCAAGAATGAAAATTTTGTATAAATAAAATCACTACATCCACCACTTACACTTTCGTAGCGATTTTCTTCAACGAAATTCTCGACTCGACAAACTTCACCAACTAGAGCACAAGGTTCCCAACAAATGGCAACATAAATCTATCATTTTAATAAATAGTCCACAATTTATAAATGAACCCATTTTTAGATTTTAGCAAAAACTTGTTTCACTTCTACTACTTATAATCATTTTGGTTCCAAGAAATAACTCTTAGAAATTTGTACCTTCCAATTTAATTATATGGAGGCAGACTTGAATGATGAAAATTTTGTAATTATTTCTCGACTTTCCAAACAAGTCACACCAAATAAATCACTTTTAATCTTAGCAAACCCGAAATGATTAGATTAAAAACTTTTATACAAATCAATGCATAATATTATTGATTTTTTTTTTGGATTCCACAAAAATTCAATCACAAACAAGAAAATTCATACCTGTACCTATACAATTGATTTTACTATGAGATAATCACTTGAATACAAATCATTTACCTAATAATTACAATGTGTAATTTGAACTTTGAAATCAAATAAAAACAGCGAAAAAATTATAAACTATTAAAAATATTCTTAACTATAGTAGTACGAAGTCAAGAAGTTAATAGAGTTATAACATATATTAAACCTATATTATCTATTTGAAAAAAACCTAAACCAATAATGCATTAACTATTTTTTTACGTAGTTAATTATCTGTAAAGAATTTGCATTTGTATATCTAATAATAAATCCCCTTTTGGGGTTAACACCTTTGTAATTATACTGATTTGCATCAGCCAATTAATTCATAAAAATACAATAAATTTAAATGACAATAAAAATAATTTTGTAGTTTTCCAATCATAGACAAATTTGTTGATATACTAGAAGTTGTAACATTTAAATATAAAGAAAATTCTTTTTAAGATTTTTCAATGCAGGAAGCAGTTTAGTGTTTCATTTTGGTTTTTCTTGGCACTATAGCAATTTGAGAATTCCTCTTGGTAAATCATCAGGTTTATGGAATTCTTTAGGTCTTCTTACTCAAAAGTTACAGGATTTCTTTTCGGTACTATAGCAATTTTAATTCTTCTTAGTAAATCATCAATAATTCTTTATGGAAACGGATTTTTTAGGTCTTCTAAGTTAACAGTTATCTACAACATTTCTTTTCAGCTATTTTAGGGATTGTACCAATCCCTAATTTTAATTTCAACGTTCCTGAAATATCCCGTAATTTTAGTGTCAATGTATCAAAGTGCATTATTTTACCTTAAATTAAAATCATTACCAAATGTGGGACAAAAGACCCACATAATTCCTTCAAATGTCATTCAGGAATCACAACGATCTGTCAAAAATTAATTTTTAATTATTTATAATCTTGCCAGTGGTTTCAGGTAAATCAAGCTAATTCAGATTTATGAATTTGATTGGGATTTGGGATCAAATCAAATTCAGATAAAAACTCTGGAATTTACAGGAATATCGATGCATCAACGAAAACATTTCCATTATGAATACTATCGACATGTCATCTTCACCATTTCAAACGAAGTATATTACTTTAAACCGATTTCCAAATTCTTAATTAAACTACATAAACTCTATATATACAGTTTATATTCCAAAAAAATCTCAAAAACTATTTCTTCAGAATACTTTTGATCCTTTTGATCCCAAAAAGTTAAAAATACTTTACATTAAGTAAATGTTTTCAACTGACATTTATCATATCTCCAAACCTTTTGAGCATCTATTTTATCAGCATGGCAATTTAAATTCTATTTTTCTGGCAAGTATCAACAAATTCAATTCTAGAACTTAATGGAATTAGTTCACTACAGTGAAAAACCAATGAATTTGAAGTTCCAGTTTCAATTAATAATGATCATTGACCATCCTGAACCAAACGTAGTTGTTATGCAAGTGCGCATGATCACACATTTCAAAAACAAACGAAATCAATTGGAATACTTCCAGAAACGAACTTATTAGTTATTACTAATGTTACTAATCTTTCCTGATAGATTATTTGTAAGTTAATATTTTTATACTACAAATTTTCCTATACCTTCCAATACTTCTAAAACCTGGATTTAACCGCAAATAAATCATAAACATTATGACTCTAATGTATTCCAATTAATTGAAGCACGTGGTACACGAATACTTGTGGAAGAAACTAGGTCCCTTGTTGGTAAGTGAACATCAAGGTTTATAAATTACTCAGGTGGCCCCATTAGAAAAAAAATGACGTCATACGAAGGATTTTGAAATTTTAATCAGTCTGAAGATATGTATGAATTTCTTCTGACTACGTCAGGTGGCGCATGAGGCCACCTGTGTATTTTATAAACTTTGAGTGAACATGGCCTATTTTTAAATTGAATAAAATCTATTTAACATTTTTCTAGGAAAAATTAACCATAGTTAATATAGAAGTATACCCAGTATCAACAACAGATAAACATACTGTATTCCATGAATTCATAGCCGTGTGGGATTCATTTTGATGAAAGATAGCCATTGTAAGTGGCTTTAATTGAAGTTTCTTTGGGTCTTCTTTTTACAATAATCTTTCAAATATTTTTAGGGTGGTTCTAACTTCAGGAAAAGCCTAAGAGGAATTCCTCAGTAATTAATATACTAAAGGAAATTTGACATCCCAAACTATAGCCACATGGTTGAGACTTTGACCCCTTTGTTTGATATATTTTCCAGTCTACCATTAAGGTTCGTCTTTATCAAAGGAAAACCACAAATTTTGAAATGAACAAAATTTGAAGCACTCTTTTGTAAGTATAACTCGATTATAGCTTTTGAGATTTTAGTAACATTGCAATTTGTTATTTTTAGATTATCAAATCAATCAATATGTATTCAATCAAGAATCAACAAAAATTCCATAAATAAGCTAAAAAAAATCAATGGAAACTCGAAAATCAAATACGATTAAAACTATAACTCTGGTTTTCATATTCAAATATTGATACATATATTTCTTCATTCATTTATTTATGAGAGTATTATTTCTTTATAATCACACATTCCATTCGTCAAAGTCAAAAAAGGGACACAAAAAATCAAAGGAAGTTAAAGATAGTTTTTTTTCTTTAACCAAATACAAAATTGACTTACGAGTGGGTTGGAAAAAAAATGGAATTTAAAACGGGCCCACGAGTATCGAATCTCAAAAAAATCAAAAGAATTGCACCCATATAACCATATGTGGCGACGAAATAATGCAACAATATTAAAAATCTTGCTACAAAAAAAAAATATTAAAGAAAATTAAAATCGAAATTCAAGGCAAAACTATTTAGACCATACAGCAAAAGGTATAATACATGACTCGTTTATTTTGAAAGTGGCATAAGTCCATTTCAAGGACAAGGATATGGTGATTCTTCTTGTAACTAAAACAAAGTATGTTAATTATTTAACTGCAAAGTTTTCAGAAATTACTGCTTTAATTTTAGTTGTTAACAAAAACGCCAATTATTCCCTCTTCCTTCGTATCTTATGTTCCTATGGTTAAAAATGATAATACCATAGGGATTGTTCTTGAAATGGACTTAACTCACTTTCAAAATAAACGGTTCATATGTAAAAAGGAATAAAGTCTCACAAAACTATCGATTTTCATTTAAAAATATACTTTTCTAATGAGATAATAATGCGCCTAAGTTGGAAAAGAAATTTATTTTAATCTAAAACGTGGAAATTAAAATATAATTAACATTTGATCAACTTTATAATATCGGAAGTACACAATGGAGATTATCAATGTTGATCCATTAGAATTAAATTTCAGCTACTGGATTTAACTATTTAAATATCCTTATCACGTAATCTAAATTTCATTAATATGTCTTTAAATAAGCATTAAGTGTTAATTACATGTTTTTATTTCTCTCGGGACCATTACATTTGTATATAAAAACCATATTGTTTCTTTTTAAATATTTCTGGACCTATTTTAATTATACTTTTGCTATAATTCTCCAATATATTAAATGGTTCACGTTGTAGGTTTAAATTGACAATCGATTCAATAAGAGGATTAAAATTTCCAGAATTTTCTTTATATATGAAAAATTGGATTCAGGTTGTAGAAGAAAAACCGAAGGTATTTCAAAAAAAAAAACGTTGAAAAATAATTTGAATAAGGGAACTGCTTAAAAAAAGGAATTAACTATCCTTTTTGGAAAGTAAAAATATAATGTATAGTAGACTGATTCAAAAAAAATAAAGATTTTTTTTCTAAATTATATCGAAAATATTGTTGGAAATGACAAAAAAAATTCCTGTAAAAGTTTAAGCTCTTATTATTAAGAGGTGCCGCATCAAAAATTTCGATTTTCCATTTAAATAACATGGGAACAATATTCTCTTGCACTTCAGAATTTTATAGCTCACGTTGGTGACAATATTTCGGAATGACCAAGATGTATTTTTGTAGAAAATTGAACGATCTACAAAAAGGTCTTGTGCAAGTTTTTGATATATTTATTCCTTCAAAAGTTATTCGAGATCAAAGTTAAACTAAAGAGAAATTTTAATATTTTTTCAATTTTTTGACGCAACCATCAATTTTATGAGAAAATTTTATTGGACATTTTTTTTAGAGGATTTTTTTTCCTATAACTTATCTCCATAAAAGTTTTTGATATTTTTCACAGGTCCTAAGTTATTTAATTAAAATAAAAATAATAATTTTTATGTTAAAAATATAATAATTCAGGTAATTTTCAGTTTAATGCAAGTAACTTAGAATCTGTGAAAAATATCAAAAACTTTTATAGAGATAAGTTATAAAAAAAGGCTCTACAAAAAATGTCCTATAAAATTTTCTCATAAAATTGACGGTTGCGTCAAAAAATTGAAAAAATATTAACATTTCTCTTTAGTTCAACTTTGACCTCAAATAACTTTTCAAGGAATAAATATATCAAACACTTGTTGGAGACCTTTTTTGTAGATCGTTCAATTTTCTACAAAAATATACCTTACTCATTCCGAAATATTGTCACCAACGTGAGCTATAAAATTCCAAAGTGCAAGAGAATATTGTTCCCATGTTATTTAAATGGAAAATCGAAATTTGCGATGCGGCACCTCTAAATATTAATATTAAGAGCTTAAACTTTGACAGGATTTTTGTTTGTCATTTTCAACAATATTTTCGATATAATTAAGGAAAAAAATTCAACATTTTTTTTGAAGCAGTCTAAGTGTATACAATTTATAAAAAATATTGCGGTCCTATTTATGTAGTATAATTAAATACAATAATATATCAAAATCATACAACATAAAAATATTTGTGACGTATTGCCCAGATACGTATTTCGATTGCCAAGCAATCTTCCTCAGTGGTCATCAAGTAGTTTGAATATGAAGATAATGTATCAATCGACTTTCCTTATATTATTTCAATAATAATAGTTTATTTTAATAATAATAATAATAAGCAAAATCATTTTCTCAATTTAAAGTTAGTGTGATTATTCTTTCATAACGTCACTAAAGAAGTATAACATCAAAAATTAGTATGGACAAGATCAAGTTTATCCTAAGAAAGCAATAATTAAATAAATTTAATTTAGACAACAACATTTTCGGAAAAATCCTTAAATGCACCCAACACCCCCGTGCCATATCAACCCTATTTCCATCCGAAGAAATTTCAGTCTTAAACAAATTATTATTTCAAAAAATAATACTTCAATATAAATTTTTTTTATTTACTTTAGATTTGGAAATTTCTTCAAGTGAATACCAAATCAATTGCATAAAATATTCCACAACAATGACAAATTATACTTTCAAATAACAATGCCATTAAACCTTTTGGAGCCAACAAAATCTATTAATAGAAAAAATTCAAATTATTTTAATCATGACATACCAAATATGATTAACTTTTAAGTAGTAAAAGAGGATTTAATTTGAAAAAATAAAAAAAAATTGAGATAAATGACTTTTATATTCGAAAGTTCAAATATCCAAAGGTTTACACTTGTTATTAGATTTTCAACCTTTCATTGACCTCTGTACAATTTTTGAGGATTAAAAAATTCAAATAATCTCAAGTATTTCTCGGTTTTAATAGTTAAAAAAAATTGATTGAATTTATTGTTAAGGGATTCAATTTAAATGCAAATTTGATTAAGAAAATGTTTTTGGAATTAGAAGGATTCAGAAAAAGAAAAACATCACCTACCCCTTTGTGGCATATTGTACTAGTTGCTATTTAATTGGAATTGCACCAACTGCACACGTGTCCGTCTTATTAATTATTTATTTTTAATTAATTATTTTTTCCGATATTTTTTTTTCAATCGAAAAAAAAAACAATTAAAAGACTATCCGACTATCCGCACTCGACTTCAAAAAGTCACAGAATGTCAGTGGAAGAACATCATAGGCCACTTTTACGTGACCATTAAATCCAAAACTGACCTACGACTACATCCAAAACACAAACATTTTATGCCTATCGTACCAAAATTCATACAGATGATCATAATGTTTCCATACTAAAAATTTAAAGTTCTCATATTAAATTTTTTTTATTACAATTCTAGAAAATTTAATATAAAAATTAGCTTCTCCGACTTAGCATGATTTAAGACGAAAATTACGATCTTATATAAATATTATTTTTTTTAATTTTATTTAATTTCAATCATCCACTCTATGAATTTTCCGTTGTCTTGGACAGGGGCCAGATTTTTTATATTTTTTTTCTTGTATACAGAGGTAAATCTAGTTTTAAAAGAAATGTTTTCAAAAAATCTATTTTTGCTCGACTTATATTTGGTAGACATCGTCTACCTAATCCCAGCTTACATAATCAATCCATAAAAAAATTTAAAGTCAAACAAAATAAAAAAAATCTTCCTTTGAAGATCAATAAGCACTTATAGATCTATATGATGAAATATCAATAATAGAAAAGTTAAGTAATTACAAGATGACGTACAAGTTTGATGGATAAGATTTTATGGATTGTATTTTAACTATATTCATTCCAAAGTGTTATCCTTTTTCTTCAAGAACCATAATCTACCATATCACTGAAGTATTAACAACATACTATCTTTGTGCTTCAAATGAAGTCCTTTTTCCCAAAACTTCTCCAGAATTTTTTTTTTTTTTGAAATTTAAAAAAAATGGCTGAAGATTGCTGTATGAAGCATAAGAGAAACATCCTCCATTGGTTGTGGCCTTTTACAAGTGGTACCTAAACTTGATACCGGAACAAAGAACGCGAAGATAAACCAATAAAGTTTGAAGAAGCTAAGTTGGAGAAGTTATTGAATCAATATTCTTGCCAAAATTGATGATAAAATTCAGATCTCAGCTTTTATTAGATAAAGAAGACAAATCAGGTTGTATCGTAACTTTATCAGACTTCTATATTAGGGTGTTTTTTTTTCTGGGACTATTTTTTTTTTTTGCTTCCATGCCGAAATTTTGTTGGAAATACTTCAAAAAAAATTCCCTGAAAGTTTGAGCTCTTAATAATAATATTAAGTACTCGCTCACAGCGTGTGAATATTTTCCATTTAAAATTCACGTAAACTTTGTTTTTTTTTTTTAAATATTCATAGCTCAGCGACATTTTATGGTATCGCCTCGCTCAAAGTCGGAATTTTTTTACAATTGTATGCTCTACAAAAGTGCCTATTTTTAATAAGGAATAAATAATCAATATTTTCTTAAATTTTACTCAATAATCCGTACAAATTTTATAGTAAGAGAAATTCAAGGCTCAATATCACGAGAAATATGGATCTTAGCAATTTGGTTTTCTGGAACTTTTTTGTAGGAAATTCAATTTCTTATTTTGACATTTACATTTTTTCTGTAGAACTTCTAATTCATGAGTTACTGAGAGAAAAACGAGAAATCTATGAAAAATCTAGGTTTAGTGACCCGTATTACCTTGCCCGTGTAAATTACGATTTTGCCGCAATAGGCACTTTTGTAGAGCATACAATTGTAAAAAAAACGCGACTTTGAGCGAGGCGATACTATAAAATGCCGCTGAACTATAAAAATTTCCAAAAAAAATCAAAGTTTACGTGAATTTTAAATGGAAAATATTCACACGCAGTGAACGAGTACTTAATATTAATATTAAGAGCTCAAACTTTCAGGGAGTTTTTTTTGAAGTATTTCCAACAAAATTTCGGCATGGGAGCAAAAAAAAAATAGTCCCGGAAAAAAAAAACCACCCTATTCTATATGTATGAGTGACACATTTTGTAATTATTTTAATTTTTTATAGAAACCTGATGAAGTTACGATACGTTACGAAACGTAGCTAATTTGAATAGTAAGTTTCGATGGATTATATTTGATGAATAAGATTTTATGGATTGTCTTTTAACTATATTCATGCCAAAATATTATTCTTTCCCTTCAAGAACCAGAATTTACCATTTCACTGAAGTATTAAAAACATATTTTCTTTGTACTTCAAATTAAATCAACTTTCAGGTCCCCAAAACGCAATTTGCGCTTGGCGCAAATTTGTTGTTGTAATTTAAAGAAAATTGCTGAAGATCGCTGTATGAAGCATATGAAAAACATCTTCCATTGGTTGTGGCCTTTTACAAGTGGTACCTAAACTTGATACCGGAACAAAGAACGCGAAAATAATCCAATAAAGTTTAAAGAAGCTAAGTTGGAGGAGTTATTGGATCAATATTCTTGCCAAAATTGATGATAAAATTCAGATCTCAGCTTTTATTAGATAAAGAAGACAATTCAGGTTGTATCGTAACTTAATCAGGCTTCTATATGTATGTTTGACACATTTTATAATTATTTTAATTTTTTTTGAAGCCTGATGAAGTTACGATACGTTACGAAACGTAGCTAATTTGAATATTAAGAAACATTACTTAAAAAAAAACGATCTTAAACAACCTAAATTGTCTTCATTCTTGCCCAAACTTAAGAAGAGTTGGCGGAAATACAAGAAGTGAATCAACAAGTGGTTTCAAACCATTTAAAGTCCATGAATGTGGTACATTCATACGTACGTACGTAAATAGGGAAACTGGGTTCCATATGAACTTAGGTGAAGAAACGTCGTTTTCAACGAACAACTGCTGACTGATTTATTTAATATTTTTACTATTCAATTAGCTACGTTTCGTTACGTATCGTAACTTCATCAGGCTTCTTGATTCAGAAAAAATATAATATTTTCAATTTAAATTCAATAAAAAAAAATTTCATTTTGATGAAGCTACGATACGTAACGAAACGTAGCTAATTGAATAGTAAAAATATTAAATAAAAAAACCGATCTTAAACAACCTGAATTGTCTTCTTATTTAAAAAAAAATAAAGCTGAGATCTGAATTTTATCATCTATTTGTGATTATTATTCACAAATTTTTAATCATCACAAACTTCGGTATTATGTTAATATTAAGCAATTATTTAATTAACTATTATTTTTATTATATGGCATTTAAGTTTGGGTCAATTTCGAAGATTAAGCATGGCTCAATTGTGTTAATGAAACGTGGACCAATCGTGGCAACCACGCTTGGTCCCAAGATTGGGCCTATCCTGAGCCCATTATGCTTTCCTTTCTGGAATAATGTATTGAGATAAAATTAAAAAGAAATAGATGATAAAATTCAGATCTCAGCTTTTATTAAATAAGAAGACAATTCTGGTTGTTTAAGATCGTTTTTTTTTTAATTAATATTTTTTAAAATTCAAATTAGCTACGTTTCGTTACGTATCATAACTTCATCAGGCTTCTTGAAACACAAAAAACATAATATTTTCAATTTAAATTCAATGAAGTTACTATACGTAACGAAACGTAGGTAATTTCAATATTAAGAAATATTAAATAAAAAAAAAACGATTTTAAACAACCTGAATTGTCTTCATATTTATTAGAAAGAAAAACATAAAACAGATATCATGATTTTGTTGCCCTGGTTTGTCCCCCCCTCTTTAGATGTAAGGCTTAATGTAAGTAAAAAAGATAGATAAATAGGATAGGGCTAAATCTAAAAAAACTTCAATTGAAATTCCAGAGGAAAAACTGCTATCCCTTCTATTCCTTTGTAGCCCAAAATTTTCAGGGTGGACTTCAAATCTCCACAATTGCTCGAATATCAAGTGTTTCAATTTGATTACTTCTTTAATATACAACAAACCATAAATATTAAACAACGCAAAAATGTGACCTCTGAAATTGGAACTCTAATTTTGCATCAATTTTTATATTAAAAAAATAAAAAAATTTGAATTTTTATGACAAATAAAATCAATGTTTTAAGCAGTTAACCCTTCCATATGTTACACTATTCAAAAACAATCTAAAGCTTTTGGCATTAACGTTTAAGCTTTAACCACTTTCTGGGCAAAATTAAATTATATTTTTAACAAATTCCATAAAAATTTATTTTTAAAAAAAAATACCTAATTTGGATCGAGACTCCAACCACTTCCACATTGTCGAATATATAATGGATTTCCTATTTTTTAACCAATTAATATTCCAACATTAAAATCAATTATGAAAATTTTAATGAACCATTTAGCCACATTGGGCCACCTGAAGTGCCCATTTTTAGACAATTTCACACATCAAAACAGACAAATAAAACGAATATAATTTAATCTATAAACTTTATAGTATAATAAAAATGTGAAACTTTGCTGTAAATAATAAAAATAAAATGATATCTTACTTTAAAAATTCAGGGAAGGAATACAATAGCTGCAATGGTTGAACACAGTCCACAAACTAATTTTTATATTTACAAATTTAAAATACATTTGTGCTATTCGTTGGATAAAATTTAAACTCAAATATTTAATCCCACAAATTCATTCAACGATTTAATCAAAAATGTGTACGAAATTACAAGGATAGATTAAATTACTTATCTATATTTCATTTTACATAAAAAATAAACAAGAAAATTAGTTCGCAATGTAAATATAAAGTACTGTTTTATATATGAAATCAAACAAAGCACGTTTTTTTTACAAAATTCTGTAAATACTTTTTTTGTTCTTGCAGTGGATAAAACCAGGGCCGTCGCGGGTGGGCCTCAAAAGAATTTCATCGGTGGAATACCAAAAGTGGCAAATTGGCAATAGATTTTATGGGACTTTTATCAATGATATTTCAAGAAAAAGTGAAAATTTATCGATAATTGGAGTGCCCTACGATTAAATCTAGAAAATAAATTGACAAAAAACCAACCTTTTGGAATATAATTTTTTTTTTACTTCCGGAACTTATGTGGAAAGTTCAAAAAGACGAGGTACAGTAACACGAATGGAACTTTCAATTTGAACTTCACTAAAAGTATTGTTAATCATTTCACTTTAGGTATTCACCAAAACTATAACTAAATTGTCAAAAAAACAAATATTTGGAATTTTAAGTCATTAATGACAAATATTTTTTTTTTTTGGAATATGAAATCAAGGTGAAAATGTTGATTTTTTGATATTGAAAAAAAATATATATTTCATTGCATTTTGTATTATTTTAGTGAGTAGTACAGGAAAATGCAAAAAATCAATAGATTTTTGGAAATAAAAATATTACGAAAGTGTTTATTATGAATAAACGATTTTAAATTGGCCGCCAAGTGGATAAGGTAGATCGTGTAAGAAAACTAAAATTACCGACAAGAAACAATTTTTTTTAAATCATAAGGAAAATATCGAAAATATTTTCTTTCATCTATTAAAAAAATAATTAAGTAATTTTATTGGTTTTATTTTGAGTACAAATTCGAAAATCTTAGTATTATTGTTATTATTTTTTATTTTAAATCAAAATATAAGTAGGAAACATAGGAAACTACTTTCTTGGCAAAGCTTACAAGAAGTGACAAGAAGTTAGTACCGTTAATACCTAAAAAAACAGTGTTGCCAACAAAAATGATTGGTATGAATATAGGCTTATTTGAGTTTGGAATTAAATGTAAAACAAAAGGAGCGCGGCATTGTTTCAAAGCAATAATCGAATCAAAAACCACGTGGAAAAAAAATTGAAATTATTTCCATGTAAGTATAAACTTTGAAAGTTTAAAAGTAATTATTTTGTACATTAATTTATTTTTAGATTTTCCAGACAAATAAATGGATAAATTATAAAGTTTTAAGGACAATATCATGTGTTACAAGGAAGTTAATGAAGAAAAAAAGATTTTCCCTTAAAATAAACCAAAGGTGAAACATAATAAATACCTAATGGATTGGAAAATTAAATTTGATTTAGTATCAACAACTTTCTATTTAAAAATTTCGACTTATAAAATTTAAAAATATGAAATACCAAATGATAAAAAAATCAGCTATGGATGAAGAAAAAAGCATTCCCATTTAAAATACAAGAAAAATTTCAGTCTTAAGTTATACAAACAACCCTTAATTATTTAAAAATGTGGACAAGAATATCAATTTAAACTTCTTTCATTGTAGAGGATAACTACCCTTTAGACCAGCAGTTCCTAACCTTTTTCAGCCGCGGACCCCCAAGGAAATCAAGCATAATACCAAGGACCCCTGAGTGAAAAAAAAGATGCAATTTTCGGACAATATTATATTTTAGTATTCCTTCATTAAATTAAAAAACAAAATTTTTCAAACGGGACCGTGGACCCCCAAACATAGGCTCGCGGACACCCAGGGGTCCGCGAACCACAAGTTGGGTAACAATGCTTTAGGCCATCTTGTCTGATACATCTAGAATGTAAGTATAGTAAAGTACCGAAAAAATTCTGGTTTTAATTTTTTATGAAAAATTTATTCTTAGAGAACAGCTGCGCCACTGATTTCCATTAGCGAAGCTCTTAATGAGATAAATTATTAAAATGAAAAATTGTTGGAAAAGTGGAAAAATACTAGAAGAAGTTGTATAAGAAAATAATATGGAAAATGATATAAAAGATAAAGGTGCGGATATTTCAAGACAAGTGCCTTTTCGACTTAAACACAAATTAGTTATTAATGACAAACTAAAATTATGGTTTAGATCAAATATTCTGTAAAATAAACGAACCTTATAAAAGGAGGGAGCAAATAATTAATAATTTTAAGTAAGTAAATTAAATATTTTGTCTACTTAATACATGTGATCTAAAATTGAATTTAAACCCATTTATTGCTATATTTTGTTCTACCAGATAATTCTTTGCTAAACGAATAAAATCACTCCAAGGAAATTTAACCATAAGGCAAGTGGTGGAAGGAAAAAAGCGTAATATTTATTGAACTTGAAAAGATTTACAGAAGACAAAGAGGTATACTTTTTTTTTGGTAAACCAACCTACATTATAAGCAAAGCATGGCTGGAAAATTTGTATATGAAGAACAATCTAAGCAGAAATTATTATATTTAAAGCCGTACTATAGTAAAAATCAGCCTTACTATAGTAGAACCGTACTATATCAGAAAGCCGTACCGTAGACCATTACCAAACCTTAGTATATGCAGTGGCGAATTTAGATACCATTTCGCCCTATGCCGCTATTGTTACATAACAAAGATAGTTATGAAAATAAAAGATCTAATTTTCAAATATTTAAATTAGTAATTAATTTTAACAAAATTTCTTGTGAATTTAAATATATTTTTTACTTGGGCTCTATTAACTCACTTTGTTAGTTTGTAAAGTATGAAATTTTTAATCTAACTTTTCACCAACTTCCCATAATTTTGTCGTACTGAATTTTGGCACATCTGCTTACTCTCATGAACCCGTTATAAAATTCAATAACCACCAAGTATTTCTACTTTGATTAAATATTTAACTTTAAATGACAACAATCAGTTAATTCAAATTTGAGACAATGATTGAGAAAATTGATATTAAAAATATATTGAAAGACTAAGTAGGTTAATAATAAATTTATGAACTGAATCTTATTACCGATTGCACAATCGATTTTAAGACGATATTAGCCAATTAATGAGGATCGTAAGCTATCTAGTTGAGTATCAAAGCAAGGGCCTTGGCGTAAATCCATCACTGAGTATAGACCATAGTAATTTATATTATATGGCAACTATAAACATCGTAATTTCTGGTAAAAAATTTTCTTCGTTTCCTAGATCAAACTTAACGATTTTATATTAAATATAGCAGTGAATATTTTACTTTAAAAAAATCTTTTTTAGGACTTTCATAAATTCACAACTATTCAGAATGAATTCCCAATCGGAGGCAGCTGGAAATATTGGATCTACAGTAGAATGATTAAAAAAAAATGATGAATTTTTTTTTCTTAATTATATCGAAAATATTGTTAGGAATGACAAAAAAAAATCCTGTGAAAGTTTAAGCTCCTAATATTTATTGTAAGAGGTGCCGCATCGCAAATTTTGATTTTCCATTTAAATAACATGGCAACAATATTCTCTTGCACTTTGGAATATTATAGCTCACGTTGGTGACAATATTTCAGGATGACCAAGGTATATTCTTGTAGACAATTGAACGATCTACAAAAAAGGTCTTGTACAAGTTTTTGATATATTTATTCCTTCAAAAGTTATTCGAGGTCAAAGTTGAACTAAAGAGAAATTTTAATATTTTTTCAATTTTTTCACGCAACCATCAATTTTATGAGAAAATTTTGTAGAGCACTTTTTTACTATAACTTATCTCTATAAAAGTTTTTGATATTTTTCACAGGTCCGAAGTTATTTGCATTAAACAGAAAATATTTGTAATTTTATTGCTTTAAATTAATAATATTCCGTGAATTATTATATTTTTAACATAAAAAATATTTTTTTTTATTACTAAGAACATGTAAATATATCAAAAACTTTTATAGAGATAAGTTATTGGAAAATAAGTGCTATACAAAAAGTTTCCTATAAAATTTTCTCATAAAATTAATGGTTTCGTCAAAAAATTGAAAAAAAAAAATTTCTTTAGTTCAACTTTGACCTCGAATTACTTTTGAAGGAATAAATATATCAAAAACTTGTTGAAGATCTTTTTTGTAGATCGTTCAATTTTCTACTAGAATATATTTTAGTCATTCCGAAATATTGTCACCAACATGAGCTAGAAAATTCCAAAGTGCAAAGGAATATTGTTCCTATGTTATTTAAATGGAAAATCGAAATTTGCGATGCGGCACCTCTTAATATTAATATGAAGAGTTTAAACTTTTACAGGATTTTTTTTGGTCATTTTCAACAATATTTTCGATATAAATAAGAAAAAAAATCATCATTTTTTTTTTGAATCAGTCTAGTCATCATTTTTTTAGAATCAATAATTGATTCTAGAACCAAAACTAATTTAGACCAATTAATGATCAAAATCTTTATGTAATTTAAAAAAAAATCGCTCTTTTGTTATACTATAACACTAAAATCGGTGCATTTATTTGGTTCTTATATCTTCGATTTATCTACTTGCAAAAACCAAAAAACAACACTTTTAGTGATATAATGTGACCCTGTTAATGTGAAATACGCACGTAGTTGAATGTTGATATAAATATAACTAGTCTATTTATTTTCAATTTTTTTAAATAGATTGAAAGAAAAAAACCAACGTAATCACTTCTAATCGAAATAAAATACTCTTCAATTGACCTATAAATTTTCAAAATGCAAACAAGACATTTGTTGGTCAAATTACGAAATCATATTTGAAAAAGTCACAAACTAATTGAATAAAAAAAATTATGTTCAAATGAAAGCTCAAGGCCTACAAAATTGGAACAACAAATGGTTCAAAAAAAAAATGTTTTTCTTTGAAAATAGATATTAAGATTTGCATAGATTAAAATGATCAATTTTTTATGTATAGGATTAATCTATATTTGATGATAAATATAGAAAAAATGGGGATCTCCAAATTGGGAGTTCACTGAAGAATACCAATTTTAATTTAATGTTCAGTTGATAGAAATATTAAGTAATTAACACTAAACAAATTTTGGGTGTAAGAAGACAATTGATTTTTTAAATACCTCAGAAATATTGACGTAAAACTATTGTTGAATCACTATATTGCATGCACTGAATATTTTCTTATATTAATCTGAACTAATAATTGATATTTCAAATCAATCTGTAATCAAAAATGTAATCACAAAGTATAAATTTCAAGTATTTCTTGAATTCTCTTCAATGTTTTCACTGCATAAATATATCATTTCTCCGATAACTAATGCAAATAATAACTTATAACTATTCAATTGGTATTAGTTATCAAGAAGAAATTTCTAGTTTGGTGGATTTCCAGAAGCATCTTAAAATTGTTTTCTGCAATAGTTTCAAAAAAACATTTGGGGAGGGGGGGGGTATTTCGTAAAAAAAATTACAATTCTAATACTGGTTTTTCAGAATTTATCTACAAATGTTTCAAAAGAATTAAGCATAGAAAGCATTATATCAAAGAAAATGAAGAAGGACCTTGTTGGGAAATTTCATCAACAATTGGGGGTTTAAATAAGAGAAGAGAGATAGCTAATTCCTGGCATAAATTCATTTGGTTGATTATCTTCAAATTGGTCGATTAAGGGTAAGATTTAATTTTTTAGTAGACCACGTACAGGATTAATTTACAGTATTAATAGTATCTATCAAACGAGGAATTGTTTTTTCAAGAAGCATTTGAAAATTGTTTCCTAAAATAATTCCATAACCATTTGGTAGTTTCACAGAATTTTTTTATGAGTCTAATATTGGTTTTTCAGAATTTATGGATATACAAATGTTCCCAAAGAATGAATCATAGAAAGCATTGTTTTAAAGGATGAACCAAGGAAATGTAGAAGGACCTTGTTGGGAAATTTCATCAAGAATTGGGAATCGGTTTAAATAAGAGAGGAAAGATTAATAATTTTTGGCATAAATTCATTTGCTTGATTATCTTCAAGTTGGTCGGTAAAGGGTGAAATTTAATTTTTTTTAACATGGCTTATATAGTAGACCACGTACAGTATCAATAGTTTCTATCAATAAGGAATTGCTCCCTAAAAACATATAGAAATTGAAATACAGTGTAATCTCACTAATCCGGTACTATTAATAACCGAAGAGTGCCGGATTATTGGAATATTCGGAATCCTGGAATATAGTGAAAAAGTCATAGGTAATGAATAAAATAAAGCATTTCATAGAGGGAATAAAAGTAGTGGGGAGCGGGAGCCGTGGGGGAGGAGGGAGGGTGCCGGATTATTGAACATACCGATCTATCGAAATGCCGCATTAGTGAGACTATACTGTATTATAAACCGGAAATACTTCTATGAAAAATGCACTATGCTCTCTAGACTGATTCAAAGAAAATTATGAATTCTTTTTTCTTAATTATATCGAAAATATTGTTGGGAATGACAAAAAAAATCCTGTGAAAGTTTAAGCTCTTGATATTAATATTAAGAGGTGCCGCATCGCAAATTTCGATTTTTCATTTAAATAAGATGGGAACAATATTCTCTTGCACATTGGAATTTTATAGCTCACGTTGGTGACAATATTTCGGAATGACCAAGATATATTCTTGTAGAAAATTGAACGATCTACAAAAAAGGTCTCGGACAAGTTTTTGATATATTTATTCCTTCAAAAGTTATTCGAGGTCAAATTTGAACTAAAGTGAAATTTTAATATTTTTTCAATTTTTTGTCGCAACCATCAATTTAATGAGAAAATTTTATAGGACATTTTTTGTAGAACACTTTTTTTCCTATAACTTATCTCTATAAAACTTTTTGATATTTTTCATAGGTCATAAGTTATGTGGATTAAACTGAAAATTCCCTGAATTATATTTTTTATTTTATTATAATTTTTTTTTTATTTTAATTAAATAACTTAGGACATGTGAAAAATATCAAAAACTTTTATAGAGATAAGTTATAGGAAAAAAGTGCACTACAAAAAAAGTCCTATAAAATTTTCTCATAAAATTGATGGCTGCGTCAAAAAATTGAAAAAGTATTAAAATTTCTCTTTGGTTCAACTTTGACCTCGAATAACTTTTGAAAGAATAAATGTATCAAAAACTTGCTCGAGACTTTTTTTGTAGATCGTTCAATTTTCTACAAGAATATACTTTGGTCATTCCGAAATATTGTCACCAACGTGAGCTATAAAATTCCAAAGTGCAAGAGAATATTTTTCCCATGTTATTTAAATGGAAAATCGAAATTTTCGATGCGACACCTCTTAATATTAATATTAAGAGCTTAAACTTTCACAGGATTTTTTTTTGTCATTCCCAACAATATTTTCGATATAATTTAAAAAAAATCATCATTTTTTTTTTTGAGTCTGTCTAGTGAACAGATATACTATCTGGCACCAATCTTGAACTTAATATTTTAACCGATAAAAGTTTTTAAGAGATTTTTTTTAAATTCTTGTACTTTGATTGTAAATCATTTTTATTACACCAAATTATCAAGACGACGTCAAGTTCTTTTGCCATTTAGAGATGTATTATTTACAATGTAAATTTTGAAAAAAATTCAGATAAAATCCACGACCTTAGACTCAAAATGTTATCATCAGCGGACACTGATAGTGACCACATTAAACAATCTATTTACCACGAATCGAATGTCCAACATTAGTAATTTAAAGATTCGACAAATTAAATAAATTATAATAATTGTAACATGTAATGAAATGAATAAGAAAAAATGAAGTTATTTAATATGATTTTTTCTTTTATAGATAATATCAGTTTTGAGAGGACATAAACGACATAAAGTAAGTATCCGGATGAAAATATGTTAGATAATTGTCGACCTCTGTATAAAAGGTTAAATTGCTTTATGATTTTAGGTAGTTTGAAATGAAAATTGAGAAGAAGAATATTTGGAATTTAATTTTAAGAAACCAAAATGAAGGTCTTACATTGGTAGAGTTGATGAAATATTTTAAGCAAATAAAAGCCAAGATAAGAGGAATCTGGATACTATGAAAAGAGGAAAAAGAAATGGGTTTAGTGCTTACTAATGAATGTATTTTAGATAAAAAATTAAGTATAGTTATGCAATGATAAATTATTTTTTTTAGTTCCTTATTTTTCATTTTAAGATGATATCTTGTTATAGATACCTACATTGTTAGAAAACGTGATGTTCTATAACAAAATGAAAGTTATTTTCAAATTTTAAGATTAATTTTAATGGCATTGCAAAGTAAAGAGAAAAGATATCAACCAAACTTGGTTTTTAAGCCATCCAGGTTTACACAAACATAAACTGTTTATCCTTTTTTGTAATTTAATTTATGATTTTCGTTAATATTTGAAAATTAATCCTAACAGTGTGATAAAATCTTTGCAAACTTATGCTAATGCTAAGCCAATTTTAAATTTCATATTTCATTCACAATGACGACTACTTGAGTTAATATTTGTGATTTTTTTTTTTACTCAAATTATTTGTTAAATCAATATTTGTTGGTTTTAAACACTGTTTTTGCAAACAAAGATGTTAATGGATTTTCTAAAAGTCCTTGCAAAGAGGTACAAACAAGTTACAAAAGTCCCAAAATTTTCCAAAGAACAAAATTTATGGACAAATCCAAGTTCCATATGAAACATTATAATCTGAATTAACAAGTAATGTTTTTGTAGAATTCAAATAATCATTAAATAAGCCCAACAGAAGTTGGAATAAAAGAATGATTTTTCAAATTTGGAAAACACAAATCTGAGTTTTTTGGTTCTTTAAAGAAGTCAACTCATTAGTTTGGCAGTCCTAAAGTATAGGATACTTTTAAGCAATGAACTTTTTTATAAAGAGTTATCTGAAGAAGTCAAATATATTGATCTTTAAGGACTTTCTTAAAAATAACGTAAGCAAAATATTTATTAAGTTAAAGAAGAAATATATCCATTATTTTATCGGAAGATTTTTCCATGAGTTCATACCTGTATTAAGGCGTTGTAATTAAGAATAATTTATGTACTTATAAATGTTTATTGACACTTTAACTATTGATTTATTCAGTTCAAAGCAAAACTTCGTCGAAGATGGGGATGACCTAAAAAAAAAATATAAATACCTTTCCCAATTTCCCTTTACTAGAGGTAAAATAACAATGAAAGTCTGGAGATTAAAACTATAAAAGGTATGTACAGTTTCAATACTTTAATAGCCTATCAAACATAATTGTAGTATTTTTCTATTGTAGCAATTTCAGTATAAATGTTCCAATCCGGGCTGGAAGACATCTATTATCGAAAATATCGATGAAACTTTGGAAGTAAACAAAATAAGCAGAGATAAATATCGATCATAACAAAAAATTTTAAATCATTTATCGTTGATAAATAGTAATGTCATGAAATCGAACTTTTTAGAATCTAAATTTCTAAAAAATGTTCACCCCCCTAACATATTAGATGCCCTCGAGGGCATAGAAATTTTCAATAAAAAAATAAAGATATTGAATTGGGAAAATGGACCAATTTAGAGTTTGGCACTTTTCGGGTTGCTTACGAAGAATTTGGTGAAAGGAAAAAGAAGTGGAAACTCACCCCTTCCACCCTTCATAACAAAATTGCAAAAAGACACAAGCTCGACCTAAAAATTGAGATCAATCCTTGATTACTTTAGGACTCATCACATATCAGTTACGTAGCGATTCAATACTATTTGATGACCACTGAGGAAGATTGCTTGGCGATCGAAATACGTATCTGGGCGATGCGTTAAAAATACATTACTTAAAATTTATGTTTATGGTTTACTTTAGTAAATTAATATTAAATAAATAAGACCACAATATATTTTGTATATTGTTTAAACAGTATAACTGTTCAAAGTCAGCGAAAAAATCAAATTTTAACGAAAAATTGTTTTGGAAAAATTGCATAAAAATTTTCCTTTAAATGGTGATACGTAATAGGAAAACAAGGTATTTATTTCAATTTAAAAGAATGGCTGTTATTTCGTTAAATAAAGTTATTTAATACATCAATACATACATTTTTAGCCCTGTATTATGTTGCAGAGGGGTGCAGTACTTTGTTGAAACTTTCAAATACTATCGCCAACATGTAAATATCATTGATTGATGAAATTTTACATTTTAATTTGTAAAAGCATAAAAAAACGTTTTTAATAGATTGCTTTGAAATCGAAATACGTATCTGGGCAATATGTCAAATATACATTAGGTAAAATTTATCTTTATATTTTACTTTAGTAAATTAATATTCAATAAATAAGACCACAATATATTTTGTATATCGCATAAACAGTAGACTAATTCAAGAAAAATGATGATTTTTTTTTCTTAATTATATCGAAAATATTGTTGGGAATGTCAAAAAAAAATCCTGTGAAAGTTTAAGCTCTTAATATTAATATTAAGAGGTACCGCATCGCAAATTTCGATTTTCCATTTCAATAGCATGGGAACAATATTCTCTTGCACTTTGGAGTTTTATAGCTCACGTTGGTGACAATATTTCGGAATGACCAAAGTATATTCTTGTAGAAAATTGAACGATCTAAAAAAAGGTCTGTTACAAGTTTTTGATATATTTATTCCTTCAAAAGTAATTCGAGGTCAAAGTTGAACTAAAGAGAAAATTTAGTATTTTTTAAATTTCTTGACGCAATCATCAATTTTATGAGAAAATTTTATAGGACATTTTTTGTAGAGCACTCTTTTTTCTATAGCTTATCTCCATAAAAGTTTTTGATATTTTCCACAGGTCCTAAGTTATTTTCATTAAAATGAAAATTCCCTGAATTATTATATTTTTACCATAATTTTTTTTTTATTTTATTTTAATTAAATATCTTAGTACCTGTAAAAAATATCAAAAACTTTTATAGAGATAAGTTATAGAAAAAAAAGTGCTCTACAAAAAATGTCCCATAAAAATTTCGCATAAAATTGATGGTTGATTTAAAAAATTGAAAAAATATTAAAATTTCTCTTTAGTTCAACTTTGACCTCGAATAACTTTTGAAGGAATAAATATATCAAAAAGTTGTAACAGACCTTTTTTGTAGATCGTTCAATTTTCTATAAGAATATACCATGGTCATTCCGAAACATTGTCACCAACGTGAGCTATAAAATTCCAAAGTGCAAGAGAATATTGTTCCCATGTTATTTAAATGGAAAATCGAATTTTGTGATGTGGATACTCTTAATATTAAGAGCTTAAAGTTTCACATGATTTTTTTTTGTCATTCCCAACAATATTTTTGATATAATTAAGAAAAAAAAATCATCATTTTTTTTGAATCAGTCTAATAAACAGTATAACTGTTCAAAGTCAGCGAAAAAATCGAATTTGAACAAAAATTTGTTTTGGAAAAATGGCATAAAAATTTTCCTTTAAATGGCAATAAGTAATAGGAAAACAAGGTATTTATTTGAATTTAAAAGAATGGCTATTATTACGTTAAATAAAGCTATTAATACATCAATACATACATTTTTAGCTATGTATTATAATGTAAAATGGGTGGAATATGTGGATTTTTTTTACTACATGACTCGTTTATTTTGAAAGTGGCGTAAGTCCATTTCAAGGATGGTCTATATCGTGATTTTTCTTCTTGTAACTAGAACAAAGAATGTTAATTATTTAACTGCTAAGTTTTCATAAATTACTGATTTCTGATACATTTTAGTTGTTAACAAAAACGCCAATTATTCCCTCCTCCTTAGTATCTTATGTTCCTATGGTTAAAAATGATAACACTGTAGGGACTGTTCTTGAAATGGACTTAACTCACTTTCAAAATAAATGGCGCATATACAAAAACTACTATGTTGAAACTTTCAAATACTATCGCCAACATTTAAAAATCATTGATTGATGAAATTGTACATCTCAATTTTTAAAAGCATAGATAAACGTTTTTAATATGATGATGTAAAAGTTTTGTGGATTACAACTTGAAGATATCAAAATTGATTGATACATAAGAGAAATGATTGCAACTCAATAATTAATTCAAGAAATGAAATAGTTATTTATCCATGGAAACCTAAAATAGATCTACAAAGAATATATGAAGGTACTTTAGTCAAAAGTTCAAGCTTTTTCTTTACCGGCTGTATTAGGTAGGGTCGTGAATGACATTCAATGACATTGAAACGTTCGCTACTTCGATGATGCAATTTGGGCATTTCAAAAGCCATTTTTTTTTTTAATAAAAAAAGTTTGAAAAACTTACCCTCATTAGACTCCATTAGTTAAATTTAGTTTTACTATTCTTCAGTAATGAAGAAATTGTGAAATATTAATATAAAAACGCGAGGAAATTATTTTTTTTCCAAATTAAACAACTATTGAAGCTTATTTAATTCAAGAAAAGCGCTTTTTTAGCAGTTAAGAATTTTCCTAATTTACCTACTTTGTTTTTGTTAGTGTCACAAAAGCACATCCAACCAACGTGAGGGCGAACGTTGAACTGTCGAAAGTGAACGTTAAAGTCGCGTAAAGGGCTTTCACTATCGATTTGCGCGCAGCTTTTCATCCCCTTTCAAAGCAGGGGTGGAAATAACCTTCCCACTTGAGATTGGAAAATATCATCACAAACAAATCAACCAGTTTCATTCATTTTACATACAACAGAGATTTTCCGGTTTCCCAATGATTTGATAGTAATTAAAAATTGGTCTTTAATGAGGAAGGGGTTGTGTATAAACAAGGGTTGTTTATTGTTGCGTCCACTTGCTTTATTCCGCCAAGTAATGGAATTGAAATTTGAGATGTACGAGAAAAATATACGCCGTGCCTATTTTTTTTAAAGGTCATCAATTAAATCCATTTGTTGTGCTTTATTGAAACATTGTTTTTTTTTTTTATTTTTTAAATAGACTAATCAATTGTGCTACTAACATAATTTATAGTTGTTTACTTTGGGGTTTTAAAAAGGAATCTATAAACTTAATAATTCATAGTAGGATATGCAACCCGCGTTACACACATGTATCAATGTAAACATACCCCAAAAGCATCATTTTTCTAAAGGATTTTTTGGGACTTTAGATGGCAAAATTTTAAGAGTTGGAAAGTTTTCCCACTTACTAGGCACTGTTGTGATGTTTTCTTTTTCATTGGGGGTGGTAATTGGAATGCTGCGACGTCCATCTGAGACAATTTTCGTGTCGCCAATAACATTGGAATTTTTTCCTTGAATAAACGATGATACTGTTAGAACGTTGCCTTGGTATTCCGGCACTGTCCGCTTAATTTCCGTTTCCATATCGATTCCGGAGATTGTCCTCCACCAAATCAGTCTGGAAAAAGGAGGAAAAAATTACAACTTAATGCTTGAAAGCTTTTCACTTTCTAGTCGTGAATGTTTGGAAACTATATGTTTTATTTTATATCATATTTGATCGAATCTCCGTACCATACTGTTCCATCTTATCAGATTTACGTGTCTTATCTATATCTATATATATAAAATCGTTTAGCCTAATGTAATGAATGTAACTACAAAATCAAACTACAGCCAAAACTGCTGGTCATAAAGTCGTGAAATTTCAAAGGTATATCTCTTATATGACATAAACATCCGAAAAGGACGAATTTTTAAAAATTCCACCCCTAACGGGGTGAAATGGGGGTGACAAATTTAATAATCAAAGTGCCATTAAAAACGAAACATAATCGAAACAGAAACGAATAATAATGTTTGATTTTTTAAATATTTTGCCAATTTGAATTTCCTATCTCTACCGGAAAAAAAATCATTTAAATAAAATTAAAGTATCAAAGTATGTAATTGAAACGTGTTTAGGGTGTTAATGTATATTAGACTAATTCAAAAAAAATGATGATTTTTTTTTCTTAATTATATCGAAAATATTATTGGAAATGACAAAAAAAAAACCTGTGAATGTTTAAGCTCTTAATATTAACATTAAGAGGTGCCGCATCGCAAATTTCGATTTTCCATTTAAATAACATGGGAACAATATTCTCTTGCACTTTGGGATTTTATAGCTCACGTTGGTGACAATATTTCGGAATGACCAAGGTATATTCTTGTAGAAAATTGAACGATCAATAAAAAAGATCTCGAACAAGTTTTTGATATATTTGTTCCTTCAAAAGTTATTCGAGGTCAAAGTGGAACTAAAGAGAAATTTTAATATTTTTTCAATTTTTTGACGCAACCATCAATTTTATGAGAAATTTTTATAGGACATTTTTTGTAGAGCACTTTTTTTCGTATAATTTATCTCTATAAAAGTTTTTGATATTTTTCACAGGTCCTAAGTTATTTGCAATGAACTGAAAATTCCCTGAATTATTATATTTTTAACATATTTTTTTTTATTTTAATTACATAACTTAGGACCTGTGAAAAATATCAAAAACTTTTATAGAGATAAGTTATAGGAAAAAAAGTCCTCTACAAAAAATGTCCTATAAAATTGTCTCATAAAATTGATGGTTGCGTCAAAAAATTGAAAAAATATTAAAACTTCTCTTTAGTTCAACTTTGACTTCGAATAACTTTTGAAGGAATAAATATATTAAAAACTTGTACGATACTTTTTTTGTAGATCGTTTAATTTTCTACAAGAATGTACCTTGGTCATTCGAAATATTGTCATCAACGTGAGCTATAAAATTCAAAAGGTTTGGAGATATGATAAATGACAGTTGAAAATAAAAAAAAATATTTATGCTAAAAATATAATAATTCAGGGAATTTTCAGTTTAATGCAAATAACTAAGGACCTGTGAAAAATATCAAAAACTTTTATAGAGATAAGTTATAGGAAAAAAAGTCCTCTACAAAAAATGTCCTATAAAATTGTCTCATAAAATTGATGGTTGCGTCAAAAAATTGAAAAAATATTAAAACTTCTCATTAGTTCAACTTTGACCTCGAATAACTTTTGAAGGAATAAATATATCAAATACTTGTACGAAACCTTTTTTGTAGATCGTTCAATTTTCTACAAGAATATACCTTGGTCATTCCGAAATATTGTCACCAACGTGAGCTATAAAATTCCAAAGTGCAAGAGAATATTGTTCCCATGTTATTTAAATGGAAAATCGAAATTTGCGATGCGGTACCTCTTAATATTAATATTAAGAGCGTAAACTTTGAACTTTGAATCAGTCTAGTATTCATTAATCTATTTTAATCGGCCTTTACCTAAATGCTACTTTTATTGTTAATAATTAAACGTAAACACTTATAATTTGTACTCTTTTTTTCTGAAGTAAAATTAGTTGAACTTGATTACAAAGTTTCTATGAAATCGGTAAAGCAGTCTTTAAATTGGAACCATAAGTGAAATCAGAATAAAATATTGGTACTACTATTTAGATAAAGACTTGTTAGTGACCTTTATATTTTTTTTTTTTTTTGGTGAAACACTAAGATGCACCTGTAAACAAAGTATTATCGAAATCGATAAACCTGTTCTTTAATCTTACGATAGAATTCAGGTAGACAAATATTTATATTCAATTTTATTGAGTTTTGCTCTATAATGATATCTATTGTGACCGAAACCGGCTTAATTCCGAGTTGGTGTGAAATTGCATGGAATTTTTACCTGGTCTCCACAGGTGGTATGAGATAACATTGTAAATGCTTGAAGGCCAAAATGTGAGAAAAAGATTGTTTCAAAGGCGTCACTAATGGATTTTGAAACAGGTGTTAATGGGATTATAATTGACAACAAATAATAAATTCCTTAAACTGGTTCCAAATTCCTGAACGACATATTTAAAGCTGCCATTCTCTCATTTTGGCCTTCAAGCTTTTTCTATGTTATTTCTTATCAACAGTTGAAAGTACGAATACTTGCATATTAGCTAACTGGTTCCATACTTTACGTGTGGAATTCATACTGACAAAAATCATAATACAAATAAAAAGTATTTCAATTTTCTTTTTATTCCTTACTAGCTGATGCCCGCAACTTCGTCTGCGTGACATCTATGATGGTATTATTTTCTTTTGTAATTTGCATATATGTATAAGATTTATGTATTGGAAATTTTATAATCTTACGAAAAACGTATCCGAATCTAAAAGTTAATATTTTAACGCCTTTAAACTGGCACATTTTACCAAATGTTTTTTTTTTTTTATTAAAAGTCACTAAATATTCTTTTAATTTTAAGAAAATATCCGATGAAATTCAACACGATTATTTAAATTGATATTATTTACACCTTATGCGTAGGATGCATGCTTACTATATATTTAATCATCCGCAAATCAATCAGTTATGCATGAATAAAAAATTTCTTAAGATCGATAAGTCGGCCGTTAGTTGTAATATGACTTAAGGTAGACAAATTGAAAAATATTTAAAAATTCCCCTAATTTTAAATGGATATATTGTCTTGAAATGGTTATTGAAATTGGGTCAAAAATCCAAAAGCATAGAGTCCTATTTTTTTGTAAATTGGTAGGATTTCCAGACACTGCTCCAATTCCCGAATGAATGTTTCTCCCAGAACCACTACCCAACTGGGCACCCAACCCCCCCTTTAATAAGATACTAATTAAACCCTTTAATTAAGTATTAATGTTCTTTTTTACGATATCAAAAAATCAGTTTATTTTAAATCAGGGGTGGCCAACCCAAATGTTATTGCGGGCCATTTCGGAAATGCATCCTAACTCCGCTGGCCACCATTAAAGTTATATATCTCAAATTTTCCGTTCTAAATTTAGATACACTGTTAACATTTTAATCTGTGAATGTTTTTATCTTTTTGCGACCGCAAAAAAACAGCTTTTTCAATGGTCAATACAACGGCCACTAATTGCCAATACTTTATACTTCATTACTATGATTAAAATGATGTGTTGTGATTTTTAGAGATATAGCAAATTTTTTCAAATCTAAGTTGAAAAATGTATATTCTGAAGTTCAGTTATAAAAGGTACAGTAAGGGATGCTGCGAGTTGCTAAGGGAGGGATTTTTAATGTTTCAAGAACATATTTTAAATCCAAGTCATTTATTTACAGTCATTATAATACAGACTGGCAAAAAAAAAAAACAATGTTATATTTAGCGTCGTTTTTGGTTTTGAATATTCTGATATTTTTTTAAATAAGACGACAATTCAGGTTGTTTAAGATCGGTTTTTATTTTTTTAATATTTTTACTATTCAATTAGCTACGTTTCGTTACGTATCGTAGCTTCATCAGGCTTCTTGATTAATTAAATCGAGATTAATTAAATCAAGAAGCCTGATGAAGTTACGATACGTAACGAAACGTAGCTAATTGAATAGTAAAAATATTAAAAAATTAAAAACCGATCTTAAACAACCTAAATTGTTTTCTTATTTAAAAAAATAAAAGCTGCGATCTGAATTTTATCATCTATTCTGATATTGTAATTGTTATTCTGATATGATTGTAATTGTTGCATATGAAAATTTTATATCACATAATCAAAAACCCATTATGGTTTTTGTGATTAATTACACACAAATTTAATCAGGGGAACTCTTTTTGAATTTCGAAGGCCGATTTAATAACTCCGGGTATTATAAATAAACTATATCTAATGATGGCAATTTTTTCATTATTTTTTTTTTTTTTTTAAATAATTCCCCTTGTAATTTTGAGGAAATTAAACTAATTAAATGTTGATTTTAAGCTAAAAGATAAATAAAACAATTGGTGTACATGACAAAGATAAAGATATCCCAATTAAAATTCTTTACCTAGGGAATATTATACGAAAATAGAACCGTAAAACTAACCAAAATCGTGGGACTGAAAAGGAAGAGGAACCATAAGTTGGTGCCATAGAAATTTGGCATCAAATATCTGCATGTATATGGTACCAACTTAATGCCTTTTTTTAAAGAATTTTACACTTTACTATAGTTAAGATATGGTCTAAACCGTCTAAACTATGAAAAGTTTTAATTTTCTTTGAAAAAAATATTTTTTTTATCTATCCAATCTTAAACTACAGTTAAGAATTAAGTCTCAAGAAAATTTTTAAATTGTCAACTTTTCCAAAATTGTCTTATTTTATTCTTTTTTCCTCTTCTACGTTCTGGAAGAACTATTGCACCTCAGCTTTGTTAATAGTTCCAATTGGCCAGGAGTGCCTCTGAGATAAATCTTAACAGACACCCAATAGGATATTTATGGATATTTCCAATAGAGCTGAGGCGGCTTTGAATCAAAAACAATCGAATAGTAGGTACGGAAAAGGGAATATTCCCAAGACTGCCACTCATATTTCAGTGCTTTGAAAAAATTCACACCGAATTTTGAGAAGGAAGGGGGTGCTTTGTTCTGGATAAAAATAGTTTAGAATTTAAATATTATCATCTAGTTAGCCAAGAATCAATATTAAATATCAGATATTTTGAAAAAACATGGCAAGTGAAGACCAGGGGAATTACATAATAGTAGGTAAAACTAAGCATCAAAGAAATATTTTGACCTATTAGCTGAAAACTTGATGACTATCAAATCTTATCAAGCCCAAATCTAGTCCCCAAGTCAGGGGAATTACAAATTTTGTTCAGAACAAATTTTGCATAAAACTGAGTACTTATAGAAAATATTTTAGTTTTCCAGAAAAAAAAATCCTTTTCTAGCAACAATTATCATTAGACACGAAATTAAATACATTGAGTATACTTTGAAACGTGATTACAATCTTTTTCGGAGTATATTGATTTTTAGTTGAGAAAAGTTCTCAATTTACACTTTTCCTGACCGATATTTTATGTTTTCAACGAAAAAATCTGAATTTTCAACAGTACTATCTAGTAAGCCATGACAGAATCTAAGTCTTTGATTTCTTGTACTTTTTTGATAGAACTAATAGTTGGCCAGGAAATTGTGACCAATAGAAAAAAGGGCAATGTTAGAAACATATCACACGTACAACAAAATTAAGGAGGCTGTGATTGTAGGATAATGTAACAGATTTCAATCAATATGTTATTTTTTCAATTGTTATTTACCGTTGCTTTATAACCAGTAAGGTCTTTAGTGCCTCTAGAGTCAATAAAATCTGTAAACCGAAAAATATCGATGATTTTCTCAATAAGAGATTTGAAACCCAGCACCTACTAGTTTTCTTTTAATTGTTATTTACCGTCGCTTTATAATTACTGAGATCTTTTAACGACTCTAGGGTTAATTAAATCCGCTATCGAAAAATATTGAAAATTTGGACGATAAGAGGATCGAACTCACTACTTATTAGTTTTGGAGAGGTCACCTAAACCACTCGGCCACTAGTAGGCTTAGTATTGTCTATGATATTATGTTCATAGTATCGCAGAAGGCCTAGGATTTGCTAAAACAATCAAAATGACAACAATAAAGGGAAAAAAGATACAATTCAGAAGATACTATAGATTCTTATAGCATTAGCCACGATTTTCAATCGAAATTTAAGATTTTCTCTTTGTCAAGTGAACAATATTGTTAAAATTTCGAAATTTTTCGATTAAACAAGAAATTTCGACCAAGAAACGAGTAAGTCCAGGGGAATGACATAACAGTTAGTAAAACTATGTATTTCTTATGTATTTTAGGTGAAAACCTGCTGAGTATCTATTTGCTTATTAAATGAAAATGTAGTGTAGATCCAAAACAGGGGAATTACAAATTTCTTTGAAAGAACAAAGAACAGCTTACTTACATTGCTTGTTTTTTTTTTATATTATGATAGTTTTATTGTTGCATTTAGCCACGATTGTCTTGGAAACTATTATTTAAACAACAAACAAATCAAACGACCGAAATTGAAGATTTTGTCATTGTTAAGTGGACAATACTGTTGAATTTTCGGGGTTTTTCGATTAAAACATTAAATTTCGATAAAGTAACAAGTAAATCCCTATCCAGAAGTCTATTGATGATGAATTTAAATTTGAAACACAAATTATTACCCACAAAGAAATTATTATGATAGTTTTACTGTTGCATCTAGCTGCGATTATCTTGAAAACGATTATTTGCGACAAAGAAATGCAAAAGACCAAAATTTAAGATTTTTTCATTGTTAAGTGGACAATATTGTCAAAATTTCGGAATTTTTCGATTAAAACAATAAATGTTGACAAAGAAACAAGTAAATATCTATGCAGACATCTATTGATGATCAATTGAAACACAAATGATTACCTATAAAGAAATTTTTGTTTTTTTTTTCGTATTTCAATAGTAGAAGAATCTTTTAAGGGATAAATTTGAAAACTTCAACTGTAAATAAGTATATAATTTATTAGAAGAAGAATTTTGAATAATTTTTGTAAAATTTTACCTATTACTTTAGTACATAAATCTTACAATACCGATTTTTGAATTCCAACAATAACGCAATATCCGGAAATGTTCTTCCAACCAAAATTTCATTAACTCTTGCAGATCTGCAAGAAATTGTTCATTTCACTGATATTTACTAAGCCAGAAAAAAAAACCACTTGCGGAAATAACCAAACTAATTATTCTTACGACACAAACAAGACCGCAATTAATTGTTATATACTGTTGCACTCCACAATTGACTCATTTCCATATTACATTGCAAAATATTCGCACATTTTCTTTTAAAAATTTCAATTCAACTTGCATTTTTCATGCATTTTACTGAAGAAAAATTTTTGTTATTGAATCCAATAGTTTCCACCTTGGCATTTCATTCACTGATTAAAAATCGCATTGCAATTTATTGGCGAAAAAAAATCACATGCATAACTAAATACAATGTTTTTATTACACATTTATACAATATGCATTGATTTCAATGCATTTCATTCACGTGATTTCATCTGAAATTTATGGCTCATCTTTTTTTTCAATTAACTTTTGCGAATATTTTAAGTCCTTCGCTTGATTAAAGTAATACTTTAGTGCATTTGTCCTCAATTGTTAGCCTCGACTATTCATTTTATACAAAAGGGAACATGGAAAAAATTTATTAATTTTTTAAAATATTCGTCTTATAACGTATTAATTACGTTTGTAAACGCATTGGAAACTTTATTGGTTTTCAAATATAATTTTCTCCGTATATCTTACTTTCATATTTAATCAATACATCTAGAATTGACCAAGTGCAATCTGAATAAAAGGGCCACGTGCAATGCAAGAGATTGTATCGGATCCATATTGCAATATTTTAGTGCATCTAAATGCAATCTATAATTAGTGAAATGGTACCGAAGAAAATAAATTAATCTAACGGAAAAGTCCAAGTGAAAGTAATTTGAATAGTCTCAAGTCTGACTTGGATATTTTGAAAAGATGCAACAATAAAATTTACGATTACGTAAAAGTATTTTCCATTAAAAAAGTTTTCCTGGTTAAACGATTATTTGGAAATTTCCAGAGGCAAATTTCTAAGCGATTTTCCCTCTTAAATATTCCTTTAAATTGAGCATAAAATATTATCTATTATTTGATTGTTTGTTTGCTTTGAATAGGCTCCGTAACTACTTGATCGATTTGAAAAAATCTTTCACTGTTGGGAAGCGACACTATTTCCGGTGAACATAGGTTATATTCAATTTTCAAAAAAGTTAGGGATCCATACTAAAACTTCAATAATGTGTGAAAAAATTACTAAAAAACTTTCTTACATCGCGTGCGCTGGTGATTTAACTAAAGAACGGAACAACCGAATTTAATGAAACTTTATACTAAGATACAACACAATTACCCACACACGTTAGGCTATTTATCATTTCTTAAAAATAATAAGGGAATGTACCCCCTACGTAAAAACTGAGGGATGAAAAAAAAATTACTTAAGATAGGCGAGTTATATATCATTGAAAAGGTATTTAAAAGTTAAAAAATGATCTGTATTAATATTTTTAGTTGAACTAATAAAAAACTCAGTAATTTAATTTAAAGTACAAAAAATTTCCTTTTTGAAATATACATGTTTTTATAGATAATAATCTGACAGTAAACTTTTTTTTTACAAAGTTGTTGTAAATAGATCCTTAGGGTTGCTCAGGAAGGAAATATTAACGAAAAAAATGTAATAGTAATACTAATAATAATAATAGTAATAAAGCTTAAAATAAAAACGTTTTTAAAACCGTGCATATACAAAATGGTGTATTTATATACTCCTCTGACTGATGAAATTTTAATATTCGGTGTATTCCTTATAGGAAGTAGGCATGTGATAAGATTTTTTCTTTGAAAATTCCTACCCTAACGGACAAGGGTGGATTCAGGATTTTTTTTCTTGGGGGGGGGCAATATCTTTTATTTGCAAGTACGTGAAAGGGATCACGAAAAAAGTTTGCAATTCCAGCCAGAAATCATCATAATGATAAATAATAAATAATCATATCATCATAATGATAAAAGAAATTTAAAATCCTCTTCCAGAGCAAAAGGCATACGCCAAATCGTGTATGGTGAACTCTGAACTATCCAATATGGTTTAATTATATAGTTGAAATTCAGATATTTCAATAATAAGTTTAAAGATACATAATGGTTATACATGATTAAAGAAGAACTGCGTTTTGTGCAATTGTACAAATTTCAATTTCGCGGTTGTGTTGTACAGTGCAATAGTGTAATAGTTTTTGGAAAAAGGTTCATTCGGGAATCGAAAAAGGGAGATGGGGTTATTTTGATGCGAGTATTTTGATAACTTTCGACTTTTTTTAGTCATAATTAAGACCGAATTTATTGAACTTGGCGAAATTTTGTATTTGATGTATGATGTACTATGATTATATTTTTCGTAAAAGCATAAGAAAAATAAAATACGTTACGCAGACGAAGTCGCGGGGATCAGCTAGTAATTTTATAACAACATAGGATCAATATATTGTTTCGCAAAAAAGCTTAAATGAATTAAGAAATATTATCGATTTAATTGTGCAGTATTGTGTTTATTTGAAATTTTTAATTACTCATATTGCGACTGGAATTAGATAAATATCACATTTCATGTTTGTAATCATTAAGGTTTTCATATGCACGTAAATATCAGCTGGATAATAACTAATAAACATATTTTGTTTATATGTGTTTAAAATCAACATTAAAATTAAAACGAAACCGTATGTTGTCGCATTGATAAGATTCACCATTGTAATCTTCAATTAAATCAAAATAAATAATTGCAAATTTTAAATAAAACACAATGCAAAATAATCCATTTGGACAATTTAAAAAAGCCGCCATTTTCGATTAAAATTGTTGGTACAATAGAGATATAATATGCCTTGGTGGTTAAGACTGAAGTTATATATGAAATGAATATATCAGTTGGTACTTGATATGGTTACCAACTGTTGGTTATCTAGTATTAATGTAAAATATCTAAAATTTATCCAACTTTAACCGCCTACTTATGTTTTATGCGTAATTGTTTATTACAAAATTCATTTTTTTTTTTTTTTGTTAAATTGTCAAAAAATTAATGGTTTTTTTCGAAATTGAGGAACTAAATTTGAAAAACACAAGTTTGAAGGTAAAAATCAGTATAAATTGTATAAACCAAATTATTTTTGAAGGTATTTGAATTCCATTTTAGATATATTTTGACTTTAAATAACCAAATAGCATTATTAGTAAAACACCAATGGTTATTTATATTTTCCCGAAAACCCCAATAAAAGTAATGCAATTTCTATCAATATCCAGACGTGAAAATACTAGTGAACTAGTTAATAATGCATATATTTTCAGGACCGTCTTTACAAACTAGGCCAAGTAGACTGAGCACCCAATCGGCCCCCCAAATTTGGAACCATCGTTAGTCGTAATAATTACGAAATTTTAGAAGATACCTTGGTTTCAATTAACTACCCCGAAATAAATCAAAAGTGAAGGAAACAATTTTCGATATTCTTCCTATTCGAGAAATCGATATTATAAGAAGATAGATTTAAGTGTGTATACAATATATTGGATATATTACGGTCCAATTTATGTCGTATAATTTAATATAATAATATATGAAAATCATAGCATAAACATAAATTTGAACAGAAGTTCAAACAAAAATATTCGTGACTTGTTGCCCAGATACGTATTTCGATTGCCAAGCAAGCTTCCTCAGTGGTCATCAAGTAGTTTGGATCACTCCGTAACTGCTTTGTGATGATTTTTATATATTATATTAAATTATATTACATAAATTGGGCTGCAATATATCCTATATACTGTATAACTGTTCGAAGTCAGCGAAAAAATCTTATTTTGATAGATTTAAGTGTTAAAAAAGGTATATTTTTTAAACATTTTACTTATTTGCATCCATTTGTATGTAAAAAATATTAATTCTTATTTTAATTTCAGGAATTAATTACAAAGGAATCAAGTTTTCCCACGTATATGTACCTCGTATAAAATTGGCAAATATTGCATTAATATTTGTACGTGTCGATATCTCGAAAACGAGATGCGATATCGAAAAATTGTGGTTTTCAATTTCAATATTGATTTGTTATGGATCGATTAATCAAGTTTCAATAAATTTCAGTCTTGGTAAAACTGTATAATATTTAATAACAAAGGAATTAAGCTTTCCCACATATATGTGCCTCATATGAAATTGGCAAATATTCCATTAATATTTGGGCTCATGTGTACTTTAGCACACCCACAATCTGGCAACGTTGCATTTTTAACTTTTTTTTTTCTATTTACGATTTTGTTGTTAATATAATTCTCATATGGTATACATTTCTCTTTTGTGGCTAAATTTTCATTTTGGACCGATTTATTCGCGAATTAAATTAAAAATAAAGGCGGAAATGCAACGTTGCCAGGTTTGAGTGTGCTAAAGAGGACTTGAGCCACAATCTGGCAACGTTGCATTTTCGACTTTGTTTTTAATGTTAATCACGATATTTTTGTTAATTTATTTCTATTATGGTATAATTCTCTCTTTTGTGGCTAAATTTTCATTATGGACCGATTTAATCGCGAATTAAATTAAAAACAAACTCGAAAATGTAACGTTGTCAGATTGTGGGTGTGCTGAAGTACACTTGTTCCAATATTTGTGCGTGTCGATGTCTTGGAAACCAAGTGCGATATCGAAAAATGGTGGTTTTCAATATTGATTTATTTTGGATCGATTAATCAAGTTCCAATAAATTTTAGTCTTGGTAAAATTGTATAATATATCAAGGTTTGACAATCCGTGACTTAATAGTATAAAATTTGTGATTCTTGAGAAGTTCCATTAATAGTTAGCATCAACTAACTAAATAATTACGATTGCCTAAGTACATATCCTGCATGCTTTAGAGTAGATAAGGAATGTATTTTTTTTTTCTAATACATATTACCAAAGTATATACTCGTATTTGTCTCTTTAAAAAATAATAGACCAAATCGGAAAAAAATGCTCTATACTCTAAAAAGGATGCCAACCCCTGGTATATACCAATGCAGTAATATTAGAAGTAGTAACTTTACATTTTTTTATTGACTAATATTTTTCTTTTTTAGAAATCCTGGTCTCTGTCACTGATATAGTCTATAGGACTCCAGAGTATATAAATAAGCGGCCCATATATTAATATCTGTTCATACAATAAATTGCATTCAAATTTTGGAAACGATTGACTTTTTGGATATCTAAGTAAACTATTCGAGTTCAATACTTTGAGCTTTAATCATGACACGACGCCAAAATTGGTCAAAATTCATAAAAGTAAAGAATACAATTACCTACACAATTCTGCAACTAAAACGCAAATGTTATACTATAAAAATAATAGAACCGTAAAATATAGACCTCTTGAAAGAGTAAAATGTCGACCAAGTATCAACGTTAGACAGGGAACACATAAGTTGGTATTAAAAAAAATTTGAATTTGATTCAACGGTGCGTTTTCGATTGGTCGTATGGTTTTATTCCAAGATTTCTTAACTTTTTTGGAAATACTGATCCCCACTAGCTTCAAATGGGCATTCTCCAAAGTCTTCTTGGAAAAAATTAATATGCTTTTCTCAAATTTAAAAAAATGTTAAAAATATTGATACAAATAGGTGCACAAAATAAGAAAAACCACTGTAACATTATATTTGCTGAACCTGTAAGGCTGACTCATCGAGCCACTGTTCTATTCTCTTATAATTGCATGTTTCATAGTACATTTTTGTCGAAATTTTGTTCGGTAATCGTTACAATAATCAATTTTAATGAGTTTAAAGTTATCATTGAAAAAAAAATGCTGAACAATGAATAAAAATCGAAAACAGATTTATAAACAGCAAACATACAGATGTTATCTTTTAAAAAAAATAGTTACTTAGTTTAAAGAAAACACTATATACCTAAAGAAAACATCAATTTAAAAAAAAAAACAATCAAGATAATAAATTGAAAACCGTTCAATAATTGTAGCTGCCATCATCACAATTTCTTATCTATATAAACACAACATCGAAAACATGCGTTGTAAGAAATTAGTAATTTGTATGAAACACATATTTTATTACTCATAATAGCCATTATTACCGACCATCATTGCAATTTCAATTATTCAATTATAAACAAAAACAAATTTCATTACTGAAATTACTCAAATAATTGATCTTTAATCATTCCAGGCATTCTATGGCTCAATAAACTATTACGTTTTTTTAAAAATTGTTTCACCTTAAAACTGCAAATATTCAAGACAAAAGAAGGATAAAGAATTGGAATCCTGAATTGTTAAAGACGCCAGCCAAAATAAAGACTACTGAGATACACTAAAACATTAGTGGGCACCTAATTCTTGATTTTGGCAAGAAGATTAAGATTTTTTTTAATTGATTTTTTATTTTTTTTTGAATCAGTCTAGTGGGCATTAATAGTGTATTGAATTCTATGGTGAAAATGATGAATTAAATTAACCATAAAAATGAGACCATAAACGTTAAACAAAGCCGGATTTTCCATAAGAGAGAAAGGCTATAGCATATTTCACATACAAATATTTTACATTCACAAACCATAATGGAAATTTGATTTCATTTTTAAGCAAAACGGCGCCCGATTTTGCCTGCCCGGTAAACTATTGTAGATGAGGGGTGACAAAACATTTCCAGCATAGGGGCGGCAAATTGGTAAATTTGCCTCTGATAATAGACAATTCAGAAACATCCCAAGAACTACCACGGGCAAGTGGTGAGAAAATTTTTCGAACAGTATTTGAATTAAGGATAAAATAAGAAACTTCCTGGAAAGAAAATTGGGTAATACTATATTGGCTAATACTATATAATACTGTATTACCTAATACTGTATTCGGTCCTTAAACTGCTGATGGATAATAATTAGTTATTAATGGAATCCTCAGAGTGAAAAATTTGGGAATCCCTATTTAAAACAATAAATTACTCAATTTACTACTACTTACTCAATAGACTACTTTAAGTATTCTAGTCATCAACTAAGTAAGATTTCTTTGAAAATTTAGAAAAAAAATGATATTTACAGTGGCGTTTATTGAGATCTAACCAATAGGCGCGCCTTAAAAACCATGGCTACGTTTTGTGTGCAACCAAAGAATTGCCTATAAGTTTACATTGACTTTGTGATGTTATTTTAAGTCAAATCCAGCTCAGAAAATTGTAATTAACTCCCAAAAACTTCTAAAAGCTTGAAATTTACTTAATTAAATGTGGTAAATTAATGAAATTACAAGCAGTATTGTTGTGAATTTTACAGCGTTTTGTTTACAATGTTCTTGTATAAAAGAATTAATAAATTTAATAATTAAATATAGAAGAATTTAAGGATCAATTTCGAAAGTAGGAAAAACAATTTTGCTTTTCTTTTCGAAGAAATTTTTAACTTTAACAAAATTGCTACCAGACTTGAATATAGCGAGAAAACATATTTCATAGCACATTAAGTTCTCTTCTTTTATACAAGGAGATAATTAAATAGCTGCTTTTTCAATTAAAAAAAGATTAACTACTTGATATAGTTGTATTAAAAAAGTGCACACAAAAATTAGTACTTTTTTGGGCCACCAGACGTCGTGACCAAAGTAGTCAGTTCTCAATACTATGAACCGATTTAAGTACTAAACTTGAAGAGTGATAGAAAACAAAACAAAAAACGATCAGCCTATTAATCCAATCAAATGGGGAGAATTCAAATTATTTCATTTTTGGACCAATCTAAAACTACAAGCCGCAATTAAAGCGATCGAATCTTACCAGATTAGCTCTAAGCAGATCTGGGAATGTAAATCACTCCTCATCCAGTTGGTGACATCAATTCAAGAATGTCATTTATGGGTCCCAAGCCGGCTATAGGCCTATCAAAGTGCATAACACTGAATCGAATAGCCGAATGGACCCAGAATAACCAAATAAAATCCTGGAATAACTATGCAGGAGGCAAATTCTCAAAGATTATAATAAAGAAACCTCTGAAAGAACATAATAAAAGACTTCTAAATCTAAGAAAGAAGGACATCAAAACGCTGGTAGGACACTGCAAATTGAGAAAACATCTCCAAACTATAGGGAAGAACACAAAGTCAGCAGCTTGCAGAAAATGCGGCGTGGACGAAGAAACTGCCTTCCACGCAAGGTTTGTAAATTACACAGGTTGCTCCATTAGGAAAAAAAATGACGTCATACGAAGAATTTTGAAATTGATCAGTCTGAATATATGAACGAATTTCTTCTGGATACATCACGTATCCATCACGGAGCCACCATGAGGCCACCTGTGTATTTTATAAACCTTGCCTCACACGTACTATTTAACTACCCAGCCATGGCTTAAAGTCGTCTCAACTCTTTTGGTTCACTTGAACATGAGCTGGGAAACATAAACAAAGATCCAGTTATCTGCTGAGATTCATATCAGAAGCAGACCTGACCAATTGGAAATGAACCCAACCTGGGGCGCAATAGCCCTTTTAGGACGCAGTACAGAGGAACTCTTAGGAGAGACCCCCAGAACAAGGAGAAAAAAAACAAAAATAAAAGTTAATGAGTTCTTTTAGATAAAATCAAGCTTGTTGTACACAGTGGCGTAGCTATCTAGAGGCTAGGCGCGGCAGTGCCCCGGGGCCCTCAAGCTCAGGAGGAATCCTTACCAAAAAATCTCGATCGAACTGAACTTTTGGAAATTCAGTTGGAAGTTCACGAATTATGTAAGAAAATAATGAGCAAATATGGAGTCCTAGAATGCGACCTAACGGAAGTATTTACAGCAATATATTAATTAATTTTTTTCTATACTTTAAAAGTGTTTGAAATCAATTTTCAATCGATTGAAAAAAATAATAAACTTAAGGAAAATTCGGTTTCAAATATTTTAAGGAATTAATCAAAGTTGGAAATAATGTTTCTATAAAATATAAACACCTTAACGTAAATTTCATGGCCGAAAACTTCATCGAAAAACACGGCAAAAACCCAAGTACAGTCAAGTGATCAATTATTCAAATTTTATAAGTGAAAAACAACCAATACATCATTGTTGTACTGAATTAGTTTAAATCTAGTCAATTGCAATAAAAATTCAATAAAAACTTACATTATTTAATTAATCACAATCCATCACCGGCACAACGTCATGTCACAAATCGAAAAACAAAACACTAACCTCGCTGCCCCATTGTTAAAACTTTGCGACGCAAAATATGCGCAAAGCGCCGAAAACTTGGTTGGCATAAGATTCAAATAAAAATCATTTACAAAAGAATAACTTATCAAAAGTAATATTTACTAAATTTTTTCGTATGGTATACTTTAGATAAGACATTCTATGTAAATAACGTGCGAGATCTTTATTTGTTTATTTATTTTAGTTAATTTTTTTTGCTGACTACAATGAATTTAAGGACAAATTAAGTACTTACTTGATTTATGAAGTATTTGTTAGATGTTTTTTTTCTGAACAGTAAATCACTTGGAGAACTAATTCAGAGTCTAATGATGACAATGAGAGTGGCAAATATATAATGAATGAGCGGCGGCTTCGATATATGGTTTTATAGTTACGCGAACGATTCCAACTTGGAATTACTTTTATGTTTGTTTTCTTTTTTTTTTTTTGAAATTTCCAATTACATTTCTCTTTCTTTCACCATTTTCCTCCGTGTAAAATTTTACACTGAACTTGTCGGATATAATCAATGTTTTCTAGCAGTTGAAAACATTATGGCAAATCGACAAAAAAATCCAAATATTAAATGAATTAAATTTAAAAAAAAAGTATTCATATAATGTTATCTAATGTGACAAATATGTGAAAAATATTCAAATAAAAAACATAATAAATTACACATTTCAAGGTAAAAAAAAATATTCGATTATGGTACATTCGGGTGATATAAAATTTTTGCTTGTACCATTCATAAAACGTTTATTTTCCCAAAAATTTCATTGTTATTTTATGTGGTTCAAATAAAACTTATCTCTTCTAAGTGTAAAAGGTTCCACGTGTAATTTCCTATTGTTGAAAAAACGTCATTTATTCCGTGAAACGGCATTGTTGGTAAGTATATGAGACATATAAACACTTGTTGATACATAAATGTGCAACTAGTTGCATATGTTTGGTCGAGTATAAAGAATAGGTAACCATGGAATTTTTGTAGAGACTGAATTAAATTAATATATAATTACAAAACAATGAGATTGTTTAGGTACCCCGTTCCGCTCTAGGTTCCCATACTGAAAACTATCAGTTCATTAATTTTTGTTTAGTTTTATCATTAATATTTTTTTTTTCAGTTCAAAAGAAAACTAAATTATTTTGTTTTTAAAATGTAAGAAAGAGTACTTTTTATTTTGTGTACTTAAACAATTGGGCAAAACATAATTTTGTTTAGTAACTTTTTTTATTATTTTATGTTATTTGTAACTAATATTAAAAAGAAATATTAGATGCATTTCTTTCTAATCAACCCCTTATTTCAGCATGAATAAATTATTTGATATAATAAATTATATGTTATGTTAATGATTAGCTCAAATATTAGGGACTAAATGATTAATGAATACCTATAGGATTTAAAACTAAGATTGACAAACTATTTTCGGCCGTAGAAATTAGTTTCGGTCGGACACTACTAACAGGATTTAAAGACTGCCGCTCTATACGCCAGTGGACCTGAATTCAAAATTTGCAATCAAAGGATTTTTTTATTTCTAGAATTGTGATTAAGGGTGAATCACCGTCAGAACGTAAAAAAATAACTTTTTTAAAACTGCTGCCATTTTTTTTAGAGATATTAAAAAACGGTATTCGGCATGTAAAAGTTGAAGTTTTGAACTATTTTTTTTTATTTGCCCCGATATGTCCCCCCCCCCGCCTCCTTTTACAGCGCTTTGAAAAAGGGTCCTCAAAAATGAGGAGGCAAACAAGGGGAGACAAGTTTTCTCGGAAACCGGAAGTCGGATCATGATTTTCCAAAGAATGCAGGTTTTGGTAATGCGTCTTCTTGGTACTGAATCTCGAAAATCCGAAAAAAGTTGAAAATTCACAAAATGGCGCGACTTTAAAAAAAAAGTTAAAAAAACGACCTTTTTTTGGACCTTTCTCCCTTTCCCACTTTGATGGGGGGGAGGTTTGGCCAATTTCAGAGGTTCAGTACCAAGAAGACGTGTTGAACTATAACACTCTCCAGTTTCAAGTCAATGCGTCGGATAGTTTCTGAGAAATCTTGTCTGTATATGAAAATTATTTTTTTCCTATTTCTTTAACGAAAAACATAATCATACTTAAAAACCCTGTTTTATCAACTTTAAAAATACACATTTAATAAACTGTTACTTAGAATAAAATAGTTTTGTATAATGATCAATTAATTTTCAAATGTGTTAATTTTTTATGTATTTTATATATATAAAGGTTTATTATTATAAAAAGATGCCATTTTTTAAACTTTTAATTGAATTTACTGTACTTTTTGTTAGAAAAGTGTTTTTTTTTGGAATGATAAGTAGCCTATAGTCTGTGGGAAATTGTGTTGTATCTTAATACCAAATTTCATTAAATTCGGTTATTCCGTTCTTTAGTTAAAGCGGGACACACAGACAGACAGACAAACAATTTTTTTAAAAATGTTAAATTTGGAATAAGGGCCTCTTGAAACAAATATTTACCCTAAAATTGGGTTCAAAATCGAAATGTACAGAGAGACGTAAGAATTTTATATATTAGTATAGATATAGGTCTATAACTCGAAATATTTCGAATATCGACAAATCCTTCTAACACGTTATTCTTGATTTTTTTTTCTGACGGTGATCCACCCTTAATGAAACCCAAAACGATCCATTACTATTTGATAACCAGAGATGAATTTTGCTTGGCAATCGAAATACGTATCTGGGTAATACATCAAAAATACATTTTATTTAAACTTTTGTTCCAATTTATTTTTAGAGTTTACTTTTGTAAATTATATTTCATAAATTAGACTACAATTTATTTTATATACCATTAAAAAGTGTAATAAATTGTCGGAAAACTAGGGTCGGAAGAATGATGTATGATAATATTTTTAAGTAGAGAATTCAGGAGTTTATACCAAAAGTATTTCCGTTTTTTTTTCCGTACCAAGTCTAAAAATTCGAAGTTGTAAACAAAAGTTTGAAGGTTGTTCTGTTCCAACAAAGCGAATGATAATGCCTAGTGCAGGAGTCCCCAACCTTGTTCAGTCAAAGACCTAATATTATAGAATCTTGGTCAATCAATGGACATACTTTATTCTTCAAAGTAAATTTATAAATGTAAAATATAAAAACACAAAAAAGTTGGAGATTCTGGGTCTAGACCACGTTGATGACTTGCCTAATGATTTCGGTACTGTACCAGAAAAATATTTTTTTCCCGTAAAAACTATATAGTTATCATATAATACATTTTTTTTACATCTCATGGAATTCACCAGAATGGGTGCAGTTTCCTGGGTCCCTAATTCACATATTGCATGGCCTTATATACTATTCAAAAAATTCCGTATTGAAATCCATTTCCCTTGATTCCCTAAATCCCCATTCATCCCGAAGACTACGTTCCAGCAAAACATGGGACGTATTTTCAACTTCTTTTTGACAAAACCTGCATTTCGGAGGATCTATATGTGCTTTAACCATATACAGGTGATTTCTCCGTTCACCAATCGTTAAACCTGAGATTTATAAGTTAAATTCGGAAGAGATTTTCCTATCATCTTATAGCTATTTTATCTCGAGATTTAGCGAAACGCTTATGGTTTTATGAGATTCATTTTATTCCCTAGGCTTAATTTTAATGCCGTTTTTTCGCTGGGCACACTATTGAGGGTCGAAAAGAAGTCCAAAGGAATTGAACAAACTTGGAAAGTTCTTCTTGTGTACAGTTTTTCATACATTTTCTTTTAACATGGATAAAACCGATTTCAAGATAAACTTTTTTGATTTTTATGAAGATTTTAGAAAATTATATAACCGGTTATTTAAAAAATTGATCTAATGAATATCAAATCCTACAATATCGAGCCATAATATATCATTTACTTTAATGAAAGTGGAATTCCAACTATAGTCGGTTTTATCAAATAAATTAAATCCTTGCAAAGCAATTTCCGACAACTTGTTAATAATCATAAAAGTTGTCATACATTTTAAGCTTTGCACTATTATCACAAACATAATTATATCAGAAATTTATTTGCTGTCACCCAACAATTGTCTATTAATTGCGGCATTCCAACTATACAAATTGAATTAGTTTTCCAACAAATGGATAGTCGGTGATGGGTTTTCCATTACCATGTCAAAACACGTGAAAATTTTACTCACCTCTGGTGTATGGTAAAAGACGAGTCTGCACCTGTGGCCAAGGATATACCATTCGAATAGTATAATGAGATTATTTTCAATTGCACATTGAACAGCATAGCATAATGGAGATTTATTTATAAACATATACGTATGGTTAATCTCAACTTAATGCAACGTAATTTGGAATTTAATTTTTGGGCAAGAATTTTCGAATAATTCCACGGTGCACTGTCCAAATTCATTTTCTTTTTCATTCTGTAATTTTAGAAAAAAAACAAGGTTTAAACAAAAAACTTTTTTGACAATTTTTTTCTATATATATTTTTTTTTTTTTTGTAATTTTCACAACGACATATTAAAATATTCTTTACGAAAAAGAAAACAACTTAGGATCCTCTTTTTCTTAGATATAATTCACATACAAAGTATATCCTTTTAGAAGGAGATCTACTTTCGAGCGATTGAATACAACGTTAAAAAATGTTCAATTTTTTTTTAAAAGAAATTAGCTTTGATAACATAATAACAACCAATAAATTTATAGTTTAATAGAAGCATTGATATTCTCAGACGTTAAATATTTAGTTCAAATCTAATATAAAAAGGAATTTAGCTTTTGCTTGTTATTGGCACAAGCGTTACATCTATCAATGACAAATCCACCATTTTACGTTGATATTTCTTAAAGAAATTATGTGCATATTGCACATTCTTAAAACGAATTATTGCTTGGCCTGAGTTGGGAGTCATTTGAATACTCTGAAAAGATTTTGCAATTTTTAATTTCATTATTTCTACATACTAATAAACTCAGACTTATAAATGTATTATAATATCACAAATGTATCACAGATTGTTTCGCTTATTTTTCTGGAAAATACTAATTTTATAATCATCATTTTCTATAAATTAAAATCTTTTAGCTTTAATCAGTCTTTCCCATTAAATATCCGACTAGAAGGGGTAGAATAATCTAAATTGTTAAGACAATTTTAACTGTAATTCTAATACAGTTTTCCAATCAAAGATTTCTGTTTTCATAGATCTATTTATGCAAAAAAAACACTTATTAAGGGGTTATATATAATTAGCATATTCAAAAAATCGATTTTTTCTTTTCTTAATGTATAATACATTTAAGAATACATACAGAAAATTTCATATCGTTCCGGTGAATATTTTCGAAGTTACACTCAAATTTGAAAAAAAATAATTTATCCTATGTAAAAATTTTTTTCAAACTTAAACGCGTTTTTCTGAAAATGGTGTTTTCAAAATCGGTGCCCAACATTACTCCAAAACGGCTTAACCGATTAATCTCAAATTTTAACACGAGCTTCTTAAATATATTTCTTAGTAATTAATCGAAGATTTTTTCACACCGATAAATATTATTTTTTTACATACAATTTAGGGTCGAAATTTTGGTCAAAAATCGTTTTTTTTTTTTGAGAAACCGCCATTTAGTAAAAAAAAAATTATTTTGCTTATTCTTTTGATTAATTATTAGATTTAACATTACTTTGACGAAACCTGTTTGGTTTTTTAAATTCAGAGGATCCAGTTCAGAGATATAGTGGTCACCGCAAAACGTCTTTTTTGAGAAGAGCTTGCGGAGATCAGCTGTAGCTCCTTTCCAAATAAATATTTTTACTAATACTAAGTCTTAAAATACAGTTAAAAGGTACCATAATATGTGTACACATTTTTAGATCAATAAATTTAAAAGTTTTCTCTGAAAAAATTCTAGAAAATTCGCTTTTTTTAGGCCTTCTAACTGTATATAACCCCTTAAACCATCATAGAAACTTAATATTCGAAAATAATCAATATGAAAATCATAATTAAAACCTAAATGTATACCAAAAAAAAAAAATTCGTAAATAAATGGAGCAAAGAACGTCCAATGTTTGTACATAGTGCAGAAGGGACTCATATGTTGACCAAATATTTAAGTGGTTTAGATTTTTTTCAAATCGTAGGACAATTGTGGAATTCTCGAATTGAAAACAGCAATCATTTTGATTGCAAAAGTTTACTATCGTTGGATATATAGACTCAATACTTAATTCCAAAAGCTCATTATCTCTTTGGTATTATTTTTCACAACTAAATAAAAATAAGACAACATATCCCAAAAGTAATTGCCTATAAAGCCTAACAAGGGAATAATAAAAACCTGTTTACTGATAAATAATGTAAACATTTTTACACTAAATATAAAAAAAATCGAAATAGATCAACCTTTTTAAAATTGCTTAAGATATATGGAGAAAACCGTGTTAGATTTTATGAGGAAAATACAAGTTTTTATCTGGTGACTTCTGCGGACAAGTATATGCATTTGGGTCCATGTTTTATAAATATTTTATTACTCAAATTTAATAGGAAGAATATAAACCAGTTATCTTAAATTTTTCAAAACGGCTCAACGAAACTTCATGAAATTTCCAGAATTGATGAAGATTAACACATGGTGTTTAAAAATCTGCAGGTTTTCTTGATTAATTGTAGTCTAGGATCCCGCTGCAGAAAAGTGTAGTAATCGAGTTTATGCTAAAAACTTAATTTTTACGCATATTTATCATCAGGAGAATAAATATCTACTAGATTGCCTATTAAAATGTGGCCGCTAGTATTTTTAATTAAATTATTTTTAATTGATTTTTCGCAAAAATTTAATTGAATTGTTTTTAAAATAAAATATCGTCCACTTCACGCCAATATATATAAAGACTTTGAAAAGTCAGGGTTGCCGTTACGCACTTGGTCGCACCTCTTCGCAGCCAGGTGTAAACAGGTATGATTTTGGGCCCTTTTTACGTTCATAACGTGTATTTATGATTTATATATCAAATTGAAGCTAATTTTTTTCTCATTATTATGATATACGGTTGCCTAAATAAATCTGGTCGCAAATAAGGGTTGCTGGCTGCTAAAGATGGTAAATATTTAAAAAAAAGTGAAAGAGAGCTAGTACGTAACATCACCAGTCAGACGAGGACAGCGATTGGTAGTTGTACGACGTTTTAAAGCCATTGCGCATGCGTCGGATGCTAGTGTTCTCAACCACTCAAGTACTTCCGGAGTATTTTTTGAACAAAGTTTTATCAATATCGATTCTGCTACTTTTCCAAATGTTTGTGGCAAAGTAGACCCAATTTGGTTTAAATAATAGAAACCATCAATGATTTCTATGCCGACTTGTCCGGGATTAGCTGGTGCAATCTTGGCTGTCATTTGTTTACTTAGAGTTGATTTGTCCGTCTTCATCATGTCGCCTGAGCAGTGGAATAGTGCAGAAGATAGAGATGCTAGAGGGAATGACAGACAGTACCCAATGTCAACTTTTGGATTAATAACAATTGCCAACAGACGTCGAAAAATATATCATTCTATTTTAACTATTGATTTTTTGTCTCCAGTGGTACTCTTAAAACTTTTTTTAATACAATCTGAAGCGAAGTTATTTATTTTATTGCAGCCAGCAACCCTTATTTGCGGCCAGATTTATTTAGGCAACCGTATATTATAAAAATGAGAAAAAAAATAGCTTTAATTTGATATATAAATCATAAATGCACGTTATGAACGTAAAAAGGGCCCAAAATCATATCTAATTACACCTGGCTGCGAAGAGGTGCGACCAAGTGCGCAACGGCAACCCTGACTTTTCAAAGTCCTTATATATATTGGCGTGAAGTGGACAATATTTTATTTTAAAAATAAATCAATTAAATTTCTACGCAAAATCAATTAAAAATAATTTAATTAAAAATACTAGCGGCCATATTTTGATAAGCAACCTAGTAAATATTTATTCTTCTGATGATAAATATGCATACAAATTAAATTTTTAGCATAAACTCGATCACTACACTTTTCTGCAGTGGGATCCTAGACTATAGGTTCAAAAGTTTTTTATAAATCTTCCACTTGTACTGAAAATTTGATCAAGTTTTGTTTCAACAAAAAGCTTGATCGATTTGAAAATTTATGAAAACTGGAAACTTCCAAAAAGGCTGATGAGGAAAATAATTCATTTATCAATATTTTACTGTCTAGTATTTTCATTTAAGTGGATACTGTTTCAATTGAAACGGAATTACCATGTTTTTTTTCAAATAATGAAACGTAAACCACATATAATCCAACCAATTTGTATACAAATACTTGATGCACTAACGAATTTATGTAATCAAAAACCTTATTACCTGAACGATCCCAACTCCCTTACACAATTGCCGTAATTTGGCAGCAGTAGTACTAGCTGCCAAGTTGCTAATACGCACTACTGGCGTTTTTAGTAACGGTGGTTGTGTGGTCACCGGATTAATCGCTCCGTTAGCAATTACAGTATGAGTTTTAAGAAAGTCGGATAAGTGCTCTTTGGTGGGCACTTCGTCAATGTCGGCCGGTTCTACTTTCGGTTCAAGAACACTGGGTTTTGCATGAACCACCCGTTGGTTCATAAACACAACACGATTGCTGTTTTGTGACGTACTTGATACAGTATTTGGCATCACATCTATCTTATCTTTGGTTTCGACTTGAACAATAGCATTGGGGGTACCCACTTGCCGTGTGACCCGTACATTGACAATATTGGGATTAACAATTTGCTTTTGGGCGGCTAATAGACGAGCCTGCTTTTGCAATTGCAATTTTTTGGCGTATTGGGGCGTGGATGTAATGACAGCATTTTTTAGTTGAACCAACGTTCGAGGTTTGGCTGGATTGGGTAGTTTCGGTTGGGGTGTCACTCGTTTTGGTTGGACAGGTTGAATTCGAACTATTTTAGGTTTTACTTCCAAAATAGAACTAATGGTTTGTTCGGATGTGCCGGCCGTGTTTTGGGCAGCCGCGGCTCGTTTTCGCCGCTCTTCCTTTTCCCGTAAAATTCTTTCGCGTAATTTTTTCTGCTCTTCAATTTTTAATCGATACGCACGAGTCTCTTCGTCTTCGTCTTCTTCTTTTATTTCACTCTCAACTATAGTTGTGTCAGGGACATCAACAGTTTGAACCGGATGCAAGTTACGAAATTCCGTCGCTTTTTTCCTCTTTAACAAATCGGTGTTGGTAACTTTATTGCCTAAACGTCTATGCAAATATTGTTTTCGCGTAAATTGTAGAGCTTTGGCTTTTAACACTTTATTAGCATTCGGAAAAGATGCCTGAACATTTCGATTGACAAATTGTCGATTCATCACCGGTGATCGTTGCACGGGTTGCTTATTTTGATTCATTGCAATGCTTGGTCGGATTTTATTAATTTCTTGTTTGATTGGAATATTTGGAAATGTTTGAGGTACTGCAGAGGATATGTGAGGTGGCGTGAAATTTGGCGGACTGTTCTGATATTGCATTAATGGCACTGGTGTTGAAGTGTGCATTCCTTGATTGAAGCCACGCTGTACATTCATTGGATGCATCGGCTGTTGCATTTGGACCGGAATATTATTCGGGGAAGTTACCATCATGTTTTGGTTTGGTGGAAATAGCGGAGGCGGCATTTGATTTTGTGGAATGTTGGGACGATTATTGAAATTGTTTTGATTAAAGTTGTCGGGCATTTGCGGAAAAGTTACGTTTCTTGAATTGTTCACATTGAGGACTCGGATGTCATTCCCCTGCTGCATTCGACCGCAAAATCCAGACTAAAATATCAAACGATATTAATCAATTAATTGATTTAGTATTGCGTATTTAATGAAAATTAATTGTAACAATAGTAAAAATGTACAAATGAAAAGTCTACTTTTCCTCGAAACATCTGTGTATATTAGACTGGGCCAAAAAAATCGACTATTTTTTTTTTTTGAAAAGTATATCGAAAATATTGTTCAAGGGAACAAAAAAAAAATATCTGGAAGGTTTGAGCCCTGAATATTAAAATTAAGAGGTCTATCTTCTTTAATTTCGATTTTTTATTTGTACTTTCATTTTTGCGTCAATGCTGTCAAACTATCAAGGTAAAAAAATTCATCTGCACATATATTTAAAGAAAATTAAATTCCCTACAAAAAACATCTGTTTGAAAATTTTTGCCAGATACGCCGTTTCCGAATAATCAAGCTTCAGACATTGATATAATTTTTAAATTTATCTTGTTTATTTTGGAATTTTGTAACTAACGAACAAATAAATATATAGAAATGAGCAATATAGATTCTTGAAGGGAGTTTAATGCTCTACAAAAAAGGTCTCTTAACGTTTTTACATAAAATCACTTTTTCAAAAGTTATTCATAATTAAAGTTGAAGGAAAAATAAAATTATTGTTTTTTTCGTTGCTGAACCAATTTTGAAAGAGAGGTTTTATGTAAAAACATTAAGAGACCTTTTTTGTAGAGCATTAAATTCTCTCCAAGAATCTATATTGTTCATTTCTATATAATTATTTGTTCGTTAATTACAAAGCTCCAAAATAAAAGATAAATCTAAAAATTATATCAATATTTAAAGCATAATTATTCGGAAATGTCGTGTCTGGCAAAAATTTTCAAAAAGACGTTTTTTGTAGGGAATTTATTTTTTTTATAAATATAGATACATATGATTTTTTTTACCTTGATAGTTTAACAGCATTGACGCAAAAATGAAAAGACAAATAAAAAATCGAAATTAAAGATGATAGACCTCTTAATATTAAGGGTGGATCACCGTCGGAACGTAAAAAAAAATGACTTTTTTAAAACTGCAGCAATTTTTTTTTTAGAGATATTAAAAAACGGTCTTCGGCATGTAAAAGTTGAAGTTTTGAACTATTTTTTTTTATTTGCCCCGATATATACCCCCCTCCCCTTTTACAGCGCTTTGAAAAAGGGTCCTCAAAAATGAGGAGGCAAACGGGAGGCAAGTTTTCTCGGAAACCGGAAGTCGGATCATGATTTTCCAAAGAATGTAGGTTTTGGTAATACGTCTTCTTGGTACTGAACCTCGAAAATCCGAAAAAAGCAGAAAATTCACAAAATGGCGCGACTTTGAAAAAAAAGTTAAAAAACGACCTTTTTTTGGACCTTTCCTCCTCTCCCACTTTGAGGGGGGGAGGTTTGGCCAATTTCAGAGGTTCAGGACCAAGAAGACATGTTGAACTATAACACTCTCCAGTTTCAAGTCAATCCGTCGGATAGTTTCTGAGAAATCTTGTCTCCCAGTTTTAAAAAGTTGATTTCGAGAAAAACGCATTTAAAGTTTTTTTAAGATATTTTTTTATGTTATTATCAATTTATTCAATTTTTATCAGTGAAAATACATTACTCAGCTATTCCAATCCTTTTAACACGTTATTCTTGAATGTTATAAGAAGACATTTATGGAAAAAAAAATCGATTTTTTTTTCTGACGGTGATCCACCCTTAAAGGCTCCCTTAAAACCTTTCCTATATTTATTTTTTTCACCTTGGACAATATTTTCGATATACTTTTCAGGAAAAAAATAGTCGTATTTTTGGCCCAGTTTAAAATTATATAAATAAAATCGAAAAGTATTATGATTGAACAACAAATTATAGAAAATAATTAATTTTTTAATTGGTACACTATAGTATAGTTAGTTTATGGAAATTTGATCATCAAATTTAATAATTATTAATACTTATATAAATTCTGAATGCTTTATTAGTAGAAAGTTTAAAGAATAAAGGCAGGAATTTCACTACTTGATGTATGCAAGCAATTTGAAAGATTCACACAAAAAACTAGAAAGTTTACCTGCGTTGGTATGTTGAATTGTTCAGAATGAGTCTCGAAAGATTTATTATTAATCAACTCATTGTTATTTCTATACCAATCACTTTGTACATTTTGCGTATATTCCAACTAAATAATAAAAGTTGGTTTAATTTTTCTACTCTATCTCCAAACTTAATAATTCAGTAAAAAAAAGAAGAAGATAAACTTACATTGCCCGGTGGCAACAATTGTTGCATCGGACGTTGCCCATCAAATGATTGCATTGGCTGATTGATTTGTGGAATATTGGCATATTGATTATTATTGAATTGAACGGTGGGATTAAACGTGTTCATATTGTTGAAAGCGTTTATATTTTGAGGGTCAGGATTTTGAATCGGTAACGTTTGAAATGAATTCACGGAATTGAAATTATCCACGACCGGCTGAGGAAAGTTATTGAAGTTATTCCAAACATTGGTCGGCATGTTCATTTGGGATTGTTGCGGAAATTGTTGTTGCGCCACATTGTTAGGTATAAAGTTTCCTTGGTTGATGTTCGGAGGAAAATTCCGTGGTTGATTGTTGTCCCATACGAGACGGGCTGCAAACGTATTGCATTTAAAAGTAAAATAAAATAGCCTTATTTGAGGAGAAATTATTCGACAAGACCTTTGCAATTATTTTTATAATTCTTCCTACACCTACCGTCTTGATTTGGTTGAATGTTGCCTCTAAAGTGAGGATTGATGAGTACCTTTTTTGATTCCTGAGGCGGATTAAAATTATTGAAATTTGTTTGTACGTTCATATGATTGGGCCGAAAATTATTATTATTATTTGGTACAAATCCTCCTCGATTGCTATAATTACTGTTGAAATTACCCCGTTTGTTGGGCCAAGCATTGAACTTGCCTCCACCACGTCCACGACCTCTTGTATACAAATTGCGCCCTTTCACATAAGGTTTTTCTGGTCTTTCATCATTTCTGTTACCTAAAACCAAACCAAAATATTTCTTTTTCTTTTCAATTTTTTACATCAACTTACCAATTTGAGTTTCATCACAATCGAATACAATTGGAGTGTGTTTTGTGGTCGGACGTTCATTTGTGAAACGATCTCTCCCCAACTTTTCTTCCTTAATTGTGCTATCTTCATCATCTTCTGCGTCTATTATGAAAACAAATAGTAAAATTAATAAGTTATATATATATATAATTTTTAAGAAGTTCCTACTTAAATTTTCCGTATCTAAGTCTTCTAAACCAGTATCAGTGACTCCCAACTCCAAGACATCTTCTTCTGGTTCCCCAGCACCCACACTTGTGTGCAAATCGTCATTCAAATCAAATTCTCCGTCATCCGCCAAAAGTTCATCTTCAGGAACTTCATCGTCGACCTCATAATCCAAGTCGGTATCTTCCTTTAAAAACTCTTCCCCACTAAAACGTAACGAGAAACATCAATAAAAACATAACCTTAATTTTATAACCACAAATACACCAATTAAAACAATCACTTACTCGTGGGCAGCCATTTCAAACTAAAAATTCACTATTAAACCTATTTATTTAAATAAAAACAATAATCATTTTTGTAATCCTTGATATTAGAAGATGTATCCAACGCCTCGAACTCAGCCCTTAACGACGCCTAAAGAGAAAAAAATTATTTGTTATTATTTTCGAAAAAAAACCAACAAAAACTAGGGAATTAATCACTTCACTAAATCTATTTGTATTTAAGTACACAAATCTGTAGTTTCTGAAACTTAAATATAAGTTTTTCAATAAATTTAATCAAAATTTGTCGAACCCTTATAGCGTTTGTAACTTTGATGTGCAATTTTTTATAGGTTACTTTTGACTTCTGCGCATTGACTGTTAAGGGCTGCCTTAAGAACTCTTCCATTTCTTTTTCTTTCACGACAATCATATATCACCTATCTTTATGACGTAATTGATGTGATCAAATTATTGTTTGTCAATTATTTTTTAAAATAATTTATTTTACCAAAAAAAAAAGTTTCAAAACTTTCAATTTCACGTTATTTTTTTATTTAAAATAGGTATTTAAAGATGAAATTATTTTCTTTATCTTCGTCTAATTAATAACTTTATATCAATACAATAAAACATTTCACACTTTTCTTAGATTTAATTGGATTAAATGATAAGCTCATTAGTAAAGAGATGTTTGCAACGAAAAAATCAACAATTTTGCGACATTCTTCGTCAACGAAAAATAAATTTATCTCATTTTTCAAACCCAAAAAGGAATATCATTTTAGGAATTGAAACGTCCTGTGATGATACAGGTTGTTCCATTGTTGATACCGATGGAAATATTTTGGGGGAAGCATTGAATTCTCAACAAGAAATACATTTAAAGTATCTTTTTTTCAAATTATTTCATAATTGATATTACAATTTATAATTCTTTTAGTCATGGAGGAATTATTCCGCCCATAGCCCAACAATTGCACCGGAATCATATTGAAAATGTTGTCGACAATGCTGTGAAAAGTTCTGGTTTAAGTTTTGAAGATATCGATGCCGTTGCAACAACAATAAAACCAGGTTTTTATTCAATTAAAAGAAAAACAACTATTGTTGAGAATAAAAATTATTTTTTAGGTCTTCCATTAAGTTTACTAATAGGGATGAAATATGGCAAATACTTATGTAAAACTTACAAAAAACCTTTCATTCCCATCCACCATATGGAAGCCCACGCATTAACCATTCGACTCACAAATTCAGAAGTTCAATTTCCATTTTTGGTTTTACTAATAAGTGGTGGCCATTGTTTACTAACTCTTCTCAACGGCGTTAATCAATTCCTTTTACTGGGCAAATCATTGGATGATGCACCCGGCGAAGCTTTAGACAAAGTATTAAATTCCTTAAAAATTTGAAATTTATTCTTACAATTTATCGTACATTAGGCTGCAAGAAGATTAAGGCTTCACAATTTGTCGGAATACAGAAAAGTGTCGGGAGGACGAGCCATTGAAATGGCCACCCAAAAAGCCACGGATTTTGAACAATTCGAGTTTCCTGCTCCGCTCGCCAAATATAGAGACTGTAATTTCAGTTTGGCTGGACTAAAAAATACAATGCTTCGGCATATACAACGAGAAGAACGATTGCATGGTAACTACTAATGAAAAGATTGATGATTTAATTTTACATGTTTTTTTTTTGCCTTAGAAACTCCTCCGGATCAAGTTCTTCCGTCGGTTAATAACTTATGTGCGGGTTTTCTCCTGGCAATTACTCGACACTTGTGTCAGAGAACTCAACGAGCCATCGAATATATCGAAATGAAGAATTTGATTCCATCAGAAAAAACTTTGGTTTTTAAAGAAATATTTTTTTAAGTTCCTTATTAATTTTGTTATTGTAGGTTGTATCAGGGGGTGTTGCATGCAATGATTTCATTTTTAAAGGCCTCGAAATTGTCGCTAAAGAAAAAGGATATAAAATTTTACGACCAAAACCAAACCTCTGTACTGATAATGGTACAATGATTGCTTGGAATGGAGTTGAAAAGTAAAATAGAATATATATTTTGTGACAACTAAAAAAAATAATTACTCATAATAATTTTCAGATGGAAAAATAATATTGATATAACCCATGATATGAATGAGATTGATATTCAAGGAAAATGTCCTTTGGGAACTAGTATTATAGAGGATGTATCCGAAGCTCAAATAAAATGTAAATGGATCAAATTATCATCTTTGTACAAATCTATATAACTTTAATAATTAAAAAAAAAATACAACAAAAACTATCGAACTACTCTTGCTTTTTTATTCCCAATAGATTCCTCTAATTTTAATCTTTCCAAGTCATCATTGACGTCTAAAATATGTCGAAGTGTATCTTTAACTTTGTTGATGTTTGATCCTCCATTCATGGCCGAAATGGCTAAAATTTCATCAAAAACTATCGGCCTCTCGGGTCGTATATCCTCATGTACATCATTTAATGCCACTAAAAAATTAAATTACTTTATTTCTGTTTAAATTTTTCGACAATTTTACCAGATAAATCCTTGATTTTTGATTTGATTTCATCAAATTTTTTATCGGCTCCATCCGTGTCCATTTTGTTGATAATTAGTACGGCTGGTTTGTCTAGGAGTTCACTTTTGTAAAGTTCTAATTCCTACAGTAAAATCCATTTAAATAGATTTAAATTTGTAAGTTTTCTAAGTTTTACCTTATTAAGTAAAAGAATTGTTTCTAGACATGATCTATGATTGTGTTTAGGACTTAGCTGAAATCCGTTTATATCAGCGATTAGTAAAAGCAATTTCGTGCGTTCTACATGTTTTAAAAATTGATGTCCCATTCCTATATTCGCGTGGGCTCCTTCTATTAAACCAGGCAAATCTGCCATTGTAACTGACCGTAAATCTGGATACTCCATAACGCCAATATTTGGTTTAATTGTGGTAACTAAAAGTTTGTTAATCAAATATTGCTTAAAAAAGTTTAAAAAAATTGCATCAGAAATCATTGCTTTTCATCATCAGAAGTCCATTGCTCTCTTAAGTATGGTTGTAAAAAAAGTAAAGGAAATAAATTTCTGATGCAATTTTTTTATGCCGTAGGAAATATTAAAATTATTACATGGATAGCTGGCGATTTTCGGTTTGGCTTTTGAAACTGCTTTTAATAATGTACTTTTTCCAGCATTGGGAAATCCTACCAGGCCGATATCAGCTATTAATCGAAGATCTAATCGAATAATGTGTGATTTTCCTTTTAGACCCATATATGATGTTTTTTCCGAACCGCCAACACCACCCCGGGCCACAATCGCTTTGGCACCGTCTTCATTTAAGTCGTACTTTTTATATCCGTCTTCTTTTACTACGGTAACACCAACAGGAACTTCAATTATCGCTGGAGTTCCTGGTTCACCTAAAATTCTTTTGCTGGAACTGTGTCCTCCATGGCCGGCGAATACTCTTTTTGTAGGATTATCTCGAATGACGGAGGATAAATTTACGCCTTCTTTGGCCGTTACAATTATGTCTCCTCCTTGGCCACCAACTCCACCGTATCTTAAATGAGGAAAAATGAATAATTTGTGAATTAAGATATGGATTATTGGTACTTGGGAAGTCCATTGCCTCCGGTTCCAGCTTTGACTGTAAGTCTTAAAGAATCGATAAAACCTTTTGAACGCCTTTTAAACACTTTTTCAAGGCACGCTAAAGATAATTTTACCATTTTCAATAATTATTTTTGAATCTAAGTTTCAACAACACTCATTTTAAATTTGCTGGTTATGTTGATTAGTTAGGTTAACTTGAATGTTTTTATTGGCGTTCTTTTTTGTATCCTTTTCTGGTGTTATAGATACGTATTTCTTATCACTGTTTAGTAAATGAAATACAGTCAAAGTGTTTATAAAAAAGCAAATATTGGACCGCGACCGCAGTGATTGCAAACACTTGCAGATTGTTACAGATGTTTTGGTCCATTAAGTTGAGTTTGCAAGTAGGTGGGAATACAAAAAACTGTGCATTTTTTGGGAAAAATTGTGAATATTAAGAGATTTATTGGAAAGTTTATTATTATTTTTCTGTAAAATGGATGAGAAAATCAATGTAATTTTCACAAGTCCAGCGTTGTCGATATTGCAGTTCGAAAATGGGAACTCTGAAAGTGATCATGAAGGTTTCCTCGTTGGGTCGTTTTCCGAAAACGTTGTGAAAACCGTTACCGATGCGGAAATCAATAAACGAACGATTGAAAAAACAATTTACATTACTAACGTGATGGTCGTGCACACCGGATTCTACGACAACATCGGCAAAATCAACGTGGACAGCATCAACAACTATCGCACCTCCAAAGACATTATCGGCTGGTACCGATTTCGCCGTAATGTTGAACTAAAACCAACACTTCGTGAAAAAATCATCCACAAAGGTCTCTGTGAATTCTTCAAAATCCCATCCAATCTTTTCACGTTAGGCCTATTCACATCGAGCGTAGCGAAAAACCGTGCCACCCACCACTTTTCCCACGCATTCTATCGCTACAACAATACCAAGTTTCTGAAGATTCCGCTGCAAATTTCCAATCTAGCCGACTCCAGTGATACGTACAAAACCACCCCGGGACCCCAATCGTCCAAACTCAACTCAATTCTTTTGCAAGGCTCCCGAAACCCTATCGGGACCAATATGGTCGAAACAGTGCAACAAGAGATCGACAAATACATGAACAAATTGATTACGGTCGTGGCTGAACTCAGCAAGGAAGAATTTGAATTGAAAAAAGAACTAGGACGTTTAGAAAATAGACAACATACAGAAATCCCATCCGTTAATAAACAGACTGTGACTTCAGCCAAAGGAAAAAGAGCGAAAAGAAAGTAAAAATAAATCATTATCTAATCTTACTTTTTACGTTTATGTCGTCATTATTGTGTATTTAAAAAAGTTTTGTACAAATTGTTAATTTAAATATATATTTTCATAAGTAAAACATTCTATGTGATATCTTCTATTCAAAAGCTTTTTATAATCGTACCTGCTTATGTGCTCTTAAAAAATTAATGGTAAATATATCAAATTGAATTAAAAATGGTCAAGATAATTAAAAATGGAATATTTCGGTGAGGATTAATTGATTATACAAACGATGATTGCAAACACTATTTTCCTCATATGAGTTCATTAACCGATTTCATAAACAAAAATAAATAATTACATAGTTCCTAACGTTATATTCTAAGATCCCAAAGTCTCTAGACCTTACTTATTTTCTAATGAATCAAATGTATCAGATTAATTAGAGTAAGTATGAATTTTCAGTGTATAAGAACCTGCTATCTTCGGTCGATGACCAATTAACAGGTATCCGGTGCTAAAGGAAAGTAAAAATATTTATTTTAAACTATAAAAGCTGCTTTTTATGGATGGTTTAGAGTATATAGTTAAAAAATAATCAATTCTGCCAGACACTTTCCGTCGGCCGTAAGTTTTACCAAACGCTTTAAAGTTACTTAAAAAAACTTATTTTCTAAAGCTTAATTTTTATACATGATATTCTGGGAACTATTAATACTTTATATGAAGAGCCAGACCAATCCGATGGGCCTAACATCCCCCAAGTATACATAAAGTCTCGCTATAATCCGGTCAATTAAAATAATCACCCTTGCATAAATTGCAAACAAGCTGAAAGTTTGTATAAACGTTTTGGGCACTTATAATATTGTAAAAAATTCCCATCGATTCTATGTAAAAAAAAAATTTTTTTAAGCTCAAAGTTCGCAAAAAGGATTTCTTGAATTTTTCAACGAAATGAATAGTTTTATGATAAAAATATTTCAGACAAAAATTGTAGTACAGTATAATTTCACTAATCCGGCATTTCGATAGATCGGTACGTCCAATAATCCGGCACTTTCCGCCCACGCGTACCTCGCCCCTCTATACCTGTGTATACATTTATTCCCTCTATGAAATGTTTTATTTTATTCTTTACCTATGACTTTTTCACTATAATCCAGTGATCCAAACATTCCAATAATCCGGCACCCTCTGGTTTTTAATAGTGCCGGATTAGGGAAATTACACTGTATTTGTAAAATAATACAATTTTAGTAAGCAATAGTATTTTTTCTTTCCTGTTAATTGACTGTCGACCGAAGATACCAGGTACACATTCCCTTAAAATTCATACTTATCCTATTTAATCCCATACTTACATTTGATTCGTTAGAAAATAATGGACTTTGGGATCTTGGACTATTCTTCTGCCAGTATAGCCACTTCCTTTCTTCTATAAGTTCCATGATGGGCGATACTCCCCCTTTGAAAACCACAGTAATAAACAAAAAGTAAAACGTAACTCTTAATAATAATTCGAATCCTCATTTATTGGTTTGAATTTTTAATTTAATATCAATTTAAACCTAGTCAAATATATTATTTTCATTTTACAAACTCGAATTTTGAATTGCCTCGCAATTATTATTCGTCACGGGGCATGCGCTACTTTAAAACAATTGAAGCTCAATTTTTTGACGTAATAAAACTATTAAAATAATTAGAAAATTTCTATTTTTTTTTACTAAAAAAGAAGGGTAGTAATTGCGATCGAAGTCATTTATAACTTAATAAGGGATGCAAGGGATGATATTTTTATTGAAAGAAGCGATAAATTTGAATATGTCTTAAGAAAATAGCAACTTTGGCTTAGTGCGTCATTACTACTTGCAATATTTTTTTTCCGATTCTAAGGGAATTTTCATATATTAAATTAGTAAATCTTGCCAAAAAAACAGTTTTACGATTTAGTTCGATCATTTTTCTTTCAATTCATGTAAAATTTGGGCTGCGATTGTTAATTTTTTTGGGAAAAATCCTTCCGAAAATGTATCAGGTGATCGATATCAGTTCGGCTCTTGAGATTTATGGATTTTTTTTGGTAGATTACTCATAAAATTTTGCCATAAAAACTTTTTTCCTACTTAATTTAATTATTTTTCTATAAGTTTGTGCAGAAACATAGTAGCGATCGATAAATTTTGTATTAAAAAAGCCATTGAAAAGTAATCATGTTCGGGATACGGTTCGATTCTTAAGATTCAAGGATTTTTTTTGATTAATTAATTACAAAATTTTGCCATAAAAACATTATATCAGATTAGTTTGATTATTTTTCTTTCGATCTATGTAAAATTTTTGGTATATTTGTTAATTTTTTTATGCAAAAAACTTTCAAAAGAAAGGATCGCCCGGGCATGGTTCGGTTCCCAAGATTTATGGATTTTTTTTTGATAGATTACTCATAAAATTTTGCCTTAAAAACTTTTGTCCCGGTTAATTTAATTATTTTTCTATAAGTTTGTGCAAAAACATCGTAGCGATCGATAAATTTTATATTAAAAAAGCCATTGAAAAGAAATCATGTTCGGCATACGGTTCGACTCTTACGATTTAAGGATTTTTTTTTATTAATTAGTTACAAAATTTTGCCATTAAAATATTATATCAGATTAGTTTGATAATTTTTCTTTCGATCTATGTAAAATTTTTGGTATATTTGTTATTTTTTTATGAAAAAAGCTTTAAAAAGAAATGGTCGCCCGAGGCATGACTCGGTTCTTAAGATTGATGGATTTTTTTTGATCAATTAATCTACAAATTTTTCCTTAAAAACCTTATAATCAAATAGTTTAAATATTTTTCTATGGATTTATGAAAAAAAAGGTTATAATTGATAATTTTTGTATGGGAAAATCATTGAAATAAATGTTTGATCTAGGAATGATTCCAAGTATATGCTTTATGATTTTTTCATTAACAAATAACTATAAATTTTAACTTAAAATCTTTTTATTGACTTACTATGAAATTATGTTAATCTTTGGTTGCGATTGATAATTTTTATCTGGAAAACCTCGGAATAATAATTCTAATCCTACCGAGAGCTTATGATTCTTAACATATGCAGGTGTCGGAATTAATTACTTGGAAAAAAACATAAAAAGATTATTAGTTCCTTGTAGCACAATGAAATCTGGCAACGTTGCATTTTCGAGTTTGTTTTTTATTCTATTCGCGATTTTGTTGTTAATTGAATTCTAATATGATCTAAGTTTCTCTAATAAAGTTAAATTTTCATTATGGGCCAATTTATTTGCGAATTAAATTAAAAACAAAGTCGAAAATGCAACATTGCCAGATTTCAGTGTGCTAAAAAGGACTTGAGCAAATAATTTTACCATCAAGATGAAACAAGAGAGAGTAAGGCTGTATTCCAATAATTTTTGAGTTAACTCATTTAACCCTTAAATATACTTACCAAACTTAAATCTCCACCACTTACCAATATGATTTACATCTTGAAAACTTCAACTAAATTAGCTTAGGACCTTTAGGACAACTAAAGGGAGTTAATTTTCATATTAATGAGCTCTGTAAATATTTATTTTTAACTATATGGAAGTTGTTTTGAAGAGAACTGAAAAAAATCGTTATTCTGGCCCTAAAAGGGACTATAAATATTTATAGCTGTCGAATGTTAGTATACTCATTTCTCAATTTACGCGGTACCCATTGGGTACACACAATATATTCGTTTTACTCGGTTTTCTGGAACCTATCCTCTTACTTTATATGAACTTGAAGTTTCGATTTATGCGGATTTTTATTTCCCGTTCTAAACCTATCTTCCGTATTAGTTTTAGTTCCGTATTAGTATAAATTCGAAGTCTCGATTTACGTGGTTTTGATTTACGCGTTTTTTCTTGGAACTTGCTTCTTTTTTCAAAAATTTAAGTATTTAGAATTAGATTGTCCCAAATTTTCATTATACTTGTCCCGAAGGGCGGATTCAGGATTTTTTTCTGGGGGGGAGCACAATATAATCTTTCATTTGCAAGTGCGTGAAAGGGATTACGAAAAAAAATTGCAATTCCAGCAAGAAATAGACAGGAGCTTCACTAATTTTCTTTCTGTTATTTTATTCATATATTTTCACAACTTTAATAATTTGATTTGCTTCTAAGTACGTACTGTTATGGAATCTCCACAGTAGGTACACAAAAATATCCTGGGGGAGAACGTGCCCCCCGAGCTCCTCCCCCCCATAAATCCGCTGTTGTTTGTCCCAATTAACGTTTGTATTTCCAACAATTGGTTAGATTCAAAACACATCTACAATTTATGTTTTTTAACGTGGACTAGGCCTATTGGGGATACCACGAAAAAAAAAACGCGCTTTAGTACTCGACCTCTAGGGTAGCGTGGAACAGAGTACATATCTCTACAAGAAAATTAATGTGAAGAATATATCAGGATGTAGTAGACCAAATAAATTAAAACACTGCTAATTTATTTGGTCTACCACATTCTGATATATCCTCCACATTATACATCGATTTAGACCTGAAAGAATGGAAATCAAAAAGAAAATTAACAATTTAAAAATAAAATACTTATCAATGTTAAAAAGAAAATTAATCTTTTCCGTTGGACTACATAAAGTATTGAAAGTTATGTTGGTTCTTTGGTTTTACTCCCATTATGGTACCATTGATGTGCAAGACATAATCCACACTCCCATATGCAGCCAACAGAATACGTTTACTTCAAACACCAGCGGTAAATATTATAATAAATTGTAGACAGGTATGGTGAAACGGGAATTTTTAAATTCTTTATTGTTACAACGGCTTTTGCAAAACACCTCGTTTTTTTTATCATTCCCAACAATTTTGGCACCTCCAAGAACGACGTAATTTGTACTTGGATTTTGGGTGTTTTGGCCTCAATCCAAATCTTCTACTATTTGGAACAATATGCACATTAAGAAAAAAGTTAAATAAAATATAACCCAATGTAAACACTGCAATTATTTCGGAAACAAATAAATTTAAATAATTCTCCAGTTATAAATTATTTATAATTTTTTTTATTAATTTTTAATTAGTTGTAAGAATAATCAATTATTTATTAATTGGATGCATTAAATATTTTTTTTTTGAACGAGTGTATCGTTCGCGCCTTTAGATGGCGCTTCCAGAAATCACCGGCCGGCCGTGGCCAATCCAAAGCTAGTTTACTCAAAACAAAACAATAACGGTAATAATTGACAATAATCGAAGACAATGTATTTTCATGAAACTTTGTGAAGACTCAAACTGCATTTTTTTAAGCGTTTGAAAGAAAAGGTAAGTTTTTATTTAATTATTTTTCAAATTATTACCTAAATAATAAATGATTGAAAATAAAACAATAAGTTGTAATTACTTAATAAGTCTCGTAACCGTTGTAGGTGACTAAAATGGATGCGCCAATCGTAGACCCTTTGTGGTTAACGATGAATGATAAGTTACGGGAAAGATGCTGGCGACAATTCGCGCCCCTCAACTTGTCGATAATCAATTTTGCGGGTAAAATTACGTAAAATGTAATATATAAAAGTACTTGATACGTCCCAAGTCTGTGCTAAAAATATCCTACTACCCACGTCACATGATTTATAAATATACATTGAAAGAACGACGCGCATCGTCGCGATGCCGCAAGACGCCTTTGAGGGGTCATTCAGATGCTGTTCATAGTTGGAAACGCATTGTAACCCGAATTCGAACACTGCAAAAAGTAAAAAACGAAAAAGAAAAAAAACCATTCACAATTACTGGGCTTAAGCTCGCCTGGCCGGTGGCTGTTGTTGCACATCGCAACCACTTCCTTGCACCATTCAATTCGTTCGCTTCCTTGATTGCTAGTGCGCGCCGAACATATTGTGACAATATTATATAATATTCGAGACGGAGAATTCGCCGAGGACAATCGTTTGTGTAAAGGACAATTTTGAGAATGGATCGTGACGACGATGACGGTATTGGATATATCGCCGACAGCCACATGTTGCGTCCGACTGGATACGACGATCATCAACAATCGATAGCGTTACTACAAGTGCCACGTGGGTCTCGCAGTCGAAATGCGTCGATATCTTCCAGCGTCAGTGATTTAGATGTTCCCATTTACGATAATCTATCAACAAGAGCACGCCCGTTGGAATCACCTGGGGTGAGTGCCCGATTTGTCATATAAAATAACATCTTTAAATCACTAACTCAATCCCTTTTAGATCCCAAGATAAATCGATAAAAGAATAGGAAAAATCGGCGGCGTGCAACTGAAACTAATCAAGTTATATTTATATACTCGAAAGTATTCAAGTTTTGGTTCAATAAAAGAACATGTCTAACGCAATAATACGAATGAAATCCTCAAAACATTGGATTATAGAAGACGACTTGGTCAGTTTTAGTTGTTTGCTGACGAAATATCAAATGGTCACTAGTCAGTGTAAATAAAAATAAAATAGTCAGTATGAAATTATTAGTTTACTTGCTTCTACTTAATATTATATTTATATTATAAAGTAAATTTATGCTTAGATTTATGAAAAGTTTTTAAAATACTGACTATTTGATACTTTATACTGATAAATACAGATATTGAAATCTAAAATTACCCTTAGGTAAAAAACCTTATATCATTTTTCCGTAAATTTTTTTAGTGATTTAAAATTAATCTTAAGACTATTGTACAACCCAAAGCTCGTGCTAAGGTCTTGAAAATAATCCTTACAAGTTAAATTTAGAATTGTTTTATATAAAGTGTCAGGCATAAATAAATATCTTATATAATTTATATTGAAGAAACCAATAACTATTATTTTACAACGATAAATTAAAATATTGACCAAAAAATGGCCTTTTAAGTAGTAAAAAGTCTTTAGACTATCTTTAGAACCATAGAATTATTATTATTATCTTGATACTATTGAAAATTTTTAGAATGTTTCACATTTATGAGTATATTTTCTTCGTCTTGAAATTGTTTTTTATAAAGTTTCAAGCATACATAAATATCTTATATGACTCGTTTATTTTGAAAGTGGCGTAAGTCCATTTCAAAGACGGTCTATATGGTGATTCTTTTTGTAACTAGAACAAAGTATGTTAATTATTTAACTGCTAAGTTTTCAGAAATTACTGATTTAATTTTAGTTGTTAACAAAAACGACAATTATTCCCTCCTGCTTAGTATCTTATGTTCTATGGTAAAAAATTATAACACTATAAGGATTGTGTATACAATATATAGGATATATGGCGGTGCAATTTATGTAGTATAATTTAATATAATAATATATAAAAATCATAGCATAAACATAAATTTGAACAGAAGTTCAAACAAAAATATTCCTGACGTATTGCCCATTTGCCCAGATTGCTTGGCAATCGAAATACGTATCTGGGCAATGCGTCATGAATATTTTTGTTTGAATTTCTGTTCAAATTTATGTTTATGATATGATTTTTATATATTATTATATTAAATTATACTACATAAATTGCACCGCAATATATTCTATATATTGTATACACAGTATAACTGTTCAAAGTCAGCGAAAAAATCTCATTTTGACTATAGGGATTGTTCTTGAAATGGACTTAACTCACTTTCAAAATAAATGGTTCATATAATTCATATTGACGAAACCAATAACTATTATTTTACGTTGATAAATTAAAATATTGACCAAAAAATGACCCTTTAAGTAGTAAAAAGTCTTTAGACTACCTTTAGAAGCATAAAATCATTATTATTATCTTGATACTATTGAAAATTTTTAGAATGCTTTTAGAATATTTTTAGAATTCACATTTATGAATATATTTTCTTCATCTTGGAATTGTTTTACATAAAGTTTCAAGCATACATAAATATCTTATATAATTTGTATTGGAGAAACCAATATTTACTATTTTACAACGATAAATTAAAATATTGACCAAAAGTGGCCCTTTAAGAAATATAACGTCTTTAGACTATCTTTAGTAGAATAAAATCACTATTATCTTGATTTTCCTGAAAATTTTTAGAATACTTCACATGTATGAGTGTATTTTCCTTATCTATAGTGGAAAAGCAACAGGTGGGAAACCTTTGTGGTGGTAGTTGTAGTTATTAAATCTTTAGAGGTGGTTGTTTTATTTGTAAGCTAGGATAATAGATAAATCTCTTGGAATTTAATGCTCAAATATTTTAGTTTTAAGTATTAAAATCCAATCCAAATTGGGATTTGGTTCAGCAATGAAAAGTTGATATAAATGTTTTTAATTTTCACAAATTATTGATTTATTTCTGAAGAATCTTAGTACTAACGCAAAACTTTTAAGCGAAGACTTAAATTTATGCAAATGTTCGCATCTTTGTCTCAATTAGCAGAACAAATAATAAAAATTGTTATTGTAAAGTACTTTCAATTGAAATGGTTCATTAAGTTAATTAGAGTTCAGTTAAGTTGCAATGTCTGAAAACTCGATTGACCTATTCAATTGAAATGGGGTGAAATATTGACTATTGATTTCCAATCATATGTCAATTGATTACTTCTCGGAATCAAAATAGCCTCTTTTTTGGCCTTAATTTTGCTATAAAACGTTTAACTAACATCTAAATGCATTTCAATTGATTGTTTTAGATGTACTCAAGCGATTTCATTTTATATAATAATAAAGTATATTACGACACTTGATTGGAAAATTATATGGGCTGGACAAATGAACTATTGAGCTTGGCGGCGTGTTTGATTGTTTAATTTTCCGAGATAAAATTCCATACAATAAACTTGACCAGCTCTTTATTATGTTTAAGTGGATTTTAAATAGACGGGGCATCGGAGAAATGGGGAATTGTGCCAAGTTATTTGGTGTCTGTTTAAAAAGCAAAAGGGAAAAAAATCACAAAATTATTGTATTTTTGTTATATGAAATTTGAATTTGAAGACCTTTATTTTTATTCCAAAATATGTTCAAATTGATCTCAAAAGTATGCTTTAGTATTAATTACTTTTCGTAATTAATTTTTGCTTTTTTTGCCATTAAGACTTTCTTAGCGAAAAAAATAGTTATTTTATGAGACTTTATTGTTTCTTGCTTATAATTTCTTTATTACTTTATGAACCAGTCTCGACGGGGGCTGTGTAGCCCCCGTAGTGAGCACTGAAATTTTCTAATGAAATGCCTATAGATGGCTATAGCTACATAGACGTGAAGTATGGGATTGTTGCGAAAGACAGCTGAATGAAAAGGAGGCTTGTTTTCATAAAAAAATTGAAAATCTATGTTGCCCAGAGTAAACAAATGAATTTTAACCTCAATTTTTTTAAGGTTTCCCCTTAAAAAGTTTACTTTATTCAAAATTTTGCAAGATTAATTTTTCAAAGGAATTAAAAAAATCAATCTTTACTTTAATTCTTAGGGATGTTTACACAGGGACGAACTTATGTTAAAGTCGATATTGGTTATTGGCTCATAGCTTCTCACACCTTGAAACTTTAAAAATATTTATTGATTTTTATTATTTGTGCTTTAAGGCTTCGTTTACAATCGAAAAATGTGATCAATTCAATCTTCATTCGATTTGCTAATCGAAAATCTCAGTTTTGCTATTGTTGTTCATATAATTTAATGCTTTATCTCATTCTTACTAAAATGGAACTTATTTGAATAATTTTTCCTGTATTTTCATAGAAAAAAGTTTAAAGTTTTCAAAGAAGTTAAGAAGTTTAGAAATCAGATTTCTCCTTGTCGAAAATTTGATAATCTTAGTGACGTTATTGTTACGGTATCAGACGTATTGATCCCAAGACAAAACATTCCCGAAGAAAATATCACTAAGACAAAATATCCCCGGCCAATTGATCCTTCGATTATTAATTATTTGTTACTAATTTCTTTGTACTCTGGTTTTTTCCTAAAAAGACAACCAAATCTAATCGTTTTCTTTACTATTTCTTCTATTTCTTATTTTCATCACTATTATCTTAAAAAAACATTTAAATTCCTTCATTATTAATTAGTTTCCTTTCCTTTCCTCTTATCTTTTTTTTTAATTTTAAAAATATTTTCACAAAAAACTATATGGATAATCTCAAATATAAGTATTTGAAATGTTTAGTTGATTATGACCCGATTTATTCACGAATTTAATGAAAAACAAATTAGAAAATCCGACGTTGTCAGATATTGTTGTTGCTTAAAGGGACTTTTAGCAAGCTTTGCCCCTGGGCCCTGGGGGGTAGTCTTTTTAGCACAAAAAAAAAATGAAGCTCTGGTTGTAAACCATTACCTTCTTTTTTAAAAAATTAGAAAAATTCGTTTAAAAAAATGAAAAAAAAATTTTTTTTAGTATCTCTTAGAATTTGTCGTCAAATTGTGGTGCAGGAAAAACCGTAGTCTGGGCCTAACATTTCGGTGCCGGGATATTTTGTCCGGGGATATTTTGTTTTGGGAATACTTGGTCTACGGATATTTTTAACGTTGATATTTGCCAGGAGATCAAATATTCAAATATCAAAGATCAACTACCCACTATTATAATTCCCTGTCCACTGGATAGGACAGGAATTGCATTAGATTAGGGGACCTTGACCAAAAATACTGGAAAATATTTCATATATGATTAGTATTTGGTCGTTATTGGATATAAGTGTTTGATATATTAAGGATACATAGAATCTTCACGTACAAAAATAAGTTCAGTGGAATAGGAATGAAAAATCACAACTCGATTCTTATATTAGGTCTTAAAAACTTTCGAATGTTAGAATTAACAATCTCCATCCTACTATTGTTATTGTTGGGATTTTAAATGAAGCTAAATATAATTTAATACCTTTAATATAACGTAAATTAATTATTATTTGATTCTACTTATTTTTAGGAAACAATTTTCTATTGAAATTATTAATCTCTTGTGAATTATATGAAAATGTTTCTGGCGCTTATTTTCATACTTGTATACTATTGATACTAGAGTCCTCTGCACTATGTCCTAATTTTGTGGACAACTTTGCAATATAACATTCGTTCTCGGGTCATTTATACTTTGTGGGTTGTAGACTGTAGTTTATTAGAAATTTTTTAGTTAAAGTATTTTGTTAAGGCTTCTTTTTACTAGTTTGCATTTAGTTCCATATTCGTAGCCGGCTTGATTATATTTTAATTGCATCAGCCACTATACTAACATTCATGCATATATGGTTGCATAACCAACGTTTTTGCAAATAAATAAAAAAATCATTAGAATATCGATCCATGGAGGCCAGACAGTGACGTCACGCCACACCCTCGACAACCTCCAATCAGTGATGACAGAATTCTCGTGATTGTATATGAGTGACAATGTGGTCATGTATTATGAATGCACGTACACATATGATCGAAAGCCATAAATTTAATAAGGCGACCAACTTGCCCTCGTATATTTATTACTTGATATCGTTGACGGAATGCATTAGTGTTCGGTATCCAACTACCAAGTCCTCGGTGGCCCATAAATGCCCATAAACTTGCTAATGATTTCCATATCAATTTTAATCATTTTTTTTTCTGCTTAATGTTATAGGATTCGTTGAAATAATTGATTCAACAATTAGTGGGATTTTATTCGACGCGTAGTAAGATAATTGTAAAGTACGGAGGTGTGTCACATGAGAATGAGTCTCGCGTCCGATGAATTTAGCAAAAAGTTTCTCCTCATTGATCGAAAAGATATTTTTAGCCGAATTGTTTTTAGCACATTTGTGTACGTATGTCCACATGGTACGTGCATACATATCTAATGAATGTAATTGCTTAAATTTAAATTCTCTGATTGCTATTTCGAATTGACGCAAGTGATAGGTACTTATTTGACCATCTGCCTATTCTCGGTATAAGTACTCTATCTATTGGTTTTTCACCATTATTGCCTCATAATGATCGCCACGTGTTTGTGTTATCACAGCTTATGCTTTATTGACTTGAGATTATTTATAAAATTTTCGATTCGAATAAATTGTTAAAGCGCAAAAAATTTATCCACTTTGTTGGGCCAACAATTCATTTCTAATAATGTACCATTTGATTATCGCTTTATTTGGTAGAAAAACAACAATCATGTATAATGTATAGTGAAGGGCATTACTTATGAAAATTTTAATATTGCAATAACGAAAATTTTGCAAAATAAAAAAAAAATATGGTAAATTCTGTCTAGAGGTTATTCAATGATTTGCGAACAATGGTTTTGGGTATTTTAATCATAAAAACAGGTGGCTTATGGTAGTTAGGACTTAGTAACCGTAGTAACAATGAAAATAAATAGGAATTCCCTACTTAGAATGGAATTGTTTGGAATTCTTCAGAATTGGGATTAAATATCTTCAATAAATGTTTAGCTGGATAATAAAATTTTACAAATTGGTTATAGACTTGCACAATTTATGTAAAACTGTGCAATTTCCTTAGAGTTTTACTTCCATTCCGTTTTACTACTGAAATTGAATCCCTAATTTTTCCATTCCATTTTAAATATAATGCATTGAATTTGGGCCCTTCTATATACAGCTTGATTCAAAAGTAAGTGGATAGAAAGTATGCAAAAGAAATTTTTGAAAAAAAAAACGCAACAATAGACTTCTAAACTTGGGAAGAAAGGAAATCATAATCCTGATAGGGCTCAGTTGACACTGAGAAAGTAGGTTTCAGGGTCAGGATATTTATTAATCCTTCTAAATAAAAATTTCTTCAAAATTTGATAAGTATGTATTAGGGTGATTTTTTTTTACTTTTTTTGGTCCCATCGTGAAATTTTGTTGGAAATACCAAAAAAAAAAATTTCCTGAAAGTTTGAGCCCTTAATATTAATTTTAAGTCCTCGACCAAGATGTGTAAAGATTTCCCATTGAAAATACACGGAAACTCTGATTTTTTATTTTTAAATTTCTATATCTCAGCGGCATTTCATGGGATCGCTTTTACCGAAGATGGTTTTTTTCTCAGAATTAAACGCTCTACAAAAGTGCCCATTGCGACAAAGTCGTAACTCACACCGGTGAGGTAGTACGGGCCACTGAACCTGATTTTTTCATAAAATTCGATGCAGAACTTTTTAAGTTTTTGAAATCTACCCTATCCAATATATAACTTTTATATGTGTAGACAAACGATAGATTATTCATTGTTTATTTAAATCAGAGGTTATCAAAGATGGCCAATCCATGGACCACAAAAGGCACACCTTGAATTATTTCAACCCACGAAATGTATCAGACTTTTATAAAATGCATACATTTTATAATGACCAAAGTGGTGAAAACCAATATTTTAAAAATGTTTACAGTGTATCTAAATTTAGTATGGAGAATTTGAGATATAACTTCAAAAGTGGTCCACGGAGTTATGATGGATTTCCGCAGTGGCCCGCAATATCATTTCAGTTGACCACCCTTGATTTAAAATATGCTGATTTTGTGATATCTTAAAAACAGGTGTGAATAGATATGATTTTGGGCCCTTTTTACGTTCATAACGTGCATTTATGATTTATATATCAAATTAAAGCTAATTTTTTTCTCATTTTTATAATATACGGTTGCCTAATTAAATCTGGCCGCAAATAAGAGTTGCTGGCTGCAATAAAATAAATAATTTCGCTTCAGATTGTATTAAAAATAGTTTTAAGAGTATCACCGGAGATAAAAAATCCATAATTAAAATGGAATGAGATATTTTTGCACGTCTGTTGGTAATTGTTATTAATCCCAAAGTTGACATTGGGTACTGTCTGTCATTCCCTCTAGCACCTCTACCTAATGCACTATTCCACTGCTCAGGCGACATGATGAAGACAGACAAGTCAACTCTAAGTAAACAATTGACAGCCAAGATTGCACCAGCTAATCCCGGACAAGTCGGCATAGAAATTATTGACGGTTTCTATTATTTATATCAAATTGGGTTTACTTTGCCACAAATATTTGGAAAAGTAGCAGAATCGATACTGATAAAACTTTGTTCAAAAAATACTCCGGAAGTACTTGAGTGGTTGAGAACACTAGCATCCGACGCATGCGCAATGGCTTTAAAACGTCGTACAACTGCCAATCGCTGTCCTCGTCTGACTGGTTAAATCTGGCTAGCTCTCTTTCACTGTTTTTTTAATAGTTACTATCTTTAGCAGCCAGCAACCCTTATTTGCGGCCAGATTTAACTAGGCAACCGTATATCATAATAATGAGAAAAAAAATTAGCCTTAATTTGATATATAAATCATAAATGCACGTTGTGAACGTAAAAAGGGCCCAAAATCATACCTGTTTCCACCTGGCTGCGCAGAGGTGCGGTCAAGTGCGCAACGGAAACCCTGACTTTTCAAAGTCTTTATATATTTTGGCGTAAAGTGGACGATATTTTATTTTAAAAACAAATCAATTAAATTTTTGCGAAAAATCAATTAAAAATAATTTAATTAAAAATACTAGCGGCCACATTTTGATAGGCAACCTAGTAGATATTTATTCTCCTGATGATAAATATGCGTAAAAATTCGGTTTTTAGCATAAACTCGATCACTACACTTTTCTGCAGTGGGATCCTAGACTATAAGTAAATGGTAGTACTTTTGCAAATCATAAAGCCCAGAAATGACATATTCTTTTGTTATCAAATATTTATTGGTGTCAGCGCCTACTTTACCTATTTGGCCAATTTGACAGGTATTAACAGTTTATATGGGGAAACTTTTTTTATTGCTTTTACTATTTTCCTTACAACTTCTTCCTGTTTTCTCACCTTTTAAACCTTCTTTTGGCTTCAACAAATATTTCAACACCAAAATGAGCCAATGCGGTCCAGTGGTTTTCAAGTTTTTGCGAGACCTACATAGTAATTGATCTTGTGTAGGACCAGTTTTACATTTATATCATACGATTTTGCTCGATTTGGAGTTATCATCAATGTGATGTGTATTTTTAATCGATTCTACCACAATTGATTGAAACTTTAGAATCTTTTTTTAAAACTCCCGGAAAGCTCCATGTTAAAACTGACGGAAAGCTTATTATTCCACCAGTTTTAACATAGAGTTTTCCGGGGGTTGTAAAAAAGGTTCTAGAGCAGAATTCCCCAAACTTTTTTGTGTCGTAGACCCCTTGCCATGTTTTTCCGTGTTGGGTAGACCCCCTACTTATCTGATATTGATTTCCTGTAAATTTCTAACTGCAGTGAAGTTTAGTATTAAAACCTTAAAGTAAAAACATAGGTACTTTTATAACTTAATAGGTATGTCTTGATATTATAAGATAGTATGATGTAAGTAAATAGGTACTATCAGTGTATGTGTTGAGATCCACTATCGTGGACCCCCATTTTCATTTCATGGACCCCCAAATTTGTTTTCGCTGACGTAGACCCCTTGCAGGTTGTCATAGACCTCTAGGGGTCGATATAGACCACTTTGGGAATCACTGTTCTAGAGTTTCAATCAATTGTGGCGGAATCGATTAAAAATACACATCACCTTGATGATAACTCCGAATCGAGCAAAATCGTACACAAGATCAATTACTATGTAGGTCTTTTACAACCCCTGGAAAGCTCTATGTTAAAACTGGTGGAAAGCTTATTAGTTCATAGATAGTAAAACCCATTTTTTGTTATTTTTTTTCCATATTCTGCAGTTGACACTCGGGAAAATGACAAAGTGTAATTTGCGACGCTTGAATTGGAAAATTGAATTTTCCACCTACACGAAATGTGAAAAAGCTCCACACGTTTGCGCGGTGAACGCCAGGGGGAGCGCTGGTCGCGGCGATGCCCTTTCAACGTACTTGAGAGGGTAGTATGAAAGTTGTGTGATGACGCAATTGGGGTGTGTTATTGTGTCGACTCAAACCCCACGTTCCCTATCGTGAGCTTTTAGAGGTCAGTTCACTGTATGACATCATAGGAGACACAACGCCATATTTAACGGCAGATTACATTCCGACTCTAATCAGAAACCGTACATAGTGCAAATATTTGTTGACGTCCAGTGCATACTGCACCGCTAATCACTGGTAAATACACAACAGTTACATGCACTTACGATCCCTGGTTTTCCTAACCTATTTCCTTCCATATGGTTCCCATTGATTTATTTTCTTTTGCTCTGATTTATCTTGTATGTTTCAATTGAACTACTCTATTTTTTTTTTTTAATAATATTATTGATTTTACCCATGTGATTTCCCTGCACGCTAGTATCGTCTAAATTTAGAGCATCAGGTGTTAACCGGCAAAAAAAAATATTTCAATCAAATGTAATCAATCGTAATAGATAGTGCCACTTAAGTAGACTTATAGATACCTTTGACCTAGCAAATGTTTCAATTCATATTAGCCAAATATTCATTGAATAATTGGTCCTATTTATTCCTAATTAATTTTCAACTTAAAAACTGTCATGGTAATTAAAATATTGGTCAGACTACGTGATGAAAATCACAATGGGAAGATATAATGGTTTTTAAAATGTATTCAGTTGAAATAAATTGGCCGTTTTTGTTGTGGTGACAGCACATTATGTTTACGTTGTAATAATTTGCATTTGTAATAAATGGTCGGTTTTCATCTTAAGGGCTTAAGAAAGACATGTGCTTTGTAAAAAGTCGATTTGTTAGATTGTATATTTCACGTATGAATTTTTAGGCCTAAAGAATGGTATAATAATGAAAAAGAGATTCAATGATAAATGGGAGGCTTTTTTAACGACTTTTGTGCCTTTTAATTTTAAGGCTTCAAGTCCTAGCCAACAAAAGTATATTTTAAGAGTTGTTTTACAATCCTTTGATTCTTTAGAAACTAAACTATTGAAAAAAATTGTCACTTTAATCACCAGTTTGACACTAGTCTGAGATATGTTTTCCTTTTCTAATTTGTCCAAATTATTCATGTACTTTTTTCCATACTGAAATTTGTATCGAATTTTTGTTCAGTTCTATTGGCACTATGAATTTTCAAAGGAAGATTGCTTGGTAATCGAAATAAGTATTTATGGTATGATTTGTATATATTATTATATTAAGTTATACTACATAATTTGGACCGCAAAATATTCTATGTATTATATACACTGATTCAAAATATATAGACTGATTCAAAATGATAGACAAAATGAGAGAAAATGATAGACTGATTCAAAAAAAATGATGATTTTTTTTTCTTAATTATATCGAAAATATTGTTGGGAATGGTAAAAAAAATCCTGTGTAAGGTTAAACTCTTAATATTAATATTAAGAGTTGCCCATCGCAAATTTCGATTTTCCATTTAAATAACATGGGGAGCAATATTCTCTTGCACTTTGGAATTTTATAGCTCACGTTGGTTACAATATTTCGGAATGACCAAGGTATTTTCTTGTAGAAAATTGAATGATCTACGAAAAAAGTCTCGAACAAGTTTTTGATATATTAATTACTTCAAAAGTTATTTGAGGTCAAAGTTGAACTAAAGAGAAATTTTAATATTTTTTCAATTTTTTGACGCAACCATCAATTTTATGAGAAAATTTTATAGGATATTTTTTGTAGAGCATTTTTTTTCCTATAACTTATCTCTATAAAAGTTCTTGATATTTATCACAGGTCCTAAGTTATTGGCATTAAATAACTTTAAAATTAATTTTAATTAAATAACTTAGGACCTGTGATAAATATCAAGAACTTTTATAGAGATAAGTTATAGGAAAAAAAATGCTCTACAAAAAATATCCTATAAAATTTTTTCATAAAATTGATGGTTGCGTCAAAAAAATATTTAAATTTCTCTTTAGTTCAACTTTTACTTCGAATAACTTTTGAAGGAATAAATATATCAAAAACTTGTTTGAGACCTTTTTTGTAGATCGTTAAATTTTCTACAAGAATATACCTTGGTCATTCCGAAATATTGTCACCAACGTGAGCTATAAAATTCCAAAGTGCAAGAGAATATTGTTCCCATGTTATTTAAATGGAAAATCGAAATTTGTGATGGGCACCTCTTAATATTAATATTAAAAGCTTAAACTTTCACAGGATTTTTTTGAATTTTTTTGAAAAAAAATCCTGTGAAAGTTTAAGCTTTTAATATTAATATTAAGAGGTGCCCATCACAAATTTCGATTTTCCATTTAAATAACATGGGAACAATATTCTCTTGCACTTTGGAATTTTATAGCTCACGTTGGTGAAAATATTTCGGAATGATTTTTTTTCAAAAAAATTCAAAAAAATCATCATTCTTTTTTTAATCCCGGCTAGTATACACATTATAACTGTTCAAAGTCAGCGAAAAAATCTCATTTTGATTGGCAATATTGAGTTAAAGAAAGAAGAACAATAAGTTATCTGACATTTTCTTCCTCATTTCTGCAAGGCCATTTCATCCCCTTGTTTATATCTATGCTCTGGAATATCATCCGAAAATATTTTTAGATAGTCGACATTTTTAGTAGATATCTATGACTCGAAACAATTTATTATTGGTATTAATTAGTTTGGTTTTTACATTGTTACTTAACAACAATGTGAGTTTTCAATTGTTTCAAGTTGTTTAAGCTTTCATTTTATTTTGTTTTTCTGAGCTTGAGTGTTTTGTTTTCATAAGAGATTTCATTGTTTTGTAAAAGCTTTTGCTTGTTTGAAAAATTCTAGTACAATGTTTGTGTATAAAGCATTGCATTTGAGCTTTCATTTGTCGTACGTAAAGCGTTATAGCATTATAGTAGGACATCTATCCTCGTTTTCATCCATTAAACTTACAGCTTTGTAATTGATTTAACTGTAAAATTCATTCTATGTTTTCAATGTAGGATGAAGTATGACTCGTTTATTTTGAAAGTGGCGTAAGTCCATTTCAAAGACGGTCTATATTAGACTGATTCAAAATGATGAATTTTTTTTTCTTAATAATATCGAAAATATTGTTGGGAGTGACAAAAAAAGAAATCCTGTGATAGTTTAAGCTCCTAATATTAATATTAAGAAAGAGATTTCGAAAGATAGAGTTCGATAAGAGAGAGAAATTTCGGAATGACCAAGGTATTTTCTTTTAGAAAATTGAACGATCTACAAAAAAGGTCTCGTGCAAGTTTTTGATATATTTATTACTTCAAAAGTTATTCGAGGTCAAAGTTGAACTAAAGAGAAATTTTAATATTTTTTTTCAATTTTTTGACGCAACCATCAATTTTATGAGAAAATTTTATAGGACATTTTTTGTAGAGCACTTTTTTTCCTATAACTTATTTTTAAAAAAGTTTTTGATATTTTTCATAGGTCCTAAGTTATTTGCATTAAACTGAAAATTCCCTGAATTATATTTTTAACATAAAAATTATTTTTTTTATTTTAATTAAATAACTTAGGACCTGCGAAAAATATCAAAAACTTTTATGGAGATAAGTTATAGAAGACGAAGTGCTCTATGAAAAATGTCCTATAAAATTTTCTCATAAAATTGATGGTTACGTCAAAAAATTGAAAAAATATTAAAATTTCTCTTTAGTTCAACTTTGACCTCGAATAACTTTTGAAGTAATAAATATATCAAAACTTGTTCGAGACCTTTTTTATAGATCGTTCAATTTTCTACAAGAATATACCTTGGTCATTCCGAAATATTGTCACCAACGTGAGCTATAAAATTCCAAAGTGCAAGAGAATATTGTTCCCATGTTATTTAAATGGAAATTTCGAAATTTGCGATACGGCAACTTTTAATATTAATATTAAGAGCTTAACATTTCACAGGATTTTTTTTTGTCATTCCCAATAATATTTTCGATGAATTAAAGAAAAAAAAAATTATCATTTTTTTTGAATCAGTCAAATAAATATCATATATGACTCGTTTATTTTGAAAGTGGTGTAAGTTCATTTCAAGGATGGTTTATATGGTGATTCTTCTTGTAACTAGAACAAAGTATGTTAATTATTTAACTGTTAAGTTTTCAGAAATTACTGATTTCATTTTAGTTGTTAACAAAAATGCCAATTATTCCCTCCTTCTTAGTATCTTATGTTCCTATGGTGAAAAATGATAACACTTTAGGGATTGTTCTTGAAATGGACTTACCTCACTTTCAAAGTAAACGGTTCATATATTGATCTAAACGTAGACGAAACTTGAGAACTTTATATTTACACTTTATACACTTAAACTTCTTGTTTCATGCAGCATTATGGATAACGAGGTTAGTGGCAAATTGAACTTTATCGCTAGACATATACATTGATACCTAAATTGAATTTTCTATGAAAACATATTTTCGTTTCTTTTCTCCATGCTGCACTTCCATAGGAGCAAAACAAATCAGTGAAATCTCCTATTGAAACGTCACTAAGTTCCACGTCGGCTAAGCCTACTAACATTGAGATAAAAGAGGATACATCAGGTGATAAAAAAGCTGAACGTCAAGCGGTAAGTTCAATGTTGATTTGGAATAGAGATAATAGATCTAGGAGGCTTGCAAAAGTTGAAAATATCCATGGATACCGTGGATTTTGTTGATTTGTTTTAGGACACACCTATTACAAAATTTTAGAAACTTTATGTTGGAATTTCTAATATTGATGCAGTATATTACTACTTAGTAGTTTTCCTTTTAAGGATAAATAAGGTGTCTTATATCAACAGAAATCGCCAGAAAAAAAACATTAATATAATCCGTGCGACGGTTTTCTATTTAGGTTTGTTTCCAGGAATGATTTTTCTTTGCTTTATAAAGGATCTAGTATTCTAGCTGATTAAGCATTTGAAAACTGCACTCGCGTTTAATGACGGGATCTTATCTTGTTTTTATTGTTATTGATCTAAGATAGCCATACACTTAAATTCCCACTCCTAACTCCTATAGGGAGGCAATACTGAGGGTGACAACCCTTGACGTAAATATTTTTTTTCTCAGTACCTATTGAAGATATCTTCATGAAATTGAAACTCTATATGATTATTAATAAATTAATTGTAATATATTTTTTTGGGAATATTTTTACTATATAAGAAACTGTAAAAAACGAGAAGTTTATTTTTTGGGGGTGTTTTTTTATTTCAACCCCCAAAATGACACCTACGAAAAAAATATATTTTATTTGTTAATTAGTTAGCTATCATATATTAAAGTTACAAAATGGTCGAATTTGTGGAATATAGTTTAAAAAAATTAAAAATCAAAGTATGTGGTCATATTAAATAATGTATTATAGTTATTAATTACCTGTACATAATATAAAAATAATTACGGATAGCCTTATTTTATTGTACATTTAACCATCGTTTCTGTTTTCTTCAAGTAATTATATTAACTTTCATGTGTACGGATTTTAAAAGTTTTTGATGAGATATTCGAATAATTTCAATTTAATTTATAATTTTTGAGAAAATTTACACGAATTTTAGATTTTATCAACTGAGAAACTTCATAATATTTTTCAAACTTTTTTTTATAATGAAATATATCATAATATATGTATAATGAAAACTTAACTATTTTTATTAATAAATATTTAACTAAGCGATAAATAATGTACAATTTATTTTTTTTTAAATGGAGACAAGTATACTTAAGCATAAAAAAAACTTGGAAAATATTTTGAAGTTTCTCAGTTGATAAAAACTAAAATTCGTGTAAATTTTCTCAAAAATTATAAAATTATCAAATTGAAATTATTCGAATATCTCATCAAAAACTTTTAAAATCCGTACACATGAAAGTTTGATGATGAATATCTTTTGAAGGGTTAATTTAATCGCCAAAACATAAGACACCATTTTTATAGAGCAGTTAATTTCCAACAAAAATTTGTATTGCGCATGGTATAATAGTCATTTATTGTCGAGTTATAAAATTCATAAACAAAAATGAAATTTGTCTTAAAATAATCAAAATTAAATCCTTAATATCTTTCAAATGGTGGGCTTACGGAAAAAATATAGAATACCTTTTTTGTAGAGCATTGAATTTCCTAAACAATTCTTTCAGAACATTTTTCTGTACAATTGATAAATGATGAGGTATGAATTTTTTTCTATTGGACTGAGAAAAAAATACAAAACTGCGATGCGGAGGATCTTCCTATTAAAATTAAGAGCTCATACTTGGTGGGAATTTTTTTAAGGTGTCTAGCAACCCATTTTTCCGTGTCACTTGTAAAAAAAAATAAAAAAAAATTATGGATTTTTTTGACCCACCCTGCTGTATATAACCCCTTAAGTGTATGGGGCTATCTTAGATGAAAAACAATAAAAACAAAGTAAGATCCCTTCATTAGATGCAAGTACAGTTTTCAAATGCTTAACCGGCTAGATCCTTTATGTATTTTGATTTGATGAAATGCAATTAATGCACTTAAGTCAGTTCATTCTTGTATTCGAACTCATCGAACTTAAAAAAAAAAATCTTCTCCTAAATATGTCTTAGACTAGATAAACTTTAATTTGGACGAATAAATGGTGAAAAATAGTATTTAATGGGTAAAAATAATTAAGTTCAATGCGCCCGTGAAATTGACGTAATTTAATTGTTAACGTATGTTTGTATGGTTTTGAAAGCATATCATGTATGATATCGTCTGTTTTTATGTGAATGACGTAAAAGTAAAACCACAAAATTGTAAAACAGTGATATAATTTACGTAATTCAACTCCGACGATACAAAAGACTTACTATATACAGTGTTAAGATAATTATGAAAAGAATAGAGAATATTATGGTTCTGGTTACACGTGGCCTTAAATGTTTTGTGTCGGTAAAATGACACCGACAAGTATAGGGCATAGTCTGGAAAAAAGAAAGTTTTTCGGAAAAATAATCTTCAGGTTAGTTACGGAGAATAAAAACTTTAGGATTATCCCTAATTTTTTTCTATTATATTCTGGAAATGAAAAAGATTTGAGTTGGCTGTGATTGAATTCTTTTAGGGCTGAGCACAGGCTTTTACTATACTTAATATAAGGGTATGGAATGATGAAGTCCATACGTGACTTGATTTGAAATTTTGTTGTAAAACTTTTTAGAGAAGTAATAATTGCGTTCTTGGGAAATACTTTTGGGTTTTTTCTTATAAATAAAATCATAAATTAATTATAAAAAATTAGTTCGCCATTTTTCTTCGTTGAAATACCAAGAACAATTATGATAATTGATTGGTCCGACATTTAACAATTTCGTTTCCATGGAAACAAATTGTCCCCATTGAAATGTAAGCCTACTATTCAGTGGGGAATATCAACAATGTAAAGATGTGCTTTATGAAATTTTATTAAATTAAAAGAAATATATTAGACAGATTAAAAAAAAAATGAATTTTTTCCTTAGTTATATCGAAAATATTGTTAGAAATGACAAAAAAATTCCTGTGAAAGTTTAAGCTCTTAGTATTTATATTAAGAGGTGCCGCATCGCAAATTTCGATTTTGCTTTAAATAACATGGGAACAATATTCTCTTGCACTTTGGAATTTTATAGCTCACGTTGGTGACAATATTTCGGAATGATCAAGGTATATTCTTGTAGAAAATTGAACGATCTACAAAAAAAGTCTCGAATAAGTTTTCGATGTATTTATTCCTTTAAAAGTTATTCGAGATCAAAGTTGAACTAAAGAGAAATTTTAATATTTTTCAATTTTTTGACGCAACCATCAATTTTATGAGAAAATTTTATAGGGAATTTTTTGTGGAGCACTTTTTTTCCTATAACTTATTTCTATAAAAGTTTTTAATATTTTTCACAGGTCCTAAGTTGTTTAATTAAAATAAAAAAAATAATTTTTAATGCAAATAACTAAGGACCTGTGAAAAATATTAAAAAGTTATCTCTATAAAAGTTTTTAATATTTCTCACAGATCCTAAATTGTTTAATTAAAATAAAAAAAAAATTAATGCAAATAACTAAGGACCAGTGAAAAATATCAAAAACTTTTATAGAGATAAGTTATAGAGAAAAAAGTGCTCTACAAAAAATGTCTTATAAAATTTTCTCATAAAGTTGATGGTTGCGTCAAAAAATTGAAAAATATTAAAATTTCTCTTTAGTTAAACTTTGACCTCGAATAACCTTTGAAGGAATACATATATCAAAAACTTGTACAAGACCTTTTTTGTAGATCGTTCAATTTTCTACAAGAATATTCATTGGTCATTCCGAAATATTGTCACCAACGTGAGTTATAAAATTCCAAAGTGCAAGAGAATATTTTTCCCATGTTATTTAAATGGAAAACCGAAATTTGCGATGCGGCACCTCTTAATAATAATATTATGAGCTTAAACTTTCACAGGATTTTTTTTTTGTCATTTCCAACAATATTTTCGATATAATTAAGAAAAAAAAATCAATATTTTTTTTGAATCAGTTTAATGTGCAATATTAAATATTATTTAATTTAAAAAAATATATATATAGAAATAAACGTTAAACACAAAGTCTTCAACGATCTGGAAAATCTGGAAAGTTAGATAATTTTCTGATTTGATTTCTCCATACTCTTCCTTCCGATGACCAATTACATGGTTTATTCTGGCATTTCCTAAGTTAAGTTTTATAAACCACCAGCTGTTGTTGATTTGCAGTCCTTATGATCCTTTTTTTGGGACCTTTTTGACAAAAGGAATATTCGATTTAAATTCTTGTCCATTCACGTTATAATATGAACTTAGCACTGAGCGATTGTTGTCTGTTATTCCTAAGACAAGCCCTCTTGATCGTGCAGCACTGATTACAAGAGATGATTAAGTGAAAATTAAGGACCTTAGTTTTTTGCCAATACGGAAAATTTGTTTCGGAAAAATGCCACAAAAAAGTGACTTTTAAATGACAATGAAAATAATTTAAAAATTGGGATAAATGGAAATGTAATCGAATAACAATGACTATGTTAAATCTAGGAATAAGATAGACGAAACCGACTTGTATATCTTTGTAGAAATAACCATTTAGAGAAAAGATTAGTTATTTTTTTTCCAAATCATATAAAGTTCGTTTCCCTGGCATATAGATTCGCAAGCACGTATGTAATTAGGCAATAGAGCCGGGCCATTTATTTTTTTTAAATGGCTATAATAGCTTCAATTGTTTTTGATTAGTTAATTGGCCTGCTCCTTCAATGAACAAACAATTACGGCCACCAAATTGGTGGTTTCAAGGTGACATAGATTTGATATTAAAAAAACATTTGCGAATCGAAAAAATAAACAATTGTTGTATATTTTTGTTACTTATAATTTCGAGAAGTCAGTCCTTATTTCTTATAAAATATGCCTTTTGACTATTAACGAACATTGTTAATATATAATAAGCATAGAAACTGCCATTGAATATTTCAGCGGACGAAAGTGAAATTTGTTACAAGAAATCGTTTTAAACAGTTTAATTATTATTTTCTTTGAAATGAATAAAATAGGAATATTTCTTTTGAATGACGTAAATTGTAAGGTAGGTATGGTTTTGAAGTTTTGCCAATATGACGAAAAGCGGATATATGCCACGTGCTTTTTCTACGTCATCATCGCCATCATAAGATCTTTTTCGAAAATAAATTTCTTAAAATACGTTTCACGAGCATAGCACCTATGATATGTACCTCAAATTGTATGTGGCATTTGTACAATGGAATCGTCGTAATTGTCAGTTATAATGGTCGCAAAAATTTCACATTGAAAAAAATCTGAAAATCAACATTCCAATGCCAACTTTAATTGAGCTTTAATTGTGAAATGCTAAGTTTAAATATATGTGATTTATATTTAAATTGAAAAGAGTTGTTTTTTATAGGTTTTTATGATTCAATCGTTAGGGGTTAACAAAGTTTGATCAAAATTGTTGTGAAAAATATTTTGATTGGAGACTATTAGTCAGAAAAATTCATTTATTTTTCTTCTTTCTTATACGAATTGTTGATTTCTATGTCCACGTAATTGACAACCTCGGTCTATTAGACCAGGGTCGATAATTTTTAAGACCAAAAAAAATTATAGTAGGATGAAACCCATTGGAAAAGGTAGAGAATATAACAAAAATAAAAGGAAAAATAAATTACGGGCGATCTGAGGTCGGGAAGGGGGATGGGGTGAGTTTTTAAGGGTAAAAAACGGTTAATCTCGATTTCCGGTAAAACTGCAAGTCCTATGAAAAAAAGTTAAATGGCAAAGTTGTAGGTAATTAAAAGATCTACAACTTTTGTATCGACACTTTTTTCACATAGCCTCAAAATTTATGTGAAAAATTCGAATAACCGAGTTTTTGGTTTTTTATTTTTTGCAAAAAAAAATATTTTTTTCACGAAATTTGGTGAAAACTTACCTTTGTATGTCCCAAACATACAGTAGTTTTTTTGATTTAAAATGTTCATTTTTTCACCTTATTTTGACTTAATATCCAAAAAGCACCCTAATTTTCAATCGAAAATTCTCACGTCAAAATATCTGCATTTTTAAAAATGTTGGTGTGTTTTTTGTTTGTTGAAATCTCTACTTTCTGATGGTATAACAAAAAAATATACACTACTATGGTAAATGTTCTCAGAAAATGCAAATAATGATTGCACAAATGCACAAATTTATGCTCAAATTGTCATGGTTCTGAAGTATGCTCCAATATGGAAGAAAAAACCTATCATTATTTGCATTTTCTGAGAACATTTACCATAGTAGTGTATATTTTTTTGTTATACCATCAGAAAGTAGAGATTTCAACAAACAAAAAACACACCAACTTTTTTAAAAATGCAGATATTTTGACGTGAGAATTTTCGATTGAAAATTAGGGTGCTTTTTGGATATTAAGTCAAAATAAGGTGAAAAAATGAATATTTTAAATCAAAAAAATTACTGTATGGTTGGGACATACAAAGGCAAGTTTTCACCAAAGTTCGTGAAAAAATATTTTTTTTATATTTTTTTTTGCAAAAAATAAAAATAAAAAACCAAAAACTCGGTTATTCGAATTTTTCACATAAATTTTGAGATTATGTGAAAAAAGTGTCGATACAAAAGTTGTAGATCTTGTAATTACCTACAACTTTGCCATTTAACTTTTTTTCATAGGACTTGCAGTTTTACCGAAAATCGAGATCAACCGTTATTCACCCTTAAAATCTCACCCCCCTCCCCCTTCCCGACCAAAGATCGCCCGTAATTTATTTTTCCTTTCATTTTTGTTATATTCTCTACCTTTTCCAATGGGTTTCATTCTACTATAATTTTTTCTCACTTTTCACCATTTTTAAAATTATCGACCCTGGTCTATATGGTTACCTTTGCTATGAATCTATAAACTCCTTTCAAAAGTCTCAAACGTCTTTCAAACTTAAGGATATATCAAAGGTCATGAAATTCAATAGATCCAAAAGTTTATGGAGCCCAGTTATATATGGTAAACGATTTGACCAGATTTTTTTTTCTGTAGTAACTGAATTTTAATTCAACTTTGAGAAAATATAATCCAACATAATGTATCAATCGATTTTCCTTACATTATTTTAAATATTACGCTAAATAATTTCAAAAAAATATCGTTTTTTTCAATGCATACTAATTCTCATAATAATAATAGGCAAACGTATGTAATGTTTATGTTAAATATCGGCAAAGACAAAGAACAGATATAGTAAACACATACGTGTGAGTGAAATACAAAATGATTGTTGCTATGGTTTCAATAGTCATTTGATTGTTAGTAATGATTCAAATTTTTTTTTTTTATAATCAGTGATTTGCCAAATTTGGTTTGCAGTTTCACTAAATGCATGCAATCCTCAGATAAACGAACCAAACTAAATCCGTTCCACTCATTGTTTTCAAAGTATTTCTTATTAATGATATCAAAAGTTTTATATTCCCGAAATTGCGTGTTAAAAAACCGGAAAGAATTTCAATGAAAATTTTTCAATAAATTCCTGCCTTTCCATTGTCTTCTCATATGAAATTCCTACATGCCATCGTCGTTAAAACTTCGACTGCTTAAGTTTTTCTGTTTAAATATTCATTAGTTAACCAATTCGTTCTTGCACATAGGTAATACCAAAGTTGCCACTACTTAAATATGTAAATAAAATATTATTTAATGATTAACATTTAAAAATTCCAACGTAACGAAGCCACACCAGACAGTTCAACGAGTAAATGTTATGTCCAGTTTTAAGGTCATCACTCATTAATGCAAACGGAAAAAAAATGCATTTGAAATTTCCTCATTTCCGCCACCCATATTCGCTTTCATTGAATCAAAATAATAATTCTTCTATTGCAATTAAGTATTATAATTGAAACATGCAAAGAACATCGCCTAATCGATTATTTCCTACTTGAGAGAAAATTCATTGACTGGCCGATTATTTCCAGCCATTTGTAATTATTGGCCTAGTTATTTGTGAAAAAAAAATAATATAAACTATAGAATTTCTGAGAAAATTTTTCAAGATATATTATGTTATGATTTCAGTCGCAAAAGATAAAAAAAAAACAAACTTATAAACATTGAAATTCTTGTCTTATCAAAGCATTTCAAGTCCACTGATCTTTTGAAAATGTTTGTTTTGATTTGGGGATTTTCACGTTTGGTGGAAACGTGAGGCAATGCTTGAAATATGAGGAAAGAAATAATTTTTTTAGTGAAATATTTTTGAGGAATTTATATCGAAAATTTCCATCTTTGCAAATGTATTCCATACGTTTAAGTAAGTTGCACTGTTTATTGTTGCATGTGGAATTAGTGAATGAGGAAGTTGCTGATCTTTACATTTTCTTTGTTGCCTCGCATTGTTGTCAGGGTCGGGGTGAAATGGTTTGGTTTTTGACCAAGATTCGATATATTTCTATTAGGGTAATTTTTTTTTGACTTTTTTTGGTCCCATCGTGAAATTTTTTTGGAAATACCAAAAAAAAAAAATTCTCTGAAAGTTTGGGCCGTTAATATTAATTTTAAGTCGTCGACCAAGACGTGTAAAAATTTCCCATTGAAAATACATGGATACTCTGATTTTTTATTTTTAAATGTCTATATCTCAGCGGCATTTCATGGGATCGCTTTTACCGAAGATGGTTTTTTCTCAGAATTAAACGCTCTACAAAAGTGGCCATTGCGACAAAGTCGTAACTCACACCGGTGAGGTAGTACGGGCCACTGAACCTGATTTTTCCATAAAATTCGCGTTTTTTTTGCATTTATCTCGTAAATAACAAGAGCTACGGAAAAATTATAAATGAAAAACTTGTAGAGAATTTGATTTCCTACAAAAAAGGTCCTGTAAACCAAATCACGAAAATCAATATTAAACGAGATATTAAGCCTTGAATTTTATGGAAAAATCAGGTTCAGTGGCCCGTACTACCTCACCGGTGTGAGTTGCGACTTTGTCGCAATGGGCACTTTTGTAGAGCGTTTAATTCTGAGAAAAAAACCATCTTCGGTAAAAGCGATCTCATAAAATGCCGCTGAGATATAAAAATTTAAAAATAAAAAATCAGAGTTTCCGTGTATTTTCAATGGGAAATCTTTACACGTCTTGGTCGAGGACTTAAAATTAATATTAAGGGCTCAAACTTTCAGAGAATTTTTTTTTGGTATTTCCAACAAAATTTCACGATGGGACCAAAAAAAGTCAAAATAAATCACCCTAATTTCTATGCAATTTTATTAGTAGATTTGGGAAAAATATATTTTGGGAAAGCAATACCGTATATAGGTAAACCTAGGGGACGCTAATAATAAAAAGGGGCGACATTATTTTTGTTATTAAAGGAGATCTATGCTTCCGGAATATGGATTTAGAATGAATATTTTTTTAGATAGTTTGGAACCAATACTTTTTCGTGAGTTTCTTTTAAGTTTGACACGAATCTTCATCCAATACCTCCTCCAACTCTGCATCGCTCAACTATACTGGTTTATCTTTGCGTTTTTTGTCCTTGGTACCAAAAATACCAATTTTAAAACTCCATAACTAAAATTTATAAGTTTTTATTGATCAAGTAGGTTTCCCATATGTTTTACACAGCAATCTTGATATTCATCGAATTTTCTTTAAATCGGAACAATTGAGTAGTGCTTCCCTCAAATTGCAGTTTGTGGATACAATAGTTGATATTATTGGGATACTAAAAACGTATTAAATTAAAACTTTAGCGAAAAAGCAGATAATGATTTACAAATGGATAGAATAACATTTTGATATGAATACAGTTTAAAGATAATTCATAACGATTTAATCCTCCTTACATTTTTTTTTCTAACTTATTTCTGCCCTTATATAACAAGTTATCCAAATCCAAAGTTTCCAAGGCTAAATCTATCGATAAATATCTCAATCTTTAAGTCAATATGGAAATATATTACTAATGATTGATTTTCCATATGATATTATAAACAAACATTACATAACTTTCTCGAATTTTCTCTGCTATCATATAAGAAAAAAATATTTTTCTAACAATAGCTGTCACAAGATAAAGTTCATTATTGTGAATATAAATACAATACTTCCCTATTGTCTAATAAAAACGTCTTATTATACGCTAAAGTATTTATAAACCTAATAAATGATCTCAATTACAAATGCAAATGGCCATTATCGGAATATTCCCAATCACCGTTTCTCAAACTATGGGTCGCGACCTAAGTGAAATGCATATTGGGGGCGGTAAAATGATTAAATGTGAAAAACAAAGAAATTAATTTAGAAAAACAAAACTATTATATATTTTTGATTTCTCGAACGTATAATTCTTATCTTTTACCATAAAAAATACGTAATAGGTATTATGTTATTGAGACTTGATTGCTTTCTACGATTTATTCTGTTTATATATGGAAAGTAAAATCAGTTGGCCATGATTTTTGTTTTGTTCAAGTTTGGGAAACGCTGTTATAGATTAACAGATTTACGCGGTTGCAATGACCTCCAGATAGTAAAAATATATGGAATTTTTCTGCCGTTAAAAAAAATAAAGTAATATTATTGATTATACAAAAAAATGAATCACAAAAAATCATAAAATTAATTAAAAAATGAATTTTATTGCGGTTAAAGTTGATCATTTATGATACTTGATTTGTGGTAAAGTTTCAATTATATAATTTAAGAAGAAAAAACATTTCTTTATCTTTATGAAACTACATTGCACTTTGTTTGTTTTATTTATATGAATAGCTGATCCAACAGACGTCCTGTTCAAATATTTCCGAGATCTAATGTTTACTATTTTGATACTTAAAATTGTTAGTTTTCTTTTCTACTGCATATGAAATTTCAAGATTGACGCCACAAACCTCTTACACATAAAAGATAGGTATATATACTTTCGCGAACTTTTTTAGGACTATTTAAGATAAAAATTTCTATTGTAGCTCACAGATGGCAGATTTTTTCCTATACTTATTTTTTGGACAATCACCATAATATCTTTATAAATTGTAGCCTATATGTTATTCTGATGTATAAGCGATATTATTATAAAGTTTTACTAAAATCCATTCGGTAATTTTCTTAAAAAAGAGTAACAAACATTCATACATACAAATTATTAGTAAGAATTAATTCATTATAGAATATTTGGGTTTGGCTATGAGTGTCAATCTATAGTAGGCAGAAATCAAAGTAGGCAGTGAATTTTTAGTTGGTTGTTTACAATATGAAACAATTGTTGAATAAATTACATTACAAAACAAAGCCCTCTGGATTTAAATATTAATCTTAATTGAGTCCAATCAGAATTAATAAAAAGCAGATAAGTTACAATAAATATTTTTTTAGTACAAAGGTATGCTTTATCCTTATCTTGTACTCTAGCTATATAAAAATATATCTTTCTTCTGTTCCTCCACCTCTATAAGTTTGATGATATCATCATCCATGTTAAATTGAGCTGTTTCTTTCTGTTAGTTGTTACTATATAATACTATCATAATACTAAGAATACCATTACTATTGCGTTACTATAATTCATACTGTTAATTGTGTCATTGGACAAAATTAACCCACAAGTGATGAACGTGTTATACATAGCAATTATTGCCAAGAGGCACATGAGGCAAACAGTTAGTTAAAAATGTTTTAACCTTTTTTACCTTCTATCCACTGATTTCTTTGATTTATTTTCCATTTAGCCGTCGGAAATTTATTAAATTTTCAATTGTTTTTCCTGCTGGTATTTTTGCAATTCACATCACAGCTCTGGTATTCAGATTCCCTTATTATTATTAAAATAAAATAAAATAAAATAACAATTATTAGGAATATTTGATTATAATTCCTTTAAAAAAAAACCGTAATTATAATACTTAAACTAACCACTGGGAACGCTTGTATCAATTTGACTCCCGAATAGATAACGAAAGGCACAAAAAATGTAAGCACCTATGTGTCAGTGAAAACCAAATATAATAGTTATTGTCTCAAATTTGAACTATCTGATTGTTGTCATTTGTTTCAATTGTCCTTTGTCAGTTGTGTCAGTGTCGGATGTGACTATTTCACAGATAAGTATAAAAACTAGTATAAAAATATTATAATTAATCAAATCACAATAGAAGTCATTAAAATTTATCAAAATCAACAATCAGTCAATTAAGGTATTAGTTCTATGATATATATTTTATGAAAGGGGGAAAAAGATCATAGTGGTGTTGTGCTCCACTATGATAATCCTAGATTGTCCCATAACTTTAATGATCCCATACTAATCCTGTTAAAAATGGGCATTTTAAATGTTCAAAAAAGTCCATTAGAAGCCGTTTAAATTTATTAAAGGTGTTTTAAATTATTTGGTTTCAAAATGCCTTTATTTAACGGGGAAAACAATCGAAAATTGCAATGATTGAAAACTAGTAAAGTGACCTACTAATCCTGTTAAAATAGGCATTTAAAAGCATTTTAAATGATCAAAAAATCATTAGAAGTCGTTTAAAGTTATTAAAGGTATTTTAAATGACCTGATTTTAAAATGTCTCTAAATGGCTTTTTTTAACAAGGATAGTAACAATTGAAAATCGCAATGGTTGATGGCTAGTAAAGTGATTAAAATGGTGGATAAACAAGAATAAAAGATCAGGACTTGAAGAATTTTGTGTTCAATGATTTTAGATCCAAGAGTTGGATCAAAATTGGGCCAATTGTAAACAACAATTGACCAGTAGACGCTAGAATTAGCCCAAAGAAGAAATGTGGTGTTTCACCAGAATAACCTTAGATTTCATATGGGGTTGATAGCCTGGTAGCAGTTTTAGGAGTTTAATAGATTGGTTCTTAATCCTCCAATTTATAGTTTGACCTTGGCACCATGTGATTGTCATTTGTTTTTCCTAAGACAAGCCCTCTTGATCGTGTTTAACTTATTTCAAGTGATCTACTACAGGTGCAAATTGGGGATCTTTTTTTTCCCCCTTACGGATATTTTTTTTTTTGGGAAGTTTGGGGAATTTCCTCAAAAGATTGTAGAGAAACAATCGATTCATCAATTGACCAGTTGAAGCTAGAATTGGCCCGAAGAAGAAACATGGTGTTTCACCAGGATATCCTTAGATTCCATTTGGGTTTGATGACCTGGAAAAAGTTCCAGAAGTTTGATAGATTGGTTCTTAATTATAGTTTATAGTTTGAATTTGGTACCGTGTGATTGTCTTCTGTTTTTCCTAAGACAAGCCTTCTTGATCGTGTTAAACTTATTTAAAGTGATCTACTAAAAGTGAAAATTGGAAATATTTTTTTTTTCGCCATTACGGGTATTTTTTTTGGGGAAGTTTGGGGAAATTCCTCAAAAGATTGTAGAGAAACAAACGATTTATCAATTGACCAGTTGAAGCTAGAATTGGCCGGAAGAAGAAACATGGCGTTTCACCAGGAAAACCTTAGATTCCATTTGGGTTTGATGACCTGGTAGAAGTTCCAGAAGTTTGATATATTGGTTCTTAATTAAAGTTTATATTTTGAATTTGGTACCGTGTGATTGTCTTCTGTTTTTGCTAAGATAAGCGCTCTTGATCGTGTTAAACTTATTTAAAGTGATCTACTAAAGGTGAAAATTGGGGATCTTTTTTTTTCGCCCTTACGGATATTTTTTTTTGGAAAGTTTGAGGAAATTCCTCCAAAGATTGTAGACAAACAATCGATTTTTCTTAAGTCAACAATATAATTTTTTTTGTTAAATGTAAAGCTGGACAACTTAACGAAAAAGCTTCCACCTTCCACCACGAATCGATTTCTTTGTCTAAAAATAAATAAAAAAATAAGATTACTGAAACATGATACAAATATTGTCTTTACTTCCCATTAGTTGAAGAGTATAAACAGTGAAACTCTATTATTATGGAGAAACCAAATGAGTTAATTGATCTGGTTTCGTGCTTTGGGGATATATAAAAAAAAATTTTTTTTTTTCCTCTTACAATTTCAATTGTTTTATAGCCTAATTTCAATCGATTTGTAATTACACTACGAATTAATTTGTAATATTTTGATGGCGTAGACAAGGCTAATATGGAAAGTCGAAGGTTGTCTTTATCGTGTTCTATAATGGGATCACTGGCACTGCCCCAGAGGATGAAGATATATAATTGAAACGTATATAACAATATAATATAAAAAAAAAAAATCTTAAGCCAAGTTGGCGTTGCCATCGTAAGAAACTTTCGTATAATAACAACCGAAGAAAGTTTGTAAGAAATTTAACACTTTTTTGTGGGATGTCTTAAGCAGAATGGTAACATGTAAATTATGTGGATTAATAATCCTAGCGCAATATTTTGTTGGAAGAAAAAAAAACGGGGACAAGGTTGCAGTGTATTATTATCGATAAATTTTATAAACAATTTGTGTATGACTTAAATGGATGTGGATTGAATTTAATCTCCGAAATAAAGTTCACATGGAATAATGTATCGGCTTTAATAGAACTTTGCCAATACTTACACTAAGCCTACTCATGTTTATATCGCAAACAATGCTCTGATTGGTTAGTTTTGTAAACCAAATATCTAATATTATAAGAGCAGTCTTTTGATTTTAAGGAAATTAAATGAACATCTTTGACTAGAAATATCTGCAATAGTTAATTAAATACGTAAATACTTTCTTGATAGCTTTTAATTGCACCCACTGCATTCAATTGCATTGATAATCTACCAAATGATTCACTATTCATGGACCATTGACGAATCAAAGTCTTACTAAGTACTTAACAGTACGACTGACCTACTGTTTAATTGACAAGGTTAATTTTTTTTTTTTTTGGTTCAAAATTATCATTTTTATTTCAACACAAAATTCCAATTGTTTCCAATCAAAATCAGCAAATTAGAGCCGAGGATATTTTTTTATTTGTTGGTGTATTTGAAAGTTTGAATTCTCATTTGAATAGCAAATAGATTTGCAGTTCCGGTTTGGTTGATTAAAGTTTCCGTACTTGCAAGGATGGAATTCATTTAGAGTGGTAAAAAGGTCAATAACTTTGGCATTGTTGTGCTACATATGCATAATGCAAAGGAAGTTACAATATGATTTATATCAAAAATGAAAAGAAAAATTGGATTTAGGATTTCATAATATCTATACTCATTACATTTCGATGTTGAACCCGATTTTAGGGTAAATATTTGTTTCAATAGGCCCTTATTCCAAATTTAACATTTTTTAAAATTTTTGTCTGTCTGTCTGTCTGTGTGTCCTGATTTAACTAAAGAACGGAACAACCGAATTTAATGAAATTTGGTATTAAGATACAACACAATTTCCCACAGACTATAGGCTACTTATCATTCCTTAAAAATAATAAGGGAAGGTATTCTCTAGGGATGAAAAAATAAATTTTGACTTTAGACAGGTGAGTTATATATCATTAGAAAGGTAATTTAAAGTTTGAAAATAATCTGTAAAAATATTTTTAGTTGAACTGATAAAAAGCACAGTAAATTCAATTTAAAGTTTAAAAAATTGCCTCTTTGAAATATAAAACTTTATATATATAAAACACATAGTTTATGTTAATAGCGTAATGGAATACGTATCTGACATTCTGATCCTCCTAATTATAAGGACGTGGGTTCGAATCTTCCAGTAAAGTTTTGTTTTACAAAATTGTTGTAAATAGACCCTTGGAGTTGCTCAATAAGGAAATATTAACGAAAAAAAGTAACAGTAATAGTAGTAGTAATAATAATAGTAATAAAACTTAAAGTAATGGGTTTTTAAAATCGTGCATACATAAGATCCTATATTGATATACCCCCACTGACTGATGAAATTTTAATATTCGATGTATTCCTTATAAGAAGTAGACATCTCAAGAATTTTTTTTTGAAAATTCCTACCCTAAAAGAGTAAATGGGGTGACTTAGATTGTATGAAAAAATTTAGAGTTAATCAACAATCGAAATTTTGAATTTAATAAGTGTAATTAATAAATAAATAAATAATTAATAATAAATTTCTGTTTTTGTTATATCATTTTAATAACAGCATTTTAAATAACGTCATTTCACTTAATTAGTATGAAAGTTTATATAGTAGGTACTTATTCCAAATACCAAAGAGGTGGTTTTTGATTTTTATTTGTTTTTCAACAATCAAACTTTTAAAAAATCGATTTTTTATCAACCAATGATTGTGACCTGGAGCAATTATTTGTTCTCCTGAAAAACATTAAGGGAGCAATTTTTTGTCATATATATCAGTATCAATCAAAATATTTTAATAAAAATTTTTAAGTATGATTATGTTTTCCGTAAAAGAAATAAGAAAAATAATAATTTTCATATAGTACTACAAATAGCAAATTTAAATAGAAAATATAATCTACACCTACGTTACGTAGACGAAGTCGCGGGGATCAGCTAGGATTTCATAAGATCTATAATAAATTTCTGACCATAATTGTTTATTTTTTTGGTTTCTGAGAACAAATTTCTTGTTAGTATTGCAAAATTTGATTAATTTTTGTTTTTGAATTATCTTTTAAAGCACGATCGACTTAAATTGCCTAATGAATAAATGATATTCGTGCAGACATCAATTACGTTGCAATTTCTTCCTATGACTTTTATTTTTTTTTTTGAATTTCAACATTGCTGGATTATGGCTGAGATTTGTTTAAACTAGTCATTTCCAGGGGAGAAGACATTTAACTCCCCTCGTGGAGACGTCAAATATAATGATATATATATGAGGAAAGAAATGTTAACCAGGATTGGTCTTTCCATTCTGTTGAGGAAATTGAAATACTTATGAATTTGTATGAGATTGTGGGGCATTTTTAGTCAGAAATAATGGTAGTTATTATAAGGTTTTAGCCTTATAACCTAAATAAATTATTCCATTTTAACTGAAGTCAAGCTAAGTCCAGAATGGACAAGTCCTTAGATTCCATGGGAAAACTCAGGATTTAGGACTCAGGGATGACCTGAAGAATACAAGAAACGCGGGGGATCAAGGATTTAAGTTTTGCGTCGCGAATCCCATCCAGAAAAATTAATCACGACATATTGGCAACAATCTTTATACGTTTCAATTCCAGATGTATAAATAATTGGAAAAAATAGTTTAAACTGACTTAATTTTTTTTCCAATTACTCATGATGCTGATTCTATTGCTATTGGCAACAATGTATGGATTCAAAAGAAATTAAATCTGTGTTTCCCAAACTTTTAACAAATTTGATGTATTAATACCCCAGATATTATGACGTTGAGTAACTTTTCTTAAGTCTGGATGAGTTTTGGTGATGATGCATTCTGGTACTCAAACTAAATGATTTTCCTGATTTTCCTGAAATATGAATATATTTAAAATAAAACAATTAATTATTAGTAAGAAAAAATTTCAGAACGACCCATTTTTACGGTTGAATCGATAGATTTTATTTCAAATTTAGGTTTACAAGCAAATCATCCCTTAGAAAACGGTTTAAATCTATACTCAGAGAAAATAGGGATTAGTTATGTATACAATATATAGAATATATTGCGGTCCAATTTATGTAGTATCATTTTTAAATATATCATACCATAAACAGAAATTTGAACAGAAGTTCAAACAAAAAAATTTGTGGCGTATTGCCCAGATACGTATTTCGCAATATAAGCAACCTTCCTCAGTGGTCATCAAGCAAGGTTTGTAAATTACACAGGTTGCTCCATTAGGAAAAAAAATGACGTCATACGAAGAATTTTGAAATTGAATCAGTCTGAAGATATGTACGAATTTCTTCTGGATACGTCACGTAGCCACCATGAGGCCATCTGTGTACTTTATAAACCTTGGTCATCAAGTAGTTTGGATCACTCCGTAACTGTTTTGTGATGATTCATCAAAGTGATCAGAATGATCCAAACTACTTGATGACCCCTGAGGAAGATTGCTTGGCAATCGAAATACGTATCTCGGCAATACGTTACAAATATTTTTGTTTGAACTTCTGTTCAAATTTATGTTTATGCTATGATTTTTAAATATTATTATATTAAATTATACTACATAAATTGGACCGCAATATATTCTATTAGGGTGTTTTTTTTTTGGTCCCATCGTGAAATTTTGTTGAAAATACCAAAAAAAAAATTCTCTGAAAGTTTGAGCCCTTAATATTAATTTTATGTCCTCGACCAAGACGTGTAAAGATTTCCCATTGAAAATACACGGAAACTCTAATTTTTTATATTTAAATTTCTATATCTCAGCGGCATTTCATGGGATCGCTTTTACCGAAGATGGTTTTTTCTCAGAATTAAACGCTCTACAAAAGTGCCCATTGCGACAAAGTTGTAACTCACACCGGTAAGGTAGTACGGGCCACTGAACCTGATTTTTCCATAAAATTCAAGGCCTAATATATCGTTTAATATTGATCTTCGCGATTTGATCTACAGGAACTTTTTTGTAGGAAATCAAATTCTCTACAAGTTTTTTATTTATAATTTTTCCGTAGCTCTTGTTATTTACGAGATAAATACAAAAAAAACGCGAATTTTATTCAAAATCAGGTTCAGTGGCCTGTACTACCTTACCGGTGTGAGTTACAACTTTGTCGCAATGGGCACTTTTGTAGAGCATTTAATTCTGAGAAAAAACCATCTTCGGTAAAAGCGATCCCATGAAATGCCGCTGAGATATAGAAATTTAAAAAATCAGAGTTTCCGTGTATTTTCAATGGGAAATCTTTACACGTCTTGGTTGAGGACTTAAAATTAATATTAAGGGCTCAAACTTTCAGGGATTTTTCTGTTTTTTGGTATTTCCAACAAAATTTCACGATGGGGAAAAAAAAGTAAAAAAAAAAATCACCCTAATATTCTAAAATTGTATACACAATACAACTGTTCAAAGTCAGCGAAAAAATCTTATTTTGAGGGATTAGTTATACAAAAGATTTCCTTTTAGCGTTCCATGTCAACAAAAGTGAGAATTGCACGTACTATAGTACTATAGTTACTATAAAAACAAATTATCAGTAAATACAGATTGTTTATTTCGATCAAATATTGCAATTTGCAATTTGCACTTTGATTGTTCTCTAAATTTTTCTTTGGAATTTATATTATAACATATTATACTATACTAATTCATGGATGAAAGAATTTGATTCATTTTGCTGCAACTCCAAAGTGCAATATTTCATTCTTGAAATCAATGTGTAAATTACATTATTTTTTTTTAAGTAAATACCTAATCTGTTTATTTGGTCGATTTATTAGCGCTTTGGAGTTTGAGTCCGAAATTTGACCGTTCATGTATTGATTTTTTTCGTGTTCATCATTGTATGGTATATCTACAGCAATTTCAAATAATTACAATCCTCCTCTACTCGATTTTTTTTCGTGTATCTCTCTTCAACCAGTGCCAACAGTGGAGGCCATGAACTTGGCTTTCTTTTTTCTTATAATTTCTGTTCGATATACATTATCTCCCATAACAGTTTGTATGTATGGTAGAGTGGTAGAAGTTGTAGGTGGGTGTGTAGTAAATGGTAGATGATGGTTTCCCCGTAATTTAACTTAAGTATTGAAGGGGCTTTTTAGGCCTTCTCGAAGCCCATGGCTGTCCAGTCGTTCAACATTTGTGGTAACATTCAAGTGATCTTTTGAGCTCTTCCATTCTTCAGGTCTCTACCTCAACATTGAACAAGAACTGGTCGTTTTGAATGTGCATTATTCACTTATCTATATAAAAACCAAGTTTCTTCGGGTGGAATATTTCATTTGAAAGTTTCGGTCCTGTAGGATCACATCTTTGTGTGTTTTTTCGTTGGAATACCTATAACAATGGCCGAGGAGAACAGTAAAAGTTCAGACAAAAAAAATTTAATCAAGGTGAGCTTTTTTGCCATTGTTCAAAGCTTAAACAATGAAAAATCTAATTACTAATAATTGGATAATCTAACTTTACCTTTAAACCACATAATTATAAACAAAAAAGCTATAGGGAATGTGCATTTTTGCATATTTATTCAAGTGAAAGTTATTCTTGCACGATTTCTGCTAAATGAAATATTTGAAAATTTTCATCTAAATTTTGCTTAATATGCACAAGAAATTAAGTAAGCAACTAAATTGGCAAATTTATTTTAAATTAACATATTATGTCTGAGTTTCAAAAGTTAAATTGGTCAAATTTTCAAAGTTAATTGAAATAATTTTTTGTTTTGGTAAATTGCTGCAGCAGAAGAGACAAGAAATGCTTTATGTCGTTTATTAGAGGAAGTAGATAATGATTATTATAGATAAAGGACAAATTATATAGAATTTAGAAATTGGGTCTGACAAAATAAAAATAATTTTGGATAATTTTAAGAGAATAATCACTTAGTTAATGCGTAAATAGGAAAATTTTAGATTTGAAATGTGTAACTTTTACAAATGGGATTTGTAACCATGGTAATATGATAAACTGATTTCTGTAACTATGGTAACAATGGGTATAAAGCCAATAAGAATTGTTGTAGGAGTGCTAATTGATTTAAAAGACTTATATATGATCCAAAAAATAATGAAATTTATTTTGCTTAATATATGACTTTTGCAAATGGGATTTGTAACCATGGTAATAAGAAAAACTCAATTCTGTAACTATGGTAACAATGGGTATAAGGCCCATAAGAATAGTTGTAGAAATGCTAATTGATTTAAAAGACTTACATATGATCCAAAAAATTAATGAAATTTATTTTGCTGAAAGAATTGTTGTGAGATTGCCAAATAATTTTAAGAGAATAATCACTTAGTTAATGGCTAAATAGGAAAATTTTTAGATTTGAAATATATAACTTTTACATATGGGGTTTGTAATCATGGTAATATGATAAATTGAATTCTGTAACTATGGTAATAATGGGTACAAGGCCAATAAGAATTGTTGTGGGAGTGCTAAATGTTTTAAAAGACTTACATATGATCCAAAAAAATAATTAAATTCATTTATTTTGCTTAATATATAACTTTTGAATATGGGATTTGTAACCATGGTGATATGATAAACTCAATTCTGTAACTCTAGTAACAATGGGTATAACACCAATAAGAATTGTTGTGAGATTGCCAAATGATTTAAAAGAATGATATGTGAACCACAAAAATAATGAAATGCATTTATTTTGCTTAAGAACTTAAAAAAAAAATAAATAATATATTTCGATCCAGTCTTTAATTTTTTAGGTCTGGTTTAAAAAAAATGTGACATAAAAAAGAAGCCCACTGTCGGCCAAGTGATAATAATCGAGCAAATTTTTAATATTTTTCGATTTACGGCTTTTTTCTTATTTCTAGAGTCTCTAAAAATCGTTGCAGTTATAAAGACAATTAACTTAGTTATAATTATAGTGGTCAAAGCATTCTATGGAAAATTATTGCATGGAAAACAAGTAAGCTTTGCCTCGGCGCCATTTGCGCGTATTGCGCTTGCGCACACTATTAATAAAAAATATAACTGAGCTTTTGAGCTTTTATCCAATTTTTTAGTATTTAACCTAGTAGGAACTCTATAGTTAAAGGGTGCTAGGTACTTTTGCGTTTTTTGGGAAATTGAATACAAAACGTAAATCATTATCACCAAAGTATATCTAAAGGTGACCTCAAAATTTTAAATCTGGTACCAAAAAACACAAAAGACATGTTTTTAAAGTATTTTAAGAATTTAAAGGTATTGAACTTGTGTCCAATTTTCTTAACGAATAATGAAAATTGGGGGTGGCGAAATTTCACGTTAAGCAGGCCATTGACGCTCCGACTTGCAGTCCAACTACTAGTTGGATTGCCTAAATGATCCGGGTCGATGAAACGGTCCGACTTTAGATCCAACTTCGAAAGTCGGACTGCAAGTCGGAGCGTGAATAGTCTGCTTTACGTGTTGGGTATTGAAAGATATTTGGTGATGGTTTAATAAAAATAAATCATAAATCATTTAAAATAATCAATAACGAAGGTTTCTCAATGGATTCAACATTTCGTGCATTTGCATATGGTACACCTATTTGAATTTGACATTTAAAAAATCTTTGACATAGTTGTGCAAAATTAAAATTTAAAATTAGCTATTTATATATTTTATTACTTTGTCCTTTTTTCCATGTCTTTTTTTTGGACTGATTGACAAAGGGTGTAAAACAGATGACAATCACTTAATGCCAAGTCCAAACTATAAGTTGGAAAATGACGAACGTATATATTTATTTTAGTCAAACCATTAAAGCTGAAATCATAATTTATGGAAAGCACACGGAAATAAAGATGCAACAGTTTATCTTTTTCGAATTTTCAATCCTCAGGGGATGAAACAAAGGGTTCAAATCAAATTTTCCGAATGCTAACATCTCAGCTATTAACTTCATTTGAAAATGATCAAGTAGCTTGATGAAATATGGTCAATTCAATTGTAAAAGATTTTAAAGATTTTAGTTATAAATTCCACGATTTTCCAAATTTTTCATCTAAGTGTACCAAAAAATCACCGTTTTCTTGGAGTTCTAGTAACTTTTTTTTCCCACCATTTGCACTACCAACTGATTATCGTTTCGAAAAAAACAATTGAAGATCAGGTGACGCGATCCCCGGTGCATTTGCGATCAGATGCCAAATTTGTCGCGTATATAATTTGGGTTTCTTTCCCCAAATATTTATGCATTTGTTGATGCAAAAACATTGTTGAAAGTATTGAATTGCAATTGCAGTTTATGTGTTGATTATTTGGCATTTTTGTGTGATAGTTCCGCAATAATATTTACGTTATATGCGGTGGTTTTGTACGACCTTTGGTACTATGACGCTTATTAGAATACATGCATTATATTTTAAAGAGTTTTGTGCATATTTCATAAGTGAACTTTACTGATTTAGTTATTGGATACTGGATGATGGAAATTTGGAAAATCGTGGATATTATAGATCATTTTTAAATGTAAGTGATTTTTTTTAACTTTAAGTTCTGGCACTGGATATTGTATTTTGGTAGATCAGTCCAACATAAGAAGAAATTGAGATATGTAATTTATCGATATCTCCCTTAATTTTTGAGATATCGATACTTAAAGTTTTAGACATTTGTGGTATTGGTAAATGGTGTGAAATTGAGGTACAAACGAATTTGACGGATTCTTCCGGTTTTCGTTTGTACCTCAACCGGAAAAAATAGAGTTTTCCGGGTACGACTAGTTTTCCGGGTACTACTAGTTTTCCTTGGGAGATTTTCCATACGTGTACCGTAGACTGATTCAAAAAAAATGATGATTTTTTTTCCTTAATTATATCGAAAATATTGTTGGGAATGACAAAAAAAAATCCTGTGAAAGTTTAAGCTCTTAATATTAATATTAAGAGGTGCCGCATCGCAAATTTCGATTTTCCATTTAAATAACACGGGAACAATATTCTCTTGTACTTGGGAATTTTATAACTCACGTTACTGACAATATTTCGGAATGACCAAGGTGTATTCTTGTAGAAAATTGAACAATCTACAAAAAAGGTTAGATACAAGTTTTTGATATATTTATTCCTTCAAAAGTTATTCGAGGTCAAAGTTGAACTAAAGAGAAATTTTAATATTTTTTCAATTTTTTGACGCCACTATCAATTTTATGAGAAAATTTTATAGGATATTTTTTGTAGAGCACTTTTTTTTTCTATAACTTATCTCTATAAAAGTTTTTGAGTGTTTAGAGTTGGAGTATGATTATATATCTTCCAGTAGCGTCATGGTCTCCATAATCTGTTTCATATGTTTGAAACACTTGTTGGAATTCTAACTTTTAAAAAATTTAGAAATAAATTTCAAAAATTATAAAAACTATAAAACATCTGGGAAACTGATAATATGTCGATGCATTTAGGGCAGGGCTTCTCAAACTCTTTCATACCATGGCCCTTTATCAGAATAAAAATCCAAGACTTCCCTCCCCAAAAATTTTTGGACTTTAGTGACAAATATTAATTTTATTTATCCCATTAGTTATTATTATAGAAATATTTTGCGGCTCCCTGGCAGGAGATTCATGACTCCCTAGAGAACCACGCTGCCTAGTTTGAAAAGCACTGATTAGGGCGCCGTCTGGGGTTAGGTTTGTCCAAAAAATGTTCATATAAGAAGGCTGTGTAACCTATTTGAAGCCTACATAATGATAGGTCCTTTTTATTGTTGGGTTTCGTTTTTTTTCCATAAATTTTGCCTTGTTGGGATTGAAGACCAATCATTATTTTAAAGCAGGCCATTCATGCTCCGACTTGCAGTCCAACTAGTCGGACTACTAATTGGATCTTCTAGTTGGATCGCCTAAATCATTGTTTCCTAACCTGTGGTCCGCGGACCCCTGGGGGTCCGCGAGCCTATGTTTGGGGGTCCGCGGTCCCATTTGAAAAAGTTTTTTTTTAATGAAGGAACACTAAAATATAAAAAAATATAATATTGTCCGAAAATTGCATCTTTTTTTCACTCAGGGGTCTTTGGCATTATGCTTGATTTCCTTGGGGGTCCGCGGTTGAAAAAGGTTAGGAACCGCTGGCCTAAATCATTCGCTAGACATCCAAATTCCAACAACCCCATTCACGGTCCAACTTCGAAAGTCGGACGACTAGTTGGACTGCAAGTCGGAGCGTGAATGGCCTGCTTAAGATGTTAATTACCGTCGATTTTTTAACTACCAAGATCTTCATCGACGCTAGGGTTTATAAAAATCCGTTAGTCGAGAAGTATTGAAAATTTGCTCGATACGAGATTTTAACCCACCATCTACCAGTTTTGGAGTGGTCACCTTGACCACTCGGTCACCAGTAGGCTAGAATTCTTCCTAGTGATTTTTCCTAGTGCATTTTTGATAAGTTAAACGATAAAGCTTCGATTAAAGACGTAGGACAGTAATCAACCAAATCTATCGTATAAATATTCGAAACTAAAATCTTATTATAGTATCGATATCACGAAAACTAAGCGAAATATCGAAAAGTTGTATTCTTTATTTTTGTCTTATTTTGGACTGTTTAGTGAAAATACATCGTCAAATTGTTAAATCGTTAATCGTTAAATTACCATTCAAATTCAATCATCTTTAGTTTTTGAAGGAACCATTGTTGAGTTTTGACTTCAAATTGTTGATATTTTATAGAAAAAAATTACTTCGAAGATTAATTGATACTTGTAATAATCATTGTATCAAATTGAATTAACTAGTTGTTATTAGTTTCAACTGTTACTTTGAGTTCTTTCAATTACCGATTTTTTTTCACTAGTCAGCGTTGGCTGTGAATATTTCATGGCTATCTTTTAAAATTAATGACATATTTGTCTTTTCGGTATATGATAACATTGTAAAACTAAAACTAATGAATTTAGACGAAGTCTCGTGTATTTACTAGTATTAGTTAAAACTTAAATTTCATGTTACTTAATATAATGATTTTGATAATGGCATTATAGGAATGTTAGAATGTGGTTTATGTTATCTAATATCTCAGAATGAATGCTAAAGTAAACACATTTCTTATCTTATAATTAGTGAAAATTTATTGCTTTAGGAAAATCTTTTCTTTCTTGAAATATGTTTTATCTCTGCGACGATTTATGTATATTTCCGAAGTGCTTATCTAATGTTTGAAGTATGATGTATCAATTATTTGTCTTTAATCTAGGAAATCTTTAAGGACTGTTGGGAATTCAACCAATATAAGTGGGTAAATTAAAATAAATTGATAGTTAAATTGTGATAAGAACTTTTAAGAGATCACCATTTGAATTATACGTAGGGTTTCGTATCTTAAAAGGTTAAAAATCATCAGTTTATTGTCTGTCTATTGATTTGACAAAATTTTTTGATCTAAGAGTAATAATTGAAACCTAAGATTTCGAAACTATTAAGTGTACAAATGGAACAAATGTACAAATATTATTTATTCAAAATACTATCCATCGCTAGCTGGTACTTTTTCCATTCCTCAGGTAACATTAGGATTTTTTTTAAAAAAAAATCCTTGTCTTTCGAGCCGATTAAGTAATCGATTCAATTTTTAATGTTTTCGTAAGATCTAAAGTGCTCTGGTTTACCAGGAGGCTATGACTTATGGACTGAAACAAGTGATAATCTAATGGGCTAATATATAGTGAATATAGTGGGCGGGAAAAGATATTTCATTGAAACATTTCCAAAGCTTGCTTTACAATTTTTGCGATATGTAGTCGAAAATTGTGCCGAATGATGACGCTTGCGTGTCTTTTTGTGTATTGGGGATGTTAGAGCTTCAATTCTTAGCTTAATGCCATTAATTATTGGTGATGATATTCCTTAGTAGTGGTAATATTTCGGAATGACCAAGGTATATTCTTGTAGAAAATTAAACGATCTACAAAAAAGGTCTTGTACAAGTTTTTGATATATTTATTCCTTCAAAAGTTATTCGAGCTCAAAGTTGAACTAAACAGAAATTTTAATATTTTTTCAATTTTTTGACGCAACCATCAAGTTTAAGAGAAAATTTTAGGGGACATTTTTTGTGGAGAACTTTTTTTCCTATAACTTATCTCTGTAAAAGTTTTTGATATTTTTCACAGGTCCTAAGTTATTTAATTAAAATAAAAAAAAATAATAAATGGTATCCATTCATAGCCACCGCCGTTAAAATCTCACAGATATTCAATGGACCCTTTGTTTAAATTCCATCTTTTTCTTATCAATAGCGTAATATGTCTTGTTTATCTTGGAAAAATATTAACGTCAATCCATTTTTTTTTTGTTTATCTTCTAAAAAATTTGACCATAATATAATATTTTGTCTCATAGACTTTAACGAACAATGAACAAGCCAACTATTAACATTTAAATTACCCTTAATTCAATATACATGTTGACAACAATCTATATCGTCATTTAACTACGTAATATGACGTGACAACAATCAGTGAAATGATCGTATTAAGTTTTAAATTAAACTATTTGTTATCAAGCAAAAATTGCACATGATTATATATATCACTAGCAATTGATATTTGCATAACAATATAGGGAAAATAAATCGGAAATATTCAGCACAATACAATCATAACTGGCGAGTATTTAAGAGATTTCTATTATATCGAAAATAATTTAATATTTTGCGACTTCTATTCTACATATTATAGGGAAAAAAAAATGTTGTAAATTTTTAAGCGATTTAAAAAAAATCCAGAGGCTCGTTCATTAAATAGACCAATTGAAGGAAGCCACAAGCCAATCCTCTTTTTTTTTTATCAGAAAAAAAAGAATGTTATTATGATAATATTTCCAAGTCAAACATGCGTAATAGATATATACAATTCTTACATTACAGTTTCGTTATCGCTTGTGCAAATAAAAGAAAGATAACAACACCGAGTTGTTATATTTTTTACCTTAGCCATGTTAAAAAATTGAAAATTTCAAAATTTTGTTTACATAAATTTAAAATATGTTAAATTCAACGCCTCCCCACTAAACTACTTAACGATTTTTGCTTTTCTGCGTTTACTAGCATAAGTGTTAAAGACAAATATTTCAAGTGGAATATTTTCTTGAATTAGTTAGTAAGGCAAAACTGTTATCAATTGAATTCTTATATGCACATGTGAATTGAACATTTATTCGAGCAATTATAATGTTTTACTTGTATTCTTTTTTATGGTTATTATTAAAATGTAACGAGACCCACGTAAATTGTACAAGGTTAATTTCCATATAGTATACCTATGTAAGTCTTATAATATATGAAATCATAATGTACTTATGGCCTTATTTTTTGATGTTTGAATTAGAGCAACACTTGTTTGTTCATTGCCTCATATTTTAAATGAAATCGTGATCTAGAAACTGTTGGATAAGAATATCGATTCTTTAATTTTTTTTACGGTTGAAAGTTGGTCCCTTATATTCCAAAAATTTAAGGGGGAAAATCTTTTTCATATTCAACTGTAATCAAATAGGTATTTACTTGACAAAGTGGTAAAAAAAAGAACAGTCGAGATTAGGGATGCAAACGATATATTGATATTTTCAAACATCGATATATCGTTCATAAATATCGATTTTTATCATCGATTTTGAAACCCAAAACATCGATGCTTCATCGTTTAAGTAGATTTATGAAATTTGTCAGTTTATGGTAGGTTAATTTAGGTTAAATTGTAATCTACCGCCGTTAGATTATAAACTGACGAAGTTTAAATTTTTACGGTAAATGATAGGTACTTAAATGATGGTAAAAAACATCGAAAAAAAATCGATATATCGTTCATAAATTTCGATGTTTTAATGAGTAACGTTTCATCCCTAGTTGAGGCAATGAAAACAAAAGTGGTATAATAGCGGCAGTTTTCGAACCATAAATTCACTTATGGACAAATTTGTTGTGTTCATATTTTACATAGGTGATATTATTTAATTTTAGCAGGAAAGTGGACATGAAAGGATTTAAATCCATATACTAATAATTAATTCTGCAACGTTTCGGTCTTTTATTTGACCTTCATCAGGCTTAAAGTATATAATGTACATTAGGGTGATTTTTTTTTGACTTTTTTTTTTTTGGTCCCATCGTGAAATTTTGTTGGAAATACCAAAAAAAAAAATTCTATGAAAGTTTGAGCCCTTAATATTAATTTTAAGTCCTCGACCAAGACGTGTAAAAATTTCCCATTGAAAATACACGGAAACTCTGATTTTTTATTTTTAAATTTCTATATCTCAGCGGCATTTCATGGGATCGCTTTTACCGAAGATGGTTTTTTTCTCAGAATTAAACGCTCTACAAAAGTGCTCATTGCGACAAAGTCGTAACTCACACCGGTGAGGTAGTACGGGCCACTGAACCTGATTTTTCCATAAAATTCAAGGCCTAATATCTCGTTTAATATTGATCTTCGTGATTTGGTCTACGGGAACTTTTTTGTAGGAAATCAAATTCTCTACAAGTTTTTCATTTATAATTTTTCCGTAGCTCTTGTTATTTACGAGATAAATGCAAAAAAAACGCGAATTTTATGGAAAAATCAGGTTCAGTGGCCCGTACTACCTCACCGGTGTGAGTCACGACTGTGTCGCAATGGGCACTTTTGTAGAGCGTTTAATTCTGAGAAAAAACCATCTTCGGTAAAAGCGATCCCATGAAATGCAGCTGAGATATAGAAATTTAAAAATAAAAAAATCAGAGTTTCCGTGTATTTTGAAGGGTTGTAATCGTAGGGTTCACCAGATTTCGATAGCCGGATAGAAGTTCTAGGAGTTTGGTTGATTGATTGCAATCTATTGGACAAAGCAAATGATTATCTGAAGGTCAAAAATTTCTGGAAGATTATGAGGAAGGTCGCCATTGAGATGGCCAGAAGATATGGTAAAGGTGGTTGGGAAGAATTAGGTTCAAGTAGCCGAAGACCGAAAGAAATGGAAATCGTAGAATTTTTTAATGGTTGAAGTGGTTCAAATGATGACCAAAATGAGTAAAGTTTGGAAAATTTTACTATGTTTGTGATGACCGGAAGGATATCATGAATTTTTGCCTGAAATTGAACCAATTGTACTTAATAATTGATTGGTTAAGACTAGAATTGGGTTGTAGAAGGGTTGTAATCGTAGGTTTCACCGGATTTTGATAGCCGGATAGAAGTTCCAGGAGTTTGATTGATAGATTTTAATCTGTCTTTGCCATTAAGCGATTGCCTAAAAAATGGGGAGGGACCAAGGAAGTGATTATTTGGAGGTCGAAACTTTTTGGAAGATTATGAGGGAGGTGGCCATTGAATTGGGCAGAAGATCTGGTGAAGGTGGTTGACAGGAATTGGGTTCAAGTAGTTGGGTTTAAGTAGAGTTGAGCTCAGTAGGCTGGGAGCAGTAGATTGTCATTTGTTTTGGCCATGGTAAACACTTTTGATCGCAGAAAATTGGTTTCAAAAGATATTTGGGCAAAAATTAAAAATCTTAGCTTGTCGCCAACATGGAAAATTTGTTAAGGGAACTATAGCCTTTTGAGTGGCAGTAATGGAGTTTTCTGTAATCTAATATTGGCAAAAAGCTGCAGATTATTCAGGCAGGCTAAGTAGCTTTGAGAATTCCACCTCCTTACCTAAACTCCATTCATAAATGGAGTGTGAATTGTTGATTGTTTATTGCTTATTTTTGTAATTCTTCTGATTATTATTGTCCGCTGATTTGCGTCTTAATAGAACTTTTGGGTCCCAGCTTTGTTTCTAGTTCCCTTTGGTTAGGTCTGCCCTTTGGATAAATTTCAGCAGACTTGGATCTATATATTTCCCAGCTCATATCCAGATGATCTAAAAGTGGAATAGTACGTGGGAGGTACTTTCCTATCCCTCACCTCATTCTACATAAACTTGCCTCATTACTTATCCGTATAATTTGGAAATTTTTTCTCAAATTACAATATCCTTAGTCCCCAGAAATGCTTAAGTTTTCCGATTTTTCAATTTGGTAAAAAATATTTTAAAGACAAAAATTGTACCCCTTGAAATTCTTCTAATGTGCAAAAAAAAAACAACTTGACAAAATTGTTTTATAACACCGATAATATTTTTATTTAGTTGACAACTTTTGAAACGTCTAGCTTTGATAAGAAACATATAAAGTAGGTACCTTGAAATAAATCAACGTAAAATTCCAAATGAAATCGCGTTTTTTTCCCCCAAAAACGGTATTTTTGGAGGTTTAATTCCGCATTTAATTATTGGAAAAAAATTCAGTCAAGAATAAGGAAAAAAACCCAAAGTTTATGGTTGAATATTTCCATTGTTATAAATACAAACTGAAGAGTTAACTGTGGTTAAACTATAAAGCATTTGTTTGAAAAGGAATTATAGTCTCAATAAATTATACAGCGACCAACTATCGAGGACTTTTCCATCTTGGTGATGTGGAGGGCTTGGCTTTAACGATTTAAAAGAAATTTTCCTGTGTATACAATATATAAGATATATTGCGGTTCAATTTATGAAGCATAATTTAATATAATAATATATAAAAATCATACCACAAACATAAATTTGACCAGAAGTTCAAACAAAAATATTCGTGACGTATTGCGCAGGTACGTATTTCGATTGCCAAGCAATCTTCCGCAGCACAATTCTCCATCATAAAGCAGTTGCGGAGTGATCCAAACTACTTGGTGACCACTGAGGAAGATTACTTGGCAATCGAAATACGTATCTGGGCAATACGTCACGAATATTTTTGTTTGAACTTCTGGTAAAATTTATGTTTGTGGTATGATTTTTATATATTATTATATTAAATTATACTACATAAATTGGACCGCAATATATTCTATATATTGTATATACAGTATAACTGTTCAAAGTCAGCGAAAAAATCTTATTTTGAGAAATTTTCCTGTTTCAATACTTATTAATGTATTTTTTAATAGAAATTGTCCATATTCTATAGTATGACATTGATTAGTTTACAATCAAAAATCAGTTACCATGGCAACATTTGGTTGGGCTTACGTGATTGGATACTTTAATGCAAAAGTAGATACCTATGAATATGTTGCCTTTGGAATAATGAATCTTTAATCATAGCACTAGTCGATTTATTTTATTTTTTGAAAAAAATTTTTTTTTCTAAACCAATGACAGTTTGTTGAATAACGCAATGTTTTACCTGTGGCTGATATAATCCTTATCATATGCCAATAAAAAGGCCGTCATAAATGTAATTTTATCAAACCCTAATATTTAGTTCATTTGAAAAATTAAAATCATATAATATGTTGAAGTCCTAGTTTGCATTAGTACAAATTTGTTGGAGCCATTTTTTTTTTTAATTGTTGCAATGATTTCCATTGAGGTATGTAACTTTTGTTATATATTAACCAATATTAATATCTATGGCAAATGAACAGGAAATAGTTTGTGTTTTTGTTCAATTAATTACTAGCAAAAGTTTTGATGATAAATTGTTGAATTTATTGATTTTGATTATTGTTGCGTAATTAAGTGTAAAGTTCAATATTCTAATGTTATAAATGCAGGCTTTATTATCATTTTTTCTTTTGATTCAATATATCGAAGAATATCAAAATAAACAATACAAAATATATTTGTTGTTTGCATTTAATTATCGATAATAATGCAGAGGTCAATTGTATTTATTTTTGGTTGTGTTTTCGCCGTTAAATCAAGCCGGGTTTTTTTTTTATTATTAAGAAATTGCAACATGCAAAGTCCGTTGAGATTGGATCAAAGTATGACGAAATTTGCATGTTTTTTATGACTTAATTTTATCGGAAAAGAATTGGATTTTTCCGGTTTATATACGGAGGCTTGAAAGTCTTGACCCGGTTGTTGGAGTTGTATAGATGTTCAATTGATATGGACAAAGTTTGGGTTATTTTGTTGGTAAATTTCAGAGCTTCGGTTAGCCGACCACTAGTTGTCGCTGTACTAAATTAAATTTAGCCAAGGCTAATTTGGTTGACTAATAGAAGCTCTGAAATTTACCAAGGGAGTAGCCCAAATTTCATTCACATCAATGGAACTTCTACAGCTATATAAGTCTTTATTCTTTGTTCTTAAGGGGGGAAGCTGGTCTAGAGCGTGAAAAAATGGGCATAGTTTATGAATTTTTTGTGACTCAAAAAAAAGATCAATCGAAAATCTGTGAAAAAGGTTTTATAATTTAGGTTTTAATATACAAATACAAATTTTTTCGTGTCAATTAAATTCAAAATGGCGGCTGTCCAGCATTTCCTCGGAGGCGTTGGAAATTCAATTCTCTACAAAAAAGTATTGAGGTAGTTTTTTCGTAATTCGAACGGGTAAAAAGTTATTAAGCTTTAAAACTCGCTACTGAGCAAATTTGAAAGAAGATAGTTTCAAAGTAATTTGTTGAAGGAATGGACAATATTAGAAGATAATTTAATAAATTTTCATGGATTTGAAATAATTGTCAACTTTTTGAAAACTTTTTTGGTGATTGCATGTAATTATTTCAAAATTTATCAAACTCAAGACTATTTATAATATAATTTATAAATTCTTAAATCATCTGATTAAATTTTCTTTTATTGAGAGTACTTAAAGCTCAATCACTTTTTCCCCATTAGAATTACGAAAAAATTACTAGAGTACTTTTTTGAAGAGAATTTAATTTCCTACAAGAACGGGATAAAAATGTATTTTCCGTATTTAATTTTTTACCGGATAAAAATGTAAAAAAAATTTTTTACATGTTATTTAAATGGGAAAATAGAAATTTATTGAGCTTCATGAAGAATTGAGATATCAAGCTGCGCTTTTGTCGGATTTTTTTTTACCTAAGAGAAGCTTTTGAGACAATAGTACTTGAAAAAAAAAATTTTTTTTTGGACCACTCTATTGCCGATATTTTTTTTTTGACACCTTCAACAATATTTTCGATTTATTTTTCAAAAAAAAAATCGATTTTTTTGGCCCAATCTAATATCTACATTAGGGTGATTTTATTTTGACTTTTTTTGGTCCCATCGTGAAATTTTCTTGGAAATACCAAAAAAAAGAATCTCTGAAAGTTTGAGCCCTTAATATTAATTTTAAGTCCTCGACCAAGACGTGTAAAGATTTCCCATTGAAAATACACGGAAACTCTGATTTTTTATTTTTAAATTTTTATATCTCAGCGGCATTTCATGGGATCGCTTTTACCGAAGATGGTTTTTTCTCAGAATTAAACGCTCTACAAAAGTGCCCATTGCGACAAAGTCGTAACTCACACCGGTGAGGTAGTGCGGGCCACTGAACCTGATTTTTCCATAAAATTCGCGTTTTTTTTTGCATTTATCTCGTAAATAACAAGAGCTACGGAAAAATTATAAATGAAAAACTTGTAGAGAATTTGATTTCCTACAAAAAAGTTCCTGTAGACCAAATCGCGAAGATCAATATTAAACGAGATATTAGCCTTGAATTTTACGGAAAAATCAGGTTCAGTGGCCCGTACTACCTCACCGGTGTGAGTTACGACTTTGTCGCAATGGCCACTTTTGTAGAGCGTTTAATTCTGAGAAAAAACCATCTTCGGTAAAAGCGATCCCATGAAATGCCGCTGAGATATAGAAATTTAAAAATAAAAAATCAGAGTTTCCGTGTATTTTCAATGGGAAATCTTTACACGTCTTGGTCGAGGACTCAAAATTAATATTAAGGGCTCAAACTTTCAGAGAATTTTTTTTTTTTGGTATTTCCAACAAAATTTCACGGTGGGACCAAAAAAAGTAAAAAAAAAACACCCTAATGTAGATATTAGATTGGGCCAAAAAAATCGATTTTTTTTTTTTGAAAAATAAATCGATGTGACCAAAAATAGACAAAAAAAAAATCACCCTAATCTACATGATTAAAAAAGAAAATCGGGAATCGAATGTACGTAGCCCGCGATATTTAAAAAAGAACTTTTTTGTTCACACCTTGTATAAGTAGTTGTAGGTGTTCTGTGCAGATTTTTATGAGAAAATCTTAGTGTCCATTGATGGAAAATTACCGAGGGAAAAATTTCTATATGATTATTTGAAGAAAATATTAGTGATAATTATGTTTAACTTAGGAAAATTTACTATCAGTTCAACCAAATTTTTTCCATCAGTTCCTCCCACTAACAGTGCAAAATCGGTTTAGTTAGCAAGTACTTGCTAAATGCATTTACTGAGAAAAAGAAACAGTTAGTCATTGCCTTTTTCCAAGAATCTTGTTTTTTATAATGCCTCAATGATTATGGGCGATTAAAACCATGTGAGTAGTGTCTTATGGAACACCAGTACCAAGTTGCGTCATGTTTTGGCTTCTTTTTTTTTAATCTCTCCTCGTTGAAAACATATGGGAGTATATGCGATTCTGCTTCTATAAATAGCTGGGCACATAACACGGCGACAATACGAAGAAACAGAAAGTGGCGAAAAATGTTCAGAAGGCCAGCCAAATATTCCAAATGTCTGGCTTCGCATTAATTTGCCATGTAGAAAATGTAAATGTTGCCGAGCCTCCAGCTCGGCCAACCAGCACCACGCATCGGCGACACACCTCTGTGCCCATGTTTACACCACATTGATTTTGCAATCGACTCACATATATATATATATACATATGTATATGCATTAGTGAGTGATTGTGCAAATTTCGCATGGTAACCGCCGGTGGCGGACTGATTAATCAGTGGAAAATCAATTGATCAATCGATTTGTGCAGAATTGCTGGTGGCGGCAAAAATTTCAAGTCGTGTTTTTGTTTGCGATAGCTAAATACCAAAAAAAAAAATAGATCTTAAGTAACTAATATTGAGGACAATTAGTGTGACGGACGGACGTTGAACTTGTGGACAATCACCTCGGTATAATAGATATTTTGCCTCGGAAGAGTCCAAAATTGGTCACTTAATAACTAAATTACTTAGATTATTATTTCTTCGACGAAAACAAATGTCTGTACCAGCGTTTCCCAAACTTTTTCCAGGTGCTTTCTTTTTGCTAAGATACCGCTGCTGCTGCTAAGTAAAGATCCCTTTTGCCCATAATTGTGATGATACTATGAAAAAATAAAATAACAATAGTAGGTAGTAGGTTCAATCCTTGTATCGTGCAAATTTTCAATATTTCTCGATAACGGACTTAAATAACCCTAGAGTTGCTAAAAACCTTAGTAGATCTAAAGTGACGGTAAATAACAATTAAAAAAATAACAATAGTTACTATGGTAAAAATGATTTTTTTTAAAATAGTTTTACTACTAATAAAATTATATACAATTCTTAAATGGAAATTTCGAGGAATTGCCAGGGTTGCTTAGTCTAGTGCTTCCAAAACTTGTTCATACCATGCAGTGGTGTCGCTAGGAAATCAAGGGCCCTGGAGCAATTTAAAAAATGGGGCCCCACTGCTATGTAAACTGATTAGGTTTTATCAAATAAAAATATGAATTATACAAATACTTTAAAAATTCTAAGCTACTTAAGCTCTTTTTTGTGCACTGCAAGGCAGGTAATAAAAATATTAAACAGTACCAACATGAATTACAATTAATACTTGGTGTAGGAGAAATTTCCAAAAGTTCAATTCGATCGAGATTTCTGGTAAGGATTCGAGGGGCTCCTGAGCTTGAGGGCCCCGGGGCACTGCCTCGCCTAGCCTCTAGATAGCTACGCCACTGATACCATGGCCTCCTAAACTTTCAATAACTGGCTTTCCAAGATTTTAGTGACCAACAGTACTTGATTTATGTACTATTAATTATTATTATTATAGAAAGATTTCGTGGTTCCCTAGGAGGCGGCGCCTCCTAATTTTAGGACCACTATTCTAGAGAACCATAAAAAAATTCACTTATTTTTTAAAGGTAGTTTTTCTTAATAAATTTTTTCAACCACAATAATTTGCACCACTTAAATGGAAAGTCCAGGGATTAGGAAAATCTTAAGGAATTCAAAGGATTTAAGATAAAATAACAATAGCTACTGCCGTAAGGATGATTTTTTTTAAAAAAAGTTTTACTACTAATAAAATTATACACATTCCTTAAATGGAAATTTCGAGGAATTGCCAGGGTTGCTTAGACTAGTGCTTCTAAAACTTTTTCATATCATAGCCTCCGAAATCTTCAATACCTGGCCTCCTAAGATTTTAGTGACCAACAGTACTTGACTTATGTACTATCAATTATTATTATTATAGAAAGATTTCGCGGTTCCCCAAGAGGCGGCGCCTCGCAGATTTAGAACCACTGTTCTAGGCAACCATAAAAAAATTCACTTATTTTTTAAAGATGGTTTTTTCAACCACAATAGTTTGTACCACTTAAGTGCCACTTAAATGGAAAGTCCAAGGATAAGGGAAATCTAAAGGAACTCAGAGGGAATTCAAAAGGTTTAAATGGTTCATAGCCTCCTAAATCTTCAATACCTGGCCTCCTAAGACTTTAGTGACCAACAGTACTTGCTTTATATACTGTTAATTATTATTATTATAGAAGTTTTGCGGTTCCCTAGGAGGCGGCGCCTCGCAGATTTAAAACCACTGATCTAGACAACCATGAAAAACTTACTCCATAAAAAAATAGAAAACATTTTTTTAAAGATGGCTTTCTGATAAATTTCTTCAACCACAATAATTTGTACCACTTAAGTGGAAAGTTCAGGGATTAGGGAAATTTGAAGGAATTCAGAGGGAATTCAAAGGGTTTAAAGGGCCCATAGCCTCCTAAATCTTCAATAATTGGCCTCCTAAGACTTAAGTGGTCAACAGTACTTGCTTTATGTACTGTTAATTATTATTACTATAGAAAAATTTCGTGGTTCCCTAGGAGTCGTTGCCTCTCATATTTAGAACCACTGATTTAGACAACCATAAAAAAAATACTCCATGAAAAAAAAACATTTTTTTTAAAGGTGGTTTTTCCTGATAAATTTCTTCAACCTCAATAATTTTTACCACTTAAATGATAAGTCCAGGGATAAGGTAACTCTGAAGGAATTCAGAGGGAATGCAAAGGATTCAAGATAAAATAACAATAGCTACTGCGATAAAGATGATTTTTTTTAAATGGTTTTACTACTAATAAAATTATATACATTTCTTAAATGGAAATTTCGAGGAATTGCCAGGGTTGCTTAGGCTAGTGCTTCCAAAACTTGTTCATACCATGGCCTCCTAAATCTTCAATAATTGGTTTCCTAAGACTTTAGTGACCAACAGTACTTTATTTATATACTGTTAATTAAAATTATTATAGAAATATTTCTCTGCTCCCTAGGAGGCGGTGCCTCTCAGATTTAGAACCACTGATTTACCGTAATGTTTTTTTTTTAAATAGTTTTACTACTAATAAAATGATATGCACTCCTTAAATGGAAATTTCATACCATGGCCTCCTAAATCTTCAACACCTGGCCTCCTAAGACTTAAGTGACCAACAGTACTTGATTTACGTACTGTTAATTAATATTACTATAGAAATATTTAAGTTCTTATGAACTATTGTAAAAAAATATGATTTTTATAAGAAATTGATGCTTGTTATATTATAAATAAAATAAGAAGACTGTTGATTTCTTTTGATTAGTTTTAATATTTATGATATCGCACGGTTTGAGTACCACTGGTTTACCCGACATAATTCAATGATAAAAAGCCGACTGATTTCTTATTTAAATTTTATTTTAATTTATGTTTATTAAATCGTAACTGTTAGACCCTCATTATAATAATGCTTTCCATTTTTTTTTTTTGGGTCTCACCTTGAGTCTTTGGAATTACAACTTTTAGTAGAAAACCATTTTTTTTTTTGTAAAATATTTCTAATTTTAAACAAGCCTCGTACATAATTCATTGGATTCTAACGAAACCGGAACTTTGAGTGATTTAAATTTTTTGTTTTCATACATTATATATATAAAAAATCGATAAAATTATCCAAAGTTGAAAGATTTTAGATTTTTTATAAATCTCCCTTATGACCTTCTTTCAAAACCTATTTTTGGGTAGATCCTTTTGAATAAAACCCTCGTTTTTGTTGGCTTCTTAAAAAAAGTTGTAAAGATCTTTTGAAAACGTGTTTCTTTATATTCTTTCGAAATAAATAAAGGGAAGATAAAGCATTAAAGAAAAAAAAATGGTCAAAATTGATGTTGTAGGACATTTGAAGGGCAATTTAAGGTAGTTGTCAAGCTTGGATAACCCAAAGGGAAAGGAAATTGAAAAATCAATATAACTTGTTTATCACATTTTCCTCTCTCAATTTCAATTACCTACGTAAATTCTAATTAATGCAATTAGAAGAAGAAATAAATCGCTCGAGAGGAAAATCCAATCAAATATTCATTGTAATTACCCAAATGAAAGTTACAAACTTCTTCGTCTTAATTTTTTGATTTGTATCTAGTAGTATATGAACGTTTTTCATTTGAAAAGTTTAAACAGTAACCAATAGATGGCAATAGAGGCAATAGCTGCAAAGGAATTAGAGGTATCTTTGCAGCTATCGCCTCTTCCTCCATTGTTCACTTCCGGAGAGGTCAGGAAAGTCTTGGAAATATCACCTAACAATTAAACTCCCGGCCAGGACCTAATTGTGAAACAAATTTTCACTAGCCTATCCCAAAAAGGACTCATATTCCATACTCAAATCTATAACGCCATACTACATACTAGACTATGCCAAAAAAATAAACTTTTTTTTTTTTTAAAAGTTTATCGAAAATATTGTTTAAGGTGACAAAAAAAAAAAAAATATCGGGAAGGTTTGAGCCCTTAATATTAATATTAAGAGATCTATCATCTTTAATTTCGATTTTTTATTTGTGCTTTCACTTTTGCGTCAATGCTGCCAAACTATCAAGATAAAAAAATTCTTCTGCACATATATTTATAGAAAATTAAATTCCCTACAAAAAAAGTTTCTTTGAAATTTTTTGCCAGACACGCCGTTTTCAAATAATCAAGCTTTAAACATTGATATAATATTTAGATTTATCTTCTTTATTTTGGAATTTTTTAACTAACGAACAAATAAATATATACAAATGAACAATATAGATTCTTAAAGGGACTTTAATACTCTACAAAAAAGGTCAAGTAGTAGTTGTTCCTAGTAGTCAGATGTGGGTTAGTCTCCAGCATTGACCGCAAAATTCCATTATCGACCTTGGATGGCCTTCCAGATCAAAGATCTTCTTTGAGCGTGAAATCCCCGGAACGAAATTTGGCAAACTAACTTTGACAGGTTCGAATATTAACCACTTCACTTTCAAACGTGTCACAAATGTTTTTACATGCAATCGAAGCGTTGCTTCCTCTCTGGAACTCGTACAAAATGCAATGTCGTAAATGCACTTTATCCACCGCCATCTTGATGGGTCTATACTTCTCAAGTAACTGACGAAAAAATTTGAAATTGGTTCCGTTATATCCCACAAGCCATGCACTAAACAATAAGACCTCAAACAATAAGACTCTTACAGTCAAAAGTACTTCAAACGCAGTAAATACGACAGAACTTTCCCGCCAATGTAATACATAGGATATCTATACTAATATATAAAATTCTTACGTTTGTCTGTACATTTCGATTTTGAACTCAATTTTAGAATAAATATTTGTTTCGAGAGGCCCTTATTCCAAATTTGACATTTTTAAAATTTTTGTCTGCCTGTCTGTGTGTCTCGATTTAACTAAAAAACGGGACAACCAAATTTAATGAAATTTGGTATTAAGATACAACACAATTTCCCACAGACTATAGGCTACTTATCATTCCAAAAATATAATAAGGGAAGGTATTCCTTAGGGATGAAAACATAAATTTTTACACTAGACAGGTGAGTTATATATCATTGGAAAGGTAATTTAATGTTAAAAAATAATCTGTAAAAATATTTTTAGTTGAACTGATAAAAAGCACAGTAAATTCAATTTAAATTTAAAAAAATTGCCTCTTTGAAACATAAACCTTTATATATACAAAACACATAGTTGATGTTAATAGCGTAATGGCTTCTTTTTTTTTAAAAATTTCTACCTTAAAAGAGTAAAAGAGGTCACTAACTTTGTATGAGAAAATGTAGAGTTAATCAACAATCGAAATTTTATTTTTTTAATTATATTTCATTATAGTCTAGGATCCCACTGCAGAAAAGTGTAGTGATCGAGTTTATGCTAAAAACCTAATTTTTACGCATATTTATCATCAGGAGAATTTATATCTACTAGGTTGCCTATCAAAATGTGACCGCTAGTATTTTTAATTAAATTATTTTTAATTTTATTTCGCAAAAATTTAATTGATTTGTTTTTAAAATAAAATATCATCCACTTCACGGCAATATATATATATAAAGACTTTGAAAAGTCAGGATTGCCGTTGCGCACTTGACCGCATCTCTTCGCAGCCGGGTGTAAACAAGTAAGATTTTGGGCCCTTTTTACGTTCATAACGTGCATTTATGATTTTTATATCAAATTAAAGCTAATTTATTTCTCATTATTATGATATACGGTTGTCTAATTAAATTTGGCCGCAAATAAGGGTTGCTGGCTGCTAAAGATGGTGAATATTGAAAAAAACAGTGAAAGAGAGCTAGCCAGATTTAACCTGGCAGAGGAGGAGAGCGATTGACAGCTGTACGACGTTTTAAAGTCATTGCGCATGCGTCAGATGCTAGTGTTTTCAACTACCCAAGTATTTCCGGAGTGTTTTTTGTACAAAGTTTTATCAATATCGATTTTGCTACTTTTCCAAATGTTTGTGGTACAGTAGACCCAATTTGATATAAATAATAGAAACCATCAATGATTTCTATGTCGACTTGTCCGGGATTAGCTGGTGCAATCTTTACTTTCAATTGTTTACTTAGAGTTGACTTGTCTGTCTTCATCATGTCGCCTGAGCAGTGGAATAGTACAGAAGGTAGAGGGAATGAAAGACAGTACCCAATGTCAACTTTTTGATCAATAACAATTACCAACAGACATCCAAAAATATCTCATTCCATTTTAATTATTGACTTTTGTCTTCGGTGGTACTCTTAAATTTTTTTTTAATACAATCTGAAGCGAAGTTATTTATTTTATTGTAGCCAGCAACCCTTATTTGCGGCCAGATTTATTTAGGCAACCGTATATCATAATAATGAGAAAAAAATTTGCTTTAATTTGATATATAAATCATAAATGCACGTTATGAACGTAAAAAGGGCCCAAAATCATACCTGTTTACATCTGGCTGCGAAGAGGTGCGGTCAAGTGCGCAACGGCAACCCTGACTTTTCAAAGTCTTTATACATATTGCCGTGAAGTGGACGATATTTTATTTTAAAAACAAATCAATTAAATTTATACGAAAAATCAATTAAAAATAATTTAATTTAAAAAACTAGCGGCCACATTTTGATAGGCAACCTAGTAGATATTTATTCTCCTGATGAAAAATATGCGTAAAAATTCGGTTTTTAGCATATACTCGATCACTACACTTTTCTGCTGTGGGATCCTAGACTATTATCAATCAAAAAATAAATTCTTCCAAACCAACTTTTCTTCGGTATTTAGAAAAATTTGAAAATCAATTTCTGTTATAGAAAATAAATAAAAGATTCGAATTTCCAACATATCTATTTACGTTACGCAGGCGAAGTCGCGGGGATCAGCTAGTAAGATTATAAGTTCTGGAACTGAGTTTTCTAAACAATAATCGAAAAATGTAAAATTGTTCAATGGTAAAATTTCATGATTTTTAGAAGAAAATCCGGTCTTGTTCTTAATCACTTTTCAATTGTTTAACTTTTAATTTGGCTACCAATTTGATTCCCATCAAATTAGTCGTTTTTTATTACTTTTCGTGCCGACAATTGGAACAGCCTGCTTGGCAAATTTGATTAGCAAAAATCCAAACAACAATTGGGTAATTTAACGAAACAATTCAATTAATGGAATGAATTTTTGCGATAAAACAAAAATGGTTGCTTGGATTTTTTGCGAAGCAAAAAATAAAAAAATAAAAAAAATTCGTATCAGCAAAAGTGGTAAGGAAAGACGATGACCGTGAATGCGTTTTGCGTTTTGCGCTAACGCTAAATAGTTTGCTTAACTTTTCCATTACACAAATACATACAAAGTAATTATTTTTAAGTGCTTACTAAAATAAGCGTATGAGTATTTGTTGTATGTGGTGTATGTGGTATATGTTGGAGGTGTGGTAGTTAGTCTGTATATACATTTTATCATTTCCCACAACTTTGCATATATATAAAAGATAAAGCAACGTTAGTACAACGCGTTTAGTGCAGTGAAAACTCGCCTCCGGCTGTCGTGCATTTTCCAGAGATACCAACTTAAGTGTTATGATTCTTGCATAAAATCAAAAGTTAAAAAATTAAAGTTTTTCCGCCCCCTAACAATTGTGCATCACAATGAGCAAAAATCGTTACCAAATATTTTCCAGCCAAGTTCGTAGCCTACTACGATTCAACGAATGTCCTGAATGTCCTAAAGAAGTCAAAAGAAAAGCTGTAAGTTTTTTTTCTGCTGTGTAGTTTATACAAAAAAAAAATGCAATTTCCTAATGCGTTATTCGTTTTTTTCAATTTCTTGATCGATAAATTGCAAAAGTGCGCCACGTGGGAATTGAGAGAATAATTAAACTTTATCGTAATTTCAAATGCAAATTAAATTAAATGTTTTATCGGGCAGGTAATTGTTGCGTTTTCAATGTCAATGCGAGTTTTAATTTCCATATTGAACACATTTACCGAAGACATAAAAAGATAAATGGCTAATCGATAGTTAATGTTTTTATTTATCAATCGAAAGTCTTCATTTTTTTCCCCCCGTAAATTCATAGAAAAAAATAATATGTTAATTTACGTAGATTCATGCCATTGTTAGATTTCAATAGGCATTATTTATGGACATTAAAACATTTGTTATGGTTGACGCAAATGTTCAATCGGGTCCAAAGAAGAATTGGTTGTAAACAAAAATTATGGTAATAAATTATTTAAATTTGCCTCGTTTAGTTAACTTTTGATAATTTCATTCAGAACAAAAATTAAGTTTTTCATTACATTAGAGCATAGAGGCGTAAGTCTTAAGATTTATTGCATTGTTGAAAACTTTTAAATCAATAATGCAAACTTATGTGATGGAAACTGTTTACGATTATATAGAATGGTCAGAAAGTCATGAAGTGTTAAGGGGGTGTTCTGGTCTAGAAGCCTTAATTTTAGGTATTTTTTCAAGTAAGATAAAAAAAATGAAAAATATTTTTACTATCTATTTTTTTATTTGTTTTTTATTGACATTTTGAGAATATAAAAAAAAAATAACTAGAAAAAAAAAATTCGCCGATAACATCGTTGCTAATTTCATTCAGAACAACAATTAACTTTATCATTACATTAGTAGAGCACAGAGGCGTAAAAGTTTTTAGATTTATTGCATTGTTGAAAACTTTTAAATCAATAATGCAAATTTATGTAATGGAAACTGTTTACGGTTATAAAGAATGGTCAGAAAGTCACGAAGTGTTAAGGGGATGTTCCGGTCTAGAAGCCTGAATTTTCGGCATTTTTTTTAAGTAAGATAAAAAAAAATGAAAAAAAATTTTACCATAAATTTTTTTATATGTTTTTTATTGACATTTTGAGAATATAAAAAAAATAACTAGAAAAAAAAATTCGCCGAGAACAACGTTGCAAATTTCATTCAGAACAACAATTAAGTTTTTCATTACATTAGTAGAGCACAGAGGCGTTAAAGTTTTCAGATTTATTGCATTGTTGAAAACTTTTAAATCAATAATGCAAATTTATGTGATGGAAACTGTTTACGATTATATAGAATGGTCAGAAAGTCACGAAGTGTTAAGGGGGTGTTCCGGTCTAGAAGCCTGAATTTTCGGCATTTTTTTTAAGTAAGATAAAAAAAAATGAAAAATATTTTTACCATCCATTTTTTTATGTTTTTTATTGACATTTTGAGAATATAAAAAAAATAAGTAGAAAGAAAAAATTCGCCGAGAACAACGTCGCTAATTTCATTCAGAACAACAATTAAGTTTTTCATTACATTAGTAGAGCACAGAGGCGTAAAAGTTTTTAGATTTATTGCATTGTTGAAAACTTTTAAATCAATAATGCAAATTTATGTGATGGAAACTGTTTACGATTATATAGAATGGTCAGAAAGTCATGAAGTGTTAAGGGGGTATTCTGGTCTAGAAGTCTGAATTTTAGGCATTTTTTCAAGTAAGATAAAAAAAAGGAAAGAAATGTTTACTATCCATTTTTTTATATGTTTTTTATTGACATTTTGAAAATATTAAAAAAATAACTAGGAAAAAAAATCAAAATTTGCCGAGATACTTTTCACTTCAAAATGTTTTCAATCCACTTTCGCAGCCTTATTCGTTAGTGCCTGAACTGGCACACCTGTTATAAAAGGTTTGTGATAATTAAAGTTTGAAAAAATCATAAAATTTTGACAAATCAAACTTTTTCAAATGGGACCGCGGACCCCCAAACATAGACTCGCAGATCCCCAAGGGTCCGCGGACCACAGGTTAGGAAACAATGCTATAGGGAACTCCAACCCCTTCGTGACTTTTGGATCAGTCTGTATGTTAAATTTAGTTTAATTAAAAAGTTTGAGATTTTTGGCTACAAATATGTAGACAATAATTTTTAATTGGTCTGAAATTTATGTGTAAAATAAAATTTTGCGCCATCTACGTTTTTACCTACTGAAAAGAATTTCGCGTGTTTTTCTAGGGTTTCGTTTAAGAAAAATTGCAACAATATTTTATTCTAACTATAGTCCATCGTTAACTACTACTTTACCCCTTCATTCACGTACCATAAGGATTTCTTTTAAAAAAAAATCCTTAAGGATTAAGGAATCGATTCAATTTTTAACGTTTTGGTAAGATCTAAAGTGCTCTGGTTTACCAGGAGGCTATGGCTTATGGACTGAAATTAGTGACAATCCAATGGGGTAATATTTAATGAATATAGTGGGTGGGGAAAACTAATTCCATTGAAATATTTCCAAAGCTTGCTTTACAATTTTTGCGATTTGTGGTCGAAAATTGTGCCGAAAGATGACGCTTGCGTGTCCTTTGGTGTATTGGTGGTGTTTGAGCTTCAATTCTTAGCTTAATGCCATTAATTATTGGTGGTAATATTCTTTAGTAGTGGTTTCATTAGGTTGGAATAACTGATAATGGATTTTTCCGGTTTGGTGTCACCAAATGTACAGAAATAAATTCTTCCCATTAATATTTGAATTGGTCGTTGAAGTGGATGCATGATTAGACTTACCCCACGATTTTTTCTTCTTTGGATTATCAAATTGGATCCATTTTTCATTCTCCGGTACAATTCTATGCAAAAACCACTTTTATTTTTGCCTTTTTAGTAGTAGCTTTTGTTTGCAGTTGAAGAAGGACTCTGGACTTGTCTCGCCTTGGCTTTATACGAATATAATTTTCCTGTTTTTTGCACTATAGCCTTTAGATAGTTTGAAACCACTTGTTGATTCACCTCCATAACTTCCGTGAATTCCTCCTAAGTTTAACATGAATTTTCATCCAATACCTCCTCCAACTCAGAATCGCTATACTTTACTGGTTCACCTTTGCGTTTTTTGTCACTGGTACCAAAAATACCAATTTTAAAACTCCAAAACTAAAATTTATAAGTTTTAATTGATCAAGTAGGTTTCACATATGTTTTACACAGCAATCTCGATATCTATCGAATGTTCTTTTCTTTAAATCGAAATAATTGAGTAGTGCTTCCCCCAAATTGCATTTTGTGGATACAAAAGTTGGCATTGTTGGGGTGCAAAAAACGTATGTTGTTGTTAAAACTTAAATAGCAGGTAATAATTTACAAACGGAAAAAATAACATTTTGATATGCATATAGTTAAAAGATAATCGATAAAGATTTTATCCTAGTAACATAATTTTTTTCTAACTTATTTGTGCTCTACTATAATAACTTTTCTAAACACAAAATTCGGTCAATTCACCGCCTATATCTAAGACTAAATCAATCGATCAATATCTTAACCTATCAGACAATCGGAAAAACTATATGTATGTGAAAACCAAATATAATTGGCTCAAAATAGAAACTGAAAATAGATGACTGTTTATTGTTATTTGTCTCAATTGTCATTTCTTTCAACTTCAAATTTTTGCCTTATATGGTCAACAGACCATATGCACATTTGTTCAATCTCAAATGTTTTCTTCCAACGTTACAGTAGTGCTTCAAATATTTGCATATTGCATTTGCATTTCCATATTTTCCCACTAAAAAGTTCAGCGGCCGTGTTAAGGTTCGAAAATTTCGGCGTAAGTCCTTTTTAACTATATTAATATCTGGCAACGTTGCATTTTCTACTCTGTTTTTTTATTCTATTTGCGATTTTTTTTTTTAATTTAATTCTAATATATAATTTTCCCATTTGTCGCTAAATTTTCATTATGGACCGATTTATTCACGAATTAAATTAAATACAATATAGAAAATGCAACGTTGCTAGATTCGACTGTTTTAATTGGGACTCTAGTCATTTCTTTCCCACTTTGGTCATTTTCCAATGTTTTGATTTACCTTGTCAAACCTTTTCATCCAAAATTGGCAACCCTGGACAAGAATCTCTTCAAAAGTTATTAATTTTTGATTTTCTCAAAGTTTTAAAGAAGGGCAATTTGTTTATTTTATAAGTAAATCACCATGGAAACGTTAATCTAATTAACCATTGGTTTAAATACGTGCAACAAAGATGGAGATTTGGATTATAATAATAGGGTGTTTAGGGAAATTTAGGGAATTTAACCAAAAAAAAAAAATCTGAAAATTTTTGTTTTTCAAACATTTTTACTGAAGAAAAACTAAATTTCCTAAAAAACCTTTAAGTAAGTAATCAATGTTCGTTTTGATTGGATTAAGTGATATATTTGACTCATTTATTTTGAAAGTGGCTTAAGTCCATTTCAAGGACGGCGTATATGGTGATTCTTCTTCTTGTAACTAGAACAAAGTATGTTAATTATTTAACTGCTAAGTTTTCAGAAATTACTGATATAATTTTAGATGTAAAGAAAACGCCAATTATTTCCCCCTCCTTAGTATCTTATGTTCCTATCGTTAAAAATGATAACACTATAGGGGTTGTCCTTGAAATGGACTTAACTCACTTTCAAAATAAACGGCGCATTTGAAGAAATCGTTTTGTTTTTGTTTTATTGAATACCTAAGTTTCGTAGGTCTACAGAAGTGATGCGTAAGAAGTTTCACTGTAAATATATATTTATTTATATTAAATACATAAAATATTTATTACCAAATTAATAGCGTTTTTATCCAGCATACATTTCAATGCATTATAATCACCAGTAATTATAATCTTTATAGACTTTGGTCTTTCCATTTCTTCACCCCCCTGAAATCAGTAATGAACTTCGATTATTTTTTTTTTCTATAACAAACATACTTTAATGATTTTTTATTCTTCTTACCATAAAAAATCTGAACTCTTAAAGATAATAGATTCAAAACTAAAACAATAACAATACTAAGTAAACGAAAAAAAAATTATTGATAAATTAATAAGCCAACTGGGATTTTATTATCAAAAGCCAATTATAAATTTAAAATAAAATGTTTTTTTAGAACTTTTTTTTTATTGTCTAATATTTGTCCTTGTAATATTATTTTTAATTTTTTTTTTTTGGATTTGCAGGGTTTTAATGGTCGTTTGGCGTTTGCAATTGCAGCGGCTGCACTTGGATCATCTTTCCAACATGGTTACAATACTGGAGTGGTAAATGCACCTCAACAGGTATGTAAATGGAAAATTGTTTTTTTTTATTTTTAATTAAATTTATATTTTCATATAAATTGTATGTCAATAAATGCATTCTCGTTATGCTAACAGGTTTGTTAGCAATAGGCTAATAGTCTTTGCCGCCAACTAATCAAATATGTTTGAATTTCGTGACGTCACAATTAAATAAATTCTTCAGATATAAATATGTGTAGAAAAGTTGCATTTTTAAAATATTAAGTTATTATATATAACTTTGTATGCGTCGCAAAAATTTTATTGCATATGATGCAATTGATTCTCATAGGTGGGATCAGGTGGTTTTTTGTGTCCTAGGTGTCAAGGCCTACTTGATTTCAGGTTTAAGCTTTTTAATTTTATCGCTTATCTTAGATAACACTTATCAGTTTATTTACTTTTCCGTTTATTAACCCATTTTATACTTTTGAGGTTGTATGAAACTTTCGGTCTATCATCTTTAATTTTTTATTTGGGTTTTCATTTTTGCGTCAATGCTGTCAAACTATCAAGATGAAAAAAATTATCTGTAGATATATTTATAGAAAATTAAATTCCCTACAAAAAATGTCTCTTTGAAAATTTTTGCCAGATACGCCGTTTCCGAATAATCAAGCTTTAAACATTGATATAATTTTTAGATTTATCTTCTTTATTTTGGAATTTTGTAACTAACGAACAAATAAATATATAGAAATGAACAATATAGATTCTTGAAGGTAATTTAATGCTCTACAAAAAAGGTCTTTAAACGTTTTTACATAAAATCACTGTTTCAAAATTGGTTCAACAACGAAAAAAACAATAATTTAATTTTTCCTTCAACTTTAATAGTGAATAACTTTTGAAAAAGTGATTTTAAGTAAAAACGTTAAAAGACCTTTTTTGTAGAACATTAAATTCCCTTCAAGAATCTATATTGTTCATTTCTATATATTTATTTGTTCGGTAGTTACAAAATTCCAAAATAAAGAAGATAAATCTAAAAATTATATCTATGTTTAAAGCTTGATTATTGCCAATGCTTTCAATTGTACTTTAATTCCACTATCTCCTAAACTATTGCAGATCCCATTATGAAACTTTTGGTGAATTATAAATGTACTTTAGGCTATCATATATTTTGAAATAAAAAAATTAAAAATCACAATGGTCGAACTTACTAAAATTCTGATTTGAAAAGTTAACCGCCGGTTTTGTATATTAAAAAAAATAAAAATGTCCAGTTTTATTTTTTATTTAGAAAGAACAGTTAATTTTCTATTTAAACCGCCATTTTAAGTATTTTAAAAAAAATATTTTAATTCGAAAATTTGTTTTCAAAAAATACGAATTTCAAAAACGATAATTCTTTGGAAGCGTATAACTTAGCAAATAATCATCATTCGAAAAAAATATTTTGTATCCACATTCATACTTACTAGAAGAACAATTATGCCGAATATGAACAAATTTCAGAACATCACTTTTTTTCCCCGGTCCGCTTCACGTGAAATGCCCCCTTTGTCAAAGGCCTGTGATCCGCCTAGGAAAGCTGCTAAGCAATGTATTTGGTTTTCAAAGTTTCCGTTTATTTTTACTTTTGCAGATTCGATGTATTTGTTCTATTGTCTGAACTTTAAAGCTAAAATAAAACTGAATTTTAAGTAGGTGAAGACTTTTTTAAGAGTATTTTTTGGACTAATATTATTATTTATTGCAGTGGTATGGTATTCATTATCTTCGAATATCTATCTATCTATTATTATGAAGAGGAAAGATTTGATTGTTTGTTTGCTTTGAATAGGCTCCGAAACTACTTGACCGATTTGAAAAATTCTTTCACTGTTGGGAAGCCTAACTATTTCCGGTGAACATAGGCTGTATTAAATTTTCAAAAAAGTTAGGGATCCATACTAAAACTCCAATAATGTGTGAAAAATTACCAAAAAACTTTCTTACATCGCGTGCGCTGGGGATTTAACTAAAGAACGGAACAACCGAATTTAATGAAACTTTATACTAAGATACAACACAATTACCCACACACATTAGGCTACTTATCATTCCTTAAAAATAATAAGGGAATGTATCCCCTACGTAAAAACTGAGGGATGAAAAAAAAATGTACTTTAGATAGGCGAGTTATATATCATTGGAAAGGTATTTAAAAGTTAAAAAATGATCTGTATTAATATTTTTAGTTGAACTGTTAAAAAGCACAGTAATTTAATTTAATGTACAAAAAATTGCCTTTTTGAAATATAAATGTTTTTATAGATAATTATCTGACAGTAAACTTTTTTTTTACAAAGTTGTTGTAAATAGATCCTTAGGGTTGCTCAGTAAGGAAATATTAACGAAAAAAATGTAATAGTAATACTAATAATAATAGTAATAAAGCTTAAAATAAAAACGTTTTTAAAACCGTGCATATATAAAATGGTGTATTTATATACTCCTCTGACTGATGAAATTTTAATATTCGGTGTATTCCTTATAGGAAGTAGGCATGTGATAAATTTTTTTTTTGAAAATTCCTACCCTAACGGACAAGGGTGGATTCAGGATTTTTTTCTTGGGGGGGACAATATCTTTTATTTGCAAGTGCGTGAAAGGGATCACGAAAAAAGCTCGCAATTTCAGCCAGAAATGATCATAATAATAAATAATAAATAATTATATCATCAAATTGATAAAAGAAATTTAAAATCCTCTTCCAGAGCAAAAGGCATACGCCAAATCGTGTATGGTGAACTCTGGACTATCCAATATGGTTTAATTATATAGTTGAAATTCAGATATTTCAATAATAAGTTTAAAGATACATAATGGTTATACATGATTATGGAAGAATTGGGTTTCGTGCAATTGTACAAATTTCAATTTCGCGGTTGTGTTGTACAGTGCAATAGTGTAATAGTTTTTGGAAAAAGGTTCATTCGGGAATCGAAAAAGGGAGATGGGGTTATTTTGGCGCGAGTATTTTGATAACTTTCGACTTTTTTTAGTCATAATTACGACCGAATTTATTGAACTTGGCGATATTTTTTATTTGATGTATGATGTAGTATGATTATATTTTTCGTAAAAGAATAAGAAAAATAAAATACGTTACGCAGACGAAGTCGCGGGATCAGCTAGTATGGTATATTTTTGGTACAAGGATGTGTTCGATGATCGTGGATAACGAATATTTAAATAGGCAATATTTTGGTAACAATTACCAATACGCTTAATGTTCCTAGAAGATTTGTTTCAATATTTCGCGATAGAAGCAAATCTAAATAGAAATTCAAAAGTTTAAAAATATTACTTTTTTTATCTTTAAAGGAATGTTACATTGAAACTGTATTCTAAATATATTTGGCACCTTTCCTCCATATTTACCTTGCTTTTGTTTGCAGCTGATTGAATCATGGATTTCCGAGGTAATAATGAACAGGACGGGCAGCGTTCCCGATCAGGGCCACGTGACAATGATTTGGTCGATAGCTGTGGCGATTTTCTGCGTGGGTGGCATGATCGGCGGTGCAATCACCGGCTTGGTGGCCGACCGTTTTGGACGCAAAGGTGGACTTTTGCTCAACAATGTCTTCGTCGTTCTGGCCACGATATTGGAGGGCACGGCGAAATCGGCCTCGTCCTACGAAATGATCATTCTGGGTCGATTTTTGATTGGTATTAATTCGGGACTGAACGCCGGTCTGGCGCCCATGTACTTGGCTGAAATATCACCGTTGAATCTTCGCGGAGCTGTAAGTTGATTGGATTTTTTTTTAAGGAATTTTCTATATTTTTTTTTTTGGTTTTAATTTTTAGGTGGGCACAGTTTATCAGTTGGTTATCACCATATCTATTTTGGTGGCTCAAGTGCTTGGTTTGGGCTCGCTTTTGGGAACCGAAGAACAGTGGCCGGTTTTGTTGGCAATAACTATTGTTCCGGCCATTTTCCAGGTGGCCACTCTTCCAATTTGTCCGGAAAGTCCGAAATTTTTGCTTTTGTCCCGAGGACAAGAATTGGAAGCCCAAAGAGGTACTTTATAACATTTTTTGAGTGTTTTTTTTTTTCTGAGATTAATCAATGATTATTTGCAGCTTTGGGATGGTTGAGAGGAACAATTGAGGTTCATGACGAAATGGATGAAATGCGTGCAGAGTATGAGGCGATGAAAATTGTTCCGAAAGTAACAATGCGTGAATTAATTACCAACAATGCTTTGAGAATTCCACTTACTATTTCCCTATGCATAATGTGTGCTCAACAGCTTAGCGGTATTAATGCGGTTGGTATTTCAGACGTTGGTGTTGGAAAGTTTTTTAATTATTTTTTTTTTTACTTTTAGGTAATGTTTTTCTCGACTAAAATCTTCAAAATGGCACAGTTGAACGATCAAAACGCCCAGTATGCAACCCTGGGAATGGGAATTATCAATGTTTTGATGACCATTGTTTCTTTGGTTTTGGTTGAACGATGTGGACGTAAAACTCTTTTGTTGATTGGTTTCTCTGGAATGTGTATCGATACTCTTCTGTTGACATTCGCTATGGTTTATGCGGTAAGAAATTATTTACCTTTCAGAAGAAATAGGAATAATAGGGTAGCTGGGTATGGCGCTAGAGGAAGATTGGTTTTTCATGGCTAAAAATTGTTTTCTTAATATCACAACCTTCAGTAAAGAGAACTCCTTTTGGGATTATCAGTGCGGTTTTATTCCAGGAAAGATTTAGTGGTTTGTAGTTGGGTATTTAAATTGGGAAAGATGTAGTCGTCATAAACAGTGGCGTAGCTATCCAGGAGCTAGGCGGGGCAGTGCCCCGGGTCCCTCGAATCCTTACCAGAAATTTCGATCAAACTAAACTTTTGGAAATTCAGTTGAAAGTTCACCAATTATGTAAGGAAATAATGAGCAAATATGGAGTGCTAGAATGCGACCTAACGGAAATATTTACAGCAATATTATCATTCTTTACAATTCCTGTCACTTCTGCAGCAGCTGAAAGGTCATTTAGCAAATTAAAAATAATAAAAAATTATTTAAAAAATAATATGGGCCAAACTCGACTCCGATATTTATCGCTAATAGCAATTGAGTACAAAACCGCATCAAGCCTGGATTTAAACGAAGTCATTGATACTTTTGCGAAAACTAAAGCTAGGAAAAAATTGTAAATATAATTGTTATTTAGTCAGTTGGTAGGCCCGACATTTATATAATAAACCCTTGAATCTTCTCCTATTTCGTTTTATTAGCCAAACCTACACCAAATATTAATTATAATTTATGTTGTTACTGTTTAGTATTTTTATTACCTGCCCTGCAGTGCACAAAAAAGAGCTTAAGTAGCTTAGCATTTTTAAAGTGTTTGTATTTTCATATTTTTATTTGATAAAACCTAATCAGTTTACATAGGAGTGGGGCTCCATTTTTTAATTTGACCCAGGGCCCTTGGTTACGTAGCTACGCCACTGGTCATAAATAAATATATTTAGACAATCTGTAAGTTGAATTTTATGAAGTAACATAACTTTTTGGGTTTTATTTTATAATTTTTTTTTTCAAAAAATTGATCAGTTTTTAGTCGATTCGTTTCTTATAAAGAATTATAGATTTTCCAAATTCATTAACGATACAATTTAGCTACTGTATTGCTGAGGATTATACTAAAAAAAAAATCCTCTTACTCCATCCCAACGGTATTAATGATAATTTTTGTAGGAATAAATAGACTTTCATTACTTCATTGTTGAAACAACAAAAACGGCGTTAATTTTGATTCCATTGAGGTACAAACGAATTTGGCGGATTCTTCCGGTTTTCGTTTGTACCTTAACCGGGAAAAAATAGAATTTTCCGGGTAATACTGGTCTTCCTTGGGAGATTTTCCATACGTGTACCGTAGACTGATTCAAAAAAAATGATGATTTTTTTTTCTCTTAATTATATCGAAAATATTGTTGGGAATGACAAAAAAAAATCATGTGAAAGTTTAAGCTCTTAATATTAAATATTAAGAGGTACCGCATCGCAAATTTCGATTTTCCATTTAAATAATATGGGAACAATATTCTCTGGCACTTTGGAATTTTATAGCTCCCGTTTGTGACAATATTTCGGAATGACCAAGATATATTCTTGTAGAAAATTGAACGATCTACAAAAAAGGTCTCCGACAAGTTTTTGATATATTTATTCCTTCAAAAGTTATTCGAGGTCAAAGTTGAATTAAAGAGAAATTTTAATATTTTTTCAATTTTTTGACGCAACCATCAATTTTATGAGAAAATTTTATAGGACATTTTTTGTAGAGCACTTTTTTTCCTATAAATTATCTCTATAAAAGGTTTTGATATTTTTCACAGGTCTTTAGTTATTTAATTAAAATAAAAATAAAACTATTTTTTGTTAAAACTATAATAATTCTGGGAATTTTCAGTTTAATGCAAATAACTTAGGACCTTAGCTCACATTGGTGACAATATTTCGGAATGACCAAGGAATATTCTTGTAGAAAATCGAATGATCTACAAAAAAGCTCTTTGTACAAGTTTTTGATATATTTATTCCTCCAAAAGTTATTCTAGGTCAAAGTTGAACTAAAGAGAAATTTTAATATTTTTTTCAATTTTTTGACGCAACCATCAATTTTATGAGAAAATTTTTAAGGACATTTTTTGTAGAGCGCTTTTTTTCCTATAACTTATCTCTATAAAAATTTTTGATATTTTTCACAGGTCCTATGTTATTTAATTAAAATAAAAATAATAATTTTTATGTTAAAAACATAATAATTCAGGGAATTTTCAGTTTAATGTCAATAACGTAGGACCAGTGAAAAATATCAAAAACTTTTATTGAGATGAGTTATAGAAAAAAAAGTGCTCTACAAAAAATGTCCTATAAAATTTTCTCATAAAATTGATGGTTGCGTCAAAAAATTGAAAAAAATATTAAAATTTCTCTTTAGTTCCACTTTGACCTCGAATAACTTTTAAAGGAATAAATATATCAAAAACTTGTACGAAACCTTTTTTGTAGATCATTCAATTTTCTACAAGAATATACCTTGGTCATTCCGAAATATTGTCTTTGACGTGAGCTATAAAATTCCAAAGTGCAAGAGAATATTGTTCCGATGTTATTTAAATGGAAAATTGAAATTTGCGATGGGGCACCTCTTAATATTAAGAGCTTAAACTTTCACAGGATTTTTTTTGTCATTCCCAACAATATTTTCGATATAATTAAGAAAAAAAATCATATTTTTTTTTTGAATCAGTCTAGTGTTCCGTTAAAATGTAATAGCCAATCCTCCCTTGCTACTAAGTACTATCAATTGAGGAATTTGATTAGGGGAATATTTTAGATAAGGATGTTTTTAAGATAATATTTTTAAACTTTTTTCTTTTTTAGGAATCCGCAATTTGGATCAGTTACTTGGCAATCATTTGCGTATTGGTTTTCGTCATCATGTTTGCCACTGGTCCAGGTTCCATTCCGTGGTTTTTGGTCTCGGAACTCTTCACCCAATCGGCTCGACCTGCTGCCACATCATTGGCGGTGGCCGTTAACTGGACTGCAAACTTTTTGGTTGGACTTGGATTTTTGCCATTACAGGTATGATTAAATCAGCGCTGTAATTTATATAATGATTGGTTTTAATGATTTTTTTTTGTTGTAGGAGGTAATGGGTCCGTATATCTTCTTTATTTTCGTCATCATTTTGGCATTGTCCGTTATGTTTGTGTACAAGAAAGTTCCCGAAACGAAAAATAAGACGATGGAGGAAATATCCGCCATGTTCAGACAACAGTCTTACAAATAAGGAATTGTATTATAGTGGCTGTAATAGTGTTGTTTATCGTTAATTTATTATTATATTAATGATGGAGACGTATGATTGTAATGAATAAAATTTAGTTCAGATTCAATCATATCAAGACAAAATACTCAAACATTGTTATTTCTATTTTTTCGATTCGCTGCAAAAAGAAAAAAAAAATCACTTAGATCATTTTTTTTTCTGTTACTAAAATATTTTATGAAAAATTTACACAAACTATTTTTAACTTATAGATTTGTTATATAATAAATAGGTATTTAGATAGTTAAAACGATGTAGTAGGAATCAATTGATGTCCAAAGGCTATTGTAGTGTACTGTAATGTTTAAGTTACAATCTACATCGATTCATTATTATATTAAACCGAACGGTATTGACTATTTTATTTTCTAAAAAAAAAATAAATCAAAAAATCATGTTCATACTTTTAATGGAAGTACAACATCGATAGTTTTAAGTATATTTTTGTGATTAATTTAATGTAATAATTATACTTTAATCATAGGCATATCAGAAGAAAACAATAAGAGCAAATGCTGTTCGAACGAATAAAAGTTTGCCATTAAATAATTTCTTTAATATTATGATGAAAACGGCGTGCTATTTGTTATCAATAATTAAAGTAATACTAGTTTTAATTGCTCGAATCTGCTATGTACCAAAATAATTTATAATCGAAACAAGAAAAATAGAAAATGAGAGTTTTCTTAAATTATACACTAATTTAATGCAATACTTTTATGTTATTTATGTATAAGTATGTGTAAATAATTTCTTATAATTTTTTTTTAAATGTGTGAATCTCTTTTAATTCATAAAATTATTCATTTAATCTCATTTTTCAAAAAATCATTTAGTAAAATATCGCTATGTGTAATCTATGTATTAATGTGTATTTAGCATATTGGCACACACGTGCTACCAACTAGAAACAAATAATTTAAAAAAGTTTTTTTTTCAAATTGTATATCTTATTTTCAACGAGTTTTTAATATTAGAAGTCTGATTTTATGTATTATGTTGTTACAATGTATAAATGAATGATTAAAATATATTGAAATTATATTTTAATTATTGATGTTTGTTTTACTTACATAAATTAAAACTGATTTTTAGAATATTAAAAATGTTTATAGTCCAATTATAAATGAAAAGACAAGAAAGTGGTGGAAATTAAAAACATAATTTAACAATTACTCCGAAATCACCTACTTCAATATTTGAAGTTCACGTTATTATGTAACAAAAATTTTTTTTTCAAATTTCAGTCAATTTATTTATCTTTAAGCCACACTTATGGACCTATTAAGAACGTACAAGTTCACCCGAACAAATTAAGAAAATTTTTCCCAAAACAAACCTCGTTTAAGGGATGAAATCGACCATTAAAGTGCCAGAAAAAATCATAGAAAACCATCCAAATTTCAATCGCATGTAACATCGTTAAATAAGGGATGATATTATAATCAAAGGCAGTTTCGGGTTCGTAACAATGTATTGAACGATAATATTAAAATCTTTTTCGAATTCGAACTAAAAATAATTTTCACAAAAAAAAACCGTGGGCTTAATCGGCTTAATAATGATTTATTCTGACACTTTGATGGTCGATTTCATCCCTTAAACGAGTTATATTTTCGGAAAAATTTGTACAGAATGTACAGATGGACGAATACTTTCGATTGGTACCCTTAAATTTTTTTTTTGAAATTTGACCATTCTCGTTAAAAATCAACGATGGTTAACCCACGGTTTTTTTTGACTGAAAAATTTTATGTTTCGAATTTGAAAACGATTGTTATATTATTGTTAAATACATTGTTACGAACCCGAAACTGCTCTTGGTTCAAAAATCATCCCTTATTTAACGATGAAACATGCGATTGAAGTTTGGATGATTTTTTAACCTCGTTAATTTCCCGTTTTGATTGTCCAAGGATCTAGCCACTAAATAAAAATTCCTTGAATGCAGTTACGTTAAGGACGATTATGTCTAAAATATTCTGCTTAATTTCAGCGGAAAAACCAACTCCTTATATCCTTTTTGTGCAATTGAAAAATGTCCTGTTAGAAACTTTGAATCGATATTTCGAGTATCCTTTTGCACACAGGACGAAAATTTTTTCATCATTCAAATGACGTAACGGCCTTTTCTATTTAATGGTTGAGGAATAGCATCCTTACAAGTAAATGCAATCCTTGTAATTATCCGTTTTCTAACAAAATGTAGATGTTAGGCAACCCATTGATCATCTGAGTATTTGGGCTGCGGTTTAAGTCCACTAGTTTAAAACTTATATATTGGACATATGATTTGTTATATTAATTTAAATCATTGTATTATTACAGATTTAACATTTCTTGTAAGTGGGGGCAAGCGCTGTTTTGTTTGGGCTTAAGAAAGTATCATCCTGGACCATCATCCAAATGGACGTTGGAGGAATGAATCCGGATCGTTCCAGAATCTTCCATCAAATTCTTCAAGGATATTTGTAAATTTTGTTTCAATAAATCAGTGAAGTGATGTGATAAAGTGGTTCAATTGATAAATAATTAAAATATCAGACAATTCAAAAGTTTTTTTATTAACAATTAATTTTTTTCCTAGTTTATATAAATAATTGTAAATATGCACAAAACTGTTATTGTAATTATGTATATATATATGTATATATATGTATATATATATGTAATATATATATATATATATATATATATATATTTAAATGATATGAAATATCAATAAATTTATTTTAATAGAATATATTGTTTCAATTCGATTTACCGCACCTATCCTCTTCAATTTTATTTTTCAGGGATATGATATAAGAGTTAAGTTAATAACTAATTAGGTAAGTATACTAAAAGGTTTAATAATATAGGTAGGTATAATAACATTAATACGGTATGTAATGTAGGTGCAATGTTTTACTGTAAGTTATCGAATAACTCGAAAAAAATCAATATCGAAAAATGTTTTGAATATGGTTGGGAAATTTTAATTATTTCGATCGAAAAAATTTTTTCTTTAAATCTCATTAGAATTGTTTAAATATAAGTTTTAACGTCATTTACATATATCATATGATAGCCGCATCGCTAAGGTCGCCGCCGCCACCACCGGAGCTGAGGATTGCTGGTTCGGAACCCGAAGGGGGTAAGTGTTTTTTCTTTAATATAATAATTAATTTCTATTCTTTACAGCTTATCCCATCCCTAATTAACATTAATAATTGTTTCCAGACATTGCATCATCGAAATATTCGATAGAACAATTCCAACCTTTCGGGGTTGGAAATGATCGATCGATCGATGATGCAATATATTTTTCATTTTATTTTTTGCTCATTGGATTTGTGACGTCACTCAATTTCATATATATATATGACGTCACACATACGTCGCCGTCCAATGACATCACCCAATGACGTCATTCCCGAAAATAATCGAAAAATGAGCGAATTTTCGATTTTCGGGAATTAGGATTATGGGAATGGCTTAGTTACGTCACGGGAGGCCTAAAAAACATATCCTAAAGCCGATTAATTTCGTTTTTTTTGGGAAAATTTTTTGGCCAAAATTCTGGAGAATCTCAAAAATAGGCCAAAATTGGTGTTTTTCTTCACTTTTTTCAACTTTAACGCCGTTTTTAGCGAAAACTATCGATCGTAGGTTAACGTTAGTAGGCTCTTTCGATAGCGCTTGAATTACTCTATCGATGGTGTAAATTTGGTCCTGGAAAACCTTCAGGAGAAAAACTTTTTTTTCAACTCTTCAGAAATTTCAAATCGTCGACCAAATGTACGTCGAATTTATGAATTTTTTTTTTGTTGAATTTCTCGATGAAATTCGCACCATAGATGCATTATGATACGATCGAAGCTTTTATATAAAAACATAACCACTATTCGATGTTCGTAATGGATTTTTTCGATTTAACAAAATTACAAATTATGCATCATAAATATATTTTAAATATTTTCAATATATTTTTCATTTTATTTTTGCTCATTGATTTGTGACGTCACTCAATTTCATATATATGACGTCACACATACGTCGCCATCCAATGACATCACCCCATGACGTCATTCCCGAAAAAAATCTAAAAATGAGCGAATTTTCGATTTTCGGGGATTAGGATTTTGGGAATGGCTTAGTTACGTCACGGGAGGCCTAAAAATCATATCCTTAAGTCGATTTTTTTCGTTTTTTTTTGGAAAATTTTTTTGGCCGAAATCCGAAAATTCCCTAAAATCGGCCAAAAATGACACTTTTTTGCACTTTTTTCAACTTTAACGCCGTTTTTAGCGAAAACTATCGATCGTAGGTTAACGATGGTAGGCTCATTCGATAGCGCTTAAATTACTCTATCGATGGTGTAAATTTGGTCCCGGAAAAGCTTAAGGGGAAAAACTTTTTTTTCAACTTTTCAGAAAGTTCATTTCGTCGACCAAATGTACGTCGAGAATATGAATTTTTTTTTTGTTGAATTTTTTAATGAAATTCGCACCATAGCTACACAATGTTACGAACGAAAACCCAATAGCAAAACATTTCAACTCTTTGATGTCCTTAATCGCTTTTTTCGATATTAAAGATATATATGTAGTGACGTAATTCCATTTAAATACAATTATGTTTTATGGGATAAAAGGATAAAGGACATTAAAAGTATCCAATGTTTTTTGACATCTTTTCCGATCTTAACATGGAGAATCTACGGTTAAAATTTTTCCGGAAAATTCCATGAAAATCGTTCCGGTGAGACAATTTTGATCAAAAATTTTCTTAGAATTTTCCAGAAATATTTTCACCAAAGCAGCTCCGTGTGACGTTTGGAAAAGTTTTGAATAAAATTGTGACATTTCAAGGTCCTTGATCCTTTTTTTAAGAAAACAAATTTGTATTTAAATAGTATTAGCTCGCACAATTGGTGAATTTTAAAAATCAAAAAAAACTATTAACGATATCGAAAAGTTAAGATTTTTTTATATATATGCCTCGATGATAACGTAATGCATCTACGATGTTAATTTCATTAAAAATTTCAACAAAAAAAAAATTCATATTTTCGACGTACATTTGGTCGACGAAATGAAATTTCTGAAACGTTGGAAAAAAAAGTTTTTCCCCTTAAGGTTTTCCGGGACCAAATTTACACCATCGATAGAGTAATTCAAGCGCTATCGAATGAGCCTACTATCGTTAACCTACGATCGATAGTTTTCGCTAAAAACGGCGTTAAAGTTGGAAAAAGTGAAAAAAATCACTAATTTTGGCCTATTTTTGGGATTCTTCAGAATTTCGGCCAAAAAATTTTCCCAAAAAAAACGAAAAAAAATCGACTTTAGGATATGTTTTTTAGGCCTCCCGTGACGTAACTAAGCCATTCCCATAATCCTAGATCCCGAAAATCGAAAATTCGCTCATTTTTCGAATTTTTTTGGGAATGACATCATTGGGTGACGTCATTGGATGGCGACGTACGAGTGACGTCATATATATGAACCAAAAAGAAAAAAAATCTACGTAATCGATCGATCAATTCTCAACCCCGAAAGGTTGAAAGTGATGATCGAATTATTCGGCTGAAACTAACGTTAAGATAATTATTAACGATCGAAAGTGCTAATTTAAGCTGTAACGAATATATAGAAATTAGAAATTTGTTAGTAGAAATATAAAAATCTTTTACCTTGTTGGGGGTTCGATCCATCGTCTTTCCGTTTATAACATATTCCGTGCGCTTATCGATTCGGCCATTGGAAGATATATTTATTGATCGCTTAAACTCATATATAAAGATTTCTTCATTGATCTAAACTTGAAAATTTTTTTCGATCGAAGGAATTGAAATTTTCCAAAAATATTTTAACCATAGCTGCTCCATGTTAATCCCGGAAAATTTCACTAAAGACATTGTTACATTTTATAGTCCTTCGTCCTTTTTTTCGAGAAAAACACACTTGTATTTGAATAGCATTATCTTGCATAGTATATAATTCTGCAATATCAAATTACGTAACATTAATTTTTTACAATCGATCGATTTTCGTAGAATTTTCCGGAAAAATTTCAACCATTGCTTCTTCATGTTACGTTCGGAAAAGTTGTCTAACCACATTGGAAAATTTTTAGTTCCTTGATCCCTTTTTTCAAGAAAACAATTTACATTTGCATTGCATTATGATGCATAATTTGTAATTTTGTTAAATCGAAAAAATCCATTACGAACATCGAATAGTGGTTATGTTTTTATATAAAAGCTTCGATCGTATCATAATGCATCTATGGTGCGAATTTCATCGAGAAATTCAACAAAAAAAAAATTCATAAATTCGACGTACATTTGGTCGACGATTTGAAATTTCTGAAGAGTTGAAAAAAAAGTTTTTCTCCTGAAGGTTTTCCAGGACCAAATTTACACCATCGATAGAGTAATTCAAGCGCTATCGAAAGAGCCTACTAACGTTAACCTACGATCGATAGTTTTCGCTAAAAACGGCGTTAAAGTTGAAAAAAGTGAAGAAAAACACCAATTTTGGCCTATTTTTGAGATTCTCCAGAATTTTGGCCAAAAAATTTTCCCAAAAAAAACGAAATTAATCGGCTTTAGGATATGTTTTTTAGGCCTCCCGTGACGTAACTAAGCCATTCCCATAATCCTAATTCCCGAAAATCGAAAATTCGCTCATTTTTCGATTATTTTCGGGAATGACGTCATTGGGTGATGTCATTGGACGGCGACGTATGTGTGACGTCATATATATATATGAAATTGAGTGACGTCACAAATCCAATGAGCAAAAAATAAAATGAAAAATATATTGCATCATCGATCGATCGATCATTTCCGACCCCGAAAGGTTGGGGAACTGTTCGATCGAATATTTCGATGATGCAATGTCAGGAAACAATTATTAATGTTAATTAGGGATGGGGTAAGCTGTAAGGAATAGAAATTAATTATTATATTAAAGAAAAAACACTTACCCCCTTCGGGTTCCGAACCAGCAATCCTCAGCTCCGGTGGGTGGCGGCGACCTTAGCGATGCGGCTATCATATGATATATGTAAATGACGTTAAAACTTATATTTAAACAATTCTAATGAGATTTGTGGAAAAATTAAAACTTTTTTCGATCGAAATAATTAGAATTTCCCAACCATATTCCATTGACTTTTTTCGTATTATTCGATAATTTATCGAAAAACATTGCACCTACATTACATACTGTATTAATTTTATTATACCTACCTATATTATTATACTTACCTTGTTACTTATTAATTTAACTCTTATATGTATTCTTACTGTAAAAAAATCCCTGAAAAATATAATTCAAGAGGATAGGTGCGGTAAATCGAATTGAAACAATGTATTCTATTAAAATAAATTTATTGATATTTAATATCAATTAAATAATATGTACAACATTACAATAACAGTTTTGTGCATATTTACAATTGTTTGTATAAACTATGTAAAAATAACAATTGTTATAATCTTATAGAAATTACTATTAAGTTAATAAAAACCTTTTGAATTGTCTGATATATTAATTAATTCTTACTTTAATCACTTTATCACTTTACTTCACTGATTTATTGAAACAAAAAATGAATCACTAATTATTGTAGAAAATCCACTCTTCGTATTCTTCTCGGAAGATACCAATTGTGGAAATGATATCCTTGATGAATTTGAAGGAAGAATCGGGAACGATCTGGACTCATTCCTCGAATGTCCATTTGGAAATGATGAACAATTCAAATCCAATGAATAATTCTCTAATGTCTTCCAGTCAGCTTCCCCTGTAGGTAGTGAAAATTCAATTAGAACAATATTTACAAGTTTCAACAACAATAGCACTTACTAAACATTAATCTTCCAAATGGACGATACTGTCTTCAACTCCAACAAAACTGACATTGCCCTCGATTTCAGGTAAGTGGAATCTGTAAAATTGCATTGATATAAATTAATATAACAAATCATATGTCAAATTTATAAGTTTTAAACTAGTGAACGTAAACCGCAGCCAAAATACAAAGATGAACAATGGGTTGCCTAACCTCGACATTTTGTAAAAAATCGGATAATTACAAAGATAGCTTTTCCTTATAAGGACATATTTATGAAACGGATTCATTAACAATACCCTCACGTGAGTAGGAATGTGAAAAAATTTTTGTCCTGTGTGCAAAAGGACACTCACAATATCGATTCAAAGTTTCAAAAAGGACCTTTTTCAATTGCTTAAAAAGGATATAAGGAGTGGGTTTATTCGGTGAAATTAAGCAGAAAATTTTACACCGAATCGTCCTTAACGTAACTGCGAAAAAGGAATTTTCATTTAGCGGCTAGATCCTTGGAAAATCAAAACGGGAAGTTAACGAGGTAAAAATGCATGCACCAATTTAGCCCTGAAATTTATCGTTTTCGAAGGATGGCTTTTCCTTATAAGGACATATTTATGAAACGGATTCATTAACAATACCCACACGTGAGTAGGAATGTGAAAAAATTTTTGTCCTGTGTGCAAAAGGACACTCACAATATCGATTCAAAGTTTCAAAAAGGACCTTTTTCAATTGCTTAAAAAGGATATAAGGAGTGGGTTTATTCGGTGAAATTAAGCAGAAAATTTTACACCGAATCGTCCATAACGTAACTGCGTAAAAGGAATTTTCATTTAGCAGCTAGATCCTTGGAAAATCAAAACGGGAAGTTAACGAGGTAAAAATGCATGCACCAATTTAGCCCTGAAATTTATCGTTTTCGAAGGATGGCTTTTCCTTATAAGGACATATTTATGAAACGGATTCATTAACAATACCCTCACGTGAGTAGGAATGTGAAAAAAATTTTGTCCTGTGTGCAAAAGGACACTCACAATATCGATTCAAAGTTTCAAAAAGGACCTTTTTCAATTGCTTAAAAAGGATATAAGGAGTGGGTTTATTCGGTGAAATTAAGCAGAAAATTTTACACCGAATCGTCCTTAACGTAACTGCGTAAAAGGAATTTTCATTTAGCGGCTAGATCCTTGGAAAATCAAAACGAGAAGTTAACGAGGTAAAAATGCATGCACCAATTTAGCCCTGAAATTTATCGTTTTCGAAGGATGGCTTTTCCTTATAAGGACATATTTATGAAACGGATTCATTAACAATACCCTCACGTGAGTAGGAATGTGAAAAAATTTTTGTCCTGTGTGCAAAAGGACACTCACAATATCGATTCAAAGTTTCAAAAAGGACCTTTTTCAATTGCTTAAAAAGGATATAAGGAGTGGGTTTATTCGGTGAAATTAAGCAGAAAATTTTACACCGAATCGTCCTTAACGTAACTGCGTAAAAGGAATTTTCATTTAGCGGCTAGATCCTTGGAAAATCAAAACGGGAAGTTAACGAGGTAAAAATGCATGCACCAATTTAGCCCTGAAATTTATCGTTTTCGAAGGATGGCTTTTCCTTATAAGGACATATTTATGAAACGGATTCATTAACAATACCCTCACGTGAGTAGGAATGTGAAAAAATTTTTGTCCTGTGTGCAAAAGGACACTCACAATATCGATTCAAAGTTTCAAAAAGGACCTTTTTCAATTGCTTAAAAAGGATATAAGGAGTGGGTTTATTCGGTGAAATTAAGCAGAAAATTTTACACCGAATCGTCCTTAACGTAACTGCGTAAAAGGAATTTTCATTTAGCGGCTAGATCCTTGGAAAATCAAAACGGGAAGTTAACGAGGTAAAAATGCATGCACCAATTTAGCCCTGAAATTTATCGTTTTCGAAGGATGGCTTTTCCTTATAAGGACATATTTATGAAACGGATTCATTAACAATACCCTCACGTGAGTAGGAATGTGAAAAAATTTTTGTCCTGTGTGCAAAAGGACACTCACAATATCGATTCAAAGTTTCAAAAAGGATCTTTTTCAATTGCTTAAAAAGGATATAAGGAGTGGGTTTATTCGGTGAAATTAAGCAGAAAATTTTACACCGAATCGTCCTTAACGTAACTGCGTAAAAGGAATTTTCATTTAGCAGCTAGATCCTTGGAAAATCAAAACGGGAAGTTAACGAGGTAAAAATGCATGCACCAATTTAGCCCTGAAATTTATCGTTTTCGAAGGATGGCTTTTCCTTATAAGGACATATTTATGAAACGGATTCATTAACAATACCCTCACGTGAGTAGGAATGTGAAAAAAATTTTGTCCTGTGTGCAAAAGGACACTCACAATATCGATTCAAAGTTTCAAAAAGGACCTTTTTCAATTGCTTAAAAAGGATATAAGGAGTGGGTTTATTCGGTGAAATTAAGCAGAAAATTTTACACCGAATCGTCCTTAACGTAACTGCGAAAAAGGAATTTTCATTTAGCGGCTAGATCCTTGGAAAATCAAAACGGGAAGTTAACGAGGTAAAAATGCATGCACCAATTTAGCCCTGAAATTTATCGTTTTCGAAGGATGGCTTTTCCTTATAAGGACATATTTATGAAACGGATTCATTAACAATACCCACACGTGAGTAGGAATGTGAAAAAATTTTTGTCCTGTGTGCAAAAGGACACTCACAATATCGATTCAAAGTTTCAAAAAGGACCTTTTTCAATTGCTTAAAAAGGATATAAGGAGTGGGTTTATTCGGTGAAATTAAGCAGAAAATTTTACACCGAATCGTCCATAACGTAACTGCGTAAAAGGAATTTTCATTTAGCAGCTAGATCCTTGGAAAATCAAAACGGGAAGTTAACGAGGTAAAAATGCATGCACCAATTTAGCCCTGAAATTTATCGTTTTCGAAGGATGGCTTTTCCTTATAAGGACATATTTATGAAACGGATTCATTAACAATACCCTCACGTGAGTAGGAATGTGAAAAAAATTTTGTCCTGTGTGCAAAAGGACACTCACAATATCGATTCAAAGTTTCAAAAAGGACCTTTTTCAATTGCTTAAAAAGGATATAAGGAGTGGGTTTATTCGGTGAAATTAAGCAGAAAATTTTACACCGAATCGTCCTTAACGTAACTGCGTAAAAGGAATTTTCATTTAGCGGCTAGATCCTTGGAAAATCAAAACGAGAAGTTAACGAGGTAAAAATGCATGCACCAATTTAGCCCTGAAATTTATCGTTTTCGAAGGATGGCTTTTCCTTATAAGGACATATTTATGAAACGGATTCATTAACAATACCCTCACGTGAGTAGGAATGTGAAAAAATTTTTGTCCTGTGTGCAAAAGGACACTCACAATATCGATTCAAAGTTTCAAAAAGGACCTTTTTCAATTGCTTAAAAAGGATATAAGGAGTGGGTTTATTCGGTGAAATTAAGCAGAAAATTTTACACCGAATCGTCCTTAACGTAACTGCGTAAAAGGAATTTTCATTTAGCGGCTAGATCCTTGGAAAATCAAAACGGGAAGTTAACGAGGTAAAAATGCATGCACCAATTTAGCCCTGAAATTTATCGTTTTCGAAGGATGGCTTTTCCTTATAAGGACATATTTATGAAACGGATTCATTAACAATACCCTCACGTGAGTAGGAATGTGAAAAAATTTTTGTCCTGTGTGCAAAAGGACACTCACAATATCGATTCAAAGTTTCAAAAAGGATCTTTTTCAATTGCTTAAAAAGGATATAAGGAGTGGGTTTATTCGGTGAAATTAAGCAGAAAATTTTACACCGAATCGTCCTTAACGTAACTGCGTAAAAGGAATTTTCATTTAGCAGCTAGATCCTTGGAAAATCAAAACGGGAAGTTAACGAGGTAAAAATGCATGCACCAATTTAGCCCTGAAATTTATCGTTTTCGAAGGATGGCTTTTCCTTATAAGGACATATTTATGAAACGGATTCATTAACAATACCCTCACGTGAGTAGGAATGTGAAAAAAATTTTGTCCTGTGTGCAAAAGGACACTCACAATATCGATTCAAAGTTTCAAAAAGGACCTTTTTCAATTGCTTAAAAAGGATATAAGGAGTGGGTTTATTCGGTGAAATTAAGCAGAAAATTTTACACCGAATCGTCCTTAACGTAACTGCGAAAAAGGAATTTTCATTTAGCGGCTAGATCCTTGGAAAATCAAAACGGGAAGTTAACGAGGTAAAAATGCATGCACCAATTTAGCCCTGAAATTTATCGTTTTCGAAGGATGGCTTTTCCTTATAAGGACATATTTATGAAACGGATTCATTAACAATACCCACACGTGAGTAGGAATGTGAAAAAATTTTTGTCCTGTGTGCAAAAGGACACTCACAATATCGATTCAAAGTTTCAAAAAGGACCTTTTTCAATTGCTTAAAAAGGATATAAGGAGTGGGTTTATTCGGTGAAATTAAGCAGAAAATTTTACACCGAATCGTCCATAACGTAACTGCGTAAAAGGAATTTTCATTTAGCAGCTAGATCCTTGGAAAATCAAAACGGGAAGTTAACGAGGTAAAAATGCATGCACCAATTTAGCCCTGAAATTTATCGTTTTCGAAGGATGGCTTTTCCTTATAAGGACATATTTATGAAACGGATTCATTAACAATACCCTCACGTGAGTAGGAATGTGAAAAAAATTTTGTCCTGTGTGCAAAAGGACACTCACAATATCGATTCAAAGTTTCAAAAAGGACCTTTTTCAATTGCTTAAAAAGGATATAAGGAGTGGGTTTATTCGGTGAAATTAAGCAGAAAATTTTACACCGAATCGTCCTTAACGTAACTGCGTAAAAGGAATTTTCATTTAGCGGCTAGATCCTTGGAAAATCAAAACGAGAAGTTAACGAGGTAAAAATGCATGCACCAATTTAGCCCTGAAATTTATCGTTTTCGAAGGATGGCTTTTCCTTATAAGGACATATTTATGAAACGGATTCATTAACAATACCCTCACGTGAGTAGGAATGTGAAAAAATTTTTGTCCTGTGTGCAAAAGGACACTCACAATATCGATTCAAAGTTTCAAAAAGGACCTTTTTCAATTGCTTAAAAAGGATATAAGGAGTGGGTTTATTCGGTGAAATTAAGCAGAAAATTTTAAACCGAATCGTCCTTAACGTAACTGCGTAAAAGGAATTTTCATTTAGCGGCTAGATCCTTGGAAAATCAAAACGGGAAGTTAACGAGGTAAAAATGCATGCACCAATTTAGCCCTGAAATTTATCGTTTTCGAAGGATGGCTTTTCCTTATAAGGACATATTTATGAAACGGATTCATTAACAATACCCTCACGTGAGTAGGAATGTGAAAAAATTTTTGTCCTGTGTGCAAAAGGACACTCACAATATCGATTCAAAGTTTCAAAAAGGACCTTTTTCAATTGCTTAAAAAGGATATAAGGAGTGGGTTTATTCGGTGAAATTAAGCAGAAAATTTTACACCGAATCGTCCTTAACGTAACTGCGTAAAAGGAATTTTCATTTAGCGGCTAGATCCTTGGAAAATCAAAACGGGAAGTTAACGAGGTAAAAATGCATGCACCAATTTAGCCCTGAAATTTATCGTTTTCGAAGGATGGCTTTTCCTTATAAGGACATATTTATGAAACGGATTCATTAACAATACCCTCACGTGAGTAGGAATGTGAAAAAATTTTTGTCCTGTGTGCAAAAGGACACTCACAATATCGATTCAAAGTTTCAAAAAGGATCTTTTTCAATTGCTTAAAAAGGATATAAGGAGTGGGTTTATTCGGTGAAATTAAGCAGAAAATTTTACACCGAATCGTCCTTAACGTAACTGCGTAAAAGGAATTTTCATTTAGCAGCTAGATCCTTGGAAAATCAAAACGGGAAGTTAACGAGGTAAAAATGCATGCACCAATTTAGCCCTGAAATTTATCGTTTTCGAAGGATGGCTTTTCCTTATAAGGACATATTTATGAAACGGATTCATTAACAATACCCTCACGTGAGTAGGAATGTGAAAAAAATTTTGTCCTGTGTGCAAAAGGACACTCACAATATCGATTCAAAGTTTCAAAAAGGACCTTTTTCAATTGCTTAAAAAGGATATAAGGAGTGGGTTTATTCGGTGAAATTAAGCAGAAAATTTTACACCGAATCGTCCTTAACGTAACTGCGTAAAAGGAATTTTCATTTAGCGGCTAGATCCTTGGAAAATCAAAACGGGAAGTTAACGAGGTAAAAATGCATGCACCAATTTAGCCCTGAAATTTATCGTTTTCGAAGGATGGCTTTTCCTTATAAGGACATATTTATGAAACGGATTCATTAACAATACCCTCACGTGAGTAGGAATGTGAAAAATTTTTTGTCCTGTGTGCAAAAGGACACTCACAATATCGATTCAAAGTTTCAAAAAGGACCTTTTTCAATTGCTTAAAAAGGATATAAGGAGTGGGTTTATTCGGTGAAATTAAGCAGAAAATTTTACACCGAATCGTCCTTAACGTAACTGCGTAAAAGGAATTTTCATTTAGCGGCTAGATCCTTGGAAAATCAAAACGGGAAGTTAACGAGGTAAAAATGCATGCACCAATTTAGCCCTGAAATTTATCGTTTTCGAAGGATGGCTTTTCCTTATAAGGACATATTTATGAAACGGATTCATTAACAATACCCTCACGTGAGTAGGAATGTGAAAAAATTTTTGTCCTGTGTGCAAAAGGACACTCACAATATCGATTCAAAGTTTCAAAAAGGATCTTTTTCAATTGCTTAAAAAGGATATAAGGAGTGGGTTTATTCGGTGAAATTAAGCAGAAAATTTTACACCGAATCGTCCTTAACGTAACTGCGTAAAAGGAATTTTCATTTAGCAGCTAGATCCTTGGAAAATCAAAACGGGAAGTTAACGAGGTAAAAATGCATGCACCAATTTAGCCCTGAAATTTATCGTTTTCGAAGGATGGCTTTTCCATATAAGGACATATTTATGAAACGGATTCATTAACAATACCCTCACGTGAGTAGGAATGTGAAAAATTTTTTGTCCTGTGTGCAAAAGGACACTCACAATATCGATTCAAAGTTTCAAAAAGGATCTTTTTCAATTGCTTAAAAAGGATATAAGGAGTGGGTTTATTCGGTGAAATTAAGCAGAAAATTTTACACCGAATCGTCCTTAACGTAACTGCGTAAAAGGAATTTTCATTTAGCAGCTAGATCCTTGGAAAATCAAAACGGGAAGTTAACGAGGTAAAAATGCATGCACCAATTTAGCCCTGAAATTTATCGTTTTCGAAGGATGGCTTTTCCTTATAAGGACATATTTATGAAACGGATTCATTAACAATACCCTCACGTGAGTAGGAATGTGAAAAAAATTTTGTCCTGTGTGCAAAAGGACACTCACAATATCGATTCAAAGTTTCAAAAAGGACCTTTTTCAATTGCTTAAAAAGGATATAAGGAGTGGGTTTATTCGGTGAAATTAAGCAGAAAATTTTACACCGAATCGTCCTTAACGTAACTGCGTAAAAGGAATTTTCATTTAGCGGCTAGATCCTTGGAAAATCAAAACGAGAAGTTAACGAGGTAAAAATGCATGCACCAATTTAGCCCTGAAATTTATCGTTTTCGAAGGATGGCTTTTCCTTATAAGGACATATTTATGAAACGGATTCATTAACAATACCCTCACGTGAGTAGGAATGTGAAAAAATTTTTGTCCTGTGTGCAAAAGGACACTCACAATATCGATTCAAAGTTTCAAAAAGGACCTTTTTCAATTGCTTAAAAAGGATATAAGGAGTGGGTTTATTCGGTGAAATTAAGCAGAAAATTTTACACCGAATCGTCCTTAACGTAACTGCGTAAAAGGAATTTTCATTTAGCGGCTAGATCCTTGGAAAATCAAAACGGGAAGTTAACGAGGTAAAAATGCATGCACCAATTTAGCCCTGAAATTTATCGTTTTCGAAGGATGGCTTTTCCTTATAAGGACATATTTATGAAACGGATTCATTAACAATACCCTCACGTGAGTAGGAATGTGAAAAAATTTTTGTCCTGTGTGCAAAAGGACACTCACAATATCGATTCAAAGTTTCAAAAAGGATCTTTTTCAATTGCTTAAAAAGGATATAAGGAGTGGGTTTATTCGGTGAAATTAAGCAGAAAATTTTACACCGAATCGTCCTTAACGTAACTGCGTAAAAGGAATTTTCATTTAGCAGCTAGATCCTTGGAAAATCAAAACGGGAAGTTAACGAGGTAAAAATGCATGCACCAATTTAGCCCTGAAATTTATCGTTTTCGAAGGATGGCTTTTCCTTATAAGGACATATTTATGAAACGGATTCATTAACAATACCCTCACGTGAGTAGGAATGTGAAAAAAATTTTGTCCTGTGTGCAAAAGGACACTCACAATATCGATTCAAAGTTTCAAAAAGGACCTTTTTCAATTGCTTAAAAAGGATATAAGGAGTGGGTTTATTCGGTGAAATTAAGCAGAAAATTTTACACCGAATCGTCCTTAACGTAACTGCGAAAAAGGAATTTTCATTTAGCGGCTAGATCCTTGGAAAATCAAAACGGGAAGTTAACGAGGTAAAAATGCATGCACCAATTTAGCCCTGAAATTTATCGTTTTCGAAGGATGGCTTTTCCTTATAAGGACATATTTATGAAACGGATTCATTAACAATACCCACACGTGAGTAGGAATGTGAAAAAATTTTTGTCCTGTGTGCAAAAGGACACTCACAATATCGATTCAAAGTTTCAAAAAGGACCTTTTTCAATTGCTTAAAAAGGATATAAGGAGTGGGTTTATTCGGTGAAATTAAGCAGAAAATTTTACACCGAATCGTCCTTAACGTAACTGCGTAAAAGGAATTTTCATTTAGCGGCTAGATCCTTGGAAAATCAAAACGAGAAGTTAACGAGGTAAAAATGCATGCACCAATTTAGCCCTGAAATTTATCGTTTTCGAAGGATGGCTTTTCCTTATAAGGACATATTTATGAAACGGATTCATTAACAATACCCTCACGTGAGTAGGAATGTGAAAAAAATTTTGTCCTGTGTGCAAAAGGACACTCACAATATCGATTCAAAGTTTCAAAAAGGACCTTTTTCAATTGCTTAAAAAGGATATAAGGAGTGGGTTTATTCGGTGAAATTAAGCAGAAAATTTTACACCGAATCGTCCTTAACGTAACTGCGTAAAAGGAATTTTCATTTAGCGGCTAGATCCTTGGAAAATCAAAACGAGAAGTTAACGAGGTAAAAATGCATGCACCAATTTAGCCCTGAAATTTATCGTTTTCGAAGGATGGCTTTTCCTTATAAGGACATATTTATGAAACGGATTCATTAACAATACCCTCACGTGAGTAGGAATGTGAAAAAATTTTTGTCCTGTGTGCAAAAGGACACTCACAATATCGATTCAAAGTTTCAAAAAGGACCTTTTTCAATTGCTTAAAAAGGATATAAGGAGTGGGTTTATTCGGTGAAATTAAGCAGAAAATTTTACACCGAATCGTCCTTAACGTAACTGCGTAAAAGGAATTTTCATTTAGCGGCTAGATCCTTGGAAAATCAAAACGGGAAGTTAACGAGGTAAAAATGCATGCACCAATTTAGCCCTGAAATTTATCGTTTTCGAAGGATGGCTTTTCCTTATAAGGACATATTTATGAAACGGATTCATTAACAATACCCTCACGTGAGTAGGAATGTGAAAAAATTTTTGTCCTGTGTGCAAAAGGACACTCACAATATCGATTCAAAGTTTCAAAAAGGACCTTTTTCAATTGCTTAAAAAGGATATAAGGAGTGGGTTTATTCGGTGAAATTAAGCAGAAAATTTTACACCGAATCGTCCTTAACGTAACTGCGTAAAAGGAATTTTCATTTAGCGGCTAGATCCTTGGAAAATCAAAACGGGAAGTTAACGAGGTAAAAATGCATGCACCAATTTAGCCCTGAAATTTATCGTTTTCGAAGGATGGCTTTTCCTTATAAGGACATATTTATGAAACGGATTCATTAACAATACCCTCACGTGAGTAGGAATGTGAAAAAATTTTTGTCCTGTGTGCAAAAGGACACTCACAATATCGATTCAAAGTTTCAAAAAGGATCTTTTTCAATTGCTTAAAAAGGATATAAGGAGTGGGTTTATTCGGTGAAATTAAGCAGAAAATTTTACACCGAATCGTCCTTAACGTAACTGCGTAAAAGGAATTTTCATTTAGCAGCTAGATCCTTGGAAAATCAAAACGGGAAGTTAACGAGGTAAAAATGCATGCACCAATTTAGCCCTGAAATTTATCGTTTTCGAAGGATGGCTTTTCCTTATAAGGACATATTTATGAAACGGATTCATTAACAATACCCTCACGTGAGTAGGAATGTGAAAAAAATTTTGTCCTGTGTGCAAAAGGACACTCACAATATCGATTCAAAGTTTCAAAAAGGACCTTTTTCAATTGCTTAAAAAGGATATAAGGAGTGGGTTTATTCGGTGAAATTAAGCAGAAAATTTTACACCGAATCGTCCTTAACGTAACTGCGTAAAAGGAATTTTCATTTAGCGGCTAGATCCTTGGAAAATCAAAACGGGAAGTTAACGAGGTAAAAATGCATGCACCAATTTAGCCCTGAAATTTATCGTTTTCGAAGGATGGCTTTTCCTTATAAGGACATATTTATGAAACGGATTCATTAACAATACCCTCACGTGAGTAGGAATGTGAAAAATTTTTTGTCCTGTGTGCAAAAGGACACTCACAATATCGATTCAAAGTTTCAAAAAGGACCTTTTTCAATTGCTTAAAAAGGATATAAGGAGTGGGTTTATTCGGTGAAATTAAGCAGAAAATTTTACACCGAATCGTCCTTAACGTAACTGCGTAAAAGGAATTTTCATTTAGCGGCTAGATCCTTGGAAAATCAAAACGGGAAGTTAACGAGGTAAAAATGCATGCACCAATTTAGCCCTGAAATTTATCGTTTTCGAAGGATGGCTTTTCCTTATAAGGACATATTTATGAAACGGATTCATTAACAATACCCTCACGTGAGTAGGAATGTGAAAAAATTTTTGTCCTGTGTGCAAAAGGACACTCACAATATCGATTCAAAGTTTCAAAAAGGACCTTTTTCAATTGCTTAAAAAGGATATAAGGAGTGGGTTTATTCGGTGAAATTAAGCAGAAAATTTTACACCGAATCGTCCTTAACGTAACTGCGTAAAAGGAATTTTCATTTAGCGGCTAGATCCTTGGAAAATCAAAACGGGAAGTTAACGAGGTAAAAATGCATGCACCAATTTAGCCCTGAAATTTATCGTTTTCGAAGGATGGCTTTTCCTTATAAGGACATATTTATGAAACGGATTCATTAACAATACCCTCACGTGAGTAGGAATGTGAAAAATTTTTTGTCCTGTGTGCAAAAGGACACTCACAATATCGATTCAAAGTTTCAAAAAGGACCTTTTTCAATTGCTTAAAAAGGATATAAGGAGTGGGTTTATTCGGTGAAATTAAGCAGAAAATTTTACACCGAATCGTCCATAACGTAACTGCGTAAAAGGAATTTTCATTTAGCAGCTAGATCCTTGGAAAATCAAAACGGGAAGTTAACGAGGTAAAAATGCATGCACCAATTTAGCCCTGAAATTTATCGTTTTCGAAGGATGGCTTTTCCTTATAAGGACATATTTATGAAACGGATTCATTAACAATACCCTCACGTGAGTAGGAATGTGAAAAAATTTTTGTCCTGTGTGCAAAAGGACACTCACAATATCGATTCAAAGTTTCAAAAAGGACCTTTTTCAATTGCTTAAAAAGGATATAAGGAGTGGGTTTATTCGGTGAAATTAAGCAGAAAATTTTACACCGAATCGTCCTTAACGTAACTGCGTAAAAGGAATTTTCATTTAGCGGCTAGATCCTTGGAAAATCAAAACGGGAAGTTAACGAGGTAAAAATGCATGCACCAATTTAGCCCTGAAATTTATCGTTTTCGAAGGATGGCTTTTCCTTATAAGGACATATTTATGAAACGGATTCATTAACAATACCCTCACGTGAGTAGGAATGTGAAAAATTTTTTGTCCTGTGTGCAAAAGGACACTCACAATATCGATTCAAAGTTTCAAAAAGGACCTTTTTCAATTGCTTAAAAAGGATATAAGGAGTGGGTTTATTCGGTGAAATTAAGCAGAAAATTTTACACCGAATCGTCCATAACGTAACTGCGTAAAAGGAATTTTCATTTAGCGGCTAGATCCTTGGAAAATCAAAACGGGAAGTTAACGAGGTAAAAATGCATGCACCAATTTAGCCCTGAAATTTATCGTTTTCGAAGGATGGCTTTTCCTTATAAGGACATATTTATGAAACGGATTCATTAACAATACCCTCACGTGAGTAGGAATGTGAAAAAATTTTTGTCCTGTGTGCAAAAGGACACTCACAATATCGATTCAAAGTTTCAAAAAGGACCTTTTTCAATTGCTTAAAAAGGATATAAGGAGTGGGTTTATTCGGTGAAATTAAGCAGAAAATTTTACACCGAATCGTCCTTAACGTAACTGCGTAAAAGGAATTTTCATTTAGCGGCTAGATCCTTGGAAAATCAAAACGGGAAGTTAACGAGGTAAAAATGCATGCACCAATTTAGCCCTGAAATTTATCGTTTTCGAAGGATGGCTTTTCCTTATAAGGACATATTTATGAAACGGATTCATTAACAATACCCTCACGTGAGTAGGAATGTGAAAAAATTTTTGTCCTGTGTGCAAAAGGACACTCACAATATCGATTCAAAGTTTCAAAAAGGACCTTTTTCAATTGCTTAAAAAGGATATAAGGAGTGGGTTTATTCGGTGAAATTAAGCAGAAAATTTTACACCGAATCGTCCTTAACGTAACTGCGTAAAAGGAATTTTCATTTAGCGGCTAGATCCTTGGAAAATCAAAACGGGAAGTTAACGAGGTAAAAATGCATGCACCAATTTAGCCCTGAAATTTATCGTTTTCGAAGGATGGCTTTTCCTTATAAGGACATATTTATGAAACGGATTCATTAACAATACCCTCACGTGAGTAGGAATGTGAAAAAATTTTTGTCCTGTGTGCAAAAGGACACTCACAATATCGATTCAAAGTTTCAAAAAGGACCTTTTTCAATTGCTTAAAAAGGATATAAGGAGTGGGTTTATTCGGTGAAATTAAGCAGAAAATTTTACACCGAATCGTCCTTAACGTAACTGCGTAAAAGGAATTTTCATTTAGCGGCTAGATCCTTGGAAAATCAAAACGGGAAGTTAACGAGGTAAAAATGCATGCACCAATTTAGCCCTGAAATTTATCGTTTTCGAAGGATGGCTTTTCCTTATAAGGACATATTTATGAAACGGATTCATTAACAATACCCTCACGTGAGTAGGAATGTGAAAAAATTTTTGTCCTGTGTGCAAAAGGACACTCACAATATCGATTCAAAGTTTCAAAAAGGACCTTTTTCAATTGCTTAAAAAGGATATAAGGAGTGGGTTTATTCGATGAAATTAAGCAGAAAATTTTACACCGAATCGTCCTTAACGTAACTGCGTAAAAGGAATTTTCATTTAGCGGCTAGATCCTTGGAAAATCAAAACGGGAAGTTAACGAGGTAAAAATGCATGCACCAATTTAGCCCTGAAATTTATCGTTTTCGAAGGATGGCTTTTCCTTATAAGGACATATTTATGAAACGGATTCATTAACAATACCCTCACGTGAGTAGGAATGTGAAAAAAATTTTGTCCTGTGTGCAAAAGGACACTCACAATATCGATTCAAAGTTTCAAAAAGGACCTTTTTCAATTGCTTAAAAAGGATATAAGGAGTGGGTTTATTCGGTGAAATTAAGCAGAAAATTTTACACCGAATCGTCCTTAACGTAACTGCGTAAAAGGAATTTTCATTTAGCGGCTAGATCCTTGGAAAATCAAAACGGGAAGTTAACGAGGTAAAAATGCATGCACCAATTTAGCCCTGAAATTTATCGTTTTCGAAGGATGGCTTTTCCTTATAAGGACATATTTATGAAACGGATTCATTAACAATACCCTCACGTGAGTAGGAATGTGAAAAAATTTTTGTCCTGTGTGCAAAAGGACACTCACAATATCGATTCAAAGTTTCAAAAAGGACCTTTTTCAATTGCTTAAAAAGGATATAAGGAGTGGGTTTATTCGGTGAAATTAAGCAGAAAATTTTACACCGAATCGTCCTTAACGTAACTGCGTAAAAGGAATTTTCATTTAGCGGCTAGATCCTTGGAAAATCAAAACGGGAAGTTAACGAGGTAAAAATGCATGCACCAATTTAGCCCTGAAATTTATCGTTTTCGAAGGATGGCTTTTCCTTATAAGGACATATTTATGAAACGGATTCATTAACAATACCCTCACGTGAGTAGGAATGTGAAAAAATTTTTGTCCTGTGTGCAAAAGGACACTCACAATATCGATTCAAAGTTTCAAAAAGGACCTTTTTCAATTGCTTAAAAAGGATATAAGGAGTGGGTTTATTCGGTGAAATTAAGCAGAAAATTTTACACCGAATCGTCCTTAACGTAACTGCGTAAAAGGAATTTTCATTTAGCGGCTAGATCCTTGGAAAATCAAAACGGGAAGTTAACGAGGTAAAAATGCATGCACCAATTTAGCCCTGAAATTTATCGTTTTCGAAGGATGGCTTTTCCTTATAAGGACATATTTATGAAACGGATTCATTAACAATACCCTCACGTGAGTAGGAATGTGAAAAAATTTTTGTCCTGTGTGCAAAAGGACACTCACAATATCGATTCAAAGTTTCAAAAAGGACCTTTTTCAATTGCTTAAAAAGGATATAAGGAGTGGGTTTATTCGATGAAATTAAGCAGAAAATTTTACACCGAATCGTCCTTAACGTAACTGCGTAAAAGGAATTTTCATTTAGCGGCTAGATCCTTGGAAAATCAAAACGGGAAGTTAACGAGGTAAAAATGCATGCACCAATTTAGCCCTGAAATTTATCGTTTTCGAAGGATGGCTTTTCCTTATAAGGACATATTTATGAAACGGATTCATTAACAATACCCTCACGTGAGTAGGAATGTGAAAAAATTTTTGTCCTGTGTGCAAAAGGACACTCACAATATCGATTCAAAGTTTCAAAAAGGACCTTTTTCAATTGCTTAAAAAGGATATAAGGAGTGGGTTTATTCGGTGAAATTAAGCAGAAAATTTTACACCGAATCGTCCTTAACGTAACTGCGTAAAAGGAATTTTCATTTAGCGGCTAGATCCTTGGAAAATCAAAACGGGAAGTTAACGAGGTAAAAATGCATGCACCAATTTAGCCCTGAAATTTATCGTTTTCGAAGGATGGCTTTTCCTTATAAGGACATATTTATGAAACGGATTCATTAACAATACCCTCACGTGAGTAGGAATGTGAAAAAAATTTTGTCTTGTGTGCAAAAGGACACTCACAATATCGATTCAAAGTTTCAAAAAGGACCTTTTTCAATTGCTTAAAAAGGATATAAGGAGTGGGTTTATTCGGTGAAATTAAGCAGAAAATTTTACACCGAATCGTCCTTAACGTAACTGCGTAAAAGGAATTTTCATTTAGCGGCTAGATCCTTGAAAAATCAAAACGGGAAGTTAACGAGGTAAAAATGCATGCACCAATTTAGCCCTGAAATTTATCGTTTTCGAAGGATGGCTTTTCCTTATAAGGACATATTTATGAAACGGATTCATTAACAATACCCTCACGTGAGTAGGAATGTGAAAAAATTTTTGTCCTGTGTGCAAAAGGACACTCACAATATCGATTCAAAGTTTCAAAAAGGACCTTTTTCAATTGCTTAAAAAGGATATAAGGAGTGGGTTTATTCGGTGAAATTAAGCAGAAAATTTTACACCGAATCGTCCTTAACGTAACTGCGTAAAAGGAATTTTCATTTAGCGGCTAGATCCTTGGAAAATCAAAACGGGAAGTTAACGAGGTAAAAATGCATGCACCAATTTAGCCCTGAAATTTATCGTTTTCGAAGGATGGCTTTTCCTTATAAGGACATATTTATGAAACGGATTCATTAACAATACCCTCACGTGAGTAGGAATGTGAAAAAAATTTTGTCCTGTGTGCAAAAGGACACTCACAATATCGATTCAAAGTTTCAAAAAGGACCTTTTTCAATTGCTTAAAAAGGATATAAGGAGTGGGTTTATTCGGTGAAATTAAGCAGAAAATTTTACACCGAATCGTCCTTAACGTAACTGCGTAAAAGGAATTTTCATTTAGCGGCTAGATCCTTGGAAAATCAAAACGGGAAGTTAACGAGGTAAAAATGCATGCACCAATTTAGCCCTGAAATTTATCGTTTTCGAAGGATGGCTTTTCCTTATAAGGACATATTTATGAAACGGATTCATTAACAATACCCTCACGTGAGTAGGAATGTGAAAAAATTTTTGTCCTGTGTGCAAAAGGACACTCACAATATCGATTCAAAGTTTCAAAAAGGACCTTTTTCAATTGCTTAAAAAGGATATAAGGAGTGGGTTTATTCGGTGAAATTAAGCAGAAAATTTTACACCGAATCGTCCTTAACGTAACTGCGTAAAAGGAATTTTCATTTAGCGGCTAGATCCTTGGAAAATCAAAACGGGAAGTTAACGAGGTAAAAATGCAAGCACCAATTTAGCCCTGAAATTTATCGTTTTCGAAGGATGGCTTTTCCTTATAAGGACATATTTATGAAACGGATTCATTAACAATACCCTCACGTGAGTAGGAATGTGAAAAAATTTTTGTCCTGTGTGCAAAAGGACACTCACAATATCGATTCAAAGTTTCAAAAAGGACCTTTTTCAATTGCTTAAAAAGGATATAAGGAGTGGGTTTATTCGGTGAAATTAAGCAGAAAATTTTACACCGAATCGTCCTTAACGTAACTGCGTAAAAGGAATTTTCATTTAGCGGCTAGATCCTTGGAAAATCAAAACGGGAAGTTAACGAGGTAAAAATGCATGCACCAATTTAGCCCTGAAATTTATCGTTTTCGAAGGATGGCTTTTCCTTATAAGGACATATTTATGAAACGGATTCATTAACAATACCCTCACGTGAGTAGGAATGTGAAAAAAATTTTGTCCTGTGTGCAAAAGGACACTCACAATATCGATTCAAAGTTTCAAAAAGGACCTTTTTCAATTGCTTAAAAAGGATATAAGGAGTGGGTTTATTCGGTGAAATTAAGCAGAAAATTTTACACCGAATCGTCCTTAACGTAACTGCGTAAAAGGAATTTTCATTTAGCGGCTAGATCCTTGGAAAATCAAAACGGGAAGTTAACGAGGTAAAAATGCATGCACCAATTTAGCCCTGAAATTTATCGTTTTCGAAGGATGGCTTTTCCTTATAAGGACATATTTATGAAACGGATTCATTAACAATACCCTCACGTGAGTAGGAATGTGAAAAAATTTTTGTCCTGTGTGCAAAAGGACACTCACAATATCGATTCAAATTTTCAAAAAGGACCTTTTTCAATTGCTTAAAAAGGATATAAGGAGTGGGTTTATTCGGTGAAATTAAGCAGAAAATTTTACACCGAATCGTCCTTAACGTAACTGCGTAAAAGGAATTTTCATTTAGCGGCTAGATCCTTGGAAAATCAAAACGGGAAGTTAACGAGGTAAAAATGCATGCACCAATTTAGCCCTGAAATTTATCGTTTTCGAAGGATGGCTTTTCCTTATAAGGACATATTTATGAAACGGATTCATTAACAATACCCTCACGTGAGTAGGAATGTGAAAAAATTTTTGTCCTGTGTGCAAAAGGACACTCACAATATCGATTCAAAGTTTCAAAAAGGACCTTTTTCAATTGCTTAAAAAGGATATAAGGAGTGGGTTTATTCGGTGAAATTAAGCAGAAAATTTTACACCGAATCGTCCTTAACGTAACTGCGTAAAAGGAATTTTCATTTAGCGGCTAGATCCTTGGAAAATCAAAACGGGAAGTTAACGAGGTAAAAATGCATGCACCAATTTAGCCCTGAAATTTATCGTTTTCGAAGGATGGCTTTTCCTTATAAGGACATATTTATGAAACGGATTCATTAACAATACCCTCACGTGAGTAGGAATGTGAAAAAAATTTTGTCCTGTGTGCAAAAGGACACTCACAATATCGATTCAAAGTTTCAAAAAGGACCTTTTTCAATTGCTTAAAAAGGATATAAGGAGTGGGTTTATTCGGTGAAATTAAGCAGAAAATTTTACACCGAATCGTCCTTAACGTAACTGCGTAAAAGGAATTTTCATTTAGCGGCTAGATCCTTGGAAAATCAAAACGGGAAGTTAACGAGGTAAAAATGCATGCACCAATTTAGCCCTGAAATTTATCGTTTTCGAAGGATGGCTTTTCCTTATAAGGACATATTTATGAAACGGATTCATTAACAATACCCTCACGTGAGTAGGAATGTGAAAAAATTTTTGTCCTGTGTGCAAAAGGACACTCACAATATCGATTCAAAGTTTCAAAAAGGACCTTTTTCAATTGCTTAAAAAGGATATAAGGAGTGGGTTTATTCGGTGAAATTAAGCAGAAAATTTTACACCGAATCGTCCTTAACGTAACTGCGTAAAAGGAATTTTCATTTAGCGGCTAGATCCTTGGAAAATCAAAACGGGAAGTTAACGAGGTAAAAATGCATGTACCAATTTAGCCCTGAAATTTATCGTTTTCGAAGGATGGCTTTTCCTTATAAGGACATATTTATGAAACGGATTCATTAACAATACCCTCACGTGAGTAGGAATGTGAAAAAATTTTTGTCCTGTGTGCAAAAGGACACTCACAATATCGATTCAAAGTTTCAAAAAGGACCTTTTTCAATTGCTTAAAAAGGATATAAGGAGTGGGTTTATTCGGTGAAATTAAGCAGAAAATTTTACACCGAATCGTCCTTAACGTAACTGCGTAAAAGGAATTTTCATTTAGCGGCTAGATCCTTGGAAAATCAAAACGGGAAGTTAACGAGGTAAAAATGCATGCACCAATTTAGCCCTGAAATTTATCGTTTTCGAAGGATGGCTTTTCCTTATAAGGACATATTTATGAAACGGATTCATTAACAATACCCTCACGTGAGTAGGAATGTGAAAAAATTTTTGTCCTGTGTGCAAAAGGACACTCACAATATCGATTCAAAGTTTCAAAAAGGACCTTTTTCAATTGCTTAAAAAGGATATAAGGAGTGGGTTTATTCGGTGAAATTAAGCAGAAAATTTTACACCGAATCGTCCTTAACGTAACTGCGTAAAAGGAATTTTCATTTAGCGGCTAGATCCTTGGAAAATCAAAACGGGAAGTTAACGAGGTAAAAATGCATGCACCAATTTAGCCCTGAAATTTATCGTTTTCGAAGGATGGCTTTTCCTTATAAGGACATATTTATGAAACGGATTCATTAACAATACCCTCACGTGAGTAGGAATGTGAAAAAAATTTTGTCCTGTGTGCAAAAGGACACTCACAATATCGATTCAAAGTTTCAAAAAGGACCTTTTTCAATTGCTTAAAAAGGATATAAGGAGTGGGTTTATTCGGTGAAATTAAGCAGAAAATTTTACACCGAATCGTCCTTAACGTAACTGCGTAAAAGGAATTTTCATTTAGCGGCTAGATCCTTGGAAAATCAAAACGGGAAGTTAACGAGGTAAAAATGCATGCACCAATTTAGCCCTGAAATTTATCGTTTTCGAAGGATGGCTTTTCCATATAAGGACATATTTATGAAACGGATTCATTAACAATACCCTCACGTGAGTAGGAATGTGAAAAAATTTTTGTCCTGTGTGCAAAAGGACACTCACAATATCGATTCAAAGTTTCAAAAAGGACCTTTTTCAATTGCTTAAAAAGGATATAAGGAGTGGGTTTATTCGGTGAAATTAAGCAGAAAATTTTACACCGAATCGTCCTTAACGTAACTGCGAAAAAGGAATTTTCATTTAGCGGCTAGATCCTTGGAAAATCAAAACGGGAAGTTAACGAGGTAAAAATGCATGCACCAATTTAGCCCTGAAATTTATCGTTTTCGAAGGATGGCTTTTCCATATAAGGACATATTTATGAAACGGATTCATTAACAATACCCTCACGTGAGTAGGAATGTGAAAAAATTTTTGTCCTGTGTGCAAAAGGACACTCACAATATCGATTCAAAGTTTCAAAAAGGACCTTTTTCAATTGCTTAAAAAGGATATAAGGAGTGGGTTTATTCGGTGAAATTAAGCAGAAAATTTTACACCGAATCGTCCTTAACGTAACTGCGTAAAAGGAATTTTCATTTAGCGGCTAGATCCTTGGAAAATCAAAACGGGAAGTTAACGAGGTAAAAATGCATGCACCAATTTAGCCCTGAAATTTATCGTTTTCGAAGGATGGCTTTTCCTTATAAGGACATATTTATGAAACGGATTCATTAACAATACCCTCACGTGAGTAGGAATGTGAAAAAAATTTTGTCCTGTGTGCAAAAGGACACTCACAATATCGATTCAAAGTTTCAAAAAGGACCTTTTTCAATTGCTTAAAAAGGATATAAGGAGTGGGTTTATTCGGTGAAATTAAGCAGAAAATTTTACACCGAATCGTCCTTAACGTAACTGCGTAAAAGGAATTTTCATTTAGCGGCTAGATCCTTGGAAAATCAAAACGGGAAGTTAACGAGGTAAAAATGCATGCACCAATTTAGCCCTGAAATTTATCGTTTTCGAAGGATGGCTTTTCCTTATAAGGACATATTTATGAAACGGATTCATTAACAATACCCTCACGTGAGTAGGAATGTGAAAAAAATTTTGTCCTGTGTGCAAAAGGACACTCACAATATCGATTCAAAGTTTCAAAAAGGACCTTTTTCAATTGCTTAAAAAGGATATAAGGAGTGGGTTTATTCGGTGAAATTAAGCAGAAAATTTTACACCGAATCGTCCTTAACGTAACTGCGTAAAAGGAATTTTCATTTAGCGGCTAGATCCTTGGAAAATCAAAACGGGAAGTTAACGAGGTAAAAATGCATGCACCAATTTAGCCCTGAAATTTATCGTTTTCGAAGGATGGCTTTTCCTTATAAGGACATATTTATGAAACGGATTCATTAACAATACCCTCACGTGAGTAGGAATGTGAAAAAAATTTTGTCCTGTGTGCAAAAGGACACTCACAATATCGATTCAAAGTTTCAAAAAGGACCTTTTTCAATTGCTTAAAAAGGATATAAGGAGTGGGTTTATTCGGTGAAATTAAGCAGAAAATTTTACACCGAATCGTCCTTAACGTAACTGCGTAAAAGGAATTTTCATTTAGCGGCTAGATCCTTGGAAAATCAAAACGGGAAGTTAACGAGGTAAAAATGCATGCACCAATTTAGCCCTGAAATTTATCGTTTTCGAAGGATGGCTTTTCCTTATAAGGACATATTTATGAAACGGATTCATTAACAATACCCTCACGTGAGTAGGAATGTGAAAAATTTTTTGTCCTGTGTGCAAAAGGACACTCACAATATCGATTCAAAGTTTCAAAAAGGACCTTTTTCAATTGCTTAAAAAGGATATAAGGAGTGGGTTTATTCGGTGAAATTAAGCAGAAAATTTTACACCGAATCGTCCTTAACGTAACTGCGAAAAAGGAATTTTCATTTAGCGGCTAGATCCTTGGAAAATCAAAACGGGAAGTTAACGAGGTAAAAATGCATGCACCAATTTAGCCCTGAAATTTATCGTTTTCGAAGGATGGCTTTTCCATATAAGGACATATTTATGAAACGGATTCATTAACAATACCCTCACGTGAGTAGGAATGTGAAAAAATTTTTGTCCTGTGTGCAAAAGGACACTCACAATATCGATTCAAAGTTTCAAAAAGGACCTTTTTCAATTGCTTAAAAAGGATATAAGGAGTGGGTTTATTCGGTGAAATTAAGCAGAAAATTTTACACCGAATCGTCCTTAACGTAACTGCGTAAAAGGAATTTTCATTTAGCGGCTAGATCCTTGGAAAATCAAAACGGGAAGTTAACGAGGTAAAAATGCATGCACCAATTTAGCCCTGAAATTTATCGTTTTCGAAGGATGGCTTTTCCTTATAAGGACATATTTATGAAACGGATTCATTAACAATACCCTCACGTGAGTAGGAATGTGAAAAAATTTTTGTCCTGTGTGCAAAAGGACACTCACAATATCGATTCAAAGTTTCAAAAAGGACCTTTTTCAATTGCTTAAAAAGGATATAAGGAGTGGGTTTATTCGGTGAAATTAAGCAGAAAATTTTACACCGAATCGTCCTTAACGTAACTGCGTAAAAGGAATTTTCATTTAGCGGCTAGATCCTTGGAAAATCAAAACGGGAAGTTAACGAGGTAAAAATGCATGCACCAATTTAGCCCTGAAATTTATCGTTTTCGAAGGATGGCTTTTCCTTATAAGGACATATTTATGAAACGGATTCATTAACAATACCCTCACGTGAGTAGGAATGTGAAAAAAATTTTGTCCTGTGTGCAAAAGGACACTCACAATATCGATTCAAAGTTTCAAAAAGGACCTTTTTCAATTGCTTAAAAAGGATATAAGGAGTGGGTTTATTCGGTGAAATTAAGCAGAAAATTTTACACCGAATCGTCCTTAACGTAACTGCGTAAAAGGAATTTTCATTTAGCGGCTAGATCCTTGGAAAATCAAAACGGGAAGTTAACGAGGTAAAAATGCATGCACCAATTTAGCCCTGAAATTTATCGTTTTCGAAGGATGGCTTTTCCTTATAAGGACATATTTATGAAACGGATTCATTAACAATACCCTCACGTGAGTAGGAATGTGAAAAATTTTTTGTCCTGTGTGCAAAAGGACACTCACAATATCGATTCAAAGTTTCAAAAAGGACCTTTTTCAATTGCTTAAAAAGGATATAAGGAGTGGGTTTATTCGGTGAAATTAAGCAGAAAATTTTACACCGAATCGTCCTTAACGTAACTGCGTAAAAGGAATTTTCATTTAGCGGCTAGATCCTTGGAAAATCAAAACGGGAAGTTAACGAGGTAAAAATGCATGCACCAATTTAGCCCTGAAATTTATCGTTTTCGAAGGATGGCTTTTCCTTATAAGGACATATTTATGAAACGGATTCATTAACAATACCCTCACGTGAGTAGGAATGTGAAAAAAATTTTGTCCTGTGTGCAAAAGGACACTCACAATATCGATTCAAAGTTTCAAAAAGGACCTTTTTCAATTGCTTAAAAAGGATATAAGGAGTGGGTTTATTCGGTGAAATTAAGCAGAAAATTTTACACCGAATCGTCCTTAACGTAACTGCGTAAAAGGAATTTTCATTTAGCGGCTAGATCCTTGGAAAATCAAAACGGGAAGTTAACGAGGTAAAAATGCATGCACCAATTTAGCCCTGAAATTTATCGTTTTCGAAGGATGGCTTTTCCTTATAAGGACATATTTATGAAACGGATTCATTAACAATACCCTCACGTGAGTAGGAATGTGAAAAAAATTTTGTCCTGTGTGCAAAAGGACACTCACAATATCGATTCAAAGTTTCAAAAAGGACCTTTTTCAATTGCTTAAAAAGGATATAAGGAGTGGGTTTATTCGGTGAAATTAAGCAGAAAATTTTACACCGAATCGTCCTTAACGTAACTGCGTAAAAGGAATTTTCATTTAGCGGCTAGATCCTTGGAAAATCAAAACGGGAAGTTAACGAGGTAAAAATGCATGCACCAATTTAGCCCTGAAATTTATCGTTTTCGAAGGATGGCTTTTCCTTATAAGGACATATTTATGAAACGGATTCATTAACAATACCCTCACGTGAGTAGGAATGTGAAAAATTTTTTGTCCTGTGTGCAAAAGGACACTCACAATATCGATTCAAAGTTTCAAAAAGGACCTTTTTCAATTGCTTAAAAAGGATATAAGGAGTGGGTTTATTCGGTGAAATTAAGCAGAAAATTTTACACCGAATCGTCCTTAACGTAACTGCGAAAAAGGAATTTTCATTTAGCGGCTAGATCCTTGGAAAATCAAAACGGGAAGTTAACGAGGTAAAAATGCATGCACCAATTTAGCCCTGAAATTTATCGTTTTCGAAGGATGGCTTTTCCATATAAGGACATATTTATGAAACGGATTCATTAACAATACCCTCACGTGAGTAGGAATGTGAAAAAATTTTTGTCCTGTGTGCAAAAGGACACTCACAATATCGATTCAAAGTTTCAAAAAGGACCTTTTTCAATTGCTTAAAAAGGATATAAGGAGTGGGTTTATTCGGTGAAATTAAGCAGAAAATTTTACACCGAATCGTCCATAACGTAACTGCGTAAAAGGAATTTTCATTTAGCAGCTAGATCCTTGGAAAATCAAAACGGGAAGTTAACGAGGTAAAAATGCATGCACCAATTTAGCCCTGAAATTTATCGTTTTCGAAGGATGGCTTTTCCTTATAAGGACATATTTATGAAACGGATTCATTAACAATACCCTCACGTGAGTAGGAATGTGAAAAAAATTTTGTCCTGTGTGCAAAAGGACACTCACAATATCGATTCAAAGTTTCAAAAAGGACCTTTTTCAATTGCTTAAAAAGGATATAAGGAGTGGGTTTATTCGGTGAAATTAAGCAGAAAATTTTACACCGAATCGTCCTTAACGTAACTGCGTAAAAGGAATTTTCATTTAGCGGCTAGATCCTTGGAAAATCAAAACGGGAAGTTAACGAGGTAAAAATGCATGCACCAATTTAGCCCTGAAATTTATCGTTTTCGAAGGATGGCTTTTCCTTATAAGGACATATTTATGAAACGGATTCATTAACAATACCCTCACGTGAGTAGGAATGTGAAAAAATTTTTGTCCTGTGTGCAAAAGGACACTCACAATATCGATTCAAAGTTTCAAAAAGGACCTTTTTCAATTGCTTAAAAAGGATATAAGGAGTGGGTTTATTCGGTGAAATTAAGCAGAAAATTTTACACCGAATCGTCCTTAACGTAACTGCGTAAAAGGAATTTTCATTTAGCGGCTAGATCCTTGGAAAATCAAAACGGGAAGTTAACGAGGTAAAAATGCATGCACCAATTTAGCCCTGAAATTTATCGTTTTCGAAGGATGGCTTTTCCTTATAAGGACATATTTATGAAACGGATTCATTAACAATACCCTCACGTGAGTAGGAATGTGAAAAAATTTTTGTCCTGTGTGCAAAAGGACACTCACAATATCGATTCAAAGTTTCAAAAAGGACCTTTTTCAATTGCTTAAAAAGGATATAAGGAGTGGGTTTATTCGGTGAAATTAAGCAGAAAATTTTACACCGAATCGTCCTTAACGTAACTGCGTAAAAGGAATTTTCATTTAGCGGCTAGATCCTTGGAAAATCAAAACGGGAAGTTAACGAGGTAAAAATGCATGCACCAATTTAGCCCTGAAATTTATCGTTTTCGAAGGATGGCTTTTCCTTATAAGGACATATTTATGAAACGGATTCATTAACAATACCCTCACGTGAGTAGGAATGTGAAAAAATTTTTGTCCTGTGTGCAAAAGGACACTCACAATATCGATTCAAAGTTTCAAAAAGGACCTTTTTCAATTGCTTAAAAAGGATATAAGGAGTGGGTTTATTCGGTGAAATTAAGCAGAAAATTTTACACCGAATCGTCCTTAACGTAACTGCGTAAAAGGAATTTTCATTTAGCGGCTAGATCCTTGGAAAATCAAAACGGGAAGTTAACGAGGTAAAAATGCATGCACCAATTTAGCCCTGAAATTTATCGTTTTCGAAGGATGGCTTTTCCTTATAAGGACATATTTATGAAACGGATTCATTAACAATACCCTCACGTGAGTAGGAATGTGAAAAAATTTTTGTCCTGTGTGCAAAAGGACACTCACAATATCGATTCAAAGTTTCAAAAAGGACCTTTTTCAATTGCTTAAAAAGGATATAAGGAGTGGGTTTATTCGGTGAAATTAAGCAGAAAATTTTACACCGAATCGTCCTTAACGTAACTGCGTAAAAGGAATTTTCATTTAGCGGCTAGATCCTTGGAAAATCAAAACGGGAAGTTAACGAGGTAAAAATGCATGCACCAATTTAGCCCTGAAATTTATCGTTTTCGAAGGATGGCTTTTCCTTATAAGGACATATTTATGAAACGGATTCATTAACAATACCCTCACGTGAGTAGGAATGTGAAAAATTTTTTGTCCTGTGTGCAAAAGGACACTCACAATATCGATTCAAAGTTTCAAAAAGGACCTTTTTCAATTGCTTAAAAAGGATATAAGGAGTGGGTTTATTCGGTGAAATTAAGCAGAAAATTTTACACCGAATCGTCCTTAACGTAACTGCGTAAAAGGAATTTTCATTTAGCGGCTAGATCCTTGGAAAATCAAAACGGGAAGTTAACGAGGTAAAAATGCATGCACCAATTTAGCCCTGAAATTTATCGTTTTCGAAGGATGGCTTTTCCTTATAAGGACATATTTATGAAACGGATTCATTAACAATACCCTCACGTGAGTAGGAATGTGAAAAAATTTTTGTCCTGTGTGCAAAAGGACACTCGCAATATCGAGTCTAATTTTCACAAAGGACATTTTTCAAATTTACTCGAAAACAATGCTCGTTTTAGGGATAATATCGACCATCATTGCCCGATTCTACTGCTTCATCAAATGCAACGGACAAATTAAAAGTGGCGTGTCCTTTGGGGACTCGATTCAATGAAAAGAAATAAATTTTTTTTTTCTTTGAAGATCCATTAATTTTTTGCAAATTTGTCAACATTTGGTCAAACGTTAAAAACAAATCATATAATTTACTTTCATATTATAATTAGGTACTATAATTGGATTTAGATTGCAAAATATTTAGTTTCGTACGTCTTTAGTTTTATCTAAATATTTCAGTAATCAGTTCAAATGCGTAAATGATTAGTAAAATTAATCAAATTAACATAAAAATCACAAATTCCACGTCAGTAAAATATTTTGAAATTTTTTTGCGAAATCATATCGAATCCTCTGGGTATTACTTTTCAATGTTTTATGCAAACCATTAATTACACTCATTTCATGACATAACTACTCTACTTCCATAAATGAAAGAATATTGTAAAAAGTGAACAGTGTATTTAAGTTGAAACTTGAAATTCTTGAAATTCTTTTTTAAAAAGAAAGCTACGAAAATTTTAAGATCTACTGAACATATTCGTGCAGTAAGTGCTGGTTGAAGGTGAAAATCTGAAAATTATTATCCGAAAAAGTCCTTAAAAATCATAGAAGGACTTTATTTCTTTTTTTAGATAGTCCTTTTATGATTTATGATTTTTATTTTAAACATTTCCTCCAAAAAAATTAATTTTTTAAATTAAAAGTTAATAATAATTTCCAGTTCATTATTTCAAATTTAATATGCATACGGAATGGTTCTAAATTCAGTGCACATATTTTACAAGTTTGTTCTCGGTATCAATTAATAAAAAAAAAAAAGAAATAATGGATAAGGTTCTATTTTGGATTTGGTTTCAAACCAAAAGAAAAGTTTTGACTTTTTCGTACGAAAAAGTCAAAACTTTGAAATTTTTTATTAAATTAAAAAATTTATTCTCATAAATACTTATGTACAAAATTGATTTACAGCAAAATCTCATTTATCATCTAGCGATTGAATTAATCTATCTAAAAATATTTTCTTTAAATTAATTTACTCTTAAAAATGTGAAAAGGAATACGAAAATGGTTTCGTGACTCCTGGATATCCGGGAATCAATTTCGGTGACGGCAAAACTTTGTGGGTGGGTACCAAAGAATTGGTGTTCGGTAAAGCGCAAACCGTTCCAGCCAAAGCGTCCGCCACACTTGCCGTGTACACTCGGAAATTGATATCCCGATAGTCCAGATTGGCGATCAGGAAAACGGGCATTCGATCGGACATGACCCAGATATTTTCATTTTGATCAACTTTTACATCACTCGGGAACACCAAGCCAACGTCATCCCTATCAACCACATCCAAATTTCGTGGCGTATACGGCAACAATGAATTCCAGCATCCAATCGAATTCTGGTCGATCAAATTGTAAAACATAATTCCATTATCGTCCATTACGATCGAGGTCAAATGGCCATCTTTAACACGACTGCCCACCACACTAAAGTCATGGTAGCTATCCTCCACGCGACTTTTGTCGCGCAAAATCTTGGTCGAAACGGCAAACTGATGATTGCTGGCCAACGGGCTGAAGAAGAGCGTCCGGAATCCGTCTTGCTTAATCGGCGACAATGTAATACCGAAAACACCTTCTTCGCCCCACTGGAAATTGAGGCCGGCAACGTTAAAGTCTCCCGAAAGTGGATCCGGCATGAAAAAGCTGTGGGTGAAACGCCACGAGTCGTTTTGGGCCCATGAATATGCGATCAATCCGTATCCTAGTTCATCACTGAAGTAAGCAAAAGCATCATCACAGCTAGAACCAATATCGACGGCGATGTTCGCAATAAACGTATTCGCATTCGTATCCTCCGGTTTCAAAACATATCTAAAAAAAAAACACACACAATTTAATAAAAATCAAAAAACAAAAAATTCTTATCTATTATTATAAAGAGGAAAGATTTGATTGTTTGTTTGCTTTGAATAGGCTCCGAAACTACTTGACCGATTTGAAAAATTCTTTCACTGTTGGAAAGCTACACTATTTCCGGTAAACATAGGCTATATTAAATTTTCATAAAAGTTAGGGATCCATACTGAAACTCCAATAATGTAACCCAAGATCTGAAAAAATTACCAAAAAACATTCTTTTATCGCATGCGCTGCGAAAACTATTGGTTATAGAACAAAATAATGTAGTACGATTTTGAAGAACATACCATTATCTACAAAAAATAGAGCGACAGCATATGTCTAACTATTATAGTTATGTCACAATAAGTGTTTTTTCATATTAAAAAATATATATAAATGCCACCGTTATAAAAGCTCTTTTATTTATACTTTGGGATTAATCCTTATCAAAATAAATGACTTCATATTTAAGTTTGCTTCAATACCATTATATAACTTTTTGAGTTATTCAATTTGAACATTCCATTCGAAGGATATCACAAGTTTAAAAATGTAAGTTATTTGAAAAATGTCGCATGGTCACCCCATTTTACTTATAATTAAGACCAACTTTATTGAACTTGGCGATATTTTTTATTTATGTATAGATGCTGATTGATTTACAGATTATTTGGTCTACGGTAGGTATACCTACCGTAGCTATACGCAATAGACATACTCTTTTTAGATATTTATAAATATTTTTTGAAAATTAATTGATTATTACATAGAACAATTTTATTCTTTGCAACAGTTTATTAAATGTGTCTTTTTCAAGTTAACAAAATAGTGTTTTTAAGTATGATTAGGTTTTTCGTAAAAGAAATAAGAAAAATAAAAATTTTCATATATCACTACACATGGCAAATTTGAAAAGAAAACATAATCTACACCTACGTTACGCAAACGAAGTTGCGGGGATCAGCTAGTTATAAAACAAATTTGGTTTAATATTAGAAACATAAACTTTCGGACTGCTCAAAAATTTAAACTCTGATAGATATATTTGAAAATGGTTAAGTTATGTTTATAAGTGAGCATTAAGTTTTTTGGCTTTCACATATTGTAAACCTAAAAATCCGAAATACGTATTCACAAATAAATACATTAGTGAGCGAATAACACGTAGCGAGAAATTCGGTGGACTAAAAGAAAATGGTTCAATTATATAGTTGAAATTCAGATATTTTAATAATAAGTGCATAGATACACAATGGTTATACTTGATTATGGAGGAACTGGGTTTCGTGCAGTTGAACAAATTTTAATTTCACGGTAGTTTTGTACATTGCAGTAGTGTAATAGTTTTGAGAAAAAGGTTCATTCGGGAGTCGAGACAATGAAATGGGATTTCTACTAATATTCATAATCTAGACCCTTTACTTCTGTTATTTTGACGCGAGTATTTTGATAAATTTTTACTGTTTTTAGTCATAATTAAGACCGACTTTATTGAACTTGACGATATTTTTTATGTATAGATCCTGATTGATTTATGGATTATTTGGTTCACGATAGATATACCTACCGAAGGTATACGCAATTGAACATATTCTTTTTAGATATTTATAAGTATTTTTTGAAAATTAATTTATCATTACATACAAATATTTTATTCTAAGCAACAGTTGATTAAATGTGTCCTCTTAAAGTTGACAAAACAGTGTTTTCAGGTATAATTATGTTTTTCGTAAAAGAAATAAGAAAAATAAAAATTTTCATATATCACTACACATGGCAAATTTGAAAAGAAAACATAATCTACACCTACGTTACGCAAACGAAGTTGCGGGGATCAGCTAGTGATTAAATAAAATATGAAAACTACCAAACAAATTACCACTTCAATATTGAATTCCAGTTTAGTATCAATTGCTGTTTTTGGTTTTGCTAATTCTGACAAAACCGGTTGTTTGTCATCACGGCACGTGATTGTTCTCAACTGTGTTAATTGAGTAATCTGCAAAACCACATTTACGTCGATTATTATCAATTATTGCAAGTAATAACATGTTACTTCTATAAAGCGAATCAATTAACGCTCAGATAATTCAATCAATTATATTGATTTCCCTATGAATTATTAAGCCATGTTTTATTTGAACAATACAATGAATACTATGCAGCAGTGGTTTTCAATAAACATATGAGATTGTCGCTAGTTTGGTGTTTCGTTGACTATCCTGTTAAAAAAGGTACTTAAAAATCTTTTTAAATAATTATTAATAATCTTTAAAAATAGCTATTGCTTCATATTTAGTACAAAATTTATAGTACGTCTATTAATATGGCCAGGGACTGTATTGAGGCTGATTATATCATTGATTTATCAAAATCAAAAGTTATAACAAAATTTTGTGTTTTATTTATCTACAAAAAAAAGAAATCACTTTCCGGTACACCTAATATCTAAGCAAACTTTCCGGAAAAAATTCTCTCAACTACAGAGAAAAAAGTATCAGAATCTGTTGGCTATGATCTATATAGATAAATTATGATCTATATTAGACTGGGCCAAAAAAAATCGACTATTTTTTTTTATTTTGAAAAGTATATCGAAAATATAGTTCAAGGTGACCAAAAAAAAAATATCGGGAAGGTTTGAGCCCTTAATATTAATAGTAAGAGGTCTATCATTTTTAATTTCGTTTCTTTCTTTGTGTTTTCATTTTTGCGTCAATAATGTCAAAGTATCAAGGTAAAAAAATTTCTCTGCTCATATATTTATAGAAAATTAAATTCCCTACAAAAAAGGTCTCTTTGAAAATTTTTGCCAGACACGCCGTTTCCGAATAATCAAGCTTCAGACATTGATATAATTTTTAGATTTATCTTCTTTATTTTGGAATTTTGTAAATAACGAACAAATAAATATATAGAATTGCACAATAAAGAATTAATTGTAAATTAATTGTGTCACTTTTTCAAAAGTTATTCACAATTAAAGTTGAAGGAAAAAAAATTGTTTTTTTCGTTGTTGAACCAATTTGGAAAGAGGAATTTTATGTAAAAACGTTAGGAGACCTTTTTTGTAGAGCATTAAATTCCCTTCAAGAATCTATATTGTTTATTTGTATATATTTATTTGTTTGTTAGTTAAACAATTCCAAAATAAAGAAGATAAATCTAAAAATTATATCAATGTTTAAAGCTTGATTATTCGAAAACGGCGTGTCTGGCAAAAATTTTCAAAGAGACGATTTTTGTAGGTAATTTAATCTATTATTATAAAGAGGAAAGATTTGATTGTTTGTTTGCTTTGAATAGTCTCCGAGACTACCTGACCGATTTGAAAAATTCTTTCACAGTTGGGAAGCAACACTATTTCCAGTGAACATAGGCTATATTAAATTTTCAAAAAAGTTAAGGATCCATACTAAAACTCCAATAATGTGGGAAAAAATTACGAAAAAACTTTCTTACATCGCGTATGCTGGTGATTTAACTAAAGAACGGAACAACCGAATTTAATGAAACTTTATATTAAGATACAACACAATTACCCACACACGTTAGGCTACTTATCATTCCTTAAAAATAATAAGGGAATGTATGCTCTACTTAAAAACTGAGGGATGAAAAAAAAATTTTACTTTAGATAGGCGAGTTATATATCATTGGAAAAGTATTTAAAAGTTAAAAAATGATCTGTATTAATATTTTTAGTTGAACTAATAAAAAGCACAATAATTTCATTTAAAGTACAAAAATTGCCTTTTTGAAATATAAATATTTTTATAGATAATAATCTGAAAATAAACTTTTTTTTACATAATTGTTGTAAATAGATCCTTAGGGTTGCTCAGTAAGGAAATATTACCGATAAAAATATAATAGTAATAATAATAGTAATAAAGCTTAAAATAAAAACGTTTTTAAAACCGTGCATATATAAAATGGTGTATTTATATACTCCTCTGACTGATGAAATTTTAATATTCGGTGTATTCCTTATAGGAAGTAGGCATGTGATAATTTTTTTTTTTGAAAATTCCTACCCTAACAGACAAGGGCGGATTCAGGATATTTTTCTTGGGAAGGGCACAATATCTTTTATTTGCAAGTGCGTGAAAAGGATCACGAATAAAGTTCGCAATTCTAGCCAGAAATCATCATAATGATAAATAATAAATAATCATATCATCATAATGATAAAAGAAATTTAAAATCCTCTTCCAGAGCAAAAGGCATACGCCAAATCGTGTATGGTGAACTCTGGACTATCCAATATGGTTTAATTATATAGTTGAAATTCAGATATTTCAATAATAAGTTTAAAGATACATAATGGTTATACATGATTATGGAAGAACTGAGTTTCGTGCGATTGTATAAATTTGTATAAATTTCAATTTCGCGGTAGTTTTGTACATTGCAAAAGTATAATAGTTTTTGGAAAAAGATTCATTCGGGAATCGAAACAGTGACATGGGGTTATTTTGACGCGAGTATTTTGATAACTTTCGACTTTTTTTAGTCATAATTAAGACCCGAATTTATTGAACTTGGCGATATTTTTTTATTTATGTATAGATGCTGATTGATTTACGGAGTGTTTGGTTCACGATAGGTATACCTACCGTAGATATATACAATAGACCATACTCTTTTTAGATATTTATAAAAATTTTTTGAAAATTAATTGATTATTACATAGAACTATTTTATTCTTTGCAACAGTTTATTAAATGTGTCTTTTTCAAGTTGACAAAATAGTGTTTTCAGGTATGATTATATTTTTGGTAAAAGAAATGAGTAAAATAAAATACGTTACGCAGACGAAGTCGCGGGGATCAGCTAGTTTTCTTTAAATATATGTGCAGATGATTTTTTTTACCTTGATAGTTTGATAGCATTGACGCAAAAATAAAAGCACAAATAAAAAATCGAAATTAAAGATGATAGACCTCTTAATATTAACATTAAGGGCTTAAACCTGCCCCATATTTATTTTTTTGTCACCTTCAACAATATTTTCGATATACTTTCCAAAAAAAAAAAATAGTTGATTTTTTGGGCCCATTCTAATCTATATAGATATTTACCGTCGCAATCGTTGATTTGTATTCAAATCAAAAACGTTGACTGCATATGGACAGGGATTCCGGGTCGTGTTGCCGATTCCCACGGTACCCGTGTCCAAGACCCACAAACGATCGCAGCGATCAACTTTGATCCGATATACAGTAGTCAAACCACTATCACAGTCTCCGGCCCGATTGCTGGCCCAATCCGGATATGGAATCAATCGTGGCGAAGATGTTGGCGCGTCGATCGGCACATAATTCAGCGTTGACGGAATTCCTGAAACACGTAACAAATCATAAATCTTATCCGACAATATTTCACCACATGATGCAACTTGCACCGAAAATTTCTCCACCATAATGACCAATCGCAACTATCTCAATCATTAACTTCATATTATCGTTCTACTCTTTTTATGTAATACGAAAAAAAAAATTTGTAATTATTTCAGGTTCTTTCTATGCCTTCTCATGGCATGACTCTTTAGCGACAGCCATAAGTAGCACTGATGAAAACAAATACAAGTTCATTAATTGATTGGGGAATTGCATAGTTATTTACCTTAAGATTCTATTCCAAAAAAAAAAAATCTTTATTTTTTCTTTAATAGGAATTTAATACCATCTTAACTTGATTAGTTTTTCGATTGGGAAACCACTTTTATAAAAATGAAAAGAATTTTTTTTTTATTAAGACAAATCAAAGATTAAGTTAATGGAAAAAGATTTTAATTTCGAATTGGACAATCAAAAGAATATAATAATATAGAAAAGTGATGTTGAAACGAAAGAAAAAAACAATTCAGCAGCCGTAGATGGAATTCTTTCTTGCGACTGAAATCTTTGGTAAGTTGCCATGGTTTTTTTTCTTTCAGATCTTTTTATAAAACTGGAGAATTTCTCTGGGGAATCAATGTGCAATTGGATTTGTAATGGAATTATTTTTTTTAAAATTGTTATTTACCGTCGTTTTATAACTACTAAGGTCTTTTAGTGACTCTAGGATTAATTAAATATTGAAAATTTGCACGATACGAGGATCTAACCCACCACCTTCTACTTTTGGAGCGATTACCTAGACCACTTGGCTGGAATCATTTTATACCTCCATATTTGCGGTAGTTAAAGTTTTAGAAAAAAAAAATCAAAATTTTTCACAAACTAGGAAGATTGCTTGGCAATCGAAATACGTATCTGGACAACACGTCACAAATATTTCTGTTTGAACTTCTGTTCAAATTTATGTTTATGGTATGATTTTTATATATTCTTAGGGGCCGTTCATAAAATAAGTTCGCATACCAGAAGGGAGGGGGGATATTCCTGAGTGTAACAAGATGTGACAGGGGGTGAAGCGGAGGGTCTTCAGTAACGTGACGTTCGCCGTTCGTCAAAAAATTTTACATTAATATTTCTTTCGACTATTTTTCTTTTTCAATTTTTATCATGATAAAAAGTCATTCATTTTGTATTTAGTAAATATTAAATATATAGAGTTTTTAAATACATAGAAATTTGTGCACTTTTAATTGAAATTTACCATATTCAGGGGGGGGTCTTAGTTTTGTGTTGAAATATTTCTAGGGGGGTTACAGAAAGTGTGACACAGCGTGACAATGGGGGGGGAGGGGGTCAGAAAAACTTATTACGACTTTATAACGAAGAATTTTGAATTCGTTTTTGAATAATTTTAATATAGAAATGCATGTGATAGAAACAACGATGGTTTAAAATTTAAATGAATAAAATTTCAAAAATTGGTTTCCAATGACCAGAGTTATCTTCATAGTATCAAGTTCACGTTGGTGACAATATTTCGAAATGACCAAGGTATATTCTTGTAGAAAATTAAACGATCTACAAAAAAGGTCTCCGACAAGTTTTTGATATATTTATTCCTTCAAAAGTTATTCGAGGTCAAAGTTGAACTAAAGAGAAATTTTACTATTTTTTCAATTTTTTGACGCAACCATCAATTTTATGAGTAAATTTTATAGGACATTTTTTGTAGAGCACTTTTTTTTCTATATCTTATCTGTATAAAAGTTTTTGATATTTTTCACAGGTCCTAGGTTATTTAATTAAAATAAAAAAAAATAATAAAATAATAATAGGACCTGTGAAAAATATCAAAAACTTTTATGGAGATAAGTTATAGAAAAAAAAGTGCTCTACAAAAAATGTCTTATAAATTTTCTCATAAAATTGATGGTTGCGTCAAAAAATTGAAAAAATATTAAAATCTCTCTTTAGTTCAACTTTGATCTCGAATAACTTTTGAAGGAATAAATATATCAAAAACTTGTTCGAGACCTTTTTTGTAGATCGTTCAATTTTCTACAAGAATATACCTTGGTCATTCCGAAATATTGTCACCAACGTGAGCTATAAAATTCCAAAGTGCGCAGAGAATATTGTTCCCATGTCATTTAAATGGAAAATCGAAATTTGCGATGCGGCACCTCTTAATATTAATATTAAGAGCTTAAACTTTCACAGGATTTTTTTTTTTGGTCATTCCCAACAATATTTTCGATATAATTAAGAAAAAAAAATCATCATTTTTTTTGAATTCAGGCTTCTTGAATCACAAAAAATATAATATTTTCAATTTAAATTCAATAAATTGAACGAAATAAAAATACGAATTAAATAAAAAAAAAACGATCTTAAACAACCTGAATTGTCTTCTTATTTAATGAAAGCTGAGATCTGAATTTAATCATTTCTTACGGGTAAACTTTCAGATCCTTGGTGATAACAAATTATTACAGATTCTCTGAGGACTATGATCAAAATAAGAAATTAAAATATTTTTTTTTCGCGACTTTTAGGCGTTCATAATCAGCTAACGCCTGAGGAAGTCTCAATAAAGCACCGAAACGTCGCAAATATAAATCAAGTTTTATCTACTTATTTTGATCCTAGTCCTCTGAAAGTTTGTATATAAATTGTTAGAACCACTTACAAAAAAAAAAAAGCTTTACTAGTTACCAACCTCCTCGCCATCGCGGCACTGTCACGAAAAGTTTATCCTTCCAAACTTCAATTCCCACCGGCAGATTATTCTCCGGCACAAAATCGCCCGAGGATAACGCATGCAACCACGACTGCTGATCGGGATACTCGAAATTCACGGCGTTCCACTGGAATTTTTCGCGCAACTTCACAGCACCGGCAGCAAAACCGACGCCGCAAACCACCACCAAAATGCAATTCAATGCCCTCGACGCCATAATAAGTATTATTATCGGTCACAAACGATTGTCGTTCTGGTAAATTGCCTGTGGTAGCCGAGTTTAAGTAGATTCCGTCCCCACTAGGGCATTTCTTCTCACGCCAAATTTCAGACAGCCACACGCACTTCCAACGAAAGTAAAAGTTAGCAGAATTGTTTGGAGAGATGTCCGTCAATTTGTTTACATATCACCAACCACATTCATATGATTAAGTTTGCACAAATCCCGATGTGGATATACTCCAGTCCCATTTTTTTTCTTTCTTTCTTTTACTAGGAAGTTCACGTTGTCTTTTCCTTATATTTCCACCGCATCTTTTCCGCATCATTATCATTTCCACCGCATATTTCTTAAAAAAATAAAATAAAAAAAAAAACACACATTACATGAGCCAATTAAGGACATTGCGTTAAGTTACCAAACTACTTGAGTATCTGATCGAGAAAAGTTTCTCTTTTTTGATTGTCCTAAAATCCCTTCGAATTGACCAACATTGCGCAATCCACGAAATGAAGAACACTGCTCCAAACTGTTAACTTCTTGTATGATGTTCCTACAAAAAAAAAATGCAATTTATGAAATTTCACGGTCATTATTGTATTAAGAATCGATTTTCGAGAATAAATTGATATAAATGATGTGTTAAAAGAGAGTAATAACAGGTACCTTGCTAGGTAACCAAGGGCCACTGCTATGTAAACTGATTAGGTTTTACTAAATTAAAATATGAAATATACAAATACTTTAAAAATGCTAAGCTACTTAAGCTCTTTTTTGTGCACTGCAGGGCAGGTAATAAAAATATTAAACAGTACCAACATAAACTACAATTGATACTAGGTATAGGTTTAGCTAATAAAACGAAATTGAGAAGATTCAAGGGTTTATTATATAAAGGTCAGGCCTACCAACTGACTAAATAACAATTATATTTACAATTTTTTCTAGCTTTAGTTTTCGCAAAAGTATCAATGACTTCGTTTAAATCCAGGCTTGATGCGGTTTTGTTTTCAATTGCTATCAGCGATAAATATCGGAGTCGAGTTTGGCCCATATTATGTCTTAAATATTTTTTTATTATTTTTAATTTGCTAAATGACCTTTCAGCTGCTGCAGAAGTGACAGGAATTGTAAAGAATAATAACATTGCTGAAAATACTTCCGTTAGATCGCATTCTAGCACTCATATTTGCTCATTATTTCCCTACATAATTGGTGAACTTCCAACTGAATTTCCAAAAGTTCAGTTCGATCGAGATTTCTGGTAAGGATTCGAGGGCCTCCTGGGCTTGAGGGCCCCCGGAGCACTGCCCCGCCTAGCCCCTAGGTAGCTACGCCACTGGTGATAACATATAATATGTTAGTCAAAAACAAGGCATGTTAACCTTAGACAGGGGAATTACATTTCTGAAAACCACCAAATCGGTTACCTCAATTCTGTAACTGGAGTCCTTTTTTTAAAGTTACGTAACCAATTATATATCAATTTTTCCCAAGACTAATAAAAGTCGATTTTTTAAAGTAAACTTCAAAGAATATTTCCATATACCTAATATCTCCATGAAAGAGTTACATATTTTTACTTAAAGGAAATAGGTTTTCTAATTTATATTTCCTGTAGTAAAATATTTGTTAATTTATAAAATTCATCGATCAAAATCTCTTATTTCTAATCAACTTACTCATAAAACTGAAACGTTTGACTTTTCCGGAATTAATGTTCAAGTATTTTCATGTCATTCCCCTGTCTTCATTTCTTTTCAGTTGTAAATGAAATAATTTTCTCTGCGTCAGGAAAATGATGGATGGATTTATAAAATATTTATAAAAAATATTTATATCATTCATAAAAAATATTTCATCCCTTGGATAAGGGTCCACAACGTCATTATCCCAGGAGGCGATATTGGCTGGACCAGACCTGGCACAGTTCAAATAACAACAGGAAGCTGAAAAAGAAATAACTTCGTGAAAATTTTGCAATTAACAGTATTAAATTTTATTCGTATGACTAATAGCGTAGTTTGGTGGGTGCCAGGGGGGACCATGGCCCCGGGTGGCACATGTAAAGAGGAAAGCATATTGCCATTGATAATTACATGAATCATTTTGCCATAAGAAAAACTCGAAAAATATATTTTTAAATATTAAAAAAACTAAAAAAAGGTATTTGACTTTTTACCAATTTTTTTCACAAATAATTAAAATAGGGAGCGGCAAATTTCCGGTCGACCTCGGACGGCAAAAACGCACGCTACCCCATTGAGTTTTATATAAGTTAAGTATTATATTTTCAGGCACCAAATTTTTAGAGTTTGAAGCTAAGGAAATGCAATAATATAAAGTATAATAATAATATAGGTAGATTAGACTAATTCAAAAAAAAATTCTTGTTCAAAAAACTGTTCTGGGAATTAAAAAACACAAGGTATAAGGACTACTTAGATTACTACACCAACGGGTCAGTGCTTGATGAAATGGGCTGGATGTGCGATTGTCCGAGACAATGAGTCTTGCGGATTTCGACTCCCAAACTACGCTTCAATTTTCTCATGCGAGGCGTATGCTATCCTAAAATCCCTAAAAATGATAGAACGAAATCAGTGTAGAACACCTGTGGCCATAAATACGGACTCGCAATCGACCCTCAAGGCTATCCTTAACGATAAAAACCCAGATAGCATAGTCAAAATGATTAAGGAAAAGTTATACCACTTAGAACAAATGGGACAGAAAATAGCCCTGGTCTGGGTCCCAGGACATCAGGAAATACCAGGAAACGAAGTAGCCTATACAGCGGCCAAAGAAGCCACAAGCGGTGAGGAAGTTGATGGAGATGATATCCTTTTGGAAAGGGACCTGATGGCGTTGGCAAGGAGAGAGAACTGGAGACAGTGGATTACCTTGTGGCAAGGGTGTCCACAGAAATTGTCCATGGTAAGAGACTCAGTCCTTGAGTCAAATCTGGAAATTGGAAGTAATAGATGGGAACAAGCCCTTATAACAAGGCTTAGAATCGGCCATACCGAACTAAGCTACAGCCTTTTAATAAAAAGGGAACAACCGAATACTTGCCCAGGATGTGGAGAGATACTAACAGTCTATCACTTACTTATGGAATGCAGAGTCTACATTGGTTGCCGAGCTGAACAACAATTGCCAAGTTCCATAAAGGAGTGCCTTAACTCGCGGGAAGGCATCGAAAAAACAATAAAGTATTTGAAATCAATCGATATAATAAATAAAATTTAAAGAAGACAGTATCAATCCTTTACTACCACTGCTATGTTATTATTGTTGTCTTGTTGTTGGTATTCATTTATTGTTTTTATTATTAATATTATTGTTATTGTTACTGTTATTATTATTTTATTATTATTCAATTCCATATTATTATTAGTCAATTTCATAATTATTATTATTAATGTTATCATTGTTCCTATTTTACAACGTTAAATGTATGAATATGTATTTTATATTGTAGTGGGCATAGTTTACACTATGTCCTATAGTCGCTAATGACCTGAGAAGTTGATACGACTTTAAATAAAAAAAAAAAATAAAAAATGATGAATTTTTTTTTCTTAATTATATCGAAAAAATTGTTGGGAATGACAAAAAACAATCCTGTGAAAGTTTAAGCTCTTAATATTAATATTAAGAGGTGCTGCATCGTAAATTTCGATTTTCCATTTAAATAACATGGGAACAATATTCTCTTGCACTTTGGAATTTTATAACTCACGTTGGTGACAATATTTCGGAATGACCAATGTATATTCTTGTAGACAATTGAACGATCTACAAAAATGGTCTCGTACAAGTTTTTGATATATTTATTCCTTCAAAAGTTATTCGAGGTCAAAGTTGAACTAAAGAGAAATTTAAATATTTTTTCAATTTTTTGACGCACCCATCAATTTTATGAGAAAATTTTATAGGACATTTTTTGTAGAGCACTTTTTTTCCTATAACTTATCTCTTTAAAAGTTTTTGATATTTTTCACAGGTCCTAAGTTATTTTATTAAAATAAAAAAAATAATTTTTATGTTAAAAATGTAATAATTCAGGGAATTTTCAGTTTAATGCAAATAATTTAGGACCTGTGGAAAATATAAAAAACTTTTATAGAGATAATTTCTAGAAAAAAAAAGTGCTCTACAAAAAATGTTCTATAATATTTTCTCATAAAATTAATGGTTGCGTCAAAAAATTGAAAAAATAGTAAAATCTCTCTTTAGTTCAACTTTGACCTCGAAAAACTTTTGAAGGAATAAATATATAAGAAACATTGTTGGTGACCCTTTTTGTAGATCATTGAATTTTCTACAAGAATATACCTTGGTCATTCCGAAATATTGTCACCAACGTGAGCTATAAAATTCCAAAGTGCAAGAGCAGATTGTTCACATGTTATTTAAATGGAAAATCGAAATTTACGATGCGGCACCTCTTAATATTTATATTAAGAGCTTAAACTTTCACAGGATTTTTTTTTTGTCATTCCCAACAATATTTTCGATATAATTAAGAAAAAAAAAATTATCATTTTTTTTGAATCAGTCTAATGCAGATATAAAGTCTTGCAAAAATTGCATTTCGATGCATTAGCATACTAAAATTTAATTTTAACGTACAAATTTGTTATTACATACTTTATCATCAAAGAGAGATCATTTCAAAGTTGAAATTTATTATTAATCGACTTAGAAATTGATAAAGTCAAAACATTTAGAAGCATTTATGCTTACAGTGTATGAGAAATATATTCAAAATAACGTTGACAATAATAAAGTAACTGATATAATGAAATTAAAAAGTATTATTATTATTAATTATTATTATTATTAATTACTTATAGCAATTATTTTTAATCACTTAATTTTGATTTCTTTTGCAACTATTAAAAAAAACCTTGTTTTTTTTTTCCAAAATTGAATATTGTGTGCCAACATCACCGATATTTTCCAGGCCTAAATATGTTTCCAGCCCAGCCCTGGATATGCGGTACTTCCGGGTAACAATTTTTTTCGGTGAAATCATGATCAGACCCTAATCTATCAATAAGTAAAATAATTGGCTTCTACGTACTTTATGGCCAGTGCATATACTTAAAAAATTGTAGGTACTATTAGAAAAATCCAATCACTTAAATCACTGTGGATCAATAAGATCAACACAATTCTAAAATACAAAAATCAAAGTCATAAAGAATTCTCGGAATTGATTCAATTCAATACGTGATCAAGAGATTTTTTTTTTTTGTTCAAGTTTCAATCAACCCTTGCCTTCAGCAGTTCAAACCATAAGTTCCTGTTACAAATATAATTTAATTAATTTGATTTATTGCAAAACAACAAAAAAAAATAAAAAATAACATAATCCCAACTTGAGCACGTATTTCATTATAAAATCCGGTACTTACGAGTCGTTTGGAAACTTTTTTTTGTGTTTAATTTTTCAAAGTGATTGTCCGAATTTGGAGCCAAAAATCGGCCGTACCGGTTTTGTGTAACCTTGTTTTAATTGATTGATATTAAATTTATAACAATCGATTTTTTCAGTTCTATTCAAAAATTATATAAAAAAAAATTTTTTATTGGGCCTTTCGAAAATTAGACTGAAACGATTTGAAAATGAAAAAAGGCCTTGGAATTAGTTTCAATTGGTGGACTTCTAGGAACGGTTTAGGCCTTCAGGAGGCAAGGTTGAAACACTGCCAGATTTTAGATTGCCCAATATACAAATCAAGTTTGGGGTATTAAAAACACGTGGTTTTTCCGTTCTAACCTCTTTATTTCAACTTTTACGTGTTCGCCATTTTTAATACCAACCTAAGGATGGCTTAGGAATTTTCATTATTTGCCCAACTTCACATCTGTGTGCTATCATATTTTTCCACGGATTACAAATGTTTGAAATTCCAAAAAAATATATATAAATAATAGGATGATTTTTTTTTGGTCCCATCGTGAAATTTTGTTGGAAATACCAAAAAAAAAATTCCCTGAAAGTTTGAGCCCTTAATATTAATTTTAAGTCCTCGACCAAGCCATGTAAAGATTTCCCATTGAAAATACACGGAAACTCTGATTTTTTATTTTTAAATTTCTATATCTCAGCGGCATTTCATGGGATCGCTTTTACCGAAGATGGTTTTTTCTCAGAATTAAACGCTCTACAAAAGTGCCCATTGCGACAAAGTCGTAACTCACACCGGTGAGGTAGTACGGGCCACTGAACCTGATTTTTCCATAAAATTCGCGTTTTTTTTTGCATTTATCTCGCAAATAACAAGAGCTACGGAAAAATTATAAATATAAAACTTGTAGAGAATTTGATTTCCTACAAAAAAGTTCCTATAGACCAAATCGCTAAGATCAATATTAAACGAGATATTAAGCCTTGAAGTGAAACCAGCGCGAAACTTTAGATTATTTTACAGATTATATAATATATTTTTTTGAAATTTTCTGAAAAAAAAAAATTTACAAAAAAAATCCAAAAAACAAATGAAATAATTTTTTTTATGTGTTCTCTGAAAATGACAATCACGAAAAAAAAATATTTTATGCTTTTACATGAGTACTATAATTCATAAAAATTGCGTGAAAAAATAGTAAGTGCAACATCTTGAAAAAAATTGAAATGTGATTTACGCCTTATAGTATACCTCGGTTTAATTTTTTTCGAAGTGTTTCACCAACTTTTTTTTCACAAAACTTCAATTAAAAATAGGTCACATATAGGAGCAAAACATATATTATTTTCATAATTGTAAGTCTAAGGAAACATAAAAAAAATTGTTTTTTTGTTAGTTTTTAAATTTTAATTTAATTTTATTAAATATTAATTTTATTAGTTTTTTTTTGTTTTTCTAAATTTACTCTTATGATGATTACTTTCAAGATCAAAATAATTGATCCCAAAAGAGAAAAAAAGTAACTAGTGCTATCTAGTGTTATATCGTCACTGCTATAATTTATTACAATTGAAATATTATGAACCTAAAATAATTTAGTTAGTACCTCGTAGGCCGCAGAATTCGAGATAATTATTGTTCATATGAAAAATAACAAATAAAAGCTGTAATACGACGATGTATGACGATAATTTTTTTTTATTCTTATTTTAATAAAAATTGAACACTAGTTACTTTTTTTCTCTTTTGGAATCCATTATTTTGATCTTGAAAGTAATCATCATAAGAGTAAATATAGAAAATATATATATATATATATATATATATATATATATATATATATATATATATATATATATATATATATATACCTGATTTTAACCTGATATTTTAACCTGAGATCGAGAGACTGTAGAGGTTGTTAATTTTTTATATAAAATTTTTTATTATGTAAATTTGTTATAATATTATTTATTTTAAATTTATTGAATTATTATGAGAACGATTATTTTACATGGATTTAAAAATTTGATGTTTGTAATTGAGTACCTGAAGAAGCTGCGAAAGTGGCTAAACGTAGTACAAAAAATTTAATAAAAACATCAAATATTAAAAAGTATCCAGAAAATAATAATCATTAATGCATATTTCAACTGAATTTCCAAAAGTTCAGTTCGATCGAGATTTCTGGTAAGGATTCGAGGGTCCCCTGGGCTTGAGGGCCCCGGGGCACTGCCCCGCCTAGCCCCTAGGTAGCTACGCCACTGCCTTGTTCCCTCATGACGATGGTCAGAGAAATGTAAATATTTTCTAATTTTGTAAAATCAGACTATGTAGGCTAGGGACTAGGGTGTTTTTTTTTTTTGGGACTATTATTTTTTTTTGCTCCCATGCCGAAATTTTGTTGGAAATACTTTAAAAAAAATTCCCTGAAAGTTTGAGCTCTTAATATTAATATTAAGTACTCTCACAGCGTGTGAATATTTTCCATTTAAAATACACGTAAACTTTGATTTTTTTTTTTAAATTTTTATAGCTCAGCGGCATTTTATAGTATCGCCTCGCTCAAAGTTGGGATTTTTTTACAATTGTATGCTCTACAAAAGTGTCTATTGCGGCAAAATCGTAATTTACACGGGCGAGGTAGTACGGGTCACTAAGCCCTGATTTTTCATAGATTTCTCGTTTTTCTCTCAGTAACTCATGAATTACAAGACCTACAGAAAAAATGTAAAAGTCAAATTTATAGGAAATTTAATTTCCTACAAAAAAGTTTCAGAAAACCAAATTGCTAAGATCGATATTTCTCGAGATATTGAGCCTTGAATTTCTCGTACTATAAAATTTTGGGGATTATTGAGTAAAATTTAAGAAGATATTGATTTTTTATTCCTTATTAAAAATTATTAAAAATAGGCACTTTTGTAGAGCATACATTTGTAAAAAAATCCTGACTTTGAGCGAGGCGATACCATAAAATGTCGCTGAGCTATAAAAATTTAAAAAAAAAAATCAGTTTACGTGTATTTTAAATGGAAAATATTCACACGCTGTGAGCGAGTTTTTAATATTAATATTAAGAGCTCAAACTTTCAGGGATTTTTTTTTTTGAAGTATTTCCCACAAAATTTCGGCATGGGAGCAAAAAAAAAATGATAGGCCCAAAAAAAAAAAAAAAACACCCTACTAGGGACCCTACGGGTTCAGTTCCTAACAAATAAATTAAATATTAAAAAAAAAAATTGGAATGAGTCTAAAGAAAAAATTGACAAATAATATAGTTTTCCGCCACACCAAATACTCAATTCAATAAATTAAAAATCTTTAGCAACCGTTTTGACATAGCGGATGAACATTTCAAATTCCGCGCGACGGCTGCCTGGAAAAGTTGAATATTTTCCAGCGACATTTTCCTTGAACAAAAAAAACACAAACAACAAAACGCCTTTCATCAAATTGTGAAAATTACACAACAATCACGTCACTCGTATTTCTCCTCATTTGTGTGCATTTGTAATTGAATCGGAAAAATTAATTTCATTGCTCGATACATAGGTACCTATATAGCGATCACATTAAAAGTCGATCGAAAAATATGATTTATTATGTAATAAAAACAATAATTATGATTTATCAAACCCTAACAATCATGACTCGTACTAATTAACCAGCAAATATCTCGTACGGTTGGATATATTATTCTTCATTTGTTGGCGAAAAATCCAAGAACCGACCAGAGACCAGTGATTTGGATCTTGGCTTATTTGCGTCGTATCAATCAGGCGTTGTCTTTGCAAATATTTTCTTATTTTTTTTTTTTTGCTTTTAAATTATTTTATTATATGGCTCACATATATGCATCGGCCGCGATTATGCAATTTGTTGTGGAAATGCACCTAGGGAATTCGACAGATCTAATGTTTTGTGCAACATTGAAGGCCGGTTTGCATCAATTCCAATCGAAAGGTTTTTCACTTTAGCTATAGCATTTATTAATTAATAACGGTGTTCGAGTTTTCCCAACTAGATAACGCCTATTCTTGTTTCTTTATTCACTCGATTAGGTGATGGAATTTATGATGACATGGTGGGAATTGAATTTAATGAAATTGGGTTTGTGATTTTTTTTTTTTTTTTTGATAAATGGAAAGATCATATATAAGTTTTATAGCAAAACTATTTTTTGTTTTAGTTTTTTCGCAATAATTTAAAAGTTATTTCAAAATAAAAATTAATTTTTGAATCTAGTACCGAAGACACGCCGACAGCTCCCGAACAAACCCGAGCGTGTGTGACGTCATAATGTTAGTTGTCACTCATTGCAGTTGATACAGAAATAATAAGTACAGTGTTTTGATTGATTTAATTCTGTTGTGATAGTTAAATATTGAAATTTATATTGAAAATGTCGAACCTTAAAAGTTATCGTTCTTGTTTTGTACCATTATGTACGAATACTACCAAAAACAACTCATAACAAAATGTTTTTAAATGTTTCCCAAGATGGCAAACGTCGAAACAAATTGTTTCAAGCAGTGCACCGTGATAATCCCAAAACAAAATCGAATTGTTTTTGTTGTGAAGATCATTTACAATGATCCCCGTCCTTTTACAATGCAAATATTATTTTTACGACTTAGTTGAACATAACCTATAGCTTTATCGCTATAACTCTCACGCGACGCTCTACAATTTGTGAAATAAATAATTATATTTAATACTAGCTGATCCCCGCGACTTCGTCTGCGTAACGTATTTTATTTTTCTTATTCTTTTACGAAAAATATAATCATACTACATCAAGCATCAAATAAAAAATATCGCCAAGTTCAATAAATTCGGTCTTAATTATGACTAAAAAAAGTCGAAAGTTATCAAAATACTCGCGTCAAAATAATCCCATCTCCCTTTTTCGATTACCGAATGTAACTTTTTCCAAAAACTATTAAACTATTGCAATATACAACACAACCACGAAATTGAAATTTGTACAATGGCACGAAACCCAGTTCTTCCATAATCATGTATAATCATTATGTATCTTTAAACTTATTATTGAAATATCTGAATTTCTACTATATAATTAAACCATATTGGATAGTCCAGAGTTCACCATACATGATTTGGCGTATGCCTTTTGCTCTGGAAGAGGATTTTAAATTTCTTTTATCATTATGATGATTTCTGGCTGGAATTGCGATTTTTTTTCGTGATCCCTTTCACGTACTGGCAAATAAAAGATATTGTCCCCCCCCAAGAAAAAAATCCTCAATCCCCCCTTGTCCGTTAGAGTGTGATTTTTCAAAAAAAAAATTTATCACATGCCTACTTTCTATAAGGAATACACCGAATATTAAAATTTCATCAGTCAGAAAAATATATAAATACACCATTTTATATATTCACGGTTTTGAAAACATTTTTATTTCAAGCTTTATTACTATTATTATTATTATTATTATTAGTATTACTATTACATTTTTTTCGTTAATATTTCCTTACTGAGCAACCCTAAGGATCTATTTTCAACAATTTTGTAAAAAAAAAAGTTTACTGTCAGATTATTTTCTATAAAAATATTTATATTTCAAAAAGACAATTTTTTGTACTTTAAATTAAATTACTGTGCTTTTTATTAGTTCAACTAAAAATATTAATACAGATCATTTTTTAACTTTTAAATACCTTTCCAATGATATATAACTCGCCTATCTAAAGTAAAATATTTTTTTTCATCCCTCAGTTTTTACGTAGGGGATACATTCCCTTATTATTTTTGAAGAATGATAAATAGCCTAACGTGTGTGGGTAATTGTGTTATATTTTCGTATAAAGTTTCAATAATTTCGGTTTTTCCGTTCTTTAGTTAAATCACCAGCGCACGCGATGTAAGAAAGTTTTTTGGTAATTTTTTCACACATTATTGGAGTTTTAGTATGGATTCCTAATTTTTTTGAAAATTTAATATAGCTTATGTTCACCGGAAATAGTGTAGCTTCCCAACAGTGAAAGAATTTTTCAAATCGGTCAAGTAGTTTCGGAGCCTATTCAAAGCAAACAAACAATCAAATCTTTCCTCTTTTTAATAATAGATAGATAATGGAGAATAAATCCTTAAATTTATTCATTTATTATAATATTTTGAACAGACTTACCTTGATGCCTTGGCACCTCGAACTTCAGTAGAATTAAACCGAACGTCATTTTTTTAAAATTTGTTATCATAAATCATATATCAACATCAGGAATATTATCAGACTTTGCCTTTATAAATCCTTTATCACACATAGCTAATTGGAATCAACTAACGACTCGTTTTTTAGCAATAAATTTTCAATATTATTGTCTAGTCACGTGTAATAGCTGTAAACGCTGTACTGTTATTAAATAGCTATAACATTATGACGTCACAACTATGGTGACCACTCATGGCGCGTTTATAGTCACGTGATTTTTTTTTTTAATTTTATCAATTTTTAATCGTTTATAATTATTTGAAAAAAAATTTTTTTAAGCTTTTTGCATTAAATATCAATATTATTAATAATAAAGTTTTAAGATACATGAAAAAAATCAATAATTTTTTTTTCAAAATCCCAATTTTATTAATATTTTTCGAATATTATCGGTCTGATAATTGAGACATATCAACTGAAAATCAAATCAATCATTTGACAGAATTTGGATATAAACTACTGGAATTTCATAAATTATCTACGTTTTACAGGTTCAACGTCTTGCAACATTCCCAATTCAATTTATTGAGACTCCAATTGGAAATCAATACTAATTAAGGTATTTCTAAGCAATTTTCACTTCCATATGATGCGGAATAGATCAAAGCTGATCACTTTCGGTAATGAATTATTTTACCAATTAAAATTGAGCATTTCCTCGATTTTCCACGCCCTTAAACGGCCCATGATACATATGAGAAAAGTCACTAGGTTGGATTGATCAAATTTTTTCAACTAATGATTCACAATCAATAATGGTTATGACTTACGGAGAAAGGTTTGATTTTTGCACCATATGGCTTCAGAAACGGGTTTGATTTGGAAATTGTTTATGTTTTAATAATAAATCTTCTATGGTCTATTAAATGTCTTAAGATTTTTTTCTCAAAAAGATTCTATAAACCTACACACATTATATTTGATATAACTTATTTTTAATCCAACTCATTAAATTTTATTGTTCTACTAGTTGATACCCGCGACTTCGTCTGCGTAACGTTGATTTTAGATTAGCTGTTTGTCGTGGTATATAAAATTTTTTCTTTTATATTCTTAAAACCAATAAGAAAAACATTTTCATACCTATAAACCACTATTGCACGCCTTTAAAAATATTCATTTTATAAAAGTACAGGATCCAACTGCGAAATTAGTACATGAATTATTTAATCAGTTTTTTTTTTTTTTGAGAAATGTAATTCCCCTGTAAGAAACTACAATTGATCAGGGTTTCATATTGTTTAGAAAAGTTATCATATAGTCTAGGATCCCGCTGCAGAAAAGTGTAGTGATCGAGTTTATGCTAAAAACCTAATTTTTACGCATATTTATCATCAGGAGAATAAATAACTAGTAGGTTGCCTATCAAAATGTGACCGCTAGTATTTTTAATTAAATTATTTTTAATTGATTTTTCGCAAAAATTTAATTGATTTGTTTTTAAAATAAAATATCGTCCACTTCACGGCAATATATATAAAGACTTTAAAAAGTCAGGGTTGCCGTTGCGCATTTGACCGCACCTTTTCTCAGCCAGGTGTAAACAGGTATAATTTTGGGCCCTTTTTACGTTCATAACGTGCATTTATGATTTATATATCAAATTAAAGCTAATTTTTTTCTCATTATAATGATATACGGTTGCCTAATTAAATCTGACCGCAAATAAGGGTTACTGGCTGCAATAAAATAAATAACTTCGCTTCAGATTGTATTAAAAAAAGTTTTAAGAGTACCACCGGAGACAAAAAATCAATAATTAAAATGGAATGAGATATTTTTGGACGTCTGTTGATAATTGCTATTAATCAAAAAGTTGACATTGGGTACTGTCTGTCATTCCCTCCAGCACCACTACTTTCTGCACTATTCCACTGCCCAGGCGACATGAGGAAGACGGACAAGTCAACTCTAAGTAAACAATTGACAGCCAAAATTGCACCAGCTAATCCCGGACAAGTCGACGTAGAAATCATTGATGGTTTCTATTATTTATATCAAATTGGGTCTACTTTACCACAAACATTTGCAAAAGTAGCAGAATCGATGTTGATAAAACTTTGTTCAAAAAATACTCCGAAAGTACTTGAGTGATTGAAAACACTAGCATCCGACGCATGCGCAATGGCTTTAAAAAGTCAGCTATACGACTTTTTAAAGCCATTGCGCATGCCAATCGCTGTCCTCGTCTGACTGGTTAAATCTGGCTAGCTCTCTTTCACTGTTTTTTAATATTTACCATATTTAGCAGCTAGCAACCCTTATTTGCGGCCAGATTTAATTAGGCAACCGTATATCATAATAATGAGAAAAAAATTAGCTTTAATTTGATATATAAATCATAAATGCACGTTATGAACGTAAAAAGGGCCCAAAATCATACCTGTTTACATCTGGCTGCGAAGAGGTGCGGTCAAGTGCGCAACGGCAACCCTGACTTTTCAAAGTCTTTATACATATTGCCGTGAAGTGGACGATATTTTATTTTAAAAACAAATCAATCAAATTTTTTGCCAAAATCGATAAAAAATAATTTAATTAAAAATACTAGCGGCCACATTTTGATAGGCAACCTAGTAGATATTTATTCTCCTGATGATAAATATGCGTAAAAATTAGGTTTTTAGCATAAACTCGATCACTACACTTTTCTGCAGTGGGATCCTAGACTAATAGAAATTTTGAAAATAAATAAAGTCAATTTATCAAAAGGTTAGTGAAATGTTTCATAATTGTAGTTTTATCTGGCTACAGAATAAAAGAAAATATTCCAGGGGAATGACATTAAAAATATCATCTCTGAAGGGCTACAAAAGTTTATAGTTTAATAATAATATGGCTGATATGGTGATTTTGAAAAATGTAATTCCCCTGTCCAGGAATCGGTATACCTAGTTAGGGATTTCATATTGTTTAGAGCGTTTAATGCGATAATGATCAAATGTTACTAAACTATTTCATAGTAACAGTTCTTCCTATATCGCTAAGAAAAAATCATTTAGATGTACAGAAATAAAATGTAATTCCCCTGCCAGATATTATTAGTGGTATGGTTAGGAATTTCATGTTGTTTAGAACGTTTAATGCGATAATTTCAAGATTTTCAAACATTTTTTAACTGACCAAATGTTACTAAACTATTTCATAATAACAGTTCTTCCTGTATCGGTAAAAAAATCATTTAGATGAATAGAAATAAAATGTAATTCCCCTGCCATATATTATTAGTGGTATGGTTAGGGATTTTATATTGCTTAGAGATTTTTTCTTAATCTTTTCAAATTTGGTAAATTTTTCATGCTTATAATTTTTTGTAACCACAGAAAAAAAATTTGTTCCAGGGGAATGACAAAAGTAAACAAGCAACATTGAAAGGCTTCAAACCCAACAAATTGAATAATTTTGCAAGAAAATATATTAATTACAGTTAAGGCTTCAATTTTAACGTAAAATTTTGTAAATTTGCAAACATATCAACAAATTTATTCCTGTTAGTTTGGAAACATGTAATTCCCCTGTCAGAAATTGGCTTTGTTTGGCATCCGTATACAGTTACAGCCAATGTGCTCTGCTTAGATATCAGATAATTGTCAAAAAAAGTCATTAAACTTCACTATTACTTAAGTAACAATAGCTAAAAAATAACGGTTATTTAATGGATATTTAAAATAACGGCAACAAACGATCGCATAAGTAAGAAGTAAAAGTTTTATGCCAGGGGAATGACGGTCGATGGTTTTATCTGCTGATCGGTAAAATAAGGTCAATTTTTGCATAAGTACTTGCCCATTATCTAAAGCAGGTTTTATTTTATTATTTTATCCATAAATTGACATCATAAAAATGTCATTTACATGTTATGATCAGGGGAATTACACATACGTTATGAATATCTCTATACTTGTGGCAATAAGCGATTAGAGGTACGGCGGAATTTGAGTCATAAGAAGTTGGTATAGATTTCGAAATACTTTAATGAATATCCAGGGGAATTACATGGATTTATAGGATCAATATGAATAAAAAATTTGATCCTTTCTAAATATTTTCGATTTCACTTCACATTAGGTTTAATAAATTCAATATTTTAAGTCAATTTTTGTGTTGCATCAAAGGACAGAGAGTTTAATTAAATTTAATGTAATTAATTTCGAAATTGAAATTTCGTTTTGATGTCATTTGCTTAATAATCTTTGCATCAAACTACGTTTGTTAACAATTAGAACGATTAATTAAATGGAAGTTATATAAGCTGATGGAATTTTGTCCAAAAATTTTGTATCAGTAGTCAATTTTCACCTGTGCGGTTCCGGTCTCATAAATCCGAGCGCAATCGTTTTCCGATTATTTTATGGATTAGGAATCCGACGAAAAGTACGTGAGATTTGTGCGTTACGATTTCATTTTGAAATGTATTACATTCACAAATTTCAGAGAATAGAGTTAATGGAAATCCCCGAAGAAGTTTAAGTGACGGGAAAAATTAAACTTTGGATTAAAGTTCTCGATTCACTGTTTTGAAATTTTGAATTTCGCGGCGCAAAAAATTATTAAAATGAAGTTAGGTGACTAACTTGCGATTTTCAATTATTGAAAATAAAGGAAATGTGTGGGATTGGTGAAAAATTGAAATTAAGATTTTCGAGAAAATTAAATATTTTGGTCAAAGTATAGAATAGACAAGTACCCGACTAGAATTTTTTCCTGATTAGCTTTGAAGTATTATATGGACCTTATCAGGTTAAAACAAGGGTTTCCTCATTAGTACTAACCTGACGAGGGCCACATGAGGATGGCATCGGGATAGCCTGATTAAAACAGAAATTTCTTTCTCATCAGGTTATCCTGATGAGGTCCATCTAAGGAATTTGAGGGGATCGCCTTATTAAAAACAAAATTATTTGTTCTCGGGTTTTCCACATTAGGATAGCATCAGGAAAACCTCATTGAAAAATAATCAATTACCCATCAGGTTATCCTCACCGGGCTCATATCAGGATTCTTTCAGGCTGACCTTATTGAACACAAAATAATATTCTATTCGGTAATCATGATCAGGCTCATATAAGGAAATTTTCAGGATTGCATTATTGAAAAAAACACTATTTCTCATCAGGTTATCCTAATCAGGTTCATATAGGGATATCTCAGGATGGCATTACTGAGAATATTCGATTTCTCATCGGGACATCCTGATAAGGCTCATATGAGGACCATTTCAGGCTGACCTAATTAAATACAAAATCATTCTCTATCGGGTTATACTGATCAGGTCCCTGTAAGGAATTTTTCAGGCTGGCATTATTGAAAAAATCCACTTTTTTCTCAGGTTATCCTGATCAGAAAATCACAAAATAATCACGGATTGACCTCAATCTTTATATGTCGTGCCTTTGTCTTTTTGCGATGTGGTTATGGAGGGGGGGGGGTGTTCCCAAATTTCTTTACCTTCACCGAATCCTTCGTAAGCAACCCGAAAAGGATTCGGTGAAGGATTACGAAGGATTCGGTGAAAGTAAAGAAATTTGGGAACACCCCCCCCCCCTCCATAACCACATCGCAAAAAGACAAAGGCACGACATATAAATTGAGGTCAATCCGTGATTATTTTGTGAATCATCACATAGCAGTTACGGAGGGATCCAGACTACTTGAGGACCACTGATGAAGATTGCTTGGCAATCGAAATACGTAATCTGGGTAATACGTCACAAATATTTTTGTTTGAACTTCTGTTCAAATTTATGTTGGTGGTATGATTTTTTATATATTATTATATTAAGTTTATATATTACTAGCTGATCTCCGCGACTTCGTCTGCGTAACGTAAATAGATATGTTGGAAATAGATAGAAAGCGTGGAAGGAAATTCGAATATTTTATTTATTTTCAATAACAATAATTGATTTTCAAATTTTTCTAAATACCGAAGAAAATTTGGTTTGGAAGATTTTATTTTTTGATTGATAATGAAATATATGACAAAAAATTGCTCTCTTAATGTTTTTCAGCAGAATAAATAATTGCTCCAGGTCACAATCATTGGTTCATAAAAATTAGATTTTAAAAAAATTTGATTGTTGAAAAACAAACAAAAATTAAAAACTGCCTCTTTGGTATTTGGTATAAGTACCTACTTCCTAAACTTTCATACTAATTAAGTGAAATGAAGTTATTTAAAATATTGTTATTAAAATGACATAACAAAAACAGACACTTATTATTGATTCATTATTTATTTATTTTTAACACTTATTAAATTCAAAATTTTGATTGTTGATTAACTCTACATTTTCTCATACAAACTTAGTGACCTCTTTTACTCTTTTAGGGTAGAAATTTTCAAAAAAAAGCCATTACGCTATTAACATCAACTATGTGTTTTGTATATATAAAGGTTTATGTTTCAAAGAGGCAATTTTTTTAAATTTAAATTGAATTTACTGTGCTTTTTATCAGTTTAACTAAAAATATTTTTACAGATTATTTTCTAACTTTAAATTACCTTTCCAATGATATATAACTTACCTGTCTAGTGTAAAAATTTATGTTTTCATCCCTAAGGAATACCTTCCCTTATTATTTTTTTGGAATGATAAGTAGCCTATAGTCTGTGGAATGTTGTGTTGTATCTTAATACCAAATTTCATTAAATTCGGTTGTTCCTTTCGTTAGTTAAATCGGGACACACAGACAGACAGACAAAAATTTTAAAAATGTTAAATTTGGAATAAGGGCCTCTTGAAACAAATATTTACCCTAAAATTGGGTTCAAAATCCAAATGTACAGACAGACGTAAGAATTTTATATATTAGTATAGATTATATTAAATTTGTATATTATTATATTAAATTAGTATATTATTATATTAAATTTGTATATTATTATATTAAATTTGTATATTATTATATTAAATTTGTATATTATTATATTAAATTTGTATATTATTATATCAAATTTGTATATTATTATGTTAAATTATACTACATAAATTGGACTGCAATATATTTTATATATTGTATGTACAAAATTTTGTGTTTTAATTTCATATTAAAAATAAACGGTATTATTTTCCGGTCCCCCCAATATTAATACATCGTGGCCAATTCGATCACTTCTTCATTCACCATGTAATTCCTCTGGCTACATACTTTTCCTCAACTAAAAACTTTAGTTTTTTTAGGTCAATTGATCTCAATGCAACCTAATCGAATTATTTCACCAAATGACAGAGAATTGAGAAAGTTTGCAAATTGTCACTTATTTTTTTTTAAGAGAATAGATAAGTTGGCGAAGAATTTAGTGTTGCAAATTTGTAATGCTAATCAATGTGACAAAGTCACACCCACGCCATGTTATGGAAAAGATCAACGACTTTGGGAAAAAAGAAAAACGTTTTTTACACATATTATCTATACAAATAAGCCAACTGTTTAATTGGATGTGAAGACATTGAAACCCTGAAGAAATTCAATTCAAGTAAATGTTTTAATTTCTAAATGTTTAAGGTCATTATTAATGAAGTGCACGAATTGTGCGAAGAAATCGACCAAGTCGCCCGGTTATAGTCAAATCTCGTACGAATGGTACAATCCCACGCCCTCAATGCTATCTACATATATAACATACTGATACCTACTACTGCGGAGTAGTAAAATTTTGAAAGTAATTTAATTTCGATATTATAAATATTAATCATTTGCTTTAGCTAAAACTATTCCAATTTTGGTATTTATTTAAATAATAAATGAGAAAAATTGACGAAATTCAATACAAATCAGGAATCTAATGCAATAAATTTTACGGATAATGCACATATAGTTCTTTTAATAACGATTTTACATAATAGTAATAAAATTTAAATTATTTACAATTATACATAATCAGCTATTCTAATTAAATTAAAGAGTTTTGCTTCTAGTTATTGCAAAGTACTTCAGAGAACTATATTAGTCTGGGCCAAAAAAATCGACTATTTTTTTTTGAAGAGTATAGCAAAAATATTGTTGAAGGTAACAAAAAAATATCGGGAAGGATTGAGCCCTTATGATTAATATTAAGAGGTCTATCATCTCTAATTTCGATTTTTAATTTGTGCTTTCATTTTTGTGTCAATGCTGTCAAACTATCAAGGTACAAAAATTCATTTTCACATATATTTAAAGAAAATTAAATTCCCTACAAAAAACGTTTTCGGGTTGTTAAGAAATTCTAGAATTTCTAAGATTCAACAGGTTGAAAACAATTCGTAAACCGTGAAATTCGTAATCCAAATCAATTAGTCTTAGAATAACCACCTTAACCACCTGTTCACAAGTAACCGTATATAATATTATATATATTAGATTGGGCCAAAAAATCAATATTTTCAAGGTATAATATTGTATAAATAATATGGTAAAATATTGTTCAAGGTATCAAAAAAAAAAAAAAAAAATATCGGGAAAGTTTGAGCCTTTAATATTAATATTAAGAGGTCTATCACCTTTAATTTCGATTTTTAATTTGTGCTTTCATTTTTGCGTCAATGCTGTCAAATTATTAAGGTAAAAAAAATCATCTGCACATATTTTTATATAAAAATAAATTCCCTACAAAAATTTTTCCAGGACACGCCGTTTCCGAATAATCAAGCTTCAGACATTGATATAATTTTTAGATTTATCTTCTTTATTTTGGAATTTTGTAACTAACGAACAAATAAATATATAGAAATGAACATTATAGATTCTCGAAAGGAATTTAATGCTCTACAAAAAAGGTCTCTTAACGTTTTTACATAAAATCACTTTTTCAAAATTGGTTCAACAAAGAAAAAAAATAATAATTTAATTTTTCCTTCAACTTTAATTGTGAATAACTTTTGAAAAAGTGATTTTATGTAAAATTGTTAAGATGACTTTTTTGTAGAGCATTAACGACTATTTTTTTTAAAGTATATGGAAAATATGGTTCATAGTGACAAAAAAAAATATCGGGAAGGTTTGAGCCCTTAATATTAATATTAAGAGGTCTATCATCTGTAATTTCGATTTTTAATTTGTGCTTTCATTTTTGCGTCAATGCTGTCAAACTATCAAAGTAAAAAAATTCATCTGCACATATATTTATAGAAAATTAAATTCCCTACAAAAACGGTGTCTTTGAAAATTTTTGCCAGACATGCCGTTTCCGAATAATCAAGCTTCAGACATTGATATAATTTTTAGATTTATTTTCCTTATTTTGGAATTTTGTAACTAACGTACAAATAAATATATAAAAATTTGCAATATAAAATCTTGAAGGGAATTAAATGTTGTACAAAAATAGTCTCTTAAAGTTTTTACATAAAATCACTTTTTCAAAACTGGTTCAACAACGTAAAAAACAATAATTTAATTTTTCCTTCAACTTTAATTGTGAATTACTTTTGAAAAAGTGATTTTATGTAAAAACGTTAAGAGACTTTTTTTGTACAACATTAAATTCCCTTCAAGAATTTATATTGCAAATTTCTATACATTTATTTGTGCGTTAGTTACAATATTCCAAAATAAAAAGAAGATAAATCTAAAAATGATATCAGTGTTTAAAGCTTGATTATTCAGAAACGGCGTCGTGTCTGGACTCAAATGCTTCCAAATTGATAAAAAAAAAACATAAAAATTTGACCTCTTCACATTAACTTTAAAATAGTCCGTTTTCCAACTTAAGTTTCTTATGGAAATAACGTGGGAAACATTTAATTCTTTCTTAAGAATTCCATAAGTCAACGCCAAATAGATCGAAAGCAACTAATCAAGTTATGTTTATTGTAAATTTAACGCTCTACAAAAAAGAGCTCTTATGATCTTTCGCTAAAACCATTGGCTTATTTATTGGCTTAAGAATGCGGTACTAATGGTCAATGAAAATATAATACATTTTTAACTGAGCAATGGAAACATGGTAGAGTTGGTTACATAGCTAATATTGAACCAGATGACAATAGCCAAGTTCCGCAGCGCACGCGATAAAAGAATTTATTTTTTTGCTAATTTTTTCAGACCTTGGGTTACATTATTGGAGTTTTAGTATGGCTCCCTAATTTTTTTGAAAATTGAATATAGCCTATGTTCACCGGAAATAGTGTAGCTTCCCAACAGTGAAAGAATTTTTCAAATCGGTCAAGTAGTTTCGGAGCCTATTCAAAGCAAACAAACAATCAAATCTTTCCTCTTTATAATAATAGACTAGCCGAACTCAGCAAACATTGCCGGCCTAAAGTTGTAAATAAATAAATTTAATTTAGGAAAAAGAAGCTGGTGAATTATTAGAATCACTTCCCTTATCCATCCGCAGCATCCCTCGCTGTACCAATTATAATTTACCTTCAAGATATAAATTTATCAATTAAGTTTTGAGAAAATTTGCTCTACCTCTAAAAATCACTGCACTATTACATGATAACATGATTACAAGATTACATGATAACAATGAAGTATTGATAGTCAGCAGTTATTGTATTGGCCGTTGAAAAAAGCCGTTTTCTTGCGGTTGCAGGTATGGTACTGACGTAAGAAAAAAATAAAAATAGTCTTTAAAGCAGATTGTATATCGTGACAAAATTTGAGCTAAATCGATGCAAAACTTTTTAAGTCTTTGGAATCTACACAAACCAACATAAAATTTTTGTATGTGTAAATAAAAAATGGATTATTCATTGTTTATTTAAATCATAGGTTGTCAAAGATGACCAACCCGCAGACCACAAAAGGCACACCTTGACAATTTTTTCGACCCGCGAAATGCATCAGGCTTTTATAAAATGTATAAATTTTATAATGACCAAAGTGGTGAAAATCTATATATTAAAAATGTTTACAGTTTATCTAAATTTAGTATGGAAAATTTGAAATATAACTTCAAAAATTGAAACCATAAGTGAAATCAGAATAACATATTGGTACAACTATTTAGATTAGACTTGTTTGTGACTTTTATACTCTTTTTTTGGTGAAAAACTAAGATGTTCCAAAAAAAAAAAAAAATATTATCGAAATTGACAAACCTATTCTTTAATCGTACGATAGAATTCTGGTAGACAAATATTTATGTTCAATTTTATCAATCTTTGCTCTATAATGATCTCTATTGTGACTGAAACTGGCTTAATTCCAAGCTGGTGTGAATTTGTAAGGAATTTTATTTGTTCTCCACAGGTGGTATAAGATAACATAGTAAAAGCTTGAAGGCCAAAATGTGAGAAAAAGGTTGGTTCAAAAGTATCAACAATGGATTTGGAAAGAGGTGTTAATGCATTTATAATTGACTACAAATAATAAATACCTGAAACTGGTTCCAAATTCCAGAACGACATATTTAAAGCTGCCATTCTCTCATTTTGGCCTTCAAGCTTTTACTATGTTATTTCATATCAACAGTACGAATGCTTGCATTCCATTCTAGCTTTTGAATTTAAATCTTTAAAAGCTGTCAAGATAAAATTAGTTCATTTCAATTTGAGTATATATTAATGCATGCATTTTTATGTTAATAATTATTTAATTATCGAGCCGAACATATCAATAAAATGAGGTATATAACCGATGTAACTTTTATAAGCATATACATTACGGTGGTCGTTAATAGATTCTTTCGCTACAAATTTCAATACAATTCAAACCAAAACTAGGCCCCAATCCCATAGGATTTGATACAACTCCATATCATTTCTCCAATCAATTAGACCACTTTTTCATTTTTAGACTTTTCGTTTTATGCAACAATATTTATGGCTCAAACCGCCAAAATTCTGCCCGTGTTCCTTTCTCTTCAAATGAGATAATGCTGTCAAACCAACATAAAATGGACAGTGGACAAGCATACTGAATTACATAATATTATAATTTTTATCACCATTATACATAATTCCCACTCAAAAATCAAACTCTTTTGCGCTCAAAATTCGATTAGATGCGAACGAAAGTGAGTTTCGAAATATATCTATAAGTTTTAATGGCTCGAGCGATAACGTTTCGAAACAAGTTCAACTTGGAATCAATGTCGTTTTATTAGAAAATGATTAGAACCATTTATAGAGAAATAAAAAAAAATCGATAATTGATTAATTGATTTGTCGCTGACTATTCGGAAATGAACTAAACCACTCTACTGATCTGAAATCTAAATGTTTTCACTTAATTTTCTTGTCCACCTATCAATCAACTCCAAGTTTTCCCCTGTCGAAATTCCACTGTCAGCTCAAAGGAAAATATTTGCAAACACCGAATCGGAAATACTGAATTTCCATTAATTTGAATGAGAAACGCATTTTTGTTGCAATCGATCAAGCTGCAAGTTATTTCCAACAACGGAAGTACGGCACACATCAATCAAATGTTTAACCAATATTTCCAGTCTTCCTCTTTGTTGTTCAATCGGCAAAAATAGACAATTCAAGACGAAAACTTGTTGTCGACACGAACTAAATGGGAATCCACGATTGTATTATTGCATGGAAATGACTGGGCGATGCCCAGAAAAGTCACTCCAGTGTTTTCACTTCACAAACAATATGACTGTTAACAGTGGCGTGCATTACATATAGACAAAAAGACACTGCCTACCCTACATAATTCAGATAAATATTTATAATTTTGTTCTGATATCTAGTTTTATTTTATTTACGACTACTACCAAATATCAATAAAGAAAAAAATCTTAACGGATATCATCAATACAGTATACAGATTATGCCAGCTCATTCGTTCGTTCAATTTCAAGTAAGTGACTCGTAATATTTGCATTGCAATGCACTAGCGCTACTGAGTTCAGCAGCGGGAAAGACACAAACTATTCGTGCCTAAATATTTATATGTGTGCACTAATAGCTATATATATTAGGGTGATTTTTTTTTTGACTTTTTTTTTTTTTTGGTCCCATCGTGAAATTTTGTTGGAAATACCAAAAAAAAAAATTCTCTGAAAGTTTTAGCCCTTAATATTAATTTTAAGTCCTCGACCAAGACGTGTAAATATTTCCCATTGAAAATACATGGAAACTCTGATTTTTTATTTTTAAATTTCTATATCTCAGCGGCATTTCATGGAATCGCTTTTATCGAAGATGGTTTTTTCTCAGAATTAAACGCTCTACAAAAGTGCCCATTGCGACAAAGTCGTAACTCACTCCGGTGAGGTAGTACGGGCCACTGAACCTGATTTTTCCATAAAATTCGCGTTTTTTTTTGCATTTATCTCGTAAACAACAAGAGCTACGGAAAAATTATAAATGAAAAACTTGTAGAGAATTTGATTTCCTATAAAAAAGGTCCTGTGTACCAAATCGCGAAGATCAATATTAAACGAGATATTAAGCCATGAATTGATTTTTCTGTGAAATTTTTGCCGATCATTGATTTAAGGTTTAAATCAATATCTCGTTAATCTCGGCTTAATATCTCGTTTAATATTGATCTTCGCGATTTGGTCTACAGGACCTTTTTTGTAGGAAATCAAATTCTCTTCAAGTTTTTCATTTATAATTTTTCCGTAGATCTTGTTATTTACGAGATAAATGCAAAAAAAACGCGAATTTTATGGAAAAATCAGGTTCAGTGGCCCGTACTACCTCACCGGTGTGAGTTACGACTTTATCGCAATGGGCACTTTTGTAGAGCGTTTAATTCTGAGAAAAAACCATCTTCGGTAAAAGCGATCCCATGAAATGCCGCTGAGATATAGAAATTTAAAAATAAAAAATCAAAGTTTCCGTGTATTTGCAATGGGAAATCTTTACACGTCTTGGTCGAGGACTTAAAATTAATATTAAGGGCTCAAACTTTCAGAGAATTTTTTTTTTTTTGGTATTTCCAACAAAATTTTACGATGGGACCAAAAAAAGTAAAAAAAAATCACCCTACTACCTACCCTACATAATTCAGATAAATATTTATAATTTTGTTCTGATATCTAGTTTTATTTTATTTACGACTACTATCAAATATCAATAAAGAAAAAAATCTTAACGGATATCATCCATACAGTATACAGATTATGCCAGCTCATTCGTTCGTTCAATTTCAAGTAAGCGACTGGTAATATTTGCATTGCGATACACTAGCGCTACTGAGTTCAGCAGCGGGAAAGACACAAACTATTCGTGCCTAAATATTTATATGTGTGCACTAATAGCTCTATATATTGGTCAGTGTGTGCGGTCGTATAAAAACAATAATACAAGTATACAAATTTTACATTCACAAGCTCATAAAAAGACACTGTCTTCTTACAACACGACAAATTACGATAATTACCGAAGTAGCATCCATTCTTATTCATTAACACTGCAATTACAAATTTGAATTTTATTGATATCAATAATCGATTTAACGATCAGTAATCTACGTACATTGTTATTATTAAATTCTAATAAATTTTAATAATGTTTTATCTATTATCTGTATTATTTAATCCTGACGATTATATTGTATATCTTTAATGAAGTTTAAAAATGAGTCTATCCAAGGATATTTGAGGTTAAAAATATCATCATCATTATTTATCCTATACCGATTAGCCAAGAAAATTTTAAAGTGTGAATTTTCCGATTTTTTGTTGCCAATCAATGGGAAATCGTTCGTAGAGGTTTGGGAAAGAAACCGTTTCGTTTGTTACAAAATAGTTTAGCGGTAATAACTTAATTAAGAACAATTAATTAATTAATTAGTCTTTGATATAGTAAAGTGTTAAGAAAATAAGGTTTAAAGCAACATGCAATAACAAAAATGAGGGAAAATTTAGGAAACGGTTGGTTTAAACTAAAACTAAAAAAGAGTCAAAGAAAAATATTTTCCGAATTTCAAAAAACACTTAATGTTCTACTTCGTATATATATTTTTTCAAAAATTTTTTGTATGAAAAGTTGATTTTCATAAGCGATGAGAAAATTTTGGAGAAAAGCCTGTTTAATTATGTTTCGATTTTTGTTATTTTGTAAAATATTGGGAAAATATAATTTGAGGAAAAAACTTAATTTCTGAGTTGCCTTTTTTTTCTATTTTTTTTCGAAGGGGGGAGGTTCTGTTTAGTTTTCCTTAACTTTATTTTTAGTTTTATATTTAACCAACCGTTTCCTAAATTTTTCCGCATTTTTGTTATTGTATGTGGCTTTGAACCATATTTTCTTAACATTTTACTGTATCAATGACTAATTAATTTATTATCGCTAAAAATTCCGAAAATTAACACTTAAAAATTTTGTTGGCTAATCGGTATAGGGTTCATTATTTACTCATCATAACGACGAACTAAAACCAACATGCAGCATTTTTGATTATATTAAAGTAACTTTTAAAAATGTCTGCCTACCCTATCTAAAATCTCTGTGCACGCCACTGACTGTTTACCATATTAATTAGGTATTAATCAAAATATGGCATCTCGGCAATTGACAACTTTCTATCCCGATATGAATAAATATGTAATTGGAGTTCGGAAATGATAATAAAAGAATGAGTTTTCTTTGGGTTCTAATAAAGTTATTATCGGCCAACAAATATTCGTGACACTGGTAATTATCTTTGTATTGTTTAATATGGAAATATCAATGATTTGTAACACAGTATATGCCCTGTTACACTGAATATATAATTGTAGCAAGGATTTTTTTAATAAATTAATTAGTTGTAAACCATAATTATATTGTTATTGTAATTAGCGAGTAATTAATATGAAATTTATGGGGTTTTAATTGCAAAAATCGAGCCACACTTCAGTAGAGTCGAGAATGGAAAAAAAAATGTTACATTTCCGGATGAGAAATTAAAATGCAAATGTGAAAAAGTTGTACCTTATGGTTTTGGTAGCGATGCTATAAAAAAAATTTTTCAAGAAAACAAATTATACAAATTAATCTTAGATTAAATCAATAAAATTTCGATTTTGAATCCTTTTTCGTCACTAATAAAGATAAAAATGGTTTCGGTTGATCACATTGATATTGTAAAAAGAAAAGGAAGAAGTTTATCTCTCTCTTTGTGCCATACCAGCACGCGATTGGCTGAGTGATTTCTATCTCTCTCCCACCAATGCGAATGTACATATAGATTGTTCTAGAAACATCTAGTAGGTGGTGGAACGTTGGCGAACAATGGAGTACATTCTCGAATGTTCGGTTTCGGTCTTAATATTAATATTAAGAGCTTAAACTTTCACAGGATTTTTTTTTGTCATTTCCAACAATATTTTCCATATAATTAAGAAAAAAAAAATCATCATTTTTTTTGAATCAGTCTAATAAACATATAAAGAAACATATGTTCCTTATAATTCCTATCCTTAATTTTTCAAATAAGTTACCAATACAATCGTATAGCAGGAAAAAATGTAGGAGAATATGCTACCTGTGTAAAGCCAAGACGGGGCAATTATTATAAATAAGATAGGGCTAAGCTCAAATTAGTTATTTTACAGTACATATTATTTTTATTGTACTTATAATAGTTTGACTTTAAGGAGATTATCTGAACTGTTGGATTTGAAATATTAGCTTTAAAACCCGGAAAATGGACTTAAGTTATTATGTATAATTTCCCCTAACAACACTTATTACGTATTTCGTCAGACCTCCTTCGATATTAAATATAAAATGTATATCCAAAGTATCCATTATAAACCCTTAACGTAAAGGAATTTGAAATTAAAAATCACTTACAATTAAAATAATCTCTTAACATAAATCCCACCATTTTCCATCCAGAATTATTCACATTAAAACTAAAATATTCACTTTCCACAATGTAAACGTCAAATTAAAATTAATCACCGAATATGAAATAATGGCGTCCGATTCCGACTGTCAATAAACGAATCCCATGCGTTTTTAAGCGTTCCGAATTTTCCGATAAAAATTCAAATAATCAGCCCGAAAATTACATCAAATGCAACTATACACTTTCATAAAAGTTTTCCCAACAAAAATTATCCTCAAACGAATATAAAAATCGATTTTCCACGCGAAAATCATCTACGGCTTGTACCGAAAATCAATTGGGGATGCGTTCATTGCGTCACTGCGGTTATCAATTGTTTTTTTCAAAACGGAAAATCTATTGGCAACACTATGGTGGAAAAAAAAGTTACTAATAGTTCAAAAGTTACTAAAAATGCACGGCAACTTTGATCAACGGTAATTATGTTTAATTTTTGAATTAGGGATTGTTAAATTTTGAGAATTGAAAACTAATGGTTGTTTTTCCAAAGAAAACTAGGGGAAATAAGTTTCCAAATAATTAAAAAAAATATGTATTTATCTATCTATAACTAATATAACTTTATAGAAGTATCTACTCCGGGGCGAATTTAGTCCCTTTGTTTGTACAATACAAATGTCCCAAATTCGATAAAATCACGAAAATCACATCACTGCAAAAAAATATAACGTTGTAGAAGGACGGGGAAAGGATTGCAGCAATTATATATGAACAGTTATAATTAACTATTTAATGTCAATCAAAATTTTTTACATATAACTAAAACGAACGACAACATATAATTTTTGGATTTTTTGCATTTCAGCTAAAAATTAAAATCATTAGAAACCCAACGATGAAAATAAAAATTCCAAAACGAGATTGAATTTTAATTAACTATTAAAATACTTTCGTTTTAATCATTCAAATGACATTTTCGTTACATAAATTAACGTTTATTGGAAGAAATAATACCTTGAGGCGGTTAAGAAAAGAAAAAAAATATTTTAAAGAGTACAAATCTCACATTTACCAGAAACCATTGATAACACTATTCAACATCGCAGACGAAAAAACACAAAGATTTTTGGATTTTTTTTTTGCGATAAATCTTTTCCAAAACGTTGTGCTATGCATAATTAATAAAAGTTTTACTTATGGCGTTATTGGCTGAAAAATAACGTTGACAATTCAAAAGTCCAACGATTGCTTTGATTTAAACTAATTATCTTTTAACGCTTAAGGACAAGAGTAGGCAGTCGAACAACTTGCCGTTGAAGGATTGAAAAAAGAACCATTTGGACATCCATAAATGAATCTTTTGCCACGTTTGTCGCAATAGTAGTATTGGGTACACTTTGAAGAAGGTACGGTATAACGACCAAATGGACATGGTGTTGTAGTTGGTGCTCCTGTTGTTGTAGTTGGTGCTCCTGTTGTTGTAGTTGGTGCTACTGTTGTTGTAGTTGGTGCTACTGTTGTTGTAGTTGTTGTAGTTGGTGCTACTGTTGTAGTTGTTGTTACTGTTGTTGTAACAGTGGTCGTTGATGTTGTGGTTGGATCTTGTCCACAAACCAAACAAACACTCTCCAAAAACAAACCCAAAAATATCAACTTTTTCCAAACAATCACCTCCATCTCACAAACTCTAAAATCTAAATTTCAAACTAAAAACTTTATTTTTCCCAAAGAAAATTTCCAAATAATACAATGTTTTTCTGCGACGCACTTTACAATAGTTATGCCTCTTGCTTTTATTAATGTAATAAGGAACTTGGCTTTTAGAATTACTTGTAAATTTATTTTAGCCTACAGTACCTAACCCAGTTTTTCGTGTCAATTCGATAAAAACACAAGGTGTTTTTTTTAATAATTTTTGTGTTTTATCTACTAGACAATAAAATAAATATAAGTACTTTATTTCGTATCAAAATTAAAGGAAAATGGGTGACATTAATTTAACTAACATACATTGACACTTAGACTTAATAATGACATCATTTTTGAGAATGTACGCGTAAAAATTAATTATTCAGACTAAAAATATTTCGCCGATTTTATATCCAAAATTTGTTATCTTTTTATTGGACGACTTTTGATAACGACGTTAATAATTTTGATTGGTGAAATAAATGGATTAAAGACTTCTTCTGTTTACTTGTTAACGAATTTATTATATTTTATTTATTATACTAGACTGATTCAAACAAAAATTATGAATTTTTTTCTTCTAAATTATATCGAAAATATTGTTGGGAATGGCAAAAAAAATGCTGTGAAAGTTTAAGCTCTTAATATTAATATTAAGAGGTGCCGCATCGCAAATTTCGATTTTCCATTTAAATAACATGGGAATAATATTCTCTTGCACTTTGGAATTTTATAACTCACGTTGGTGACAATTTTTCGGAATGACTAAGCTATATTTTTGTTGAAAATTGAACGATCTACAAAAAAGGTTTCTTACAAGATTTTAATATATTTGTTCTTTCAAAAGTTATTCGAGGTCAAAGTTGAACTAAAGAGAAATTTTAATATTTTTTCAATTTTTGGACGCAACCATCAATTTTATGAGAAAATTTTATAGGACATTTTTTGTAGAGCACTTTTTTTTCTATAACTTACCTCTACAAAAGTTTTTGATATTTTTCACAGGTCCTTAGTTATTTTCATTAAACTGAAAATATTCGTAATTTTATTGTATTAAATTAATAATATTCCCTGAATTATTATATTTTTAACATAAAAATTATTTTTTTATTTTAATTAAATAACTTAGAACCTGTGAAAAATATCAAAAACTTTTATGTTTTATTTAAAACTTTGAGCATTTACTTATATAAATTATAATTAAAAATGCGACAATAGTATCAATACCAATGAATTAATTTTCGTAAATCAATTATAGGTGATTTATAGTTCACCGGGTCCTCTAATTTACATTAAATGTTAGTTAGGCAACCGGGCAGCCACTCAAAAACAATGTGGGAATTATCGACAAAGTTATATTCAGATTAATATTTTTTTAATTAATTAAATACTAAATTTTAATTATTTGCTAACTGAATTTATTATGGAAACCATATGTAACTATATTTGCCGTGTTTTCTATATGTGGGTAACCAATAACCATGGAAAGGTGATCGGTTATCCCGACAACAATGTGGCGGTTCAGTCGACCCGCCAACTACAAAAAAGCGAGGATCAGAGGACTCGGGGCTGCACTAGGCAACGAGGCGATAAAAAGAGGAATAATATAATAAATAATTAATTGATAACTGTAAAACCAAAGAGAACTACGAAGACTACGAACCTCTACACTTGTTATTGTATTGGCTTTATTGGCACGAATTAATAAATATAAAAGTAAAGAGAACACCAAATATAAGCTGTGGCGCCATCTCTGCAACATTCAGTGAACTCACAGCAAGTATTTTTACCCTATTTAAACATGATGTGAATATACAATAATACTTTTTCAAGCTATTAAGGACAAATTTTATAAATATTTTGTTAATTTTTCAACTTCTTCATTCGTTACTTACAATTGATCTTTGGTTCAACATTATATGTACATTAATGAATATCCAACGTAGGAATAATTTTAAAGACATTATTACTATAAAGAATATTAACACGTAAATGAAATTTTGTATTTTACCCTTATAATCTTATGGATGTACAACTAGTAGACGATTTTGTCTCCAATTCAATGGTTCAAATTAATCGAGAAGTGAAAAATCAGTGCAAAGTTTTAGTACGCATTTCACAATTACCCCAAAATTAAATAATCAATGAAAATATTTTATAGTCCAACGATTGTTAATAATAATCGCATTGGACTCAAACTCATTTAACAACAATAATCATCCATTCAATCATAAAAAACGCTAAAATTGTCTGATACAAAAGTAAACTTTGAGTCGAACTTCAACAATCGAACATTCGAATCTTAGAATCGAATCTTTACCTCCTCTAAATTCAATTTTATTTTAATCCCAAAATTAAAACATTTTATATATTTCTAATTAATTTCGATTCTGTAGATTATCTCCAATTTGTTTTAGATCCGAGGATTTTTGAGAATCTTTTATTTTTAAATAATTTACACTTTGTTATTTTTTTATTATAATAATATTAGATTGTATAAAGAATAGATAAGTTTTTAACGGTAAAAAAGTTTAAAAACTTATTTCTTATATAATTTAATGTTATTTATATTCGCATAAAAAACAATAAACAGTAATTAAACTGTGAAACGTAGCGCAAAAAATAACCAAGTGTAAAGTATTTAAAAATAAAAGTTATTAATTAGTAATAAAGATTTATAAAAGGGATGAAATTATAGTGCAAGTTATCACTTTCAAAGATCTATTTGGATTTTTGGCAAAAACGTTCATATTTGTCAAGGAATCAAAGTTTTCGTTATATGTAATTTGCGCCCTAATTTCATGCAAATAGACTCTAGGATTTTCGATATTAATTTTCGGCCAATCTATGGCATTTATGGCAAATTAATAAAGAACGTTTTTTATAGGAAATTTCCTCAGTTTTCATTTTGATAATAACTACAAAAAGTAATGAAGAAATATTTTTTTTTTTTGGAAAAAGTCAATTGGAAGGGCGAGGGTCACGGCGCCTCCCGGTGCCGGATAATTTGGTTGAAATCATATTTGGGATCTAATCAATCAATAATTAAGAAATTAACTTTTACATACTTTGTGGTAAGTGCATATACTTCAACGACTGTACTATATGGATTTCCATAGATGTCATACAAAGTTTTTACTGTTCATTGTTGAAAATTCAATCGGGAAATTGGAAAAATAATTGCATATTTAATTCATTTGTCCACTTTCGAAAAAAAAAAATTTTAGGATTCTACCTATTTCTTTTTCGTGTAATTCAAATATATTTCAATTTCTAGATAAAAAAATTAATACTTTTCCAATTTTCTAACATAACAATGCCATATTTAAACTATCACTTGAAAGTGTTAATTTAATTTGTCGATCGTAGCCTACGTATTTATCACCTAAAGTCGTTAATTTAATAACATATCAATCATGTTTTATTATGCAATTTTTTTACGATGAAATAAAGAAATAAAATGAGTCTGATGTAATATTTCTCGGACTTATTGTGGACATATGTAGGTCAAGGAGCAAGAATTCGTTGATGGATTAAAATAAGATCGGGTAGGACACGTAAAAATGAATTGTTTGCCAATTCTGTCAACGAAGTAATATTGGGTGCATTTCGTATTTGGGACAGTATGGCGACCGGTAGAGCGAAAAGTGGTTGAAGGAAGGGTCGTTGTTGTTGGTGGGGTAGTGGATGTTGATGTACTTGAACTTGTAGAAGTTGATGTAGAAGTTATAGGAGTTGTGGTCGACGTTGCAATAATTGTCGTTGATGAAGTTAATGGGGGCATTGTCGAGGTTATTGTTGTAGAAGGACTTGCAGTTGAGGTCGTTGAAGATGCTGCTACTGTTGATGTTGATACAGAAGTTGTCACTGAAGTCATTGTTGTAGAAGGACTAGTAGAAGAAGAACCAACTGTGGATGTTGATGGGAGGATAACAGTTGAAGTTGTTGTAGGTACTGACGGTGAATTGGTTGTTGAAGAAATTGTTGCTGATGGTGTAGTAGAAGTCATTGGTACTGATGTCACTGGTGATGTAGATACAGAAGTCGAGGAATCTGACGTAGAAAAAATTGTTGTTGAAGGTCTTAAAGTTGAAGAATCTGTTGGAGCTACTGATGATGATGTAGCCATGGAAACCACTGCAGTTACTGTTGATGACGGTGTTGAAGATGCTACTACTGTTGATGTTGATATAGAAGGAGAAGTTGTCACTGAAGTCATTGTTGTAGAAGGATTTGTGGAAGAAGAACCAACTGTGGATGTAGATTGGGGGATAACAGTTGGAGTTGTTGTAGGTACTATCGGTGAATTTGTTGTTGAAATGAAGGAATTTGATGTTGTTGAAGAAACTGCTGTTGATGGTGTAGTAGAAGGCATTGATGCTGATGTCCCAGATGGTGTAGATGCAGAAGTCGAGGAATCAGACGTTGAAAACATTGTTGTTGAAGGTCTTAAAGTTGAAGAACCTGTTGGAGCCGCTGATGATGACGTAGCCATTGAAACCACTGCAGTTGCTGTTGATGAAGGTGTTGAAGATGCTACTACAGTTGATGTTGATATAGAAGGAGAAGTTGGCACTGAAGTCATTGTTGTAGAAGGATTTGTAGATGAAGATGTTGAAATTAAGGAATTTGATGTCGTTGAAGAAACTGCTGTTGATGGTGTAGAAGAAGGCATTAGTGCTGATGTCACTGGTGATGTAGATGCAGAAGTCGAAGAATCAGACGTTGAAAATATTGTTGTTGAAGGTCTTAAAGTTGAAGAACCTGTTGGAGCCGCTGATGATGACGTAGCCATTGAAACCTCTGCAGTTACTGTTGATGAAGGTGTTGAAGATGCCACTACTGATGATGTTGATATAGAAGGAGAAGTTGGCACTGAAGTCATTGTTGTAGAAGGATTTGTAGATGAAGAATCAACTGTAGATGTTGATGAAGAAATTACAGTAGAAATTGAGGGTGAATTCGTTGATGAAATGAAAGAATTTGATGTCGTTGAAGAAACTGCTGTTGATGGTGTAGAAGAAAGCATTGGTGCTGATGTCCCAGATGATGTAGATGCAGAAATTGAAGAATCTGATGTAGAAAAAATTGTTGTTGAAGGATTTAAAATTGAAGAACCTGTTGGAGCCGCTGATGATGACGTAGCCATTGAAACCACTGCAGTTACTGTTGATGAAGGTATTGGAGTTGATGTTACTGCTTTTGTCGTTGCTGATGGAGATGTTGATGCAGAAGTAGAAGAAGATTCTATGGTAACTGGAACTGTTGGTGTTAACGTGGAAAATGTTGCAGGTGAAGAATCCACGGTCGTCGATATTGAAGGCATTGAAGTCGATGATGCTGATAAAGACATAGAAATTTCTGGCACTACTGTTGAAGTAATTATTGAGGAAGAACTTGTTGAAGACATTCCTATAGCTGCTGATGTTGATGTAGAAATGGAAGAATCTGGTATTGTTGTCGAAATACTATTAGTAGAAGATTCAATTGTTGATATTGGTGTAGAAGAATCTAATATGGTGGAAGATTTCACTGTAGTTGTAGATATTGAGGAGTCAGCTATTGTTGTTGTAGAAGAACCAATAGTTGAAGATGCAACTGTAATTGTTGATATAGGTAATGAAGTGGAAGAGTCTGGTATTGTTGTCGTAATTGTTGTGAAAGAATCCTTTGTTACAGTGGAAGATGAAGAGACAACCGTTGAAGAAGTTGTAGTTTCTGAATTTGATGTTATAGCCTCTGTAGAAATTGAAGAATGTGGTATTGTTGATGTAGATTCCGCTGATGATATTGAAGTTTCCCCTATTGTTGTGGAAGGATTTTGCGTGGACGTAGCAGTTGAAGAATCAATTGTAGTTGAAATTGTTGAAGATTCAAAATTAGATGTCATCGTTTCTATTGTTGATGTTGACATTGAAGTCGATAATTGTGATGCAGATGTTGAAGTAATTGTTTGGTCAGGATTAGAAGTTGAAGATTCTGCTGTAACAGTTGGTACAGTTGTTGAAAGATTTTCAGTTGAAGATCCAATTGTTGCCGATGGTGAAGTGGTATCAGTTGAAATTGTTGAAGACTCTGAGGGCGATATTTCTGTCCCTGTTGTTATCGATGTTGATAGAGAAGTTGAAGTTTCAGGACTGGAAGTAATAGTTGTAGTTGACGATTCTTCTGTGGTCACTGAAGACGGTGTAGAAGTGGAAGAATCTGATATTGTAGTGGAAGAACTTACAGTTGAAGATTCGTCTGTTTTTGCTGAAGAAGTCTCAGATGATGTTATCAGTTCCGTCGTTGTTGATGTATCGGTGCTATCCGAACTTTGGCACCAAATTAAATCAAAATTGGCCAATACATATGCAACAAAAAATAAATCTTCCCAAAACTTCATATTGATCTCTAGAGATTTTAATTGGCAATATAATTATGATTTTAGTTTGGAAAACTTAAGTCTTTATCCTCAACATATTTCAAACAATTTCTCTACATTCACTGGACATATTCTATGAATTTTGATTTTTATCTTGACAATAAAAAAATCATAATTTAATTGACGAATAGCATATAAACTATTCAGGTGATATCAATTCTATTATTGTCCATTTATTGTTATAGGTTTTACAGTTCATATCGTAAGAATTAAATGAATTTTCGTTTTGAAAATCTTAAAATACAAAGGAAAAAACTCCAAAGTTTAAAGATATGAGCATAGAAATAATTACGAAATTTGTGGACTATAGTGAAACATAATGCACTGAAAAAGAATGTAACTTTCTTGTAAGGTCAAATGTTTAATTTTTGATAAGATTTTATGTAAAAAAATAAAAATAACTTTGTATGATTACAAATAAAACTTTAAGAAAAATATTCAACCACTATCTATATTCTATCTGTATAAATTGTTTTTGCTTTTTACATAAAGTTAATGATAAATACGATAAATACAACAATCAGATATCAAAGTAAGAATATAAACAAAGCGTTTTTTTTATAAAAAAATCAAATTACCAAAGGTATTTTGAATCAAAAATTAAAATAACAAGTTCCCAAAATTGAAATATTGCTACACGAACTGTCCCCGGCAGTTACGAACCAAATTCCGAACACTTTTCTGTCAAATCTGTCAAACGCGCGTCAAATACAATCATATGTGTATTGTGGTCAAATGTCATTCCCGGTCGGGTTTCTTATCTCTTATCAAAATAATTAACTACAACATATTACGATAAATTTCTGTTATAAAAAATTCAAATCTTTCCTTCCATATCATCTGTTCAAATAAATGTGTTCCAACAACTAAATAGTTCCACAAAAAAAAAAAAATGACCAAAAGACTAATACAATTCCAAGACTGTCGTCTGCTTCGCAACCATCAACTGGTCACCGAAGATCTCTGGGTACGTGACGGAAAAATTATCGATCCCGAAAAAATATTTTTCGACGAAAAAAAAGCAGCCGACCTTCAAATCAAGTGCAACGGTGCCATAATCGCCCCCGGTTTCATCGAACTCCAAATCAATGGTATCCGATTTACAATAAACAAAAATTCCCATACTTCAAAAACAATAATTATTTCAGGCGGTTTCGGTGTTGATTTTTCCCATGATATCAACACGGTTCAAGACGGAATTGCCAAAGTGGCCAAAGGCCTTTTGGCTCATGGAGTAACTTCGTTTTGTCCCACAATTGTAACATCTCCACAAAAAGTGTACCACAAAATCATTCCACTGATCAAAAAGAAACCTGGAGGCGCCCATGGCGCCACCATTCTCGGCATCCACGTCGAGGGCCCGTTCATAAACCCGGCGAAAAAGGGCGCCCATCCTGAAGACTGCATCAAAACATTGGATAAAGTAAAACATCCACTAAAAAATATCCATAAACTGATATAATTTTTTAAGGGTTTCGAAAGTGTTCTGGACATGTACGGCCATTTAGAGGATATCAAAATCGTTACTTTAGCTCCCGAACTTGCAAACACTTCGCAAGTGATTAGGGAATTCAAAAAAAGGAACATAATTGTCTCTGTAGGTAAGAAGTACGTATGAAATAATTTCAAATTTGTTCTATTTGCAAAATTTTTGGAGTTTCTTTTCACGTTTTTGTTTCCTCCAGGTCATTCAATGGCAAATATAACTGATGGAGAATTGGCTGTGAATAATGGTGCCACATTAATTACACATTTGTTCAACGCAATGTTACCAGTACATTAATTAAAAGTAAGTTTTAGTAGGTATTAAAGGATAATTTATTTTTAGTTCCATCATCGAGATCCTGGTTTGGTTGGATTATTAGCTTCCGAATGTATCCCGAAAAACTGTACCGTTTATTTTGGAATAATCGCCGATGGGATTCACACGCATCCGGCAGCTTTGAGAATTGCCTATCGAACACATCCCGATGGTAAAAATTAATTCAGTTGATATAATTTATTTTAAATTGCCTCCTCTAGGCTTGGTTTTGGTAACCGACGCTATATCCGCATTGGGATTAGAAGAAGGAATTCATCACATCGGTCAGTTGGATTTTGAAGTAAAAAACGGCCATGCCTATATAGCGGGAACGACAACTTTGTGTGGAAGTATAGCCAGTATGATTCAATGTGTCCAAATCTTCAAAAAATCCACCAGTAATTCTTCTTTTCCTTCCATAAAGTTCTCTGAATAATTTGATCGAATTGTAGATTGTTCAACTGTGTTTGCTTTGGAAGCGGCCACGTTACATCCAGCTCAGGTTATTGGAATTCAGAAAGAAAAAGGAACTTTACAGTTTGGAGCCGACGCCGATTTTATCATGCTGGATGATGATTTAAACTTATTGTCCACGTGGATCGCTGGAGATTGTGTTTATACAAATGAAAATACTCCGAAAGCTCTGAAAAAAGGAGATTAGAAAGTTTTTTGAATGGGAAAATGCAATTTTTACTATGTTGATGTTGATTTTTGAAATTTTTACGAGAGAATAAAATATTTTAGATACTTTTAAGTTTTAGTTGTTTTTGGTAACGGTTGAGATAAGGGATCTATGGTTCAGAGGATATACGTTTCATTTTATTGAAGCCAAAACTTTAAGGACTTCAGTAAGAGACTTTACATTTGATAGGCTGATTGAATGACCTGGATTTTCTCGAAAGATTTAACATTGAAGTAAATACCTTAAGCAATTGTACAGCGAGGAAATCACATCTAAAAGCGACATTGTCCAGGATTTTTCTTGAACTTTTGATTGAAACATAAAAGGGATTAGGCAAATTGCAAAGGTTACCTTTTCTTTGTAATCTCTTTGAAATACAAGAGATTAAGCATTTTCAAGTACTGATTGGTAATGGATTTTCATGATTAATATCTTCTTGTCAAAAGTCATCTTCAGTGCTTAATTTCATACACTTAACTTGAGTCATCTTCAATTTTAAAGGTGCCTGAAAAATATCAAAGAAAACCCTGCCTAACATTCTAAAGTCCTACCCACCCTACCCAGTAGCGTAGCTAGGTAACCAAGGGCCCTGGGGCAAATTAAAAAATGGGGCCCCACTGCTATGTAAACTGATTAGGTTTTATCCAAATAAAAATATGAAATATACAAATACTTTAAAAATGCTAAACTACTTAAACTCTTTTTTGTGCACTGCAGGGCAGGAAATAAAAATATTAAACAGTAACAACATAAATTACAATTAATACTTGGTGTAGGTTTGGCTAATAAAACGAAAAAAGAAAAAAAAATCAAGGGTTTATTATATAAAGGTCGGGCCTACCAACTGACTTAATAACAATTATATTTACAATTTTTTCCTAGCTTAGTTTTCGCAAAAGTATCAATGACTTCGTTTAAATCCAGGCTTGATGCGGTTTTATTTTCAATTGCTATTAGCGATAAATATCGGAGTCGAGTTTGGCCCATATTATTTCTTAAATATTTTTTTATTATTTTTAATTTGCTAAATGATCTTTCAGCTGCTGCAGAAGTGACAGGAATTGTAAAGAATAATAACATTGCTGTAAATACTTCCGTTAGGTCGCATTCTAGCACTGCATATTTGCTCATTATTTCCTTAAATAATTGGGGAACTTCCAACTGAATTTCCAAAAGTTCAGTTCGATCGAGATTTCTGGTAAGGATTCTAGGGCCCCCTGAACTTGAGGGCTCCGGGGCATTGCCCCGCCTAGCCCCTAGGTAGCTACGCCACTGACCCTACCTAACCATTAATCTAAAATATTGCAAATGTCTTCAGTCATCAAAGAAATTTAAAAAAATGCTACTATACCTTTTTGTTGCAACCAGTATTGCATCTTTAGATGCATTGGTCTCTAATACCAAATATAACAAGGGTGCACCTCAAAGCCCCAAAAACGAACGGGGTTGGGGCCCCAAAGATGCGGCATAAGCCACGAACATATAGGAAAATACATACTGCATAAAAATAGTTTGTGGCTCAAAAAACAATCACATTTTCACCTCCCCCCTCCCCCTTTTAGCTGAAAACGTTAAATGAAAAAAGTTAATTTACCAAAAGCATGCAACTTAGCTTGACTGCAGTTTTTATCAGCATCCAATTTGCCATATCAGCCAACAGGCAATTTGCAATGATCCAATAATCCAATTGCACAAAACACATGCATAGTCATCTAAAACAACAAATAAACTTCCTTAGCAAAAAATAATAAAGTAAAACCAAAATTAAATGCAACTTCATTGCCGGAAAGATCATATGTTGAACATTTCCGGCATGCTCACGAAAAGTTGGCGTGGGACCTTGATCAAATCGCCATTTGCTTTCTGTCAATTATCACAGCATGAAAATTATGATTTTTTCAAAGTCAATTTTACTGACAAAAATCGCTGACCGTTAAGTAAAATTTAACCAAATTTGTTCAAATTGGACTGAATTATCTTTTTATTGAACTTTTTTGGTTCTTTTCATTAATGACAATAGTCAAAATTGGCTTCAAAGTCAACCCACGCCATTAGAGCTTTGCAAGTTTTCTACCACATAAAATCAAATAATTTCATCTTAAATCTACCAAAAAGTATCTAAAAACAGTATTTATCACTTAAGAATTGCTTCTTATAAGAAAAAAATACGTAAAATTGAGTTTTCATTGATTGGTATAGTACAATGAGGGATTGATTTGAGTTCATTTTTGAAATAGAATTAAACAAGTATTTTACTTACTTCACCAAAAGAAAATGTGTTGTAGAGGTGAATTATGACTTTAATCACAATTTTAAGCATTTTTTCGGTTAGTAAACTTAAAAAAACCGGTTAAAACCGGATAATAATTAAGTAGCGTCATTAACAATTCGCAATATTAATAAAGCACGTGAACAATCAACAAAACAACAAATGAACTTCGAAATGCGCAATAGTCAAAACATGCATTGACACGCATTGAGCACTAAACGTGCGAATTTCAAAACATTAAAGTTTCACGAAAATAATAAAATTTCTAAACTTATTTCAACAATAAATTTTTATATTAATGATTTTATTCGCACAGCTTATTGTGGCTTTATTATTTTTATAAATTATTATAATATTATAATAATATTATAATACATTATTTTTATAATATTATTTTTAAATAGTAAAAGGAAATTCAAAATTTTACATAGGAAATTGTAAAAATAAGTTAGGTAACTAATATCTCTATAAATCAATTTAAACCGACATACGTTTTAAGTAATTAGGAAAACATTAAAATCAATTTTAAAAACTAAAACTTTTCAATTTCGTGGCAAAACCACTAGAAAGGGGGTAATGGGACTACCACAGTAGCAAATAAATAAATATTTTAAGAAAAATTATAAGTGAAATAATTATCAATTATTTATGCTTATATATACTTAATTTCGCTTTGAAAAGGCAAACGTTGAACTTTGAAAAGGGATTTTATGATAACTTAACTTTTGATTACAAAATTCAAGCCAATATTTTATAAAATAACGATCACTAAGCTGGTTTATTCCCATTTAAATATAAATGAATAGTTACTGTAAAAAGAAATATAAATATTTTTCTTAAAACTTTTGAATTTTTTAATAAATATAACTAAATACAAAAACCGACATCAATATGGAAACGAATCGGAAATTGACCATTCAATTCCAAAAATGAATCTCATTTGTGATCTTCTGCTGTGTCATTCGAATTCAATTGCTCAAGCTCATAATTTTCCTGAAAAATAAAATCTTAAAATGCTTTAAACTAAAAAATTTATATTCAAATCATTACCTCAAGTCGTAAATCAACTCGAGTTGGAAGATATTTCCGTACAAACGGAGCAAATAGTTTTGGATCATGAATATCATTGCCACCCGTTAAATAACTAATTACCACTCCAAGAACAAGCGTAACAATCATTCCAATTTGGTAATACCATAGATAAGATAACTTGAAGAAATTAAATACGTCGCTAAAAAAAATATCATAATTTTATTTATTACAATCGATTTTACAATCGATTTTCATTTGATAATACTTACTCTTCTAAAAACTCCATCGAGTTGGTCGATTCAATATTGGTAGTGAAATTCAAAGCACAACCGATGGTGGTTAGAGGTTTGCGAATATTTTTGATGGCTCCACTAGCCATGGCGGCTTGAGTGCTAAAATTAATGTAACCCACTACACAAAAGCCACAAAGTGCTCCCCAAAGCGCTCCCTAAATCAAAAACAAAACTATATTCATCCCAAATTAATACTGTTTTTAGTTTCTTACATTTTTGTTGGCGAATGGAATCAAAACGCCCATTAAATATATTCCAAACAAAGGACCAGAAGTCACCGACCAAACCATGGCTGAAATCTATAATTTTTAAAACTTATATCAACTTCATTATTCTGTTGTGGTGTAATAACTAATAATTATAAAATAATATAGTGAAAAGAGCAGATTTTAGCATCAATGGTTTAATAAAATTATAAATAATAGTTACTTGTAAAACAGGACCCAAATGCTGTACCACAAACACGCCAAGAACACAAATGAATCCAACAATCACCACTGTCGATTTCACCACCAAATTTTCTTGGAAAGTCGATGGATTTGGAAACAAACGTTTATAGCAATCCTCCAAAACCACAGCGGCCATCGAATTGAGGGCACTCGACAAAGAACTCAGAGATGCACTAAAAATTCCTGCCATAAATAATCCGGGAAAGCCAGGAATATGGCCCAAAGTCTCGATCACCAACAAAGGAAGTAGCAAATCCGGTGCATCAATTTTCTAAAAAGAAATCTCAAAATATATTTACTTACTTTTATCAAAAGAAAACTTACGTTTGAAGTAATTGGATCACACGAATGATAAGTGGCATAAATTACAAAACCGGAAAAACAGCATATGAGAAAGAAGAAAGCTTGAATAACCGCAAAGATGTAAAAAGCACTGAAATGTTAAAATAGGGGTTGTATATTTAATATTCTGATATCTTAAGATTTCCAAGAGTTGAAAAATGAACAATTTACCGTTTTGCATGCTTTAACGACGGAAGTGAAACATATCTTTGCATCATTATTTGATTTATTACCCCCGACTGAATATATTCAATTGAACTTCCCAACGTTAAGCCCCAAAACGTTAATCTTGTGAACGGATTTATATCGAAACTGGGGAATAAATATTTCAGGCTTTTAATAGTAGAAATTTGAAATTTATGATTTGAAGGTACTTGGGAAGTAAAATCCGGTCGCCCTGCAAATTCCTTTCATATACTTGGCCTAGTCCTCCGGCATTTATCACTCCTTGAATAACTACCGCCAGTAGAGAGAAGATCATGAACAATGCTTGTAGCAAATCGGTCCATATTACAGCTCTTATTCCTCCCTAGAAATAATTACATTTAAATTTAAGAATAAATTGTCAATCGAATAACATTGACGGAAATAACTTACAAATGTTGTATAAAAAACGCAAATTGCAGAAATAACTACTGTTGTAACATGAATATTGATTCCAGCAGCTATAAATAAGAAAATTATCAATGATCTATAAGTCGAGGACTGTTTTAAATTACCATGACTAAAAGCGATGGCTGGGACGTACAGAACAATTGGAATCCATAAAATCTGCAATGGTTTAATAATAGTTTTATATAGAAAATGGAAATTGTGCAATTGAAACTTACGATGGCAAATATAAATAGAATCGATCCCAGTTGACGAATTGATTCACCAAATCTCAATGACAAGTACTAGAAAAAATTATTTTATTAAATCATTTTATTTTGGAAAGTTATTACAGACGAAAAAAAATCGATAAGCACATGGTATCTAGAGTTTTTCGGTCGAAGGACCAACGGGAAGTTTCACCAATTATTTTCGACTAATTATATACATTTTAATGAATTTCCTGCAATTTAATGTTTAAAATAGGGTTGTAAAGTTGAACTAAACCAATTTAGGTTCTAGCTCCAATTCCGAAGACAATTTTTGGTTGTACTTCCGGTTCTGGTTCCCGCCCTGGTCCAAATTAGTATAACTTACAAGTTTATTTTTTTAATTATAAATATTTACCAACAAATATCAATTTAAAGCCAATTTAATAGCATGGAGACTTCGCTCGATGTATGAGGTTCCAAAGTAGTATATTTTACTACCAAAGTATTTTAAGATTGTTATAGAAGCTGGAGTTGGTAAAATTTTAGTGTTTAAAACTTTGGTTCCTCTTCAAATCTTATTTTATAAGGTTTATACAATATATGAAATATATTGTGGTCTTGTTTAAGTAATATAATGTACAAAAGTAAACCATAAACATTAATTTGAACAAAAGTTTAAACAAATAAATTACTGATGTATTGCCCTGATACGTATTTCGATTGCCAAGTAAATCTTGTGACAAATTACAAAGTAATCATGGATCGATATCAATTTATATGTTGAGCTTTTCTCCTTTTGCGATTTCATTGTAGAGAATGGAGATTATATATTTTATATATTGTGGATATTATAGTGTTATATTGCTTGGCAATACGTATCTGGGCAATACGTCAGTAATGAACTTTTGTTCAAAGTTTTGTCCATAGTTAACTTCTGTAAATTATATTATATAAATAAAATCACAATGTATTTCATATATTATATAAACAATATAACTGTTCAAATTCAGCGAATAAATCCAATTTGATTCTATTTTAAAAGTTGAGAATAAGAATATAAGTGGACAGTGCTATAAAAGTTTGCTTTAAAACAGCGGTTCCTAACCTTTTTCAGCCGGGGACCCCTAAGAAAATCAAGCATAATGCCAAGGACTCCTGTGTGAAAAAAGGTGCGATTTTCGGATAATATTATATTTTAGTATTCCTTCATTAAATTAAAAAAAAAAAATTTTCAAATGGGACCGCGGATCCCCAAACATAGGCTCGCGGATCCCCAGGGGTCCACGGACCACAGGTTAGGAAACAATGCTTTAAGGCTTTAAAGCATTTCCATTGCTTCTTCTTATCAACGGAAAGAATTTGGCCAATTTCTGCTGAATATTCCGTAGAATTTAGATATTTGTGCCGAAAATTTCCATGGAATGTAAACCACCGACAAATAAGTACATTTATGATAAGCCAATAAAGTGTTTATAAAACTTTAAACATTTTCTATATTTAGGTATCTTTGTTGATTAAAATATAAACCTTGAACATAAAATTAGATGTTTTTGCTAACTTTGAACAGAGCTATAATGGAAATATATTATATAAATTGTTCTCTTATTTATGTCATATAATTTACCTATTTTACTTTTGTAAATTATATTATTTAATAAGACCATAATATATTTTATATAGATATTGTATAACTTGTATGAATAGTAAATCTATAACATTATTTTTTTAAAAATTATCATAATTAGTCTTATTTAATATCCAATTAGTACTATTAGTTGGTATAAGTGTAAAATGAATGATTTTAAGCGAAAAATGTTTTAAAAAATATAAAAATTAACATATAAACATCCTTATACCTAGTCCCCATGTTTAATTAGTTGCTCATTAATGTGTCGAAATAATTATCACTAATTTTTAATGTAAGCTTACGCTGTCCTCGCTTTATATACCTCGTTGGTGGACGTAATCTGCAATTCCATGAAAATGGGTAAGAAAATCTTAACGACAATCGGAGCACTAATGAAGAAAAGGAAAACCTCGTAAACATATTGACTGCCATAAAGATATATTTCGGTTGGATATCCCAAAACAGCAATTCCTGATACGTAACTGAAATTAAGAAGCAATTTTTAAGATGAAATATTCCTTAACAATTGTTGGAAAAACAAATTTCTTATGGCTTGTATTGAAGGAAAGCATTTTCTTTTACATATTCTTTGGGAAATACCAAGAAATTACAGTTGAAAAATAGGGAAAACTCAATAATTGGAATATTTAAATTTGAACATGTTCTTAAGTTAAACCAGTTTGAGAAAATTTGACCTCGTAATTAAGTGTTAAGCAATTTAAACATCCACCGTAGATTGGGCCAAAAAAATAGACTATTTTTTTTTAAACTATATGGACAATATTGTTCAAGGTGACAAAAAAAAATATCGGAAAGGTTTGAGCCTTTAATATTAATTTTAAGAGGTCTATCATCTTTAATTTCGATTTTTGATTTGTGCTTTCATTTTTGCGTCAATGCTGTCAAACTATCAAAGTAAAAAAAATTATCTGCCCATATATTTATAGAAAAATAAATTCCATACAAAAAACGTTTTTTGAAAATTTTTCCAGGACACTCCGTTTCCGAACAATCAAGCTTCAGACATTGATATAACTTTTAGATTTATCTTCATTATTTTGGAATTTTGTAACTAACGAACAAATAAATATATAGAAATGAACAATATAGATTCTCGAAAGGAATTTAATGCTCTACAAAAAAGGTCTCTTAACGTGTTTTCATAAAATCACTCTTTCAAAATTGGGTCAACAACGAAAAAAATAATAATTTAATTTTTCCTTCAACTTTAATTGTAAATAACTTTTGAAAAAATGATTTTATGTAAAATTGTTAAGATACCTTTTTTGTAGAGCATTAACGACTATTTTTTTTTAAGTATATGAAAAATATGGTTCAAGGTGACACAAAAAAATATCGGGAAGGACTGAGCCTTTAATATTAATGTTAAGAGGTCTATCATCTTTAATTTCGATTTTTATTTGTGCTTTCATTTTTACGTCAATGCTGTCAAACTATCAAGGTAAAAAAACTCATCTGCACTTATATTTAAAAAAATTAAATTCCCTACAAAAAAGGTCTCTTTGAAAATTTTTCCAGGACACGCCGTTTCCGAATAATCAAGCTTCAGACATTGATATGAATTTTAGATTTATCTTATCTATTTTGGAATTTTGTAACTAACGAACAAATATATAAAAATAAACAATATAGATTCTTGAAGGGAATTTAATGCTCTACAAAAAGGTCTCTTAACGTTTTTACATAAAATCACTATTTCAAAATTGATTCAACAACGAAAAAAACAACAATATAATTTTTCCTTCACATTTAATTGTGAATAACTTTTGAAAAAGGGATTTTATGTAAAAACGTTATGACACATTTTTTGTAGAGCATTAAATTCCCTTTAAGAATCTATATTGTTTATTTCCATATATTTATTTGTTCGTTAGTTACAAATTTCCAAAATAAAGAAGATAAATCTAAAAACTATATCAATGTCTGAAGCTTTATTCGGAAACGGCATGTCCTGGAAAAATTTTCAGAGATACGTTTTTTATAGAGAATTTAATTTTCTATAAATATATGTACAGATGAATTTTTTTACCTTGATAGTTTGACAGCATTGACGCAAAAATTAAAGCACAAATAAAAAATCGAAAATAAAGATGGTAGACCTCTTAATATTGATATTAAGGGCTCAAACCATCCCGATATTTTTTTTTTGTCACCTTGAACAATTTTTTCGATATACTTTTCAAAAAAAATAGTCAATTTTTTTGGCCCAGTCTAATTCTCCACAATAAAACTGATAAAGGGATGATAAATACACGAGTTTATTTCTCATTTTACAATAAAAAAACGATTTGTAAAAGTTATACTTCTTTGTTGTAAATAATTAGTCATGATTTTTGCTATGGTTATTTAAATTTTATTTATTTATTCGTAGACAAAGTTATACACTTACGAAACAACCAACGAAACTGCCACGGGAAAGACGCTTAATGATCGATTTCCAATTAAATAATCGCTGACACTTTTTGAAGTCTGAACAAAACCGAAATAAATTCCAAATCCCATACAAACGATTAGCATCAAAACAAACACCGAATAATCCGCCAAACTAAATCTTGCGACATCATCAACAAACGTTTCCATTGTCGAAATTCAAAAACTTTCAATTTTCAACAATAAAAATGAAAAACTTAACGGTTTTCCTTAATCAAAATTAACTATCGCAGAAAATTTCCGTGAAAGTTTGCCGTTCCTTTTGAAATTCACTTATATCACCCTTATTTCGATTGTTGATACATCTAATTTATTTAGAGCTGTGCTTTCCGACGGTCCGACCTAATAGTATTCTAATTATATGATAATCCTTTTTGCTTGCCTTGTCAAAATTAGTCCCACTGGTGGGATGCAAGCCGTGTGTGTTGGGAAACTTTGAGATATCGTATTTTAATTGCTTGTTTTCTTTTTCCCAAGAATTTTAATGTTCTTGCATATCGTTGATTTATGTAATTTAATAAGTTAAACGGTATTTATCAGTCTTGTAATAATTCTGGTTCAAGGATATATACGACATTCTGTAGTGGATGCATGGGAAAGTTAGGAATTAAAGAAGTTTTGTTAATAGTTGCCATTATAAGCATTTTATTATTAGTACCCCACCGGTGTAAAATAGTAATTTTTTGGGACTTTAGTAAGGAATATTCTTATAACAATAAAAAATGTTTCTTCCTGATTTCCCTTCAATGCGTTCGGTTATGTTAAATTCTTTAAACAAATTAAAAACACTAATCATCTAAAGAAAAATGTTTTAATATATAAATTAAGGAAGTTTTATCATACGGTTGTCTTACAATAATTTAGACTTTGGTATAGAAGATGAAGAAATTACGATAATGCTATGGAAGACAATGATTTGGAATTTAAAACTGAACAACAAATTGCAAACGCTATTACTTTTAGTTACTAATTTAATTACTAATTACTAGACTGATTCAAAAAAAATGTTGATTTTTTTTTTCTTCATTATATCGAAAATATTGTTGGGAACGACAAAACAAAATCCTGTGAAAGTTTAAGCTCTTAATATTTATATTAAGAGGTGCCGCATCGCAAATTTCGATTTTCCATTTAAATAACATGGGAACAATATTCTCTTGCACTTTGGAATTTTATAGCTCACGTTGGTGACAATATTTCATAATGATCAAGGTATATTCTTGTAGAAAATTGAACGATCTACAAAAAAGATCTCTAATAAGTTTTTGATATATTTATTCCTTCAAAAGTTATTCGAGGTCAAAGTTGAACTAAAAAGAAATTTTAATATTTTTTTCAATTTTTTGACGCAACCGTCAATTTTATGAGAAAATTTTATGGGACATTTTTTGTAGAGCACTTTTTTTTCTATAACTAATCTCTATAAAAGTTTTTGATATTTTTCACAGGTCCTAAGTTATTTGCATTAAACTGAAATTAAAGCTTTGCATTAAAGCTCCCTGAATTATTATATTTTTATCACAAAAATTATTTTTTTATTTTAATTAAATAACTTAGGACCTATGAAAAATATCAAAAACTTTTATGGAGATAAGTTATAGAAAAAAAAGTGCTCTACAAAAAATATCCTATAAAATTTTCTCATAAAATTGATGGTTGCGTCAAAAAAATGAAAAAGTATTAAAATTTCTTTTTAGTTCAACTTTGACCTCGAATAACTTTTGAAGAAATAAATATATCAAAAACTTGTTCAAGACCTTTTTTGTAGATCGTTCAATTTTCTATAAGAATATATCTTGGTCATTCCGAAATATTGTCTTTGACGTGAGCTATAAAATTTCAAAGTGCAAGACAATATTGTTCCCATGTTATTTAAATGGAAAATCGAAATTTGCGATGCGGCACCTCTTAATAATAATATTAAGAGCTTAAATTTTCACAGGATTTATTTTTTTCATTCCCAACAATATTTTCGATATAATTAAGAAAAAAAAAATTATTATTTTTTTTGAATCAGTCTACTTATTACAATTACTAACCCCCCTATGGATGGGGGTTAAATGCGGCAAATAATGTGTTGACAAAAAATGAAATGAAAGAACCAAGACAAGATAATAATGAAATTTATAGGTGAAAGACCAAAATATAAAAACGATAAATTGAGAAAAGCTCAACAAAAATATCGCCAATTAAGGAACCAGGATAATCGGGAAGCCAGAAAAGCCAAAGAAGAATGGTTGGAACAACAGCGTTTCACATAATCCAACAATTTGTAGAGGAAAAGAAAATTAAATTGCATTAATATCAGTAATGAAAATTCCTAGTTACTAGTTGATGATGGGAACATAATAAAACGATGGAAAGAGTATATTAAGAAGCTTTATGATGGTGTACAGTGAAAAGAACTTATTACAAATGAGGAAACGAAAATAAAAATTTTTAAGATCAGAATTTGATTCATCGATTTATGAATTGCAACAAAATAAAGCATCTAAAATCGATAAAATAATGATAGAATTATTGCAATTTGCTAGCACGAAGATAAAAGAAGTTTTTTATTGCCTAACCCGGGATATATATGACTCGTTTATCTTGAAAGTGGCGTAAGTCCATTTCAAGAACAATCTATATGGTGATTCTTCTTCTTGTAACTAGAACAAAGAATGTTAATTATTTAACTGTTAAGTTTTCAGAAATTACTGATTTCATTTTAGTTGTTAACAAAAACGCCAGTTATTCCCTCCTCCTTAGTATCTTATGTTCCTATGGTTAAAAATGATAACACTATAGGGATTGTTCTTGAAATGGACTTAGTTCACTTTCAAAATAAACGGTTCATATAAAAAGGAGAGGTGCCGGATTATTTTAAAAGTATAATTGTAACTATACCAAAGAAAAGTAGAGCAAATTCCTGAGAACAGTTTAGAACACCGAGTCTTCCGATGAAAGGCTCAAAAAATATATTAATAACACCGGCACACAAAAAAAAAAAAGTGCTCTGTACTTTTGACCGGACCTACATAATCTACGTATTTTGACCCCCTGAACACGAATCCGGGGTCGGTTTGACCCGTACACCCTCAAAAATTTGAGAAAACTTTAAAAAACCGAAAAAAATGGTTAAAATCGGCAGTTTTGGTGACATAAATTTTTTTTTGAACTAAACCGAGCATGATTTTCATGTTTTTCGATCCGCTGAATACAAATTCGAAGTTTATGTAGACCATAAGCCGTTTCTAGTGTAAGAAAATTGCAAAAAACCCTTAAAAATTGTAAAAAATTGCGGCTTTTGTTTCTTCGGCTATTGTTCTAAAATTCGAGATTATATGATGAAAATAAACTTTTAAATCTCTACAAAGGATATTTTGCATATTATTCTATTCCTGGAATATGATTTTTGAAGATTATTTGACTAACCGCGATTTTGTTATTTCTATAGATTTTTTACGATTAACAAATTTTTTTTTAATTCCGGATCAATGAACTTCAAATTTATACTCAACAGATTTGCCAAAATGTCAAATTTATTATGATTTCATTAAAAATTTGATATTTATCACAAGAACTTTGATTTTTCTGAAATTTTCAGCGTTTTTTGCTATTTACATGGATTTCTAAGAATGGCTGGACCGAATACCTTCAAGATTTATATTTTGCGGATTAGAAAACATGAAAATCACGATTAATCTAGCTCGATAGAATTTTTGTACACAATTACTGCAATTTCTCGCAATTTTCAAAGATTTTTTGCAATTTTCTTACAATAAAAACGGCTTATGGTCTACATAAACTTCGAATTTGTATTCAGCGGATCGCAAAACATGAAAATCATGCTCGGTTTAGTTCAAAAAAAATTTTATGTCACCAAAACTGCCGATTTTAACCATTTTTTTCGGTTTTTTAAAGTTTTTTCGAATTTTTGAGGGTGTACGGGTCAAACCGACCCCGGATTCGTGTTCAGGGGGTCAAAATACGTAGATTTATGTAGGTCCGGTCAAAAGTACAAAGCACTTTTTTTTGTGTGCCGGTGTTATTAAAAGAATAGAAGGAATATGGATTTAGAAGACAAAAAGGTAAACCAGAAGCAATTTGATTTGTTTATTCACAAATAAATAAGTAATAATATCAATAACATATTGATGAATATTAATTAGTTAATAAAATAGGTTTTCATATAAAATATAGGATATTTTTTCTTATAAATTTTTATAGATTTTTACGTTAATAATTAAATGCATATCTCATATCAACAATAATATTAAAAAAGGCAGTGATTTATTTAATCTTTTTGAATTAAAAAATCAATGATTAAGATGATAAAGACATTGTTAATACCAAAATTGAACTTCAAATAGGTAAAACAATAATTTGCTTTTATTAGGATTACAGCTTTATTGTTTGATGAATCTTATTGAAATTTGGTTAAAAATAATTCTAACACATCTGCCTTTAACTAGGCTTCTATGGTTAATTACAGTAAATTTTAGAAAAAAGCTTTCTGGTACTCTAAAAGGAAAGTTCTCACGATCATTTTAGAAGATATTTCCCTTAAGGTTTGCTTAAAATAAAGTTATGTTTCTACAAGCTGGAAAAGCTTGTAGATATTATGGTCCATATGTTCATTAGGTAGAAAAATATAAACTAAGAAATGTCTGAATTCGATAAATTGGTCCATTCCGTAAAGCCAAAAGTCGCAGCTTTGTTGTAAAATAAAACGAGTTGAAGTCAATCAAACAATAAAGCTGTAATTTTTTATTAACTTTGTATGTTTTAATCGTTAAAGTTTCGTAAGTAAAAGCTGCTTAAAATATGTTTTCTAAGTTCTATATCACTTAATATCTTCCGGTTTATTGTCCGAATTTAATCGTTGAAGTTCATAGTTTTTCTGAAAAAAAAAAGCTTACAAAATTTGACGCTTTTAAGTCTAATTCAAATTACCTCAGGTCCTAATTCAATACTGACTGGAAGATATTTTCGTAAAAACGGAGCAAATAACTTTGGATCGTGAATCTTATTTCCGCCAGTTAAGCAGCTGATTATAACTCCAAGAATAAGTGTAACCAGCATTCCAATCGGATAATACCACAGATATGATAACTTAAAAAAATTGAATACTTCCCTGAAAAAAATAAGGACTAAATTATCGTTGTACAGTAGACTGATTCAAAAAAAAATGATGATTTTTTTTTCTTAATTATATCGAAAATATTGTTGGAAATGACAAAAAAAATCCTGTGAAAGTTTAAGCTCTTATTATTAATATTAAGAGGCCGCATCGCAAATTTTGATTTTCCATTTAAATAACATGGGAACAATATTCTCTTGCACTTTGGAATTTTATAACTCACGTTGGTGACAATATTTCGGAATGACCAAGGTATATTCTTGTAGAAAATTGAACGATCTACAAAAAAGGTCTTGTACAAGTTTTTGATATATTTATTCCTTCAAAAGTTATTCGAGGTCAAAGTTGAACTAAAGAGAAGTTTTAATATTTTTTCAATTTTTTGACGCAACCATCAATTTTATGAGAAAATTTTATAGGATATTTTTTGTAGAGCACTTTTTTTTCTATAACTTATCTCCATAAAAGTTTTTGATATTTTTCACTGGTCCTAAGTTATTTAATTAAAATAAAAAAAATATTTTTTATGTTAAAAATATAATAATTCAGGGAATATTCAGTTTAATGCAAATAACTTAGGACCTGTGAAAAATATCAAATTTTTTTATAGAGATAAGTTTTAGAAAAAAAAAGTGTTCTACAAAAAATGTCCCAAAAAATTATCTCATAAAATTGATGGTTGCGTCAAAAAATTGAAAAAATATTAAAATTTTTCTTTAATTCAACTTTGACCTCGAATAACTTTTGAAGGAATAAATATATCAAAAACTTGTACAAAACCTTTTTTGTAGATCGTTCAATTTTCTACAAGAATATACCTTGGTCATTCCGAAATATTGTCGTCACCAACGTGAGCTATACAATTCCAAAATGCAAGAGAATATTGTTTCCATGTTATTTAAATGGAAAATCGAAAATTGCGATGCGGCACCTCTTAATATTAATATTAAGAGCTTAAACTTTCACAGGATTTTTTTTTGTCATTCCCAACAATATTTTCGATATAATTAAGAAAAAAAAAACATTTTTTTTTTTGAATCAGTCTATTGTACAGTATTTCATAGAAACGATGGCACAGAAATCTTTGCCACATTAAAATTATAATGAATTTTGATTTGTTCTAATAAAAAAAAGATTTTTATACTATTTTTCTTCATTTTCATTGATTAAAGTTAAAGCTACTACAATCATATATACTTTAAAAGCTCTTACTCGTCTATAAGTTCCATCGAACTTGGTTCTATTGTCGTGGTGAAATTCATAGCATTCATAGGACAACCAACTGTTGTTAGAGGTTTACGAATATTTGTAATGGCTCCACTAGCCAGGGCGGCTTGAGTACTAAAATTAATATAAGCCACCACACATAAACCACAAAGAGACCCCCAAAGGGCACCCTAAAACAAAAAAAAATATATACAATTTATCCAGAGGTAATTATAGTTACAATATCTAACTTTTTTATTAGCAAAAGGAATCAAAGCGCCCATCAAATATATTCCAAACAGTGGACCAGAAGTAACCGACCAAACCATAGCTGAAATCTAAAATTTAGAGTTATTTTTGTTTGATTAATCGACCCTTATGGAAAAATTGCAACAAACATCAAATGGTTGTACGGAAAAGTATTCCAAACTGATAATTTTAGCGTTGAAGATTTATTGGTACTATTAGTACATACTAATGACGGTATAATGAATTACTACGACATTGAAAACTGATAATATCTTGAGTTGTTTTTCCAAGAGAACTTGAAACATTTTTACGTTAGTTTTCCAAAATATTAAAGCAATTTAGACTTGCATTAGTGTTTTCCATAAAGGTGAACTCAATACACGATTTACTTGTAATACGGGACCCAAGTGTTGTACAACAAACACAAAAAGTACGCTAATAACTCCAACAATCACCACCGTCGTTTTCACCACGAAATTTTCCCGAATCGCCGTCGGATTTGGAAACAGTGGTTTATAGCAATCCTCCAGAACCACAGCGGCCATCGAATTGAGGGCACTCGACAAAGAACTCAGTGATGCACTGAAAATTCCTGCCATAAATAAACCGGGAAAGCCAGGAATGTGGCCCAATGTTTCAATCACCAACAAGGGTAGTAGCTGGTCGGGTGCATCAATTTTCTAGAAAATTCCAATGTGCAATTGCATTAAAAAATGTTTTTTTTTTTTAATATTTATAAACAAAATAATTACTTTCGTTGTGATGGGATCACACGAGTGGTACGTGGCGTAAATAACTAAACCGGCGAAACAGCATGTAAGAAAGAAGAAATTTTGAAGAATAACAAAGACGTAAAAGGCACTAAAATTAAAATAATTGCAAATAAGATGTATAATATGTTCTACTTAAATTAAAAAGCCGGAAATTAGATGATGCGTAAAGCAAATTTTTAACTGCCCATTTTCTATTAAGTATATGCAACCAGTGTATTATATACACCAGACGGGTTGCCTACAAAACAGTTGGTAACAGCTGCATACGTAATTTGGGTAGAAGTTTATTTTAATTTATTTAAAATACGTAAAGAGTTGTGTAGAATAATTTTAAAAGACTTACCGTTTTGCATGCTTTAATGACGGAAGTGAAACATATCTTTGCATCATAACTTGATTTATAACTCCGGACTGAATAAATCCAATTGAACTTCCCAGTGTCAAACCCCAAAACGTTAATCTTGTGAACGGATTTATTTCAAAACTAAAACATATAAATATATTCCCAAATCATATTTTACTTAACTCCAATGTTTGATCATACTTGGGAGCTAGAATCCGGTCACCTTGCACATTTTTTTCGATAACTTGGCCCAAACCTCCGACATTGATCACTCCTTGAATAACTACCGCTAGTAGAGAGATGATCATGAAGAATGCTTGCAGAAAATCGGTCCATATCACAGCTCGAATTCCTCCCTAGGAAATACGTACATTGAAATGTAAAGAATCTGAGTAAATATGGTCTTTTAATTCTAGAATTCGATGCATTAAAATAAGAACAATCAGTGATCACCACGGGGTTGTGAATTTTGAAATTTTCATTCTAGAATTGCGTTATAATCAACTATAATTTTGAGAACTTAATTCTTACATCATCAGATATTCAAATCCAAAAGTATCGAAAGAAACGCCGGCTTAAAGTACTTACAATGGTTGTGTAAAAAACGCAAATTGCTGAAATCACAATTGTTGTGATATGAACATTGACCCCAGCGGCTAAAAGTAAAAAAAATATCAGTTAAATAAAGGTTTGGATGATTTTTATAAGTACCATGACTGAAGGCGATGGCTGGAACATAAACTACAATCGGAATCCATAAAATCTGCAAAGATTTATTGATTATTTTCCACATAGAATTGTTAAATCGAAACTTACAATTGCAAACATAAATAAAATTGATCCCAGGCGACGAATCGACTCGCCAAATCGTAGCGACAAGTACTGAAAACAAAAGTTTGAATGATTTTTTGGAAAACTATTATACCTTTTATTTTGTGAAAATAACCACTAAAGTCCCTAAGGATTTATTATCTCTAGAATAGATACTAAATACTGTATAGATTCTATACAATTTCATCCATCTCCATTTCAGTAATTCCCCAAACTACTCTCAACTTGCCTTGATTTATCATTAACTTTAAAATTGAATAAATAGTTAGAAAAATTTGGATAAAATCGTACTTTAATGCCAATTATATTAATTATATTTAAAATGTCTTAGAGTTAATAAGAGCCAAAGTTTGTAGACTAATCAATGAGTATCGGTTGGAAAATTTATAAAGAAATCTAAGGAAAAAATATTTTTTTCTGGCAACATAAAAGATACAAAACATTTTTAATTATTTTGATATTTAATAATAGAAGTTTGTGATGCTAATTGAATGATTTATATTTTTGTTAGAAATATAACAATTATAATTAGATGGAAAATATATAATCTATAGAGGATTTATGTTTTAGGGAAGTGTTGGAACAGTAATTGCAAAGGTTATAATTAACAAAGGTATAATAACAAATCTCATAAACTACCCAATTAGTATTACTAATTGATATTACTAAAACCCATGTCAAGAACATAATACAATGCTGGAAAAGCATAAACGGCATCATGGAAACTAAATTGCATAATTAGCACCAAAAATCCATTAAAGACTTAAGAAAGTTGCGTTGGTAGACGCCAAATGGTTGGTCATTTAAAATAAAGAAATAAATATCCATTCAGCTCAAGAAATATGGGTCTAGCTTTGTGTTTTAAAGAAACCTAAGTATCTAATCTATGAAAACTCTTCAGATATTAGAACTTTCAATTCGTAGAACACATGAAAATTTTAAGCTCAAATTACATGGGATAATTTCTACCTCATTGGTGGATGTGATATTCAACTCCATGAAAATGGGCAAGAAAATTTTGACGACAATCGGAACGCTTATGAAGAAGAGGAAAACTTCGTAAACATATTGGGTGCCATATAGATAAATTTCTGTCGGATATCCCAAAACGGCGATTCCCGATATATAGCTAAAATCAAAATGGTTAAACACTTTTGAAGTTTAAGATTGAGGATTTTGATAAATTATTCGAATAATTATTTGTTCTAGGTCTTATTTCTAACTAGGTCTTATACCAACTGGTAAGACATCAGATAAAGTTCAAGATTGATTAACAATTATAAAATTTTCTTTATCAATATGTAAAATTTATAATCTTCCTAAGTAACAATAGTTTAGACTAAAACCAGAGTCAAAGTTTATAGTCAATAAGGTAATTAAAAATTTAAATAAAAGCTATTATTCATTATTATGAAATGCCATCGATAGATTATATTACTTGTAATGCCAATTACAAGTCTTATTATTTCATTGCTGGTATTCTTACCCATGGTTTTATTATACATTAATGATTCTTATTTTCTGGATACTTTTTAATATTTTATGCTTTTAGAAAATTTTTTGTAGTACCTGAAGAAGCTGCAAAAGTGGCGAAACGTTGTACAAAAAATTTAATAAAAACATCAAATATTAAAAAGTATCCAGACAATAAGAATCATTAATGTATCTTATTATTTCTTAAATAATAAGAATTGAACTTGTATTGACCTTATTCTAATCTAGAATATTTGAATAAATCTATATATTTTGCGACAGCAAATAGATCAACAGCATAGGTCAACGTAGATTAATTATATAAGTGGAGGTAGGCAAAGTAAAAAATGTATTGAGTAAGATTACAACTCCAATTTGGAAAGAATTTGGATAAAAATTTTAATATATGATGACTTTAATATACTTTAATTTAATGGAATAGATAAATTTTTCCAAAACAAAAAGTTTTTAGACATTTTTTTCAGTCAGTGGAGCTTAAAAAAGAAAAAAATTATGGTTAAAAATCACCAATCCGACATGGAGTAAAACAGCTTCATTTTTCAACGAATTTTAATGAACTTTCTTTTAAAATGATCTTTTGACTCTCAACTTTCTAGAAAAGAACTTTTTTCCCCAAAAATTTCCTTTTTTTGTACTGTAATTAATCGATTATTCGAGCATCTTTCTTGGCGTTTTACGCCTTACAAAACACTGGTACCAAGGTTTATAAATTACACAGGTTGCCTCATTAGAAAAAAAAAATGACGTCATACGAAGAATTTTGAAATTTGAATCAGTTTGAAGATATAGATCAACAGCATAGGTCAACGTAGATCAATTATATAAGTGGAGGTAGGTAAAATAAAAAATGCATTGAATAAGATTACAGCTCCAATTTGGAAAGAATTCGGATAAAATTTTAATATTTGATGACCTTAATATATTGTAATGTAATGGAATAGATAAATTTTCCCAAAACAAAAAGTTTTCAGACATTTTTTTCAACAAATGAAACTCAAAGAAGAAAATTTTTATGGTTAAAAATCACCAATCCGACATAGAGTAAAACAGCTTCATTTTTCAACGAATTTTAATGAACTTTCTTTTAAAATGATCTTTTGACTCTCAACTTTCCAGAAAAGAACTTTTTTCCCCCAAAATTTGCTTTTTTTCTACTGTAATTAATCGATGATTCGAGCATCTTTCTTGGCGTTTTACGCCTTACAAAACAATGGTGCAACACCAAAAGTAACTATTAAAACTTTTTTTTACATAGTCAAATACCAATGTTAAAGCAAAGTTAACACTTTCATTGATCATTAGTTCTAGAATAAGAATTTTACAACCAGTAAAAAGAAAATAAAGTCTAAAAAAATAATTTTCGAATAATTTATCAGTAGATCCATTGGCCAGATACGACTCACGTTACAACCAATGACACGGCAACAGGAAAAACACTAAGTGATCGATTTCCAATCAAATAATCACTGACATTTTTCGAAGTATGAACAAATCCAAAGTAAATTCCAACACCTACACAAATCACCAACAGCAAAAGAAACATAAAATAATCCACCACGCCAAATCTTACAACACCATCAACAAACGCTTCCATTGTCGACATTTAAACACTTTAAATTTTCAACAATGAAAATAAAACCGCCAAATTAAAATGCCAACAATCAAAAAACTTATCAACAAATGTATGCACCGTTTTGCTGTTCCGTTTCAACTTTATTATTATTTTTTCCGTTTCACTCATTCAACTTTATTTGAGGCAGTAATACCACGAAATAATTTAAAGCTTAAAAAATAATAAAAAAAATATTATGAATATATATATATGAAATAATTATATATATCGGACATAATTTGTAAATTGTCTGTAATCTACTTTGTTAATGAATGCTTAATAACTTTCGGATTTTTCCTGTTATCCACTATACAAATTAAAATTGCCAAGCTTAAAGAAAAGTGAGAAAATATAACATTTGAACCTTCTTTTATTGAGGGATAGTTTTTATCCATAAAATAAATTGCTATATGAACGGAAATAATCAATAACGAACGATGAACTCTTCTATTATCTTTAAATAAGTACTATTAATTGTTTTTTATTTTATCAGAATTGATTATTATTTGATTAATAGAATAACATACTTATTAATTTATATTTTTTTTAGAAATCAATAATTTCCTCAGAAATACTAAATGAGATAAAAGCATGCCTGGGTACGTCTAAAAGAACTTCACAATTCGAAATCAATAAGAGGAGCCCACATTTAAGTGGTATAAAATCAATATATTAAAACTGTAATAGTATAATACATTTAAAACAAATTGGGGTAGGAGGACCTCATTTCTTCGTAAAATAGTCCAGGGTAGCTGTCTTCATCTAATGACACAACCATAAACTAGCCAAAGTTTAATGGAAGAAAATTCAAAAATTTTCCAATTTACAAAGAAATATTGGTTCGTGGAAGTCCCAAGACATTTCCTACTCGTGGAAAAAGACAATTATTGAAGTTTATGGGCACGGAGGTCATAAAATTTAGGACATATATTACTGATAAACCAATATATATATGGTTGACGAAATTCAGCACTAACGATTATTTTTATGGCTTTTAATTAAAACGATTGTTAAAATATTTTCAATGTTTCTTTTTAGCTTATATTAGCTGAACGTAGTCAAAACGTACATGAACAAAAAATTTTTGCACGGCATTTTAAACTGTGGAAATCAAAGGCTTTAGATTATTGGATTCAATAACTTAAAAAGTTCATAGACATTGCAAAATGCACAAAAACAATGGAAAATATGCGAAGGCATCAGCGGATTTTACTGAAAAGCTTGCAAACTCGTAAAAGCTCCACCACATTAAAGTACCGGATAAATGGATCAATTCATTTAAAATCGCTGAGGAATTGTTGCTAAACGATTTTTAATTTTCCTAATTCTTTAATTACGAGTTCCTTATAGGTAGACAGTCCCAAAAAGCTGTTTGGAAAAAATTAATAGGCTATGGTTTTTTCCTGGCAGCCATTTTTCAAATGGCAGTTAGGCTAGTTTTAATGAAAAAGGTGGTCTCCGGAAAGTTTAATTGCCAAGCTATTTTTAAGGATATCAGAATAATTCAAAAACCAATACGTTCAGCATAAAATAAACTTAATGTATACATACTTTTAATTTTCCTACTATGGAAAAAGTAGTCAATTTTTATTGTTTGGGAAAACTGAAAATATCTTAAAAATGTTACTATTGAAAACAATAAAATTTTATGAAGGAATAGAGACTCACGAATTATATTTGGTTTTTGTATTGAACACCATTATAACAATCTGAAGTATAAGTTTTAGTCCTTAGAATACACTCTTTTTCTTTCTAGAGCCTTACAAAAAAATGGCAATCACAAAAATGGCCGAAAACTTTAAAACTTCAATATCTAAGAAAGGACGGAATAAAAATTAGTAAAAATTTCACAGAATAATCTTTATGCAAATGGAAATATCTCTCATGAAAACTATGACTGAGACTCAACTATATTTAGAGTAATAAGGAATTTAATTTCAGAAAAAATGCTATTCTTCTTCATCCCATATAGGAACTCCCAATAAGCACAAAAGAGCAAATCTTAGACCAATTGTTAATTACCAAACCTTGGCATACCAGCCTGGTCCAAGGATCAGCGTCCTGGTCAAACATCAACGCCAGAATTAAATGGATTGACCCAAATACCCTCAAATTCTGTAATTCAAAGATCTGGTGATTTTACGTCTGATGAATTCTAATGGACCTTATGGTCCATTTAAAACCGAATTCTGGGAAAAGTGTTGAATATACTTGGACTTGAAAATACACCAGGCATCGACACCAGATGCAAACTAGATGAAGGTTTTATCAGTTCCACTGGAAACACGGAAACTTTTATTTCAATCATGCATAATGTCTTCATAATGGTTCAAAAGCAAAAAATAAAACAGAATTTTTAAGTAGTATCATTCTTGAGCATGAGTGTACCAAGGATTTTGAATAAGGAGGACAGAAATGGAAGAACAATATAATGTGAATAAAATTATTTTATCAAAAAAAAAAAGACACGAGTTTTACGATTAGTCGTCAAGGTAATTCACCAACTCATTTACAAAAGATAATTAAAGTTGTTTAATTCTTTAAATCTGAAAAAGACTGGAATAGCTTGATCTCTTTCTATGTCTGATTTACCATTGCAAAGAAATTTCCGGCAAATGGGAGCAGTGAAATGGCGAAACTTTACGATAAATAAATAAGTTTTAGTTCTTGGTTTCATTTGAAGCCGAGATAATAAACAAAAACATATATATATTCTTTTGAAAAGAGTGAAACGAGGATAAGACTACTCCAATTCAAAGAACCTTACCAGGGATGGACGACGCTGGGGGGAAGAATTCAACCACGCGGGAAACTGAATCTACCGTCAGGCTGAAATTAGAAGAAAAACAAAAGTACTATGATGTGAATGGGTAGCTAAAAGTCAAGCTAAACTACTGAATGAGTAACATTTATTTCAATTATTTAAGAAAATAATTAAAAATATGTTTTTATTTAAAACAGATTAACAAAGTGCGATAGGAAGGCCTCTTTAGGATCCATTTGTTAAAATTATAAATTCGTGGAACAACCAAATCATTTCTTATGTCACGGAATTCGACGATTATTGTTTATTAACGTGAATGCCATAAAATTTAACGTTTATGCGTTTATGGCTTTTAATAAAAATAACTATAAAATATCAAATCTTTCTTTTTCAGTAAAAATTAGAAAAGCAAAACAACTTATTTTGAAATATGGAAAGCAAATTCAAAAGCTTTAGACTTTTAGAGATTAAATAACTTATAAAGCTCCTTCGGGAACTGTAGAATATATGAACAACGTAAACTACACGAAAACACCCAACGGATTTTTGCTGAAAAGGTTGCATTTCATACACAAAACTTAAAAGCTTCGCTTTATATGAAAATTACACGTTAATATCAAATTACAGAGGTCTACAATAATCTGATTTCTATGTCTTTAGGTGTTCTGAACACTAAAAGAATACTTAAAAAATTCCAGAACGTCAGGTTATTTAGCAAAACGCAAAAATTTATTATAAAAAATAGAGTTTTTTGGGCTAACTTGAAGTCCTAAATAAATAGATACAATTTTATTTTGATTACTGTTTTTAAATGTATACAGGCCATAACTTTTTAAATCATTTTTAAATCATATCATTACTTTTTAAATAAATAATGCCCTATGTATCGTGATATATGCCCATCGTGAAATTTTGTTGGAAGTACCAAAAAAAAATTCTCTGAAAGTTTGAGCCCTTAATATTAATTTTAAGTCCTTGACCAAGACGTGTGAAGATTTCTCATTGAAAATACATGGAAACTGATTTTTTATTTTTAAATTTCTATATCTCAGCAGCATTTTATGGGATCGCTTTTACCGAAGATGGTTTTTTCTCAAAATTAAACGCTCTACAAAAGTGCCCATTGCGACAAAGTCGTAACTCACACCGGTGAGGTAGTACGGGCCACTGAACCTGATTTTTCCATAAAATTCGCGTTTTTTTGCATTTATCTCGTAAATAACAAGAGCTACGGAAAAATTATAAATCAAAAACTTGTAGAGAATTTGATTTCCTACAAAAAAGGTTCTGTAGACCAAATCGCTAAGATCAATATTAAACGAGATATTAAGCCTTGAATTGATTTTTCTGTGAAATTTTTGCCGATCATTGATTTAAGGTTTAAATCAATATCTCGTTAATCTCGGCTTAATATCTCGTTCAATATTGATCTTAGCGATTTGGTCTACAGAACCTTTTTTGTAGGAAATCAAATTCTCTACAAGTTTTTTATTTATAATTTTTCCGTAGCTCTTGTTATTTACGAGATAAATGCAAAAAAAACGCGAATTTTATGGAAAAATCAGGTTCAGTGGCCCGTACTACCTCACCGGTGTGAGTTATGACTTTGTCGCAATGGGCACTTTTGTAGAGCGTTTAATTCTGAGAAAAAACCATCTTCGGTAAAAGCGATCCCATGAAATGCCGCTGAGATATAGAAATTTAAAAATAAAAAATCAGAGTTTCCATGTATTTTCAATGGGAAATCTTTACACGTTTTGGTCGAGGACTTAAAATTAATATTAAGGGCTCAAACTTTCAGAGATTTTTTTTTTTTTGGTATTTCCAACAAAATTTCACGATGGGACCAAAAAAAAAAAATCACCCTAGTATTCATGTGGTATCCTAAACGTGGCATATTTGCATAGATTCTTCAAGAAGAAGCTTTAACGCAGTTTTGCTTCACAATGACGGTTTCTATGCTTCCATTTTTGTCGATTTTTCCGTACATCTCAAGGAAATCTACAAGAATTTGGTATTGGTTCTTTGCAAATTTAAATATAAAGATCACGGTTGGAAAGTGTACGGTAATTTTACAATCTTAGGCATACTGGCCTGACAACAATCTGGGTCTACCAAATTCCCTTGTTTTTTGTGTCATGGAATGATAGAAATTAAGCAAATCATTGGACTAAAAAGTTTTGACCTCCGAAGGAGCTTAAAGTTGGGAAAAAAACGTCCTACATGAAACTTTGGTGCCTTCTCAAAGTTCTTCTACCACCACTTCACATGAAGCTGGAATTGATGAAGCAATTTGTTAAGTTAGTTGCAAGAGATGGAAATTACTTCAAATTCTTAAAATCAAAGTTTCCAGGCCTCTCGGAGGCCAAGTTGAAGGAAGATGTTTTCGTTGGACCAGATATTAGACGACTTATGTCTGATCCATGATGGATCCTCATAAATAAGGCTGGATTGCCTTTAAAGAGATCTTAGAAATATTTTTATTCAAGCTTTAGATTGCCTAAAGAGTTTGAAAGTATATTTTCTTCAATATCATCTGGACTACTTTCCAGAAAATTCAAGAGATTTGATTGAAGAGCAAGGTGAATGATTTCACTAAGATATTAAGGATTAAGGAGATACTCAGGAAGATTAAGCATCTTAATGATGGCAGATTACCATTCGACGCTTCAGAGAAATCTTCCGGATGCTTCCTATAATGTACCAAAAAGAATTTCACGGATAAATAGAAATATGTTTAGTGCTTACTAATGAATATATTTTAGATAAAAAATTAATTTCAGGTACGTAATTTTCAATATTTTCTATACCAAAATAGAAATCATCATCAAACAGCTCTAATTTTTGTATTTTTGCAAAATTGTGTTATCATGCCACATGCTTTTGCAATCCAAAAATACAGACCCAAATTCTGTATTTCCATTTCCTTGAATTGCCGAATTTACGACTGATAATTTTTTATAACCCACGAAAATATACTGAGAAAATGTACTTCAATAATTTGAAAAGTTTTTTCTCAAATTAAAACAAACTTTTGAATCAAAAAACAAATCAATACAATTAGAAGATCCAAAACATCTACTTCCACCTCTTTGGGTGGCCAGTGCTAATGCACACAATATAAATTAAAATTTTCTTTTAATTTTTGGTACTTCCGGTGAAATTCAGTTTAAGTTTTAGGTGTAAAATATATAAAAAAGTAAACTTTTTAGGACAAAGATTTCAGAGATTTTTGTTTTAATTGTCATTGACCCATAATATGTTTAGGGATAGATTTGAATTGATTATTGCAAGAAGAATTTATAATATTTTAAAGAAGTTTATCCAAAACACAAAATTAATTTGTTTGTTTAATACATTTACCTCATTTGTAGAAGTGATATTCAACTCCAAGAAAATCGGCAAGAAAATTTTAAGCGCCAACGGCGAAACGATCAAAAACGCCAACACTTCATAAATATATTGGCTCCCGTACAAATATATTTCTGTCGGATATCCCAAAATTGCAATTCCGGATATGTTACTGCAAAAGAAAATGGTAAATATATAAGAAGGAGTTTCCCATGTGTTTCTATTTTAAATTTTCCTATTTATTTTAGGGTTTCACTTACGTGACAACCAGGGAAATTGCGACCGGAAAAACACTCAACGAACGACCGCCGACCAAATAATCGCTGACGGTTTTTGTACGACGAATAAATCCAAAATAAACACCAACCCCGATGCAAATAATTAGCATGAAAATAAACACGCAATAGTCGGAAATGGTGAAATTATTTGAGCTAGTAATAGTCGCTTCCATGGTGAAAATGATCGATTATCGTGGTGGTGAACGAAAAACTAAATGTTTCAGCATTTATTTAGTCAATATGAGGATAAATTAAAAGACAAAGTTCTCTATCATTTTAATTATGTTCGGCCTCGAAATAATTTTGAAAGAATTTCTTTAAAAAATGTTCTAGGCAATTTCATAGTTTGCAATTTCAACGGATCTACACTTAATGGCTTTCGCGTAACAAAGTTCTATGCTCTTTTGATGGGAAAATCAACGAAAACTTACGAATTTATTTTCAACTTTCCAACATTGTTATAAATAGAATTATTCAGTCTAAGTTTCGTCAACAATCTGCACTAGCTGGCGATTAAATTTTCACTTTTTCCAATTAATTTTGTGTGTTACTTTGTCAAGTAATTATTATGTGACTAGCGAAAAAAAATTGACCTAGAATTAAGAACTGGAGCCAAGGCATTAGCACAACAATAATCAATATTATTACTCTGAAAAATAAAAATTCATTGGCGTCAATAGTTCTCATGTTACATGCAAATACATAGTTGGAATAATTTATATTAATTATTGTGTAAATTCTTATTCGTGACAATTGATTTTTTCCAAAGAATGAGACCACTACATATCTAATTATTGAGTTAAATAATTATTGTGGAAATGAGTCACTTATAATATTAAAATTGTGTACTGAAATATATTTAGAATTAAATTCATATAACTTCATATTAAACAAAAACCTTCCTCCACAACATCAAGGCAAAATTGAAATGCTATTTTTAACTTTCAATCAATATCAACGTATGATTCCATGATAATTAGCCCTTTTAATATTGATTCCATGAATAATAAATTCCTCCAATTATGTGGATAAAATTAATTTAAAAATGCTACAATTTTCTTAATATTAAATCTATATACAATTACCGAAAAATAAAAGCTATTAATGCTTTGATTCCATGAAAAATATCACTACAAATAGTTTGATCGGTATTAAAAGAAATAATTTACAATTGTGATTGGTGGTTGTTCCACATCCACTTTATATACTTGTCTTATTTTGCTTCAGAAAATTTAAATTTCTTGGTCTAAATTTAAATATTAAAAATGTATTCTTTTGTATAAAAAACAATGAGACATTAAAAGCTGGCATACAAGATGACTAAAGATTAATTATGCAAAATTGATTGGTATGAATATAAATAAATAAAACTTCAAAGTTCTGTAATTTTTATGTAATTTAAAAGCTCAGTCATTACTATGGCCATAGAGTGTAATGAACTGTTTGTAAAAATTATTCTGAATTAAAAAAAAAAAAACTTACCAATTTTCAGTTCAAAAGGTTTCAATGGTTCAAGCTACTGTGCAGTATGGCATTTTACTAAGTCCAGTCTGCACTAAAGTCGGTTTATTAACATAAATATTTTATTGTATAATAAAATTACTAATTGAAACGAAAATTGGATAGCAAAGCTTAATACTAATCACATATTTGTTGAAAAAGATTTCAACGTCTAATACACTGACTTTGTACTCAGTTTGTACTCTACTTATGAGTATATTTGCAAGTGTGGTGTTTTAAATTTGATAAGCCAGATTGTTCGATTTTTTTATAAATGATAAAGTATTATTGTTAATTATAATTACCCGATGATAAAAAAAAAATAAATTGTATACCACACCATAAGATACAATTAAAAATATTGAAATACTAATGAATCTTTAACTCATAAAAATTTTCACAACAAATGTGCGTCTATCGAATTAAAATATTCGAATTTTATTAAAATTTCTTGCTCAATATTATTTGTTTTCATGATTCTTTTATTACAAGTTCCTTACAATCGCAAAATAAGCTTTAGTCTTTTCCTGGCTGCCATTTTTCAAATGGCAGCTAGGACAATTTTAATGAAAAAGGCAGTCTCCGGAAAGTTTAATTGCCAAGCTATTTTTAAAGATATCAAAATAATTTAAACACCAGTACGTTCAGCATAAAATAAACTTTATGTATACATATTTTTAATTTCGTACTATGAAAGAAAATTAGTTAATTTCTCTTACAAAAACCTCAAAAAAAAAATTAAAATTGTTACTTTTTAAGACAATGAAATTTTATGAATGAATATAGATTCACTAATGATATTTTGTTTTTGTGTTGAATACCATTATGACAATCTACAGTATAAGTTTTGGTCTTGAGAATACATCCCTTTTTTTTCTAAAGTCTTGGAAAAATGGCCGAAAATGCTTCCAATTATGTAAACATGTTCATGTAAAAAAAAATTGTAATTTGACCCCAAATTAGCCCTTTAAAATATGAGTTTGTACTGAATGTAGACTCTTTAATCGTCTATATAAAATTAAATCACAATCTATGTTTTTTAGTCCATTTACATTTTCAATCGGTGAAAATCATAAGATCTTTTTTACTATAATTATTTACCGTCGTCTTATAACAACTAAAGTCTTTAGCGACTCTAGGGTTAATAAAAATCCATAATTGAGAAATTTTAAAAATTTACTCGATACGAGGATCGAACCGAACACCTAGACCACTTGGCCACCAGAAGGTCATAAGATCTTTGTATATAAAATTTTTATCAGTTTCGGAAAAAGTTTTTAAGTAATAAAATTAAAAAAATTATATAATTAATGGAAAAGATATTACTTTTGTATGGAAAGACGTCATAGCAGGACGGAAAATTTTTGATAACAAAAATCATACATTATATAACTTTTTATTGTACCCTGGGGCGACCAATTGTCTAAATTCTTGGTTTGGAAAACAACTTATGTTAGCTGGAGGGTATTTCACGATCGTTTGAATAAGTGGAGAAAAAACATTTGTATATTTTTGATTTGGATAAGTTTATGTAATTTTTTTTGACGCCTGTGTTTCCCAATTCTTGATTCTTAAGGTCAAAATAATTCAATTTTATCAGTAAATTTTCAATTTAAATTTTGATATTCTTGATTTGAGTTTCCAAATGTGGATTTCTCATACTTGTAGATATACTGAATACCTATACTTATAGATTTGAAGGAATTGATCTTAATGGAATTAAGTAATGATTATTTTAAACGGGGGGTTAATTTAAAAAGAAATAATAATACGCTAATAAGTTTAAATTTAAATTTCAAGCGAAACGAGGTCAATTATTTTTACAAATGTTTTTTTATCAAAACTTATTTTAACTTTATTTGTACATAATTATGCTAAAAATATTTTTCAAAGCAAGATAGTTACAGAAAAATGTGGACTAATATTTATCATATTTTTTATAATCATCAACTAAATTACTGTTGAGGTGGTTATTCAGAAGCTATGTATGCAATAAATTTTCATTGAAAAATTTAGACAATAAGTTAGTTTTTGGTACAAGCAACCCTACCTAACGTTTGACTTTCTAAAGCCGGTACTGGAATGGTTCAATAAATTAAATAATAGAAAATACCAAAACTATAACCTTTGGGCAATATATTGCCTGTTTTTTGGTCAAAAAGTTAATCAGCATTTCAAGTGTATCTAGTTTTAATATTTGTTCCTGCCTAGGATTATAGTCTCTTATTCCGAAGGACATGGTTTAGCAGGTCGTCATCACAACTGTTGCGGGATGTAGTTAATAAATTAACGATAATTAATCTATGAGTCAATTAAAACATCATTCATTCAACGTTTCTAAGAATAAAAATCGGTTATAATAATTAACTTTAAGTCCTGTAAGTCCACCACCGGTTGAAAAAGATTGGGAACCCCAGATAAAAAGAGTAGTTTTTTTAATAGAAGAAATACAGTTTATACCGGATCACTATTCTTGACCTATATCTGAATATAGTAAAGATGCCACGAATATTTGGCCACTATTCGGTATTCGACCTATTCGGCTTTTTGATATCCAGTATTCGGCCGAATACCGAATACCAAATCATCAAAAAAAAAAAACATATTTTACTCAAAAATATATATAAAGAATCGGAAAGCAATGTCGTTTTCTTAACATAAAATTAAAACCCAAATTTTTTACACAAGCTTTAATTTCCAAGCATATAATACCGAATTTGTATTCCTATCGGAATTTATTTAACCATTTTAGTATAGAGCTTAGAATAATAAATATTTTTAATCTTTTGTGAGTTAACTAGTCACGCTAATCAGCAAATGTCTTTAGATACGACTTTGAAATTATTTATAAACTGATAAATGGCAATTGAATGTCGATGGGTTCAGTAATGTCATTACTTTCCGATCTTCTTAATATTTATTTTAATCATAAATTTCTACGCTTATTACTAAATAAAAATCAATCTGTGATACGTTGTGATGGGTAAAAACTAGAAATGAAACTAATATTCGAAAACTATTCGGTGTTCTACTATTCACACCGGACAGTAAATTAAAAAAGGCATAATATTACTCAAAAAGGCTTTTATTTCACCAATAGGTTTTAACTTATAAATTGATTTTACCATAGCATATTAATACTTAAAATGTATCAGTGGGAAGTTATAGTGGGAAGGGATAGTAAACGATTTCGCTTTTCCTCATAAATTATAAAGTTAAATTATAAATTATAAAGTAGATTTAAACTTTAAACCTCATTTACTAATGGTACTAAGTATCGCCGAATATTCGGCGCTTCGGCCAAGAAACTTCCCGAATATTCAGTATTCGGCCAAATCATTATTCGTGGCATTTCTACAATATAGTCTAGACCAGGCCTGTCCAACATATGGCCCGCAAAGGCTCTTCATTCAGCTTGCAAACTTGTTAAATTTTAAGACATTTATATCTAACTACAGTATAATCTCACTAATCCGGCACTTCGATAAATCGGCACGTCCAATAATCCGGCACCTTCAGCCCACGTCTCCCTCGCCCCTATACATTTATTCCCACGGTGAAATGCTTTATTTTATTCATTACCTATGACTTTTCGCTATAATCCAGTAATCCGAACATTCCAATAATCCGACATCCTCCGGTTTTTAATAGTGCCATGTGTGAATCATCACAAAGCAGTTACGGAGTGATCCAAACTACTTGATGACCACTGATGAAGATTGCTTGGCAATCGAAATACGTATCTGGGCAATACGTCACGAATATTTTTGTTTGAACTTTTGTTCAAATTTATGTTAATAAATTGGACTGCAATATATTTTATATATTGTATACACAGTATAACTGTTCAAAGTCAGCGAAAAAATCTTATTTTGAGATTACACTGTATTGCTATTGATTTACTAGTAGACATTTCCTTTGGTCTTATAGCATGTTAGACATCCCAGGTCTAGACCTAGAAGATGATTATCTTCTAGACCAAATTTTACACTCATAAAACATGGCAAAATAGTGAAACTTTTTTATACTAATTTTTTTTTCAACTTTATTAAAGAAAACGAATTCTTGTTATGTCTTAAGTTTTTCATACCAAACCTTGACAAAGGAATTAAAAAAAATAATATAAATATCAGTTTTATAATACTGCTTTATTAATATTTTTCATATTTGAAATACATCATATCGATTTATGTATACACTATAGATATATACAGACAATTTGATAATTCAAAACCATTACATATTTCGGTTATTGATATAGTCTAACTCAAAAAGAATTTCTCAAATTTTACTTTTCGATCCCAAAACATTCAAAAACAATCCAACACACAGACAGTAAAGATTTGGAAGTATTTTGTACTAATTTCATAAATGGATTTTCTTATCATCGATTAATATAATACCTAATTTACATTTATATATATATTTATAGTTTTAATATAGTCTTATTTAAACTCTAAACTTTATAAAAATTACCTTCGCACATATTCGTCAAATAAAATCTAACTAATCTCAACAGAATCTATCACTTAATAAAATTTGAGGCAATTGAACTATCAACTAATTGGAGCAATGAAATGTCTTAAACTAAAACAAACAATTACAAAATAAATCATCGAGAAACCTTTTACAATTAAAATATCACAGGTAAAATGTTTCTTAATTGGAACAAACTGATCCAAAGTAAAAAATAAACGGAAAATATTGCAATTTTCAAAAAAAATCATCGTTTCAATTAAATTTTCTGCATCAAAAATTAGATCAGTCGAAAATTGGCACATACAAAGTATTTTATCTTATTTTAAACATTAACCATATTATTATTTATTTTTTTTTATTTAAATTTAACATTCATTTCATTTTTCAAATTCATTAAATCTATGAGTCAACTTAAATGTAACACATGAAACTTTCAAAATTTGTTCCATTGCATTTACAATTACAATTTATAATCGTTTTTTTTGTTTTCATTAATTTCATAAAATTGTCTTTCATTGAAAATATCGCAATTATTTACACTACAACATTGAGAAAAATGTTTTATCTACTAGAGAAATACATGTATTCATTTAAAAGAAAATAGATCTTAAAGCAGTCGAACATTGTGATCTTTTTATAAAAATATTTTCCAATATTAATATTTCAAGACCCTAAAAATATTTCACATTAAAAACAAATACAGAGGAATTGTGCTTTAAATTGTTTTGTACCAGGTTTTTATACTTAATAGTTAAAAAAAATACATTTTTTGCGGTTCCTCTGCTTTACAAATAAAAGTTATAACAACTGCCTTAAAATCAAATACATCATGTCATGGAAAAGTTTGAATTTTTTGGTGTAACATCAAATAAAACTTAAAAAGAAAAAAAAATATAAAATAGTTTCTTAAATCATTTACATCATAAAAAATAATTTTAACTTAAACTAACAATCATATATCAGTCTTGCATATTAGACGAAACCATCAAGGCTAATAAAGTAATCTAAAGTGAGTTTTTTTAATATAAAAAAGTTAAAGCTTTCAATTAAAAATAACAAGTAAAATTGAAAATAATAACTAAAAAATTCAGAATAAAATTTCCAACAGCTAAAACCTTATCTTTTATAAAGAAAATACCAAAGAGGAAATTTACTGGAATGAAGAGGTAACAGTGGCGTAGCTAGGTAACCAAGGGCCCTGGGGCAAATTAAAAAATTTGCAGTGGGACCCCACTGCTATGTAAACTGATTAGGTTTTATCCAAATAAAAATATGAAATATACAAATATTTTAAAAATGCTAAGCTACTTAAGCTCTTTGTTTGTGCACTGCAGGGCAGGTAATAAAAATATTAAACAGTAACAACATTAATTACAATTAATACTTGGTGTAGGTTTGGCTAATAAAACGAAATAGAGAAGATTCAAGGGTTTATTATATAAAGCTCGGCCCTACCAACTGACTAAATAACAATTCTATTTGCAATTTTTCCCAGCTTTAGTTTTCGCAAAAGTATCAATGACTTCGTTTAAATCCAGGCTTGAGAGGGTTTGGTTTTCAATTGCTATTAGCGATAAATGTTGGAGTCGAGTTTGGCCCATATTATTTCTCAGATAATTTTTTATTATTTTAAATTAGTTAAATGACCCTTCAACTGCTGCAGAAGTGACAGGAATTGTAAAGAATAATAACATTGCTGTAAATATTTCCGTTAGGTCGGATTCTAGCACTCCATATTTGCTCATTATTTCCTTACATAATTGGTGAACTTCCAACTAAATTTCCAAAAGTTTAGTTCGATAGAGATTTCTGGTAAGGATTCAAGGGCCTCGGGGCACTGCCCCGCCTAGCTCCTAGGTAGCTACGCCACTGATACGTAGTACGTAATTTTTTCCTTAATCCTATTCTCTATTTGATTTAGATACCTTTCCTTTTTGCAAAAAAATAATAAAAAATTTGCACCAATTTGCAATTAAAATATTAAACTTAAATATTCAAAATCTAAGCCTTCAGATTCACTCCACACTTCTCCAAATTATTAAAATAATTTTCTTAAAAAATATGTGTAAAAAATTCAATCTAATCCTAGGCCTTGTAGTAACTCGCTCAAAACTCTCCGGTTCCATTATAAAACTCAACTAATTGTAAATTAAAATTGAACTTTTCTTTTCTTTTCATCCTGTCTCAATCTTCCTCGGAACTAGTTGATTCGGGCATGCTGCTGAACCAAGCTTCTCGCGCCCCTTGATTAGACGGGGTGCCATGCATGGATGTTGACCTAAAATTAAAAATTTAATTAGTTTGCGGAAATGTTAAAAAAATCAGTTTTGAATACCTCAACTTTTTTGTGTTGGTTGGAAGTGTTAACGAGGTACGATAGTACGCTGGTCCGTGTCCAAGTGTATCGACTTGTGGGTCAAGAGGCCGACGTTGCAACGTCATCGTTTCATTCGGACTCGATAGTTCGTCTTCCTCGTTTTCGGCCAAATAGTAGCGGGAACCATGAGCCGATTTACAATTCTCACACTCGCTGCGATAGTCATCGCCGTCGTCGAACGTTTGGTGCAAACACTGATACGATCCGTCCAAACTGCTGTCGACGTCCATGGCCGATGATGGATACAAAATGATTGATGAATCTTTTTTGATTAGACTTTGCGTCTCTTGATTTGTCGGACCAACGGTCGACGGCTTGGAGGATTGCAACAACGTGGACGTGGAATTGGCCATTTTGTGCAACGTGTTCGACGCCTCTTTGGCGTTTTCGCATGCTAAACACGAATTATTACTAAATACAATCGGTGGCGGCACGGGCGACGTTGGCAGTGATATGGCTGAAGACGAGAAATGAGCCGAATTGGGACGCGGCAGCTGACCACCACCGCACACGGAACTCGTGACATTGGCAATGTTGTAACTGGAATGTGGCGTTGTATTCGAATGGTGCAGTCCATTGCTGGTCAAATATCGCGGTATGGTACGATGTCGATTTCCCAATGTGTCCGATGTACAAATTTCACGGGAACAAGACGGCGACGAGGAGTCGTGCTGTCGTGACGAGTTGGTCGCATCATTTGATTTATCCTTCAATATACTCGTACGTTTCTACGATTAAAAAAAAGGTCTTACTTATTATACAAGTGAAAGATCTATACCAGTGATTCTCAAAGTGGTCTATATCGACCCCTAGGGGTCTATGACAACCTGCAAGGGGTCTACGTCAGCGAAAAAAAATTTGGGGGTCCATGAAATGAAAATGGAGGTCCACGATAGTGGATCTCAACACATACACTGATAGTACCTATTTACTTATTTACATCATACTATCTTATAATACCAAGACATATACATTATTTATAAAAGTACCTATGAAGTTATAAAAGTACCTATGAAGTTATAAAAGTACCTATGTTTTTACTTTAAGGTTTTAAACTTCACTGCAGTTAGAAATTTACAGGAAATCAATATCAGGTAAGTAGGGGGTCTACTCAACACGGAAAAACATGGCAAGGGGTCTACGACACAAAAAAGTTTGAAGAACTCTGATCTATACACTTAAACGGAATAACAGGATGTTCAGTTGCACTATCTATACTAATATATAAAATTCTTACGTCTGTCTGTACATTTCGATTTTGAACCCTATTTTAGGGTAAATATTTGTTTCAAGAGGCCCTTATTCCAAATTTAACATTTTTAAAATTTTTGTCTGTCTGTCTGTCTGTCTGTGTGTCCCGATTTAACTAAAGAACGGAACAACCGAATTTAATGAAATTTGGTATTAAGATACAACATAATTTCCCACAGACTATAGGCTACTTATCATTCCAAAAAAATAATAAGGGAAGGTATTCCCTAGGGATGAAAACATAAATTTTTACTTTAGACAAGTGAGTTATATATCATTGGAAAGGTAATTAAAAGTTAGAAAATAATATGTAAAAATATTTTTAGTTGAACTGATAAAAAACACAGTAAATTTAATTTAAATTTTAAAAAATTGCCTCTTTGAAATATAAACCTTTATATACAAACAACAAATAGTTGATGTTAATAGCGTAATGGCTTACGTACCTAACATTCTGATGCTCCTAATTATAAAGACGTGGGTTCGAACCTTACAGTAAACTTTTTTTTTTATTTTTTTTTTACAACATTGTTGTAAATAGAACCTTAGAATTGGTCAATAAGGAAAAATTAACGAAAAAAAGTAATAGTAGTAGTTGTAATAATAATAATAGTAATAAAACTTAAAGTAAATAAGTTTTTAAAACCGTGCATACATAAAATTCTGTATTTATATATCCCTTTTGACTGTTCAAATTTTAATATTCGATGTATTCCTTATAAGAAGTAGACATCTAATAAGAATTTTTTTTTGAAAATTCCTACCCTAAAAGATTAAAAGGGGGTGACTAAGTTTGTATGAGAAAATGTAGAGTTAATTGTAGAGTTAAATCAACAATCGAAATTTTGAATTTAATAAGTGCAATTAATAAATAAATAAATAATTAATAATAAGTTTGTTTTTGTTATATCATTTTAACTACAGCATTTTAAATAACGTCATTTCACTTAATTAGAATGAAAGTTTAGGTAGTAGGTACTTATACCAAATACCAAAGAGACAGTTTTTAATTTTTGTTTGTTTTTCAACAATCAAACTTTTTTAAAATCTAATTTTTCTGAACCAATGATTGTGACCTGGAGCAATTATTTAACATTAAGGGAGCAATTTTTTGTCATATATTTCATTATCAATCAAAAAATAAAATCTTCCAAATCAACTTTTCTTCAATATTTAGAAAAATTTGAAAATCAATTATTGTGTTGAAAATAAATAAAATATTCGAATTTCCTTCCACGCTTTCTATCTATTTCCAACAATTTTGTTATACAACGTCCAAATGTGCGAAATTGAATTGCTTTTTCATCATAATAATCAAAATAAAGAAGGTCATAATTTTTTTCGTTTTACATTGTATTTTCCAATATAAAGTCATATTTGTGTCGATGAAATTTGTAAAGTGTTTTTCTTATGTGATGTAGATATATATTAAGAAAGAGTTTTTTGATAATTCCTCCTCTAAAAGAGTGAAAAATGGTGGCAAAGTTTGTACGGCAAAACGTGTAATAAACAATCGAAATTTCAAATTTAATTATCTAGGTATGTTCGTTATAGACGAAACGTTTTATCGCTTTAAATAATGGTTATACTTTATTATGGAGGAACTGGGTTTCATGCATTTGAACAAATTTTAATTTCGCCGTAGCTTTGTACATTTCAGTAGTGTAAAAGTTGAGACAATGAAATGGGATTTCTACTAATATTCGAAATATCTAGGCGAATGTTTTGATAGCTTTTGACTGTTTTAAGTCATAATTATGCCTAACTTTATTGAACTTAGTTTCTATAACGATAGTTTTTATTTATGCAGATGGTGATTGATTTACGGATTAATTGGATCACGGTAGGTTTACCTACCGTAGGTATACGCAATTGAACATACTCTTTTTAGATATTTATAAATATTTTTTGAAAATTAATTGATCATTATATACAACTATTTTATTCTAAGTAACAGTTTATTAAATGTGTCTTTTTAAAGTTGACAAAATAGTGTTTTTAAGTATGATTATATTTTTCGTAAAAGAAATAAGAAAAATAATAATTTTCATATGCCACTACAAATAGCAAATTTAAAATGAAAATATAATCTACACCTATGTTACGCAGACGAAGTCGCGGGGATCAGCTACTAAAATTCTGGCTCACGGATATTTTCCAGAAACATTCAAAAAATCTAAACTGATTCCGATCCTGAAACCTGGTAAACCATCATACAGTCCCACTAGTTATAGACTAGTTATCAGCCTACTAACAACCTGAAGCAAAATCGCCGAACGAACTAAGGCGAATAAATGGGCATATTAACAAAGAAAAAATACTAATACCCGAATAATTTGGATTTAGTTCCAGGCATTCCTCAACAATGCAACTTTACAGAATACGTGACCATATAACTGACACCTTTAACAGTAATAACCACACGGGAATGGCTCTACTTGACATAGAAAAGATTTTTGATACTCTATGGCATCAAGGGCTAATATACAAGCTAATTAAAATGAAATTTCCAAGATACATTATAATAATTATCAATAGTTATCTCAAAGACCGCCAATTTTGTGTGCAAATCAAAAATAAAATGTCAAATAGCAGATTAATTAAGGCCGTAGTCCCTCAAAGATCCATTATGGAACCTATTCTATGTATTCTATATATAAATGATATTCCACGGACACCCGATTTCCTTTCCCTATATGCTGACGATACAGCAATTTTTGCATCCTCCTGGAAAGCTGATACAGTGGCCAACAGAATAACCAAGCCCTTAAAAAGAATAATGTTTTTTTTTACAAAACGGAAAATAGAGGCCAATGGTAACAAAACTGAAGTTATCCTATTCACTAAAAGAAGACCTAACAAGCATAAAAAAGTATTAGTAAATGGGAAAAATAGAATGGGCAAAAACAGTTAGATACTTGGGAATACAACTGGATTCCAGACTCAACTTTGCAGAACATATCAAACTATCTAAAAATTAATTAATGGCCCGAACTAACATCTTATATCTATTACTAAATAGACAATCAAGGCTGTATACCAGCCTTGTATAAATTAATAATTTATAAAACAGTGCTCAGACCAGTGCTTATATATGCATGACCAGTAAGCAAAACCAAGTATCTGACAATACAAAGAACCCAAAATAAATCACTAAGAATCCTGGGAAACTACCCAGCCAAATCAAGTTATACGACCTTCATGAGGAATTAAAGATACCACCGCTAGACTTATATATCCTCGCTTTGTCGCGGAAATTCTACACAAATTGTAAAAGTGGTCCTAGTTAAATAATTAAAAGCATCCGTGACGACACTCTCGATGACCTATTCCACAAATATAGAAAATACAAATATAAAAGAATAAGACATATGGTCTTATAACAAAATGAAAGCAGGAATAATATTCGGAGTTTTTTAAGAATTGCCATCTATTTTCCCCAACTACAACATCGTGAAACTAATCTCTATCCTAGATCAGGATCTACAGACGCTGCTTGGATGGTTTATGCATGGTACATCACACTTAAAATTAAAAACAATATGTAAACAAAGTATTTGTATATACATTGTAAGAGCAATAAATTTTATTTTATTTTTATTATTAGGATGTTCAGTTTGACCATTTTGGAACTTTTATATAATAGCTATCTAATTAACATAAAAAATATATTTTTTTGGTAGATGTCATTTTGGGGGTTGATATAAAAAACCACCCCCAAAAAATAAACTTTTCGTTTTTTACAGTAACTTATACTGTAAAAATTCCCAAAAAAATAAATTACAAATAGTTATAGGTACTGAGAAAAAAAATATTTACGTCAAGGGTTGTCACCCACATTATTACCTAACTAGAAGGGTTCGGAGTGTGAAATTAAGTGTATGGCTATCTTAGATGAAAAATAAATAAAAACAAGGTAAAATCCCTTCATTAGACGCGAGTGCAATTTTCAAATGCTTAATCAGCTAGATCCTTTCTCGACTAAAGACTTACAACAATTTTTGTATTATCAATCTGATCAAATCACGACAAGTTGCCTTCCCCCTGACTTCTCTCCTGATCCAATGAAATTCCCCAAATTTTCTAGATCACCAGACACCCTATACAAATATAGATAGACAAAACAATGATGCCCGTAGATTACAGGAGCACATTGTTTTAAAAGGATAAAATCAAAACAATTTAGAGGTAACACGGTCTATGAATGATCTCTTATCATATAAGACTTATAAAATTAAAAAAACCTAAAATACAAACCGGCAATGATTTCGTTTCGGTCGGCTTATCTTGCCGATAATCTTGCTTCAAAATACTAGTTATCGAAACGACATGTTCCGTGCGTAAATTTGAACTATTCGACATATTTTTTGGTATCGTTCGATGTCCGTTGTGTAGGATAACACTGATGCCGGTGGTTTGTGTGTGGCGTTCGCCACGATCGGCTCGTCCGTGGCTACTTTCGGCCCGTGGTTCATTTCCTCCAGAGGTATTTTTGTGCGCCTCTCCGCGAATATTGTGGTCATTTACATTGCCGTCGCTACGATTATATGATCGATTAACTTCCCGGCTAAACGTTGTATTTGTCGCCATATCGTTTCGATGAATTGTACTAATGGTTGATGGCTGACTAACGATTATGTCGGTACGTATGTGATTTGGAATGGTTGAGTGTGACGTTACTGATTGTTGTTGGGGTTGAGATTGTTGTGGTCGCTGTACGTTTGACGAATTAATTGTTATTGGGTATTGAATCGTTGTTGTCGTTGCAGCCGAATTGGCAATCAATGCGGCTTCTGCTCGAGCGGCTGCCACTGCTTCCTCGTATGGAGGAGGGGCTTCGCCCCTCGGAAAATAATTTCCTACAAAAACAAATTAATCAATACAACGAAAAAAATAGGACTAGAATCTATTTGATGAAGACTTTCGACTTCATACCTGACGGCTTGCCCAGAGGATAATGAGACGGTGGTTCTTCATAATGGAACTCCATATCGTTGCTCCCATTTCCCAAGTAGCCCATACTTCCTTGTAAATATCCTATACTTCCTGCTATGTATCCGATGCTTCCAAGACTTCTTTCGTCTTCACTAAGCTGCCGAGTTCGGCGTCCAAGAATCTTACGTTTTCTAACACGATAAATGGCGAAAATTATTAACGATAAGGATAGTAATGCTGTGAAGGCGGATGCCGCAAGTCTTAATCCCAAATCGGTGTGACTGTCGATGTGTAGGCCTCCCTCTGTTTTCGATAACGTGTCATCTAAGCATATAAATTCACAGCAAGTGTTGCCGACCCGAAATGATTTACAGTCCTGAAAATGTTTTACACTAAGTACAAAATTGCAATTGAGATGCATGTAATTACTTGTGGAGGAGAGCATAGCACCGCTTTGCACCATTTCGGATTGCCATTGTCACAGACGCACAACGTGCAGGCGTCGGGGCCGGGGACGTAGTGGATTCCCTGAGCAATTCGTCGTCCATTCAAATCGCGGCATTCCGCCGAGGCTGCCCCTACAAAAAAAACAAAACAAAAACACCGTAAACAAAACAATCACGATAAAAATCGCCTAGCAATGCCGAAAATGACGACAGGTCACTAATGATTCAACTGTCATAATTTTTTTACAGCGTAAAACTTGTTTTACCTGTCACATGGAGGTAATAAGTCGCGGTTAATATGGCAATGCGTTTCAGCATGATTGATTCGTATGTTTTGAATTAAATTTTGAGTATTTTCATTGAATATTTAGGTCACATCTTTTTTTAATATTGTCACCCAGCCATAGCTGCTTATGATCGATTAGTAAACATGGGTCATGAAGTGAATAGGGAAAAGTCCGTATCACAATGCCGAAATATGACTCCACCTTTAAATTTTCTATCGTGTGATTGCGTCTTTTGCGACCCCTAACGACCAATATCGTATATTCATGGGGTAGTTTTTCTTAACAGAAAATTTAAAAGTTACGTCCACGTATTTTAGCTTTAATTGAGTAAACATGAAAAAAATGCTAATATTGTATGATAAATTTTGGGCGTAATAGCCCTTTAAGGACATAGCGCAGAGGAACTCTCAGAAGAGGTCTCCAGAACGGGGAAGGTCTAGTTACGGCTGCAAAATCTGACGATGGATTCATAGAAAATCAGCCAAAAGAAATCGAAAATTAAGAATACAAAAAGTCTCGTTTTCGCTTCGTTTACGTGAAAAAGAGGGTTTTCGTTCCAAAAATACCAACAAGGGAAAAAATTATAAGTTTCGCGAAATATCAATTATTTAAATCTCAGCTACCTGTAACTTCGTCCATATGACACTTTATTTTAATATATCCCTTTTATAGTCATAGACTATGCAAATTTAGTTAAAGAAAGAGAATTTAAAATTAATACCGTTTATATGTACTAAAGTATTCTTACCTACGTTTTTTCTTATTCTACTAATACATTTACTTGTGCAGCAAGCTGCACTTTATTCCCATATAAGTTTTCATAACAATAAAAGGTATATATTTAAATTAAAAGAAAAATTAAATGCCAGAATATTATATTTCCAAAATTCATTACAAAAAAAACCAAACAAAGAAAACTATAAAATACACCGTTTATTTTGAAAGTGAGTTAAGTCCATTTCAAGAACAATCCCTATAGTGTTATCATTTTTAACCATAGGGACATAAGATACTAAGGAGGAGGGAATAATTGGCGTTTTTGTTAACAACGTAATTTCTGAAAACTTATCAGTTAAATAATTAACATTCTTTGTTCTAGTTACAAAAAGAATCACCATATAGACCGTTCTTGCAATGGACTTACGCCACTTTCAAAATAAACGAGTCAAATGTTAAAACTTATTAATTAAATTTCAGCGAAAGCACTTCCCACATAATTATCGCTACGATATCGCATCGTGAACGCCTTGATTCCCATTTTCTTTCCATTGAGCCGCAACGGACAACGCCTGTTAGGCCGCACCAAATAACAAACCGTATACAAAGACATCTCAAACTCCGGACTGGTTCCCACAAACAATGAACCAGTCGGCTTATCCAAATTGTCAAATTTGAAATGCACTTTCAAAATTGATCCTTTCTAAAAATCAAAGAAGATATTTTTTACTGTAAATATTTAAATTTAGAAATGCATTTTTCTGCTTACATCTCCCAAATCTATGGCTCGCGTATAACTATAATAGTTCAAGTTTTTGCTGCCTTCTTGAGATGTAAAATACACCCAATTGTGTAATCCTTGTACTTCGTCTTTCTTTTTTTCCGTAAGGAACACGTGCTCAAAGCCACTAGAACCAAGTTTGCCACCTCCACGAGAATACATGCCAAACCAAATTTTACGAAGAAGATCCTTGAATTCTTTTGGATCCTTTGAAATCAGTCCTTGAAAAACAGCACAGTTTAATATATTTAAAGAGGTAAATAATACGATTAGGTACCTTTTTCAATTAGAAATTGTCTAGTATATCCCATTATAGGTGTTGCAATAATGACGTCCAAAAATTCATTTTCCTCGCTTTTTTCCAACGGTGATACAAATTCATTGACCAAAACATCTCTCTCATAATTGTCTAACAAAGGCTTCAATTTAGCAATGGTTGGAATCCGATACGCTTCGGGATTAACTTCCAACAAACTAAAATTGAAAAAAAATATTAGAAAGTTAAAATTGTTTTTCGAAATAAAAATGGATCTTACGGAAGTGGTGATGGGTCTGATGTTTCATTCGGTTTTGTCTTCTCCTGTAAATTGATTTTGATAAACTTGGCAGCATTGTTGACATCCCGCTGCAGTACTGCTTCCGAGAATACTTTTAGCTCCTCGTCGGAGGCAATTTCCGGTTTTGGCGTCGTTGAACTTGTTGGAATGAATGCGACAGGTGTGGGGGCAGCACCGGGAATAGCTGGCGATGGTGCTTTACCTCCAACAGCTTGAGCATAGCTGAAGGGTGTGCTGGAAATCGGAGTCGGAGACGAAGTGGGACGTAGAGTAGTCGTAGATCTCACATCCGACGGTTTGGGTTGCACTGTAATGGTTTTCTTTCCGAAATTGTCGAAGAATTTAATCAAATCTGCAACTTTTCCTGGAGGTTTTGGAGTGGTTGTTGTTGTGGTCGTCGTCGTGGTCGTTGTAGCGCAAAGAGAACCTAAAATTAAAATAGTTTAGATTATTTGGATTTTAAATTTCAAATCAATGGAAAAATGTTCATGAAATGTCTGTGCTAACTTAAATTTCACATAAAATTGTAGAACAATGATGAATTTAACTTACTAATAAATTTTTAAGCCAATTTTTTTCTTAGTAAATGAATAAAATCATAAAACTTATACCTTGATACTACACATGGAACAATTTTTATTCAGATACTTTTTTCTTAAAAATTTACATCAATAACTCCGAAAAATTTCTAAAAATCATTAAACCGATGTTTATATTAACGAATAATAGCCTTTTTAAGTCATTTTTTTGAAACGGTTCAACAAAAAAAATTATTCATTTTATTCTTCGGATGAGGTCTTGGAAGCCACTTTCATTTATGTCTTTTTTCTCCAAAAAAGTAATCAATCTCACCGGAAATTTTGCATAATTTTATGGACAAATACTAAAATTAACTTAGTATACAGTTTTTCAGCAAAAATTTTTGGTTTAGGTAATGAAAATAAATGCATAAATACTATGAACCTACAGATATCAGATGCAATAATTTTTTTCGGTGATCTTTTCTCAAAAGAAATATCAATAACTCCTTAAATTTTGCATAATCCCAAAGAAAAATAGTCAAACTAAGTTGTTGTTATATTTTAAAGACACAATTTTCTAATTAATTAGTAAAAAATTATTCATAAAACTAACCCCTCAAATCCAAGATTGGTTGACCTACTTTGTAAGAACGTTTTTTCATTGAAAAATTAATATTTACTCATGAAATTTTTGGTAAATGAATAGAAAAATGTTTATATTAAATCATTATATACTTTTTAAAGGTCAATTATTCCTTAATTTTGGTTAAAACCAAAATTAAAGTTGGGCTTCATCCTGGCTCATAAGGCATTGAGTATTAATTCTCTTTTTTCAACCAATTGTTTGATTCATCCCTTTCTTGGGTGAAAATATTTTCCATCGGTAATTTAATGAATGATTCCGATCATATTTTTTGTAATTCTTTCATAATATTAACTTAAATTTAATAATTACCATAATTAATTAGGCCATAACGGTTGATTTTCAATTGTTTTGATTATTTCAAACAAAACGTCAAAAATGCTAACACATGCGCATTCGTACACAAATAGTAGAGGCAATTTTCAAAATTTGAATTGCTTTAAATTAAGAAAGAATTATTTAATTGTAAATGCCTTTTTTGGCGTTTTTTCCCCATAAATTAATTTGATTTTAATTTTAAATAAAATATGTTTTATTAAAAAGTTAAAATATTTAATATTTTTCCACATTGAAATTATGCCCACCAATTACACGCAGATCTAAATGTATGGTGGAATATTGAGTTATATTTCTTGGGACTTTTCGTATAAATTCTTTGACACCAAGGTTTATAAATTACACAGGTTGCCCCATAAGAAAAAAAAATGACGTCATACGAAGAATTTTGAATCAGTCTGAAAATATGTATGAATTTCTTCTGGATACGCCACGTGGCGCATGAGGCCACCTGTGTATTTTATAAACCTTGCTTTGGCACTTTGTTATGGAAGAACTATCACGTATCAGCGTTATTGCAAGTTCCAATTGGCCAAATCAACTTCTGCAATAAATCTCAGGAGAACAACCGATTGGGTCCCTATGGATATTTTTTTTCATCCAACTTATGTCCAAATGGTTTTAGAGAACTGAGGCGGCCCTGAACCAGAGCTGGACAATCAAATGGCACATGAAAGGCAGTTTCCTGCCCCTCTCCATATTTCCTGTACTTACCGTCCTCAACATCTATCCCCATAGTGGGAAATATTTAGCAATATATAAATAAAACATATGACGTGGCATTCAGGGCGTAATTAAAAATTTTATTTCACCAAAAAAAAAAAACGTTTACAGATTTTTTTTAACTAAAAAACAATTTTAGTTACGAAAATAAAAACTGAATTCAAATTTTGCCACTACAATTATCCTATACTAATGCGCATGTGTCATCCGTACGATTGAAGTTGTTTGAAACAATTGACGCTCGCTATAATGACGCTATAATTACTTTGCAAATTGTGAAATGAAATTTTAAAGTTCTTAATAAAATTATGTGATAATTGTGAAAAAAGTGTTGGAATATTGGTTGGAGTCATTTATATGATTGGCGAAGGAAAATATTTACCCTCAAGTAAGTGGGAAATTGTTGTAAATGGGAAATCGGATTTGGCGTCATAGACGCCAATATGAAGCCTTACTTTTATTTTGGGTTTTAAGATAATTTTTTTAAAAATTGACCCTTGCAAAGTTTATAACGATTTAGTACTGCTATTTTTCCATATGCATATGCAAAATTTCAAAGGAGATTGCTATTTTTGTAGGAGAAAATACGTTTACAAAATAGGTTATCCAATTTCGGGTTTGAAGGATAAGTTTTGCGAATATTTTTCAGTAATTAGTCCGGCAGTTTTGGTCCTAAAAGTTTTATAAAAAGTTAGTTTAGTTATTTTTCTTTGGATATATATAAAGTTGCATGGGTGTTTACGATGTTTTCTTTGAAAAAAATCGCTTAAAAGAAGGGTCTTTCCTGATTTTTCTGAATCCATGAAATTTATGAATTTTTTTCTATCAAATAAAATTAAAATTTTACCGTAAAAACTTTACAATGAATTAGTTTAAAGTCTCCCCTACATGTTTACAAAAAATTTACAGACGATTATTGCTTTTTATGAAAAATATTCCGAAAATAAAAAATGGCGTCATTCATTGGTTAGGATAAATAATTTTTAAACATTTTTTTTCTCGAATAATATTGAAAATTTCTTAATAAAAAGTTTATGACAAATTTACTTAAACGTTTTTCTATTGATTCTTAAAAAATGTCAACAATGATTTTTCCAGGCAAGTGGTTTTTCGAACATAAAAGTGGGCTATGGTTCAACGTTGGGGTCTTATCCAACTGGTTGAGGTTTACTATTTTCAATACCCATTATGCGATTCACCGGTGAATATCAATACTGCATTGTTGAAAAGTTGAAAAGTTTTATAAGAACAGCATTCTGTAGTAATTTTGGTGCAACTTGTTGCACAAACGAAATTTTTTTACTACAAATATAGAATGGTTGGAGATGGATATTGGATTCTTGTTGGTAAATTCTAATCATTATCATTTTTTTTTCAAAAAGATGGATTTTTTTTTTCGTATCTTGCATCCCAATTTAAAAGTAGGTTTTCCAAATCTTTACTCTTAAAAGTGCAGAATTACAACTCAGACTAAAATTTGCGTATTGCCATCATTCTGACCATTAATTCATTGATATTATCCCGCAATATTATCGTTCATTTCCAAAATTGTTTGCTTAAAACAAGGCGAAGTTTAATCGACGATTGAAAACATTTCAAAAACTAACATTTTGATGATTTTATGCAGGTCTTGGACTATATAATCATCACTATCATTACCCAAACTCAAATTGCACTTGTATTTGGAAGAAAAAATAAATATAGCTTTCGCAAATATATTTAGCACTTCATACATCATTCATTTCGTTGCAATGTTTACAAATTGCAAAAACTGGTTTTTTGTTATTCCTTCATCGTTATTCACGCCATCCATTCCAAGATGACTTGGCATATTCAACAAATATTTGCAACAAAAGCTTTGTTCATTTGTTAATTAAAATGAGGTTCGGCATTTTAAAAAATGAAGAGTTTTGCAACAATGAATTGAATATAGCAGACGTACCAGACAGTTCTTATAGGAAATCAGTGCAGGGATCCAATAGATTGTAGACCCTTTTAAGACCCAAAAGAATCTTTCAAAAAAAGAACCTTCAAAAGTATTTATTTTCCCATTTTAATAACCCAGCAGAAAATCCCTGAATCCACGTCTGGGATTTCATGCTTATAGTTTTGTAGACCGAAGTAATTTCAACCTTGTATACACTTCGGTAGGTAGAAAGTGGCATTGTGCACTTTTTAAAGTGTTCAATTTTTTTAATGCATTTTCAAGGACTTAAGTAAAGGGTAATTCCCAGGTAAAACTAATGATTAAAATGTGATAAGGACTTTAATATAATATGAAAATATTAAGGCATAAAGTGGCTCTACTATAAATTTTATGAGCTTATTCAGTGATATACCACCCAATGGTTACCATTTCCGTAAGGATTTGTAAAAGTTTAGAAAATACGTAGATCTTGGAAACAGGCCCTGCTCTAGCAAATTTGCCGCCCTGGGCAAGATGAAAAAATGCCGCCCCTTCAGGGTTGAAAAAACACAGAGTTTTAATATCACAAAATTTTTATTATTAGTTAATTTTTAATTTTAAATTTTTAATATTGTGTATCAAATATGACAAAATGCCGCCCCTGAAATTTTCCACCCCGGGCGACTGCCCGGGTTGCCCACCCCTAAAGCGGGGGCTGCTTGGAAAATCAATTTAAAGATTAATGCAATTGATCAATATATAAATGATCTTACTGTCCTTATCTAATCAATAACGTAATTGTTTAGTAAAACAAAGATGAAACAAATGTATCCCACTTCACAAGAAGCTCTTTTATTTCTTATTTTCAAATTTGAAATAAACCATAATTAAATTTAATTAAAATAAAAATCATATTTCATTCGTAATTGAAAACCATGACAGCCTCTGACATATATTAACGGATATGCAATTGTTGCATTTTAGATTGGCTGTCAATTTAAAGAATTTCATTCTTGCAAATAAGTGCAATTCTTTTGTAAATAAACACGAGTATTCCTATCACTGTTCAATCAGTTATTGAACTTTGATTAAGACAGCGATGGAAGCTAAAAGTAAATTTTAGATCGGAAAAATGTGCTCTTTCGTAAACTTCAATTGATTAATGTGTTACAAATTTAATTCGGTCATTGTCTGATCAAATAAATAATTCAATAGGATGATAGTGACAAAACATTTCTAATATTCCATTCAAAGAATTGATTTAAGTAGGCTTTAATCCAATTACAATTGCAGGTAGACCCCCGTGGCGCAAAATTGAAATCCAACTGATGTCAATTTTTTTCCATTTTTTTTTTATATAACCATAATTAATTAATTGGATTTTGACAGTTCCGATAAATGAAGGTGTCATTGTTACATTTGAATGTTGTTTTTTTAGTTTATTTTTGATGCAATTTACATCCAAAGAATTTTAAAATGAAATATTTTGCCGTCGGAATATCGATCATAACAATCAATCACAGTCATGCTCTGTCATTGTTTAACCAATCATTTGTTTCATTCATAGATCTATACGTGAAATATCTTCACATTTAAAACTAATTTCAAATAAGTTTTAAACTTTTTCAATTTGTTGATAATTTATGTAGGAAACCAATAAAGAAAAATATTTTTTTATAAGTCGTTTAACTGATATGATGTTTGACAGTTCCAAAAATGGAGGTGCCATTGTTGTATTTGAATTTACGTAAAAACAAGTTTTCAATCGATACATTTCTAATTCCGAATCTTACAAACATTTTTTTATATCTATTTCTTGATACAATCAATGAATTTATACCTGACCACCCTTCTTCGGAATTTCAATCATATAACAACTATCGTCAACAACTATTGTCACGTTTTGTCTTTGTCTAACCAATGAACGCAGTCATTGGTATGAGAGTGACAAAACATTTTGTGTAATTCCATTACCTAAAATTTAGAGTTTGAAATAAGATGAGTCCAAATTTTGTGATTTAAGTTTCGATTATGTTATAATTACATCAAATTTGTTGTCTTAATCAAACAAATTCTGACAATTTTAAAAATTAAATTTTGCCTTTTGTTTTGTAACGATTTTTTGCACTCATATTCCATCACTGTCATATTAATCGACGAATTGATTTGTATGACAGTGACCAAACATTTTTAGCGATTTCCAATCCTAAAGGATTGAATTCCCGGAATTTTCAATGATAATTTTTTTCAAAGGTTCTAAATTATTAAAATAAAGCCTAAACGGACTTGAAACTTTTATATCCTTTCTATTTTGAACTTTTATATGATCTTTTGATAAGTTATTTTCAGCGAATCAATTCTGACAGCTCCAAAAACGGAGCTTTGTTTATTTGAGTTATCACAATGGTTTCTTCTCATTGTCAAACCAAACTATAAATTGGGTAGTACGAGAGAGATAAAATATCTTAAAGAATATCTATCCCATCTATCCCAATATTTCTGTTATATCCTCATAATAAAAGGGTTTTCTTCTCATCATTACCAGGCCCTGCTCTAGCAAATTTGCCGCCCTGGGCAAGATGAAAAAATGCCGCCCCTTCAGGGTTGAAAAAACACAGAGTTTTAATATCACAAAATTTTTAATTTTTTGGAAAAATATTTTTTTAACTAAAAACTATTTTTTTTACATTTTTGTTCATATATCAAATATGACAAAATGCCGCCCCTGAAATTTTCCGCCCCGGGCGACCACCCGGGTTGCCCATCCCTAAAGCGGGGGCTGTCATTACAGATACATAATTCCATAAGACTTTAGCTAAAATTATTTTAGATTTTGATCGTTTCGAATTTTCGTCCCCCTATTATCATGAAGATACAAATCGATATATATAAAGCTAAGTTTTATTCAAAGTTTATAAAATACACAGGTGGCCTCATGCGCTACGTAACGTATCCAGAAGAAATTTGTACATATTTTCAGACTGATTCAAATTTCAAAATTCTTCGTAAGACGTCATTTTTTTTTTCTAATGGGGCAACCTGTGTAATTTATAAACCTTAAGTTGTATTAGGCTATTACTGAAGAATGGCTGGACTGATTTTCATAATCTATGATTTTTTGGATTCGTCTACGCTTAGATTAACAAAATAACTATAAAATATTAGGAAAATTATGAATAAAATGCTTTATGATCAATTCCGCGACCTAAAAAATCTCATGTTTCTAATACATCAATGAAATAATACAAATATCGTAATATTTTTCGTGCTGATATTTATAGAATTACAGCCAAAATGGCTATAGGATTTCAACTCAATATATTTTATTATACTTAGCAAATGCGTAGAAAGTGTAAAGAGTAGTGAAAGCATATAAATTATTTTTAAAATCAGAATCACCAAAACTATTATGGGTACCAGGTCACAAAGAGGGTCACTAGTGGGTCGACAAACTAATTAAAAAGAAACATGTTTAAATCTTTGTTTGCCATTTTGAAATCTAAAAAAAAAAGATCACTATATGTACAAAGAAATGAAGAGAATACCAAAAGAAGAGAAACAAACTTTGTAACTTTGTACGCTAAAAATAAATTTGAGTATGCTAATGCATCCAAATTAAACTTTCGTCAAACTTTATAACAGCATACAATACAATTGTATTGCATGATTGGTATGATCTTCCTGTATTAATCTCTTTATCACAAAACAGTCCACTTCTGCTAAAATAGCATTACAAATTTTCCATTTTTTTGAAAATCTATTAGTTAAGTTTAATATTTCCTTCGTAATATTTTTATTTAATTTTTGATTTATTAAATTGGTTAAATGTTCAAAAATTTGACTAGGTAATTAATACTTGAAAGACTATATTAATACAATTAATACTTGAAATTTGTGGGAAATTAAATTGGATTTAAATATAATATATCACTATAAAGAGGATATTTTTTTAAAAGTCGTTTATTCATGCTACTGGTATTGTATTCATTATAACATTATACAACTTATACGAAATCTATCGTTAGAATTATCCGTTTTATTCTTTTATATGTTAGACATAAAATGTCTTCAATTTTGAAGAAATCAAAATTGTCAATGCTTTTAATTTTGCCAATGCAAAATTTACTGCTGTTTAGTATAAAATATTAAAATATTAAAGTATGATGACAAATGTGTTTTCTTCCGAAATTCGTAAACAAATATTTGAGCTGTTAAAATAATATGAAATTTTAGAAACGCGGTCAAAATAGTGTTTCCTCGATGTCAAATTTCTTTGTTAAACTTTTCGGATATAGAGATTTCATAGAAAGTCTGCAGAACATCAACGAAAAATATAATTCCAGATGTACCTACTATTAAATTTACCAAACATTTTTCTTAATGTCTTATCTTTAGCCCCTCAAGGTGTTTCTCCAATAGTAGAATTAAATTTAAATTTACTAAGTTCTTGCCATACGTTAAGTCGTTTATAAGATTATTTAAAAAAAACCGTAAATGTATCTAAAATACCAAATAGTGAGATAGCTCCTTTGGTATTTTGTGTGATATTCATAATAACTAAATTTAATATATGTGCATTACACTTATTATGAACTTGATTTGGTAAAATTTGATTTAACGATGCATTAAAATTATGCATTATAAGTACCTTACATTTTGGCTGTACCATCATCTAATATCAATTTTTATATTTTTTAAAATTTTGCATATAAGGTTACAGATATTTTCTCCTGTTGTTGAAGTACAATTAACACAGAAAAATAGATAAAGCACAATTCACAAGTTAAATTGAAATAGATAGAACTGCTAATTGTAAAAATTAAATATCTTTCATTAGAAAAGATAAGAACATGACTATTGATTTTAAAAAAATGATGATTTTTTTTCTTAATTATATCGAAAATATTGTTGGGAATGACAAAAAAAAACCTTTGAAAGTTTAAGTTCCTAATATTAAGTATTAAGAGGTGCCGCATCGCAAATTTCGATTTTCCATTTAAATAACATGGGAACAATATTCTCTTGCACTTTGGAATTTTATAGCTCCCGTTGGTGACAATATTTCGGAATGAGCAAGGTATATTCTTGTAGAAAATTGAATGATCTACAAAAAAGGTCTGTTACTAGTTTTTGATATATTTCTTCCTTCAAAAGTTTTTCGCGGTCAAAGTTGAACTAAAGAGAAATTTTAATATTTTTTCAATTTTTGACGCAACCATCAATTTTATGAGAATATTTTATGGGACATTTTTTGTAGAGCACTTTTTTTCCTATAATTTATCTTTATAAAAGTTTTTGATATTTTTCACAGGTCCTTAGTTATTTAATTAAAATAAAAAATTATGTTAAAAATATAATTCCTGGAATTTTCAGTTTAATGCAAATAACTTAGGACCTGTAAAAAATATCAAAAACTTTTATGGAGATAAGTAATAGAAAAAAAAGTGCTCTACAAAAAATGTCCTATACAATTTTCTCATAAAATTGATGGTTGCGTCAAAAAATTGAAAAAAATATTAAAATTTCTCTTTAGTTCAACTTTGACCTCGAATAATTTTTAAAGAAATAAATATATCAAAAACTTGTAACAGACCTTTTTTGTAGATCGTACAATTTTCTACATACAATTGTTATCGATAATATTGCTTCATTTTTTATTATTAAATTACTAACAATAACAATAAGTATTAACAATTAAATTAGTATACATTGTATTTTAATTCTTTAGATTTACACCTATAAAAACATTAAACATGTTAAAACTCATATGCATACAAAAAATCCTTAAATTTTCTCCTATTCATGAGTTTAAAGACAAGCATAGATATTTCTAAACATATTTTGGTTTAAATAATTAAATAACTTAGTACTTGTGAAAAATATCAAAAACTTATAAAGAAATAAGTTATAAGAAAAAAAATGCTCTACAAAAAATGTCCTGTAAAATTTTCTCATAAAATTGATGGTTGCGTCAAAAAATTGAAAAAATATTAAAATTTCTCTTTAGTTCAACTTTGACCACGAATAACTTTTGAAGGAATAAATATATCAAAAACTTGTCGGAGATCTTTTTTGTAGATCGTTCAATTTTCTACAAGAATATACCTTAGTCATTCCGAAATATTCTTACCATCGTGAGCTATAAAATTCCAAAGTGCAAGAGAATATTGTTCCCATGTTATTTAAATTTAAATGGAAAATCGAAATTTGCGATGTGGCACCTCTTAATATTAAGAGCTTAAACTTTCACAGGATTTTTTTTGTCATTCCCCACAATATTTTCGATATAATTAAGAAAAAAAGATTCATAATTTTTTTTTTTGAATCAGTGTAATGACTATAATTGTGGGCCGACAGGCCCACCAGGATATTCCCGATATCCCGGGAATATATTAGAAAAACATAAAAATATTTTGTTCAAAAAAGTACTGAAGAATACAGGAACATTCCCAGCATCGAGTCCTTGACTAATAGCTCCTTAGGAGAAATTTAGTCAAAAGAACAATAGTTTCGAGGAACACAAACTTTATAGATATTTCAAAGGAAATATGTTAAAAAACTATCATATTGAATAAGTGAGATTTTATGAGCATTTCAAATGCATATGGGTTTTAATAACTTCAATATTCTTACAGATATGATTCTTAATATGTTCTACCTAAAAAAATCACATGATTTGTTATAATCAAGCATAAGTATGTATACTTAAAAATGTGGCAATATTACCGATATCAATTAATTTTTGCAATTCAATTTTAAGTGGTACGAAGTTCACCAGGTCCTCTAGTTTCATATAAATTTTAACATTCATTGGATAAATTTCAATCCTCAAATGTTTTTTTTGCATTTTACAATGAAGGAATGCACATCAGACTACCATTTGCTTTCTGCATATTGATCATTATCGATCAATCATATAGTCGTACACTGCGATTTATCAAGCGGAAAAAAATGCTTTAGATCATTAAATCTTTTCATTGCTATGAAAAATTTGAAAAACTCCCAAATATGCAGGTTGAACATTATAACATCAAGTCTTGTAATATGTTATCAGTGGGGAAGGTTCTACAATGAAAAAAGGTAATTTAAAATGCAAGGTATCATTAATTATATTATGGCGATGTGTTGTGGGGGTTGAAACCTCAAACTTGTTGCATCACCGCGTCGACTAATCGCGAACCCTTATTATTTTTAAATTAGCAAAACTTTTACATTCATTTCGGGTTTTTATTTTTTTTTTTGGGGTTCGGTTTTTTTTTAATTCCTCCACTTCCAAATTACCAAACCGAAAATTTAATTTTAGTCCGTTCAGTCGTGAGTTGAAGGTAGCGCGTGTCATGCGCACTGGTCGTATAGTGTTATCGAGAAAATACCTTTAACTGACAATTAAGTGTTTATAAACATTAATATTTGTGTTATTGTTGCGAGAAATTGTTTAATTTATTGTTGGGTAAGTGAATTTGGAGTGTAATTTTTCGATGGATTGTTGTAAATGATTTTTTGTAGGTCAATGCTTTTTTTCTATTTCAAGTCTGGGTCGATCTAACCTAGTTTTATATTATTGTGCATACCGTAAACATTGTCTCAATAATTTTTTTTTTTTTGTAAGTCGTATGATTGGAATTGACAAATACAATGATTAACACTTACCTGTCATGCAAAATGAAATCGCCAAAATACACAAGACCGTTGAATATTGGTTACACTTGGCCATGGTGGAGGTGTACGACAATTTCCAATCACGTCCCCCGAAATACTGAAATCTTCGATTTTTGTTCACACGTCCCCTCGTTTTGGTGGTGACGGAATAATGCCAATCTATTGCTACAATATAATCACAATGATTAAAATCCCCAGCGACGGTATTTCCAAGGAAATCTCAATCCAACCGCAGAACTAATACTTCAATGTAAACAAAAACTGGGGAATTAATTTTCAAGAAAACATGCAATAATCGTATCTGACAAGTATGCCAACAATTTTAATGATCTCTTAATGTTCCATATTTGTTCTCGTTTATCTAAACACTCATAAAAAACTTTAACCTTTCAGTTTGAACTTGATAAATGTTGGCGAACGCCACAATGAAAAATTCGTCAAACACAGCCAGCCATAAAACACTAAAGAGCACCCATAAACTTCACGACCTATTTCATTGAAAACCACAAAAAATTTTCGGCGAAATTATTCCCAAAGTAGCGAAAAACGATAAACTTATATCACAGTTCTTGATTCTTTATCAAACGGAAATGGTTTCTAGTATCAATGTAGAAGGTTGATCGGAAAAATTGTAGCACTGGTTGGCTAATAGAAAATTACTGATGGAAATTAATGCAAAGGTTCAAGGTGGAAGTTTTTCTTTTCTATTTTTTTAATGGCCAGAAGAATGGATTACAATGTTTTGGTTGGAGAATGTTGAGTTGAAAAACATCCTTTGGGCTTAATGAATTGATATGATAATGGTTGGATGATTGAATAATTTAGCAATTATTGGAAAAGAACGGAAAGTGGCAATAAATTGCCAGTTCCTACTACATCTGTAGGGACTGGCCGACAAAATAAAAGTTTTTCAATTAACTTTTTCCATACTTTTCGATTCCATCTTTTGTAGTCTGCCTTACGGCAGATTTAACTTCTGGAATGGTTCTGGAACAAATCACAAATTTCAATATTTATGTTTTTCTTTGGTGTTCCCAATGTATCTTCGTCTTAATCGATTGTATTACGACAAAATTATGAAATTATTTACTGAATTAGTTGGTACTTTCGACTTCGGTTGTGTGCCACAATAGTGAAACGAGGTTTCTTGAAGGACATTTATTTTGTTATTTTTACAATGATTAATAGAGATTTATAAATGGAAAGATTGGTCGTAAATAATTTATGAATGGCCCCTTTTATAGTAAAAGGAAATGTAGTTATATTTGATATAGTTTACAATTGTATATCCTTGTAGATTAGTCAATAAATATTTCTATAGTGTAGACCAGATGTCGCCAATCGTTTTTATCCAAAGAGCAGTTTATAAGATGGCAGTTTTAATATGTATAGGCAATATATTAAGGGTTCAAGTCCTTTTTAGGGATGTCAATATTTGGCAACGTTGCATTTTTCAAATAAATCAATTTAAAATGAATTTGAATTAAAAAAAATTCGTGAATAAAATTAGGACATTTATTTTGTTATTTTTACAATGATTAATAGACACTTTTAAATGGAAAGATTGACCGTAAATAATTTATGAATGACCCCTTTTTAGTAAAAGGAAATGTAGTTATATTTGATATAGTTTACAATTTGTATATCCTTGTAGATTAGTCAATAAATATTTCTATAGTGTAGACCAGATGTCGCCAATTTTATTAAATCTAAGAACACTTTATATGATGGCAGTTTGTATTATGTATAGTAGACTTATTCAAAAAAAAAATATTATTTTTTTTTTCATAATTATATCGAAAATATTGTTAGAAATGACAAAAAAAAATCCTGTGAAAGTTTAAGCTCTTAATATTAAGAGGTGACGCATCGCAAATTTCGATTTTCCAATTAAATAACATGGGAACAATATTCTCTTGCACTTTGGAATTTTATAGCTCACGTTGGGGACAATATTTCAACAATGTTTCGAAATGACTAAGGTATATTCTTGTAGAAAATTGAACGATCTACAAAAAAGGTCTTGTACAAGTTTTTGATATATTTATTCCTTCAAAAGTTATTCGAGGTCAAAGTTGAACTAAAGAGAACTTTTATTTTTTCAATTTTTTGACGCAACCATCAATTTTATGAGAAAATTTTATAGGACTTTTTTTGTAGAGTACATTTTTTTCTATAACTTATCTCTATAAAAGTTTTTGATATTTTTTACAGGTTCTAAGTAATTAAAAAAATAATTTTTATGTTAAAAATATAACAATTCAGAGAATATTATGGCCCCTAACCTTGTTATTGACCTCGCGGACTTAAGATTCTTATTCTTATTTTTTCCTGGATACTTTTAATTTACGTTTTGTTCTCATTTTTTTGATTTTTATGTAGAAATTAGGATATAAAATGATGAAATTTTGATCATGGAACTGCCAAATTCTCGCGACTTCGTTTGAGTGGTGCAGTTTCAATAAAAAAAAAATTATCAGCACTAAGAAAATTCGATCATTTAAAGTTTCGGAAATGAAATTTTCTCTACAAAGAGTCCTCTTCGATTTTCCTATTCTTATTATGGCATTATTCTGCCAGGTTTGGTAGAAATTATTTGCCAAAAATGTTTCTTTTCTAACCAATTAAATGCAGTAATTTCCTCTGATAATTCCCAACTTTTGTTCGCAGTTGTTGGTAAAATTTTGTTTGTGTAGCAAATATTTTTTTGATAAATAAAATTAATCCCTTGATCTCTTGTGATATAAAATTCGTATAAATAAAGCCCCAAGCCCCAATTCAATCTCCTTATAGTACAATCCATATGTAATTCCCCTGTCCATATTAAACTTATGGTAAAAATTCGTTAATGTTTTAGGTTTATTAAAATTATTGATTTTTTATTTTAATAAATTATATCAAGGTGAAAAGGTCATTGATGATTATTGTAGGAGTTGATTATCAGAATGAAGGGAAATTGCGATTTTTTAGTATCAGGTGTCTTGATTCCTTGATAAAATATCCCTAGACAAAACATCCTCGACAATTGATCCTTCGATTATTAACTACTCATTTGTTTGTACCCTTGTTTATTAAATACCCAAAATCAATTTTTTTCACAAGTAATTATTTTCCTTTCTTCTCTTCTTGCGTTTTTTTTTATTTTTAAGAATATGATCACAGAAAGCTATGCACTCCATAGGCACAGATCCTGGGGCCGTGCCCCTCCACCCTCACCAGGGCTTCGCCCCACAATCTCAAGTTCTGCTCATTAATTATGTCCCGATTTATTTGCAAGTTAAATTACAAAATAGAAAATTTTCAACGTTGTCAGATATTGATGTTGTTTCGGCCCATGTGTACTTTAGGACACCTACAATCTGGCAACGTTGCATTTTCGACTTTGTTTTTAATTTAATTCGCGAATAAATCGGTTCATAATGAAAATTTAGCCACAAAAGAGAGCATTATATTAGAATTAAATCATCAAAAAAATCGCGAATTAAATTAAAAACAAAGTCAAAAATGCAACGTTGCCAGATTGTTTGAGTCGTTGCTTCTATTTACTTTTAGAACTCTTTGCTCCTGGACCCATCGGGATATTTTGTCCGGGGATATTTTATTTTTTCAGAGGATCAAATATGGAACTCGATTTTATTGTGGATCCAAGGTTTACTTGGAAAATAGTTGAGGTGAAATAGAAAATAAATTGTATCTTTTCTTTGGAATTAGAAAAAAACGTCCTATTTAAAATTTTTTAAAGCAGTGGTACTTAAACTTTTTAGAAGTCAACATCTTGTACAAACAGGATAACGGTTTCGCATTCCTAGGAATATAACCACACGTTAAGTACCACTGTTTTAAAGGATCATTAGTTATCCATGCAAATATTAATTTTTATGATGTCCTTTTTTCAAACTTAATAGGAAATAAATCCCGAATATTTTAATTTTATTAAATTACCTTAAATTTATCTAATAGAACCGAAACAAGAGAAGCAATAAGGGAGGGGACCTATTCTTAAAATTAAGGGATGAAAAAACTGTTTATCAATTGTTTTGGTGCTAATTTTTTTTTGTTGAAGCAAAGTTTGATGGAAGTATATATTAGATCAATCTAATAGATTAAAGAAATAATCCATTTTTTATCGAAGTAGGCTGTGGATCATTTAAATGGGTTTATACATAGGAAGAGGCACTGATCTCAATTTTTACTTACCTACCCATTAAATTTTGGTCAATGGAAAAACGATTTAATTCCCATGTGGAAATATTCTAAAATTTTTGCACTGCTTCAAAAGTTTGTTGGTCTTTGTCTTATACATTGTAACCAAAATATTTTCTTCTTTTTTTATTTTCCACGTGATTTTTTTTAATGGCTCTAATTACCCGTGATTATGGGCATTTGCATATGCTTTATGCATCTTATTTGTAATCTTTGATTGGATCTGCAGTACGCTTATATATAATTTGTTATATATGAGTGCATAAATTCGCCCAGAGATCTGAGAATGATCAAAGGAGAGACTGCTTTTTTTTAATTAACAATCGTAGAAACTTATTTTCATCAATCAAATTTCATGTATTTAAACGAAACGCCGATTAAACATGCAATTACCAGTTGTTTAATGGTTTTTTGCATGGGAAATTAGTATTGAATTTCTTATACGATTGCCATTTATAGGCACTGCAATTGTTGTTTTTTTTTTTTTTTTTTTTATTTCGTTTATATTTGGTTTCAAGTATTAAATTTATGAACGTTTTGTTCTTTCGAACTTGGAGAAATAAAAGAAAATGACCAAAGTCGTGGTGTAGATCTTTGTCGAATTTGAACTTATTGCAGACTGCACCATATTAACGGCCATTTATTTGGGTCTTGGATGTCTTGGATGTTTGATTAAATCGCAAATAAAAACGCGAATGGCCAGTCGATTGGTCAAGGATTTGCCTTTTATGCTTACATGGCAATGTTTGGCTATATGTTTTGGGTCACTCCAAAAATAAATGAAACGGTTGCTCGACCATTAAAAAAAAAAAATTGTGTGTGCTATCACCCCAACATGTTGGTAATTCAAATTCATCATTATTTTAATTTTATTGTTTTTAGTTTTCCGGTGGTGGCCATATTAGTTATACTAGGCGCAGACATTTTCGCACTTTTAAGGGTTTGCGGAAACTTGATTATCTCAGGCCCTATTTGTCCTATCAAAATGAAACTAAAAGCAGTGGGTTCATGAAAATATAAGTTATAAAGTCATAATAAGACGTTTTCACCTAAATGTAATTCTAAGGGGTGAAATTTCAGCCTAAATTTTTAGCTCTCATTTGTAAAAACTCCCATTTTCACGGAAAGATTGTGAAGAAAGGGAAAGAGTCTACATGTTAGAACTTTTTTTACAAACAATTAGGAACTAGTTGTATACAAAAACAAACTTTGAAGTCTGAGACTTTAAGCCTTTTTTTAAAAAAAAAAATACAAAATTTGGAAATTTTCAAAATTTGCAATTTTCTGAGCTCAATACTTCTGGTGGGGGACCAGATAAAAATCTGAAATATCACCTCATTATAGTACTGTATGGTAGTATTATGCACCTAAAATTTGGAGTTTGAGATTTGACTAGGAGCAGAGGTATTGCAAGCACAAAATGTCAAAATAATGAATACTTCAGTAGGTGAATGTAATGTATTTAACCATTTAATATGTGACATATACTTGGCAAAAAGGGTATTTTACACAAAACAACATATACTCTAGGCTAACTGTTATTCATATCTTAAATTTAAAATATATACTTCTTTCTGAAAGCTAATAATGTATTTACGTACCCATTGTCATTAAAATCAAATAATAGTTAGCCCAGAATATGGTATATGTTGGTATATGTTGTTTTGTGTAAAATGCCCTTTTTGCCAAGTTTTTTACAGCGATCGCCCCCTGAATTTTTAGTTTAAGATATAAAAAAAATTATCCAATACAATTAAATTTTAATTTCTTGATTAAACTGTGCCGGGATTATGTTACTTTTACCATTTAAATAACATGAGATTATTTGACTTTTTAACATTTAATTTTTTTTCTCAGAAACAAATGAATGAAAAGATTTAAGGTCAAATTATTCTAACGTAAAATTTAACGCTCTACAAAAAAGGTCTCTTATGAATTTTCGATTAAAACTCTCCATTAAAAGTTATTCAACATTTAACTTTTTGACAACAAATCAATCGACTATAGGCTCAATAAAAATGATGTTGACTACAAGTTCTAAGAAATTTCTCATAGATGGCGTCAGGTTAAATGGTAAAAATTCGGATAATAATTGAACTTTTGTCGATAGGCTCATTAATTAGTATGAAATTCACTTCGTAGGTACAAAATATTGATTAAAGTACGAAAATTTATCCTGGATAAATGGAATTTCACGACATAGCGAATTCGGATCTTATGTCACCGGTTTTAATTGTCAAAAAATTATTTTTTGTTTGTTTAATTTTCTGTTCAAGCCATAAATTAACACAAATAATCACTTGCTCTCTAATGATAATAGTTTTTATCTTCTCTTCCAATGACTTTATAGTTAAAAAAAATAAAAATGAGCAAAAAGTTGAAAATATTGCAAGATTTATATTAGGCACAAGTGAAATGTTGAATAACTTTTAATGGAGTGATTTAATCGAAAATTCATTAAATACCTTTTTTGTAGAGCGTTAAATTTTACGTCAGAATAATTTGACCTAAAATATTTTCATTCATTTGTTTCTGAGAAAAAAAAAATAAAAGTAAAAACTCAAATGATCACATGTTATTTAAATGGTAAAAGTAACATTATTCCGGCACGGTTTAATCAAGAAATTAAGAGCTTAATTGTATTGGATAATTTTTTGTATATTTTAAACTAAAAATTCAGGGGGCGATCGCTGTAAAAAAATCAATTTGGGAAATAACGGACACCCTAATGCCACATATTAAATGGTTAAATACATAATATTCATCCACTGAAGTGTGCATTATTTTGAAATTTTGCGCTTCCTATATCTCTGCTCCTAGTCAAATCTCAAACTCCAAATTTTAGGTGCATAATACTACCATACTGTACTATAATGAGGTGATATTTCAGATTTTTATCTGGTCCCCCACCAGAGATATTGAGCTCAGAAAATTGCAAATTTTAAAAATTTCTAAATTTTGTTATTTTTTATTTTAAAAAGGCTTAAAATCTCAGACTTCAAATTTTGTTTTTGAATACAACTAGTACCTAATTGTTAGAAAAAAAGTTTTAACATGTAAACTCTTTCCCTTTCTTCACAATTGATCTGTGAAAATTGGAGTTTTTACAAATGAGAGCTAAAACTTTAGGCTGAAATTTCACCCCTTAGAATTACATTTAAGGTGAAAACGTCTTATTACAACTTTATAGTTTATATTTTCATGAACTCACTGCTTTTTGTTTCATTTTGATAGGACAAATAGGGCCTGAGATAATCAATTTTCCGCAAACCCTTAAAAGTGTGAAAATTTCTGCGCCTAGTATAACTAATATGGCCACCACCGGAATACTAAAAACAATAAAATTAAAATAATGAAGAATTTGAACTACCAACATGTTGGGGTGACAGCAAAAAAAAAATAATCAAGCGACCAGTGCTGGACCGACTGAATTTGACTGACCCTTTTGTGATTCTAGAGTAGGAAAAATTGTTATATAAACTTTAAATTTTCGGTTGATGTTAATTAAATGTTTATTGATTTATAAATATTTATAATGTTCATACTTTTTGCCTTTTTTAATTTATATTTTAAATGCTCCAGAGAAAAATACCGCGGCCCAAAGGCAAAAACAAACCAGCAGGCTGATAAATGTAATGGTCCGCGATTTATCCCATCTGACGAATATGGTTTTTTGGCGTCGATTTATTCCCGTGGCACTGTTGGCTGAAGACATTGATGGCCGGTTTGTGGTATTGATTGTGTAGATTTCATCCTCTCGATTCACACTAGACTGTAAAAAAAAAACCTTTTAAATGTAAAAATTTTAAAAAAATCACCAAGAAATGAAATAAGTTGTTAAAGAAGTTGGCAAAAAATTTAACATGAATAATGTCCAGGTTGATTTGAATCCAGAATTGTTACTATAAGGTTTTCATGTTGCACTGCACTTCAACAATAGAAAACATGCATTATCCTTGTTTTAATTTAAGTCCTTGATTTTTTTTTTTTTTGTATATTTTGATTTAAAAGTTTCAAGGTAGCTTTCTAAAGACTATTTCTGTTATTTATTTGTCAGACATATTGTTTTTTGTGTTATCTTTATGATGAAATACTTTATCAGTACGTTGAGTACATTCCTTATGCCACATTATAAGACAAGTTTACCATTGAAAAAATGAATTGTAAAATTTCTTTGTAAAATTTCCAGAAATCGCCCCATTTTTTGTGCATCATTTTCCAATTATAGAGTGTGTAATTTACGGTATTAAATTCTTGGCAACTTGATTGATAAACTAAGGTTGGTCTTTGGAACGGGTTTATAGGTTTAGTTTTTTTTTTTTGAAAAAAAAATTATGAAGTAGAAAATTATAATAAAAAATACCTCACAAGTCCGTTGGGTGCAAAGAACTTCAGTGCTGGTAGTGGATGCCATTTTCCTGGTTCTTCTGCGGTCGTTTTATGTCCTCCGTTGACCGATAACAAGTGTCCCTTGATTGATAGTTCACTAAACGAAATAAATTCGTAATAATTAGTGAAGGATTTCAACAATTTCTTTTGTTATCAAATTATATTTATATTTTTTTTTATTTGTCTGATAAAAATATTAGGATAACATTTGAGTGATAATTGTGCTTGAAGTGGGAGTACTATATTGATAATGTTGTTTTAAGATACTTGGTTTGACATTTCTGGGGTAACCGAATTGGTTTTCATTTATTGTTAATGGGCTGGTTAACCTTTGAAACTTATCTCGGAAGATTAACGAATTATTTATGATCATCTTTGCTAAAGTCTTATCAAAATAAACGATTTAAAACGGGAAATTTCAATAGAAATTAGGGATAATATTTACACTTAAATCAAGTTGGCTATGAATTGCATATATGGGTTGTAGTATAGCTACTTAATTTGCATCGGCCATAACATTGATTTTATGTTATCATAAAGTTCGTTGGAGTTCAAACCATTGATTATAGAGAGTTGTAAAACAAAGGGGGAATACATTAATTACGTTGGAACAATTTTAGCTATTTTTTGACCCCTCCTCCTCCATTGGTAAAATTTCGTGAGATTTTGCTCGACCACTCCCCTTTTTTTAAATTTTGTGAATGAAAACTAAATGTAGTCATAGTTATTGTTTCAAATTTTATTAACTGATTGTTGTCGTTTGTTTCAATTGACATTTCGATTTCATTCAATTGTTAAAATTTCATGTGTCGTTAAAAAATCCAGTTCTAAAACAATAACGGTTAAAACTCATTTCCAGAAAGAAGCCAGACTATTACAAATATGTATATTTTTTTACGGGCATACATAAGTACAGTATATATTAGACTGATTAAAAAAAAATGAAGATTTTTTTTCTTAATTATATCGAAAATATTGTTGGGAATGACAAAAAAAATCCTGTGAAAGTTTAAGCTCTTAATATTAAGAGGTGCCGCATCGCAAATTTCGATTTTCCATTTAAATAACATGGAAACAATATTCTCTTGCACTTTGGAATTTTATAGCTCACGTTGGTGACAATATTTCGGAATGACCAAGGTATATTCCTGTAGAAAATTGAACGATCTACAAAAAAGGTCTCGGACAAGTTTTTGATATATTTATTCCTTCAAAAGTTATTCGAGATCAAAGTTGAACTAAAGAGAAATTTTAATAATTTTTTAATTTTTTGACGCAACCATCAATTTTATGAAAGAATTTTATAGGACATTTTTTGTAGAGCACTTGTTTTTCCTATAACTTATCTCTATAAAAGTTTTTGATATTTTAACAGGTCCTAAGTTATTTAATTAAAATAAAAAATAAAAAAATTATGTTAACAATATAATAATTCAGGAAATTTTCAGTTTAATGCAAATAACTTAGGACCTGTGGAAAATATCAAAAACTTTTATAGAGATAAGTTATAGAAAAAAAAAGTGCTCTACAAAAAATGTTCCACAAAATTTTCTCATAAAATTGATGGTTGCGTCAAAAAATTGAAAAAATATTAAAATTTCTCGTTAGTTCAACTTTGACCTCGAATAACTTTTGAAGGAATAAACATATCAAAAACTACTTTTCAAGATCCTACTTTCATATTGTGATATGAAATAACATAGTAAAAGATTGAAGGCCAAAATGAGAGAATGGCAGCTTTAAATATGTTGTTCTAGAATTTGGAACCAGTTTCAGGTATTTATTATTTGTTGTCAATTATAATGACATTAACACCTGTTTTCAAATCCATTAGTGACAACTTTGAAAAAACCTTTTTCTCACATTTTGGCCTTCAAGCTTTAACTATGTTATCTCATACCACCCGTTGAGAACAGGTAAAAATTCCTTTCAATGTAACACCAGCTTGGAATTCAGCCGGTTTCGGTCACAATAGAGATCATTATAGAGCAAAGGTCTATAAAATTGAACGTAAATATTTGTCTACCTGAATTCTATCGTATGATTCAAGAACAGGTTTATTGATTTTGATAATATTTTGTTTTCTTAAAAATTAAAATTTTCTTAAAAATTTCTTGTTAAAAATTACACTAATAATCACTTGCGCTCTAATGCTAATAATTTTTATCTTCTCTTCCAATAATTTTATAATTAAAAAAAAAGTAAAAATGAGCAAAAAGTTGAAAATATTGCAAGATTTATATTAGGCACAAGTGAAATGTTGAATAATTTTTATTGGAGTGATTTAATCGAAAATTCATAAAGACCTTTTTTGTAGAGCGTTTAATCTTACGTCAGAATAATTTTACCTTAAATCTTGTCATCCATTTGTTTCTGAGAAAAAAAATTAAATGGTAAAAAGTCAAATAATCCCATGTTATTTAAATGGTAAAAGTAACATGATTCCTGCACGGTTTAATCAAGAAATTAAAAGCTTAATTGTAGTAGATAATTTTTTTTATATCTTAAACTAAAAATTCAGGGGGCGATCGCTGTAAAAAAATCAATTTGGGAAATAACGGACACCCTAATTTATAACTACCATCATTATCTTTTATATCAGTACTCCCAACATGCTTAAAAACCACTGTTTTATGGAAAAAAATATTCAATCCTCCCTCTTCCAATAATGGTTTTATTAACAAATTATTATTTTTATTTTCATGTCACTATTTAGACCAGAGTTCCCCAAACTTTTTTGTGTCGTAGACCCCGTGCCATGTTTTTCCGTGTTGGGTAGACCCCCTACTTACCTGATATTGATTTCGTGTAAATTTCTAACTGCAGTGAAGCTTAGTATTAAAACCTTAAAGTAAAAACATAGGTACTTTTATAACTTCATAGGTACTTTTATAAATAATGTATATGTCTTGATATTATACGTTAGTATGATGTAAGTAAATAGGTATTTTCAGTGTATGTGTTGAGATCCACTATCGTGGACCCCCATTTTCATTTCATGAACCCCTAATTTTTTTTTCGCTGACGTAGACCCCTTGCAGGTTGTCATAGACCCCTAGGGGTCGATATAGACCACTTTGGGAATCACTGATTTAGAATAAATAGAGTATTATGATACTTCATGTATTTGGGAATCACTGATTAAAATTTTACCACATTTTCGATTGCTAGATTAATTTTTTGTCGAAACTATTTCACATAATATAAAAAACTTGACTTTCATATCAATTGCATTTAAATTTATTATAATCGAATCAATACTATCAATAACGTACACTTAGTTCATAACGAATATATAAAAAAATTACAATACATGTTTAGCTATAATATAATTATTTTGTTTTTTTAATAATAAATATGATCTATTTTATGTACAAACATAATCACAATACGTTGTATTTATTGAGAACACTAAAAATGATGATCCAGATGATCAATAGGCCGATGACGGTAATTAGGTAATACGTTTTTCGGGCGTGCCAGGGACTTTGCGACAGGGAATTGGGACCGGGTTCCAAGTATTTTCGACGCGCGGCTACGCAGGCCTCCGCGTTGCACGTGTACCCCGAGCTGGTGGACGCCATCGCCTTGTTGTTGCCGTTTAACGTGGAGAAATTGGTGCCGTCGACGACGGCCGTTAAAATCGTATTTGTCGTATTCGTTGTGAGACAATCTCTTTCGACCGACACGGACACCTCACGAACGTGTTGAAGTTCCGTACTACGACCATCCTGGTCGAAGGCAATATTGTCCATCTGAAAAAAATCCAAAAAACACCCAATGTTAATCATTGCGGGATATTTAATATGGTGATGCATAGGCAAAATTGTTACACCCGTGTGTATCTGGTTGCCTACTTATATAACATAATACCAGAAGCGCCGCCTATATATATGGCCTATATTATTTACATTAGAACAAATATCACTAAATTCTAAAGTATAGTTATAAATCTACCGATAAACTTCCCTAAACTAAATTTTATATAAAATTTACAACCAAATAAAGCACTAAATGCAATTTTTTGATAGTTTTATAATTACTTTTGCGTTAATATATTTAACCAAATATTCACTTCTAGTCGTACGATAAGTGCAAGTAATACTGAGAAAACTAACAAAAATATCGTTTCAGCATAATCGAATTTTAATTAAGTTTCACATACCTAAAGATGTGTCACAGGTCTTAATTAGTTTTGCCATAAGAGTCTTTTAATCAGTTCAAGTATGCCTTCTAATGGCACAGTAATGAAGATGAATCTTTGGTGATTAGCAGGTCATAGATTCGGTGTCAAGTATTATTTTAAACGTTTTTTTTTTTTTTGATAATGGTATAAGTCCATTTTAAGAGTAGCTGGATAACTGTTGTATTTGTCGTTGGGGAGTCGTTCCATATGCAATTTAACCAGAAAATGTGACTCATTTTTAATTTTATATAAATTTCGAGAGAATTTTCATATCTTTGTGGGAAAAAATCGAATTTTTTGCATATATTTTCCTTTTTTCTTTCTGGCTTTCTTTGTTTCTTTGTACCAAGAGCCGAAAATTCAATCCGTCAAAAAATTGCTGTTTTCGGATTGTTAAGAAATTCAAGAATTTCTAAGATTCAACAGGTTGAAAACAATTCGTAACCCGTGAAATTCGTAATTCAAATCTATTAGTCTTAGAATAACCACCTTAACCACCTGTTCACAAGTAAGCGTATATAATATTATATATATTAGATTGAGCTAAAAAATTGCATTTTTTTGGATAAAGATATAATTTTTTTATTGTTTATTTCCTGCTGTTTTCGGAGTGTTAAGAAATTCTAGAATTTCTAAGATTCAACAGGTTGAAACAATTCGGAAACCATGAAATTCGTAATCCAAATCTATTAGTCTTAGAATAACCACCTGTTCACAAGTAAGCGTATATAATATTATATATATTAGACTGGGCCAAAATATCGATAATTTTTTTTTTTGAAAAGTATATCGAAAATATTGTTCAAGGTGTCAAAAAAAAATATATTGGGAAGGTTTGAGCCCTTAATATTAGTATTAAGAAGTCTATCATCTTTAATTTCGATTTTTTATTTGTGCTTTAATTTTTGCGTCAATGCTGTCAAACTATCAAGGTAAAAAAAATCATCTGCCCATATATTTATAGAAAATTAAATTCCCTACAAAAAACCTTTTTTTGAAAATTTTTCCAGGACATTCCGTTTCCGAATAATCAAGCTTCAGACATTGATATAATTTTTAGATTTATCTTCTTTATTTTGGAATTTTGTAACTAACGAACAAATAAATATATAGAAATGAACAATATAGATTTTTGAAAGGAATTTAATGCTCTACAAAAAAGGTCTCTAAACGTTTTTACATAAAATCACTCTTTCAAAATTGGTTCACAACGAAAAAAACAATAATTTAATTTTTCCTTCAACTTTAATTGTGAATAACTTTTGAAAAAGTGATATTATGTAAAAACGTTACAAGACCTTTTTTGTAGAGCATTAAATTCCCTTCAAGAATCTATAGTGTTCATTTCTATATATTTATTTGTTCGTTAGTTACAAAATTCCAAAATAAAGAAGATAAATCTAAAAATTATAGCAATGTTTGAAGCTTGATTATTTGGAAACGGCGTGTATGGCAAAAATCTTCAAACAGACGTTTTTTTTAGGAAATTTAATTTTCTATAAATATATGTGCATATGAATTATTTTACCTTGATAGTTTGACAGCATTGACGCAAAAATGAAAGCACAAATAAAAAATCGAAGTTAAAAATGATAGACCTCTTAATATTAATATTAAGGGCTCAAACCTGCCCCATATTTTTTTTGTGTCACCTTGAACAATATTTTCGATATACTATTCAAAAAAAAAAAATATGCGATTTTTTTGGCCCAGTCTAATATATATAATATTATATACGCCTACTTGTGAACAGGTGGTTAAGGTGGTTATTCTAAGAGTAATAGATTTGGATTACGAATTTCACGGTTTACGAATTGTTTTCATCCTGTTGAATTTTAGAAATTCTTGAATTGTGAAAAATATCAAAAACTTTTATAGTGATAAGTTATAGAATAAAAACTGCTCTACAAAAAATGTCCTATAAAATTTTCTCATTAAATTGATGGTTGCGTCAAAAAATTGAAAAAATATTAAAATTTCTCTTTAGTTCAACTTTGACCTCGAATAACTTTTGAAGGAACAAATATATCAAAAACTTGTACGAGACCTTTTTTGTAGATCGTTCAATTTTCTAGAAGAATATACCCTGGTCATTCCGAAATATTGTCTTTGACGTGAGCTATAAAATTCCAAAATGCAAGAGAATATTGTTCCCATGTTATTTAAATGGAAAATCGAAATTTGCGATGCGGCACCTCTTAATATTAATATTAAGAGCTTAAACTTTCACAGGATTTTTTTTCTGTCATTTCCAACAATATTTTCGATATAATTAAGACAAAAAAAATCATAATTTTTTTTAAATCAGTCTAATGTACCTCCTATTATTTTGTTTCTCCATATAATTTCCGGTTATCTTAATTTATCCATTTACTATTGAACTACTTTTTTGTTCAGGATAAGTTTCATTTTAAGGAACAATGGTTTGCAATATGATTAAATAACAATTCTGCTTAGTAATTAAATATGTTTTTAAATAAGACGACAATTCAAGTTGTTTAAGATTTTTTTTTTTTTTTATTTAATATTTTTAATATTCAATTAGCTACGTTTCGTTACTAATCGTAACTTCATCAGGCTTCTATAACAAATTAAAATAATTACAAAATGTCAATCATACATAAATTTCAAAACTCAGCTTTTATTTTTTTAAATAAGACGACAATTCAGGTTATTTAAGATCTTAAATAACCTGAATTGTCTTCTTATTAAAAAAAAATAAAATATAAGCTGTGATCTGAATTTTATCATCTAACTAATTATGGTTGATATTCCAATATCATAGATTGCCTTGAAAATTGTTGCCCTATCTATGATACCAATGTATCCAAAGCCTTCTATGAAATAAATTTCCATAAGGTGTAAATAATGCAAGTACGTTATACAACAGCAATTAAAATTGCAACAATGACATGATACAAACGTAAATAAATAAAAACAAAAATAGATTCTTATCATTTAAACTATTTAAACAACCACTAATTGCAGTAAAAAATCTTCAAATATTTTCAATTTTATTGAAAAACATAAATAACATACGTTTTGATTGTCCACAAACATATACGCCTGCATTCGCATGTCATTCACCACATGGTTATTCGATGCCATTTTTTTTTAATTTTTGAAAAAAAAAATTTCAATAATTTGACTGACAATAATCACGCACGATATATTTTATTCAATGAACCACTTTCATGCCATTTCATTGCGATTAATTAACAATGGATTTGATTTAAATGTGCAAACCGCCATTTAAATGAACCCAATATGTCCGCACTACATTAAGATTGTTAATGAGCCGAATCAACTGCACATATTGGTAGTATCTACGATTTTACCGCGAAATTCTTCACTCAAAACTATTCCGGGAAAAAATTAAAATGATAAGATTGACGCCCGTGGATAAGCGTATTCTATTACAATAAGTCTTGAAAATTTCCACCACTACGTTTAAATCAATCCGAAATACACAACTATGTTATTTTTCTTGAAACTATTTTACACAAAAATGGCCTTAATAGTTGAAATATTGTGCCATGTAATTTAATCGTCTATTAGATGTAGATATCTGGCTTTATCTTCAGGTCAAAATGTTTACTATAACTAGAGCTACGTAAGAATGATTTAGTCATTTCTTAATTCAGTGCTTTTCAAAATGTTTATGGTATGATAGTTATGGCCGAATTCTTGGTATTTGCCTTGTAGATAGAGATTCCAGGACCTCTAGATCTTACTTATATAGGGTAAGAAGAACTTCTTCCCTTATTTCGCTCATTTTTTTGATTTTGTTGTCCTGACCCAACTTGGTGACGGGCATCCATTCTTTGAGATCTTTTTTGCCGCGACCACGACCACGTGGTCCGCCACGAGACCCACCAGCGCCACGTGCACCACTAAAACGTGATCGAAATACCACATTACCCTATTTTTCTTACCATACTAAATCCCATGCATTAGGTTTATAAGAAAACAAATAAGTTCTAAGGACCCTAGATCTTGGAATATTCGTAGGATTTTATCTAGGACAAAAGCGAATCTATATCCAACAGCCACCCAAAGATGGCTACCCTTATCAGAGATGTGCATCGCCTATATTTCCTGCGAAATACTCAGATTATTGGGATTTATTAGACGATAGATTAGATTCCAGAACCTCTAGATCTTCCTTATACATTGAATGGGATTAAGTAGGGTAAGAAGAACTTCTTACTCTATTTCGATCGATTTTTGATTTTGTTTTCCTGCACTAGACGACCCAATTTGGTGACCATTCGTGATCCATTCTTTGAGATCATTTTTGCCGCGACCACAACCACGTGGTTCGCCACGAGACCCACCAGCGCCACGTGCACCATTAAAACTTGATCGAAATCTTCCATTACCCCATTACCCTATTCTTCTTACCCTACTTAATTCCATGCATTAGATTTATAAGAAAACAAATAAGTTCTAAGGACCCTAAGATCTTGGAATATTCGTAGAATTTTATCCAGGAACTAAAGTCGTGCACCACCAAAACCTGATCGAAATCCTCCATTACCCCACTACCCTATTCTTCTTACCCTACTTAATCCCATGCATTAGATTTATAAGAAAACAAGTAAGTTCTAAGGACCCTAAGATCTTGGAATATTCGTAGGATTTTATCCAGAAACAAAAGCGAATCTTTACCCAATAGCCACCCAAAGGTGGCTACCCTTATCAGAGATGTGCATCGCCCATATTTCCTGCGAAATACTCAGATTATTGAGATTTATTAGACGATAGATTAGATTCCAGAACCTCTAGATCTTCCTTATACATTGTATGGGATTAAGTAGGGTAAGAACTTCTTACCCTATTTCGATCGATTTTTTGATTTTGTTGTCCTGCACTAGACGACCCAATTTGGTGACGGGGATCCATTCTTTGAGATCTTTTTTGCCGCGACCACGACCACGTGGTTCGCCACGAGACCCACCAGCGCCACGTGCACCATTAAAACTTGATCGAAATCTTCCATTACCCCATTACCCTATTCTTCTTACCCTACTTAATTCCATGCATTAGATTTATAAGAAAACAAATAAGTTCTAAGGACCCTAAGATCTTGGAATATTCGTAGAATTTTATCCAGGAACTAAAGTCGTGCACCACCAAAACCTGATCGAAATCCTCAATTACCCCATTACCCTATTTTTCTTACCCTACTTAATCCCATGCATTAGATTTATAAGAAAACAAGTAAGTTCTAAGGACCCTAAGATCTTGGAATATTCGTAGGATTTTATACAGAAACAAAAGCGAATCTTTACCCAATAGCCACCCAAAGGTGGCTATTCTTATCAGAAATGTGAATCGCCCATATTTCCTGCGAAATACTCAGATTATTGGGATTTATTAGACGATAGATATATCTTCCTAACTCAAATCTTCTTTCGCTCTCATTTAGCTTTTTCCTCCATGTTTGAAAGCATAGCTTCTGATGAAAGATTTTACAAAGGATTCCAATTTTTCTTGGCTGTTTTTTCCATATTGTTATTCAATTGTTTCGTTAATCTTTTGTTTCAACGCTCTTTATATACCTGCTTCTTCTTTCTTTCTTGAAGATCCATACTTTCGATCAATCAGTGATCACTGCGAAATAGTTGAAAATTGATTTCTTCATTCAGTGTTTTTCAAAATGTTTATGGTATGATACTAATGGCTCAACTCTTGGTATTTGACTTGTACATAGATTTCATATAGAGATTCCAGGACCTCTAGATCTTACTTATATATTGTATGGGATTAAGTAGGGTAAGAAGTTCTTCTTAGAGTATCGATTTCACCATCGATATTAAAGCGTTATTAGCTAATTAATTACACTCTTATTAATTAGCTAATATCGCCTTAATATCGATGGTGAAATCGATACTAAGATTAAGTATACAAATTTATTTTTTTATTGGCAGTTTTTAAAGTTTTTTTTTTTTTTATTTTTATAATATCCAACGGTTATTAACATATATAGTGGTCACTTTGATTAAAAGATGCCCAGCACTTAGCGAACTTAAAAAAAAAATTCTTGAATGATATAAACTGTCGACGTTATCGTAAATAAGCAAATATTTGTAAATAATAAATTTGATTGATATAAATAAATACCCGGAAAAAAGCTAATTTTGATCTAGATACCCACGAAATTTATATGGCAGAAAAATCTAGACACCCTTGAATAAAGTAACCAGTGGTTTTTGATTCAATATCGAACATAGCACACTTTAATAAAAATAAGATTTTTTCGCTGACTTTGAACAGTTATACTGTGTATACAATATATAGAATATATTGCGGTCCAATTTATGTAGTATAATCTGATATAATAATATATAAAAATCATACCATAAACATAAATTTTAACAGAAGTTCAAACAAAAATATTCGTGACAAAAATATTGTGATGATTCATCACAAAGCAGTTACGGAGTGATCCAAACTACTTGATGACCACTGAAGAAGATTGCTTGGCAATCGAAATACGTATCTGGACAATACGTCGTCACGAATATTTTTCTTTGAATTTCTGTTCAAATTTATGTTTATGGTATGATTTTTAAAAATTAATATATTCAATTATAATACATAAATTGGACCGCAATATATTCTATATATTGTATACACATCGCACACTAATTTAAATAAATGATAAAATTCAGATCTCAGCTTTTATTTTTTTTAAATAAGAAGACAATTCAGGTTGTTTAAGATCGGTTTTTTTTATTTAATATATTTACTATTCAATTAGCTACGTTTCGTTACGTATCGTAACTTCATCAGGCTTTTAAATTAAATTAAATAAAATTTAATTAAATTAAATTAAATCATTTAAATTCAAATCCCCTGATTCCGCCACTTTTGGAGCACCAAAATGAAAGAAGGCTAAAAATAAAAGTGCCTAGTGATCAAGTAGAGGCATAGGGAGATTCCTCCACTGGGAGTGATCTTCATCACGTCAGCTCATCAAATCGGATTATAGGACCTAGATCCTGATGGCCGATTTATACATATATAAAAAAAAAATCAATAAAAATTTTTTTTATTGAATTTAAATTGAAAATATTATTTTTGTGAATCAAGAAGTTACAATACGTAACGAAACGTAGCTAATTGAATAGTAAAAATATTAAATAAAAAAACCGATCTTAAACAACCTGAATTGTCTTTTTATTTAAGAAAACTAATTTGAATATAAAAGAGAGGATATCTTTTAGATTGGTAAACCATTGGATAACGAAAAAAAAAATACGTACTATCTTTTCTGTGGTATTATTTTCACATGGACAATCCATTTTTTATTTTTTATTTTCGACGTTATATCTGCGACTAATAGAGTTTCACGTTTAAAAGTTTTAGAAGCATAGCTTTACATATATATTTATATTTAGAATAGACTGATTAAAAAGAGAAAAAAAGTTTATTTATTAATATTAATATTAATATTAGATAACAAGACCTGCGAGCAAAGCCATGAAATGGGTGTGTTGTTTATTTATTTATTGAATTTTTCCAATAAAATTTCTCATTTGTTTGGTTGAAAGAAATCTTATCTTCATTACTCTTTACAAAAGAAATGATTAAAATTTAAAATTTTATCATTTTTTTTTTTTAATATCATATTCTTTTACATACCATATACGATTAATGAAGAATCCAAAAGTATAAATAAACAAATTTGTTTATGTCTATTGTTTTTTCAAGTGAAGATCGAATTTTTGTTTTAGATAGTTATTTGTTCCAGGAAAATATAAGATATTAATAAATTTAAAAAAAAATTGACGTTTCAAACACTGTTACAGTGGAAAATTATTTTTTTTAATTATTAAAAATTATATCAGTCATTAAAAATGTCAAGTTATTTGTAATCTAATCGGAATTTTAACGATATGATCTTTTGGTAAATTAGGCCAAAGTAAATGTCAAAAAACAGGAAAAAAAGTTTTAAATTTCTACATAGCTCGAGATAAAGTACAATCGTGGAAATGAAATTTAAAGGAAAACTTCCTAAAAAGTACATATCTAGGAGCTATTTTTTTATTTATTGATAAATTAGGTTCCAAACATCGTCGTCCCCCTACCCCCAAATTGATTTTTCCCAAGAAAAATTTTTTTTTTTCATTATAACTTTTAAACCGTGCTAGATATAAAGAAAATAGTTATTATCAAAATGAAAGCTGAGAAAATTTCCTATAGAAAAGGTTCTTTAATAATTTCCTGTTTGTGCCATAGTTAACGTAAAAATAACGGTTGAAAACATAAATTTTTACATTTTGTTGATATTTCTGAAAATTATTGGCATTTTCGGGAAAAGTAAAAGCCAAATGATTTATTTATTCGAGAGGTATAATTTCTTATATAAGTAAGTTCCAAAACTTACTAGATTAACTTGAAAAAAAGACCTTCCTAAAAAGTATATATCTAGGAGCTATTTTTTTTATTTATTGATAAATTAGGTTCCAAACATCGTCGTCTCCCTACCCCCAAATTGATTTTTCCCAAGAAAAAAAAATTTTTTTTCATTATAACTTTTAAACCGTCCTAGATATAAAGAAAATAGTTATTATCAAAATGAAAACTGAGAAAATTTCCTATAGAAAAGGTTCTTTAACAATTTCCTGTATGTGCCATAGTTAACGTGAAAATAACGGTTGAAAACATAAATTTTTACATTTTGTTGATATTTCTGAAAATTATTGGCATTTTTGGGAAAAATAAAAGCTAAATGATTTATATATTCGAGAGGTATAATTTCTTATCTAACAAAGTTCCAAAACTTACTAGATTAACTTTAAAAAAAAAGACAGAAAAAATTTTTTCACCCAAGTCTGGACCATATGCCATTTTGTAAAGAAAATGTTTTATTTTTACATCCTATGTCCAGCCGCGATACGAATTCCTGTTTTGTTTAATTATTACTAATTCCTGTTTTGTTACTACGTTAATTACATTTATTAAATTCAAAATTTCGATTGTTGATTGTTCAATTGCAACAATACTTTTTTTTGCTAAAATAAAAAGTATTTTATATCTAAAATTAAAGTAGCCTATGTTACTCCTTATTACATCAGCTAACTGCCAATAAAACTCCCAACAAAATCGGCTCAGCCATTTCAGAGATTAGCCGGAACAAACAGACAGACAAAAATTTAAAAAAAATGTTATTTTGGTGTATGTACCGTATATATTCATGTATGCATGTAGTAAAAAGTGGTTGTTTCAGTATTACAGACACTCCAATTTTATTTATATGTATAGACTAGCTGATCCCCGCAGTTTCGTCTGCGTAACGTAGGTGTAGATTATGTTTTCTTTTCATATTTGCCATTTGTAGTGGTATATGAAAATTTTTATTTTTCTTATTTCTTTTACGAAAAACATAATCATACTTGAAAACACAATTTTGTCAACTTTAAAAAGACACATTTAATCAACTATTGCAAAGAATAAAATTGTTCTATGTAATAGTCAATTAATTTTCAAAAAATATTTATAAATATCTAAAAAGAGTATGTCTATTGCGTATAGCTACGGTAGGTATACCTACCGTAGACCAAATAATCTGTAAATCAATCAGCATCTATTCATAAATAAAAAATATCGCCAAGTTCAATAAAGTTGGTCTTAATTATAAGTAAAATGCGGTGACCATGCGACATTTTTCAAATAAGTTACATTTTTAAACTTGTGATATCTTTCGAATGGAATATTCAAATTGAATAACTCAAAAAGTTATATAATGGTATTGAAGCAAACTTAAATATGAAGTCATTTATTTTGATAAGGATTAATCCCAAAGTATAAATAAAAGAGCTTTTATAGCGGTGGCATTTATATATATTTTTTAAAATGAAAAAACACTTATTGTGTCATAACTATAATAGTTAGACATATGCTGTCGCTCTATTTTTTGTAGATGATGATATGTTCTGCAAAATCTTACTACATTATTTTGTTCTATAACCAATAGTTTTCGCAGCGCACGCGAAAAAAGAATTTTTTTTTGGTAATTTTTTCAGACCTTGGGTTACATTATTGGAGTTTTAGTGTGGATCCCTAACTTTTTTAAAAATTTAATATAGCCTATGTTCACCGGAAATAGTGTAGCTTCCCAACAGTGAAAGAATTTTTCAAATCGGTCAAGTAGTTTCGGAGCCTATTCAAGGCAAACAAACAATCAAATCTTTCCTCTTTATAATAATAGATAGATAGATTATATCGATTATAGGTACTATTACAATTAGCTTTATGGGTACTGGTTTGATTTAATTTAAGGGTTGTTTTACTTACACTTTTATTTCTTTGGAAAATTTGTGTGATCACTTTGTCGTTGGAGGACGACTCGGCGATTTCGCGATCTTGGACATCGTCACCAGCGACCGACATTCTGAATCGCACCATTTATTTCGGCAAAATTTGCATTGGTACCAATCACGCACTCATTTCCATTGCCGTCAATGTATCCACGAAAATACTGACGAAAATGAATGCAACTCGAACAATTCGCTGCATTTTATATATCCACGAGGCAATAACGATAATGTTTTGATATGATGACCAAATTGTAATTATTTGCAATTAAATGCAACCGAAAAGGAATTGACTTTGATATGAGACTACAAGGATACGAGACGATATACGGTGCGATACGATAGAGGGCACTTGATGATGGTAATTAGTTTAATTAGAAATAAATTGAGAGGTAAAACCCAATGTACCAACAAGTAATTTTTGAGGATGGATAATTGTTAACTTTCACTCACTGTAGAGAAAGTGGATAGTAATGGAATACGTTTTTTTTTTCAAATATTACTTAATCGTCGATAAATATTGATTGAGTCTGAGTGAATTACACAATAATATGGGAAAGAAGAACTGCTATGAAAACATTTTGCACCGAATTTGGTTGTTTTTCATATGACAGATTTGCCAAAAGGAAAATGTCAAAAATTTTTGAGGGGAAATCCAAAACCCGTATGGTTTCCGTAGGAATGATTTTTTCATAACTAGCTATACCTCGCTATGCGTTGGTACGCCACCAACTAATATAAATATGAAGACCAAATTTTGACGACCAAAATTGGTGGTATCAACTCAGAAACCTTTGTGGGCTCATGTACAATAACTTTGCTAAAGATCATCATATGATCAAATGTATAGTTTACGATTCTATAATGAAGATTCATTCTTTTCAGATTTGCTATTTATAGTAGGTATTAGACTGACTCAAAAAAAAATATATTTTTTTTTTCTTAATTATATCGAAAATATTGTTGGGAATGACAAAAAAAAAATCCTGTGAAAGTTTAAGCTTTTAATATTAAGAGGTGCCGCATCGCAAATTTCGGTCTTCCATTTAAATAACATAGGAACATTATTCTCTTGCACTTTGGAATTTTATAGCTCACGTCAAAGACAATATTTCGGAATGACCAAGGTATATTCTTGTAGAAAATTGAACGATCTACAAAAAAGGTCTTGTACAAGTTTTTGATATATTTATTCCTTCAAAAGTTATTTGAAGTCAAAGTTGAACTAAAGATAAATTTTAATATTTTTTCAATTTTTTGACGCAACCATCAATTTTATGAGAAAATTTTATAGGACAATTTTTGTAGAGCACTTTTTTTCCTATAACTTATCTCTATAAAAGTTTTTGATATTTTTCACAGGTCCTAAGTTATTTGCATTAAACTGAAAATTCTTGGAATTATTATATTTTTAACATAAAAATTATTTTTTTTATTTTCATTAAATAACTTCGGACCTGTGAAAAATATAAAATTTTTATAGAGATAAGTTATAGAAAAAAAAGTGCTCTACAAAATATGTCCTATAAAATTTTCTCATAAAATTGATGGTCGCGTCAAAAAATTGAAAAAATATTAAAATTTCTTTTTAAGTCAACTTTGAACTTAGACTTATTAATTAATTATTTATTATTAATTAGACTTATTAAATTAAAAATTTCAATGGTTGATTAACTCTACATTTTCTCATACAAACTTAGTCACCCCTTTTACTCTTTTAGGGTAGGAATTTAAAAAAAAATCCTTATCAAATGTGTACTTCCTATAAGTGGTACATCGAATATTAAAATTTCATCAGTCAGAGGAGATATATAAATATAGAATTTTATGTATGGACGGTTTTAAAAACGTATTTACTTTAAGTTTTATTACTATTATTATTATTACTACTACTGCTATTACTTTTTTTCGTTAATATTTCCTTATTGAGCAACTCTAAGGGTATATTTACAACAATTTTGTAAAAAAAAAGTTTACTGTAAGATTCGAACCCACGGCAAATACGCGAGCCATTGCGCTATTAACATCAACTATGTGTTAATATATAAACGTTTATATTTCAAAGAGGCAATTTTTTAAACTTTAAATTGAATTTACTGTGCTTTTTATCAGTTCCACTTAAAATATTTTTACAGATTATTTTCTAGCTTTTAATTACCTTTCTAATGACATATAACTCGCCTGTTTAAAGTAATTTTTTTTGTTTCATCCCTAGGCAATACCTTCCCTTATTATTTTTAAGGAATAATAAGTAGTCTATTATGTGTAGAAAATTGTGTTGTATCTTAATACCAAATTTCGTTAAATTCGGTTGTTCCGTTCTTTAGTTAAATCGGAACATACAGACAGACAGACAGACAAAAATGTTAAAAATGTTAAATTTGGAATAAGGACTTCTTGAAACAAATATTTACCCTAAAATTGGGTTCAAAATCGAAATGTTCAGACAGACGTAAGAATTTTATATATTATTTATTATATATTATATATAGTAGACTGATTTAAAACAAAATATGTTTTTTTTTCTTAGTTATATCGAAAATATTGTTGGGAATGACAAAAAAAAATCCTATGAAAGTTTAAGCTCTTAATATTAATATTAAGAGGTGCAGCATTGCAAATTTCGATTTTCCATAACATGGGAACAATATTCTCTTGCACTTTGGAATTTTATAGCTCACGTTGGTGACAATATTTCCGAATGACCAAGGTATATTCTTGTAGAAAATTGAACGATCTACAAAAAAGGTCTCGTACAAGTTTTTGATATATTTATTCCTTCAAAAGTTATTCGAGGTCAAAGTTGAACTAAAGAGAAATTTTAATATTTTTTCAATTTTTTGACGCAACCATCATTTTATGAGAAAATTTTATGGGACATTTTTTGTAGAGTACTTTTTTTTCTATAACTTATCTCTATAAAATTTTTTGATATTTTTTACAGGTTCTAAGTTATTTGCAATGAACTAAAAATATTCGTAATGTTATGGTATTATGTACAATCGCTTTAAAATACCGATATTTGGTATCCCGGTATAAAGATATTGCTATTTCTGTTCAGAAGTTTTCCGTACCTGGAAAATTTACTGACTATTATATATACGATGAAAAACATATCTCAGGTTTAATTTTTTAAGCAGTTCAAAGATGAACTTTTAAAAATAATTTTAAATTCAATTTTGGCAAATTTAAAAATTAATTCACCATTTTCTTACCCAATTGTTTACGTTATGTAATTAAAAATAATCGGAATAGTTCCGATTTTCCACTGACCTCTAAAGAAAAAATATTTAAATATTTAGATCAGTGTAGTGTGTGTGGTTACAAGTTTCCATAGTAACCTTTGAACTACATATTAGGTAATTCCCCTGGTTTGTTATGACCGCGTATTTTGAATTGAAAATTTCTATCTTTCATATTAAATAATATCGAAACTGATGCATTTTTTTATCACTTAAAAATTATATTGACGTGACACGATTTTGTCGGTTTGAGTGCAGAAAAATAAAATATTTGTCACTTTCTAATGAGGAAATTGTGGTTTTGATTGTTCCAGTTTGTGATTGGATATGGTTTGTTTTTCGGGAAAAACACGAAAAACATTAATTAATTTTCGGCAATAAAATCAAATTATTAATGTATAATATCAATACTAATTGCAATTGGACAATTAGTAAATTATTTTTAGCAAGTTTTTAAGTGAAAAATCAAACTTACCCGGGCTTTAATACATTCCAATGTGATATCTCCTTTCATTTCGTCTTGATTTTTTTTGTCCATGTAATAATTGGGCACTCAAAACTTGATGTGATATTTTTATATTTTAAATGACCGATATTATGTAGATATTTATTTTATTTATTTTTTTTTTTTAAAAACTCATTAGTCTGTTCCGAAAATTAGTATGTTGTCTTTGGTTGAAGTTTATTATCAAAATGAAATGTTTCACATGGAAAAAAGACAAAATGTTTAGTTTTTTTTTCTTATCATCAATTTCGTTTTAGCTCCAAACAAACATCGGAAGCCGAAAACTTGGCCAAACTTGCCCGAATTTTAGTCCAACTGCTTGTGGTTGCCCCAAACTCTAAATTTTCCACAAACATTTTTATTTTGAAAGTAAAAATTCAATTCAATGCAAATTCATAATCGTTTTAATCATATAACATTTGAAATTAATATTTAAATCAGTTGTAAATCAGTCATATGTTAAGGTTACCGGAAGATTTGTCGACTTAATTAACTTTCAAATAATATACTTTATTGACTTTTATTTTAAATAAACTGCACTATTACTTTACATTTGTTTCAATTAAATTTTTTTAATTTTGCCTCCCACTTGCAAAAAAATATAATATGTACTTATTAAAAGGTATTGTTAAACCTACGTTTCCATTTTAAAAATAATAAAATGAATTAATTTATTATTTGAATTGGAAAATTGTTTCGGTTACATAATGTGATAACAAAATTCTGTTTTATAAATTAAAAACAAAAACATTGACAAAGTTTTTCATTAAAGAATTCTAGGAAAATATGTTCTGAATAATTTAAATCCAAATGTTTCCATATAAATGTTTACATATGCAGTATAAAAATTGAACATTGTTTATGTGGTCCAAAAATAAATGAAATGGTTGCTCGACCATTTTAAAAAAAAATAATTTTGTGTGTACTATCACCCCAACATGTTGGTAGTTCAAATTCATCATTATTTTAATTTTATTGTTTTTAGTTTTCCGGTGATGGCCATATTAGTTTTACTAGGCGCAGACATTTTCGCACTTTTAAGGGTTTGCAGAAACTTGATTATCTCAGGCCCTATTTGTCCTATCAAAATGAAACAAAAAGCAGTGGGTTCATGAAAATATAAGCTATAAAGTTGTAACAAGACGTTTTCACCTAAATCTAATTCTAAGGGTGAAATTTCAGCCTAAATTTTTAGCTCTAATTTGTAAAATCTCCAATTTTCACAGAAAGATTGTGAAGGAAGGGAAAGAGTCTAGACGTTAAAACTTTTTTTACAAACAATTAGGTACTAGTTGTATTCAAAAACAAAATTTGAAGTCTGAGACTTTAAGCCTTTTTATAATAGAAAATAACAAAATTTGGAAATTTTCAAAATTTGGAATTCTCTGAGCTCAATATCTCTGGTGGGGGACCAGATAAAAATCTGAAATATCACCCCATTATAGTACTGTATGATAGGATTATGCACCTAAAATTTGGAGTTTGAGATTTGACTAGGAGCAGAGGTATTGCAAGCACAAAATGTCAAAATAATGCATACTTCAGTAGGTGAATATAATGTATTTAACCATTTAATATGTGACATTAGGGTGTCCGTTATTTCCACATAAATAACATGGTAACAATATTCGCTTGCACTTTAGAATATTATAGCTCACGTCGGTGACAATATTTCGGAATGACCAAGGTATATTCTTGTGGAAAATTGAATGATCTACAAAAAAGGTCTGTTACAAATTTTTGATATATTTATTCCTTCAAAAGTTATTCGAGGTCAAAGTTGAACTAAAGAGAAATTTTAATATTTTTTTCAATTTTTTGACACAACCATCATTTTTATGAGAATATTTTATGGGACATTTTTTGCAGAGCACTTTTTTTCCTATAACTTATCTCTATAAAAGTTTTTGATATTTTTCACAGGTCCTAAGTTATTTGCATTAAACTGAAAATTCCCTGAATTATTATATTTTTAAATTTTTAACATATTTTTTTTTTTACTTAGAACCTGTAAAAAATATCAAAAACTTTTATAGAGATAAGTTATAGAAAAAAAAGTTCTCTACAAAAAATGTCCTATAAAATTTTCTCATAAAATTGATGGTTGCGTCAAAAAATTGAAAAAATATTAAAATTTATCTTCAGTTCAACTTTGACCTCGAATAACTTTTGAGGGAATAAATATATCAAAAACTTGTACGACACCTTTTTTGTAGATCGTTCAATTTTCTACAATAATATACCTTGGTCATTCCGAAATATTGTCACCAACGTGAGCTATAAGTCTAATCTAAATAGTTGTACCAAATATTCTGGTTTTATTTATGGTTCCAATCCGAAGACAGCTTTACTGATTTGATAGAAACTTTGTAATCAAGTTCAACTAATAACTTATCTCTATAAAAGTTTTTGATATTTTTCACAAGTCTTAAGTTATTTAATTAAAATAAAAGAAATAATTTATATGTTAAAAATATAATAATTCAGAAAATTTTCAGGTTAATGCAAATAACTGAGGACCTGTGAAAAATATCAAAAACTTTTATAGAGAAAAGTTATAGGAAAAAAAGTGCTCTACAAAAAATGTCCTATACAATTTTCTCATAAAATTGATGGTTGAGTCAAAAAATTGAAAAAAAATATAAAAATTTCTCTTTAGTTCAACTTTGACTTCGAATAACTTTTGAAGGAATAAATACATCAAAAACTTGCCAGAGACCTTTTTTGTAGATCGTCCAATTTTCTACAAGAATATATTTTGGTCATTCCGAAATATTGTCACCAACGAGAGTTATAAAATTCCAAAGTGCAAGAGAATATTGTTCCCATGTTATTTAAATGGAAAATCGAAATTTGCGATGGGGCACCTCTTAATATTAATATTAAGAGCCTAAACTTTCACAGGATTTTTTTTATCATTTCCATCAATATTTTCGATATAATTGAGAAAAAAAAATCATTATTTTTTTTGAACTAGTCTAATATATAGTATACAGAATTGACAAATCGTTCATACAGTATCTATGTATAAATAGTCAATTTAATCTCTTATTTGGAAAGCAGTAACTTTCCCTGAAAGTTATTATGATTGTGATTGAATGAAATCGGAATGACAGTTGAAACTAATGACATGCTAGTTCAAATTAGAGCCAATAATAATTATATTTGTATTCTACATTTTGTATAAGTAACCAAATGTGTATATATTAGAGTGGTCCAAAAAAAAAAGTTTTTTGTCTATCATCTTAAACGCTTTTCTAAGGCATAAAAAAATTCCCTCCAAAGCACAGATTGATATCTTGATTCTCCACCAAGCTCAATGTCTACTTTCCCATTTAAATAACACATAAGAAAAAAAATTTTTACGTTTTTTTTTTGGGTAAAACGACGAAAATTTTTTGAATCAGTCTACTATACAGTCATTATCATGATTTTAGACTTTTAAAACTAGTCAAAGGGGCGGGTTTTACCCTTTGCTTTTTTTTGTATTACCGACTTTTAAAACCATACAAATTTAATTAGTTATTAAATATTTCCATTTCAATAATTTCGTGTGGTTAAGATTTAATATATCTATTTGATGTATGTTTTCTTGTAGAAAGGCTGTGTTTTTAATGGGAAAATTGGGTCTAAGTCCAACGACAGTACCTTTCGAAAAATAGAAATCTACGACTTCAACCCCATGAAATTTATTAACCAATATGGATGTATGGAAAGAAAAATGTATAAAATAGCTAATAATTGTTTAATAATTTTGGATTATTTATGTTTTTAGATAATTTTTTCAATTATTTATCAATTAACCGTGTGTTTGGTTTGTCCATTGGCCATGAATCGGGTTGGTTTTACAAAGTAGATAGTGATATCGACTGCATTATAATTGAAATTTTATGCAAAATATTACTGTTATGTAATTCATGTTGACTATATTAAAGACTTGGATATCTATTGATTATCTTCCTCTAACTCGCCAAAGTCAAGGTATCCGCGTTGTCCTATTCCTCTACAAATAAATACCGAAAATTAGTTACATTATAATTATTTATTAGTTGGAATTTCGTAACACAATAGGTATATAGTGATTTTTTCAAGTGTCTTCATTTTATGGCATTGTTTTTTATGTCTTTGTGAAAAAAATTAATAGGAATCGAATTATTAAAACTAATATTTTTAAATAATTTTCAATACCCCGAAAAAAAAATTATATTGTTTTGAAGTCTTACTAATTTTATTATTTTTTTGTTTCAGATACAATTCAAAAACTCAAACCAAACCGAATTTGTGATTTTTCAAACTTTTGGAGCTTTTAAGGTACATAATATAAAGCACTAGACTTTTGCATATTTATTTTATTTACCTATTTCTATTCCTTTCGAATACTTAGAATAATTTGCGCATTTTCTTTTTACCTCATATACAATGAAAAAGCCAAGGCCTCACTACACACGAAGAAAACTCGATTGGTTTTCCCAAAATTAAATTACATAGTTGGGTGTATTTTTACACTTTAGTAAATTAGAAAATTGCTAAATGTTTTCATCCGGCAGTGGTAATATTTAAACAGTTGTTTCACCATAATTTTCTTCTTAATTGTAGCCTTAAATTAGAAGATATATTTTTTAAGAAATAGTACCTTGTATGGCTGGTTTTTTCGGTGGCACTGTAATCCAAATTTTCACTGCGAAAAACACGACATGTTCAAGTGGAAACAATACGTATTCTTTATGGGGCACCCAAGTACTGAATTTACGAGCAAATGACTATAAACTACGGCGGTTTGAAAAGTAAAAGTTGTTCAACAAGATAGTGAAAACTGTCTGTTATTTTTCGAATTTGTATAAGGTTTTTTGTTTTCATTGGATTCCCACCTCGGTGCCCATGCGATGTCTTCGCGGTGCACTAATCTTAAACATTAAAATACTGAAGTGAGAGTCAAGGAAATTATAGTTATTTCATTTTTCAATCAGTTCTTCGAATCGGTCGTTGATCTAGGTGAAGCCGGATGACCCACATTGAATATATTTTTTTAAAGTATTACTATTTTATTTAAAGTGCACTGGTTGGTAATTCAAATGATTCGGTTGATATTTCAATACGGGAATGTCATTTGATGGTAATTTACAATGCTTTTTCTGTGATAATAATGTGCAGTTTTTATCAAGGTTGCAACTGTATTGTTATTTAACTAGAATACAATAATAGTTGTGTTTTTTTATACTTAATACGTTTGAAAGTTTTTTTTTTGCAATTATCGTATGATTTATTTTTTTTTTCCGGATTGTTTATAGTTTTTGCTTTGAAATAATAGTTAGTTGATGCATAATTTATATTCTAATCAGAAAATCTTCAACTTTTTTAACGTGGAGACCCTATAAGCATATACATTTTGTATAAGTAACCAAATGTGTATGTTAGACTGATGCAAAAAAAATGATGAATTTTTTTTTTCTTAATTATATCGAAAATATTGTTGGGAATGACAAAAAAAAATCCTGTGAAAGTTTAAGCTCTTAATATTAAGTATTAAGAGGTGCCGCATCGCAAATTTCGATTTTCCATTTAAATAACATGGGAACAATATTCTTTTGCACTTTGGAATTTTATAGCTCACGTCAAAGACAATATTTCGGAATGACCAAGGTATATTCTTGTAGAAAATTGAACGATCTACAAAAAAGGTCTCGGACAAGTTTTTGATATGTTTATTCCTTCAAAAGTTATTCGAGCTTAAAGTTGAACTAAAGAGAAATTTTAATTTTTTTTTCAATTTTTTGACGCAACCATCAATTTTATGAGAAAATTTTATATGATATTTTTTGTAGAGCACTTTTTTTTCTATAATTTATCTTTATAAAAGTTTTTGATATTTTTCACAGGTCCTAAGTTATTTGCATTAAACTGAAAATTCCCTGAATTATTATATTTTTACATAAAAATTATTTTTATTATTTTAATTGAATAGCTTAGGACCTGTGAAAAATATCAAAAACTTTTATAAAGATAAGCTATTAGTTGAACTTGATTACAAAGTTTCTATCAAATCAGTAAAGCTGTCTTCGGATTGGAACCATAAATAAAACCAGAAATATTGGTACAACTATTTAGATTATACTTATAGCTCACGTTGGTGACAATATTTCGGAATTACCAAGGTATATTCTTGTAGAAAATTGAACGATCTACAAAAAAAGTCTCTGACAAGTTTTTGATATATTTATTCCTTCAAAAGTTATTCGAGGTTAAAGTTGAACTAAAGACAAATTTTAATATTTTTTCAATTTTTTGACGCAACCATCAATTTTATGAGAAAATTTTATGGGACATTTTTTGTAGAGCACATTTTTTTCTATAACTTATCACTTTAAAAGTTTTTGATATTTTTCACAGGTCCTAAGTTATTCACATTAAACTGAAAATTCCCTGAATTATATTTTTAAGATAAAAATTATTTTTTTATTTTAATTAAATAACTTAGGACCTGTGAAAAATATCAAAAACTTTTATATAGATAAGTTATAGAAAAAGGTGCTCTACAAAAAATGTCCTATAAAATTTTCTCATAAAATTGATGGTTGTGTCAAAAATTGAAAAAAATATTAAAATTTCTCTTTAGTTCAACTTTGACCTCGAATAACTTTTGAAGGAATAAACACATCAAAAACTTGTTGAAGACCTTTTTTGTAGATCGTTCAATTTTCTACAAGAATATACCTTGGTCATTCCGAAATATTGTCTTTGACGTGAGCTATAAAATTCCAAAGTGTAAGAGAATATTGTTCCCATGTTATTTAAATGGAAAATCGAAATTTGCGATTCGGCACCTCTTAATATTAATATTAAGAGCTTAAACTTTCACAGGATTTTTTTTTGTCATTCCCAACAATATTTTCGATATAATTAAGAAAAAAAAATCATATTTTTTTTTTGAATCAGTCTAGTGTATATACCTATATTATACAGAATTGACAAATCGTACATACAGTGTTTATGTATAAATAGTCAATTTAATCTCTTATTTGGAAACCAGTAGTTTTCCCTGAAAGTTATTACAAATTGGAATGACAGTTGAAACTAATGACATGATAGTTCAAATTTGAGACAATAATTATTATATTTGTATTTCACTCAGATGGATATGTTAACAACTTTATATTTTTAGTTCTTTATATATTTTTAATTTTGATATTTAAAGCAAATTTTATTATATTTAAGTTATAAAAACCACTTGTAACTCGTGTGCCAGTTCAGGCACTACCGGAAAAGGCCACAATAGTGGATTGAAAATATCTCTTTAATTATATCAAAGAAGTATAACTTCCCTCGCGGGTACAAAAGCACCTAAACCGTTTTTTTTTATATTAAATTTATCATATAAACTTAAGCAGTTAATTATGCGACTCTTTAACACTAAGCCATTAAAAACTCCGAAATATGAATTTTAATTTTACCGGATTCTAGAAAAATCTGCTCTACAAATAATGCCTTGTAATTCAAATATGTTTACAAAATTTAATTTAAAGTTTAACTATCGCATCTTCTTATATCGGTGTACCATTTTGGGTCTTTGACTTCAGGAACAATACAAGAGGATTGTGTAAAAATTCAAGTAACAATATATGGAAGTTATATTTCAAATGAACCATTTTATCAATGGATAAACGTTTAATTTTTCTCATTTTTTTTTTTTTGTTTATGGTTCGAATAATAAGCATGTCGTAAAAATTATCAGTTAACACGAAAATTTGATAAGAAATGAAGACATTATGCAAGAAATGTTCCATTGTAAAACTCAGTAAATTGATGAACAATTAACGTTCGAATATATTCATACGATTTTTGATGAATTTTTTTCCCAAACAAAATTTTTAATTACGACCTTGTATAACAAGTTTTGTCTTTAAAATATTTAGTCTTCTAGGAAATTTGAAAAGTTTTTCAAGTCTTCAAAGACTTCTTAATTGATAAATTTCCGATTTGTTAAGTTTAAAAATGTAAATTATCCATCAATTCTTGACTGTTGCACCAAAAGCAGAGATAACGGTTTTTCAGTGAAGAAATAATTAGTAGAAATTTTACAATGTTTAATTACATATTCAATTCGATTACATCAGTCTTATCAAGGTAATTAGTATTTATTTTGAATTTTATGACATAATCATTCGGATTGTAAGTATTACTAGTGCAATTATAGTAAATCAATTACCGAGAATATTTTTTTTTAGGTAAACAAATTTTAATTTTCACACTTGCACTTGGATTCCTCACTGTAATTGTCAAACGCACAAAATTTAAATGGACATAATAACGGTGGTTCCATTAAGAAATATTTTTTAAACTTTACTATACTCCGAAATCACCTTGGTGTGGTCTTGCGATGAATATCAAGCACAAGATGCGACTAGGAAATTTCAATTGAATATTTTTCTTTGTACGATTGCTTAAATTAAATGAAGTCCCACCACATACATAAAATATGAATCAAATAAATCGACTCAAGTTTCATTAAGCAGACTACTGTTGAATTTATTCTCCTACTATAGCCAGTGGCGTGCACAGAGATTTTAGGTAGGGTAGGCAGAAATTTTTAACAGCTACTTCAATATAATCAAAAATGCTGCATGTTGGTTTTAGTTCGTCGTTATGATGAGTAAATAATGAACCCTATACCGATTAGCCAACAAAATTTTAAAGTGTGAATTTTCGGAATTTTTTTTTGCCAATCTATGGGAAATTATTCGTAGAGGTATGTGAAACAAACCGTTTCGATTGTGACAAAATAGTTTAGCGCTAATAAATTAATTAAGAAAACATAATTAGTTAATTAGTCATTGATATAGTAAAATGTTATGAAAATATAGTTCAAAGCCACATACAATAACAAAAATGCGGGAAAATTTAGGAAACGGTTGGTTAAATATAAAACTAAAAAAAAAAAGTTAAGGAAAACTAAACAGAACCTCCCCCCTTCGAAAAAAAAAATAGAAAAAAAAGGCAACTCAGAAATTAATTTTTTTCCTCAAATTATATTTGACCAAAATTTTTCACAATAACAAAAACCGAAACATAATTAAAGAGGTTTTTCTCCAACAAATTTTTCATCACTAATGAAATTCAACTTATCACACAAAAAAAAATTGAAAAAATATATATACGAAGTAGAACATTAAGTAAGTGTTTTTTTTGAAATTCGAAAAATATTTTTCTTTGACTTTTTTTTAGTTTTAGTTTTAACCAACCGTTTCCTAAATTTTTCCTCATTTTTGTTATTGTATGTAATTGCTTTAAACCTTTTTTTTTTTTAACATTTTGCTATATCAATGACTAATTAATTAATTTATCTTAATTTTTTAATTACCGCTAAACTATTTTGTCACAAACGAAATGGTTTCCTTTATAAACCTCTACAAACGATTTCCCATCGATTGGCAAAAAAAATTTCGGAAAATTCACACTTTAAAATTTTCTTGGCTAATCAGTATAGGCTAAATAATGATGTTGATATTTTCAACCACAAATATCCATAGATAGACCCAATTTGTAAACTTTATTAAAGAAATACAATATAATCGTCAGGATTAAATAACACAGATAATAGATAATATATTATTAAAATTTATTAGAATTAAATAATAACAATGTACGTAGATTACTGATCATTAAATCGATTATTGAGATGAATCAAATTCAAACTTGTAATTTCAGCGATACTGAATAAGAAACGATGCTACTTCGGTAATTATCGTAATTTGTCGTGTGCAAGAAGACAGTGTCTTTTTTTGAGGTTGTATGTGTAGAATTGTATATTTGTATTATTGTTTTTATACGAACGCACACATTGACACATATATATAGCTATGAGTGCACACATATAAATATTTAGACACGAATAGTTTGTGTCTTTCCCGCCGCGTTGCCAGGAGCGCTAGTGCATTGCAATGCAAATATTATCAGTCGCTTATTTGAAATTGAACGAACGAATGAGCTGGCATAATCTGTATGCTGCATAGATGATATCCGTTAAGATTTTTTCTTTATTGGTATTTGGTAAATAAAATAAAACTAGATATCAGAACAAAATTATAAATATTTATCTGAATTATGTAGGGTAGGCAGTGTCTTTTTGTCTATATGGAATGCACGCCACTGACTATAGCCATAATAATTCAACGCGTTAATTGGTTTTCGACCAAAAATGCGGCATAGGTTTTTTCTCAATTTTACAATGCGGAAGTGAGCATAAACAAACCTTGAACTATTTCAAATTGACTTGAAATTTTAAAATGGCGAGAAAACTTTACTATGATTCTTATATATGCAAAGAAAGAGTTGGAAATTAGTGGTTTGAAATTGATTATTGGGTACCTCCAGCAAAATCGCTTCAAAAATCAACCACCTCTTTAGTACAGTTTTCCATATTTTATACATTTCACATGCAGCAAATCTTAAGACATATTTCCCTTAAGGGTGGATCACCGTCAGAACGTAAAAAAAATGACTTTTTTAAAACTGCTGCCATTTTTTTTAGAGATATTAAAAAACGGTCTTCGGCATGTAAAAGTTGAAGTTTTGAACAATTTTTTTTATATTTGCCCCGATATGTCCCCCCCCCGTCCCCCTTTTACAGCGCTTTGAAAAAGGGTCCTCAAAAATGAGGAGGCAAACAAGGGGAGACAAGTTTTCTCGGAAACCGGAGGTCGGATCATGATTTTCCAAAGAATGTAGGTTTTGGTAATGCGTCTTCTTGGTACTGAACCTCGAAAATCCGAAAAACAGTGAAAATTCACAAAATGGCGCGACTTTAAAAAAAAAAGTTAAAAAAACGACCTTTTTTTGGACCTTTCCCTCGTCTCCCACTTTGAGGGGGGAGGTTTGGCCAATTTTCAGAGGTTCAGTACCAAGAAGACGTGTTGAACTATAACACTCTCCAGTTTCAAGTCAATCCGTCGGACAGTTTCTGAGAAATTTTGTCTCCCAGTTTTAAAAAGTTGATTTCGAGAAAAACGCATTTAAAGTTTTTTTAAGATATTTTTTTATGTTATTATCAATTTATTCAATTTTTATCAGTGAAAATACATTACTCAGCTATTCCAATCCTTTTAACACGTTATTCTTGAATGTTATAAGAAGACATTTATGGAGAAAAAAAATTGATTTTTTTTTCTGACGGTGATGATCCACCCTTAAGTTAAGTTAAAAGGGTCTAGCAGGATCCACATGGCGAGTTAGCCCCCAAATGGGAACCTATGTCGCAACTTATGTTAAAATATCGGCTTGATACACAAACACATTTTATATCCTTTCCGCGACCAAATTCCTCTTTGACCGTGAGATATGGGCAAAAATGTCCCCCCGTATGGCTATTTTTCAAAGTTATATATCTCAAAAACTAATTAAGCTAAAGACGTGAAATCAACGCGAGGCTTTAGATTATTTTACAGAGTATATCATATATTTTTTTGAAATTTTTTGGAAAAAAAATTATACAAAAAAAAATCCAAAAAACAAATGAAATAATGTTTTTTAATGTATTCTCTGAAAATGACAATCACGAAAAAAATATATTTTATGCTTCTGAGCACTATAACTCATAAAAAATGCGTGGAAAAATAGTTGGTGAAACCTTGAAAAAAAATGAAATGTGATTTACGCCTAATAGTATACTTCGGTTTTATTTTTTTTTGAAGTATTACACCAACTTTTTTTTTCACAAAACTTCAAGAAAAAAAATAGGCCTTATATTCCTTATACGATGCAGATATATAATAAGAAAGGGTTTTTGAAAATTTCTCCCCTAAAAGAGTGAAAAACGGTGGCAAAGTTTGTACGGCATAGCGTCAAATAAACAATCGAAATTTCAAATTTCATAATCAAAGTCCGTTAAAGGAGAAATGTTATTACTGCTTAGTATAAAACAAACTTGGTTTATTATTAGAAACAAAATCTTATAGTCTGCTTAAAAATTTAAACCCTGATAAGTAGATATATCTGAAAATGGTAAAGTTAAGTTTATAAATGAGCATTATGTTTTTTGGCTTTCATATATTGTAAACCTGAAAATCCGAAATACGCATTCACAAATAAATACATTAGTGAGTGAGTACCCCTTCCAACGTTTTGAATGCGTAAGTGGGGATAACAGAGCTCATGCGCATAGCCCATTCTGCACGGACGCACGGCAAGATAGCCAATTTATATATAAGATAAGAATAAAAAAAATTATCGTCACTGCTCTAATTAATTTACAATTGAAATATTATGAACCTAAAATAATTTAGTTAGTATCTCATAGGACGCAGAATTCTGGATAATTATTGTTCATATGAAAAATAACAAATAAAAGCTGTTGCATGAGAACAATATCCCACTGTAAAGTTTCTATTGGAAAATCACAGAAATAATGGAAAGTATTGTTGCAATCTTTACCATTCGAAATATAATCATTGTATATACGACCGTCTTTGCTATTTATACATATGTCTTGATTTTACTTCTACTCTAATGCTATTAGGTGCTTATTTTACAAATTGTTTTAAAATATTATTTGATAGTTCATTTATTCGCCCACTTTAGGTAGAACCTGTAAAAAATTTGGTATGAGCCAGTGAATAATATCCTAAGCTAAACGAAGAAAACCAAGTAATTCAGATGCCGTCAATATGTACCCAGAATTAATTGGAGATGCATAGTATTCCAGTTGTAACAAATTATAAGTGACGATAATTTTTTTTATTCCTATTTTAAAAAAAAATGAACACTTGTTTTTTTTTCTTTTGGTATCAATTATTTTGATCATGAAAGTAATCATCTTCAGAGTAAATATAGAAAAACAAAAAAACTAATAAAAAATATTTTTTTATGTTTCCTTAGACTTACAATTATGAAAATAATATATGTTTTGCTCCTATATGTGGCCTATTTTTTATTAAAGTTTTGTGAAAAAAAAGTTGGTGAAACACTTCGAAAAAAAAATAAAACCGAGGTATACTTTTAGGCGTAAATCACATTTCATTTTTTTTCAAGGTGTTGCACCAACTATTTTTCCACGCAATTTTTATGAGTTATAGTGCTCATGTAGAAGCATAAAATATATTTTTTTCGTGATTGTCATTTTCAGAGAACACATGGAAAAAAATTATTTCATTTGTTTTTTTCGGTTTTTTTTTGTATAATTTTTTTTTTCTAAAAATTTCAAAAAAATATATGATTTACTCTGTAAAATAATCTAAAGCCTCGCGTTGGTTTCACTTTTGTAGCTAAATTAGTTTTTGAGATATATAACTTTGAAAAATAGCCATGCGGGGGGACATTTTTGCCCATATCTCACGGTCAAAGAGGAATTTGGTCGCGAAAAGTATATAAAATGTGTTTGTGTATCAAGCCGATATTTTTACATAAGTTTCGATATAGGTTCCCATTTGGGGGCCAACTCGCCATGTGGATCCTGCTAGACCCTTTACTTAAAGTTAAGATACTTTCGATCTGAAAATTCTGACCTTATTCCCAAAATTCAATTGTAAATTCCCAAAAACTAAATTAAAAATGTTTTTTTTTTTTAGAAGACATGAAACGGAACTATCAGGGGAATTATGCGAATTTTTCGAATATTCCTCATGCATCCCCTACGTCGACCTACTTCAACTCAACCACAAACTCTCGACATTCATTTCCATCGCATTTAACATCGAATTTGTCGCCACAACAACAAGCTTCGCCTGCCGTTGTGTTGAACACAAACTATTTCCGCAACTTTCCGACACCAACTCACAATCAATGGCGAACAACGATAGCGCCTCCAACGCTAAATCCAGGACGACGATGGCCCACACCGCCAAACACCAGTCCCCAGAACAACAACTCACGTAATTCATTTTCGCCCCGAAAAAAAGCCAAGAAAAAACCAATGTCCCAGATTATGCCATCGAAAGTTATTGACATCAACGACGCAAAGAAAGCCTTAGAATGCGAGACCGAATTGACGGCCACCAAAAAACAACTAGTGATTCGATTTCCCGATCCGCCTTTGGATCGCGACACCGTCTTAAAGTTCAATCCGGCTATCAAAAAAGTCCATTTTCAACAGCCGTCCACGCCGCGTTTCTGCTTTATTCAGCTGGAGGAAGGTGCTGATTTGGACAAGGTGATGAATGAACTGCGACAGCAAAAGTTTGGACAGGGAACGTTGAAAGTTGAACTAAAACACGAGTTAAACGAGCGGCATGATAAACCAGAAGATATTGATCCATACATTCTATTCGTGGGAAATATAGGCCAATATACACCAGCAGAAGAAATCAAAAACATTTTTCAGCCAGGTCGCGTTGATATAGGCCCTTCACAAAAAATTAAAAACTCCAGGTATGCCTATGTGCGATATTCGCAAGTTGACGAGGCAATCGAAGCATTAAAACGAACCCATGGAATGATGGTAGGAGATCACAGTATCAACGTACGATTTAGGTAATGTTTTATGTTATTTTGGTAATTTTGTCATATCACGACTTTTAAAAAAAAAAAAATCGTAGGCACATAAAATTAGTATTAAAACGTTCAGAACATTTAAAAATGCAATATTCCGGCGGCGGAACTCTAATTTTCTTCACAATTATTACAAAAAAGCCTAAAAAAGAATACCATTATAGTAGACTTTAATAGACGCCCAAGTAACTGCTAAACGCATTTGCTTACAAGTACGCAAGTGCAATAACAACAAAGACATACAAAAATGAAAAAGAGAACAAATATGAATTTAATTTGACAAAGCGCCCGGGAAAGTATAAAGTTAAATAATGTTGGGAAAATGATATTTTGATCGATTTATTCGCGAATTGAATTAAAAAATAAAATAGAGAATGAGACGTTATCAAATTGTACCGGTGTATAAGTTAAACCATATCAAATAAAATATATGAAATGATAACTCCAAACGTTATACGTGTTAAACTTTTCATGGTAATACCTGAATGTCATAATATCACATAATTTTCTGCATGCATAATTTCCTATTATGGTCAATTTTATATGAGTTCTGCTCAAAACTGAAAGCCTTTTTTAAAAAAAAATCGTAAAATTCCCCTTGATATACGTATCACTTTTTTATATTATCTTAACGAATTTAAATTGTTTTCAGTGTATATTAGGGTGATTTTTTTTTTTGGTCCCATCGTGAAATTTTGTTGGAAATACCAAAAAAAAAAATTCTCTGAAAGTTTGAGCCCTTAATATTAATTTTAAGTCCTCGACCAAGACGTGTAAAGATTTTCCATTGAAAATACACGGAAACTCTGATTTTTTATTTTTAAATTTCTATATCTCAGCGGCATTTCATGGGATCGCTATTACCGAAGATGGTTTTTTCTCAGAATTAAACGCTCTACAAAAGTGCCCATTGCGACAAAGTCGTAACTCACACCGGTGAGGTAGTACGGGCCACTGAACCTGATTTTTCCATAAAATTCAAGGCTTAATATCTCGTTTAATATTGATCTTCGCGATTTGGTCTACAGAATCTTTTTTGTAGGAAATCAAATTCTCTACAAGTTTTTTATTTATAATTTTTCTGTAGCTCTTGTTATTTACGAGATAAATGCAAAAGAAAACCCGAATTTTATGGAAAAATCAGGTTCAGTGGCCCGTACACCTCACCGGTGTGAGTTACGACTTTGTCGCAATGGGCACTTTTGTAGAACGTTTAATTCTGAGAAAAAACCATTTTCGGTAAAAGCGATCCCATGAAATGCCGCTGAGATATAGAAATTTAAAAATAAAAAATCAGAGTTTCCGTGTATTTTCAATGGGAAATCTTTACACGTCTTGGTCGAGGACTTAAAATTAATATTAAGGGCTCAAACTTTCAGGGAATTTTTTTTTTTGGTATTTCCAACAAAATTTCATGATGGGATCAAAAAAAAAATCACCCTAGTGTATATATTAAATGGCGAATTAAAAATTAAACCTGGCGTAAAACAAAACTCGTGTTCAATCTCGCAACGTAATACTATTGGTCTACCTTAAATTACCAAAGGTTTAACAATAAAAAGATAAAAGGAACAAAATAAACATGGACTAATTTCAAATATTAAATAGAATTTTTTTCAACAATAAAATTTTTATTAGTAATTTATATACAAATAAGTATATGACAACGTCCCATTTTCTATTCCGGTTTTTAATTCAATTCGCGAATAAATTGGCCCTGATAAAATTTAGCACTAAAGGAGAAATTAGAAGATGTTCGAGGTGAATTATCAACCAAATATCGAAAAATTTCGCGAATTAATTTAAAACACCATACAGTAACGTTAATAAAAGCTATTTGTACCATAAAATTATGTAACCTGATGGTCATTACTTCGTATCAAATATTTTACTGTAATTTGGTTAACTTTTACTTTCCCGGGCGCTTTGTCAAATTAAATTCATATTTGTTCTCTTTGTCATTTGTGCATCTCTTTGTTTTTATTGCACATGCGTACTTGTAAGCAAATGTGTTCAGCAGTTACTTTGACGTCTATTAAAGTCTACTATAATGGCATTCTTTTTTAGGCTTTTTTGTAATAATTGTGAAGAAAATTAGAGTTCCGCCACCGGAATATTGCATTTTTAAGTGTTCTGAACGTTTTAATACTAATTTTATGTGGCGACGATTTTTTTTGAGAGTCTTCACAATTTTATGTTAGAAATAGCTTTTATTAACGTTACTGTATGGTGTTTTAAATTAATTCGCGAAATTTTTCGATATTTGGTTGATAATTCACCTCGAACATCTTCTAATTAAGATAAAATTACCGTTATTTTTATTAAATTTTTATATTAAATCAAATTATTTTTTAGGAGATTAAATGGATCGGTTGGTTTGCCAGGAGATTCAAAAACAAATAAAAAGAAAGAAGCCACACCGGTGACTTCTGTTTCAACAAATTCTGTAACAACTACTAGTTCAAACGATTCTAATTCCTATAAGTTCGATGATATGTCAATTAAATCGTCCCAATCAGACACAGCATCTCAAACCTCAACAACATTAACCGAACTACCAGAAATTTCGCCAATTAAACAAGAAGTGGATGAATCCGAATTGTACGAAGAGCACCCGGAAGAGCCTGAGGACGTTTTAATAAAAATGGAATCGGAGGCCTTCTACACGGAGCACATCGAAAACGACGATACCAGTTTTTCACCATTAGACGCATTCCTAGCGCAAAGGGCCCGACAAAACCAACCGGAAAATCAAACCAACACGTATCCAACAAATTCACTTTTAAACACACCCGCAACCAATTCAAATCGAACGTATACTCGAGAAAATTGTGATAATTTCAGCCAACCACCACCACCTCCACTCCCGTCTACATCCAAGCCCACGTCCGTTGTGCCAGAGGAAATTCAAATCAAATCGGAAATCGACTACGAATATCCCACCGAGGAGGAAGAAAGTGAGGCGTATCAATTTTCCAACGACCTTAATCAAATAACCGCCGAATATTTGGCCAGTTCTCACCTTAACAGTAGAATAAAAACCGAAGTGACTGATAATGATGCTAGTTCTTGTAATCATAGTAAAAATAGTTTTAACCATAAAGAGTCATCGAGTTTATCGGAAAACGGTATGACATCACGAATTCCTTTACACAGAGTACAAAATGTTCGTCAGGGATCAGATATTTTTGGTAAAGATAGTTATGAAAATGATACGGTCTTTATCAAGGATTTGGAGGCGTTGTTGAAGAGGCGCGATGAAGTAAAAACATCAAAATAAAGTTGGACACTTTATTTTTTTCTTTTATTTATTTATATAGCACTCCGATTTCTTTCTTGACTGTATTGAAACACGTTCCATTTAAATTTTATTCGGTAAGGATATTGCATTTTATATTTAAAATTGACCGAGATTGATCAACCTGACGTATACGTGCCACATGCAGTATCTTTACGATTTATAACCATTTAAAAGGTATTCAAGCCAACCCAAATTTAGTAATTTTTTTATGTATTAAACATTTAATTTACCTACCAAACAAAATTATGTCTTCAGTCTTAAAAACACGCAAAAAAACGTATAAATTATCAATTTCAGACTAATAGACAATGAAATGATTTTATTATGGTTCCTTTTTCAGATGCGGAGCCCTATTAAACATAATGTTTTCAAGATACTGTATTAACTCAAGTTAAATGGACTTCTTTTATAAGGATCCGGCGAAATATTATCCATTCCGGGTATGACGTAAAAATAGTGAGAAAAAGGAGTTTCTCCTTTGATTTTTTTTAGTCTTTAGTTATTTAATGTTTAAATTTTTTTCCTCATACGCACGATTTAAGTGCTTTTTTTTTAAACTTAAATATCCATAAAACTAGTTTTATAAAATAAGTTTTTAAGTATTTGTTTCGTATGCAAATGGTTGACGATCTTTGGTTTTTGTGTTAGGTTTATTTATAAATCAATTTGTGTGCCCCCAATGCTTAACGCTCTTATAAATTTTCGTGATTATGTTTTAGTATCCCATATATACGTATATTTATTTATTGAAATAATGTTTTATAAGAGAATAATTAGATGAGGGTGATAATTTTTTTTTAGTTTATTCTTATGGTAATTGTATATACGATTTATTTTTAATTTAGTTTTGAACATCCCTTTGTCAGGAAACCTATAAAATTTATAATGAATGTATAAATGAGCTAATGAAATTTTCAGTGGTATCCAACTTTTGATCCCTTCTAAGTCCAGTTTCCTAGATAATTTAACGACAATACTCATATTTTTATTTCAACAAATACTAGGGGTGTGCAAATATTCGAATAGTTCGAAACGATAAATAATTAACAGTTGATTTTTTCCCGAAAATTCGGAAAAAAAGCCTCGATCAGGCTCTAGATTTTCTATTAATAAAACTATTTTTTTCTGTCCGATTGATTTTTGATGAATCTCCAAGGATTTGTGATGATCATCACAAGGGACTTCTGGAGAAACTGGGTTCACACAAACAGCCATAACTTTTAAAATTATGGATTTTTTTCTTTGAAATTTTGCTGAAGTCAAGTCGAAACATAACGTATTAATGCTATATTCTTACTTTTATAAAATAAAATAATTTACTAGCAAAAAAAAAATTATTAAAAAATCATTTTTTCATGCTTCTGACTATCCCTAATCCCTTAAGACGAATATAAATAATAAAAAAACCTTTTCTATCGATATTGATTAATTTGGTGATAGAAAATTATTATTTGAATAATTCGAACTATTCGAATATTAGATTCGAACGATATTCGCACACCTCTAACAAATACTTGAAAGGTTTTAGTTAATTAATGTTATAATTTATTTCATAGTTAAAATACGTAAAAAACTCAAAAATATAATTATGTACCTTCTTTTCTAATGGACTAATGATAAGTTTGTATTTACTATGATTTTTCAGAATGAAATGTTCAGTTGCAAAGAGGAAACACTTCAAATTTGAAATAGTTGTATATTTTCATAAATAAAATATAAATAAGACCAGAGAATTTTCAAAATAAATATATATATTAACTAAAGAAACGTGAAGATATTATTGTTCGTGGTTCGGTGGAATTAGCGGCGAATTTTGAAGTCCTGAAAACTGTATGTGACAATGGGTCGAATGTTGCGGAATATGGCTTTATCAATTTTCGACATTGGACTACCGGTGGTTTGGAGCCAGTGTTTCCTGAAACGGATTTTCCTTTACTGGTATCGAATTAAAGATTTTTTTTTTTGGGTTTTGGTCAAGTTCGGAAGGATGCATACTAAGAGAAGTTAAATGGGTTAATTAATTAGAATTTTGTGTATACAATATATAGGATATATTGCGGTTCAATTTATGTAGTATGATTTAATATAATAATATATAAAAATCACACCATAAAGTATATAATAAATATAATAAAATATATAATATATAAAAATTGCCAAGCAATCTTTCTCAGTGGTCATCAAGTAGTTTGGATCACTCCGTAACTGATTTGTGATGATTCATGTGAAAAGAGTGATCCAAACTACTTGATGACCACTGAGGAAGATTGCTTGGCAATCGAAATACGTATTTGGGCAATAGTCACGAATATTTTTGTTTGAACTTCTGAAAAAATTTATGTTTATGATATGATTTTTATATATTATTATATTAAATCATCCTACATAAATTGGACCACAATATATCCTATATATTGTATACACAGTATAACTGTTCAAAGTCAGCGAAAAAATCTTATATTAATTAGAATTTTGTCCAATGGAAATCGCTTTTCACTCTTTAACTCAACATATTTAAAAATAAATTCTCTTTAACTAATGACTAAGTAGTTAATGCATTCTTGTAACTAAACCAAAACTTTTTTTCTTTTCATTTTACATTTCCTCAATTTTCTCCTGCTGCCCTTCCATTACGCCTTGTACGGTGCCTCGTTCGGTATTCATGCACCAGCCTTTAAGGCCCAATTTTCGGCTTTCTTGTTGGGTGTGCTACAAAAATAGACAAATAAAGCTGTGATTTTCACGAGGAACTGGAATTTACCTTACGGAAAAAAACGCCTGAAACACAACAGAACAGGATAAGACCTCTGGAATTCATAAATTTATTATTTCAATACCTTGAACATGACCAAATACTTCGAATTCCACTGACAGTAATTTATCTTTTAGGTTCATTTCGGAACTTTCTTCACTTCCTGGTTCGTACAAGAAAGAGTCTTGGGTCAGTTTAGAATTGAAAATTTGCGGCAAAAATAGATGAAAGAAAATCAAAAGTTGGAGGAATTTGTGACTAATATTTTTATTTATCGTATCCATAAACGAGCCAAATCAATTTAATTTCTTAGCGACGAAAAAAAATAATAAAGAAATAGTTATTGGGTAAGTTTGAGGTTATCTATGCTGAACTATTGAAATTAAAAGAAAATTTTGATTGATCAAAAAAGAAATTTTGAAATATCGTGCTTAATTGATTTACCTGCCATTTTAAACGCTAAAGGAAGATATATCCTTTGGACGTTAGTCCAGGAAAGATTATTTTTGGAAAAGTATTTTTTGAATGAAGTTTGTTATTTGAAACGGAAACTGTAATACCGACAATTCTTGACAGAAGACTGCAGAAGAGCAAAAAAGGTTAATGCTATTTTCTTGGTGTAAAAACTAATTTTTAATTAGTTTACGATTAAAGAAAATTGGTTTCATTTCAAATAATGCATTCGGATTTATCACCTCATTTACATACGGAAGAGTGTAATATTCTAATTCAAAAATTGCAAGCGTGCCATACCGACGTAAGCCCATGAGTCTAGTAAAATACAATTGTTGCTAAATTGTTACTTTTATAGCATCCATTTAGAAAATTTATGGGTTTTTGCAATGATTTCGATCGTGATATGATTAGATGTTTACGCAAGGAACGGGAAGCTCGCCGAAAAAAAAATAAAGAAGCCGCCGAAGCCAAGCAAAAACGCATTGAAGAAGTTCTCCGAAACTCCAAAAATGTCCACTAAAAAAATGGATATTTCTATAGAAAATAGTATAGATAAACTAGAATCATATCCTTCTGTCACTGAACGCTACTACACAACTCGTTACTGCAACAAAATCAATGATAAATCAATTGAACCCCAACGTGTAATGTTTCATTCAAACCGAATATGTCTGATAGCCATAGCCGACGATCATCCCGTCGTCCATAAGAAAATCAAACGTATCAACTACCAAATTGGTGAAAAAACCAATCGATTGCACAACAAAGTCTCGGGCAAAGGCAAAAAAGGAGCCCAAGTTCTAGAACCGAATTCGGTTTTATGCGAAATCCAGTGCGAGGATGGTACGGATTATAACATTTACAGTTGCGTTAAAGGTAAATTGGTTGAAATGAACGAAAATTTGATTGATCATTCGGAATTATTGCAACAGAAATGCGATAGTGATGGATTCATTGCGATTATTTTACCACAAATTGCCAAAATTGACGAGTGGAAAAATGAAATGTTAACTAAAGAAGCCTATGATAAACTTAAGTAATTAAATATTGTTATGTAATTATTGTAAATTAGAATTGTCAGGGTTACGCTCAGGATAATAAATAATTATGTATTTTAGTCTTTTGCTCAATTATTTAGTAAATAATTTCTTGTTAAATTTAAGTCATGAAATAATAACGTTATTATCGGATTATATTCAAATCAATCTTTCAAATATTATTTGGAAATCTCGTAATTGAAATTAATCAAATCTTTATGCTTTGCTGTTTAGTACTCCTGGCCGAAAATGACTCCTTTTCTGGCTTCCTTATCCTAAAAATTGGAGATACGCAGTTCTATTTCTTTCTTTCATTACGAACCATTTTATCCTTTCAATCCAAATTGATTCACTTTCGTTTTACAATTTTAAAGTGGCAGCATTCGTATTTGTAAGTAAAATGCGTTTTATAAATATCTAAATGAAATGGTCCCTTGGACTTATTACTTTCCAGGACCCAGTGGCGTAGCTACCTAGGGGCTAGGCGGGGCAGTGCCCCGGGGCCCTCGAATCCTTACCAGAAATCTCGACCGAACTGAACTTTTGGAAGTTCACCAATTATGTAAGGAAATAATGATCAAATATGGAGTGCTAGAATGCGACCTAACGGAAGTATTTACAGCAATGTTATTATTCTTTACAATTCCTGTCGCTTCTGCAGTAGCTGAAAGGTCATTTAACATCTATAAAATAATAAAAAATTATTTACGAAATAATATGGGCCAAACTCGAATCCGACATTTATCGCTAATAGCAATTGAAAACAAAACCGTATCAAGCCTGGATTTAAACGAAATCATTGATACTTTTGCGAAAACTAAAGCTAGGAAAAAATTGCAAATATAATTATTATTTAGTCAGTTGGAAGGCCCGACCTTTATATAATAAACCCTTGAATCTTTTCTATTTCGTTTTATCAGCCAAACCTACACCAAGTATTAATCGTAATTTATGTTGTTACTGTTTAATATTTTTATTACCTGGCCTGCAGTGCACAAAAAAGAGCTTAAGTAGCTTAGCATTTTTAAAGTATTTGTATATTTCATATTTTTATTTGATAAAACCTAATCAGTTTACATAGCAGTGGGGCCCTATGTTTTAATTTGCCCAAGGGCCCTTGGTTATCTGGCTACGCCTCTGCTAGGACCTACCGAAAAATGCATTCTATATTTTATTTATAACTTCTACCCAATTCTTGTTATAACATAATTCAGGAATTCTTGCTTTTTTATTCTAGGCGCTCTTCTCAGATAAGTATGTTTTATGGACTTTACACCTCTTCGTCCTTGGTCTCATGTCACATAAAATTGAAAATTTTACTTATCCTGTAAGTACCAAAAACTTTTATTTGCATAAGCATTATATGTTTACATTAAAATGTGTGAAAGAAATGGAAAATTTTGTAATTGAAATTATTCAAATCTATATACTTTGCTGTTTAGTATTGAGTATCCACTCCTGGCCGAAAACGACTGTCCTTTTTTGCGCTTCCTTATCCTGAAAATTAGAGATACACACTTCTATTTCTTTCCTTCATGAAGAACCATTTTATCCTTTCAATCCAAATTGATCCACTTTCGTTTTGGAATTTCAAAGTGGCAGCATTCGTATTCGTAAGTTAAATGCATTTTATGAAGATTATAATCATTTGAATTCATGTTGTTTAAGTCCTTGTCTTTTTAAATATAATAATTAAATTGTGGGCAATAAGTCCGAAGCTTCTTGTGGAATTTTTTTATTTTATCGCCAACGTTTCGTCAGTTATTTCTGACTTCTTCAGGGCTCAAAATTTAAAAATTACTCCACAAATGTCATAAAAATAAGCTGTGAAATGACCCAACTGGTAGAACAATGGACCAAGAATACAATTTCGTTTTGATAAATAAAAAATTGTTTAAAAAACATTATTGAAAAAAGACAAACACAAATGTTATAAATTTTTTTTTTATTTATCAATACCAAATTGTATTCTTGGTCTGTTGTTCTACCAGTTGGGTCATTTTACAGCTTATTTTTATGACATTTGTGGAGTAATTTTTAAATTTTGAGCCCTGAAGAAGTCAGGAATAACTGACGAAACGTTGGCGTTAAAATAAATAAGATTCCACAAGAAGTTTCGTCCTTATTGCCCACAATTTAATTATTATAATCATTTGAATATTTACGAAAAGGTCCTTTGGACTTACTATCTCGCCTACCTTAAAGCATTCCATATTTTATTTATAACTTCTACCTTTCTTATAATAACAATTCAGGAATTCTTGCTTTTTTATTCTAGGCGCTCTTCTCAGATAAGCATGTTTTATGGACTTTACACTTCTTCGTCCTTTGTCCAAAGTCACATAAAGTTGAAAGTTTTACATATTTTGTAAGTACCAAAAGCTTTTATTTGCATAAATATGATATGTTTACATTAAAAAACTATAAAAAATATGAAAGAAGAAAAAGGATTGAAGAGGTAGGCAATAACAATCCATTAATGTTTAAAAAATATCACTAAGCATTGTTTCAATTAAACATAGCTAAACTTTTTTTTATTTAAGTGTAAAAAGCTTTAAACATGGTCGTTGAAAGTTGTTTTTATGGGAAATACACAATAATAGAAAATTAATTAATTTATATATAGGCCATACATTATCGTCCATGCTTAAATGGTTACCTACGTCAATTGAACTTTCAAAACATTGACCTTATTGTTAAGTTTATTTTTTTGGGTTTATTGGTTTATTCAATAGTATTTTTGATAAGAAAAAACCGTGTTTTGTGATTTATTCACCTCGACCATCGATTTCCGGATCTCCGGGTGACAAGACTTCTTTAATTTATCACAGTTGAATATTTTTAATTGACTCATAGAACATCTAAGATTAAGTTTAAAGTAAATTTCGATTTTCTTCAAAAATAAGGCCTAAAGAACTAAATTTTGTCTCCACAATGTATTTAGTGTGTTAATTCTTTCAAGCCACGACTAACGACTCCTTTAGTTCCCTTCAGGACTTAACTAAAATCTCAATAAATCTGAGGGAATTAACAATCTTCCGCTTTTTACATAGTCAGGGGAATTAAATCATTGATTTTACAAGTCTAATGAACACCAGGTAAATGCCTTATCTTTTATCTATTATAGCCTTATCTTTTGAAAGTTAGGTCGATTTAACAAAAAATATTAAAATTCTTCTATACTTTTGTGTCCCTATACTAAATATAATTGTCGGTTTGATGGACTTGGGGAATTGTTTTATTAATTATTGCAATTACTGATACAATTATGGAATGGTCTTAAATCTGGAACGTTTTTTGTTTTACTTTTGGAAAAGTTTTAAAATCTTTATTGGTTGCTATAGATTTAATTATTGATAGTTTAAAAAAAAGTGCTTTTACTTCTAAAATTTGTATTTTTATCTATTTAAATCTCTTCTTATGCTGGAATTTTAGATTAGGAGGTAATATTTGGATTAAATATGAAAAAAAATTGGTTTGCATTGAAAATTAATGATTTGAATTGAAATTGTTCGGCAAGAGGGGGCAAACGCTTCGTGTTGCGTTCGCCATGTGCAGTTAATTTCCTCGAATTGAAGAGGGGGACACGATTATTGTTGTAGTATATGTAGTTCTAGTACAATAATTTTAGTCTGTGTACAACCGCGACATGGACAACGTAATTGGATGTGATCCTATTGGAATCCACAAGAATTATATTAATCAAACGGTGTGAACTCGTAAAAATCAACGTAAAGCCTTGCCAGGCTCGATTGTCAATCGCGATCTATTCCAATATTCGATAATTAAGTGAAATTTTAGTGCGTGAAAATATCCCACACAACATATGATGGGTACAATGACAACAATGCTGGTCTCTGTCGCCGAACTGTCAAATATTTTCTCCGTGTTTGCAGTGTTAATATGTTTTTGCTTTATGATTCTATTTATTACTCGGTAAGTTCCCATTCACTACTTGCCTCCGTAATTATTTGCCAATTTAATTGCCAAATTTCCAAATTGTCCAAAAAAAAAAAAAAACAACCAATTCGTTTATGTAGTAAGAAAAAATAACCTTGGCATAATTAAGATTATTATCGAACCGATAATTTAATAACGCACATTAAAATAAAATCTTGCGACTCGAAAAGAAAATACTCGGGAAAAAAAAAGTGCCAAGAAAAAAATTACATAACTTTACATAATACCAAACTGTCATTTTGACATTTAATAAATGTCAAATGTGACAGTTTAAAAAAATATACCACAATGCTATTTACATTGACAGAGAAATATATATGGAAAAATTGTTGAAGAATCAAGCGATTTGAATTAAATGTACTATATTTGTTCCCATAACATCATAAAATTATAAAGTATAATTTTTTTTTAATACATAGCAATGTGCCATAAAGCCGGCCACCGTTTGCAATTAATTAATCCGAAAGTATTTTACAATTAGATAGCTAATGAGTTTGAATATATTCATAATATATTTCGCCAAAATATATTGTTCACATTGAAAATAAATATGATCTCATCTCGCGAGCATTTTCCATTCCGGTAAAATAAAATCAATATTTATTTTTCATATTACAATCGTAGCAAAAAATTAACGAGAAAGGATATCATATCATATTTTTTTTCTTATCTTTTCACTCGTATTGATGAAATTATTATTTGTCACACATCAATGTTGCAATTATTTATCCTTATATTAATTGCTTAATAATTAATGTTTACATTTTCCTTTATTACGATAATTGAGACTTACTTAACTGTTCATTTTAATTGCATGTTTTCGTAATTTTTCTTGATATTGAACAAAGAAATATTATTTGAATTTTCGTCTGACGTCAACGGCACTAATAATTGCATTGTAAATGTGTGTAGTAGCTAAATACCGTTTTAGTAAAGCCTCGATTTAAGTAAAGGTGGAAAGAATTTGAAAATTCAAACTTTACGATAAGTAGTTTGTTTTTATTGTCTTTTGAAAAGCTTTTATTGTCTTCAAAATTATTACCTATGCAAATAATGTAAAGAGTTGAAGAAAATCTACAGGAAAGTTGACAAAAAACCAATAATGGTAAACTTTCCCATGATAGTTTTGTACACCAAGGAATTCTCCTAAAAGTCCCTTATTATAATCACTGATGTTTTGACTGCTATCTATGTGATTTCTTGTAGAAATTATGGAAAAAGAATACCCGTTGATCACCTTATTTATGGCGTATATTTAATGGTTAAGCTTCTAGGAATAAGTTCTCTTTTTATGTGCCAGGGGGCCATGGCCCCCTGGCACATAAAAATAGGGCATATTAACAATAATTCCATAAAAAAAAATTGCTTTAAGAAAAGCAAGAAAAGTACATTCTTAAAAAGTTAAAGAATTTAAAGGTATTTGACTTTTGAGTAGCGAATTTATGATCGGCCAATTCAATTTGTCTTTATTGCCTACTATAGGGTATCGGAATTATTATTGTAGATTTAAGATACATCGTTTATGGGAGTCAGGCATTTTACTTAAGCTAGTCTGAAAATCCTACCATGGAATAAAAGTTTTTGTCCATATATTCGATTCCCCAATTTTAAATCTCATGTTTCCTATTTTATGCAATTTTCTTTTGCATTTCTCTATGCTACACCCTAGAACGATTACTATGGCGCTATTTCTAGTTCCAATTCAGGTGGTCTTAAGAGCTAAAGGGGTTACCCAACCGAATGGGAAGTTAAATAGGACATGGAAGGAAGTTTTTTCTCTTTCTCTACATATTCCGCAACTAATAGCTTCAACATTTATCCTCATCTTATGGAGATGTTTCCCCATATAACAGTGATTAATAATTCATTTATAGGGACTTATGAATGTTTTTTTTTCTACTGTTGTCTTTGCAGCTCTAACGGGAGCTCTTTTTTCTTAGTTTATGCATTTTTCTTATGCACTCCTCTATGCTGCATCCTAGAATGATTACTGTAGCGCTATTTCTAGTTTCAATGGTTTAAGTATGCATCCAAGATGAATCTCAAAAGGCAAGCAATTGGGTTCCTATGTCTGTTTTCTAGCTCCAATTCAGGTGGTCCTAAAGCAAGGTTTATAAAATACACAGGTGTGCATGGTAGCTACGTGACGTATCCAGAAGAAATTCGTACATATCTTCAGACTGATTCAATTTTAAAATTCTTCGTATGACATAATTTTTTTTTCTAATGGAGCAACCTGTGTAATTTACAAACCTTGGTCCTAAAGAGCTAAAGTGGTTACTCAACCGAATAGGAAGTTAAATTGTAGGACATGGGGAAAGTTTCTTCCCTTTTTCTACATATCCCGTAAATAACAGCCTCAACATTTATCCTCATATTATGGATATATTTCCCCATATAACAGTCTGCTTCCAGGTTAAGCCTGCTTCAACAGGCCAGCAATTGGGTTCCTATGGATGTTTTCTAGCTCCAATTTAGGTGGTCCTAAAGTAAGGTTTATAAAATACACAGGTGGCCTCATGGTGGCTACGTGACGTATACAGAAGAAATTCGTACGTATCTTTAGATTGATTCAATTTCAAAATTCTTCGTATAACGTCATTTTTTTTTCTAATGGAGCAACCTGTGTAATTTACAAACCTTGGTCCTAAAGAGCTAAAGTGGTTACCCAACCGAATGGGAAGTTAAATAGGACATGGAAGGAAGTTTCTTCCCTTTTTCTACATATTCCGCCACTAATACCCTCAACATTTATCCTCATATTATGGAGATGTTTCCCCATATAACAGTGATCAAACATTGGCTGTTTTTTAGCTGAAATCCAGGTGGTCCTAAAGAGCTAAATTGGTTAGCCAACCGAATGGGAAGTTAAATATAGGACATGGCGGAAGTTTCTTCCCTTTCTCTACATATCCCGTAACTAATAGCCTCAGAATTTATCCTCATCTTATGGAGATATTTCCCCATATAACAGTGATCAAAAATTCATTTACAGGAACTTATAAATGGTTTTTATCTACTGTTGTCTTTGCACCTCTAATGGAAGCTCATTTTTCCTATTTTATGAATTTTTCTTATGCACTCTTCTATGCTGCATCCTAGAATGATTACTATGGCGCTATTTCTACTTCCAATGGGTTAAGTCTGCTTCCAAGATGAATCTCAACAGACCAGCAATTGGGTTCCTATGGCTGTTTTCTAGCTCAAATTCAGATGGTCCTAAAGAGCTAAAGGGGTTCCCAACCCGAACGGGGAGTTAAATAAGACATGGGGGAAGTTTCTTCCCTTTCTCTACATATCCCGTAATTAATAGCCTCAGTATTTATCCTCATATTATGGAGAAGTTTCCCCATATAACAGTGATCAAAAATTCATTTATAGGGACTTATGAATGGTTTTTTCCTACTGTTATCTTTGCACCTCTAATGGGACCAATACCTACACTTAAGCACCCCTAGAATGTTCATTAGAATAAAAGGCATTTTCCTGATTGTAAATTTTCAAATAAGTAATTTAAATTATAAATAAATTATCTTTCAAGAGTGGGGCAGCTTATTTTGAACATGCCTCCCTTGATGATTAGCTTTTAACTCTATCCTTGTTTTCCTTAAGCGAAACAGATTGAACCTCTTTGTTTGGTAAAATTTTCAATAATTAGGGTTTTAGGTTGGTAAAAGAAAACAATTGAATTAGCGTCATTTGTTGTAAATAACTGCGGAATTTAAGAGTTCTAAAATTGATAATTAATTGTATAAAATGAATGAAAAAAATAGTTTAAATGAAAGTGAGTGACAGTTTTGAACTTAAACTATGATGTGGAAATAAATTTAAAGTTAGTAATTAGTTATTTTGGTTGATTTTTTCGTTGTTGTCGTAGACATGTAACCTAATTTTTTCTATTTTCCTTTCAGAAATATGTTAATTTTACGAATACATGGAGAGGATATTGTGTTTCCAACGCCGATACATCAAGTTTCTCCGAGAATTCCTCAAATGAAAATGATGAAAGTACACATACCGTTCACTTTCAAACTACTTGAATCGTCCAAATCAACTTATTCAGGTTAGTTGCTTAGATATAGCGACTTATACTTATGGCTGGTTTTTTCCATAAGGCTAATTTTCTATCTAGGATTTAAGGATCAAGGGAGGCCTGTGTGATATTTGAGGTGCTGACTTTGAAAAGAGTGTAAGTCATAAAGATTAAAAAAATTGGACACTTGTGCATCTAGCAAATTTTTGATTTGTCTTTTAGGGCTTACATCCTTTTCAATAAAAAACATACTATTGAAAATTTTAATTTTTTTACTGATTTATTTCGTTGATGTTTTAGCAAACCTAATAAATGGTTTATTGAAAAATTTAAGAATATGACTACATATACAGAAAATTGTGGATTGCAAAATGAAAAATGGAAATTGTACTAGACAGAGTTCGAGAACAAAAAAGATTAATGATTTGCTCGTCACTGAATTGGTTAGGCCACAAAGTTTGAAGAGGCCTAGAAAGACAAGACGAATTGAAGCTCTTGTGATGTGATTTTACGAAAAATAAAATGAATGCAAATGATTTGTTCACTTTTGGTATTTAAATGTATAATGAATAAATAAAGTCCCTAGACGTTTACGTCAATGCATTTTCGGCAAACATAAAATTGAAAAAAAATCATTATGGACACATTCACAACTCACACAATTATGCATTTATGAAACTATGGAGTAAAAATCATTTATATTCAATTTTATTTTTATTTTTGAAGAATGAAATTTTAATTTTCTAATGTGTTATTCTTAAAATTTCTTTGTACAGTTTTGAATCATGTTTTACGTAGTTGCACTTTGTTTTTTTTTTTTGATATTTTTTTCCAAGACGTGATTTCACGTACTTTTCTTTAAGTGTAGAATAGAATTAAGAAAAAAAAAACAATATGTGCCATTCTAAAAATTTCTTAAACAACATTGGACAAAAGAACTGGCCAAGAAAATTAGGCAATAACGATATTAGAAATTAGAATCGAAATTGTATAAGTTTTCTTCAGCAAAAATATTTTTCTTTATTCATGATATTAATCGTTCTGAATAGAAAAATTGTGTTTTTGCTGAAGAAAAATTCGAATAAATCTGTTAACTTATTGATAGTAGTAATCAAAACGTACAATGCCTTTATCAAATGAAAATTTAAAATATTTAAATGTCACATGTAGCTTATGAGTCACGATTTGCCTTTTCCATTGGCTTAGTTTATCATAGTAATATGCTTAACGATTTAAACCATTGTAATTTAGAAAAAAAAATTGTAAATTATTGGTAACTTTCGGTTGGCCAGTGTTAAATTTAGGATTGTGTGTTTAAATAAGTGATAGAAAAGAGCAAGTCATTTAATTGCATTTTGAAATGGTAATACAGAAACGATTTTGCAATTCTTCTAGAAAATAGTTTATCGAGCAAATCATTATAATTTTTTTGTATCGCCACTTCTGTTTTTAACTGAAAAATCGTAATTTACTTTTTGGTTTAAGGCATTTTTAGTCCAGTGATATAAAAGCTTCAATTAATACACAGACCTCCGAAAAAATCCTTGTTTAAAAATTGTTTTGACTGCAATAGGTCATTTCAATGTAAATTTGTGTCCTAATTTTAAATATGAAATCCTTTTTTATCCATCACGTAAAGTTTACTTACAATATTAGGAATAAGTAGCAAATAATGCGATTTTAAAAAAACTGTTTTTTTTATTGGATAAATATCTTAAGTAACACAATTTGTTATATTAAAACAAATTACAAATACGCATTTTACTTAATTATCAAGGGTTATACCGTGATAAGGACTTACAGTCCTTATGGAGACGTTTTCGCTTTCTATCTAAACTTTTTTTAGTGCTTTTTCTGTTGTGAGCTCAGAATACTAAGGAAAGTAGTCAATGGGTGAATGGATTCAAATAAACTTTTAGGCTTATGTTATACTTAAATTACTTGAAATTTTCGAACGTTTCGGCTATCTTAGACTTGTAGTTAGGATCTTTTTTATTTCCAAAATTACTGCTTATAACAAACTGAACAATTATAATAATTTTTGTAACAAAGTTGTTATTCTTCAAAGTTTTTCCAATATCCAGTCCAACAAATACTCTTTCTTTCTACTTTGCTTCGAATAAATCAGGAAACTTCTTACAAAGATATTTAAAAGATTCCCCTTCCTTTGGTAGTGCCTTAATAAATAGTTTCATGACTCTTGATTTAATGTATTTAATGTAAAGAATTTTTTTTGTAAATGTTCTGGCAATGTTCTTTTTATTAGCCTCTAATGTCTTCCGAGCTTAAGTATATGTTTTTTAGTAATCAAAAACTAAAGGCTTACATTTATGTATCAATATAGAAAATAACAAAAATATTATAGATGTAATTTGTAGGAAAACCTTACATGATGAAATTTTTTCCATAATCAGTGCAAAAAATTCTATAAATATCTGTTATTATAACTAAGACAATTTTACCATCTCAGACCTGTACTTTTTGTCCTAATGATTCCATTAGAATCTAAAATCAATTACTTTACAATTATTTATGAAAATGAAGGTAAAACTTTAGTTTTCATACTGTTAGCTCAATAACTAAAAGGGCCTTATAAATATAATAACCTTTTACCATTCTGCATTTAAACCCGGCCATGCCTTTACCTCATACATGGTTTATTGTTATATTTCAAGAATTTAATTACGCAATGCAAAGTTCCAATTAGAGGTTTATATCGAAACTATTTATAAATATTACAAAATTGAATCGAATATAATTACTGTTCAATAATAAAAAAAAAATGTGATTTCAAATCCATAAGATAGGCGCCGTTTATTTACATAATTAGATGTTATTCTGACACACTTTAATCTGTGTCGAATTATTTAAATGTACAAGATTTTTTTCTAATCTCTTAAGTAATTTGAAATTAAAAAAAAAATAACGAAGACAAACATAACACAAAGTTTATTCTTTAGACAAAAATCTCGGTACTCTTCCCTGTTTATAGTTAAAGATTGCATTTATTTATGTTTATGAAATTCATATTTGTACAATGAACATACCATCGTATCCAGTACAGCACTCAAGTGCATCAGAAATCGTTTTTTACTCGTTCATTTAACATGCATTTGCATGTTAAGTATATGAAATGAAACAATGAAGATTGCATTAAAGAAATGTAAGTAAGTAAATATTATTAAACGATTATGTAACGACAGATTAATAAATAGGAAGAAATAATGACAATATTATGCATTATTTATCATACTAAGTAGTTTTATTATTTGATAATCAGATGAATTTAATTATTTTTTTTTCTGTTTTGCCGCTTACAATGTTGAGTAATTGCTTATTGTCATTTCAAGTATCGAATGATTGTTATTAGTGATATTTATCTCAGCGGGGAATCGAGTTTATTTAAATGGGCATTTAATTGGAGGTTATAAAACTATTCAATGATAAGTTTTTCAATTGAAAAAAATATTAATCGATCTTGAATGTAATATATTTGTACAAAAAAAAAAAATGGAAATTTTATTTTTATTTTATATGCAGAGAAAGTTGGATTTTCTGCGCATAGGTTTGCCTTGGCAAAACTGTTGGTCTGTTGGTCTCATGTGGAAAATATGTGAGAATAGGGTTTTTCACACGTGATTTTTTTCTGTTTTCTGTTGTGATTAGATTTCCACGTGTTTGATTTTTTTGCCATCGTTTATATCAATAGAATAGTTTATTTAATTTTTGTAATAAGCTTAGGATGAATCCTTTTCCTTTGACTCAACTAGCTTTTCTTATATTCTTTTATACTATGAAGAGTCATACGAGTAATTAAACTATTAGGGTGGCTTCATACGAATCCTTGTTGCTTTGGCAAAAAGATTTTAACTGTTGAATTGCTATATTTAAAGGAAGGTTCAATTTAGATTGGTAATAATTGATCTCTGATGGTTTCAAAAAATCATTAAATCCTCTGATATATACATTTTATTAGATAGACGATGAAACTGTTATATTTTGGCCAAAAGAACAAAGGAATTTCCAATCTTAGTACTGAAATTTGCTTGGCTTCACCGTTTACAATAGAGGAAATAGAAACCCAAATGGTTTCAGAAAATCATTAAATATTCAGATGTATAAATTTTATTAGATAGGCGATGAAACTGCCATATTTTGGCTAAAAGAACAGAGGGATTTCCGATCTTAGTTCTAAAATTTGCTTGGTTCCTCGGCTTACAATAGGGGAAATAGAAACCTAAAGAATACATTTAACCTATGATTGCATTGTTGAGGCTCTCCAAACTTCGTTCAGGTGAACCGTAGGGTAAAAAGCTTTTCTTTTTGCCATCACACCAATGCTAGTTTTCAATTGTAGTTTATCCATTCTTCTTTTGATTGAATGATCTACCAAAAAGATCTTGTACAAGTTTTTGATATATTTATTCCTTCAAAAGTTATTCGAGGTGAAAGTTGAAGTAAAGCGAAATTTTAATATTTTTTTCAATTTTTTGACGCAACCATCAGTTTTATGAGAAAATTTTATAGGACTTTTTTTGTAGAGAGGACATTCTTTGTTTTCTATAACTTATCTTTGTAAAAGTTTTTGATATTTTTCACAGGTTTTAAGTTATTTGCATTAAACTGAAAATATTCGTAATTGTAAAATATTTTCAGTTCATTGCAAATAAGTTAAGACCTGTGAAAAATATCAAAAACTTTTATATAGATAAGTTATTGAAAAAATAATCCTCTACAAAAAATGTCCTACAAAATTTTCTCATAAAGTGATGGTTGCGTCAAAAAATTGAAAAAATATTAAAATTTCTCTTTAATTCAACTTTGATTTCGAATAACTTTTGAAGGAATAAATATATCAAAAACTTGTAACATACCTTTTTTGTAGATCGTCCAATTTTCTACAAGAATATATCTTGGTCATTCTGAAATATTGTCTTTGACGTGAGCTATAAAATTCCAAAGTGTAAGAGAATATTGTTCTCATGTTATTTAAATGGAAAATCGAAATTTGCGATGCGGCACCTCTCAATATTAATATTAAGAGCTTAAATTTTCACAGGACTTTTTTTTTATCATTCCCAACAATATTTTCGATATAATTAAGAAAAAAATTAATAATTTTTTTGAATCAGTCTTATATCCCACTGATTCATCTTCAATTTTGGCAGTTGACCTTTTATTTTAGTCTTCTGAGCGTTCCTCTTACTGTTATACAGATCATCAGGGTTTGTCGATTTTAATAGTTTGTTTGTTTTTAATTTTAGACCTGGAATTCCTCACCAAAAGAAATCTTTTATCTACAGTTTAACTTTAAGGTTTTTCTTTATTATATCAATTGAATACTCTTTTGGATCACTTTTTTGTAGGTTTTTTTGTAGGTATTTTCAATGTATTAGATTACCTTTTCGAAAGAAAACCATCCAAATTAGCAAAGCGTCAAAGAAATTAATTTTATCGAAAGCAATCTGTATGAATATTACAAGTATGGTGACATAATTGAAAACGAAAACGTTTTTTCTTATTGATTTTAATTAAAAAAAAAAATTATCAACACAAATTACAAAACGTAAACGTGATATGGTAAATTCCATTTAAAATAAATTCTTTTCATGAAATGGTTTAAATATAAATTGTCAATTCAAGGACTTGCGAACAATTCTTCATTATGCTTCACAAAAGCACTACTGTATCGTATATATAACATGTGCAAGTATGTGTGGTTGTAAGACGACTCGAAAACTAAAGAAAATTACAAAGCTGCGTAATTTGTGGAAAAATTACAAAGACGTGCGGTATACGTACGTGTGCTATGAAAAATAAAATGTTTATCACTTTCCATATTATGCAAAAAAAGTGCATAGCATTTTCATATTATTATGTATTTGAATATTTAATTGTAATAGTTTGAAAGTAAAAGAAAAAACCAGTATCCAGGATTTGGATGAATTTTCTCAATGAATTTCATTATGATGGATGAAGTAGTTGGAGTTTGTGATTATTTATAAATAAATTCACTGTTATCGAAGAATTTTTCTGTCTTTCTTTGCCGTGTCAATATTGATTTTTGACTAATTCATTGTAAATAATAACATGACGGCTTCATCATAATTGTTTAGCGACTTCTGATTTCATAATGTTCGAATTTTTGGTCGAAACAGGACCTTGATAACATTTAGACAGAATGACAAACACTAAATGCTTTGTAAATATCTTGAAAAGAAAAATTATTGAAAAAATTTACTCAATAGAAATATATAGATTGGTAACATTCTTCAGATGATTATTTACAGGTCTATGAAATCCTTAAAAGATCCTCATTTTGGGATTTATATCCTTATTTTTCTTTTATGCATTAGATCTACTAGGGCAAGGTTAAGTTAAAGGGGTATTCTGGTCTAGAAGCCTGAATTTTAGGCATTTTTTCAAGTAAGATAAAAAAAAATGAAAAAAAAGTTTACTATCTATTTTTTTATATGAAATCCTTAAAAGATCCTTATTTTGGGATTTATATCCTTATTTTTCTTTTATGCATTAGATCTACTAGAGCAGGGTTAAGTTAAGGGGGTATTCTGGTCTAGAAGCCTGAATTTTAGGCATTTTTTCAAGTAAGATAAAAAAAAATGAAAAACATTTTTACTATCTTTTTTTTATATGTTTATATTGACATTTTGAGAATATAAAAAAAATAACTAGAAAAAAAAAATTCGCCGAGATACAGGCCGGTGAGTTGGGAGCTTCAAAAAAAAAAACGGTGCATCCTGGTTGACATGATTTCAACCGTTGTAGAGATCTAAAACAAAAAAATCAAACAAATTTTTCATTAATATAGATGTCGCTGTCGGGTTGACCATTTTCAAAAAAAAATAACAAAAGGGCGTCGACTTGAAAAAAAAATTTTTTTACCCAATTTTTTCGACTTTTCCGATTTTTTTAAAAAATACTTAAAATCACTTTTGATGATTGGTGAGCCTTCCTCCTATTTGAACTACGTAAATATGTTGATAATTTTGATTAGTTTTTGTCATTATTAACCAATTTTTTCCAATAAATCGATGTATCGATTAGAAAAATTATTTGTCAAAATATCGAATCAATTCGATGTATTATATGGTAAACATCGATTAGATTCAATGTATCGATTTTTAGTGAATATCCTTTGTTTCCGTACATTCCCAGATCATTTTGGATCTAGTGCGATCGTGCTATATGTGTTTAAACTGAACCAAAAAAATCGACTATTTCTTTTTTTTGAAAAGTATATCGAAAATATTGTTCAAGGTGACAAAAAAAAATATCGGAAAGGTTTGAGCCCTTAATATTAAGAGGTTTATCATCTTTAATTTCGATTTTTTATTTGTGCTTTCATTTTTGCGTCAATGCTGTCAAACTATCAAAGTAAAAAAATCATCTGCACATATATTTATAGAAAATTCAATTACCTACAAAAATGGTCTCTTTGAAAATTTTTCCAGGACACGCCGTTTTCGAATAATCAAGCTTCAGACATTGAAATAATTTTTAGATTTATCTTCTTTATTTTGGAATTTTGTAACTAACGAACAAATAAATATATAGAAATGAACAATATAGATTCTTGAAGGGAATTTAATGCTCTACAAAAAAGGTCTCTTAACGTTTCTACATAAAATCACTTTTTCAAAAGTTATTCACAATTAAAGTAGAAAGAAAAATTAAATTATTGTTTTTTTCGTTGTTGAACCAATTTTGAATGAGTGATTTTATGTAAAAACGTTAAGAGACCTTTTTTGTAGAGCCTAAAATTCCCTTCAAGAATCTATATTGTTAATTTCTATATATTTATTTGTTCGTTAGTTGCAAAATTCCAAAATAAAGAAGAAAAATCTAAAAATTATATCAATGTCTGAAGCTTGATTATTCGGAAATAATGAATATTCAATATCCAAATATAATTCATATTAGATTAATTAAGAGCATCGTTGTTCTCAGGTGTCCGATGACACCATTTTATTTATAATAATAATTTTTTAACAATGAAATTTATTCACTAAAGCAGTAATTTCCTTAAATTTTTAATCATTACATTTGCAAGGATATGCAATAATAAACATTTCACGATTGCATTAACAACAATTAATTACGACAATTATTCAATTAAATCCCAAGAAATTCTATACATTTTCAATTAGCAACCTAGAATTAATTTCAATTCATTATCTTTCTCAAGTTATACCATTAGCACACCTTCCTCAAGTGAATTAATAATAATACAAGTTTACACTTCGTGATCATACTATCTTTTTTTCGTTGTTTTTTTTCCTCAAAAACAGGAATGTGGAAATTTTATTAAACGCAAACTTTTCCGTGATAAAATTTACGACCGTAACTGTAGCATTTATTCGTTAAAATTTTTTGTTGTGTTTGATAAAGCACGTAAATGTTTTTACTGCAATGATTAATTCAGTAGTGTTTTAATTTCCAAATACATTTCTTGGATGAAAAATAAATATGAGGAAATAAATAACACTTATTGGTCAACTTTAATGAGGCATTAAACTGTTTTAAAGCAATGAGAAATGGAACTAATCGCTTGATTTATGGATAAAAATTGCATTTGAAATAATTTTTTTTGTGATATTTCAGAGTAAAAATACGAAGCAAAGTTTATCCCATGGTGAAAAATACTTTTAGGACTGTAATTTTAAAAGAAATAGCTATTTTATTGGAAGATTTCTATGAATCCATATTTGGTTTTGTGTACCTTTTCCAAGAGTTGTATATAGATTAGACTGATTCAAAAAAAGTTATTAATTTTTTTTTCTTAATTATATCGAAAATATTGTTGGGAATGACCAAAAAAGAATTCTGTGAAAGTTTAAGCTCTTAATATTATCAATTAGTTTGAATCACTCCGTAACTGCTTTGTGTGTAATTGCGTAGGAATCATTACAAAGCAGTTATGGATCCAAACTACTTGATCACTGAGGAAGATTGCTTGGCAATCGAAATACGTATCTGGGCAATAGTCACGATTTTTTTTGTTTGAACTTCTGTTCAAATTTATGTTTATAGTATGATTTTTATATATGATTATATAAAATTATACTACATAAATTGGACCGCAATATATTCTATATACTGTATACACAATAAACTGAGAATATTGGAAACTGGTGAGAATATTTCGGAATGACCAAGGTATATTCTTGTAGAAAATTGAACGATCTACAAAAAAGGTCTGTTACAAGTTTTTGATATATTTATTCCTTCAAAAGTTATTCGAGATCAAAGTTGAACTAAAGAGAAATTTAAATATTTTTTTCAATTTTTTGACGCAACCATCAATTTTATGAGAAAATTGTTAAAAAGCATTTTTTGTAGAGCACTTCTTTTCTATAATTTATCTCTATAAAAGTTTTTGATATTTTTCACAGGTCCTAAGTTATTTGCATTAAACTGAAAATTTCCTGAATTATTATATTTTTAACATAAAAATTATTTTTTTTATTTTAATTAAATAACATAGGACCTGTGAAAAATATCAAAAACTTTTATAGAGATAAGTTATAGATAAAAAAGTGCTCTACAAAAAATGTCCTATAAAATTTTCTCATAAAATTGATTGTTGAATCAAAAAATTGAAAAAATATTAAAATTTCTCTTTAGTTCAACTTTGACCTCGAATAACTTTTGAAGGAATAAATATATCAAAAACTTGTACGAGACCTTTTTTGTAAATCGTTCAATTTTCTACAAGAATATACCTTGGTCTTTCCGAAATATTGTCACCAACGTGAGCTATAAAATTCCAAAGGGCAAGAGAATATTGTTCCCATGTTATTTAAATGGAAAATCGAAATTTGCGATGCGGCACCTCTTAATATTAATATTAAGAGCTTAGACTTTCACAGGATTTTTTTTGTTATTCCCAACAATATTTTCGATATAATTAAGAAAAAAAAAATCATAATTTTTTTTGAATCAGTCTAATGCAGATATTTGGGTTAGGATAATAATGAATGTTTTTTTCTCAAACTTTATTGCACTTTTATAGTAGCGATAAGAATTTTTTTGAAATTTAATCATAAATTACCTTTTTCTGTATACAAATATAACATTTTCCTAATAGGCATTGAGCTATTTTTAAAATAATTACCGGTGCAACTGCAATTTTAATTATTGTGATTCATATGAAGCAATGCCTTAATGACATGTTAAATGGCTTGGAGGTGCATAGAATTTCGATTTGTTTCTTTTTTGAAAAAATAAATTATTGATTTGATGGAATAATATATTTCGCTAGGAGCAAATCACAAGATATTTACATATTAGGCATTATCTAATAGATTATGGTAGTTACGTGACTATGGTAGCGTAGGGTCGTATACATTATAAAATTAAATAATCATTTAAGTTATATCAGATTGAATTATTTGTTTTGTTTAGATTTCGGAGGATTATACGGTTTATATGGAAAAATTTCATCGAAAATATTCATTTTTAAGTTTTGTTTTATAATAAAAAATAACTACAATTTCCTATAATCTGGAAACTTTTAGCCATGGTGTTGCTAGATACCAATCAAAACGTTTTTAAATTTTAAAAAAATACATTTTATATTCCAAAATTATTTCATATAGTAAGATAGAAATACGTAAAAGTCTTATGAAAGGAGATTAATGGTATAAAGTCATAAAAAACTCATAGATTATAAATCCAATGACGCTTATAGTATAAATTGATGAATTATTTACGAGAAAATTGATGAATGAATTGATACAAATTTCAGATGATTAATTTTTATTTGTTGATAGTAAAAACCAAGGCCGAACTAGCCAGTCATTTATTGTTTTTTTTTGTATCCTGGAACCTTATGACCAATTGAAAGCACTGAAATATTAAAATGAATTATTGTAGAGTTTCAGATCCTCAATGATGATAAATTGGTAAAAATATTCAGAGGACTAGGATCAAATAATAATCAGTCAAAACTATTTATTACATGCGCATATATTATTATTTGATCCTATTCCTCTGAATATTTTTACCAATTTATTAAAATGAATCCAATACTCAGACCATTAATATCCAAGAAAAAAATCGAAAATTTTATGTATTTTCAAAGTGTTTAACTTTAAATTTCAACAAGAATTTTGAGATCATTTTTGGAAAGGGAATGGAATGTTTTTGCTTATAAGTTTAATCTTACTATTATTTATTTGATAGTAATTATAATTTTTTGCCACTGACTGTTGTCTTAATACAAATAATATTAAATTTACAAATTAGTATTGAATTTTTCTTTCTAAGCGAAGCTTTTTTAGCAGAAAAATACGGTGTGAGTTAACTGAAAAAAGATTAAGATCGAAATCGTCATCAGATCGTTTACAAATTACTGATTTGTATAAGAGAATAGAAAAAGATAGAGAATAGAAAATTATAGAAAAATCGCAACTAAAGCCACTAAAATTAAATTGGTTAATTCCCTGCTTTTTTATTGTCCTCAATGCTTCAGAAACTTGAACAATTCGTCCAGCTGATCGGCGACGAATTGATGCCCTTGAAATGAGGGTTTGGAGGAGAATGCTACTGTTTCCATGGATGACTAGAAGAATAAATGTTTCTATTTTAAACGAAGGTAAACTAGTCCAAAAATTCACTTCACTAACTTATGGCCGAATCCTCCATAATACCATGGAAAAACTAATGATCCAGGGATGACCTTAAGGAAAAAGGAAACGAAAGTGATCACCAACCTGTTGGACAGAAATATCTCGAGTGATAAAAAGAATATTATTGTCTCATTTTTGCCTCAAAATTAGAAGCCATAGACCAAAAATTTATCAAAAAATACGAAAAAATTTAAAAACCAGTTTTATTTCTTATCGGCAGATACTTCTATTTCGATATCCGTTATACCAATATTAGCCTAAATATTTCAATTTACCGCTTTTTTTAATTTTGGCCTTATACTTATATTTTAATCCGAACGCTTATTGTCCTGGAACCAGTTTAGGAGAGGAAAAAAATGTGGTTTTTGAAAAATTCCCCATAATAAAACCATATTATTGTGTCGAATAAAGCGGATAATATCGATAAATGTTTTTTGAATAATTTACGAAAAAGAACATTTTTTTTGCTAGAATTAATTATTTGTCAACTGGGGACGACTGTCTTTCCGTATATAATTACCATAAATGTCAGAAATATAATTGAAAACCCCGCAATGTGGAATATGTGGCAAATATTCTCCATTGCTGGTACAAGGTGAACCACTTGGAAGAATTTTAGCGAAATTTGATTATGACCTTTCAAAAATTAATAATTACTTGACTATATGTCTACCCTAGAATGATTCAAAAAAAAAATGATGATTTTTTTTTCTTAATTATATCGAAAATATTGTTGGGAATGACAAAAAAGAAAATCCTGTTAAAGTTTAAGTTCTTAATATTAATATTAAGAGGTGGCGCATCGAAAATTTCGATTTTCCATTTCAATATAATGGGAACAATATTCTCTTGCACTTTGGAATTTTATAGCTCTCGTTGGTGACAATATTTCGGAATGATCAAGGTATATCCTTGTATAAAATTGAACGATCTACAAAAAAGGTCTTCGACAAGTTTTTGAGATATTTATTCCTTCAAAAGTTATTCGAGGTCATTCAATTTTTTGACGCAACCATCAATTTTATGAGAAAATTTTTAGGACATTTTTTGTAGAGCACTTTTTTTCCTATAACTTATCTCTATAAAAGTTTTTGATATTTTTCACAGGTCCTAAGTTATTTGCATTAAACTGAAAATTTCCTGAATTATTATATTTTTAACATAATAATTATTTTTTTATTTTAATTAAATAACTTAGGACCTGTGAAAAATATCAAAAACTTTTATAGAGATAAGTTTTTAGTTGAACTTGATTACAAAGTTTCTATAAAATCAGTAAAGCTGTCTTCGGATTGGAACCATAAATAAAACCAGAATAATTGGTACAACTATTTAGATTTGAATTATAGCTCACGTTGGTGACAATATTTCGGAATGACCAAAGTATATTTTTGTAGAAAATTGAACGATCTACAAAAAAAGTCTATTACAAGTTTTTGATATATTTATTCCTTCAAAAGTTATTCGAGGTCAAAGTTGAACTAAAGAGAAATTTTAATATTTTTTCAATTTTTTGACGCAACCATCAATTTTATGAGAAAATTTTATAGGACATTTTTTATAAAGCATTTTTTTTTTCCATAACTTATCTCTATAAAAGTTTTTGATATTTTTCACAGGTCCTAAGTTATTTGCATTAAACCGAAAATTCCCTGAATTATTTTATTTTTAACATAAATTTTTTTTTTTTTTATTTTAATTAAATAACTTAGGACCTGTGAAAAATATCAAAAACTTTTATAGAGATAAGTTATAGGAAAAAAGGTACTCTACAAAAAATGTCCTATAAAATTTTCTCATAAAAGTGATGGTTGCGTAAAAAATTGATAAAATATTAAAATTTCTCTTTAGTCCAACTTTGACCTCGAATAGCTTTTGAAGGAATAAATATATCAAAAACTTGTCGGAGACTTTTTTTGTAGATCGTTCAATTTTCTACAAGAATATACCTTGGTCTTTCCGAAATATTGTCACCAACGTGAGCTATAAAATTCCAAAGTGCAAGAGAATATTGTTCCCATGTTATTTAAATGGAAAATCGAAATTTGCGATACGGCACTTCTTAATATTAATATTAAGAGCTTAAACTTTCACAGGATTTTTTTGTTGTCATTTCCAACAATATTTCGATATAATTAAGAAAAAAAAATTTATAATTTTTTTTGTATCAGTCTAGTCTACCCTGTATTATTAGCGAATTTCAACAAATATATTGCCTAGTTATTATCTTTAAATCTGATGAAACCAAGATGCCAAGAGATGATTATTTTTTTTTTGAGGTAACAATGGAAATTTTCTTGAGGTCAAGAAATTATATTCCTTTCATTGGTCATTGACCAATTTTGAAGATATTTCCATTACATTAACCTATCCAAAGCTTTTTATCAAATCTTTTTTTTTTTTTTTTTGTAAATCAATCAAAGAGATGCATTTGAAAGGTTTTATTTGCATATTTTCATAAACGATTTCTTCATAAGTGCATGAAATGAAATACAAATGCTGAAATCCTTGAATGGTTCAAACACCTTTGCTTTTAAACACAAAAGAATAAAAAAAAGTTCTGTTCTTTATATCATAGTATTACTATTATAAGCATAAATTAATTTCACCTTGAAGGAAAATCAATGCAGTTATAAGAGAAATGTATTTATCGTTTGTCGGAAAAAAATTAGGGTAAAAGAAATTGGAAAAAGATAATAATTTTTTTTTTTGGCATTGAAATAAGATTGAGATTTTAAACCTAAGGGGACCCAGGTGGTCCTCATTTGCTTTAGTAGATATTTCGTAATACCAATTAAATAAGAAATAAATAGTTTGAATAAATCAAATTAAAAGTTATTTTGTCTTGAAAGTACTACTTTTATCATAAAAATTGCATTTTTATGTAAAATAACGAGCCAATCGTTGTTGTCAATCAATGTTAGGGTTGTATTTTCTTTTATTGTTTTAGTTTAAGGACATTTAAAAAAAAAACAAATAAATATCTCATTTGGATTTTGTTAACAATTGAACTTACGTTAATGTGTAGGATTTAAGTCTTTAGGACTTGATTACAAATATTTAATCAAAATAAGATTTTTTCGCTGACTTTGAACAAGTACACTGTGTATACAATATATCGAATATATTGCGGTCCAATTTATGTAGTATAATTTAATATAATAATTAGAGTGATTTTTTTTTTACTTTTTTTTTTTTTTTTTTTGGTCCCATCGTGAAATTTTGTTGGAAATACCAAAAAAAAAAAATTCTCTGAAAGTTTGAGCCCTTAATATTAATTTTAAGTCCTCGACCAAGCCGTGTAAAGATTTCCCATTGAAAATACACGGAAACTCTTGAAAACTCACGCAAAAATTTCACAGAAAAATCAATTCAAGGCTTAATATCTCGTTTAATATTGATCTTAGCGATTTGGTCTACAGGACCTTTTTTGTAGAAAATCAAATTCTCTACAAGTTATTTATTTATAATTTTTCCGTAGCTCTTGTTATTTACGAGATAAATGCAAAAAAAAACGCGAATTTTATGGAAAAATCAGGTTCAGTGGCCCGTACTACCTCACCGGTGTGAGTTACGACTTTGTCGCAATGGGCACTTTTGTAGAGCGTTTAATTCTGAGAAAAAACCATCTTCGGTAAAAGCGATCCCATGAAATGCCGCTGAGATATAGAAATTTAAAAATAAAAAATCAGAGTTTCCGTGTATTTTCAATGGGAAATCTTTACACGTCTTGGTCGAGGACTTAAAATTAATATTAAGGGCTCAAACTTTCAGAGAATTTTTTTTTTTTGGTATTTCCAATAAAATTTCACGATGGGACCAAAAAAAAAAGGCAAAAAAAAATCACCCTAATAATAATATATAAAAATCACGTATTTCGATTGCCAAGCAATCTTCTTCAGTGGTCATCAAGTAGTTTGGATCATTCCATAACTGCTTTGTGATGGTTCATTGTAACAGTTTCTTGTAAAGGAAAAAGTGATATTACAGTACATCTAAACAGTTTCTTATTGCACGGATAAATAAGAAACTGTTTAGATGTACTGTAATATCATTTTTTCTTTTATAGGAACCTGTTACAATGAATCATATTTACAATCAATATTGTATTGTCATATTTACAGTTCCTTAAATTTTATATCTCTGTAATTTTTCCTCAGATTTCTAGGAATTTTTTTGCAAGTTTCCTCGAACTGCATCCGTTAAGGCCTATTTTAGTTCTTAGTGATTAATCTTGCTTTTGAAACTTAGAAGTTTAAGTGACCTATGGGTCACTAAGGATGTTTCCCAATTCATGTCCAAATAGTCGTAGGTGGCTGAGAATCACAGCCAACTAGTCAAAATATCTACGTCATAGGAGGCAATTTCCAGCATATACTTAATTTTAAATGATTACATTTATTTATTTATTTTTTTAATTGTTTGACCCAAAAGTGTTATGATAAATTACGTAAGTTTGATTGACGCACTATTCAAATTTATAAATTTTATTTTTAATGATTGATATATGTGAGTAATGTCATTATTTAAATACAACCTAGAAATAACAAAGGAAAACTTTTTTTTTAACTCTTAAATCAACTAAGCCTTGATTTTTTGATTTAATGCTTCTTTGAAATGATCAGAGGGAATTAATTCGTCAGTGTTTTAATTGAATGTTTGTGGAAATGGACATTTCAGGTTTAATATATTTATTGAATTAATTATTATTGATCATCATTCATTATGTGTCCTAATTTATAAGTTTGTTGTTTTATTAAATTCTTATTATCAAATAGAAAGACAATTCAGGTTGTTTAAGATCGTTTTTTTTTGTTTAATATTTTTTTTTTATTCAAATTAGCTACGTTTCGTTACGTAAATATTAATTTATTTATTGAATTTAAATTGAAACTATTAATTTTTTTGTGAATCAAGAAGCCTGATGAAGTTACGATACGTAACGAAACGTAGCTAATTGAATAGTTAAAATATTAAATAAAAAAATCCGATCTTAAATAACCTGAATTGTCCTCTTTATTATTCCAAGAGTCCTTAACGTAGTTATTCAAATCCCCTTCCATCACTATCCCTGAGAATATAAAATGCCTCCAATTATCCTGCCTTATCACTCAATTCAATCCTGATTCTAATAATCATATTACTTGCTGGCTGGAATCAAAAACTCAGATTAATGAGAATTTCATAAACCTTTGGGTCATAATATATCAAGTAAATTTATAAAAAATCTCAAATTTCCATTTCTTAAGTTGATGAGTCCCCAATGGATGAAAATTATTTTGACATATTATTTACTAAAATAAGTCAAAATTCCCGATAGAAATAAGACTAAATCACTGAACAAGGCTAGAATTCCTAGTCATTTATACCTTTTTTTCCTTAAGTATTTTCTTTTTTGTTTTTGAAACATCGAGTATGAACACTGTTTCTTACTGTAACGTATATATTTATTTATTTATTGAATTTAATTTGAAACTATTAATTTATTTGTAAATCAAGAAGCCTGATGAAGTTACGATACGTAACGAAACGTAGCTAATTGAATAGTAAAAATATTAAATAAAAAAAAACCGATCTTAAACAACCTGAAATGTCTTCATATTTAAAAAAATAAAAGCTGAGATCTGAATTTTATCATCTATGTTTATTATCCTTTGGTGTTATTGTAGTTTGTTATTTATATGCTTATATAATTTTTTTAAGGGGCCATTGATAAATAACGATTTTTTTTACAAAATGGATATTACTTTTGTCCTAATAAGAGAAAAAGGAAGGCCTGAGAGTTGGGTTTGTTTTAAATAATTTATGGATTCTAATCTCAATAGAAATGCACTATCTTACAGTACAGGAGGGGTTGGCAAAGGATCTAGCAGGATCCACATGGCGAGTTGGCCCCCAAATAGGAATCTATGTCGAAACTTATGTTAAAATATCGGCTTGATATACAAACACATTTTACATACTTTTCGCGACCAAATTCCTCTTTGACTTTGAGATATGGACAAAAATGTCCCCCCGCATGGCTATATTTCAAAGTTGTATATCTCAAAAACTAATTAAGCTAGAGAAGTGAAACCAACGCGAGGCTGTAGACTATTTTACAGAGTATACCATATATTTTTTTGAAATTTTTAGAAAAAAAAATTATACAAAAAAAATCGAAAAAACAAATGAAATATTTTTTTTAATGTGTTCTCTGAAAATGACAATCATGAAAAAAATATATTTTATGCTTCTACATGAGCACTATAACTCATAAAAATTGCGTGGAAAAATAGTTGGTGCAACACCATGAAAAAAAATGAAATGTGATTTACGCCTAATAGTATACTTCGATTTTATTTTTTTTCGAAGTGTTTCACCAAATTTTTTTTCACAAAACTTCAATAAAAATAGGCCACATATAGGAGCGAAACATATATTATTTTCATAATTGTAGGTCTAAGGAAACATAAAAAAAAATTATTAGTTTTTTTTGTTTTTCTATATTTACTTTTAAGATGATTACTTTCAAGATCAAAATAATTGATCCTAAAAGAAAAAAAAAACAAGGGTTCAATTTTTATTAAAATAAGAATAAAAAAATTTTATCGTCACTGTTATAATTTATTACAACTGGAATACTATGCATCTCCAATTAATTCTGGGTACATATTGACGACATCTGAATTATTTGGTTTTCTTCGTTTAGCTTAGGATATTGTTCACTGGCTCATACCAAAAATTTTACAGGTTCTACCTAAAGTGGGCGAATAAATAAATTATCAAATAATATTTTAAAACAATGTGTAAAATAAGCACCTAATATCATTAGGGTAGAAGTAAAATCAAGACATATATATAAATAGTAAAGACGGTCGTATATACAATGATTATATTTCGAATGATAAAGATTGCAACAGTATTTTCCGTTATTCCTGTGGTCCTCCAATAGAAATTTTACAGTGGGATATTGTTCTCATGCATCAACTTTTATTTGTTATTTTCCATATGAACAATAATGATCCAGAATTCTGCGTCCTACGAGATACTAACTAAATTATTTTAGGCTCATAATATTTCAGTTGTAATAAATTATAACAGTGACGATAATTTTTTTTTATTCTTATTTTAATAAAAATTGAACACTAGTTATTTTTTTTTCTTTTGGGATCAATTATTTTGATCTTGAAATTAATCATCTTCAGAGTAAATATAGAAAAACAAAAAAAAAAGTAATAAAATTTGTTTTTTTAATGTTTCCTTAGACTTACAATTATGAAAATAATATATGTTTTGCTCCTATATGTGGCCTATATTTTATTGAAGTTTTTTGAAAAAAAAATTGGTGAAACACTTCGAAAAAAAATAAAATCGAGGTATACTATTAGGCGTAAATCACATTTCATTTTTTTTCAAGGTGTTGCACCAACTATTTTTCCACGCAATTTTTATGAGTTATAGTGCTCATGTAGATGCATAAAATATATTTTTTTCGTGATTGTAATTTTCAGAGAACACATTAAAAAAAAATATTTCATTTGTTTTTTGAATTTTTTTTGTATAATTTTTTTTTCTAAAAATTTCAAAAAAATATATGATATACTCTGTAAAATAGTCTACAGCCTCGCGTTGGTTTCACTTCTCTAGCTCAATTAGTTTTTGAGATATATAACTTTGAAAAATAGCCATGCGGGGGGACATTTTTGCCCATATCTCCAGGTCAAAGAGGAATTTGGTCGCGAAAAGTATATAAAATGTGTTTGTATATCAAGCCGATATTTTAACATAAGTTTCGACATAGGTTCCTATTTGGGGGCTAACTCGCCATGTGGATCCTGCTAGACCTTCTAATGCAATATTCTTTTGCAGTTTCACGACAATTTCTTTATAGCAAATACTTTAGGGTTGGTAACTAAAAAAAATTTATGTAAAATCTGTTGAAATCTCCATAAGGTAAAAAAAATTATCGAAATGCTTTATCTTGTTGCAAAAAAAAGAGTACATACAAACGTGTTATTCGCGATTTTTCAATTCCGTTATCATGCAATTATTGAATTAGCAAAGCAAATATTTTACAACGCCTAACGTTTTAGCAAAAAAACGGCGAATAATATCTACTTATGTGGAAACTAGTTGGTAAAATAATTAACAGTAAGTTAAAATAGTTACAAAATCACATCTCTTTAATTACATAAGCAGCCATTTTTGCTGTTACAAAAGCCGGAGGAAAGTATTTCCCTTTCAATATTCATCGATTCAATTTGTCCCCCCAACATATAACAATATATATTATGTACCTCTAAAATTAGTCATATTATTTGAGTCTATAATACAATTTTTTTTTCTTTTTGTTGTGCTTTTTTCACTTGAATTAATTCGATTTTTTCCACTTTCCGATTCTCTTGTCATAGACATAATAGTTCGTAATGAATTATTAGATAATTTCTTTTTTCGTATTAAAAAAAGAAAAATTGAAATCAGTTACATCAGAAATATGTTGTTATTTTTATTTTTTTTGAATATTTTATGTTGCAATAATTTAATACACTCGTATATCCAATGTGAAGACGTTCGTTTTTTTGCTATTTCAATTAAATTATTAACATAACTTTTAAAAGTATATGCATAATTTAATTCTATGTTAATTTTTTTTTTCATTGGTTTATTTCAATCTCCATTTTTTTTTTTTGTCGATCAACTTTGGCAAGGCTGTTTGTTGAAAACGAGGAAATTTTTGGATTTCTCAATATTAAGGTTTTTTTTTGGAACTCATTTAATTTCATCTTTTTGTTACACAATTTAGCCTTGTCTTGGTGTTGGTGTAAATCGTGTTAAAATTATGATTATGAAGACTTTCATTTCCTTCGGGAATCAAGTGTGCTAATATATTTGTCTGTTATATATTATTAGTGTCCATTGGATTATATGTACTATCGAAATGCAAAAATGCACTTAAAAAGGGGGAAATATGCACAATTAAAAGGCATTTATTATTAGAATTCGTCTTTTAATTTAACATAATATTTATTTTTATATATATAAATCTTCTGTACATATGAATAGGACTAAAATTCTCTACAACAATATTTTCGTAGCACCTAAGAGAACCCAAAGGATCGATTTTTTGAACCACCTTAATCTCCATGTACCTTAAACTGATTCAAAAAACATCATGATTTTTTTTTCTTAATTATATCGAAAATATTGTTGGAAATGACAAAAAAAAATCCTGTGAAAGTTTAAGCTCTTAATATTAATATTAAGAGGTGCTGCATCGCAAATTTCGATTTTCCATTTAAATAACATGGGAACAATGTTCTCTTGCATTTTGGCATTTTATAGCTCACGTTGGTGACAATATTTCGGAATGACCAAGGTATATTCTTGTAGAAAATTGAACGATCTACAAAAAAGGTCTCGTACAAGTTTTTGATATATTTATTTCTTCAAAAGTTATTCTAGGTCAAAGTTGAGCTAAAGAGAAATTTTAATATTTTTTTCAATTTTTTGACGGAACCATCAATTTTATGAGAAAATTTTATAGGACATTTTTTGTAGAGCACTTTTTTCCTATAACTTATCTCCATAAAAGTTTTTGATATTTTTCACAGGTCCTAAGTTATTTGCATTAAACTGAAAATTCCCTGAATTATTATATTTTTTACATAAAAATTATTTTTTTTATTTTAATTAAATAACTTAGGACTTGTGAAAAATATCAAAAATTTTTATGGAGATAAGTTATAGAAAAAAAAGTGCTCTACAAAAAATGTCCTATAAAATTTTCTCATAAAATTGGCACTAATTAACCATTGAGTTAATATAAAGTTAACTTTAGCCCAAATATTGCCAGAGCAGCGTATTACTGTATCATCCGCATATGAAACTAAAGTCCCATTAGATCTGACAGTTAAAAGTATCATCAATATACAAAATGAAGAGTATTGGGCCCATAATTGTTCCTTGAGGCAGCCCCCGCTTTAGGGGTGGGCAACCCGGGCGGTCGCCCGGGGCGGAAAATTTCAGGGGCGGCATTTTGTCATATTTGATATACAATATGAACAAAAATGTGAAAAAAATAGTTTTTAGTTAAAAAAATATTTTTCCAAAAAATTAAAATTTTGGGATATTAAAACTCTGTGTTTTTGCAACCCTGAAGGGGCGGCATTTTTTCATCTTGCCCAGGGTGGCAAATTTGCTAGAGCGGGGCCTGCCTTGAGGAATACCTTGTTTAACAGTATTAGTCTTACTAATACTGATAATTAAACTATAATAATTCGAGGATTAAGATTTTGTATTCGAAATTCCTTAAATAGTGATCGCAATTAACTAATTAATGAAAATTATATTTTGATTTTGGCGCATTTTTATCATTTGAAAATTAAGGGAAAGCAATCTTTGATATTTTCGGTACTATATCCAGAAGATTTATAAGTTTCACAGGTGGCTCTGTAAGAAAACAAATGACGTTATCTGTAGTATTTTGACATGTGAATCAGTCTAAATACGTATATATATATATATATATATATATATAGATATATAGATATATATATATATATATATATATATATATATATATATATTTGTATGAACCGTTTATTTTGAAAGTGAGTTAAGTCCATTTAAAGAACAATCCCTATACTATTATCATTTTTAACCATAGGAACATAAGATACTAAGGAGGAGGAAATAATTGTCGTTTTTGTTAACAACTAAAATGAAATCAGTAATTTCTGAAAACTTAGCAGTTAAATAATTAACATACTTTGTTCTAGTTACAAGAAGAAGAATCACCATAGAGGCCGTCCTTGAAATGGACTTACGCCACTTTCAAAATAAACGAGTCATACATATATGAGAAATTCCGAAATTTGTTAGAAAAAAATAAATAAGAAATGTTTTATTTATTTTTTCTGTTAATTTTGTAGATGATTTAAGCAATTCATAATAACTTTTATTATTATACCCAATAATTTTTAGTATTTCTAGTAATTTTTTTTTTTTTTGGTTCCAGAAGTTCAGTGTACGATTTCCAGTCAAGTCCGGTACGCCATTCAAATATATTGGGGCGTCAGTATTCGGGAGCTCCATGTGGCGCTTTGGAGACCATGGGGAGCTTTACGAGATGCTGCACTGGCGGAGACGCTTCTTGCCAATCATTATCAACAATGTGGATCACGTCAACAGTATCCTTTTAAATAAGCTCTTAGTCTTTTTAAATAAGCTCTTAGGCTGAATCAGGGTTGTCCAACTTAGAAAATGGCCTTAGGGTTTACTCAAAATAAAATTGCGGTTGTTAGAACTGGCTGTCTTATGAATTCTTTTGAGGAATGCCTTAGGTCAGTGATGGTGAACCTATGACTCGTGGGTCAGACACTGACCCACGATTGTTAGGCGACCATTTGTTATGTTTGTAGAAAGAGACTTCCGTAGCACTTGTATCATCCCTTTTCTGTTTAGCCTAATGAGAAGTTAAAGAAGAAATATCAACAAATTTTGATCCACACTTCAAAAAGGTTTCACCATCCCTACCCTAGGCCATACGTTTGTATTTTTTTGGGGTGTCCAGAGAGTAAGAAATGATAAGAAATTTTATTGATCCAGAAAAAAAATCAGGGAATTTGACTAAAAATTCTGAAGATGTTTAATTTACTTATATATTATTTTGAATTTTTGGTTCGATAATTTATGTCGTTTTTTTACCATTAATTATTATTATAATATTATAATTAATTATTATAATTCAAAAAAAAATGATGATTTTTTTTCTTAATTATATCGAAAATATTGTTAGACATGACAAAAAAAAATCCTGTGAAAGTTTAATCTCTTAATATTAATATTAAGAGACGCCACATCGCAAAATTCGATTTTCCATTTAAATAACATGGGAACAATATTCGCTTGCACTTTGGAATTTTATAGCTCACGTTGGTGACAATATTTCGGAATGGTCAATGTATATTCTTGTAGAAAATTGAACGATCTACAAAAAAGATTTTGTACAAGTTTTTGATATATTTATTCCTTCAAAAGTTATTCGAGGTCAAAGTTGAACTAAAGAGAAATTTGATATATTTTTTCAATTTTTTGCCGCAACCATCAATTTTATGAGAAAAATTTATAGGACATTTTTTGTAGAGCACTTTTTTATATAACTTATCTCTATAAAAGATTTTGATATTTTTCATAGGTCCTAAGTTATTTGCATTAAACCGAAAATTCCCTGAATTATTTTATTTTTAACATAAAAATTATTATTTTATTTTAATTAAATAACTTAGGACCTGTGAAAAATATCAAAAACTTTTATAGAGATAAGTTATAGGAAAAAAAGTGCTGTACAAAAAATATCCTATACAATTTTCTCATAAAATTGATGGTTGCGTCAAAAAATTGAAAAAAAAATAAAATTTCTCCTTAGTTCAACTTTGACCTCAAATAACTTTTGAAGGAGTAAATGTATCAAAAACTTATACGAGACCTTTTTTGTAGATCGTTCAATTTTCTACAAGAATATACCTTGGTCATTCCGAAATATTGTCACCAACGTGAGCTATAAAATTCCAGAGTGCAAGAGAATATTGTTCCCATGTTATTTAAATGGAAAATCGAAATTTGCCATGTGGCACCTCTTAATATTAATATTAAGAGCTTAAACTTTCACAGGTTTTTTTTTTGGTCATTCCCAACAATATTTTCGATATAATTAAGAAAAAAAAAATCATAATTTTTTTTGAATCAGTCTACTATACATCATAAAATCTAAATCATAACGATAGCTTGATTTTATTAAGCAAGCCATTCATGCTCCGACTTGCAGTCCTACTAGTGGTCCGACTTTCGAAGTTGGATCTAAAGTCTTGGACTGTAAATTGTGTTGTTTGAAGTTGGAGGTCTAGCGGATCATTTACGCGTTCCAACTAGTAGTCCGACTAGTTGGATTGCAAGTCGGAGGGTGAATGGCCTGCTTTAGGTTGAGTCATAGAAAATATTCGATGTAGATTAGTAGAATCTGTTGTTTAAATTAGTCATCACTATCATTCGCTAAGATAAACGAGGGCTAACTTGGAATATAGATTAGGGTTCCGTTAATCTTTTGAAAATCATTCGAGAAAATCAGCAAAATTGTCGTTCTTTTGGACCATAATACGTAGCCGCATACGATAAAGAAAAAATTCTCGAACTTAAAAAGTACATTTTACTGCATCCGCCATACTTTCTGGATCTTACCCCGGTAGAATAACATATAGGGAATGCTAGGGCTGAAGTATAAAATCTTAGTCTTATCTTTTTTTTAGCCCAAACTAGTAAAATTTTACATGCATGAAATTGGGAAACTTCCAGGAGGATAGCAAAAGGTTTTAGCTTGAAAATTCAAGGAATTTTTTGGGAAGAAAAAACTCTCAGAACTTGGTTAAAATTTATATGGAAATTAGCCTTAAGTTAAAAAGGAAAAAAATCGCAAAATTTTAAAATTGTTGACTTATATTGTTCAAATATATTTCTTTAAGTATTTACTAGATTAAATCCGCATAATGATAAAGCCATTACATTATCGTTGCCGAATAAACCACCGTTACAATTGGGAACTCCGCCACGATTGGCATATCCACTGGTGATATTTTTGATGCGGACTGAACATCCAGAAGACTTGCATCCAGATGAAACGGTAAAAGATTAATCAATTTTATTGCATTTTCTAAAATTAACCATCACTTAAGCAGGCCATTCACGCTCCGACTTGCAGTCCAACTAGTTGGATCTTCTAGTTGGATCGCCTAAATGATCCGCTAGACATCCAACTTTCAACAACTTCATTCACGGTCCAACTGTATATCCAACTTCGAAAATCGGACCACTAGTTGGACTGCAAGTCGGAGCGTAAATGGCCTGCTTTAGTCTTAGCTTAGTCTAGGGGTTAGTTGATTTTTTTTCCACAGGAATAGTGATGTGCAAATTATACCTACCAAAACTTTATTATTTGAACCATAAGTAATTAAAATAAGAATTTTCCGATTTCCAGAATGGAAGTTATCCCCCTTTGTCTACATTAATCACCGTCTAGGTCCACTTAGTATCCAATTAATAAACCTGTTTTTTTTTTAATTTTTTTTCCATTTAAACGGTGACATGATCATTAAATTAAGCAATCTGTTGAAATCGGAGAAAAATTAATATTTCACAAAAATCCAATAATAAATCCAAAATCCACTGCTCATAAATTTAAACTATCCAATCTTCACATATAATGAAATATCAGTATATATCACAAACACAAAAATTGCATAGTAATTTATTTAAATTTAAAACCAGGAAATTTTGAATTGTTCTATACCAGAAATGTTGTTGGCTAATTTAAATATTGATCAGGCCTTCACATTTGCATGTCAATTATGTGTATTATTTTACAATCGAAATTATACATTAGGATGGAATACCGAAACCAAAAAAAAAATGATTTAGACAATTTCGAGTTTTTGGCAATATTTGCTCAATATTAGAATCTTTCCGGTTGATGACTGAATATTTCAAGGTTTGTCTTTGTCTGAATAAATATTGTGTTTCTATACTTTTAGTACATCAGTTATAATAAAGGATACTAAAATATTAATGATTTTTTTTAAATTGAAAATTTTTATGATCTCTAATTTGTTATGGTACTCTTCTGTTATGTAAGCCCAAAAAAAATGTTTTTTTCCGATATCTGTACTACACTTAATTCGAATCGGGTTTTACATATATTTTATTGAAACATGAAGTAGGGGAATATTTCATTTTTATAGAGGGTCCTGAAAAAAATATGATCAACACGGGAAATCACTTAACGAATTTTAATGGAAATTGAAGGATTTTACTAATTAAACATCTTTTGAGTGCTAAGCTAAAATAGTTAGAAAATTTTGAATAGTTTAATCCCTAAATTCTTTTAAAATTTTAAATTGACACTTAAGGGTCGCTACCGATCTTTGAAATTTACGAAATTACGTTAGAAAAATTACATTTAAAAATAATATATTACAATCAGAAGATATAAAAATTATTTTTCCACTATCAATTTTGAACAAAGGGTTTAGCCAGATCAGCATAGATCAGTATAGGTACTTTAATTTAAGATCAGCTAAATATTAACTTATCTCATAAATCTGCGTTTTTTTATCATTAAGTAGAATAAATTATTAAGACACGTTTCTTAATCACTTATTTAGTCTCCATCTTTTTAGTTTATTTTTTCATGCATCTAATAAATCAATATTGTTTTTTATACATTATATAAATGATATATAGAAAAGGGTGCGTAAAAATGGCAGAAGATATCGAGGACACCCTAATCTCTTAGAGGTATAAAATATACTTTATGTTCGATTCTCATACCTACCGAATATCCATAGAAAATTTTATAAAAATCGGTCCAGCCGTTTCGGAAGAGTTTGATTACAAACATCGTGACAAGAGATTTTTATGTATAAGATACTCTGTAAAGTAATCTAAAGCTTCGCGTTGGTTGCACTTCTTCATCTTAATTAGTTTTTGATATATATATATATATATATATATATATATATATATATATATATATATATATATATATATATAACTTTGATTAATAGGCATGCGGATGGACATTTTTGTCCATACCTAAAGGTCAACCGGGAATTTGGACGTGAAATTACATAAACTGGTTTGCACATCAAGTGAATTTTTTATGCTTCCTGCTAAAGATGTCCAGTACTTCATTAGCGTTCAATTTTGTCGCAACATCTTGATGGATATGCATGCCATCCCGATTAATGGCAATTTTTTTTGGCGACTCTGGAGTCAATAAAAATATTAAATCAAGAAATATTGAAAATTTGTTCGAATCGAGGATCAAACCTACCAGTTTTGAGCGGCCATCTAGATCACTCGGCCACCAGTAGGCTCTTACGGTGTTTTATTAACCCTGGAGTCCCTAAAAAGCGTGGACAAGCGACCATAAATAACATCAGCAAAATTATCTAATCTATAAAAATTCTGTCGAAAGTTTTCAATTCAAATCATTTCCAAGAACTGTGAAACATGAGGTTTCATATGAATTTATTTCATTAAAATCTATTATAAAAAATAATATAAATAAAATTATAATATAATATAATATAAATAATATTATAAAAATATTATAAAATCTATTATAAAATTATAGACTTAGGCATTTTTCTTGGTACTACCATATTATATATTATTATATATTATCTATCTATTATTATAAAGAGGAAAGATTTGATTGTTTGTTTGCTTTGAATAGGCTCCGTAACTACTTGACCGATTTGAAATATGCTTTCACTGTTGGGAAGCTACACTATTTCCGGTGAACATAGGCTATATTAAATTTTCAAGAAAGTTAGGGATCCATACTAAAACTCCAATAATGTAACCCAAGGTCTGAAAAAATTACCAAAAAACATTCTTTTATCGCGTGCGCTGCGAAAACTATTGGTTATAGAACATAATAATGTAGTACGATTTTGCAGATCATATCATTATCTACAAAAAATAAAGCGACAGCATATGTCTAGCTATTATAGTTATGTCACAATAAGTGTTGTTTCATTTTAAAAAATATATATAAATGCCACCGCTATAAAAGCACTTTTATTTATATTTTGGAATTAATCCTTATCAAAATAAATGACTTCATATTTAAGTTTGCTTCAATACCATTATATAACTTTTTCAGTTATTAAATTTGAATATTCCATTCGAAAGATATCACAAGTTTAAAAATTTAAGTTATTTGAAAAATGTCGCATGGTCACTGCATTTTACTTATAATTAAGACCAACTTTATTGAACTTGGCGATATTTTTTATTTATGTATAGATGCTGATTGATTTACAGATTATCTGATCTACGGTAGGTATACCTACCGGTAGGTATACGCAATAGACGTACTCTTTTTAGATATTTATAAATATTTTTTGAAAATTAATTGATTATTACATAGAACAATTTTATTCTTTGCAACAGTTTATTTAATTTGTCTTTTTAAAGTTGACAAAATAGTGTTTTCAGGTGTGATTATGTTTTTCGTAAAAGAAATAAGAAAAATAAAAATTTTCATATACCACTACAAATAGCAAATTTGAAAAGAAAACATAATATACACCTACGATACGCAGACGAAGTTGCGGGGATCAACTAGTATTAGGTATAACAGTGGACCCAATACTCTACCCTGTGGAACATCCACTTTAATAAGCCGTAAACTGATAGTTACGATTTTTTACTCTTATCTGATCTAGATATGACGATAATATTTTTTAATAATCCGGGATCTTCATGGATTTTATATAGGAGACGTTGATGCCATACTTTATCGAATGCTTATTGAAGTTTTTAACCACTTAATATGAAGACATCAAAGACTTGGGAGACTTACGAAAAAACCCAAAAATTTAAATAGTGATTTTTTTCCTAAGTTTACTGCCCACTTAAGAAAATAAGAAATCCATAAACAATCGTCAATCGGCATAGAAACCAAATCTAACGATTACTCAAGATCTCTTTTTTTTAAATGTTTATGAAAATAAAACCGGCGCTTATCTAAATGGAAAAAAAAGTTGTTCTTTTTGTTATTAATTAAATTGCACAATCAAAGAGAGAGTTTCCCCACAAAAAAAACGATTACGACTAAAACTGTGGGCAAAAAACCGTATAGCCGAACATAATCGTATTAGAGCTTAGATTTACGTGTGCATTGGCATTGCAGAAATGAATTTACCATACTCAAAAATAATTTCAATATTCGGATGAAAATATCTGCATATAGCATTGACTGAAAATTGTATTCTTTTTGCAGGTCGCCTTGGTAAACGTGGTGCATATCAAAGACTCCGTATGTACACTTCCCACCAGCATTCTTGCACAATATTTGAAGCAAGCCAATGGCCAACTCTCATGTCTCAAGGTAAGACCCAAACGGCGGCGACAATAAAATTCAATATTGGTCTAAATAACATAATATGTCGGAGTATTATGTACTCAAATCTGCACGGAGATAACATATAAACTTTAGGGGCTACCGCAATTAATAAATGGTGGCCCCGACATTTGTTCTTTTCGGTTGTTTTTTTCCTCCACAATTGGAGAGTTCTACATTATTTATAATGCTTAAAATGGGAATTCTTTGAAATGTTAATGAGAACTGCTGTGATTTTATAAAGAAAATATTACACACGCAAGAATAGAAGAGAGTATTTCAATTGAAAATGTAGTTTTTTTCTGATTTTTTTTTCTCTTCTTTCGGTGTGAGTATTCGAAAGTGAATTTGACCTAGATTGGGATTTTTATTAGAGCGAAAATTTAAATTTCTTGTAATTATTGTTTTCAACAAGAAAAAGTTCTTATGCCTTTCTTTATTATTTGGTTGTAATAGTGGAATAGTTAAATATTCTAAGATCTTAGGGTGCCGGTTACCTGTTAATTGGCCGTCGACCGAAGGTAACAAGTAGGCATACCCTTAAAGCAGGGCATTCATGCTCCAACTTGCAGTCCAACTAGTTGGATCGCCTAAATGATCCGACTAGACATCCAACTTCGAAAGTCGGACCAGAAGTTGGACTGCTAGTCGGAGCATGAATGGCCTGTTTAAAGTTCATATTTACTCTACTTAATCTCATACATTTGGTTCATTAGAAAGAGGTCTTATGTCTTTCTTTATTATTAGGTTGTAATAGTGGAATAGTTAAATATTCCAAGATCTTAGGGTGCCGGCTACCTGTTAATTGGTGGTCTATCGAAAATAGAAAGTAGGCCTACCCTTAAAACAGGCCATTCATGTTCCAACTTGCAGTCCAACTAGTTGGATTGCCTAAATGATCCGACTAGACATCCAGATCACCATTCACGGTTCGACTTTAGATCCAACTTCAATAGTCGGACCAAAAGTTGGACTGCAAGTCGGAGCGTGAATGGCCTGCTTCAAGTTCATATTTACTTTACTTCATACCATATACAGTATAATCTTACTAATCCGGCACCCTTCACCCACGCCTCCCTCGCCTCTTTACATTTCTTCCTATGACTTTTTCACTATAATCCAGTAATCCGAACATTCCAATAATCCGGCACCCTCCGGTTTTTAATAGTGCCGGATTAGTGAGATTACTCTGTATTTGTGCCATTAGAAAGAGTTCTTATGCCTTTCTTTATTATTAGGTTGTAATAGTGGAATAGTTAAATATTCCAAGATTTTAGGATGTCGGATACCTGCTGATTGGCCGTCGATCGAAAGTAGCAAGTAGACATACCCTTAAAGCAGGCCATTCATGCTCCAACTTGCAGCCCAACTAGTCTGACTACAAGTTGGACCGCCTAAATGATCCGACTAGACCGAGGAGACATCCAACTTACAACAACACCATTCACGGTCCAACTTTAGATCCAACTTCGAAAGTCGGACCACAAGATGGACTGCAAGTCGGACCGTGAATGACCTGCTTAAAGTTCATATTTACTCTACTCAATACCATATACAGTAAACTGATTCAAAAAAAATGATGAATTATTTTTTTCTGAATTATATCGAAAATATTGTTGGGAATGACAAAAAAAAAATCCTGTGAAAGTTTAAGCTCTTAATATTAAGAATGCCGCATCGCAAATTTCGATTTTCCATTTAAATAACATGGGAACAATATTCTCTTGCACTTTGGAATTTATAGCTCACATTGATGACAATATTTCGGAATGATCAAGGTATATTCTTGTAGAAAATTGAACGATCTACAAAAAAGGTGGTCTTACAAGTTTTTGATATATTTATTCCTTCAAAAGTTATTCGAGGTCAAAGTTGAACTAAAAATAAATTTTAATATTTTTTCAACGTTTTGATACAACCATCAATTTTATGAGAAATTTTTATGGGACATTTTTTGTAGAGCACTTTTTTTTTCTATAACTTATCTTTATAAAAGTTTTTGATATTTTTCACAGGTCCTAAGTTATTTAATTAAAATAAAAAAATAATTTTTATTTTAAAAATATAATAATTCAGGGAATTTTCAGTTTAATGCAAATAACTTAGGACCTGTGGAAAATATCAAAAACTTTTATAGAGATATGTTATAGAAAAATAAGTGCTCTACAAAAAATTTTCTATAAAATGTTCTCATAAAATTGATGGTTACGTCAAAAAATTGAAAAAATATTAAAATTTCTTTTTAGTTCAACTTTGATCTCGAATAACTTTTGAAGGAATAAATATATCAAAAACTTGTACAAGACCTTTTCTGTAGATCGTTCAATTTTCTACAAGAATATATCTTGGTCATTCCGAGATATTGTCACCAACGTGAGCTATAAAATTCCAAAGTGCAAGACAATATCGTTCCCATGTTATTTACATGGAATATTAATATTAAGAGCCTAAACTTTTACAGAATTTTTTTTGGTTATTCCCATCAATATTTTCGATATAATTAAGAAAAAAAAATTCATCATTTTTTTTGAATCAGTCTAATATACAGTATAATTTCACTAATCCGGCACCCTTCACTCATGTCTCCCTCGCCCTTCTTATTTTCTTCCCTCTATGAAATGCCTTATTTTATTCATTACCTATGACTATTTCACTTTAATCCAGTAATCCGAACTTTCCAATAATCCGGCATTCTCCGGTTTTTAATAGTGCCGGATTAGTGAGATTACACTGTATTTGGTTCATTAGAATATAAGGTCTGGAAACCCTTGGATATTGGCCTAAAATGGTTTGCAGTTGTATGACCTATGTGTATTATACGGTTCACCAGGACTAAATTTGGCGAGCTTTATTGCAGTCTTAGGCTTTTTATGTTTCTTGGATCCCTATTTCACCCATTGTAGGCTAGAACCCGAGTAAATTTTCCATGACTATAGCCAAAATGTGGTTTTTTCCTCGTCTGTATGATAGAATTTACAAGTCAAAGGATTAAACAGTTTCCTAGATATATCAGTGGTCGATTATTTCCAATTTTAAGGCTGCCTTCAATGTAGCATTTCAGGAGCTAGATTTTGAAAAATATTTACTCTATTAATGTCCATTGTTTGTTAAATTGGTTATTATCATAAGGTTTTGGACTAAAAAAATAAAATTAAATTTTTGTACAACGTTTCATCGCCTTTTGGAACTTTATCACGTAATGAGTACTTGATACTAGTATCAAGATCTATAATAGATCTAGTATCCTTAATACTAATATTGAGTACTTGATAAAGTCCTGAAAGGCGACGAAACGTTGTACAAAAATCAAATATAAATCATTAAGAAGAAAATTTGATTGATTTAATCCAAAATTCTATGAATAAGGTGTCTTATCATCCTTTTGCTGTGTTTAGCGCCCTCTCCTCTCGTGTAGCCCCACAGAAAAGTTTAAAAAAAAGTTATTAAGTTTCAAATATTCAATTCTATTTTTACATTTTACGATTGATTGAAATGTAATATTTAGAATTCATTTGAACAATATAATTGTAATTAAGTAATTGTGAGCTAAAATTAGCCAAACGTCATTAGCATACAGGTATAGGCAATTATTGCTTTCGAATTCAGCATTTGTCAAGGTGAATAATTCTCCCTATTTTTATTGTAATTAGTACGATGACAGTGAATTCTTCATGGCTTTTATATTACTCATCAATTGTTGCACTTATGAATATTATCTATGTATTTTCATATTGTGGCAATGACTGTTGCTCATATTATGATACTAAATGATATTATAGATAATAATTATATAAATATTTACACTGTTTGCTACGTCTTGCGGTGATCCATTTGATTTTATATTTAATGATTAATAAATACAGTAAAAAAGATAGCATTGGTAAGGACTTGGGTAAAAATCGAGGAAGAATGTCTAATTTATTGAGGGATCATAGGAAAAATTGGATTATAGATCCTTTGAAATTGGAAAATTTATGCAGGGAATTCAAAAGTGTGGAAAATAGTGAATCTTTTATTGGAAAACGGACAGAAAATCAAGAAGGGTTGAAATACTTGGTTGGAAATAAAATACTACTTGAAAATAGGTTTCTGTATAAACTATGGTATTCAGTGGTCAGAGATATACCTGAAAAATCTGGGAATATAATTTTTGGGTCATAGAAAAATCAGGAAAGTTGACGAAAATTCTAGAAATTTTTAATTTCCTCATCATTTGCTTAGTATTTAAATTGGAAAAGACATACACGTTATCGTAAATAAGTTTTCATGTAAATAATTTGTACATTCAAGGGAAGACATTAGTCGTTTATTTTGAAAGTGGTCTAAGTTCATTGTGATAAAACTATTATTCAAACACTGTTATTGGATTTTCACGAAAGTTGACGATAATTCTAGAAATTTATAGTTTTCTTATCATTTGATTAGTATTTTTATTTGAGAAGACGTAGACGTTATTGTCAATAAGTTTTCATGTAAAGAATTTGTACATTCAAGAGAAGATATATGCCGTTTATTTGGAAAGTAGTCTAAGTCCATTTGGACCAAAAATTAATATTAAATCACTATTATTGGAATCCTACATCATATAAGAAATACATTCTCCAAATTTTACGTCTCTACGACCAATGGTTTAGGCTGTACGTTGATCCATCAATTGTCAATCATGTCCAATCAAAATGTCAATCAGGACCAATGATTTCATATATTCTCGTAAATATAAATAGATTGATTATAATGAAAATAACATATTTTATAAATTATAATTTTGTCAACTCAATTGACCTTAGACAGAACCGGTTTTTTTCTTGAGGATGCCTCTGGGATATTGTGGAAAATCCCGTCTCATTTTCTAAACTATACATAAAAGCCCTTAGTATAAAATGAGATGTAATGCTACTTCTGATTTATATCAATTTTAAAATCCTTTTTTTCTTTACAAGCCAACTCAATTTTCAAATCAGTATAGTAAGAGATAAGAATCCTATCTAAGTATTTCCTATTTTTTTTAACCAAAATTTTATCATTAAGTCTTGGAAAGTTTCAAAAAACTTTCCATTTTAATGCTCACCTTTTCCAGGTTGGAATCCAAACAAATAAGGGTCACTTACCGGGAAAAGTAGAGCTGATTCTAAAAAAGGGCAATGTCCAGAGCAAAAGCAATATTTGGGCCAGATTTTAGTCGGAAAATTGTTTTCTTAAATTCCATTTTTCGGAACGAAAAACCAAAAAACTTTGGTTTAAAAGTAGCAGATTTTTTTATGCGTATATACCTACATTCTTTAGCTTGGAACAAACCAGTTTATTATATTATTTTTTTTCTTCTTTTTCATAAGATTAAAAGGATAATCTATAAAAAGACTTTGGAACTGAAATGTGAAAGTAAAACTCAACGCACCAAAGTCAATGAGTTAATCTTATCAACCTCTTTTATTAAATTGTGCTCATATTTGTTCCACTTTCCTACTTTCGATTTTGAATTTTATTCAGAGAATATATTGTAAATGATGTTGGAAATTGATGTTTTTTTATTCTTTACATATTTCTTCGTGTTTTTTTTTTGAATCATACAATCTTCGTTGGTGTTATATCATCGAGGATTTATCGTATTGTCTTCAGTGCGATTTATGCTAATTCTCACGGCCATTGTTAAAACGTGCTTGAAATAAATTGATTCGTGAGGTTTATGGAAGTTTTTTTCTTCTTTTGATTTATTTTTTTGTGTTTAATGAATGAAAATTTTGTAGACAGATTTTGGGGACTGATTTGATGGAAATTCAAGGATTGATGTAGATAAATAAATGGGAGTCGGGATAAAGTTTAATTGAAGGTAATTTAACTTGAAGATTACAGTTTTGTGACATTTGGAATTGAATGAGGTTTGCGTGGTTCGCATAAAGTATGAGATTTAAATTTGAATTATGGATTAAGATTTATTTATAGATCTTTTATAGTCCTTTTTAACTGCTTTAAAGTGATGTTTATTTTCTTCATGAAATTTGGAAAAATTTAAGGGTTTTCTCTTTGGGACTTGAGTTGCAAGGCTGAAATTTACTGTTTAATCTCCGGTTCGGAGAATTTGTCGAAGGTTGGTCGCTTAAGCGACCAAGAAGACATGTTACATTAGACTAATTCAAAAAAAAATATTATTTTTTTTTCTTAATTATATCGAAAATATTGTTGGCAACGACAAAAAAAAATCCTGTGAAAGTTTAAGCTCTTAATATTAATATTAAAAGATGCCGCATCGCAAATTTCGATTTTCCAATTAAACAACATGAGAACCATATTCTCTTGCGCTTTGGAATTTTATAACTCACGTTGGTGACAAATTTTGGAATGACCAAGGTATATTCTTGTAGAAAATTGAACGATCTACAAAAAAGGTCTTGTACAAGTTTTTGATTATTTTATTTCTTCAAAAGTTATTCGAGGTTAAAGTTGAACTAAAGAGAAGTTTTAATGTTTTTTTCAATTTTTTGACGCAACCATCAATTTTATGAGAAAATTTTGTAAGACATTTTTTGTAGAACACCTTTTTTCCTATAACTTGTTTCTATAAAAGTTTTTGATATTTTTCACAGGTCCTAAGGTATTTGCAATGAACTGAAAATAAATTATATTTTATAATTACGAATTTTTGTCAGTTTAATGCAAATAACTTACGATCTGTGAAAAATATCAAAAACTTTTATAGAGATAAGTTATAGGAAAAAAGTGCTCTACAAAAAATGTCCTATAAAAATTTCTCATAAAATTGATGGTTGCGTCAAAAAATTGAAAAAAATTCTCTTTAGTTCAACTTTGACCTCGAATAACTTTTGAAGGAATAAATATATCAAAAACTTGTCAAGACCTTTTTTGTAGATCGTTCAATTTTCTACAAGAATATACCTTGGTCATTCCGAAATATTGTCACCAACGTGAGCAATAAGTCTTATTTAAATAGTTGTTCCAATTATTCTGGTTTTATTTATGGTTCCAATCCGAAGACAGCTTTACTGATTTGATAGAAACTTCGTAATCAAGTTCAACTAATAACCTACCTCTATACAAGTTATTGATATATTTCACAGGTCCTAAGTTATTTAATTAAAATAAAAAAAAAATGTTAAAATTTATTAATTCAGGTAATTTTCAGTTTAATGTAAATAACTTAGGACCGGTGAAAAATATCAAACCTTTTAAAAATGATAAGTTATAGAAAAAAAAGTGCTCTACAAAAAATGTCCTTTAAAATTTTCTCATAAAATTGATGGTTGCGTCAAAAAATTGAAAAAATATTAAAATTTCTGTTTAGTTCAACTTTGACCTCGAATAACTTTTAAAGGAATAAATATATCAAAATCTTGCTAGAGACCTTTTTTGTAGATCGTTAAATTTTGTACAAGAATATACCTTGGTCATTTCGAAATATTGTCACCAACGTGAGCCATAAAATTCCAAAGTGCAAGAGAATATTGTTCCCATGTTATTTAAATGGAAAATCGAAATTTGCGATGCGGCACCTTTTAATATTAAGAGATTTTATTTTCACAGGTTTTTTTTTGTCATTCCCAACAATTTTATAGGACATTTTTTGTAGAACAATTTTTTTTTTTTTATAACTTATCTCTAAAAAAGTTTTTGATATTTTTCACAGGTCCTAATTTATTTGCATTAAACTGAAAATTTCCTGAATTATTATATTTTTAATATAATTTTTTTTTATTACTTAGAACCTGTAAAAAATATCAAAAACTTTTATAGAGATAAGTTATAGAAAAAAAAGTGTTCTACATAAAAGTCCTATAAAATTTTCTCATAAAATTGATGGTTGAGTCAAAAAATTGAAAAAATATTAAAATTTCTCTTTAGTTCAACTTTGATCTCGAATAACTTTTGAAGGAATAAATATATCAAAAACTTTTCGGAGACTTTTTTTGTAGATCGTCCAATTTTCTACAAGAATATACCTTGGTCATTCCGAAATATTGTCACCAACGTGAGCTATAAAATTCCAAAGTGCAAGAGAATATTGTTCCCTTGTTATTTAAATGGAAAATCGAAATTTACGATGCGGCACTTCTTTATATTAATATTAAGAGCTTAAATTTTCACAGGATTTTTTTTTGTCATTCCCAAGAACATTTTCGCTATAATTAAGAAAAAAAAATCATCATTTTTTTTGAATCAGTCTAATGTTACATGCATATGGATCAAATATTTCATTGTTTTTTACTTTTCTTTTGTTGCAACGATAAGAGATTCTGTATTACAATCAAAATGCTAACGCTACGGTGAACGTAAGTTCGTTTCCAACTCGTTTTACTGTTCTCGTTTCAACGTTCAATGAGTGACTTGAGACTGACCCACTTCTTCGGCTGAAAAATCTTGTTTGAATAAGAAAAAGTGAAATTACTCGACGATATGACCAAGCAATAATAGCATATGACCGTGATATGAGAGAATAATTCAAAAAATTCCATAAAGTTTTATGTTCATTATCGAGAAAGCAACTTTTGGTTTTAATGATTAATTTTTGGTTTCTTTGATTTGTAGCAATTGTATTTGGCGACTGGAAATTCGGTCAATTTTGAGGAAGAGTTACAAGTGGCGACGGCCGTTGATCCGCAAGCCGGTCTTGCCATGGCCGAACCGGTCGGATGTTCCAGCGAAACGGAATCGAAAGCTCCGCCAGAGTTGATTTGCACGTCCGAAACTAAAGCTCTGGCCGTGGAAAGTGGGAAGAAAGTATCCAACGAGGAAATCACAAATACCAGCAATGCCGTTTGGAATGCAGCCGGTGAACAACTTTGCGTGGTTTGCCAATATTTCCCGTTGTCCAGAGCTTTGTTACCATGCCGGTAAAACTATCAACTTTATCATTCATTTATATTTTATCTAATTAATATTTTTTTTTTAGACATACTTGCATTTGTGCGAGCTGTTTTGGTAAATTGGAACGATGTCCAATGTGTCGTAGTCCCATTAAAAGTTACTTTTGTATACGAGGCGAAGAATACATGCCAACAAGTGGCTGCAACGGCACCACCAATCCCAAGGGCCTGGTTCCCGGATCACCTCTATTTCATTGGCTCGACACCTGGAACGATCGCATTACCGACTTTCTTGGATTCGGCAGATAATTTTCAACTCAACCGAAAATAGTGGGGTTTTAAAGAAAAAAAAATAATCAAAATAAAAAACTAGATCTCTCTTTTTCTCTCTGGCATTCAAGACTTTCGAAAAAATCTAATAAATGTCGTACTATTTTCCGAGAATGTTTTCATCTTTTGCTGTAAGATATTTAAGTGTGAATATGTTTGATATAAAAGTGAGTTAGTTAAGATTTAAATTATATATATATATCGATAGAAATTTTTGGTAATATTAATGTAAGAACGTCATATGGCACACAAAATACGTTCTTATTTGGTTTTATTTTCATTTTGAGTTGAACGTTGGATGTATATAAGCAGTGCCAAACTTTTCCTTTTTTTTTATTGAATATTTTGTTTGCTGTATAAAATTTTGTGATAAAGAGAAAAATAGATTTTTTTTCATTATTAATTAGAATTAAATAAGGAAAATCTAATCAGTTAATTATAAAATTTTACTTTCGTAACACAGAAAAATCTATTATTGGAACATACAAAACTATTCGAATAAAATTCGATCAAATTTTGTATATTTTCAACGATTCAGAAATAGTGGTTCTTAAAAACAATGTTAATATCGGTTTGAACAGACCAAATATTGGTTCTAGGATGTCAATTTAAATCTCTAAATTTAAACTATGAATAAATAGCGAGCTTTTGTTAAAGAATGAAAATTAGATATTAAAAGTTTTAAAAAACCACATTTCTACAATAATTTTATCTTTTTCATAAGTAGTCGTTATCACTAAGTCGCTTTCTAAAAAAAAATTAACTATCTTTAACTTCTTCACCTACATTTTAAGTTACACTCTAAAATCACATTAGTAAGACATATTATAGAATTCCAAACTTGGAATAACTTTAGTTAAATTAACTAGTTTCTAGAAAAAAAAAATAATAATACGACCTACTCAATGTTTTAGTTTAAAAAAAATATCAAATGTATACTTATTTATAAACATAGACCTCAATACTGACAATATCATTGTCTTAAGAGATTTGAAAGAAAAAGTTTTAAACTTTTAGGCAATGGCATTGTAGGTTTTTGGTATATATTAATGATAATAGTATAAAGTTAAGATACCCATCACATTTTAATGATAAACAAGCAACATTAATACAATTTGGATATAAAGCATATCAAATCCACATCAGTTATCAATGAAAACAAATACACAATGTTCATTTTAATAAATTTATGTTAAAAAAATGTTGCTAGTCATAGAAATGGCAAGTTTCTAGATTATTCTTTGAATATACAAAGCAATCAAATACATAATTGTTGAATCAGCTCAAAAATAATAGAATAAAGTTAGTCTTCCTTATCATAAATAATGCTAGGCCTTTTGTCTCGTTTTTTGCAATATTACGTTGAATACTTAAGTGAAAATTTTGTAGTAGTTGTAATGATTGAGGCTAATTTGTATATAATATAACTATTGTAGTTTTGTTCAAGTTTTAGAATTAACATTTATTCATTTTACTTTTTAATATAGATATTATATTATATCATAGAACATTATCTATACGTAGAAGTTTTGATTTGTAATTCACTAAGTCTTTACGACAATAAGTCTGTGATAAAAATTCGTCGTTGTAAAATAACAAAATTATATAATAGTTGGGTGGTGCTTTGTTCGATTATCCTGAATGTTTTGTTTTTCAGATGGAATTTTGAAGATTTGCAAGAGGAAGAGTATAATGTTTTTGAAATTATTAACTGATTTACTTGTAACCAAAATCTCAAAACAAGAAAATTGAAACTGCCGTTGAAGATCAAATTAATTAATGATGAAATTTGGGAAATAATTTATGAAGAATGAATGTTCGTTGATAAAATGAAAAAAAAGCTAAAAATTCCCTGAAGAAATTAGTAAGAAGAGAAGTTTTTCCAAAGAAAATGAAGGAATAGGAATATGGATCTCCGATCTACTAAAGTAAAGGGTTTCACCAAATATATACAAATCAAAAAATGTAATAAATCACCAATAAAAATTTATGCAAATATTTTTTCAATAGTATTAAGCTATCACATGGAGCCCTCTTAAAAACTGATAATTTTAAAATTTATAAATGCCTACTAGTGGCCGAGTGGTCTTGATGACCGCTCCAAAACTAATAGGTTTCGGGTTCGATTCTCGTATCGAGCGAATTTTCGATATTTCTCGATTACGGGTTTTTCTTAACCCTAGAGTAATTCAAGGCCTTAGTAGCTATACAGCGACGGTACATAACTAATAAAAAAATGTTATAAAATTGATTTTTTAGCGCAGCACTTCTTCATAATTTGGCTAGTGGACAATTGGAAAAACTTATTGATGAAAAAAGAATTTTAAAATCTTGAATTTTATAAAAATTTCTTGGGTTTTTTCATGAAAAACATTGGTTACTCTCTAAAGTCTAAAGTAAGTGGTACTTGGGCAATTAAAATCACTATTTTTTTTTTTTTGGTATTTTAAATGAGATTAATAAACTCTAAAATTTTGAGAAATAAAATTTATTTTGGAAAATTTAGTTTGAAGGAAACTTTAAATTTTCAAAATTCGTACGTTCATTGGCCAATGCGTGTTGTGAGCATTGCGCAGTTCGTAGTTCATTTGTTATTTAGTTGATTGTTTACGTGTTTTGTTAAAGTTGTGAATTGTAAATGATGCTACTTAATTACTTTCGTTTTAACCGGTTTTTTTAAGTTTATTAACCGAAAAAGTGCTTAAAATTGTGATTAAAGTCATAATTCACCTCTGCAACACATTTTCCTTTGCTGAAGTAAGTAAAATATTTGTTTAATTCTATTCCAAAAATGAACTCAAATCAATCCCTCATTGATCTACCTATCGATGAAAACTTATTGAAAACTCAATTTTACGTATTTTTTTCTTATAAGAAGCAATCTTTAAATGATAAATACTCTTTGTAGATACTTTTTTGGTAAATTTAAGATGAAATTATTTGATTTTATGTGGTAGAAAACTTGCAAAGCTCTAATGGCGTGGGTTGACTTTGAAGCCAATTTTGACTATTGTCATTAATGAAAAGAACCAAAAAAGTCCAATAAAAAGTTAATTCAGTTCTATTTGAACAAATTTGGTTAAATTTTACTTAACGATCAGTGATTTTTGTCAATGAAATTGACTTAGAAAAAATCATAATTTTCATGCTGAGACAATTGCCAATAAGTAATGGCCGAATTAATCAAGGCCCCACGCCAACTTATTAAGTGATAATGACGAAAATGTTCAACATATAATTTGGAATGGTTTTTCCGTCAATGAAATGGCATTTCATATTGGTTTTACTTTATTATTTTTACTAAGGAAGTTTATTTGTTATTTTAGATGACTATGTGTGAGTGTTTTATGCAATTGGATTAATGGATCATTGCGAATTGCCTGTTGGGTGATAAGGCGAATTGGAGCTGAGATGCTGATAAAAACTGCAGTCAAGCTAAGTTGCATGCTCTTGGTAAATTAACCATTTTCATTTATCGTTTTCAGCTAGAAGGGGGGCGTAAAAATTGTAATTGTTTTTGAGGCACAAACTATTATTATGTAGCATATATTTTCCGAATATGTTCGAGGTTTATGCTTCATCTTCAGGGCCTCAATTCTGTTCGTTTTTGGGGCTTCGAGGTGCACTCTTGTTATATTAGATAGAGTAGAGACTAAGGTATCTAAAGCAGTAGCGTAGTTACTGAGGGGCTAGGCGGGGCAGTGCCCCGGGGCCCTCGAATCCTTACGAGAAATCTTGATCGAACTAAACTTTTGGAAATCCAGTTGGAAGTTCACCAATTATGTAAGGAAATAATGAGCAAATATGGAGTGCTAGATTGCACCCTAACGGAGCTATTTACAGCAATGTTATTATTCTTTACAATTCCTCTCACTTCTGCAGCAGCCGAAAGGTCATTTAGCAAATTAAAAATAATAAAAAATTATCTGTGAAATAATATGGGCCAAACTCGACTCCGACATTTATCGCTAATAGCAATTGAAAACAAAACGGCATCAAGCCTGGATTTAAACGAAGTCATTGATACTTTTGCGAAAACTAAAGCTAGGAAAAAATTGTAAATATAATTGTTATTTAGTCAGTTGGTAGGCCCAACCCTGATATAATAAGCCCTTGAATCTTCTCCTATTTCGTTTTATTAGCCAAACTTACACCAAGTATTAATTGTAATTTATGTTGTTACTGTTTAATATTTTTATTATCTGCCCTGCAGTGCACAAAAAAGAGCTTAAGTATCTTAGCATTGTTAAAGTAGTTGTATATTTAATATTTTTATTTGATAAAACCTAATCAGTTTACATAGCAGTGGGGCCCCATTTTTTAATTCGCCCCAGGGCCTTTGATTACCGAACGCCACTGTTCGGGGACCCAATTCCCGTTCGTTTTTGGGGCTTCGAAGTGCACTCTTGTTATATTAGATAGTGGAGACTAAGGTATCTAAAGATGCTAAATTGCAGTTCTAATTCTGGTTGCAACTACAAGGTATTGTACCATTTTTTTAAAGTTTTCTGGATGGCTCAAGACAATTACAATATTGTAGATAAATGGTTAAGTAGGGAGGGCAGGATTTAAGAATATTAAACCGATTTTTTTTCCTTTGATCTGGGGGCCTCTCATGCGAGTTCCTCTGCGCTGCGTCCTAAAAGGCCTATTGCGCCCCAGTTTAATATCAGTTCTAGTTGGTCAGGTCTGCTTCTGATATAAATCTCAGCAGACAGTCAACTGGATCTCGGTGTATGTTTCCCAGCTTATGTCCGGGTGGACCAAGCGAGTTGAGACGACTTTGAGTCATGGCTGGGCAGACAAATAGTACGGGGGAGGCAATTTCATCTTCCACGCCACATTTCCTGCAAGCTGCTGACTCTGTGTTCTTCCCTGTAGTTTGGAGATGTTTCCTCAAATTGCAGTGTCCTGTTAATAGGTCTACCAGCGTTTTGATGTCCTTCTTTCTTAGATTTAGAAGTCTTTTGTTATGTTCTTTCAAAGGTTTCTTTATCATGACCTTTGAGAACTTGCCTCCTGCATAGTTATTCCAGGATTTTATTTGTTCATTCTGCGTCCATTCAGCTATTCTACCCAGTGTTATGCACTTTGGTAGGTCTATAGCCGGCTCTGGACCCATGAATGACATTCTTGAATCCGCCTTTGCGAGTTCGTCTGCCTCTTCGTTGCCTTTGATACCAGAGTGCCCCGGCATGGTAAACCGATAGGCAGGGCTTTCTTTGATGTTTTTCAGGCACCTTTAAAACTGAGGATGACTTAAGTTAAGTGTATCAAATAAAGCGCTGAAGATGACTTTTGGCAATAATATATTAACCATTAAAACTCATTACCAATTACCATCTGACAATACTTTAATCTCTTGTTTTCAAACTGATATTACAAAGAAAAGGTAACCTTTGCAATTTGCCTAATTCCTTTTATGTTTCAATTTAAAGTTCATTAAAAATTCAGGACAATGTGGCTCTTAGATGTGACTTCCTCGTTATACAATTTTTATCGCTTCCATAATCATTTAATGATTATAAACTTAAAACTGCATTAACAGATATATAATCGAATTTAAATGAACAGATTTTATCTTAACAGCTTATGAAGATTTAAATTTAAACAAGTAGGCAAAATAAAGATTGAAATTCCTTATAATTACCTTAAATAAATTGAAAATTTGAATTTTGAAGTTTCATTTTTGTTATGGCTTTTGTCAGCATGAATTCCACACGTTAAGTCCGAAACCAGTTTCAATTGTTAGCTAGTATGGAATGCAAGCATTCGTACTTTCAACTGTTGATATGAAATAACATAATAAACGCTTGAAGGCCAAAATGAGAGAATGGCAGCTTTAAATATGTCGTTCAGAAATTTGGAACCAGTTTCAGGTATTTATTATTTGTAGTCAATTATAAATGCATTAACACCTCTTTCCAAATCCATTGGTGATACTTTTGAACCAATCTTTTTCTCACATTTTAGCCTTCAAGCATTTATTATGTTATCTCATACCACCCGTTGAGATCAGGTAAAAATTCCTTTCAATTTCACACTAGCTCGGAATTAAGCCGGTTTCGATCACAATAGAGATCGTTATTGAGCAAAAGTCGATAAAATTGAACATAAATATTTGTCTACCTGAATTCTATCATACGATTAAAGAACAGGTTTATCGATTTCGATAATATTTTGTATTCAGGTACTTCTTAGTGTTTCGCCAAAAAAGGGTATAAAGGTCACAAACAAGTCTAATTTAAATAGTAGTACCAATATTTTATTCTGATTATACTTATGGTTCCAATTTAAAGACTTCTTTATAGATTTGATAGAAATTTTGTAATCAAGTTCAACTAATTTTTCTTCAGAAGAAAAGATTGCTTATTTATTTTTAATTATTAATAGTAATAGTAGCATTCAGATGACCGATTAAAATAAATAAACGGACATCTATTAGTTGAATATAAATTGAACTCTTTAATTAAATATCTATGTACTTTTTTAAGATATCGAAAAATAAGCATACTTGAAATCAGGGGTGGCCAACCCAAATTATATTGCGGACCACTTCGGAAATGCATCATAACTCCGTGGGCTACTTTTGAAGTTATATCTCAAATTTTCAATACTAAATTTATATACACTGTAAACATTTTTAATATATTGGTTTTCACCACTTTGGTCATTAGAAAATGTATACATTTTATAAAAGTCTGATCCATATCGCGGATCGAAAAAGTTGTCAAGGTGTGCCTTTTCTGGTCCGTGGGGTAGCCATCTTTGACAACCTCTGATTTAAATAAACAATAAATAATTTATCCTTAATCTACATATATAAAATTGTTATATTGGTTTGTGTAGATTTCAAAAACTCAAAAAGTTCTGCATCGAAATATATTCATGAAATATATAATATAATCAATATTATTAAATCCCGTGCATTTGGTTTCTGAGAAAATAATTAGGTAAGGTCTGGAGGAACTGGGATTCTGGGCTATTACCATTAAATGAAAAATATTGATTTTCATTTAACGCTATTACTGAAACCAGATCATTATGTTGGATTTCGCATGATGTATAGGCATTCAGATGTACTGGAAAGTTTAGATGATACTCTAATAACTAATAGCTTTTTACATAGAGGAAAAAAAATTTTCTGAAGTCAAAATTGAGTACTAGAAGAGTTGTTGAACTTCTAATTAAGAGATTTTTATCCCTTTAATCTATTAATAGTAATTAAAAGTATGAAATTGGTACCGAATGGTTGCTATTTATTTTTTTCATAGCCAACGCTTTTGATCTTATAAATCTAATTTCAATAGGTATTTGGGTCAATTTGGGTGAAAATATTGTTTCTTTGATTTTTACCATGGAAACGTTGTTTTTGAAAAATGGCACTCAAAATTGCTTTCTAAACATCAACAAGTACTTGAAAAAAATTGGCATTTATTTGAATTTAAAGGAAATGGCTGTTAAAAATAATAAATAAAATAAAATTTATTGCTCTTATAATATATATACAAATACTTTTGTTTATAATTTTAATTTCAACAAATTTTTAATTTTAAGTGTGATATATTTTGCATAAACCATCCAAGCACCATCTGTAGATCCTGATCTAGGATAGAGATTAGTTTACGATATTATAATTGTTTATTTGGGTTGGGGAAAAATAGAAGGCACTTCTTAAAAAACCGCGAATATTATTCCTGCTTTCAAGACCATATGTCTTATTTTTTATGTTTGTATTTTCTGTATTTGTGGAATAGGTCATCGAAGGTGTAGCCCCTGATGTTTCTAATTATTTGACTTTTACAATTTGTGTAGAATTTCCGCGACAAAGCGAGGATATATAAGTCTAGCAGTAGTATCTTTAATTCCTCATGAAGATCGTATACCTTGTATTTGGCTGGATAGTTTTCCAGGATTCTTAGTAATTTATTTTGGACTCTGTATTGTCAGATACTTGGTTTTGCTTACTGAACTCCAGACTGGACATGCATATGTTAGTACTAGTCTGAGCACTGTTTTATAAGTTATTAATTTTTGGCCGGTAGTCAGCCTTGATTGTCTATTTAGCAATGGATATAAGATGTTAGTTCGGGCCATTAATTTATTTTTAGATAGTTTAATATGTTCAGCAAAGTTGAGTCTGGAATCCAGTTGCATCCCCAAGTATCCAACTATTTTTGCCCATTATATATTTTTCCCTTTTATTAATTCCTTTTTATGCTTGTTGGGTCTTCTTCTAGTGAATAGGATAACTCCAGTTTTATTATCATTGGCCTTTATTTTCCATTTTTGTAAAAAAAATCATTATTCTTTTTAAGGCCTTGGTTATTCAGTTGGCCACTGGTTCAGTTCTCCAGGAGGATGCAAAAGTTGATGTATCGCCAGCATTAAGGAAAAGAAAGTTTCGGGTGTCCGCGGGATATCATTTATATATAGAATAAATAGAATAGGTTCCATAATGGACCTTTGAAGGACTACAGCCTTAATTAATCTGGTATTAGGCATTTCATTTTTGATTTGCACACAAAATTGGCGCTTTTTGAGATAACTCCATATTATTATTATAATGTATCTTGGAAATTCATTTTAATTAGTTTGTATATTAGCCCTTCATGCCATAGAGTATCAAAAGCCTTTTCTATGCCAAGTAGAACCATTCCCGTGTGGTTATTACTGTTAAAGGTGTCAGTTATATGGTCACATATTCTGTAGAGTTGTATTGTTGTGGAATGCCTGGATTTGAATCCAAACTGTTCGGATATTAGTATTTTTTTTTTGTTAATATGCCCATTTATTCGCCTTATAGTCTAGGATCCCACTGCAGAAAAGTGTAGTGATCGAGTTTTTGCTAAAAACCGAATATTTACGCATATTTTTCATCAGGAGAATAAATATCTACTAGGTTGCCTATCAAAATGTGGCCGCTAGTATTTTTAATTAAATTATTTTTAATTGATTTTTCGCAAAAATTTAATTGATTTGTTTTTAAAATAAAATATCGTCCACTTCACGGCAATATATATAAGGACTTTGAAAAGTCAGGGTTGCCGTTGCGCACTTGGCCGCACCTCTTCGCAGCCAGGTGTAAACAGATAAGATTTTGGGCCCTTTTTACGTTCATAACGTGCATTTATGATTTATATATCAAGTAAAAGCAAATTTTTTTCTCATTATTATGATATACGGTTGCCTAATTAAATCTGGCCGCAAATGAGGGTTGCTGGCTGCGAAAGATGGTAAATATTAAAAATAGAGTGAAAGAGAGCTAGCGCGTAATATCACCAGTCAGACGAGGACAGCGATTGGCAGCTGTATGACGTTTTAAAGGCATTGCGCATGCGTCGGATGCTAGTGTTCTCAACCACTCGACCAAATCATTGGGCCGATGATTCTTTTGCTACAGTATTCGGGAATAAAAAAATTTATATAACAGTTGGAGAGCAATGTTTTTCATATTGTTCTGCTGCAAATCGCGTAGTGCCAACTGAAGAAACTGAATTTTAGGTTGAATGAAAATTAGGTTTTTAGCATACACTCGATCACTACACTTTTCTGCAGTGGGATCTTAGACTATTAGGATAGGTCGTTCGGCAATTTTGCTTAAGGTTTTTAGTAGGCTGAGAGGTCTATAACTAGTGGGGCAGTATGCTGGTTTACCAGGTTTGAGGATCGGAATTACAGTGGACCCCCGATAATCCGGCCCTCGGCTAATCTGGCACCCCCTGTAATCCGATATGGTCTATTATTGATTTTGTATTGAATATTTTTTTGACAATTTGACTTCAGAGTACATAATATGTATATATCATGTAGAATCTTATCATTGGATCTGTAATTTGTCGGATTACAAGGTACTCGTTCGTAAAATATTCCGGACTATAGGGGGTCTTAGGCACTACTCTATAATCCGATAAATTCGCTAATCCGACTTTGCCCTGCAAACTGTTTGTCGGATTACCGGAGGTCCGCTGTAGTTTAGATTTGGTAGACAGCTCTGATTGTCTATTTGGCAATGGATATAAGATGTTAGTTCGGGCCATTAATTTGTTTTTTGATAGTTTGATATGTTCAGCAAAGTTGAATCTGGAATCCAGTTGGATCCCCAAGTATCCAACTATTTATGCCTATTGTATATTTTTCCTATTTACTTATACCTTTTCATGCTTTTTGGGTCTTCTTCTAGTGAATAAGATGTCTTCATGGATTTCAGGAAAAATAATAGAAAGTGTTAATTATTTTAAATTCAATATTTTTATTTATATATATTTTTTTATATATTTACACGTACAACATAGTTCAATGATTGTATAGAAAGTTATTAGTTTTGATTTTTGTTAAATATATAATTAATTACATATGTATTATACATTTTCTATTGCTTGGATTTGGTGTAAAATGAATATCTTTCATATATTAGCAAGTCGTTATCATTTCTTTTTAATTCTAGAGACACATTTTGTTACAATAAATTTGTTTCATTTAAAAACCATTTTTCTCACATATTATTATATAAATATCTATGCATTTAAATCTCATATAGTAAAACTTTGTTATATAGGTCATTTGAATATTACATAATATTATGTTATCACCAATGATATTTCAATAATAAAAATAATAATAATAAGGTAATTGATTCTCATACAATTAGAAAACGTTGCATTGTAATCATTTCTTAAAAAAATACCTTATTTACAAATTAAAATTATTTGCCTCCCCATTTTTTATTAAAAAAAGATAGAGAATATTAATTTCTTTAATTTGATTAGAAAATTTTTAACATCATTTTTTTTTTAGAATTATTTTTTTTTAAATTGTATGTATATTATATTAGAGGATTGAATCCAAGTATTAGTTTAATTTTACCGTTTAGGTGTTTAGTCTTTTCATTTAAAGATTACGTTTAGTTTATATATGGTTTTTAAGTAATTAGTGATTATGAGCACAAATGGTCAGTTGTTATACTAACGCTTAGTTAATTTGAACGAAAAGTATTAGGCTATCTTAGGGTTAAACGATATTTTTAGGATCATAAGACATAAAGTGGATTATTAATCGAAACACATACAATAACTAGATTTCTAGGTGTACAATATATTGAATATATTGCGGTCCAATTTATGCAGTGTAATTTAATATAATGATTTATAAAAATCATACCATAAACATTAGACTGATTCAAAAAAAAAGATGATTTTTTTTGAGGACTATTGAGGAAAATTGCTTGACAATCGAAATACGTATCTGGGCAATACGTCACGAATATTATTGATTAAACTTCTGTTCAAATTTATGTTTATTAGACTAATTCAAAAACAATGATAATTTTTTTTCTTAATTACATCGAAAATATTGTTGGGAATAACAAAAAAAATCCTGTGAAAGTTTAAACTCTTAATATTAAGAGATGCCGCATCGCAAATTTCGATTTTCCATTTAAATAACATGGGAACAATATTCTCTGGCGCTTTGGAACTTACTAGCTCACGTTGGTGACAATATTTCGGAATGACCAAGGTATATTCTTGTAGAAAATTGAATGATCTACAAAAAAGGTCTCTAACAAATTTTTGATATATTTATTTCTTCAAAAGTTATTCTATGTCAAAGTTGAACTAAAGAGAAATTTTAATATTGTTCAATTTTTTGACGCAACCATCAATTTTATGAGAAAATTTTATAGGATATTTTTTGTAGAGCACTATTTTACCTATAACTTATCTCTATAAAAGTTTTTGATATTTTTTTCACAGGTCCTAAGTTATTTGCATTAAAAATTATTTTTTTTACTTTAATTAAATAACTTGGACCTGTGAAAAATATCAAAAACTTTTATACAGATAAGTAATAGAAAAAAAAGTGTTCTACAAAAAATGTCCTATAAAATTTTCTAATAAAATTGATGGTTGCGCCAAAAAATTGAAAAAATATTAAAAATTCTCTTTAGTTCCACTTTGACTTCGAATAAGTTTTGAAGGAATAAATATATCAAAAACTTGTACAAGATCTTTTTTGTAGATCGTTCAATTTTCTACAAAAGTATATCTTGGGCATTCCGAAATATTGTCACCAACGTGAGCTATAAAATTCCAAAGTGCAAGAGAATATTGTTCTCATGTTATTTAAATGGAAAATCGAAATTTGCGATGCGGCACCTCTTAATATTAATATTAAGAGCTTAAACTTTTACAGGATTTTTTTTGTTATTTCCATCAATATTTTCGATATAATTAAGAAAAAAAAATCATAATTTTTTTTTTTGAATTAGTCTAATAAACATAAATTTGAACAGAAGTTCAAATAAAAATATTTGTGACGTATTGCACAGATACGTATTTCGATTGCAAAGCAATCTTCCTCAGTGGGCATCAAGTAGTTGGGATCACTCCGTAACTACTTTGTGATGGTTCACGAACTTTTGAACTTCTGTTCAAATTTATGTTTGTTATAATTTTTATATATTATTATATTAAATTATTCTTCATAAATTGGACCGCAATATATTCTATATATTGTATAAACAGTCAAACTTTCGGAAAAAATCTTATTCTAATTAGATTTCTAGGTACCCAATTATTTTTACCATATATATTTATATCTACTCTTTTACCATTCTTCACTTTTGCATAAAAATTTAGTTATTGCATGTTGTACAATAATTTTTTTTTCAATTTAAAAGTAACAATTTTTTCACAAAGTTTGCAACAAGTGTTATTATTTACAACTTATACGATAATCTAAAACATACAATAGTCTAGATTAACTATTTTTTTTTTAATATTTAATTTGTATACATAAAGATTTTAATAGTTCAAATTTAAAATATTTTAAATGACATATTTTTTTTTTCAATCACAGTAATAAACTAGCTATTATACATTATTTTGTTTTCCCATGATTACATTTACAGTTTACCATATGAACTTAACCATTTTTTAATTTATATTAATTATAATAATTGTTGGTTTGTTCCAAAGATAAACTCGATAGGTATAATATTTAAGGTATTGGAGATGTTGACAAATTTTGAACACAATGCACCGATTTTTTTGCGTATAGTGTAACGTTGTGCTATGCACAATTAGCCATTAGTGTGTCATGCGCATTGTATCAAAAGTGTTACAGTACGTTTGTCGTCTTAAATTAGAACCATTGAACATTGAAATAAAGTCACTCGCTTTGTACTTTTTTAGGCTACAACTATTTCCTTTTGTAGCTACGAAATAATTGCATCTATTGGTGTTCCATAAGTTTCGATACATTTAAAAGAAACTGAAGATTTTATAATTTTATTAAAATTATACAAAAAAAAATAGTTATTTTTGATTAAATTCAATAATTTGTCACCGATTTTTTTATTTTTATTAGAAAAAAAGGTGTTATATTAAATTTGATTCTGTTGTACTGTTGGTTGGGAGTTGGAGGTAAATTCCCAAAAAAAAAAAAAAAAAAAAAAAATGGAAAATATTGGGGATCGAACCGATAACCTTTGGGTTCATCTTTTTAGGCAGGGAATATGCAACTCAGTTAAATATTCCAGCTTAAGGTAATATACTTATATAAGGAGGCAGAGAAAAGTGACTTATATAGAAGTTCAATTCTATATTAAGAATGTGGACAAAGTTTGGGCTAACATGTTGGTAAATCTTAGAGCTTTTGTTGGCCCAGTTTTCCTATACAAAACAGAGGGTCATTAATTTTATATTGTTTGATAAAATATTACTCGAACCAATGAAATTTGACCAATATTTTACGTTAATGTAGACCGGATAATTTGGCAAGAACGCTTACAGAAGAACTTAGTCTTAAGCGCAGTGTCCCCGCAATTTTAGTTTTAATAGACCCTGATAATTGACATTGGGCGCCGTGAAAAGATTTTGATACATCAAGAGCTCCGAAAACCGAAAAAGTTTGGGAACTCCTCTCTTAGCCGATCACCACCTGTTTAGCGTTCGTTTTAGTTTAGCAAAGACTAATTTTGTATAGCGACAACTAGCGGTCGGCTAACAGAAGCTCAAAGATATATCAACGTTTTAGCCCAAACTTTGTCCATATTTTCAACATTGAATTGTATTTCCATAAAAGTCTCTCTTTTCTGTAAGAAGATATTTCAATTTGCAATGCATGATGGGAAATGTGTCGAAAAACTATAACTGTTATGTAAGGTAACCAAAGGTAACTAAGATAATTTAAGTTAGTATCCCAGACACACTTGTGGCGGCGCCACATCTTAAAATATTTCCCATCATGCATTGCAAGATTGGAATACCTTTTTATATATTACATTATCCCAAAAAAATTTCAAAATTTATTTATTCCAAAAGACTGAAGACCATTGATTCGATTAAAAGTAGTTAAACAAAAAAATACGTATTATAAAAGAAATTGTCAGGTACTAAAGGTACTATAGGTAAACTATTAGGGGAGGGGGCTGGAAAGTAATGTCGTTTTTATACATTAAAACATTTATGGGTAAAAATGATGAAAATATTGCAAATTCGGTATTGCATGATTTGTAAGTTTTGCAACCGTAATTGCATCCAAAAACAATTACGATCCATAAATGTAAAATGAGTCCAAACTTTAATTTTTCCACTGATTTTGGACTTTGAATAATACTATTTAAACCAGGAGTTGCCAACTGGCGGCTTGCGAGCCGCATGAGGCCCAAATTGACCAATTTTCCGACCCGCGAAATAAATCACTTTTATAAAATATTTTTATTTTATAAAAATGTCTCGCATTATTATTTGGGTTGGCACTCCTGATTTAAACAATATATAAAATATAGTGGTCTAATTTATGTAGTTATAATTCACGAAAGTTAACAAAAAAACATAAATTTAAACAAAAGCTCAAAACAAATGTATTTAAGATACCAGTAAAACCCAGAAACGTATTTCGATTGCCAAGCAATCGAACCAGTTGTTACAAAGTAGTATTGGATTTTTTCGTAACTGCTATGTGTCTAATTACAAGTGATTGCTTGGAAATCGAAATACGTACCGGAACAATAAGTAATAAATTCGTTTTATTTGAACTTTGGATGAAATTTAGAAATAGGGTTTGTTTAAGATCAAATTCTTTTGAATATTTCAACCAAACAGGTAATATTTTAAAAGAAGAAATGGAAGCAAGTTCATATGAAACTTCCAAATACTTTAAATCAATTTTGAAGTGTATACAATATATAAGATATTTTGCAGTCCAATTTATGTAGTATAATTTAATATACTAATGTATAAAAATCATACCATAAACATAAATTTGAACAGAAGTTAAAAAAAAATAATTGTGACTATTGCCCAGATACGTATTTTGATTGCCAAGCAATCTTCCTCAGTGGTCATCAAATAGTAGAATCATCACAAAGCAGTTACGGAGTGATCCAAACTACTTGATGACCACTGAGGAAGATTGCTTGGCAATCGAAATACGTATCTGGGCAATACGTCACGAATATTTTTGTTTGAACTTCTGTTTATGGTATGATTTTTATATATTATTATATTAAATTAAACTACATAAATTGGACTGCAATATATCTTATATATTGTATACACAGTATAACTGTTCAAAGTCAGCGAAAAAATCTTATTTTGATTATACAACTTTGGAGACCATCCAAGTACCCAGAAACTACCACGAAATAAAATGGAAAGTTTTTCACCGGATTTTCCTGTAGTCCAATCGCCCCAATTCTTTTAATAAGCGGAAAATATTAATAAAGATTATTATATTTTGTTCAAATATCAATCGATTTTTATTGATTTGGCATTGAGATTTGCACCCGAGATGTCAAAAGGTTGATCATATCAGTGATTCAAAATTAAAACTTGTTTTATGATTTATCTTTTAATTTTATTTTTAAAAAACGACATTACTTTCCATCCCCTTCTAAGTGGTTTGTGTAAATATTTTTTTGATTTTTTTACGATAAAACAAGTGGCGAAAATAGAGAAAATTAATTATTGCGTCAAATGAAAATTTAATTTTTTAGTTATAGAGCTTAGAGGTAGAAGTACAATTGGTCTGTACATCAATTGAGGTACAGACTCGGATGCTAAGGCAGATTTTGTTATCCTTTTTTCTCCTGCGCTATATATGAAGGCCTGTTTTCTTTATTGCACATTTGAAAAACAATGGTTGATTTTTTTTAAACATTTATTACATTTACCTATGAATAGAAACTAAGATAATAACACCGATTATGATTTTTTCCCAAAAGGAAATAAAACTCATTTTTTCCCTAAGTTCCTTCACATTCTTAAAGACTATTATTAACTTAATTTAAGTGTATGAATTTCACGCTTTCTTACATTTTTTTTCATTTATGAAATTCACACGTTTCGTAAAGACTTATAACTTTTGTGGTTTTATTGTATTATACAAAAAAATATAGAGTTAAGGGTCGTTTAAAATTAATGTAGGTATATACTCTTTTTTTTTTTTTTTTTTGGTCCATCTCTGGCTCAGTTCAGTATTTAACGTAGAGATTTGTGTCAACTATCTGATATCGGTTTTGTACGTACGTTTATAATAAATGGCCGAAGCTTTTTTTTTAATCTGATCCAAGAAAATAGTGAAAATAAAAATATATAGACCGTAAAATTTTGAATATAATGTTGAGGTCATTTTTGCCACCAAAGCATTGATTATGACCTTAGGGGAATTTGAAGGGGGATACAGCCGAAAAAGCAAACAAAATCAACCCCTAAAAGATAGGGAATCATTGATAATTGTTAATGATTGATAAAAATATTCGAGTTGCCCAATATCTTCCAGAAAGAAATGGAAATTTCATGTAAAACTATAATGGTACCTGGTCAAAGTTCAGATTTTATTTCACGGAGACCTGCTAACCAAAACGGTGGTTATTCGATTTTTAGTAAATTTTTCTTAATAAAATAGAAAAAAAGAAACAAAATGAACTTTTTCGTGGAACCAAGAGAAAAGCTATAACTTTGGGTAGGCAACCCACATTGCATATACGAGTACGGGTTGCCATTTCATAACATCAAGTCGGCTAGGGTTTCCCCAAGGTTTATAAAATACACAGGTTGCCTCATGGTGGTTACGTGACGTATCCAGAAGAAATTCGTACAATTCTTCAGACTGATTCAAATTTCAAAATTCTTCGTATGACGTCATTTTTTTTTCTAATAGGGCAACCTGTGTAATATATAAACTACGGTGATTTTTTTTTGATTTTTTTTGGTCCCATCTTGAAATTTTGTTGGAAATACCAAAAAAAAAATTCTCTGAAAGTTTGAACCCTTAATATTAATTTTAAGTCCTCGACCAAGACGTGTAAAGATTTCCCATTGAAAATACACGGAATTTTTGATTTTTGATTTTTAAATTTCTATATCTCAGCGGCATTTCATGGGATCGCTTTTACCGAAGATGGTTTTTTCTCAGAATTAAACGCTCTACAAAAGTGCCCATTGTGACAAAGTCATAACTCACACCGGTGAGGTAGTACGGGCCACTGAACCTGATTTTTCCATAAAATTCGCGTTTTTTTTGTATTTATCTCGTAAATAACAAGAGCTACGGAAAAATTATAAATTAAAAACTTGTAGAGAATTTGATTTCCTACAAAAAACTTCCTGTAGACTAAATCGCGAAGATCAATATTAAACGAGATATTAAGCCTTGAATTTTATGGAAAAATCAGGTTCAGTGGCCCGTACTACCTCACCGGTGTGAGTTACGACTTTGTCGCAATGGGCATTTTTGTAGAGCGTTTAATTCTGAGAAAAAACCATCTTCGGTTAAAGCGATCCCATGAAATGCCACTGAGATATAGAAATTTAAAAATAAAAAATCAGACTTTCCGTGTATTTTCAATGGGAAATCCTTACACGGCTTGGTCGAGGACTTAAAATTAATATTAAGGGCTCAAACTTTCAGAGAATTTTTTTTTTTTTGTATATCCAACAAAATTTCAAGATGGGACCAAAAAAAGTCAAAAAAAAAATCACCCTAGTTTATATATTACACAGGTTGCCCTATTAGAAAAAAAAAATGACGTCATACGAAGAATTTTGAAATTTGAAGCCAATAGATTTAGCAAAAAATCACAAGAGATCTTTTTTGTAGAACGTTAATTTTACAATAAACATGACGGAATTGGTTGCTCTCGATTTATTTGTCGTTGAGTTATGGAATTCTAAAGAAAAATTAAATTTTTGCAACGTTATTTCCATAAGAAACTTAAGTTGGAAAGTGGACTATCTTAAAGTTAATATTAGGAATTTAAATTTTTATAGGATTTTTTTTGATCAATTTTGAAGCATTTGATCCCCTGGAAGCAAAGAAATTCGAAAACACCCCTATTAAGAACCACCCTAATGTACAGCAATAGTTCCTTTGGAATGTCAAGTATTAAATATATAGAAGTATGGGAATAAAATTAAGAACCTTCGATGAATTTGTCACTAAATTTTTTAATTGCAATCAGTGGCGTAGCTAAGTAACCAAGGGCCTTGGGGCAAATTAAAAATGGGGCCCCACTGCTAAATGTAAACTGATTAGGTTTTATCAAATAAAAATATTAAATATACAAATACTTTTAAAAATGCAAAGCTACTTAAGCTCTGTTTTGTGCACTGCAGGCCAGGTAATAAAAATATTAAACAGTACCAACATAAATTGCAATTAATACTTGGTGGAGGAAAAATTTCCAAAAATTCAGTTCGATCGAGATTTCTGGTAAGGATTCGAGGGCCCCGGGGCACTGCCCCGCCCAGCCACTAGGTAGCTACGCCACTGATTACAATGAAAATTAAGAACAAAGGAAAATTCATAATTTATATTTCCTACTATTTTTTTTTAATCTTCCGTTTTTTCCTGACTCAAATGTGAACATGAATTTTCCTAGTACCGTGACTTTAGTCACACAAATCTCCGACAGAGGTCTCTGCTTTTACAGTGATCTCAAATGAGTAGCCCGGGTAGCCCCATAAGAAAAGTTTCGAGATTTTATCTCATCTGTAGACTTAACTTTAAAAAAATTAATTGGAATAATTCTACGATAATCTTGTGTTTTTCAATTCTTGTATTTGCTCAATAAAATCCCTTTTGATAAAAAAAAAAATATTTCAACTGCGTATGAATCTTTATACAGATGACGTCTGAATTTAATTAAAGAATAAAAATTTATTGTAATTTACGCATTAGTTTATTTTTCTGTCGAAAATATAAATTTTATTCGTCCCGTTTCTGCACTTTTTATAGAATATTATAAAACTTTAGACGGGTCTTTGTCCCACTTTTTATTAGTACATCCATAAAAATTCTTACAAAATATCAAAAAAAAAATTGATGTTTACTATTCCGGCTATATTTTGTCTTAACAAATTAAAACTCATAAAAAAACCAGCCACTGCTCTTATATTATTATTATTATTATCAGTACAAAGCAAATATTACCACAAATTATGACAACTGGCCACTTTTGTCACCGAAGGTGACACTTTACACAAGTATGTGTCTTACATTCGAAATTTTACGGTCTTGGCAATGCCAAACCCAGATCCATTAGTCATGCCTCTGGATTCGGGTTGGTTAAATGCGTGGGGGTCATCTCAAAATTAGGTGCTTCAAGAAAATAGTTTAAAAAAACTTTTATAGTAGGATCTAATTTTGAAATTTCCCGCGACTAACTAGCAAAAAAAATGTTAAAATTTATATACTTAAACTTAAAGAGAATTACAAAAATAATTTGGAGATTGAAAATAGAATTTTATCCTATCCGTGGACTTTATACAAACTAATTTGACCCGTAGATATAAAATGTTTATAAAATTTCAAATCTGGTCGATTTGTTGTGTGTGTGTGTGAGAGTAAAGTTGAAGATTTTTGTCAATAAGTTTTATTTAGAGAGTTATATTAAGACAATATACTGATTTTGTGATTTGAATGATTCAGACGGATTTTATTTGAATGATGGGAACGAAAATATTTTGCACCCAGAACCTCCCCAAATGTAATACATAAGACTGCTTAGACTTATAAAAATATAAATAGATTTGAAAATTATATATTTGTTTGTTTTGAAATTTATAAATTAAGGGTTTTTTTTTTTGGTTTATGAGTCGTCCTCGTCGGACAGGTCATCGTCTTCGTCCTCGTCCTCATTGGATGTGGATTGGAGTGTAAATGATCGCGGTTTATATGGAACTGATTTATGGTCTGTTTCGCTCCAATCTCGATGGATTTCCGTGAAACATTTGGCACAGAATAATTCATTTCCGCAGTCGATGCACCGTTGGGATGCATTCTTGTGACAAATGACACATAGGGTGAGTTCGGGCGTGGATGCATGCAGTGGGGTACCACGATCCATGTGCTTTAAAATTCGAGGATGTGGCGCTTTTTTCGTCCCACTTTCATTACTACTAACCGACTTTTCGATCGCTACTTCGTCCATGATCTAAAAACCATGCGTGGATTAGAAGAAGTACAGAAAAAAAAGTTTAAAATATTGGGTACCTTGCGGGTTATTTTGTCGACCTGGGACTCGTCGTCGCTGGAATCAATGTCGTGCAGTTCCTTCAGATAGGACGTCGCGTTGGGTCTGACGCCGGCGTCGCGAAGTGTGGCTAAACGAGCTTCTATTTCACTAGCCGGATCCGTGGCCAATTGAATGTCCCGCTCGGCTGAATACTGTTCAAGTAAAGCATCAACTTTTTGTTGATCGCTGCGCAGATCAGGCTGAAAAGCCGTCTGAAAAGCAAAAGAAAAAAAACCAAATCAGTACAAACAAGGCACCGATGACCCAAACTGGAAAAAAGCCAACACATCCAAGTTCAAATGACCGAATGCACGAAACGTGATCATTATGAAAGCGACCCCAAAAAAAAAAAAACGCCATTTACCACTGGCAAAGATTGGAGCATGACGTAGAACAACGTTTTTATGCTGTTTCCAAAACACTCTAAACGAAAAAAAAATCCCCCGCGACCAGCGCACTAGAAATCACCCCAACAAAAACGCAAAATCGGTTCAGACAACTCCAAAGCCCAATCAATCCAGCTCCAGGTCTTTCATTCGCACCGAAAACCTCCACTTTGTATACCCAAAAAAACAACTTAAAAAAAAAAACAGTTCAACCAAAAATGATTTTCCGTTTCAAATGAACATGGTGTCTTATATATACATAAAGATTTCGATAATACAAAACTGGAGTCTCGGGAGAGAGGGAAAGTGCTCTGTGGATTCCATGAAAGCGCTAAATAAACAATGATTTTTCGTTGTGGTTCAAATATCAATGCAACAGCAACAAATCACAATTTAATCTCCAATCTCTCGACTCTTGCTATTTCCCCAAATAAACACAAAAAAAAAGCGCTGATAAGTCCATTAAAACCTTCTTCCTCCGCCCAATCTGCATAGTTCTAGACCATTCGAACCCTCCCATTTGTGCTGCGTTATCAAACTAGTGATAACCGGCTTCTCGTAATCCGCCGCCGATAACCCAAACGAGGAAAACTCGTTAGTCCATACCACAAACAGGAACAAGGTTCATTGTCTAAACTCTCAACCCAATCAAAACCAATCCAACTACCCCCCAAAAAAAAAAAAACATTTCCGATTAATCCAACTTCCATCCTCCTCCACACCATCTAGTTCACGGCAACCAGACATGTTTTATTTTATCAGCCAAAACATTCCGTTCGTGTTTGGAATGTTCTACGAAAAATGTCCATCAAACAATTTCAAGTAAATAGAGCAATAAAACTTCCCAATTTCACACACAAATATCGCAACTGTAACAGTCGAATGAAAATATTTACATAGTTACTGTGAATTCAGAGTTCAAGGCATTCGTAAGGAGGAAAAAAAATCTTTTTGTCTCTCACATCTGTACAAATATTTAGACAATTTCAAGTGCTAACAAAGATTCCAAGTTATATGATTGTAAAAATTCGCTTTGGATATCATAAATTTAGATTCCCCTAACCATTGGTATATTATCATGGTGTTCATGTGATCGCGTAGCATGTTGAATGTAAATAAAGACAAGAATCTATTCTAAAATAAGATTAAAACAATTTCATTTCATTCAATAAAATTTTATAGTAACCAAAATGATTTTCACGCAATTTATGAATTATTTTGGTAAAAATAAAATTAGCATCCTTTATAAGTATAATACTTCTTAAGATTTGTCTACTGTAAATCCTTCTTTTCCACTGGGATCTCTAGGCAAGTACCCAGATCCTGCGATCAATGGAGGCTCCCGAATTCTTGCTAGATATTTTGGGAGAAATGAATTAATTAGCATCGTTTAGAATAAATTTGTTAATTTGTTATCTACTGAAAATCATTTTTTTCCACTGGGATCTCTAGGCAAGTACCCAGGATCCTGCGATCAATGGAGGTTCCCGAATTCTTGCTAGATCACTTTAAAAATAATTTGAAAGACCAACTGGTGGCCGAGTGGTCTAGGTGGCCGCTCAAAAATTGATAGGTGTTGGGTTTGAATTTTAAGTCGAGCAAATTTTCAATATTTCTCGATTACGGATTTTTATTACTCCTAGAGTTGCTAAGGACTTTGGTTATAAAGTGGTGGTAAATAATAATTTGGAGGATGTATTCCTTATATGATGTAGGAATCCAATAATAGTTTTCCCTACAATGGACTTAGACTACTTTCAAAATAAACGACTTATTTCCCTTGAACGTACAAATTCATTATATAATATATATATTAGACTGGGCCAAAAAAAAACACCTATTTTTTTTTTTGAAAAGTATATCGAAAATATTGTTCAAGGTGGCAAAAAAAAATATCCGGAAGATTTGAGCCCTTAATATTAATATTAAGAGGTGTATCATCCTTATTTTCGATTTTTTATTTTTGCTTTCATTTTTGCGTCAATGCTGTTAAACTATCAAGGTAAAAAATTCATCTGCATATACATTGATAGAAAATTAAATTCCCTACAAAAAACGTCTCTTTGAAAATTTTTGCCAGACACGCCGTTTCCGAATAATCAAGCTTTAAACATTGAAATAATTTTTAGATTTATCTTCTTTATTTTGGAATTTTGTAACTAACGAACAAATAAATGTATAAAAATAAACAATGTAGATTCTTGAAGGGAATTTAATGTTCTACAAAAAAGGTCTCTTAACGTTTTTACATAAAATCACTTTTTTAAAAGTTATTCACAATTAAAGTTGAAGGAAAAATTAAATTATTGTTTTTTTAAGAGACCTTTTTTGTAGAGCATTAAATTCCCTTCAAAAATCCATATTGTTCATTCTTATATATTTGTTTGTTCGTTAGTTATAAAATTCCAAAATAAAGATGACATCTAAAAATTATTTAATATTTAAAGCTTGATTATTCGGAAACGGTGTGTCTGGCAAAAATTTTTAAAGATACCTTTTTTGTAGGAAATTTAATTTTCTATAAATATATGGGCAGATAATTTTTTTTACTTTGATAAATGGATAATAATATATATAAGTCTTTGAGATTCAATTAAATTTCTTTATTAAAGTATCATTTTTTAACATTTTTTCTTTCTTTTAATTTGGGTAATATTTTTGTTTCAATTTCATATTCACCATATAATCAACTAGCATTAAGAAGGCTCCAGATCAGTGATTCCCAACGTGGGGCGTAGGCCCTACTGGTGGGACATGATAATATTTTAGTGGGCCATGAGCCGGACGTGCACCCTTTAGCTGACTATACCAAAGACTATGGGGTAATTCGAGATTAAATTATTAACAGTGAATTGTTTTTCATTCATTTCAGATTAATGTTTCATTTAAATATTGGCAATCTCTGCATTTCAGGTCTCTATTTAACTGTTCTTTCATTTTCTATTTTTCTCTTTTACCAAGTTAATGGCTTTTTAAGCTTCCTTCAGGCGAATAACCGTAAAATTTCCAATAACAAAATTTAAATATCACCAGGGGAGACATCAGGATTGTAGAAAAGCCTAGATGGGACATGGCCCAAAATCGGTTGGGAACCACTGCTCTAAACGATGGAAAATATTGTGCAGTGCTATTTTCCGAGTATGGCACAAGGGACTACTAAAGACTCTTTAGAAGACCCTTGGTACATTAGGATAATGAGACCCTTACGACTTTAACAGAGGACTATTTTGATAAGACATATAAAGAGTAGATAAGTAAAATTATTATTTATTTACCATATCAAATGATGACACAAGTCAAAAAATGCCAATTTTGAGATATTTGTGCTATTATATTTGAAAAGGGGTTTTCTTTTATCTGGCTTAGTATCATATTGAAATTATATTTGATTACCAGTTAATTGTACTTATGTCATCATTCTTTCTGTATACTGACAAAAATACAGAATAAATTTATACCTTTGTTATGTTTTTATTTCTCCCTGGTTATAAATAACAAGTTTATACAGAATGATACAAACAACACGACTAGACGATAATTTACTATTTCTGTGAAAATAATAACGACATATCTAATCTAGAAAACTATTTTCATTATCCAAAATCACGCCAAAATAGTGTGTTTTAATGCCAGATAATAAGAGGGAACAGTATTTTTATAGTATGTAAAAATAGTATATTGGAGAATTATGTATAAAAAAATGGAACAATGGTTATTTAATAGCATTAAAATTTAATTTAACTGCTATATAATATAAAATTATTTTAAATATGAACAGCATCTAAATATTATAATAAGTTGGTAAAAATGTTTAGATTTGCAATTTATCTGCCAATTTAATAATCAAGCTTTAAACATTGATATAATTTTTAGATTTATCTTCTTTAGTTTGGAATTTTGTAACTAAAGAAAAGGTAAATATGTAGAAATGAACAATATAGATTCTTGAAGGGAATTTAATGCTCTACAAAAAAGGTCTCGTAACGTTTTTACATAAAATCATTTTTTCACAAGTTATGCATAATTAAAGTTGAAGAAAAAATTAAATTATTGTTTTTTTTTTCTGTTGTTGAACCAATTTTGAAAAAGTGATTTTATGTAAAAACGTTAAGAGACCTTTTTTGTAGAGCATTAAATTCCCTTCAAGAATCTATATTGTTTATTTTTATATATTTATTTGTTCGTTAGTTACAAAATTCCAAAATAAAGAAGATAAATCTAAAAATTGAATCAAAGTTTAAAGCTTCATTATTCGGAAACGGCGTGTCTGGCAAAAATTTTCAAAGAACTTTTTTTGTAGGGAATTTAATTTTCAATAAATATATGTACAAAAGAATTTTTTAACCTTGATAGTTTGACAGCATTGACGCAAAAATGAAAGCACAAATAAAAAATCAAAATTAAAGATGATAGACCTCTTAATATTAATATTAAGGGCTCAAACCTTCGGGAATTTAATGCTCTACAAAAAAGGTTTTTTAACGTTTTTACATAAAATCACTTTTTCAAAAGTTATTCCCAATTAAAGTTGAAGGAAAAATTAAATTATTGTTTTTTCGTTGTTGAACCAAGTTTGAAAGAGTGATTTTATGTAAAAACGTTAAGAGACCTTTTTTGTAAAGCATAAAATTCCCTTCAAGAATCTATATTGTTTATTTTTATATATTTATTTGTTCGTTAGTTAAAAAATTCCAAAATAAAGAAGATAAATCTAAAAATTATATCAATGTCTGAAGCTTGATTATTCGGAAACGGCGTGTCTGGCAAAAATTTTCAAAGAAACTTTTTTTGTAGGGAATTTAGTTTTCTATAAATATATGTGCAAATGATTTTTTTTATCTTGATAGTTTTACAGCATTGATGCAAGAATGAAAGCACAAATAAAAAATCAAAATTAAAGATGATAGACCTCTTAATATTAATATTAAGGGCTCAAACCTTCGCAAAAAAAAATCAATCATGATCTCTATATAGGCCTGAAATCAAGCATCTACGAGTTAATCGATCCATTAAAAAATTTCCTAAATTTTGTGAATCATCACAAAGCAGTTACGGAGTGATCCAAACTATTTGATGACCACTGAGGAAGATTGCTTGGCAATCGAAATACGTATCTAGAGAATACGTCACAAATTTTTATCTTTGAACTTTTGTTCAAATTTATGTTTATGGTATGACTTTTATATATTATTATTTTAAATTATACTACATAAATTGGACCGCAATATATTCTATATATTGTGTACACAGGAGTTTCCATCTAGATAGTAGATGCAATTGTAAAACAATTGGCCACGTGTTCTAAAGTTGAGGACCTTCTTTTGCTAGCAAAATATTCTTTTGTATCCACAGATACTTTAAATCTTTGTTTATAGAAGCTGTGATTGAGTATTTTTTTTTTTAAATTTTTTATGTAGAAAATTATTATTTTATAGTTTTGTTTTTTTCGTGGATTTATTTAACTGATAAATGGCAAATAAAAACTATTGCGTCATTGAGATTTTCCAACAAAATCATCTCTGGAAAGCTTTACGTGAGGAATTTTATTTATTTCTTCCAAATCAATTGAATTCATTGGAATCGAATGATTAATTAATTATTTGTTAATGTGTGTATATAATATTTTCTTGTCATTCAATTTCGACTTTGATCTACAAATGATTTTTTTTTTCTTTGATAAAAACAAGGAAGTTTCTATGCAAGAATATTTGGAAAAAAAAAGAGTACAATCTTTGCTTGTGTAGAAAATTGTACTGTATGTAAGTAGTAGCATAATTCCAAATTTTAATCAATTTTTTTTTACGTAAATATTTTTTACGAGTAAACCTTGAGTATATTTGCGTCAGTGATTGTAAATTATAAATTAGATGATTTGGTAAATGTAACTTTTGAAACAAGGTTGAGAGATGAGACAGAAAAAAAAATAATATGATTTTGGAAGTAGATGCAAAATTTTTGTTAACAATAAAATTTCTTGCATATAAATTTTTATTAATAATTGAAGAATAATAAAGGTTTGTTTTATGGTCCAATCCTCCGGAACACCTGATTTATGATAGTTCGAAATTATTTTTTTACTGCAAAGTATTAATAGAATGCATTTTCCCCGTTTACCTACTTCCTTGGACGAATTATAAAATCGAAACTTAAAATATCATTGAAATATTTCTGTTAGTAAATAGGATATATGCTTAAAGAATTGGGAATTTGAAAAAAAAAATTATTGATTTTTTCCATGTATTTTCAAACTTTATTATTAATAATATTGATATTTAATGCAAAAAACTGAAAAAAAAATTTTTTTCAATTAATTATAAACGATTAAAAATTGATAAAATTTAAAAAAAAATCACGTGACTATAAACGCGCCATGAGTGGTCACCATAGTTGTGACGTCATAATGTTATACATGGGAGGCTAGCTCAATGTTAATTTTGTGTTATAGCTATTTAATAACAGTACAGTGTTTACAGCTAATACACGTGACTAGACAATAATATTGAAAATTTATTGCTAAAAAGTGCTAAAAAGCTTAGTTATTTCTTTATAAATATTATAAATTTATTTCGACGTTTGCTATCTTGGGGAACATTTAAAAACATTTTGTTAGGAGTTGTTTTTGTAGTAGTCGTACATAATGGTACAAAACAAGAACGATAACTTTTAAGGTTCGACATTTTCAATATAAATTTCAATATTTTACTATCACAACAGAATTAAATCAATCAAAACACTGTACTTATTATTTCTGTATCAATTGCAATGAGTGACAACTAACATTACGACGTCACACGCGCTCGGGTTTGTTCGGGAGCTGTCGGCGTGCCTTCGGTACTAGATTCAAAAATTTATTTTTATTTTGAAATAACTTTTAAATTATTGCGAAAAAAAAAAAAACACAAAATAGTTTTGCGATAAAACTTATATATAATCTTTCCATTTATCACAAAAAAAAAAATCACAAACCCAATTTAATCGTATTTTTAAATGAATTGTTTGTTGACACTTTTTTAGAGTAAAATTTCAATAATATTTACATATTTACATTTTTCTTGTTCAATTACTTATTATTATTGCTAATTAATCTACGTTATTTCATAGTTGGTTTTGATGCAATATGTTACGAAATACTAAATTCAAGAATCTTAAGGTTGTTTAGAATAACACAAGAAATGAGAAAAAAAATGAAATCAATACTTTAATAGTCAACTATTTGAGCCATATCCGTGTAAAATTTTAATTCAATCTGGGTATACAATATATAAGATATATTGTAGTCCAATTTATGTAGTATAACTTAATATAAAGATATATAAAAATCATACCTCAAACATAAATTTGAACAGAAGTTCAAACAAAAATATTCGTGACGTATTGCCCAGATACGTATTTCGATTGCCAAGCAATCTTCCTCAGTGGTCATCAAATAGTTTGGATCACTCCGTAACTGCTTTGTGATGATTCACAAAATTTAGGAAATTTTTTAATGGATCGATTAACTCGTAGATGCTTGATTTGAGGCCTATATAGAGATCATGATTAATTTTTTTTTTGGGAAATCTATAATACTTGGTGTATTGGAAATATATTTAATTAAAAAGGTTCAAACTGTTTAAAATATCCTGGTTGCTCTCATCCATTGAGTGGTAAATAATTAATAATGTTCTTGGGAACTTGGACTCAAATAATAAGATGTTAAATTTTCAAATCATCTCAACGTTTCGTTGGTATTTATTTCCAACTTCTTCAGGAGAACAAAAACATAATAACAATGAAAATACGATTTTTCGCTGACTTTGAACAGTTATACTGTGCATACTATATATAAAATATATTGCGGTCCAATTTATGTAGTATAATTTAATATAATAATATATAAAAATCATACCATAAACATAAATTTGAATTATTATATTTTTAACGTATTTTTTTTTATTTTAATTAAATTAATTAGGACCTGTGAAAAATATCAAAAACTTTTATAGAAATAAGTTATAAGAAAAAAAGTGCTCTACAAAAAATGTCCTATAAAATTTTCTCATAAAATTGATGGTTGCGTCAAAAAATTGAAAAAATATTAAAATTTCTATTTAGTTCAACTTTGACCTCGAATAACTTTTGAAGGAATAAATATATCAAAAACTTGTACGAGACCTTTTTTGTAGATCATTCAATTTTCTACAAGAATATACCTTGGCCAGTCCGAAATATTGTCACCAACGTGAGCTATAAAATTCCAAAGTGCAAGAGAATATTGTTCCCATGTTATTTAAATGGAAAATCGAAATTTGCGATGCGGCACCTCTGAATATTAATATTAAGAGCTTAAACTTTTACAGGGTTTTTTTTGTCATTTCCAACAATATTTTCGATATAATTAAGAAAAAAAAATCATCATTTTTTTTTTAATTAGTCTAATAAACAATTGCCCAGATACGTATTTCGATTGCCAAGCAAACTCCTCAGTGGTCATCAAGTAGTTTGGATCACTCCGTAACTGCTTTGTGATGATTCACGAACTTTTGAACCTCTGTTCAAATTTATGTTTATGCTATGATTATTGTATACTTTTATATAAAATTATACTACATAAATTGAACTGCAATATATTCTATATATTGTATACCTACAGAGTAGACTGGTTAAAAAAAAAAAGATGATTTTTTTTTCTTAATTATATCGAAAATATTGTTGGGAATGACAAAAAAAAATCCTAATCACAAAGCAATTACGGAGTGATCCAAATTACTTGATGACCACTGAGGAAGATTGCTTGGCAATCGAAATACGTATCTGGAGAATACGTCACATTTTTTTTTTTACTTCTGTTCAAATTTATGTTTATGGTATGATTTTTATATATTATTATATCAGATTATACTACATAAATTGGACCGCAATATATTCTATATATTGTATACACAGTATAACTATTTAAAAGTCAGTGAAAAAATCTTATTTTCGAAACTCCTGCTTTAAATAATACGAGGAAAAATACAATTAATTTAGACTTAATAAAACCTTTTATCTGTGCATTTATTTGTAGAATTGAAGAACTTGCAACCCAACAGCCAGACCTTGGCTTATATAAGTTTAAAATTACCAAAACAAAAAATATGTGCTTATTAACATTTACATATTTTCATTATCAATCGAAATTAATTATTTGGTGACATGCCACAGAGGCATTTGTACTGATAACCTTCTCTTTTCCTTAACGATTTTATAGCACTTATACATATACGAAACAATATTTCCCTATCGTCATTGCATTGGCAACATTTAAAATACCAAAGTTTTTTTTTTCAATATTCTTTTAGTTCTATGACTATTTTAATACATCAAAAAAGTATATCGTTCAAACGACTATATAAATAATAAATCTCTTCTATGATCTTTATAGAGAATTAAATGCTCTACAAAAAAGGACTGAAAACATTTTTTGATTAGTCCATGTATTTAAAAGTTATTCAAGATCAAAGTTCAATTCTTTAAAAATTTGATCAAAAAAAAATCATTTGTTCACATCTCTCACAAATCAAACACATGTTTGATAAAAAATTTGACCCCATTTTGTACACTGAAACCAACAGTTTTTGTATAATATACAAAATTCGATCAAATTTTTAAAGAATTGAACTTTGATCTTGAATAACTTTTGAACACATGGACTAATCAAAATATGTTATCAGTCTTTTTTTGTAGAGCGTTTAATTCTCTATAAAGATCATAGAAGAGATTTATTATTTAAATAGTAGTTTGAACTGTATAAAAATCATAAGAAGTAAAAATAACTTTTCCCATGTTATTCTTATGGGAAATAAAAAAAATGCCATGAGGACAACCTTTATAGTAATATTAAGAACTGAAATTTCAACGGGTGTCTTTTTACGTCAAAACTTTTCAGCCTGATTGCAAGAAAAATTTTTTTTTTTATTTTTTTTGAATCACCTTAGTACAGATATAAATAGGGAAATTAATTAAACTGTCCTACGATATATGATTATTAGACTAATTCAAAAAAAAAATTATGATTTTTATTTCTAAATTATATCGAAAATATTGTTGGAAGTGATAAAAAAACAATTCTGTGAAAGTTTAAGCTCTTAATATTAATATTAAGATGTGCCGCATCGCAAATTTCGATTTTCCATTTAAATAACATGGGAACAATATTCTCTTGCACTTTGGAATTTTATAGCTCACGTTGGTGACAATATTTCGGAATGAACAAGGTATATTCTTGTAGAAAATTGAACGATCTACAAAAAAGGTCTCTGACAAGTTTTTGATATATTTATGTCTTCAAAAAGTAAATCGATGTTAAAGTTGAACTAAAGAGAAATTTTGATATTTTTTCAATTTTTTGACGCAACCATCAATTTTATGAGGAAATTTTATAGGACATTTTTGTAGAGCACTTTTTTTCCTAAAACTTGTTTCCATAAAAGTTTTTGATATTTTTCACAGGTCCTAAGTTATTTGCATTAAACTGAAAATTCCCTGAATTATTATATTTTTAACATAAAAAATATTTTTTTTATTTTAATTAAATAACTTAGGACCTGTGAAAAATATCAAAACCTTTTATAGAGAAAAGCTATACGAAAAATAGTGCTCTACAAAAAATGTCCTATAAAATTTCCTCATAAAATTGATGGTTGAGTCAAAAAATTGAAAAAATATTAAAATTTCTCTTTAGTTTAACTTTAACCACGAATAACTTTTGAAGGAATAAATATATCAAAAACTTGTCCGAGACCTTTTTTGTAGATCGTTCAATTTTCTACAAGAATATAGCTTGGTCATTCCGAAATAGTCACCAACGTGAGCCATAAAATTCCAAAGTGCAAGAGAATATTGTTCCCATGTTATTTAAATGGAAAATCGAAATTTGCGATGCGGTACCGCTTAATATTACAATTAAGTGCTTAAACTTTCACAGGATTTTATTTTGTCATTCCCAATAATATTTTCCATAATTAAGAAAAAAAATCATATTTTTTTTTGAATTAGTCTCTTGTAAATATAATGTCTCATCAATTGCATGCTTTTTTGTTTTGTCATTTTTTTTTAAAATTGCATAACCACCTGACTAAAGTGAGTAGTTAATTTGACACTGAAAATTTTACGAAGACTTTTTTTGGAGAGCACTTTTTTTCCTATAACTGATCTCTATAAAAGTTTTTGATATTTGTCACAGGTCCTAAGTTATTTGCATTAAACAGAAAATATTCGTAATTTTATTGTTTTAAACTATAATATTTCCTGAATTATTATATTTTTTACATAAAAAAATATTTTTTTTATTACTTAGAATTTGTAAAAAATATCAAAAACTATTATAAAGATAAGTTATAGAAAAAAAGTGCTCTACAAAAAATGTCCCTTAAAATTTTCTCATAAAATTGATGGTTGCGTCAAAAAATTGAAAACATTTTAAAATTTCTCTTTAGTTCAACTTTGACCTCGAATAACTTTTGAAGAAATAAATATATGAAAAACTTGTACGAGATCTTTTTTGTAGATCGTTCAATTTTCTACAAGAATTTTGGTCATTCCGAAATATTGCCACCAACGTGAGCTATAAAATTCCAAAGTGCAAGAGAGCATTGTTCCCATCTTATTTAAATGGAAAATCGAAATTTGCGATGTGGCACCTCTTAATATTAATATTAAGAGCTTAAACATTCACAGCATTTTTTTTTGTTATTTCCAACAATATTTTCGATATAGTGAAGAAAAAAAAAATAACAAAAGAGACAAACCAAGGCAACTTTGTATCTTTTCACCTTTTTTAACTATTAACTCCTAAATCAGCATTGGTCTTATGAGATTCGGAAGTTTTAATTGATACCTAGACTATCAAAGAAAATTCTTATTGTTTTCTTGTAATATTTTTTTCTAGTCTCTTCCTAAAAGCATAGACTAACTAGAATACAGTTACTTCTTATTATTGAGATTGGAATTTAATGATGAAATTTGCTAATTTATAACTAGTTTGTAAATCCAGTTATACATATGTACGATTCTTATAAATGTGTAGGAGACCAGAAATTTTTCATTTATTACTACATCCTATTGACAACCATCAAATGTGAACTTTTTGAACTATGCAATAGTATATTGTTGCAATATTTCGCCATCCGATTCCCGACAATTGAATACGTTTTTGTCCACTTGATTTCACGGACAAACCATGAATGTTGACTGAGATCATGCACATTGAACATCAAAAGTTCACACTCTATGCAGATGATCGATAACGCAATTACATCCATTCCAATGTTTACAAAACATCTGTAAAATTATTGCTTGCAATTTTATCTCTCAATTCCGACATATTTATTGACTGCAATCAATAACGCCCATGTCAGCAAGCAATCGTTTCGTATCCAGAATAAATCCATTTTCATTATTTACTCGACCTAATCCTTCACCAAATAATACATTTATATCTATACTAATATATAAAATTCTTACGTCTGTCTGTACATTTCGATTTTGAACCCAATTTTAGGGTAAATATTTGTTTCAAGAGGCCCTTATTCCAAATTTAACATTTTTAAAATTTTTGTCTGCCTGTCTGTGTGTCTCGATTTAACTAAAAAACGGGACAACCAAATTTAATGAAATTTGGTATTAAGATACAACACAATTTCCCACAGACTATAGGCTACTTATCATTCCAAAAAAATATTAAGGGAAGGTATTCCCTAGGGATGATAACAGAAATTTTTACACTAGACAGGTGAGTTATATATCATTGGAAAGGTAATTTAAAGTTAGAAAATAATCTGTAAAAATATTTTTAGTTGAACTGACAGAAAGCACAGTAAATTCAATTTAAATTTTAAAAAAATGCCTGTTTGAAATATAAACCTTTATATATAATAAACTGATAGTTTATGTTACTAGCGTAATGGCTTACGTATCTAAAATTCTGATGCTCCTAATTATAAAGATGTGGGTTCGAACCTTACAGTAAACTTTTTTTTATTTTTTTTTTACAAAATTGTTGTAAAAGGATCCTTAGAGTTGCTCAATAAGGACATATTAACGAAAAAAAAGTAATAATAGTAGTAGTTATAATAATAATATTAATAAAACTTAAAGTAAATACGTTTTTAAAACCGTGCATATATAAAATCCTGTATTTATATATCCCCTCTGACTGATGAAATATTCGATGTATTCCTTTTAAGAAGTAGACATCTGATAAGATTTTTTTTTTTGAAAATTCCTACCCTAAAAGAGTAAAAGGGGTGACAAAGTTTGTATGAGAAAATGTAGAGTTAATCAACAATCGAAATTTTGAATTTACTAAGTGTAATTAATAAATAAATAATTAATTAATAATAAGTTTCTGTTTTTGTTATATCATTTTTATAACAGCATTTTAAATAACGTCATTTCACTTAATTAGTATGAAAGTTTAGGTAGTAGGTACTTATACAACTTTTAATTTTTGTTTGTTTTTCAACAATCAAACTTTTTTAAAATTTAATTTTTATGAACCAATGATTGTGACCTGGAGCCATTATTTAACATTAAGGGAGCAAGTTTTTGTCATATATTTCATTATCAATCAAAAAATAAAATCTTCCAAACCAACTTTTCTTCGGTATTTAGAAAAATTTGAAAATCAATTATTGTTATTGAAAATAAATAAAATATTCGAATTTTCTTCCACGCTTTCTATCTATTTCCGAAAATTTTGTATGTACAACGCCAAATGTGCGATATAGAATTGCGTTTTAGTCATGATAATCAAAATAAAGGCCATAATTTTTTTCGTTTCACATTGTATTTTCCAATATAAATGCATATTTGTGTCGATGAAATTTGGAAAATGTTTTCCTTATACGATGCAGATATATAATAAGAAAGGGTTTTTTGATAGTTCCTCCTCTAAAAGAGTGAAAAATGGTGGCAAAGTTTGTACAGCATAACGTCTAATAAACAATCGAAATTTCAAATTTAATTTATCGCTTAGTTAAGTTATTTAAGTTATCAATATTATTTTAGTTATTATTAAAGTTATCGCTTAAAATAAAACAATGTTGGTTTATTAATAGAAACAAAAACGTAGGATCTACTTTAAAATTTAAACTCTAATATATCCTATATCTAGAAAAAGTTCATAAGTGAGCAATACGTTTTTTGGCTTTCACATATTGTAAACCTGAAAATTCGATATACGTAATCACAAATAAATACATTAATGAGCCAATATTGAATAGGGAGAAATTCGGCGAACTGAAAAAAAATGATTTAAGTATATAGTTGAAATTCAGATATTTTAATAATAAGTGCATAGATACACAATGGTTATACTTGATTATGGAGAAACTAGGTTTCGTGCATTTGAACAAATTTTAATTTCGGCGTAGTTTTGTACATTTCAGTAGTATAAAAATTTGAGACAATGAAATGGGATTTCTACTAATATTCTAAATATCTAGGCGAGTGTTGTGATAACTTTTGACTATTTTAAGTCATAATTATGACTGACTTTATTGAACTTAACGATAGTTTTTATTTATGCAGAGATGGTGATTGATTTACGGATTAATTGGTTCACGGTAGGTATACCTACCGTAGGTATACGGAATAGATCATACTATTTTTAGATATTTATAAATATTTATGAAAATTAATTGATCATTTCATACAAATATTTTATTCTAAGTAACAGTTTATTAAATGTGTCTTTTTAAAGTTGACAAAATAGTGTTTTTAAATATGATTATGTTTTTCGTAAAAGAAATAAGAAAATAATAATTTTCATATGCCACTACAAATAGCAAATCTAAAAAGAAAATATAACGACACCTACGTTACGCAGACGAAGTTGCGGGGATCAGCTAGTTTATATATATAATAAAATCCTCCATCTGTTATCTTCCATCAAATTTTGTCACGTAAGCTCTTCACTCAATCTTATGTACTTATTTCGAACAAAACATTTTTATAGACAATTTTATTACACTTTGGTAAAATCTTCGTGAATTTATCGAGGAGTGACACGATTAGAAATTGACAGAGAAAAAAAATGATTTTTTCAACGTTAAACATTAATTTGATATAAAATTCTTATCAATTTCTAGCACGTGATTGATCTTAACATTGATGTAAAAATCGGTTAATTAAAAAAATAAATATATACATATACTTATAGATTTGATGAATAATGTAGGGGTGGAATGTTTTTTTCTGTAAAAATCAAAAATTGATTTGATTTATATGAGAAAGTGTGTATTTAGTTGGGGCAAAGTTCGAAGTGGATTGGATTTTTTTCTTGGGTCGTAAATTTTTTTTGTCTATTTTCCATGTTGGCTTGTTATATAGGCTTTGTGTTGTTATATTATATATATACATATCTATATTATGTAGAGGCTAGTGACGTCAATTTATTCACAGTTTTATTTACAGATTAATAACCTTTGTGTTCCATTTTAATAATTTGATGAGTTATGATTCGATTTGTTTGAAGAAAAACTATCAAGTAATGATAATAATAATAGTGCATACATTGCGATGCAATCGAAATTCTACGAAATTTTTGATAAATTTTTAAAAGGGATGAAAGTTTAAATGAGTAATGTGGTAATAACCCTGACCATAGGACGAAATATTTGACTCTTGTAAGAATAAATTTTCTTTATAATTTTGTGCTTTTGAAAAGCTTTGAATAGTTCATTTTGGATCCAAATCTAATTATTTCAGGACTAGCTGATCCCCGCGACTTCGTCTGCGTAACGAATTTTATTTTTCTTATTTCTTTTACGAAAAATATAATCATACTTAAAAATACTTCACACTCTTGAAAAAGACACATTTAATAAACTGTTGCAAAGAATAAAATTGTTCTATGTAATAACAAATTAATTTTCAAAAAATATTTATAAATATCAAAAAAAAGTATGTCTATTGCGTATATCTACGGTAGGTATACCTACCATGAACCAAATAATCCGTAAATCAATCAGGATCTATACATAAATAAAAAATATCGCCAAGTTCAATAAATTCTTAATTATGACTAAAAAAAGTCGAAAGTTATCAAAATACTCGCATCAAAATAACCCCATCCCACTGTTTCGGTTCCCGAATGAACCTTTTTCCAAAAACTATTATACTATTGCAATGTACAACACAACCGCGAAATTGAAATTTGTACAATTGCACGAAACCCAGTTCTTCCATAATCATGTATAACCATTATGTATCTATAAACTTATTATTAAAATATCTGAATTTCTACTATATAGTTAAACCATATTGGATAGTCAAGAGTTCACCATACACAATTTGGCGTATGCCTTTTGCTCTGGAAGAGAATTTTAAATTTCTTTTATCATTATGATGATATGATTATTTATTATTTATCATTTTGATGATTTCTGGCTGGAATTGCGAACTTTTTTCGTGATCCCTTTCATGCACTTGCAAATAAAAGATATTGTACCCCCCAAGAAAAAAATCCTGAATCCGCCCTTGTCTGTTAGGGTAGGAATTTTCAAAAAAAAAAAAATCTTATCACATGCCTACTTTTTATAAGGAATACACCGAATATTAAAACTTCATCAGTCAGAGGGGATATTATAATACACGATTTTAAAAACGTATTTAATTTAAGTTTGATTACTATTATTATTATTACTACTAATACTATTAGTTTTTTTCGAAAATTACAAATTATTTTTTATCCCGAAATTTATAATGAAATGGTAGGACCAAAAACCCCAAAGAATATAAATTTAGTACTGTATGCTTATCGAGTTTCACAGGATAATAATGCAAAGTTGTTACTGAAAACATTTTCAATGTTTACCTAAGTGCATCAAAAGTTCATTAATGCCAAATGATTTAAAGTTCAAATTCGGTAATTTTCATTTCTCCAATTGGTACCAACGAAATATGACAAAAAATTTAACCAATCAAAAATTAAAGGGGAAAATGGTGCCAAATTTATGCCAGAAAGTCGAAGAGTAGTCAAATAATCCCAATCAATCTTAATCGATCGGCCAAATACCCAAAAAGTGTCCAAAAATTGTTAACAGATAAAATTCTATGCTGCAAATGAGTAATGCAAAACTCCTCTGCAGAAAAAAAGTCCTGAAAGAAACTAATTAGTTAAGGAGGGAGGTGATATTGCCTTACCCACTATAATCGTCCAAAGTTATTTCATCGGATATCTATTTATTTCAATCGTTACATTTACTAAATGGTAAATTTAAAGCTTAAGTGATGTTCAAAATTTTATGTTTTGATATTACCAAATTCGAAATTTTTTCAATTCAAATTTCGAAAAACGAAATTTGCGATGCGCCACCTCTTAATATTAATATTAAGAGCTTAAACTTTCACAGGATTTTTTTTTTTGTCAATTCCAACAATATTTTCGATATAATTGAGAAAAAAAAATCATAATTTTTTTTTGAATTAGTCTAATGTATACCATAGAAAAATATAAACCGAAAATTCTAATGGTTGAAGGGTGCTAAGGTGAATCAATTGGCCACCAAACAAAGATAAACGATCTGAAAAGTTTTCTATGAACGGACTAAAATGATAACTTCGTTTACCCGAGATTAGATCAATTGTAAAATAGCTATTGATCAGTAAAGACCATAATTGAGCAATTGAGGATTTAAGTTCCATCAGGATATTCCCACATTTCACCTGATTTTGATGCCCTGGCAAATGTTCCAGGAGTTTGAAAGATTCTGATCGATCCAACTTATAGTTTGGATTTAGTACTAAACGATTGTCATCTATTTTTCCCATAGCCAAAGATTGCAATAGGTGTATAGTTGAAAATTTTGTGTCTTTGTTTTTCATTAACACGAAAATAGAACTTTAAAGTCGACATAAAATTTAAAGTTTTTAGAACGAAAGTTTTTAATATGCATGAAAGAAATTTTCTCGAAACATTATTTGTACATTTGTATATAAATTAAATAATTGATTCTGATGACCTTTAATGAAATTTGAACTAAATAAATGTTTTGTTATCGGAACTTGTTTACTAAAATTATTGATGTATGATATGTATTTTTTTTACATATATCTACATATGTACATTATGTACACTTATAAACCTTGTCACATGCCTCTTTTAATCTCATTTCACTCATATTAAAATTCAATATTTAACAAAGAAAAAAAACTTGTTTTTATACATCTTACAAGAAAATGCGGAGAAAAATTTGAGTATTACTTAAGGAAAATACCATGAAACTTGGATGATTTTTTTGGTTTAAACTTTATTTTGGCATCTCTTCAGATTTGGAGCCATTTTCTTACGGTAGTTAATTTATAGTTAATGTTTACGAATTTGCACCCTTTACAAAGGGGTAAATTATAAATGAACTCTATTTGGTTGCCAAATAGACTATAAAATAGTTTCAAAAATCAAAATTTCATGAAAAAAATAATACTTCTGTCGAAAACAGAAGAAAATGGTTTCAATCTTCTGAGTATAATAGGGTGGTTTTTTTTTTCGGGACTATTTTTTTTTTGCTCCCATGCCAAAATTTTTTTGGAAATACTTCAAAAAAAATTCCCTGAAAGTTTGAGCTCTTAATATTAACATTAAGTACTCGTTCACAGCGTGTGAATATTTTCCATTTAAAATTCACGTAAACTTTGATTTTTTTTTTTAAAATTTTTATAGCTCAGCGGCATTTTATGGTATCGCCTCGCTCAAAGTCGGGATTTTTTTACAATTGTATGCTCTACAAAAGTTAAATTTTTAATAAGGAATAAATAATCAATATTTTCTTAAATTTTACTCAATAATCCGTAAAAATTTTATAGTAAGAGAAATTCAAGGCTCAATATCACGAAAAATATCGGTCTTAGCAATTTGTTTTTCTGGAACTTTTTTGTAGGAAATTAAATTTCCTATAAATTTGCCATTTACATTTTTTCTGTAGGTCTTGAAATTCATGAGTTACTGAGAGAAAAACGAGAAATCTATGAAAAATCAGGGCTTAGTGACCCGTACTACCTCGCCCGTGTAAATAACGATTTTGCCGCAATAGGCACTTTTGTAGAGCATACAATTGTAAAAAAATTCCGACTTTGAGCGAGGCGATACTATAAAATGGCGTTGAGCTATAAAAATTTAAAAAAAAATAATTGTAAATGGAAAATATTCACACGCTGTGAGCCAGTACTTAATATTAATATTAAGAGCTCAAACTTTCAGGGAATTTTTTTTGAAGTATTTCCAACAAAATTTCGGCATGGGAGCAAAAATAAAACCACCCTAGAGTATAACCATAGCGATAAGAAAATATAACCATATTGATAGTGTGAAATAGAAAAAGAATCCATAGGAAAAGTACCATGAAAATTTTGGCAAGACTCCGATTCGAATTTCGAATTCGAAGATATCCTTGAGGATATCAATATTCTCAAGTCCAATTATACGAAATTTATGCATACTTGCAAGTTTGTCTATCATCAAGTTCCAAACTTCTTTCATGTAATATAAGAGGCCTAATTGAAATAATGAAATTATTAGACAATTTGACGACACAGGCGTCCATTATTATATAGAGAAATTATCTTACAAAAAAAAAGGAGAGTAAGTCATAAAATTTATATATAAATATTTAATAGTAATTAGTATGGAGAGATACCCCCATCAAAGAGTCATTAAAAAACGCAAAGAAACGCGAAAAGGTCAGAGTTTCAATACTGTTTTTGCGATAAAAAGTGTTTTTGATTTCAAGTTTGGATTTGTCTTTTTTATGGCTAAAGAATGACCGATTATGACATCCGTTATTTGATCGTTAAGTTCGATATTGATTGAACGAGAATAGTTGGCTTGGCAATAGTAATATTTAGGTACCCCTCAAACGGTACCTACAATCCCTTGTTCAATGACGTCTACAAATAAGGGTGGTTCTATGCATTTGTAATTTTCTGAAGGTCTCTCAAAATTTATTGCATCCTAGGCTAAATTAATAGTATAAATAGCTTAAATTTCAGAGATTTTTAGTGGTTTTTCTCTTATTACGAAAATACGCACCACAGACTATGAAATTGTTTAATTTTTGATGTGTTCTTATAATAAATATACAAATGTTATAAGATTCCATGGTTACTTTTACATCTGCACCCCCTTGAGAGTACTACGAGAGATTAAAATATATAAAAATCAGCCAAAATTGTCCTACATCTTGATCTTTCTAATAAGCCTAGTTTGTTTGTACTTTTTTTTTTTTTTGAACACTTGTTTTTTCAATTAAACCAACCTATTGGCATTTTCTTAAAAATTTCGACAGTTTTTTAACCATTTTTCCTTTCGGTGTAAACTTTAATAGTCAGAGTGTAAATTCATATTTGCATCAAAGTTAGTGAGAAATTAATACTTCGAAACATAATAGGTGTACTATAAAAGAATGTCGTTTTTGGAATATACAAATAAAACACAAAATTTTATTACAACTATTGTTTAAATCAATGATATAGTCAGTCTCAACGGCTTAACATCTATTATCCAAATTTTTAATGCTATATTAGTGAAAATCAATTGATTACTAAAAATGTCCTCTACAAAAAATGTCCTATTAAAAAAAAAAATATTAAAATTTCCCTTTAGCTCAACTTTGACCTCGAATAACTTTTGAAGGAATAAATATATCAAAAACTTGTACGAAACCTTTTTTGTAGATCCGTTCAATTTTTTACCAGAATATACCTTGGTCATTCCAAAATATTGTCACCAACGTGAGCTATAAAATTCCAAAGTGCAAGAGAATATTGTTCCCATATTATTTAAATGGAAAATCGAAATTTACGATGCGAAACCTCTCAATATTAATATTAAGAGTTTAAACTTTCACAGGACTTTTTTTTGGTGATTCCCAACAATATTTTCGATATAATTTAAGAAAAAAAATCATATTTTTTCTTGAATCAGTCTAATAAACATAAATTTGAACAGAAGTTTAAACAAAAATATTTGTGACTTATTGCCCAGCTACGTATTTCGATTGCCAAGCAATCTTCCTCAGCGGTCATCAGGTAGTTTAGATCACTCTGTAATTGCTTTGTGATTACAATTTTTTTTTGTCATTCCCAACAATATTTTCGATACAATTAAGAAAAAAAATTCATCATTTTTTTTGAATCAGTCTACTGTGTATACAATATATAGAATATATTGCAGTCCAATTTATGTAGTATAATTTAATATAAAAGTATATAATAATCATAGCATAAACACAAATTTGAACAGAAGTTCAAAAGTTCGTGAATCATCACAACACAGTTACGGAGTGATCCAAACTACTTGATGACCACTGAGGAAGATTGCTTGGCAATCGAAATACGTATCTGGGCAATACATCACGAATATTTTTGTTTGAACTTCTGTTCAAATTTATGTTTATGCTATGATTTTTACATATTATTATATTAAATTATACTAAATAAATTGGACCGCGATATATTCTATATATTTTATACACAGTGATTTTTTACAATTTTTAAGACGAATTTCTCAAGATTTTCATGAAAAAAAGAAGGTAAATGTGTACATCTGTAGCTCCATCAATTGTTTGTGAAAAAAAAAACATAAACATGGGGTCCAGGGGTGAAGCCCCAAAAAAAAAAAAAAAAAAATAATGAGATATTTATTAAATTTTGGCCTATCTGACTCGCGAATTAAATTACAAATAAAATCGAAAATGTAATATTCTCAGATATATGAGCGACGCTCCCCAACCCTCACCGGGGCTTCGCCCCTGGAATCCTTGTTTATAGTGTTTTTAGTACAAAAATAATTGGTGGAGCTACGTTTGAAACATTTCCCCTGTTTTTTTCATGAAAATCTTGAGAAACCCCGTCAAAAAAAGTGTAAAAAATCAATTAATTTTTCTATTTTTAGGGGTCGATATTTCGTAAACTTAGCGAGATATCGAAAAAAAATATTTTTCATTTTCGTTTTTTTTTCGTCGAAATCTATAAGAATCCGTCAAAAAATCGTGGCGCCGGAAGAATCGTAGTATCCCCGAAATTTTTAATCAGATGCAAATTCTATGATCCCAACGGAGATGTCTGTTTTTCTTACGTTGATATATTGTATTCTTATAAAAACCCTAAGTTCTCTATGCTTTTAAAGCCAAATGAGGTAATTACATCTGTCATATTTTGTCATATTTTGAAATTTTGAGTTAGTTATTATTATTTAATTACAAATATTTTATATGATCTATATTATATGTATATTATTGTAATTTTGAAATTTATGTATGATTGACATATTTTGTAATTATTTTAATTTGTTATAGAAGCCTGAGGAAGTTACGATTAGTAACGAAACGTAGCTAATTGAACAATAAAAATATTAAATAAAAAATAAAAAACAAAAAGAACTTAAATAACCTGTGTATACAATATATAAAATATATTGCAGTCCAATTTATTAACATAAACTTGAACAGAAGTTCAAACAAAATATTCGTGACGTATTGCCCAGATACGTATTTCGATTGCCAAGCAATCTTCATCAGTGGTCATCAAGTAGTTTGGATCACTCCGTAACTGCTTTGTGATGATTCACAATTTGTGATGTTGCCTACTAAAATTTTTTTCATTTTAATTTGAATAGTAATTACCCCACAACATTGTGAATCATCACAAAGCAGTGACGGAGTGATCCAAACTACTTGATGACCACTGATGAAGATTGCTTGGCAATCGAAATACGTATCTGGGCAATACGTCACGAATATTTTGTTTGAACTTCTGTTCAAGTTTATGTTAATAAATTGGACTGCAATATATTTTATATATTGTATACACAGTATAACTGTTCAAAGTCAGCGAAAAAATCTTATTTTGATTAAATAACCTGAATTTTCTTCTTATTTAAAAAAAAATATATAAATTAAGATTTGTAGAAAAATAAAAACATTTGTAATTGTGTGAAATTTTCAATGTAAAGTTGTATTTGATAAGTGTAAAATCGTTCTATAACATGTTTATTATGTAATCAATTGTTGTAACAATAGTATTAAGATTTATTATGAGTTGAAAATCTATTAGATCAATTGCTTTTTATATTTAAATTAAGGTAATATAAAGTATTACAAAAGAATATCCAATGTAATTGGATTACTCAAAAAAAAAAAAAAGAAGACTAGATAATCCAATTATTTACTTATACCAGTATGTACTGCTAATATTTTTCCGATAAATTCCGATTAAAAAAAAATGTAATACAATTTTCTCTTCACATGTCCACCACATGCTGTCTGCCATATTGTCTTTGTGTCGATTGCCGATAGCCGGCAATCGACTCCAAACAAAAATATTTCTGACCTTGCCTCCGTTATTGCACATTACTATAGGCAATGCATTATTTTTTTCTTGTTGCAGAATTTGCCAATGCAATGCGGAAAAAGCATGCAGCTAAGTGCCACTCACCGACTTGTTGGGCGCTCCGGAATAATAGTTTTCACTTCGCAACTGAGCCAGGCGACGTCGAAGCTCCGCTTCAGAAGGTGGTGGGTTGGTGCAAGTTTCGGTGGACCGCAGCCGTTCCAGACGATCGGCGATCCTTTGATCCGCCTCGCTTAATCCCGTCCGCAACCGTTCCATGTGACTGTTATGACTATGTGTATAAAGAGTGATTGGCGTTACCGAAGGATTCTCTAAATTCTCTAATCGCCTAAAAAAAAAAAAAATGTAAAATTACTTTATTTTCTTTAAAATCTTCAACTAAAATTACATGTTTTTAGGATAATTTTATGTTAAAAATGAAGTCGAAGATTTGGAATACCTTATGATCTTCAAAAACTTTCTGGAAGTCACAAGTAATCAAACATGTTTGAAGGATTTACCTTTCGATTTCTTCATCTTCGTTTATGTACAATGTGGGATGCTTTAATATGGTAAAGGGATTACTTAAATCTTCAAAGAACCGCGAAGCATCGTTAGAACTAGCCGAACTATCAATAAAAATTTATTAGGAAGATTTACATGGAAATTATTTTGGTAAAATTGTTCAGAATCAGGAAATCCAAACTAGTTTGAATAAAAAGATTTTCTTGATACTTCTACGTTAAACAGGCTCTATGATAAATCTTTGAAGTCTCCTAAATCGATTTCCTGACTCTTACTTTAAATTTTCAATATTCATTGTAATATTTTTTTTTAGAAATTGAATTTCCATAAGATTGGTAAAATGGTAGAATGGTAGATTTCATCCCATCAAAGGAATACAAAATAACGTTACAATGGATCTTATGAAGCGAAATATTTCCACAATTTAAGAGGATAGTTAATCAAAATGGGATTTCCTCCAATATTTGTACTAAATTTTGAAAATTTCCAGTGGATAGAAGTACCGATTATATCCACCCAATTATTCATCAGTCCTGGATTCATGGATACCATACCCGTTTATTAATCGTTATGGGAACGACCAAATTTATACACCGAAGACATTAAGTCGCAAAACATAGTACTGAAGTTGTTAAAAATTTTTGGATAAAGACGAACCACCGAAATGGAGCGAATATTTTCACATAAAACTCATAAAAGATTTAATTTTGATTTCCCAATTATAAAGAAAACGTGATTCTTCATTGTATGATTTTATTCGACAGATGAACTACAATAATAATAAATAAAGTATTGAACTTTTGCCAGGCAAAAGGCTAAGCCAAAATAAATTCTTATAAAACTTTGATTAACTAAATGGCAATAGTATTCCTTTCCCCATTCTAATACTAACAAAAAAGGAGGCAAATTATTTTAAGTAGAAAGATAAAAATATTAAACCCTTAAGTCCCAATGATCTAAAGTTCTTTTATAGAATGACGTTAACGTATGTGCAATTGTGATTAATAAAAAGCGGAGTTTTGCAGCATTGGAACATTTGGGGAATATCTTTAAAAAAAATCAATACACTTGTAAATTTATATGTATTACCCTCTGTTAAGGATTTCGATTACCATGCAATTTCTTCAGTGATTTTTATCCATTGCAAAAAATTAAAAGGCTTGGCATCAAAATTGAGATAATTTTTTTTAAGATCCAGTACTATTTTATGATCTATCGTTGCTTGGAAATCGAAATTCATATGCATCTATTATCTATTTTTATACATAACGATACTATAGAACAAGGGCGGATTCAGGATTTTTTTCTGGGGGGGGGCACAATATCATCTTTCAGTTGCAAGTGCGTGAAAGGGATCACGAAAAAAAATCGCAATTCCAGCCAGAATAATGTGCTTTCAGTTATTTTATTCATATATTTTCAGAACTTTAATAATTTCAATTGCTTCTAAGTACATACTGTAATGGGGGGGCATATGCTCCCGTGCCCCCCCACCCCTAAATCCGTCCTTGCTATAGAATAAGAATTGGTTATTTCTAGTTATATTGAAACTCTAAGTCAATTTAAAAGATGCCTTTTTTTTAAAATTTAAGTTCTACTAAATCGCTTCATTAGCGGTTAAATAATCCTAAATCTACGAAACGATATATGCAACAAATTCCTGTAGGATAAAGAATATATAATTCTGATTTTTTTCCTAATGGTTAAAAATCTCTTTTAGAGATCTACGAAAATATGATAATCTAAATTCTAAGCACTACTTACAAAAAAGGGGCAAACTATTTTAAGTAGAAAAATAAAATTATTAAACCCCTAAGTCCCAATGATCTAGAAAGTCCTTTTATAGAATGACGTTAATGTTTGTGCAACGAGAAAAGATCTTAGCGTTTATTATAAAACTATTGTGATTAATAAAAAGCGGAGCTTTTGCATCATTGGAACATTTAGGGAGTATCTTTTGAAAAAAAATAATTAAATACTTTTGTAAATTTACATGTATTACCCTCTGTTACGGATTTCGATTACCATGCAATTTCTTCAGTGATTTATATCCATTGCAAAAAATTAAAATTTCTGGCATAAACATTGAAATTTATTTTTGTAAGATCCAGTACTATTTTATGATCTATCGTTGCTTGGAAATCGTAATTCATATCTATTATCTGATTTTATACATAACGATATTATAGAATAAGGATTTATTTCTAGTCATATTGAAAGTCAATTTAAAAGATGACTTTTTTAATATTTAAGTTTTACTGAATCGCTTCATTAGCGGATAGATAATCCTAAATCTACAAGACAATATATGAAGCAAATTCTTGTAGGATAAGGAATATATAAATCTGATTTTTTTCCTAATGGTTAAAAATCTCTTTTAGAGATCTAAGAAAATATGATAATCTAAATTCTAAGCACTACTACACAAATTTTGAACAATTTTTGATCTCCAATGGAGCACATCTACTTATGCTTATGTATTACAAATGTAACATGTAGTGTAACACAAATTTTTTGACAGAATTGCATTACGAATGTTGCACTGAATTCCGTAGAAACGTACGGATAACATTTATTTTCGTTTTCTTTGAAACAAAGTTAGATAATCTTCATTGAAATGCTACAAAAATAAAATACATTTAGCAGAAATTTTTGTCCAAACATGTTCGTTATTAGTTTTATAAACACGTCAGTGTCCTCAATTTGCGCTACATTACATGTTACCTCATAGCAAACACAACGCAGTTTTATGGTGAAGGAAACATTGCTCGTTTTTCTCATCAATGGTAAATATTGAAAAGGTGCAATACCTTAAAAATATATCAGGCGGTGGGCGTATATCATTGCTTGTACTATTTGAGTTTAATTTAATGAAACATTGTCGACACACCGACAATTCGGTATTGCTTTTGTTGGGCACAACGGCTTTTTGCTTCAAACATTTACTACAAAACCCAAATCCACATTTCGCACAGGCAACCTACAAAAGAAAACACAAATGTTTGATAAACGTTAATCAATCACAAACGTGAAACAAGTCAACGTTTGCAACAGTTGAATTGTGCATAATTGCAATTCTTCAAAATTGATTTTATTTTAGCTTATGTCGACGAAAATGTTGAAAAACATTGACACACCACGGCAAATTACCTCTTTTTGGAAGAAACTAAATTTTGTCGCACAACCATAACAAGCCATTTGTCTGTAATTAAATATTAACTCGACGTTGTATTATTGTAAATATCTGACATTTTAACAATTATCAGTACGAATGTCAAAACTCCATTGTTATAGAAAGGACAAACTGATGTTTCTTGCAGTTAAACTCAAGCAAGTGGACTGGCGCCAGTAAAACCCTTCGAAAAAAATTGCCTAAAAATACGATTGTTCCTCGTAAAAATAATGAACCAATGCTAAATTCTAAGAAAAATCATTGAAATAAATGAAAATAGAAAGCATTTTTTGGTGATTTCCATTAATTAATGGGAAAATATTGATGGGTTTGTACTTGACAACTTGACTTGATTTGACAGCTATTTGAACCTGAGCCAATTTGTCAGTTGTTTTTCAGGACATCTAGGGATTTTTGTTCTGCGTTGCCGCTAAACTTAAATTTGACACCAGTTTGACAGCAAATTTCCCATACAATAATTTTAATCAACAAAAGAGTAATAATATTAATTAAAAGTGCAACAATAAAGACTTAATGACGTATGAAATGGAAGTTCGAGTGGGCCGATTGTGAAAATTGTGTAAATAGCATGAAATTTTAATTTCACAATCGACCAAGTATATCAACTAAGTACTCAATTTCAACTATCGTTATCACTATTTATTTATCCAAAGTTTATCAACTACACCTGATAAAGTATCTCGCCACTCATTATAGTGGATACAGGTGTATACAACAATGAAGCTACGGCAAAACATAGCTGCATTAATCGCACTTATTTTCCTCGTCGGCTGCATGATCCTCTATCTTATGACTGATTTGACATTACCGGAAAAACAGACCAATCCGGAATATCGAGAGGTAAAATATTTATTTTTAGGTACTAAAAAATTCTCAAGGTTAATTTGAATCTATTTCCAGAATCAATGGTTGCATTTTGAGTCACGTTTACGCCAAATCGAAAAAGATTTAAACAAACATACGGCGGCCGTTGGAGAAATCAAACAGGCCATCCAAGGTTTGAAACCGGTACAGTTCCAGGCTCCATTGAATGAAGCCTATCACGATTCTTCCTCGGAAGAATGTTCGTTTCAAGTGCAATATGCTCCCAAAACAAATATCCAGGTGAAAAAAAAAAAACAAGTTTTATAAGTATTTAAGCCAAGTTTGCTGAAGTTTTTATTTTTGACCTTTATTTCGGTAAAGTTAAAGCTTACGGTATAGTTTAAACTTTTTAAATTTTACAACTATTTTCCTATAAAGATTATAGTGGCAAGAGTCTAGTTATCGTGGTTGAGGCTTTTATAGAAATTTTTGTTACTTTATGTTTATTAGACTGATTCAAAAAAAAAAAAATGATAATTTTTTCGATATATCGCTTAGTTTACGAAATATCGACCCCTAAAAATGGAAAAGATAATTGATTTTTTACAATCAAAATTAGATTTTTTCGTTGACTTTGAACAGTTATACTGTCTATACAATATATAGAATATATTGCGGTCCAATTTATGTAGTATAATTTAATATAATAATATATAAAAATCATACCATAAACATAAATTTGAACAGAAGTTCAAACAAAACTACTCGTGACGTATTGCCCAGATACGTATTTCGATTGCCAAGCTATCTTCTTCAGTGATCATCAAGTAGTTTGGATCACTCCGCAACTGCTTTGTGATGATTCACGAACTTTTGAACTTCTGTTCAAATTTATGTTTATGCTATGATTATTAAATACTTTTATATTAAATTCTACTACATAAATTGGACCGCAATATATCCTATATATTGTAAACACAGTAGACTGATTCAAAAAAAATGAAGATTTTTTTTTTTTTAATTATATCGAAAATATTGTTGGGAATTACCAAAAAAAATCCTGTTAAAGTTTAAGCTCTTAATATTAATATTAAGAGGTGCCGCATCGCAAATTTCGATTTTCCATTTAAATAACATGGGAACAATATTCTCTTGCACTTTGGAATTTTATAGCTCACGTTGGTGACAATATTTCGGAATGAACAAGGTATATTCTTGTAGAAAATTGAACGAGCTACAAAAAAGGTCTTGTACAAGTTTTTGATATATTTATTCCTTCAAAAGTTATTCAAGATCAAAGTTGAACTAAAGAGAAATTTTAATATTTTTTCAATTTTTTGTCGCAACCATCAATTTTATGAGAAAATTTTATAGGATATTTTTTGTGGAGCACTTTTTTTCCTATAACTTATCTCTATAAAAGTTTTTGATATTTTTTACAGGTCCTAAATTATTTGCATTAAACTGAAAATTTCCTGAATTATATTTTTAACTTAAAATTTTTTTTTTTATTTTAACTAAATAAGTTAGGACCTGTGAAAAATATCAAAAACTTTTATAGAGATAAGTTATAGAAAAAAAAGTGCTCTACAAAAATGTCCTTTAAAATTTTCTTATAAAATTGATGGTTGCGTCAAAAAATTGAAAAAATATTAAAATTTCTCTTTAGTTCAACTTTGACCTCGAATAACTTTTGAAGGAATAAATATATCAAAAACTTGTACGAGACCTTTTTTATAGATCGTTCAATTTTCTACAAGAATATACCTTGGTCATTTCGAAATATTGTCATCAACGTGAGCTATAAAATTCCAAAGTGCAAGAGAATATTGTTCCCATGTTATTTAAATGGAAAATCGAAATTTGCGATGTGGCACCTCTTAATATTAATATTAAGAGCTTAAACTTTCACAGGATTTTTTTTTGTCATTCCCAATAATATTTTCGTTATAATTAAGAAAAAAAAAATCATCATTTTTTTTTGAAGCAGTCTAATGTATATAACCGTTTTGGAAAATGATTTTTGAATAAAAATCTCAAAATTCGACAAAATTCGAAAATTTAAGCAATAGTATTACAGAACTGTGATATTTCGACAACCCATTTACAAGACAGAAACTTGACAAAGCGTGTTAAAATATGACGCCTAATTTATCAATGTTACTTCAGGTTTAATGATTTTTTTTCTATTTTCCAGTGCCATTTTCTTCAAATTATTTTTCATAATTTTTTATCATATTGTATGTATAAACCCTTACTACTCTAGAGCATTTTTCATCTGAAATTTTAGCAAATCTAAGCATTCAAATGCAAAAATATTAGAAAAAAAATTTAGTATGCTTTTAAAAAATTGAAAAAAACATTTCGAGTGAAATAATGAATAAAAAGTTTTAATTAAGTTTAAGAATTATATATTTATTGTCATATAAATTTGTTAATCGAAGTTGTTTAAATATTTTCTATGTCGCCGTAGCGGCGCCAACGGAGTTTAAGGGTTTAAACTTCCAGCAACTCTTATTTTAATTCAGTTTTGAAAATCCTAGACAATATTGTCTTTACTTTATAAGACAGTGAAAAAAAAAATTACATTACAATCTACCACAATTATTCAATACTAAACAATTGTTAAAAGAAAATCTTACGAAAATGAATAGACAATATAGTTTAGTTATATAGTTAATATGGAAAATTTGAGATATAACTTCAGAAGTGGTCCGCAATATGATTTGGATTGAACACCCCTAATTTCAAGTATGCTGATTTATTGATATATTAAAAAAAGAACATAGATATTTAATTAAAGGGTCCAATTTATATCCAACTAATAGGTGTCCATTAATTTATTTTAAACGCCCTTTTTCTGAATGCTACTTTTATTATTAATAATTAAACGTAAATAGGCAATCTTTTCTTCTTAAGAAAAATTAGTTGAACTTGATTACAAAGTTTCTATTAAATCAGTAGAGCTGTCTTTAAATTAGAACCATAAGTGAAATCAGAATAAAATATTGGTACAACTATTTAGATTAGACTTGTTTGTGACCTTTATATCCTTTTTTTGGCTAAATACTATGATGTACCTGAAAAAAAATTATTATCGAAATCGATAAACCTGTTCTTGAATCGTACGATAAAATTCAGGTAGACAAATATTTATGTTCAATTTTATAGACCTTTGCTCTATAATGATCTCTATTGTGACCGAAACCGGCTGAATTCCAAGCTGGTGTTAAATTGAAAGGAATTTTTACCTGTTCTCAACGGGTGGTATGAGATAATAACAAAGTAGAAGCTTAAAGGCCAAAATGTGAGAAAAAGGTGTCACTAATGGATTCCGAAGCAATTGACAACAAATAATAAATACCTCAAACTGGTTCCAAATTCCAGACCAAATATTTAAAGCTGCCATTCGCTCATTTCGGCCTTCAAGCTTTTACTATGTTATTTCATATCAATAGAAAGTACGAATGCTTGCACTCCACAATAGCTAACGAGTCAACTGGTTTCGGACTTAACGTGTGGAATCCATACTGACAAAAGCCATAATAAAAATTAAACCTGTTCCAATTTTCAATTTATTTAAGGTAATTATAAGGAATTAAAGTCTTTATTTTGCCTACATGTTTAAATTTAAATCTTCATAAGCTATTAAGATAAAATCAGTTCATTTCAATTCAATTATATATCAGTAAATGCAGTTTTAAGTTAATAATTATTCAATTATCGAAGGGAACATATCAGTAAAATGAAGGATATAATCATTACAAGTATATACTTATATTTTTCGTAAATATACAATTTAATAAAATTTTTAATGTTTTTACAAACAAACCAAATTTACTTTTCATTTCATGGTTTCATTAAATTCTTTTGTCTATGTTAATAATATTAAATACATTTAACAAATAAAGCGTTTTACAAATTGCCGCGTTACAATTGATATGTACTTGATTATATTATACCATATGGAAATATTTTTTTTTAAAAATCAGAAGACCCGATGAACTTCGTCCTACCTAAAATTGAATTGCAAAAATTAATTGTTATCGGTAATATTGCTACATTTTTAATTATAAAATTACTAACAATAACAATAATTAACAATTAATTTAATATACATTGTAATTTACTTATTCAGATTTACACCTATAAAAATATTAAACATGTTAAAACTCATATGCATACAAAACATCCGTAAATTCCCACCTATTTATGATTTTAAAAACATACATAGATATTTCTAAACATATTGATTTAATTGATTTTAATATATATTTTTATTCATGTTCAATGTGTGTTTTATTTTTTAATAAAAACGGAGTTATGTAATAAACTATCATAGTACAGATGGAACATTTTTAGGACCTCTAATGACGTTATATAACTTTAGTTGAAGATTTCGATATTCGAATACATAGTATTTCAATGAGGCTATGTTTAGAAGGACCCCAAAATTTTTAATCAAATTGACCAATAGGGAAGTTTTTTTTTTAATAAAATTAATTAAGTAAGGATCTTCTACGTTAAGACGAAATCAGTTGTCTTACCATATTGTCTATTATCTAGTATATCAATCAATATCTTATTATTTTTACATATTTGTTGAAATTTTAGTTCCATAAGAAATAACATTGATATTTTCAAAGCTAAAACCCTCTTTTACGCGTAAACGAATCGAAAACGAAACTTTTTGTATTCGTAATTTTCGATTTATTTTGGTCAATTTTATAAAAATCAGTCATCATATTTTGTCGCCACGGAAACTAGACTCTTCCCATTATTCTTTTTTTTCATTCCTCCAACGTCGCCTATCCTTGGTGAGGTTCTTTTAATTTAAGTCTTTTAAAAATTCCAGGACTTCAAACCATGTTCTTTCTTTTACGAAAAGTTCAACCTTAATAATCAAAAGAAAAGCTTTTTTAAGATTTTCACTAATATAATAAACCCATTTCAGATGCTCGATTTGTACGACGAAATGAAATTCGACAATTTGGACGGTGGAGTTTGGAAACAAGGCTTTAAAATCAATTATAAAAAAGAGCAATGGAACAAACATCATAAACTAAAAGTGTTTGTAATGCCCCATTCACATAATGATCCTGGTAAAATTACCCCGAAGGAATGCCATTTCCTAGAGGAACATTGAATTTATTTTGAAAACTTTTTCAGGGTGGCGTGTAACTTTCGAGGAGTACTACAAGCAAAAAACAAGACAAATTTTCAATCATATGATTGAACACTTACAGAAAAAGGATAGCTGGAAATTTATTTGGGCAGAAATTTCGTTTTTAGCATTGTGGTGGTCAGAGATTGGAGCTCAGGAAAAAGAAACATTTAGAGCGTAAGTGGTTAATTATTTTATAATTATAGCCAGTGGCGTAGCTACCTAGGGGCTAGGCGGGGCAGTGCCCCGGGGGCCAGAGCCCAGAGGGCTCTCAAATCCTTACCAGAAATCTCAATCGAACTGAACTTTTGGAAATTCAGTTGGAGTGCTAGAATGAGTGCTTCAAATATGGAGTGCTAGAATGCGACCTAACCGAAGTATTTACAGCAATTTTATTATTCTTTACAATTCCTGTCACTTCTGCAGCAGCTGAAAGGTCATTTAGCAAATTAAAAATAATAAAAAATTATCTGAGAAATAATATGGGCCAAACTCGACTCCGACATTTATCGCTAATAGTAATTGAAAACAAAACCGCATCAAGCGTGGATTTAAACGAAATCATTGATACTTTTGCGAAAACTAAAGCTAGGAAAAAATTGTAAATATAATTGTTATTTAGTCAGTCGGTAGGTCCGACCTTTATATAAAAAACCCTTGAATCTTCTCATATTTCGTTTTATTAGCCAAATCTACACCAAATATTAATTGTAATTTATGTTGTTACTGTTTAATATTTTTATTTGCTGCCCTGCAGTGCACAAAAAAGAGCTTAAGTAGCTTTGCATTTTTAAAGTATTTGTATATTTCATATTTTTATTTGATAAAACCTAATTAGTTTACATAGCAGTGGGCAAAGCCGTAACGTGGATTTTGTGGGCCCTGGGCAAGACTTTCAAATTGGGCCCCCCTCAATAAAAAAAAAATTGAGAAAAAACTTAACATGGTTAAAGTTCCTGTTCTTTCACATTTTTTATGTTTAGTAGGTATATCACTTAATAAATAAACACAAAATAAGGAACCTTTAAATTGGTCCTGTCCATATTTTTTGTTTTGTTTTTTTTTTATTTTATATTTATGAAGAAAAACGAATTAAAAATCAAAAAATTATTACGCTTCGCGTTTTTTCTCCAACTAAATTTATTATTACATTTTGAATTTTTGGGGAAAAATAGGAAACTGTACCCTTTTTATGAGTCTCCATGTGATTTTTTAGCGTGGCATTGTATCGACTCATAAAATCTATCAAATTCAAAAATATTCCACTATTTGGAATTTCCAATTGCGTCTTTCGTACCACGAAAGGCGAGATTATTTTTCGCACAGAATAAAATGGCATCTATTATTATTTTTAATACTTGACGCCAATTATTTGTTTCTTGCTTTATTGTAGTCAACATATAATCGTCTAACATATTTCCAGATACAAGATTTTTTCCATCATTTTCCATTTAACATAATTACTTTTGTGGTCATACGAATTTTCGTGTTGTGGTATTACGGGATTAAGATGTTTCCAATCCTGAAAACCTTTTTTTGGATTCGAAAGCGTAGTAGTTTTGCTTCCAAACAACATACAGCAGGGGAAGCAAAATATGGAATTTACTTTTACAGAATATATCATCCATTTTCTTTTTAAACTTTTTTTATTGAGCTTGTTTGCATAAAACCAATCCCTTGTAAATTTCCGTCCTGAATCAATGGGCACAAAATTAAAGTCAGTATCATCGCCCTGATTTGGTCCATGTCTTACCAGAAGGTAAATTATATCTTTATTCAACGGTGGCCAAGAAGGCGGATTATTTTTGAGCTTTTTTTTATTGTAGCTCAATTTTTGAGACAAAATACCTATTTTTTTTAGATTGGTTAATTCGAAGCAAATCGAAATTGTAACGGGAGGTTGGGTTATGAACGATGAAGCCAACAGCCACTGGAATTCAATGTTGATGCAATTAACGGAAGGACATCAATGGTTGAAAAAAAATTTAAATATTACACCCCACAATGGTTGGACCATCGATCCTTTCGGTGAATCTCCCACAATGCCATTACTTCTTCGACTTTCTGGTCTCGATAATTTGATTATCCAACGTACCCATTATTCAATCAAAAAGCAATTGGCTTTAAATAAGCAACTGGAATTTCGATGGCGGCAATTATGGGGTAAATAATTTTAAAATTAAAATTACAATCAATATTAAAATGGATTTTTTTTAGATGATTCTGGAAAATTTGATTTATTCACACATATGATGCCGTTTTATAGCTACGATGTTCCGCACACGTGTGGACCAGACCCGAAAATTTGTTGCCAATTTGACTTCTTGCGACTACAGGGCTCTGGTGTTACGTGTCCATGGAAAGTTGCACCGCAAGTTATCAATAACAATAATGTGGAATTTCGGTATATATTGATCGAAAATATAGGGAGATTTATAATTAAATTTGATGTGGTTCTTAGGGCTAATTTATTGTTGGATCAGTATAGAAAAAAATCGATGTTGTATCAAACCAATGTTGTACTTGCTCCGGTTGGTGATGATTTTCGATATGCTCAGGACACCGAATGGGAAAATCAATATTCGAACTATCAAAAACTAATTGATTATATGAACTCCAACGAGGCTTTAAACGTTGAGGTATTTCTCAGTCCTTTTTAAAACTTCTTTTTGAAATTATCTTTGAAACATGACGACCATAACATTTGTGTCCTTAAGTTTTGACTCTATAGGGGCATTTCACGTGAAGTGGACAACGAAAAAAAAAGGTGATATTCTGAAATTTGTTCATATTTGGCATAATTGTATTTTTAGTAAGTATGAATGTGGATATAAAATATTTTTTTCGAATGATGATTATTTGCCAAGTTATACGCTTCTAAAGAATTGTCGTTTTTTTTTTAAAAATATTAAATATGGCGGTTTAAATAGAAAATTAACTGTTCTTTCTAAATCTATACTAATATATAAAATTCTTACATCTGTCTGTACATTTCGATTTTGAACCCAATTTTAGAGTAAATATTTGTTTCAAGTGGCCCTTATTCCAAATTTAACATTTTTAAAATTCTTGTCTGTGTGTCCCGATTTAACTAAAAAACGGAACAACCGAATTTAATAAAATTTGGTATTAAGATACAACACAATTTCCCACAGACTATAGGCTACTTATCATTCCAAACAAAAAATAATAAGGGAAGGTATTCCCTAGGGATGAAAACAGAAATTTTTACTTTAGATAGGTGAGTTATATATCATTGGAAAGGTAGTTAAAAGTGAGAAAATAATCTGTAAAAATATTTTTAGTTGAATTGATAAAAAGCACAGTAAATTCAATTTAAAGTTTAAAAAATTGCCTCTTGGAAATATAAACCTTTATATAAGACAAATAGTTGATGTTAATAGAGATTCCTAATAATATTCAAAATCTAGACCCTTAACTTCTGTTATTTTAACGCGAGTATTTTGATAAGTTTCGACTTTTTTTAGTCATAATTAAGACTGACTTTATGTATAGATGCTGATTGATTTACGAATTATTTATAAATATTTTTTGAAAATTAATAAATTAGATTCAACAAAATAGTGTTTTTAAGTATGATTATGTTTTTCGTAAAGGAAATAAGAAAAATAAAAATTTCCATATACTACCAATACAAGGAGCAAACCTTAAAAGAAAACGATCAACACCAACGTTACGCAGACGAAGTCGCGGGGATCAGCTAGTAAAAAATAAAACTGGATATTTATATTTTTTTTAATATACAAAACCGGAAGTAAACTTTTCAAATCAGAATTTTAGGAACTTCGACCATTTTGATTTTTGATTTTTTTATTTCAAAATATAGCCTAAGGTACCATTTATAATAGACCAGAAGTTTCATAATGGGATCTATAAAATTTTAGGAGATACAGGAGTTAAAGTACCTACGTGTCGTACCCTAGTTTCCTTAGGTCAACTGGCTTACGGGATATAACACTAAAATGCTGCAATAATTATATTTACTATCCTACTTAAGCGTATTTAAAGCTCTAATAATGTTGTGGGGTAATTATTATTCAAATTAAAATTGTACTTATTGAAAAAAATATAAATAGAAAGCAATACTGTGTATACAATATATAAAATATATTACAGTCCAATTTATTAACATAAATTTGAACAGAAGTTCAAACAAAAATATTCGTGACGTATTGCCCAGGTACGTATTTCAATTGCCAAGCAATCTTCATCAGTGGTCTTGCAAAGATGTAAAGAAGAAGGGGTGTTCCCGAAATTTTTTTTCGGTAAAGGGACCGAAAAACAATGAAAAGGCAAACAAGGCTGTCGAAGCAGCTAAACTCAAATGTTTGAAGTGGGAGATAAGGGCTCTGTTCAGCAAACGCAGTGAATTAGAACTACAGGCATACAGATTAAGTTTGGAGTTGACCGCCAAACTTAATAATCTGGATTTTGAGCTTATGCTTGAAAAGACCACTGATGAAGATTGCTTGGCAATCGAAATACGTATCTGGGCAATACGTCACGAATATTTTTGTTTGAATTTCTGTTCAAATTTATGTTAATAAATTGGACTGTAATATATTTTATATATTGTATACACAGTATAACTGTTCATAGTCAGCGAAAAAATCTTATTTTGATTGGGAAGCAATAGTTTAAAATAAATTTCGTGATAAGTAATAAAATCCTCTGCTAGCCAAAGAGGTTGAATGATTAGAGTGAACGTGCTCCATAAACCCCATGTTAAACTTAAACTTTCATTTCCCCTCAATTCGCCAAGTGATCGTACCCCTTCCACAGCATATTTGTACAAAATTGCTCTAATTGTTTTAACGAAGAGAGGAGAGAATATATTTTGTACAAATATGCTGTGGAAAGGGTACGATTACTTGGAAAATTGAGGGGAAATTAAAGTTTAAGTTTAACATGGGGTTTATGGAGCACGTTCACTCTAGTCATTCAACCTCTTTGGGCTAGCAGACGATTTAATCATCATTCAAAAAAAATATTTTGTATCGACATTCATACTTACTAGAAGTACAATTATACCAAATATGAACTTTTTTTTTCGTTGTCCGCTTCACGTGAAATGCCTCTATAGTTAAATTACAGCACTTTAATGTTCCTAGTAATGTTTTAGATCAAATTCGGAACGTTAGAAGACTTCTTCAAAGCCGTACGTGAAGAAATGACCCTAGAAAATTTCCCAACATTATCCGGCGACTTTTTCACATATGCCGATCGTGACGATCATTATTGGAGCGGCTATTATACTTCCAGACCATTTTACAAAAGAATGGACCGAATTTTGCTCTCTTATATAAGGTAAAAACTATTATGATTGTAAAAAATAAATGAAATGTTAATTTGAAATTGTAGGGCTGCCGAATTACTTGCCGTACTCGCTGCCAACAGTGAACATACCTATTCTAATTGGATTTTTAGTAAGGACAGTAAAATTGAAGATAAACTTGCACTAGCCCGACAAAGTTTAAGTTTATTTCAACATCATGACGGAATTACGGGGACGGCAAAAGATCATGTCGTCATCGATTATGGGAATAAGTAATTTGTGAAATTAAATTGTAATTCATTATGTTAAATGTATTTTTTTTTAGAATGTTAAAGGCTATAAATGACGCCCAATATGTTATGCAACATTCCATTAACGTTTTAGTGTCCAAATCTGGAACTCTTCCTCAGGCGGAAGATGTATTTTTTAATTTTGACGATATTAGATTGACCCATTCTTCGTTACCGACAAAACGTTTGGTAGAATTTGGAGAAGATGAAAAATCGAAAAATGTTTTAATTTTTAATTCGTTAACTTTTTCACGAAGTGAAGTTACTACTTTAGTGTCCGCAACGCCTTATATCGAAGTAAATTCTTTAACTTTCGATTATAAATATCATATTTATCCTTCTTTTTTTTATTTAGATTAGAGATAATAATAATAACGCAATTCAATATCAAGTTTCCCCAATTTTTGACGATAATTATTTGACTCCGGTTGAAAAATTTGAGGTGGCTTTTGTTGTTGATGTTCCAGCGTTGGGATTTGCCAAGTATGTGATTCATAAGAAGGATTCTTCTGACTTTTTAACTCCGTAAGTTATCAGACAACTTCAAAATTACAACGTTGGTTTTTTTATTTATTAATTAAACATTTTTTTTATAGCTCCAGCATGTTTGCAAAAATCACAATCAATAATTTCGATAGCGATAAAATTGCATTACCATTTGGATTTCGAGATGTTGAAATTGCCCGAAAAAGTGCTGGATTTTCGATTTATAATTCACATACGACAGCCTCGTTCAATGATTATGGACTGTTGAAAGCTTTAAAGGTTGATGGAGTCACATTTCCGGTTCATTTGGACTTCGCAAAGTATTTGTTTTTATTTATTTTTTTTAAAAATATTTTTGATTTAAAAATCAATCGATAGGTATGGAGTACGAAAGGCAAATGAAAGGAGTGGAGCTTATTTATTCTTGCCAGACGGAGATGCCGAAGTAATGGATGTCATTACGATGCCAATTGAAATTATTGTCGGACCAATTTATTCTTCGGTGTACATAAATTTGCCATTTGTTCGACATAAAATCTTTCTATTTAATTCTGCAGGTATGACAAATTAACGGCCAAAGAAATAAATTTGGGATAATTTTTTTTTCGTTTTAGGGGCCGATAATATTGGTTTGGAAATTCGTAATTTGGTTGATATACGCGATTATAGTAATTTTGAATTAGTGATGCGATTATCGACGAATATTAAAAATAAAAACGATTTTTTCACTGATTTAAATGCATTTCAGGTATGTGTTGAGCTTAAGTGTTATTTAATTTGATTTGAAAATATTTTTTTTGTAGATGATTCGGCGAAAAACTTTGTCGAAATTGCCATTGCAAGCCAATTATTATCCTTTACCAAATATGGCTTATATTGAAGACGGGAATTACAGACTTTCTGTGATATCGGCCGGAGCATTGGGGGTTGCTGCATTAAAAGAAGGCCAAATTGAAGTAATGCAAGAACGTAGATTGATGCAAGATGATAGTCGAGGACTCGGCCAAGGAGTCACCGACAATCATCCAACACCTCATATATTTAAGATAATTCTTGAAAAGAAATCAACCGAAAATTGCCAAGTAACTCCTTAAAAAAAATCATTTAAGTTACATAATCTAAAACGATGAATATTTGCAGAAGACAGCCGACAATCACCCATCTGGATTTCCCAGCCTGGCTGCATATATTTCAACTCAAACCCTACAAAATCCCTTGCATTCCCTATTCCCAACGAACGATTTTTCAATTGATTTATATATGAAGGAACGCCCAAATCTCGATCTAGACATTTCAATGCCAGTGCTACGTGGATCAATTCTGGCCAAAGATCGCGAAGATAATCTTGGCTTGATTTTTCTGCGCCAACATCTAACAATGTGTTTTCCGACTCATAGTTCTTTCAAAGATCTTCCAATTAATTCGGGCAAGGTAATCATTTGAAATCGGAAAAAAATTTGATTATAATTACAATTTTTTTTTAGGTGAATATTGAACGAGTGTTGCCGGAATTGAAATATTTAAAAGTTTATGAATCTGGACTAACGTTCATGAACATATCGCAACGTATTCATGCGAATAGTGACCAGGATTTGTGCCCCATGGAACCAAAAGCTTTTCTGTTACAAAGATGAAATCGGTCTAAATTTAGATTAAAATTTCGACATCAATTTTTTCGACATAGAGTTATCTGATCATCCCAAACAAAAAAAAACATATTTGGGGCTTGGGATAACTTCGAAAAAAATCGAAATTGTCTAAAGTTAATGTAAAAATGAATTGTTCAAATAATTTTATTTTTTTTGTGTTTTTTTTTATATAGTTTTAATCATGACCTTGTACTGGGTATTCCAAAAATTTTGAAAAAAATCTCCAATTTTTTGGGAAAAAATAAAGCCATTTTTCCATAAGATAAAATCCTATGCCAATTGTCTATGTATAGCCGGCGCCCTTCTTTTGTGACCGAACTATGCATTAAATTTTTCCAGAAAATTTGAGATGAAATTAAATTTATATACCCAGCAATTATGTGCAAGATCATGGTTGTAATATTTGAAATTAATTTTAAAACTATTTCAGAATAGTTTTATTATTTAATGTACTGATACAAATAGGTGTGCAATATGACATTAATTAATTCACAGAGGTTTTATATATGTAAGATAAGTGCAATTACTATGACACGGTAGACCAGTATTTGATTACCAATAGACAAAAATGCAGTTTTGTTACCTGTAATAAAAAATATTTTGTTTTGGGATTGATCCAAGAGGCAGAGTTGCATTTGAATGATATTTTTTCAACTGGATCGTTAAATATAATCTTTAAAGTAATCTATGATTTATGGTGATTTATTAAAATCCAAGAATATTATAATTTTTTGATTCTAAACGCCAATCTTTATACTATTATGAAATAGTGGGAAAGTTTACAAATTACCTGAATTTTATCCTAAGCTCCAGTGAAAGCTAAAGTGATTTTCCCATTGTTAAATTCATGTTCGATAAATACTTTCGAAAGAATGCAACTCTGCCTCCCGAACTTTCATGTGGACGAGGAAAGGAAATGTTTGCCAATTTTGTGATACTTGCAAAAGAATTCAACGGTTATTGCTGATATTTATTGTAAAAAATGATTTATTTTAAAAGTATAACGATAAGTATAAGAAAAACATTTCATGTTTAGAAGAAACTAGAGATTATACATATGAATAGTTTTTCAAATAGTGAAATTTAAAATGTAAATGTAATAACCTGTAGATATATTCGAATCCATGACATTTTCCTTTCTGTTGTAATCAGCAAAATTTCTATTCAATGAAAGATTTTTTTTTCCCAAAAATTTTCTTCATGACAATTTAAAGACTGAATTTATTATTTAATTTAAGAAAATTTAGTGTTCAATATGAAAATCGTTCTTACCATAATACAATTTAATGAACTCGTCAATTAATTGGTTTCGTTGAATGGATATTTTCTGATATATTTTCTTAAAGAATTGTAGAGTTAATGTAATTCGCTAGACATAGAATTGTACAATAGTGACTACCAGTTGTTAGGTTTCTGATTTTATTATTTCGTGATATACGTTTAAATGACAAACTCAATGTAATATTAAAATAAAAAAAAATATGCCTAAAGGTCACTTTTCTATTTATTTTCTTATCTATAGTGAAACTGAAGTGCTTTCTCCTACATTGCTAATATTATAGATAAGAAAATGAATTGAATATTGAACAAATTGGGTAAAGAAATAATTGTTCTTTGTAATGTGATACAACAATCATTATTGCCACTTATGCAATTATTTTTTTTCAGGGCTGGAACAATTTATGAAAAGTACGCAACTAGCTCAAAGAAAATTGCATCATTATTTTATCATTTTGAATAGAAGAATTATAAAACAGTGGTTCCCAACTGAGGTGATATCGCACCTTAGTGAGGCCTCGAGCTTTCGCAGTGGAAGTGGATGTTGAAAATAGCTGCGATGTTGTTTTTCCTTTCCGGAAAACTCATATTACAACACTCACCACAAACCTCCAGATCCAACGATGATTGAAGTGTATAGCTGGAAATCTGTTTTATATATTTAAACCGTTTATTTTGAAAGTGACCTAAGTCAATTCCAAGGACAGTCCATACAATAATTAAGCCAGATTATTTTTTTTTACAATTAAATTTTTACATTAGTTTTTATCATATCCATAATAACTGTTGGTAGTCCAACCCGCGGGCCGCATGCGGCCCGCGAGATCTCTTGGTGCGGCCCGCAAGATTCTCGCCGCAACACACATGACGGACACATAGCGTTTTATTTTTAAAACTAAAATATTTGTACATAAATATTGTAGGTATACCTACTGCAAGTGCGGCCCGCACTGATCCCCATGAAAAATATTTGGCCCTTTTACAACAAAAGGTTGCCGACCCCTGGTCCAATCCTTGAAGTGGGCTTAGACCACTTTCAAAATAAACAACAAAGAAAACCCATAATTCATTCCAATAATTTATTAGCAATTAAATCAACAACTTCTGGATTACACAGAGCATTTAAAATCTTATCAAGTGCATGAAATTCGACAAACTTGTCCCTAGAATTCGACGCATTTTTCTCCTCATCTTCGTCGACAACGACTGGCTTGTCTAAATCCATCTTCGTCATCAATAATGCTTGAAATTCCTCATTCGATAACACCGGAATCGGTGCAATAAATCGTGAATATTTTTCCAAAATTTCACTTTCCTTAAACGAATAGCTATTTTCCTCGGTCATTATCTTCTGCGTTGCATCGTCAAACTTAAATCGTTTATTGGAATGCATTCGCAAACTTAACATTTCGGTTTTGGTTGAAATTATTTTTAAAAGATGCGATAGAGGCAATTCAGCAATATCCTCCTTGAATATAAATAGCAAATTAGGTAGAACTTTTTGAATAAATAAATTTCATTTGCATTGAATCTTTTAAAACAATTTAAGTTCAACCCTTTCGTTTTTAAATGCCAATGATACAAGGGCTACAATTCTTAAGGATTATATTCTTTAACGAAAACAATGGTCGACAAATTGTCTCAAAAGTTTTCAATGCAATTTTCAAATTATGTATCGGATAATTACATTATTTGGGTTCAATATTTGCTTTTTTATTTGATCGGAGACGTTTTTTGTAAATTGAGATACAATCAATTGAACGATTCCCTCTTTAAGTTGCATTTGATGAGTACTTTTCTGCAAAAATTGTTAAATTTAATGTTTTTTTTTTCTTCAAACCACCAAAACTTACCGTAGGAATCCAAGCATTGATGCTGATAGCAAAGGATAAATTTTCTACATAATGCCACCAGCCTTGCGGTACAAAAAGGATATCCCCGGCTTTTAAAACAATTTCTCTGGCACCAGAAATATCTACGACAAAAATTGTTTACTACAAACAATTCATTGCAACGTGTAAAGTTTTACTTTTGAAATTTTCTAATTGGGGATGAAAAAAGTTTAGTTTGCTGTAAATACTCGACTCCTCGTACGGAATTCGTGTCGGTTGCATATTTTCTGCATTCGGCGGAATCAAAATCCATCGTTTTTCGCCGTAAATTTGCATTACTAAATTATATTCGTAGGTGTCAATGTGGCATGGCGTATGTGCCCCTTTACTTCCAATCCATATTGTACTCTCCAAAGCTGATACGGAGTTCAACCCAAATTCTTTCCAGGATATGTTCTGTATAGGATAATATGAATTTTAACTCATTTAAATAAAAAACGTAGACGTTAAATTTACGTTTGTGATTTCGGAAGTTGGAGGAAACCATTCCGGTAAACGTTTGTAATCGAAATAGTACCAGTGCGATGGGTCGGTGTTGGATTTATTTAAAAATTCGTCAAAGGACATGTGCACGATGTGGGTGTATCGTTCCCATTGTGGATGACAGGACTCCGTCTGGAAAACACGGAAATTTATTTTGAAACTCTAAAATGAAATCTTTGAAAATTTACTTCAGGTTTCAGGCATGACCCCTTTCGAAACGGTAGTTGCCGATTGTTAAACTGTTCCCTCCACTTGTCCAAGTCCCACGTGGACCACCTGTTATTCAAATTCCGGAAAACCAATGGTTCTCGCCAATTTTCGATCAAATATTTCAATTCAGCTGGTGATGGTTTCATATTTGAAAATTCCGCCATTTCAAAACGTCAAACACTATCTAACCTATGCATCGAAAAACTTGATTTTCAGCAAGTTCTTTCAAATTTTATTATTTACTTGGTAGATTTATTTAAATTATTCCATTTTTTTTAAAATTTCAACATTAATTTCGAAAAAAATCCACAAGAAAACGTCCCCGAAAATCGGTTAACCCGTGGGAAGTATTGTCAAATTTTTCCAAAGATCTCTTGAAAACGGGGAAAAAAAATTAAAATCTAAGAGTTGAATTATTGAGACAAAAAGTAAATAAGTATTTATTAGGATTATAATTAGTTAGTCATAGTTCAAATACAAAAAAAAAAAATCGCATTTTATTTATAAAACTCATGTTCACTTTCATCTTTCTTAATATTGTTCTTGTATCCCTTCTCGAAATCTTTCGGTAAAACAATATAGCGATTTTCACGCACCGCGTGCATTCCCGCCTCCTGGCAAATAGCATTGATGTCCGCCCCGGAAATTCGATCCGGCCGCGCCACAAAATCCTCCAAATCCACCTCCTCCGATAAATTCATTTTCGCCGTAATTGTGCTGAAAATGAGACGCTTCTGGCGACGATCGGGCAACGGGAATTCAATTTTACGATCTAAACGACCTGGACGCAACAAAGCCGGATCTAGAGTATCGGCTCGATTCGTCGCCATTATAACTTTAACGTTGGTAGTCTGATCAAACCCATCCATTTGATTTAAAAGTTCCAACAAAATACGTTGAACTTCCCGATCAGCTCCGGTCTGCGCGTCGAAACGTTTCGTGGCAATTGCGTCGATTTCATCGATGAAAATAATAGCCGGGGAGTTTTCTTTTGCTAGTCGAAACACGTCGCGAACCATTCGAGGACCTTCTCCTAGATATTTTTGAACGAATTCCGAGCCAACGACACGAATGAATGCTGCGGTCGTGTGATGAGCTACGGCTTTAGCCAACATAGTTTTACCACATCCTGGAGGTCCATACATCAGTACACCTCTAGGTGGATCAATTCCAATTTGCTTGTACAATTCGAAATGTGTCAACGGCAATTCAACGGCCTCACGAATCTCCTGCTTTTGCATATCCATTCCTCCAATATCGCTGTATTGCACATCAGGCTTTTCATCTAAAATTTCCAATAAGTTATATTATATAGCAAAAAAAAAGCTTTTGGCGTTCAAGACTTACGTGCTTGAAGCATACTAATGGACGAGTCAGCCTCTGGAGGCAAAACATCAACCAGAGCATTGCTATGTTTATGCAAAGCAACACTAGCCGAAGGTTTCAATAATTCCCGGTCAATCGTCGAAAGAATACGAACATAATAATTAGACCCCGTAGTTGATCCAACTATACCAGTATGCTGGTCCACAGCCTCCAAAAACTGACCAATCACCAACGGAACCGATTGAATCCTCTTCACTTCCTCCTGGGCGTGCAGATATTCTTTCTTCAAATTCCTTTGTTCATCTTTAATATATTCCTCTTGAACTTCCAGAAACTCCAACTGCTGTTGCAATTTCTAGACCCAAATCAAAATAAGACACAAATCTTCGTACAAATTAAATATTAAATACCTTATATTTTGAGTAGAGGTCTTCTATTTCCATGTCTTGGAGAGTTTGTTTGGGTTCGGCAGGGCTGCCTTCATCCTATATAAATTAAACATATATTAGTAAAAACTAAAGCCTACTTGGATTAAAATCAATTTTTCTCGCATTTTATTGGTGAAATATATAAAAAAATCAAACCTTTTCAGGTAGAATAATTTCAATTCCTTCCATCGTGATGACTTGACAATCCACCATGAATCGGAAAAGTGTTTTAGAACCGTTTAGAACTCAATGGCTGACAAACGCTCAGTGGAAGTCTGTGGTTTGAAAAAGTTCAAGTGAGAATAACATCGAAAAGAATCGAAAAAAAAAACGTCGAAAAGCAATTCAAAATTAAATTCCTTTATCACAAAACGATTTGAAAAATTTGAAAAATCAAATATTTTCATTTCTTTTGTCTATGTAAAATTCGAACTTTTAAAACCGAAGCCTTGTCGGTAAGTTTGCGAATCATTTGGAATTGTTCAAAAACAATTTCGAATCTCAGATTAGTTCCGCAAAATGTCGCCCGGCCGTCGAAATTTGTGATAACTTTTTTACGATTTTAATTGATGTGTGTGTAATTTTAAGTGTGTGAAATGGTGAAAATGATTAATATCGACGTTGGTGGAAATCATTTGACGTGGAAAATCGTTTGGGGGAGCTGAAAATCGAGAGTTGGAAAAGCCGGTGAATTGACAAAGGTAGACCTTCCATAACGGCCATTTTTTTTTTAGTGTAATGAAGAAAGATCTAAACCAGGCAATTGGAATGAAAATTAATGATTTATACAAAATTGCAATACAAATTTTGATTTCAGATATTATCTGGTGGAGTTAGAATCCTTTTGCATTAGTTATATTGCTCAATGTTCTGCTAAAGTCGGTTTGCTGATATAACAATGCCAAGCATACCAATTGCAACCACGTGCAACTAATATGGTGTGAAAAGTTTGAATCTTTCTTCATTTCTTGTTGGCAAACACTTGTAATGTACTTTAAATCCCAGTAATTTTGCAGCTATCCTAAATATTTGCCATCTTTTTAATCAATAAGAATTTAAGAAAACATAAATTTGTTACTAGCATTGGTGGACTTGGAACCAAAAATCTCCCCAAAGATTTGTTTTTAGATCTTTTAGATATATAAATTTTGGAATAACTTTTTGCTGGTTTCACTATTATTTATCATAACATGCACTTTACATGTAAATATAATGCATTAATGCATATAATTATCACAGATATCATAGACACCTATTATAATAATAGTAGGCTTAAATGTCAATCAAAGAAGGCGTGCTTTTAAAGCTAGAACCCTATTCTTAGATGAAAAAACGCATATTTTTTTTATTCATCAAATTATCAAGTAGGCGAGTTTGTGTCACGATATTTGATACTGGAGGTTCAAAAAGGTGACACATCTGGAAAATTTTAAATTTGTGTGACATAAGTTGTGGATTCTCTTTTGTTGGTAAAGGGAATTTAATTGTTTTCAATGAGCCCTAGAGTCATGAAGGCCGAAATTCGTATAGGACTCGCCTAACCATTGAGCTGTATGACTAGAGTGAATCTGGTAATAAATCTATTATAAATATAATGAATGCCATTGGGCACTGTCTTAAATTTTTTTTTGAAATCAGCGCTTTCTCGTGGCCATCGTTAGAACTATTCTACTTTGGTCCATATTTAGTCCATAAGTGCATTAGAGAGGAGAGAATATATTTTCTAGAAATACGTCACGCTAAAATAAGCTTTTTCTTACCCCCTTCCCCCATTGTCACGCTGTGTCACACTTTCTGTAACCCCCTTAGAAATATTTCGTCACAAAACTAAGATCCCCCCCTGAATATGATAAATTTCAATTAAAAGTGCACAAATTTCTATATATTTAAAAACTCTATATATTGAATATTTATTAAATACGAAATGAATGACTTTTTATCATGATAAAAATTGAAAAAGAAAAATAGTCGAAAGAAATATTAATTTAAACATTTTTGACGAACGGCGAACGTCACGTTACCGAAGCCCACACTCAGCAAGACCCCCCCCCTTGTATGCGAATGTATTTTATGAACGGCCCCTTTGGAAAGGCTACAAGCACTCGGAAAAGTGAGGAGATATGAGAATTTAACATTGAGCTTTTACACTCCACTCTAGTCCAGGGTTTCCCCAACATTTATTCTTGTGGAACGAAAATTTTTATGGATCATGAAACCCCTACCATACCTAAAGTTACCAACTAGATTACTAGTACCTTGTGTCCAAGTAGATGTCAGTGTATATAGATATTTTTTTTTAGAATAGTAAAAAAGTTTGATGCGTTTTTATAAAAATATTGTTTAAAAAGGCAATTTGTAACCCCAATATTTTTTCAGGGAAGCCCAGGGTTCCACGGGACCCACTTTAAGAAACACTACTCTAGTCATATATCTCAGTGGGCCTAGCCCAATTTGGTGCCTCCATTAAATTCTTCACATCACCCCCACCCTATTAGGACGTCTAAAAGGTTCCCAAAGAAAAATTAGATGGTTCCATGAATAAAAATTGAAACTCTTGAATTAGTTTTTGGCTATTTTAATATTTATTTTTATTATTTTTTTTTTATAATTTATAATCAGGTAATATAAAATATAGTGTATTCAGGTAAAACTTTCATGTATACAACAAAAGGCACTCATCTAGTAACAATTACCTGCAGATTTATACAATGTTACAATATTTTATAGTTTTTTTTTTTTGGTTTTAAATAGAATAAAATCTTTTTTAAAATTAACAAATATAACTGTGATAAATATACATTAAAATATTTGACAACATTTAACATAATAGATACGATAATATATAATATATATATATGATACAATAATGAAAATATAACAATAGTATTATATAGTATGTTACTAGTGGAAGAATCAAATTAAAAAGAAGAAAATAAGAATATTGATTAAAATATTAAATATTATTTAATATTATATATATATATATAGAGGTAGTCCATCTTTCTCTAGCTCTTATTCTTGCCACCGTTTTTTTTTTTCTTCAAAAAATTGATAAAATTTGATGGATTTTTGCGATTTTTCGCTATTTTTTTTTTAAGAAGTTTGGAAAATTTTAAATCTAAAACGTTTCCAAACTTATTCATAAGTTCACAGCACTGGTTAAGAAAAAAATAATAATAAGTTATATAAAATTAAAATTAATTTTCCTCGGTTTCACTGAATAATAAATATTATATATGTGTATGTACATATAATATGTTACTGACCTTTTATAAATTAATAATTAATTTGTACCTATATTACAAAAATTAATTGATAAAAGTCGTAATTGATTGCAGGAAAAGTAAACAAATTTGAGACTGGAAAATGGGAAAATTTTTATGTGAAACATCTTTCAGATTGAGATGGCTTTTTATATCCGTCTTTGTCTCACTTATTAGTCATCCTTCAAAGTCCGGTTCCTTTCCCCTTATCAATGAACCATGTTGATGTTTCACATGTTATATGAGTACTGTTTAGCCAATAGTACAACTCCAAAATTTTTTTTTTTTGAATCCGAGATCATTGATGAAACTAAAACCAAATGATAATCTCCCAAAGATGCTTCCAGGGGCTTCCCAAGAAGCACCATATATCCACCATAATAGTGGAATACAAGTTGCACTATTTGTATATATAATATCTCATAAATTGCATGCTTTTTTGTTTTGTCATTTTTTTTTTAAATTTCATAACCACCTGACTAAAGTGACCAGTTAATTTGACACTGAAAGATCAACTCATGAAGTGTTGCTAAAATTGGAAAAAATTCTTGATAAGACTAGCAAATACCTATAATGCTTAGAATTTAAAAAAAAAATGCTATTTTTTTTTGTTTCTTTTAGTTGTCTGACTATTTTGCTTTCAAAAAAAAACAAAATCGTATAGTGGACGGGTGGTAAAACCACCTGTTTTAAAACAAATTTGCTCTCGATACGAAAATCGTATCCGGCGTCTACCAGCTTTGGAACGGCCATCTTGACCACCAGTAGGCTTTTGCCACCTGTTTTTATAGCAAACCAATTTTGTGGTAGTTTAAAATTTATCATTGTGGTGCTTTTATAGATCACTGGGATCAAAGTTGCATCGCACGAATCGTATCCTCCAAGTAGGAAATTTCATTTGAAGATTTTGCTCAGCAAAATCATTAACAAAATTTAATTAAAAAAATGTTTGATTAAGTTCAAATTTTGTAAGGCCCTTTTTTACAAACCGTGCTTGCGTTTGGTAACGAATTTTATTTACAAAGTTAATTAACTTTTAAGAAAATTTAAGGTTTTATACACATTTATTTTTAAGAATGCAACAAAATTTTTAAGTGCAGTATGTTTATATAGTGAATTGAAGGGAAATTAGGGTAAATTGTAAGAACTTATCATAGTTAGGGGTTGAAAAAAAATTAATAGTAATTTTTAGGGTATAACAATGTTTTCCATTGGTTAACGCGTACTGTGACGTCATAGAAGACCCGTCATTTTTGCACTCATTGAAACTAAACGTTTTTTTTTTGCCAAAATTCCAAAAAAATTGGATTTTCCTCGTATTAGTAATGCCCTTTATCCAATAAGAAAATAGTCTAATGTTAGTTTTTACGATTTGTCAGTTGTGTCCAAAGAGATTGTATGCCTAGAACGAACTTGGTCATAAAGCTATAAAAAATCATTTTGATAATTTAGTTTTCTCAGGAATATTATCAAAGTCTTTAAATATTTAAATTCTAAATGAACTTATAACTTATATAACCAATACTAACTATAATTTATAGTATTTTGACCAAACCTTTTATTGATACAACTTGAATTGTTACAAATATCCACAGGTGGTCACAATTCTATCCCAACTTCTATGTCGACTTAGAGATGGAAAAAATATATTTTGTACAAATACGTATATTCTATGGAAGGCGTTCGGTTATTCGACAAATTAAGTGGAAATTACAGTTTAAATTTAACATGGGGCTTATGGAGGACGTTCATTTTAGTTATACAATTTTTTCGGTTGTTTCATTGTTGGGCTGTAATTATTTCCGGGAAAGTTAGTATTGTTGAACTAATCTTCAAACCATGTGTTACCCTAGTTACGAATTTCGGTTGCCAAGTAACCATTTTTCAGAGATGATCAAGTAGCATTGGATTTTCCAGAAGCATGTGATGTGACGAGTCATTACATGGTGATAGGTGGGAGATCCAAAACCACTTGATGATCACTGAAGAATGTTGCTTGGCAACCGAAATAAGAGCCATTTTTCATATAGTTAAAACAGATTATTATAACCTATTCAATTTGAATTGATACAAATATCCACAGGTGGTCATAATTCTATCCCAACTTCTATGTCGACTTAAAGACAGAAAGAATATATTTTGTACAAAGACATATACTGTATGGAAGGGGTTCGATTACTCGACAAATTTAATAATGGGAAATTAATAATCAAAATATGATTTTTTCGCTAACTTTGATTTCATAAATTCCTGATTTTTGTATGTTCGGAATTTTATTTTTAGAACCGTTGAAAAATCCACCCAACTTTTTGGTTGCATATCCAGCCTTTATCCCAATTTTTTTGGGAAATCCCTGGATAATAAGTTAAAACAGACCAACGGTCTTCTGGTCCTTGCACCGTTCGTAAAGTGGTTTCTGATAGTTTTTTCCTCCAAAGAGCCCTTTTGAGGATTCTGTCTACAATTTTGATAGAGTATCCATTAAAAATCGCCACACTATGACCACTGAAGAATGTTGCTTGGCAACTGAAATAGGAGCCATTTTTATATGGTTAATACAGATTATTATAATCTTAGCAATTTGAGACTTTTACAACAGTTTGTTGATTAATTTATTAAATTTTCTATGTTAATCTTTGTTTTTTTTTTTTTGGTTCTCCACGACTGTTACAAATATGTAATTCAGGTTTTATTGCACTTAAATATTTTGTATGCATTTCTTTTAATTAATAATTTATAAAAGAATTGAGGAAATAAAAATGATATTCATAGTAATATTAGATAATATAAAAATAAATATTCAACAATAAAATATATAGTATTTAATATGAATAAAACAATGATAAGACTCTATAATGCTTAGTTGATATGACTATTTTCTAATATTTGGTAAAAAATATTATCTTTTTGATACTCTCATACTACACATAATATCTCGCCGTTCAACTTCTTGTGTGTTTTTTATCTTTTTTTGTTATAAAAATATGAAATTATCTTATGAATTGTTATTGTTACTTAGCTTTACGGCAACTTCGGCCAGTGTGGCCAAGTCGCACAGGTCAACGTTGGCGTTGGTCGCCACTGTTGGTGGTTCCGTATGGGTTAGGGTTGGTTCCAATGGTTCTAAATGTGTGATACATGTTTTGCGGGCTTTTCGCTTTCGCGAGCCTTTCATCGAGCTTTTTAAGTTCGCCTCGCCGACAATGTCCGTTTCCAATGGACCGGAAATTGAGTTGTTGTTGTTGTTGAGGTTCTTTTTGACGTATTTCTTTGGATGTGGGGCTGAGCTACCGCTGGTGGCAGCTGTGCTGCTCGTGTGGTGGTGTTTGGAAACGAATTTTTTCCGTTTTTTGTTTTCACGCTTTCGTTGCTGAAACTTCTCTAAACTAAGACTAGGTAGCGCGTCGATCTTTTCGTCGAGATTAAAGTCGGCCGCGCGAAACATTTTCCGGCTGACACTGTCGTCGGACCCGTTGGAAATGGTTCGTTTACGAAATGGGATTTCGACGGGCGGCGGTGAACTGGTGCGGATGTTGTCGGCGATAGGTGGCGCTGCCACTTCTTCGGGGGATGATGTTTCGGCGATTGAGATTTCGTTGGGGAAGTCTTTGCTGTGGCGATGGCGTTTGGTGGTGGTGAGACGACCCTCGGTCATGAATTCGGCGTAGCGTTTACCTTTGCACGAACGACCCGATTTACGGACTGAATATCCTTTGGTGCGAACTGCGATTGATTTGGACAGTTTTTTGTGGACGAAATCGTCCTCGTCTTCGTCATCATCTTCGTCGCTGTGCGAAATCATGCTGCGATCTGAAAGAATATGTAAAATTAGGAAAAAGTTACTGAAATTTTCGTATTTCGTAATAGTTCCTTCGTTTGTTCGGCAATATTTTTCGTTTGTTAGTTCTTAGATTTGTTTATAAAAAAATTAACAAATTTGAAGAAATGGAAACCTAAAGTTAGTCCTTAATTTTAAATATACGATCTTTTTTTCTTGGAATTGATGTACAGTGTAATCTCACTAATCCGGCACTATTAAGAATCGGAGGGTGCTGGATTATTGGAATGTTCGGATTACTAGATTATAGTGAAAAAATCATAGGTAATGAATAAAATAAAGCATTTCATAGAGGGGAGAGGGAGGCGTGGGTGGAGGGTGCCGGATTATTGGACGTGCCGATCTATCAAAGTGTCGGATTATTGAGATTATACTGTATATGAAATAGTCTTTTCCATATTAGCTACTTAAAAATTATTAATTCTAGAGTTACAACAAAATGGTTGGGTTTAATAATTTGTTATAATCGCTATAAAATGACGAAGGTGAAAGAGAGAAACATGGCTCATAGCTCGCAACAAGAGTGATGGAGATCAAAGGTGGCCAACCCAAATAATATTGTGGGCCACCTTGGAATTGCAAATAAAATAACTTCGTGATTTACATATTAAATTATATATTTCCAATTCCCCGTCTTAGATTTAGATACACTGAAGATATTTTTTAATACATTTGATTTCACAACTTTGACTGTTAAATAAGTAAATACAGTGTAATATCACTAATCCGGCACTATTAAAAATCGGAGGGTGCCGGATTATTGGAGTGTTCGGATTAGTGGGTTATAGTGAAAATGTCATATGTAATGAATAAAATAAAGCATTTCATAGAGGGAATAAATGTAGAGGGGCGAGGGATGCGTCGGTGGATGGTGCCGGATTATTGGACGTGCCGATCTATCGAAGTACCGGATTAGTGAGATTATACTGTATTTCTATAAAGCTTTGTTTGTTCGTGTAAGATCTACGTTTGTTCGTCCTTGAATTTTTGTATTTTTTAAACAAATGCCTAAACATATTGTAAAAATTCTCAAAAAAATTTATTATAATTAGTTTTTTGATAGTCATGTGTAGTTTCAATTTGGTGAAGATATCTTCAAAAGGTACTAAAAATATACGCTAAGGGGATGTCATTCCCATTATTCCCTTACTATAGGGGTTAAGAGTGAGAGATGAAGTATATGGTTAAATTGTACCTATTATTGTAGTAATACTATACAAATAATATAATAAATAATAATATATACAAATAATATTATTTGTAGGTAACAATTACAAGTTTTAAGAACGTATTTATCATGATATATCGGGAGAGGACCCTAATGTTAATGTATGTAGGTTTTGATAAAAATGGATATATATGCATTAAGGTGTCCGTTATTTCCTAAATTGATTTTTTTACAGCGATCACCCCCTGAATTTAGAGTTTACGATACAAAAAAAAAATATCCAATACAATTAAGCTCTTAATTTCTTGATTAAACCGTGCCGGAATCATGCTACTTTTACTATTTAAATAACATGGGATTATTTGCCTTTTTACTTTTATTTTTTTTTCTCAGAAACAAATGTGTGAAAAGATTTAAGATCAAATTATACTGACGTAAAATTTAACGCTCTACAAAAAAGGTCTCTTATGAATTTTCGATTAAATCACTCCATTAAAAGTTATTCAACATTTAACTTTTTAACGACAAATCAATCGACTATAGGCTCAATAAAAATGATGTTGACTACAAGTTCTAAGAAATTTCTCATAGATGGCGTCAGGTGAAATGGTAAAAATTCGAATTTTAATTGAACTTTTGTTGATAGTCTCATTACTTAGTATGAAATTCACTTCGTAGGTACAAAATATTGATCAAAGTACGAAAATTTATCCTGGATAAATTGAATTTCACGATTATAGCGAATGCGGATCTTATGTCACTGGTTTTAATTGTCAAAAAATGATTTTTTGTTTGTTTAATTTTCTGTTCAAGTCAAAAAAATAACACAAATAATCACTGGCGCTCTAATGATAATAATTTTTATCTTCTCTTCCAATGATTTTATAGTTAAAAAAAGTAAAAATGAGTAAAAAGTTGAAAATATTACAAGATTTATATTAAGCGCAAGTGAAATGTTGAATAACTTTTAATGGAGTGATTTAATCGAAAATTCATAAGAGACCTATTTGTAGAGCGTTAAATTTTATGTCAGTATAATTTGACCTTAAATCTTTTCATACATTTGTTTCTGAGAAAAAAAAAAAAAGGTAAATTAAAATAATCTCATGTTATTTAAATGGTAAAAGTAACATGATTCCGGCACGGTTTAACCAAGAAATTAAGAGCTTAATTGTATTGGATATTTTTTTTTTATATCTTAAACTAAAAATTCAGGGGGCGATCGCTGTAAAAAAATCATTTTGGGAAATAACGAACACCCTGCGGAAATAACGAATGCATGCACGTATCCTTAATTGATTTTTATTTTTTTAAACTATGTTCCACCAATTTGACCATTTTGTAATTTTAACATATGGTAGTTAACTAATTAACATATAAAATATATTTTTTGGTAGGTGTCATTTTGGAGGTTTATATTAAAAACTACCCCCAAAAAAATACTTTTCGTTTTTGACAGTTTCTTATATTGCAACAATTCCCAAAAAAATATATTATAATTGGTGTTTTGATAGTCATGTATAGTAGGGTGTTTTTTTTTCTGGGACTATTATTTTTTTTTTTGCTCCCATGCCGAAATTTTGTTGGAAATACTTCCAAAAAAATTCCCTGAAAGTTTGAGCTCTTAATATTAATATTAAGTACTCGCTCACAGCGTGTGAATATTTTCCATTTAAAATACACGTAAACTTTGTTTTTTTTTTTTAAATTTTTATAGCTCAGCGGCATTTTATGGTATCGCCTCGCTCAAAGTCGGGATTTTTTTACAATTGTATGCTCTACAAAAATGCCTATTGCGGCAAAATCGTAATTTACACGGGCGAGGTAGTACGGGTCACTAAGCCTTGATTTTTCATAGATTTCTCATTTTTCTCTCAGTTAGTCATGAATTACAAGACCTACAGAAAAAATGTAAATGTCAAATTGATAGGAAATTTAATTTCCTACAAAAAAGTCTCAGAAAATCAAATTGCTAAGATCGATATTTCTTGAGATATTGAGCCTTGAATTTCTCTTACTATAAAATTTTTACGGATTATTGAGTAAAATTTAAGAAAATATTGATTTTTTATTCCTTATTAAAAATTATTCAAAATAGGCACTTTTGTAGAGTATACAATTGTAAAAAAATCCCAACTTTGAGCGAGGCGATACCATAAAATGCCCCTGAGCTATAAAAATTTAAAAAAAAAATCAAAGTTTACGTGTATTTTAAATGGAAAATATTCACACGCTGTGAGCGAGTACTTAATATTAATATTAAGAGCTCAAACTTACAAGGATTTTTCTTTGAAGTATTTCCCACAAAATTTCGGCATGGGAGCAAAAAAAAATAATAGTCGCAAAAAAAAAAAACACCCTAAATTGTATAGTTTTAATTTTATAAAGATATCTTCAATTAAGGGTTGTCACCTCCATTATTGCCTTACTAGGGGTTTGGGATTAAGTGTATGACTATCTTAGGTAAAAAATAAAGTAATATCCATTCATTAGATGCGAGTGCAGTTTTCAAATGCCTAATCGGCTAATTCCTTTGTATTTGTTTTTAATTTAACCCATTTTTCGAGGTCGATCTATAAATACGAAAAATTATTATCATACCAGTATTAAGTTTGCCTACCCCTGGGTGAGAGTTTTAGTTCAAATCACTAGTATATCACTACTAGTAACTCCAGACCACTAGTAATCACTAGTAGTCAGAGTAGATGATGCAATTGACGCTTATATGGGAAAGAAGTCGTAATTCCCGACGAAACTTTAGATAGGTATATAACTTTTCTTGGTTGGTACCTGGAGATTATTCGTGAAAGACTTCCGCTTTTTTCCCTTTTCTTGATGTTCAATACTGGCACACTTTGAAGATGGCCATCCTGTCGGAGGCTCCCTTCTATATTTAGTTTTAAAGCCTACAATTTTGGGAACCCCTGCCCCTCGTATAGCGTACATCTTTTACCAATGGTCCCTTGTTGGTATTTACCGTTCTAATTTCTTAATTTAACACTTACTTTGACAATCGGAATCACTTGAAGTGCTCGAATTGAGTTTCATTTGATTGCCACTGTCCATCGAATGCTGCGGCGAATTGCTCATTGCGATATGATTACGTAAATTGGTAAAAGTTAACGGTTTCGATTCAGTCATTGTTCCCATGGCGTTTGTGTAGAAGCTCGTCGTCGCCGACGTGGAGCTTTTCTGACTCTTACTACTATTATTACTATCGAAAGGCGGCGTCGTCGTGGTGACGTGGTGTTGAGATTGCGATTGATTGACTTTCATCATGCCGTAATTGGTTTTCGTCTGATTTAATAATTGGTCGTTATTGTTTACGTTGATGTTATTGTTGTTATTGTTGGGCGTCTCCTCCGTGGGCGAGTGATAGTTGGGGTCGATTAGCGAGCACAGATTGCCCAGCTGCGTTTCGTCGGCCAGTTTGCCAGGTGTGAAACCGCTGAGGCTGCTGATGCCGACGCCACTGGCGTGGCTGTTCCACTTGCCCAGGTCGGATGGTTTGAGGTGGTCGGGTGACGTTTCGGACCGGTCCAGCTGGAGGGTGAGTTGCCGTGGCACGTTTCCAGGCCGCGTGTGCAGCGTGCGTAACGGCGGCGCCGGCAATTTGTACCACTTGAAGTTGGGGTTGGCGTTGAAGAAGGCATCTTTGTACTGAAGAACAAAAAATGAGATTTAGAATCGGGTTTTATTGATCATTTACAGTTTTTGGATGGATCGAAACTATAGTATTTGTTTCAGAAAAGGGCATTTTATAATCGTTACATTTAAAGTACTTCTAGTGACTTTAAATGACTTCTAATGGAATCAAATTTTTTTTTCGCTGACTTAGAATAATTACGTAGAGATCCGTATTTCGATTGCCAAGCAATCTTCATCAGTGGTTATTAAGTAATGTGACTCCAAAGGGTATTTCATAATCGTTACATTTAAAGTACTTCTAGTGACTTTAAACGACTTATAATGGAATCAAATTATTTTTTTTTTCGCTGACTTAGAATAATTACGTAGAGGTTCGTATTTCGATTGCCAAGCAATCTTCATCAGTGGTTATTAAGTAATGTGACTCCAAAGGGTATTTTATAATCGTTACATTTAAAGTACGTCTAGTAATTTTAAACAACTTCTAATGGAATCAAATTAATTTTTTTTCGCTGACTTAGAATAATTACGTAGAGATCCGTGTTTCGATTGCCAAGCAATCTTCATCAGTGGTTATTAAGTAATGTGACTCCAAAGGATATTTTATAATCGTTTCATTTAAAGTACTTCTAGTGACTTTAAACGACTTCTAATGGAATCAAATTATTTTTTTTTTCGCTGACTTAGAATAATTACGTAGAGATCCGTGTTTCGATTGCCAAGCAATCTTCATCAGTGGTTATTAAGTAATGTGACTCCAAAGGGTATTTTACAATCGTTACATTTAAAGTACTTCTAGTGACTTTAAACGACTTCTAATGGAATCAAATTAGTTTTTTTTTCGCTGACTTACAATAATTACGTAGAGATCCGTATTTCGATTGCCAAGCAATCTTCATCAGTGGTTATTAAGTAATGTGACTCCAAAGGGTATTTTATAATCGTTACATTTAAAGTACTTCTAGTGACTTTAAACGACTTCTAATGGAATCAAATTAGTTTTTTTCTCGCTGAGTTTGAACAGTTACGTAGAGACACATATTTCGATTGCCAAGCAACCTTTATCAGTGGTTATTAAGTAGTGTGACTCCAAGATTTATAAAATATACAGGTGGCCTCATGCGCCATGTGACGTATCTAGAAAAAAATCGTATGCATCTTCAGACTGATTTAAGTTTCAAAAATCTTAGTATGACATCATTTTTTCTTAATGGGGCAACCTGTGTAATTTATAAACCTTGGTGTGACGCATCACATACCTATCCAATACTACTTGATGATCACTGAAGAGGATTGCTTGGCAATCGAATTATGTATCTGGGCAATATGTCACTAATTTTTTTGGTGGAACTGAATACTTAGATATTGTAGGGGAGACTGGGAACAAAAGTAAGGGCGGGTCAAAAGTAACAAATGCTTCCTAGGTTTATCCAATGGGCCAACATCGTTTTGCTGCCATCAGGTGTTACTTTCGAACCCCAACTCGCCTACGTGGTCGAAAGTAGCAACTGACAATTTTTTTAACTCTATGTTATTCATATAAAAGACACGATAATTTAATAAATCAAGTTACTATTGTGAAGAATATAAACTAAATTTATATGTGGTTATATTTATTTAATGGCAAAAATAACACCCAGCCAGAAATCAAGGTAAATTGTAAAAGTACAAATTGTTACTTTTATACCCAGTCTCCCCTACTTCTAGTAACTTGTAACAACTTCTAATACAATCAAATTATTATTTTTTCGCTGACTGAACAGTTATGGAGAGGTATGTATTTCGATTGCCAAGCAATCTTCATCAGTGGTTATTAAGTAATGTGGCTCTAAGATTTATAAAATACACAGGTGGCCTCATGGTGGCTATGTGACGTATCTAGAAGAAATTCGTATGTATCTTTAGGCTGATTGAAATTTCAAATTGATAAGTATTTTATTTATTTCCGAGACACAATAAATTAATGGATAATAATATATATATATATATGTCTTTGAGACTCAATTAAAAAAATTACTTTATTGCGACGCGTTTCAACAGTTTTTGACTGTCATCATCAGGTAATAATTATTATTATTTATTTTTTTTAAATAACAAAAAAAAATTATTACCTGATGACGACAGTCAAAAACTGTGGAAACGCGTCGCAATAAAGTAATTTTTTTAATTGAGTCGCAAAGACATATATATATATATATATATATTATTATCCATGAAATTTCACAATTCTTCGTATGATGTCATTTTTTTTCTTATGGGGCAACCTGTGTAATTTATAAACTTTGGTGTGACTCATCACATAGCAATCCAATACTACTTGATGAATACTTGGAAGGATTGCTTGGCAATCGAAATACGTATCAGGGCAATATGTCGCTGATTCTTTTGGTTGGACTGATAGTGTATAGGATTTTACTTGTTTGGCTAATGCTGTGTACGACTCTTTGTCGGTCTCGTCCAAGCTGGCCCACCATTCGCCGAGAATTTTCGTGACGGCCCGATTTTCCAGCGTGGGAAATTTTTGGCGCACGACAGCGCGATGGCGCTTGCAAAAGATGAGGAAAGCATTCATTGGACGGCGTGCATGATGCGATGGTTCACTTGAATTGTCACCGTCATCCGACTCGGCTTCGTAATAAGTATTGTCGACATTCTTGTTTCCAACTCCACTGCCATTGTTGTTGTTGTTGTTAAATTTGGGTTCACCTGCACCATTATTTGCATCCCCAACCCCTTGAGCTTGTGACGAGACTATGTTTTCCGAGGAGGATGCACATTTTTCCGCTTCGGAATTTGGTTTCGAGTTTGAATGGAAAATCGGTGGTATGGCGGCAACGACGGCAGTGGCGTCGTTGTTGCTTTTCTTCAGTTGCATTAGATTGATGAAGTTGTCATTGTTGAAGCGTTGATTTTCCATTATTGATGTTTTGTATTTGTTTTTAAACTGCAACCGAAGAAGAAGAAGAAAAAAATTAATTCAATAAATGAACGGAAATAAATATTCAATGAAAATCAATAGTCTTATGTATTTATTGCATTTTCAGTTCGTTTCAATGTGAGCTTCGTTTACGGCTATGTCTGTTTATAGATTCCTAATTACAATTCTCTTATTTTAATTATCGATTTGCCGTTACATGAGACCAGAACTTGGAGCTTGAAGGGTTGAAGAAAATATCTATTTTTATTTTCAATTACAATATTGATAGATTCATTCGATTACTGTCCATTGTTTGATTGGTTTTGGACTATATATCAAAGGGTATCATAGGGTTTTGGACTAAAAAATTAACTGCAATATTGCAATTACAAAAGTAAATACATTGGGTGAACCGAAAAGTACTTATAAACTAATTCAGAGTGGTACTAAAGACATTTTATGATTGGAGTATTTGATCAACTTAGTAAAAATTACAAAATATTTTTTAATTTGAACTCTATATTGAAATCGTAGGACCAAAAACCCGACAAAATATAAATTTGGTATTGTATGCTCTTCGAGTTTCACAGGGTAGCAATGCAAAGTTGATAGTAAAAACATTTTTAATGTTTACCTAAGTGCATCAAAAGTTCATTAATGCCAAATGATGTTTTTCAAGTACAAATTCGATAATTTTCCTTTCTCCAACTGGTACCAACGAAATAATTCAAAGTGGTACTAACGACATTTTATGATTAGAGTAATTCATCAACTTAGTAAAAATTACAAAATATTTTTTATTCCGAAATCTATATTGAAATGGTAGGACCAAAAATCCGAAAGAATATAAATTTGGTATTATATTCTGTTCGAGTTTCGCAGGATAGCAACGCAAAGTTGTTACTAAAAACATTTTTAATGTTTACCTTAGTGCATCTAAAGTTCATTAATGCCAAATGATTTTTTTCAAGTACAAATTCGATAATTTTCCTTTCTTCAACGAAATATGACAAAAAATTTAACCAATAAAAACTTAAGGGGGGAAATGGTGCCAAATTTATGCCAGAAAGTCGAAGAGTTGTCAAATAATCCCAATCAATCTTAATAGATCGGCCAAATATCCAAAAAGTGTTAACAGATAAAATTCTATGCTGCAAAATGGGTAATGCAAGACTTCTCTGCAGAAGAAAAGCCCTGGAAAATACTAATTAATTAAGGGGGAGGTAATATTGCCGTTCCCACTATAATCGTCCACAGTTATACCATCGGATTTCTATTTATTTCAATCGTTACCACATTTACTAAGTGATAAAAAAATTGAACTCTTAAGTGATGTTCAAATTTTTTTGTATATTTACTTTAGTAACCAATTGTTTTTTTTTTACGAATATAGCATTAAAAATTTGCTCACTAGATGTCAAAACATTAATACCATTGATTTAAAATCAAAAGTTGTAACAAAATTTTGTGTTTTCATTGTATATTGAAAAAACGACATTACTTTCCGGTCCCCCTAATATATTTTTCACTTGAAACTTCATTAAGGTAGCCGACTCTTGTTTTATAGTAACAGCCATTTAAGATCAAAAGTCAGCAACTGTCAGATCTTCGTTATTTTATAAAAACTAAAAAATTATGATAAATTTGGCAGTTAACAGGTGGCAAAAAATGTAAAAAATAAAACTTAGTTTCGTGAAAGTATAAAGATCCAGTTATCGCCCAAGATAGAGAACAAAAATTGTATAATAAACATATAGAAGTTAATGAAAATCAAATGTAATTGTCTCAACTGACTGTTGGTCATTGGTTTCAACTGTCATTTAAATTTCATTTAACTGCCCATTTTTTATCATTTGTCAGTTGTGTTCGTTTAGGAGTGTCTGGCGAGGGGTGGAACCATGCTTAGTGGCTGGCAATAAAGATTATTTCTAATATTATTCCAAAGAAAATATAAAAAAAAACCTTAGCTTTATACTTTGATAAAATTGAGCTTGTATTTTTTACACCTTTGATCAAAGGCGGATTGGGAGGGGGGCACGTCCCCTCCTCAGGGTGTTTTTATGTGCTGTGGAGATTCCATAACAGTACATACTTAGAAGCAAATTAAATTATTAAAGTTGTTCAAATATATAAATAAAATAACTGAAAGAACATTAGTGAAACTCTAGTCTATTTCTGGCTGAAATTGCGACGCATTTGCAAATAAAAGGTTATGTTCTTCCCCCCCTCCCCGAAAAAATCCTGAATCCGTCCTTGCCTTTGGTACTTATTATCTGCCAAAATAACCACCATTCAAACTCCATAGTCGCTGATTATATTCTCACCTATGTTGGGGACCACTGATAAATTTTCCCTTGGAAGATAATTTTTCTGGCTTTTCCGAAGCCAACTTGTCCTTAATGGGCTAATAACCCTTTAAAAGGAATACAAAATCAAGGGTGGGGCACAAAAATGCATTTCTTTTTCTCCAACCTAATAACGCCATCTATACTTCTTACTGTTTATTAATAACTTATCCAGTCTTAAAAAGCTCTTATCATCATTTTATTTATTATCGTTAATTCGTTAGATAAAAAAAAACTATCGAATAAACATTTTTTTCCTCTCCAATATTTATATGTATATTATTTTTAAAAGACCAATCTCAACTTTGATGTAACGATAGTACAGCCAGTCCAAAAACTTGCCCAATCCAACGATTCCAACTAGCGACATTGTTAAATTGGTTATTATCTTAGGGTTTTAAATTAAAAAGTCAAATCAAATTTTCTTCTTAAACGTTTCGTCGCCTTTTGGGACTTGATAAAGTCCCAAAAGGCGACGAAACGTTGAACAAATAAGGAAGAATATTATTTTTTTTCAATATACAATGAAAACACAAATTTCTGTTAGAAATTTGATTTTAAACAAATGATATAATCAGCCTTAACAGTATCAAGGTTTTGACATCTAGTGAGCAAATTTTTAATGCCATATTAGTAAAAAAACAATTGGTTACTAAAGGAAATATACAAAAAAATTGAAAATCACTGAAGATTTCAATTGTTTTACTCCTTAGCAAATGTGGTAACGATTGAAATAAATAGAATAATATTACCTCCCCCTTAATTAATTAGTATTTGCAGGGCTTTTCTTCTGCAGAGGAGTCTTGCATTACCCATTTTGCAGCATAAAATTTTATCTATTAACACTTTTTGGATATTTGGCCGATCTATTAAGATTGATTGGAATTATTTAACAACTCTTCGACTTTCTGGCATAAATTTGGCACCATTTCCCCCCTTAACTTTTTATTAGTTAAATTTTTGGTCATATTTCGTTGGTACCAGTTGGAGAAATAAAAATTATCGAATTTGTACTTAAACTCATTTGGCATTAAATATTTGATGCACTTAGAACATTGAAAATGTTTTAGTAACAACTTTGCATTGCTATCCTGTGAAACTCGAAGAGCATATAATAGCGAATTTATATTCTTTTGGATTTTTGGTCCTACGATTTCAATATAGATTTCGGAATAACAAATATTTTATAATTTTTATTAAGTTAATAAATTATTCTTATCAGAAAATGTCTTTAGTACCACTTTGAATTAGTTTATAAGTAGGTAAATTGGATGACTTTAGCTTAAAAAACGAAATTACTTTCCGGTCCACCTAATGTATTTACTTTTGTAATTGCAATATTAAAATAGTCAAGAGCCGCATGCGCCTGGCAATATCTGCTATAAAGCCTAAAGCCATGAAATAAACATAAAATTAATAGATTTATTTTCTCCAATTTTTAATATTATTATTTATTATTCGTATAAAGCAATCAGACATTACGTAGCTATTTTAGGCGAAAAGAAGACCATAGCATTATTTTAATAATACAAAACCCTGGTGATATATATTTTGGGAAATGCAGTAATAAGTCGATGATAAATATAAAAATTACTTGAAATTAATCAACAAAAAAATTCATAATTACAAGTCACCTTTTTTTTTGCTCGCAAGTGTACGTTATTTTTTTTCCTTTCCATAAATCATTTTCAATTATTACGAAACCAAGCACTTGGTTACTAAATGTGCTATATTTTGTAAATATTTCACAGTTTAATGTTTCCACACCGCGGCTTTATTACAACAATAATATTTTCATTTAATATCCAATGGCTGAAAATATGTTTGAAAAAAAAATATGCAATTTGGAACAGTGCAACATACTTAAACGTGTTTATTGTGGTTGTTATTATGATTATTAAAATTATTTCAGATAAAAATGTTATTAAATTTGACTTTAATACAATCAATTGGAAAGTCGTTAGTAATAATAAGTAATGAATTTTTCTCGTTTTATATATAATAATCAACATTTTAATCAATTGAGCAATCGAGATATTAATAAATATATTCTTGGCTTCGTGAACTTGAAGTTTATAATACAGAAAATTTTTAAAAATAAAAATGAGTTTTATCGGTTCGAATTTTATGAATTGTTTTCTATCTATTTGGGATTTCAAACTTGTAATTTTATCAATTTTTTTTCCACTATAACTTATTGAATTTTAATTGTTGATTTAAAAGGTTTATATTATACGTCTATAAGTTCTACGAAATATGCATCTATTAGGTATATAGTAATTAGGTATATAGAAGTCTGGAGATTTGGAAAAGAATGGCCAACTAGAATTAAACCCTTATGGATTTCCTTTGGCTTATATTCAACTTAAAGCATTTACTATCGAAAAAAAATCATATAGGAATGTAGCCTGTTAATTGTCCTGCACGGAATATTAATAACCCTAGAGTCGCTAAAGACCTCATAGTAAAAAAAAATTATAAATATTCGTTTAATCTATTACTTTCCTTATTTTTCATATGACAACTGCCCATAAAAAGATTTCTTCCTTTTTTTGAATTTTCCAAGGAAAAAATTTATAAACAAGTGTATGCAATACATAGAATATATTGTGGTTTTTTTTTCTTAATTATATCGAAAATATTGTTGGGAATGACAAAAAAAAAACCTGTGAAATTTTAGCTCTTAATATTAGTATTAAGAGGTGCCGAATCGCAAATTTCGATTTTCCATTTAAATAACATGGGAACAATATTTTCTTGCACTTTGGAATTTTATAGCTCACGTTGGTGACAATATTTCGGAATGACCAAGGTATATTCTGGTAGAAAATTGAACGATCTACAAAAAAGGTCTCGAACAAGTTTTTGATATATTTATTCCTTCAAAAGTTATTCGAGGTCAAATTTGAACCAAAAAGAAATTTTAATATTTTTTCAATTTTTTGACGCAAGCATCATTTTTATGAGAAAATTTTATAGGATATTTTTTGTAGAGCACTTTTTTTCCTATAACTTGCCTATATAAAAATTTTTGATATTTTTCACAGGTCCTAAGTTATTTGCATTAAACTGAAAATTCCCTGAATTATATTTTTAACATATTATTTTTTTTTATTTTAATTGAAAGTGAAAAATATCAAAAACTTTTATAGATATAAGTTATAGGAGAAAAACTGCTCAACAAAAAATGTCCTATACAATTTTCTCATAAAATTGATGGTTGCGTCAAAAAATTGAAAAAATTTTAAAATTTCTTTTTAGTTCAACTTTGACCTCGAATAACTTTTGAAGGAATAAATATATCAAAAACTTGTTAGAGACCTTTTTTGTAGATCGTTTAAATTTCTACAAGAATATATCTTGGTCATTCCAAAATATTGTCACCAACGTGAGCTATAAAATTTCAAACTGCAAGAGAATATTGTTCCCATGTTATTTAAATGGAAAATCGAAATTTACGATGCGGCACCTCTTAATATTAATATTAAGAACTTAAACTTTCACAGGATTTTTTTTTGTCATTCCCAACAATATTTTTGATATAATTAAGAAAAAAAAATAAACACAAATTTGAACAGAAGTTCAAACAAAAATATTCGTGACGTATTGCCCAGATACGTATTTCGATTGCCAAGCAATCTTCCTCAGCACAATTCTCCATCACAAAGCAGTTACGGAGTGATCCAAACTACTTGAGGACCACTGAGGAAGATTGCTTGGCAATCGAAATACGTATCTGGGCAATACGTCACGAATATTTTTGTTTGAACTTCTGTTCAAATTTATGTTAATGGTATGATTTTTATATATTATTATATTAGATTATACTACATAAATTGCGCCGCAATATATTTTATATATTGTATACACAGTATAACTGTTCCAAGTCAGCGAAAAAAAATCTTATTTTGATTAATAGAGTTTGGGTATCAAGCAAATTTTCCATATTTCCCGATTACGGATTTTTATTGACCCTAGAGTCGCTAAAGACCTTAAGCAGGCCATTCCCGCTCCGACTTGCAGTCCAACTAGTGAACTTGGTAAAGTAGGCATTAGTGTAGTTGTAGTCGGATCTAAAGTCGAACCGTGAATGATTTTGGAAGTTGGATTAGTCGGATCATTTAGACGATCCAACTAGTAATCCGACTAGTTGGACTGCAGTATATAGCTGTAGTTATAAAGCGAAGGTAAAAAAAAATTATAACGCAAGCGAAGTTGAGGGTATCGAAATAAATGAAATCTTTTCAAATCGAAAAAAAAACGCATATTCTAAAAATCATTCTGTAAATTGAAATTTAACCTTTAACCAATCTACCAATTTAATTTCCATCTTGATTCACTGAATAAAAAAAAAAAAAAAACTTATTTCGAAACTTAAACCTGTATTACAAAAACAAAAGAAAAACAAATTTTAAATAAACAAAATAATGGTTGATTTTTCAAGGTTATAATTATATTCTTCATTTTTTTTCTTCTTCTTCTTCAATTTTTTGCAATTCACAGCCAACTATCATTATAAATAATCCTTATGATATTTTCAACCGATTTCCTAGCCCACTAATGAAAATCATAATAGTCCTAATCTATATGGAAGTAACCACCTGATCTCACAGTGGCCAATTAGCCCAGTTAGTCAATTTAATTTGAACTTTTCTCTTAAAAGTGGGGAACAAAAAAAAAAAAAAAATCGTTGACCATTTGACATTGAAAACTTGGCGTTCATTTCATCGATAGATATAATATTAATTAAATAACATTAATATATATTATCGATTACCTTCACTTTCTGCTTCATGGATCAGGGGACTTAATGGCGCTGATTGGACTATTGCATTCGGTCATACTATCTTTGTCGTTTAAATTTTTTTTTTCATTTCAAATAATTTTAAAACAAAAAAATGAAATGAGACGACAAAAAAATATATTTATATATATATATATGGAAAATTTAAGGTCAAATTAGTTATTGATTAATTTAATAAGAGGTAATTTATATATTAATATTACTTAATTCGATTGGAATCAATAAAAGCATTGATTCTGAAATGCACGATATAAGTGTATCTCTTTTATAATGCATGAACGTATATCAAAGACATTGGACAAATGAAATGAAATTATTTATGTAAATATTTTTTTTATTTTTCAAGAAACATTCCAAGATAAATATTGGGTCAAACATTGAATTCTACTTATTGTTACTGGTTACTATATTTAAATGTATATATATATATAATATAAATCGGTTTATTCGTGAACTATTATCACAATAATCAAACCAAATATAAAACCGAATATATACAATTCTCTTATCATTTTATATTTAAATAGTTTATGTACTGTTTTTATTTTATGCACGCTATGTACTTTGTATGTATGTATGTATGGGTTTCTTTGAAATTTCAAATCAAATACATAAAAATAAAGAATATTTTCTGGGTGACATATTTTTTTTTAAAATTTTTTATTATTATTGAATCAGGGGCACTTAAACAAATGACAATCAAACCAAAATCATCACAAGCCAATTAAATACTCTAAACTGATTAGCCAAGAAAATTTTAAAACGTGAATTTTCCGATTTTTTTTTTGCCAAGCGATGGGAAATCGTTCGCAGAGGTTTGGGACAAATTTTTTTTATATAGTACAATTCATAGTATACACAATTGACCAAGGACAGATAAATATGTTACTGATAAGGGTTGAAAATTTAAAAAAAAATTTTTGAAACTATTTCCCGAATTTCATTTGAAATTAGGTGACTAGTTTATTAAACTACTTTCCTCTAATCAAAATAAGATTTTATTCGCTGACTTTGAAGTTATACTGTGTATACAATATATAGAATATATTGCGGTCCAATTTATGTAGTATAATTTATATAATAATATATAAAAATCATACCATAAACATAAATTTGAACAGAAGTTCAAACAAAAATATTCGTGACATATTGCCCAGATACGTATTTCGATTGCCAAGCAATCTTACTCAGTGGTCATAAAGTAGTTTGGATCACTCCGTAACTGCTTTGTGATGATTCATTGTAACAGTTTTTTTGGGCAATACGTCACGAATACTTTTGTTTGAACTTCTGTTGAAATTTATGTTTATGGTATGATTTTTATATATTATTATATCAGATTATACTACATAAATTGGACCGCAATATATTCTATATATTGTATACACAGTACTTTCCTCTAATATCCAACCGCATCCCCCTCATTAGTTACCTAATTGGATATATTTTATAATCCCTTGGGAATCTCAGCACCAACTAGATCCCCGGCACCAATGTTGGGTGCCATTTTTTGATTGATCACCATGGTGATGCTGCGATTTTCAATTATTATATTTGTTTTAATTATAAGAAAACATTACCGAGAAAGTATTCTTTATAAAGGTTAATAAAAATCCGTAATCCGATACCCAAAATCTATTAGTTTTGGAGCGGTTACCTTGACCACTCGGCCATCAGTAGGTTTTTTATTATTATTGTTCATCCCAGAAAAATATGTTACTAATAGAGGTTGATATTTGAAAAGATTTTTTTTTTTAAAATTATTTCCCAAATTTCTTTCAAAATTAGATAATTAAACTATTTTCCTCTAATATCCAACCGCATCCCCCTCATTAGTTACCTAATTAGATATATTTTATAATCCCTTGGGAATTTCGGCGCCAACTTGATCCCCCTCACCAATTTTGGGTACTATTTTTTTGATTGATCACCATGGTGATGCTGCGATTTTCAATTATTTCGTATATTTGTTTTATATATAAGAAAACATTATCGAGAAAGTATTATTTTATTAAGGTTAATAAAAATTCGTAATCGGAAAATATGGAAAATTTGTTCGATTTCCAAAATCAATTAGTTTTGGAGCGGCCACCTTGATCACTCGGCCATCAGTAGGTTGTTTATTATTATTGTTCATCAAAGAAAAATATGTTACTAATAGGGGTTGATAATTCAAAATATTTTTTTTTTAAATTCTTTCCCAAATTTCATTCAAAACTAGTTGACTAATTGATTAAACTACTTTTCTCTACTATCCAACCCCATCCCCTTCATTTGTTACCTAATTAGATATATTTTATAATCCCTTGGGAATCTCAGCGCTAGCTAGATCCCCCTCACCAATTGTGGGTGCTATTTTTTTGATTGATCACCATGGTGATGCTGCGATTTTCAATTATTATATTTGTTTTAATTATAAGAAAACATTATCGCGAAAATATTTGTTAGGGTTAATAAAAATCCGTACTCGGGAAATATGGAAAATTTGCTCGATACCACCTATGAAATATTCACAGCCAACACTGATACATGATCTTGAAATGGCAGTTGAAACAAATGACAATCGTCAGTTAATTCAAATTTGAGACGGTGATGATTATATTTGGCTTTCATTTACACGTTTCTTTCCACTCATACCAATGTGTTCACATACTTCCTTTGTTCTCTATCTTTGCCGATATACATACATTATGTATATTTGCTAATCAATAAATGTATATATGTCGGCAAAGACAGAGAAGTACGTACGTAAACACATATGTACGAGTGTGGGTGAAAATCAATGATGTTAATCTTTGTCTTAAATTTGAACTAACTGATTGTAGTCGTTTGTTTCAACTGTCGTTTGGATTTTTATCAGTTGTTGTGCTAGTGTTGGCTGTGAATATTTCACGGATAGTTACTAGCATTTTGTAATTATTGATTTTGATGCAAAATCTGCTTGGTGTTATTTATGTGCTGTATTTGTACCAATTTATTGTTTATCAAGATTTGCCTTTATTATTATATTGATATATTTTACTTTATGTTGAGTTGATCAAATATTTCTTTATTTAACGAAATTAAAAACAGTTAAATTGGTGTTTTATTTTATTAATTTCTTGTTATAAACTTTAAAAATATATGACGTCACATCAGATGGATGGAGGGGGGGAGAGGAGTAAAATGTAATAAAATTGTTGAACATCATTTTTGGATGACCTAATTGATTGTAGTTGTTTCGATTTCATTCAATTGCCAATGGGTGTGTTAGTGTTGGCTGTAGATATTTCACGGGTAGCTAGTAACTAGTAAAAATAAAGGTCTTTAGAATCGTAATACTTATTACCAGAGCCCACTAACTCTAGTGGAAACGTAGCAAAACTAACTAAAAAGTGGAAAGACATACGCTTCAGGAAAAGAATTCCGTTCTATTATTTTTTTCAACAAAAAGCAATTAAATGAAATTATATTTTGAAATTGGGAATGGTTCTCGGAAATGGCAGAAAATCGTATTTAAGGGGAAATTATACAAGGACCAAGTATTTTAAATAGAATACAAGTATAGAAATACAAGTAATCCTCCTATAACACCGGTATCTTATAACACGGTTTCGCTATAACACGGGTTCGCTCTAATGCAATACAAGAATCACAGAAACTTTTGCATACAATACGGTTTTTTGGATATAGTAATTGAGGATATTTAAGATTTATTAGTGGACGAAGGCATTGGTGAAGCGGATTTGGTGAAAATGGGATCCGAAGTGAATCTGGATGGAAAATAAAATTACAAGAAGGCAAAAACTAAATTTAAAATTTCGGGTCATTTTTTTTTGGAATGCAGGCTTTTCCACTGAAAAAATCCGAAAATTCAAAAGGAAACTGTTATCTAGGCCAATACTTAGAAACTAACATTAAGAACTAGTGACCAAAATATTATTACTGATTTTCTAAAAAGGGGACCCAATGCAAGAACTTTAAATGAACCATAAGAGTGTAGACAATATTGTGTATACAATCTATAAAATATATTGCAGTCCAATTTATGTAGTATAATTTAATATAATAATATGGTATATAAAAATCATACCATAAACAGAAGTTCAAACAAAAATATTCGTGATGTATTGGCCAGATACGTATTTCGATTGCCAAGCAATCTTCCTCAGTGGTCATCAAGTAGTTTGGATCACTCCGTAACTGTTTTGTGATGATTCACAAGCTGAAGCTGAAGAAGATTACTTGGCAATCGAAATACGTATCTGGCCAATACATCACGAATATTTTTGTTTGAACTTCTGTTTATGGTATGATTTTTATATACCATATTATTATATTAAATTATACTACATAAATTGGACTGCAATATATTTTATATATTGTATACACAGTATAACTGTTCAAAGTCAGCGAAAAAATCTTATTTTGTAGACAATATATATTCGGTTTAGTCTCATATCCAACGTTAGTCTCGGCATTTTCTAGGAACCTAAATATCCGTATTATAGGAGAAATATCTAAACAAACAAGTGACAGTCTTATAAACAATTTATTTTCGAACATTGTGCTTTTCGAACAATTTATCTGGTCTGGTATTCCCATATTAATCCCTTAATTCTTTCAACTCGTTAAAAGTTATCCCGTTTTTCTCTGTCTTTTCCAATCTTCTGTTTAGTGTCTTGCATAAAATGTAAATATTAGCAATCATTCTTGTCTTAATTGCTGCACCCCATTCGCTTCTCGTTTAGAACCGCGCCTGATCACATACTGTAATTTTTTTTTGTGAATCTGAAAACAATTTTTTGGATAAATACATGAAATAAAAATGGGTCAACACTGGCAAAGGGGGGCAGATGTTGCCCCTCACCCCCTTATGTTCTCTCTAAGCTTGTGGAACTAAATGAAAATATTTTAAATTTTCTTTGGCCTCAACTGTAGTAACTATTTTTTTTTTTTTACATAATTGGTTGTTTAATTGAGGAAAATTTATTTTCTTTAAACTGATTTCAATTTGGATAATTCCTCAAAATTAGATAATATAACGATAGATTTAATTGCTTGAAAATATGGCACACTTTTTTAATTAGTTTAGACGTGGGGGGACAGGGGGGAGACGGTGTAGAAAAACAAATGAACGCCAGGCATCACGTTTGTGTGTTGTTTGGAAAAAGTATTTTCTTCAATGAAAATGTTGATAATTTTATTTTCTATTGATTTTTTTGTTCTTTTTGAGAAAAGTAGCACTTTGATGGTGGATATGAATTTTTTTTCAACGTAGTTTAACACTGACAGATGTGAAAATTGAAATGAAATGATTGGCAATTTTATTCGTATTGCCTACTATGGTTACAATGTACTGTATAATTGGTCGACCATTTTTGTTTTTTTTTTTTTGTTTTTTTCAATTATTTTAATGCATAGGAATATATTTCATAGAATTCATACCGAAAAGTGTTGAATTCAGTGGAGAAAATTGGTTGGAAAATAGTTTGTGTTTCATTTAGATGTTAAGACATTGCATTCAAGGGCACACCAATGAAAACTATTTTGTATTTGGTATTTTTCACAGGAAAATCAAATGACCACAGTTTCAATCAATTGAAAGGTGGTATAAGTAGTTTTGTGGTTGGAATGTATGCAATGGTTTTTCGTTTTTCCATTTCGATTGATTTTTTATTTGGATATATGTTTGAGTTTATTTTTGAAGTTCATTACTCTGTTGATCTTTTTTGCTTTTTTTTTTTTCGATAAGATAATGTGGATGAATATTTTGGGCAGAAACTATCCGAATTTGTGATGGGATCAATGGCAATTTGTGAATTTTTTGTGAGAAAATTTGTGCAAAAACTTACGATTTCGTCGTCTCCTCCTGTCTCCATGATCACAACTAATGGTGTGTACCATTATGACGTCATGACGTATATGGTTGTTATTGTTATTGGTGTTATGACCATTTACTTATATATGTATTATTATTATTATATAGGCGAGCACATATATATATGTATGTAGAATTATAATGATAATTTTTCCAAATGTTTTTCCGACCGATAATGAATAAAACGGGCGTTGTCATTAATTAAACGGAGCCCGTGGTGGATGGAAAATGTCGCGTTGCACCGTCACAAATCGATTTTCTCGCGAGAAATATTTGGAAAATGTTGGAAATTTTATTGGGTCGGGGATTTGACAAGATGTCGGTGAGTATGCAAGTGTGTGAGTGTGTGCGTGTGCGGTTGTGTCGGTGTTGTCAGCTGATGATAGTCGACCGAATGGGGGGTTGTGGGCCGGGGATGCGGTGCGGCCGAACGGGGGATACAAATAAACAAATCACTGTCTGCGTTGAAATTATTCCAACTGGCATATGTTGCAGCACGTGTGCGTATGATGGGTTGCATAACCAACGCACACCGGCCAGACTATACTGTAAAAGTGTAAAATTTTCACCATTTAAACTTCAACCCTTATAACCGCAAGGCTATAGATCAGTGATTCCCAAAGTGGTCTATATCGACCCCTAGGGGTCTATGACAACCTGCAAGGGGTCTACGTCAGCGAAAAAAAATTTGGGGGTCCATGAAATGAAAATGGGGATCCACGATAGTGGATCTCAACACGTACACTGATAGTACCTATTTACTTACATCATACTATCTTATAATTGATTTTGAAAATTTTATTTTGAGTAGTTTTAATTTAAATTCAATTAATAAATGTATAAATTAACATATGTTTTTACCTTAAGTTTTTAACACTAAACTTCACTACAGCTAGAAATTTACAGGAAATCAATATCAGGTAAGTAGGGGGTCTACCCAACACGGAAAAACATGACAAGGGGTCTACGACACAAAAAAGTTTAGGAAACTCTGCTATAGATGAAAGAAAAAAAAGAGAGAAAAATATGTTTTAACTAGAATAAAATAGTTCCAGTTGGGAAGAAAGCCGGGTTTATTAATGCATATAAAAATTGAAAATTTGTAACAATAGGAATCTTGTCCTGCTTAAAAGAAGCATTTTAAATGTTCCAAAAACCAATTAAAAGTCGTTTAAAGTTATAAAAGGCATTTTAATTGTTATGATTTCAAAATGCCACTGAATGTCTTTTTGAAGTTATACTTCTAGTTAATACTGCAGTAGGAAGTTGCTCGCAAATGATTAGCGAAAAATTTCAAGTGGGAGTGAAAGCTGGCCGATTTTCGGGAACGATTTGCATAGTACTAAAACGACTAAAACCACTATAACACTGTATTGAGTCGACAAATCGATCTCAGCGCTTGCATATGTTTTTCGTCTGTCTGTAGGGGAGGGGGGGGGGAACGAATCAGATACGAAATTAAAAAATAAAAGCCATTACAGCAGACTTAGAGTTACTATCACTTGTGTTTTTAATTTAGAACAAAGGCATTGTCGAACTTAATACTTCCAAATTTTAAAGTCTAAACAATATTCATATTAATATACAACTAGTAATTTCCCGTGAAATAAAAAAAAAATGAAAAATGTAATTTAATGAAAAAAAAATGCCATCATAGATGCCATGCAGACGAAGTTGCGGGCATCAGGTAGTAAGGGATAAAATGAAAATTGAAGTATTTTTAATTTTTATTATGGCTTTTGTCAGTATGGATTCTACACGTAAAGTACGAAACCAGTTTCAATTGTTGGGTAGTATAGATTGCAAGTATTCGTACTTTCAACTGTTGATGTGAAATAACATAGTTTAAAGCTTGAAGGCCAAAATGAGAGAATGGCAGCTTTAAATATGTCGATCTGGAATTTGGAACCAGTTTGAGGAATTTATTATTTGTTGTCAATTATAAATACATTAACACCTTTTTCTGAATCCGTTAGTGATACCTTTGAATCTGCATTTTTCTCACATTTTGGCCTTCTACTATGTTATCTCATACCACCCGTTGAGACCAGATAAAATTCTTTTCAATTTTAACACCAGCTTGTAATTAAGCCGGTTTTGGTCACAATAGAGATCATTATAGAGCAAAGATCGATAAAATTGAACATAAATATTTGTCTACCTGCATTCTATCGTATGATTCAAGCACCGGTTTATCGATTTCGATAATATTTAATTTTCAGGTACTCCTTAGTGTTTTGCCAAAAAAAAAAATATAAAGAAGGTTCCAAACAAGTCTAATTTAAATAGTGGTACCAATATTTTATTCTGATTTCATTTATGGTTCCAGTTTAAAAACAGTTTTAGTGATTTGATAGAAACTTTGTGATCAAGTTCAACTAATTTTTCTTCGGAAGAAACAGTTGCCTATTTACGTTTAATTATTAATAATAAAAGTATCATTCCAAAGAAGGCCGATTAAAATAAATAAACGGACACCCATTAATTGGATATAAATTGGACCCTTTATGTTCTTTTTTAAGACATCGAAAAATCAGCATACTTGAAATCAGGGGAGGCCAACCCAAATTATATTGTGGACCACTTCGGAAATGCATCATAACTCCGCAGGCCTTTTTTGAAGTTATATCTCAAATTTTCCATACTAAATTTAGATACTCTGTAAACATTTTTAATATTTTGGTTTTTATTACGTTGGTCATCATAAAATGTATACTTATTATAAAAGTCTAATGCATATCGCGGGTCGAAATAATTGTCAAAGTGTGTCTTTTGTGGTCCACGGGTTGGCCATCTTTGACAACCTCTGATTTAAATAAACAATGAATAATCTATCCTTAATCTATATACATAAAATTGTTTTATTGGTTTGGGTCAATTTCAAAAACTCAAAAAGTTCTGGATCGATTAAGCTCAAATTTTGTCATATATGATATACAATCCGCTTTAAAGATTGTTCTTATCTTTTTCTTGCATCAGTAATAAACCTGCGATCGCAACAAAACGACTATTTCTACGGCTAATACTTCATTGTTATTATCGTATAGTGATTTTAGAAGTACATAGAGCAAATTTTCTCAAAATGTTATTGTTATTTGTTATATTATTGTAATGAAAATGTATACCTTGAAGGTAAAATATAATTGGTAAAGCGAGGGATGCTGTGGGTTGATAAGGGAGGTGATTCTTATAATTCACAATTTTTTTTCCCTAAATTCAATTTATTTATTTACAACCATAGGCTGGCAGGACAACGTCTGCCGGGTTCAGCTAGTATATGTATACATATTACATACATTTGCCTTTTATTATTATAAGAATTACAATACATTTAAAAGAAAGAAATTTTTGAAATTAATCAATGCAATATTTAATATAATCTAAGAAAAGTTCATTGATATATTACATTACATTATATTTTTCTATATTTGAATTAAAAATCATAATACATATATATAAATGGGTAAATAAACAATTTTTATTGTATTAATATAACTTTTAGGACTTTGCTATTTAGGATTGTTTATATATATATCTATACATGATTTTTAATGGCAACATCTATTTCTATACAGTAAATGTTTTCGATAAATAAACGGAATAAATTTATAAGCGGTTAATGCATGTAATATACATTTTGTGTAAGTAACCAAATGTGTATAAATTATGGTGATTTTTTTTTACTTTTTTTTTTGGTCCCATCGTGAAATTTTCTTGGAAATACCAAAAAAAAAATTCTCGGAAAGTTTGAACCCTTAATATTAATTTTAAGTCCTCGACCAAGACGTGTAAAGATTTCCCATTGAAAATACACGGAAACTCTGATTTTTTATTTTTAAATTTCCATATCTCAGCGGCATTTCATGGGATCGCTTTTACCGAAAATGTTTTTTTCTCAGAATTAAACGCTCTACAAAAGTGCCCATTGCGACAAAGTCGTAACTCACACCGGTGAAGTAGTACGGGCCACTGAACCTGATTTTTCCATAAAATTCAAGGCTTAATATCTCTTTTAATATTGAACTTCGCGATTTGGTCTACAGGAACTTTTTTGTAGGAAATCAAATTCTCTACAAGTTTTTTATTTATAATTTTTCTGTAGCTCTTGTTATTTACGAGATAAATGCAAAAGAAAACGCGAATTTTATAGAAAAATCAGGTTCAGTGGCCCGTACACCTCACCGGTGTGAGTTACGACTTTGTCGCAATGGACACTTTTGTAGAGCGTTTAATTCTGAGAATAAACCAAATCTTCGGTAAAAGTGATCCCATGAAATGCCGCTGAGATATAGAAATTTAAAAATAAAAAATCAGAGTTTCCGTGTATTTTCAATGGGAAATCTTTACACGTCTTGGTCGAGAACTTAAAATTAATATTAAGGGCTCAAACTTTCAGAGATTTTTTTTTTGGTATTTCCAACAAAATTTCACGATGGGACCAAAAAAAAAATCACCCTAAAGTCGTAACTCACACCGGTGAGGTAGTACGGGCCACTGAACCTGATTTTTCCATAAAATTCAAGGCTTAATATCTCGTTTTATATTGATCTTCGCGATTTGGTCTACAGGAACTTTTTTGTAGGAAATCAAATTCTCTACAAGTTTTTCATTTATAATTTTTCCGTAGCTCTTGTTATTTGCGAGTTTTATGGAAAAATCAGGTTCAGTGGCCCGTACTACCTCACCGGTGTGAGTTACGACTTTGTCGCAATGGGCACTATTGTAGAGCGTTTAATTCTGAGAAAAAACCATCTTCGGTAAAAGCGATCCCATGGAATGCCGCTGAGATATAGAAATTTAAAAATAAAAAATCAGAGTTTCCGTATATTTTCAATGGGAAATCTTTACCCGTCTTGGTCGAGGACTTAAAATTAATATTAAGGGCTCAAACTTTCAGAATTTTTTTTTTTTTTTGGTATTTCCAACAAAATTTCACGATGGGAAAAAAAAATCACCCTAGTATAAATATTATACAGTCAACTGTGTATACATACAGTATCTTTGTATAAATAGCCAATTTAATCATTTATTTCAAAAATCAGTAACTTTCCGTGAAATATTCACCGTCCAACACTGACATCACTGATAAATGACTAAAATTAGCAATTGAATTAATTAGAAATGACAGTTGAAACTAATGACATGATAGTTGAAATTTGATTACATTTTAAGTAACATTTTGAAACTGGTACTTTTTAAATAAGACGGAAAGACATCTGGCAACCGCGAACATTTATTATTTCATCTTAACTTCATTTTTGGTAGTTGGTCAAAAAAAATGGCTTAAGTCCCTTTTAAGTCGGTCAATATTTGGCAATGTTGGATTTTCACCTTTATTTTTATTCCGTTTACGATTTTTTTTGTTAATTCAGTTTTAATATAGTATATGTTCTCCATTGTGGCTAAATTTTTATTATGGGTCGATTTATTTGCGAATCAAAGTTGAAAATACAACTATGCCAGATAATGACCGACCTAAAATTGTTTATTATCTATAAGAAATACTTTTTATTCTCCAAATCACTATTAAGTTATTGTAACAGCCCACTGTAGTTCATATGTTGTATGATGGCGCTGCATTCACACCCGTCGTGAATAATAAGGATTTATGAAACAGTGAAATAATTTTTACGTTAAAGTCGTATTACTTCTGATTATTTATTACACCGTATAATGAAATCTTTACAAAATTTGCATATTATAATAAAAATAGAAAAATACATACGATATAGACTACGTTTCTAGTTCATTATCTTACGTAACGGACTTAATTAATGAAAATGTATGATTAAACATTAAAAAAAAAAAAACTACACAATTCACACAAACAAACGTAATTGTTCAATGCTAATTATAAATTCGAGATTAAGAAATGAAAAAAAAGAATCCTTGACCTTCCCCATTTATCAATCTCATTGGCTGTAATAACAATCTAATATAAACAGTAAAACTATGCATTGATTTGAACTTTAGTGACATTTTTTTTCGCCGTTTCTCAATATTTCTCAATTTTATGTATAGTATAATAATGTTATCCCGTTATCACACAATTTCTAATGATAATAATATAAAACAATACAAGTTAATTTTAATAAATAACAATTATTATGTATGCGGAGATATAATGTATAAATATTTTATCGATTTTTTTTTCTTTTTCCATTATAGAAACTAATTTTGAGCATGGTTCACGACATGTTCCTCCAAACCATCACTTTCCGTAACGAGTGCCCGTTCCAGAATAACACGGCCTTCCTTATATCTTTGGTTTTCTTCTGTTGCAAATTCATACATCCAGCCCAGTTTTGTGTCGCAAGATTTGCACGCAACGTCTCGGACCTAAAAATTTAACAGTTTATGTAAAAGATTATAAAGTATCAACAGTAAAAGGAAAATAATGAAGAACATTTTTTTAAAATTGAGGTAAAGAAACGAATAAGATTTCAGGGTGGTAATTGTTGCTTTGAGTCTGGAAACTACTTTGAATCTTTTCTTAAAGCTTCAGTTAACTTTATAGCTATTAGATTTTAAAATTTGGATCTAGGAGGCTGAAATAAGCATGTAAATCTTTGTTCCTATGTGATATATTTCCATATGATATCGTTCTGTGTTATTCCTCTGGTGGCGGATTTAGTTCCGACAAGTTCTTGTATTTTATCTTCTTTTATGAAATTAAAGTAGATGGAACACTGACGGAGAAAGAGTTTCCATATTGAAGACTATTTGGATATTTCAAAGTAATTCGGCTGTAGTTGTCGAGGATTAAAATAGAACGATATAATATAGGAACATTGCCGAATTGGAATAAAGATGTGAATTCTTATTTTTGGAAGAGGCTTGTATATTTCTCATTATAAAATTATGGTTCATAAAAATTAGCATATTCATTGTAATTATATTTTGGAGGAATGGAAGCAAAAACGAGATTGATGGCATTCTTCATTTTCCATATCTTTTAGATCAAGTTATCGAAATCCATCTTTAAATTATTGGTATCAATTTATGTAACGGGATTACTAGACTGATTCAAAAAAAAATTGATGATTTTTTTTAATTATATCGAAAATATTATTGGGAATGACAAAAAAAAAATCCTGTAAAAGTTTAAGCTCTTAATATTAATATTAATCCCGATACTTTTCGAGACAAATCAGTTCTTTCGTATAGTTTAGCGTGGATAGATTTTTTCGATGGCCAAAGATAACAGTCTTATAGCAAAAGGGGGAAAAATTTTGCCATATTATTCGTTGAACTATAAAAATATAGATAACCCTATGAAAAATTATTTTTCTCCCAATTCCAGGAAGCGTTTCCTGCAAGTTCTTCTGCGGTGTATATTAAAAAAACTATTGTACCCCTTTTCAACATTTAAAAGAACTTTTAAAGTTAAAGAATAAGAATAAACTGAACTTAAGCCCCCTTAATGCTACAATGATTAGGTATATGATCACTAGACTGATACAAAAGAAATTATGATTTTTTTTTCTTATTTATATCGAAAATATTGTTGGGAATGACAACAACAAAAAATCCTGTGAAAGTTTAAGCTCTTAATATTAATATTAAGAGGTGCCGCATCGCAAATTTCGATTTTCCTTTTAAATAACATGGGAACAATATTCGCTTGCACTTTGGAATTTTATAGCTCACGTTGGTGACAATATTTCGGAATGACCAAGGTATATTCTTGTAGAAAATTGAACGATCTACAAAAAAGGTCTCCAACAAGTTTTTCATATATTTATTCCTTCAAAAGTTATTCGAGGTCAAAGTTGAACTAAAGACAAATTTAAATATTTTTTCAATTTTTTGACGCAGCCATCAATTTCATGAGAACATTTTATAGGACATTTTTTGTAGAGCACTTTTTTTCCTATAACTTATCTCCATAAAAGTTATTGATATTTTTCACAGGTCCTAAGTTATTTAATTAAAATTAAAAAAAAAAATTTTTTGTTAAAAATATAATAATTCAGGGAATATTCAGTTTAATGCAAATAACTTAGGACCTGTGAAAAATATCAAAAACTTTTATAGAGATAAGTTATAAGAAAAAAAGTTCTCTACAAAAAATGCCCCATAAAATTTTCTCATAAAATTGATGGTTGCGTCAAAAAATTGAAAAAATATTAAAATTTCTCTTTACTTCAACTTTGACCTCGAATAACTTTTGAAGGAATAAATATATCAAAAACTTGTACATGACCTTTTTTGTAGATCGTTCAATTTTCTACAAGAATATACCTTGGTCATTCCGAAATATTGTCACCAACGCGAGCTATAAAATTCCAAAGTGCAAAAGAATATTGTTCCCATGTTATTTAAAGGGAAAATCGAAATTTGCGATGCGGCACTTTTTATAATTAATATTATTAATTGGAATTTTATAGCTAACGTTGGTGACAATATTTCGGAATGACCAAAGTATATTCTTGTAGAAAATTGAACGACCTACAAAAAAAGTTACTTAGAAGTTTTTGATATATTTATTCCTTCAAAAGTTATTCGAGGTCAAAGTTGAACTAAAGAGAAATTGTAATATTTTTTAAATTTTTTGACGCAACCATCAACTTTATGAGAAAATTTTATACGACATTTTTTGTAGAGCACTTTTTTTTCTATAACTTATCTCTATAAAAGTTTTTGATATTTTTCAAAGGTCCTAAGTAATAAAAAAAGTAATTTTTATGTTAAAATTATAATAATTCAGGGAATTTTCACTTTAATGTAAATAACTTAGGACCTGTGAAAAATATCAAAAACTTTTATAAAGATAAGTTATAGAAAAAAGTGCTCTACAAAAAATGTCCTATAAAATTTTCTCATAAAATTGATGGTTACGTCAAAAAATTGAAAAAATATTAAAATTTCTCTTTAGTTCAACTTTGACTTCGAATAACATTTGAACATTTGAAGGAATAAATATATCAAAAACCTGTAAGAGATCTTTTTTGTAGATCGTTCAATTTTCTACAAGAATATACCTTGGTCATTCCGAAATATTGTCACCAACGTGAGCTATAATCTTCCAAAGTGCAAGAGAATATTGTTTCCATGTTATTTAAATAGAAAATCGAAATTTGCGATGCGGCACCTTTTAATATTAATATTAAGAGCTTAAACTTTCACAGGATTTTTTTTTGTCATTCCCAACAATATTTTCGATATATTTAAGAAAAAAAAAATCAACATTTTTTTTGAATCAGTCTAGGAAATACTAAGGTTCTTCCGGTGCCACGATTTGATGATGGCTTCTTATAGATCTCCACGAAGTAAAATTAAAAAAAAATTTTTTTTTTGTATATTTGACTTAGGGTTACCAACTCTCCAGTTTTAATCCGGAGTCTCCAGAAAAAAATACATTTTCTTTGGAATCCAGTTTACAAAAACCAATTTTTACGTTTTTATTGATAAAAAAACAAGTTTCTCCATCATCCTCTTGCGATAAAAATTGGTTTTTATAGTCAAAAAATATTTATTTATTATACTTAGAGTATAAAATGAGCTACTAAAGCTTGAGAGCCTTATTATTTTAAATACTTGCATAGTTATTGAATTTTATTTTAAAACTACTGTTTTATTGAATGCAACTCTCCGGATTTTGTTATACAATCTCTGGATTTTCTGCAATTTAAAGTTGGTAATCTTAATTCGACTAGTTTAGGATCTTCAAATCGTAGCACTAGAAGAACATTTTACCCAAGGTTTATAAAATACACAGGTGGCCTCATGGTGGCTACGTGATGGATACTTGACGTATCCAGAAGAAATTCGTACATATCTTCAGACTGATTCAATTTTAAAAATCTTCATATGACATCCTTTTTTTTCTAATGGAGCAACCTGGATAATTTACAAACTTTGCGTTTTACCTATGTAAAATCTTTCCAAGCAAGAATGTCTCTACCATTTTCAGTGGTTTCCCGAAAAGATGCATAATATGTTTAGTACAAAATTTTCAGGACAACTGATAAAAGACAAACCATGTGACGTCCTGTGAGCATAACACGATCCTGCACATCGCTGTAGGTGAGATTGACGACCCGATTGAACAAAAAGGCCCTACCAGTGGCGCCCGTGAATCGTGTGCTGATCAGCTCGGCTCGATTTGTCAAATTCGTGTCGCAACTCGCACAGGAAAAGAGTCGTGATCCGCCCATGTGTTCCAAAAATATCCGACCCATTGTTCTGAAAATTGCAAATTTTCCACCATCAAAATGTATATAGACTTGTGTTTACCAAAACAAAGGGATGACAATATTGTATAATGGGGATGATATGATAATATTTGTCACTCGAATTGGCACTGTGAGACAAACCTGTATCGGTGGATGATCAGAGAATGAGGAAGCCAATTTTTTTTTTTTAGTTTTTAATTTAAATATCAATGAAAATGTCTTGTTTATCAAATGACGTTTGGAAAAATCAGCTGGCGTTTTTGACAGATCACAAGTGAACGAGGGGTTGGTGCGCGTGCGTCCACGCGTACTTTGTGTTTTTTGGGGTATTGGTGAGAGGGGTATTTGGAAAAGATGGCATCAATTGGGTGTGTTCAATAAATCATTCTAAATTAATATTTGTACTGACTAAATAAAAATAATGTTTTAACGTAAATAAACTTATTGTTAAGTAATGTAAGTATCGATTGACTTGTTTGTCCGATTCGCTTATTGTTACAATGCGGAAATGCAAATGAAAACCCCATCAGATTTGACCGCCATTTAATTTTCTTTTGTACTAAACTTGACTGTCAATTTTTCCATGTAATTGCTCACCACAGTCTTACTATCAATGCCCATTTATTTTCTTTTGCCTCATAAATTTGTTTAAATCTGAAGAATGCAATGGTAAATGACGTTTACATGACAAATACGTTGTGGTTGGATTTGGTGATTTCAAGTGCATTTCCTAGTGTCAAAATTCGCCATAGTTGTAGGCCAAAAGGCAACAATAAACTTACTCAGCTTGCTGGTTTATTTGCAGGATGCAATTTCTGTGGAAATCAATGCATTGTTTTTGGGATTGTATGGAAATATTTTGAACTTTGATGATTTGGGGATTTTTGGTTTTAGTCTATAAAGTTTTTTTTTGACTAGTCAGTGAAAATGCTTTTGTTTTATTTACTAGGAAAACAAGGAAGTGTCATTTTGACATTCCTCTAGTAAAATGGTTTTAAGTAGTTCTACTAAGCTTTTTATATTTTATTTGCTGTTAAAAATAAAGTAAATTACTTTAGTTTGTTAAAAAAAATAAAAAATTCACATTCCGACATGTTTCTTTGTTTAATTTTTGTGATGGTAGGCTTAATCAAAAGTTCATCAAATTCATGTTAAATTGATGATAAATTTTGGGAATTATATTCATAATTTTTATTAAATTAATTCCCAAATTATTGGTATTTAAATGCTGTATACCTTGTAAAAAAAAACAAAAACGTCTGATACAAGGTAAGGATGCCAAAATTGATTCCAACTGTGTGTATATAATATATAGGATATATTGCGGTCCAATTTATGTAATATAATCTGATATAATAATATATAAAAATCATACCATAAACAGAAGTTCAAACAAAAATATTCGTTCGTATTGCCCAGATATGTATTTCGATTGCCAAGCAATCTTCCTCAGTGGTCATCAAGTAGTTTGGATCACTCCGTAATTGCTTTGTGATGGAGAATTGTGCTGAGGAATCGTGCTTGGCAATCGAAATACGTATCTGGGTAATACGTCACGAATTTTTTTGTTTGAACTTCTATTCAAATTTATGTTTATGGTATGATTTTTGTATATTATTATTAGGGTGATTTTTTTTTGACTTTTTTTGGTCCCATCGTGAAATTTTGTTGGAAATACCAAAAAAAAAAAAAATCCCTAAAAGTTTGAGCCCTTAATATTAATTTTAAGTTCTCGACCAAGATGTGTAAAGATTTCCCATTGAAATCACACGGAAACTTAGATTTTTTATTTTTAAATTTCTATATCTCAGCGGAATTTCATGGGATCGCTTTTACCGAAGATGGTTTTTTCTCAGAATTAAACGCTCTACAAAAGTGTCCATTGCGACAAAGTCGTAACTCATACCGGTGAGGTAGTACGGGGCCACTGAACCTGATTTTTCCATAAAATTCGCGTTTTTTTTGCATTTAACTCGTAAATAACAAGAGCTTCGGAAAAATTATAAATGAAAAACTTGTAGAGAACTTGATTTCCTACAAAAAAGTTCCTGTAGGCCAAATCGCGAAGATCAATATTAAACGAGATATTAAGCCTTGAATTTTATGGAAAAATCAGGTTCAGTGGCCCGTACTACCTCTCCGGTGTGAGTTACGACTTTGTCGCAATGGGCACTTTTGTAGAGCGTTTAATTCTGAGAAAAAACCATCCTCGGTAAAAGCGATCCCATGAAATTCCGCTGAGATATAGAAATTTAAAAATAAAAAATCAGAGTTTCCGTGTATTTTCAATGGGAAATCTTTACACCTCTTGGTCGAGGACTTAAAATTAATATTAAGGGCTCAAACTTTCAGAGATTTTTTTTTTTAGTATTTCCAACAAAATTTTCGATGGGACCCAAAAAAAAAAGTAAAAAAAAGCACCCTAATTATTATATTAAATTATTCTTCATAAATTGGACCGCAATATATCCTATATATTGTATACACAGTATAACTGTTCATAGTCAGCGAAAAAAAATATTTTGATGATTCCAACTGTACTTAAGTAAAGTTATAATTTTTAAAATCGATTATTAGCATTTGATGTACTGAGAAAAGGCAATTGTAGATTTTTTTTTAAACGGTGAATGGATTATTTCTAATGTTAAGTACCATAGTATCCAAATGAGTTATTATTTGCTATAGTATCGTTATTCCCAACGTGGGGCGCTGGCCCCACCGGTGGGGTATGGCAATATTTTGGTAGCCCATGGGCAGAACTTCGGCTCACCATACTAAAGACTATGGATGTAATTCGAGAATCATTCACATATTTGCTATTTCTAAATTCAGTTTTGTATTATAAATTATAAATAATTGGGGCTAATATGCAAAATTTTAACAATTATTTATAAAAAAAAAACTATAGGAGACCTAACGAAAAAAATATTGGACCTTAACTGATCTAACGATTAAGACAAGTTCTCAAATCCTTCGATGGGGTGCTAACTTTGCATTGGTGCATTTTGGTGGATCATGGATAGGACGTGCACCCTTCGGGTGACTATGGGGTAGTTCGAAAATTATTCACATATTTGCTATTTTTATATTCAGTTCTGCATGTTTGGAAACTATTTAACGGATTTTTTTATTATTCTCTGTCATGAATGACTTATTCTTTGAAGCCTTGTGTAGATATCAAGTTAATGACCTTTTAAGCTTCCTTCAGGTGAATAACCGTAAAATTTCCAATAGCAAAATTTAAATATCACGAGGGAGGGTATCAAGCTTCAGGTGGGGCATGGCCAAGGTGGCCTCATGGTGGCTACGTGACGTATCCAGAAGAAATTCGTACATATCTTCAGACTGAATCAATTTCAAAATTCTTCGTATGACGTCATTTTTTTTTCTAATGGAGCAACCTGTGTAATTTACAAATTTTGGGAGCATGACCCCAAATCGGTTGGAAACCACTGCCCATAGTATTATCAAAATATTTTCATTGTTTATTTAATTTTCTGGTACCTAGAATTGGTTTATCTTTATCAGTTTTTGTCCAATTTGAAGTACCAGAAAAGTTCTGTTGGAAATTTTATTAGGCTATAGTTTTATTAAATGGTAGATTAGATCTTGTTTTTGAATAATCTTTGAAAATTTAAACTTTAAATCTGAAGATCTTTACACTAAAAATGTTGTTTATGCAGGTTTCCTTAATTTAATTCATTTTTCGATTCAAAAAATGTTTGTTACATAAATTGCAAGTTGAACCATGTTTGGTTGTTCGAAATTTTCAAAAACACAAAAACATTTTTTGAGAGAAAAATCAGTTTCAAGTTAACCTTCACCCGGGTGAATGGTTTCTTGATATTTTAACTTTTGAAATTTGTGCCCATTTAACCCGGCAAACAAAGCAAATAATTGCTTTGATTTTTAATTTGTAAGTATTTAAAAATTTTGTTGTTGATTAAAGATTTTTAAATGTCCAATTTATTGAGTATTTTTGAGGTAGAAATGAGAAATTTTATCGAAAACGTGTCCTTTTTTTTTAAATTTAAATATTTGGGAATTTGAAGCAAGGAATCTGTAATGTCGGTAAGAAAAATGAAATTTTCATTTTTCACGGCACACTAAATTCATATTTTTTTTTCAACATGAAATGTTTCAAGGCAGAAATCTGTAGGTTTAAAATTTTTGAGGTAGAAATGAGAAATTTTATCGAAAACGTCCTTTTTTTTTAAATTTAAATATTTGGGAATTTGAAGCAAGGAATCTGTAATGTCGGTAAGAAAAATGAAATTTTCATTTTTCACGGCACACTAAATTCATATTTTTTTTTCAACATGAAATGTTTCAAGGCAGAAATCTGTAGGTTTAAAATTTTTGAGGTAGAAATGAGAAATTTTATCGAAAACGTCCTTTTTTTTTAAATTTAAATATTTGGGAATTTGAAGCAAGGAATCTGTAATGTCGGTAAGAAAAATGAAATTTTCATTTTTCACGGCACACTAAATTCATATTTTTTTTTTCTACATGAAATGTTTCAAGGCAGAAATCTATAGGTTTAAAATTTTTGAGGTAGAAATGAAATTTTATCGAAAACATGTCCTTTTTTTAAATTTAAATATTTGGGAATTTGAAGCAAGGAATCTGTAATGTCGGTAAGAAAAATGAAATTTTCATTTTTCACAGCACACTAAATTCATATTTTTTTTCAATATGAAATGTTTCAAGGCAGAAATCTGTAGGTTTAAAATTTTTGAGGTAGAAATGAAATTTTATCGAAAACATGTCCTTTTTTTTTTAAATTTAAATATTTGGGAATTTGAAGAAAGGGATCTGTAATGTCGGTAAGAAAAATGAAATTTTCATTTTTCACGGCACACTAAATTCATTTTTTTTTTCAACATGAAATGTTTCAAGGCAGAAATCTGTAGGTTTAAAATTTTTGAGGTAGAAATGAAATTTTATCGAAAACATGTCCTTTTTTTAAATTTAAATATTTGGGAATTTGAAGCAAGGAATCTGTAATGTCGGTAAGAAAAATGAAATTTTCATTTTTCACAGCCCACTAAATTCATATTTTTTTTTCAACATGAAATGTTTCAAGGCAGAAATCTGTAGGTTTAAAATTTTTGAGGTAGAAATGAGAAATTTTATCGAAAACATGTCCTTTTTTTTAAATTTAAATATTTGGGAATTTGAAGCAAGGAATCTGTAATGTCGGTAAGAAAAATGAAATTTTCATTTTTCACGGCACACTAAATTCATATTTTTTTTTCAACATGAAATGTTTCAAGGCAGAAATCTGTAGGTTTAAAATTTTTGAGGTAGAAATGAGAAATTTTATCGAAAACATGTCCTTTTTTTTAAATTTAAATATTTGGGAATTTGAAGCAAGGAATCTGTAATGTCGGTAAGAAAAATGAAATTTTCATTTTTCACAGCCCACTAAATTCATTTTTTTTTCCGACATGAAGTGTTTCAAGGTAGAAATCTGTAATGTCGGTGTAAAAATTAAATTTGTTAAGTTCTTTTTTATTTTATCTCCGAATTATGTTATTATTATTCCGAATTATTATATGTAATTTATATTGTTTCAGTTAAAACGGACTGACAAATCGCAAATCTCGACCAATCGACCAAAAATGGATTTTATACCGATGCGTGATTTTTCCGAGTTTTGCGAGCACCTGAGCGACATTCGTGGCAAATTTCAAAAATGGGACAATTGCGAACGTACGGTCGCCCTATACTATTTGATGAGCGGCTTGCCGTTCGCGAACGCCCGGTTCTTGCAACACACTCTGGAGCACTGCATCAAATCGGTGCTGAATTCGGACCTGGTGGTGTTGGAGCAGAACGCCAACGACGCCAGCATTGTGGTCAACATGCAATGGGAGCGGCCACAAATCGCCGTCCACTGGCTCCTCGAGCACTTGCCGTTGTTGCAGCCGGGCAATCGCGACGTCGCCGAACGCTACTTGTTGACGATACGTAAAGTGATTCAAGAACTCATCTCGCTTCCCAACGGCCGTGCCTACAACGAATGCGTCGAATTGATGAGCTACGTGTTTGTCCATCCGGCATTCAACAAAGACGACAAAAAATCTTTTAAGATTTTGCTTAAACAAATGGTAGGCAAATCAAACTCGGCGAATTTATGCTCGACCATTGATAGTCTTGGCTACTCGTCGCTAAACGAGCACTCCAGCGACGATTCCGTTAGTCCGAATCCGGAGAATGTTAACGAACGAATGACTCGACGCTCGAATAGTCTAACGCCAGTCCAAAGTGACTCACACGAAAGTCTTGGGTACAGCAGCGGCGTATGGTCGTCGCAAGAAAATTTAACAATTCCGCACAAGCCGCGAAGCTACTCGTTATCTTGCGACTCTACCGTACCGCCGCCATCGCTAACCGCCAGCAGTTCCGACACGCGACTCCACGATCTCCACCAAAGCCAACAACCACTCTCCAAAGGCATCGTGTTTTGGCTGAAATCACTGCGACTGCACAAGTACAGTTGGGTGTTCGCCAACTTAAACTACGAGCAAATGATCTCCTTGACTGACGAACAGCTGCAAGCGGCTGGAATTACAAAAGGTGCCCGACACAAACTGTTGATTAACATTGCGAAATTGAAAGAGCGCTCGTCCATGTTGGCAACACTCGAAACGGATGTGCTGAACGGCGGTGACTTGTCGATTGCCTTGCGAAAGTTGAAGACAATCTTGCAAAGTCCGTTGCAGGCGAATGCCAATGAAGATTTGCCATCACAGTTCGTGAAAGTGATGGGCAAAGGTAATGTTTTACATTGGGTGTATGCGCAAATGTTTCTCAAAAATAAGTCAATTTGTTTTTAGTTTGTACACAATTATTGATGGTTCGCCATCCACCCGATGATTGTTTGTCCCAATTTAATTGGTTGTGTGATCGAGCAGATACGTTGGATGCGTTCGGTGGAGAGCATCGTCGACGTCTGGCCATGTGGCGAAGTCAACTATCACGTGCAGGTCATTCCACCAGTTCAACGCAACGAAGCTTTGCTACTCACAATAATAGGTATTCAATGTGTTTTTTTTATTGCAACTAATTTAGCCAAAGCATCTTTACCGTAAACAAGTTGACGCCAAATATATTTTTTTTTAAAAAAACCGAATGCTAAAAAATTGCTCATGAATTGCTCCACTGCTATCATTAATCATTAATTAATTAATCGTAATTAAAAACCAAAATTTAATTCCCGATTATTATATTATATAATTATATGGACTTATTTTTATTGTAATTGGTGCCAAAAAATTGCTCATCCTTTTTACTGATTCATCATCATTATCAGAAAAAAGGATGAGCAATTTTTTGGCACCAATTACAATAAAAATAAGTCCATATAATTAGAGATAATCGGGAATTAAATTTTGGTTTTTAATTACGATTAATTAATTAATGATTAATGATAGCAGTGGAGCAATTGTGTATTTCGAAAGAGCAATTCATGAGCAATTTTTTGGCATTCGGTTTTTTTAAAAAAAAATATATTTGGCGTCAACTTGTTTACGGTAGCATCTTTACGTTAAAATCAAAAGACCAGTTTTAATTGAATCGGTAGTTGAAAAACGGAAATAAACGCCAAAAAAATCATGATAAAAATTATTTATTGATCGAATATTGAAAACTAGACAGTTGTTTTCAATTTTCCACAAAACCATTTGTATGGAGTTATTTCCAAAGTTCTTCCAAAGTTCAGTTCTTCCAAATTCCGATTCAATTGAGGTTTTATTATTTGTTCTCGGACAAATTCTATTTAAACTAAAGAACTAAATAAGAAAATATATTTTCTTGAGCCTGTTGATTTGTTAATCTACTCCATATTATACGAGCTTCATTCGTAAAAGATATTTTTCGAGATTATCATAGTAATCGTATGGAGGGCAGTGGCGTAGCTACCTAGAGGCTAGGCGGGGCAGTGCTCCGGGGTCGTCAAGCTCAGGGGGCCCTCGAATCCTTACCAGAAATCTCGATCGAACTGAACTTTTGAAAATTCACCAATTATTTAAGGAAATAATGAGCAAATATGGAGTGCTAGAATGCGACCTAACCGAAGTATTTACAGGAATGTTATTATTCTATACAATTCCTGTCACTTCTGCAGCAGCTGAAAGATCATTTTGCAAATTATTTTATATTTAATAGAAATTTGTAAGGTCTATTTTCAGTAAATCCAAATTCAATTGATCTTTAATGATTTTCGGAACCCAAAGTGCACGAATTTGATTTACACTATCGTATCTAAATCATAAGTCTACATTGATAAATAGCACAGGCCTACGATGGTAAAATTGTCTTCAATACAGTGGCGTAGCTACCGAGGGGCTAGGCGGGGCAGTGTCTCGAGGCCCCAAAGCTCAGGGGGCCCTCGAATCCTTACCAGAAATCTTGATCGAACTGAACTTTTGGAAATTCAGTTGGAAGTTCACCAATTATGTAAGGAAATAATGAGCAAATATGGAGTGCTAGAATGCGACTTAACGCAAGTATTTACAGGAATGTTATTATTCTTTACAATTCCTGTCACTTCTGCAGCAGCTAAAAGGTCATTTAGGAAATTAAAAATAATAAAAAATTATTTAAGAAATAATATGGGCCAAACTCGACTCCGATATTAATCGCTAATAGCAATTGTAAATAAAACCGCATCAAGCCTGGATTTAAACGAAGTAATTGATACTTTTGCGAAAACTAAAGCTACGAAAAAATTGTAAATATAATTGTTATTTAGTCAGTTGGTAGGGCAAACCTTTATATGATAAACCCTTGAATCTTCTCAATTTCGTTTTACTAGGCAAACCTACGCCAAGTATTAATTGTAATTTATGTTGGTACTGTTTAGTATTTTTATTACTTGCCCTGCAGTGCACAAAAAAGAGCTTAAGTAGCTTAGCATATATTTTATATTTTTATTTGATAAAATCTAATCAGTTTACATAGCAGTGGAGCCCCATGTTTTAATTTGCTCCAGGGCCCTTGGTTACCTAGCTACGCCACTGATGGAGGATTGAGCATCTTCAATAGACTGGGCCAAAAAAATCGGCTATTTGTTTTTTCTAACGGTACTTCGAAATTATTATTTGTCATGCCAAAAAAAAAATTATCCTGAGAATTTGAGCTCTTAATATCAATATTAAGAGGTCTATAATCGCAATTTTAGATTTTTTCTTAGTGAACGGGTTTCTGACTCATATCTTCTAAACCATCACTGTAAGTGAAATTAACTCCAGTAACTTTTTTGTAGAAAATTCAATGCTCTATAAAAAAAGTATGAATAATTTTTTTTGTCAGATGAACCGTTTTCTTAGAATCATATCTTAAACATTGAACTATTTTTTCAATTTTGTATTTTGACTTTGGATTTTTATAACTACTACCAATAACAATATTTAAATGAATGAAATACATATTCTCGACGGAAATTTGATGCGCTACAAAAAAGGTATCTTAACATTTTTCTCTAAATCTATTCATTTAAAAGTTATCTTTTAAGCTTAAGGCTGTCTACAATAAATTAGATTGTTTTTGATAAAGCTGAAAAAAAATTGCTATGATTTCTTGGATAGTTTCAAAAAATATTTTAATTAAAGTGTTAAGCATCTTCTATTATTATAAAGAGGAAAGATTTGATTGTTTGTTTGCTTTGAATAGGCTCCGAAACTACTTGACCGATTTGAAAAATTCTTTCACTGTTGGGAAGCTACACTATTTCCGGTGAACATAGGCTATATTAAATTTTCAAAAAAGTTAGGGATCCATACTAAAACTCCAATAATGTAGCCCAAGGTCTGAAAAAATTACCAAAAAAACATTCTTTTATCGCGTGCACTGCGAAAACTATTGGTTATAGAACAAAATAATGTAGTACGATTTTGCAGAACATATCATTATCTACAAAAAATAGAACGACATCATATGTCTAACTATTATAGTTATGTCACAATAAGTGTTTTTTTCATTTTAAAAAATATATATAAATGCCATCGCTATAAAAGCACTTTTATTTATACTTTGGGATTAATCCTTATCAAAATAAATGACTTCATATTTAAGTTTGCTTCAATGCCATTATATACCTTTTTGAGTTATTCAATTTGAACATTCCATTCGAAAGATATCACAAGTTTAAAAATGTAAGTTATTTGAAAAATGTCGCATGGTCACCCCACTTTACTTATATTTAAGACCAACTTTATTGAACTTGGCGATATTTTTTTATTTATGTATAGATGCTGATTGATTTACAGATTATTTTGTCTACGGTAGGTATACCTACCGTAGGTATAGGGAATAGACCATACTCTTTAGATATTTATAAATATTTTTTGAAAATTAATTGATTATTACATAGAACAATTTTATTCTTTGCAACAGTTTATTAAATGTGTCTTTTTTAAGTTGACAAAATAGTGTTTTCAGGTATGATTATGTTATTCGTAAAAGAAATAAGAAAAATAAAAATTTGCATATATCACTTTAAATGGTATATTTGAAAAGAAAACATTAACTACACCTACGTTACGCAGACGGAGTTGCGGGGATCAGCTAGTTTCTAATATATTTATTTTTTGTTTTTAGACATCACAATCCAAAATCTGGGAATTACTATGGAATGACGAATAAGTTTCAAAATAATCCTCAGATCAACAATGACTATAACTATAAGAGTTCATCGTATCCAAATATGCATCCGAAGCCGCAGTGCGGATCGCCGCGCACCTCGTTGAACAACCTATGTCCGCCGCCGCAGGGTAATCGGGTGCCGGTCCCGGCGCCAATTGGATCATCGACAAATGCAACGCAACCGACCAAAGGTCCGACAAACCCCTCGGTGTCAATATGTCCACCCACGTCGATATTGAACAATCTAAGCGTAAATCCGTCAACCGTGCAACAATCAATGATATCCTCGGCGCAAATGATCCGCTTCAACACCACATCGAACGGCACCAGTTTCAACACTGAGGCCAAGTTGAAGTTGTCGATGGACAAGCCGATTAACGACAAAGCCAACACAATATTCAGCAGTAGTAAGAATGTCGATATCGAAAGTAGTCTAGAGAATCTCTGTTTGCAAATGATGGAACATGCGCTTGGTCCATGATGGTAGTGGACGATTCCAATCATCCGATAAATCAATCGCATTTAGTTGAAATTTTCTTCTTTAACGATGACGTATTCGACGATGGTCATTGTATAAAGGACCGATTTTTATAATTTTTATATATTAGTTATTATTGTTATTTATAATTAATTTATAATGGTGACATTTTTATTTTTTATGGCAAGTTTAATAGAATGCCTCTCTGGTAGACGGCACTAGTTTTTTTTTTTTTATGAAAAAAAAAATCTTCATTTATTAGGTTGTCAACTTTTGATTTTTAATGCGATATTTTTATGTTCGTAACGTGTTTTCGTTAAAAAAAATAGTTAATTTTTTTATTGACGCCAACATTGAATGTTGATAGGATAAATGATAAAATATGTTCCGTTGACACTGGAAAATTAGATGAAGACGATTATTTTAATATGAGAAAAATGAAATGAACAGATCTCGATGTTTTTCCTTTGAAGTTTTTTATTTTATTATTAGCTTTTTTTTCTTATTTTGATCTCTTGATCGTTAATTTGCATTTGGCTCGTCTCATATTATTAAAATACGCACTGTTTTTGAGACTGTTTTTCTCTATATTATGTTTATTTAAATGATATATATTATATTATATTTATTAAATTGTTTTACAGAAAGTTGGGTTTTTCTTTTTTGACGTAATGTATTTTTATTGTAAAATTGAGTCAACGTTTTGTTTTTCATTTAAAACTTTAGTCTAGCCAGTAATAACATACTAGTATTAGTTACATAATGTAATTTTAACATTTGTACTATTTTATAATCTATAAAATTTACTGATAAGAAAAACATAAAACGTACTCAATTAACAAAAGCGAAAAGTTCAACTTTCTAAAAAATAATTCATCTAATATTAACGAAATGGACGCAATTTAATAACATCAACAAATGTTAATAGATTTTTTTTTTATTTATCGTTTTTAAATGGGAAAATTGTTTGAAATTATTTCTATTTTTTTTTTTATTGTAAAGAGAAGCATTTTTCAAGTCTCGTCGATTAATGGCTTTATATGTTTTGTGTTTGGCCTCGAAACTTTATATTTTAAACTTCATATTAAAGCCGTTTTCTTTTAGTGTATTTAACCGAAAAAAAATTGACCAAATGTGTTCTGCTTAGAAAAATGTTTTTTTGTTGTCTCATTCTTTTATGTAATATCATATATAGGAAAAAGATTCAAACTTGATGGTATTTAATAAGGCAGAAAAAAAAAATGTCCAGATTGAATCATTTTGTTTTAGTTGGTTGGAAAAAAAAGGCCTAAATGTTTAGATGGATGAATCGATTTTAATCTCTCGTCAAGGCGAAAGAGGTTTTATATTTTTTTGACAAAAAAAAAATTAGATACAAATAAACGACAAATCTATTTTCCTATTAGGATTTTGATAATGTGTTTTTGTAAGAAAAACTAGTGGAAAATGTAATGAATAATCGAATAGATTAAGATTTCACGAGTCAATTTAGTTTTTGCTTTTATAAAGGGAAAATGTTTCAATGGACATTTTAGTTTAAATTTTCTCGATAAGAATTGAATGGTTTTTATCAAGTCATTGATGTATTTTCATTGTAAATTTGTACAGAATAAGTTGGTATCAATGTTTTATGATTGAACACGAAGTATATATAACAGGAGAACGAACGAGATAGGCAATTTGTTAGCAAGGTTTAGTTCTTTTTTCGGCCACCACTAGCGCATTAGCGCTAAGAAACATGCCCAATTTTATGTACTGAATTGTTATTGGTTCGTTTTTTGTGGTTGTAATTCAAAATAAGAAAAGCCTGTCAAACGTTACGTTCATGTTCTTCATATAATTTAATACCTTTAATTATAAATTCCATTGAATTTTCCATTAAAATTATTAATCTCCTGTGAATTATATGAAAATATTTTTGGTGCTTATATTTATACTTGTATACTTGTATTGACACTAGAGTCCTCTGTATGTTTTCCGGTTATTTATACTTCGTGTGATTGACCAATTTTCATTGATTATTACATCGATATCTTAGAGCACAAATGAACTTTATCCATTCCTTACTACTTAAATCAAATTCGAAGCATAACTAATAATGCAGATCAATATTTTTTGATATCTACAAATTTTATGATTTGTAAAAAAATATTACAAACTTTTTTAATTCTTGAGCTATTTTTTTATTTATTCTTTGTATAATAAAATATGGACATAGCACATTTGTGGTATAAAGTATGGACATAGTCTTAAGTCCCTTCGAAATGAAGGAATCTCATACTATGTGATGATCACTAAAGAAGATTGCTTGGAAATCAAAATTCATTTGTGTATACAATATATAGGATATCATTTAATATAATAATATATAAAAATCATACCATAAACTTAAATTTGAACAGAAGTTCAAACAAAAATATTCGGGACGTATTGCCCAGATACGTATTTCGATTGCCAAGCAATCTTCCTCAGTGGTCATCAAGTAGTTTGGATCACTGCGTAACTGCTTTGTGATGGAGAATTGTGCTGAGGAAGATTGCTTGGCAATCGAAATACGTATCTGGGCAATATGTTACGAATATTTTTGTTTGAATTTCTTTTCAAATTTATGTTTGTGGTATGATTTTTATATATTATTATATTAAATTATACTTCATAAATTGGACCGCAATATATTTTATATATTGTATACACAGTATAACAGTTCAAAGTCAGCGAAAAAATCTTATATTTTGATCAAAATTCATTAATAAAAGATTGGTTCAATATCTGTGTATATTAGGGTGGTCCTTAATAGGAGTGTTTTAGAATTTCTTTGCTTCCAGGGACTCAAATGCTTCCAAATTGATAAAAAAAAAATCCTTGAAAATTTGAGTTCTTAATATTAATTTTTAGATAGGCTTTCCAACTTAAGTTTCTTATGGAAATAATGTGGGAAAAATTTAATTTGTTCTTTAGAATTCCATATCTCAGCGATGAATAAATCGAAAGTAACCAATTGCGTCATGTTTATTGTAAATTTAACGCTCTACAAAAAAGACCTCTTATGATTTTTCGCTAAATCCCTTGGCTTAAGAGTTATTCGAGCACAATGTTTAATTATTTTATAATTATTAATAATATCAACTATAATTATTAAGTAAATACTTATTTTTACGAAATATATCAAATTTTTTATGCAAAATTTGTATTTGTGATCAAAAATAAGCAAATACAATATTAGTCTTGCGATTTTTCCGGACGTAGCTGTAGTTCATCCCTCATTTTTTGTACTTGTTCATTGTTATCAGATTCAATATTAGCTATGTTACTAATTCTATCATCTTTCCATTACTCCGTTAAAAAATGCATTATATTTTCATGGACCATTAGTGCCGCATTCTTAAGCCAAAAGATTTAGCGAAAAATCATAAGAGGCCTTTTTTGTAGAGTGTTAAATTTACAATAAACATGACGCAATTGGTTACTTTCGATTTATTTGTCGTTGAGTTATGGAATTTTAAAGAAAAAAAATAATTTTTCTCACGATATTTCCATAAGAAACTTAAGTTGGAAAGTGGACTATCTTAAAGTTAATATTAAGAACTCAAATTTTCAAGGATTTTTTTTGATCAATTTTTGGAAGCATTTGAACTTCTGGGAGCAAAGAAATTCAAAAACATCCCCTATTAAGGACCACCCCAATGAATATAGCATATTTGTGCTCTAAGGTATCGACATAGTCTTGAGTCCCTTAGAAATGTAACGATCACTGAAGAAAATTGCTTGGAAATCAAAATTCTTTCATGAAAAATTGGTTCAATATTTATGTATATAGTTTACCTTTAGTAAATTATACTACATAAATCTTGTACTGGTTGACCGACATGAAATTAGTCGTAAAGTAACCAGGCTGAAGTCACTAGTGTAAGACTGTGGCCAATTTCAAGAGTTAGTAAAACCCGATGACTTGATATATTTATTCAGTCGAAATTTGATTGGTTGAAAAAGCGAAACGCGCGAAATATGGTCAATTTTAAGTGAAATTTCAGAGGAGTTAAGTAGGTGTACCCAAATGGGTTTCCAAATTGTACGAGAGAAAAACATTTCACACTATATTTTAGCATAATATATACATAATATACTTGAATAGATTAATGAAGTTATTTTTGTCGAGTGACTATGAATGGTAGCTTAATGTTAAATGGAATAAGTTTCAAATTAATGAGTAAAATAATTTAGAGGAAAAAAAAATAGAATAAATTAATGCAACTTGACAGTTTTTGTAAAATTTACAAAATTTTACGTTTCGTAATTGTTAAGAACAACTGATTTTTGTTGATGTTAAGAGATGCAGCAAGTGGTTTTATAGAGTAAGTGTTGCATTGCAAAAAATATTAAAATTTGGACTTGCAACACTTTATATTAGGGAATTAATTATTAGTTACTAAAAAAAAAAAATTTTGGACTAAGGAAATAATAGTACATTGTTGATTAGTGAAATTGTATTTATTTTCTTCGATTTTTTTTTTAATTACTACACTCTTGTACCTTCATACTTTGATTACATATCCAATTACATGCAAATTATTGTTAGACTGATCGAAAGAATAAATCGAAGAAATTATTATACAAGACAACCAAAACTATTCCTAAGACTGCATTTTTTTTAAAATTAATTTTTTGCGGAGCCTAAGTTTTAATTGTTGCATCTCTATGTACAACTGGTCACTTCTATTTGGAAGCGTTTTTGTCGAAAATTAAACGCAAAATTAGTGATCAGTAATTATATATTTTTTTTATTTGTGCAATATTTATTGTAATTTATAAAATATTGAAAATAATTTCTTCAATGGACTGATGTTTTCCTCTTTAGATTTAACAATGTGAAAGTAAATATAGTGTTAAGACGAAAATAATTGTTATATGATTGGATTGTGTACGGAAATAGTAAGTGCATTGGTGTTATTGGTTGGAATTTTAATTGTTTCAAAATGGCCACGTTTTGGAAGAGAACGTGATTGGTTCGCCGATAAAACAGAGCACGCTTACTATATTCGTACGCATTATAATTGGTAGGCTATAGTAATTGTATGTTGTGGTAATGAGAGATACATGAAGAGAATGAATTTGTTATAATTTATTTTGTAAATTGTAAATGTCGTTGACTGAGCTTTAAAATATTTGAAATCTGTCTTCATTGAGCTTTATATGTTAGAACTTAAAACTGTCAAGTCGTAATAAGGTAAATTCATATAATTTGTTTAGGTTTTTTTTAAATATAAACATGCGTGTTTTATAAAATATTATATTGATAATGTGATTGTCCTATGTGTGATACAAACCGGCCATTGATTGGCTAACCACTGCAACGGAAGACTGATAACTAGTACACAGATGCTATACTAAAAATAATTAGAAGAAAAAAAAATAATAAAAAAAAAAAGAAAAAAACCATATTTGTATTCATTTGCACGATGTCTGTAGAGTTAAGGTAATATTTGATCATGTCATTTTAATAATAATATTATATTATTACTATTACACATTGTATTAATTGTTGTGAATGGAATTGAATGATCGGCATTTTTGTAATTCTACTAATACGAAAATATAATTGAACTTGGTTAATATAAAATTAATTTAACTGGCTACTTAAACCATTTTATAACAGGATTTCAATATAGGTACGTATATAGCGGCAATGAGAAAATTTTTAACAAAAGACAATAAAATATTAGTCCATTAACATTGAAGTAATTAACATAATAAAAATGCATTAATGGTTAATAAAATATTTTAAATTTACAGGTGGCGGTAGACGGTGAACATCATCTTGAAATCAATCGATGAATAACTTTTTTTTTTTCTTTATCAACTATTTTGATCAAAAAGAACCTATCCCCGAATATAATAGGCTTTTTCAAATATAAACCTGGATAATTTATTTAAAGATTAATCTTATGACAGACTAAGCCTAAATCGGGCCATAGGAAAAATTGTAGTTTATCAATTTAAGGATACGGCATAATTATAATAAGTTTCATCAAAAATTTTTGAATATCACTTTTGTCTGTTGAATAAAATTTAATTATAAAAAATAAAAATCTCATTGTCGGGCCCCAGGTACATGCTTAGGATATCTAGGCCTTAAGTCCGCCCCTGCCTAATGATAAAGGATTCAAAATATTTCAGGTATTAAGGCAAATTTTCCGGATACCTAAATAAGCAGCTACTGATAGGAAAAATAAAAGCCAAATTTCCAGAGAAGAGTTTTTTATTACATTGAAGTTGATCCCATTTAAATATAAAAATTCAAATCATACTCTAAAGGTGGAATAAACGGGGTTGCTTGATCGCATTGTCCACTTAACTTGGTTTGAAGAGTTCTTCTGGTATTTTGAACGTCGATTTCATCCCTTAAAAGAGCTTTGTTTGTGGAAAAATTTGCACAGATGGACGTATACTTTCGATTGGCATTCTTAAAAAAATTTTTTGAATTTTGACCATTTTCGTGAAAAATCAACGATGGTTAACCCACGGTTTTTTTTGACAAAAAAATTTTATGTTTCGAATTTGAAAAAGATTGTTATATTATCGTTAAATACATTGTTACGAACACGAAACTGCCCTTGTTTCGAAAATCATCCCTTAAATAACAAAGTTACAAGTGGTTCAAGATTAGATGGGTTGATGAGTTCTTCTGGCACTTTGATCGTCGATTTCATCCCTTAAAAGAGCTTTGTTTTTGGAAAAATTTGCACAGAATGCACAGATGGACGTATACTTTCGATTGGCATCCTTAAAAAAAATTTTTGAATTTTGACCATTTTCGTGAAAAATCAACGATGGTTAACCCACGGTTTTTTTTGACAAAAAAATTTTATGTTTCGAATTTGAAAAAGATTGTTATATTATCGTTAAATACATTGTTACGAACACGAAACTGCCCTTGTTTCGAAAATCATCCCTTAAATAACAAAGTTACAAGTGGTTCAAGATTAGATGGGTTGATGAGTTCTTCTGGCACTTTGATCGTCGATTTCATCCCTTAAAAGAGCTTTGTTTTTGGAAAAATTTGCACAGAATGCACAGATGGACGTATACTTTCGATTGGCTTCCTTAAAAAATTTTTTTGAATTTTGACCATTTTCGTGAAAAATCAACGATGGTTAACCCACGGTTTTTTTTGACAAAAAAATTTTATGTTTCGAATTTGAAAAAGATTGTTATATTATCGTTAAATACATTGTTACGAACACGAAACTGCCCTTGTTTCGAAAATCATCCCTTAAATAACAAAGTTACAAGTGGTTCAAGATTAGATGGGTTGATGAGTTCTTCTGGCACTTTGATCGTCGATTTCATCCCTTAAAAGAGCTTTGTTTTTGGAAAAATTTGCACAGAATGCACAGATGGACGTATACTTTCGATTGGCTTCCTTAAAAAAATTTTTTGAATTTTGACCATTTTCGTGAAAAATCAACGATGGTTAACCCACGGTTTTTTTTGACAAAAAAATTTTATGTTTCGAATTTGAAAAAGATTGTTATATTATCGTTAAATACATTGTTACGAACACGAAACTGCTCTTGTTTCGAAAATCATCCCTTAAATAACAAAGTTACAAGTGGTTCAAGATTAGATGGGTTGATGAGTTCTTCTGGCACTTTGATCGTCGATTTCATCCCTTAAAAGAGCTTTGTTTTTGGAAAAATTTGCACAGAATGCACAGATGGACGTATACTTTCGATTGGCATCCTTAAAAAAATTTTTTGAATTTTGACCATTTTCGTGAAAAATCAACGATGGTTAACCCACGGTTTTCTATGACTGTAAAATTTTATGTTTCGAATTCGAAAAAGATTATGATATTATCGTTTAGAACATTGTTACGAACACGAAACTGCCCTTGGTTCGAAAATCATCCCTTATATAACGATGTTACAAGTGGTTCAAGATTAGATGGGTTGATGAGTTCTTCTGGCACTTTGATCGTCGATTTCATCCCTTAAAAGAGCTTTGTTTTTGGAAAAATTTGCACAGAATGCACAGATGGACGTATACTTTCGATTGGCTTCCTTAAAAAATTTTTTTGAATTTTGACCATTTTCGTGAAAAATCAACGATGGTTAACCCACGGTTTTTTTTGACAAAAAAATTTTATGTTTCGAATTTGAAAAAGATTGTTATATTATCGTTAAATACATTGTTACGAACACGAAACTGCCCTTGTTTCGAAAATCATCCCTTAAATAACAAAGTTACAAGTGGTTCAAGATTAGATGGGTTGATGAGTTCTTCTGGCACTTTGATCGTCGATTTCATCCCTTAAAAGAGCTTTGTTTTTGGGAAAATTTGCACAGAATGCACAGATGGACGTATACTTTCGATTGGCATCCTTAAAAAAAATTTTTGAATTTTGACCATTTTCGTGAAAAATCAACGATGGTTAACCCACGGTTTTTTTTGACAAAAAAATTTTATGTTTCGAATTTGAAAAAGATTGTTATATTATCGTTAAATACATTGTTACGAACACGAAACTGCCCTTGTTTCGAAAATCATCCCTTAAATAACAAAGTTACAAGTGGTTCAAGATTAGATGGGTTGATGAGTTCTTCTGGCACTTTGATCGTCGATTTCATCCCTTAAAAGAGCTTTGTTTTTGGAAAAATTTGCACAGAATGCACAGATGGACGTATACTTTCGATTGGCTTCCTTAAAAAATTTTTTTGAATTTTGACCATTTTCGTGAAAAATCAACGATGGTTAACCCACGGTTTTTTTTGACAAAAAAATTTTATGTTTCGAATTTGAAAAAGATTGTTATATTATCGTTAAATACATTGTTACGAACACGAAACTGCCCTTGTTTCGAAAATCATCCCTTAAATAACAAAGTTACAAGTGGTTCAAGATTAGATGGGTTGATGAGTTCTTCTGGCACTTTGATCGTCGATTTCATCCCTTAAAAGAGCTTTGTTTTTGGGAAAATTTGCACAGAATGCACAGATGGACGTATACTTTCGATTGGCATCCTTAAAAAAATTTTTTGAATTTTGACCATTTTCGTGAAAAATCAACGATGGTTAACCCACGGTTTTTTTTGACAAAAAAATTTTATGTTTCGAATTTGAAAAAGATTGTTATATTATCGTTAAATACATTGTTACGAACACGAAACTGCTCTTGTTTCGAAAATCATCCCTTAAATAACAAAGTTACAAGTGGTTCAAGATTAGATGGGTTGATGAGTTCTTCTGGCACTTTGATCGTCGATTTCATCCCTTAAAAAAGCTTTGTTTTTGGAAAAATTTGCACAGAATGCACAGATGGACGTATACTTTCGATTGGCATCCTTAAAAAATTTTTTTGAATTTTGACCATTTTCGTGAAAAATCAACGATGGTTAACCCACGGTTTTTTTTGGCTGAAAAATTTTATGTTTCGAATTCGAAAAAGATTATGATATTATCGTTTAGAACATTGTTACGAACACGAAACTGCCCTTGGTTCGAAAATCATCCCTTATATAACGATGTTACAAGTGGTTAAAGATTAGAGGGGTTGATGAGTTCTTCTGGCACTTTGATCGTCGATTTCATCCCTTAAAAGAGCTATGTTTTTGGAAAAAATTGCATAGAATTAACATATGGACGTATACTTTCGATGGGCATCCTTAAAAAATTTTTTTGTATTTTGAAGATTTTCGGAAAAAATCAACGATGGTTAATCCACGGTTTTTTTTTGACTAATAATGTTTTAATTTTGAAATATTATTGCCTGTGTCTATTTGCATACATGACAAAAAAAATCATATTATAATCCTCGTATGGGCGTAATTTTATAAATTCTCATTAAATGTTACCCTTATTGGGAAATATCTCCATTGGAATTTTCCGTTTTTTACAAATTGCAAATGTTAGGCAACCAACTGTTCATGAATGTAAAAATTCTGCAGAATTAGCCCCTAATTTCCAACTTGACGTAAGTTGGACTTATGACTTGTGTTATTAATTTAAATTAATGTAATCTTACAGAATCAGCTTACCTTAAAATTGAGGACAAGGGCAGTTTTGTTGCGGTTGAAGACAGTATCATCTTTTTGGCAGATGTTTAATGTTTAGTTAGTGCTATTATTGTTGAAATTTCTAAACATTGTTCTAATTGAATTTTTCACTATCTACAGGGAAAGCTGACCAAAAACATTTGAGAATTATTCATTGGATTTGAATTGTTCTTCATTTCCAAATGGACGTTTGAGGAATAGAAGCGGATCGTTCCAGAATCTTCCATTAAATTCATCAAAGATATCATTTCCACAATTGGTATCTTCCGAGAAGAATACGAAGAATGGATTTAATACAATAATTAGTGATTTAAATTTTGTTTCAATAAATCAGTGAAGTGAAGTGAAGTGATAAAGTGGTTCAAGTGATAAATAATCAATATATCAGACAATTCAAAAACTTTTTATTAACTTAATAATAATTTCCATAAGATTATAACAATTGATACTTTTACATAGTTTACACAAACAATTGTAAATATGCACAAAACTGGTATTGTAATATTGTATATATTATTTAATTGATATTAAATATCAATAAATTTATTTTAATAGAATACATTGTTTCAATTCGATTTCTCGCACCCATCCTCTTGAATTTTATTTTTCAGGGATTTTTTTTCAGTTAGAATACACATAAGAGTTAAATTAATAAGTAATAAGGTAAGTATAATAAAAGGTTTAATAATATAGGTAGGTATAATGGGTATTATAACAATAATACAGTATGTAATGTAGGTGCTTTGTTTTTCGATAAATTATCGAATAATACGAATAAAGTCAATATCGAAAAATATCTTAAGTTTTCGATGTCATGGTGTAGCTATGGTTGGAATATGGTTGGGAAATTTTAATTATTTCGATCGAAAAAATTTTTAATTTTTCTACAAATCTCATAAGCATTGTTTAAATATAAGTTTTAACGTCATTTACATATATCATATGATAGCCGCATCGCTAAGGTCGCCGCCACCACCGGAGCTGAGGATTGCTGGTTCGGAACCCGAAGGGGGTAAGTGTTTTTTCTTTAATATAATAATTAATTTCTATTCCTTACAGCTTATCCCATCCCTAATTAACATTAATAATTGTTTCCAGACATTGCATCATCGAAATATTCGATCGAACAATTCCAACCTTTCGGGGTTGGAAATGATCGATCGATCGATGATGCAATATATTTTTCATTTTATTTTTGCTCATTGGATTTGTGACGTCACTCAATTTCATATATGCATATATGATGTCACACATACGTCGCTATCCAATGACATCACCCAATGCCGTCATTCCCGAAAAAATTCGAAAAATGATCGAATTTTCGATTTTCGGGAATTAGGGTTTTGCGAACGGCTTAGTTACGTCACGGGAGGCCTAAAAAACATATCCTAAAGTCAATTTTTTTCGTTTTTTTTGGGAAAATTTTTTGGCAGAAATTCTGAAAAATCCCAGAAATAGGCCAAATTACGCGATTTTTTTCACTTTTTTCAACTTTAACGCCGTTTTTAGCGAAAACTATCGATCGTAGGTTAACGATAGTAGGCTCATTAGATAGCGCTTGAATTATTCTATCGATGGTGTAAATTTGGTCCCGGAAAAGCTTCAGGGGAAAAACTTTTTTTTTCGACCTTTCAGAAATTTCTAATCGTCGATGAAATCGTCGATGATTTTTTGATTTTTTTTTTTGTCGAATTTCTCGATGAAATTCGCACCATAGATGCATTATGGTACGATCGAAGCTATTATATAAAAATATATCCCCTTTTCAATGTTTTTAATGGAGTTTTTCGATTTAACAAAGTTACATATTATGCATCATAATGCAATGCAAATGTAAATTGTTTTTTTGAAAAAAGGGATCAAGAACCTAAAAATTTTCCCATGTAGTTAGACAACTTTTCCGATCGTACCATGAAGAAGCAATGGTTCAAATTTTTCCGGAAAATTCCACGAAAATCGATCGATTGTAAAAATTAAGGTTACGTAATTGGATATTACAAAATTATATATTACGCAAGATAATGTTATTCAAATACATATTTATTTTATCGAAAAAAAGGATGAAGGACTTTAAAATGTTACAATGTCTTTAGTCAAATTTTCCAGGATTAACATGGAGTAGCTATGGTTAAAATATTTTTGGAAAATTCCAATTCCTTCGATCGAAAAAATTTTTCAAGTTTCGATCAATGAAGAAATCTTTATATATGAGTTTAAGTGATCAATAAATATATCTTCCAATGGCCGAATCGATAAGCGCACGGAATATGTTATAAACGGAAAACGAAGGATCGATCCCCCGATAAGGTAAAAGATTTTTATATTTCTAATAACCAATTTCTAATTTCTATATATTCGTTACAGCTTAAATTATCACTTTCGATCGTTAATAATTAACTTAACGTTAATTTCAGCCGACTAATTCGATCATCACTTTCAACCTTTCGGGGTTGAGAAGTGATCGATCGATTACGTAGATTTTTTTTCTTTTGGTTCATATAAGTATATGACGTCACACATACGTCGCCATCCAATAACGTCACCCAATGACGTCATTCCCGTGAAAAATCTAAAAAATTGAGCGAATTTTCGATTTTCGGGAATTAGGATATTGGGAATGGCTTAGTTACGTCACGAGAGGCCTAAAAAACATATCTAAAGTCGATTTTTTTCGTTTTTTTTTTGGGAAAATTTTTTGGCCGAAATTCTGAAGAATCCCTAAAATCGGCCAAAAATGACACTTTCTTGCACTTTTTTCAACTTTAACGCCGTTTTTAGCGAAAACTATCGATCGTAGGTTAACGATAGTAGGCTCATTCGATAGCGATTGAATTACTCTATCGATGGTGTGAATTTGGTCCCGGAAAACCTTAAGGGGAAAAACTTTTTTTTCAACGTTTCAGAAATTTCATTTCGTCGACCAAATGTACGTCGAAAATATGAAATTTTTTTTTGTCGAATTTCTCGATGAAATTCGCACCATTGATGCATTTCGTTACCATCAAAGCATATATATAAAAAAAACTAAACTTTTCGATATCGTTAATAGTTTTTTTCGATTTTTAAAATTCACCTATTGTGCGAGCTAATACTATTTAAATACAAATTTGTTTTGTTAGAAAAAGGATCAAGGACATTTAAACGTCACAATTTTAATCAATTCAATTCAATTTAATTCATAGTTTTACTTATTTATTTTATTTTTATTATATATAAAAAAATCTCAACTCTTTGATGTCCTTAATCGCTTTTTTCGTTATTAAAGATTTATATGTACTGACGTAATTCCATTTAAATACAATTATGTTTTATGGGAAAAAAGGATAAAGGACATTAAAAGAATGCAATGTTTTTTGACATCTTATCCGATCTTAACATGGAGAATCTACGGTTACAATTTTTCCGGAAAATTCCATGAAAATCGTTCTCGTAAAAATATATTGACCAATAAATTTTCTTGGAATTTTCCGGAAATATTTTCACCAGAGCTGCTCCATGTGACGTTTGGAAAATTTTTGAATAAAATAGTGACATTTCAAGGTCTTTGATCCTTTTTCTAACAAAACAAATTTGTATTTAAATAGTATTAGCTCGCACAATAGGTAAATTTTAAAAATCGAAAAAACTATTAACGATATCGAAAAGTTGAGTTTTTTTTATAAATATGCTTTGATGGTAACGGAATGCATCTATGGTGCGAATTTCCTCGGAAAATACGACGAAAAAAAATGTCATATTTTCGACGTACATTTGGTCGACGAAATGAAATTTCTGAAACGTTGAAAAAAAAGTTTTTCCCCTTAAGGTTTTCCGGGACCAAATTCACACCATCGATAGAGTAATTCAAGCGCTATCGAATGAGCCTACTATCGTTAACCTACGATCGATAGTTTTCGCTAAAAACGGCGTTAAAGTTGAAAAAAGTGCAAGAAAGTGTCATTTTTGGCCGATTTTAGGGATTCTTCAGAATTTCGGCCAAAAAATTTTCCCAAAAAAAAACGAAAAAAATTGACTTTACGATATGTTTTTTAGGCCTCCCGTGACGTAACTAAGCCGTTCGCAAAACCCTAATTCCCGAAAATCGAAAATTCGATAATTTTTCGAATTTTTTCGGGAATGACGTCATTGGATGGCGACATATGTGTGACGTCATATATATGAAATTGAGTGACGTCACAAATCCAATGAGCAAAAATAAAATGAAAAATATATTGCATCATCGATCGATCGATCATTTCCAACCCCGAAAGGTTGGAACTGTTCGATCGAATATTTCGATGATGCAATGCCTGGAAACAATTATTAATGTTAATTAGTGACAGGATAAGCTGTAAGGAATAGAAATTAATTATTATATTAAAGAAAAAACACTTACCCCCCTCGGGTTCCGAACCAGCAATCCTCAGCTCCGGTGGTGGCGGCGACCTTAGCGATGCGGCTATCATATGATATATGTAAATGACGTTAAAACTCATATTTAAACAATTCTTATGAGATTTGAGGAAAAATTAAAAATTTTTTCGATCGAAATAATTAAAATTTCCCAACCATATTCCAACCATAGCTACACCATGACATCGAAAACTTAAGATATTTTTCGATATTGACTTTATTCGTATTATTCGATAATTTATCGAAAAACAAAGCACCTACATTACATACTGTATTATTGTTATAATACCCATTATACCTACCTATATTATTAAACCTTTTATTATACTTACCTTATTACTTATTAATTTAACTCTTATGTGTATTCTAACTGAAAAAAAATCCCTGAAAAATAAAATTCAAGAGGATGGGTGCGAGAAATCGAATTGAAACAATGTATTCTATTAAAATAAATTTATTGATATTTAATATCAATTAAATAATATATACAATATTACAATACCAGTTTTGTGCATATTTACAATTGTTTGTGTAAACTATGTAAAAGTATCAATTGTTATAATCTTATGGAAATTATTATTAAGTTAATAAAAAGTTTTTGAATTGTCTGATATATTGATTATTTATCACTTGAACCACTTTATCACTTCACTTCACTTCACTGATTTATTGAAACAAAATTTAAATCACTAATTATTGTATTAAATCCATTCTTCGTATTCTTCTCGGAAGATACCAATTGTGGAAATGATATCTTTGATGAATTTAATGGAAGATTCTGGAACGATCCGCTTCTATTCCTCAAACGTCCATTTGGAAATGAAGAACAATTCAAATCCAATGAATAATTCTCAAATGTTTTTGGTCAGCTTTCCCTGTAGATAGTGAAAAATTCAATTAGAACAATGCTTAGAAATTTCAACAACAATAGCACTTACTAAACATTAAACATCTACCAAAAGGATGATACTGTCTTCAACCCCAACAAAACTGCCCTTGTCCTTAATTTTCAGATAAGTTGAATCTGTAAGATTACATTAATTTAAATTAATAACACAAGTCATAAGTCCAACTTACATCAAGTTGGAAATTAGAGGGTAATGCTGCAGCATATTTACATTCATGAACAATTGGTTGCCTAACTTCGACAATTTGTAAAAAACGGAAAATTCCATTGGAGATATTTCCCAATAAGGGTAACATTTAAAGAGAATTTATAAAATTACGCCCATACGAGGATTGTAAAATGATTTTTTTTGTCATGGATGCAAATAGACACTAGCAATAATATTTCAAAATTAAATCGTTTTTAGTCAAAAAAAAACCGTGGGTTAACCATCGTTGATTTTTCACGAAAATGGTCAAAATCCAAAAAATTTTTTTTAAGGATGCCAATCGAAAGTATACGTCCATCTGTGCATTCCGTGCAAATTTTTCCAAAAACAAAGCTCTTTTAAGGGATGAAATCGACGATCAAAGTGCCAGAAGAACTCATCAACCCATCTTATCTTTAACCCCTTGTAACATCGTTATATAAGGGATGATTTTCGAACCAAGGGCAGTTTCGTGTTCGTAACATTGTTCTAAACGATAATATCATAATCTTTTTCGAATTCGAAACATAAAATTTTTCAGTCAAAAAAAACCGTGGGTTAACCATCGTTGATTTTTCACGAAAATGGTCAAAATCCAAAAAATTTTTTTAAGGATGCCAATCGAAAGTATACGTCCATCTGTGCATTCCGTGCAAATTTTTCCAAAGACAAAGGTCTGTTAAGGGATGAAATCGACGATCAAAGTGCCAGAATAACTCATCAACCCCTCTAATCTTTAACCACTTGTAACATCGTTATATAAGGGATGATTTTCTAACCAAGGGCAGTTTCGTATTCGTAACAATGTTCTAAACGATAATATCATAATCTTTTTCGAATTCGAAACATAAAATTTTACAGTCAAAAAAAACCGTGGGTTAACCATCGTTGATTTTTCACGAAAATGGTCAAAATTCAAAATAATTTTTTAAGGATGCCAATCGAAAGTATACGTCCATCTGTGCATTCTGTGCAAATTTTTCCAAAAACAAAGCTTTTTTAAGGGATCAAATCGACGATCAAAGTGCCAGAAGAACTCATCAACCCATCTTATCTTTAACCCCTTGTAACATCGTTATATAAGGGATGATTTTCGAACCAAGGGCAGTTACGTGTTCGTAACAATGTTCTAAACGATAATATCATAATCATTTTCGAATTCGAAACATAAAATTTTACAGTCATAAAAAACCGTGGGTTAACCATCGTTGATTTTTCACGAAAAAGGTCAAAATTCAAAAAATTTTTTAAGGATGCCAATCGAAAGTATACGTCCATCTGTGCATTCTGTGCAAATTTTTCCAAAAACAAAGCTCTTTTAAGGGATGAAATCGACGATCAAAGTGCCAGAAGAACTCATCAACCCATCTTATCTTTAACCCCTTGTAACATCGTTATATAAGGGATGATTTTCGAACCAAGGGCAGTTTCGTGTTCGTAACAATGTTCTAAACGATAATATCATAATCTTTTTCGAATTCGAAACATAAAATTTTTCAGTCAAAAAAAACCGTGGGTTAACCATCGTTGATTTTTCACGAAAATGGTCAAAATTCAAAAATTTTTTTTAAGGATGCCAATCGAAAGTATACGTCCATCTGTGCATTCTGTGCAAATTTTTCCAAAAACAAAGCTCTGTTAAGGGATGAAATCGACGATCAAAGTGCCAGAAGAACTCATCAACCCATCTTATCTTTAACCCCTTGTAACATCGTTATATAAGGGATGATTTTCGAACCAAGGGCAGTTTCGTGTTCGTAACAATGTTCTAAACGATAATATCATAATCTTTTTCGAATTCGAAACATAAAATTTTACAGTCATAAAAAACCGTGGGTTAACCATCGTTGATTTTTCACGAAAATGGTCAAAATCCAAAAAATTTTTTTAAGGATGCCAATCGAAAGTATACGTCCATCTGTGCATTCCGTGCAAATTTTTCCAAAAACAAAGCTCTTTTAAGGGATGAAATCGACGATCAAAGTGCCAGAAGAACTCATCAACCCATCTTATCTTTAACCCCTTGTAACATCGTTATATAAGGGATGATTTTCGAACCAAGGGCAGTTTCGTGTTCGTAACAATGTTCTAAACGATAATATCATAATCTTTTTCGATTTCGAAACATAACATTTTTCAGTCAAAAAAAACCGTGGGTTAACCATCGTTGATTTTTCACGAAAATAGTCAAAATTCAAAAATTTTTTTTAAGGATGCCAATCGAAAGTATACGTCCATCTGTGCATTCTGTGCAAATTTTTCCAAAAACAAAGCTCTGTTAAGGGATGAAATCGACGATCAAAGTGCCAGAAGAACTCATCAACCCATCTTATCTTTAACCCCTTGTAACATCGTTATATAAGGGATGATTTTCGAACCAAGGGCAGTTTCGTGTTCGTAACAATGTTCTAAACGATAATATCATAATCTTTTTCGAATTCGAAACATAAAATTTTACAGTCATAAAAAACCGTGGGTTAACCATCGTTGATTTTTCACGAAAATGGTCAAAATCCAAAAAATTTTTTTAAGGATGCCAATCGAAAGTATACGTCCATCTGTGCATTCCGTGCAAATTTTTCCAAAAACAAAGCTCTTTTAAGGGATGAAATCGACGATCAAAGTGCCAGAAGAACTCATCAACCCCTCTAATCTTTAACCACTTGTAACATTGTCTTTTAAGGGATGATTTTCGAACCAAGGGCAGTTTCGTGTTCGAAAGAATATATTAAACGATAATATAATAGTCTTAACAGAAAATAAAAAAATGTTTTTTTTTTTGAAGTACTCAAAAAATCGCTGGCGATTAAAGTCTGAAAATTTGGGCTTAATTTTTTTTATTTAGTATCAAAGCCATTCCCCTGATTTTGAATTGGAAAAGCCGCGAGGGTAGTTTTATCAAACAAATCGGCCTATACCCTCTTTTTTAATTTAAACTCTAGCTTGACTTTTGCATTTTTATTTTACATATTTGATTCTTATACGAATATAAATTGGTTATTGATTTAACACTGATATACACAGCACAATTAAGAAATTTCTTTTTCAGCCATAGATATTTTTTCAATCAATGAAGCCAGTTCACTTTCAGTGATTTCACTCTCATAATCTTTCTGTTGTTTTTTCAAATTTTTCAAGTCATCAGCTATTTCAATTTTCCTTATCTTTCGCAACAAAATCGCATTGTTGGTGGCGTTTTCTATTTCCGTATACATTTTCTCGTTTCTAATGCAGAAAATGTGCTCTTTTATAAAATGTAAAATTGTATAATTGATTAATGATTGGTCTTGTTGCGCTCCCATTTGCGTGACACAACTGACAATGATTGCCATTGTCATAAATATGAATACCACACGTATAATCGCTATAATAATCCATAGCACTTCCGTGTTGGGAATATCTCTAAGGCGATTTTCGAAGCTTAGAATTAATACGTTTATGGTGAGATAGCACTCGCTCCAACTGTGGCACAATCTTGCCTTCGAACTTATTATCATATATGTGCAAAATGATAGGACCATTGTCGTCAAAATAAATGCAACAATCAGCCAAAACGACATGGAAATCACCAATTTTACGGCATTCATGTACGCCTGCGGTACAAAATTAATTATAGTACTAAATCGCAAAAATGTAAAGAAGCACAAGAACGCCATCGACGTTCTTAACTGATCTTCAATTTGCAGAAAGATATCGAAATTCGTGTAATAGTTCCTGTGCTCCCAGACCAAAACTTTTTCCAAGTAGTCCACATAAGAAAATTTCATGCAATAAATTATCACTGCCGCAATACCACTGATGACCAAACATAAGTCTATATATGTCGTAATGGAAGTGAGACACTTCATCGTATCAACCACTACTCGTTGAATAAATCGTAAAGATATTATAACCAAACCAATGACAAATATCACACCATATATCCGCATTAATTGAATTTCCTCATCTTTTTCGTACATAAATCGTACACTCTTTATCTGAAATAAAAAAAGTTATTAAAAATAAATATAGGTAGAGGAATTCAAGATTTCGACTAATTCTAAATAGTTGAGTGCTTTTTTTAGGTACCTATAGGTTTAGTATACCCTATTAGGATGTTTTTTTTTTTGGGACTATTTTTATTTTTTTTGCTCCCATGCCGAAATTTTGTTGGAAATACATCAAAAAAAATTCCCTGAAAGTTTGAGCTCTTAATATTAATATTAAGTACTTGCTCACAGCGTGTGAATATTTTCCATTTAAAATTCACGCAAACTTTGATTTTTTTTTTTAAACTTTTATAGTTCAGCGACATTTTATGGTATCGCCTCGCTCAAAGTTGGGATTTTTTTACAATTGTATGCTCTACAAAAGTGCCTATTTTTAATAAGGAATAAAAAATCAATATTTTCTTAAATTTTACTCAATAATCCGTACAAATTTTATAGTAAGAGAAATTCAAGGCTCAATATCTCGAGAAATATCGATCTTAGCAAATTGGTTTTTTGGAACTTTTTTGTAGGAAATTAAATTTCCTATAAATTTGACTTTACATTTTTTCTGTAGGTCTTGTAATTCATGAGTTACTGAGAGAAAAACGAGAAATCTATGAAAAATCTAAGTTTAGTGACCCGTACTACCTCGCCCTTGTAAATTACGATTTTGCCGCAATAGGCACTTTTGTAGAGCATACAGTTGTAAAAAAATCGCGACTTTGAGCGAGGCGATACCGTAAAATGCCGCTGAGCTATAAAAATTTAAAAAAAAAAATCCAAAATATTTAACCATTCACAATCTTCACAACCTCTATTCCCAAGGAAAAAAAGTTATAGTAATTTGTAGTGTATAAAAAGGTTTTTCATGGTGAATAATTGTGAAAAATTTCAAAAATTGTTTATTTCAAAAATTGATATTTTTCTCAGGTCCTAAGTTAATTGGATTAAACTGAAAATTCTATGAATTATTATATTTTTAACAAAAAAAATATTTTTTTTATTTTAAGTAAATAACTTAGAACCTGTGAACTTTTATAGAGATAAGTTATAGGAAAAAAAAAGTGCTGGACAAAAAATGTCCTATAAAATTTTCTCATAAAATTGATGGTTGCGTCAAAAAATTGAAAAAAATATTAAAATTTCGCTTTAGTTCAACTTTGACCTCGAATAACTTTTGAAGGAATAAATATATCAAAAACTTGGACGGAGACCTTTTTTGTAGATCGTTCAATTTTCTACAAGAATATACCTTGTTCATTCCGAAATATTGTCACAAACGTGAGCTATAAAATTCCAAAGTGCAAGAGAATATTGTTCCCATGTTATTTCAATGGAAAATCGAAATTTGCGATGCGGCACCTCTAAAAAATAATATTAAGAGCTTAAACTTTCACAGGATTTTTTTTGTCATTCCCAACAATATTTGCGATATAATTAAGAAAAAAAAAATTTTTTTTGAATCAATCATATATATATGTATGTATATGAATAAATAGTCAATTGGAATATAAATATATTGAATATAGTCCTTGAGTTCACATTAATTCGTTCTATACTGTATAGTTAATAAATTAAATATAAATATATTAAGAAACTAAATTTACCAAATTTTATATAATTTACTAATGTGTTTACCTCATAGCTTCTCACTATTACATTGGTGGGGGCAACTTCTATAATCAACTTAATCCCAGTCAAATAATTAGCATATGGATTGAAACATGCAAAATCCACCACCAACGATTCAGTATGTTTACCAAGCCACTCATGTGTATGCAAAAACGCGATGACTTTTTCATTGGCCAATTTATGTCTATGTAAATATGCTATATAGCCTCCATCGGATATCTCATCAAAATACCCTGGAAAATTACAAACAATTAATCAAAGAACATAAATACGTAAGTGATAAGTACAGGGAACAATACACAATAAAATTCTATGTGAGGGAATAGACTATATGCACATTTTTTTCCTAATCGAGAAAGGTCATTATCAATTTAAATTGGTCATTATCAATTTTAAAGGAAAAATTAATTTTTAATAATGAAAAACTTGTATTTTGGCAGATAAAAAGTTTTAAAATTTATACGTCCTAAAACGATGAGTGCACCAATAGGTCTTCTGTGACGTCACAGTACGCATCAACATGCCTATTGAAACCAATATGTAAACAGATCATTGAATGGTTACCATAGAAACCGGAATAGTTAACCACAATTATTCACCATGAAAAACCTTTATATACACTACAAATTACTATAATGTTTTTTCCTTGAAGATTGTGAATGGTTAAATCATTAACATAATATTTGAACGATTTAAATCAGTGATTCCCAAAGTGGTCTATATCGACCCCTAGGGGTCTATGACAACCTGCAAGGGTTCTACGTCAGCGAAAAAAAATTTGGGGGTCCATGAAATGAAAATGGGGGTCCACGATAGTGGATCTCAACACATACACTGATAGTACCTATTTATTTACATCATACTATCTTATAATATCAAGACATTGATTTTGAAAATTTTATTTTGAGTAGTTTTAATTTAAATTCAATTAATAAATGTTTAAATTAACATGTGTTTTTACTTTAAGTTTTTAACACTAAACTTCACTACAGTTAGAAATTTACAGGAAATCAATATGAGGTAAGTAGGGGGTCTACCCAACACGGAAAAACATGGCAAGGGGTCTACGACACAAAAAAGTTTGGGGAACTCTGATTTAAACAACCATTCCCTTAGTGTTTAAAAACAAAAAACCTTTGTTGTCAAAAAAAAAAACGTTTATGAGATTTTGAAGTTTCTGTACTGTGACGTCATTTTAAAGCCGCGCCAATATTGATAAATGAATTTAACGCTTTTTTTTGTTGGTATTTTTAAAAAAATATTTCTTAGGCTTCATCAAATAAAGTTAAAAATTAACAGCTACATTATGTTTTGATATTAGTTTCGAACATTTTAGATCATGTGCATTTAGACTATTGTTCAGGTTGTACTAACCTTTAACTAATACATTGCTTTTATCGGCCTCCACATAACGGTAAGCGATTTTTTGCCGTGGACGATATTTTTGGGCTAGTTCATTAGTCCATGGAGGAAAGTACGATTCAGTATCATATTTACGATAGCTATAATCACCAATACAATCTCGATCATCATCAAAAAAAAATTGAGACTTTAGACAGTGCTTTGTTGTGTCGGTCGTCCATTTGCGTTGCCGAATCCGAGCAAAGCTAAGCAGTTGGAAATTGGGAACAATAAACCAAGCAGTATACTGCCAATGAATTCCATAGGTAAATGTCGTTGTTAAGTACGAGTGGAAACTGCATAAAAAAAAACACAATTCACAAATATGATTAATATAAAATGAAACAAAACTTTTTTCGAGTATAGAGATGTTAACATAGAATGGACAAAACATTTGCGTTTCGCAAAACTAAGCTCATTATTATGGATTAAAGGCGAAAATCGAGGTGCTTATCATTTCTATGTTTAATATCTCTATTATTCTTAAAACTTTTACATTTCACTTTTATAAGTAAACCAAGAACGAAGAATATCTGGCGATACAAGCTAATAACGTTTTTTAAGTTCCAATCTAACAAACTTCCATAATGGTCAAAAGTTATGGATTACCCGTTTCACTATTACCCTATTGTAATGTACAAAACTACCGCGAAATTAAAATTTGTTCAATTGCACGAAACCCAGTTCCTTCATATTCAAGTATAACCATTGTGTATCTATGCACTTATTATTAAAATATCTGAATTTCAAATATATAATTAAACCATTTTCTTTTAAGTTGCCGAATTTTTCGCTACATGATATTCGCTCACCAATGTATTTATTTGTGTACACGTATTTTGGATTTTCAGGTTTACAATATGTGAAAACCAAAAAACTTAATGCTCACTTATAAACTTAATTTAAATATTTTCAGATATATCTATCAGAGTTTACATTTTTAAGCAGACCCAAAGTTTTTGGTTCTTATATTAAACCAACTTTGTGTTATAATAAAGGGTAATTATGTTTCGTTTATAATGATACTGTGACTATGAAATTTGAAATTTAGATTATTTATTACACGTTATGCCGTAAAATTTTGCCACCATTTTTCACTCTTTTAGAGGAAGAATTATAAAAAAAAACCCTTTATTATTATATATCTGCATCGTATAAAAAAAGCATTTTCCAAATTTCATCGACACAAATATGCATTTATATTGGCAAATCAAATGTAAAATGAAAAAATTATGACCTTTATTTTGATTATTTTGATGAAAAGTTAGTTTGGATGTTTGTATATTTTAATTGATAATGAAATATATGACAAAAAATTGCCCCCTTAATGCTTTTCATCAGAATATATAATTGCTCCGAGTGACAACCATTGGTTCATAAAAATTAGATTTTAAAAAGTTTAATTGTTGAAAAACAATCAAAAATTAAAAACCGTCTCTTTGGTATTTGGTATAAGTACCTTCTACATAAACTTTCATAATACTTAAGTGAAATGACGTTATTTAAAATGCTGTTATTAAAATGATATAACAAAAACTGAAACTTATTAGTAATTAAGTAATTATTTATTAATTACACTTATTAAATTCAAAATTTCGATTTTTGATTAACTCTACAATATTTTCTCATACAAACTTAGTCACCCCCTTTTACTCTTTTAGGATGGGAATTTTCAAAAAAAAAAAATATCAGATAAACTTATTGAGCAACTCTAAGGGTCTATTTACAAAAATTTCGTAAAAAAAAAGTTTATTGTAACATTCGAACCCACGTCTTTTCAATTAGGAGCATCAGCATGTCAGATACTAAGCCATTACGCTATTAACATCAACTATGTGTTTTGTATATATATAAACGTTTATATTTCAAAGAGGCAATTTTTTAGACTTCATACTGAATTTACTGTGCTTTTTATCAGTTCAACTAAAAAATTTTTAGAAATTATTTTCTAACTTTTAATTACCTTTCCAATGATATATAACTCGCCTGTCTAAAGTATTTTTTTTTTTCATCCCTAGAGAGTACCTTCCCTTAATATTTTTAAGGAATGATAAGTAGCCTAACATGTGTAGGAAATTGCGTTGCATCTTAATATAACATTTCATTAAATTTGGTGGTTCCGTTCTTTAGTTAAATCGAGACACACAGACAGACATACAAAAATTTTAAAAATGTTAAATTTGGAATGAGGACTTCTAGAAACAAATATTTATCCTAAAATTGGGTTCAAAATCGAAATGTACAGACAGACGTAAGAATTTTATATATTTTTTATAGATGTGGAGGAAGTTTGGACTAAGATTTCTGTAAATCTCAAAACTTCTGTTAGCCGATTGCTAAAACAAAATTTATGTCTAGTCAAAGCTAATTTTGTATAATGATAACTAGTGGCCGATTATCGGAAGTTCTGGGATTTACCGACATGTTAGCCCAAACTTTGTGCACATTTTTAACGTAGCATTGAATTTCGATAGAAGTCTCTCTTCTCCGATGTATCCTTGGATTTTTATGTAAAGTGACTAAAGTAATTTAAGTTAGTACTCCCAATATACCCCCGACGACACCATATTTTGACACATTCGCCATCATCTATTGAAAAATTGAAATTCCTTCTTTTATATTATATAAAACAGTGGTTTGGGCCAAGAAATTTATAGAAGAAGCCTAAATATATTAGTATAGATATAAAGTTCTTACGTCTTAAGTATACTATTTATGTCTTTGTCCTTTTTTGTTACATGCATATCAGTTTTTCTATGTTTTATTTTTCTATCAACTAGAATTTTTTAAATGTTCAAGATCATTAAAGGCCTTGAAATTATTAACATTTTATATAATTATTTTATTTTGACAGAACTGCGTTTCTTTTTATGGGAGCGAAAGGGTTAAATTTAAGTTTCTTATTTATTTTTTTGTTGTTTATTCAAATCCCAGTCTGCACAAATAAATTTAACTGATTAGAACTTCGGGACATCTATATCTTATCGATATCTCTGTCTATATCTTATTTGTTTCTAGAACTTTTGAGAACATCTTCAGGTTTAGATGAATGAATGGCAAAATGGACGTGGGTACTTCAGATTTTAATAAAATCAAAGATATAAAATTTAGGTAAATGATACTGATGTCATTCGGCGGAAGCCGAAAGGTATAAAGGTCTGAAAATAGGGCGAAATTCATCGAGAAAATATAGGTACATTAAATTCCCATTCGTCAAATATCCTTCAATTTCCACACACCATACAAACTATTACTATATAATTAATTGCCTTAATTATGTTTTTCAAAGCATCACTTACTCTTCAAAAGTATAAATGTTATAAAATGCAAACGACTGAGAATAATTGCCATAAATGAAAATTTCCCTCATCGTATCAGCTATATACGCATCCGTACCATCAAAATGATTTCCAATCAGTGTTACTAGAGCTATTATAAATGTGATGTAAATAAAAAAATCCATCATGTTACCCTGGAATCGTTGAACCAATGCATCTTTTTGACTTAATATCTAGGAAGAGAAAAATAAAATTAGCTTAGTAGCATTTCAAAAAGTCAATAGAAAGTTCTTACTTTTTCTATCTCTTTACATACTGGATAGTACATATATGATTTCAAATATTTCCCCATTGTTCTCATGTCAGCTTTTGACGGTCGACGAAAATTTCGATCAACCATATCATTCCAGAATAGAAGCGAATCACATCTCTACAATTTAATTATTTTATTAATTATTTAATAAATAACTACTAGTGGCTCTAGAGATAATAAGAAATCGTATATCATGAAAAATTTAAAATTTTCTCGATATGAAAACTTCGATTTCAGCACCGATCAAAGATTTGAATATTCAAATTGAATTGAATTTTAATCTAAGAATTTCAATTTAAACAAACAGAGACTGCTTTCACTCCTTTACCACATACATTCATAATTCCACGCCAAATGAAATTTCTGATAACAACATGAAGGGTTTCAACAATCAACAGGTCCAATACCATAATTATCACAACAGTGGCTAACCACTGCCAGGCTGTATACGTGCCATATATTTCTCCGATTGAACATATATTAACACTAAGGCAAATGAGTAACAGAAGATGTACACATCTGCAAAGTAAAAAAATAATAATAACAATTAGCATTTAAAAATCAATCACAATCAAACTCACAAAACGCCAATGCCAGTCAAAAAAGAAAATTTATATTCAGGCCTTTCAACGGTTGGGTCAGTACCATAAAAACTTAACAATTTGTTGAAATTGTACGGCGCTGTGTTTCTGAAAACCAAAAAAAAAAAAAAACAGGGAATAAACATAAATATCACGTTACGAATATACGATCAAAATAAGATTTTTTCGCTGACTTTGAACAGTTGTACTGTGTATACAATATATAGAAAATATTGCGGTCCAATTTATGTAGTATAATCTGATATAAAAATATATAAAAATCATACCATAAACATAAATTTGAACAGAAGTTCAAACAAAAATATTCGTGACGTATTGCCCAGATACGTATTTCGATTGCCAAGCAACCTTCCTCAGTACAGTTTTCCATCACAAAGCAGTTACGGAGTTGATGACCACTGAGGAAGATTGCTTGGCAATCGAAATACGTATCTGGGCAATACATCACGAATATTTTTGTTAGAACATCTGTTGAAATTTATGTTTATTAGACTGATTCAAAAAAAATGATGATTTTTTTTTCTTAATTATATCCAAAATATTGTGCGGAATGACAACAAAAAAATCCTGTGAAAGTTTAAGCTCTTAATATTAGTATTAAGAGGTGCCGCATCGCAAATTTCGATTTTCCATTTAAATAACATGGGAACAATATTCTCTTGCACTTTGGAATTTTGTACCTCACGTTGGTGACAATATTTCGGAATGACTAAGATATATTCTTGTAGAAAATTGAACGATCTACAAAAAAGGTCTCGTACAAGTTTTTGATATATTTATTTCTTCAAAAGTTATTTGAGATCAAAGTTGAACTAAAGAGAAATGTTAATATTTTTTCAATTTTTTGACGCAACCATCAATTTTATGAGAAAATTTTATAGGACATTTTTTGTAGAGCACTTTTTTTCTATAGTTAATCTCTATAAAAGTTTTTGATATTTTTCACAGGTCTTAAGTTATTTGCATTTAACTGAAAATTCCCAGAATTATTATATTTTTAACAAAAAAAATATTTTTTTATTTTAAGTAAATAACTTAGGACCTGTGAATTTTTATAGAGATAAGTTATAGGAAAAAAAGTGCTCTACAAAAAATGTCCTATAAAATTTTCTCATAAAATTGATGGTTGCGTCAAAAAATTGAAAAAATATTAAATTTCTCTTTAGTTCAACTTTGACCTCGAATAACTTTTGAAGGAATAAATATATCAAAAACTTGTAACAGACCTTTTTTGTAGATCGTTCAATTTTCTACAAGAATATATCTTGGTCATTCCATAACAATCAGCGGGAATTTAATCGCACATCTATTATAGATATTGTATATAATGCGTCAATTTTAATCGAACACTTCATACGTTAACAATGAAACGTTTTGGTAGATAACTTAAGTACACTTACTTATATAAGTAGAAGAACATATAATTCACAAGCATACTAATTAACAAATTTTTCATGGCCATATCAAAAACATTGTCGAAAGAATACGAAAAATAATCGACGGGAGCTAAGGTGGATTTCGTCCAAATGCCAATATCGTACAAAATAAAATGCATTGGAAGCAAAATCATGGAAAACACAAGCAAAACTTTATGTTTCCTGGAAAGCACCTCGCCGTACGTTCTGAAAATTAAAGATTTTAAAATCAAAAATCCACTGTTCGAAATTTCTATTCACCTGTGATACATTCCCAACCATAAGTGATTCGACATAAAATCCGGATATGTAACAATCGATTGGGGTTTTGGCACTTTTTGGTACAAAACGTAGTGCAACTGGCCGGGGCTTTTGGCCAGTGAAAACCATTTTTGAATGGTGAAAACCCATTCGCGGAGAATTTTATAGTCGCGAATGATAATCTTTTCGCAATACCATGCGGGCGATTTTCCCGAACAATCACTCCAAACCTCGATCGCTCTTATCTTGCCAAGACTAGCGTACGTCGTAAGAACAAATATCTTCGGCGAATTCGATGCCAAAATTTGATTGTCATCCACGCCCAGTAACACATGCTTCTGTAAAATCAAATGATATCTTAGTTCCTTTATTTTTTTTTTGGGAAAAAGTAAGTAGTATCTTAGATATTTTTTTTAAAAACAACTATATTGATTATTTATTCGTACTTTAGTTGGTTCTCGGGCAAAACTATGGTTTTGTAGTTGATTGAACAGCCACGGGTTAGTGCATAACACGTGTTAGTTTAAGTTAGCGTATTGTACTGAATAAACGTCTTCGTGTAGATTTGATATCTACTTATTTGGATCCTCTAACGATCGTTAAAAGTATCCTGGTGATTCTGAACTATATCCAAAGTTTTCCGAGCTACAAGAAAGAAGCCAAAAGAAATTTTCGACTGGATTGAATCAAATCCAGCTTAAAAATTGTTTTAGTGCAGAAAAAATTCTTGAAGCTTGACATTTAATTAATTAAATATGGTCAAATAATGAAAATACAAGCAGTCTTTTATTTTATGGCAAAAAGTAACTAGTATCTTAGATATTTTTTTTCAAAACAACTAAATTGATTATTTATTCGTACTTTAGTTGGTTCTCGGGCAAAACTATGGGTTTGTAGTTGATTGAACAGCCACGTGTTAGTGCATAACACGTGTTAATTTAAGTTAGCGTATTGTGCTAAATAAACGTCTTCGTGTAGATTTGATATCTACTTATTTGGATCCTCTAACGATCGTTAAAAGTATCCTGGTGATTCGGAACTATCTCCAAAGTTTTCCGAGCATTACAGTTTCTATAGTTATTTTAATTATTTTTATTTCCATAAAAATAAATTTTCGACTGGATTGAATCAAATCCAGCTTAAAAATTGTTTAAGTGCAGAAAAAATTCTTGAAGCTTGACATTTTAATTAAGGGTGGATCACCGTCAGAAAAAAAAATCGTTTTTTTTCCATAAATGTCTTCTTATAACATTCAAGAATAACGTGTTAAAAGGATTGGAATAGCTGACTAATGTATTTTCACTGATAAAAATTGAATAAATTGATAATAACATAAAAAAATATCTTAAAAAAATTTTAAATTCGTTTTTCTCGAAATCAACTTTTTACAACTGGGAGACAAGATTTCTCAGGAACTATCAGACGGATTGACTTGAAACTGGAGAGTGTTATAGTTCAACACGTCTTCGTGATATTGAATCTCTGAAATTGGCCAAACTTCCCCCCCTCAAAGTGGGATAGGGAGAAAGGTCCAAAAAAAGGTCGTTTTTTAAACATTTTTTTCAAAGTCGCGCCATTTTGTGAATTTTCAACTTTTTTCGGATTTTCGAGGTTCAGTACCAAGAAGACGCTTAAATTGTGTATTTATACAAAGGTACTATATGTTTAAATACCCAATTTAATCTTTTATTTGAAAAGCAGTAACTTTCCGTGAAATATTCATACTCCAATCCTGACAACTAACAAATGACAAAAATTAGCAATTGAATGAAATGGAAATGACAGTTGAAACAAATGACATGATAGTTCAAATTAGAGATAATAAATATTATATTTTTTGTGTTTACCTTTTTATATTCTTTGTCTTGTCTTTGCCACAACACATATGCTTGTTTATTATGTATTTTGATATTAAAAGCAAATTGTCTTTATAATTTTTTTTCGCGCCATTTTGTGAATATTCAACTATTTTCAGATTTTCGAGGTTCAGTACCAAGAAGACGCATTACCAAAACCTACATTCTTTGGAAAATCATGATCCGACTTCCGGTTTCCGAGAAAACTTGTCTCCCGTTTGCCTCCTCATTTTTGAGGACTCTTTTTCAAAGCGCTGTAAAAGGAGGAGGGTGGGGGCATATCGGGGCAAATATAAAAAAAATTGTTCAAAACTTCAACTTTTACATGCCGAAGACCGTTTTGTAATATCTCTAAAAAAATGGCAACAGTTTTAAAAAAATCTTTTTTTTTTACGTTCTGACGGTGATCCATCCTTAATTAAATATGGTCAAATAATGAAAATACAAGCAGTAAAGGTGAGTTTTACAATGTTTTGTTTAGAATGTTCTCATAAAAAAGAATTGAAGGATCAATTGAAGGATCAATTTCGACAGTAGGAAAATAGTTTTGCTTCCTTTCCGAACAAATTTTTGACGTCGCTACCAAACTTTTACAGCACAGTAAACTATATATTTTTTGATAATATCCATTGCAATTAAAAGATTTGTAATTGATTTTTAACTAAATTTTAGTTAACTACTTGATATAGTTATTATATTAGAGTGCACATAAAAACTATTAATTTTTTAGCCACCAGACATCGTGACCAAACTGGTCAGCTTCTAATTGGAAAATTATATTAAAATTTCCATACTATAATCAGTTACAGACTCAAAAACCTAAGACCTACTGTAAACAAAATAAGCGCTTTTTTAAGAAATATTTGAGTTGATCCCTGATTAATCTTTTTAAAATTAAGAATGCATTAAAAAAATATTTACTCGACTATTGGCCAAGGTTCCAAACAATTTAATTCCAATATGAGATGAAGATTCCGCACATATTTCGTCTCCTGTCAACAATATTATGAAATACTGATATTCTTCTTCTGAATAATTATCCAACAAATAAATTGATTTAATCTAAAAAAAAAAAGAATTCCACGATCAAAGTTATAATATTCAATGCTACACACAACCAAAATACATTTAATTCAACAATTTTTAACAGGATAAGTCGCATGTTTTAATTAAACAGCAAATTAATTGTTGTATCCTCGGAGTACAGATAAAAGGAGTCCATTTAGGGTCCAGTTCCGGTGGAGTGCGCTACTCTTCAAAAAGCACGCGTCATTTTTCCGGGAAGTGTTTTTGTTATAAACAATAATCATTTTTTTATTTTATTTTTATAACCAACTAGCTGATCCCCGCAACTTCGTCTACGCAACGTAGGTGTAGATTATATTTTCTTTTTTGACGTACTATTTGCAGTGGTGTATGAAAATTTTAATTTTTCTAATTTCTTTTACGATAAACATAATCAAACTTAAAAACACTATTTTGTCGACTTTAAAAAAACACATTTAATAAACTGTTGCTTAGAATAAAATATTTGTATGTAATGATCAATTAATTTCCAAAAAATATTTATAAATATCTAAAAAATCAATTATTTATTTTATATATACAAACGTTTATATTTCAAAGAGGCAATTTTTTAAACTTTAAATTGAATTTACTGTACTTTTTATCAGTTCAACTAAAAATATTTTTACAGATTATTTTCTAACTTTTAATTACCTTTCCAATGATATATAACTCGCCTGTCTAAATTATTTTTTTTTGTTTCATCCCTAGAGAATACCTTCCCTTATTATTTTTAAGGAATGATAAGTACCCTAATGTGAGTGGGAAATTGTTTTGTATCTTAATACCTAATTTCTTAATATTCGATTGTTCTATTCTTTAGTTAAATCGGGATTTGGACTTAGAATAAAGACCTCTTGAAACAAATATTAACCCTAAAATTGGGTTCAAAATCGAAATGCACAAACAGACGTAAGAGTTCTATATATTAGTATAAATATAGATAAAGAATATTCTTATGAGAAAAATGTTTAGTTAGTGCCAAATCTTGACATAATTTCTAGCGTACATTGGAAGGTTGGAATATCTTCTTAATACCTTATGTCCGATCTGAAAATTTGCGCTGCTAGTAACAAAAAAGAGAACTATTACCTTTGCATTACTCAAAGCATCCCTAATACCGGCAATAATGAAAAGAAACAAACAAAATCCAAACCACACCAAAAACGCCGTACCCACAATATTATCATCACGTATTTCAATACCCAAGTCTTCAATTTGTTCAAATGAATAATCTCCGGTTAGTAGTATTTCCAAATTGATCATCTCCACCGACAAAATGAGTGGGTGATCTTTTGTGCCAGAAGTGTTAGTTTTGCAAATTACAGTCTTCACGTCATCAATATCTTTATATTCTACAAACTATTTTTTTTTTATTAAATACCAAAAAGATGTGGGTTTTGATGAATAAATCACTTACTTCTCCATATGTTGTCCAATTATTGGATTCCCATCGTTGGCAATCAATCGTGAAAGGATAGAAAGAGAAAATCTGCGGTCGAGTAAGCTAACACATTTCATAAATTATTTACTTTCAGAAACAATTTTGTATTTTTTACCTGTGATACAATATTTATAAACAAATTCTTATGATTCTTCACATCGTGCGCGGCAATAGTAAAATAGTCGTTAGTAAAATTGATAGACGAGGTGTTTTGTAATTGCCTACACTTAAGCCTCCTTCCAAGCGATGACACTATCTGAGGAAAATTCTTTAATATATTCGTTCAATAATTTCAAAATAACTGTTGGAGGTGGAAAGAATAGAAATCTTGGAAGAATATTTCAATGTGATATTCCTCCAAAACGGTTTATCTTAAGTGTAAAAAGATTTGTCGCCAAATCTAAACTTCAAGATCGTAACATCAACCAGCATGTTGGTGAATTTTAGAAAAGCAAAAACATACAAACATTTCCCTCCTCAACATTATCTTCATTGGATTGATTCAAAAAAATTATGAATTTTTTCTTAATTATATCGAAAATATTGTTGGGAATGCAAAAAAAATCCTGTGAAATTTTAAACTCTTAATATTAATATTAAGAGGTGCCGCATCCCAAATTTCGATTTTCCATTTAAATAACATGAGAACAATTTTCTCTTGCACTTTGGAATTTTATAGCTCACGTCGGTGACAATATTTCGGAATGACCAAGGTATATTCTTGTAGACAATTAAACGATCTACAAAAAAGGTCTCGAACAAGTTTTTGATATATTTATTCCTTCAAAAGTTATTCGAGGTCAAAGTTGAACTAAAGAGAAATTTTAATGTTTTTTCAATTTTTTGACGCAACCATCAATTTTGTGAGAAAATTTTTTAGGGCATTTTTTTGTAGAGCACTTTTTTTTCCTATAACTTATCTCAATAAAAGTTTTTGATATTTTTTACAGGTCTAAGTGATTTGCAACGAACTAAAAATATTCGTAATTTTTTTAATGGATACTAATATATATTTTTTTGAGATTCAATTAAAAAATTACTTTATTACGACGCATTTTAACAGTTTTTGACTATCATCATCAGGTAATAATAATAATAATAATATTAGTATTATTATTATTAATTAATTAACTCAGACATATATATATATATATATATTATTATCCATTAATTTATTGTGATTCAGAAGTAAATAAATTACTCATCAATGTAATTTTATTGTTTAAAATTAATAATATTCCCTGAATTATTATATTTTTTTTTTTTACTTAGAACCTGTAAAAAATATCAAAAACTTTTATGCAGATAAGCTGTAGGAAAAAAAGTGCTCTACAAAAATGTCCTATAAAATTTTCTCATAAAATTGATGGTTGCGTCAAATAATTGAAAAAATATTAAAATTTCTTTTTAGGTCAACTTTGACCTCGAATAACTTTTGAAGGAATAAATATATCAAAAACTTGTGTAAGAGACCTTTTTTGTAGATCGTTCAATTTTCTACTAGAATATATCTTGGTCATTCCGAAATATTGTCACCAACGTGAGCTATAAAATTCCAAAGTGCAAGAGAATTTTGTTCCCATGTTATTTAAATGGAAAATCGAAATTTGCAATGCAGCACCTCTTAATATTAAACGCTTAAATTTTCACAGGTTTTTTTTGCCATTCCCAACAATATTTTCGATATAATTAAGGAAAAAAAAATAATCATTTTTATTTGAATCAGTCTAATCTTCATTATCTTACTTTTAAGTTTTCTCTCTTAGGAAATTCAAAAACAAGAATCTGGCTATCGTTCAATTTTTCAGTGTCCAGCTGATAAGTTTTGGCCAAACTTTTATCATTCTCACATGAAGGTGCAAGTCCGTATATTATATTCTTTTTAAAACTTGAAGCAACCACGTGATACTGAAATGAAATAGAAACAGGATCCTGTTTTTCATCGACTACATACAGAAATGCGCAATCAGGTAAACTGTGATCGGTCAATTCCAGGAATTTGAACGGATTTAGAAACGGTAGATAAAACTGTACATGAAAGAAAAAAAAAGCATTATTTATATCAAACTGTAAAAGATGATCAAAAGAAAACATCAAAATTAATAAAGGTATGACGAACAGAGTGGTCCAAAAATTTTTTTTTCAAGTGCTATTGTCTCAAAAGCTTCACTTTGGTACAAAAAAAAATCCGTCAAAAGTGCAGCTTGATATCTCAATTCTTCATGAAGCTCAATAAATTTCTATTTTCCCGTTTAAAAAACATTTAAACTAAAAATTCAGGGAGTGATCGCTGTAAAAAAATCAATTTGGGAAATAACGGACACCCTATTATACATATACCTATTAGGGTGTTTTTTTTTGGGGACTATTTTTTTTCTTTTGCTCCCATGCCGAAATTTTGTTGGAAATACTTCAAAAAAAATTCCTGAAAGTTTGAGCTCTTAATATTAATAATAAGTACTCGCTCACAGCGTGTGAATATTTTCCATTTAAAATACACGTAAACTTTGATTTTTTTTTTAAATTTTTATAGTTCAGCGGCATTTTATGGTATCGCCTCGCTCAAAGTCGGAATTTTTTCACAATTGTATGCTCTACAAAAGTGCCTATTTTTAATAATTTTTAATAAGGAATAAAAAATCAATATTTTCTTAAATTTTACTCAATAACCCCTAAAATTTTATAGTAAGAGAAATTCAAGGCTCAATATCTCGAGAAATATCGATCTTAGCAATTTGATTTCCTGGAACTTTTTTGTAGGAAATTAAATTTCCTATAAATTTGACATTTACATTTTTTCTGTAGGTCTTATAATTCATGAGTTACTGAGAAAAAAACGAGAAATCTATGAAAAAATCTAGGTTTAGTGACCCGTACTACCTCGCCCGTGTAAATTGCGATTTTGCCGCAATAGGCACTTTTGTAGAACATACAATTGTAAAAAGATCCCGACTTTGAGTGAGGCGATACCATAAAATGGCGCTGAGCTATAAAAATTTAAAAAAAAAATCAAAGTTTACGTGTATTTTAAATGGAAAATATTCACACGCTGTGAGCGAGTACTTAATATTAATATTAAGAGCTCAAACTTTCAGGGAATTTTTTTTGAAGTATTTCCAACAAAATTTCGGCATGGGAGCAAAAGAAAAAAAATAGTCCCCAAAAAAAAACACCCTAATACCTATAGTGTAAACCCCATGGCCATAAACCTATAGTACATGGAAAACCAAACCGGATACTTTAAAGGAAATTTGTCGATCCGAAAAATATAGAAAATCAGCCGAATAATTTATCTAATCTTTTAATCAATTATTATTACAATATTTTCTATGTTTTTTTGTCGTCATTTTTTAAATAAAAAATTCTAATAAAGAAGCACTGAGTTTTCTAGTGTTGTCATTTTACGCAAAATCATAATATAGTTTTCCAGTTTTCGTATTAAAATTTAAAGGTGTCCCGCTTTGAAGCAAAAAAAATTATGGTCACGTTTGGTATACAGGAAAAGCCAATATTTGTTTAGTGTTTAGGTAATTCTCACGAAATATCGAAATTTTTGTTCTTTCAGGTTTTACAAAACTCTAAGTCGAACCGAGAGAATGACTCAAATTTTATTGGCGTTAATTTCTTTGATTTTATTTAAATGAAGCCCAAACCACATGCCCTAACTACTTCACTTTAACTACACCACTGACCACGGGGATCTTAATAACTAAATAACAAAATGTAACTAATAACTAATAACTCAATAACGTAATAACTTAATAACAAATTACATGAACTCCAATCGATGATATATTAATTTCGGTCTTTTTAAGACTCTCCTCATCGAAATATATATCAATTTGATCCGAGGAACCGATTGAGTTTATGAAATATGACGGCTTATCGAAATGACTGTAGGCAACAAAAAGTCTGGGCAGTATCGAGTGAGGGTCAAAGTTCTGTGGGTTTCCAATTATTTTCAACGGATCATTTATGCCAAGTTTTTTAGCATTAATCGAAGTTTTGGACAAATGTCTCATAATCCTCTCTACGGCTAAAACGACAGCATCGATATACTAAAAATACAACAAAAATTGAATTTTTTTCACCGACTGTGAAAATAAGATAAGTGAATAAGATCACGTCAAATGAACCCTCTATTGGTCATGAAATTCTTGTATGATACATTTATTTCACTGTGTAGTATTTACTACCAATAATTTGATTATAAAACATTTTTTTCAAAATTTTCATTATAACGGCCTTTTTTGTTTTATTGAAAATTTTGAAGACTTTTAATCAAAAAATTGATTACAGCCAAACCATTATGAATACATTTTTTATTGTTTAAACAATGTTCCACCAATTCGACCATTTTGTAACATTAACATATGATAGCTAACTAATTAACATAAAATATTTTTTTTTGGTATGTATCACTTTGGGGGTTGTTCACCCCTAAAAAATAAACTTCTTGTTAATTATGGTTTCTTATATTGGAAAAATTAGAAGAAAAAAAAATTAATGATAGTCATGTACTGAGAAAATAAATATTTACGTTAAAGGTTGTTACCCCCATTATTCCATAACTATAGGGGTTAAGGGTGTGAGTTTAAGTGTATGGCTATTTTAGATGAAAAATAAAACATGGTAAAATCCTTTCATTACACTACGGTGCAAATTTCAAATGCTTAATCGGCTAAATCCTTTATTTATTTATTTTTATTAATTAACCAAGATGAAGGAAAATAGTTAAATTTATCTTAAATTTACAGCGACGCGCTATTTTCATTGCATATTAAAAGTTTCATTTGGGATAAATTCCGAAACTTGCTTATATATAAAGGAGACTGATACCAAAAAAATTGTGATTTTTTTTTCTTAATTATATCGAAAATATTGTTGGGAATGACAAAAAAAAAATCCTGTGAAAGTTTAAGCTCTTAATATTAATATTAATAAGTGCCACAACGCAAATTTCGATTTTCCATTTAAATAACATGGGAACAATATTCTCTTGCACTTTGGAATTTTATAGCTCACGTTGGTGACAATATTTCGGAATGACCAAGATATATTCTTGTAGAAAATTGAACGATCTACAAAAAAGTTCCCGTACAAGTTTTTGATATATTTATTCCTTTAAATGTTATTCGAGGTCAAAATGGAACTAAAGAGAAATTTTAATATTTTTTTCAATTTTTTGACGCAACCATCAATTTTATGAGAAAATATTATAGGACATTTTTTGTACAGCATCATTTTTCCTATGACTTAAATCTTTTCTAAATTTCTCTTCCCTAAATCCTAATCTCTAAATCCTCTAAATCTCTTCCCTATATTATTATATTTTTCACATAAAAAATATTTTTTTTATATTTTAATTAAATAACTTAGAACCTGTGAAAAATATCAAAATTTTTTTTAGAGATAAGTTATAGAAAAAAAAGTGCTCTACTAAAAATGTCCTTTAATTTCGATTTTCCATTTAAATAACTTGGGAACAATATTCTCTTGCATTTTGGAATTTTATAGCTCATGTTGGTGACTATATTTCGGAATAACCAAGGTATACTCTTATAGAAAATTGAACGATCTACAAAAAAGTTCTCGTACAAGTTTTTGATATATTTATTCCTTCAAAAGGTATGCGAGGTCAAAGTTGAACTAAAGAGAAATTTTAATATTTTTTAAATTTTTTGACGCAACCATCAATTTAATGAGAAAATTTTATAGGACATTTTTTGTAGAGCACTTTTTTTTCCTATAATTTATCTCTATAAAAGTTTTCGCTATTTTTCACAGGTCCTAATTAATTTAAGTAAAACTAAAAAAAAATATGTTAAAAATATATTATAATTCAGGGAATATTGTTAATTTAAAACAATAAAATTACGAATATATTCAGTTTAATGCAAATAACTTAGAACCTGTGAAAAATATCAAAAACTTTAATAGTGATAAGTTATAGGAAAAAAAGTGCTCTACAAAAAATGTCCTATAAAATTTTCTCACAAAATTGATGGTTGCGTCAAAAAATTGAAAAAATATTAAAATTTCTTTTTAGTTCAACTTTGACCTCGAATAACTTTTGAAGGAATAAATATATCAAAAACTTGTACAAGACCTTTTTTGTAGATCGTTCAATTTCCTACAAGAATATACCTTGGTCATTCCGAAATATTGTCACCAACGGGAGTCATAAAATTTCAAAGTGCAAGAGAATATTGTTCCCATGTTATTTAAATGGAAAATCGAAATTTGCGATGCGGCACCTCTTAACATTAATATTAAGAGCTTAATCTTTCACAGGATTTTTTTTTGTCATTCCCAACAATATTTTCGATATAATTAAGAAAAAAAAAGAATTATTTTTTTTTTGAATCAGTCTAATATAAAGTATAGATTCACCATCTAAAAATTTACAACAATGAAATTGGTGAGTATTTATTTTTTTTTGTTACTGATGGTTCAAAACTTTATTTATATTTCTGCTTATGAGTCATGATTTCGTTGAGAATTGGAACCAATTTTTTTTACAAGAGCTCTTGAACCATTCAAATAATGAAAATGCTGTTGTTATATGCTTATAATTGACACTAAATGTATAGAGCATATAAAAATAAAAGACATCTATAATTTCATGTTTACTTTAACAGCTAAAGCAAAGTATGATAATGAAAAAGGTAATGATTACTTTTGAATTTTGTAACAAAATATAAATTCTGAAAATTTCATTGATTAATCTCGAATGATTTGGCTGTAAGCAATTTCTTAATTAAAAGTCCTCAAAATCTTCAATATAACGAAAGAGAGTATGACAATGAAAATTTTGAAAAAATGATCTAGGATCTAATTACTGGTAGTAAATACTTCACAGTGAAATAGTTGTACAAGAATTTCATGACCCAGTGGTATATAAAGGATTTATTTGACGTGATCTTAGTCTAGCGTATTACTGGTGTAGGGATCGGCTCTTTTTCCTCGGGTCCTTTTGTCGAAGTTTCGACGGTCTCGTCCTCTCTATTGTTGTTAACTTTTTTGATATAAATATGTTTATCGGCAGCCCACGTCGGTACACGCTCATAATCAGCGTCGAAATCATCATAATAATCTTTGTGCTTGGTTTTATTTTTTGCTGCATCTTCAGTGTCATTTTTCACTGGTACTTTTGGAAACAATGAAAAGTGTAAAGTGGACAGAATTTGCCTAGAAAGCAATCATTTTATTATATTGTAACTATGTTTTCCATTATCTTCTTGGTCAAATTTTGTTGAAATTCCTGACCTTAATCCAGTAATTCCCAAATTTATTTGGACTATCGTCCCCTTTCCAGAAAAAATAATACCCAGCGCCCCCTGGATTTTTTTAAATAGCGATTAATAAGGGATATAAATATTATTAGTGTTACCATTTTTCTAATTATTTTCTTTTATGCTTTCACCTCCCCCAGGGGGCGGTAGCGCCCACTTTGGGAATCACTGCCTTAATCCATCAGAAAAAAAAATACAAATTTTATAGGCTTTTACCTGTGTAATACTTCTCCTATTCTCGTGGTGTCTTCAGTCTTTAGACTTATCAATTCTGGATCATTATAATTTTCCGCCAACTGGTCAGATACCGTAGAAACAGTATCAATCGTTTCCTGAATCGTTTCTAATGGAAGTGGCTTTATAGTTGACCAAATAATGAAACCAATCGCACTACTTGCAGCCATTACATGGGAAAGTAACGTCGATTTTAACTAAAATCAATTTTATTTAATTAAAATTTTTTTTCGGTGTACATGTTACAGTGAATTTGAATTAGGTACCAGTGAGAATATATTTTCACTGGTGAAAATATATTAGGTAGATATATCATATATTAGATAGACCTTAGCGAATTAAAAAAACAATTCGCGGGAGGAGACCCATACACTGTCCCTATGGACACGTACTCTATGTTCGTACAAACATTTCTATTATATAATTCGCTAAGATCTATCTAATATATTAATATATCTACCTAATATAGTTTCGCCAGTGACAATATATTCAACCTGGTAATACAAATTCACCATAGCATATAGATACCACATACATGCACATACACATACATACCATATATATATATTACGGTGTTTTTTTTTTCTGGGCCTATTATTTATCTTTTTTTGCTCCCATGCCGAAATTTTGTTGGAAATACTTCCAAAAAAAATTCCCTGAAAGTTTGAGCTCTTAATATTAATATCAAGTACTCGTTCACAGCGAGTGAATATTTTCCATTTAAAATACACGTAAACTTTGATTTTTTTTTCAAATTTTTATAGTTCAGCGGCATTTTATGGTATCGCCGCGCTCAAACTCGGGATACTTTTACAATTGTATGCTCTACAAAAGTGCCTATTGCGGGAAAATCGTAATTTACACGGGCGAGGTAGTACGGGTCACTAAGCCTTGATTTTTCATAGATTTCTCGTTATTCTCTCAGTTACTCATGAATTACAAGACCTACAGAAAAAATGTAAAAGTCAAATTTATAGGAAATTTAATTTCCTACAAAAAAGTTCCAGAAAACCAAATTGCTAAGATCGATATTTCTCGAGATATTGAGCCTTGAATTTCTCTTACTATAAAATTTGTACGGATTATTGAGTAAAATTTAAGAAAATATAGATTTTTTATTCCTTATTAAAAATTATTAAAAATAGGCTCTTTTGTAGAGCATACAATTGTTAAAAAATCCCAACTTTGAGCGAGGCGATACCATAAAATGCCGCTGAGCCATAAAAATTTAAAAAAAAAAATAAAGTTTACGTGTATTTTAAATGGAAAATATTCACACGCTGTGAGCGAGTACTTAATATTAATATTAAGAGCTCAAACTTTCAGGGATTTTTTTTTGAAGTATTTATCACAAAATTTCGGCATGGGAGCAAAAAAAAATGATAGTCCCAAAAAAAAACATCCTAATATATATATATATATATATATATATATATATAACAAGGATAATTGATAAAATCGTCTTGCGATTTTGCAATGTTCGTATAGGGTCAATCCATTAACCCCCCCACCCAGTATTAATAAAAATTGTTGCTCAACATTGTCTATTTTCCTGACTTAAATTTCGAATTCCTTATAGGTAGGCAGTCACAAAAAGCTAATACTTGGGAAAAAAATAATAAGCAATAGTTTTTTCCTGGCAGCCATTTAAGAATAGTGGTTGGGAAAATTTTAATGAAAAAGGTGGTCTGCGGAAAATTTAATTAACAAGCTATTTGAAAAGATATCAGAATAATTCAATCACCAGTGCGTTCAGCATTGAATAAGCTTTATGTGTTCATATAATCAGTCATTTTTTTTTTGCAAAAGCATCGAGAAAATCTTAAAATTGTTACTTCTTAAGATAAAAGGTCTAGCAGGATCCATACAAACACATTTTATATACTTTTCGCGACCAAATTCCTCTTTGCTCTTGAGATATGGGCAAAAATGTCCCCCCGCATGGCTATTTTTCAAAGTTATATATCTCAAAAACTAATTAAGCTAGAGTAGTGAAACCAACGCGAGGCTTTAGATTATTTTACAGAGTATATCATATATTTTTTTGGAATTTTTAGAAAAAAAAATTATACAAAAAAAATCCAAAAAACAAATGAAATAATTTTTTTTATGTGTTCTCCGAAAATGACAATCACGAAAAAAATATATTTTATGCTTATACATGAGCACTATGTCTCATAAAAATTGCGTGAAAAAATAGTTGGTGCAACACCTTGAAAAAAAATGAAATGTGATTTACGCCTAATAGTATACCTCGGTTTTATTTTTTTTCGGAGTGTTTCACCCACTTTTTTTCACAAAACTTCAATTAAAAATAGGTCACATATAGGAGCAAAACATATATTATTTTCATAATTGTAAGTCTAGGGAAACATTAAAAAAAAATTTTTTTTTTGTTTTTCTATATTTACTCTTAAGATGATTACTTTCAAGATCAAAATAATTGATCCCAAAAGAGAAAAAAACAACTAGTGTTCAATTTTTATTAAAATAAGAATAAAAAAAAAATTATTGTCACTGCTATAATTTATTACAACTGGAATATTATGAACCTAAAATAATTTAGTTAGTATCTCGTAGGCCGCAGAATTCTGGATAATTATTGTTCATATGAAAAATAACAAATAAAAGCTGTAATACGACGATGTATGAAGGTAATTTCTTTTTATTCTTATTTTAATAAAAATTGAACACTAGTTGTTTTTTCTCTTTTGAGATCAATTATTTTGATCTTGAAAGTAATCATCATAGAAAATGTATATATATATATATATATATATATATATTCGACAGTTAGTTTCGACATAGGTTCCTATTTGGGGGCCAACTCGCCATGGGGATCCTGCTAGACCCTTTAATAGCTGTTTTTATCGACCTGAGATCGAGAGACTCTGCGGAGATTGTTTATTTTTTATATAAAAATTTTTTATTATGTAAATTTGTTATAATATTATTTATTTTAATTTTATTGAACTATTATGAGATCGATTATTTTACATGGGTTTAAAAATTTGATGTTTGTAATTGAGGTATTTTTATAAAGGGTATTTATTGTATTAATTATGTAATATCATTACTGTCTGTTTGGTAGTACCTGAAGAAGCTGCGAAAGTGGCAAAACGTAGTACAAAAAATTTAATAAAAACATCAAATATTAAAAAGTATCCAAAAAATTATCATCATTAATGCATATTTCAACTGAATTTCCAAAAGTTCAGTTCGATCGAGATTTTTGGTAAGGATTCGAGGGCCTCCTGAGCTTGAGGGCCCCGGAGCACTGCCCCGCCTAGCCCCTAGGTGGCTACGCCACTAATTATCTATTATTATAAAGAGGAAAGATTTGATTATTTGTTTGCTTTGAATAGGCTCCGAAACTACTTGACCGATTTGAAAAATTCTTTCACTGTTGGGAAGCCTAACTATTTCCGGTGAACATAGACTATATTAAATTTTCAAAAAAGTTAGGGATCCATACTAAAACTCCAATAATGTAACCCAAGGTCTGAAAAAATTACCAAAAAACATTCTTTCATCGCGTGCGCTGCGAAAACTATTGGTTATAGAACAAAATAATGTGGTACGATTTTGTAGAACATATCATTATCTACAAAAAATAGAGCGACAGCATATGTCTAACTATTATAGTTATGTCACAATAAGTGTTTTTATCATTTTAAAAAATATATATAAATGCCACCGTTATAAAAGCTCTTTTATTTATACTTTGGGATTAATCCTCATCAAAATAAATGACTTCATATTTAAGTTTGCTTCAATACCATTATATAACTTTTTGAGTTATTCAATTTGAACATTCCATTCGAAAGATATTACAAGTTTAAAAATGTAAGTTATTTGAAAAATGTTGCATGGTCACCCCATTTTACTTATAATTAAGACCAACTTTATTGAACTTGGCGATATTTTTTATTTATGTATAGATGCTGATTGATTTACAGATTATTTGGTCTACGGTAGATATACCTACCGTAGCTATACGCAATAGACATACTCTTTTTAGATATTTATAAATATTTTTTTGAAAATTAATTGATTATTACATACAAATATTTTATTCTAAGCAACAGTTTATTAAATGTGTCTTTTTAAAGTTGACGAAATAGTGTTTTCAGGTATGATTATGTTTTTCGTAAAAGAAATAAGAAAAATAAACATTTTCATATACCACTACAAATAGCAAATCTAAAAAGAAAATATAATCTACACCTACGTTACGCAGACGAAGTTGCGGGGATCAGCTAGTGTGTGTATATTTAGGATATACCAACGTTAATAGGAAAGCAAAACAGGATAGATCCTATTCCACTCGTTCATTACTTTTGGTACGTCCATCAAGTTAGCACTTTACTATTGAAATTTGTAAGAAATAACTACGAAATATTTTGGTATTTTTTTGTCTTATTTGATGGACTTACTTTTGGAATATCCTTTCTGCATTGCTTCTCAACTTTTAAAAAGAAATACTGTCCCAATTTACCTTTTTTATTTGTCGCATGGTACTCGTAACCAATTCATAGTACAGTTTTTCAAAATCATCGTCATTGCCAAACACGGGCACATCATCAAACAAATGATATAATCCAAAAATGGAATGCACTGCATATAAAACACCAATTGGATCATTGTTTTTTGCTAAAGTTTCAACAGCGACTTGTCCCAAAGATGATTGTTCAAAATTTTTACCCTCAAATAATTCTTTTAGGTCTTTGATTGCTTCCAATGAAGTCTTTTTGTCCCATCCAGCAGGAACTGTAACCTAATAGTTTTTATGTAAAATAAAGAGAAAAAAAAGTTTATTTTTGATCCTACCTCTCCTGTGTAAGAATTTTCTAGAGCTAAATAAATGTCATTTTCATCTTCTTTATATCGCCAATATTGAACAGTCAATACTGTATAAATTCCAGATGAAACAACAGGGGGAATTGTTATATTAAATAAATATGGAGAATATCCCACCCAGCACAGTGAAACTTAAAGAAAGAATATAATCATTTCAAATTTTATAATCACATTAATGATGTTCCAAAAACAATAAATAAGCAAAAAGGAATGGATGAAGGATTTAAATAAGCTACATTCAGTGGAACAATATGGTGCAATCCACACATCAATATACCTGGCGACATTTTGCTAAAGCGATTATGTAATCTATACTAATATATAAAATTCTTACGTCTATCTGTACATTTCGATTTTGAACCCAATTTTAAGGAAAATATTTGTTTCAAGAGGCCCTAATTTCAAATTTATCATTTTTAAAATTTTTGTCTGTCTGTCTGTGTGTCCCGATTTAACTAAAGAATGGAACAACCGAATTTAATGAAATTTGATATTAAGATACAACACAATTTCCCACAGACTATAGGCTACTTATCATTCCAAAAAAATAATAAGGGAAGGTATTCCCAAGGGATGAAAACAGAAATTTTTACACTAGACAAGTGAGTTATATATCATTGGAAAGGTAATTTAAAGTTAAAAAATAATCTGTAAAAATATTTTAGTTGAACTGATAAAAAGCACAGTAAATTCAATTTAAAATTTAAAAATTGCATCTTTGAAATATAAAGCTTTATATATATATATATATATATAAAACACAAAGTTGATGTTAATAGCGTAATGGCTTAAGTATCTAACATTCTGATGTTCCTAATTATAAATATGTGGGTTCAAATCTTACAGTAAACTTTTTTTTTATTTGTTTTTTACAAAATTGTTGTAAATAGACCCTTACAGTTGCTCAATAAGGAAATATTAACGTTGACAAAATAGTGTTTTTAAGTATGATTATTTTTTTTGTAAAAGAAATAAGAAAAAGAATAATTTTCGTATGCCACTACAAATAGCAAATTTAAAAAGAAAATATAATCTACACCTACGTTACGCAGACGAAGTCGCGGGGATCAGCTAGTAACTAATAAAGTGAAAAAAAAAACAAAATAAATTTGGTCTAAAAACTTCACCTTTTTGCTTAATCATTTTGAACATCTAGTAAAAGCGTTAGCATAAAACTTAAATTATCAACTTACTAAAATTTCCTCTGTTGGAGAAAGCCATTTTGAAAAAAATTAGCATTGGCTGCCATGTGATATAGGCATCCGAATGGTACGGATTGTCGGGAAGAATTTGGAATTCATCTTTGAAAAGTTGTCCTTTTGTTTTCGTTTTAATTACGTCATAAAATGGGTAAAACCATCGGTAATAATCGTAGTGAAAGTAGGTAAATCTATATTTGTAATTATTATCTTTTGTAAATTTAGGAGCACTAAAAAAAAAAACAAAGCATACAAACGAGGAAAAAATGGCTCATCTCTTTTAGCGACTCCTAAAAGACACTCTCTACTTTGTTTTTAATTAATTCGCGATTTTTTAGAGCGAAGCTTTTTTAGGAAGGACACACGGTAGAAGTTAACTGAGGAAAAGTGTAACTCACGACAAGGTTTACGATCGAAATCGTCATCAGATCATATAGAAATAGTATATCGATAACGTGTATTCCTACTATAAGTTAACGTGGAAGAGAGAAGATCGTTGATTTCTATATATAAATTAGACTTATTCAAAAAAAATTATGATTTTTTTTTCTTAATTATATCGAAAATATTGTTGGGAATGACAAAAAAAAACCTGTGAAAGTTTAAGTTCTTAATATTAATATTACATTTAAATAACATGGGAACAAAATTTTCTTGCACTTTGGAATTTTATAGCTCACGTTGGTGACAATATTTCGGAATGACCAATGTATATTCTTGTAGAAAATTGAACGATCTACAAAAAAGGTCTTGTACAAGTTTTTGATATATTTATTCCTTCAAAAGTTATTCGAGGCCAAAGTTGAACTAAAGAGAAATTTTAATATTTTTTCAATTTTTTGACGCAACCATCAACTTTATGAGAAAATTTTATAGGACATTTTTTGTAGAGCCCGTTTTTTTAAAACTTATCTCTATAAAAGTTCACAGGTCCTAAGTTATTTACTTAAAATAAAAAAAATAATTTTTATGTTAAAAATATAATAATTCAGGGACTTTTAAAGGATTATAAAATTTTATAGGACATTTTTTGTAGAGCACTTTTTTTCCTATAACTTATCTGCATAAAAGTTTTTGATATTTTTTACAGTTTCTAAGTTATTTGCAATGAACTGAAAATATTCGTAATTTTATTGTTTTAAATTAATAATATTCCCTGAGATATTGTATTTGTAACATATTTTTTGTTTATTTTAATTAAATAACTTAGGACCTGTGAAAAATATCAATTTGTTTCTATAAAGTTATAGAAAAAATAGTGCTCTACAAAAAATGTCCTATAAAATTTTCTCATAAATTTGATAGTTGCGTCAAAAAATTGAAAAAATATTAAAATTTCTTTTTAGTTCAACTTTAACCTCGAATATCTTTTGAAGAAATAAATATATCAAAACTTGTAACAGACCTTTTTGTAGATCGTTCAATTTTCTACAAGAATATACCTTGGTCATTCCGAAATATTAAAGTTGAACTAAAAAGAAATTTTAATATTTTTTAAATTTTATGACGCAACCATCAATTTTATGAAAAAATTTTATAGGACATTTTTTGTAGAGCACTTTTTTTTCTTACAACTTATCTCTATAAAAGGTTTTGATATTTTTCACAGGTTCTAAATTATTTGCAATGAACTGGAAATATTCGTAATTTTATTGTTTTAAATTAATAATATTCCCTGAATTATTATATTTTTAACATATTTTTTTTTATTTAAATTTAATAACTTAGGACCTATGAAAAATATCAAAATCTTTTATAAAGTTATAGAAAAAAAAGTGCTCTACAAAAAATGTCCTATAAAATTTTCTCATGAAATTGATGGTTGCGTCAAAAAATTGAAAAAAAACATTAAAATTTCTCTTTAGTTCAATTTTGACCTCGAATAACTTTTGAAGAAATAAATATATCAAAAATTTGTACGAAGCCTTTTTTGTAGATCGTTCAATTTTCTACAAGAATATACCTTGATCATTCCGAAATATTGTCAGCAACGTGAGCTATAAAATTCCAAAGTGCAAGAGAATATATAAATTTTATATAATTTATATAACTTTCTCTTTCGTCGCTAATTTTTTATTATGGCCTGATTTATTCGTGAGTTAAATTAAAAACAAAGTAGAAAATAAAACATTGCCAGATATTGGCGTCGCCAAAAGGTATGTGGTATATGTCTCTGCGGTTGTTGACATGAACCAAAAACAATAGCAAAAAATCAAGCACAATGTGAAGGAGTTTTATCGCTTCTACAGAATTTGGCTCAAGTGTACACCCACAATCTGGCAACGTTACATTTTCGACTTTGTTTTTAATTAAATTCGCGATATTTTGGTTAATTCAATTCTAATATGGTGTAATTCTCTCGTTTGTGGCTAAATTTTCATTAGGGGCCGATTTAATCGCGAATTAAATTAAAAACAAAGTCGAAAATGCAACATTGCCAGATTGTGGGTGTGCTAAAGTACACATGAACCTAGAATTTAAGCTCTTACATGTATAATTGATATTCCTTATAACCACGGCCACCATAATAAGCACGTAAAGTATACAATTTTTTATAAAGTGGTAAAGTAAAAATAAAAAATGATGATTTACGAGTACGATCGCGTAAATACGGTTGCCAGGAACTCTCCCATGTATAACGTGTGGAAAAGGGAGAAGTGGTGGTAATAGTCATTTGAATCCTCTTTTCCCACACGAATTCGTCACGAAAAAATCCTGGGTTTATCACTTTCTTCATTTTACCATATTGCCTTAAAACAAAAGAGAACATTTATTGTCGATTAGTAAAGACTATAAAATTGGATTCAACATACATCGAATTCATCCATTAACAAGGCCAATAACAATTTTTTTGATTAATGTAATACCAAGATCACAAATTATGTAAAAAAATATTTGTAGGTAAACTCTGCGAAATTACTTAACAGATCCTTTAATTTCATGAATTTTTTAAAATAATATTCATCCTAAAAGACGATCAATCAATAGATACGATATACACTTAAAAACATTCCCTTTAACTTAAAAAATAATCTTTAATTTGTTGGATGATAGTTGATACAAATTGTTGTAAATTACGACGCGACAAAAACCATAAGGTATGATGAGCAAAACAACAGAACAAGTTTAAAGCATTAAAATATTTTGGCAAATTTTATTTATTTTTAGTAGGATAATGGACATGAAAGGATGTAGATCCATATACTAATTACACCGGCACACAAAAAAAAAGAAGTGCTCTGTACTTTTGACCGGACCTACATAAATCTACGTATTTTGACCCCCTGAACACGAATCCGGGGTCGGTTTGACCCGTACACCCTCAAAAATTCAAGAAAACTATAAAAAACCGAAAAAAATGGTTAAAATCGGCAGTTTTGGTGACATAGAAATTTTTTTGAACTAAACCGAGCATGATTTTCATGTTTTTTGACCCCCTGAATACAAATTCGAAGTTCATTTAGATCATAAGCTGTTTTAATTGTAAGAAAATTGCAAAAAATCTTTGAAAATTGCGAGAAATTGCAGTAATTGTGTACAAAAATTCTAAGGAGCTAGATTAATCGTGATTTTCATGTTTTCTAATCCGCATAATATAAATCTTGAAGGTATTCGGTCCAGCCATTCTTAGAAATCCATGTAAATAGCAAAAAACCCTGAAAATTTCAGAAAAATCAAAGTTCTTGTGATAAATATCAAATTTTTAATGAAATCATAATAAATTTGACATGTTGGCAAATCTGTTGAGTATAAATTTGAAGTTCATTGATCCGGAATTAAAAAAAAATTTGTTAATCGTAAAAAATCTATAGAAATAACAAAATCGCGGTTAGCCAAATAACCTTCAAAAACCATATTCCAGAAATAGAATAATATGCAAAATATCCTTTGTAGAGATTTAAAAGTTTATTTTCGTCATATTTATCTCAAATTTTAGAACAATAGCCGAAGAAACAATAGCCGCAATTTTTTACAATTTTTAAGGGTTTTTTGCAATTTTCTTACAATAAAAACGGCTTATGATCTACATTAACTTCGAATTTGTATTCAGCGGATCGAAAAACATGAAAATCATGCTCGGTTTAGTTCAAAAAAATTTTTGTCACCAAAACTGCCGATTTTAACCATTTTTTTCGGTTTTTTAAAGTTTTCTCGAATTTTTGAGGATGTACGGGTCAAACCGACCTCGGATTCGTGTTCAGGGGGTCAAATACATAGATTTATGTAGGTCCGGTCAAAAGTACAGAGCACTTATTTTTTTTTGTGTGCCGGTGTAATTAGTATATGGATCTACATCCTTTCATGTCCACTATCCTACTAAAAAAATAATAAAATTATGTAAATTATGGACAGAACCAATTTATCAATATTTTTCCAAAATTTTAACATATGTTTTGGTCAAAAAATAGAATAGACAAGTACTAGAAATGGGTTGGTAGGAATGTATGGGGGAAATTTTGTTCAAGTTGGTATGTTTTTGTCGCGTCTTATTTACTCGTTTGCAAAATAACGTTATTTTTACCACGTTTAGGCATCAATCATATTTGAAATTGAACAAAATAAACATTTACAGGAAATATTATAAGGAATGGATATAATTCATGATTTTATGCCTAAAAACCAAAATAAACTATTAGACAATACTGGTATACGGAATACTGAAATAATTACTTCGTATTTTTCTTATTATAGCTAATAACTTTATCATTTTTGCAGAAATTTCCAAAGTAATTCTCTTTAGATAAAACATATTTTCCGTCAATGTACAAATTAATATATTCATCTGAAGAAATGTCCCAAAGATGTGGTAGTCGAGGTGGAGCCCAGCGAATTTAAAAACATATATAATAAGAAACGAAGAAAATGGTTTTAGTTAAATACGTTATATAGTAAATAATATTTATGTTTTAGAACATATATTATAAATACATAACTTTTCTTTAAGTAAAATATTCATGATTTTGTACAAGTACCTTTTCTACAAGGGACTCTCTGGTAACATCTCACTCTCTACTTCGTTTTATCAAAAATTCGCGAACTTTTTCCATTCGCAAATATGTTAATAAATCAGTTTTGGTTAATAATTGATCTTTGGTCGCTACCTATTAATCACGGCTGATTTATTTGCGAATTGAATTAAAACAGAATAGAAAATGAGAAGTTGAGTTAGTGGTATGTACAAAAGCTACTTGTACCCATGCTTTTATAAAATATTGTCGTCTTTCTTCCCAATTATGCTTTACATATTTAGACTTTGTACATATGATCAATATTCAATTCATTAATACGTTAATTTTAACCTATTTTGGTTAATTTTTGTGTAAAAAAGATTCCTGGTATACTTTATTTTATACTCGAAAATTTGTGAGCAACCATTTGAATAATTGTACTAAGATTTATTAAATTTTATTAATTAGTACATCAACTATAACTTAAAATATTTATAAACACGTATTTAAACTTAAAAAAATAATGAAATCTAATAATAAAAAAAGGTTTCATTTATTTATTGACTACCTTTAATCAGCTAATTGTGTTTGATACTAAAATTAATCTTAATCTATATTCTATATATTTCAAAACATAAAAGCAAAAGATATGTCATGTATTTGTCGCAGAGAGTTCATTTTTATAGATATTGCAAAAATAAATAGAACTACTCAAATTGATAAGACCGATAAATTGTTAAGGGTATATTGATAAGTCATAAAAATATGTTACGCTTTATTAGACTGATTCAAAAAAAATTTTTTTTTCTTAATTATATCAAAAATATTGTTGGGAATGACAAAAAAAACCTGTGAAAGTTTAAGCGCTTAATATTAAGAGGTGCCGCATCGCAAATTTCGATTTTCCATTTAAATAACATGGAAACAATATTCTCTTGCACTTGGAACTTTTATCGCTCACGTTGGTGACAATATTTCGGAATGACCAAGGTATATTCTTGTAGAAAATTGAACGATCTACAAAAAAGGTTTGGTAAAAGTTTTTGGTATATTTATTCCTTCAAAAGTTATTCGAGGTCAAAGTTGAACTAAAGAGAAGTTTTAATATTTTTTCAATTTTTTGACGCAACCATAAATTTTATTATATGAGAAAATTTTATAAAACATTTTTTGTAGAGCAGTTTTTTCCTATAACTTATCTCTATAAAAGTTTTTGATATTTTTCACAGGTTGTAAGTTATTTGCATTAAACTGAAAAATCCTTGAATTATTAGGTTTTTAACATAAAAATTATTTTTTTTATTTTAATTAAATAACTTAGGACCTGTGAAAAATATCAAAAACTTTTATGGAGATAAGTTATAAGAAAAAAAGTGCTCTACAAAAAATGTTCTATAAAATTTTCTCATAAAATTGATGGTTGCGTCAAAAAATTGAAAAAATATTAAAATTTCTCTTTAGTTCAACTTTGACCTCGAATAACTTTTGAAGAAATAAATATATCAAAAACTTGTACAAGACCTTTTTTGTAGATCATTCAATTTTCTACAAGAATATACCTTGGTCACTCCGAAATATTGTCACCAACGTGAGCGATAAAATTCCAAAGTGCAAGAGAATATTGTTTCCATGTTATTTAAATGGAAAATCGAAATTTGCGATGCGGCACCTCTCCATATTAATATTAAGAGCTTAAACTTTCACAGGATTTTTTTTTGTCATTCCCAACAATATTTTTGATATAATTAAGAAAAAAAATTATCATTTTTTTTTGAATCAGTCTACGGTTTATGTAATAAGAATGTTGTACATGGACAAGTTTACCTACATTTCAATTTTAATGGATTCAATCGCAATTGGTCTTACATATTCATTAATTGAACCTTCAAAAATCACATTTATAGTTATAATTGGTCCGATTGCAGACGAGAAAGTATTAGCAACGTTAAAATACAATCTAATGGCAAAATACCGTTGCTTCATACAACCAGACGAATATATTTTATGAACATAAGCATACTCATCTGTTTAAAAGCATAAAAATAAAAGAAATATTAATCTTGATTTTCACATATTTCCATAATATTATTGCTTACCGACATCTTTGCTAATTGTTCCACACTCCTTTTGATATCTGAACAAATCGAAATTTTGGTTATATTCAGTAAAGGTGAAGGCATGATATCTATGGTAACCTTTGTTTAATATATCCGGAGGCATATAATTTTTTTCATCATCCAAAGTAAATTGAGGTATGTATCCAGGTGAATCATATATTATTCCATGAAATTGTTTATATTTTCCATAATAACACTGAATTAAAATAATAATAATAATAATAACACAAAATTAGTCTTGGTCGAACCAACTAAAATGTTTCGGCTATTGTAAATAATGTCTCAATTTAAAAAAAAAATATAGAAAATAATGTATACCTTCTTAACAATGCAGAAAAAGCGCCAATATAACAAAGACGTTACGCGGAAAAAAAATTAAATTACGATAAACAAAATAAGATTTTTTCGCTGACTTTGAATAGTTATACTGTGTATACAATATATAAAATATATTGCAGTCCAATTTATTAACATAAACTTGAACAGAAGTGCAAACAAAAATATTCGTGACGTATTGCCCAGATACGTATTTCGATTGCCAAGCAATCTTCATCAGTGGTCATCAAGTAGTTTGGATCACTCCGTAACTGCTTTGTGATGATTCACAAAATAATCACGGATTGACCTCAATTTATAAGTCTTGCCTTTCTCTTTTTGCGATGTGGTTATGGAGGGGGGGGGGTGTTCCCAAATTTCTTTACTTTCACCGAATCCTTCGTAAGCAACCCGAAAAGTGCCGAATTTTGAATTGGACCATTTTCCCAATTTTCCCAAAAGAATTAGAATACATTAAAGGTGTGGCGACTAATAATAGTTATAATAAATTACGATGTTATTATTGTAATTTTTAAATAATAAATAGTTATAATAATAGTTATAATAAATTACGATGTTATTATTGTAATTTTTGAAATTTTTTTTTTCGTGCATAAAATTTTTTATAACAAATGGAAAAAGTAATATTATGTTTACCTGTGTGCTAGCTGTCATTCCCGCAGTAGCCATTTGAACGCCGACTTGGTGATCCTCATTTTCCGCAGTTTCATTGCCAAAAATAATATTTTCTTGTGACACACCAGAATCAGAAAACCTGACAAGAATATCTTTATCAAATTCACACGGCCGATATGAAGGAGAAAATGACCATCTCATTGAATTGTGCAAATGTGGACGCCAGTTAGTCCTGTTATGAGTCGGCCTAGAATAAAAATTCAGATTTAACAGTTTTATTTTATTTGATTTATGCTAAATGGACTGGAGAGCCGGAAGTAGAAGTCTGCGTAACGTAGGTGTAGATTATATTTTCTTTTTAGATTTGCCATTTGTAGTGGTATATGAAAATTTTAATTTTTCTAATTTCTTTTACGAAAAACATAATCATACTTAAAAATACTATTTTGTCAACTTTAAAAAAACACATTTAATAAACTGTTGCTTAGAATAAAATATTTGTATGTAATGATCAATTAATTTTCAAAAAATATTTATAAATATCTAAAAAGAGTATGTTCAATTGCGTATACCTTCGGTAGGTATATCTACCGTGAACCAAATAATCCATAAATTAATTAGTATCTATACATAAAATAATATCATCAAGTTCAATAAAGTCGGTCTTAATTATGACTTAAAACAGTAAAAAGTTATCAAAACACTAGCGTCAAAATAACAGAAGTAAAGGATTCAGATTTTAAATATTAGTAGAAATCCCACTTCATTGTCTCGACTCCAGAATGATCCTTTTTCTTAAAACTATTACACTACTGCAATGTACAAAACTATCGCGAAATTAAAATTTGTTCAATTGCACGAAACCCAATTCCTCCATAATTAAGTATAACCATTGAGTATCTATGCACTTATTATTAAAATATCTGAATTTCAACTATATAATTAAACCATTTCTTTTAAGTTCCCGAATTTTTCGCTACTTGATATTCGCTCACTAATGTATTTATTTATGTATACGTATTTTAGATTTTCAGGTTTACAATATGTGAAAGCCAAAAAACTTAATGCTCACTTATAAACTTAACTTAACCATTTTCAGATATATCTATCGAGAGTTTAAATTCTTAAGCAGACCCAAAGTTTTTGCTTCTGGGGGAAGCTCTGTTACCGGCTTATGCTTCAATATTTCTGCATGAAAAAATTACCCTATGTTGTCGAAAGTATGCTCAATAATGTACATAAGGTCCGAATAAAATGACTCAATCCATATTTAAGAAAAAAATTCGCAAAAAAAGTTTTTTTTTTACCTTAAAACCCGACCCCCCTTAAATCATCTATCTCCTAAACCATGGGTCAGCAACCTGCGGCCCGCGAGACATCTTGATGCGGCCCGCAAGATTTTCGCCTTAACACACATAACGGAAAAATAGCGTTTTATTTTTAAAACTAAAATATTTGTACATAAGGGAGTATTCTAGTCTAGTGGCATGAATTTCAGGTAATTTTTGAAGTGTCATAAAAAATAGCCAATTAATATTTTTACGATCCATTTTTTTATCAGTTATTTATTAACATTTCAAAAATACAGAAAAATTAAAAAAAGTTAAAAATTTCAAAAATTAGCAGCTGATGAAGTGGGAGGTCTCAAAAAATTGGCACGTGACCACACCCACGATTTCAACCCTCCTAGTAATCTGACCCCGAAAAAAAAAAGATTATTAATCTAGAATAATGTCGCAATGTCTGGAACTACGGAAAAGTATGCAAAATTTTTGCTCGAAATGACGACTGCCTGAAATAAAAAAATTTTTGTACCACTTTTTTTGACTGTTTCGAATTTTTTAAAAATAGTAAAACTCAAAATTTGGAGATGGAAATAGTTCCAGACATAGACAAGTCTAAAAAGAAGACTCTCTAAAAATTTTAGGTAAATCGGTTCAGTAGAACCTGAGAAATCGTGGGTATCGTTTTGAAAAAGACAGTTTCGAGAAAAAAAAAGTTTTACGTTAAGTTTCAGGCAGCGTAATTGATAGAATAGTACTTATGTATTACTTACATTCTCTTAATCAGTCATCCCAGCTTCATACATTGGGCCTTCTTCTACTTCATACCGCTATAACTTCGGAAATAATTTGAATTTTGAAAAATCCTTTTAGGAGGATATTTTTGAACATCTAAACTATCGGATTATGAAAAAAAAAATTTTTTTGATTTTTTCAAATTTCTAGAGTAGAATACCACCATAAATATTGTAGGTATACCTACTGCAAGTGCGGCCCGCACTGATCCCCATGAAAAATATTTGGCCCTTTTACAACAAAAGGTTGCCGACCCATGTCCTAAACTATTGCAGATCCCATTATGAAACTTCTGGTGTATTATAAATGGTACTTTAGGCTATATTTTGAAATAAAAAAATAAAAAATCAAAATGGTCGTAGTTACTAAAATTCTGATTTGAAAAGTTTACTTCCAGTTTTGTATATTAAAAAAATAATAAAAATGTCCATTTTTATTTTTTATTTAGAAAGAACAGTTAATTTTCTATTTAAACCGCCAGTTTAGTATTTTTAAAAAAAATAATAATTCGAATTTTTTTTTCAAAAAAATACGAATTTCAAAAACGACAATTCTTTAGAAGCGTATAACTTGGCAAATAATCATTATTCGAAGAAAATATTTTGTATCCACATTCATACTTACTAGAAGTACAATTATGCCAAATATGAACAAATTTCAGAACATCACTTTTTTTTTCGTTGTCCGCTTCACGTGCAAACAATATTCTGTTTAAAAAAGTACTGAAGAAAACCGAAATATTCCCAGTAAGCATCCAGTCCTTGACTAATAGTGACTTTAGACGCAAATTGGCCAAAATAACAATACAATTTCGTGTTCAATTTCGTATACGTATACAGTTTAAAAAAACTGTTTTATTTTAGTGTGGCCCAGTACCACCCAGTACTTACGAGCAAACTCCAGCATAATGGAACGTAACAACTGGGCAGCTTGCTGCTTTCGCTCTTGAAAGAGGTTCTACATCACCCAGCTCTTCGAAAGGTTCATCATCCCAGCTTCTAGATGTTCCGTCGTGTAAATTCTTCGGACGCTTTTTGACAACATTATAGGGAAACGATAATTGTGAGCGAATTTGTGAGTTGAACATCAGGTTGAGTTTCAGATTGAAATTTCCAAGTTTCATGAATGTATGGTGAACAACACAATAATACATTTGTTCTAAAATGTGAATTCAAATTATTATAAATATTAATTACCATTAAAGTTATTAAAATATTAGATTTGGTGAAGCTAATGAACTAAAAAGAAGTGTATTCATCTAAAACTTATACTACAAATTGTTAAAATTGCATTGAACACAAAAAATGCAATTAAAATCTATTAAATTTTAAAAACGACCGTAAATATTGTTCTGTTGAGGTACATAGTGTAAATAAGTTCTCGCTGTTTTACAAGAAATGGCGCTAGCAGTATTAAATTGATTATTTTGACCGAACTTTTTTTTTCGCTAGAAAGTTATGACATATGTCAACAATATTCAATATACATTGTCGTGATTTTCACACATCAATTTGTTTTTTTTTCACGCATCGAAAATGTCTACTTTTGAGCCAAAAAAAGTGTATTTGCGGGGAATTTTGCTCCATCATTTTTTGATGAAGAAAACGGCCGCTGAAACTCATCGTGTGCTGGTGGAACTTTACGGGGACCATGCTCTATCTGAAACGACTTGTAGATATTGGTTTCGACGCTTCAAAAGTGGTGATTTCGACTTGGAGGACCGGGAACGAGCTGGAAGGCCTCAAATATTTGAAGATGAGGAATTGCAGACATTGCTTGAAGAAGACTCGTGTCAAACGCAAGAAGAGCTTGCAAATGCTTTGGGTGTGACTCGAGAAGCCATTTCCATTCGTTTGAAAAAGTTGGGTTTCATCCAAAAGCAAGGAAATTGGGTGCCATACGATTTGAAGCCGAGAGACATCGAACGGCGTTTTTGCATGTCCGAAATGTTGCTCGAACGCCATAAAAGGAAGTCGTTTTTGCATCGCATTGTCACGGGTGATGAAAAATGGATTCATTATGATAATCCCAAGCGAAAAAAATCATGGGGACCACCCGGCCATGCATCAACATCGACGGCCAAGCCGAATATCCATGGCGCCAAGGTAATGCTCTGTATTTGGTGGGATCAGAAGGGAGTCATCTATTATGAGCTGCTGGATCCAGGTAAAACCATCACTGGTGATTATGTCTTGTCCAGAATACGCTTCACTTCAACGGCGGGAATCGAAAATTGGCTCGATGCGTTCTTGGCCTCAAAAGACGAACGGTTTTTTTGGGAAGGTATTCATAAATTACCTGAAAGATGGGAAAAAGTCGTAGCTTCCGATGGACAATACTTTGAATAACATTATAATTCATTTTTTCGTGAAATAAAACCATTTTTTTCAACAAAAAAACAGCGAGAACTTATTTACACTGCTGATATTTACTGATATATTATAATTTAAAAAAAAAGTACTCGAAATTTTTACTCGCTCATAAATTTTTGAAAAATTAAAATTTTCAAAAATCGTTTCAGGGTATTACTTTCAACCTATAAAGCTACCAAAATATGCTCATAGATATATTAAAATCGAATAGTCGATTTTTAGTAGCAATTGTTAAAATTGTATTGAACACAAAAACAAAACTTTCCGAACAATAATAACGGTTTTTGTAAATGTAATTAAAATGTATTAAATTTTAAAAACGACCGTAAATATTGTTCTGTTGAGGTCCAAACGAATTTTTTCGCAGATTCTTCCGGGTGCTGGTTTCTAGTTGATGGTACCAGATGAATTTTCGTTTGTTACTCAACCGAAAAGAAAATTGAATTTTCCGACAATTACTGGTTTTCCTTTGAATACTTTTCAAAGTATTAATCGAGATACTGTTTTGCTGAGGATGGTACCGAAAAAAATTTCCTTCTACCTCAACTCCAACGGTAATTATGATGGTTTTTGTATGAATAATTAGACATCCATCGTTGGAATTACAAAAACGGCCATAATTTTGATTCTGTTGAGGTAACAAACGATTTTTTTTACCCATTTTTCCGGGGGTTGGCCTCTAGTTGAGAGTACCGTTGAAATTTTTGTTTATACCTGAATCGGAAAGAAAATAGATGTTTCCGTCAATTACAAATTTTCCTTGGAGGATTTTTGAAAACTAACGGTGGTACAATTAAGGTACTGTGCTTCTGAGGATTTTATCGAAAAAATTTTCCTTTTACCTCAATCCCAATGGTATTGAGTATATATACATATATATGTATATCAGACTGTATTTTTACTATTTTCTTTTTGAAATGTATATCGAAAATATTGTTCAAGGTGACAAAAAACAAATATCGGGAAGGTTTAAGCCCTTAATATTAATATTAAGAGGTCTATCATCTTTAATTTCGATTTTTTATTTCTGCTTTCATTTTTGCGTCAATACTATCAAACTATCAAGGCAAAAAAATCATCTTTACATATATTTATAGAAAATTAAATTCCCTACAAAAAATGTTTCTTTGAAAATTTTTGTCAGACATCCCGTTTTTGAATAATCAAGCTTCAGACATTAATATAATTTTTAGATTTATCTTCTTTATTTTGGAATTTTGTAACTAACGAACAAAAAATATATAGAAATGAATAATATAGATTCTTGAAGGGTATTTAATACTCTACAAAAAGATCTCTTAATGTTTTTACATAAAATCACTTTTTCAAAAGTTATTCACAATTAAAGTTGAAGGAAAAATTAAATTATTGTTTTTCTCGTTGTTGAACCAATTTTGAAAGAGTGATTTTATGTAAAAACGTTAAGAAACCGTTTTTGTAGAGCATTAAATTCCCTTCAAGAATTATTATTGTTCATTGCTATATATTTATTTGTTCGTTAGTTACAAAATTTCAAAATAAAGAAGATTAATCTAAAAATTACATCAATGTCTGAAGCTTGATTATTCGGAAACGACGTGTCTGACAAAAATTTTCATAGAGACATTTTTTGTAGAAAATTTAATTTTCTATAAACAGATGTGCAAATGATTTTTTTACCTTGATAGTTTGACAGCATTAACGCCAAAATGAAAGCACAAATAAAAAATCTAAATTAAAAATGATAGACCTCTTAATATTAATATTAAGGGTTGGCACCTTCCCGATTTTTTTTTTTTTTGTGTCACCTTGAACGCCTTGAACAATATATTCAATATACTTTTAAAAAAAAAAACGATATTTTTGGTCCAGTCTAATACATATATGCAGTTTCTTCAATGAAGTAATTAGAGCCCAAAAACTCATACAAAAAACGTTATAATTACCGTTGGACTTGAGGTGGAAGGTATTTTTTTTCCGTACAATCCTCAACAACACAGTATCTCGATTGTACCGATTAATACTTTGAAAAGTATTCAAAGGAAAACCAGTCGCCAAAATCAATTTTCTTTCCGGTTGAAGTACAAACGAAAATTCAACCGGTACTATCAACTAGAGACCAGCATCCGGAAGAATCTACAGAAAAATTCGTTTGTACCTCAACCGAAAAAAAGTTATTAAAGTTTTAAAAATCGATAGCCCCCATTGCTAGATTTTTCAAAAAATTTAACGGCCATGGATAGGCCTTGACACGTAGAGGATTGTACCGAAAAAAATGTTTCTAACTTTAACCCAAAAAAAAATATGAGCGATTTTGTGAATGTACTTATTCCATTGAAAATAAAGTTTTCCGGCTACTACGGATTTTCCTTGAGAGATTTTCCAAATCCAAAGGCGGTACAATCTAGCTACGGAGGCGCTGAGGATTGTACCGAAAAAAATATCCTAACTCTATTCCAACGGTAGTTATAAAGGATTTTGTATGAGTAATTAGACTCTAATTACTTCATTGTTGAAACTGCAAAACCTGCGATAACTTTGAATCTATTGAGGTACAAACGAATTTTTTTGCGTATACTTTCGGGTGCTGGTCTCTAGTTGATGAAACCGGTTGAATTTTCGTTTGTACCTAAACCGGAAAGAAAATAGAGTTTTCCGAGTACTAAGGATCATACAAAATCCTTTATAACTACTGTTGGAATAGAGTTAGAAGTATATTTTTTTCGGTACAATCCTCAGCGCCTCCGCAGCTAGATTGTACCACCTTTGGATTTGGAAAATCTCTCAAGGAAAATCCGTAGTAGCCGGAAAACTTTATTTTCAATGGAATAAGTACATTCATAAAATCGCTCATATTTTTTTTTTTTGGGTTAAAGTTAGAAACATTTTTTTTCGGTACAATCTTCTGCGTGTCAAGGCCTATCTATGGCCGTTAGTTTTTTTGAAAAATCTAACAATTGGAATCTATCGATTTTTAAAAATTTAATAACTTTTTTTCGGTTGAGGTACAAACAAAAGGCTATCTAAAAATATATTTAAAATTTTAATTTGTAAAAGTCGGGTGCTAACTTGATAAAGATCGGGTTTAGCTAGTAAACAATGAAATTGTTTCTTTAAATCTCTCGTAAATTGTAATTAAAACTTAGGTACCCCGTTCCGCCACAGGTTCCCCTATGTATCTAATTTAAATAGGTACCTAGTTTTGGTGGAAAATTCAGAAGTCCCATAACGGACGATAGGTGCATAGTTTCATTGAAGTTTTCATCGGCACATGTATAGTTCTTATTTTCCACAATTACGACAAACTCATCCGTTGAAAATTTTTCCTGGTATACTATCCACAATGGATACGTTCGATTCCACACAGGCAACGTGGAGAAATACACTGCCGGATAAGAACTGCCACGATACGAATCTAAAAAAAATCAACCGTTAGTTTTTCAATCATTTTTCAAATATAAAATTAATCTTATTGTTAATATAAAAATGTCAATTGCGGTAAAGCCGTTTGATGGCAAACCGCTCACCATCTTTCCATTGTTGGCATGTTTCACCGTAGAAACCCACGTGGCAATGGCAGTAACGGGCACCAAAGTAGTGGACGCACTGTTCCGTTCCCAGATTACCACAACGGGGAAAATGCGTGAAAATCAAACAATGATTTGCTTGATATTCGCATTTGTCGCCCACGTAAAATTGGTTATCACACGAACACGTGGTGGTTAAATCGACTATTTCGCATTGGCCCCGATAGTTGCAATAGGAATTCGAACATGTGAATTTAGTACAAGCCACGTATGAGCATCCAATTATTACAATGATTAAAGAAATTAACATTTTTTTCCGTTGCAATTCATCAATTCCACGGAATATGTCTAATTATTTTACTTAACCTTTGTTATTGTGACTATATTTTTTTTTGTTTTCTAGCCATAGCTCGCTGAAATCAAACTCTTTAAAGCAGTATATTGGTATATGAATGATCAAAGTAGCCACTCTAAAACTAGTAGGGGTACTGAATTAGCCTTTTTCCTGGAAAGATTAGAAAAAGATCCGCTAGGGGCAGCACCGTACGGGGTACATATATTTTGAATTCTCTATTGACAACAATGTTAAACGTACGTTTTATTACTAGAAGAATAAATAAATATTGTGGTAAAAAAAAAAGTTAAAAAATAAAAATTATCATGCCTACCAAACAAATCTAGACGTTAACTGATTTTTATCATGGTTATCATTTAAATATTTACTTTTTTTCGGAATAAAACTAATTATTGATTTTTTCAGGTGTTTTCGTTTGGTAGGATAGCTAACAGTTAAGATATTGTCTGGATTATTGCCTAATTTTTTGCCATTATTCCATTCTTTTAACTTTGATGTGCATAATAATCGTAGCGTACAATATAATCCTCAAGTTTGTCAAGTAAAGCTACCACATGAGAACAGTCCTTTGAAGAAGATGCTGGACACTGACACTGAGCATCTATAATTTTGATACTATTCTTATCCTAAGCTTATTTCATACTTCACGGTGACTCGGAAAGAAAATTGTACATCTGCTCTTATCTGATATACCAAATCATTAGCATTATCTTCCAGATTTAAGGTAGTAGTCTGGTAACTTGGGTTCAAAAAATCGAAAAATTTTTTTTTGCTTAATTTGAAAGTACAATGTCTTGAGAATATACTGTGAAAATTTCAGAAAGAAATTCGAAATATTTCGGGAGTTATAACGAGTTTCCTAGAGCGCCTCGGAGTCCAACGTAAGTATAAGTTTACTTATGAAAATTTGTTGTTGAACTTTAAACGCGTTTTTCTCAAAACATTGTTTTTCTGGTCGGCCCGGGCCCTAACTTTTTTTCTACTGAACCGATTGCTTTCAAAGTTTAACAGGCTGTTCTACACACTTATAGTTCTCGTCGGTACTAACGAGAATTTTTTTCGCCCCTAACTTTTTATTTTACAACCCTTTCTTTGCTAAAATAAAAGGACTTTTTTTTTCAAAGTCCGCCATTTTGTTATTTACCCTTGAAATTTAACTTCAGTAGTTCCGACCAGAATGACATGTCTATAGATTAAGAATAATCAAGAATGTTTGATTTCAGATAACATCAAGAGCCAAAATCACCCGAGCCACCCACGTGCATTTTTTTTTTTTGAGGTTCCAACTTCGAGTGACAATAATAATAGTAATAAACTATTAAATTTTTTCAAATAATTTTTTTTTTATATTTTCAATATGTAAATAAAAACACTCTAAATATTCAAGATAATTCATTTTTATTTTCCTATAAAAAACCACCCTGCAAAGAAGTCATGAAAAAAGGCATAAGTTACCAGACTACTACCTTAACACAAAATCACTCAGGCAATATTGTCTTCCTCTTTGAAGTGCTTTCGAGTTTCCACAATTTGGAAGCTGTTCATCATCGTCTGATAAAGTTGCATTCAAATCTAAAGTATCAATAGGACGGGTAGTGATATAATTGTACATAATAGCATAGCAAAAAGGACGAGGGATAGCTTGGGATGGAAAATTTGGCCCAGTTTGTAGTAGGAAAAGTGCAGGATGTTGAATTTGGTAGAGTTGGATTAAGTAAATTCATGCGTTGTTGTTTATCCGCTAAACATTTACCACCATCAATTCCAATGAATTTTTTTTTACCATTACCATTTGCAATGCATTCTTCAGTTGTATTTAAATAGATGAAGAAAAAAAAATACAAGAAAATATGTTTAAAATTATAAAAATTTATGCAACACAATGGCATATACGATAACTTTTACAAACCAACTAACCTTTGAACTAGGATATTTTTATTAAATTCATTATTTTATAATAAATATATTATATTCACCTACTGCAGTATGCATTATTTTGACATTTTGTGCTTGCAATACCTCTAGTCCTAGTCAAATCTCAAACTCCAAATTTTAGGTGCATAATACTATCATCCAGTACTATAATGAGGTGATATTTCAGATTTTTATCTGATCTCCCACCAGAGATATTGAGCTCAGAAAATTGCAAATTTTGAAAATTTCCTAATTTTGTTATTTTTTATTTTAAAAAGGCTTAAAGTCTCAGACTTCAAATTTTGTTTTTGAATACAACTAGTACCTAATTGTTTGTAAAAAAAGTTTTAACTCGTAGACTCTTTCCCTTCCTTCACAATATTTCCGTGAAAATTGGAGTTTTTACAAATGAGAGCTAAAAATTTAGGCTGAAATTTCACCCCTTAGAATTACATTTAGGTGAAAACGTCTTATTATAACTTTATAGCTTATATTTTCATGAACCCACTGCTTTTAGTTTCATTTTGATAGGACCAATAGGGCCTGAGATAATCAAGTTTCCGCAAACCCTTAAAAGTGCGAAAATGTCTGCACCTAGTAAAACTAATATGGCCACCACCGGAAAACTAAAAACAATAAAATTAAAATAATGATGAACTTGGACTACCAACATGTTGGGGTGATAGCACACACAATTTTTTTTTAAAATGGTCGAGCAACCATTTCATTTATTTTTGGACCACCTTATTTGGACTGACCCCTTAACAACTTATGAAGATCTAAATTTTAACTTTTAGGCAAAATATAGATTGGAATTTATTATAATTACTTTAAAAAGATTACCAGATAAGAAGATTTTTGTTATGGCTTTTGTCAGTATGGATTCCAGTTTATGGAACCAGTTTAAATTGTAAGCTAAAGTGGAATGCATAAAATCTTAAATTCAACTGTTGATATGAAATAATAAAAAAGCTTAAAGTCCAAAATTTGAACAAGAGAATGTAGCAGGTATAAAAATGCCATTAAGAGAACCAGTTTGAGATATTTATTATTTGTTGTCAATTATAAATACATTAACACCTGATTCCGAATCCATTTGGACCTTAATCTTCTACTATGTTTTCTCATACCACCCGTTGAGCTCAGTTAAAATTCCTTTCAATTTCACACCAGGGTGGAATTCAAGCCGGTTTCGGTCACAACATTGATAATTATGGAGCAAAGGCCGATAATTCGCACGTAAATTTCTGTCTACCTGCATTCTTTCGTACAATTCAAGGTCAGGTTTATCGACTTCGATAATATTTAAAAAGGATGAGCAATTTTTTGGCACCAATTACATTAAAAAAAGATAATCGGGAATTAAATTTTGTTTTTTTAATTACGATTAGTTAGTTAACGATTAATGATAGCAGTGGAGCAATTGTGTATTTTGAAAAAGCAATTCATGGGCAATTTTTTGGCATTCGGTTTTTTAAAAAAAAAAAATAATTGGCGTCAACTTGTTTACGGTACCAAAAATTATATGAATTGTGAACCGTTTGATCTATATAAAGATAGCGAAATGCGAAAGACAAAGAAATAAGCTTTTTGAGAGTTATATTCGAAAATTTTACTACATGTAAACAGTGCAGAAAATATTCACTACGTTTATGAGGGAGGCATAATCACGTCTTTGGAAATAGTAATTGAATTATAACTGTAAAATAATATGTGAACTATAAAACATATTTAAAGAAAAATTTTAATAGTACAATCGAAATTAAAGACCTTTCCAGTGATTTATCCAACGCCTTTATTGTAAACAAGAATAGCTTGTAGATATTTTTTTTATGAATATATATAAATCGGCCATCAGGATCTAGGTCCTATAATCCGATTTGATGACCGGAGCTGACGTGATGGAGATCACACCCAGTGGAGGAATCTCCCTATGCCTCTACTTGATCACTAGGCATTTTTCTTTTTAGCCTTCCTTCATTTTGGTGCTCCAAAAGTGGCGGAATCAGGGAATTTCAGTGTTGACTCAACTTTCCAAAATGATTGGTAGTACGTTCGGTAATGGAGTCGGTGACTGATGAAATGTGTAAGTCTCTTCGGAGAGTCTCATTTGTGACATACCATGGAGCATCTGCCAACTGACTCAGGATCTCGGGATTGGGTGGCCTCGATTAATTTAATGCTTGACTTGCTGGCAGAGCCCCACAGACCAGATTGGCACTATTACTGCTTTGTATATAAGTAGTTTATCCTCAAGGGGAAGTTTAGAGCCCCTACCTAACAGCCAGTATAACTGTTTGAACCTCTTGTTGATGTATTTTCGTTTTTGGATGATGTGAGATTTCCAGGTCAGTCTCCTGTCCAGATGAACACCAAGGTATTTGACGGTGTCGGACGATGGGATCTCAGTTGAGTCCAGATTGACCGGGGAACCCGTCTCTTTCCTGAGAGTGAAGGTCACTTGGACTGATTTGAACTTATTGATAGTGATTTTCCATTTTTCAGCCCAAGTGCCCAGTAGATTTAAATGGGGCTGGAGGAGGTACTGAGAGGCAATTATGGCGTCCTCGAGAGTAGCCATAATCATTGTATCGTCCGCGAATGTCCCCGTCAAGGTGTTATCTGTGGTAGGCAGATCCGAGGTGTATAATAAGTATAGTAGGGGCCCTAAAACACTACCTTGAGGTACTCCTGATTTAATCGGAAAGGAGTCAGAGCACTCATGGCCTACTCTTGTATTAAAGAATCGATCCTGAAGATACGATCTGAATAGTTTCCAGAGGTGAGGCATACACTTTTTTTATTTTGAAAATCAGGCCGTCATGCCAAACCCTGTCGAACACCTGGCTAATGTCTATAAATACTGAGTGGCAGTATTTTTTTTTGTTCAAAAGCCCTATTTATTTGCTCGACCAGTCTGTTTGGCATTGTTGGATAGTGGAATGCCAGCATCTAAAACCAAATTGGTGACTAGGGACTTTTTCGGATATTTCGTGTGTTAGGGATAGGATTAGCCTTTCTAATAGTTTGGAAATGGTGGATAAGAGGCTAATAGGCCTGTATGAGGAGACTTTATTGGAATTTTTGCCTGGTTTAGGCACCATGATTATTTCGGCTGTTTTAAGTGATCGAGGCCACTACTGTAGCCGCAGAGTGGCATTAAATATATACAGCAGACACAAAACTCCTTTTTCGGGGAGTTCCTTTAACATTTTTGTGGTGATTTGGTCATGTCCAGGAGCTTTTCTGTTTTTTAAAAACTGAATTTCTAGTTTGAGTTGGCTTGGCCTAAAAAACAATGGTTTTGGACTCGTTACTTCTACATCCTGTAAAAATTTGGTTATATCCCGGTCAGGTTGGTTCACATTTGCAAACACTCCAGATAGATATTCGGCGAAAAGGGATGCTTTTTCTTTATCACTACGGGATTGTAGATATTGAACACTAATTACTATTTTCTCATTATCGAATTCGATTTTAAGAATTTACCAACTTCGATGCGAAAAAAGACGGAACACTTTTTCAATCACATAATAGTTCTGATCGATTTTTAATCAATGTCAATATGTTTTTTTTTAAATTATCATCGAAGCATTTAAGTTGTCACATTATAGAAAAACACAATAATTGTTGCATTAAATTATGCAACCGATTTGATAATGGAATAAAGAATGTTTTTATCCGCCAATCAATAAATATTTCGTTAATAATAAGACTCATATATAAAACTTAAAGACATCCGCAGTTTCCCCTGCGTTACATAATCATGTTAAGTTGGAGAAAAAGTAATCCATTTTTGGACTAATTAACCTGGTTACATATTCGTTTTATTTATATAGTTAGAAAAAATCGATTAATTTCCCAATAAAAATAAAAACCAGCTGACTTCAATTAGCAAGCCCAATTTTAGTTTTAATGATACTTTGTTTTTGTATTGAATACTATTATAACAATCTGTAGTATACGTTTTAGTTCTGAGAATCCTTTTCTTTCTAGAGCCTTACAAAAAGCCTTACATTGGTTTTCTCAAGTCACTGTGCTTTTTATCAGTTCAACTAAAAATATTTTTACAAATTATTATCTTACTTTTAATTACCTTTCCAATTATATATAACTCGCCTGTCTAAAGTGAAAATTTTTTGTTTCATCCCTAGGGAATACCTTCCCTTATTATTTTTTTAGGAATGATAAGTAGCCTATAGTCTGTGGGAAATTGTGTTGTATCTTAATACCAAATTTCATTAAATTCGGTTGTTCCGTTCTTAAGTTAAATCGGGACACACAGACAGACAGAAATTTAAAAAAGGGCATCTTGAAACAAATTTTTACCCTAAAATTGGGTTCAAACTCGAAATATACAGACAGACGTAAGAATTTTATATATTATTATAGATGTGAAGGAAGTTTGGACTAAAATTTCTGTAAACCTCAGAACTTGTGTTAGCCGATTGCTAAAACAAAATTTATGTCTAGTCAAAGCTAATTTTGTACAGTGATAACTAGTGGCCGATTATCGGAAACTCTGGGATTTTCCGACATGTTACCCCAAACTTTGTGCACATTTTTAACGTAGCATTGAATTTCTATATAAGTCTCTCTTCTTTGAGGTACCCTTGGATTTTTATGTAAAGTGACTAAAGTAATTTAAGTTAGTATTCCCGATGCATTTCTGGCGATGCCACTTTTTGATACATTCGTCATCATCTATTGAAAATTTGAAATACCTTCTTTTATATTATATAAACCAGTGGTTTGGGCCAAGAAATTTATAGAAGAAGCCTAGTAGGATAGAATTAATGGTGGACATTAAAATACCTTTCCAACGATTTATAACTCGCCTGTCTAAATTAAATTTTTTTTGTTACATCTCTAGGGAAACCTTCCCTTATTATTTTTTAAGGGATGATAAGTAGCCTAACATGTGATGAAAATTGTGTTGTATCTTAATACCAAATTTCATTAAATTCGGTTGTTCCGTTCTTTAGTTAAATCGGGACACACAGACAGACAGACAGACAAAAAATTTAAAAATTTTAATATTGGAATAAGGGACTCTTGAAACAAATTTTTACACTAAAATTGGGTTCAAAATCGAAATGTACAGACAGACGTAAGAATTTTATATATTATATTATTGTATAGATATCAGTGGTTCTCAATAAAGTTATCATTGCGCCTTCACCTAGCAAGACTATGTGTTTTCTATGTCCTTTGTTAGAGAATTGATAAAAAGAAACTGTTTGACGCAAGTAATAACTCCCCGACTTCGAACTTCAACTGTAGATAACACACCAGGGGTAACCAATCGTTGATCCCTTGAAATTCACAAACCCTTTACTGATTTGTCATCTCTCTTTATTGCAGTTACAATAAAGGGATCAATATCGAAATATCCAGCGGTCAGAGAATTTCACTGAATCAAGAAAATAGTCAGGGAAGTCATGTCAATTCCACAAAATCCATAAAAAGAACTTTTACCATATGCAATTATTGGCAAATAAATTGCAAAATAAGAGTACAGAAATCAAATGTTATTATCTTGCAAATTGAATCGATAAATATTTAAGCACTAAACTTGAGTGCAATCTATTAAGGTAAACTTTATTAAACGAGAGCTTTTTCCATTTTTCTATCAGAAACAACAAGGGGGGCCCTTCGAAAAATGAAATTGCATCAAATTTTTATTTTTCTTCTCAGTTTTAAACATGCACTTGCGTTTGACTGCACCGGAAAAACGCGTAAATTAATCGCGGATTTTTTCGACCAGCATGCACTTTCTGTGGGGGTGGCGTACTTGTGTTGTTACAAAAACAGTGAGCTGTTTCTTCAATTTACGATTTCGTTACGACTAAAAGTGACTTTTGCGTTTACAGATTTGATGGAATTTCAAAAGTTTTTAATTCAAAGTCATTTGAGAATTAAAGTTTTCAACGTGGAAAACTATGATTTCAATGTGGACGATTTAACTCACCGCTATGGATCTTTGGGGATCGTTGTTGATTTACATTGCCAACGTTCCGATTGGATCATTGAAAAAGTATTTTTTTTTTTATTGGAAATAAACAATTTGAGAATTTAGTGTTATTGATTTTTAGGCATATTTTTGGAATTTGTTCAATGTTTCGTACCATTGGCTTGTATTCGACGAAGTGGACGCAAGTCGAGATATTTTCAAAGACCAATTTTTGCGATTGGACTCCAACGTTTGGATTGCATCGCAAGTATGCATATTTGCCGTAATGCATACGTTTGTTTATTATGTATTTTGATATTAACAGCAATTTGTGTTTATTAGACTGATTCAAAAAAAAAATGATGATTTTTTCTTTAATTATATCGAAAATATTGTTGGAAATGACAAAAAAAAATCCTGTGAAAGTTTAAGCTCTTAATATTAATATTAAGAGGTGTTGCATCGCAAATTTCGATTTTCCATTTAAATAACATGTGAACAATATTCTCTTGCACTTTGGCATTTTATAGCTCACGTTGGTGCCAATATTTTGGAATGACCAAGGTATACTCTTGTAGAAAATTAAAGGATCTACAAAAAAGGTCTCCAACAAGTTTTTGATATATTTATTCCTTCAAAAGTTATTCGAGGTCAAAGTTGAACTAAAGATAAATTTTAATATTTTTTCATTATTGTGACGCATCCATCAATTTTTTGACAAAATTTTATTGGACATTTTTTGTAGAGCACATTTTTTCCTATAACTTATCTCTATAAAAGTTTTTGATATTTTTCACACGTTCTAAGTTATTTGCATTAAACTGAAAATTCCCTAAATTATTATAATTTTAACATAAAAATTATTTTTTTTATTGTAATTAAATAACTTAGGACCTGTGAAAAATATCAAAAACTTTTATAGAGATAAGTTATAGGAAAAAAAGTGCTCTATAAAAAATGTCCTATAAGACTTTCTCATAAAATTGATGGTGGCGTCAAAAAATTTACAAAATATTAAAACTTCTCTTTAGTTCAACTTTGACCTCGAATAACTTTTGAAGGAATAAATATATCAAAAACTTATCCGAGACCTTTTTTGTAGATCGTTCAATTTTCTACAAGAACCAAACTTGATCATTTCGAAATATTGTCACCAATGTGAGCTATAAGTCTAATCTAAATAGTTGTACTAATTATTCTGGTTTTACTTATGGTTCCAATCTGAAAACAGCTTTACTGATTTGATAGAAACTTTGTAATCAAGTTCAACTACTAAATTATCTCTATGAAAGTTTTTGATATTTTTCACAGGTCCTAAGTTATTTAATTAAAATTAAAAAAATATTTTTTATGTCAAAAATATAATAATTCAGGGAATTTTCAGTTTAACGCAAATAATTTAGGGCCTGTGAAAAATATCAAAAACTTTTATTGAGATAAGTTGTAGGAAAAAAAGTGCTCTACAAAAAATGTCTTATAAAATTTTCTCATAAAATTGATGGTTGCGTCAAAAAATTGAAAAAATATTAAAATTTCTCTTTAGTTCAACTTTGACCTCGAATAACTTTTGAAGAAATAAATATATCAAAAACTTGTACAAGACCTTTTTTGTAGATCGTTCAATTTTCTATAAGAATATACCTTGGTCATTCCGAAATATTGTCATCAACGTGAGCTATAAAATTCCAAAGTGCAAGAGAATATTGTTCCCATGTTATTTAAATGGAAAAACGAAATTTGCGATGCGGCAACTCTTAATATAAATATTAAGAGCTTAAACTTTCACAGAATTTTTTTTTTGTCATTCCCAACAATATTTTCGATATAATGAAGAAAAAAAAATAATTATTTTTTTTTGAATCAGTCTAGTGTTTATGATTGTATAATATTTTAGTTTGCATAAACCACTGGTTTGCCAGTTCAGGTAATACGGGAAGAGGCTACAGACGAATTGAAAACATATTTTTTATTTTCCAAAGAAGTATAACTTTTCACGTGTGTACTTAAGTACATACATCTTTTTTTTTAAATAGAAACTAGTACTATCCCTTATTAGATATTAACTTCCCTGAATGACGTAATATGTGAATGACCCCCTCAAATACCTGAATATTTTCAGTGGATCCCTATATTTACTAAACACATCATCTATCTTTCCTATGGCAAAAAATCGTATTTTTATTTTCAGAGTCCAAATTTTTCTTGGTCTTTGCACGAAGTATACAATCCAGGTTACTATCAAGGAGGTTTTTTACACGTGAACCATCTTGGATTTTGGAATTCCCAGAATGGGTTCCGATTAATTCAGAACGAAAGTCGTTTGATAACTCGGAAAAATTTTGGCATTTCTCTAAAAACAATAACCTGGGTAAATTACCTTTTTGTAGAGCTAAGTTTTTCGCTAGCGACAATTTTTTGATTTCAGGAACAATTTCCAGCAAATTCTCACCGATTCGATGTGGTGAACTATGACGAAATTCAAAGGCTTGGGAATTTTCGAATGCATCTCAATTTGATTGAAATTCTTGGTGAACTCTACAATTTTTCGTAAGAATCATAAATCAGATTTTTTTTAAATTTAACTAGTAAATGCTTACGATGTTGTTTAGAATCAATATTGGAACCATTCCGAATTCAGAATATGAAAATCAAACCTCCAATAGTTTAATTAAGGCGTTAACTTCGGGCGAATATGACGTAAGTGCTTCAGGAATATTACCTCAATCGAACCAAATCTCTTCTCTGGCCATGACGGCATTCCCGTCTTGGAAAATTCGGTAGTCTAAAAAAAAATGGACGTTAAATTAATCAAATTAATTAATTAATTATTTCAGATCTCACTTTTTTTTTCGTCACCCAAAAACTAGCGATACCAATACGTTTTTAAGCCCAATGGAGAATAGTGCTTGGTATGTGACACTATTCACTTGCATTCTTATGATGGTTCTTCTTCGGATTATAATTTGGTACGAAAAGTATTACTTCAAAGCGGAAGGTTATGATCAACCGGATGATGCTTCCTTTGGGTACTTGTTGCTGTTGACTTTGGGCGCCGCCACCCAACAAAGTATAGGGAAACGATGGGAAAAAATCAATTGGATTGCTAATGGTTTCTTTCAGGTTCCAGTCAAATTTCGCTGTTACCATCCGGACGCCTAGTCACGTGCGTTTTAAATGTGTTTTCTCTGATAGTTTTCCAATTCTATTCGGCGAGCATTGTGGCCAATTTACTATTGGTTGCACCAAAATCGATTACAACATTGAAAGATTTGAGCGACAGTGCTTTGGACGTGGGGATTGCAGACAATTCGTTTCTTCTCGATCTGTTTCCGGTAAGAGGAAGACGAAGACTGAAATTAAAAAAAAAATTGATTAAAAATTGAAGTCAATGTTTTTATCAATTAAATGATTGATTTAAAAAAAACACAACAAAGTGTAAATAGCGAATACTGGAAATTGTTAATTTCTTCATAATTTAATCAGTAGAAATAAATGTATATATCAACTAGCTGATCCCCGCGACTTCGTCTGTGTAACGTAGATGTAGATTATATTTTCTTTTTAGATTTGCTATTTGTAGAGGTATATGAAAATTTTAATTTTCTTATTTCTTTTACGAAAAACTAATCATGCTTAAAAACACTTTTTGTCAACTTTTAAAAAAACACATTTAATAATCTGTTGCTTAGAATAAAATATTTGTATGTAATGATCAATTAATTTACAAAAAATATTTATAAATATTAGGGTGATTTTTTTTTTGACTTTTTTTTTTGGTCCCATTGGGAAATTTTGTGGGAAAAACCAAAAAAAAAAAATTCTCTGAAAGTTTGAGCCCTTAATATTAATTTTAAGTCCTCGACCAAGACGTGTAAAGAATTCCCATTGAAAATACACGGAAACTCTGATTTTTTATTTTTAAATTTCTATATCTCAGCGGCATTTGATGGGATCGCTTTTACCGAAGATGGTTTTTTCTCAGAATTAAACGCTCTACAAAAGTGCCCATTGCGACAAAGTCGTAACTCACACCGGTGAGGTAGTACGGGCCACTGAACCTGATTTTTTCCATAAAATTCGCGTTTTTTTGCATTTATCTCGTAAATAACAAGAGCTACGGAAAAATTATAAACGAAAAACTTGTAGAGAATTTGATTTTCTACAAAAAAGCTCCTGTAGATCAAATCGCTAAGATCAATACTAAACGAGATATTAAGCCTTGAATTTTAAGGAAAAATCAGGTTCAGTGGCCCGTACTACCTCACCGGTGTGAGTTACGACTTTGTCGCAATGGGCACTTTTGTAGAGCGTTTAATTCTGAGAAAAAACCATCTTCGGTAAAAGCGATCCCATCAAATGCCGCTGAGATATAGAAATTTAAAAATAAAAAATCAGAGTTTCCGTGTATTTTCAACGGGAAATCTTTACACGTCTTGGTCGAGGACTTAAAATTAATATTAAGGGCTCAAACTTTCAGGAAATCCCTTATTATTTTAAAGAATTGATAAGTAGCCTATCATCTGTGGGAAATTGTGTTGTATCTTAATACCAAATTTCATTAAATTCGGTTGTTCCGTTCTTAAGTTAAATCGGGACATACAGGCAGACAGACAGACAAAAATGTTAAATACGGAATAAGAGCCTCTTGAAACAAATTTTTACCCTAAAATTGGGTTCAAAATCGAAATGTACAGACAGACGTAAGAATTTTATATATTTTTATAGATGTGAAGGAAGTTTGGACTAAGATTTCTGTAAATCTCAAAACTTCTGTTAGCCGATTGCTAAAACAAAATTTATGTCTAGTCAAAGCTAATTTTGTACAGTGATAACTAGTGGCCGATTATCGTAAACTCTGGGATTTACCGACATGTTAGCCCAAACTTTGTGCACATTTTTAACGTAGCATTGAATTTCTATATAAGTCTCTCTTCTCCGATGTACCCTTGGATTTTTATGTAAAGTGACTAAAGTAATTTAAGTTAGTACTCCCGATACACTTCTGGCGATACCATTTTTTGATATATTCGCCATCATCTATTGAAAAATTGAAATACCTTCTTTTATATTATATAAACCAGTGGTTTGGACCAAGAAATTTGTAGAAGAAGCCTAGTAGGATAGAATTGATGGTGGACATTAAAATACCTTTCCATCGATTTATAACTCTCCTGTCTAAAGTAAAAATTTTTTGTTTCATCTTTAGGGAAACCTTCCCTTATTATTTTTAAGGGATGAAAAGTAGCCTAACATGTGTGGGAAATTTTGTTGTATCTTAATACCAAATTTCATTAAATTCGGTTGTTCCGTTCTTAAGTTAAATCGGGACACACAGGCAGACAGACAGACAAAAATTTTAAAAATGTTAAAATTTAAAAAAAATTTTATCCTAAAATTCGGTTCAAAATCGAAATGTACAAACAGATGTATGAATTTTATATATTAGTAATAGATAGATTGTTAGAAAAGTCAAGAAAAGTATTTGCGTTGAAGAAAATTTGCGTTGGAAATTTACAGATTACCAACGATGGTATTGAATTAGAACTTTATAAAGGGAAAATCAAAGGGAACGAACATCGACCAGATCAGATTTATTCGTTGGAGCAAGGAATTGATAAACTGGAAAACGGAGGCTTCGCCTTCCACGTGGAGGACACCACATTTTTCAAAGTGGTCGCCGAAGTTTGGAGTGATAAAGAAGTTTGCGACATTGCCGCAATTCAAATGCGACCACCTCAACTGCTATTCATACCATTGCCGAAGAACTCCTCGTTTCTGGAGTTTTGGAACGTTGGGTATGTACCATAGTTCAATAGAAATATCCAGAATCCCACCTGATGTCATTTGAGATTTGTCCCAGAAGTGATACAATCTCAATATCTCTTTTTTTCGACAAATATTTCCACCAAAGAAATCTTAAATTTTACTATTGTGTCTGAAATGTTTGAAAAGATTAAAAATAAGAATTCCCGGATTTCCCGTGAAAAGATATATATCTTCCACAGTTTACGGAAATAATATAAAAAGTTGTATTTTTTGCTTCAGATTACTGAAAATGCTCGAGCGTGGAATTTTAAATCGAAACTTACGATTTTGGTCGGTGGAAAAACCTGATTGTTTACAAGAATCGACCATTGAAGATTACATTGTTGCAATGGAGGAAATTTACTCTTGTTTTGTGGTTTTGGGCGTTGGAATCGTCCTCGGTTGGATTATTTTCGTAATGGAAATCGTTCTTTATTTGTATAAGACCAGATTTAAAGAGAAAGTCAAGGGAATAAAGTGATAAAGTTGTATTAATTGTTATAGTAGTAAAAAGAATAAAGTAGAGAAAATTTCAAAGTTTATTATCCTGTTCTAAGTCGCCCGTATCTTCAAGGGGCTTTGATATTTTCTTAATCCTTTTCTTTTATTACGTTATTTTTGTAATCATTAATCCGCTATCAAAATAATCCACAAAAATCCATGTGGATTTATGTGGGAAACCACATGGGAATGGATGGATTTATGTGTGAAACCACATGGGAATGGATGGATTTTTCTCATAAGCAGCTCTAGAGTTGATAAAAACCCGTAAATCGATAAATATTGAAAATTTCCACGATACGAGATTCGAACCCAACACCAAGGAAGTTTCACTTTTATGGCAGGCTTGGTTCTTATAACTATAAAACAAACCATTTTCTAGACAATACTTGGTATAAGTACCTAATGTATCTCATATTTCCAATACTTATTGGTCAAATATCAAAAACTATAATTGGATGCAATAAATTCTTAACTAGGAATTTAATCCTCAATATTTCTAGAACATTAATATAAGCATGTTCAGGGTAAAGCAACGCATTCACGCTCCGATTTGCAGTCCAACTAGTGGTCCGACTTTCGAAGTTGGATCTAAAGTCGAATCGTGAATGATGTTGGAAGTTGGACTTCTAACGGATCATTTAGACGATCCAACAACCGCAGTGTTTTACGTTTATATACCTATTTATTTGACTGATTCAAAAAAATTATGATTTTTTCTCTTAATTATATTGAAAATATTGTTGGAAAGGATACGTATTTCGATTGCCCAGGAAACTTCTTGAAAACTTTGTAAATCACCACAAAGCAGTAACGGAGTTGATAACCACTGAGGAAGATTGCTTGGTAATCGAAATACGTATCTAGGCAATACGTCACGAATATTTTTGTTTGAACTTCTGTACAAATTTATGTTTATTAGACTGATTCAAAAAAAAATTGATGAATTTTTTCTTCTTAATTATATCGAAAATATTGTTGGGAATGACAAAAAAAAATCCTGTGAAAGTTTAAGCTCTTAATATTAATATTAAGAGATGCCGCATCACAAATTTCGATTTTCCATTTAAATAACATGGCAACAATATTCTCTTGCATTTTGGAATTTTATAACTCACGTTGGTGACAATATTTCGGAATGACCAAGGTATATTCTTGTAGAAAATTGAACGATCTACAAAAAAGTCTCTCTTACAAGTTTTTGGTATTTTTATTTCTTCAAAAGTTATTCGAGGTCAAAGTTGAACTAAAGAGAAATTTAAATATTTTTTCAATTTTTTGACGCAACCATCAATTTAATGAGAAAATTTTATAGGACATTTTTTGTAGAGCACTGTTTTTCCTATAACTTATCTCTAAAAAAGCTTTTGATATTTTTTACAGGTCCTAAGTTATTTAATTAAAATAAAAAATTATGTTACAAATATAATAATTCAGAGAATTTTCAGTTTAATGCAAATACCTTAGGACCTGTGAAAAATTTCAAAAACTTTTATAAAGATAAGGCATAGACAAAAAAATGCTCTACAAAAAATGTCCTACAAAATTTTCTCATAAAATTGATGGTTGCGTCAAAAAATTGAAAAAATATTAACATTTCTCTGTTCAACTTTGACCTCGAATAACTTTTGAAGGAATAAATATATCAAAAATTTGTAAGACACACCTTTTTTGTAGATCGTCCAATTTTCTACAAGAATATACCTTGGTCATTCCGAAATATTGTCACCAACGTGAACTATAAAATTCCATAGTGCAAGAGAATATTGTTCCCATGTTATTTATATGGAAAATCGAAATTTTGTAGAGCACTTTTTTTTCTATAATTAATCTTTATAAAAGTTTTTGATATTTTTTACAGGTTCTAAGTAAGAAAAAAAAATTGTTTTTGTTAAAAATATAATTATTCAGGAAATGTTATTAACTTAAAATATTACGAATATTTTCAGTTTAATGCAAATAACTTAGGACCTGTGAAAAATATCAATATCAAAACTTTTATAGAGACAAGTTATAGAAAAAAAAGTGCTGTACAAAAAATGTCCTTTAAAATTTTCTCATAAAATTGATGGTTGCGTCAAAAAATTGAAAAAATATTAAAACTTCTCTTTAGTTCAATTTTGACCTCGAATAACTTTTGAAAGGATAAGCATATCAAAAACTTGTTGGAAACCTTTTTTGTAGATCGTTCAATTTTCTACAAGAATATACTTTGGTCATTCCGAAATATTGTCACCAACGTGAGCTATAAAATTCCAAAGTGCAAGAGAATATTGTTCCCATGTTATTTAAATGGAAAATCGAAATTTGCGATGCGGCATCACATAATATTAATATTCAGAGCTTAAACTTTCACAGGATTTTTTTTTGTCATTCCCAACAATATATTCGATATAATTAAGAAAAAAAAATCATTATTTTTTTGAATTAGTCTATTATTTATACTTTGAATTATTTTTAATACGATTCCAAATAAAAGTATTGTTTAATCACATTTTCGGAGGTCAAATCAATCGCACATATGTTAAAATTTTAATACACTAATTGCTTGCATCCAAAAATGCACATGTAATTAGTTGAAATAAATCAAAAGACAGATAATCGATGCCCTCGTATATAAGAAGTTTATGATATAAAAAGAAAAAATAATCCAATGCATTACAATAGTTCCTGGCTAAAATGAAATTGGCAATATTGCTTATTATTTTATCAAATGCATTCCAATTGATTTTTGGATTCAATGTCGCATCTTATAATTTATTTAAAAAATTTCTCAACAACGGAAATCTAAATTCGTTAACATTTATCGATTGTAATATAAGTGGTAAAACATTAACCAAATGTATTTTTAAATTGTAATCGCTTTTAAGAGATATTTTTTCCAGAAAATTTACGTCTGTATAAAATTTTGATGAACCATTACAAAATTTCAGTAATCAATACAAAAAAAATCTCCGACTTTGGTGGCAACTTCAATTTGTCGAAAATATTTTCGATGCCCTACAAAAATGGGTTTGTTTTGAACATGCAGTGTTCGGAAACCCCAACGATTCTGCGTCAAGTATGGGATGAAATTGTTTAAAAGATTTTTTATTCATAAAAATTTATTTTAGGCATCAGAAGGAAAATATTTCACTGCTCAAAACTACTTCCTCATTTTCGATCAGTCCACATCCCGAAATCTGATCGATCAATTACGAAATACAAATCTAAGTATCAATTCAGAAGTTATAATTATAAAAAGAACGGGAAATGATATTTGGTCGGTGTACGACGTATACAATCCGGGATACGAAAGGGGTGGACAACTTAATGTAACCAAAATCGGATTTTGGGATGGCAACAATAAGATTAGTTTTATTCCAAGAAAGTATAAGTATTTTGAACGACAAAATTTCAATCAATTGACCTTACGAACGGCCGTCGTTGTTACCGAAAAGTTGATGAAAAAATTCGTCGACTATCTGGAAGATCACACGAACAATATTCACCTGGACACCATGCACAAGTTCAGCTTTTGTTTGCTTCGCAATTTGCAACGATTTTACAACTTCAGGTAAATAATTCAAAAGGAAGTTTGTTTCAAAAGTTATTGCAATAGAAACGTTGAAAAAATGCCCTACACTACAATTTTTGTAGTTTTCTGGATTGTAATCCATGATTTAAGTTAAGGAAAATTTTTATTTTATTTAACATATAATATTTTCTAATTTAAAATTAATCACAGAAAGACTTCCCATCTAGACATAAGCTGATAAATTTTCATAGAAATTCAACCGTTCCCCTATTGAGATTTATCTCAAAAGCGATAGGAACCCAAGATTTATAAATGACACAGGTTGCCCCATTAGAAAAATAATATGACGTCATACGAAGAATTTTGAAATTTGAATCAGCCCGAAGATACATACGAATTTCTTCTGGGTACGTCACGTGGCGCATGAGGCCACCTGTGTATTTTATAAACCTTGATAGGAACCAAGAAAACGTTAAACAACAGAACTTTTCCCGTGTTATTTCCATTTAAAACTTTGGCTGTCGGGGGGGTCGGGTTAAAATAAAAATTAACATCTATAACTTGGCATGATTTTTTTTAAATAGATTTAGAACCGATTTAGGACTATCGTGAAAAAAAATTCAGACAAACCCTAAATAAGGACCACCCTAATATATATATATATATATATATATATAAAAGAAAGTCGTGTTAGTTACACTATTTATAACTCAAAAACGGCTGGACCAATTTTCATGAAATTTTCTATGTATATTCGGTAGGCATGGGAATCGGTTATGAAGTATATTTTATACCTCTAGAAGATTAAGATGTCCCTCGACATCTTCTACAAATTTTTACGCCTACTTGCCTATATACTATTTGTAATCATTGATACCTGTGATTTATTTTGACAAAACGCTTAGCAACCGTTTGAATTTGACATTTTTATTTATTTAATTTGTGTGTTATTTATATATTTTACTTAATATTTATTGTCATACGAAACAATTGGGGAAATTACAATCATTTGCCAATATTATAAGGCGTTAAAATATAGCAGTAAATCTACTGGATTATGTTGTGCTGGTGAAATAGTAAAATTGCCCCAATTGGTCCCATCAGTAGATCAATTACGCTTATTACCATGGAATAGGAAATGGTTGTAAAAACTCCTTGGCCAATATTAAAAAAACTAAATAATAGTTTACAAATAATATCGTTTCGCCCATAAAACAAATATTTTTAAGGAAGTACTAAAGAAAACAGGAATATTTCCAGTAAGCTTCCAGTCCCTGATTAACAGCGATATTTGGATCGAATTGGCCAAAAAAACAATTCAATTTTGAAGGACAAATACAAAAATATGTTTAGAAATATCTGTGTGTCTTTAAACTCATATATAGGTGAGAATTTAAGGATATTTCGTATGCATATGAGTTTTAACATGCTTAATGTTTTTAAGGGTGTAGATTTAAATAAGTAAAATGCAATGTATATTAATTTAATTGTTAATAATTATTGTTATTATTAGTAATTTAATAATTAAAAATGTAGGAATATTACCGAATGGGATATGAATTAACCGGGTCCTCTGATATTTGATAAAAAAGATATTTGCATATAATGTAATCAAGTACATATCAATTGTAACGCAGGTAATTGGTGAAACGCTTTATTTAATTTAAAGTATTTAATACCATTACCATACCCAAAAGATTTTAATGAAACCATGAAATAAAATTTGAAACTTGGTTTGTTTATAAAAGCATTTAAAATATTATTAAATTGTATATATATACGAAAAATTCAAGCATAATATGCTCAAATCTTAATATGAAATACCATAGTACAAACTTGAAGGCCAAAATGAGAGAATGGCAGCTTTAAATATGTCGTTTAAGGAATCTGAACCGGTTGGAGGTATTTATTATTTGTTGTCAATTATAAAGACATTATCACCTGAATCCGAATTCATTAGTAACACTTTTGAATCAATCTTTTTCACACATTTTGGCCTTCATGCTGTTATTTTGTTATCTCATACCACCCGTTGAGATCAGGTAAAATTCTTTTCAATTGCACAACAGCTTGGAATTAAGCCGGTTTCGGTCACAATAATGATAATTATGGATTAAAGGTCGATAATTCGAACGTAAATTTCTGCCTACCTGAATTCTTTCGTATGATTCAATGACAGGTTTATTGATTTTGATAATATTTTGTTTTCAGGTACATCTTAGGAGTGTTTCGCCCAAAAAAACGGTATAAAGGTCACAAACAAGTCAAATCTAAATAGTTGTACCAATATTTTATTCTGGTTTTACTTTCGGTTCCAATTTAAAGACAGCTTTACTGTTTTGATACAAAGTTTGTAATTAAGTTCAAATAATTTTTCTTCGGAAGAAAAGGTTGCCTATTTACGTTTAATTCTTAATAATAAAAGTTGCATTTAGAAGAAGCCCGATTAAAATTATGAAATGGACATCCAATTGGATATAAATTGGATTCTTTAATTAAATATCTATGTTCTTTTTTAAGATATCAAACAATCAGCATATTTTAAATCATGGGTGGCCAACCCAAATTGTATTGCGGATCACTTCGGAAATGCATCATAACTCCGCAGGCCACCATTAAAGTTATATCTCAAATTCTTCATACTAAATTTAGATACAATGTAAACATTTATAATATATTGATTTTCACCACTATGGTCATTATAAAATGTATGCATTTTATAAAAGTCTGATGCATCACGCGGGTTGGCCACCTCGGACCATCTTTGATTTAAATAAACAATGAATAATCTATGTTTTATCTACTTATATAGAATTGTTATGTTGGTTTGTGTAGATTTCAAAAACTCAAAACATTTTCCATACATTTAGCTGAAATTTTGTCACGATACATAATCGGCTTTAACGATCGTTTTTATATTTTCTTGCGTTAGTAATATACCTACGATCGCAAAAAAAAACGGCTTTTCCAAAGGTCAGAACAATAGCTCTTAACTGTCAATACTTTAGTGTTGATGATCGTATAGTGATTTTTAGAGGTAGAGGTTCTCAAAACGTAATTGGTTAATGCATATATTGAAGGTGACTTATAATTGGTACAGCGAGGGATGCTGCGGGTTGATAAGGGAAGTGATTCTAATAATTCTCAAACTTTTTTTTCCTAAATTTCGTTTATCTATTTAAAACTAATGGCTGGCAGGAATACGTCTGCCGGGTTTAGCTAGGTGATTCATAAAAATTAAAGTTTTAAAAGTTTGATTGTTGAGAAACAAAAAAAAATTAAAATCCGCCTCTTTGATATTTGGTATAAGTACCTACTACATAAACTTTCATACTAATTAAGTGAAATGACGTTATTTAAAATGCTGTTATTAAAATGATACAACAAAAAAATAAACTTATTATAAATAAATTATTTTTTATTAATTATACTCAATAAATTCAAAATTTCGATTGTTGAGTAACTCTACATTTTCTCATACAAACTTAGAACCCCTTTTTACTCTTTTAGGGATGGGATTTTCAAAAAAAAAATTCTTATCAGATGTCTACTTGTTATCAAGAAAGCATCGAATATTAAAATTTCATCAGTCAGAGGGGATATATAAATACAGGATTTTATGTATGCACGATTTTAAAAACTTATTTCTTTAAGTTTTATTACTATTATTAGTCCTATTACTTTTTTCGTTAATATTTCCTTATTGAGCAACTCTAAAAGTCTATTTACAACAATTTTGTAAAAAAAAAATTATTGTAAGATTTGAACCCACGTCTTTTTAATTAGGAGCACCAGAATGTCAGATACGTAAGCCATTACGATATTAACATCAATTATTTGTTTTATATATATATAAACGTTTATATTTCAAAGAGGCATTTTTTTAGACTTTAAATTGGATTTACTGTGCTTTTTATCAGTTCAACTTAAAATATTTTTACACATTATTTTCTAACTTTAAATTACCTTTCCAATGATATACAACTCACCTGTCTAAAGTAGAATTTTTTTTTTCATCCCTAGAGAATACCTTCCCTTATTATTTTTAAGGAATGATAAGTAGCCTAATGTGAGTGGGAAATTGTGGTGTATCTTAATACCAAATTTCATTAAATTCGGTTGTTCCGTTCTTTAGTTAAATCGGGACACACAGACAGACAGACAAAAGTTTTAAAAATGTTTAATTTAAAATAAGGGCATCTTGAAACAAATTTTTACTTTAAAATTGGGTTCAAACTCGAAATGTACACACACACGAAAGAATTTTATATATTATTATAGATGTGAAGGAAGTTTGGACTAAAATTTCTGTAAATTTCAGAACTTCTGTGAGCCGATCGCTGAAACAAAATTACGTTTAGCCAAGGTTAATTTTGTACAGTGATAACTAGTGGCCGATTATCGGAAACTCTGGGATTTACCGACATCGCAGCCCAAACTTTGTGCACATTTTTAACATAGCATTGAATTCCTATATAAGTCTCTCTTCTCCGATGTACCCTTGGATTTTTATGTAAAGTGACTAAAGTAATTTAAGTTAGTACTCCCGATATACCCAAGGTTTATAAAATACACAGGTGGCCTCATGCACTAAATTCGTACATATCTTCAGACTGATTCAAATTTCAAAATTCTTCGTATGACGTCATATATTTTTTTCTAATGAGGCAACCTGTGTAATTTATAAACCTTGCGATATACCTCCGGCAACGCCACTTTTTGACACATTCGTCATCATCTTTTGAAAAATTGAAATACCTTCTTTCATATTATCTAAACCAGTGGTTTGGACCAATAAATTTATAGAAGAAGCCTAGTAGGATAGAATTGATGGTGGACATTAAAATATAGTCAAACGCTAAATATATCATTAATAGCTATACTTCTCCTCTTTGTCCTTCGCTTTCATAACTTTTAAAAGAAAAATAAGGACAATAACAAAATCAGTAGAAATTGAGATGAAATCATCTCTCGTCCATCATCTGACTCTTTTCCTACGCAGTATATATAAATTCCATCATTATAAACTTCTATAAGCTATTTTTCATTCCTAACGTAAGAATTTTTGTTAATAATCGCAGATAAATAAGATACTTTTCGTCAAATTCATTTTTTTCCAGCCTCGACATAAAACGCGTCAAATCTTGGGGCTACTTACGCAACAACGTCTTCGACGGAATGGTTGGTCTGATGGAGCGCCAGGAAATCGACATTGCCGGATCGCCGTTGTATTTTTGGCCAGAACGTTTACGAGCCATCGATTACACAATCGAAACATGGGTCTCCCGGTAGAAAATTAGGGGGAAAAAATGCAAATTGTTTCCTTTAATCCGTTGTTTTTTTTTAGGCCATGTTTTATTTTTCGGCATCCCGTCTCCCGAAATTCGCAGACTGTTAGAGTTGTGTTTTTGCAGCCCCTCGATAACAGTGTGTGGATTTGTTTAATTATGAGCGTAGTTGGTTCGATTTTTCTGCTTCGAATTTGTGCCTTTTTCGCCAACTACCTAAAAAAAATTAATGAAAATAACGATTTTTCCAATATTTTTGTTTCCGTTATCGGAATTGTTTGTCAACAAGGTGACTAACTTGGATAATCATGTTAGAATATAGTAGAAATAAATATTTTTTTAGGGGTAAGTTTTGTACCAGAATTTTCACCAAGTCGTATAATTTTCTTAAGCCTACTCCTCAACATGTTAATGGTTTATCAATTTTACTCCGCCAGTATTGTCTCGACATTACTAATGGAACGTCCAAAATTCATAAAGAACATACGAAATTTACTCGACAGTAATTTAGAAATGGGAATTGAGGACATATTGTACACACGTGGATATTTCAATGTAAATTATAAAAAAAAAAAAAATATTCAGATTTATTGAGTAGAAAAAGCTGAATTTTTTGGTTTGTTTTTAAGACAACAACTGATCCACTTGTATTGGAATTGTATCAGAACAGAGTGCTGAAGAAAGATTCGGAATTTTCCGAGGCCAAAGACGGTGTTTTCCTGTCGCCATCAGACGGCCTCAAAAGGGTGCAACAAGGTGGCTACGCATTCCACGTGGACCCCGTAACTGCTTATCCGATCATTCGGAAAACATTTCCCGAATATGCCATTTGTGATTTATGGGAAGTGCTTCTATTCCCGGTGCATCATATGATTGGAAGTGTGGCGAAAAAGTCACCATATCGCGAAATGATTACCTACGGGTTTGGGTCGTAATATATTTAAAAAAAAAAAATCTTCCAATCATTGATCACTTTTACAGATTGCGACGCCAAGTTGAAACGGGTATCATGAAAAATCTGTTCAACCGTTTTGTGCCCAAACGACCCGAATGCATCCACGGCAACAGTGCCCAAACGTACACCGTCAAAATGGAGGAATTTTGGCCGGCATTTTTTCTATTATGTGTCGGATTGATCATCGGAGGGTGGATTTTCTTTATCGAAATTATTTACTTCAAATATCACACATATGTTTTAAGGTTGTTGGAAAAACCAACGAAGTTCCTGATAAAAATTAGAAAAAAATAGGCTTCTTTATAATTAGCCTAAAACCCTAAAGGTTAATTGAGTGATTCAAAAATCAAAAGGTAGTGTACAGTAATTAAAATTTTCATTGTTCTCCTATAGAAAATTGTACTAAAATGCAATTTTTGGTTCTTTAATTAAAATTATAAAGTATAAGATAGTAAAGATTCTTTACCCTCTTCATCAATCCTCTTTCCAAAAATGCTTTAGTAGTAAATATGGGATTATAGCAACTTCCAATTTCCGGAATATCTATGCAGTGTTCCGCGGAATTGTATCTGTTAAAAAAAAAAGAATTTAGAAACATTTTGAAATCATTACTTTTAACATATTTCTTATTACTTAAAATAACTTCTAATGGGTTTTCTGAACATTAAAATGCCTTTTCCCTAATATTCTAAAATGACGGAAATTCAACCGCAATATTGATTGAATGCTAAGAAATCATGAGATAGAGGTATATATTGTCTTTGTTACACTCTACCAGAAGTTATCATTTTGTTTCGTTGAAGGTGGGTTATGGCCAAGGTTTATAAAATACACAGGTGGCCTCATGGTGGATACGTGACGTATCCAAAAGAAATTCGTACATATTTTCAGACTGATCAATTTCAAAATTCTTCGTATGACGTCATTTTTTTTCTAATGGAGTAACCTATGTAATTTACAAACCTTGGGTTATGACCACCTGGTGAATTTTGAAAAGATCATTAGTGTATCTACTTAAAGGAGAATCCACTAACAAAATACAAATTCAATTGAAATTTATTATTATATCATAAAAAAATTATTAGTATATACAGTAACTGATTCAAAACAAATGATATTTTTTTTTTCTTAATTATATCGAAAATATTGTTGGGAATGACAAAAAGAATCCTGTGAAAGTTTAAGCTCTTAATATTAATATTAAGAGGTGCCGTATCGCAAATTTCGATTTTCCATATAAATAACATGGGAACAATATTCTCTTGCACTTTGGAATTTTATAGCTCACGTTGGTGACAATATTTCGAAATGACCAAGGTATATTCTTGTAGAAAATTGAACGATCTACAAAAAAGGTCTCGTACAAGTTTTTGATATATTTATTCCTTCACAAGTTATTCGAGGTCAAAGTTGAACTAAAGAGAAATTTTAAAATTTTTTCATTTTTTTGACGCAACCATCAATTTTATGAGAAAATTTTATAGGACATTTTTTGTAGAGCACTTTTTTTTATAACTTATCTTTATAAAAGTTTTTGATATTTTTTATAATAATTCGAGTAATATTATTAATTTAAAATAATAAAATTACGAATATTTTCAGTTTAATGCAAACAACTTAGGACCTGCGAAAAATATCAAAAAGTTTTATAAAGATAAGTTATAGAAAAAAAGTCTACAAAAATGTCCTATAAAATTTTCTCATAAAATTGATGGTTGCGTCAAAAAATTGAAAAAATATTAAAATTTCTCTTTAGTTCAACTTTGACCTCGAATAACTTTTGAAGGAATAAATATATCAAAAACTTGTCCGAGACCTTTTTTGTAGATCGTTCAATTGTCTACAAGAATATACCTTGGTTATTCCGAAATATTGCCACCAACGTGAGCTATTAAATTCCAAAGTACAAGAGTATATTGTTCCCATGTTATTTAAATGGAAAATCGAAATTTGCGATTCGGACAGGTCTTTTTAGAAGGTTGGCAACTTTTGGAACACCAAGAATAGAAGGACTAGGTAACCTGAAGAGACGACGTCGACTCGGCCATTCCAACTCCAATTAATTTGAAAATATTTTATAAAATTTTTGCATTAGGTCGTGTACACTTATAGAATAATCAATATATAAAAAGGATGCTAATTGAATTTGTATTTTGTCGCCAATAACTCCTCCTAACTCAAACTTCAACTTCTCCTGTAGGAAAAAAATTGGCAATTCCTGATAGAGTAAAACAAAGACAACCTATACCTATATCCCATTATATTCTACGTTTATAAGTTGCACTTTCGCCATTTTGAAATGGTACGGGAAAGACAATTAAATGTTCATAAAAATAATTTGAAACCATTTGGAATTATTACAGGCATTTTAAATGTACTTATTCCAAATTGTCTTTTTTTAATAGGGACATCAAGTTTAGAGGTCGTTATCATCAATTGTCGAAAAACCCGCAAAAAAAATCATTCATCATTATTTATAACAGTTAATGTTATGATTTTTTATCAAAACAATAATGGGATACTCACAAAAGTGCATGGATTTCAGGTCGTATCATTATAACTTCATGCTAATGATATCCATGAAAAGTTTTTGTTGAATATTTCATTATTTTCTAAACTTTTAAACGATGAAATTGCTATCGATTGGATCATCATTGGTTTTCAGTCTGAAATTTTTAAAAATGTATTAATTTTTCATCTTTACTAGCGAATATGTACGAATGGAAATTAAAAAATTAATGCAATAATTCTTTTTTGAAAGGCATTAAAGTTTTATAACTCTTTTCTGAATTTCAATAACAATATTGACACACATAATGAGTGCAGATATTTAAACTATAATTTTCTCATTGATTAAAGAAAATTAGACAATTGGCAGATAATCAATGGTAGTCCACTAACACGATATAAAACAGGAGAATTAGTCGAAGTTAATGTAATATTTTTAAAGTCAAAATGAAATTGATTGAAATTTTTATCGTTCTGACGAATATTTGTGGTTTGATTTATGGATATGAAATTTTCGCTTTAACTTTGTTGAAAAAAATTATCAAAGATCAAAATCTGAATTCGTTAACATTTATCGATTGTAATATAAGTGGTAAAACATTAACCAAACGTATTATTAAATAGTAACCGCTTTTAAGAGATATTTTTTCCAGAAAATTTACGTCTGTATAAAATTTTGATGAACCATTACAAAATTTCAGTAATCAATACAAAAAAAATCTCCGACTTTGGTGGCAAATTCAATTTGTCGAAAATATTTTCGATGCCCTACAAAAATGGGTTTGTCTTGAACACGCAGTGTTCGAAAACCCCAACGATTCTGCGTCAAGTATGGAATGAAATTGTTTAAAAGATTTTTTATTCATTAAAAATTTATTTTAGGCATCAGAAGGAAAGTATTTCACTGCTCAAAACTACTTCCTCATTTTCGATCAGTCAACATCCCGAAATCTGATCGATCAATTACGAAATACAAATCTAAGTATCAATTCAGAAGTTAGTGTTATGAAAAAATCGGGAACCGATATTTGGTCGGTGTATGACGTATACAATCCAGGATACGAAAGAGGTGGACAACTTAATGTAACCAAAATCGGATTTTGGGATGGAAACAATTTAGGTTTTATTCCAAGAAAGTATAAGTATTTTGAACGACAAAATTTCAATCAATTGACCTTACGAACGGCCGTCGTTGTTACCGAAAAGTTAACGAAAACTTTCATTGATTATCTGGAAGATCATACAAAAAATATCCACCTGGACACAATGAACAAATTCAGTTATTGTTTGATTCGAAATTTGCAACAATTTTATAATTTCAGGTCTTAATTAGAAAAATTCATATTTTTACTCGAATAATTTGTATCGTTATTTTTTTTAGTTTAGACATAAAACGAGTTAAATCATGGGGTTACCTACGCAATAATATCTTCGACGGCATGGTTGGTCTAATGGAACGCCAAGAAATCGATATTGCTGGCTCGCCGTTGTTCTTCTGGGCAGAACGTTTACGAGCCATTGACTATACAATTCAAACATGGGTTTCCCGGTAAAAAGTTGGCAAAATAATTTTTTGGTTTTTCATTGTAAATTTGTAGGCCTTGCTTTATTTTTCGGCATCCCGTATCGCAAAATTCGGGATCAGTGCGACTTGTATTTTTGCAACCGCTCGATAATAGTGTTTGGATTTGTTTGGTTTTGACTGTGGTTGGTTCGATTTTTTTGCTTCGAATATGTTCGCCATTGGGAAATTACGTGAGAAAGTTCAACGAAAAAAACGATTTTTCTAATATTTCAGTTTCGGTCTTGGGAATTGTTTGTCAACAAGGTATGGCGTTTCATGCTGGAAGAAGTTTAAAAATAATAAATCTCATTTATATATATTGTAGGAGTAAGTTTTGTACCGCAATTCTCACCAAGTCGAATCATTTTCTTAAGTTTACTTCTAAATTTGTTGTTGGTCTATCAGTTCTATTCTGCAAGTATTGTGTCCACCTTGCTAATGGAACGGCCAAAGTTTATAAGGAACTTGAAAAATTTACTTGATAGTAATTTGGAAGTGGGCATCGAGGATATTGTCTACACACGTGGATTTTTCAATGTAGACAGTAATGCTTGGTTTTCAATGATTAATTATTAGTTCTTTTGCAGAAAACAACCGATCCTCTTGCGTTGGAATTGTATCATACGAAAGTACTAAAGCCGGAATCTGGCGAAGCCAGAGAAGGTGTTTACTTGTCGCCGTTCAAAGGCTTGGAAAAAATACAAAAGGGCGGCTATGCCTTCCATGTGGATTCCGTGACTGCGTATACAATTATTCGCAAAACATTTCCCGAATATGCAATTTGCGATCTATGGGAAGTACAACTATTCCCCGAGCAACATATGATTAGCACTGTCGCAAAAAGATCGCCATACCGAGAAATGATTACCTACGGGTTTGGTCTTCCGACGAATTTCAATAAAAATCAGGAAGTAAAGAATTAAGACAGCGTTTTTTCCAGGTTGCGTCGCCAAGTCGAAACAGGTGTCATGAAAAATTTAATCAATCGTTTTGTACCCAAGCGGCCCAAATGCATTCCGGGCAATGGCGCCTACACGTATACCGTGCAAATGGAGGAATTTTGGCCGGCGTTCATTCTGCTAGGCACAGGATTGATCGCAGGATGGTCCATTTTAATTCTTGAGATAATTTACTTCAAATATAACACATTCATTTTAACATTTTTAATCAAAATGACAAAGTTAAAAACTTTGAAGAAATAGTTCTTGGCGTTGCTGGCGTCCATTGTTGCGAGTATTCATTTTTTTCGTGTGCGATGCCCTCTGACGGTAAATTTTTAAATGTTTGATCAAAATGCAAGCGCGTAATTTTAAAATATTTTGAATAATAATGAAAAGTATTGCACCTGTTTAGTAAATGTTTTCAATTAATTTTTACAAATATTTAAGAGTATAATATTAAGAAAATATTAATGCATATGAGAAAAAAAATACTAAATTGAAAATATCTTAATAAAGTATGATAAATATAAAAACACAAAAGATATGTTTTTAATTTACTTTAGGTCAGACTTTGACTCCAAATGTTTAATATTAAAGATTGTTTTATCTACTTTTTCTTTATGGAATTGATATTTTCCTTAAAAAAATAAAGATTAAATCTTCCAGGGAAATGCTGTAAAGAAAAATATTATTGTCGCTGTATAAAGACTTAAATCTTTAGCGACTCTAGGATTCATTATAATCCAGTAAATCGAGAAATAAATTTTTACTCGTCACAGGATTTCAACCCATTACAAATTCTCTTACATTCCCGATCCAAGAATCGAATTTTAACAATTTTGGAAAAGAAAAAAAATAATAAAAAATTTTTTTTGTGCGATGCCCTCTGACGGTAAACTTTTAAATGTTTGATCAAAATGCAAGCGCGTAATTTTAAAATATTTTGAATAATATTGAAAAGTATTGCACCTGTTTAGTAAATACGTTTTAAATTAATTTTAACAAATATTTAAGAGTATAATATTAAGAAAATATTAATGCATATGAGAAAAAAAAATACTAAATTGAAAATATCTTAATAATGTATGATAAATATAAAAACACAAAAGATATTTTTTTAATTTACTTTACATCAGACTTGGACTCCAAATGTTTAATATTTAAGGTTGTTTTTTCTACTTTTTCTTTATGGTATTGGATATATTTTCGTTAGAAAAATAAATATTAAATCTTCCAGAAAATGCTGTAAAAAATATTATTGTCGCTGTATAAAGACTTAAATCTTTAGTGACTCTAGGGTTCATTATAATCCAGTAAACTGAGAAATAAATTTGTACTCGTCACAGGATTTGAACCCAAAGCTTACAGATTACAAACCCATTACAAATTCTCGTACATTCCTGACCCAAGAATCGAATTTTAACAATTTGGGAATAGAAAAAAAAATAATAAAAATATTTTTTTTGTGCAATGACTTCTGACGGTAAACTTTTAAGTGTTTAATGAAAATGCATGTGCGTAATTTTAAAATATTTTGAATAAATTGAACAGTATTGCAACTGTTTAGTAAATATGTTTTAAATTAATTTCTACAAATATTTAAAAGTATAATATTAAGAAAATATTAAAGCATATGTGGAAAAAAAAACACTAAATTGAAAATATCTTAATCAAGTATGATAAATATAAAAACATAAAAGATATTTTTTTAATTTACTTTACATCAGACTTGGACTCCAAATGTTTAATATTTAAGGTTGTTTTTTCTACTTTTTTTTATGAAATTGAATATATTTTTCTTAGAACAATAAAGATTAAATCTTCCAGAAAATGCTGTAAAGAAAAATATTATTGTCGCTGTATAAAGACTTAAGTCTTTAGTGACTCTAGGGTTCATTATAATCCAGTAAACCGAGAAATAAATTTTTACTCGTCACAGGATTTGAACCCAAAGCTTACAGATTACAACCCCATTACAAATTTTCTTACATTCCTGACCCAAGAATCGAATTTTAACAATTTTGGAATGGAAAAAAAAATTAATTAAAATATTAGAAATTATAACAAAATATTTATTCTTGCTGATAACGTACTTACTAACTAGACAACATATTGATTGAACAACGAAAAAATAAAACTCAGTCGTCACTGACATTCAAAATCTTTTGCAGTTCACTTATATACGATAAATCATGTTTACTCCAACACAACGAATTATTTATTTTAGTTTTAATTTTATTCAAAGAGAATTTCACTTCGTGTACCTTACTAGCCAACAGTAGTTTCCCAATAATTGCACTATATTTATCGATATTATCTCGGGATAACGGTTCACTTGTATCATTTAAAATTTCCTCTTCCAACCGTTGAAAAAACATTTTCGGTGACAATTTCCGAAAATAAAATCCAAACGCAGCGGCCACATACGGCGGAACATATAATCCTTTTTTCGACGTACAAAAAACATACTGCTGCAATACTCTGTAATTCGATTCCTTGTTATTGTGCCGTAACCGAAGCCAAATGGCATTCATATTTTCCAAAGATCGTTTACCAAGAACATTTCTTTTCTTTTTTTTTGGTTTTGCCAGTTCTTTCGTTTTTAAAATGACACTCTCGTAAAATATTTGTAGAAACGACAGTTTGGAAAATATAAATTGCAAACAAAGATTGACACAATCTTTCACGCGTATCACACTCCATTTAAGAAGATGCAAACTCATCACATATGTGTTCGTAAAAAAAACAATTTCTGGACTAGCAATTTTAACAGTTTTATCTTGTGGCTGTAAAAATTTAATCATTTCATCGAAAATACTTTTGAGTACCTCTTCGTGTTTAGGCTCACGTGACCTAATGAAAACATATGCCGCCTCGTCCATATACTTTAATAAAATGTTCACCCTATACTTCCCTTCAAGTTTAGCATATCTCCGTGAGATTCCAAACAATCTTTTTGCATCTTCAATCGAAATTTTCAATACCATAACATCATTGTTTTGTTTATCTATAGGATTACAATCAACAGAATTCGACACACTATTATCCTGAATTGTATCGTCATTTTGTGTCGAATCTACCGTTGCACTTGCACATTCTTTTACTTCTGCACTCGTTTCCGCAACTATTTCAATTTCTTCCTCGTCATTTAACTGCTCTTGATTAACAAAGCTCCGATTAACCGAATCATAGTCCATTTTATGAATGGACCAGGAGTCATTAACATTATCATTCTCTTTGGGTTTCTTTGGCATTGTCCGTTCCGGTTTATAAACGTCTGCGTATTGGTGGATAGTCATTGAGTTTTGAGCAAAATCGAAGGACTTTTGAAGAGGACATCGGTCGCTTAAATGGCCACGACCGGCACATCCAGGACACCACAGCCACTTTTGGGGTGTAGATTCCTTGTCCGGTCGCACAATTTTCCCCGGCTCAGTCTGAAAAGTATATATATTTTTTAGTTATTTACCATAGCTTTTAACGACTCTAGTATTCTTAATCTATTATTATAAAGAGGAAAAATTTGATTGTTCGTTTGCTTTGAATAGGCTCCAAAACTACTTGACCGATTTGAAAAATTCTTTCACTCTTGGAAAGCTATACTATTTCCGGTGAACATAGGCTATATTAAATTTTCAAAAAAGTTAGGGATCCATACTAAAACTCCAATCATGTGTGAAAAAAATACCAAAAAACTTTCTTACATCGCGTGCGGTAGTGATTTAACTAAAGAACGGAACAACCGAATTAAATGAAACTAATGAAACTTTATATTAATATTCAACACAATATCCCACACACGTTAGGCTACTTATCATTCCTTAAAAATAATAAGAGAATGTATCCCCTACGTAAAAACTGAGGGATGATTTTTTTTTCTACTTTAGACAGGCTAGTAATCCAATAAATCCAATTCCAATAAAGAACCCAGAGTCTATTTGTTATCAGGACCCGTTGGCCATCAGTAGGTATTTGTTTATTGTGGAATTTAAGCAATCGTGGCTTAAATTCCATGGCCAATTGGTTCAAATTTTAAATTAATCAATGATTTTCTCACCGTTAAGTGGTAGCGCCGCCATAGATCTGGACAGTCTTGTGGATTGTGTCCATTTATCTTGCAAATTGAACACTTTTTAAAGCGCCAACCACGGCAACGATTACAGCTAATCCGATATTTACGTTCTTTAATTTTACTAAAACACTAAGAAAAAAAATTATTATTAAGGGTGGATCACCGTCAGAAAAAAAAATCGATTTTTTTTTTCCATAAATGTCTTCTTTTGACATTCAAGAATAACGTGTTAAAAGGATTGGAATAGCTGACTTAAGTATTTTCACTAATAAAAATTGAATAAATTGATAATAACATAAAAAAATATCTTACAAAAACTTTAAATGCGTTTTTGTCGAAATCAACTTTTTAAAACTGGGAGACAAGATTTCTCAGAAACTATCCGACGGATTGACTTGAAACTGGAGAGTATTATAGTTCAACACGTCTTCTTGGTACTGAACCTCTGAAATTAGCCAAACCTCCCCCCTCAAAGTGGGAGAGGGGGGAAATGTCCAAAACAAGGTCGTTTTTTTTTAACTTTTTTGTTCAAAGTCGCGCCATTTTGAGAATTTTCAACTTTTTTCGGATTTTCGAGGTTCAGTACCAAGAAGACGCATTACCAAAACCTACACTCTTTGAAAAATCATGATCCGACTTCCGGTTTCCGAGAAAACTTGTCTCCCGTTTGCCTCCTCATTTTTGAGGACCCTTTTTCGGGGGAGGGGGGGATATATCAGGGCAAATAAAAAAAAATTGTTCAAAACTTCAACTTTTACATGCCGAAGACCGTTTTTTAATATCTCTAAAAAAAAAAATGGCAGCAGTTTTAAAAAAGTTTTTTTTTACGATCTGACGGTGATCCACCCTTAAATAAATCAATACATAAATACAGATTGGGGTTGACGTCCCACAAATGAACATTTTGATAGTCAAAAGGATCAATTAAAAAATTCCAAATTTGGGTTAATATAGCATATTCTATCATCTCAACAAATGTTTAACCATTACAGGTTGTTTGAGATCGGTTTTTTATTTAATATTTTTTAAAATTCAAATTAGCTACGTTTCGTTACGTATCGTAACTTCATCAGGCTTCTTGATTCACAAAAAATATTTAATAGTTAAATCGATTATGCGTTCCACTTGTTTGAAGTTATACTTCTTTACATAAATCAAATTCTCTACAAGTTTTTCATTTATAATTTTTCCGTAGCTCTTGTTATTTACGAGATAAATGCAAAAAAAACGCGAATTTTATGGAAAAATCAGGTTCAGTGGCCCGTACTACCTCACCGGTGTGAGTTACGACTTTGTCGCAATGGGCACTTTTGTAGAGCGTTTAATTCTGAGAAAAAACCATCTTCGGTAAAAGCGATCCCATGAAATGCCGCTGAGATATAGAAATTTAAAAATAAAAAATCAGAGTTTCCGTGTATTTTCAATGGGAATTCTTTACACGTCTTGGTCGAGGACTTAAAATTAATATTAAGGGCTCAAACTTTCAGGGACTTTTTCTTTTGGTATTTCCAACAAAATTTCACGATGGGACCAAAAAAAAAAGTCAAAAAAAAATCACCCTAATGTATACATACGGTATAGTATTACACACAATTGACTACTTATACAAATTTGTATCTTACATATATGAATTAACTGTTAATCAATCCATTTTCATCGTCAATAATTTCAGGTGGTTTTCCCTATCGAATAAAATTCCAAAAATCGATCAGCTTTCACTGGCTTAAAGTTTATCGCTAACCGTTTACAAGCAACTTCCTACAGTAGCGTCCTATTTTATTAAAAATTCAGTCTGATTATTTTTTTTATAACGCCACTAAAGAAGTATAATTTCAAACAAGTGGAACTTATAATCGATTTAAATAATTATTCGTTGTAAAATCTTACAGTTAAACAGCAAGCAGAAGGGCAACAAAACTCTCGATGCGTTCGCTTTCCACACATTGCGCATTTTTTAATCGGAACATCGCAATTGCTTTTTGTGTGGCCCATTTGACGACAATTTAAACATCGAATTTTCCGATAGTTGCATTTAACAGGATACCGATCGTTGGGTGCTGACCACGCTCGGGGATGAACTAAAAAAAAACGAGTTCTTGAACTTTAAAAGCATTAAAACCACACTAGTTAATTTACAAGGCATTTTTAATTGTTCCGATGTGTGATTGAAATTTTCGCCTCCCCATGATGTATTATAAAAAATATTCCTATCCATTGTCCAGATGTTATCAAACTTGTTTTCAGCATCGACCAAGTTAATGGGTGTAGAGCTAATTACAACACTATGATCGTTTTTTCCAAATGTCGCTGGAGTTTGATCTGAATCGATGTTCAATAACATATCGGGAGTTTCCACGTCAATGTCCTCCTCGGATTCACTACAAGAAGCGTTTTCAACCTCCTCGCAATCATCCTCAGAACTAATTTCAGTCAAATCAATTTTATCGTTGGAATTTTCAGGCTCCACCACCAGTTGCTGACTGTCGCTTTCGCGACTTGGTTCCACGTTTTTGTTGTCCTTTTGCGAGGAATCCTCAGGCTGCGTTGAAGCTTCAACTTCCGAATTCAATTTGATCTTTTTTCGTTGACTTGCTCCCACACTTGCATCGGACTCCTCCGAACTAGAATCCGATTCATTCGGTGCAAAGTTGCGTTTAGTTTTGATCACATTTGAATTGGAAATTTTCGATTGGAAAAACGACGATCGGATCACGGTTTCGGCCGGCGGCCGATTTGGCGTGATCATACAGGCGAAATGGTCCAAGTCTAATTCGCCGTAGCGACGCTCTTGGCTTTGAGGTGTGCTTGAAATTTTTGGAGCTTTTGAACTTGGCTCCAACATATCGGAGGCACAACTACTTTCCGTCTCGTATACGTCCGTCATAAAGCTAGTTTTCGCGGTCGTTTTGGGAATAGCAATTGCACTTCTTTTTGGATTCGACACCGAATCATCTTTTTCATTAGATTCATCACATCGAAGGCCCTCGTTGTGATATATGAAATTATATTCGGAATTAGTGGGGGCGGTCATTGCATCATTTTCCATGAAATCATCCGAGCATCGGGATTCGGGCGACAAATGAATTTCTTCGGTTGCTTCTCGAGGCTTCGAATTTGGCGTCAGAAAAACATTCTCTGACGTATCACTAGAACTATCCGAATTTTCCGAGTCGTTTTTTTCTAGATCCACATTTAAAGGTTCCTGAGGATGTGGTGAATCTAATTTTTCAACATCAATCGATTCCACATCTTCTTCGTCGCTGATTTCGATCAAAGGAGGTTTCGGCAGTGGAACTTCAACGATTGAATCATTCGATTCCGAATCACTCAGTGTTATGATTTCCATATTATCCAATTTAATTTTTTTTATAAATTCAAAATTTTTTTTCATTTCTCGTTTCCGTTTTTCCTTTCTTTTTTTAAGTTTATTTTCAACTGTTGGTTGATTATCGGCGAGTGTATTCAATTCGTTTTCAGTAACATTTGAATTGAATTGATTGGTGGACTTGGCTTCTGAGTTGGGCTTCTTTTTCTTTTTTGATCGCTTCTTAGTCGAAATCACTTCTCCGGAAGACACAACAACAGGTGGATTTGGTGGTGGTAGACAAACTGGTGGAGTTGGTGCTGGTGTAAAGACTAATGGTTCAATTGGCTCCGGAAATAATCGATCTTTTTGCAAGTTCGAAATGTCGGGAGTTGTATCAATTGTGAAAAGGCCATCAATATCTTCGAGGTCTGGCGTGGGTGATGTCGAGGGTGAGAGTTGAGGTTCAAGTTGAGCATTGTTGACAATTGGTTGAGTGATTGTTTCGATTGGTTGTGATAAATTGGTATGGTTTATTGGTTCATTGTCCGGAATTGCTACTTGATTTGATAACTCAATATTCATTACATTTAAAACTTGCATTATGTTGTGCGATTGCATGCAGTAAAACATGAAAGGTTTGATGGGATTGTTGTCAGAGTTTAAACGATGTCTTGGACGTATATTATTGTAAGTACTGCGATTGTAATCGCATTGTTCCCGTGAAATTTCGGTTGTAGTATACCGGGGAAATTTTGGATTTCTGGTGTTCTCACTAGGCCGTTGCCACGACTCTGAGGACACTGATGGAAAAGTTTGAGTCCAATATCGCCAATTTTGAGTACGATTAACCTTTGATGGTCCTGGTACCGGTGGTGGTTCCATGGGATGTTTGTTGGAAGAAAAATTTGACTGTCGATCGGACATTCTAGAAAACATGATTAATGATTATTTTATGAATGATTTTCAAAATAATTCCTTACCTTTGATAATTTATTGGATAGGTAGGAAATAAACAATGATAATATGACTAAAAATAAAACTAAACTATCCGAATTTAACAATCACATATACCACATGCGAATACGGCGAGCACATTGTAACATTTTCTTAAGGACTCGATCAAAATGAAGTTGGTCGTAGTTGTAATTTTGTCAATTTAAAAATTATTTGAAACATAAACAACTTCATGTCAATGTTGCAACAAAAATGCCAAATAAAAATTTTTTATTTGAATTTTCCATTTTTTCGAAAATTCCTTATTCAAATCATAAGAACGTTAATCACGTTAACTATCGAAAGATAAAAGAAAACTAAAAAAAATAATGATTTGTATATAAAAATATCGCGATCATTTCTTTGTTTCCCTTTGCCCCTTTCACTTTCCCACTAGCGACCCATACCAACTTTAGTTTAAGAAAAGTATTAAATTCCTACCCTATCGATTTGGGATCTCTCTCTTACTTATTGATTTGGCATATAGTGTTTGACATTTGTTATTTTTGTATAATTCAATTGACATACCGGCCAAGTCCGATATCCTGGATATCGTGGCCGATATTAGTGCGATATTTGGCCAAAGAAACAGGCTGCAAGTATGTCGCAGACTAATCGAAAGAAGCACCAGGTAGGAGGATTTTATAGTTAATTAAATGAAAAAATCTCGAAAGTTTTCGTTTTCTAGGTGTCCTTTGTGATTCGCGATGCCGAAGAACGGCGACATCGATCTGGAATAAGTTCCCTGCAAGTGGATCCGGCATCAGAGAGGCTTTATACAGCCGGTCGGGATAGTATAATTCGGGTGTGGAACAATGATAAGTATTTACATAGCATGGAACATCATACCGATTGGGTCAACGATATTGTGGTGTGTTGCGGAGGAAAAAATTGTATGTAAAATGAGTCCTAGTGGAATAAGGATTTAAGGAAATAAATTAATTTTTAGTGATATCGGCCAGCTCGGATACAACCGTAAAAGTTTGGAATGCCACTAGGGGATTTTGCATGTCAACACTCAGAACCCACAAAGACTACGTAAAAGCCTTGGCCTACGCCAAGGAAAAAGAGCATGTGGCCTCTGCAGGGTTTGATACAGCTATTTATTTATGGGATATCAATACCTTGACAGCCTTAACAGCAAATAACAATACAGTCACAAGTATATAAACCTTTTTTAAGAAAATATCTTAAATTAATTCCCTCTTTAGCTTCCAGTCTTGTTGGAAATAAAGAAGCCATCTATAGTCTCGCGATGGACCCTCGCGGCACTGTCATAGTCAGTGGTTCCACCGAAAAAGTTCTGCGATGTTGGGATCCACGAAAATGTTCGAAAAAAACCAAATTAAAAGGCCATGCCGATAATGTAAAAGCACTGCAAGTTTCAAACGATGGAAAGCAAATTTTATCGGGAAGTTCTGATGGAACTATAAAACTCTGGTGCTTAGGCGAACAAAGGTACTATTCATATTAATTTCTTTCAATTTAACTAATCTTTTTCTAATATTAGGTGTATACAAACGTATCGGATACACGACGGAGCTGTATGGGCTTTATTGGCCAACGACACATTTACTCAAGTAATTTCCGGAGGACGAGACCGGCAAGTGTTCCTTACAGATTTAAGAAATAGCAAAAGTAGTACTCTAATTTGTCTAGAAAAGGCTCCAATCTTGAAAGTTTGTTACACTGCAGACCAGCAAGGATTATGGGTATAATTTGAAAAATTTTTGCATTGGAGATTTTTAAGATTAATGGTGTTGTAGGTAGCGACTTCTTCGTCCGATTTAAATTGTTATAAAATTCCGAAACTAACGCTTTTGTCAACAAATCAAGATTATTATGAGGGTGACACCCCAATTCCGGAGGTTTTACCCCAACCAAGTTTACACATTCCAGGCGCGCCACATTTGACGAGGTTTCAAGTGTTGAGTGATAAACGCCACATATTGACCAAAGACAGTGATAACAATGTGGCATTATACGACGTATTAAAAGCGGTCAAAGTCAAAGATTTGGGACAGGTGGATTATGAGCAAGAGATTAAAAATCGATCGAAAATGATTTACGTTCCCAACTGGTTCAATGCCGATTTAAAAACGGGGGTATTTATTCATAAATTTGATATTTTTTTTGAGAAGTTTAATAATTTTGCTTTAAATTTTGGATCAGATGTTGACAATAAATCTTGGACAAGATGAAACGGATTGTTTTTGTGCGTGGGTGAGTGCCAAAGATGCTGGTTTAGATAATATCGATCCCGACCAAAAGGTGAACTATGGCAGATTAATGCGTGAGGCATTGTTGCAAGGGTGGCAAAATTTTGAACCAGATCCAGAATCGTTAGGGAATTTAATTAGTGTGCCACCTCATACTCCAGTTGTTATCAGGTTCCATTGGTTTTTCCGCACTAAAACTATTAAATATTAACAAATGATTTAATTTTTAGCGAGGTTCTTGGACGAACCTTATATCGAGTTTTAGTCAACGGCATGTCCGGAGAATCGGAAAGTATTTTGTTAAAAGAAATGACTCCAGCGTGGCTCGCGGCCAAGGAGGATCCAAACGATTCACAACGGTTTCAGAAAATTCCATTCTTCTTGTTTAGGTACTCGGGGCCAGGAAATAACACTTTAAAACAAGAACAAGGTGCTAAAAAGGTAGTTTTTTTTTTTTTAATGGAGTTATGGATTTGGTAGATTAATGTTTTGGGGATTTAGGATCGTTTGGCAGCGAATGATTTTATTCAGTGTCGAAAAGTGGCAGAGCATGTGGTGGAAAAAATTTTGGGGGAAAGTGGTTCGGGATCGCCGACTGCAGGCGGCGAATCAGACGCTACGCCCACCGCTAATAATAATTCGAACAATTCAAACGTGCAAGTTGAATTGTTATGTAATGATCAGGTAAATAAATCAAATGGAAGTTTATGAAAAGAGTGTAAGTTCCTAAATCTCTTCTTCTTTTTTTTTAGGTTCTCGATCCTTCGATGGACTTACGAACTGTAAAACATTTTATTTGGAAGTCTACCGCTGATCTCACTTTATATTATCGAATAAAACATTAACGTGAAAGTTAGCAATTGTATTCTTATTGTATTGTATTATATAATTATAGTTTTTTATAATAAATTATTGAATACGATTTCATTAAAATTTATTTCAAAAAAAATGGTTTAAAAGTTTCGTTTTTTCCATAAAAATAATTAAGAGGAATTAAATGCTTTACAAAAAGAGAAACTTTTAGTTCTACTTCGTAAATCCTGATCTTTTTTTTTTTTTTTTGAGCCTTACACCCTTTTCCAATGTCAAAAAAATTGCACTTACCAAAGATATTTAAATATAAAGCAAGGTTTGATTAAATTACATCGATTTAAAGATAAAATATTTTAATAAAATATACTGTTCAACAGTAAATGAAAAGCACAATATGTTATTTGTGCAAAAAAACAGCCTGAACATTTTGGTAAAATAAGGGTGTTGAACTATTAATCAATAACAACAAAATCAGATACAAAAAAAAAAAGGAAAATAACGACAAAACTTAATTAGAAAACATTGAAGAACGAAATGTTCACTTAAAAGTACAATGTATTGTATATTATATAGATGAATAAATACTTGAAATAAGAAATGTAAGTACACTTTTGCATATATAAATTAGTTAAACACCCCCTTACAAACATTATTTCACAAAAATAAAAAGCATAATTTTCTCACAATGGATCCTATTGTGACCTCTATTTGAATGATTGTTGTAATAATTATACAAAAAACTAAATATTATATGGATCACAATATTTTCAACTGGCAAATTAGAAACTATACAAGAGGCATATTTTCGCTTCATTTTTTTCCTATTTGAGAGACTGCTACATAATTTTTCAAATAACAGATGAAAGAAATCGGTTTCTTTTTTTTTTTTTTAATTGTATTATCTTGAATACTACGAAGATTTGCGCTATTTTTATTAGTTTCTCTATATACATTGCGGTTTTTTTCGGTTTTCTTTAATTAGTGTCCAATACTGGCAATCAATGCTAGTACACTTGAATAATTGACTCCCGACCTTTACCCACACCGATCCATTTAACTGAAAAATAAAAGTTTTATCACACAGATTAAGGGAATTTATTTAATAAATGAATATTTTTTTGCAATATTCTATACCTGGAACATTAAGCCAAGTTTCCACGGTTTGAACATAATTTTTTGCATTTTCCGGTAAATCATCCCACGACCGTACGGCACTCGTGTCCTGCTCCCAACCAGGTACCTCAACATATTCGACACTAACTTTACCCAGCTCGGATACGTTGGACGGAACATAAGACAATGATTGACCATTTTTATCCTTGTAAGCCACTCCAATCTTAATCGTTTTCAACGTATCGAGAATGTCAAGCTTTGTTAAACAAATAGCAGTGTAACCATTAACCATCGACGTATAAATCACCACCGGAATATCAAGCCAACCACAACGACGAACTCGCTTTGTCGTAACTCCAATTTCTGCACCACGACTTTGCAATAATTGACCAGTCGTCTAAAAAAATTAAGTCCAATTACAAGTTGATATTAAATTGGCATTATTTTCATGGGCTTACATCGTCGAGCTCTGTCGGAAATGGGCCATCACCCACACGAGTCGTATACGCTTTAATCACTCCAATCACATCCCCAATAGCCGAAGGCGGAAGACCAAGTCCTGTGCAAACTCCACCAATACTACAATTACTTGATGTAACATACGGATAAGTACCTAAAATAAACATTGTCAAAAATAAATTTCAAGCTATTTGAACTTTCAATTACCAAAATCAATGTCTAGCATCGCCGCATTTGCACCCTCGATAAGTATTTTCTTTCCTTCAGCCAAGGCGTTGTGTAAATAACTAACAGTTTCTACCACCAAAGGCCTTATAACTTCTGCATATTCTTTATATCGCACCAATTCCTCGTCAACTTGAACTTTTAAAGTTGGAAACATTCGTTGATAATTCGAGACCAAAAGTTTATATCTACAATGAAAAAAAAAACATATAAGAAACAAGCTTTATAAATTCGAGCAACGTTTTTTTCTAAATAAATTTCCTTATTCTGTAACAGCAAATATAAGAATCCCCTCCCTATCACAGGGAACCCAATAGAAAATCACTTTTTCCTCTGGAGGGTGGAAATTTCTAGATTTACAATCACAGAATTAGGTCGTATATAAGGTATTTTAATCAGGAAGATCGTTTGGTCCATTTAATCATCCATTCCTTCAATTGTTTCTTCCAATTTTCCATAAGAAAATGTCATTTTTTTAGGTTTCCTCATTGAAAAAATAGTGGGAACACAAAAGTTTTTTTTCTTAATTATATCGAAAATATTGTTGGGAATGACAAAAAAAAATCCTGTGAAAGTTTAAGCTCTTAATATTAAGAGGTGCCGCATCGCAAATTTCGATTTCCTATTTAAATAACATGGCAACAATATTCTCTTGCACTTTGGAATTTTATAGCTCACGTTGGTGACAATATTTCGGAATGACCAAGGTATATTCTTGTAGAAAATTGAACGATCTACAAAAAAGGTCCCGTACAAGTTTTAAATATATTTATTCCTTCAAAAGTTATTCGAGGTCAAAGTTGAACTAAAGAGAAATTTTAATACTTTTTCAGTTTTGTGACGCAACCATCAATTTTATGAGAAAATTTTATAGGACATTTTTTGTAGAGCCCTTTTATTTCTATAACTTACCTTTATAAAAGTTTTTGATATTTTTCACAGGTCCTAAGTTATTTAATTAAAATAAAAAAAATAATTTTTATGTTAAAAATATAATAATTCAAAGAATTTTCAGTTTAATGCAAATAACTTAGGACCTGTGAAAAATATCAAAAAATCTTATAGAGATAAGTTATAGGAAAAAAAGTGCTCTACAAAAAATGTCCTACAAAATTTTCTCATAAAATTGATGGTTGCGTCAAAACATTGAAAAAATATTAAAATTTCTCTTTAGTTTAACTTTGACCTCGAATAACTTTTGAAGGAATAAATATATCAAAAACCTGTACGAAATCTTTTTTGTAGATCGTTCAATTTTCTACAAGAATATGCCTTGGTCATTCCAAAATATTGTCACCAACGTGAACTATAAAATTCCAAAGTGCAACAGAAATGGTATAACATAAATGGTAGCAATTTGCGTTTGTATTAACTTAAACCCTTGATTTTTTTTCATAAAAAAGGACTTAGACAAATAATGAAAGGATCCTACTAAGATTCTCATTTAGTCTTTCAAAGTACGGAACCTTAAAATCAAATAAAAAAAATGGCTTATTCAATAAAGATTAGTGAAATTAATTTCCAGTTTCAATACAAAAAATTATCATAATCGATAAACCGATTATTTGAGTAATAAATAGGCACACCGGGTGGCAAAAATTTACATACAATCATATGGCTTTTATTTGTTAATGTTCCGCATTTTCGATTCATTCCCTTCCAAAGCAGGTAGACAAATTCAATTTCTTAATTATATCGAAAATATTGTTGAGGATGACAAAAAGAAAATCCTGTGAAAGTTTAAGTTCTTAATATTAATATTAAGAGGTGCCATATCGCAAATTTCGATTTTCCACTTAAATACAAGGGAACAATATTCTCTTGCACTTTGGAATTTTATAGCTCACGTTGGTGACAATATTTCGGAATGACCAAGGTATATTCTTGTAGAAAATTGAACGATCTACAAAAAAGGTCCCGTACAAGTTTTAAATATATTTATTCCTTCAAAAGTTATTCGAGGTCAAAGTTGAACTAAAGAGAAATTTTAATATTTTTTCAATTTTTTGACGCAATCATCAATTTTATGAGAAAATTTTATAGGACATTTTTTGTAGAGCACTTTTTTTCCTATAACTTATCTCTATAAAAGTTTTTGATATTTTTTACAGGTCCTAAGTTTTTTGCAATAAACTGAAAATTCCCTGAATTATTATATTTTTAACATAAAAGTTATTTTTGTTTTAATTAAATAACTTAGGACCTGTGAAAAATATCAAAAACTTTTATAGAGATAAGTTATAGGAAAAAAAGTGCTCTATAAAAAATGTCCCATAAAAGTTTCTCATAAAATTGATGGTTGCGTCAAAAATTGAAAAAATATTAAAACTTCTCTTTAGTTCAACTTTGACCTCGAATAACTTTTGAAGGAATAAATATATGAAAAACTTGTACGAGACCTTTTTTGTAGATCGTTCAATTTTCTACAAGAATATACCTTGGTCATTCCGAAATATTGTCACCAACGTGAGCTATAAAATTCCAAAGTACAAGAGAATATTGTTCCCACATTATTTAAATGGAAAATCGAAATTTGCGATGCGGCACCTCTTAATATTAATATTAAGAGCTTAAACTTTCACAGGTTTTTTTTTGTCATTCCCAACAATATTTTCGATATAATTAAGAAAAAAAATCATCATTTTTTTTTAATCAGTCTACTATTATATATATCTTACTTTTCCGAAAATTGATCGAAATCTCCTAATAAATCGCACACTCGTAATCCATTTCGGGTCGCCTTGCAAGAATATGCGGGTCCAATCCCCTTTTTGGTCGTTCCCAACGACTGCGACCCTTTCTCGGCCTCCTGCAATCCGTCGACCGACTGATGTAAATCGAACACCAAATGCGCTCGATCCGAAATCAACAGCCGATTTCGCCAATCCGTGAGGCCTTTTTTTTCGCAGTTTTTCAACTCCTCAAATAGACCGGGTAAGTGTATAACGACACCATTCCCTATTTAAGAAACATAAAAAAAAACATTTCTTCAGATTTTGATTGATAGAAAATGATAAAATTTACGCAATTGAAATGATTACAAATAAATGAGACTTTAATGATTGGTAATAGAGAAAAAAATATTCACTGGTACATGTTTGTACTGTCTGCATATTTTTTTTTGTCTTTTACTTGAAATTTATGGTATTTTATCATCGAAGTTGTTGGTGTCGGGAATGATTTTTAGTTTGGAGCCACGTACCAATGAGTGACTTGCACTTGGGGTTGACAATACCGGATGGTACAAGATGAAAATCGAATTCACTGCCATTTACGACGACCGTGTGGCCTGCATTGTTTCCTCCCTGGAACGAAGAAAAATAAAGACAAATTAGTTATGATGCAATAGAAATTTACATAAATTATTCGATTTTTCCCAATTAGAATCAATTTTAATGTAACTATCATTGTTTATACATTTACAAATCCTTAACAAACTAAATCTATTGAAATGTAAGGCAAGTTCTTATACAATTCCTTAAAACTTTCTTAAGTATAATGGATTTTGTCGATCAAGCAAACTTAAATTGATCATTAGATCTATCAGGACTTCCAAAGCTTAACAATTTGCTCCAAGTTCTGAAGCAGGTCATAGGTACTACAAATGGGATTACAAACCCCCAAAAAAAAAATTAAAATTCTTCACAAAAGTATCTTTTGCTAACCAATTCTGCTCAATATTTACCCAAAACAAATCGAGCCACCAAGAAAACATATTGTTTCTCCTCAATATTAATAGAACAATTTGCTTTTGTACGTTTGCCAAATTTTTTTTTTTTTTGGGTTTCAATGTTACAATCAAAACGATTCGAAGACATATAATCATCTCAATAAAAACATATCGGCTAATAATTTAATATTTCAGCGCCTTTGGCGGAAATTTTATCTTTATATGGTCGGTATATAGTTAGTCGGTTGGGCAAAATTTAATATAAGAATAGACCTAAAAGAAAAATGAAATTAAACATTGAATTAAATATAGTCAGCTGCCACAATTCCAAGGTCGCACGTTTAAAATAACGCCTTTGAAAGTGAATCGAAAGTCAAGTGGAACACAAATAAAGTTTTTCCTTTCAACAATACATAATTTCGAAAGTAGGATAATTGTAGAGTTTAGTTACATACTGTAAATTATTCCAGATTCCAAATGCATTGCCGGTAAAAAATATTAGAGACTTATGGTAACTTAAGTATAAAATAAATACTAGAGTTTCGATTTTATCATTAGACTAGCTGATCCCCGCGACTTCGTCTGCGTAACGTATTTTATTTTTCTTACTCTTTTACGAAAAATATAACCATACTACTTCATACATAAAATAAAAAATATCACCAAGTTCAATAAATTCGGTCTTAATTATGACTAAAAAAAGTCGAAAGTTATCAAAATACTCGCGTCAAAATAACCCCATCTCACTATTTCGATTCCCGAATGAACTTTTTTCCAAAAACTATTACACTATTGCACTGTACAACACAACCGCGAAATTGAAATTTGTACAATTGCACGAAACCCAGTTCTTCCATAATCAAGTATAACCATTATGTATCCTTAAACTTATTATTGAAATATCTGAATTTCAACTATATAATTAAACCATATTGGATAGTCCAGAGTTCACCATACACGATTTGGCGTATGCCTTTTGCTCTGGAAGAGGATTTTGAATTTCTTTAATCATTATGATGATATGATTATTTATTATTTATCATTATGATGATTTCTGGCTGAAATTGCGAACTTTTTTTGTGATCCCTTTCACGTACTTGCAAATAAAATATTTTGTCCCCTCTCCAAGAAAAAAATCCTGAATCCACCCTTATCCGTTAGGGTAGGAATTTTCAAAAAAAAATCTTATCACATGCCTACTTCCTATAAGGAATACACCGAATATTAAAATTTCATCAGTCAGAGGAGTATATAAATACACCATTTTATATATACACGGTTTTAAAAACGTTTTTATTTTAAGCTTTATTACTATTATTATTATTATTAGTATTACTATTATATTTTTTTCGTTAATATTTCCTTACTGAGCAACCCTAAGGATCTATTTACAACAGCTTTGTAAAAAAAAAAGTTTACTGTCAGATTATTATCTATAAAAACATGTATATTTCAAAAAGGCAATTTTTTGTACTTTAAATTAAATTATTGTGCTTTTAAATAGTTCAACTAAAAATATCAATACAAATCAATTTTTAACTTTGAAATACCTTTTCAATGATATATAACTCGCCTTTCTAAAGTATTATTTTTTTCATCCCTCAGTTTTTACGTAGGGGGTACATTCCCTTATTATTTTTAAGGAATGATAAGTAGCCTAACGTGTGTGGGTAATTGTGTTGTATCTTAATATAAAGTTTCATTAAATTCGGTTGTTTCGTTTTTTAGTTAAATCACCAGCGTACGCGATGTAAGAAAGTTTTTGGTAATTTTTTCACACATTATTTGAGTTTTAGTATGGATTCCTAATTTTTTTGCAAATTGAATATAGCCTATGTTCACCAGAAATAGTGTAGCTTCCCAACAGTGAAAGAATTTTTCAAATCGGTCAAGTACTTTCGGAGCCTATTCAAAGCAAACAAACAATCAAATCTTTCCTCTTTATAATAATAGAAGATATATCGTTGGAATACGATTAATTACGTCGAGTGGAAGAACCAAGCGGAAAACATTGCGAAATCGTTTCATCAGCCAATCACAGCTGGATGATTGAAAATCAGTTGAAGAACCATGAAGAATAGATACCAGAAGAACCAACGAGATTTGTGAGTTCTTGTGACCTCAAAAACTTGGATTTTTTCGGTCACTAGCGGCGCAATATTGCTAAGAAACTTTAATTACTTGTGTATACAATATATAGGATATATAAAAATCAGACCATAAACATAAATTTGAACAGAAGTTCAAACAAAAATATTCGTGACGTATTGCCCACATACGTATTTCGATTGCCAAGCAATCTTTTTAAGTGGTCATCAAGTAGTTTGGATTGAATTTTGAATTAATAACAATGATTTTTATTAATAACAATTCAAGGCTTAATATCTCGTTTAATATTGATCTTAGCGATTTGGTCTACAGGACCTTTTTTGTAGGAAATCAAATTCTCTAAAAGTTTTCATTTATAAGTTTTCCGTAGCTCTTGTTATTTACGAGATAAATGCAAAAAAAACGCGAATTTTAAGGAAAAATCAGGTTCAGTGGCCCGTAATACCTCACCGGTGTGAGTTACGACTTTGTCGCACTTTGGGCACTTTTGTAGAGCGTTTAATTCTGAGAAAAAACCATCTTCGGTAAAAGCAATCCCATGAAATGCCGCTGAGATATAGAAATTTAAAAATAAAAAATCAGAGTTTCTGTGTATTTTCAATGGGAAATCTTTACACGTCTTGGTCGAGGACTTAAAATTAATATTAACTTTCAGGGAACTTCTTTTTTTGGTATTTCCAACAAAATTTCACGATGGGACCAAAAAAAAAAAGTCAAAAAAAGAATCACCCTAATATCTATACATATTATTGTAACAATCTACTTTTATATGGTAAGTGTTTTCCTTAATAAGTATTTTTGAACATGTGACCCATACTGTATTGATAAACGATTAATTCATATAATATGTTATATACATTTTGTATAAATAGCCTTTTGAATATTCTATTTGAAAACCAGTAACTTTCGTACTTTACGTACAACTAACAAATGGTTAAAATTAAATTAGTAAGTGAATGAAATCGAAATGACAGTTGAAACTAATGACATGATAGTTCAAATTTGAGACAATTATTATTATATATGCCACTCACATTGCTTACTATATATTTTGATATTAGAAGCAAATTGTTTTTATAATTGTATCATATTTTAGTTATCTTAGAGGCTACGGCAGTGACTTGAAAACATCTTTTTAATCACACCAAAGAAGTATAACTTCTCACGTACGTACATACGTAAACATATCGTTTTTTTCGTCGTATATTTTTATAAAACATAGTCAAACGTGACCGTTTCAATTTGGAATTCTACCAATGATAACAAATAAGATCTCTTAATTAATTAGAGGCAAGTGGAAAGTTCTTGTCGTATTTTTCTTTGCACAAGGATCGGAGACTTACAAAACGTTGTTATTCTACGGAATATATATTTTTTTTAATCTCTTACAATGAGATAAAAGTTTATAGGTATTATTGGTATTTATTTAATGTAGAAAAATGACTAGTTCGATTTAATTCTCGTCGACATTTTGATAAAGTCAGCAATTAATTTTATATGAAAGTATGCGTTATCATTTTTTTTTGTACGTCGTCAAATCAATTGAATAAATAAATTGTGCTGATTAGATTTGCACGTTGTGTCGGTAGATTTGTTTATTTTGTAATTTTTTAAATTCATCTTACCAAGCATTTAAGTGTTTGATTTCCGGGCACGAACTTATTGGTAATCCCCAAAGTTCATCCAAAATTCCAATTTTGCTTCAAATTAATGCAAATATTTAATTCATCTTTCAGGCGGTGATATGCGAAATTGTTACAAGCTACGGTATCACCCAAGGTTAATAAAATACACAAGTGGCCTCATAGTGGCTACGTGATGAATACGTGACGTATCCAGAAGAAATTCGCACATATATTCAGACTGATTCAAATTTCAAAACTCTTCGTATGACGTCATTTTTTTTCTAATGGAGCAACCTGTGTAATTCACAAACCTTGGGTATCACCATGTGCAAGTGTAAATATGTCATTCCTGGCTGCAGAGAACCGGTTTTAGGTGCCATATATTACACAATGTTTAATTACAATTGCACCACCATATGATGAATGACAAAATAGAATTGGCTTTTGTCTACCTGCTTTGCAGGGGAATGAATCGAATATGCGGAACTTTAACAAATAAAAGCCATATAATTGTATGTAAATTTTTGCCACCCGGTGTGCCTAATTATTACTCAAATAATCGGTTTATCGATTTTGATAATTTTTTGTATTGAAAATTAAAAACTAATTTCATTAATCTTTATTGATTAAGCCATTTTTTTATTTGATATTAGAGTTCCGTACTTTGAAAGACTAAACGAAAAAATTAATAGGAACCTTTCGTTATTTGTCCAATTCCCTTTTTATGCAAAAAAATCAAAGGTTTAAGTCAATACAAACGAAAATTACGACCCCATTTATGTTATACCATTTCTGTTGCACTTTGGAATTTTATAGCTCACGTTGGTGACAATATTTCGGAATGACCAAGGTATATTTTTGTAGAAAATTGAACGATCTACAAAAAAGTCTTGTACAAGTTTTTGATATATTTATTCCTTCAAAAGTTATTCGAGGTCAAAGTTGCCCTAAAAAGAAATTTTAATGTTTTTTCAATTTTTTGACGCAACCATCAATTTTATGAGAAAATTTTAAAGGATATTTTTGTATAGCACTTTTTTTTCTATAACTTATCTCTTTAAAAGTGTTTGATATTTTTCACAGGTCCTAAGTTATTTAATTGAAATAAAAAAAATAATTTTTATGTTAATACTATAATAATTCAGGGAGTTTTCGGTTTAATGCAAATAACTTAGAACCTGTGAAAAATATTAAAAACTTTTATAAAGAATACTTATAGTAAAAAAATGCTCTACAAAAATTTCCTACAAAATTTTCTCATAAAATTGATGATTGCGTCAAAAAATTGAAAAAATATTAAAATTTCTGTTTAGTTCCACTTTGACCTTGAATAACTTTTGAAGGAATAAATACATCAAAAACTTGTTGGAGACCTTTTTTGTAGATCGTTCAATTTTCTACAAGAATATACCTTCGAAAATTTTTGCCAGACACACCGTTTCCGAAAAATCAATCTTTAAACATTGATATAATTTTTAGATTTATCTTCATTATTTTAGAATTTTGTAACTAACGAACAAAAATAAATAAATAGAAATGAACAATATACATTCCTGAAGGGAATTTAATGCTCTACAAATATTATACAATATTCTCTTGCACTTTGGAATTTTATATCCCACGTTGGTGACAATATTTCGGAATGACCAAGGTATATTCTTGTAGAAAATTAAACGATCTACAAAAAAAGTCTTGTACAAGTTTTTGATATATTTATTCCTTCAAAAGTTATTCGAGGTCAAAGTTGAACTAAAGAGAAATTTTAATATTTTCTCAATTTTTTGACGCAACCATTAATTTTATGAGAAAATTTTATAGGACCTTTTTTGTAGAGCACTTTTTTTCCTATAACTTATCTCTATAAAAGTTTTTGATATTTTCCACAGATCCTAAGTTATTTAATTGAAATAAAAAAAAAAAATTATGTTAAAAATATAATAATTCACGGAATTTTCGATTTAATGTAAATAACTTAGGACCTGTGAAAAGTATCAAAAAATTTTATAATGATAAGTTATAGGAAAAAAAGTGCTCTACAAGAAATGTCCTGTAAAATTTTCTCATAAAATTGATGGTATTGTCGCTATGGTTTTAACAGTAACTATAATTTCATTCGACTATTTGCCAATTTTTACTATTCATCAGTTGTGTCAGTATTAGGCGGCGGTGAATATTTCACGGGAAGTTACCAGTTGTGTTAATATGGGTAGGGTAATATGGGGGGAGGGGCACTATATCATCTTTCATTGGCAAGTACGTGAAAGGAAGGGAATTCGCAATTCCAGTCAGAAATAGATTAAAGTTTCACTAATGTTCTTTCTGTTATATTATTCATATATTTGATTTGCCCCTAAGTATGTACTGTTATGGAATCTCCACAATACACAAAAATACCCGGGGGGTATCAAAAATCGGCTAGTTTTCATCAATTTATGAGCAACTTCTTACTGTATAGCATAATGACGTCATATTTTATTAAAAATTCAGAGAAATATTACTTTAAAAACATTCTATGTCTTTTATTTTCACTATCCAACGTCTAAATTATATGGGGAATGTTTCAAAACAAACTTCAGCAACTCCTAAAAAGAAATCACCGTAAAAATGGTTTACCACCCATTTATAATCCTCTTTAAAATAAAATTTGTATTTCAGATTTAGACTCCAATAATTCACTTTGTAAATAAGTTTGCAGAGTTTAAAATCATTCTGTTTAGTGAGCACAGCTCACGGTAATAAAAAATGACCTTAAATTGAATCTAACTAGCACTAATAATCACATGAAATCAATCACGTTCCTTATTTCATATTATTTTTCAATGAAATTTCACATTAATTTCCACTAATAATTTGTGGAAAAGATTATAATTTTCTTTTCTGAATTTCCATATATTTTTCCTAGACCTAGACCAGGTTTTTTTGAATCGGGAATACCATATAAAGTTGCTAAACCAAATTTTTGTAATGATACTCAAAAAATATAAGCCACGTTCATGTGAACGATAAACTAGTCATAACTTTATCAGATTGGCAAGGTCTCGACTAAAGTAAGCTCAAAATTGGAGTAATAAAATATAAATTATTTCATTGATAATGAGATAAGTTTGGCACAATGAATTGCCTTTATAATTTATACATTTCCGTGCATAATTTCCAGTTCAAACCAGTAAAAAATCGTAGACGTACGATTTACCTTCAATTTTTGTTTCTAACATATATTTTTTGTATAAAAATACACAGAAGGAAAAATGATGCAATTGTTATCTCAAACGAAAAATGATAATGAAGCCAACAATTTGAAAAATAAAATGGTACAAGGTAATGCAAAAACGCGCTCTTTTCTAAACTTGTTGATTTTTTTTTTTTGGTACAAATCTTTGATTAAAAATAAAATTTAATATATATATAGCATAATCAATATAAATAAAATGTTGAGATATTGAATCATGTGATTGTATTAACGTAATATATTTGGCTCAACTTTACTTTAAAAATTGTGGCTTTGGCATGTTTTTAAAAAAGGTTTACTCATAGAGTATTTTTTTTCTTTTTTTTTTATATATATTTTTTCCCCTTGGAATGTTTTGTATGGTTTGACCTGGAAGTGCGTCAAAGTTCTAGGCCGTTGGCGAAATTTCGTTTATGTAATATACAAATCAATTCGTGCGAAACTTGAACGATTTTTCTTGCAATTCAACATTTTTATTTTTTTTTTTTCTGAAGGTAAATGATTGATGTAATTTGCGAAGCACGTGAATTGCTGAGGTGTGCCAATCATTACTCAATCATATTTTGGCGCTAAAGTTTCCCATTAGAATTCAAACCTCTTCACTGTAATTACAGGCAATGTGGAATCCATCACAATTGGCAATTGCGGTCTGTGTGCCGCACAGGCACTCGATGTGGCTAGAAATTGATTGACGATGTGAGATCATAGTTAAATTTAGTTCTGTTTCGAAATTGTACATTTACGAGGAAAATGGTATGCGGAATTGCCGTATACAGTACCTGACAACGGCAGACGATGTCGGCTTCGGTGGCCAGCATGTCGACCACTTTTCCTTTTCCCTCGTCGCCCCATTGAGCACCCAGAACAACAGTCACTTTCGAGGAACTTTCGCCTCCACCACGAGGTCTCTTTCGAGGTGAATTCACCGATTTGTGATTGTCACCATTGACTTGCACGTTGGTGCCTCGCGACATCGTTGCCATTCTGATACACTGCACAATGTTAATCAACCACGAAAATGGTTTGCGTAAATGCCAGAGCCACAAATATTACTAAATATAAAACACAACGATCTCGAAATTCTACCACTACCCGACTGATAAGAAATTATAAAATTATTTGCAAAAAAACGGCGCGCGCTCATCTACGCATTCGTACATTGATGGCCGATAAAACAGGACACCAAACAATTTCAACCAATCACAGCCCAACGATTGTCATAATCATTTTTTTTGCAAATCTAAAATAATTTCAAAAATTTTCAAAAGGTTTACTTTAAAATAAACTTTATTCACATTATACAATTAAACTAAAATTTTTCTTCAATTTTAAAATTGGAAATATTTTTCTTCATCTAGAGATATAAGAATAAGAAATCTAGAAGAATCTAGCCGATTAATCATTTAAAAACACTCGCGTCTAATGAAGGAATCTTACTTTATTTTTATTGTTTTTCATCGAAAATAGCCATAAACTTAATCTCACACCCCTAACTAATTAATACCCCTAATTAATAATGGGGATGACAACCCTTAATGTAGATATCTTTTTTCTCAGTACCTATTGAAAATATCTTCATGAAATTGAAACTATACATGACTCAGAATACTAACTATAATATATTTTTTTGAGAGTTTTTCCAATATAAAATACTGTATAAAACGAAAAGTATATTTTTTGAGGATGATTTTTTATACCAACCACCAAAAAAATATATTTTATATGTTAGTGAGTTACCTATCACATGTTAAAGTTACAAAATGGTCAAATTAGTGGAACATAGTTTAAAAAAATAAAAATCAATTCCGGATACGTAACATAGGACTCGTTTATTTTGAAAGTGGCGTAAGTCCATTTCAAGGACGGTCTATATGGTGCATCTTCTTTTTGTAACTAGAACAAAGTATGTTAATTATTTAACTGCTAAGTTTTCAGAAATAAGTTTTAAAAAAAAGCCAATTATTTCCTCCTCCTTAGTATCTTATGTTCCTGTGGTTAAAAATGATAATACTATAGGGATTGTTCTTGAAATGGACTTAACTGACTTTCAAAATAAACGGCACATATGTGTCCTCTCACTATGTATCATTTTAAACAGGTTTTTATAACTTTTAATTGTCAACAAAATATGTATACCTACAAATAAGTAATGAGCTATCAATGTAAATAATATACGATTGGGAATTTCTTACTTTATTTTTATTGTTTTATATTTAAAATAGCCACTCACTTAATCTCACGCCCCTAATTCATATACTAAGGCAATAATGGGGATGACAACCCTTAACACAAATATATTTTTTCTCAGTACCTATTGAAAATATCTTCATGAAATTAAATCTATACATGACTATCAGAACACTAACTATAATATATTTTTTTGAGAATTTTTGCAATATAAAATACTGCAAAAAACGAAAAGTATATTTTTTGAGGATGATTTTTTATACCAACCACCAAAAAAATATATTTTATATGTTAGTGAGTTACCTATCACATGTTAAAGTTACAAAATGGTCAAATTGGTGGAACGGGTGGAACATAGTTTAAAAAAATAAAAATCAATTTCGGATACGTAACATAGGACTCGTTTATTTTGAAAGTGGCGTAAGTCAATTTAAAGGACGGTCTATATGGGGCTTCTTCTTCTTGTAACTAGAACAAAGTATGTTAATTATTTAACTGCTAAGTTTTCAGAAATTACTGATTTCATTTTAGTTGTTAAAAAAAATGCCAATTATTCCCTCCTCCTCAGTATCTTATGTTCCTATGATTAAAAATGATAATACTATAGGGATTGTTCTTGAAATGGACTTAACTGACTTTCAAAATAAACGGCGCATATGTGTCCTCTCTCTATATATCATCATAAATAGGTTCTTAAAACTTTTAATTGTCGACAAAATATGTATACTTACAAATAAGTAATGAACTATCAATGTAAATAATATACAATTGGGAATTCGACTATACAAATTTTGAAGAAGCAATTAATGCATTAACTAAAGTATGTTGGACTGTTGAAATTTTACATCACTATTAATAAAAAAGACAATTTATTACATAATGTTCAGGACAACTAGCTTCTACCTATGGTAAAATCATTGGGCAAAAGCGCTGGATTTTTAAATAACACTTTTGGTAGAAGATTTAACTCTGATGTTAAACTTTCCGATACTATTATTGCCTTTATAAATGAGCGTGAATATCAGCAGAATACAATGCAAGAATTGTTTAAAACTGAGAACTTGATTCAGCTTAGATAACTATTTACGAAATTATCTTCAACTAGTGTAATGGATTTTCCAGAACTGAGGTAAACTGACCTTAAAGTATTAGTAACTGGTATTTATCAATTATCAAAAGCAGAATGTTATCTTCCTAAAATATTAAATAACAATGAATTAACCCTTGAATTTTTAAGGTATAGCATAAATTTTATAGAGGTAAGGACACGATCAAGGCATATTAATAGCAAAACATATAATTATTCTTTTATCAAATTTGAACCCTTATGAAGAAATTCGAAGATATTTGTGATTGGGTAAATAGGAATAGAACAGTAGACTGTTGCCCTTATGTATCGACTGTTATTTACTATTTATCACATATTCGTTATAAATCAAAAATAAAAGCCGCTGAAATATTGACCTTCATGTTTGATGCGATTGATATAATTACTACTGTTGAAGAAAACAGTGCCGATGGTTAAATTTACAATAAAATAAGACTATTTGTAATTATTTAAATATTATGTAAAGCTAATTGAATTAACTATAATAAAATATTTAATATGACCACATACTTTGATTTTTATTTTTTTAAACTATGTTCCACCAATTCGATCATTTTGTAACTTTAATATGTGATAGGTAACTAATTAAGATATAAGATATATTTCTTTGGTAGGTGTCATTTTAGGAGTTGATATAAAAAACCACCCCCAAAAAATATACGTCTGGTTTTTTACAGTTTCTAATGCTGCAAAAATTCTCAAAAAAAGATATTATAATTGGTTTTTTGATAGTCATGTATAGTTTCAATTTCATGAAGATATCTTTAATAGGTATTGAGGAAAAATATATTTACGTTAAGGGTTGTCATCCCCATTATTCCCTTAGTATAAGGGTTAAGGGTGTGAGTTTAAGTATATGGCTATCTTAGATGAAAAACAAGGTATAATCCCTTCATTAGACGCGAGTGCATATTTCAAATGGTTAATCGACTAAATCCTTTGGAAATATGAAAATTTTAAAATAACTTTCTACATTTTAATTTGTTTAATCAATAAATACTAATTTATTCGTCTATAAATAATACCAAACAAAGTTATTATTTATCAGTTTAAACGAATTTCTCAATTTATGCGTAAATACCGTAAATACATTCAACTAAAATTTTTAATCAATAACGAAAAAAAATTCTTTTCCTAACAATGACGCACAGAAATAACGTTTGAAAAATTGTTTTTATTGACAATACGTGAGCCTTATTTTCACAAGCATCAATTACTATATTTAACAAATCTCAATCTTAAGCTAGGAAATTAAAAAAGTAACTTATAATGTTTTGCATAAATTCGATATAAAATCATAGAGAAAAAGTTTTTTTTTTTTTTTTTTTTTTGTTTAACTTTTTAATGGCAGTGAGAGGAGGAACAACAGTGCGTTGGCATTGAAAACGGTGACATTGTGTTGTGAACCGTTTTCGACGTAATTGCAGGTGATGGTTCAGGCATTAATCGTTTATTCACTTTACTTAAAATCTCGTAGGTGTAATCATTCTCCTCATCATTTTCGGGTGATGATTCGTCAACTTTATAACTAAAAAAATTAGAGAAATATATACTTTAGTTAAGTTATCATTAAGTAAATCTGTTAAGATTTTTTTTGTATCTGAAGGATATATTTTAAAGTTAAGAAATTGGTGAATGACTAAATCTATTGTTTCAATTATTCCATAAGAAGTTACCAATTCCTAAAATTTGAAACATACTTTAGTGATGTATAAAAGGCCTTTGATCCGGAATTGTTCTTCAAAACCGTCAAAATAACTTTCTTTAAATTATTGGTAAATGCTACAAGTTCAAGAGTTTGCATCATGAACTTTCCAAGTCCACGTCGTCGGTACCGTTCTTCGATTTGTAATTCATAACTAAAAATTTAACACACAAAATCTCAATACCCAATGAATTATTTTTTCCTCACACTCTCATACCAGTATAAAACTTCAATACCACAATCCATGTCGAACCTAAAGTGGCTAAACGCCACGTTTATATTGTTGGGACCTTTTGCAATCAAGTACCAGGCCGAATCTTCGGTCATTTCCTCCCGTTTTTTCTTGTCACTCCAACCCCAACGACACGCCACATATCTGCCACAAGTCGTAGTTTATAAAAGTAAACGAAAAAAATAATTTTTATGTACTTCTCTTCCATGTTTCGCTTGGTTAAGTTAAACACCCAATCGACCATTTCTTCGGGTAAATTAGTGACGCGATGTACGCTCAAGTCTACGTCGAGGCCGCGTTTATTGTACTTCCGGAAGACGGGAAACGGTGCCAGAGGGTCTTCTAGTTTGTTGGCGGCTTCGATAACACCTCGAGCCGCGCTTATCCGCATCTGCTCCTCCTTGCGTTGGAGACGTTTTTCTTTCCCCTTTGAATTCGGTTTACGCTGAATTTAAACAACAAAAAAACAATGATCCCCCATAAAATCAATCAAATAACAAATAAATGCTTACCCCCATGATTCGAATTGATAAAAATATTTTTTTTTACCGAAATCAAATCTATTATTTTAGGCGGTAATATTTTCCTTGATTTCAATATTTTTTTTATTAAACACTCTGAATGTAGCCACCATTTGGTTTCTTTATTTCTAAAACTACGGTCCATCTGCTTTAAAACACCAATTTGACTAGCTGGTTTCCTTTTCTTTCACTATATAAACAAATTTCCCATCTTTGTTTTTTTATTACATTCGCTTCTTGCCATTTAAATCAAGCAATGGGACCACAGCTATCATTTCCGACCACTTCAGACTAAACTGAAATTTAAATTTTAAAAATAAGAAGGAAGTAGTTGAAAATAATTTATTTTGAAGAAAAAACTTGTTTCTTTTTTAATAAAATAAACCTGATACAAGACGCTGTATAATTGAAAATTAATTTACGATTTAAAAGAGGAAATTCATCCACTTTCTTCACATTCTTCACTATCACTGGATGATTGTGGAGATGATCTCGAGCTCTCATCGGGTGTTTTAACTATTTCTGGCGTAGGCATCGTTTTGTAATGTTTCATTGAATTGTAGGCATAATCTGGACAGATATTGTACACTGGATGTGTAGGTGCCTAAAATAATAAAATAAAATGTAAAAAGTAATGTTTTTCTTTGAATTTATAAAAAAATCAAATTAGAAATGACTACACCGATTATGTTTCTTAGATGTAATAGATCTAATGAGATATTCAATCCTCTTACAACTTCATTGTTTCCTCTTCCCAACACAAAAGGTATATCCGAATTTCCAACGATTGTCTGTTGAGCAACTGATAAACCACTTAAGGCATAACACGTGTGATACAAATCTCGAGGTTTTCCCGGCTTATCAATTAAACCACCACTAGAATTCTGACAACAAACTAAAATATATTGTTGCAACGCCTCTTGATCCATCAATAAAGACGTGTCGGGATCTTCACTTAAATTCGCTGCAAACACAGATATTTTCATCAAATTTTTCCAATAAAAACTCCAATTACAAAGACAATACTTTGAAATAGTATGCTGTTTAATATGGGAAAAGATGCGCCTTGCCAAAAAGAATAACAGCCATCCACTAATTTATTTGTTCTACCCTGAAACCCACCCTCAAATTTCATTTGTCTATTGACTAGCCAACGCTAAAATTAAAATGTTATATTAGTTTAAATGTATGTTTCAGATGTAATGTTTCACCGTGAAAGATTTAAGGTCACATAAGTGGGTTTTTTTCAATAAAACTAAAGCTGCTAGACCACAAAACGCGTAGCCACCGTGGGCCTCCATGCCGGGACAACCCCCGAATCCTCCTTCATATGTTTGACAACTAAAATCAATAAAAAAAAATGTAAAAGGGTCTAGCAGGATCCACATGGCGAGTTGGCCCCCAAATAGGAACCTATGTCGAAACTTATGTTAAAAAATCGGCTTGATATACAAACACATTTTATATACTTTTCGCGACCAAATTCCTCGTTGACCTGGAGATATGGGCAAAAAAGTCCCCCCGCATGACTATTTTTTCAAAGTTATATATCTCAAAAACTAATTGAGCTAGAGAAGTGAAACCAACGCGAGGCTTTAGATTATTTTACAGAGTATATCATAATTTTTTTTGAAATTTTTAGAAAAAAAAAATATCCAAAAAAAATCCAAAAAACAATTGAAATATTTTTTTTTTATGTGTTCTCTAAAAATGACAATCACGAAAAAAATATATTATATGCTTCTACATGAGCACTATAACTCAAAAAAATTGCGTGAAAAAATAGTTGGTGCAACACCTTGAAAAAAAATTAAATGTGATTTACGCCTACGTATACCTCGGTTTTATTTTTTTTCGAAGTGTTGCACCAACTTTTTTTTTCACAAAACTTCAATAAAAAATAGGCCACATATAGGAGCAAAGCATATATTATTTTCATAATTGTAAGTCTAAGGAAGCGTAAAAAAATTTTTTTTTTAATAGTTTTTTTTTGTTTTTCTATATTTACTCTGAAGATGATTACTTTCAAGATCAAAATAATTGATCCTAAAAGAAAAAAAAACAACTAGTGTTCAATTTTTATTAAAAGAAGAATAAAAGAAACTATCGCCACAGTTATAATTTATTACACCTGGAATACTATGCGTCTACAATTAATTCTGGGTACATATTGACGGCATTTGAATTACTTGGTTTTCTTCGTTTAGCTTAGGATATTATTCACTGGCCTCATACCAAAATTTTTACAGGTTCTACCTAAAGTGGGCGAATAAATGAACTATCAAATAATATTTTAAAACAATATGTAAAATAAGCATCTAATATCATTAGGGTAGAAGTAAAATCAAGACATATGTATAAATAGCAAAGTCGGTCGTATATACAATAATTATATTTCGAATGGTAAATATTGCAACAGTATTTTCTGTTATTCTTGTGATTCTCCAATAGAAACTTTACAGTGGCATATTATTCTCATGCAACAGCTTTTATTTGTTATTTTTCATATGAACAATAAGAATCCAAAATTCTGCGTCCTACGAGATACTAACTAAATTATTTTAAGTTAATAATATTCCAGTTGTAATAAATTATAACATTGACGATAGTTTTTTTTTTATTCATATTTTAATAAAAATTAAACACTAGTTGTTCTTTTTTCTTTTGGGATCAACTATTTTGATCTTGAAAGTAATCATCTTAAGAGTAAATATAGAAAAACAAAAAAACTAATAAAAAAATTTTTTTTTATGTTTCCTTAGACTTACAATTATGAAAATAATATAAGTTTTGCTCCTATATGTGGCCTATTTTTTTTTTGAAGTTTTGTGAAAAAAAAGTTGGTGCAACACTTCGAAAAAAAAATAAAACCGAGATATACTATTAGACGTAGATCACATTTAATTTTTTTTTTCAAGGTGTTGCACCAACTATTTTTTCACGCAATTTTTATGAGTTGTAGTGCTCATGTAAAGGCATAAAATATATTTTTTTCGTGATTGTCATTTTCAGAGAACACATACAAAAAAATATTTCCTTTGTTTTTTGGATTTTTTTTGTATAATATTTTTTTCTAAAAATTTCAAAAAAATATATGATATACTCTGTAAAATAATCTAAAGCCTCGCGTTGGTTTCACTTCTCTAGCTCAATTAGTTTTTGAGATATATAACTTTGAAAAATAGCCATGCGGGGTGGGGACATTTTTGCCCATATCTCCAGGTCAAAGAGGAATTTGGTCGCGAAAAGTATATGAAATGCGTTTGTATATCAAGCTGATATTTTGATATAAGTTTCGACATAGGTTCCTATTTGGGGGCCCAACTCGCCATGTGGATCCTGCTGGACCCTTTCTATAGAAAAGCCACCACTTGTACAGTTCGCGACTAACCTGGCAACCCATTCAGCAGTTCCTTCAAATAGGTCGTCTGAATAAATGTTTGTTAGCGTAGCTATGGCCAGTGCACAGTAAACACCTCGAACATCAATTTCTCCGTCGGCATGCATTTTGAAGGCACCATCCGGTGAACGCACGGTCCAGAGAAACGCCTGCAGCGTTTCTCGATTGATTGCACTGTACGCCTCATCGGTTCCAATGATACAAATTGCATTTACGGCCGCATAGGTTGGAGCCAAATGCGAAAACTGGCCAGGTCCACCTCCGAAACCGCCGTTTTCGTTCTGACAAGATTTTAGGAACTGCACTACGTCGGAATATGTTTTACTTTCGAGTGAAACATCCAATAAGGCTAAACTATGTAAAATCCAGTAGCACAACCACGTGCGACTAGCATCTAGACATTCATATCCCGACGACAAATGTTTAATACAACTTCTTAAGTAATGTTCATGTTCAAACCGCAGTAGGTATGGTATATATGGTAGCGTCTTCGCCCGGGAGGCACAAGCTCGAAACAAAACATCCACAGATTTTTCTACTTCCCTCTGCAATTTACCAATATTAAAACCAAACAAATGGAATACTTTAACATTTTTTTACCTGGTCAATTGAGGTTAGAGTTGCAACTCCTTCGTCGTTAAACTTATACTTAGTTAAATTCTGGGAAATTCGCAACTTATCCATAGTCTATTTTAACAGGGGCGACTCCACTACGTAACTAGAACATTTAAATACAATAAATCAGAAATATAAAACGAGACCTTTCCAACTCTGTCAGCTGTTGTTACGATATTGTTAGATCAATAATAGATTTAAATCTTATTTTACATTCTCAATTCAAAAAAACCCAATATAGAAATTTATTCATTAAGTTTTATTGTCGAAATCAAAGAATTATACAAAATTATATAAAAAATTATCAAATGGTTTACGCAATTTATGCTTTTATCGAATTAGCCACAGTGTCTATAAATGTAGCTAGACGAATATCTCGTTGAGATAATCCATTAACGTCGTGCGATAACAATGTAACACTAAGCTAAAATAATAAAGGAAAATATTAGTTTTTCAACTTTGAAAACTTTGTTTTGTTATAAGTCAACCTTGTTGTAAACATTACTCCATTCCGGATGATGGTCCATTTTTTCCGCTAGCATTGCAACTCTGGTCATAACACCAAAAGCCTGCAACCAAAACTAACATTAAATCCAAAAAAAACAATAAAGAAACAATTAAAAACCTCATTGAAATTTTTAAACTCATAGTTTTTGGTGATGGCATCTTTTTCAGCGAGCAAAGACCATCCATTGGCCAGCAATGGTTCCAAGACCTCCTTGCGTTCGGTTGCATCTAATTTTTTACTCTAAAAACCACCAATAATTAATTTATTTATTTAGACTGATTAATAATTGTAATTAGGGTGTTTATTACCATTTTTGATTTGGCGAGAATAGCGTACGTTCGGGTGTGCAGAAGAGTTTTGTTGAAACGGAAGTGAAAGGCGGTTTGTGGTGGAAGGATTGCCTTGAGTTTGAAAATCGTACGCATATTTTACAACAAATTGGAAGAGAAATTGAAGAAATCAATGCACATTATCACAAGAGCGACGATCTGATGCTGCCATCTGTCATTTTATGCAGCAATTTATCAACAATGAGAAATTCAAGGGTTTTTTGGCGAGGCCATTGTTGCAGATTTTGCTAATACTTTGACAAAAGCAAGAAAATAATTGCTTATCGTATTGATTGAGTAAAAGAAAAAGGTTTAATTTCAAAAAACAAGAAAAATATTGTCCAAAAATTTCTTCAACAGATTCTTCACATAATATACTTATAAGGACAGTACTTGATTGACTTGATTCTTAGAACAAAGAAAATCCACGACGACAAATAATGCTTCTAAGAATTCGGAAGTATTGGGATAACAACGATTTTGATGATAGATTCGGTTACCTTTGGAGAAGTTGAAGAAATCATCTCGCAAATGTGTATGGAAAAATTAGACTGATTCAAAAGAAATTATGATTTTTTTTTCTTAATTATATCGAAAATATTGTTGGGAATAACAAAAAAAAATCCTGTGAAAGTTTAAACTCTTAATATTAATATTAAGAGGTGCCGCATCGCAAATTTCGATTTTCTATTTAAATAACATGGGAACAATATTCTCTTGCACTTTGGAATTTTATAGCTCACGTTGGTGACAATTTTTCGGAATGATAAAGTTATATTCTTGTAGAAAATTGAACGATCTACAAAAAAGGTTTCGTACAAGTTTTTTATATATTTATTCCTTCAAAAGTTATTCGAGGTCAAAGTTGAACTAAAGAGAAATTTTAATATTTTTTCAATTTTTTGACGCAACCATCAATTTTATGGGAAAATTTGGTAGGACATTTTTTGTAGAGCACTTTTTTTTCTATAACTTATCTCAATAAAAGTTTTTGACATTTTTCACAGGTCCTAAGTTATTAGCATTAAACCGAAAATTCCCCGAATTATTATTATTTTTAACATAATTCTTTTTTTTTTTAATTTTAATAAAAATAACTTAGAACCTGTGAAAAAAATCAAAAACTTTTATTGAGATAAGTTATAGAAAAAAAAGTGCTCTACAAAAAATGTCGTATACAATTTTGTCATACAATTGATGGTTGCGTCAAAAAATTGAAAAAATATTAAAATTGTTCTTTAGTTCAACTTTGACCTCGAATAACTATTGAAGGAATAAATATATCAAAACTTTGTAATAGACCTTTTTTGTAGATCGTTCAATTTTCTACAAGAATATACCTTGGTCATTCCGAAATATTGTCATCAACGTGAGCTATAAAATTCCAAAATGCAAGAGAAAATTGTTTCCATGTTATTTAAATGGAAAACCGAAATTTGCGATGCGGAACCTCTTAATATTAAGAGCTTAAACTTTCACAGAATTTTTTTTTTGTCATTCCCAACAATATTTTCGATATAACTAAGAAAAAAAAACATCATTTTTTTTGAATCAGTCTAATGGAAAAGCATGACTCGTAATGAAGATTAGCATTTCATGAATTTCAGGTACCCAAAAGGAAGTCAGAGAACTTAATTGGAGGATAGATCCTGATTAGATTGAAGATAATGTAGACCAGTGATTCCCAAAGTGATCTATATCGACCCCTAGGGGTCTATGACAACCTGCAAGGGGTCTACGTCAGCCAGCGAAAAAAAAATTGGGGGTCCATGAAATGAAAATGGGGGTCCACGATAGTGGATCTCAACACATACACTGATAGTACCTATTTACTTACATCATACTATCTTATAATATCAAGTCTTATACATTATTTATAAAAGTACCTATGAAGTTATAAAAGTACTTATGTTTTTACTTCAAGGTTTTAATACTTAACTTCACTGCAGTTAGAAATTTACAGGAAATCAATATCAGGTAAGTAGGGGGTCTACCCAACACGGAAAAACATGGCAAGGGGTCTACGACACAAAAAAGTTTGAGGAACTCTGATGTAGACGAATTCCAGTAAATAACTTTTCATCTACCACGTTAATGTACGGTGCATCTTGAAGACTCAATCTTAATACTCTTATATATCCTTTGATCTTTGATTCAAGAAAAAATCTTCAACGTTAAATATTCCAATGATCACAGAAATGAAGAGTTTCAGCATAAAAGAACACCACAAACCCCAAAACAATATGCCAGGATAGGCGCCTTAATTCAGTTTACGATGTACCTAGAGGTTCAAAATCTTATCTCCTGATTTCTTTTTCAAAAGCATTAGTTTTAATGTAGGCTTTTTTAACTTGTATTAAATTGGATTGTCCATAGTTGGAATATTGTAACGATTGTAACATAATTTAGATGTCTTCTTTTCATTTCAACACAAATCCCCTTGACTTTCCGGACCAAAATTTGCTTATTTATAAGAAGTATAGAGTTTGATCAACTTTGTAAAGAAGATTGTGAAATAAAACCAAGCAATGTTGTGGTTTTTTATCTATATTATATTCTATATTATCTATATTATATTCAAGTTACAGATTCTTTATATAATATACTTATTTACAATAATGTATACCTACATTTTTTCCACTCTCGTCAATATCTATCTTCAAGTTCTCTGACTTCCACTTGGGTACCTGAAATTTATAAAATGCTAATCTTGATTAGAAGTTATGCATTTCCGTACATATTTGCGAGGTGATTTCTTCAACTTCTCCAAAGGTAACCGAATCTATCATCAGAATCGTAGCCATCCCAACACTACTCAGGTCTTAGAAGCATTTTTTGTCTTCATGGATTTTCTTTTTTCTAAAAATCAAGTATTGTCCTTACGTATTGATGAATTCCAGCAAATAACTTTTCATCTACCACGCTAATGTTTGGTGCATCTTGAGAACTCAATCTTAATACGCCAATAAATCCTTTGCTCTTTAAAAAAACATTTTCCAGGCTGTGAAATATTCCCAATGATGCAAATCACGGAAATGAAGAGTTTCAAAATTAAAACCAGCAAATCAGCATGAAAGAAGACCGAAAACTCCAAAATAATATGCCAGGATAGGCGCCTTAATCGAATTTTTGATGTTCCTAGAGATTCAAAATCTCATCTTCTGATTTCTTTTTCAAAAGCATTAGTTTTAATGTACTTTTTCAACTTGTATTAAAAGTTTAATACTGTTAAATTTTAGAGATTATATTCCTAAGTCATGCTTATTTTCTTTTTAAACTGTAAACACATTTTTTGATTGCAAAATCTAAAATATCTACGACTTATAGGATATATTTTTATTATTCTGGTTTATTCTTCGATACTTCCCCTTTCATTTCAAAAACAACAATCCAGTTCTAGAGTCATTTACGGTTCAATCTCGGAAGAGCCTCAAGCCATAAAAGTAGCCAATGTTTTTTTTTTCTCCTCCAATCGATGAGATTTAACGCAGAAAATTGTACTTTCATCCACATAATTAAACTGATAATCTGCTGATCTTACATTCAATAAAATTGCCACTTTCAATAAACACATAAAAAATTGATTTGACCACCGATTTTCGGGAATGGATTTCAATGTCGTCAATTCAATGTATCCATATATATGAATTGTTTTGGAGTGAGTGGAAAAGATAGTTAAGAAATTTACAAATTCATTGAATGTAAATAGACCCAACGAAATTAACTCCGCTTATCGGCTTGTTTTTATTGAGAGAAACCGTGACCGAAGGTCACTTATTCAAGTAATCTAAATTTTAAATCTCTGTTCATTACAATTTTGCGCTAATAAAAGCACGGGATAGCAGTGAAAACATTGTTTTTCGGTTGGAATTTTTTCACCAAAAATGGAGTGCCAGGAGAATAATCATGTAAGTGAATATATTTTTTGACTAATTCATGGATTTTGTATGATAATTTGCGAGTAAAAGCCTTGGTTTGGCTTTAAGTGTTTACCAATCAGAGGGTAGCAGGTCTTCAGATCTCTAAGACCCAGTACTTTGCCAAATTTAAATTATGAAAGAAATTTTAATATTTATTTAAAAATCAACAAAAAAAAGAACTTGTTTTCAGGAATTTGGCATTGAAATTCGTCACCGATTTGTTATAATATTTAAATAAAATATCGACAATATTTGCAAATAAATTCAACAAACTTAAAGACTTATTTTCAAAGCAAACATTTAATTGTCAATGTACTTTTGAACTTTTTCTTAATCTGTTCTATGTTTAAACTATTTACAAAAATAAAATTCTTTATATTCTTCATTAATTGTTTCAGATAAAAACCCAAAGACTATACAAGTGATAAACTTTCAATATCATACTGATTTTAAAAAACAATTTTTATTTTATTAAATTATGCATATATGTAGGGTGAAAAACCAAATCAAATAATATAAAATATTTTTTTCATATAACGAATCGTTTGAATTAATAATTTGATCAACACAATAGGAATTTAATTCAAAGTAATAAAATTTAAAATTTAGCGGGCTATTATTTAATCAGCAGAGTGCCTTGAATTTCTAATTGTTTCTATTGGTTTTTAATGTAAAACAATACTCAAATTTCGCAATTAGAAATCAAGGTGGCCAATTAAAAATGTTGACTTAATTCTTTTGTCTTAAATTATTAAAAGATTTTTTTTTTTTTTTCAATTTAGGACGAAATCAATTATGACGATGATCCCATGTGTAATGAAAACAGGCCGGTCCAGATCACCTTCGAGGACATCACTTCGGCGGCTTTTAAAATTAAATCCGGGATAAGCAATACGCCATGTATAGTAAGGATCTAATATTTCCATATATTCCTGTGGTAAACATTGTTTTTTTTCCAGAAATCTCATTTATCTGATGTAACGGGAATTGAGATATTTCTCAAAAAGGACTTCCTGCAATTCACTGGAAGGTAAGCAGCCAGGTTCGGCCTAAATTTTCGGAGGTTCGGATCCCCAAATTTTGCCATCCAGAATAAACATTCACTTGTTTTTATTCCCGAGAATCGAGGAGAATTTCGTAGATCAATAAGCGAATACTGGGGAATGCGTTAAAACTTGCCTCAGACTATTGAGTAGATACGGAAAATTGTACAAGTGGAGTTTGAACTATTATAAGTTATACTGGCTCCAAATTCGAACAATTTTATGAATGCATTGTACATTGAGTATCAAAAATATTTTTTTCGAAATTTAATACAATCATTTAAACGTCAGTGCTAATGGTAATGATTTAAGATCATAAAATTAAACTCATAAGTCGTAATAATTTAAACCGGATCCCAAACTGGAGTCAAGCATTACCTCTGGAGCCGAAGCCTAAACTAATTTCGTCCAGCTCCCCAGTCCTGGTTGCAGGTGGGAAGAAGCCAAAGTTTTACTTACTATAATCTGGTCAACAGATTTTCGTTCTACTTGACTTGTGAGTATGGGATAGCGTGGTAATTGTTAATTATCGGGAAAGATATAGGTGGTTAAAATTATTGGACAAATATTTTCTAAATAGAAATCGAAAAGCTTCCATACACGCTTGAAATGTACTTTAGTAACTCCTATAAAACAATTCGATATATATAATAGTACACAGATAATTATCAGAGCTGAATTTGCAAATTTAAAGGCCTTAGGCTAAATCTTTATAGCAATGTTTTCCAACGTAAAATCCAAGTTCCATAGTGAAAATTTTTGTTGGCAAAAGGGGCAATTTAAAAAATTAATTTCCCAATATTAAACTAACCGTATTTCTTAATTAAATGGTTAGTTTTAAGGAACGAGGCGCCCGCTACGCCCTACTAATGTTGCCGGAAGAGAAAAAGCGAGTTGGCGTAATAAGTGCATCATTAGGGAACCACGCTCAAGCATTGTGCTACCATGGACTCAAACTAGGAATTCCCGTGACGGTCGTAATGCCCGTTGTGGCACCAATCATGAAAATTCAAAAATGCCGAAAATACGGTGCCACTGTTGTGGTTGAAGGCGAAAATATGGGCGAAGCAAAAAAAATTGCACTCCGGCTGAGCAAGCAAAAGAATTTAACTTATATAAATGGGTACCAATAGTATAATTTTCCATAAGAAATTTGTTTGAAAAAACCTTTTCTTTTAGGTATGACCATCCACATATAATGGCAGGACAGGGGACATTGGGTTTGGAAATCGCTGAACAAGTATCCGATATTGATGCCATTGTTGTTCCTGTAGGAGGTGGAGGCTTAATCGCAGGAGTCAGTTTAGCGATGAAATCTTTGTGTCCCAACGTTACTGTCATTGTAAATATTTTTATCTATTTTATTTAATTATATCTTTTATATATATATTAGACTGATTCAAAAAAAAATCTTGTGAAACTTTAAGCTCTTAATATTAACATTAAGAGGTGCCGCATCGCAAATTTCGATTTTCCATTCAAATAACATGGGAACAATATTCTCTTGCATTTTGGAACTTTATAGCTCACGTTGGTGACAATTTTTCTGAATGACCAAGGTATATTCTTGTAGAAAATTGAACGATCTACAAAAAAGGTCTCCGGCAAGTTTTTGATATATTTATTCCTTCAAAAGTTATTCGAGGTCAAAGTTGAACTAAAGAGAAATTTTAATAGATGATAAAATTCAGATATCAGCTTTTATTTTTTTAAATAAGCAGACAATTCAGGTTATTTCAGATCATTTTTTTTTATTTAATATTTTTATTATTCAATTAGCTACGTTTCGTTACTAATCGTAACTTCATCAGGCTTCTTGATTCACAAAAATAAAATATTTTCAATTTAAACTCAATAAATTTTATAGCTCACGTTGGTGACAATATTCCGGAATGACCAAGGTATATTCTTGTAGAAAATTGAACGATCTACAAAAAAGGTGGTCTTACAAGTTTTTGATATATTTACTCCTTCAAAAGTTATTCGAGGTCAAAGTTAAACTAAAGAGAAATTTTAATGTTTTTTCAATTTTTTGACGCAACCATCAATTTTATGAGAAAATTTTATAGGACATTTTTTGTAGAGCACTTTTTTTCTATAACTTATCTCTGTAAAAGTTTTTTGATATTTTTTACAGGTTCTAAGTTGTTTGCATTAAACTGAAAATTCCCTGAATGATTATATTTTTAACATAAAAATTATTTTTTTTATTTTAATTAAATAACTTAGGACTTGTGGAAAATGTCAATAACTTTTATAGAGATAAGTTATAGGAAAAAAAGTGCTATACAAAAAATGTCTTATAAAGTTTTGTCATAAAATTGAAAAAATATTAAAATTTCTATTTAGTTCAACTTTGACCTCGAATAACTTTTGAAGGAATAAACATTACAAAAACTTGTACGAGACCTTTTTTGTAGATCGTTCAATTTTCTACAATAATATACCTTGGTCATTCCGAAATATTGTCACCAACGTGAGCTATAAAATTCCAAAGTACAACAGAATATTGTTCCCATGTTATTTAAATGGAAAATCGAAATTTGTGATGCGGCACCTCTTAATATTAATATTAAGAGCTTAAACTTTCACAGGATTGTATTTTGTCCTTTCCAACAATGTTTTCAATATAATTAAGAAAAAAAATCATCTTTTTTTTTTGAATCAGTCTAATATCTATATATTTTAGACCCTACCTTCAATATCACAAAAAATAAAACCCTCTTCCCCAAAGTGCTATACTTAAATTTTGAAAAAGAAAAAAACATTGCTTTTTCTTTTTTCAGGGGGTGGAATCGGATAGATGTGCCAGTTTTTCGGCAGCTCTAGAAAATAAGAAGCCCACTTATGTGCCGATTGAATCGACATTGGCTGATGGTCTTGCTGTTCCTATGGTCGGATATAATGCCTTTGCAACAGCAGCTCCGCTAATAGATCGAATGGTGAGATTTGAAAATTAATTAATGAGAAAATTTAAAAAAAATATATTCTTTTAGGTAGTTGTGAAAGAAGAATGGATTGCTATTGCTATTTTACGATTGGTGGAGTTGGAAAAATGTGTTGTTGAAGGCGCCGGGGCTGCTGGCTTGGCTGCGATTTTAGCTGGCCACTTGGATGACTTAAAGGGAAAACGGTTAGTTCCAAAGGTGGCACTTGTTAATATCTGCAGAGATATGGTTTAAAGTGCTATGTGTCACTTTTATTACAAATAGATTCACTTCGTCTTTTTGCAACCCTTTTATTTAATTATTTACCGTCGCTTTAACTAAGGTCTTTAATGGCTCTAGGGTTAATAAAAATCTGTAATTAAAAGATCATATATGTTAGACCAGAAACAATAGATCACTGGGCCACCAGTAGGCTAAAGTTTTTTCTTCTAATTTTAGGGTTGTTCTACCTTTATGTGGAGGAAATATTGATACGACAATTTTGGGAAGATGCTTGGAAAGGGGTTTGACCGTAGATGGGCGATTGGTTCGATTTGTGGTGACAGTGAGTGATCGACCTGGAGGTATCGCGGAATTATGTCGAGTATTATGTTCAATTGGAGTTTCTATTAAGGATATAATGCATGAACGAGCTTGGGTTAAAACAGACGTATTCAGTGTGGATGTATTTATTTTGAAAATTTATCATTAAAATCAAAATTACTACGATGATTTTTTCAGGTGAAAGTCGTATGTGAAACAAGGGATTCTGAGCATTTACACCAACTGATGAAGGTGTTGCATGAAAAGTACAAAAACGTGCAGTTCACTGATTATAATCCGGCATAAATATTACGTTTACAAGAAATATAATATTTACATACTTAGCATTTTAAATTAATTTTATTGGTATTTTATCGTTTGCGTGGTGTTCTGTTTGGTTTGATGAAAACGGCAGGAATTGGTAGTTTTAGAACGCATAAAGTTTTGTCCTTGATATGAGCCCCAATCGCGGACGTCAGTTGGGTTAATTTGGATATTTTTGTTTTCGTTACTTTTCCGATTTCATCTAAATCGATTGTATGATTTTTGGAAATAATTAATGCCAATACCATGACGTAACAAATACATTTGTCGCGCATTTGCAATGATCTTGAAACAGACCTAAAAACCAAACAACCCTTTTAGTTTGTTATCAATAATTGAGTGTAAAATTGGACATTTTTTACGAATGTCTTATACTATTTTTACAAACAGTGTAATCTCACTAATTCGGCACTATTAAAAACCGGATTGTACCGGATTATTGGAATGTTCGGATTACTGGATTATAGTGAAAAGTCATAGGTAATAAATAAAAGGCTCAAGTGTACTTTAGCACACCCAGAATCTGGCAATGTTGCATTTTTTGTTTTTAATTTAATTCGCGTTTATTCAATTCTAATATGGTATAATTCTCTCTTTTGTTGGTAAATTTTCATTATGGACTTATGTAATCGCGAATTAAATTAAAAACAAAGTCGAAAATGCAGCATTACCAGATTGTGGATGTGCTAAAGTACACATGAGCCGAATAAAATAAAACATTTCATAGAGGAAATAAATGTATGCACAAGTATAGAGGGGGAGGGAGGCGTGAGCGGAGGGTGCCGGATTATTGGATATGCCGATCTATCGAAGTGCCGGATTAGTGAGATTATACTGTACTAATAAAACTTGAGAAAGAAAATAACTACTTTTCAGTAACGCTTGCAAATGTGCTCATAATCTTCTGATGAATTACGTTGGAATAAACACAAGCCACATAAGATTTTTTTCCAATTTCTCGTAATGAACTATGATAATATCCAATTATAGCGTCAATGTATAATAAAACGGCACCATTTCTGATTTTCATTGATTCACTAAGTGTACAAGAATCGCTTTGTAATTTTGCAAATTCCTCCTTAACAAAAGTACAGCATCTGGAAGCGAACCATTTACTTTTTTGTAATAAAAATTTTGTAAATTGTTTTATATTCTCTTTTTCCTTACTTAACATCTTCAAATTTTCCATTCAAAAAGATTTCGGATTGGGGATACAACGTGGCAAGTTCCTCGGTTGAAATTAATTCTTCCAAAACATAAATTTGTTCCACAGAAGTTGCGTCTCTATGTATCGGAGGTTTATAATCTAATTCGTCAGCTAAATCGGAGTATTTAACGGCGGCTAGTTCATCTTTTTTCACAACGATTCCTGGAATAGAAGAAAAAAATATAGAAAATGAATTGTGGTAGGACAAAAAGATGAAAAACCTGTAATGGTTGTTTCTAAATGTTCCTTAACGTTTTCGATGTTAACTTTTCGTCGTTCTATTTGATCGATTACTCGTTTCGATTTTTTAGAGCCAAATTCCCGATTTAAATCATTGTTTGAAATTCCAACGCTAACGCGAGGCGCTTTCGGTGATGGGTCTTCGTTTTTCACTATAGATAAATTGACGGAGGTCAGCTCATGAATTATTACCTTGAAAATCAAAAAATATCATTATAGACAGAACTTAAGAAATAATTGATTCTAGTGATATTAAGAACGAAAAAAGGATGCTGGTGGACGAGTAGTCCAGGTGGCCACTCTTTAAACTGGTAGGACCTGGGTTCAAGTTTATAACGAGCAAATTTTCAGTATTTTACTAGCCCTAAAGCCGAGAAAGTTTTATTAAAAGCTTATTAACCAGGAGGTGTTCCAAAAAATCTTATATCAACAAGTGTCTGAAGAAACATCCTTAAAGGCTTATTAAACATAATTCTGCCATACAAATCATTCTAAAGTCTCAATAAGATTGTTTTTTATCAAAATAAAGCAGTTTTTCCAATTAAGAACTACTAAAAGTTCCAATTTTCAGGTCCTTTAACTACCTTATTAGTCGTTTTATTTCGAACAGCAATCAAAGTCCGGGAAAGATCTTTATCCGATTGATTTAATTTTCCACTATACAAACATTTTTCCGTTTGTACTGTCACTAATTTGTCGTTTTCGTTACGTTCATGCTTAAAAATCTTACAATTAAGACTTGTATTTTCAACCAACGACATTCCATTTTGAAAAGATGCTGAAGAAAAAAATTAGAATTATATTTATGAATGAAATTCGAAATAGGATGAATGACAAACCCAATACTGGCAAATATTTGCTACTTAAAAATGTTAGGGAACTCATATTCTTAAAACATTTAATAATTCTTTTAGTTTAACAAACTTTTTTAAGGTTTTTAAAAACAATACAAACTTGTAGGTTAGTTTACAGTTTCACGTGGGTTTCGGTTCACTTGTTCGAATTGTTTGTGTAGTCGGATTGGATCTTCTATTCTTTTTTATCTTTCCGTGTGTACATTTGCTATCATCGTTGACGTATTAAGCGCACTTGTAGTGATTAATAAGTGCAAGTGGGAACGCAATGAAATACACGTGAAAGTGTGGCGGTTTGCCTGATTTGGGATTTTTATGGAAACTTAAAATTAATTTCATTGTGGAAAGTTTTAAACGTTTAATATTAATTTTTATTTAATAAATGAAAAAATAATACTTTGAATTAAGTTTTAATCGTTTTAATCGAAGCAATCTTGAAAGTATATGGTTTATAGAGGATGAAAAGTTTGTAATATTGCTGCAATGTTGCAACAAGGAAACTGCGCAATATATGGCGTGACATTATAAAAATGTGAGATATCCCATTTTTTTTAATTTCCCATAAAAATAGACCTTATTAGCTTTAGTGAAGTAAGTAATATTTTAACACTTTTATAAGTTTTTTTATCATTAATATCTTTTATTAAAATGTGATATTGCAGCAATAATTCGAGCCCTGTAATATTGATAGTCCAGTCAATGGGGAGCAAAAAAGGCCTTTGTCCTACGAAAGGTGGTGTAGTTTCGATTTTGGAATATGTTATTGGGTCAGAGACCTTGATGAAAAGTCCAAATTTTCACCATTTTGGATTAAAGTCTTCCGCTGTGATTCGCCACTCTTTAACTTTAGAATAAAAAGTGTTGATACCAAAATTATAAGCTATTTTGTCCTCTTTAAATATGGATTTAACATTTTTGTCGTGGGGTTAACCGTTAAGGAGTTAAATCAGAAAAAAACAATAATATTATTTAACTTTAGTAGGGAAGTGGACTTAAAGGATGTAAATCCATATACTAATTACTAATTTAGCGACATTTCGGTCCTTTATTTGACCTTCATCAGGCTTCTTAATATGAAGTACACAATATACATCTCATATCTGTACTTATTGGTACATATTGTGTTCCTTTATTTGACCTTCATCAGGCATCTTAATATGAAGTACAAATATGAGATGTATATTGTGTACTTCATATTAAGAAGCCTGATGAATGTCAAATAAAGGGCCGAAACGTCGCTAAATTAATAATTAGTGTATGGATTTACATCCTTTAAGTCTACTTCCCTACTAAAAATAAATAATGTTATGTAAATTATTTGACCTATGTAAATTATTTGGTCCTTTATTTGACCTTCATCAGGCTTCTTAATATGAAGTATAAATATGAGATGTATATTGTGTACTTCATATTAAGAAGCCTGATGAATGTCAAATAAAGGACCGAAACGTCGCTAAATTAATAATTAGTATATGGATTTACATCCTTTAAGTGTACTTCCCTACTAAAAATAAATAAGGTTATGTAAATTATTTGGTCCTTTATTTGACCTTCATCAGGCTTCTTAATATGAAGCACATAATATACATCTCATATCTGTACTTCATATTAAGAAGCCTGATGAAGGTCAAATAAAAGACCGAAACGTCGCTAAACATCCTTTAAATCCACTTCCCTACTAAAAATAAATAATATTATGTAAATTATGGACACAACCAATTTATAGAAAAAACAATTTTTTGTACCTTTAATCCAAGATGATGGATCATACGTAGCCTTCTCCCCTTCCCGGTTGAAAACTTGGATTTTTCATCAAGACCCCTGACCCAAGAACATATTCCAAAATCAGAAATACACCACCTTCTACAGGGCAAAACCCCACATTGACTGGACTATAAGTTTATATGTAACAATTGTAATATATTCGTATACTCTTCAAAAAGGATATTGTTTTGTATTACTTATAAGAAAGAGGATTTTATAGGGCCCTGGCCTAATAAAGCTTAGACAAGAAAAGGAATGAATAATTTAAGGCAAAGCAAACATAAAATTGATGAAAGTCTAGGAGAAAAAGGCGATTTTTAATTTGGAAAGTCAGGGAATTTATTTCGAAGAAAAAACCGAACATCCTAAAATAAAACTGGAGTAAATATGACAGAACAAACATCATCCACGGAAAAAGTTTCCAACGAAAATTGGTCAGAAGATAAAAACATAAATTTACCGCAACACTCAAAAACTTCTCAAAATTCTCAAAAAACCAGTAAAACAAATCCGTCAACAACGAATGCAGATAGTTCCTCCATCAACGATGTATGGGTAATTTGTAAGACTGAACAAGATTACGATTGTGCAACTGGTACGTTATTTAAAACTCAAATTTTTAAATTGAAAACATAAATCAATTAATCAACTTTTTAGGGTCTGATTACGATTATCCGAAATACTTTCGTTCACGTTCCCGCTCCCCTTTAAATCGTTCAACACCTGATAACGAAACTATCGAAGCTATTGACTACACCGATACTATAGGTAAAGTATAAATAATGTAGTTTACAGACTAGTAAAAATAATATATCTTTTCATTTAGCTTTTCGAAAATTTCTGGCGATAAATTTAATAAAACTTGTACGACAAACAGAACAATTAGATGCTAGACTGCAAATGATTGAATCAAAACTAGAACGAAATGCCGGCGAAGGTGTGATAAATACTGAAGAAGAATTTACGCTTCCTTTACAAACAGTACAGCAACTTGAAGATTTTGAATTGGCTCTAGAAAAGCAAACGACCTTTGAAAGTATGGTAATGTCTTTATCTTATGTATTAAGAATGCTGATCGGTGAAACTTTTACGTTGATCTCAATTCATTCCATGCATTTTATAGTTTGCGTTATATTTGAACTACTAAGCTCAACAGATCTCATTCTTCTCCACCAAAATTGCATTTCGTTGTAGTTAAAGCAGCTGATCTTTATCCGTAATACTTTCCGTTGGTTCTACACTACTCAATCTATAAAACGTTTAATATGGCGACAAATTTAAAATTTATGCTCACATATCTCGTTTTCATGCATCCGACACATAAAACTTGTAATCCATAAAATTCGCTATAAACTTAACGTCTTAAACATTTTTTAGGTGCAGCGTTTAACTTTGAAATGCGGAGGAACTAAATTAACTTTGGTCACCAGTTTAGTTCTACAAATATTGCTAACGAATGAATTGGCTACGGAGTACAGTTGGCAAGGACGAAAACGAAAAAGGCCTTTAAACAAAATGATTCGTTTGACAATGCTTATTATGAGTAAGTCTTCTCATTACTTGTTTTATACACTAAGTAATTATTCTACGATTAAAGTTATCTGCTTGTTTTAAGCGTAGAATAAATGAGATATAATTTTTACGAGGCATTTTTTTTTTTAGGAGTTACACAAAAAGTTTTGCCCACTTGTTCGGAAGTTGAGATATCTACTGCTGCGTCTCAATGGTTGGCTCAAGCCAGCACTCGTTTAAAACGTTCCATGGCTCCGGAACAATCTAATCCATTGCCATTATAAATTTTAATTTGACCCATAAAATTTCGTATTATGTGATTTACTTAATTTGCATAAGTACAATATTCATTAACCGAAATAATTTATTAAATCAACTTCTTAAAAGGAAAAGAAAGACACTTAAATTCTTATAATTCTTCATCTTTTCCTTTGTATAGCTTTTGCTGTTCTTTTTGGAATTTTTAAGCACTTAAAAACCCGAGTGGATTGTAGTAATTATATATAGATCGAAAAACGGGATCCTAAAAAAAATGAGAAAGAATGGAGAAAATTAAATCAGTGGATTGAGCCACAACCGCGGAAGTATTGGGAATAAGAACAAAGAAAGATGGTGTAGCCACATTCTCAGAACGAAAATTAGAAGAAAAAAGGCAGAAGACGAATTGAAATACTGAGTTAAGATAATCAGAGGAATGAACTATAACTCGAAAAGAATTTCAAGTCAAAGCCACCAAGTTTGAGGACTTGATGAGAGGCACCAATCATTATTAAAACTCTCTATGAATTAATAAGATGATCTCTTGGCCATTGGCTTTTCAATCAACGTGAAGAATTTTTTGGGTATTGTAATGATGCTAACTTTTTCCTATCTTCTCCTACGCTTCGGAAACGTGGACTATCCGTGCAGCTGATCGGCGACGAATTGATGCCTTCGAGATGTGGGTCTGGAGGAGAATGCTACGGATCCCATGGACGGCTAAAAGAAATAATGTCTCTGTCTTGAACGAAGTTAAGTCAGTCCAAAGACTCTCTTCGCTGACGTATGGACGAATCCTCAGGTTTTTCGGACATATCGCGCGCCACGAGACCATGGAAAAGCTAATGGTACAAAGACGACCTGAAGGAAAAAGAAAACGAGGGCGATCGCCAACCCGTTGGACGGCAGTGATGGAAAAGCTCGTTGATTCGAGTTTTCGAGCGTAATCGCTGGAGAAGGACCATCCAACAGGTTCTGAGAAACCTGGAACTCCCCACGTGACAGCCATTTTTTTAATCGCCATACATCGGCAGTGATGTTGAATTAAGAAAAAGAAGAATGATGCTAACTTTTGTACTTCTGGGTTTGCAAAGTAGTGTAAATTTTCATGAAACTTATGTGATACAAGGTCGGCCACATACGGAATACTTAGGTCTCTATGAATTATTTCATTTTGAACATAATAAGAAGCGTTGAGGATTCTTCGAAAACATTTCGATTAAAAGGATTGGATTTGTTGTATATTGGAAAGTTTAGCGGAACCCCACAGTTCTACTCTATACGACCAGATAGGAAGTTCAAACAAAAATATTCGTGACGTATTGCCCAGATACGTATTTCGATTGCCAAGCAATCTTCCTCAGTGGTCATCAAGTAGTTTGGATCACTCCTGCTTTATGATGATTCACAAAGAATCATGATAAAGTGGATCATCATAAAGCAGGAGTGATCCAAATTACTTGATGACCACTGAGGAAGATTGCTTGGCAATCAAAATACGTATCTGGGCAATACGTCACGAATATTTTTGTTTGAACTTCTGTTCAAATTTATGTTTATGGTCTAATTTTGATATATTATTATATTAAACTAGCTGATCCCCACAACTTCGTCTGCGTAACGTAGATTATGTTTTCTTTTCAAATTTGCCATTTGTAGTAGTATATGAAAATTTTTATTTTTCTTATTTCTTTTACGAAAGACATAATCATACCTGAAAACACTATTTTGTCAATTTTAAAAAGACACATTTAATAAACTGTTGCAAAGAATAAAATTGTTCTATGTAATAATCAATTAATTTTCAAAAAATATTTATAAATATCTAAAAAGAGTATGCCTATTGCGTATAGCTACGGTAGGTATACCTACCGTAGACCAAATAATCTGTAAATCAATCAGCATCTAAACATAAATAAAAAATATCGCCAAGTTCAATAAAGTTGGTCTTAATTATAAGTAAAATGGGGTGACCATGCGACATTTTTTAAATAACTTACATTTTTAAACTTGTGATATCTTTCAAATGGAATGTTCAAATTGAATAACTCAAAAAGTTATATAATGGTATTGAAGCAAACTTAAATAAGAAGTCATTTATTTTGATGAGGATTAATCCCAAAGTCTAAATAACAGAGCTTTTATAACGGTGGCATTTATATATATTTTTTAAAATGCAAAAACACTGATTGTGACATAACTATAATAGTTAGACATATGATGTCGTTCTATTTTTTGTAGATAATGATATGTTCTGCAAAATCGTACCACATTATTTTGTTCTATAACCAATAGTTTTCGCAGCGCACGCAATAAAAGAATGTTTTTTGGTAATTTTTTTAGACCTTGGGTTACATTATTGGAGTTTTAGTATGGATCCCTAACTTTCTTGGAAATCTAATATAGCCTATGTTCACCGGAAATAGTGTAACTTCCCAACAGTGAAAGAATTTTTCAAATTGGTCAAGTAGTTTCGGAGCCTATTCAAAGCAAACAAACAATCAAATCTTTCCTCTTTATAATAATGGATAGATAGTAATTGTAGATTTGGGTCTGTTAAGTTCCTGTCTTTTCAGTCTGGTGTGTGGATTCCAAGTGAGATGACTATCCAAGTAGAACCCTAGATATCGAATTTCTGATGATTTTTTTTAAGATTTCGTTTTCGAAGTATAATGGTGGGCCATTCTTTTTGTATTGCGGATTTTTATATCACCTTTTTCTGAATTACTGCGATAAATTTTGTATTTTAAAAGTATAAAATGCAGTAGGTGTGTCGAAATGAATTTAATTAGTTGCAAACGTTCTTATGGAAAATAAAAAATAATTACTAAAAATTATATATTGTGACTATTCTAACCAAATTAAAATGTCTCAAATTGGAATTTAAATTAGTTAATTGGGCCATAAAACAACAATTTCGTGAAATTTATATATGGAAAATACAATAAAAGTAATTTTTTTTAAAAGTTTATTGCGTTCTAAATAAATTTTTCAAAAATTTGAATTTAGTTGGAAACTTGAACCGATGCTGCCAACAAAACAACGCACCAAATGATATTTGACAGCTTTCACTCCAGACGAGGTGGACTTATGGCGGCTGACAGTAGTGATGAAAGTGTAGCTCCAAAAGATTTTCATTTATCCTCATCCCTGGACAGTGGCAGTGTTCTCACGTTCAACCATCAGATTTGTCAATTGTGCAACAATTTCCGCAAAACGTTCTACTGCACCCAGTGCATCCGTAATGGAGATTTCAAGCATTCTTCGTCATCATTCTCAGAAAGGTACTCAATGCACAACAAACACAAACCAGCTGTTTAAATGTCACAACAAAGACTTGCCAAACAGCTGCTCCGTATTTTCAAACAACGCACAACAATTGCACCCCACAAGCCCCTAAATTCACCAAAAAAACCACCAAAATTCCCCTCGGTATTTGTAAATATCACCAATTTCCTTGCAGATTCGCTGAAAAACAAGCACGACTTGCCCGACTGAAGGTATCAAAACAAATTCTCGAGGAAAAGTTCTCGGAACGCTTACGAAAGAAACTAAAACACGAGGAATTGGTAATTTTCATTTCCCACACACTAAAATTGCAACAAATAAATCAAAAAATATTATAATTTCAGATTTCCAACACCAGGCAATGTAAACTTAAAATAAATTATTTACAAAAATTGATCGAGGAAACTCGACAAAAACATTCTGATAAGTTGAAACAATTAAATGTTCAACGCGACACCAATAAGCATTTAAGTCTTCGAGTTCCAAAATACGGCGATCGGGTGTTAAAATTAGAAAGGTTTTTTCCATAGGAATTACTATATATTGGGATCGGAATCTATAATTTCAAAATGTATTTGTAGATATGTGGAGGATCGTAAAGATAATACAAAATCAAAAGAGAAGGAATTAAATATTCAGTATGACGAGTTAAAACAATTGACGAGGGTTACGGTACAACAATTAGAAGCTTATATATTTCCAATAAGTCAGATTATATCAAATTCTCAAAGGTAAATATATTTGAATGACTTTCCGATATCGTTTAGTAATTTTTGCCCAAAAATTTAAAATCTATAATGCGTTTTATTAAGAACTAACTGAACCCGGCAGGTATTGTCCTGCCAGCCCAAGGTTTATAAAAATACATAGGTGGCCTCATGGTGGCTACGTGATGGATACGTGACGTATCCAGAAGAAATTCGTACATATCTTTAGACTGATCAATTTCAAAATTCTTCGTATGACGTCATTTTTTTTTTCTAATGGAACAACCTGTGTAATTTACAAACCTTGCTGCCAGCCTATAGTTGGGATTGGTTGTAAATAAATAAATTGGATTTAGGGAAAAAAAGGTTGCGAATTATTAGATTCATTTCCCTTATCAACCTGCAGCATCCCTTGCTGTACCAATTATAATTTACCTTCAAGATATACATTTATCAATTAGGTTTTGAGAAAATTTGGTCTACCTCTTAAAATCACTGCTCTATTGTAACAATAAAGTATTGATACTTCGTGGCTATTGTATTGACCGTTGAAAAAGCTGTTTTTTTTTGTAGTTGCAGGTATGTTACTAACCCAAGAAAAAGATAAAAACAATCTTTAAAGCGGATTGTATATCGTGACAAAATTTGAGCTAAATCGATGCAGAACTTTTTGAATTTTTGAAAACTACATAAAACAATATAACAATTTTATATATATTGATTAGGGTGATTGTTTTTTTGGTCCCATCGTGAAATTTTGTTGGAAATACCAAAAAAAAAAAAAATCTCTGAAAGTTTGAGCCCTTAATATTAATTTTAAGTCCTCGACCAAGACGTGTAAAGATTTCCCATTGAAAATACACGGAAACTTTGATTTTTTAATTTTAAATTTCTATATCTCAGTGGCATTTCATGGGATCGCTTTTACCGAAGATGGTTTTTTCTCAAAATTAAACGCTCTACAAAAGTGTCCATTGCGACAAAGTCGTAACTCACACCGGTGAGGTAGTACGGGCCACTGAACCTGATTTTTCCATAAAATTCGCGTTTTTTTTGCATTTATCTCGTAAATAACAAGAGCTACTGAAAAATTATCAATGAAAAACTTGTAGAGAATTGGATTTCCTACAAAAAAGTTCCTGTAGACTAAATCACGAAGATCAATATTAAACGAGATATTAAGCCTTGAATTTTATGAAAAAATCAGGTTCAGTGGCCCGTACTACCTCACCGGTGTGAGTTACGACTTTGTCGCAATGGGCACTTTTGTAGAGCGTTTAATTCTGAGAAAAAACCATTTTCGGTAAAAGCGATCCCATGAAATGGCGCTGAGATATAGAAATTTAAAAATAAAAAATCAGAGTTTCCGTGTATTTTCAATGGGAAATCTTTACACGTCTTGGTCGAGTACTTAAAATTAATATTAAGGGCTCAAACTTTCAGGGATTTTTTTTTTTTGGTATTTCCAACAAAATTTCATGATGAGACTAAAAAAAGTCAAAAAAAAAATCACCCTAATGTATACATTTTATAATGACCAAACTGATGAAAACCAATATATTAAAAATGTTTAGTCAATTTAAATTTAGTATGGAAAATTTGAGATATAACTTCAAAAGTGGTCCAAGGAGTTATAATGCATTTTCGAGGTGGTCCGAGTTGGCCATCCCTGATTTCAAGAGTGCTGATTTTTTCATATCTTAAAAAGGAACATAGATATTTAATTAAAAGGTCTAATTTATATCCAACTAATAGGTATCCATTAAATATATTTTAAATGATCTTTTTCTGAATGCTACTTTTATTATTAATAATTAAAAGTATATAGGCAACCTTTTCTTCCGAAGAAAAATTAGTTGAAGTTGATTACAAAGTTTCTATCAAATCAGTAAAGCTGTCTTTAAATTGGAACCATAAATGAAATCAGAATAAAATATTGGTACAACTATTTAAATTAGACTTGTTTGTGACCTTAATAATTTTTTTTGGTGAAACACTAAGGAGTACCTGTAAACGAAATATTATCGAAATCGATTACCTTGTTCTTTAATCATACGATAGAATTCAGGTAGACAAATATTTATGTTCAATTTTATAGACCTTTGCTCTATAATGGTCTCTATTGTAACCGAAATTGGCTTAATTCCCCCCTGGTGTGAAATTGAAAGGAATTTTTACCTGATCTCAACGGGTGGTATGAGATAACATAATAAATGCTTGAAGGCCAAAATGTGAGAAAAAGGTTGATTCAAAAGTGTTACTAATGAATTCGGAATCAGGTGTTAATGCGATTATAATTGACAACAAATAATAAATATCTGAAACTGGTTCCAAATTCCAGAACGCAATATTTATAGCTGACATTCTCTCGTTTTTGGCCTTCAAGCTTTTACTATGTTATTTTATATCAACAGTTGAAAGTTCGAATGTTTGCATTCCACAATAGCTAACGAATAAACTGGTTTCGGATTTAACGTGTGGAATCCATACTGACAAAAGCCATAACAAAAATGATACCTACTCGAATTTGCATTTTATCTTTTATTAGTTAATTATCTATTTTAAGTAATTTTAATAAATTCAAATCTATATTTTGCCTACTCGTTTAAATTTAAATCTTTATAATATCTTATAATCTTTATAATAGACTAGCTGATCCCCGCGACTTCGTCTGCGTAACGTAGGTGTAGATTATATTTTCTTTTTAGATTTGCTATTTGTAGTGATATATGAAAATTATTATTTTTTTTATTTCTTTTGCGAAAAACATAATCATACTTAAAAACACTATTTTATCGACTTTAAAAAGACACATTTAATAAACTGTTGCAAAGAATAAAATAGTTCTATGTAATAATCAATTAGTTTTCAAAAAATATTTATAAATATCTAAAGAGTATGGTCTATTCCCTATACCTACGGTAGGTATACCTACCGTAAATCAATCATCATCTATACATAAATAAAAACTATCGTTAAGTTCAATAAAGTCAGTCATAATTATGACTTAAAACAGTCAAAAGTTATCAAAACATTCGCCTAGATATTTAGAATATTAGTAGAAATCCCATTTCATTGTTTCAACTCTCAACTTTTACACTAAATGTACTGAAATGTACAAAACTACGGAGAAATTATAATTTGTTCAAATGCACGAAACCCAGTTCCTCCATAATCAAGTATTTGATCATGTGAATTTACTGTGATTTTTATTAACTGAACTAAAAATATTTTTACAGATTATTTTCTAACTTTAAATTACTTTTCCAATGATATATAACTCGCCTGTCTAGTGTAAAAATTGCTGTTTTCATCCCTAGGGAATACCTTCCCTTATTATTTTTTTGGAATGATAAGTAGCCTATAGTCTGTGGGAAATTGTGTTGTATCTTAATACCAAATTTCATTAAATTCGGTTGTTCCGTTCTTTAGTTAAATCGGGACACACAGACAGACAGACAAAAATTTTAAAAATGTTAAATTTGGAATTTGGGCCTCTTGAAACAAATATTTACCCTAAAATTGGGTTCAAAATCGAAATGTACAGACAGACGTAAGAATTTTATATATTAGTATAGATGGATCAATTTTCGAGAGGCAATATATGTGGCGAAGCCACTATTCAATGACAATTGTTACAATGATATTTTGATCAATTATCTTCTATCTAAAGACTAAATGTATATTAATTTGTTGCAGTAATAGCGATGTAAGTAATATAAGCACTCAAAGTGGAGAAGAAAGTATTAGCGCTGTTTTGACCGAAGCCCAACAAACGGCTTATGTCCGAGGTCGTTGGGTTCAATTGTCCGATACGGAAACATCGTCGGGTGGTGTACGATATCGAATTGTAGCTCCCACACTTCCAGCATCGGGTGATTATTGTGCCTACAGCGATTGGGGTATTAGATCAATAATAACTACAAAAAAATATTGGAAAATAAATATGAAATTAATTACAGTTGCATCTCATCGGGAATCCGGTGGCAATATGTTGAGTGGATCAGAAGTCGGAACGATAATTGAAGTGGAACGAAATGCTGCATTTACCATAAGTGCAGCCCTTACGTACACTGCACAATTAGTAAATGTGTTGGCGTTTTATTTAGATGTTCGTTTGCCACATAAAATGACGTATAGGTAAAATGTTTAATTATAAGAAAAATATGTTTTTTTTTATTTATTTAATTGAATTATTTGCAGTGATTTTTGTACAAGTGGTGATATGTCTGAGGGGCAGTTTGCGCGACGGGTCGCGCGACTTAATGGAAATGTGTTACATTTGTGTTTTGCTCAAGGCGTCAATCCGCAATTGTTACGACCAAAAGCCACTATTTACAATTTACTTTGTTTGTTGAATCCAGAAGTTAGTGATTTGGGAAGGTATAATAATTTTTTTTTTTTGTACAGAAGAAATTAGTGTCCGACCAAAACTAGTTATAACGGCCGAAACCGAAACTTACATATAAGCAGTGGCGTGCACAGAGATTTTAGGTAGGGTAGGCAGAAATTTTTAAAAGCTACTTCAATATAATCAAAAATGCTGCATGTTGGTTTTAGTTTGTCGTTATGATGAGTAAATAATGAACCCTATACCGATTAGCCAACAAAATTTTAAAGTGTGAATTTTCCGAATTTTTTTTTCCCAATCTATGGGAAATTATTCGTAGAGGTATGTGAAACAAACCGTTTCGATTGTGACAAAATAGTTTAGCGCTAATAAATTAATTAAGAAAAAATAATTAGTTAATTAGTCATTGATATAGTAAAATGTTAAGAAAATATGGTTCAAAGCAACATACAATAACAAAAATCCGGGAAAATTTAGGAAACAGTTGGTTAAATGTAAAACTAAAAAAAAAAGTTAAGGAAAACTAAACAGAACCTCCCCCCTTCGAAAAAAATAGAAAAAAAAGGCAACTCAGAAATTAATTTTTTTCCTCAAATTATATTCTCCCAAAATTTTTCACTATTACAAAAATCAAAACATAATTAAAGAGGTTTTTCTCCAAAAATTTTTCATCACTAATGAAAATCAACTTATCACACAAAAAAATTTTGAAAAAATATATATACGAAGTAGAACATTAAGTAAGTGTTTTTTGAAATTCGGAAGATATTTATCTTTGACTTTTTTTTAGTTTTAACCAACCGTTTTCCAAATTTTTCCGCATTTTTGTTATTGTATGTTGCCTTAAACCTTATTTTCTTAACATTTTACTATATCAATGACTAATTAATTAATTTTTCTTATTTATTTAATTACCGCTAAACTATTTTGTCACAAACGAAACGGTTTCTTTTAAAAACCTCTACGAACGATTTCCCATCGATTGGCAAAAAACAATTCGGAAAATTCACACTTTAAAATTTTGTTGGCTAATCAGTATAGGGTAATTAATGATGTTGATATTTTTAACCACAAATATTCATAGATAGACTAATTTTGTAAACTTTATTAAAGAAATACAATATAATAGTCAGGTATAAATAATACAGATAAAGGATAAAACATTATTAAAATTTATTAGAATTAAATAATAACAATGTACGTAGATTACTGATCGTTAAATCGATTATTGAGATGAATCAAATTCAAACGTAATTTCAGCGATAATGAATAAGAAACGATGCTACTTCGGTAATTATCGTAATTTGTCGTGTGCAAGAAGACAGTGTCTTTTTTTTGAGGTTGTATGTGTAGAATTGTATATTTGTATTATTGTTTTTATACGAACGCACACACTGACACGTATGTGTGCTATGAGTGCACACATATAAATATTTAGACACGAATAGTTTGTGTCTTTCCCGCCGCGTTGCCAGGAGCGCTAGTGCATTGCAATGCAAATATTATCAGTTGCTTACTTGAAATTGAACGAACGAATGAGCTGGCATAATCTGTATACTGTATAGATGATATCCATTAAGATTTTTTCTTTATTGGTATTTGGTAAATAAAATAAAACTAGATATCAGAACAAAATTATAAATATTTATCTGAATTATGTAGGGTAGGCAGTGTCTTTTTGTCTATATGGAATGCACGCCACTGCATATAAGGTCATGTTTTCGTAGAAAAAAAAAAGGTTAAACATAATTAGTGTCTTTACTTTTAAATTCTATAGGTATTCATTAGACTAGGCCAAAAAAATCGACTATTTTTTTTTTTTGAAAAGTATATCGAAAATATTGTTCAAGGTGCAAAAATATATCGGGAATGTTTGACCCCTTAATATTAATAGTAAGAGGTTTATAATATTTTTTCCGGTTGAATTACAAACGAAAATTCAACCGGTATCATCAGCTAGAGACCAGAAACCCGGAAAAATCCACAAAAAAATTTCAGCCAATATCTAAATTTGACTTGCTTATTTATGCAAGTATTCTAAAAATATGATCATCCCTATCACAATGCATCAATTACCAGATATTTTGTTTTATATTTAAATCAAGATCCACTTTTCGAAAACACATGGTAAATTACAGTTAAAAAAATTATAAAATAGTTTAAAACAATGTAACCAATGTTAGCAACAATTATTGAGAACAACTATGAACCCACTATTTTATGCATATTTATTAGACTGGGCCAAAAAAATCGACTTTTTTTTTTTTTTTTTTTTTGAAAAGTATATCGAAAATATTGTTCAAGGTGATAAAAAAAATATCGGGAATGTTTGAGCCCCTAATATGATTATTAAGAGGTCTATCATCTTTAATTTCGATTTTTTATTTGTGCTTTCATTTTTGCGTCAATGCTGGCAAACTATCAAGGTAAAAAAATTCATCTGCACATATATTTATAGAAAATTGGATTCTCTACAAAAAACGTGTTTTTGAAAATTTTTGCCAGGCACGCCGTTTCCGAATAATCAAGCTTCAGACATTGATATTATTTTTTGATTTATCTTCATTATTTTGGAATTTTGTAACTAAGGAACTAATAAATATATAGAAATGAACAATATAGATTCATGAAGGGAATTTAATGCTCTACAAAAAAGGTTTCTTAACATTTTTACATAAAATTACTATCCAAAAGTTATTCACAATTAAAGTTGAGGAAAAAATTAAATTATTGTTGTTTTCGTTGTTGAACCAATTTTGAAAGAGTGATTTTATGTAAAAACGTTAAGAGACCTTTTTTGTAGAGCATTAAATTCCCGTCGAGAATCTATATTGTTCATTTCTATATACTTATTTGTTTGTTAGTTACAAAATTCCAAAATAAAGAAGATAAATCTAAAAATTATATCAATGTCTGAAGCTTGATTATTCGGAAACGGCGTGTCTGGCAAAACTTTTCAAAGAAACGTTTTTTGTAGGGAATTTAATTTTCTATAAATATATGAGCAAATGATCTTTTTTACCTTGATAGTTTGACAGTATTGACGCAAAAATGAAAGCGAGTTTCGGCTCTAAGCCGAAACTCACTTTTTGGCTGAAACTAGACCGAAAGTGTAAGTTCGGTCGGACACTACATAATACACTTATTTACGATGATGTCTACATTTTTCTTAATTTAAATGCTAAATAAGCTAAAATTAAAGTTTTCAGGGTTTTCTCCAAATGCTAGTCGTCTTTAATACCTCCGTCATTTGCTTTTAAAAGTTCTAGTTTCCACTGTGGAATAATGCCCTTATTCAAAAACTAACGGTTTCATTTTACAAATTACCATATAAAAATACAAACGTATCTTTGATCTGATAGGATTTGCTAATTGTTGGGGTTATTTTTTAAATATACCCTTAAAAGTTTTCACGAAATAATAAATTTATCGTATTTCAGACGTGGTCCATTACAAATAGACCCAAAAGAGGCGCTTGCATTAGAAGAGCAATTGTCTCGGGAACTGGAACCAGGTGATGACGATTCGGGATCCGAAGAAGATATTTTACCCTGGGAATGGGAGGCGGTAAGATTAAAAAGAAAAAAAGGGAACTTTTACTGGATCATTACATAGGCCTGCAAAAAATTGTTTTTACTGTAATAGGTCATTTCAATGTATATTTTTGCGTTTATTTCAAATATGAAATCCATTTCCTTTCATCACGTAAGGTTTTCTCACAAAATGGGAAAATATATTAGGAATAGAGATGTCACGAATATTCGGTCACTATTCGGTATTCAGCCGAATATTGCTTACTATTCGACCGAATACCAAATCATCAACAAAAAAGAAAAAGCTAATTTTACTCAAAAATGTATATAGGGAATCGCAAAGCAATGTCGTTTTCTTACCATAAAATCAAAACAAACTTTAATTTCGAAGCATATAATACCGAATTTGTATTCCTTTGGGAATTTATTTAACCATTTCAGTATAGAGCTTAGAATTATAAATATTTTTAATCTTTTGTGAGTTAAGTAGTCACGCTAAGCAGAAAATTTCTTTACGTACGACAATTTTGGCCGAAAAAATATTTTTTTCAATTGCAATTTGAAGCAAAACCTTACGTGATGAATTTTTTTCATTTTTTTCATAATCAGGGCAAAAATTACTAAAGAAATATGTTATATTTAAGCAGTGGCGTAGCTAGATAACCAAGGGCCCTGGGGCAAATTAAAAATGGGGTCCCATTGCTATGTAAACTGATTAAGTTTTACCAAATAAAAATATGAAGTATACAAATACTTTAAAAATGCTAAGCTACTTAAGCTCTGTTTTGTGCACTGCAGGACAGGTAATAAAAATATTAAACAGTACCAACATAAATTACAATTAATACTTGGTGTAGGTTTGGCTAATAAAACGAAATTGAGAAGATTCAAGGGTTTATTATATAAAGGTCAGGTCTACCAACTGATTAATTAGCAATTATATTTACAATTTTTTCCTAGCTTTAGTTTTAGCAAAAGTATCAATGACTTCGTTTAAATCCAGGCTTGATGCAGTTTTATTTTCAATTGCTATTAGGCGATAAATATCGGAGTCGAGTTTGGCCCATATTAATTCTTCAATATTTTTAATAATAACATTGCTGTAAATACTTCCGTTAGGTCGCATTCTAGCACTCCATATTTGCTCATTATTTCCTTAAATAGTTGGAGAACTTCCAACTGAATTTCCAAAAGTTCAGTTCGATCGAGATTTCTGGTAAGGATTCGAGGGCCCGAGGCACTGCCCCACCTAGCCTCTCGGTAGCTACGCCACTGTATTTAAGACAATTTTACTATCGCAGGCCTGTGTTATTTATCAATATAGATTTATGATTTCGATACGATAGTGTAAATCAAATTCGTGCACTTTGGGTTCCGAAAATCTTTAAAGATCAATTGAAACATAATTTGAAGATTCAAATTTGGATTTACTGAAAATAGACCTTACAAATTTCTATTTAATATCAAATATAAAGTTTGTGTGGAATCCTTAGTGCACGAATTGGTTTATCCCACTTGTACTAGGGTGGGTCAAAAAAATCGATTATTTTTTTTTACAAATGACACGGAAAAATGGGTTGCTAGACACCTTAAAAAAATTCTCACCAAGTATGAGCTTTTAATCTTAATAGGAAGATCCTCCGCATCGTAGTTTTGTATTTTTTTCTCAGTCCAATAGAAAAAAATTCATACCTCATCATTTATCGATTGTACAAAAAAATGTTCTGAAAGAATTTTTTAGGAAATTTAATGCTCTACAAAAAAGGTATTCTATATTTTTTCCGTAAGCCTCACCATTTGAAAGATATTAAGGATTTTATTTTGATTATTTTAAGACAAATTTCATTTTTGTTTATGAATTTTATAACTCGACAATAAATGACTCTTATACAATGCGGATTACAAATTTTTGTTGGAAATTAACTGCTCTATAAAAACGGTTTCTTATGTTTTGGCGATTAAATTAACCCTTCAAAAGATATTCATCATCAAACTTTAATGTGTACGGATTTTAAAAATTTTTGATGAGATATTCGAAAAATTTCAATTTAATTTATAATTTGTTTGAAAATTGAAATAAAAACCTTTTTTATAACTAATTGGACATTTTTTTTCTCTAATATTAAAATATATCATAATATATGTATAATGAAAACTTTTTTTATTAATAAATATTTAACTAAGCGATAAATAATGTACAATTTATTTTTTTTTAAATGGAGACAAATATACTTAAGCAAAAAAAAAAACTTGAAAAACATTTTGAAGTTTCTCCGTTGATAAAAACTAAAATTCGTGTAAATTTTCTCAAAAATTATAAATTAAATTGAAATTATTCGAATATCTCATCAAAAACTTTTAAAACCCGTACACATGAAAGTTTGATGATGAATATCTTTTGAACGGTTATTTTAATCACCAAAACATAAGAAACCATTTTTATAGAGCAGTTAATTTCCAACAAAAATTTGTATTACGCATTGTATAAGAGTCATTTATTGTCGAGTTATAAAATTCACAAACAAAAATGAAATTTGTCTTAAAATAATCAAAATTAAATCCTTAATATCTTTCAAATGGTGAGGCTTACAGAAAAAATATAGAATACCTTTTTTGTAGAGCATTAAATTTCCTAAAAAATTCTTTCAGAACATTTTTCTGTACAATCGATAAATGATGAGGTATGAATTTTTTTCTATTGGACTGAGAAAAAAATACAAAACTGCGATGCGGAGGATCTTCCTATTAAAATTAAGAGCTCATACTTGGTGAGAATTTTTTTAAGGTGTCTAGCAACTAATTTTTCTGCGTCACTTGTAAAAAAAAATAATCGATTTTTTTGACCCATAACTTGTACATTTAATTTTTATTAAATCGGAGATGGATTTTTTGTTTTCGTTACATAGGTGCCCCACGTACAGTGTCCAGAAGTGGGAATTTTAGCGATGGGATCACAGCACAGTGGAATAGCGGGAGGATCTCAAGTTCCCCAGGGAGCAACGACGAGTATAGCCGGTGGTTTGGTGACAAGCGCGGCTGCCAGTATTGCCTCATTGTGGCGAGGATGGACTGGGAAGTAATGTGATTTTATGTGTTATCCTGCACAAAGTCTAGTTCGTTACAAAGTATTCACAACCCATAAATACATTCAAACCAAAAGAAGAAAAAAAAATCAAATTAATAAATCATGTAGCTTCGAGACAATGTTTTTTTTTTATATATATATAGAATAATTAAATATATTTATTTATATTTATAAGGTAAATTCACAAATTATTTTATTACAACAAAGTCGAAACATTGATCGAAATCAAACAAGGAAATCTCATTGTATCTATATGTATGCAACGTATCCCTCTGATTGTAAAGCTTAAATAATATTATTAAACAGACTGAACTGGTTTTCTCTCTACTGTAAATTTAAATATAAGACATAAAACTAGAATATTCAAGACAAAGTGTATTTTTTTAAGATTAACTAATCTACTTTAAACAAAACAAAAAAAAAATATTAATTCTAATACTGTGTATATAAGATGCTAAAAATGTTAATAAATTCTCAGTGAATAATTTTACAAGTTTTGTATTTCAAGCTATATCCTCTTAACGATTTGTTAATCACTTGCACTTGGTTTACGTGACAAAAAAAGCCTTACGTTTAAAAATATCAGCTATATTTAAAAAAATACAAAAGTATTATGTGGTATTCTAATTTAATAATCTTATTGGTTACAAATATATTTTTTTTCTTTATTAAGGTAGAAAAAAAGTAGCGAGGCAAATAACGACATGGAAATCTTACCTATACCAACGGTGGTTTCACGTTCAAGATTCGCAAGTATGTTGAGAAAAACCCACTTAAAATAAATCTTTTAATCAAAATAATCAGTAAAAAGTGTCATTCAAGTGTTACAACTAACCATTAATTTGATATCGAACTATTTTTTTTTCTTATTTTAATATACCATATTTTTTTTATTTTTTAGAAAAATACGCCTCTTGGAAATATTTACAAGTAAATAACGAGCATAACGAGTAAGGTCAAAGAAATGGGAACTATCACTGTTCGGAGAACGAATTCGCAACTGATTCTATAGATGTAGAAATTAACGATGCCATTTGTTGTCGCTGAAAAGAAAAATAAGTGATTATATTATTGATTTTTTATGTGGAAATTACATAAGTTTTTTTTAAAATCATTTTATAAACATATGGGCCAACACGTTGGCCCATATGTTGGTCATATGTCCGAGTGGTGTTAATTTTTCCAGCCCAAAAGATTTTGAACGTTTGGGGCGTTGATCAGTGATGAGATGAGGTCGTCGCGGGTTCGGAATGATGTTTGAATTTTGGCAGACAATTTCAGTACTTCTACAATGTAGATGTTCAAGTATTTCAGATTGGCAATAAAATTGATACGCCGTGCACATTGGCCAATGTGTGAACAAATGTCTTGGACCAATACATGGTATACATAAGCCAATATATTGGTTTATGGGTAGAGGCCATTATTTTTTGTTCCAACCAATGAGCACTTTTCATATACATTAGGGTGATTTTTTTTTTGGTCCCATCGTGAAATTTTTATGGAAATACCAAAAAAAAAAAATCCCTGAAAGTTTGAGCCCTTAATATTAATTGTAAGTCCTCGACCAAGACGTGAAAAGATTTCCCATTGAAAATACACGGAAAGTCTGATTTTTTTTTTAAATTTCTATATCTCAGCGGCATTTCATGGGATCGCTTTTACCGAAGATGGTTTTTTCTCAGAATTAAACGCTCTACAAAAGTGCCCATTGCGACAAAGTCGTAACTCACACCGGTGAGTTAGTACGGGCCACTGAACCTGATTTTTCCATAAAATTCGCGTTTTTTTTGCATTTATCTCGTAAATAACAAGAGCTACGGAAAAATTATAAATGAAAAACTTGTAGAGAATTTGATTTCCTACAAAAAAGGTCCTGTACACCAAATCGCTAAGATCAATATTAAACGAGATATTAAGCCTTGAATTGATTTTTCTGTGAAATTTTTGCCGATCATTGATTTAAAGTTTAAATCAATATCACGTTAATCTCGGCTTAATATCTCGTTTAATATTGATCTTCGCGATTTGGTCTACAGGAACTTTTTTGTAGGAAATCAAATTCTCTACAAGTTTTTCATTTATAATCTTTCCGTAGCTCTTGTTATTTACGAGATAAATGCAAAAAAACGCGAATTTTATAGAAAAATCAGGTTCAGTGGCCCGTACTACCTCACCGGTGTGAGTTACGACTTTGTCGCAATGGGCACTTTTGTAGAGCGTTTAATTCTGAGAAAAAACCATCTTCGGTAAAAGCGATCGGTAAAGCGAAAGGTGAAATTTTGGTCAAAACGTTGAGCTGTGCAAAAATAACTATGTTATCGGTTAATTAAAATAATTTTACATTTTTTTTCGTGAAAATCTTTGTAAATTTCAGATCAAAACAAAGACCTTATCATATTAATCCAAGAGAAATACTTGGATCTTTTAAGGGTGGATCACCGTCAGAACATAAAAAAAAAATGACTTTTTTAAAACTGCTGCCATTTTTTTTTAGAGATATTAAAAAACGGTCTTCGGCATGTAAAAGTTGAAGTTTTGAACTATTTTTTTTATTTGTCCCGATATGTCCCTCCTCCCTCTTTTGCAGCGCTTTGAAAAAGGGTCCTCAAAAATGAGGAGGCAAACAAGGGGAGACAAGTTTTCTCGGAAACCGGAAGTCGGATCATGATTTTCCAAAGAATGTAGATTTTGGTAATGCGTCTTCTTACTACTGAACCTCGAAAATCCGAAAAAAGTTGAAAATTCACAAAATGGCGCGACTTTGAACAAAAAAGTTAAAAAAAACGACCTTTTTTGGACCTTTCCCCTTCTCCCACTTTGATGGGGGGGAGGTTTGGCCAATTTCAGAAGTTCAGTACCAAGAAGACGTGTTGAACTATAACACTCTCCAGTTTCAAGTCAATTTGTCGGATAGTTTTTGAGAAATCTTGTCTCCCAGTTTTAAAAAGTTGATTTCGAGAAAAACGCATTTAAAGTTTAAGATATTTTTTCATGTTATTATCAATTTATTCAATTTTTATCAGTGAATATTCATTAGTCAGCTATTCCAATTCTTTTAACACGTTATTCTTGAATGTTATAAGAACACATTTATGGAAAAAAATCGAATTTTTATTTTCTGACGGTGACCCACCCTTAATCTTTGCATCGATGCCTACATAAATGGTAATAAAAGCTAATCCAAATATTCTGTAGGAGTCCTAAAACCATTGACTATAGTTCAGACTAAAAAATTACCATCATTTCTCGTTCTTTAGCGAAATTTAACAGTTGCATCAATTCGTCTTGTTCGTCTAATTTTTTTATACACGTCCAACATACAGTTTTCGGTAAGGGGTCGGTAAGTTCGACCTGAAAATCAAAATAAAACTTATTTCTTCATCCACTTTTCAATCCTCTACGATTTCTTACCTTCACAGGTAAATGCATTCGAATTCGTTCGGCAATTTTTAGTTTTTGTCCTACATCACTATAAATATGAATTACCACTCTGTCCATTTGTGAGCACAGCCGACATATGTATCCCGTTTTTATTGCCTTCTCATAACTGCCCATTGTGATTTGTTCGTGAAAATTCAATCCAAAAGCAAATGGGAAAACTCTTGAAAGGATTTCTCCTCGGTCTGATTATTTTGATCAACAATCCCACATTGGAGATGTGCGATATACTCTTGGAGGCAAACTTTATAAAAGTTTACTTACACTAATCAGATTTTCGTGTCAAGTAAAATGTTAACATTGATTCAAGAAAGTCTTTTCCTAGTTTCTGTCAATTTTCATTAATAATTAGTTAATGAAATTTGGAAGATGACGATGCAGACTAGTTACTTTTTTGTTGTCACTAGTTTTTTGAACGTTGGCCAATCGATTGCAGCTAACTTCACACTGAATAAAATACGCGCATTTGAAAAGTTCACAAGTCGTAACTTGTTTTCAAAAGAAAGTTTTAAACGGAAAAGGCAATTGAAAAATTTTTCTTGGTGTTAAATATTTTGAATTGTTGTTGTAAAATGCCGAAAGTGCAGAAAGAAAACAAGGAAAATGTTCAAAACCTTGGTAATAAAGACAAAAAACGAACACCATTGATTGACAAAACAAACTCGTTTGGAAATTCAATTGAGACGCAAAGCGTTAAAAACAAGAAAATCAATTCCAAAATAAAATCAAACAGTGAAAAGAAACCGAAAGATATTTCCAGTAATGAAATATCGACAGAAGAAGACACCATATACGATACGGTAAAACGAAGAAAACATCAAAATAAACCGGCCAACCTTATGGAGTCCAAGGCTGCCGAAACTTCCAGTAAAACTCCCTATTCGTTACGTAAAAAGAACGTTGAAGACAATGAAAAGTTGAATAAAACCCCCAGCAATAAAAGAGTTTCATACGTTAAGCAATTGTTTAAAAAAACATCTGAAAATCAACCGCCGAAACCGGCTCCCCCAACGACAAAAGTTGCCGAAGTTAAAAACGGAAACATCAAATCGCCGTTGTCCGACAACTTAAGCGATGCGGAAATATTACGAATGCTTGAAAGTGATGCGGTCTTACCCACACCGCCGAAAATCCTCAGCCGTAAAGACATGAACAAACGTACGATGCTCAACTGTTTACTGAAAAAGAATGTGAAATCATCGACGAACCACGAAACACCCGGCCCCAACCAAACCATAAAACGAACCAAGAAAAAAGTCGAACTCAAAGTAACCCCTAACAAAATCGCAAAAGAAAACCAAAACCCCGATATCCCCAAGTCCAAATCGAAAGACCCACTGCCGGTGTACTTGCAGCCGCGAGAATCAACCACCGTGCCGAAACCCACCCCGAATCGACCGTCGGAATGTTTACGGCTGTACGACTTCCCCGAGGTGAACGACCCGGAAAAATCGGCCAAAGGGCGCAAAGCGCCCAGAATCATGAAAATCATTCGCAAACGCAAACCGACCAACAAGCCACGCCAACAAAACCTCGAACCCCTAAACGAAGATTTGATCTTCAAAAGTGGACCGAAATTTAGTTTCAGCAACTTTTGTCCACCGACCAAAGCCGTCGATTTGGACGATCACCATTTCGATAACGATGATCACTTTGAACCGGAACCGGAGATGCCAGTCGACGATAACAATGATTTTCTTGACTTCGATGAAGCCATCACCAACGCAAATGTGGACAGTCCTGCTCGTATTACGGAAAAGTGGCGTGCCGACTTGCCGATGGTTTTACGTCCACAATTATTCGAAACAAAAAAAGGATCGATCGTTCCGAATTTTAGCGATAATAACTTGGATATGTCCATGTGTAATTCCAAATTAATGCATAGCCTAATCACGCACAATACATCACACCACATCGGGGACACGGATGAAATTCTGGCCGCCAATAAAACACCAAAACAATCAACGCTCGACTCGTATCTACAATCGCGTAATACCCATCAAAACGCCGTGGACTTCTCCAACGTGGTGACATCTTCACCATCGGCCAAACGTATTCTCACCACTGTCGATACAAATCGAATGAGTCCATCCCTCTTTGGCTTCGACGACGACGATGACACCCAAACCGAAACCGAGCAGCGACTCAGCAAAAAACCAACTCGAATATCCGTTCCCAAGTCCACCAAAACAAAACAAATCCCAGAAGAAGTCCCAGATATTCCACCGGAAGACATTCCCGAATTAACGTTAAACGAGTCCGACAACGAAACTGAATCTCACACCGAAAATTTCGAAAATGATGAATTCCTCGACGAGGATGAAAACAATGGTTCGTTTAGCTTGTTTTCGGGCGATATTGTACCAAGGCGGAGCTATACAAGAACTAAAAAACGGAAACGGCTTCTATCGGAGTGCAGCGAGGGCAGTGACGATGAAGCTGAAATCACTCAAATCAATAAGAAGAAGAAGAACAAAAAACCAAAACCTGAAGTAAGTTTTGGAAAACTTTATCACTAACATCCCAAGGAATCGTTCATAAATTACATAATATACTTAAAAAGATGAAAAAATCACAATTTATTCCACAGAAAATACGATTTTATCTGTTAAAACTTTGCCACCATTGTTCCCTCATGACGATGGTCAGAGGAATGTAAATATTTTCTAATTTTGTAAAGTCAGACTAATGTAGGCTAGGGACCCTACGGGTTCAATTCCTACCAAATAAATTTAAAAGTTAAAAAAAAATCTGTTAAAACTATGAAATAAGAAACTTTATCTTTAGTTATCAATGAACGATTCCTAAAACCACTAGTAAGGGAAAAAAGTTAACGGTAGACAATCTTCTAGCTGAAGAAGATAAATCAGTCGATAAAACAGTTATAAAAATTGTTTACATCGTTACAATTCCCATTACTTGTACCATTTTAATATTTTTTTTTAATTTTTAGGACAAAGCCGCGGAAGAATGGGCCAAAAGCTTTAATCAAATGTGCCAGGAGGTGGAGGAGTTTCCGTTGGTTGTCGAATAGATTTGCCATTATTATTATTATTATTATTATTTTTTTAAATTAGTTTTATTTTATCGAAACGTAGCATGACAATCGTGCCATTATTTATTTATAAAATGCAAGAGTATGGATTTCTTGTCGGATTATCAAAAGCATGAAGAACATTTAATTAACCTGGTTATACAGTTGAAGTTTTAAGATCTAGTAAAATACGTTCTAGGAAATACAATCGATTTTATATTGAGATATGCATGCAAATTCTTTATGGTAAATGGGATGCAGGAATTTTACAAAACTTTTTACTAGGGAGTCTCAATTTAAACGATGGTCAATTCGTGTCAATTTTTAAATACTCTACATAAAATATATTTGTATGTACAATAGGATTTTTACTATTTAAGGTGAAGATTCAAAATTTATTTTTTGGGGGAAGCAAATTTTGATAAGATTTATTAAATTATAAAGTTAAAATTGGCTTCCCTCAATCTATGCACCATAAAATTTAGTTTCTTTTTACATTTACAATTTGCAAAAATCCGACAAAAATCATTTGGTGATAGAATATATGAAATAGGAAAATTCCTTTTACAACTTTTATCTCTACAAAACGTATACTAAGTTTTCTTCTTTCCTTGTGAAATAATTTTTTTTTTGTGTCCTGAATATATTTGTTTTAAGAGTTTTATTTAATATTTTATAGGATCGTTTTTTTTTAAGGCATACTATCATTGAAATGAGGAAATGTCCTTTACAAAGTGTATACATATAAAATTAGATCATCAACTTTTGAATTTGAGAAGAAAAAAATGTTATTTTTTTGGTCAACGATTCGTTGCTTTTAAAGTTGTAATAGCTAAATAACGAATAAAAACATCATACAAAGAATCTATAAACATGTTAAATGCTCTACAAAATAGGTCACTTGTTCTCTGGCGTATTATTATTAATCTTTTGTATTCGATTTTAACCAAATTAAAGGAACATTTTACTTAGTACTTGGTGATGTTCTGATAACCATTTGAGTATATTAATGGCACTAATATCAAAAAAGGGAAAGTTTTCTTGGGATTGTTTGATATTCCCATTTTTTATCAAGTTCCAAAGCCACAGATTTATTAATTACAAGTAAAGGTATGAAATGAATTATTCTTTATCAATTGAAATTAATTATTTATATTTAAATTTAATAGATACACAGAAAAACAGAACACTTAAGCTCCCCGTATCCTTGTTTCTGACATTGTTGCACCCGCTTTGAAAAAGAAACACTTCCTTGAAAACTGATGCTAAAACAACAATTAAATGTTGTGGGGCAAACTTAGAAGCATGGAAATATTAATTTAATTTCTTCCCTTTCCATAAAATGGGTTGCTTTCAAGAATACGAACGGATTGGATAAATACAGAGAAATGTCATTATCCTGGTGCGATTTCTTTTTGTACCCTAAAATATAATATATCCCTAGTACAAGAACGGTATTAATCTTTTGTATTCGATTTTAGCCAAATTAAGGGAACATTTTACTTAGTACTTAGTGATGTTCCGATACCCATTTGAGTACATTAATGGCACTAATGTCAAAAAGAGAAAACTTTTTTGGGATTGATTGATATTCCCATTTTTTAACAAGTTCCAAAATCACAGATTTATTAATTACAAGTAAAGGTATGAAATGAATTATTCTTTATCAATTGAAATTAACTATTTATATTTAAACTTAACAGATATACAGAAAAACAGAATACTTAAGCAAAGAACTCGATTGCATCTAAATTGCACAAAAACAGTAATTGCTCCAGGTATCCTTGTTTGTGACATTGTTGCACCCGTTTTGGAAAAGAAGCACTCCTTGTTGCAACAACAATTAAATGTTGTAGGGCAAACTTATAGAAACATGAAAATATTGGCTCAAGTGTACTTTAGCACACCCACAATCTGGCAATGTTGCATTTTCCACTTTGTTTTTAATTTAATTCGCGATATTTTTGTTGATTCAATTCTAATATGGTATAATTCTGTCTTTTGTAGGTAAATTTTCATTATGGACCTATTTAATCGCGAATTAAATTAAAAACAAAGTCGAAAATTCAACATTGTCAGATTGTGGGTGTGCTAAAGTACACATGAGCCGAAATATTATAATTATTTATATTTAAATTTAATAAATACACAGAAAACCAGAACACTTAAGCAAAGAACTTGGTTGCATCCAAAATGTACAAAAACAGTAATTGCTCCAGGTATCCTTGCTTGTGATATTATTGCACCCGCTTTGGAAAAGAAGCACTTCCTGGGAATCGATGTAGGACAAACTTATAGAAGCATGGAAGTATTAATTTTATTTCTTCCCTTTCCACAAAATGGGTTGCTTTCAGGGATACGATTGGATTGGATAAATAAAAAGGAATGTCATTATCCTGGTGCCATTTTTTTTTGTGCCCTAAATTATAATATAATCTAAGTGTAAGAACGGTTTTCACTAAGAAAGGTGCATTTAGAAATCAAAAATTGTAAATTAACATTCGTTTAAATTGATTCGATTCGATACCAACTACTTTCGTTTCGATAGATAGTATTGCATGATTTATATCGATACTAAAAGTATTTGGTATCGAAGCAAAAGTATCGAGTACATATCCGCATCGGAATATCCCGATGCGGGTGATATAATCATCTCAATTGTTAAGATTTTTAGAAATCACTAATGCTTTTCCCATTTTTTGGTCTTTTCTAGTTTACATAGAATATAGGAATTGTCCAGACAATGTTTTATGCCCCAAAAAGAAGTTTGCACCACCAATTAAATATTTATCGCAGGAAACAATACATTGGCAAATTATAATAAGTTATTATTGATATTAGTGGGACTGAAGTTTAGGTAACGATTGACCGAATTAATTTACCAAAAAAATTCTATACAAAACTATGTTTGTAGGCTTTTTGTACGATGCATCCATTGGCTAATTATTAGTCAAAAGTGGCAGGAAATTTAAAAAGTTTTAAACCTTTCCCAGCTTTCCACTTCGAACTTTGCGAATGTCTTATGAATTTGGTTTAACTTTTGTAGAAGTGCTTTCGTTTCCAAATTTTCACCGAAATGGCATAAATGAATAAAATTGCTACTAAATAAGGAACTAATTAAAGCTAGTTTATCATTATTTTGCTAAAAGCTGTATTATACGCCAATTTACAACTTTATAATAATTGAATTACAGAAAAATAGTATTTTTTTCTGGTTCAAAAGTTGTATACAATATGTATGTCAAAACATTTGTCCATGTAATTTCTTGTAAAATAAATTTTTCATATTGCGTATTTAATTTATTTTCTTCACCGAATTCTGTCGTTTTTACTGTGAAATAAATCGTTCCAATCTTTTCGTTTCCTGGAATCGATTCACGTTGTACTAAAGTTGAAAACAAACCCAATGAGTCATCGCATAAAATACATGGGACGAGTGGTGGCCGTTGATTGGTTGGTTTTTAAAAACAACGCAACGCGATTGGTTGTCACCGAGGCGATGACATCATCTTGGTTATGTTTTCTTGGAAAGGATTTCCCTTAACATCTTATTATCGCAAATTTGTGTGGCGATGAGTGGATGAGTCATTATATTTAAAAAAAGAAAGAAAGAAAAAAAAAACGTTATAACACTTGTGTAATTTGAGGGTTGTAAAACGAAATTGTTTTGATTTTATAACTATCGGGTGAATTGATTCGATTTCTCGTCCATTATCATCCGCGGAATCTAACCTAACATTCGTAGCGTCGTATACGAATCAGTTTTAAGTTTAATAAGTGCCTAAATAAATCGATTTGATTGATTTCGGGAATCATGAAGTTGGAAATCAGTGAACAATTGTCCACCAATTCGGATTTGTCGAACGATTCGCAAATTTCGCAATCGTCCAGCAGTGATTTCAATAATACGATTCATAGCAATGGAAATGCAGCTCGAGTCCCTAGCACGGTAAGAATTTTATTTTTGACCCCTGATTTCTGCTAAATTTTCAATCGAAATTTGAAAAAAAAAATTTTTTTTCAAGTACATATATTGGTTAGATAAGGACAGACGATTAATCAAAGCCTACCTAATTCTAAGAATTGTGCGTCATAAGTAAAAAAGTAATTTAAATTAGTGTTGTCTAGGAAACAAACTTAAAGTGAAACAGAGACGGCCAATACTTTCTAATCTATTTAAATTTGATCGAGTAAAACAAAGATAGGGAAATCTTCAAATGTATGAGGCGAAACAAAAGAGATGAAACTATCGGAAATATGTATGAGTGCAAAAAAGATGAAATCAAATTACATCAATTACAAATTGAACTTTGTTACAGCTGGTCTATTTGAGAATTGTTAATGTTTATTATTGCAAGTCCAATCGTGTGGACTGTACAATAAAAAAAAAATTGAAAATTTCATTGGTGAAATGGCGTATTTGATTCGTGGTACGTGTGAGAGAGATGCGACTAATTTAAACGTAACCTTGCAAGCACGTAAAAGCTGATACATTCGCGAATGGTTAACCAGTATCGTATTTGATTCGAACGTTAAAACAAGTGGTAATAAGTTAATCAAAAAGCTTAATTCATTGCAAATAATTGGACGAAAGTAATCCACAGCTTATTAATGTCACTGCAATTGGTTCCGTATTTAAATTTCGGGCTCGACGAATCCGAAATTGTTGTAACCAGTGAATTGTTTGAAAATAACTTATATGAAATTCCCATCAACAAAATGAATCGACCGAATATGGTGAGTGATAAGATTTTTTTCTTCCAATTCCAACATATGGAATTATTTTTCGATTTCATTGATAACTCACATTCCTTATTTAACAAAAAAAAAAATCTAGTCAGCATAGAACATTCTCTCCACTGACGTCAGAATGCATTACTCTTTTTTTTTTGAGTTTAAAATTTGATATATTGACAGAAAACAACAATGACTTGAGAAATTACAGTCAACAGTCAAGAGTAGGCACAAAACAATATCCTTCATTAAAAATTCAAGAGAGTACGGTATTTTTTATTCTTTTTACACCAGAAAATGTCACAATGGGGGTCACTTAGCCGCATTGTTTCGTATATATTTTATTCACGTGAATTAATCGTAAAATGTCCTTTCAATTCGATTTATTTTTGGAAATCGTTTGGCCTCAATATTCGAACGAGAATCGTCAGGTTTAGGGTCAAACCGGAAAGTCAAGAATGGTTTCTCAACAATATACCTATCCAAAGTTCTGAAATAAAGATTTGTGCTAATCAAATCCAACGATAAACTCAAAAAGCATACATGGGCCTTGATATTCGCAAATGCCAAATTGTACATATTTTTTTTCTCTTACATTAACAAGCAATAATTTTTTAGGGAAAACATATTTTTATCGCATTAAACTGATAAGATATGTCAAGTTGTAAACGCTTATGTAAGCAAATATGTCATTTTAATTGAGTTGAAGAAAAAATTATCTCAGCACTACTACTTCTCTGCTTAATTTCAAATCAAACTTATGAGAAAAGATAATAATTGAAAATGATTCATCTAATAAATAAACAACATGATTTAATTGTTACATATTACATAAATGAAGCTACTGCCAAGAAGCACTTGTGGTCATTTCAATTTATTTTTATAAATCATTTCCGTTGACCTTTCCATTCAAATGTTAGCGCCACTAAGACCTGGAGATAACTTCTTTGATTTAATATTCATAAATAAACTTTTCAGTTATTTCCTTCAGTTATTTTCACAGTAAATTCAATGGTGAGGTCTTTTCGAGATAGACCAGGATCGAATTTATAGATTTGCACTCATTTAAACTATACATTTTTCGTTGATCAACTGTTTTTTTTAAAAAAAATCCAGCTCCCCTTGGGTAGATCCGACTTAGGAATTCAATTCTTTCTTGAAAACTTCTAATTTTCCTTCTAAAACATCACTTAAATAATGCAAACAAGTACGCGTGGTTTAAAATATTATATAGTACATTATAAATAGAAGGTTCAGGGGCGAAGCCCCGGTATATATTGCATTTTTGATTTTGTTTTTAGTTTTATTCATGAGTAAGTCAGATCATTATCAAATAAACAATTTGGCGGGGGAGGGGGGTGCTTTGCACCCAAACCAACGCCAGGACTTCGCCCCATGTTATCCTGCTCCCCCATGGTTAGATCCGGTTCTAAAGTATGCTTAGGAATTCTTTTTTTTCTTGAAAACTTATAATTTTTCTCCTAAAACATAAATAAAAATATTATATAATACATTAAAATAGAAGATCCAGGGGCGAAGCCCCGGTGAGAGTCGAATACTCACCGTTTTTTTTTATCCTAGTGAAACAAAGTCTTATCATTATTATATTACAATTAGGTTTTTATTCCCCATTTATGATGATATTGACCTCTGAAATTCGTGTCAATAATGTTCCCGTATGAATAAGGGCTTAATGAACTTAAATCGAATGTAATAAATTGATTTAGGTCTTCAGAAGGAATTTATATAAGAGGAAAATTCGTTGATTTATCTCTGCGGTCAATTCATGATTCAATTCAAGCCAATTTAGATGATGTTGGTTATTATTTGTGTTGGTATTTTAATACCTTACTCTGTTATCTTTTGCAAGTCGGAGGATTTGATCCTTTTTGAGGAGGAGCCATAAAACAATGAGGGTGTTATTCTTTTCGGGTTAAATAATTGTTAAAGGTTTTATGGTTTTACTTTCACATTTACCTTGGGTCGATCTTGAAATTTAAGGGTAGGTAGGGTAAGGATAAACTTAAATTAGTTAGTTTTAGTTTGGAAATAATTTTGTTGTGAGTATACCGAAAAAATAGGGAAGAAAAATGTTTGTGATTCCTCCACAATTTCCGTGGATACCTTCGGTAAGACAATTTTGGTTGATTTTTTTTTTAAAAATAAAATTTTAGCAAGTTCCTAGAGCCTTTAGGGCAAAATTTGTTGATACCATTGGGTAATTTTGTTAACTCCTTCATCTATAGATGGCATTGTTCGTTTTTGATAAGATTGATTTTTTGGCAGTTTTAAAGTTGAAATGAATACTTTTTATTTAGAAAACTTAGAAAAATATGTTTTTAAGCAGCTCATGTTGTTTATGTAAGATTAAACCTACAGGATGGCATATTGGCTTAATTTTTTGGAAAAATTTTAAAGTGACATTTGGGGTTTAGCAAAGGTTCAAACCTCAATAAAAAATTATAAATTCATAAAAGTTTATTGAAATATTGAGAAATTTTTGAATTTTCTATGGATTTTCGGCATTTATGTTAATATAAAATACAATTTTCGTTAAAATATCCACCTGGAAGTTGAAAATGTTGAGAAGTTTGATCTAGGGAAAAGTATGAAAAACACTTCATATTAAAGCTCCAAATTATTGCCAGGGAATTATTTTTACTAAGTATAATCTTTGACTAAGTAAATTTAACCTTCCCGGTCCGAAGCGGGGTTTTTACGTACCCCAGGCACCCCATGGATCACTTTAAAATCTTCAACTTTTTAAAAATTATTTTAATGATTATATGTTTCACTCTACTACGGCACAAAGAAGAGAGACAGTTTTATTGAGTTTCTTCTGTGATTACTTCATAATTCTCAAAATGCAAATTGCAAAGTGTAAACCGAAAGTGATAATTGTAAAATGCATTGTTTTCTTTCTCAAACGTTTAGTTGTGTATTCATTCTTGAACGTGCAACATCTTATCGATCTTACCTGATTATTTCTAAACCAGTGTTTCTAAATTTCTTTACATCAATTCCTTTAGCGAACAATTTTTTTTTAAATGATGTGACTCTCACCGGAACAATCAGGAGAAACAAAAGAGAAATATTTATCAATCAAAAATCAAGCGGTGACTATTATCCACAGAAGTCAAAAATATTGAAGTAGAAGATGGTCCGCGAAAAAGGCCAAATATTATTATTCATTATAATAAAACCAAAGGAGCTGTCGATACTGGAGACAAAATGACCCAACAGTATAGTCTTGTTAGGACTACTAGAAGGTGGCCGTTCAGAATAGTCATGGAAATAATAGATATGACTGCATTAAATGCTTACATTATTTGGGTACAGAATAACCCAGATTGGCGAAAAGGAGACCGTAGCCGAAGACAAGCATTTCTTCGAGAATTGGCTACGGAATTGCTAAAAGAAAATGTTTTAAAACGGAAAAACAACAATGTAAATTACCACAAGCACATTCAACACGGCTTTGAGTTATTTGACCAAGTTATCAATAATGGAAATAGCACTCCAACGAAGAACCTTCAATTGGCAGTAGAGCAAGACCAGCAGGATATACCAAAAACTACGAGTTGTAGTTTTTGCCCAAGAAGTGAAGACAGAAAATTTAAAATTCGATGTGACTTATTAATAATATGATGTAACTTATTCACCGCTATCAAATTAAAACAATTTCTTGTCCAAATTGTAAACATTAATTTATAGTCTGTAAAAATGTATTATAGTAATCTAAATATATCTAAAAAATCTAAATATATAGTTTTATTATAAGTAAATTAGTTTTTGTAATATTTTAGCTATATAAACTATATGAACTATTTCTTTTATACCTAAGTTCTTTTGTAAATAATTTTTATTTTTTATTGTTTTTAAGTTGTAATTATATTATTTTTTTTAATTTTGATTACCATTTAAAAAAAATATTCACATATTATGTACTTTAGAATTTTTTTGAAAAAATTAAAATATTTGTAATACTCAAAAAAAATTTTCATTTAAAAACATATTTCACTTTGTTTGAGAAGCACTGGATTTGGTCTGGGGTATGTCGGATACCCCGCTTCGGACCATTTGAAATTTTTCAACCCTCCGTGTCGGAAAGGTTAATGTAGTTATTCCAAAGATGTAATTACCGATAGGGTTTCATAAAGATTTTTTTTTGAATAACCGCCTTAAATCTTCTTTATCTAGTGAATTCTATAATGCTTATAATTTTTGGTAATTCTCTTCAAATTGATCAAGCGAATGCTAGATCCGAAGGCAGGTTGTTCAGATTCATGTTCAATACAAATTCCCTTACTTTATAAATAAAAAATGGGCTTTTCTCTGAATATATCTGGAAAAATTCTTCGGCTAAAATCTTTGAAAAATTTTGTAAAAAAATCTAAAGTTATTGGCGAATCGTTGGTTTTTTTACTACCCAAACATTTCTTTTATTTGTCCTCTTTCTATTTTCTTGACCACAAACGAAAGTTTCTTTTTAATCTGTAATTCATAAGTTTTCCTTCATAGTAACGTAAACATTTGAAGCAAGTTTCCGGTTCCCAAGCTTTTGTAGATCATCGCCACTTTAAAATCATATTTTGACGAATTCCAGGACAACACAATATCAATTCAGAATCAGTTCTTTAATTTTTTACTTTGGTCATTTCTTCTGTAACAAATGATTGATAATATAAGGAATACAGTTTGTTCTGCAGTACAAATTTCCTTATTGTTCCAATCAAAACTCGTTTTTCCTCTGGTTTTAATTATAGAAAACTTTTCGACTAGAAACTTTAATCAATTTTGACTTATTTACGATAAAGTTTACATCGTTTCCCATCGAAATAATAATCAAACTATGTAGAAGTAAGATCCCTTACTTTTTTCTGAGAATGAAATTTTCCGGTTTTCTAAAGATCCATGATTCTGGAAGAATACAAGTGATGGTTAATGTTTCGACAAAAATAGCAACTAGATAGAGAATGCAAATTGAAAAAGAAGACCGTCCACTTATTGCTTCCAGTAGGGACTTATGGTCAGGGAGTTGGCGATTAGTTGAGGAAACATCGGAATTAAATCTTTTTAAATAGCAATTCCAGCTCCAATTTCAGCTTACATGATAATTTAGGCATACATTTTGTGGCATCACGATTTTTTTTATATATTCTCTGTATCGTTTCCAATAAATGGTTGTTAAGAGCTAGAGTTAATATAAATTTTTATGACGTCACAGTATTGGTTTTCCATGTTTTTCTTTGGCTTTCTAGAAACTCATTATAAATGCCTCTGCCTCCTAGAAGTAGGTACTATTACGTCTTAAAGTTGTTCCTAGTTCCAGTTGCTGTCAAATATACTTCTACGATAAATTGGTTTTCCATGGTGTTCCCCATTATCTTTATAGTATTTGTTCCAAAGTTAGGTTTTGATTTCCAATCTAGAAAAAGTATATAATTTAATTTTTGTAATTCCAGAAGAATATAAGACTTCCCTTTAAAACAAACTTTGATGACGTCATAGTCTTGTTTTTCCATGTTTTTCTTCGGCTTTCTAGAAATTTATTATAAATGCCTTTGCATCCTAGAAGTACTATTGCGTCTTAAAGTTGTTCCTAGTTCCAGTTGTTGTCAAACTTCTACGATAAATTGGTTTTCCATGGTGCTCCTCATTATCTTTATAGTATTTGTAGCCTCTAATTTTAGGTTTTGCATTTGATTTCCAATCTAGAAAAAGGATATCATTTAATTTCTGTAATTTCAGAAGAATATAAGACTTCCCTTAAAAACAAACTTTGATGACGTCATAGTCTTGGTTTTCCATGTTTTTCTTCGGCTTTCTGGAAACTTATTATAAATGCCTCTGCTTCCTAGAAGTACTATTGCGCCTTAAAGTTGTTCCTAATTCCAGTTGTTGTCAAACATGCTTCTACGATAAATTGGTTTTCCATGTCCATGGTGTTCCTCATTATCTTTATAGTATTTGTCCCAAGGTTAAGTTTTGATTTCCAATCTAGAAAAAGGATATAATTTAATTTCTGTAATTTTAGAGAAATATAGGGCTTCCTTTAAAAACCTCTTAGTTATGGCGGTGGTTTTTCTTTTTTAAATCTCCTATTGGTGACTTCTTTTGGTCATATCCTCTTTCTATTGTCTGCAGAAATTCCTTTTCAAGGATTATTTGATTGTATCAAGGTGTAACCAATGTTTTTCCAGAGTTTTCCATTGGGGAATTGATTTGAAAAAAAAAATTAAATTCGAAAAATATTATGTATTATTTGTAGTCTATTACCTGCTTTTGCCTAATTATTTGGTTGAATTTTTATTCTTCAATAACTTTTACTTGAAGTTTAATAACCTCCATTACTGTAAATAATAAATTGTAATAATAAACAGAAGAATTAACAAAAGATCGGCCCACTACAATTGATTTTCAACTGATTTTTCAAGCAATTCAAAACTCGATTGTTACAAAAGTTAGTTAATTATTGAATCATATTCAAAAGATAAAATTTATTAATGATATTTGAAAAAAAATTAAGTACAAGTTGCTGTATAAAAATCCTGCAAATGTATAGGCAACTTTAGTAACTTGGAAAAATCTTCATAAATCACACCATCCATTGCATATAAATATACAGTGTAAATTTTTCTCGTGAACAATGAAGGTTTGCTTAATTACTCTATAATTATCGTCGATCTGCATAAAGCGGTGTTTTTGTCCAATTTGTCCACTTAAGTCATCTTGAACTTGGCTTTTACAATTCTTTCAATTAACAAATAAAAATAATTGCCCTAATTGGATAAGTGGCCGATAGGCTTGAGAACATTTTTTTTTTTGTTTTAAATTTTTTGAATAAACTTTATTCGAAGAAAACTTGGAAAAAAAATTCAGAGAAAATCATCTACTGGAAAACCACATTTAACTGGAAGGCCATGGTTTGGATGACGTCATTTCAGTGGTCAGTCATATGACTTATCGGGGCTTAATAAATTTTCTGTTCGACGTAAATGTGTCGATAGACAAGGAAAGAATGTCGCATTTGTTTGGGCGGGATATGTTTTGTTTCGTTTTATTGGATGGCGAGATTGTGGTCGCGATTGTTTGATCTTGCTTTGGAGTGAATGTTGGGCGATTGGGATGAGAAGGAGGGAAGATTGTGGACATGCCATGGGCCCCGCGCGACTGGGGGATTAGATTATGTGCATGCTCCAATGATCTGTCAGTTCTTTTCCAGACGTGGACTACGTGAAATGTTAAGTGAGTGTAATTGTTTTTCACTTTGGGTTTTACATGCAAGTGATTTGAGTTTTTCCTGAAAAGTCGATTAAGTGGATTTAATTGAGGTATGGTTTTTTTTTTTAATTTCCCAAAGGTATCGTTGATTTTTGCGTTGCAATTGTTTGATTTTTCGCGCTCTGGTTCGTTTTGTGCGCGGACCACGAGGAACAATAGGCATTGTTTTGTTTTTGTCTCCATTTTTGTTGTTGATGTTGTTGTTAGTGTTTTGGTTTTTCTTGGCGAAAATTTTCAATTTAAAATGGAGAAATTTTCGGCATGATTGGAGTTATCGCATATTGTCGCACCCAAAAAGATAACAATTGCGGTTTGAACTAACCGCAAAATTCAAAGAGGCATTGTCGTGGACCGTGTGCCGTTCGGAAAATGGCTTTCTGAAAAATCGCCTCTATACATGGAAACTTGATGTGGCCACCAAGAACAATATGAACAATTCCTTTCATTTTCCTTGATATTCCGATAAACTTGTAGAAATGTGTGTTAAACACCTGCACGGCTAGAACAGAACGAAATCAAGGGCGTTTTATTTGAAATGAAAGGGTTATTTACTACGGTAATTGTATGGCCGCGTTTGTCTTTGTTCCACAATGGAAAAATCATGATTTTCTCATTTTAGTTCTGTGGAAATTCCAGTGGAATACTATCTCTATATACAACCCAAGTCCCTGAAGAACAAAGAAATGTCTCGACCGATATCTACCCTGATAATTTTTCAAGTTTATTTAAACAACATTGGCACACGTCGTCATCAGTCGCAGGCCTTAACAAAGAACTCTATTTATAAAATATATTGCACCAAGTAAAGCACATCCCTCACAATCTTGAACACATTAGCTTACCCGTCCACTTGTCGCTAGAAAAATTGCACAATTCGACATTTTATTTCACCATAATGAAATCCATAAACAAATAAACGAATTTCTCGAACCGAGAGATAAAGTTTGCGATAAGTGGAATGTAAATATCGGGAAAAAAGGGATTTCCAGAATTTATTATCTTCAATATTTATAAATAGACAAACAATCGTTATCACACATTTTTTATCTAGAAATATGCTTGGCATATGGTTTTTGACCATTTGTATATCTTGAATTGAATTGTTTTATTTAAAAACAATTAAATCAACTAAAACGACATCCTGTTTAGAGATAATTTTTCATATTATTGATAAAGCTATGGACAAAATATAACTTTACACAATTGAATAGTATAAAATTACTATAAAATTTCTAAAGACATTCAATCGATAAAGACTCAATTGATGTGGGATTTGCTTTTTTTTTAAAAAATATTTTAGTTTTATTCGAGTAATTGTTTTAAATTTAATTGCTTTTCTAAATAATCAGTTTTTCAATTTGTTTACTTTAATCTTCTGATAAAAGACTAATAATACATGTACTTAGCTATAGTCTCTAATTTATAAAAGGTACCCAAAAATTGTATCCATATAATTTACATAATTAATGAAATGCAAATTCAAATGATAATTTTCAAAAAAACCTTAATAGAAGACCTGGTGAATTTCGTACCACCTAAAATTGATTGATATCAATAATATTGCCTAATTTTTAATTAATGATATGGATATAATTAAATGTACACATATTGATTATAACAAATTGTATGCATTTTTTAAATATGTGACTCGTTTATTTTGAAAGTGGCGTAAGTCCATTTCAGGTGATTCTTCTTGTAACTAGAAAAAAGTGTGTTAATTATTTAACTGCTAAGTTTTCAGAAATTACTGATTTCATTTTAGTTGTTAACAAAAACGCCAATTATTCCCTTCTCTTTAGTCTCTTATGTTCCTATAGGGATTGTTCTTGAAATGGATTTAACTCACTTTCAAAATAAACGGCGCATATATATTTCATTTTACATATTTAGATTAATAGTTATGAGAATATTGAACATTTTGAAACCCATATGTATACAAAAATTCGTTCAATTTCACTTACTGATGAGTTTTTAATCAATAAGAGATATTTTTAAACATATTTTCATTTTGGACTGATTTTCCCTTGAAATTGTATTGTTCTTTTGACCAATTTGCTCCTAAGATTACTATTAGTCAAGGACTTTCTGTAGTACTTTTTTAAACGGAATATTAGTTTGTTTTTTTATCATTTAACACTTCAGCTGTTGGTTTAGGTAGGCCACCTATCTGCATTAGTACAACGTAGTTGTTTAAAAGTGCTACAATGATCAAGGTTTATAAAATACACAGGTGGCCTCATGGTGGCTACGTGACGTATCCAGAAGAAATTCGTACATATCTTCAGACTGATTCAATTTCAAAATTCTTCGTATGACGCCATTTTTTTTTCTAATAGAGCAACCTATGTAATTTATAAATCTTGCTCAATGATGTTCCGATCTATTATTGGTTACTTTTATCCTTTTTGTGATATAGTTTAGAGGGAACCATCGTCTTTAAGCCATCGTATGATTGGTAATATATTCGGAGTTGTTTGGTGAATTAGTTCATTTCTTTGTAAATTTATTGTTCTTTTTTCCGATTTTAAAATGGCAAATGTAGGTTTAGACATATTTCTTTTTAGTTTATTTGTCAACCCTCTAGTGACCCTCTTTGGGACTTGGTACCCATAATAGTTTTGGTGATTTTGATTTTCTTGTCTTATTTAGTACTGATTCTGATTTTAAAAATAATTTCTACCTTTTCACTACTATTTACAGTTTTTCTGCATTTGCTAAATATAAAAAAAAATATTCCTGAAATCCTATCACCATTTCGGCCATAATTCTATAAGTATCAGCACGAAAAATCTAACAAAGATTGATTTTATTTTATTGATGTATTGGGAACATTAGAACTTCTAGGTCGCAGAATTGTTCATAATAATACTCTCATGATAAGATTTATTAATAATACTTATACAAAATATGAATTAAATCATAAATTCCACACTTAAATTCCAAAAAACTTCTTAAAAAACCAAATTTAACGGTTGATATGCGTTTTTCGTAAACCACTGGCATCAATGATTACAAATAATGTACAAGTTTGCGTGACGTAAGCAAACAGTTGTAGAATAAGTCGAAACTAATTTATTTAAAAATGTAATTTATTCATAATTTTCTAAATATTTTAATAGTTATTCTGCTAAACTAAAAATAGACGAATCTGACAAATTATAGATCATGAAAATCGGTTCAGCCATTCTTCAGTTATAAATAGTCAAACTTACACAACTTTGGTTTATATATGACTCGTTTATTTTGAAAGTGGCGTAGGTTCATTTCAAGGACGGTCTATATGGAGATTCATCTTGTAACTAGAACAAAGTATGTTAATTATTTAACTGCTAAGTTTTCAGAAATTACTGATTTTAACAAAAACGCCAATTATTCCTTCTTCCTTAATATCTTATGTTCCTAATGGTTAAAAATTACGCTATAGGGATTGTTCTTGAAATGGACTTAACTCACTTTCAAAATAAACGGTTCATATATAGATTGTAAGTTGTTATAGTTCAAGAAATCATTTAGTTTTACAAAAAAATTGGATAGTAGCTAAGATCTAAATCAGGGATTTCCAAGGGGAGTTCCTCTTCATTCGGTTATAATCGATATAATTAAGCATCAAATTAAATCAATTAAGAATCAAACTATGGTTTATGTTCATAAAATATTGGAAAATTATGATCTAAATTAAATTTTTTTATGCTATTTGATGAGCATTGTTGGCAATACTTATGTCAAAACTGTGGTACTAATATCGTGCTAAATTGAAAATGGCACCAATAATGGCGATTTTTTATTCAAATTATCACTCTAGTTATAACTTTTAGTAATTAATATTCTAAGGGATCCGAGATTAGATCGTTTATCTCTAAATCAGGCATAAAATTTAACCAAAAAATAGTTTGTGACAGACTAATAGATCATTCAAATTTTAACTTTGGCCCAAAATAAGCTTTGCTTACCAAAATTTTGAATGATTTTTTTTTTCTATTATAAAATGTATTTTGAAGCAAAACTTGTTTTTTTTTTTCATTGAATATCGAACATTGGCGCGGATTTAGTACAAGAATCTTATTGGTTTATACAATTCAATGCCTACTAGGCCTACTATTCAATTTCACCCAAAGCTTACTAATACAATTAGATATTGTTAATGGTAATTTAAAGTGCGCCAAATTTGAAATTTCCAAGTTCTAATCAGATGAAAGTCAAAGATTGTCAGGTAGAAATGTCTATGGCACAATTAGGTGTTGAAAATAAAAAGGCTTGGCTGCTAAAAATTACGCGTAATTTCATTTCATTCCATTGAACGGGCGACTTGAAATTCATACAAAAACATTCTTAACAATGCGACAAATTCAAAACATTTTTTTTTTTATTGCTAAGAGAGTACTTTTAAGTTATTCATTATTGACATACTTAATTCATTGTTCATTTAAATTTAATACATTTATTGAATTCCTGCATATTTCAATTGATGTGATTTGAAATCCTGGTGGTATACTTGGGTTCTTTTTTGTTTTGGCGTGGAAAATTGTTTTTGGTATTTAATTAAGGTTTAGCCTTCGACGGAGAGAAAATTTAGTTTTGCAATTTATTTTGAAGTGAGTTTATTAATCGCTTCAAGTGGATTTTCTTTGTCGTGCGACTTATGATTTTTTTTTTTTATTTGCACATGTTTGGCGGGGAGGTGGTTGTGTGAAACAGAGAGAGATTGATTGGGTGCAATTAGTGGGATGAGGTGTTGTTTCTTTTTTGCAAAAATTTTTTCGCCACTGCCATAGCTAGCTAGATCCGTTGGTGAGTTGTTTACATGTTCAGACATGCATATTTTTACCTTTCAGTAAAAATTATTTTCGTCGTCGTGTCTGGAGAGCAAGCGGAGTCAATGTATCCATTTCGTCATTACAATTCTTTTTTTTTTTTTGTTTTTTTTTTTTTGGGGTACAATTTGGCGCCTATCGATTTTTTTTTTCTAAAAAATGTCTTCAATTTTTCGATCTTCGCGCTCTATGATTCAGAGGAAAAAATGAGCTATTTCCGGTCTATGAATCAAAGTAATCAATTTTGAATCATCCATTTTGGCGCCTTCTGTTGTTTTTTTTTCAACTTTTCTATGAGTAGTTGTGTCCTTGATTTTTTCTTAGAAAATTCGGAGATTTCTGAGTAAAAATTGCGAAATTCAATGTGGCAAGGTTACAATCATTAGAGTAATTTGTGAATGAGGTGAATCTAGCGTGAACAATTTGGACAGGGGGGGGGGAATTGAAATGATCTAATCTAATGGTTTATGAAGCTATTAGATTTGAGAAGTTAGTCTTCAATAAATCCAAAATTCAAAGGAAAAAGTGATTATTTTTTCCGAAAATTTGTTCTAGATTAGTGCCTCCCAAGAGGATGGTATCTTCCCTCCTTGGACAATTTGTGGGGAAAATAACAGCTGTTTTACAGTGACAGATGGAGAGGAGGATATTATAAAAACATAGGGTGTTAAATTTGTTCTAAATCGGAAACAATTGGGGGACAAAGTTTTACAGGATGTAATCTAGAAAGTCAGGAAAAAAATTGAAAAACTTTACCAAAAATTACTCAAAATTTTATTAGAAAAAAATATTTTGTACAAAATCTTTGCGTTAATATCGACACTATTGTTAGTAAGGTTCTTGATTTACGTTAGTTTACATTGGTCGCCATGGAAATAGAAAATGTCAAATTTAGCATAGCATATAAAGTAATATTTTGTCTTTTTCCAACTTACATGTAAATCAACTTATCTATCTTCTTCTCTATTATTGGCTGTCATTAAAGTCACAATTTACGCCAATGTCACATTGGTTACCATGGTAACGAAAACTGTCAAAATCCGTGAAAACGCTGTGTTACGTCAACTTTGACATATTGCAATTGAATTTTGAAAATTTCGCGACATTTATCTCATTCCATCTTCATTTGATGGTGCTCTATCGTATCTTTTTCTAATTATAAACACATAAATACTCTCAATCTTCCTAATTACATTCAAATTGGTGTTTCTTTCAAAGCCATTTTTTCCTCATTTGGTACGCCATTAGAATGAAGAGAAAAAAACCATTCGAAATTATTTATCACCTTTTACGGATTTCCAGTCCAAGGATTCAATTTCAGTCCAATTTGTTTAAAATCAATATCGTTAATGGAATGCACGCAAATTTATTGCTCAATCGGCATTCCTAAGTCGTCCAAAAAAAAAAAATATGGCTCATAACTATAAAATTGTGTTTATTGTGATATTTTGCGTGTTGTTTTGAACAAGGGGTTTCATGAGTCATGTCCAATATGATAGGAGTTTGGAATTCTTGAACACTTCAGTCAAGAATTTGGAGCATTTCCGTGCCATACTTCTCATATTTTTAATATTCGTAGAATGAAGAGACAAGAATATTATGAGAAAGAGGTCAGCAGCCGAATGAAGAGAAGAATCAGTTCGAATCACACCACCCACCACAGTCTAGAAGAAACGACCTTGTCTTTTATTATAGTAAAAAAGAAAAACAATTCTTAGAATAATAAACAATTTTTTCACATATTAAAATCCCATAAGCACTTAAAAATATAATTTTTAATCCCTTGCTACTATTCCTATCTAAATTTTTTCATAAATTCCGATTGGAATCAGCGAAGGTGTCGATTCTAGGAATCGGTGCCAGTCACAAACTTCACGTCCGTCAACCTTGATTTATCCATTCGTATAAATCTCTTGATAAACTCAATAAAATTTACTAGAACCACTACGGTTTTCACACGTAAACTCATCCCTTGAATTAAAAAAAAAATATATATATATAGCAATAAGTGCCGACGAAATCTTTGAAAATTTTCTTTAATTAGTGGATTGAAAAAATTAACAGTTTTTTTTTTCTTGAGACTCTCAAAACTTCATTCATTAGAATTTAATTTGTTGACTTTACGCAATTAAGTTCGAGCCGTAAACGTTCTAAAATGGCTCTTTTAAATATTTACAAATATATTTATTCTAATATAACGTATAAGTCAACAATTAAGAGCAAATATTCGCGCCCAAATTTAAATATTACAATTTTCAATTAGCTCCCTCCATTGGATTTGCTTGTTAATTGTTCAATATTATGTAATTGATATTTGTAACCATCTATTACATTAATCAATTTCTGTGGCTTATATCAGGGGTCGTTCATAAAATACGTTCGCATACAAGGGGGGAGAGGTCTTGCTGAGTGTGACAAGATGTGACAGGATGTGGGGGGGGGGTCGGTAAAGAGAAGTTCGCCGTTCGTCAAATAATTTTAAATTAATATTTCTTTCGACTATTTTTCTTTTTCAATTTTTATCATGATAAAAAGTCATTCATTTCGTATTTAGTAAATATTAAATATATAGAAATTTGTGCACTTTTAGTTGAAATTTATCATATTCAGAGGGGGGGTAGTTTTGTGACGAAATATTTCTAGGGGGTCACAGAAAGTGTGACACAGCGTGACAATGGGGGGAGGGGGTCAGAAAAAGCTTATTTTAGCGTGACGTATTTTATGAACGGCCCCTAAGGATTTCAATATGTTAATGTCAAAATGCTCCTAGAAAAATAAAATTTTTGTAGAATTTTCCGGATTTAATGCTAAAGCACCTGTGAAAATGCAAGGTTCATAAATTACACAGGTTGCCCTATTAGAAAAAAATAAATGACGTCATACGAAGAATTTTAAAATTTGAATCAGTCTGAAGATATATACGAATTTCTTCTGGATACGTCACGTAGCGCATGAGGCCACCTGTGTATTTTATAAATCTTGGTGAAAATGTACCTCCACCATCATACCAACATAGTAGGAATTTCAAGAGCTTCCATTAATTGAGGAATTTGGTAAAAAACTTACAAGGAATATTTGTAATATTTTTTTCTCATCAAAAGCACAGTTGTGTATAGTTAAATTCTACAAAGGAATCTATTAACTTTGGTATTTTGAAAAAGGAGATAACTTAGGCACCAATGCAAAGTTAGCACTCCATCGAAGGATTTGCGAACTGGTAATGATCTTAATCGTTAGGTCAGTTAAGGTCCGATATTTTTTTCGTTAGGTCTCCTATAGTTTTTTTAATAAATAATTGTTTTAATTTTGAATAAAAAAATTTGCATGTTAGTACCTCATTTAAAAGGAAACTAATTTATTATCATATTATTTGTTTTACTTATTTTATTAGTAATTTTAAATTAATTAAAATTAGCGCATGTGCATATTGTATTTGGTTTCAAAAAAGCGCGAAATTTAAATTTTTCCTTTCATATATGCGAGAAGTAGGCACTAATCATTCTATACGATATTATTCCCATTTTCGAAAGTATTCCACTTTCGGAATACTCTCGAAAATGGGAATAATATCGTATAGGATGATTGGTGTCTGTTTTGAAATTTGAAATCTATTAACTTTGGTATTTTTAAAAAGGAGATAACTTAGGCAATCGGAATTGCATTGGTGATATGTTGCGTAATTGAACAATAGAAAAGGGATGTCTAGTGATATGGGAAGTCGGAGAAGTTGATAAAAATTCTGGAAATTTATAATTAAGTTCATGTGAAGTATATGAACTTGATAATTTGGTAATCACAGCTTTGGTTTATGTTATTTCACAAAATTGTTTTTTATAAGCAAAAGTTCTTTGTCTTATAAGTCTTAATAGATTTGATATGAACACTTTAGTTGGTTTAGGTATCCTTTTGGTCTTCTAAAAAAAGAAACATTTTTTAAATAAATTCTGGAAATTTTTAATTTATCATTAATTTATAATTAAATTCATATGAAATATATGTACTTGGTAAGTTTAAACGAATATTTACGAAAAATCTCAACTTTGGTTAATCTTATTGCACAAAATTGATTTTTATAAGTAAAACTTCTTTGCCTTATAAGTCTTAATAAATTTGATATGAATACTTTAGTTGATTTAGATATCTTTTTGGCCTCTTTTCTAAAAAAAAAATGTTTTAAACTGCTAATTTCATCATACTTTGTAACTTTAGCATCAACAAAAACCTCAATACTTTCCAGTGCTATAATTTTCTAGTTCCTCCACAACTTTGGGTCTCGAAACCTCTAAAAATCATATATCTATAATAATTTTCTCCAAAATTAATCACCATTCCTCCAACAAAAGTTCATTGACTTATAAAAGTTTTAATAGATTTGATATGAACATTTTAGTTGGTTTAGGTATCCTTTTGGTCTTTCTTCTAAAAAAAAGAAACATTTTTTAAATTTTTTAATCTGCTAATTTCGCTATACTTTGTTGCCTCAATAGCCAAGGTTTATAAATTTTATAGGTTGCCCCATTAGAAAAAAAAAATGACGTCAAACGAAGAATTTTGAAATTTGAATTAGTCTGAAGATATATACGAATTTCTTCTGAATACGTCACGTGGCGCATAAGGCCACCTGGGTATTTTATAAACCTTGCTCAATACTTTCCAGTGCTATAATTTTGTAGTTCCTCCAAAACTTTGAGTCTCGAAACCTCTAAATATCACATATTTCTAACAATTTTCTCCAAAATTAATCACCACTCCTCCAACAAAAGTTCATTGCCTTATAAAAGTCTTAATAGATTTGATATGAAGACTTTAGTTGGTTTTGGTATCCTTTTGGTCTTTCTTCTAAAAAAAACAAAACATTTTTTAAATATTTTAACCTGCTAATTTCACCAAATTATTAGTGTCTACTGTCTAGTGATATGGGAAGTCGGGGAAGTTGATAAAAATTCTGGAAATTTTTAATTTATCATTTATTTATAATTAAATTAATGTGAAGTATATGAACTTGGTAACTTGGTAATCACAGCTTTGGTTTATGTTATTTGACAAAATTGATTTTTATAAGCAAAAATTCTTTGCCTTTTAAAAGTCTTAATAGATTTGATATGAACCAATATGAACACTAGATGGTTTAGGTATCCTTTTGGTTTTTTTTTCTGAAAAAAAAATAAATATTTTAAACTGCTAATTTCACCAGAATTTGCGGTTCTAGCATCAATAAAGACCTCAATAATTTCCCGTACTATAATTTTTCTAGTTCCTCCAAAACTTTGGCTCTCGAAACCTCTAAAAATCACATATTTTCTCCAAAATTAATCACCACTCCTCCGGCAATTAAGTCCGACTCCGATAAAATCCTCAAAATTGACTTTTTATCTGAGGAATTTGTCCAACGAAAATCGAACCATTAAAATTCCTCCGTTTCTTTGTTTCCTTTTTGTTTTCTTGGTTCCACGTAAAAATCTCTCTTTATCGAAATTGGGTTCGAACGATAAGGAGAAATCAGTTTCATAAGAATCATTTCCAATGACGTGTCTTTCGCGGGATTCCCCACGCGGACTACCAACTGCCAATCTAAAATAAAATCAAATAAAAAAAAGTATACGGCATGGCACGCGTTCAAGGTGTTGGCCAAAGAAACGGTAATCGTTGACAAAAATTTCATCAGCGAATACTTTCTCCTTAGAAAATGACTCTTGCAGGAAATTTCGATTTTTCTTCTTCTTCAGTTTAGTGAATTATTTTTAATCTTGTGTTATCATTGCGTTTATAATTAGAACTTATCAAGCTCTGAACATAATGAGATGAAGTAATTAATGTTTTTTCTTTTTTCTGTATTATATTATTTGTTATGTTCAATGTTCATGTTATGCTTTATGTTCACATTTTGTCTTGGAAATGACTCATCGCTGCCGTTCTGAATCATATATTATATTCGAGCATAATTGTGATTTTCAGTTATACATGTGTTATTATGCGTAATTAACACAATTCTTATTTTATTACTTTTTTTTCCTTCTTATTGTTCGGAAATATTCAAATAAACTCCATATATATGTTGCTCAAGTCCAAACAAAGATTTGTCCCAGTGTGTAAAGAAAAACTGTGATAAGAAATACTGTGATTTGAAGGAAATACCGTTGCACATAAAACGTGATAAGTTGAACGTATATAATTGATTAGGAAACGGTTGGTTTGTTTAATGTAATTTGAGCCATTTTTCCCATACTAATATGGTAATAATGAACATGGTAAATCAGTATCAAGGCCAGTTTTTCTTTGTACTTTCAAAAATTATTTAAAAATTGTCTTTCTTGAAAAAATACAAGAGTTTCGTGTATCCCCACGGATGTACTCTCTTCAGCTTATCTTTGGTCAAGTTCTTCAAACTATAGTTCACGTGAAAATAATATCATATAGTTAAAATTTTCAGGATAACTGTGTATACAATATATAGAATATATAACGGTCCAATTTATGTAGTATAATTAAATATAATAATAAGCAAAAATCATACCATAAACATAAGTTCAAACAAAAATATTTGTGGCATATTGCCCAGATACGTATTTAGATTGCCAAGTAATCTTCTTCAATGGCGATCAAGTAGTTTGAAATGATAAGTTAATAAGTTAATAAGTTAAATGATATGATTCACCGATACGTATTTCGATTGCCAAGCAATCTTCTTTGCTCATCAAGTAGTTTGGATCACTCCGTAACTTTTTTGTGATGATTCACAAAAAAAACTTATTTTGAATAACAGGCAAACCAAACTACTGAATTACATAATCTCACGAGAAAACAAGCCACAGGCCTAATTTTGCCAAACTTTGTCAAGAATTGAACGACATTGCTTTCCACATACTTTAGAAATGAATGGAACCAAAATACTCAAAAAATGCCTAATATACCACTGCTGAAATTCGCTCAACTACGGATTCTCGTCTGAATGAAATAAGGACCCAGAAAACCCAAAAGCCAAGGCTTTAATATTAAAGTTCACTTCACCTAATCCTCGATAACCCCAAATAAATAAAACAGATAAAAATTTACGTCAAAATAACTGTTAAACCCAATTATCTGCCAGTATCCATCCAGTATAATCTGATATAATAATATATAAAAATCATACCACCAACATAAATTTGAACAGAAGTTCAAAGAAAAATATTCGTGACGAATTGCCCAGATACGTATTTCGATTGCCAAGCAATCTTCTTCAGCGGTCATCAAGTAGTTTGGATCACTCCGTAAATGCTTTGTGATGATTCACAAAATAATCACGGATTGACTTCAATTTATAAGTCGTGCCTTTCCCTTTTAGCGATGTGGTTATAGAGGGCGAGGGGGTGTTCACATATTTCCTTACTTTCACCGAATCCTTCGTGAGCAACCCGAAAAGTGCCGAATTTTCAAAATACGGCGCTTTTCGGGTTGCTTACGAAGGATTTGGTGAAAGTAAGGAAATTTGGGAACACCCCCTCCCCCTCTATAACCACATCGCAAAAAATCAGTGATTATTTTGTGAATTATCGCAAAGCAATTACGGTGTGATCCAAACTATTTGATGACCACTGAGGAAGATTGCTTGGCAATCGAAATACGTCACAAATATTTCTGTTTGAACTTCTGTTCAAATTTATGTTTATGGTATGATTTTTATATATTATTATATTAAATTATAGGGGCCGCTCATAAAATACCTTCACATACAAGGGGGAGGGGTCTTGCTGAGTGTGACAGGGGGGACGGGGGTCTTCGGTAACGTGACGTTCGGCGTTCGTCAAAAAAATTTAAATTAATATTTCTTTCGACTCTTTATCTTTTTCAATTTTTATCATGATAAAAAGTTATTCATTTCGTATTTAGTAAATATTAAATTCAAAGTTATTAAATATAAAGAAATTTGTGCACTTTTAATTGAAAATTATCATATTCAGGGGGGGATCATAGTTTTGTGACGAAATATTTCTAGAAGGGTCACAAAAAGTGTGACACAGCGTCACAATGGGGAGAGGGGGCAGAAAAAGCTTATTTTATGAAAGGCCCGTTACATAATTACATAAATTGGACCGCAATATATTCTATATATTGTATACCCAGTATAACTGTTCAGTCAGCGAAGAAAAATTATTTTGATTTTCAGGATAAGATAAAGTTATCAAAGTTACCAAAAATTCTGAATTTTATTTGTGTAACTTTTGTAGGTTGAATTTAAATAATATATTTGCTCTATATATGGCGAATTTGCCACTCATTCACTCGTTAAAATCTCTCGATTATTTCCGGAAAGTCTAAAACAATACAGAAAACAATAATCAAATATTAAAAATCGATATAACTTCTATTCTTCGTTAATATTACCAGTTTTTTAGTCGTTAATTTTTTTCTTTGAACATTTATAATTTACCGTGGATATTCTCTATATTGACCGTAATGAGTTTTTATACTGCAAATCTGTTATAATTCCAACAAAGGACTCTTTTGCTGAATTTTTCCAAATAACCATTGTTTAATATTTCGATCCCTATGATATATAAAAATATTTTTATTCCTCTGCCTTCCCATATTTTGGTAATGCCTGAAATGGTATATCAGGTATTATTAGTTCATAGTATATGGATATATAGTATAGTAATAGGGAAATGTATGAATGGCGACAAAGATAGAGAACAAAGAATGTAAACACATCCATTAGGACTGTAATATAGATATAATTATTGTCTCAATTATGAACTAATTTGTCATTGGTTTCAATTGTCATTTTCATTCAATTGCCAATTTGTCAATTTCAGTGTTGGGCTGTAAATATATCCCGAAAAGTTACTAGTTTTCAATTAATAGATTAAATTGGTGGCTCATGTCCCTTTTAGCGATATCAATATCTGATAACTTAGCATTTTCTATTTTGTTTTTAATTTAATTCGCAATTTTTTTGGTTAATTCAATTCTAATATCGTATAACTTACTCTTTTGTTGGAAAATTTTCGTTATGATCTGATTTACTCGCGAATCAAAGTAGATTTTTTTTAAATATCAGATCTCATCGAAAATCGAGTCCCTACGTCCTAAGTCTACAAAGTTTTCATCTTGATCCAAGGTATGGCTTGGTGGTTTCATGGAAAAATTAAATGATATATCATTGAAGATTAATGAATTAATTTCGCACCCCAACTCCATGGAAGTTCGGGTGATGACCCGGAAAGTGTAGGTGCCGTTGCAGAATTTAAAGAAAGTTAAATGTAATAAATATATAACATGCAATATAATTATTTATGCATTTATAATTAAGTCACCGGTCGTTAATGGTGTGTCATGCTTTATGAAACGGTCAAGCCATACTTTTGAACTAAGACATATGATTTGTAGAATAAGGACTTATGGACTTGAGTCTTCAGCAGAATCATTTTTGCACCATTTTAGATTATTATTCCTCTTGTTTTCTTAAGGGTCGTATATCAGATGAATTTTCGTAGACAGTGATCCTTTTTTTTCCCTTTTTACGCCATTTTTTTCAATTTGCAATTAATAGTCCAATAAGTTTGAATTGTTAGAATCCACTCCATAGATATCCTATGGAGTGGATAACATTTTTGCGAAATAGTATTGATAGGCTTTTTCTCGTGGAAAAACGATTTCCTAAGAAATGTAAATACCAACGACCTGATACGCCTTTTATTGTTCAGTTATAAAGAACTGATAGGATATCGGTAGATATTTATTATAAATGCAAGCATTGTATCAGTCGTAAACCATAAACGTGGAACAATTAATCGGAGACTTGCTTTGTTTTGATAGTACGAGCCTATCTGTCGTTTTGAAATGAATTGATAATGGATTTATCTTTTCTTTGTTCATATCTCTTAGCAAATGTAGCTCATTTTAGCCGATTGACTTGTATTTTGTTAGAAAAATTTTTAAAGGCAATTTGAGTTTTGGTAATTTTTGGTAATTCTTTTTCTTTCTGAAATTTACAATGGTTTATAATTAAGAAGACCAGAAGATCATATTTACGTACCATTTACCTTTATATGGATGTATCGTATGTCTATTATTATAAAGAGGAAAGATTTGATTGTTTGTTTGCTTTGAATAGGCTCCGAAACTACTTGACCAATTTGAAAAATTCTTTCACTGTTGGGAAGCTACACTGTTTCCGGTGAACATAGGCTATATTACATTTTCAAAAAAAATAGGGATCCATACTAAAACTCCAATAATGTAACCCAAGGTCTGAAAAAATTACCAAAAAACATTCTTTTATCGCGTTCGCTGCGAAAACAATTGGTTATAGAACAAAATAATGTAGTACGATTTTGTAGAACATATCATTATCTACAAAAAATAGAGCGATAGCATATGTCTAACTATTATAGTTATGTCACAATAAGTGTTTTTTCATTTTAAAAAATATATATAAATGCCACCGCTATAAAAGCTCTTTTAGTTGTACTTTGGGATTAATCCTTATCAAAATAAATGACTTCATATTTAAGTTTGCTTCAATACCATTATATAACTTTTTGAGTTATTCAATTTGAACATTCCATTCGAAAGATATCACAAGTTTAAAAATGTAAGTTTTTTGGAAAATGTCACATGGTCACCGCATTTTACTTATAATTAAGACCAACTTTATTGAACTTGGCGATATTTTTTATTTATGTACAGATGCTGATTGATTTACAGATTATTTGGTCTACGGTAGGTATACCTACCGTAGCTATACGCAATAGATATACTCTTTTTAGATATTTATAAATATTTTTTGAAAATGAATTGATTATTACATAGAACAATTTTATTCTTTGCAACAGTTTATTAAATGTGTCTTTTTAAAGTTGACAAAATAGTGTTTTCAGGTATGATTATGTTTTTCGTAAAAGAAATAAAAAAAATACAAATTTTTATATACCACTACAAATGGCAAATTTGAAAAGAAAACATAATTTACACCTACGTTACGCAGACGAAGTTGCGGGGATCAGCTAGTTTGTGATATTTAAAGTTTTAAATACGTTCCACCTCTACAAATTGTGTTTTTTTGGAGAGAATTGGCTTTTTTCTTTGGTATTTCAAAAGTGCCTTTGTTGGGACTTAAAAATTTTCCGAAGATAAAGCAATTGGTAGAATTCTATAGGAAAAACCTATCCTCCATTTTTTTTCGAATCTACAAACAAGAAATTTGGTAGATGAATTCCACGTGGCTGTTTCTTACCTCTGTATCAATCCTGTGGTATATTAAATGCTGGATATTTTTACATTAGGCGATTTATAGTGAATTTCTGCTTTAATATCGTAAATTATCTAAAAAAAAAAATAGTAAAAACTTCCTGCAAATACTTCCAAAATAAAAGAATAATCGGCCATTATTGAAACCACGAATGCCATCCTAAAGGATAATTAAAAATCAAGATTTTAAAGTTGGTATGACTATTTTTTTAAAAATATAAGTTCATTAGGTTATGGGTCAAATTTTTTTGGCCAATTTTATAATATATCCCCATGGATTTCATTTGCATGAATCATAAATGTTAATTATTGATAATTATTTTATTGAAATACTGTTCAATATTTTACCAAATTAATTGAACAACCACGTGAGTTTTACGTACCTTATATATATATATTAGTCACAATACTAACCTATATTTTGATATAAGATAGACAGGTTATGGGTCAAACTTCACATCAAACTTTAAATTTGATTATAACCACTAACCATATACGAATATAATCTTGCATTAATTAAATTAAGTTAAATTCTTGAGAAAAAGATAAAATTAATTATAAATCGGAATTTTGCTCTTAAAATTATATTTTTTTTGATATAATTTTTTACCGGTGAGTTATTATTCTTATATACAAACGATTTTTCATAAGGTAATACTTTTGAAACTTTGAATATTTGTGATCTACTTTCAATTATAATTTCCATCCCTCCTCCCCACAAAACATATCTTATAGAGTTTGATTTTAAATATCGAAATACAATATAAACATTTATTAAATAAGAAGACAATTCAGGTTGTTTAAGATCGGTTTTTTCATTTAATATTTTTTTTAATATTCAAATTAGCTACATTTCGTTATGTATCGTAACTTCATCAGGCTTTTTGAATCGCAAAAAATATAATAGTTTCAATTTAAATGAAATAAATAAATAAAAATTAAAAAATTACTTTTCATTTTTTTTAAATAAATAAATTATTTATTTTCAATTTTACATGTAATGTGTATGGGTAGAGTGTGTAATTTTTTAATAATTATTTATTTATTGAATTTAAATTGAAACTATTAACTTTTTTGTGATTCAAGAAGCCTAATGAAGTTACGATACGCAACGAAACGTAGCTACTTTGATTGCCCAGATACGTATTTCGATTGCCAAGCAATCTTCCACAGTGGTCGTCAAGTAGTTTGGATCACTCCGTAACTGCTTTGTGATGATTAACTGCTTCTAAATCATCACAAAGCAACTACGAAGTGATCCAAACTACTTGAAGATCACTGAAGAAGATTGGTTGACAATCGAAATACGTATCTGGGCTATACGTCACGAATATTTCTGTTTTATATAATTTATATATTTTTATATATTATTAGGGGCCGTTCATAAAATACGTACGCATACAAGGGGGGGTCTTACTGAGTGTCACAAGATGTGACGGGGAGGGGGGGGGGGTTCTTCGGTAACGTGACGTTCGCCGTTCGTCAAAAAAATTTAAACTAATATTTCTTTCGACTATTTTTCTTTTTCAATTTTTATCATGATAAAATGTCATTCATTTCATATTTAGTAAATATTAAATATATAGAGTTTTTAAATATATAGAAATTTGTCCACTTTTAATTGAAATTTATCATATTAAGGGGGGGGGGGTCTTAGTTTTGTGACGAAATATTTCTAAGGGGGTCACAGAAAGTGTGACAATGGGGAGAGGGGGTCAGAAAAAACTTATTTTAGTGTGACGTATTTTATGAACCCCCTAAGGATTATGGCCCCTAAGGATTTCAATATGCTAATGTCAAAATGCTACAAGAAAAATAAATTTTTTGCAGAATTTTCCTGATTTAATGCTAAAGTACCTGTGAAAAAGCTTATTTTAGCGTGACGTATTTTATGAACGGCCCCCGCCCCATACTACATAAATTGGACCGCAATATATTCTATATACATATTGTATACACAGTATAACGGTTCAAAGTCAGCGAAAATTTTTTTCTTTTTTTGATTAAACATGTATTAGAGTTCAAATTTTAAAGAACTTTTTGGTGGATTATCTCTTGTTTAAAATAAGGGTAGGGGATGGTTTTAACCGATTTAACCATCAGTAAGCGGAACTTATATCGATAATAGTTTTTTATAGCGTATAGGAAAATATAAAGTCCAAGAAACTTTCGATTACGTCAGATTCCAAGCTAGGAATCTTAATTCCGTTCCAAAGGGTGGAGTTGGGAGGTCGGGGGGGTGGGGTCGTAATAGGGAAATGTTATGTTTGATTCGCACGTTTTTGGGAAAATCGTAGGTAAAGTGCATATTTACGGAAAATTTTGGTCAATTTATAATAATGCGAAACGGTGCCAAATAGTTATTCTAAAAACAGAAGTCTCGTAGGCGATTTTGAGAGTTGAGCTAAAATCGTCTTACCCACCACGGGTACCCATTACCACGGTGTGCGGTGGCTGGTGCAATCAGCCGACACGTGTGCACATGCTCTATCTTCGTTTGGCGGCCGCGACGATAATGCGTTCGCTCCTTTTGTGATAAAAAACGTGCGACTTGGGAATGGGAATATTCGCGTACGACATTGTCCCAAACACTTTTCAGTATTTATTTGCACTTACAATCGTTCTAAGCTTTCGCGCGACGCTTAGAACGATTTTCGAACGAACCGAACGAAATCAATTTAATTAAAACAATTAATTATAATTGTTAATTAGCGATTCGAACTGTTGAACGAAAATTGCTGTGGGGATTTTATCAATTTTTTTTTCTTTTTTGTAATTCGTCATTTCGGCCGAAAATGATGGATGCTTGCGAAATTGCTAGTTTTTTAGCGAAAGAGTTTATGTTTCAACAGGTATACCTGTAGATGGCGTTAGGGTTGTTGTAGTAGTTTGGAGGAAGTTTTAATTGTGTTTTTTTTTTTTGGGGTTTCAGTTTATTTCGTTGGACGGATTGAGCAGTGGCGTGCCGACACAAACGACACCGACGTTGACGCCGACGACACTGCGAAGCATCGAACAAACGTTCATCGAATTACAAAGCTCGGAAAGTGAGCAACGAGATCAGGCCGGATTTGTGCCGCCAATCGTAATCGGAAGTAACCAATACATAGTTTCGGCAGTTTCACCATCCGATACGGAACTGAGCAACAAGAGTATGTGGGGCAACAGTGATTCGTCGGTGGGCAGTGTGCATATGCGTCCGACGCCACCTGTAACGCCCCAGGATACTTTTGGCAGTCAACAAACGACGCCGCGACGCAGCACAGGTGGACGGCGCCCGACCAAACACGTAAACATGTCACCCGAGGAAGAGGAGCGCCGCAACGTCCGACGTGAACGCAATAAAATGGCAGCGGCCCGTTGTCGTAAACGCCGAATGGACCACACCAACTCCTTACTAGAAGTAAGCACCCTGTACTGGACACTTTCTGATGTCTGTGCAATGTCTTCCGGCTAGTTTCTATTTTCTGGCTAAACAATGAAGTACTAAAATGCTAATATGTAGTGTCCGACCGAAACTTGTTTTTTTGGCCGAATTTCGACATCAGTTTCAGTTTCGGCCAAAACTAGTTTTTTTGGCCGAATTTCGGCAACTTTCTGATGTCTGTGCAAAGTCTTCCGGCTCGTTTAATATTTTCTGGCTAAACAATGAAGTACTAAAATGCTAATATGTAGTGTCCGACCGAAACTTGTTTTTTTGGCCGAATTTCGGCATCAGTTTCGGCCAAAACTAGTTTTTTTGGCCGAATTTCGGCATCAGTTTCGGCCAAAACTATTTTTTTGGCCGCATTTCGGCATCAGTTTCGGTTTCGGCCAAAACCGAAACTTCCATAAAAAGTCATGTTTTTGTATGAAAAAAAAAGTCTCTAATATTTGAGCTAATCATTAACGTAACATACTATTATCTTTATTAGATTGGTCCAAAAAAATCGACTTTTTTTTCTTTTTTTTTTTTTGAAAAAGTAGTGACTTGGGAAGGTATAATAACTTTTTTTTGAACAGAAGAAAGTAGTGTCCGAACGAAACTAGTTTTTTTGGCCGAATTTCGGCATCAGTTTCGGCCAAAACTAGTTTTTTTGGCCGAATTTTGGCATCTGTTTCGGTTTCGGCCAAAACCGAAACTTCCATAAAAAGTCATGTTTTTGTATGAAAAAAAAGTCTCTAATATTTGAGCTAATCATTAACGTAACATACTATTATCTTTATTAGATTGGTCCAAAAAAATCGACTTTTTTTTTGAAAAAGTAGTGAGTTGGGAAAGTATAATAACTTCTTTTTTTTGAACAGAAGAAAGTAGTATTCGACCGAAACTAGTTATAACGGCCGAAAACGAAACTTACATATAAGGTCAATTTTCGTAGAAAAAAAAGTTCTATAGGTATTTATTAGACTGGGCCAAATAAATCGACTATTTTTTTTTTTTGAAAACTATATCGAAAATATTGTTCAAGGTGACAAAAAAAAAATATGGGGCAGGTTTGAGTCCTTAATATTAATATTAAAAGGTCTTTGATCTTTAATTTCATTTTCTTATTTGTGCTTTCATTTTTGCGTAAATGCTGTAAAACTATCAAGGTAAAAAAAATCATCTGTACATATATTTATAGAAAATTAAATTCACTACAAAAAAGGTCTTTTAGAAAATTTTTGCCAGACACGCCGTTTCCGCTTCAGACATTGATATAATTTTTAGATTTATCTTCTTCATTTTGGAGTTTTGTAACTAACAAACAAATAAATATATAGAAATGAACAATATAGATTCCTGAGGGGAATTTATTGCTCTACAAAAAAGGTCTCTTAACGCTTTTACATAAAATCACTCTTTCAAAATTGGTTCAACAACGAAAAAAACAATAATTTAATTTTTCTTTCAACTTTAATTGTGAATAACTTTTGAAAAAGTAATTTTATGTAGAAACGTTAAGAGACCTTTTTTGTAGAGCATTAAATTCCCTTCAAGAAACTCTGTATATTGTTTATTTCTATATATTTATTTGTTCATTAGTTACAAAATTCGAAAATAAAGAAGATAAATCTAGAAATTATATCAATGTCTGAAGCTTGATTATTCGGAAACGGCGTGCCTGGCAAAAATTTTCAAAGAAACCTTTTTTGTAGGGAATTTAATTTTCTATAAATAAATGGGCAGATGCATTTTTTTACCTAGATACTTTAACAAATTGACGCAAAAATGAAAGCGCAAATAAAAAATCGAAATTAAAAATGATAGACTTCTTAATGCTAATATTAAGGGCTCAAACCTTCCCGATATTTTATTTTGTCATCTTGAACAGTATTTTTGATATACTTTTCCAAAAAAAAAAAATAATAATAATCGGTTTTTTTGACCCAGTCTAATCTTTATTTTCTTATTTCAATTAAATTACACAGTCCTGCGATGGTAAACTTGTCTTAAATATAACAAGATATTTCTAATTTAATTTTTAGTCTGATTATGGAAAAAAATAATGAAAAAAAATCATCATGGAAAGTTTTGTTGCAAATCTCAGTTTTTTCGGCCAAAATCGGGGGCCCAAATTGAACTACTTTTTCTGTATCGAAAATGATAGTTCCGGATCTCTCACTACTGGCGCTGGTGTCGTTTTATCTATTTATTATAGTCAAAACAATTTTTTTTGCTGACCTGTGTTATTTCTGCTGAAATAAGAGATTAATTTGAAAGAAAAGGACATAATATTTCCTTTTAATATTAGTTCCGGGTAACATAAAATAAGAAAACACTTTTAATCAGCGGTAGATTTACACTAGAGGTAGTTTGGGCTATGGCCCAGGGCGGCAAATTTTCTAAAGCAGCGAAATTTGGAAACTGAAAAAAATTATCCAGTCTTATCAAGATTGCTCAATATAATTAATTTACTCTTTTAATTAATCATTTCTTATGTAAATAAATTATAATTTGGCACTTTTAGTAAAAAATAATAATCAAAATAATTTAATTAATTTATTTCTTTGAAGATTTAAAATAATATTCGTTTTTAGAGCAAAATTTATAAAACTTTTATCGATTTGGATGTGAAACATCTTCCAAAAGTTTTAGAGCGAAATAAAAGATGACAATTTTGTATTTAATAAATTGACGATAAGGAATATTTCATTCCCGAAATTTCTATCGTTAAATTCTTCCTGGAAAAAATATTTTTTTTATTTTTAACTCAGAAGTTATGCATTTTTGTCGATGAAGAATTATATTTTAACGGAAATGAATAATCCGTACGAAGAAATAATACGAGGATTCATAAATATGAGCGCAAAAAACCTTTAAACAAGGTCTTCAATGACGTAAATAAATGCAAATTATCAAAGCAAATTCTGTAATTAGAGCAGAATTCCATAAACTAAAGTACAGATTTAACTTTTCAAACAAATGGCTCGATCTTATGCAAATGATAGTTGCTAGAATAGTTTATAGTAGTTGATAATAGTTTTCAATAGATCAGGAGTCAAATTTTTAGTTCTCTTTTAAATTAATGACCATAAGTATATATAAAACACTAAAGGGGTTGCAGTACTAATAGCAATACGGAAATTTCTCATCTTAACGATTTTCAACATTAATGATATATAGTTAGGTGGGTCGAAGAAAATTTGAACCGTTTATTTTGAAAGTGAGTCCATTTTAAGAACAATCTCTATAGTATAATAATTAAATTGTGGGCAATAAGGACGAAGCTTCGTGCGGAATATTATTTATTTTATCGCCAACGTTTCGTCAGTCATTCCTAACTTCTTCAGGGATCAAAATTAAAAAGCTCAAAAAGCCTCGTCCTTATTGCCCACAATTTAATTATTATATTTAAAAAGACAAGGACTTAAACAATATGGAATCTCTATAGTGTTATCATTTTAACCATAGGAACATAAGATACTAAGGAGGAGGGAATAATTGGCGTTTTTGTTAAAATCAGTAATTTGTGAAAACTTAGCAGTTAAATTAACATACTTTGTTCTAGTTACAAGAAGAAGAATCACCATATAGATCGTCCTTGAAATGGACTTACGCCACTTTCAAAATAAACGAGTCATATAAATACAAAGTTTAATCTATATAGTTCCCTAAGCTCGAATAATATGGGATAACCGGAGAAAAAATTTTAATAAAAGTTTAACGGAATACGTTAATAAGTATACAGCTAGAAAATCATAACATTTTTTGACTAAATTTCGCATTTTTTTTTCAAAAATTTTGGTCATGGAAACTCAGGAGATTTGTGTTGAAAAATAAATTATACATCCAAGTGTTGGGTTTCGGTTTTAGTCTTTTATTTCTTAGCAAATATTCTCGATAGTTTGTTACGGATTTGGCATGGGAGGGCCACTCAATGTTAATTTTGTGTTCCTAAAAATGCTCAGTTCCTCTCGACGAATACTGGCGGTGCTAGTGTAGGAGATGTGATGCTAGTGCCGATAACAACGAGACCTTCTTTTAAATACTTTGCGCGCAATTTTCAAATTTTTATTTATTTTATTTCTGAAAAATGTTACCCCCATAAAATAATGAAACTTTTAAAATTTAATTTTTTATTTACAATATTAAAATACAGAACAAGAATATAACACTATTTGAAATTATAAAATGTAAATAACCAAGAAATAAGATGATATGATTTCTAGTTACAAAATTATAAAAACATGCTAATGGATATATTATAAAAATGCGCCCATGTCCACATCTTGGATGAATTCTGGAAGTTCTCTCTTACAGTCGCCATAAATTATGACTGCTTAGAAATGTTGTCGAATAGTTGCTCGAATAAATTTACTTCACTTGAAAAAAAAGTAATATTCTAAAAAGGTGACTTCAAAATTGTTAAATAATATGTCAACAATTATGTACCGTTACTTAGTTCTAAATTAATATTGATGCCCTTTGATGCCGACAAGTTAAAATTAAAGTTGCAGAGCTACATTTTTGTTTAATTAGGAAAATATGAATTGATTCCCATATTTGAGAGCAGTTACAATTTAACGGTTATATGTTGACATATTATAATGCAACCCATAAAGGGTGGATATTGGCCAGTAAATTATAAATACATACCTTTTTAATTCTTTTAGTAAGTTAAACAGATGATCTGTTGATAATCTATTGCCATAACACTTATAAAATTAACGCAAAATAAGAAACACGAGGTTCATTTTTGTTAACTAAAATACGAAAACATGGCGACACGGCCAATTAATACTTCGTAAACCGATTTCGGCAATGTCTACTGACAAGGAGGGGTGCGAGCTCAAATTTGAAATTAACCAATAAACGTACATCAAGCAAATTTCACTTCACTATAGCGCCTCGTACCGCCAACAAGTAGAACTACAGCCCCACATTCGCCATCTATCGACGTCGAGAGAAATTATTTTTTTTTGGGAACCAAGTCTGCCATAAGAGTGACACCCCCCTGGGATTTGGGTTACATTACACCAGAGGTTCTTTATCTTTTTGAGGCCAATATATGTAAAAATACCGTGGAAATAGGATTGGGAACCATTGTATTACACTCATCTACCAGTAGCTTTGAGTATTTAATACATGGATTACTAAATTATTTTAATTTGTTACAGGAAACGGATAGCTTGGAACAGAAAAAATTAGCGTTACAAACTGAAATTCAGCAGTTGCAAGAGGAGCGCGACGAGCTGCATTTCATATTGGAAACACATCGGGCGATTTGCCGCATGCGAAGTTCTGGTAGTGAAAGCCGACCGGCTAGTCCTCCCGATATTAAACCAATAGTATTTCCGCTTTTAGACTCCAACACAATGCCATTACGAGTGAAAACAGAACTAGACGATTCGTTGGGCAACGATCTGGTGATTGACGAGAGTTTGATGTTTGCCGAGCCGGAGAAGAAGCCCTTAATTATCAACAACAACACCAGCACGCTGAACGCCATCAACACGACGCAGACGTCGCGAGCGAATCGCCCCAACTCGCTGATGGTGCCGGGCTCCACCAACGCATACACACCAAAGACGTCCACCGTGGAAACGATCGCCGGAATTCCAATCACCACACCGTCGGCCGGCATTCCCTTCAACTTTGATAGTCTGATGGAGGGTGGCACTGGTCTCACGCCGGTCTCGGCACCGCTCGTACCCTCGTGCAGCTCCCAACAGAGAAACGGCTGCACGAATATGTCCGCCAACGGGGATCTAATCACGCCGGACGTTAGCTGTCCATCGAAATTAGTTAGTTTATAAATCCAGCAATACACCGCAATTTCGTCTTGTCTTTTATTTTCCGTAAACGATAGGAACCTAGTATTTATAATAAATACATATAAAGTAATATATACATATATAAAAGATAAACACCATACGAATTTTTTTAGTAAAAACACGGCGACATTTCTCTATAAGGCAATCAAATTTATATTACTATTGTAAAAATATTTCATTATATTTTAAGTCAAGTGATGATAGTAATTTTCTTTATTTTTTAATACGAGAATATGAATTATTTATAATAAATTAAGTATTAAGAATGCCGCCAGTTTTGTTTTAGTTATTTATATTGAAGAGCAAATCGAGAATTATATATATATATAATATATATTTATATTGTGGACAACCAATGCACATTCCAACAAGAAAATTTGTAGGCCTTATATCTCAATCGAATAGTTCTTTTCAAGCGCAATTAGCTTACAATTGTATTATTTTTTTAGGTAATGTTAAATGTGCTGAGAGGCGTGTCCGCTGGACTAAATGCAATAAGCAATAATTTTATTATTAAAATTATTTTTTAATTATATTAAAATATAACTAAGTCAACTTTTTGTATTGCAATAATTTTAAAAAGTAAAATATTTATTTGCTGCTACAAGTGTGTCAAAAATTAACTTGATCCTTGTTATTCCTCTCCTCGTATATAATAAAGAACATGTGGTTTTCTGTTTTAAAGCAATTTTCTTCTTTCAGGGTGTCCAACGACCAGGAAAATCTGAAAAATGAAAGCATTTTTTTGGCCAGGGGAAAAGTTAAGAAACTGGGCCTTAAGAAGAAAAGAAATTTCTGAATTCCATCATAGTTTGGATATTATGAAGAAATTTGCTAAAGGAAATGATGGAACCGATTATGATTTTTAAGAAGGAATGATCCACAAAAGGTTGAACTATATAAATTAGACTGATTCAAAAAAAATGATGATTTTTTTTTCTTAATTATATCGAAAATATTGTTGGGAATGACAAAAAAAAATCTTGTGAAAGTTTAAGCTCTTAATATTAAGAGGTGCCCCATCGCCAATTTTGAATTTCCATTTAAATAACATGGGAACAATATTCTCTTGCACTTTGGAATTTTATAGCTCACGTTAGTGACAATATTTCGGAATGACCAAGATATATTCTTGTAGAAAATTGAACGATATACAAAAAGATCTTGTACAAGTTTTTGATATATTTATTCCTTCAAAAGTTATTGGAGGTCAAAGTTGAACTAAAGAGAAATTTTAATATTTTTTCAATTTTTTGACGCAACCATCAATTTTATGAGAATATTTTATAGGACATTTTTTGTAGAGCACTTTTTTTCTTTAACTTATCTCTATAAAAGTTTTTGATATTTTTCACAGGTCATTAGTTATTTGCATTAAACTGAAAATTCCCTGAATTATATTTTTAATATAATTTTTTTTTTTTAATTCAATAACTTAGGACCTGTGAAAAATATCATAAACTTTTAAAGAGATAAGTTATAGGAAAAAAAGTGCTCTACAAAAAATATTCTATAAAATTTTCTTATAAAATTGATGGTTGCGCCAAAAAATTAAAAAATATTTAAATTTCTCTTTAGGTCAACTTTGACCTCGAATAACTTTTGAAGGAATAAATATATCAAAAACTTGTAATCGACCTTCTTTGTAGATTGTTCAATTTTCTACAAGAATATACCTTGGTCATTCCGAAATAATGTCACCAACGTGAGCTATAAAATTCCAAGTTGCAAGAGAATATTGTTCTCATGTTATTAAAATTTCTCTTTAGTTCAACTTTGACCTCGAATAACTTTTGAAAGAATAAATATATCTAAAACTTGTCAGAGACCTTTTTTGTAGACCGTTCAATTTTCTATAAGAATAATCCTTGGTCATTCCGAAATATTGTCACCAACGTTATTTACGTATTAAACCGAAAATTCCCTGAATTATTATATTTTCAACATATTTTTTTTTTATTTTAATTAAATTACTTAGGACCTGTGAAAAATATCAAAAACTTTTATAGAGATAAGTTATAGGAAAAAAAGTGGTTTACAAAAAATATCTTCTAAAATTTTCTCATAAAATTGATGGTTGCGTCAAAAAATTGAAAACATATTAAAATTTCTCTTTAGTTCAACTTTGACCTCGAATAACTTTTGAAAAAATAAATATATCAAAAACTTATTCGAGACCTTTTTTGTAGATCGTTCAATTTTCTACAAGAATACACCTTGATCATTCCGAAATATTGTCACCAACGTGAGCTATAAAATTCCAAAGTGCAAGAGAATATTGTTTCCATGTTATTTAAATGGAAAATCAAAATTTGCGATGCGACACCTCTTAATATTAATATTAAGAGCTTAAACTTTCACAGGATTTTTTTTTGTCATTCCCAACAATGTTTTCGATATAATTAAGAAAAAAAAAATCATCATTTTTTTTTGAATCAGTCTTATATAAATATTCCAAGATCTATTAAATTTTAATTATTCCTTTTTAATAGGGGTTCGTTTGTGACTAAGAAAACAAAGAGTAGATGAAGAAAAAAAGGATTTACGTGTTAAAAGATTATTAAGATCCATTAATTGATCTAGAATGAAAAACTTGGGTAAATTGGCCTTTATAAATTGAAAAAAAAGATGAACAAGAATGAAATAATTTTTTTTTTGATCTTCTCGTGTTAATAATTTACCAATTAGAATAAAAATAAAAGACCTTCATAGGTAATTCAGAAGTGTTAAAATTTGAAGTTAAACCTTTTTAAATCACTTATTTTCTTTTCTTTGTTAATTAATTTGAAATTTTAATCCCTTTAGTCCAATCAAATTGGATTATCAGTGGGGAGTCTTTCCGACGTTTAAAATAATAAGATTAACTAATAGCATAATAATTAAAGTTTTATTACACTCGTTTATTCATTGTAATACAAAGATGCAACGACAAAAAAAATTGGAACAATAAAAGCATTTGCAAGTATTGATTTATACAGACATAAAATAATATCTGCGGGGAGTCTTTCCGATGTTTAAAATAATAAGATTAACTATTAGCATAATAATTGCAGTTTTATTACACTCGTTTACCCATTGTAAAACCAGAGGTGCAACAACAAAAAAAATTGGAACAATAGAAGCATTTGCAAGTATTGATTTTTACGAACATAAAATAAACCCATTATATCTTTTTCCAGACAGTATGATTAATGACCAGATTACAAATCAATATTAAAGCTTGCATTGTTAAAATGGTTAAAATTAAGAATGTATGCTTCGTGGTCGAAAATTATTTAATAGTTTAATATCCAACTTTTTCTAGTTAATCATAACGATCTTAAAAGTTCACGAAGAACAAAAGTTCACATAATTTAATACAAATTTGACCTACGCAATTGCTTCATTAACCATATACTTGATTACCTCTTCCAAGAAAGCCACGAAAATTACGACGCACTAAATTAAAAGTGAAAATATTCAACGACGCCATCCAATGTCTCTTGAGAAAAAGTCCAAGAAAATTAGCTTATAAATAAAGAAAATCATTGCCTTTAATTTATTATAACTTGATTGCTATTTTCATAGAAAAATTCAAGTTTCGCAATGCGCGTTATTAGCATTTTTCTTCTTCGTGTCTGTATCGAGTTCAGTGGAATGCGACGAAATAAACCTTGATGCCAGAATGGAATTCAGATGGTGACGTCATGGCTAAAAATATTGAATGCCATAATTATTGTCTTCGCTAATCAAATTGGGAGTGTTTTCTTATTTATTGGAAATCTGCAAGAGGACTAAAGTCAATATAGTTTGTGCGATTGTTTGCAAAAGTTTTCAAAGAAAGTTTTGCCAATATGGCATTGTTGCCACCTATTCATAATCCCGTAAGTGTTAATTGGAGTTTTATTTGTTTGTTTAACGCTAAATTTACTTAATTTCATTTTAAGGATGTTCCCTATTTGGGGCCGATTGATCGGGGATTCACTCCTGGGGAAATGGTCCGCATTCAAGGACTAACAAAACCAGATGCAAAACGGTAACGGACAACTTTTTTGATTTATAGTTTTCAAGTGATTAACTTTTCTTGTTATGCAGTTTCTCAATCAATTTACAATGTGGACCAAATGTGTCACCCAGAGATGATATCGGATTGCATCTTTCCGTTCGAATCGCCGAAAACTACGTAGTTCTCAATACGCTTATCAATGGCGAATGGGGAAAAGAACAAATACCAAAAGAACGTTTAACAATTGGTCCGGGCCAACATTTTGAGCTGCTATTGTTGTGCGATGACAACGACTACAAAGTTGCCATCAATGGGCAACATTTCGCCGAATTCCAACACAGGCTACCAGGAAATCGGGTTTCACATTTGACAGTCGATGGCGATTTAGAAATTTCTCTAATTTGTTACGAAGGTACAACGTTTTAACCCAATTATCCCCTTTTTGCAAGGTTTATATTTTCTAGGTGGAACTCCTTCGGCTCCGGAAACGGCAACTGCTGCCAGCGGGGTTAGTTTTGAAGGTCCTGGAAAATCTGATGTGGAATTGTCGTTGGACGATTTCAAACCAACTGCGCCTAATCCAAATCGAGGCCATGGGCCTCCACCTAATCAAGGTTACGGTCCTCCGCCCAGTCAAGGCTATGGTCCTCCGCCAAACCAAGGTTATGGTCCGGGGCCTGGATATGGGCCGCCCGGAAATGGCGGGTATGGTCCACCTGGCCAAGGTGGTTATGGTCCTCCTGGACAAGGTGGTTACGGTCCGCCAGGACCGGGTTATGGACCTCCACCACCTACTGGCGGAAGCCAGTCTTCCGGTGGCTTTGAAAGCATTTTAGGTCAAGCAGGCACAGCAATTGCCGGAGCTTTAAGCAGCGGCGCCCTTATGAATATTTTATCAAGTGCCTCTCGAGTATGTCTCCAAATATATTTTTTGACCTTTTTTTTTAGTTTTTAAATTTTTTAGCCAAGTCCAGCACAACATGGTCCTATTGGAGGTGGATATCCTGGTTATCAGGGACCGGGCAACGGTCCGTTGTCAAATCTTCTAGGATCACTTACCAGTGGAATGGGAGGTCAAAGCCAAGGTGGTTCAGGTGGAGGATTGGTGGGCGGCCTTTTAAGCAACTTTTTGTCTTCCGGACAATCACGCCACCATTGAAGATACTTATTTATTGATACTAATCCAAAGGTTAACGGCTTATTGTCGCTTAAGATATTTATATTTTGTTATTTTTATTGTACTACAAATGTATAAATAATTAAGAAAATTTAACAGTTATACGTTTACATTGCGGAATGTACCTGCCATGAGTAATAGAAGCAAGAAGTTTAAACTTGATGTAGCTGGGCTACTTGAGTTCCGACGTCTTGTTTCTCTTCCCCATGGCTTTTGTTATAAATTTGTTTAAATATATAATAGATGTTGCACTCGATCGTGGAATAAACGTTCAATTATAAACATTACACGTGAAAATTATATTTGATATTTGATTTATTCGATCTTAGAAGTGACTTTCTCCACTTCCGGTTCACCACCGGAATAAGCTTTATGGATGAAGAATCCTAAAGCCACGTGTAAGGCCACAACAGCAAAAACTGCACTCCACACATTGGCAGCAATCGTTGAAATCGAAAACAGCCCTAAAAGAATATAATTTCAATTGTATAATCGGCAACCCCAATACTTTCTTCAGTTCAAAAACTACCTTCAAATATGAAATATTTTGATCCAAAAAATGTGGCTACAGGTAAAGCTAGTATAACAATACAATAGAGAAAAACCACGCCGAAAGCTTTCAATTCCGGAGTCTCCTACAAAGAACAGAAAAAAATAGTTAGGTTATGTTTACATTCAAGAAAGTTTGAATGAATGATTTTTTACTTTTTTGTCGGAAATCATTTTGAAATTAATTTGTTCTTATATTGATCTATGCAATTACAATTCTTATATACCAAAAAAAACAATAATAAATCAACGTTATGTTCCCATTAGAGTATTAGACGATAACTGTGCTTTAAGTCACAAGACCACTATACGGTTACAATGATTGGCTCATTTTAAATATTAAGTATTTGTTCGATAAGGAAGATTATAGGGATATGATAAATAAAACAAACATTGATTTATATAATAATTCAAATTTTATTGACAATTAATTAATAAAGCTTTATTTTTCAGTCCATTTTCGCCTGCGATTCCACCATCGGGTAGAATATACTCCAGGTCCGAATTCTTACGATCCGGGCTGAATTCGTTTAATTGTCCATTGCTGGCGGCTAAATTATCTAAAGCCCAAATCGCCACGTTTTTACTTTTGCCGTGGCGGCCTATTACATGGTAATTATCGCCAGTATTGGCAATACCGTTGATAACAGCCCAATGGGCTTTATGTCCGTTTTTCAAGCACGGCGAATGATTTCCGTCGGCGTCATATCTAATATACATTAAAGATAAATTATTGAAACTTATTTTCGAGATTTTCTTTAATTTAAATCAATATTTCTCAATCTTCTTTGGGAAAGAAATCACCTAAGCAGCATAATCCCAATAAAAAATATTTAATGTTAAGGATACGGAACTAGTGATATTCCTCCACCCTTCATAAACTCAACAAATCGCTCTGATTCCAAAGAGCCATTGAATAATTCAATTTTTGCGTTGCCAATGAAATTTGTGGCAATTTCTCTCATCCATTGTGCACTGAAGATTTCTCCGTTTTTCGTCATTTTTCTTTCCAAGGCATATTTAAGTATTTCATTAATTTTGTCCGAATGCTTATTGTTGTTGGTAAGTTGAGCGACGAGCATGGCAACAGCAACAATGCCACATTGAGGACCTAAAATAGATGGACTTGAGTTGTAAGCTCAGAAAGGGGGAAACAATACGAAAAATGAATAAAGGTTAATGAAAAAAATTTAAAAAATACCTGATTGCAGAACCGAAGGGACTGGAAAGTAGGACAACAATGTGAAGTCTTGATCAAGATCTATTCGGTATTTATATCGAATATCTTGAATTTCAGGATATTTGTCCAATAAATTCATAATACTTGAAGTATGCGAACACGTAGAGTGAATAATCTATTGGCTAATTCAAAGATTAAAACATAAACTAATAATACTTATAAATACATCGATTTCAGCCGGCCCTTACAAACCATAACAAACCCCCAAACAACCCCAACTTTAATATCTCATAACTGGCCTCATATAACCCGTAAAGAAATACAGAGAAACACATGATAAGGTAAACAGGGCCGTATTAAATCTGATATCTGAGAAATAACTATTTCTAATAATTAATTTTTGACACGATTTAGACTTTAAAATTCCTCTCCTCAAATATAATTGTGTTTTTTTTTCAACACATTTATTACAGTAAATAAGTGGTGAAACATCTTAAACATATTGATCATCTAGATCTTAGAAGATTTTTTTTTCGTTACAAAATCCACACATAACGGAGCACCTTTCCTGCAGCCACATGTGGCACCAAATCCTTTTTTACAATTGCAAAAGATTTAATTTTTTAAGGTGCCAGGAGTTGGTTTTTCCATTGTTGTTATAGAAGTGAGCCCAGTGAGCCTATTCGTGCCAAGTTTCCAACCCCAGTCGGATGGATTTTTGGGGATTCCACCCCATTTTTGGGTCTACTGGTAAATCCTGAACGTGTGGCACAGTGCCGAATCCTTCGTTGATGGTAAAGAACCCAGGTTTAATTTGTTCTTCAATGATAATTTGGCGAACCGTTGGTTCCGGATATCTTCCAAAGTTTTCTTCTCCACGTTTCCACCATGGAAAGCATCGAGAAACCGTATTCCAGTGTCTTCGAGGTCTTATGCTTTGGCATTCGGATCTTTAAATAGGCCAATGATTGAATTTAGTTCTTTGTTTTTTTTTCAACAAGCTAAAGAAATTTGGTTTTCCCTTGGTTGCAGGGGAATTACGTTGTATCACACCCACTAAATGCGTGTAGAAATAAGATGTTTCCGGCTACTTCTTTCATCTTTAAACTCCTCGCCAAAAACACCTTTTCAGGAGTATTTCCTCTCCTTGGTTTGCGTAGGTAAATGTAAATCTTTCGGCGATCCTATCGCTATCAATAGCACTAGAAGATCTATATCGTCACCCCCGACGAAAACAGCGTCAAATAATGACGAGGCGGAAATCCCTTGGCTTCTAAATTCAGCTCTTCGGTTTGTTTTTAGCATGGAAATCAGACGAACTTTGGTTTTTTCATTGTAAAAAGATTAAGACCGGACGATTTTTTGGTAAAATGTTTACGTTTCGTCCGCTATAACTCACCACCCGTTTGACTTATGAAAAAAAGTGTTTGTACAAAAATTATAGAGAATTTTGTCCTCTTTAAATTTTAATTTAACATTTTTGGCGTGGAATCAACTATTAAGGAGTTAAATCGGAAAACCCAATCAAAAATCTTCCGTGATTTTCGTATTGTTGTCGGTTTCATAGGCAATTTGCAGTACGGCCAATATCTGATACGTTTTTATTCCTGTTGTGGTTTAGAGAAGTTTCGGACTTGTTCCAGATGGTTCTAAATTTTTCTAAACAATTCTAATTCGTTTTCAAAACAAAACGTCAGTGGAAAAAATTGTTCGAATCCATGAAAAAACCGAAAATGAGCTTTAAAAATTAGATAATCTAAATAAAAAAAACAGTGAAAATTGCTTTAAATATTCCTTAATTAGTCGTTTAATTATAAGTTTTACTTTTTTTCCAATTAACTAAAATGCCGACCGCTGTCAATGAAGGAAACGCCGAGGTTAGTGTGGAGGAGCAACAACGGCGAATGTGGGTTGCGTTAAAAGCTCACGTTTTACGCGAAAGAGCCCGAAAACGACAGCAACGAGAAGCCGAGGTACGGGGCGAAGCCCTAAATTAAATTGTCCACATTCCAATTGTCAAATAATTGCAGGTGGAAGAAGAACGTCAACGCCGAGAACGTGAACGACAAGATGTAATGACCCACGGAGAAATCAACTCCCAACGTGAAGTCCTCGAAATACGTTTAGCTCATTTGAAAGAAGAAAAACATCAGTTGTTTAGACAGTTGAAAAAAGTATTACATGAAGATGATAATAGACGACGACAGAAGGAGAAGTACGGCGTAATATTTGTGTTTTTCCAAATATAATTTTTGTAGTTGTAGTGATCTAATGGGAAATAATATACCGCAAATGATGGCCGCGCCTGGTATGCATGCACAACTATTTTTAACGATGGCTCCGCCAAATCAACCTCAATCACAAATGCCACCGGGAGCTCCACAACCGTTTAAAGGTGCTCCGTTGACCACCGTTAAAAGAAGTCGCAGTCCAAGTCCTCCGCCACTGCAACAAGTTCCGATCACCTACGCCCAACAAACTTCCGGCTATGCCCAATACAAGGCGCCACCCCAACAACCGCAATACCAACCCAGTATGTACCTCTTTAATTGATACAAAAATTGGCAGATGACAGAATTAATCAATTATTTATTTTACAGAAGAGGACACTAGACGCCCTCACGAGTTTATGCGAGCTGTTCTCTGGAATAGTAAGTTTAGACTTGTGCTTATTTTACGGGGCTTTTTTGCATGTTTTATTTGCTCATTTTCTGGATAGTTAACAAGTGGAAATTTTTATTTAGAACCATCACAATATGCCAATCAACCGAATCCCAGTTACTATGTGGTGCCCACTGATCGACCGACTCCTATTGTATATAATATAGGCGCCGGTATGCCAGGACGGAATGCAGACGGTACACAGTTACGAGCTCCCCCGGGAATGAAGTATACTAACACGTACGATAATAATGGAATGCCTCCAGGCTCGCGGGCTCCACCGCCACCTCAACAGGCGCCACAGCATGTAACCGTGCATGGAGGAGCGATTCCCATAACACCGGCTCAACCGGTAAGAAAAATCAGGAAAATACAAACTTCGTTCAAAAAATTACCCAATTGTATTACCGAAATTTACTTGTTTAACTTTTAGGCATCGAAAACGGGGAGTATTACCGCCGGATATCCGGTGCGAGGCCAAGCTGTTGGTCAGTATCAACAAAATCCCATTTACAACAGTGCGGGACAGTCTCGCCAGTTATATCCAGGACCTCCTGGAGGATCTATGTCAGGTTATCCGCCACCTCCACGAGATTAGTCATTGTAGTAAGATAAATTTATTAATACAATTTTTATATTATTGAGCTAAATAAAATAAACGGATTTAATGCAATTCATTTTATTTTTACATGTTATAACAAATAAACATTCATCATAGTTGTAATAATATTCAAATTGTGTAAATAAAAGATAAATCTATACAAGGGTGCAGGTTTAAAACATCATTGTCTACATCTATACATAAATTTTATTAATATTATTATTATTTTTTTATTAACTAGTAATAAAAATAACATGTATTTAGATTTTGATATGCCCTAAGTTATTCTATATTTATTGTATTATTTTTTTTTATATAAATGAGTGTCTTGGTATGATGTTAAGAGTTTTATGAATTAATGACGTTATATTGTCTACGAAAGTTATTTAAAATGTTTAAATACCTGCATTAATGTCTAATTTAATAATAATAATAATAATTTATGAAATTACAAATTGATGAGAAAATTATGAGATTCTTAGTCGAAATGTTTTTAGCGCTAGATAATAAAGACACTCGGCGATTTTTGTTTGAAATGGAGTTTGCACATCCATTAATCATAATATTATACAGTTCAAGTTGGAAATAGTATATATTTTTAATTTAATAATCTAATTTAAGTAAACAGTTTTACTTAGTTTACAGACTGGTCGCTCTCTAAAATGGGCCAATTGGCTCGAAGTTTTTTCATTTGTGACAAGTTGTCGGTATGGCTCCACGGCTTCAAACTGCGTAGTTGGTTTTCGATCGCGTCGTTCTTCACTTCGGAATTAGATCTGAAACGGAGGAAATGTTTGGTTTGTTTTAATGATTTTTTTTAACAAGAAATATGTTGGTGGTATATAATTTAGTGGTTCTTAACCTGGGATGTACTGATTCCCCGGCGGAATTATATGCATATTCATCGAACCCTTGTTAAGTGTTAGTTCAAGTTCAAAACATAAGTGTAAAAAATGAACAAAATCGCCGAACCCGCGAGACTGACTCATCGAACCCAGGTTAAGAACCACTGTATTAGTGAATTTGAGTATTTTTAATTAGAATAAAAAAAAATATAGTGACCTAAAAACATACGTCTTAATTTCATACCTAGCGAACTTAAATAATATTAATATAGAATTGCCACTGAGCGGTAGTTTTTTTCTCCATTTAATTCAATGAATTTAACTATTTTTTTATGGTACCACTAATACAAAGGGTATAGGCCAGTTTGTATGGTAAAAGTGCCCCCGCGGCTTTTTCGATTTGGGACACGCTAGAATTAACAATGTAATTGACCATCCGAACTTCTGGATGGTTCCAGTCTACATGAAAACCAAATTTAGTTTTGAAATGCCTTTCGAGATCGAGATAAGTCAAAGAGACGATTGCCAGAAGAAAAACAAAATAATCCCAAGTGACATAGTATAGTTCACTGACGGATCAAAGACAAATGATGGCGTAGGCGCTGGAGTATGGGGGGGCAAATCCCAGGAAACAAATATTTGTAGGTCTGGGTACAATGCCTACACTATTCCAAGCAAAAGTCTTTGCCATAATCATCTGTCTTTAAGAAAATATGAGAAGAAATTATCACAATAAAAATATAAGAATCTTCTCATACAGCCAAGCCGCAATTACGGCGATCGAAAATTACCAGACTAGTTCTAGGCTGGTCTGGGAATGTAAAACACTCCTCACCCAGTTGGCGACATCCAACAGGGTTACACTTGCTTGGGTACCGGGGCACTCTGGTATCCAAGGCAACGAAGAGGCAGACGAACTCGAAAAGGCGGATTCAAGTCATTCATGGGTCCAGAGCCGGCTATAGGCCTACCAAAGTGCATAACACTGAGTAGAATAGCCTGGAATAAAATCCTGGAATAACTATGCAGGAGGCAAGTTCTCAAAGGTCATGATAAAGAAACCTTTGAAAGAACATAACAAAAGACTTCTAAATCTAAGAAGGAAGGACATCAAAACGTTGGTAGGCCTACTGACAGGACACTGCAATTTGAGGAAACATCTCCAAACTATAGGGAAGAACACAGAGTCAGCAGCTTGCAGGAAATGTGGCGTGGAAGATGAAACTGCCTCCCACGTACTATTTGACTGGCCAGCCATGACTCAAAGTCGTCTCAACTCGCTTGGTCCACCTGGACATCAGCTGGGGAACATACACAGAGATCCAGTTGACTGTCTGCTGAGATGCATATCAGAAGCAGACCTGACCAACTGGAACTGAAATTAAACTGAGGCGCAATAGTCCTTTTAGGACGCAGCGCAGAAAAACTCGCATGAGAGGCCCCCAGGTCAAAGGAAAAAAAAAATTAGCCAAATTTTTAACTTTTTACCGCAAGCGGTTTTCGAGTATTTCGAAAAAAACAACCTTTTTTCGACTTTTTTTTTTTTTTAGTAGTAAAATTTAAAATTAATAACCTATTGTTTCCCATTCTTAGGAGTAAAAGGCATGAAAAAATATTTTGTTGGTTTGTTTGGTAAAAGTGCCCCCCCCCGCGGCTTTTTCGATTCAAAATCAGGGGATCGTTTTGATAGTAAATAAAGCAAATTTAGTCAAATTTCCAGCTTTTTATCGCAAGCGATTTTTGAGAAAAGGCCATTTTTCGGTTTATTTTTTTTAGTAGTAAAATTTAAAATTAATAACCTACGATTTTTTTTTCTGCATTCTTAGGAGTAAAAGGCATGAAAAAATATTTTTTCTATTATTTTCAGATGGAATGTCGATTTTTAAGGACCGAAACCAAATTAAAATTAATTTTTTGAGTGCGTTTTTGAATAGTGTCCACCGCCAAATTTTCTCAAAAAACGACTATAGTACTTCTCTATAGGCAGTAATTTTTTCAATTTTTTTGATTTGGTGGAACATTATGAAAAAAATAAAAATTGATTTTTTCTTATATCTCATGCTAAAGCACACTTATTCATTTTTTTGGTCAAGTAATATGAAGATAATTATTTTTCAACTCAAAGTATATATACATTTGATTAAACAATTTAGAAAATGAAGAAATTGTCATTAAAAATTATTTTTTTATGCAATAATTCTTTGAAATACATAATAATATATTTTTATTAGTTTTAATAACTGTACATCTTTAATAATTCGACAAGGGTAGTTGTGTAGTCCTGCGTTAAAGAAAAAGAAAATGTGGAACTTATTTTCTTGTATTGTATAGTGTTTGCTTGATTATTATTATTCTAAAGCTATTTATTTATCTTTTGTGTGTTTAAACAGCATTAATATATTTCTAATTAATATATTTATCCTCTTCAATTAATTTAAAAATAGCGATATAAAGAGGGGCTCATTTTAACAACCGGCTTAGTCGAATTTTTAAAGATGTACTTTAAAGAGCTAATAAAAATATATGATTATGTATTTCAAAGAATTATTGCATAAAAAAATCATTTTTAATGACAATTTCTTCATTTTCTAAATTGTTTCAACAAATGTATATATATTTTGAGTTGAAAAATAATTATCTTCATATTACTTGACCAAAAAAATGAATAAGTGTGCTTTAGCATGAGATATAGGAAAAAAACATTTTTTATTTTTTTTCATAATGTTCCACCAAATCAAAAAATTTGAAAAAACTACTGACTATAGAGGAGTACTAAAGACGTTTTTTTGAGAAAATTTGGCGGTGGACACTTTTCAAAAACACACACAAAAAAATAATTTTCATTTGGTTTCGGTCCTTAAAAATCGACATTCCATCTGAAAAAAATTAAAAAAAAATGTTTTCATGCCTTTTACTCCTTAGAATGAGAAAAAAAAATCGTAGGTGATTAATTTTAAATTTTACTACTAAAAAAAAATAAAATCGAAAAATGGCCTTTTCTCGAAAATCGCTTGCGATAAAAAGCTGAAAATTTGGCTAAATTTGCTTTATTTAGTACCAAAACGATCCCTTGACTTTGAATCGAAAAAGCTGCGGGGGGGGGACTTTTACCATACAAACCGGCCTATACTCTTTTACCTGTAATATTTGCGCATTGTAGGTGCAATAACCGAGACAGCTATGTACGCATTTCTGGCTCGGGTTTTATCGAAATTTTCGTTTGGCCCAATCGTGACTCGTCGAAATGAAAACCAATCTCGAGGCTTGGAAAATTTCGGTTTTAACGTCGTCGACGATGGTGCCGCCACGTTATTTTTCTTCAACGGATTGGGACTATCGAAATCTGGCCAATTCTCATTGTACGTGTTGTCCATGAAGAATTTATTTTGCAAAAAGTTTCGTGCCGCCTCGTTGGACTCTTGCGTCTGCTGAAATCCACCCGGATACATGTACTCGGTGCGTTTCAGAAACAATCTGGAACCGCTTTCATTCTTCTTCTTTGTTATATTGTCATGTAAATCAAATTTCGACTCATATTCCCTAATATTATCCATGTCGTTATAGGTAGTTTGCTTATTGAACGTCTCAAGTTTGTGCAACTCGTCAATAAGTTTGCCCTCGGTGGGTGCCAATTTGACTTTATCGTCATTGTACTTGGAATCATATTCGCGCAGACCTTTTTCATCGTTGGCCCACGATGACTTCCTCAACGGGGTTGTTGTATTCAAAACCTCGTCGATTTCCTCCACATTCTCGCCAACGTTTTCTCGTTTTACTGATTCTTTAATATCAAAAGTATTCGGTGTAGTTTCCACATCGAAAATGGGCCACGGCAATTCCGTTTTGGAACTTCGCAATTTGTCATTTTGGTTTTGTAAAAATATTATCATGTGTTCAATGCTCTCGGTCTTTTCCTTCTCGTCGTCTCGTTCAATTTTGTACTCCATTTGCCGTAACGGAGGCTTTGTGATCTTGGCGTTCTCGACGACATTGGCATTTTCTTGATATTTTTTCAGTTGTCGATCCAAGTCCGAGTTTAAGGCAATCGGAGATTTGAGAACGGCGTCCACGTAAGCTAAGACAAAAGATATGTTTTTTAGATGATATAAATATATAATTCTTTGAATAATTTTACCAATTAGAGACTTCCAACGTTCCGGTTGACCTGCAATCGTTACTAACAACTCCAGTAAAGACTCACTAGCCTTTGGATCAGGTTCCTACAAGTAACAGTAAGATTATCAATATATAAGTCAACATAGTACGCCAAAAGAAGACAATACTTTGGAAGGAACATTGCGTAATGTTCGCAACATTGCCGGAGTGGGTTCTGGTTCAGACAATATATCAATATCTTCATGATTGGGAGGTTCTTGTTCGTCAATGATTAATTTTCCTCCATGAAATTTGTTGGGTCTCGTCTGCGGAGGCATTCCCGTTAAAAAGGCATCAAAAGATCCCATCGAGTTTTGCTGCATGGCCTCGTGCGACTCCAACGTGTGCTCATCCTCCACACTTTTCGAACTGTTGGGGTCTTCAGATGTCAATGGTAAATCACTGATTCCTTCCTATAACCATAAAATGCTTCAATTGTAGGTAATTTGTCGTAGAAGTTGAAAACGATTCAATCAATTCTTGCATTGTTATGAAGCAATCAAGAGACTGATTGAATTTATCGATCCGAACCCTTATTCACTTCAAATTAATTTTTTAGAGGGTTGAGATTCCCAAAAGACGTAAGAGTTTTAAATTTATGATTTGTAAAGTTAAATTTCAGAAATATTTCCAATTAAATCATTTTTAATATAGAAATATTTATGATTACAAAAATAAAGAAATACATACCTCGGTATTTTTGTCTTTTGTAGGAGTCGCTGCAAAAGATTTTCCAACAATTAATTTCAATTATTCAGACTTTATTTCGTTGTTTTGATTTCAACAATTAAAATTTCAAAATTGATATTTTCTTTTACGTGAAAATTGTTTATCGTACGGAAATATTTAGTTTTATGTTTATATTACCTGAATGTACCGTTGAAATGACTAGAATTGTTATTATTGAAGCACTGATTTTAATATTGCACATTGTTGATGGGGAAGCGATTAATTTTATACATTAATTTATTTAAATTCATTAAAGAAATTGCGCCTGTACTACCAAATGCCTATTCCTCAGGCGTTCATATTGCATTCTGTCGAACAATAGTGGGCCATGAAATGGATTAGTACTGAAACGTACCGTCGTATACGTGTAGCAGCACCAAAATACGCGTTTCGTGTAATGGGAAATGCAATGTACTAAATTGTACTTGGCGCAAGTATATGCATAGCCGTCGTCTGCTCAATAGTGTTCCACACGGGCGAATTTTGGTGAAGGATGTCGGCTTTGTAGTTTATGCGAATTTTGTGATCTATTGCGAATTAAATTAATGCAAAACGGATTTTTCAAGAAAAACAGAGGTAAGTTAATGATTTTCAATTGAAATAAATGTTTTTAAGTGTTAATAATTTTTTTTTTAAACCCATTTAATTATTATCATAATTTCTTACAATTAAAATTTATTTGGATTTAAATTCTATTACATAATTTAAGGGGGTTCTAGTTTTGTTAGTAAAATTTTCATCCCTTTTGGTCCCTATTTTATTTTTGTTTTAATTGTTTAAAACATCCCCTTCGTGTTTAAGAAAAACCGGTTTATTTTAAAGCAATTTCTTGGTAAGATAAAAATCTAAATTAAAATATTTTAAAAGGAATTCAAAGGTAAATATTATGCTGAAAAGAAATTGTATACATTTTAAATGATCAATTATTGAATTTCTCAGTAAAATCAAATAATTTTTAACCGACATTTTATTAATTTGCGCATGCTGTGCGCCGTTGGCGCATGTCCACACCGTGAAACTGTGCCGTACAGGAATTGTTTCGAACGGACTTTTAATAAATGTCTCCATTTTTTCGATGGTACCGCGCACGTTACAAAAAAATGTTTGAAAATTTCATGAATTTATCGAAAAAATCGTTGTGACATTCCTATATTTTTGTGTACTTTGTTTAATATTGTTAGATTTATATGTTATATTGATAAAGTTATATTTTTTATATGTTAAATACATTTATTTTTCTACGGTAAAACACGTGCTATTTTAAACGTTAAAATGCCTTTGTCAAAAACTCCTGTAAACGAAACAAATCTGGGAGGTACAAATTCAATTATGTTAATCTCATTTGGAAAATGTTTACTAACTTTGTATTTTTCTAGTTTTAACGAGATCGCAAGCACGGAGAATGTCGCAAACTAGTAACGAAGAAGATATGACTACCGCACCTCCGGGTACTCCAAAATCTACGCGTTCTCGTACCAGTCTTCCCGCCACCACAACTCCACGAAGAATTACTAGATCCTCGTCCGTGGAAGGTATTTTAAAGTTTGTCATCAGTCTTTCAGATTTACTTTACATTTTTTCTTTTATAGTTGACGAAATGGCAGTTTCCAAAAATTTACAATTATCGCCTGTCTTCAAACGAAAAACTCGGGCTACGTCTGTCGAAGGTAAAACAAATGATCCAAAAAGAAAGAGTCTGGTTATGGTGTTCCTTGTTTGTATAAAAAGACTACCTGAACCCGGCAGACAATGTTCTGCCAGTCTGGTTGTAAATAAATTAATTGAATTTAGGGAAAAAGAGCTTGTGAATTGTTAGAATCACCTCCTTTATCAACCTGCAGCATCCCTCGCTGTACCAATTATAACTTACCTTCAAGATATACATTTATCAATTATGCTCTGAGAAAATTTCTTCTTCCTTTGAAAATTACTGCACTATTATAACAATGAAGTATTGCTAGTTACAGACTATTGTATTGACCGTTGAAAAAGCCGTTTTCTTGCGACCGGAGGTATGTTACTGACGCAAGAAAAAGATAAAAACAATCTCTGAAGCGGATTGTATATTCTGACAAAATTTTAGCTAAATCGATGAAGAACTTTTTGAAATCTAGGCAAACCAATATAACAATTTTATATTTGTAGATAAATGATAGATTATTCATTGTTTATTTAAATCAGAGGTTGTCAAAGGTGGCAAACCAGTGGACCACAAAAGGCACACATTGCCAATTATTTCGACTCGCGAAATTCATCAAACTTTTTTATTTATTTTCGTTTCAGTATACTTTCTATAGAGATGCAAAGCATCTACATTAGGGTGTCCGTTATTTCCTAAATTAATTTTTTTACAGGGATCGCCTCCTGAATTTTTAGTTTTAAGATATAAAAAAAATTATCCATTACAATTAAGCTCTTAATTTCTTGATTAAACCGTGCCGGAATCATGTTACTTTTACCATTTAAATAACATGGGATTATTTAACTTTTTACTTTTAATTTTTTTTTTCTCAGAAACAAATGGATGAAAAGATTTACGATCAAATTGTTCTGACGTAAAATTTAACGCTCTACAAAAAAGGTCTCTTAGGAATTTTCGATTAAATCACTCCATTAAAAGTTATTCAACATTTAACTTTTTAACGACAAATCAATCGGCTATAGGCTCAATAAAAATGATGTTGACTACAAGTTCTAAGAAATTTCTCATAGATGGCATCAGGTGAAATGGTAAAAATTCGAATAATAATTGAACTTTTGTCGATAGTCTCATTAATTAGTATGAAATTCACTTCGTAGGTACAAAATATTGATTAAAGTACGAAAATTTATCCGGGATAAATTGAATTTCACGACTATATTGATTTCGGATCTTATGTCACCAGTTTTAATTGTCAAAAAATGATTTTTTGTTTGTTTAATTTTCTGTTCAAGCCATAAAATTAACACAAATAATCACTTGCGCTCTAATGATAATAATTTGTATCTTCTCTTCCAATGATTTTATAGTTAAAAAATGTAAAAATTACCAAAAAGTTGAAAATATTGCAAGATTTATATTAGGCACAAGTGAAATGTTCAATAACTTTTAATGGAGTGATTTAACCGAAAATTCATATGAGACCTTCTTTGTAGTGCGTTAAATTTTACGTTAGAATAATTTGACCTTAAATCTTTTCATCCATTTGTTTCTGAGAAAAAAAAATAAAAGTAAAAAGTCAAATAAGCCCATGTTATTTAAATGGTAAAAGTAACATGATTCCGGCACGGTTTAATCAAGAAATTAAGAGCTTAATTGTATTGGATAATTCTTTTTATATCTTAATCGATCTTCTTCTGAATGCTACTTTTATTATTAATAATTAAGCCTAAATAGGCAATTTTTTCTTCTGAAGAAAAATTAGTTGAACTTGATTACAAAGTTTCTATCAAATCAGTAAAGCTGTCTTTAAATTGGAACCATAAGGGAAATCAGAATAAAATATTGGTACAACCATTTAAATTAGACCTTTTTGTGCCCTTTATACCTTTTTTTTTGGCGAAACACTAAGGAGTACCAGAAAACAAAATATTATCAAAATCAATAAACCTGTTCTTTAATCGTACGATAGAATTCAGGTAGACAAATATTTATGTTTTATTTTATAGATCTTTGCTCTATAATGATCTCTATTGTAATCGAAACCGGCTTAATTTCAAGCTGGTGTGAAATTGAAAGGAATTTTATCTGGTCTCAACGGGTGGTATGAGATAACATAATAAATGCTTGAAGGCCAGAATGTGAGTAAAAGATATGTTCAAAAGTATCACTAATGGATTCGGAAAGAGGTGTTAATGCGATTATAATTGACAACAAATAATAAATACCTGAAACTGGTTCCAAATTCCAGAACGACATATTTCAATCTGCCATTCTCTTGTTTTTGGCCTTCAAGCTTTTATTATGTTATTTCATATCAACAGTTGAAAGTACGAATGCTTGCATTCCATACTAGCTAATGATTGAAACTGGTTTCGTACTTTACGTGTGGAATCCATACTGACAAAAGCCATAACAAAAATGAAACTTATTCAAATTTTCAATTTATTTATGGTAATTATAAGGAATTTAAATCTTTATTTTACCTATATGTCTAAATTTAAATCTTCATAAGCTGTTAGGATAAAATCAGTTCATTTCAATTCGATTATATATCTATGAACGCAGTTTTAAGTTAATAATCATTCAATTATCGAAACTAACATATCAACAAAATTAAGAAAATAACTTTTATAGGCATATACTTGTATTTATCGTATAAATACAATTTAATAATGTTTTTAAAAACAAACCAAATTTCATTTAATGGTTTCATTAAATCCTTTTGTATATGGTAATAATCTATTATTATAAAGAGGAAAGATTTGATTGTTTGTTTGCTTTGAATAGGCTCCGAAACTACTTGACCGATTTGAAAAATTCTTTCACAGTTGGGAAGCTACACTGTTTCCGGTGAACATAGGCTATATTAAATTTTCACAAAAGTTAAGGATCCATACTAAAACTCCAATAATGTAACCCAACGTCTGAAAAAAATACCAAAAACATTCTTTTATCGCGTGCGCTGCGAAAACTATTGGTTATAGAACAAAATAATGTAGTACGATTTTGCAGAACATATCATTATCTACAAAAAATAGAACGACGTCATATGTCTAACTATTATAGTTATGTCACAATAAGTGTTTTTTCATTTTAAAAAATATATATAAATACCACCGTTATAAAAGCTCTTTTATCTATACTTTGGGATTAGTTCTTATCAAAATAAATGACTTCATATTTAAGTTTGCTTCAATATCATTATATAACTTTTTGAGTTATTCAATTTGAACATTCCATTCGAAAGATATCACAAGTTTAAAAATGTAAGTTATTTGAAAAATGTCGCATGGTCACCGCATTTTACTTATAATTAAGACCAATTTTATTGAACTTGGCGATATTTTTTATTTATGTATAGATGCTGATTGATTTACTGATTATTTGGTCTACGGTAGGTATACCTACCGTAGCTATATGCAATAGACATACTCTTTTTAGATATTTATAAATATTTTTCGAAAATTAATTGATTATAACATAGAACTATTTTATTCTTTGCAACAGTTTATTAAATGTGTCTTTTTAAAGTTGACAAAAAAAAGTGTTTTCAGGTATGATTATGTTTTTCGTAAAAGAAATAAGAAAAATAAAAATTTTCATATACCACTACAAATGGCAAATTTGAAAAGAAAATATAATCTGCACCTACGTTACGCAGACGAAGTTGCGGGGATCAGCTAGTATTAAATACATTTAAAAAAATAAAGTGTTTTACAAATTGCCTGCGTTACAATTGATATGTACTTGATTATGTTATGCAAATATTTTATCAAATATTCGAGGACCTGGTGAACTTCGTACCACCTAAAAATGTATAAAAATGTATAGCTCATAGCAAAGCTCATATGCATGTAAAAAATCCTTAAATTCTCAGCTATTCATGAGTTTAAAAACATGCATAGATATTTCTAAAAAAATTTTTGTTTATGTCTATTTGAGTCCCTTGAAATTGTATAATTTTTTTTGACCAATTCGAACCTTAGATCGCTAAATAAGACTACAATTTGCACAAGTGGATTATTGATTTGCAAAACTGACTTGATTATAAAAACGTAATTTCTTATTCTTCATTTAATTTTTATTTTTTCGGTTAGTTTAAAGCCATAACCAGACTCACCGAACCATTTATCCAAAAGATACTCATTAATTTTTTTTTGATTTTAGCTTCGAAGGACTCAATCGCTGCAAAAAACACAGCAAGAAGTAGCCACGTACGAGCAACCAGTTTATCTAACATTAGTATTAAGTCAAAGATACAATCCCCTAAGAAACCTGATATAAGTAAAGACCAAATTCCCAATTCTCCAGAAATTCCAAAAATTTCCGAGGAATCTCCCAAACAGCTCATTCCTAACAATGAAGAACCATCAGAACGAGAATTAAGTCCGATCAAAGAAGAACATTTAGAAACTAGTTCTGTCGGCATTAATTGTTCTGAATTGAAAAGTGTTGCATCCGAAGAATCTTCTAAACTAAACTTGAATAATAGTTGTGATACCTTAGATGCATCTAATAGTGTAATTAGTGAAAAATCTACGATAGAAGTGAATGAAACTGTAAAGAATCAATCGCCCGTGACTCAGGTTGAAGAAATTTCAAAGATAGATAAAACGGAAACATTACCATCTAAAGAAATCGATAAGGATATTGTTTTAAACTTAGAAGATTCAAGAGTTGATGAAGAAAAAACATCACCAGTCGGTAAAATACCTGTTGTTAAATTAGATCAAATCAGTCTTCAGTCAGATAATGCCTTAAAGTCACCATCTAAAGAAATTGAGATACTTGATACTCCAAATCAAGAGAATTCAATTGAAGTTGATGACATTGAAAAAGAAAATACATCAGAAATGGGAAAAAGAGCTGTTGTTAAATTAGACCAAATTAGTCCACAGCTAGAGAAAACCGATAATTCAAGATTGGAAGAAATCGATGAAAGTGCTATTTCAAGTCGGGACGATCCGGAAAAGGAATTAACATCGCAAATGGGGAAAAGGGCTGTGGTTAAATTGGATCAATTTAGTCCCCAGATCGATAAATCCGATAGATCACTATCTGAAGAAATCAATGTAACTATAACTTCAATAACTTCAAGTCAGGACGATCTAAAGTTAACTAATGAAAAAGAACTTACATCTCAAATGGGAAAAAGAGCTGTCGTTAAAATAGATCAAGTAAATTCGTTGCCAGATAATATCGATAATGCAGTAATAGAAAAAATCGATGCAAGCCAAGAAGATCAAAATGACATTGAAAACAGTAAAACCGCGGTTATTAAACTAAATAAATTCAGTCCAAATAAAATATATTCTCCTCAAAGAACTCAAGTTGAGTCCATTTCCATAAAATGTGATAAAACCACTACAGTACCGTCACTGTCTTCACCAGTAGCCGCCAAATCTGTTACAAACGACCCTGAGGATTTAAAAAGTCCTGGTCCCGAGCCAATGGATGAGACGAAAGAAAATATTTCTCCCACAAAAAATAAGAATTTAAAAGAAGAAATAAAAACATCTTCACCAATAAAAATTTTAAGTGTGAAACATATCGAAAAAAATGAAAACTTTTCCGATAAAAGTGTATCGAAAACATCTGCGGAGGATCTACGAAAAAATAACAGTGCAACATTTAAAGATAGTTCATTGAATCAAGAAAATTCAAATGAGATGCATTCTTCTGATTCTGAGATACAAGACGAAATGCAGCAAATTAATGCTGTTGATTCTTCTGTGGTTTCGCCCAAAAGGAAAAGATTTTCGACTCCTGAATTGAATAATTCAATTTTAGATAATTTTGTTGATTCTGATGCTACGATTTCGTCGGATAAATCCAGTGAGTTGAGTGGGTACGTGGAAAATGAAGCTATGGAAGTTAGTGGAAGTGATACGCCTTCGACTGGTAGTAATGATATTGTTGAAAAAGGAGAAAGTCTTGGAGAGTCTTCGGGAATGAGTACGTCAGATGAATATGAAGAAGATAGTTTCCTCGTCGATGATGATGTGGATAGTCATCCACTTTTATCCGGCTCTGGTGATGATCTATCCATTCTTGCCACTTCTGAATCAGATGATTCAGAAGTCCCATTGACTCAAAGCAAACAATCTAAGAAACTCTTTAACAAAAAGGCTCAAGAAAAATCGCGAATATTGCATATGTCTACGACTTCTGATGATGATAGCTCAGTAGAGTTGGTTCCTAACAATAAATTGAAAAATAAATCAGGATTAGTTAGTCAAAAAGTGATGAAAACTTCCAAAAATGTTCAAGATTCGAGTAAAATAGTTATCGAAAGTTCAAGTGATGAAGAAGTTTTAGACGTAGAATTTTCGTCCGAAGAGGATAATGTAATAGACGAGGTCTTAAATCGAAGTAAGTTGAAAAAAAATAATAAATCCGGAACATCATCTCCTGTTGGTAAAAAAGAAAGTAAACATACAAAAACCTTAAAACGATTCATTAGTCGGTCTGATGAAAGTTCAAGTGATCATGAAAATGAATTGGTAGTTGATAAAAAGCGGAAAAAAATTAAAATTAAGTATGGAAGTGAGGAAGTTGATACTCTTCTTGATGAATATAAACAATTTTTAAAGACTCCTTGCTGGGTTCTCTGTCAAAAGAGCGATGATGATGATAGCCAATCGACTAAAAGAGTTCCAAAATCTAATGTCAACAAACCAGTAATTGAGAAGAAAAAACGTATAAAACCAAGTGGAGACGAGGAAAATGAGAGTGATGAAGATGAACCACCAAAAATTGGAAAATCTCAAAAGAAAAACAAATCAAAAAATACGAAAAAGCTAGAGAAAGAAAATAGTTTCACCAATGAATTAGTAGTAGAAGAGGCCGAAGAAATACCAATTCAATCCAGTAAAAAAAAGAAACGAAACAAAAAGAATAAACAAACCAAAATAGAGCAAACTAGTCAATCAAAAAATATTGAAAAATCGGACAGTGATTCGGAAGAAAAGCCACATTTAAGCAACCCTATAGTTTTTAAACCGCCACTTGTAGTAGATTCAAAGAATTCACAAGATGCCAAAAAATTAGCCAAGAAAATGCGAAAAAAAGCGTCAAAAGAGCGTAAGAAATTAGCTAAAGAAAGTCTCGAACCTAAATCAAATAAAAGACAATTTTCCCAAATGGACAGCGATGAGGAGGATGAAGAAGACAACGCCGAACCGAAAAAATTAAAGAAAAATACCCAACCGGAAATTTCCAACAAAAAGAACAAGAAAAAATCCAAATCTCAATTCACAACCACTTTAACTCCATTGCCAATGTCCATCCTAAATGTACTCACTAAAAAACCACATACTTCCACTCCAGTGGCGGCATCCCCTTCGAATTCTTCTCGCATGCCGAAAAAATCGCCAAAACCATCGAAAAAGTCCAAAAACAAAAAATTTCTTACCAGCAACGGTGAATTTCGCGTCGAGTGTCTCACCATCAGCCCTTCACCGTCGGCCAAAGGAGCCACGCCATTCTTCAGCGCCAGAGATGAGCTCCTCTACGGCGATCGCATCCAGCGCCAAAGTTCCAAATCTTTGCTACTTAGACGACAAAAACGGAAATTCATCCAAAAATAAATATCACAATTTTAATGTGAACAATTCTAAAGATATTTCTTCCCTTTTGCAAGGTTCTAATTTTATTTTTATTGGTTTTCTTAAATGGATTCAATTTATTCACTAAATTAATTAAAATAAAACTAGAACCGGAAGAAAACGTTGATTTTTAATTGCAGTCAAATAAGAAACAATTTAATGGATCTCTTAATTTGTTTTAAATGGTTTTAATGAAGTATAATTGTTTTTTTAAAATCTATGCTAGAAATTGCGTTTTTTTAAAGTAACAGTAGATTTTTCACTGCAAGGAATTTCAGTATAAATCAGAATAAAAAACAAACCGGTTTTATTGCATTTTGGCCTATTGGTGAAAAATCTATTGTACGAAAGAAATTTAAATGATTTTATTATAACCATCATCTAATATCTAGCATAAAGGACTTTTTATCAACTCTTCCTATAATTGAATAGCAAAAATACCATGAAACAATTTCATAATCATATAATCAATTTTCATAGATTGTTAATACAATTTAATTCATTCATTAATAATGCTTCAAAAACTATGCAGCACAAATCACTCATTATTTCAAATATGCTGACAATTTTGAGAGAATTGTACAAGGGTTCCACACACCCTCGACTGTTTATTCCAACCACATGATAAGAATTGTCTTCAGTGATGTTATCATAATTGCATTCGAGTGCATCTTTTTGGCAACAAGACTTGGGCACGACTTTCTTGAAGACGATGCCCTTGGTAGCCGTCACATCCCTGCAAGCATTTGTCGGTAATATCCGTAACTTGCAAATATAATTAAATTTAATAATCAGTTGTATATTTATTATTGTTATTTGGTAATTGAAAAATTAAATGATTTTTTTCGTATGCGTTTTAACCATACTTCCTATTTTGCAATTAATTGTTTAATTTATCAAATCCTAATTGTCCAGATATTTACCATCGGATTATTGACTCAAAAGATGGGAGAGCTGGAACTTCGGTCTTAATTGTTATATCTTATTTATTGATAAAACATAATATTGTCAGGAGCTGGAGTCATTATTAATTTTGAGGACTCCGGCTTTCCAGCCCTCGTTAAAACCATCTCATTATTTGATTAATATGAATGGATGAAAGGCTTTAAATTAAAAATAAAATTACTAGCAATAAATATTGAAATGGTTTAAATCTTTTGGATCAATAAACTGATTTACTTTTTGTAACTTATTTCTCTGTATCTTATCTTTTATAATAATTTTTTTATTGGAAAAAAAATCTATGATTTACTTTTAATGTTGTAGCAAATTTTGAAGATCAAGACCCAATTTTGCTAGGACAAGATATCAAACAAAAAGAAATACTTTTTCCAATAGTCAAAAGCGTGATTATTGAATTTTTTTAAAGTTTGGACCTTAAGAAGCTGTTGCTGCCAGTGGTGACTTATAGAATTATATGATACTTTTGTAAGTCTACAATTTCCGATTACTTAAAAAATTGCTACCAGATGATAAAATTGAGATCTCAGCTTTTAATTTTTTAAATAAGACAATTAAGGTTGTTTAAGATCGATTTTTTTTTATTTAATATTTTTACTATTCAATTAGCTACGTTTCGTTACGTATCGTAACTTCATCAGGCTTCTTGATTCCCAAAAATAATATTTTCAATTTATTGGTTTTTATATAATAAATTCTTATTTTTCAATAGAAAACTCCTCTTATTGATAACAAACATCCAGAAAGGGGTCTGATTTCTCCAAAGCCAGATAAATTTACCTATATAGGTTCCAAATCTTTGGTAAACCATCACTTCTTTTACGGGGAAAAATTGTATTTTAATTTAAATAGTTGCCAAAGTGCTATGTGGAGTTTAGTAGTATATAAAATGGAAACCGGAAATCGAATAATACTATGAAAAGAAATACCTGGAGAACTTTGCAATGCATTGTGGAAGATAATTGAAGAGTTAAATGAAATGAAGGAATCGAAAATAAATTCAATTTATTGAATTTAAATTGAAAATATTATATTTTTGTGAATCAAGAAGCCTGATGAAGTTACAATACGTAACGAAACGTAAACAACTTGAATTGTCTTCTTATTTAAAAAATATATTGTTAACATTATTAAATTTATCTGACTTTTTCTTTAATACTAATTTTCTCAAGTAGGAGACTAATTATGTTTCGAATTGAAAAAAGAAAGAAAAGAAAATTACACATCTTCAAATTTCCACAAATTGCCCCAATCAACATCGAACCAGTCCGTATAAGAATTGGCTCCACAACATTGATATTTCCTTTGAAAATCATCGATATGAATTCGAAAACTATTCCCGTTTTTGCTATAGTTGCCGATTGCCTTGAATGTTGAGGTAACATTTTTTTATTTTCTGAATCCAATAGCATTTTTTATTGGGGTACATTTGCACTATTATCATATCATACTTCTCAAATGTAATCCAATAAAAAACGCTACGAAATCTTCAATTCAATCACTACCGTTTTGAAATTATCCGACAGAAAATCGATGGTTGTCGCTCGAAAAACCAGAAGAGTCAACACCAAATCGAAACCATGAGCCAAACTCGCCGTGGATATCAACATTTTTTGGTAGACCATCGTATATCCGAACGTGAAATTGATTTTATCGCGAGGACTAAGCAAAAACATAGAAATTCTTACAATTAGTCTAACGAAAGACTGCGACTCGATTCGTCGTCCATTTGCTAGGAATTAATCCCAAAATAGTCCAAGTCACAGTCTTTTCTGGGTTCTTAAAGAAGTTTTCTAAGACGAGTTACATTACACATGAAAACGATCCAATCAAAACTCGAGCTACTGCAGGAATGGTGACAATGCTTGCGACCAAAGTTGATCCCATGGCGATTGAATTTGCGGTGCCCCAAAGCATACGAACATCTAATGGAAGCAGAAGTATCATAAAAACGACGATGAATGTTTGACATACCGCCACGACAGTTATCGCTGCTGATAAACATGCGATAAGAGATGTTCCCATTCAAATATCAATCACTTGCAAAATAGTCACAATTGTTTACTTCTTAAAAAGTTACCATGGATTTGAGGAAATATGATTATCAAGTTTCAGAGGTAATTCTTCCGATTTTCTCAAGTATAAATTCTTATTTTTCAATAGGAAACTCCTCTTATTGGTAATAAGCATCCAGAAAGGGGTCTGATTTCACCTGATAAATAGATCTAATTTCTACATAGGTTCCCAATCTTTGGTAAACCATCACTTCTTTTACGGGGAAAAATTGTATTTTTATTTAAACAGTTACTAAAGTGCTGTGTGGAGTTTAGTGCTAAAATGGAAACCTGGAATCAAATAACAGTATAAAAGGAAATACCTGGAGAACTTTGTAATGCATCGCAGAAGATGATTGGAGAGTTAAAAGACTTGAAGGAATCGAAAATATGATTATTAAGTTTCAGAGGTAATTCTTCCGATTTTCTTAAGCATAAATTCTTATTTTTCAATAGGAAACTCTTCTGTAATAATTTCAGTTTCTTCCATGTACGTACCTTTTAGAAAAGTGAAACATGAAGAGTTAGTAATTGGTAACAAACATCCAGAAAGGGGTGTGATTTCTCCAAACCCAGATAAATTTACCTACATAGGTTCCCAATCTTTGGTAAACCATCACTTCTTTTACGGGGAAAAATTGTGTTTTTATTTAAACGGTTGCTAAAGTGATGTGTGGAGTTTAGTACTATATGGAAACCTGGAATCGAATAACAGTATGAAAGGAAATACCTGAAGAACTTTGCAATGCATCCCGAAAAATAAAACAAATATTCTTGTAGTGGTGACAAGTTGAAAAGGATTAATATTTAATGTTATAGAAGAAATCCTGGACTTACTAAACCTGTAGTTAGGCAGAAAACAAAATAAAAATGGCTAGTGCAGTTCATGATATCATTTTCCTAGAAATAAAGGAAGAACCATATTATTTTTCTTCATTTCCTCCCATATGATATCTCACCATGAATCAGGCGATTTTCCGCTGGAATGTTCATTATGTCCATAACTTGAAGTATTCTATGTAAATTAGCAAAGTCTAAGCTATTGTTTTATATTCTGTAAAAAGAAGTATTGTATTTTTTTCAATAGAAAACTCCGCTTATTGGTAACAAACATCCAGAAAGGGTATGATTTCTCCAAAGCCAGATAAATTTATCTACATAGGTTCCAAATCTTTGGTAAACCATCACTTTTTTTACGGGAAAACATTGTATTTTTATTTAAACAGTTACTAAAGTGCTATGTGGAGTTTAGTACTAAATGGACTTGGTGGACTAATGGACTAGTACCTGGAATCGAATAGCAGGATGAAAGGAAATACCTGGAGAACTTTGCAATGCATCCCTGAAGATAAAATAATCATCTTTGAAGTGGTGACAAGTTGAAAAGGATTAATACTTAATGTTATAAAAGAAATCCTGGACTTACTAAAACCACAATTTAAGCTAAACTTGCCGTCAGGCAGAAAAAAAATGGCTAGGATAGTTCATTATATTATTTTCCTAGAAATAAAGGAGGAACAATATCATTTTCTTATCCCCCCACATATGATATCCCTACATGATTCATTAAACAGTGAATCAGGCGATTTTCTGCTGGAATGTTAATTTGGTCCATAACTTTAAGTATTCTATGTAAATTAGCAAAGTCTAAGTGGTCTAAGCTATTGTTTTATATTCTGTAAAAACAAGCGTTGTATTTTCTTTTATTAAGTTGTGTTTTCCAGGATTACTTACACTTCTTTATCGGCATTATGAAAAAAATTGCTTTATTTGGTACAAATGACATAAATCATCATCATTAACGAAAAATGTACACGAAATTATACCTGAAATCATACGTGGGTGCGTAGAGGTTGCGGCTAAGCGATCAGCAGCAACTGTTACTATTAAAATCTTCTAAATATGTTGTTCTGAAGTGGTGTAAGCAGGGGCATAGCTACCGCTGTATCAGCCGTATCAATGATACGGGGCCCCCGAGGTACAAGGGCCCCTAACATGTGTAAGCAAAAATTAGTAAAATGTTATTCACAATGTCATCTCGTGCTTCCCGGGAAACAACATATCAAAAAAAAACTGTTCATACGTTTTTCTACACGGAGAGAAAAGTATGGGAACTTTTCTTATAATATTATAGAATTTTTCCCATGCCATTATAGTATTTACGACCATATATTATAGGAACAGTTCCAATAACGATCGAAATGCAACCTATAACATTATAGGAATGGTTCCTATAATTTTAGGAATGTTTCCCATAATTTATGGGAACGGTTCCAGTAGTCTTATGGGAATGATTCCCAAAATACATAGGAATGAATCTTATATTTTATAGGAATTATTCTCATATCATTAGGGGAATTATTTTTCGTCATTTTTTTTTTCTAATGGGGCAACCTGTGTAATTTACAAACCTTGCCTTCAAGGCACGCTAGGCCACTGGGTGTAGGTTTTATTTTCATAAGATTTAAAGAAACGTTTCTATAAAATTCAATTAGTAATATTTCAATTCGCTGGGGAAGGACCATCCAGCAGGTTCTGAGACAAGGTCTATAAAATACACAGGTGGCCTCATGCGCCACGTGACGTATCCAGAAGAAATTCGTATGTATCTTCAGACTGATTCAAATTTCAAAATTCTTCGTATGACGTCATTTTTTTTTTCTAATGGGGCAACTTGTGTAATTTACAAACCTTGCCTTCAAGGCACGCTAGGCCACTGGGTGTAGGTTTTATTTTCATAAGATGTAAACGAAACGTTTCTAGAAAAGTCAATTAGTAATATTTCAATTCGCTGGGGAAGGACCATTCAGCAGGTTCTGAGACAAGGTTTATAAAATACACAGGTGGCCTCATACGCTACGTGACGTATCCAGAAGAAATTCGTATGTATCTTCAGACTGATTCAAATTTCAAAATTCTTCGTGTGACGTCATTTTTTTTTTCTAATGGGGCAACCTGTGTTATTTATAAACCTTGGTTCTGAGAAACCTGGAACTCCCACGTGATAGCCATTTTTTTTAATCTCCATAAATCGGCAGTGATGTTGTATTAAGAAGAAGAATATTTCAATTAATAGTACTGGCAGGCAATTTTTAATCGGCACCTTATAAAAAATGAATTCCACCACTTGTAAAACTTAGATTTTGATTATCTACATTACTCATGTACTAATTTCGTAGTCAGATTTTAGACTTAAGTATTTACCGAAAAAAAAAATTCCTTTGTATCTCGGAAGTTACGAAGGTAGGAGATTTAATATTTGACACAATATATCCGATAGAATTTTAACGTGACTGATACAATGACCCTTTACGATTTTTAATTGCCACAATTCCAGTTTCAAGATTTGAAAAATAAAACTTTTCAGGAAATGAAGCACTAATTACATTTTATGTTCTTTTGAATGATCTTTTATTAAAATCTATAAAACCTTTATACTTTCACTGTAGAGCAAAGAACTATTTTTTTTTTTGGTTCGAATTAAGTTGCTAATGTTTAAATCAATATATAAATCCTTTCTTAACAATAAACCACTACGTTAAAATTAGCTAGAGCCATCAAATAAAATTATTTTTTTGACTCGGCCTTCGATAAAGATCATGGATGTATTTTATCGCTAAACGAACTCATGAACAGAATAATAACTACAAGGAAATACTTTTTTGGAGATAAATATATTTATGTATAGTATGCAGTCGAAGGGAAATTTTTTTTTGTTGGAGAATTCCAAGAAAATGTGCCCCCAAACATTTCCCTTGAACTTTTTTTGATTTGTAACGTAGTAAATTGTATTGCGTTTAGCTTCTGGAAAAATTGTCTCCCAAAATTAGAGTATCACGCGTATTTGATATTCACATTGAAAATGTTTTGTCGTCTCGATTTTTTCGCACAAGGTTACCAATAAATAATTCAATATAAATACAAGAGCGCGATTTATCCGATTGAACACTAACAAAACTAATTCAATGGTTTAACAAGAGGACAAGTATTGTTGCACACTCTCCATTGTTGCGTCTGTGTACAATTCGGTCCATCAATTCTGTGCAGACCATTCGAAAATGAATCGAAAAGTTTACACCTTATTGGCGGTGATTTTAGTGTTAAGTTTGATGGGCGAGACTAATTCAAAACCGTTTTTGGATCTATTCTTTGGCGGCAGTTCGTCCGGATATCAGGGATATCGCAGGAGTCCTAAACATAATGCAGAGGGTGGCGGCGCACGGTATAGTGAAATATGTCGCCAACATTCCCTGGGAAGTCTTGGAGTTCCTGGCGCAATTCCTGCTCCGTGTCCGTGGAATTAGTTTCAAGGGCTTTCCATGACAGTTGTACATACATCACTAAAACATAATTATTAAGTAAATGTAAGATAATTTTATAAATAAACATTGTAATCTCTTTGTAACCTTTGATTTTCCACCAAAAAAAAAAAAATGTGATAAATCTAACAAAAAAGCAAATCGAGTGGTTTGTTGTTGTAATAATAAATTGATACAAATCGGAATTTGTTACGGTTTTTTCTGTGAATTTTCTCTTTTCGCACGATTGTTTGCAATAACAATAAGAGTTAATGTAAGCCGTTGAAGGCAAAAAGTCAATTGAAGACAATTTCTTGTAAATTTGTTGGAATTTCTTTTGATTGATTCAATTATTGCTTCAAATTGATTTTAAATTGAAGCACCGGTTGTGTGGGAATTTGCCAAATCATTTGCACGCAATTATCGGTGGTAAATTGAGCACATGGACATTAGTCGTCTTCGGTCTTAAAACAGATCAAGAACATTTTTTTTGTCTTTGGAGTTACCAAAGCCTCGAGAAAATTTTGAAATATTATTTTGTTTTGTGATTGTGAAATGGTTGTTGTTTAGGTGGTTCAAGGAGTTTCGTTTTATCTTCAGAGGTAAATTTCTTTGTAATATAACTTTTTCTTGTGTCCGGGGGGCAAAGTACGACAATTAATGGTATCGTCCTATACATTTTAATTTCAAAAATTTAATTGTTATATATTATTTTTTTAAATAAGAAGACAATTCAGATTATTTAAGATCTTAAATAACCTGAATTGTCTTCTTATTTAAAAAAATAAATGCTGAGATCTGAATTTTATCATCTGTTATGAATTATGTAATTTTTAAATTTTTCAAATTTTCATTGTTAATTCTTCCTTTATTTTGATTGTTACATTTTAAAATAACTGAAATTTATGGTTTTTTTTGTCACATGGTAATTATATATATCATTTTAATGGTGCAGGACCCAGTAGTAGAGACGTTCCGATATCCATAAGGTATTGATACTTAATTCTTTAAGTAGTGCTCAAATTATTTATGAGTACCCTTAAAGTATCGATACTTACTAATATCGATAATTTTTTTTTATATTTTAACGGCACTAATATAAAATAGAAAGAATAGGCCTCTTCTTGGTTGTGGATAGCTTTATTTATCTGGGATCGATGATCCATAAATCAGGATCATGTGAGCACGAAATTAGACGACGCATTGAAATCGCTAAATCTGCCGTAACACAACTGTCCAAAATATGGAAAGAATGGAGAAAATTAAATCAGTGGATTGAGTCACAAACGTGGAAGTATTGGGAATAAGGACAAACTAATTAAGCTAGAGACGTGAAACCAACGCGAGGCTGTAGATTATTTTACAGAGTATTTCATATATTTTTTTGAAATTTTTAGAAAAAAAAATTATACAAAAAAAATCCAAAAAACAAATGAAATATTTTTTTTCCACGTGTTCTCTGAAAATGACAATCACGAAAAAAATATATTTTATGCTTCTACATGAGCACTAGAACTCATAAAAATTGCGTGAAAAAATAGTAGGTGCAACACCTTGAAAAAAAATGAAATGTGATTTACGCCTAATAGTATACCTCGGTTTTATTTTTTTTCGAAGTGTTTCACCACATTTTTTTTCACAAAACTTCAATAAAAAAGTAGGCCACATATAGGAGCAAAACATATATTATTTTCATAATTGTAAGTCTAAGGAAACATAAAAACAATTTTTTTTATTAGTTTTTTTTTTGTTTTTCTATATTTACTCTTAAGATTATTACATTCAAGATCAAAATAATTGATCCCAAAAGAAAAAAATACAACTAGTGTTTAATTTTTATTAAAATAAGAACAAAAAAAAATTATCGTCACTTATAATTTATTACAACTGGAATACTATACGTCTCCAATTAATTCTGGGTACATATTGACGGCATCTGAATTACTTGGTTTTCTTCGTTTAGCTTAGGATATTATTCACTGGCTCATACCAACATTTTTACAGGTATCTTCGTGATTTGTTTTTTGGATTTTTTTTGTACAATTTTTTTTTCTAAAAATTTCAAAAAAATATATGATATACTCTGTAAAATAATCTAAAGCCTCGCGTTGGTTTCACTTCCCTAGCTTAATTAGTTTTTGAGATATATAACTTTGAAAAATAGCCATGCGGGGGGACATTTTTGCCCATATCTCCAGGTCAAAGAGGAATTTGGTCGCGAAAAGTATATAAAATGTGTTTGTATATCAAGCCGATATTTTAACATAAGTTTCGACATAGGTTCCTATTTGGGGGCCAACTCGCCATGTGGATCCTGCTAGACCCTTTGGGCATTATTTTAAACAGTATGCTTACCTGGAATAATCATACTATCTAAAGATCAATAAAGATTTATAAATTAGACAACCTAGAAAACTAGATGCCATATAAAGATCAAACCTGTCCATAATTAGAATCCTAGATCCGCTACTGATGTGCTCCTCCACGATTGCAGCTCTAGAAATCATTCCGGAACTACTACGTCTTAGAATTTTTATCCAAGGAATCACCAGAAGAGGATTATATAAAGTGATCAGTGGTTTCCCAAAAAAGCAGCATGTGGGTCACGTCAAGAAAAAGCATGTGATTATAACCACCCCAAAGTTGGCAAACGGGGGCTACTGGCCTCAGCGTCGATAAATTCCGCAAGAATAAATACAATTGCCGTAAAATCATGAGACAAATCCCCCACTTTCTTGAAAACACTATTTTTCCTAAAAGTTGCTAAAACACCAATTTTCCCATGAAAAAACCATAACTACAGGTTTTTGTATCAAAATGAAATATTTGTCCGAATTTGACTCAAATCACTAGTGCCTCCATATCAATGTAATATTCTATAGAGACGATTTGCAAAAATGGTGAAAAAAAATCCAAGAAAGTTGCCTGCATTTGCACAAAAGACAAAACCGTTTCGAAACATCGAGGTAAAGTCACCAGCATGGCAAATTTGGCATTGAATTTCCCATTTGATTAAATATATCTAATACTGAAATCGCTTCGATCGATTTTTGAAACTTAAAACTAATTGAATTAACTATATTCCGTGTTGAAAACTTTGCCTCAACATGTCGGACTACCAAGTTAATAGTTACTATATAGAAATATTTAATATTCCACCGAATATTTTTCCTATTTCAGGTCAAAATGTGTCTTCTTTTCACCGTCCTCGCCACCCTGGCGACGGTATCGATTGCCGTGGTTCTTTGCACATATACAGTGACAAAACCTCCCGAAGATTCCGACGTACATTCCCTAAATGGGATTTGGAGACTGCAAAACATCAACAAATGTAAGTGTTGGCTAAAACTGCATTAAATTTCACATAAAATTTATTTTCGCTAGTTGCAGATATTGATGTGGCCGCCATCGTTCCAGGTGGAATCTATACAGACTTAATGACCGCGAAAATAATCCCTAATATTTACCTGGAACAGAATGATGTGGACTTGCGATGGGTAGCCAAGGATAATTGGACATATTACCGGGAATTTTCTGGTTATAAAAACATTCAATATATTACTTAGTATATAATTTGAATAGTGTACAATTTCCTCATTTACAGTGGAAGATAAACTGAAAGAACAATCTGCGTATTTGGTTTTCGAAGGTTTGGATACGGTCGCTACTATTGTTCTAAATGGACAAATTGTTGGACAATCAAAAAATATGTTTCTCCAGTACAAGTTTTATATTTCTAAATATTTGGAGGTAAGAAAAACTTTGATTTGTTATAGATTTAGAGAAATTCCACCTTCTTCAGTCGTATGCAACGTCAATAATCGTCATCAATGATCAATTAGTTTTCTGGCATTGTAGTTTCTTTTTGTAATCTTGTTTTTACATAAAAATAAAAACCCATAATTGCTGAGAGAAATCTGGAAAAATCAATCAACGTTGCAAGTATCTGAAGAAAGTGAAATCTTAAGAAAATATGTTTTTCTTTTACCTTGTCATTCCTTTTCTTAATTTATAAGAATTATTGCTTTTTTGTAAGTTGAAACTTTTGATCCCTAAGTTTTCCCACTTCATGTTTAAGCCTGGCACTAATTCTCTAGAAGTGCGATTCAAATCGCCCGTACAAATCGCCTTGACCGAATTTAACCGGGAAAAATGGCGACGAAAGGGCGTAGGAGTTCCTCCGGAATGTCCTCCGGCTCCATACAACGGCGAGTGCCACGTCAACCACTTACGGAAACAGCAGGCTTCGTTTTCATGGGACTGGGGACCAGCGTTTCCCAACGTGGGGATTTGGTAAAAAAAATGATAAACTATTTTTAATCTGGAAATTTAATTTTGTTGTCTTCAGGAAGAATGTGTACTTGACGTTTGAATCTTCGTTTATGTTCAATGCCATCACCGTAAATACGCAAAAAATTGGCGTCAACGATTGGAACTTGACCGTGACGGGATTTTTCGATGGCCAGTTTAACGGGAACGATTCGGGAATTTTTCAGTTAATCTTGGTAAATCCTGATAACCAAAACCAAAGTTTTACATGCTTTAAGGAGTTTAATTTCACTTGGACGAAAGGAAATTTCAATGTTACACATTCGATGGTGATTAAGGTAAATATCTGGGCGTAAAGGCTTAAATTTTATTGACTTACAAGTAACATTTAGTCCTCTTATTACAATAAACCTCAATTTTTTAAGTTTCTAGTTCTTCTAAAATTTAAAATTCTTTAATTTGGAATCTGATGAAATTCTTTTTTTAGGACGTAATTGAACCATGGTGGCCAAATCAATTTGGAAATCAAAAGCTCTACGTCTTGAAAGCAATTTTAACGATTGAAAACGGAACTAGCAAATCACTAATCCGAAATATTGGATTTCGAACAATAGAACTTGTCGAAGATGCTGAAAATAAAACAAGTAATTCTTGGACACTTCTAAAACATTATTTTTTATTTAAGTTGTACAATAAAATAGGATATGTTATTTTATATTCATAAGGGTGGGTCAAAAAAATCGATTATTTTTTTTTACAAGTGATACGGAAAAATGGGTTGCTGGACACCTTAAAAAAATTCTCACCAAGTATGAGCTCTTAATTTTAATAGGAAGATCCTCCGCATCGCAGTTTTGTATTTTTTTTTTCAGTCCAATAGAAAAAAATTCATACCTCATCATTTATCGATTGTACAGAAAAATGTTCTGAAAGAATTTTTAAGGAAATTTAATGCTCTACAAAAAAGGTAACGTATATTTTTTCCGTAAGCCTCAGCATTTGAAAGATATTAAGGTTTTAATTTTGATTATTTTAAGACAAATTTCATTTTTATTTATGAATTTTATAACTCGACAATAAATGATTCTTATACAATGCGCAATACAAATTTTCATTGGAAATGAACTGCTCTATAAAAATAGTTTCTTATGTTTTGGCGATTAAATTAACCGTTCATAAGATATTCATCATCAAACTTTCATGTGTACGGGTTTTAAAAGTTTTTGATGAGATATTCGAAAAATTTTAATTTACCATAATTTATAATTTAGTCCAATAGAAAAAAATTCATACCTCATCATTTATCGATTGTACAGAAAAGTGTTCTGAACGAATTTTTTAGGAAATTTAATGCTCTACAAAAAAGGTATCGTATATTTTTTCCGTAAGCCTCACCATTTGAAAGATGTTAAGGATTTAATTTTGATTATTTTAAGACAAATTTCATTTTTGTTTATGCATTTTATAACTCGACAATAAATGACTCTTATACAATGCGCAATACAAATTTTTGTTGGAAATGAACTGCTCTATAAAAATGGTTTCTTATGTTTTGGTGATTAAATTAACCCTTCAAAAGATATTCATCATTAAACTTTCATGTGTACGGGTTTTAAAAGTTTTTGATGAGATATTCGAAAAATTTCAATTCAATTTATAATTTTTGAGAAAATTTACACGAATTTTAGTTTTTATCAACTGAGAAACTTCAAAATATTTTTTAAGTTTTTTTTTATGCTTAAGTACATTTGTCTCCATTTAAAAAAAATAAATTGTACATTATTTATCGCTTAGTTAAATATTTATTAATAAAAAAGTCAAGTTTTCATTATACTTATATTATTATTATAAAGTTTGATGATGAATATCTTTTGAAGGGTTAATTTAATCGCCAAAACATAAGAAACCATTTTTATAGAGCAGTTAATTTCCAACAAAAATTTGTATTGCGCATTGTATACGAGTCATTTATTGTCGAGTTATAAAATTCATAAAAAAAAATGAAATTTGTCTTAAAATAATCAAAATTAAATCCTTAATATCTTTCAAATGGTGAGACTTACGGAAAAAATATAAAATACCTTTTTTGTAGAGCATTAAAAATCCTAAAAAATTTTTTCAGAACACTTTTCTGTACAATCGATAAATGATGAGGTATGAATTTTTTTCTATTGGACTGAGAAAAAAATACAAAACTGCGATGCGGAGGATCTTCCTATTAAAATTAAGAGCTCATACTTGGTGAGAATTTTTTTAAGGTGTCTAGCAACCCATTTTTCCGTGTCACTTGTAAAAAAAATAATAATCGATTTTTTTGACCCACCCTAATATTCATATACACGTCCCAAGTTTTGAAATAGTAACTATTTTTTTTTTGTTGTAGATCGAGGATTGACTTTTTATTTTAAAGTCAATGGCGAACCCATTTTTATGAAGGGTTCCAATTGGATTCCCTCGAATATCCTACCCGAAGTTCCCGATACGACGGCCGGAAGACAGACAATTTTACGGCTATTAAGTGCTGCAAAATGGGCGAATATGAATATGTTACGGGTATGGGGTGGAGGCGTTTACGAAACTGATTATTTCTATGAATTAACTGATCGATTTGGAATCTTAATTTGGCACGATATGATGTTTGCATGTGCTATGTATCCGGCCAACGATAAATTTCTAACGTAAATAAGATGATCGTAAAAAAAATGATCCAAACTAATTTGATTCCTTTTTTTGTTTCGATGCAGAAATGTTGCAGCTGAAATTACTTGGCAAGTGCAACGGCTACAATTTCATCCAAGCATTGCCCTCTGGGCTGGAAACAATGAAAATGAATTGGCACTACGTCAAAATTGGTATAAAACGTACAACGATTACGATAGATTTCGAGACGAATATTTAGAATTGTATATTGAAACAATTGGACCCATTGTTGCAAATTTTGACAAAACACGGCCGTACATTCCGTCCAGCCCGTCCAACGGAAAAGAATCGGCCAAAGAAGGCTTCATAAGCCGCGATCCAGGAAGTTCGTTTTATGGCGATGGTATCACAAATCAAATTATAGACTTTCGTTGATGAGTTTTCCATATTTTTTTTCTGGAAATTTACAGTTCATTTTTACAATTATATAAGCGATGCTTGGGATCCAAATATTTATCCAAGACCTCGTTTCGCATCCGAATATGGAGTACAATCATTGCCATATTATTTGACCCTATTAAATGCAACTACAAATCCGAACGAGGATTTGAAAATTGGAAGTTTATTTATGAATCATCGGCAACATCATCCATTGGGATATACGCCGATAGAGTTCCAAATTAGTAATAAATTTTCCAATTTTTCCGCTAATAAATCCGACGTACAACTTTTGAAAGAATTCATTTATCAAAGTCAGGTAAATTTTTATAGTAAGATAGTCTTCATTACAAATAATTCATAGTTCAAACTATAAATTAGTTTTAACTTAAAACTTGATTCCATTTATAGATAGTTCAAGCCATGGCTATGAAAATTGAAACCGAAAATTATCGTCAATTACGATCGTTTTCTTTGTCATCGGGTGAAGGACTTACGATGGGTGCTTTATATTGGCAATTGAACGACGTATGGCAAGCCCCAAGTTGGTCCAGCATAGGTAATTGCTCGATTTTAAATAGATTTAACCCTAAACTAATCTTTTAAAATTGTAGATTTTGCTGGTCGATGGAAAATGCTACACTATTTCGCAAAAAATTTCTTTGCTCCCATTCTAATATCAGCGACTATTACAAAACTCAACGAAATCATAGTTTATATCAATTCGGACAAACCTAATCCAATAGATGATTGCACTGCAATAATTTCTTTATACAAATGGAATGATTTCAGTCCAGTTTGTAGTTCGACAAATATTGAACTTAAAACATTGGTACAATTTTGTATTGTACTTTAATATATTGATTGATCAAGTGAATTTCTTTTTTAGAAACCAGCATCTTCTGAAATAATTTTCCGTACTGAAGAATCTAAATATTTGGAGTCTTGCAATTGTGATAAAGAGTCTTGTTTCCTGTATCTTAGTCTCGTGAAAAATGACTTAAACCACACCAAATTGAGTCCGGATAATTTCTACTTGTTGACGTATCCCAACCAAATCAAAGGATTGAAAAATCCTGAATTCAAAGTTAGAACAAAATTTAAATTGATCTAGAAATAGTGCCATTAGAGATAAGGTTCAGTTAGATCTGAATTTTATTATAAATTCGGAAAATGATAAAGAAAAATCCTATCTTTGATCAAATTTTCAATTTTAAGATGGTCCATTAAAAGTTTTATTAATTCCTATATAAAGTACTAGCTGATCCCCGCGACTTCGTCTGCGTAACGTATTTTATTTTTCTTATTCTCCTACGAAAAATATAATCATACTACATCATACATCAAATAAAAAATATCGCCAAGTGCAATAAATTCGGTCTTAGTTATGACTAAAAAAAGTCGAAAGTTATCAAAATAATCGCATCAAAATAACCCCCTCTCTCGTTTTCGATTCCCGAATGAACCTTTTTCCAAAAACTATTACACTATTGCACTGTACAACACAACTGCGAAATTGAAATTTGTACAATTGCACGAAACCCAGTTCTTCCATAATCATGTATAACTATTATGTATCTTTAAACTTATTATTGAAATATCTGAATTTCAACTGTGTAATTAAACCATATTGGATAGTCCAGAGTTCAGCATACACGATTTGGCGTATGCCTTTTGCTCTGGAAGAGGATTTTAAATTGCTTTTATCATTGTGGTGATATGATTATTTATTATTTATCATTATGATGATTTCTGGTTGGAATTGCGAACTTTTTTCGTGATCCCTTTCACGTACTTGCAAATAAAATATATTGTCCCTCCCAAGAAAAAAATCCTGAATCCACCCTTGTCCGTTAGGATAGGAATTTTCAAAAAAAAATCTTACCACTTGCCTACTTCCTATAAGGAATACACCGAATATTAAACTTTCATCAGTCAGAGGGGGTAAATAAATACACGATTTTATATATGCACGGTCTTAAAAACGTATTTACTTTAAGCTTTATTACTATTATTATTACTATTATATTTTTTGCTTAATATTTCCTTACTGAGCAACCCTAAGGATCTATTTACAACAAATTTGTAAAAAAAAGTTTACTGCCAGATTATTATCTATAAAAACATTTATATTTCAAAAAGGCAATTTTTTGTACTTTAAATTAAATTACTGTGCTTTTTAATAGTTCAACTAAAAATATTAATACAGATCATTTTTTAACTTTTAAATACCTTTTCAATGATATATAACTCGCCTATCTAAAGTAATTTTTTTTTCAACCCTCAGTTTTTACGTAGGGGGTACATTCCTTTATTATTTTTAAGGAACGATAAATAGCCTAACGTATGTGGGTAATTGCATTGTATCTTAGAATAAAGTTTCATTAAATTCGGTTGTTCCGTTCTTTAGTTAAATCACCAGCGCACGCGATGTAAGAAAGTTTTTTGGTAATTTTTTCACACATTATTGAAGTTTAAGTATGGATTTCTATTTTTTTTGAAAATTTAATATAGCCTATGTTCACCGGAAATAGTGTAGCTTTTCAACAGTGAAAGAATTTTTCAAATCGGTCAAGTAGTTTCGGAGCCTATTCAAAGCAAACAAACAATCAAATCTTTCCTCTTTATAATAATAGATGAATCTAAGTAATAGGTGTGAGGGTTAGTGTAAATAAAATATTAAAATTGATATTTCCAATGGTTAATTGGATTATCTTATTGGAAATGAGAAGAAAAAACTTTTAACGTCTTTAATTTAATGGACCCCCTGCTATGCTTAATGATCAGTTTATAAACGTTGATAAACTTATTAAATATTAACTTTAATTTCTTGTTGTAGATTCATTTGAGAGGATACTCAACGACCAAAACAGCCCACGTGTTTACAATCGAAATTTCGGCCAAATCCATTGGATTATTTGTTTGGTTGCAAACGCCAATCGCGGGATTCTTTTCCGACAATGGATTCATCATGGCCGAGCCAACCAAAACGGTGGAATTCCATTCGGAAATTGAAATTAGTTTAGATAATTTACGAAACAATATTTTTGTGTCTTCCGTCAATGATATGAGTCAATTGATTTAGAGTGATATGATTTCAATAAAAATTTCTAGGAAACGAAAAAAATAAACACCATTTCATTTAGACATAAACATCCTTTGAATGGTACAGGAAAATTGATAAATTGAAAACATTTCGGGTTGGATTTTCCTAAAATTTACGTTTCGTGGATGATATTTTTGTGTGGTAACTAAAATTTAAACACCCGTTTCAGTAATATATGGTCAACGAGGTTCAAAAAAGATGGTTTAATAGTACCGAAATTAACTGGCCTGGTAAAATGTGGTTCTTCTACTGGATGTTTGTATTTTTTGCAGTAGTTAGTGGTGCCGGACATAGACGTCCATTTCGGACGTACAAGCGAATGACGGTGCAAATGTTAAATAAAAATTGGACATTTAAAAGTGATTGGAATGTTCCTTGTAAGTTGTATATTATTAAATATAATTGGTATGGTACAAGTTTTCGTTTGTATTTTTACAGCTGTAAGAATTTTCACCGAAATTCCCACTGATGTGTGCAGTGCTTTGACTGTGAATGGTAAAATTGGCAATATTTTCATGAATGATCATTATTTGGCGTTTGATTGGGTGAAGAATGTACAATGGAAATTTGATTTATATTTCGCAAGTAAGTTGCATTTTTTACTGATTTTAAACAAAAAGTTCCATTAAATTGTTCTTTTTATAAAGCTTAAAGTTTCTTCGGCAAATTTTTTGCTTTTCGAAACTATTTTTGGCTTTTTTTCTTGGCATCTGTTTAAATTTCTTATCCCAATTTTTTTTATAGTTCGATAAAGATGGATAAAGGAAGAGAGGGCATGAGAGGGCAAGAAGTTTTGTTCCATTTAAACTATCATAGTGCAAATGAAACTTTTAGGTTTCTAATCTATACAAACAATATATAAAATTCTTACGTCTGTCTACATTGCGATTTTGAACCCAATTTTAGGGTAAAAATTTGTTTCAAGAAGCCCGTATTCCATATATAACATTTTTAAAATTTTTGTCTGTCTGTGTGTCCCGATTTAACTAAAGAAAGGAACAACCGAATTTAATGAAATTTGGTATTAAGATACAACACAATTTCCCACACATGTTAGGCTACTTATCATCCCTTAAAAATAATTAGGGAAGATTTCACTAGAGATGAAAAAAAAAATTTTTACTTTAGACAGGCGATATATCGTTGGAAAGGTATTTTAATGTCCACCATCAATTCTATCCTACTAGGCTTCTTCTATAAATTTCTTGGCCCAAACCACTGGTTTATATAATATAAAAGAAGGTATTTCAATTTTTCAATAGATGATGGCGAATGTGTCAAAATATGGCGTCGCCGGGGGTATATCGGGAGTACTAATTTAAATTACTTTAGTCACTTTACATAAAAATCCAAGGGTACATCGGAGAAGAGAGACTTCTATAGAAATTCAATGCTACGTTAAAAATGTGCACAAAGTTTGGGCTAACATGTCGGTAAATCCCAGAGTTTCCGATAATCGGCCACTAGTTATCATTATACAAAATTAGCTTTGACTAGACATAAATTTTGTTTTAGCAATCGGCTAACAGAAGTTTTGAGATTTACAGAAATCTTAGTCCAAACTTCCTTCACATCTATAAAAATATATGAAATTCTTACGTCTGTCTGTACATTTCGATTTTTAACCCAATTTTAGGGTAAAAATTTGTTTCAAGATGCCCTTATTTTATATTAAACATTTTTTAAATTTCTGTCTGTCTGTCTGTGTGTCCCGATTTAACTAAAGAACGGAACAACCGAATTTAATGGAATTTTGTATTAAGATACAACACAATTTCCCACACATGTTAGGCTACTTATCATTCCTTAAAAATAATAAGGGAAGTTATTCCCTAGGGATAAAACAAAAAGTTTTTACTTTAGACAGACGAGTTATATATCATTTTCTTACAATAAAAACGGCTTATGGTCTACATAAACTTCGAATTTGTATTCAGCGGATTGAAAAACATGAAAATTATGCTCGGTTTAGTTCAAAAAAAATTTTATGTCCCCAAAACTGCCGATTTTAACCATTTTGTTCGGTTTTTTAAAGTTTTCTCGAATTTTTGAGGGTGTACGGGTCAAACCGACCCCGGATTCGTGTTCAGGGGGTCAACATGCGTAGATTTATGTAGGTCCGGTCAAAAGTACAGAGCACTTTTTTTTTTGTGTGCCAGTGTTATTTAACTGGTAAGTTTTCAGAAATTACTGATTTCATTTTAGTTGTTAACAAAAACGCCAATTATTCCCTCGTTCTTAGTATCTTATGTTCCTATGGTTAAAAATGATAATACTATAGGGATTGTTCTTGAAATGGACTTAACACACTTTCAAAAGAAACGGCGCATATAATAAGAAAGGGTTTTTTGATAATTCCTCCTCTAAAAGAGTGAAAAATGAGGGCAAAGTTTGTACGGCGCAACGTCTAATCAAAATTTCAAATTTCATAGTCACAGTATCGTTATAAACGAAACGTAATTGCCCTTTATTATAAAACAAAGTTTGTTTAATATTAGAAACAAAAATTTAGGATCTGCTTAAAAATGTAAACTCTGGATAGATATATCTGAAAATGGTTAAGTTAAGTTTATAAGTGAGCATTAAGTTTTTTGGCTTTCATATATTGTAAACTTGAAAATTCGAAATACATATTCACAAATACATTAGTGAGCGAATATCGAGTAGCGAGAAATTTGGCGAACTAAAAGAAAATGGTTTAATTATATAGTTGAAATTCAGATATTTTAATAATAATTGCATAGATCCACAATGGTGATACTTGATTATGGAGGAACTGGGTTTCGTGCAATTGAACAAATTTTAATTTTGCGTTAGTTTTGTACATTGCAGTAGTGTAATAGTTTTGAGAAAAAGGTTCATTCGGGAGTCGAGCCAATGAAATGGGATTTCTACTAATTTTCAAAATCTAGACCCTTAACTTCTATTATTTTAACGGAAGTGTTTTGATAACTTTTTACTGTTTTAAGTCATAATTAAGACCGACTTTATTGAACTTTACGATATTTTTTTATGTATAGATCCTGATTGATTTATGGATTATTTGGTTCACGGTAGATATACCTACCGAAGGTATACGCAATTGAACATACTCTTCTTAGATATTTATAAATATTTTTTGAAAATTAATTGATCATTACATACAACTATTGCTTTCTAAGCAACGTTTTATTAAATGTGTCTTTTTAAAGTTGACAAAATAGTGTTTTCAGGTATGATTATGTTTTTCGTAAAAGAAATAAGAAAAATAAAAAATTTCATATACCTCTACAAATAGCAAATCTAAAAAGAAAATATAATCTACACCTACGTTACGCAGACGAAGTCGTGGGGATCAGCTAGTTACCACATATATCTTTCGTTGAAAATTTCGATTTTCGAATACTTAATTCATGGTATTTTAATGATGATTAATCAAAATAAGATTTTTTCTGCTGATTTTGAACATTTATACTGTGTATACAATATATAAAATATATTGCAGTCCAATTTATGAATTATAATTTGACATAATATTATACAAATTTAATATAATAATATATAAACTTAATATAATAATATATAAAAATCATACCACCAACATAAATTTGAACAAAAGAAGTTCAAACAAAAATATTCGTGACGTATTGTCCAGATACGTATTTCGATTGCCAAGCAATCTTCATCAGTGGTCATCAAGTAGTTTGGATCACTCCGTAACTGCTATGTGATGATTCACCTCACCATTATGTTAAGAAGAACCCCAGAAATTTAAATTTAAATTGACTAATAAAAAAAACGTCTAATTTTATTGAGGCAGTTATTATTCTCCTCACTTTAATAAAATGATATTTTTAAAAAAGGAGAATCATCCAGAAACTAATATTTGTTTTTTTTTCTTCTTCGTAAATATTTAATTTGGTATATTTTTGTTTCAGCGGATTACAATCCGACCAAATCCATCAAAAATTTGGTGTTCGAAGGAATCGATACCGTGGCTACGATTAGGATAAATGAAAATTTTATTGGATACACGGAGAATATGTTCTTACGACGCAGTTTCAATATTCAGCCGTATCTACACGTAACTTTTGTCCCCCGTGAAACATATTTGCTTTCCCATGATTACTTAAAACATTATTTTCTAGAACGGAGTAAATCATCTGGAAGTGCAGTTCGTATCTCTTCGCAACAATATTGAAATAAAAATAATGCACGTGAAGGAATACACCGATATTGGAATTATTCCACCGGAGTTCCCTGAAAATGTTTCCTATTCCGAATATAATGTTAATTATATTCGAAAACAACAGTCATCATTTGGTTCCGTGGCGACCCCACCGATTGCCAACATGGCAATATGGTACGTTTGTTGAACTTTTATGCAGTTTAGGTTTTAATTGTTTAATTTTTTAGGAAAAGTGTTTATCTTGAACCTTATGATTTTATAAAAATTACGGCTATTCAGATCAACACTGAGTATGTTAAATTGACGGATGAATGGCGGTTGAATTTGGTCATTCACATTGAAACCAATCCCGGTATGAATATCTTTGGGACATCCAACACTTCTTTGATCACTGATTCCCAAACTTTTGAGACGTCGACGGGGGTACGTTTAACCGCAGATGAAAATGGCACTTTTTTCTACATGGATCAGTTGCTTATTGAGAGTGAATACGTTTCTCCATGGTGGCCCAATGGATATGGAAGTCAAAAATTGTATGCCCTAACCGTTACCTATGAATATGAAGAACGTTTATTTACTAAATCCATTCAAATTGGCTTTCGCACCATTGAACTTATTCAAAAATCATTAGGTATTATAACTACCAGTTGTGGTGACCCAAGATATATAGATAGAAGTTCTAATACTAGCTTAAACTATGCTATTATAAACTAATATTTAAAAACTTTCGGCTGGAATTATGTACGTTTTTTTAATGAATTCCTATTAGGGTGTTTTTTTTTCTGGGACTATTTTCTTTTTTTTGCTCCCGTGCCGAAATTTTGTTGGAAATACTTCAAAAAAAATTCCCTGAAAGTTTGAGCTCTTAATATTAATATTAAGTACTCGCTCACAGCGTGTGAATATTTTCCATTTAAAATACATGTAAACTTTGATTTTTTTTTAAATTTTTATAGCTCATCGACATTTTATGGTATCGCATCGCTCAAAGTTGGGATTTTTTTACAATTGTATGCTCTACAAAAGTGCCTATTTTTCATAAGGAATAAAAAATCAATGTTTTCTTAAATTTTACTCAATAATCCGTAAAAATTTTATAGTAAGAGAAATTCAAGGCTCAATATCTCGAGAAATATCGATCTTAGCAATTTGGTTTTCTGGAACTTTTTTGTAGGAAATTAAATTTCCTATAATTTTGACATTTACATTTTTTCTGTAGGTCTTGTAATTCAAGAGTTACTGAGAGAAAAACGAGAAATCTATGAAAAATCTAGGTTTAGTGATAAAATAAAATAAGGATTAAAACAAAATTAAAATTATTTTTTTGGGTGCGTTTATGAAAAGTGTCCACCGCCAAATTTTCTCAAAAAACGTCTTTGGTACTCCTCTATAGTCAGTAATTTTTTCAAATTTTTTGATTTGGTGGAACATTATGAAAAAAAATAAAAACTGATTTTTTCCTATATCTCATGCTAAAGCACACTTATTCATTGAATAAAATATGTAATATAAAATATATTTTCATTGAATAATTACATTGAATAATATGAAGATTATTATTTTTCAACTCAAAATATATATACATTTGATTAAACAATTTAGAAAATGAAGAAATTGTCATTAAAAATTATTTTTTATACAATAATTATTACAATAAGTAATAATACAAAAGTTATTCACAATTAAAGTTGAAGAAAATATTAAATTATTGTTTTTTTCGTTGGTGAACCAATTTTGAAAGAGTGATTCTATGTAAAAACGTTAAGAGACCTTTTTTGTAGAGCATTAAATTCCCTTCAAGAATCTATATTGTTCATTTTTATATATTAATTGGTTCGTTAGGTACAAAATTCCAAAATAATGAAGATAAATCTAAAAATTATATCAATATTTAAAGCTTGATTATTCGGAAACGGCGTGTCTGGCAAAATTTTCCAAAGAGATCTTTTTTTGTAGGGAATTTAATTTTCTATAAATATATGAGCAGATGAATGTATATCGAAAATTTTGTTCAAGGTGGCACCAAAAAGAATCGGGAAGATTTCAACCCTTAATGTTAATATTAAGAGGTCTATCTTCTTTAATTTCGATTTTTTATTTGTGCTTTCATTTTTGCGTCAATGCTGTCAAACTATCAAGATAAAAAAATCATCTGTACACATATTTATAGAAAATTAATTCCCTACAAAAGAGGTCTCTTTGAAAAATTTTGCCAGACAAGCCGTTTCCGAATAATCAAGCTTCAGACATTGATATAATTTTTAGATTTATCTTCTCTATTTTGGAATTTTGTAACTAACGAACAAATAAATATGTAGAAATGAACAATATCGATTCTTGAAGGGAATTTAATGCTCTACAAAAAAAGTCTTTTAACGTGTTTAAATAAAATCATTCTTTAAAAATTGGTTCAACAACGAAAAAAATATTTTAATTTTTCCTTCAACTTTAATTGTAAATAACTTTTGAAAAAGTGATTTTATGTAAAAACGTTAAGAGATCTTTTTTGTAGAGCATTAAATTCCCTTCATGAATCTATATTGATAATTTCTATAAATTTATTTGTTCGTTAGTTACAAAATTCCAAAATAAAGAAGATAAATCTAAAAATTATATCAATGTCTGAAGCTTGATTATTCGGAAATGGCGTGTCTGGCAAAAATTTTCAGAGAGACCTTTTTTGTAGGGAATTTAATTTTCTATAAATATATGTACAGATGAATTCTTTTACCTTGATAGTTTAACAGCGTTGACGCAAAAATGAAAGCACAAATAAAAAATCGAAATTATAGAAGATAGACCTCTTAATATTAACATTAAGGGTAGAAACCTTCCCGATTTTTTTTTGTGTCACCTTGAACAAAATTTTCGATATACTTTTCAAAAACAAAAAAAAGTCCATTTTTTTGGGGCAATCTAATGTACATATTGGAAATGTAAAATATATCACCAAATTATTTATCTTTTGAAATGTTTTGTACTTCATTTTCATTGTTATGTTAACATTTTAAATGTTATAAAAAGTTTATATAAATTCAAAACATATTAAAATGTTAATTTTTAACTCTTTACCTTCATTTAGGCTGAGGAATACTTAATAAAGTAAAATTATAACTAATAATAGTATAATTATAAGTTAACAGGCAATGTGGGCAATTTCTTTGGCCAAGAAAAAAATAAGAATTTTTTATATTTTTTACCACAAGTGGTAAATCTAAACAAACGAAGTTGTAAGTTTCTTATATACTTCTACAGAATAAGCAATCTGTTAGGAATATAATATGGAATAACGTAAATTGTTATCTATTAAATATCTTGGGTGATTTAACTGGACATTTTAGTACTTATATCATATCACGAAACTATAAACTAATTGTTATCATTTTCAGTAACTACCAAAGGTTATAGCTTTTACTTTAAAGTAAACCAAGTTCCTATATTTATCAAAGGAGCCGTTTGGATACCGTCGTCTCTTATTCTGCGAGAAAGGACAGAAGAATATGAATGCCGAATGTTTGATTTGCTGAAATCGGCTCAGCTGGCCAACATGAATATGATTCGAGTGTGGGGTGGAGGCATTTACGAATCTGATTTTTTCTATAATGCGGCCGACAAATTGGGCCTGTTAATTTGGCAAGATTTTATGTTCAACGAAGCCCTATATCCGGCCACGGAATTTTATCAAACGTGAGTTGTAGATTTTCATGTGTTGTAATGCATTTCAAATGTGATTTTTCCAGGCTAATTCGACGGGAAGTTGAGGAGCAGATGCTTCGGTTGCACCACCATCCAAGCGTGGCAATATGGTGCGGCAACAATGGAGGTGAAATGTTTTTGCAAAAGTATGAAAGGAAGGAGAATTATGCATTTTATGTGCACGACTATCGAAAGATTTTTTTGGGTGTCATTAAAGAAACCGTAGATCGAATAGAAAGCACCCGACCGTTTGTTGTTTCGACACCTTCCAATGGATATCATTCGGCGGCCTATAACTATACGTCGAGCAATCCAAATGATTTTCGATATGGGGATAGTAAGTGTTATACTCAGTGGCAAAAAAATTTTAGACAGGGTGATTTAGGCAGGGTAGGCAAAAAAATTTTAAAGCTACTTTAATAAAACCAAAAATAGTGCTTAGTTCGTCGTCATGATGAGTAAATAATGAATCCTATACCGATTAGCCAACAAAATTTTAAATTGTGAATTTTCTGATTTTTTTTTCCAATCGATGGGAAATCGCAGGGGGGTCTAACTCTTATGGCAGACTTGGTTCCCGAAATATTATACTTAGCGCGGCCAATTATAGATGGCGTGGCAAGCATTTCTAGTTTTAAGTAGCACAGACCTGGGGTAAAGAACAGAAGGTTGGTAAAAGTAAAGATGTCGGTAGTAGTGAAATCATCTGAACGAACTTGTTCATTTCAAAGTAAAACTGACGCTATTAACAGCTGTCGATCTTAATTATTTGGAATCGCATTTTTTCATCGATTTTCATGGGAATTCATATTCATATTCAAATTTTCATATTCAAAAATTATACGAACGCACACATTGACACATATATAGCTATGAGTGCACACATATAAATATTTAGGCACGAATAGTTTGTGTCTTTCCTGCTGCTGGACTCAGTAGCGCTAGTGCATTACAATGCAAATATTACCAGTCACTTACTTAATATTGAACGAACGAAGGAGCTAGCATAATCTGTATACTGTATAGATGATATCCGTTAAGATTTTTTTTTGTATTGATATTTGATAGTATTCGTAAATAAAATAAAACTAGATATCAGAACAAAATTATAAATATTTATCTAAATTATGTAGGGTAGGCAGTAGGGTGATTTTTTAAAATTTTTTTTTGACTTTTTTTGTTCCCATCGTAAAATTTTGTTGGAAATACCAAAAAAAAAAAAATTCTCTGAAAGTTTGAGCCCTTAATATTAATTTTAAGTCCTCGACCAAGACGTGTAAAGATTTCCCATTGAAAATACACGGAAACTCTGATTTTTTATTTTTAAATTTCTATATCTCAGCGACATTTCATGGGATCGCTTTTACCGAAGATGGTTTTTTCTCAGAATTAAGCGCTCTACAAAAGTGCCCATTGCGATAAAGTCGTAACTCATACCGGTGAGGTAGTACGGGCCACTGAACCTGATTTTTCCATATAATTCGCAAATAGCAACAGCTACGGAAAAATTATAAATAAAAAACTTGTAGGGAATTTGATTTCCTACAAAAAAGGTCCTTTAAACCAAATCGCTAAGATCAATATTAAACGAGATATTAAGCCTTGAATTGATTTTTCTGTGAAATTTTTGCCGATCATTGATTTAAACTTTCAATCAATTCAAGGCTTAATATCTCGTTTAATATTGATCTTCGCGATTTGGTCTACAGGACCTTTTTTGTAGGAAATCAAATTCTCTACAAGTTTTTCATTTATAATTTTTCCGTAGCTCTTGTTATTTACGAGATAAATGCAAAAAAAACGCGAATTTTATGGGAAAATTAGGTTCAGTGGCCCGTACTATCTCACCGGTGTGAGTTACGACTTTGTCGCACTTTGGGCACTTTTGTAGAGCGTTTAATTCTGAGAAAAAACCATCTTCGGTAAAAGCGATTCCATGAAATGCCGCTGAGATATAGAAATTTAAAAATAAAAAATCAGAGTTTCCGTGTATTTGCAATGGGAAATCTTTACACGTCTTGGTCGAGGACTTAAAATTAATATTAAGGGCTAAAACTTTCAGAGAATTTTTTTTTTGGTATTTCCAACAAAATTTCACGATGGGACCAAAAAAAAAAAGTCAAAAAAAATCACCCTAATATATATAGCGATTAGTGCACACATATAAATATTTAGACACGAATAGTTTGTGTCTTTCCCGCTGCTGGACTCAGTAGCGCTAGTGCATTGCAATGCAAATATTACCAGTCGTTTACTTGAAATTGAACGAACGAATGAGCTGGCATAATCTGTATACTGTATAGATGATATCCGTTAAGATTTTTTGTTTATTGATATTTGATAGTATTCGTAAATAAAATAAAATTAGATTTCAGAACAAGATTTTAAATATTTATCTGAATTATGTAGGGTAGGCAGTGTCTTTTTGTCTATATGTAATGCACGCCACTGGTTATACTGATGGGAACAATTTTTATGTCAACCATGGAATTTTTGTAGTGCATATCACTGTGGAGGACAACATTAACGTGTGGGATTCTAAAATTTATGTGGCACCACGTTTTTCCTCGCAGAGCGGCATTCAGTCGATGCCCGATTATGAAACATTGGCGGAAGTTACCACAAATCCGGACAAGGACTTGGTCAAGTTTAGCACCTTTTTAGAGCGACGGCAAATGATGGTGAATGGATATCAGTTGATGGAAAAACGAATCAACAAGTACTTGAAATCGCCGAGATTGACCAAAGATGAAGGCAAAGCTTTCCGGATATTTATTTATTACAGTCAAGTATTATCGATCTAATTCGATGGTAGTAAAGTAAAATTAAAGAATAAAACGTTTTAGATTGTTCAGGCTATGGCGTTGAAAACTCAAATTGAAAAATATCGAAGGCTACATGCACGTTTTGAGTCCAATGGACAGGGTGGCACAATGGGTGCTCTGTATTGGCATTTGAATGACCCTTGGGCGGCTCCCAGTGCATCTAGTATTGGTAAAAATTTGGAAATATTAGCCACATTAATATAAATTACAATAACTTTCTTTGAACTTTCCTTGGTGTTTTATGTAGGCAATTTGTATTACATTATTTTAGTGTTGGTGGTATTTTTTTTAAATTTAAATCTAGTGAAAAAAAAGCATTTACTTCCCATCAAGCATTGAAATCTGTAAGCTTGATTTAATAAAGATTAAAGAAATGCATTATAATGGGTGATTTTAAAGCATGGAATAAAGCTTGGAATTTTATTTTAAGCTCATAATAACGGTAAATAACTACTTGAACTTTCCATCAGTTCTTATACAAAAATTGTGGCTCATGTGTACTTTAGCACACCCACAATCTGGCAATGTTGCATTTTCGACTTTGTTTTTAATTTAATTCGCGATTAAATAGGTCCATAATGAAAATTTAGCCACAAAAGAGAGAATTATACCATATTAGAATTGAATAAACAAAAATATCGCGAATTAAATTAAAAACAAAGTCGAAAATGCAACATTGCCAGATTGTGGGTGTGCTAAAGTACACTTGAGCCAAAACAGCAGAATAGACCTATTTTTAATTAAGAAATATTAAAAACAGTTAAAAGAATCTTAAATCATAAGAATCTTCTTTAAATTATTTACGTAGATGCCAATTTATTGCTATTTTAAGATTACTTATATACCTGAGTGACCTATTTCTGAGAACATTTACCATAGTAATGTCATTTTTTTTTATATCTTCAGAAAGTAGAGATTTCAACGTTCTGACAACGTTCAAAGTGCCCAAAAAGAAATATCGGAAAAGTTTGAGCCCTTAATATTAATATTAAGAGGTCCATCATCTTTAATTTTGATTTTTATTTGTGATTTCATTTTTGCGTCAATGCTGTCAAACTATCAAGGTAAAAAAATTCATCTGTACATATATTTATAGAAAATTAAATTCCCTACAAAAAAGGTTTCTTTGAAAATTTTTGTCAGACACGCCGTTTCCGAATAATCATGCTTCAGACATTGATATAATTTTTAGATTTATCTTGTTTATTTTGGAATTTTGTAACTAACGAATAAATAAATATATAGAAATGAACAATTTAGATTCTTGAAGGGAATTTAATGCTCTACAAAAAGGTCTTCTAACGTTTTTACATAAAATCACTCTTTCAAAATTGGTTCAACAACGAAAAAAACAATAGTTTAATATTTTCTTCAACTTTAATTGTGAATAACTTCTGAAAAAGTGATTTAATGTAAAAACGTTTAGAGATCTTTTTTGTAGAGCATTAAATTCCCTTCATGAATCTATATTGTTCATTTCTATGTATTTATTTGTTCGTTAGTTACAAAATTCTAAATTAAAAAAATTATATCAATGTCTGAAGCTTGATTATTCGGAAAGGGCATGTCTGGTAAAATTTTCAAAGACACGTTTTTTGTAGGGAATTTAGTTTTCTATAAATATATGTGCAGATGAATTATTTTACCTTGATAGTTTGACAGCATTGACGCAAAAATGAAAGCACAAAAGCTACAAAAAAAGTTTCTTTAAAAATTTTTGCTAGACACGCCGTTTAGGAATAATCAAGCTTTAAACATTGATATAATTTTTAGATTTATCTTCCTTATTTTGGAATTTTTTAACTAACGAAAAAATAAATATATAGAAATGAACAATATTGATTCATGAAGGGAATTTAATGCTCTACAAAAAAGGTCTCTTAACGTTTTTACATAGAATCACTCGTTTCAAAATTGGTTCACCAACGAAAAGAACAATAATTTAATTTTTCCTTCAACTTTAATGGTGAATAACTTTTGTAAAAGTGCTTTTATGTAAAAACGTTAAGAGACCTTTTTTGTAGACCATTAAATTCCCTTCAAGAATCTATATTGTTATTTCTATATATTTATTTGTTTGTTAGTTACAAAATTCCAAAATAAAGAAGATAAATCTAAAAATTATATCAATGTCTGAAACTTGATTATTCGGAAACGGCGTGTCTGGAAAAAAATTTCAAAGAGACCTTTTTTGTAGGGAATTTAATTTTCTATAAATATATGTACAGTTAAATTTTTTTACCTTGATAGTTTGACAGCAATGACGCAAAAATGAAAGCACAAATAAAAAATCGAAATTAAAGAAGATAGACATTAAGGGCTCAAGCCTTCCCGATATTTTTTTTTTTCACATTGAACAATATTTTCGATTTACTTTTCCAAAAAAAAAATAGTCAGTTTTTTGGCCCAGTCTACTACCCATTTCCCTAAAGTACCCTTTGCATAATAGATATATTTTTTTAATAAAAAAAAATATTAAAATCAATTAAAAGAATCTTAAGCCTTAAATCTTAAGAATTTTCTCTGAATTATATGCGTAGATCCCTATTTATTGCTATTTTATGATAACTTATATACCCGAGTGACCTATTTCTGAGAAAATTTACCATAGTTATGTGTAAACAATATATAAAATATATTGCAGTCCAATTTATGTAGTATAATCTGATATAATAATATATAAAAATCATACCACCAACATAAATTTGAACAGAAGTTCCAACAAAAATGTTCGTGACGTATTGCCCAGATACGTATTTCGATTGCCAAGCAATCTTCATCAGTGGTCACCAAGTAGTTTGGATCACTCCGTAACTGCTTTGTGATGATTTACAAAGTTATATATTATGTTAAATTATACTTCATAAATTGGACTGCAATATATTTTATATATTGTATACACAGTATAACTGTTCAAAGTCAGCGAAAAAAATTTATTTTGATTATACCATAGTAATGTTTATTTTTTATGCCTTCAGAAAGTAGAGATTTCAACGATCATAAAGCTTACCGACTTTAAAAAATTCACATATTTTAACCAGATCTTTTCATTACCTACAAATTTGCCATTTAATTTTTTTCCATAGGGCTTACCCTTAAAAACTTACCCCTCTACCTTTACGACCACTAATCATTGTGATAAATTGTTGATACTTTTATTTTTGTTATATTTTCTTCATTTTCCAATGGGATTCATCCTTCTATAATTTTCTTTGGTTTCAAAAATTCTCGACCAAAAACGTCACTAGTTCTTGGTCTATTAGACTGGAAAATACGTAGACTTTATCGTAAATAAGCATATTTACGTCGAAAAGTATGTTCAAAAAAATGTACATAAAAATCACAACGAAAATTTGATTTTATTTAACAATCTTTTGCACAAAATTGATCCAAGTTTCTTGCCGGAATATTTATTATTATGGCTTATGAAGTATTTTGATTTTTAAATGCTTCTTTTTTATTTTTGTTTTAGATTATAAGGGTTACTGGAAGATACTACATTATTTTGCCAAAAAATTCTATTCACCCGTTATAGTGATGGGTACAATGAACAGGCAAAAGTTGCGGATTTATATTGTCAATGATGAAAGGGAAAGAAGTTATCGAAATTTAACTTTACGAATTTCGTTGTACAAATGGACTTCGTTAAAGCCAGTTCATGTAATTACGAAAAAAATTGATTCTGTATGTATTTAGAGGATTTTAATTTTTAAAAAAGGTTTTTTTTTCATTTCTATTTTGGGTTTCAGATGGCTTTGACCTCAGGTTTGGTCTACGAGAGTCCTTTGAAGAAATTCTATGGAAGTTCGCAATGTAATTCGTATGAATGTTTTGTGTATTTTAGTTTGTATAGAAATTTACCGCAAAAAGATGCCCACTTAATGACGGTAGATGCGTTAACAATTGCCCCGGACAATTTTATTCTTCCGGTTCCGATACGAGATGTTGTTGGTCTCCGAAGTGGAGTTATTGAAGTAAAACATTTTCCTCATTTATTACTTGAGAAACAAACAATTTTTTGGATTGTCTATTCGAATTATTATTATTTTTTTTTCTTTTTTAGAAAAAAGTTTATCCTATTTCGGAAACCACTGTGAGGATTGAATTGAAAGGAAAATCGATTGCGGCATTCGTTTGGCTACGTATCCCGCTTCCAGGACATTTTTCCGACAATGGTTTCTTAATGGTTACGCCGGAAAAAAATGTTGTGTTTTTCTCGCCGATTTTCATTAGTGTAGAAGAGATTTACAACAAATTATCTGTCGTATCGACTAGTTTCATGAACTATTGTTAAGCAAAGATATTTAAGTTAGATTTAAAATATTTGGCACATACTCACGAAAGAGTTTTTGAAAGATCTGATCGATAACTTTAAGAGCTCGATCATTCGATCATTCCTAATCTTTCATTTTTGATTGATATTTGAAGAATTAAATCTTTCCCAAGCGTGTGCCACATCTATGAAAATTGTAAAGATGTATTTTTTTTCATTTTTCATTGATCAAATGACGGTTGTAATTATTCCATTAAAAAATTCGAATAGTCTTGATTCCTGCTAGAAAGTCATATATTTAAACAAGGGGTTCTCATTTTCATCGTGAAAATTGAATAAAAAAAGAGAAATAAGCTAAGTTATTCGCTTTATATTATTTAAAACCAGTATTTTATAGTAACTATTCAGTAGACTGGACCAAAAAATCGACTATTTTATTTTTTGAAAAGTATATCGAAAATTTTGTTCAAGGTGCCAAAAAAAAATATCGGGAAGGTTTGAGCCCTTAATATTAATCTTTAATTTCGATTTTTTATTTGTGCTTTCATTTTTGCGTCAATGCTGTCAAACTATCAAGGTAAAAAAATTCATCTGTACATATATTTATAGAAAATTAAATTCCCTACAAAAAAGTTCTCTTTAAAAATTTTTCCAGGACACGCCGATTCCGAATAATCAAGCTTCAGACATTGATATAATTTTTAGATTTATCTTATTTATTTTGGAATTTTGTAACTAACGAACAAATTAATATATAAAAATGAACAATATAGATTCTTGAAGGGAATTTAATGCTCTACAAAAAAGGTCTCTTAAGGATTTAAATAAAATCACTCTTTCAAAATTGGTTCAACAACGAAAAAAACAATAATTTAATTTTTTCTTCAACTTTTATTGTGAATAAGTTTTGAAAAAGTGATTTTATGTAAAAACCTTAAGAAGCCTTTTTTGTAGAGCATTAAATTCCCTTCAAGAATCTGTATTGTTAATTTCTATAAATTTATTTGTTCGTTAGTTACAAAATTCCAAAATAAAGAAAATACATCATAAAATTATATCAATGTCTGAAGCTTGATTATTCGGAAATGGCGTGTCTGGCAAAAATTTTCAGAGAGGTTTTTTGTAGGGAATTTAATTTTCTATAAATATATGTACAGATGAATTGTTTTACCTGGATAGTTTGACAGCATTGACGCAAAAATGAAAACACAAATAAAAAATCGTAATTAAAGATGATAGACCATAACATAACAATGAGAATGAATAACAAAACATTTCAAAAGATAAATAATTTGGTGATATATTTTATGTTTATCGAAAATATTGTTCAAGGTGACAAATAAAATTAATATGGGACAGGTTTGATACCCTTAATATTAATATTAAGACGTCTATCATCTTTATTTCGATTTTTTATTTGTGCTTTCATTTTTGCGTCAATGCTGTCAAACTATCAAGGTAAAAAAATTCATCTGTCCATATATTTATAGAAAATTAAATTCCCTACAAAAAAGTTCTCTTTGAAAATTTTTGTCAGACACGGCGTTTCCGAATAATCAAGCTTCAGACATTGATATTATTTTTAGATTTATCGTCTTTATTTTGGAATTTTGTAACTAACGAACAAATAAATATATAGAAATGAACAGTATATATTCTTGATGGGAATTTAATGCTCTACAAAAAAGGTCTCTTAAAGTTTTTACATAAAATCAATCGTTCAAAATTGGTTCAACAACGAAAAAAACAATAATTTAATTTTTTCTTCAACTTTAATTGTGAATTACTTTTGAAAAAACGATTTTTTGTAAAAATGTTAAGAAACCTTTTTTGTAGAGCATTTGATTCCCTTTAAGAATCTATATTGATAATTTCTATAAATTTATTTGTTCGTTAGTTACAAAATTCCAAAATAAAGAAGATAAATCTAAAAATTATATCAATGTCTGAAGCTTGATTATTCGGAAATTGCGTGTCTGGCAAAAATTTTCAGAGAAACCTTTTTTGTAGGGAATTTAATTTTCTATAAATATATGTACAGATGAATTCTTTTACCTTGATAGTTTAACAGCGTTGACGCAAAAATGAAAGCACAAATAAAAAATCGAAATTAAAGATGATAGACTTCTTAATATTAATATTAAGGGCTCAAACCTTCTCGATATTTCGTTTTTGTTACCTTGAACAATATTTTCGATATACTTTGCAAAAAAAAATATTCGATTTTTTTGGCCCAGTCTATTGTATAGTATAGTTACTCTAAATATAACATGAGAGGTCCTTAAAATTAGGCCCTTAAAGTAAACTTTAGACAGCTCAACATGAGCTATAATATTTATATGACTCGTTTATTTTGAAAATGGCGTAAGTCCATTTCAAGGATGGTCTATGTGGTGATTCTTCTTCTTGTAACTAGAACAATGTATGTTAATTATTTAACTGCTAAGTTTTCAGAAATTACTGATTTCATTTTAGTTGTTAACAAAAACGCCAATTATTCCCTCCTCCTTAGTATCTTATGTTCTTATGATTAAAATGATAACAGTATAGGGATTGTTCTTGAAAAGAACTTAACTCACTTTCAAAATAAACGGTTCATATAAACAAATATGTGATGTGCCTTGCATAAAACATCCAATCAGCGTCTGTAGATCCTGATCAAGGATAGAGATTAGTTTACGATATTGTAGTTGTTTATTTGAGTTGGGGAAAAATAGATGGCAATTCTTAAAAAACACTGAATATTATTCCTGCTTTCAAGACCATATGTCTTATTTTTTATGTTTGTATTTTCTGTATTTGTGGAGTAGATCATCGAGGATGTAGTCCCTGATGTTTCTACTTAATTGGTTAGGGATACTTTTACAATTTGTGTAGAATTTCCGCGACAAAGCGAGAATATATAAGTCTATCGGTAGTATCCTTAATTCCTCATGAAGGTCGTATACCTTGATTTGGCTGGGTAGTTTTCCAGCATTCTTACTAATTTATTTTGGACTCTTTATATTTTCAGATACTTGATTTTGCTTACTGAACTCCAAACTGGACATGCATATGTCAGCACTAGTCTGAGGACTGTTTTATAAATTATTAATTAATTGCTGGTAGACAGCCTTGATTGTCTATTTAGTAATGGATATAAGATGTTTGTTCGGGCCATTAATTTATTTTTAGATAGTTTAATATGTTCAGCAAAGTTAAGTCTGGAATCCAGTTGCATCCTCAAGTATCCAACTATTTTTGCCCATTCTATATTTTCCCATTTATTAGTAACTTTTTATGCTTGTTAGATCTTCTTCTAGTGAATAAGATAACTTCAGTTTTGTTATCATTGGGCTTTATTTTCCATTTTTGTAAAAAAAAATCATTATTCTTTTTAAGGATTTGGTTATTCTGTTGGCCACTGTATCAGCTCTTCAGGAGGATGCAAAAATTGCTGTATCGTCAGCATATAGGGAAAGAAAAGTTTCGGGTATTCGCGGAATATAATTTATATATAGAATAAATAGAATAGGCCCCATAATGGACTCTTGAGGGACTCCAGCCTTAATTAATCTGTTATTTGACATTTCATTTTTGATTTGCCCACAAAATTGGTGCTCTTTGAGATAACTCCATATTATTAGTAAAATGTATCTTGGGAATTTTATTTTAATTAGTTTGTATATTTGCCTTTTATGTCATAGAGTATCAAAAGTTTTTTCTATGCCAAGTAGAGCCATTCCCGTGTATTTATTACTGTTAAAGGCGTCAATTATATGGTCACATATTCTATAGAGTTGCATTGTTGTGGAATGCCTAGATCTAAATCCAAATTGTTCGAGAATTAGTATTTTTTTCTTTGTTAATATGCCCGGTTATTCTTCTTAGGATAGTCCTATTAAAAAAGTCTGTTTAGCAATGGATATAAGATGATAGTTCGGGCCATTAATTTGTTTTTAGATAGATTAATATGTTCAGCAAAGTTGAGTCTGGAATCCAGTTGCATTCCCAAATATTTAACTGTTTTTTTCCCATTTACTAATACCTTTTTATGCTTGTTGGGTCTTCTTCTAGTGAATAGGATATCTTCTGTTTTGTTATCATTGGCCTTTATTTTCTATTTTTAAAAAAGGCCTTGGTTATTCTATTGGCCACTGTATCACAACATGAGCTATACTCCAATAGTTTCTTACGGAAATATATGCTTTCTTTTTTTGATCTATTAAAAATATGTGGAAAATGGTCACAATATCATCAATAAATTATCATTCATTATGCCAATTAGTATTAATATATAGTAATTATATAAAGGAATGTTAAATTAAGTAACTCACGAAAAAGAAGGTATATTTTTGTCACTTTATATCAACCAATGTTTGCTATATATAAACTGTAATATGTAATATATGATCATATAATTGTTAATCTCTGTTCCGGCCAAACGCTGATTAACTCTATATCACAGAGTATATAGAGACATTAGAAAGTATTAAATATTCACCGTTTTTTTTTCTATCATACATTTGAAAAAGAAACGCAACTCGCATCCGATAATAATTAACCAGAAACATCGTTGAAAATCCATTAATTTCCATTCCATATTGGAAGCATAAATCTTTTTAATGTGTGATTTTTAACAAGCAACGTTTAATTAAGAACTGAGAGTAATTGAATCCAATCATTGGACTTGGTTGCTTCACTCGAATTTCTAGGAAATTGTATGTAAAAATTTAAAAAAATTAGATGAGAAAAGTAGTGGTCGATTTTATGAACGATAATGTGACATAAATATTATAAGACTAGGAGGAAATAACTTTATATATGATCTTTATTTTCTGTATGAATGTGATTGTTATGTAATTATTACATCTGGTCTGGTATGGTGTCATATAAGAAAAGATGTAGGTGAACAAGAATGTGGTGTTGGTAATTTTTCGAATATCAACTCGATAGTTACTTTCATTATCTTTGTTTTGACGGCGGTGATTTCGTAATTTAAAAGCCGTGAAAATCAAGGAAGTTGCGAGAGAAAGTCTTCTGGCTTGGGGAAGATTTTCGAGTTTTAAATTGACTCATTGATCGCGACAATCGTAAGGGTTTTCAAGTAATAATTATTGCAAGAAAAATCGAGGAATTGTAAAAGAAAAGTAAGCACTTTAAAAAAACATTGCATGTATTGAATTCATTATCAATCGGTGATTGTTTTAGTACCTACCACGAAGAGATCATCCACCAAGTCTTCACCGTACACAAAAGATGGAAATGCGCCAATGTTTTCACACATTACGGAAATATTTCCGTACCTACGTGAACGAAATAAAATCGAAAGAAAATTGGCAGAAGAATGGGAATGCTACTTGAAACAGCAACTGTTGGGTGTCAACGACTCGACTCATTTTTGGAAATCGTTGGAACAATTTACACGCAATTTAATTAATTGCAAAAATTCAAGAATCAATTGCTCTTCATTAACAATTATAATTGGTGCGGTCGGGATCTGAAAGCCGAACGAACGAGGTGAAAACCAGAAGTGGCAACAATTGGAGCTGTGGCAGGAGACGAGGAAGGAAATTAAATAAATCTTGTGGAACAAGAATCAAAATACGTTTCCCTTTTTATAGGATGTTTTGCATAAATCTAATGTAGCGGAAGTATGTAATTTTGCGATAGATTCCATTGCTTTAAGTCCGAAAAAGATGTAGATCTTTCTGTCAATTGATGACTAAAATTCCCACCCTATACTGGTTAGGCAAATAAAACTTTTTTTGGCAATTGATGGGAAATCGTTCGTAGAGATTTGGTGAAAGAAATCGTTTCGTTTGCGAGAAAATAGTTTTGTAGTAATTGATGAATTACGAAAAATTAATTATTTAATCAATGATATAGTAAAATGTTGAAAAAATGAAGTTTTTAGCGAAATAAGATCCACAAAATTGCAGGAAAATTTAGGAAACTATTGAACTTATTAGACCCTCCTTCCCAATCAAAAAGTTGGAGAAAAAAAGGCATTTGTAAAATAATTCTTTCTAGTAAATTGTATTTTCACGAAATTGTCCAAAACTACAAAAATCAAAACATAATTAAATTAAATCAATTTGGGGCTCGGTAAATTTTTGAATAAAAATATGTGAATTATAAGATTACGTGTTTTTGAAGACTTGGAAAATATTTTTCAACACTTTTCGGCAAAGAAAAATCTTCTTGAGTTGAACAAAAATTGATACACCATTGAAAATCCTTTTTACACTTGCATTTTCATGGTTTGGAAAAAATTGTATTTTCACGAAATTGTCCAAAATTACAAAAAAAAAAATCAAGACATAATTAAACTAAATCAATTTTGGCATCGATAAAGTTTTGAATAAAAATGTGTGAAAAATAAGATTACGTGTTTTTGAAGACTTGGAAAATATTTTCCATACATTTCGGCATAGAATACTGTTCTAAATTAACAAAAATTGAGACACCATTAAACATGCTTTGTACACTTGCATTTTCATCGTTTGGGAAAATCAATTTTGGCCTCGATAAATATTTGAATATAAATATGTGAAATAAGTTAATCATAAATGTTTTTAATAGGATTTTTTGAGGAAAAAGTTGCATTTCATAAACGATGATAATGTATGTTAGAAAAGCATATTCAATGGTGTCTCATTTTATTAATTTGGAAGAGTTGATGGGTCGGAAAGTGTAGAAAATATTTTCCAAGTCTTATAAATATATGTATTAGACTGATTCAAAAAAAATGATGATTTTTTTTTCTTAAGTATATCAGAAATATTGTTGGGAATGACGAAAAAAAATCCTGTGAAAGTTTAAGCTCTTAATATTAATATTAAGAGGTGCCGCATCGCAAATTTCGATTTTCCATTTTAATAACATGGAAACGATATTCTCTTGTACTTTGGATTTTATAGCTCACGTTGGTGACAATATTTCGGAATGACTAAAGTATATTCTTGTAGAAATTTGAACGATCTACAAAAAAAGTCTCGAACAAGTTTTTGATATATTTATTTCTTCAATAGTTATTCGAGGTCAAAGTTGAACTAAAGAGAAATTTTAATATTTCTTTAATTTTTTGACGTAACCATTAATTTTATGAGGAAATTTTATAGGACATTTTTTGTAGAGCACTTTTTTTGCTATAACTTATCTCTATAAAAGTTTTTGATAGTTTTCGCAGGTCCTAAGATATTTAATTAAAATAAAAAAAATAAAATTATATTAAAAATATAATAATTCAGGGAATTTTCAGTTTAATGTAAATAACTTAGGATCTGTGAAAAATATCAAAAACTTTTATAAAGATAAGCAATAGGAAAAAAAGTTCTCCTACAAAATTTTCTCATAAAATTGATGGTTGCGTCAAAAAATTGAAAAAATATTAAAATTTCTCTTTAGTTCAACTTTGACCTCGAATAACTTTTGAAAGAATAAATATATCAAAAACTTGTCAGAGACCTTTTTTGTAGATCGTTCAATTGTCTACAAGAACATATCTTGGACATTCCGAAATATTGTCACCAACGTGAATTATAAAATTCCAAAGTGCAAGAGAATATTGTTCCCATGTTATTTAAATGGAAAATCGAAATTTGCGATGCGGCACCTCTTAATACTAATATTTAGAGCTTAAACTTTCACAGATTTTGTATCATTTAATCGAAGATGCAAATTTGGATTTAGAATAAATTTATGTAATAAATATGTTATTAATTGTAAATCTTGAAGTTCATATTTTTTAAAGGTTTCACTTCTACCACGATGACGTCTTCGGGACCAACTATATTTTTGCCAATTTTAACGATTCTACCATACCTTTATGATCACTTACCTGAAAACTTACAACAAATATTAACATTTTTTTTCTTCTTCACCTTCTTAATTTCTATTTATTCAAGTCAATGAAACAGATGAAAGAAATTAAAAGTGTTAAATTTCCTTATTTGCAGTGAAAAATCGACGTGGAATTGTTGGAGAAATGAAAGAGAAATAAAAATCACTAACATCTGGTTAATGATGATTTCATTTCAGTTATAGGCGTTGCATGCGGCTCCTTTCTCTTCAACAAAATTATAATTATATTGTAACATTAGTATTTATTTATATCGAGATAATAATGGAAAAAAGAGAAACACCTAATTGATAAAGTTTGCATGTGTTACAAAACGTAATAACACAATATCAATAATGCATAACATTTAACTTGCACTTAATCAAAGCCAATTAACTATTCATTTATTCTTTTAATTGGTCTAAATTAATTCCATGTATTATTTTTTTTCCAGAAAAGCCATGCAAATTTGAAAGAAATCTTAGCCATGGAAGAATATGGAGAAGTGATAATAGTCCGGCAATCACTGGAAATTGGATCATTTTTATTTGGAACATTTGTAATAGGGAATTACCAAATTTTGTAAGTAAATCAATCAATTATTCATTTTTTGGATTTATAAGAGAAATTTCTGAGAAAAAAACAAAACTCAAAAAAAAATTTTACGCTTTCAAACACGAAATTATTAGGATAAAATTTCGAAAGCGAATAATTTCAACATCATTAATTATTTTTTTTTCTTTCATTATAGAATATTTTGTCTATAATATGAACATTCTGTATAAATGAATATTTTAATCGACAGATTGAAGTGTTGAGTTTGACAAGCCAAGAAAAAGTATTTCCAGCAACAATTTCGATTTGAATTCCCAACCGAAACCAAGTGGAGGAAATGGTAAATGTCTGCATGAGCTTCTGCGCTGGGGCCATCCACCGGTGTATATAAACCATCGGCGTTCAACGGAAATTCATCAAATCCGTTTTGACCATTCTCTAGTGCAAGTTTTTCGTTATTCCTCGCGACAATATGAAGTGCATTGTTGTAAGTAGTTGTGACACACGTGTGGAAAGTGGAATTTTAATTTTCTGTTCTATTTTAGATGGCAATTGCGTTGGTTTCGGTGGCGGTGGTTGAGTCGTCGGTGGTGCGATCGCGACGAGGCGCTGCAGAACATCACCATGGAGCTACTTCCTATCAAAATGTGCACATTGAGAACTTCCATCCGGTGCCGGTTTACTCGAAACACGGCCACCACGAGGAGGCGTCCAACAAACATCGAATTGGTTCCGTCGAGCACAATGTCCACGTGTCGCACGGCCACGGCAAACACGACCCGGGTCACGCCACCGTCAGCGGCAATGTCGAGGGCCACGGCCACGAGGCCAGCCATGAAAATCTCGCAATTGGAGGATACAACCACCACGAATACGCCGGCGAAGCACTATCCGGCGAACACGAAGGACTCGGAGATTACAGCCATGGAGGCGACACCTCCAGCCACTACGAACTCGAAGACCACCACGGCCATGAAGCCGGTTCACACGAATATGAAGGTGGCAGCGAAGGATATGAATACGGAGGACACGAAGGATATTCTCGATAAATCAACCAATTTTCAAACTTTTCGATCAGTATTTTACATATAAAACGTGATACCTAGTTATGTTACTTGTATGTTGTTGGATTTTAAACGTAATTTAAAAAAAAAATAATAAAACATTAAAGATCTCAATTAATACTTAACGATTTTTAATAAAGATACAATTGATAAAAAAAACTACTAATAGAAACTCCTAATAATGATTTAGTATTAAAAATTGTACAAATATAAGGACATCTTTTGAAAAGGATTGTTATATTATCGATAACGATTGTACGAACACGAAACTGCCCTTGGTTCGAAAATCATCCCTTATATAACGATACTACAAGTGGTTAAAGATTAGATGGGTTGATGAGTTCTTCTGGCACATTGATCGTCGATTTCATCCCTTAAAAGAGGTTTGTTTTTGGAAAAATTTGCACAGAATGCTCAGATGGACGTATACTTTCGATTGGCATCCTTAAAATTTTTTTTTGAATTTTGACCATTTTCGGGAAAAATCAACGATGGTTAACCCACGGTTTTTTTTGACTCAAAAATTTTATGTTTCGAATTCGAAAAAGATTATGATATTATCGTTTAGAACATTGTTTCAAACACGAAACAGCCCTTAGTTCGAAAATCATCCCTTATATAACGATGTTACAAGTGATTAAAGATAAGAGGGGTTGATGAGTTCTTCTGGCACTTTGATCGTCGATTTCATCCCTTAAAAGAGCTTTGTTTTTGGAAAAATTTGCACAGAATGCACAGATGGACGTATACTTTCGATTGGCATCCTTAAAAAAATATTTTGAATTTTGACCATTTTCGGGAAAAATCAACGATGGTTAACCCACGGTTTTTTTTGACTAAAAAATTTTATGTTTCGAATTCGAAAAAAATTGTTACATTATCGTTCTATACATTGTTACGAACCCGAAACTGTCCTTGGTTCCACAATCATCCCTTACTTAGTGGGGTTACAAGCTCTTAAAGTTCGGATGCTTTATTGATTACTTCTGCCACTTTGGAGGTCGATTTCATCCCTTAAAAGAGGTTTGTTTTTGGAAAAATTTGCACAGAATGCTCAGATGGACGTATACTTTCGATTGGCATCCTTAAAATTTTTTTTTGAATTTTGACCATTTTCGGGAAAAATCAACGATGGTTAACCCACGGTTTTTTTTGACTGAAAAATTTTATGTATCGGATTCGAAAAAGATTATGATATTATCGTTTAGAACATTGTTACGAACTCGAAACTGCCCTTGGTTCGAAAATCATCCCTTATATAACGATGTTACGAGTGGTTACAGATTAGAGGGGTTGATGAGTTCTTCTGGCACTTTGATCGTCGATTTCATCCCTTAAAAGAGGTTTGTTTTTGGAAAAATTTGCACAGAATGCTCAGATGGACGTATACTTTCGATTGGCATCCTTAAAAAATTTTTTTGAATTTTGACCATTTTCGTGTAAAATCAACGATGGTTAACCCACGGTTTTTTTTGACTGAAAATGTTTTATTTTTGAAATATTATTGCTAGTGTCTATTTGCACACAAGAGAAAAAAAATCACATTATAACCCTCGTATGGGCGTAAGTTTATAAATTCACTTTAAAAGTTACCCTTATTAGGAAATATCTTCATTGGAATTTTCCGTTTTTTACAAATTGCTGAAGTTAGGCAACCCATTGTTCATGAATTTGCGGATTTGAAGTATGCTGCAGCATTAGCCCCTAATTTCCAACTTGATGTAAGTTGGACTTATGACTTGTGTTATTAATTTAAAGTAATGTAATCTTACAGATTCAACTTATCTGAAAATTAAGGACAAAGGGCAGTTTTGTTGGGGTTGAAGACAGTATCATCCTATTGGCAGATGTTTAATGTTTAGTATGTGCTATTGTTGTTGAAACTTCTAAACATTGTTGTAATTGAATTTTTCTCAACCTACAGGGAAAGCTGATTGAAGACATTAGAGAAATAATCATTGAATTTGAATTGTTCATCATTTCCAAATGGACGTTTGAAGAATGGAAGCGGATCGTTCCAGAATTTTCCAGTAAATTCATCAAGGATATCATTTCCACAATTGGTATCTTCTGAGAAGAATCCGAAGAATGGATTTACTACAATAATTAATGATTTAAATTTTGTTTCAATAAATCAGTGAAGTGAAGTGAAGTGAAGTGATAAAGTGGTTCAAGTGATAAATAATCAAAATTCAGACAATTCAAAAGTTTTTTATTAACTTAATAATTTCCATAAAATTATAACAATTTATACTTTTACATAGTTTATACAAAAAATTGTAAATAAGCACAAAACTGTTATTGTATTATTATATATATTATTTAATTGGTATTAAACATCAATAAATTTATTTTAATAGAATACATTGTTTCAATGCGATTTCCCGCACCCATCCTCTTGAATTTTATTTTTCAGGGATTTTTTTTACAGTTAGAATCATAAGAGTTAAATTAATAAGTAATAAGGTAAGTATACTAAAAGGTATAATAATAATATAGGTAGGTATAATAAAATTAATACGGTACGTAATGTAGGTGTAATTTTTTTCGATAAATTTCGAATAATACGAAAAAAGTCCATATCGAAAAATATCTTAAGTTTTCGATGTCATGGAGCAGCTATGATTTGAATATGGTTGGGAAATTCAAATTATTTCGATCGAAAAAAGTTTTAATTTTTATACAAATCTCATAAGCATTGTTTAAATATAAGTTTTAACGTCACTTACATATATCATATGATAACCGCATCGCTAAGGTCGCCATCACCACTGGAGCTGAGGAATGCTGGTTCGGAACCCGAAGGGGGTAAGTGTTTTTTCTTTAATATAATAATTAATTTCTATTCCTTACAGCTTATCCTGTCACTAATTAACATTAATAATTGTTTCCAGACATTGCATCATCGAAATATTCGATCGAATAGTTCCAACCTTTCGGGGTTGGAAATGATCGATCGATCGATGATGAAATATATTTTTCATTTTATTTTTGCTCATTGGATTTGTGACGTCACTCAATTTCATATATATATGATGTCACACATACGTCGCTATCTAATGACATCACCCAATGACGTCATTCCCGAAAAATATCGAAAATGAGCGAATTTTCGATTTTCGGGAATTAGGATTTTGGGAATGGCTTAGTTACGTCACGGGAGGCCTTAAAAACATATCCTAAAGCCGTTTTTTTTGTTTTTTTTTGGGAAAATTTTTTGGCCGAAATCCGATAATTCCCTAAAATCGGCCCAAAATGACACTTTTTTGCACTTTTTTCAACTTTAACGCCGTTTTTAGCGAAAACTATCGATCATAGGTTGACGATAGTAGGCTCATTCGATAGCGCTTGAATTACTCTATCGATGGTGTGAATTTGGTCCCGGAAAACCTTAAGGGGAAAAACTTTTTTTTCATCTTTTCAGAAATTTCATTTCGTCGACCAAATGTACGTCGAAAATATGAATTTTTTTTTTATCGATTTTTTTAATGAAATTCACACCATATATGCATTACGTTACCATTAAAGCATATATATAAAAAAATCTCAACTTTTCGATATCGTTAATAGTTTTTTCGATTTTTAAATTTCACCAATTGTGCGAGCTAATGCTATTTAAATACAAATTTGTTTTGTTAGAAAATGGATCAAGGACCTTGAAATGTCACAATTTTATTCAAAACTTTTCCAAACGTCACACGGAGCTGCTTTGGTGCAAATATTTCCGGAAAATTCCAAGAAAATTTTTTGGTCAAAATTGTTTCACCAGAACGATTTTCATGGAATTTTCTGGAAAAATTTTAACCGTAGATTCTCCATGTTAATATCGGAAAAGATGTCAAAAAACATTGCATACTTTTAATGTCCTTTACCTTTTTTCCCATAAAACATAATTGTATTTAAATGGAATTACGTCACTACATATAAATCATTAATATCGAAAAAAGCGATTGAGGACATCAAAGAGGTCAAATGTTTTGCTATTGAGTTTTCGTTCGTAACATTGTGTAGCTATGGTGCGAATTTCATCGGAAAATTCGACGAAAAAAAAATTCATACTTTTGACGTACATTTGGTCGACGAAATGAAATTTCTGAATAGATGAAAAAAAAAGTTTTTCCCCTTAAGTTTTCCGGGACCAAATTTACACCATCGATAGAGTAATTCAAGCGCTATTGAATGAGCCTACTATCGTTAACCTACGATCGATAGTTTTCGCTAAAAACGGCGTTAAAGTTGAAAAAAGTGAAAAAATTCACCAATTTTGGCCTATTTTTGGGATTCTTCAGAATTTCGGCCAAAAAATTTTCCCAAAAAAAACGAAAAAAATCGACTTTAGGATATGTTTTTTAGGCCTCCCGTGACGTAACTAAGCCATTCCCAAAACCCTAATTCCCGAAAATCGAAAATTCGCTCATTTTTCGATTTTTTTTGGGAATGACGTCATTGGGTGATGTCATTGGATGGCGACGTATGTGTGACGTCATATATATGAACCAAAAAGAAAAAAAATCTACCTAATCGATCGATCACTTCTCAACCCCGAAAGGTTGAAAGTGATGATCGAATTATTCGGCTGAAACTAACGTTAAGATAATTATTAACGATCGAAAGTGGTAATTTAAGCTGTAACGAATAGATATTAATTAGAAATTGGTTAGTAGAAATATAAAAATCTTTTACCTTATCGGGGGATCGATCCATCGTCTTTCCGTTTACAACATATTCCGTGCGCTTAACGATTCGGCCATTGGAAGATATATTTATTGATCGTTTAAACTCATATATAAAGATTTCTTCATTGATCTAAACTTGAAAATTTTTTTCGATCGAAGGAATTGGAATTTTTCAAAAATATTTTAACCATAGCTACTCCATGTTAATCCTGGAAAATTTGACTAAAGACATTGTGACATTTTATAGTCCTTCATCCTTTTTTTCGATAAAATAAATATGTATTTGAATAACATTATCTTGCGTAATATATAATTTTGTAATATCCAATTACGTAACATTAAATTTTACAATCGATCGATTTTCGTGGAATTTTCCGGAAAAATTTGAACCATTGCTTCTTCATGTTACGTTCGGAAAAGTTTTCTAACCACATTGGAAAAATTTTAGGTCCTTGATCCCTTTTTTCAAGAAAACAATTTGCATTTGCATTGCATTATGATGCATAATATGTAACTTTGTTAAATCGAAAAATTCCATTTAAAACATCGAAAAGTGGTTATGTTTTTATATAATAGCTTCGATCGTATCATAATGCATCTATGGTGCGAATTTCATCGAGAAATTCGACAAATAAAAATTTCAAAAAATCATCGACCATTTCATCGACGATTTGAAATTTCTGAAAGGTCGAAAAAAAAAGTTTTTCCCCTGAAGCTTTTCCGGGACCAAATTTACACCATCGATAGAACAATTCAAGCGCTATCGAATGAGCCTACTATCGTTAACCTACGATCGATAGTTTTCGCTAAAAACGGCGTTAAAGTAGAAAAAAGTGAAAAAAATCGCGTAATTTGGCCTATTTTTGGGATTTTTCAGTATTTCTGCCAAAAAATTTTCCCAAAAAAAACGAAAAATATCGACTTTAGGATACGTTTTTTAGGCCTCCCGTGACGTAACTAAGCCGTTCCCAAAATCCTAATTCCCTAAAATCGAAAATTCGCTCATTTTTCGATTTTTTTCGGGAATGACGTCATTGGGTGATGTCATTGGATAGCGACGTATGTGTGACATCATATATATATGAAATTGAGTGACGTCACAAATCCAATGAGCAAAAATAAAATGAAAAATATATTTCATCATCGATCGATCGATCATTTCCAACCCCGAAAGGTTGGAACTATTCGATCGAATATTTCGATGATGCAATGTCTGGAAACAATTATTAATGTTAATTAGTGACAGGATAAGCTGTAAGGAATAGAAATTAATTATTATATTAAAGAAAAAACACTTACCCCCTTCGGGTTCCGAACCAGCGATCCTCAGCTCCGGTGGTGGCGGCGACCTTAGCGATGCGGCTATCATATGATATATGTAAATTACGTTAAAACTTATATTTAAACAATGCTTATGAGATTTGTATAAAAATTAAAACTTTTTTCGATCGAAATAATTAGAATTTCCCAACCATATTCGAACCATAACTGCTCCATAACATCGAAAACTTAAGATATTTTTCGATATTGACTTTTTTTGTATTATTCGATAATTTATCGAAAAACATTACACCTACATTACGTACCGTATTAATTTTATTATACCTACCTATATTATTATTATACCCTTTAGTATACTTACCTTATTACTTATTAATTTAACTCTTATGTGTATTCTAACTGTAAAAATAATCCCTGAAAAATAAAATTCAAGAGGATGGGTGCGGGAAATCGCATTGAAACAATGTATTCTATTAAAATAAATTTATTGATGTTTAATAACAATTAAATATATATATAAATAATTCCATTACAATAACAGTTTTGTGCATATTTAAAATTGTTTATATAAATTAAATAAAAGTATCAATTGTTATAATCTTATCGAAATTATTAATAAGTTAATAAGAAGCTTTTGAATTGTCTGATGTTTTGATTATTTATCACTTGAACCACTTAATCACTTCACTTCACTTCACTGATTTGTTGAAACAAAATTTACACCACAAATTATGGTAGTAATCCATTCTTCGGATTCCCCTCGGTAGATACCAATTGTGGAAATGATATCCTCGATGAATTTAATGGAAGATTCTGGAACGATCCGCTTCCATTCTTCAAACGTCCATTTGGAAATGATGAACAATTCAAAGCCAATGAATATTTCTCTAATGTCTTCGGTCAGCTTTCCCTGTAGGCAGTGAAAAATTCAATTAGAACAATGCTTAGAAATTTCAACAACAATAGCACTTACTAAACATTAAACATCTGCCAAAAGAATGATACTGTCTTCAACCCCAACAAAACTGCCCCTGTCTTTAATGTTCAGGAAAGCTGAATCTGAAAAAAAAAATGATTAAAATTAATTAAACAAATCTTACGTCCATTTTATATTAAGCTGTAAACTAGACAACTAATGACGCAGCCCAATTACACAGTCGCATAAAGGGTTGTCTACCTTCTTGAATTTGTAAAATAACATAATTGTAACATTGTCATTTCCCGATAATTTTTTGTTTCAAATTCGAAAAAGATTGTTATATTATCGATGTATACATTGTTACGAACCCGAAATTGCCTTTGGTTCGATAATCATCCCTTATATAACGATGGTACATGCAATTGCTGAAGAAGCCACGTTCGTCTCTCCCTCTTAGTGGGAAGTGTTCATCCTTTAAACCGCATTTTCATCCCCTAAACGTGGTTGGTTTTGGGAAAAATTTGCACAGCATGCACCGATGGCCTTAAACTTTCGATTGACATCATAAAAAAAAAATAAAAAAATTTGACGGTTTTCGTGAAAAATCAACGATGGTTAACCCACGGTTTTTTTTGGCTAAAAAATTTTTTGTTTCAAATTCGAAAAAGATTGTTATATTATCGTTGTATACATTGTTACGAACCCGAAATTGCCTTTGGTTCGATAATCATCCCTTATATAACGATGGTACATGCAATTGCTGAGGAAGCCACGTTCGTCTCTCCCTCTTAGTGGGAAGTGTTCATCCTTTAAACCGCATTTTCATCCCCTAAACGTGGTTGGTTTTGGGAAAAATTTGCACAGCATGCACCGATGGCCTTAAACTTTCGATTGGCATCATAAAAAAAAATAAAAAAATTTGACGGTTTTCGTGAAAAATCCACGATGGTTAACCCACGGTTTTTTTTGGCTAAAAAATTTTTTGTTTCAAATTCGAAAAAGATTGTTATATTATCGATGTATACATTGTTACGAACCCGAAATTGCCTTTGGTTCGATAATCATCCCTTATATAACGATGGTACATGCAATTGCTGAAGAAGCCACGTTCGTCTCTCCCTCTTAGTGGGAAGTGTTCATCCTTTAAACCGCATTTTCATCCCCTAAACGTGGTTGGTTTTGGGAAAAATTTGCACAGCATGCACCGATGGCCTTGAACTTTCGATTGGCATCATAAAAAAAAATAAAAAAATTTGACGGTTTTCGTGAAAAATCAACGATGGTTAACCCACGGTTTTTTTTGGCTAAAAAATTTTTTGTTTCAAATTCGAAAAAGATTGTTATATTATCGTTGTATACATTGTTACGAACCCGAAATTGCCTTTGGATCGATAATCATCCCTTATATAACGATGGTACATGCAATTGCTGAGGAAGCCACGTTCGTCTCTCCCTCTTAGTGGGAAGTGTTCATCCTTTAAACCGCATTTTCATCCCCTAAACGTGGTTGGTTTTGGGAAAAATTTGCACAGCATGCACCGATGGCCTTAAACTTTCGATTGACATCATAAAAAAAAAATAAAAAAATTTGACGGTTTTCGTGAAAAATCCACGATGGTTAACCCACGGTTTTTTTTGGCTAAAAAATTTTTTGTTTCAAATTCGAAAAAGATTGTTATATTATCGATGTATACATTGTTACGAACCCGAAATTGCCTTTGGTTCGATAATCATCCCTTATATAACGATGGTACATGCAATTGCTGAAGAAGCCACGTTCGTCTCTCCCTCTTAGTGGGAAGTGTTCATCCCTTAAACCGCATTTTCATCCCCTAAACGTGGTTGGTTTTTATATTTGATGCCAGTGTTTCAAATGCTTAATCGGCTAGATCCTTTGACTCAAAAATGAACCAGTTTTGATTTATTATTGTTATGTTAATTATAAATTATTTAATTGAAAAAATTTCCTGGTAATGTTGTACAAAATTTTTTTTAAACAAACGGGTCATATGAGAGGATTGGAACCTGAGAAAAATGGGTGAAAATCGGTGATCCTTTTACGGCGTCGTATTTTTTTTTAATGTGAATTTTCCGAGACTTGATGTTGCAGTGTAGAGTGCACGGTGAACTTTGGGGTCATTGACCTAATTTATGTGTGTGCATAGGGATGTGGATGTGTCCAGGTCTGATGATAAGGCATAGATGGGAATATACTACGAAACGTACGTATCCGTACGGCTTGTATACGTTCAATGGATTTTTCAAGTAGGCATTTAGTTGGTGGCGGCGCGATGTGGCATTTTCCGAGACTACCCGGCGCCTACACCATGCACCAACATCGTTTCATGTAAAGGATTATCTCGACGTATTGCGCCGGTGTGCGTATAATGTATATGGTGGTGGTGGTGGTAGTAGTATGCGTGATCGTAGATATATCCTCGACTTTGAATCCCCCACTACCGAAGTGCTTTCCGATACATTTCCAGCGGTCGTGCTACGAGCGTGGTTCGTAGTAGCATTCAGTAGAGCGGATAGTGCTGGTGGCACTGCCGGGGCTCACTTCTTGTGCTCCGAGTGGCGCGCACGTAACCTCACACTTTTCCGAAGCGCCGCTCACTCAATAACTATCATCGCTCATTTATATCCACAACAATACCACCACACCAACAATTGTCACCAAACAATTTTCCCAACGAAATCGGCGCTCGTGAAAATTTTCCCCAATCTAAAAACATCGACTCGAAACCTGTGCAATAATAATTATGCTTGATACTTACCAAATAGTGAATTAAATCTTCGTCAAAAAAAAAACTTTTAAAAACATTTCCGCCAACACTGCAACAATGGCCGAACGTGAAAGGATACCAACAAAAACCAGTGCGATTCGGGTCGGTTTCTACGACATTGAACGGACAATAGGCAAAGGAAATTTTGCGGTTGTTAAATTGGCTCGACATCGAATCACAAAAACAGAGGTAAGAAAAAAAAAATATCCATAAATTTTCCTAAAAACTAAAAAAAAAAACACCAAAAACCGGCCACATTTAAATGTAAAACTATGACGTCAATGCATTGTTGTGGTCTTGAACCACGCTCAGTTCACATCGAGACATGATCGATATAAGTGTCGGACCGTACTCCATCCCTAAAACTCCCTATATCCCAAACGCAAAACAAGGGAATTTCCCGATTTCCCTCACAATAAAATTACCCATATCACTTGATTGTTCATTTTCAATTGAGCATCCCAAAGCCACTTGCATCCCACACATTTGATATCTATAATTAGGCCAAAAAATTTGCGTACAAAAAAAAAATTCATTTCTACTATATCATACAAATTTGCGGTATTCAAACGGTGGTGAAGACATTTAGATATTATTACTGACTGTGATATATAGTACGGGAATATGTGCGTCAACTTACTGACGTCAATCGACTATAAAAGGATATTAAAGATTTACGATCAAGATTATTGTGCGCAATGCTATCCACTTTGAGTTCATCTCCAATTATTGCAAAACTCCACTGGCATTGTTGCAGCCAATTGGTTCTCGTCGAACAATATGAGGCGCTAATCAAAAAGCAATTATGGTCGGGCGAACTTTCTCCGGTTCTTTGTCTCATTTTTTTCCAATTAATACAAGAGAAAAGTAATTATTTCATATTTCCGATAGATTACTTTCAATGTTTTAAGCCATTGTTAAAAATATATTCTGGTCCCCATTGTCCCTATAATATTTACTATGTTAGGGTACAAAACTCTAATGTTTTCCGCCAAGGGCGGATTTAGGATTTTTTTTCTGCGGGGGGCCCAATATCATCTTTCATTTGCAATAGTGTGAAAGGGATCACGAAAAAAATTCGCAACTCCAGCCAGGAATAGACTAAAGTTTCACTAATGTTCTTTCTGTTATTTCATTCATATATTTTCACAACTTTAATAATTTGATTTGCTTTTAAGTATGTACTGTTTATATAAGTATATACTGTCTATTAGGGTGATTTTTTTTTTGACTTTTTTTGGTCCCATCGTGAAATTTTGTTGGAAATACCAAAAAAAAAAAATTCCCTGAAAGTTTGAGCCCTTAATATTAATTTTAAGTCCTCGACCAAGACGTGTAAAGATTTCCCATTGAAAATCCACGGAAACTCTGATTTTTTATTTTTAAATTTCTATATCTCAGCGGCATTTCATGGGATCGCTTTTACCAAAGATGGTTTTTTCTCAGAATTAAACGCTCTACAAAAGTGCCCATTGCGACAAAGTCGTAACTCACACCGGTGAGGTAGTACGGGCCACTGAACCTGATTTTTCCATAAAATTCGCGTTTTTTTTTTTGCATTTATCTCGTAAATAACAAGAGCTACGGAAAAATTATAAATGAAAAACTTGTAGAGAATTTGATTTCCTACAAAAAAGTTCCTGTACACCAAATCGCGAAAATCAATATTAAACGAGATATTAAGACTTGAATTTTATGGAAAAATCAGGTTCAGTGGCCCGTACTACCTCACCGGTGTGAGTTACGACTTTGTCGCAATGGGCACTTTTGTAGAGCGTTTAATTCTGAGAAAAAACCATCTTCGGTAAAAGCGATCCCATGAAATGCCGCTGAGATATAGAAATTTAAAAATAAAAAATCAGAGTTTCCGTGTATTTTCAATGGGAAATCTTTACACGTCTTGGTCGAGGACTTAAAATTAATATTAAGGGCTCAAAATTTCAGGGATTTTTTTTTTCGGTATTTCCAACAAAATTTCACGATGGGACCAAAAAAAAAAAAAAAGTAAAAAAAAAAAATCACCCTACTGTTTATATATAAATACCCTCCTCCCTAAATCCACCCTTGGTTACTGTACAAATTATAGTAAGAATTTGATAGTTTCACATGTCATTGAATTCCTCCCTCCAGCCTCGTTTATCCCTGGCAAGATTCATTAAATTGAGTCAATTTCATATTTTAATAAATCCAGGATCTTATTTCGTCTTAATCTTATTTTTCTGAGATCTTTAACAGTAGCCAAGTATCAATCATTTTCTTCTCCAAATGTGACCTATCCAGTTACTTTTTTCTGCGGGGGGCACAATATCATCTTTCATTTGCAATTGCGTGAAAAAGTCGAAATCTTTTGGTCACTACAACAATAATCAAGTATTAGAGAAGAAAAAGAAATATGAATTTTTAAAAAAATCAAAGTAATACCAACTATTTTTTTTTGAAAATACATCCCTTATGTGATGAAATTTTGTATGAGTAATAGGGAAGAACGGTGGAAACGCCTTCGCTATCTTTTCAGCCCGGTTCTTCCACTGATTTTCGATCATCCAGCTGTGATTGGCCCTTGGTTGAAACGCCTTTTCTATGTTTTCTGCTAGGTTCTTCCACTGATTATCGATCATCCCGCTATGATTGGTTGTTAATGAGAACACCCTCAACGTTTTTTTCACGGTTCTTCCAGACAAGACACGTCATATTTTTCTTCTTCTATAAAAGTACAAAAAATTAATTGATTTACCAATACAAATTAAAAAGTTTGTCAGTAAAATAGTTTGCGTACAAAAGTAATACTAATTGAGAACCAAGAAAATATGGGGCATTGGCCTCTCCAACAAGTCAACGATTTCGATTTAAAGTAAAAGTATGAAATTTTACATTCCCTTAACTTTTACGTAGCTATACATTGATGCCAAAGAGGAATTTAATGATGAAATATTTTCAATACGAATTTTCATCTTAGATAAATACTGAAAATATTTTCATTCGTAAGACTTTTCCCATCGAAAGCTGAATGTCTGAAGTGAAACTTTTGTACAGCTTTTGCAATACAAATATTTCATTTGAAGTTTGTATAAATATTTTTTCGAGTTCTTGTTAATTATTTGTTCAATTAATTGTAGATCTACGAATTGTTCATCTACCTGAAACTTTTACGTTTTTTTTTTTAAAACCATATACGTAAATCATCAAAATTGACTACAAATATTTCATACACTAAATACTAATACAATCCACAAATAATTTCATTTTTCCAATTTGTAAACTCAAGGTTTATCGTTTAAAGTTTTTGCGATAAAAATTACTTAATATACGCATAGAAAGTAACTCTTGCATAAATTGGCATTAGTAATATTATAATATCATTCAACTATTTGTTCTCCTTGAAAATATTTTGTCATCTTTGAAATAGATTAATTAATAAAATCTATGATTTCATCTAAGCAAAGTATTTAATTACTTACACCAAATAATTAAAAAAAAAACGGTTGTAAACTAATGTGATAAATGTCTATTTTTAAAATATTTGTTTTACTTTTATTGATGCAATTAAAATATTCAATTCTCTCCATATTTGCATTGTAAGGTGGGCACATGCCTACTTATAAAGGTGAAGATTAATTCTACTATGAATATTCATAAAAAGTTATATATATATATGCCCATTTGTTTATATACTAATAAAAGTTAATTTTTAAGTCTACAACTCATTGCCTCTTAGATTAGGAGTAAATATTTGATTAATTATTTCAATAAGGCAGCTGACGTAAATTGAAAAAAATATGTCACTTACAAATATTTGATAAGTTTCAATTAAAAATACTAAATACTAAAGTTTAATTTAATCGATGAAATTCTTAGTTGCGTAAACTTTACAACTCTGTTTAATATTACATAAAATCGTTATATTAGTAAACATAAAACATAAAAACAAAGAAAATGTAATTCATTCATAGCATTTAATTAATGCAGCATTAACATTGATAATTTGTAAGTGACATTGCATGATCTTTTCTTATAAAACTTTTTTTAATGTTAATCATTTTCCATATTGTAAAACAGTCTTTGGTTGTCTATAATTTTAATGTGTATACAATATGTAGAATATATTACGGTCCAATTTATGTAGATAATTTAATATAATAATATATAAAAATCATACCACCAACATAAATTTGGACAGAAGTTCAAACAAAAATATTCGTGACGTATTGCCCAGATACGTATTTCGATTACCAAGCAATCTTCCTCAGTGAATCATTACAAAGCAGTAACGGAGTGATCCAAACTACTTGATGACCACTGAGGAAGATTGCTTGGCAATCGAAATACGTATCTGGGCAATACGTCACGAAAATTTTTGTTTGAACTTCTGTTCAAATTTATGTTTATGGTATGCTTCTTATATATTATTATATCAGATTATACTACATAAATTGGACCGCAATATATTCTATATATTGGATACACAGTATAATTGTTCAAAGCCAGCGAAAAACGTTTTCTCGGAGAAAACTTCTTCATTTTCTGATGTTTAACTCTTATGAAAAACGTTGGTGTATAAAATCGAAGATGTTAATGTGACCTGGCAAAATTTCTTTAACAGTAAAAGTCTGTTTTTAATTTTTGATGGTACTTGAGGATTCCATGGCAAATAATACATTTCATCTTTTCGATAAAAAAATCCAATAGCTTGCGACGGAGTATTCATATTCATTAGGGTGTCCGTTATTTCCCAAATTGATTTTTTTACAGCGATCGCCCCCTGATTTTTTATTTTAAGATATAAAAAAAAATATCCAATACAATTAAGCTCTTAATTTCTTGATTAAACCGTGTCGGAATCATGTTACTTTTACCATTTAAATAACATGGGATTATTTGACTTTTTACCATTTAATTTTTTTTCTCAGAAACAAATGAATGAAAAGATGTAAAGTTAAATTATTCTGACGTAAAATTTAACGCTCTACAAAAAAGGTCTCTTATGAATTTTCGATTAAATCACTCCATTAAAAGTTATTCAACATTTAACTTGTGCCTAATATAAATCTTGCAATATTTTCAACTTTTTGCTCATTTTTACTTTTTTTAACTATAAAATCATTGGAAGAGATGGTAAAAATTATTATCATTAGAGCGCAAGTGATTATTTGTGTTAATTTTATGGCTTGAACAGAAAATTAAACAAACAAAAAATCATTTTTTAACAATTAAAACCGGTGACAGAAGATCCGAATTCGCTATAGTCGTAAAATTCAATTTATCCAGGATAAATTTTCGTACTTTAATCAATATTTTGTACCTACGAAGTGAATTTCATACTAATTAATGAGACTATCGACAAAAGTTCAATTAAAATTCGAATTTTTAGCATTTCACCTGACGCCATCTATGAGAAATTTCTTAGAACTTGTAGTCAACATCATTTTTATTGAGCCTATAGTCGATTGATTTGTCGTTAAAAAGTTAAATGTTGAATAACTTTTAATGGAGTGATTTAATCGAAAATTCATAAGAGACCTTTTTTGTAGAGCGTTAAATTTTACGTCAGAACAATTTGATCGTAAATCTTTTCATCCATTTGTTTCTGAGAAAAAAAATTAAAAGTAATAAGTCAAATAATCCCATGTTATTTAAATGATAAAAGTAACATGATTCCGGCACGGTTTAATCAAGAAATAAAGAGCTTAATTGTATTGGATAATTTTTTTTATATCTTAAACTAAAATTTCAGGGGGCGATCGCTGTAAATAAATCAATTTGGGAAATAACGGACACCCTAATATTCATACCTATTAGACTGATTGGAAAAAAATTAAGATTTGTTTTTCTTAATTATATCGAAAATATTGTTGGGAATGACAAAAAAAAATCCTGTGAAAGTTTAAGTTATTAATATTAGTATTAAGAGGTGCCGCATCGCAAATTTCGATTTTCCATTTAAATAATATGGGAACAATATTCTCTTGCACTTTGGAATTTTATAGCTCACGTTGGTGACAATATTTCGGAATGACCAAGGTATATTCTTGTAGAAAATTGAATGATCTACAAAAAAGGTCTCGGGCAAGTTTTTGATATATTTATTCCTTCAAAAGTTATTCGAGGTCAAAGTTGAACTAAAGAGAAATTTTAATATTTTTTCAATTTTTTGACGCAACCATCAATTTTATGTGAAAATTTTATAGGACATTTTTTGTAGAGCACTTTTTTTTCTATATCTTATCTCTATAAAAGTTTTTGATATTTTTCACAGGTCCTAAATTATTTGCATTAAACTTTAAAATCCCTGAATTATATTTTTAACATAAAAATTATTTTTCTTATTTTAATTAAATAACTTAGGACCTGTGAAAAATTTCAAAAACTTTTATAGAGATAATTTATAGGAAAAAAAATGCTCTACAAAAAATGTCCTATAAAATTTTCTCATAAAATTGATGGTTGCGTCAAAAAATTGAAAAAATATTAAAATTTCTCTTTAGTTCAACTTTGACCTCGAATAACTTTTGAAGGAATAAATATCAAAAACTTGTTGGAGACTTTTTTTGTACATCGTTCTACAAGAATATACCATGGTCATTCCGAAATATTGTCACCAACGTGTGCTATAAAATTCCAAAGTGCAAGAGAATATTGTTCCCATGTTATTTAAATGGAAAATCGGAATTTGCGATGCGGCACCTCTTAATATTAATATTAAGAGCTTAAACTTTCACAGTATTTTTTTTTGTCATTCCCAACAATATTTTCGATATAATTAAGAAAAAAAATTAATCATTTTTTATGAATCAGTCTAGTGTTTATAAATATTTTAAGTTCTAGTTGATGTACTAAATAGTAAAATTATATAAATCTTAGTACAATTATTCAAATGGTTGCTCACAAACTTTCGAGGGTAAAAGAAAGTATAACAGTACTCTTTTTTAACAAAAATTAACCAAAATAGGTTGATATTAGCGTATTAATGATTTAAATATTGACCACATGTATAAAGTCTAAATATTTAAAGCGAAATTGGGAAGAAATAAGACAATATTTTATAAAAGCATGGGTACAAGTAGCTTTTGTACATACCACTAACTCAACGTCTCATTTTCTGTTCTGTTTTTAATTCAATTCGCGAATAAATCAGCCGTGATTATACCAAAGATCAATTATTAACCAAAACTGAATTATTAACAAATTTGCGAATGGAAAAAGTTCGCGAATTTTTGAAAAAACGAAGTAGAGAGTGAGATATTACCAGAGAGTGCCTTGTAGAAAAAGTACTTGGACCAAATCATGAATATTTTACTAAAACAAAAAGTATGTATTAATAATATATGTTCTAAAACACAAATATTATTTACTATATAACGTATTTAACTAAAAGTTAGTCAAAAAACTTTCACCCCCTTAATTTCTGAGCTACCAACTTCAACACTTCTACCAACTTTACACTTTACCCTAGCTAAAAGTCCCTTAAAACTTGAAATATTGCTTATCGCGCCATCTGCATTTGACGCCCCAACTATTAATTTTTGGGAACCAAGTCTGCCATAAGAGCTTGACTAAAACCATCTTCTTCGTTTCTTATTATATATGTTGTTAAATTCACTGGCCTCCACCTCTACTACCACATCTTTGGGACAATTCTTCAGTTGAATATATTACTTTGTACATGGACGAGAAATATGTTTTATCTAAAGAGAATTCCTTTGGAAATTTCTGCAAAAATGATCAAGTTATTAGCAATAATAAGAAAAACACAAAGTAATTATTTCAGTATTCCGATTACCAGTATTGTTTAATAGTTTATTTTGGCTTTTTATTTTATTTTTAGGCATAAAATCATGAATTATATCCATTCCTTTTAATGTTTCCAGTAAATGTTTATTTCTTTCAATTTCAAATATGATAGATGGTCAAAACTTGGTGAAAATAACGTTATTTTGTAAACGAGTAAATAAGACGCAAAAGCATACCAACTTGAAGAAAATTTCCCCCATGCATTCCTACCAACCCATTTCTAGTACTTGTCTATTCTATACTTGGACCGAAATTGCAAAACTTGCCAGCCAAATAAATGGCAAGAGACTTAAAAAAAACCGTTCAATACATAGTGACTAATTTTTTTTTGTCGATATAACAAAAGGCATTGTTTAGTTAATAATATTAAATGAAGAATTAAAATTCAGTGAGACGAATGTGCGTTTGCCGGCCAAGTATAATTAATATTGTAATTTGATTTCTATGAGTCAAGAATGCAATAGATAATTGGTTGTAATTCAATTTGTTTCACTAATAGTTAATAATATTTCATTATATTGTTGCACGGAAAAACTTGGCTATCATATCGTCCATGGCTGATATTATTGACGATCGTACAAAAATATATATATATATATGCTCGATACTCAATTACAACACAATTGACGTCATTTTTACGTCAGTCCTATGTGAAAAATGTCTGCATATGTATATCAATACTTATAATAATATCTCTTTATATGTATGGGTTTTCAAGATTTCATTATTATTGTTCTCTAATTAAAGAATATTTACATAATTTGCATAGTGCTTGAGTGGTTGACCAACTAATACATCAATCCCATACTAAAAGCAATAAATTTTTCTACCTACCACTAAGTGTAATTCAATTAACAAATTAATTGCAATTTTTTCCCCCATATGAGTCATAACCCGAACCAGTTATGGACTAAATTTTTCAAAAGACAACTTATGAATCACTCTATAGAAAACGTAGTCAGAAATATAAAAATTACTAAGCAAATTGCAATTACTCTAATCTTCTGCCAATTCTGCGGATTTTACGTAAATCATTTTGTGGTTTGTTAATTTTGTTTAACAAAAAAAAAAAAAAATAAAAAAAATATCAAACTGCACCATTTATTATCGCTGATGTTTGACCAAATTATTTTCTCATTTACGTCATTCGATACGTTTTGAAAAGTTCAATTATCGAATTGGGATATTATTAATTTAATTTATTTGTCAAATATAATTATTTTTTAAAAACCATTTTGTTTTCATATTGAATTTCCAGTCGATAAATATCTCTACCTATTTAGATAAATTCTTTTCGACAAATATAAACAACTGGCAATTTTATAATTGACTTCTCCGGTTGAATTTACCGAAGATAAAACTTTTATAAATATATAAAGCTAAATATAGACTTATTATTTAGTAGGGGAGACCGGGTACAAAAGTAACAATTTGTACTTTTATCTTGATTTCTGGCTGGGTGTTATTATTGCCATTAAATCAATATAACCACTAGTGTGGGTGAAAAAAATCGATTATTTTTTTTTTACAAGTGACACGGAAAAATGGGTTGCTAGACACCTGAAAAAAATTCTCACCAAGTATGAGCTCTTAATTTTAATAGGAAGATCCTCCGCATCGCAGTTTTGTATTTTTCTCTCAGTCCAATAGAAAAAAATTCATACCTCATCATTTATCGATTGGTACAGAAAAATGTTTTGAAAGAATTTTTTAGGAAATTTAATGCTCTACAAAAAAGGTATTGTATATTTTTTCCGTAAGCCTCACCATTTGAAAGATATTAAGGATTTAATTTTGATTATTTTAAGACAAATTTTATTTTTGTTTATGAATTTTATAACTCGACAATAAATGACTCTTATACAATGCGGAATACAAATTTTTGTTGGAAATGAACTGCTCTATAAAAATGGTTTCTTATGTTTTGGCGATTAAATTAACCAATGAAAAGATATTAATCATCAAACTTTCATGTGACGACTGATTGGGGGGGGGACAATATATTTTATTTGCAAGTGCATGAAAGGGATCACGAAAAAAATTCGCAATTCCAATCAGAAATCATCATAATGATAAATAATAAATAATCATATCATCATAATGATAAAAGAAATTTAAAATCCTCTTCCAGAGCAAAAGGCATGCGCCAAATCGTGTATGGTGAACTCTGGACTATCCAATATGGTTTAATTATATAGTTGAAATTCAGATATTTCAATAATAAGTTTAAAGATACATAATTATGGAAGAACTGGGTTTCGTGCAATTGTACAAATTTCAATTTCGCGGTTGTGTTGTACAGTGCAATAGTGTAATAGTTTTTAGAAAAAGGTTCATTCGGGAATCGAAAAAGGGAGATGGGGTTATTTTGACGCGAGTATTTTGATAACTTTCGACTTTTTTTAGTCATAATTAAGACCGAATTTATTGAACTTGGCGATATTTTTTATTTGATGTATGATGTAGTATGATTATATTTTTCGTAAAAGAATAAAAAAAAAATAAAATACGTTACGCAGACGAAGTCGCGGGGATCAGTTAGTTTTTGAATAAATTTATAATTGGTGCTTAAAGATCTAATGTTAATATCTTAAAAATTAAAATTGAGTAACAATTCCACGTGGAAAACTATGCAACTACAGTTTCCTAAATGGATTTCAATAGATTCCGCAGAAATGGTTAAAATCCCTAGTGAGATAAAGCAGGAAGTATTTGGAGGAAACGAGCAATTTTCATGATTAATTTCTTTTGACCTTAGATAGATATTTGTCACACATGTTAACATTTATATTTCAAATAAAAGGCAATCCGTGGCTCAATGAAAAACTTGTTATTAAGGTCAATAATTATTTTTTTTCCAAATCCAAGTGAAAATGCAGTGGGCGTTTCAGTTACAAAATCATGGAAAAACTAGAATTTTTCCATTTTTTATTGGTAACCAATGAAGTATTTCAAGAAAAGAGGTTAAGAACCTCTGACCTCGAACTACATCTATGTGAAAATTGAAGAACAAATTTTGGATTTTTTATAAGTTCTATGGCACTTAATTGTCTTAGGTAAAGGTTTTGTGTTATTTATTGTAAAAAAAAAACATTCATTGCAATGCAAAATTTCCGAGTTGGTAAAGCAAACGGTCTCTAGCAATTATCTTTAAAGCCAAGGTGGTTTAGTCTATTAAATATTTCATTTGGTCTATTGACATTGAAAAGTATATATATATACATAAATGTGTACTTACCATATAGCGACATCTTTAAAAAAATGTTGCAATATGTCAATTAAAATTTGCTAAACATAGAAATTTTGTGTGAAAACCTGCCACTTAAAGAATGTTCCAGAAATTGGAATAAATGGTAATTTAATACAGCAATATTGGACAAATTGGTGGATGAAAAGCAGGACATTCCACCCTAATTTTTGCAAAGCAAATTCTTGAATTGTTGAGTTGCAGATTTCATTTCTTTATTGGTAGTTCTTGGATACTTAGAAGAATATTTGGCACTTGATTGCTCTAATTCCACTTCCTTCCTTAACAAAAAAGATGCTTAAGTTTATGGACTACCTTATTTATACTCTTATACCTTTGGATTACCTTATTTAATTCAGTGTATACAATATATAAAATATATTGCAGTCCAATTTATTAACATAAACTTGAACAGAAGTTCAAACAAAAACATTAGTGACGTATTGCCCAGATACGTATTTCGATTGCCAAGCAATCTTCATCAGTGGTCATCAAGTAGTTTGGATCACTCCGTAACTGCTTTGTGATGATTTACAAAGTTATACATTATGTTAAATTATACTACATAAATTGGACTGCAATATATTTTATATATTGTATACACAGTATAACTGTTCAAAGTCAGCGAAAAAATCTTATTTTGATTATTTAATTCACTTAAATATGTGATTTATGGAATTAACGCTAGAGTACAATTTTGAACTTGAAGAAAAGCCTTTGGGAAAAAAAAAGAGGAAGACCAATTGAAATCCTGAATTTTACTAATGTTAGACGAGGCTTATCCATACGAAGAGTTAAGTCTATCATTGAAAAGCAACCTGAAAAAAAAAAAAATCAAAAGAAAGTCAAAATAAAATTTGTGAGAAGATACAACTCACCGAAGAAACGCCAAAATTGCAGTTATTCAAAACCTTGTTCTTTCTTGGTGAAGTATGAAATTTAAAATCTTCCCTAAAATTTAAAAAAAAATATACAGTAAAGCGATACAGGAATATTGGACAAATTGGTGGATGAAAAACAGGACATTCCACCCTAATTTTTGCAAAGCAAATTCTTGAATTGTTGAGTTGCAGATATCATTTCTTTATTGATAGTTCCTGGAACCTTAGAAGAATATTTGGCACTTGATTGCTCTAATTCCACTTCCTTCCTTAACAAATAAGATGCTTAAGTTTTTGGACTACCTTCTTAGTATAAGTTGGAAAACCTTAAAATTATCGTAACAATTTTTAGCACTTATCTAATTCACTTAAATATGTGGTTTGGGGCCGTTCATAAAATACGTTCGCATACAAGGGGGGGGGAGGGTTCTTGCTTTGTGTGACAAGATGTGGCAGGGGGGCGGGGGGTCTTCGTCAAAAAATTTTAAATTAATGTGTATACAATATATAAGATATATAGCAGTCCAATTTATGTAGTATAATTTTATATAATAATATATAAAAATCTTACCACAAACATAAATTTGAACAGAAGTTCAAACAAAAATATTCGTGACGTATTGCCCAGATACGTATTTCGATTGCCAAGCAATCATCATCAGTGGTCATCAAGTAGTTTGGATCACTCCGTAACTGCTTTGTGATGATTCACACACAAAGCAGATGAAGATTGCTTGGCAATCGAAATACGTATCTGGGCAATACGTCACGAATATTTTTGTTTGAACTTCTGTTCAAATTTATGTTTGTGGTATGATTTTTATATATTATTATATTAAACTATACTACATAAATTGGACTGCAATATATCTTATATATTGTATACACAGTATAACTGTTCAAAGTCAGCGAAAAAATCTTATTTTGATTTTAAATTAATATTTCTTTCGACTATTTTTCTTTTTCCACTTTTATCATGATAAAAAGTTATTCATTTCGTATTTTGTAAATATTAAATATATAGAGTTTATAAATATATAGAAATTTGTGCACTTTTAATTGAAATTTATCATATTCAGGCGGGGCGGGGGTCTTAGTTTTGTGACGAAATATTTCTAGGGGGGTCACAGAAAGTGTGACACAGCGTGACAATGGGGCGGGAGGGGGTCAGAAAAAGCTTATTTTAGCGGGACGTATTTTATGAACGGCCCCTTTATGGAATTGACGCTAAAGTACAACTTTGAACTTGAAAGAAAGCTTCGAGAAAAAAAGGAGGAAGACCAAGAAATCCTGAATTTTGCCAATGTTAGACAAGGCTGATCCACACGAAGAATTAAGCAGAATCCTGAAGAAAAAAAATAAAATTCAAAAGAAAGTCAAAAGAAAGTCAAAAGAAAATTTTTAAGACGATACAACTCACCGAAGAAATGCCAAAATTTTAATTATTCAAAACTTTATTCTTTCTTGGTAAAGTATGAAATTTAAAATCTTCCCTAAAATTTAAAAAAAAAAAAATTACAGTAAAGCTATAAGAGTCAATCATTGATAATGGTTTATATTTAAATCATTCTTGCTTTTGATAAATTTCTAACTGGATTCTATAACTTCAACGAAATCATTGTTTTTATATTTAATTTTACTTTCAAATTGGTAAATTAAAATCTTTATAACAAAAAAAGCAGTAGTAATGATAATGTTTTTTTTTCTTTCATATTTTATAATAATTATACCCACACTCTATGAAATTTATAGTACACACAAGAGTCCAATGTATCAACCATGTCATAAACAGAACTATTAAACCAAATTAAGCACAATTTTTTGTGGTTTATTATTATTATTTTTTCATATATAATTGAGGTTGGTCAGTACTTTTTAAATGCTATACTTAAATCCATTCCATATTATTTATTCGTCATATTACCTACTGATATATACCAAAACAATGGAAATATTTCACAAGGTAAAACGACGATGACCTTTCAAGAATGAATAATAGGATTGGCGGCCTGAAAGATTTCACATTGTATCGCGAGGATTTAATGGATTTTGCATATATTTTCTTTTTTGTACGGTCAGTGATTTATTTCGCCAAAATATTTCACCTTTTAAATCGGTTTATCATTTTATTTTCCTATTGTAAAACTTGCCTAAATTCATTTTGCAGTGATAGACAAGCATTGTTGCATTATTGATCAAATCTTATAAAAAAACCATTGCAAGCTATGGATCTAAGTTAATCATTGAGGAAACCAAATTTAATTAGATTTTTCGTTGACTTTAGAACAGTTATACTGTTTATTAGACTGATTCAAAAAATATGATGATATTTTTTTAATTACCTATATCGAAAATATTGTTGGGAATGACAAAAAAAAATCCTGTGAAAGTTTAAGCTCTTAATATTAAGTATTAAGAGGTGCCGCATCGCAAATTTCGATTTTCCATTTAAATAACATGGGAACAATATTCTCTTGCACTTTGGAATTTTATAGCCCACGTTGGTGACAATATTTCGGAATGACCAAGGTATATTCTTGTAGAAAATTGAACGATCTACAAAAAAGGTTATGGACAAGTTTTTGATATATTTATTCCTTTAAAAGTTATTCGATGTCAAAGTTGAACTAAAAAGAAATTTAAAAAAAAAAATCAATTTTTTGATGCAACCATCAATTTTATGAGAAAATTTTATAGGATATTTTTTGAAGAGCACTTTTTTTTCTATAACTTATCTCTGTAAATGTTTTTGATATTTTTCACAGATCCCAAGTTATTTGCATTAAACTGAAAATTCCCTGAATTATTATATTTTAAACCTATTTTTTTTTATTTTAATTAAATAACGAAGGACCTGTGAAAAATATCAAAAACTTTTACCGAGATATGTGATAAGAAAAAAAGTGCTCTACAAAAAATGTCCTATAAAATTTTCTCATAAAATTGATGGTTGCGTCAAAAAATTGAAAAAATATTAAAACTTCTCTTTAGTTCAACTTTGAACTCGAATAACTTTTGAAGGAATAAATATATCAAAAACTTGTAAGAGACCTTTTTTGTAGATCGTTCAATTTTCTACAAGAATATATTTAGAGAAATTTTCAAGTGAAATCCCCAGACCTCGAATAAGTCCCAAGTATGATTTCAACCAAAAAATTTGTCACCGAGGGGCGCTGCGTCCACCACAAAATTGACTTCCAAAAAAATTGTTTTTCCCATTATAACTTTTAAACCGTGCTCAATACAAAAAAACAAGTTATCAATAACAAGTTATTTGCATTAAACTGAAAATTCCCTGAATTATTATATTTTTAACATAAAATTATTTTTTTAATTACTTAGAACCTGTAAAAAATATCAAAAACTTTTATAAAGATAAGTTATAGGAAAAAAAGGTGCTCTACAAAAAATGTCCTATAAAATTTTCTCATAAAATTGATGGTTGCGTCAAAAAATTGAAAAAATATTAAAATTTGTCTTTAGTTCAACTTTGACCTCGAATAACTGTTGAAGGAATAAATATATCAAAAACTTGTACGAGTCCTTTTTTGTAGATCGTTCAATTTTCTACAAGAATATACCTTGGTCATTCCGAAATATTGTCACCAACGTGAGCTTTAAAATTCTAAAGTGCAAGAGAATATTGTTGCCATGTTATTTAAATGGAAAATCGAAATTTGCGAGACGGCACCTCTTAATATTAATAACTTAAACTTTTACAGGATTTTTTTTGTCATTTCCAACAATATTTTCGATATTATTAAGAAAAAAAATTCATCATTTTTTTAAATCAATCTAATGTTATATAATTGTCCAAAGCAAACAATAAACAAATTTGTACAAAAATTCAAATAAAAATATTTGTGACGTAATATCCAAACACGTATTTCGATTGCCAAACAATCTTCCTCAGTAGTCATCAAGTAGTATTGAATCGCTACTAAATGGCTATGTGATAATTCATGTCAAACAAGCCCTGATGAGGGTTGGGGACAGTAATTTTCGAAAAACTTCCTACTGTAGTGTGACATTTTATTAAAAATTTAGACATTAGATATAACGTCAAAAATGGAATTCGTGAGAAATGCAACAATGTACATTGTACATACACGTTGAGTGACGTACAATATTGCTATGATAATGGCTAATTACTGTGATAATAGTTACAACCTTCAATACTAATTTCTACGTACAAAACATACAACTTATTTTAATTATAGGGATAAATTAAGTCATTATCGTTGATGCATCCCAATACATAATACCTATAAGTATTGCTAACGATATTGTTATTAAAGACCAACGTTTACGTCATCCACTACATAAATGATTGATTTGTAAATTGATAATTTTCCAATACATTCATCGCTAATCTCATATTTTTCTATTGTGCATAGGAAAACTATGCAATTAAATTGTTATTTGTATACAAGTTTGAGGCAATCTCTGGAATTTTGTGTTTGAATTCAGTTCATTAACGTGAAGGTCACCAAATACGTAAATCATTTAATTTGAATGTGGTTTCCAATTTTATAACTACCATTCTTCTATTCGGATTTGAAGAATTTTCTCTTTGTTTATCATTTAATTGAATTTGCGTAGATTTTTTTTCTCAAAACTCTTCAATTAGTGTTGAGCTGAGATTTTTTTTTTTTTTAATGAAAATAAAATGATTTTCGTATCAAATTTGCAAATAAACTTTCTATTCATCCATGCGGCTTAACATATACTAAATAATACAAGTCGGATATATCAAGAAAGAATATTTAACACTTTAATATTTGTAGAAATTTTGATTAACACTTGTGAATAATTTGCGAAAATTGATGAAAAAAAAACACACATGCAAAATTGAATGATGTTTTACGTCAGAGCATTATAAAATTGGAACCAAAAGTTTTTGTGATAAAAAAAAAAGCAGTAGAATACTGAATATTGATTAGTCGACGAAACTTAAAAGTTTGAATTTTCGAAAAATGTTTGACAATATTTTTAAGAAATAATTAATCAATTATAAAAACTGTCCAATTTAAATAATTCTTCTCTTATATAATTGGGTAGACATTGAAGTTGTTTCCATTTAAATCAAAAAAAAAAAATCCAAACTTTTTTGCACAAAATTGTTAAGGTCATTGAAGACTTCCCAAAAGTAATTTGAAAATACTTTTTCCCGCTCCCGGAAAGTCTTAAACATTACAACGTAGACCCTGAGTTCAGAAGTCTTTTACTATGATCTTTCAAAAGTTTCTTTATCATAACCTTGGAGAATTGGGCCTCCTCATTTTGAGTCCAATTGACAATTAGATTAGGGGCCGTTCATAAAATACGTCACGTTAAAATAAGCTTTTTCTGACTCCCTCCACCCATTGTCACGCTGTGTCACACTTTCGGTGACCCCCCTAGAAATATTTCGTCACAAAACTAAGACCCCCCCCTCACTGAATATGATAAATTTCAATTAAAAGTGCACAAATTTCTATACATTCAAAAACTCTATATATTTAATATTTACTAAATACGAAATGAATGACTTTTTGTCATGATAAAAATTGAAAAAGAAAAATAGTCACGCTACCGAAGACCCCCCGTCCCCTCTGTCACATCTTGTCACACTCAGCAAGACCCCTCCCCCCCTTTTATGCGAACGTATTTTATGAACGGCCCCTTAGGTGTTATATACTATGAATGGTGTACTTGATCCTGCTTTTCTAAGTTCATCTATATCTTCGTGAATTTTGATAACTGGGTAAAGAATATTTTGCATTCGTGGTTCAAATTTAGGCTTCTTAGTCGTTTTAACTTTTACTCAGTGGAGTACCGTTGGTGTAAATTCAAAGAATCTGAAAATTTTATTTTTGCGGTTAAATACTTCATGCAAGCAAATAAAAAAGTTTTTACTATTGCAACAATTGTAAATGTTAGTAAAGCATGAGAAAAAAACATTAAAAAAACAATTTCAAAATCGTGAACTCAATCTTTGAAACTGGAAAACATTTAAATTGTACAAAAATTTTCATTATTACCTAAACATGAAAGATTGCATTACACTATGGTACATGTACTATTGTATGGCTTTCATATACTATTTCTTTTATATTCCAAAAAAAAAAATCAGAAAAATAATTCCATCGCTGATTATTTTTATTTAAATTTTATTACTGAATTCATTAAAAAAACGTAGATAAATGTTTTCTGCTTCTTAGAACTTCTTAAAAAAAATTATTACCAAGAAGTTTCATCAAAAATCCCCTCCTCCTGTTATAATCAGGATCTTTTGGTATTACTTAAGGAGTACTTCGGAAGAATATGTATATATAAATTAAGTCAATAGTAAAAAATCTAAAAAAAAAAATAATGGGATGAGTCGTTGCACTTAAACACAATCAGCTAATGACGTAATTCTAAACGTTTTTATTTATTTAACTCTCTAAAATTAAATTTTTGTCTTACCCCTTCTGGAAGTGATTTATCTTGATTATTTATTTGTGTTTGAAATTTATTTTCTTATTTTTTTTTTCTTTTGGATATTCCAAAATATCCATTGACGTTTCATTGATTTCTTAAAATAAACGGCAAAATTTATTTCTGGAAAGAAAATAGTTTTAGTTTATATATAATATGTCGGCTAGTATAGGTCATAACCAGCATTATTAGCCAATTAGGCAATCAATGGTCTTTATAGCCTTTTGCGGATCTTCTATTTCAGTATCAGTTAGAAAGTGCCAAATATTATAACAAAATATAAAGTTTAATTTATAGTGTTTTCAGGCAAATTAATTTCAAATTATTTTAACAAGTGGCCCAAAATTTTTGTAAAATATCCAATAGTACCAATCCGGAATTATTTGTACATTTATAATTTTAGCACAACTATAGATTGCTCCAGTTTAAAATAGATGTTGAACTTTAATTTTATACTGATCTAATAATATCATTTAGTACGCATATTTATAAACTTGAAAGATCTAAAAAGAAGAAAAAATCATCAATGAAGATTATTTGTTAAATAGAGAAATAACTATCCATTTCGATGACAATATCAAATTGGATTTCATCCAAAATTGATATTTATTTAACCGAACTATAATTTGATTTTTCTGTTTCTTCTAATTTACAAAACAACAATTTTTTAAATTTGTAAATAATTTTTTTTTTGCTTTTAGGTGGCAATAAAAATCATTGATAAATCCCAGTTGGACTCGGCCAATCTACAGAAAGTGTATCGGGAAGTGGATATTATGAAGCGGCTCGATCATCCACACATTATCAAACTATATCAGGTTTGTTTTTATTTTTTTGGATATAAACATATATTATAAGTGAGTGTATAGGAAAAAGTATTAAGTAAATAATCGTAAAAATAGTGAGCAATAAATTATTTATCACGACTGAAAATATCGTCATCACATTGAGCCTTCAACTTGAACCGGCAAGTTCTATAAATGATCTACATTACAATTCTCTTGCTTGCATGTTCGCCAACGATCGGATGAGTCTAAAGTTGATTAACTTTATAATTTTTACAGTTCAAAACTATCCAACTTTACAAGGAAAAGCCTCGAAAGTATAGTAGTTCCAGAACTATAATTCTTTTGATTTTGGATGACAATATTTAAGATAGTCGCACCATCTAAAAAGAGTCTACACTACACTGATTCAAAAAAAATGATTATTTTTTTTCTTAATTACCTATATCGAAAATATTGTTGGGAAAGACAAAAAAAAATCCTGTGAAAGTTTAAGCTCTTAATATTAAGTATTAAGAGGTGCCGCATCGCAAATTTCGATTTTCCATTTAAATAACATGTGAACAATATTCTCTTGCACTTTGGAATTTTATAGCTCACGTTGGTGACAATATTTCGGAATGACTAAGGTATATTCTTGTAGAAAATTGAATGATCTACAAAAAAGGCCTGTTACAAGTTTTTGATATATTTATTCCTTCAAAAGTTATTCGAGGTCAAAGTTGAACTAGAGAAATTTTAATATTTTTTCAATTTTTTGACGCAACCATCAATTTTATGAGAAAATTTTATAGGACATTCTTTGTAGAGCACTTTTTTTTCTATAACTTATCTCCATAAAAGTTTTCGATATTTTCACAGGTCCTAAGTTATTTAATTAAAATAAAGAAAAAATGTTTATGTTAAAAATATAATAATTCAGGGAATTTTCAGTTTAATGCAAATAACTTAGGACCTGTGAAAAATCAAAAACTTTTATAGAGATAAGATATAGGAAAAAAAGTGGAAATAACATGGCAACAATATTCTCTTGCACTTTGGAATTTTATAGCTCACGTTGGTGACAATATTTCAGAATTACCAAGGTATATTCTTGTAGGAAATTGAACGATCTACAAAAAAGGTCTTGTACAAGTTTTTGGTATATTTGTTCCTTCAAAAGTTATTCGAGGTCAAAGTTGAATTAAAGAGAAATTTTAATATTTTTTTCAATTTTTTGACGCAACCATCAATTTTATGAGAAAATTTTATAGGACATTTTTTGTAGAGCACTTTTTTTCCTATAACTTATCTCTTTTGATATTTTTTACAGGTTCTAAGTTATTTGCAATGAACTGAAAATATTCGTCATTTTATTGTTTTAAATTAATAATATTCCCTGAGTTATTATATTTTTAACATAAAAATTATTTTTTTATTACTTAGAACCTGTAAAAAATATCAAAAACTTTTATAGAGATAAGTTATAGGAAAAAAAGTGCTCTACAAAAAATGTCCTATAAAATTTCCTCATAAAATTGATGGGTGCGTCAAAAAATTGAAAAAATATTAAAATTTCTCTTTAGTTCAACTTTGACCTCGAATAACTTTTGAAGGAATAAATATATCAAAAACTTGTTCGAGACCTTTTTTTTAGATCGTTCAATTTTCTACAAGAATATACCTTGGTCATTCCGAAATATTGTCTTTGACGTGAGCTATAAAATTCCAAAGTGCCAGAGAATATTGTTCCCATGTTATTTAAATGGAAAATCGAAATTTGCGATGCGGCACCTCTTAATATTAATATTAAGCGCTTAAACTTTCACAGGATTTTTTTTTGTCATTCCCCACAATATTTTCGATATAATTAAGAAAAAAAAATTCATCATTTTTTTTTGAATCAGTCTAGTCTACACTATAGAAATTATTAAAGTCACTTAGTCTATACAAATATCATACAAAATTTACATCCAAATTTCTTTCTTTTTTATACAAAATATCGTTTTAATATATATATCAATTATTCATAAACGTATTAAGCTTCTCGATCCGTTAGACTAATGAAATAAAAGCTTTTCACCAATCTGATGAGAGTGTAGACGGTTGACACCACCGTGAAGGGTGGATAATTGAAAATTAATCAGCCATTAATTGCAGGTAAAGGGGCTGGCTAATGAATCTGTTAATTATTTGCAAACTGGTGAGAGACTTTTTACCCATCCTATCAATGATATCAGTGGATAGAGAATATGGATAGAGCGTCACGACGACGTCGTCGTCACTGCCACTTTCTATTCTAAACATATCGCACGCCGAGAGATCATGTCTCAAGGTTACAAACAGCCTCCACTAATCTCATCACAATTTTTAACGGTTCACACTTCCAATTATTAATCTATGTACACATTTACAAGTATCAGCCAAGTATAAACAGACCAGCACATATCTAAGTAGCACAAAACGATATTTTTTTTCCATGTGAATTATTCAAATTAGTCAAGTGTTGCATATAAACTAACAATCTCAAGTAGGATTCCTACTTAGCATGTGATTTATGACTTCTTTTAGTATCAATCTACAGATATGAAGATGTTAGAGGAACTACTTTTATTGTCTAATTCAATAGCCCAATTTTGACACCGAACTTGAGCAGGGAAACATCCTTTGAATACAAGCCTTTGGAGATGCTCCCCAAGTTCAAAAGAAAAAAAAGAATATGCATGGTTCATTAAGGGGGTCGTCTAGTGTGGAGGCTATTTTTTTTAATGCTTTTTTAGGAATTTTTTTTGGACGCACCATTAGAATAAAAAAATTTCTAAATTTTATGTCATTTTCATTAACATTTGAACAAACTTTGTGTATTTTTTGAACTTGATATATTTAACGCGATCGGAGAGATACACCGTACAACAGGAACGCATATGAAAACGAAGTACTCCACTGCTGCCATGATTCCGGCCGTTCTGCTTATCTGAAATCAAAAAATCAAACGCCATTTCAATTGTAAGACTTGAGGCTCTAACATGGAACTAGAATACAATCAGAATTTTGAAAAGTAATATATTTTTTGCGCTTTTGAAGAAAAAATTTAATTTTTCGAATTTTTTTGGGGTTTATATAGCTGGTAAATAGAAAACTAACGAAACAATCCTAATTATTTTAGGTCAACTTGTAGTTATATATGAACTAAAGATGCTCTATAAATTTGAGCAGAATCGATCAACTAGTTTTTGAGATATTATGGCAGCAATTTGAAAAAATCGTGTTTTGAGAAAAACGCGTTTGAAAGTTATTGTATATAATTCATAACAAATAAAAATAAAATGGTCTCACCATCAATCTGCTATGCCTGGACCATAGAGTACACCTTCCTCTTCTTCATAGAACTCGCGCAAGGCGGTTTTCTCTTCTCGGTCTGAAATTCGGGCTTGTCTGGCAAAATCGTCTGGTAATATCGAAAAATCTTTTTACCCGTTATTTATGAAAAAGAGTGATATTTTTTTGAAATTACACACTCGACGACCTCTTTCGGCTTTGAATTTCTAAAAATGCTTTTACTCACATCTTCTACACATGTTTTAGATATGGTTTATAGGAAAACAAAATCGCTTTTTTTGACCTGACACACTAGACGACCCCCTTAACTAAATGATGTGGAAGCAAAAAAACTAAACCATTTTCTTTACGACGTATCCTGGAAGAACTACCATGCATTTGATGCATTTTCAATCTCATTTTCAATCGGTTAACTTTATTTTATTGTTTCAAAGACCTTCTTTGTTTATTAAAAAAACTCTTGTATTTGGTGCGGTAATTTTCCCCGATAGTCTCAGAAACTTCCGAATTTTCTTTCAGATCATAAAATTTAATTTAAAGTTTAATTTGAGGTCTGCAATTAGGCAACAATAACCTACTGGTTTCAGACCCAATTGTAAACCGATCAGCTTTCTCATTGCCTTTAACCAATGTATCTAAAAAAAAAAGATTTTGTTAAATAAAAACTTAGAATTTTTCGTAAAAGTTAATAGCTTACTTGGATATCAAAGATAATTCGGGCTATTTTTAAGTGATGTTTCCTTCTGATTTATGAAGATAGCATAGATCTCAGTTTATGATAACCTTTTTTCAATTACATATTAATTTTCTGGGTTCTTCATCCGTAATAAGTGTTGCATATAAACTAATAGCTTCAAGTAGGATTGATTCCTATTTTGCATGTGATTTATGATTTCTTTTAGTATTATTCTACAGATATGAAGATGTTAAAGAAACTACCTCTAGTTTCTAATTCAACAACCCAATTTTGACGCTGAACTTGAGCAGGGAAACATCCCTTGAACATAAGCCTTTGGAGATGCTCCCCAAGTTCAAAAGAAGAAAAAGAATATGCATGGTTCATTAACGAAATGATGTGGAAGAAAATTAAACCATTTTTTCTACAATGTATCCTGGAAAAACTACTATACATTTGATTCTCATTTTCAATCGGTTAACTTTGTTTCAAAGACCTTTATTAATTGAAAAACTCTTATATTTGGTGCAGTAATTTTCCCCGAAAGTCTCAGAAACATCTGAACTTTCTTTCAGATCCAAAAATTTACTTTAAAGTTTAATTTGAGGCCTGCAGTTGGCAACAATTACTGGTTTCAGACCCAACTATAAACCAATCAGCTTTCTCATTGTCTTTAACTGTATCTAAAAAAATATTTTGTTAAATAAAAACTTAGAATTTTTCGTAAACGTTAATAGCTTACTTGAATATCAAAAATAATTCGGATTATTTTTAAGTGATGAGTTTCCTCTGATTTTTGAGGATAGCATAGACCTCAGCTTATGATAACTTTTTTCAATTACATATTAATTTTCTGGGTTCTTCATCCGTAATATATACACACGCCAATGAAGAACCTCATCGGTGTTATGTGGCTCTAGAAAAATTAAAAAAAAAATATATTTTTAGAAAACTATAAAAACTTAATAAGTATAACCTTTATGACTTACAAAGTTTGTTTTAGAAGTTTTTAAGCTTTATATTCCGATATTGTAGACTTTAGTAACAATTACTGGTTTTCATCTCATTTTCTTGGTGACTCCTCACTTATACTATTATTCTCAATTTTCATGTGGAAGCACTGGTTTAATTATCTTGCAATCTTAAGGTCGCCTGGATTCCTCTAGCAGTGTTCAGGTATCCTTTTATGTCCAGCAGTATTTTGCGTTTCTCCTTTTCCACTCTATAATGCTGGATTGCAAGAAAATATTGTCCACTGGTAAATCATTCCCACATTTTCGCCATCCCTTCAAGGTAAAAATAATTTGTTGGATAAAACTTGAAATTTTTTAATAAAATTAAAAAATCTTTACTTCAAATTATGTTCTTCCAATTCTGATTTTTTCCAAAAAATATCTGATTACGGTAAAAGGGTTTTACAAGGAATCCTGTTGAAACTTTCCCCAATGCTATAAAATTAATATTTCGAGTATTCATCCAGCGTCGGTTTCACGGTTTTCAGTGCCTTGGACAAGACACATTTTGGCGCCCCTTAATATAACAATTAATAAATTTGCTACAAACTAAAAAAAATAACACTAAAAGGAAAATGTTATTTCTAATTTAGCATCCCGCAAACATGACGCCCCAGGAAGTCGTCCGGATTGCCCACTTCTTTATCCGTTTCTGTTCTTATCTGTAACACATGCCGACACTAATGTAGAACCTCGGTGATATGCATCACTAAAAAAGAAAAATATATTTAAGTGGAAAACTTTTTATAAAAAAACTACTGAAAAACTTACTTAACAATGTTTTAAACTTTAAAAATTGCCTTAGAGTGGTTTCCATAGTTAAACAAGATTCCGATTCATCTAACAAAAATTTCCATTTGTGGGACCCATCTCTTCGATGTCTTAGAGAAAATAGGGCATAAATATTGGTAATGCTATTGAAAAAATCATTCGCTCATTAGGGTCCACTCAATATTCACTTGTGACCCATAGTTTGGGAAATTGTTTTAGAGACATTTAAAGGTTGCCCTCCGCTACGGTATTGTTTGATTATAATTACTGGTTTGGAAGCTAATTACCAACTGATTAGGTTTTAAGTTTCCTCTAATTTAAACCGAAGAATGAAATTTCGTGGTAGGATTTAAAAAGTTTTATCATTTATCTTTGCTTGGCTCTCAAAGAAAATTTTGTCCAAAAAATATTTGGCTACAGTACAAAACTTTGCTTGAAATTCTCAGAAAATTTTCCTCAATCCTATGATCTTTTGATTTTCTTGGGTTCTCATATGTTATATTATTCATTCCTTTATGTAGAGCCTCGTCTATGATAGGCAACCCTAAAAAAAGTATTGAAAAACTTACTATAATACTATAAAATCTTACTATAATAAGACTTTAAAACATTAAAAGCTATGTACCTATGCTATTAGTTTCAATTATTGGGTTCTTAAGATCAGCTTTCTCATTTCCTCTAATACTAAGTCTAATTTTTCTTGAAAGTATTTGATTGAATGAAATCTTGGAATTTCCTTGTAGGATTTAAAAGATTTCATCGTCCACCTTTGCTTAACTATTTTAGAACAATTTCCATGTGATTTTTTTTATTCTTTCCAAAAATTTATTTGATGATGGCTCAGACTTCTGCTTGGAATCCTACCACAATATTTTTCTGGGTTCTCCTCGGAAATATATAGACACATCAATGAAGAACCTCATCGGTGATATAAAACACTAAAAAAATAAAAATTTACGATAAAAAAATGTACAGAAACTTATTTGGTACAATTTTAAATATTCGTTTAGTGATATAAGACGGCACATACCACGTGGCTTTGAGTGTTGAGCATTAAACAATAAAATTCAATGAGAATATATGAAAAGATTTACGATATGTTGATGTATACATAATCCCTCTTTAATTCTTAATTTATTTTTGCAAAATTTCGTAATTTTCAAAAGAAATAAGTATTAACTTCATTTATTGTTTTTTGGAAAATTTATGGTTTCAATTGTCCAAACAAAGCAATATAATAAACAAGCTAATGAATGTGTTGTCGGTAAAGACAGAGAACCAAAATTGTATTTAAACCCACAGGTGTGAGTGAAAGCCATATATAATAATAATTGTCTCAAATTTGAATTAACTAATTGTTGTCAGAGTTGGCTGTGAATATTTAACGTATACCTACTTATAGAAAGTAGGAATATTACCGCATAGGATTTTATAATATTTTAGTAATGCTACTTCTAGTGATTTCTTTCTATTGTTCATCATTTAAGTAATATTTTTAGTGTAAAATGTACGATAGTCTGGTTTGATGATGATTTAAAAGTTCTTCAAAAAATGCAATTTATCTCATAAAATTTCACCACTTTTAGTATTACATTGAAGGTACTATAAAAGTGCTTAAAATATTAAACTTACATGGATGCATATCAAGGTTTATAAAATACACAGGTGGCCTCATGCGCCACGTGACGTTTCCAGAAGAAATTCGTACATATCTTCAGACTGATTCAAATTTCAAAATTCTTCGTATGACGTCATTTTTTTTTTCTAATGGGGCAACCTGTGTAATTGATAAACTTTGAGTGCATATAGCTTCTAAAATTTCAAAATCAGAATAAAAATGCATTCGATCTAAATAATATATTATTGAATTGGATTTGCATTGTTGAATATTTAATAAGTATAAATGTTATATCAATGAGTACTAAGAAGTTATATATGTTTATCGTATTGAAGGTTTTCACGCTAAATTTTGTATTTCCTACTAATTTTATTGGTTTTTTATTCATAGTACAAAAAAAAAAAATTAATAGTTTATAAGTAATTACATGTTTATTTTTTTAATAATTGGAGTAATTATAATAAATTAAACTAATCGTTCAATTAATTTTAACTGAGATTAAATGCGTGTTAAATAAACATTCAAATTTATAAAATTAGATATTTTTTCTAAAAAAAAAAAAAAAATTGGAAAAGATTCAAGAAGCTAAATGTTTTTTTTCTACTTAAAAATTTCGATTTGCTCCTCTAAAGTTCTCAGGACTAAGATAAAGTTTCATAAACCTTTTTTGCAAAAAAAACCTGGCTCAAGTGTACTTTAGCACACCCACAATCTGGCAACGTTACATTTTCGACTTTGTTTTTAATTTAATTCGCGATATTTTTGTTTTATATAATTCTCTATAATAATAATTCTCTCTTTTGTGGCTAAATTTTCATTATGGACCGATTTAATCGCGAATTAAATTAAAAACAAAGTCGAAAATGCAACGTTGCCAGATTGTGGGTGTGCTAAAGTACACTTGAGCCAAAAACCTAATAGTTTTTAAACACCTTTATAGTATTTTTTTTAATTGAGCTATATGGTCCATGGATCTGGATGGATTCTTGTGAATAAAAAAAAAACATTGAAAAATCTAAGAAGAAATAAGGTTTTTATGTGAAATGACCTTAACTGATCGTTTTTTTTTTCTTTCAGTTTTGTTAACATGAGACTGATTATGATTTTGTGTGGTAACATAAATCACCTGTCGTTTTCAAAGTGTCATTAATCAAGAAGTTGATAACAAAAGTAGATAGGTTCATGACAAAATATTAAAAAAAAAAAAAAACGATATGTAGATGATTTAATCCATTAGATCGTCTGCAAGTTTTATATAAACCAAATGGTTTTTAACCTTTCAACTGTAAATGTATTTTCGTTCTTATGTAATTGTTAAAAATATTAGTAGTAGAACAATTAAACTAAGAATTTTCTTGCAACATCAAACCGATATCAACAATTGTACTTATTGATCTTAGGCAAATCATTTTTCTACTCCTAGATTGAGGTATGTAAGGTAATTTTTAAAATTTCCCGGGTAACTTTCATTCAATTCAAATCAATTTATGATTTTTCTTTGTTATTTATTGAAAAGGGTCATAACTACGAACGGAATATGGTCGTATGATAATAACCCCGAAAACAAAGCGCACTTATTCCAGTAGGAGTGATTTGCAGAGCTTACTGTAAAAAATTAAGTTGAAAGATTTTTTGGAAAAATTAATGTTTCGTTCGCTATAACTCGCCACCCGTTAGACTTACGAAAAAAAGTTTTGGTACAAAAATTATAGGGAATTTTATCTTCTTTAATTTTGAATCAGGCATTTTTTGTCATGGGATCAACCGTTAAGGAGTTAAATTGAAAAAAACCAAACCCCTGTACTTTCCCAAGATCAAAAACTTGAATTTTCCATCAGGACCTCTAACCCGATAACATATTCTAAAATCAGAACTACACCACCTTTTAGTAGGGCAAAGGCCTTTTTTACTCCCTATTGATTGGACTACAATGCTAGTACCGCGATGATTATCCTCAATTTTCTTTATAGAAATGAAAAATCATGCAATACACTTTATAATTAATGAAACTATATACCCTACTCAGTGGCGTAGCTAGGTAAACAAGGGCCCTGGGGCAAATTAAAAAATGGGACCCCACTGCTATGTAAACTGATTAGGTTTTATCAAATAAAAATATGAAAAATACAAATACTTTAAAAATGCTAAGCTACTTAAGCTCTTTTTTGTGCACTGCAGGGCAGGTAATAAAAATATTAAACAGTACCAACATAAATTACAATTATTACTTGGTGTAGGTTTGGCTAATAAAACGAAATAGGAGAAGATTCAAGGGTTTATTATATAAAGGTCAGGTCTACCAACTGACTAAATAACAATTATATTTACAATTTTTTCCTAGCTTTAGTTTTCGCAAAAGTATCAATGACTTGGTTTAAATCCAGGCTTGATGCGGTTTTGTTTTCAATTGCTATTAGTGATAAATATCGGAGTCGAGTTTGGCTCATATTATTTCTAAAATATTTTTTTATTATTTTTAATTTGCTAAATGACCTTTCAGCTGCTGCAGAAGTGGCTGGAATTGTAAAGAATTATAACATTGCTGTAAATACTTCCGCTAGGTGGCATTCTAGCACTCCATATTTGCTCATTATTTCCTAAATAATTGGTGAACTTCCAACTGAATTTCCAAAAGTTCAGTTCGATCGAGATTTCTGGTAAGAATTCGAGGGCCCCGGGGCACTGCCCCGCCTAGCCCCTAGGTAGCTACGCCACTAGGTTTTATATGGAAAGGTAACTTTTAAAATTTCCCGGGTAACGTTTATTCAACTCAATTTATGATTTTTCTTTGTTATTTATTGAAAAAGGTCATAACTACGAACGGAATATGGTCATATGATAATAACCCCGAAAACAAAGCTCACTTATGCTCCAGTAAAAATGATCTGGAGAGGTTACTGTAAAAAATTAAGTTGAAAGATTTTTTGGAAAAATTAATGTTTCGTTCGCTATAACTCGCCACCCGTTAGACTTACGAAAAAAAGTTTTGGTACAAAAATTATAGGGAATTTTATCTTCTTTAATTTTGAATCAGGCATTTTTTGTCATGGGATCAACCGTTAAGGAGTTAAATTGAAAAAAACCAAACCCCTGTCCTTTCGCAAGATCAAAAACTTGAATTTTCCATCAGGACCTCTAACCCGATAACATATTCTAAAATCAGAACTACACCACCTTTTAGTAGGGCAAAGACCATTTTTTCTCCCTATTGATTGGACTACAATGCTAGTACCCCGAAGATTATCCTCAATTTTCCTTTATAGAAATGAAAAATTATGCAACACACTTTATAATTAATGAAGCTATATACCTAATCAGCATAAAAGTTTTCCTAAGAAGTATTAGACGTAACAATACAACTTTTTGTCCTATGAGGTTTAATCGTTACGTTATTTGTTCTATTTTATTGATTAAGTGTACCCACATGCTATAAGTAGGTACCATATATGTTAAGATTAATTACAAAGAAAATCAAAGATAAAGAAAAAATTTTTTTTACATTTAACAAATGGTACCATATTAATCTTTGACTTGTTCCAACCTACGAAAAACGTAGATTTTTATGCTCGATATACTCGCTTTATATACCTACGTTACAATATCGACATAGTCGATATTTTTAAAGAAACATGAAAATAGTTTAGAGAAACCTAAAAATATAAAAAGTGTTAAAAATATATAAATAAGAAAGTTGTATCTTGTACGCAAATGTCTAGTCATATTTTTTTTTTTCTCGCAATTCATGCTCGCCTATTTATTTTCATTTGACTTTTTTTTTTTAATTTTAATTTACGATATAAATACATGCACTACATACGAAAATGATATATATATAAATATATATACACTTAATATATCCTTCCACCAATCACGTGATTATTACTGTCTGTATTATCTTCAAAGTACAATTTTGTAAATATTGACATTGTTTCTACGTTAAAATATATATACTCGCACATATTTGTTAGCTCTCGAGGTTTAACTACGCAAATATGTTCCTTTTTTTATGAAAACAAATATTTTAAATCGATAGAAAATGTGTAATTTAAAACATTTAAAATATGTTGGAAATACGTTTTTTTTTTTATTTTTTTATTTTCTCCCTATAGTTGATTGACTAATCGAACATATTATTACGCAATGGATAGTACATTTCACATGATTGTTATAATTCTAAAAATAAATTCTAAAATTAATCATCCGACCATCATTGTGTTGATACTTTTTTAACACAAGGAAAATATACGAGCACACGTGTGAATAAGTGCTAAAATCTTTACACAAGTTATTCAATATTTGTTTTTATCTTTTACTGCCCATCCACGGTAGTCTAGTTCAATGGCAAATGTGGAGGAAGTACAATATTTGTTTAAAATTTGGAAATCATTTAAATTTCTCAGTCTAATTCATGGTGTTTCTTTCTTTTTTATTAGATAGGTTCGGGATATTTTATCCCATTGGATTTCTCAAACATTTTTTTTTCTTTTGGAAAATTTCCAATGTTTGTGTTTTTTGGGTAGAAACGTGATAATTACTTATTTCTCCACTAATTCGAAAGATACACATTCCAAAATTTTTTACTGCCTAAAAACCAATGCTTAAATTTGCCTAAAGTATTTTTTTGTCTTTCGGTATTATTCTAAAATGTAAAAAAATTCTCATTGTTCTTCCTCTTCGTCTTATTCTGTTAATTAGGATCGGCCGTTTTAATTTTCTTCCTCCACTCGATAAGACCGGATCTAATACTGTAGGGGCTCTATGCCTTATGGATTTCACCAGTAGTCTGACCAGATTTTCTAAAAAATAAATAAAAATATAGTCCGTAAGATCCGGCTGCGAAATTAGTATATGAATAATGTAGATCATTGTTACCTTAGGGTGATTTTTTTTTTTGACTTTTTTTGGTCCCATCGTGAAATTTTGTTGGAAGTACCAAAAAAAAAATTCTCTGAAAGTTTGAGCCCTTAATATTAATTTTAAGTCCTCGACCAAGACGTGTAAAGAATTCCCATTGAAAATACACGGAAACTCTGATTTTTTATTTTTAAATTTCTATATCTCAGCGGCATTTCATGGGATCGCTTTTACCGAAGATGGTTTTTTATCAGAATTAAACGCTCTACAAAAGTGCCCATTGCGACAAAGTCGTAACTCACACCGGTGAGGTAGTACGGGTCACTGAACCTGATTTTTCCATAAAATTCGCGTTTTTTTTGCATTTATCTCGTAAATAACAAGAGCTACGGAAAAATTATAAATGAAAAACTTGTAGAGAATTTGATTTCCTACAAAAAAGTTCCTGTAGACCAAATCGCGAAGATCAATATTAAACGAGATATTAAGCCTTGAATTTTATGGAAAAATCAGGTTCAGTGACCCGTACTACCGCACCGGTGTGAGTTACGACTTTGTCGCAATGGGCATTTTTGTAGAGCGTTTAATTCTGAGAAAAAAAACCATCTTCGGTAAAAGCGATCCCATGAAATGCCGCTGAGATATAGAAATTTAAAAATAAAAAATCAGAGTTTTCGTGTATTTTCAATGGGAAATCTTTACACGTCTTGGTCGAGGACTTAAAATTAATATTAAGGGCTCAAACTTTCAGAGAATTTTTTTTTTGGTATTTCCAACAAAATTTCACGATGGGACCAAAAAAAAAAAAAGTCAAAAAAAAAATCACTTTATTGTTACCTAATCTGTGGTCCGCGGTCCCATTTGAAAAAGTTTGTTTTTGTTTTTTAATTTAATGAAGCAATACTAAAATATAATATTGTCCGAAAATTGCACCTTTTTTTCATTCAGAGTTCCTTGGTATTATGCTTGATTTCCTTGAGGGTCCGCGGCTGAAAAACATTAGGAACCGCTGATGTAGATAATGAAAGCCTAATTGTTAAATATTTGTACAAGTGGCCGAATTTATTTTTTTTATATGATGCCAATTAAAAATTATTCGTCAGTACAATTAATTAAAATACGTATTATTAATTGACTTTTAGAGAAACATTTCGTTTACATCTTATAAAAATAAAACCAACAACTCTTTACCAATAGTTTATTTAAAAGATATTAAGTCACAGTGGCCGTTGATTGTTTAGCCGCAACCTCTACGCACCAACATTTTCCATTCTGGCATCAAAAAATGCCTTAACCAGTGGCGTAGTTACCTAGGGGCTAGGCGGGGCAGTGCCCCGGGGTCCTCGAATCTTTACCAGAAATCTCGATCGAACTGAACTTTTGGAAATTCAGTTGGAATAATAAAAAATAAATAATGAGCAAATATGGAGTGCTACAATGCAACCTAACGAAAGTATTTACAGCAATGTTATAGTTCTTTACAATTCCTGTCACTTCTGCAGCAGCTGAAAAGTCATTTAGCAAATTGAAAATAATAAAAAATTATCTGAGAAATAATATGGACCAAACTCGACTCCGAAATTTATCGCTAATAGCAACTGACAAACAAAACTGCATCAAGTCTGGATTTAAACGAAGTTATTGATACTTTTGCGAAAACTAAAGCTAGGAAAAAATTGTAAATATAATTGTTATTTAGTCAGTTGGTAGACCTGACCTTTATATAATAAACCCTTGAATCTTCTCCTATTTCGTTTTATTAGCCAAACCTACACCAAATATTAATTGTAATTTATATGGTTACTGTTTAATATTTTTTTTACCTGGCCTGCAGTGCACGAAAAAGAGCTTAAGTAGCTTAGCATTTTTAAAGTATTTGTAGATTTCATATTTTTATTTGGATAAAACCTAATCAGTTTACATAGCAGTAGGGCCCCATTTTTTAATTTGCCCTAGGGCCTTTGGTTACCGAGCTACGCCACTGAACCCCATTTTACAGTAGTTTATTTAAAAGATTTTAAGTCACAGTTGGCGCTGATTGTTTAGCCGCAACCTCTACGCACCAAAGTGTAATCCGGTCTTCATTACTTCTGGCATCAAAGAATTCCTTAACATTTTTATTTCACCATCATTTTATCTTCATCCTTCTTTGTCTTCAATATCTTCAGTGTACAAGTTGCGTGCCGGCATTAAATTTTACCTATAAAAAAATTTATAGATTTAATGAAATCATAAAATCTTTGCCTTTGTCTCGTGAGTTATAAATGTAATGTTACCGTTTTGAAATGACTAAATAATTAAAATTTATTGTTTCAATTATTTATTTTTAGATGTTTTTTAATAATTTTTATTACGTTAGGCTTTTGTACTCATCAACACTGAATAAATCGGTCCTGTTTGTTCTACTTCACTTACAATTACAAACATGAACATCAACAATATAATTAATTTGTTTAAGAATGACGCAAATCAGCTTTGTTAAACGCCAAGTTTGGCTCTCGCTTCTTATTTGACAAATACATTTCGGCGATCTTAATTCAAATATTTCTTTTTCCTTTCCATGTCCTCGTGTTCTACAAAGTTGTGTTATAGATATATATATTGTGTGTTATGCTAATCAAAAAGTTAAACTCAATATACGTACGTTTGAAATCAGATGTTTGATTTGTTCCAAAAACTATTGTTACTGAAATCATTTTTTTGGGATATAAAATATGCAAAAGTCAGTACTGATGCAAATATGAATCTTCTTATCAGTCTTGGGTGAAAATCATTGCCGAAATTCATCGGTAAGTTGAAGGAAGTTCATTGATTTACTACGGGAATCCTAAAATCCTGTAAAGTTTCATCTCAACAAAACAATAAATTATGCTGAAAGTGGCTGACCGATGCAGTAGAGATACTCCGGAACAATTATAGAATGAAAGTTCTGGACCAGATTTAAGATGTTTATTTCCAAAGCGGGTCAAAGAAAATATCCAATAGTAAAGCAACTGCAATAATCTTCTATTATAAAGAGGAAAGATTTGATTGTTTGTTTGCTTTGAATAGGCTCCGAAACTACTAGACCGATTTGAAAAATTCTTTCACTGTTGGGAAGCTACACTATTTCCGGTGAACATAGGCTATATTAAATTTTCCAAAAAGTTAGGAATCCATACTAAAACTCCAATAATGTAACTCAAGGTCTGAAAAAATTACCAAAAAACATTCTTTTATCGCGTGCGCTGCGAAAACTATTGGTTATAGAACAAAATAATGTAGTACGATTTTGCAGAACATATCATTATCTACAAAAAATAGAGCGACAGCATATGTCTAACTATTACAGTTATGTCACAATAAGTGTTTTTTCATTTTAAAAAATATATATAAATGCCACCGTTATAAAAACTCTTTTACTTGTACTTTGGGATTAATTCTTATCAAAATAAATGACTTCATATTTAAGTTTGCTTCAGTGCCATTATTATAACTTTTTGAGTTATTCAATTTGAACATTCCATTCGAAAGATATCACAAGTTTAAAAATGTAAGTTATTTGAAAAATGTCGCATGGTCACCGCTCTTTACTTATAATGAAGACCAACTTTATTGAACTTGGCGATATTTTTTATTTATGTATAGATGCTGATTGATTTACAGATTATTTGGTCTACGGTAGGTATACCTACTAGGGTGTTTTTTTTTTGGGACTATTATTTTTTGTTTTGCTCCCATGCCGAAATTTTGTTGGAAATACTTCAAAAAAAATTCCCTGAAAGTTTGAGCTCTTAATATTAATATTAAGTACTCGCTCACAGCGTGTGAATATTTTCCATTTAAAATACACGTAAAATTTGATTTTTTTTTTAAATTTTTATAGCTCAGGGGCTTTTTATGGTATCGCCTCGCTCAAAGTCGGGATTTTTTTACAATTGGATGCTCTACAAAAGTGCCTATTGCGGCAAAATCGTAATTTACACGGGCGAGGTAGTACGGGTCACTAAGCCTTGATTTTTCATAGATTTCTCGTTTTTTTCTCAGTTACTCATGAATTACAAGACCTACAGAAAAAATGTAAATTTCAAATTTATAGGAAATTTAATTTCCTACAAAAAAGTTCCAGGAAACCAAATTGCTAAGATCGATATTTCTCGAGATATTGACCCTTGAACTTCTCTTACTATAATTTTTTTACGGATTATTGAGTAAAATTTAAGTAAAAAATTTATAGTAAGAGAAATTCAAGGGTCAATATCTCGAGAAATATCGATCTTAGCAATTTGGTTTTCTGGAACTTTTTTGTAGGAAATTAAATTTCCTATAAATTTGACATTTACATTTTTTTGAACCTGATTTTTCCATAATATTCGCGTTTTTTTTTTTGCATTTATCTCGTAAATAACAAGAGCTACGGAAAAATTATAAATGAAAAACTTGTAGAGAATTTGATGTCCTACAAAAAAGTTCCTGTAGACCAAATCGCGAAGATCAATATTAAACGAGATATTAAGCCTTGAATTGATTTTTGAATTGATTTAAACTTTAAATCAATGATCGGCAAAAATTTCGCAGAAAAATCAATTCAAGGCTTAATATCTCGTTTAATATTGATTTTCGCGATTTGGTCTACAGGACCTTTATTGTAGGAAATCAAATTCTCTACAAGGTTTTGATTTATAATTTTTCCGTAGCTCTTGTTATTTACGAGATAAATGGAAAAAAACGCGAATTTTATGGAAAAATCAGGTTCAGTGGCCCGTACTACCTCACCGGTGTGAGTTACAACTTTGTCGCAATGGCCACTTTTGTACTTTTGTAGAGCGTTTAATTCTGAGAAAAAACCATCTTCGGTAAAAGCGATCCCATGAAATTCCGCTGAGATATAGAAATTTAAAAATAAAAAATCAGAGTTTCCGTGTATTTTCAATGGGAAATCTTTACACGTCTTGGTCGAGGACTTAAAATTAATATTAAGGGCTCAAACTTTCAGGGAATTTTTTTTTCGGTATTTCCAACAAAATTTCACGATGGGACTAAAAAAGTCAAAAAAAAAAATCACCCTAGTCTATATGGTGACTCTTCTTCTTGTAACTAGAACAAAGTATGTTAATTATTTAATTGCTAGGTTTTCAGAAATTACTGATTTCATTTTAGTTGTTAACAAAAACGCCAATTATTCCCTCCTCCTAAGTATCTTATGTTCCTATGGTTAGAAATGATAACACTATAGGGATTGTTCTTGAAATGGACTTAACTCACTTTCAAAAAAACGGTTCATATAGTCTTACATAATAAGCTCTTAAAGCTGTTATTGGCATAATCCCACAATGAAAATGTTTGAAATGCTCAAAAAATGGACACAAAAAACATATTTTGTAATAATAACCCACTTGAGAGATCAAAACTTGAAAAGTTCTTTCCCATTTGCAAGTTTTCCAACCATGTCCCTTGGAATTCCAGTCGATGCTTTAAACATATTAAATTTTGTTTCAGGTGATGGAAACCAAGAACATGTTGTATTTGGTGTCCGAATATGCAAGTCAAGGTGAAATATTTGGTAAGTTGAAAATATTATATCTGGAAAAAAGAAAATTTGCCTTTGAAAATTGATGGTTGATGGAAATTCAATGATTTCGTGGCGTTTTGAAATAGAATCAATGATTGAAAACCTTGATCTTTCATAATATAAATTTTGTTAATCCCAATTTAATTTTTACACTATTTGCCACAATATAAATAAAATATAAACTAAAAACAATTTTTTTTTTGCTTTAATGTAAATCACTTCAATGGATTTGGCAATATGTGTTCTGTAATTGGATGGCCAGACCAATTATTACCAATGCCTTTTTAGGATAACGGGGTTATGAGAAAATTAATTACTTATTGATTAGTTTAGTGAATTACAAACTATAGAAATTGGGATTGATTTATTATTTGTTTTATCTATGAAATTGACGTCATAATTTTTGTGTAAACATTAAATTTATTATGTCTAGAACAAAAAATGATTCAGTTTTCTTTAAAAATTTTCATGAAAATTTAAATTTTCTTAAAGTTTTAAACTTTATTTTTATGGGTCAAAGATTTAATTTTTCTTAGCTTTTCTTTTAGAAGGTTTTGATCATTTTTTTCTATTACTAGAGAACGCCATCTTTTGTATTAAATAAATAAAAAAAAACACAGAAATTGAGTTAAAGAATTGAAGAAAGTACTATGGATAATGGGAAAAAAAAATAATTGTATTGATTGAATAAATTTAAAGCTTACGTAAGTTGGATAACGTAACGAGAAGTATTGCTATCAAAATCAATTAACGTATGCCTTTCACGTCTACGATTTTTTTTTTTTTTTTTTGGGCTAAAGCTTCAGAGCTTTCATTTCATTTCGTAGCGATCAAATATTATATTCATAATCTCACGGGAGATATAAAACTAATTGGGAGAACTAATTAAGTTGAACACTACAAATCTGAAAACGATTTTTTTCGTTTATTTTCTCTGAAAAGCAATTAATTGTATTTATTTTTTATAAATATAATATTTTTATACAATCTATCGCATACTTACAAGTGTTTCATTAGGTAGAAATAATTTTTTTTTGGTTAAAAGATTTTAGATTCTAGTCAACTATCCGAAGTAAAACGCAGATTAATTATTCATCAAAACGAAGGATCTCCTTTTTTACAGCTTTATCCAGTTTCCTGAGCTAAAATAATTAAAAAAAATAAATAGATATTTTTAAAATGGCTTGAGTATACAAACATTAGACTGGTTCAAAAAAAATTATGAATTTTTTTTTCTTAATTATATCGAAAATATTGTTGGGAATGACCAAAAAAAAATTCTGTGAAAGTTTAAGTTCTTAATATTAATATTAAGAGGTGCAACATCGCAAATTTCGATTTTCCATTTAAATAACATGGGAACAATATTCTCTTGCACTTTGGAATTTTATAGCTCACGTTGGTGACAATATTTCGGAATGACCAAGGTATATTCTTGTAGAAAATTGAATGATCTACAAAAAAGGTTTTGTACAAGTTTTTGATATATTTATTCCTTCAAAAGTTATTCGAGGTCAAAGTTGAACTAAAGAGAAGTTTTAATAATTTTTCAATTTTTTGACGCAACCATCAATTTTATGAGAAAATTTTACAGGAAATTTTTTGTAGAGCGCTTTTTTTTTATAACTTATCCCTATAAAAGTTTTTGATATTTTCCACAGGTCCTTAGTTATTTAATTAAAATAAAAAAATAATTTTTATGTTAAAAATATAATTCAGGGAATTTTCAGTTTAATGCAAATACCTTAAGACCTGTGAAAAATATCATATCAAAAACTTTTATAAAGATAAGTCATAGACAAAAAAGTGCTCTACAAAAAATGTGCTTTAAAATTTTCTCATAAAATTGATGGTTGCGTCAAAAAATTGAAAAAATATTAAAATTTATCTTTAGTTCAACTTTGATCTCGAATAACTTTTGAAGGAATAAATATATCAAAAACTTGTAAAACCACCTTTTTTGTAGATCGTTTAATTTTCTACAAGAATATACCTTGGTCATTCCGAAATATTGTCATATTGAAATTTTCTCATAAAATTGATGGTTGCGTCAAAAAATTGAAAAAATATGAAAATTTCTCTTTAGTTCAACTTTGACCTCGAATAACTTTTGAAGGAATAAATATATCAAAAACTTGTGCGAGACCTTTTTTGTAGATCGTTCAATTTTCTACAAGAATATAACTTGGTCATTCCGAAATATTGTCACCAACGTGAGCTATAAAATTCCAAAGTGCAAGAGAATATTGTTCCCATGTTATTTAAATGGAAAATCGAAATTTGCGATGCGGCACCTCTTAATATTAATATTAAGAGCTTAAACTTTCACAGAATTTTTTTTTGGTCATTCCCAACAATATTTTCGATATAATTAAGAAAAAGAAATTCACCATTTTCTTTGAATCAGTCTAATAAACATAAGGTTACCCACCTCCGAAAAAACTTCAATCTTTAAAATCTAAGTTCATTATTGAAAATATTTAAAAAAAAATGCAACTTTCATCAAAATTGAATATATTAAGAGGGTACTGTTGAGGCTTACAGATAATTTTAGGGTGAAATTTGTTTCGTATTTTTTAAATTTCTTTAAAGTTACATAATCAAGTCAATAACATTACCCAAGCCTTTTCTTATCGCTATCAAAGACCGGTATTTTCAAATCTAGATAGTGGGATTTCTCTTTAAGATAACCATTTTTTTTTTGGTGGATAAAAAAACATGGATTTTCTTTCACCTAAGATTTGTGATATGTATTGAATAAATATGTAAAATTTATTTAATATATTCTATCCATAAGTGAGAAAACCGGCCCTTGATATGAAACAATTTGTGAAAAGTTTTCTAAGAGAAGTTATTTTACAAAAATGTTAAGATATTTGATTTAAGAGTTTCATACATAAATATTTTCCGGATGGGTAAAGGAAGTTATTCCAAACATTTTGCGTTGTTTATGTATATTATGTATATACTCATGTCAAAGTTATCAAAGGTCTACGATAAACTAAACTCTAAAACGAACAAAAAAAAAAAATAAATATAAATAGAGAACAAAATTTGAACTCCCACTCTTGCTAATTTTTATTTGAGTAAATTTCATTTTTCTTTTTTAATTTTCAAAAGCACAAAATGTAAACGAAACGTGCTTTTTTTTATATAATAATAAATAAGTGTAATAAAATAAAGCCTCAATATTTCAATTTGATGTCACCGAAAGTAATACCTCTAGCATAGATAAAATGAAATTCACAATGTATAACACTTTTTAGCATTCATGACATGCTGGCATGCTAAAAAGACTTTTCGCTACCTCATGTCCTCCACTTACCCTTGACCTTTTGATTATTTTTACTTCAATTTACAAGAAGAAAAAAAAAGAAGAGAATACGGTTTTTTCGCATTTACTACTACTTTAAATTGATTCAACTGCTTGCCAATAAATTTAACTTTTTATTTTATCATAAATCATTTAAAAACCGTAAAGATTTTTATCTTCTCAATGTTTATATATTGCAAACACATTCATTTCCTATTTATAAAAAAAAAAAACGAAATATTGTCTAGGTCAATGCAAGTTTTAATGGAAGGACTCAAATTTTATCGACTGTTCGAGTTTATGGAAGTTTTTTTTTTAAATAATTCAATAATTTTGATTTTTCATATATAAATCAAGATAATGAAAAGCCACTAAGTGTTATTTTTTTCTTACCTACACTCTATGCAGTGGCGTAGCCACCTAGGGGCTAGGCGGAGCAGTGCCCCGAGGCCCTCAAGCTCAGGAGGCCCTCGAATCCTTACCAGAAATCTCGATCGAACTGAACTTTTGGAAATTCAATTGGAAGTTCACCAATTATTTAGGAAATAATGAGCAAATATGGAGTGCTAGAATGCCACCTAGCGGAAGTATTTACAGCAATGTTATAATTCTTTACAATTCCTGCCACTTCTGCAGCAGCTGAAAGGTCATTTAGCAAATTAAAAATAATAAAAAATTATCTGAGAAATAAGATGGGCCAAACTCGACTCCGACATTTATCGCTAATAGCAATTGAAAACAAAACTGCATCAAGCCTGGATTTAAACCAAGTCATTGATACTTTTGCGAAAACTAAAGCTAGGAAAAAATTGTAAATATAATTGTTATTTAGTCAGTTGGTAGACCTGACCTTTATATAATAAACCCTTGAATATTCTCTATTTCGTTTAATTAGCCAACCCTACACCAAATATTAATTGTAATTTATGTTGGTACTGTTTAATATTTTTATCACCTGTCCTGCAGTGCACAAAAAAAGAGCTTAAGTAGCTTAGCATTTGTAAAGTATTTGTATATTTCATATTTTTATTTGGATAAAACCTAATCAGTTTGCATAGTAGTGGGGCCCCATGTTTTAATTTGCCCCAAGACCCTTGGTTACCTAGCTACGCCATCGACTCTATGTTTATACCGAATCAACAATAAAGTATTATTTTTTGTTTAGTTGGGTTTTTCAGGATAAGGCCAATTTGGCCTCAGCTGTAGTCTTACGGCTTATTGTTTCTTGGGTTCCTATTTTACCGGTTTTAAACTGAGTAGCAGGGAAAATCTCTGCATTTTTCGACTATTTTGGTTCCAGGGTTTGTTATCCATGGTTGCCTATGTCACCATTCATTTAAAGCGTTATATTCCCATTAAATGCAGTGGCGTGCATTACATATAGACAAAAAGACACTGCCTACCCTACATAATTCAGATAAATATTTATAATCTTGGTCTGATATCTAATTTTTTTTTATTTACCCGTACTATCAAATATTAATAAACAAAAAATCTTAACAGATTTAATTTATACAGTATACAGATTATGCCAACTCTTTCGTTCGTTCAATTTCAAGTAAACGACTGGTAATATTTGCATTGCGATACACTAGCGCTACTGAGTCCAGCAGCGGGAAAGACACAAACTATTCGTGCCAAATATTTATATGTCTGCACCATAGCTATATATGTGTTAGTGTGTGCGTTCGTATAAAAACAATAATACAAACATACAATTCCACACATACAACCTCATAAAAAGACACTGTCTTCTTACAACACGACAAATTACGATAATTACCGAAGTAGCATCGTTTCTTATTCATTAACGCTGAAATTACAAATTTGAATTTTATTGATTTCAATAATCGATTTAACGATCAGTAATCTACGTACATTGTTATTATTTAATTCTAATAAATTTTAATAATATATTATCTATTATCTGTGTTATTTAATCCTGACGATTATATTGTATTTCTTTAATAAAGTTTACAAAATTAGTCTATCTATGGATATTTGTGATTAAAAAAATCAACATCATTATTTACCCTATACCGATTAGCCAACAAAATTTTAAAGTGTGAATTTTCCGATTTTTTTTTTGCCAATCGATGGAAAATCGTTCATAGAGGTTTGGGAAAGAAACCGTTTCGTTTGTGACAAAATAGTTTAGCGGTAATTAAATAAAAAAGAAAAATTAATTAATTAGTCATTGATATAGTAAAATGTTAAGAAAATAAGGTTTAAAGCAACATACAATAACAAAAATGCGGAAAAATTTAGGAAACGGTTGGTTAAAACTAAAACTAAAAAAAAAGTCAAAGAAAAATATTTTCCGAACTTCAAAAAACACTTAATGTTCTACTTCGTATATATATTTTTTCAAAAAATTTTTGTGTGAAAAGTTGATTTTCATAAGCGATGAAAAAATTTTGGAGAAAAGCCTGTTTAATTATGTTTCGATTTTTGATATTTTGTAAAATTTTGGGAAAATATAATTTGAGGAAAAAAATTAATGTCTGAGTTGCCTTTTTTTTCCATTTTTTTTTCGAAGGGGGGAGGTTCTGTTTAGTTTTCCTTAACTTTTTTTTTTAGTTTTATATTTAACCAACCGTTTCCTAAATTTTCCCGCATTTTTGTTATTGTATGTGGCTTTGAACCATATGTTCTTAACATTTTACTATATCAATGACTAATTAATAAATTATTTTTTCTTAGTTAAGTTATTATCGCTAAACTATTTTGTCACAATCGAAACGATTTCTTTCACATACCTCTACGAATAATTTCCCATAGATTGGCAAAAAAAAAATCGGAAAATTCAGACTTTAAAATTTTGTTGGCTAATCGGTATAGGGTTCATTATTTACTCATCATGACAACGAACTAAGCAGCATTTTTGATTATATTAAAGTAGCTTTTAAAAATTTCTGCCTACCCTGTCTAAAATCTCTGTGCACGCCACTGATTCAATGTATGAAAAACGTTCAGAATCACCCACATGTACTCCAATTGTATGCATTTCTTCAATTCGCAGAATTGTTTTCTTGTGAGATAAAGTATTTCAATAGTTTGGTTTTTCCATTTTCTTTTGTACGGTAATGTTCTTCCATATTAAGAAGTGATTTTTATTCATCCATAATGGATTTAATAGCAAAAAATCTGAAATAATCTCTGTAGTTTCGATTTTTTCCAAATTTTCTTCCAACCAAACGACAAATTTTGAGGCGAATAAATTTTTCCCATTTTTCGTGCAAAAATAAAGATAAATTTAAATCTCATATGTTTGTTTTCAGACTACATTGCTCGCTATGGTCGTATGACGGAGAGCATGGCCCGAACCAAGTTCTGGCAAATATTATCCGCCGTCGAATATTGTCATAATCGAAATATTGTACATCGAGATCTTAAGGTAAATGCCAACATTTTCTAAAGTAGCCAAAAGTAGCCGATAAAGTTCTAGTTTTTTTTCTGTCACATGTGTTATTTTAAAAGTTAGCACTAAGGGCAATCACGACGCCGACGTCAGCGTCGGTTTCGTGACCTCCCCATACAACCACCTACACGTGGTTTCTAGTGACGTCATTGATTACAGATCGATACTATACTAACGTAACAGAGACGAAAAGAACCACAACTAGAAAAAGAGACAAACAACAAATTTCACCAATTTATCATATAACGTTAATCAATTTCAATGAAGACATGATGATCTTATTTTTCTTAATGAAGACATGTTTGCTTTTAATTATAAAACTTTTGATTCAAATGAAATTTCATTTGTCGTCACCATTGACGTCACTCGATTTAAACCGGCAATTTTCTTCGTTATGTTCTAGGCTGAGAATCTTTTAATGGATTCAAATTGTAATATAAAAATCGCCGATTTTGGTTTTTCCAATTATTTTACGGAGGGCGGCCAACTATCGACTTGGTGCGGCTCGCCTCCCTATGCAGCTCCCGAAGTGTTCGAGGGGAAACGATATACTGGTCCAGAAATTGATATTTGGGTAAGGTCATTAACAATTAGTTTAATATTATTATTATTATGTTAATTTTGAAACAATTGAACCGTCACGAAAGCAAAAAAATATATTCAATAGAATTTTTGATTGAATAAATCATCTAATCAGCTAGAAAAATATTTCATTAAATTTTAATAAATCGAATATGTAACATTAATCAAATGGAATAGGGCGTAGTCCTCTCCATTGGAATTTAACCATGTGATACTGTTGGTTAGTTTAATTGGTATTTAGTGCATATGTTGACGGTTTGATTAAAAATAAAATATTTACATAATCGAATTTTATCGGTTTTTCATTGTTATATCGTCCGATGGCTTTTTTTACACTTTTCGCTTTAGTTAACATTATTGAAATATCGGAAAATTATTCTTTATACTGTGTATACAATATATAAAATATATTGCAGTCCAATTTATGTGGTATAATTTAACATAATAATATATAAAAATCATACCACCAACATAAATTTGAACAGAAGTTCAAAACAAAAATATTCGTGACGTATTGCCCAGATACGTATTTCGATTGCCAAGCAACCTTCATCAGTGGTCATCAAGTAGTTTGGATCACTCCGTAACTGCTTTGTGATGATTCTACTACTTGATGACCACTGAGGAAGATTGCTTGGCAATCGAAATACGTATTCGGGCAATACGTCACGAATATTTTTGTTTGGACTTTTGTTCAAATTTATGTTGGTGGTATGATTTTTATATATTATTATATTAAATTTGTATATTATTATAATAAATTTGTATATTAAATTTAACATAATAATATATAAACTTAATATAATAATATATAAAAATTATACCACCAACATAAATTTGAACAAAAGTCCAAACAAAAATATTTGTGACGTATTGCCCAGATACGTATTTCGATTGCCAAGCAATCTTCATCAGTGGTCATCAAGTAGTTTGGATCACTCCGTAACTGCTTTGTGATGATTCTACTACTTGATGACCACTGAGGAAGATTGCTTGGCAATCGAAATACGTATCTGGGCAATACGTCACGCATATTTTTGTTTGAACTTCTGTTCAAATTTATGTTGGTGGTATGATTTTTATATATTATTATATTAAATTTGTGTATTATTATAATAAATTTGTATATTATTATGTTAAATTATACTACATAAATTGGACTGCAATATATTTTATATATTGTATACACAGTATAACTGTTCAAAGTCAGCGAAAAAATCTTATTTTGATTATTGTTTATACTTTTCTCTAAATGTCAGATATAGTTTGATTGATTGCGAAAATAAAGTGTTTCTTAAAAAAAATAAAAACAATTTCCCTCATTTTCCAGCCTAGTCAATGTTGTTTAAGACTTTAGAAAAGTATTCACTGTATTTTGCTTCAAATTGCCATCATAATTTGATCAATTGAAAAATGATTAGATTTTAATTATCTACATTATTGTTTCCTAACCTGTGGTCCGCGGACCCCCAGGGGGTCCACGAGCCTATGTTTGGGGGTCCGCGGTCCCATTTGAAAAAGTTTATTTTTTTAATTTAATGAAGAAATACTAACATATAATATTGTCCGAAAGTTGCACCTTTTTTTCACTCAGGGGTCCTTGGTATTATGCTTGATTTTCTTGGTGGTCTGCGACTGAAAAAGGTTAGGAACCGCTGATCTACATTATGCATGTACTAATTTTGCAGCCGGATTCTATAATATAATTTTTAGGGTATAAATTTTTTTTCCGTGGCGGAAAATGTGAAAAACCATGTAAATTATTATTGTATCATAACAACCGGATAATTCTAATGATATGTATATATTTTGGTCTCAATAAAAGGACTTCTTCACAGAAAGCGCACCGATCATTTTCGGACTGTCATTTACTAATTAAAATTAAAATTTTGGTAGAAAATTTCAGAACTAAACATTGATTTTTCCTCACTTTAATAATGTCCTTTATCGATTACCAAATTAAAAAAAAAATTGTCAATGGTCTCTTGTCTTTGAAAATGATTTGGAGCTTTTGTTCATAAAGCTTTACCAGTTAAGGTTAAAATATACTTTTAGCAGATAATAGAAAACGTAGATTTAGAAGTGTAGTCTAAATTTTTTGTAGATAAGTTTACTTTTACAATAAACTAAAGATATTCTTGTATCATTGTTCAGTGGTCAAATTTCTTCAACAAATCCGGTTAGTCTTTCAGCAAGAAATCCTTCCTTGTAATTGATTCCTTCTTAAAGCGAATTAGTATCCATTGGCACTAAAAATAAAAAAATTAGATATTAGTCCCTCTTGGCCAATCATTAATTTTAGTACAAAGAAACATTGGAACAAAAAAAATTAAACATTGATCTTCAAAGTTTTAAAAAGCTAGCAGTGTTAAGGCACACCCAAAATACTTGCTAAACTTGGCTACAAAAATTAGTCTTGTAAATTATGAACTTTTTACAGATTTTAGAAAGAAAAATTACGAAAAATTATAAGTATTTGTTAATATTACACTTTTTGTTCTTAGTACATAAGTCAAAAAGTGAAATTTCACAAACTTAGCTCCCAATTTAGACATCTACATCAAAGATCTGTACATCGGACCAATGTTTGACGCATTTTGTCTACAAAAATTACATACATTGCGAAATTTTCTTTTAATAATTATGCCAACGTCAACAAACTTTTTTCCACAATGAAAGTTCTGTTCTTTGAACAATTAGTTCTCCATATACTTAGTCATGTTTTTATTTAATGCATTATATGAACGTAAATTACTGTAATTGATTTAAATTAATGATTTGCATAGATTAAATTAGTTTATGTAATAGTTTACAGTGTTTATATAGTGAAAATCCGTCTCAAAAGGTCAAAATGTGATAATCTTTGATAGTTTTGTCGCACAAAATTCTTATGATTATATATATGAGAGAAAAAAAAATCTCTGTATTAGTAATTAGATGATAATTTTTAATCTTATTTATTAAACGCGAGATTTACGTATATAATTTCCGTATAGATTTTTAAAAAGCTTCTTAAAGTCATTGGAAGATTGTTAACGTTTGGATTTCAAATTGGAAAATGAACAACAAACGTATGGTTGGAAAAATTTTTGTTAAATGTCCAAAAATTGATTTATTTGCGTAAATATTGGAGTTAGTTGTGTGTTTTATGTTTATGGTTGAGATTTACGTCAGATTTCTAAAATGCGCTTGGAGCAATAGTTGATTCACTTGAATTAATGTGGTTAACTTAATACAGTTCAGGTCTTGTGAAAACATGCCAATTACGTCAATTTTATAAAAACACCGACGGTGCCCGTCATCGGGGAATCGGTAAATGCAAACTTTTTCTATAATTAAAGAAAAATGTTTGCAGAAATTTTTTTTTTCTTCTCAATTTTAATTCAATTAGTTGGCACATCAAAGTTTGGTGTTTACTCTGAGGGAGATTGTTATTAAGGCAATTAACTCTACTCAAATCAGACTTTAGAAAAAAAAAAGACAAGAAATTTTGAGATTTTTCTTTTAGTTAAGATTTCCAAATCAATAGATAATTATTAAGCAATTTATTACGTATTCTCCCTCGTAAATTTTAATCGTTTGTAAAAATCAATTTTTCTCTCCATAAATAACGAAGAACTTTAAAAAAATGATTTATCCTCCAATAATGAAAAGATATGACTCGTTTATTTTGAAAGTGGCGTAAGTCCATTTCAAGGACGGTCTATATGGTGATTCTTCTTCTTGTAGCTAGTACAAAGTAGGGGAGACCGAGTACAAAAGTAACACTTTGTACTTTTACATTGATTTCTGGCTGGGTGTTATTATTGCCATTAAATGAATATAACCACATATAAATTTAGTTTATGTTCTTCACAATAGTAACTTGATTTATTAAATTATCGTGTGTTTTATATGAATGAGAGATAACAGAGTTATAAATATAACAGAGTTAAAAAAAATCGTCAATTGTTAACACGTTGTGGGTCGAAAGTAACAAGGACTGCTAAGGGTGGCTAATGAAAACAATAGTACAAGTTAAATCAAAAAATTACTTATTTAAAGACTTTATATTAATGATATAAACCAAATTCAGCATTTTAGATACTCAAAAAATATATTTTTTAAGGAAATGAATCAATAGAATGCCGCGACAACGCATAAGAACTACTGCATGAAGAACTACCCCGACACGGAAATGTATCGAAAACCGTTCTATTAAAATAGATATCCATAAAAATATGATGTTAGTAATAAAATAATTACGAGGACAAAAGTAACATATTACTTTTGTACCTTAGGGGGCTATGTTACTTTTGTACCGATTCTCATTTTTAATAAAACATGTAACATATCCTTAAAACGATAGGTGCTAGACAAAAATTAATTTAAATAATGTACAATTTATCTAATCAAGAATGGATATGCAAACATTTGGATTGCTATGACTATTTAAACAATAAATAAGAAAATGTCGAAAAACTTAGTTTTGGCTCGTTAAAACACATTACGTCCTATTATATAACCTAACAACGCACTGCGCACGCGTCGACTTAATGCGATTGAGGGGGGTGCTCTAGGCTATCACCTGATGGCAGCAAAGCGGAGTTCGCCCATTGGATAAACCTAGAAAGCATTTGTTACTTTCGACCCGGCGTTACTTTTGTACCCAGTCTCCCCTATGTTAATTATTTAACTGCTAAGTTTTGACAAATTACTCATTTCATTTTAGTTGTTAACAAAAACACCAATTATTCCCTCCTCCTAAGTATCTTATGTTCCTATGGTTAAAAATGATAACACTATAGGGATTGTTCTTGAAATAGACTTAACTCACTTTCAAAATAAACGGTTGTTATATAAGAAAGCTTCATTCATTGCTGTATACCTTTCTTAAAATTGATAGATAGAAAAAAAATTAGTGAAAAATCTCAATGTTTTTTGTAAAGTTTTTTTCAAATCCTATTTTATAATTTTTTTTACTTTAATCATTGATTGAAATTTAATGGCTAATCTCAACTTTTAAACACTAAAGACTTTTGTCAAATTTGTTCATCTCTAACAGCACTCTTATTAAAGAGTGGGACAATACCAGGAACGTAAAACTCTCTAAGAGTCTTCTTCAGGAGCTTTTAAGGATTCACCGAGTAAAATCATAGACTGTTCATCTTTTTCTTTGAGATTTGAGAAGATATTCAGTTTTTCTTGATTCCCATAGCGATAATGCTGTCCTAAAATGAAATTTTAAAATGTTTACTTCAATAATTGTAATTAGAAAGTGTGATTGAATTGATAAATGTTTACTTTCAGAGTTTGGGAGTTGTGCTGTATGTTCTCGTGTGCGGGGCATTGCCATTTGACGGATGTTCTTTGCAAGCACTGCGGGACCGAGTGCTTTCCGGTCGATTTCGAATTCCATATTTTATGAGTTCAGGTGAGTGGTCGTCTTTTGGAACATTCAAATATCGAAATTAAAATTTTAACGACAATGAGCATTGAATCAATACCTATCCATTGTACTTTCAATTGCCAACAAAAGAGTAAATCATCAGCCAAATGCTTAATAGGTACACATTCGGGGGGGAGACAGGGCGACATAGTGATCTCGAAACTGAGGCGGCAGCTGAAGTTGGAAATGTATTCACATTATAATATATATATTGTAAAAGAGAGAGAGGATTCCGCCCCCGCCGGCCGCATACCGTTCTCGCTTGTCATTGACGTCATCTACTTGCGTCATGAGACGAAACGTCCTTCGTCCTCCGTGAAAAATTCCCATTACTTCTATTACTGTGACTTCCACCCTCGCCATTCGCCGTAACGTTTGTTCCACTCATTGTTGACATTGCACGTGATTTCCAAAAAGAGCCACCGACGCTTTCATCATTACCATCAGGAGGCCGCCGCCTTTGAACTTGCCTAATCTAAAAATCAAACTTTTAGATTTCCATTTCAGATTAATCAAATTAACTTGATGTCAAATTCTACTTACAAATTCAAACCATTTCAAATAATCACAAATGTTTAAGAAAAGAACAAATTTAATTCAACTTCTTTAATTCTCGGAAAATTAACTTTAAATTTTAATTTTCCAGTTTTTATGTAAACCATCTTCAACATTTGACAAATGAAAAACAATGACAACAAATACTTTTGTTTCAATAGATTAAGCTAATCGCCGCTAGGAAATGAGCAAAGCCGCCTCATTTAATTATTTAAGTACTGAACAATTACTAATAAAGAAATTGTTTATTAAATCGTTGCGAGGCAACGAATTAAGGCGCTAAAATTTTCTTTTTTTAAAATACGTTTTTTTAACCAAAACAAAAACTATAATAACAAATATAATTGTACCGTTTATTGTGAGAGTAAATTAAGTCCATTTCAAGAACAATCCCTATAGTATTATACATAAGATACTAAGGAGGAGAGAATAATTAGCGTTTTTGTTAACAACTAAAATGAAATCAGAAATTTCTGAAAACTTAGCAGTTAAATAATTAATATACTTTATTCTAGTACAAGAATAAGAATCACCATATTGACCGTCCTTGAAATGGACTTACGCCGCTTTCAAAATAAACGAGTCAATTAATGATTTATCTCCATTAGTCTGGTGACTTTTTGAACAATGAATTGCTAATAAACATCAAAGATATTTAAAAATTTTGCGGTTATAATAATTTAATTTATAAAACGGTGAAATTTTTCTTATTCTTTGCGTTATATTATTAAACTGTAATAATTTAGTTTGGGAACAGCCAACTTTAATGAAAAAGCAAATAGTTGCAAAGTTTCTTTCATCCCTTTGTAGTTTACCCTTGTCATATAAACTGATATATAGATATATAATCTATGGCTCAAGCATAAATAACTTCTTAAGATATATTCCCTACCTACAAATATTTTACTAATAGAAAACTTGTTCCTGAAAAAAAAAATTTTGCAATTGGTTTTAGAGCTTTCTACCATTCCTGAATTTTCTTGCAACGCCTTAACTTTTTAACAATTTTTAAATCAAATTATTCAAACAATTCGGTACTATTGGATGCTAATCTCGACTCTATTTATCCGGGTCATTCCCAAATCAAACTTTTTCCGTGGTTTTGGTGAACAAATTTATCACTTTGGAATATGCCTCGTTTATTTTGAAAGTGGTGTAAGTCCATTTCAAGGACGGTCTATATGGTGATTCTTATTCTTGTAACTAGAACAAAGTATGTTAATTATTTTATTGCTAAGTTTTCAGAAATTACTGATTTCATTTTAGTTTAATTTAACAAAAACGCCAATTATTCCCTCCTTCTTAGTATCTTATGTTCCTATGCTTAAAAATGATAACACTATAGGGATTCTTGTTGAAATGGACTTAACTCACTTTCAAAATAAACGGTTCATATGTATCTATAGTTTGCTACTAGTTTTTGGGTTCACAAAAATTTTTCTACTCCAGTTTCTTCCAATTGAAAAATATAAGGTTGAAAGATTACTATGTATTCTATAAACCTTGGGTCACCCTACATTGGGTCCAGTTCGAGTTTATAAGCCGAAGTTAAGCTAATCATTGACATGGTTATTACCCTTCGAAATTAAACAAACCTGAAATATTCTAAACTTTTTTTTATAGATATAAAATTCATCGTGTTTAATTTTCTTCTAACTCCTTTAATTCTCAGATAATTAACTTTAAGTTTTAATTTTCCAGTTTTTATGTAAATTATCTTCAACATTTGACAAATGAAAAACAAAGACAACAAATAATTTGTTTCAATAGATTAAGCTAATCGTTGCTAGGCAATGAGCAAAGCCGTCTCAATTAATTATTTAAGTACTGAATAATTACTAATAAAGAAATTGTTTATTAAATCGTTGCGAGGCAACGAATTAAGGCGCTAAAATTTTCTTTTTTTAAAATGTTTTTAACAAATATAATTAATAATTTGATGATAAATAAATAGGCTGGTGGTTTTTTCAACATTGAATGCTAATAAAAATTTAAATTTTTTGCGGTTATAACAATTAAATTTGTAAAATGGTGAAATTTTACTTAAATTTTTCTTACTTTTTTGCGTTTTAGTATTAAACTGTAATAAGTTAGTTTGGGAACAGCCAACTTTAATGAAAAAGCAAATAGTTGCAAAGTTTCTTTCATCCCTTTGTAGTTTACCCTTGTCATATAAACTGATATATAGATATATAATCTATATGTCTCAAACATAAATAACTTCTTAAGATATTCCCTACCTCCATATATTTTACTAAGGGGCCGTTCATAAAATACGTCACGCTAAAATAAGCTTTTTTCTGACCCCTCTCCCCATTGTCACGCTGTGTCACACTTTCTGTGACCCCCCTAGAAATATTTCGTCACAAAACTAAGACCCCCCCCCGCCTGAATATGATAAATTTCAATTAAAAGTGCACAAATTTCTATATATTTAAAGACTCTATATATTTAATATTTACTAAATACGAAATGAATGACTTTTTATCTTGATAAAAATTGAAAAAGAAAAATAGTCGAAAGAAATATTAATTTAAAATTTTTTGACGAACGGCGAAAGTCACGTTACCGAAGACCCCCCCCTTGTCACATCTTGTCACACTCAGCAAGACCTCTCCCCCCCCCTTGTATGCGAACGTATTTTATGAACGGCCTCTAATAGAAAACTTGTTCCTGAAAAAAAATGGTGTAATTGGTTTTAGAGCTTTATATCATTCCTGAAATTTCTTGCAATCCCTAACTTTTTCAACAATTTTTAAACCAAATTATTCAAACAATTCGATACTATTGGATACTAATCCCGACCCTATTTATCCGGGTCGTTTTGGCGAACAAATTTATTACTTTGGGATATGACTCGTTTATTTTGAAAGTGGCGTAAGTCCATTTAATTGATTCTTATTCTTGTAACTAGAACAAAGTATGTTAATTATTTAACTCCTAAGTTTTCAGAAATTACTGATTTTTTGATTTCATTTTAGTTGTTAACAAAAACGCCAATTATTCCCTCCTCCTCCTTAGTATCTTATGTCCCTATGGTTTAAAAATAATAACACTATAGGGATTGTTCTTGAAATGGACTTAACTCACTTTCTAAATAACCGGTTCTTATATTCCCTACCTCCAAATATTTTACTAATAGAATAATTGTTCCAACTACATTTGGTAGTATTTTATAAACCTTGAGGTTACCCTACATTGAGTCCAGTTCGAGTTGCCGTTAATGAGCCGAAGTTAAGCTAAACATTGACATGGTTATTACCCCTCGAAATTAAACAAAACTGAAATATTCTAAACTTTTTTTAAAGATATAAAATTCATCGTTGTGGTTTTTTCTCGTGTTTAATTTTCTTAAAAACCCTTTTGAGGAATTACGTAGCTTAAAGATAGCAAATTCTATTTATAGTATAATATTGCACTCATTTAACAAATCGAAATTTCCTGATGCTATATGGTTAAATCAGTTCAACAATGACATTGAAAAAATATAACAATGTTAGCACTTTTTCCACCTGTGCTAAAGTAATAATTTGATTACAACACAAACTTTATGGCTTCATTCAAGTTTACCACTTCTATCTTTTTTTAATTTCAAGTTCAAATTTTCACATAATAGAAAATAAAAATCATTTTTAAATAATAATACATGTAAGTATCTACTATTACGTTTTACGTATAGGTAAATATTGGGCACAATGTTTGACATGGACGAGGAAATTCATTTCCGTTCTCGTTAATTTCAAATGCATTTAAAGAACAAAGAAGTACTTAATCATATCAAACTGGACACCGATTTACTTACATTGTTATCATATTCTATATGCAAAGATTTATTCATATTTAACAAGAGATGAGATTAAATCTCAATACTTTTAATAATTGTTTTTCGTATTGACCATAGTTCCGGTACTAAACATATAATAACATCAACTTTCCTTACATTATTTTAAATATTGCATTGAACAATTTCCAACAAAAAAATCTTTCTTTTAAATGGTTTTTAATTTTAATACAGTGGACCCCCGGTAATCCGACAAACAGTTTGCAGGGCAGAGATTAGCGAATTTATCGGATTATAGAGTACTGCCTAAGACTCCCTATAGTCCGGAATTTTTTACGAAAGAGTACCTTGTAATCCAACAAATTACAGATCTAATGATAAGATTTTACATGTTATATACATATTATGTACTCTAAAGTACAAATCATACTTCATTATATATTTGTCAAATTTAGTAAATTAAACAACACAATAGAGAGCTTACGTTTTATTTACATTAGGAAATAATTGTGTACAAACAAATGTACATACAAATAATCAAAAATTATTCATTTTATTGGTATTGATATTATTTTCTTGAGAAAAGAACATCAATATTTATTGTTATAGCGAAGATTGTCAAAAAGATATTCAATACATAATAAATAATAGACCATGTCGGATTACAGGGAGTGCCGGATTAGCCGAGGGCCGGATTATCGGGGGTCCATTGTATAGGCAAATATATGTAATATGTATGCATATATGTCGGCAAAGACAGAGACCAAATTATTGAAAACACATACGTGTGAGTGAAATACTCTGATTGTCTCAAATTAAAATTTAATGATTGTCGCTATGGTTTCAACAGTTATTTTGATTTCATTCAATCAATTGTTCATTTTTACCATTTTTCAGTTGTGCCAACATTGGGCGGTGAATATTTTACGGGAAATTACTAATGGTGTTAGTCGGAGAGCCAGTAACACAAGTTTCATGAAGTGTTTGATGCACCTTGAAATTTTGTAAGGATAGTATTTATAGGATGAGAAGTAGGAATACCTGTGTTTGCATAACCCAACCCGGGACACCAGGTACTGCGCATGGGTGAAATGTGTAATAAAATATAAGCCAAAAAAAGTGTTTGATTCACAGGCCAACAAACGTTAATCGAAAGTTTGGGTAATTTTAAATCAGAATCCAAGATGGCAGACCCTTTTGAAGGGGTTTACATATAATTAATGCCCTCCAAAGTTGATTTTTTTTTAATACAAAATGAAGTGTTTGATTCACTCTGAAATTTGAACAGCTTTTCAATTAAATATTTAAGATTTTAATTACCAAAAACCCAGACAGTTTTGTTGGGGTTTAACTATCGGCAGACGTAAATTTTTTTATTTAAAATAGAAAGAGATAGGCTGCGTATGGTTGGCGGAGTGAGCGAGAGGGCCGATCACCGCTGTAGCTGACTTTGTATTGCTTTTTCAAACTTGTAAAATTCGAATAGCATAACCGGTGATAACTTTCATTAAAAGACACTTCTAATGGTAAAATCACATCACAGTACTTTAAATTATATTTTTGACGGATTTCTAATGTGATTCGACATTACATTATATTATAGATTATCACCGGTTATGCTATTCGAATTTTACAAGTTTGAAAAAGCAATACAAAGTCAGCTACAGCGGTGATCGGCCCTCTCGTTTACTCCGCCAACCATACGCTGCCTATCTCATTCTATTTTAAATAAAAAATTTTACGTCTGCCGATAGTTAAACCCCTATAAAACTGTCTGGCTTTTTGTAATTAAAATCTTAAATATTTAATTAATAAGTTGTTCAAATTTCAGAGTGAATCAAACACTTCATTTTGTATTAAAAAAAAATCAACTTTGGAGGGCATTAATTATATGTAAACCCCTTCAAAAGTGTCTGCCATCTTGGATTCTGATTTAAAATTACCTAAACTTTCGATTAACGTTTGTTGGCCTGTGAATCAAACACTTTTTTTGGCTTATATTTTATTACACATTTCACCCATGCGCAGTACCTGGTGTCCCGGGTTGGGTTAGGCAAACATAGGTATTCCTATTTCTCATCCCATAGATATTAGCCTTACAAAATTGCAAGGTGCATCAAACACTTCATGAAACTTGTGTTACTGGCTCTCCGACTATGTATTGAAATTAATAATCTCCTGTAATTCCGGTAATTTTTATATTTCGTATCTGGTTCGGGATTGTTTGGGACGATCAAGTCCGGTTCTTTCCACCTACCGACAAAAGAAAATCATATACGAGCACTGAGATCAACTTGCTCGACTCAATAGAGTGTTTTAGTGGTTTTAGTTGTTTTAATACTAAGCAAATCGCTCCAAAAAATCGGCCAACTTTCACCCACTTGAAGTTTCTCGCTAACCATTTGCGAACAACTTCCTACTGTAGCATCATGGCGTCACATTTTAATTAAAAAATCAGATTATTTTTTCATAACGCCGTTTAAAAAGTATAACTTCAAAAACTAAAGAATTCACATCTGAGACTTGAAAATTTTAATGATTTTTCAGCCTTATTTACGTCAATTAATCACTTTTAATTAAATCAAATGCCACATTCATACCATTTTAAATGGCTTGTCTTTATTCATATGAAACAATGTAAAATTACTTGGGCGGCAAAATTTATTTTTAATAGCAATTTTAACACAAATTGCAATGCTAAAAAATCATTAATTATACTCAAGTCATCTACCATTTTTGTTGAAGAAATTGCAATGTAAACTAATTAATTTTCTTGGTTTCAGATTGCGAATCTCTCATAAGAAAAATGTTAGTACTGGAGCCAACAAAACGGTATCGAGTTGGTCAAATTAAGCGGCACCGATGGATGCAAGCCGGTGAACCTTCACTTCCTTCATCGCCGCTTCCGCCGCCACCGACCACATCCACAACCGGTCCCAATGAACAAATTTTAAGACTGATGCAAAGTCTTGGGATTGATAGCAATAAAACAAGAGAGGTAAGTTGATTGTTAAGTCAATTATCGTTGAATGTTCAACAATCAATTTGTTCAATTCCAGTCGGTGCGTAACGGAAGCTACGACCACCATTCGGCTATTTACTTTTTACTGTTGGAAAAGTTAAAAGTGCAGTTGAATATGTGCGGGGGCGGCGTGACGGATACGTCAAGTGGCGGCCGGGAAGCCCAACGTCGTCGGCCGTCAAGCATTGCCGAACAAGCGATGCGGAAGTTGGGACGCGTCGGCACAAATGAAGATTGTCGACGAGTTTTGGGTCTAAATCGGCCGCCGCCTCCACCTCCAGGTCCCGGTGCAGGTCCTACCACTCCGTTAAAGAGTACCTCACCCGTGGTACTACCTTCTGTGATTGATGCTGATAAATTACTTGCAACAACGAACAGTGAAGATGCCATGCGTTTGTTACAACAAAGCGCATCCAACAGCGTTTTTACCATGTGCAGTGAAGCCTCCAAGTTGATGTCCACACTCCAACTATCCCCGGTGCCGAGTCCCGGAGGTGGCACCACCTGTGCATACAATAAAGATCACAACTATTGTGCATCCTTCTACAACTCATCAATTCATGGCCGATGTCCCACAACATCAACGCCAGTCGGCACTATGATCACCAGCAGCAGCGATATTAGCAAACACCAAAACTCCGACTCATCAAAACTATTTTCCCAAACCCCGCCGCCTCCACAGTCCCCGGCACCGCATCATCCTGCAGCCGCGGCTGGAAAAACCAACGAAATTCACACCCAGTATTCCAGTTCGACGGACGAAGGATGCGAAACCGATATGGAAGATTGTCCATTACCAAGACTAAGTTCCTATGCAAGCTCCAGCTCCAGTAGCGGAGTGGTAACTAATTTCAAAAGTCTGAGCCAAAATTTAAGTTGCGACTCATCACAAAGCAATTTTTCCATGTACGAGAGCTTGGATTACCAATTGTCGGACACGAGTGATTTGGCCAGTAGTCTACCCAGTTGCACGGCGACGTTGGATAAACGAATGCATGGCGAGTCGCAGCACGGCACGGTTATCAGCACGAGTGCTATCCATTCAGGCGTTTATGTGTCCAACTCCACGTCCACATCTTCGATGGCCTCTTCGGCCGCGCGGAGTGGATTCGTTAGTAAAAACAATCCGTTGGTGTATCTGTCAACGAAGCGGAGTGGTACAAGATATCTGACACGTTCGCCGGTTGATTTTCGGGAAGGCCGTCGCGCCAGCGATGGCCTAGTTGCACAACAAGTGGAAAACTCTTCAGGTAGCAATGCCAACGTGGTTGCATTCAACAGTCAACGACTCAAAGACAACGGCAAATCAAAAGGTGTGCTAGAACTCCACCTAGTGCAAAAAGAAATGCAAAAATTGAAAAGTCAATATCAAACCAGTGTTCCTATGGAAGAGATCAATCAACGTCAAATGCAGCACTCACATTTCAGTCACAATTTACCCACACATCTGCACCATGCGCATCATTCGTCGTCGACGGCAGTGAAACGTATCAGTTTACCAGAAAACTATAACTATATATCACCGACAATAATCAGCAGCAGTGTTGTGAACACATGTGGCAACAGCGCCGGCAACAGTAGCATCAGTGGAAGCAGTGCGAATTCCAGCAGCGATTGTGAAACTCAAACATCAATCAGTAAACCACCGTTGCAACAATTGATGCAACATCGATTACTGCAACAAAAAAGACAAATTTTACAAAAGCAACAACAACAACAACAGCAGCAAAGCAGCGTTGATGTCACCTCGCAACCTCTGTTAAGTCTATCGCGACGGCAAATGTTGCGACAAGCTAGCTACAAAATTGCACAACAAACGCAAATTGTACCTCCACTACCATTGTCTGAATCCGACAATGAAGACTTAGTGACGTTCCAAGCGATTGTTGAAGGCTCGGCCGGCACCAACACCACCAATCTGATCGACAACAATTGGAGCAACAATTTGTCAGCGAATATGCAAAGTTCTTGTCAAATTTCTGATAGCACAACATCCACGTGGCATCCCACACTTGCCTGGAATCAGGTACATTACTAGTTCCCCATGCAGCTACTATCATATCAAAAATCGCTATCAATTGATTTCATTTTATTGCTATACCTTAGACTGATTAAAAAAAATTATTTATTTTTTTTCTTAATTAAATCGTAAATATTGTTGAGAATGACAAAAAAAAAATCCTGTGAAAGTGTAAGCTCTTAATATTAAGTATTAAGAGGTGCCGCATCGCAAATTTCGATTTTCCATTTAAATAACATGGGAACAATATTCTCTTGCACTTTGGAATTTTATAGCTCACGTTGGTGACAATATTTCGGAATGACCATGGTATAGTCTTGTAGAAAATTGAACGATCTACAAAAAAGTTCTCGAACAAGTTTTTGATATATTTATTCCTTCAAAAGTTATTCGAGCTCAAAGTTGAACTAAAGAGAAATTTTAATGTTTTTTCAATTTTTTGACGCAACCATCAATTTTATGAAAAAAATTTATAGGACATTTTTTGTAGGGCACTTTTTTTCTATAACTTATCTCTATAAAAGTTGTTGATATTTTTCACAGGTCCCAAGTTATTTGCATTAAACTGAAAATTCCCTGAATTATCATATTTTTAACATAAAAATTATTTTTTTATTACCTGTAAAACCTGTAAAAAATATCAAAAACTTTATAGGTATATTCTTGTAGATAGTTGAACGATCTACAAAAAAGGTGGTCTTACAAGTTTTTGATATATTTATTCCTTCAAAAGTTATTCGAGGTCAAAGTTGAACTAAAGAAAAATTTTAATATTTTTTCAATTTTTTGACGCAACCATCAATTTTATGAAAAAAATTTATAGGATATTTTTTGTAGAGCACTTTTTTTCCTATAACTTATCTCTATACAAGTTTTTGATATTTTTCATAGGTCCTAAGTTATTTACATTATACTGAAATTTCCCTGAATTATTATATTTTTAACATAAAAATTATTTTTTTTATTTTAATTAAATAACTTAGGACCTGTGAAAAATATTAAAAACTTTTATAGAGATAAGTTATAGATAAAACAGTGCTCTACAAAAAATGTCCTATAAATTTTTCTCATAAAATTGATAGTTGCGTCAAAAAATTGAAAAAATATTAATATTTCTCTTTAGTTCAACTTTGACCTCGAATAACTTTTGAAGGAATAAATATATCAAAAACTTGTAACTGGCCTTTTTTGTAGATCGTTCAATTTTCTACAAGAATATACCTTGGTCATTCCGAAATATTATCACCAACGTGAGCTATAAAATTCCAAAATGCAAGAGAATATTGTTCCCATGTTATTTAAATGGAAAATCGAAATTTGCGATGCAGCACCTCTTTAAGAGCTTAAACTTTCACAGGATTTTTTTTTGTGTCATTCCCAACAATATTTTCGATATAATTAAGAAAAAAATTCATCATTTTTTTTTAATCAGTCTACTATACCTATTATCAAAACATATTATTATCTCTCTTACTTTTGTGTCGTCATATTGTAGCACTTCATTAGATCATTTTTTTAGAGAACATCATGTTACTATCTTATATACTACAATTGGTAGTTGAAACACTGTAGTTGAGAGCTTCGTACGTTTTTTTTTTTTTGTTCAAATTGGCAAATTTTGATGTCGCATGTTTAGTTACGATTACTTTAATAGTTTCATTCTAGTAACTATTTTTAGAGACATAAACAAAGGCAACAAAGCAATGAAAATTTTGGCCCCTTATAAAGGCATAATGTATGAAAAGAAAATTATTTCTTTTATAGATTTTTACATACAATTTATGAATTTTATTCTCCTCCACCTATAAAAGTCCTTATGGATTATATGCTAACGCCTACGTATATGTCGCTGATCAAAAAATTGTTACTTTTGAATGTTGAATCACTAATTATCCAACAATTCATTTTATTTTTATTTTTTAGTACAAAATTGTATTATATTATGTTTAGTAGTGTGTATGTATCACATAAGTTTATCATTAATATTTAATTATTTTAATTTTATTTATCAAATTATTGTAATAATATTTCCATTGAAAAAATATGAAATACACTTATACATTATTGAATGACCATTGTTTTATTTTATTTGTTTTTACTTTATTCATGTTTGGTTTGAATGATTTAGATAGCATTTACGTATGTTTGATGCTGAACTATTTAATTAGAAGTAATTGCAATGAATGATTTTGTTAAAAGGGATTTTTTTGCGTTATAAGGGTAGTTCCTGCTTAAAAATTTGAAATCACTATAAGTGAAATCATATAAACAATTCAAGCTACTCAGTTCATTGTCCAAATTTTTGAACAATTATACTTTCGTTAGAGCAACGAAGTTACCTAGCGTTTCGGAAGAAAAGGTGGATTTTTTTTTTATAACGAAGAACCAATTTTGGGATTTCCAGGATGAAGTTATTTGTGCCTCAAGGATTATTGTGCTTCCTGGATCCCTATTTCACCTCGTTAAAACCATAGAGATACAATATAGAGTGCTCATGTTGCATACAACCAATGCTTCCATCATGGCTTAACATTTCACCTTAAATTTGGAAGATTCTACCTTGGTCGATCTAATTTAATCATAAGCATTGTGACCAGTGGCGTAGCTACGTAGGGGCTAGGCGGGGCAGTGCCCCGGTGCCCTCAAGCTCAGGGGGCTCTCAAATCCTTACCAGAAATCTCGATCGAACTGAACTTTTGGAAATTCAGTTGGAAGTTCACCAATTATGTAAGGAAATAATGAGCAAATATGGAGTCCTAGAATGCAACCTAACGAAAGTATTTACAGCATTGTTATTATTTTTTACAATTCCTGTCACTTCTGCAGCAGCTGAAAGGTCATTTAGCAAATTAAAAATAATAAAAAATTATTTAAGAAATAATTTGGGCCAAACTCGACTCCGACATTTATCACTAATAGCAATTAAAAACAAAACCGCATCAAGCCTGGATTTAAACCAAGTCATTGATACTTTTGCGAAAACTAAAGCTACGAAAAAATTGTAAATATAATTGTTATTTAGTCAGTTGGTAGACCTGACCTTTATATAATAAACCCTTGAATCTTCTCCTATTTTGTTTTATTAGCCAAACCTACACCAAGTATTAATTTTAATTTATGTTGTTACTGTTTAATATTTTTATTACCTGCCCTACAGTGCACAAAAATGAGCTTAAGTAGCTTAGCATTTTGAAAATATTTGGATATTTCATATTTTTATTTGATAAAACCTAATCAGTTTACACAGCATTGGGGCCCCATGTTTTAATTTGCCCCAGGACTCTTGGTTACCTAGCTACGCCACTGACTAGAGCAACGAAGTTATCTAGCGTTTCAAAAGAAAAGTTGAATTTTTTTCTTTATAACGAAAAAGCAATTTTGGGATATCCAGGATGAAGTTATTTGTGCCTCAAGGACTATTGTGCTTCCTGGATCCCTATTTCACCTCGTTAAAACCATAGAGATATAATATAGAGTGCTCATGTTGTATACAACCAATGCTTCCATCATGGCTTAATATTTCACCTTAAATTTGAAAGATTCTACCTCGGTCGATCTAATTTTATCATTAGCATTGTGACAACAACCATTTCGATCGGAAAAGAAAGACTTATATAGAAGTTCAATTCTGTGTTAAAAGTTTTGGCATTTGGGAAAACCACGTGATCGCAGCTTCTAGTCACCAGAACTTAGATGGCGATATAGAAAATTAGGCTTGGACACGTTTTAATTTGCAAAGCGCATGCGTAGATAAAGAAATACCATAATTGCATTATAAATTCTCGTTAGTATTTGGTAGTTCAATAATCAAAATAAATATTTTTAAGAAGAGTGAAGGCTAAGGTCCACTTCAATACAGGGCAAATAGTTATTTTCGATACATATGCTTAAAGTGAGGTACCTAGTAGGACGAAATTGAGACACTTGCTAAAGGGACTGATCATACACAACGAGATCGAGTGCGCTGTGTACCCCCACGAGGCCGCCAGGCGAGGGGGAGTACACAGCGCACTCGATCTCGTTGTGTATGATCAGTCCCTTTAGCAAGTGTCTCAATTTCGTCCTACTAGGTACCTCACTTTAAGCATAAGTATCGAACAAATTTTTTTGTAACGACTGCTTCTAAAGTTCAACAGAAACAGATTGAAAAATTAATTATTGTTATTTATATATGAAAAATTTCAACTCTATAGTAAGAATAATTTATAGAAAAATTATGAATAAAAACAACATTTTAGTTTAAACTACAGTCTAAATAATTACCTATATTAATTATTTCTTATCAAAGTTTATTTAGGTATCAATTTATTTTACTTTTTCGCACTGTTATTTACTTTCGCGCACGGTTTCTCTACTTTCGCGCACGCTTGCCACCACGATGAGAAAACGGCTCTTTACCCCCGCCACACAACGCACGAAAGTTCAACTTTAGAAGCAGTCGTTACAAAAATGATATTTTGCATGGCAATCCCATCTATTGCTTTGTTTTAGAAACTTGAGACTTGAAGTCTCTCTTATTCAACGATTTCATCGTTAAGTTCTCTATACCAAGATAATAATACAAGAAGGTATTCCAATCATGCAGTGCATGATGGGAAATCCTTTCTTTAACTAATTTAAAGTCTACATTTGTGTTAATATAGTATTATATTAACCTACTATGCTTATAGGGTTCCTCCACATCATCGAGTTACTCGGGCAGTAGTATTGGATGGCCGTCACTTCTTCCGCTCAGCGAAAATCCAATTCTCGAACTTCATGAACACACCGAGTCCATGTGATTACTGACAATATAAATGCATTTATTCACTATTTTCCCATTGTACTTATTTGTCTAATCAAAATTATTAAGACACATCACACAAAAGTGATACGTTGTTATGCACATATTACTTTGTTTTCAAAGAAATTGTTGTCATTAATTACCTATTATAGATATATTAACTGTTAGACTTAGTGGTACGTAACTAATAGAAGTACATTTTAACAATGCATTCCATTTCATATCTTAAATAACGAAAGACTTATGCAATTTGATTCACGGAAATATACATTATACATTCAACAAGTGCGTTTCGCATTGAAACGATAAATAGGAATCGTATTCTACTGTTATTTTTATAAGAAGCCATTACTAAGAACGTTACTCCTTTTTTAACATATCAAAACTATTAAAGAAATTGAAAAAAAAATGAGTCATTCGGTGAATAATTGAAAAAGTTCGAACAATTTTGATTAATTTTAACAATATCTATGAAACTACTATGCTATTCGTATCATTCTAGTGCTATAAATAAGGTCTCGTTGTTATCGGCACTAGCATCACATCTCCTACACTAGCACCGCCAGTATTCGGCAAGCAGAACTGAGCATTTTTAGGAACCAAAAATTAACATTGAGTGACCCTCCCATGTTATAGTGATTCTAAGAATTTCAAAAACTTACGATATCTTTACGGTAATTATACAATCATTTGACCCACGGGCCGCTTGTGGTTCCCGAATCAAGGTGTCCAATTATATGTTTACCTAAAATCAAAAATATCCACATAATTATAATGGAAAGGTCATGGGTAAAAAAAATTGTATAGCTTATGCAACTCTTACAACAGTAATTCCATTCTTCAAGTTGGCCAATCTTAGAGCGGTAATACGAAAATGAAGAAAAACGAAATCGGAGTCGTCAAATATCTTCACCTGAAAAAGAAAAAAAAAATAAATAAATGGCATTAACACTAACAATGAAGTATTTGGGAACTCTAATTCTTAATATGCTATAGTTGCACTTTGGTCTAAGAAATGAATCCTAAGGGTAAGCTATTTTATGTCAACTAATCAAAGAATAGGTCATCAGATATTTGGATGATATAAAAATCCGTAACAATAAACTTTACATTAACAAGGTGGCAAAGTGCCTAATTCGCTAACCATCGAATAAAAGAAGAAACCAATTTAAATTTTAAAATATGACCCGTTTATTTTGAAAGTGACGTAAGTCAATTTCAAGTAATTCTTTTTCTTGTAACTAGAACAAAGTATGTTAATTATTTAACTGCTAAGTTTTCAGAAATTACTGATTTTTTTATTTCATTTTAGGTGTTAACAAAAACGCCAATTATTCCCTCCTCTTTAGTATCTTCTTATGTTCCTATGGTTAAAAATGATAACACTATAGGGATTCTTGTTGAAATGGACTTAACTCACTTTCAAAATAAACGGCTCATATCTTAATAACTACCTAGCTGACTTAAACAAATGTTTGGGATGATTTATAATTATGGACAAATTTTGGATCCATAATCCAGATCGGTGTAATAATTTTTTGAGAAACATTTCGTTTACATCGTATGGAAATAAAATCTACACAACTTTACAACAGCATATTTAAAAGATTTTTTAAAAGTCACAGTTTCTGATTAATTAGCCGCAACCTCTACTAAATACCTCTAATAAATGAATATAACATTTATTCTTCCAGGTCTTACTACTTAGACTATTGCTTAGCCCTTTTTTCAAGATCTCCACCCTAAGCTACAACCCTAGGAAATTCTAAGTATAGATTATCTGGAAAACGCAGCCATTGTTCAAAGCTTTTGCTACGCAAAATTTAAAAAAAAATGATTTCCTAATTGTTAAAATATTCAACCTAATTCTCCCTAGGAACAGTCTTTTTCATTCGGGACTATTGATATCAGTAGCGTAGCACAAGAGGTAGGCCGGATGTTTCCGCGCGATATATTGACATTGATATCTGCAGAAAATATTTTGCCAACACGAAAGGGTGCATTTTTACATAACGAAAGCATTTAAAGGTATTCGATTTTTTACCAATTTTCTTGCCTAATGATGAAAATAGGGGGCAACGAATTTCCAATCGGCTCGGAACGGTGAAAATCCACGTTACGCTACTGATTAACATGTTAGTAAGGGCCGTTCATAAAATACGTCACGCTAAAATAAGCTTTTTCTGACCCCCTCCCGCCCCATTGCCATGCTATGTCACATTTTCTGTGACCCCCCTAGAAATATTTCGCCACAAAACTAAGACCCCCTCCGCCTGAATATGATAAATTTCAATTAAAAATGCACAAATTTCTATATATTTAAAAACTCTATATATTTAATATTTACTAAATACGAAATGAATCACTTTTTATCATGATAAAAATTGAAAAAGGAAAATAGTCGAAAGAAATATTAGTTTAAAATTTTTTGACGAACGCCGAACGTCACTCCCCTCCTGTATGCGAACGTATGTTATGAACGGCCCCTGATTTATGTGAAAAAAACTGGTTAATTAACTTTTGGATCATTCTCCATAAATTGAAATTTATGCAATAGTTACATATATGTATTGCTGGTTGTCTACGCTTGTAAAAATAATTTACAACAGATACAACTCTTAAATTATTTTGTATATTTACCAAAACATATCAACTATAAATGTTTTTCTTTTAAGAAAAATTATATATTACTTTAATTAAGTCAAGTTTGGATGATCTTAAAGTCCTTGCTTTACATATGTTACCAGAAAAACGAGCCTAAAAGATCCACTGGTGGACGACCGGTGTTCATTTATTAAGTTTCCCAATGGAACTTTGGTAAAAATGTTTCAAGCAAATTACCACTTTATTCGCCATATTTACGTATTAATCAAAAATGATTTAGAACTTTTGCAATTAAAATTCCAAAAAAAAAAATCCAGTCTACCACCAAAGTATGAGTAAAATGTTTTTGCTTCTTCGGTCTTGGCAGAAATAATAATAAGCAACAAAGACTGTTTCGGTCAATTTCACACATTTAACAAAATATTTTAAATAGCTCTAATATATTAAAAAAAAATAAATATAAGATATAATTAAACGTAAGAAAATCAAAACATCATTTCGAACTATATTAAGAAGAAAAAAAAAACATGCAATTAAATATTAGAAATTGTAATTTCGTAAGGAAACAATAAACGAATCACAATCAATAAATTTAGAATATACGATACACTGGGTGTGATAGTATGATAGTATACATTATTCTTTTTTCCCAACGTTTTGTAATTAATTATTATTAAAAGTTTTAAAATTTTTTAAGTACAAAAAGAAAGGTAAATAATTTTTACATTATTGTTGAAAGATATCTCTGTGTAGATAAAAATGAAAAAGCAATTTTTTATAAGTATTTAAAAGCAAAACTTTTGAATCTATTTATAACTAAAAGAAATATACCAAATACGTAACACCTTAATAAAAAAAAAACATTTTACTCAAAAGCGAAAGAAATTATACATATTACAAAAGCGCCGGCCGCTTTATTAATTATTATATAATATATAATAAAATAGTATAAGAAAAGATAATTTAATGTTTGTTAGAAATCAAAAGCTTGAAAAATCAATCATTAGATGAGCAAATAAATAAACAAACTAGCATAGATAATAGGGTGATTTTTTTTTTTGACTTTTTTTTTTTTGGTCCCATCGTGAAATTTTGTTGGAAATACCAAAAAAAAAATTCTCTGAAAGTTTGAGCCCTTAATATAAATTTTAAGTCCTCGACCAAGACGTGTAAAGATTTCCCATTGAAAATACACGGAAACTCTGATTTTTTATTTTTAAATTTCTATATCTCAGCGGCATTTCATGGGATCGCTTTTACCGAAGATGGTTTTTTCTCAGAATTAAACGCTCTACAAAAGTGCCCATTGCGATAAAGTCGTAACTCACACCGGTGAGGTAGTACGGGCCACTGAACCTGATTTTTCCATAAAATTCGCGTTTTTTTTTGCATTTATCTCGTAAATAACAAGAGTTACGGAAAAATTATAAATAAAAAACTTGTAGAGAATTTGATTTCCTACAAAAAAGGTCCTTTAGACCAAATCGCTAAGATCAATATTAAACGAGATATTAAGCCTTGAATTGATTTTTCTGTGAAATTTTTGCCGATCATTGATTTAAACTTTAAATCAATTCAAGGCTTAATATCTCGTTTAATATTGATCTTAGTGATTTGGTCTACTTTTTTGTAGGAAATCAAATTCTCTACAAGTTTTTCATTTATAATTTTTCCGTAGCTCTTGTTATTTACGAGATAAATGCAAAAAAAAACGCGAATTTTATGGAAAAATCAGGTTCAGTGGCCCGTACTACCTCACCGGTGTGAGTTACGACTTTGTCGCAATGGGCACTTTTGTAGAGCGTTTAATTCTGAGAAAAAACCATCTTCGGTAAAAGCGATCCCATGAAATGCCGCTGAGATATAGAAATTTAAAAATAAAAATCAGAGTTTCCGTGTATTTTCAATGGGAAATCTTTACACGTCTTGGCCGAGGACATAAAATTAATATTAAGGGCTCAAACTTTCAGAGAATTTTTTTTTTTTTGGTATTTCCAACAAAATTTCACGATGGGACCAAAAAAAGTCAAAAAAAAAATCACCCTAATAGATAAGTCACATGCGATAATTAGGCATTTTTATAGCGGTTGTATATCAATTTCTAAATTTTTATAGAATTTAAACACAATAATCCGAATTACTCAAATTTCATGTAACATATTCAATTGTACTCAAGTATTTTTATGTATCTCTTATATTCTTGAAATACTTACAAAAACGTAATTTTTAAAAATTTCTTTTACTTTATAAGTATACGAACTAATCATATGCACATTTAAAAGTCAAGACCCATATTTTAAGTGTAGCGTATTTAGGATTAAAATGATAAAACCATATACTGGAAAATTTTTCTAATTCCTTATACTCGTATACTTCCTAAAGCCCATAAGGCTCAACAGTCGGATGCTGATGATTTACATACTAAACATATGAGATTAAATCTAAGAGTAAATTCGCTTTTTCATAAAATTTTATTTTAATCCTAAAATACGCTCTTTAAAATATGTCCATAAACTTGGAAATCATTATGCATAGCAAAAACTATTCATCAATTTAAAAATACTTGCATAATTACTTATAAGCAATAATCGATAGTCGAAACTCCAACTTGTTCTCACTAAAAAATTTTGAATGATTTGATCTATCGAGATAAATATATCAGACCCAAAATTTCCCAAGTAAATTTTAAAATTTTTCATTGAGAAGAATTTGTTGAGTCGCACCGAAACTTTTCTTCAATAACAAGTCTTCAGGCATTTAATTTAAAATGATCTCAACATTAAATTTTTCTTAACGAATTTACTAATAATCCTACATTTAAAATCATTACTTGCCACTGTTCCTCAAATCTTTAAAACTTACATAAATCTTTGGCATGTTAAGATAAAGATTTGACTACAGACTATATTTAAGATCTCAAATATTTTAAAAGGTTAATCAATTTTTATGGAACAGATGGAAAATGAATATTTTGTACTTAACAACAACTACATTTATCATTAGAGTAATGTTGTTATAGCTTTTAGCGACAAAAAAAAAACATAACTTGACAATACTATTGTAAACGTTTAGAAAAACTGCTTTTATTATATTATATTGTAAAGAAAATTAAGACTATACATCTAATTCTATTTGATTTGAAATGAATTATATATTCACTTCTTAGAAGCAATAATATGTAAATAGTTTTATTAATTTTATAAATTACTTCTTAACTTTTAAGAACATACATATGCTCATTACTCTCTTACTTATTGGAAATAGAAATTTTTAAGTGAATATGAAAAGTTTTTTATTTAAAAAAAAATCATTTTAGGGACTTACGTCATTTTTCGATGATTTAATTTATTTGATTTGACTTATTCGGCGTTTGAACTATACTGTGAGCTCTGGAAAAGTTTAATTAGGTGAGTATCAAGTGAATAATTTATATAAAGTATAATTACCTTTTTGTTAACGGAGTACAATCGGCTTTTCGTTTGAGAATTGGCCATAAGTTGAAACCAATTTTACAGAGTATCCGGCTATAATTTATTCATAGCAATTATGAATGGCAATATTTATATTACATACAATTCTTACGTTTAAATAAACCTGTTATCTCGTTTATAAACCGAATTATTTATGCGTTCACGTTTTAGTTATGATTTTTTTTTCAATTTCCTCGATTTTTACTTTGTCATATGTCTTTCATTAATTCAATCATTTCCTACGTAAAAAAACATTTTTAATAATATGGTTCAATTAAACGATTGATTGAAGAAAATCCAAAGTTTAAACTTACTCCCAATTTTTCTTAATTGCTGTCTCGCTTTGTTCTAATGCAGTTTGATTTTCTTTAAAGAACAGCTTTATGCATTTCTTTACATTTACTAAGTTCTTCAGGACTTCAGGAAAAAATAAATTTTATTGTTGCACTTCGCAACACGTTGGACTTTAATGCTCATCTCTCCTTTTATCTAAGGAGTCAAATTATTTAATGTCATTGTTGTAACGATATGTTTAGCATAACTTACATAAAATTGCCTTCGAAAACTTCGATTTTTTTCCACCTTTTCCGCAACTATTGTTCTTTTGTTCGTTAAATTAAACTCAAGTTGTTCATTTTTTGTCTCTAAATCATTTTTTGCTTTGAAGTATTACTTTCTTCCAACATTAAAATATTTTTTAGCAGTACAACTTGTCGATTTTCAAATCTTTGTCCATCTTATTGTCTTGAATTTCCTAAATTAATAAGAAAATTTTAGCAAAATATCTTAATAATTTTGATACATTTGATAAAATATGTTTAAAGTTATAAAAAGAAACATTTTCTAATGAATTAGGTTTTCAAAGTTGAAAACTTGAAATACATTTTTCTGTGAATGGAATATTTTTATTCTTCGGAAATTGGCGTAACTAGTTAAATAAGCAGGGGGAGCTTCCTAGTAGTGTATAAAATATTTTCTTACCAATGCAGTTTTTGCTATTCATCGCCAAATTGAAAAATAAAATTTTCTAGGGAGAAAATTTTTACGTTTAAACTATTAAACATCCAAATGTTTAGTCATTTAGTTGTTTCATTTCCGTAATATTTGTTTTCAACTCTTCAATTTCGGTTCGAAGAATATCTTCCGACTGTTTCAAATCAACAATGGTTATTTCTTGTAGATCTATCACTGAATTTAGCTCTGCTATTTACTGAATAAATTCATTACTTGTGGCTGTTAACTTGGTGCACCTAAACCAATTTTTAATCAGAAAGTTTTAGAGAAAACTAAAAATTGAACTTACTCTTCATTTAAATCATTATAACAAACCCACGTTAGATAGATTAAAGATAAAGTTGGGAAAACAGATTATAAAGGGAACATGAGCAGGACGGACCAAGCCACCCTGATTCGCCTAAGAACGAGGCACACCAGGGAAACCCATGGCTGGATTCTAAGAGACGAAGAACAAAAATCTTGTTCCATATGTAGGAGCGTCCTGGATGTCAACCATATTCTGGTTGGATGAACGGGGCTCTATTCAGAAATGGGAAGACCTTAGACCATCGTCGCCCTGGATATTTTACAGTCCCTGAAGAAAACAAATATCAAAATATAATCTGTGATAAGTGAAAAATTTAATCTGTTGTGTAAATCCATTGTGCTCACATATTATTTATATCTCAAATTTATAGTTTTACTCTAATTTTAATAATTTTAGCTAAACTTCAATGTTCATAGATAAATACCAATACATATAATCTATACTTAATGTAAAAAACTCACCTATGTAAATATATCTAAGGTGCTGAGCACCAAAATTTTAAATAGAAAAAAAAATCATTATATTTTTGGTGAAAATCGTCAAGTTTTTCTTCAAAAATTGTTTTCAAGTCTTCTAAAGATAGTAAGGTAGATTACCATTTTTCTTTGGTCTAAAGTAAAATTTAGTGACGAATCTGAATAAGAAATAACTTGCTTTAATTACTTAAGTTCAATTTTGTTTAAGCTCAACCAATTCTTCTTCAAGTATTAGCTTTTGTTCCGAAACAACTTTGAATTTTGTAGCAAATTCGACTTAGTTTTGCTTTATAGGACGAAAAGGAACTTTCTATTTACTGAATACAACTTTGAAGTCGGAAATTTTGGCGTTAAAACGGGTTTCTATGTTTACTGTATCAGTTCTTATATCAGCTATGATTCTCGGGTGGTATCATTGCCGCAATTTCGTTGATTTGGTTTAGCCTAAAATTTGGAATTGGTAACATATAACTGCATATAACTATAACATTTCAAATAAGGAGAAAAACCTCATGGTTTTCAAGTTCACCTTTATATAGTTCGGTATAGTTTTCATAAGTTCTTTGGAACTCCTGAAGATCGGCAAGGCTTTTTTAGCATCTCGTATTGAGTTCCGTAGGGCTTTTTTTTGTACCTCATGGCTTTGTTTCATTTGAATTAAACGTTGAATTTCTGTTTTAATAGAAGTATAATTATCTTCCAGATCAATAAATTCTTCTTGAAGTCTATTTTCTTCTGCATTTTCTTCGATATTTTCGATTTTCCCACACAAAACGTATCCAGGTAAAAGAAACAAATGAACTTGTTTGTTAAAATGTTTCGGATCAAACAAAACAATAATGTATAAGTGGGCTTAACCAATGAAACGCATTTATGGCTTTTGAAGCATTTGATTGGTCAATATCAAAACAGATTAGGAACGGGGAAATTTAAATCAAATTTCAATAAAGTATTTTATAGGTTTTGATTTTATAATAAAAAATTATGAGAAAATTAAAAGTTTTGAAATATTTTTTTTTATTGTAATCAAACGATGTCCCTTAATAAGGGTGCAATCGCCAGCAATTCTGTTCCCAAATAGAGTCAACTAAATCCACAATTGTTATGGTTTAGAGGCTCCCAAGGGGTGGTTTAAAATAAGGGCTATTGTATTATTTCTTCCTTGTATGAAAAACGGCTGTAATAAAGGGTTGCATTTGTACTTTTTTCGTAAAAAGGAAATATGTTTTATGGCAAAAACTATAGACATAATACGTAATTACCTATAGTAGTTTTCAACGTTTTGAATATAATAAACTCCAGTGGTGTTTGTATAATTTTCTTTTTTCTGCTCCATTTTTAAATTTTTCATTCATGCATTTCTGTTCAAGAATTTCCCAAAATTCCAGTGTTTTTTTTTTGGATATTTCCCAAGTAGTTTTTGGAAAAATAACGCAAAATTCCATGATCTTGATGGTATTTCACATTCTACAGCCCTTTTTGTAGAGCAACAAAAAAGCGTTGAGTACATATTAACGTATGGTTTTTATAGATATATAAAATTTTACACTAATTGATCTCAAACCTGCGGATGCTCCCAATAAAACAATTTTTATTCATCCGCCACCGGTTTAAAAATGTTACACATTTCTACCAAATTTAACCGGTTTTACTACAAGTTTCTTAGCACTTATATAACATATTCTTTATACAAATCTAAATTAATTCATCAGGACACATTAAAGGATAAGGAATTCATTCAGGTATTATGAAAAAATCAAATCATTGTTGAGTTTTCAACATAAAATCTCGATAATTTCGTATTCACCGAATATTTTACACTGAAGACATTTATAATGTTTATTGCAGCTATAGTGAGGGCGACAAGATCTTAATTATGTTATTTAACAAAAAGCAAATTGAGCATGACAAAAGTACCAAAGATAAATGATCATATTTTTTTTTTTTAGAATTAAAAGAATAATGAAATGATAAACCAATTTTACAAAAAAAAGAAAAAATAACTTTTGAATTGAATTTGCCTCAATTTCTTTTGAGACTTTTTGTCTTCTACCTTTAACAGGAAAATAGTTCAGTTAGATAAAAGATACTGCCAAATTATCGATTGTTTTTCATATTTAATTTTCATGTATATATGCATATCAATACATTATAAATACTTGTATATTACAGTATAAGAAGTCTTATATAATTCTTAGCGCAAACAAGCTAATCAGACCGATTTCTGCGCTTGATTTTTTTTCGATACTTATTTTTAAATCAATGGTGACAAAAATGGATGTGTGTATGTTAGATTTACATCTGGTAATGAATAAGAAAAACGTAGAAATGTTTCAAGATACATTTTACATTTAAACGTTTTATTATTTATTATAGTTTATTACTTTTTTTTTAATAGTTTTTATTAAAGTTATTTTTAAGTCTCCGGTAAGAACAACGTGTTTTAAATGGTTTTTGTTTAAACGAAATTTTTCATCAAATAGATTTTATTTCAAACGTTTTTTTTCTTTTAATTTTATTCAATTCTATTTTTCATTGTACAAAATGCATAATTATAATATTAATTATATGTCGAAAAAAACTATTGAATATACATACTTTTTAACTTGAAACAAGTGTTAATTTTTTTTTTCACATTTCGTTCGCGAACATTTTACACGAAAAACTTTCACCATTCCAATAAAACACTCGCGCGTTGATCATACTTATTAATTTTTTGATTTCTTTTTATTATATATTTATATATTTTAAGATTTACAATGCGTTGTCTATATTTTTCATTCATTTTTTTTTTAGTTTTAAAGTTTTGAACACTTTTTTCTGAATGACAAAACGTAAGTGTCAAATCGACCAAGTGTTTGAAACTTGAGAGAAGAAGGGAAAACGGGAAACACATTCGAAAACTTTAGTGACCATACTTTAATATTTTTCCGACACTTATTATTTTTTTTTTTACTTCATGTTATAATGAAAAAATTATATTTTATTTTTAAAGGGTATTAAGTTTTATATGATAATTTGTTTTAAGAAAGCGTCAAATGTAATTAATTTGTTTAATAACGCCCCATTGACCGACGACGACATAAAGAACATTTCAAAAATAACATCAATAATTAATTTCATTTATATTTTTTTTTTGCAATTGTGTGTATATTGTATATTATCATAATAAATTATTCATTAAAATTTGTATTTTTTTTTTGCTTTTCTTTAAAATTAATTACCCCTTTTTATAAAGTGTTTTTAGTTTTAGTTTTTTTTAAACCTACAGTAATATATTTCTACTACGCTCAATAACTACAAAAGTATACTATTACATAATATTTATTGGGGTGCATACATTTTTTGAGAATGAAAACATAAATCCCCACAATAAATGACAATATTGAAATTCATCAAGTAACGAATACAATTTTATAAGAATTCTTCGATGTTTCAATTTTAATTTAAATATTTTAACGACACAATTGGTCAAAAATTTTCAACTTCAATCTATCAAAAGATTATTATTACGTTTACCAAGCGATTCTTAATCAATTCAAGAGAAAATTTCTTATTTTCATCTCAATCATCTCAATTAATGTAGCACCACAATAAATGTATCGAATATTCTTAATATAAACGTACAATGTATACTCGATACAGTACGACCCTATCTATATTGAATATGTCATTTAAAATTATTATTTTAGGCAGCAATCGTGGTACAAAACATGCAAAAAGAGAAATGTCCAACGAATACACACATTAGTTCAATATTTGATTTTTTTTTTTAGTTGTAATCATAAAATTAATAATATAATAATAATCGTAACATGTAATCATATTATACAAAATGAAATAACATTATGTCACAATTTTACATTATAATAAATCTCCCTTCACAGAAAATAAAAAAAATATATAATACTTTTACGCACCATTTTAAACCACTACTACCTCTCGTTTCCTCTCGCTTTTATACAAATTTATGTCACCTTATGTAAAAAATATTAGCTTGCAAAATACTTTGCATTAGGAAGTTATACCTATTTTATCAATCGTGATACCTAATAATTTGATTTTTTTTACGAAATTCAAACGTGCAACATTTTTTTTTGTTGACATGTCGAAATATATATTGCATTTGTATGCAACGAGTACATGTATTATAATTTTCTTTTTCCATTTTAGGAGAAAATTTTACACTGTAACACTGCTGATCAATTTAACTTCAACCTTAAAGAATCGAAGCATTTTTTTTTTTTAATATTTTTTTTTTCAAGTCTCCCTCATTAGTACAGGAAAAAGATGAGAACTGGGTACATGAACAAATGACATCATGGCAGTGATGGTATCAAATGATATATATTGATTAAAAAAGAAACAAGAATTCAATTTTCTACGAATGCATTGTGTCTTTACTTCCCTAATGCTCATCTTAATCGTTAAAATTTAGTTCTTTTGTCATCATGTTTTTTTTTAGAAGGAGAGTTATTATTATTGGTTAAGAACAAGAATATGTTCGTTTAAAAATTATTCGCTTTTAACAGATGCGGCTTCTTCTTGTTTCTTGGAAACTTCTTTGCCACTGGTGTCGGCCGTTTGCTGTTGAGAGGATGATACAACAGTCGCATTAACACCACTGTTTGAGTTTGTTGTTTTATTTGATGAGGAAGAATTTACGTTGCTCGAACTATTTGTTACATTTGATTCGTTTAATTTAGCTATATCGTCTGATTTGTCTTGTTGTGTTGAAGTTATTGTTCCACCTAAAAAAAATAAATAATTAACAACTTTCAACAAAAGATCATAAGCAGGATAAATTCTATTACAACTCTAGAACTTTTCTTACACCTCTAATGCAATATCGAAAATAAACTTACTTTGCCCACTGTAATATTGATGTCGAGGTCCTTGTTGTTGTGTTTGTGACCGGTTTTGATGATTTTGATTGGGGGGTCCACTCCTGTGGTTGCGTTGATTACCGCCACCGGAAACATGAGCTCCTGGTGCCGGTTGAAAAGACGACACAGGTCGTTGAATTGGATTTGGGTATCGATTAGATCCGGACGGTCCACCGCCACTTCCTGGACCGCCGCCTAGCTGCTGCGATCTACCGCCACCCACCGACATGTTCATATTGTTTTGTTGCTGACGATTATTTTGTTGTTGTTGCTGTTGTTGCTGCTGCTGTTGTTGAAGGACTATTTGGGATTGTGGAGACGTTAAATTATGATAAGGAAAGTAATTATGCTTTTGTTGCATTGGGTTTGGCTGGAGAGAAGGTTTCTTGTAATTTATAAACATTTTTGAAGAAGGTTTTTCAGAAGCTATAAATCATTAAACAACACAAAATTAAAAACGAAATATTAATTAATAACGTGTAAATATCATAAAACAAATAAATAACCATCTTCCCAGCCAAACAAATAATACAAAACAATAAGATACATCACACAAAAAAAAAAAAAAAAAAACGAAAGCTTTAAACAACTAATTGGACAAACCTGAATTAAAAACGGATGCCAGCATATCCTGTTGGGTTTGTCCTCCCGGCGATTTCAATTGTGTTTGGCGAGTATTTTGAGGTTGTTGCTGCGAATTGGGTACAGCATTTCCGGTGTTTGTTAGACTTCCTGGTTGAGTTCGATATTGTGCCGACAGAGCCATTTGTATGGGCGATGATAAAAATTGCGAACCGAAGTTTTGTAAAGTTCCGGCCGTTGATCCACTATGACCTCCAAAGACATTAGTTTGTAAACCATAACTGGTTTGATGTTGATGCATCGGAGCCGATTGTAACGCAGAACTTCCAGGTTGTTGATAAAATTGTGTTTGTCCACCTATCCAATCATTTCAATTATTTCCCATACAAAACAACATTTAAAAAAAAAACATTTACCAGCATTGGCCGAATAATACGAATTCGAAGGTTGAATTGGAGCAGGAACCACACTCTGTACGGGTCCAGGTCCACGTTGCATATAACTCGCTTGTAAATCATACGGCAAGAAAAGACCTCCCTGTTGCGACTGTGCTCCGTAACCTTGTCCCACAGTACCAGCTTTCGTGCCAATGGCACTTATTTGTTGAGTCGATGGTTTCACACTGGCCGACATCAAAGAATTCGAAGTCGATGAAATCAGCACAGTACTGGGATTATTGTTCAATTGTTGCGATTGACCAAATGGAGTGGTGGCCATTCGGTATTGGGAAGTCAAACTTTGATACATATCTGGTGGCGGTTGAGCATTTTGTGGATGAGGACTGGTTTGTAAATACATTGATTGCGGTGTGTTATACGGAGCTGATGCTGTTTGTCCAATTCCGTACGCAGCCGGAGGATATTGCGAAAATGGTGAACGACTTTGATCCATTGGAAACGCTCCATATAAATTGCCTTGAGACGGATGAGTGGAAAGATTAAACGGTACAGTAGGGGGAGAAGGAATCGCCGAAATTCCTCCATATTGAGCATTTCCAGCTAAACTTGGCTACAAATCAAAATAAAATATTAAGACTTATTCTCATTGATTAACATCAAGGAACATACCTGATAATTCAAATGTTGGTTTCCACCACCTGTATAAGGTTGAGGTGGTTGTCCCATTCCCATTACCATTTGTGGAGATGGGCTTAGAGGATGACCCGATCCTAAATGACTTCCTGGACCGCCAGCATTGCCTTGTGCATTAGGCCCCATATGGCTTCCACTACTGGGTGGCACTGTGTTTGGACCTCCCAAATGATGTCCTGCATTTCCGCCCACATTCGCTGATACCCCAGTTTGGCCAGGTTGTTGTTGATTTGGTTTGACCTGAGAAGAAAGCAGCTGCACGTAAATGCAAAAAATGTTAATTTATTTCTTAAAAAAAAATCATGTTTGGTATATTAACAAAGTAATATGTTTTTTTGACACAAAACGTACCTTGACAACATTTGCGTTGTTGGCGACATTACCCATTGAATGACTCGGAGATGGACTGTACACTTCGTGACCCTCATCTCCTTCAGCTTTACTAAATGCTGCAGCCGGATCTAATGCAGATGCGAAACTGGTCGACGTGTTTGAAATGTTTCCTTCGTCGGAATTAACAGAACCGTGTTCCATCACCGTTGGCATAGTTTCCCAGACTTTTTTCACCGAAGCAATCTTCAAGTTCAACTCGGCCGTAGACGGTGAAATAGTACTTTGTACATTCGTTATAGTCGTATGCATTGATCTGGGAAGTCCTAGGCCTTTGGTCTTTTCTTCAGCCAACTGCGATAGTTCTGAATCGAAAGTGAAATCTAATTTCATGTCAGCGGAGTCTTCTTTATTGAACGATAATGGCAACATTTGTTCAGCCTTTTTGTCCATTATGTCCATTGATTTATTGAAAGCCAACATAGTTTGATTTTCAATTTCACTGTCTTCTAACTTATTTGTGCGATTTTTGTCTAGCCGTTGAGTGTTTTTCACGTGGCTGTTAAATTTGGCCTTCATTGCCAAATCGGTGTTGGCTACGCCCGGCGCTGATTTATAATTAGTGTTTTCAAATATGATGGTGTTAACGGGTGGTGTGGTCCCGTCCAGAAGAGATTTGTCTTGTACGAGTCCCAATTTTCCGATGCTTCCTTTTCCGTCGGTGTTGGGACTACTGCGTTGACTGGATGGTCCCGATTGCTGGGTATGATCCAAGTCCACACAATTGTCAATGTTCATATTTAATGATCCTTGATCAGCATTGGTTCGCAATTGCGTATTGATTGGTTTATCCCACGCGTTCGACGAAGATGAACCAATCGATTCTTTAACCGAATACAATGTAACATTTTGATTAATTTTATTCATTTCGTTCACATCACACATGCCTTGTTGCAGCTGAACTTTGTGAAGTCGATTATTTTCACGTTGTTTAGCCAATCGAGGCGGTAATTGTAATTTTGGAGCCCTATTTTGTCGTTGTTCAAACTGGCTTTTTGATTGTTGATTCATCGCAGTGGACATCAGCGGGGGAATAGATCCTTGCTGCACGTTAGACTGTGAAACAGGCCCATTGGTTTTTCCACCACTTCCACTGCCAGATTTAATGTTACGTGATGAGCTTAGCTCCTTGTCAGATTTGCGACCTTGTGTACTGGATTTGTCCTTGTCATCCTTGGTAGGTTTGATATTTTTCTTGTTTTTAACTTCCTGGAATCCATCGGTATCGCCTTGCGAATATGTAGCATCATCGCTGTCTTGACCATCATTATAATTATTTGAATCGGCACTATCGTTATCTTTTCTATCTTTATCTTTCGAAGAACTTTTGATTTTTAAGTCGGTCAATGCGTTAGATAAAACATTAGGATCATTCAATTTAATTTCATTCATTCGATTTACGGTTGTTTCTTTTTGATTAGGTTTAATTTGATTAATGTTTTGGTTGGAACGTAAGTTACTACTAGAACTTTGCTTGTTGATGCTAATCTGATTGGACGAGCGGCCTTGATATGAACTACCACCAGGTCGTTTATCAACTCCAGAAACCCGTGCAGAATTCGATTGCGAACTGGAACGTCCACGGTTTTGATTCGAAGCTGAGTTATTTGATCCCGTGGAATTATTTGAATTTTGTCGTTGTGTCGATAGATTTTGTGCCGTGGACGAATTAGACCCACTTTTGCTACCAACACTAATTTTTCGATTGTTTCGATTATCTTTACGTTCATTTTCGGTGTCTGAATTCTCCGAGGTCGTTTCCCACGGCTCGTCCGAATTGATTTTTCCCGATTTCGATCTTTGTTTTCGGTTATCTGAATGCGTTCTACCTTTGCTGCGATCTCGTTTCGTTTCGGAATCTTTACGTTGCATTCGCGGCGGTACTTGATTGGATTGACCACTACTGGATTTCGATTGGTTTCTAGAACTACCAATGATTCCGGCCGACAGAGCTTGTTGTTTCAATTTAGTTTTTTCATCAGAACTAAATACTTCGCCACCGATTTCATCGCCCGAACATTTCTTTTCTTTATCACTGTCATGTTGGAACGATGATTGGCTAAAGGGACTTTTGATCGATGGAGGTCCGTAACCATCGATACGTTTGACAGTTGCTCCGCCTCGTGTTGACCGAAAACTGCCACGTCCACGTCGCGACGGCTCTCCTCTGGGCATGAAACCTTCACGATTTCCGGTTGCACTGCGAATACTTGACGAATCATAATTCTTTTGGGTTTTATCATATTTGCGATCAGACGTAGTAATCGATCCGGATTTCTCTTGTTTGGTATCACGATTTTTTTCATCTTTCTCGATTTTCTTGATAGGTTTAGGACTTCGAGGCTTTTGATTGCCTCGTTCCTCTTTTCCACTTTCAGTGGATATGGATATTTCGTCGCCCGATAATTCAGAATCGGTTTGGCGCCATTCACCGCCACGAGATGGTTGACGATGCGAACCCATCATTCGTGGTGGAGCTCGACGATTTCCCGAGCTAGACCCAGCCCATCCTGAATTTCCGCCGCTACGATACACACCGTAGTTGCTATTTGAATTAGACCAACTACTTCCACGACTTCCTCTATTATCTCGACTGCCTCGAGAATTTTTAGATCCGCGCTTATCGTCTTTATCTTTATTATCAATTTCTTTTTCAATATTTTTCATCGTATTTTCAGACAGAGATTCATCTTTTAATTCAGACTTTCCATGTAGTTTTTCAGAACTTAACGTTTTGTTCAAACTATGATCGGAACTATCTAACTTGGCACTGTCGGAGGTGACGGTGCTCGGTGACACGGTATCGCCCCAAACTTTCGAACTGCTTATATTTTCAGCGCTACATCGAATGGGAGTTGTTTCTTTCTTAGTAATAACCCATGCGTCGTCTCCGGCCGGAGGTTTACGTTCAGGAATTGAGTCATCCATCTTCTTCAATTCTGGCTTTTTCGTGTCTAAAGCTTGCCCAGAAGTGGACCGTTTCAGTTGAGTTAAATTTCTAGTTTCATTTCTTAATTCATCAGCCTCCATTTTTTCTCGTGTAATTGGACCGGGCACACGTCGGTCACGTTCCCGTTCCTCTCTGAAGATGTCCTTTCGTTTTTCTTCTTCAAATGCTGAACGATCTTCAGCCCACGAACCGATATATTCACGAGAACTTTCAATATCTCTAATGGAATCCCGCGAGTGGCGCGATTCTCTCGAAGTTCGCGAGTCTCGACTGTCAGGCCGCTGTGGTCGGTCATCACGATATTTATCATCGCGATCACGAATAATTGGCCTGTCCAAGTCTCTAACTCGATCGTCGCGATTTTCCCTTCTTTCATTTCGGCTATATTGATCTTGACTGAGAATTTGTCGCCGATTATCTTCCGTACGATTATCTCGTCTATTATCATCTCTCCATTCACCACTATCTTGACGATTCAATTCTCGATCGTGATCGTGCGATTCCACAAACGAATCAAGTTTTGTGTCATCAGAACGATGTCTTTCTCGTTCCCAACGATCTGAATCTCTTTCTTTATCATAATCATAATCTTGGCCACGATAATTTCCATGATAATCATCATAATAGCGATCATGCTCAGATTCGCGATTATCTTTTCCATAATCCCGCGAATCGGATCCTGATTTTCGAGCGTTTGAATCAGGATAACTACGGTGCGAATTATGTAATCGATTGTAACGATTATCATCGGGCGTGTGACGATCTTTTCTAATATCTCTACGATCATCATCAATATCCGAGTCATTTCTGTGGCGTCGATTTTGTTGCACACTGGTTTGAATCCATCGTGGATCATATTGCTGTGAAAATGGTACATTCGATTGCGAATTTGCAGGTGGTTGAGGACTGCCCGAACCACCACCGGCTGCACGACGCTCGGCCTGCTGCTTTTGAAATCGTGGCGGCAAATGCGTTTGAAAGTGCCGTGAAAAATTTGGTCCATCTCTTTGTTCCCGCATGTCTCTATCCCGTTCCTTTTCAGTTCGTCCCATTTCACGATTATTAACGCCATCTCTCTCTCGATCAGTGTTGCGAGAATCATTTCTATTCAAACTACGACCTTCTATTTGTGTTAATTGCCTGAAATCCGATTGCGGTGCATTGTTACGAGAAGAATCATTTTCTCTCTCGCGTTCCCGCTCACGTTCCCGTTCTCTCTCTCTTTCACGTTCCCGTTCACGCTCACGTTCGCGTTCACGGGTTTCCCTATCTTTTTCCCACTCAGGCACTGGAATCGGTACCAATTGAATGGCTTGCGGAGGAACAGACGCCGGATTAATAGTACCTTGCGTTTCGTCAAATGATTTGCCATCAATTGATTTCTTGTCTTTCAAACGTTTTTCTAATTCCAACAGCTTCTTATTGGCTGCTTCCCGTTGTTCTTGATAGCGTTTCTCCTCCTCCTCTTTGCGTTGTTTGGCACGCTCGACTGCCTGAGCAATTTCATCCGAATGTTGTCGGCGCCGCTGTACCCATACTTCGTCCTCTTCAATTGACTTAGAATTGGTACGTCCAATATTTGCACTTTGCAGTCCCAATGATGTGTTGCGAGTATCTTGCGATGGCATGCCGCCACGCGGTGGATACCAACCACGCGATTGCGATTTATTTTCATTATGCGGATCGTGAGTTGAAAATTTCTCCGTTTCTTTTGGCGGCAAAGAGCTGTGACGAACTTGTTCTTTGTGTGGCTCGTTTTCGGTTTCATCATCACTAAACGATAATTTTTGGCTAAAAGTACAAAAAAAATGTAAGTAAATGAATAAAGAGATTCTCCAGTGATTATAATTACTTGTAATCAATGTCATCGTGAGCAGCCCATCCAACATCTTTCGACATATCATCCATTCGATTTAAATCTTCTTCTTTTATAATTGGCCGTTGCGCGAGTTCATCTAATATAGCAGGCGGTTGTCCTGAACCGCTTCTGTATCTATTACTTGCATTAGAACCAATACCTGCACGAGGTGCATTAGATGATGGTGGTGGTGGTGTTCCTCCGTGCATAGGCGTAATTCCGCTTCCCATACTACCCGTGTGATAGTTTCCGGAAGTTTTTTGTGGCAATTGATTCACAGGACCCCCGCCGGGCCCACTGTTCGGTGGGAAATTACCTCTGCACATCTACAATTATAAAAAAATAGATTAAAACGTGATGAGGAAAATAATTATAGAAACATACAAAAGGAGGTATTAGTCCGCGAAACTGTGGGGGCGGCACTTGTTGAATGTGGTGGCCGGCCTGGCCCGAGCCCTGCTGCGCCGAGTTGACCGCCTCGGGCCCTCCGGGAGCCCCGCAACCGCCTTGCATCCACGACCCTTCGGCTGAAAAAACAAATAAAATATCAAAAAAAATACTAATTAGTAATAAAAAACACTTACTCTGTGGGCGCAAACTTGGTCCTGGACCGTATTGGGTGTCTGCGCCACCTCTCTGTGCGATGCCGGGGGCCGCGGCCTCCGCAGGACTGGCAACGGAGCCCGAGAGACTGGGAAATTCGTGTTGAAATTGTGGACTCTGATAGGGTGGTGGTTGGCCAGCTCCCGAAACATCTGAACCACTCATAACCGCACTCCATGATTTATTATCGGGTGGTTGCTGTGAGCTGTAGGAATTTCTGTTCTCGGATCCCGCTGTCGCAGGGGGTCCACTTAACGTTTGCTGTTGATTTTGTATTAAATTACCACTTGGCTGTTTACTCGGTGGTGGCAATATAGTTGTAGTTACTGGTAATGCTATAGCCGCTTGGTGAGGCGTCAACCCTCCAGGGCCTGTTGTGTTTTTAACTGGTGACTACAAAAAAATAATTAACATATATTTAGTATTTCACTAAAATGTTATGGGTTATTTTACTTACAATACTAGTAGTGTTTTGTGGTATTGAAGTATTTGAAGAATTTGTCCCGTCTGATGTTTTGCCCCACGTCGGGGTTTGTGCAGTGGCTCCGGTTACACCGCCAGAAGTGGGCACCAAAGACACAGCAGTTGTGTCACTACCTCCACTAGTTTCCGCTTTCAAAGAGGGTAAATTGGCTGGTGGGCGACGTGCGCTTGGCACCTTACCCAAACTTTGCATGCCATGTTTGCGAGGGAGAGCTGACTTCGCCGCGTGCGGCTCTAATGACTCACCCTATAATCAAAGCAAATATTTTTAGCTTCAAAAAAAAAAAAAATCCATATGGCAAAAATATTGAAAATTTCTATAGATTTCTTTGTCTTTCACGATATTCCTTATGGGGATAGTACATAAGAAAAAAAACATTAAGTTTCATATTTTTTCTCTGAACAAAAAATAATTGAACATTTTCTTGAACTTTTTTTCAGCCAAAAAAAAATGTCATGGGATAAATGATTTATGAAGATAATTGCTTATGAGTCCACATATATGCCAATGTTTTGGTTAACATACTGGCCTAAAAATTGGACCATAATATCTAAATATTTCGATTTTCAGAGTTTTCCTTTGTGTGGTATTATTTCTAGAATAAATCTTTTCCAAAGACCAATTCATATGTGCAAGAAAAAAATATATGGTAGCATAAGCTGTAGGATATTAGATTTAAAACATCGACCTTTGTATCTCCGGAAAATAAAAAATGCGATCCCCATAAGGTAACCAAAGTGAACAGTAATCAGCTACTTAAACAATGATGGAAGATATGAAATCAATAGGACAGTAAAGGTTTTTTATCCTTTATAACATAATACATTATTATAATAGGAAAGACCACGAAAAACGAATATAAACGAATAACAGGAAAGAAAGAGATAGGCTTTGTTCCTGAAAAATTCAGACATAGCTTAATTATTGTTTCGGCCACTACTAGCGCATTATTCTAAGAAACAGGTAAAATAAAAGAAGGTATTTCAATCATACAATGCATGATGGGTAATGAGTCAAGATGTGGCGCCTCCACAAGTGTGTCTAGAATACTAACTAACCGAAACTATGTACATGTACTTTTATTGTTATTTGCCGTTGCTTTACTAAGGTCTTTGACGACTCTAGGGTTAATAAAATTCGAGAAATATCAAAAATTTATTCCCTACGAAATTCGAACCTAACACCTATTTAGTTTCGGAGTGGTCACTTTGTCTACTCAACCACCAGTAGGCCTGTGCTTTTATGGCCAAGTTAGTATCCTAGACACACTTGTGGCGGCGCCACATTTGACACATTTCCCATCATACATTGCAGGATTAAAATATCTTCTTATATATTATCTTAAGAAACAACCAACTTAATGAACTGAATTGTTATTGGTTTTGATACAGTAATCCCCCGCTTTACGGAAATTCAATATTACGGATATGGTTAATTAAGTATCTAAAATTCGGTATACAGACGAAATATTCGCAATTACGGACTATACATGTAATTTTTTTTCTTTTTGGCTTACATTTTTTGTGAGGAATCCCAAAAATAAAGATTTTTAGTACATGATTAGTTTATACTTGGCTTTATTATACGGAGAATCCTAAAATAGTTATTAAATGTTCTTACGAATTAGTATTTGATATTATGTGATATACTGAAATCTATAGTAAAATTGGGTTCTTTTACGGTAGCAATTTTGGTTAAGGGGGGGGGAGGTTAATGCCTACAAAAAAAGGCGTTTTTAAGAATTTTTTGTGGCAAAATAGTTGACATCTTTTTCATAAAACCAATGGTACAGTAAAGTATGATATTCGAAGAATATTGTATAAAACTTTCATGAAGAAAATAATCAAAAATACGGCAATGGCAGCAATTATTCGGACGAATCTCCGAAAAAATTTATTTACACTCTATATTTAGTGAATCTATAGTAAAATTGGGTTCTTTTACGATTTCATTTAAGAGGGGGGGTGAGTTAGTTCGTAAAAAAAAGACATGTTTTTCTTTCTCTTTCTTCAAACCAATGATACATTAAAGTATGATATTCGAAGAATATCATATTTTCATATTATATCATATCAAATTTTCATGAAGAAATATTAACCCTTACAACTCCGTTGGCGCCGCTACGGCGACAGAGAATATTTAAACTCCGATGTCGCCGATTAACAAATTTATATGACAATAAATATACAATTCTTAAACTTAATTAAAACTTTATGATTCATTATTTCACTGGAAATGATTTTTTAGTAAAAGTATACCCAATTTTTTCTAATATTTTTGCATTTTAATGCTTGGATTTGCTAAAATTTCATATGAAAAATGCTCTGGAGTGGTAAGGGTTAAAAAAATACGGCAGAATTGCGGTGCTCCTCATGACTTGGTGCTGGATCATTTGAAATCAAAAAAATTAAAGTTAATTCATTGGTTCATAATTGTTTCCAGGTAACGATGGAAGAGTTTTCTTAACAAATTTGAAAAAAAACCTTCTACAGCGTTACCCTGTAAATTATATGCAGAAATAGTTTGAAAATTTTAAAACTATGAGGGGCACCGACTTTGAAAACGTCAGGTATAGGGGGAAAATCATAATCGAATTTTATCGATTTGCCTCGCATTTAAGGCAGGCTCATTAGGGATGTTCATTTTTAAAATTCCTTTTTGCTCATATCTTCGACGAATCCTGGCTTCTGTTTGTTTTTCAGCTTCCATTTGATCCGATGGTATAAAAATACCTTAATTCCAATCGACTTGAAATTTTGGTACAATATTCTTGATATTCATTCAGTTGAAAAAAAAAGGGGAAAAAATTAATACCTCCCCCTTAACGGACAGGTTATGAGGAACGCATCTTATCCGCGAAGCGGAGAATTACTGTATTGTTATTCAAACTGAAGATGTCAAAACCTTATATTCATGTTCTTCATATTTAATACCTTCAAAATAACAAATTCATTATTATTAAATTGTACTTATGTCGTGGGAAAGACAAAGAAGTCATACAAAAAAATAATCTTTACAAAGTACTCGTCAAAGTCGGAGATTGGCGCAAATTGTGGCTGGTGAGCCGCATGCGGCTCTTGAGCCTTTTTGCCAATCTTTGACGAAAATTAGAGGACAGGAAAAAAATGCACCGACTTACCCGACTAACCCTATACAAATTATTGATATCGAGTGACTGAAACTTGGATTTTCCTTTCTCCCCCTTGGAGGCCAACCCTGGCAAAGTAGTCATGCTGTCTGCACGCAACCATTTAGATCTCCTGGACCCAGCGAACGAACCCTTTTGCTAAACAAATGTTTTTATTTTAGTTAATGCAATTTATGTTTGGTATTGTATTGCGATTTTTCGTTTTGGCTTTGACCCTTTTATGGAGGCGGGGGTGGGGTGAAAAAAAAAAAACAAAACAATAAAAATGGTAAACAGAGAGAGAGAGAGAGAGAGGAAATTTGAACGGAATAATTAATAACGTTTATGTTGAGCCTTGAGTGAAAAACTGATTTCATAATATGGCACATAACCAAATTTTCTATTTATTTAGAAATTTGCATGACGAATTTGTTTGATTGGGAATTTCGTGGGTTTTTATACGAAAAACTACAACGTAGAAAAGAAAGTAATGTGTGTTTTTTTTTTTTTTTTTTTTTGTTATAATTTCAACGCTCATAAAGTACTCACATCTGAATCAAAATCTCAAGTCAATGACACATAGGCAAAATATTTTACAAACTAATTGGGGAAACAAAAATTGTGGGATTTTTGTTGGGAATGTTCAATTTTTCTGGTGGGATTTATGGTGAATTGTAATTTAACCGGACAAACACCGTACGGTTTGAATTGCACTTGGATTAATCAAACTTTACATAAACAAAGAACTTTTTACGCGATTTACAAAACCGACATGTCAGACTTCACAATATTAAAAACAATTTCTTCCGCGCACCAATCACTAAGCATTGGACATATTTATTGCCAATAAAATTTCGCCAAAACTCCCAACTTTTGTAACAATTGAAAAATGTTCCACACACCAGAAAACCACAAACGACTAGAGGGTGGTGGTGGTGTTTTTTTTTTTTTTTTTGTTTCAGCAACGAAACATCGACATTTTTCTTTAGCGCCCAACCCTGATGATCAAATAAAATTCGCCACCAAATCGTTCACCCAAAAACCCCACTTATATAATTGAGCCGGTAAACAAAGCGATTCCCATTCAAATTTCCTCACAATAACGCCCAATTTGCCAGCCAATTCCACCCGAAAACCGAACGCATAGAGCCCCACATCTAACGGTATTAATATTTCTTCGAGTCGGCTTTCAATTGCGAACTCGACAAAAACATCAATTTTTTTTCGCCCCAAAATCGCCGAAAATCATCGCCAATATTCACTTACCTTGGTCCGTCCAAATGGGTAAACAATATATAATTGGAAATTAATCCGATTGAACCTAAATTAGGACGGATGATCACAGATTTTTGTATTTTCTTACCACTAAACACTCTTTTTCACCACTTGTCAAGATGGCGTACGCCGAGACCAGCGACTCTTGCGCGATCAATAAACTGACGTCACAACAGCGACGCCATTTCGACATGTGGCCACCTACCGAAAATGAACGAAACTAAAAACAAAAACCTCCAATTTCAAATCACTAACAGAAAAAATTTCCACTTTTAAAAAATAAATGTTGCATTTATTGTTTATTCAACATAAATATTTTATAACTAAACTATATACGTTTATTGGTAATTAAAAGAAATTTATGTATGAAGAGGCGAAGCCAAACGAGGTGGAGTTGCAATATTCCTAGCTGCTCGGGATTGCTGTTCCCGTCGACATTCTTCCACTTGTCGTTCCAACTGGTCTTTTAAGGCTAATAATTCCCGCGTTCTCTGATATATAGGATCTTGCGGACGCATACTAGGATTCCATCGACAATAATAGGACTTCCACAAACGGATATGACGCATTGAAGCCACTGGAATTAGGACTCGTTGTTGGGCAATTGGTGCCCAATACAACGGATTTTTGTATAGGTCAGCTTGGCTATTCGTAAACGACCATAACGAAACAGTTCGTTGTTTTACACCTACAAATTAACGAAAAAAAAAATGACTTGATCCCTGTTTAAAGTTGAAATTTTAAAATTAATGATTTCTTTGACCATATTTAACAATAGGTTGATGAATGTAAGAAAAAAAGACAAAGATATAAACCCGTACATAAATTTGCATTAACATCCTTACAACAGAATTCTGTATATATGTTTCCATGCACTGGTTGCATCATTTTATTTAGTTTCTAATAAATGCCTTGCATTTGCTTCGATTAATTTGACAATTGAATTATTTGGTGCATTAAAGAACTTTATATTTATAATCGTTATACTCCAGGGGATGAGGTTCCTGGATCTCCAGGGGTTTGAAAAAACTTAATGGATGCAATATTCGTGGTCAACGACCCCAGAAATCTTCATAAAATAAAAAATTCTACATAAGTTATAAATTTTTTTTAAACGGATAAATCGGGCACAAAAAAGGGTAAAAGCTCAAACAACTCTTCAGTTTGCCCCTGGAAAACACAAAAAATGAATAAAATTACAGAAAATCTGATGGGGAATCTTATAAACATTAAATTTGCAACCAACCTATCCAATAAATCCACTTATATATTGTTTTTCGTATTCATTTTATAAAAAGTTTAAGAAAAACTCCAGAAAATGATGTTCACGTCTACCCTTAGGTGCATTAAAGATCTTCCAGAACTTTATATTTATAATCAACGACCCTAAAACAGTTATTATAACTCACTTCAACCAAAAATTAATAAATCCTGGATCTCCAGGTGCATGGAAAAACTTAATGGATGCAATATTCTTGATCAGCGACTTCAGAATCTCCGATGAAATAAAAGCTTCTACATAAATTATAAAATTTCTTTTTAGATAAGTAAATCGGGCACAAAAAAGGGTAAAAGCTCGAAAAAATCTTCATTTTGCTCCGAGAAAATGCACAATCTGATGCACATCTGATTGGGTATCTTATAAACCTATTTGTAATCAAACTATCTAAAAAATCCGCTTGTGTGTTGTTTTTTGTATTTATTTTAGAAAAAGTTTAAGAAAAATTCCAGAAGATGATGTTCACGCCTACCCTCAAGTTCATTAAAGAACTTCCTAAACTTTATAACTATAATCAATGATCCTAAATTATCCCTATAACAGTGATTATAGCTCACTTCAGTCAAAAATTAGCGTTATATTCCAGGGAATGAGTTTCCTGGACCTTCAGGGGTTTGAAAAATTTAATGGATGCAATATTCGTGGTCAACAACCTCAGAAACCCCCATAAAATAAAAACTTCTACATATTTTATAAAACTTTTCTTTAGACGAATAAATCGGGCACAAAAAAAGGATAAAAGCTCGAAAAAATCTTCATTTTGCCCCTGGAAAAAACACAAAATGAAATAAATTATAGAAGATCTTATGGGGAATCTTATGAACATTAAATTTGTAATCAACCTATCCAAAAAATTCGCTTGTGTGTTGTTTTTCGTAGTCATTTTACAAAAAGTTTAAGAAAACTCCAGAAGATGATGTTCATACCTTCCCGAAGAACTTCCTGAACATTATATTTATAATCAACGACTCTAAAAACCCCTAAACAGTGATTATAACTCACTTCAGCCAAAAATTAGCGTTATAATCTAGGGGATGAGGTTCCTAGACCTCCAAGGGTTTGAAAAAACTTAATGGATGCAATATTTTTGTTCAGCGACCCCAGAAACCCCCATTATATAAAAACTTCTATATGAACTATAAAATTTCTTTTATGACGAGTAAATCGGGCACAAAAAAGGACAAAAGCTCGAAAAAATGTTCATTTGGCTTCTGGAAGATTTCCTATAGAAGATCTTATGGGGAATTTCATGAACATTAAATTTGTAATCAATCTATCCAAAAAATTCGCTTGTGTTGTTTTTCATATTCATTTTACATAAAGTTTAAAAAAAATCCAGAAGATGATGTTCCCGCCTACCCTTAGATGCACTGAAGAACTTTCTGACCCTTATAATTATAATCAACGACCATAAAAACCCCTAAAACAGTGAATATAACTCACTTCAACGGAAATTATCGTTATATTGATGAGGATGAGGTTCCTGGACCTCAAGGTGCATGGAAAACCTTAATGGATCTAATATTCTTGATCAGTGACCCCAGAAACCCTCATGCAATAAAACTTAGTTCCTTTTCGCTGACTTTGAACAACTATACTGTTTATAAAATAATATATTGTGGTCTTATTTATGTAATATTATTTACAAAAGTAAACTATAAACATAATCATAAACATTGCTGGTATTCTTATCCATGGTTATTATACATTAATGATTCTCATTTTCTGGATACTTAATATTCGATGTTTTTATTAAATTTTTCGTACAACGTTTCGCCACTTTCGCAGCTTCCTCAGGTAAATCCTCTAATGTAATTTAATCAATACATTAACATGTTAATGATTAAAGATTTCTTGGGTGAAATTAGAGGATTTACCGGAGGAAGCTGCGAAAGTGGCGAGACGTTGTACGAAAAATTTAATAAAAACATCGGATATTAAGTATCCAGAAAATGAGAATCATTAATGTATAATAACCATGGATAAGAATACCAGCAATGTTTATGATTATGTTTATAGTTTACTTTTGTAAATAATATTATATAAATAAGACCACAATATATTATTTTATAAACAGTATAGTTGTTCAAAGTCAGCGAAAAGGAACTAAGTTTTATTGCATGAGGGTTTCTGGGGTCACTGATCAAGAATATTAGATCCATTAAGGTTTTCCATGCACCTTGAGGTCCAGGAACCTCATCCTCATCAATATAACGATAATTTCCGTTGAAGTGAGTTATATTCACTGTTTTAGGGGTTTTTATGGTCGTTGATTATAATTATAAGGTTCAGAAAGTTCTTCAGTGCATCTAAGGGTAGGCGGGAACATCATCTTCTGGATTTTTTTTAAACTTTATGTAAAATGAATATGAAAAACAACACAAGCGAATTTTTTGGATAGATTGATTACAAATTTAATGTTTATGAAATTCCCCATAAGATCTTCTATAGGAGATCTTCCAGGAGCCAAATGAACATTTTTTCGAGCTTTTGTCCTTTTTTGTGCCCGATTTACTCGTCATAAAAGAAATTTTATAGTTCATATAGAAGTTTTTATATAATGGGAGTTTCTGGGGTCGCTGAACAAAAATATTGCATCCATTAAGTTTTTTCAAACCCTTGGAGGTCTAGGAACCTCATTCCCTAGATTATAACGCTAATTTTTGGCTGAAGTGAGTTATAATCACTGTTTAGGGGTTGTTAGAGTCGTTGATTATAAATATAATGTTCAGGAAGTTCTTCGGGAAGGTATGAACATCATCTTCTGGAGTTTTTCTTAAACTTTTTGGTAAATGACTACGAAAAACAACACACAAGCGAATTTTTTGGATAGGTTGATTACAAATTTAATATTCATGAGATCTTCTGTAATTTGACACAGTTTGTGCATTTTTTAGAGATTTTTTTCGAGCTTTTGCCCTTTTTTGTGCCCGATTTATTCGTCCAAAAAGAAGTTTTATAATTTATGTAGAAGTTTTTATTTTATGGCCGTTTCTGGGGTTGTTAACCACGAATATCCATTAACGTTAATCCATTAAGTTTTTTCAAACTCCTGAAGATCCAGGGATCTCATCCCCTGGAGTATAACGATAATTTTTGTTGAAGTGAGTTATATTCACTGTTTTAGGGGTTTTTATGGTCGTTGATTATAATTATAAGGTTCAGAAAGTTCTTCAGTGCATCTAAGGGTAGACGGGAACATCATCTTCTGGATTTTTTTAAACTTTATGTAAAATGAATATGAAAAACAACACAAGCGAATTTTTTGGATAGATTGATTACAAATTTAATGTTCATAAGATTCCCCATAAGATCTTCTATAATTTATTTCATTTTGTGATTTTTCCAGGGGCAAAATGAAGATTTTTTCGAGCTTTTGTCCTTTTTTTGTGCCCGATTTATTCGTCTAAAGAAAAGTTTTATAAAATATGTAGAAGTTTTTATTTTATGGGGGTTTCTGAGGTTGTTGACCACGAATATTGCATCCATTAAGTTTTTTCAAACCCCTGAAGGTCCAGGAAACTCATTCCCTGGAGTATAACGCTAATTTTTTGGCTGAAGTGATTTATAATCACTGTTTTAAGGATTTAATTTAAGGATTTTAATTTAATTTAATTTAACGATTGAAACCTTAAAAAAATTTAGATTTCTTGTGGTAAATGATTTTTGAAAGACCTATGGGCTAACTTTGTATCCATTTGTTCAATATAGTCAAGAATAATATTCCCCAGTTGGGTGAGATTAGACCGAAAATCGTTTCCCATAAGAAATTGATCGATTTTTTTTTTTGTAAATCCGGCCTTGTCTTAGAATAAACGAACGACTAAAGGTAAAAATGGCATAAATCTATAACTTCTAAAGAGAAAGTAGAACTTTCTACCTTAATTTGTATTATAAACTATGCTTAATACCAACCACTGTTTGTATTACCTTCTTGTGTACGTTCCCGTTCGGTATTGTATAAAAATGTTCCAAAACGACACGAATACAAATGATCCAAGATCGTGATCAGAAAATAATCGTTAAACTCAAACGCATTGGGAAACTGTTGTGTGATTTGCCACACACAATCCAAAAACTGCAAAAACACTGGCGAACGATCCGCGTCACTGTGATGATCATCCCCGTGTCCAATCCTCTGCTGAAACTTATGCCCAAACGACAGCCACTCTTTCTCCACCAACACTTCAAATCCGCGAATCGTGCGATAAAACGGGTCCAGCAAAAGCATGGCCAGCGCCGTCAATTGTGCCGTTCTGTCCCAGCCGTCCGAGCAGTGCACCAGGACGGATGTTTTGTGGTTTTCCACTTTGTCAACGACCCGCACCGCGCCGGCCAAAATGCACTTGATGTGCTTCAACCAAAACGTGCCTTCCAGACCGGACAACCAACGCGTTTCGTCCGCATGCGGAAAACACAGTTCTTTGAGTTTTCGTAGAGATTCTCGCATTACGTGTATGTTGTGGATGTCGAGGAAGACGAGTTCAGCGTTTTGGTATGCGTCTTCGGATTCGTAGCCGCCTCCTTTTGCTTTGTTGGCGATGGCGTTAGCACTGGGTCTCGCGTCCATTATAAACATTTTATGAGATTGAGCATTTGCGTCCATTATTAATTGTATGTAGCGCTCGTCTTCTCGGCTCCGCTTTCCGCTGACGCCGACCAACGGTTGTGAACAACGTGTTATCGTCGCTTGCGACTCGGAATGAATCCAAGCTAATACTGGTAAACGACCTCTACTTCGAAATGCAGCCACTGCTCGTATATCATCATCCGCAGCTGCTGTGGGTACAGCCCAAACACCTGGATAACTATCACATACATCGTACGATTCATTAATTTTCGTTATTTTCCACATGTCATTATTCACACCCTACAACAAATACATTTCAAGAAAAACTGGAATTAATAACTCAAATTTTTACCATTCGTTTTAATTCAGCAATTGGTTCATAAACATTCCAACCGGCTTCTGGGAATGTTTCGTTGTACTCATACGCAAATAGTGGTAATTTATGAGACAATGGAAATGCAAATTGTTGAAGTTTTTCAAAAACATTACGTCGTGAATGATTTTCTTGTTTGTGAGCAAATCGTAAATTACGCATATCCTTACAGAAGACTTCTATTCCGTATGAATTTTCGCCTCGCGAAGATGCCCCACCAACTTTTTCGATACGTAACACCTAAAAAAAAAAGATTGTAAAAAATATAAACATAAAAATTTATTTTATATACGAACCACTCCCAAAGGTACATCAAGAACATAAGGAGTATCACGATCGACTGATTTAAAATGCAATTTATAATTGGTAACACTCAATGTTCCTCTGGCTGGACCACTGTATGGACACAAGTAGGTGACATCTCGGGCGACTCCTTGCAACCGTTCCCCCGGCAACAGTGGTGGTTCATCCGGACGTACGGTGGTTTGTCCCGTTTCAGACGAAGTCTTCGGAAAGGAAAATTATTAATTTTTGTAGATTATCAAAGGATATATTCAAACATACCGATTCGTGTCCATGTTTGGAGTTTAGTGAGCTGGATTTGGAGTCGGTGTTTAACGAATCGGAACTTGCATTTTTCGAATAGCTTTTCTCCGAGTTAAGAATGTCGATGCTTGATTTCTTTTCCATTTTTTCTGTCCTTTAGTTGAATTATATTTCATTTGACTTAATTAAAGTGACAGTTGACATTTCGATGTGGGGCGTTCACGACGTATTTTGCGTTTGCGCTGAAGACCGATTGCATTCAAATGCATTTACAAGAATTTGATTTGAAAATTAGAAAGAAAAATTAATCACTCAATATTGTTAGCACGTTTCGCTATATTACAGTAGAAAACAATTTGGAAAATTAAATTCGTCACTTGTGCATAATAATAATAATGTATACAACATTAAAAATAAACGAGAAGCGTTAAATGCAAGTTGCAGCCTTTGACAGGCTGATGTTATTTTAAAAGGGTATATGGAGTACATGGAGTATATTAGACTGATTCAAAAAAAAAAATGATGATTCTTTTTTCTTAATTATATCCAAAATATTGTTGGGAACTACAAAAAAAAACAGTGAAAGAATAAGCTCTGAGGTGCCGCATCGCAAATTTCGATTTTCCATTTAAATAACATGGCAACAATATTCTCTTGAACTTTGGAATTTTATAGCTCACGTCAAAGACAATATTTTGGAATGACCAAGGTATATTCTTGTAGAAAATTGAACGATCTACAAAAAAGGTCTCCGACAAGTTTTTGATATATTTATTCCTTCAAAAGTTATTCGAGGTCAAAGTTGAACTAAAGAGAAATTTTAATATTTTTTCAATTTTTTGACGCAACCATCAATTTTATGAGAAAATTTTATAGGACATTCTTTGTAGAGCACTTTTTTTTCTATAACTTATCTCCATAAAAGTTTTTGATATTTTTCACAGGTCCTAAGTTATTTGCATTAAACTGAAAATTCCCTGAATTATTATATTTTTAACATAAAAATTATTATTTTTATTTTAATTAAATAACTTTGAACCTGTGAAAAATATCAAAAACTTTTATAGAGATAAGCTATAGGAAAAAGTGCTCTACAAAAAATGTCCTATAAAATTTTCTCATAAAATTGATGGTTGCGTCAAAAAATTAAAAAAATATTAAAATTTCTTTAGTTCAACTTTGACCTCGAATAACTTTTGAAGGAATAAATATATCAAAAACTTGTACAAGACCTTTTTTGTAGATCGTCCAGTTTTCTACAAGAATATACCTTGGTCATTCCGAAATATTGTCACCAATATTCTCTTGCACTTGAGAATTTTATAGCTCAGGTTGGTGACAATATGTCGGAATGACCAAGGTATATTCTTGTAGAAAATTGAATGATCTACAAAAAAAGGTTTGTTACAAGTTTTTGATATATTTATTCCTTCAAAAGTTATTCGAGGTCAAAGTTGAACTAGTGAGAAATTTTAATATTTTTTCAATTTTTTGACGCAACCATCAATTTTATGAAAAAATTTTATAGGACACTTTTTGTAGAGCACTTTTTTTCCTATAGCTTATCTCTAAAAAAGTTTTTGATCTTTTTCACAGGTCCTAAGTTATGTGCATTAAACTGAAAATTCCCTGAATTATTATACTTTTAACATAAAATTTATTTTTTTTATTTTAATTAAATAACTTAGGATCTGTGAAAACTATCAAAAACATTTAAAGAGATAAGTTATAGAAAAAAAAGTGCTCTACAAAAAATGTCCTATAAAATTTTCTCATAAAATTGATGGTTGCGTCAAAAAATTGAAAAAATATTAAAATTTCTCTTTAGTTCAACTTTGACCTTGAATAACTTTTGAAGGAATAAATATATCAAAAACTTGTCAGAGACCTTTTTTATAGATCGTTCAATTTTCTACAAGAAAATACCTTGGTCATTCCGAAATATTGTCACCAACGTGAGCTATAAAATTCCAAAGTGCAAGAGAATATTGTCTCCATATTATTTAAATGGAAAATCGAAATTAGCTATGCGGCACCTCTTAATACTTAATATTAAGAGCTTAAACTTTCACAGGATTTTTTTTTGTCATTCCCAACAATATTGGCGATATAATTAAGAAAAAAAAAATCATTTTTTTTGAATCAGTCTAGGGTATATATAAGGGCACATTAAAATATATTAATTAACGCCAGATTTAAACATTTAACTCCAAGATAGATCAAATAGACGGATAATTTAAGTATAAAACAATTTTAGCATGTACAAAATTGAATTAAAAACGCCAAGCTGCTTACATTCTGAGGTCTAAAAAGTAAATTTATTGAATAATTAATCCTTTCTTTGTTTTTGATGGATGCCCATAGTTACGTTCTTGCCCTAAAGGAATACGTTTAGCTTCCTCAGGGACTTCAATTTCTTTCAAACGGATTAGAAAACCCAACCTATGCTTTCCCTCTTATTATCTGGCGTTAAAACACACTTTTTAAATAATCTTCAGGATCTTCAACTTAAAATTAAAGGAATAGGGATCCCAAAGGGGAGCGGTATTGACCGCACATGAACCCTGGAATCTTTTAAAGTAGTAACAGCGGATTTACAGTTCTTCTTCCTTATTGTTCTGGGAACCTTTCCTAAGAATTCCTCAGCGTTGCGTTCTTAAAAGACTATTGCGTCCCAGCTTTCTGCTTCTAAAATTTCAACAGATAATCAATTGGATTTTTTTTTTTTGGAATTATACTTCTTTAGCGGCGGTATGAAAATATAATCAGACTAATGACATGATAGTTTCAATTTGAGACAATAATTATTATTATATTATTTCATAAAGTATTTTGGTATTAAAAGCAAATTATGTTTATAATTATATCATATTTTAGTTATAACTGGTGTGTAAGTTCAGGCGCTACCGGAAGATGCTACGGTAGTGGATTGAAAATATCTTTTAAATTATACCAAAGAAGTATAACTTGTTATGATATTGTTGTGTATAATTGTTATTTACCGTCGCTTTATAACTAGCGACTCTAGGGTTCATATAAATCCGTAATCGAGAAATATCAAAAATTTACTCGACTCAAGGATCGAACCCAAAACTTACCAATTTTGGAGTGGTAACCTAGACCACTCGGCCACCAGTAGGCTAATTAAATTTTTATGTATGTTTTCCAATTCATATCCGGGCGGATTAAGAGATTCCAGCACATTTCCTGCATCCACTTGACTATGATACTTTTTCAAATTAAGTGTCCTGATAGAAGATATATTAGCATTCTGATGTTCTTCTATCCTAAGTTTAGAAATCTTTTATTATAGTCTTTCGAAGGATTCTTTATAATACCTGTTTTAATCGGAGGAATTTCTTTCCTTTCAGTACCGGGAAGGATTTATGGTCGAATGACTAACGATGCCTGGTGTCTTGGAAGATTAACCAAATACCCAATATGCAGATTTACGTCCTAGAAAAAAAAAAAACGTCCTGGAGGAAGGATAAATCAGCCAAGCAGGCTTGGCTATTTGAGAAGATTTTTATCGTTTTACTGTGAGATTTTCATCTCCTGTTTTCCGGAAGGCATTTGACGATGGCGTAGATTTCTGCTTGAAATACTGTGGACATTTTCCTCAGGCCTACGATTATTCGTTTTCTGGGATTTCCTCCCCATCATTTGTCCTTGAGCCGCCAGTGAATCATACTATACTTCACCACTTGTCCCATTGACTGGAAAACTGAATTTGGTTTTTATTTAGTCCTTTATCATCTAGAGGTTCGGATGATCAATTACAGGGTTGGCTTTATAAGTAGACTAGCTGATCCCCGCGACTTCGTCTGCGTAACGTAAATAGATATGTTGGAAATAGATAGAAAGCGTGGAAGGAAATTCGAATATTTTATTTATTTTCAATAAAAATAATTGATTTTCAAATTTTTCTAAATACCGAAGAAAAGTTGGTTTGGAAAATTTTATTTTTTTATTGATAATGAAATATATGACATAAAATTGCTCCCTTAATGTTAAATAATTGCTCCAAGTCACAATCATTGGTTCATAAAAATTAGATTTTAAAAAAGTTTGATTGTTGAAAAACAAACAAAAACTAAAAACTGCCTCTTTGGTATTTGGTATAAGTACCTACTACCTAAACTTTCATACTAATTAAGTGAAATGACGTTATTTAAAATGCTGTAGTTAAAATGATATAACAAAAACAGAAACTAATTATTAATTAATTATTTATTTATTAATTACACTTATTAAATTCAAAATTTCGATTGTTGATTAACTCTACATTTTCTCATACAAACTTAGTGACACCTTTTACTCTTTTAGGGTCGAAATTTTCCAAAAAAAAAGCCATTACGCTATTAACATCAACTATGTGTTTTGTATATATAAAGGTTTATGTTTCAAAGAGGCGATTTTTTAAAATTTAAATTGAATTTACTGTGCTTTTAATCAATTGAACTAAAAATATTTGTACAGATTATTTTCTAACTTTAAATTACCTTTCCAATGATATATAACTCACCTATCTAGTGTAAAAATTTATATTTTCATCCCTAAGGAATACCTTCCCTTATTATTTTTTTGGAATGATAAGTAGCCTATAGTCTGTGGGAAATTGTGTTGTATCTTAATACCAAATTTCATTAAATTCGGTTGTTCCGTTCTTTAGTTAAATCGGGACACACAGACAGACAGACAAAAATTTTAAAAATGTTAAATTTGGAATAAGGGCCTCTTGAAACAAATATTTACCCTAAAATTGGGTTCAAAATCGAAATGTACAGACAGACGTAAGAATTTTATATATTAGTATAGATGAGGCCAATGTTTGTAGTTGAGGGTTTCCTGAATTCATGAAAAAAGCTTTTGGGAGGAAGAGGGGTCCATAATAATAAGGGTATAAGGGATGTTTTAATGTACTAAAATCAAAATCGTCAGCCCTTAACAAATATTCAGATTGTAAAGATTTAGGAAAACTATTAAAAGGAGTGCTAGGAACCAATGATAAACTATCAAGTTTTATTTGAATTTTTATTTCCAATGCCATTTTGCTTCTACAAAGTTCATACTTTTTTTTAAAAACACAATATATTAATCATATTGACGTTGATTGATTCATTTTATGGAATAATTTATTGGCCTACACCCTGAGAAATGGTATTTTTTTAAACTTTTTGAAAAAATACTTCTCATTTATATCGTCATAAATTCATAATAAAATTTTGTACTTTACTAGACCGCGCATTTGCTAGTTGATCTCGGCTCAAATCCACATGATAAATTGCCCCTCAGCTATGTGGAAATTGTCTAAAAATATCGACCGAAAAATATTCCATAAATAGAATAATTGTAACTATGAAAAAAAAAGTTTACACTTTGGAATGGTTCAATGAATATTTCAAAAGACAAGTGTACGTTTAAATTAAAAAAGAAAATAAGAAGAAAAATGGGTTTAAAATAAAAATTTTGATATTATTTTTCCATCATTACCATTCAAGTCACAAATTTAAAAGTGAAATAGTTGAGTTCTCAAAGACCAAATTGGACCAAATAACAGTTTTGGCAGTATTTATATTTCATTTAAAATTTACGCTAAATGTTACAATTAGAAAAATAATGAAAATAATTGTCGGCTAGAATTTAAAGCTTGTTTTTTTTTTTGCAGAGAATTTTTTTTTATGAACTCATAGTTTTGAAGAAAAATAAACTGTTAATGATTTTGTCGTCTTAAATGCGAGAAGACTTTATTTAAGTCTTTGTTTGTTCGTTAAGTAGACCAATATATTAAGTATCATTTGTCATGATTGATAATGGTCGTATAAACTTCCCTATTATAATACATAATTGATAGTTTAACATTTAATCTCTGCAGTGTTCTCGCCTAAATAACGGACGATAATTTAATTGATTTAATCTTAAGAATTAAAGAAGTAACTTTTTTAACTTTTCAGTAATGTCGATTTATATGCTAATAAAACACAGAATCTTTTAAAGCTATAGTCAAATTGTTTTAACATTGTGGTGATAATTGAGAAAAAAAAAATCTACAAAAAGAGGTATTATTGAATCGCAAAATAATTGTCATATCGCCTAGTTCAAATTATAAAAATCCCCCAATGAAAATAAATCGACACATTATCATATTGTACTAAAACGAATTAATCATTCTGGAAGTACCAGTATAAAAATAGAAATTTCCTACATTAAATGAAAAATATTGTCTCAAATAAATTAGTTGCAATCATTACAGTAGTGAATACACTGAGAAAAAAAAACAAGTTTTTAATGAGAATTAATCTAAAAACATTAAGTACTAATTGTTTAGAAAAATATAAATTTGGAATATTTTAAAATTTATATACAAATTATATGTGTTTTCTGTCTAATACTTCTAAAATTTAGCTAGTTAAAGTATATTCCAAATTTATATTTCCAATCAGAGTCACTGCTATTTAAAATTAAGGTCTAAACATCAAAAGAGAGGACACTAATTTAAGAGTAGTAGTACACCAAGCATATCTATTTCGTTGATAAGATCTTACTTAACTATTTAACCAGATTAAAGGCATTATTTGTATAGGAAGAGGACCATGGTCCGGTCAACTTACGATATTTCAAATAAAGCCGTAATTATTTTCAAGGCATTGCCTTTTGTATTACTGTAGGGTTCATCAAAATCCATAATCGGGAAATATTGAAAATTTGCTCGATTTAAGGATTGAACCCAAAACCTATCAGGTTTTGGAGGTGCCACCTAGACCCCTCGGCCACCAGGTTTTGAACAATAGTTTCATAAATCTATTAGGTCTCGTGTAAACAATATATAAAATATATTGCAGTCCAATTTATGTAGTACAATTTAACATAATAATATACAAATTCAATACAATAATATACAAATTTAATATGATAATATACAAATTTAATATAGTAATATATAAACTTGATATAATAATATATAAAAAAATCATATCTCCAACATAAATTTGAACAGAAGTTCAAACAAAAATATTGGTGACGTATTACCCAGATACGTATTTCGATTGCCAAGCAATCGTCATCAGTGGTCATCAAGTAGTTTGGATCACTCCGTAACTTGTATGTGATGATTTTTTTATATATACTATTATATTAAGGCGGTATTCTAGTCTAGAAATTCGAAAAAATCGAAAAATTTTTTTTTTCATTATTCGATAGTTTGGATATTCAAAAATGTCTCGCAAAAAGGATTTTTTCAAATTCGAATTATTTTCGTAGTTATAGCCGTTTTAGTGGTTTTCTCGAAACTACTTTTTTCGAGCTGGCGGTAAGGATATATCGAGTTCTAATCGACCGATTTACTTCAAATTTGGAGAGGATGTTCTTTATACATCTCTTCATCGTGTGGTCCTTGCCCAAAAATATAACTTCTCATTTAGTATTTGTAAAAAATTCGGAATTGTTAAAAAATATGCAACAAGAATTTGTTTTTTTTTTGTCAAACTGCCGCCATTTTGTAAAAAAAGTTTTTTTTTCACTTATCCACGGGGGGAAACGATAGCGACATCTATAATAATTAAGAATCCGTTTGGTTTTTGTTTTTCAGATCACCAGCAGGGTTGGTAGGATCAACACGCCAGGACACCCTCTTTTATTTAGACCCCCCCACTTTGACTGCTTGTAACTTTGTTAATTTTTTTTTTTTTTTTTTATTAATTTTTTTATGTATGAACAACAAATCAATAAACAAATTGATTGTAAAAATATTTTTTGTTTCCTTCATACAGCGCTTCAAAAACCGGGCGAAATTCATGTCTCTACACTAGAATACCCCCTTAAATTTGTATATTATTATATTAAATTTGTGTATATTATTATGTTAAATTATACTACATAAATTGGACAGCAATATATTTTATATATTGTATACACAGTATAACTGTTCAAAGTCAGCGAAAAAATCTTATTTGGAGTATTAGGTCTCATTTCAGGTGCGTCAAAATGGCTTTATATTATAATATCGTAAGTATGCCGACCATTGGCTTTTATCCTAAAAATATTAACACATAATTTTAAAACAGATCTGTTTATTGACAATCGATTTTGACTAAATAATTCAACTTTTAAAGATTTATCGATCGAATTCTCTAAAAATGCGTTATACATTCTAGCGAATGCCGAAAACACTCTTATTATAACACTTTTATTTGCTATAATGTAGCAACTTCTACACTATAAACCAAATTAAAATGTTGAACGTGCAAAAATTTAACTAAAACATAAATACATGTAAAAACGAAATACAATTTGAATATCTTAAAAAATATACATATAAATAACGATGTTTTAAAATTCCATAAATGCCATACAAATTTCATAATGTGGGTTTTTAACTAACTAAACTTTTAATTACAATGAATCATACTTTTAAGCCGTTTATTAAATCTAAAAATTGAATTATTCAGTTGAGATATTCCATTTAAATACATTTACAAATACAAAATTATTTATTTACTTTCTTACAAAACGGCATAAAAATTAAAACAGAGGTATAAAACAAAATTATGTTTTACAATAATTACAATAAAATGTACAAATCATTACAATTAAATACGCAATTGTAGGGTTGCAAATAATAAAATATCATTATTAATATTATTATCACGCATGCAATGATTTCTTGTATATAAAACTTACAGATAAGTGTATTATGTTTCCTATTAACAATACGTTTTTTTTTTTATACTTTTCTTCGTTATATTTTTATAAAATTATATCTTTTTTTATATTTTTATTCAAATTTATATTTATCAGGTGGTGACAACAATAGTAATAATATTATTTTTTTTTTGGTTTTTTTGGTGAAATCTCGAAACGTTTTTGGATAGTGATTTTCTTTTGTATTTAAAATATAAATATATAAAAATTATATAATATATATTTTTTATATCTTTTTGTGATCATTTGTGACGTTAGATAAAGATGGATTCAATTGGATTTTGTAACGATTCTTCCATTGAAGATGGAGAATATTTAGGTCGGAAATTTAAAATGAGAAACTATACTTAACCTTGGTCTTTTATTACTATGTGTTAAATGTTGGGACTAACGAAAATTATTTCTAAAAAAAAGTGGGAAAAAAACGAACTTAGTTGAACATAAACATTGTACTAGTGATTTGTAAATGTAAATAAGATCGTACGTCAATATATAAAAAAAGAAAATAAGTGGACTTGTATGTTGCTTCATTTTGTGGAAATAATGAAATTATTTCATTTAGTTGCCATTGAATCTGCTACCTTCTAGCATTGTTGTTACTGTTGATTATTCCATTCGACACCGTATGAGACATTTCAAGTTCCACCAACAAAGGAAAATGATCTGTTAATTGAAAAAAATAATTATTACTTCGGTGATTAATTTTCCGATGAAATCAATATACATACCAGATGGTACATGTGGATGAGGACAACCAACAATTTTGTTTTCTCGAAACCAATCTTGAGATAATGGGCCTAGTAAACCAAGTGGCGTCATACTTTGCTTCGAATAAAAGATGTAATCAATGATTCCTTTAAAATCAAAACTAAAAAAAACAGATAGATTTAAAATATATGCCGTAAAATTATTATAAATCAAGTAGCCTTTTTCCTGGGATGATTAGAAAAAGATCCGCTAGGAGCAGCACCGTACGGAGTACATAAGTTTTGAATTCTCTATTGACAACAATGTTAAACGTACGCTTTATTACTAGAAGAATAAATATTGTGGTAAAAAAAAAGTTAAAAAATAAAAATTATCATGCCTACTTAAAAAATCTAGACGTTAACTGATTTTTATCATGGCTATCATTTAAATATTTACTTTTTTTCGGAATAAAACTAATTATTGATTCCTTCAGGAGTTTTCTTTTGGTAGAATAGCTTACAATTAAAATATTGTCTGGATTATTGCCTAATTTTTTGCCTTTATTCCATTCTTTTAACTTTGATGTGCATAATAATCGTAGCGTACAGTATAATCCTCAAGTTTGTCAAGTAAAGCAATAATATGAGAACAGTTCTTTGAAAAAGATGCTGGATACTGACACTGAGCATCTATAATTTTGCTACTATTCTTATCCAAAGCTATACTTATTTTATACTTCACAGTGACTCGGAAAGTAAATTGTACATCTGCTCTTATCTGATATACCAAATCATTAGCATTATCTTCCAGATTTAAGGTAGTAGTCTGGTTCACTTAGGTTCAAAAAATCGAAAAATTTTTTTTGCTTAATTTGAAAGTACAATGTCTTGAGAATACACAGTGAAAATTTCAGAAAGAAATTCGAAATATTTCGGGAGTTATAACGAGTTTCCTAGAGCGCCTCGGAGTCCAACGTAGGTATAAGTTTACTTATGAAAATTTGTTATAACGCGTTTTTCTCAAAACATTGTTTTTCTGGTCGGCCCGGGTCCTAACTTTTTTTCTACTGAACCGATTGCTTTCAAATTTTAACAGGCTGTTCCACACACTTATAGTTCTCGTCGGTACTAACGAGAATTTTTTTCACCCCTAACTTTTTATTTTACAACCCTTTCTTTGCTAAAATAAAAGGACTTTTTTTTTCAAAGTCCGCCATTTTGTTATTTACCCTTGAAATTTAACTTCAGTAGTTCCGACCAGAATGACATGTCTATAGATTAAGAATAATCAAGAATATTTGATTTCAGATAACATCAAGAGCCAAAATCACCCGGGCCACCCACGTGCATTTTTTTTGAGGTTCCAACTTCGAGTGACAATAATAATAGTAATAAACTATTATTTTTTTTTTTATATTTTCAATATGTAAATAAAAACACTCTAAATATACAAGATAATTCATTTTTATTTTTCTATAAAAAACCACCCTCCAAAGAAGTCATGAAAATAGGCATAAATTACCAGACTACTACCTTAACACAAAATCACTCAGGCAATATTGTCTTCCTCTTTGAAGTGCTATCGAGTTTCCACAATTTGGAAGCTCTGATAAAGTTGCATTCAAATCTAAAGTATCAATAGGACCGGTAGTGATATAATTATCCATAATAGCATAGCAAAAAGGATGGGGAATAGCTTGGGATGGAAAATTTGGCCCAGTTTGTAGTAGAAAAAGTGCAGGATGTTGAATTTGGTAAAGTTGGATTAAGTAATTTCATGCGTTGTTGTTTATCCGCTAAACATTTACCACCATCAATTCCAATGAAATTTTTTTTACCATTACCATTTGCAATGCATTCTTCAATTCTATTTAAATAGATGAAGAAAAAAACAACAAAATTTATTTAAAATTATAAAAATTTATCCAACACAATGACATATACGATAACATTTACAAACCAACTAACCTTTCAACTAGGACATTTTTATTACCAAACATTACATTATTTTAATTACCATTTTTATTAATTTTGCACTTTTGCAAATTTCAATTTCGCCCCAGGTACATCATCTTCCGTTAATCTATTATTATAAAGAGGAAAGATTTGATTGTTTGTTTGCTGTGAATAGACTCCGAAACTACTTGACCGATTTGAAAAATTCTTTCACTGTTAGGAAGCTACACTATTTCCGGTGAACATAGGCTATATTCAATTTTCAAAAAAAATAGGAATCCATAGTAAAACTCCAATAATGTGTGAAAAAAAATACCAAAAAACTTTCTTACATCGCGTGCGCTGGCGATTTAACTAAAGAACGGAACAACCGAATTTAATGAAACTTTATATTAAGATACAACACAATTACCCACACACGTTAGGCTACTTATCATTCCTTAAAAATAGTAAGGGAATGTATCCCCTACGTAAAAACCGAGGGATGAAAAAAAATACTTTAGATAGGCGAGTTATATATCATTGGAAAGGTATTTAAAAGTTAAAAAATGATCTGTATTAATATTTTTAGTTGAACTAATAAAAATCACAGTAATTTCATTTAAAGTACAAAAAATTGCCTTTTTGAAATATAAATGTTTTTATAGATAATAATCTGACAGTTAACTTTTTTTTTTACAAAATTGTTGTAAATAGATCCTTAGGGTTGCTCAGTAAGGAAATATTAACGAAAAAAATGTAATAGTAATAATAATAATAGAAATAAAGCTTAAAGTAAATACGTTTTTAAAACCGTGCATATATAAAATCGTGCATTTATATACTCCTCTGACTGATGAAATTTTAATATTCGGTGTATTCCTTATAGGAAGTAGGCATGCCATAAGATTTTTTTTTGAAAATTCCTACCCTAACAGACAAAGGTGGATTCAGGATTTTTTTCTTGGGGGGGGACAATATCTTTTATTTGCAAGTGCGTGAAAGGGATCCCGAAAAAAATTCGCAATTCCAGCCAGATATCATCATAATGATAAATAATTAATAATCATATCATCATAATGATAAAAGAAATTTAAATCCTCTTCCAGAGCAAAAGGCATACGCCAAATCGTGTATGGTGAACTATTGACTATCCAATATGGTTTAATTATATAGTTGAAATTCAGATATTTCAATAATAATTTTAAAGATACATAATGGTTATACATGATTATAGAAGAACTGGGTTTCGTGCAGATGTACAAATTTCAATTTCGCGGTTGTGTTGTACATTGCAATAGTGTAATAGTTTTTGGAAAAAGGTTCATTCGGGAATCGAAACAGTGAGATGGGGTTATTTTGACGCGAGTATTTTGATAACTTTCGACTTTTTTTAGTCATAATTAAGACCCGAATTTAGTGAACTTGGCGATATTTTTTATTTGATGTATAGATGCTGATTAATTTACGGGGTATTTGGTTCACGGTAGGTATACCTACCGTAGATTCAACGAAAATTAATTGATTATTGCATAGAACTATTTTATTCTTTGCAACAGTTTATTAAATGTGTCTTTTTCAAGAGATGTGAGGTGTTTTTAAGTGTATGATTATATTTTTCGTAAAAGAAAAAAAAAAAAAAATACGTTACGCAGACGAAGTCGAGGGGATCAGCTTTAATTGCATTAAACTGAAAATTCCCTGAGTTATTACATTTTTAACATAAAAATTATTTTTTTTATTTTAATTAAATAACTTAGGACCTGTAAAAAATATCAAAAACTTTTATAGAGATAAGTTATAGGAAAAAAAGTGCTCTCCAAAAAATGTCCTATAAAATTTTCTCATAAAATTGATGGTTGCGTCAAAAAATTGAAAAAATATTAAAATTTCTCTTTAGTTCAAATTTGAACTCGAATAACTTTTGAAGGAATAAATATATCAAAAACTTGTACGACACCTTTTTTGTAGATCGTTCAATTTTCTACAAGAATATACCTTAGTCATTCCGACTCAGCTAGTTCCATAATAATTTTAGATGTTTAACGTTGTTGTCAATAGAGAATTCAAAACACATGCAACCCCACACCGGTGCTGCTCCTAGCGGATCTTTTTGTAATCTTTCCAGAAAAAAGGCTAATATAAAAAAAAACGTACGTGTAATTTGTATAAGGCATGATATTTTCACTATAGGCAGAAGCGAGTTTGAAGGAATGTGTAAACTCGTTGGGCTTGTCACAGCCCGAGATCTTTTGCAAACATGATTTGTAGCCCAGCTCTTTGAAGTCTCGATGGTCGGCAGGCACTCGTCCACTGGACAAAAATTCGATGACACCAGAATCGGGAAGCGAATTGAAATCACCACACAACAATAATTGCACACTATTCGAATCGGATTTGTGTCCAGGTCGAAAATTATGGCTGGCTTCGTCTAAAATACATCGCAACTCATTCGACAGCATCATCGTTTGGATTAGTTTTACGTCACAATATTCAGGATCCCAATGAATATGAGCGGTGCAGACGAGTAATAACTGTTCTAAATGCACAGGATTTTCCGATCCTAAACCTACGAAAAAAAATTCATAAAATAAATTAGAAAAAAGAAAAAAAAAAAAAGAAAACAAATACCATTTTCCCATGCTTCCTCCTTAGTTTTTAAGAGAGCCGCCAAGCCGATATTGTCCTTAGGCATAACACGGTTCAACATATGATCGGATCCATCAGCATTGGCCAACGCCAATTGATTAAATTCCACTAAATGCTCTTTGATTAAAGTAAACTTAGATGTTCGAAAAAATATTGCACAACCGTCAACATATTTGCGCTCAATTTCCGACATAGTTTTAGCGCGCGATTTCGGTGAGAATATACCGTCGTAGCCGTCATGTTTGAGTTCAGGATGAAAGAAATTGTAAAATTGATCGGTTTCTACTTCTTGGAGACTGATAATGTCGGCCGAATAGTGGCGAATTTCGTCCAATATTCCTTTTTTCCGATATTCCCATTCCAAAGCCCAACTGGGACAGTATCCGTACATTTGTCGCGTAGCATATTTGTCACACAATACGTTGTAGCACATAACGGTGAAAATACCTGAAAAGAAAAAAAATTCCCATTGAAAATACAGTCTTCTATCTATTATTATAAAGAGGAAAAATTTGATTGTTTGTTTGTTTTGAATAGGCTCCGAAACTACTTGACCAATTTGAAAAATTCTTTCACTGTTGGGAAGCTACACTATTTCCGGTGAACATAGGCTATATTAAATTTTCAAAAAAGTTAAGGATCCATACTAAAACTCCAAAAATGCAACCCAAGGTCTGAAAAAATTACCAAAAAACATTCTTTTATCGCGTGTGCTGCAAAAACTATTGGTTATAGAACAAAATAATGTAATACGATTTTGCAGAACATATCATTATTTACAAAAAATAGAGCGACAGCATATGTCTAACTATTATAGTTATGTCACAATAAGTGTTTTTTCATTTTAAAAAATATATATAAAAGCCACCGTTATAAAAGCTCTTTTACTTAAACTTTGGGATTAATCCTTATCAAAATAAATGACTTCATATTTAAGTTTGCTTCAATACCATTCTATAACTTTTTGAGTTATTCAATTTGAACATTCCATTCGAAAGATATTACAAGTTTAAAAATGTAAGTTATTTGAAAAATGTCGCATGGTCATCGCATTTTACTTATAATTAAGACCAACTTTATTGAACTTGGCGATATTTTTTATTTATGTATAGATGCTGATTGATTTACAGATTATTTGGTCTACGGTAGGTATACCTACCGTAGGTATACGCAATAGACATACTCTTTTTAGATATTTATAAATATTTTTTGAAAATTAATTGATTATTACATAAAACAATTTTATTCTTTGCAACAGTTGATTAAATGTGTCTTTTTAAAGTTGACAAAATACTGTTTTTAAGTATGATTATGTTCTTCGTAAAAGAAATAAGACAAATAAAAATTTTCATATATCACTACAAATGGCAAATTTGAAAAGAAAACATAATCTACACCTACGTTACGCAGACGAAGTTGCGGGGATCAGCTAGTTTAATTATAAAGAGAAACTGGATAGTATATTTAATACTAAAAGCCTCAGCAAAGTAAAACTTAACTATTACTAAGCTAAAAAATGATTTTATCATTAAAATGTCAATACATTATTAAAAAAAACCGAGTCAAAAATTCTTAATAAATTTTTTTTCAAGATATGGGAACACGGGGCGGAATGGGGTACCGGGGCGGGATGGGAAATGGAATTAGCGCTTGTTACAGGTGACAGAAACGCGTAAAAATCATACTCAATGTACAATTAACTGTGCTGCATTATAAAAAGTGGCTATCGCCAGTAAAGAGTGCAGTTGTTTGTATTTTTATCAAAAATCGAAATAAATGTTTCCGAATTCTAATTTTTGCAAAGTAACACTAAGATAATTATCCTATGTTGTATTTTTTATTTGAATATTAACATGACATGTTTGTTAAAATATACTGTTGACTAACTAAAAGCCTAGTGATAATTCAAATATAACCAATATATCCTGCCATAATAGTCGTCCTTGTGGGAAAGGTGCTTTGGGGTACAATGGTTGGGGCGGAATAGGGTATACCATTCCATAGTATTCCACATTCAATAGATATTTTTATCAGCAGATAGTGCATACATACATGTAAGGAAAACTAGCCGACAGTTCATATATATGAAAGGCCGGAAGATGCAGAGGTAATCTGCTTATACTGTCAGAATTTATACTCCAAATCTAATGAAAGCTGGGTTCCTGCAGTATTTGTCATAAATGGGCACATTTGGCATGTGCTGGACTAAACACGATGATGGCAGTGTCTTCATCTGCGAACTAAGCTAATAACAAGGATCCTATTGCGCCCCAGGCTCATTTCCCATTGGGCCCCAGAGGATGGAGCAGAATGGGAAATTTCCATTTATTTTTGAAACCTACATTTTTAATATCAATTATTAATTTCAATCAATATTTTTTTTTATTTGTAAAGAATGAATTAAATAAATATATAAATTACAAAACAATGAGATTATTTCTTTAAGGGTGGATCACCGTCAGAGCGTAAAAAAAAATGAATTTTTTAAAACTGCTACCATTTTTTTTTTCTTAGAGATATTAAAAAATGGTCTTCGGCATGTAAAAGTTGAAGTTTTGAACTATTTTTTTTTATTTATTTACCCCGATATGTCCCCCCCCCTACCCCTTTTACAGCGCTTTGAAAAAGGGTCCTCAAAAATGAGGAGGCAAACGGGGGAGACAAGTTTTCTCGGAAACCTGAAGTCGGATCATGATTTTCCAAAGAATGTAGGTTTTGGTAATGCGTCTGCTTGGTACTGAACCTCGAAAATCCGAAAAAAGTTGGTAATTCACAAAATGGCGCGACTTTGAAAAAAAAGTTTAAAAAAAACGACCTTTTTTTGGATCTTTCCCCCTCTCCCACTTTGAAGGGGGGGGGGAGGTTTGGCCAATTTCAGAGGTTCAGTACCAAGAAGACGTGTTGAACTATAACACTCTCCAGAGTTTCAAGTCAATCCGTCGGATAGTTTCTGAGAAATCTTGTGTCCCAGTTTTAAAAAGTTGATTTCGAGAAAAACGCATTTAAAGTTTTTTTAAGATATTTTTTTATGTTATTATCAATTTATTCAATTTTTATCAGTGAAAATACATTAGTCAGCTCATCCAATCATTTTAACACGATATTTTTGAATGTTATAAGAAGACATTTATGGAAAAAAAAAATCGATTTTTTTTTTTTGACGGTGATCCACCCTTAAACTTCTCGTAAATTGTAATTAAAGTTTAGGTACCCCGTTCCGCTCCAGGTTCCCCTATTCATTGAATCAAGTACAAAAATTCCTCTATTAAAATTTTTCAATTACTTAGAAGTTGAAAGAATTGCCCCAACTCGATTAAATTGATCGTATAGGCCACCAGCATCACATAAATGACAGCGCGTTGCCTATACGTAAACAAACATAAACTTTCACAGGCTCATTTTTAATGCAACAACGACAATATTATATTGCCCCTGCGTATCATTTTGAAGGTAAATTTAAAAAAAAAAATGTCTAATTATAAAATTAGTTGAAAATATGCCACGTAAGTAGTGGTAAAATTAATAACTTCAATACGATATCCTTTGAATCTAAGGATTAAACGAAGATTATAGCAGCGTTTGCTATCCTATCTTAAGTTCTTTCGACGTTAATGCATTATTTAAACTTTTACCGGAAAGTTTCGTTAACAAATTGTGGGAAATAATGCAAATGCAATTGTTTATTTTGCCAAACCCATTATTGATTTTTTTGAAGATACTTTCCCGATCGATTAATTTTGCGAAACAAAGACTTGAAATTTTTCATTAGATATCAATCATTTTCTTTGGGATTATCTGAAACAGGGTTCGTATATACTTATGCCATAATCTTACAACAAATATTAGACGAACAATTGTTGAGATTTTTCAATATACTTTACAAAAGATCTTAATTGCCACACGAAAAAGGGATCATTCTTTGTAAATACTTGAACAAATTTTGTTCAAAACCAAAAACCATCAAGTGAAGTTCCCAAAAAGTACGTAAAAGCCAATTTTTTTATTAATCTGGGACTCAAAGTTTGTGAAAATACAGTCGTTTAAACATAAAGAGTAACTGGATAGTATATTTAACACTAATAGCCTCAGCAAAGTAAAACTTAACTATTCCTAAGCTAAAAAATAATTTTATCACTAAGATTTTTGATAAATTGTGACAAAACCATGTCAAAAATTGTTAATAAATCTTTTTCAAGGTGTTCATTGAACCAAATACTAAAATTCTTTCATTAAGATTTTTCAATTACTCAGAAGTTCAGAGAATATGAATGCAAAATTTCAAAATGCCCCAACTCGATAAAATTAATCGTACAGGCCACAAGCATTGCATGAATGACATCGTGTTGCCTATACGTAAACAAGCACAAACTTTAACAGGCACATTTTTAATGCAATGACGATATTATATTGCCCCTTCGTATCATTTTGAGGCTTAATTTAAAAAAAAAATGGCTAATTATAAAATTGGTTGAAAATATGCCACGTAAGTAGTAGTAAGACACCAACCACTTAAATATGAAAATAATCTTTGAATCTAAAAAATCAAACGAAGATTATAGCAAGCAATTTTGAGGCCAGATCTCCCGTTTTTGCTATCGTATTAAGTCCTTTCGGCGTTAATGCATTATTTAAACTTTTACCGGAAAGTTTCGTTAACAAATTGTGGGAAATAATGCAAATGCAATTGTTTATTTTGCCAAACCCATAATTGATTTTTTTGAAGATACTTTCCCGATCGATTAATTTTGCGAAACAAAGACTTGAAATTTTTCATTAGATATCGATCATTTTCTTTGGGATTATCTGAAAGAGGGGGGGGTCGATTTCGATTTTCCATTTAAATAACATGGGAATAATATTCTCTAGCACTTTGGAATTTTATAGCTCATGTTGGTGACAATATTTCGGAATGACCAAGGTATATTCTTATTGAAAATTGAACGATCTACAAAAAAGGTCGCGTACAAGTTTTTGATATATTTATTCCTTCAAAAGTTATTCGAGGTCAAAGTTGAACTAAAGAGAAATTTTAATATTTTTTCAATTTTTTGACGCAACCATCAACTTTTTGAGAAAATTTTATAAGACATTTTTTGTAGAGCACTTTTTTCCCTATAACTTATCTTCATAAAAGTTTTTGATATTATTCACAGGTCCTAAGTTATTTAATTAAAATAAAAAAATACTTTTTAGGTTAAAAATATAATAATTCAGGGAATTTTCAATTTAATGATAATAACTTAGGACCTGTGAAAAATATCAAAAACTTTTATAGACATAAGCTATAGGACAAAAAGTGCTCTACAAAATATTTCCTATAAAATTTTCTCATAAAATTGATAGTTGCTTCAAAAAATTGAAAAAATATTTAAATTTCTCTTTAGTTCAACTTTGACCTCGAATAACTTTTGAAGGAATAAATATATCAAAAACTTGTCCTTTTTTGTAGATCGTTCAATTTTCTACAAGAATATACCTTGGTCATTCCGAAATATTGTCACCAACGTGAGCTATAAAATTCCAAAATGCAAGAGAATATTGTTACCGTTTTATTTAAATGGAAAATCGAAATTTGCGATGCGGCACCTCTTAATATTAATATTAAGAGCTTAAATTTTCACAAAATTTTTTTTTGTCATTCCCAACAATATTTTCGATATAATTAAAAAAAAAAATTCATATTTTTTTTTGAATCAGTCTAGAAAACATACTTCCTTTATCATTATTTGTATACTACATGAGAAATACTATGGATCATTTTATGCAACTAGTTGCACTTTATTGAATGCATTTTCGTCGAAATCGATATTCCTCAATTACGGTTTTTTATTAACCCTTGAGTCTCTAATAACCATAGTACTACTAAAGCAACAATAAAAAAAAAAAAATATTAAGAGATTATGGTCCACTCTTCATTCTACCGTAAATTTTAGATATATTGATTATATTACAATTTCATTTGACAATAAAGTGGATTCCAACGATAATCTAATTAATTTTCCATTAGTCTTAATTCTTATTTATAATTAGTCTTAAATTCTCTTAACAATCAATTCGATATGAATCTAAATATGTATAAATATATATTTGAATCAGTCTACTATTTATCGAAGACAAATTTTCTTGGAATAATGCAAATTACAAAAATCGTGGAAGAAGTGAAATTTTAGGGTTGAAATTTTTGGAAAACCATGATGAAAAGATTGTCAAATAGAACTTATTATCAAATATAAGCATTGCTTTCTATAAAGTTCTTTATAAGCATTACTTAGTTCAGATTTAGTATTACATTTGATAACACTTTTATTGCCTATTATTAAATGTAAAAAATCCGCACTGAATACTTACGAAAGATCTAAAATGAGTAAAATATATAAATTTAGCAATAAAAAGTATCAAATTTGTTTCAAAAATATGTAACGAAAAACATTTTTTCTTTTCTCTTGGCAATGAGAAAAAAATATATGAGTGAAATCAACCGTGTAGTGGAACAACAAAAAGTAAATTAAAACAACAATAAAAAACGTAAAACTTTACAATAATTAATTGATTTGAAAATTTGGCGTTTCATTATTGGTTTTTTTTTCGCCAAAATTACCAAGGACTTACATGAAGGGCGTGTACGGCTCGGTCTTGTAAGCGGAATCCATGGTCGCTGAGGTGGATGAGGAGCAGTTACTGGAAGAAAAAAAAACAATTAATTAATCAATAATGTGCATTTTTTTCAATTATTACAATTAAAATTAAAAAAAAAACTTGGCAAATTTACCAAATTAAGAAATATATTTGGTTAGATAACATTCCGTAATGGCGACCGATTGAAAATTGAATTATTTACTTTTTTCATAGACTACTAAGAAAAAAACGACCAAATTAAGGAATGAACTTATAGCTATCACCTTGCCATCTAGTTAATTAATGCTAAATAAGGCTATCCCGAACTAAAAAAAATTGCTGGGAATAGGTAGCGTTGGAAAGAGTATAACCACGTGGTTTAAGGCGGTAAATATGAAAATTGTACATTAGACTGATTCAAAAAAATGTTTTTTTTTTTCTTAATTGTATCGAAAATATCGTTGGGAATAACAAAAAAAAAATCCTGTGAAAGTTTAAGCTCTTAATATTAATATAAAGAGGTGCCGCATTGCAAATTTCGATTTTCCATTTAAAGAACATGGGAACAATATTCTCTTGCACTTTGGAATTTTATAGCTCACGTTGGTGACAATATTTCGGACTGACCAAGGTATATTCTTGTAGAAAATTGAACGATCTACAAAAAAGGTGTCGTACAAGTTTTTGATATATTTATTCCTTCAAAAGTTATTCGAGGTCAAAGTTGAACTGAAGAGAAATTTTAATATTTTTTCAATTTTTTGACGCAACCATCAATTTTATGAGAAAAGTGTATAGGACATTTTTTGTAGAGCACTTTTTTTTCTATAATTCATCTCAATAAAAGTTTTTGATATTTTTCACAGGTTCTAAGTTATTTAATTAAAATAAAAAAAATAATTTTTATGTTAAAAATATAATAATTCACGGAATTTTCAGTTTAATGCAAATAATTTTGGACCTGTAAAAAATTTCAAAAACTTTTACAGAGATAAGTTATAGGAAAAAAAGTGCTCTACAAAAAATGTCCTATAAAATTTTCTCATAAAATTGATGGTTGCGTCAAAAAATTGAAAAAATATTAAAATTTCTCTTTAGTTCAACTTTGACCTCGAATAACTTTTGAAGGAATAATTATATCAAAAACTTGTACGCGACTTTTTTTGTAGATTGTCCAGTTTTCTACAAGAATATACCTTGGTCATTCCGAAATATTGTCACCAATATTCTCTTGCACTTTAGAATTTTATAGCTCACGTTGGTGACAATATTTCGAAATGACCAAGGTATATTCTTGTAGAAAATTGAATGATCTACAAAAAAGGTCTAAACAAGTTTTTGATATATTTATTTCTTCAAAAGTTATTCGAGGTCAAAGTTGAACTAAACAGATATTTTAATATTTTTTCAATTTTTTGACGCAACCATCAATTTTATGAGAAAATTTTATAGGACATTTTTTGTAGAGCACTTTTCTTCCTATAGCTTATCTCTAAAAAAGTTTTTGATATTTTTCACAGGTCCTAAGTTATGTGCATTAAACTGAAAATTCCCTGAATTATTATACTTTTAACATAAAAATTATTTTTTTTATTTTAATTAAATAACTTAGAACCTGTGAAAAATATCAAAAACTTTTATTGAGATAAGTTATAGGAAAAAAAGTGCTCTACAAAAAATGTCCTATAAAATTTTCTCATAAAATTGATGGTTGCGTCCAAAAATTGAAAAAAATATTAAAATTTCTCTTTAGTTCAACTTTGACCTCGAATAACTTTTGAAGGAATAAATATATCAAAAACTTGTACGCGACTTTTTTTGTAGATCGTTCAATTTTCTACAAGAATATACCTTGGTCATTACGAAATATTGTCACCAACGTGAGCAATAAATTTCCAAAGTGCAAGCGAATATTATTCCCATGTTATTTAAATGGAAAATCTAAATTTGCAATGCGGCACTTCTTACTATTAATATTAAGAGCTTAAACTTTCACAGGATTTTTTTTGTCATTCCCAACGATATTTTCGATATAATTAAGAAAAAAAATTCATCATTTTTTTTTGAAGCAATCTATTGTACTTACTTTTCAATTAAGTTCATAAATTTAAAAATGAGCTTTAACATTTGAATGAAAGATTCAAAACAAATAATGATGATACATAGACCAAAAGGCAGTCAGTCAGCATAATAATTGTGTAAAAAAAAAAAAACAATTTATTCTTCAACGTTGTATGAGTAATATTTGGCGAGAAATGGAATTAATGAAGCCGTAGCCTTGGCATTGACCATAAACATGTGAGTATAATAATTGAAATGGACAATAGAAGTCATTACAACATTTTATAATTATTGCTTCGAAGTTCGGTAGGTAATTGTGTAGGTTGACCATTCAAAACAAGCCATTTGTTTTATATTTTTTTTTGGAAATTTAAAACGATTTTTTTTTCTTCTGTACCTACTTCAAATAATCAGCATTTAAATTGTAATAAATAATAATGACCCTCTTCGAATCTTTCCACACCATATAAACCTATTGACCTCGTTTTAGATTATTGGAAAATCAAATATAAGAGTTTCTACATCTGGCTTGATACAAATTCGTATTGATTTTGTGAATTGGGAATGAATTTTATGCTTGAGAATTGCAATTTAATGTAGAACGAATTAAAATGGAATCAATTCAAATGAAGTACAACTAGAAATTTAGAAAAAAATAAAATAAAAATAAAATACAAAATTTTAAAGATGAGTCCATATAAATGAATGTAGAAAATGCTAGACATGGCATGTTTATATAGATTTATAGAAATTAAAATAATAAATATAGATATTAAATGGATTAAATCACGAACACCGTCAACGATAACGATAATGATTGGTCGCCAATAAGTTATTAGAAAATAGAAAGTTATTGGATTTTCTACAAAAAAAGTGTGTATCAGATTGTGGAAAATGGGATCATAATTAAAATTGATCTAGAATTTAAAATTGTCTTGGATTTTGTAATTTCAACACAGCAGAAGAAGAAAAAAAAAAACGGAAAGTAAAAAGATGAAAGGAAAACTAATTTCTATTTTTGCTTATTTTCGGATTTTCTTAAAAAAAAACAACAACTAATTGTATGAGTTATTAGATTTTATGTTTCTTTAAATATTAATCTTAAAAAAATTTCAATTTTTCCTTACTGGTGAAATACTAAGTGATCCATTTTTCGCAAAACATCTCATTGAAAATTGGTTTTTAAACGATCAAGAGCGTTTTTCACAAGCTAAACAAATGACAATCGTTTGGTGCCAAATTCAAACTATAAAATGGATGGCTATGAATTTTGCAACCAAACTTCCAAATCATTTAAAATCTAAAATTGTTCCATAGGGCAATTAAAACTTCTTCGATTAGCTTCAATCTGACCTCTACTGATCAATTATGATTTACAATTGATCTATTTGAGGTCCAAAAGAAAAAATTCACAGTTGAGGTAGTAAAGATATGCTTCCATTTTCATCACACCCACAGAAAAATATTTGCCAAACTGTTCATTCTTGCTTGGTTATTATTTGAACCCCAATGTCGATTGTTATTTCGGCTCAGGTGTACTTTAGCACACCCACAATCTGGCAATGTTGCATTTTCGACTTTTTATTTATTTTAATTCGCGATTAAATCGGTCCATAATGAAAATTTAGCCACAAAAGAGACAATCATATCATAAAAGAATTGAATAAACAAAAATATCGCGAATTAAATTTAAAAAAAAGTCTAAAATGCAACGTTGCCAGATTGTGGGTGTGCTAAAGTACACTTGAGCCGTTATTTCTGTATGGAATTGATTAGTCGTTATTATTTGCTAAAGAAAATATTCGATTTCACTACGTTTGATCAAACTTATTGCTCAATTGGTCACTGATACCAAAATTATTTTTTTTTTCCAAAAATATATTTCCTCCTATACTTGCGAACATTAAAATTGGCCGAATTAATTAGTAAATTGCATTTATTTCACTGGAAAATTTTTTACAAATTGATTATTTTGCCTTTAATTTTATCAATTATTTAAGAATTGAATATCAGAAATATGCCTACAGGTTGCAACTACCTGTTGAGATATTACAAAATTAGTATCATTTCCATGGAAACTAGCGACCTTAATGCCACCATTTAGTAGTGGAAAAAAAGTTTATTTAAATAAATATAATAAGCCCAATATAATAATAAGAATAAACACACTAGATCTAATTTGTTAACGCTGCCTAAAACTAAGAAAACTATCAGCACTAAGAATCCATATCTTATTGCGATAAAATTTTTTAATAAATTGCCCAACCATCTTAAAACACTTAGTTTTAGGCGAAAAAAACTGAGGAAAATATTAATACGCACAATGGATACCTTTAGTGACTAAACACTGACTTTTTTTAACTTTAAATTAAAATTGTATTTATTTATTCTATTGGTAATTCTGTTTTAACTTTGTTACTTTTAATTTTGTTAAACTGATTTAAATATATGCAATGGTATATTGCACTACATTACAATTATAATATTCCAGTTCTATGTACAGATGCTTTGCATCTCTGTAGAATGCCTACTGGAAGTAAAATAAATAAAAATAAATAACGATTATAGAAAAATAAAGAAATCTTTTTAAAAAATTTGGTTTCAATTTAGAAAAGGAAATATTTTCTTTTACTCTTTCCACAGGTTATATCTATGGTAACTATAAGTATCGTTTCCATGGTTACTATCAATATTATTTACATGAGCCCATCTAGTAACACTGGAAAAAGCTCAATTCAATTAATGCCTATTAAGAAACATCCTGAAATCTTTAATAAGTCTTTGGATTTAATTAATAAATGAAAAATTGCAACAGCTGTAATTCATACAAGTTACTACTACCTGTTGTGACATTAAATTAATATAAGTATCATTTCCATGGTAACCAGCAGTATTACCTTAATATTACCATTTAATAAGGGTAAAAAAGCTTAGTAGGACAAATAATTAGTAAAGAAAATTAATAAAATCTTGGGGTCCAATTATTTTTTCTTTATTTCATTTAATTACTGTTATTTAACTAATATTCTTTGAAGCATTCATAAAATTAGTATTGACCCAAGTCAAAGCCTACTTAATCTCTCATAGGGCAACAATTACCATAGAAATCCTATACTTGCAACAAGTGGTTATTTAAATCTGATCAATTTTTTTCCTTAAAGATATGGGAAATAAAAAAAACGATTAGTCTTGCAGTATAAAATAAAGCTTTAATACATAGACCAAAGTGGATGTTTTCCTATATTTCTTGTAACAACTTAATAAAATATTCCCAGTTAAAATTAAAAAAAAAAAACTTTACTTTAGGTGGTAATTTTAATTTTTTGGCTACAAGATAGAACCACGAAACTTTCCGGATATTAAAGCCTTAACATGAATTTTAAAAGTCTTAAAAAATCATTCGAATATTCCAACTTTTGTCGACAGAAAAACCCATTTCCTATTTATCCCTTGGAAAAATCAGCTTTTATTATATACTAATCAAATATTGTTATTCATTTCTTTTCTTAAGTTTAACCAATTTGTCCTAAACTGTAACTAGAAAATGAAGATGACCAATTATTGCACTTGGATTTGAATATGTATTGTTGGCCCATAATAAACTAAGCCAACTTTAACTATGCCCAAAGCACTCTCAATGAATGTCTGAAAAAATATTTCTCCTATCAATAGCAGGACAATTGTTTATTTTTCTCATAAAAAGAAGGCTGGGAAATTCTATGCGTTTAATTAAATTTTCTGAAATGCATTTTCGTTGTAGTACTAAATTATTTTCAATTTCTAGTACCCATAAATTAGTGCTTTGTAAACCATAAATTATTTTTTTTTTCAACTAGTACCCGCAACTTCAATGGTTCTATACTTAAAGTATGGAAAAATTCAAGTTTTAAGCAGGGTTTTTCCTTTATAGATAATTAATTGGAAAAAGTTAAGTTATAAATTTGTTATCTTTTAAAGTATTAGTCCTTGATTTTTGAGAATTTAAAGTTCTTAATAATCAACACTTGAGTCACTAGAGTTCCTTGAAAATTAGAAACAAGGAAACTATGTATTTTTTGCGTTTATTCCTTAAGAAGAGAGAACAGGATGAATGAAAAGTTTCAACCAGAAATTTTAATTCACAAAAAAAATCGTTTTCATATTAAAAAAAAATGAGAAGAAAACTATAAACTATAAAATATTTCTCTTATCAATAGCAGGGCAATTTTTTTTTTCATAAAAAGAAGGCTGGGAAATTCTATGCGTTTAATTAAATGTTCTGAAATGCATTTTCGTTATAGTACTTAAATTATTTTCAATTCCTAATACCCCTAAATTAATGCTTTTTAAACCAAAAATTAATTTTTTTTTTCTACTAGTACCCGCAACTTCAAGGGTTTTATATTTAAAATATGGATAACTTTCAAAGTTACTGGAATACTGGAAAAGGTTAGATGTAATTTTTTTATATTTTTAGCAATAGGCCCTTGATTTTTGAGAAAATTAGGTTTAAATATTCAAAACTTGAGTCATTAGTCCCTTGAAAAATAGAAATAAGGAATTTTTTTTTGCGCTGTTTTATAAAGGGGAGAAAAAAATTTTGATTTTGATTTAAATTTTTTAAATGTACCTCAAGAATTGAAGGAGGAGAATATTTTATTTTTATTTTTTAAAGATTTTTTTTGTATAAACGATTGTTTAATTACCTCAATACGTTTTCGTTGAAATATCAATTATTTTTACATTTTTTATACTAAACAACAAATTTTTGGTAGTCACTTACGATGGGGCAATTAACGTTGAAATTTTTGAACAGAAGTCGTTCAAAAATGTTACCAAAGTTATAAATATTTTAGGTCAATATACATTTGGTTTCGAAACAGGTTTGTACATCCTATTCAGGTGGGTCATATGGTTTTATTTGAATCAATTTTATTCTGCATTTCATATACCGACCAGTGGCGTAGCTAGGTAATCAAGGGCCCTGGAGCAAATTAAAAAATGGGACCCCACTGCTATGTAAACTGATTAGGTTTTATCAAATACTTTAAAAATGCTAAGCTACTTAAGCTCTTTTTTGTGCACTGCAGGGCAGATAATAAAAATATTAAACAGTAACAACATAAATTACAATTAATATTTGGTGTAGGTTTGGCTAATAAAAAGAAATAGAAAACAATTCAAGGGTTTATTATATAAAGCTCAGGTCTACCAACTGACTAAATAACAATTATATTTACAATTTTTTCCTAGTTTTAGTTTTCGCAAAAGTATCAACTAAATAAAATAAATTTAGGCTTATAATCATTGTTGCAATTATATATTTCAAAATGAAATCAAAAGCAGGGAACACGGGAAAAAAATTCATAATAATTTGATTGGTAATTAGATTTGAGAAGATATTGACATTATCTATATCTATACTAATATATAAAATTCTTACGTCTGTCTGTACATTTCGATTTTGAATCCAATTTTAAGATAAATATTTGTTTCATGAGGCCCTTATTCCAAATTTAACATTTTTAAAATTTTTGTCTGTCTGTCTGTCTGTCTGTGTGTCTCGATTTAACTAAAGAACGGAACAACCGAATTTAATAAAATTTGGTATTAAGATACAACACAATTTCTCACATACTATAGGCTACTTATCATTCCAAAAAAAGAATAAGGGAAGGTATTCCCTAGGGATAAAAACAGAAATTTTTACTTAAGATAGATGAGTTATATATCATTGGAAAGGTAATTAAAAGCTAGAAAATAATCTGTAAAAATATTTTTAGTTGAACTGATAAAAAGCACAGTAAATTGAATTTAAAATTTAAAAAATGCCTCTTTGAAATATAAACCTTTATATATATAAAACACATAGAAAATTAATACATTTGAAAATTTATTGATCATTATCTACAACTATTTTAAGTATGATTATGTTTTTCGTAAAAGAAATAAGAGAAATAATAGTTTTCAAATACCACTACAAATAGCAAATTTAAAACGAAAATATTATCTACACCTACGTTGCGCAGACGAAGTCGCGGGGATCAGCTAGTCTTTAATAAACAAATATTGTACAGAACATGAACAAAGAAATATATGTTCTACAGAAAATATTTGAAATAATTAATTTTATTAACCATTTTTTGCGAACCTAGAAAATCAACTAATATGGCACCGGTGGCTTTAAATGAGCTTCAAACTAAAATCACAGAAGAGGGCAGAAAAGGCAGAAAGCTCCATAGGTTTGGAGCTTATTTTTTTCTTCCTCTGACCACATTAGTCTTGATGAATGTTTTTGAAAGTTCCAGAAATCAGAAGAATTTTCTTTCATCAATTGATTTTTTTGATATTACTTAGAATACAGTACATCTTCGTCTTTATGTTCCTCCTTATTTAGGCGATTGAAAATCGTTGTGGCTAATTTTACTTTTGAAACTGTATCGTGAAATAGTCGATTGAACTACAGTTGAACGATTTTCGTAGATTATTTCTTGTCAGAAAGTCCTTTTACGTCCTGTGCTCTTTTTTCCATGATAATTTCTATATTTTTTTGCGCATAATGTATTCAAGTTACCAGAGCTTTTGCATCTATTTGGTTCTCAGAATTTTCTTTTTTTTTATCCAATTTTTGGAGTACTTGTTTGTTTAAAAAATTTTTGCAATTTTTTTTCCCGAATCGGTCTATAAACTCAAATTTTGATTGCCTTTTTTGCTATTATTTTGATAACAGTGTATCTTCGTCTTTGTGTTACTCTTTCTTATCCATGAGATTGAAAAGTATTGCAGCTTTTATGGCTTTTATGACTTCGTTTAAATCCAGGCTTAATGCGGTTTTATTTCCAATTGCTATTAGCGATCAATATCGGAATCGAGTTTGGTCCATATTATTTCTCAGATAATTTTTTATTATTTTTAATTTGCTAAATGAGCTTTCAGCTACTGCAGAAGTGACAGGAATTGTAAAGAATAATAACATTGCTGTAAATACTTCGGTTAGGTCGCATTCTAGTACTCCATATTTGCTCATTATTTCCTTACATAATTGGTGAACTTCCAACTGAATTTCCAAAAGTTCAGTTCGGTCGAGATTTCCGGTAAGGATTCGAGGGCCCCGGGGCACTGCCCCGCCTAGCCCCTAGGTAGCTACGCCACTGATTCCTACATAAGTATTACTAATTCCAATTTTCAATAATATGCCGAAACTTGATTTATTGACCCAAAATGAGTAAAACCAAGTTAACTCTATAGCATAAAGAGAATCAACGGAACAAATTTATTTATTTAACGGATCCGGTGGGGTTTTGTTCGTTTGCTTTAATAACTAGAAGTATTTTTATATTGATATTGAAAAAAAAAAAATGAAATATCAATGAGCTGATTTTGGTGGCAGGCTTGGCTTAATAAAGGCGCAGGCGGTTTTTGTAAATGATAATAATGATTAATATAAACATTTACACGTGTGCATCGTTTTATTCCGACGTTGAAGAATATTATGTTGGATGAGTTTGACCCAGATTTAGGGCCCAATGTCGAGACAAGTTCTGTACATATATATGACCTACTGACACAGACATAACCAGAAAAACTTAACAGCTATACAGCAACAAGATCAACATCTTTCCTCACAACTGATTAGTGCAGTTATGTACTACAAAAGATATTTTATTATTATTATTATTATTCATTTTGCCCCAAGAGAAAATCATTTTATCGACTCGTTTTGATATCAATAAACTTCTATTTGGATATTACAAAAAAAAAAAAACAAAAAAAACAGCGAAAAATCAACACATTGCAATAAATTTCCGTAAATTTTTGGGTACCCAAATAAAACCACAATTTAATCACCAGAAATATATCCTTGATGCCAAATCAAAAGTTATGGACTCAATTGATTGCGCAGTAAAAATAATAAACGTTTTTTTTTTTATTTCTCTTTCAGGAATTTGCAGTAAAAATGCAGTTAAACACAGTTAGTAACTGGATTTTGTAATGTATGATTTTTAATTAGAACAAATACTTAATTCTTTAAATTTTTTGGTTCGTTGCGTATACTTATGATTTATTGAACAAAAGATTTATTTTTTGTTCCCTTAGAGTCCATAAATTAGAGATATTACATTATGCAACAATTTAATTTCATCGTATTTTTTTTAGCGGTAAATCTTGAAATTTTAATTTCAAAGTTTATGAAGAGAATAAATTTGCTGAGCTCAACATTGCTTGCTAATTAGCATCGCTAAATATTGCTTCCTTAATATATTTTTTTTTAACTCAAAAGTTTGTTGTATTTTTAATTACAAATAGAGATGATTTGAAAATTTGTAAATCTGTAGCTTTCTAGTCAAAAAATCAAATTTTTTTTAGGGAAAACTTTACTCAAATTACCATTTATAATGTGCACAATAAAATAATATCAAATGCATGAGTTCAGTGGCCAAAAATGGTTCCATCAAGGAGGATACTATAATCACTAATCAGTAGTTTGTTAAAAGTTCAATTAATTAATGCACTTGGTTGCACTTCTATGAATACAATTTTATCGAAATTTCAATTAAGCTAACGAAATTTGTCCTAATCAATAAGCTGATGTTTTTCAAATATTAAAGTCCAATTTTATCAAAGAATACCTGCAACTTCATTTGAATTTATCCAATAGACTTTAATGTTAAGTATCCTGTAAGTTTCACGATATTTTATTAGGCAAACAAATTTCAAGGAATTTCATTAACTTGCAACATTAATTTGTTTTAAATTTCACCATTTTCTTAACTTTAAAAGATTTTACTAGATTTAAAAGCCACTTGTTGAGAGTATAGAATTTGAATGGTAATTCTAGCCCTATAAGAGATTAAGTTGGCCTTGGTTTTGGTGAAAATCAACTCTTTGAATGTTTGAAAGGATATTTCTCAAATAACAGTGATCTAATGTAATTAAAAGAAATAAATAATTGGATCCAAAGATTTTTTAAAGATTTCATCAGATTCCATATTAATTATTTGTCCTACTAAGCTTTTTCTATCCCTATTAAGTGGCAATATTAACGTTGTCCTGCTGGTTACCATGGAAATGATACTAATAATATTGTAATGTCACAACAGGTAGTTATAACCTGTAGCAATTGCAATTTTTGAATTTATTAATTAAACCCAAAGACTTATTAAAGATTTCATAAATTTTCGTAATAGTGATTTATCGATTTGAGCTTTTTCAAGCATTACCAGATGACCACATGTGAACAACATTGATAGTAACCATGGAAACGATACTTATAGTTACCATAGCGATAACCTGTGGGAATTATAGAAATTCATAATATTTCTATATATAAATTGAATCCAAAATTTTATTAAAGATTTCACTAATTTTCCATAATCGTTAATTATTTAAATAAACTTATTTTTCCAGTACTAAATAAGGCAACGTTGATAGTTTCCATAGAAACGATACTAATATTGTAATATCCCAACAGGTAGTTCCAACCTGTAGGCCAATTACTGATATCCAATTCTTAAATTAGTAAAACTAAAAGACAAATAATCAATTTCCAAATTTTTTCCACCGAATTACATGCAATTTAGTGTATCAATGTGGTCAATTTAAATGTCCTCAAGTATAGGAGGAATTATACTTTTGAAAAAAAAAATTGATTTAGGTATTAGTGACCAATTGACCAATAAGAAATTAACTTGATTTTAATTAAAAATCAATCGGGTTATTAATCTAATAGAAATATCTTTATAATGCCTCAGGGATTTATTGTTGGAAGTATAGGATTTGAATGGGAATTGTTACCCCATAGGAGGTTAAGTAGGCCCTGGCTTTGGTCAAAGCTCACTCTATGAATGTCTGAAAGAATTTTTTTCCTATCAATTGCAAACTATTGTTGGTATGTTACATAAGAAACAATTTGGATTATTTTATGCACTTGGTTGCATTTCTATGAATACAATTTCGTCGAAATTTCAATTGATTGTCAACGAAATTTGTCCTTATCAATAAGCTAATGCTTTTCAAATATTAAAGTATAATTTTATCAAAGAATACCTGCAACTTCATTCGTATTTGTCCAATAAACTTTGCTGTTAAATATCCTGCAAGTTTTATGATATCTTATGCAGCCAATAAATTTCAAGGAGGAATAAAAAATTGGGGAAACCATTCCCTTTAATCTATTTGCAAAATTAATTTTGTTTTATACTTTAACTATGAAAAAAAAATTACTAGATTTAAAAAGCCATCTGTTGGAAGTATAGGATTTAAATGTGAATTGTTGCCCCATAAAGGATTAAGTTGGTCTTGACTTTGGTCAAAGCTTACTCAATGAATGATTGAAAACATACTTTCTTTATTATATACATAAGTAATACTATGGATCATTTTATGCAACTAGTTGCACTTTTTCGAATGCATTTTCATCGAAATCAATATTTCTCAATGTCGGTCTCATGACCGACATACTAATAAAGTAAGGGGCCATCCATAAATTACGTTACACGAATTTAAGAACTTTTAAACCCCTCCTTGTCACAGGTTGTCACATTTTTAGAACCCCCTCCCCCCTGATGTGACGTCACACAAATTAATCAAAAGAAAAAAGCATTACAAGTTAAATGTTGTTGCGTGAGAGGTAATCTCATGTTTCAACATGTGACGTCACAAAGCTTTTGACCCCCCCCCCTGCCCCTTGTCACACTAAGTCACATTACGGTGATACCCTCCGCCACATTAACGTGTGACGTAATTTATGGATGGCCCCCAACAGTAAAAACAATTAAAAATATTAAGAGAGATTATGGTCCACTCTTCATTCTACCGTAAATTTTAGATATATTGATTATATTACAACTTCATTTAACAATAAAGTGGATTTCAACGATAATCTAATTCATTTTCCATTAGTCTTCTTAAATTCTCTTTATAATCAATTCGATAAGAATCTTAATATGTATAAATTAAATTAACTTCCAAGTATCCCATGTTCCGCATTGTTATAGAAATATAATTATATGATGAAGAATTTTGCCTTTCTTTTTTTTTCGACGATTTTCATTCCACAAAATTTCCTCTGGAATTAAATAAGCCAAATTCAAGTAAATATTGTTCTAAATATAACAACAAGTGGTACTAGAAGTTAGTTATAGATCCAGCCTTGTTCTAGATTTGATCACAAGTGCAACAATATCGTCTCTATGACATTGTCAAGGATAATATTAATATCATGAGCAAATCGAGCGAAAACCTTTACTTTTACAAATTTCAATGTTAATTTCTAAAATTGCAATTTAGCTAATTGGTACTATCAAGGCTAAATATAAACTATTTGGTGTACTAACAATTTTTCTATTCTTTATATTAAGTTATAAAGTTATCTTAGAATTTTTTGTTCGTTTTCTCGCGGTCGTGTTTTTAAATTAACTTGTAAACATGATGATAAATTGATGAAAGTGAACTTGAAAATGGCAAAGAAAGAAAAAAAAAATGTGTGGACATTTACTCTATTAACATGGAAATCAACTTATAATGATTAGAGAAACTCGATGTTTTTGTAAAATTATTCTGTTTGCAGAAAGTTTTGCAATGATTAATTAATTTTTTTTTTCGAAAAAAATATAAAAGAAAAGTTTGTGGAATTTTTTGATTTGTTTTTTTAATATAATAGTCCAATAGGTTAACCTACTAATCTTGGATCGTCGGATATGAGCTGAGAAATACACATAAAAGATACATAAGGGTGCAATTTAATTCGCTGGGTGCTGATTTCTAGCACCAAATTTGGTCACGTGATTAAAAACTAAATTTTGCGCCATTGGGAATGAAAGACATCGCTATTGATTTCACTAGGAATCAGGGTCCATCGTTAGCACGAAATTGCACCTTAAGGATCAAAATGACAGCCTTCTGAGATCAATATCAAAGACAGACCAATTAAAACTAGAAATAAAAGTTGGGACCCAAAACTCGGCTTAGGAAGTTTAAGGCGTCCAAATATACAATCTTATAATCTTACTAAACCAAAAAAAATTTTGATATTTCCAAAAATGCATTTACAAATTTCCCAATTTTTACGACTTCGAGACATCGTATGCTAATAAAAATGCGCATCGATTTCCTTTTTTAGCAACCAACTTGATTTATTTCAAGGATTTATAAAGTTGAACCACATTTCAAGGACTTTTGTGGGTGTTTTCACTTGGGATTTTTGATGTCATCCTAACCATTAACTACGTAAACAAAATTACCAAATTGGACAAATCCAAATCAATTTTAACCGTTTGAAATAATTTGGAAAGTAAACAATTACCTAAAAAAAAACAACAATCCAACAATCCAATTTTTGATATCATTAGAAAGTTCTCAAATATTTGGTTCTAATTCTTTTTGATTTGTAAAAATAGTTGGAAAATGAATTAGTCAAAGGAAATTAAACTACACGGAGATAGAATTTACCCAAGAGGCCCAATAAATTTTCTTCGAACATTAAAACGAAAAAAAAAAATAATTTGTTAAGGAAAATTTCCATTATTTTTTTTAATTTTACAATGTTTTAATGTTTAGTTTATAGTATTTAACTTTTTTTTATATATTTAATAAGTTATTCTAAATGTTTTATTTTAACGTTTTTGGTTTTCACTATGACGTAATAAAGATAATTTGCTAATTAATAGGTAATGAGGAAAAAATAATTGCATAGTGGTAGTAAGTGGAAAAATTATTTCAACACTTGAAAATTGAAGCAAAGTGCGTGTGGCATTTAATTTTTAAAATTTTTGACTATTGGACCTAAGAAATTAGGTCTGAATTTTTTTTTTTTAAATTTTCCAACAATTAGATCATATTTGGTACATTTGGTGAATTATATCGAATCAGTACGAGGAATAAGCTCGAAATTTATTTTTTAGTAGTGGGCTTTGCATTTTAATGGACTGCCATTTAGTTGAAGTTGGTAACGTATCTCTTAATGTTCAATTGACTTTCCCGAGAAATTCAACCCATTGAAAAAAAGAGAGAGATGCATGCTGGAGAATATCGTATTTTGCTATCTTTCTCGGTTTCAATGTAGTAATCGCAATCAAATATCAGTCAATATAATGAAGTATTTCTTTAATTGAATTCTGTAACGGATCAATTTTCATTTTTCAATTCGGTTGAATTTCCCGGAAAATTCAAGCTAATGTCTAAAAGACAGAGATACATGCTAGAAAATATTGTGTTAAGAAAAAAAATTATTTCAAATTAAAACATGTCACCGAAAAATTATTTCCTTGATTCTTTTTTTGTAACCACAATTGGCGATAACGAAAATCTGCTGCCCGTACATAAGATTTTCCAGGAAAGCGAAAATATTAGCAATTGATCAAATTATAGGCGTCCATGATAAAAGGGCTTTAATCCAATTTTACAAACATTTTTCACGATTTTTGGGGTATTCATTTCCCCCCCCCCCCCGAAAAAAAGTGGAGAGAATTGAGTAATTCCTACTGGAATTCAACTCAAAATAGCGAAAATTTGTACTGCCAAGTAGGCACCACGTGGTGCCGGTTGAGAATGGAAACGCGTAATGGCCGCCGAAAAAATTGAGATTTGGGATTAATATCGAATTAGTACTAGGAATAAGCTCGATTTTTTTAAAAATGGTTTTTAATTTCCCGTGAAATTTAACCTAATGTCTAAAAGACAGAGATACATGCTAGAAAATATTGTATTTCGCTATCTTTCTCGGTTGCAAGTAATGTAATCAAATATCAGTTAATCCAAAGTTCTAAAGCTAAGAAAAAAATAACCAAGAAAATTATATCAAATTAAAACATGTCACCGAAAAATTATTTCCTTGATTCTTTTTTTGTAACCACAATTGGCGATAACGAAAATCTGCTGCCCATACATAAGATTTTCCAGGAAAGCGAAAATATTAGCAATTTATTACATTACTGGTGTAGATTAACACGTCCATGATAAAAGGGTTTTCATCATGCTCCAATTTTAAAAACATTTTTCACGACTTTTGGAGTATTCATTTTCACCCTGGAAATGAGTAATTCCTGGTGGAATTCAGTTCAATATAGCGAAAATTTGTACCTCCAAGTATGCACCACGTGGTGCCGGTTGGGCGTAATGGCCACCCAAAAAATTCGGATTTGGGATTAATATCGAATCAGTACAAGGAATAAGCTCGAAATTAAATTTTTATAAGTAGGCTCTGCATTTTTCATTGGTTGCCATTTAATTGCAGTTTGCAACTATCTTCAGATGTTGATTTGGGGAAACTTTTTAAATTTCCCTGCAATCTCAACCCAATGTATAACAAGGATGGATATAGATTCTGGAGAATATCCTATTTCGCTATCTTTCTCGGTTGCACGTATTATAAATCCAAGTCAATTTAAACAAGGTTTTCGACAAATAATTTAAAAAAATTGATAATTTTTTTTAGAATTTTTTCAATCTATTTTCTAAGTGGGCGACTTAGATTTTCCGTGGTTTATTTAACCAGAAAATTACGTGCTGACTTCGAAGGTTACTGAAAATATTATTGGACAATTATAATTGCACCACACCATAAGAAAAGTATCATTCACGTGGCTTAATTTAGCTAAGAAAATAATTACAGCGATTGTAAAAATCCCAACTGCATTTTACTTTCACTTTGTTTTAACTGTAATTATAATGGCAAAAATTATTTTTTTCCAAGCAAAAAAAAGATTAATAAAGCACATAAATTTAAGTTATAACTTTACGAAAGCAGTGCACGATTATAAATTTACAACAAGAGATATTATTGTTATTGTTGGGCAGATAGTTTTAGCCTCATTACATTTGAAATGAATGTGAAAGCCTTCTCATCTTTTCTTCATATATTGCCAGCGATTTTTTTTTCTTCTTGGGTTTCCTATTCTTTTATTATAACCTCACGAATATCCTCCTCAACATTGCCGTCAACATTATCATCATCACGAGAGTCGAATCTCCAATGTTTATAGTACTACACCTTCTCGTGTTTGTTGCAATCACTACTATTGTTCTAATAAAAAAATGATGCAGAGAATTTATTTTCCACTGTTGTAGGTACCGATGAATTGAACATTACATGCAACTATGCCGGTAATTATTATTTTGCTCAATGTACTACTTCTTGCATTCGCAACCTCTAATTTTAATTTACTATGATTGTCCGATTCAATCTGGGTTTGATCTATCATTACGATTATGATTGTTGTTTTTTTTTTGCACTAAATTATTTAAACAGTTTCTTGTAATTGTTTAAATAACCTTTTAACTAGAAGATATCTAGGTAAAAGAAAACACGGGAGGCCATTACAAAAAAATATTTTCTTTAGATCATCACAAAAATCGTGCCAGGGGAATTACGTTCAATGTTTTACGCTATAATGAAGTCAGTCAATTTTTGTTTACAAAAAATTCCCAATTCTTTTCAAACACTGAATATCACGAATATCATTTGACAAAAAAAATCCTTACTGCTGCCAAAAACCTATGATGAGTACCAAACTTTCCTAAATTACTTTTCCTAGATTATTAAAGAAATCGTACCAGGGGAATTACGTTCAATGTTTTACGCTATAAGAAGTCTGTCAATTTTTTTTTGCACAAAAAATCCTTTAATTACACCAATTCTTTTCAAATATTAATAATCATTTGAAAAAAAATTCTTACCACTGCCGAAAACCTATGATATATATCAAATTTTCCTAAATCAATTTTATACGATCAAGAGTGTTTGTTAAGGCCTAAACAAATAGCAATCGGTTATTGTCCATTCAAACTTTACCTGGGATATATACAAACTTTTCATTCACATTTCTAACAGTTTTCCTAGATTATTAAAGAAATCGTGCCAGGGGAATTACGTTCAATGTTTTACGCTATAAGAAGTCAGTCAATTTTTGGTTTCCAAAAAAATCCTTTAAAAATCACCAATCCTTTTCAAATACTAATTATCATTTAAAAAAAAAATCCTTACTACTACCAAAATTCTATGATGAGTACCAAATTTTCCTAAATCAATTTTACACGATCAAGAGCGTTTATAAAGGTCGAAACAAATAACAATCGATTGTTGCCAATTCAAACTTTACCTTAGATGTATAAAAACTTTTCCATCACATTTCTAACGCTTTTCCTAGGTTATTAAAGAAATCGTGCCAGGGGAATTACGTTCAATGTTATACGCTATAATAAAGTCAGTCAATTTTTAAATTCCTCTAAAAATACCAATTTTTTGGAAAAAAAAATCCTTACTACTGCCGAAATCCTATGATAGATACCAAATTTTCCTAAATCAATTTTACACGATCAAGAGCGTTTATAAAGGGCTAAACAAATAACAATCGGTTGGTGCCAATTCAAACTTCACCTTAGATGTACAAAAACTTTTCCATCCCACTTCTAACGCTTTTCCTAGATTATTAAAGAAATCGTGCCAGGGGAATTACGTTCAATGTTTACGCCAGAAGAAGTCAGTCAAATTTTGTTTATCAAAAAATCCTTTAAAAAACACCAACTCTTTTCAAATACTAAATATCATTTGAAGAAAAATCCTTACTACTGCCGAAAACCTATGATGAGTACCAAATTTTCCTAAATCAATTTAACACGATCAAGAGCGTTTATAAAGGGCTAAACAAATAACAATCGGTTGTTGCCAATTCAAACTTTACCTTAGATGTATAAAAACTTTTCCATCACATTTCTAACGCTTTTCCTAGATTATTAAAGAAATCATGCCAGGGGAATTACGTTCAATGTTATACGCCATAATGCATTATTAATTGACTCCAAAAATGTGCACCGATTTTTCAATTTTTCAAACCATCGGGGGGGGGGAACATATAAAAGAGCGATGTTTTCGATGCGATTTCCATGGAAATTTTTGCTTTCATTTATAAAATGGACAAAGAAAGCAGTAACCCAAAAATCTATTCCTCCAATAGTTCAAATCGGAATGAAAAATTGAATTTGGAGCCAATTTTTTAAGGCATTAGTATTAGAAGGCTATGTACTGTACTATGAGCCAATGGGGAAGCATTTTTTGTCGTTGTCATGGAAATCCAGGAATTTCATTAATGTAATTGGAAAAAAAAATGGCCGTTGTAATAAAATTTCATCTTTTTTGTAGTAAATAATGCTAATAATTTCAGATGTCCAATTTTATTTTTTTTCCTTTTGAAGATAAATTGGAAAATGGGTAGAATTTTTCGTTGGTCTTTCCCAACTTTGACGAAGTTTTTCTTACACCCGAATAAATCAATCACGGCAATAGGAATGAACAATGAAAGTACCCAAAATTGTCTTTCTAACAAATATAAATACAACCCCTTTAAAGTAATATTAAACCCTCTTTGCCCTCATAAATTTTTTTTCCCAACTTTATAAACTTTAGGGTCCAAATTTGTTTAATAAAGAAACCACTAAAATTATAATTTCAAAGCCCTGATATGTCCCGAATTTTTACATCCCTTTCTTAGTAAAAATCCCAACAATTTTCACAAAATTAGAAGAGGAACAAAACAGCGGATCTTTTATATACAATGGAAAATCGATGATTGGTCGAAAAAAGGTACAAAATTGCATCCTTTGGACCAAAAAGGGGGCAACTTGGAACCCATTTTTAAAAGAGGAAACAACTTTAATTAGTTTTTCAATTTTTCAAACTATCTGCGAAGGAAAAAAATATTAATTAATATGAGGAAAAATATATTAAAAAAGCAATGCAATTTTCGATGCAATTTTCACGGAAATTTTTGCTATCATTTATAAAACGGACAAAGACAGAAGTAATACAAAAATCTATTCCCCAATAGTTTAAATCGAGGTGGAAAATTGAATTTGGAGCCAAATTTTTGAAGCATTCGTTTTAGAAGGCTATGTACTGGAAAAATATATATTAAAAAAACAATGCAATTTTCACGGAAATTTTTGCTATCATTCATAAAACGGACAAAGACAGAAGTAATACAAAAATCTATTCCCCCAATAGTTTAAATCGAGGTGGAAAATTGAATTTGGAGCCAAATTTTTGAAGCATTAGTTTTAGAAGGCTATGTACTGTACTATGAGCCAATGGGGAAGCATTTTTTGTCGTTGTCATGGAAATCCAGGAATTTCATTAATGTAATTGGAAAAAAATGGCCGATGTAATAAAATTTCATGTTTTTTGTAGTAAATAATGTAAAGCCTGATTACAAAGTTTAGATATCAAATTATTTGAGCTGAAATGGGAATTTGAGGAAATGTTTCCACAAGAAAAATTCGAACTTTTGACTTGGTAGAAATTACGGTACGATCGGTTTGTGGAACATATATCAGAAAAGTGGATCTAATGGATGATGATTTCGATCAGTGTAGATCTTCCACTTGAAAATAACAGTATTTAGTATTTAGAGGTAAATGCAATTCATGCGAACTAAACATTTCGACTATCATCATCATCCATTCACCAACATTTTGACCTTCCTGACTCTAAAATATAGCTACACATCGATAATAACTCCAAATTTATCACTTTCAATCGCACCTTATACATTGACGTCGTGTGATTGAAAGATATAGGCAAGACATTTAAAAATCACGAATATAATCGATGAAGAACATTTACGAAGACGAAGAAGAAGAAAAAAAAACGGTTTCTAGAAACTTAATAATAAATTCTACCTACGTCTTTAATAACAAGCAACCAAGTAAGTCGATTTCACATGAACAAACTGTAATTGCAGTCATTATTTTTTATCTAGGTTACATGATTTTTCCATATTAATTTCGTATTTCAAACAAAATTTTTATAGAAGAAAGTATTTTTTTTTGGTGGCTTGGTTTATTAATTTCTTGTCGTTGGACATTTAACGAAAATTTCACTTTTTTTCTAATGACCATGCAACAATGGATATCTCATTACTTTGATACGAGTTATTTGTTGCACCTAACACATGAATGGAGATCATTCAAGTTGAATCGAATCAAAAAAAAAAAAAATAAAATTGATGAATCGCTTCAATAAATCATCATCGTTAAACCTATTATAATTCAAGCAACAAATAAATCTTTTCTTTTCAATTAATATCTGTGTAATTGAATATCGATTTTCATTGTTAATTCAAAGATTATAATCTTTCGTTTTGTTATTTACTTTTAATTAACACACTTTTTGTATATACTAGTTAGCTTTCCATAATCCAATGCCTTCTATAATAAAATTTTCTTCAGTTATTAATAGTTGTAGGAAATGTTACCATGGTTACGTATTGCAAAAAAGGATAAGATATACAACTTTCAAACAATGCAAAAAGAATGGAAGAGTAGGTGTTACAATTACGTAGGAATGGGAAACTAACACCTGAGGATTTTTCGATTCAAAATGGTTCCTTAAAAATATTAAAATTAAATTCCCTTGCTTTTCTGAATTTTCCTTAATCATATCGCCTGCATGATTGAAAATGAATACCTAATTATTAAAACATTTTTTTATATATACTTGTATATTACTAGTGAGCTTTCCACAATCCAATGCCATCTATAATAAAATTTTCTTTACTTATTGGTAGTTGTATGAAATGTTACCATGGTTACGTATTGCAAAAAGGATAAGATACAACTTTCAAACAATGCAAAAAGAATGGAAGAGTAGGTATTACATTAACGTGGGAATGTAAAACTAACACCTGAGGATTTTTCGATTCAAAATGGCCTCTTAAAAATATTAAAATTAAATTCTCTTGCTTTTCCGAATTTTCCATAATCATATGGCCTACATTACACTGATTCAAAAAAAAATGATGATTTTTTTTTCTTAATTATATCGAAAATATTGTTGGGAATGTCATAAAAAATCCTGTGAAAGTTTAAGCTCTTAATATTAATATTAAGAGGTGCCGCATCGCAAATTTCGATTTTCCATTTAAATAACATGGGAACAATATTCTCTTGCACTTTGGAATTTTATAGCTCACGTTGGTGACAATATTTCGGAATGACCATGGTATATTCTTGTAGAAAATTGAACGATGTACAAAAAAGGTCTCGTACAAGTTTCTGGTATATTTATTCCTTCAAAAGTTATTCGAGGTCAAAGTTGAACTAAAGAGAAATTTTAATATTTTTTTCAATTTTTTGACGCAACCATCAATTTTATGAGAAAATTTTATAGGACGTTTTTTGTAGAGCACTTTTTTTCCTATAGTTTATCTCTATAAAAGTTTTTGATATTTTTCACAGGTCCAAAGTTATTTGCAGTAAACTAAAAATTCCCTGAATTATTATATTTTAACATAAAAAATATTTTTTTTATTTTAATTAAATAACTTAGGACCTGTGAAAAAGATCAAAAACTTTTACAGAGATAAGTTGTAGAAAAAAAAGTGCTCTACAAAAAATGCCCTATACAATTTTCTCAAGAAATTGATGGTTGCGTCAAAAAATTGAAAAAATATTAAAATTTCTCTTTAAATGATAAAAATCATTTTCTTTATTGAATTTAAATTAAAAATATTTAATTTTGTAAATCAAGAAGCCTGAGGAAGTTACGATTACGTAACGAAACGTTGCTTTTTGAAATAATAAAATATTAAATAAAAAAAAAACAAAAAGATCTTAAACCTGAATTTTCTTCTTATTTCTCTTTAGTTCAACTTTGACCTCGAATAACTTTTGATGGAATAAATATATCAAAAACTTGTACGACACCTTTTTTGTAGATCGTTCAATTTTCTACAAGAATATACCTTGGTCATTCCGAAACATTGTCACCAACGTGAGCTATAAAATTCCAAAGTGCAAGAGAATATTGTTCCCATGCTTTTTAAATTGAAAATCGAAATTTGCGACGCGGCACCTCTTAATATCAATATTAAGAGTTTAAACTTTCACAGGATTTTTTTATGACATTCCCAACAATATTTTCGATATAATTAAGAAAAAAAATCATTTTTGTTTTGAATCAATCTAGCCTACATGATTGAAAATGAATACCTAGTTATTAACACATTATTTGTATATTACTAGTTAGCTTTCCATAATCCAATGCCTTCTATAATAAAATTTTCTTCAGTTATTGATAGTTGTATGAAATGTTACCATGGTTACATATTGCAAAAAAGGATAAGATATACAACTTTCAAACAATGCAAAAAGAATGGAAGAGTAGGTGTTACAATTACGTAGGAATGGGAAACTAACACTTGAGGATTTTTCGATTCAAAATGGTTCCTTAAAAATATTAAAATTAAATTCCCTTACTTTTCCCCATTTTCCATAATCGCCTACATTATTGAAAATGAATACCTAGTTAAAATTAAAAAAAAAATGTTCTACTAATTATCCATAATATCAATGCCTTTTTTTTAAAGAATCCTCAAAAAAATGTTTGAAATTCGGGTTTCTTGACTAAAATACCTCCTTAACATGCGCATGTAATAAATCAAGTTTTGACTGATTATTATTTGATCCTTGTTCTCTGAATATTTTTACCAGTTTATCATCATCGAGGATCTGAAATTTTACAATAATACCTCCTTAACATTGAAAAGAATATCAAAGCTGACTTTGATAAGATAAAAAAATTCTCCTACAAAATTGGTGGTGCTATTTTCGGGGGAAAAAACGATCCAGATTTACTGGAATTCTTTTCCAGTAGGCAGACCTCCACAAAAATGATAGATTGACCAATTTTTCTTGTAATAAAAGCACTGCGGTTTTTTAACGTTAGTCGACCGTACACTTATGTATTCTTGACTGGTACCCACTTATTTCCTAATCATTAATTTCAACTTACTTTCTCTCGAACGCCTTACGATTTACACTTTACCAACACAACAATTGCATAGTGTACTACCTCTACAATTTAAAATGAGTATAAATTTTTCGATGATGCCATTTGCGATTTTCTCACAGTTTAGGTGTGTTTATACAAATATAAATCACAAGTGATCAATCGAACATAATAATAAATGTAGGTAAAAGAATATCCACATTTGAGAAACAGTTACCTTTGTCTTGAACTCGATTGCCAAACAATCGCGTTGCTAATAGTAATAAACGGTTTTGGGAGAGGATAAATGTCAAGAATATTTCGCTATTATAATTCAATTACTCTAATAGTCGATCTTTAAAAAAAAATTAAACAATCATCTCTCTTTTCTTTGTTTCCTCACCACTTACATTCCAGGAAATAACACAAAACCATATTTTTTTTCAACAATTTATTAATTTTTTTTGTAAAACAAAACAAGCTCTTAAAACGCATTTTTTTACAACAGCAAAGAATTAGCAAAAAAAACAATATATGTCCTTACACTGTACCTAAAACTAATCCTTACAGACTAAACGAATTAACAATTACAACATTAAATCAGAAGTCCTCAATTTAGGCCAATCTAAATAAAAGAACGTGAGTAATAAGAAGAAAAACAATAAATTATAAATAGGTATAGCAAACCCCATAACCGCGATAGTATGTTACAAAAATACCCTGCTGTAAAAAGAGATACTCACGAACCTTTTTTGTCAAGGACTTCTGTTTAAAATAATACTCTTAATAAAATTATAACGGGGAATTAGAGACGAGACTTTTTTTTTGTAAAGACAAAAGTTGTGCCTAAAACATTTTGAGTGCATTTTTCTGCAAGATTGTCCCAAGATGCAGCATTGTTGAACGCCAAATTTATTAAAATGCATTACTTATAGGAATAATCACGGGAGAATCCTGGGAATTTACCGCCCAAAAAAAAATCCACAGGTTGCAACTACTTGTATTACAATATTAATATCATTTCCATGGAAACCATCAATGTTACTTAAAGGACGCCATCTAGTAGTGATAGCAAAAGCTTGATTGGGTAAAGGAAAAGCATTTGATTCCAATTTAGGTTTAGTGATTTTAGAATTAAATGTTTTAGTGCTTTAATAACATTGAGAATAATTTTCTTGGATAATTAGAACGGCAAAGGTATAAGATTTCAATAAAAGAAGTGTATATAAGAAAAAGATAGGAATACATGTAGGTCGGTACCATAGCCAACTTTGTACACTATGGATTCATAGTTAGACCAGGGTCGATTTTTGAAACCAAAGAAAATTTAGTAAGTAGGATGAAATCCATTGGAAAAGGAAGAGAATATAACAAAAAAATTAAAGGAAAAATAATTTACGGGGGGATTTGAGGACGGGAAAGGAAAGGGGATGAGTTTTCCAGGGTAAAAAACGGTTTATCTCGATTTCCGCCAAAACTACAAGTCCTACGGAAAAAAGTTGAATAGCAAAGTTGTAGGTAATAAAAAGATCTACAACTTTTATATGTTTTTGACCCTTAAAAACTCACCCCTTCCCTCTTCCCAATCTCAGATCTTCCATAAACAATTTTTCATTTTCATGTTATATTCTTTTCCTTTTCCTACTATAATTTTGTTTTAAAGGCTTATCAAACCATAGTGAAAGCCCATGAAATATTAAACAAAAAAAAAATTATGCAATCCCAAAAAAATATTAAGCATACTTAAACGTTGCCAGTTGAATCAATTTCACAATAATTAAATACCAAAATTATAAGTTTTTTCGAAGATATTGAAGAAAGAAAAAACCATTTAGGCGGAAATGCATTTCAATTTACTTTCACTTTAAGATACCAAATACACGCGATTAAGCAGAAACAAATATAAACGTACGTTTTTCTTTTTTTTTTCAAAAGTAATTGCTTCATTAGTTTTAATTGAATAAATTTCTTATTTAACATTAATTATTATTCATGCTGAAGTCAGAAGAAATTAAGCGGAGGATGGGGCAGGAGACGAGGTAGGAATTTAATTACCATATATTGCAATCTTCAGTGAAAATATTTTGGTTGGTAAATCATCAAATTTTATATAATCTTGATAAATATATTAAAAAGTTGATACCTTTTATATGTATTAGATGTTTAGTACAAACTGGAAAATTTTCTTTACCATTTTTTTTTTGGGGTTACAATGGCATTGAAATTGGCCGAAAAAAAAATGGCGTCATAATTAGCCACAAATTCGTACAATCACGTAAGTGTATGGTTGGCGAAAAAAAAATCATATAATATATAAATTAGATTGATATTTTTGTGGACAACTGAGGTTAGTACGTGATCAGAAAAAATAGATCAAGTTACTAATTTAAATATTTTATCGTTTTTTCCCTACTTTCCCTTTATATTAGAGCATGATGAAAAAAAAATTAAATTTGGCGGTTAAATTCACAAAACTTTAGTTTTTCCAAGGTTGACTTTGATGTAAATCTAAGCCAACATTATGGCGATAACCTGTTGATTGAAATATTCAACCTGTTGGAATCTCTTGAAATAAATGCCTCAAAATGTAGAAAAAAAAAACAACTTAAACTTTATCATCGTAAATACTTAAAAAAAATATGTGTAAAAATTTACCATGAAACTTTCAACACAATACATAAATAAAATTGAAAGTTTTATAGTATTTTCTATCAAAAAAAAGTGCTACTTTTAAAATGCAAATTGGACCCCTAAAATTACGCAACCCTAAATTTGAATGGACCACAATGAATTGTAAAGATGAAGACTCAATTGTGTCGAGCATATTAACAGAAAATTTCCCAAAGCAATTTACATACAATAGAGAAAATATAACACCCAGGAAAATTACATTGTTGTGAACCACTGTTACAACAGATCATTTTAATGGTAACAAAACACCGTCGATTTAAAACAAAAAAAAAAGGGTTTTTCAAATTGCACCGCCCGTTTTTTAACACATAAAAAATAAATTAAAAACTGAAATACAACTAAATTATTTATATTAAAAAAAAAAACAACTTAAAATATTTTAAACAAAAAAATCCCATCTTGCCATCATTAGCTTGAGATCAATTTTCAGTGATTTATACGGAAAATTCGTACAATTGTTTAAATCAAATTATACCAAATTAGAAATTTTGTATAAAATCAATTTGCAATCAAAAGACAATTTGGTTAAAAAAAAAGGAAATTAGTATTCTATTTAAATTATTTAAAACTATCGTTAATAGGAATAATTTAACACAAAGCCGTTGGAAATGATGATAGTTAAGTGACCCAAGTCGAAAAATTTAAACCTTATTTGAACGTAATTTAAAAAAAATATATTATAATGCTTGATCGATTAAATCGATAAGTGCCTTAGATTATTTTTTTTTCAATCCTAAGACGAACAAAATCTAGTAAACCCGTAAAAAATAAATTTCACTATAAAATAAAATTCCCTAACTTTTCACATTTTTCCTTATGAATGGACCCCCTAAAGAAAATATGATTCAACCATTTTCAATAGAAATACCTTGTTTCCATGGAAACTGCATATTAATAACCACGATTAATTTGATTGGTCCCAAATATTTCATATTTATGCAAAGATATCCATGAAAAAAAGCATTGACCCACCATTTTCAAAATTCAATTGAAAAAATATATTTTTGGAATTTAGAATTTTGCTGCAAAACAATTTAAAAGGGTATAGCAGTGTTTGTATGGGAAAACTACCCCCGCGGCTATTTCGATTCAAACTCAGGGGATCTTTTTGATACTGAATTAAAAAAAAATAGCCAAATTTTTAGCTTTATATCTCAAACGGTTTTCGAGTAAGGGGCCGTTCATGAAATACGTTCGTATACAAGGAGGGGAAAAATTTTCTCATTTTTTCTTAAATCTCATGTTTCAGCAAACTTAAACTATTTTTTCCAGTAAAGAAAATATAAAGAAAATTAATTTTTAACTCATCAAAATTTTTAGAAAATTAAGAAATTTTCTTTAAAAATTACTTTTCAATGCAAAATTTCATTAAAATAATTAAATATTTTTATTATCTCTAATAATTGAACGGTAGAATCAAAGGGTGCTATTTTCACCTTACAACTATCGTATACTACTACTATACTATCTTACGTATGCTATGTTACATAGCACCCTTTGATCCTACCGTACAATTATTAGAGATAATAAAAAGATTTTATTATTTGAATGAATTTTTGATTAAAAAAATTATTGTTGACAATTTGTTTCTATGGTTACCAAGAACTAATAGTTTGAACTGAAAATGCCAGTAATAATGATTTGTTTCTATGGATACCAAATATCAAACTCTGATTTCCTATAATTTTTCCGAATGAGAATTTCACCGATAACCATTTTTAGTACATTTTCCCGATCAAATTGCTTAAATTCATTGAGTGTTTTTACTTTATATTGAAATTCGAAGAAAATTTCGATTTGGTAATTTTTTCTTTGTTATTTACCGTCGATTTATAACTACTAAGGTCTTTTAGCGCCTCTAGGGTTCCTAAAAATCCATAATTGGGAAAAATTAAAAATTTGCTCGATATAACGATCGAACCCACAACCTACCAGTTTCGGAGCTGGAACCTAGACCACTCGGCCACCAGTAGGCTTTAATATGGGGCCGTTCATAAAATACGTTCCCATACAAGGGGAAAGGGGTGTTGCTAAGTGTGACAAGATGTTTCAAGGGGGGCGGGGAGTCTTCGGTAACGTGACGTTCGCCGTTCGTCAAAAAATTTCAAATTAATATTTCTTTCGACTATTGTTCTTTTTCAATTTTTATCATGATAAACAGTCATTCATTTCGTATTTAGTAAATATTAAATATATAGCGATTTGTGCACTTTTAATTGAAATTTATCATATTTAGGGGGGGGGTCTTAGTTTTGTGACGAAATATTTCTAGGGGGGTCACAGAAAGTGTGACACAGCGTGACAATTGGGGGGAGGGAGTCAGAAAAAGCTTATTTTAGCGTGGCGTATTTTATGAACGGCCCCCTATGATAAAATTATTATACGGGAAAATCATGGAGTATAGATACAAGGACTCCGAATTTGAGGTTCAGTACACTTCATAGAGTACGCATTTGAATCATTAAGTGTTGTCCTTTTTAGAAACTGTAATTTCCAATATATTACACGATGGAAAATGAGTCAAAATATGGCGCTACCATACTAACTTATGTTACCATGGTTACAGTACAGAAAGTACATAGATTAGTACTGTAAACAGACGAATGGTGGCACCACTTCTGACAAATTTCCTTTCATATATTGCAAGATTGGAATACCTTCTTAAAACCTTAGTGACCTTTTTTCTTTATTATCTGGGTCTGTTATTGAAAAAGCCTCCTTGGATCTGACTCCGTGAGGAAAATAACTAAGTTTAGACATTATTGCAGACTTAAATTTCGGTTGAAATAAGGTTTAAATTTTTTTTTCGATTCGGGAATTGGGAAATTTTCTGCTACTAGCCCAACTGAAATCCTTCACTCTTCATTATCAACCAGCACATGTTCCACATTAGTGGTTTCATACGAAATGTCACAATTTTTTTCCTCTGCATTTTCCAAGTGCCAACAAACGTTCGTCTCACCACCGCCATTCGCTAAAACCTTACACTTGTCCTCGTGGTCTTTACTAGTCGTCGAAAACAACTTAATTTCCAGATCGCGATGTCCATTGTGTGACGTCACAATTTCAGTTGATATATCTAACGTGGAATGAGGTCCACAACATTTCTTTATTAACTGTTTATTACCAACGTTTCTATCATCATTGTTGCTGGCAATTATCGGCGATGATATAATCGTTGGAGATGTTGAGATCGTTGATAGTGATGGAAGCGATGACGAAGAATCATGCCCGTGCCATTCCCTGCAAACCCGCCCAGCACCAATTACACCCACATGGGAAGCATCCGAAAAAAAGTCTTGACTATCCTCGTCGTGACTATAGATATACGAATTGTTTAGATTACTGGAGGCTACCGGATCACTCCAGCTACGCCGCAGGGCCGTAGCCGCCATTTTGCTAACGATAAATTGATCATCACTATCACTCTTTTCCGAAAAACTTATACCACTATCGTTGCTAGCACCAAATGAATCACACGACACCGCATCACTATTTGTCCCATTAATCGAACCCGATGATTCGATATCCCAAATTCGACCAAATGGATCACAAAATTTGCATTGGCATGACAATGGAGGTATGGAGGAACATTGCACATTGTTTTGACTACTGATCAAGACATCGTCGAAGTTGTGAGTCAAATTTGGGATATCCACCGAAGACGTCGACAAATTGTCTTCCTCATTCTCATGGCTCTTCTTTTGAGGATCCTCATTATTGTTGCAATTTTCCGCCACGGGGTTCATCGTTAGTTTACGATCTTTTTTTCGCCGCTTTCGCGGCTTTATAATCCGCGGCAAACAATTATCGGAATTATTGGACGTCGAGCTTTCGTCGCTAGCGACGCTTATCGTGTCGATATTATGCGCAGTCGTCGACTCGGAATTTCCGGTTGGATTATGCAAATTACTTTCAGTGGATCCACCGTTGTAGTTGCACCGAAATTTCGATTGTTGCACATTGTTGTTTTTGCGGTAGTGGTATCGAGATGCCAGGATTAAGGGGACGCCATGAGTGTGCAACGCCAACCGTGATAGTTGTGTTTGTTGTCCATGCATTGCATTGGTGTTTGTTTGTTTCACCAGAGGGAGATGTTGTTGATTTAAATGTTGCAAGTGGTTTTGATTGTTGTGATGATTTTGCAGAAATAGTTTCTTTTTCATGCCATTGTTGCGTGGATGGTAGCCGGCCATTGAAATCAATGGAACACCTCCGGCCCAGCCACTGTCTTTTGCATTGCCTCCATTTCTGGTCGATGATGGCGCCGCCGAAGAATGGGTTGGAGCAAAAATTTTTTGTTGGTGCAACATCATCATAGACACTTTCTCATTGTTGATCAACTTGGCATTGTTTTTAATCAAACAACTTCCAATGTAATGTTCCACCTCAATATTGGACAAGTGTACATTTCCCGAAGATGATCCACCAATTGTTTCGCTTCCCGCTGAACTTGGACTCATATTTTCCTTCGCCTCTCACTAATCAACGTCCTTTAGATAAACACAATAAATTTAACAAAACAAAAAAAAAACCACAACAAAAATAAGTTGGATACTCAAATGCTTCACACTTGGCTTTTACCAGCAATAGAGATGGAAAAGAAATTGTCTGCAATGGATTAATGTGGGACATGAAATAGAAAACTACGTAACCGTGAGAATTGTACGACTCTTTTGTTGGCAATTAGAAACAGAGAGACAATTCGCTGCTTTATTCTCTCTTCCTCCATTGTTACTGTTTATGACCCACAAAAGTGGTGATCCAATGACAACAATTAAGCCGTTTTAGCGTAGTTAAGATAAATATTCTGTGTTCCGATAGTCTTAATATGAAACACAGCGTAAACACGAACATCTTATTAGCAAACTAACTTGGAACAATTAGCGCAATATTAAATTACCACTGCACATGCACTTTATCGTGAATGTATGCATAATATCGTAGAATGTCTATTTTTATTTGGGAACTTAATAGAGCATTTAAATGAACAATTAATTCAATTCTTCGTCTAAAAAAACCGTTTTAAACTGCATTTTTTTGAATTAATATTTCATGTAACCAAAGGAAACCAGAAGAAACCCTTTAGGTACAATTAGACACTGAAGGAAACTAAAACATTGTTTTATAATTACTTTATAACATACAACAAACATGTTTTATTAAGAAGAAAATTTCAATGAACCGTTTTAAAGAAAACCCCTTACAAAGTTGCCGTTGATGGCGACCGAATTGGCCAACGATTGGCCAACCATTGGCAGTTTTTAATGGCCCAAATCTGGTTAAACGTCAGTAGCCGTTCAATCACAAGATTTATAAAATACACAGGTGGCCTCATGGTGGTTACGTGACGTATCCAGAAGAAATTCGTACATATCTTCAGACTGATTCAATTTCAAAATTCTTCGTATGACGTCATATTTTTTTTTCTAATGGAGCAACCTGTGTAATTTACAAACCTTGGTTCAATCGTACACAAGGATGACGTGCGATCAACGGCCGTTAATCGGCCGATAATCAAATCCATAAGTCGTTGCGCATGGGCAATAAGTTCTATGTTTTTCGGTTGTATCTCATGTTATAGGATATGTTTACCCATTAATTTCACTGTCATCATGTCGCAAGTATACCAGCGATTTAAAATTTTTAGACAATCACAAAGAAATGTAAATAATAATAAACAATGCAATGTGAATATTTTTGTATATAATTCGAGTAAACTAAGTACCATATTGATTTATATAAAAGTGTACGGAAGGTATAAAAAATAATATTTACACTTAAACGTGATTAACGATTTATATATAATTGTGTTTTTAACTTATTAAGTTATTTTTTCTTTATTTCTTATATTGCAGATAAAGTTGGTGATTGTGAGGAATGTAAAAATTTGGCTGGAAAAGTTGGACGGTGATTTTTAGGGCAAGAAGACCGAAAACATGATCGAAAAAAACGGTCTTTGTTTTTATAATAACTAACTCTAAAATTATTAATATATTGTAACCCTTAAAGAATCAATAAAAATAATAATAATAATACTTCAAAAAGAAATTATAATTATAAAAATAATTATCATTACAGCAATCAGCCATTGAAGGACCAACGATAGTTGGCCAATAGTTGCAGTAATGTCTGGCCCATTGCTGTTTGCCATCAATGGGCCGATAATACAGGCAATTAATGGGCCGACGTTATTATTTCGACTATAAGCCGTTTATCGGCCAATGAAAATTGCCATTGCTGTACGATTAATCGACATTCTTGGCCCAGCAATTGGCCCAATCTAGGGCCGATTTCCAAACTTTGTATGGGATCGGAAACCACTACAAAACTTTGGATTCTTAAGAATTATTTTTTAATAGTTAAAATTCATCTTATATTAAAAATATTGTTTAAATAAGAGAAATTCAGGTTGTTTAAGATCTTTAATTTTTTAATAGTTTATTATTTCAAAAAGCAACATTTCGTTACGTAATCGTAACTCTTTTGTTGCTTTTTTGAAATAATAAACTATTAAAAAATTAAAGATCTTAAACAACCTGAATTTCTCTTATTTAAACAATTTTAAAGCTGAGATCTGATTTTTATCATCTATTAAAAATATTTACATCGTTCAATAAAACAATTTATCATATTGTATTTCACATGTGGGAGGGCACTGTTCTCGCGTGGATTATTTTCTTATTACTATCACTAATGTATGGATGCAGTTTTGACATCTTCAAGCTTTGAATTTCCCATTGTTTTCGCAACATCTTTCATAATAACAATAATTAATAAGGGAAAAATATATAGTACACGACAAATTAGTTTATTTATAGAGAGAGATATATGCATGTACGGGTATGAGTCTTAACAGGTGTGGTTTTCACAAAGAAAATGCAGAATACATAAATGGTATTTTTAAAGTTGCTCGGATGGGAGTGTTGGTAATTTATTTGAAGCTGAGGTAAATTTGTGCAACAATACTAATGTAAATGCGCGAAAATTCTAACTAAAGACATAAGTATACGAGTACAAGGTGTTTTATAATTCACCAAAAGAAAAAATCAATTATTCCCCGAGGCATTATGTAAATATTTTCTATTACATAAAAACCAGATTGATCTTACATTAAAGTCAAGTTAACTTTTTATTTTTTTTCCTTAATATATTTCCTACTATAGTTGCAGGCATTCAAATTGGCCAAATTGAAATTATAAGATTGCATTTGTTTCGGTGGAAATGGATAACTTTTCCTTTGATTTTCCTACTTTCAAGATTTAATGTTGGAAATTATTGATATATTTGGTTTCAAATGAATTAATTTTTTTCAATTTTAATTGGTAAGTAGAAAACTTGGTAAAAATTTCAAAAATTATAACTCCCACAGGTCGCAACTACCTGCTGCAGTATTACTGTAGTATTATAATATTAATATCGTTTCCATGGAAACTATCAACATTGTCCCAATGTCGGCATCTAGTAGTTTAGTTATAAAAACAACAATATTACTCCCACAGGCTATTGCTATGGTAACTATAAATATCGCTTCCATGGTTACTATCAATGTTATTTAGATGTAGGTAAAAGATGAAGGTAAATCACTAATAAGTAAAATACTAAAAAAAATATTAGATTTATGAGTTAAATTAATCAATTAAAGACTATAATTTCCACAGGTTATAACTACCTGTTGTATAACAATAATATTAGTACCATTTCCATGGTAACCAGCAGTACTATGTTAATGCTGCCATTTAATAGGGATAGAAAAAGCTTAGTTGCATTTATATAGTAAATTAGTGAAACTTTTAAGAAAATTTCAGACCCTTTTATTATTATTTTTTAATTATACTAGATTACTTTTATTTGAAAAATTTTCCCTTACAATTTATGAGTGTGATTTTTTTGAACAGTTTTGGCTATAAGATTAAGTAAATTGATTAATGAATAATTAAACATCTGTAAAGACTTCAAAAATTATAATTCCTACAGGTTGTATCTACCTGTTGTGGTACTATAATATTGGTATCGTTTCCATGGAAACTACAACAACATTACCTTACTGTTGCCAATAATGTAAAAAAATATTTAAATAAATAACGATTCAATTTATAAATATAAATGGCTCTAGTGTACTTTAGCACACCCACAATCTGGCAACGTTGCATTTTCGACTTTGTTTTTAATATAATTCGCGATATTTTTGTTAATTCAATTCTACTAAGGTATAATTGTATCTTTTGTGGCTAAATTTTCATTATGGACCGATTTAATCGCGAATTATATTAAAAACAAAGTCTAAAATGCAACATTGCCGGATTGTGGGTGTGCTAAAGTACACATGAGCCATAAAAATATTGTCCCCTATGGTTACTATAAATTTCGTTTCCATGGTTACTATCAATGTTATTTACATGTGACTATCTAGTAGCACTGGAAAAAGCTCAGTTCGATAGATCGCAAATATGGTAATTACAGAAATCTTAAATAGTTCTATGAGTTAATTTAATCAATTACAAATTTCAAAAGCTGCAAATCCTACAGGTGGCTACCTGTTATTGTGGCATTATAATATCAGTATCAATATTATACTATCAGTATCATTTCCATGGTAACCAGCAGTGTAATATTATCGCTGCCATTTTACAGGGATAGATAAAGTTTAGATAGATTAATATAGTAAACTAGGGAATTATTTAATTAAAAATCTTCAGACCCAATTATTATTTTTTTAAAATTATAATTGATTACTATTATTTGAAATTTTTGCCCCTTTTTGCCCCAATTTTGGCCATAAACACAGTACATGTTAATAATTAATTAAACAGTTGTAAAGATTACTAAAACTATAACTACCTGTCGTGGTATTACAATATTAGTATCGTTTCCATGGAAACTATCAGCGTTGGTTAAATGTTGCTAGCTAGTAGTAATAAAAAAAGTTTAGGTAAATAAATAACGATTATAGAAAATTAGTGAAATTTTCAATAAACTTTTGAATTCAATTAATTAATTGAAATATTTCCCTTACTATTATTCCCACATGTTAAAGCTGGGTAACTATAAGTATCGTCTCCATGGTTACTATCGAAGCTATTCACATGTAGCCATCTAGCGGTACTAGAAAAAGCTCAATTGAATAAATCATTAATCCGGAAAATACTGAAATCTTTAAGAAATCTTTGGGCTTAATTAATAAATTAATAAAACTATAATTCCTACAGGTTATAACTACCTGTTGAATCATTACATTACTATTAGTATAATTTCCATGGTAACCAATATTACGTTAATATAGTCATTTAATAGAGACAGAAAAGGCTTAGTTGGATAAATAATTTTGATCGAAAATTGATGAAATATTTGGGTCCAGTTATTTCAATTTTTAATTATATAAGATATCTGCTTCTAAAAATTTTTACCCTTACAATTTTACAAGTATGAATTTTTGTCATTTTTTTTTTGACAATTTGGGCAATAAGAACATTAAATCATAATAATTAATTAAGAAGGTATAAAGAATTTAAAAATTATAACTCCTACAGGTCGTTTCTACCTGTTGATGTAATACTACAATATTTGTATCGTTGCCATGGTACCTGTCAATGTTATTCAAATGGACCTAGAAATCTAGGCGAATTTAATAGAAAAAGCTTTCTTGTGGAAATGGCTATTGTTTACTGAAAAAGGACACCCAAGTTGGTGAAAAATATGAACAACATCCAATATGAAGCTTTTATACTTCCAATAAATGGAACTTTAAAAATTTTAGGAGTGGCATTTTTTAATCTACTTAATCTAGGAATTCTAATTTGTATTAGAACTTAAGCCATGAAAATCTAGATCTACATTTGCTTGTGGTACAAACTTCAAAGTAATTTATCAGCAATAAAATTCGTCGCTAGTTAAAATCTAAAGAGTGGTTTTAATCAACTGCAGTAATTAACAACGAAAATGTCTTTTTCGGGATCCTGGAGCCTTTAATGTGGGATATCATGATAAATTTGAAAATGGAAAAGGTTTGTCTTAAATTGCAACGAAAACTGCTAAAATATTTGGAGTCCAAAATAAATTGTCCACTTGTATTCCAATATTGTCGCTATGGTTTCTATGGCAACCACTAATACTTGTCCTGGATTATCATTATGTTGCCATCTAGTGACAACTAAATAACTTCATATATTTCACCATGATAATCAAGCTATTATAGTGGGCCATAACAAACAGGTGGTTTTCAAAGTTATAAAGCGCCATTTGGCGCAAAAATTCAAATTAAATTTTAAAAAAAGCTTATTTTAACAGAAAATTATACTGTTTTGGATTGTATTACGCAAAATATGCTAAAACTAGTTTGTTATACAAACAATAAAATTCTACACATCCATACATATCAATAAATTGAAAGTCGCTAAATTTAACCTTGTGAATGAATTTTAAGGTGAAACGATCGAACCACATTGTTAACGTGCGAAGGATATATCACATTTTTCCAAAAAAGGCAACATGTCGAAATGGATGCTCTGACCGAAAAAAAAATTCAACAAAAAAAATAGGGGAAATTATTTATTTTGATACAATGTCTTATATCCTTTAACTTTTAATACATTTTTTCCTCTATTAAATAACTGTAGATAGATAAATGAACTGTCAATGGGACACCAGAACAAACATTGTGTTTCAATGCAATCATTTAACGTCAAATCCAGTTATATCATCATATGCCGTATGTGTATCATTGGGAAAAAAAAAATCATAATAAAGAAAATGTTTAGGTAAAAGTAGATATAATACTGATTGATTACAACAAAAAGCCTCTATATTGCCATTATAACGTACGACACAGATTATAAACGCTATCAACGATTTACGATTGATTAATGAGAATAAAATAACATATTTTCCAGTTCATTATAAAATATTAAAAGCACTTAAACCATTTATTTGGTTTTTCCTTTTTCCATAAAACTAAAAAACAATTATACCGTTTTTTTTCAGAAAAAAAATTTTCAGCATTGGAAATCATATGATAAATTTGTCAACTGCCAATTTATTTATTCGATATAGTAGAATTCTTATCGATTTATCAAACAACTATAATATAAAAGATAAATATACAAACGCCTCTAATAAAGAATGGACATATTATTTGATCATTTATCAAGTTTGAAAAATAAATTTATTTATCTTTAGCATTTATTATTGCAACCTTAAACGATTTATTGTTCGATAACAAAAACCGATAAAATTATAGAGAATCTATATGGATTGTTGGATTTCAATGGATGATTAACAATCGTTTTATTTATACGTTAGATTATTAACAAAAGAATCGGAACAAAACATTTTTTTTTCTAGTGATTTTTAGGGAACTTTAAGGTGGAGCAATTGTTGAGTATTGAAGACTTATATTTCGTTATTGTTCAATAAAACTTTAAAAAACAAAGTTGCAGGAATTTGGTGATAGAACTTGAAATTTATCGATTTAAAATAATCATATTTTTTTAATTTCGATGAAAATGCATTCAATAAAGTGCAACTAAATGCATTAACTATTCCAGAATGTTTCTCAATTAATTACAATTATAAAATTTTTATAATAAGGGAAATATATTGTCATTGAGTTAGTCATTCATTGAGTTAGCTTTGACCAAAGTCAGGGCCAACTTAATCTCTTATGGGACAACAATTCGCATTCTAATCCTATATTTCCAACAGGTGGCTTTTTAAATCTAGTAATTATTTTTTTTATAGTTGAAGTATAAAACAAAATTAATTTTGCAAAAAGATTAAAGGGAATGGTTTCCCTAATTTTTTATTCCTCCTTGAAATTTATTGGCTACATAAAATATCATAAAACTTACAGGATACTTAACAGTAAAGTATATTGGACAAATTCGAATGAAGTTGCAGGTATTCTTTGATAAAATTGCACTTTAATATTTGAAAAACATCAGCTTATTGATAAGGACAAATTTCGTTGATAATCAATTGAAATTTCGACGAAATTGCATTCATAGAAGTGCAACCAAGTGCATAAATTAATCTCAATTGTTTCTTATGTAACATACCAACAATAGTTTGCAATTGATACGAAAAATATTATTCAAAACATTCATAACGTTGGTTTTGGCCAAAATCAGAGCCTACTTAATCTTCTATGGGGCAACAATTCCCATTCAAATCCTATACTTCCAACAATAAATCCCTGAGGCATTATAAAAATATTTCTATTAGATTAATAACCCGATTGATCTTTAATTAAAATCAAGTTAATTTCTTATTGGTTAATTGGTCACTAATACCTAAATCAATTTTTTTTTTCGAAAGTATAATTCCTCCTATACTTGAGGACATTTAAATTGACCACATTGATACACTAAATTGCATGTATTTCGGTGGAAAAAATTTGAAAATGGATTATTTTTCTTTTGGTTTTACTAATTTAAGGATTGGATATCAATAACTGGCCTACAGGTTGCAACTACCTGTTGGGATATAACAATATTAGTATCGTTTCTATGGAAACTATCAACGTTGCCTTAATGTTACCATTTAGTAGTGAAAAAAAAAGTTTATTTAAATAATTAACGATTATAGAAAATTAGTGAAATCTTTAATAAAATTTTGGATTTAATTTATAAATAGAAATATTATGAAGTTATATCATTTTCACAGGTTATTGCTATGGTAACTATAAGTATCGTTTCCATGGTTACTATCAATGTTGTTGACATATTAGTCATCTGGTAATACTAAAAAAAGTTCAATCGATAAATTACTAATAAGGTAAATACTAAAATCTTTAATAAGTCTTTGGGTTTAATTAATAAATTCAAAAATTCAAAAACTGCAATTGCTACAGGTTATAACTACCTGTTGATGTGGCATTACAATATTATTAGTATAATTTCCATTGTAACCAGTATAACGTTAATGCTGCCATTTAATAGGAATAGAAAAAGCTTAGTAGGACAAATAATTAGTATGGAAAGCTGATGAAATCTTTAAAAACTCTTTGGATCCAATTATTTATTTCTTAAATAACATTAGATTACTGTTATTTGAAAAATATTCTTTCAAGCATTCATAGAGTTAGTATTGACCCAAGTCAAAGCCTACTTAATCTCTTATAGGGCAACAATTACCATTGAAATCCTATACTTGCAACAAGTGGTTATTTAAATCTGATCAATGTTTTTCCTTAAAGATATGGGAAATAAAAAAACGATTAGTCTTGCAGTATAAAATAAAGCTTTATTACATAGACTAAAGGGGATGTTTTCCTATATTTCTTGTAACAACTTAATAAAATATTCCTAGTTAAAATTAAAAAAAAATCCTTTACTTTGGGTGGCAATTTGAATTTGTTGGCTGCAAGATAGAACCACGAAACTTTCCGGATATTAAAGCTTTAACTTGAATTATAAAAGTCTTAAAAAATCATTCGAATATTCCAACTTTTGTCGTCAGAAAAACCATTTCCTATTTGTCCCTTGGAAAAATCAGCTTTTATTATATACTAATTAAATATTTTTATTCATTTCTTTTCTTAAGTTTAACCAATTTGTCCTAAACTGTAACTAGAAAATGAAGATGACCAATTATTGCACTTGGATTTGAATATGTATTGTTGGCCCATAATAAACTAAGCCAACTTTAACTATGGCCAAAGCACACTCAATGAATGTCTAAAAAAATATTTCTTCTATCAATAGCAGGAAAATTGTTTATTTTTCTAATAAAAAGAAGGCTGGGAAACTATGCGTTTAGTTGCATTTTCGTTATAGTACTAAATTATTTTCAATTTCTAGTACCCATAAATTAGTGCTTTGTAAACCATAAATTAATTTTTTTTCTACTAGTACCCGAAACTTCAAGGGTTCTATAATTAAAATATGGAAAACTTTCAAAGCTACCGGAATACTGGCAAAGGTTAGTTGTAATTTTTTTATATTTTTAGCAACAGGCCCTTGATTTTTGAGAAATTTAGGTTTTAATATTCAAAACTTAAGTCATTAGTCCCTTGAAAATTAGAAATAAGGAATTATTTTTTGCACTGTTTTATAAAGGGGAGAAAACAATTTTGATTTTGATTTAAATTTTTTAAATGTACCTCAAGAGTTGAGGGAGGAGAATATTGGAAAAAAAAATTCTCAGAACAATTGTTTATTTTTCTTATAAGAAGAAGCTTGGAAACTATGCGTTTAGTTGCATTTTTGTCATAATGCTAAACTATTTTCAATTTCTAGTACCAATTAATAAGTAAACCATAAATTGCCATTTTTAGTTTATATCCACAACTTCAATGGTTTTATATCTAAAGTATGAAAAAATTTCAAAGTTTCAAGCAGGGTTTTTCCTTTAAAGATAATGTTCTGGAAAAAGTTAAGTTGTAAATTTATTATCTTTTAAAGTATTAGTCCTTGATTTTCGAGAATTTCAAGTTCTTAATAATCAACACTTGAGTCACTAGAATTCCTTGAAAATTAGAAACAAGGAAACTATGAATTTTTTACGTTGATTCCTTAAGAGGAGAGGAACAGGAGTGAAAAGTTTCGACCAGAAATATAAATTCACCAAAAAAAAAAAAAAAAAATGAGAAGAAAACTATTTAACCAAACATTTATGCTAGAGATATCTAACACAAAGTTTCATTGATCTCAACCGATTTAAATAAAAATTCAAGTTAACCTTCAAAAAATTACAAACAAGTTATCTTTTACATTTCGTATTAGAAATAACGATGTTTCTGTTTCTAAGAAATATTTACACATTGAAGTGTACACTTGTAGCAAGCAGCTAGGAAATTATTGAAAAAAAAAAAAACATATATCCAATACAAGTAATAGAAAAACGTTGGAAGAATGTTAAAATTTTCATTGATTTCGATGGAATCTTTTTTTCTTTTTTATTATTATTTTCAAGCTGAAGACTTGCTTAATGATTTTTTTAATGGCACATAGACATTATATAAGTAAATGTCTTCAAAATTTGGTCATCAGCCATAGAACAATTTGTATTCAACATTTCAACATTTTCTCTATTGTTAGGTATCAAGCAAATATAAACGAGGAATACAATAAATAGAAAATCGTCTCCCAAGCTATTGACGCAATGTATTATTTTTTTTTTAATTTTTTTTTATTAAATACCTCATAAAACAATACAAACAAAAAGGATCTTTTCAGCCACTCTTTAGTTCAGATTATAACTAAGGTCATACCGATAAAAAATGTTGAGTATAATATTCTCATTTCAAATTGAGAATACACATGGCTAATATAAAATTCATAAAGCATCGTATTTGGTTATATAGGCCAAAAAAGAGCCTTCAGTATTCCGGCTATAATAATTAATTTGATTGCCATCCACTTTAAGTCGCGTCAATCCATATAAGAACAATTCACAATCGATGATGATTGTAACAAAGATAGGCTGCCGTATTCTTCAAATAAATTAAAAAAAAAAATAAAATAATAGTAATAATAGAGAACCAAATTGCGGACAATACGGTCCAATTTTAATTAACTTCATTGGGAAATCATTTATTTAAATTTATTCAACTGATATGTGATAGGCTATGGAAAAAAAGCACCTGTTTGATTTTTAAGTTTTCGCTTTTAAGGTGGTCCATGGAAATTCCTAACACTTGTCCTGGATTATCTTTATGTCGCCATCTAGTGACCACTAAAAGCGCTTCGTATACTTAACCTATGATATATTCAAGCTATCAAAGTGGGCCATTAAAAACAGGTGGTTATCACAGTTGTAAGGCGCCCATGGGCGCTAAAATTAAAAAATCAATCTGATTTTGAGGCAAAAATTTAAAATTTCAAAATCCAGAGAATTTGATTTTTTCTCTTTGGAAAGTTTGCACTAAAAATAATTTTAATATTTGGATCACATCCTCAACGGCTATTCGTATATCCTCAATTTTCTGGGGATTGAAAAATTTTGGCTAATTTAAACGGAAGCTATTCTATTTTAATTAAAATGCAAGTACTTGATTTATTTTCGTATAATAGTAATAATAGAGAACCAAATTGTGGACAATACGGTCTGATTTTAATTAACTTCATTGGGAAATCATTTATTTAAATTTATACAACTGATATGTGATAGGCTATGGAAAAAAAACACCTGTTTGATTTTTAAGTTTTCGCTTTTAAGGTGGTCCATGGAAATTACTAATACTTGTCCTGGGTTATTTTTATAGCGCCATCTAGATACAACTAAAAGCGCTTCGTATACTTGGCCTATGATATATCCAAGCCATCAAAGTGGGTCATTAAGGGGGTATTCTGGTCTAGAAATTTGAAAAAAAATCGTTTTTTTTGTTGCATATTTTGAGAGTTTACACATTCAAAAATATGATCCTAAAAGGATTTTTCAAAATTCGAATTATTTTCGGAGATACAGCCGATTTAGATACAAATGAAACTAGAATAGCTGGATTAGCTGAAAGAACTTCTCAAGACCTGAATGCAAAGTGAGTATTACATATTATTTTCAGAGTTATTCCATTAAAATTGATTCTTAAACTTTAAACGCGTTTTTCTCGAAACTATTTTTGTTGAGGTGGTTGACATGATATTTCAAGTTCTACTGAACCGATTTCTTCGAAATTTGGTATATATCTTGTTTATACAACTCTCCATCGCGTCTGCCTTGAATTTAAAAAAAAATGATTTTAAATATTTTAAAAAAATTCGGAAAGGTCGAAAAAATCGGGTAAAAATTTTTTTTTTCAAGTCGACGTTATTTTGTTATTTTTTTTTTTGAAATGGTTAACTCGATAGCAACATCTTTATTAATGAAAAATTTGTTTGATTTTTTTGTTTTAGATCTCTACAAGGGTTGAAATCATGTCAACCAGGACGCACCGTTTTTTTTTTTTGAAGCCCCCACTCCACCGGCTTGTATCTTGGCGATTTTTTTTTCTAGTTATTTTTTTTATGTTCTCAAAATGTCAATAAAAAACATTAAAAAATAGATAGTAATTTTTTTTTATCTTGAAAAAATCCGTAAAATTCAGGCTTCTAGACCAGAATACCCCCCTTAAAAACAGGTGGTTATTAAAGTTGTAAGGCGCCCATGGGCGCTAAAATTCAAAAATTAATCTGATTTTGGGGTAAAAATTTTTATTTTATAAAAAATTTCTCTTAGGAGAGTTAGCCCTAAAAATAACTAAAATTTTTGGGTTACATCCTCAACGGCTATTCTCATTTCCTCAATTTTTCGGGGATTGTAAAATTTTGGCTAATTTAAACGGGAACTTTACTATGAAGAGATCCGTTTTCAAGATCTATTTTTTTTCTTTAATTAAAATGTAAGTACTTGATTTATTTTTTTAATTAACTTCATTGGGAAATCATTTTTTAAAATTTATACAACTGATATGTAATAGGCTATGGAAAAAAAAAACATCTGTTTGATTTTTAAGTTTTCGCTTTTAAGGTGGTTTCCATGGAAATTACTGATACGTCCTGGGTTATCTTTATAGCGCCATCTAGATACAACTAAAAGCGCTTCGTATACTTGGCCTATGATATATCCAAGCTATCAAAGTGGGCCATTAAAAACAGGTGGTTATTACAGTTGTAAGGCGCCCATGGGCGCTAAAATTCAAAAATGAATCTGATTTTGAGGCAAAAATTTAAAATTTCAAAATCCAGAGAATTTTGTTTTTCTCTTAGGAAAGTTTGCACTAAAAATAATTTTAATATTTGGATCACATCCTCAACGGCTATTCGTATTTCCTCAATTTTCCGGGGATTGAAAAATTTTGGCTAATTTAAACGGAAGCTATTCTATTTTAATTAAAATGCAAGTACTTGATTTATTTTCGTATGTACATTAACATTTTCATAAACTTGTACGAATAAAATAAGAATGATGAGAAAACCGTTTAATAGCATAACAAATTGCCGTAGTACCTTTTTAATGTTATAATTATTTATTCATAATTTTGTATAGGTAATATGAACAACATAGTTTTAATATTTTTTCCCTGTTAATTAAATCTTTACGAGCAAATTCTTCTACATTACATATAACAGTAGCCGGCGAAGACGTCTTGACCCAGTTGTCTTCCACGTTACTGTTGGCTAACTAAAGACATTTCATTTCTTATCCAAAAGAAACGGGGAAATAAATCTCCGCTTACGAGGACAGTCGAGTATTATAAGGTAAGCATTGTTTTCTCAATAGCATAATCAATCAATGATTGAAATTTGTCATTGGAAATTTGGTGTTTCCGTTTGGGTCTCATTTAATTAAGATAAGTGGCACAAATTAATACAAAATAGACACACACACGAAAAAAAAGAAGGAATTAATTTGCCTAAAGTAGATAATATTACAACAAGCATCCGATGGCCCAGAAAAATAATTTTCTTGGATATTATTAATTGTTTTGTGAAACAATAAGCGGTTAAATTCTTTGATGTTTGCGTCATTTGATTCTTTTGCCTTTCGTTCCTCGTAGACTAAGTTTTCAGATGTATTTTTGGTTATATATTGTGAAAGTTTTTTTATTATTTCAAGCCTTTGATTTTTATACGTAATATTTTATATAAGATAAAGTCACCAAATTTCGTCCCCAAGCTTAATTTCGCCCCCTTGGGTATCTTTTGTTCTAAACAACGCCACCTAGTTTTTATAATTTGAATTTAAAGTCAGTTAAGTCAAACAACCATTTTAAATGTTTATCGGGGAAATGTTGGGTCTGTGTCAAGATATTTAAAAAAATAAATAACTTGGCAAGGTAAGTTTTTGATTGAAATACTATCGATAAGGTTTAAATGGTGATGTTCTTGAATTATTTAAACGAAATTTTGCCAAAATTTGATGTTATCGCTTAAAATTAAATCGATTATATTTTCATTTAGGTTATGACATGCGTTTTTGGTTGAATACATGTTGTCAACACAACTGGCAAATTCCTAATATCGTTCCCTTACATAAGCCTAATATCGCCCCCGGGACTATATTGAAATTACTTTGTTATTCGGCAGTTGTATTTTTTCAACAATCATTTTTTCAATAAAATATTTAGTGTGGACGAAACAGGGATCAGCACCATGATAAAATGGGAGAAAAGTGGATAGGATGCACAAAATGTTTCCAATGGATGCATGAGGATTGTATTGAAAATCCAGGGCCTAACTTTATCTGTTCAATTTGCTGAGAAAATTAAAATTACTTTAAGTTTAAACTATAGGTACATCAATGATTAATAAGTCTGATTAGATATTGTTATTATTATGATTATACTAATAATTATATATTGTTAAAAATTTAGTTTATGCTTATGTAAGTCCTGATTATTGTGATCTCAATATCGTCCCCGGGACGTAATTAGGTGCCCAACAAATTATTTTCAGAATGTTTACTTTTTTGTAAAGAATATTTTCGTATAAATAATAAAGAATTTAACAGATTTTTTTTTATTTAAAATAATAAAGAAATGTTATAACTAAACTTTGACGTTATATTTATTCCTTTAATCGCAACATTTTTTTCAAAATTTTTATTTTTCAAAAAGGGGACGTTATTTGGTGACTCTACCTTATTCGGTGAAATTATCAAATCAAGGCTTCCTTATCAATTTCTGTATTTAAATGTACTTAATTTGGTGAATTACTATGGAAACTGTTGCTATAATAGCAACAAAACGGTAGCTAAGGCATTATTATACCACCTGTTAACTAAGAAATTTCCTATGGAAATCTGAGTATTCAAAAATCAGAATTTTTCTTTTGAATTGTTGATGTTTTCATCAATTTCCCAATTAACAGCTTCATTGACACCTCGTTTCCATGGTAATGGTAAACACATATTTCAAACTAGTCAAATCAATTGCAGTCCAATTTATGTAGTATAATTTAACATAATAATATACAAATTTAATATAATAATATATAAAGATCATACTACCAACATAAATTTGAACAAAAGTTCAAACAAAAATATTCGTGACGTATTACCCAGATACGTATTTCGATTGCCAAGCAATATTAATCAGTGATCATCAAATAGTTTGGATCACTCCGTAACTGCTTTGTGATGATTCACATTGGAGCAAATGTTTACAATGAAAAAAGGCACAATATTTACATAAATTTGAACAGAAGTTCAAAGAAAAATATTCGTGACGTATTGCCTAGATACGTATTTCGATTGCCCAGCAATCTACCTCAGTAGTCATCAAGTAGTTTGTGATGAATCATCACAAAGCAGTTACGGAGTGATCCAAACTACTTGGACAAACAAATACGTATCTGGGCAATACGTCACGAATATTTTTGTTTGAACTTTTGTTCAAATTTATGTTGGTGGTATGATTTTTATATATTATTATATTGAGTTTATATATTATTATATTAAATTTGTATATTATTATGTTAAATTATACTACATAAATGGGACTGCAATATATTTTATATATTGTATACACAGTATAACTGTTGAAAGTCAGCGAAAAAATCTTATTTTAATTAGTCAAATCAAAGCTCACTCTTCAATATCTGGAATTAGTTATACTTAATATAGGGAATTACCATTAAATTAACCGCAAACCATAGAAAAATGATGGCTGTGAAATTTTCATACCACCTGTTAACTAATGTTGACAACTTCATAATTTCGTTTCTATGGTAATAGTAAACAAATATTCGTTGTAGTAAGGAGTAGCCGGAATAATTTTGCTTTTTCGGATGATTTTCCGGGTTTTCAGATGAATATTATTTAAATACAATATTAAAACTTTTCATCTAAAAATTTTAATCAATTTCCTTGTAAATGACCTTTGCATTTATATTCTAATGTTTTATGGAACTATTTTTTACATAAGATGCATATCATACAGAAAATAATATTTTAGTGATATGAGGCATCTTGTTTCCATGGAAACAACATATCAATAACCACGATTAATTTGATTGGTTCTAAATATTACATAGATTCAAAGATATCCATGAAAAATTTAAAAACAAAAACTAAGTTTTGGAACTTCAAACACTTGTTGACTAACATATAATAAACCTATCACTAAAATATCGGTTAAATCTGATTTAAACCTTTAATTTTGATTGAAATTCTTTCCATCTGTCAAGCATTTACGTAAAGAAATCAAGTAGAAAAAAATATGGAGAGTTTGAATTTAATTATTGCATCTAAAGTAAAACAACCTCATTTATCTTATTTTGGCTAACATGTTACAATTGACTATTAAGAAAAACTGTTAAACTCATTGAGGTGTAAATTATTTAAATTTACATATGCTTCGCAAAAATTTTTCTACAACAATAATTTTCCACAAAATTAATCGATTTCTCATATAATTTAATAACGATTCCAAATCCAAAATTAATATTCGTAGAAATAAAACTAGCATAGTTAGTAGATACTTTATATTGTTCATTTCCTTAGATAATATTTGCCGAGTTTCCAACTGTTTGTAATATTTTTATAACAATACGAAAGAAAAACAATGTTATTACGTATATTATTCTCAATAAATTATATCAACCACATAATAGACAACAGCACAGTATTATCATACAGGCAAGAATTATTGAATACAAATTCGTAAGAAATTACAACAAAGAAAAAGAAAATTTCAATTTTCATTAATATAGAAAGTATGCGGTTGAAAAATTTAATTTAATTTTAATTGAAGTTTTACAGATGTCATATTTCTATCTACAATTATAACTTTCCCATTTATAATTCAAACTATTCTCATTTTTTTTTTTAATATCAAACTTTATAATTTAGACAATAAAACGTACGAATTTGTACATTGTATTCATACTTAGTTACAGGTGAATGTTTACACCTATAGCCATTAAAAATTCAATCTAGTTTTAATTAATTGATAATTTAAAAAGCAACTATAGTTAGAAGTAGATTGTTGCACTAATATATCATATATAGATATTAGACTGATTCAAAAAAAAAATATGATTTTTTTTTTCTTAATTATATCGAAAATATTGTTGGGAATGGCAAAAAAAAAATCCTGTGAACGTTTAAGCTCTTAATATTAATATTAAGAGGTGCTGCATCGCAAATTTCGATTTTCCATTTAAATAACATAGAAACAATATTTTCTGGCACTTTGGAAGTTTATAGCTCACGTTGGTGACAATATTTCGGAATGACCAAGGTATATTTTTGTAGAAAATTGAACGATCTACAAAAAAGGTCTCTAACAAGTTTTTGATATATTTATTTCTTGAAAAGTTATTCGAGGTCAAAGTTGAACTAAAGAGAAATTTTAATATTTTTTCAATTTTTTGACGCAACCATCAACTTTATGCGAACATTTTATAAGACATTTTTTGTAGAGCACTTTTTTTTCTATAACTTATCTCTATAAAAGTTTTTGATATTTTTCACAGGTCCTAAGTTATTTAATTAAAATAAAAAAAAACTGTTTATGTTAAAAATATAATAATTTAGGGAATTTTTAGTTTAATGCTAATAACTTAGGACCTGTGAAAAATATCAAAAACTTTTACAGAGATAAGTTATAGGAAAAAAAGTGCTCTACAAAAAATGTCCTATAAAATTTTCTCATAAAATTGATGGTTGCGTCAAAAAATTGAAAAAATATTAAAATTTCTCTTTAGTTTAACTTTGACCTCGAATAACTTTTGAAGAAATAAATATATCAAAAACTTACACAAGACCTTTTTTGTAGATCCTTCAATTTTCTACAAGAATATACCTTGGTCATTCTGAAATATTGTCATCAACGTGAGCTATAAAATTCCAAAGTGCAAGAGAATATTGTTCCCATGTTATTTAAATGGAAAATCGAAATTTGTGATGCGGCATATTAATGTTAAGAGCTTAAACTTTCACAGGATTTTTTTTTGTCATTCTCAACAATACTTTCGATATAATCAAGAAAAAAAAATTATCCTTTTTTTTTGAATCAGTCCAATAGATATGTATATACCATTTTTAATAGCAACGTCCTAAAAATTATATTAATACAATAGTAATTGTATATTTTATTTACCCATTTATATCAAAGTATTGAAACTGATATTTAATTCAAATTTAGAACAATATAATGTAATATAATGCATCGTTCGATTTTCTTTACATTATTTTAAATACTGCATTGGATAATTTCAAAAAATTATTGCTTTTATATGTATTTTAATTCTCAGAATAATAGGCAAACTATATGATATGTATACATATGTTACGCCAAATCGACCAAAAAAGGCCTAATTCATGAAAAATTTAATGCCTTTGTATAGCACCCGAATTAGGCAGAAAATGGTATTTATTCTCCACTATTAAGATGACAGTTGAAAAATATAATTACTATATTTATAATGTTTTTAATAAAATACTAGAAATAAGGGGTCCAGGGACGAAGTCCCGGTGAGAGTTGGGAAGTGGACTCATATCTGGTAATATTGGATTTTCGATATTCGCGAATAACTCAAGGCATTAAATAAACATTTTTGTGCGGGGGGGAGTCACCTTCCGGTCTCCCAACGGGGCTTCGCCCCTGAACAGCTACGGTTGTAATTTTTAAGTACTTTAAAAAATATATCCTCAAAAGAATCGTTTAAATAATTCCAAAACGTATTTCTATATCCTTTTGTTTTTCAAAAAAAAAAAAATACCTAAGAAAATGTTCAATTTTTTTTCCTTTGGTAGAATTTTGATAATTTTAAGAAATTTTTACCAAAATTCATTATAAAGTGAAATATATTAACTAATAGTTAGCTTTGTATAAATATCGACCAATCAGAATCACAGACTGTTGAATTAGGCAACTTTGATTGGTTCATATCTCATAGATTCATATACATAACAAACTAAGCCTCCTTTAAAAATGGAAAGTTTTAACTTTAAAAACTTTTCCTATTGTCATTCTTTTCTACTACTAATTACCTGTAATTTTCTTTCTCTAAATTTAAAATCTAAAATTCTGCTTTTTAAAAAAATAAGCATATTTTACAGACTAGTTGGAAAATTTGTTCACCTAGTTTATAGAACAACTTAGACACAAAACCCCGTCCCCATTCCCCCTTATCGTTTTCCTAGTCCAATTAAATCAATTCCCTTCACAAATTTAACTGTCAAACGACAATTATCATATTCACTGAATCCAATAAATTTTTAGTGTTCACATTAATTTTTATTGCCTGATTTCTTGTAAAGCTCATTAATTAAGTATGCTCCAATATAACACGTGCAGTAGTAATTTTTAATTACGGTAATTTAAATAACTAGAGCACAACAACCCGCATCGTTATAGATTGGCGATAATGGAATATAATTTTTATAAGTTGCCAGTCAATAAACTATATGTATAAAGTTAAGTCCCAATATTGGATAAAAACATTTAGTGAGCATTTGAATATTCAACAATATCAGAAATATCCTTACCTCGTTATTGTTATACTGGTTTTGTATTTACTTCATTTTTTTTTATATTTTTTTACACTTTTTGTTACACATTTTGTCACTGGAAATTAAACCACTGAAAACCTTATGAATTTCAACGTTGTATTAGATATATATCCAATGCAGTTGGAAATAAAACTTTCACATAAAACTCCGGAATGGATTTAAGTTACAAAGGAGAAAGTTATACAATTTATTGTTTCTATATATATTGTGTTTAAGACGCAAAGACCAATCCAATCATATTTGTGTTATCTATATAATAACAAACTTCACTTGAATTGTTACATTTATTGAACAATAAACGGCCAATTAATAGTACGTAAATGTGAATGGGGCAGGAAAATGGAGATAAAGAGTGGACGTCAGGCCAGACATTTCCACACTAAACATCGTACTTCAACGTCGTACTTCAACGCCGAAGATATCGGCGGCGGTTTACCCACCACACACTGCCCAGATATATCCGTCAAGATTTCAGTAAAGAAGGGGACCGCAGTTGGAACCAGGGCCCCATAAACCTAGTCTCGTCTTCTTTGCTATATACTTTTTGCTATATGTACACCACCGATCACACCAATTGTCGTTATCAGTTGCTACTATTCTTCAATCGTAATTGCGACAGTGGTTGTTAATGAAATAATATCAGTCGCTTGGAATATTGCAAAAAGCCTTGGTCTTTGAAAATTTCCATTCACAACAACAATAATAATTAATTAATGAAATATTTATTTATCGATTACTTGCTTTTTGCTCTACGATAATTATTTAAGTAAATAATAAAAAAAAACGACCAACTTGATACTTATGTTTATTTATCTTAGCTTGGGATAAAATCATTGCAATGATTCCTAGTAGGCCCTGGTTCAATTAGTTCTTATAGAGGGATACAGAGGGATGCTAATAGTTTCAAAGGTAATTCCCACATAAATCTTTTAAAATTGTTTTGAAGAATAGAAACATTAGAAATTTAAAAAAAAAAAACAACAATAAGGAAAAGTCTGGCTTTTCATTGAAAATAGTTGAGACAAAATAATTTTTAAGGTTTTCACTCAGTTTATTTTCTACAATTATTAAAAGCAATTTTCTACAAATTTTCCTATTATATAATGCAGTGATTGTCAAGAAGGACGCCACCTCTAGGGGGCCCGGGAATTCTACCAAGGAACCGTAAAGTTAATCAATATATATATTTGACTGATTCAAAAAAAAGAGATGATTTTTTTTTTTCTTAATGATATCGAAAATATTGTTGGGAATGACAAAAAAAAATCCTGTGAAAGTTTAAGCTCTTAATATTAGTATTAAGAGGAGCCACATCGCATATTTCGAATTTCCATTTAAATAACATGGGAACAATATTCTCTTGCACTTTGGAATTTTATAGCTCACGTCAAAGACAATATTTCGGAATGACCAAGGTATATTCTTGTAGAAAATTGAACGATCTACAAAAAAGGTCTCGGGCAAGTTTTTGATATATTTATTCCATCAAAAGTTATTCGAGGTCAAAGTTGAACTAAAGAGAAATTTTAATATTTTTTCAATTTATTGACGCAACTATCAATTTTATGAGAAAATTTTATAGGACATTTTTTGTAGAGCAATTTATTTCCTATAACTTATCTCTTTAAAAGTTTTTGATATTTTTCACAGGTCCTAAGTTATTTGCATTAAACTAAAAATTCCCTAAATTATTATATTTTTAACATAAAAATTATTTATTTTATTTTAAATAAATAACTTAGGTCCTGTGAAAAATATCAAAAACTTTTATTGAGATGAGTTATAGAAAAAAAAAGTGCTCTACAAAAAATTTCCTACAAAATTTTCTCATAAAATTGACGGTTGCGTCAAAAAATTGAAAATATATTAAAATTTCTCTTTAGTTCAACTTTGACCTCGAATAACTTTTGAAGAAATAAATATATCAAAAACTGGTATCACACCTTTTTTGTAGATCGTTCAATTTTCTACAAGAATATACCTTGGTCATTCCGAAATATTGTCTTTGACGTGAGCTATAAAATTCCAAAGTGCAAGAGAATATTGTTCCCATGTTATTTAAATGGAAATTCGAAATTTGCGATGCGGCACCTCTTAATATTAATATTAAGAGCTTAAACTTGCACAGAATTTTTTTTTGTCATTCCCAACAATATTTTCGATATAATTAAGAAAAAAAAATTCATCATTTTTTTTGAATCAGGCTAATATACATAAATAAAAAGTTTCGGCTAATAAAAGCGGAAAATTCAAATCCAATTTAAATAACTATTAAATAAATTCTAATTTAAGGCCTAGTTGCAAAAACAAAAGCTATCGTCCGGACTTGTACCACCTTCAAAATTAGTGAAGCTCTATCTACAACTTTTGATTGTTGACAAAAATAGGTTAGTTTTAGTGCTTCTTTTCTAATGCAAAGCCTACTAATAAAAATTTAAAAAAAGTAGCCTATGGAAAATTAGTCTCGACTAAATTGGCCGGGAAAATTCGAAAAAAAAATGTAATATCTTTAGAAATGTATATTTAGAACAGTGGTTCTTAACCTTGTTCTCACCGCATATACCCAACCTTTAATTGGAAAAATAAAATGATTTTCACAAATTCAAAACATAGGTATATATTTATGCATAGGTCATATGAGTCGGAGGTGTGTTTTCACAGGTAAAAAACCACTGGTTTTAAAGTTTTTTTTTTTTGTCATTTTGAGTCCCAAAGGACCCATTAATGAATCACTTCATCGCCTTTAATACCGGGTAAGTACTTCTTCATTGGACGCCATTAACAGATCGAAGAGTGTTAAACATTCCCAGACCAATTTGAAGTTCATCCGGTGAAATTTGATCGCTTTAATTGCAGCTTGGATTTTTAAGAAGATTTTTATTGTGTATACAACATATAGAATATATTGTGGTCCAATTTATGTAGTATAATCTGATATAATAATATATAAAATCATACCATAAACATAAATTTGAACAGAAGTTCAAACAAAAATATTCGTGATTCGTATTGCCCAGATACGTATTTCGATTGCCAAGCAATCTTCCTCAGTGGTCATCAAGTAGTATGGATCACTCCGTAACTGCTTTGTGATGATTTACAAAAGCAGTGAAGTTTACAAAGTTGAGGTTTACGAAGATGGCGTAGACTTCTGCTTGAAATACAATAGGTATTTTCCTCAGGCCTACTACGATTTTTTTTTTGGGGTTTTCACCCCAAATTCCAGCGCCTACGTATCATTTGAACCAAACTATATCACCTCGGTTATCTTCATTTTTGTTTTGGGCAATCGTGTCTTTGGCTTATTATTTATCTTTGTCTTGTATCATCCACAAATTCAAGTGATCATTTATATGGTTTACTTCTTCAGCTGAAGTCTCAGTAACGTAGTAGTAAAGAGGATTAGAAAAATAAGGGACGGCGAATTTCCGGGCGGTACAATTATTCAAGTTGCGTAAGAATTTAAATTTATAAATGTTGAATTGTTGCGTTTTATCAAAAAAATAATTTCATGCCGACAAACCTAATTATTCCAGTGGCACATTATAATATATAAAACAAACTTTGCTACTGACTTTGGATATAAAAAATTCTTTAACCATGGAAACGGATGTAGTTCTAGATTTTAGTTACGAGGATAAATGCACTTCCTGCATAATCAGTCAAGAGTGTAGGTAGGTACATCAAATTTATTATATATACAACAAAGTACACATTAAGTACGATATTCCATCACAAAAACCACTAGAAAGTTGAAATAATTATTCTGGTGAGTGCCACTTGTGATAATTATTTAATGCCACGGCATATTGAATATTAAACGTTCTCGACTCACTAAGGTATAACAAAACAACATTGTAGATTTTGAGAAATTTTTTTTTTTGAATTCAACTTTCAAAATTTCACTTAAATCATTTTATATGCCTCAAATTTACTAACAATGGTACAATCTGTGGCTGTTTTGGTTTTCCGATTTTCTAATTTTTTTTCTTCTTCTTCTTCTTCAAATTGTTGATGGAATAAGAAAATTACAAGAGAAAGCCAACAATAATGGATGTAGATATCCACATGGGACAAAACGATTTCCGTAACTCATTTTATTTTTCTAATAAAACATTATAATTCTTATTCGATGGGGATACTTGTCTTATTGTTTCAAGAATAAAATGAAGGCACTAAATATATGATAGAATAAATTTCCATAAATTAATTATTATTGGTTATATTTGAGTGGATTTTTATTTAAAAAATTACACATTTGGATGAGTGGAGTTTTACTTGATTACTTTCAACAATAAATTGTTTCAAGTTTAAATCAATTGCTCTGTTAATTTCGAAAGTGCATACCTTCTTAATTGTTGCAAATTCTATTCTCAATATTCTTAAATTTCATAGCCCTCTTTCCAAATGGCAAAAGATAAAAGCCATTTTTACGAATTGTACAGGTGGTTGTTGGAATACAAGTGGTTAGAGACCATTTTACCTCTGTCAAGTTAGCACCCGACTTTTACAAATTAAAATTATAAATATATTTTTTGTTAGTACTTGATTGTACCGAAAAAAATTTCGTTTGTACCTCAACCGAAAAAAAGTTATTAAATTTTTAAAAATCGATAGCCCCCTATTGTTAGATTTTTGAAAAAATTTAACGGCCATTGATAGGCCTTGACACGTAGAGGATTGTTCCGAAAAAAATTTGTTTCTAACTTTAACCCAAAAAAAGTTATGAGCGATTTTGTGAATGCACTTATTTGATTGAATATAGAATTTTCTGGCTACTACGAATTTTTCTCGACATATTTTCCAAATTTAAAAGCAGTACAATCTAGCTACTGTGCCGCTGAGGATTGTACCGAAAAAATTATCCTTCTAACTCTATTCCAACGGAAGTTATAAAGGATTTTGTATGAGTAATTAAACTCTTTGTATGAGTAATTAGACATACAAAATTGCATTTTTATTTTTTGCAAAAAAAAATATTTTTTCTCGAAATTTGGTGAAAACTTACCTTTGTATGTCCCAAACATACAGTAATTTTTTTGATTTAAAATATGCATTTTTCCACCTTATTTTGACTTAATATCCAAAAAGCACCCTAATTTTCAATCGAAAATTCTCACGTCAAAATATCTGCTTTTTTAAAAAAGTTGGGGTGTTTTTTGTTTGTTGAAATCTCTACTTTTTGATGGTATAAAAAAAAATACACACTACTATGGTAAATGTTCTCAGAAAATGCAAATTACCATAGTAGTGTATATTTTTTTTTATACCATCAGAAAGTAGAGATTTCAACAAACAAAAAACACACCAACTTTTTTAAAAAAGCACATATTTTGACGTGAGAATTTTCGATTGAAAATTAGGGTGCTTTTTGGATATTAAGTCAAAATAAGGTGAAAAAATGAATATTTTAAATCAAAAAAATTACTGTATGTTTGGGACGTACAAAGGTAAGTTTTCACCAAATTTCGTGAAAAAATAAATTTTTTTGCAAAAAATAAAAAACCAAAAACTCGGTTATTCGAATTTTTCACATAAATTTTGAGGTTATATGAAAAAAGTGTCGATACAAAAGTTGTAGATCTTTTAATTACCTACAACTTTGCCATTTAACTTTTTTTCATAGGACTTGCAGTTTTACCGGAAATCGAGATTAACCGTTTGTTATCCTTAAAAACTCACCCCCTCCCCCTTCCCGACCTCAGATCGCCCGTAATTTATTTTTCCTTTCATTTTTGTTATATTCTCTACCTTTTCCAATGGGTTTCATCCTACTATAATTTTTTTTGGTCTCAAAAATTATCGATCCTGGTCTAAGAAATGAAGAAGTGACGTTTATTTTCAAACATGTATTTATATTGTAATATGTAAAATTAAATTTTCGTCTCAAGTCCATTTTAGCACATCCACAATCTGGCAACATTGCATTTTCGACTTTGTTTTTAATTTAACTCGCGATATTTTTGTTAATTCAATTCTAATATGTTATAATTCTCTTTTTTATGGGTAAATTTTTATAATGGACCGATTTAATCGCGAATTAAATGAAAAAAAATTCGAAAATGCAACGTTGCCAGATTGTGGGTGTGCTGAAATGGACTTGAGCCAAAGTAAACTTTATTTAAAAAATTTAATTTTACAGATTTTATATAATCTATTATTATAAAGAGGAAAGATTTGATTGTTTGTTTGCTTTGAATAGGCTTCGAAACTACTTGACCGATTTGAAAAATTCTTTCACTGTTGGGAAGCTACACTATTTCCGGTGAACATAGGCTATATTAAATTTTCAAAAAAGTTAGGGATCTATACTAAAACTCAAATAATGTAACCCAAGGTCTGGAAAAATTACCAAAAAACATTATTTTATCGCGTGCGCTGCGAAAACTATTGGTTATAGAACAAAATAATGTAGTACTATTTTGCAGAACATATCATTATCTACAAAAAATAGAGCAACAGCATATGTCTAACTATTATAGTTATGTCACAATAAGTGCTTTTTCATTTTAAAAATATATATAAATGCCACCGTTATAAAAGCTCTTTTATTTATACTTTGGGATTAATCCTTATCAAAATAAATGACTTCATATTTAAGTTTGCTTCAATACCATTATATAACTTTTTGAGTTATTCAATTTGAACTTTCCATTCGAAAGATATCACAAGTTTAAAAATGTAAGTTATTTGAAAAATGTCGCATGGTCACCGCATTTTACTTATAATTAAGACCAACTTTATTGAACTTGGCGATATTTTTTATTTATGTATAGATGCTGATTGATTTACAGATTATTTGGTCTACGATAGGTATACCTACCGTAGCTATACGCAATAGACATACTCTTTTTAAATATTTATAAATATTTTTTGAAAATTAATTGATCATTATATACAACTATTTTATTCTAGGTAACAATTTATTAAATGTGTCTTTTTAAAGTTGACAAAATAGTGTTTTTAAGTATGATTATGTTTTTCGTAAAAGAAATAGGAAAAATAAAAATTTTCATATACCACTACAAATGGAAAATTTAAAAAGAAAACATAATCTACACCTACGGTACGCAGACGAAGTCGCGGGGATCAGCTAGTACAATATAAATACATACTTGAAAATTACAGTCGCTACTTCATTTCTGACATGTCAAAATTTCCGTACAAATTGCATTCGAGTGAACAATACGTACAGGAATAATATCGAAACCATTCGAAAACAGTTCTGAAATTTCGACGTTCCTGATCCAAGCTTATACCAACAAACTTTTTCAAATGGGACCGCAGACCTCCAGCGGTTCACGGACCACAGGTTAGGAAACAATGCTTTAGAACATAACCGAGGGATAAATAGTTGAAAAGCAGAGTATAGAAGACTGATTTAGTGGTACTTTTCAAAGCTGCCGTCAACATGATCAAGACTGCCATGACAATTGCCAACCTCTGAAATTAGGCTACAAATCCTGGACTTCAATTTCTTGTAGCCAAAAATCTTAAAACAAAAGACTATCTTGACTGCCATGGACTAAAGAAATGAAAGGATTTTCCATAAAAATAAATCTGAAATTTTCGATCGTAAAAAGCCTGAAGACGTTAATAGTTATCGGCGTGGTTATATTTGCTCGGTGATGTTTTATGCTCAGTGATGTGAACGACGACCCACATTACTCATACAGAGTGTGATGGGTCAGTGGTGATGGTAACTGGTTCTGGGATTCTAGTGGATCTGACCCACTTACCAGAAGAAAGCGGCCCACGAACATTTTACATTCATTCGCCTCGTCTTCCTCCACCAATTTACAAAATATCTCGTTCCTCTTTCCTCTTTCGTGTAACTATACGTTAAGTTTAACGAATTAGTCATCGTTTGGTACCACTTTCACATCTTCATCAATGTGTATCACACAAAGAAACGCGGAGAAATTGTTGTTATTTTTATAAATTATACATTCGGGGTTTTCTTTTTCTTCTGTCCAAATTTACCTTGACCATCACACATAATCATGGATCACTTGATTCCAACATCCTGAATCGTAGATTTACTCTCTTGTGGCCATTTCAAGAACGCCTTAGATCATTTTTTTTTTTTTGAAAACATTTCACTTCAAATGTCTCCAAGTTAAGTTGTTCATATCGTCTTTTTTTTTTCAACGACAAAGAAAACCAATAAATTTCATGGATAAGTTGATTTATTCGTTGACAACAGAACAAGAATATAACGTGTCTAGGCGACTCCCGTTGTTGTACTTTTATAATGAAGTGAACCTATAAAAATTCTTGGTTTCATTTAGTAATTTAATTGTTACTGTTTGCAGTGTAAACGATGATAAATCTAAGCTGTTACATTAACGAAAACTTCCTTGCATTTAATTAAAATTAATTGATTAATGACCGACTGCCATATAATTGATTCGTAGACATCTCTAGAAAATTCTCAGCAAAGCTGAGCTTTTAATTTTAATGGGAAAGTCCTCCGCATTATAATAGCTTTATATATTTTACTTAGTCTTTATCATTTTGCAAAATTTTATATATAATTTGGACGGAAATTAAACGTTCTACAAAAAAAGTCAAACACCAAAAATTGGATCTAGACCTAGATCATCTAAAAAAACGAATATTCTTTTAAACCAATCCTGATACTGCTTGAAAAATGGAAAGAAGTAGTAGCCAACTATGGACAATACTTTGGATACGCACATAAGAAGTTATACTTCTTTGTAAAAATCTATTTTTTTCGCCCCGAAATAAGTTCCAACCTGGCTTTTGTTTTTATAACTAGAGTTCTCAACAGAATTTGCATCATTATCACTATAAACCATAGATGCGATTAGAGATAATACTAGAAGAAAAGAAAACCACAGAATATCCACGAAACTCTTATTAAGTGACAAATTAAGTGTTGTAAAAGTCAAAACCTTTAAGGAACCAAAAAAAAAAGAAGTGAACAAGCCATCAGAATGGAAAAAACTGTAAAATACTAGTAGCTACCCGTGAAATATTCAGAGGCAACACTGGACACAACTGACAAGTGGCAAAAATTGACAATTGAATGCAAGGAGTTCAAACGTAATGTTGAAAGAATGAGATCAAAAAAAAAACCGACATCGAAAAGGTTAAGACCAAGTCCATAACATCTGATACTAACAAAAAAATGTACTAAAATCAACAGGCATACGATCTAATTTTACGTAAAAATAATAATATATATATTGTATGGTCGATATATAACGAATGCCATTATTAAGCGGAACCTTAAGGTCGAGGATGCCATTCATTAAATCATTAAGGAGCTCACCTTTTGGTATGTAAAAAGGGTGGAAAAACGTTTGGTCAAGTTGGCCTTGGAAACACTAAATGACCCCCTAATAGACTAAAAAGAGGCCACATAATTTTCTTTTGTAATTTTATAAATTTCAACAAATTTTGGTTGTCAGACTAATGTTAGGAACTCATCGGGTTCAAATCCTACCAAATAAAGTAATACGTAAAAAATGTTTTTCTTTTAATTGTCGATAGTGAAACTATATTTATGTGTTAATAGTGATTTTGCTGTGAAATTGACGAGTGATTCAAAGAACTATATAAATCCTGACCATAAAATTACCGACCACTGATAGCCATACCAATTGTTTTTTTATTCCAAAGCCACCTAGCTTTTATCCCTTATTTAACCGCCATTTTTTTTCTCTGTAGAAAAGGACGGGAACGCATTGATCCAGTTTGAAATCTAACACTTTTGCGGAAAAACATTTCTTTGTTTAATTTATTCATCTTGTAGAATCAATGGATAAAAATTAATTTGTCGAAAAGCATTGTTTCTATTAATTTCAGAGAGAAAAAAAGAGCAATTGCGGAGACTTAAAAGAAAATTCAATAATTTTTTGCAATTCTATTCTTAATTCTTGCTAATTTCTAAGAGAAAACTTCCAAACCAATTACTATTTACGAAAGATAAATTACAAGTAATGAATAATTGAAAATTGTGGCCATTTTGACCATTTACCATAACCGAATTTACAAATCTTTGAACTAAAAAAAATATATATAAGATCTTAAATGTACAAACGAAACATCAATCGTTAGCGACCATATGTGAGATTATTTATAAAAGTTATAGAAAATTCCGTTATCCATTATTACATTGGTAATATGAAGATTTCAAAAATAACTTTTTCAACTGTTGTAGATTAATTAGTCTAATTTTGCCAATATTTTTTTTTCAAACGAATCATATAAATGGAACTCTATAATTACTGTTTATCATAGAAAATCGATACGAAGCTAGGAAATTAATTTTAACATTTTTAAGACATACATTCTTGACATTTGCTCTTTACACACCTACATAAAGCAGCAATACGATGCGGCCATTACATTATACATATACATTATCGGTATATGTATAACTTATTGCAATATTGCATAGGTAGGTACATACAGAAAATACGAAATTTAAATTAATTATACGATTGATTAATGTAAGGTGTGGGATGAGAAGAAGATGCGTTGAAGACGACCTGCTTGTTTGACACGGTTTAACATTTGTAGGGCATTAATGTTCCCATCTTATTCCCACCATAATCACCAACAATAATCTTTCTAAGTGATTTACTCTCACCGGAAATAAAATAATTTATTCAAACGTTCACATGACGATTTTATCTCACATTTGTTCTACATATATCACTACAAAAAAAAACTAAATAATATAACAAATCCCCAAGATTTGGACTCATGAAAATGCACCTATTACTTCCTATCATTTTAGTCCAAATCACAAACCAGCAATTAATATTGTGTATTAGACTGATTCAAAAAAAATTTTGAATTTTTTCTTCTTAATTATATCGAAAATATGGTTGGGAATGACAAAAAAAATCCTGTGAAAATTTAAGCTCTTAATATTAAGATTGAGAGGTACCACATCGCAAATTTCGATTTTACATTTAAATAACATGGCAACAATATTCTCTTGCACTTTGGAATTTTATAGCTCACGTTGGTGACAATATTTCGAAATGACCAAGGTATATTCTTGTAGAAAATTGAACGATCTACAAAAAAGGTGTCGTACAAGTTTTTGATATATTTATTCCATCAAAAGTTATTCGAGGTCAAAGTTGAACTAAAGAGAAATTTTAATATTTTTTCAATTTTTTGACGCAACCATCAATTTTATGAGAAAATTTTATAGGACATTTTTTGTAGAGCACTTTTTTTCCTATAACTTATCTCTATAAAAGTTTTTGATATTTTTCACAGGGTTTCACAGGAAAATATTGTTGGGAATGACAAAAAAAAAGTCCTGTGAAAGTTTAAGCTCTTAATATTAATATTAGGAGGTGCCGCATCGCAAATTTCGATTTTCCATTTAAATAACATGGCAACAATATTCTCTTACACTTTGGAATTTTATAGCTCACGTCAAAGACAATATTTCGGAATGACCAAGGTATATTCCTGTAGAAAATTGTACGATCTACAAAAAAGGTCTTGTACCAGTTTTTGATATATTTATTCCTTCAAAAGTTATTCGAGGTCAAAGTAGAACTAAAGAGAAATTTTATTATTTTTTCAATTTTTTGACGCAAGCATCAATTTTATGAGAAAATTTTATAGGACATTTTTTGTAGAGCACTTTTTTTCCTATAACTTATCTCTATAAAAGTTTTTGATATTTTTCACAGGGATTCACAGGAAAATATTGTTGGGAATGGCAAAAAAAAAATCCTGTGAAAGTTTAAGCTCCTAATATTAATATTAAAAGGTGCCGCATCGCAAATTTCGATTTTCCATTTAAATAACATGGGAACAATATTCTCTTGCACTTTGGAATTTTATAGATCACGTTGGTGACAATATTTCGGAATGACCAAGGTATATTCTTGTAGAAAATTGAACGATCTACAAAAAAGGTCTCGTAAAGTTTTTGATATATTTATTCCTTCAAAAGTTATTCGAGATCAAAGTTGAACTAAAGAGAAATTTTAATATTTTTTCAATTTTTTGACGCAACCATCAATTTTATGAGAAAATTTTATAGGACTTTTTTTGTAGAGCACTTTTTTTTCCTATAATTTATCTCTATAAAAGTTTTTGATATTTTTCACAAGTCTTAAGTTATTTGCATTAAACTGAAAATTCCCTGAATTATTATATTTTTAACATAAACATTTTTTTTTTATTTTAATTAAATAACTTAAGACCTGTGAAAAATATCAAAAACTTTTATCGAGATAAGATATAGGAAAAAAAGTGCTCTGCAAAAAATGTCCCATAAAATTTTCTCATAAAATTGATGGTTGCGTCAAAAAATTGAAAATATATTAAAATTTCTCTTTAGTTCAACTTTGACCTCGAATAACTTTTGAAGGCATAAATATATCAAAAACTTGTACGAGACCTTTTTTGTAGATCGTTCAATTTTCTACAAGAATATATCTTGGTCATTCCGAAATATTGTCACCAACGTGAGCTATAAAATTCCAAAGTGCAAGTGAATATTGTTCCCATGTTATTCAAATGGAAAATCGAAATTTGCGATGCGGCACCTCTTAATATTCATATTAAGAGCTTAAACTTTCACCGGATTTTTTTTTGCCATTCCCAACAATATTTTCGATATAATTATGAAAAAAAAGTTCATCTCTTTTTTTTTGAACCAATCTATTGTGTATAAATTTAAAATTTGTTAAACAATTGGATTTTTAAGTGCATCCCCTATGAAAAAATAGGATATTTCCAATAAATAAAATAGCGCCATCTCTTAGCCAATTTCATAAAAAACAATTAAGAGGTTGGTTTCTGATCTAATTATTTCCACATGTTGGAAAAGGACCGCATTTGTTTTAAAACCGAGCCCATCGATTCGTCCTTGAAGACCAAAAGCAAAGCTTTTATATCGAAATAAACATAAACTAAGGCTTTTTAATGAAGTAATTTAAAATAAATTTACCTCATTTTCTATAAATTAATTTCAGAAGGAAGAAAACAGCCCTGAGGGTAGTTTGAGTAGTAACGGGTCCAACTATTGAATTTAATATACAAAAGGACATAAAAATAGAAATTCGTGAATAATTACGTCATATAGCATACCATGCAGTAGTTAGCTACCTAGGGGCGAGGCGGGGCAGTGCCCCGGGACCCTCAGGCTCAGGGGGCCCTCGAATCCTTACCAGAAACCTCGATCGAACTGAACTTTTGGAAATTCAGTTTTCGTTAGTCTATTTTAAATATTTCAGGAATAAATTAAATTTGAATTGGGCGCATAAAATTCTAAAATTGGTGAAAAGTAGCTATCGTTATTATCGGCTATGTTACACTAGCGCCCTCAGTAAATGACACCCGGAAGATAGCCGTTTGGAGGAACACAAAATTAACATTGAGCTAGCCTCCCCTGGGAAAAATATTAGTTCCAATAGGGTTGCTATCCAAGAGAAAGATCTCTTCTGGTTAAATAATTCAACCGATTTTTTAATTGCACTTTTAGTTGAACGATATAAAAACCAATTTTACTAATCATAAAATTAATTACCCAATTTTATTGCAGTACGTTCCCCCCCTCCTCTCCATCTTTCAGCGTAAAATTTCTTTCATAATTATGTTTTTAAATACGAAACACATATTGTTATATACCCATAGCCCCATATATTTTGTAATTACACCCGATTCTCATAATAAATCCTCTCCACTTCTCATTATATTTGCTTGCAATTGTTAAATTTTAATGGATCCTTTTATAATTCACATAAAAATAGCCTAAATTTCCAAAGAAAAAAAAAACGTTTCACCATTGTGGGAATTTATGCAAATCAAGTTGCATTATAGTGTGATGATTAACGATTAGCAAAAAACGTGTTTTATGATTTGTATTGTTTCTCGATTAGTCATTGCATTGGATGAATCTGGTTAATATTTTAGACCAGCAGTTGCTAACATTTTTCAGCCGCGGACCTCCAAAGAAATCAAGCATAATGCCAAGGACCCCTGAGTGAAAAAAAGGTGCAATTTTTGGACAAAATTATATTTTAGTATTCCTTCATTAAAAACAAACTTTTTCAAATGGGACCGCGGACCCTCAGGGGTCCGCGGACCACAGGTTAAGAAACAATGTTTTAGACAATAAAATAGGATTGCTTTTAATTTGATACAAATCCACTCTAAATTTCAATCACGTAGTGATTTAAAATTGGTATTGGAATTTCGGTTGAAACGTTACTTTCATTATGGATGATGAAATTAAACAATACGGATATGTTTTATGGTAAGAAAAAGTGATACGATAATAAGGCTATCAAGGTTCCAAATGATTGATCAATTACTTTTACCGAAACCTTGACGTAAAATGAAAGGATCGATAGATTTGGGTGAGCATTTAAAACATTGACATTAAAGACGTTTTCGAGGAACGCCTTCAACTTGATGAATTTCTTAAGCAATTGTATTTCTTAAGTATTTACATATAAAACAAAGATAATTTTGTCATTTGACGGCTTTTCTCAAAAAAAAATCGTAGGCACAAAAAATTAGTGTTAAAATGTTGAGAACACTTAAAAATGCAATATTCCGGTGGCGGAACTCTAATTTTCTTCACAATTATTACAAAAAAGCCTAAAAAAGAATGCCATTATAGTAGACTTTAAATAGACGTCAAAGTAACTGCTAAACGCATTTGCTTACAAGTACGCATGTGCAATTAAAACAAAGAGATGCAAAAATGACAAAGAGAACAAATATGAATTTAATTTGACAAAGCGCCCGGGAAAGTAAAAGTTAACCAAATTACAGTAAAATATCTGATACGAAGTAATCACCAACAGGTTACATAATTTTATGGTACAAATATATTTCATTAACGTTACTCTATGGTGTTTTAAATTAATTCGCGAATTTTTTCGATATTTGGTTGTCAATTCACCTCGAACATCTTCTAATTTCTCCTTTAGTGCTAAATTTTATGAGGGACCAATTTATTCGCGAATTGAATTAAAAACAGAATAGAAAATGGGACGTTGTCATATAGTTATTTGTATATAAATTACTAATAAAAATTTTATAGTTGAAAAAAATTCTATTTAGTATTTGAAATTAGTCCATGTTTATTTTGTTCCTTTTATCTTTTTATTGTTAAATCTTTGGTAACTTAAGGTAGACCAATAATATTACGTTACGAGACTGAACAAGAGTTTTGTTTTACGCCAGGTTTAATTTTTAATTCGCCGTTTAATATATACACTAGGGTGATTTTTTTTTTTTGACTTTTTTTGGTCCCATCGTGAAATTTTGTTGGAAATACCAAAAAAAAAAAATTCCCTGAAAGTTTGAGCCCTTAATATTAATTTTAAGTCCTCGACCAAGACGTGTCAAAAATTTTCCATTGAAAATACACGGAAACTCTGATTTTTTATTTTTAAATTTCTATATCGCAGCGGCATTTCATGCGATCGCTTTTACCGAAGATGATTATGACTCAGAATTAAACGCTCTACAAAAGTGCCCATTGCGACAAAGTCGTAACTCACACCGGTGAGGTAGTACGGGCCACTGAACCTTATTTTTCCGTAAAATTCGCGTTTTTTTTGCATTTATCTCGTAAATAATAAGAGCTACGGAAAAATTATAAATGAAAAACTTGTAGAGAATTTGATTTCCTACAAAAAAGGTCCTGTAGACCAAATCGCGAAGATCAATATTAAACGAGATATTAAGCCTTGAATTTTACGGAAAAATCAGGTTCAGTGGCCCGTACTACCTCACCGGTGTGAGTTACGACTTTGTCGCAATGGGAACTTTTGTAGAGAGTTTAATTCTGAGAAAAAACCATCTTCGGTAAAAGCGATCACATGAAATGCCGCTGAGATATAGAATTTAAAAATAAAAAATCAGAGTTTCCGTGTATTTTCAATGGAAAATTTTTACACGTCTTGGTCGAGGACTTAAAATTAATATTAAGGGCTTAAACTTTCAGAGAATTTTTTTTTTGGTATTTCCAACAAAATTTCACGATGGGACCAAAAAAAAAAAGTAAAAAAAAAATCACCCTAATATACACTGAAAACAATTTAAATTCGTTAAGGTAATATAAAAAAGTGATACGTATATCAAGGGTAACTTTGCGAATTTTTTTCAAAAAAGGCTTTCAGTTTTGAGCAGAGCTCATATGAAATTCACCATAATAGGAAATTATGCATGCAGAAAATTATGTGAAATTATGGCATTCAGGTATTATCATGAAAAGTTTAACACATATAACGTTTGGAATTATCATTTCATATATTTTATTTGACATGGTTTAACTTATACACCGGCAAAATTTGATAACATCTCATTCTCTATTTTGTTTTCAATTCAATTCGCGAATAAATCGATCAAAATATCATTTTCCCAACATTATTTAACTTTATACTTTCCCGGGCGCTTTGTCAAATTAAATTCATATTTGTTCTCTTTGTCATTTTTGCATCTCTTTGTTGTTATTGCACATGCGTACTTGTAAGCAAATACGTTTAGCAATTACTTGACGTCTATTAAAGTCTACTATAATGGCATTCTTTTTTAGGCTTTTTTGCAATAATTGTGAAGAAAATTAGAGTTCCGCCACCGAAATATTGCATTTTTAAGTGTTCTCAAAATTTTAACACTAATTTTATCTGCCTACGATTTTTTTTGAGAAAAGCCGTCATATGACAAAATTACCAAAACAAATCTTATAGATCATATTGTGGTTCCAAATTCTGGACTATCCTCCAACAGTTTGCCGATTCTTTTGGGGACTACCTACCATCCTTTATACGCTAAACATAACTACCGATTGTAAAGTAAATCAACAAAAATCCACAGTCGTTACTAAGATAATGCTCGGAATTTAAAAATCGATCGAAGTAGTTAATCAATATTTACATTTTTATGTAAACAAATCGAATAAATATCAAATTAATCACTTACCTTGTAGATTGTCGAGCATATAGGTGAGCAACTTGTGCGTTCCGTTGTTGTCGTTATAAAGTGTCATTATTTCCTTGCTGAGTGGATTTCCGTGCAATCCCAACACATGAAGATGAAATAGTTTACCCAATTCGTACGGCAGTGTCCGTAAGTTATTATTATTTAGTAAAAGTTCCCTGGAAAAAAGAAAAAAAAATAAGTACAAAAATCAATTATCGATTTAATCAAATTGGAACACTTTTTCCCCAACCAAACCGACCAATAGTTTCGGGGCTTTGATTGCTTGGAACTTATGTAAATTTCGGTTTTTATACTTTATTTTCTGATATCGAAAATAATTGCTTATAAAAGCAATAACACAAATAGAGTAAAACTCATAATTGTAAACATAAGTCATTAGATTTTAGCTATTTTTAAACATTTTTTTACAATGGAAGTAATTAAATATTTTACTTATCACCTTCGGTGATTTTTTTCCACGAAAATTGTTTACATTTATAAGTTAATTAATAAATAAGTTTTCTTATTACTCATAAACCATAAATTTACACTTCAAATTATTAATACAAAACAATTTTTATCTAAAACTTATATTTTTATTGATTTTTCAATACATAGTTCTTTCAATATATACATGAACTATGTAAATCTTTACATATTCGATCAATAGACTTTACTTGCTATTGTATATTACTTGCAATTTTGCATTTGCAAAATTGCAAGTAAATTGCAAAAAATTGCAAGTAAATCCTTCGAAAAATTATTAATCCAGCTCGTTTATTAAAATTTTAAGACCATATCTCAAAAAAAAGTTTGCCGGAAAAAATAACCAAATTTAATTGACATTTTCCCAATAAATAATCAGACTTTGCACTTACATAACATAAGTAATCGATTCCTTATCTAACCATAAAAGATTTCGATCACAATTATAAAACTTTTTATAAAAATTAATCACAAAATTAATCAATTTAATAATTCATAACAACAATTAATACACAACGAAAAAAAAAAACTGAATATTTAAGTGTCACTTTTAAGGCATGCGCAATTGAAAATAACAGTTGGTGGGATTTCAAAATTCGAGTTGATTTCATTTTGAAAAGGAAAAAATGTTTTTTGTCGTGTAGGTTTATCCAATTTAAATTTAATTTTGGTTGATATAATAAATAATAAGTGGCAAGCAATAAATAGTACTTGGAATATAAAATATAACCCATTTTTAACACATTGAACGCTTTGTCAGTCACCGGTGACTGACAATTAAGTACAGGGGACCCAAGGTTTATAAAATACACAGGTGGTCTTATGGTGGCTACGTGATGGATACGTGGCGTATCCAGAAGAAATTCGTACATATCTTCAGACTGATCAATTTCAAAATTCTTCGTATGACGTCATTTTTTTTTTCTAATGGAGCAACCTGTGTAATTTACAAACCTTGTAAATCTGACAAACAGTTTGCAGGGCAGAGTCGAATTAGCGAATTTATCGGATTATAGAGTATTACCTAAGGATCCCCTATAGTCCGGAACTTTTTACGAAAGAGTACCTTGTAATCGGACAAATTACTCAATATACAAAAAAAATATCAATACATAATAAATAATAGACCATGTCGGATTACACGGTGCCAGATTAGCCGAGCGCCGGATTATCGGGGGTCCACTGTATTCCAATTGAGCCGTGGCAGTCATTGGTGACTTTTATCTACTTTTTATGGCTGTATGGTTTTGTCATTTTACGAAAAACCCGGTCGGCGTTCAATGTGTTAAAAAATAACTAAATCGCTCCCAAAAATTGGCCAACTTTCACCCGCTTGAAGTTACTTGCTAACCATTTGCAAGCAACTTCCTACTGTAACATCATGGCGTCACATTTCATTAAGGGAATACAAAATTTGAGTTGATTTCATTTTGAAAAGGAAAAAATGTATTTTGTCGTGTAGATTTATTCGATTTAAATTTAATTTTGCCTGCTATTTTAAATAGTAAATGGCAAGCAATAAATAGTACTTGGAATAAAAAATATAATAACCCATTTTAAATGAATAACTAAATCGCTCCCAAAAATCGGCCAACTTTCACCCGCTTGAAGTTACTTGCTAACCATTTGCAAGCAACTTCCTACTGTAACATCATGGCGTCACATTTCATTAAGGGAATACAAAATTTGAGTTGATTTCATTTTGAAAAGCAAAAATGTATTTTGTCGTGTAAGTTTATCCGATTTAAATTTAATTTTGGTTGATATTTTAAATAATAAATGACAAGCAATAAATAGTACTGGGAATATAATATATAATATTATAACCCATTTTTAAGGAATAACGAAATCGCGCCCAAAAATCGACCAACCTTCATCCACTTGAAGTTGCTTGCTAACCATTTGCAAGCAAATTTTAATTACTTTCAAGATTTATAAATTACACAGGTTGCCTCATTAGAAAAAAAAATGACGTCATACGAAGAATTTTGAAATTTGAATCAGTCTGAAGATATGAAACGAATTTCTTCTGGATACGTCACGTGTGTATTTTATAAACATTGGATTACTTTTTCATAACGCAGCTAAAGTATAACTTAAAGTATTAACTTAAAGTATAAAAACGAGCTCATATTGGTTTGGATTTCCTATGACAAATGTATTTAAATAGTAACTTAGAAAGGCTATTTAAATCGATCAAATTAAATGTACATAATACACTTTTAAGGAAAAAATATATTAATTTACCATTTAGATACCACTTTATGGTACAATTAGTCATCTGAGCAGAAAAGTAGAAAAATTGGCTGCTTTAAATATTTGTAATGATAATATTAAAGCCTTATTAATATTAAACTTTATATATGTTCATATGTCCAAAGGATCTAGCCGATTATTAGTTAGCCGTACACTTAATCTTACATCCCTAACCCTTATACTAAGAAAATAATGGGGGTAACAATCCTTAACGTAAATATTTTTTTTCTCGGTACCTATTGAAGATATCTTCATGAAATTGTTACTATACATGACCACGAAAGACTATTTATATTAGACTATATTAGTAAGTAAAAACGAGGAGTATATTTTTTTGGGGGTGGTTTTTTATACCAACCCTCGAAGTAACACCAAAAAAAATATATCTAATATGTTACTTAGTTAGCTATCACATGTTAAAGTTACAAAATGGTCGAATTGGTGGAACATAGTTTAAAATTTGAGAATTTTAGTCATATAACTTTAATGGAGGTCCGCGGAGTTTGGCAGAGTCTTATAGAAGAACATAGATATTTAATTAACGTGTTTAATTAATATCTAATTAATTCATTGATTTATTTTAATCGATCTTCTTCTGAATGCTACTTTTATTATTAATAATCAAACGTAAATAGGTAACCTTTTATTCTAAATAAAAATTAGTTGAACTTGATTACAAAGTTTCTATCAAATCAGTAAAGCTGTCTTCAGATTGGAACCATAAATGAAATCAGAATAAAATATTGGAACAACTATTTAGATAAGACTTGTTTGTGACCATCTGTATAATATTAATTTTGGCGAAACATTAAGATGTACCTGAAAACAAAATATTATCGAAATCGATAAACCTGTTCTTGAATTGTACGATAAAATTCAGGTAAATAGAAATATACGTTAAATTTTAACAACCTTGGTTCCGTAATGTTCAATATTGTGACCGAAACCGGCTTAATTACAAGCTGGTGTTAAAATTGAAAGGAATTTTACCTGAGCTCAACGGGTGGTATGAGATAACATATACTTAAAGCTTGAAGGCCAAAATGTGTGAAAAAGATCGGCTCAAAAGTGTTACTAATGGATTCGGAATAAGGTGTTAATGTATTTATAATTGACAACGAATAAATACCTGCAACTGGTTCCAAATTCCAGAACGACATATTTCAATCTGCCATTATCTCGTTTTTGGACTTTAAGCTTTTATTATGTTATTTCATATCAACAGTGGAGACCAGGTAGAATATTTTACATTCCACAAGAGGTAACAATTAAATTGGATTCACACCTTACGTGTGGAACCCATGCTGACAAAAGTCATAACAAAAATAAAAAGTACTTCAATTTTCGTTTTATCCCCTACTAACTGATGCCCGCAACTTCGTCTGCGTGACGCCTATGATCGTATTATTTTCTTTTGAAATTTGCATATAAAAGATTTATATTTCGGAAATTTTATATTCTTACGAAAAACGTATTCGAATCTAAAAGTTAATATTTTAACGCCTTTAAACAGGCACACTTTATCAAGTGTTGATTTTTTTTTTAAAAAAAATCACTAAATATTCTGTTAATTTTTAGAAAATATCCGATGAGACTCAACACGATTATTTAAATATTGATAATATTTACTCCTTATGAGTAGGGTGCATTCTTATTATATATTTAATCATTCGCAAATCAATCCAGCTATGCATGAATAAAAAATTTCTTAAGTTCGATAAGTCGGTCGTAAGTTGACATATGACTTAAGGTAGACAAATAGAAAAATATTTCAAAATTGCCCTGATTTTAAATGGATATATTATCTTGAAATGGTTATTAAAATTGGGACCAAAATCCAAAAGTATAGAGGCCTTTTTTTATAAATTAGTAGAATTCCCAGACACTGCTCCAATTGCCGAATGAATGTTTCTCCCAGAATAACTACCCTACTGGGCACAACCTTGAATTTGGAGTTTTAACAATTTTATGAAACCAAATTCCCGATAATAACGATTACATGCTCATATACAAATAACCGGTAATTGTATTATATATTCAACCACTACATAACGATACATGTCTATTAATAATATTTGAATTTTATGCAATGAAACTATATGGAACTTGATGTATCTATGCTATATAAAAGATATATGAAGTAAAATGTTTCCACAAATATATTAAGTTTCATATATCGTTATAACTTGCCAGAATTAACAATTTCAAAATACCACCCGTTCTTCTAAATAACGTTAGTTCTCTATAGGTCGGAACCACTAATTTTTGTGTAAGTAATTTTCGGTAACCTTCGTTTTTAGTTCGCGGGAATTCAGGATTGGTTCACAACAATAAGGTTCAAAATTTGAATTTGTACATTTATAAAGTATGGAAGTCGATACTTATAAATATAGCTCTGTTTCCCTGATATACCTCTCAAAGTATCAATCAATTCAAAGGATTTAATCGACTCAAGTCTAATGAAGGGATCTATTGTTATTGCTTTTCACCTAGATACACTTAATCTCACACCCCTAACCCTTATACTAAGGGAATAATGGGGATGACAACCTTTAACGTAAATATTTTTTCTCAGTACCTATTGAAGATATCTTCATGAAATTGAAACTATACATGACTATCAATAAACTAATTATAATATATTTAATTAATAATTTAATTATGGGGGTGGTTTTTTAAGCCAACCATCCAAGTGACTCTTACCAAAAAAAATATTTCTTATATATGTTAATTAGTTAGCTATCACATATTGAAATTACAAAATGGTCAGAGATACAAATTGGTGGAACATAGTTTAAAAAAACAAAAATTAATTAAGGATAAGTGCATGTATATCAATTTTTACCAAATCCTATATTAACACCTGTGTACTCTCTCTATATCTATCATTATAAATACGTTCTTAAAACTTGTACTTGTCGGCAAAATATTTATATCTACAAATAAATTATGAACTATCACTATAAATAACACTGATCAACAAAATTTTGTAACAAGAAAAGTAAGCAGTAATTTCGAAATATCTACCTAACCTCTCCACAAAATCAGTAAAATTTAGTTACTTATCAGTAAAATTTAGTATTAGCAGTAGGGATAGGGAAAACCATTACATTAAAAAAAATTGGCGCACCAGACGATCTCTTACTCCAGGAATAAAAAATGTAAAACATGCTCCATTAGTCCAACCTAAAGATATATTTTTACCACCTCTACATATAAAACTTTGCCTGATGAAAAACTTTGTGAAAGCAATGGATAAAAATAGCGCTGGATTTCAATACCAAAAAGAAAAATTCCCTAAAATCAGTGACGCTAAGATTAAAGGTGTGTTTGTAGGTCCTCAAATCAGGCAAGTGATAAAAGATTATATATTTAAAGAACAATTCGATGACCTAGAAAAACCAGCTTAGGAATCATTTATAAAAAACACTGAAAATTTTCTTGGAAATCACCGATCAAATGACTATAAAACTATTGTCGAGGAACTTTTAGAGAATTATAAAGCATTAGGCTGCAATATGTCCTTAAAAATATATTTTTTACATTCAAACTTGGGTGCCGTTAGTGATGAACACGAGGAAATATTCCACAAAGACATTTTACCATAGAAAAACGATACCAGGGAAAATGGAGTCCAACTATGCTGGCTGATTATTGCTGGGGATTACAGAGGGACGTTCCAGACGCAAAATATAGGAGAAAATCATAAGAAAGTACTTATATTAATATTATAACATTGTTAAAAATTTAATTTTTGTTAAAATATTTTGTAATTTAAGAAAAGTAAAAAAAATCATATTGCAATAAAACTATTCGCATCTAAAAGTTTAGACCACTAATTCTACTCTACTTGACCTTATTCCTAACAGAATCAGCCAAAATTTTTCTTGTTACACAGAAAAAAAGTTTTTTGTTGATCAGTGTAATATGCAATTTGGAATTCGACTACACGAATTTTATTTGAAGAAGCAAATGCATTACGATTTGTAACTAAAGTATGTTGAATTATTGAAGCTGTATATGACTATTGATAAAAATACCATTTAATGTATAATGTTCTGGACAACTAGCTTCTACTTCTGGCAAAATCATTGTTCAAATTAGCTGGATTTTTAAATAACACTTTTGGTAAAAGATTGAATTCTAATGTCGAACTTTTCGATACTATTATTGCCTTTATAAACGAGCATGAAAATCAGCAGAATATAATGCAAGAATTGGTTTAAAAGAACTTAAATCAGCTAAGAGAACATTTTACGAAATCATCTTCAACTAGTGTAATGGATACTCCAGAACTGAAGTAAACTGACCTTTAAATATTATCTACTGGCACTTATCGATTATCAAAAGCAGTATGTCTTGCTAAAATATTAAATGGCAACGAATTAATCCTTGAATTTTAAAGAGATGGCGAAAATATTATAAAATTAAGGGTACAATAAAGACATATTAATAGCAAAACATAATTGCTTTACTAAATTTGGACACCTATGAAAACATTCGAAGATATATTAGTGATTGGGTAAATGGGAATAGAAAAGTAGACTGTTGTTATTTACTACTTATCATATACTCATTATAAATCAAAAACTATAAAAGCCACTGAAATATTGGTCTCCATTTTTATGATAATTAAATGATCAATAAAATAAGGCTGTCCGTAATTATTTTTATATTATGTATAGATAATTGAATTAACTATACTACATTATTTAATCTAACCATATACTGTTTTTTTATTTTTTTAAACAATGTTCCACCAATTCGACCATTTTGTAACTTTAACATGTGATACCTAACTAATTAACATATAAAATATATTTTTTTGGTAGGTATCATTTTCGGGTTTAGTATAAAAAACCACCCCCCAGAAAATATACTTTTCGTTTTATAGCGATTATAGTTTAACCGTTTGGAAAACCAGTTTTTTTACGAAACGAAATTATTGGTGTAGAAATGTTTTCCGTGGCGGAAAATGTGAAAAATTGTGTAAATTATTATTGTTTTTTTTTTATAACCACTTAAGTCCTATTAAATGTGATTGTAACTATTGATTAGAAATATAATTTTATTGTATTGGCAATACCGCCTTATCTCGGTTTGATTAACTTACGATTTTTTTTTATTACAACTTTCGTAATGTATCGATTTATGTTGTAGTATTGCGACAAAGAAAATGATTTACTTGTACTTATAGTAATTATATTTAGTTATCCAAAGGTTTTTGGATTCACGTATCCGTTGCTATACCTGAGATAGATGAGATCGCCCAGCTCTGACGGTAATGAACGCAATTTGTTACTGGAAACATCTAAACTTCGAAGATTCACTAGACGACAAATATCCGGTGGTATTCGATGCAGACAATTGTCATTCAGGTACAATGAGGTAAGGTGTTGCAATTGCCATAAATTGGGACTAAGATTTCGAATAGTACCTGTTATCTCCAATTCCTAAAAAAAAAATAAATCATATAGTTTGGGATCTGTATAGAATTTATCCTGATTTTTTTTTGTACCTGCCAGTAGGACTTTTTCCCCGCTTGCGCATCCTCGGTTGACATAATCTTGTGCCTCCTACGCGGATTGTTATTTTCAAATTTGTCTTTGTAATTTGAACGCGTGGACATGTTAATAAAACCTGTAACAAAATTGCATTCGAAATGATGATCCAAGGAAATGAGGGAAAAGTTTTTCTTAAAAAAAAATTAATATAAAGCACTTATCGTAGAAAAAAAGTTAGTAATAACGATCCAGAATCATATTTTGGTAAATTTAATTAAATAAAATGCAAAAAAACATATTATACAAATAATACAAAAGCTAGATAAAGCAAATTGCCAATTATTAAATCAATTCTTTTTGGAGTTTTATCGTTTTCGTATTAATAATTATCGTAAAAAAATAAAACAATAAACACAAAAAAGAAAGCAAACAAAAATTATAAGGGAAATAAAAAAACACTTTAGTAAGCAATTCACTCGTTTAGGCATTTATTTCTTAATATAATTGGTACTTTTCCGTTATTTACTATCAATCATCTAAGTCTCATGGAATATAAGAAAATTTAGGCATCAAACTTCCATCTTAAAACTACCAAATATCTAACCGAAAAGTACCACAAATGTATTGTAAAAGTTGCTCCGTAAATGAAATTGGAGAGCCATCCGAAAAGAGGTACATACTTCAATTCACCGAAAACATTTGGCTACGTTTTTTGAGAATCAAATGGAAAATAATAGTTCTCTTGATTCGTTAATACCACAAATATTGGCCACTCAAAGGGTGAAAAATGAAATGCAGGATAAATGGATTACACCTGGTGGAAGGACCTCGTCAAGGACAGGCAACGCTGGACACATGGTGCTTTATCAAAGATGGTTCTTTGGATCACTTCCATTATAGTAATATCAAAAATCGTCATAGAAGAATAAATGGAAACGGGATTTATTATCGACTAATTTTAATATTCCTATGGTGACTTTGGGTATCATCTTTTATAAATTTGAAGCCAAGAATCGAGTTATTTGTATAGTATAATCTATAGCAGGACGAAAAGGTAGAAAGACGTGAAAAACTGAACAGGTGGTTACTCTACAATTTACAGCCAAAATTTCCTACATTTTTTTAGTCAAAAAGTATATGTAAGACCATTATTGAGTCAAGTGAAGTTGCTAATTTTTGGCTAGAGTTTAAAAAAAAGTTCTACATTTTGTGAATTAGCAGGGTATCCCTGCTAGAAGGAGTAACGATAATTATTCATAGGTTGAAAAGAGTAAGTTTTAATAGGAAATTGTAAATGAACACGAATATTTCGTAGGTGGGACTACCCTTAAGTCTTTAAAAACGCTGACGATTTTATACTGTTGATGATTACATAATAATTTTTTTTTTTTTTCAGAATATCAAGCAAAAAGCTCCAGAAAACCTGACCGAAATTCTTCGAGAAACAAGCACAGAAGTATCTGGAGAACTTTGAAATTTTATGGGGGTAGAAAAGAGGAAAAGCCCTAGGTGGATAAATGAAATCACATTTTATACTGTTAGTAATTACATAAAGAAGAAGTACATAAAGTCTTTTTTTTCAGAATATCAATAAAAAAGCTCCAGAAAACCTGACCGAAATTCATCGAAAAACAAGCGCAGAAGTATCTGGAGAACTTTGAAATTTTATGGGGGAGGTAGAAAAGAGGAAAAGCCCTAGGTGGACAAATGAAATAACAAACTGAGGGGTGGACAATTTTATAACATCGGTTCCTATGATTATTACTTGCGAAAGTATCACCCATTGCACTGCTAAAATCTAAATAAAACGTAGAAATATTTACAAGGATCAACAAAAAGAGTAGCAAAATTAGTTGAGAAAAAATATGATGAAATATTCGTAAGGTTTTTCCGATTTGGGGGACTTGCCAGGGGCAAGGCGTACTAGAAACTTGTCCAAAGCAGAAAATGTTTTTTTTTTTTGGATTTAATGGGTCTTTGGGAGTACCAGAAGATGTTGGAAAATCGGTGCAGAGGAATAATGCAATTGAATATTAACAAATGGTTGGTTTTATATACTTGTTGATTAGGGTAACTATGGTATTGAATGCAAGCTTGTTTTTCAAAGAAAAACTGCATAACCGAATTAGTGAAGCATTTGATTTATAATTAAAAAAATATTCAATTAGATGCAATTTACGTTTGTAAAACGAATTGAAATTTGTTTTTTTTTGGTAAATACGTCGAAAATATGTTTTATATTATGTGAATGGAGTAAATATGTACAGAATACAGAGCAAATACAATGAAGACGCTATTTACATCTAACCTATGAAAAGTGGCCAATATTGTATGAATTTTGGTAACTATATGTTAGGAGAATGTATTTCTCGTACGGTAAATACGATGAAGCCGATATCAGATATCATAAATAGCGAATAATATACAAATGGAAAATGCCAAATACGATTCAAGATGAAAAATTATTTTCAGACTCATTTCATATTTGCTTTCAGGTCCGTGTTGGTCTAGATTGGTCTTGTATTAAATGTATAAATATGTGTGATTAAACGAATTTTCAATAAAAATACATGCAAATTTTATGAATTTTGTACCTGTTTTGTGCGGATACATTATGTCAAAACTTCAAAATAATAGAATGAATAGTAAATGATGAATATTTTTATCAGATATGAACAAATCATACCTTCATCTACCTCTGAACTAAATTAGGACCGTTAAAATATTGAATATTTATATTTTAAAATACGTAAGAAAATGATATACACAATTTTTATGTTTTATTTTTTTTAATATTATATTGACAAACACACATCCATTTAACATCAAACGACACTTCTTTCCATAATCCAATCTGTATGCAGTGGACATGTCTCGCAGCAAATTGAGCTCGCCGATTGGTCGAAATTCAACGCTTACGAATATTCATCGTGAGTGCGCTTAATGCGCACACGCTTGCTTCGCAATTGTAACGTGTTGAAAAAAGATGGAAAAGTGATCAGCGTAGCTGTGCGTCACACGAATCTACAAGAATAAAACGGAGAATTTCCCAAAATATAAACATCTAACTTTCTGAAATTTGTTTTATAAAAACTATCAATAAAATTGGGCATTTAATAAAAAAAATACTTTAACTATAAGCTCAATAAATCAATAAAAAGTCAAGGATATCATGTTCAAATACGATAGATAAAAATATTTTAAAATAAACATTTTACAATAATAAGTCCAATTTTATTGATCTACAAACATCAAAATGTTTACATTAAACTGTAAAAAAAAAATCAATTTGTCGCGGCAACTCTTTCTTCGTCAAGTTTTTCCACGTTGGCCTCATCCTCGTCGGATTTGACTTCTTTAGTTTTGCCTTTTTCCAATTTGTACGGTTCCAAATTGATTTTGAAACGCTCTTTAGATGGTTCACATATCAAAAAGCATCTACAAATATATTTTTGATTTAATTTCTTTTATTCTATTTTTTAATTTATAATCACCGTGTTATAAATGGCTCGTCTCGTCGTGGACGTATACTGTTCACATCGTTTAACAATGCAATTAAATTTTCTTCTAAATGCTGGTCGTTCATGTTGAGCTAAAAAATATTATGTTTTATAAAAGATTCGGTTTTGATGATTATAGTTGAAGGAAGTCCATAGAATTTAGAGGAGATTGAGCTACAGTAGATAATTCAGTAAATGTTATTGTTGCTAATTTATACCTTTCTTCGTTAGGCTAAACTATGTTTTTTTGGTCTTTGAAATTGATAGTTTTTTTAGAACTGATTTCACAGATTATTGATTAAAAAAGTAATCGAAAAACTGTCTAACTACTGAAATTGAGTTTAGTGTAACAACTATTAATTATTATAAGACTATTTTGATTATATGAACCGTTTATTTTGAAAGTGAGTTAAGTTCATTTCAAGAACAACCTCTATAGTATTATCATTTTTAACCATAGGAACTTAAGATACGTTTTTGTTAACAACTAAAATGAAATCAGAAATTTCTGAAAACTTTAGAGTTAAATAATTAACATACTTTGTTCTAGTTACAAGAAGAATCACCATATAGACCATCCTTGAAATGGACTTACACCACCTTCAAAATAAACGAGTCATATAATATAAAACTATCAAATAGTACAAATAAATGAAAAATAACGTAATAATTGTTGTTTTTTTACGATATTTTTTACATAGATACAAACTACCTCAATTAATTCATTGTCCCTCATGCATTGGTACAAAGTGGTCCATCTCCGGATCACAATGAATCATTTCTCACTTTAAAAGTGACTATAATTTGTAAGTTTATTCAAAATAAGATTTTTTCGCTGCCTTTGAACAGTTATACTGTGTATACAATATATAAAATAAATTGCAGTCCAATTTATTGACATAAATTTGAACAGAAGTTCAAACAAAAATATTCGTGACGTATTGCCCAGATACGTATTTCGATTGCCAATCATCACAAAGCAGTTACGGAGTGATCCAAACTACTTGATGACCACTGATGAAGATTGCTTGGCAATCGAAATACGTATCTGGGCAATACACGTCACGAATGTTTTTGTTTGAACTTCTGTTCAAATTTATGTCAATAAATTGGACTGCAATATATTTTATATATTGTATACACATTGTAAGTTTATGTTAAAAACGTCATTAAATTCCTGTTTCGTTTAAAATTAGATGTCAATGTATCGATTTAATTTCAGAAAATAACTATTTAGACATACACTTTGGATCTGCACTACTTAAGACAAAAAAAAATGATCCATTGTTACCCACTTTTTCCTTTAGAAAAGTTAAGGGGGCTACAAAAAAAAAGGGCAACCTAGGATAACCTGCCATCCGTGATTGTTGCATTGATTTTTAATAATAAATCCTGCTGGAAACTATTCGAAAAAGCCTTTAGAACTCTATTAGAATTTGATTTTTTTTTGTGGGAAAATTTTTCCACAAGGATATAGTCTCAAACTAATGTAACAATCCTGGATGTCAGGTATCTCCTTTTTTAACTAAAGTTGTATTTTTGTGAAGTTGATTCGGTTTTGATGGTTATAGTTAGAGGAAGTCAATAGAATTTAGGGCAGATTGGGTCACAGTACATAATTCATTGTAATTCAGTAAATGTTGCACTGGTACATACAAAAATGCGCATTATTGTTGCTAATTCATACCTTTCCTCGTTAGGCTAAACTATGTTTTTTTGGTCTTTGAAATTGATAGTTTTTTAGAACTGATTTCACAGATTATTGATTAAAAAAGTAATCGAAAAACTGTCTAACTACTGAAATTGAGTTTAGTATAACAACTATTAATTATTATAAGACTATTTTGATTATATGAACCGTTTATTTTGAAAGTGAGTTAAGTTCATTTCAAGAACAACCTCTATAGTATTATTATTTTTAACCATAGGAACTTAAGATACGTTTTTGTTAACAACAAAAATGAAATCAGAAATTTCTTAAATAATTAACATACTTTGTTCTAGTTACAAGAAGAATCACCATATAGACCATCCTTGAAATGGACTTACACCACCTTCAAAATAAACGAGTCATATAATATAAAACTATCAAATAGTACAAATAAATGAATAATAACGTAATAATTGCTGTTTTTTTACGATATTTTTTACATAGATACAAACTACCTCAATTAATTCATTGTCCCTCATGCATTGGTACAAAGTGGTCCATCTCCGGATCACAATGAATCATTTCTCACTTTAAAAGTGGCTATAATTTGTAAGTTTATTCAAAATAAGACTTTTTCGCTGCCTTTGAACAGTTATACTGTGTATACAATATATAAAATAAATTGCAGTCCAATTTATGGTCATAAATTTGAACAGAAGTTCAAACAAAAATATTCGTGACGTATTGCCCAGATACGTATTTCGATTGCCAATCATCACAAAGCAGTTACGGAGTGATCCAAACTGTTTGATGACCACTGATGAAGATTGCTTGGCAATCGAAATACGTATCTGGGCAATACGTCACGAATGTTTTTGTTTGAGCTTCTGTTCAAATTTATGTCAATAAATTGGACTGCAATATATTTTATATATTGTATACACATTGTAAGTTTATGTTAAAAACGTCATTAAATTCCTGTTTCGTTTAAAATTAGATGTCAATATATCGATTTAATTTCAGAAAATAACTATTTAGACATACACTTTGGATCTGCACTACTTAAGACAAAAAAAAATGATCCATTGTTACCCACTTTTTCCTTTAGAAAAGTTAAGGGGGCTACAAAAAAAAGGGCAACCTAGGATAAACCTGGCATCCGTGATTGTTGCATTGGTTTTTAATAATAAATCCTGCTGGAAACTATTCGAAAAAGACTTTAGAACTCCATTAGGATTTGATTTTTTTTTGTGGGAAAATTTTTCCACAAGGATATAGTCTCAAACTAATGTAACAATCCTGGATGTCAGGTATCTCCTTTTTTAACTAAAGTTGTATTTTTGTGAAGTTGATTCGGTTTTGATGGTTATAGTTAGAAAAAGTCAATAGAATTTAGGGCAGATTGGGTCACAGCACATAATTCATTGTAATTCAGTAAATGTTGCACTGGTACATATAAAAATGCGCATTATTGTTGCTAATTCATACCTTTCCTCGTTAGGCTAAACTATGTTTTTTTGGTCTTTGAAATCGATAGTTTTTAGAAATAATTTTAGATTATTGATTAAAAAATTATTCGAATAACTATCTAACTACTGAAATTGAGTTTAGTGTAACAATTATTAATTATTATAAGACTATTATGATTATATGAACCATTTATTTTGAAAGTGAGTTAAGTCCATTTCAAGAACAATCTCTATAGTGTTATCATTTTTAACCTTAGGAATATAAGATACTAAGGAGGAGGGAATAATTGGCGTTTTTGTTAACAACTAAAATGAAATCAGTAATTTGTCAAAACTTAGCAATTAAATAATTAACATACGTTGTTCTAGTTACAAGAAGAAGAATCACCATATAGACCGTCCTTGAAATGGACTTACACCATCTTCAAAATAAACGAGTCATATACTATAAAAACTATCAATTTTCTGCAGTATTTTTCACATAGATACAATCCACCTCAATTAATTCATTGTCACCCTTGCATTAATCCAAAGTGATCCATCTCCGGATCACAATGAATCATTTCTCACTTTAAAACTGGCTGTAATTTGTAAGTTTATGTTAAAAACGCCATTAAATTCCTTTTTCGTTTAAAATTAGATGCCAATGTATCGATTTAATTTCAGAGATTATCCATTTAACCATAAACTTGGGAACTGTACTACTTAAGAAAAAAATTATCCATTGTTACCCACTCTTTCCTTTAGAAAAGTTAAGGGGGCTACAAAAAAAAAAAGGGCAACCTAAGATAAACCTGGCATCCGTGATTGTTGCATTGATTTTTTTTTGAATAAATCCTGGTGGAAACTATTCGAAAAAAAGACTTTGAAACTCAAAAATTGGATAAATATTTCCACAAGGATATAGTCTCAAACTAATGTAACAATCCTGGATGTCAGGTGTCTCCTTTTTTAACTCAAGTTATATTTTTGTGAAGTTGATGTATGAGTTGAAAATTTACAAGGCCTAAGGACCGGTACTTTAACTCATGAATAAATAAACTATATCCTTAAGGGCCGGTATTTTCACATCTAGATAGCGACATTTTTCTTCTAGTTAAAATTTTATCCGGAGAATACAGAAAATAAATGTATTTTCACTTAAGAATAGTGATATGTGTGGGAATTATATGACACATAAATTTTTACCTGTTGAGGTGTTATCCTAACGATATATTTTATCTATCCATGAGTGAAAACTCTGGCCCTAAGAGTAGCAACTAATAGATAAAAATTTATCTGTCAGATAATTCCTACGCATTTATCCAAGACAAATCACCATCCTTAAGTGAAACTACGCATGTTTTCTCTACTCTCCGAATAAAATTTTATCTAGAAGATAAAAGTCACTATCTAAATGTGAAAATACCAGTCCTAAGAGTGATGGATTGGATCTTTTGTCAAAGTAGTATCCCTTAATGCCCTGCAAAGCATAGAAGATTCCCAGCTTAAAAAATTACCGTTCCAATTGGTGTTTCCACGGCCGCATAGTCTTGCTCATGGTCATCCTTATCGGCGTAATACTTAATACCCGTGCGAAATTTATTAATCATTTCCACAATATTATTTCCTAAATTTCCCATTTTTGTGTTGGGGAATTTTTTCTTCATAACACCACGCAACGATACCAGTTCGGGTAGAATATTTGTATGCGCCACCACATACTGGAAATCGTGCATAGTTAAATTTCCGTTTTGGATATCTTTAATTATTTCGGAGCCTCCTGCTAAAGTAGCACCGGTTTCAAGTGCTTTAGTTTGGATTTCTTTTTCTTTGGCAAATGCAATAATTGAACGTTCCTCCCCGTGGTCGAATGGAAAAGGAATTGCTGTTATTCGATTTATATTATCAATGTATCGATTCTGAGAAAAGAACAAGTTATGAGACAAAAGTATTATGGCTTAATTTATGGGTTATTACGGCTTTTTCAGCCCTCATGTCCAATTCTATAAAAGCAATTAAGTTTTCATTCGGTCGGTTGTACATAGTTGGATGGTGGGTTTCTCGATGGGATTGCACCGCTTCCGAAAAACTATAAACTTTAAGTTTGTTGTATTTTACTGCCCATACATTATCAACGGGGTCTTGTTTCCACATATCATCAATCCGTTTTACTTTCCTCGTCAAATCCATTCTATGGAAATTAATGAAAACAGAGAAAAAAATTAGACCAAACTCAAGTTGAGACATTAAAAGGTCATACAAATGCTTATTACGCTGATTATGTGGAATAAATCCAACTTTTTTTACTTCAACTTTAACTTTTTTCTTTCGAGCCTTCTCTCGTGTCCCTTTGCGGGCCGCATAATTCCTCAATTGAATCAATGAATTGTATGTATTTGGGGTATTTAAGGGCACCGATGTGTTAATTTTGTAAAGGTTCAAAGAAAATATCCGTATTCCCCCTAAAAGTATAAAAAAAACCATTAAAATTGTAGGTAATTTAAGACCTAACCTCTTACATTAATAAAATCGATAAATTAGTAGGAAAAACTTTAGATTTAAAAAAAATAATTAGTAAAATTATCTTATACCTAAAACCGTTGCCATTTGAATTGTAAATATTAAACGTAGTTGTTTATAATTGTTTCAAAATATTTAATGCATTGACTTATTGAATGGAATACGTACAACCCGTACAACCGGTTTGTTAATCGTACTGATAGTATTCTCCTATTCTTTTTTATCTTATTGCACGGAATATTTGTTATCGCTGATGATGTCAACATTAAAATTTAAGAATCCGATTTTTTTAAATTCCCAATTTGTCCTATAAATTTTTAATCATTTAGGGTCCAAATTGTTTCTATTATTGTTTACATCATTTTATTGTGATATCTCCCATCACTGTTGGATAAAAACAACGTTTTAAAATTCGGTCAACCCAATCATATCACATCGTTAAGATTTAATTTTTTACAGTGAAAGTATTGAGAATATCATTAATAATTAGTTTAAATCGTAAAAAAAGGATAATTAAAGTGAAAAAATTGTTTTTTCTTTGTTAATTAAAATGAATTTAAATTTGCCCCAATCACTATATTTAAACGCGCTTGCGCTTGACAATGACAGAAAATTGATAAGCTTTTGTTTTTTGTTAATTGTTGCAATAAAATATTAAATTAATTAATAAAATTGTATTCTCCACTGACAAATCGTAGAAATTGTGGTGGAATTTTGATTTTGCATTGATTAGGGATTATTTTTTTATTTACAGATGGAACAAATGTGATTTAGTCATTGAAAAATGAGCCCTTATAGACTTGATATACTAATAGCTTTAAGAATATTTTCTTTAAGTTTTTTTTTTGAAATATTATTGAAATTTATAAGAATTTTTCATTGAAAATGCTTTTACGATATAATTCGTATATTTTCCTATCGATTTACATAAAATTTAAGGTGCAAATCATAATTTTTCAATGGAAAAATCATCCTATAAAGTTGTCATTCCCTTGGTTGGATTCGACTTAAAAGATTTATGAATGTTTTATATGTATTAATTATGAAAAAAATTATCCTAAAACCTTTGTCACGACTTAGTTTTAATATTTTTCTATCAATTTATGTAAAATTTGATGTACAATTGATAATTTTTCAATAAAAAAATTAACAACTAAAGTTGCTTTTCGCTTGGTTGGACTCGACCTGATAGATCACAGATTTATTTTTATTAATGAAATAGAAATTTTTTCATAAAAATCATTAAAATTACTTAGTTTGAATATTTTTCTATCGATTTATAGTAAAAGTTGAACGAAAAAATCGTCTATTTGATGAAAAAACTTTCTTTACAATCTTCTGTGATAAATTGACTGGTTATTTTTTTAAATTTTGCCGAAAAGATGTAAGTTTGTACCGAAAATTGTTGTTAAATAGGATGGAATTCATGGTTTAAAAGGGATAAATCAAATATAAATCCAAAATTTCCAGAATGTATTTAATGTACCGGGATATTCGGATAAATTTGACAATGAGGACTCCATAATGCAGTAAAATGTTGAAGTTTTGCCGTAAATTCGTATTTCGATTGCCAAACAATTATAAGAATTATCAAGATGATTGACCATAATTGAACTTTGGTGGAGATTTCAGGATAAAATCATTTTGCAAACATTTGGAGGAAAAATTTGACAAAAATTATCCCCAAACTTTAATGCTTGCCTATTTTTTTCGCTATTTTTATACGAGATAATCCGAAGACAAAGAATAAAGGGTTTTTAGAGTAGTTACTATTGTAAACTAGCACTGATACATGCCAACCATATCTGCAGATAGAAATCAGCGTTAATGATTAAGGTGATCAACGGAAAAATTTAATTACTTAGCTATTTTTAAAGATATCCGAATAATTCAAAAACCAGTACATTCAGCATAGAATAAACTTTATGTAATACATGTTTTTAGTTTTCCCACTATGAAAGAAAATTAGTCAATTTTTTGAAAAATCTTAAAAATGCAACTTTTTAAAACAATAAAATTTTATGAAGGAATTGAGACTCACTAATAATAATTCGTTTTTTTTTTGTTGAATACCATTATAACAATCTGCAGTCGAAGTTTTAGTCCTAAGAATACACTCCTTTCCTTTCTAGAGCTTTACGAAAATGGCCGAAAACTTTAAAATGTAAATTTTCTCAAGTCCATATCTGAGAAGGGACTGAATGAAAATTAGTAAAAATTTCACAGAATATTCTTAATATGAATAGAAATATTTCACCAAAAGACTATGACTGAGAGTTGACTATATTTAGAGTAATAGAGTAGTGAATTTCAGGAAAAATTCTAGCAGAATTTTTTTTTCTTATATTTAAAAATTGTCAATGGTTTTACTCATGGTAAACACTCGTGATGGTATAAAATTGATAGTAAAAAGTATTTGTGAAAATTTTCAAATTTTAAAATTAATGTGTAAGCTTGAAATTCTTGTTAATTAGTAAAAGACATAATATTTACTTATCCCTTTTTCTTTAAGTCTATTTACAATTATAGAATTATTAATTTATAAACTTAGCCTCATTAAGATTGTCGAGGAAAAAAATAACTACACCCACTGTTAACTTAAGGGTGTGTCACCAATATAATTAATCATATTAATTTGAAGTTAATTTTCGTCGATATTCTAGAAGCGAAATGTTAAAATACTTGAATTTGGTGTTTTAGTTGAACATTCGTCATGGACATTAACGAAGACGTAATGTTAATGCTACAAAGAGATTTGGGATATAATCCAAATAATAATACGAAATGTAAACCAATTCAATCAAGTCCACGATTGAATGCCATCAAATATCGGGCCCGTTTAAACTCCAAAGATCTGGAAACATTGGATGAACATGATCAATTCTATCGGGACCACAAAGTGTTGTTGTTTCTTTTTGCTGTTATGGGCGTTATGCCCGTGCAACGGGAACGAGGTGCTATTTTTCCATTTAATGCTATTTGTAATAATAAAATCCGCGATTTTCTTTAGGACGTGTCACATTTCATTGGGGCTCAATAGCGACAATTTACGCCAGCCTTTTTTATTTTATAACCAGCGTTCTGGTTCTATTAATTGGATATGAACGTTGGGAAATACTGATGAACGGATCGAAAAAGTTTGATGAATATATTTATGGTATTATTTTCCTGGTTTTTCTTCTTCCCCACTTTTGGATCCCGTTTATTGGATGGGGTGTGGCGCACGAGGTTACTTTGTACAAAAATTTTTGGTCAACATTTCAGGTTTATAAGTGCAACAAAGAAGTGGTCAAAAGTAATTAATCAATTGAAATGTTTCAGGTTCGATTTTATCGAGTAACGGGACGAGATTTAGAATTTCCACATTTGCAGACTTTGATTGTTGTTATTAGTTTTGGATGTTTGATATTTGCTATTGCGTTTTTATTGGCACTGAATGCTCTACTTTCGGGATTTACTATTTGGCATACGTGCGCTTATTATCACATTGTTATGATGATCAATATGATTTTGGCATTGTGGTATATCAATTGTCGAGCGATTGGCGATGCCGGTAATGGATTGACCGCGAATTTTCAATTGCTTCAGAAATATGGAACTCCTCCGCCTGCGTATATGATTGCATTTTATCGGCATTTGTGGTTGGATTTGAATGAATTATTGCAACGATTGGGCAATGCATATGCTCGAACATATTCTGCATATACTCTGTTTTTATTTCTTAACATAACGGTATCATTGTATGGATTTCTATCGGAAATCATTGATCATGGATTGTGGTCGCTGTCCTTAAAAGAAGTGGGCTTATTAACGGATAGTGCATATAGCTTCTTACTTTTGTATATCTTTTGTGATTATACTCATAAAATTTGCCAGCAAATTTCAAAGCCCATTCAGGATATTTTATTTGGCATTGATTTGGATACGGTGGAAGTAGCTGCAATTAAAGAGGTTTAATAAAAAAATTTAACTTTATAACAAATCACAATTTTTCATACGATTTCTTTTAGATTCAAATATTTTTACATGCAATCGAAATGAATCCTCCAATTGTATCGTTGAAAGGATACGCTTTTGTCAATCGAGAATTTTTAACTTCGGTAATTAATTTTTGGTTTAAAATAATTTTTTTCCTCATTGAATAAATTTATATGTTTGCAGAGTGTTACCAAAATGGCAATGTATATGATTGTTTTGCTACAATTTAAGATTAGTTTTAAACAATTTAATAAGTAAATTTATTGATTTTTTTAAAGTCCCCAATCTACAAATCCTTGAATTTCTCAGAATAAAACTATCAAGGATGATATAGAAGAAATATTGCAGAAAAAGGATCGAACACTTCGACAAGAAACCCAAAAGAACTAAACTTATTGCAACCAGTGGCGTAGCTATGTAAACAAGGGCCCTGGGGCAAATTAAAAAATGGGGCCCCACTGCTATGCAAACTGATTAGGTTTTATCCAAATAAAAATATGAAATATACAAATACTTTAAAAATTCTAAACTACTTAAGCTCTTTTTTGTGCACTGCAGTGCAGGTAATAAAAATTTTAAACAGTACCAACATAAATTACAATTAATACTTGGGGTAGGTTTGGCTAATAAAACGAAATAGGAGAAGATTCAAGGGTTTATTATATAAAGGTCGGGCCTACCAACTGACTAAATAACAATTATATTTACAAGTTTTTCCTAGCTTTAGTTTTCGCAAAAGTATCAATGATTTCGTTTAAATCCAGGCTTAATGCGGTTTTGTTTTCAATTGCTATTATCGATAAATATCGGAGTCGAGTTTGACCCATATTATTTCTTAAATATTTTTTTATTATTTTTAATTTGCTAAATGAGCTTTGAGCTGCTGCAGAAGTGACAGGAATTGTAAAGAATAATAACATTGCTGTAAATATTTCCGTTAGGTCGCATTCTAGCGCTCCATATTTGCTCATTATTTCCGTAAATAATTTGTAAACTTCCAACTGAATTTACAAAAGTTCAGTTCGAGATTTCTGGTAAGGATTTGAGGGCCCTCTGAGCTTGAGGGCCTCGGGGCACTGCCCCACCTAGTCCCTAGATAGCTACGCCACTGATCGCAACACAAGAAATGGACAATGATTTGATTGAAAATTATCAAAATTAAATTATAAAGAGCATAAATATTAAATTAATGATTATCAATAAGCTCGTTTACATTTTCGAATTGCTAATAATTTTATTTGATTTAATAGATATTCTAAATATAATTGCGATACCTATTTTCTTAAACATATAAATTAATCTTATAATAATTAATATTTATAATTTATCATTGACCTGTTTTTTTTTTTTTAATTTTTCAAGTCCGAATTAAGATGAAGAAGAATGTAGATTTCTGGAAAAAAGTGAACAAATTTGTAACTAAATTTCATGCCACATTATTATATTTCCACCTACTTTAGAATCAAATTAGCAATCGGTGATAAATTCTCAATATAATATTCAGTAACACAAATCAATTGCAATGTCCACGTTGGAAACAATTTCATGTACATTCTAGTGGCCGCAATTATGGATGAAGCGATCAGCGATGGTTTAAGATTCAATAATTGGGTATCTAAAATTTGATTTATGGAAAATATTGCGGAAAAATCAAGGAAAAGCGGTACCAAATATAATAATGTGTAAACATTTGTTGATGACTCCTGAAGCTTCTTTCCACAGATGAAATTCGCTGGTTTCTCCCATTATAAATTCTAGATCATCTCTGGAAATCATATAGAAACTGTATAAGTCAATGAAATGTGCAACAGTGGGAATGCTCAAATTCCAGTTGAATGCATTCAAAATTGATAGTTCCATGCGAAGATAATCGTCAATGGTAAAAGAACACGGAAATTCGTTGAATATGTCTGAGATGTTGCAATATCTGATACCCTCAAATTTATCTAGAACGTAAATGTTTCGAAAACATTACATTAACGATAATTTATACATTAACTTACTCGCAAGTATAATGACAGTTACGGCCACCAATGTATAACGATCCTTCTCCAGCTTCTTATACTTCACAAAATTATCAAATAAATAAATCGCCAAGTGTAAAACGGTTCGGTCAATTTCATAATATTCGCAAATTTCAATCAACCAGCTGATACAATCATTGCGAGGTTCTTCCTAGTAAAAAATTATTATTTCAACTTGAAAATAATCAATTAGCAGTAATGCCTCACCGAAATGAAACTATCCAAGTGTTTAACTCGATGGTTTTCAAGATTTTTCAAATAGTTTACTATGTCATTGATATACGGAGTTAAACACCACAGCTGAAGAAGCTTTTGCTTTAAAAAAAAACACATTAAATTAAATGAACCAAAATACAAATGAGGAAACTAAAGATTTTATTATCTTACCCCCCGATTATTAATCTGTATTATCATTTTTATGCCCCCAAAAGTTGTTAAAATAGCCTCTCCGATTTGTTATTACTGAATATTTAAAATACACTAACTATACTTTTACAAAAACATCATGAAATCATATTTGTTTTGAACAAAATGTTTGAAATATTGTTCGAAAAATAAAACTGGTCTAAGCTTATTGACAAATAAAAAATAATTCAATTAACTGTACATTTTATTTTCTATTTACAACTATGTAATTCAAAGTAAGAAAATATATATTTTTTTTTGTGGAAAATATTTTTTAATTGCCTATGTAGATTTATAGTATAGCTGGTATTGTTTTCCCAAATTGGTATGACGACGACGACGACGTCTTTTCCCCGAGATTACACCCAGTTGTAACAGGACAGGATTGCTAACGAAAACGGCAGCCGCACCCAAAAGAGCTATTCCAGCCAGAGGGAATAACAGCTTTTTCAAAACCAAGTACTGTAAAAGAAAAAAATGTTATCGTAAATTTAAACTGGAACAATTTAAAATTGCCTAATATTAATAGAAATTGTTGGTCAACATTTTATGTAGAATAATGCAGAAAAACGACTGGTACCTGGAGAAGACGTAATTAAAATTCAACTCTTAATCTTCAATCCTGGCGGACCAATTTCACGTCAAGTTTAAGACTAGAAATAACTTCAAAATAAGATTTTTTCCGCTGACTTTGAACAGTTATACTGTGTATACAATATATAAAATATATTGCAGTCCAATTTATGTAGTATAATTTAACATAATGATATACAAATTTAATATAATAATATACAAATTTAATATAATAATATATAAAAACAACATAAATTTGAACAGAAGTTCAAACAAAAATATTCGTGACGTATTACCCAGATACGTATTTCGATTGCCAAGCAACCTTCATCAGTGGTCATCAAGTAGTCTGGATCACTCCGTAACTGCTATGTGTGTAAAGAAATTTGGGAACACCCCCCCCCCCCCTCCATAACCACATCGCAAAAAGAGAAAGGCACGACATATAAATTGAGGTCAATCCGTGATTATTTTGTGAATCATCACATAGCAGTTACGGAGTGATCCAGACTACTTGATGACCACTGATGAAGATTGCTTGGCAATCGAAATACGTATCTGGGTAATACGTCACGAATATTTTTGTTTGAACTTCTGTTCAAATTTATGTTGGTGGTATGATTTTTATATATTATTATATTAAGTTTATATATTATTATATTAAATTTGTATATTATTATATTAAATTTGTATATTATTATGTTAAATTATACTACATAAATTGGACTGCAATATATTTTATATATTGTATACATAGAAATAACTTCTTTTTCACCTGGTGGAATTCCATAAAGTAATTCATCCCTGAAGTCTTCCCAGTTGGGCAACATTGCCTTGGTGATTTTAAATAGATTGACCCAACTATTCGAATCTAAATCGATCTCGTGATATTTCCTAGTTTTGTCCACGAGATTCTAATCCAATTACCAATTATCTAATGGAGTTCCACCAGGTGAAAAACAAGTTGGAAAAAACAACGTGGAATTGGTTCAATAGAAATGAAAATTAGAATTGAATTTTATTTAGGTTTTCTCCAGGTGCTAATCGTTTCTTTGCCATTTCAAACATCAACTTTGTAATCTCATACATTTCTGTATTATTCCCCAAGTTTGGATGACCAATTCAATGATTAATTTTCCTGAAAAACCATGATTTACCTTATCTATTGATGATTTTTGGGGAGAATGACCATAGTGTGGGTCTCCATAAGAATGATACTGTTCTGGATATCGGTGATAAATAGATGGATCGTAATGATTATAATAAGGATCAATGGCATGATGGTCAGATAAAATCAATTGGTGATCATCATGGTAGTGACCTAAAAATGAATTTAATTAGTTGTTAATTAGTAGTTTTAAAGCAAGCAGAAGCAATACTTTTATCAATAAATTATTGACATATTTTAGAAGAATAAGTGCTGAAAGTTCTGCAAATTTGGTTGCAAATTAATTTCGCAGGATATTTTCTAGGGAATGCCTGATTTATTTTTTAATTTAATTCTCTAGAATTGTTCAGTTTTTGATTTATCAGATGGAAATAAAGAGTGGTCAAGTTGCTAAGAGTTAGTAAGGGTTTGTGATATGGTAAATTATTACCATAATGTTTTTCTTTGAAAACAAGAAGGTGAAGATTTAGATACATAGTGAAACTTAGGCCATTATTCCCAACTCATCAAGATTAACCAAAGATGGACAAAACTATTTTGATCCCTTTAAATGAAATGATGTCAACTAGAAAAATTAACCAAGGGTTCATAGTAGAAGGGAAATTGGGACATCTTAACAAAAAAGAAAGAAAACCGATTGAAATCCTGGACTTATTGAAAAGACGTATGGATTTACCAAATGAAATCTGCCGATAGGCAGAAAACAGAAAGAAATTATTGACCTGGACTTTCGGGATCAAGTGCATATCCATCGGCGACGTAGTTTTAAAGGAAGCAGAAGCAATACTTTTATCAATAAATTATTGACATATTTTAGAAGAAAAAGGGCTGAAAGTTCTGCAAATTTGCGGACAAATCAATGTCGCAGGATATTTTCTGTGGGAAAGTCTGGTTTATTTTTTAATTTAATTCTCTAGGATTGTTCAGTTCTTGATTTATCAGATGAAAATAAAGAATGGTCAAGTTGCTAAGAGTTCGTAAGGGTTTGTGATATGGTAAATCTTTGCCATGTTTTTCTAATAACAGGGTGAAGATTTAGATATACAGTGAAACTTAGGCCCTTATTCCCAACTCATAAAGAGTAACCAAAGATGAAGAAGAATGTTTTGATCCCAGAAATTTTTGCCTTTAAATGAAATGATGGCAAGTAGAAAGATTAGCCCCGGATTCATAGTTGAAGGGACGTAGCTACCTAGGGGCTAGGTGGGGCAGTGCCCCGGGGCCCTCGAACTCAGGGGGTCCTCGAATCCTTACCAGAAATCTCGAACTGAACTTTTGGAAATTCAGTTGGAAGTTCACCAATTATGTAAGAAAATAATGAGCAAATATGGAGTGCTAAAATGCGACCTAACGGAAGTATTTACAGCGATGTTATTATTCTTTACAATTCCTGTCACTTCTGCAGCAGCTGAAAGCTCATTTAGCAAATTAAAATTAATAAAAAAATATTTAAGAAATACTATGCAGTGCACAAAAAGGAGCTTAAGTAGCTTAGCATTTTTAAAGTATTTGTATATTTGATACTAGCTGATCCCCGGGACTTCGTCTGCGTAACGTATTTTATTTTTGTTATTCTTTTACGAAAAATATAATCATACTATATCATACATCAAATAAAAAATATCGCCAAGTTCAATAAATTCGGTCTTAATCGTCTTAATTATGACTAAAAAAAGTCGAAAGTTATCAAAACCCTCGCGTCAAAATAACCCCATCTCCCTTTTTTGATTCCCGAATGAACCTTTTTCCAAAAACTATTACACTATTGCACTGTACAAAACTACGGCGAAATTGAAATTTGTACAACTGCACGAAACCCAGTTCTTCTATAATCATGTATAACCATTATGTATCTTTAAACTTATTATTGAAATATCTGAATTTCAACTATATAATTAAACCATATTGGATAGTCAATAGTTCACCATACACGATTTGGCGTATGCCTTTTGCTCTGGAAGAGGATTTTAAATTTCTTTTATCATTATGATGATATGATTATTTATTATTTATCATTATGTTGATTTCTGGCTGGAATTGCGAACTTTTTTCGTGATCCCTTTTACGTACTTGCAAATAAAAGATATTGTCCCCCCCCAAGAAAAAAATCCTGAATCCACCCTTGTCTGTTAGGGTAGGAATTTTCAAAAAAAAATCTTATCACATGCCTACTTCCTATAAGGAATACCCCGAATATTAAAATTTCATCAGTCAGAGGAGTATATAAATACACCATTTTATATATACACGGTTTTAAAAACGTTTTTATTTTAAGCTTTATTACTATTATTATTATTATTATTAGTATTGCTATTACATTTTTTTCGTTAATATTTCCTTACTGAGCAACCCTAAGGATCTATTTACAACAACTTTGTAAAAAAAAAGTTTACTGTCAGATTATTATCTATAAAAACATGTATATTTCAAAAAGGCAATTTTTTGTATTATAAATTAAATTATTGTGCTCTTTAATAGTTCAACTAAAAATATTAATACAGATCATTTTTTAACTTTTAAATACCTTTCCAATGATATATAACTCGCCTATCTAAAGTAAATTTTTTTTTCATCCCTCAGTTTTTACGTAGGGGGTACATTCCCTTATTATTTTTAAGGAATGATAAGTAGCCTAACGTGTGTGGGTAATTGTTGTATTTTAGTATATAGTTTCATTAAATTCGGTTGTTCCGTTCTTTAGTTAAATCACCAGCGCACGCGATGTAAGAAAGTTTTTTGGTAATTTTGTCCCACATTATTGGAATTTTAGTATGGATTCCTAATTTTTTTGAAAATGTAGTATAGCCTATGTTCACCGGAAACAGTGTAGCTTCCCTACAGTGAAAGAATTTTTCAAATCGGTCAAGTAGTTTCGGAGCCTATTCAAAGCAAACAAACAATCAAATCTTTCCTCTTTATAATAATATATAGATAGAAAACCTAATCAGTTTACATAGCATTGGGGCCCCATTTTTTAATTTGTCCCAGGGCCTTTGGTTACCTAGCTACGCCACTGATTGGAAGATCTCAATAAAAAAAGAAGAAAACCGATTGAAATCCTGGACTTATTGAAAAGACGTATGGATTTACCCAATGAAATCTGCCGATAGGCAGAAAACAGAAACAAATTATTGACCTGGACTTTCGGGATCAAGAGCATATCCATCGGCATGCTGCTGTGAAACGTCATAATAATACGCAGAATAATCAGAATGATCCGATGATGTTGCCATTGAATCAGCCACAATCGCTTGTCCTTTGGGTTCTTTGGCATACGAATGCCGTTGCTTTTTATCCAACGTATAACTATTCTTAATCATTGGAACAAACGGGGCATCATTATCAGCAATCCGTTTTATCTACAACAACAAATCAAAAACATAGTACCATAAGTACCATCCATAAACTTTTATCGAAAAAATTTACCACATTTTCTGCATTTTTCAACTCCAAATCGCCACATAAACTGTTTAAAATCGTAGACGACAATAGAAATAACAAACACCAAACCGTTTTTTCACCGGCAACAATCAAAAATTTTAAACTTTTCATTGTTAAACTTTCATTGGAAAAAAAAATCAAACCGATTTACACAACGGAAAAAAGACAAGTGTCTTCGCGAAATGAGTTTGCGTGGTTTTCAAATATTCGGAATTTGATTTTCTTGGTGAAAACCGAAGAAAAAAATATTCTCATTTTTATTTATTTGAATAAGTTATGCTCCATATCGTTTTTGTATTGTTCAAATGTTGTAAGACAATACATCAATTATCTTGTTAAATGCTTGAAAACGTGCACTAAACGGAAAAAAATGGAAAACTGGCGACAAATATACGCCAGACTACAATAACCGCGTGCTGAAGTGAAAATTTAATAAAAATTTTCTTTGAATATCTAAATCACTGTGTAACGATGAGTAAAATTGTGCCAATTACCATCATTGGCCGCAATTACTGAAATTAAAAATATTTGAATATGATATCATTTGTTAAATAATGATCATTTTTGGAATGGTTTCTTTTGTGGATATCTATAAGAGTTTAATTTGCAGTGAAAGTAAAAGTTTTTTAAACATCAAATTAAACTAAGGTAGACCCAACGATTTATAAATTATATATGTTTTATTTAATAGTTTCAATTTTCAGCAAAAACTACAAAATAGTCTTCAACAGCAGCTTGAACTTGCATCTCCAATTAAGGAAAACTTCCTATAGTACAGTCGTTTAAGTTTGCAGTTACCAAACAGTACAAAGAAGTAATTTTTTTATTTATCGGTAGATTAGATCCTAAACATGATTTCAACCAAAAAATCGGCAACTTTCCGGATCTTACACCAACGGATTATCATCTTTTCCGAAACATATGAGGGGCTATACCTTCGACAATGAAAAGATCCTTTAAATAATAATTTAAATAATTTTTGGCGAAATAGTATTGAAAAATTAAACAACAACGCTGATTACATAACAAATTAATTTACTAGTACAACTATTGCTGATATTTTTGCCAAATGAAATGATAATAAAATACGTTAATGATATTTTGTGGGACGTACTTTTTGCTACAATAGAATCCTTATCGAAATCCTTGAATTATTTTTTTTATAAATACGCAAACAAGTTATTATAGATAAATTCACTCATAAAAATTAAATATATAATAACTTTAAATTAAAATCATTGAAGTTATCACTTCGTTTGGATAGTCAATATGATTTTCTTGTTAAAAATTTATAGGTGTCTCATCAATTTTTCAGGGAACTGAAGAAAATAAAAAAGCAATGGATTTTCTTGTCCACCAAAATTCGTCCACTAGAATCCATGAATTTGCCTGCAAAAAACAGAAGCACTTTGAATTGGTAAAGAAAAATTAACAGTTGTTCAATTGGTTGAAAGATTTTACGATTTGGAAGTAATCGGTGATTTCAGCGGGGGAACAAATGCCCGAAGAAAACAAGATTATGTTTTCACAAAAATTGGCATTTACGAACTACCAGTGGATTAATTCGCAATGGAAATGGAGGTATCATAAACACTAGACTGATTCAAAAAAAATGATGATTTTTTTTTCTTAATTATATGGAAAATATTGTTGGGAATGACAAAAAAAAATCCTGTGAAAGTTTAAACTCTTTATGTTAATACTAAGAGGTGCCGCATCGCAAATTTCGATTTTCCATTTAAATAACATGGAAACAATATTCTCATGCACTTTGGAAATTTATAGCTCACGTTGGTGACAATATTTCGGAATGACCAAGGTATATTCTTGTAGAAAATTGAACGATCTACAAAAAAGGTCTCCAACAAGTTTTTGATATATTTATTCCTTCAAAAGTTATTCGAGGTCAAAGTTGACCTGAAGAGAAATTTAAATATTTTTTAATTTTTTGTCGCAACCATCAATTTTATGAGAAAATTTTATAAGATATTTTTTGTAAAACACTTTTTTTCCTATAACTTATCTCTATAAAAGTTTTTGATATTTTTTACAGGTTCTAAGTAATAAAAAAAAAAAATTATGTAAGAAATATAATAATTCAGGGAATATTATTAATTTAAAACAATAAAATTATGAATATTTTCAGTTTAATGCAAATAACTTAGGACCTGTGAAAAAAAATCAAAAACTTTTATAGAGATAAGTTAAAGAAAAAAAAGTGCTCTAAAAAATGTCCTATAAAATTTTCTCATAAAATTGATGGTTGCGTCAAAAAATTGAAAAAATATTAAAATTTCTCTTTAGTTCAACTTTGACCTCGAATAACTTTTAAAAGAATAAATATATCAAAAACCTGTACCGGACCTTTTTTGTAGATCGTTCAATTTTCTACAAGAATATACCTTGGTCATTCCGAAATATTGTCACCAACGTGAGCTATAAAATTCCAAAGTGCAAGAGAATATTGTTCCCATGTTATTTAAATGGAAAATTCGAAATTTGCGATGCGGCACCTCTTAATATTAATATTGAGAGCTTAAACTTGCACAGGATTTTTTTTGGCCATTCCCAACAATATTTTCGATATAATTAAGAAAAAAAAATCATTATTTTTTTTTTGAATCAGTCTAATAAACACTGTTATCGTGATTATCTGCAACTATCAATGAATTTAGAAAATCCAGCAGGTAGACCTACAAATAAAATACCACAAGATATACTTATAAAGTCATTTGAAAAACTGATTGATGAAATAAAACATCATTCTTTTGAAGTGCCTTTAGAGTCAAGAAATTCTTCATTTCCAAGAAAATATGCAGCCTTCAATAACGAATATAAGGACTATGGCTGCTTATTGAAAAATAGCAAAACAATTTACAATTTGATAATTTATTCTGGGTCCTGTATAGATTGCAATATAGTCAAATTGGGAATCAATTCTGTCGACCATCTAGAACCTCAATACACGGAGGACTTCATTTCAACAAATACTATAGTCTAAAACATCATCTGTTTCTATTGATGGATTTAGTTCGATCATACCTCAACCATCGACTTCCAAAGATGTTGTATATGAAAAACAAAGTCAACATAAGTTTTGCATTTAGTAAAAAAAATAGCACTACTTTCGTACGATATGGCCTTATATTTTATCGCAAAAAATATTCAACCAACAAATCAAGAATTTGACAATTTGATATTGAGAATCGAATCATTTGATTTCACAGAAAAAATTTGACAATGCTTGGGCCAATATTTAGAAGGTAATAGACTCAATACTATTCTTATTAAAGCCGATATTTATGGTATGAATACTTTGGCGTCAATTCTGAAAGGTACTCATTATAACAGAGGTATTAAAGTACTCAAGTTCTTGTACGAGGAGTTAAAAAACATACAAATTGCCGAACTTATATAATGCATGAATTATTATCAAGATTATTTACAACAGCTTAATACTTGTCCTCAAGAGATAAGAGGAAATATAGTAGATAAAAACCATTCAGGTCTAATTGAAAAATATAATCAATACAAAAGAATAATTACAAATTTTTAAGATAAGTTTTTCAAATTTTTTGCGCATCATAAGCACTGCAAATGAAATGTTTAAATATTTGTACAACTATTGGGAAATGGTAGAAATTTTGTTAAATTCAATTATGGCTGATAGAAGAGGTATTTATGAATAACATTTATCAACTACTAGACCAATGTTACCATACTTTTTCATCATGAATCACATGAATTACATTCGTGGAGTGATTTTTAATTTACAAGATATAATAAAACTACCATTAGAAGTTATACATGATATAAAAAGAGGAATGCTATTCGCCAAACGAATGAAAAGTAAATTTAATGCAATGAGCCCCAACTTAGCATTAGAACAATCTCAGAACCAATCTTCAGCAGTGACTGGAAGTTTGATTGGCATTCGGAAAAATGAAGAAATGATGCAGAAATGGCTGCTCCTTTATCTTACATATCTCGAAATGCAAGCAAATTCTACAAGTGACCTTTACTGTCATAAAGAATGGACCCAATTCAGGATCAATAAAGACGAAAAAGATATTGAAAATATCATAAAGTATATATCCGCCTGTTATTTTTATAATAACAGCGAGAACTGTGGGCTTTGAAATATTTATAGAGGTGAACTTGTTGATGAATTTTCCTCTCAATGTTTGCTGTTATTACAAATTTGTTGTCAACAATTCTTGGTTTAATTTTTAACTTTTTTTTTCAGATGACTTGCTAGTATCTTTGATCATGAGAAACAATTGGAAATTGCTACTTAAACAAGCATTAAAATGATTCCAAAGTATTTGATCGTTGCATTTACTTGATATCTAAGGGGATGAGGTGTAAAAAAATTAACCTCCTAGCGACATCCAGAACCATAATCTTGATAATTTTCTGAATTCAAAACTACACAATGCGGTCCTCATATTTTGCATACTCAACTCCATCCTGCGCCCGGTCTGCAAGCTAATATTTAAAAATTAAAAGCTCTTGAGACCAACATGTTAAGGATTAAAACCTATCGATTGTCCTACAGGATTATAGCGTCATTATTGAGTCAACTTCAATGATATTTGCTTCAAAATGATCCTTGAACTTTAAATATCAGTGGAACACAGCGATTTATTTTCAAGTTTATTTTTATAAGATGAAAACGTCAAAAAGGGGTTCAATTTAACACTAAATTACAGTGAAGGAAAGCAAATTTTAAAAACGAATTGTTTGATTTCCATAAAGTCAAATGTTAAGAAACTTTTCCTACTAATTTTCATAAAGATTTTTGGAAAATTTTGTTGTACTTCACCTGGTGATAGGTAAGTTTTAACTTAAGGTATTGCTAGCCTAATAAACGAGTTTATAACTGTGTATACAATATATAGAATATATTACGGTCCAATGTATATAGTATTATTTATATAATAATATTGTATAATAATAAGAATGATTCACGTAAATCATCACAAAGCAGTTACAGAGTGATCCAAATTACTTGACCACTGAAGAAGATTGCTTGGCAATCGAAATACGTATCTGGGCAATACGTCAAGAATATTTTTGTTTGAACTCCTGTTCAAATTTATGTTTATGATATGATTTTTGTATATTATTATATTAAATTATACTACATAAATTGGACCGCAATATATTCTTTATATTGTATACACAGTATAACTGTTCAAACTCAGCGAAAAAAAATCTTATTTGGATGAGTTTTTAACTGCTAAAAAGAACTTTTTTTCAGGGGATACGGTATGGTGTTTGGTGATAAAGGCATTGAATTATCCGAAGGATACAAGCAAAAATTACATAAACTTTTGCAATAGATAGTGAACAAATCTTGGAACTTGGAGTAAAACGAAATTGGAAATGGAGAATTGAAGATGTGCTCTCCAATCAAAAAGAAAAAAATCGGTATTACTATTGATGGAAAAAGCCCACACATTCTATCCCAAATGTATGAATTAAATCCGGAATTCTGCGTCATAAAACTATTAAAAATTCTTTGATTCAATGATCACTTTCTGATTCATGTTCTTATCAATTCTGTGTAGTATATTATTCGCGGTAATATCAAAACCCGATTAGTTGTTTTTCGTACAAAAAAAGTGATTTATAATTGAATTACGATACAACTCCCTACAATCTGATTAACGTGTACTTTAATCAATTTAAATGCGACTCAAGAAGTACAAACGTATATTATGAATAATTCCCGATTTTCTAATTGGTATTTGTACGTAATTGCGAAATGTTAGGAAAAAAAACCACTACATACTAATAATTTTAGAGACTTAGGTAAATAAAGATAACGAGGAATTTTTCACGTATAAAATTATTTCATTGGTTAATAACAGAACCGATTCATTAAAGGTGAAAATATCTATGGATGATTTTGATAAACAGAAGTGATTGTGATTAGGTTTATTATCTACGTCATAGATTAAAAGTGTTCCATCTATATTTTTGATTTATATATTTATTTTTACCTGCTTTATTGCTAGTTTAGTCCAGACTGAAGACAATGTTATAGTGAAGAACACACTACAATGTGTTATAATAGTTAATTTATTTCTAATTTATAATTGCATATAAGTTTCACTTGGACATTTTAGTTCATCTTTGTTATTAAATCGTAAGTTTTTTTGTGCAATAAAACTATTAATTTATGGAAATATTCTAGAATAGAATTAGTAGAGTATTGTATGGTTTTATATCGATAAGTTCTTTGTATAATAATTCTGTACAGTTGTTCTTTTTGCATGAATAAAACAAAGAATTTTCAGTAGAAATCCTTCAGTAAGGATCATATATTCAATATTCTCATAAGCTTTTTTCTGGTTTAATAGAACTTAAACTTAATTTTGCTCCACAAGAAAGCTTTAAAAGCTTAAAAAACATTTGAACAATATTTTATTTAAACCTTTTGCAAAAGTCGGATTTTCGGGAAGCTTTTGCAAGTAAAAATTGATGACATATACTTATATAAAATGTAAACCAGTTTTACTTGAAATCAAAAAACCATCCTTAGTATTGGCCAAATCACTATCTATTATTGTTGAATTTAGCATTACAAATCTGCTATTTTGACACAATTTCCGAGGCCTTGGAAACAAAAATGGTTTGTCTGGGAGTGGCATCCGGGACTTCTGTTCAAACTTAAACCACTACTCCCAACTCAATACTTCCTTATACTCCAGTTATTCTTGTCTAACCGTAGTTTTGGGGTGAGATGTGGTGTCGAGTATTCTCCCCTCACTGCCATACATGCTGGTGTTCCTCAGGGAAGTATCCTGGGATCTATCCTCTACAATATATACACTGCTGATATTCCAACCCATCCACACTCCAAAATCTTTACATATGCTGATGACACAGCTATTTTAGTTACAAGTCAAGAGCCAACAAAAGCCTCCACCCAAAATGCAGCATCATCTTGATCTCATCTCGAAGTGGAGTCAAAGTACCATTACAATGTTCACCCTCAGACGACTAACCAACCCAACAATATACAGTAGGGTGGATCAAAAAAATCGATTATTTTTTTTTTACAAGTGACCCGGAAAAATGGGTTGCTAGACACTTTAAAAAAATTCTCACCAAGTATGAGCTCTTAATGTTAATAGGAAGATCCTCCGCATCGCAGTTTTGTATTTTTCTCTCAGTCCAATAGAAAAAAATTCATACCTTATCATTTATCGATTGTACAGAAAAATGTTCTGAAAGAATTTTTTACGAAATTTAATGCTCTACAAAAAAGGTATTCTATATTTTTTCCGTAAGCCTCACCATTTGAAAGATATTAAGGATTTAATTTTGATTATTTTAAGACAAATTTCATTTTTATTTATGAATTTTATAACTCGACAATAAATGACTATTATACAATGCGCAATACAAATTTTTGTTGGAAATTAACTGCTCTATAAAAACAGTTTCTTATGTTTTAGCGATTAAATTAACCGTTCAGAAGATATTCATCATCAAACTTTCATGCGTACGGATTTTAAAAGTTTTTGATGAGATATTCGAATAATTTCAATTTAATTTATAATTTTCATATAAATTTCATTTTTTGTCATTAATATAAGTATCATTAATATAAGAAAATTGAAATAAAAAACTTTTTTATAACTAATTGGACATTGTTTTTCTCTAATACTGAAATATATCATTAATATATGTATAATGAAAACTTTACTTTTTTTATTAATAAATATTTAACTAAGCGATAAATAATGTACAATTTATTTTTTTTAAATGGAAACAAATATACTTAAGCATAAAAAAAAAACTTGAAAAATATTTTGAAGTTTCTCAATTGATAAAAACTAAAAGTCGTGTAAATTTTCTCAAAAATTATAAATTAAATTGAAATTTTTCGAATATCTCATCAAAAACTTTTAAAATCCGTACACATGAAAGTTTGATGATGAATATCTTTTGAACGGTTAATTTAATCGCCAAAACATAAGACACCATTTTTTTAGAGCAGTTAATTTCCAACAAAAATTTGTATTGCGCATTGTATACGAGTCATTTATTGTCGAGTTATAAAATTCATAAAAAAAAATGAAATTTGTCTTAAAATAATCAAAATTAAATCCTTAATATCTTTCAAATGGTGAGGCTTACGGAAAAAATATACAATACCTTTTTTGTAGAGCATTAAATTTCCTAAAAAAATATTTCAGAACATTTTTCTGTACAATCGATAAATGATGAGGTATGAATTTTTTTCTATTGAACTAAATTATAAATTATGGTAAATTGAAAATTTTCGAATATCTCATCAAAAACTTTTAAAATCCGTACACATGAAAGTTTGATGATGAATATCTTTTGAACGGTTAATTTAATCGCCAAAACATAACAAACTATTTTTATAGAGCAGTTAATTTCCAACAAAAATTTGTATTGCGCATTGTATAAGAGCCATTTATTGTCGAATTATAAAATTCATAAATAAAAATGAAATTTGTCTTAAAATAATCAAAATTAAATCCTTAATATCTTTCAAATGGTGAGGCTTACGGAAAAAATATAGAATACCTTGTTTGTAGAGTATTAAATTTCCTAAAAAATTCTTTCAGAACATTTTTCTGTACAATCGATAAATGATGAGGTATGAATTTTTTTCTATTGGGCTGAGAAAAAAATACAAAACTACGATGCGGAGGATCTTCCTATTAACATTAAGAGTTCATACTTGGTGAGAATTTTTTTAAGGTGTCTAGCAACCAATTTTTCCGTGTCACTTGTAAAAAAAAATAATAATCGATTTTTTTGACCCACCCTAATATACATTTAGGTTTCCATCTAGACAATCACCTCACGTGGACGACACACATCCAGACAAAATGACAGGAATTAAATAGACGGTACAGACTGTTATTATGCAGGTTATTAGTACCTAATTCTACTCTGGACCCTAAAAAAATATTAACAATATATAAAGCCTTAATTCAACCCATTGGGACATACTGTGGGGTTCTGCCAAGTACCCCAACATTCAACGAATCCAATCCTTCCAATTAAAACTTCTCCGCCGTATTCTAAATGCTCCCTACTACGTTAAAAATAAAGTAATACATAATTATATCAAAATTCCCTTTATCAATAATCCTAATCCAAGACCGGTTCCAAAAATTTCACAACAAGCTGCACAACTTTCTTCTACATCCCATCCAAATAACCCTCCACGCCGATGGCCGCGAGATCTACTAAATGACTAACAGAAAGTCCCAACAATGGTTGGGTTCTTTCAACAAGTTCCAAGTTCAACTGTTCCTGGTGAAGGATCACTCCTTACTAAGGGAACAGATTTATTTTATTTTATTTAGTGCGCATATTGCATATTATACTAGAATTTTGTATAGAAGGCAACAACTATTTAATTTTTAACAGGCTCCGTAATCTATATATATTATTATAAAGAGGAAAGATTTGATTGTTTGTTTGCTTTGAATAGGCTCCGAAACTACTTGACCGATTTGAAAAATTCTTTCACTGTTGGAAAGCTACACTATTTTCGGTGAACATAGGCCATATTAAATTTTCAAAAAAGTTAGGGATCCATACTAAAACTCCAATATTGTAACCCAAGGTCAGAAAAAATTACCAAAAAACATTCTTTTATCGCGTGCGCTGCGAAAACTATTGGTTATAGAATAAAATAATGTAGTACGATTTTGTAGAACATATCATTATCTACAAAAAATAAAGCGACAGCATATGTTTAACTATTATAGTTATTTCACAATAAGTGTTTTTTCATTTTAAAAAATATATATAAATTCCACCGTTATAAAAGCTCTTTTATTTATAATTTGGGATTAATCCTTATCAAAATAAATGACTTCATATTTAAGTTTGCTTCAATACCATTATATAACTTTTTGAGTTATTCAATTTGAACATTCCATTCGAAAGATATCACAAGTTTAAAAATGTAAGTTATTTGAAAAATGTCGCATGGTCACCTCATTTTACTTATAATTAAGACCAACTTTATTGAACTTGGCGATATTTTTTATTTATGTATAAATTCTGATTGATTTACAGATTATTTGGTCTACGGTAGGTATACCTACCGTAGCTATACGCAATAGATATACTCTTTTTAGATAATTATAAATATTTTTTGAAAATTAATTGATTATTACATAGAACAATTTTATTCTTTGCAACAGTTTATTAAATGTGTCTTTTTAAAGTTGACAAAATAGTGTTTTCAGGTATGATTATGTTTTTCATAAAAGAAATAAGAAAAATAAAAATTTTCATATACCACTACAAATGGCAAATTTGAAAAGAAAATATAATCTACACCTACGTTACGCAGACGAAGTTGCGGGGATCAGCTAGTACATAATACATTTGAATACCTTTCTTTGCGTATTTTAAGATAATTTTATGGGCCACATTTCTATAGCAAAAAAAACCTTTCAACCTCGAAAGAAAATCTGCCATATCATTGCAATCAAAACTTGAATGGCAAAATGCAAAAATGTGTTATCATTTCCAAAGGTAGTTCAAGATTCAATTAAAGCCTGATTTACAAATCAAATAAGATATTAAGTGTAATCAACTAATCATCAACCTTAACAATTTATATTTATCATTTCCAATTAATCTTTTTGTAATTAATTTTTCACACTAGACTTGCAACTAAAATTGACTCCGAATATAGATTTCTTTTTGAAAATTATAAGTTATTTTCTTAAAAAAAAAGCACTGAAGAAAATCTTTTTTCCAGATTTTCGGTTTGCAAGATGGATTTAAACAAATCAAACACAGAAGAGGTGGAACCGGTTACCGGCACTTTCTATCGCGGAGATTCGGAAAAGCAAAAGGAAAATCCTTTGGAACCGTAAGTGTCCTTATATCTACGATTTAAGATTGCAACGGGTGGCAAGTACAACGTGCATGTTTTATCATTTCATGATAAAAGCAATTAGTTGTTGGAGGAATTTTTTTTAATTAGGTATTATAGATATAATTTTAACTTCCAAGCCATTTTTTAACGACGTAAATTGAGTTGTAAATAAGTGAACTGAATGGAACCAATATAACATGAATTTTGATAAAACTTATAAAAAATGTAAGTTTATGGCGATAAATTTGTAAATAAGGGACAATTTGGAATTAGTCCAGAAGGTAATCCAATTGTTCTAAAAACGTAGTCAATTCATACAATAAAACCTATTACAATCAAGAAAAAAAAATATTTTTGGGATAAGATATCGATAACCTAGTTCCGTCTTTAAAACAAGATAATTCAATTCAATTGCAATGAACTTCAAATTTTGATAATTTCATTACTTAATCAAAATACAACTGCTTAGAGAAAATGTTATGGTTTTCGGATCCAATGCCGTGCAATTTGCTGGACTAAGTCACCATGTGGAAAGATATATGTTGGTGAAACCGGAAGATTTATGAGAGAATTTGGTAAATTTGGAGAAATCGGTGAAGTTTGCTGTGTATACAATATATAGAATATATTGCGGTCCAATTTATGTAGTATAATCTGATATAATAATTTATAAAAATCATACCATAAACATAAATTTGAATAGAAGTTCAAACAAAAATATTCATGACGTATTGCCCAAATACGTACTTAGATTGCCAAGCAATCTTCCTGTGAATCCTCACAAAGCAGTTACGGAGTGATCCAAACTACTTGATGACCACTGAGGAAGATTAATTTGCAATCGAAATACGTATCTGGGCAATACGTCACGAATATTTTTGTTTGAACTTCTGTTCAAATTTATGTTTATGATATGATTTTTATATATTATTATATAAAATTATACTACATAAATTGGACCGCAATATATCCTATATATTGTATTAGGGTGATTTTTTTTTTGACTTTTTTTGGTTCCATCGTGAAATTTTGTTGGAAATACAAAAAAAAAAATTCTCTGAAAGTTTGAGCCCTTAATATTAATTTTAAGTCCTCGACCAAGACGTGTTAAGATTTACCATTGAAAATACACGGAAACTGTGATTTTTTATTTTTAAATTTCTATATCTCAGCGGTATTTCATGGGATCGGTTTTACCGAAGATGGTTTTTTCTCAGAATTAAACGCTCTACAAAAGTGCCCATTGCGACAAAGTCGTAACTCACATCGGTGAGGTAGTACGGGCCACTGAACCTGATTTTTCCGTAAAATTAGCGTTTTTTTTGCATTTATCTTGCAAACAACAAGAGTTATGGAAAAATTATAAATGAAAAACTTGTAGATAATATGATTTCCTACAAAAAAGTTCATGTAGACCAAATCGCTAAGATCAATATTAAACGAGATATTAAGCCTTGAATTGATTTTTCTAAAAAAAGATTTTAATAAGTTTAAATCAATGATCGGGAAAAATTTCACAGAAAAATCAATTCAAGGCTTAATATCTCGCTTAATATTGATCTTAGCGATTTGGTCTACAGGAACTTTTTTGTAGGAAATCAAATTCTCTACAAGTTTTTCATTTATAATTTTTCCGTAGCTCTTGTTATTTACGAGATAAATGCAAAAAAATCACGAATTTTATGGAAAAATCAGGTTCAGTGGCCCGTACTACCTCACCGATGTGAGTTACGATTTTGTCGCAATGGGCACTTTTGTAGAGCGCTTAATTCTGAGAAAAAACCATCTTCGGTAAAAGCGATCCCATGAAATGTCGCTGAGATATAGAAATTTAAAAATAAAAATCAGAGTTTCCGTGTATTTTCAATGGGAAATCTTTACACGTCTTGGTCGAGGACTTAAAATTAATATTAAGGGCTCAAACTTTCAGGGTTTTTTTTTTTTGGTATTTCCAACAAAATTTCACGATGGGACCAAAAAAAAAATCATCCTAAATTATTGTATACACAGTATAACTGTTCAAAGTCAGCGAAAAAATCGTATTTTGGTAAAGTTTGGTCAAACCGAGCATATTGTTTGGCTATTGGACATTCTATGCGATTTGACGAGACCGAAATTCTCCTTTTTTCTCGTGGTTTTTTTGTAGAAAAATAGAATAGAGATCCAGAAGAATCCCAGTAACATTAACAGGGATTGTGGCCTGGGATTTCATCCGACCTGGAAACCGATTCTCCCGGTTTTTTAGATGAATAACTCGTCAACTAATTAGGAACGGATTATTTCCCTTCCCTTATTGATTGACCTGCTGGTCGACTTTAAACACTTTTATTATTCTTACGGCTTGAAAAGAGCATTTTGAAATTAGATTCGGAGTAATTACGCCCTGAAGATGCGACCCAAAGCGATTGCAAAACGGCTTTGGATCAATAATGAATTATATTTTGATTAAGACCGATTATGAAAACCTTTTTATAACTTCTTTTTATCTAGGAAATTTTCTGCTCCTGCACCGGAAATCAAAAAAGAAACCCCCAAATCTGTAAATTTCTTTCGTTTGGTAAGTCCCAAAGAATTTAAAACCTTAAAAAAGCATTGTTTTCTAAAGTAAATCTTTTACAGTTTCGATATGTAACGACAAAAGACATTGTTGTTAATATAATTGGAATAGTTTCCGCTGTACTAACAGGATGTTGTACACCACTGCAAATGTTAACTTTTGGACGATTAACCGAAAATCTAGTACTCTACCAAACATTTTTATACACTTGGAACAATTTAACCGAAGAACAACAAAAAAGCCACATGGATGATTATAATCATTACACAGATAATTTCAAAGCTGAAGTTCAACATTTTGGGATCCATTATTCATCGATTGGATTTGGAATAATAATCGGAAGTTATATTGCAATTGTTGCATTCAATTACACGGCAATGCGACAGGTATATAAATGCATAAAATTCTATTCACAAATCACCAATGGAACCTGTTAATTGTTTTAGGCATTTAAAATCAGAAGTCTATTTTTCAAGAAAACTATCAACCAAGACATTAAATGGTTTGATTTGAACCAAACCGGAGATTTTACAAGTCGAATGGCGGAGTAAGTGTGCACTATAATCACTGTTGAAGAATTTTATGTTATTTGTTGGTAAATTTTGCAGAGATTTGAGTAAATTGGAGGAAGGGATTGGAGAAAAGGTTGGAATGTTTTTAATTTATCAAACGGCCTTTTTGGGAAATGTAACCTTGGCGTTTGTTCGAGGATGGCAATTGGCACTGATATGCTTAATTTCATTTCCGTTAATGTCGATGGTTATGATAACTGTTGGAAAGGTATTTCTTTTTACAAGTTGAATCCTACAAACTATATGTAATATGAAGTATTGGACCTTTTTTGTGGTTTGTCCTCAAGGTTTGTAAATTACACAGGTTGCTCCATTAGAAAAAAAAATGACGTCATACGAAGAATTTTGAAGTTGAATCAGTCTGAAGATATGTACGAATTTCTTCTGGATACGTCACGTATCCATCACGTAGCCACCATGAGGCCACCTGTGTATTTTATAAACCTTGGTTTGCCCTAACCCAGAGGTCAAAAATCTCACGATTATTTTGATTAAGATTCACCAAAAAAGTTTTTATTTTCTATGGACATTTTTTTTTTTTTGAGATTACTTGAATCATAATCAATAGACCGATTCAAAAAAAATGATGAATCTTGTTTTCTTAATTATATCGAAAATATTGTTGGGAATGATAAAAAAAAATCCTGTGAAAGTTTAAGCTCTTAATATTAAGTATTAAGAGGTGCCGCATCGCAAATTTCGATTTTCCATTTAAATAACATGGGAACAATATTTTCTGGCACTTTGGAAGTTTATAGCTCACGTTGGTGACAATATTTCGGAATGACCAAGGTATATTCTTATAGAAAATTGAACAATCTACAAAAAAGGTCTTGTACAAGTTTTTGATATACTTATTCCTTCAAAAGTTATTCGAGGTCAAAGTTGAACTAAAGAGAAATTTTAATATTTTTTCAATTTTTTGACGCAACTATCAATTTTATGAGAAAATTTTATATGAATTTTTTTGTAGAGCACTTTTTTTTCTATAACTTATCTCTATAAAAGTTTTTGATATTTTTCACAGGTCCTAAATTATTTGCATTAAACTGAAAATTCCGTGAATTATTATATTTTTAACATAAAAATTATTTTTTTTATTTTAATTAAATAACTTATCAAAAACTTTTACAGAGATAAGTTATAGAAAAAAAAGTGCTCTACAAAAAATGTCCTATAAAATTTTCTCATCAAATTGATGGTTGCGTCAAAAAATTGAAAAGATTAAAATTTATGTTTAGTTCAACTTTGACCTCGAATAACTTTTGAAGGAATAAATATATCAAAAACTTGTACGAGACCTTTTTTGTAGATCGTTTAATTTTCTAGAAGAATATACCTTGGTCATTCCGAAATATTGTCACCAACGTGAGCTATAAGTCTAATCTAAATAGTTGTACCAATTATTCTGGTTTTACTTATGGTACCAATCTGGACAGCTTTACTGATTTGATAGGAACTTTGTAATCAAGTTCAACTAATAACTTATCTCTATAAAAGTTTTTATATTTTTCACAGGTTCTAAATAATAAAAAAAAAAATAAGTTAAAAAAATAATTAAGTCTGGGAATATTATTAACTTAAAATAATAAAATTACGAATATTTTCAGTTTAATGGAAATAAGTTAGGACCTGTGGAAAATATCAAAAACTTTTATTGAGATGAGTTATAGATAAAAAAGTGCTCTACAAAAAATGTCCTATAAAATTTTCTCATAAAATTGATGGTTGCGTCAAAAAATTGAAAAAATATTAAAATTTGTCTTTAGTTCAACTTTGACCTCGAATAACTTTTGAAGGAATAAATATATCAAAAACTTGTTAGAGACCTTTTTTGTAGATCGTTCAATTTTCTACAAGAATATACCTTGGTCATTCCGAAATATATTCACCAACGTGAGCTATAAAATTCCAAAGTGCAAGAGAATATTGTTCCCATGTTATTTAAACGGAAAATCGAAATTTGCGATGCGGCACCTCTTAATATTAAGAGCTTAAACTTTCACAGAATTGTTTTTTTGTCATTTCCACCAATATTTTCGATATAATCAAGAAAAAAAAATCATCATTTTTTTTTGAATCAGTCTAATAATCAATATTTTTTTCAAAAATATGTCAAATTTTAAGGTAACCGCAGCTTATGCTCGTAAAGAAATGTTGGAATACGGAAAAGCAGGAGTTATTGCCGAAGAAGTACTAAGTGCCATCAGAACTGTAGTAGCTTTTGGTGGTCAAGAAAAAGAAGAAGTACGTTATTCGGAAAGATTAGTTTTCGCCAAAAATAACAATATAAGACGTTCTTTGTTCAATGGATGTGGATTCGGATTATTATGGTTCTTCATGTATGGTTCCTATGCCTTATCCTTTTGGTATGGAATACGTTTAATAATTAACAACGAAACCGGATATGATGCGGGAACTTTGATTACAGTACGATTGATTGAAATTTTATCGATAACTGCTAATTTTTTTAACTTTTCATTAGGTTTTCTTCAGTATTATGGTAGCCACAATGAATTTTAACATTTCCTCTCCGTTTATTGAAAGTTTTTCGATCGCTTGCGGTGCTGCCGTGAAAGTTTTTTCAGTTATTGATATGAAACCAGTGATTGACGCATTTGATGAATCAGGAAAACGTCCTCATACCGTCAAAGGATTGATTGAATTTAAAAACATTAAATTTGAATATCCGTCCCGAATGGATGTTCCGGTAAGACAAGGAATTTAAGTTTTAAAGTACTACGGCTATAAATGATTAATTTTGTAGGTTCTACAAGGATTAAACATCACTGTTCCTCCAGGAAAAACGGTGGCATTAGTCGGAACTTCCGGATGTGGAAAATCAACTTGTATTCAACTATTGCAACGATTGTACGATCCTCGAGAAGGATGTGTAAGAAAAATCAAAGGAAAAAGAAATTACAAGTTTTAGATTATAATCTTTTAGGTAACTTTGGATGGGGAAGATTTACGGGAGCTTAACGTAGCTTGGCTACGAAATCAAATTGGAGTGGTCGGCCAAGAACCGGTGCTTTTCAGCAATTCAATTGCCGAAAATATTCGCTACGGAAAATTGGATGCAACCGAAGCGGAAATTCATGAAGCCGCAAAAAAAGCCAATGCTCATGACTTCATCATGAATCTACCGAAAGGATATGATACTTTAGTGGGGGAACGAGGGGCGCAGATGTCTGGAGGACAAAAACAACGAATCGCTATTGCCAGAGCTTTGATACGAAATCCTTCGATTTTATTATTAGATGAAGCCACTTCGGCTCTTGATACGGGAAGTGAAGCAAAAGTACAACGGGCCTTAGATAATGTATTTATGCTTAAGTGATTTTTTAAGGGTTGTAAATAAATGAATTAAATAAATTTAGGCCAGTGCAGGACGGACTACTATAATTGTGGCCCATCGTTTATCGACAATTCGAGGAGCTGATAAAATCGTTGTTATTTCCAAAGGTCAAGTCGTTGAAGAAGGAAACCACGACGAATTAATGTCCCGAAAGGGACATTACTTTAATTTAGTTACCACACAAGTGGGGGATGAAATGGAAGAAGAAGATGAAGACGAAGATGTGTACAAACCAATCAGTCCTTCTGCAGACAGTATCGGCAATCCTATGGACAACAGCGGAACCAAACGAGATTCAGTCTTACAAAATGTAATATATAAATCTCTAGAAACCAATAACCGAGTAAACAATTTAATTTTTTTTCAGGTTCTCAGCACATTTATGGATATGGACGAGGAAAAATCCGTTTCAATGTTCACCATTATGAAGTACAATAGTAAAGAGTGGCCACAAATTTTAACAGCTTGTTTGGGATCTTTGGTGATGGGAGCCGCCGTGCCAACATTTTCCATACTGTTTTCAAACATCATTCAAGTAATTTAGAACTTTTTTTTTTTTTGAATTTTCAACAAAAACGTACGTAAAAGCCAATTTTTTTAAATCTTAATTAATCTAAATCTATTAATTAATAGAGTGGGTCTTAAACATAGTTTCCACCAAAAAATCCGTCACCAGGAGGCGTCACGTCCTCCCGAAAAAAAATATTCTTCATTATAACTTTTAAACCGTGCTAGTTACAATACAAAATAGTTAAAATAAAATGAAAGCTGAGGATATTTCTTATAAAAAAGGTTCTTTAATAATTTTCCATAAATGCCATAGTTTGGCCGAAAATTAGTGTCGAATGCTACTGTATTACAGTGGGTTAATATCATAAAGTTTTATTTTCCATAATTACAAATAAATTTTTCAAATTGCTTTAAAATATACGAACCATAAGACAACATGACTTTGTCTTCAAATATTGTTTTAATCAGGAAAAATCAAGCAAATATTAAATACCTACATATTTATAAATCTCATAATTGACATTAAATTTAATAACCATTTTCATTTAATAATTGTAAATCGGAAATATTAATGTAAAGGATTGTCAATACTTCATGTTGCGAGATTAATGTTTACCCTATTTATCGATTTTTCATTTTTTCCTTTCATGTATAAATATTTCTTAAGCATTTAAAACAAAATATTAAAATATCAATGTTATCTGCAGTTTTGAAATAATGAAACCAAATTTTTGGGTTTTTTCAACAAAAAAAAACCTAAAAAGAAAGACTGATGTAATAATTGTAAGATAATATTTATTAACAGCAATGATAACATTTCTACTTTCCATTTTAGGTGTTTGAATTAAGTCACAAGTAGTATGATATAGGCATGAAAAATCTTTTCCAATTTTCAAAAAAACATCTCAAATATGTAGAATTGCTGAAATTATAAAACACATGTTAAATAAAATAAAGCTCAAGGGTCAGTAGTAGTTTTGAATACTTAGCCTTATTTCAGCAGTGCTTTCAAAATAGCATCACAAGTAGCAAATTTGAAGATGTAGTTCACAATATTATTCCCCTTATTTTCCCACAATAATACTATTGAAAAGATTGGTTTATTTGTTAAAGTACCTGTTAACTGCATTCTCAAATTTAACAAAGTTGGATTACTTCAAGATATCCTTGCTGGATATCACAGATTAAAATATAATTATGCAATTAGATTAAAATATAAATCTCATGAGACAAATCCATCGCTTGTTGTGACAACAATTTGGGGAAAAAAACCGATTTTGCCAATATAGTTGGTTAATACTACGAAGTTCCATTTTCCATAAGTACAAATGAATTCTTCAGATGATTTTAAATTAAATTCCTTCAATGCATATGAACCATTCGACAATATGACTTACAATATTCTTTCTCGCTATGCCATCCGTCCATCAAATCTCAAATTACTTAAAACTATAATTTCTTCAAGATCTAAAAGAAAATCATCAAATTAGATTAAATTGAGTAAACAAAAAGTTTTTAAACAATAAGAATCATTTTTACCTCTTATAGACCAAGTCTTTTTCAATAACTGGGTTTTGGAAACTTTGAAAGTTGTCTTTTAGTTTAAAATTGAAAATACATCAGTCATTGTTCCTTTGTTATACAATTATCCACATTGTTTAAGCTGTGGAAGTCCCCTCGAATATCTTCAGAGATTGGTTGATGTCATTTTTATGCAGCGTCCTCGAGGTTAATAATATTCAAGTAACAATTTTAGCATTATTTCGAAAAGTAGAGTAGTTCTTCATATATCAAGATGCTTTGTTGACCAATAATGTCATGATTTCCAAAAAAAATATATTCTTCTCCCCACATGAATCAAACCGAGCAGCTTTCAGAACAATAATAAAAATAAGTATCCTTATTGTCAAAAACTAAAACCAAGTCTCTTCATTCATTTGAGGCTTCTTTAATAATTTATCGGATCATTCTTATGTCCAGGGTATAAATTGTGGACTTCAAATCATTTCCCACATGGAAAATTCATTTTCAATTATTAATTCATTCATTCATTAATTTTTAAAGACATCAAAAAATAAAAATATGTTCCATGATGAGTTGTAGCCTTACAATGTACTTAAGCATGGCTGTAATTCCTTTTAACATCTTTCCGATTGTTGTAACAATTTGTTACTCATTAGGTTTTATCTTGAACTTGGATTTTTCTTCAATAGGTACTATTTCCACAGAAAACAATAATGAATGGGAAGAAGCAATCATTTGTCTATGATTTTCCTAAAAACCAAATAAATTAGCGTTTAAATAAAGAATAGGTCATGGTACATAAAATTGAAAAAGTGCATTACCTTTAAGTTTGGTTTACTAGAAAATACAAGCAATTGGTTGCACATTTATTGAGTAATTATTTCCCTCAATAAATTACTATTAATAAAAAGCATTTCAACAAATTAATTATGGCGTTTTTCTTTCTTCTTCAAAGTCATCGGCTATTAGTGATTGTAATCTTGTTGAATAGACTAAAGAAAACTTTCCCCAAGTAGTCGCTATATTATTATGTAAGGCTCTGGAAATGTGCATCCTAGTGTAGATCATTTAGTTTTCATTTCATCATTTAGCTAATCATGAAAATCAAAGATTGAAATTTTTATTATATAGGATCTGAAAAATATTACAAATTATTATTGTTATTAAAAAAGAAGATGTAGTAAGCTGAATATACTTATCCGGTTTTCATGCTGATAATGGAAGTTCATAATTTTCTCAAGTTTATATATAAACGATTCTTGACTATTAAAAATAACATATTAAAATAATATCAATACCATCAGCTGATTCGAAACGAAAAAAGCACGTTTTTGGCTCATTCAAAAAAAAAAAAACACTAAAATAAACGGTTGATGTAATACTATTTGTGACATAATACTAATTAACTGCAATGATAACATTTCTACTTTCCATTTTCGGTGTTTAATTAAAACCACAAGTAGTAAAGTATGATGTAGGCATAAAAAAACATTTTCCAAATTTCATTAAAACATCCCAAATATGTAGAAGCGCTGAAAGTATTAAAAAACATGTTAAATAACATAAAGCTCAAGGGTCAGTAGTAGTTTTGAATAATTATCCTTATTTCTGCAGTGCTTTTGAAATAGCATCACAAGTAGCACGTTTGAAGATGCAATTCACAATATTAATTCCCTATAACACTTTATTAGAGTTTTAATATTATTTAATTAATTGAAATTGTCAGTAAGGGAATATATATGTCTATTACATTCTTCCAATTTTGTACTTAAGTTTTACTCATATTTCTTTTGTTGTCTTTTCGATTGTAATAGCAATTTGTTAGAAATATTTGAAACAATTTGTAACTCGTGGGGCTTTTAAGCCCCCAATGTTCCTCCCAACCACCTCTCCGAGCTTTAAATTATTTGCTTCATTTGAAACTTAATAAAAATAACATTTCTATCTCAATAACAATAATATAACACAATGAATTAAAAGTTAATTGGCAACATTAAATGAACGTTAATCAAACATATTTTCAAACAAAATTATTAAATATTTCTATTATTTAGATTGTTAAAACAACCAAACTTGCATAATATTGCAATTTGAACTTTAACTGTCGACAAATTATTAAAAGATCATATGCACTCTTTGATTGAGGAGTGAAAAATATTCAAAAAGATTATCTTAACTTTAATAGTTTGAGCCTAAGGCTCGAAAATAACCATTTATCCAACTAACCAATACACAATAAAAATACTGCTGTGAAAAATTTGAAGTATTTTTCCCATTTTTGTTGCAATACAACCATTACAAAATTGAGATATCTAATCAATTAGAAAAATCTTTTGAAAAAACAACAAGTTGATTTACACTTTATCATCTAACCTATTAAAGTTTGATTTAAATATCAATCCCTTCTATTTTATTTGATTTGCCAGAAAAAAAAAATTTTCATCATGAACTTTAGGCCAATAAGTATTGCATTTCTCAAGAGTTCACTTTGCCTTTCCACATGTTTTTATTACTATAAACCATCCACAGCCTGGTTCACCGTTTTCAAAGACTTTGCTTTTACGGTATCTAATATATAAATTATAATGAAAGTGCCAGATTTTAAGTAATCTCTACAATATTTAGCTTACATTTTGAAATTTGGAATCTCATTTCATTTATAATGTGGTTTTGGAATATTAGTTTTTAGCATACGAGAGCTTATATATTAGTGAAGGAATTAGACTTTCATCTTATGCACCACCATTTCTTTGCCATTCTGCCGCCACACAGAATGCATTATTTTTAAGAGTTCTTTTGACTCTTATTATTATTATTGTTGAGTATTTGCTACCTCAATCAATACGTTAAAGTCAATACCAAACACCAAACAAGCAACATACGTACACCAATAAACTATACATATTTATATATAATTCCAAATTTTGTCAGTTCTGCTTTTGAGATTTCCAAAAATTCTCACTTCCAGATGATATAAAAACAAAGTGATCAGTGCAAAAGAAATGTAGCAAAGATCTTTACGAACTATGTGTTTGTTTTTGCCAATTCAATTTGCCAAAATTTTAATATCTGCCTACTTATCAGAGATTAAACCCACAAATCTCTGTCATTATTTAGAGAGCATTTATGTAAATAGTTTTTCAAGACATTTGCCAGCTTAAGTTCTACCATGCTTGAAAAGCTCTCAAGTTGTATTACTTATAAATATACAACTTTCCCACCATTCATATTCAATTATGTACACAAAGTTCTGATCTTCTATTCGCTTTTGACCTCCAATCACTAAGGTACGCACCAGTAGGTAAGCTATGATATTGCGACAAATTGTGGCCTAATTTTAAAGTCAAATAGCCTAAAATGTTGGTGAACTATAATACAAATATAATGACAATACAAGGCCTTTTTTGTTCAGCGGATGATTTACAAATATTATTACAATTGGCATTGAAGAAGATGATGTGAGTCTAAAAGTTTATCCTATAGTCTTTCCTAAATCTTTATAATATAGACAATTAGTAAATTCATATCATTCTTGTTTAGTATAGTATCTGTTCTTGTGTAGCATCTTAGAAGATGATATGAATCTACCTAATCCTTTATCCTATATTCTTTCCTAAATCGTTATTATAGATAACATACTAAATAAGTTACAGTAATTACCATTCATGGTATATAGTATCTGTTCTGTATCCCTCTATAATATAGTATCTGTTTTTAAAGTAATTTAAGCCAATCAACTTTTGTCAATTCAAAATTGAATTTAAATATAATATCAAGCAATGTTTCTTTGAATGAAAATTAATCAAAAATGGGAAATTTTATACTTCATAATTATACAGGGTCAACTAAATTGAATATTTTTTTGCACATTTGTCTGCATTACTTTTAATAAATGAAATTATAATCTTGTTAATTTTCAGTTTTCCTAGTGAAAATAAATATCTTCGCAAAATTAAAATTAACTTATATATTAATACAAAAGACAAACAATGCAGTCTTATTGTTCTTGAGGGAATCTTTGCTATTAAAAATAAATAATAGGAAAGTACATGAAGAATTTAAAAAAGTTCAGATTGCAATATTAAAATATATTACATGAATCTTATTAAATTATTCAGATTCATTTGATATAATATGTTTGAATGACGAAAAAAGTTTTGAAGCTAAATTGAATATGCTTAATCAATAATAACAGTTTCTTGAACAATTTCGACAACAAACTAAATTGGAATAATAAACTTAAGTACTTGGAATGGATAAATTTAAATGACAATATCAACAGTTATAAGTAGGTAAGATAATATTTGCAAATACAACAAAAATTAAGATATTATTAACGTAGTAGTGAGCCAATGGTGTAAATATGTTTCCAGATGAGTCTCCTCTTCTGTTCAATGACATGTCTTAGGCAAAGGGAAATTTTGAAAAAATCTAAAATAAAAACAGAAAAAAATATATTCATTTTCTGATAAATAAAACAAGAACATTTTTCTCACCTCTCAATTGGTATAAATAAAACTTTTGTTCTTTGTTCCTTTCCATTAGCAAGTTTGAGGTATATACTACTTGCGACCACTGGTTGGCGTCTAATTAATGTAACGTAAAGTTTCATTGATGAAAAATATGTTCTTGAGCATTGAAAATATTTCCAGCCAACACTTGATTGGTGACATTCCTTTGACTAGAACACGAAAAGCTGAGAACATATTATACATATTCTTCCTAAAATAATTACAAATATGAATTGGAAAATAAAAAAATAATAAAACATTACATAGGTACACCTAAAGTTATGTACAAATCAATTTCTTCAAGGCGTTAGTGCTACTCCAATTTCTTACTAAAACTTTTAAGCAATTATATAAAATATATTACCGAATTTATATTTATTATTCTATTATCACATAAGTGAAAAGTTTCCACAAGTTGTGGTTTCAATTACATACTCCGTCAAAGATTCCTTTTTTTTGTGTGCAGGGGTGAACGCAACCCTTGATACTTTAGAGTAATGCTTTGCATTTGCCACTAATTGATTTCGGCGTTGATTCTTGCGGAATCTTTGAAGTAAGTGGGATAGGTATTTCTATATGTTGCTCAACTTTGTTATAATTGATCAATGATGTTATTGTCTTCAATATTTGCATTCATTACTCTCCTAGATCACCTAGATATATGACGGTTATCCCTTAGACGGTAACGAAATGATCCAACGTTATACTTTGTAGTTCCATCTACTGAGATAAACACAGAAATAGTTCCAAATTGTCAGTGTAGGTACTTCTTTCTTGTTTTCAAATTAATTTCGATAATTATCCTCTTTACTTTGAGATATTATAAAGTTTGGCCATTACCCATTTTTCAATAAAACGAATCTAAAAAATAAAGGAATGAATTTTCCCATTTAACATCAAATTAAGATTATGCTATATTGATATTACCTTCAAAGTTATTACATATTATACAATTGTAGTAGAAAAACGCATTAATTTTCTTCACAAGTTCCAGAAATCATTGTTTCTTGTCCCAAAGAAATCAAACTGTCCTTGTCCAAGCTGATGTAATGGAATGAAACAAAGAAATAAAGTAGAAACATCATTAGCAGTTGACAAAAATTTCAACAATTATATTATTCAAAAAATTGATTATTATATTTGTTAAGTAAATGCCACCGGTGGTGGTAGGAAAAAGCCAAAACAATTTCATTCAAACATCCACCTTTGTTGCCTCCACTTGCAAATCATTTTCTTCACTATATATTATATTTACCTGCAAAAAGTATTATTAATATGCGTGGTAGAAAATATAATTACAATAGATAATATATTACCTGTAAAATGAACTACTTTCATAACAATCTTCGTGGTTCATTTCTTGCAGACCACAAAACTTTCGATGATGTCTTCCTGAATTTTAATGCCACAGGGCAAAAAAAGACACAGAAGAATAAACAAAAACTTCACTTCACTGTAATAATAGATCATGAAATTCACCTAACAGAACCTGCCTGCCTACCCGACCTATCAGAATCCCTATAGTTTCCTACCCCACCTACCTATCCAAATATCTGTAGGATATTGGTAATAATATAAAGAAAAAGGCAACTGTTTTGAGCCACAATAACGAAAAATTATAATAAATAACAATACCAAATTCGATGCAATCTAGGATTCGAACGCGTACCTAGTACCAACTGATACCCTAGAATCCTGTGGCCTGTGAAAAGGGAAGAAAAAAAGATAGAAATAGGGAACAACCGAAGGCTCAAGAACAGTTACCACGCGGCCCATACCCTTATAAGCTGAAACGGCAAAAAAGAAAAGGATTAGTTTAAGAAAAACATGCATCTTAGCTTGACTGAAGTCTTCACAGCATCATACAGCTCCACTGCATCCACAGCATCCATCTATCCGGCTAGCTATCCAATGGCACTTAACACAAACACCTGCAATTGAAATAATAACAATATAATCCAAAACATAATGCATTATATAAATATAGAGATATTACTCATAAATTTCAATAAGCAAACTTGAAAATTGAAAAATAATGAAAAATTTAGGAATTTCAATGGAAGCATGAAATAAAAGCCCCAATGCTATTCACACTGACGCTAAATTTCTGCATTGATTATTTGAAAAGTTAACTTACAATTAAAGAAAATAATTATCGCAATTTATGCACCAAACTCTAAATTATCACTTTGCACATTAATTTTGATACAAAGACTGTTGTAATTGATTATTTTTTTCCAAACTTTTTATGAAATTTTTCATGGCAACTTGTTGAAAAAACAAAATAAAGTTTGTTTGTTGCAGTTTCAATAGTGCCACTATCCACCAACAACCAATATTAAAAAAATTACTAGATTTCAAAAAGTCACTAACTAAAGTTACTAACTTATCTATTCGAATTATTCTTCGAAAAAATAATGCATTATATAAATATAGAGATATTAATCATAAATTTCAAAAAGCAAACTTGAAAAGTAATGAGAAATTTAGGAATTTCAAAGGAAGAATGAAAACAAAGCCCTAATGCTATTCGCACTGACGCTAACTTTCGGCATTCGATTATTTGAAAAATTTACTTACAATTAAAGAAAAAATTATTCCAATTTATGCACCAAACACTTAATTATTACTTTGTACATTAATTTTGATACAAAGACTGTTGAAATTAATTAATTTTTTCCAAACTTTTTATGAAACTTTTCATGGCGAATTGTTGAAAAAACAAAACAAAGTTTGTTTGTTGCAGTTTCAATAGTGCCACTACCCACCAACAACCAATATTAAAAAAATTACTAGATTTCAAAAAGTCACTAACTAAAGTTACTAACTTATCTATTCGAATTATTCTTCGAAAACAAAATGCACTATATAAATATTGAGATATTAATCATAAATTTCAACAAGCAAACTTGAAAAATAATGAAAAATTTAGGAATTTCAATGGAAGCATGAAAACAAAGCCTCAATGCTATTCACACTGACGCCAACTTTCGGCATTGAATATTTGAAAAGTTTACTTACAATTAAAGAAAAAATTATTCCAAATTATGCACCAAACACTAAATTATCACTTTGTACATTAATTTTGATACAAAGACTGTTGTAATTGATTATTTTTTTCCAAACTTTTTATGAAATTTTTCATGGCGACTTGTTGAAAAAACAAAATAAAGTTTGTTTGTTGCAGTTTCAATAGTGCCACTACCCATCAACAACCAATGTTAAAAAAATTACTAGATTTCAAAAAGTCACCAACTAAAGTTACTAAATTATCTAGTCGAATTATTCTTCCAAAACATAGTGCATTATTTAAATACACAGATATTAATCATAAATTTCAAAAAGCAAACTTGAAAAGTAATGAGAAATTAGGAATTTCAAAGGAAGAATGAAATAAAAGCCCCAATGCTATTCGCACTGACGCTAACTTTTGGCATTCGATTATTTGAAAAGTTTACTTACAATTAAAGAAAATAATTATTCCAATTTTAGCACCAAACACTTAATTATTACTTTCTACATTAATTTTGATACAAAGACTGTTGAAATTAATTAATTTTTTCCAAACTTTTTATGAAACTTTTCATTACAACTTGTTGAAAAAACAAAATAAAGTTTGTTTGTTGCAGTTTCAATAGTGCCACTGCCCACCAAAAACCAATACTAAAAAATTACTAAATTTCAAAAAGTCACTAACTAAAGTTACTAACTTATCTATTTGAATTATTTGGATGCTAATTAACTTGTGTGTTTTTAAAGAGACTTATCGACCTTATCGATTTCTTTAAGATTTTTAAGATAACATATGAAAAAAACTTACTTTATTTTCTTGCAGTTGTAAAGTTAAACAAAATAAAGTTTGTTTGTTGCAGTTTCAATAGTGCCACTAGCCACCAACAACCAATACTAAAAAAATTACTAGATTTCAAAAAGTCACTAACCAAAGTTACTAACTTATCTATTTGAATTATTTTGATGCTAATTAACTTGTGTGTTTTTAAAGAGACTTATCGATTAATTTAAGATTTTTAAGATAACATATGAAAATATGAAAAAAACTTACTTTATTTTCTTGCAGTTGTAAAGTTTTGCAACACTTAATCGTTGTGCAATAATTGAAATTTCAATTGAGTACAGATTCTGCTGAAACATTTAATTTTGTCAATAAATATTGAAAAGATTGGTTTATTTGTTATAGTACCTGTTAATTGTATTATCAAATTTAACAAAGACGGATTACTTCAAGATATCCTTGCTGGATATCACAGATTAAAATATAATTATGCAATTAGATTTAAATATAAATCTCATGAGACAAATCAATCGTTTGTTGTGACCCCAATTTGAAGAAAAGAACCCAATTTTGCCAATTCTTCTAATAATTTTTTGCATTTTTCCCTTTTCTTATGTCATTTGAATGTTTCGTTTTTCAAAAAAATATGTTTCGATTTTCTGGAGTGACCAAAGTCATACGATTACAGCAAATCTTCAATAACAAACCATCGTCTTTTACAAAATTACATTTTCTTAAAAAATGATTACCATTATCATTTAATAATTGCTACTCGTCTTCTTCTATCTATTATTATAAATAGGAAAGATTTGATTGTTTGTTTGCTTTGAATAGGCTCCGAAACTACTTAACCGATTTGAAAAATTCTTTCACTGTTGGCAAGCTACACGATTTCCGGTGAACATAGGTGGTATTAAATTTTCAAAAAAAATTAGGGATCTATACTAAAACTCCAATGATGTGTGAAAAAATTACCAAAAAACTTTCTTACATCGCGTGCACTGGTGATTTAACTAAAGAACGGAACAACCGAATTTAATGAAACTTTATACTAAGATACAACACAATTATCCATACACGTAAGGCTATTTATCATTCCTTAAAAATAATAAGGGAATGTATCCCCTACGTAAAAACTGAGGGATGAAAAAAAATTACTTTAGATAGGCGAGTTATATATCATTGGAAAGGTATTTAAAAGTTAAAAAATGATCTGTATTAATCTTTTTAGTTGAACTAATAAAAAGCACAGTAATTTAATTTAAAGTACAAAAAATTGCCTTTTTGAAATATAAATGTTTTTATAGATAATAATCTGACAGTAAACTTTTTTTTTACGTAACTGTTGTAAATAGATCCTTAGGGCTGCTCAGTAAGGAAATATTAACGAAAAAAATGTAATAGTAACAATAATAATAGTAGGAATAAAGCTTAAAGTAAATAAGTTGTTAAAACCATGCATATATAAAATCGTTTATTTATATATCCCCTCTGACTGATGAAATTTTAATATTCGGTGTATTCCTTATAGGAAGTAGGCATGTCATAAGATTTTTTTTTGAAAATTCCTACCCTAACAGACAAAGGTGGGTTCAGGATTTTTTTATTGGGGGGGGACAATATCTTTTATTTGCAAGTGCGTGAAAGGGATCACGAAAAAAATTCGCAATTCCAGCCAGAAATCATCATAATGATAAATAATAAATAATCATATCATCATAATGATAAAAGAAATTTAAAATCCTCTTCCAGAGCAAAAGGCATGCGCCAAATCGTGTATGGTGAACTCTTGACTATCCAATATGGTTTAATTATATAGTTGAATTTCAGATATTTTAATAATAAGTTTAAAGGTACATTATGGTTATACATGATTATGGAAGAACTGGGTTTCGTGCCATTGTACAAATTTCAATTTCGCGGTTGTGTTGTACATTGCAATAGTGTAATAGTTTTTGGAAAAAGGTTCATTCGGGAATCGAAAAAGGGAAATGGGGTTATTTTGACGCGAGTATTTTCATAACTTTCGACTTTTTTTAGTCATAATTAAGAACCGAATTTAGTGAACTTGGCGATATTTTTTATTTATGTATAGATGCTGATTGATTTACGGATTATTTGGTTCACGGTAGGCATACCTACCGTAGGTATACGCAATTGAACATACTCTTTTTAGATATTTATAAATATTTTTTGAAAATTAATTGATTATTACATAGAACAATTTTATTCTTTGCAACCTTTTATTAAATGTGTCTTTTTCAAGAGATGTGAGGTGTTTTTATGTATGATTATATTTTTCGTAAAAGAAATAAGAAAAATAAAATACGTTACGCAGACGAAGTCGCGGAGATCAGCTAGTATATATTAAAGTAAAAGAATGTCAATACTTCATGTAGCCAGAATCAAAGTTTAAGTACATAGTTAACGGGGGAGGGCGTCTCGACGCCTCACGGTGATGGATTTTTTAGTTGAAATCATATTTGGGACCTAATCTATCAATAATTAAAAAAAATGACTTCCATACCTACTTTTTGGGAACTTCACTTATAAATTTCACTTCTCCGACTCTACCAAATTGCTTTATTACTGTTTTTTTTTTGTCAAACAGGTTCTTGCAAATAATGATCCAGAGTATTTGCACCGTCAATCCGTTAGATATGCCATTTTCTTTTTGATGTTCGGTATTGTGGTGGGTTGTGCAACTTTCATACAAACCTTGTTCTTCGGAATTGCCGGCGAAAATTTAACGATGCGACTTAGGGCGCTGTTGTTTCAAGCAATGTTGCGACAAGAAATTGGATGGTTTGACGATCCAAATCATGGCACCGGAACCCTGTGTTCGCAACTGTCGTCCGAAGCCGCCAACGTGCAAGGAGTAAGGAAAATTTATGTTTATTTATAAATGATTTATTTCTTCAGTAAATTTAACCAAGTTCCGGAAATTTTAAATCAAGTGCTTTGCATGGAAGTCTAAAATACTTTCTTCAATCACCTGGAAGCTTTACAATTGAGTTTCTAATCGAAAAACTCTAATTTCATCCAAATTTTTATAGGCAACCGGAACTCGAATTGGAACTGTTTTACAAGCGATAACCACTATCGTACTAGCCTTATGTCTGGCCGTATATTACGAATGGGAATTGGGACTTGTAGCTCTATCATTTTCGCCAATCATTTTAGTGGTCGTTTACTTTGAACGTGGAATTTCTCGGATGAAAAATAAAACCACCAATGTTGGATTAGAAAGAGCAAACAAGGTATAAATCTACAGTAAAAATGTCTCTTTTAAATTGAATTTTCTATATTTTTTTAGTTGGCAGTCGAAGTTGTAAGCAATATTCGAACGGTGGTGTCTTTAAATCGAGAAACTGTGTTTTTCGATGAATACGTCAAAATTCTGGCACCAAGTATCCGGACATCGCGTTTAAGTTTACATTTCAGAGGGTTGGTGTTTGGTGCAGGTCGATCTGTAATGTTTTTTGCATATTCAGCATGTGTGGCCTACGGAAGTACGCAAATCATAAATCAAGATATTGATATCGCAACATTAATCAAGTAAGAATCTAAACAATTTGATTTGGGAGTCAAATATTCATTGCATTTTTTCCAGGGTGTCCCAAGCATTAATCATGGGAACAGTTTCTATGGGACAAGCATTTGCTTTTGCCCCGAACTTTCAACGCGGAATTCAAGCAGCCGGAAAGATAATCAACACATTGAATCGCCAACCGAAAGTGGAAAGTTATCCGGGACTTAAAGACAAATCCGATTGGGTAAACTTGGAGTTAATTGATTGAGTTTTTCGGAGTTAATGCTTGATTTTAGGTATGCCACGGGGATGTTGACTACAAAGATGTCACTTTTGCGTATCCAACGCGGCCAAATATTCGGGTGCTTCGTAAAATGAATCTTGCAATTCAACAGGGAAAAACGATCGCTTTGGTTGGCCAATCCGGTTGTGGAAAATCAACAATTGTACAACTGCTGGAAAGGTTTTATGATCCCGATTCCGGTACTGTGGTACGTTTGTAATTGGAGAAGAAGAAGGATATGTTTTTAATTGAATTTTTTTAGTCGTTAGATAATTACAATATAAAAACCGAATTAACTTTGTCAACCTTACGGAAACAACTTGGAATTGTATCACAAGAACCTGTTTTATTTGATCGTTCCATTCAAGACAATATCGCTTACGGGGATAACACACGACATGTTCCAATGGATGAAATAATTGATGCTGCAAAAAAAGCCAATATCCACAATTTTATCACCACCCTGCCATCAGTAAGTAGTAAATTACTATTGTAATCCATCAATATATTCGATTCTTTTTCCCAAAGGGATATCAAACATTTCTGGGCGATAAAGGGACTCAATTGTCCGGAGGACAAAAACAACGAGTAGCCATTGCCAGAGCTTTAGTTCGTAATCCAAGGATTCTATTGCTGGATGAAGCCACTTCGGCTTTGGATACGGAAAGTGAACAAGTCGTCCAGGATGCCCTGGATCGAGCCAAGGAAGGCCGTACTTGCATTACAATTGCACATCGATTATCGACAATTCAAGATGCCGACCTGATTTGTGTGTTAAATCGTGGACAAATACATGAAAGTGGGACGCATCATGAACTTTTAGCGAAAAGAGGAATGTATCATGCGTTGCATAGTCTACAAGGAGGCCGAAAGAATAATTAAAACTTTTAGTAACATGTTTTGTTAGTTTAATAATTTTGGTTTAAAATCATCAACAAAATATTTGTAATTTCATGCCAATGTATGATTTATTTATTAAGTACAAGAAATAAGTTGGAAAACCCATTGGTTTTCCCCAAACGTTTGGGAAGAGCCACCGAAAAGTGTTACTAAGAATTTATTGTATTAGTTTACCAAATTAGTTTACATATCGGTTTATTGAGGAAGAGATTAGTCAAAGAAAAACATTGGTTTTCTCGTATTATAAACTGTGTATTATGTGTTACCTAAAGTTTTATTAAACCAAAAATATTACAATTCTATACAATAAATTATGTAAATAAGATGCAACATTTGATGTAAAATGTAGTTTTTGTAATAAATTTAAAAAGAATTATTATTTAATGTTAAAAATATCATATCTTCCATTTAACTAAGCCTGTAATTCGGTGTTAAGCATAAACTATTTCTTTGGAGTCCAAATAACATTGGACGGATTTCTGACAGGAAAAGTTAAAAAAATTAACCAAGTCTAGACTATGGTTTCCAGTAGGAGGTAGTTCAAGTTGCAGGTATGAAAATGTCTTGGAAATTACTTGAAATTCATTTGGGGACAGTAGCTGCTTTTTGAAAAATAGTCAAAACAATTTACAATTTGGTAAATTGGCTCTGGGTTCTGAGTAGATTGCAATATCGAGAAATTGGAAATCAATTTTACCGATCATCTAGAACCTCAATACTCGGATGGACTTTATTTCAATAAGTACTGTCGTCTGAAAGTTCATCTGTTTCTATTGTTGGATTTAGTTCGATCATACCTCCACCATCGACTTCCAAAGACGTTGTATATATCGCTATGAAAAACAATGTTAACGTAAGTTTTGCATTTAGTAAAAAAAATAGCACTACATTAAATATATAAATAAATATATAATAATAATAAATATGTATAAATAGGTATATTCTTGTAGAAAATTGAACGATCTACAAAAAAGGTCTTGTACAAGTTTTTGATATATTTATTCCTTCAAAAGTTATTCGACGTCAACGTTGAACTAAAGAGAAATTTTAATAATTTTTTTCAATTTTTTGACGCAAAACATCAGTTTTATGAGATAATTTTATAGAACATTTTTTGTAGAGCACGTTTTTTTCTATAACTTATCTCTATAAAAGTTTTTGATATTTTTCACAGGTCCTGAGTTATTAAATTAAAATAAAAAAAATAATTTTTATGTTAAAAATATAATAATTCGGAGAATTTTCAGCTTATTGCAAATATCTTAGGACCTGTGGAAAATATCAAAAACTTTTATAGAGATAAGTTATAGAAAAAAACGTGCTCTACAAACAATGTCCTATAAAATTGTTTTGCGTCAAAAAATTGAAAAAATATTAAAATTTCTCTTTAGTTCAACGTTGACGTCGAATAACTTTTGAAGGAATAAATATATCAAAAACTTGTCAGAAACCTTTTTTGTAGATCGTTCAATTTTCTACAAGAATATACCTTGGTCATTTCGAAATTTTGTCACCAACGTGAGCTATAAATTTCCAAAGTGCAAGAGAATATTGTTCCCATGTTATTTAAATGAAAAATCGAAATTTGCGATGCGGCACCTCTAAATACTTAATATTAAGAGCTTAAACTTTCACAGGATTTTTTTTGTCATTCCCAACAAAATTTTCGATATAATTAAGAAAAAAAAATCATTATTTTTTTTTTGAATCAGTCTAATAAACACTGTTATCGTGATTATCTGCAACTACCAATGAATTTAGAAAATCCTGCAGGTAGACCTACAAATAAAATACCACAAGATATACTTATAGAGTCATTTGAAAAGCTCAGTGATGAAATAAAACATCAATTAACATCTCATTCTTTTGAAGTATCATTATTGTCAAGAAGTTCTTCATTGCCAAGAAAATATACTGCCTTCAATAACGAATTATAAGGACAGAAGTTGCTTATTGAAAAATAGTCAAAACAATTTACAATTTGATAATTTATTCTGGGTCCTGTATAGATTGTAATTTAGTCAAATTGGGAATCAATTCTGCCGATTATCTACAACCTCAACACCCGGATGAACTTCATTTCAACAAATACTATCGTCTAAAACATCATCTGTTTCTATTGATGGATTAAGTACAATCTTATCTCAACCATCGACTTCCAAAGATGTTGTATATGAAAAAATATGTCAACGTAAGTTTTGCATTTAGTAAAAAAAATAGCACTACTTTCGTACGATATGCCCTTATATCTTATCGCAAAAAATATTCAACAAACAAATCAAGAATTTGACAATTTGATATTGAGAATCGAATCATTTCATTTCACAGAAAAAAATTTACAATACTTGGGCCAATATCTAGAAGGGAATGGACTCAATAGTATTCTTATTGAAGCCGATATTTATGGTATGGATACTTTGGCGTCAATTCTGAAAGGTACTCATTATAACAGAGGTATTAAAGTCCACAAGCTCTAGTACGAAGCTTGAAAAAACCTACAAATTGCCGAACTTATATAATGCATGAATTATTATCAAGATTATTTACAACAGCTTAATACTTGTCCTCAAGAGATAAGCGAAAATATAGTAGATAAAAACCATTCAGGTCTAATTGAAAAATATAATCAATACATAAGAATAATTACAAATTTTTAAGATAAGTTTTTCAAATTTTTTGCGCATCTTGAGCACTGAAAATGAAATGTTTAAATATTTGTACAACTATTGGGAAATGGTAGATATTTTGTTAAATTCAATTATGGCTGATAGAAGTAGTATTTATGAATTACATTTATCAACTACTAGACCAATCCAAATAAGATTTTTTCGCTGACTTTGAACAGTTATACTGTGTATACAATATATAAAATATATTGCAGTTCAATTTATGTAGTATAATTTAACATAATAATATACAAATTCAAAACAATAATATACAAATTTAATATAATAATATATAAACTTAATATAATAATATATAAAAAAATCATACCTCCAACATAAATTTGAACAGAAGTTCAAACAAAAATATTCATGACGTATTACCCAGATACGTATTTCGATTGCCAAGCAACCTTCATCAGTGGTCATCAAGTAGTTTGGATCACTCCGTAACTTCTATTTGATGATTCACCATAAGGTATGTAATAGGCTATATAATTTTCCATAGGCCACTTTTTTTAAAATGGAAATTGTTATTAATAGACTTTGCATTAGAAAATAAGCACTAAAACTAACCTATTTTGGACAACAATTAACTTTATAATTGATAACAATTAAAAATTGTGGATATAGTGCTTCAGTAATTTTGAAAGTGGTCCAAGTTCGGACGATAGCTTTTGTTTTTACAACTAGGTCTTAAATTAGAGTTTATTTAATAGTTATTTAAATCAAAATTTGAGATAATGGTTATTAGATGAGCTGCTTAAATCGACAGTGGTATATATATATTCTTGTAGAAAATTGAACGATCTACAAAAAAGGTCTCCGACAATTTTTTGATATATTTATTCCTTCAAAAGTTATTCGAGGTCAACGTTGAACTAAAGAGAAATTTAAATATTTTTTCATTTTTTTGACGCAACCATCAATTTTATGAGAAAATTTTATAGGACATTTTTGTAGAGCATTTTTTTTCTATAACTTATTTCTATAAAAGTTTTTGATATTTTTCTCTGGTCCTAAGTTATTTAATTAAAATAAAAAAATAATTTTTATGTTAAAAATATAATAATTCAGGGAATTTTCAGTTAATTTAAAAATAATAATATATAAAAATCATACCATAAACATAAATTTGAACAGAAGTTCAAAGAAAAATTTTCGTGACGTATTGCCCAGATACGTATTTCGATTGCCGAGCAACCTTCCTGTGAATCATCACATAGAAGTTACGGAGTGATCCAAACTACTTGATGACCACTGATGAAGGTTGCTTGGCAATCGAAATACGTATCTGGGTAATACGTCACGAATATTTTTGTTTGAACTTCTGTTCAAATTTATGTTGGAGGTATGATTTTTTTATATATTATTATATTAAGTTTATATATTATTATATTAAATTTGTATATTATTATATTAAATTTGTATATTATTGTATTGAATTTGTATATTATTATGTTAAATTATACTACATAAATTGGACTGCAATATATTTTATATATTGTATACACAGTACTAGACCAATGTTTTCTTACTTTTTCTTCACGAATCCACCAATTACAGTCGTGGAGGACCTTTTTATTTACAAGATATAATAAAACTAAAATTAGAAGTTATACATTATATAAAAAGAGGGATGCTATTCCCCAAACGAATGGAAGGTAAATTTAATGTAATAATCCTCGACTTAGCATTAGAACAATCTCAGAACCAATCTTCAGCAGTAACTGGAAGTTTGATTGGCATTCGGAAAAATGAAGAAATTGATGCAGAAATTGCTGCTCCTTGATCTTTTTGAAAAACAGAAATCATGAGGCTTTTTTTTCATATCTCGGAATACAAGCGACCTCTACAAGTGACCTTTACTATCATAAAGAATGGACCCAATTCAGGATCAATAAAGACGAAAAAAATATTGAAAATATCATAAAGTATATCAATATTTGCAGTCCTTATAATGACAAGGAGAACTGTGGGCTTTGAAATATATAATATCGATCGTATATGAGGCCAAAGTAAAATCACTAATATGTCAAATTGATTTGCTTATTATATTACCAAAGCTCGATTCATGACGTTTTGGATTTGTCAAAATTTTAAGCTAAAGCTTTCTATTGATAAACAGTGGGAACTTAGTAGCCCACATATAGTATAATACAGTTTCCGGATAATTAACCGAAAAGTGTTTGATATTTTACGGGAAAAATAACAGAGTTCATTTTCCACGAATTTTTTAACTTATTGATAATGGTAATAAATAATAATTAGTCGCCCAAATGAACTTCCCAAATCCTGGTAAAGTATTGAAACCCGAAAAAACAATCAGAATTATTGTGCAGTCGAGGAATGGAAGACAAATCTAAAGAAAAGGATGATGGTATCGTATAATAACAAAATTAAGCTTGTGGAAAGAAACAAGAAAACATAACGGAGGAAAATATATAGAAATATATAGATAAAGAACAAAGAAAAAATATTTCCAATTAAAATATTTTTCACTGATAAAAATAGTTTATATAACGAGAAAAAGACACGACACGTGACCGACTAGTAAAACTTAAATCATCTCTCAAAAGATCGATAATTCTTCTGATAATAATTGACAATGTAGATTAAAAATGGACTTCAGTTAATACAATATCTTTTTTTTTGATACAGGTGGAGTACCCTTTCATATATATATATATATATATATATATATATATATATATATATATATATATATATATATATATATATATAAATATAATAAATGGATGGCATGAAATTTTAATTAATTTTCGTCATTCGTGTACACTAATTCATCATATAAGTACTTATGTTTCAAAATTTTATTTATAATAAAGTGGATATTTTGTAGTGGTTTACAGGTAAAAATAATATATTTCATGAATCTTTCTATTATGTATTTAGATTAGATAAGGCTTTATTAAAGCATTAATTAGTTTAATTATATAAATATGAGGTGTTGGTCTATTTTTATTTCAACGAAAAAATCAATTTATTGATTTGACATAACGTGCGGTGGGCATTTTTTATTGTTGTGTGAGAAAACTTATTATCGATAATTATTAAAATAATACCGAAAACTTCAAGTTTTCGGCGATTTATATTATGTAATAACACTAATAAATATCTATACAAAACATTTCAAATTATTTCAATCCACATCAACTAGATACTATTAAATATTGGTCAGGTTTAGAACACTTTAAATAGTCCAATTTGTATGTAAAAAAGTATTTTCTTTATGTGGGTTTTACAATGGTGTAAAATTGTCCAATTTGGTTCCATTTATTTCAATGAATCAAGTAAATATTTGCTATTGTATCTTTTTTTTTTCAAATATACACAAGTGAGTTCATGCATGGTTTTATCTGATTAGGAATTGATCTTGTAGAAAAATGTAAGTAGTAAATCATATAATTATCTTACAATTAACTGTAGGAATATCTACTTTAAAGAATATAATACATATAAAGTTTATGAGGTATATATAAAGATTAGCTAATATCTTGCAATATCCAGAGCCGGAATTGGAAAATGTGATGATTGTTATTAAATCTCATTTCTTCGGCTTGATTTTCTTGATTTCCCAGTTATCTTTGCTTGCCCTATAAAATGGTATTTTTTAACAAATCATATACAAATAGATCCATTTAAAACTGCCCAATATTACTGTGTATATAATATGTAGGATATATTGCGGTCCAATTTATGTAGTATAATTTAATATAATAATATATAAAAATCATATCATAAACATAAATTTGAACAGAAGTTCAAAAGTTCGTGAATCGCCACAAAGCAGTTACGGAGTGATCCAAACTACTGAGGAAGATTGCTTGGCAATCGAAATACGTATCTGGGCAATACGTCACGAATATTTTTGTTTGAACTTCTAAATTTATGTTTATAGTATGATTTTTATATATTATTATATTAAATTATATTGTATAAATTGGACCGCAATATATTCTATATATTGTATACACAGTATAACTGTTCAAAGTCAGCGGAAAAAATCTTATTTTGAATGCCCAATATTAATAAAAATGCAACAATTTTTAATTGCACAAGTTTCTTATAGATAAACAGCCCCAAAAAGCTATTTTACATCCTGGTTTACGTGGAAAGATAGCTGGAAATCAATAAAATCAAACCGAAGGAATAAGATTTAATGATATTTATTACATTTCCCAATATTTGTGCAGTTATATGCATCAATTCTTCTTGATAAACGTTCATAATACGTTGCGTAAAATGCTTCCGTGTTATTATTTTTTTAAATTTATATGCAAGAAATTTTTCTGGTTATTTTTTTTTGGCTTTTCTTTTTTACACTAGGACATCTGGGCATCCTAAACTCTTTCCTCTCTTATTTTCCAAGATTGTTCCTCGTTCTTTCATATTAAACCATTACATTCCTCCGGTTTGCTTTTTTTTGGAGGTTCTACTTCCGGAAAAAACAGAACTTTTTTTTTTAGACCTAAAAGAAAAATAAATTAAATGATTGTTATCGAAATTTTAAATTTTGTTGTTGAATACATTTTTATTCAGAGCTCCACTTCCGCATTCGCCAATTCCGAGAAGATGATAGATATTTAAGATTTCTTCTTCCTTCATTAACTTTTCAAATCATATATTCTCGATTTTTGTTCTTTCAACCATTTCCTGGAAAAAAGTATATTAATTTTTATCGAATTTTTACTGCAAAAAATGTAAGTTTTCTACATGAGCTTTTACACTCAGAAAAGTTCAAAATATCAATGTAAAACTTGTAAAGATCTTTGGATTTTCATTGTTAATTGTACTAAAACCGAATTTTAAATGATAGAAATTGAAAAATTCATTATTTTGTTCCAATTTTCTATTAATTTTAGTAAAGACATTGACTTGTATGTCAACACATACAAAAAATTACTACTCTTATTATTGATAATCATTTTCTCCAATTCCAAACAGAAGATTGGTATTTAAACTTTCTTCTTCCCTTGATTTATTTTGCAAATCACATATTCCCGATTTTTGTTCGATCAACCATTTCCTGGACAAAGATATATTATTTTTTATCGATTTTTTACTGAGAAAAATTTAAGTTTTCTACATGAGTTTTTACACTCGGAAGAGTTCAAAATATCAATGTAAAACTTGTAAAAAATTTTGAATTTTCATTGTTAATTGTACTAAAAACGGATTGTAAATTATAGAAATTGAAAAATTAATTATTTTATTCCAATTTCCTATTAATTTTAGTAAAGACATTGGCTTGTACGTCAACACTTACAAAAAATTACAACTCTTATTATTGATAATAATTTTCTCCAATTCCGAACAGAAGATTGGTATTTAAAATTTCTTCTTCCCTTGATTAACTTTGCAAACCACATATTCCCGATTTTTGTTCTATCAACCATTTCCTGGACAAAGAAATATAAATTTATATCGAATTTTTACTGCAAAAAATGTAAGTTTTCTAGATGAACTTTTACACTCGGAAAAATTCAAAATATCAATGTAAAACTCGTAAAAATCTTTAGATTTTTATAGTGAATTGTACTAAAAACGAATTGTAAATGATAGAAATTGAAAAAAATAATATTTCATTCCAATTTCCTATTATATTTAGTAAAGATATTGGCTTGTACGTCAACACTTACAAAAAATTACGACTCTTATTATTGATTACCATTTCCGCCAATTCCAAACAGAAGATTGGTATTTAAACTTTCTTCCTCCCTTGATTAACTTTGCAAATCTCATATTCCCGATTTTTGTTCTATCAACCATTTTCTGAACAAAGATATATTGATTTTTATCGAATTTTTACTGCAAAATATGTAAGTTCTCTACATGAACTTTTACAGTCGGAAAAGTTCAAAATATCAATGTAAAACTTGTAAAAATCTTTGAATTTTCATAGTGAATTGTACTAGAACCAAATTGTAAATGATAGAAATTGAAAAAATCATTATTTTAAGTTAAGTTATTGATTTGTAACTTACAACACTTATTATTGATAAACGATTAGGTTCTAAAGACAAACTTTTTGCCATGCTTTTAAAGCTACCATATTTTCTTTAACTGCATAGCTGATAGAAATATTAAATATGATTGATATTTTACATGCAATTCGACAATAACAATTTATACAAATTATATTTTTCATTTACATTCAATAATCTTAAAAAAAATCGAATAATAAAGCACATTTCGGTTTTGATCGACAACACTTGTATTACAAATGGCTTATTTATTCCAAATTCTTCATTTAATCAGAAAAAAATTCCAGGTAAATATTTCCAAAGTATTTGGTAGAAGGTGTTTGCCACTTTGTTTAATAATTCTGGGATTTTTTTCCAAAAAATCCCCTAGCACTAATCAAGCAACATTAAAACGGATCGTTAGTCGCCAAATCTTTAATTTTTATGGATCCTAACGCCATCTTGCATAAAGTTCATAGATCAATAGTTTTCAAGACAAATTCGGAAATAATTAGTCAAAATATACAGTAAATTATTGTAGAGTTTCAGATCCTCGATGATGATAAATTGGTAAAAATATTCCGAGGACTAGGATCAAATAATAATCAGTCAAAACTATTTTTTACATCCGCGACATTTCGGCCCGGTTATTGAGCCTTCCGGGCCGAAACTTCGCGAATGTAAAAAATAGTTTTGACTGATTATTATTTGATCCTAGTCCTTTGAATATTTTTACCAATTTATACAGTAAATCTTTGGAACTTTAAACATTTAGGAAGGTCTTAAAAGTTAAAGGTTTGAACTAAATAAAATCAGCTACAAGCACCTTATATAAGTTTCTCCACATAAAAATACTGAATTGTATAAATATGCATTTTACGTAGTTAATTTACAATCGATATCTTTATATCTAATAAAAACTATGATAAGATAATGACGGTGCGCTTTTTCAATTAAAAAAGCCGAAATGATTAAATTCCTTTTATATGTAGCAATACATTTTGATGATTTACATATGGTAACATGGTTTTTATAATCTTCAAGTGTATCATTGCCTTAATATTGATAAGTATGAGCTTTTATTGGAAATCACCAATTTCGTTGGTGATCTCATCGAATTTTATTATCAACTTTGAACTTTAGATTTTTCCCCTCTTTGTCCAACGATAATTACTGGTCTTACTGGCGTTTTTCGTTTAGAATCTATAAATAATAGAAGCCACCCTGAAATTAGAATAAATTTAAGTTAGATCGATATTCAAATTAATATATAAAGTTTTAATGAACCAATTTGTTTCCAAGATGTTCAATATTTCATTAATTTTTCAATGTGCGTATCTGTTGTAGACATTTTTTTTTTTTGGTCAATAAAGAAATGTACTGGTTTAAAAAACATCGAAATTAGATATTCATACATATAAATTAATTCTTATCAGTTAACGTAATTATCTGGTAAATTAATTCGGTATCTTAGCCGTTTAATATCTTATCCATATCTAGTGATTTTTAGAGTTTAGAATAAGTGTTATATAAAACAGTGCATATATATCACACTGTAAAAGTGTTTCATCACTTCTTTTAGTTGTTCCAACTAAATTAGTTGATAGTTTTTTCTTCAAAATTCCTGTTTTTTCCAGATGGATCAGAAGAAAAATAAATCCAAGGAGGATGGCTCTGTGCAAGGAATATTTTATATAGAGAGTAACGATAAAAATTTGTAAGTACGCACTTAATATTTTAATTAGAACATATCTTTGTTAATGAGTCATTATCATCACCTGGAATTTCATAAATTTTGATATTATACATTTCTAATTATAGGAATCTTATTGTTAAATAAATACCTTTTGATTTGAAACCGATTATGTATTGAGAACTATTGGAAACTAGTTATTACAGCCATGGTTCAAAAGTTCAATTGGAATTTTTGTCATCTAGAAAAATTACATAAAATATTAGATGGTTATTATTATTATTATATCAGAGTTTAAATTTTTAAGCAGACCCTTAGTTTAAGTTTTTAATAATAAACCAACGCTGTTTTAAATTAAACGATAATTAAGTTTCGTTTTTAACAATCCTTTGATTATGAAATTTGAAATTTCGATTGTTTATTAGACGTTATGCCGTACAAACTTTGCCACAATTTTTCACTCTTTTAGAGGAGGAATTATCAAAAAACCCTTTGTTATAATATATTTGCATTGTATAAGGAAAACACTTTCCAAATTTCATCGACACAAATATGCATTTTTTATAGGAAAATACAAAGCAAATCGAAAAAAAAATGACCTTTATTTTGATTATCATGACTAAAAAGCAATTTGATTTTGCACATTTGGACGTTGTACATATAAAATTGTTGGAAATACGTCGAAAGCGTGGAAATAAATTCGAATATTTTATTTATTTTCAATAACAATTAGTTTTTAAATTGTTTTTAATACCGATAGACCAGGGTCGATAATTTTTGAGACCAAAAAAAATTATAGTAGAATGAAACCCATTGGAAAAGGTAGAGAATATATCAAAAATGAAAGAAAAAATAAATTACGGGCGATCTGTGGTCGGGAAGGGGGAGGGGGTGAGTTTTTAAGGGTAAAAAACGGTTAATCTCGATTTCCGGTAAAACTGCAAGTACTATGAAAAAAAGTTAAATGGCAAAGTTGTAGGTAATTAAAAGATCTACAACTTTTGTATCGACACTTTTTTCACATAACCTCAAAATTTATGTGAAAAATTCGGATAACCGAGTTTTTGGTTTTTTATTTTTATTTTTTGCAAAAAAAATTATTTTTTCACGAAATTTGGTGAAAACTTACCTTTGTATGTCTCAAACATACAGTAATTTTTTTGATTTAAAATATTCTTTTTTTCACCTTATTTTGACTTAATATCCAAAAAGCACCCTAATTTTCAATCGAAAATTCTTACGTCAAAATATCTGCGTTTTTAAAAAAGTTGGTGTGTTTTTTGTTTGTTGAAATCTCTACTTTCTGATGGTATAAAAAAAAAATTTACACTACTATGGTAAATGGTTCTCAGAAAATGCAAATAATGATAGGTTTTTTCTTCCACATTGGAGCATGTTTCAGAACCATGACAATTTGAACATAAATTTGTGCATTTGTGCAATCATTATTTGCATTTTCTGAGAACATTTACCATAGTAGTGTATATTTTTTTTTATACCATCAGAAAGTAGAGATTTCAACAAACAAAAAACATACCAACTTTTTTAAAAAAGCAGATATTTTGACGTGCGAATTTTCGATTGGAAATTAGTGTGCTTTTTGGATATTAAGTCAAAATAAGGTGAAAAAATAAATATTTTAAATCAAAAAAATTACTGTATGTTTGAGACATACAAAGGTAAGTTTTCACCAAATTTCGTGAAAAAATATTTTTTTTTGCAAAAAATAAAAATAAAAAACCTAAAACTCGATTATCCGAATTTTTCACATAAATTTTGAGGTTATGTGAAAAAAGTGTCGATACAAAAGTTGTAGATCTTTTAATTACCTACAACTTTGCTATTTAACTTTTTTTCATAGGACTTGCAGTTTTACCGGAAATCGAGATTAACCGTTTTTTACCCTTAAAAACTCACCCCCTCCCCCTTCCCGACCACAGATCGCCCGTAATTTATTTTTTCTTTCATTTTTTTTATATTCTCTACCTTTTCCAATGGGTTTCATTCTACTATAATTTTTTTTCACTTTTCATCTTTTTTAAAATTATCGACCCTGGTCTACGAAGATAAGTTAGTTTGGAAGATTGTATATTTTAATTGATAATGAACTATATGACAAAAATTGCTACTTTAATGCTTGACAGCAGAATATATAATTGCTCCAGGTCACAATCTTTGATTCATAAAAATTAGATTTTAAAAAAGTTTCATTGTTGAAAAACAAACAAAAATTAAAAACCGCCTCTTTGGTGTTTGGTATAAGTACCTACTACATAAACTTTCATACTGATTAAGTGAAATGACATTATTTAAAAACCTGTTATTAAAATGATATAACAAAAACAGAAACTTATTATTAATTAATTATTTATTTATTAACTACACTTATTAAATTCAAAATTTCGATTGTTGATTTACTCTACATTATCTCATACAAACTAAGTCACCCCTTTTCACTCTTTTCGGATAGGAATTTTCAAAAAAAAATTCTTAAAAGAATACACCGATTATACGAATTTCATCAGTCAGAAGAGGTATCGATTTTAAAAACGTATTTAATATAAGCTTTATTACTTGACATCGGATTATATGTACTACCTATATATTATCGAAATCGATAATCCTGTTCTTGAATTGTACGATAAAATTCAGGAAAATAGAAATATACGTTCAATTTTATCAACCTTTGATCCATAATGTTCAATATTGTGACCAAAACCGGCTTAATTCCAAGTTGGTGTGAAATTGAAAGGAATTTTTACCTGCTCTCAATGGGTGGCATGAGATAACATAGTAGAAGGCCAAAACGTGAGAAAAATGCAGATTCAAAGGTATCACTAATGGATTCGGAAAAAGATCTTAATGTATTTATAATTGACAACAAATAATAAATACCTGAAACTGGTTCCAAATTCCTGAACGACATATTTAAAGCTGCCCTTCTCTCATTTTGGCCTTCAAGCTTTTACTATGTTATTTCATATCAACAGTTGAAAGTACGAATGCTTGCATTCCATACTACCCAACAATTGAAACTGGTTTCGTATTTTACGTGTTGAACAAAAGTCAAAACAAAAATATATTTTTTACTCCAATTTGCATTTTTCCTTTATTACTTAATTATCTATTTTAGGTAATTTAATAAATATTTTGCCTATACGATTGTAGGCATATATGGGTACTTGTATTTTTAGTATATATACTAGACTGATTCAAAAAAAAGGATAAATTTTTTTTCTTAATTATATCGAAAGTATTGTTGAGAAAGACAAAAAAAAATCCTGAGAAAGTTTAAGCTCTTAATATTATTTTTAATAGGTGCCGCATCACAAATTTCGATTTTCCATTTAAATAACATGGGAACAATATTCTCTTGCATTTTGAAATTTTATAGCTCACGTTGGTGACAATATTTCGGAATGACCAAGGTATATTCTTGTAGAAAATTGAACGACCTACAAAAAAGGTTATATACAAGTTTTTGATATATTTATTCCTTCAAAAGTTATTCAAGGTCCAAGTTGAACTGAAGAGAAATTTTAATATTTTTTCAATTTTTTGACGCAACCATGAATTTTATGAGCAAATTTTATAAGACATTTTTTGTAGAGCACTTTTTTTTCTATAACTTATCTCCATAAAAGTTGTTGATATTTTTCACGGGTCCTAAGTTATTTGCATTAAACTGAAAATTCCCTGAATTTCCTATTATATTTTTAACATATTTTTTTTTATTTTAATGAAATAACTTAGGACCTGTAAAAAATATCAAAAACTTTTATACGGATAAGTTACAGAAAAAAAAGTGCTCTACAAAAAATGTCCTATAAAATTTTCTCATAAAATTGATGGTTGCGTCAAAAAATTGAAAAAATATATAAATTTCTCTTTAGTTAAACTTTGACCTCGAATAACTATTGAAGGAATAAATATATCAAAAACTTGTACAGAGACTTTTTTGTAGATCGTTCAATTTTCTACAAGAATATACCTTGGTCATTCCGAAATATTGTCACCAACGTGAGCTATAAAATTCCAAAGTGCAAGAGAATATTGTTCCCATGTTATTTAAATGGAAAATCGAAATTTACGATGCGACACCTCTTAATATTAATATTAAGAGCTTGAACTTTCACAGGATTTTTTTTTGTCATTCCCCACAATATTTTCGATATAATTAAGAAAAAAAATCATCATTTTTTTTGGATCAGTCTAAAATATACAATATTTTTAATGTTTTTACAAACAAAACAAATCCATCTTATCATTTCATTAAATTCTTTTGTGTATGGTAATAATTAGACATCAGTATATATGCACTATCAAAATGCGAAAATATGTATGCAAATATGCACTAAAAATGGGCAAAATATGTACGTCCAAAAAACCATTTATTTCTAGAATTTACAATTATTTTCACATTAAATTTATCTTAATATATATAATTCTTCTGTACTTATGTACAGTACTGAACTTCTCCTAAGCTGCCACCCCTATTAACCAAAAATTTTCAGTGTGTATTTGAGTGGGATCCTGGATGGTTTAAATCCACAACTGGACCATAAAGATGAAAATGGTGAAAAACTCAAAATGAACTTTCGACGTCAACTTACGTTACCGGATAAGCTTTGAAATTTGACGGAATTTTCGGAGATTTCTTCAGAAGTGCTATTGATAAATGCATCAATTTTCTTTACTCCTTCAGGAGGGAGGTTTTTATACAAAACTGCATTTAATTTGCCACGAACCTATTGCAATAGTTAACTCGAAAGGGCGTTATTCTGTTTAATAATTTTTTCGAATATTACCATGGACTTGGACAGAGGAATGTTTCTAGTTTCTCAATTGCATCGAGTATATGGCTGAATTTTGTTGCATTAAGACTAATATTTTTTTGTAGAAGAATCCTTAAAAGTCGGCTGGTTTGAATTGATTGCAATGGCGTCTGGTTTGCCAAATTTTCCAACGACTTCTTTTATGGCTTCAAAATTTTCAGCATAAAACAATTCAGCTTTCCACCAAGTTCCCACCCTATTAATATTAGTTCTGGGGGTAGTGGTACGTTTGGTAGTTGCTCTTTACATGCTTGTAGTCGCCATAGTGCTTTTAAAAGCCCTTTTTTGTAGAAGAAATCAATTTGTGGACTATCCCGAACTCGTTTCCAATCTTTTCCGTAACTTGATTTAATCCGTGGGCTAGCTAGGTGATGTGAAGCAATATTGGGTACAATACTTTTAGAATTTGACGTAAGGGGGACGTGTCGACGGTATAATACAACACATTGCATAAAAATATGCAATAACGCTATAAAAATAGAACTATATGCAGTTGCATATGCATACATGCAAATGCATATAATCCGATGTCTATTACTATTATAACTATTACTTCTTTCATTTATTTTTCCTTACTGAACGATTTTGCAAAAAAAAAGGCTATTGTAAGATTTGAACCCATGGCTCCTCAATTATGAGCATCATATATGTAAACCAATAATATTTAAACTTATTAACAAATTTATAAAAAAAATATATTTTTATTTCAAAGAAACGATTTTTTGTACTATAAATTGAATTTACTGTGTTAGTTATTAGTTCAACTAAAAATATTAATACATATGATTTTTTAACTTTTAAATGCCTTTCCAACGATATATAACTTGCGTGTCTAAAGTAAAATTTAATTTTCATCCCTCAACTTTTACGTAGATGATACGATGATACCCAAGGTTTATAAAATATACAGGTGACCTCATGCGGTACGTGACGCATCCAGAAGAAATTCGTACATATCTTCAGACTGATTCAAATTTCAAAATTCTTCGTATGACGTCATTTTTTCTTCCTAATGGGGCAACCTGTGTAATTTATAAACCTTGGAGAATACATAGATGATAAATTTCAGATCTCAGCTTTTATATTTTTTTGAAATATGAAGAAAATTCAGGTTATTTAAGATCTTTTTGTTTTTTATTTTTTTTTATTTAATATTTTTATTATTCAATTAGCTACGTTTCGTTACTAATCGTAACTTCCTCAGGCTTCTTGATTCACAAAATACCTTCCCTTATTATTTTTATGGAATAATAAATAGTCTTATGTGAATAGGTAATTGTTATGACTGTTATTTATTTCTGGTATTTTTTAAATTCGTCGTCGGGCATTTCTATTGGTTTCAGTGCTAGCGGTCGACCTGATTGCATTTTTTTGGTAGTACTATACAAATGACTCCCAAAAATTGGCTAACTTTCATTCGCTGGAAGTTTCCTGCTAACTTTATTATTAAGATTATTTTTTTTATAACACCACTAAAGAAGTATAACTTCAAAAATACTTTTACCAGGGGTTCTGGAGTGTAAAATATAATTTCGTCCGTTTCTTTTCAACATTAACAAGTCGTATTACCTTTAGTCGTATACCTTTTTCTATTTGAACATTTTCCAAATGAAAGGTGGAAGTTTATCGAAATGATTTGTTTGTTAATCTATTAAAACAATAAAAATCCATCTTATCACCATTATTCGATAGATTATCATAGTGACGTCACATATTTTTCAGGGAATGTTTCAATTTTCTAGAAATTTTTTACCGTAGAAATCCAATAGGAATCTCCTCGACTTGTAGAAATAGTGCTACAAAATAAAATTCCAACATTTGATTATTATCAGATTAAATTTAATTGTTCAGTGTTGTAAAATCAATAAATTGTTGGCTAAAATTATCTATTGAAAACGACCGGTCATCATTGGTTCATGCAATTGGTTGAACTTTGAATTTTCAATGAAATTGTAACGTAGATCAACTAAAATTTAATAATCATTTGAAGTTCTCTCGGAAATATCATGGATTCTGGGTAGATTTTAGCAAATTTTTCCTGTAATTTACCACAATTTTTTTTTCACTTTTCGGTAATTTTCAGTGACGTGGATGTTCCAGCTGTCGAAGAAATCCCAACCAAGCCGAAACCGGTCAGCTACTTCAAACTTGTAAGCCAATATTGTGACAATTGTTAAACTTCAATTTTCCAGCATCAAATTGATTTGATTTCAGTTTCGTTTCGCCGAAAAGTTTGATATTTTCTTGAACATTATTGCCATCCTGTGCTCGGTGGTCACCGGATGTTGCACCCCCGTGCAAATGCTCGTCTTTGGAACCCTCACCGAAAATTTGGTCAAATACCAAGCATTTCTTTATCTAAATATCACCAACGAAGAAGTGAATGAAGAATTTACCGAAAGTATTAGCCACTTTGGAATTCATTATTCCATAATCGGGGCCGTCACAATTATTGGAAGTTATATTGCCGTGGTCAACTTCAATTATACAGCAACCCGACAGGTATATTGTTGTCTTCATCACATTGTTGTCTTGGCTTCATTGTTACATTTTCCACAGGCCGTCAAGTTAAGAACTGTGTTCTTCAGAAAAACAATCAATCAAGACATCAGCTGGTTTGATATGAATCAAGTCGGAGACTTTACCAGCAGAATGGCAGAGTATGGACCAAAAAATTTCAGTTGAGGGATGAAGATTATAATTTAATTTTTCTTTGTAGAGATTTAACAAAGTTAGAAGAAGGAATTGGTGAAAAAGCTGCCATGTTTATCACATATCAAACTGCATTTCTTGGAAGTATTATCTTGGCATTTGTTAAGGGATGGCAACTGGCATTGATTTGTATAATTTCCTTGCCGGTCACTTCTGTGGTGATGATCACTGTTGGAAAGGTATACAAAGATTCAGGCCCTGCTCTAGCAAATTTGCCGCCCTGGGCAAGATGAAAAAATGCCGCCCCTTAAGGTCCGGCAAAAAAACACAGAGTTTTAATATCACAAAATTTTTAATTTTTTGGAAAAATATTTTTTTAACTAAAAAACTATTTTTTTCACATTTTTGTTCATATTGTATATCAAATATGACAAAATGCCGCCCCTGAAATTTTCCGCCCCGGGCAACCACCCGGGTTGCCCACCCCTAAAGCGGGGGCTGCAAAGATTCCCCGTCCGGTAACCCTGTTTGACTAGTTTTAAATCATCCCCTTTTTTCATCCCTGAGAAAACAAACGTTGCTCGTATAATCTTTGGTTTGGAACACTGAAAGATTTATAAATCTAAGTAGATCTAACAAAATAGATTCTTGAAGGGAATTTAATGCTCTACAAAAAAGGTCTCTTAATGTTTTTACATAAAATCACTCTTTCAAAATTGGTTCAACAACGAAAAAAACAATAATTGAATTTTTCATTCAACTTTAATTGTGAATAACTTTTGAAAAAGTGATTTTATGTAAAAACGTTAAGAGACCTTTTTTGTAGAGCATTAAATTCCCTTCAAGAATCTATATTGTTCATTTCTATATATTTATTTGTTTGCTAGTTACAAAATTCCAAAATAAAGAAAATAAATCTAAAAACTATATCAATGTCTGAAGCTTGATTATTCAAAAACGGCGTGTCTGGCAAAAATTTTCAAAGAGATCTTTTTTGTAGGGAATTTAATTTTCTATAAATATATGTACAAATTAATTTTATTACCTTGATGGTTTGACAGCATTGACGCAAAAATGAAAGCACAAATTAAAAATCGAAATTAAAGATGATAGACTTATTAATATTAATAGTAAGGACTTAAATCTTCCATATATTTTTTTGTGTCAACTTGAATAATTTTTTCGATATAGTTTTCAAAAAAAAAAGATTCGATTTTTTTGGCCCAGTCTATTATATATATATATATATATATATATATATATATATATATATATATATATATATATATTAGGGTTTTTTTTTTTTGACTTTTTTTGGTCCCATCATGAAATTTTGTTGAAAATACCAAAAAAAAAAATTCTCTGAAAGTTTGAGACCTTAATATTAATTTTAAGTCCTCGACCAAGACGTGTAAAGATTTCCCATTGAAAATACACGGAAACTCGGATTTTTATTTTTAAATTTCTATATCTCAGCGGCATTTCATGGGATCGCTTTTACCGAAGATGGTTTTTTCTCAGAATTAAACGCTCTACAAAAGTGCCCATTGCGACAAAGTCGTAACTCACACCGGTGAGGTAGTACGGGCCACTGAACCTGATTTTTCCATAAAATTCGCGTTTTTTTTGCATTTATCTCGTAAATAACAAGAGCTACGGAAAAATTATAAATAAAAAACTTGTAGAGAATTTGATTTCCTACAAAAAAGTTCCTGTAGACCAAATCGCGAAGATCAATATTAAACGAGTTATTAAGCCTTGAAGTGATTTAAAGTTTAAATCAATGATCGGCAAAAATTTCACAGAAAAATCAATTCAAGGCTTAATATCTCGTTTAATATTGACCTTAGCGATTTGGTCTACAGGACCTTTTTTGTAGGAAATCAAATTCTCTACAAGTTTTTTGTTTATAATTTCTCCGTAACTCTTGTTATTTGCGAATTTTATGGAAAAATCAGGTTCAGTGGCCCGTACTACGTCACCAGTGTGAGTTACGACTTTGTCGCAATGGGCACTTTTGTAGAGCGTTTAATTCTGAGAAAAACCCATCTTCGGTAAAAGCGATCCCATGAAATGCCGTTGAGATATAGAAATTTAAAAATAAAAAATCAGAGTTTCCGTGTATTTTCAATGGGAAATCTTTACACGTCTTGGTCGAGGACTTAAAATTAATATTAAGGGCTCAAACTTTCAGAGAATTTTTTTTTTGGTATTTCCAACAAAATTTCACGATGGGACCAAAAAAAGTAAAAAAAAACAATAGCCCTAATATATATAACAGTTTGAGGCTACATTAAGAAATTCAATGAATATTTACAATATCAATTTCCAATTTCCTCCATTTTCAAACCAAACATTGAAAATAAATCATTGACATTAGAGTAATTGTTTTGTCAAGAAACCAACATACCATTATGGGATGAAAAGTAATTAAAATCGTAATTAAAGATGATAGACCTCTTAATATTAATAGTAAGGACTTAAACCTTCCCCATATTTTTTTTTTGTCACCTTGAACAATTTTTGGCACAGCCTAGTACCTACTTTGGGTTGATAAAATTAAGAGAAAAAAAAAAACGCCAAAAATTGTATGGCCTCTTTTGGTATAGATTGCCGCGCGGTATGCTCGCCGAGAAATGGCCGAGTATGGTAAAGCCGGAGCCATAGCCGAAGAAGTGTTAAGTTCCATTCGTACAGTGGTGGCTTTTGGAGGCCAGGACAAGGAGGACGTGCGCTACACGGAACGGCTAATTTTCGCCCGGAACAATAACATTAAGCGATCAATGTTCGGCGGAATTGGATTTGGAGCATTGTGGTTCCTCATCTATTCGACATATGCCCTGTCATTTTGGTATGGCGTTGGTCTGATATTGAATGATCCGCAGGAGTATGATGCTGGCACAATGATTACCGTAAATTAATTGTCAATAATTGAATGGCTTTGTATGGATTAAACTTGCAAGTATCATTGTAGGTGTTTTTTAGTGTCATGATGGGATCTATGAACTTTGGAATTTCCACACAATTTATCGAGAGCTTTTCAATCGCATGTGGGGCGGCCACGAAAGTTTTCGCCGTTATTGACACACAACCCACGATCGATGCGTACAGCGACTCGGGAAAACGTTTACATAAAGTCACCGGGAAAATTGAATTTAAAAATATCCGATTTGAATATCCATCTCGAAAAACCGTACCAGTATGTACTGAGAAATTCGCCAAGTTTTTTCTTGTTATTTGAGCATTTTTTTTTCAGGTATTACGTGGACTAAATTTAACTGTATATCCGGGAGAAACTGTTGCATTGGTAGGGACTTCAGGATGTGGGAAATCAACGTGCATTCAACTTCTTCAACGACTGTATGATCCCCGTGAAGGATCTGTAACTTTGGATGATGAAGATTTACGGGAGCTTAACGTAGCTTGGCTACGAAATCAAATCGGAGTGGTCGGCCAAGAACCAGTGCTTTTTAGTAATACAATCGCCGAAAATATTCGCTACGGAAAATTGGATGCCACAGAAGCGGAAATTCATGAAGCCGCAAAAAAAGCCAATGCTCATGATTTCATCATGAACTTACCAAAAGGATATGAAACTTTAGTAGGGGAACGCGGAACACAAATGTCTGGAGGCCAAAAACAACGCATTGCAATCGCCCGAGCTTTAATTCGGGAACCAACGATTTTATTGCTGGATGAAGCCACTTCGGCTCTGGACACGGGAAGTGAAGCCCGAGTGCAACGCGCCTTAAACAATGTAATCCAATTATTGAATTATTTCTTTTCACATAAATGAATCGATTTTTTTTAGGCCAGTGCTGGACGGACCACTATAATTGTGGCTCATCGATTATCAACCATAAGAAATGCAAATAAAATTGTGGTGATTTCAAATGGCGAAGTTGTCGAAGAGGGGACTCATGACATTTTGATGGAACGTAAAGGTCACTATTTTAATTTGGTCACGGCTCAAGTGGGGGATGAAATGCCGGAAGAGGATGAGGAAGAAGATGTTTATAAACCCAATAGTCCGGACGGCTCGGAAAATCATCTTAATGCACTGAGTTTCAAACGAGATTCCGCAACAGCACCTGTTACAGTAATTATGTTTTCAAAAATATGACTTCTAACGGGAATTTTCCACAGTTTTGCAATGTCATTCTTAAAATCATTACGTGAAAACTATCTACACATAATTCACGGCTTAAGTGTACTTTAGCACACCCACAATCTGGCAACGTTGCATTTTCCTTTTTTTTTTTTAATTTAATTCGCGATTTTTTTGATAATTTAATTCTCATATGGTATAATTCTCTCTTTTGTGGTTAAAGATTTCATTATGGACCGATTTAATCGCGAATTAAATTAAAAACAAAGTCGAAAATGCAACGTTGCCAGATTGTGGGTGTGCTAAAGTACACTTGAGCCTAATTCACATACAAAAGCATTGTTTTAGGCTTAAACTATGTTCAATTGATGGAGGAAATGATTCTAAAACTTTTGTCTATAACTTTGATGTTAATTATTACAAAAATCGAGGAAATGAAAGAGCATTATAGGGAAAAACTTTTGGGTTTTTCTAAAGCCAAAACACATAATCGTTTCGTAAAAATTTTCATTTAAATTTGCCCAAAAATGAAGTTATATTTTAGTCTAGCGGAAAGTTGAAAATTGTGCTTAAATTATAAAAGCATGTTAACTAATATCTCTTTAGATCGACCTAAATCGGTGTACGTTTTAAATTATTTGGAAATCAATTAAAAACCTTTTTAATTTTGTGGCGAAGCCACTAAAAGGAGGATAATATGGCGACCACGGTAACAAATAAATAAAGAATAATAACATTGTCAAACTGCAATTTTTATAACAGCAACATTCAATGAATTCTTAATACAAAACTATCCACAAGAGAATTCAATTGAAATTCACCAAAAAAAAAAAAAATTTTGTATAACAAATTAGGCATATGTCATAGTTGTTTAAATTCCATCTCTGATGCTTTTAATGATTAATTAACTGATACTTTTCTATACCAAATATAAATTTTGTGTATACAATATGTAGAATATATTGCGGTCCAATTTATGTGGTATACTCTGATATAATAATATATAAAAATCATACCGTAAAAATAAATTTGAACAGAAGTTCAAACAAAAATATTCGTGACGTATTGCCCAGATACGTATTTCGATTGCCAAGCAAACTTCCTGTGAATCCTCACAAAGCAGTTACGGAGTGATCCAAACTACTTGATGACCACTGAGGAAGATTGCGTGGCAATCGAAATACGTATCTGGCCAATACGTCACGAATATTTTTGTTTGAACTTCTGTTCAAATTTATGTTGGTGGTATGATTTTTATATATTATTATATTAGATTATACTACATAAATTGGGCCGCAATATATTTTATATATTGTATACACAGTAGGGGGATTTTTTTTTTTGACTTTTTTTGGTCCCATCGTGAAATTTTGTTGGAAATACCAAAAAAAAAAATCCCTGAAAGTTTGAGCCCTTAATATTAATTTTCAGTCCTCGACCAAGACGTGTAAAGATTTCCCATTGCAAATACACGGAAACTCTGATTTTTTATTTTTAAATTTCTATATTTCAGCGGTATTTCATGGGATCGCTTTTACCGAAGATGGATTTTTCTCAGAATTAAACGCTCTACAAAAGTGCCCATTGCGACAAAGTCGTAACTCACACTGGTGACGTAGTACGGGCCACTGAACCTGATTTTTCCATAAAATTCGCGTTTTTTTTGCATTTATCTCGTAAATAACGAGAGCTACGGAAAAATTATGAATAAAAAACTTGTAGAGAATTTGATTTCCTACAAAAAAGGTCCTGTAGACCAAATCACTAAGATCAATATTAAACGAGATATTTAGCCTTGAATTGATTTTTCTAAAAAAATTTTTTAATAAGTTTAAATCAATGATCGGGAAAAATTTCACAGAAAAATCAATTCAAGGCTTAATATCTCGTTTAATATTGATCTTCGCGATTTGGTCTACAGGAACTTTTTTGTAGGAAATCAAATTCTCTACAAGTTTTTTCATTTATAATTTTTCCGTAGCTCTTGTTATTTACGAAATAAATGCAAAAAAAACGCGAATTTTATGGAAAAATCAGGTTCAGTGGCCCGTATTACCTCACCGGTGTGAGTTACGACTTTGTCGCAATGGGCACTTTTGTAGGGCGTTTAATTCTGAGAAAAAACCATTTTCGGTAAAAGCGATCCCATGAAATGGTTCAGTGGAGATATAGAAATTTAAAAATAAAAAATCAGAGTTTCCGTGTATTTTCAATGGGAAATCTTTACACGTCTTGGTCGAGGACTTAAAATTAATATTACGGTCTCAAACTTTCAGGGTTTTTTTTTTTGGTATTTCCAACAGAATTTCACGATGGGACCAAAAAAAAAATCATCCTAAATTATTGTATACACTTTACAAACAAAAATTTAACTGATACCATCAACTAGAGACCAGCACCCGAAAGAATCTGCAAAAAAATTCGTTTGTACCTCAATAGATTCAAAGTTATGGCCGTTTTTGCAATTTCAACAATGAAGTAATTAGAGTCTAATTACTCATACAAAATCCTTTATAACTACCGTTGGAATAGAGTTAGAATGATAATTTTTTCGGTACAATCCTCAGCGCCTCCAGAGCTAGATTCTACCGCCTTTGGATTTGGAAAATCTCTCAAGGAAAATCCGTAGTAGCCGGAAAACTCTATTTTCAATGGAATAATTACATTCACAAAATCGCTCATAATTTTTTTTCGGTTAAAGTTAGAAACAATTTTTTTTCGGTACAATCCTCTACGTGTCAAGGCCCATCTATGACCGTTAATTTTTTTGAAAAATCTAACAATGGGTGGCTATCGATTTTTAAAAATTTAATAACTTTTTTTCGGTTGAGGTTCAAACGAAAATTTTTGCGGTACAATCAAGTACAAAGAAAAATAAATCTAAGGATATATTTAAAATTTTAATTTGTAAAAATCGGGTGCTAACTTGACGAGGTATATTATAGTTATAACAAACTACTAATTACTGGTGTTCCAGTTCATGCATTACCGGAATATGCAGTGGATTATATGTATTTTTTTAACTACGACAATTAAGTGCAACTTTTCACCCGCCTACATTAGGATAATCCCCGTTTTTTTGGGATTATATCCCCTGATTGTTTCATATTTCTTATCGAAAAAATTTACGTGTTTTTTACGGGTAAAAGCTTCAATAAATTTTTCGACTTGCATCCAAATCAACGTTGAGAAGACCATAAATTTTGTTTGACAAACAAGTTTAGTATAAAACCAAAGTAATTTGAAAGCTAATCGAGCTCAAAGCCGAAAGCTTCACGTTTTTGAATTAACGCCGGTAATTTTGTCGATGAAACTGATTTCTACATTCAATTATATGAATTCAAAGTATTCAGACAGTACTATGAGCGCCATCTCTGTAACTATTGAGTAACTATTGACGTGAGAAAAGCTCAATGGTGAATTGAGAGCTTTGAATTGAAATGCAATTGTTGCCTACTTTAAGATAAACTAGAAAAGTCTATTGCATAAACTTGCAGTTTATATTTGATGTTCACTATTGAACAGAATGAAATAATTATTCATTTTTTACTTCAATTGTTTCCGTTGACATTTAAATGTATCATTGTAGTTGTATTTGTAAATTTACAAAAAAATTAATTGTTTTAGGACCTAGATAATTTAGACGATGTCGAAGATAAAGTTCGTGACGTTTCAATATGGGAAATAATGAAATATAATGCAAATGAATGGCCTCAAATCGTTGTAGGATGTTGCGGATCTTTTGTAATGGGTGGTGCAATGCCGGTGTTTGCATTACTATTTGGCAACATAATGGGGGTGCGCACCCTTAAATATGCAATTTAATAGTTACTAAATGATTACCTACTATTCCAGGTTCTTCCCAACACTGATCCCGATGACGTGCGATCCGAAACCAACAAATATGCCCTATTGTTTGTCATCACCGGCATTGTCGTCGGAATAGCGACATTCACGCAAATGTACATGTTTGGAATCGCTGGTGAAAGTCTCACGATGAGATTACGTGGACTACTGTTCAAGGCAATGCTGAAACAAGAAATTGGCTGGTTTGATGATCCGAAACAAGGAACAGGAACTTTATGTTCGCAACTATCTTCCGAAGCTGCCGCCGTGCAAGGAGTAAACTTGATTTTTCAATAGACTTGGGAGCTTTGAGCTTATTTTTTTGGTAATTTTAGGCTACCGGATTAAGAATTGGAACTATATTACAAGCGGCTGCTACTTTGGTGTTGGCCATCGGATTATCTATGTATTACAGCTGGAAATTGGGACTTGTAGCACTATCATTTTCTCCAATTCTTTTGGTGGCTGTTTACTTTGAAAGAGGGGTTGTCCGGCAAAAAAATAAAACGGTTAATGAAGGACTAGAACGTGCTAATAAGGTAAAACTATAATGCTCTCGAAAGTTAGCCACTTTTTTGCTCATTCGTAAAGAAATGACTAATTTTATAGGGCTAAATTATGAATGTTGTCTGTACAAAAAGTATGTCTGTACATTTCGATTTTAAACCCAATTTTAGGGTAAATATTTGTTTCAAGAGGCCCTTATTCTAAATTTAACATTTATAAAAATTTTGTCTGTCTGTGTGTCACGATTTAACTAAATAACGGAACAACCGAATTTAATGAAATTTGGTATTAAGATACAACACAATTTCCCACATACTATAGGCTACTTATCATTCCAAAAAAATAATAAGGGAAGGTAGGGAAGTTAGAAAATAATCTGTAAAAAAAATTTTTAGTTGAACTGATAAAAAGCGCCGTTAATCCAATTTAAATTTTAAAAAATTGTCTCTTTGAAATATAAACCTTTATATATATATATAAAACACAAAGTTGATGTTAATAGCGTAATGGCTTACGTATCTAACAAGGTTCGAATCTTACAGGAAACTTTTTTTTAATTTTAAAAAATCATACCATAAACATAAATTTGAACAGAAGTTCAAACAAAAATATTCGTGACGTATTGCCCAGATACGTATTTCGATTGCCAAGCAAACTTCCTGTGAATCCTCACAAAGCAATTACGGAGTGATCCAAACTACTTGATGACCACTGAGGAAGATTGCTTGGCAATCGAAATACGTATCTGGGCAATACGTCACGAATATTTTTGTTTGAACTTCTGTTCAAATTTATGTTGGTGGTATGATTTTTATATATTATTATATCAGATTATACTACATAAATTGGGCCGCAATATATTTTATATATTGTATACACAGAAGGGTGATTTTTTTTTGAATTTTTTTGGTCCCATAGTGAAATTTTGTTGGAAATACCAAAAAAAAAATCTCTAAAATTTTGAGCCCTTAATATTAATTTTAAGTCTTCGACCAAGACGTGTAAAGATTTCCCATTGAAAATCCACGGAAACTCTGATTTTTTATTTTTAAATTTCTATATCTCAGCGGCATTTCATGGGATCGCTTTTACCGAAGCTGGTTTTTTCTCAGAATTAAACGCTCTACAAAAGTGCCCATTGCGACAAAGTCGTAACTCACACCGGTGAGGTAGTACGGGCCACTGATCCTGATTTTTCCATAAAATTCGCGTTTTTTTGCATTTATCTCGTAAATAACGAGAGCTACGGAAAATTTATAAATTAAAAACTTGTAGAGAATTTGATTTCCTACAAAAAAGGTCTTGTAGACCAAATCGTGAAGATCAATATTAAACGAGATATTAAGCTTTGAATTTTATGGAAAAATCAGGTTCAGTGGCCCGTACTACCTCACCGGTGTGAGTTACGACTTTGTCGCAATGGGCACTTTTGTAGAGCGTTTAATTCTGAGAAAAAACCATCTTCGGTAAAAGCGATCCCATGAAATGCCGCTGAGATATTGAAATTTAAAAATAAAAAATCAGAGTTTCCGTGTATTTGCAATGGGAAATCTTTACACGTCTTGGTCGAGGACTTAAAATTAATATTAAGGGCTCAAACTTTCAGGGAATTTGTTTTTTGGTATTTCCAACAAAATTTCACGATGGCACCAAAAAAAAAAATCACCCTACTATAGATGGTGATTGATTTACGGATTAATTGGTTCACAGTAGGTATACCTACCGTAGGTATACGGAATAGACCGTACTCTTTTTAGATATTTTTAAATATTTTTGAAAAAATAATTGATCATTATATACAACTATTTTATTCTTAGTAACAGTATATTAAATGTGTATTTTTAAAGTTGACACAATAGTGTTTTCAGGTATGATTATGTTTTTCGTAAAAGAAATAAGAAAAATAAAAATTTTCATATACCACTACAAATAGGAAATTTAAAAAGAAAATATAATCTACACCTACGTTACGCAGACGAAGTCGCGGGGATCAGCTAGTATTATATAAATTTAAAAAAAAAATGTCTTTTTAGTTGGCAGTAGAAGTTGTGAGTAATATACGAACAGTCGTCTCACTAAATCGTGAAATGGTTTTCTACGACAAATATGTGGAAGTTCTGGTACCAAATATTCGGCCATCGCCATTGAGTTTAAATATGCGAGGAATTGTATTCGGTGCAGGACGTGCTATAATGTTTTTTGCGTATGCAGCTTGTATGGTATATGGAGGACAATTAATTGTCGCCCAAGAAATCGATATTTCCATTTTATTTAAGTAAGATAATCGTACAACTGCAAAACTTTACAATGCTTAATTTTTCATCGAAAACTTTTAGAGTTTCCCAAGCATTGATTATGGGCACTGTGTCAATGGGGCAAGCATTTGCTTTTGCACCCAATTTCCAACGTGGCGTACAAGCGGCCGGAAATATCATCAGATTATTGAATCGACAACCGAAAGTTGTAAGCAATCCAGACTTACAAGACGACCACAAATATGTAAATCAAAAACTAAATTTAATTCTGAAATTAAAGAACTAAAATAAGCTTTAATTGTCTTTTAGATATGCGAAGGAAATGTGCAATATCATGACATAACTTTCTCGTATCCCACCAGGCCGGATACTCGAGTTTTACGTAAATTAAATCTTGCAATTAAACAAGGAAAAACTGTGGCCTTGGTAGGGCCATCTGGGTGTGGAAAATCAACAATTGTACAATTATTAGAACGGTTTTATGATCCCGATTTAGGTTTTGTGGTAAGAATAAAATAACTCAACACTGTGAAATATTTAATCTTTAATTTCTTTTAGAAATTGGATAAGAATAATATCAAAACGGAATTGACAATGCCAACGTTACGGAAACAACTCGGAATTGTATCACAGGAGCCGGTTTTATTTGATCGTACAATTCAAGATAATATCGCTTACGGGGATAATGCCCGAGAAGTTTCGATGGATGAAATAATTGATGCTGCAAAAAAAGCAAATATTCACAATTTTATCACAACACTTCCAGCCGTAAGTAATCTATTAGTTAATCAAAACATTGACTCATAAAAAACATTTTTCAAAGGGATATCAAACACCGTTGGGTGATAAAGGTACTCAATTGTCCGGAGGACAAAAACAACGAGTAGCCATTGCCAGAGCTTTAGTTCGTAATCCTCGGATTCTATTGCTGGACGAAGCCACGTCGGCTTTGGATACGGAAAGTGAACAAGTTGTCCAGGATGCCCTGGATCGAGCCAAGGAAGGCCGCACTTGCATTACAATTGCACATCGACTATCGACAATTCAAGATGCCGATACAATTTGTGTGTTAAATCGTGGACAAATACATGAAAGTGGAACACATCAAGAACTGTTGACAAAACGAGGAATATATTACCAACTACAAAGTTTGCAAAGTGGAGCGAAAAAGATGCTTTAGTCAATGAAACACCAAATAGTTTTAGGGTAAAATCTAAATATTTTTAGGTATAAGTTTATGTAATATTTTTGTAATATTTTAATCGTATAATCTTAATATACTTACATATTTAAAGTTGTTCAAAAGTTTTTTTTTCGGGGAAAACCATTCGTCGGTTTGGATTTGATTAAGATTTTAAAAGAAATTTCCTCCAAACATGTGCTGAAACACGAAAGAAAATAAAACCACAAGTTGAACAGATTTTTTGATTAAAATAAAAAAATTATGGATCACTAGCTGATCCCCGTGACTTCGTCTGCGTAAAGTATTTTATTATACTTAAAAACACTTCACATCTCTTGAAAAAGACACATTCAATTAACTGTTGCAAAGAATAAAATAATTCTATGCAATAATCAATTAATTTTCATTGAATCTACGGTAGGTATACCTACCGTGAACCAAATACTCCGTAAATTAATCAGCATCTATACATCAAATAAAAAATATCGCCAAGTTCACTAAATTCGGGTCTTAATTATGACTAAAAAAAGTCGAAAATTATCAAAATACTCGCGTCAAAATAATCCCATCTCACTGTTTCGATTCCCGAATGAACCTTTTTCCAAAAACTCTTACACTATTGCACTGTACAACACAACTGCGAAATTGAAATTTGTACAATTGCACGAAACCCAGTTCTTCCATAATCATGTATAACCATTATGTATCTTTAAACTTATTATTGAAATATCTGAATTTCAACTATATAATTAAACCATATTGGATAGTCAAGAGTTCACCATACACGATTTGGCGCATGCCTTTTGCTCTGGAAGAGGATTTTAAATTTCTTTTATCATTATGATGATATGATTATTTATTATTTATCATTATGATGATTTCTGGCTGGAATTGCGAATTTTTTTCGTGATCCCTTTCACGCACTTGCAAATAAAAGATATTGTCCCCCCCAAGAAAAAAATCCTGAATCCACCCTTGTCTGTTAGGGTAGGAATTTTCAAAAAAAAATCTTATCAAATGCCTACTTCCTATAAGGAATACACCGAATATTAAAATTTCATCAGTCAGAGGAGTATATAAATACACGATTTTATATATGCACGGTTTTAAAAACGTTTTTACTTTAAGCTTTTTTTCTATTATTATTATTATTACTATTACATTTTTTTCTTTAATATTTCCTTACTGAGCAACCCTAAGGATCTATTTACAACAATTACGTAAAAAAAAAAGTTTACTCTAAGATTATTATCTATAAAAACATTTATATTTCAAAAAGGCAATTTTTTGTACTTTAAATTAAATTACTGTGCTTTTTAATAGTTCAACTAAAAATATTAATACAGATCATTTTTTAACTTTTAAATACCTTTTCAATGATATATAACTCGCCTATCTAAAGTATTTTTTTTTCATCCCTCAGTTTTTACGTAGGGGGTACATTCCCTTATTATTTTTAATGAATGATAAATAGCCTAACGTGTGTGGGTAATTGTGTTGTATCTTAATATAAAGTTTCATTAAATTCGGTTGTTCCATTCTTTAGTTAAATCGCCAACGCACGCGATGTAAGAAAGTTTTTTGGTAATTTTTTCACACATTATTGGAGTTTTAGTATGGATCCCTAACTTTTTTGAAAATTTAATATAGCCTATGTTCACCGGAAAAAGTGTAGCTTGCCAACAGTGAAAGAATTTTTCAAATCGGTCAAGAAGTTTTGGAGCCTATTCAAAGCAAACAAACAATCAAATCTTTCCTCTTTATAATAATAGAAGATTAACGTAGAATCCTTACATTGCAATGATTATTTACTGAAAAAATATTCCGATAAAACATCTTTCTAATACAAACGGTTGTTCTTTTTTCTAAAAAGGAAATAATCTTGGCAAAATAAAGCTTTAGCCTTTGATTTTCCCGAAAGTCCATTCAATTTATATATTTGTTAAAAGGAGTTTCATAAAAGAATATTTTTGAGCGAATTTCCTTAGCAGTGCAATGAATCAAATTCTATTCTGTAGACAAATTGATCGTTTTCATTGAAATACTAAGAAAATTCTTTTAAAGAAATCACAACCCCAAAGAAACCGTATATCTAATTAAAGTGTATTTTCTTGAACATATTTCTGGAGAAAATGTTTTCCATTAAATAAAGGAAAAGCTACAATCTTGGTCTGAAGCTCGAAAAAAGGGAAACATTCAATTGCCAAGAATCGTTAGTAATTGATTTTATTTTATATATATATATATATATATATATATATATATATATATATATATTCAGTACAACAGATTGAGGTTTCGCAGTTGAATATGTCCTTTTGAAAATTTTGAAATGCAGTTGTGATCGTCCTCTTACCCACAAGAAAAAAATTTCTTCAAATTGTAATTCACTTTAAGGCCTTAAATCAAAATCCATAGACCATAGACAAAATCAAAAAACTAGGCCTCATTATGAAAAATCACCCCCTGAAATGGCCGAATTTCGGACGAAAGTTAGCGCATTGATTTGCAGCTCCTTAACTTCCCGTTTTAAATTCCGGCTAACTATCCGGTAAAAACAATGTATTTATCATTAACATCGTTAAGGATGGTTTAATAAATAATATTCAGGTCAATTTCAGCGAAAAAAAAACATCCCTTATATCCGTTTCTTCCTATTGAAAATTGTCCTTTTTGGAACTTTGAAATAGAATTGTAGCTGTCCTGTTACCCACAGGAAGAAAATTTTTTGGCATTACAATTTATTCGAAGGCCTTTATTAATAATCCGTTGAGAAAACTAGGCTACATAAGGAAAAGTCACCCCCTGAAATGGCCGAATTTCGGACGAAATTTGTTGCATTGATTTACAGTTCCTTAACTTCCCGTTTTAAATTCCGGGCAAACTATCCCTTACAAACAAAGTATTTTTCGTAAACATCGTTAAGAATGATTTAATCATTAATATTCAGTTAAATTTCAGCGAAAGAAACCATCCCTTCTATCCTTTTTTCCTATTGAAAATTGTTCTTTTTGAAACTTTGAAATGGAATTGTGGTCGTCCTGTTACCCACAGGGAGAATTTTTTTCACAGTGTAATTCACTTGACGGCCCTTAATCAAAATTCGTTGAGAAAACTAGGCCTCATAATGAAAAACCACCCCCCTAAAATGGTCTTATTTCAGGCGATAATTGCCCCATTGATTCACAGCTCCTTAACTTCCCGTTTAAATTCCGGGCAAACTATCTCGTAAAAAGAAAATATTTTTTGTAAATATCGTTAAGGATGATTTATATATTAATGTGGAATTCAAATTCAGTGGAACAAACTATCCCTAATATCCTTTTTTTCCTATTGAAAATTGTCCTTTTTGAAACTTTGAAATGGAGTTATGGTCGTCCTGTTACCCACAGGAAGAAAATTTCTTTACAGTGTAATTCACTTGAAGGCCCTTAATCAAAATCCGTTAGGAAAACTAGCCCTCATAATGAAAAGTCACCCCCCTATAATGGTCTTTTTTCGGGCGATATTTGTCCCATTGATTCACAGCTCCTTAACTTCCCGTTTAAATTCCGGGGAAATTATCCCTTGAATAAAACGTATTTTTGGTTAATATCATTAAGGATAATTCAAATATTAATATGCAGTTCAAATTCAGCGAAACAAACCATCCTTTATATCCTTTTTTCCCTGTTGAAAATTGTTCTTTTTGAAATGGAATTGACACAGAATTCTGCAGAAATCATACACCTAGTGCCATCTAGAGGAAATGGGCTGAACTATTTGTTTCGAAGAGCTCGGAAATTCAAAATTGGCCGGCAATTAGGAAATTTTAACGGGTGATTTTCGCCCTTAATTTTTTATATCCAATCATCATTGGGATGTCAAATGAAAGCTATTGAAATATTCTATCGATTGATATCAAAAAAATACCAATATCTCTAAGCAATTACTTGAAAATTTGATATTCCCTAGAAGACTCTTAACCTTCATAAAATTGTACCAAAATCATGTTATTTCACGTAAAAAGTAATTGAAAACATTGCTCCTTCATAAAATTGATGGTTTACAGCTAAATTTGATACTTAAATGCTGATTAAAGGTCTTTTTTTCGGGAAATTAGTGTCCAAAGGGGTCTGTCATTATCTTCATTTAGGGTCAAAAATATCTTTATTTCTTCACTCCTATTACTATTAATCGATCAATTATTAGTAAAGAATTCAAAATATAACATTTTTTCTACTCGAACATCGTTTAAAATAGTATTTTTAACCAATTTAATTTGCATGGTTAGCTAATGTCAAAGTTGTTTATGTTGTGCTTTATAGGCAACCTGGCGAGCACCAATAAAACAAAATTCGACGATTTGCCCTTTTTGAACATGTCAATATTCAGTACTCTAACTCAAATTTCAGTTATTTAAGAGTGATTTTCTTTATGTATAATTAAAGTTGGGATATCAAATGAAAGCTAATGAATTACTCTATTGAATTATATAAAAAAACAACCAATATGTATAAGCAATAATATTAAAATTTGATTTTCCGTAAGCGACTACTTCTCTTTCAGACATTTAAGGGTGGTTTGCCCCCCTTATTATATTGAATTCGATTATGATTGAAATATCATTTAAAAGCTTATAAATTACTCTATTGATTGATATAAAAAAACAACCAATATGTTCAAGCAATTACTTGAAAATTTGATTTTCCCTAGGCGACTCTTTAAGACATTTTAAACGCTAATTTTTAGATAAGTAGACTTTAAATCAGTATTTTAGTGTCAAATTTAGCTTTATATTATTTATTTTGATACACAGAATTTTTTTTATTACTTTTTACATGAAATTCATATGATTTCAGTTCAATTTTGTAAATATCAAGAATCACCTAAGGAAAATTAAAATTTAAAGTAATTGCTTGGACACATTGGTTGTTTTTTATATCAATCAATAGAGTAATTTATAAGCTTTCAAACTATATCTCAATCATAATCAAATTCAATATAATAAGGGGGGCAAACCACCCTTAAATGTCTGAAAGAGAAGTAGTCGCTTACGGAAAATCAAATTTTAATATTATTGCTTATACATATTGGTTGTTTTTTTATATAATTCAATAGAGTAATTCATTAGCTTTCATTTGATACCCCAATCATTATATGACATAAAGAAAATCACCCTTAAATGTCTGAAAATTGAGTTAGAGTACTGAATATTGACATGTTCAAAAAAGGCAAATCGTCGAATTTTGTTTTATTGCTGCTCACCGGGTTGCCTATAAAGCACAACATAAACAACTTTGACATTAGCTAACCAAGCAAATTAAATTGGTTAAAAATACTATTTTAAACGATGTTCGAGTAGAAAAAATGTTATATTTTGAATTCTTTACTAATAATTGATCGATTCATAGCGATAGAAGTGAAGAAATAAAGATATTTTTGACCCTAAATGAAGATAATGACAGACCTCATTAGAGGCTAATTTCTCAAAAAGGAGACCTTTAATCAGCATTTAAGTAACAAATTTAGGTGTAAACCATCAATTTTATAAAAGAGAAATGTTTTTAATAACTTTTTTCACGAAATTACATGATTTATTAACATTTTATTAAGGCCAAGAGTCGATATGGGAAAATCAATTTTGAAAGTAACTGCTTGGAGATATTGGTAATTTTTTGATATCAATCGATAGAATAAATCATTAGCTTTCATTTGATATACCACTTATTAGACTTATTATTGAATTCAATAAAATAAGAGAGAAAACCACCCTTAAAACTTCCTAATTGCTTCTTTCGATAAAATTGAACGTAATAGTAATGATTGAATCATCCTTAACGATATTAACAAAAAAAAACATTTTATTTACGGGATAGTTTGTCCGGAATTTAAACGGGAAATTAAGGAGTTGAACATTAATGCGCCAATTTTCGTCCTATATAAGGCCATTTCAGGGGGGTGACTTTTCATTATGAGACCTAGTTTTCTCAACGGATTTTGATTGAGCGCCTTCAAGTGAATTGCAATGTGAAAAAATTTTCTTCCTGTGGGTAACAGGACGACCACAATTCCAATTCAAAGTTTCAAAAAGGACAATTTTCAATAGGATAAAAAGGATATAAGGAATTGTTTTTTTCGCTAAAATTGAACGTAATATTAATGATTGAATCATCCTTAACGATATTAACAAAAAAAAACTTTTTATTTACGGGATAGTTTGCCCGGAATTTAATCGGGAAATTAAGGAGCTGTACATTAATGCGCCAATTTTCGTCCGATATAAGGCCATTTCAGGGGGGTGACTTTTCATTATGAGACCTAGTTTTCTCAACGGATTTTGATTAAGCGCCTTCTAGTGAATTGCAATGTGAAAAAATTTTCTTCCTGTGGGTAACAGGACGACCACAATTCCAATTCAAAGTTTCAAAAAGGACAATTTTGCAATAGGATAAAAAGGATATAAGGAATTGTTTTTTTCGCTAAAATTGAACGTAATATTAATGATTGAATCATCCTTAACGATATTAACAAAAAAAAACATTTTATTTACGGGATAGTTTGTCCGGAATTTAAACGGGAAATTAAGGAGTTGAACATTAATGCGCCAATTTTCGTCCTATATAAGGCCATTTCAGGGGGGTGACTTTTCATTATGAGACCTAGTTTTCTCAACGGATTTTGATTGAGCGCCTTCAAGTGAATTGCAATGTGAAAAAATTTTCTTCCTGTGGGTAACAGGACGACCACAATTCCAATTCAAAGTTTCAAAAAGGACAATTTTCAATAGGATAAAAAGGATATAAGGAATGGTTTTTTTCGCTAAAATTGAACGTAATATTAATGATTGAATCATCCTTAACGATATTAACAAAAAAAAACATTTTATTTAAGGGATAGTTTGCCCGGAATTTAAACGGGAAATTAAGGAGTTGTACATTAATGCGCCAATTTTCGTCCGATATAAGGCCATTTCAGGGGGGTGACTTTTCATTATGAGACCTAGTTTTCTCAACGGATTTTGATTGAGCGCCTTCTAGTGAATTGCAATGTGAAAAAATTTTCTTCCTGTGGGTAACAGGACGACCACAATTCCAATTCAAAGTTTCAAAAAGGACAATTTTCAATAGGATAAAAAGGATATAAGGAATTGTTTTTTTCGCTAAAATTGAACGTAATATTAATGATTGAATCATCCTTAACGATATTAACAAAAAAAAACATTTTATTTAAGGGATAGTTTGCCCGGAATTTAAACGGGAAATTAAGGAGTTGTACATTAATGCGCCAATTTTAGTCCGAAATAAGGCCATTTCAGGGGGGTGACTTTTCATTATGAGACCTAGTTTTCTCAACGGATTTTGATTGAGCGCCTTCTAGTGAATTGCAATGTGAAAAAATTTTCTTCCTGTGGGTAACAGGACGACCACAATTCCAATTCAAAGTTTCAAAAAGGACAATTTTCAATAGGATAAAAAGGATATAAGGAATTGTTTTTTTCGCTAAAATTGAACGTAATATTAATGATTGAATCATCCTTAACGATATTAACAAAAAAAAACATTTTATTTAAGGGATAGTTTGCCCGGAATTTAAACGGGAAATTAAGGAGTTGTACATTAATGCGCCAATTTTCGTCCGAAATAAGGCCATTTCAGGGGGGTGACTTTTCATTATGAGACCTAGTTTTCTCAACGGATTTTGATTGAGCGCCTTCAAGTGAAATGCAATGTGAAAAAATTTTCTTCCTGTGGGTAACAGGACGACCACAATTCCAATTCAAAGTTTCAAAAAGGACAATTTTCAATAGGATAAAAAGGATATAAGGAATTTTTTTTTTCGCTAAAATTGAACGTAATATTAATGATTGAATCATCCTTAACGATATTAACAAAAAAAAACATTTTATTTAAGGGATAGTTTGCCCGGAATTTAAACGGGAAATTAAGGAGTTGTACATTAATGCGCCAATTTTCGTCCGAAATAAGGCCATTTCAGGGGGGTGACTTTTCATTATGAGACCTAGTTTTCTCAACGGATTTTGATTGAGCGCCTTCAAGTGAATTGCAATGTGAAAAAATTTTCTTCCTGTGGGTAACAGGACGACCACAATTCCAATTCAAAGTTTCAAAAAGGACAATTTTCAATAGGATAAAAAGGATATAAGGAATTGTTTTTTTCGCTAAAATTGAACGTAATATTAATGATTGAATCATCCTTAACGATATTAACAAAAAAAAACATTTTATTTAAGGGATAGTTTGCCCGGAATTTAAACGGGAAATTAAGGAGTTGAACATTAATGCGCCAATTTTCGTCCGAAATAAGGCCATTTCAGGGGGGTGACTTTTCATTATGAGACCTAGTTTTCTCAACGGATTTTGATTGAGAGCCTTCAAGTGAATTGCAATGTGAAAAAATTTTCTTCCTGTGGGTAACAGGACGACCACAATTCCAATTCAAAGTTTCAAAAAGGACAATTTTGCAATAGGATAAAAAGGATATAAGGAATTGTTTTTTTCGCTAAAATTGAACGTAATATTAATGATTGACTCATCCTTAACGATATTAACAAAAAAAACTTTTTATTTACGGGATAGTTTGCCCGGAATTTAAACGGGAAATTAAGGAGTTGTACATTAATGCGCCAATTTTCGTCCGAAATAAGGCCATTTCAGGGGGGTGACTTTTCATTATGAGACCTAGTTTTCTCAACGGATTTTGATTGAGCGCCTTCAAGTGAATTGCAATGTGAAAAAATTTTCTTCCTGTGGGTAACAGGACGACCACAATTCCAATTCAAAGTTTCAAAAAGGACAATTTTCAATAGGATAAAAAGGATATAAGGAATTGTTTTTTTCGCTAAAATTGAACGTAATATTAATGATTGAATCATCCTTAACGATATTAACAAAAAAAAACTTTTTATTTACGGGATAGTTTGCCCGGAATTTAATCGGGAAATTAAGGAGCTGTACATTAATGCGCCAATTTTCGTCCGATATAAGGCCATTTCAGGGGGGTGACTTTTCATTATGAGACCTAGTTTTCTCAACGGATTTTGATTAAGCGCCTTCTAGTGAATTGCAATGTGAAAAAATTTTCTTCCTGTGGGTAACAGGACGACCACAATTCCAATTCAAAGTTTCAAAAAGGACAATTTTGCAATAGGATAAAAAGGATATAAGGAATTGTTTTTTTCGCTAAAATTGAACGTAATATTAATGATTGAATCATCCTTAACGATATTAACAAAAAAAAACATTTTATTTACGGGATAGTTTGTCCGGAATTTAAACGGGAAATTAAGGAGTTGAACATTAATGCGCCAATTTTCGTCCTATATAAGGCCATTTCAGGGGGGTGACTTTTCATTATGAGACCTAGTTTTCTCAACGGATTTTGATTGAGCGCCTTCAAGTGAATTGCAATGTGAAAAAATTTTCTTCCTGTGGGTAACAGGACGACCACAATTCCAATTCAAAGTTTCAAAAAGGACAATTTTCAATAGGATAAAAAGGATATAAGGAATGGTTTTTTTCGCTAAAATTGAACGTAATATTAATGATTGAATCATCCTTAACGATATTAACAAAAAAAAACATTTTATTTAAGGGATAGTTTGCCCGGAATTTAAACGGGAAATTAAGGAGTTGTACATTAATGCGCCAATTTTCGTCCGATATAAGGCCATTTCAGGGGGGTGACTTTTCATTATGAGACCTAGTTTTCTCAACGGATTTTGATTGAGCGCCTTCTAGTGAATTGCAATGTGAAAAAATTTTCTTCCTGTGGGTAACAGGACGACCACAATTCCAATTCAAAGTTTCAAAAAGGACAATTTTCAATAGGATAAAAAGGATATAAGGAATTGTTTTTTTCGCTAAAATTGAACGTAATATTAATGATTGAATCATCCTTAACGATATTAACAAAAAAAAACATTTTATTTAAGGGATAGTTTGCCCGGAATTTAAACGAACGGGAAATTAAGGAGTTGTACATTAATGCGCCAATTTTAGTCCGAAATAAGGCCATTTCAGGGGGGTGACTTTTCATTATGAGACCTAGTTTTCTCAACGGATTTTGATTGAGCGCCTTCTAGTGAATTGCAATGTGAAAAAATTTTCTTCCTGTGGGTAACAGGACGACCACAATTCCAATTCAAAGTTTCAAAAAGGACAATTTTCAATAGGATAAAAAGGATATAAGGAATTGTTTTTTTCGCTAAAATTGAACGTAATATTAATGATTGAATCATCCTTAACGATATTAACAAAAAAAAACATTTTATTTAAGGGATAGTTTGCCCGGAATTTAAACGGGAAATTAAGGAGTTGTACATTAATGCGCCAATTTTCGTCCGAAATAAGGCCATTTCAGGGGGGTGACTTTTCATTATGAGACCTAGTTTTCTCAACGGATTTTGATTGAGCGCCTTCAAGTGAATTGCAATGTGAAAAAATTTTCTTCCTGTGGGTAACAGGACGACCACAATTCCAATTCAAAGTTTCAAAAAGGACAATTTTCAATAGGATAAAAAGGATATAAGGAATTGTTTTTTTCGCTAAAATTGAACGTAATATTAATGATTGAATCATCCTTAACGATATTAACAAAAAAAAACATTTTATTTAAGGGATAGTTTGCCCGGAATTTAAACGGGAAATTAAGGAGTTGTACATTAATGCGCCAATTTTCGTCCGATATAAGGCCATTTCAGGGGGGTGACTTTTCATTATGAGACCTAGTTTTCTCAACGGATTTTGATTGAGCGCCTTCTAGTGAATTGCAATGTGAAAAAATTTTCTTCCTGTGGGTAACAGGACGACCACAATTCCAATTCAAAGTTTCAAAAAGGACAATTTTCAATAGGATAAAAAGGATATAAGGAATTGTTTTTTTCGCTAAAATTGAACGTAATATTAATGATTGAATCATCCTTAACGATATTAACAAAAAAAAACATTTTATTTAAGGGATAGTTTGCCCGGAATTTAAACGAACGGGAAATTAAGGAGTTGTACATTAATGCGCCAATTTTAGTCCGAAATAAGGCCATTTCAGGGGGGTGACTTTTCATTATGAGACCTAGTTTTCTCAACGGATTTTGATTGAGCGCCTTCTAGTGAATTGCAATGTGAAAAAATTTTCTTCCTGTGGGTAACAGGACGACCACAATTCCAATTCAAAGTTTCAAAAAGGACAATTTTCAATAGGATAAAAAGGATATAAGGAATTGTTTTTTTCGCTAAAATTGAACGTAATATTAATGATTGAATCATCCTTAACGATATTAACAAAAAAAAACATTTTATTTAAGGGATAGTTTGCCCGGAATTTAAACGGGAAATTAAGGAGTTGTACATTAATGCGCCAATTTTCGTCCGAAATAAGGCCATTTCAGGGGGGTGACTTTTCATTATGAGACCTAGTTTTCTCAACGGATTTTGATTGAGCGCCTTCAAGTGAATTGCAATGTGAAAAAATTTTCTTCCTGTGGGTAACAGGACGACCACAATTCCAATTCAAAGTTTCAAAAAGGACAATTTTCAATAGGATAAAAAGGATATAAGGAATTGTTTTTTTCGCTAAAATTGAACGTAATATTAATGATTGAATCATCCTTAACGATATTAACAAAAAAAAACATTTTATTTAAGGGATAGTTTGCCCGGAATTTAAACGGGAAATTAAGGAGTTGTACATTAATGCGCCAATTTTCGTCCGATATAAGGCCATTTCAGGGGGGTGACTTTTCATTATGAGACCTAGTTTTCTCAACGGATTTTGATTGAGCGCCTTCTAGTGAATTGCAATGTGAAAAAATTTTCTTCCTGTGGGTAACAGGACGACCACAATTCCAATTCAAAGTTTCAAAAAGGACAATTTTCAATAGGATAAAAAGGATATAAGGAATTGTTTTTTTCGCTAAAATTGAACGTAATATTAATGATTGAATCATCCTTAACGATATTAACAAAAAAAAACATTTTATTTACGGGATAGTTTGCCCGGAATTTAAACGGGAAATTAAGGAGTTGTACATTAATGCGCCAATTTTCGTCCGAAATAAGGCCATTTCAGGGGGGTGACTTTTCATTATGAGACCTAGTTTTCTCAACGGATTTTGATTGAGCGCCTTCAAGTGAATTGCAATGTGAAAAAATTTTCTTCCTGTGGGTAACAGGACGACCACAATTCCAATTCAAAGTTTCAAAAAGGACAATTTTCAATAGGATAAAAAGGATATAAGGAATTGTTTTTTTCGCTAAAATTGAACGTAATATTAATGATTGAATCATCCTTAACGATATTAACAAAAAAAAACATTTTATTTAAGGGATAGTTTGCCCGGAATTTAAACGGGAAATTAAGGAGTTGTACATTAATGCGCCAATTTTCGTCCGATATAAGGCCATTTCAGGGGGGTGACTTTTCATTATGAGACCTAGTTTTCTCAACGGATTTTGATTGAGCGCCTTCTAGTGAATTGCAATGTGAAAAAATTTTCTTCCTGTGGGTAACAGGACGACCACAATTCCAATTCAAAGTTTCAAAAAGGACAATTTTCAATAGGATAAAAAGGATATAAGGAATTGTTTTTTTCGCTAAAATTGATCGTAATATTAATGATTGAATCATCCTTAACGATATTAACAAAAAAAAACATTTTATTTACGGGATAGTTTGCCCGGAATTTAAACGGGAAATTAAGGAGTTGTACATTAATGCGCCAATTTTCGTCCGAAATAAGGCCATTTCAGGGGGGTGACTTTTCATTATGAGACCTAGTTTTCTCAACGGATTTTGATTGAGCGCCTTCAAGTGAATTGCAATGTGAAAAAATTTTCTGCCTGTGGGTAACAGGACGACCACAATTCCAATTCAAAGTTTCAAAAAGGACAATTTTCAATAGGATAAAAAGGATATAAGGAATTGTTTTTTTCGCTAAAATTGAACGTAATATTAATGATTGAATCATCCTTAACGATATTAACAAAAAAAACTTTTTATTTACGGGATACTTTGCCCGGAATTTAAACGGGAAATTAAGGAGTTGTACATTAATGCGCCAAATTTCGTCCGATATAAGGCCATTTCTGGGGGGTGACTTTTCATTATGAGACCTAGTTTTCTCAACGGATTTTGATTGAGCGCCTTCAAGTGAATTGCAATGTGAAAAAATTTTCTTCCTGTGGGTAACAGGACGACCACAATTCCAATTCAAAGTTTCAAAAAGGACAATTTTCAATAGGATAAAAAGGATATAAGGAATTGTTTTTTTCGCTAAAATTGAACGTAATATTAATGATTGAATCATCCTTAACGATATTAACAAAAAAAAACATTTTATTTAAGGGATAGTTTGCCCGGAATTTAAACGGGAAATTAAGGAGTTGTACATTAATGCGCCAATTTTCGTCCGATATAAGGCCATTTCAGGGGGGTGACTTTTCATTATGAGACCTAGTTTTCTCAACGGATTTTGATTGAGCGCCTTCAAGTGAATTGCAATGTGAAAAAATTTTCTTCCTGTGGGTAACAGGACGACCACAATTCCAATTCAAAGTTTCAAAAAGGACAATTTTCAATAGGATAAAAAGGATATAAGGAATTGTTTTTTTCGCTAAAATTGAACGTAATATTAATGATTGAATCATCCTTAACGATATTAACAAAAAAAAACATTTTATTTAAGGGATAGTTTGCCCGGAATTTAAACGGGAAATTAAGGAGTTGTACATTAATGCGCCAATTTTCGTCCGATATAAGGCCATTTCAGGGGGGTGACTTTTCATTATGAGACCTAGTTTTCTCAACGGATTTTGATTGAGCGCCTTCTAGTGAATTGCAATGTGAAAAAATTTTCTTCCTGTGGGTAACAGGACGACCACAATTCCAATTCAAAGTTTCAAAAAGGACAATTTTCAATAGGATAAAAAGGATATAAGGAATTGTTTTTTTCGCTAAAATTGAACGTAATATTAATGATTGAATCATCCTTAACGATATTAACAAAAAAAACTTTTTATTTACGGGATACTTTGCCCGGAATTTAAACGGGAAATTAAGGAGTTGTACATTAATGCGCCAAATTTCGTCCGATATAAGGCCATTTCAGGGGGGTGACTTTTCATTATGAGACCTAGTTTTCTCAACGGATTTTGATTGAGCGCCTTCAAGTGAATTGCAATGTGAAAAAATTTTCTTCCTGTGGGTAACAGGACGACCACAATTCCAATTCAAAGTTTCAAAAAGGACAATTTTCAATAGGATAAAAAGGATATAAGGAATTGTTTTTTTCGCTAAAATTGAACGTAATATTAATGATTGAATCATCCTTAACGATATTAACAAAAAAAAACATTTTATTTAAGGGATAGTTTGCCCGGAATTTAAACGGGAAATTAAGGAGTTGTACATTAATGCGCCAATTTTCGTCCGAAATAAGGCCATTTCAGGGGGGTGACTTTTCATTATGAGACCTAGTTTTCTCAACGGATTTTGATTGAGCGCCTTCAAGTGAATTGCAATGTGAAAAAATTTTCTTCCTGTGGGTAACAGGACGACCACAATTCCAATTCAAAGTTTCAAAAAAGACAATTTTCAATAGGATAAAAAGGATATAAGGAATTGTTTTTTTCGCTAAAATTGAACGTAATATTAATGATTGAATCATCCTTAACGATATTAACAAAAAAAAACATTTTATTTAAGGGATAGTTTGCCCGGAATTTAAACGGGAAATTAAGGAGTTGTACATTAATGCGCCAATTTTCGTCCGAAATAAGGCCATTTCAGGGGGGTGACTTTTCATTATGAGACCTAGTTTTCTCAACGGATTTTGATTGAGCGCCTTCAAGTGAATTGCAATGTGAAAAAATTTTCTTCCTGTGGGTAACAGGACGACCACAATTCCAATTCAAAGTTTCAAAAAGGACAATTTTCAATAGGATAAAAAGGATATAAGGAATTGTTTTTTTCGCTAAAATTGAACGTAATATTAATGATTGAATCATCCTTAACGATATTAACAAAAAAAACTTTTTATTTACGGGATAGTTTGCCCGGAATTTAAACGGGAAATTAAGGAGTTGTACATTAATGCGCCAAATTTCGTCCGATATAAGGCCATTTCAGGGGGGTGACTTTTCATTATGAGACCTAGTTTTCTCAACGGATTTTGATTGAGCGCCTTCTAGTGAATTGCAATGTGAAAAAATTTTCTTCCTGTGGGTAACAGGACGACCACAATTCCAATTCAAAGTTTCAAAAAGGACAATTTTCAATAGGATAAAAAGGATATAAGGAATTGTTTTTTTCGCTAAAATTGAACGTAATATTAATGATTGAATCATCCTTAACGATATTAACAAAAAAAAACATTTTATTTAAGGGATAGTTTGCCCGGAATTTAAACGGGAAATTAAGGAGTTGTACATTAATGCGCCAATTTTCGTCCGATATAAGGCCATTTCAGGGGGGTGACTTTTCATTATGAGACCTAGTTTTCTCAACGGATTTTGATTGAGCGCCTTCTAGTGAATTGCAATGTGAAAAAATTTTCTTCCTGTGGGTAACAGGACGACCACAATTCCAATTCAAAGTTTCAAAAAGGACAATTTTCAATAGGATAAAAAGGATATAAGGATTTGTTTTTTTCGCTAAAATTGAACGTAATATTAATGATTGAATCATCCTTAACGATATTAACAAAAAAAAACATTTTATTTACGGGATAGTTTGCCCGGAATTTAAACGGGAAATTAAGGAGTTGTACATTAATGCGCCAATTTTCGTCCGATATAAGGCCATTTCAGGGGGGTGACTTTTCATTATGAGACCTAGTTTTCTCAACGGATTTTGATTGAGCGCCTTCAAGTGAATTGCAATGTGAAAAAATTTTCTTCCTGTGGGTAACAGGACGACCACAATTCCAATTCAAAGTTTCAAAAAGGACAATTTTCAATAGGATAAAAAGGATATAAGGAATGGTTTTTTTCGCTAAAATTGAACGTAATATTAATGATTGAATCATCCTTAACGATATTAACAAAAAAAAACATTTTATTTAAGGGATAGTTTGCCCGGAATTTAAACGGGAAATTAAGGAGTTGTACATTAATGCGCCAATTTTCGTCCGATATAAGGCCATTTCAGGGGGGTGACTTTTCATTATGAGACCTAGTTTTCTCAACGGATTTTGATTGAGCGCCTTCTAGTGAATTGCAATGTGAAAAAATTTTCTTCCTGTGGGTAACAGGACGACCACAATTCCAATTCAAAGTTTCAAAAAGGACAATTTTCAATAGGATAAAAAGGATATAAGGAATTGTTTTTTTCGCTAAAATTGAACGTAATATTAATGATTGAATCATCCTTAACGATATTAACAAAAAAAAACATTTTATTTAAGGGATAGTTTGCCCGGAATTTAAACGGGAAATTAAGGAGTTGTACATTAATGCGCCAATTTTCGTCCGATATAAGGCCATTTCAGGGGGGTGACTTTTCATTATGAGACCTAGTTTTCTCAACGGATTTTGATTGAGCGCCTTCAAGTGAATTGCAATGTGAAAAAATTTTCTTCCTGTGGGTAACAGGACGACCACAATTCCAATTCAAAGTTTCAAAAAGGACAATTTTCAATAGGATAAAAAGGATATAAGGAATTGTTTTTTTCGCTAAAATTGAACGTAATATTAATGATTGAATCATCCTTAACGATATTAACAAAAAAAAACATTTTATTTAAGGGATAGTTTGCCCGGAATTTAAACGGGAAATTAAGGAGTTGTACATTAATGCGCCAATTTTCGTCCGATATAAGGCCATTTCAGGGGGGTGACTTTTCATTATGAGACCTAGTTTTCTCAACGGATTTTGATTGAGCGCCTTCTAGTGAATTGCAATGTGAAAAAATTTTCTTCCTGTGGGTAACAGGACGACCACAATTCCAATTCAAAGTTTCAAAAAGGACAATTTTCAATAGGATAAAAAGGATATAAGGATTTGTTTTTTTCGCTAAAATTGAACGTAATATTAATGATTGAATCATCCTTAACGATATTAACAAAAAAAAACATTTTATTTACGGGATAGTTTGCCCGGAATTTAAACGGGAAATTAAGGAGTTGTACATTAATGCGCCAATTTTCGTCCGATATAAGGCCATTTCAGGGGGGTGACTTTTCATTATGAGACCTAGTTTTCTCAACGGATTTTGATTGAGCGCCTTCTAGTGAATTGCAATGTGAAAAAATTTTCTTCCTGTGGGTAACAGGACGACCACAATTCCAATTCAAAGTTTCAAAAAGGACAATATTCAATAGGATAAAAAGGATATAAGGAATTGTTTTTTTCGCTAAAATTGAACGTAATATTAATGATTGAATCATCCTTAACGATATTAACAAAAAAAAACATTTTATTTAAGGGATAGTTTGCCCGGAATTTAAACGGGAAATTAAGGAGTTGTACATTAATGCGCCAATTTTCGTCCGATATAAGGCCATTTCAGGGGGGTGACTTTTCATTATGAGACCTAGTTTTCTCAACGGATTTTGATTGAGCGCCTTCAAGTGAATTGCAATGTGAAAAAATTTTCTTCCTGTGGGTAACAGGACGACCACAATTCCAATTCAAAGTTTCAAAAAGGACAATTTTCAATAGGATAAAAAGGATATAAGGAATTGTTTTTTTCGCTAAAATTGAACGTAATATTAATGATTGAATCATCCTTAACGATATTAACAAAAAAAAACATTTTATTTAAGGGATAGTTTGCCCGGAATTTAAACGGGAAATTAAGGAGTTGTACATTAATGCGCCAATTTTCGTCCGATATAAGGCCATTTCAGGGGGGTGACTTTTCATTATGAGACCTAGTTTTCTCAACGGATTTTGATTGAGCGCCTTCTAGTGAATTGCAATGTGAAAAAATTTTCTTCCTGTGGGTAACAGGACGACCACAATTCCAATTCAAAGTTTCAAAAAGGACAATTTTCAATAGGATAAAAAGGATATAAGGATTTGTTTTTTTCGCTAAAATTGAACGTAATATTAATGATTGAATCATCCTTAACGATATTAACAAAAAAAAACATTTTATTTACGGGATAGTTTGCCCGGAATTTAAACGGGAAATTAAGGAGTTGTACATTAATGCGCCAATTTTCGTCCGATATAAGGCCATTTCAGGGGGGTGACTTTTCATTATGAGACCTAGTTTTCTCAACGGATTTTGATTGAGCGCCTTCAAGTGAATTGCAATGTGAAAAAATTTTCTTCCTGTGGGTAACAGGACGACCACAATTCCAATTCAAAGTTTCAAAAAGGACAATTTTCAATAGGATAAAAAGGATATAAGGAATTGTTTTTTTCGCTAAAATTGAACGTAATATTAATGATTGAATCATCCTTAACGATATTAACAAAAAAAAACATTTTATTTAAGGGATAGTTTGCCCGGAATTTAAACGGGAAATTAAGGAGTTGTACATTAATGCGCCAATTTTCGTCCGAAATAAGGCCATTTCAGGGGGGTGACTTTTCATTATGAGACCTAGTTTTCTCAACGGATTTTGATTGAGCGCCTTCAAGTGAATTGCAATGTGAAAAAATTTTCTGCCTGTGGGTAACAGGACGACCACAATTCCAATTCAAAGTTTCAAAAAGGACAATTTTCAATAGGATAAAAAGGATATAAGGAATTGTTTTTTTCGGTAAAATTGAACGTAATATTAATGATTGAATCATCCTTAACGATATTAACAAAAAAAAACATTTTATTTAAGGGATAGTTTGCCCGGAATTTAAACGGGAAATTAAGGAGTTGTACATTAATGCGCCAATTTTCGTCCGATATAAGGCCATTTCAGGGGGGTGACTTTTCATTATGAGACCTAGTTTTCTCAACGGATTTTGATTGAGCGCCTTCAAGTGAATTGCAATGTGAAAAAATTTTCTTCCTGTGGGTAACAGGACGACCACAATTCCAATTCAAAGTTTCAAAAAGGACAATTTTCAATAGGATAAAAAGGATATAAGGAATTGTTTTTTTCGCTAAAATTGAACGTAATATTAATGATTGAATCATCCTTAACGATATTAACAAAAAAAAACATTTTATTTAAGGGATAGTTTGCCCGGAATTTAAACGGGAAATTAAGGAGTTGTACATTAATGCGCCAATTTTCGTCCGATATAAGGCCATTTCAGGGGGGTGACTTTTCATTATGAGACCTAGTTTTCTCAACGGATTTTGATTGAGCGCCTTCTAGTGAATTGCAATGTGAAAAAATTTTCTTCCTGTGGGTAACAGGACGACCACAATTCCAATTCAAAGTTTCAAAAAGGACAATTTTCAATAGGATAAAAAGGATATAAGGATTTGTTTTTTTCGCTAAAATTGAACGTAATATTAATGATTGAATCATCCTTAACGATATTAACAAAAAAAAACATTTTATTTACGGGATAGTTTGCCCGGAATTTAAACGGGAAATTAAGGAGTTGTACATTAATGCGCCAATTTTCGTCCGATATAAGGCCATTTCAGGGGGGTGACTTTTCATTATGAGACCTAGTTTTCTCAACGGATTTTGATTGAGCGCCTTCAAGTGAATTGCAATGTGAAAAAATTTTCTTCCTGTGGGTAACAGGACGACCACAATTCCAATTCAAAGTTTCAAAAAGGACAATTTTCAATAGGATAAAAAGGATATAAGGAATTGTTTTTTTCGCTAAAATTGAACGTAATATTAATGATTGAATCATCCTTAACGATATTAACAAAAAAAAACATTTTATTTAAGGGATAGTTTGCCCGGAATTTAAACGGGAAATTAAGGAGTTGTACATTAATGCGCCAATTTTCGTCCGAAATAAGGCCATTTCAGGGGGGTGACTTTTCATTATGAGACCTAGTTTTCTCAACGGATTTTGATTGAGCGCCTTCAAGTGAATTGCAATGTGAAAAAATTTTCTGCCTGTGGGTAACAGGACGACCACAATTCCAATTCAAAGTTTCAAAAAGGACAATTTTCAATAGGATAAAAAGGATATAAGGAATTGTTTTTTTCGCTAAAATTGAACGTAATATTAATGATTGAATCATCCTTAACGATATTAACAAAAAAAAACATTTTATTTAAGGGATAGTTTGCCCGGAATTTAAACGGGAAATTAAGGAGTTGTACATTAATGCGCCAATTTTCGTCCGATATAAGGCCATTTCAGGGGGGTGACTTTTCATTATGAGACCTAGTTTTCTCAACGGATTTTGATTGAGCGCCTTCAAGTGAATTGCAATGTGAAAAAATTTTCTTCCTGTGGGTAACAGGACGACCACAATTCCAATTCAAAGTTTCAAAAAGGACAATTTTCAATAGGATAAAAAGGATATAAGGAATTGTTTTTTTCGCTAAAATTGAACGTAATATTAATGATTGAATCATCCTTAACGATATTAACAAAAAAAAACATTTTATTTAAGGGATAGTTTGCCCGGAATTTAAACGGGAAATTAAGGAGTTGTACATTAATGCGCCAATTTTCGTCCGATATAAGGCCATTTCAGGGGGGTGACTTTTCATTATGAGACCTAGTTTTCTCAACGGATTTTGATTGAGCGCCTTCAAGTGAATTGCAATGTGAAAAAATTTTCTTCCTGTGGGTAACAGGACGACCACAATTCCAATTCAAAGTTTCAAAAAGGACAATTTTCAATAGGATAAAAAGGATATAAGGAATTGTTTTTTTCGCTAAAATTGAACGTAATATTAATGATTGAATCATCCTTAACGATATTAACAAAAAAAAACATTTTATTTAAGGGATAGTTTGCCCGGAATTTAAACGGGAAATTAAGGAGTTGTACATTAATGCGCCAATTTTCGTCCGATATAAGGCCATTTCAGGGGGGTGACTTTTCATTATGAGACCTAGTTTTCTCAACGGATTTTGATTGAGCGCCTTCTAGTGAATTGCAATGTGAAAAAATTTTCTTCCTGTGGGTAACAGGACGACCACAATTCCAATTCAAAGTTTCAAAAAGGACAATTTTCAATAGGATAAAAAGGATATAAGGATTTGTTTTTTTCGCTAAAATTGAACGTAATATTAATGATTGAATCATCCTTAACGATATTAACAAAAAAAAACATTTTATTTACGGGATAGTTTGCCCGGAATTTAAACGGGAAATTAAGGAGTTGTACATTAATGCGCCAATTTTCGTCCGATATAAGGCCATTTCAGGGGGGTGACTTTTCATTATGAGACCTAGTTTTCTCAACGGATTTTGATTGAGCGCCTTCAAGTGAATTGCAATGTGAAAAAATTTTCTTCCTGTGGGTAACAGGACGACCACAATTCCAATTCAAAGTTTCAAAAAGGACAATTTTCAATAGGATAAAAAGGATATAAGGAATTGTTTTTTTCGCTAAAATTGAACGTAATATTAATGATTGAATCATCCTTAACGATATTAACAAAAAAAAACATTTTATTTAAGGGATAGTTTGCCCGGAATTTAAACGGGAAATTAAGGAGTTGTACATTAATGCGCCAATTTTCGTCCGAAATAAGGCCATTTCAGGGGGGTGACTTTTCATTATGAGACCTAGTTTTCTCAACGGATTTTGATTGAGCGCCTTCAAGTGAATTGCAATGTGAAAAAATTTTCTGCCTGTGGGTAACAGGACGACCACAATTCCAATTCAAAGTTTCAAAAAGGACAATTTTCAATAGGATAAAAAGGATATAAGGAATTGTTTTTTTCGCTAAAATTGAACGTAATATTAATGATTGAATCATCCTTAACGATATTAACAAAAAAAAACATTTTATTTAAGGGATAGTTTGCCCGGAATTTAAACGGGAAATTAAGGAGTTGTACATTAATGCGCCAATTTTCGTCCGATATAAGGCCATTTCAGGGGGGTGACTTTTCATTATGAGACCTAGTTTTCTCAACGGATTTTGATTGAGCGCCTTCAAGTGAATTGCAATGTGAAAAAATTTTCTTCCTGTGGGTAACAGGACGACCACAATTCCAATTCAAAGTTTCAAAAAGGACAATTTTCAATAGGATAAAAAGGATATAAGGAATTGTTTTTTTCGCTAAAATTGAACGTAATATTAATGATTGAATCATCCTTAACGATATTAACAAAAAAAAACATTTTATTTAAGGGATAGTTTGCCCGGAATTTAAACGGGAAATTAAGGAGTTGTACATTAATGCGCCAATTTTCGTCCGATATAAGGCCATTTCAGGGGGGTGACTTTTCATTATGAGACCTAGTTTTCTCAACGGATTTTGATTGAGCGCCTTCTAGTGAATTGCAATGTGAAAAAATTTTCTTCCTGTGGGTAACAGGACGACCACAATTCCAATTCAAAGTTTCAAAAAGGACAATTTTCAATAGGATAAAAAGGATATAAGGATTTGTTTTTTTCGCTAAAATTGAACGTAATATTAATGATTGAATCATCCTTAACGATATTAACAAAAAAAAACATTTTATTTACGGGATAGTTTGCCCGGAATTTAAACGGGAAATTAAGGAGTTGTACATTAATGCGCCAATTTTCGTCCGATATAAGGCCATTTCAGGGGGGTGACTTTTCATTATGAGACCTAGTTTTCTCAACGGATTTTGATTGAGCGCCTTCAAGTGAATTGCAATGTGAAAAAATTTTCTGCCTGTGGGTAACAGGACGACCACAATTCCAATTCAAAGTTTCAAAAAGGACAATTTTCAATAGGATAAAAAGGATATAAGGAATTGTTTTTTTCGCTAAAATTGAACGTAATATTAATGATTGAATCATCCTTAACGATATTAACAAAAAAAAACATTTTATTTAAGGGATAGTTTGCCCGGAATTTAAACGGGAAATTAAGGAGTTGTACATTAATGCGCCAATTTTCGTCCGATATAAGGCCATTTCAGGGGGGTGACTTTTCATTATGAGACCTAGTTTTCTCAACGGATTTTGATTGAGCGCCTTCTAGTGAATTGCAATGTGAAAAAATTTTCTTCCTGTGGGTAACAGGACGACCACAATTCCAATTCAAAGTTTCAAAAAGGACAATATTCAATAGGATAAAAAGGATATAAGGAATTGTTTTTTTCGCTAAAATTGAACGTAATATTAATGATTGAATCATCCTTAACGATATTAACAAAAAAAAACATTTTATTTAAGGGATAGTTTGCCCGGAATTTAAACGGGAAATTAAGGAGTTGTACATTAATGCGCCAATTTTCGTCCGATATAAGGCCATTTCAGGGGGGTGACTTTTCATTATGAGACCTAGTTTTCTCAACGGATTTTGATTGAGCGCCTTCAAGTGAATTGCAATGTGAAAAAATTTTCTTCCTGTGGGTAACAGGACGACCACAATTCCAATTCAAAGTTTCAAAAAGGACAATTTTCAATAGGATAAAAAGGATATAAGGAATTGTTTTTTTCGCTAAAATTGAACGTAATATTAATGATTGAATCATCCTTAACGATATTAACAAAAAAAAACATTTTATTTAAGGGATAGTTTGCCCGGAATTTAAACGGGAAATTAAGGAGTTGTACATTAATGCGCCAATTTTCGTCCGATATAAGGCCATTTCAGGGGGGTGACTTTTCATTATGAGACCTAGTTTTCTCAACGGATTTTGATTGAGCGCCTTCTAGTGAATTGCAATGTGAAAAAATTTTCTTCCTGTGGGTAACAGGACGACCACAATTCCAATTCAAAGTTTCAAAAAGGACAATTTTCAATAGGATAAAAAGGATATAAGGATTTGTTTTTTTCGCTAAAATTGAACGTAATATTAATGATTGAATCATCCTTAACGATATTAACAAAAAAAAACATTTTATTTACGGGATAGTTTGCCCGGAATTTAAACGGGAAATTAAGGAGTTGTACATTAATGCGCCAATTTTCGTCCGATATAAGGCCATTTCAGGGGGGTGACTTTTCATTATGAGACCTAGTTTTCTCAACGGATTTTGATTGAGCGCCTTCAAGTGAATTGCAATGTGAAAAAATTTTCTTCCTGTGGGTAACAGGACGACCACAATTCCAATTCAAAGTTTCAAAAAGGACAATTTTCAATAGGATAAAAAGGATATAAGGAATTGTTTTTTTCGCTAAAATTGAACGTAATATTAATGATTGAATCATCCTTAACGATATTAACAAAAAAAAACATTTTATTTAAGGGATAGTTTGCCCGGAATTTAAACGGGAAATTAAGGAGTTGTACATTAATGCGCCAATTTTCGTCCGAAATAAGGCCATTTCAGGGGGGTGACTTTTCATTATGAGACCTAGTTTTCTCAACGGATTTTGATTGAGCGCCTTCAAGTGAATTGCAATGTGAAAAAATTTTCTGCCTGTGGGTAACAGGACGACCACAATTCCAATTCAAAGTTTCAAAAAGGACAATTTTCAATAGGATAAAAAGGATATAAGGAATTGTTTTTTTCGCTAAAATTGAACGTAATATTAATGATTGAATCATCCTTAACGATATTAACAAAAAAAAACATTTTATTTAAGGGATAGTTTGCCCGGAATTTAAACGGGAAATTAAGGAGTTGTACATTAATGCGCCAATTTTCGTCCGATATAAGGCCATTTCAGGGGGGTGACTTTTCATTATGAGACCTAGTTTTCTCAACGGATTTTGATTGAGCGCCTTCAAGTGAATTGCAATGTGAAAAAATTTTCTTCCTGTGGGTAACAGGACGACCACAATTCCAATTCAAAGTTTCAAAAAGGACAATTTTCAATAGGATAAAAAGGATATAAGGAATTGTTTTTTTCGCTAAAATTGAACGTAATATTAATGATTGAATCATCCTTAACGATATTAACAAAAAAAAACATTTTATTTAAGGGATAGTTTGCCCGGAATTTAAACGGGAAATTAAGGAGTTGTACATTAATGCGCCAATTTTCGTCCGATATAAGGCCATTTCAGGGGGGTGACTTTTCATTATGAGACCTAGTTTTCTCAACGGATTTTGATTGAGCGCCTTCTAGTGAATTGCAATGTGAAAAAATTTTCTTCCTGTGGGTAACAGGACGACCACAATTCCAATTCAAAGTTTCAAAAAGGACAATTTTCAATAGGATAAAAAGGATATAAGGATTTGTTTTTTTCGCTAAAATTGAACGTAATATTAATGATTGAATCATCCTTAACGATATTAACAAAAAAAAACATTTTATTTACGGGATAGTTTGCCCGGAATTTAAACGGGAAATTAAGGAGTTGTACATTAATGCGCCAATTTTCGTCCGATATAAGGCCATTTCAGGGGGGTGACTTTTCATTATGAGACCTAGTTTTCTCAACGGATTTTGATTGAGCGCCTTCAAGTGAATTGCAATGTGAAAAAATTTTCTGCCTGTGGGTAACAGGACGACCACAATTCCAATTCAAAGTTTCAAAAAGGACAATTTTCAATAGGATAAAAAGGATATAAGGAATTGTTTTTTTCGCTAAAATTGAACGTAATATTAATGATTGAATCATCCTTAACGATATTAACAAAAAAAAACATTTTATTTAAGGGATAGTTTGCCCGGAATTTAAACGGGAAATTAAGGAGTTGTACATTAATGCGCCAATTTTCGTCCGATATAAGGCCATTTCAGGGGGGTGACTTTTCATTATGAGACCTAGTTTTCTCAACGGATTTTGATTGAGCGCCTTCAAGTGAATTGCAATGTGAAAAAATTTTCTTCCTGTGGGTAACAGGACGACCACAATTCCAATTCAAAGTTTCAAAAAGGACAATTTTCAATAGGATAAAAAGGATATAAGGAATTGTTTTTTTCGCTAAAATTGAACGTAATATTAATGATTGAATCATCCTTAACGATATTAACAAAAAAAAACATTTTATTTAAGGGATAGTTTGCCCGGAATTTAAACGGGAAATTAAGGAGTTGTACATTAATGCGCCAATTTTCGTCCGAAATAAGGCCATTTCAGGGGGGTGACTTTTCATTATGAGACCTAGTTTTCTCAACGGATTTTGATTGAGCGCCTTCAAGTGAATTGCAATGTGAAAAAATTTTCTGCCTGTGGGTAACAGGACGACCACAATTCCAATTCAAAGTTTCAAAAAGGACAATTTTCAATAGGATAAAAAGGATATAAGGAATTGTTTTTTTCGGTAAAATTGAACGTAATATTAATGATTGAATCATCCTTAACGATATTAACAAAAAAAAACATTTTATTTAAGGGATAGTTTGCCCGGAATTTAAACGGGAAATTAAGGAGTTGTACATTAATGCGCCAATTTTCGTCCGATATAAGGCCATTTCAGGGGGGTGACTTTTCATTATGAGACCTAGTTTTCTCAACGGATTTTGATTGAGCGCCTTCAAGTGAATTGCAATGTGAAAAAATTTTCTTCCTGTGGGTAACAGGACGACCACAATTCCAATTCAAAGTTTCAAAAAGGACAATTTTCAATAGGATAAAAAGGATATAAGGAATTGTTTTTTTCGCTAAAATTGAACGTAATATTAATGATTGAATCATCCTTAACGATATTAACAAAAAAAAACATTTTATTTAAGGGATAGTTTGCCCGGAATTTAAACGGGAAATTAAGGAGTTGTACATTAATGCGCCAATTTTCGTCCGAAATAAGGCCATTTCAGGGGGGTGACTTTTCATTATGAGACCTAGTTTTCTCAACGGATTTTGATTGAGCGCCTTCTAGTGAATTGCAATGTGAAAAAATTTTCTTCCTGTGGGTAACAGGACGACCACAATTCCAATTCAAAGTTTCAAAAAGGACAATTTTCAATAGGATAAAAAGGATATAAGGATTTGTTTTTTTCGCTAAAATTGAACGTAATATTAATGATTGAATCATCCTTAACGATATTAACAAAAAAAAACATTTTATTTAAGGGATAGTTTGCCCGGAATTTAAACGGGAAATTAAGGAGTTGTACATTAATGCGCCAATTTTCGTCCGATATAAGGCCATTTCAGGGGGGTGACTTTTCATTATGAGACCTAGTTTTCTCAACGGATTTTGATTGAGCGCCTTCAAGTGAATTGCAATGTGAAAAAATTTTCTTCCTGTGGGTAACAGGACGACCACAATTCCAATTCAAAGTTTCAAAAAGGACAATTTTCAATAGGATAAAAAGGATATAAGGATTTGTTTTTTTCGCTAAAATTGAACGTAATATTAATGATTGAATCATCCTTAACGATATTAACAAAAAAAAACATTTTATTTAAGGGATAGTTTGCCCGGAATTTAAACGGGAAATTAAGGAGTTGTACATTAATGCGCCAATTTTCGTCCGAAATAAGGCCATTTCAGGGGGGTGACTTTTCATTATGAGACCTAGTTTTCTCAACGGATTTTGATTGAGCGCCTTCAAGTGAATTGCAATGTGAAAAAATTTTCTGCCTGTGGGTAACAGGACGACCACAATTCCAATTCAAAGTTTCAAAAAGGACAATTTTCAATAGGATAAAAAGGATATAAGGAATTGTTTTTTTCGCTAAAATTGAACGTAATATTAATGATTGAATCATCCTTAACGATATTAACAAAAAAAAACATTTTATTTAAGGGATAGTTTGCCCGGAATTTAAACGGGAAATTAAGGAGTTGTACATTAATGCGCCAATTTTCGTCCGATATAAGGCCATTTCAGGGGGGTGACTTTTCATTATGAGACCTAGTTTTCTCAACGGATTTTGATTGAGCGCCTTCAAGTGAATTGCAATGTGAAAAAATTTTCTTCCTGTGGGTAACAGGACGACCACAATTCCAATTCAAAGTTTCAAAAAGGACAATTTTCAATAGGATAAAAAGGATATAAGGAATTGTTTTTTTCGCTAAAATTGAACGTAATATTAATGATTGAATCATCCTTAACGATATTAACAAAAAAAACTTTTTATTTACGGGATACTTTGCCCGGAATTTAAACGGGAAATTAAGGAGTTGTACATTAATGCGCCAATTTTCGTCCGATATAAGGCCATTTCAGGGGGGTGACTTTTCATTATGAGACCTAGTTTTCTCAACGGATTTTGATTGAGCGCCTTCAAGTGAATTGCAATGTGAAAAAATTTTCTTCCTGTGGGTAACAGGACGACCACAATTCCAATTCAAAGTTTCAAAAAGGACAATTTTCAATAGGATAAAAAGGATATAAGGAATTGTTTTTTTCGCTAAAATTGAACGTAATATTAATGATTGAATCATCCTTAACGATATTAACAAAAAAAAACATTTTATTTAAGGGATAGTTTGCCCGGAATTTAAACGGGAAATTAAGGAGTTGTACATTAATGCGCCAATTTTCGTCCGATATAAGGCCATTTCAGGGGGGTGACTTTTCATTATGAGACCTAGTTTTCTCAACGGATTTTGATTGAGCGCCTTCTAGTGAATTGCAATGTGAAAAAATTTTCTTCCTGTGGGTAACAGGACGACCACAATTCCAATTCAAAGTTTCAAAAAGGACAATTTTCAATAGGATAAAAAGGATATAAGGAATTGTTTTTTTCGCTAAAATTGAACGTAATATTAATGATTGAATCATCCTTAACGATATTAACAAAAAAAAACATTTTATTTACGGGATAGTTTGCCCGGAATTTAAACGGGAAATTAAGGAGTTGTACATTAATGCGCCAATTTTCGTCCGAAATAAGGCCATTTCAGGGGGGTGACTTTTCATTATGAGACCTAGTTTTCTCAACGGATTTTGATTGAGCGCCTTCAAGTGAATTGCAATGTGAAAAAATTTTCTTCCTGTGGGTAACAGGACGACCACAATTCCAATTCAAAGTTTCAAAAAGGACAATTTTCAATAGGATAAAAAGGATATAAGGAATTGTTTTTTTCGCTAAAATTGAACGTAATATTAATGATTGAATCATCCTTAACGATATTAACAAAAAAAAACTTTTTATTTACGGGATAGTTTGCCCGGAATTTAAACGGGAAATGAAGGAGTTGTACATTAATGCGCCAATTTTCGTCCGATATAAGGCCATTTCAGGGGGGTGACTTTTCATTATGAGACCTAGTTTTCTCAACGGATTTTGATTAAGCGCCTTCTAGTGAATTGCAATGTGAAAAAATTTTCTTCCTGTGGGTAACAGGACGACCACAATTCCAATTCAAAGTTTCAAAAAGGACAATTTTCAATAGGATAGAAAGGATATAAGGAATTGTTTTTTTCGCTAAAATTGAACGTAATATTAATGATTGAATCATCCTTAACGATATTAACAAAAAAAACTTTTTATTTACGGGATAGTTTGCCCGGAATTCAAACGGGAAATTAAGGAGCTGTACATTAATGCGCCAATTTTCGTCCGATATAAGGCCATTTCAGGGGGGTGACTTTTCATTATGAGACCTAGTTTTCTCAACGGATTTTGATTGAGCGCCTTCTAGTGAATTGCAATGTGAAAAAATTTTCTTCCTGTGGGTAACAGGACGACCACAATTCCAATTCAAAGTTTCAAAAAGGACAATTTTCAATAGGATAAAAAGGATATAAGGAATGGTTTTTTTCGCTAAAATTGAACGTAATATTAATGATTGAATCATCCTTAACGATATTAACAAAAAAAACTTTTTATTTACGGGATAGTTTGCCCGGAATTTAAACGGGAAATTAAGGAGTTGTACATTAATGCGCCAATTTTTCGTCCGAAATAAGGCCATTTCAGGGGGGTGACTTTTCATTATGAGACCTAGTTTTCTCAACGGATTTTGATTGAGCGCCTTCAAGTGAATTGCAATGTGAAAAAATTTTCTTCCTGTGGGTAACAGGACGACCACAATTCCAATTCAAAGTTTCAAAAAGGACAATTTTCAATAGGATAAAAAGGATATAAGGAATTGTTTTTTTCGCTAAAATTGAACGTAATATTAATGATTGAATCATCCTTAACGATATTAACAAAAAAAACTTTTTATTTACGGGATACTTTGCCCGGAATTTAAACGGGAAATTAAGGAGTTGTACATTAATGCGCCAATTTTCGTCCGATATAAGGCCATTTCAGGGGGGTGACTTTTCATTATGAGACCTAGTTTTCTCAACGGATTTTGATTGAGCGCCTTCAAGTGAATTGCAATGTGAAAAAATTTTCTTCCTGTGGGTAACAGGACGACCACAATTCCAATTCAAAGTTTCAAAAAGGACAATTTTCAATAGGATAAAAAGGATATAAGGAATGGTTTTTTTCGCTAAAATTGAACGTAATATTAATGATTGAATCATCCTTAACGATATTAACAAAAAAAACTTTTTATTTACGGGATAGTTTGCCCGGAATTTAAACGGGAAATTAAGGAGTTGTACATTAATGCGCCAATTTTCGTCCGAAATAAGGCCATTTCAGGGGGGTGACTTTTCATTATGAGACCTAGTTTTCTCAACGGATTTTGATTGAGCGCCTTCAAGTGAATTGCAATGTGAAAAAATTTTCTTCCTGTGGGTAACAGGACGACCACAATTCCAATTCAAAGTTTCAAAAAGGACAATTTTCAATAGGATAAAAAGGATATAAGGAATTGTTTTTTTCGCTAAAATTGAACGTAATATTAATGATTGAATCATCCTTAACGATATTAACAAAAAAAACTTTTTATTTACGGGATACTTTGCCCGGAATTTAAACGGGAAATTAAGGAGTTGTACATTAATGCGCCAATTTTCGTCCGAAATAAGGCCATTTCAGGGGGGTGACTTTTCATTATGAGACCTAGTTTTCTCAACGGATTTTGATTGAGCGCCTTCAAGTGAATTGCAATGTGAAAAAATTTTCTTCCTGTGGGTAACAGGACGACCACAATTCCAATTCAAAGTTTCAAAAAGGACAATTTTCAATAGGATAAAAAGGATATAAGGAATGGTTTTTTTCGCTAAAATTGAACGTAATATTAATGATTGAATCATCCTTAACGATATTATCAAAAAAAAACATTTTATTTACGGGATAGTTTGCCCGGAATTTAAACGGGAAATTAAGGAGTTGTACATTAATGCGCCAATTTTCGTCCGAAATAAGGCCATTTCAGGGGGGTGACTTTTCATTATGAGACCTAGTTTTGTCAACGGATTTTGATTGAGCGCCTTCAAGTGAATTGCAATGTGAAAAAATTTTCTTCCTGTGGGTAACAGGACGACCACAATTCCAATTCAAAGTTTCAAAAAGGACAATTTTCAATAGGATAAAAAGGATATAAGGAATGGTTTTTTTCGCTAAAATTGAACGTAATATTAATGATTGAATCATCCTTAACGATATTAACAAAAAAAAACATTTTATTTACGGGATAGTTTGCCCGGAATTTAAACGGGAAATTAAGGAGTTGTACATTAATGCGCCAATTTTCGTCCGAAATAAGGCCATTTCAGGGGGGTGACTTTTCATTATGAGACCTAGTTTTCTCAACGGATTTTGATTGAGCGCCTTCAAGTGAATTGCAATGTGAAAAAATTTTCTTCCTGTGGGTAACAGGACGACCACAATTCCAATTCAAAGTTTCAAAAAGGACAATTTTCAATAGGATAAAAAGGATATAAGGAATGGTTTTTTTCGCTAAAATTGAACGTAATATTAATGATTGAATCATCCTTAACGATATTAACAAAAAAAAACATTTTATTTACGGGATAGTTTGCCCGGAATTTAAACGGGAAATTAAGGAGTTGTACATTAATGCGCCAATTTTCGTCCGAAATAAGGCCATTTCAGGGGGGTGACTTTTCATTATGAGACCTAGTTTTCTCAACGGATTTTGATTGAGCGCCTTCAAGTGAATTGCAATGTGAAAAAATTTTCTTCCTGTGGGTAACAGGACGACCACAATTCCAATTCAAAGTTTCAAAAAGGACAATTTTCAATAGGATAAAAAGGATATAAGGAGTTGTTTTTTTCGCTAAAATTGAACGTAATATTAATGATTGAATCATCCTTAACGATATTAACAAAAAAAAACATTTTATTTACGGGATAGTTTGCCCGGAATTTAAACGGGAAATTAAGGAGTTGTACATTAATGCGCCAATTTTCGTCCGAAATAAGGCCATTTCAGGGGGGTGACTTTTCATTATGAGACCTAGTTTTCTCAACGGATTTTGATTGAGCGCCTTCAAGTGAATTGCAATGTGAAAAAATTTTCTTCCTGTGGGTAACAGGACGACCACAATTCCAATTCAAAGTTTCAAAAAGGACAATTTTCAATAGGATAAAAAGGATATAAGGAATTGTTTTTTTCGCTAAAATTGAACGTAATATTAATGATTGAATCATCCTTAACGATATTAACAAAAAAAACTTTTTATTTACGGGATAGTTTGCCCGGAATTTAAACGGGAAATTAAGGAGTTGTACATTAATGCGCCAATTTTCGTCCGAAATAAGGCCATTTCAGGGGGGTGACTTTTCATTATGAGACCTAGTTTTCTCAACGGATTTTGATTGAGCGCCTTCAAGTGAATTGCAATGTGAAAAAATTTTCTTCCTGTGGGTAACAGGACGACCACAATTCCAATTCAAAGTTTCAAAAAGGACAATTTTCAATAGGATAAAAAGGATATAAGGAATTGTTTTTTTCGCTAAAATTGAACGTAATATTAATGATTGAATCATCCTTAACGATATTAACAAAAAAAACTTTTTATTTACGGGATAGTTTGCCCGGAATTTAAACGGGAAATTAAGGAGTTGTACATTAATGCGCCAATTTTCGTCCGAAATAAGGCCATTTCAGGGGGGTGACTTTTCATTATGAGACCTAGTTTTCTCAACGGATTTTGATTGAGCGCCTTCAAGTGAATTGCAATGTGAAAAAATTTTCTTCCTGTGGGTAACAGGACGACCACAATTCCAATTCAAAGTTTCAAAAAGGACAATTTTCAATAGGATAAAAAGGATATAAGGAATTGTTTTTTTCGCTAAAATTGAACGTAATATTAATGATTGAATCATCCTTAACGATATTAACAAAAAAAACTTTTTATTTACGGGATAGTTTGCCCGGAATTTAAACGGGAAATTAAGGAGTTGTACATTAATGCGCCAATTTTCGTCCGAAATAAGGCCATTTCAGGGGGGTGACTTTTCATTATGAGACCTAGTTTTCTCAACGGATTTTGATTGAGCGCCTTCAAGTGAATTGCAATGTGAAAAAATTTTCTTCCTGTGGGTAACAGGACGACCACAATTCCAATTCAAAGTTTCAAAAAGGACAATTTTCAATAGGATAAAAAGGATATAAGGAATTGTTTTTTTCGCTAAAATTGAACGTAATATTAATGATTGAATCATCCTTAACGATATTAACAAAAAAAACTTTTTATTTACGGGATAGTTTGCCCGGAATTTAAACGGGAAATTAAGGAGTTGTACATTAATGCGCCAATTTTCGTCCGAAATAAGGCCATTTCAGGGGGGTGACTTTTCATTATGAGACCTAGTTTTCTCAACGGATTTGGATTGAGCGCCTTCAAGTGAATTGCAATGTGAAAAAAATTTCTTCCTGTGGGTAACAGGACGACCACAATTCCAATTCAAAGTTTCAAAAAGGACAATTTTCAATAGGATAAAAAGGATATAAGGAATGGTTTTTTTCGCTAAAATTGAACGTAATATTAATGATTGAATCATCCTTAACGATATTATCAAAAAAAAACATTTTATTTACGGGATAGTTTGCCCGGAATTTAAACGGGAAATTAAGGAGTTGTACATTAATGCGCCAATTTTCGTCCGAAATAAGGCCATTTCAGGGGGGTGACTTTTCATTATGAGACCTAGTTTTCTCAACGGATTTTGATTGAGCGCCTTCAAGTGAATTGCAATGTGAAAAAATTTTCTTCCTGTGGGTAACAGGACGACCACAATTCCAATTCAAAGTTTCAAAAAGGACAATTTTCAATAGGATAAAAAGGATATAAGGAATGGTTTTTTTCGCTAAAATTGAACGTAATATTAATGATTGAATCATCCTTAACGATATTAACAAAAAAAAACATTTTATTTACGGGATAGTTTGCCCGGAATTTAAACGGGAAATTAAGGAGTTGTACATTAATGCGCCAATTTTCGTCCGAAATAAGGCCATTTCAGGGGGGTGACTTTTCATTATGAGACCTAGTTTTCTCAACGGATTTTGATTGAGCGCCTTCAAGTGAATTGCAATGTGAAAAAATTTTCTTCCTGTGGGTAACAGGACGACCACAATTCCAATTCAAAGTTTCAAAAAGGACAATTTTCAATAGGATAAAAAGGATATAAGGAATGGTTTTTTTCGCTAAAATTGAACGTAATATTAATGATTGAATCATCCTTAACGATATTAACAAAAAAAAACATTTTATTTACGGGATAGTTTGCCCGGAATTTAAACGGGAAATTAAGGAGTTGTACATTAATGCGCCAATTTTCGTCCGAAATAAGGCCATTTCAGGGGGGTGACTTTTCATTATGAGACCTAGTTTTCTCAACGGATTTTGATTGAGCGCCTTCAAGTGAATTGCAATGTGAAAAAATTTTCTTCCTGTGGGTAACAGGACGACCACAATTCCAATTCAAAGTTTCAAAAAGGACAATTTTCAATAGGATAAAAAGGATATAAGGAATTGTTTTTTTCGCTAAAATTGAACGTAATATTAATGATTGAATCATCCTTAACGATATTAACAAAAAAAACTTTTTATTTACGGGATAGTTTGCCCGGAATTTAAACGGGAAATTAAGGAGTTGTACATTAATGCGCCAATTTTCGTCCGAAATAAGGCCATTTCAGGGGGGTGACTTTTCATTATGAGACCTAGTTTTCTCAACGGATTTTGATTGAGCGCCTTCAAGTGAATTGCAATGTGAAAAAATTTTCTTCCTGTGGGTAACAGGACGACCACAATTCCAATTCAAAGTTTCAAAAAGGACAATTTTCAATAGGATAAAAAGGATATAAGGAATTGTTTTTTTCGCTAAAATTGAACGTAATATTAATGATTGAATCATCCTTAACGATATTAACAAAAAAAACTTTTTATTTACGGGATAGTTTGCCCGGAATTTAAACGGGAAATTAAGGAGTTGTACATTAATGCGCCAATTTTCGTCCGAAATAAGGCCATTTCAGGGGGGTGACTTTTCATTATGAGACCTAGTTTTCTCAACGGATTTTGATTGAGCGCCTTCAAGTGAATTGCAATGTGAAAAAATTTTCTTCCTGTGGGTAACAGGACGACCACAATTCCAATTCAAAGTTTCAAAAAGGACAATTTTCAATAGGATAAAAAGGATATAAGGAGTTGTTTTTTTCGCTAAAATTGAACGTAATATTAATGATTGAATCATCCTTAACGATATTAACAAAAAAAAACATTTTATTTACGGGATAGTTTGCCCGGAATTTAAACGGGAAATTAAGGAGTTGTACATTAATGCGCCAATTTTCGTCCGAAATAAGGCCATTTCAGGGGGGTGACTTTTCATTATGAGACCTAGTTTTCTCAACGGATTTTGATTGAGCGCCTTCAAGTGAATTGCAATGTGAAAAAATTTTCTTCCTGTGGGTAACAGGACGACCACAATTCCAATTCAAAGTTTCAAAAAGGACAATTTTCAATAGGATAAAAAGGATATAAGGAATGGTTTTTTTCGCTAAAATTGAACGTAATATTAATGATTGAATCATCCTTAACGATATTATCAAAAAAAAACATTTTATTTACGGGATAGTTTGCCCGGAATTTAAACGGGAAATTAAGGAGTTGTACATTAATGCGCCAATTTTCGTCCGAAATAAGGCCATTTCAGGGGGGTGACTTTTCATTATGAGACCTAGTTTTCTCAACGGATTTTGATTGAGCGCCTTCAAGTGAATTGCAATGTGAAAAAATTTTCTTCCTGTGGGTAACAGGACGACCACAATTCCAATTCAAAGTTTCAAAAAGGACAATTTTCAATAGGATAAAAAGGATATAAGGAATGGTTTTTTTCGCTAAAATTGAACGTAATATTAATGATTGAATCATCCTTAACGATATTAACAAAAAAAAACATTTTATTTACGGGATAGTTTGCCCGGAATTTAAACGGGAAATTAAGGAGTTGTACATTAATGCGCCAATTTTCGTCCGAAATAAGGCCATTTCAGGGGGGTGACTTTTCATTATGAGACCTAGTTTTCTCAACGGATTTTGATTGAGCGCCTTCAAGTGAATTGCAATGTGAAAAAATTTTCTTCCTGTGGGTAACAGGACGACCACAATTCCAATTCAAAGTTTCAAAAAGGACAATTTTCAATAGGATAAAAAGGATATAAGGAATGGTTTTTTTCGCTAAAATTGAACGTAATATTAATGATTGAATCATCCTTAACGATATTAACAAAAAAAAAATTTAATTACGGGATAGTTTGCCCGGAATTTAAACGGGAAATTAAGGAGTTGTACATTAATGCGCCAATTTTCGTCCGAAATAAGGCCATTTCAGGGGGGTGACTTTTCATTATGAGACCTAGTTTTCTCAACGGATTTTGATTGAGCGCCTTCAAGTGAATTGCAATGTGAAAAAATTTTCTTCCTGTGGGTAACAGGACGACCACAATTCCAATTCAAAGTTTCAAAAAGGACAATTTTCAATAGGATAAAAAGGATATAAGGAATTGTTTTTTTCGCTAAAATTGAACGTAATATTAATGATTGAATCATCCTTAACGATATTAACAAAAAAAACTTTTTATTTACGGGATAGTTTGCCCGGAATTTAAACGGGAAATTAAGGAGTTGTACATTAATGCGCCAATTTTCGTCCGAAATAAGGCCATTTCAGGGGGGTGACTTTTCATTATGAGACCTAGTTTTCTCAACGGATTTTGATTGAGCGCCTTCAAGTGAATTGCAATGTGAAAAAATTTTCTTCCTGTGGGTAACAGGACGACCACAATTCCAATTCAAAGTTTCAAAAAGGACAATTTTCAATAGGATAAAAAGGATATAAGGAGTTGTTTTTTTCGCTAAAATTGAACGTAATATTAATGATTGAATCATCCTTAACGATATTAACAAAAAAAAACATTTTATTTACGGGATAGTTTGCCCGGAATTTAAACGGGAAATTAAGGAGTTGTACATTAATGCGCCAATTTTCGTCCGAAATAAGGCCATTTCAGGGGGGTGACTTTTCATTATGAGACCTAGTTTTCTCAACGGATTTTGATTGAGCGCCTTCAAGTGAATTGCAATGTGAAAAAATTTTCTTCCTGTGGGTAACAGGACGACCACAATTCCAATTCAAAGTTTCAAAAAGGACAATTTTCAATAGGATAAAAAGGATATAAGGAATTGTTTTTTTCGCTAAAATTGAACGTAATATTAATGATTGAATCATCCTTAACGATATTAACAAAAAAAACTTTTTATTTACGGGATAGTTTGCCCGGAATTTAAACGGGAAATTAAGGAGTTGTACATTAATGCGCCAATTTTCGTCCGAAATAAGGCCATTTCAGGGGGGTGACTTTTCATTATGAGACCTAGTTTTCTCAACGGATTTTGATTGAGCGCCTTCAAGTGAATTGCAATGTGAAAAAATTTTCTTCCTGTGGGTAACAGGACGACCACAATTCCAATTCAAAGTTTCAAAAAGGACAATTTTCAATAGGATAAAAAGGATATAAGGAGTTGTTTTTTTCGCTAAAATTGAACGTAATATTAATGATTGAATCATCCTTAACGATATTAACAAAAAAAAACATTTTATTTACGGGATAGTTTGCCCGGAATTTAAACGGGAAATTAAGGAGTTGTACATTAATGCGCCAATTTTCGTCCGAAATAAGGCCATTTCAGGGGGGTGACTTTTCATTATGAGACCTAGTTTTCTCAACGGATTTTGATTGAGCGCCTTCAAGTGAATTGCAATGTGAAAAAATTTTCTTCCTGTGGGTAACAGGACGACCACAATTCCAATTCAAAGTTTCAAAAAGGACAATTTTCAATAGGATAAAAAGGATATAAGGAATTGTTTTTTTCGCTAAAATTGAACGTAATATTAATGATTGAATCATCCTTAACGATATTAACAAAAAAAACTTTTTATTTACGGGATAGTTTGCCCGGAATTTAAACGGGAAATTAAGGAGTTGTACATTAATGCGCCAATTTTCGTCCGAAATAAGGCCATTTCAGGGGGGTGACTTTTCATTATGAGACCTAGTTTTCTCAACGGATTTTGATTGAGCGCCTTCAAGTGAATTGCAATGTGAAAAAATTTTCTTCCTGTGGGTAACAGGACGACCACAATTCCAATTCAAAGTTTCAAAAAGGACAATTTTCAATAGGATAAAAAGGATATAAGGAATTGTTTTTTTCGCTAAAATTGAACGTAATATTAATGATTGAATCATCCTTAACGATATTAACAAAAAAAACTTTTTATTTACGGGATAGTTTGCCCGGAATTTAAACGGGAAATTAAGGAGTTGTACATTAATGCGCCAATTTTCGTCCGAAATAAGGCCATTTCAGGGGGGTGACTTTTCATTATGAGACCTAGTTTTCTCAACGGATTTTGATTGAGCGCCTTCAAGTGAATTGCAATGTGAAAAAATTTTCTTCCTGTGGGTAACAGGACGACCACAATTCCAATTCAAAGTTTCAAAAAGGACAATTTTCAATAGGATAAAAAGGATATAAGGAATGGTTTTTTTCGCTAAAATTGAACGTAATATTAATGATTGAATCATCCTTAACGATATTAACAAAAAAAAACATTTTATTTACGGGATAGTTTGCCCGGAATTTAAACGGGAAATTAAGGAGTTGTACATTAATGCGCCAATTTTCGTCCGAAATAAGGCCATTTCAGGGGGGTGACTTTTCATTATGAGACCTAGTTTTCTCAACGGATTTTGATTGAGCGCCTTCAAGTGAATTGCAATGTGAAAAAATTTTCTTCCTGTGGGTAACAGGACGACCACAATTCCAATTCAAAGTTTCAAAAAGGACAATTTTCAATAGGATAAAAAGGATATAAGGAATGGTTTTTTTCGCTAAAATTGAACGTAATATTAATGATTGAATCATCCTTAACGATATTAACAAAAAAAAACATTTTATTTACGGGATAGTTTGCCCGGAATTTAAACGGGAAATTAAGGAGTTGTACATTAATGCGCCAATTTTCGTCCGAAATAAGGCCATTTCAGGGGGGTGACTTTTCATTATGAGACCTAGTTTTCTCAACGGATTTTGATTGAGCGCCTTCAAGTGAATTGCAATGTGAAAAAATTTTCTTCCTGTGGGTAACAGGACGACCACAATTCCAATTCAAAGTTTCAAAAAGGACAATTTTCAATAGGATAAAAAGGATATAAGGAATGGTTTTTTTCGCTAAAATTGAACGTAATATTAATGATTGAATCATCCTTAACGATATTAACAAAAAAAAACATTTTATTTACGGGATAGTTTGCCTGGAATTTAAACGGGAAATTAAGGAGTTGTACATTAATGCGCCAATTTTCGTCCGAAATAAGGCCATTTCAGGGGGGTGACTTTTCATTATGAGACCTAGTTTTCTCAACGGATTTTGATTGAGCGCCTTCAAGTGAATTGCAATGTGAAAAAATTTTCTTCCTGTGGGTAACAGGACGACCACAATTCCAATTCAAAGTTTCAAAAAGGACAATTTTCAATAGGATAAAAAGGATATAAGGAATTGTTTTTTTCGCTAAAATTGAACGTAATATTAATGATTGAATCATCCTTAACGATATTAACAAAAAAAACTTTTTATTTACGGGATAGTTTGCCCGGAATTTAAACGGGAAATTAAGGAGTTGTACATTAATGCGCCAATTTTCGTCCGAAATAAGGCCATTTCAGGGGGGTGACTTTTCATTATGAGACCTAGTTTTCTCAACGGATTTTGATTGAGCGCCTTCAAGTGAATTGCAATGTGAAAAAATTTTCTTCCTGTGGGTAACAGGACGACCACAATTCCAATTCAAAGTTTCAAAAAGGACAATTTTCAATAGGATAAAAAGGATATAAGGAATGGTTTTTTTCGCTAAAATTGAACGTAATATTAATGATTGAATCATCCTTAACGATATTAACAAAAAAAAACATTTTATTTACGGGATAGTTTGCCCGGAATTTAAACGGGAAATTAAGGAGTTGTACATTAATGCGCCAATTTTCGTCCGAAATAAGGCCATTTCAGGGGGGTGACTTTTCATTATGAGACCTAGTTTTCTCAACGGATTTTGATTGAGCGCCTTCAAGTGAATTGCAATGTGAAAAAATTTTCTTCCTGTGGGTAACAGGACGACCACAATTCCAATTCAAAGTTTCAAAAAGGACAATTTTCAATAGGATAAAAAGGATATAAGGAATGGTTTTTTTCGCTAAAATTGAACGTAATATTAATGATTGAATCATCCTTAACGATATTAACAAAAAAAAACATTTTATTTACGGGATAGTTTGCCTGGAATTTAAACGGGAAATTAAGGAGTTGTACATTAATGCGCCAATTTTCGTCCGAAATAAGGCCATTTCAGGGGGGTGACTTTTCATTATGAGACCTAGTTTTCTCAACGGATTTTGATTGAGCGCCTTCAAGTGAATTGCAATGTGAAAAAATTTTCTTCCTGTGGGTAACAGGACGACCACAATTCCAATTCAAAGTTTCAAAAAGGACAATTTTCAATAGGATAAAAAGGATATAAGGAATTGTTTTTTTCGCTAAAATTGAACGTAATATTAATGATTGAATCATCCTTAACGATATTAACAAAAAAAACTTTTTATTTACGGGATAGTTTGCCCGGAATTTAAACGGGAAATTAAGGAGTTGTACATTAATGCGCCAATTTTCGTCCGAAATAAGGCCATTTCAGGGGGGTGACTTTTCATTATGAGACCTAGTTTTCTCAACGGATTTTGATTGAGCGCCTTCAAGTGAATTGCAATGTGAAAAAATTTTCTTCCTGTGGGTAACAGGACGACCACAATTCCAATTCAAAGTTTCAAAAAGGACAATTTTCAATAGGATAAAAAGGATATAAGGAGTTGTTTTTTTCGCTAAAATTGAACGTAATATTAATGATTGAATCATCCTTAACGATATTAACAAAAAAAAACATTTTATTTACGGGATAGTTTGCCCGGAATTTAAACGGGAAATTAAGGAGTTGTACATTAATGCGCCAATTTTCGTCCGAAATAAGGCCATTTCAGGGGGGTGACTTTTCATTATGAGACCTAGTTTTCTCAACGGATTTTGATTGAGCGCCTTCAAGTGAATTGCAATGTGAAAAAATTTTCTTCCTGTGGGTAACAGGACGACCACAATTCCAATTCAAAGTTTCAAAAAGGACAATTTTCAATAGGATAAAAAGGATATAAGGAATTGTTTTTTTCGCTAAAATTGAACGTAATATTAATGATTGAATCATCCTTAACGATATTAACAAAAAAAACTTTTTATTTACGGGATAGTTTGCCCGGAATTTAAACGGGAAATTAAGGAGTTGTACATTAATGCGCCAATTTTCGTCCGAAATAAGGCCATTTCAGGGGGGTGACTTTTCATTATGAGACCTAGTTTTCTCAACGGATTTTGATTGAGCGCCTTCAAGTGAATTGCAATGTGAAAAAATTTTCTTCCTGTGGGTAACAGGACGACCACAATTCCAATTCAAAGTTTCAAAAAGGACAATTTTCAATAGGATAAAAAGGATATAAGGAATTGTTTTTTTCGCTAAAATTGAACGTAATATTAATGATTGAATCATCCTTAACGATATTAACAAAAAAAACTTTTTATTTACGGGATAGTTTGCCCGGAATTTAAACGGGAAATTAAGGAGTTGTACATTAATGCGCCAATTTTCGTCCGAAATAAGGCCATTTCAGGGGGGTGACTTTTCATTATGAGACCTAGTTTTCTCAACGGATTTGGATTGAGCGCCTTCAAGTGAATTGCAATGTGAAAAAATTTTCTTCCTGTGGGTAACAGGACGACCACAATTCCAATTCAAAGTTTCAAAAAGGACAATTTTCAATAGGATAAAAAGGATATAAGGAATGGTTTTTTTCGCTAAAATTGAACGTAATATTAATGATTGAATCATCCTTAACGATATTATCAAAAAAAAACATTTTATTTACGGGATAGTTTGCCCGGAATTTAAACGGGAAATTAAGGAGTTGTACATTAATGCGCCAATTTTCGTCCGAAATAAGGCCATTTCAGGGGGGTGACTTTTCATTATGAGACCTAGTTTTCTCAACGGATTTTGATTGAGCGCCTTCAAGTGAATTGCAATGTGAAAAAATTTTCTTCCTGTGGGTAACAGGACGACCACAATTCCAATTCAAAGTTTCAAAAAGGACAATTTTCAATAGGATAAAAAGGATATAAGGAGTTGTTTTTTTCGCTAAAATTGAACGTAATATTAATGATTGAATCATCCTTAACGATATTAACAAAAAAAAACATTTTATTTACGGGATAGTTTGCCCGGAATTTAAACGGGAAATTAAGGAGTTGTACATTAATGCGCCAATTTTCGTCCGAAATAAGGCCATTTCAGGGGGGTGACTTTTCATTATGAGACCTAGTTTTCTCAACGGATTTTGATTGAGCGCCTTCAAGTGAATTGCAATGTGAAAAAATTTTCTTCCTGTGGGTAACAGGACGACCACAATTCCAATTCAAAGTTTCAAAAAGGACAATTTTCAATAGGATAAAAAGGATATAAGGAATGGTTTTTTTCGCTAAAATTGAACGTAATATTAATGATTGAATCATCCTTAACGATATTAACAAAAAAAAACATTTTATTTACGGGATAGTTTGCCTGGAATTTAAACGGGAAATTAAGGAGTTGTACATTAATGCGCCAATTTTCGTCCGAAATAAGGCCATTTCAGGGGGGTGACTTTTCATTATGAGACCTAGTTTTCTCAACGGATTTTGATTGAGCGCCTTCAAGTGAATTGCAATGTGAAAAAATTTTCTTCCTGTGGGTAACAGGACGACCACAATTCCAATTCAAAGTTTCAAAAAGGACAATTTTCAATAGGATAAAAAGGATATAAGGAATTGTTTTTTTCGCTAAAATTGAACGTAATATTAATGATTGAATCATCCTTAACGATATTAACAAAAAAAACTTTTTATTTACGGGATAGTTTGCCCGGAATTTAAACGGGAAATTAAGGAGTTGTACATTAATGCGCCAATTTTCGTCCGAAATAAGGCCATTTCAGGGGGGTGACTTTTCATTATGAGACCTAGTTTTCTCAACGGATTTTGATTGAGCGCCTTCAAGTGAATTGCAATGTGAAAAAATTTTCTTCCTGTGGGTAACAGGACGACCACAATTCCAATTCAAAGTTTCAAAAAGGACAATTTTCAATAGGATAAAAAGGATATAAGGAATTGTTTTTTTCGCTAAAATTGAACGTAATATTAATGATTGAATCATCCTTAACGATATTAACAAAAAAAACTTTTTATTTACGGGATACTTTGCCCGGAATTTAAGCGGGAAATTAAGGAGCTGTACATTAATGCGCCAATTTTCATCCGAAATAAGGCCATTTCAGGGGGGTGACTTTTCATTATGAGACCTAGTTTTCTCAACGGATTTTGATTGAGCGCCAACTAGTGAATTGCAATGTGAAAAAATTTTCTTCCTGTGGGTAACTATCCCTAAATAAGGAATTTTTCCTAAATAAGGAAATTATCCTTTTATCCTATTGAAAAATGTCCTTTTTGAAACTTTGAATTGGAATTGTGGTCGTCCTGTTACCGACAGGAAGAAAATTTTTTCACATTGTAATTCACTTGAAGGCCCTCAATCGAAATCCGTTGAGAAAACTAGGTCTCATAATGAAAAGTCACCCCCCTGAAATGGCCTTATATCGGACGAAAATTGGCGCATTGATGTACAACTCCTTAATTTCCCGTTTAAATTCCGGGCAAACTATCCCTTAAATAAAATGTTTTTTTTTGTTAATATCGTTAAGGATGATTCAATCATTAATATTACGTTCAATTTTAGCGAAAGAACCATTTAGGAAATTTTAAGGGTGGTTTTCTCTCTTATTTTATTGAATTCAATAATAAGTGGTATATCAAATGAAAGCTAATGAATTATTCTTTCGATTGATATCAAAAAATTACCAATATCTCCAAGCAGTTACTTTCAAAATTGATTTTCCCATATCGACTCTTGGGCTTAATAAAATGTTAATAAATCATGAAATTTCGTGTAAAAAGTTATTAAAAACTTTACTCTTATATAAAATTGATGGTTTACACCTAAATTTGTTACTTAAATGCTGATTAAAGGTCTCCTTTTTGAGAAATTAGCCTCTAATGAGGTCTGTCATTATCTTCATTTAGGGTCAAAAATATCTTTATTTCTTCACTTCTATCGCTATGAATCGATCAATTATTAGTAAAGAATTCAAAATATAACATTTTTTCTACTCGAACATCGTTTAAAATAGTATTTTTAACCAATTTAATTTGCATGGTTAGCTAATGTCATAGTTATTTATGTTGTGCTTTATAGGCAACCCGGTGAGCATCAAAAAAACAAAATTCGACGATTTGCCTATTTTGAACATGTCAATATTCAGTACTCTAACTCAAATTTCAGACATTTAAGGATGATTTTCTTTATGTCATATAATGATTGGGGTATCAAATGAAAGCTAATGAATTACTCTATTGAATTATAAAAAAAAAACAACCAATATGTATAAGCGATAATATTAAAATTTAATTTTCCGTAAGCGACTACTTCTCTTTCAGACATTTAAGGGTAATTTGCCCCCCTTATTATATTGAATTCGATTATGATTGAAATATCATTTGAAAGCTTATAAATTACTCTATTGATTGATATAAAAAAACAACCAATATGTTCAAGCAATTACTTGAAAATTTGATTTTCCCTAGGCGACTCTTTAAGACATTTTAAACGCTAATTTTTAGAAAAGTAGACCTTAAATCAGTATTTTAGTGTCAAATTTAGCTTTATATTATTTATTTTGATACACAGAATTTTTTTTATTACTTTTTACATGAAATTCATATGGTTTCAGTTCAATTTTGTAAATATCAAGAATCACCTAAGGAAAATTAAAATTTAAAGTAATTGCTTGGACACATTGGTTCTTTTTTTTATATCAATCAATAGAGTAATTTATAAGCTTTCAAACGATATCTCAATCATAATCAAATTCAATATAATAAGGGGGGCAAACCACCCCTAAATGTCTGAAAGAGAAGTAGTCGCTTACGGAAAATCAAATTTTAATATTATAGCTTATACATATTGGTTGTTTTTTTATATAATTCAATAGAGTAATTCATTAGCTTTCATTTGATACCCCAATCATTATATGACATAAAGAAAATCACCCTTAAATGTCTGAAATTTGAGTTAGAGTACTGAATATTGACATGTTCAAAAAGGGCAAATCGTCGAATTTTGTTTTATTGCTGCTCACCGGGTTGCCTATAAAGCACAACATAAACAACTTTGACATTAGCTAACCATGCAAATTAAATTGGTTAAAAATACTATTTTAAACGATGTTCGAGTGGAAAAAATGTTATATTTTGAAATCTTAACTAATAATTGATCGATTCATAGCGATAGAAGTGAAGAAATAAAGATATTTTTGACCCTAAATGAAGATAATGACAGACCCCATTGGACACTAATTTCTCGAAAAAAAGACCTTTAATCAGCATTTAAGTATAAAATTTAGCTGTAAACTATCAATTTTATGAAAGACTAATCTGTTTAAGTACTTTTTACGTGAAATAATATGATTTTGGTACAATTTTATGAAGGTTAAGAGTCACCTAGGGAATATAAAATTTTCAAGTAATTGCTTAGAGATATTGGTATTTTTTTTATATCAATCGATAGAATATTTCAATAGCTTTCATTTGACATCTCAATGATGATTGGATATAAAAAATTAAGGGCGAAAATCACCCGTTAAAATTTCCTAATTGCCGGTCAATTTTGAATTTCCGAGCTCTTCCGAAGCACCCTTTCGGAACCGTTCGGTTAGCATCGACACAAATAGTTCAGCCCATTTCCTCTAGATGGCACGAGGTGTATGATTTCTGATTAATTCTATGTGCCAATTCCTTTTCAAAGTTTCAAAAAGGACAATTTTCAATAGGAAAAAAAGGATATTATGGATGGTTTCATTCGGTAAAATTGAACTGAATATTAATGATTAAGTCATCCTTAAAGATATTAACAAAAAATACCTTTTTTTTACGGGATAGTTTGCCCGGAATTTAAACGGGAAGTTAAGGAGCTGTGAATCAATGCGACAATTTTCACCCGAAATAAGACCACTTTAAGGGGGTGGCTTTTCATTATGAGGGCTAGTTTTCTTAACGGAGTTTGATTAAGGGCCGTCAAGTGAATTACACTATGAAAAAATTTCTTCCTGTGGGAAACAGTACAACCACAATTCCATTTCAAAGTTTCAAGAAGGACAATTTTCAATAGGAAAAAAAGGATATAAGGGATGATTTGTTTCGCTGAATTTGAACTGCATATTAATATTTGAATCATCCTTAATGATATTAACCAAAAATACGTTTTATTTAACGGATAATTTCCCCAGAATTTAAACGGGAAGTTAAGGAGCTGTGAATCAATGGGACAAATATCGCCCGAAAAAAGACCATTATAGGGGGGTGACTTTTCATTATGAGGGCTAGTTTTTTCAACGGATTTTGATTAAGGGCCTTCAAGTGAATTGCACTATAAAGAAATTTTCTTCCTGTGGGTAACAGGACGGCCATAATTCCATTTCAAAGTTTCAAAAAGGACAATTTTCAATAGGAAAAAAAGGATATTGTGGATAGTTTGTTCCACTGAATTTGAATTCCACATTAATATATAAATCATCCTTAACGATATTTACAAAAAATATTTTCTTTTTACGAGATAGTTTGACCGGAATTCAAACGGGAAGTTAAAGAGCTATGAATCATTGCGACAATTTTCGCCCGAAATAGACCATTTTAAGGGGGTGGCTTTTCATTATGAGACCTAGTTTTCTTAACGAATTTTGATTAAGGACCATCAAGTGAATTACACTGTAAAGAAATTTTCTTCCTGTGAGTAACAGGACGACCACAATTGCAATTCAAAGTTTCAAAAAGGACAATTTTCAATAGGAAGAAAAGGATATAAGGGATGGTTTATTTCGCTGAATTTAAATTTCAGATTAATATTAGAATCATCCTTAATGATATTACCAAAAAATAATTTTCATTTAAGCGATATTTGGCCCGGAATTTGAACGGGAAGTTAAGGAGCTGTGAATCAATGCGACAATTTTCACCCGAAATAAGACCATTTTAAGGGGGTGGCTTTTCATTATGAGGCGTAGATTTCTCAACGGATTTTGATCATGGACCGTCAAGTGAATTACACTGTAAAGAAATTTTCTTCCTGTGGGTAACAGGACGGCCATAATTCCATTTCAAAGTTTCAAAAAGGACAATTTTCAATAGGAAAAAAAGGATATTAGGGATAGTTTGTTCCACTGAATTTGAATTCCACATTAATATATAAATCATCCGTAACGATATTTATAAAAAATATTTTCTTTTTACGAGATAGTTTGCCCGGAATTTAAACGGGAAGTTATGGAGCTGTGAATCATTGCGACAAATTTGGCCCGAAATAAGGCCATTTTAAGGGGGTGGCTTTTCATTATGAGGCCTAGTTTTCTCCACGGATTTTGATTAAGGGCTCTCAAGTGAATTACACTGTAAAAAAAATTTCTTCCTGTGGGTAACAGGACGACCACAATTCCATTTCAAAGTTTCAAAAAGGACAATTTTCAATAGGAAAAAAAGGATATAAGGGATGGTTTGTTTCGCTGAAATTGAACTGAATATTATTAATTAAATCATCTTTAACGATATTAATGATTAATAATTGTTTTTACGGGATAGTTTCCTGGGAAATCAAGACGGGAAGTTATGTAGCTAACAGGATGAAATGATTAGTTTTTTCCAATTTAAATTTTATTGGTTACTATTGGTTAGAAAATAAATATTTTCATCACGCCGCTAAAATCCGAAATTCACTCTTTAATATTGATAAAGGAATATGATCAAATCCTTTACAGTTATAAGGGATGTTTTTAGTTTTATATGTTAATCTTGTGATTTACGTAGGCCTCATTGACTCAACTATTTTTGGATTAAAAGTATTTCAATTCACTTAATAAATAATCAATTTCTTCGCCAGCTATTGGAAGATTGAATTTTTTAAATGCCTTTGCCCGCGGTGAAATTTCTTTCCTGTAAGTAAAGTAAAAATTAAATTTCAAACAAAATCAATGCACGTAATTAATAAATATGAAAAAATTTGAATTATGAAGTTCCACATTACTTTAATGCTGATATTGTTGCCTTTGTTTGCCCTAAGAAATAATTTTGCTGCCTATAAATCTCTTTAGGTAATTATATCCATGAAAATGATGCAATTATTATACAACAAAAACATCTTTTCAGTTTCAAACAAGTATATGCTTAATTTTTCCGAAAATTTGGGAAAAACAATTTTATTTTACATAACAAATACTTTAACTTTTATTCTCATCTAACTTAAAAATGAAAAATTTTTCATCAATTTTAATTTTATTAACGCTCTTCTGTCTTTTTCGATATATTAAAAACCAATTTGTCGTAAATAATTACACCAATTGTGAATGTGTTCCATATTATTTGTGTCCAAGTGAAAATTTCTCCAACACGTTTGGGGTTGGAGTTTTAGATATTAGACAATCAAAGTATTTTGTTGTGGATTTCTTGTTTTACAAATTATTTACCATGAAGTTATTTTAGAAAATGTGAAAGTATTTTTCATGTATGCTGTGCCAAAAAATTGGAAATCAATCCGACAAAAGATTTACCAAGTAGAAAAGAATGCGGTTTTCGGCAACCAGGATTTGACATTCGTATTACAGGTGTTATTGATTAATAAATTATTTGTAAAACTACTAAGCCCTTAAATTTAGGTTGCATATTTGTTAGTCAAACTTAAAATAGTTTTCCCTGAATGTAGGGAAGTCTATCAATTTTATATTGATTTATAATTTTATTGTATAACTCCTATACCATATTTTGATCTAAGTTTACAATTTTAGGCAGCAAAGATGCATCATACGCTGAATTTCCATGGATGGCCGCCATTCTTCTCCCATTTGGTATAGTGAATGGAGAACTACGACGAAATGTTTACCAATGTGGAGGATCATTAATTCATTTCAAATTTGTCCTAACGGCTGCTCATTGTGTTGTGAAAATGCTCGATAAACCACTCCAAGTATTGCTGGGCGAATGGGACACTAAAGACGATACCGAACCATTTCCAACTCAAAAACGAAATGTATCTCAAATAATAATTCACGAAGATTATGTTCCGGCCACATTGTACAACGACGTGGCTGTATTAGTCCTCGACAAACCGGCAGAGAAGGCCTTCAACGTTGACGTTATTTGTTTGCCAGACGATCTTCAAAGTTTTGATCAAATCAACAATTGCATGGCCAGTGGTTGGGGTCGGGACAGTTTCGATGGTAACGGACGATATCAGAGAATACTAAAAAAAATTCAACTTCCATTACTTAATAGAACAAATTGCGTGGAACGCTTACAACGTACACGTTTAGGCAAACATTTTCACTTACACGAAAGTTTCATTTGTGCTGGTGGTGAAAGAGGAAAGGATACGTGCGAGGGAGACGGAGGCAGTCCATTAATATGTCCAATCGAAAATACCATTCAACAATACCACCAAATCGGAATCGTTTCTTGGGGAATTGGATGCGGATTTAGTCAAATTCCAGGAGTGTATACAAACGTGCACCTCTTCACCCAATGGATCAGGGAAAAAATCGACACAAATTTATATGTTTAAAATTAAAAACGTTTCTTTTTTTCAATGACCAAAAGTTGACAAAATAAAAAATAATAATTTAAGATTAGTGTGTACTCATTCAGCCATCATATCCACGCTAAGATCCTCGCCCAAGTTGCTCGGTGATGTTTCCAGCTCTCCCACATCGTTCGACTCGCTAAAACAAGCAAAGCTACTTTAATTAGTAGTATCAAATCGGCAGAATTTTCGCGGAGAATGGAGAATATAGGAGCTTTGTGAATTATGAGCACATTGACGGGATTTCAAGGCCCACTGTCGGAAGCTCCGGGTGGAAATATTGAAGTCATTGTACCTGTCCAGGGATGGGTCGTTGCTAAACATTTCGGTTGGCACTGTGGGCGGCGCCCGTTGAGGTAGTAGCTCCATGTAGGTTTGTCGTGATTGCAAGTGGCGCTCAACTTCTTCCGGCGTCATGTGGCCATCGGCTGTTGTGCTACTGGCGGCTACGCCCAAATTAGTGCTCTGAAATAAAATTTAATGATCTTTAGTAACCATATGATTTTTTTGGACCTCAGAATAATGTAATGCAGGAGCTTTTTCCAGTCATTTTAAGCAATTCTACATTTTGAGAAGGATTTTTCATCAAAGTTCCGCTGAATTTTTTTCCTCCAAAGAATAATGATTAATAAGAAACCATAAAGAATTCCTAACTTATAAATAAGTCAAACATTAATCCATTGCATTGTTCGTAAAGTCTACAAAATGTTCTTTTCCGGCTTCCATGATTATCATTCAATAAATTTTATGAAGGACGAAAATATGATAGCCCAAAGGTGCCAAATCTGGTGAAACATTCCACCTGATATATTTTTTCTTCTTTCAACCTCCTTTGGCTTAATGCTCTTTAGTAACCATATTAGTAACCTTTTCAAATAATAAATTATCATTTAATCTATACAAGTGGACCTTAGAATAAAGTTATGCAGGTGCTTTTTCCAGCTATAAAATTTAATATGTCATCATAATTCTGCTGAATTTTTTCCTCCAAAGAGTAACGATTAGTAAGAAACCATCAAGAACTCCTAACTTATAAATAAAGCAAGCATTATCCCATTGCATTGTTCGTAAAGTCTATTTAATGATCTTTAGTAACCATATGATTTTTTGGACCTCAGAATAAAGTAATGCAGGTGCCTTTTCCAACCATAATATGGCTTTAGGCCATTTTAAGCAATTCTGCATTTTGAAAAAGATTTTTCATCATAATTCTACTCAATTTTTACCCCCAAAAAGTAATGATTAATAAGAAACCATTAGGAATTCATAACTTATAAATAAGGCAAACATTAATCTATTACATTTTTCGTTAAGTCTACAAAATATTCTTTTCCGGCTTCCATGTTTATCATTCAATAAATTTTATGAAGGACGAAAATTTGATAGTCGAAAAGTGCCAAATCTGGTGAAATATTCCACCTGATATATTTTTTCTTCTTTCAACCTCCTGTGCCCCACTTCTGGACGAAGATATTACCTAATTCTTTCCTTATTTCTTTGTCCACGGCTGTACAAGGTCACAGGAATCACTTCTAAAACTTTCTTGCTTCATGATTTCCAATGTGGTACTTTTTTGACCCATTTTTTTCCCTTTTTGGCGGTAATAGTTGGGATGTTCTTATTTGAGGAAATTTTCTCTTAAACTATGTACAATTTTTTAAGTATGGACCTATTTATTCACCTCATGGTACATTATATGACGTCATTATTCACGAATTTCAATTTTTATGTACATTTGTCTCCGATTTGATCTCCATAACATCCTTAATTCAAATATAAAAAAAAAACATTGCAATATAATGCTAATGTCGGGGTTACTTTTGACGGATTCTTATAGCTCTCGACGAAAAAAAAAAACGAAAATGAAGAACAAAATTTTTCGATATCTCGCTTAGTTTACGAAATATCGATCCCCAAAAATGGAAAAATTAATTTATTTTATACAGTTTTTTAGACGGATTTCTCAAGATTTTCATGCAAAAAGAAGATAAATGTTTACAACCGTAGCTCCATCAATTGTTTGTGCAGAAAAAAAAAACATAAACAAGAGATCCAGGGGCGAAGCCCCCCAAAAAAATGAGATATTAATTTGATTTTGGCTTGACTGACTCGCGAATTAAATTAAAAACAAAACCGAAAACACAATATTGCCAGATATGGGTGACGCTCCCCAACCCTCACCGGGACTTCACTCCAGCAATCCTTGTTTATGGTCTTTTTAGCACAAAAATAATTGGTGGAGCTACGGATGTTAACATTTACCTTTATTTTTTTCATGCAAATCTTGAGAAATCCGTCTAAAAATTCAATTAATTTTTCCATTTTTAGGGGTGGATATTTCGTAAACTAAGCAAGATATCGAAAAAAATTATTCTTCATTTTCGTTTTTTTTTTCGTCGAGATCTATAGGAATCCGTCAAAACATCGTGGCGCCGGAAGAATCGTAGTCTTGCCCTAATATCTTTTCAAGTCCTATGCAAATCGTTCCCAACAATCGGCCAGCTTTCACCTGCTTGACTTGCATGGCATCACATTTTTTTTAAAAATTCAGTCTTATTACTTCATGCATACGCTGCTAAAGAAGTATAACGTCAAAAATACTTTATAGAACCTTAAAACACCTGGGGTTGAATATAATACGTAAGAAATCGGTGGAAACTTTCCAATATTGTTAGCAACAAATAACAATGACTCTTACAGTTTGTGGAACGTTTTGTTTTGGTACTTTCGGCGTGGTGGGCTTCTTTTTCTTTGCCGAAGACGTAGTTTTGCTGGTCGACGACGACTGATTGTTGGAATTGTGAACTGAATTACTCAACTCGGATTTTTTTCTAAAACAAACCAAAATCATAGTTCGAACATTTACCATAATGCTTTTACAAGAAAAAATACCTTTTATTGTCTATTCGGCCGACATCTAGATCGTCGGACGAGTCGGTATCCTCACTTTCACTGGAAGTTTCCACGCGCTCGTACAACAATAGGCGATCAAGCAGAAAACTGCGATCCTGGGTGGCTACAATTAAGCGTCGCTGAGCCGATCGTAGCGCCTCTTGGAAATTTTCATTTTCCTAAAGAAATTGGTTATTTTTTAATAATTTAATTATGAGTGGAAAGTTTTGGATGTCTCTTACGTAAATCAAATACTTTAGTTTCCGCTTTAGCTGTTTGTATTGTTCTTTGTAGTTAATAACCTCATCATCTTGACTTTCATCTTCTTCCTCAACACTTTCATCTTCTACATTTGCATTTGCCATTGAACGGCAATACCATCCAGCTAACATTATATTTGAATTGAATAATAGTTACGTATTTTATTTATTTTTTTTTTTAATTCTTACAAACGAAATGAGACTTTTTCGACCGACCGCTAACCATAAACAAAAATCGCATCAAAAATTATAATTAGTCAATTGAATTTTAATTATTGACATCGTTCAAGCATGCGCAGTCGCTACGTGGTTAGGCACAGTTACGCATTGTTCTTGATAGGTAGATGGAAGCACTAGTACAAGTATGCTCAGTAACGATGCGCATAAGAGGCTTCCTGTAAACGTGTGATAATTTTATCCCATATTTTAAGGTTATCGGTGAAATTTCTTAATTGTATTATTTACCATTAAAATTCCCTGAAAGTTTTTTACACGCAATTGATAAATGGCGCTAAATCTGACGGTTAAGGTGCATCCGGTTGTTTTGTTTCAAATAGTGGATGCATACGAACGACGAAATGCAGACTCCCATCGGGTGATTGGGACCCTGTTGGGAACAGTCGAAAAAGGCGTTGTGGAAATTACGAATTGTTTTTGTGTTCCACATAAAGAATATGACGATCAAGTTGAAGCCGAATTGAATTACGCTATGGACGTTTATGATTTAAATCGACGAGTAAATGCTTCGGAAAATATTGTTGGATGGTGGGCCACTGGCAACGAAGTCACCACCCACAGTTCTGTAATTCACGAATACTATGCCCGCGAGTGCAACAATCCGGTGCATATAACTCTCGACACCACATTACAAGGAGCCCGAATGGGGCTGAAAGCATATGTTTGCGTAGCATTGGGAGTTCCCAAAGGTATTTCCTAACATCATATAAAAACAATCATTACATCATTGATTCTTTTAGGCAAAAGTGGATGTATGTTTACCGCTGTCAATGTCGAGGTTGCCTGTTACCCACCGGAAGTAGTCGGTCTCCAATTATGTCAAAAAACAATGACGACAAATACAATGCGAGCAGCAAATGTCCAACCAATGTTGGATTTGGCCCAAGTTTCCGAGGCCAGCGTTAAACTAACAAACTTGCTGGACCAAGTGTTGGCTTACGTGGAAGACGTGTTGGCCGGAAATGTACCGCCCGATAATGCGGTTGGACGTTCTTTGCTTGATTTGGTTAATTCGGTGCCACATATGACGCATGATCAATTTTCGGAAATGTTCAATTCTAATGTTAAGGATTTATTGATGGTTATTACATTATCTCAGCTTATTAAGACACAATTACAATTGAATGAAAAATTAACTCTGTTGACGTCTCTGTAAATTCATTCACAGCTCGATATTGAATTCATTTATTTTTTCAGTACTTTTCGATTGTAATAAAATTTTGTTTTAAGTTAATCGCTGTAAGGTGTAACTGAATTTTATTTACAATAAATCTAACTCTATTAGAAAGTAAATGGGCTTTTATTTAATCGCTTTTACTTTCTAAACGTTCAAGCTATGAAACATTGAATGGAATGTATAGTAGGGTGGTCCTTAATAGGAGTCTTTTTGAATTTCTTTGCTCCCAGGGACTCAAATGCTTCTAAATTGATAAAAAAAAATTCCCATAAAAATTTAAACTCTTAATATTAACTTTAAGATAGTCCGCTTTCCAACTTAAGTTTCTTATGGAAATAACGTTGGAAAAAATATATTTATTTTTAGAATTCTATAACTCAGCGACGAATAAATCGAAAGTAACCAATTATGTTAGGTTTATTGTTAATTTAACGCTCTACCAAAAAAAACCTCTTATGATTTTTCGCTGAATGTATTGGCTTAAGAGTTATTCGAGCACAATGTTTAATTATTAATAATATCAACTATAATTATGAAGGAAATACTTACTTTTAAGAAATATATCAAATTTTTTGTGCAAAATTTGTATTTGTGATATAAAAAAAAGCAAAAAAACAATATTATTCTTGTGATTCTTCCGGACGTAGTTGTAGTAGTTCATCCCTGATTTTTTGTACTTGTTTATTGTCATCAGGTTCAATATTAGCTATGTTACCAATTCTACCATCTTTTCGTTAAAAAATGCAATATATTTTAATTGGCCATTAGTGCCGAATTCTTAAGCCAATAGATTTATCGGAAAATCACAAGAGCTCTTTTTTGTAGAGCGTTAAATTTACAATAAACATGACGCAATTGGTTACTTTCGATTCATTTGTCGTTGAGTTATGGAATTGTAAAGAAAAAAATTAATTTTTCCCACGATATTTCCATAAGAAAGTTATGATGGAAAGTGGACTATTTTAAAGTTAATATTAAGAGCTTAAATTTTTATGAGATTTTTTTTTTATCAATTTAGAAGTATTTGAGACCCTGGGAGCAAAGAAATTCAAAAACACCCCTATTAAGGACCACCCTAATGTATAGTATTCTTAACGAAAATCATCAAATGCAATGCAAGATTCTTAAGGACGTATAGGGAAATGCTATGGAAACAGGCCAAGGCCTGGGGAACCCTTCACATACAAAGAAAGAACTATAATATATTTTCTGTAAATCTTTTCGTGTCTCATAAATTTTACGATTTGATCATTTGGTATTTTCAATGAAAGTATTGAGCATTTTTTTTTATTAGATTACCGACAAAAAGAATGCATCAATGGAAAAACTTTAATTAATCTTCAAATATCTTTTAAATCTCTCATAAAGAACATTTGTCGTACAAAAATTCGTTTTAAAAATAAAATGTTAAATAAATGTCTAATTTAGCTTCTATCAAATCATGAAAATTAAAAGGAGGTAAAAAAAAATTTCATGGACCTAAAAAGTACTAGAAATACAACTTTTTGTTTACAAAATAGTCATGAAAATCATTTAAAACAATTTTTTTTACGAAAAAAAGTCTTAAAGTAAAATAATTTGATTTATTGAAAGCAATAAAAAACAAACTTTGAATTGCCGCTATTAGCATTTCTAACTTTCTAACAATGCGCATGCTTTGACCAATCATTGACGTTTAATAACAATTGTTTTTTTTATTTGTTAAAGATCATTTTTCTTTTTGATTTAATTGATAATTTTGTTATAATTTGATGAAAATTTCGGGTTTTAAAGTTTATAATGATTTAGTTCGAATATTTTCCTACCGATTTAAATCAAATTTAATTTAAAAATTATAAGTTTTCATTATAAAAAAGACTTAGGAAAATATGTTTTCGATGGCGTCGGTTTGAGTTATACATTTAATTAACAATTATTTATTAATTAATCAATGAAATTTATTATAACAATATTATAGTGATTTAGTTTGAGTATTTTTCTGATGGCTTATCAAAAATTTAAAACGTTTACGATAGTTTTAATGGGAAAAAATCGGTGAAAAAAATGGCTTATTTGTATACGGATTGAGATCTGAAATTGATTTAATTTTTTTACCTATAAATTAATCAAATATTGGCATAAAAGTCTTATATTTCCATAGTTTAGGTGATTATCTATTAGTTCATAATAAAATTTACATGATTTTATTAATTTTTTTTGAAAATTCTTTGAAAAAACATTGCTCCATATATGAGAGGGATGAAATTATAAATTTGAACAATTTTATTTAATACTTAATTTATATAATTGTTTTTCAAATTTTGTCAGAAGTTAGTTGGAATATTTGTCTAAAGGTTTCTAGGAAAATATGATGTAGTTGGTAGTTATTTTTTCAAGAAAAATGATTCTAGAAAGTTTTTAACCGAACAATTAAATTCGATCCTCCTATAAATACTATCATGATAGTAAAAGTGTTTTTATTTAATCGTTTTTACTTTTTAAACGTCCAAGTTATAAAGTTTTGAATGGAATTCATATTTTTTTTTAACAAAAATCATGAAATACTATGCAAGATTCTTAAGGATATATGTACAGGGATATGCTATGGAAACAGGCCAAGGCCTGTAATTATTCCATGTTGAGGAGCTTTTAAAATACAAAGGAAGAACTATGTAATATATTTAACCTAAATCTTTTCGTTTCTTATAAATTTTAAGATTTAATCATTTGGTGTTTTCAATGAAAGTGTATCAAGCATTTATTTTATTAATTTAAGGACAAAAAGGATGGATCAATGGAAAAATTTAAATAAATCTTCAAATATCTTTTAAATTTCTCATAAAGACCATTTAACAACACTTGTCGTACAAAAATTCATTTTAAAAATAAAATTCCAAATAATTGTTTAATTTAGTATAAATGCCAATTCATGAAAATTAAAATGAGATATAAATAATTTCATAGACCTAAAAACTAATAGAAATCTAACTTTTTATTTATAAAATAGTTATTAAAATCATTTAAAACAATTTTTTTCACGAAAAAAAGCATTAACGCAAAATAATTTGATTTATTGAAATCAATAAAAATCAATGTTTGAATTGCCACTATTAGCATTTCGAACAATGCGCATGCTTTGACCAATCATTGACGTTTAATAACAATTGTTTTTCTTATTTGTTGAAGATCTTATTTTCTTTTTGATTTAATCGATCATTTTGTAATATTTTGATGAAACTTTCGGGTTTTAAAGTTTATAACGATTTAGTTCGATTATTTTCCTATCGAACTAAGCCAAATTTTAATTGGAAATTATAAGTTTTCATTATAAAAAAGACTTGGGAAAATATGTTTTCGATGGCGTCGGTTTGAGTTATACATTTAATTAACAATTATTTATTAATTAATCAATGAAATTTATTATAACTTTATTATAGCGATTTAGTTTGAGTATTTTTCTGATGGTTTATCAAAAATTTAAAATGTTTACGATAGTTTTAATGGGAAAAAATCGATGAAAAAAATGGCCTAATGGTGTATAGATTGGGATCTGAAAATAAATTAATTTTCTTGCAAATAAATTAATCAAATATTGGCATAAAAATCATATATTTTCATAGTTTAAATAATTATCTGTTGATTCATAAAAAAATTTACATGATTTTAGTGATTTTTTTTTGAAAAATCTTTGAAGAAACAATGCTCCATATATGAGAGGAATCAAATTATAAATTTGAACAATTTTATTTAATACTTAATTTATATAATTGGTTTTCAAATTTTGTCAGAAGTTAGTTTGCTTATTTGTCTAAAGGTTTCTAAGAAAATATGATGTAGTTGGTAGGTTTTTTTCAAGAAAAATAATTCTAGAAATTTTTTTATAGAACAATTACATTGGATCCTTATACAAATACTATTATAGTTATAAAAGAGTAGTTTCTTTTATTTTTGAGTCACATGGACACTTAAACCACTTCAAAATGGTGGAAATGCGACTGTAATATGCATTGAACGATAATAAATCATGAGATAGAGGAATATGTTGTCTTTATTATACCCTTACAGGAGTTGTGGATTTATTTTTTGCAAGAAAAGCCGAAGGTAAAGTGAGGAAAAGGTATTATTGATGGCAAAAGATTAATTCAATTAGCATCTTTGATATTTTTTGGAAAATTCACTAAGTCCACAAGTTTGTTTTTCCACTGATTTTTATCACCCATCTGTGATTGGCAGAAGAAGGAAACGTCCTTTGTATATTTCCTGCTTGGTTCCTCCACTTATTTTGGATCATCCATGATTTACAAGATGTAATTGATAGACGACCCTTGACCAAATACAATTGAATATATAGTTAGTTTAAGAAGTTCCGTAAAAGAAAGTTTGAATCTTTGATATTTTTTGGAAAATTCACTAAGTCCACAAGTCTGTTTTTTCACTGATTGTGATCGGCCATCTGTGATTGGCAGAAGAAGGAAACGTCCTTTGTATATTTCCTGCTTGGTTCCTCCACTTATTTTCGATGATCCATGATTTACAAGACGTAATTGATAGACGAGTCTATACCAAATACAATTGAATATATAGTTTAAGAAGTTCCGTAAAAGATAGAACTGGTAACTTTATTTAAACATAGTTCAATCATATTGTCGTCTTATTGTTCTATTTGCAAATTTGATTATCTTATTGAAGATATTCTTATTAAGAAAACACAATTAAACTTTTGGGGAAGCAAAGTTTTATTAAGTCAATAAATTTGTTTTCCATACGTTAGTTTGGATTCTGTATAAAGTCGATAAAGCAACGATTCATAAATTTGGCGTAATTTTTAAGAAAATATTTTTATTTATTTAGGAATGCAGTTTGTGTGAAACACTTAAGGTGTTTTATTGTGAAAGCATATTTCATATTGATGATCGAGGGATTGTAGTAATTGGATTTGAAGAACGGAATGAAACCGGTTTTTCGGGTAGTTTGGATCATTGCATTCCTAATAAGCTTAATGTTGATTCTTGTGATTTATTTACTTTGTAATTTATTTGTGATAAGAGAAGAATTTCAAACAATAAATTTGGTTTACGAATAATTTACAGAACATTTTTGAAATCTAACTTGCAGATTCCTAACGTATCGACCCCCAAAAAAAATGGATATCTCTAGATAATTTCCATGCTGTGAATTTGATGAGTGAATGTCGATGAACTCGGAGATATTTTTTCTTTTATATAAAAAAAATGATTGATGTAGTGAAATTATCAGATCAATATAAATGAAATAAAAGTTTGTTGACATTTATATGAGAGTAGTTGGTATTGTGCGATATACTCCCAATTTGTCGCTGCAACTATTGGGCCAACCGAACAGCTGATAAATCCACCAAGTCGCTGTAACTACTACAATTATGACAAATGTTCTTAAGACGTCAGTGAGAGCTCAACGTCTTTATGTAATGTTGTGCGAAATTCTCTAGTCCCTCGTCAATATTGTTTCAATGCTAATTTTATACATTTGCATTATTTCATGTGTTGAGCAATGATTGTTGTACGAAACAAGTTCGCCATAACCACTGCTTCTATCCATTAGAAAGTGATTCTTTTGTGCACTATTATGGCAGAAAAGCGATTCACTTTTCAAAAGTAAAGCATCCCAATCAGCAGTGCATTTCAGCTTTTACGAGTTTCAATTATTCTTTTTTGGCGAAACAATGGAAATGAAGACCGTGTACAACCCTGAGACCCTATATAACTTGAGCGTGAAAGCTTTGGTGTTGAGAACTAGACAGCAGCATTTTAAAGTTGAATACCGAGATTTGCCCGATAATGTATTATTTGACTTATACTATCAGGTATTTATTAAATCCATTAAATACTCTCCGAAACTCACCAATTTTCTGTTTTAGTTGTACAAGGAAAAGGAGTTGTGGCCGTTAAAAGTTGAACTGTGCCAAATTGATATTTTCGCGCGGTTAATGAAAATCCCGGATAAACGAGTTCAGTTGTTGCAAACATTCCAGAGTTTGAGAGATCATACCAATGGCTCAGTGTCAAGTGAATTGATTTTTTCGTATTGTAAATTATGTGATGGGATTGTGCCAACAGATCCACAGTATGAGGCTATAATTGACACGGGAATACGATTAGGTTTGTCGCCTTTTCTCTGGCAGCATCTTTTGTAACCATATGGCTGGACCAATTCAGTAGTTAGACAAAGTTTAGAATTGATTATCGATGGTAAATACAGCCAGACTTGGAGGAAAGATAAAATTCAATAGGTTCAATTAGTTCAAATGATTTAGCTTAAGAAGTATAGTATTACCAGTGGCGTAGCTACCTAGGGGCCCTTGAATCCTTACCAGAAATCTCGATCGAAGTGAACTTTTGGAAATTCAGGTGGAAGTTCACCAATTATGTACGGAAATAATGAGCAAATATGAAGTGCTAGAATGCGATCTAACGAAAGTATTTGCAGCGATGTTATTATCCTTTACAATTTCTGTTCCACCAGGTGAAAAACAAGTTTGACCCAACTATTCGAATCTAAATCGATCTCGTGATATTTCCTAGTTTTGTCCACGAGATTCTAATCCAATTACCAATTACCTAATGGAGTTCCACCAGGTGAAAAACAAGTTGGAAAAAATAACGTGGAATTGGTTCAATAGAAATGAAAATTAGAATTGAATTTTATTTAGGTTTCTCCAGGTGCTAATCGTTTCTTTGATTTTTCAAACATCAACTTTGTAATCTCATACATTTCTGTATTATTCCCCAAATGATTATTGTTCCTGAAAAACTACGATTTACCTTATCTATTGATGATTTTTGGGGAGAATGGCCATAGTGGGAGTCTCCATAAGAATGATACTGGATAATCATGGTGGTGACCTATAAATTAATTTAATTAGTTGTTGATAAAACGTAGTTTTAAAGGAACCAGAAGCAATACTTTTATCAATAAATTATTGACATATTTTAGAAGAATAAGTGCTGAAAGTTCTGCAAATTTGGTTGCAAATTAATGTCACAGGATATTTTCTAGGGAATGTCTGGTTTATTTTTTAATTTAATTCTCTAGAATTGTTCAGTTTTTGATGTATCAGATGGAAATAAAGAGTGGTCAAGTTGCTAAGAGTTAGTAAGGGTTTGTGATATGGTAAATTATTACCATAATGTTTTTCTTTGAAAACAAGAAGGTGAAGATTTAGATACATAGTGAAACTTAGGCCATTATTCCCAACTCATCAAGATTAACCAAAGATGGACAAAACTATTTTGATCCCTTTAAATGAAATGATGGCAACTAGAAAAATTAACCAGGGATTCATAGTTGAAGGGAAATTGGGAGATCTTAACAAAAAAGAAAGAAAACCGATTGAAATCCTGGACTTATTGAAAAGACGTATGGATTTACCCAATGAAATCTGCCGATAGGCAGAAAACAAAAAAAATTATTGACCTGGACTTTCGGGATCAAGTGCATATCCATCGGCGACGTAGTTTTAAAGGAAGCAGAAGCAATACTTTTATCAATAAATTATTGACATATTTTGGGCTGAAAGTTCTGCAAATTTTCGTACAAATCAATGTCGCAAGATATTTTCTAGGGAATGCCTGGTTTATTTTTTAATTTAATTCTCTAGGATTGTTCAGTTCTTGATTTATCAGATGGAAATAGTGATCAAGTTGCTAAGAGTTCGTAAGTTCGTACAATTACATCCAGTGGCGTAGCTACCTAGGGGCCAGGCGGGGCAGTGCCCCGGGGCCCTCAAGCCTAATAAGCCTGAATGTAAACGAAGTCATTGATACTTTTGTGAAAACTAAAGCTAGGAAAAATTGTAAATATAATTGTTATTTAGTCAGTTGGTAGATCCGACCTTTATATAATAAACCCTTGAATCTTTTCCTATTTCGTTTTATTAGCCAACTCTACACCAAGTTTTAATTGTAATTTATGTTGTTACTGTTTAATATTTTTATTATCTGCCCTGCAGTGCACAAAAAAGAGCTTAAGTAGCTTGGCATTTTTAAAGTATTTGTATATTTCATATTTTTATTTGATAAAATCTAATCAGTTTACATAGCAGTGGGGTTCCATTTTTTAATTTGCCCCAGGGCCCTTGGTTACCTAGTTACGCCACTGAATATTACTATCTTTTATAGTCAAACGATTGTAAAAACTTGAGTAGAAATATTTCTCTGAAGTTTTTCGAAACATAGAAAAACGACTTTAAAGACTTGTTCTTTAATCTTTAATGACTTTCTAATCGAAAAGAACTTTAAACAAAAAGCCAACGTAGACTCTTTACCTTTAAATCTAGCTACTAGACATTAATTGACTTAGTTTTTTTGATTTTTCAGGTGGATTTTTAAGCGACTCGGGTTGGTATGCCGATGGAGCGGTTGTATTGAAACATGTAGAACATCTTTGCCAAATTGGCACTCATTTACCCTACGTAGAGCACAAATTATTAGATTGTTATCATAGGTGAGACAATAATTGGGCAATTTTTTTGTTCTTTTTGGCAAATATCTGACAATGAATTAATTTCCACAATGTGTTTTTTTTTTTAGATTAATACATGCCCAAGCTGTATATTTTAATTTTGCAGCAGCTAATAAAACGTTTAGTTCAGCATTAGCGCTAATAGAAAAATTAACAGCCGACAAAAAATGTCCAAATGTCGCCGGTTTATATTGCGAGTTTTCGGTGTTATATTTTGTACAAAGTGAATATGATTTGGTAAAAATGTTTACATTTTATTTTGGGGTGATAAAAAATTAATGTTTGATATTGTTTTTAGGCGTACAGTTGGAGTGTTAAAGCGTTGGAACACGTGACGGAAAATTTACCACCCGGGTATTTATATCTCGAATGTTTTGAATTATTGTGATCAATAATGACGATTTTTTTTTTTTAGAGTTATCGTTGACATATTTCGTCAAGCAGCCAAATCGTGTGTGATAAAAAGAAATTTCCAAAAAGCAGGATTGTTAATTACACAAGCTGTTGCATATTCACGAAAAGTTTTTCCAGAAATGCATCCAAAATATGCGGATGTTTTGATGGAATATGGCTTTTACTTATTGAACTATGATTCCTATTATAAAAGCGTTAAAATTTATAGGGTATGTTCTAGTTTTAGTGTGGATAGTTGTGGAAAATATCAAAAATAAATCAGAAATATCAATCGGAAACTGAACAGATTAGTACGTTTAGTCGGAACTGGAACTATTTGTTCTTTTTCTTGTAATTGATTATAAAAATGTTTTAATTTCGAACCATAAAACTACAAATTTCCAACAACTACCCACATGCTCATATGCATAGAAGCAAAGATGATAATTCTTGTTTTATTTTCTTTTAAGGAAGCATTAAAAATACGAACGCATATCTTTGAAAGAAACAATTTAAAAGTGGCTGTTAGTTTTGAGGATCTTGCCTATGCTCTGTACGTAAGTGAATATAGTACGGGCCGTTTTCATAAAGCACGGTTAGTATTAATTATATGTAACAATTACCACGGTTTATTATTGTTGTTCTTTTATAATTTTTGTAGAGAAAATGTGGAAGAAGCTATAAATGTGATGGAATCTCTGTTACCCATCGATCATTTGATGCTGGCATCAGCGAAGAGAGTCAAAGCTCTGATTTTAGAAGAAATAGCATTAGATTTACCTGGCCAAATAAACAGTACATACAGTCACGATAACAGTATATATTTTGTGTTATTATTATAACGTTAACATTGTCAATTACGTACATTTACCTTGGTAGTGTAGAACAGCGGTTCTCAAATTGTACAGACAAAAAAAACCGGTGTACTTTTTCTGCTATTGACGATATTTATGTTTAACTGTTTGGAGACTGTTGGTACGCCAATGTTCTAAGTGCGCCACCAAAAAAACGTGACAACTGCTGATCTAGAAGATTAATAATCTTTTTTTTCGTAATTTTTAATGTTAACGTTGCATGAACTGATTTCTTTGATTACATATTCGCTGAGTTGACAAGGAAAGCAATTGATTTAAGAATTTTTTGCTTTTTTTCCTCGATTGTAGCGACCATTTATTCATATTGTTAAAAGTTAATTACAATGTGTGCGTCTTTAGTATTGGTAGCTGCAAAATTAAACCTTAATTTCCTTAAAGGTCATTATATAAGTTTTAAAATGTTACACCTTACTAGCACCACATATTCGCTAATAACAGCCCCTTTTTGTGTGATTAAGGTTTAAAAAAATGCTATTTTAATAGATCAATTTAAAAACCTAATAAATTGTCTTAAATATGAGTTACTAATTGCTTTTTGTTGTTGTTGTAGAATCTGATCTATTGAAACAATCCGAAGAATTGCATTTAGATGCTCTGAGGCTGTCGCTAAATGCATTTGGTGAAAGAAATGTACAAACTGCAAAATTATATGGAAACTTAGGACGTTTATATCAAAGCATGAAAGAATATGAAGTAAGTACAAGTTTTTTTATTTTTTTTTTTCGGTTTATTAAAGACTTATTTTTTTTTTTTATAGAAAGCAGAGCAAATGCATTTACGAGCGATTGCTATTAAAGAAGAATTGTTAGGAAAGGAAGATTACGAAGTTGGTTTATCAGTCGGTCATTTAGCATCACTTTATAATTATCACATGGAAAAATATCGAGAAGCAGAAAAACTATATAAACGTTCAATTGCAATCAGTATGTTGTATATTAGACTAGGCCAAAAAAATCGACTTTTTTTTTTGAAGAGTATATCGAAAATATTGTTCTAGGTGATAAAAAGAAATATCGGGAAGGTTTGAGGCCTTAATATTAATATTAAGAGGTCTATCATCTTTAATTTCGATTTTTTATTTGTACTTTCATTTTTGCGTTAATGCTCTCAAACTATCAAGGTAAAAAATTCATCTGCACATATATTTATAGAAAATTAAATTCCCTACAAAAAATGTTTCTTTGAAAATTTTTTCCAGACACGCCGTTTCCGAATTATCAAGCTTCAGACATTGATATAATTTTTACATTTATCTTCTTTATTTTGGAATTTTGTAACTAACGAACAAATAAATATATAGAAATGAACAATATAGATTCTTGTTGGGAATTTAATGTTCTACAAAAAAGATCTCTTAACGTTTTTACATAAAATCACTTTTTCAAAAGTTATTCACAATTAAAGTTGAAGGAAAAATTAAATTATTGTTTTTTTCGTTGTTGAACCAATTTTGAAAGAGTGATTTTATGTAAAAATGTTAAGAGACCTTTTTTGTAGAACATTAAATTCCCTTCAAGAATTTATATTGTTCATTTCCATATATTTATTTGTTTGTTAGTTACAAAACTCCAAAATAAAGAAGATAAGTCTAAAAATTATATCAATGTCTAAAGCTTGATTATTCGGAAACGGCATGTCTGGCAAAAATTTTCAAAGAGATCTTTCTTGTAGGGAATTTAATTTTCTATAAATATATGTGCAGATGAATTTTTTTACCTTGATAGTTTGACAGCATTGACGCAAAAATGGATGCACAAATAAAAAATCGAAATTAAAGATGATAGACCTCTTAATATTAATATTAAGGGCTCAAACCTTCCTGATATTTTTTTTTGTCACCTTGAAAATATTTTCGATATAATCTTCAAAAAAAAGTCGATTTTCTATTGCATATTATTGTTTGAATTCAATAAATTGTTACCTGGTTTTTAGGTCTCAAATTGTTTGGAGAGGGTTATTCGGGTCTGGAGTACGATTATCGTGGATTGGCACATGTTTACTGTGAACTGGATATTATTGAAGATATGGTCAAATACACAACCACCCTCAGCAATTGGAAACAGCTACGTGAACGTATTATGCAAAACGTTCCCAAAGAATCAGTGGAATTACCTCAACCAATAGAAAATGTTGTGAAATGTTTTTTTAACGATAGTTAAAAATGTTTTATACATATAAAGTATATTTTAACAGTTATCAGTAGCTTTTCATAGGACTTTTTGTTTCCAATAAATTTAAGACTGATAATAGTTACATTATGAATTGCTGCATAACATTTGATAGAATATAATTGTGCGAATCTATTTTTTAAATATAGCCGCTAAAATTATTTTGAAGGTGCTATTTTTTTAGTGTTCTTACTGTATTTTATATATAAATGATAGCAAAATTTCTCCCATTGAAACTGAAATTTAATTTCATTACAATCATCAATAAAAGTTTTGTAGATTTCGACTTAAAAAAAATAAAAATAAAAACACTATTGTTTCACAAATCTATGTTTTTTTTTTTGCTTTGAATTAATCATTGCAAGTTTTGATATTATTTGATTTTAAAAATATTTCTATTGAATTCTGTATATTTTTATGTTTTAAGTATTCCTAGAATAGACTATTTTTAATTGTGATAAAAATACCAATATGAAGAAAGATTTCTTTTATAAAATAAAAGATATATGATCAAATTTTTGTCTTTTTTTTTGGAGGCTACAGCTTACAACTCTTTGTGATTAAAAAAAAAAAATTCAACATTTATGAAAAATGAAAGATTCCAAGTATAAATATATTTTTTTGTAGTGTGTACAAGTGTGTATTAACATGCATTTTCTACAAACAACCATTGATTTGAAAATATTTAAAACTCGTTAAATTGTTGCTGTATAAAGTATATTGTGGATATGGTTGTGCAAGGTATACGATTTATAGCGGTAACGGAACACGATTTTGGGCGAATTCAGAATCGGAGCACTGGTAAATTTTTCAGGAACGACATCTGGAACGGATTTCTCTGGGCGACTCATTGTTGCGAACAGTCGACAGTGACATACTGACGGGAAATGCATTGCCCAATTGAACACGTACGGGGCACTGCAATAAATATTTGATAAACTATTAATCTTTTAAATAATCATTGACTAATACTTACGTTTTTATATGCGGCATGATGTGCACCGGAACAGTGGCAGCAAATTGGATTATTTCGTGGACGTGGACAAAATTCAACGCCATGGGGTTCTCCGCACCGAACGCAGCGGGGTAAGTGCCGGCAATTGGCCGCGACATGCCAAAATCCCTGGTAAATTTGAAAACCATAATTATCGGTTAAAAACCTCTACAGAAAACTATCTTTTGGCAAAAAATTTCTATAAATCAATCATCGTTTATGGCTACGACAATAAATAGTAACCAATATTTGCAAGAGCTGTAAAATGTTTTATCTATACTAATATATAAAATTCTTACGTCTGTCTGTACATTTCGATTTTGAACCCTATTTTAGAATAAATATTTGTTTCAAGAGGCCCTTATTCCAAATTTAACATTTTTAAAAATTTTGTCTGTCTGTCTGTCTGTGTGTCCCGATTTAACTAAAGAACGGAACAACCGAATTTAATGAAATTTGGTATTAAGATACAACATAATTTCCCACAGACTATAGGCTACTTATCATTCCAAAAAAATAATAAGGGAAGGTATTCCCTAGGGATGAAAACATAAATTTTTACTTTAGACAAGTGAGTTATATATCATTGGAAAGGTAATTAAAAGTTAGAAAATAATCTGTAAAAATATTTTTAGTTGAACTGATAAAAACACAGTAAATTTAATTTAAATTTTAAAAAATTACCTCTTTGAAATATAAACCTTTATATACATACAACAAATAGTTGATGTTAATAGCGTAATGGCTTACGTACCTAACATTCTGATGCTCCTAATTATAAAGACGTGGGTTCGAACCTTACAGTAAACTTTTTTTTTTATTTTTTTTTTACAAAATTGTTGTAAATAGAACCTTAGGATTGGTCAATAAGGAAAAATTAACGAAAAAAAGTAATAGTAGTAGTTGTAATAATAAAAATAGTAATAAAACTTAAAGTAAATAAGTTTTTAAAACCGTGCATACATAAAATTCTGTATTTATATATCCCCTTTGACTGTTGAAATTTTAATATTCGATGTATTTCTTATAAGACGTAGACATCTAATAAGAATTTTTTTTTGAAAATTCCTACCCTAAAAGATTAAAAAGGGGTGACTAAGTTTGTATGAGAAAATGTAGAGTTTATTGTAGAGTTAAATCAACAATCGAAATTTTGAATTTAATAAGTGCAATTAATAAATAAATAAATAATTAATAATAAGTTTCTGTTTTTGTTATAACATTTTAACTACAGCATTTTAAATAACGTCATTTCACTTAATTAGAATGAAAGTTTAGGTATTAGGTACTTATACCAAATACGAAAGAGCAAGTTTTTAATTTTTGTTTGTTTTTCAACAATCAAACTTTTTTAAAATCTAATTTTTCTGAACCAATGATTGTGACCTGGAGCAATTATTTAACATTAAGGGAGCAATTTTTTGTCATTTATTTCATTATCAATAAAAAAATAAAATCTTCCAAATCAACATTTCTTCAATATTTAAAAAAATTTGAAAATCAATCATTGTGTTGAAAATAAATAAAATATTCGAATTTCCTTCCACGCTTTCCATCTATTTCCAACAATTTTGTTATACAATGTCCAAATGTGCGAAATTGAATTGCTTTTTAGTCATAATAATCAAAATAAAGAAGGTCATATTTTTTCTCGTTTTACATTGTATTTTCCAATATAAATGCATATTTGTGTCGATTAAATTTGTAAAGTGGTTTTCTTATGCAATGTAGATATATATTAAGAAAGATAATTCCTCCTCTAAAAGAGTGAAAAATGGTGGCAAAGTTTGTACGGCAAAACGTGTAATAAACAATCGAAATTTCAAATTTAATTATCCAGGTATGTTCGTTATAGACGAAACGTTTTATCGCTTTAAATAATGGTTATACTTTATTATGGAGGAACTGGGTTTCATGCATCTGAGCAAATTTTAATTTCGCCGTAGCTTTGTACATTTCAGTAGTGTAAAAGTTGAGACAATGAAATGGAATTTCTACTAATATTCTAAATATCTAGGCGAATGTTTTGATAACTTTTGACTGTTTTAAGTCATAATTATGACAGACTTTATTGAACTTAACGATAGTTTTTATTTATGCAGATGGTGATTGATTTACGGATTAATTGGATCACGGTAGGTTTACCTACCGTTGGTATACGCAATTGAACATACTCTTTTTAGATATTTATAAATATTTTTTGAAAATTAATTGATCATTATATACAACTATTTTCATGGGAGGGTCACTCAATGTTAATTTTTGGTTCCTAAAAATGCTCAGTTCTGCTTGCCGAATACTGGCGGTGCTAGTGTAGGAGATGTGATGCTAGTGCCGATAACAACGAGACCTTATTTTAAATACTTTGCGCGCAATTTTCAAATTTTTATTTATTTTATTTCTGAAAAATGTTACCCCCATAAAATAATGAAACTTTTAAAATTTAATTTTTTATTTACAATATTAAAATACAGAACAAGAATATAACACTATTTGAAATTATAAAATGTAAATAACCAAGAAATAAGATGATATGATTTCTAGTTACAAAATTATAAAAACATGCTAATGGATATATTATAAAAATGCGCCCATATCCACATCTTGGATGAATTCTGGAAGTTCTCTCTTACAGTCGCCATAAATTATGACTGCTTAGAAATGTTGTCGAATAGTTGCTCGAATAAATTTACTTCACTTGAAAAAAAAGTAATATTGTGAAAATGTGTACTTCAAAATTGTTAAATAATATGTCAACAATTATGTACCGTTACTTAGTTCTAAATTAATATTGATGCCCTTTGATGCCGACAAGTTAAAATTAAAGTTGCAGGGCTACATTTTTGTTTAATTAGGAAAATATGAATTGATTCCCATATTTGAGAGCAGTTACAATTTAACGGTTATATGTTGACATATTATAATGCAACCCATAAAGGGTGGATATTGGCCAGTAAATTATAAATACATACCTTTTTAATTCTTTTAGTAAGTTAAACAGATGATCTGTTGATAATCTATTGCCATAACACTTATAAAATTAACGCAAAATAAGAAACACGAAGTTCACTTTTGTTAACTAAAATACGAAAAGATGGCGACACAGCCAATTAATACTTCGTAAACCGATTTCGGCAATGTCTACTGACAAGGAGGGGTGCGAGCTCAAATTTGAAATTAACCAATAAACGTACATCAAGCAAATTTCACTTCACTATAGCGCCTCGTACCGCCAGCAAGTAGAACTACAGCCCCACATTCGCCATCTATTGACGTCGAGAGAAATTATTTTTTTTTGGGAACCAAGTCTGTCATAAGAGTGACACCCCCATGTTATACGTGTTAAACTTTTCATGGTAATACCTGAGTGCCATAATATCACATAATTTTCTGCATGCATAATATCCCATTATGGTGAATTTCATATGAGTTCTGCTCAAAACTGAAAGCCTTTTTTGAAAAAAATTCGCAAAGTTACCCTCGATATACGTATCACTTTTTTTATATTATCTTAACGAATTTAAATTAATTGTTTCCAGTGTATATATTAGGGTGGGTCAAAAAAATCGATTATTTTTTGTAATATTTGAAATATGAAACCCCCTCATATATTTGATAATTTGAAATATTTTTTGAAAATTAATTGATCATTATATACAACTATTTTATTCTAAGTAACAGTTTATTAAATGTGTCTTTTTAAAGTTGACACAATAGTGTTTTCAGATATGATTATGTTTTTCGTAAAAGAAATAAGAAAAATAATCATTTTCATATGCCACTACAAATAGCAAATTTAAAATGAAAATATAATCTACACCTATGTTACGCAGACGAAGTCGCGGGGATCAGCTAGTACTTATATAAAAATAAAGAAAATTCAAACTATTTTATGAACGACAATGCTTCCTGATATAAATTCAAAACTGCATTGATAAAAAACACAATTTTTTGGGCAATTTTCTTTGGTAAAATACCTGGCACCGATAACACTGCAGTACTGTATCCGATTCCGACGAATGCGATGGCTCATTTCCATTAACCGAGCTTTGTCCGGTATTTCGGTACCATCTCTCCGGTACGGCCACAAATCTGGCCGCATCAAAAAAATTCAATCCTTGCGAAATTAAATTTTCATAGTGCATCGCATCCAACACTTCAACTCGCACATTGTTTCGGAATCGATCGACATTTTCGTACGAAATACCTTGAAACGTTAACGCCGTGCAAATGTCCTGCATCGGTATGGACCACGGAACATCTCGCAATGTTGCAATCTAAAAAAAATTATTGATTCTTAACATTATATTCTTCATTTCTTGGTGCATTTTACTTGTTTATATCTGGTGTCCCGACGTGAAAATCGGGCCACTTGCACTGGACCATGCAACGCTTGTGCCAAATTAAGATTCAACAATAAATTATCGGCGTCAATTTCGTTGGCAAACGATGCAATCAAACCACATTTGGTTTCAGTAACCTTTTGTTGAAAAAAAATAAATACAATATACAATTTTTAAGTTCCCAACTAATCGCATTTACTTTATAAATTCCGCAAGGCTTAATGCTTTTTATGGCTTCGTCTAAATCTTGCCGATTCACCGGGTCCCGACGAACATCACCCAATCGCACTATCGTTGGACATGCGGTCACATACAAAGAACATACATAATCTGTCGTCTTTTCTGAATCATAAGTTACAATTTGTTGATTACTTTTTACATTGTTGAGCGAATTAAAGCTCTTCGTTTTTTGTACAACTGCATTGTTGGGTAAGTGGGTGTTAGTTCCAACATCTACCGTTAACTTTTGTCCCTCTGTAAACCAACAATTGTTAGTATTCCTAGAAAATTCCATTTCAACAAACATATTTCACCTGCAACTTCATTTTCTTTAGTTTCATCACTCTTTTCTACGACCAAAACTTCTTCACTTTCATTTTCACTCAAAGGATATCCATACGTATTTAGCAAACTGTCCGAAAAATCAGTGCTTGTCCCAACGCTCATTAAAATCGTTGAAACTTCTTCTGAAACAAATAAATTTTCCAAAAATATCAAATAAAAAAGCAAATACTGAAAACTATACTTAAAGTATCATTTCCATTTTCTACAGAAGCTACTTTCTTCTCGTCGACAACATTTATCGCTGATAACAATTTTACATTGCCCTTTTCTGCAATATGTTCCTCACTGTTTGGATTCTGGAAGTAGCAAAAATCGATGTTAGCAATTTTAAATCAAATTTTATCGGGGCTTTTACTTTAACAGGTGACACAGAGAAACAATCATGGCTGATAATTTTCCGTTTAGAATCAATTTGTACTGGTTCTGTAGTCGCTGTGCATTCTTTATTGGCATTCATTTTCTTACATCGTTTGCTCATACATTTCTTTAGACTAACTAGTACCATTTAAAAATCTTTTGCATAACTGAAACCAATAAAATGCAATATTAATATTAAAGGAAACTTTCTTCCTATCATTTTATGTTATTCCATCGATTTTTTCCAGTCAAAAGAATTTAAATATCGTTCTTCTTGTTCTCCGTAAACTGTTTCTTAATCCTGAATAAAAATGCAATGTATTGATAAAGTATTTCTTCGCTAATTGAAAAAGTATAGTGACTGCTGTTGTTTAAATGGATTTAAACCATTTTCAAAATGAATAACTATTCTTATCCAAAAATTTATCTTAAATTAGTATCAGTTGTTCCATTCTCGAGATTCTATACTCCAGTTAAATCAATTCTTTGTTTCCTTACTTGATTACCACATTTTGTCGAAATAACCGAATTTATTAGACTTAAAAGTGGATGAAAGGGGAGCAAAAAAACAATTTAAAAAAAATGTACACAAGAATTTCGTTAAGGAAGTACTGCAGAATTATTACTAGTCCCTGAAGATTGAGTAATTTGTCCGAGTACAAGGTACTCCTTCGTAAAATTCCGAACAAAATGTTCAGTAAAAAAAAAAATCCGGACTATAGGGGGTCTTAGGCAGTACTCTATAATCCGATAAATTCGCTAATCCGACTCTACCCTGCAAACTTTTTGTCCGATTACCAGGAGTCCACTGTACTTAATTGTCAGTCACCGGTGACTGACAAAGCGTTCAATGTGTTAACAATGCAACCTCAAGGCTTCTAGTATTTCCTGGGTCCCTCTTTCCCCTAATTTTGAAGTTCCACTTCCGGAAAAAGGCCTCTTCCTTTTTTCTCCATTCTTCTCGGTCTTAAACTGCTTAGATCTATTAGCCACCTTCGGCAGGTCATTTATCTATCTCACAAAGTCTTTGGGTCACGGATTTAGTTCAAATTTTGTAGGATGATAGATTTAGTATCCCTATTGATAAATAAATATCGTTATAGGGACCACTACTTAATATTTGTTTTCCTGTCAAAAGAATTTAAATATCGTTCTTCTTGTTCTCCGTAAACTGTTTAATCCTGAATGAAAAGGCAATGTATTGATAAAGTATTTTTTTCGCTAATCGAAGTATATGTTTGGAAACATAAAAGTCGTAAAAGTACAGTTACTGATTTAAATCATTTTCAAAATAAATAACTGGCTTATGTCTATAAATACTGAGTGGCAGTATTTTTTTTTTTTGTTCAAAGGCCCTATTTATTTGCTCGACCACTCTGTGGCATTGTTGGATAGTGGAATGCCGACATCAAAAAACCAAATTGGTGACTAGGGACTTTTTCGGATATTTCATGTGTTAGGGATAGGATTAGCCTTTCTAATAGTTTAGAAATGGTGGATAAGAGGCTAATAGGCCTGTATGAGGAGACTTTATTGGGATTTTTGTCTGGTTTGGGCACCATGATTATTTCGGCTGATTTAAGTGAACGAGGCCAGTACTGTAGCCGCAGAGTGGCATTAAATATATACAGCAAACACAAAACTCCTTTTTCGGGAAATTCCTTTAGCATTTTTGTGGTGATCTGGTCATGTCCAGGAGCTTTTCTATTTTTTGAAAACTGAATTTCTAATTTAAGTTGACTAGGCCTAAAAAACAATGGGTTTGGACTCGTTCCTTCTTCATTTATACTCCATTTAAATCAATTCTTTTTTTCTTTATTTCATTACCACATTTTGCCGAATTAACCGAATTTATTAGATTTAAAAGTGGATGAAAGGGGAGCAAAAAAACAATTTAAAAAAAATGTACACAAGAATTTCGTTAAGGAAGTACTGCAGAATTATTACTATTCCCTGAACTCTTAGAGTTCCATTTCCGGAAAAAAGGCCTCTTCCTTTTTTCTCCATTCCTCTGGGTCTTAAACTGCTTGGATCTAATAGCCACCTCCGTCAGGTCATTTATCTATCTCACAAGGTCTTTGGGTCATGGATTTAGTTCAAATTTTGTCGGATAATAAATTTAGTATCCCTATTAATAAAGATGTATGATTTAGGGACCACTACTCAATATTTGTTTTTTAATATTTGTAATTGAAGATGCAATTTACTATTTACAAACGACTATACGTAAAAAGCTTAGAATAGCAGCAACGGTTGGTGTTCCTAGTCATTAGGACCTAATTTAGATTCCCTGAAGGGTCAATGGAGTTCAATGGTCATAATGGAGTTTAAAATTATTGAGGTAGTAGCCCCTATAACCATAGATCTTCATCAATAGGGAAACTAAATCTACCAACACTTTGCGTTTTCCTCAAAGATGTACAAAAAAGAATTAGGCAGGAAAAACAAAAATATTGAACAAAACTAAAGATCATTCCAGAGAAATTTAAAGGTAGAAGAGGGACAACAATGATAGAATTTCCAAAATTAATGATTTCAAGTATAAAAGACGAGAAAAAAACAGCTTGAGACAATGCAAAGAAGTTATTGAAATTCAAAGAAATAGATTTATCCTTGTCCCTCTTATATAAAGAGGGACAAGGAAAAAATCCCGATGGAAAAAGAAAACCAAAGGTCCCAATTTGTTTTGGCAAAATCCAAATCAGACAATCGGAAACTAGAGCAAATTTTAAGGAACTAATGATCAACAATCATAGATAACAATGTTGAAGTAGTATTGGCAAATATGAATAAAAACAATCCAATTATTTTTTTATATTTTCCTCTTATACTACTTTTAAAAAATAAATAATAGTAGAATTAAAACTGTATTTTAGTTCTTTTGATAACTTCAGAAAAATGGAGTTGACCTCTTCTCAAAATCAATGACTCCGGTGGTTGAAGTACCCAAAGTTTGAGTCAATATTATTGTCTTAAACTTCTGCAAAATGCAAGCTAAACTTTCAATTATAATAACTTAATTCCATTACTAACGATTTGTGTAGTACATCTCAATAAAATGACCATTCCGGAAACTCAAATATAGTATGCTTTCTATGCAGAAAAGTGTCATAATTTTTTTGTATTATTTCATAGAATAATTCTATTACACGTTAAAAACTTTTTAAATCTTACATATCTAAAGAGTTTAGGATTATAAGCATGGCAAATCAGCCCCGGAAAGATATTTTAGTCAAACTTAAGAAGTATTTAGGTACTAATAAGTTCCTGTAAGTTTTAAATCTTTATTTCAAATAGTTTTTTATGAAAAAACAAATAAATTATAAATTAAAAAACAGTAAAAAAATTAAACTAAATTCAAACATGATTTAGGGAATGATAATGTCTTTTTTATATAAAAAAATAACTACTAAAATTATAGCATTCTATAAAAAAAATAATTTTCAACCATGAAACAATTTTGGTACCGCTGTAAAAATATTTTTTTTAACTTTTACATACTACCATTATATTACCAGAATTTTTTCAAATTTTTTAAATCAGTCCTACATAGTGAAAAAAATTAAATAAAAACCATTTTCGCGCTTAATGGTAAATGCCTAATGCTCGCGTTTTACTTGAACATGTTAATGGTAGATGGCATTGGACTCTAGACGTAGCTTCCATAGATTTTCAAAATTTCAATAATGAAAACAAATGAACATATTGAAATCTCGCAATTTCATTGGCTAATAGCCACAGGTATGTGCTGTCATGAGATATTAGTGCGTCGCTTTATTTGTTCTTAATTTGTTAATTGCATTTGATTTAATGCTAAAAAGTTATTAAAGTGATAATTTAATTAGTGCTTAATTAATCAAGAGGACAATTCTTTTATTTATGTAAGTGCAATGTTATTAATTTCCGAAAATCAAAAATCTTAATGCCAATGTTGGCGTTGATCTCATGGTCAATTGAGATTTCCGTGAAAAATTTATATTTCCAATCTAAATCATTACAGCATCTTAGCCTGTAAACATGGTAAATCAATCCCTGAAAGATATTTATATAGTATCCTTAATATTTTATTAATATTTCCATGATTTTTAAAAATTTGTTGTTCTTTATACGGCTATGCAGTTATAAAAGCTTTACATGCATTGAAAGCACCAATTACAGAAGCTGAAGCCATTACAAGTTCTTGCATATTTGTTGTCTTTGTTGTACTTGCTTATGCAATCATATACTCACCAATGTTAGTAGTTTATATCAAGGTTTATAAAATACACAGGTGGCCTCATGGTGGATACGTGACGTATCCAGAAGAAATTTGTACATATCTTCAGATTGATCAATTTCAAAATTCTTCGTATGACGTCACTTTTTTTTTTCTAATGGAGCAACCTGTGTAATTTACAAACCTTGGGTTTATATAGCTTTTGCAAATGACCTCCAAATTTTGAAATATTTGATGGAATTGAAAAAATATATTTTTTTTTTGTTATATTGAGGTTATTAAAAAGTTGTAATTTATTAATTACGACGTTATCCTGCCAGCCTATGGTTGGGAATGGTTGTAAATAATTAAATTGAATTTAGGGAAAAAAAGCTTGTGAATTATTAGAATCACCTCCCTTATCAACCCACAGCATCCCTCACTGTACCAATTATAATTTACCTTCAAGATATACATTTATCAATTACGCTTTGAGAAAATTTGCTCTTCCTCTAAAAATCACTGTACAATCATAACAATGAAGTATTGCCAGTTAGTGGCTATTATATTGATCATTGAAAAAGTCATTTTCTTGCGGTCGCAGGTATGTTACTGATGCAAGAAAAAGATAAAAATAATCCTTGAAGTGGATTGTATATCATGACAAAATTTGAGCTAAATCAATGCAGAACTTTTTGAGCTTTTGAAATATACCCAACGCAATATAAAAATTTTATATATGTAGATTAAGGATAGATTATTCATTGTTTATTTAAATCAGAGGTTGTCAAAGATGGCCATCCCATGGACCACAAAAGGCACACCTTGACAATTATTTCAACCCGGGAAATGCATCAGACTTTTATAAAATCTATAAATTTTATAATGACCAAAGTGGTGAAAACCAATATAATAAAAATGTTTACAGTATATCTAAATTTAGCAGGGAGAATTTGAGATATAACTACAAAAGTGGGCCACGGAGGTATAATCAATTTCCGAAGTGGCCCGTACATCATTTGGGTTGGCCCCTGATTTAAAGTATGCTGATTTTTCGATATCTTAACAAAGAACATGGACATTTAATTAAATGGTCCAATTTATATCCAACTAATGGGTGTCCATTAATTTATTTTAAACGTCCTTCAGAATGTTACTTTTATTATTAATAATTAAACGTAAATAGGCAAACTTTTCTTCTGAAGAAAAATTAGTTGAACTTGATTACAAAGTTTCTATCAAATCAGTAAAGCTGTCTTCAGATTGGAACCATAAATGAAATCAGAATAAAATATTGGTACCACTATTTAAATCAGACATGTTTGGAACCTTCTTTATATTTTTTTTTTGGCAAAACACTAAGGAGTACCTGAAAATTAAATATTATCGAAATCGATAAACCTGTTCTTCAATAAACGATAGAATTCAGGTAGACAAATATTTACGTTCAATTTTATCGATCTTTGGTCTATAATGATCTCTATTGTGACCAAAACCGGCTTAATTACAAGCTAGTGTTAAAATTGACAGAAATTTTACCTGGTCTCAACGGGTGGTATGAGATAACATAGTAGAAGGCCAAAATGTGAGAAAAATGCAGATTCAAAGGTATCACTAATGGATTCGGAAAAAGGTGTTAATGTATTTATAATTGACAACAAATAATAAATACCTGAAACTGGTTCCAAATTCCAGAACGACATATTTAAAGCTGCCATTCTCTCGTTTTTGGCCTTCAAGCTTTTATTATGTTATTTTATATCAACAGTAGAAAGTACGAATGCTTGAATTCCATACTATCTAACAATTGAAACTGGTTCTGCACTTTACGTGTGGAATTTATACTTACAAAAGCCATAACAAAAATTATACCTACTTGAATTTGCATTTTATCTTTTGTTAGTTAATTACCTATTTGAAGTAATTGTAATAAATTGAAATCTTTATTTTGCCTACAGTTTAAATTTAAATCTTCATAAGCTGTTAGGATAAAATCAGTCCATTTCAATTCGATTATATATCTGGGAATGCAATTTTAAGTTGATAATCTTTCAATTATCGAAGCGAACATACCAACAAAATGAAGGATATAACTTGTATAGACATAAACTTGAATTTTTCGTACATACAAAATTTAATAATATTTATAATGTTTTCATAAACAACACAAATCCATTTCATGGTTTCATTAATTTCTTTTGTTTATGGTAATAATTAGATATCGGCTTATATGCCCTATCAAAGTGCCAAAATATGCATACAAATATGCACTAAAAATGGGCAAAATATGCACAATCAAAAAACTATTTATTTTTAGAATTTACGTATATTTTCACATTATATTTATCTTAATATATATAATTCTTCTGTACTTATGTACAGTACTGAACTTCTCTTAAGCCGCCAAACCTATTCTCCAGAAATTTTGTGTATAAGAGTGAGATCCTGGATAGTTTAGATCCACAATTGGACCATAAAGATGAAAAAGGTGAAAAACTGAAAATGAACTTTCGACGTCACCGTATGTTACCGGACAGAATTTGAAATTTGGCGGAATTTTCGGAGATCTCTTCAGAAGTGTTGTTGATAAATGCATCAATTTTCTTTACTCCTTCAGGACTGCGTTTTTTATACAAAACTGCACTTAATTTGCCATGAACCTATTGCAATAGTTAACTCGAAAGGGCGTTATTCTGTTTAATAATTTTTTCGAATATTTCCATGGATTTGCACTGAGGAATGTTTCTAGTTTCTCAATTGCATCGAGTATATTGCTGAACTCTATTGCAATAAGTGCAATATTTTTTTTATCAAAGGATCCTTAAAGGCCAGCTGGATTGAAATGATTGCAATGACATCTGGTTTGTCAAATTTTCCAACTATGTCTTTTATGACTGAAATTTTCAGCATAAAACAATTCAGCTTTCCACCAAGTTCTCACCATATTAATATTGGTTCTGGGGGTAGTGCTACGTTTGGTAGTTGCATTTTATATGCTTGTAGTCCCCATAGTGCTTTTAAAAGTTTTTTTTGTAGAATACATCAATTTATTGAGTATTCCGAACTCGTTTTTGATCTTTTCTACAACTCTATGTAATCCGTGGGCTAGCCAGGTGATGTGAAGCAATATTGGCTGCAATACTTTCAGAGCTTGACGTAAGGGGGACATGTCGACGGCATAATACAACACGTCAAACATGAATAACTACCGAAATAAGCTTTTACAATGAAAAAGTACCAAAATATGCAATAACGCTATAAAATAGAAATATTTGTAGTTGCATATGCAAACATGCAAACGCATATGTCTTCATGTTTTACAAATTGCCTACGTTACAATTGATATGTACTTGTCCTTATGTTATATGTAAATATTTTTTTAATAAAATATCATAGGACCCGGTAAACTTTGTACCAGCGAAAATTGAATTGCGGTAATTAATTAATATCAATAATATTGCTAAATTTTTAATGATCAAATTACTAACAATAACAATAATTATTAACAATTAAATTAATATATATTGTATTTTACTTATTCAGATTTAGACCAGTAAAAACATTTAACATGTCAAAATTCATATGCATATAAAAAATCCTTAAATTCTCTTCTATTCATTAGTTTAAAGACATTTATAGATATTTCTTAACACATTTATACTATTGCACATTTTGTATCCTTTGAAATTGAATTACTCTTTTGGCAAATTCGATCCAAAGCTCCCTATTAGTTAAGGCGATTTTAAGCTTAAAATACATTCAAGTCTATGAAGGTCCTATTTTATTTTGAGGCCTTAAGCCCGAGCCTAATCATTCTCAGTCCTGTTTAGTATAAAACTTGTCATATACTAGTTGGCTATGTACACTGTTAATCATAAAAAACCATAAAAACCAGAATGATCAGTAGGCTTTGGATAAACAATGCCCATCATTGTAACTATTGAAAAATGGCAGTCAGCCATAAAAAAAAAAAGAAATTGAAAAAAAATGTTAAAAAAAATAAATTATCACTGAATTATTATCAAATCTAAATTCCAACAATGGCCATAGGTGATTTTAAATAAAATTTTCTCATTTTTCCATTGTTAAACACGTATTAACCATAATATTTAAATCTTTGCTACTAACCTTATTATTTTAATTCCACCCACGTGGTGCTCTAGCTAAACTCATGTAATTTTTGGCTTCAAATATTAATTTTGATCACTTAAAAGACAAATACATAAATAATAAATACACCAATTTTGTATTTCTACGATAATTCTTTCATTAATATTGATATTAGTAGGTACTGCAAATGACCAATCGATTCATGTCAAAATTTGATCAATTTATGACTCTAAAAAGTAAACAATTTGCATTTTTTCCAATAACTATTCTTAATGTTGTACATTAGACTAATCCAAAAAAAAAATATGAATTTTTTTTTCTTAATTATATCGAAAATATTTTTGGAAATAACAAAAAAATAATATCTGAAATATAAGATTACGTGTTTTTGAAGATTTGGAAATTATTGTCCACACTTTCCGGCATAGAAAAAACTGTTCTAAATTAACAAAAATTGAGACACCATTAAACATGCTTTATACACTTGCATTTTCATCGTTTGGGAAAATCAATTTTCGCTTCGATAAATATTTGAATATAAATATGTGAAATAAGTTAATCATAAATGTTTTAAATAGGATTTTTTAAGGGAAAAGTTGCTTTTCATAAACGATGATAATGTATGTTAGAAAAGCATATTCAATGGTGTCTCATTTTTTGTTAATTTGGAAGAGTTTTGAGGGTCGGAAAGTGTGGAAAATATTTTCTAAGTCTAATATATATATATATATATATATTAGACTGATTAAAAAAATTATGATTTTTTTTCTTAATTATATCGAAAATACTGTTGGAAATGACAAAAAAAAAATCCTGTGAATGTTTATGCTCTTAATATTAATATTCAGAGGTGCCGCATTGCCAATTTCGATTTTCCATTTAAATAACATGGGAACAATATTCTCTTGCACTTTGGAATTTTATAGCTCACGTTGGAGACAATATTTCGGAATGACCAAGGTATATTCTTGTAGAAAATTGAACGATCTACAAAAAAGGTCTCGAACAAGTTTTTGATATATTTATTCCTTCAAAAGTTATTCGAGGTCAAAGTTGAACTAAAGAGAAATTTAAATATTTTTTCATTTTTTTGACGCAACCATCAATTTTATGAGAAAATTTTATAGGACAGTTTTTGTAGAGCACTTTTCTTTCTAGAACTTATCTTTATGAAAGTTTTTGATATTTTTCACAGGTCCTAAGTTATTTGCATTAAACTGAAAATATTCGTAATTATAAAATATAATATATTTTCAGTTCATTGCAAATACCTTAAGCCCTGTAAAAATTATCAAAAACTTTTATAGAGATGAGTTATAGGAAAAAAAGTGCTCTACAAAAAATGTCCTGTAAAATTTTCTTCTCTTGTTTTCCAACAATATTTTCTATATAATTAAGAAAAAAAAATTATGCATTTTTTTGTGAAAGTTTAAGCTCTTATTATTAATATTAAGAGGTGCCGCATCGCAAATTTCGATTTCCATTTAAATAACATAGCAACAATATTCTCGTGCACTTTGGAATTTTATAGCTCACGTTGGTGACAATATTTCGGAATGACTAAGGTATATCCTTGTAGAAAGTTGAACGATCTACAAAAAAGTCTCCAACAAGTTTTTGATATATATTGATATATTTATTTTTCCAAAAGTTATTCGAGGTCAAAGTTGAACTAAAGAGAAATTTTAATATTTTTTTCAATTTTTTGACGCAAACATCAATTTTATGAGAAAATTTTATGGGACATTTTTTGTAGAGCACTTTTTTTCCTATAACTTATGTCTGTAAAAATTTTTGATATTTTTCACAGGTCCTAAGTTATTTAATTAAAATAAAAAAAATAATTTTTATGTTAAAAATATAATAATGCAGGGAATTTTCAGTTTCAAATAATTTGGGACCTGTAAAAAATATCAAAAACTTTTAAAGAGATAAGTATAGGAAAAAAAGTGCTCTACAAAAAATGTCCTATAAAATTTCTCATAAAATTGATGGTTGCGTCAAAAAATTGAAAAAATATTAAAATTTCTCTTAAGTTCAACTTTGACCTGGAATAACTTTTGAAGGAACCAACATATCAAAAACTTGTTAGAGAACTTTTTTGTAGATAGGTCAATTTTCTACAAGAATATACCTTGGTCATTTCGAAATATTGTCACCAACGTGAGCTATGAAATTCCAACGTGCAAGAGAATATTGTTCCCATGTTATTTAAATGGAAATTCAAAATTGGCGATGCGGCACCTCTTTATATTAAGAGCTTAAACTTTCACAGGATTTTTTTTCTGTCATTTCCAACAATATTTTCGATATAATTAAGAAAAAAAAAATCATCATTTTTTTTGGATCAGTCTAATGTAAATAATACATAAGAAGTAGTGGAGATTTATGTATGTAGGTGCCTTACTCTTGATTCAATTTATCACATTAATGTAGACTACATACGTATATGATATTATGTGTACAACTTTATTCCAATACATACAAATCATATGTACCTACCTCTACTACATTTACCTACTTTTTAAAAGTGGTTAGCCGTTAGTTGTTGGACATCAGTTACCGGATATTGCCGGCCGTGTGTGTATATAGTGGACATACCATTCCATTCACATTCACCGTCCATCAACAATCGATTTTATTTATTACAAAGAAATCCATTTGATAATACCAAATCTTTTGTGCGTGTTAATTTAATGCAATTTTTTGATGTTATTGTTTGAAATTTGTGCTAAAATCTATTCTGATTAATACGTTTATGTCAATTTAATTAATTGGCACGTTTTTCAAGTTATCAAACAAAGCAACTGGTTATCTTATGATTTTTTTCTTAAATTTTGTGTTAAATTTAGTCACTGGATATTTGCTATACTTCAATGTTTGATTGCAGTGCCGTTATAAACGTTAATGTAAGTAATTATATCATTGCTAATTAAATTATTTCATTTGCCTTTTAAGCTATAATAGTTTGATGAAAATTTCAATATTTTTTTAAACATAAATAGGGAGAGCCAGAAAAGTGACAAAATTGGCTTCCAGCGATTTTAAATTTCTATGACTAATCGATTTCTAATTGAAAAAAAAATGGAAATTTCAGTGGCAAAAATAATAAATGATATGGGTGTTATCCCCTTAAGAAACAAGTACAAATGGAATACTAATAATTGTTGTATTTCCACGATTATTCTAATGGAACCCTAATCGTGGAAATGGTAATATCATTTGTATTCCATTAGTACTACTTTCTGTAAATGTTTTTTTCTTTTCATTGATTTTTAATCGACGAAAAACAGAGGTTCTTCATTCTTCATTCAAAGCATTATTGAAGTTAGTCCCATTGAAATTAAAACATTTTTAGTGACTTAGTGGACAAATAAGGGTTTATGACTTGTACACTAAATTTAGAACCAAATTCATTACCTTCGTCGTAAAAATACGTTAATATCCATCCAATTTCCCATCATGCATTGCAGTATTGGAATATCTTCTTTTATATTACCTTCGACCATTAACCCTTTGGATAATTTTTTACCCTGTTTAATGAATTTAATATAAAAAGCATTGCAATCCAAAAAAGGACTTGAGTATACAAATGTGCATCATAAATGTGCATCATATTCCCATATTGGCCCAAGTATTAGCATCCTTTTTTTTATATGCATTTTCCACGTTAAAGATGTTATGGTGATATGTCAAAATGCTACCAAAGAACTAAAAATTTAGAGGAATTTTTTCGAATTTAATGCTAAAGCATCGGTGAAAATTTTAAAGCGATTCACTAATTCGTTAAAAAGTTACTGCAAATTAAAAATACTATGATTTTAAATGTAATCTTATGGAGGATCGATGATCGAAGGGACTAAATTAATTTTTTTTTGGGCAAAAAAATTCTATCAAACATCCCAAACTTGTAAAATATATAGTTGAAACTTTAGGGAATTAATTTTGCATAAGTTTATTTAAATTCACTACACGGTTTCTAAAAATCAAATTAAAAATCGGCCGAAAATGTGGTTTTTCTTGATAAATTAATAAGTGTATAAGAAAATATGGCAACACTGTCGTCAGTTGAGACGTACCGTCTATATACTATAAAATGAGTTAGTACATTTGGTTAGATAAAAATAAAACACATAATTTATCTTTGTCACACTCATCAGTACACCGTATAAAGCAGAAAAGGATGAAATATGTCAAATATTTTTATTTTCAAAATGTTGAGCATGTCACGCATGCTCACTCACATCATGTGAGAAAGACATACTAAAGTTACCAATGCTGCCAACCCATAAATTCGATCACATTATCATGTTTTCATTATTTTATATGATGTTGAATTACTAATTTAGCTGTGAAGTACACAGCTCATGAGTACACAATATAAAGCAGAAAAGGATGAAATATGTCAAATATTTTTATTTTCAAAATGTTGAGCATGTCACGCATGCTCACTCACATCATTTGAGATAGACATACTAAAGTTACCAATGCTCCCAACCTATAAATTCGATCACGTTATCATGTTTTCATTATTTTATATGATGTTAAATTATTAATTTAATTTTTACTTTTTAGTAATAATTGACTTAATAACATGCTAATTTTAGGTTTTATTTGTGATTTATTTATATTAAAATCCTACATTCATAACTTATGAGCATCATTCAATAATATTTGGATTTATCAAGTTGAAATCAAGGTATATTCAGTCCCAAAATTAAGTTTAAATTTTTCTATATTTTTTTGTTTCTTATTTATTTTGTTTAAAATTTTTGATGAAATTTCCGATTTTTCCTTAAACTATAAATAGTTTTCCAAGTATCGATCTATTTATTCGCCTTATGATTCGCTATACAACGTAATTATTTACGAATTTCTATTTTTATATACTTTTGTCTTCGATTGTATCTCCATAACATCCTTAAAGTCAATTACTACGGTATGTATTCGTTTTTTACAAATTGTATTGAATTTTCCAGAAAATTCAAGATATACACTTTAAAAACTTTGACTAACTATAGCCAATCGATAATGCAAAGCAATTTGAACAAAAATATCTTTGGAAATTGTATAATTAAAATTCAAAATTAATAGAAAATTCAAAATTTTGAATTTTCTTAAACTTATATCTAGTGGCATATGAAAATTGCAGCCATTTTCCAAGCAACTTGATCGTTAAAACGTCCAAAAAATCAAAAGTTTTGTCTATATATTCTTATTGTTAATCTTGAGTTTTTTTTTTATTGTTGAAAGTGACTTTCACCATGGCTAGACGATCTATGATCTCACAGACGGAAATATCTGTCTTAGATCTTTAACGATGATGCTTCTCGAATATTAAAATTGGGTCACTTTGTTAAATACTTTTAACATTAATCAATATACCTTCAACAGTTCTTTGAAACGTTTAATACTAAAATAAAAAAAAAAACAATTCCTGGCCTACACTTCTGAATAGATTTTGATGGATACAATATATACGATCCAAAGTTGGCTTTGATTATTGTTTACATAGGCAACATTAAATTTTTTTGTTTTAACATCTATTAACAAGTACATAGTGTCAAGGACTACTCGGATCCATTGTTTTGCATGATTAATCAGGCGAAGTAAGAAAGATAGATTTTTTTTTTTTTTTTTGAAAAACCAAAAGTTAACTTTAGGGGGTTTGTTATGAAAAATCATTAGTCCTTAAAAAAAATTACAATTACTTTATCTTTGAATTACTTGTTTAAATAAGTAGGTATACGAAAAATAAATGTTTTCAATAGAAAAGTATAGCATTTGTGAATATTTTAAGGCCTTTTTAACCAAAACCTTGCAAAGATAAAGTAACATAAAATATTAAATGCACAAGTTGAGTGCACTTTTATATTAATAAAATTGGATAAATTATATTTTAAAGAAACCGGTTCTCTTACAGTAATATGCAAATACGTTTAATAGGTTTTCGTACAATGCATACCATAGATGCATTTATGAGACAACAATCTCCACTAAAATTTTATGCACATTAAGTTTAGATTGTTCAAAACAATGTATTGTATCATATATTTTTTTCATTTGGTAAACAAATAAATTCTATTATTTGACTATATGAAGAAAATTGTTTTTAGAAAGTATAAATTATTACCGCATTTAAATTATCTATGATACATCTTGATTTATGTACATTAGACTGATTCAAAAACGATGAATTGAATGGAAATGATGATTTTTTTTTTCGTAATTATATCGAAAATATTGTTGGAAATGACAAAAAAAAAATAACATGGGAACAATATTCTCTTGCACTTTGGAATTTTATAGCTCACGTTTGTGACAATATTTCGGAATGACCAAAGTATATTCTTGCAGAAAATTGAACGATCTACAAAAAAGGTCTTATACAAGTTTTTGATATATTTATTCCTTCAAAAGTTATTCGAGGTCAAAGTTGAACTAAAGATAAATTTTTTTTTTTTTCCATTTTTTAACGCAACCATCAATTTTATGAGAAAATTTTATAGGACATTTTTTGTAGAGCACTTTTTTTTCTATATCTTATCTCTATAAAAGTTTTTGATATTTTTTATAGGTTATAAGTTATTTGCAATGAACTGAAAATATATTATATTACATAATTACGAATATTTTCAGTTTAATGCAAATAACTTAAGACCTATGAAAAATATCAAAAACTTTTAAAGAGATAAGTTATAGAAAAAAAATGCTCTACAAAAAATTTCCCATAAAATTTTCTCATAAAATTGATAATTGCGTCAAAAAATTGAAAAAATATTAAAATTTGTCTTTAGTTCAACGTTGACCTTGAATAACTTTTGAAGGAATAAATATATCAAAAACTTGTACAAAACCTTTTTTGTAGATCGTTCAATTTTCTAGAAGAATATACCTTGGTCATACCGAAATATTGTCACCAACGTGAGCTATAAAATTCCAAAGTGCAAGAGAATAATGTTCCCATGTTATTTAAATGGAAAATCGAAAAAACTTGATAGTACATTTTTTGTAGAGCACTTTTTATCTTTAACTTGTCTCTATAAAAGTTTTTGATATTTTTCACAGGTCCTAAATTATTTAATTAAAATAAAAAAAATAATTTGTATGTTACAAATATAATAGTTCAGGGCATTTTCAGTTTAATGCAAATAACTTAGGACCTGTGAAAAATATCAAAAACTTTTATTGAGATAAGTTATAGAAAACACGTGCTCTACAAAAAATGTCCTATAAAATTTTCTCATAAAATTGATGGTTGCGGCCAAAAAATTGAAAAAATATTAAAATTTTTCTTTAGTTCAACTTTGACCTCGAATAACTTTTGAAGGAATAAATATATCAAAAACTTGTTCGAGGCCTTTTTTGTAGATCGTTCAATTTTCTACAAGAATATACCTTGGTTATTCCGAAATATTGTCACCAACGTGAGCTATAAAATTCCAAAGTGCAAGAGAATATTGTTTCCATGTTATTTAAATGGAAAATCGAAATTTGCGATGCGGCACCTCTTAATACTTAATATTAAGAGCTTAAACCTTCGCAGGATTTTTTTTTTGTCATTCCCAACAATATTTTCGATATAATTAACAAAAAAAAAAAATCATCATATTTTTTGAATCAGTCTAATGTACATTATATATATCTATATATGTACAGGTAGTACACATTCCAGGCAATACGTGATTTTTATAGAAATAAGAAGAAATACCGATAAATATTTATAAAATTAAAATAAATTCCTTTTATAGGACACAATGGTATCTTTTGTGTAGCAAAAATACAATTTTATTTTCCTATGAGAACAATAAAATATTTATTGAATTTAATTGAAGGAAATATAAACTGTTTTTCTTTATATCTAATCATTAATTATTAATTTGGTAATGCGTAAAGAGAAAATTTCCAAGAAAATTTCTCAACATGTTTTTAAGTATAAGTACTTAGATATCTAGGGACATAAACGGAAAAAAACTTTTATGAATTAACAATGACAACTATTGATCATTAATGGATTGACTTTAAAACTTTAACTTTTCAAATTAATTTTTTTCTACACTTTCATGCCTATTATATGAAATTTTCCAACTTATGTTTCGGTATAATGAACCATAAAGTTGCGCAAATTGATGCTCTTGAACTTAATAAATCATTTCATGGACGAGAAAATGTCGTTAATTTTTCCAAACACTTGGAAAAAAATTTTCCTCCATAATTTCCGTACCTGCAGTTCTTGTGGACTGCAAAGAATTCTCTGTGGTATTTTTACGTCAAATTACCTAATACATGCATTTCAAATTGTGCATCTAATAAAACATAATGCAATAAAATTCTAGCGACAAATTGCATTACTTCTAATGCAATTGTGTTATTTTAGAAAGAAAAAGTTACTGTATTGTTACATCAAAATAAGTTTGTATTTACGTATGCGGTGCATAAAAATAGATGAACTGATGCATTTTTTTCTTTCTTTAATTCCAATTTATGTTACATAATTTATGTAAGTAATTAATGGAATTTTTTCAAGGATATTTCAACCAAAGTGTTTTATATGTTGTTTTCCTCGAAAATTGGTTCTTGCATAACGAAATCCAATTGTATTTGATCAATTTTTCTAATTGGACTCATGGATATTTTTTTTTGTCACCATTTTTTACATCTTTTGATCTTTCAACAATACAAAGTTTGATTTGAAAATTTAATTGTTATACAAACAAATATGATCATGGTTTATAACAAACCATGACGCTTATATAAATTAACTATGATAATTTTAAAAAATATGTATAATGAAACCATCACTTTGGGTTCTTAATGATTAAACATTTTGTTCAAAGGTGTAAATTCATTATTTTTTGTGACCTTCCAACTATAAAATTAGCCTTTTAAGCAATTCTATGGTTCAATAATTGGGGTTATGAAAAAAAAAAATATTGATTTTTTTCATGTATTTTAAAACTTTATTATTAATAATATTGATATTTAATGCAAAAAACTTAAAAAAAATTTTTTTCAATTAATTATAAACGATTAAAAATTGATAAAATTTAAAAAAAAATCACGTGACTATAAACGCGCCATGAGTGGTCACCATAGTTGTGACGTCATAATGTTATAGCTATTTAATAACAGTACAGCGTTTACAGCTATTACACGTGACTAGACAATAATATTGAAAATTTATTGCTAAAAAACGAGTCGTTTGTTATTTATTTATAAATATTATAAATTTATTTCGACGTTTGCCATCTTGGGGAACATTTAAAAACATTTTGTTAGGAGTTGTTTTTGTAGTATTCATTCATAATGGTACAAAACAAGAACGATAACTTTTAAGGTTCGACATGCTCAATATAAATTTCAATATTTAACTATCACAACAGAATTAAATCAATCAAAACACTGTACTTATTATTTCTGTATCAACTGCAATGAGTGACAACTAACATTATGACGTCACACGCGCTCGGGTTTGTTCGGGAGCTGTCGGCGTGTTTTTGGTACTAGATTCAAAAAATTCAAAAATTAATTTTTATTTTGAAATAACTTTTAAATTATTGCGAAAAAGAAAAACAAAAAATAGTTTTGCTATAAAACTTATATATGATCTTTCCATTTATCACAAAAAAAAAAAAAAATTCACAAACCCAATTACAATAATCTAAACCCAATGAGCTTAATCTTCTCATTAAGAAAAGAATCGAGGCCGACTAAATGGGGGTTAGATGCGATAAAGATAAAGCCGATATATTTGCCAAACACTTATCAATGGTATTTACTCCAAATGATAATGATAACTCCAACAGAACAGGAGATATCGGACTTAATAAATACATCAGAGTCAACATCTGGAAAAGTACCTGGAATAGATGGAATAACCACCAAAATGACAAAAAAAAAACTGACACATCGACCAATCTTAAAGATCCTCCTTATTTAGTGCTATGATGACACTCAAACATTGGTCCAGTTCACCAAAAGACGTAGAAGGAATAGTGATTCAAAAGCCAAGAAAGAATACAAATTTCGTAATAGCTTATCGCCCTATATACCGTTTCCTCGTCTTCTTTAAACTTTTCGAAAGACTTCTCCTGCAAAGAATTCTAGCTCCCTTAACATCCATTTGGATTCAAACAAGATCATTCTACAATCATAGCAATGCCATAGGGTGGTCTAAACAAAACATGAAGTTATGGAACAAAAAAAAATATTACCCATCGGTCTTAGACTTTGGGGAAGCATTTGATAAAGTATGGCATGATTAGGATGTTTTTTTTTTGGTCCCATTGTGAAATTTTGTTGGAAATACCAAAAAAAAAATTCTCTGAAAGTTTGAGCCCTTAATATTAATTTTAAGTCCTCGACCAAGACGTGTAAAGATTTCCCATTGAAAATACACGGAAACTCTGATTTTTTATTTTTAAATTTCTATATCTCAGCGACATTTCATGGGATCGCTTTTATCGAAGATGATTATGACTCAGAATTAAACGCTCTACAAAAGTGCCCATTGCGACAAAGTCGTAACTCACACCGGTGAGGTAATACGGGCCACTGAACCTGATTTTTCCATAAAGTTCAAGGCTTAATATCTCGTTTAATATTGATCTTCGCGATTTGGTCTACAGGACCTTTTTTGTAGGAAATCAAATTCTCTACAAGTTTTTCATTTTTAATTTTTCTGTAGCTCTTGTTATTTACGAGATAAATGCAAAAAAAAAACGCGAATTTTATGGAAAAATCAGGTTCAGTGGCCCGTACTACCTCACCGGTGTGAGTTACGACTTTGTCGCAATAGGCACTTTTGTAGAGCGTTTAGTTCTGAGAAAAAACCATCTTCGGTAAAAGCGATCCCATGAAATGCCGCTAAGATATGGAAATTTAAAAATAAAAAATCAGAGTTTCCGTGTATTTTCAATGGGAAATCTTTACACGTCTTGGTCGAGGACTTAAAATAAATATTAAGAGCTCAAACTTTCACAGAATTTTTTTTTTTGGTATTTCCAACAAAATCAATATATTATATATATATTATATATATATATATATATATATATTAATTAAATATTAAAAGCCTTGAATTGATTTTTCTGTGAAATTTTTGCCGATCATTGATTTAAAGTTTAAATCAATATCTCGTTAATCTCAGCTTAATATCTCGTTTAATATTGATCTTAGCGATTTGGTCTACAGGAACTTTTTGGTAGAAAATCAAATTCTCTACAAGTTTTTCATTTATAATTTTTCCGTAGCTCTTGTTATTTACGAGATAAATGCAAAAAAAAAACGCGAATTTTATGGAAAAATCAGGTTCAGTGGCCCGTACTACCTCACCGGTGTGAGTTACGACTTTGTCGCAATGGGCACTTTTGTAGAGCGTTTAATTCTGAGAAAAAACCATCTTCGGTAAAAGCGATCCCATGAAATGCCGCTGAGATATAGAAATTTAAAAATAAAAAATCAGATTTTCCGTGTATTTTCAATGGGAAATCATTACACGTCTTGGTCGAGGACTTAAAATAAATATTAAGAGCTCAAACTTTCAGAGATTTTTTTTTTTGGTATTTCCAACAAAATTTCACGATGGGACCAAAAAAAGTCAAAAAAAGTAAAAAAAAAATCACCCTAGGCATGATGGTTTATTATGTACAATAAGAAAAAGCGTAACTATGTACTACGAACTACTGAAATCCTATCTGAAAGATTAGAAATTTAGTACAAGAGTCAAAGAGGAAACATCCAATAATCCCGGAAGAAAGCATACCAGATTCTATTCTTTATCTTTTATATACCGTTGATTTACCAACGACTACTGATAATCAAACAGGAACCTTTCCAGATGACATAGCTATACTGGATAGAAGTAAAAATCCTCAAGCTCTTCGTCAGAGGGCTAAAGTTGACAATAGAAACAAAATCCTTTTATTCAAGACTGTTGTAATTCCAATAAGGCTTTGTGGATTGGAACTCTGGGCTTACACCAGTAAATCTTCTACTCAAATTCTTCAGTTGCGACCTTCTCCCTAGTAGAGTTTTTTCACCATGACCCCTAATTGGGTTCTTTTATTGAAAATGTGATTTCCCCAGGTAAGCCGTCTATCGAAGTGAAGACCTAGATACCTGACCTCTGTGACTTGAGAAATTTGGGGTTCAGAAAGTAAACAGGAGGACAAGTATCTCTTAAGGTTCTTAGGGACTTAGCCTCTTTTATTTCGATGCTCCATTTTTTGAGCGCGACTTGGAGTTGCTCGAACGCTGATTTAAGACTGTGGTCTTAAACTAGCATGTACCAAAAAGGACTTGGTAACGGTTTTTGGTCAAAAAGATAAACAATTTGGCATTGCTTCCAGATTGCCAGAAAGATCTGTCATTTAGAAATTTCTTAGAAAATTCATTACAAGTTTCATATTTACATATCTGGCAGTTGTTTCATTTGGTTTATGAGGTGTATGGTGGTATTCTTTTGTTTTAAGACATTCTAGAAGTGTTCTTGAAATCATTTCAGTAGTTTACGAATACAAGTCGATTATATGGAAAGCCTTCAAAAACTGTGGAACATTTTAATTACCCTAGGTCCATATCAATCCATCAGATTTCCTTCATTAAAGATTTATATGAAGCCTCGAAAGTCAGTGGTAAAGACCTTATCTGATAAATGCAATTTTTGAAAAGGCTTACGACAGAGTTGTACTCTTTTACTCGTAGGTACCTTTTTTAAGGTATACAAAAAGATCATAATGCGATTCACTTTGGAGGAGTAGAATAATGGAATTTGAAATCCAACCTTTACATCGCAGGCGATATAACCTTAATTTCGATCAATAAAAAAGAATCACCGGAGAAGAATTGTTCAGCAGGTCCTGAAAATTCTGGAATTCCCCAAATGATAGCAATTTTGATCACCATACATCGGCAGCGATGTTTGGATTTAGAAAAAGATAGACTATATATCATTCCTTAAAAAAAGGGAAGATATTCCTTATTCCCATCCCTTCCCATGCAGGAATCCTGCTTGTCCGTCTAATATTTAGACATGGAGTACATATTTGAATCTTCCATTTATGTATGGTAGAATTTGCCATTTTACATTTGTACGTAAATTATATGCATTGATTAAGTATTTACAGCAAGTGCGCATTAAAAATTTCCACAATATAAAAAAAAGAGTCAATAGGCAATTACTCTTATCAGTATTAATCTTTATTTTGTATATGTATATATTCAGCTAAAAAATGCATTAGCAGAATGAGTTTTAAATTATTGATTTCCCGCCGATTCTAATCAATAATTTATAAAGAAATGCCATCAAAATATCTAATCAGATAAAGAGGAATTATATTTTTTCTTTTTAATTTTATTTTCTATTTTTACAATAGATTGTTGTGATTGTCACTAATGTGTGAATATGATGGAGACACCCATGGTAATTATTGAACAAAATTGAACAATTCTCCTCATTACTGAATCAACTCATGTTACCGGTAATAATAGTAATGGTCGAATGTCAAGGCTAAACTTTCTTTTAGAATTTTCTATTTACATTGTATATTTATGTGTATCTATAGCTATATTTCTCAGTAATATTCATATTATATTCTATGAAATTTACAAAGCAATTAACATAATTACGACATTGTTTGAATCCACAAAGAGTATAGCCCACCATGTTATGTGAAGGAGATGAAAGTTTTTGAGTAAATAATAAACAATTTGTATTATATATATATTAGACTGATTCAAAAAAAATGATGATTTTTTTTTCTTAATTATATCGAAAATATTGTTGGGAATGACAAAAAAAAATCCTGTGAAAGTTTAAGCTCTTAATATTAGTATTAAGAGGTGCCGCATCGCAAATTTCGATTTTCCATTTAAATAACAAGGCAACAATATTCTCTTGCACTTTGGAATTTTATAGCTCACGTTGGTTACAATATTTCGGAATGACCAAGGTATATTCTTGTAGAAAATTGAACGATCTACAAAAAAGATCTTGTACAAGTTTTTGATATATTTATTCCTTCAAAAGTTATTCAAGGTCAAAGTTGAACTAAAGAGAAATTTTAATATTTTTTCAATTTTTAGACGCAACCATCATTTTATGACAAATTTTATAGTAATTTTTTTGTAGAGCACTTTTTTTTCTATAACTTGTATCTATAAAAGTTTTTGATATTTTTTACAGGTCCTAAGTAATTTAATTAAAATAAAAAAAATAATGTTTATGTTATAAATATAATAATTCAGGGAATTTTCAGATTGATGCAAATAACTTAGGACCCGTGAAAAATATCTAAAACTTTTATAAAGATAAGTTATAGAAAAAAAAGTGCTCTACAAAATATGTCCTATTGAAAAAATATTAAAATTTATCTGTAGTTCAACTTTGACCCCGAATAACTTTTGAAGGAATAAATATATCAAAAGCTTGTACAAGACCTTTTTTGAAGATCCTTCAATTTTCTACAAGAATATACCTTGGTCATTCCGAAATATTGTCACCAAAGTGAGCTATAAAATTCCAAAATGCAAGAGAATATTGTTCCCATGTTATTTAAATGGAAAATCGAGAAAACTTTATAGTACATTTTTTGTAGAGCATTTTTTTTCTATAACTTAGCTCTATAAAAGTTTTTGATATTTTTCACAGGTGCAAAATTATTTAATTAAAATAAAATATTTTTTATGTTAAAAATATAATAATTCAGGGAATTTTCAGTTCAATGCAAATTACTTATAACCTGTGAAAAATATCACAAACTTTTATAGAGATAAGTTATAGGAAAAAAACTGCTCTACAAAAAATGTCCTATAAAATTTTCTCATAAAATTGATGGTTGCGTCAAAAAATTGAAAAAATATTAAAATTTCTCTTTAGTTCAACTTTGACCTCGAATAACTTTTGAAGGAATAAATATATCAAAAAATTGTACGAGACCTTTTTTGTAGATCATTCAATTTTCTACAAGAATGTACCTTGGTCATTGCGAAGTATTGTCACAAACGTGAGCTATAAGTCTATGGTAATCTATATAGTTGGACCAATTATTCTGGTTTTACTTATGGGTCCAATCTGAAGACAGCTTTACTGATTTGATAGAAACTTTGTAATCAAGTTCAACTACTAACTTATCTCTATAAAAGTTTTTGATATTTTTCACAGATCCTAAGTTATTTAATTAAAATAAAAAAAAATATGTTAAAAATATAAAAAATCAGGGAATTTTCAGTTTAATGCAAATAACTTAGGACTTGTACAAAATATCAAAAAACTTTTATAGTGATAAGTTATGGGAAAAAAGTGCTCTACAAAAATTGTCCTATACAATTTTCTCACAAAATTGAAAAAATATTAAAATTTCTCTTTAGTTCAACTTTGACCTCGAATAACTTTTGAAGGAATAAATATAACAAAAACTTGTAATAGACCTTTTTTGTAGATCGTTCAATTTTCTACAAGAATATACGTTGGTCATTCCGAAATATTGTCACCGACGTGAGCTATAAAATTTCAAAATGCTAGAGAATATTGTTCCCATGTTATTTAAATGGAAAATCGAAATTTGCGATACGACACCCCTAATATTAATATTAAGAGCTTAAACTTTCACAGGATTTTTTTGTCATTTCCAACAATATTTTCGATATAATTACGAAAAAAAAATCATCATTTTTTTTGAATCAGTATAATATGTACCTTTTCAGTATTGTCCATATCATAATCTATAAAATTTACAAAGCAATTATCATAATTACGACATTGTTTGAATCCACAAAGAGTAGAGCCCACAATGTGTTGTGGAGGAGATGAAAGTTTTTAAGTAAATAATAAACAATTTGTATTATTATTATATATATATATACATTTTTGTGTGCATAAGTAAAATTGATGAATCAACAAAATTAGTTTCTTTTGTGCATTTATTTTCCTCCATATCTATTTGTTCTTTTTAATATAAATGATTACGGCATGTTTTACGTTAATCGCCTGGTAAGTGAATAATTAATTAGCATACCTACCGCATTGCCTTTTTTATTGACTAACTATAACCACGTTTAACGATAGATATTATAGAAACATTAGAATTAATCATTGCATTGGACTTATGAAATATTTGTAATATATACAATTCTATTGTTGAACAACTGCTGCTAAAAATTGATGAAAAACATAACTAATTTCAAATTAGAGCTCTTTATTGTTGCACAAAACCATACTTGTTTTAAATATATTCATTCTAAAAATGTAATAGTAGAAAATTCAACTCTAAATATGGAAACAATGTTCAGTGTTTTATTCCAACAAGAACCAAGAAAAAATAAGTTCAAAAACACTGTCGACATGCATTGGAAACTAACAGGTTTTCAAGAAAAAACCAAAGTTTTTTTTATTTATTTTATAATTCTTCCACTTGTTCTTCATCTTTTTGAAGTTATACTTCTTTTGCTAGGAATTTTAAAAAAAAGGTTTAAAAGTCACAATAACATAAATATCGTTGAACAAAATATTTTCAAATTTTACATTGAAAACAGTATGCATATTAATACACCACTAGTAATTTCCCGTGAAATATTCAGCTCCCAATACCTGACACAACTGATAAGTGGTAAATAAAATAAAAGTTACTGGTTTTCAAATAAAAGATTAAGGGTGGATCACCATCAAAAAAAAAAAAATTTCGATTTTTTTTTTCCATAAATGTCTTCTAATAACATTCAAGAATAACGTGTTAAAAGGATTGGAATAGCTGACTTATGTATTTTCACTGATGAAAATTGAATAAATTGATAATAACATAAAAAAATATCTTAAAAAAACTTTAAATGCGTTTTTCTCGAAATCAACTTTTTAAAACTGGGAGACAAGATTTCTCAGAAACTATCCGACGGATTGACTTGAAACTGGAGAGTGTTATAGTTCAACACGTCTTCTTGGTACTGAACCTCTGAAATTGGCCAGACCTTCCCCCCTCAAAGTGGGAGGGGGGGGGGGGGAACTTTTTTTCAAAGTCGCGCCATTTTGTGAATTTTGTGAATTTTCAATTTTTTTCGGATTTTCGAGGTTCAGTACCAAGAAGACGCTTAAATTGTGTATTTATACAAAGGTACTGTATGTTTAAATACCCAATTTAATCTTTTATTTGAAAAGCAGTAACTTTCCGTGAAATATTCATACTCCAATCCTGACAAATGACAAAAATTAGCAATTGAATGAAATGGAAATGACAGTTGAAACAAATGACATGATAGTTCAAATTTGAGAAAATAAATATTATATTTTTTGTGTTTACATTTTTATATTTTTGATGTTTACTATGTATTTTTATATTAAAAGCAAATTTTCCTTGCAATTTTATTTATAACTGGTTTACCAGTTCAGGCACCACCGAAAAAATCTACGACAGTGGATTAAAAACATCTTTTTAACTATACCAAAGAAGTATAACTTCTTAAACGCATGCATTAGTAAAACATACGTTTTTTTTTTTTAATTCAAAGAACCAAGGCCGTAACAGTCGAGTCTTAAATTTGCTTGCATAAAATCTTACAAAAATGCATTGTTAAAAAAATGTTCATGTGAAAAAAAAATTAATTTAGTCTTCCGATATTTTAAATATTTCAAGATAATTAATGAATAATTTCTATTGGAAAATTTAAGCAAGACGTTCTATAGTAAGTACGTAACAATTTATCTGTTAATTGAATTCTGTGATTATCCTTAATCTCAAATGAAATTGATTGCTATATATATATAAATTTTCGATTTAAATTGAAACTTTCTTTGCTAGAATTAGTCTTTAAGACGATCAAAACCAAATAATTTAACCAAAAGCTGTTCACGTTTTGAATTACATTCCTATAGATTTTGTTCTTTTAGTTTCTTATTTCCAAATTTCATTGTTGGGAGATTTGGTGCAACAATGATCGACTAAACCAATAATTTTTTAAAAAAACATTAATTTAAAATCCTGGTTGCTCTCATCCATGGTGTGGTAAATAATTAAAAATGTTCTTGGGAACTTGGACTCAAATAATAAGACATTAAATTTTCAAATTATTAAATTTAAAATTTCATCAATTTTATACTCCAAAAGTAAGGTTTATTCTTTTTTTGTAATTTTGAACACTGTTATCTTAATTTTTTTACCGAACAGAGAAAATTAATTTGTGTAATTTGGCTTTGAACAACATGCATTGTTATAATGTTTTAGTTCTGCTGAAGAAGTTGCAAATAAATACCAACGAAACGTTGAAATAATTTGAAAATTTAACGTCTTATTATTTAAGTCCAAGTTCCCAAAAACATTATTAATTATTAATATAAAACTATTTTATTTTCTTCCATGTTTTTGTTGCAACAAAAATGTGTTATAATAACAAATATAAACATGAAGGTTACAACCAAAGGAAAATTGCATTCAGCACCAAAAAAGAACAGTGAATGTTGCACTGATGACAATGGAAATTCATTTTAACATCTCATTTTTTTCATATGGCATAAAAAACAAATTAAAAAAGTCAAATTTGCACAAAACTCTATTGAATATAAAATTGTGCATTGTTAAGTGAAAATAAATTGCTGAGATCGTTCATAAAATTGTAAATTATCTTTAAGGTTAAAAATACAAAAACTGAGCATTTTATGTTATTTTATTTTTCTTCATATGCAAATATTTTCTTATCATTTCTATAGCTTTCTACAAATATTAAATAAGTTAAGCAATTAGTACAGTCGTTCAAGCATATGCACTCTTCGAAAACATACGTAGAAGCCAATTTTTGTTACTAATTAATAGATTAGTTGAAAGATATGATTTCAATAAAATTGACTTTTCCGAAAAAAAATATTTCTTCATTATAACTTTTGAACCGTGCTAGATACAAATAAAATAGTTATTATCAAAATGAAAGTTGAGAATATTTCCTATAAAAAAGGTTCTTTATCAACTTTCCGTAAATGCTATAGTTTGGCCGGAATTTGATATCAAAAGCACTATTGTCATTTTGCATGAGACCAGATCGTACACTATATAACATATAGATAACATTTTATGCATACAAAAATTTCATCCATTTTAAAACTCTTTATTCTTTATTCTTTATACTATATAACTATTAGATAATAGAAGATAATAACTGTCACCCCAACATGTTGGTAGTTCAAATCCATCATTATTTTAATTTTATTATTTTTAGTTTTCCGGTGGTGGCCATATTAGTTTTACTAGGCGCACACATTTTCGCACTTTTAAGGGTTTGCGGAAACTTGATTATCTCGAGCCCTATTTGTCCTATCAAAATGAAACTAAAAGTAGTGCGTTCATGAAAATATAAGCTATAAAGTTGTAATAAGACGTTTTCATCTAAATGTAATTCTAAGGGGTGAAATTTCAGCCTAAACTTTTAGCTCTCATTTGTAAAAACTCCAATTTTCACGGAAAGATTGTGAAGGAAGGGAAAGAGTCTACACGTTGAAACTTTTTTTACAAACAATTAGGTACTAGTTGTATTCAAAAACAAAATTTGAAGTCTGAGACTTTATGCCTTTTTAAAATAAAAAATAACAAAATTTGGAAATTTTCAAAATTTGCAATTTTCTGAGCTCAATATCTCTGGTGGGGGACCAGATAAAAATCTGAATTATCACCCCATTATAGTACTGTATAATAGTATTATGCACCTAAAATTTAGAGTTTGAGATTTGACTAGGAGCAGAGGTATTGCAAGCATAAAATGTCAAAATAATGTATACTTCAGTAGGTGAATATAATGTATTTAACCATTTAATATGTAACATATTAGGGTATTTTACACAAAACAGCATATACTCTGGGTTAACTGTTATTCATATCTTAAATTTAAAACATATTATTCTCTCTAAGGCTAAGAATGTTTGTACGTACCCAAAGTCAACAATTAATCTTGGTGTTCGACAATGACTATGGGTACGTACATACATTATTAGCTTTCAAAAAAAAAGTATAAGTTTTAAATTTAAGATATGAATAACAGTTAGCCCAGAGTATATGTTGTTTTGTGTAAAATGCCCTTTTTGCCAAGTATATGTCACATATTAAATGGTTAAATACATTATATTCACCTACTGAAGTATGCATTATTTTGACATTTTGTGCTTGCAATACCTCTGCACCTCGTCAAATCTCAAACTCCAAATTTTAGGTGCATAATACTATCATACAGTACTATAATAAGGTGATATTTCAGATTTTCATCTGGTCCCCCACCAGAGATATTGAGCTCAGAAAATTGCAAATTTTTAAAATTTCCAAATTTTGTTATTTTTTATTTTAAAAAGGCTTAAAGTCTCAGACTTCAAATTTTGTATTTGAATACAACTAGTACCTAATTGTTTGTAAAAAAAGTTTTAACGTATAAACTCATTCCCTTTCTTCACAATCTTTCCGTGAAAATTGGAGTTTTTACAAATGAGAGCTAAAAATTTAGGCTGAAATTTCACCCCTTAGAATTACATTTAGGTAAAAACATTTCATTACAACTTTATAGCTTATATTTTCATGAACGCACTACTTTTAGTTTCATTTTGATAGGACAAATAGGGCCTGAGATAATCAAGTTTCCGCAAACCCTTAAAAGTGCGAAAATGTCTGCGCCTAGTAAAACTAATATGGCCACCATTGGAAAACCAAAAACAATAAAATTAAAATAATGATAAATTTGAACTACCAACATGTTGGGGTGATAGCACACAAAAAATTTTTTTTTTTAAAAATGGTCGAGCAACCATTTCATTTATTTTTGGACCACTTTATTTAGGACTGACCCTGTTGTTAATTCATAATTCATAATTGTCAGATAGTTAAAATCAATACTGGACATTTTTGCCCCTGATGAGGGGCAAAAATAGACGGACGACAAGGTCTAGAAAAAAAATTTAAATGACAAACTTCCATACGGATGATTCCATTAAAAATTAAATTTAACATGACCAGATATTTGACCAAATTAATAATAGGGCTGGTTTTCACAATATAATACGGAGTAGTAAAATTGGACCTTTAAACCCCACCCTATCCTACGCTAGTATTATATAGTACTAGCTGATCCCCGCGACTTCGTCTGCGTAACGTAGGTGTAGATTATATTTTTTAAAATTATTATTTTTCTTATTTCTTTTACGAAAAAGATAATCATATTTAAAAACACCATTTTGCCAACTTTAAAAAGACACATTTGTCTAAAAAGACACAGTGTCTATATTATATATAAAGGTTTATATTTTCAAGAGGCAATTTTTTAAATTTTAAATTGAATTTACTGTGGTTTTCATCAGTTCAACTAAAAATATTTTTACAGATTATTTTCTAACTTTTAATTACCTTTCCAATGATATATAACTCACTTGTCTAAAGTAAAAACTTATGTTTTCATCCCTAGGGAATACCTTCCCTTAATATTTTTTTGGAATGATAAGTAGCCTATAGTATGTGGGAAATTGTGTTGTATCTTAGTACCAAATTTCGTTAAATTTGGTTGTTCCGTTCTTTAGTTAAATCGGGACACACAGACAGACAGACAGACAAAAATTTTAAAAATGTTAAATTTGGAGTAAGGGCCTCTTGAAACAAATATTTACCCTAAAATTGGGTTCAAAATCGAAATGTACAGACAGACGTAAGAATTTTATATATTAGTATAGATTATATTATTCATATAAAAATATCACTTTTCATATTTTTTATAATTTTCCCCACTCTTTGCATCCAATACGATTTTACTATTCGATATTTGTGTTTCTTGATTTCTTCACAAATGCTATATGAATGCAATTTGCAAACCCAAATCATATATGAACAAAATTTACTCTCATTTTTTATTGCATCATTATTTTGTGTTGATTATAATATATTCGTACACATATTAGTATAATATGTGTAAACATAATACTTTCGCTTTATACAGATTTAACCTTATTTAATATTCTTTTAAAAATTACAAAACCAAATTCTTTCACTTCTTATGTTGATTTTAATAAAGACTAATTAGTTGTGACAGTGACAGTGATAAGATCAATTTTGTCAAAAGATAAATATACCCAAAGGAAAAATAAACATTTTCCACAATAATCCCATAATATTTTCCTTATGAAAATTTGATTTTTCAATAGGAATATTCCATTTTTAAGGTTCATCCAATCAACTATGATCTTAAGTTTACTTTTAAATTGCATTTTTTTATATCCAAAATTAATTTACTATAATTTGGTATTAAAGTTTAAGTATTGGTTATATGTAGTAACCTTGTTATTGATCATATTAGAAAACCGCAAAATTGAACACAAAATCAATCTACGGCCCAATTGATTCCTATAATTATAAATGACCCTCACTAATATTTTCACTTTAATAAGTGCAATGATGAATGTTTTTTTTTTTTTTGAATTGCTGAATTGATGCAGTTAATTCAGGCCAACAATGTTTTATAAACAACAATGATAAATGACAGACAACTGAAAAACTTTTGCACCTCTGGCAAAAATCTTTTGCTCAAGGTACCCAAACACTATTAAAGTGACGAGAATACCGAAATACGTGTTGATTAATTGCATGTGCTTCAATAGTTTCAAATGTTTTTGATGTAATTAATTATTATTTGTTTGTAAAATTCACGCTTCATTTATTGTGCAATTTTTAAACTTTCTGAATTGACCTACATCCTAGTCGTAAGATATTTTTTTTTATTATTTTTTTCTATTACCTTTTATAAAATTTCTTTTAAAGTTGGAAAAAAAAATGTTTTCTGCTCTTACCTAAGGCCTAAAGCCTAAAGGCTTAGGCTATCCAAATACGAAAAATATATTCCAATTGCCAACAATATTGATTTATTTGTTAATAATTTCCAACAATAAAATTTAAGACTTAGAAAAATTGTTGGCAAACATTACTTTCGGTAGACTTTATTTGGTAATTATTTATCAGGCCTTTAAATGAAAGTGAAAATACTTTTAAGATAAAATTTCTATACGAATTGGAAAGTCAAATTCATCATCATTTTTTTTTAAATTCTAAAATTTCCACTTGAAAGTTTTAAAAAATTAGGATTTTTTTTTTCTGAAGAACTTCCAACAATTGATGTTTGTTTGGCAAAAATGAATTTCATGTAAATTTTTCCCCATAAAATAATTTCTAATTAAAATTGTTTGTAAATTATTTTTGTGATTATTTCGTTAATCTTTTCAAAAAAAAATCCCATTGTTGCCTCATAATTGTACACAAATACCAAACTATTAGGTGCAGAAATTACTGTTGAGGAGTTTTGAGAGATTAGAAAAAAAATGGTGTTCTAGGATTTAATTGTTAAGAATTATCTTTTAGCTATATTCATGTCAAAGCATTATCCTTTCCCATTGAGCTGCATTATCTGCCACTTGGCTAAATTGTAAGGGGCCGTTCATAAAATACGTCACGCTAAAATAAGCTTTTTCTGACCCCCTTCCCCCCATTGTCACGCTGTGTCACTTTTCTGTGACCCCCCTAGAAATATTTCGTCACAAAACTAACCCCCCCCTCGGTCTGAATATGATAAATTTCAATTAAAAGTGCACAAATTGCTATATATTTAAAAACTCTATATATTTAATATTTACTAAATACGAAATGAATGACTTTTTATCATGATAAAAATTGAAAAAGAAAAATAGTCGAAAGAAATATTAATTTAAAATTTTTTGACGCACGGCGAACGTCACGTTACCGAAGACCCCCCGCCGCCCCTCGTATGCGAACTTATTTTATGAACGGCCCCTAATCAAGATACTTTCCTTGTACTCTAACTATTTCAACTTTTGGGCCCACAATACGCAATTTGTGGGAATAACAACTTCGATTGCTATGTAAACTATATAAGGAATAATATCCCTCATTAATGAAAATATGTAAATTCTGGTTTTGGCCTTTTGAAATTGGTAATTTTGGTACCAGTGACAAAAAAACAATGAAGGTAGGCTGGGCAAGTTTGACGACACTGAGGTGAAGGATCTTTTGAATCAAAATTTACGTCAAAATCAAGAGGAACTAGCGGAATCTTGGAAATGAGTCAACAGGTGGTTCCAAATTATCTTTCGGATAATAGGACCTAGATCCTGATGGCCGATAAAATTATCTAAAGATCATAAACGGTGCCAAAACCGGGAAATTGGGTTCTACATGAACTGAACTTTCAAGAAAAAGTGAAAGAAATTTTTGGATAAAATCGTAATGGAGGACCAAAAAGGGATTTTAGTCGACAATTCAAAGAAAATAAAATCGTGGAATTAGCCCAGCCATGCACCAACTTCAACAGGGAAACCGAATAATAATGGCAAGAAGTAATTGTTGTACATTTGGTACGACCAGATCGGAGTCATCTATTATAAGTTACCCCAACCTAATGGAACCATTACTGGAAAACGTAACCAGCAATAAATAATGCAATTCAGTCGAAAATTAAAGCTCCCCTCTCCCCAATTAATAAAAAGATAAGACCATCTTTCAGCACGATAAGGCATAATTATATAGTGCAAAAATTGTTAAGCAAGCTTTGAAAACACTTTAGTGGGATGTCTTTCCCCACCTGCCATATTGCCTGGATTTGTTTTGTCCGATTATCACTTATTTCGGTCCCTAACCCATGGCCCCATGGTTCAAATCTTAAAAAATTGCCAAAAATTAGATAAATTCCAGAATCAGCTCTAAAGAATGATCTATGCTGCTCTATATATACAAAAAGGTAGTACTACCGATGCAGTAGTCCTCGGACTTTCGATTGAAAAACAATGTATAATAATTTTTCGAAAAAAAAGCTAAAAAAACCCTCAAATTCGTATTTCTTCCAAGTTCCAGTAAAGTCCAAAGCACTATGAAAAGTCTTTGGAAAGAATTTAAATTTTATCGATAAACCCCAACTGTATTAGATTGGGAACTTCGATTTTAAGATCTAGAAACCTTCTATTTTAAGCTTATTACTTTCTGTTTTCGTCGATAGTATTTGTCTCTACAATTTCTTTTCTCTATCTATCATAGATGGATAGAAGATTTATTTATTTAAAGAATTTAACTTATTTCCATGGTTACGTGCTTCCAAACTCAATAATAGCCAAACAGCAGAAAGGGATAGAAAATTGAACTTCACAATGAATGAAAAGTAGATGGAAAACTATATATATATATATATATATATATGGTTAACATTAGGTTTTCAATGTATTGGTTTGATAATTAGACTATGTAAATTTTTTAATATTTTTTTAATCAATAATGGATGTTATTGAAGAGAGAAAAAACTAATTTTTTATTCTGAAAAAAAATATTTTTGCAGAAATAAAATATTATGACCAAATAAAGAGTCCGGAAACGAATGCGCTTCTGGGTCCTCTGTGACGTCACAGTCCATTTATTGAAACCGAAATATAAACAGATCATTCAGCGGTTATCATAAAAAAAATAATTTACAAGGAAAACATTTTTATACTCCCAAAAAGTTACTCTCATTTTTTTTCTATGAAATAGAGTTTAGTTGTGTCTAGTGTTAATAAAAGCTAAGCTTTTCATTACCAAGTCTTTTAATACAAATAAGAAAGAGCCATTATTTTCTGTTCAAATTTTTTAATGTAATTACGATTTGAGACTTTAACCTCGAAAAACAATTGAAAGAGTTAAAAGAGCAAAAAATTATACAAAACCTTTTTTGTAGATCCTTAAATTTCCTACAAGAATAAGTTTTCGATTTGATTAGACAAGTATTAGTGCTATTTAAATGGGAAATTAAAAATTTCAAATCGTCACCTCTCATATTCATTTAAACCAGCGGTTCCTAACCTTTTTCAGCTGCGGATCCCCAAGGAAATCAAGCATAATGCCAAGGACCCCTGAGTGAAAAAAATGTGCAATTTTCGGACAATAATATATTTTAGTATTCCTTCTTTAAATTAAAAAAATAAAAAACAAACTTTTTCAAATGGGACCGCGGACCACAGGTTAGGAAACAATGATTTAAACTATTAGAATTTGATAATTTCTCTACTTCTCTGCTCATATGACTAATTGTAAAGTGATTTGTAAAGGGTAAATTAATATAATTTATAAGATTTAAATAAAATGTTTAACTAAATTTTTCATAGGGAAGGACCTGTGGGATTTTGAAATTTCTGTACTGTGACGTCATTGTAATACCGGGCTCGTTTTAGGCATTTTGATTTAAAAGATTTTTTCTTAAATTTTTAAATAATTATTTCCTTGATTTTATCAAATAAAATTAAAGATTTGCAAAGCTTAAATTATGCTTCGATATTAGTTTAAATTTTTTTATGCAATTATGCACTTTTTGGTAACAGTAAGTTAAATTTTTCGTGTCTAAAATTTACCAGCTACTCTCTTATTAAATTTTCTATACATTTTAATGGCTGAGAAAATAAATTTTATTCTACAGTAACTGGTAATCATCCCCTATTTTTCTACCCTTATTAAATTAATTTCTTATTAACTTCTTATTCTATTGTTTCTTATTCATGTTTTCAATTGGGAACCACCTGAAATAATTACGATAGCAACAATCGAATCCAAAAAAAATTGAAATTTTGCCAAGAGAAAAATCCATTATTCCCAGCAACAATGAAATCTAAAGTTTCAAAAATTACTTGATTGCATTATTTGTGTTACCAATAAGCCCAATATACATAATATCGCCATTCTTATTCACACCTGTATCCGGAGTGCATTATATTTCATTGAGCAATAATTTTGCATTACTTATGCACTTTTATGTTTCAATATGTGCAACACTCTGGTAATTAAAGCCATTATAACAAAAAACAAAAGTGTTATCTAACCAATACCAACTTTCCTTTATTTAACATTAAAAATAATAAAAATTGTTCCAAATAATATGAAGCAATACTTCAAAAGAACAATGTAAAATTTATATAACTTTCTTTGAAAAATCAATAGCTAATTAATGATGAATGGAGATAATCGCTATGTTTGATGAGAAATATCAGTTGGTTGATATTATTATTATAGGTTACAACAATCGAAATAGGTCAATTTTGTCTTTAATATTAAAGTTGAAAGACCTTGTTAGTGGTTTTTTTTTTTTTTTTTAATAAATACCAACGGTATTGTTGTATTGATTGTTGTCTTTGATAAATTATCAAAATTTCCACTGCATAATATATGACAGTAATTGCATTTGAACTTACCTTTATCGTTGCATTCAACTCCAAATGTTAATTAGCGATCGATTTTCATGGAAATTAGCAATTGAATTGGTAAAATATTCTTCTTGGATTGGATGCCCATGAACCACATTCGCTTCAGCGGCTTTGTTGCTAATAATCCATTTGTGGGATCAAAGATTGTCGGGTTATCACACAACTATTGCGAGCTTTAGTGCAACTTATCTAAATAGGGGGCGGTAAAGCTCCTCGACAAATATGGTGGTGTGCTTTTGTGCTTTTGTGCTTTTGCAATCGACTCTGCTTCGCCCGTATAAAGCGAACACGTAATAATAACACAACTTGTCACACACTAGTTTATATATTATTTAAAATATTGGAATAAAGAATATATTAAAAACTAATATTATTTGCAATTAGTTGTCAAAATTAAAATATAAATAAAAAGAATGTGTTGCCCGTGGTTACGGGAAATTAAAATCATAGGCTACGTGGATTGATATTTTTGTGATATTTCAAGTGGAAAATGTCTTGAAAAGAGTCTAGCAGGATCCACATTAGGGTGGGTCAAAAAAATCGATTATTTTTTTTTACAAGTGCTAGACACCTAAAAAAATTCTCACCAAGTATGAACTCTTAATTTTAATACGAAGATCCTCCGCAACGCAGTTTTGTATTTTGTTCTCAGTCCAATAGAAAAAAATTCATACCTCATCATTTATCGATTGGTACAGAAAAATGTTTTGAAAGAATTTTTTAGGAAATTGAATGCTCTACAAAAAAGGTATCCATATATTTTTTCCGTAAGCCTCACCATTTGAAAGATATTAAGGGTTTTAATTTTGATTATTTTAAGACAAATTTCATTTTTGTTTATGAATTTTATAACTCGACAATAAATGGCTCTTATACAATGCGCAATACAAATTTTTGTTGGAAATTAACTGCTCTATAAAAATGGTTTCTTATGTTTTGGTGATTCAATTAACCGTTCAGAAGATATTCAACATCAAACTTTCATGTGTACGGGTTTTAAATGTTTTTGATGAGATATTCGAAAAATTTCAATTTACCGTAATTTATAATTTAGTTCAATAGAAAAAAATTCATACCTCATCATTTATCGATTGTACAGAAAAATGTTCTGAATGATTTGTTTAGGAAATTTAATGCTCTACAAAAAAGGTATCTAATATTTTAACTAAGCGATAAATAATTTACAATTTATTTTTTTTAAATGGAGACAAATATACTTAAGCATAAAAAAAAAAACTTGAAAAAAATTTTGAAGTTTCTCAGTTGATAAAAACTAAAATTCGTGTAAATTTTCTCAAAAATTATAAATTAAATTGAAATTTTTCGAATATCTCATCACAAACTTTTAAAACCCGTACACATGAAAGTTTGATGATGAATATCTTCTGAACGGTTAATTTAATCACCAAAACATAAGAAACCATTTTTATAGAGCAGTTAATTTCCAACAAAAATTTGTATTGCGCATTGTAGAAGAGTCATTTATTGTTGAGTTATAAAATTCATAAACAAAAATGAAATTTGTCTTAAAATAATCAAAATTAAATCCTTAATATATTTCAAATGGTGAGGCTTACGGAAAAAATATAGAATACCTTTTTTGTAGAGCATTAAATTTCCTAAAAAATTCTTTCAAAACATTTTTCTGTACAATCGATAAATGATGAGGTATGAATTTTTTCCTATTGGACTGAGAAAAAAATACAAAACTGCAATGCGGACGATCTTCCTATTAAAACTAAGAGCTCATACTTGGTGAGAATTTTTTTAAGATGTCTAGCAACCCATTTTTCCGTGTCACTTGTAAAAAAAAAAAATAATCGATTTTTTTGACCCACCCTTTTTGATCCACATGGCGAGTTGGCCCCCAAATAGAAACCTATGTCGAAACTTATGTTAAAATATCGGCTTGATATACAAACACATTTTATATACTTTTCGCGACCAAATTCTTCTTTGACCAGGAGATATGGGCAAAAATGTCCCCCCGCATGGCTATTTTTCAAAGTTATATATCTCAAAAACTAATTAAGCTAGAGAAGTGAAGCCAACGCGAGGCTTTAGATTATTTTACAGAGTATATCATATATTTTTTTGAAGTTTTTAGAAAAAAAAATTATACAAAAAAAATCCAAAAAACAAATGAAATATTTTTTTGTCCACGTGTTCTCTGAAAATGACAATCACGAAAAAAATATATTTTATGGTTCTACATGAGCACTATAACTCATAAAAATTGCGTGAAAAAATAGTTGGTGCAACACCTTGAAAAAAAATGAAATGTAATTTACGCCTAATAGTATACCTCGGTTTTATTTTTTTTTCGAAGTGTTGCACCAACTTTTTTTTCTCAAAACTTCACTTAAAAAATAGGCCACATATAGGAGCAAAACATATATTATTTTCATAATTGTGAGTCTAAGAAAACATAAAAAAAAAATTATTAGTTTGTTTTTTTATCTTTGCTCTTAAGATGATTACTTTCAAGATCAAAATAATTGATCCCAAAAGAAAAAAAAACAACAAGTGTTCAGTTTTTATTAAAATAAGAATAAAAAAGAAATTATCGTCGCTGTTATAATTTATTACATATTTGCTTGGCGCACCATTTGGGCCCCTTAGCAGCCTTCAACTGTTAAAATTTTTTAAAGATATTTTAGTTTGGGATCCCTTTGTTGTAGTCGATGTTTATTCTTCAAAGAAATAGTTTAATTTTCGTAAATTATGCCAAGATTCAAAAGATATGGACGTAAATTGTTTAATGGTCGATTTCCTAGATTGCATCGAATTTTTAGGACAATATAACTTCCAGAACCGATTGCATATGTGGCAATGAATTTGGAATAATAATTATCGAATTTTTTCTTTGTTTTTTCTCTCTCTTTGTTGGGTTTTTCTTCCTAATCGAATTAAACAATTTTTTTTTTCAATGAAAACCAGTTATGGTCTTCTAGAATAATCTTTCGGTAAAATAATCATCCTTTCTTGGTTTCATAAGATGGTCCATAACGTGAACCATTCTATTGCACACTCCACCAAGTATGAAGGGGGGGGGGGTAATTTTCTATTGTGTAAAATATATTACTCCAATAATATATAGACAGGTAGGGAATCTTATCTAATACTTATCCAACAGATATTGTTTACTTTAGTTGACTTTAGTAGTACTCAAGTTCATTACAATAATAGAATCTAAAATTAACGTTTTCTCGTTAACCGTACACCAGATGCAAAAATGTTTCAAACAAAAAATGTTCCTCTAACTATATCCAAGAAAAAATGTTCTTGTGAAAAAATCGATTTTCCCTACTGTTTTTCCAATATGGCGACCAAAACATGGGACAATCCCAACAATCAGCCATTAGAATTTGAATCAGTTCTATTGGAAAAACAGTAGAAAAAATCAATTTTTTTCGACATTACAAAAAGAGTGGGAGAGGAGAATAAATTTTCAATTGCAAAAAATATATTTTTCCAATAACATATAGACCTAAAGGGGCTATTTTCCAATGCTTATACAAGAGATATTGTTTTCTTTAGTAGTACTCAAGTACATTACAATAATAGAATTTAAAGCTAACGTAATCTCGTTAACCGTACACCTGATGCGAAAATGTTTCAAACAAAAAATGTTCCTCTAATTATATCCAAGAAAAAGTGTTCTTACAAAAAAATTGATTTTCCCCTCCGTTTTCCCCAAATGGCGCCTAAATCACTAGGCAACCCCAACAATCAGCCATTAGAATTTGAATAGGTTCTATCAGAAAAACAGTAAAAAAAATCAATTTTTTTCCACATTATAAAAAGAGGGGGAGAGGAGAATAAATTTACTGTTGTATAAAATAAATTTTTCCTATAATATATAGACCTAAAGGGGCTATTTTCCAATACTTATACAAGAGATAACGTTTTCTTTAGAAGTACTCAAGTACATTACAAAAATAGAATTTAAAATTAACGTTATCTCGTTAACCGTACACCTGAGGTGAAAATGTTTTAAACAAAAAATGTTCCTCTAATTATATCCAAGATAAAATGTTCTTACAAAAAAATCGATTATCCCCACCGCTTTTCCAAAATGGCGCCTAAATCACTAGGCAACCCCAACAATCAGCCATTAGAATTTGAATAGGTTCTATCGGAAAAACAGTAGAAAAATTTAAATTTTTTCCACATTATAAAAAGAAGGGGAGGAGAGAATAAATTTTCTATTGCATAAAATATATTTTTCCAATAATATATAGACCTAAAGGGGCTATTTTCCAATGCTTATACAAGAGATATTGTTTTCTTTAGTAATACTCAAGTACATTACAATAATAGAATTTAAAATTAACGTTGTCTCGTTAACCGTACATCTGATGCGAAAATGTTTTAACCAAAAAATGTTCCTCTAATTATATCCAAGAAAAAATGTTCTTACAAAAAAATCTATTTTCCCCTCCATTTTCCCAAAATGGCGCCTAAATCATTAAGCAACCCCAACAATCAGCCATTAGAATTTGAATAGGTTCTATCGGAAAAACAATAGAAAAATTCAATTTTATTCCACATTTTAAAAAGAGAGGGAGGGGAGAATAAATTTTCTATTGCATACAATATATTTTTCTAATAATATATAGACCTAAAGGGGCTATTTTCCAATACTTAAATAAGAGATGTTTAGTTTCGTAGTAGTCAGGTCCGTCATAATAATAGAATCAAAAGCTAACGTTATCTCGTTAACCGTATCTCTGACGACAAAATGTTTCAAACAAAAAATGTTCCTCTATTTAAATCCAAGAAAAAATGTTCTTACGAAAAAATCAATTTTCCCCACCGTTTTTCCAATATGGCGCCTAAATCACTAGGCAATCGCAGCAATTGGCTATGAGATATTGGATCGGTTTTATCGGAAAAAGAGTAGAAAAATTTAAATTTTTTCCACATTATAAAAAGAAGGGGAGGGGAGAATAAATTTTCTATTGCATAAAATATATTATTCCATTAATATATAGACCGGTAGGGGTTATTTTTCAACACTTATACAATAGATATTGTTTACTTTCGTAGTAGTCATTGTTTACTTTAGTAATGTTAACGTAATCTCGTTAACCGTACACCTGAGATGAAAATGTTTCAAACAAAAAATCTTCCTCTCATTATATCCAAAAAAAAAATTTCTTACAAAAAATCAATTTTCCCCACTGTTTTTCCAAAATGGTGCCTAAATCATTTGGCAGTCCCAACAATCGGCCATTAGATTTTTTTCCATTTCTGAATTTTTACCTTTGAAAAGTACCTTTTAAGTAGATTTTTTACTTTTGCTGACGATTTGATGATTTTAGTCAACAATACCGAGTAATGAATGAATTATTTTTCCCAAGCTAACATAATCAAAACCCATATAGTTCTAACTGTTAAATGCTACTGATTTAGATCAACTTCTAAATTTTGAATTTAGAGTACGGCTTTTCCAATTTTTCCAAAGTCAAGACTTGAAAAAAATCTAAAGAATTATTTTTAATTAGATAGTTTCATATTAAAATTATTCAAATTTGTCAAACGAGTTTCGTTCAAATTTTATGGCCAATTAACGGTTTTAATTAATTGAATTAAATTTCATCCTCCAGAAATCTATCTTAATTAATTTCTTAATTCAACACAAACATTTGTTGTCGCGTTTTTTTTTAAATCTCCAAAGATTAAAGCATCGTTGAAAACATTAAATTCTAATTAGATTTAAACGCAAATTTCCAAGACCTAAACAAAAAATCAATTATGTTTCAAAGGTTGAGCACAAAGTTTGCAAATGTATACTCCATGGACTCCATGGAATATTTGGCAAAGAATAAAAAACGATTTGGTAAATATGTATGTCATTATTTGTCAGAATGACATTAGAGATTATACATGTGGGAAGTAAAAGGTTTTTTTTTTTAATTGTAATGCCCGTTTTATTGTTGCAAATTCCAAAAACTTTTGTACTAAACTCTGTTTTTCTTTTATGTTTCAGATTAAAGAGGATTAAAACTTGGATTTAATTTCGCTGGCTTTAACAAAAGATGAGAAGAAGACCGTTGGATTCAATTTACATTATTCATCAATAATCGCATTATAATCATAAATCAGAACAACAAAATGTTGACGGGAAGTATGTGGTTGGTATTTTGTTGGATTATTTTCTACAATGTGGTGCATCCGAGTGTTATGGGGAAGCCGACTTTTACAATTCCGTCACTGGCGTCTCTGACCGGCTTCGCCGGATTTGGCACCGGAAATGCGAAAAACAACAATGAAAACACCGGAAAAAATGCCGACCACCGAAATGACCATATCGAGGACCGGGTGAAACCCTACAGCGGGTTGCGGGTGCGAAATGATTCCATTCGCATGGTCTACTACCATGACCAAACAATTGCTGTCGCGGAAATTGGTCCGGGAAAATTGTTGCTAAACTGTGAACTAATTGAAGTCATGTGAGTAGAGATTTTGGTCGTTAATTTCTAAGAACTTTCGACCCATTTTCCGACACTTGTTGCCTAATTTTAAACGTTCACAATATCGGAATCTGTAAATTTAAATTGAATAATTTTTTGTTCGAAACTAGTGATTAAAAAAATGGTTTTTTCCATTAAATTTTTTATCTAAAGGATAACCAAAGATGGGTTTTTCCATATGTGGTTCCCAACTTTCGAGACCCAAAAAAAAAACCAAGGCAAAAATCGATTTGACCAATTTGTTTTAATGAGTGGTTTAACCACTTGATAATCGGGTTTTGGAATGAAATTATGTCAAATTGTATATTGTTGGAAGTTGGGGAAATTCAAGACGTATATTTTAATCAGAGAGGGGTGAGGTTTGAGGATTGATTGTTGTGGGTCAAAGAACAAAAAATTTTTTAGATGCCAATGTTTAACACGTGGCATTCGTTTTTTAAGAAAGGGAAAATTAAAGGTGTTAATGGTATTGGAAAGAATTTATACCAGAGGTTCCCAATAGGGTTACCCTAACTTTTAGTAGGTGTTCACCGAAAGTTTTTTGGAATTTTGTAATGTATTATAAGTAATGAAAAATTATTCTTCAAAAGGTTGGGGATCTCTGTCTTAGGACTCTCCTTCCTCCTGTAATATCCACAATATGAAAAAAAAATATTGATTAATCGAAAAACTCAATTTTCTTAAACCGTTTTTTCGATAGAACCGATTCCATATCTAATTGCCTAATGATTTAGGCGCCATATTGGAAAAACAGTGGGGAAAATCGATTTTTTCACAAGTACATTTTTTCTTGGATATAATCAGAGAAATATTTTTCGTTCCGATTCAATATCTAATGGCCAACTGTTGGAATAGTCTCATGTTTTGAGCGCCATATTGGAAAAACGATGGGGAAAATCGATTTTTTTATAAGAACATAAGAACACTTTTTCTTGAATATAATTAGAGGAACATTTTTTGTTTGAAACATTTTCGCATCAGGTGTATGGTTAACGAGATTACGTTAGTTTTCGATTCTATTATTGTGATGGACTTGATTACAACTAAAGTAAACAATATCTCTGGTATAACTATTAGAAAAGAACCCTTACAGATCTATATATTATATGAGTAATATATATTATAAAATAAAAATTCACCCCCCCCCCTCATTTTCATACTGTGGAAAAATTTGAGTTTACCCTCTGCTTTTCCGATAGAACCGATTCAATATCTAATGGCCAAATGCCAATTGCTGCGATTGCCTAATGTTTTGGACGCCATTTTGGAAAAACGGTGGTGAAAATCAATTTTTTTATTAGAACATTTTTTCTTGGATATAATTAGAGGAAAATTTTTTGTACAAAACATTTTCGCATCAGGTGTACGGTTAACGAGATTACGTTAGTTTTCGATTGTGATGGACTTGACTTCTAAAGTAAACAATATCTCTGGTATAGGTATTGGAAAATAACCTCTACAGGTCGATATATTATAGGAAAAAATAATTTATTTAATAGAAATTTTATTCTCCCCTCCCATGTCTTTTCATATAGTGGAAAAAAATTGAATTTTCTACTGATTTTCCGATAGAAATGATTCAACGTCTATTGACTAATTATTTTGGAATTGTCCCATGGTTAGGGTGCCATATTGGAAAAACGGTAGAGAAAATCGATTTTCTTCCATTGAATTGAATGGAAAAATTGAATTTTTCCAATGTTTTTCCGATAGAATCGATTGAAATTCTAATGGCTGATTGTTGGAATTGCTTAATGATTGGGGCGCCATATTGGAAAAACGATGGGGAAAATCGATTTTTTCGTAAGAACATTTTTTCTTGGATATAAGTAGAGGAACATTTTTGTTTGAAACATTTTCGTATCATATGTACGATTAACGAGATATCGTTAATTTTCGATTTTATTCTTGTGTTGGTTCTAATTTTTCTCATGTAAACGACATATCTTCTGTATGTACAGGAAAATGAATATGTACCTATCTTATAGCATAGGAGTAATATATTTCACATAATAAAAATTAATTCTCCCTTCTCCCCCCTATCGTTTTATAGCGATTGTTGTAATGTTTCCAGTGATCCAGTGATCCAAACTACTTGATGACCACTGATGATGATTGCTTGGCAATCGAAATACGTCACAAATATTTTTGTTTGAACTTCTGTTCAAATTTATGTTTATGGTATGATTTTTATATATTATTATATCAGATTATACTACATAAATTGGACCGCAATATATTCTATATATTGTATACACAATGATGTACAGGCTTACTCAGATCAATGATTTACAGTGAAAAACAAAAACAAAAAAAAATAAATCGAAAGTTACTTGAATCAACAATGCAATATTAAGGCAATGGGACATTTGAGTGATTGTTGATTTTTGCTTCAGAGATTGAAAAGGAACAATCTTTATAGTCTTATGAATATCAATGGTTTCGTAACAATGGACGAGTATATTTTTCCGGCAACAATGTCCACCAGAAGAAAACTTGTTTTTCCAGCCATTTTTTCTATTACTTTTAAAAAGTTTTCAAGCAATTTTCCAACGTTTATCCTTTGACCAATGATTTATAACAGGGGTCCCAAAACTTTTTTCAATTTTCTTCTCAGTTTTAGTAATGTAAGTATTATTTTGTTTCATGTGCTTTAAAAATAAATTTAAAGATAAATTAAACGGAAAACTAATGAATTAAGAAGGAAATTTGAGGGATATAAGGGATTATCTTCAAAGAAATTAGACATAGTTTTTCCTTATGCAAGTACAATTGCAACAATTAAATACTTCGAAAAATGTTCTCAATTGTTTATTGAAGATATTTTACATATATTGAAGCCATGACAATCGATCCAATCCTGAAGCCATATATTATATATTAAAATCGAACCAAGGAAAACGAAAAAAAAAATATCAGTGAAATTATAATAAAAAGAAAATCTCCGGCAAATTTCAAATATATAAGAATAGCTGGAAGCGGTCAAAAGGTTAGATTTCGCATTGGAAATTGAAGTATTGTTGAAATTACGTATAACTAACAACCAGAAATTGAAATATTCGAAAAAAAAATTTCACAGGAAAATGATATTTTTCATAGAGTTTAACATTTTATTAAAATTGCTACGTTAAAAAGGTTTTTCTTTTCGGTCGAAATCCTATTATATTCGTAAAAAAAAATGTTATCCAAGCATTCATATGCTAATGTCTAATATATTTTTTTATCGAATATGATATGATACACTACGTTATCTCGTTTAATATTGATCTTCACGATTTGGTCTACAGGACCTTTTTTGTATGAAATCAAATTCTCTACAAGTTTTTCATTTATAATTTTTCCGTAGCTCTTGTTATTTACGAGATAAATGCAAAAAAAAAAACGCGAATTTTATGGAAAAATCAGGTTCAGTGGCCCGTACTACCTCACACCGGTGTGAGTTACGACTTTGTCGCAATGGACACTTTTGTAGAGCGTTTAATTCTGAGAAAAAACCATCTTCGGTAAAAGCGATCCCATGAAATGCCGCTGAGATATGGAAATTTAAAAATAAAAAATCAGAGTTTCCGTGTATTTTCAATGGGAAATCTTTACACGTCTTGGTCGAGGACTTAAAATTAATATTAAGGGCTCAAACTTTCAGAGAATTTTTTTTTTGGTATTTCCAACAAAATTTCAGGATGGGACCAAAAAAAAAAAAAAAGTCAAAAAAAAATCACCCTAATAATAATATATAAAAATCTAAAAATCATACCATAAACATAAATTTGAACAGAAGTTTAAACAAAAATTTTCGTGACGTATTGCCCAGATATGTATTTCGATTGCCAAGCAATCTTCCTCAGTGGTCATCAAGTAGTTTGAATCACTCCGTAATTGCTTTGTGAGGATTCACAGGAAGATTGCTCGGCAATCGAAATACGTATCTGGGCAATACGTAAAATAATAAAATTAATATTAAAGGCTCAAACTTTCAGAGAATTTTTTTTTTTGTTATTTCCAACAAAATTTCACGATGAGACCAAAAAAAGTCAAAAAAAAATCACCCTAATAAGTATATTTTTCAACCACTTTAGAGTAACTTTAACAAGTGGATATATGACGCTTGAAAGCTTAGGGAAAGTGTTGAATAATTTTACGACCGCTGCAGGGCAAAACTCTTGCGACGAAAAGATTACTTTATCTTGAATAAATTGCAGTATACACGTTTTGTTCAAACATTATTTAAATTACAAGAATTTCGTTTTAAACTTGTGCAACTTATGCAACGACAAATCCGGTTTTCTTGATTCGTTTGAAGTTTGATGTTTGTTTTACGAAGATGAAGAAGAAAAAAAGAAAGTTTTTCTTACATAATTTGTGTTTGCAGTGAGCCGGAAGATGCAGCCCAAACGTTACGTAAACTATCGACGATATCGCGGCCGTTGACGGTGACATTGGACGAAATGTTAACGTTGATGAAACAATGCGAAATGATTGAGGAATCCACCATGAAGTTTATCAATAAAAATGCATCGCATTCCAAAGGGAATGGCTCGCGAAACAATGACAAAAACAATGCCAATGCCATTCCGAATGCACCGCGTGGTGGAGGCCTTCTTGCAGGACTTGGATCATTTTCACTCTTCAGTGGTATTGTTCCCGGAACCAAATGGTGCGGCACCGGAGATATAGCGGAAAACTATCACGATTTAGGACCGGATGCCAAAGTGGATCGATGTTGCCGTACTCATGATATTTGTCCCGTAAAGATAAGCTCATCTTCGCAAAGATACAACCTATCGAATCCTTCGATCGTAACAAAGTAAGACTTCCTAATAAATCATCGAATTTTTATTAACTCATGTTTTTTCGATTTTAGATCCTACTGCAAATGTGATGACATGCTTTACGAGTGCCTGAAAGAATCGAATTCGACGACTGGAGAAATTCTGGGGAATATTTACTTTAACATTGTGCAAGTGCCGTGCATTGAAGACATTAAGGGCAAAAGACACTTTCGAAAATCGAGAAATAATTTTTAAGGATTTGAAAAATTACATCGCAAGAATTGTACCCAGTGGATTGTGGTGCAACAATACTGATAAGATTAAATGTGATATATATATACACAAACTTAATGAATCTAGGGAAGAAAGTGTGACGTTTTTAGATCATTTTCACCGTAAATTTTCACGAAAATCTATACCTAATTTATATTGTATTTGTAATATGTTGAAATAAAATTTCTTTCTTTGTGTGTTTAGTTTTAAGGATAAAGGAAAAAGGTTTATCGTTTAATTAAAGCCCATTATGAATAATAGAGCCATTTGAAAGGCGTAGTAGAGAAAAGTTTTAGTTGGAAACGCCATATTGAATTACTTGGAATCATGAAAATTTTCTTCGTTCATTTATAAATTATTCTCAGCTATGTATCGCCAAGTGGTTTTGACAACTCTGTAAGAATAAAATTGAAACTTTGCAATGTATAATTATATGATTGTAGGTCAAAATAGGCAAGAAACTTTAGAAGATATTAAACCATAGAGTTATTATGTTTGAGGAAAAGAATGAAAAAAATTCAGAATCAAGAAGAGGAAATCATAGAAATTGGTAAGAGATTTATCGGACAAGAAATCCAGGAATCAATGCAGAATTTCGAATTGGCTATGTACAATTAAGGCAGGGGTTCCCAATCTTTTTGCTCCAAAGAACATATTCTAAAATGCCGATCGGGTGGCGGACCCCATTTATCTGTTTAAAATACATTTACAGTTGCACATATCAAATAATACAAGTAATGAACAAAAAATATAAAAATTCTGGTAATTGAGTCGAATCCGGAGAACATATCACTAGAGGCGGAAACTAACCAAACTATACCTAGAAGATGCTAATTCCACCAGGAAATTATAACATTGTAACTATTTTCTCTTTTCTGTTATTTCTCTAGTTACTAAAGATTAATTTTTTCCTTAACATTGTAGTATAACTTTATTAACCATGATGCCCGCGGGTATAGGGTTGGTAACCACCAAGGTTTATAAAATACACAGGTGGCCTCATGGTGGCTACGTGACGTATCCAGAAGAAATTCGTACATATCTTCAGACTGATCAATTTCAAAATTCTTCGTATGACGTCATTTTTTTTTCTAATGGAGCAACCTGTGTAATTTACAAACCTTGGGTAACCACTGCATTAAGGGATAGATTTACAACAAAGAGCATTCAATGGCTGTAAAGAAACCAAATTTAATTGTTAGTTTAATCATTATTTCAATAAAGGACAGTCCGAAAATGAATTCTTTAGAATCATTCCCAATATGAATAAAAAATTTAAAAGCAATACTAAAAGTACTGAAACTTTTGAAAAATGGAAGACTTAGACCATATATTGTTGGAGTACTCAGCATCTCGATAATCAGGAGTAAAAGTGGTACAAAAACGTTGAAAGTTTGGCAAACCCTGAGCTAGGGAAACTTACTTTGGGAATAAAATTACCAAAGGAAAGTAGAGAAAATTCAAAAGAGTTCGTTCAAAAAATTTAAACTAAATCACTGAATGAAATCCTGAACAATTTGGCTTTGAGGGAGGAGATGTTTAACAACAATGGTAAGATAACAATGGAAGTTAAAATTAGGGCATGAAAATTAATAAATTTCAAAAATAGGACGTTTAGAATCAATTACTTTAGAGCTTGAATAGATCTTCATTATCGGATGGATTAACAACAATGGTCGATTCCTTGGGTGCAGCAAATTATCCATATTTAAAAGCAATACTAAAAGTACTGAAACTTTTGAAAAATGGAAGACTAAGACCAGATATTGTTAGAGTACTCAGCATCTCGATAATCAGGAGTAAAAGTGGTACAAAAACGTTGAAAGTTTGGCAAACACTGAGCTAGGGAAACTCAAAAATTTATGATATGATTATTACATTTAGCAGAAAATTTTCAATATAAAATTACCAAAGGAAAGCAGAAAAAATTCTAAAGAGTTCTTTCAAAAAATTTAAACTAAATCACTGAATGAAATCCTGAACAATTTGGCTTTGAGAAAGGAGATGTTTAACAACAATGGTAAGGTAACAATGGTAATTAAAATTAGAACAAGAAATTGACTAAATTTCAAAAATAGTAGGTTATAACAGCAGGTTATTATTAACAACAATGGTCGATTCCTTGGGCGCAACAAATTATCCATTTAATAAATAAAGGAAAGTAGTACCAAAATCCAAAATTTTTCCAAAATTATAAACTATCGCATGCGTAACAATACAAAAATTCATTAGATTAAATCTAGAACCATTTGGTTTGGAGAAAACACGTGTTTTACAACAATGGTAAGGCAACAAAAATAAATTTTTGGACTTCAAAACTTATGATTAAGAAAACAGGTTTTGTAGATTGATTTTAAAGTAATATTACAAGAGATGTATGAAAGGATGATTTACAACAATAGACGCTAAATGGAAACATTATTGGTGATTATTAAATAATATTTTGGAAAAAGAAAAAGTAATAAATATTAAGCCAGTAAAATAGAAAAGGCAACAATATTGGCAAAGGTAGTGAAAATTATAACTATAAAAAGGAATTGATGAACTTACGATTTAAGGCATTTAAATTGATCAAAACTAAAGAGTGGATTACAATAATTAGAGATTTCCTGGGGTAGATAAAACTATTCATCGAATGAACCAAAGGGAAGCAGAGGAAATTATAATAGGGATTGATCCATAATTCGTTGAAAAATTGAATCTAGAAAGTACGAAGCTATTTGAAGATTTGGGTATAAGGAAGCATGTATTCAACAATTGTATAGCGACAATGGATGTGCAAATAAGTAGAGTAAGGAAAAGAACATCAAAAACTTGGAAAGTATGACTAAGAAAAAAGGATTATATACTAATTAAAAGGTAATATTACAATATTACAAGATTTATATTAGGCTAGAAATTTACAATAATGAACGGCCAAATGGAAAAGAAACATATGTGGTCATTTAACAATATTTCGGTGTGAAAAAAAGGTATTGTTGAAAAAAAATTAAAATAAACGAGAAGAGGACATTGTTGATAAGTGAAACCAATGAGATCCAAGAATATTTGGTCATCGATAAACAACAATAGTTAAGGCAATAATAGCAGTAAAGAGTAGCAATGTTTGATCTATACTAATTGATGATTTTACAACAATAATCGATTCTTTGGAGTGGAAAAAATTATTCATATGATGAATAAAGAAAAGCAGTGAAAATCACAAAAGTGATAGATCCAAAGATTTATTCATGAATAAGTGAAATTATAAGGTTAAAGAATTTCAAAGATTTGGGAAGTTTCATTACAAAAACCGGACATGAAAATGAAATTTATGAACTTCGAAACATATAATTAAGAAAATAAGGTTAAAAAAATTAATTATTTTAAAGTAGAATCAAAAGATTTACAATAAACGAAAAATTTACAACAATGGGAAAAACACATGTGGTTATTTAACAGTATTTCGGAAAAAGAAAAGAAAACTATTGAATGAGGAATTGCCGAAGACAAGAAGAAGAGAATGTAGATAGGTCAAACTAATGAAATCCAGGAATATTTGACACAATAATGGAAAATTTTATTCAGAAAAATTTTGCTATGAGAAAGCATATTTTCAACGACAGTGATAAGGCAACAATGGTAGTGCAAATAAGAGTAGGAAAATAACTTTATGGACTTCAAAAATAATGCTTATGGATTAACTATAAAATGTTATTGATAGGTTAATATTAGGGGATGAAGTTGCAACAATGGACGACCGAATGGAACAAAATCTTGTGTGGATATTTAACAATGTTTTGGGGATAGAAAAGGGTACTTTTGAATAAAAAATTGTCAAAAACAAGAAGAGGAGAACGAAGAAATGACCAACCAATGAAGTTAAAGGAAATTTGGCTCAGGTGCAACAACAATGGTATCGAAGATTGTGAAATTTAAAGCTGGAATAAGGATTTGGTGAACTACATTTGGACGTTTAAAATCAATTTTTTTAAAGTCTTAAAGATGGATTTTCAACAATAATCGTTTCCCTTCATAACAATTAATTGGAAAAGACCTAATTGTAGGTTGAATAATATTTTCATTAAATTACAGTTCAAGAAACGATTTTAATTTAGAAATTAGAAAAACCAGGAGTACTGAAACTTATACGGGGGCTACAAAAACGTCGATCAAATTTTGGGACACATTGACCGAGAAAACCCCGAAACAATCGAAGCAATCATTCGGGCCATCAATTGTGGGTCAAAGATTCGGGAAGTTCATCACAGAAATCGAACATTTAATGATCCAGAGCAATAGAATAATTGTTAATGTTGCATATATCGAAAATATTATTCAAGGCGACAAAAAAAAAATATCGGGAAGGTTTGAGCCCTTAATATTAATATTAAGAGGTCTATCATCTTTAATTTCGATTTTTTTTATTTGTGCTTTAATTTTTGCGTCAATGCTGTCAAACTATCAAGGTAAAAAAATTATCTACACATAAAATTATAGGAAATTAAATTCCCTACAAAAAATGTCTCTTTAAAAATTTTTCCAGGACACGCCGTTTCCGAATAATCAAGCTTCAGACATTGATATAATTTTTAGATTTATCTTCTTTATTTTGGAATTTTGTAACTAACGAACAAATAAATATATAGAAATGAATAATATAGATTCTTGAAGGGAATTTAATGCTCTACAAAAAAGGTGTCTAAACGTTTTTACATAAAATCACTTTTTCAAAAGTTATTCATAATTAAAGTTGAAGGAAAAATTGAATTATTGTTTTTTTTCGTTGTTGAACCAATTTGGAAAGAGTGACTTTATGTAAAAACGTTAAGAGACCTTTTTTGTAGAGCATCAAATTCCCTTCAAGAACCTATATTGTTCATTTCTATATATTCACTTGTTCGTTAGTTACAAAATTCCAAAATAAAGAAGATAAACCTAAAAATTATATCAATTTCTGAAGCTTGATTCTTCAGAAACGGCGTGTCTGGCGAAAACTTTCAAAGAGATGTTTTTTGTAGGGAATTTAATTTTCTATAAATATATGGGCAGATGAATTTTTTTACCTTTATAGTTTGATAGAAATGACAATATAGATTCTTGAAGGGAATTTAATGCTCTACAAAAAAGGTCTCTTAACGTTTTTACATAAAATCACTCATTCAAAATTGGTTCAACAACGAAAAAAAACAATAATTAAATTTTTCCTTCAACTTTAATTGTGAATAACTTTTGAAAAAGTGACTTTATGTAAAAACGTTTAGAGAACTTTTTTGTAGAGCATTAAATTCCCTTTAAGAATCTATATTGTTCATTTCTACATATTTATTTGTTCGTTAGTTACAAAATTCCAAAATAAAGAAGATAAATCTAAAAATTATATCAATGTCTGAAGCTTGATTATTCGGAAACGGCGTGTCCTGGAAAAATTTTTAAAGAGACCTTTTTTGTAGAGGATTTAATTTTCTATAAAAATATGTTGCGATAATTTTTTTTACCTTGATAGTTTAACAGCATTTACGCAAAAATGAAAGCACAAATAAAAAATCGAAATTAAAGATGATAGACCTCTTAATTATAATATTAAGGGCTCAAACCTTTCCGATTTTTTTTTTTTGTCACCTTGAACAATATTTTCGATATATCCAACATTAACAATTATTCTATTGTTCTGGATCATTAAATGTTCGACTTTTGTGATGAACTTCCCGAACCTTTGACCAACAATTCAAACAAAAAAACAAAACAAAAGTTTCCCAAAATTTGATCGACGTTTTTGTAGACCCCGTATAAACTTTTCAAAAAAAAAAAAATAGTCGATTTTTCGGCCCAGTCTTACAAAGATTAATTATAATGTAGTCTCAATAGATTTACACTAAAGAATAATAAAATGCATTCAAACTTACCATTTTTTTATCTAAAAAAATTAAGATTTTTCAACTTTAATTGTTGCAGTTCTTGATGAATTGATTTGGCCGAGCTTTCCAGTAAAACAACAAAAAAAATAATAACGAAGATCCAAAAAAGTTTTTTTTATATTTCGAAAATGCAAAGTTCAAGTTTCTGATAAGGTAACACAAATATCCTTTTAACCCTATTCCAAACTATAACAAACCGCAAAGACAATAACCTTAAGTTGATCCTTGTAAAATACATGAAAACGATTTTAATTTTCCCATCAAATGTTAGAGGATATTTTAAGGACAAATCAATAAAAGAAAAAAAAAATCATTTATAATTGTATTTATTTAATTTTGATACAATTAATGTAAACATAGATAAGACTAGATGTAATTTTTTAGGGGATACACTGATAAAAATCGACAATTGAAGGAAGTAAAGTGAAAAATAAAATTTGGCACACAAATGTTTAGCATTAAAGATACGTGCATTTTGGGATAGTATATTATAATTGGGGGTGCATATTGAAGAAATATTTTCTTGTACAGCTTAATGGTAGGACAATAATTAATAAATGTATATATATATATTTAGAGATATATTCAACGAGAAAGGAATGGCTTTACTGTTTACTTTCTAAAACAAGAAATGGGGTTGAAGTAGCACTGTCGAAAGCGGGCCTGTTGAGCCTGCCGCTTGTTAGGGGGCAGCATTGCGTCAATTTCATTGGAGCCCAATCCACCCCCGAGGGCCAACTGCTGTGCCAACAATCGTAAACGTAGCGCTTGAATGTCATCCGCGTCTAAGTAACTATTTCGCGAAAAATGAGGAAAATCGTTCGAGACGCCAGCATTGCCGAGGTCCAGCTCGTTGGTGTTCTGGAAAATTCAATAATTACGCCAATGAAAAATTGGGTGCAATCATAAAAGTTTTCCCTGGAATATATTAATATTTTGACAAAAATTCTTTCATTGAAATTTTGTCGGTAGACAATTTTATTGTCAAGTTTTATTATAGTCTTGGGTCAAATTATTTCGCGTATTTTCTGTTCCAATAATACGAAAAATATCATTGAAAGTTTCAATTGTACAATTCACTAAACATGTTCCTTTTTAAATTCAATTTTCTGGAAATTATTTCATCACAAAACTAATGAGATTTAGGGAAAAAAATATGTCAATATATCAAACGAAAGAAATTGGTTTTGACAAAATATTATTCGCTTGTAAACGGGAAATTTATTTGGTACAATTTAGGATAAATCTGGATGGAAGGGATGGGGAAATGGGACATTTACCTGAGCCACGTCCGAGTTGGTACCATAGGCGTGCGATTGTGGTCGGGCTGTACACAGCATTGTTGTCGTTATGGCCATAATCAATAAAGAGCAACAGAGCATATGGGCTAGTTTCAAAGTTTGTGCCATTTTATCTGGAAAATTGAAAAAAAAAAATTGTCAATACAATCGTTGAAAGCTCCAACAACCCATACATAAATGTAATTGCAATGTTTGCTGTTTTTTTTTTTTACTGTAAGTGAAACATATCACTGTTGTAAAAATATTTGTTGAAATAGAGAAAAATAATTCCAAACGAAATTGATCGTTTAATGTGAAAATCGCACAGCTGTAGCCCATATACATATTATATATGTGGAAAAGCATATTGTTGAATATCAAATAAAATAGTTTTCGATAAAAACACATTATACATTTTGTGGATTTCCAAACAGAAATCCACCACTCGATAGAATTTCGATTACAAAACGTTAGACTATCGAATAATAACGTTTTATACCAATTTTACATATAAATGGAAAGCGAAAATACATATTTTTTTATAGCCTTTTATTTTGCCAACAAAAAATTTAATGTTTGATTTTTATTCAAAACTTTTGCACTTTAATTATTCGTTGACTTTAATTGGCCAATAAAACAAACTTTTTCTTCCAGTAAGTAATAAAGTTTTTTAGTGTTTTCAGAATGGAAAATTTTGCAATTATTAATTAGGAGCGAAAATTGGCAAACCAACAATTCAATTCAGATAAAAATATGATATAAGATGTCAATTTAGGTAATCTTTGATTTTTTAATTCAAAACGAATTATTGTTTCAAAACTTTTGACTTAGTTTATAGATAGGGTTAACGAATATAGATTCTTAAAGGAAATTAAATGCTCTACAAAAAAGGTCTGATCGTAAATTTTTGTAAGACCAACCGTTTTCTTATAATCGAACCTTGAACATTGGTCAGATTTTGGGACGAAAAATGTCGAGGCAACAATTGAATTTGATAAAAATACAAGCATATCCAAAAAAGTCAACTGTTTTTTTTAAAAGATAAACCTATAAATATAATTCAAGGTGTTATAATTTTTTTTTTGTAATTTAAAGCCAGATAATGTCCTTCATATTTATATTTTAATGTCTAATGGTATGCTTTCATTTTTGAACTAAAAACAAATGTCTCCAAACTTTGGAATCATTACATAGATAGGATTAATCAATATAGATTCTTAAAAGAAATTAAATGCTCTACAAAAAAGGTCTGATCATAAAATTTTGTAAGACCAACCATTTTCTTACAATTGAGCCTTGAATATTAATCGGTTTTTGAGGTGAAAAATGACGAGGCAACAATTGATTTTGACAAAAATTCAAGCATAGCCCAAAAAGTAAACTATTTTTTTAAAAGATAAACTTAAAAATATTATTCAGGATGATATAATTTTTTTTTGTGAAATTTTGATTCAAATTAAGTCCTTAATATTGATATTTTAACGTCTATAATGGTAATCTTTGATTTTTCAGCTAAAAACGAATTTTTATTTCAAAACGTTTGAATCTGCTTATAGAAAGGGTTAACTTATATAGATTCTTAAAGTAAATTAAATGCTCTACAAAAAAGGTCAAGTAATAAATTTTTGTAAGATCAACCGTTTTCTTATAATCGAGCTTTGAACATTGATCGGATTTAGGGCTGAAAAATGACGGGGCCACAAATGAATTTGACAAAAATACAAGCATGGCCCAAAAAACCCATTGGTTTTTCAAAATTTTAACTTTTAAAAAATAATTTAGGATGACAAAAAATTTTTTTTGTGAAATTTTGAGTTTTAATATTGATATTAAGAAGTCAATTATGGCAATTTTTGATTTTTCAATTTAAAGCGCATTTTTTTTGTCAAAACTTTTAAACTATCGTATCAATAGAGTTAAACTATATTAAATTCTTAAAGAAAATTATATGTTCTACAAAAAAGGATAAATGATAAATTTTTATCACATCAGCCGTTTTCTTAGAATCAAGTTTTAACGATTTGATTTTTTCAACTTCAATATTTTATAACTCTGAAACGAACTAATATTATGATAATTTTTTTTTTAATATTCCCAAAGAAAATTAAATGCTATACAAAAAAGGTCTTTTGTTAAATTTTTGTCAGACTAACCGTTTTCTTATAATCAAGCTTTAAACATTGATCTGTTTTAATGATATGATTTTTTAACTTTGGAACTTTGAACTGAATAAACGAATTGATCTACATAGCAAAACTTGTCTATATTCTCAACGAAAATGAAATGCTTTACAAAAAGGGTCTTATAATGTTTTTCGAAGCTATTATTGATATTAGAGATCAATCACGGTAATCTTTGATTTTCCAATTCAAAGCACATTTTTGTCTCTCAACTTTTGAACCACTCTATCGATAGAATTATGCCATATATATTCTAAAAGAAAATTAAATGCTCTACAAAAAGGCTTTCCAGTAAATTTTTCTCAGATCAACCGTTTCCTTATAATCGTGCTTTAATTACCCGGAGTGGTCAAGGTGGCTATCAAAGTGGTGAAGGATCCAATATTGATAGATATTGTGTTTAAATTTCGTATCTAGCAAATTTTCATCATTTTCTCGATTAACGGACTGTTATTAATCGCTAAAGAATTTGGTACCCTTGGTAGTTATAAGGCAATGGTAAATAACAACAAAAGAAAATTTTCTATTTTTTTTTTTTGAATATTAGATATTATGTAAATAACATGAACTGTAAATAAATTGTCTTGGATATAAAGAGAATCATTACGATGAATAAAAATAATTTCATTCTTCCAGAATCGTATACCAAGTGCGCGAGAGTACGCGACATGAATTACATATTATACAATACTAAAAGTCCCAAAGGATGTAAAGCACATTAGCACAGGCAATTTCAGTGGGAAAAAATCGCAACTTCTTCCCATTTGTTCTCCTCCGATTTTACATATTCCCTTTTCGGGGTTTTCCTTAATATATTTTTTACCATCGCCACCCTCCCCTCGGAAAATTAGATAACATTCTACGTTTTTTTTTCTTCTTTCATTTTACATGCAAATTGAAAATCATAATAATTTATGACTTTAATCTTTCCATTTTGCATTGTTGGTTCATTAAATTTTCAAAATTCAATTGTTGTGATAAAAGCTTAATGAACTTAATATATAATTTCATGTATAGACTGAAAAAAAATTAGTTTAGTTAAACAAAAATAGAGGCGCTTTTTCTTGAATGTAATCACCGGGTTTTGGGGTGGAAAATTTATGAAAAGTATTCGATTTTTAAACGGCAAAGATTATCCCAGCTTGTTCTTTGTGTCTTAAGATGTCTCAACTACATTTAAAGCTGGATTTAGTGCTACTTATCCACGCTAGTTTCATCCCGCATTAATGTTTATTACGTTCGAACATTTCATACATACTTTGATCCATGTACTACTTGGGATTTAGTTGATATTTTTCTAAAGAATTTTCCCGTAAAACTCTAAATTTTTCATCAAAAACTCTAATATTTTTTTGAAATTTTCATTCCACTACAACATAATATTTATTTAACGTATTCTTAAGTGGTTTAATTAAAGAAAAATATTGAAAAAAACTTTTTTTTTTATGTAAGTTTTCCATTGAACACTGAAAACTTCCAACCGCTAGACTTACGTTTATTTTGTGAAAGAAATAAGTAATTATTAATTTTTAATTTTCCGAAAATACAAAAGAATAAATTTATGCCTCGAATATTTCAATAGAATCGAGGGAAACGAGGAAAAGCCCCAACCAAATGCCCAAATGTTTATTTAAAGTGTAACAAGCTAGTTTCATGGCTTCGTGAATTCTGTGGAAAAATGATTAGTCCATGATGGAACGTTAATTTCCTTCGAGATTTCGAAACACAATGCCGTAAATATTTACGGTGTGGAACACTCGGAAAGTATTGATTCAATTTTCATGGGTTTTCCTTCGATGTATACCCAGAAATGCACCTGCAAACTGCAGTAAAATCCTCTACAAAATTTGGATGCATTTTTTTAAAGTTTTCAACTATAAAACTTTTTTGACAGTATCTTCAATTTCCTCCAAATTTGAGGGGGAGGTGAAAATAGCAGATGATAAGCGATTAACTACCATTTACGAATTGGCAAGGCAACAATTCAATTTGATAAAAATATGATATAAGATGTCTATTAAGGTAATCTGATTTCTTAATTCAAAATTAATTTTTGTTTCAAAACTTTTGAATCAGCTTATAGATAGGGTTAACTAATATAGATTCTTAAAGTAAATTAAATGCTCTACAAAACAGATCTGATTGTAAATTTTTGTAAGATCAACCGTATTCTTATAATCGAGCCTTGAACATTTATCGGTTTTTGGGGTGAAAAATGACGAGGCAATAATTCAATTTGACAAAAATACAGACAGAGTCAAAAAAATCGATTGGTTTTTTAAAACATATACTTGAAAATATTATTAGAGATGACAAAAAAAAATTTTTGTGAAATTTTGCGCTTTAATATAAGCATTAAGAGGTCAATTATGGCAATTTTTGATTTTTTAATTTAAAGCGCATTTTTTTTCTCAAAACTTTTAAACTATCGTATCAATAGAGTTAAACTATATAAATTCTTACAGGAAATTATATGTTCTACAAAAAAGATCTTTTGTTTAATTTTTGTCAGACCAGCCGTTTTTTTATAGTCGAGCTTCAGACATTGATCTTTTTTAACGTTTTGATTTTTTCAACTTCGATATTTTATAACTCTGAAACGAACTAATATTTTGATATTTTTTTTTAAATATTCCCAAAGAAAATTAAATGCTCTACAAAAAAGGTCTTTTGTAAAATTTTTGCCAGACCAACCGTTTCCTTATAATCAAGCATTAAACATTGGTCTTTTTTTCGATTTGGATTTTGTACTTTAGAACTTTGTACGCAATAAACGAATTGATCTATAAAAAAGAATTTAATTTTTTTCAAAGAAAATAATATGCTTTATATGTTGATGGTACCTCTTTAATTTTCGGCCAATTTCCTCGAAAAAAAACCGCATATTTCCCATCAGCAATTTACTGAGACGACTTAAATGAAAAATCTGCCCGAAATAAAAATTACAGATTTTATCGAAATTATCGATTACCCAATACGATAAAGGGGAGTCAACGAAGTTGACAAAAAAATCAATTGAATGGCAAGGAAAAGCTTTGGTCTTACATTTTTTGGAGCTTTTCTTGAGTTTCACATGAGCTTTGATTTAATATCTCCTTCACCTTAGTGTCATCAAACTTGACAAGCTTACCTTCATCATTTTTTTTGCCTCTGGTACCAAAATTACCACTTTTAAAGTGCCAAAACCAAAATTTACATGTTCTTCATATGCTCCGCATAACTATCGATATCCAACGATTGCATTTTGCTTTAAATCGAAACAAAGAAGTAATATTTCCCGTAAATTGCGTTTTATGAACACAAAAGCTGACATAGTTTTAAAACAAAGAAAGTTTGCTGATAAGACTTTAGTGTAATGGCAGGGGAATGATTTCACGTTGACATGAATAAAGTTAAACGATAATTCGTAACGATTTAATCCTATAAGTAACGCTATTTTTCCGCTAATCCCATACAACTTAATAGTACAATAAATACATAGAATTAACGATTGAATTTTGAATACAATAACCATCCACTATCTCGTATAAATTGATTGGAAGATAACAACTTTTAAAACAGGAAAATCACAAAGATAAGATAATCCTCGGATATTTTAATCTACTGATATCATTTAACAAGTGGCAACCAAAAGTGCAACTCAACAATTGGACAAAATGAAGCAATTTAAAAGTCTGCAGTTGATTGGTTTTTTACTTGTACTTAAAAAAGCCACCGCTCTGAATGTAGTGACCGATTTTTGGGCAACAATCGATAATTGTGGTACACCGAATTATTCGATCGGAAACAAAACGGATGGCGTACCAATTCCACCTGTAGGTTAATTGTGCATTAAAGCATTGTGATATTATTTAAATGTGGTTTTTGTTGTTTTAGGACGATGGCAAGAATTTTGGTGATTTTATATATAAATCGCGCACCTATACGGATGATTTGCTGTTGAGGGAATTACTGATAAACGATTCTATTTACCCGGACAATGATGCTGTGTTTACCTATAGCAATAATTTCACGGATTTGTACAGATTGAGTACCGTGCGGTGTATGAATTTGGGGGAGGAACGGGCGTTTGTTGATACGGTGCAGGTAGACAATTCCGGGGCTGGTTTTTTCCAGGTAACAGGCTTCATTAGAAAGGGTGAACAGATTCGCCTGTTGATTGAAGCATATGGAATGAAAAATGAAAATCTTTGACCAATAAATTCGTAAAAAGAACAGCAATTGAGTTGAATTTTATTGTTCCAACTTCCAACTATAAAATCTAAATCCCTTAACTAACTAAAAAGATAACTTTGGTGTTTTAATAGTCCACCTGTTAAAGAGTATTGTTGAGGGAAAATTATTCACTTTGCAATAATATTTGAGGGCAAGGACATGCACTAAATGTAAATAAAAAACCTTATCAAGGAAAATATCATTCTTCCAACCCAAATCTTTTCCTGTCCTTATTATACAATTATGGTTCCTTGCACCAAAAGAAACTTACAACATCCCCTTTTCCACGATAGTGGCAGAGGGGTAGAATTCCAAGGGTCGAATTGAGGACATCTCCTGACCCTATGGATGGAATTTATGAATTTTATGAATGTGTGATTTTTCAATAAATTTTAACAAAAATCAGTCGAAAAATCGTCTTTACCAATGAAATTCCATTCCAATTATTTCCATTGGGACTCAATACTACCCTATTGTTGCAAATAAAAAAAAAATAAAGGAAAATGTTTTAACTATATTTAGAAGGAAAAGTTTGCATTTTGATTCGATTATATAACATATCATTGTCTCAAATATCCCTTTAAATTCTTTAAATTCTTATGTTTATCCATTGCTTTGTCATTGTTGAAGAGGATCAAGTATTAGAGAATGATATTTGATAAATCATATCAGTAACAAATTGAAAATATCCATTTCCAATTATTCCCTTAATCTCTTCTCTTTGGAGTTATTATGTAAAATATCTTATTATCAGAATCTAAATGGCAAACATTTCTTTATCTCAGATAATATTTCAATCCAATTATATTTCACCAAGCTGTTCTTAAGACAATAAACTTATGATTTCTTTTTCCTATAGTAGAATTCAATTATAGTTTAAAGAAAAAAACGAAATTCATTACTTTTATGTCCATTTCATGGCATTATTTAATATAATATATATATATATATATATATATATATATATATATATATATAATTTCAATTAATTGATTAGATATTTGATATTTGTTATATGAGTTGAGTTTTGTGCGATCAAGAGCGTTTACCATGGGAAAAACAAATGACAATCGGTTGGTACCAAGTCCCAACTATAAGTTGGATGATTAATAACCTTTTTACCACATATCGGGAACTTCCGGTAAATCATTAAAATCATAGAAAGTCTAAAGTTGGCATTGGGGAACACAAAACTTCTTCTACTACTAAATTTTAGCTTTTGTTGACCAATTTCTGGATATTATTGGCCAAATTTTAAGCAAAACGGTTTAAAATAAACTTTAGAGATTTGAACATCGAATATTTTCCATTTTTGTATCTCTTTATCGTTAAGAAAAGCAATTTTAATGGGAAACAACTTTTCTTGACAAATATTTTGGCAAAGCAATTCTTAAATTAGTTTGGTGCGATCTAGAGCGTTTGCCATGGGAAAAACAGATGACAATCGGTTGGTACCAAGTCCCAACTATTAGTTGGATGCTTAAGAACCTTTTTACCATATATCAGGAACTTCCGGTAGATCATTAAAATCATACAAAGTCTAAAGTTAACATTGGTAACACAATACTTCTTCTACTGCTAAATTTTAGCTTTTGTTGACCAATTTTTGGATATTATAGGCCAAATTTAGAGCAAAACAGTCTGAAATAGACTTAAGAGTATTGAACATCAAATATTTTCCATTTTTATATCTTTTTAGCGTTAAGAAAAGCAATTTTAATGGGAAGCAACTTTTCTTAACGAAATTTTTTGGCTGAGCAATTCTTAAATTATTTTGGAGCGATCTAGAGCGTTTGGCATCGGTAAAACCGATGACAGTCGGTTGGTACCAAGTCCCAACTATAAGTTGGATGGGTAAAAACCATTTTACCACATATCGGGAACTTCCGGTAGATCATCAAAACCATACAAAGTCTAAAGTTAACATTGGTAACACAATACTTCTTCTACTGCTAAATTTTTGGCTTTTGTTGACCAATTTCTGGATATTATTGGCCAAATTTAGAGCAAAACGGTCTAAAATAAACTTTAGAAAATTGAAAATCATATATTTTCCATTTTTGTATCTCTTTATCGTTAAGAAAAGCAATTTTAATGGGAAGCAACTTTTCTTGGCAATATTTTTTGGCTGAGCAATTCTTAAATTAGTTTGGTGCGATCTAGAGCGTTTGCCATGGGAAAAACAGATGACAATCGGTTGGTACCAAGTCCCAACTATAAGTTGGATGGTTAAGAACCTTTTTACCACATATCAGGAACTTCCGGTAGATCATCAAACCCATACAAAGTCTAAATTTGACATTGGGAACACAATACTTCTTCTACTGCTAATTTTAGCTTTTGTTGACCAATTTCTGGATATTATTGGTCAAATTTTAAGCAAAGCGGTCTGAACTAAACTTTAGAGAATTGAACATAAAATATTTTCCAATTTTTTCATCTTTTTGTCGTGAAGAAAAGCAATTTTTATGGGAAACAACTTTTTTTAACAATTTTTTTTGGCTAAGCAATTCTTAAAATGGTTTGGTGCGATCTAGAGCGTTTGCCATGGGAAAAACAGATGTCAATCGGTTGGTACCAAGTCCCTACTATAAGCTGAATAAATAAAAATCTCTTTACCATACTGCAGGAACTTCTATCAAGCCATTAAAGTACTGCAAGGTTAGTGATTTTCTTGAAAGAATTCAACAATTCTTTAACTACGTAATTCTGGCCTCTGTTGATCAATTTCTGGTTACAATTAGCACAGTTTTGGGGGAAAAAATCGGAAATTAACTTTAGTGTATTGTACATCAACTCATGGTACACGAAATTCCTCCAGTTCTATCATACACAAAGCAAAATCGCCCATAGATCATTTCTTTTTGTTGAGATACAATTTGAACCACTTTATCAGCCATCAATCAATACTTTTACGTCCATTTCTTGGTTTTATTTAAAAAAGAAACCGCCATTTCTTTAATTTTAAAAAATTTCAAATTTTTTTGATTACTTTTTGCTATTTAAAAAGCGATTTTTATGGAAAACAACTTTTCTTAGAAACATTGTTTGCTTAAGCATTTCTTGAATTAGTTTTGTGCGATCTAGAGCGTTTTCCATGAATAAAATAGATGACAATCGGTTGGTACCAAGTCCTAACTATAGGTTGGATGGTTCAAAATTTCTTTACTACTCTTCTGAAACTTCTATCAAGTCATTAAAGCACTGCAAACTTAGTGATTTTCTTGATGGAATACAGCAACTTTTCAACTACATAATTCTGGCTTCTATTGGCTGATTTATGGTAAAAATTGCCCCAATTTTGGGCTAAGGGATGTAAATTTAACTTTTGAGTGTTACACATTAACTCATGGTACACGATCTTCCTCCAGCTCCCATTCTTTGCATAGTAAAGTCTTCCAAACCATATCTTTTTGTTGGACCACAATTTGAACCACTTTATCAGTCATCAACCCTTATTTTTGAATCCATTCCATGGCTTTATTTAACATGGCAACCACCATTTCTTTAATTTCAAAATTTTATCAATTTTTTTATTACTCTTTGCTATTTATTAGCCATTTTTATGGAAGACAACTTTTCTTAAAAACATTTTTGGTTTAAGCATTTCTTGAATTAGTTTTGTGAGATCTAGAGCGTTTTCCATGGGAAAAACAGATGACAATCGGTTGGTACCAAGTCCTAACTATAGGTTGGATGGTTAAAAATTTCTTTACTACTCTTCTGAAACTTCTATCAAGTCATTAAAGTACTGCAAAGTTAGTGATTTTCTTGATGGAATACAACAATTTTTCAACTACATAATGCTAGGCTCTATTGGCCGATTTCCGGTAACAATTGCCCCAATTTTGGGCTAAAAGATCCAAAATTAACTTTTGAGTGTTACACATTAACTCATGGTACACGATGTTCCTCCAGTTCCCATCCTTTGCATAGTGAAGTCTTCCAAACCATTTATTTTTGTTGGACCACAATTTGAACCACTTTATCAGTTTTCAACCCTTACTTTTAAATTTTTTCATGGCTTTATTTAATATAGCAACCATCATTCCTTTATCTTCAAATATATTTCGGTTTTTTAGCAATTATTGCCATTTAAAAACCATTTTTTATTAGAAGCAACTTTTGTTACTTTTGTGCGATCTAGAATGTTTTCCATGGCCAAAACAAATGACGATCGGTTGGTAGCAAGTCCCAATTATAAATTGAATGGTTAAAAATTTCTTTATAATTCACTTCAGGAGCTTTTTGCAGGTCATTAAAGCACTGCAAAGTTTTAGGTTTCCTTGGTGGAGTACAACAATCTTCAGCCAAGTAATTCTGGCCTCTGTTGGCTAATTTTTGGTAACAATTGACTCAATTTTGGGGTGAAAAGTCTGAAATAAATTTTTAAGTACTGCACATCAATTCATGGTACCCAATATCCCTTCAGTTCTATCAAACAAAGCAAAAACTCCTCTTGATCATTTCTTTTTGTTCAACCACTTGATCAGCCTTCAACCATTACTTTAACGTCCATTTTATGACCTTATTTAACATGGAAATCGCTATGCCTTTAAATTCAAATATTTTCCAATTTTTTTGATTACTTTTTGCTATTTAAAAAGCCATTTTTATGGAAAGCTTTTTTTTTAAAGCTCTTAGAAATTTTTGACCTCTTTGTACTCATCACACGATAAATATTATTCGCCAAAGAAGAAAAATATTTGTGGGTACACTTTCTCGTGCCACGTGCCACAATTTACGAACCACTGATCAACGGTATGGGATCAGAGGTAGCCTCGATCTTTTTCTAGCTATTGATCTTTGAATTCATCCTCGCCTGTTCTACGATATAAACCATAGAAAATTGATTTTTTTTTACTGCAAATTATATTTTTCGGAAAACAAATGCTTTATTTCTCTAATGGAATAGAAGATTTAATCGCGAAAGTCTTTCGAAACTTTCAAATATATAAGTGGAGGCAATGAATAAAATTAAAACGAAAAGAAAATCAAGATCAGAGAAAATTGCTAATATTTTTTTTTGTTGCTGTTGTTATGAAAAAACTTATTTTAATAAAAGCAATTTGCATGTTTTGCTTAATAGAAATAAAACAATTTTATGTTCTAGAAGTGGATGAAGATAATAAACGTCTTTATATCCTGATTTTATATAAATTCTAAGCTAATATTGTCATGCACTCAATAAAGCCAGTGGTGCACGTATTTCATTTACTTTTAAACGGCAAACATAGAGAATTTCAAATAGCTTTTATTGAATTTTGTAAATTGTATTATGGACTAAAAGTTTTTATAATAATTTCTCCATATATTTACCCAATTAGTCAAGTTAAAGATGTATGAATTTAACGTTGAAGTTTAGCATTAAAACCCATTTCAAATAAGCCACTAATTTTTGTCCGTTTATAATTGTTGGGGTAAAAATGGTAAATTTAAATTACATCCCTTTTTATAATTGACATTTTCGGGGGTGCCTAGATAAAATTGGAATGTCATTCAAGGATTTAGAGATTTAATATTCAAAGCAGAATTTATTTGAATATTTAGTTTACCAAAGTGAAATTAAAAAAGCCAGAAATGTAGTGAAATGTGCCATACAAACGTAGTTGCAGGTATTTCAGTGCGATACAAAAGAAAACAATTTCACTGGAAATAAATAAAATAATTCTCTCAAGAAATAACATGTGAAACGAAATACGAAAATAATGCACTTTTAATGAAAAATAAATTGCATGTCACTTTAAATTTGCCAACCCACCCTTCTTCAAATAAATGTCCATTTGGTATATATAGATATAGCTATATATGTTCTTCATGAGAATAACTGAAGTATTTTCTTTATTTTTTTTTTTTTTGCGTACATCTGCGTTTTCGTTTAATAAAACAGCGATAGCAAACAAAATTTCCGCTTATTACATGGCGGCTAATGGTTGCAAAACGATAAAAAAATCGGCTGGGTTCATTTGGAAATTAGATTATGTCGCTTATATTCAATTTGTACGGGAATATCTAGCACAAATAAATAGGGAAGTATTGCACCAATTCGCGCTGGAACAAATTGAAACATTTCAAGAAAATTGTCGACAATAAACGGGGAGAAAATTTACAATGCTTTTGCTATACTATTGGGGAAACATGGGGTAGATAATCTGTGTTTTATATGGCCATGAAATTTCATGTAAATGTAAAAGCAATATTTAATTAATCACGTATTGTATAAGATTTCGGTGTTACCTAGTTTCAACCGCATCCCTTTTCAATTAAGCCGGTAAAGTATTGGGGTCTCTAGTAACACAAAATTTTTTTACAAATTTTTTTCTCTAAAACCATATCATTAAATACAAAACTATTTTAGGAATAATAAAGAATATGGATTATATTAAAAGAAAAAAAAATTATTGGATCTTATTTTCATTTTGTTAATTTAAAAGATGGCACTAAAGTCAACTCCGAAAAAATTATACAAATTAGATTTACTTCTTACAACCAAATCATCATTTGAACTATTTGAAGCGTAAAATATGAAGATATTTTATATTGAAAGTATCCAAAATGGAGCAAGATTTAAAATTTATGTTATTTACTACTAAAGCTTTTGCATTACAATAACTGCACTATATTTAACCCTTAAAATATTCGGTTGGAAAAAATGAAATTCAGTGTTTATCTGACATTTTCCTATGAGTCAATAACTGGTATACTTTTCTTTTAAAAGGGTTGCTTTTTCAATTGTTAGAAAGAAAAAAGTTTATATAATTAAAATTTTTAAGTAAAACTTAAAAAAAAAAGCGAAACATTTACTAATTTTGCTTCAAAATGATTGAAAATCATAGTAGAACGATTAAAATTTTTTAGGTCCGTCTACCATAACCGCTCTAATTAAATACAATTTTCGTATTTGTCAATTCTCGACCGAAAATTTTCCCAAATTTAACACACACAAAAAAAAAATGTCTCCAGAGAACCAAAATTGGCGGAAATCATTTAATTATATTATAAGAAATATTGAATTTCAAGTGGGTGGGCTAGTCCAAATAAAGTGGTTCAATAATAAATGAAATGGTTGCCCGACCATTTTTAAAAAAAATATTTTTTTGTGTGCTCCAACATGCTGGTAGTTCAAATTCACCATTATTTTAATTTTATTGTTTTTAGTTTTCCGGTGGTGGCCATATTAGTTTTACAAGGCGCAGACATTTTCGCACTTTTAAGGGTTTGCGGAAACTTGATTATCTCAGGCCCTATTGGTCCTATCAAAATGAAACTAAAAGCAGTGAGTTCATGAAAATATAAGCTATAAGGTTGTAATAAGACGTTTTCACCTAAATGCAATTCTAAGGGGTGAAATTTCAGCCTAAAGTTTTAGCTCTCATTTGTAAAAACTCCTATTTTCACGGAGAAATTGTGAAGGGAGGGAAAGAGTCTACACGTTAAAACTTTTTTTACAAACAATTAGGTACTAGTTGTATTTAAATACAAAATTTGAAGTCTGAGACTTTAAGCCGTTTTAAAATAAAAAATAACAAAATTTGGAAATTTTCAAAATTTGCAATTTTCTCAGCTCAATATCTCTGGTGGAGGACCAGATAAAAATCTGAAATATCACCTTATTATAGTACTGTATGATAGTATTATGCATCTAAAATTTGGAGTTTGAGATTTGACTAGGAGCAGAGGTATTGCAAGCACAGAATGCCAAAATAATGCATACTTCAGTAGGTGACTATAATGGATTTAACCATTTAATATGTGACATATACTTGGCAAAAAGTGCATTTTACAAAAAACAACATATATTCTGGACTAACTGTTATTCAAATCTTAAATTTAAAACATATACTTCTTTCTGAAAGCTAAGAATGTTTATACGTACCCAAAGTCAACAATGAATCTTGGTGTGCGACAATGACTATGGGTACGTACATACATTATTAGCTTTCAGAAAGAAGTATATGTTTTAAATTTAAGATTTGAATAACAGTTAGCCCAGAGTATATGTTGTTTTGTGTAAAATGCCCTTTTTGCCCAATATATATCACATATTAAATGGTTAAATACATTATAGTCACCTACTGACGTATGCATTATTTTGACATTTTGTACTTGCAATACCTCTGCTCCTAGTCAAATCTCACAATCCAAATTTTAGGTGCATTATACTATCATATAGTACTATAATGGGGTGATATTTCAGATTTTTATCTGGTCCCCCACCAGAGATATTGAGCTCAGAAAATTGTAAATTTTGAAAAATTCCAAATTTTGTTATTTTTTATTTTAAAAAGGCTTAAAGTCTCAGACTTCAAATTTTGTATTTAAATACAACTAGTACCTAATTGTTTGTAAAAAAAGTTTTAACGTGTAGACTCTTTCCCTTCCTTCACAATCTCTCCGTGAAAATTGGAGTTTTTACAAATGAGAGCTAAAATTAAGGCTGAAATTTCACCCCTTAGAATTAGATTTAGGTGAAAACGTCTTATTACAATTTTATAGCTTATATTTTCATGAACGCACTGCTTTTAGTTTCATTTTGATAGGACCAATAGGGCCTGAGATAATCAAGTTTCCGCCAACCCTTAAAAGTGCGAAAATGTCGGCGCCTAGTAAAACTAATATGGCCACCACCGGAAAACTAAAAACAATAAAATTAAAATAATGATGAATTTGAACTACCAACATGTTGGGGTGGGAGCAAAAGAAATCAGAATTAAAAAAAATAATCAGGCGACCAGTGCTGGATCGACTGAATTGTACTAACCCGGATATCATCCATTGGGTTTTACAAAAAGAAAAATGTTTTATCATTAATTGGTTGCATAACAAATTTGCTGTTCAAATTATGTCACCCGAAAAAGTGTCGTAATTAATTTAAAAATGAAAGGAAGACACCAATTTGCTGGTAATTATGAAAAGAAAAGAATCCAATTTACTTTGATTACAAGTTTTGGTCCTTTTTTCGTATCAAACAACTCAATTATTAACGTTTTCATGTTTAATCATTAGCAAGGTGTTTTTTTTTTTTGAAATAACAAGATGTTAAAAGAAACTGGTAAAACTAATTATATAATAATATGTTTTGTCACATAATAAAGCTCGAAAATTTTCTGTAACGAATATATTTTCGGAACTTTCTAAGTAAAACCGTTCCGTATCTATACATATATGTATGATACAAGTATCAAATTTCATGTAATATCTTCTATATAACTTTTACGTAAGTATAATTAATTTCCAACAAATGTTGACATTTTTATGAATTTCAGTTTTCAGTGGAGAGAAAAAAAAAACGTCAAAATATTATCCTCATACGTTTGCGTTAACCAACATATTTTATGAGCAACAATAAATTATTTTATTAAACTGTAAATCATGTTTAAAGTTAAAAGTTTGCCGGTTTTTTTTTTTTGGGGGTGGAAATATGAAAAGTTGAAATTACTCGGTAATGTAATTTTAAATTCGGAACAATGCACGAAAATTTATCTTTTTGAAATGTTTAAACTATAAATTATACTTTGGATACATCGTTAAAGTATTTACGGTGAATATTTAAGAAACTAATGAGATGTAAATATACAATTTGATAGTATAGAAGTATAAAGAAAATGCTGTGGAAGGTGGAAGATTGCAACAAAGATTTTAGACTGCAACTATCGTTATTTTTAATGATGAAAACCAGAAAATAGAAAATGTGGATATCGATTTACTGCAAAAGGCATCGTTTACGTTTATGTAACATTTTCATGTTAACAAGTAATAATATTGTCACTTCATTGAATGTAATCCAATATTTGACTTACTGGAAAAGATTTTAAATCGTTCATTGAATCAAAAAAATAAATATTTCAATAAAATAATCGGTTTTTAAAACAATAATCAATTACTTTCAATTTCCAATAATCAATTTCAAATTTCAAATTTTGATTTAAATTTTCAGGCAAATGATTGGTTAAAAAGCTCGCAATCTTATTGGTCCAAATTTTTCATGTTCATCGTAGTTCGCGTCGTCGCCGTGTGGAAATTAGATGGCCTAGCGTGGGTCCGTAACTAATTAGTGAATAATTAATTATTTTGACTTAATTTAATGCAACAAAGTAGTGCAAGTGATAAAATAAGTATTGTTGAATCGACCGAACTAATTACTTTTGATCGAGTAAGTAAAATTATATCAAATTCACAAAATTAAATTTCTTATGGGCCAAATGGCGTGCGGCTTTGGGTCCAATTTTCCACGAGGCGTTTTGCGAAAAATTTACCAAGTGCCGCGCTTAAAACTTTTGAAAAATCATTGGCCGGTGATATTAAATCGATTTGTGATTGATTTATTTGGGGTTTTAATTGTATTTCGCTGAAATTTGGGAAATAAAATTAACATTGGCATGGGCCATAAGCGTTGTTGACAAGACAATTGAACATCGCCGGCTTAATTCCGTAGAAAAAAAGTAGCGCACTTGGACAACTCGTATGTGCTTTTCGCATATAACTTGTTATCCTTTTTTACCTTGTTAATGCAAATGACATTTTGGCGTGCATAATTTTTTTTTACTCTTTTCTTCTTATGAAAGTAGCATTACATAAGGAATTCAAATCAAAGATCTAAGCAGGTTTATTTTTTATGTGTAACGCTAGTGTTTGATTGGTTAATTAATTAAAAATTCCTGTGAATAGTTCTGAACTTTGAAAATTGATTTTTGTTTTCTTTGCAGGTATTAAGTGTTTGTGGTTTGGTGCTATCTGGAGCTGATCGGAGGAATTGCAGTTGATTGCTGTTTAAATGCTGACTGGAAAACTTCAGTCAAGCTAAGTTGCATGCTTTTTGTAAACTAACCCTTATTTTTTTCCGTTTCAGCTAGGGGTTGGGTCGGTTGATTGTAATTGTCTTAGTCACAAATTGTTTATTATTTTTCCGTACACGCGCGCGGTTCATCGCGGCGTCTTTGAGACCCCAATTCGGTCGCTTTGGGGTCTCCAGATGCAATTTCGTTAGGTAAAAGGATTCCAGGATACCAATTGGTATTAGGTAGCAGTTCAAATCCTGGTTGCAACGATAAGCTTAGTATTTATTTTAAATTGTTTTTGGTGGCTAAGGCAGTTGCAATATTTTAGATAAACGGTAAGGTAGGCTGGTTAGGGATTTAGATTAGTTAGGCTGTTAGGTAGGGCTGATAATTTTTTTTCTTCCCTCCGTTTTTTTGTATTTAAATTCACGGTTACGTCACGTATGACGTAAGAAGATTCAAGATATACCATTTTGAAGAAGTAAGCATCAAATTGGATATTTATATTGAAGACTTTTCTTTGGTAAGTCAAAACGAAAACCAATAAGGCAGTATTATTGATTTTTTTGTTTTTCAGACTTTGAAATAAACCCAGTTGTACCCATTCCATGAAATAAGATTCAAGATTCCGTTAAAAATTGTATCCAAATCTAAATTGAAAAACGAAGAAAAAATTTAGAAATTGAATTTAAGAGCCTTATGAAGCCCTAGTTTTTGAAATTATTGACTAAATAATCTCTTTAACTTACGTAAGCATTATCCTTTTTGCTATTTAAATTTCAAATTTAATTTGGAATGCTTTTCCAGATTACAATTTTGATTTTTTTATTAAGAATTCATCATCGAATTTTTCAATGTTTTCTTCTGTGTGAATTATTGAAGATTCTTTATCAAATGACTGAAGATTTATAAAAAGTAGGTGTTTTTTTTTCTCAATAAAAAACGGGTATAATGAAAAAATTTCATCAATTTATTTTTCAGAAACGTTAAGAAATATGAAAGACGTTGATTTATGGGAAAGATTTATCCAAACTTTGTTGCGAAGAAAAATCTATACAAGCTTAAAGAAAAGGCATCGCAATGCTGAATTTACCCTGAATCTTGATTTCAAAACGTATGCAAATCAAAGAAAATTAAAATAGTAGGAACATAAAAGTCCTTTGTAGAAATTTTCAATTCGAAAGTCTCAGATTTTGTCCTAATTTTTATAAGCTATGCTTAGCCTAAAGTGTTAACCTGTTAAATCCATTTTTAATATTTTTTTTGTTCCATTGAGCAAGGAATAGAAAATTCTATCGAGTGACAAACTGATAAATTACGTTAAATATAGAAATTTCAAAATCTATTAGGAAACCTAAATCTGCAATCTATACTAACTTATGTAGCTTAAATTCAAGGTTTATAAATTACACAGGTTGCCCCATTAGAAAAAAATATGACGTCATACGAAGAATTTTGAAATTTGAATCAGTCTGAAGATATGCACGAATTTCTTCTGGATACGTCACGTGGCGCATGAGGTCACTTGTGTATTTTATAAACCTTGGTTTAAATTGACTTTTTTCCTTCCGCTGTAAAAGTTGTTAAAAACAGTGAATGAAATTCAAATAGGAATGCTTAGCTATTTATATTTATGAAAAAGTTTACCCATTGAAAAGTTGTGCTTTTGATTATCTATTTTTAAGTGTTTTTAGTCTCTGTTTATAATCTTAGATGTGCACAAAGTAAGTCCTTAGTTGATCTCGATTATTGTTACTTAAATTGGTAATATTTTTTTAAACTGTTTTAATATCTTTATTTTAACTTCAAATTACGAAGTGTTTTCAAAAAGTGGATCTTGATTTAAATATAAAATTTAATATAAAACATAATCTCTTTTTACTATTACAAAAACATGTGTAATAGATTATTGGAAACTGGTAATTAATTCATTGTAACTAGGATTAACATGTTTTTGAAATACTTACACCTCAAATTTTCACTATCTACCACATTTTCTAGTCATATTTAAGTTTGCATGTAAAGTAGTGGGTTTAAAAGAAAATATCGTTTAAGATAGCATATATATTAGCAGGTTAACAATTTAGACCGACGAATGGTCTCTGAAATTACATATATGATTTGTACGTGATATTGGAGACTAGAGCGAATTATTAGGCCTGATAATTATCAATTTTTTGGATACAAATATTTTGAGGCAAAAGATCTATTTGAGACTTTCGGATTATAATAGAAAAAGCTTAATTAAGCTATGGAAAAATATTGCAGTAATTCATATTACTATATAATCAAATTTTATGTTGATATCTAAACATTAATTTTTCTTTTAGATTTCATTTTTTGTTCAATTTTTTAAAAGTTACTTATATAAGAATTAGAAAAACTATCAATTTGGTAAGTTTTTGGTGAAAGGAATTTTTAAATTTCTCTAACTTTCCCGATTTTTTTTTTAGTTGGAAATATTTGCATCTAATTATCACGGTTATTTTATCTCAAGATTTATGGTACTCCAATATGCTTAATGTGAAGAATGGAATAGATCAAAGGTAAACAAACATTTACGTTTGTATAATTGTAAGTGGACTTTAATAGTCTTGGGAATGTATAAGAGTTATATTCATATAACTTTTTGAGTTGGGCGTTATACACATACTAAAGCGCTGGAGCTTTTGTAATCCACTTTTTCTCGTTCAACTATGAGCATCCTTAAATATTTTAATTGCTCAAACTTATCTGCAACTAATTGCCATTCTTCTTTCGCCATTTTCTTAACGTTGTCGACTCGTCCGCAACTAATTACGTAATTAATATTGGCATTGAATAAATTGAAATAATTGTGTTTTATCTTTAAATATCATTGAAATGATACTTGTTTCATTTATCTTTATATGAAATTCTGTACATATTTCTTTGATATTTTTAAAATAATTGGACTATTTTGGTTGGTCTATTTCGTAACGTTTGAACTCAAAGGAAATCGATGTCTTTCATGGTTATATGCTTTGTCAGTTCGGCTATTGTTAATTAGAAACAAAATGAACTGCTTGATATGCTAATGAATGTTGTTGATAAACAAAAAGGCTGATAAAGGAAATATTCAAACGATAACCATACAGTGGTTTGCGTTGATAAAGCTTACAAAAATAAAAATAAAAAGCTCTATGTTAAAGAAGACAAATAATGGTGGAATTTTCATATAAAGTCCAATCCTTTTTTTCTTCTTATCTTTTAAGAAATCTTCTTGATTGTATAAATTTATCTTTGGCTTTTTTCGACTGTGTGCAGTCTGCCAATTCATTATGGCACTATTCTTTATATTAAATGGTCCGTTTTTTTATGATTCTCGTTTTGTGAAAAGTTTAAACCAAAAGTGAATAATTGTCGTTATGCAGTAAATGTTAAATTGAATGTAAATTGAGCAAGTAGCTGGAGCTACCACTTAACCACCAGACTTTGATTTATTTAATCTCTTTTTGTTTTTAAAGGGTTTTTGAAATTCTTTTATATTTTGGGTTTTATGATTTTGAGTATATGATTCATTTGAAAATAAAATGCGACGTTAATAAAATTTATCTTAAGGAAATCTAACGAATGAAATGTTGATAAGATAATAGATTTTGATATACAAGTAATAAAGAAATATAATTACAATTAACACTCACGTTCGTAATTATTTTAAAAATAACAAAATAAATTCACTTGAAGTCCGCCTTACAACACCAGGAGAAATTGCTAGAATAACTAAAAACTTCAAAAATAATAAAGCACGTGGTGATGATAAGATTACGGGTACTATGCTAAAAAAATTGCCGAGAAAAGGAAACATAATTCTGGCAAAAATAATTAATAAAATAATGATCTTAGGATACTTTCCAGAAAAATGGAAGGTGGCTAAGATAATTGCAATTCCCAAACCAAATAAAAACCCCACACTCGTGGAAAGCTATCGGCCTATTAGTCTTCTCTCGCACTTAAGCAAATTAGTGGAAAAAATAGTAGAAATTAGGATGTCCAGGCATGCAAAGGAAAATAATATACTTATAAAAGAACAATTTGGATTTCGACAGCGACATAACACAGAAATGCAGTTAGTCAGGCTAGTAAATGACATAACAAGAGAATTTAATAACAATAAACATACAGGTGCCATTTTTCTAGATATAGAGAAAGCATTTGACACAGCGTGGCATACTGGACTCATATTCAAGCTAATCAATTACAAATTTCCCACATACATAATATACTTAATACAAAGTTACCTAAAAAATCGAAAAATGTATGTAGAATACAACGGATATAAGTCAAGCATCAAAGAAGTTGTAGCAGGTGTCCCACAGGGTTCTGTCCTGGGTCCCAAACTCTATCTACTTTATATTAATGACATTCCAAAAACAAAAGATGTGGAAGTAGCGCTCTTTGCAGATGATACCTGTGCATACACTAAATCGTACAGAATAACAGCCATTATAAATAGGCTACAACGGGCAGGACAAGGAATAACTAAGTTCTTTAATAAGTGGAAGACCACAATAAATGATCAAAAGTCTGAATGCATCATATTCACAAAAAGAAGACCAGAAATTACCAAAAAAATAGAATTGAATCATGTCCCCCTGGAATGGTCTAAGAATGTCAAATATCTTGGACTCACTCTAGATCAGAGGCTGACATTCACAAATCATGTCAACGGGGTGATAAACAAATGCATTGGGTTGCTACTAACACTCTACCCATTAATTAACAAAAAATCAAAACTTAGTGTAGAGAACAAACTGTTACTATACAAAGTAATGGTTAGGCCTGTAATAACATACGGATGTCCCGTGGCATGTGGCACACTGTTAGCGAAACCACATACAACAAACTACAGATTCTCCAGAACAAATTCCTAAGACTGGTAGGAAACTATCCAAGAAATACGTACATAAAAAAAATGCACGAAGATCTAGAAAAAGACTTTATAAAAACGCACATTAAAAAATATGCCAAAAATTTTTATGAGCGGGGAAATATCGCTGATAAGGACATACTAAAAGACCTACACTACGATCAAGGTATCTACAAACACAAAAGAATAAAACACGGGCTAATATAATAAAAGAAAAAAAAAAGTCTTTATAACTTAATTGAGATTAACCTATTAATTGTTAATACTTAACCAATTATATTTAATTTACTTAGGTACTTTTAAAACATATGTTTTTTTTTTTCTTTCTTAAAAAGTTTTTTATTTTGTTTTTTTTTTTTAACAATGACAGAGGGAGTTTTTGAATTTCTCCCCCTTAAAAGGGCACCCCTATAATGAAATCAAAAAATAAAAATAAAGGAAAGGGAAATGAGTAGAAAAAGTTAAAAGGTAAAATATTGTGGGAAACACAAGAAGGAACTTTTAAGTTAAACAAAAATGTTAAGATAAAAAATTTTAAATTTGTAAACTTACAAGTGTAGATTAATTGGAGGAAATAAAGTTTTATTATTATTATTATTATAATTACAATTATACAATGCATTGAGTTAATTTCACTGTATAGTCTCTTAGTTATAAGGTATTAAAATGTTAAATGAAGGAAAGTTTGGGATAAATTCTTTAAATTAAATGAAAATGAAAAACGAGCTTAGCTTCTTTAAGCATTGGACATCCAATGGGATAAACCTTTCACCATTGTGTAACATTGAAAGCATGAAAGTTAACAGTTAAAATCATTTTAATTGAACATGACTTTGTATAAAGCACACATTTTGTCATTCGTAAGTAATACTTGTACATATCATATAATACCAGTAGGTACACATAATTAAAGTGACTAATTTATTTTGAGATATATAACATAATATAATCCTTTGATTCTGGTTTTCGATAAAAGAGCTTTATGGAAACACAAACGGGACTATACTGATAATTTAAAATGATTAGGATTATAAACCTGATTAGCAGTGAGGCATCTATGTAGCTATTAATGAAATACATGGAAGGTAAATCATTAATATTTTATCTCTCAATTATTATTCAATGCATTCGAGAATTAGAGATAGGTCATCATTACAAATTGTTTGAAGTTTGGACTTAATTAAGGAGAAGAAAAGGGAGTTTGTTTTGCACAATCAACAATTAGTGGGGCTTTACGTTGATGTTGATATTTTAATTTTATTGAAATCAACTTGATTGAAAAAATGACATTAGAGTTTTAAATCATCTCTATATGATAACAGAGGAAATGAGGAGGAAGTAATTTGTCATTTTTTTGTCAGGGTAGTTACCTTGAAGAAAATATTTTGTTCCCTTGGAAAATATTAAACTAATTTTTCAATAACTAGTATATCGTTGTAAATATTTACTTAGCTTATTTAGGGTGCAAGTTTGACTTTTACGTTTTATAATGAAAAAGTTTACATTTTATTCAATCAATCATTGAAAAATTTTCGTCTTGTACAAGTCAATATTTGTTTAGGTGAGCGATTTATTGAAAATCATGCATATAAATTTCAGTTTTTATCCTTGGGGAAATTAATGAAAAAAATCGGTTTGACTATTTTACCGAAGTAAATGTCTCAAAAGACATATAAGCAATTATATATGTATTTTAAAATGTTAAATAAAATTATCGAAATAAATTGAATTTTAATTAAATTAATTGATTTGGACATTTGTTTAAAAATATTAATTATATTTGCATTAGTGCAATACATTTTTAATTGTTATTGCTCAATATTCAATGGGAAATATATTTCAATTGATAAACATTATATTGTTATCAAATCAATTAAAAATACCAATATTATTATCATACACAATCTGACCGGCATTTATAATGAATAATTTCATTTATGCAAAATTGAACTGGAATATTTTTATTTTTATTTCGAGTGATTGATTTCGTTAGTGTTTTATGTAAATTGATTGATTTTACTATATACTAGCTGATACCCGCGACTTCGTTTGCGTAACGTAGGTGTAGATTATATTTTCCTTTTAGATTTGCTATTTGTTGTGGTATATGAAAATTTTTATTTTTCGAAAAATATAATCATACATAAAACACTATTTTGTCGAAATTAAAAAGACACATTTAATATTCTGTTGCTTAGAATAAAATAGTTCTATGTAATGATCAATTAATTTTCAAAAAATATTTATAAAAATCTAAAAAGAGTATGTTCAATTGCGTATACCTACAAGTAGGTATACCTACCGTGAACCAAATAATCCATAAATCAATCAGGATCTATACATAAAAAAATATCGTAAAGTTCAATAAAATCGGTCTTAATTATGACTTAAAACAGTAAAAAGTTATCAAACCACTCACGTCAAAATAACAGAAGTAAAGGGTTTAGATTTAGAATATTAGTAGAACTCCCATTTTATTGTCTTGACTCCGAGATGACCCTTTTTTCTCAAAACTATTACACTACTGCAATGTACAAAACTACCGCGAAATTAAAATTTGTTCAATTCCACGAAACCCAGTTCCTCCATAATCAAGTATAAGCATTGTGTATCTATGCACTTATTATTAAAATACTGAATTTTAACTATATAATTAAACCATTTTCTTTTAGTTCGCCGAATTTCTCGCTACTCGATATTCGCTCACTAATGTATTTCTTTGTGAATAAGTATTTCGGATTTTCAGGCTTACCATTTGTGAGAGCCAAAAAACTTAATGCTCACTTATAAACTTAAGTTAACCATTTTCAGAAATATCTATCAGAGTTTAAAGTTTTAAGCAGACCCAAAGTTTCTGTTTCTAATATTAAACCAACTTTGTTTTATAATAAAGGGTAATTAGGTTTCGTCTTTAACGGTACTTTGATAATTAAATTTTAAATTTCGATTGTTTGTTAGACGTTTTGCCGTACAAACTTTGCTACCATTTTTCACTCTTTTAGGGGAGGAATTATCGAAAACCCTATCTTATTATATATCTGCATCGTATAAGGAAAATACTTTCACAAATTTCATCGACACAAATATGCATTTATATTGGAAAATATAATGTAAATCGCAAAAAATTATGAACTTTATTTTGATTATCATGACTAAAAAGTTATTGGATTTCGCTCATTTGGACGTTGTACATACAAAATTGCTGGAAATAGGTGGAAAACGTGGAAGTAAATTCGAATATTTGATGTATTTTCAATAACAATAATTGGTTTTTAAATTGTTCTAAATACCGAAGAAAAGTTAGTTTGGAAGATTGTATATTTTAATTGATAATGAAATATATGAGAAAAAATTGCTCCCTTAATGCTTTTCAGCAGAATATATAATTCGTCCAGGTTCCAACAATTGGTTCATAAAAACTAGATTTAAAAAAGTTTGATTGTTGAAAAACAAACAAAAATTAAAAACCGCCTGTTTAGTATTTGGTATAAGTACCTACTACATAAACTTTCATAATAATTAAGTGAAATGACGGTATTTAAAATGCTGTTATTAAAATGATATTACAAAAATAGGAATTTATTATTACTTAATTATTTACTTATTAATTACACTTATTAAAATCAAAATTTCGATTGTTGATTGTTCAATTGCAACAATAATTTTTTTGCTAAAATAAAAGATTTTTTATTTTCTAAAATAAAAGTAGCTTAAGTTACTCCTTATTACATCAGCAACTTGCCAATAAAAATCCCGTCAAAATCGGTTCAGCCATTTCAGAGATTAGCCGGAACAAACAGATAGACAGACAAAAATTTAAAAAAATGTTATTTTGGAGTTTGTACCGTATATACTTATATATGCATGTTAGGGTGATTTTTTTTTTTTTTGACTTTTTTTTTTTTTGGTCCCATCGTGAAATTTTGTTGGAAATACCAAACAAAAAAATCTCTGAAAGTTTCAGCCCTTAATATTAATTTTAAGTCCTCGACCAAGCCGTGTAAAGATTTCCCATTGAAAATACACGAAAACTCTGATTTTTTATTTTTAAATTTCTATATCTCAGTGGCATTTCATGGGATCGCTTTTACCGAAGATGATTATGACTCAGAATTAAACGCTCTACAAAAGTGCCCATTTCGACAAAGTCGTAACTCACACCGGTGAATTAGTACGGGCCACTGAACCTGATTTTTCCATAAAATTCAAGGCTTAATATCTCGTTTTATATTGATCTTCGCGATTTGGTCTACAGGAACTTTTTTGTAGGAAATCAAATTCTCTATTAGCTTTTCATTTATAATTTTTCCGTAGCTCTTGTTATTTACGAGATAAATGCAAAAAAAAACGCGAATTTTATGGAAAAATCAGGTTCAGTAGCCCGTACTACCTCACCGGTGTGAGTTACGACTTTGTCGCAATGGACACTTTTGTAGAGCGTTTAATTCTGAGTCATAATCATCTTCGGTAAAAGCGATCCCATGAAATGCCGCTGAGATATAGAAATTTAAAAATAAAAAATCAGAGTTTTCGTGTATTTTCAATGGGAATTCTTTACACGTCTTGGTCGAGGACTTCAAATTAATATTAAGGGCTCAAACTTTCAGGGAATTTTTTTTTTGGTATTTCCAACAAAATTTCACGATGGGACAAAAAAAAGTCAAAAAAAAAATCACCCTAATGCATGTAGTAAAAAGCGGTAATTTCAATATTACAAACAGGCGTTCCAATTTTATTTATATGTATAGATAACTAATGTTAAATTCTTAAGGGTGTTATTGAATATTTTTGTCGGTATAGTAGAAAAATATAATATTTTAGGAGTAATTTCGATAAAAGATTTTAAGCTTTCGACTCGGTTGATAAGTGTAAAATTGTAAGGATTTCTAATCCCCAAATTATTGTCTATTTTTAGTAGTCAATTGATAAGTGTTAACTGTTAAAAAAGAAGACCATTTTCTTTAGAAGTGGAAAACTTTTTATTTCAAAAAGTTTACATTTTAATTAATCAACAAAAAGCTCGTATAAAAGCCATTTAGTCGAACTTTTGTTGGAAAAGCATCATTCTAAATTATTTAACAAAATAAAATGTTTCAGTGTCGTGGACTATTGCATGTTACTTGGATTAACAATAAAGGTATTGTGCGCTGAATGAAAGTTAGATATATATATATATATATATATATATATATATATATATATATATATATATATATATATATATATGGCAGTTTGTGTATTGTACAGTACATAGCCATACTTGAAAGTTTAACAAAGTTTATTTTGCAATTAGGTATTCTCAAGTTATTTGCTTAGCAGAAGAAAAGTAATTTTGTTAACATTTTGTATACGTTTCGTTGCAACGTTTGTACATTTTTAATTTTGTTTTTTAAGAATTCAAGATTTTAAATACGTGCTAAATTAAATACCTCCCGTTTATACCTCCATTCGCTTCAGGAATGTTCATTTTAAATTATTTTCACAACAAAAAAAAAAAAAAAAACGAAGTTCGTACGAAAACGCTTTAGTAATTATCATGGATATATGCGTGTTTAAATGTAACATGACGTACGATTTCTAGTTGATCGCCATTTATGTAAATTAATGTCTCAGAGGAAATCATATTAAATTAATCGTAAATGGTTAACCAAGTGTAAAGATTTTATCGTTGGTAGTCTAAGAAAATGTTGTTCTTGTAATAGGCTTTGTCTAACGTAAAAGTGCATTGAAAAATTAATTAATTTTTCTCAAAAATTGAATGTTTAATTATGACCAAATTAAGGGAAAAGTGATTTTTAGAATAAAAATTCATTAACAATCTTTATACGGAAAATGGGTGTATCGTATAAAATTTAAGTCAATTATTAATAAATAAAGGCGATGAAAAGTCGTAAAGAGTTATAAACCATGGAAAATTTCCAACTTAAATGATCAAATTACAGCAAGAGAGTAAAGTAGGGTGAAAATGGTTGAAAATGGTTGCACAGGTGTCAGGAAAACTCATGTGACACAATCAACGGAAATTCGGTATGACATTTTATGCAGTCGGTCTATTTTAAGCTCGTTAGCAAAGTTTGTAATGTAATATTAAACGATGCATTCATATTTCCAACAACTTTATCTAAAGTCTTAAATTATTTCAAACTTGCACACAACTGATTGCTTCTGCAAGTGTCAACCGAACAGTAAAGTAAATGGGAACTAAATTTTCACCATACTAACCAATTTGAAAAATTGATATTCAAAGGAAAATAAATAAATGTTAACTTGGAAATTTTTTCACCGCAATGTTTGATTGAAAAATTATGGAAACATTTTCAACTTGCTTTTTTTTGATAATTTTTTTTTTTGATGGAAATGGGAAAAGTTTGGAAGTTTGGTCGAAGAGAGAAAGGTCGAAATTTAATAACTTTGGTTGTAAAAGAAGCGAAATAAAAAAAAATTGAAATAAGAGATAAAAATGTACGTGAAACAGTGAGAATATTAACTTCTTCGTCGTTTTGAATACAAATTGTATTTTTTTGTTCATAATATTAGGTACATTAACGGCAGCCTAATTTTGTGGTTTATTTGAATTCAAGGATTATAAATTACACAGGTTGGATCATTAGAAGAAAAAATGACGTCATCTGAAGTATTTTGAAATGCGAATCAGTTTGATTTTATAAATATATTATATAGTGACTGAAAAATTGGTACAATTGGTGTTTTAATTTAAACCATTGAAACATTGTAACCATAGCAACACTTAAACATTTAAAAAAACGATGTTTTTTTCTATCATGTTATTAGTTTCAATTGTCATTTCGATTTCATTCAACTGCTAATTTTAGCCTTTTGTCAGTTGTGTCAAATGGGTGTGAATATTTCACGGAAAGTTACTGGTTTTCAAATAAAAGATTAAATTGGGTTTTTTATAAATAGTAAATACTGTATGAATACACAGTGGGCTGTTTTTGCATTCTGTGTAATATCTATATATACATTTGGCTACTTGTATAAAATGTATACTACATATTACATGAATTGACTGTTTATCAATAGAGTATGGGTCACATGGTCAAAAAATATTCATCGAAATCATTTTCCTTATAGAAGTAAATTGTTACCATTAAATATCATATAAAGAATTGTCTAAACAATCTTTAATAGCAACGTTCAAAATATTATATTAATACAATATTAATTGTATATTTTGTTTACCCATTTAAATCTGAATTGAAATTGATTTTTAGTTTTAATATAGAAAAATATAGTGTAATACAATTGACTTTCCTTTCTTTTAATTACATTTAAATCCTCATTGAATCCTCATGAATGCATATGTGTCGGGAAAGGCAAAGACCAAATATTAGTAATCCATACATTTGAGTGAAATACAATCATTGTCTCAAATTTGAACTGAATGATTGTTGTAATGGTTTCAGCATTCATTTTGATTTCATTCAATCAGTTGCCCATTTTTAACATTTGTCAATTGTTTCAGTATTAGGCGGCGGTGAATATTTCACGGGAAATTACTAGTTGTATATTGATATAAGTATTATTTAGATTGTAAAACTTAAAAATATTTAGCTCGACAATGTCTATGTTTTTAGTTAAAGAATACAAGTGACAGTGACTTTTATGTCATGGCTATTGGCTACATAACGCCGTTAAAGAAGTATAACTTCAAAAAATGACGTCATCTACAGTATTTTAAAATGTGAGTCAAACTGAATTTATAAAAATATTATATAACTAGTGATTGGAAAATTGGTAAAATTGGTATTCTAGCTTGAAACATTGTAACCATAGTAACACTTAAACATTAAAAAAGAGTGTCTTAAATTGATATAGATATTGGTACCAAAGTTACCAATGTTATCAACAGTTATGAATAGACATCGTATTATAAGCACTTGCATGTTTGCATATGCAACTGCATATAATTCTATTTTTATAGTGTTATTGCATATTTTGGCACTTTTTCATTGTAAAAGCTTTTTTCGGTCGTTGTACGTGTTAGGCGTATTGTATTATGCCGGCAACACGTCCCCCTTACGTCAAGCTCTGAAAGTATTGTACCCAATATTGCTTCACATCACCTGGCTAGCCCAAGGGTTATATAAAGTTACGGAAAAGATCAGAAAAGAGTTCGGGATAGTCCATAAATTGATTTATTCTACAAAAAAGGGCTTTTAAAAGCACTATGGCGACTACAAGCATATAAAGAGCAACTACCAAACGTATTACTACCCCTAGAACCAATATTAATACGGTGGGAACTTGGTAGAAAGTTGTATTGTTTTATGCTAAAAATTTCGAAGCCATAAAAGAAATAGTTGGAAAATTTGACAAATCAGACGCCAATGCAATTAATTCAAACCAGCTGACGTTAAAAGATTTTTCAATCCAAAAGAATATTGGTCTTAATGCAACAAATTTCAGCAATATACTCGATGCAATTGAGAAACTAGAAACATTCCTCTGTGCAAGTCTATGGAAATATTCGAAAAAATGAGTAATCAAAATAATGCCCTTTCGAGTTAACTATTGCAATAGGTTCATGGCAAATTAAATGCAGTTTTGTATAAAAATCTCCCTCCTGAAGGAGTGAAGAAAATTGATGCATTTATCAATGGCACTTCTGAAGATATCTCCGAAAATTCCACCAAATTTCAAATTCTATTGGGTAACGTAAGTTGACGTCGAAAGTTAATTTTCAATTTTTCACCTTTTTCCCCTGTATGGTCCAATTGTGGATCTAAACTATCCAGGATCCCACTCAAATCACACAGAAAATTTCTAGAGAATAGGTGGGGCGGCTTAGTAGAAGTTCAGTACTGTACATAAGTACTTACAGAAGAATTATATATATTAAGATAAATATAATGTGGAAATAATCGTAAATTCTAAAATAAATGGTTTTTGAACGTGCATATTTTGCCCACTTTTAGTGCATATTTGCATACATATTTTCGCATTTTGATAGTGCATATAATCCGATGTCTAGTTATGAATTTTCTTAATATTTTTATTGGTTGTGGGCTTATGAAGCCACCTGTGAATTTTATAACCCTTGGTTTCTATTAGGTTTTGAGAGATAAACTTATTTTTTTTACTTTAGTCTTTATTAAGTCAACATTTGTCAAGTTATTTAAATTGTGCAGTAAAACAATTTAATATAAATTTTTCATATGAAGCAACTTGAGTATTGGAAAAATGAATCTAGCTTTATTATACGGATAAATTTGCAAGAACAGCAAACATTAATATAACAATCTTCGATGCACTCTAAAATCACAATAGATAAAATGCAACAAGTTCTATGGATTGAATGCAACAGATTTATGCTTTATTTTAATATTAATTAAATATTTCTCATTTTGTAATTGATATGATCGTTAGCCATCTTATGGCATCTTATAAAAAGTATTTACTATCAATATCTACCACGAAAATGAATAATAAGAGAAAAAGCTCGCGAACGATTTTAAGATAATCGAAAAACTCGTTAAAGCTTTATGAAAATCAGGAAATTGTATTTTCTGATTATGGCCTCTTCACAAACATTTTTCTCGCATTCATACGCCACGCAATTAACGATTTCATCTTAAACAAATTTACCATCTTTAAATTGAAATTGAAGAAAAAAAAAATTTATGCTTTTCGTGAAAATTTAATATGAATTTCAGTTGTGTCTGGCTCTTTTTAATTGTTGGTATACAATAGATTGATTCAAAAAAAAAATTATGATTTTTTTTTCTTAATTATATCGAAAATATTGTTGGGAATGACAAAAAAAATCCTGTGAAAGTTTAAGCTTTTAATATTAATATTAAGAGGTGCCACATCGCAAATTTCGATTTTCCATTTAAATAACATGGGAACAATATTCTCTTGCGCTTTGGAATTTTATAGCTCACGTTAGTGACAATATTTCGGAATGACCAAGGTATATTCTTGTAGAAAATTAAACGATCTACAAAAATGGTCTCGAACAAGTTTTTGATATATTTATTCCTTCAAAAGTTATTCGAGGTCAAAGTTGACCTAAAGAGAAATTTTAACATTTTTTTAATTTTTTGACGCAACCATCAATTTTATGAGAAAATTTTATAGGACATTTTTTGTAGAGCCCTTTTTTTTCTATACCTTATTTCTATAAAAGTTTTTGATATTTTTTACAGGTCCTAAGTTATTTAATTAAAATAAAAAAAAATATGTTAAAAATATAATAATTCAGGGAATTTTCAGTTTAATGCAAATAACTTAGGACCTGTGAAAAATATCACAAACTTTTATAGAGATAAGTTATAGAAAAAAAAGTGCTCTACAAAAAATGTCCTATAAAATTTTCTCATAAAATTGATGGTTGCGTCAAAAAATTGAAAAAATATTAAAATTTCTCTATAGTTCAACGTTGACTTCGAATAACTTTTGAAGGAATAAATATATCTAAAACTTATACGGTAACCTTTTTTGTAGATCGTTCAATTTTCTTCAAGAATATACCTTGGTCATTCCGAAATATTGTCACCAACGTGAGCTATAAAATTCCAAAGTGCAAGAGAATATTGTTCCCATGTTATTTAAATGGAAAATCGAAATTTGCGATGCGGCACCTCTTAATATTAATATTAAGAGCTTAAATTTTCACAGGATTTTTTTTGACATTCCCAACAATATTTTCGATATAATTAAGAAAAGAAAATTATAATTTTTTTTTGAATCAATCTATTGTATACCAACAATTAAAAAGAGCCAGACACAACTGAAATTCAGTTGTTGAAATTTTTTTTTTGAGTCAGTCTAGTATACAATATTGAAATATTGAATTTTATTTATTGTAAAAATATTTTTTTCCTTTGGAAAATCCAATAAAAATCTTATTACAAGTATGAGTTAATAAAGTATTTCGGTTTGAATAATTTTTTTCTTTTGGCAAGTCTTTGATATTCAAATATTTGAATGATTTTTTTTTCTATCGAATATGAATAAATTTTGATATTTTCATCGAGTTTTTTGTTTGTAAGTAAATATTGAACTTTTATGTGAAATTGGTAATAAATTGCAGTTGATTGTTGCAATATTTTATGCATCTTTTGAGGCAAAGGAATAATAAAAACCATGCAAAACAATTGTTAAAGGGTACTTACTTTGTTTTATGGTGACTGCAATATTTCGGGAGTTGACAAAGTTTTCGGGAAGCCGCAAGTTGGCAACTTGTTGATGTCAAAAGCTCTACGCCAAATGAAGACGTCCAAAAAATTATTCGCTCGATTAAACAAACACTGGATTGGTGTTTGCAAGCTTTGGCTTTGGCTTTTGTATTTTTGTTGGCAACCGAAATTTATCCCTGGCAGTTAGTTCTTCCCTTTTATGCGATGGCAAACAGAGTACGTCCGAATGTTGAAAACTTATTGCGGTGCAATGAGCTTGGAGTCGAAGCTTTATACACTTCACCCACACACATACACTCACATTCGCTTACATGGTTCTATTCTAACATGAGAGCTTTACGCATATACGACCTTCTGGTATTTTATTCACTAACACTAATATTGCGACCAATAAGAACACAAAGTTCGATGACGTCATATTCTTATTTAGCCAATGGTCGATGTATAAATTTTTTGTTTTCAATGAAAACATGATTTCAGTTGTTTTTCGTATGTACAAAATGATACGTTTATTAAATTTTCTACTTACATTGAACCTAATGGTGGTGCGTTTGTGAAATGAAATAAGGCGTGGGAAGATCTGACAGTCTAAAACTAATACTTATATCATCGTCATCAGCTTAATTGGTTTTTTGAGAATTTTAAAATCGAGAATTTGATGACGTAATATACTACGTTTGCGTTTCGGTACAACGCCAATTAATTAATCTTGGATTATTTTTTTGTTTTACAATAAATTAGGGATTATAAATTGGCCCTTAGGCCTTAAATTAACGACGGTATAACCATGCAAGCCTAATCATTATTGCCAGATATGTGTTAACATCTTGTTTCATATCCTTCAACATGAAATCCTTGTATAGTTTTGGGTTAATTTAAGATAATTTTTCAATATAATTCCCTTTTCTATAAGATGCCTATATTTTGGATATTTACAACAATTATAAGCTAGAAAAGGCTTTCATTATTGCATTAATACTTTCAACAATAAATAACAGATTGAGGAATGACAAATATTACACTGATCAACAAAAAAACTTTTTTTCTGTGTAACAAGAAAATTTTTGGCTGATTCTGTTAGGAATAAAGTCAAGTAGAGTAGAATTAGTAGTCTAAACTTTTAGATACGAATAGTTTTATTGTTATATGATTTTTTTACTTTTCTTCAATTACAAAATTATTTTAAGAAAAATTAATTTTTTATCAATGTTATAATATTAATATAAGTACTTTCTTATGATTTTCTCCTATATTTTGTATCAGGAATGTCCTTCTGTAATCCCCAGCAATAATCTGCCAGCATAGTTGGATTCCATTTTCCCTGGTATCGTTTTTCTATGGTAAAAATGTCTTGGTGGAATTTTTCCCCGTGTTCATCACTAACGGCACCCAATTTTGGGGGAAAAAAGTTTAAATATGAATGTAAAAAATGTATTTTTAAGGACATATTGCAGCCTAATGCTTTATAATTCTCTAAAAGTTCCTCGGTAATAGTTTTATAATCATTTGATTGGTGATTTTCAAGAAAATTTTCAGTGATTTTTATTAGTGATTCCCAAGCTGGTTTTTCTGGACCATCGAGTTGTTCTTTAAGTATATCATCTTTTATCACTTGCCTGATTTGAGGACCTACAAACACACCTTCTTTAATCTTAGCGTCACTGATTTTAGGGAATTTTTCTTTTAGGTATTGAAATCCAGCGCCATTTTTATCTATTGCTTTCACAAAGTTTTTTTTTAACGTAATGTTTTTCCCTATCCCTACTGTCCCATTCACAAAGAAAACAACAAAATTTTGTATACCCAAGTTGCAATCCTAATAAAAGGGCAACAACTTTTAAATCTCCGCAAATTTTCCATTTATGTTCGTCATATTTAATCTTTTCTTGAAGAAATTTCATTGTTTCATAGAATTCTTTCATGTTAGCACTATAACCTACCGGTACAGAGGGAAGATTATTACCATTATTGTAAAAAAAATGCCTTTAAGCTTGTTTTTGAAGTATTAATAAATAAACGCCACTCTTCAATTTTGCATTGTATTCCCAAAATATTAATAACATCACATACATTGTTACAAAATATCACGGAAACTAGACCTACTCAAATTAATATACATATGATTTTGTGGGGAGCTTAGGTAGATATTTCGAAATTACTGCTTACTTTTCTTGTTACAAAATTTTGTTGATCAGTGTTATATAAAGAAACTTAAAATGCTATAGTTTTAATGAATTACAGGTGTTATTTGAATGTTATACCCTATGCATTTTATGAAAGCAGATTTAATTTAAACTAGCTAAACCCGGCAGACGTTGTCCTGCCAGCCAATAGTTGTAAATAGAGAAATTGAATTTAGGAAAAAAAAGCTTGAAAATGATTAGAATCACCTCCCTTATCAACCCGCAGCATCCCTCGTTGTGCCAATTATAACTCACCTTCAATACATTAATCAATTACGTTTTGAGAACCTCTACCTCTAAAAATCATTATACGATCATAACAATCAAGTATTGACAGTTAACGGCTATTGTATTGACCGTTGAAAAAGCTGTTTTTTTGCGATCGCAGGTATGTTACTGACGCAAGAAAAGATAAAAACAATCATTAAAGCGGATTATACATCGTGACAAAATTTGAGCTAAATGGATGCAAAACTTTTTGAGTTTTTTGAAATCTACACAAACCAACATAACAATTCTATATAAGTAGATAAAACATAGATTATTCATTGTTTATTGAAATCAGCGATTGTCAGAGGTGGCCAACCCGCGAGATGCATCAGACATTTATAAAATGTATATACATTTTATAATGACCATAGTGGTGAAAATCAATATATTATTAATGTTTATAGTGTATCTAAATTTAGTATGGAGAATTTGAGATATAACTTTAATGGTGGCTCGCCGAGTGCATTTCCCAAATGACCCGCAATACAATTTGGGTTGGCCACTCCTGATTTAAAATATGCTGGTTGTTTGATATCTTAAAAAAGAACATAGATATTTAATTAAAGAGTCTAATTTTGTCCAATCAATGGATGTCCATTTAATTATATCAATCGGGCTTCTTCTAAATGCAACTTTTATTATTAATAATTAAACGTAAATAGGCAACCTTTTCTTTTGAAGAAAAATTAATTGAACTTAATTACAAAGTTTCTATCAAAACAGTAAAGCTGTCTTTAAAAAATTGGAACCGAAAGTAAAACCAGAATAAAATATTGGTACAACTACTCAAATTAGACTTGTTTGTGACTTTTATACTTATTTTTGGCGAAACACGCCTAAGGTGTACCTGAAAACAAAATATTATCAAAATCAATAAACCTGTTATTGAATCATACGAAAGAATGCAGGTAGGCAGAAATTGACGTTCGAATTATTGACCTTTGATCCATAATAATCAATATTGTGACGAAAACTGGCTGAATTCCAAGCTGGTGTGAAATTGCAAACGATTCTCTACCTGCTATCAACGGGTGGTATGAAATTAACATAATAACAGCTTGAAGGCCAAAATGTGGGAAAAAGGTAGAATTAAAGGTGTCACTAATGAATTTGGAAAGAGGTGTTAATGTATTTATAATTGTCAACAAATAATAAATATCTCCAACCGGTTCAAATTCCTTAAACGACATATTTAAAGCTGCCATTCTCTCATATTGGCCTTCAAGCTTGTACTATGTTATTTCATATCAACAGTTGAGCATATGATTGAATTTTTCGTATATATACAATTTAATAATATTTTAAATGTTTTTACAAACAAACCAAATTTCAAATTTCATTTCATGGTCTCATTAAATTCTTTTGTGTATGGTAATAATATTAAATACATTTAAAAATAAAGCGTTTTACCAATTGCCTGCGTTACGATTAATATGTACTTGATTATGTTATATGCAAATATTGTTTTTATCAAATATCAGAGGACCCTCGGTAATTTCGTTCCACCTAAAATTGAATTGCGTAAAGTAATTGATATTGGTAATATTGCTATTTTTTTAATTATTAAATTACTAATAATAACAATAAATATTAATAATTAAATTAATATAAATTGCATTTTACTTATTTAAATCTACACCCTTAAAAACATTAAGCATGTTAAAACTCATATGCGTACGAAAAGTCCTTAAATTCTCACGTATATATGAGTTTAAAGACATACATAGATATTTCTTAACATATTTTTGTATTTGTGTCCTTCAAAATTAAATTATTTTTTTGGCCAATTCGATTCAAAGATCGCTATTAATCAGGGACTGGAAGCTTACTGGACATATTCCTGTTTTCTTTAGTACTTCCTTAAACATATTTGTTTTATGGGCGAAACGATATCATTTGTAAACTACTATTTAGTTTTTGAATATTGGCCAAGGAGTTTTTACAATCCTTCCCTATCCCATAAACTAATGAGCGTAATGGATCTAGTGATGGGACCAATTGTGGCAATTTTACTTTTCCCCAGCACAACATAACCCAGTAGATTCACCGCTGTATTTTAACGCCTTACAATATTGGTAAATAATTTTCATGTCCCCAATTGTTCCACATTACAATAAATATTAAGTAAAATATGTAAATAACACATAAATTAAATAAATAAAAAAGTCAAATTTAAACGGTGCTAAGCGTTTTGTCAAAATAAATCACAGGCATCAATGATTACAAATACTATACAGGCAAGTAAGCGTAAAAATTTGCAGAAGATGTCGAGGGACATCTTAATCTTCTAGAGGTATAAAATGTACTTCATATCCGATTCCCATGCCTATCGAATATACATAGAAAATTTCATGAAAATTGGTCCAGCCGTTCTTGAGTTATAAATAGTGTAACTAACACGACTTTCTTTTATATATATATATAGATAGATGAATAATAAGAAGACAATTCAGGTTCTTTAAGATCGGTTTTTTATTTAATATTTTTTAATATTCAAATTTGCTACGTTTCGTTACGTATCGTAACTTCATCAGGCTTCTATAAAAAATTAAAATAATTATAAAATATGTCAATCATGCATAAATTTCAAAACTATAATAATATACATATAATATATATATAATATAAAATATTTGTAATTAAATAATAATAACTTATTACAAATATTTTTTATTATCTATATTATATGTATATTTTTATAGTTTTATAATTTATGTATGTTTGACATATTTTGTAATTATTTGAATTTTTTATAGAAGCCTGATGAAGTTACGATACGTAACAAAACGTAGCTATTTTGAATATTAAGAAATATTAAATAAAAAAACCGATTTTTAACAACCTGAATTGTCTAATCAAAACAAGATTTTTTCGCTGGCTTTGAAGAGTCATATTGTGTATACAATATATTGAATATATTGCGGTCCAATTTATGTGGTATAATCTGATATAATTATATATAAAAATCATACCGTAAACATAAATTTCAACAGAAGTTCAAACAAAAATATTCGTGACGTATTGCCCAGATACTTATTTCGATTGCCAAGCAATCTTCCTCAGTAAATCATCACAAAGCAGTTTCGGAGTGATCCAAACTACTTGATGACCACTGAGGAAGATTGCTTGGCAATCGAAATACGTATCTGGGCAACACGTCACGAATATTTTTGTTTGAACTTCGGTTCAAATTTATGTTTATGGTTTGATTTTTATATACTATTATATTAAATTATACTACATAAATTGGACCGCAATATATCATATATATTGTATACACTGAATTGTCTCCTTATTTAATAAAAACTGAGATCTGAATTTTATCATCTATTAAGTGAATCTCATTTCAATTATATATCATATTTTCTTTTAATGAGAGGATTGTTTGAGTACTTTATTTTGAAACAAGGTTAAGTCCATTTTAAAAACATTTCATGAACTATCTTTTCGTACAATTAATAGAACAGAACTTAAGTACCAAAGAAGTTATTCCTATAAAAGTAATAATTCATCAAAATTTTTTTGTTCTTATGAATTTTCAATCGATGCTCTTATTGTAAACTTTAGTACTGTTTCTGATTTTAAAAACAATTTCTACCCTATATACTTACGTAGTTAGTAAATTTAAAAAAATATTCCTGGAATTCTATCACTATTTCGGCCATAATTCTATAAATATCAGCACGAAAAATATTACGAAGATTGGTTTTATTTTATTTACGTACGGGAAATATAAGATTATCTAGGTCGTGGCATTGGAAATTGACCACTTTGGTCACGACCTCTGGTGGCTTAAAAAAGTATTAGTTTTAGTGGACACTTTAATCATTAAAGTTAAAATAAAAAGCCAATAAGAATTGTTGACCAGAAGAATTACTAACAGTTCCTTGGTTTTCTGCTTGATTTCGGTTCATTGGACATTAACGTTTTAAGTTTTAATTGCAATAATTTCTCCAATTGTTCCATATTACAATAAGTATTAAGTAAAATATGTAAATAACACATAAATTAAATAAATAAAAATGCCAAATTCAAACGTTGCTAAGCGTTTTTCAAAATAAATCACAGGCATCAATGATTACAAATAGTATATAGGCAAGTAAGCGTAAAAATTTGCAGAAGATGTCGAGGGACATCTTAATTTTCTAGAGGTATAAAATATACTTTATATCCGATTCCCATGTCTACCGAATATACATAGAAAATTTTATGAAAATTGGTCCAGCCGTTCTTGAGTTATAAATAGTGTAACTTACACGACTTTCTTTTATATATATAGATAAATTTCCATATGATCGTATGATAGTTTGAAAAAATTAATTTAAAATTGCAAAAATCATCGTTAATCGTTTTTATTGATCCTGCACATGATTTCCATTTCGTTTTAATAAGTTTAATGTGCATTTTAATTTAAATACTATTGCAGATATTTTCCACTGCACTATTGACTATATGGAACAATTTTGATAACATTAAATATATTTTGTCCTGGATACCAGCCCTGAGTACCCCTAGTGGAAATCCAGAGCTGTCCAGAGTTATAGGTTTGCATTATTACTTATATCTAGGCGACCTTCGGAAAATTTTTATTAAGTTTATAATGAAATTTTGCAAGGTTTCGGACATCGTAAATTATAGAAAGCTCCGAGTTTTTGGATTTGGGTATATCCAAGTCAAAAATTCTACAAAAAATAAATACTTACGAATAAATACGAAAACCGAAATTCCTTGGAAGAAATGAAAATTTCATAACCCCGACAAGTAGCAAAAATTTCCAATTTTAATATAAACATTAAGATTGTCACTAACGAGCTGTCTCTATCAACAGGAAATTGATTCTTTTGAATTTAACTTTGGATAATTTCCACGAAAATTCTCATTAATAGCATAAATTACTTTTCTCGAAAATATCATTTTCAATTTCAAACATAAAACGAAAACGGTACAACCATTAAAATTAACATATTTTTTTTTTGAACATTTTTTATGAAATATTATACACCAAACAATACATTTAACCTTTGTCACTAAACAATGAAATTTAATTTAATTTATTAAAAATTAATTATATCACAATTTTAATTTTGCCAGGAAATGAAGGAAAGATCACGAAAAAGGTGTATTTTTATTAAAAATATAAAGGCATTTAAAGCTCGACGGTTTTATTTTTTTTTTTAGTTTCCAGGAGAAAAATTTATGCAAATCCTTTTATAAACAATTGTTTTCCTAAAGGATCACCAACAAATATTAAATACAAATTTTAACTAAAACAATGAATTGAATAAGAAGACAATTCAGGTTGTTTAAGGTCGTTTTTTTTTTATTTAATATTTTTATTATTCAATTAGCTACGTTTCGTTACGTATCGTAACTTCATAAGGCTTCTTGATTCACAAAAATAAAATATTTTCAATTTAAATTCAATAAAAAAAATTGTCATTTTGATGAAGTTACGATACGTAACGAAACGTAGCTAATTGAATAATAAAAATATTAAGTAAAAAAAAAACCGATCTTAAACAACCTGAATTGTCTTCTTATTTAAAAAAATAAAAGTTGAGATCTGAATTTTATCATGTACAATGAATTGAGTTTGAAAGAAACGTGTAATATTATTTTTATCAATAATAATTGACCATTTCATACAAATATCCTTGTCAAAAACATATTATATATTGAATTGATTTTTTTATATAAATATAAAAATTAATTAGGTTTTACCTATACATTGTTCATTTCAATTCCATTTTTTTTTTTGAATTGACTTTTTGATTATAGTACGTGAGAAAAATTAAAAGAAAATCTTACCGGTAAAAAGGAAAACAATATTTCCCATCCCCCAGTTGGGTTTGATTTACCCGTAAATGCTTTCATCTTGGGGGTAATTTATTAATGATATGTGATGGATAATTGTATCGAAGTTACAATATGAAGGCAATATTTTATTTATTATTTTTCCACAGAGATAAAAAGTTAAATAATGTACTTTGTATATATGGTCCATATTTTCTTGGCAATTAAAACCGCTTTTATTTACTCTGGAGAACTATGAATTAAGAAGGTGTTTTTTTTTATCAATGATTAAAGTTTATAAATTAAACTTAATTTTTTTTCGTATTTTTGGTATTAAGTTCGATAAAAATGACGGTATAATTATAAAAGATTTTCCTGATAACAGTGAGACATAGATTTCAAGTCTTAAAGTCGGGAATAAATGCAGTTTTAAATTCTAGATGCACTTGACCAATATTTTATTAGGTGTTTGAATATGAAAAAAGGCTTTTATTTTTTCTACATGGAAAGAATTATTTTATTTAAAACGAGGGGACCCGATGAATTTTGTACCACCCGAAATTAAATTGTAAAAATTAATTGATATCGCTAATATTGCAACATTGTTAATTATTCATATGAACATAATTCAATACACATACTGATTATTACAGCTTAAGTGCGCTTTTTAAATACATATACATAAATTTTGTTGTACATATTTAGATTCCATCATTGAACATATTAAAATTCATATACATACAAAAATGCATAAAATCTCACTTTTTGATGCATTTTTAGATATAAATAGATCAAAATAAGATTTTTTCGCTGGCTTTGAACAGTTATACTGTGTATAAAACATATAGAATATATTTCGGTCCAATTTATGTAGTATAATTTAAAATAATAATATATAAAAATCGTACCATAAACATAAATTTGAACAGAATTTCAAACAAAAATATTTGTGACGTATTGCCCAGAAACGTATTTCAATTGCCAAGCAATCTTCTTCAGTGGTCATCAAGTAGTTTGGATCACTCCGTAACTGTTTTGTGGTAATTCACTTACTTGATGACCACTGAGGAAGGTTGCTTGGCAATCGAAATACGTATCTGGGCAATACGTCACGAATATTTTTGTTTGAACTTCTGTTCAAATTTATGTTTATGGTATGATTTTTATACATTATACTATTAAATTATACTACATAAATTGGACCGCAATATATTCTATATATTGTATACACAATATAAATAGATATTTTTAAAAATAATTTTACTATTTATGTCCTTTGAAATTGTATTGTTCTTTACCCAATTGGTTCGTAAGGTTGCTATTATTCAGAAATAGGATGCTTACTAGGAATGTTCCTTTTTTCTTTAGTACTTCTTTAAAAAAATTTTTTTTTTAAATAATTTTACACTGCAACCTATAGTTAATAAAGCTCACTCTGCATTAGTACAATGTAGCTGTTTATATGTGCAAAAAGAATTCCCCAATCTTGGTAATTATTTTTCTATCCCCAATTCTGGAAATTATTTTTATCCTATCTGTACTATAGTTTAGAGTGAACCATAGTCTTTAAGCCATTGTACAATGAGTAATATATTAGAAGTTTAATGAATTAGTTTCTCTTCTTTTGATATACTCTTTATTTCTTTGTACAAATATTGATCTTTTTTCACATTTTCAATTGGCAAATGAAGGTTTAAACATGTTTCTTTTTAATCAATTTGTCGACCCTCTAGTGACCCTCTTTGTGACCTGGTACCCATAATAGTTTTGGTTATTTTTATTTTCTTGTAGTTATTTAGAACTATTTCTGATTTTATAAATAATTTCTACCCTATTACGACTCTTTACACCTTGTACGCATTTGCTAAATATAAAAAAAAATATTCCTGAAATCCTGTCATCATTTCGGTCATAATTCTACAAATATCAGCACGAAAAGTATTAAGTCGAGTGGTTTTATTTTATTGACGTATTGGAAACATTAAATCGTCTAGGTCGCGGTATTGTTCATAATACTTTTACAATAAGGATTTTTAATAAATTTCACAGAACATATGAATCAAGTTATAAAATTGACACTTAAATTCAATAAATGAAAAAGTCAAATACCAAGGGTTCAAATATCAAAAGTTTAAGCTCTAAATATTAATATTAAGAGGTGCCGCATCGCAAATTTCGATTTTCCATTTAAATAACATGGGAACAATATTCTCTTGCACTTTGGAATTTTATAGCTCACGTTGGTGACAATATTTCGGAATGACCAAGGTATATTCTTGTAGGAAATTGAACGATCTACAAAAAAGGTCTCCGATAAGTTTTTGATATATTTATTCCTTCAAAATTTATTCGATTTCAAAGTTGAACTAAAGAGAATTTTTAATATTTTTTCAATTTTTTGACGCAACCATCAATTTTATGAGAAAATTTTATGGAACATTTTTTGTGGAGCACTTTTTTTCTATAACTTATCTTTATAAAAGTTTTTGATATTTTTCACAGGTCCTAAGTTATTTGCATTAAACTGAAAATATTCGTAATTATAAAATATAATATATTTTCAGTTCATTGCAAAGTTCATAACTTAGAACCTGTTATATATAACCTGTTAATATCAAAAAAAAAAAATCGAGATAAGTTATAGGAAAAAAAGTGCTTACAAAAAATGTCCTATAAAATTATCTCATAAAATTGATGGTTGCGTCAAAAAATTAAAATTTCTCTTCAGTTCAATTTTGACTTTCGAATAACTTTTGTAGAAATAAATATATCAAAAACTTGTCGGAGACCTTTTTTGTAGATCGTTCAATTTTCTACAAGAATATACCTTGGTCATTCCGAAATATTGTCACCAACGTGAGCTATAAAAATCCAAAGTGCAAGAGATTATTGTTCCCATGTTATTTAAATGGAAAATCGAAATTTGCGATGCGGCACCTCTTAATATTAATATTAAGAGCTTAAACTTTAACAGGATCTTCTTTGTCATTCCCAACAATATATTCGATATAATTTAGAAAAAAAAATCATAAAATTTCTTGAATCAGCCTATTGCATAGCCTATGGCATTGTTTGAACTATTAATGAGATATCAGCTAATATAATGAATCAAGAGTTTCCATTGCAAATTTTTTGATTGAAATCGATTTTATTTTGGAAATCTAAATTTAAATTCTTTAAAGTCTCATGATTTTAAAAATGTAAATAAAACGTAGTGCAAAAATTTCCTTTCTTAATTCAATCTATAAATACCAACAATATAATTTTCTTACGTTAGAATATCGATAGCAAACGAAAGGAATTTATCAATATTTATAGAACAAAAAGTATTTGTTTACTTGCGCTAGAAATTGTGAACTAAGTTTATACATTTTTTTTTGAAATTACTTAACTGAAGAATTTTTAAATTAATCGATCTACTGACGATCATCGCAACAATTCATTGGAATTTTAGGTACTTGGAAATTTTATGTAAACGTCGCATTTTTCTTGAATGAATTAATGTATTTAATCAATTCAAATTGAATTTTGGAATAATATTTTCTACGTATATTAGACTGATTCAAAAAAAAAAAATATGATTTTTTTTCTTAATTATATCGAAAATATTGTTGGAAATGACAAAAAAAAAATCCTGTGAAAGTTTAAGCTCTTAATATTAATATTAAGAGGTGCCGCATCGCAAATTTCGATTTTCCATTTAAATAACATGGCAACAATATTCTTTTGCACTTTGGAATTTTATAGCTCACGTTGGTGACAATATTTCGGAATGACCTAGGTATATTCTTGCAGAAAATTGAACGATCTACAAAAAAGGTCTTTATACAAGTTTTTGATATATTTATTCCTTCAAAAGTTATTCGAGGTCAAAGTTGAACTAAAGAGAAGTTTTAATATTTTTTCAATTTTTTGACGCAACCATCAATTTTATGAGAAAATTGTATAGGACATTTTTTGTAGAGCACTTTTTTTCCTATAACTTATCTCTATAAAAGTTTTTGATATTTTTACAAGTTCTAAGTAATAAAAAAAAAATTATGTTAAAAATAGAATAATTCAGGGAATATTATTAATTTAAAACAATAAAATTACGAATATTTTCAGTTTAATACAAATAACTTAGGACCTGTGAAAAATATCAAAAACTTTTACAGAGATAAGTTATAGAAAAAAAAAGTACTCTACAAAAAATGTCCTATAAAATTTTCTCATAAAATTGATGGTTGCGTCAAAAAATTGAAATTTGTCTTTAGTTCAACTTTGAGCTCGAATATCTTTTGAAGGAATAAATATATCAAAAACTTGTAAAAGACCTTTTTTGTGGATCGTTCAATTTTCTACAAGAATATACCTTGGTCATTCCGAAATATTGTCACCAACGTGAGGAAATGGAAAATCGAAATTTGCGATGCGGTACCTCTTAATATTAATATTAAGAGCTTAAACTTTCACAGGATTTTTTTTTGTCATTCCCAACCATATTTTCGTTATAATTAAGAAAAAAAAAATTATTATTTTTTTTAAGTCAGTCTAATGTATATATATGAATTTAATTTAATTTTTTTCACCGTGTATGAAAATTTGAATCAAAAAGTTTTTTTTTACCGAAAACAGTTGTTAAACAATATTTTTATGGTGAAATTAACGAGTGATAAATTGTCCTTTGAACGACTAATTGTCTATTGTCTCTTTATTTTTCATCTATTCATTTATTCGTTTTTAATTTCCGACAGTTAAAAGCTTTTACGATGGACTCATAAAATTGTTCTATTTGTTTGTTTTCTTCATTAAAAACTACTTACCTATCGTTCATGTTCATGTATGTCGTTTATTAAGCGTCTTATAGTAACCATCGTTTATGATTTATGCCAATATTAAACTAAGGGTTGAAATTATTGTTATTTCATATGGTCATTTTTATTGTTTGTAGAAATAATTAATTTTTATAATTACGTGAACTTTATGGGGGGTAGTAAAACCTTGATACTTTATTGTAAAGTAACAGTATGACGTATGGACGTAATAACTGGTAATATAACTTTCAGAGAAAAATCAGTTGTTTAAGTGGCTTATTTTTTAAATAGAAAATTTTTAATTAGTGTAAATAAAACCAATAATAAGGTAGAGTCACCAAATAACGTCCCCTTTTTGAAAAATAAAAATTTTGAAAAAAATGTTGCGATTAAAGGAATAAATATAACGTCAAAGTTTAGTTATAACATTTTTTTATTATTTTAAATAAAAAAAAATCGGTTAAATTCTTTATTATTTATACAAAAATATTCTTTACAAAAAAGTAGACATTCTGAAAATATTTTTTTGGGCACCTAATTACGTCCCGGCGACGAAATTGAGATTACAATAATCAGGACTTACATAAACATAAACTATATTTTTAACAATATATAATTATTAGTATAATCATAATAATAACAATATCTAATCAGACTTATTAATTATTGATGTACCTATAGTTTAAACTTTAAGTAATTTTAATTCTCTAAGCAAATTGAACAGATAAAGTTAGGCCCTGGATTTTCAACACAATTCTTATGGATCCATTGGAAACATTTTGTGCATCCTATCCACTTTTCTCCCATTTTATCATGGTGCTGATCCCAGTTTCGTCCACACTAAATATTTTATTGAAAAAATGATTGTTGAAAAAATACAACTGCCGAATAACGAAGTAATCCCAATATCGTCTCGGGGGCGATATTAGGCTTGTGTAAAGGGACGATATTAGGAATTTGTCAGTTGTGTTGACAACATCTATTCAACCAAAAACGCATGTCATACCCTAAATGAAAATATAATCGATTTAATTTCAAGCGATAACATCAAATTTTGGCAAAATTTCGTTTAAATAATTCAAGAACATCACCATTTAAACCTTATCGATAGTATTTCAATCAAAAACTTACCTTAACAAGTTTTTTATTTTTTTAAATATCTTGACACCGACCCAACATTTCACCGCTAAACATTTAAAATGGTTGTTTGACTTAACTGACTTTAAATTCAAATTATAAAAACTTGGTGGTGTTATTTAGAAAAAAGGATACCCAAGGGGGCGAAATTAAGCTTGGGGACGAAATTTGGTGACTACCTTACCATATTTTAGGTAGCTAATTAATTTCCTAGTTTTAAAGCTCCAATATCAGTAGCTTTGACATTGTTAAAGTTCGATTTCTATTAAAAACTGTTAATATCCGTTTACAAATTTAATTTGAACTTTATTTTAGTTATGGGAACACGGGGCGGAATGGGGTACCGGGGCGGGATGGGAAATGGAATAAGTGCTTGTTACAGATGGCAAAAACGCGTAAAAATCATACTCAATGTTCAATTAGCTGTACTGCATTATAAAAAGTGGCTATCGCCAGTAAAGAATGCAGTTGTTTTTATTTTTATCAAAAGTCGAAATAAACGTTTCCGAATTCTAATTTTTGCAAAATAATACTGAGGTGATTATACTATGTTGTATTTTTTATTTGAATTTTAACATGACATGTTTGTTTCAACATACTGTTGACTAACTAAAAGCCTAGTGATAATTCAAATATAACCAATATATCCTGCCATAATAGTCATTCTTCTGAGAAAAGTGCTTTGGGTTCAATGGGGTATACCATTCCATAGTATTCCCCATTCAATAGTCATTTTTATCAGCAGATATTGCGTACATATATAAGGAAAACTAGCCGATAGTCCATATATAAGAAAGGTCGGAAAATCTAGAGGTAATCTGCTTATACTGTCAGAATTTATACTCCAAATCTAATGAAAGCTGGGTTCCTGCAGTATTTGTCATAAATGGGCACATTTGGCATGTGCTGGACTAAACACGATGATGGCAGTGTCTTCATCTGCGAACTAAGCCAATAACAAGTATCCTATTGCGCCCCAGACTCATTTCCCATTGTGCCCCAGAGAATGGGGCAGAATGGGAAATTTCCATTTATTTTTAGAACCTAAATTTTTAATATTAATTATTAATTTAAACCAATAAAACCTTGTTTTATTTGCAGAGAATGAATTAAATAAGTATATAAATTACAAAACAATGAGATTGTTTCTTTAAACTTCTCGTAAATTCTAATTCAAGTTTAGGTACCCCGTTTCGCCCCAGGTTCCCCTACCTAAATCTGCATTTTTAAAGTTATATTTCCCTTAAGTCGGATGCCAATTGGACTGAAATTACAACCGCATAGATAAAACCAACTGTTGCATTTTGCAAGTACGATAAAAAATATTGATAAAGGCCCACGCTAGATAAGAAGGTCTAAAATGCCCCCATTGCAATCGGGTTAATTTTTTTTCTGAAAATACCTACAGTATGGACAACATCTCAGCCAAGTTTCAACTATAAAATATGACGCGTTTTTGTGTTAAAAATAAAAAAAATCAAAATCAATATTCTCTGAAACTGTTTGATAATACCGAAAAAAGTGCTTATGAGTTTCAAGATATCACTACTTCTTTAGGCTTCTCGTGTATTGTAATTCAAGTTTAGGTACCCCGTTCGGCCCCAGGTTCCCCTACACAATTAACATAATTAAATATTGTTGAATTCATTTCTTAAAATAAAATTCTAAAAATCAATGCAATCTGCATCAATTGCAAAGTTTCTTGATCCATGATTAAATTGTTCAAATCAAATACAAATAATTTTTTCTACTTGTCTCAAGTAACAATTGCGTTGAAAGTATTGTTATCCATTAAAGTTAGCCGTTGGCGGATTAATACAAATTGATTTCCCAAAAGAAATGGGCAACATTGACAATTTGGAACTAAAAACCTATTTTCTTTGAAAATGAAGTGAAAAACTTGTATTTTCTTATTGTTCATTTTCGATTTGTTTTTCATTCTTCTGCAATAATGAGTTTTACATTGTGGTGCCAAAGATATTAGGAACTCAAGAGACAGGAAAAAAAGGATAAAAATTTTTATGGAATTTTTCACCTTATGCATCTTTTAATTAATTAAATGAGAAAGGTAAACATATATGCATTTAAGAATGTATTACTACATTAAATCGAATATTCTAAGGCAATGGTTCTTAACCTGTGTTCTATCGAACCTCAGGGGTTAAGTCAGGTGTAAGTCAAATATTTGTACATAAATATTGTAGGTATACCTACTGCAAGTGCGGCCCGCACTGATCCCCATGAAAAATATTTGGCCCTTTTACAACAAAAGGTTGCCGACCCATGCAATAAGGCATCGTCAATATATAGGGCATACGCGGTATATAAATTAAGCATATAAATTATGACTAATAGTAGGGTAGAGTGGGGTTTAAAGGTCCAATTTTGCTATTTCGTATTATACTGTGAAACCAACCCTATTAATTTGAAAAGTATATTGCAAACCAAACCAATAGATATCTGGCAATGTTTAATTTAATTTCTAATGGAATCATCAAGAATCATCAGACAATAAGTCTAGACACCCCATTGAAAAATGTAGGGTAATGGTACCAAATACTGAACATTTTTGATAAAAACAACAAAAAGACATTTCATACAAAATTGTTATTTAACCTAATGAACGGTTACAAGCATTTATATTATTATTGAAATATTAGCCTTCAATTTTTAATGTTTTTTTTACTCTATTATTTAATAATTTACTTAAAATTACGATAAAAGTCATTACAGCCAATTGTCCCTAATATTGAACACCTAGCACTTAATATTGACCGGTCATGTTCCAAATATTGAACAGTAGTGTCACATTTATGATAGTTACAAAACTATTCTTATTTTTTATCTGGATTATTAATTTTTTTATTCTTTGGATTTTTATTTTAAAATTATAAATAATTTTAACAAATTAACACGTTAGTCACTATCGGAATCAATCACAGGTCTTTGGCATCGTTTTTTGGTAACGCACCTCGTTGTATCTTGTTAGGTGCAGTGAGTTTGATCAGTTCTTTTTTAATCTTTTTTTCTATATTTTTCTATATTTTCCTTTTGTTTTTTTGCGTTGTTCTTCTTTTTTTTGTTCACGTTTTTTCAATTTTTCAATCGTTGACCTAACTTACAGGGAACAACTTGGTCTTGTTTTACTTTGTTAAATAAAGTACCCTTTGGTATATTATATTGCTGACTAGCTTTGTTAATACTTAATTCCGAATTTTTAACAATTTTTAGCATTTTCTAAATCCTCAAGACTATATTGCCATCTCTGACGGTTTTGAACTGACTTTTTGTTTTTAATTAGAGGTTTTGATGTCATTTTAAGACACAGTTAAGTAAGTTACCCATCTAGAATGAAAATAAAATAAATACTTGCTTTAACTTAAAAAATATATGTATTATTTAAATTTATTATTAATTATTTTGTGAATTCTTTAAAACTGAAACCATAAACTTTAAGATAAACTTATCATTATCTGCAAATAATACCCTGGTCATTCAATGGTGCCTTGAATTTAATAAATGTTCTAATTACTGACCAACGAACATTTTAATGGTGCACTCGATAATTCACGACACCAATTGTTGAACAGATTAATATTTAAATTGCAGCGACAATTATAATAAAAACAATTACTGACAACTAATCTTTGCTATTTTAACTTCATGATAAATACTAAATTATTTATTACAAAGTTATTAAATTTATAAAATTTGACTGTAAAAGTACTTACTAAACACAACAAAGTTAAGTTTCTAATGACCAGTTTTCATGGTTTACTGACAGGTGTCCACAAACTTTTTTTTTTAGTTTTATTGCGCAATATGTTTGCACATGTGACCATTTATATTTACAATATAAGTATTAATTAATAATTAGGTATATATTCAATATGAAATCAAACTTCAAATTATTCTAAAAATTAAGTTCCTACGCAGTCCGTTCAATAAATGGAGCCTGTTCAATATTTAGTACCGCTACCCTATTTGGTTGTTTTAGTATAGAAAAATACATTTTTGCTGAACTTTATTATCACAAAATTTCAAAATATTTCAACCTCTTGGGTAAGCAACTATACCAACCAGAAAATGAGACTAGTTGCCTAGTTACATCAGACATTACAATCCTATAAATTAAGACTCATTTATTTTGAAAGTGGCGTAAGTCCCTTTCAAGGATAGTCTATATGGTGATTCTTCTTCTTGTAACTAAAACAAATTATGTAAAATTTTTAACTGCTAAGTTTCCAGAAATTTCTGATTTAATTTTAGTTGCTAACAAAAACGCCAATTATTCCCTCCTCCTTAGTATCTTATGTTCCTATGCTTAAAAATAATATCATTATAGGGATTGTTCTTGAAATGGACTCAACTCACTTTCAAAATAAACGGTTCAAATACGAAATTAAATAGTATTCTCTGTAGTTTTAATAAGACGAATACTTTAAAATCATTTCATTGTAAAAAAATCATAGAATTTTCTATAAATCTCTGAAATTTTTTAACCTTAATTTCAGTTAATTAACTTTCAAGTATAACGCCATATATATTTATCCTGAAAATCATAGGGTAGGGTGGGGCTTAAAGGCCCAATTTTACTATTCCGTATTATGTGCAAACCAACCCTATTAATTTGAAACGTATAATACTTAATCAAATAAACAAATATCTGGCCATGTTTAATTTAATTTTTGATGGAATCAGCCATAGAGAAGTTTGTCATTTTATATGTTTTCTAGACCTTGTCGTCTGTCTCTTTTTGCCCCTTAGTAGGAGCAAAAAGGGATGGCTAAGGGGCAAAAAGTTCCTGTATTTATTTTAAGTATCTGACAGGTGTTATGAATTAATAACAGCATTTGAATCAATGAAGTATTTCTGGATTTTCATTTGGAAAATTTTATTACAGTCATTACAGACATAACATAAAACTCTTCTTTCTTTATAATAATATTGACATCAGTTGTAACATAAGTAATATTTTTTTAAACCTTTATCTTAACTTAATCAAATTTAAATAAGAAGACAATTCAGGTTATTTAAGATTGGTTTTTTAAATTTTTATTTATTTATTGAATTTAAATTGAAAATATTTTATTTTTGTGAATCAAGAAGCCTGATGAAGTTACGATACGTAACGAAACGTAGCTAATTGAATAGTAAAAATATTAAATAAAAAAAACCGATCTTAAACAACCTGAATTGTCTTCTTATTTAAAAAAATAAAAGCTGAGATCTGAATTTTATCATCTCTATCCACGACTATCTAGCAAAGATTGCTTAGAATCCAACCTTCACGTGGCTGGGTAAGGAAAAGGTCCACGTGGACCTTTTTACCCCAATTACGTTCAAGTTTTTTTACTAGTTTACTGTTTAAATTAGACAAAAACTAATAATAAATCCTGAAATACCACTAAATTTCATATACTATGAAATTATGTTGTAGTCTAGTCAAACCAATATTACTACTGGAAACCGAAAAGAATAATAATTAAAAATTTTACTTTCGTAAAAATATCAAGGTACCGTCGTAAATTTGTTATCTGTGATGTAGCGTAATTGCCAGAAGGCCTCGAATTGCTTTTTATATTTCCTCTTCCCTATCATTATAGTTAAATAGAGCAATATATCACTAGTATTTTAGATACTAATGTTGGACCTTTATACTCGCGGCCCTTTAAGCCCCACTCTACCCTACTTATAGTAGTTTAAAGAAAAAAAAACTTAGTTTACTCCCAAACTTGTATTCTTTTGAGCTTTAAATTCAAACTCAATAATGTCATTTTTCTCATTTTAACTGCTAAAACTACCTGTTTTTCATCAATTCAAACTGCATTATTATATTTGCAATACAATAAGTTATACATTTAATGACTTCATGATTTAAGTTATAGCAAAAACCAAAGTTATAGGAGGGGCACATTAAGACAAAAATGCATCTTGTTAATTTTGGAAAATGTTTCTAATAATTATGCAAATCAACCATTGTTGTGATGAACATCATAGCAGTTAATGGTCTGTGGTTTCTTAATGTAACTAAAGTGGAATTTTTTTAAAAGCTCATTTTTATTCCTTTTCTTTATAATGTTCTTAAAACATTTGAAACTTTGGATCAATAAATTACAATTTTTTTATCTCAAAATGATGGATAACAAATTTTTTCTATCAAAATATTTTTTTTTCTATCAATATGCAATTGACAAAATTTTAATTGAAATTCATTATCGGACGAACAAATTTTAATTATAATCGCAATAAATTATATTCTTGCATTAATATGTCACAGATTGTGATATTGTAACCAAAGTAAAAGCAAGTTTATATAATATTTTCCCTGTATAGATATGTGTATGTATATGTCAGGCATTTTCTAAATAATGTTGAATATTTTAATGAGAAATTGCAAAATTAATTCAAACGCAATTATACTTCAAAGCTCACAAAGTGTTTGCTTTATGATTTAGGACTAACTACATATGTTTTAATACAATATCAGCCGGTGCAAGCTTAATAATTCTATTGCAAATATGTGGTAAGTGTAATATGTGTATGCATACATAGGTAAGTGCATGTAGAAATATATTGTGCCAACATCACATCCATGAGATTATGATTATATTCATAAATGTGGACATAAGATATGCGTTTTATATTGCACACTAATTCATATGCACTGGCAGGCTTTACATTAATGCAAAAGCGCTTCAACGTCCAAAAAAATTGGCTGATTTAACTCCACCCATAATGCATTTAAAGCATAACAATGCAAACATTGTTTAATTGTCACAAATCAAATTTGATTCATTCGAAAACTAACCAAAAGTTTAAAAAAAAAAATTTTCCTCGTATTTTATTTCCTTCATCATTTCATCCCTACAAAATTACAGAATCTCCCACCTGTTGATCTTGGATTAAAGAATGTTCATTCAAATAGAACTTTGCGAGCAAATTTGCTCATAAAGCTTTTGTAATATTAACTGTATAAAAAAAAAGTTCAGTATAATAATTATATGAAAATCATTCTCCGGTGTATTTGTACCTATAGGGGAGACTGGGTACAAAAGTAACGGTGGGTTGAAAGTAACAAATGCTTTCTAGTTTTATCTAATGGACGAACATCGTTTTGCTGCCATCTGGTGATAGCCTAGAGCACCACCCTCAATCGCATTAAGTCAACGCATGCGCAGTGCGCTGTTAGGTTATATAATAGGAAGTAATGTGGTTTAACGAACCAAAAGTAAGTTTTTCGACATTTTCTTATTTATCTATCTATCTATTATTATAAAGAGGAAAGATTTGATTGTTTGTTTGCTTTGAATAGGCTCTGAAACTTCTTGACCGATTTGAAAAATTCTTTCACTGTTGGGAAGCTGCACTATTTCCGGTGAACATAGGCTATATTCAATTTTCACAAAAAAATTAGGGATCCATACTAAAACTCTAATAATGTGTGAAAAAATTACTAAAAAACTTTCTTACATCGCGTGCGTTGGTAATTTAACTAAAGAACGGAACAACCGAATTTAATGAAACTTTATATTTAGATACAACACAATTACTTACACACGTTAGGCTAGTCGTAAAAGAATCATAGCAATCCGAATGTTTGCATATCCATTCTTGATTAGATAAATTGTAAATAGTTTAAATTCATTTTTGTCTAGTACGGTCCGTTTTAAGGTTATATTAAATGTTTTATTAAAAATGAGAATCGGTACAAAAGTAACATAGCCCCCTAGAGTACAAAAGTAATATGTTACTTTGGTCCTCGTAATGATTTTATTACTAACATTATATTTTTATGGAAATTTACTTCAATAGAATGGTTTTCGATACATTTCCGTGTCGGGGTAGTTCTTCATGCAGTAGTTTTTATGCGTTGTCGCGGCATTCTATTGATTCACTTCCTTAAAATATATATTTTTTGAATATTTAAAATGCTGAATTTGGTTTATATCATTAATATAAAGTCTTTAAATAAGTAATTTGTTGATTTAACTTGTACTATTGTTTTCATTAGCCACCCTTAGCAGTCTTGTTACTTTCGACCCCCAACCCGCCTACGTGGTCGAAAGTAACAATTGACAATTTTTTTTAATTCTATGTTATTCATATAAAACGCACCATAATTTAATAAATTAAATTACTATTGTGAAGAACATAAACTAAATTTATATGTGGTTATATTGATTTAATGGCAATAATAACACCCAGCCAGAAATCAAGGTAAAAGTACAGATTGTTACTTTTGTACCCGGTCTCCCCTATTAAAGACTTAACTGCAAATAGTACAAAAAATGTACATTTTACAAAATTCATATAATATATTACTGTCTAAATAAATAGAAAACGTTATTTACGCTTAATAAAATTCTGCACGATTTCAATTACAGCGAAATCATAAACTGGAAATTTTATGTTTTGTGTCTATTAAAAGTATTTGCATTCGAAAGTGCAGTGGAAAATATCTGCAATGGCTTTCAAACGGAATTGAAGTGAATTAAAATTTTGAAAAAATTTCAAATGTAAAATTTATTTGAAATTCAAATGATAAAAATGCACACATCTATTAAATTAAAACACACATTATATTTATTAAAACGGAATGGAAATCATTTGTAATTTTACATTGATTTTTTTCAAAGTATCGCAAGGTCATACGGTAATCATATATTATAAAAAAATGCATTTCCCAAACCATTTTATTCTTTTTTCCCTTAATATGACCCGAAATTGAATCAATCGCATTAAATTTTTTGGCTGCAAAGTTTTATAGTTAAGCTTATAAGAAGAATTCACTTTATTACTTTAAAAAAAAAAGACTTAAATACTTACCTTAAGTTTTTTTCTAAGAACTAAGTTTGGTAACATATCAGGTAAATTTCTTTGATAATCAGATAATGTATTTCTAATCTTTATTTTTAATATGTTTTCCTTATCCTCTGTAAACACAACTCTTTTAAGCGTTATAAAATAAAATCTGTACCTAATCTCCAAGGTTTGTAAATTACACAGGTTGCTCCATTAGAAAAAAAAATGACGTCATACGAAGAATTTTGAAATTGATCAGTCTGAAGATGTGTACAAATTTCTTCTGGATACGTCACGTAGCGCATGAGGCCACCTATGTATTTTATAAACCTTGTCTAATCTCTCGGTATCTAAGATACTTTTTTAAGTACCAAGATACAGTTTCTCTTAAAAAGTATTGTAACGTGACGTCTCAAAACTATATTAAGTTCTCGTTATAAGTTCTTTTCTTTCTTTGGAAATAAATAATCACTTTTACACTTAACAATCACTTTATTAAAACATTTGTCAAAACAACCACTTAAATGACAATAATAATTTATAATCGAAATCACAATAATCGCTTTGTTGTAACGGAAATTCAAAACTGAACTTCGATACAGAACTATCCTGAACTTGAACTTAGCCCCTATATATACCCGCAACCCAACGTTCTCGAATGTTCTCGAATGTTCCCTATGTTTCGAGAATATTCTACGTTGGTGGGAGAGAGAATTCTGGTTCTGGGAGAGGTTCTGGGGATAGTGCTATACTTCAATATTAGACAAATGTTCAAATCGAACTTTTTATTTAAACATTTTTTTCCGAGAAAATTGAAGCTGTTTCTTTCGACCAAAAAACACCAATAAATGGCGTAAAAAAAAAACAACGAAATTTCATTAGGACATGCCCTAAAAGGAGCGTAGGGATATAAATACAAAAAATCATATTTGATTTTTCCAATTAAGAAGGGTTCGGTGAATTCAGATATGATACTAATGAATGGGGGTCAATACCTTTAACAAGGTTAAAAACCACTGCTCTAAATTCTTACCTATAAGCAGAGCTGTCAGAAAAAAGTATCTTAATTGCTTTAATGTAACTTAGTTACCATAAAGTATCTATGATTCTGTATCTTAGTTCTTTTATTTTTTACCAAAAAGTAACTAGTATTATAAATACTTTAACAGAGAAGGACGAAGTCTGTCTCACTCTTTGTGCCGTGCCGGCACGCCATTGGCTTAGTGACTAAGCCAAGTCAATAATTTGAATGTTAATTAGACCCATGCTTTATAAATTATCCAGGTTCCCCATTAGAAAAGAATGACGTCATCTTAAGTATTTTGAAATGTGAATCATTCTGAATACATACTATGTAGTGATAGAAAAATTGGTACCTACAATTGAGCTTTTGAATATACTCGATGCAATTGAGAAACTAGAAACATTCCTCTTTGCAAGTGCATGGAAATATTCGAAAAAATTACTAAACAGAATAACGCCCTTTCGAGTTAACTATTGCAATGGGTTCGTGGCAAATTTATTGCAGTTTTGTATAAAAACCTCCCCTCCTGAAGGAACAAAGAAAATTGATGCATTTATCAACGACACTTCTGAAGAGATCTCCGAAAATTCCGCCAAATTTCAAATTCTATCGGCTAACGTAAGTTGACATCAAAAATTCATTTTCTGCTTTTCACCATTTTCATTTTTATGGTCCAATTGTGGATCTAAATCATCCAGGATCCCACTCAAATACACACAGAAAATTAGGCTTAGGATAAAATCAGTACTGTACATAAGTACAGAAGAATTATATATATTACTAGTTGGCCCAGCAAACTTCGTACTGCCTAACAGGCAATGAACGTAGTGTTTAATGAATGAATATTTTAGTTACACTTAGTTTAAATTTTAAATAATAAAATGAATAAAATTAAGTTCTATACTTCATTAGAATATATATAAAAAGATAAAAAAAGGTATATAAAAACAAAAATCAATTATTTCAATTGCAAGTCAAACAACAAATTTCATCGGCCTAAAGTGTTAAGCTGCTAAGTAATTTTTAACAGTTTTTTTTTTTTTGGAAATGTGTTTTCCAAACAATTTCTCAATATTGGTAAAGGCAAAATTTCTGTTTCCCCATCATCTGGATACATTACATTCCCTACTAATTTTTGCCACTTTACTAAGTTAAAGACCAAACTTATCGAGATGGTGTTCCCAAACTTTGCTCAAAATTACAAAAATTATATTTGGCCAAGCAAACATGTTAAATTGGCTCCAAAAAAACGTTGATTAGGTACAACAAAATGAGTATTCAGATCCAAAATAAGATAACTGGCGAACTGATTCCATACAATTCGGTTGACGATGTTGACAATTATAAATAGAATTTTTAAATTCGCAAGAAGTCTTCGGATTACCACCTCATAATCCGGAATTAAAAGTCGGATCAGTAATCGTTAATGTGTTGTGGAACATATAGACTAACCACGTCTTTGAAGTAGCACCCAGCATGTGGTGAAAAAAAATTAATGAACAATATTATCGAAGCGAAAATATTGAAATGAAAATATAAAAGTGAAGACGGCCGTGCGACTTGAAAGCATTACAATTTTCAGTGTAGCTTGCATATTTTGTAATGCCGATAAATAAATTACAATAGCAGTCATTGGGGAGAGTCTAGTTTATACGGCTTCAAAATTTGACGACGGATTCTTATAAAATCGGCCAAAATAAATCGAAAATAAAGAGTACAAAAATCCTCTTTTTCGCCTAGTTCAATGGAAGAAGACGATTTTTGATTCAAAAATCCAATGCTATTTCCTATATATAAAACTAGGCATCAATTTTTAAAATTCATGTTCTTCACATAGCCAAAATGTATATATATACTAGCTGATCCCCGCGACTTCGTCTGCGCAACGTAGCAGTAGATTTTATTTTCTTTTTAAATTTGCTATTTGTAGTGGTATATGAAAATTATTATTTCTCACATTTCTTTTACGAAAAACATAATCATACTTAAATACACTATTTTGTCAACTTTAAATTTTTTTTTAATTTTAATAAACTGTTACTTAGAATAAAATAGTTGTATATAATGATCAATTAATTTTCAAAAAATAATTATAAATATCTAAAAAGTACCTAAAAAACCGTATACTTACGGTAGGTATACCTACTGTAAACCAATTAATCCGTAAATCAATCAGCATCTATACATAAATAAAAACTATCCATCTAAATCCATAAAATTTTTGAATTCATGGAATCTAAATGTCCGATACGTAAGCAATTACGCTATTAACATCTACTATGTGTCATATATATAGAGGTTTATGTTTCAAAGAGGCAATTTTTTTAACTTTAAATTGAATTCACTGTGCTTTTTATCAGTTAAACTTAAAATATTTTTACAGATTATTTTTTAATTTTTAAAATTACCTTTCCAATGATATATAACTCGCCTGTCTAAAGTAAAAATTTCTGTTTTCATCCCTAGGGAATACCTTCCCTTATAATTTTTTTGGAATAATAAGTAGCCTATAGTATGTGGGTAATTGTGTTGTATTTTAATAACAAATTTCATTAAATTCGGTTGTTCCGTTCTTTAGTTAAATCGGGACACACAGACAGACAGACAAAAATTTTAAAAATGTTAAATTCAGAATAAGAACCTCTTGAAACAAATATTAACCCTAAAATTGGTTTCAAAATCGAAATGTACAGACAGACGTAAGAATTTTATATATTAGTATAGATGTATATATATATATATATATATCGCCTGTTCACTAATAAACAAAAAAATATTATTTTTTTAAAAATTGAAATAAATTATACAAAATGTGTTCACACTGCGTTGTGATTCATAATAAATGCAAAATGAAATGCTAAAATGACGCGGAGTTACAACACTCTCCCAAAATATGAATTAAATAATTATTTTAACACAAATTAAATAAATAAAATGCCAAATTCAAACGGTTGCTAAGCGCTTTTCAAAATAAATCACAGGAATCGATAATTACAAATAATATATAGGCAAGTAGGTTTAAAAGTTTGGTGAAGATGTCGAGGGATACCTTAACTTTCTAGAGGTATGAAATAAACTTTACTTCCGATTCTCATGCCTACCAAATATACATAGAAAATTTTATAAAAATCGGTTCAGCCGTTTCGGAGCAGTTTGGCTATAAACACCGTGACACGAGATTTTTATATATATAAAAAGATAAATATATTGTGAAATTTGGTATCTAACAGGGTTCAAAAGTTATAAGAAAAATATTTTTTTTTAAGAAAAGTCAATGGTGGCGTCCCCTAATTCCATCCCTTAATACTTTAATGACTTACTAACCAACCCCTAATACAAACCGCAGGTAAATCGCACATACGATATATAATATTTCTAACATCACTGCACATTTATTTTGTAGAAGTTTATGTTTTCGAGAGTTCAGAAAATATATGTTTGTGCATTCACGCGAAAAACCATTTACAAAAAGTGCAAAAAAAGATAGCAACCCCACAAAGGAAAAACACTGGAAATGACAAGCGAATTGCATTTCGAAATTAATCACAAAAAAAAAATATTTCTCTTACGTTTTTTTTTTTTTAAAAAAAATAATTATACTTATCCCACTTTTGTTAGTATTTCCAACGATTCAAAGATGCAAAAATGCAATTAGTACGGAATGTGCATTCAATACAGAAATTTGGTATAAATTTTAAAAGAGCCACTAAAAATATTCATCCCTGAATTGATAGTTTGATATATGAAATAATTAAAGAAGTCCATGGATGAGAAATCCTGACAAACTGATGCCACGTGACGGGAATTATTGCGATCTTCCCTTGAGAGTATAAGCGTTAGTTTATTTGTTGAATGGAATAACTTTACCAACCCCGTAATTAGTTTATAAACTAAATTAGCAATTAACAAATATCCCTGTAATTAAGATTAAATTAAAACATGTGGCACAATTTATCGTTTTTGTAAATGAAATTTACCAAATTTTGTTGGCGTTTTTTTTTTCTGTGTCTGGATTTCAAAAAAGTTTAATAATTTTACAAAGCAATAAAGCCAGATAATTTTTTTTACCCTTAACAAATACACCCGCATGGTAGTTCAAGTTAAAATAGAACAAAATCTACCAAAGATTAAACTTATATTTCTTGTATTCATAAGTTTCAAACTTGAGGTTCTAAAAAAAAACAATTTAAACTGTTGCATTGTGGAAACTTTTATCTATATATTAAACTTGAGAATCAATACTCTTCGGTTATCTACCTAACAATTGCAAGATGCATTATTTCTCACAATGTATTATCAAATGCATAGAATATTTTCATAATTATATTCCAGTTCAATGCAATGCAAGTTTTTCTCCACTGATCTCAGCAAATTTAAAAATATGAATTGCAAAAATTATAAAAATATTTCCATTGGATTTTTTGCATCGTTACAAAACATTGCATTGCAATTTCAGGTCGACAAAGATTATTTAAAAAAAAAAAAAAAAAGTTCATCTTTCTAACCAGTCACCGACTTCCTTATTTCTATTGAACTGATGTGAAATATAATTTAAATTCAATAAATAAAATTTCTTATGTAAATCAAGAAGCCTGAGGAAGTTACGATTAGTAACGAAACGTAGCTAATTGAACAATAACATATTAAATAAAAAATAAAAAAACAAAAAGATCTTAAATAACCTGAATTTTCTTCTTATTTCCAAAAAAATATAATTTCAAAGTGAAATTGAAAACTACTCAACATCAAAAAGCTTTTAAATAATAAATGTTACAATAAAACGCCTACAAAATTATCTGTGTAATTTGAAAGTAGACAATGTACAGAAGGTATAGGTATATCTTTCTGCCTACCCTTCGAAAGATAAAAGAGAACAATTAACGTTGTAATTTCCTTGACGTGGTTTTGTAGTATAAACTTTACACTTTCGGTAGAATGTCGTGGAAAAAGCGAGAGTTTCACACAGGATTGATTTTATAATATTTGAGGAAATGATTTTCTTTTAAGGCAACAATAAACGAGACCCTTAAAGTTTTCCAACTGTTCGAAGGGTATTTATGTTCGTCCTTAATAACTCTTTAACAATATTTTTTGTTAGATCTCAAGGTTTATAAAATACACAGGTGGCCTCATGCGGTACGTGACGTATTCAGAAGAAATTTGTATACATCTTCAGACTGATTCAAATTTCAAAATTCTTCGTATGACGGAATTTTTTTTTTCTAATGAGACAACCTGTGTAATTTATAAACCTTGAGATGATCTAACTTAGTTTTTCAATTAACTAATAACAATTAAACAATTAGTTCAAAAGTACTTTTTTTAAAAATGATATATTGTCAAAAATACTTTCAATCTTTAAGTGGAAATCGATTCTAATGAAGGACAAATCAATCAAATTACCTACTCCCCAGAAGAATGGTTTATTAGAGGAAATCATGAAAAAATAAATCATTAAGTTGCATAAAAACCCTACAGAAAAACATACAAATCTAAAGATACTAAGGTAGATTTTCATTGTTTGAGGTAATCAATTAATGAACCAAAATCATAGATCTGTTATTTGGTCAAATAAGTCTTTGTGATTTAGTGATTCATCATTAGACATCGCATTATATGCACTATCAAAATGCCAAAATATGCATGCAAGTATGCACAAAAATAATGTACGTGCAAGAAATCAATAGGCCGCAATAGGCCCTTTTGTAGAGCATACAATTATAAAAAAAATCCGACTTTGAGCGAGGCGATACCATAAAATGCCCTTGAACTAAAAAAAATTTTAAAAAAAAATCAAAGTTTACGTGTATTTTAAATGGAAAATATTCACACGCTTTGAACGAGTACTTAATATTAATATTAAGAGCTGAGACTTTCAGGGAATTTTTTTTGAAGTATTTACAACAAAATTTCGGCATGGGAGCAAAAAAAAAAATTATCCTAAGACATATATTAGGGTGATTTTTTTTTACTTTTTTTTTTTTTGGTCCCATCGTGAAATTTTGTTGGAAATACCAAAAAAAAAATTCCCTGAAAGTTTGAGCCCTTAATATTAATTTTAAGTCCTCGACCAAGACGTGTAAAGATTTCCCATTGAAAATACACGGAAACTCTGATTTTTTATTTTTAAATTTCTATATCTCAGCGGCATTTCATGGGATCGCTGTTACCGAAGATGGGTTTTTCTCAGAATTAAACGCTCTACAAAAGTGCCCATTGCGACAAAGTCGTAACTCACACCGGTGAGGTAGTACGGGCCACTGAACCTGATTTTTCCATAAAATTCAAGGCTTTATATCTCGTTTAATATTGATCTTCGCGATTTGGTCTACACGAACTTTTTTGTAGAAAATCAAATTCTCTACAAGTTTTTCATTTATAATTTTTCCGTAGCTCTTGCTATTTACGAGATAAATTCAAAAAAAACGCGAATTTTATGAAAAATCAGGTTCAGTGGCCCGTACTACCTCACCGGTGTGAGTTACGACTTAGTCGCAATGGGCACTTTTGTAGAGCGTTTAATTCTGGGAAAAAACCATCTTCGGTAAAAGCGATCCCATGAAATGCCGCTGAGATATAGAAATTTAAAAATAAAAAATCAGAGTTTTCGTGTATTTTCAATGGGAAATCTTTACACGTCTTGGTCGAGGACTTAAAATTAATATTAAGGGCTCAAACTTTCAGTGAATTTTTTTATGGTAATTCCAACAAAATTTCACGATGGGACCGAAAAAAAAATCACCCTAATATATATGTAAAGAAAATAATACTTTTCTTAAAGATGGCGTTGTATTGTGAACTTGACATCTAATAGAAACTAACGATGTAGTTATATAATAAGAAAGGGTTTTTGATAATTCCTCCCCTAAAAGATTGAAAAATGGTAGCAAAGTTTGTACGGCATAACGTCTAATAAACAATCGAAATTTCAAATTTCATAGTCCCATATGAACGACTTTCCATCGATTAACAAAAAAAGTTTCGAAAAATGCAAACTTTAAAGTTTTGTGGGTTAATCGGTTTAGGGTATGCTTGGACCTAATCTACTGATAAATAGATATAAAATTCTTTATTGGTCCATTAACAGTACAATTTATTATTTACAAAAATTAAAAGCTTGAGTGCCAGAGCAGTTGCTCTTTCCCTCTTACAAAATAAAATTATATGTGAAAACTAAAAATACAAAATTCTCTGTCTCTTATGTTGGGAAAAAGGACCTTAAAAAACCCAACAAGGTTTCAATAAAAAAAAAGAAGAAAAAGAAAAGAAAATAATACAATAATATACTAGTTCTTATAAAATATATCTTATTCTTTTGTGCTTTGTCACTATATTCTGATCATAAGCCCCAATATTTTATCGATAAATAAAATTATTGGTCTTTACGTACTTATAGGTGAGTGCATATGCTTGAACGACTGTACTATATATAAGGCTTCGTAACATAATTTCGTAAGTATTTCAAACTATTAAAGACTTTTTAGGATGTTTGGAAAAATTTTAAAGATCTAAAGATTTTTCTTATCTAAATGTTATGTTGTGTAACATCTCGATGTTAATTCTTGAAAAAAAAAATATTTAGAAACGATTTCTTTTTCCCACTTTCTGGTTTTGTAGTTAAGAATATTATCTAGTTTTCCACACATTTTCCTGCACAATAACTCAATGAAAGGATGCAACAAAAATCTTCAACAATATGAGGTCGATGTCTTAATGATTACACCAACTTCAACATAAGGATCGTTGTATTATTGCATTGTTTTATAATTTCAGTGGATGATTAACGAGCCACTCTCCAATTTCACTTATCTCATCGAATATCTCCTCCCTGAAATTTATAAGTGCCTCTTTAAACTTCAAGGCAAGATTCCCGTAGAATTCAAAGCAATTATGAACTTGGATTAATAGTTCATTGATTGGTGTATTTTAAATGGGGTAATGTTTTTTTTCCCTTATCAATTTCTTTTGAATATAATTGTTTTGGTTTTGTATGGTTATTAGTAGTTAAGGAATATCAAAGCAGGAGCTTATTTAATTTATAATTAAACAGAAGGATTTGTTTTCAAACAAACCTTTTCCAGTGTGAAAACTAATCTAATGTTTGGAAAATCTTGATTCGTTTTCATTTTCAAAGTATGTCGTCGTCTTTCAGGAGATCTCAAAGCACATTTCTCGTATATTTCATATACCAATAAGTTTTATGATTCCATCTGGCCGTCTTATACACTTGGTGCGTATAATATGTTTAATACATCATAAAAGAAAACCGTTGTAAACTTATCATATTGTGTGGATGTGCTTTACCATCATCATTTTCCGCACAAAGATTTATCTTATTAGGTTGGTCGGTAATCGTATTACTACTAATCGTTATTTTTACTAATGACATAGATTTTTTTTATCTATAGATACCATAAGTATAAATGATTGTTTTGCCGAATATTATAGATATATATTAGGATGATTTTTTTTTGCTCCCATGCCGAAATTTTGTTGAAAATACTTCAAAAAAAATTCCCTGAAAGTCTCAGCTCTTAATATTAATATTAAGTACTCGTTCACAGCGTGTGAATATTTTCCATTTAAAATACACGTAAACTTTGATTTTTTTTTTAATTTTTATAGCTCAGCGGCATTTTATCGTATCGCCTCGCTCAAAGTTGGGATTCTTTTACAATTGTATGCTCTACAAAAGTGCCTATTGCGGCAAAATCGTAATTTACACGGGCGAGGTAGTACGGGTCACTAAACCTAGATTTTTCATAGATTTCTCGTTTTTCTCTCAGTAACTCATGAATTACAAGCCCTACAGAAAAAATGTAAATGTCAAATTTATAGGAAATTTAATTTCCTACAAAAAAGTTCCAGAAAACCAAATTGCTAAGATCGATATTTCTCGAGATATTGAGCCTTGAATTTCTCTTACTATAAAATTTTTACTTAAATTTTACTCAATAATCCGTAAAAATTTTATAGTAAGAGAAATTCAAGGCTCAATATCTCGAGAAATATCGATCTTAGCAATTTGGTTTTCTGGAACTTTTTTGTAGGAAATTAAATTTCCAATAAATTTGACTTTTCCATTTTTTCTGTAGGGCTTGTAATTCATGAGTTACTGAGAGAAAAACGAGAAATCTATGAAAAATCAAGGCTTAGTGACCCGTACTACCTCGCCCGTGTAAATTACGATTTTGCCGCAATAGGCACTTTTGTAGAGCATACAATTGTAAAAAAATTCCGACTTTGAGCGAGGCGATACCATAAAATGCCGCTGAGCTATAAAAATTTAAAAAGAAATCAAATTTTACGTGTATTTTAAATGGAAAATATTCACACGCTGTGAACGAGTACTTAATATTAATATTAAGAGCTGAGACTTTCAGGGAATTTTTTTTGAAGTATTTCCAACAAAATTTCGGCATGGGAGCAAAAAAAAAAATTGTTCCAAAAAAAAAATCACCCTAAGATATATATTAGGGTGATTTTTTTTTTGACTTTTTTTTTTTTGGTCCCATTGTGAAATTTTGTTGGAAATACCGAAAAAGAAATTCCCTGAAAGTTTGAGCCCTTTAAATTAATTTTAAGTCCTCGACCAAGACGTGTAAAGATTTCCCATTGAAAATACACGGAAACTCTGATTTTTTATTTTTAAATTTCTATATCTCAGCGGCATTTCATGGGATCGCTTTTACCGAAGATGGTTTTTTCTCAGAATTAAACGCTCTACAAAAGTGTCCATTGCGACAAAGGTAGTACGGGCCACTGAACCTGATTTTTCCATAAAATTCAAGGCTTAATATCTCGTTCAATATTAATCTTTGCGATTTGGCCTATAAGAACTTTTTTGTAGGAAATCAAGTTCTCTTCAAGTTTTTCATTTATAATTTTTCCGTAGCTCTTGTTATTTACGAGATAAATGCAAAAAAAAACGCGAATTTTATGGAAAAATCAGGTTCAGTGGCCCGTACTACCTCACCGGTATGAGTTACGACTTTGTCGCAATGGGCACTTTTGTAGAGCGTTTAATTCTGAGAAAAAACCATCTTCGGTAAAAGCAATCCCATGAAATGCCGCTGAGATATAGAAATTTAAAAATAAAAAAATCAGAGTTTCCGTGTATTTTCAATGGGAAATCTTTACACGTCTTGGTCGAGGACTTAAAATTAATATTAAGGGCTCAAACTTTCAGGGAATTTTTTTTTGGTATTTCCAACAAAATTTCACGATGGGACAAAAAAAAAGTCAAAAAAAAAAATCAGCCTTATATATATGTAAAGAAAATAATACTTTTCTTAAAGATGGCGTTGTATTGTAAACTTGACATCTGATAGAAACTAAGATTTTATTGTTATTCATAATTTTATAAATAGCTGTAGATTATAGACTTTAAATGTTGTTTTTCTTAATATTTTAGGAGTAAATATAATGTAATTACCAATTATGAAATAAATTCTTAATATTTTAGAAAAACACATTTTTGTCAATAAAAAGGGAAACCTTATTATATATATATACACTTTAATAAGAGCTTTGTAATTTAATTTTATCTTTTAGTCAAAGTGATGCAAAGAGGATAATTAAGAAAATTTATTTAGTCTCGTTTTTTATACGACAAGGCGGTAAAAATATGCATTTTAATTAATTGTCTACTATAACATTGAGTAAACAAGGAAATTAAGGGTCGCATTACCATTACAGTGGCTTTCTGTATCGCGTTTATGCTACACAGGATTATGAGAATGGGAACATTTATAATGTTTCCCTTCTTAAAATTACTGTTTTCTGGGACAGTTATTTCATCTCAAATTTTACATATGTTTACTAGGGAATGTAGGACGTAAATTGGGAATGTTAATTTGTGGTTTATAATTTTTTTAAAATGAAAATTATGCTTACTATAAAGACATTTTCTTCGGTTATTTTCCGATAATAAAATCTGTCACTAAGGGTCTAGCAGGATTTACATGGCGAGTTGGCCCCCAAATTGGATCCTATGTCGAAACTTTTGTAAAAATATCGGATTGATATACGAACACATTTTATATACTTTTCGCGACCAAATTCCTCTTTGACCTGGAGATATGGGTAAAAATGTCCCCCCGCATGGCTATTTTTCAAAGTTATATATCTCAAAAACTAATTGAGCTAGAGAAGTGAAACCAACGCGAGGCTTTAGATTATTCTACAGAGTAAATCATATATTTTTTTGGAATTTTTAGAAAAAAAAATTATACAAAAAAAATCCAAAAAACAAATGAAATAATTTTTTTTATGTGGTCTCTGAAAATGACAATCACAAAAAAAATATATTTTATGCTTCTACATGAACACTATAACTCATAAAAATTGTGTGAAAAAATAGTTGGTGCAACACAGAATTTCAAACAAAAATATTCGTGACGTATTTCCCAGATACGTATTGCGATTGCCAAGCAATCTTCCTCAGTGGTCATCAAGTAGTTTGGATCAGTCCGTAACTGCTTTGTGATGACTTACAAAATAATCACGGATTGACCTCAATTTATAAGTCGTGCCTTTCTCTTTTTGTGATGTGGGTATGGAAGGGGGGGGGGGTGTTCCCAATTTTTTTTTACTTTCACCGAATCCTTCGTAAGCAACCCGAAAAGTGCCCAAAAATTTTGAATTGGTCCATTTTCCCAATTTAGTACCTTTCCCTTTCTTTTAACAATTTCTATGCTTTCGAGTGCATCCAATCGGTTTGTGCGGTTTTTAGAACACTTTTTAGAAGTCCAGCTTCTGCAAATGTATGCCATATTGCATTGCCATATTGCCTCTTGCATATTTTATGTTTGCCAGATGTTCCTTATACCTAACCCCTGTTTGTCTTCTAGTCTGACCGACGTAGCTTTTATCACAGCCCGTGCAAGGGATTTCATAAATTCCTGATTTTTGTATGTCCGGAATTTTGTCTTTAGAACCGTTGAAAAATTCACCCAACTTTTTGGTTGTATATCCAGCCTTTATTCCAAACTGTTTCCATATCCTTTCAATTTTTTTGGGAAATCCTTGGATAATAAGTTAAAACAGACCAACGGTCTTCTGGTCCTTCCATCGTTCGTAAAGTGGTTTCTGATAGTTTTTTCCTCCAAAGAGGCCTTTTGAGGATTCTGAAAGGAGGATTTGAGGATTCACCTTTAATGAATTCTAATTTTTTTGTAAACAGATTCTTTACCAGAGGTACATTTACGAGTCGGTTTACCAAGGAATGGAAAACAGCCAGTTTATGGCTATTATGGCATACGGATTCAGCCATAACATATCTATCTACATGTGTTGGGTTAACGTCACGAATATTTTTGTTTGAACTTAAATTATACTACATAAATTGGACCGCAATATATTCTTTATATTGTATACACAGTACAACTGTTCAAAGTCAGCGAAAAAATCTTATTTTGAATATGACACTAGTATTTCAGATACTCATAGTGGACCTTTATATCCGCGAAATTTTAAGTCCCACTCTATCCTTCTGAAACGAAAATTTTAGAAAATAAAATTAAGAAACACTATGACTGGAATCAAAGTATTAAACAACATTTCGTTAATTTTTGTTATCAGCTTTCCCCTATATAGTTTTTGAGTTTTGAAGTTCCTTTATAATCTGGAAGAACCATCCTGAGTAATTGTTGAGTATAGAGTTATTGGTTCTAATTAAATTTTAAGTTTGAAATTTTGAAAATTCGTTTGGTTTTTTATGGAAAGAGCATTTTTATTCGAATACTCAGAAATTGAGAATTTTTTTCCCCAAAGTTTAAGCCAATAAACATTTTCTAAGTCATTCAAAAAGTAGGAATTAATATTGGGTCAAGCGTATGGAAGTAATTCGGCATGGGAAAGGAAAATATTTGCCACATACTATTCAAATAGCCAGCTATGAATCATAGCCGTCTTAGAATTTTCTAAGATATGAGCTAGGAAATATAGATACGAAAAAAAAAATCCAATTGGTAGGCCTGATTAATTGGAACTAGAAATAAAGCTATAGTGCAATAATTCTTTAGTTGTTTTAGAGGAACTCTGAGGAATAAAAAGAGGATATTATAGATTTATTTCGTTTTTTTTTTCTATCCTAATCAACTAAATACAAATAGATTTTTAAGGGTATCAATTTTTTTAAGGGTTTAGTCTGAAAAAAAATTACAGTACGAAAGAAATTTGATGGAATCATTTCAGTTTATTATTATAATTACATAATGTTTTAACAATTATACATATTTGTTTAGTATTTGCAATAGTACACATATCTCATAAATCTTAAAGAATACTTTTTTTTTTCCCAAGAAAATCTTATGTTAACAAAAATGCTAAATTTTCTTAACTAATAAAAACAGTTTCAATCAGACTTGGTTCAATTATAAAAATTATGAAGCCTTAAAAAATTTTCTTTTAATCAATATTTAAGCTTGAAATATTTTAAAATTATAATAACTATACATTTTCTATATATATATTTGATACAATTGAATGTTCACAACATTTATTTAAGTCAATAAAGTCAAATTGAGCTTTTTTTTGAATAAAAGGAAACCGAAAAAGTTTTCATATTATAATATCAAAACAAATCCTCGTATTGAAACTTTTTTTTTTTTTTTTTAATAATTTTATATATTTTCAACGAACAAAACAAAGCTTCAATAAAGCTCAAGTTAGACAATGAAGTATTTAAAATTGTGATTAAAGAATTTTCTTTTTATATAAGCTCGTGACCCCTTACAAAATTCTCAACAAAAAAAAAAATCTTTTAATCTTTTCAAGAGCAACTTTATTGGTTTTCAACAGAAAAAAAATTGGAATACATTGGTACAATTTAATTATCTATTTAATTAAAATTTAATTAAATGTATTTGGTAACATTTATTTCACTTTCGTACTAATTTAGGTGTAATAATTTATCATTAAAAAGAATTAAAAAAATATTTTTGCCTAATTGAGAAGATTTTTAAAATAGATTCTTTTTTCTTATTTACTGAATTGTGATTGTAGGAATTGAGATGATGAATTTTCATTGTTGGGATTAGGATAAGTCAAAGTAGTCAATAATTTTTTTTTATTTTCCATTGACGAAAAAGCTATTGTAGCAAACTTCAAACAATGCCTTTCTTAATTAAATCCATGTTGGAATCCTCTCTATTGCAGTTTTCCAATTTTCCAAAAGCAAATTTTTTTGGATTTTTTTTTAATTTTTTGAAAGATTTCTTTAAATAAAAAAAGGATTGATTTTTTTAACAGAATTTTCTGCCAACTTTTAAGAAAGATTCCTGGTTCATGATAACCAATAGAAGTATGGGGAATGGAAAACTTTAATAAGAGGAAATATTCTAAGCACAAAGGAAAAAATACTGTGTTTACATAGAGGAGATTTCTATAATAAGATAGATATGATAATCTTATCAAAAAAAAAATCCATATATAGGAATCCAGCTTGGATTCCCACATTGTTTCCTATGGGATTCTCGTATAACTTCCTATAAGAACAGGAATCTTAGGAATCGCCACACGAAATCCACATTGTAATATTTAAGAATTTTCACAGTGGTTTCCCATAAAAATCTGTATTAACTTTATGGTTTCCTGCATAAATCTCTATATTGATTCCTACAGATTTCCATGATGGAAAAAAATCCGAGGAAAGCTTAAAACTTTTTCCTAGGTTTACATTGGTACTACAAAAGTAGGAAAAATATTTATATTTTGAAGGATTATTTTCTATGTTATAACAGAAGAAATTACTGCGTTTACACAGGAAAAATTTCCATTCTTCCAGATCTAAATCGATATTTAATACAAAGGATAAATCAGGATGTGGTAGACCAAACAAATTAGCAGATTTTTTTTTTATTCCAGTTTGTCGTTTTACTTATTATAACAATAGGAATCCTCCCTAGGTTGTCATACAGAATTCAAATCGTAATCTTAGATGATTTCCCATACAAAGATTATTACAGTGGTTTCTCATATATCTTTATTTTGCCGGATTTTTTCCCATATTACTATAGAAGAAATTACTGTGTTTACATAGGGAAAATTTCTATAATAGGACAGGTATTTCTATGTAGTTCTATCAAAAAAAATCATCCATAGATATTTGGTTAAGAAATGGAAAACTTTAATACAGAAATATTTTTATCACAAAGAAAAAATTACTGTGTTTACATAGAAGAAAATTCAATAATAAGATTGGTACGATAATCCACTCAAAAAAATCCATATATAGGAATCCAGCTTGGATTCCCACATTCTTTCCTACAGGATCCGCGTATAACTTTCTATAAGAATAGGAGTCCTACATAAGTTGTCACACGGAATCCATATCGTAATCTTAGATGATATCACAGTGGTTTCTCCTAAAAATCTTTATTATACCCATTACTTCCTACAAGAATTTCCATATTGATTCTTATAGATTCCCATAATAGAAAAAAGATTAGGACTTTTTACTCAACTAAAATTGGTGTTGAAAAAATGGGAAAAATATTTATATTTTATAGGAATTGTTCCTATGTTTACATACGAAAAATTCCTATATTAGGATAGATATCTACGAAATCAACATAGTCCTATCAAAAAAATCCATTTATAGGAATCCAGCTTAGATTCTCACACTGTTTCTTATAGGATTCTCGTATAACTTTCTAGAAAAGTAGGAATCCTACATAGGTTGTCAAACGAAATCCATATCATAATCTTAGATGATTTCTCATATTAACATTTACAGTAGTTTCCCATTAAAATCTTTAGTCCACCCATAACTTCCTACATGCTTTGCCATATTGATTCTCATTGATTTCCTTAATGAAAAAAATATCTTTAATTAATAGGATTTTTCCCTATGTTTACATAGAAGAAACTCTTTTGTTTGCATAGGAAAAGTTCCTATTTTAGGGTAGGTATCTCTACGAAATCAATATAGCTCTATCAAGAAATTCATATATAGGAATCCAGCTTGGATTCTTATGAGATTCTCGTATAACTTCCTATAAGAATAAAAATCCTATATAGATTGCCATACGGAATCCACATCATAATCTTAGATGATTTCCAAAATAAATTTTTACAATGGTTTCCCATAAAAATCTGTATTAGCTTCATAGTTTCCTGCATAAATCTCTTTATTGATTTCTACAGATTTCCCTAAAGGAAAAAAATCTGAGAAAAGCTTAAAACTTTTTCCTAGGTTTGCATTGGTGTTGCAAAAATGGGAAAAGTAAATATATTTCGATGGATTATTACCTATGTTATTATAGAAGAAATTACAGGGAATCCATATGGCAAACTTTGATGAATTTTTCCAGTGGTTTCCTACAAAAATCTGAATTAAGCCCATGGTTTCCCATATGTAATCCTATATAAATTCACGCGTTCCTCTATTGTTTCCTATAGATTTCCATATGGCTCCATAATTTTCTACAAGGACAAGCTTTTGCTGTATAAATAGAGTAAATTTTTTCTCAAATTAATATTTCTATATATTAAAAATTATTTAATGTTCCCGTTGAAATAATTTCTATGTTTACACAGTAAACTTTCCTATATTTGCATAGAAAGGTCTTATTGAAATCATTTTGATCAAAATACGAATTATCTCTATGCTAATAGTAAAATTTGCTATAACTGCATAGGGGCCGTTCATAAAATACGTTCGCATACAAGGGGGTGAGTAGTCTTGCTGATTGTGACAGGGTGCGAGGGGGGGGGGGGTCATCGGTAACGTGACGTTCGTCGTTGGTCAAAAAAATTTAAATTAATATTTCTTTCGACTATTTTTCTTTTTCAATTTTTATCATGATAAAAAGTCATTCATTTCATATTTAGTAAATATTAAATATATAGAGTTACCAGGGGGGTGTCTTAGTTTTGTGACGAAATATTTCTAGAGGGGTCACAGAAAGTGTGACACAGCGTGACAAGGGGGGGAGGGGCCAGAAAAAGCTTATTTTCACGTGACGTATTTTATGAACGGCCCCATAGTAGTTTCCATTATGCAACAATGACACAAATTTAAAAAATACTTAAAAATCAAAGAGTCAGTAACCAAATTTTCGATAGTGTAAACAAAAAAAACAAAAATATTTTCCTTTGACTTATCTACTATATAAGCGATTTTTTCGAAAGTGGTTTAAGTCATTTTTTTTTACAAAACTTAGCTAAATTATCAATGCATTTTCTATGCATTTTTTAAAATGCTTTTTCAATGTTTTTCCTTCATATCTTTTTGTAATATAAAATGAACTTACATCATTTTCCAAAGTGTATACCATATATAGGATATATTGCGGTTCAATTTATGTAGTATAGTTTAATATAATGATATATAAAAATCATACCATAAACATGAATTTGAACAGAAGTTCAAACAAAAATATTCGTGACGTATTGCCCAGATACGTATTTCGATTGCCAAGCAATCTTCATCAGTGGTCACCAAGTAGTTTGGATCACTCCGTAACTGCTTTGTGATGATTCATCTGCTGTGTGAATCATCACTGAGGAAGATTGCTTGGCAATCGAAATACGTATCTGGGCAATACGTCACGAATATTTCTTGTTTGAACTTTTGTTCAAATTTATGTTTATGGTCTGATTTTTATATATTATTATATCAGATTATACTACATAAATTGGACCGCAATATATCCTATATATTATATACACAGTATGACTGTTCAAAGTCAGCGAAAAAATCTTATTTTGATCATTTTCCAAGATAAGGGCTTAGTGATTTTGAAAGTGGTGCAAGTGTTTTGCATAAAAATTGATATAAGTGCAAAATTTTCATTAATGGAAAGCTTTCATTGCTTTTAAATTGGATAATGAAAGAAATGACGTAGGAAGTGGTATAAGATTATTTTTGGGGGGAAAAGGGGATTATTGAAGGCAAATCTATGACTTATCAAAGACTAAAGACTTTCGTTAGTAGTTTGTTCTTGTACCACTTTCAAAATAAACAAGTAATTAGTGCCAATTTGTAGAGAAAATTTTGAAGAAAAACGATGAAAAATGATGAATTTGTGTACATTTAATGGTCATGAGCTTTAAAGATCAACATTATTTGAATAGTTATTTATGTATGTAGGTATAATATGTAACTAAAATGAAAGCGAAATTGTAGAAGAATTTATAAGATCGCTTTCTGTGTAGAGAAAATGGGTCTCCCGAGCATTTTGATACTGTCAATTGAGTCATTTGTGTGGTCAATTGTGTTTATTTTCGTTTAAAGCACGTAACAGCGTTAAAATAACACCTCCAGTACACACGTCCTTTGTGCTGCTGTCCTCCAACGCTGCCGCCATGTCCACGTCGTTGTAAACCACCCATCTAAACAAATAACAATGATTTTTTTTGGTCTTTATAAAAAAAATAAATTAATATAAAAACTATGCACAAATTAAATAAAACATGTTTTTCTATGAAACAACAACAAAAAATGCCAACTATTTACAAAGCTATTGAAAGCTCTTGAAGCTTTCAAAACAATTTTGCACAAAAGCTCGAGTCAACAACGCGTTGGTAATTATTAGCCAAGAGTTGTGTAATAATTTGTTTTAGTTGCAGTAACATTGTGTTGTAATATTATGCAATTTTATTTTCGTATATTTTATATTCTTCCCCTTTTGAAATTGTATGACCGACCCCTTGTTTGTATGCGGCATGGTTTTATTTGTTTTCCATCTTAGTAAAAAGAAAATTTGAACTTAAAAGCCGCTCGCCAGATTAGAGGGTCTAAAATGCCCCCATTGCAATCGGGCTAATTTTTTTTTCTGAAAATACCTACAGTATAGACAACATCTCAGCCACGTTTCAACTCTAAAATATGACGCGTTTTTGTGTTAAAAATAAAAAAAAAAAAAAAAAATATATAAAATTCTTTATTGGTCCATTAGCAGTACAATTTATTATTTACAAAAATTAAAAGCTTGAGTGCCAGAGCAGTTGCTCTTTCCCTCTTTACAAAATAAAATTATATGTGAATACTAAAAATAAAGAATTCTCTGTTTCTTATGTTGGGAAAAAGAACTTAAAAAACCCAACAAGGTTTCAATAAAAAAAAGAAGAAAAAAAGAAAATAATACAATAATATTCTAGTTCTTATAAAGTATATCTTATTCTTTTGTGCTTTGTCACTATATTCTGATCATAAGCCCCAATATTTCTGATTGCTACATTTTCGTTTTCTTTGCATTTCTTACAAAAAATTGAAGCAAACTTCTTTTTAATATTCTTTTACCAGCGGTAATTCGCTTCTGTCATGAAGTTCCTGGGTCCACGTGTACCTTGGTGCATTCAAAGCAAACCTCAAAAATTTATTTTGCACTATTTGCAGTTTGTTAAAACTACTGTTGCTTATGGAGCTCCAACTTACTCCTGCATAGGTTAACATTGGCCTAATAAGTACTTTATAAATAACTAGCTGATTCCCGCAACTTCGTCTGCGTAACGTAGGTGTAGATTATATTTTCTTTTTAGCTTTGTTATTTGTTGTGGTATATGAAAATTTGTATTTTTCTTATTTCGTTTACGAAAAACATAATCATACTTAAAAACACTATTTCATCAACTTTAAAACAACACATTTAATAAACTGTTGCAAAGAATAAAATTGTTCTATGCAATAATAAATTAATTTTCAAAAAATATTTATAAATATCTAAAAAGAGTATGTCTATTGCGTATAGCTACGGTAGGTATACCTACCGTAGACCAAATAATCTGTAAATCAATCAGCCTCCATACATAAATAAAAAATATCGCCAAGTTCAATAAAGTTGGTCTTAATTATAAGTAAAATGCGGTGACCATGCGACATTTTTCAAATAACTTATATTTTTAAACTGGTTATATCTTTCGAATGGAATGTTCAAATTGAATAACTCAATAAGTTATATAATGGTATTGAAGCAAACTTAAATATGAAGTCATTTATTTTGATAAGGATTAATCCCAAAGTATAAATAAAAGAGCTTTTATAACGGTGGCATTTATGTATTTTTTTTTAAATGAAAAAACACTTATTGTGACATAACTATAATAGTTAGACATATGCTGTCGCTTTATTTTTTGTAGGTAATGATATGTTCTACAAAATCGTACTACATTATTTTGTCTATAACCAATAGTTTTCGCAGCGCACGCGATAAAACAATGTTTTTTGGTAATTTTTTTCAGACCTTGGGTTACATTATTGGAGTTTTAGTATAGATCCTTAACTTTTTTGAAAATTGAATATAGCCCATGTTCACCGGAAAGAGTGTAGCTTCCCAACAGTGAAAGAAGTTTTCAAATCGGTCAAGTAATTTCGGAGACTATGCAAAGCAAACAAACAATCAAATCTTTCCTCTTTATAATAATAGATTAGTTTATTTTTCGCACTTAAGCCGCTGTCCCTGTTCAACAAGGGAAAAAGTGCAACAATGAGACCCTTACTTCCAAGATGTCATTACTTCCAAGTTTGATTTTTTGATTTATTATTGGTTTTTTTTTGGTAAAAATGATGGCTTTGGTTTTATTTAGGTTTATTTTTATTTTCCATCTCCTGAAGTACCTTAATAACCTTTCCAAAGTATCGCTTAGTTTTTTGACTATTGCACTAATGCGCCAGGATGACACTGCTATTGCTGTGTCGTCGGCAAAGAGGAACATTGAAATATTTTTCCTAACTGGAATTTTCAAAATCAATATTCTCTGATACTGTTTGATAATACCGAAAAAAGTGCTTATGAGTTTCAAGATATCACTAAGTAGTAATCCGAGAAAAATTCGCTCATGAATCAGATCGATCGATCATTGTTAAAAATACGATTTATTTTTTCAAAAATTTTTTTTATGCCAAAATCGTTTGGTACACCTTAGTTTTTTTTCTATATAATCCTCTATCATCGTTCTACAATATATAATTTTTTCAGATTTTTAAAAATATTAGACAATAGTTAAAATAAAGAAATATTTTTTAATCTTTTTTTTTGGGTGCTAAAATCTTTTAGTAGTATCACGTAATTTTTTTTACATCATCCTCTTGTCTCAGTTTTCTAAATATAATTTTTTCATGTTTTTAAAAAATGTTTGAATAATGGTTAGAAAAATCAAACGTATTTTTTAATTCAGTTTTTCAACTCTTACGTGCTTAGTTTTTTCTAAATTAATTTCTAAATGAAGTATAAATATTTTAATGTTACTTAGAAAATGTATAAAATAAATGTTGACCACTAAGGGGATAAATAATTACTTTAGAAAAATAACTAAGTACGTAAGAGTTGAAAAACTGACTTAAAAAAAAAAGTTAAATTTTTCTAACCATTATCTAACATTTTTAAAAATACGAAAAATTATATTTAGTAAACTGAGACAAGGGGATGATGTACAAAAAATTACGTGATGGTACTAAAAGATTTTAGCCCACAAAAAAAAGTTTAAAGAATACTTCTTTTTTTTAACTACTATCTAATATTTTTAAAAATCTGAAAAAAATATATATTGTAGAACCATGATAGAGGATTATATAGAAAAAAAAAACTTTGGTATACCAAACGATTTTGGCATAAAAAAAATTTTTTGAAAAAATAAATCGTATTTTTAACAATGATCGATCGATCTGATTCATGAGCTAATTTTTCTCGGAGTACTACTAAGTGATTTCTTGAAACGCATAAGCACTTTTTTCGGTATTATCAAACAGTTTCAGAGAATATTGATTTTGAAAAAAAAAAATATTTTTAACACAAAAACGCGGCATATTGTAAAGTTGAAACTTGGCTAAGATGTTGTCCATACTGTAAGGTATTTTCAGAAAAAAAATTAGCCCGATTGCAATGGGGGCATTTTAGACCATCTTATCTAGCGAGGACCTTTATTAAAAAATTTTTATCGTACTTGCAAAATGCAACAGTTGGTTTTATCTGTGCGGTTGTAATTTCAGTCAAGCTGGCATCCGACTTTAGGGAAATATAACTTTAAAAATGCATATTTAGGCATGATTTATAAATTACACAGGTTACCCCATTAGAAAAAAAAATATGACGTCATACGAAGAATTTTGAAATTTGAATCAGTCTGAAGATATATACGAATTTCTTCTGGATACGTCACATAGCGCATGAGGTCACCTGTGTATTTTATAAACCTTGATATTTAGGTACATTTTAATAACAACTGTATAACTATTCTGTTGTTCTATTCAACTATAAGTTTAGTCAAACAATTATTGTTTAAAAATTTAAACTTTTTAAGAAATTTTAATTTGTGAAGCTTTTACTAAGTGTTTAATTTTTTTTCAGGCATTAACCATTTGTACTATCAAGACATAGACTACCTGGATATATTTCTCAAAGAAAAGTGAGCAGTAACCATGACAACGACTATCCTAGCAACAATGGAAGGAAAGATTTGAGACCGCTAGAAAGAAAAACTGGCAAGGTAAATGAAAAAAATAATAAACCTTTTTTTTAACAAGGTAAAATCATTTGGACGGTTTATTTTGAAAGTGGTGTAAGTCTTTTTTTTTCAACAAAAGAAATAGGTACCTATCACTTTTATGCATGATTTAGTGTAAACATTTTAATTATAATTAGCTAGTTTTAAATTTTTTTTAAAAAGTCCATCTTTTGTCAATTATGAAAGTGATATAAGTATAATAATTTCCAAAACACCAGGAGTGATTCAGAAGTCTGCATTAGGTCAATGTCCTGTGTCCCAATGTCTTGTTGTTTTACATTTGCTTAATTTCACGTGGCAAGGGCTAATAAATGGATAATTTCATGTTATTGATAAGAAGAAATAGTTCATCTATAATATTATATTCTGCGTATACTGAGCAATATAGAAATTTACAAATGGCATTGATTTGATTAAGGGTTATCCAATCGTTGGACCAAAATGGCCAAAAAAATCATCTAAATTTTTTTTTATGTGTTACTGACATATTTTACTTAATATTCATTGTAATATGGAACAATTGGGGAAATGACAATCATTTGGCAATATTGTAAGGCGTTAAAATACAGCGGCGAATCTACTGGGTATTGTTGTACTGGTGGGAAAGTAAAATTGCCCCAATTGGTCCCATCACTAGATCCATTACACCAAAATGCCAAATTCAAACGGTTGCTAACCGTTTTGTCAAAATAAATCACAGGCATCAATGATTACAAATAGTATACAGGCAAGTAGGTGTAAACATTTGCAGAAGATGTCGAGGGACATCTTAATCATGGGAGGGCCACTCAATGTTAATTTTGTGTTCCTAAAAATGCTCAGTTCCTCTCGACGAATACTGGCGGTGCTAGTGTAGGAGATGTGACGCTAGTGCCGATAACAACGGGACCTTATTGCAAATACTTTGCGCGCAATTTTCAAATTTTTATTTATTTTATTTCTGAAAAATGTTACCCCCATATAATAGTGAAACTTTTAAAATTTATTTTTTTATTTACAATATTAAAATACAGAACAAGAATATAACACTATTTGAAATTATAAAATGTAAATAACCAAGAAATAAGATGATATGGTTTCTAGTTACAAAATTATAAAAACATGTTAAAGGATATATTATAAAAATGCGCCCATATCCACATCTTGGATGAATTCTGGAAGTTCTCTCTTACAGTCGCCATAAATTATGACTGCTTAGAAATGTTGTCGAATAGTTGCTCGAATAAATTTACTTCACTTGAAAAAAAAAGTAACATTGTAAAAATGTGTACTTCAAAATTGTTAAATAATATGTCAACAACTATGTACCGTTACTTAGTTCTAAATTAATATTGATGCCCTTTGATGCCGACAAGTTAAAATTAAAGTTGCAAGGCTACATTTTTGTTTAATTAGGAAAATATGAATTGATTCCCATATTTGAGAGCAGTTACAATTTAACGGTTATATGTTGACATATTATAATGCAACCCATAAAGGGTGGATATTGGCCAGTAAATTTCAAATACATACCTTTTTAATTCTTTTAGTAGGTTAAACAGATGATCTGTTGATAATCTATTGACGTAACACATATAAAATTAACGCAAGATAAGAAACACGAGGTTCACTTTTGTTAACTAAAATACGAAAACATGGCGACACAGCCAATTAATACTTCGTAAACCGATTTCGGCAATTTCTACTGACAAGGAGGGGTGCGAGCTCAAATTTGAAATTAACCAATAAACGTACATCAAGCAAATTTCACTTCACTATAGCGCCTCGTACCGCCGACAAGTAGAACTACAGCCCCACATTCGCCATCTATCGACGTCGAGAGAAATTATTTTTTTTTTTGGGAACCAAGTCTGCCATAAGAGTGACACCCCCCTGATCTTAATCTTCTAGAGGTATAAAATATACTCTATATCCGATTCCCATGCCTACCGAGTATACATAGAAAATTTCATGAAAATTGATCCAGCCGTTCTTGAGTTATAAATAGTGTAACTAACACGACTTTCTTTTATATATATAGATAAGAAATCGAACCAGTCACCTATGCAAGTTTCCCTCATATATATATATATATATATTAATAGTTTTAATAACCACCTGTAACCACCTCATTTCTGTTATGTCAATCGCATAAGTATAATTGTGGCGTTGGAGTGTTTTACATTATTAACTTTTCAATCAATTCGTTTTGATTAGCTATCATTATATTACTTCAACTTCCACCCATCATCAACCGTTTCAGTTTACGTATATTGTTTATTAAGTTCCTTATCGAAAACATCAATAACTATATTGTAGGTAATATTATCAAATCAGGAAAGATTATGTAATATGAGTGTAGAACTGTATAGAGTATTTGTTTTATAGAGTCTTCAAAGTCGCACAGCATTCATATCAAATAGTAATATCTATAAATTACATATTTTCCAGACGAAGTCATTGTTATTGAATATTTGACCTAGTTAATTTTACATTAGAGAAGAAATTGAATAGGTAATTTGTGTTTATTAACTTGGGAGATAACAAACGAAAAAAATATATAAATAAATGTTGATTTTTTCAAGACTAATTTAAAAGTAATGTAATTTCGACTTTGAAGGGTATTTTTAATGTTTTCTTTTCGTTGGGGAAAGTAAATTATATATTTTTATGGACTTAAATATTTTTTTTGTGTAAAAACTGTTTTGAAAGTTAAGGTTCATCGCTATTTCATGCATTGAAAAAAATTTCAATATTTGTGGAATGAAAATTATTTGAACTACAACAATAAGCTTTCAAAGTTAGTCTAGTGAATTTTGAATCATGCCATTGAATGCAAAGCAATCCTAGATAATACTGCAGTCCAGTAAAATTAGAATGGATACAATGTTTCTTTCAACAACTTTCCAGGGAAACATTACTTTAATTGAATATAGGGGGCATTTCACGTGAAGCAGACCGGGCAAAAAAAGTGATGTTCTGAAAATTTGTTCATATTTGGCATAATTGTACGTCTAGTAAGTGTGAATGTGGATACAAAATATTTTTTTCGAATGATGATTATTTGCCAAGTTATACGCTTTTAAAGAATTGACGTTTTTGAAAAAAAAAAACGACTTAATTTTTTTTTTTGAAATATCAAATATGGCGGTTTAAATAGAAAATTAATTGTTCTTTCTAAATAAAAAATAAAACTGATTTTTATTTTTTTTTAATATACAAAGCCGGAAGTAAACTTTTCAAATCAGATTTCAGTAACTTCGACCATTTTGATTGCTGGTTTTTTTATTTCAAAATTTAGCCTAAAGTACCATTTATAATACACCAGAAGTTTCATTATGGGATCTGCAATAGTTTAGCTGATAGAGGAATTAAAGTACATACGTGTCGTACTGAGCGTCGTACCCTAACTTCCTTAGGTCAACTGGTTTACGGGATATAACACTAAAATGCTGCAATAATTATTAAAGTGGGTAAAAAAAATCGATTATTTTTTTTTACAAGTAACACGAAAAAATGGGTTGCTAGACACCTTAAAAAATTCTCACCAAGGATGAGCTCTTAATTTTAATAGGAAGATTCTCCGCATCACAGTTTTGTATTTTTTTCTCAGTCCAATAGAAAAAAATGCATACCTCATCATTTATCGATTGTACAGAAAAATGTTTTGAAAGAATTTTTTAGGAAATTTAATGCTCTACAAAAAAGGTATTCTATATTTTTTCCGTAAGCTTCACCATTTGGAAGATATTAAGGATTTAATTTTAATTATTTTAAGACAAATTTCATTTTTATTTATTAATTTGATAACTCGACCACAAATGACTCTTATACAATGCGCAATACAAATTTTTGTTGGAAAATAACTGCTCTATTAAAATGGTGTCTTATATTTGGGCGATTAAATTAACCCTTCAAAAGATATTCATCATCAAACTTTCATGTGTACGGGTTTTAAAAGTTTCTGATGAGATATTCGAAAAATTTCAATTCAATTTATAATTTTTGAGAAAATTTACACGAATTTTAGTTTTTATCAACTGATAAACTTCAAAATATTTTTCAAGTTTTTTTTTATGCTTAAGTATATTTGTCTCCATTTAAAAAAAAATGTACATTATTTATCGCTAAGTTAAATATTTATTAATAAAAAAAGTAAAGTTTTCATTATACATATATTATGATATATTTCAGTATTAGAGAAAAACAATGTCCAATTAGTTATAAAAAAAGTTTTTTATTTCAATTTTCAAACAAGTTTTTGTTGCAAGTTGGGTAATTTTTTCGATGCTCTTTGCCAACTTGCAATAAAAATTGATGATGAATATCTTTTGAAGGGTTAATTTAATCGCCAAAACATAAGAAACCATTTTTATAGAACAGTTAATTTCCAACAAAAATTTGTATTGCGCATTGTATAACAGTCATTTATTGTCGAGTTATAAAATTCATAAACAAAAATGAAATTTGTCTTAAAATAATCAAAATTAAAACCTTAATATCATTCAAATGGTGAGGCTTACGGAAAAAATATAGAATACCTTTTTTGTAGAGCATTAAATTTCCTAAAAAATTCTTTCAGAACATTTTTCTGTACAATCGATAAATGATGAGGTATGAATTTTTTTCTATTGGACTGAGAAAAAAATACAAAACTGCGATGCGGAGGATCTTCCTATTAAAATTAAGAGCTCATCCCTGGTGAGAATTTTTTAAGGTATCTAGCAACCCATTTTTTCGTGTTACTTGTAAAAAAAATAATCGATTTTTTTGACCCACCTTAATAATTATATTTACTATCCTACTTAAGCGTATTTAAAACTCTAACAATGTTGTAACAAATAGGAAGCAATAGTTTAAAATAAATTTCGTGATAAGTAATAAAATCGTCTGCTAGCCGAAGAGGTTAAATGACTAGAGTGAACGTACTCCGTAAACCCTATGTTAAACTTAAACTTTCATTTCCCCTCAATTTTCCAGGTGATCGTACCCCTTCCACAACATGTTTGTACACGTATGTACTTTAATTCCTCTATCTCCTAAACTATTGCAGATCCCATTATGAAACTACTGGTGTAATATAAATGGTACTTTAGGCTATATTTTGAAATAAAAAAAAAACAAAAATCAAAACGGTCGAAGTTACTGAAATTCTGATTTGAAAAGTTTACTTTCGGTTTTGTATATTAAAAAAAATAAAAATGTACAGTTTTTAAAAAAAAATTTTGAAGATGATTTTTTTTTCCAAAAACGACAATTCTTTAGAAGCGTATAACTTGGCAAATATTCATTATTCGAAGAAAATATTTTGTATCCATATTCATACTTACTAGAAGTACAATTATGCCAAATATGAACAAATTTCAGAACATTACTTTTTTTCCCCGGTCCGCTTCATGTGAAATGCCCCTATAACGTTGCTTAAATATAAACTCAAATAACCGTAATAGAAATGGGATAATAAACAAAAAGCATTGCTCTTTGAATAAAATAGACAAAAAAATAACACTTTTCCCCGAAATAATTGTTAAGATCCCCGAAACATTGTATATTTTCATTTTCCTCTGAAGCTAAAGCGTTCTAAACTAAAGCCATAGTACTAATATGTTTTCAAAGAGTTTGAGAAGTTAATCGGAAAATGTATTGGTACCGTGTCTTCTGCAGTTGGTATAATTGTATTCGGGCTCATCATCGCATGGATGTCGTTACTCTCATCTATCGAATCGGTGTTGAAGCTTTTTCCCGGATTTCGAAATGAATTAATTTGCTTATGCTTCATCATGGCCCTAGTCTCCTCGGTTTCAGCCTCCTCCTCCATTGCTTTCTGTATTGCCACCATCATACGATCGAGCAAAAGGGCTGCTCGTTTTGGCACCACCACCTGTTGAATTAGAAAAAAAAGCATTAAAAGCTTAGTAAACTAATAAGAAAGTAATCAATTTTTTTGAAATAAGAAGACATTTCAGGTTATTGAAGATCTTTTTTTTTATGTAATATTTTTATTATTCAATTAGCTACGTTTCGTTACTAATCGTAACTTCCTCAGGCTTCTTGGTTCACAAAAATAAAATATTTTTAATTTAAATTCAATAAATTAAATCCTGGATGACAGGCAAAAAGTCTCCGTTAAGTCTGTCATCCAAGGTAATGCTGTACAAGGCAGTTCTCAGACCAACATGGGCATATGGGGTCCAACTCTGGAACGTGGCAAAGCCCAGCAACATTGAAATGATCAGAAGATGCCAAAGTAAAATCCCTCGGTCATTTCTTGGAGCTGGTTGATATGTCAGGAATGACATCATTCAGCGGGACCTAAACGTTGAGGATGTCATTCAATTCATTAAGAAGCTCACAATTCGATACGTAAAAAGGGTGGAAGACCACCCAAACAAGTTGGCCTTGGGAACATTAAATGACCCCCCCCCACAAGAGACTAAAAAGAGGGCACATTAATGATTTCTTGTAATTTTAAGAATGTTAAACAATTTTTATCAAGCCGTTGTATGGCTTTGGATTTTATGTCTTGTTTATTTTTTTTATTTTTTTTTTCTTGTATATAGTTGTTAAGATTTTTGCCACCATTGTTTCCACATGACGATGGTCAGAGGAATGTAAATATTTTCAAATTTTGTAAAGTCAGACTAATGTAGGCTAGGGACCCTACGGGTTCAAATCCTACCAAATAAATTAAAAAGTTAAAAAAAATAATAATTAATAAATAATAATTAATAAATTAAATAAATTTATTGAATTTAAATTAAAAATATTTTATTTTTGTGAATCAAGAAGCCTGAGGAAGTTACGATTAGTAACGAAACGTAGCTAATTGAACAATAAAAATATTAAATTTAAAAAAAAAAACAAAAAGATCTTAAATAACCTGAATTGTCTTCTTGTTTAAAAAATATAAAAGCTGAGATCTGAATTTTATCATCTATTAAAGTAATCAATCTTAGTAGGGTTTTGGTCAGTGGCGTAACTAGATAACCAAGGACCCTGGGGCAAATTAAAAAATGGGGCCGCACTGCTATGTAAACTGATTAGGTTTTATCAAATAAAAATATGAAATATTCAAACACTTTAAAAATGCGAAGCTACTTAAGCTCTTTTTTGTGCACTGCAGTTCAGGTAATAAAAATATTAAACAGTACCAACATAAATTACAATTAATACTTGGTGTAGGTTTGGCTAATAAAACGAAATAGAGAAGATTCAAGGGTTTATTATATAAAGGTCAGGTCTACCAACTGACTAAATAACAATTATATTTACAATTTTTTCCAAGCTTTAGTTTTCGCAAAAGTATCAATAACTTCGTTTAAATTCAGGCTTGATGCGGTTTTGTTTTCAATTGCTATTAGCGATAGATGTCGGAGTCGAGTTTGGCTCATATTATTACATAAATAGTTTTTTATTATTTTTAATTTGCTAAATGACCTTTCAGCTGCTGCAGAAGTGACAGGAATTGTAAAAAATAATAACATTGCTGTAAATACTTCCGTTAGGTGGCATTCTAGCACTCCATATTTACTCATTATTTCCTTTAATAATTGGTGAACTTCCACCTGAATTTCCAAAAGTTCAGTTCGACCGAGATTTCTGGCAAGGATTCGAGGGCCCCCTGAGTTTGAGGGCCCCGGGGCACTACCCCGCCTAACCCCTCGGTAGCTACGCTACTGGTTTTGGTAAGAGCTTTTGTAGGATTGTATTGTTTATCGGCTTTCATTTTCGTTGGAAAAAATTGTATTTATATATCGGGAGACAAAGAATATGTATGTCACTTTTTTACAATATGAATAATAAAATTCAATGATAAACGAAGTGCAAATGACAGCTTTAAATTGAAATCGACATGTTGTTGTCTCTGTTATTTTGTATGTTTTACACGCATTTTTCTTTCTCACCTATTCGCCTACTCGAAAATAAATCAACAAATATTGAAGTTTTTTCGATAATTATGCTGTCAAAATAGAATAATAATTCGTATCTTTTACATAATGAAAAGAGACATTTTTTATCGCAAATCAATTTCAGGTAAAATAACATTTTTTTTTCTTTTTTTTTTTGGGAACAATTATTGGAAAAGATAATTAAAGAAGATTAGCAAATTTCAAGTCTTCCTAAAGGTAATATTTTAAAGCTCATGAATAAGATTAATGATCGTAGATATTAGTTTTTACATAAGCAAAATTTTCAAAGTGTGAATAATGATAAAAAAAATTCAATAAGTCACTAAAGAATTTTCAACCGAAAAGTTTTCATTTAGATGTTTGAAGTGAAATTCAATGAAAACTCCATTTTTTTGAGGTATGAAATTTTCATTTCAAATACTTAGTGATTTACCTTTGTAGGTAGACTAAATTAGCCAATAAAGGTTTTAGTAGTAGGAAGAAGAAAATTAAATTTTCGAGAAGTTAAAATTTTTTGAATTTAATCATAACAGCAAAAACATTTGTTGTGTGATTCATAAATCTTGAGACCCAATTTTCATTTTATGTAAATGGATACGATTTTGTTCCGTACAAATAACCAAACGGAGGATTCTTTAGTAAAAAATATTCAGAGGACTAGGATCAAATAATTATTTATTACATGCGTGCATGTAATAAATAGTTTTGACTGATTATTATTTGATCCTAGTCCTCTGAATATTTTTTACCAATTTATCATCATTGAGGATCTGAAACTTTACAATAAAGTAGGATTCTTTATTATAGTTTGGTTAAAAAAAATAAATCAACAAGTAAAGTAGAGTGGCTTGAGGGTTCGCCGATATATAAGTCCATCAAGAGTATCTAAAATACTAGTGGGATTCTGCTCTATTTAAAAATAATGCTAGGGAAAGGGAAGTGTAAAAGCATTTTGAGGCCACCCTGGCAGTAAAGCTATATCACAGATAGGAGATTTACGACGGCACCTCGATATTTTTACGAAAGTAAAATTTTTAATTTAAGTAATATTTCTAAGTCAGGCAAAGAGTAGAGACAAGTATTGAGTCAAGTGTATGGAAATAATTCGGCATGGGAAAGGAAACTATTTGCCACTTACTATTGAACTAGCCAGCTATGAATCATAGCTGTCTTAGACCACCTGGATATGACCTGGGGAATATAGGTATAAGGACCTAATTGGCAATCTGCTGAGGATAAAATTATATAATAAAAGACTTATAAAAGACTTTATCTCCTGGTTACAATCTCCTGGACTATTTAACGATTGTAACTAAGACTTGCTTATTTTGAAAGTGGTGTAAGTCCATTTCAAGGATGGTCGATATGGTGATTCTTCCTCTTGTAACTAGAACAACGTATGTTAATTATTTTACTGCTAAGTTTTCAGAAATTACTGATTTCATTTTAGTTTAATTTAACAAAAACGCCAATTATTCCCTCCTCCTTACTATCTTATGTTTCTATGGTTAAAAATGATAACACTATAGGGATTGTTCTTGAAATGAACTTAACTCATTTTCAAAATAAACGGTTCAAATATGAAATTAAATATTATTCTCTATAGTTTTAATAAGACGAATACTTTAAAATCATTTCATTGTAAAAAAATCATAGAATTTTCTATAAATCTCTGAAATTTTTAAACCTTAATTTCGGTTAATTATCTTTCAAGTATAACGCCATATAAATTTATCCTGAAAATCATAAGATAGGGTGGGGCTTAAAGGTTCAATTTTACTATTCCGTATTATATTGTGAAAACTAAGTCTACTAATTTGAAATTTATAATGCTTACCAAACCAACAGATATCTGGTCATGTTTAATTTATTTTTTAAGGGAATTATCCATATAGAAGTTTGTCATTTCACATTTTTTCTAGACTTTGTCGTCTGTCTCTTTTTGCCCCTTAGTGGGGATTAAAATTGACGGCTAAGGGGCAAAAAGGTCCTGTATTTATTTTAAATATCTGACAGGTGTTATGAATTAATAACAGTATTTGAATCAATGAAATATTTCTGGATTTTCATTTGGAAAATTTTATTACAGTTATTTTAAACATAACATTAAGCTCTTCTTTCTTTATAACAATATTGACATTAATTGTAACATAAGTAATATTTTTTTATACCTTTATCTTAAATTAATCAAAAAAATATTTTCCTGAATCCCAATTATAACAAACGAAATAAACGAACCCTCGGGTAGAAAAACAGTTTTCATGGGTCCATTGTTGCAAAGATTGCGTTTAATCCAACTTTCGGCTGGATAAGGAAAAGGTCCACGTGGACCTTTTTACCCCAAATACGTTCAAATGTTTTTACTAGATTATAATTAGTTTATTGTTTAAATAAGCTAAAAATTAATAATAAATCCTGAAAAACCACTAAATCTCATATACTATTAAATTATGTTTTAGTCTAGTTAAAGCAATATTACTGCTGGAAATCGAAAAGAATAATAATTAAAAAATTTACTTTTGTAAAAATATTGAGGTGCCGTCGTAAATCTTCTATCTATGATATAGCTTAATTGCCAAGATGGCCTCAAAATGCTTTTACACTTCCTCTTCCCTGCCATTATAGTTAAATAGAGCAATATGTCACTACTATTTTAGATACTCATATTGGACCTTTCTACCCGCGAACTTTTAACCCCCAATCTACCCTAGAACCCCTTGATAAATTCATCAGTATTTTTTCCTATTTCTCAAAAGCTTATTGCCTAATGGTTATAGAATCTTTCTAATCCCTCAAAACATATTTGAACACCCAATAAAAGAAAATGTTTGCTTTTTTGCCTTAAAAATTATTCATGAAAATTCACGAAAAAACAAATGAAAAATTTAATTAAATTTTAATTACATTGAAATGTTGTGAATTTAATAACGAAAGGAAAATCAAAGAAAAATGTCAAAGTTTAAAATATAAAGAATAACTTAACAAAAAAATGTCAGCAATTAAGAGATCAAAAAGAATGGCTCTTATTATTTTTGTGATGCAATGTCTGTATAAAAAGATGATAACGAATTGAAAATTAGCACCAAAAGTGTATACTTTCATTGTTTTGGTTGAAATTTTTACTTAGTTTCAAGTGATGGAATTTAAAAGCTGGATTCTTTCACAAAATCAGTACAAACAAAAATAAAAAAAAAAAGTATACTAATTCTATACTAATCATCGCTTATTTTGGTGCAACACCAAGCCGAAAAAACATTCATACTACTGGAATACTGTTAGATCCTGCGATTTACAGATAAAACAGATTTTCTTATTGTGTTAAAATAGTTATTTTCGATACATATGCGTAAAGTGAAGTTTTCTAGTAGGATGAAATTGATGCACGAGCTGAAGGGACTAATCATACACAACGAGATCGAGTGCGCTGTGTACCGCCACGAGGCCGCCAGACGAGTGGGGGTAGGCGCACGAGATCAAGTTGTGTATGATCAGAGTTCCTTTAGCAAGTGTCTCAATTTTGTCCTACTAGGTCCTACACTTTAAGCATAAGTATCGAACAAAATTTTTTGTAACGACTGCTTCTAAAAGTTCAACAGAAACAGATTGAGAAATTAATTATTGTTATTTATATATGAAAAATTTCAACTCTATGGTAAGAATAATTTATAGAAAAATTATGAATAAAAACAACATTTTAGTTTAAACTACAGTCTAAATAATAACGTATAGTAATTATTTCTTATCAAAGTTTATTTAGGTTTCAATTTATTTTACTTTTGCGCACTGTTATTTACTTTCGCGCACGGTTTCTCTACTTTCGCGCACGCTTGCCACCACGATGAGAAAACGGCTCTTTACCCCCGCCACACAACGCACGAAAGTTCAACTTTAGAAGCAGTCGTTACAAAATGTATCTTTTTGTCTATGTGACAACTAAAAGAGTTAGTTATCTTCGATTTCAGTACTAAACTAGTCGAATATCATCTTGAAATTTGGTCATCATTGATCATCATTATCAAATATCATTCAAAAATTTTTCTTTTAAATTATTTTGATTACACTAAACTATTACACTTACTAAAATACGGTAATACTCAAAACACAGACTACCCACTGATTGAACCCCATTATTCAATTAATAGAGTTCAATGACTACAAAAACCCCCACACCAATACATTTATGATGAAAGGCTTTCTCCTATTTCTTGTATAATAGTACTAGCTGATCCGCGCAACTTCGTCTGCGTAACGTAGGTGTAGATTATGTTTTCTTTTCAAAGTTGCCATTTGTAGTGGTATATGAAAATTTTTATTTTTCTTATTTCTTTTACGAAAAACATAATCATACCTGAAAATACTATTTTGTCAACTTTAAAAAGACTTATTTAATAAACTGTTGCAAAGAATAAAATTGTTCTATGTAATAATCAATTAATTTTCAAAAAATATTTATAAATACCTAAAAAGAGTATGTCTATTGCGTATAGCTACGGTAGGTATACCTACCGTAGACCAAATAATCTGTAAATCAATCAGCATCTAAACATAAATAAAAAATATCGCCAAGTTCAATAAAGTTGATCTTAATTATAAGTAAAATGCGGTGACCATGCGACATTTTTCAAATAACTTACATTTTTAAACTTGTGATACCTTTCGAATGGAATGTTCAAATTGAATAACGCAAAAATTTATATAATGGTATTGAAGCAAACTTAAATATGAAGTCATTTATTTTGATAAGGATTAATCCCAAAGTATAAATAAAAGAGCTTTTATAACGGTGCCAATTATATATATTTTTTAAAATGAAAAAACACTTATTGTGACATAACTATAATAGTTAGACATATGCTGTCGGTCTATTTTTTGTAGATAATGATATGATCTACAAAATCGTATTACATTATTTTGTTCTATAACCAATAGTTTTCGCAGCGCACGCGATAAAATAATGTTTTTTGGTAATTTTTCAGACCTTGGGTTACATTATTGGAGTTTTAGTATGGATCCTTATTTTTTTTGAAAATTTAATATAGCCTATGTTCTTCGGAAATAGTGTAGCTTCCCAACAGTGAAATAATTTTTCAAATTGGTCAAGTAGTTTCGGAGCCTATTCAAAGCAAACAAACAATCAAATCTTTACTCTTTATAATAATAGATAGATAACACAAATCTAATGAAGTAATAAACTAATCAAACTAATTAAATGAAAGAAAAATGCACCCTAACAAATTATTCAAAAGATAGATACCTTCGTAAATTCCACTCGCAAGAGATCTAAATACCACTTTGCACTCGTATTTGAGAGTTTTCATCGATAATCGAATCAATGAGTGCACAATATGACGAAATTAAACTTTGGAAACAATTTTCCCTCTTTCAAGTGCCAACCGTCTTGTAGCTTGCATTATATTTGCAACTTTACATTGAAGTAGATTCGTAACATTGAATAAAATACCAAACAAAATCGTGGAAATCGCTTTGAGTTCATTTAAATCAATTGGAACTTATTTGATGGAAATTTAATATTATATGTTAGATAAAGAACAACATTGGTACGTAGATGAATATTTCTAAATGAACTTATTGAGTTTTATAGTTCCACTAGCTGATCCCCGCGACTTCGTCAGCGTAGCGTAGGTGTAGATTATATTTTCTTTTTAGATTTGCTATTTGTAGTGGTATGTGAAAATTTTTATTTTTCTTATTTCTTTTACGAAAAACATAATCATACCTGAAAACACTATTTTGTCGACTTTAAAAAGACACATTTAATAAACTGTTGCTTAGAATAAAATATTTGTATGTAATGATCAATTAATTTTCAAAAAATATTTATAAATATCTAAAAAGAGTATGTCCCATTGCGTATACCTACGGTAGGTATACCCAGTGGCATGCATTACATATAGACAAAAAGACACTGCCTACCCTACATAATTCAGGCAAAAAATTGCCCCCTTAATGCTTTTCAGCAGAATATATAATTGCTCCAGGTCACAATCATGGGTTCATAAAAATTAGATTTTAAAAATTTTGATTGTTGAAAAACAATCAAAAAATTAAAAACCGCCTCTTTGGTATTTGGTATAAGTAATCCTACATAAACTTTCATAATAATTAAGTGAAATGACGTTATTTAAAATGCTGTAGTTAAAATGATATAACAAAAACAGAAACTTATTAATTAATTATTTTTTTATTAATTACACTTAGTAAATTCCAAATTTCGATTGTTGATTAACTCCACATTTTTTCATACAAACTTAGTCACCCTCTTTTACTCTTTTAGGGTAGGAATTTAAAAAAAAAATTCTTATCAGATGTCTACTTCTTCTATGGAATACATCGAATATTAAAATTTCATCTGGCAGAGGAAATATATAATTACACGATTTTATGTATGCACGGTCTTAAAAACGTATTTACTTTAAGTTTTATTACTATAATAATTATTATTATTACTGCTATTACTTTTTTTCGTTAATAATCCTTATTGGCCATGTCTAAGGGTCGATTTACAACAATTTTGTAAAAAAAAAGTTTACTATAAGATTCGAACCCGTCTTTTCAATTCGGAGCATCAGAATGTCAGATACGTATGCCATTACGCTATTAATATAAACTATGTGTCTTATATATATAAAGGTTGTATTTCAGAGGCAATTTTTTAAACTTTAAATTGAATTTACTGTGCTTTTTATCAGTTCAACTAAAAATATTTTTACAGATTATTTTCTAACTTTTAAATACCTTTCCAATGATTTATAACTCGTCTGTCTAAAGTAAAAAAATTTGTTTCAACCCTAGGGAATACCTTCCCTTATTATTTTTTTGGAATGATAAGTAGCCTATTGTCTGTGGGAAATTGTGTTGTATCTTAATACCAAATTTCATTAAATTCGGTTGTTCCGTTATTTAGTTAAATTGGGACACACAGACAGACAGACAAAAATTTTAAAAATGTTAAATTTGGAATAAGGGCCTTTTGAAACAAATATTTACCCTAAAATTGGGTTCAAAATCGAATATATTAGTATAGATTCGTCATAAGTTAAATCAAATACAGCATAGGAAAATAAAGTTTTCTTTACTTGATGTATTATAGGAACTTAAAAATGCATTTGAATAAAAATATATTTGTTGAAATTTTAGTCTTTCCATGAAATTGTGGTAAATTAAACAGTGGATTAAGATAAATTTAAGGGTATTCATTAAATAGTCATATTTATGCCAAATTTCCTTTTCAAGACAAACCTCTTCTATTAGATTTCAACAATTTAACCAATGGTTTTTTTTACTATCGAATTTCTTTTATTTTACTTTGTCAACGATTGATTTTTCATATGATTGATTTCTTTAACGCTTTGTTTATTTTTCTTTTTTTGTTTGTAAAAACTTTTGTCTTAAATTTTATTGTAAAATTGTTTTTCCTCTTTGATTTAATTCACATTGATTGATCTGATCATCTGAATGGTAAATAGCAGATTTCAGTTTGGTAAAAGTTTCAAAAATTGAAATTTTTATTGAAAATGGATAAACGTACAAAAAAACAGTCCTTAATTTTACAAATTTGTTGTAAACTATAAAATATATTTATTTAGGGGTGATTAATTTCTTGCAAGTAAAATAATAAGGAATACCACTTTGATTTCCTCTGACGTTAATAACAAGCGTCCAAAAGATTCAGCTAACACTAAAAAGGACAAAAGTTTTTAGTCTCTTTGAGTTCTTTTTCTGTTAATTGTTCAATTAATTTCAAAATAGCAATATAATGAGGGGCTCATTTTAACAGTCGCCTTAGTCGAATTATTAACGATGTTAAATTATTAGAACTAATAGATATATATATATATAATTATTGCATAAAAAAATAATTTTTAATGACACTTTCTTCATTTTTTAAATTGTTTAATGATATGTATATATATTTTGAGTTGAAAAATAATTATCTTCATATTACTTTACCAAAAAAATGAATAAGTATACTTTAGCATGAGATATAGGAAAAAATCGGTTTTTATTTTTTTTCATAATGTTCCACCAAATCAAAAAATTTGAAAAATGTACTGAGTACAGAGGAGTACTAAAGACGTTTTTTGAGAAAATTTAGCGGTGGACACTTTTCAAAAACGCACTCAAAAAATTACTTTGAATTTTGTTTCAGTCCTTAAAAATCAACATTACATCTGAAAATAATAGAAAAAATATTTTTCATGCCTTTTACTCTTAAGAACGAGAAAAAAAATCGTAGGTTATTAATTTTAAATTTTACTACTAAAAAAAAATAAAATTGAAAAATGTTTTTTTGTTTGAAATACCCGAAAACCGTTTGAGATAAAAAGCTGAAAATTTGGCCTAATTGTTTTTACTTAATACTAACTAATCCCCGCGACTTCATCTGCATAACGTATTTTATTTTTCTTATTTCTTTTACGAAAAATATAATCATACATAAAAGCCATTCACACTCTTGAAAAAAAACACATTTAAGAGACTGTTTCAAAGAATAAAATAGTTCTATGTGATAATCAATTAATTTTCAAAAAATATTTATAAATGTCTATAGAGTATGTTCAATTGCGCATAGCTACGGTAGGTATACCTACCGTAGACCAAATAATCTGTAAATCAATCAGCATATATACATAAATAAAAAATATCGCCAAGTTCAATAAATTCGGTTTTAATTATGACTAAAAAAAGTCGAAAGTTATCAAAATACTCGCGTCAAAATAACCCCATCTCACTGTTTCGATTCCCGAATGAACCTTTTTCCAAAAACTATTACACTATTGCAATGTACAACACAACCGCGAAATTGAAATTTGTACAATTGCACGAAATCCAGTTCTTCCATAATCATGTATAACCATTATGTATCTTTAAACTTATTATTAAAATATCTGAATTTCAACTATATAATTAAACCATATTGGATAGTCAAGAGTTCACCATACACGATCTAGCGTATGGCTTTTGCTCTGGAAGAGGATTTTAAATTTCTTTTATCATTATGATGATATGATTATTTATTATTTATCATTGTGATGATTTCTGGCTGGAATTGCGAACTTTTTTCGTGATCCCTTTCACGCACTTGCAAATAAAAGATTTTGTGCCCCCCCCCCCAAGAAAAAAATCCTGAATCCACCCTTGTCTGTTAGGGTAGGATTTACAAAAAAAAAATCTTATCAAATGCCTACTTTCTATACGGAATACACCGAATATTAAAATTTCATCAGTCAGAGGGGATATATAAATACACGATTTTATATATGCACGCTTTAAAAACATATTTACTTTAAGCTTTATTATTATTATTATTACTATTATATTTTTTGGTTAATATTTCCTTACTGAGCAACCCTAAGGATCAATTTACAACAATTTTGTAAAAAAAAAGTTTACTGTCAGATTATTATCTATAAAAACATTTATATTTCAAAAAGGCAATTTTTTTTACTTTAAGTTAAATTACTGTGCTTTTTATTAGTTCAACTAAAAATATTAATACAGATCATTTTTTAACTTTAAAATACCTTTCCAATGATATATAACTCGCCTATCTAAAGTATTTTTTTTTCATCCCTCAGTTTTTACGTAGGGGATACATTCCCTTATTATTTTTAAGGAATGATAAGTAGCCTAACGTGTGTGGGTAATTGTGTTGTATCTTAGTATAAAGTTTGATTAAATTCGATTAATCCGTTCTTTAGTTAAATCACCAGCGAACGTGATGTAAGAAAGTTTTTTAGTAATTTTTTCACACATTATTAGAGTTTTAGTATGGATCCCTAACTTTTTTGAAAATTTAATATAGCCTATGTTCACCGGAAGTAGTTAGGCTTAACGTAAAGCCGCGGGGGCACTTTTCCCATACAAACCGGCCTATACCCTTTGAATGTTGCCTTAAATATAGGAAAAAGTAGTATAAGTGATAATACTTTAACTTTTAATATTATAACCCTTTTTTAAGCCTTAGAATACAAGGGAAAAAAACAATACAAAGTGGAGAAATGACAAATAAAAGGAGAACAAAACCATTTTTCTTGGTGACAATTAATATTGATTCCATTGACTTGGTGCTACTTGTAAATAATTAATGATGGAAAATAGTTTTCAGCTGAAAGGATATGCAGTCGTTGCAAAGTTCTTAATTGATAGTTTGAAATTGTTATTGGATAATTGGTATTCTGTTGCACTGGGGGCATTTCTCTTTTCTTTGTAATTAGTTTAATGTAAGACTTGTCGTTTACTGTAAATGTTGGACGTTAATTAGATAAGAAGTGTTTTAACCAACGCCGACGGTGTGCACTCAAATGCAATTTATTGCTCTATTGTCAATGAAAATTCTTTCTCTAGAAAATTATTAAAAAAAACACAAATCTTAGATAAGCAATTACAATAATGAAGAATAATTTTTTTCTCAATGTTATATTAAATTATCGATATTTTTATCTCAAAATATGGCAATATAAATCAAAGAGCTTAAGGGTTGTTAATATATAAATAAAAGGAAAGCATATGTGTTGGCGTAAGTTTTCAAAGAGCTATGTTATTATACTTTTTTTCGGTGAATGAAAAATGAAACATGCCAAATATGTTCTAATATTTGGGGAAAATGTTTATTTAAATACAAATAAAGATGTGGGTGGTATCACTTTAAGCCTACAAAAAATTGTTTTTTTTTTCAATCTTTAAAATTATTGAGAAAATGAATCAATGAATCTACTTATAATAATCGAGTTCCTCTAATATAAACAAGGGGTTTGTTGCCTGAAGTCTTACACCAGCTTGTTATTATATTGGCCTAATTAATTTCAAGTTTATAATCCATTTTGCACAAATATTTTCTTTAGATATAGAAGAGCGATTTTTCTTTTCTATATTTTGATTTGAATTAATTTGGGGGATCCAAAAATAATCGGGGAACATATTTGCATTTTAATATGGGATCAGTCCAAATAAAGTGATCACCCCAACATGTTAGTAGTTCAAATTCATCATTATTTTAATTTTATTGTTTTTGGTTTTCCGGTGGTGGCCATATTAGTTTTACTAGGCGCAGACATTTTCGCACTTTTAAGGGTTTGCGAAAACTTGATTATCTCAGGCCCTATTTCTCCTATCAAAATGAAACTAAAAGTAATGGGTTCATGAAAATATGAGCTACAAGGTTGTAATAAGACGTTTTCACCTAAATGTAATTCTAAGGGGTGAAATTTCAGCCTAAAGTTTTACCTTCTCATTTGTAAAAACTTCAATTTTCACGGAAAGATTGTGAAGGAACGGAAAGAGTCTACACGTTAAAACTTTTTTTACAAACAATTAGGTACTAGTTGTATTCAAAAACAAAATTTGAAGTCTGAGACTTTAAGCCTTTTTAAAATAAAAAATAACAAAATTTGGAGATTTTCAAAATTTGCAATTTTCTGAGCTCAATATCTCTGGTGGGGGACCAGATAAAAATCTGAAATATCACCCCATTATAGTACTGTATAATAGTATTTTGCACCTAAAATTTGGAGTTTGAGATTTGACTAGGGGCAGAGGTATTGCAAGCACAAAATGTCAAAATAATGCATACTTCAGTAGGTGAATATAATGTATTTAACCATTTAATATGTGATATATACTTGGAAAAAAGGGCATTTTACATAAAACAACATATACTCTGGGCAAACTGTTATTCATATCTTAAATTTATTACATATACTTCTTTCTGAAAGCTAATAAGGGTAATAATTGTATGTAATGGTAATAAAGCTAATAATTTGGCTACGTACATACATTATGAGTTAATAACAAACTTATTCACAATTAAAATTGAAGGAAAAATTAAATTATTATTTTTTTCGTTGTTGAAACAATTTTGAAAAAGTGATTTTATGTAAAAACGTTAAGAGACCTTTTTTTTAGAGCATTAAATTCCCTTCAAAAATCTATATTGTTCATTTCTATATTTTTTTTTGTTCTTTAGTTATTTTATGTTTTTTGTTTTCCATAAATTTTTTTGTGGAATCTTCCGGATGCTGGTCTCTAGTTTATGATACCGGATGAATTTTCGTTTGTAACTCAACCGAAAAAAAAATCAGTTTTCCGACAAATACAGATTTTTCTTGGGAAATTTTCCAATTCCAAACATGGTAATATCTAGCCGAGAATTGTACTGAAAAAAAAATCCATTTAACTCTTTTCCAATGGTAATTATGAAGGATTTTGTATTTTATGTAAAATCATTAAGAGACCTTTTTTGTAGAGCATTAAATTCCCTTTAAAAATATATATTGTTCATTTCTATATATTTATTTGTTCGTTAGTTACAAAATTCCAAAATAAAGAAGATAAATCTAAAAATTATATCAATGTCTGAAGCTTGATTATTCAGAAACGGCGTGTCTGACAAAAATTTTTAAAGAGACATTTTTTGTAGGGAATTTAATTTTCTATAAATATATGGGCAGATGAGTTTTTTTACCTTGATAATTTGACAACATTGACGCAAAAATTAAAGCACAAATAAAAAATCAAAATTAAAGATGATAGACTTCTTAATATTAATATTAAGGGCTCAAACCTGCCCCATATTTATTTTTTTTTGTCACCTTTAACAATATTTTCAATATACTTTTCAAAAAAAAAAAAAAGTGTCGATTTTTTTGGCCCAGTCTAATAAATATGCATAAAGTAGTGGATCCATAGTTGATCTCAATTATTGTTGCTAAAATTGATTAAATTTTTTTAAACTATTTTATTATTTTTTTCAACATTAATTTACCATATGTTTTCAAAAAGTGGATCTTGATTTGAATATAAGACAAACTATCTTTTTACAATGACAAAATGGTATGTTTAATTGATCATCCGGAGCTGGTAATTGATGCATTTCGATAGGGCTGAACATATTTTTAGAATACTTGCAAGTTAAATTTAGATATTGGCTGAAATTTTTTTGTGGATTCTTCCGGGTTCTGATCTCTAGTTGAAGGTACCGGTTGAATTTTCGTTTGTAGCTCAACCGAAAAACAATGCAATTTTCCGACAAATACAGATTTTTCTTGGGAAATTTTCCAATTCCAAACATGGTAATATCTAGCCGAGGATTGTACCGAAAAATTTTCCTTTTAACTCTTTTCCAATGGTAATTGTGAAGGATTTTGTATTTTATGTAAAATCGTTAAGAGACCTTTTTTGTAGAGCATTAAATTCCCTTCAAAAATCTATATTGTTCATTCTATATATTTATTTATTGTTAGCTACAAAATTCTAAAATAAAGAAGATAAATCTAAAAATTATATCAATGTCTGAAGCTTGATTTTTCAAAAACGGTGTATCTGGCAAAAATTTTTAAAGATACGTTTTTTGTAGGGAATTTAATTTTCTATAAATATATGTGCAGATGAATTTTTTACCATAATAGGTTGACAACATTAACGCAAAAATGAATACACAAATAAAAAATCGAATTTAAGGATGATAGACCTCTTAATATTAATATTAAGGGCTGAAACCTTCCCGATTTTTTTTTGTCACCTTGAAGAAAATTTTTAATATACTTTTCAAAAAAAAAAAAAAGTTGATTTTTTTGGCCCAGTCTACTAAAAACCTTCCACATCAATTGAAAAAGCAATGGTCAAGTAATCATCTTTTTTTTTTTTTTTTTTATAAATATATATAAATCGGCCATCAGGATCTAGGTCCTATAATCCGATTTGATGACCGGAGCTGACGTGACGGAAATCACTCCCAGTGGAGGAATCTCCCTATGCCTCTATTTGATCACTAGGCACTTTTCTTTAGTAATCATCTTAACAAATAAAATAATTTAAGACCAAAATAAGATTTTTTCGCTGACTTTGAACAGTTATACTGTGTATACAATATATGAAATATATTGTAGTCCAATTTATTAACATAAACTTGAACAGGAGTTCAAACAAAAATATTCGTGACGTATTGCCCAGATACGTATTTCGATTGCCAAGCAATCTTCCTCAGTGATGATTCACACAGCAGATGAATCATCACAAAGCAGTTACGGAGTGATCCACTGAGGAAGATTGCTTGGCAATCGAAATACGTATCTGGGCAATACGTCACGAATATGTTTGTTTGAACTTCTGTTCAAGTTTATGTTAATAAATTGGACTGCAATATATTTTATATATTGTGTACACAATAATTTAAGAGTTTCAATACTGATTGGTACCTTTAATTAAGTCCTCCACTCTGGTGGCTTTAACTTGTAATTCTTTTCGAGTTAAAGTTTATTTTTATTTTATATCTTATCACTTTGTCTTCTTGTATATTTATTTAGTGTACAGATTGCAACTTTATATTTTATAGTAAAAAAAATCGTATTTTCCCAAGTAATCAAGAAAGTTCTTTTTTTCCAGGTAAACATTTGAAGGAATCAACTAGTACCACAACTCGTTAGATCAGCAACGCGATACAGGATCTAATTGGGTAAGATTTATATTGATTTTTTTTTTTTGAAGCCTGAAATTCTTTTCATTACCAATACCATTCAAATTTGGTCGATCGCTAATCTTATTAAAAATTCTTTCAATTATTCTTTGGCGTTAAATTTTCCTGATTCATAAAGGGAAATGTTCAAAATCCCTTCATCGGATTTTCATTTACAAATGGATTAAGAACTGCTTTGAATGATTATACGATATGCAAACAACCTCATCCCCCATTAAATGTTCTAGTTCCTTTAATTCAGTGGAATTTACAAAATGTTTTATTTTTTAACAGATTTCTAAAAAAACGTTGAATCTTTTCAGTATAAATTTAATTCAATGGTATAATATATCTTTATATATATTTTCCAGAACATATAACAAGTACACAAATACGAGATCATTAGTTGGGGTAGGTGTTGAATTTACTAACGATTATATTCCTTTTATATTTATGACAAGGTATATTTAAATGCATGCAATGCATTTCTTATATTACGAGACAAACAAGTGCATCTTATAATGCGCTTTATAAAACTCAATCCATCTGCAATGAAACTTTATACTTGAATGTCTAAAAAGCGTATTTTCCTTTGATTAGTTCTTTTATTAAAATTTGAAACGTAAAACTTTGTGAATTTAGATATTCATGTCTGGATTTCCACCATTAATAATATTATTATTTATAGTTTAGTCTGTATATTTTATGTTAAAACATTCATTTTACAGTCAACTAAACAATTAAAGTGTCTACTTAATCAACATATTACCCAATCATCAGAGATAAACCGAACAGTTTTGAAAGTTTCTTTGATCTAATTATTCCAATTATTGTTTACATTCCAAAATTAATATGATGCGTGGTTATAGACGTAACAAAGTTAAATTATTCATTTTCATTTTGTCCCAATTTTTTATTTTTTATTTCTTTTCCGACGAACACCAACCACCAGTTACGTCATACGAAATTCATTGAAGCTTTCACTTGTTGATTACAGAGGAACATATATGTAGGAAGTTAAAGAGCAAATATTTGCGGATCAATATGTGTCAACATACAAATGGGGGAGTTTCCAAATAAATTTGATGAAACTTTATGGAACTTTATGGAAAAAAAGAAATTGTGGTTTTTGGTTTTTTTGAACAAAGTTCAAACTAGTTTGAACGATTTATAAATAACTTTTTGGCCTAAGGGTAACTTTCGTATCGGATTTTTGATTTTTTTTCTTCATATATTTGGGCTGTATTAAAGTTATAAATTTTTGGTTCTTGATTGATATAAATTGATTAATTTATACTTTGTACAGTTGATTTTTTTTTATATAAGTTGACACAACAAACCGTTGTTCTTTAAGAGCCGCATGCGGCTCGAAAATTATCATTTGAGTATTCTGAGTAGAAAATATGTAAAGACTGAAATTGAAATTCAATTAGCGTTTTTTTTTTCAAGTTTTTAGTTGAGTTTCTTCCAAAACTATAAAGTATGTATTAGGATGATTTTTTTATATGTAACCTTTTATCGTCAAAATAGTAAACCATAAATACAATTAAAAAATATAAATTATTCCTAATGCATATTCAATAGTAACAAATTAATTCTTATATAAAAATAAGTACTTTTATTGCTTTTGGTATTATATTAATACTCGGATATCATTATCTGAAGAAAAATTTAGCGAGAACAATCATAAGGAAAAGCATGGTCTATATTTATGAGGGTGATTTTTTTTTTTAACTTTTTTTGGTCTCATCGTGAAATTTTATGGGAAATACCAAAACAAAAAAATCCCTGAAAGTTTGAGCCCTTAATATTAATTTTAAGTCCTCGACCAAGACGTGTAAAGATTTCCCATTGAAAGTACACGGAATCTCTGATTTTTTATTTTTAAATTTCTATATCTCAGCGGCATTTGATGGGATCGCTTTTACCGAAGATGGTTTTTTCTCAGAATTAAACGCTCTACAAAAGTGCCCATTGCGACAAAGTCGTAACTCACACCGGTGAGGTAGTACGGGCCACTGAACCTGATTTTTCCATAAAATTCGCGTTTTTTTTTTTGAATTTATCTCGTAAATAACAAGAGCTACGGAAAAATTATAAACGAAAAACTTGTAGAGAATTTGATTTCCTATAAAAAAGTTCTAGTAGACCAAATCGCGAAAATCAATATTAAACGAGATATTAAGCCTTGAATTTTATGGAAAAATCAGGTTCAGTGGCCCGTACTACCTCACCGGTGTGAGTTACGACTTTGTCGCAATGGGTACTTTTGTAGAGCGTTTAATTCTGAGAAAAAACCATCTTCGGTAAAAGCGATCCCATGAAATGTCGCTGAGATATAGAAATTTAAAAATAAAAAATCAGAGTTTCCGTGTATTTTCAATGGGAAATCTGTACACGTCTTGGTCGAAGACTTAAAATTAATATTAAGGGCTCAAACTTTAAGGGATTTTTTTTTGGTATTTCCAACAAAATTTCACGATAGACCCAATGATAGCAGACCAAAGCTACCTTGATTTTAAATTATGGATTATTGAGTTAGAAGTAGGCTAGGCCACATTTATAAGAAAAGATTGTGTTTATAAGGGATTATCGGTAAAAGATATCCACCTTAAGAATATAGGAATAGAGGGGGGAGGGGTGTTCCAAAAATATAGAAAAGATCTTTGAGAGCTTTGGACGTTACAAGAAGAGGAAATTTTATTTTTTGTGGAAAAAAAAATATTTATTTTTAGTAGGGTAGTGGACTTAATGATGTAAATCCATATACTAATTATTAATTTAGCGACTAATTATTAAAATAGCCTGATGAAGGTCAAATAAAAGACCGAAAGTCCACTTTAAGTCCACTATCCTACTAAAAAATTTTTTTTCCACAAAAAATAAAATTTCCTCTTCTTCTAACGTCCAAAGCTCTCAAAGATCTTTTATATATTTTTGGAACACCCCTCCCACCTCTATTCCTATATTCTTATGATGGATATCTTTTACCAATGGTCCCTTATGAACACAATTTCTTATAAATGTGGCATAGCCTACTTCTGACTAAATAATCCATAATTTAAAATCAAAATAGCTTTGGTATGCTATCATTGGATAGACCCCAAAAAAAAAAGTCAAAAAAAAAATCACTTTAGTATGTATCCCTCTATAAGAAATGGACAATGATACACTGGTATTAGGCAAAATTTTTGAAGATACTTTGGAAAAGTATCTAGAAACTAGATAAGCTAATTTTTTAAAAAATATCCGAAGTTACTTTGGGCATCTAGATTAATTTTGAAAAAAGGAACATAAATACTAAGGGTGTGCGAATATTCGAATTGTCGAATTATTCGAGTCGAATCAAATTCGAATTACTTGATTCGAATTTTAATTGAATATTCGAATAATTCGAATAGTCGGTAATATAGTTTTAAAATGTATTAAAACAATAATTAAATGCAGAAATTTTTTTGCAAATGTTTTCGATTATTTAATTGCTATCAAGTAATTTAAATTTAATTAATTAAACTAAAATAAACAATCCAAGCTTAATGAAAGGGTTAGGGGTAGTCAGAGGCATGAAAAAAAATTGCTTTAATAATTTTTTTTTGCTAGTAAATTATTTTATTTTATAAAAGTAAGAATATAGCATTAATACATTATGTTTCGACTTGAATTCATCAAAATTTCAAAAAAAAATAATTAATAATTTTAAAAGTTATGGCTGTTTGTTCATAACTATCTTTTTTGAGCTGGTGATCACTGTAATTCAAAAACCGTTCGGTAGATTTCAATGAAATTTATACAAATTTTTAAACCATGAAACAATTTTGGTACCGCTGTAAAAATATTTTTTTTAACTTTTGCATACTGCCATTGTATTACCAGAATTTTTTCAAATTTTTTAAAAGAGCATTACAAAGTGAAAAAAAATTAAATAAAAATCATTTTCGTGTTTAATGGTAAATGCTTAATGCTCGCGTTTTACTTGAACATGTTACTGGTAGATGGCATTGACTCTAGACGTAGCTTCCATAGATTTTCAAAATTTCAATAATCAAAACAAATGAACATATTGAAATCTCGCAATTTCATTGGCTAATAGCCACAGGTATTTGCTGTCATGAGATATTAGTGCGTCGCTTAATTAAATAATTGCATTTGATTAAAAAATAAAAAGTTATTAAAGTGATAATTTAATTAGTGCTTAATTAATCAAGAGGACAATTCTTTTATTTATGTAAGTGCAATGTTATTAATTTCCGAAAATCATAAATCTTAATGCCAATGTTGGCTTTGATCTAATGGTCAATTGAGATTTCCGTGAAAAATTTATGTTTCCAATCTAAATCATTAAAGCATCTTAGCCTATAAAAATGGTAAATTAATCTCTGAAAGATATTTATAAATATTATCATTATTTCTCTAAATATTCGTTGTTCTTTATATGTAATATTTGATAAAAATTATATAACGAATACATAGAGTAGGACAGTGGTTAATTTTTCAAAAGATAGGTGTTATCAACAATCGGCTTAGTAAATTCCAAGCAAAAAAATAATTCTGTTTTTCATTGGTATTTATATTTTCCTCAAAAAGTGCAGGCGTTCAAGCATATGGACTCCACAAAAAAGAATATTTTAGAATATTTCCATTGAAAAGTTAAAAAAAGAACAATTATATTTATCATTGACGATTTTTTACTGTGAAAATTCAGTTTCAATAGTCCCAACTTAAAATTACTTGATCTCTATTTAAACTCAAAATGCTTTATGTTTAAAATTTCAATGTTAGGGAAATTGTTTTTATCCTATAATTAGTTTTTGATAGTTGGAGATTTCACGGATAATGAAATATAGTTCACAAGTAAACAAATCATTTGGCTTCTAATTTGTCCCAAAATTTTAATAGTTTTCAGAAGTATCAACAATGATGTAATTTGATTTTTGAAACTGTAAAATTTTGTATGTTTTCAACCGTTAATTTCACGTTAACCATGGCACATATAAGAAATGATTAAAGAAGCTTTTTTGAAGGAAATATCCTCAGCTTTCATTTTGATAATAACTTTTATTATGTTTCTAGTTAGGGTTAAAAGTTATGAATATTTTTTTTTTTTTGGAAAAATTCAGTTGAAAGGGAGATACGATGGAAATAAATTATTTGGAAGAAATCATGTTAGGAACCTAATCTACCAAAGAATTAGAAAAATTATCTTCTACGTATTTTTTACATCAGTACTTATCAGTAGACATCGGATTATATGCACTATCAAAATGCCAAAATATGCACTAAAAATGGGCGAAATATGCACGTTTAAATATACATGATTATGGAAGAACTGGGTTTCGTGCAATTGTACAAATTTCAATTTCGCGGTTGTGTTGTACAGTGCAATAGTGTAATAGTTTTTGGAAAAATGTTCATTCGGGAATCGAAACAGTGAGATGGGATTATTTTGACTTGAGTATTTTGATAACTTTCGACTTTTTTTAGTCACAATTAAGACCGAATTAATTGAACTTGACGATATTTTTTATTTGATGTATGATGTAGTACCTATGATTATATTTTTCGTAAAAGAATAAGAAAAATAAAATACGTTACGCAGACGAAGTCGCGGGGATCAGCTAGTTCTATCCAAAGCAGGTTATTCATATTCCGACTTGCAGTCCAACTATCGAAATCGGATCTAAAGTGTCAAACCGTGAATGGTGTTGTTGGAAGTTGGATGTCTAGTCGGACTAATTGGATCATTTAGGTGATCCAACTGGTAGTCCGACTTGTTGGACTGCAAGTCGGAGCGTGAATGACCTGCTTAACATTGTCCTGTAATTTAGTAGTTTAATAAAAAAGCACCTTGGACCTCGGTTGCTGAGATTTGTCCGGCTATTTGGTCTTAATTAAGTGAAGTAGGGACCCAACAAATATTAAGCCCAGAGATTCAATTAATCTAATCCTGGAAATATATGGATAATATTTTGTGATTTGCAATACAGGGGAAATTATTATTCATTTTTTTAATTAAATTGATTGATGGAGAGGAAAATAAAATTTGCAAGTTTTCAAAGTTTCAAAATTAAATTTCCTCTTCTTCCATCCATGCACTTAACGAACTTGTATATTATTAGGTCATGAGAATAGTGTGAGTTTAATATTTGCTATTGTGAAACGTAATAAAATTCAACATTTATGATCACTTAAAATAAAATATGTGTTTAAATATAAATTTCAAAGCAATGTTTTAGATATATATATATACTAGCTGATCCCCGCGACTTCGTCTGCGTAACGTAGGTGTAGATTATATTTTCTTTTTAAATTTGCTATTTGTAGTGGCATAAGAAAAATAATAATTTTTCTTATTTCTTTTACAAAAAACATTACCATACTTAAAAACACTATTTTGTCAACTTTAAAAAGACACATTTGTCTAAAAAGACACAGTGTCTATATTATATATAAAGGTTTATATTTCCAAGAGGCAATTTTTTAAATTTTTAATTGAATTTACTGTTTTTTATCAGTTCAACTAAAAATATTTTACATATTATTTTCTAACTTTAAATTACCTTTCCAATGATATATTACTCACCTGTCTAGTGTAAAAAAATTTGTTTTCATCCCCAGGGAATACCTTCCCTTATTATTTTTTTGGAATGATAAGTAGCCTATAGTCTGTGGGAAATTGTGTTGTATCTTAATACCAAATTTCATTAAATTCGGTTGTTCCGTTCTTTAGTTAAATCGGGACACACAGACAGACAGACAGACAAAAATTTTAAAAATGTTAAATTCGGAATAAAGGCCTCTTGAAACAAATATTTACCCTAAAATTGGGTTCAAAATCGAAATGTACAGACAGACGTAAGAATTTTATATATTAGTATAGATATATGTATATGTGTATACAATGTTTGATAACTTGTGTAATTAAAGACATAAAAAGGAGCATTTTTCCAACAGACGCCAAAGTTAATTTTTCATAACGGCCACGCTAATGAGACGTAACATCTCATATTTCGGAGTTTAATGTAAAACAGATCGGATTTCCCCTATTCCCATACTTCACCATTTTCCTATCCACCTTGCCCCAGCTACATGACTAATCATTTATTACTCCTCGCCTGTTTATTCTAAAATTACGTCGTAGATTTTCCTATTAATTAACTATTCCTCTTTGACCAGGAAACATACAGTAGTACAAAAGAGATAATCTAATTTGTCGTACTTTTCGGACATCAGCATGTTGAATTTTTTAACACATAAATTAATGTTAAATAAAAAAGCTGCTAAACATATTAAGTTTCAAATTAAAAGGATTTTCAAATGTCAAATTATACTTTGTCCCAATTTTCCACTCCTTCGTTAAAACTAGGACAAAATTTTTAATGGAGTTAACAAGTTGGTTAATATGTTCACGTAATGTATCAGTTTCAAAGAGTTTTACTTTTGATTCATTTTCCATTTTCGTTTTTAAAACAATTTGTAAACCTTTTATATTATTATACTTTAGTTTATATATTAAATACATTTTAGACTGATTCAAAAAAAAATTATGAATTTTTTTTTCTTAATTATATCGAAAATATTGTTGGGAATGACCAAAAAAAAATTCTGTGAAAGTTTAAGCTCTTAATATTAAGTATTAAGAGGTGCCGCATCGCAAATTTCGATTTTCCATTTAAATAACATGGGAACAATATTCTCTTGCACTTTGGAATTTTATAGCTCACGTTGGTGACGACAGTATTTTAGAATGACCAAGGTATATTCTTGTAGAAAATTGAACGATCTACAAAAAAGGTCTCGTACAAGTTTTTGATATATTTATTCCTTCAAAAGTTATTCGAGGTCAAAGTTGAACTAAAGAGAAATTTTAATATTTTTTCAATGTTTTGTCGCAACCATCAATTTTGTGAGAAAATTTTATAGGACATTTTTTGTAGAGCACTTTTTTCCTATAACTTATCTCTATAAAAGTTTTTGATGTTTTTCACAGGTCCTAAGTTATTTGCATTAAACTAAAAATATTCGTAATTTTATTGTTTGAAATTAATTATATTATTATTAATAATTGTAATGTGAAAAAAAAATTCATCCTGTGGGTAACAGGACCACCACAATCCCACTTTAAAGTTTCAAAGAAAACAATTTCCAACTACAAAATGAGGATATTTATTTTCATTCCACGTTATAGATGTAAATATTTTATTACCAATATTTTCAAAAAATCAAAGCTTTTTCGACCGGTTTTGAAACGATACCCTTTTCATGCTAAATTTACCCTATATCCTATTATTGAATTTCAATTAGTAAGAAAAACATTTAAAAAATTTTATATTGAGACGATTGAAATTAGATCCATATTTTACTGGGAAACATTAGTAAACATTTGTAACTAGTAAAGTATTGCTACAAGTATATGGGATTTATACTGGCACTGGTATAAGAGCCTATGAAATTTATTAAATTTTCGAAATTTTAAGGAGTGATTTTTCATATAAAAGAAGTGAACTGTAAAATTGAATTGTAGATTTTTTATATCTTCTGTGATATATGCCTCTGATCTTTGAGAAATTTAACGTTATATAATGCATCAGTTGAGTCTTGAGTGCCCTCTTTAAAATTACGAGGAAACAATAAGATACATGAGTATTATAAGAAAAATCGACTTAGGTGAAATTTTTTTCATATTTCCAAATATTATTCTTGAACGTTTAAATATTATTTTGTACATGACAATATTTTTTTTTGTAAGAAAAAAAAAATAATATTCCAATATCTTAAGGCATAAAAACGTGTTTTAATTTTTTGTAATTTTTCTGGAATTAGTGGATTTTTAAGTGATTTCGTAAAGATATGATGTACTTCTCTACGTAGCTTAGAATCTGGCCTTCGGCTAAATAGAATCAAATGTCGTTTGTTGATTGTAACCTTAAGGTTATCCCAATGCCACTTGAACACATCCAGGGTATAGAAACCAGGAACACTGTTATCTATTTTGATACTAAAATAACCAACAATACCGAGCCAAATAATGACCACATGGTAAGACTTCTTTCATCATAACTTGTGGATCCATATGCTTTTTTTTCCTATGATCTGGGGGCCTCTCCTGCGAGTTCTAAAAGTCCTATTGCGCCCCAGTTTAATTTCAGTTCCAGTTGGTCAGGTCTGCTTCTGATATAAATCTCAGCAGACAGTCAACTGGATCTCTGCGTATGTTTTCCAGTTCATGTCCGGGTGGACCAAGCGAGTTGAGACGACTTTGAGTCATGGCTGGGCAGTCAAATAGTACACGTGGGAGGCAGTTTCATCTTCCACGCCACATTTCCTGCAAGCTACTGACTCTGTGTTCTTCCCTATAGTTTGGAAATGTTTCCTCAAATTGCAGTGTCCTGTTAATAGGCCTACCAGCGTTTTGATGTCCTTCTTTCTTAGATCTAGAAGTCTTTTGTTATGTTCTTTCAAAGGTTTCTTTATCATGACCTTTGAGAACTTGCCTCCTGCATAGTTATTCCAGGATTTTATTCCAGGCTATTCTACTCAGTGTTATGCACTTTGGTAGGCCGATAGCCGGCTCTGGACTCATGAATGACATTCTTGAATCCGCCTTTGCGAGTTCGTCTGCCCCTTCGTTGCCTTGGATACCAGAGTGCCCCGGTACCCAAGCAAGTGTAACCCTGTTGGATGCCGTCAACTGGGTGAGGAGTGTTTTACATTCCCAGACCAGCTTAGAGCTAGTCTGGTTATTTTCGATAGCTTTAATTGCGGCTTGACTGTCTGAGAAGATTCTTATAGATCCATATGCTACCCCAGAATGTCTAGGATCCCTTGAATTTTGCACGAAATGAATAATTTCATACGTATAGAAGTGAATGAAAAGCTGCTCCTAACAATCCAGAGGCACAAATTTACATATTTTAGTCACGTGATACGGAAAGATGGGATGGAGAAAATTGTAATCCACGGAAATGTGGACGGCAAAAGAACAAAAAGCAAATCTTCTGTAGAGCAAATCAAGGAACTAAGGTTTAGTTCCTTGAGAATCGTAGAGGATAGAGAACCACGAAGAAAGCTTGTACCAACTAGTGAAAAGAGACGACTATCCTGGCAAATTTCAAGAAGGAAAACATTAAATTTTTCAAAAGATTTTTTTTCTTAATTTTCCCTCCCCGTATCGAAATTTGGAATCACACTATTGCCAAAGAGTTTTATGGTTAGATGTTATTGCAATAAGAATTTTCTAATAGTTTTTTGTAACTTTGTAAGCTTTTATAAGGGTTTGGTATGAAAAATTTGAACATAACATAATTAGCTTAATTCTTAGGAATCTGAAGCATTTGTTTATAGGGATGCAACATTGCTCATATCAAACATCGATATTAAAAAATTTATAATTTTAAAAGCTAAACATCGAGGTTTATGAACGATATATCGATTTTTTATTATTTTATTTTATTATATGAGCTCTTTATTTTGAAAGTGGCCTAACTCCATTACAATAGCAGCTCATATAGCTAATATTTTTTGCAACAATAGTAAACAACTAGTAGTTGCCCGTTGCATTCGCAACTAAAGGTTTTATCTCAATAAAATGTTAAATATGAGATTATGTAGAGTTAATAGACATTCGAAATTTTAATATTTAATAATCAAAGTGTTGTTAATATAAAAAAAAGTTTATCTAAAATTAAATTAAGAAATAAACTATAAGTTTTTTTTTTTATATCATTTAAATAACAACATTTTAAATAACGTCATTTCACTAAATTAGTATGAAAGTTTAATACTTATGTAGTACTTATACCAAATAGGCGATTTTAAATTTTGGTTTGTTTTTCAACAATTAAACTTTTTAAAATCCATTTTATTTTATGAACCAATGGTTGTGATCTTGAGTAATTATATATTCGGCTGAAAAGCATTAAGGTAGCAATTTTTTGCCATATATTTCACTGTCAATTCAAATATAAAATCTTCGATACTAACTTTTCTTCGGTATTAGAATAATTTGATAATCAATTATTATTATTGAAAATAAATAAAATTTTCGAATTTACTTCCACGCTTTTCACCTATTTCCCACAATTTTGTATGTATAACGTCCAAATGTGCGAAATCGAATAACTTTTTAGTCATGTTAACTAACATAAAGAAAGTAATTATTTTTTTTCGTTTTACATTGTATTTTCAAATATAAATGTATATTTGTGTCGATGAAATTTGGAAAGTGTTTTCCTTATACGATGCAAATATATAATAAGAAAGAGTTTTTGAAAATTTCTCCCCTAAAAGAGTGAAAAATGGTAGCAAAGTTTGTAAGGGATAACGTTTAATAAATAATCAAAATTTCAAATTTAATAATCAATCAAAGTACGTTAAAAGCGAAACGTTATTACTGCTTAATATAAAAACAAAGTTGATTTATTATTAGAAACAAAAACTTAGGGTCTGCTTAAAAATTTAAACTCTAATACGTAGATATATCTGAAAAGGTTAAGTTAAGTTTATAAATGAGCATTATGGTTTTTGGCTTTCACATATTGTAAACCTGAAAATCCGAAATACGTATTCACAAATAAAGACATTAGTGAGTGAGTACCAAGGTTTATAAAATAAACAAGTGGCCTCATGCGCTACGTTACGTATCCAGAAGAAATTTGTAAATATCTTCAGACTGATTCAAATTTTAAAATTCTTCGAATGACGTCAAATTTTTTTTTCTAATGAGGCAACCTGTGTAATTTATAAACCTTGAATGTGTACCCCTACCATCGTTTTGAATGCGTAAGTGGGGATAACAGAGCGCATGCGCATAGCGCATTCTGCACGGACGCACGCCAAGATAGCCAATTTATATATAAGATAATGAAATGTATTATTATCTCATGTCTTATATTCTAGACTGATGGAATTCTATTTGTTTGTATGTGTAATTGTTGATCATTACAATAAAATATCGTTCTTGAAGAACGATGTATCATTGATGCTTTAATTTTCAACATCGATGTTTATGAATAATATATCGAACTTCATATATCGAATAGGAAAATGTCAATGAAATTTTGAAGTTTCGTATTGCAACGTTGAAAATTAGCAGCTATATTATGTTTTCATATTAGTTTAGAACATTTTTATGACATTTAATGTACATTAGGTCTATTTTAAACAATCACCTGTTTGATGCATATATGAAAACCTCAACCAACTTGAGATCTTATATTTTGCATAAGACACACCTTTAGCAATTAATTTAGTCACAGAAATTTAATTTTCTTTTTAAAATATTATGTCGAAAAAATGGCATTGTTGTCATTGCAGTTTCCCAATAATCCTGGGATACATAACAATTAAAGAAATTAATTGGACTCGTAATTAATATTAAAAATATTCGTCAAAATAAAATATGTGATAATGCATCATTTTTTTAAATTTCAAGCGGATAAAACAACCCCTTTGCCCAATTCTGGTCGTAAAATGCAATAGTTCAGCAACAATGATTCAAGACATTGAAACTTTCCAACAGAAATATTTAACTCAATTCGAAAAATCTCTTCATTGCATCCATTTCCTTAAATTCTTTTGTCACTAACAAGCCAAGAAAAACTAACTCCAATTTTTCAACGTTGATATACCTAAGTAGAGTGATTCGAGAAGCTATGCCACTTTTAATTTAGAATGATGGGCCGACATGCTTTGGAAAAAATATCCAAGGGTCAGTCCAATTCACTCGGTCCAGCACTGGTCGCTTGATTATTTTTTTTAGTTCTAATTTTTTTTGCTGTCACCCCAACATGTTGGTAGTTCAAATTCATCATTATTTTAATTTTATTGTTTTCAGTTTTCCAGTGGTGGCCATTTTAGTTTTACTAGGCGCAGACATTTTCGCACTTTTAAGGGTTTGCGGAAACTTGATTATCTCAGGCCCTATTTGTCCTATCAAAATGAAATTAAAGGCAGTGGGTTCATGAAAATATAAGCTATAAGGTTGTAATAAGACGTTTTCACCTAAATCTAATTCTAAGGGGTGAAATTTCAGTCTAAAGTTTTAGCTCTCATTTGTAAAAACTCCCATTTTCACGCAAAGATTGTGAAGAAAGGGAAAGAGTTTACACGTTAAAACTTTTTTTACAAACAATTAGGTACTAGTTGTATTCTAAAACAAAATTTGAAGTCTGAGACTTTAAGCCTTTTTAAAATAAAAAATACCAAATTTGGAAATTTTAAAAATTTGCAATTTTCTGAACTCAATATCTCTGGTGGGGGACCAGATAAAAATCTGAAATATCACCCCATTATAGTACTGTGTGATAGTATTATGCACCTAAAATTTGAAGTTTAAGATTTGACTAGGAGCAGAGGTATTGCAAGCACAAAATGTCAAAATAATGCATATTTCAGTAGGTGAATATAATGTATTTAACCATCTGATATGTGACATGTACTTGGCATAAAGGGCATTTTACACAAAACAACATATACTCTGGGCTAACTGTTTTTCAAATCTTAAATTTAAAACTTATACTTCTTTCTGAAAGCTAATAATATATTTACGTACCCATAGTCATCAACTAATCTTGCTGTTCGATAAAGAGCTAAGAGATCTCTTAACACAGTTAAAGAACTTCACATACAATTTTTCTTTTGAACAATAGGATATAATGTATAATTGGGATTTTGAAAAAATAATTATTGATTTTTTTCATGTATTTTAAAACTTTATTATTAATAATATTGATATTTAATGCAAAAAACTTAAAAAAAAATTTTTTCAATTAATTATAAACGATTAAAAATTGATAAAATTTTAAAAAAAATCTCGTGACTATAAACGCGCCATGAGTGATCACCATAGTTGTGACGTCATAATGCTATAGCTATTTAATAACAGTACAGCGTTTACAGCTATTACACGTGACTAGACAATAATATTGAAAATTTATTGCTAAAAAACGAGTCGTTAGTTATTTATTTATAAATATTATAAATTTATTTCGACGTTTGCCATCTTGGGGAACATTTAAAAACATTTTGTTAGGAGTTGTTTTTGCAGTATTCGTACATAATGGTACAAAACAAGAACGATAATTTTTAAGGTTCGACATTTTCAATATAAATTTCAATATTTAACTATCACAACAGAATTAAATCAATCAAAACACTGTACTTATTATATCTGTATCAACTGCAATGAGTGACAACTAACATTATGACGTCACACGCGCTCGGGTTTGTTCGGGAGCTGTCGGCGTGTCTTCGGTACTAGATTCAAAAATAAATTTTTATTTTGAAATAACTTTTAAATTATTGCGAAAAAAAAAACAAGAAATAGTTTTGCTATAAAACTTATATATGATCTTTCCATGTATCACAAAAAAAAATTCACAAACCCAATTTACCTTTGTGTATATTAAAATATATTTTTCCAAAAAAAATTGCCAAAATTTTTTATTGATTCATTGTGCTAAGACGAGCAAATTTTGTTTAAAAATTTTTATCTTCAAAATTTTCTAGTAATACACTTTGGCAACATTATTTTGTCACAAAATCTGTATTTACCAAAATATAAGTTTGGGTAACTTTCTTTATAGTTTCGTGATCTTTATCTTGTGTATAGCATGTACATATATTATTAGCTTTCAGAAAGAAGTATATGTTTTAAATTTAAGATATGAATAATAGTTAGCCCAGAGTATATGTTGTTTTGTGTAAAATGCCCTTTTTGCCAAGTATATGTCACATATTAAATGGTCAAATACATTATATTTACCTACTGCAGTATGCATTATTTTGACATTTTGTGCTTGCAATACCTCTGCTCCTAGTCAAATCTCAAACTCCAAATTTTAGGTGCATAATACTATCATACAGTACTATAATGGGGTGATATTTCAGATTTTTATCTGGTCCTCCACCAGAGATATTGAGCTCAGAAAATTGCAAATTTTGAAAATTTCCAAATTTTGTTATTTTTTATTTTAAAAAGGCTTAAAGTCTCAGACTTCAAATTTTGTTTTTGAATACAACTAGTACTTAATTGTTAGTAAAAAAAGTTTTAAATTGTAAACTCTTTCCCTTTCTTCACAATCTTTCCGTGAAAATTGGAGTTTTTACAAATGAGAACTAAAAATTTAGACTGAAATTTCACCCCTTAGAATTAGATTTACGTGGAAACGTCTTATTACAACCTTATAGCTTATATATTCATGAACCCACTGCTTTTAGTTTCATTTTGATAGGACCAATAGGGCCTGAGATAATCAAGTTTCCGCAAACCCTTAAAAGTGTGAAAATGTCTGCGCCTAGTAAAACTAATATGGCCACCACCGGAAAACAAAAAACAATAAAATTAAAATAATGATGAATTTGAACTACCAACATGTTGATAGCACTCAAATTTTTTTTTTTTTAAATGGTCGACCAACCATTTCATTTATTTTTGTACCACTTTATTTGGACTGACCCCCAAGAGTTTTCATCTAAAGTTAAAGTCAACTTTTCTACATATAAATGAAAAATAGTCAAATATTTTATTCACGGAATATCTTTGAGTTTGATTCCCTAAATTAAATTTTAATTAAAACTCCGGTGATTTCTACCAAGTTGAACTAACATTTCTGTTATGTATTTAAGCGAAACGTAATTCAGTGTGGTTTTATAGGTAAATTAAATATTTGGGATGAAATTTTCTCTGTGTTTGAAATATTTCTCTATGTTGAACTAAAGAATTAATTGTAGGTAAATAAAATAGTTTATATGTTAATATTAAATATTCAATATTGATGTATTAATGTCGGTAGAACAATGCGTTTTGGTTGATGTAAAAAATTACAATGGAGGAAACCAAAAATTTTCTTTGAGAAAAATTTCCAGGAGATAATGAAGTTGATTGGAGCTTAAATGTGTTGTGTAGGTATTGTGAAAATTACTTCTTTTTATCTCATTAGCACCAATTATAATGAAGTTTCTGTAATCAGGATTATCCCATCTCGATGTTTTAATACCAAGACGGTACTCTAATGGATATCCTCTTTATTAAAACTTGTATGGGAGTAATGGGAAAGTGATGAGATATTATCACAATTTTTTCATCCATTTACTTTGTCATTGACGTACAAACTGATTTTCTTCCTTAAACTAAATTTTTTAGACATTGCAATTGCTAAAGAAATGAATACCTTAAAAATATATTCAATGGTAAAAAATCAATGTTTTTCTTTTGCCTATTGCATATGGTTTATTATTTAAGCCATTAGTATCTGCTTTTTGATTAGTAGTTGGATTAGTAGACTAATAGCTTTCCATGTCCAGCATTGCTGGCTTTTATTTAACGTTTTGCAATAACACAAGAGGTTTTAACGAAAAAAACTTATGATAGTTTTTGTAAATGCATTGATTGCCTTGGTGATCTTTAGAACGCCTGTATTTATTTTTTTCAACTGAAGTATAAACTTTTATTTTACGCTGCATTTCGGGTGTTGTATCGAAAAAAAATCGATAGTTATGAGGATTTCAGTAAGTCCAATTACACTGTAATTACTCCATTATCTATTATTATAAAGAGGAAAAATTTGATTGTTTGTTTGCTTTGAATAGGCTCCGAAACTACTTGACCGATTTGAAAAATTCTTTCACTGTTGGAAAGCTACACTATTTTCGGTGAACATAGGCTACATTAAATTTTCAAAAAAGTTAGGGATCCACACTAAAACTCCAAAAATGTGTGAAAAAATTACCAAAAAACTTTCTTACATCGCGTGCGCTGGCAATTTAACTAAAGAACGGAACAACCGAATTTAATGAAACTTTATATAAAGATACAACACAATTACCCACACACGTTAGGCTACTTATCATTCCTTAAAAATAATAAGGGAATGTATCTCTTACGTAAAAACTGAGGGATGAAAAAAAAAATTACTTTAGATAGGTGAGTTATATATCATTGGAAAGGTATTTAAAAGTTAAAAAATGATCTGTATTAATATTTTTAGTTGATCTAATAAAAAGCACAGTAATTTAATTTAAAGTACAAAAAAATGCCTGTTTGAAATATAAATGTTTTTATAGATAATAATGTGACTGTAAACTTTTTTTTTTACATAATTGTTGTAAATAAATCCTTAGGGTTGCTCAGTAAGGAAATATTAACGAAAAAAATGTAATAATAATAATAATAGTAATAAAGCTTCAAGTAACAATTGGTTTGGGGCACTTAAAAGCACTTAAGTGCCTAATAATGCTATAGGTTTTAATGTAAACAATAGCGAGAAAATTTTGTTAAATTTTCATGAACTTAATGATTTGTTAAGAAAATATTTTGTTGGTAAATTAATGTTATTTTATTGGTTTTAAATCATTTAGAACTGCATTTGGTAGCAAAACTACAAATATATTGATTTACATATAAAATCTTTTGGTTTAAAATTTTTTAAGTACAAGAGGCGTGAAATTCCCGAAGAATTTTCTTTATAATGCGGAGGAAAATTGTAGTAGAAGTATTATAAAAAATTATTCCTTAAAAAATATTTAAAATGGAAATGAAATTTTCTTTAATAAAAATAATTAAAATTAACATTTTGGTTTCTATTTATAAGAAAAAATTGATTGTTGGAGAGCTTTTCTCTTCAAAGATGTTATTATAGACAACAATGTATCATTGTTGAAGTTGTAACGTAAAAATTATAAACCAAAACTTACAAATAATTATTGGAAAAAAATATTCCAAAAAATTAAATTTTATAGATTTTTTGGTAAACTTCTTCTTAGAAGAATATTTTTTTGTTTTATTAGAAGTTTGTCCTCTGAAGTTCTTAAAAAAAATGAACCAAATTGTATAATTTTTAACGCAAAAGGTAAAAAATTTTAAAAAAAATCGAAAAATAAAAGTTAGTCTAGAACTTCTTAAAGTACTTTAAGGAGTTCTAGAAATAAATTATTAAAAATTCCACCCTTAGAAAAGTTTTACAAGGGATGAAAGTTGGTAAAAAATTCTATAATATCAGAATTTTAAGGGTTGGCATCCCCCAATAAAATTAAATTGAAAACGATTATTTTTACTAGTTTGTAACAATGGAAAATTAAAAATTATAATAATGACCACTTTTCCTTGTATTTCAGATAAGTCCGAAAATTGTCTTGAAAAATGGGATGCACTTTTTTGCATGTTATCATCCCTTAAATATTTGAATAGTACAATAAAAAGTATCCTGGAAAATGCTGCGTTGGACGTTACGGTGGTGTTTTGAAGCCAATATTACAGTTTCGGGGATGACCAGCTATTACGAATGTTCGTATTATATCCCTGAGGGTAAATGAGGGAAAAGATGCCAAATTTGATGAAAAAATTAGAGGTAATTATATTTTTATAGGTCTAGACAATTTTACAACAATTAAAATTGTTTATTTAGAATATATTATTATAAATCAAGGATATCCATGGTTAACAGGTTGATTAACAGGTGATTATAACCACTTGTTTAATTTGAGCTTTTCTCTAATAAATGGTTTTCTATCGTATTTTTAGAGATTTTTAGAGACTATAAATTATTAAGGGGAAAAATTTAAAAAATAGTTTTTTTTTAAATTTTTAAGAAATTTTCACTTTTATAAAAGCTTTTAAAGCCAAAGTCCACTTTAGATGAATTAAGAATTATAAATTTGGGTACTTATGCCAAATTTGATGAAAAAAAAATAACCACTTGTTTGTTTTGAGTTTTTCCTCTAGTAAATGGTTTTTTATTGTATTTGAATTGATAATTATAAAAAATTGAGGGGAAAACTTAAAAAAAAAATTTTTTTTTTAAATTTTCAAGAAAATTTTACTTGTATAAAAGCTTTTAAAAGCCAAAGTCCACTTTAGATAAATTAAGAATTATAAATATGGGTACTTATGCCAAATTTGATGAAAAAATGAGAGGTAATCATATTTTTATAGGTCTAGACAATTTTACAACAATTAAAATTGAAATCTATTTAGAATAGTTTATTATAAATCGAGGATATCCATGGTTAACAGATTGATTAACAGGTGATTATAACTACTTGTTTCTTTTGAGTTTTTCTCTAGTGAATGGTTTTTTATTGTATTTTAATTGATAATTATAAAAAATTGAGGGGAAAACTTTAAAAAAATATATATTTTTTGAAAGTTTTACTTGTGTAAAAGTTTTTAAAAGCCAAAGTCCACTTTAGATAAATTAAGAATTATAAATTTGGGTACTTATGCCAAATTTGATGAAAAAAAAGTAACCACTTGTTTGTTTTGAGTTTTTCCTCTAGTAAATGGTTTTTTATTGTATTTGAATTGATAATTATAAAAAATAGAGGGGAAAACTTTAAAAAAAAAAAATTTTTTTGAAATTTTTTTGAAAGTTTTACTTGTATAAAAGCTTTTAAAAGTCAAAGTCCACTTTAGATAAATTAAGAATTATAAATATGGGTACTTATGCCAAATTTGATGAAAAAATGAGAGGTAATCATATTTTTATAGGTTTAGACGATTTTACAACAATTAACATTGAAATTTATTTAGAATATATTATAGATGATAAAATTCAGATCTCAGTTTTTATTTTTTTAATAAGAAGACATTTCAGGTTGTTTAAGATTGTTTTTTTTTGTTATTTAATTTTTTATTATTCCATTAGCTACGTTTCGTTACGTATCGTAACTTCATCAGGCTTTTTGATTCACTTCATATTGAGGGAAATCTTTAAAAAAATTTTTTTTTAAATTATCTAGTAAATTTCACTTCCATAAAAGCTTTTAAAAGCCAAAGTCCACTTTAGATGAATTAAGAATTATAAATTTGGATACTTATCCCAAATTTGATGAAAAAATGAGAGGTAATCATATTTTTGTAGGTCTAGACAATTTTACAACAATTAAAATTGAAATTTATTTAGAATATATTATTATAAATCGAGGATATCCATGGTTAACAGGTTGATTAACAGGTGATTATAACTACTTGTTTTTTGTTTCTATCGTATTTTTATTGATAATTACAAACTATTGAGGTAAAAATTAAAAAAAAAAGTTTTTTTTTTCAAGAAAATTTCACTGGTGTAAAAGCTTTTAAAAGTCAAAGTCCATTTTAGATAAATTAAGAATTATAAATTTGGGTACTTATGCCAAATTTGATGGAAAAAAAAATAACCACATGTTTGTTTTGAGTTTTTCCTCTAGTAAATGGTTTTTATTGTATTTGAATTGATAATTATAAAAAATTGAGGCGAAAACTTTAAAAAAAAAATATTTTATTTGAAATTTTCTTGAAAATTTTACTTGTGTTTAAAAGTTTTTAAAAGCCAAAGTCCATTTTAGATAAATTAAGAACTATTAATCTGGGGTACTTATGCCAAATTTGATGGAAAAAAAATAACCACTTGTTTGTTTTGAGTTTTTCCTCTAGTAAATGGTTTTTTATTGTATTTGAATTGATAATTATAAAAAATTGAGGAGAAAACTTAAAAATTTTTTTTTTTTAAATTTTCTAGAAAATTTCTCTTGTATAAAAGCTTTTAAAATCCAAAGTCCACTTTAGATAAATTAAGAATTAGAAATATGGGTACTTATGCCAAATTTTATGAAAAAATGAGAGGTAATCATATTTTTATAGGTTTAGACGATTTTACAACAATTAACATTGAAATTTATTTAGAATATATTATAGATGATAAAATTTAGATCTCAGTTTTTATTTTTTTAATAAGAAGACATTTCAGGTTGTTTAAGATTGTTTAAGATTGTTTTTTTTTTGTTATTTTTTTTTTATTATTCCATTAGCTACGTTTCGTTACGTATCGTAACTTCATCAGGCTTTTTGATTCACTTCATATTGAGGGAAATCTTTAAAAAATTTTTTTTTTAAATTTTCTAGAAAATTTCACTTCCATAAAAGCTTTTAAAAGCCAAAGTCCACTTTAGATGAATTAAGAATTATTAATCTGGGTACTTATGCCAAATTTGATGAAAAAAAAAATAACCACTTGTTTGTTTTGAGTTTTTCCTCTAGTAAATGTTTTTTTATTGTATTTGAATTGATAATTATAAACTATTGAGGGGAAAACTTTAAAAAAAAAAATTTTTTTGAAATTTTTTTGAAAGTTTTACTTGTGTTAAAGCTTTTAAAAGCAAAAGTCCACTTTAGATAAATTAAGAATTATAAATTTGGGTACTTACCGGATATTCATCGTACTGAATGGCTGGTTGATATTCGGAAAACTCTAACAAGCCAGAATCTTCTGCCGCCGATCGTTTCGCCAATTTTCCCGACTCAATCGTTGGCGCCGCCAACGATCCCAAATTGGTGAAAGTGGTGAAAAACAGAACCACCAAAATGATCATTTTATACAATTGATGCAACCCACTACTATTTGAATGCCATAGGACAGTATGAGGCATTGTCAAAATTGAAATTATCCAATAAATTTTCTTTTCCCGTTCGAAATACGCCGATGATCCCACAAATTGTTTCCGTTTGTATTAGCAATGTTGGTTCTCACTTTAGTGTTAATTTGTGTTTCTGCTGATGGATAGTAAATTTATAAGAAACCAGAACGCGCCACGCTCCGTTTTATATAAATATGTGTAAGAAGTAAGGGTTGTTTGCGCGGGTGCTCCGCCACCAGCCAAAGGGGGCAAACTACGGAGGACTGACGGTCGAAAAGGCGCATGACTTAACAAAAACAAGCGATAACAATTTTCCATTCTAAACAGCAACAGGTTTTCCCCATACCGACAACCCGTTTTTCCCTACGACACCGTAGGTTTGGCAAAATTTAATGACAATCATTAATATATTAACGACGGAAAATGCAACCAAAGTTTCCACTGTCATAAAGCTCAAAGTTCAAAGTTTGCAGTTCGTTCACTTTAAACCATTGCAAGGAGAAAAAAAACAAAACAAAACCCTCTTCCTAGGGGATGTTTTTTTGTTGAATCATTAAAATGAAAATCTCTCCCGGTCACTGATCCGCTTCCTTGTGTTATAAGTGCTTCTATTTATCGTATAAGGCAATATGCGGTGTGTTGCACTTTCTCAAAAGCATCATTAAGGGATGAAAGAAAAAAAAAAAGCGGTGGGCGGAAAATTTAAAGTTATCTACCATCGTAAAATGAGAATTAACGTCTTGCTATATTTCGGAAGTTTATTTGAGTATTTTGCCAGATAGACGGGAAACCATTAAAGTCGCTGGTAACGTGGGTCGCATATCAAATACGTCAATGACATTATTCCACAAATTTTCCTCTTCCTCTTCCACAATAGTGCAAGGAACTTGGCAAACGGTGCCCGCTTTTCTGCAGATTGCGATCGTAAACTGGTACAAAATGCTTAATCTTTGTATATCTCAAGTACGTTTTGGTAATTGTTGTTTTATATCGTCAGATAAAAAGTCATTTCTTTGTTGAAATGTTACTCGGGGTAGTTTTAAATTTTTTGTAAAAAAAAAAATTTAGTTTCTCCTATAAATAATTAATAAATAAATATTGAGTTGTGTTGGTGGACACAACCAATTCAAGAGCAGGACAAGACGACAAATTGCAATTATTGCCAAGACGCAGATTGTGCAAATTAAGTGGAAATAAAAAAAAAAACTTTCTCCTACTTTTAATTTAAGGGTTGAACTTTGTTAACAAATTGAATGATTATCAAATTTAGCTTCATCTTGGGGTCTTAATAACAATATTTACAATTGATTTTAAAACCCCTTCTGTTGATAAAATGCACTAGAATGGCAAAAATAATTTTATGAATTGAATCTTAAGACCGATTGCACCATCGATATTAAAGGGACATTTTCTAGATATTGAGAAATGTTAGTTAAATATTAGACTGGGCCAAAAAAATTGACTGTTTTTCTTTTTTGAAAAGTATATCGAAAATATTGTTCAAAGTGAAAAAAAAAAAATATCGGGAAGGTTTGAGCCCTTAGATTGTGCAAATTAAGTGGAAATAAAAAAAAACTTTCTCCTATTTTTAATTTAAGGGTTGAACTTTGTTAACAAATTGAATGATTATCAAATTTAGCTTCATCTTGGGTCTTAATAAAAATATTTTTATAGATTTTAAAACCCCTTCTGTTGATAAAATGTACTAGAAAGGTAAAAATAATTTTATGAATTGAATCTTAGGACTGATTGCACCAACGATATTAAAGGGAAATTTGCTAGATATTGAGAAATGTTAGTTAAATATTAGACTGGGCCAAAAAAATTGACTATTTTTATTTTTTTGAAAAGTATATCGAAAATATTGTTAAAGGTAACAAAAAAAATCGGGAAGGTTTCACTCCTTAATATTAATATTAAGAGGTCTATCATCTTTAATTTCGATTTTTTATTTGTGCTTTCATTTTTGCGTCAATGCTGTCAAACTATCAAGGTAAAAAAATTTATCTGTACATATTTTTATAGAAAATTAAATTTTCTACAAAAAATGTTTCTTTAAAAATTTTTGCCAGACGCCGTTTTCGAATAATCAAGTTTCAGACATTGATATAATTTTTAAATTTATCTTCTTTATTTTAGAATTTTGTAACTAACGAACAAATAAATATATAGAAATGAATCATATAGATTCTTGAAGGGAATTTAATGCTCTACAAAAAAGGTGTCTTAACATGCTTACATAAAATCAATTTTTCAAAAGTTATTCACAATTAAAGTTGAAAAAAAAATTAATTGTTTTTCTCGTTGTGTGTTTTCATTTTTGCGTCAATGCTGTCAAACTATCAAGGTAAAAAAAAAAACATCTGTATATATATTAATAGAAAATTAAATTCCCTACAAAAAACGTTTATTTGAAAATTTTTGCCAGATACGCCGTTTCCGAATAATCAAGCTTTAAACATTGATATCATTTTTAGATGTAGTATCTTTTTTTTGGAATTTTATAACTACCGAACAAATAAATATAAAGAAATGAACAATATAGATTCATGAAGGTAATTTAATGCTCTACAAAAAAGGTCTTTTAACGTTTTTACATAAAATCACTTTTTCAAAAGTTATTTACAATTAAAGTTGAAAAAAAAATTAAATTGTTTTTTTCGTTGTTGAACCAATTTTGAAAGAGTGATTTTATGTAAAAACGTTAAAAGACCTTTTTTGTAGAGCATTAAATTCCCTTTAAGAATCTATTTTGTTTATTTCTATATATTTATTTGTTTTTTTGTTACAAAATTCCAAAATAAAGAAGATAAATCTAAAAATTATATCAATGTCTGAAGCCAGCTTATTCGGAAACGACATATCTGGCAAGAATTTTCAAGAAGACGTTTTTTGTAGGAAATTTAATTTTCTATAAATATATGTGCAAATAAATTTTTTTACCATGATAGTTTGACAGCATTAATGCAAAAATGAAAAGTACAAATAAAATATCGAAATTAAAGATGATAGACCTCTTAATATTAAGGGCTCAAACCTTTCCGATATTTTTTTTTTTTGTTACCTTGAACAATATTTTTGATATACTTTTCAAAAAAAAAAAAATAGTAAATTTCTTTGGCTAGTCTTATAAATATGCATAAAGTAGTGGGTTTATAGTTGATCTCAATTATTGTTGCTAAAATTGGTTAAATTTTTTTAAACTATTTTATTATTTTTTTCAACACTAATTTACCATGTGTTTTCGAAAAGTGGATCTTGATTTGAATATAAAACAAAATATTTTTTTACTATGACAAAATGATATATTTAATTGATCATCCGGAGTTGGTAATTGATGCATTTTGATAGGGATGACCATATTTTTAGAATAACTGCATAAATTTGCAAGTCAAATTTGGATATTGAACGAATTTTTTCGGGTGCTGGTCTCTAGTTGATGATACTGGTTGCATTTTCGATTGTACCTCAACCGGAAAGAAAATGCATTTTTCCAACAAATACAGATTTTCCTTGTAATTATCCTTTTTTAGAGCCGAATTACTATGTTGCTGAAAGATATATCAAAAATATATTAGATGATTTCATTTATGTTTTGACTATAAAGTATTCCAATGATCCATTTTACATTGCCATTCAATGGCACCACGTTTAATAGGGCCTCATTCGACACCCATTCCTTTTATGAAGGTTTGCTCTAATGTTGATCACTTGCAGTGTCATAAAAAAAATTCGGAAAACCTTTTTTTTTTTAATTCCAATGAGGTGCATTTTATTATGTGGTTCGTTCTATTTAATCATTATTTAATACTGAACTCCAAGATGTTCATCAAATTATTTACCAAACAAATAATTCAAGAAATTACGTAAAAGCTCAATAGTAATTTGCCGCCGGTAATAAAATTCCAACAGAAATATACAAAAAAAACATCAAATAATTGCTCAATTTTCACTTATTAATAGACACAAAAAGCATTAAATTTTCATTGACAATGAATCTGGCTAGGAAAATTACGTTGAATTTTCCATTCGAAGTTTCCATTAATATTTTCTTCTTTACGTTTTACTGTCTATTCCGATTCCCTTCGGATCTTGAATATATTCAAGGAATTTTGAAATATGATTTGTTATTTGTCACTATTGACATAAGTGAAGATAGTACATCAACTAAAGACTTACCTTGTTGCACTTTCTAAACTTATATATATAGTCTCTTTTTTTTTTCAAAGTTTCAAAAAAATTTGTTCAAGGTTTATATTGACTTATCGTATCCAAAAATACATACTCAAAATTTTGTTTTTATTGAGTTTGAACTGAGACTAAAATGTTTTTTTTTTTGTGATCAAGAAGCCTGATGAAGTTACGATACGTAACGAAACGTAGCTAATTTGAAAATTAAAAAACATCACTTCAATATCTATTCTGAATTAATGGGCGAAAGCCAATTATGTACAATTATGAAATTTAATAATTCTTGATTCCAAATGGCCTACCAACCAAAAAACATGCAATAAAAAAAATGACGGTAGTTTAGTAGTTCTAGTACCCCAAAGATAATTCTCTCAATTTATTAATTAAACTCAATAATTATGGTGCATACTTTTAACTGAAACTTGTTGAATTAAGGGTGGATCACCATCAGAACGTAAAAAAATATGACTTTTTTAAAACTGCTGCCATTTTTTTTTTAGAGACATTAAAAAACGGTCTTCGGTATGTAAAAGTTGAAGTTTTTGCACCATTTTTTTTTTATTTGCCCCGATATGTCCCCCCCCACCCCGTTTTACAGCGCTTTGAAAAAGGGTCCTTTGAAAAATGAGGAGGCAAGTGGGAGACAAGTTTTCTCGGAAACCGGAAGTCGGATCATGATTTTCCAAAGAATGTAGGTTTTGGTAATGCGTCTTCTTGGTACTGAACCTTGAAAATCCGAAAAAAGTTGAAAATTCACAAAAAGGTGCGACTTTGAAAAAAAAAGTTAAAAAAAACGACCTTTTTGTGGACCTTTCCCCCTCTCCCACTTTCAGGGGGGGGAGGTTTGACCAATTTTAGAGGTTCAGTACCAAGAAGACGTGTTGAACTATAATAATCTCCAGTTTCAAGTTAATCCGTCGGATAGTTTCTGCGAAATCTTGTCTCCCAGTTTTAAAAAGTTGATTTCAAGAAAAACGCATTTCAAGTTTTTTTAAGATATTTTTTTTATGTTATTATCAATTTATTCAATTTTTATCAGTGAAAATACATTAGTCAGATATTCCAATCCTTTTAACACGTTATTCTTGAATGTTATAAGAAGACATTTATGGAAAAAAAAATCGAAAACATTTTTTTTTCTGACGGTGATCCACCCTTAATATCGAAGGACTTCTACGTTAAATTCAGCAAAAATTATACTAAATACTAATTTAACTCCCAGAGAAATGTAATGCTTTTAAGGAATCGATTTTTCCTTTCCTTATTCAGTGATATATTCACTATTTTTATTTTTTTTATACAAGAAAATTTTATCATTGAAAATATATTATTAAGGCACTTCAACACAATTTATACCAAATAAAATTAAGCAAATTATAAAAATGCCTTTTTGAAGAAAAAAAAAGAAGTCTTTAAGGATAATTTTCAGTGTAGCCTACGCATAATAATCTTCTTTAATTATTCAAAATATATGATAAAAAGATCATTTTTCTTTGCGCTACATTTGCAAGTATTTAATTTCGTAGAAAGCAAGTGTAATTGTTTTATAAAAAAAATTTTTTTCTTCTTTCAAGTACAAAAATGTTTTGATCGATTAAACTTGAAATTATTCAGGCATGATTCTTTTGCTAGACATATCATAGTTACTATGAGAGTTTATTCGATTTCAAGCTTTGAGAAAATTCTGGAATCGTTTTCTCTGTAGATATATATATACATATATGAATGTATGTTCACATTATTTTACAAAAGTGCAACTTGTATAAATATTCTATGCAAATTTTCAACCACCCACACATATACATCCTATTACCGACTACAACTGTTGAAAAATGTAAAGTTTACACTCTTTATTTTTATACGGATAAGTACTCAAACATCTACATATATATATATATATATATATATAATATAGGGAAAGATAATAGGAAACTTATTTGTTTTAAAAAAAAACAGTGTAGCAAAAACGATTAGTTTAACTTTACAGCATTTGCTTCTAATGAAACTTTACAAATTCACTTCATTTCGTGTCGTAAAAATAAATAATTTCAACAAATTTTTTAAACAATTTACGATATACTTTCTCTAGGACTTAAAAAAATTCCTCCTGCATTCATTTTTGTTTTAATTTCTTGAAAAATATCGTCATATAAGTATATTTATGTCATACTAATATATAAAATTCTTACGTCTGTCTGTACATTTCGATTTTGTACCCAATTTTAGGGTAAATATTTATTTCAAATTTAACATTTTTAAAATTTTTGTCTGTCTGTCTGTGTGTCCCGATTTAACTAAAGAACGGAACAACCGAATTTAATGAAATTTGGTATTAAGATACAACACAATTTCCCACAGACTATAGGCTACTTATCATTCCAAAAAAATAATAAGGGAAGGTATTCTCTAGGGATGAAACAAAAACTTTTTACTTTAGACAGGCGAGTTATATATCATTGGAAAGGTAATTAAAAGTTAGAAAATAATCTGTAAAAATATTTTTAGTCGAACTTATAAAAAGCACAGTAAATTCAATTTAAATTTTAAAAAATTGCCTCTGAAATATAAACCTTTATATTTGTAAAAAAAAGTTTTTCGTATACAATACAGATATATAATAAGAAAGGGTTTTTTGATAATTCCTCCTCTAAAAAAAGTGAAAAATGGTAGCAAAGTTTGTACGGCATAACGTCTAATAAACAATCGAAATTTCAAATTTCATAATCAAAGTGCCGTTATAGACAAAACGTTTTACCGCTTAATATAAAACAAAGTTGGTTTATTATTCAGAATAAAAACTTTGGGTCTAAAAATTTAATCCCTGATAGATAAATCTATAAATTGTTAAGTTAAGTTTATAAGTGAGCATTAAGGTTTTTGGCTTTCACATATTGTAAACCTGAAAATCCAAGATACGTATTCACAAATAAATACATTAGTGAGTAAGTACCTTTTGAAATTCGGCGAGCTAAAAAAAAATACCTACCGGCATTTTTTTGAACTAAAGTTAGTGGTTTCTATTGACAGAGAAAGAATGACAATTTAAAAAGGGAGGGGAGGTATTTTGAATGTTAAATATACAGTAGCTCATAATGATGAAAGAAATTTAAAATGCTCTTCGTGTATGGTAAACTCGAGACTATCCAATATGGTTTAATTGTGTAGTTGAAATGCAGATATTTTAATAATAAGTGTTTAAATACATAATGATTATACTTGATTATAGAGGAACTGGGTTTCGTGCAATTGAACAAATTTTAATTTCGCGGTAGTTTTGTACATTGCAGTAGTGTAATAGTTTTGAGAAAAAGGTTCATTCGGGAGTCGAGACAATGAAATGGGATTTCTACTAATATTCTAAATCTAGATCATTTACTTCTGTTATTTTGACATGAGTGTTTTAATAACTTTACTGTTTTAAGTCATAATTAAGACCGACTTTATTGAATTTAATATTTTTTTATGTATAGATATTGATTGATTTATGGATTACTTGGTTAACGATAGGTATACCTACTGTAGGTATACGCAATAGAACATACTGTTTTTAGATATTTATATTTTATTTTGAAAATTAATTGATCATTACATAGGAATATTTTATTCTAAGCAACAGTTTATTAAATGAGTTTTTTTAAAGTTGGCAAAATAGGGTTTTTAAGTATGATTATTTTTTTCCTAAAAGAAATAAAAAAAATAAAAATTTCCATATAAGTACCACTACAAAAAGCAAATCTAAAAAGAAAATATAATCTACACCTACGTTACGCAGACGAAGTCGCAGGGATTAGCTAGTTATTGATAAAATTGTAATTTATTGATATGAATCTTCACTTGAAAAGATTCTTTATTGTATTTGTTCAAATTTTTTCATTTCAATTTTTAGATAAAATTATCTAGGTAAAGGTAATAAGCCCATCTTTTAAGCTTTTGTATTTTACAAAAAATTTTAAGCAAATATTAAAAAATTTTAATACTCTATTGAATAAAATATGAAATCTTTTTGAAAGTTTTTTTTTTTTTTGAAAAGATCACAAACTACAATCTAAGTGAAATTATCAATTTTCTAGAAAACCTTTTACCGATAAATTGCGTTCATCTATTTACTGTAATAGTATTTAAAGTTGCTTTGAATTTTCCACCGAAAAAAATAGAACTTTAAAACTTCCATTGATAGAGTTATATTTAATAATACGGCGAAAACAAGACGAACAAAAAGAAAAGATACTTGGAAGAAAGTTGTAATAAGATAATAACACTTACGTTGGCGTATTCCATTTACCATATTATATCTATTCAGTATTCAGGTTTTCATAACTTTGTTTTATCAAGATGCTTTTTAGCATGAAAATCTTTTGCACAGAAATTTTATCAACAATTTTCACAAAAGTCCTCGAAATTGCATTCGCTAATATTTCTTACATAAATATAGAAGGAAAATAAACGAATTTGTCATATTTTTTTTACTAATATTGCGTTCTGTAATTTGTCAACAATGCCGATGAAATTTCTTTGATTTAATTCAATAAATCCAATTGTTGACCATATTTTAGTCATTTGGGAAATTAGAGATTGTCGTATAGTACCTATAGGCAGTGGCGTGCATTACATATAGACAAAAAGACACTGCCTACTAGGGTGTTTTTAGGACTATTTTTTTTTGCTCCCATGCCGAAATTTCGTTGGAAATACTTCAAAAAAAATTCCCTGCAAGTTTGAACTCTTAATATTAATATTAAGGGGTTATATACAGTTAGCATTTTCAAAAAATCGTTTTTTTTTTATTTTTTATTTCTTAATGTACATACACTTAAGAATACATACAGAAAATTTCATGTCGTTCCGGTGAATATTTTCAAAGTTACACTCAAATTTGAAAAAAAAAATGTATCCTATGTAAAGTGATTTTCAAACTTTAAACGCGTTTTTCTCAAAATGGTGTTTTCAAAGTCGGTGACCAACATTACTCCAAAACGGCTTACCTGATTAGTCTCAAATTTTTACACGAGCTTCTTAAATATATTTTCCAGTAATTAATCGAAGATTTTTTTCTCACCGAAAAATATTATTTCCTTTATATACAATTTAGGGTCGAAATTTTGGTCAAAAATCGATTTTTTTTTTTTTGAGAAACCGCCATTTTGTCAAGAAAAAATATTTTGCTTATTCCTTCGATTAATTACTAGAGTTAACATTACTTTAACGAAATCTGTGTGGTTTTTTAAATTCAGAGGATCCAGTTCAGAGATATAGTGGTCACCGTAAAACGTCTTTTTTGAGAGGAGCTCCCGGAGATCAGCTGTAGTTCCTTTCCAAATAAATATTTTTACTAATACCAGGTCTTAAAATACAGTTAAAAGATACCATAATATGTGTACAAATTTTTAGATCAAAAAATTTAAAAGTTTTCTCTGAAAAAATTCTGGAAAATTCGCTTGTTTTCGGCCTTCTAACTGTATATAACCCCTTAAGTACTCGCTCACAGCGTGTGAATATTTTCCATTTAAAATACACGTAAACTTTGATTTTTTTTTTTTAAATTTTTATAGCTCAACGACATTTTATGGTATCGCCTCGCTCAAAGTCGGAATTAATTTTTTTACAATTGTATGCTCTACAAAAGTGCCTATTGCGGCAAAATCGTAATTTACACGGACGAAGTAGTACGGGTCACTAAGCCTTGATTTTTCATAGATTTCTCGTTTTTCTCTCAGTAACTCATGAATTACAAGACCTACAGAAAAAATGTAAAAGTCAAATTTATAGGAAATTTAATTTCCTACAAAAAAGTTTCAGAAAACCAAATTGCTAAAATCGATATTTCTCGAGATATTGAGCCTTGAATTTCTCTTACTATAAAATTTATATTATCTAATATCAGTATTATTTAATCCTGACGATTATATTTTATTTCTTTAATAAAGTTTACAAAATGAGTCTATCTATGGTTAAAAATATCAACATCATTATTTACCCCATTTACCCTATACCGAATAGCCAACAAAATTTTAAAGTGTGAATTTTTCGAAATTGTTTAGTGACAAGATAGTTTAGCAGTAATTAATTATTTAAGAAAAATTAATTAATTAGTCATTGATATAGTAAAATGTTAAGAAAATAAGGTTTAAAGCAACATACGATAACAAAAATGCGGAAAAATTTAGGGAAACGGTTGGTTAAAACTAAAACTAAAAAAAAAGTCAAAGAAAAATATTTTCCGAATTTCAAAAAACACTTAATGTTCTACTTCGTATATATATTTTTTCAAAAATTTTTTGTGTGAAAAGTTGATTTTCATAAGCGATGAAAAAACTTTGAAGAAAAGCCAGTTTAATTATGTTTGGATTTTTGTTATTTTGTAAAATTTTGGGAAAATATAATTTGAGGGAAAAAATTAATTTCTGAGTTGCCTTTTTTTTCCAATTTTTTTTCGAAGGGGGAGGTTCTGTTTAGTTTTCCTTAATTTTTTTTTTAGTTTTACATTTAACCAACTGTTTCCTAAACTTTCCCGCATTTTTGTTATTGTATGTGGCTTTGAACCATATTTTCTTAACATTTTACTATATCAATGATTAATTAATTAATTAATTTATTACCGCTAAACTATTTTGTCACAATCGAAACGGTTTCTTTCACATACCTCTACGAATAATTTCCCATAGATTGGCAAAAAAAAAATCGGAAAATTCAGACTTTAAAATTTTGTTGACTAATCAGTATAGGGTTCATTATTTACTCATCATAACGACGAACTAAAACCAACATGCAGCACTTTTGATTATATTAAAGTAGCTTTTAAAAATTTCTGCCTATCCTGCCTAAAATCTCTGTGCACGCCACTGTCTATAGGTACTATATTATGCGCCTTTCAGCTATCCACTTGTATGAAACTTGTTGATTTCCTTGATTTTTGTTGTCAACTTGAAAATTGATATAAGTCTCAATAAATATTAAACACATTTTTTTTTGTGTTTGAATTATATAAACATGGGAATTTCGAGTTGGAAATCATTAGATCTCATAAATAAAATAATAAAGCTGGCAACATCAAAGCGAAGAAAAATGGGAGAAATTCAATATACAATATATAAATTTGAGATAACAAAATGAATGAAATAAGGAACTGATTACTTGCAACTATCAGAACTGTATTATTTATTTATTTTCTTGGAAAATGTCTTCGTTACAACAAATAAGTGTTGAATGGAAAACTTTGCATCTTATTATAAAAAAAAAAAAAAAAACGTACGTTTTTTTTTTATTATTCTAATGAATCACATTTGTATGTTATAAAAGTAAGAAGATTGAGTACTTGTAATGTATTTACTTCTGTATACATATTTCTTCGACTTTGTATGAACTTTATTAAGTCTATTGAAACATTTATTTTATCGTACATTCACAGGTGTGAGATTTTCAATTGGCATTAATTTTTAACCGGCGAAAAAGAGAAGGCAAATTGTTGTATAGTTACGGGATGTCTTTCTATTTAAATTTCAAAAATTAATTCTTCTAAAGACGGAAAAGCAGGGAAATATTGATTACTTATATACTAAAGAGTTTAGAGGTGAATTAGCCGTGGAAAAATATTTGATCACTAAGATTCTAAAAGATTCAGATTTTTATCTCATTTATTTTAATAAATAAAGAAAAATAAGGGAAAAGTACTGTGTATACAGTATATAGAATATATTGCGGTCCACTTTATGTAGTACTAGCTGATCCCCGCAACTTCGTCTGCGTAACGTAGGTGTAGATTATGTTTTCTTTTCAAATTTGCCATTTGTAGTGATATATGAAAATTTTTATTTATTTTTTATTTCTTTTACGAAAAACATAATCATACCTGAAAACACTATTTTGTCAACTTTAAAAAGACACATTTAATAAACTGTTGCAAAGAATAAAATTGTTCTATGTAAAAATCAATTAATTTTCAAAAAATATTTATAAATATCTAAAAAGAGTATGTCTATTGCGTATAGCTACGGTAGGTATACCTACCGTAGACCAAATAATCTGTAAATCAATCAGCATCTATACATAAATAAAAAATATCGCCAAGTTCAATAAATTCGGTCTTAATTATAAGTAAAATGCGGTGACCATGCGACATTTTTCAAATAACTTACATTTTTAAACTTGTGATATCTTTCGAATGGAATGTTCAAATTGAATAACTCAAAAAGTTATATAATGGTATTGAAGCAAACTTAAATATGAAGTCATTTATTTTGATAAGGATTAATCCCAAAGTATAAATAAAAGAGCTTTTATAGCGGTGGCATTTATATACATTTTTTAAAATTAAAAAACACTTATTGTGACATAACTATAATAGTTAGACACGTGCTGTCGCTTTATTTTTTGTAGATAATTATATGTTCTACAAAATCGTACTACATTATTTTATTCTATAACCAATAGTTTTCGCAGCGCACGCGATAAAAGAATGTTTTTTGGTAATTTTTTCAGACCTTGGGTTACATTATTGGAGTTTTAGTATGGATCCCTAATTTTTTTGAAAATTTAATATAGCCTATGTTCACCGAAAATAGTGTAGCTTCCCAACAGTGAAAGAATTTGTCAAATCGGTCAAGTAGTTTCGGAGCCTATTCAAAGCAAACAAACAATCAAATCTTTCCTCTTTATAATAATATAGATAATTTAATATAATAATATATAAAAATCATACCATAAACATAAATTGGAACAGAAGTTCAAACAAAAATATTCGTGACGTATTGCCCAGATACGTATTTCGATTGCCAAGCAATCTTCCTCTATAATTGGAACCCAAAAATAAAATCAGAATAAAATATTGGTAACACTATTTAAATTACACTTGTTTGTGACCTTCTTTATAATATTTATTTTGGCGAAACACTAAGATGTACCTGAAAACAAAATACTTTCAAAATCGATAAACCGATCCTTGAATCATACGATAGAATGCAGGTAGACAAATATTTACGTTCAATTTTATCGATCTTTGGTCTATAATGATCTCTATTGTGACCAAAACCGGCTTGATTACAAGCTGGTGTTAAAATTGAAAGGAATTTTACCTGAGCTCAACGGGTGGTATGAGATAACATAATAAAAGCTTGAAGTCCAAAATTTGAGATAAAAATCGATTTAAAGGTGTTACTAATGGATTCGGAATCAGGTGATAATGTATTATAATTGACAACAAATAATAAATACCTTAAACTGGTTCCAAATTCCTGAACGTCATATTTAAAGCTGCCATTCTCTCATTTTGGCCTTCAAGCATTTATTATGTTATTTCATATCAACAGTTGAAAGTACAATAATCTGCATTCCATACTATCTAACAATTGAAACTGGTTTCGTACTTAACGTGGGAAATTCATACTGACAAAAGCCGTAACAAAAATGATCCCTACTTGAATTTGCATTTTATCTCTTATTAGTTATTAACATATTTTAAGTAATTATAATAAATTCAAATATATATTTTCCCTAAACGTTTAAATTTAAACCTTTATAAGCTGTTAGGATAAAATCAGTCCATTTCAATTCGATTATATATCAATGAATGCAGTTTTAAGTTGATAATCTTTCAATTATCGAAGCAAACATATCAACAAAATGAAGGATATAACTTTCATAAGCATATATTTGTATTATTCGTAAATATAAAATTTAATAATATTTTTAATGTTTTTACAAATAACACAAATCCACTTCATGGTTTCATTAATTTCTTTTTGTAACGACTGCTTCTAAAGTTGAACTTGGGAACTATGGGGACTATGGGGGAACTACATTGAGGACTAATAAATGCAAATTTTTTATCAAACCAAAAATCGTTTTAATTCTAATCTTGGAAAATCTATCAAAGTATAACTTTTCTAATAATTTTCCTAGCTATCATAAAAAAATTTTTTTTTTCTTTTGATATAAGTCAAATATGTCTTACATAATGTAATTCCTTTTTTTCAGTAAATAACCCATTTATCAATATAATTAAGAAATACCCTAATAAAAGAGAAAACAAGATTGAAATCGGTAACGTCAGAAAATTTCCCATATAAAAAAAAAGAAACAATAAATTCCGATCATTCTCCACCAACATATATGATACGGCTTTCTGGGAATTTAATTACATTTTTCTTCTTTAAGATTTTCCTTTCTATATATAAATATTCAGTCTAATACATAATAATTTTATTATTTCAACAAACTTTCGATATATATATAAGGGTGATTTTTTTTTTTGGTCCCATCGTGAAATTTTGTTGGAAACACCAAAACAAAAATCCCTGAAAGTTTGAGCCCTTAATATGAATTTTAAGTCCTCGACCAAGACGTGTAAAGAATTCCCATTGAAAATACACGGAAACTCTGATTTTTTATTTTTAAATTTCTATATCTCAGCGACATTTCATGGAATCGCTTTTACCGAAGATGGTTTTTTCTCAGAATTAAACGCTCTACAAAAGTGCCCATTGCGACAAAGTCGTAACTCACACCGGTGACGTAGTACGGGCCACTGAACCTGATTTTTCCATAAAATTCGCGTTTTTTTTGCATTTATCTCGTAAATAACGAGAGCTACGGAAAAATTATAAATAAAAAACTTGTAGAGAATTTGATTTCCTACAAAAAAGGTCCTGTATACCAAATCGCGAAGATCAATATTAAACGAGATATTATTTTTGCCGATCATTGATTTAAAGTTTAAATCAATATCTCGTTAATCTCGGCTTAATATCTCGTTTAATATTGATCTTAGCGATTTGGTCTACAGGACTTTTTTGTAGGAAATCAAATTCTCTACAAGTTTTTAATTTATAATTTTTCCGTAGCTCTTGTTATTTACGAGATAAATGCAAAAAAAACGCGAATTTTATGGAAAAATCAAGTTCAGTGGCCCGTACTACCTCACCGGTGTGAGTTACGATTTTGTCGCAATGGGCACTTTTGTAGAGCGTTTAATTCTGAGAAAAATTCATCTTCGGTAAAAGCGATCCCATGAAATGTCGCTGAGATATAGAAATTTAAAAATAAAAATCAGAGTTTCCGTGTATTTTCAATGGAAAATCTTTACACGTCTTGGTCGAGGACTTAAAATTAATATTAAGTGCTCAAACTTTCAGGGATTTTTGTTTTGGTATTTCCAACAAAATTTCACGATCGGACCACAAAAAAAAATCACCCTAATATATATATATATATATATCTTTTCTAGTCTGATTACCTGACACCTGTAGTCTACTATTAAACGTAAATTATAAAGTTTATGTATTGTAAAACCAGGCGATAAACGGTGGTGTTATTGTCTTAATAAGAATTAGTAGCCATTAGTACATTTTTTCTGATACATTATTATGGTTCTTGGAATAAACTTCTTTTAATGTATTACACTTTATTAAGTTCTTTAATCATTTTTTTATTTTTATCGTATGTTATGGTCGTAAACATCAGACTACAATTCTATAAAAAGCTTGTTAACTTTAATTGCCTTATATGTGTGTCCATATGTGCGCGGTTTTGGTCAATTACATAGAGCAGAGGGTTTTAATTGCAATAATAGCAGAAATTCCCAACATTTATTTTTATATTGGCCCCATATTGTGGGTATGTGTGTAGGGTTATTAATCATCATGACGATGGTATCGTATAGCTCTAGGAATACGAAAGTTTTTAATTTGCATGATATAAATTTTCGATGAAATCAATATAAAATGGCTTTCATAAAATATTATCACAATAATGATTACTGTATGCTAGGAAATACGATTCGATAAATCAGTATTGAATATGTGGGGGACGAAGTATGGGGAAGAAAGGGATGGATGGTTGGCCTCCTGGTGCAAAGACATGTACATGCACTTGGAAACCGCTGAGTTGACCCGATGGCGATGGCGACAGTCGGGTTAAATCTGGGAATTTTTCAACGTACCAAAGATCAAGGGGCAACGTATTTAACGCGAATTTTCGTCCGGCAACTATTTATTTATATTTCACACCCCCGAAAACAATCCGTGGATACATATTATTCACATCAATCACTGTCGCCGAAAATTTATTTGCGGAAAAATGTATTTTACACGCGAATAAATTCCCATTATTTCACCAGAAGATAACAAATATTTATTTTTTTTTGAAACATATTTAATTTGTTTTAAACTTTAAAACTTATCCTCCAATATTTGACCTTATTTTATAACAATACAAGCTGATCCCCGCGACTTTGTCTGCGTAACGTACTTTATTTTTTTTTATTTCCTTTACGAAAAATATAATCATACTTAAAAACACTTCACATATTTTGAAAAAGACACATTTAATAAACTGTTGCAAAGAATAAAATTGTTCTATACAATAATCAATTAATTTTCATTGAATCTACGGTAGGTTTACGTACCGTGAACCAAATACTCCGTAAATCAATCAGCATCTATACATAAATAAAAAATATCGCCAAGTTCACTAAATTCGGGTCTTAATTATGACTAAAAAAAGTCGAAAGTTATCAAAATACTCGCGTCAAAATAACTCCATCTCACTGTTTCGATTCCCGAATGAACCTTTTTCCAAAAACTATTACACTATTGCAATGTACAACACAACCGCGAAATTGAAATTTGTTAAATTGCACGAAACTCAGTTCTTCCATAATCATGTATAACCATTATGTATCTTCAGACTTATTATTGAAATATCTGAATTTCAACTATATAATTAAACCATATTGGATAGTCCAGAGTTCACCATACACGATTTGGCGTATGCCTTTTGCTCTGGAAGAGGATTTTAAATTTTCTTTATCATTATGATGATATGATTATTTATTATTTATCATTATGATGATTTCTGGCTGGAATTGCGATTTCTTTTCGTGATCCCTTTCACGCACTTGCAAATAAAAGATATTGTGCCCCCCCCCAAAGAAAAAAATTCTGAATTCACACTTGTCTGTTAGGGTAGGAATTTTCAAAAAAAAATCTTATCACATGCCTAATTTCTATAAGGAATACATCGAATATTAAAATTTCATCAGCCAGAGGAGGTATATTTATATTTGCTTATATTTTAGTAAGCTTTATTACTATTATTATTATTATTATTATAACATTTTTTTCGTTAATATTTCCTTACTGAGCAACCTAAAGATCTATTTACAACAATTTTATAAAAAAAAAATTACTGTTCGATTATTGTCTATAAAAACATGAATATTTAATAAAGGCAATTTTTGGTACTTTAAATTAAATTACTGTACTTTTTATTAGTTCAACTAAAAATATTAATACAGATCATTTTTTAACTTTTAAGTACCGTTCCAATGATATACAACTCGCCTATCTAAAGTAAATTATTTTTTTCATCCCTCAGTTTTTACATAGGGGATACATTCCCTTATTATTTTTAAGGAATGATAAGTATCCTAACGTGTGTGGGTAATTGTGTTGTATCATAATATAAAGTTTCATTAAATTCGGTTGTTTCGTTCTATAGTTAAATCGCCAGCGCACGCGATGTAAGAAAGTTTTTTGGTAATTTTTTCACACCCTATTGGAGTTTTAGTATGGATCCCTAATTTTTTTGAAAATTTAATATAGCCTATGTTCACCGGAAATAGTGTAGCTTTCCCAAAAGTGAAAGAATTTTTGCAATCTTGGCTGTCAATTGTTTGCTTACAGTTGACTTGTCCGTCTTCATCATGTCGCCTGAGCAGTGGAATAGTGCAGATGGTAGAGGTGCTAGAGGGAATGACAGACAGTACCCAATATCAACTTTTTGATTAATAGCAATTACCAACAGACGTCCAAAAATATCTCATTCCATTTTAATTATTGATTTTCTGTCTCCGGTGGTACTCTTAAAATGTTTTTTAATACAATATGAAGCAAATTTATTTATTTTATTGCAGCCAGCAACCCTTATTTGCGGCCAGATTTAATTAGGCATCCGTAAATCAAAATAATAAGAAAAAAATTAGCTTTAGTTTGATATATAAATCATAAATGCACGTTATGAACGTAAAAAGGGCCCAAAATCATACCTGTTTACACCTGGCTGCGCAGAGGTGCGGTCAAGTGCGCAACGGCAACCCTGACTTTTCAAAGTCTTTATATATATTGCCGTGAAGTGGACGATATTTTATTTTAAAAACAAATCAATTTAATTTTTGCGAAAAATCAATTAATAAAAATTTAATTAAAAATACTACCGGCCACATTTTGATAGGCAACCTAGTAGATATTTATTCTCCTGATGATAAATATGCGTAAAAATTCGGTTTTTAGCATAAACTCGATCACTACACTTTTCTGCAGTGGGATTCTAGACTAATATATTATTTTTCATAATTGTAAGTCTAGGTCCGCACCACCCGCACCTCTCTAGTGACTACTATTTTTGCAATTCAATTTTGCTCAATTTCGTCAACAAAATCATCCCCAAAAGTGCAGTGTAACCCTGCACGGAAAATTTTGTTTAAAAAAATAGACTACTAGGATAAAAACCAATATGACAAGAACAATTAGTAATTTGATTAGAAAATTCAAATGAATGACAGAAGAAACATCAAATTTAGATGTAATCATAGTTGGGGGTGGACTTTCTGGACTTGTTGCCGCTTATCGAATGATACAAAAAGTATCGAACCTCAACATTTTGCTGTTGGAAGTTTCAGGTTAAATAAAAACGTTTTATTGCATAATTTGTCGATAAATATATTTACGCAATTATTTAACAAGCCATTGGTTTTATGAAGCTATATATTTTTTTTACTCCCGCACATTAATTTTTTAATTCACCCACATATTTACAATAAAACGATATTAATATGTTCTGAAATGAAACTGAAAGATATGCAATAAAAATAAAACATGCATTATATGATAGAAAACATAATAAATTTCAATTTCGTCAATATAATATTACGGACAGCCTATGCGAAAACTCAGATGTTTCGATATCGAATAAAAATGTCCCACTAGACTCATAAAATATGTTTCAATTTTGAAGGTTTCGAGAAGAAAAAAAATAAAAAAATTGTCAGAAAATTATAACGTAAATTTTTCAATTTTTCAGATCGACTTGGAGGTCGCCTGTTGACATTACCGGTGAAAGTATTGAATGATCAATATTCGGGATTTGATTTAGGGGGCCAATGGATCTCACCCAATCAATTGCACGTGTACGAATTGATAAAGGAACTGGAATTAGAATTGGAATCCAGTGCATCTGCTGGCAAAAAAGTTGTTGAGATCAGTGGAAATCAAATACAAACATACGAAACGGAACTTCCTTATATTCATTCATTTGTTCCGATAGAAGAATTCTATGATGTCTTCGCAAAGGTATCCTCAATTAATTTAGTCAAAAGTAAAATTGAATTTTAAAATTGTTTTAAATGGTTTTTCAGTTGGATAATATGTCGATGAGTGTTTCATTGGACGGAAAAAATAAAATCAGGAATTCCAAAAGTTTGGATGCAACGTCAATGGAAATGTTTGTGCAAAATGAATTGCAAAGTGAGGCAGCCAGGAAAGTTTTTCGAGCTTTTATTGAAACTCTTTTTGGTACATTTGAAGTTACTGATTTTATGCCAAAACTAATACTTTGGTATTGTGTAAATTTTAAGTATAATACTTTGTATGGACAATAGAGAGGATATTTGGTTAATGTAAAGTTAGCGAAGGTGTTTTCGTCGAAATTTCCATAGAAAAGCTCATATTTGATATCAAGCCCTAGTCACTAAAAATGCAAAAAAATCGTTAAAATCAAAATGCCTATTCTCTGTTGAAACGTTACCCGGGGTAGTTTTAAATTTTTTGTAAAAAAATCATTTAGTTTCTCCTACTTTTAATTTAAGGGTTGAGCTTTGTTGCGATTATCAAATTTAGCATAATCTTGGGTCTTAATAGCAATATTTTCAATAGATTTTAAAACCCCTTCTGTTGATAACATGCACTAAAATGGCAACAATAATTTTATGAATTGAATCTTAGGACCGATTGCACCACCGATATTAAAGGGAAATTTGCTAGATATTGAGAAATGTTAGCTAAATATTAGTCTGGGCCTAAAAAATTGACTATTTTTTTTTTGAAAAGTATATCGAAAATATTGTTAAAGGTAACAAAAAAAAATATCGGGAAGGTTTCACCCCTTAATATTAATATTAAGAGGTCTATCATGTTTAATTTAGATTTTTTATTTGTGCTTTAATTTTTGCGTCAATGCTGTCAAACTATCAAGGTAAACAAATTTATCTGTACATATTTTTATAGAAATTTAAATTCCCTACAAAAAATGTTTCTTTGAAAATTTTTGCCAGACACGCCGTTTCCGAATAATCAAGCTTCAGACATTGATATAATTTTTAGATTTATCTTCTTTATTTTGGAATTTTGTAGCTAAACAAATTTGTATATAGAAATTAACAATATAGATTATTGAAGGGAATTTTATGCTCTACAAAAAAGGTCTCTTAACGTTTTTACATAAAATCACTTTTTCAAAAGTTATTCACAATTGAAGTTGAGGGAAAAATTAAATTATTGTTTTTTTGGTTGTTGAAACAATTTTGAAAGAGTGATTTTATGTAAAAACGTTAAGAGACTTTTTTTGTAGAGCATTAAATTCCCTTTAAGAATCTATATTGTTCATTTCTATATATTTATTTGTTAGTTAGTTACAAAATTTTAAAATAAAGAAGATAAATCTAAAAATTATATCAATGTCTGAAGCTTGATTATTCGGAAACGGCGAGTCTAGCAAAAATTTTCAAAGAAACGTTTTTTGTAGGAAATTTAATATTCTATAAAAATATGTACAGATGAATTTTTTTTCCTTGATAGATTGACAGCATTGACGCACAAATTAGTCACAAATAAAAAATCGAAATTAAAGATGATAGACCTATTAATATTAAGGGGTGAAACCTACCCGATTTTTTTTTTTTTTTTTGGTCACCTTAAACAATATTTTCGATATACTTTTCAAAAAGAAAAAAAATTGTCGATTTTTTTGGCCCAGTCTAATGTAGATAATTAAAATTTAATTTTTAAGTATTACCCGCCAGTACTATTATTGGTGGTGCAGGTTTGCAGTGAAGTGGTACAGATTATACTTACATAAGATGTTAACGAAATGTTTTTCTAAAAGTCAATTAATAATATTTTAATTAATAGTACCGGCGGGTAATTTTTCATTAGTACCTTATGAAAAATGAATTCTTCCACTCTTAAAAATATGGCTTTTGATTATCTACATTATCCATGTACTAATTTCGCAGCCGGATCCTGTACAATAGCCAGTGGCGTAGCTACCTAGGGGCTAGGCGGGGCACTGCCTCGGGGTCCTCAATCTCAGGGGGCCCTCGAATCTTTACCCGAAATCTCGATCGAACTGAACTTTTGAAAATCCAGTTGGAAGTTCACCAATTATGTAAGGAAATAATGAGCAAATATGGAGTGCTAGAATGCGATCTAACGGAAATATTTACAGCAATGTTATTATTCTTTACAATTCCTGTCACTTCTGCAGCAGCTGAAAGGTCATTTAGCAAATTACAAATAATAAAAAATTATCTGAGAAATAATATGGGCCAAACTCGACTCCGATATTTATCGCTAATAGCCAATTGAAAACAATAGTGCATCAAGCCTGGATTTAAACCAAGTTATTGATACTTTTGCGAAAACTAAAGCTAGGAAAAAATTGTAAATATAATTGTTATTTAGTCAGTTGGTAGGCCTGACCTTTATATAATAAACCCTTGAATTTTCTCTATTTCGTTTTATTAGCCAAACCTACACCAAGTATTTATTATAATTTATGTTGTTACTGTTTAATATTTTTATTACCTGCCCTGCAGTGCACAAAAAAGAGCTTAAGTAGCTTAGTATTTTTAAAATATTTGTATATTTGATATTTTTATTTGATACTAGCTGATCACCGCAACCTCGTTTGCGTAACGTAGGTATAGATTATATTTTCTTTTTAGATTTGCTATTTGTAGTGGTATGTGAAAATTTTTATTTTTCTTATTTCTTTTACGAAAAACATAATCATACCTGAAAACACTATTTTGTCAACTTTAAAAAGACACATTTATTAAACTGTTGCAAAGAATAAAATTGTTCTATGTAATAATCAATTAATTTTCCAAAAATATTTATAAATATCTAAAAAGAGTATGTCTATTACGAATACCTACGGTAGGTATACCTACCGTAGACCAGATAATCTGTAAATCAATCAGCATCTATACATAAATAAAAAATATCACCAAGTTCAATAAAGTTGGTCTTAATTATAAGTAAAATGCGGGGACCATGCGACATTTTTCAAATAACTTACATTTTTAAACTTGTGATATCTTTCGAATGGAATATTCAAATTGAATAACTCAAAAAGTTATATAATGCTATTGAAGCAAACCTTAATATGAAGTCATTTATTTGGATAAGGAGTAATCCCAAAGTATAAATAGAAGAGCTTTTATAACAGTAGCATTTATAAATATTTTTTAAATAAAAAAACACTTATTGTGACAAAACTATAATAGTTAGACATATGCTGTCGCTCTATTTTTTGTAGATAATGATATGTTCTACAAAATCGTACTACATTATTTTGTTCTATAACCAATAGTTTTCGCAGCGCACGCGATAAAAGAATGTTTTTTGGTAATTTTTTCAGACCTTGGGTTACATTATTGGAGTTTTAGTATGGATCCCTAACTTTTTTGAAAATTTAATACAGCCTATGTTCACCGGAAATAGTGTAGCTTCCCAACAGTGAAAAAAATTTTCAAATCGGTCAAGTAGTTTCGGAGCCTATTCAAAGCAAACAAACAATCAAATCTTTCCTCTTTATAGTAATAGATAGAAAACCTAATCAGTTTACATAGCAGTGGGGCCCCATTTTTTAATTTGCCCCAGGGCCCTTGGTTACCTAGCTACGCCACTGACTATAGCATTTTTCGTTAAGTAACTTACAAAAGTACGATTACTATATTTATAGCTTATATATCTACATGAGGTGCAAATGATACAAATACTATTGTCATCTTTCCTTTGATAAATGAATCTTTTACATTCCCATTGTTCGCGGAAAATAATTCAACTGATTTAATTTCAAATAACTTCATCGTTATATGCACAGCATATTGTTATAAATTGGGTTTTAAGTCAGTGTTAAATTTCAAACGTTCACAAATTCCAAACATTATTTACCCCACACATAAGAATTGGAAATATGCGTGGTTGGGATGAATTGACGCTGAGATTCTTCAAACAAATTAAAATTCATTGTTGTCTGCGTAATAACCGCGTGGGCAGCAAAACAATGAATCTAATTAGTCAATTTTCCTTACAGGTGTCGAAGCGAGGAAAATATCTCTCCTGTATTATTTGGGATTTTCAAACGGAACATTGGGAGCCAGCAATCAATTGTTATGTTCCGACGGAGGCGCTCGCGAATTCTCCATAAAAGTATCCGTACCAAATTAAATTTTAATTCCTGTTGCGTTGTAATTTTACGTTGAAATATTACGCAGGGTGGTGCACAACAACTTTGTGATCGATTGATTCAACAAATCAACCCTAATTGTATTAAAACAAGGGATGGCGTGAAAGCTATCATAGCAGATGATTCGGAATGCATTGTTATAACGGATTCGAATAAAAAATATACGTAAGTTATACCAATAAAGTTTAAAATGACTTTTTAACATTGTTTTTTTTTTTTATAGGAGCCACTACATAATAATGGCAATACCATTGAATGCGATTTTAACAATTCAGTTTAAGCCCCAATTGTGTGACTCGGCGATGAGAGCTTTAAATGACTTAAATGAAAGTTCAATTATAAAATTTGTCGCTTCTTATCCCAAAGTATTGAAACAATTTTCATGTTTTGATCTTATAAAATTATAATTGTCTAGTTTGTCAGGCATATTGGAAAATGAAAGGATATTCGGGTGAATTGTTTAGTGTCGCTGGACCAATTTTACAAGTGTTTGATGGAAGTCATAAAAAATTTCCGGCTTTAATAGGCTTTGCAAAGGCCAATGTTGAGTATAAAGTAAATGTCCAGTAATAATTTTTAACATAAAAAACTATTTTTTTTTTGTATTTTGAGTAGGATTTCAAATTTGAAATTTTATCAAATTTGGTATGTTTGGGCGGTGCGGAAATGTTAGAACCGATTGATTTTGTCAATGTGGAATGGCACAATTATAAGCCATGTCCGAAATTGTATGCCTTTAAGGATTTTATCAGTTTTAAAACGAAATTTCATCGGTATGTATTGGATTTTTTTTTTGTTACTTTTTAAGTATTAGTCCGGGCGTTGGATGGAGTTGAGGATGCAAAATATAAAAATTGCATTTTGAGGGTAGTTTTAAATTTAGAAAAGTATGCAGATTATGATTGTGGATGTTGCCAGGAGGTTTATTAGTTCATTTTTTTTACATATCACCCCCTGAGATATCAAGTAAATGGAATGAACAAATGCTTTGAAATTATTGGTGGTAATATCCAATTGTTTCTTATGAACTTCTTACTTTTCTTGATTTCTTACTTTTTTTAAAAATGCTGCCATTTTTTTTTTTTAGAGATATTAAAAAACGGTCTTCGGCATGTAAAAGTTGAAGTTTCAAACTATTTTTTTTTTATTTCCCCGATATGTCCCCACTCCCTCCCCGTTTTACAGCGCTTTGAAAAAGGGTCCTCAAAAATGAGAAGGCAAACGAGGGAGACAAGTTTTCTCGGAAACCGGAAGTCGGATCATGATTTTCCAAGGAATGTAGGTTTTGGTAATGCGTTTTCTTGGTACTGAACCTCGAAAATCCGAAAAAAGTTGAAAATTTACAAAATGGCGTGACTTTGAAAAAAAAAGTTAAAAAAAACGACCTTTTTTTGGACCTTTCCCCCTCTCCCACTTTGAGGGGGGAGGTTTGGTCAATTTCAGAGGTTCAGTACCAAGAAGACGCTGTTGAACTATAACACTCTCCAGTTTCAAGTCAATCCGTCGGATAGTTTCTGAGAAATCTTGTCTCTCAGTTTTAAAAAGTTGATTTCGAGAAAAACGCATTTAAAGTTTTTTTAAGATATTTTTTTATGTTATTATCAATTTATTCAATTTTTATGTATATATGTATATTAGGGTGATTTGTTTTTTTGGTCTCATCGTGAAATTTTGTTGGAAATACCAAAAAAAAAAAATCTCTGAAAGCTTGAGCCCTTAATATTGATTTTAAGTCCTCGACCAAGCCATGTAAAGAATTCCCATTGAAAATACACGGAAACTCTGATTTTTTATTTTTAAATTTCTATATCTCAGCGGCATTTCATGGGATCGCTTTTACCGAGGATGGTTTTTTCTCAGAATTAAACGCTCTACAAAAGTGCCCATTGCGACAAAGTCGTAACTCACACCGGTGAGGTAGTACGGGCCACTGAACCTGATTTTTCCATAAAATTCGCATTTTTTTTGCATTTATCTCTTAAATAACAAGAGCTACGGAAAAATTATAAATGAAAAACTTGTAGAGAATTTGTTTTCCTACAAAAAAGTTCCTGTCGACCAAATTGCGAAGATCAATATTAAACGAGATTCTCACGAATGTTATCTTTTCTACGAGTTGACGTTTTTAGAATACTTTTATATTTTCTATTGACTATTTCACGCGCTATAATGCATCTACGGGCAGAGCAGGAAAAAGGATGAAAACAGGGAAGGGGATCAGCATAGTTTTGGGCAACTTTGGTTTTATTTTTATTTAGAGTCCCTGGTAAAAGAATTTTAACAAAGTTACCAGTTCTTCCATTTTGCATACTCAACTTCCTTTGGCGCCTGAACTACATGGGTTTAGTAGTGGCGTAGCTACCTAGGGGCTGGGCGGGGCAGTGCCCTGGGGTCCTTAAGCCCAGGGGGCCCTCAAATCTTCACCAGAAATCTCGATCGAACTGAATTTTGAAAATTCAGTTGGAAGTTCACCAATTATTTAGGAAATAATGAGCAAATATGGAGTGCTAGAATGCGACCTAACGGAAGTATTTACAGCAATGTTATTATTCTTTACAATTCCTATCACTTTTGCAGCAGCCGAAAGATCATTTAGCAAAATAAAAATAATAAAAAAATATTTATGAAATAATATGGGCCAAACTCGAGTCCGACATTTATCGCTAATAGCAATTTGAAAATAAAACCGCATTAAACCTGGATTTAAATGAAGTCATTGATACTTTTGCGAAAACTAAAGCTAGGAAAAAATTGTAAATATAATTGTTATTTAGTCAGTTGGTAGGGCAGACCTTTATATAATAAACCCTTGAATATTCTCTATTATGTTTTATTAGCCAAACCTACACCAAGTTTCAATTGTAATTTATATTGTTACTCTATCTATTATTATAAAGAGAAAAGATTTGATTGTTTGTTTGCTTTGAATAGGCTCCGAAACTACTTGACCGATTTGAAAAATTCTTTCACTGTTGGGAAGCTACACTATTTCCGGTGAACATAGGCTATATTAAATTTTCAAAAAAGTTGGGGATCCATAATAAAACTTCAATAATGTAACCCAAGGTCTGAAAAATTTACCAAAAAACATTCTTTTATCGCGTGCGCTGCGAAAACTATTGGTTATAGAACAAAATAATGTAGTACGATTTTGCAGAACATATCATTATCTACAAAAAATAGAGCAACAGCATATGTCTAACTATTATAGTTATGCCACAATAAGTATTTTTTCATTTAAAAAATATATATAAATGCCACCGCTATAAAAGCTCTTTTATTTATACTTTGGGATTAATCCTTATCAAAATAAATGACTTCATATTTAATTTTGCTTCAATGCCATTATATAACTTTTTGAGTTATTCAATTTGAACATTCCATTCGAAAGATATCGCAAGTTTAAAAATTTAAGTTATTTGAAAAATGTCGCATGGTCCCCGCATTTTATTTATAATTAAGACCAACTTTATTGAACTTGGCGATATTTTTTATTTATGTATAGATGCTGATTGATTTACAGATTATTTGGTCTACGGTAGGTATACCTACCGTAGGTATACGCAATTGAACATACTCTTTTTAGATATTTATAAATATTTTTTGAAAATTAATTAGTTATTACATAGAACAATTTTATTTTTTGCAACAGTTTATTAAATGTGTCTTTTTAAAGTTGACAAAATAGTGTTTTCAGGTATGATTATGTTTTTCGTAAAAGAAATAAGAAAAATAAAAATTTTCATATACCACTACAAATGGCAAATTTGAAAAGAAAACATAATCTACACCTACGTTACGCAGACGAAGTTGCGGGGATCAGCTATATTTAATATTTTTATTAGCTGCCCTGCAGTGCACAAAAAAGGGCTTAAGTAGCTTAGCATTTTTAAAGTATTTGTTTATTTCATTTTTGTATTTGATAAAAACCTAATCAGTTTACATAGCAGTGGGACCCCATTTTTTAATTTGCCTCAGAGTTCTTGGTTATCTAGCAACGCCACTGGGGTTTAGTACATATTTACAGCAGCTTCCCAATGGGAAGAGTAAATAAATTGATGGACGAGGGGATAAATTATTTCATTTTATTCTCATTTTTTTTAGAATCCACTGGGCAGGAGCTGAAACTGCTACCGCCTGGAACGGCTATATGGATGGTGCTGTGCAAGCCGGACATAGAGCTGCCATTGAAGTACTCTTTGAACTGAGACCACAAGCAGTATCTTGGACGGACATTCATTTTATTGAGTAACCATTTAGTATATTGTTTCTATCCTTTCCAATTAAAATTTTTCATCTTAGACCCCGAACGAAACCAATACAACGATTTGATTTCTACTCCTCATACAACGATGGCTTAAAACGAGCAGGTATACTACTAACAGTTGCCATTGGTTTGTATGCACTTTACAGAGTGATTTCCCGAAAAAAATGACACAATTAAAATATCCAAAAACAAAGTTTTTATTCAAATAAAAATAAAATTTTATAACGGTTTTGCTTCGTCAACATTTGAGATTTCTTCATCATTTATTTTTAAACGTTCAAAATAGATAAGTAGCTCGCAATGTCGTGTATATGGAAACATATCAACGGCTACGGCTTTCACAGGAACAAAGGGGAGGCGATACATTGATTTGGAGACAGGACGACCTAGATCAATGAAATTTTTCAACGCCGCATTTGGATCGCAAGAGACATATAAAATTTTATTCATATTGTTGGTTTGACGCAATTGTACAATTGCTTTGTGATCTGAAAAAAGATTATTGAATTATTTTACAAGCGATTTTTTTTCAATAAAATAGTGACTAACGTAAGCCAGCTCTTGGAGGATCCACCACAGCGATAATGTCTGGATTCGTCGCTTTTCGCATCACGGAATTCAAAATATCCTCAGCTTTTCCATCGAAAAATTCCGCATTTGTAATGTGATTTTTTTCCGCGTTGATTTTCGCATCGTTTATTGCCTCGGGAATCATTTCCAAGCCCAACACTTGGCCTACGTGCTATTAAAAATAATTTCGATGTTTAACTTGTTATTTTATAATAATTATTATATACTTTTGCAAAACATAAACCAATAGTTCCCGTTCCACAACAAATGTCGACTAAAGTCGTTTCTGGAGTGGGATTTATTAATTCTATTCCCGATGAGTATAGAATTTCGGCACCATCGGTATTAACTTGAAAAAAAGCTTCGGGCGATATTCGAAATTTCAATCCTAATAATGTTTCTTCAATATGAGTGGTTCCACTTAAAAGTTCTACTTTTGGATTGTCTTTTCCTAAAACTCTAATAACGGGAATTAGTTTTTGAGAGTTTAAGTCTCTTTTAGGGAGAAATACTTTTTTTGAACAACTTGAAAATAAAGCGAAGTAACATTGGCTTCTTTTCCATTTCCATTTGAAAAATATTCAATCAAATCATTTTTTAATTTGGAAATGGATTCTTCGGTCATATCTTTGGTTTGGACACCAACGATAAGCATAAGTTCATCAGTAGTTTTAGACCATCTTGTTGTTAATATTCGAAATTGGCCAGTTTGAAATTCGGGACTGAAAACTTTTAGTTCGGAATCGCGGACAAAATTTTCAAAGCTCTGTAAAAAATTGGGAAGTTTAGATCGTTTATTTATATGAGGGCATGAATTTGTGGGATTACCTTGACGGCTAGTTTTACACGATTTGGAATGTGGATTAGACTTTGAACGGGTGCTACTCCAGTAAAGCCGGTTACATAACTTCCTAAGCGAAAACCTACTGTAGGTAATTTAGTTTCTTCATCCATTCCAACAGAAAATTCACATTTTGTTCGGTACCCATCAATTGCTTTAGCAGTTCTTATATCCCACAGTTGACAGGGTAGTCCATTGTGGGTTTTTCTTTGCTGGTCAATCCAATTTCGCAGTCCAGGATTTTGGTTCCATAATTCGTTGCCTAGTTTAAGTAAAACTTTTCGAATGTCTTCTTGTTTTAGTTTGAGCTGCTCTTCGTGCGGTATGTTCCAGTAAGGGATTGTGGAGTTTTTCAATCGTTCTTCTTGAGAAAGGTCATCGACTTTGGGTTTTTTACCATCGCTGGTGTCAGATTCTGCAAGTATTTTTCGTTTTTGGACGAGGGGATCGGGGGCGGGTTTTGCTTTTTCTGCTTTTAGGTCTTTGCCTTTCCATTTATATCCGTTTAGGGCTTCCACGGCCTTGTTTCTGTCGGTGTCGTTTCGAAAACAAATATACACCCAATGACTACCCCTGCGGGGTGGTTTGATTTTATTTGAGCCCAGTTGAAGTTTATCGTTTAGTAACTTTTTTAGTTCGCTAATTCCATAGTATTTTGGTAAATTGCGGATTTCAATTTTGAATCTTTCCGATGTAAATTCGTCACGATCTAAATATGCGTATGGGTTATCAACAGGTTTTTCTTCAGGGTTTTCTGGGATCTTATTGTCGGTGGATGTTTTTTTTTCTTCTTCATTCATGTTTGTTGAGATTGGTTGAGATGATTGAGATTTTATAAAAATTGCACGTGGTTTCTGAAATATTTTATTATAGTATTCAAATTTAACCTCATTTTTTTCACATACAAAAGTTTTTAGTGTTTTTATTGATTTGATTTGGTGTGATTTACTGGCCGGTCGTGTTTATTTTGAATTGTGGATGCTTTTTTAAATGTAAAATTAGTAATTTTTTAAATGTAAATATCAAAACATTTCAAATTTTTGTTATTACAGCTCGCCCGTACACTAGCGCCGTCTGGTAGCAAATCGGAATGATAATGTAACATTAGGCTTATGGGGATAGTAACAGGGTGCTGCGAGGGGACTGCAGGGGATCACACCTGACATACATCAGGGAAGTTGTCAAAAGTTGTCATCTGTAACTTATAAAATTTATTAATTTAAAAAATAATAGTAATAATTTGCAATTTTCATCATCATCATCATGCAAAACGAGGCAACAGAAAACGGAAATCTATCAACTAGTGAAAATTCCGAAAATAACGCCGAAAATCCTAGCAGAACTGAATTCGATACAGGTTTCCCGAAATTTAATGCATCGCCGTCGGAAAAGGACATTGCTCAGTACAATTTCAACAATTTGTATTTTTGTAAATTTTGTAAAGAATATTTCATCAAAAGCATAGCTGGATTAAATGCTCATTTTGAAAATTCAACATTCCATAAAACCGCCGAATGTGTGTACTGTCAAGGGCCGGTATATACCTATTATTTCAAAGGAGAAAAAAATCTACATCATAATTGTATTACCGAAAATGCTGCCACAATGTGAAACATGTACTTTAAATGCCAAACATGTACAATACTGAACCATGAAACTAACGATTGCTCACCATTTATTTTTTATCTATTTATTACAGATTAATAATAAGAACTTAAGTACAATTATATTTACAATGAAATAGAAAAATATTTATCTATTGATTGGTATTACTTACTGTCTTTTATCCCAACTTAATTCTCTATAATTTGTTCAATGACAACTTTATTTTCAGGGTATCATACACTTTTATTTCTTTGGACTTTAAACTTATCCCACGATTCTTGTCCAAAATAATCATATATATAAATTGGCTATCTTGCTATGCATCTGCATGTGCTCTGTTATCCCCACTTACGCATTCAAAACATTGGTAAGGGTACTCACTCATTAATGTATTTATTTGTGAATACGTCGGATTTTCAGGTTTACAATATGTGAAAACCAAAAAATTTAATGCTTACTTATAAACTTAACCATTTTCAGATATCAGAGTTTAAATTTTTAAGCAGATCCTAAGTTTTTGTTTTCTAATAATAAATCAACTTTGTTTTTATATTAAGCAGTAATAACGTTTCGCTTTTAACGTACTTTGATTGATTATTAAATTTGAAATTTTGATTATTTATTAAACGTTATCCCTTACAAACTTTGCTACCATTTTTCACTCTTTTAGGGGAGAAATTTTCAAAAACCCTTTCTTATTATATATCTGCATCGTTTAAGGAAAACACTTTCCAAATTTCATCGACACAAATGTTCACTTATATTTGAAAATACAATGTAAAACGAAAAAAAAATAATGACCTTCTTTATGTTAGTTAACATGACTAAAAAGCTATTCGATTTCGCACATTTGGACGTTGTACATACAAAATTGTTGGAAATAGGTGGAAAGCGTGGAAGTAAATTCGAATATTTTATTTATTTTTAATGACAATAATTGGTTTTCAAATTGTTTTAAATGCCGAAAAAAAGTTAGTATCGAAGATTTTATATTTGAATTGACAGTGAAATATATGGCAAAAAATTGCTACCTTAATGCTTTTCAGTCGAATATATAATTACTCCAGATCACAACCATTGGTTCATAACATAAAATAGATTTTAAAAAGTTTGATTGTTGAAAAATGAACCAAAATTTAAAATCGCTTATTTGGTATAAGTACTACATAAGTATTAAACTTTCATACTAATTTAGTGAAATGACGTTATTTAAAATGTTGTTATTAAAATGATATAAAAATAACACTTTTATTTTATTTCTTAATATAATTTTAGATAAACTTTTTTTTATTTTAACAACACTTTGATTACACCGGCACACAAAAAAAAAAGCGCTCTGTACTTTTGACCGGACCTACATAAATCTACGTATTTTGACCCCCTGAACACGAATCCGGGGTCGGTTTGACCCGTACACCCTCAAAAATTCGAGAAAACTTTAAAAAACCGAAAAAAATGGTTAAAATCGGCAGTTTTGGTGACATAAAGTTTTGGCAAATGAAAGCAATTGGCCCATTTGTAATTTTCAGAGATTTTTTGCGGGGCATTTCAATTTCTTTAAAGATTTTGGCCAAATAATCTTCAAAATCATATTCCAGAAATAGAATAATATGTAAAATATCCTTTGTAGAGATTTAAAAGTTTATTTTCATCATATAATCTCGAATTTTAGAACAATAGCCGCAATTTTTTACAATTTTTAAGGGTTTTTTGCAATTTTCTTACAATAAAAACGGCTTATGGTCTACATAAACTTCGAATTTGTATTCAGCGGATCGAAAAACATGAAAATCATGCTCGGTTTAGTTCAAAAAAATTTTTATGTCACCAAAACTGCCGATTTTAACAATTTTTTTCGGTTTTTTAAAGTTTTCTCAAATTTTTGAGGGTGTACGGGTCAAACCGACCCCGGATTCGTGTTCAGGGGGTCAAAATACGTAGATGTATGTAGGTCCGGTCAAAAGTACACAGCACTTTTTTTTTGTGTGTCGGTGTTATTAAATTTAAAATTTCGATTGTTGATTAACTCTACATTATCTCATATTAAACATTTTATTGAGATAAAACCTTTAGTTGCGAATGATAGTGATTAAGATATTTTTCTTCTGTCTTTCCATGCGTTCAAATTTGTTAGAAATAAATTTTTTTTTTAAACAATTCGACTGATTGATATACTTTTTTGAAAATATAAATTTTAAATATATATTTCCTTTTAGTACAGTCGTTCAAGCATATGCAAGTCAATTGACTTTCCCAAAAAAAAAATATTTCTTCATTATAACTGATTATAACTTTGGAACCGTGCTAGATACAAAAAAATAGTTAGTATCAAAATGAAAGCTGAGGATGTTTCCTGCAAAAAAGGATCTATACCAATTTTCCATAAATGCCATAGTTTGGCCGGAAATTGATATCAAAAGCGCTAGTGTTTTTTTTATTACGAAAATTTTAATTTATTGGATTAAAAATCAAAATGGATCTTGAAAAGTGAAAACTTACTATACAATTTCATCCATTTTAACGAAATATAATAGACGATAAATGTATTTTTTAATAACTTTCCCGTTTTTCAAAAGTTATGGCCTCAGGAAATATCTCGTATTTTAATATCGTCAACCAACTTGAGAAATTCAACTTTAGGCTTTGTACTACAATGTACTCTGCGTAAAAATTGAAATTACTTTAATAAACAGAAATGCCATCATCGTGAAAACCCTCGAATTTGGTCTCGATTTTTCCATTCTGGAAAATATGAAAAAAAAAAACATAAGGACTTGAAATTTTTCGCAGATATGATAGATACGATAGATACATATCATCAATATACAATATTCCATCATGATATTATGGAAAATCAAACCTCGATGGAAAATTTCGGACAAAATTCGAAAAATGTCTTAATTTTGCCTATTTTTTTAATCTTTATAACTCTTCTTTGGTAGAAAATGTTTCAGTCTTAAGAAAGTATATTTCATCCGGTAATTAGTTTTTGATAGTAAATTAACATTTGACGAATTTTTAATATCTTCATAATTAAAAGTTAAGTTCTTCAATATTTGAAACGAAAAACTACTAAAAAATTAGTAACTTTTAGAATTTTCCTGAATAAATAAATCATTTGACTCCTGATTTTCCCTAAAATACCAATAATTTTCAGAAGTATCAACAATAACGTACCACGATTTTTGAAAATGTAAACTTTTGTATGTTTTCAACCGTCATTTTCACGTTAACCATGGCACATACAGGAAATTATTAAGGCACCTTTTTTGTAGGAAATTTCCTTAGCTTTCATTTTGATAATAACTATTTTATTTGTATCTAGCACGGTTCAAAAGTTATAATGGAAAAAAAAAATTTTTTGGAAAAGCTAATTTTAGTGGAAAGCACGCACTAACTTCCGGTGACGGATCTGATGGTAATCATGTTTGGGATCTAATTTATCAATTAAAAAATTGACTTTTACGTTCTTTTTGGAGAATCCACTAATAAATTTCACTTCCATAAAGTTTATTTCATTCGTCTTGGAAATATATTTTAAAAATATAAAGTCGGTAAGGTAGAAATCGAGTGACGACAAGTACGACAAGCACATACCGCATGCGTCAATTAAAAAAAGAACGTAATAAAACGCACGCTAAAATTCCCATAGCACAACCAATGTGAATCAATCGCAACAAATATCCTCTGCAAAAAACATTTATAACAATTAACAGAGATAAATTCCGTGGATTTTGATTTAAAAATAAAGTGTTAAGTTTTTTAAACTTTATCAAAACATTCATCTGAAAAAACTCATCAAAATGTTCTCCGGATTTACTGGTATGTTTAAATCAATATTTGAACTCTTGCAATTTTTTTCTCCCTTAAAATATATTTCAATTTGTATTCAAGTATTCCTGTATTAAACCAATCTAAAGTCTTGGATTAAAAATTAAATGGAAAAATTTTTTGAGTTCATTTTTTTTTATTAATCCAACAATGAAAATATTTGAATAACTGCTACTTTTTATGCTTAGTTTTTCTCAAAAAGTTTTCTTCTTTCAAAGTTTCTTATGTCGTTATTTTCGAGGAATTGAGAAAATCAATAACTTCCTATAAGTGAAACTTATTTTAAAAAAATGAGCTCTTTTTCAAGGTTCTTCTAAATTCTCATGAATCAATCGTTGTTGTGTGCTAGTAAGAGATGGAGAAACGTAAAGCCTAGCATTTGGCATATGTTTGTTTCGCTCGAACAAAAGTTTGTGGAAACATTGTTCAGATGATATCATCGACCCACACATGGAAAGGAATTTTATCCAGTATGAAATTAACTGCTGCCTTTAAATGAATTTTTAATTAACCGAATATATTTCATTCGTGAAAATGATTTCATTCTAAAAATAGTTGGATAGTAATTATTCGTTCGGGCCCTCTAGGACTCAATAGACACTACCTTGAATCATACAGAAAATATGTCTGCAATTAAATGCATTGTTTTCATAGAAGATCATTGTATATATTGTTGAATTCAATGCGAAATATATTTCTAACTTAAATTAAAAGAAAAACGTGACTTTTTTTTTTAATTTCACTTAAAAAAAAATGGTAAATTATAGATGGGAAAACATTTTTTTATTGGAAAGGTCATAAAAATAATTCAATGGAATTATAAATGTGGGGCGTCAGCCCCTTGCTTTAAAACTGTACCAAATTTATTGAAATGGGGAGAAGTTCGGTCTTAAAATTTCTAATCAAAAATAATTTCCCATCCATTTTTATGATATGACCTACTTAAATTGATATGTATCGTTTCTAGCGAATTCCTAGAAGGACTATTAAATTCAATTATTGGCTAGACCTATTTCGGAGATAAATCGAAGTAGGCAGCCAATTGGGGTCCTATGTATATTTCCTAGTTCAAATCGATGCCAAAACCGGGTAGTTAAATAGGAAATGAGAGATATTTTCCACCCCCTTTCTATATTTGCGGCATATACTTGACTCATAATTTCCTGAACTTACAATACCATTTTGGCAAGCCTTTTTAAATTTAAAAGTGTAATTTTGTCATATGACGGATTTTCTCAAAAAAAAAATTTAGGTGCATGAAATTAGTGTTAAAATGTTCAGAACACTTAAAAATGCAATATTCCGGTGGCGGAACTCTAATTTTCTTCACAATTATTACAAAAAAGCCTAAAAAAGAATGCCATTATAGTAGACACAAGGATTAATCCCAAAGTAAAAATAAAAGAGCTTTTATAACGGTGGCATTTATATATATTTTTTAAAATGAAAAAACACTTATAGTGATATAACTATAATAGTTAGACATATGTTGTCGCTCTATTTTTTGTAGATAATGATATGTTCTGCAAAATCGTAGTACATTATTTTGTTCTATAACCAATAGTTTTCGCAGCGCACGCGATGAAAGAATGTTTTTTGGTAATTTTTTCAGACCTTGGGTTACATTATTGGAGTTTTAGTATGGATCCCTAACTTTTTTGAAAATTTAATATACCCTATGTTCACCGGGAATAGTGTAGCTTCCCAACAGTGAAAGAATTTTTCAAATCGGTCAAGTAGTTTCGGAGCCTATTCAAAGCAAACAAACAATCAAATCTTTCCTCTTTATAATAATAGATAGAAGATAGATAAATAGACGTCAAAGTAACTGCTAAACGCATTTGCTTACAAGTACGCATGCGCAATAAAAACAAAGAGATGCAAAAATGACAAAGAGAACAAATATGAATGTAATTTGACAAAGCGCTCGGGATAGCATAAAGTTAAATAATGTTGGAAAAATGATATTTTGATCGATTTATTCGCGAATTGAATTGAAAACAAAATAGAGAATGAGATGTTATAAAATTTTACCGGTGTATAAGTTAAACCATGTCAAATAAAATATATAAAATGATAACTCCAAAAGTTATATGTGTTAAACTTTTCATGGTAATACCTGAATGCCATAATATTACATAATTTTCTGCATACATACTTTCCTATTATGGTGAATTTCATATGAGTTCTGCTCAAAACTGAAAGCCTTTTTTGAAAAAAAATCAGTTACCCTCGATATACGTATTATTATTTTTATTATTATCTTAACGAATTTAAATTAATTGTTTCCAGTGTATATATTAGGGTGGGTCAAAAAAATCGATTATTTTTTTTTACAAGTAACGCGGAAAAATTGGTAACTAGACACATAAAAAAAATTCTCACCAAGTATGAGCTCTTAATTTTAATAGGAAGATCCTACGCATCGCAGTTTTGTATTTTGTTCTCAGTCCAATAGAAAAAAATTTATACCTCATCATTTATCGATTGTACAGAAAAATGTTCTGAAAGAATTTTTTAGGAAATTTAATGCTCTACAAAAAAGGAATTCTATATTTTTTCCGTAAGCCTCACCATTTGAAAGATATTAAGGATTTAATTTTGATTATTTTAAGACAAATTTCATTTTTGTTTATGAATTTTATAACTCGACAATAAGTGACTCTTATACAATGCGCAATACAAATTTTTGTTGGAAATTAATTGCTCTATAAAAATGGTTTCTTATGTTTTAGCGATTAAATTAACCGTTCAGAAGATAATCATCATCAAACTTTCATGCGTACGGATTTTAAAAGTTTTTGATGAGATATTCGAATAATTTCAATTTAATTTATAATTTTCATTTGAATTTCATTTTTTGTCATTAATATAAGTATTATTTGAGTTTTATTTTCAAAATTAAATATTTTGAAGTTTCTCAGTTGATAAAAACTAAAATTCGTGTAAATTTTCTCAAAAATTATAAATTAAATTAAAATTATTCGAATATCTCATCAAAAACTTTTAAAACCCGTACACATGAAAGTTTGATGATGAATATCTTTTGAACGGTTAATTTAATCGCCAAAACATAACAAACCATTTTCATAGAGCAGTTAATTTCCAACAAAAATTTGTATTGCGCATTGTATAAGAGTCACTTATTGTCGAGTTATAAAATTCATAAACAAAAATGAAATTTGTCTAAAAAATAATCAAAATTAAATCGTTAATATCTTTCAAATGGTGAGACTTACGGAAAAAATATAGAATACCTTTTTTGTAGAGCATTAAATTTCCTAAAAAATTCTTTCAAAACATTTTTCTGTACAATCGATAAATGATGAGGTATGCATTTTTTTCTATTGGACTGAGAAAAAAATACAAAACTGCGATGCGGGGGATCTTCCTATTAAAATTAAGAGCTCATACTTGGTGAGAATTTTTTTTAGGTGTCTAGCAACTAAAAGTAAAAAAAAAATAATCGATTTTTTTGACCCACCCTAGTATATATGTATTAAACGGCGAATTAAAAATTAAATCTAGCGTAAAACAAATCTCGTGTTTAGTCTCACAACGTAATATTATTGGTCTATCTTAAATTACCTAAGATTTAACAATAAAAAGATAAAAGGAACAAAATAAACTTGGACTAATTTCAAATACTAAATAGAATTTTTCAACTATAAAATTTTTATTATGTATTTATATACAAATAACTATATGACAACGTCTCATTTTCTATTCTGTTTTTAATTCAATTCGCGAATAAATTGGCTCTTATCAAATTTAGCATTAAAGGAGAAATTAGAAGATGTTCGAAGTGAATTAACAATTAAATATCGAATAAATTCGCGAATTAATTTAAAATACCATACAGTAACGTTAATAAAAGATATTTGCATCATAAAATTATGTAACCAGTTGGTCATTACTTGGTATCAGATATTTTACTGTAATTTGGTTAACTTTTACTTTCCCGGGCGCTTTGTCAAATTAAATTCATATTTGTTCTCTTTGTCATTTTTGCATCTCTTTGTTTCTATTGCACATGCGTACTTGTAAGCAAATGCGTTTAGCCGTTACTTTGACGTCTATTTAAAGTCTACTATAATGGTATTCTTTTTTAGGCTTTTTTGTAATAATTGTGAAGAAAATTGGAGTTCCACCACCGGAATATTGTATTTTTAAGTGTTCTGAACATTTTAACACTAATTTTATGTGCCTACGATTTTTTTTTTGAGAAAAGCCGTCATATGACAAAATTACCTAATTGTTTCCTCAAAACTATTCCAGGATTTTATTTGAAGTCTGTTAAGCCTATTTTTATTCATAGCCTGACCCCCCCAGTAAACACGTTGGGAAAGGCTGATCTAAAAACTATTGAAGTAACAGGGCTTGATTTATCTATTATTATAAAGAGGAAACATTTGACTGTTTGTTTGTTTTGAATAGGCTCCGAAACTACTTGGCCGATTTGAAAAATTCTTTCACTGTTGAGAAGCTACATTATTTCCGGTGAACATAGGCTATATAAAATTTTCAAAAAAGTTAGGGATCTACCCTAAAACTCCAATAATGTAACCCAAGGTCTGAAAAAATTACCAAAAAACATTCTTTTATCGCGTGCGCTGCGAAAACTATTGGTTATAGAACAAAATAATGTAGTACGATTTTGCAGAACATATCATTATCTACAAAAAATAGACCGACAGCATATGTCTAACTATTATAGTTATGCCACAATCAGTGTTTTTTCATTTTAAAAAATATATATAAATGCCACCGCTATGAAAGCTCTTTTATTTATATTTTGGGATTAATCCTTATCAAAATAAATGACTTCATATTTAAGTTTGCTTCAATAACATTATATAACTTTTTGAGTTATTCAATTTGAACATTCCATTCGAAAGATATCACAAGTTTAAAAATGTAAGTTATTTGAAAAATGTCGCATGGTCACTACATTTTACTTATAATTAAGACCAATTTTATTGAACTTGGCGATATTTTTTATTTATGTATAAATGCTGATTGATCTACAGATTATTTGGTCTACGGTAGGAATACCTACGGTAGCTATACGCAATAGACATACTCTTTTTAGATATTTATAAATATTTTTTGAAAATTAATTGATTATTACATAGAATAATTATATTCTTTGCAACAGTTTATTAAATATGTCTTCTTAAAGTTGACAAAATAGTGTTTTCAGGTGTGATTATGTTTTTCGTAAAAGAAATAAGAAAAATAAAAATTTTCATATACCACTACATATGGCAAATTTGAAAAGAAAACATAATCTACACCAGAGTTCCCCAAACTTTTTTGTGTCGTAGACCCCTTGCCATGTTTTTCCGTGTTGGGTTGACCCCCTACTTACCTGATATTGATTTCCTGTAAATTTCTAACTGCAGTGAAGTTTAGTATTAAAACCTTAAAGTAAAAACATAGGTACTTTTATAACTTCATAGGTACTTTTATAAATAATGTATATGTCTTGATATTATAAGATAGTCTGTTGTAAGTAAATAGGTACTATCAGTGTATGTGTTGAGATCCACTATCGTGGACCCCCATTGTCATTTCATGGACTCCCAAATTTTTTTTCGCTGACGTAGACCCCTTGCAGATTGTCATAGACCTCTAGGGGTCGATATAGACCACTTTGGGAATCACTGATCTACACCTACGGTACGCAGACGAAGTTACGGGGACCAGCTAGTATTGAAATAAGGGCCTTCGGCCCAAATTAGATTTCAGATTTCAATTCAAAAGAGAACTAAGCATAAATCGTAGTAGAGAGCTAAGAAAATATTGTTTGATTTATTTAAAAAAATATTTTTGGCTTTTGGATACTATAGACAAAACATTTGTATCTATAAATAAACATTGGGAAAGATATACTCATAAATCTCTTATTATTAAAATCTAATCAACTTATTTAATCTTTGACTTTATATCTTTCAAAAGCAGTACCTAAAATTAAATTTAATACGAAAACAGAGGAAATTTAAAAAAATGTTTTATCTTTGGTATTCATTCTTGAATACAAATTGTAAATGTAAGTTCAGTGCTGACCTTCACCTCTTAAGCAATGAACAAAGCATGACCTCCTTAAATGTTCACGAAAATGCGTACATCTACTTTTCATTCAATCAACATGTCTAACACCAAATTTCTTTTTTTAGCCTCCCTAAAAAACATTGGAACCCGAGCCGGGGCTCTTTTTGAAAAGAAGAAAAAAGATGTGGCCGAAGCCGTGGAAGAGACCGAAAACGAAATAGCCAAAGCGGTCGATGAAGAAGTGAACAAAGTGTCGGCCGCCTTGGAGCAGACCAAACTTGAGGCCGAACAAGTGGCGTCGGAGACGGCGAAGGAAGTGAAAGAAGCCGCCGAGGCAGCCGTCAAAGAGGAAGTCAACAAAGTGGCCAAGGCGGCCGACGACAAAGCGAAACAAATCGAAGGCAAAGTCAAGGAGAAGATTGCCGAGGTGGACAACAAGCTCATTGAAACGGGAAAAGCTGTGGACAATAAACTCAAGGAAACGGGGCGAGCCATCGACAATAAAGTCTTAGAAACCGGAAAAACTATTGATAACAAGCTGGCCGAGACTGGGAAACTGGTCAACCAAAAGCAACAGGACGCGATTAACGCGTTAAACACCACAGCCAAGGCGACCTCCGATAAACTGGCTGGCGTAGGAAATACCATTGATAAAACATTGGAAGATGTCACAAAATCCATCAATAATGAAGCCGATACTGCCACTGCTTTACTAGGAAAAGTTTCCGTGCCAATGAATTGATAACTTTTTGACTATTTTTTTTTTGTTAAATATTTTTAAACTAGTTATTGCACAACTGCGAGCCACATAACTACTAATAATTCATTCACGCTTTTTTAATTCTAATTCGATTAAGAATCATAATCTAAATCTTATATTGGGTTCTTTGTTTTTTTTATGTTCTTGCACCTTGAGATTCAACATTGACTCATACAAAAGATAGGGAAACCAATAGAAAAATATTCGGTAATTTTGTCTTATCGCGGCTTTTCTCAAAAAAAAATCGTAGACACATAAAATTAGTCTTAAAATGTTCAGAACACTTAAACATGCAATATTCCGGTGGCGGAAATGTAACTTCTATTACAATTTTTCCAAAATAAAGCCAAAAAAAATGCATTATAATAGACTTTAGTAGACGTCAAAGTAATTATTAAACTCATTTACTTTCAAGTACGCATGTGCATTAGAACAAGCAGATAGAGCAGATATCTATTTGAAGCAAATTTAAAAAAGCCCGGCAATATCTATGTGAAACTGTTAATTGAAAATTTGGTTGTTTTTGATTCTTGTTGGTTTGATTTTGATTCGATTTTCGCAAATAAATTGCGCCATAATGGTTATGATCCACGTTGTCTTGGTTGATCCAGGAGAATACCCGAAAATCGTTATATTTTTCATTATAAAGGATTGCTATAATGGAACTTTTAACGAATTAAAAGTGAAATCTGGCGTAAAACAAAACTCGTGTTTAGTCTCGCAACATAATATTATTGGTCTACCTTAAATTACCAAAGATTTAACAATAAAATGATAAAAGGAACAAAATAAACATGGACTAATTTCAGATACTAAATAGAATTTTTTTCAACTATTAAATTTTTATTAGTAATTTATATACAAATAATTATATGACAACGTCCCATTTTCTATTCCGGTTTTAATTGAATTCGCGAATAAATTGGCCCTCATAAAATTTAGCACTAAAGGAGAAATTAGAAGATGTTCGAGGTGAATTAACAAACCAAATATCGAATAAATTCGCGAATTGATTTAAAACACCATACAGTAACGTTAATAAAAGATATTTGTACCATAAAATTATGTAACCTGTTGGTCATTACTTCGTATCAGATATTTTACTGTAATTTGGTTAACTTTTTACTTTCCCGGGCGCTTTGTCAAATTAAATTCATATTTGTTCTCTTTGTCATTTTTGCATCTCTTTGTTTTTGTTGCACATGCGTACTTGTAAGCAAATGCGTTTCGCTGTTACTTTGACGTCTATTAAAGTCTACTATAATGGCATTCTTTTTTAGACTTTTTTATAATAATTGTCTAGAAAATTAGAGTTCCGCCACCGGAATATTGCATTTTTAAGTGTTCTGAACATTTTAAGACTAATTTTATGTGCCTACGATTTTTTTTGAGAAAAGCTGCGATATGACAAAATTACCAAATACTCATTAGGCTGACCTTATAAACCAATCATTCCATCTGTTACAATTTAAAAAAAAAAAAAAAGATTAATGTCAATTAAGCCGTAATATTTTTTTTATTTTTATAAAAAACAAATTGCAATAAGTGTTGTTTTAATATGTCTTGCAATATTTACAATATACGAGAAATGGGAATTTTGTTTTCTAGGCTATTTGGCTGTTGTGCCTTTATTATTACAGTGTATAAGTATTAAATATAAGCAGAACTATTTTTATTTTTAAATGTCTTGTACAGTGCCGGATGTAAATATGTGAAGAGGAAATTTTGAATTTTATGAAATTTTTTTAGGAGGCTATAAGACCGAGCCGGCCTGGTTCAGACCTAAATTCGGCACTGTTCTTTTCTGTGATGAAAGTGGAGCTTTCATAATATAAAATAAATGCATAAAAATAATTATTTTTTATAAAATGATATTATAATCGAATCTCATTATGGCATCTAAAGCCGCGTGTACGCAGGGCTTTAGCTTTAACGAAAACGTGAAAATTTCTTTTTGATATTACCAGTTAATGTTAATACTTATTAAAAAAAGTGAATTGTTTTTAACTCTCTTGTTTGTAAAGCTTTAAATGTTTTCTATTTGTGCAGCTCAAGTTTTGTAAGAGCTTATACAGAATATTTATGTATTACGTACGAATAAAATGTTGCAAGTAGTACTCTGATAAATTCTTACAATTCTCAGATTCGAACGAAAATGTATTTACTTTATAAATGTTTTCTATAGTTTTGCAGAACAGATAGTCTAGGATCCCACTGCAAAAAAGTGTAGTGATCGAGTTTATGCTAAAAATCAAATTTTTACGCATATTTATCATTAGGAGAATAAATATCTACTAGGTTGCCTATCAAAATGTGGCCGCTAGTATTTTTAATTAAATTATTTTTAATTGATTTTTCGCAAAAATTTAATTGATTTGTTTTTAAAATAAAATATCGTCCACTTCACGGCAATATATATAAAGACTTTGAAAAGTCAGGGTTGCCGTTGCGCACTTGATCGCACCTCTGCGCAGCCAGGTGTAAACAGGTATGATTTTGGGGCCTTTTTACGTTCATAACGTGCATTTATGATTTATATATCAAATTAAAGCTAATTTTTTTCTCATTATTACGATATACGGTTGCCTAATTAAATCTGGCCGCAAATCAGGGTTGCTGGCTGTAATAAAATAAATAACTTCGCTTCAGATTGTATTAAAAAAAGTTTTAAGAGTACCACCGAAGCCAAAAAATCAATAATTAAAATGGAATGAGATATTTTTGGACGTCTGTTGGTAATTGCTATTAATCAAAAAGTTGACATTGGGTACTGTCTGTCATTCCCTCTAGCACCTCTACCTTCTGTACTATTCCACTGCTCAGGCGACATGATGAAGACGGACAGGTCAACTCTAAGTAAACAATTGACAGCCAAGATTGCACCAGCTAATCTCGGACAAGTCGACATAGAAATCATTGATGGTTTCTATTATTTATATCAAATTGGGTCTAATTTGCCACAAACATTTGGAAAAGTAGCAGAATCGATATTGATAAAACTTGGTTCAAAAAATACTCCGGAAGTACTTGAGTGGTTGAAAACACTAGCATCCGACGCATGCGCAATGGCTTTAAAACGTCGTACAGCTGCCAATCGCTGTCCTCGTCTGACTGGTTAAATCTGGCTAGCTCTCTTTCACAGTTTTTTTAATATTTACCATCATTAGCAGCCAGCAACCTTTATTTGTGGCCAGATTAAATTAGACAACCGTATATCATAATAATGAGGAAAAAATTAGCTTTTGTTTGATATATAAATCATAGATGCACGTTATGAACGTAAAAAGGGCCCAAAATCATACCTGTTTACATCTGGCTGCGCAGAGGTGCGGTCAAGTTCGCAACGGCAACCCTGACTTTTCAAAGTCTTTATAAATATTGCCGTGAAGTGGACGATATTTTATTTTAAAAACAAATCAATTAAATTTTTGCGAAAAATCAATTAATAAAAATTTAATTAAAAATACTAGCGGCCACATTTTTATAGGCAACCTAGTAGATATTTATTCACCTAATGATAAATATGCATAAAAATTATGTTTTTAGCATAAACTCGATCACTACACTTTTCTGCAGTGGGATCCTAGACTAAGTGCTTCATGCTGGCAATAAAATCCGAATGATATAAAACGCCGTATTATTTTGCTACGCAACAAAATATTTTGGATAATATTACAGTAATACTCTAGTTACCAATTTTAATCAACAACCAGTAAACATCAAATTAATTTTATCAAAATTTTACGTTAATTTCATCCAAAAAAAAAAAAATATAAATATATACAATGGAAAAATCAACCAACCCGGAAATTAAAGATGCAATGAAGAAAGAAAAATCCGAGAAAGAAATAAAGAAAACACCAATCGAAGCCACTGCCAACGATGAAAAGAATATGCAAATTATCGAAAAGAAAGTTGTGGGTTGCTGCAAGAAACAGGGGAAAACTGATGCAAATAAAAGTGCATCCTGTTCAGATAAAAAATAATTACTTTTGCAAGAAAATCAATCTTTATTTTCTTGAAAATCATGTATACATTTAAATGGAATATTAAAACAAACCACTGAATTTCTTATGAAACCATAGTATAAAGATTTGCTTCTTATTATTGATAACGAAAATTACATTTTTTATTAAAACCGGTTTGTAAAAAAAAAAACGTTTTTATGCTTAAGAAAATTTGCCATCAACTTCATTTCTATAAGTCCTGGAGACTCATTTAAACAATAAAGATATGGAATATATGACGATAAAATTTAATTTGGCAAGGCTCGAAGAAATATAGCTATGTTAATCCAGAACCGTAAAAAATTTTCGTTATTAAATTTTAAAAAGGATTTTGTCGTAAATAATGTAATTATCGTAACTGAATTATAGCTCAATTTGAATCATTATATAAAATAAAACTAATTACAAAGATAAATTCTTAGGTTTAACGTCTCGTTTAATTATCAGATATTAAATTTTAGTCATTAAAATTAGGTAAATCTAGTGCTTGTGTCTCTCGGCTTATAAACAAGTCCTCTACTCTTCATTTCTCTTATGGTACTAGTGGGAAGGCGCCCCGAAACCGATATGGCATAAACACCCTTACAAAACCGATCTAAAAAAAAACCAAAAATAATTATTTCTCTGTCAAAAATCCAATTGAAACTTTTACTTATTCTTTGCCATTTACAAACCCAGCTATCTTCCGGACTCATAACAGCGATCATCCTATAGAAAAAAAAAAATAGAATTAGGACTACGTTTTCCGGTAGAAAATTTCAAACCCCTTACCCTTCGAAATTAGTGCTTGTACAGTCGTATACATTATCGCGACTGCCTTTCATTCGGAGAAATTCATCGCAATTATCACATCCATCGAATTCGAATTGATCCAATGTCTGCAAGGAAATTATTTGTAAACCATATTGGTGAGGGATTTAACATTTTTAGGTTATCTTTACCTTAATCAATGAACAAACTAGACAAGCGCGGAGATTGCGAGCTTCTTTCGGTACAGTTTCAAAAGACATTTTTGTAAAGTTATTTGACCAAAATTAAAGTTAAACAGTATAAAATTTGCGGTAATTAAAGTTTTTTTTTTTGTTTATTCTTCAGAAACTTCATCAATGACATATAATACGACAGACTTGTACTCACGTTATAATAGAATGTTCTAGTACGTCTAGTACAATTGTGACAAATGGGAAAAAATGGATTATGGATATTGGCGATAATTCCTAGTTCATAGGTCATGTTCCACGTGTTAATTTTCTTCCCCTCAGCATTTATCCCTACATTGGGGAGATTTTTTTCGTCAGAATATTGGAAAACAGTGGCCTGTTAGCAAGGTTTATAAAATACACAGGTGGCCTCATGGTGGCTACGTGACATATCCAGAAGAAATTCCTACATATCTTCAAATTGATTCAATTTCAAAATTCTTCGTATGACGTCATTTTTTTTTTTTCTAATGGGGCAACCTGTGTAATTTACAAACCTTGGCCTGTTAGTAGATCTATTAAATTGAGATTTTTTTACGATTCCAAATTAAGGAGTCTTGTTAAGGTTTCTTCAAAGGATCTTTTATCATTAGTAGTCTTCTATTATTATAAAGAGGAAAGATTTGATTGTTTGTTTGCTTTGAATAGGCTCCGAAACTACTTGACCGATTTGAAAAATTCTCTCACTGTTGGGAAGCTACACTATTTCCGGAGAACATAGGCTATATTAAATTTTCAAAAAAAAATAGGGATCCATACTAAAACTCCAATAATGTGTGAAAAAATTAGCAAAAAACTTTCTTACATCGCGTGCGCTGGTGATTTAACTAAAGAACGAAACAACCGAATTTAATGAAACTGTATATTAAGATACTACACACGTTAGGCTACTTATCATTCCTTAAAAATAGTAAGGGAATGTATCCCCTATGTAAAAACTGAGGGATGAAAAAAAAATAATTTACTTTACACAGGCGAGTTATATATCATTGGAAAGGTATTTAAAAGTTAAAAAATGATCTGTGTTAATATTTTATGTTGAACTAATAAAAAGCACAGTAATTTAATTTAAAGTACAAAAAATTGCCCTTTTTAAATATAAATGTTTTTATAAATAATAATCTGACAGTAAACTTATTTTTACAAAATTGTTGTAAATAGATCGAAAAAAATGTTAATGTCCCCCTCTCTCAAAGTGAAAGAGGGGGAAAGGTCCAAAAAAAGGTCGTTTTTTTTAACTTTTTTTCAAAATCCCGCCATTTTGTGAATTTTCAACTTTTTCGGATTTTTGAGGTTCAGTACCAAGAAGACACATTACCAAAACCTACATTCTTTGGAAAATCATGATCCGACTTCCGGTTTCCGAGAAAACTTGTCTCCCGTTTGCCTCCTCATTATTGAGGACCCTTTTTCAAAGCGCTGTAAAAGGGGGAGGGGGGACATATCGAGGCAAATAGAAAAAAAAATAGTTCAAAACTTCAACTTTTACATGCCGAAGACCGTTTTTTAATATCTCTAAAAAAAAATGGCAGCAGTTTTAAAACAGTCATTTTTTTTTACGTTCTGACGGTGATCCACCCTTAAATTGAAATAGGTAGTAACAACTGACTATATTTGTGGGCCAGTAGGCCCACGGGAATATGGCACCTGGTGGTAGGACCACCTAAATATTCCCGGCATCCCGGTGGACCAATCCAGCACTGATGCTACTTTTATTATTAACCATAAAAACATAAATAAGAAACCGTTTTTTCTGAAGAAAAATTAGTTTAACTTGATTACAAAGTTTCTATCAAATCTGTAAAGCTGTGTTTAAATTGGAACCAAAAGTGAAGTCAGAATAAAATATTGGTACAACTATATAGATTAAATCTGTTTGTTACCCTCTTTTTTTTTTGGCAAAACACTAAGGAGTACCAGAAAACAAAATATTATTGAAATCGATAAACCTGTTCTTGAATTGTACCATAAAATTCCGATAAATAGAAATATAAGTTCAATTTTAACAACCTTGGTTCCATAATGTTCAATATTATGACCGAAACCGGCTTAATTACAAGCTGGTGTTAAAATTCAAAGGAATTTTACCTGAACTCAACGGGTGGTATGAAATAACATAGTAGAAGGCCAACATGTGAGAAAAATGCAGATTCAAAGGTATCACTAATGGATTCGGAAAAAGATCTTAATGTATTTATAATTGACAACAAATAAATACCTGAAACTGGTTCCAAATTCCAGAACGACATATTTCATACTGTCATTATCTCGTTTTTGGACTTTAAGCTTTTATTATGTTATTTCATATCAACAATGGAGACCAGGTAGAATATTTTGCATTCCACAAGAGGTCTAGCAATTAAATTGGTTTTGCACCTTACCTGTGGAACCCATACTGACAAAAACTATAAAAAAAAATGAAAAGTACTTAAATTTTCGTTTTATCCCTTACTAACTGATGCCCGCAACTTCGTCTGTGTGACGCCTATGATGGTATTATTTTCTTTTGAAATTTGCATTAATAAGATTTATATTTCGGAAATTTTATATTCTTACGAAAAACGTATGCGAATCTAAAAACTAATATTTTAACGCCTTTAAACAGGCATACTTTATCAAAAGTTGATTTTTTTTCTTAAAAAATCACTATAAATATTTTTTTAGTTTTAAGCAACAATCCAATGAGACTCAACACGATTATTTAAGGGTGGATCACTGTCAGAAAAAAAAAATTCGATTTTTTTTTTCCATAAATGTCTTATAACATTCAAGAATAACGTGTTAAAAGAATTGGAATAGCTGACTAATGTATTTTCACTGATAAAAATTGAATAAATTGATAATAACATAAAAAAATATCTGAAAAAAAACTTTAAATGCGTTTTTCTCGAAATTAACTTTTTAAAACTGGGAGACAAGATTTCTCAGAAACTATCCGACGGATTAACTTGAAACTGGAGATTATTATAGTTCAACACGTCTTCTTGGTACTGAACCTCTGAAATTGGCCAAACTTCCCCCCTCAAAGTGGGAGAGGAGGAAAGGTCCAAAAAAGGTCGTTTTTTTTAACTTTTTTGTTCAAAGTCGTGCCATTTTGTGAATTTTTAACTTTTTTCGGATTTTCGAGGTTCAGTACCAAGAAGATGCATTACCAAAATCTACATTCTTTGGAAAATCATGATCCGACTTCCGGTTTCCGAGAAAACTTGTCTCCCCCGTTTGCCTTCTCATTTTTGAGGACCCTTTTTCAAAGCGCTGTAAAAGGGGGATGGGGGGGGGACATATCGGGGCAAATAAAAAAAAAATTGTTCAAAACTTCAACTTTTACATGCCGAAGACCGTTTTTTAATATCTCCAAAAAAAAAAAAATGGCAGCAGTTTTAAAAAAGTCATTTTTTTTTTATGTTCTGACGGTGATCCACCCTTAAATTGATATTATTTACTCCTTATGTGTAGGATACATTCTTAATATATATTTAATCATCCGCAAATCAATCAGCTATGCATGAATAAAAAAAGTTCTTAAGATCGATAAGTCGACCGTAAGTTGAAATATGACTTACAGTAGACAAATAGAAAATATTTCAAAATTGCCCTAATTTTCAATGGATATATCGGATATATTATCTTGAAATGGTTATTGAAATTGGGACAAAAATCCAAAAGCATAAGTCCTAGTTTTTGGTAAATTAGTAGGATTTTCAGACACTGCTCCAATTACCGAATGAATGTTTCGCCCAAAACCACTATCCTACTGGGCACAACCTCGAATTTGGAGTTTTAACAATTTTACGAAACCTAATTTCCGATAGTAACGATCATATGGTCATATACGAATAACCGTTAATCGTATTATATATTCAACCACTACATAACGATACATGTACATTAATAATATTTGAATTTTATCCAAATAAATTACATGAAACTTGACGTATCTTTACTATATACAAGATATATGAAATAAAATGGTCCCACATACATTTTAAGTATCATATATCGGTTATAACTTTCCAGACTTAACAATTTCAAAATAACTTTCATTCTTTGTCGATAAGGACCAAGGTTTGTAAATTACACAAGTCACTCCATTAGAAAAAAAAAATGACGTCATACGAAGAATTTTGAAATTGAATCAGTCTGAAGATATGTACAAATTTCTTCTGGATACGTCACGTAGGCCACCATGAGGCCACCTGTGTAATTTATAAACGTTGGGTAGAGACCACTTATTTTTGTGTAAGAAATTTTCGGTAACCCTTGTTTTTAGTTCGCAGGAATTCAGGAGTTGTTCGCAACAATAAGGTTCATAATTTGAATTTGTACGTTTATAACTTATGGAAGCCGATACTTATAAACGTAGCTCTGTATTTCCCTGATATACCTCTTAAAGTATTATTCAGTTCAAATTTGAGACGATTTTCAGGGTGTAATAATATCGAATAATAAAAGGGAAAACGGTTAAAAATCTGCAGAAAAAGTCAAAAATATTTTCCGAAAATCATTTTTTAGTATTAATGTTGAACCGTCAATGATTTGATCGATTTATAATAATAAAAAACCCGTTTAGTGTAAACCTGTGCCCAATATTTAATTGTTAAAGCAAATTTGTTTTTTAGTTTTTCTGCAAGAACTTGCAATATTTGCGTTTCTACTTATAATGAGATATCAAATACTTTATAACTAATAGTTGGCATCAGTATACAAATATTTAATCTATTAATATTAGTATTTTGTGTGATATTTTAGCTTTAATTTGCACCTTTAAAATAAATTGAACGCGGAAGTTTAATTTGAAATGGGCGCTCGTTGTTCACTAGCGCCATCTGGGGATTATATAAACGCGAATGTGGTTGTCCTTGTCTAGCTCACTGATTTGTATGGGATTATTTAATGACAGTGTAATGACAGCACCGAACATTCAGCAATGCCAGTGACAGTCGTAATCCGAAGTCGTATAATGAGTGCATGTGAATGACGTATTGTATTTTTTATTGCATCTGTACAATTGGAAATATAACAACACGGCTAATTGTTGTTTAATATGATAAAACCGGGAAAAGTTGGCGCCAATATAGGAACTTAGTTTTTTCGACGCCAAAAGTGCAAAAAAAAAAAATCCAATTTTTTCAACCGAACCCCGAAAACAATGTTTGAGTCCGATGATTCATCTCAAACGAATCCGCTACTCTATGAAGAATCATACGAAGACAATTTAATTGATGATGATGAAGAAGATCTGCAACACATTGTGCCGCCGGAAGGTAATTTATATCTAATGCCAATGTATAATAATTATGAATTTCAGATCACAGGAACATATGGAAATTTGGGCATTGTTTCCCCGAATAAAACACCTGTTTTTAACAAGGCTGTATCCGATATGGAGGCTGTAACAATGCAATGCATTTGAATAAATTGTGCAACTTTTATTTCGATATATACATTGACTTTTATTCATATTTACTTTTATTCTTGAATTGAGATTATTGGTTCAAAAAATTTTCAAACTAATTTCCTGATAAGGATTGTATAAAAACCCAAAAATGAGGGCGTATTGTCAATAAATATAATGTCATCAAAACATTTTAACTTGTGAATCATATTAATTTTGTTATCACTTAACTGTTATATATTTTCCTACAATTCCAAATGATGATTTATTAATTGTGATTTCTGAGTAATCGAACCAATTAATTATTGTGTGTCATTAAAAGATTTATGTTTTATGAATATATTTTTATGATAAAATAGAGTGCAGAATACAAAAAATTGCATAATTTAGGAAATACGCGATATGTCTGTTTCCGAGGTCAAATATTTGCATTTTTATATTGGCCAGTTTTTATGTAATGAGCTATTTAAATGCTTAAATCCTTATTATGATTCTTTATTGGATTGTAATCAGTTTGCAAAATGGAAATTGTTGATAATTATGTAAAAAAAAAATTACAGTTAACTTGATTAAGTTTACGTCAATATTCCAAAACTTAAGGTTCTATTTTTAGCTTAAGTTTTATTTGAGGTACGCAAAAATGTTTCCAAATCATAACTTTCCAAACTTTTCATTTGGACCCTTGAATTGAACTACTTTTCGTTGGAGGAGAAAAAGATTATTTATGGTTGAATTTAGATTAGGGGAAGACACATAAACGTATTTTTATATTTCAGTATTTCTGAACAATTTATTAATTAGAATCTTCAGATCGATTATGTTTATTAGACTGGGCCAAAAAAATTGACTCGAAAATATTGTTCAAGGTGAGAAAAAGAAAATATCGGGAATTTTTGAGCCCTTATTATTAATAGTAAAAAGTCTATCATGTTTAATTTCGATTTTTTATTTGTGCTTTCATTTTTGCGTCAATGCTGTCAAACTATCAAGGTAAAAAAAATTATCTGTACATATTTTTATAGAAAATTAAATTTTCTACAAAAAAGGTCTCTTTGAAAATTTTTCCAGGACACACCGTTTCCGAATAGTCAAGCTTTAAAAAATTGATATAATTTTTAGATTTATCTTCATAATTTTGGAATTTTGTAACTAATAAAAAAATAAATATATAAAAATGAACAATATAGATTCTTAAAGGGAATTTAATGCTCTACAAAAAAGGTCTCTTAACGTTTTTACATAAAATCACTTTTTCAAAAGTTATTCACAATTAAAGTTGAAGTAAAGTTTAGTTTATAGAAATTAAAGTTTATAGAAAATTAAATTCCCTACAAAAAACGTGTCTTTGAAAATTTTTCCAGGACATGTCATTTCCGAATAATCAAGCTTCAGACATTGATATAATTTTTTGATTTATCTTGTTTATTTTGGAATTTTGTAACTAACGAACAAATAGAAATGAACAATTTAGATTCTTGAAGGGAATTTAATGCTCTACAAAAAAGGTCTCTTAACGTTTTTACATAAAATCACTCTTTCCAAATTGGTTCAACAACGAAAAAAACAATAATTTAATTTTTCCTTCAACTTTAATTGTTATTAACTTTTGAAAAAGTGATTTTATGTAAAAACGTTAAGAGACCTTTTTTGTAGAGCATTAAATTCCCATCAAGAATTTATATTGTTCAATTCTCTATATTTATTTGTTCGTTAGTTACAAAATGTCAAAATAAAGAAGATACATCTAAAAATTATATCAATGTCTGAAGCTTGATTATTCGAAAATGGCGTATCTGGCAAAAATTTTCAAAGAAACATTTTTTGTAGGGAATTTAATTTTCTATAAATATATGGGCACATAATTTTTTTTATCTTGATAGTTTAATAGCATTGACGCAAAAATGAAAGCACAAATAAATAATCGACATTAAAGATGATAGACCTCTTAATATCATAACTTCCGAAACTTTTGATTTAAAGCCTCGAATTGAACCATTTTTCGTGGGGGGAAAAAAATATTATTTTTGTTGAATTTAGATTTGGGAAAGATACATAAACGTTGCCACGATTTCGGATAGGCAAGAAAATTTTTTATATTTCAGAACAATTTATTAATCAGAATCGATTCTTCATTTCGATCAATTCTTCAGATCGATTATATCCATTAGACTGCGCCAAAAAAATTGTCAATTTTTTTTTTTGAAAAGTATATCGAAAATATTGTTCAAGGTGACAAAAAAAAAATATCGGGAAGGTTTGAGCCCTTAATATTAATATTAAGAGGTCCATCATCTTTAATTTCGATTTTTTATTTGTGCTTTCATTTTTGCGTCAATGCTGTCTAACTATCAAGGTAAAAAAAATCATCTGCCATAGATTTATAGAAAATTAAATTTTCTACAAAAAATGTTTCTTTGAAAATTGTTGCCAGATAGGCCGTTTCCGAATAATCAAGCTTCAGACATTGATATAATTTTTAGATGTATCTTATTTATTTTGTAACTAACGAACAAATAAATATAGAGAAATGAACAATATAGATTCTTGAAGGGAATTTAATGCTCTACAAAAAAGGTCTCTTAACGTTTTTGCCTAAAATCACTTTTTCAAAAGTTATTCACAATTAAAGTTGAAAGAAAAATTAAATTATTCTTTTTTTCGTTGTTGAACCAATTTTGAAAAAGTGATTTTATGTAAAAACGTTACGAGACCTTTTTTGTAGAGCATTAAATTCCCTTCAAGAATCTATATTGTTCATTTCTACATATTTATTTGTTCGTTGGTTACAAAATTTCAAAATAATGAAGATAAATCTAAAAATTATATCAATGTCTGAAGCTTGATTATTCGGAAACGGCATATCTGGCAAAAATTTTCAAAGAATCATTTTTTGTAGAAAATTTAATTTTCTATAAATCTATGAGCAGATGAATTTTTTTACCTTGATAGTTCGACAGCATTGACGCAAAAATTAAAGCACAAATAAAAAATCGAAATTAAACATGATTGATCTCTTAATATTAATATTAAGGGCTCAAACCTTCCCGATATTTTCTTTTTGTCACCTAGAACAATATTTTCGAGTCGATTTTTTTGGCTCAGTCTAATTTTTATGTTATTTTTAGAAATCGTTTATGATATAATTCCAATTCTTTTATGGATTTTTTTGCCAAAGTCTAAAAAAAATTCAGAATTGATTCGTCCATTGAAGAAATATATGGATATCGTTATTATATTAGGAATCTTTGTACAAAATTTCAACCTCCCTAAATCTCCAGTTTAGGCCAGTTTCATCCCCATTTTCATTCGTAAGGATTGAATATTACGAAAGCTTCTTATGACGTTTACTTAATTAGTAACTCATTAGCTAATCAAACTTCTCTAAAAATGTTTTCTTTTCTTCTGTTTTTTAGTCGCGGATACCAAACAATGGCTAAAAGCTCGTCACATTCTTGGCCTAATGGGCTTCCTGGGTTTTGCCAATGTCTATGCGATGCGGGTGAATCTTTCGGTGGCAATAGTGGCAATGGTGAACAGTACAACAAATACGCCGGATGTTATAACGGATGTGTGTCCTCAGGAAAACATCAACGGAACTTCACCGCAGGTTTGAAACCAGGAAAACTTACTATTTGACATGGGAGGGTCACTCAATGTTAATTTTTTGTTCCTAAAAATGCTCAGTTCTGCTTGCCGAATACTGGCGGTGCTAGTGTAGGAGATGTGATGCTAGTGCCGATAACAACGAGACCTTATTTTCAACACTTTGCGCGCAATTTTCAAATTTTTATTTATTTTATTTCTGAAAAATGTTACCCCCATAAAATAATGAAACTTTTAAAATTTAATTTTTTATTTACAATATTAAAATACAGAACAAGAATATAACACTATTTGAAATTATAAAATGTAAATAACCAAGAAATAAGATGATATGATTTCTAGTTACAAAATTATAAAAACATGCTAATGGATATATTATAAAAATGCGCCCATGTCCACATCTTGGATGAATTCTGGAAGTTCTCTCTTACAGTCGCCATAAATTATGACTGCTTAGAAATGTTGTCGAATAGTTGCTCGAATAAATTTACTTCACTTGGAAAAAAAGTAATATTGTAAAAATGTGTACTTGAAAATTGTTAAATAATATGTCAACAATTATGTACCGTTACTTAGTTTTGAATTAATATTGCTGCCCTCTGTTGCCGACAAGTTAAAATTAAAGTTGCAGGGCTACATTTTTGTTTAATTAGGAAAATATTAATTGATTCCCATATTTGAGAGCAGTTACAATTTAACGGTTATATGTTGACATATTATAATGCAACCCATAAAGGGTGGATTTTGGCCAGTAAATTATAAGTACATACCTTTTTAATTCTTTTAGTAAGTTAAACAGATGATCTGTTGATAATCTGTTGCCATAACACTTATAAAATTAACGCAAAATAAGAAACACGAGGTTCACTTTTGTTAACTAAAATACGAAAACATGGCGACACAGCCAATTAATACTTCGTAAACCGATTTCGGCAATGTCTACCGACAAGGAGGGGTGCGAGCTCAAATTTGAAATTAACCAATAAACGTACATCAAGCAAATTTCACTTCACTATAGCGCCTCGTACCGCCAGCAAGTAGAACTACAGCCCCACATTCGCCCCCATTCGCCATCTATCGACGTCAAGCGAAATTATGTTTTGTTGGGAACCAAGTCTGCCATATGAGTGACACCCCCATGCTTTAACTGGTCTTTTTTTTTTTTAGAGTACCGGAGAGTTTAATTGGGACGAGGCGACCCAAGGTGTTGTGTTGGGTTCGTTTTTTTACGGCTATGTCCTTACGCAAGTTCCTGGTGGACGTTTGGCCGAATTGATTGGCGGCAAATATGTGTTTGGATATGGTGTGCTAATCACTGCCCTTTTCACGCTACTAAGTCCAATCGCGGCCCGTTTAAACTATTCCCTATTTATTTTGGTTCGAATATTGGAAGGTGTAGGCGAAGGCGTCACTTTTCCATCAATGCATGCGATGTTGGCACGATGGATTCCACCATTGGAGCGAAGTAAATTTGCGGCCATTGTATACGCTGGTAGGGAATTTAAAAATTAGTAAAAATCTGTTGGTTTATTATTATTATTTTGGTAATTCTATCATATAGCGGCTTTTCTCAAAAAAAAATCGTAGGCACATAAAATTAGTCTTAAAATGTTCAGAACACTTAAACATGCAATATTCCGGTGGCGGAAATGTAACTTCTATTACAATTTTTCCAAAATAAAGCCAAAAAAAATGCATTATAATAGACTTTAGTAGACGTCAAAGTAATTATTAAACTCATTTACTTTCAAGTACGCATGTGCCAATTAGAACAAGCAGATAGAGCAGATATCTATTTGAAGCAAATTTGAAAAAGCCCGGCAATATCTATATGAAACTGTTAATTGAGAAATATTGCAAATTTGGTTGTTTTTGATTCATGTTGGTTTGATTTTGATTCGATTTTCGCAAATAAATTGCGCCTTAATGGTTATGCTCCACGTTGTCTTGGTTGATCCAGGAGAATACCCGAAAATCGTTATATTTTTCATTATAAAGTATTGCTATAATGGAACTTTTAACGAATTAAAAATTAAATCTGGCGTAAAACAAAACTCGTGTTTAGTCTCGCAACATAATATTATTGGTCTACCTTAAATTACCTAAGATTTAACAATAAAAAGATAAAAGGAACAAAATAAACATGGACTCAATTCAAATACTAAATATTTTTTTCAACTATTAAATTTTTATTAGTAATTTATATACAAACAACTATATGACAATGTCCCATTTTCTATTCCGGTTTTAATTGAATTCGCGAATAAATTGGCCCTCATAAAATTTAGCACTAAAGGAGAAATTAGAAGATGTTCGAGGTGAATTAACAAACCAAATATCGAATAAATTCGCGAATTGATTTAAAACACCATACAGTAACGTTAATAAAATATATTTGTACCATATTATTATGTAACCTGTTGGTGATTACTTCGTATCAGATATTTTACTGTAATTTGGTTAACTTTTTACTTTCCCGGGTGCTTTGTCAAATTAAATTCATATTTGTTCTCTTTGTCATTTTTGCATCTCTTTGTTGTTATTGCACATGCGTACTTGTAAGCAAATGCGTTTAGCTGTTACTTTGACGTCTATTAAAGTCTACTATAATGACATTCTTTTTTAGACTTTTTTGTAATAATTGTCAAGAAAATTAGAGTTCCGCCACCGGAATATTGCATTTTTAAGTGTTCTGAACATTTTAAGACTAATTTTATGTGCCTACGATTTTTTTTGAGAAAAGCCGCTATATGACAAAATTACCATTATTTTTTTTAATTAAAAGGTGCAAATTTTGGAACAATCATATCATTACCGGTGTCGGGATGGCTTTGTTCGTTGGAATTTATGGGTGGATGGCCGTTGGCGTTTTACATATTCGGTGCCTTAGGGATTGTTTGGTTTGTATTTTGGATGCTTCTCGTCTATAATACACCGGCATCACATCCACGAATTTGTCCGCAAGAAAGGCGGTTTATTTTAGCGAGTATCGGACCACAGGTATATATAACCATGGGAGGCTAACTCAATGTTAATTTTTTGTTCCTCCAAAAGGTCTATTTCTTGCGGCCAATTACCGATGGCGCTAGTTTAGTAGCACAGCCGATAATAACGATATCTTCTTTCAATCAGTTTGGATTTAAGCGCCATTTTCAAATTTAATTTATTCCTGAAATATTTTATATAGAAAAATGAAAATTTGATTGAAAATTACATTTTATTTACAAAAATTGAAATACAAAACAACATTATTAAGCATTGAAAAATTTAAATTGCTTAAAGCAAAATATGATCAATACAGAAAACTGGACAATGATTTTAGAAATAGTAATAATTATAAGTTTAAATTTTACATTGTTCAATTTCCTTTAATTGAAGTAAATTACAGACAACATGTTAAAGTATACTTAAAAATGCGTTAATTTGGAAATAACAGCTAAATCCTGGAAATTATCCTTCTCGATTGCCATGAATTGCGACGACTTAGAAAAATCGTCGAATCGTTGCTGAAACAAATTTATTTCACTTAAAAAAATAAAATTCCAATGAGAGTAGGTAGTAAATCCCGAGTTTGAATTTCAAACATATTTGGGTTTGCCACAAACCAGTGGGTCTTAGCTACTAAATACATACCTTTGTAATAATCTTGAGAAGCAAAAAAATGTATTTGATTGTGGTGGCTTTTTAAAATAAAACACACAACACTGCCTACAAAGATACACACGATTCCTATAATGGAAGACCGCGACAATGAAAATCCGTGAAAAAAATGCGATTCCAAATAATTAAGATCGACAACTGTTAATAATAGCGTCAGTTTTACTTTGAAATGAACAAGTTCATTCAGATGATTTCACTACTACCAACATCTTTACTTTTACCAACCTTCTGTTCTTTACCCCAGGACTGTGCTATTTAAAACTAGAAATGCTTGCCACGCCATCTGTATTTGGCCGCGCTAAGTATGATATTTCGGGAACCAAGTCTGCCATAAGAGTTAGACCAGGGGAGGCTAGCTCACGGGCTGTTAACTCTCTAAGAATAGCCCAACTTGTTAGGATAATTGTGGAATAGCTGTATTGAGTGTTTACTGCAGGTAGAAAGAGATAGAAATTCCGAAATTCTATCTCTTTCAACCTGCAGCAAACACTCTATACAGCTATTCCACAATTATCCTACCCAGTTTGGCTATCCTTGTCTCGTTTTTGAGAGTTAACATCCCGTGGGCTAGCTCAATGTTAATTTTGCGTTCCTCCAAATAGCTATCTTCCGGGCGTCATTTACTGAGGGCGCTAGCGTAGCATAGCCGATATTAACGATAACTACTTTTAACCAATTTTAGAATTTTATGCGCCAAATTCAAATTTAATTTATTCCTGAAATATTTAAATATACTAACGAAAATTTGATTGAAAATTAAATTTTATTTATTAAAATTGAAATACAAAATATAACAATATTTCACATTGTAAAATTTAATTCAAGTTAATTACAGACATGCTAAAGTATATTTACTTAATGGCGTTAGTTTAGAGATGACAGTTGAATCCTGGAAATTGTCCTTTTCTATCGCTATGAATTGTGACTGCCTAGAAAAATCGTCGAATCCTTGCTGAAACAAATTTATTTTACTTAAAAAAAAAAAGATTCAAAGTTTGAATTTAAATCATATTTTTGCCCCATAAAAAACTGGGTATTAACTAGCAGATAAGTACATACCTTCGTAATGAATTTGGGCAGTAGAAAAGTGTAGTTGATGTTGATCTTTTGATAGAATGCATCCAATACTTTCAATAAATGTGAAATACGTTATCCATGATGGATATTGAAAAAAAGACCGCGATTCCAAATAATCAAATTCGGCACTTGCTAGTTAGCGGCGTCAGTCTAATTTTAAAGCTAGCCAAAAAATGTCCCCCCCCCCGTAATTTCTGAAATACCAACTTCAACACTTCTACCAACCCTAGCTAAAAGTCCCTTAAAATTTGAAATATTGCATACCGCGCCATCTGCATTTGATGCCCCAACTATTAGTTTTTGGGACCCAAGTCTGTCATAAAAGCTTGACCCCCATGAGTTAGACCCCCCTGTATATAACTTAAAGAAGATTTGGAATTTTTTTAAAATTATTTCTGTTTTATTTTTTTTAGGAAAATGATAATGGAGATAATTCAATTCCGTGGAGACATTTTATTACGTGCTTACCATTGTGGGCAATTTTAGTGACTCAATGTGGTCAAGCATGGGCATTTTACACCCAATTAACCGAGTTACCAACGTATATGCAAAACATTTTACATTTTGATATAGAATCTGTAAGTATTTTAAAAAAAGTGTTTTTTTATTTTGGTTAATTTGTATTTTTTTTTTCCAGGATGCACTTTTATCGTCTATTCCATATTTGACTAGTTGGATAGCGGGAATCTTTTTTAGTGTAATCGCTGATTGGTTACTTTTAAAGGGATGTTTCAGTCCTATTACTTCATATAAATTTTTTAATACTATTGGTAGATAAAGAATGAATATTTTTTTTTTTTTGGTTGATATTAATGTGTGGTTGTTTTAGCTTCTGTTGTTCCGTCGTTAGGATTAGTTGGAGTAGCTTGGGTGGGATGTGATCGAATGACTGTGCAAGTTATTTTAGCGATAGCTGGAGCTTTTACCGGTGCTGTTTATGCGGGAAATCAAATGAATCATATTGCGTTAAGTCCTCGATATGCCGGAACAATGTATGGAATCACAAATGCCGCAGCAAACACGTGTGGTTTTCTGGCACCTTATGTCACTGGTTTATTGATAAGTGGACAAGTAATTTTGAGTGTTATTTTTTAGTAAGGATATGGATAATTGTGTGATTTTTTTTGTAGGAAACATTGGGACAGTGGAGATTAGTGTTTTATTTGGCGGCTGGAATTAATATTGGCACAAATTTGTTCTACTTAATGTTCGCTAGTGCACGGGAACAGTCGTGGTCGAGGCCTCATCGTATACCTGCGAGTATATCGTCGTAAGTGTAGCGATTTAACCAAATCTTAGCAAACCTTTAGGTGAATTTTTGAACAGTGGTAGATATATTTAATGTACTCAAAGAAAGTTACATGTGTATTTTTAAATAGTTTATATATTTAACGAAGAGAAACGTTAAGACATGTTAAGATTTTTATATGATAGATATAATGAAGTTTATATATACATATATATATATGAAATGTTAAGATTTTGTTTCTTCGTTTGGATTATTCATCGCTGAATTACTTGTTTCGTTAATGGATGCCTCGGCATCGGCTTGCTCAATGTTTCGGTCAAGTTTTTCAAAAATTTTCATAAGTCGTACATAATTTTCCGGCGTTTCTATGTTCGTTATGTCCATGGCTAGTTGGGAAGTTTCAAGTCGAGCATGTGATAGTTTGTCTTGCAAGGTTTTCAATCGATTGATTTGAGAGTTTAGAGTGTTGTTTAACGATTCGTAAAATTCGCTGGTCATTTTTGAATAATTGATTTTTTTTATCGAGAAAAAAATATGGATCGTTTATTTGAAAAGTCAGAGTGACAGTTGCGCGGTGGCGTTCAATCACTGGCCGGAAAGTCACGAATGTAATCGAAGTGTGTTCGGCACGGATATTGAAGTTAAAAACAAAAACAAAAAAGACAATATATTTTTCACGTGATATTTTTGTAAAACTATTCATTGATTTTATTGTATTGTGTACAAGAATAAATTTTAGAAGAAAAAAAAATGCTTTTTGTTTTAAATGTGAATATTTTTTCATTAATTAATTGTAAAGGATCTGAAGAAGGAAATATTATATGGATGGACAAGAAAAATGTTGATCATTGAAGAGACGATGAGCAATGGAAAATGTTTGGTAAAAATCACTTATAGGACTAAGAAAACTTATTGATATTTTCTTTTTTTTTATATATAGTTCACCAGGACGAGGTTTGGATTGATTCAACACTACAACCTTAGCCTTATTGGGTTCCCTGGGTTCCTATTTCATCTATTGTAAACCAAGAAGCCCAGCAAATCTCAGCAAAGAAAACTTATTGATATTTTCGGTAATTTTGTCTTATCGCGGCTTTTCTCAAAAAAAATCGTAGACACATAAAATTAGTCTTAAAATGTTCAGAACACTTAAACATGCACTATTCCGGTGGCGGAAATGTAACTTCTATTACAGTTTCTCCAAAATAAAGCCAAAAAAAATGCCATTATAATAGACTTTAATAGACGTCAAAGTAATTATTAAACTCATTTACTTTCAAGTACGCATGTGCTAATTAGAACAAGCAGATAGAGCAGATATCTATTTGAAGCAAATTTAAAAAAGCCCGGCAATATCTACATGAAACTGTTAATTGAGAAATATTGAAAATTTCGTTGTTTTTGATTCTTGTTGGTTTGATTTTGATTCGATTTTCGCAAATAAATTGCGCCATAATGGTTATGCTCCATGTTGTCTTGGTTGATCCAGGAGAATACCCGAAAATCGTTAAATTTTTCATTATAAAGGATTGCTATAATGGAACTTTTAACGAATTAAAAATTAAATCTGGCGTAAAACAAAACTCGTGTTTAGTCTCGCAACGTAATATTATTGGTCTACCTTAAATTACCTAAGATTTAACAATAAAAAGATAAAAGGAACAAAATAAACATGGACTCAATTCAAATACTAAATATTTTTTTCAACTATTAAATTTTTATTAGTAATTTATATACAAATAACTATATGACAATGTCCCATTTTCTATTCCGGTTTTAATTGAATTCGCGAATAAATTGGCCCTCATAAAATTTAGCACTAATGGAGAAATTAGAAGATGTTCGAGGTGAATTAACAAACCAAATATCGAATAAATTCGCGAATTGATTTAAAACACCATACAGTAACGTTAATAAAAGCTATTTCTAACATAAAATTATGTAACCTGTTGGTCATTACTTCGTATTAGATATTTTACTGTAATTTGGTTAACTTTTACTTTCCCGGGCGCTTTGTCAAACTAAATTCATATTTGTTCTCTTTGTCATTTTTGCATCTCTTTGTTTTTATTGCACATGCGTACTTGTAAGCAAATGCGTTTAGCTGTTACTTTGACGTCTATTAAAGTCTACTATAATGGCATTCTTTTTTAGACTTTTTTATTATAATTGTCTAGAAAATTAGAGTTCCGCCACCGGAATATTGCATTTTTAAGTGTTCTGAACCTTTTAAGACTAATTTTATGTGCCTACGATTTTTTTTGAGAAAAGCCGCGATATGACAAAATTACCATATTTTCTTTTTTTTTTTATATAGTTCACCAGGACGAGGGTTGGATTGATTCAACACTACAACCTTAGCCTTATTGGGTTCCCTGGGCCCCTATTTCATCTATTGTAAACCAAGAAGCCCAGAAAATCTCAGCAACCGGTGAACAAGATGGCGTTCGACTAATCCAGTACTGGAATTCTTAGTAGAGTACTGCATTCCAACCGAATGTTAAAAGCAATTTCTTCCTATATTTGACATAATCTGCATATTGGAGTATATCTAACAGTTCTCCAATAGTATGAAGATGCTTTCTCAGGTCACAGTGACCTGATAATAAGGCCTACCACCAATCTGATCTTAGATCTTAAATTTCGTATTAGAGAGGTTTTCTCATCATTATTTTGCTGTTTTTGCCGTTGGATGTTCAAGGGAACAATATTTTATATGAACGCTACTTTTTCATCTGTCTTTTTATTTTATGCCTTAAGACCTGGCACTCAGATCAGGAAAGATCCACTGGCACTCCCATAGTAATTTGAAATTCATCTGTGACTTTATCAATGCTTTTAATACCTAGCTAGTCAGAAAATGTAGGAATCTGAAGAAGGAAATATTATATGGACGGACAAGAAAAATGTTATCATTGAAGAGACGAGGATCAGTGGAAAATGTTTGGTAAAAATCACTTAAAGGACTAAGAAAACTTATTGATATTTTCTTTTTTTTATATATAGTTCACCAGGGCGAGGTCTGGAGTGATTCAACACTACAACCTTAGCCTTATTGGGTCCCCTGAGTCCCTATTTCATCTATTGTAAACCAAGAAGCCCAGAAAATCTCAGCAACCGATGAACAAAATGGCGTTCGACTACCGTCTTTTTCCGAAAATAAGGCATCCCCCGAAAATAAGTCATATCATGATTTTCGGAACTTTTTTTAATACAAGCCATCCCCCGAAAATAAGCCATAGTTACAATAATGTGAAAAAAAGGAGCTCAAACGACGGTTCACCACAAGGTCCTTGTTAATTTACGTTACGATAGCGCACGTGTTATCTGTATTTTGGCGATTCGTCATTTTTAATCACTAAAGGTAAAAAAGACCAGATTCAGGACGCGTTTCAGGAATTTATGTCATTGAAAGTAAAAAAGCCTGGTGTACCCAAGTAGTTATAAGAGAGTGGGTTGATTATATGCTGTCACCACTGTTGAGGGGTCAAAATAGAGGTTTACTAGTTTGGCATTCAGCCAGTACTTGCCCTCCCCCGAAAATAAGCCATGACGCGTATTTTGAACCAAAAAAGAAAGTAAGACAGTGTCTTATTTGTGGGAAAAGACGGTAGTTCTAGGATCGGAGACCCCCAGCTCTTTTAGTAAAGTTCTGCATTCCAACCGAATGTTAGAAGCAATTTAACAATCTAACAGTACTCCAATAGTATGAAGATGCTTTCTCAAGTCATAGTGACCGGTTTTAAGACATACCACCAATCTGATCTTAGATCTTAAATTTTGAGGTTTTCTCATAATTCTTTTGCTGTTTTTACTCCTTGATGTCCAAGGGAACAATATTTTATATGAAAGCTACTTTTTGATGCTCCTTTTTCATCTGCTTTTATGACCTGGCACCCAGATCAGTAAAGATCCGCTGGCATTTCCATAGTAATTTGGAATTGACCTGTGACTTTATACTAAGCCTAGCTATCAGAAAATATATGGATTTTACTATTTTTCAAGCCCCTCCGTATACATTCCCACGTATATTTCAGTCTATATTCCTATTCCCAAAGGTATTGAAAGTTTATATCTTATACCTACTTATACCAGCACCAAATCGATTGTTAGTCACAGAGACATCGATAAACCATATGTAACCATGTGGCAATAATTTGCTTTCGTATTCTTCCCATTTCTCATGTGATCCGTCAATTATCACTGAGTAGGGTTCATTTGATCAGCCCCCATATTAAGAACACCGGCACACAAAAAAAAAAGTGCTCTGTACTTTTGACCGGACCTACATAAATCTACGTATTTTGACCCCCTGAACACGAATCCGGGGTCGGTTTGACCCGTACACCCTCAAAAATTCGAGAAAACTTTAAAAAACCGAAAAAAATTGTTAAAATCGGCAGTTTTGGTGACATAAAATTTTTTTTGAACTAAACCGAGCATGATTTTCATGTTTTTCGATCCGCTGAATACAAATTCGAAGTTTATGTAGACCATAAGTCGTTTTTATTGTAAGAAAATTGCAAAAAACCCTTAAAAATTGTAAAAAATTGCGGCTATTGTTCTAAAATTTGAGATTATATGATGAAAATAAACTTTTAAATCTCTACAAAGGATATTTTGCATATTATTCTATTTCTGGAATATGATTTTGAAGATTATTTGGCCAAAATCTTTAAAGAAATTGAAATTTCCCGCAAAAAATCTCTGAAAATTACAAATGGGCCAATTGCTTTAATTTCAATTCGTCATTTGCTTATATCGAACCCGTCTGTCTTTAAATGACTTAAGTACAGGGCTAGTTAGTTATGCAAGAGTAGCTTTTAGGGATTTTTGAATTCTTGTTTGGACGCTTGTGTCTGTAACCAGGACACCTCCACGTGGTGACGGCGGGCAACAGAACCGTCTGGCAGAGTCCCTGGGTTCAAGGCATATATTCCGTCATGGCAGGCACAAGCGAAAAGTGTTTTTTACGGTGCAGGGATTCGGAACCCCAGTGTCGGCGTCTGGTCAGAGTGAGAAAGCAGGCTCGCAAAGCAGGCAATTTTCTTACAATAAAAACGGCTTATGGTCTACATAAACTTCGAATTTGTATTCAGCGGATCGAAAAACATGAAAATCATGCTCGGTTTAGTCCCCAAAATTTTTATGTCCCCAAAACTGCCGATTTTAACCATTTTTTTCGCTTTTTTAAAGTTTTCTCGAATTTTTGAGGGTGCACGGGTCAAACCAACCCCGGATTCGTGTTCAGGGGGTCAAAATACGTAGATTTATGTAGGTCCGGTCAAAAGTACAGAGCACTTTTTTTTTGTGTGCCGGTGGAATTAAATTCCTGCTTCTTTTTTCGACTATATGCACTAATCCTTGCCTCTCCTTGAACTACAAGCTCAAGGGGAAGAAAGCTTAACAGTACTTCAAAGGCAACGGTGGGAGAGCTTTTAATAGCTCCCGTTATGCAGAGATAGGGAAGTTTCTGAACTTTGCTAAGCTGATAAGTTTTCAGCCACTGCTGTTTTAACCCCCAATATTTTCTAATGGCCTCTCTGACCATCATCAGTGTTTTTACGCCTTTGGACGCCACATTTTTAAGGTGAGAATTCCTGATTAGTTTATTATCAATAATGAATTCTAGATATCTCACCTCGGTTTTTCCAAAGAAACTAAGAGTTTCCAAGCTCCCTAGTTTCCGTTTTAGGGTAAATAAGATCAGGCTTGTTTCTGAATGGTTTACTGCAAACCCCGTCCCGATATACCATTCTTTTTACTTTTTTAAGAGCCATTTGTATGACTTCGGTAACCATCATGTAGTATTTATTTGAGATAAGGATAAAAATGTCATCGGCATATTCCACAAGTACCCGTCGCCATTGAGCTCCTCCAGAAGTTGGCTTATCATCAGATCCTACAACAGAGGAGAAATGCATCTCCCTGCGAACATTCCCTGGTTACCTGGAGAATCTCGTCATACATTGTTAAGGGGATCGATTTATCCCGAAAAATCGATCTTATCTATTTTACAGGTTGTATTTACCCCGTATCTCTGAACCGATTCCAACATGCAGTCCTATGATGTGTTGTCGAACGCTCTTTCCATGTCCAGAAAAGCTCCTAATGCTATTTCTTGGTTATTTATTGCATTTTCGATCCTTACTATTTCTATCCTAACTGATATAAAGCTCAAAATAAGAATCATCACTAAGCAGTTACGGAGTGATCCAAACTACTTGATGACCACTGAAGAAGAGTGCTTGGCAATCGAAATACGTATCTGGGCAATACTTCTGTTCAAATTTATGTTAATAAATTGGACTGCAATATATTTTATATATTGTATACACTGATATAAAGCTGTTTTGCACGATTTTCCGGCATGTTGATGCCTATGTGAGGACCTTTCCACAAAAAAGACCAATTTTTCCATCAGAAAAGATGTCAATATGATAGGTCTATATAATTAAGCTTGATTATATGGGTCCCTTCCAGACTTTGATATAAATACCACTCTTGCGTCCTTCCACGCCCGAAGAACGTATCCCAATGCTATTATGGTCCGGTAAAGGCGACAAAGTATCAGCACCGGTAGTTCTTATCCCTTCTGCAATAGAACAAGAATATTTCATCAGGTCGTCGGGATTTGTATGTCCCAAAAACTCCAATGTTTCATATTGGATGTAATTATCTTTCCAGCAGATTCCAAATCTATCTTTTTAATCCTCCTTGTGGAGAGGTTTTCAAGTATTCCCTGATAATATTTACTCCAAAAAAGTTTCCCCAATCCCTTCTGGTGGATGAGTGATTCAATTTTCATTTTATTTTTTTATCTGCGATTTAATCGTTAACTTAAATCGAAACAATGTTATCATTGGTTCTGAAAAAATCCAAAAATATGGATTGCAAACACTTCTTATTTCATTTTATCAGTTGCCCTATCTTAAAAAAGATAGAACTATCTTCAATTTGAATTATTTTCCAAATTGAAAACGTTACAAATTTTTACGCCAATTTCCACATGTAAATAAATGACGTCGAAAAAATTAGATACAAAAGATTGGGTGAAAACGCGGTATGTGTTTGGAGTTTTGGGGTGTACGGCATTCGCTGTTGTTTATGGAATGCGGGTGAATTTATCGGTGGCCATTGTGGCCATGGTCAACTCAACTTCCACTGCACACGTGGTTATTGGCGATGAGTGTCCAAATCCATATATCAACAGTACAAGTCATCAAGTATGTATTATAGACTGATTCAAAAAAAAATGATGATTTTTTTTCTTAATTATATCGAAAATATTGTAGGGAATAACGAAAAAAAAATCCTGTGAAAGTTTAAGCTCTTAATATTAATATTAAGAGATGCTGCATTGCAAATTTCGATTTTCCATTTAAATAACATGGCAACAATATTCTTTTGTACTTTGGATTTTAAAGCTCACGTTGGTGACAATATTTCGGAATGACCAAGGTATATTCTTGTAGAAAATTGAACGATCTACAAAAAAGGTCTCCAACAAGTTTTTGATATATTTATTCCTTCAAAAGTTATTCGAGGTCAAAGTTGAACTAAAGATAAATTTAAATATTTTTTCAATTTTTTGACGCAACCATCAATTTTATGAGAAAATTTTATAGGAAATTTTTTTTAGAGCACTATGTTTCCTACAACTTATCTCCATAGAAGTTTTTGATATTTTTCACAGGCCCTAAGTTATTTAATTAAAATAAAAAAAATAATTTTTATGTTAAAAATTAATAATTCAGGGAATTTTCAGTTTAATGCATATAACTTAGGACCTGTGCAAAATATTAAAAACTTTTATAGTGATAGGTTATAGACAAAAAAGGTGCTCTACAAAAAATGTCCTATAAAATTTTCTCCTAAAATTGATGGTTGCGTCCAAAAATTGAAAAAATATTAAAATTTCTCTTTAGTTCAACTTTGACCGTAAAAAACTTTTGAATGAATAAATATATCAAAAACTTGTCGGAGACCTTTTTTCTAGATCGTTCAACTTTCTACAAGAATATACCTTGGTCATTCCGAAATATTGTCACCAACGTGAGCTATAAAATTCCAGAGTGCAAGAGAATATTGTTCCCATGTTATTTAAATAGAAAATCGAAATTTGCGATGCGGTACCTTTAATATATATTAGTGCTTAAACTCTAACAGGATTTTTTGGTCATTCCCAACAATATTTTCGATATAATTAAAAAAACAATCATAATTTTTTTAAAATCAGTCTAATATATTATATATATAATTTTTTTTTGGTACTTTTAAATTTCTTTTTTAACTTTTAGTATGACGGAAAGTTTAATTGGAATGAAGCCCAACAAGGATACGTGCTTGGATCGTTTTTCTTCGGATATATCTTAACGCAAATTCCTGGTGGACGGTTGGCTGAACAATATGGCGGAAAATATGTGTTGGGATATGGCGTTTTATTGGCTTCGGTATTCACAGTTTTGAGTCCAATTGCAGCTAATTTAAATTTTTGGTTGTTTATCTTGGTTCGAATGATTGAAGGCATAGGAGAAGGAGTTACATATCCTGCGATTAATGCCATGACCGCCAAATGGATACCACCGTTGGAGCGGAGTACTTTTGCTGCGATTGTTTTTGGAGGTAAAAATCTGTTGGTTCCTTTATTCTTTTTTTAAAATATACAATTTATTTTAGGTGCCAATGGAGGAAGTCTGATATCATTACCATTGACTGGATGGCTGTGTAATCTTGAATTTCTTGGTGGATGGCCGTTGGCGTTTTATTTATTTGGAGGATTGGGTATTGTTTGGTTTGGTTTTTGGATGTTTTTCGTTTATGATTCTCCAGAGAAACATCCACGAATATCGATCGAAGAAAAGTTGTATATTTTGGAGAAAATTGGATCAAATGTAATTTTTTTTTGTTACATTTAAATTTTTTTGATAAAAATTAGTTTTTTTTTGTAGGATGATGACTATGATCCTAAAGATCCGATTCCATGGAAAGATATATTAACAAGTCTTCCAGTTTGGGCAATTTTAGTAACTCAATGTGGGCAAGCATGGGCTTTTTACACCCAATTAACCGAATTGCCTACGTATATGCAAAATGTGTTGCATGTAGATATTGAAAACGTATTTATATATATATAAAAAGTATGTATTTATGAAATAATATAAATTTTTCTTAACTTTTTAGAATGCATTGATTTCGGCTGTTCCATATTTAACCAGTTGGGTTGGAGGGATATGTTTCAGTATATGTTCTGATTGGCTCTTATCAAAAGGATACTTATCTCCAATTACGTCCTATCGAATCTTCAATTCTATAGGTAAAATTTTTTTTGTTTAAGAAAAAAATATTTGACTTTGTTATTTTCAGCGGCTGTGGTTTCTTCCATATTTCTGATGGCCGTAGTATGGTCCCAATGCAATTCCGGGCTGGTGACAATATTTCTGGGCATCAATGGCGTTTTTACCGGTGCAATTTTTAGTTCGAACACGGTAAATAATCTGGCACTTAGTCCTCGATATGCTGGAACTATTTACGGGATAACAAATTCAGCGGCGAATATTTGTGGGGTAATAACGCCCGTGATTATCGGGCAAATAATCAATGGTCATGTATGTGGTTATATAACGTAAAAATTATAGAAATTAATGTTCTTATGTTTTTTTTTTTTTAGGAAACATTACATCGATGGGCAATTGTATTTTATTTAGCGGTCGCAATTAATATAGGAACCAATTTTTTTTATTTGATATTTGTAAGTGCTACGGAACAGTATTGGTCTAAATCTGTGAAAAGTATAGAAAAAAAGAAAGATTTGTGTACTTCAAAATAAAAAATGTGAATTTTTTTTTCGAAATTTCCAATGAAATATGCACCATAAGTGCTTTATGTTACGATCGAGGGTTCTATCGAAAAATATTTGAACTTTTTGATGTCATTACTCGTTTTTTTCGATATTTTATCATAGATTTATATAATTCTTTTAAGATCAAATGTTTTTTTCGAAAGTCAAGAACGAAGGACCTTTAATTGTAGTAATTTTTTCGACATCATTTCGTAGTTAAATATTGTTTTAAAATTTAGGGAAATTCGTTCTGAAAAATTGTTCATTCCAAAATTGAAACGATTGATTTTAATGTGATCACCTGCAAAAATATTTTGACTACAGCTTTTCGATGGTAACTATGTCCGGAAAATTGGTCAAAAATCATACAAACTTTTAAGCTTCCTTCAACGTTTTTTTAATCAACACCGAAAAGTTGACATATTTTTCGATATATCGTAACAATACAAAAAAAAATCCTTTTTTTTCTCAAAGGAGAATATTTTGTATTAATTAATTTTACGGGAGATCAGAGACCGGGAAAAGTCTGTGAAGGAAAACAACAGGGATGTATTATTAACACTTATAGGATTTCTTACAGGACTAGGAAAACTTATTAAAAATATTTACTTCAAATATTAGTATTCCCAATCCATTCTGATATATACGCAAAATTTGGGTTCAGTTTTTTTTCCTTTTATCTTCGATTTAATCGTTAACTTAATTTCATACAATGAGGAAGGACACGGATTATATGTTATCATAGGTTCTAAAAAATAAAAAAAAGATTTTTAAAACACTTCTTATTTCGTTTTATCAGTTGCCGTATCTTAAAAAAGATAGAATTATCTTCAACTTGAATTTTTTTCCAAATTGTAAACGTTGGAAATTGTTACGTTAATTTCTATTTAGTAGTCAGTGTTTTAAATGACGTCGAAAAATTTAGATACAAAAGATTGGGTGAAAACTCGGTATGTGTTTGGAGTTTTGGGGTGTACAGCATTTGCTGTTGTTTATGGAATGCGGGTGAATTTATCGGTGGCCATTGTGGCCATGGTCAATTCAACTTCCCCCGCACACGTGGTTATTGGAGATGAGTGCCCCAATCCGTACATAAACAGCACAAGTCATCAAGTATGGTATTATAGACTGATTCAAAAAAATTATGAATTTTTTTTCTCTTAATTATATCGAAAATATTGTTGGAAATGACGAAAAAAAAATCCTGTGAAAGTTTAAGCTCTTAATATTAATATTAAGAGATGCTGCATCGCAAATTTCGATTTTCCATTTAAATAACATGGGAACAATATTCTCTTGCACTTTGGAATTTTATAGCTCAAGTTGGTGACAATATTTCGGAATGACCAAGGTATATTATTGTAGAAAATTGAAGGATCTACAAAAAAGGTCTCCAAAAAGTTTTTGATATATTTATTCCTTCAAAAGTTATTCGAGGTCAAAGTTGAACTAAAGATAAATTTTAATATTTTTTTCAATTTTTTGACGCAACCATCAATTTTATGAGAAAATTTTATAGGACATTTTTTGTAGAGCACCTTTTTTGTCTATAACCTATCACTATAAAAGTTTTTGATATTCTTCACAGGTCCTAAGTTATTTAATTAAAATAAAAAAAATAAATTTTTATGTTAAAAATATAATAATTCAGGGAATTTTCAGTTTAATGCATGTAACTTAGGACCTGTGAAAAATATCAAAACTTTTATGGTGATAAGTTATAGGAAAAAAAGGTGCTCTACAAAAAATGTCCTATAAAATTTTCTCATAAAATTGATGGTTGCGTCCAAAAATTGAAAAAATATTAAAATTTCTCTTTAGTTCAACTTTGACCGTGAAAAACTTTTGAATGAATAAATATATCAAAAACTTGTACAAGACCTTTTTTGTAGATCATTTAATTTTCTACAAGAATATACCTTGGTCATTCCGAAATATTGTCACCAACGTGAGCTATAAAATTCCAAAGTGCAACAGAATATGGTTCCCATGTTATTTAAATGGAAAATCGAAATTTGCGATGCGGTACCTTTAATATATATTAGTGCTTAAACTCTAACAGGATTTTTTTTGTCATTCCCAACAATATTTTCGATGTAATTAAAAAAAAAAATCATAGTTTTTTTAAAATCAGTCTAATATATTATATATATATAATTTTTTTTTGTACTTTTAAATTTCTTTTTTAACTTTTAGTATGACGGAAAGTTTAATTGGAATGAAGCCCAACAAGGATACGTACTTGGATCGTTTTTCTTCGGATATATCTTAACTCAAATTCCTGGTGGACGTTTGGCTGAACGGTTTGGAGGAAAATATGTGTTGGGCTATGGCGTTTTATTGACTTCGGTATTCACTGTTTTGAGTCCAATTGCAGCGAATTTAAACTTTTGGTTGTTTTTATTGGTTCGAATGATTGAAGGCATAGGAGAAGGAGTTACATATCCTGCGATCAATGCCATGACTGCCAAGTGGATACCACCGTTGGAGCGGAGTACTTTTGCTGCGATTGTTTTTGCAGGTAAAAAACTATTGGTTTCTTTATATATGTATATATATTAGGGTGGTCCTTATTTAAGGTTTGTCCGAATTTTTTTTCACGATAGTCCTAAAGCGGTTCTAAATCTATTAAAAAAAATCATGCAAAGTTATAGCTCTTCATTTTAATTTTACCCCCCCCCCCCCCGACAGCCAAAGTTTTAAATGGAAATAACACGGGAAAAGTTCTGTTGATTTTCTAAATTTTTTTTTCATAATAAAATAATAAACAGATCATGTCGACCAATGACAATTCTCATAGCAAATTTAACGCTCTACAAAAAAGGCCTCTTATGATTTTTTGCTAACTCTAACGGTTTTTGAGTTATTTAAGGTCATAGTTGAAGCTTAAGTCAATTTTACGATTTTTCCATTTCTACCGTCGTTTATTGATTTAAAAATGAAAAAAAGATAAAATTCATAACGGTTACTTTGGAAAGCTTCTAAGAAAAAAGAAAAAAAACATTGAGAATAAGAATTATTATCCTTTTTTCATTTTTAAATCATTAAACGACAGTAGAATTAGAAAAATCGTAAAATTGACTTAAGCTTCAACTATGACCTTAAATAACTCAAAAACCGTTAGAGTTAGCAAAAAATCATAAGAGACCTTTTTTGTAGAGCGTTAAATTTGCTATAAGAATTGTCATTGGTCGACATGCTCTGTTTATTATTTTATTATGAAAAAAAAAATTTAGAAAATCAACAGAACTTTTCCCGTGTTATTTCCATTTAAAACTTTGGCTGTCGGGGGGGTCGGGTTAAAATTAAAATTAACATCTATAACTTGGCATGAATTTTTTTTAATAGATTTAAAACCGATTTAGGGCTATCGTGAAAAAAAAATCGGACAAACCCTAAATAAGGACCACCCTAATATATATATAAAGAAACCAATAGTTTTTATATACATTTTAGACTGATGCAAAAAATGATGATTTTTTTTTCTTAATTATATCGAAAATATTGATGGGAATGACAAAAAAAAATCCTGTGAATGTTTAAGCTTTTAATATTAAGAGGTGCCGCATCGCAAATTTCGATTTTCCATTTAAATAACATGGGAACAATATTCTCTGGCATTTCGGAATTTTATAGCTCACGTTAGTGACAATATTTCGGAATGGCCAAAGTATATTCTTGTAGAAAATTGAACGATCTACAAAAAAGGTCTCTGACAAGTTTTTGATATATTTATTCCTTCAAAAGTTATTCGAGGTCAAAGTTGACTAAGGAGATATTTTAATATTTTTCAATTTTTTGACGCAATCATCAATATTATGAGAAAATTTTATAGGACATTTTTTGTAGAGCACTATGTTTCCTACAACTTATCTCCATAGAAGTTTTTGATATTTTTCACAGGTCCTAAGTTATTTGCATGAAACTGAAAATTCCCGGAATTATTATATTTTTAACATAAAAATTATTTTTTTTATCTTAATTAAATAATTTAGAACCTGTGAAAAATATCAAAAACTTTTATAGAGATAAGTAATAGAAAAAAAAGTGCTCTACAAAAAATGTTCTATAAAATTTTCTCATAAAATTGATGGATGCGTCAAAATAATGAAAAAATATTAAAATATCTCTTTAGTCAACTTTGACCTCGAATAACTTTTGAAGGAATAAATATATCAAAAAGTTGAATAAGACCTTTTTTGTAGATCGTTCAATTTTCTACAAGAACCAACCTTGATTATTCCGAAATATTGTGACCAACGTTAGCTATAAAATTCCAAAGTGCAAGAGAATATTGTTCCCGTGTTATTTAAATGGAAAATCGAAATTTGCGATGCGGCACCTCTTAATATTAATATTAACAGCTTAAACTTTCACAGGATTGATTTTTGTCATTCCCAACAATATTTTCGATAAAATTAAGAAAAAAAAATTTATATTTTTTTTTGAATCAGTCTAATCTATACTAATATATAAAATTCTTACGTCTGTCTGTACATTTCGATTTTGAACCCAATTTTAAGGTACATATTTGTTTCAAGAGGCCCTTATTCCAAATTTAACATTTTTAAAATTTTTGTCTGTCTGTCTGTCTGTCTGTGTGTCCCGATTTAACTAAAGAACGGAACAACCGAATTTAATGAAATTTGGTATTAAGATACAACACAATTTTCCACAGACTATAGGCTACTTATCATTCCAAAAAAATAACAAGGGAAGGTATTCCCTAGGGATGAAAACAGAAATTTTTACACTAGACAGGTGAGTTATATATCATTGGAAAGGTAATTTAAAGTTAGAAAATAATCTTTAAAAATATTTTTCGCTCAACTAATAAAAAGCAATAAATTCAATTTAAAGTTTAAAAAATTGCCTCTTTGAAATATAAACCTTTATGTATGTAATACACATAATTGATGTTAATAGCGTAATGGCTTACGTATCTAACAGAAATAAAAAGAATAAGAATAAGAAAAATAATAATTTTCATATACCACTACAAATAGCAAATCTGAAAAGAAAATATAATCTACACCTACGTTACGCAGACGAAGTCGCAGGGATCAGCTAGTATATATATATTTTTTGAATTGCTTATTTCTATTAGGCTCCAATGGCGGTTGTCTGATATCATTACCATTGACTGGATGGCTGTGTAATCTTGAATTTCTTGGTGGATGGCCGTTGGCGTTTTATTTATTTGGAGGATTGGGAATTGTTTGGTTTGGTTTTTGGATGTTTTTCGTTTATGATTCTCCAGAGAAACATCCACGAATTACGATCGAAGAAAAGTTGTACATTTTGGAGAAAATTGGATCAAATGTAATTTTTTTTTGTTACATTTAAATTTTTTTTATAAAAATTAGTTTTTTTTTTTTAGGATAATGATTATGATCCAAAAGAACCGATTCCGTGGAAAGATATATTAACAAGTCTTCCAGTTTGGGCAATTTTGGTTACTCAATGTGGGCAAGCTTGGGCTTTTTACACACAACTAACCGAAATGCCTACGTATATGCAAAATGTGTTGCATTTAAATATTGAAAACGTATAAAAAAAATTTGTGTATATTTTCATTATATTAATGTTGTCTTAAATTTTTAGAATGCCTTAATTACGGCACTCCCATATTTAACCAGTTGGGTCGGTGGGATATGTTTCAGCATATTTTCTGATTGGCTCTTATCAAAAGGATACTTATCTCCGATTACATCTTATCGAATCTTCAATTCTTTAGGTAAATATGTTTTTATAAAAAATAATAATTTATTCCACTAAATTCTTTTCAGCATCTGTGGTTACTTCAATATTTCTAATGGCCATAGCATGGTCCCAATGCAATTCCACACTGGTGACAATATTTTTGGGCATAACTGGTGTTTTTACTGGTGCAATTTATAGTTCGAACACTGTGAATAATCTGGCGCTTAGTCCTCGATATGCTGGAACTATTTACGGGATAACAAATTCAGCGGCGAATATTTGCGGGGCATTAACGCCGGTGGTTATCGGGCAAATAATTAATGGTCATGTATGTGGTTAAATAACGTAAAAATTTTGGAAATTAACGTTTATATGTGATATTTTTTAGGAAACATTACATCGGTGGTCCATTGTATTTTATTTGGCTGCAGCGATTAATGTAGCGACCAATTTCTTTTATTTGATATTTTTAAGTGATACGGAACAGTATTGGTCTAAATCTGTGAAAAATGAAGAAAAAAAGAAGGATATGTGTACTACAAATTAAGAAATCTGTATTGTAAATATAATTTTTAGGTTTAATGCTTAAAAGATTATTTCCGATGAAGGAAAAACAAAACTAATAAATATTCTCTAGTTTATCATTCAAGTTTGTGTATAATTTCTGTTGCAAATAACTAAAAGGAAGCAAAGCATTTTTTTCGTTTACCGATTATATTAACCGTAAACAAGTTGACGCCAAATATTTTTTTTTTTTAAAAAACCGAATGCCAAAAAATTGCTCCACTGCTATCATTAATCAGTAATTAATTAATCGTAATTAAAAAACCAAAATTTAATTCCCGATTATCTCTAATTATATGGACTTATTTTTATTGAAATTGGTGCCAAAAAATTGCTCATCCTTTTTTCTGATAATGATGAATTTTTTGTTCATAAACTCGTTTTTAATTAATTAATAAAATAAATAATTATTTTACGGCTTTAAGCCTGCGAGTAATAATTGTGACGTCATCGTCGCGCGACAATTGGCTTGCGGCTTTTATGAGGACAAGCCATAGTGAGTTATTAGGTTACATGTGTATACATCCATATGTAAACAAACTTATATTGTTGGCTTAGTTATAAAATAAAAAAAAGAATAAAATAGAAAAAAGTATGAGCAATTTTTTGGCACCAATTTCAATAATAATAAGTCCATATAGTTAGAGATAATCGGGAATTCAATTTTGGTTTTTTAATTACGATTAATTAATTCATGATTAATGATAGCAGTGGAGCAATTGTGTATTTCGAAAGAGCAATTCATGAGCAACTTTTTGGCATTAGGTTTTTTAAAAAAAAAAAATATTTGGCGTCAATTTGTTTACGGTATTGTATTGAGAATCAACGATGCTTTTGTCAACGATGGTTAACCCACGGTTTTTTTTGGCTAAAAAATTTTTTGTTTCGATTTCAAAAAAGATTGTTATATTATCGTTTAATACATTGTAACGAACCCGAAACTGCCCTTGGTTCGACAATCATCCCCTACTTAGTGGGGTTGCAAGCTCTTAAAGTTTGGATGCCTTATCGATTTCTTCTGCCACTTTCGAGGTCGATTTCATCCCTTAAACGTTGTTTGTTTTGGGAAAAATTTGCACAGCATGCACAGATGGCCTTAAACTTTCGATTGGCATCATAAAAAAAAATAAACAAATTTGACGTTTTTCGTGAAAAATCAACGATGGTTAACCCACGGTTTTTTTTGGCTAAAAAATTTTTTGTTTCAAATTCGAAAAAAATTGTTATATTATCGTTCTATACATTGTTACGAACCCGAAACTGCCTTTGGTTCGATAATCATCCCTTATATAACGATGGTACATGCAATTGCTGAAGAAGCCACGTTCGTCTCTCCCTCTTAGTGGGAAGTGTTCATCCCTTAAACCGCATTTTCATCCCCTAAACGTGGTTGGTTTTGGGAAAAATTTGCACAGCATGCACAGATGGCCTTAAACTTTCGATTGGCATCATAAAAAAAAATAAAAAATTTTTAAGTTTTTCGTGAAAAATCAACGATGGTTAACCCACGGTTTTTTTTGACTAAAAAATTTTATGTTTCGAATTTGAAAAATATTGTTATATTATCGTTTAATACACTGTTACGAACTCGAAACTGCCCTTGGTTCCACAATCATCCCTTACTCAGTGGGGTTACAAGCCCTTAAAGTTCGCATGCTCTATCGATTGATTCTGCCACTTTGGAGGTCGATTTCATCCCTTAAACGTTGTTTATTTTGAGAAAAATTTGCACAGCATGCATAGATGGACGTAAACTTTCGATTGGCGTCCTAAAAAAACTTTTTTGAATTTTGACCATTTTCGTGAAAAATCAACGATGGTTAACCCACGGTTTTTTTTGGCTAAAAAATTTTTTGTTTCAAATTCGAAAAAGATTGTTATATTATCGTTGTATACATTGTTACGAACCCGAAACTGCCCTTGGTTCGACAATCATCCCCTACTTAGTGGGGTTGCAAGCTCTTAAAGTTTGGATGCCTTATCGATTTCTTCTGCCACTTTCGAGGTCGATTTCATCCCTTAAACGTTGTTTGTTTTGGGAAAAATTTGCACTTTTAAAAACATAGCTCTTTAAGGGATGAAATCGACGATTAAAGTGCCAGAAGAACTCATCAACCCCTCTAATCTTTAACCACTTGTAACATCGTTATATAAGGGATGATTTTCGAACCAAGGGCAGTTTCGTGTTTGAAGCAATGTTCTAAACGATAATATCATAATCTTTTTCGAATTCGAAACATAAAATTTTTGAGTCAAAAAAAACCGTGGGTTAACCATCGTTGATTTTTCACGAAAATCGTCAAAACTCAAAAAAAAATTTTAAGGATGCCAATCGAAACTATACGTCCATCTGTGCATTCTGTGCAAATTTTTCCAAAAACAAAGCTCTTTTAAGGGATGAAATCGACGATTAAAGTGCCAGAAGAACTCATCAACCCCTCTAATCTTTAACCACTTGTAACATCGTTATATAGGGGATGATTTTCGAACCAAGGGCAGTTTCGTATTCGTAACAATGTATTTAACGATAATATAACAATCTTTTTCAAATTCGAACCATAAAATTTTTTAGTCAAAAAAAACCGTGGGTTAACCATCGTTGATTTTTCCCGAAAATTGTCAAAATCCAAAAAAATTTTTAAGGATGCCAATCGAACGTATTCGTCTCTCTGTGCATTCTGTGCAAATTTTTCCAAAAACAAAGCTTTTTTAAGGGATGAAATCGATCTGCAAAATGGCAGAAGCAATCGATAATGTTTGTTTTTAATCACTTGAAAATTGTCCTTTTTATAATTTTGAAACGATATTGCGAGTGTTCCTTTGCACACATCCCAAAAATGGTTTTTTAATTTTGTTTTAACGTTTGGTTCTTTTTTAATAATTGAAAATTTACCCTTATCAGGAAAAGACTGTTGCAATTATCCATTATTTTACAAATTTTATGAGTTAGGCAACCATTCATGCAACTGTGTAATTGGGTTGCGTCATTAGTTCCCTAGCTTACAACTTAATATAAATTGGACGTAATATTTGTTTTATTAATTTTAATTTTTGTTTTTTTCAAATTCAGCTTACCTGAAAATTGAGGACAAGGGCAGTTTTGTTGGGGTTGAAGACAGTATCATCCTTTTGGCAGATTAATGTTTACGAAAGTAAGTGCTATTGTTGTTGAAATTTCTAAGCATTGTTCTAATTGAATTTTTCACTATCTACAGGGGAAGCTGACCGAAGACATTAGAGAATTATTCATTGGCTTTGAATTGTTCATCATTTCCAAATGGACGTTCGAGGAATGAATCCAGATCGTTCCAGAATCTTCCATTAAATTCATCAAGGATATCATTTCCACAATTGGTAACTTCCGAGAAGAATCCGAAGAATGGATTTACCACAATAATTAGTGATTTAAATTTTGTTTCAATAAATCAGTGAAGTGAAGTGAAGTGATAAAGTGGATCTAGTAATAAATAATCAAAATATCAGACAATTCAAAAGCATCATATTAACTCAATAATTTCCATAAGATTTATAACAAGTGATACTTTTACATAGTTTATTCAAACAATTGTAAATATGCACAAAACTGTTATTGTATTATATATATTATTTAATTGATATTAAACATCAATAAAGTTATTTTAATAGAATACATTGTTTCAATTCGATTTTCCGCACCTATCCACATGAAATTTTATATTTCAGGGATTTTTTTACAGTTAGAATACATATAAGAGTTAAATTAATAAGTAATAAGGTAAGTATAATAAAAGGTTTAATAATATAGGTAGGTATAATAGAATTAATACGGTGTGTAATGTAAGTGCAAGGTTTTTCGATAAATTATCGAATAATACGAAAAAAGCCAATATCGAAAAATATTTTAACTTTTCGATATCATGGAGCAGCTATGCTTCGAATATGGTTGAGAAATTCTAATTATTTCGATCGAAAAATATTTTCGATTTTCCACAAATCTCTTAAGAATTGTTTAAATATGAGTTTTAACGTCATTTACATATATCATATGATAGCCGCATCGCTAAGGTCGCCGCCGCCACCACCGGAGCTGAGGATTGCTAGTTCGGAACCCGAAGGGGGTAAGTGTTTTTTCTTTAATATAATAATTAATTTCTATTCCTTACAGCTTATCCTGTCACTAATTTACATTAATAATTGTTTCCAGACATTGCATCATCGAAATATTCGATCGAACAGTTCCAACCTTTCGGGGTTGGAAATGATCGATCGATCGATGATGTAATATATTTTTCATTTTATTTTTGCTCATTGGATTTGTGACGTCACTCAATTTCATATATATGACGTCACACATACGTCGCCATTTAATAACGTCACCCAATGACGTCATTCCCGAAAAAATTCGAAAAATGATCGAATTTTCGATTTTTGTGAAGTAGGATTCTGGGAATGGCTTAGTTACGTCTCGGGAGGCCTAAAAAACATATCCTAAAGTCGATTATTTTCGTTTTTTTTGGGAAAATTTTTGGTCCGAATCCCGAAAATTCCCTAAAATCGGCCAAAAATGACACTTTTTGGCACTTTTTTCAACTTTAACGCCGTTTTTAGCAAAAACTAACGATCGTAGGTTAACGATAGTAGGCTCATTCGATAGCGCTTGAATTACTCTATCGATGGTGTAAATTTGGTCCCGGAAAAGCTTAAGGGGAAAAACTTTTTTTTCAACTTTTCAGAATTTTCAAATCGTCGATGAAATGGTCGATGATTTTTTGAAATTTTTTTTTGTCGAATTTCTCGATGAAATTCGCACCATAGATGCATTATGATACGATCGAAGCTATTATATAAAAACATATCCACTTTTCGATGTTCTTAATGGATTTTTTCGATTTAACAAAGTTACAAATTATGCATCATAATGCAATGCAAATGCAACTCGTTTTCTTGAAAAAAGGGATCAAGGACCAAAAAATTTTCCAATGTGGTTAGACAACTTTTCCGAACGTAACATGAAGAAGCAATGGTTGAAATTTTTCCGGAAAATTCCACGAAAATCGATCGATTGTAAAAAATTAATGTTACGTAATTGGATATTGCAGGATTATATATTATGCAAGATAATGCATTCAAATACAAATTTGTTTTATCGAAAAAAAGGATAAAGGACAATAAAATGTTACAATGTCTTTAGTCAAATTTTCCGGGATTAACATGGAGCAGCTATGGTTAAAATATTTTTGGAAAATTCCAATTCCTTCGATCGAAAAAATTTTTCAAGTTTCGATCAATGAAGAAATCTTTATATATGAGTTTTAACGATCAATAAATATATCTTCCAATGGCCGAATCGATAAGCGCACGGAATATGTTATAAACGGAAAGACGAAGGATCGATCCCCCAATAAGGTAAAAGATTTTTATATTTCTACTAACCAATTTCTAATTAATATATATTCGTTACAGCTTAAATTATCACTTTCGATCGTTAATAATTATCTTAACGTTAGTTTCAGCCGAATAATTCGATCATCACTTCTCCAACCTTTCGAGGTTGAGAAGTGATGGATCGATTACGTAATTTTTTTTCTTTTGGTTCATATAAGTATATGACGTCACACATACGTCGCCATCCAATAACGTCACCCAATGACGTCATTCCCAAAAAAAATCGAAAAATGAGCGAATTTTCGATTTTCGGGAATTAGGATTTTGGGAATGGCTTAGTTACGTCACGGGAGGCCTAAAAAACATATCCTAAAGTCGATTTTTTTTCGTTTTTTTTGGGAAAATTTTTTGGGAGAAATTCTGAAAAATCCCAAAAATAGGCCAAATTGGTGACTTTTTTTCACTTTTTTCAACTTTAACGCCGTTTTTAGCGAAAACTAACAATCGTAGGTTAACGATAGTAGGCTCATTCGATAGCGCTTGAATTACTCTATCGATGGTGTAAATTTGGTCCCGGAAAACCTTAAGGGGAAAAACTTTTTTTTTCAACTTTTCTGAAATTTCATTTCGTCGACCAAATGTACGTCGAAAATATGAATTTTTTTTTTGTCGAATTTTTTAATGAAATTTACACCATTGATGCATTACGTTACCATGAAAGCATATATATAAAAAAATCTCAACTTTTCGATATCGTTAATAGTTTTTTCGATTTTTAAAATTCACCAATTGTACGAGCTAATGCTATTTAAATACAAATTTGTTTTGTTAGAAAAAGGATCAAGGACCTTGAAATGTCACAATTTTATTAAAAAATTTTCCAAACGTCCCACGGAGCTGCTTTGGTGAAAATATTTCAGGAAAATTCCAAGAAAATTTTTTGGTCAAAATTGTTTCACCAGAACGATTTTCATGGAATTTTCCGGAAAAATTTTAACCGTAGATTCTCCGTGTTAAGATCGGAAAAGATGTCAAAAAACATTGCACACTTTTCATTTCCTTTACCCTTTTTTCCCATAAAACTTAATTGGAATTAAATAGAAATACGTCACTACATATAAATCTTTAATATCGAAAAAAGCGATTAAGGACATCAAAGAGTTGAAATGTTTTGCTATTGGGTCTTCGTTCGTAACAATGTGTAGCTATAATGCGAAGTTCATCGGAAAATTCGACAAAAAAAAAATTCATATTTTCGACGTACATTTGGTCGACGAAATGAAATTTCAGAAAAGTTGAAAAAAAAAGTTTTTCCCCTTAAGGTTTTCCGGGACCAAATTTACACTATCGATAGAGTAATTCAAGCGCTATCGAATGAGCCTACTATCGTTAACCTACGATTGTTAGTTTTCGCTAAAAACGGCGTTAAAGTTGAAAAAAGTGAAAAAAAGTCACCAATTTGGCCTATTTTTGGGATTCTTCAGAATTTCGGCCAAAAAATTTTCCCAAAAAAAAAAAAAAATAGACTTTAGGATATGTTTTTTAGGCCTCCCGTGACGTAACTAAGCCATTCCCAGAATCCTACTTCTCGAAAATCGAAAATTCGATAATTTTTCGAAATTTTTCAGGAATGACGTCATTGGGTGATGTCATTGAATGGCGACGTATGTGTGACGTCATACATATGAAATTGAGTGACGTCACAAAATCAATGAGCAAAAATAAAATGAAAAATATATCGCATCATCGATCGATCGATCATTTCCAACCCCGAAAGGTTGGAACTGTTCGATCGAATATTTCGATGGTGCAATGTCTGGAAACAATTATTAATGTTAATTAGTGACAGGATAAGCTGTAAGGAATAGAAATTAATTATTATATTAAAGAAAAAACACTTACCCCCCGGGTTCCGAACCAGCAATCCTCAGCTCCGGTGGTGGCGGCGGCGACCTTAGCGATGCGGCTATCATATGATATATGTAAATGACGTTAAAACTCATATTTAAACAATTCTTAAGAGATTTGTGGAAAATCGAAAATATTTTCGATCGAAATAAATAGAATTTCCCAACCATATTCGAAGCATAGCTGCTCCATGACATGGAAAAGTTAAAATATTTTTCGTTATTGATTTTTTTTGTATTATTCGATAATTTATAAAAAATCATTGCACCTACATTACAGACCGTATTAATTTTGTTATACCTACCTATATTATTAAATCTTTTATTATACTTACCTTATTACTTATTAATTTAACTCTTATATGTATTCAAAACTGTAAAAATAATCCCTGAAAAATAAAATTCAAGAGGATGGGTGCGGGAAATCGAATTGAAACAATGTATACTATTAAAATAATTTTATTGATGTTTAATATCAATTAAATAACATATACAATATTACAATAACAGTTTTGTGCATATTTACAATTGTTTGTATAAACTATGTAAAAGTGTATCAATTGTTATAATCTTATGGAAATTAATAAGTTCATAAGAAGCTTTTGAATTGTCTGATCTTTTGATTATTTATCACTTGAACCACTTTATCACTTCACTTCACTTCACTGATTTGTTGAAACAAAATTTACACCACAAATTATGGTAGTAATCCATTCTTCGTATTCTTCTCGGAAGTTACCAATTGTGGAAATGATATCCTTGATGAATTTGCTGGAAAATTCTGGAACGCTCCGCTTCTATTCCTCAAACGCCCATTTGAAAATGATGAACAATTCAAAGCCAATGAATAATTCTCTAATGTCTTCGGTCAGCTTTCCCTGTAGGTAGTGAAAAATTCAATTAGAACAATGCTTAGAAATTTCAACAACAATAGCACTTACTAAACATTAAACATCTGCCAAAAGGATAAAACTGTCTTCAACCCCAACAAAACTGCTCTTCTCCTTAATTTTCAGGTAAGTTGAATCTGTAAGAATACATTAATTTAAATTAATAACACAAGTCATAAGTCCAACTTACATCAAGTTGGAAATTAGAAGGTAATGCTGCAGCATAGATACATTCATGAACAATTGGTTGCCTAACTTCGGCAATTTGTAAAAACGGAAAATTCCAATGGAGATATTTCACAATACGGGTAACATTTAAAGAGAATTTATAAAATTACGCCCATACGAGGATTAAAATATGTTTTTTTTTTGTCATGTATGCAAATAGACACTAGCAATAATATTTCAAAATTAAAACATTTTTAGTCAAAAAAAACCGTGGGTTAACCATCGTTGATTTTTCACGAAAAACTTAAAATTATTTTATTTTTTTTTATGATGCCAATCGAAAGTTTAAGGCCATCTGTGCATGCTGTGCAAATTTTTCCCAAAACCAACCACGTTTAGGGGATGACAATGCGGTTTAAGGGATGAACACTTCCCACTAAGAGGGAGAGACGAACGTGGCTTCTTCAGCAATTGCATGTACCATCGTTATATAAGGGATGATTATTGAACCAAAGGCAGTTTCGGGTTCGTAACAATGTATACAACGATAATATAACAATCTTTTTCGAATTTGAAACAAAAAATTTTTTAGCCAAAAAAAACCGTGGGTTAACCATCGTTGATTTTTCACGAAAAACTTAAAATTTTTTTATTTTTTTTTATGATGCCAATCGAAAGTTTAAGGCCATCTGTGCATGCTGTGCAAATTTTTCCCAAAACCAACCACGTTTAGGGGATGAAAATGCGGTTTAAGGGATGAACACTTCCCACTAAGAGGGAGAGACGAACGTGGCTTCTTCAGCAATTGCATGTACCATCGTTATATAAGGGATGATTATCGAACCAAAGGCAGTTTCGGGTTCGTAACAATGTATAGAACGATAATATAACAATCTTTTTCGAATTTGAAACAAAAAATTTTTTAGCCAAAAAAAACCGTGGGTTAACCATCGTTGATTTTTCACGAAAAACTTAAAATTTTTTTATTTTTTTTTATGATGCCAATCGAAAGTTTAAGGCCATCTGTGCATGCTGTGCAAATTTTTCCCAAAACCAACCACGTTTAGGGGATGAAAATGCGGTTTAAGGGATGAACACTTCCCACTAAGAGGGAGAGACGAACGTGGCTTCTTCAGCAATTGCATGTACCATCGTTATATAAGGGATGATTATCGAACCAAAGGCAGTTTCGGGTTCGTAACAATGTATAGAACGATAATATAACAATCTTTTTCGAATTTGAAACAAAAAATTTTTTAGCCAAAAAAAACCGTGGGTTAACCATCGTTGATTTTTCACGAAAAACTTAAAATTTTTTTATTTTTTTTTATGATGCCAATCGAAAGTTTAAGGCCATCTGTGCATGCTGTGCAAATTTTTCCCAAAACCAACCACGTTTAGGGGATGAAAATGCGGTTTAAGGGATGAACACTTCCCACTAAGAGGGAGAGACGAACGTGGCTTCTTCAGCAATTGCATGTACCATCGTTATATAAGGGATGATTATCGAACCATAGGCAGTTTCGGGTTCGTAACAATGTATAGAACGATAATATAACAATCTTTTTCGAATTTGAAACAAAAAATTTTTTAGCCAAAAAAAACCGTGGGTTAACCATCGTTGATTTTTCACGAAAAACTTAAAATTTTTTTATTTTTTTTTATGATGCCAATCGAAAGTTTAAGGCCATCTGTGCATGCTGTGCAAATTTTTCCCAAAACCAACCACGTTTAGGGGATGAAAATGCGGTTTAAGGGATGAACACTTCCCACTAAGAGGGAGAGACGAACGTGGCTTCTTCAGCAATTGCATGTACCATCGTTATATAAGGGATGATTATCGAACCAAAGGCAGTTTCGGGTTCGTAACAATGTATAGAACGATAATATAACAATCTTTTTCGAATTTGAAACAAAAAATTTTTTAGCCAAAAAAAACCGTGGGTTAACCATCGTTGATTTTTCACGAAAAACTTAAAATTTTTTTATTTTTTTTTATGATGCCAATCGAAAGTTTAAGGCCATCTGTGCATGCTGTGCAAATTTTTCCCAAAACCAACCACGTTTAGGGGATGAAAATGCGGTTTAAGGGATGAACACTTCCCACTAAGAGGGAGAGACGAACGTGGCTTCTTCAGCAATTGCATGTACCATCGTTATATAAGGGATGATTATCGAACCAAAGGCAGTTTCGGGTTCGTAACAATGTATAGAACGATAATATAACAATCTTTTTCGAATTTGAAACAAAAAATTTTTTAGCCAAAAAAAACCGTGGGTTAACCATCGTTGATTTTTCACGAAAAACTTAAAATTTTTTTATTTTTTTTTATGATGCCAATCGAAAGTTTAAGGCCATCTGTGAATGCTGTGCAAATTTTTCCCAAAACCAACCACGTTTAGGGGATGAAAATGCAGTTTAAGGGATGAACACTTCCCACTAAGAGGGAGAGACGAACGTGGCTTCTTCAGCAATTTCATGTACCATCGTTATATAAGGGATGATTATCGAACCAAAGGCAGTTTCGGGTTCGTAACAATGTATAGAACGATAATATAACAATCTTTTTCGAATTTGAAACAAAAAATTTTTTAGCCAAAAAAAACCGTGGGTTAACCATCGTTGATTTTTCACGAAAAACTTAAAATTATTTTATTTTTTTTATGATGCCAATCGAAAGTTTAAGGCCATCTGTGCATGCTGTGCAAATTTTTCCCAAAACCAACCACGTTTAGGGGATGAAAATGCGGTTTAAGGGATGAACACTTCCCACTAAGAGGGAGAGACGAACGTGGCTTCTTCAGCAATTGCATGTACCATCGTTATATAAGGGATGATTATCGAACCAAAGGCAGTTTCGGGTTCGTAACAATGTATAGAACGATAATATAACAATCTTTTTCGAATTTGAAACAAAAAATTTTTTAGCCAAAAAAAACCGTGGGTTAACCATCGTTGATTTTTCACGAAAAACTTAAAATTTTTTTATTTTTTTTTATGATGCCAATCGAAAGTTTAAGGCCATCTGTGCATGCTGTGCAAATTTTTCCCAAAACCAACCACGTTTAGGGGATGAAAATGCGGTTTAAGGGATGAACACTTCCCACTAAGAGGGAGAGACGAACGTGGCTTCTTCAGCAATTGCATGTACCATCGTTATATAAGGGATGATTATCGAACCAAAGGCAGTTTCGGGTTCGTAACAATGTATACAACGATAATATAACAATCTTTTTCGAATTTGAAACAAAAAATTTTTTAGCCAAAAAAAACCGTGGGTTAACCATCGTTGATTTTTCACGAAAAACTTAAATTTTTTTTATTTTTTTTTATGATGCCAATCGAAAGTTTAAGGCCATCTGTGCATGCTGTGCAAATTTTTCCCAAAACCAACCACGTTTAGGGGATGAAAATGCGGTTTAAGGGATGAACACTTCCCACTAAGAGGGAGAGACGAACGTGGCTTCTTCAGCAATTGCATGTACCATCGTTATATAAGGGATGATTATCGAACCAAAGGCAGTTTCGGGTTCGTAACAATGTATAGAACGATAATATAACAATCTTTTTCGAATTTGAAACAAAAAATTTTTTAGCCAAAAAAAACCGTGGGTTAACCATCGTTGATTTTTCACGAAAAACTTAAAAATTTTTTATTTTTTTTTATGATGCCAATCGAAAGTTTAAGGCCATCTGTGCATGCTGTGCAAATTTTTCCCAAAACCAACCACGTTTAGGGGATGAAAATGCGGTTTAAGGGATGAACACTTCCCACTAAGAGGGAGAGACGAACGTGGCTTCTTCAGCAATTGCATGTACCATCGTTATATAAGGGATGATTATCGAACCAAAGGCAGTTTCGGGTTCGTAACAATGTATACAACGATAATATAACAATCTTTTTCGAATTTGAAACAAAAAATTTTTTAGCCAAAAAAAACCGTGGGTTAACCATCGTTGATTTTTCACGAAAAACTTAAATTTTTTTTATTTTTTTTTATGATGCCAATCGAAAGTTTAAGGCCATCTGTGCATGCTGTGCAAATTTTTCCCAAAACCAACCACGTTTAGGGGATGAAAATGCGGTTTAAGGGATGAACACTTCCCACTAAGAGGGAGAGACGAACGTGGCTTCTTCAGCAATTGCATGTACCATCGTTATATAAGGGATGATTATCGAACCAAAGGCAGTTTCGGGTTCGTAACAATGTATACAACGATAATATAACAATCTTTTTCGAATTTGAAACAAAAAATTTTTTAGCCAAAAAAAACCGTGGGTTAACCATCGTTGATTTTTCACGAAAAACTTAAATTTTTTTTATTTTTTTTTATGATGCCAATCGAAAGTTTAAGGCCATCTGTGCATGCTGTGCAAATTTTTCCCAAAACCAACCACGTTTAGGGGATGAAAATGCGGTTTAAGGGATGAACACTTCCCACTAAGAGGGAGAGACGAACGTGGCTTCTTCAGCAATTGCATGTACCATCGTTATATAAGGGATGATTATCGAACCAAAGGCAGTTTCGGGTTCGTAACAATGTATAGAACGATAATATAACAATCTTTTTCGAATTTGAAACAAAAAATTTTTTAGCCAAAAAAAACCGTGGGTTAACCATCGTTGATTTTTCACGAAAAACTTAAAAATTTTTTATTTTTTTTTATGATGCCAATCGAAAGTTTAAGGCCATCTGTGCATGCTGTGCAAATTTTTCCCAAAACCAACCACGTTTAGGGGATGAAAATGCGGTTTAAGGGATGAACACTTCCCACTAAGAGGGAGAGACGAACGTGGCTTCTTCAGCAATTGCATGTACCATCGTTATATAAGGGATGATTATCGAACCAAAGGCAGTTTCGGGTTCGTAACAATGTATAGAACGATAATATAACAATCTTTTTCGAATTTGAAACAAAAAATTTTTTAGCCAAAAAAAACCGTGGGTTAACCATCGTTGATTTTTCACGAAAAACTTAAATTTTTTTTATTTTTTTTTATGATGCCAATCGAAAGTTTAAGGCCATCTGTGCATGCTGTGCAAATTTTTCCCAAAACCAACCACGTTTAGGGGATGAAAATGCGGTTTAAGGGATGAACACTTCCCACTAAGAGGGAGAGACGAACGTGGCTTCTTCAGCAATTGCATGTACCATCGTTATATAAGGGATGATAATCGAACCAAAGGCAGTTTCGGGTTCGTAACAATGTATAGAACGATAATATAACAATCTTTTTCGAATTTGAAACAAAAAATTTTTTAGCCAAAAAAAACCGTGGGTTAACCATCGTTGATTTTTCACGAAAAACTTAAATTTTTTTTATTTTTTTTTATGATGCCAATCGAAAGTTTAAGGCCATCTGTGCATGCTGTGCAAATTTTTCCCAAAACCAACCACGTTTAGGGGATGAAAATGCGGTTTAAGGGATGAACACTTCCCACTAAGAGGGAGAGACGAACGTGGCTTCTTCAGCAATTGCATGTACCATCGTTATATAAGGGATGATTATCGAACCAAAGGCAGTTTCGGGTTCGTAACAATGTATACAACGATAATATAACAATCTTTTTCGAATTTGAAACAAAAAATTTTTTAGCCAAAAAAAACCGTGGGTTAACCATCGTTGATTTTTCACGAAAAACTTAAATTTTTTTTATTTTTTTTTATGATGCCAATCGAAAGTTTAAGGCCATCTGTGCATGCTGTGCAAATTTTTCCCAAAACCAACCACGTTTAGGGGATGAAAATGCGGTTTAAGGGATGAACACTTCCCACTAAGAGGGAGAGACGAACGTGGCTTCTTCAGCAATTGCATGTACCATCGTTATATAAGGGATGATTATGGAACCAAAGGCAGTTTCGGGTTCGTAACAATGTATAGAACGATAATATAACAATCTTTTTCGAATTTGAAACAAAAAATTTTTTAGCCAAAAAAAACCGTGGGTTAACCATCGTTGATTTTTCACGAAAAACTTAAATTTTTTTTATTTTTTTTATGATGCCAATCGAAAGTTTAAGGCCATCTGTGCAGGCTGTGCAAATTTTTCCCAAAACCAACCACGTTTAGGGGATGAAAACGCGGTTTAAGGGATGAACACTTCCCACTAAGAGGGAGAGACGAACGTGGCTTCTTCAGCAATTGCATGTACCATCGTTATATAAGGGATGATTATCGAACCAAAGGCAGTTTCGGGTTCGTAACAATGTATACAACGATAATATAACAATCTTTTTCGAATTTGAAACAAAAAATTTTTTAGCCAAAAAAAACCGTGGGTTAACCATCGATGATTTTTCACGAAAAACTTAAAATTTTTTTTATTTTTTTTTATGATGCCAATCGAAAGTTTAAGGCCATCTGTGCATGCTGTGCAAATTTTTCCCAAAACCAACCACGTTTAGGGGATGAAAATGCGGTTTAAGGGATGAACACTTCCCACTAAGAGGGAGAGACGAACGTGGCTTCTTCAGCAATTGCATGTACCATCGTTATATAAGGGATGATTATCGAACCAAAGGCAGTTTCGGGTTCGTAACAATGTATACAACGATAATATAACAATCTTTTTCGAATTTGAAACAAAAAATTTTTTAGCCAAAAAAAACCGTGGGTTAACCATCGATGATTTTTCACGAAAAACTTAAAATTTTTTTATTTTTTTTTATGATGCCAATCGAAAGTTTAAGGCCATCTGTGCATGCTGTGCAAATTTTTCCCAAAACCAACCACGTTTAGGGGATGAAAATGCGGTTTAAGGGATGAACACTTCCCACTAAGAGGGAGAGACGAACGTGGCTTCTTCAGCAATTGCATGTACCATCGTTATATAAGGGATGATTATCGAACCAAAGGCAGTTTCGGGTTCGTAACAATGTATAGAACGATAATATAACAATCTTTTTCGAATTTGAAACAAAAAATTTTTTAGCCAAAAAAAACCGTGGGTTAACCATCGATGATTTTTCACGAAAAACTTAAAATTTTTTTATTTTTTTTTATGATGCCAATCGAAAGTTTAAGGCCATCTGTGCATGCTGTGCAAATTTTTCCCAAAACCAACCACGTTTAGGGGATGAAAATGCGGTTTAAGGGATGAACACTTCCCACTAAGAGGGAGAGACGAACGTGGCTTCTTCAGCAATTGCATGTACCATCGTTATATAAGGGATGATTATCGAACCAAAGGCAGTTTCGGGTTCGTAACAATGTATACAACGATAATATAACAATCTTTTTCGAATTTGAAACAAAAAATTTTTTAGCCAAAAAAAACCGTGGTTTAACCATCGTTGATTTTTCACGAAAAACTTAAAATTATTTTATTTTTTTTATGATGCCAATCGAAAGTTTAAGGCCATCTGTGCATGCTGTGCAAATTTTTCCCAAAACCAACCACGTTTAGGGGATGAAAATGCGGTTTAAGGGATGAACACTTCCCACTAAGAGGGAGAGACGAACGTGGCTTCTTCAGCAATTGCATGTACCATCGTTATATAAGGGATGATTATCGAACCAAAGGCAATTTCGGGTTCGTAACAATGTATAGAACGATAATATAACAATCTTTTTCGAATTTGAAACAAAAAATTTTTTAGCCAAAAAAAACCGTGGTTTAACCATCGTTGATTTTTCACGAAAAACTTAAAATTATTTTATTTTTTTTATGATGCCAATCGAAAGTTTAAGGCCATCTGTGCATGCTGTGCAAATTTTTCCCAAAACCAACCACGTTTAGGGGATGAAAATGCGGTTTAAGGGATGAACACTTCCCACTAAGAGGGAGAGACGAACGTGGCTTCTTCAGCAATTGCATGTACCATCGTTATATAAGGGATGATTATCGAACCAAAGGCAGTTTCGGGTTCGTAACAATGTATACAACGATAATATAACAATCTTTTTCGAATTTGAAACAAAAAATTTTTTAGCCAAAAAAAACCGTGGGTTAACCATCGTTGATTTTTCACGAAATCGTAAATATTTTTTATTTTGTTTTATGATGCCAATCGAAAGTTTAAGGCCATATGTGCATGCTGTGCAAATTTTTCCCAAAACAAACAACGTTTAAGGGATGAAATCGACCTCGAAAGTGGCAAAAGAAATCGAAAAGGCTTCCAAACTTTAAGAATCATTTATCATCAATGCTTTAACATATTACTATAGTGAGTGTAAAGACCAATATAATAATAAGAATAAAAAAACTAGATCTAATTTGTTAATGCTGCCAAAAACTAAGAAAACTATCAGCTAAGAATCCATATCTTATTGCAAAAAATTTTTAATAAGTTACCCAACCATCTTAAAACACTTAATTTTAAGCGAAAGCATTTGAGGAAAATATTAATAAGCACAATGTATACCTTTAGTGACTAGTCATTGACATAATTTTTAATTGTCAATTAAAATTGTATTTATTTACTTTATTGGTAATTTTGTTTTAACTTTGTAACTTTTAACTCTGTAATTTTTAATTTTGTTGCTCTGATTTAAATATATGCAATTGTACTATACATTACATTACAATTGTAATATTCCAGTTCTATGTACAGATGTTGCATCTCTATAGAAAGTATACTGGAAGTAAAATAAATAATAAATAAGATCTATATATTGGGACCTTTGGGGTTCCCACATCAAAAATTTAAGAAACTTTGTACTAGTTTATATCTGTATTTTTTTTTATATTTAAAAAATTTTGTCCAAAAAAAATGTTAACTACATGAAATAGTATAGTTAGTATACGACCAAAACTTCCATATAAGGTAATAAATAACCATTAGTAGAGAAATTACATTTAATAAAATTTCTACTCGGAAATCAAAATTCAATAGTATTTAAATAATTCAATCAAATCAATATTTGTTCATTATTTTTTTTTTTTTGGATAATTGAATTTCTTATCTGTTAAAAGAAAATTAAGCTGAAATATAATTAGAATAGGTTTCCATATAAATCACATTATCATCTTTTTAAATATTAAAAACTTCATACTAAGAGATTTAAAAAGCAAATTAAATTATCATTGTTTAAATAAAACCAAACTAGCTACGTAAATGTATACTATTGTTTGAGACAAAAATGTTCAATTCAATATTCAAATAATTCAGTAAATATTTTGAGTTAAAGATTAACAATATAATACAATACACAATAATACAAATTAAGGATCCACTGCAATAATGATGAATGTCCTTTTTGTTTTGTTTTAAGATAATTAGATATTTATCATTGTCGTGAACACGTGTAATAATTTTTAATAACCCTATTTATCTCGCAATTGAAAGCGATAACTTTTTTCACATTTTGGAACGCTTTTCTTTAACAATAAAAGTTTTCAATCTAAGTGCAAAAACATCACATAATATACTTCAATATCAGAAAAAAGGGACTTAAAATGAACAACTCCCTAAAGATAGCCCCCCAACTTATAAGAGCTGGTATCCCCACTAAGTAGAGGATGATTGTCGAACCAAGGGCAGCTTCGGGATCGTAACAATGTATAGAACGATAATATAACAATTTTTTTCCTTAACCCACGGTTTTTTTTGGCTAAAAAATTTTATGTTTCGAATTCGAAAAAAATTGTTATATTATCGTTCTATACATTGTTACGAACCCGAAACTGCCCTTGGTTCGACAATCATCCCCTACTTAGTGGGGTTGCACGCTCTTAAAGTTTGGAAGCCTTATCGATTTCTTCTGCCACTTTCGAGGTCGATTTCATCCCTTAAACGTTGTTTGTTTTGGGAAAAATTTGCACAGCATGCACAGATGGCCTTAAACTTTCGATTGGCATCATAAAAAAAAAATAAAAAAAAATGACGTTTTTCGTGAAAAATCAACGATGGTTAACCCACGGTTTTTTTTGGCTAAAAAATTTTTTGTTTCAAATTCGAAAAAGATTGTTATATTATCGTTGTATACATTGTTACGAACCCGAAACTGCCTTTAGTTCGATAATCATCCCTTATATAACGATGGTACATGCAATTGCTGAAGAAGCCACGTTCGTCTCTCCCTCTTAGTGGGAAGTGTTCATCCCTTAAACCGCATTTTCATCCCCTAAACGTGGTTGGTTTTGGGAAAAATTTGCACAGCATGCACAGATGGCCTTAAACTTTCGATTGGCATCATAAAAAAAAATAAAAAAAATTTGACGGTTTTCGTGAAAAATCAACGATGGTTAACCCACGGTTTTTTTTGGCTAAAAAAATTTATGTTTCGAATTCGAAAAAAATTGTTATATTATCGTTCTATACATTGTTACGAACCCGAAACTGCCCTTGGTTCGACAATCATCCCCTACTTAGTGGGGTTGCACGCTCTTAAAGTTTGGAAGCCTTATCGATTTCTTTTGCTACTTTCGAGGTCGATTTCATCCCTTAAACGTTGTTTCATTTTTTTAATACTGTTTCTTTTAGTCTTCTTTCTTTTCAATTTTTCAATTCGGAATAATACATTTCTCGTTTTCAATTGCATTCCAAAACTCCAATTCTTCTCTTCGCTTTTATCATAGACAAAAGTTTTGATACGTCTTCAAACTTTTCTTTTCCACAAACTTTCAGGAATTCAGGAATTTAAAGGAACACGTTCACCTTAAAAAAGACAAAAAAAAAAATGTAAAATGTTATCATTTAAAAAAGAAAAGGTAATTGTAAAGATTTATAATAAGTGTAATTATTGTAATTTAGTTTTGTTTGTAATAATTAGTGCATTGCCATTAATGACACAAACAGAGAAATATCTTTTAACAATAAGTGATTTACAGAAAAAATAAAACTATTAATAAGTTTTGATTAATAAATTGAGGCAAAACGATTGATTTTCTTTAATACAAATAAAAGTTTTATCAATTTACCATAATTCAATACAAATAATAATAAATATAAAGAAGAATAAACACAATTATGTTCAGATATTTCATCTTATCATTACGACCCTCAAACTTCGCTCAAAAAAAAAAAAATAGTTTACAAGTGGCTGTAAATGTGTTTCTTTTATTTGCCTTGCAAACATTAATTTACTTTCATTTGGAAAATATAAAAATACGCGAAAATTAAAAGTGCCTCATTTTTCTTTTGGTGTGAAAAGATGTCGGTTGCCGTTAATGAATTGGCTTTTGGATGGGCGGATTACGGGACATTTAGTTTGATGTTTCTGTTGTGCATTTTGATTGGAGTCTATTTTGGATATTTTCATACCTCGAAAAATGTTAATGACTATTTGGTGGGTGGTAGATCGATGAGTGTATTGCCAGTCGCTATTTCATTGGTGGTCAGGTAAAAAAATTAAACTTTTTTTTTTAAAGATTTATTCAAATAACAGTTTAAGATATTCGGAAAAACCAAACATATAGTTTCCCAACTTTCGGATAGCTTAAAAATTCCGATCTTCCAGAATCTTTTAGGTTTTCATTGAAACCAAATATTGAAAAAAAATCTTTTTACTTTGATTTTTTAGTTACATATCGGGAATATCATTACTTGGATTACCCACTGAAATGTATCAATATGGAGTTCAATACTTATATTGTCTGTGCAGTTTAGTGCTAGTGGCATTTGGAGCTTTACACCTTGTTTTACCAATTTACATGAATCTACAAGTAACATCAGTATATGAGGTAAAAAAAAATATCTTTTGATTTACAATTATTCAAGCCTTTAAGCCCTAAATCTAAGAAAACCTAATTACCAAATCAAACTTATGAATTTTCCTCAGATTTTCTTTTACTAGAACCATCTAAAGGGTCTAACAGGATCCACATGGCGAGTTTGCCCCCAAATAGGAACCTATGTCGAAACTTATGTTAAAATATCGGCCTGATATACAAACACATTTTATATACTTTTCGCGACCTAATTCCTCTTTGACCTGGAGATATGGGCAAAAATGTCCCCCCGCATGGCTATTTTTCAAAGTTATATATCTCAAAAACTAATTAAGCAAGAGAAATGAAATCAACGCGAGGCTTTAGATTATTTTACAGAGTATATCATATATTTTTTTGAAATTTTTAGAAAAAAAAATTATATAAAAAAAATCCAAAAAACAAATGAAATAATTTTTTTTTATGTGTTCTCTGTAAATGACAATCACGAAAAAAATATATTCTATGCTTCTACATGAGCACTATAATTCCTAAAAATTGCGTGAAAAAATAGTTGGTGCAAGACTTTGAAAAAAATGAAATGTGATTTACGCCTAATAGTATACCTCGGTTTTAATTTTTTTTTGAAGTGTTGCACCAACTTTTTTTTTTGACAAAACTTCAATAAAAAAACAGGCCACATAAAGAAGCAAAACATATATTATTTTCATAATTATAAGTCTAAGGAAACATAAAAAAACATTATTAGTTTTTTTGTTTTTCTATATTTACTCTTAAGATGATTACTTTCAAGATTAAAATAATTGATCCCAAAAGAAAAAAAAACAACTAGTGTTCAATTTTTATTAAAATATGAATACAGTTTAAAATATAGTTTTTTTAATCATATTTTAAAAAAAATTGATCACTAGTTGTTTCTTTTTCTATTGGTATCAATTATTTTAATCTTGAAAGTAATCATCTTAAGAGTAAATATAGAAAAACAAAAAAACTAATAAGAAAATTTTTTTATGTCTCCTTAGACTTACAATTATGAAAATAATATATGTATTGCTCCTATATGTGGCCTATTTTTTATTAAAGTTTTGTGAAAAAAAAGTTGGTGAAACACTTCGAAAAAAAAATAAAACCGAGGTATACTAGTAGGCGTAAATCACATTTCATTTTTTTTCAAGGTGTTGCACCAATTATTTTTTCACCCAATTTTTATGAGTTATAGTGCTTATGTAGAAGCATAAAATATATTTTTTTCGTGATTGTCATTTTCAGAGAACACATAAAAAAAAATATTTCATTTGTTTTTTGGATTTTTTTTGGTGTAATTTTTTTTTCTAAAAATTTCAAAAAAATATATGATATACTCTGTAAAATAATCTACAGCCTCGCGTTGGTTTCATTTCTCTAGCTTAATTAGTTTTTGAGATATATAACTTTGAAAAATAGCCATGCGGGGGGACATTTTTGCCCATATCTCAAGATCAAAGAGGAATTCGGTCGCGAAAAGTATATAAAATGTGTTTGTATATCAAGCCGATACTTTAACATAAGTTTCGACATAGGTTCCTATTTGGGGGCCAACTCGCCATGTGGATCCTGCTAGACCCTTTATCTAGACCTCCTCCTATGGTAAGTGTTTAAAACAATGGAAAACATTGGATGTATCAATCGGTTTTTCTCGCATAAAAATTTTATTTGGGGCTCTTACCTAGAGCTTTGTCCTTTGGAATAAAGATAATGGGGTAACATTTTTCCTAGTGCCTAAAGAATAAATCCGCCACTTTACTTTTTCCTTATAACATTTCCAAACATCTTTATTCTTCTTAAATATGTTTTGAGACTTCTACGTTTTTCTTATATTAAATTAACATTTTCCATATCATATTGACCATCCTCCACCAATTTGTTTGTAGAAAACTAGAAAAAGACATAAATTAATTTTTTGCTTATTAATCATTTTTTTTTGTATTTTCAGTATATGGAATTAAGATATGACAAATGTTTACGGCTGTTTGGCTCAGTTTTATTTATCGTTGGAGTGGCAAGTTCCAAAAAAATAAAATAATAAATAATAAAATAACATCAGTAATCAAATCTAATAATCAATTATTTTAATATCTTATTTTATTCCAGCTACTTTGGTTGCCGATTGTCGTCTATGTACCTTCATTGGCCTTCAATCATGGTAATTATTTTTTTTGTAATAGTAAAATTGATACCCCCAAAAAGTAAAACATAATCAAATTATTTACTTTATGGATAATACATTTAAAATTTAAACTTCCGTATATTTTCTCTTTTCGAAATTAGTTACAATAACTGTATTTATAATACGTATTTTCAAATATTTAAGTCACAAGTTTTAACATTAAATTTAATGTATTGCTTTGGAATAACACACTTTTGGACGAATTCAGAGGAATGTATTCTATCATTGAAATTATTTAGTTAATATTTATTCCATTTGTAATATTTAACGACAAATTGTATATTCGTAATTTTGTTAATGGAACTAAATACATAATAACATAATTTAAGAGCAACATATTAACAAAATTTAGCATTTCAATTCAATTAATTTAAACTTGTGACTTAATTACTAAATCGATTTAATCGATTTTTTCCCGAAAAAATCTTTAAAATCAATTGTAATGCAAAGAATTTTATACTTAAGGGTGGATCACCGTCAGAACGTAAAAAAAAATGACTTTTTTAAAACTGCTGCCATTTTTTTTTTAGAGATATTAAAAAACGGTCTTCGCCATGTAAAAAATGAAGTTTTGATTTTTTTTTTATTTGCCCCGATATGTCCCCCCCCCGTCCCCCTTTCACAGCACTTTGAAAAAGGGTCCTCAAAAATGAGGAGGCAAACGGGAGACAAGTTTTCTCGGAAACCGGAAGTCGGATCATGATTTTCCAAAGAATGTAGGTTTTGGTAATGCGTCTTCTTGGTACTGAACCTCGAAAATCCAAAAAAAGTTGAAAATTCACAAAATGGCGCGACTTTGAAAAAAAAGTTAATAAAATCGACCTTTTTTTGGACCTTTCCCCCTCTCCCACTTTAAGGGGGGAGATTGGCCAATTTCAGAGGTTCAGTACCAAGAAGACGTGTTGAACTATAACACTCTCCAGTTTCAAGTCAATCCGTCGGATAGTTTCTGAGAAATCTTGTCTCCCAGTTTTAAAAAGTTGATTTCGAGAAAAACGCATTTAAAGTTTTTTTAAGATATTTTTTTATGTTATTATCAATTTATTCAATTTTTATGTATATATGTATTTATAGGTCTATAACTCGAAATATTTCGAATATCGACAAATCCTTTTAACACGTTATTCTTGAATGTTATAAGACATTTATGAAAAAAAAAACGAAATTTTTTTTTTCTGACGGTGATCCACCCTTAATTAATTAATAATATTCTACAGGCATCTTACTGATTTGCAAAAACAATTTTACTATTACAAAAAGATTTAAATTTAAAAAAAATCTACAATTCAATTAACATACTGTTTTTTTTTTAAATTTAGCTACAGGAATCGATATTCAACTAACAACGGCCTTAGTATGCATAGTATGCATTTTTTATACTTGTGTAGTAAGTATTACAGTTATTTAAACATACAAATTAAAATAATACATAAAGCTCATATTCAAATACATCAATAAGTTCTTCAGGTATTCCACAGTATAATTTAATCTTTATACAGTTTTAAAAATTATGCCAAATGAAAATGTATAAAAAAAATATAGAATTTTTCAAACAAGAAATAATATAATCCATGTGGATCATCTTGCCAATTCTCTTTACTTTACAACAGTACTTTAAAAGCTATCAAATAACAATGAATTTCATAAATACTTTAATATTTTGAGTACAACAAAAAAACATTTACATTTACCTATGATTTTTTGCGTTTTTTCTTTAATTGAGATATCAAAATTCTTAGAAGAAAATCAAAGAAAAAGCAATAATTTGCACCAAATATACTTTAAAAACTGTACCCTTTGATTTGAAGGATTCTTTTCATAAATCTTTCCTCATTTTTGTATCATAAAATTAATAAATTAATATCCATTTTTTTCCTCTATATTCAGGGAGGAATCAAAGCGGTCGTTTGGACAGACTTTCTACAAGCGTTCATAATGGTTGGATCTATATTTTTCGTGATAATCAAAGGCACAATAAATGCCGGAGGCCTGGGAGTGGTAATCGAAAGAAACATAGAAACCAAACGTCTAGAATTGCCCGAGTATTCTTTACAACGCACATGTAAATCAATCAAAATATTTTTATGCCTCTTTTAGTTTGGATTTCAGCCCGTTCAAACGATATACATTTTGGGGCCTGTTTTTCGGGAGTGGAGTAGCCATGATTCAACATGCCGTTTTAAATCAAGTTATGATGCAACGTTACATGTCTTTGCCATCATTCAAAGCGGTTAAACAGTAAGAGCTTTACACATTTGCATAAATATACCAAAAGGAAATGTGGTTTTCATTAATTCAATACCATTTTCAGTGCCTTGTTTTGGTTCTTTTTCTTCATGGCAGCAATTTTTCTGATGATCGGATATTCTGGCTTGTTAATTTTTGCTCGATTCTATGATTGCGATCCAATATCTACAAAAGTAAATATTTGAAAAAAAAAAGATGATTTTAAATAGTTTTTAAATTTAAAACTTTATAATCTTTAATTGGGCTTTTGAACAACAAATTTTTGTCATATGGGTCGTTTATTTTGAAAGTGACAGTCCATTTCAAGGACGGTCTATATGGTGATTCTTCTCTTGTAACTAAAACAAAGTAATTGTTTAACTGCTAAGTTTTCACAAATTATTGATTTAATTTTAATCGTTAACAAAAACGCAAATTATTCCTTCATCCTTAGTATTATATGTTCCCATGGTTAAAAATGATAATAGTATAGGGATTGTTCTTGAAATGGACTTAAACCACTTTCAAAATAAACGGCTCATATATGAGTTTTATAGCAACACTGCTTATGGTTTTTTTTCCTTGTTATTAAAAAGTTATAATTGGTCTTTAAATCAAAATTCAGTTGACCTTTTTGACAACTTATTTGTCGATTTCTTTGCGAATTGAACCAATTCTTACAAAAACGTACTGTTGTCGGCCAAATCGGAGGCCTAAAACCGGAGTTGTTTTTTTCATAAGTCTTTGAGCTTCGATATATTTCATAAAAGTGCCAACTCCTGATAATCGAGACTTTTTCCAGTAGCCAACTACTTTAGTAGGGGTTAAATCATCACTTCCCCGATGGGTCCATATCCTACGGATGTTGACAACCACCTGCGTATCAAATGTACATATGAAAACGATGATTACTTATGATATTAAATGTGCTAGTGCAAAAGCTCTACTATCTACCAAAGCTGCATAATGATGACATTCAAAGTCATTAATTTTTTTTTTTAATTCTTTGTCGATAATTAAAGTAACGGAATACGATTTACTCCAAACTTTGTGCTATGGGCGTATACGCCCTTTAACTATGCAAACATTCTTACGTTGAAGTTAAACATAGCCTATAGTCTTATCACGTGAAGCCCTATACGTAAATGAATTGGATTTTATAAAAAAATCTGTTTTTCATTAATATTATCAAACCAATTTACATTGGTGCTTTAGCACCTCTTATTTCAATTGAATTAAACCGAATATCATTTTTCAGAAAATCGATTACTAATCTGGTTAACTTTTGTAAATATTTTATCGCACAAGGCTAATTCAAGAAAATTAGATGCGTAAAACAATTATTTTTCACCGAAATTGGGATACTATCTGACAATATATAAAAGACTGATTCAAAAAAAATTATGATTTTTTTTCTCTTAATTATATCGAAAATATTGTTGGGAATGGCAAAAAAAAATCCTGTGAAAGTTTAAGCTCTTAATATTAATATTAAGAGGTGCCGCATCGCAAATTTCGATTTCCCATTTAAATAACATAGGAACAATGTTCTCATACACTTTGGAATTTTATATCTCACGTTGGTGACAATATTTCGGAATAACCAACGTATATTCCTGTAGAAAATTGAACGATCTACAAAAAAGGTCTCGTACAAGTTTTTGATATATTTATTCCTTCAATAGTTATTCGAGGTCAAAGTTAAACTAAAGAGAAATTTTAATATTTTTTCAGTATTTTTACGCAACCATCAATTTTATGAGAAAATTTTATAGGATATTTTTTTTAGAGCACTTTTTTTTCTATAACTTATCTCTATAAAAGTTTTTGATATTTTTCACAGGTCCTAAGTTATTTGCATTAAATTGAAAATTCCCTGAATTATTATATTTTTAATATAAAAATTATTTTTTTTATTTTAATCAAATAACTTAGGACCTGTGAAAAATAGCAAAAACTTTTATAGAGATAAGTTATAGAAAAAAAAAGTGCTCTACAAAAAATGTCCCATAAAAATTGTCTCATAAAATTGATGGTTGCGTCAAAAAATTTAAAAAATATTAAAATTTCTCTTTAGTTCAACTTTGACCTCGAATAACTTTTGAAGAAATAAATATATCAAAAACTGGTATCACACCTTTTTTCTAGATCGTTCAATTTTCTACAAGAATATACCTTGGTCATTCCGAAATATTGTCACCAACGTGGGCTATAAAATTCCAAAGTGCAAGAGAATATTGTTCCCATGTTATTTAAATAGAAAATCAAAATTTGCGATGCGGCACCTCTTAATACTAATATTAAGAGCTTAAACTTTCACAGGATTTCTTTTTGTCATTCCCAACAATATTTTCGATATAATTAAGAAAAAAAAATCATCATTTTTTTTGAATCAGTCTAATATATAAGTAGAAATACGTAATAGTTTACTAATATGAACTTCCTGTAACATATTGACGTCATAAACAATAACTAATTGAAAGATTTGTTTTTTTGCATCGAATATAAAAATAATTCATAATTTAGTTTTAAAATATATGAAAAAAACCAAGAATTTTTTCTTTTTCAAAAGCCTAATTGTCCAGTTTGGATAATCAAAATAACATATACGTTTGCTATTCTATCTTCATTCGGAAAAATTTTTCGTTTTACCTACAAAAACAAAGAGTTTAGTAAAACACAATCGTTGATAGTTAAAATAAGATGAGAATACCTTCCAAAAAGAAATAGAATAGTAGACGCTTTTAGTTTCTTAATTTTAAAAAATTGAACAGGAAACCAACCACATAAATTCTCAGATTTAATATAATTGTTTTTATAGATGATCAAAGCACCAGATCAACTTCTTCCACTTTTAGTTCTTGAAACTTTAAAGGATATTCCCGGCTTTACTGGCTTATTTTTATCAGGCGTCTTCAGTGCATCACTAAGTTCATTGTCAAGTGGATTAAACTCTTTAGCCGCTGTAATATTGGAGGACTGTTATAAACCATGGGTGAAAGGAGAAGTTACCCAACGCCAAGCAAATATTGTTCTAAAATCGTCTGTGGTTGCGGTTGGTTGCATAACCATACTAATGGCATTCAATGTGCACAAATTGGGACCTGTGTTGCAAGTAAAATGTTTTAAACATCAATTATATAAAGTTGTAAAATGTTAATTATACCTTTTAGTTGTCAATGACATTGTCGGGAATAACTACTGGTCCTGTGTTGGGTCTTTACATTATGGGAATTTTATTGCCTTTTGTTAACTCAAAGGTAATTGGTTTAAGGGTATAATGATGGGGTTTATGTCCCGCATGGATTTAACAGCCAAACTTCTTCAGATTTCATTCTTATATTTGTATAAAGTACCGAAAAGTATTGTCCAATCTTGAGAAACGTAAAACCTTATACCATCCCATTCATATGCCGTGTAGTCTTGGAAACTCGTTTTACACAAGTAAACGTGTATGTGTAAAATAAGATCATTCGAATACTACACAAAAAGATAAGAAATCAGTTTTAAATGATAATATTTAATATTGAATTTGTAAAAAGAAATTACTCACCAAATTCAATGTTCTTCTTTCACAATTCAAATGTTTTTCAATGTTTTATTGACATTTATTTTATACAAATTAACACTAGATGGCTAATTAATCAATAAATGTCTAATAATAAGCATTTGAAGCGATTTCAAATACAACAAAGATAAAACCATTTTCAAATAATAATAATAGAAAAAGACATAAAAAAACTTTTAGCAAAAATGATATGCAAGCAGACTATAATTACAAAATAATAATTATTGAACTAAGCGCGAAAAATTCAAATTTATTTCTCAAAAAATAGTTCTTGTAAAAAAAAAATTTTGACATCCATTTTAATACGCAAATTCATGCAAGGACATCCCCCCGATACTTATCCTTCTTTAGTACCGGAATTTTTAAATTTTAGGGAGCCCTATTTGGTGGAATTATTTCAATGCTTGTAATGGGGTGGATTAATTATAAGGCCCATTCAGCACAAATGAATGGATTGATAGTTTATCCGAAGAAGCCCGTGTTCACCAATGGCTGTGATTTTAATTTCACCTCAATTCAACCCCCAACCACTATTATCAATCATGTCGAGTAAATATTTTAGTGAATCTAAATAATTAATTCCCAATCAATATTGAATTTTTTTCAGGTCGAACGAATTTAACTTTTATACTTTATCGTTTGTGTGGTACTCAATCACCGGATTGGTGATATGCATTTTCTTTGGATCGATCATTAGTTGGGCAACAGGTGGCAACAAGGAAAGATTTATAGATCACAAACTTTTTGCTCCGTGTATACGACGATTTCTGCCCCAAACGGAGAATGTATTAATGCAAATATTTAGGAATTTATTTAAATTATCCGTTTCTTTTCTTATTTTAGATCAATCTTAAAGAGATAATACCGGAAGAAATCGATCTATTGAAGACGAGGAAAGTGGAAGAAAAATGATAATTTTTTAAGTTATAAATTTATTTATAACAGTCAATAAACCACATTGGTTTCCCTGATTGATTTCCAATAGTTTTCTGGAAGAAAGGTTTTTCGTCATCGATTTTATAATATTATCAAAAAAACATTCGCATATTAAATTTTGTATTAATGTACTCCAAAAAGTATAAACAAATGAATCAAATGATTTTTAAAGAGTAATTTATTAAATAATTATGAAAAACCTGAAGCTATTCCACTTTAGGCCAAACTATTACAGAAAAAATCAAAGAAACTTATGTTTTAGTAGAAGAAAATCTTCTAAGTGGTTTATAATTAACATTTCTTCACAAATTTCTATATTTTATCGAATTAAAATCAAAATTTTTCCAAGTTTCCCAAACACTTTTTAAACTTATATGGGAAAATATATGGCAGATAGGGACTTACATTTAATTGAAGAAAATCCAAAATTTTCGTTTCCTTGGATCAAACAAATGTATTCGGAAGATAGTTTAACACTTAATAAACACTTTTTAAAAGTTTTTTTTCGAAAAAATCACAGTTTTATAATCAAAAAACTTTAAAATTTCACGATCAAAAACACTGACATAAGTCAAAAATTAATTGACAGTTAATCTGACCAAAAAAATGCGCAAATAACTCAAATCAATGTCGCTGTCATGCAAAGCCGCCTATCCAGCTAAGATTTGAATTTTCCTTTTAGTAGGACCAATATTATGTGCAATTTATGCACCACTGCATTAAAAAGAAAAACTATCCTTCTGCATTAAATTCGAATGAAATTGTTACCGATATTATCGATGATACTTGGGCTTTTCATAAAAAATTAAAAGAGTACACATAGAGTATACATATAAAATAAAAATATATACATATAAAAAAAAAATTCATTATAACTTTTGAACTGTGCTAGATAGAAATAAAATGGTTATTATCAAAATGAAAGTTGAGGAAATTTCCTATAAAAAAGGTTCTTTAATAATTTTCTGTATGTGCCATAGTTAACGTGAAAATGACGGTTGAAAACATACAAAAGTTTACATTTTCAAAAACCGTATTAGGTAATTGTTGATATTTCTAAAAATTTTTGGCAAAAATTTTTGGAAATGGCTTGTCTGGCAAAAATTTTCAAAAAGACCTTTTTTGTAGGAAATTCAATTTTCTATAAATATATGTGCAAATGTATTTTTTTACCCTGATAGTCTGACAGAATTGACGCAAAAATGAAAGCACAAATAAAAAATAGAAATTAAAGATGATAGACCTCTTAATACTAATTTTAAGGGCTCAAATCTTCCCGATAATTTTTTTTAGTGTCACCTTGAACAATATTTTCAATATACTTTTCAAAAATAAAAATTGTCGATTTTTTTGACCCTGTCTAATTGTTGTTGTTAGTTATTTAATAACTAAAAATGTTCAACTTTTATTGTGAATAACTTTTGAGAAAGAGATTTTATGTAAAAACGTTAAGAAACCTTTTTGTAGAGCATTAAATTCCCTTCAAGAATCTATATTGTTCATTTCCATATATTAATTGGTTCGTTAGTTACAAAATTCCAAAATAAAGAAGATACATCTAAAAATTATATCAATGTCTGAAGCTTGATTATTCGGAATGTGGCGTGTCTGGCAAAAATTTTCAAAGAGACCTTTTTTGTAGAGAATTTAATTTTCTATAAATATATGTGCAGATGAATTTTTTTACCTTGATAATTTGACAACATTGACGATAAAATGAAAGCACAAATAAAAAATCGAAATTAAAGATGATAGACCTTTTAATATTAATATTAAGGGTTCAAACCTTCCCGATAATTTTTTAGTGCCACCTTGAACAATATTTTCGATATACTTTTCAAAAATAAAAGTAGTCGATTTTTTGGCCCGGTCTAATTGTTATTGTTAGTTATTTAATAACTAAAAATGTAGCAATATAACCGATATCAATTAATTTTCGCAACTCAATTTTAGGTGGTACGTAGTTCATTGGGTTTTCTGATAATTTATAAAAAAATATTTGCATATAACATAATCAAGTGTATATCAATCGTAACTCAGGCAATTTGTAAAATGCTTAATTTTTTAAATGTACCTGTTAAATATTATTACCATACCCAAAAGAATTTAATGGAACCACGAAATGAAATTTGAAATTTAATTTGCTTGTAAAAACATTAAAAATATTATTTAATAGTATATGTAAGAAAAATGCAACTATATGCATATTGAATGATTATTAACTTAAAATTGCGTTTACAATTATATAATCGAATTGAAATGGACTGATTTTATTTTAACAGCTTATAAAGATTTAAATTTAAAACGTGTAGACAAAATATAGATTTAAATTTATTATAATTACTTCAAATATATTAATAACTAATAAGAGATAAAATGAAAATTCAAGTAGATATCATTTTTGTTATGGCTTTTGTCAGTATGAATTTCCCACGTTAAGTACGAAACCAGTTTCAATTGTTAGATAGTATGGAATTCAAGCATTCGTACTTTCAACTGTTGATATGAAATAACATAATACAAGCTTGAAGGCCAAAATGAGAGAATGGTAGATAGAAATAAGTCGTTCTGGAATTTGGAACCAGTTTCAGGTATTTATTATTTGTTGTCAAATATAAATACATTAACACCTTTTTCCGAATCGATTAGTGATACCTTTGAATCTGCATTTTTCTCACATTTTGACCTTCTTCTATGTTATCTCATACCACCCGTTGAGCTCAGGTAAAATTCCTTTCAATTTTAACACCAGCTTGTAATTAAGCCGGTTTTGGTCACAATAGAAATCATTATAGAGTAATTGTGTTGTAATTATAGGTAATTGTGTTACATCTTAATATCAAGTTTTCAATATCAATATCAAGTTTTTCAAGTACGTTTTCAAATAACTTACATTTTTAAACTTGTGATATCTTTCGAATGGAATGTTCAAATTGAATAACTCAAAAAGTTATATAATGGTATTGAAGCAAACTTAAATATGAATTCATTTATTTTGATAAGGATTAATCCCAAAGTATAAATAAAAGAGCTTTTATAACGGTGGCATTTATATATATTTTTTAAAATGAAAAAATACTTATTGTGACATAACTATAATAGTTAGACATATGCTGTCGCTCTATTTTTTGTAGATAATGATATGTTCTACAAAATCGTACTACATTATTTTGTTCTATAACCAATAGTTTTCGCAGCGCACGCGATGTAAGAATGTTTTTTGGTAATTTTTTCAGACCTTGGGTTACATTATTGGAGTTTTAGTATGGATCCCTAACTTTTTTGGAAATTTACTATAGCCTATGTTCACCGGAAATAGTGTAGCTTCCCAACAGTGAAAGAATTTTTTAAATTGGTAAAGTAGTTTCGGAGCCTATTCAAAGCAAACAAACAATCAAAGCTTTCCTCTTTTAATAATAGATAGAAGAAGACAATTCCGGTTGTTTAAGATCGGTTTTTTTATTTAATATTTTTCAATATTCAAATTAGCTACGTTTCGTTACGTATAGTAACTTCATCAGGCTTCTTGAATCACAAAAATAAAATATTTTCAATTTAAATTCAATAAATAATAATTTATTTATGATGAAGTTACGATACGTAACGAAACGTAGCTAATTTGAATATTAAATAAAAAAACCGATCTTAAACTATCTGAATTGTCTTCTTATTTTACTATATCATTGACGAAATAACTAATTTTTCATAACTAATTATTTACTACGAAATTATTTGGTCACAAACGAAACAATTATTTTACAAATCTCCAAATTTAGATCCAACTTAAAAATTTTCTTGCCTAATCTTTTTTTTTTTTTTTGAAAAATAAATAAATTATTGATATCAAGAAATAAATAATTCAATTTTTAATTAAAACTTTCGTGTCCACCAGCAATTACAAGTAATTTCCTTGAATTAAATTTTCATGTGGAAAATATTCAATTCTCTACTAGGAACCACAATTTTTTGCCCTCTTCAGTATAATCTCTACCAAAATGGAGCAAATATATGCGGAAGAAAATGACCAAGGATGTTATATTTGTGCAATAAAAACAATTTATTTGGTTGCAAGTTTTTTTGGATTGGTTCCATTTAAACTTTGGTGCAAACATCTGAACAAATCATTCCAAACCAATCACCCGAGCATCACATATTCCTTTGCATTTATTTGCATTGCATTTGTCTACAACCTTTTGGCAATCACTTGTCTAATTTTTTTTATTTTAAACTTTAACAATTCCGAACATACAGCTGATCGTAGTTTGGTTTTGGTCAACATATTACTGGTGCTTGGTACCGTTGTAATTCTTGCGGGAACCGCATTCCAGGCGAACAATTTCAAAATTGAAATACTCGGAATTACAAAATTAATTGGCAACAATCAAAATTCGAACCGAATTTTCGGGAAGAAGTCAGAAAAACTTTTAAAAAATAAAGCCAAACAAAGTTTATATATGCTTTTGGGTTTGGCACTTTGTCCATGTTTGAATTTGGTGTACAAATTGGCAATCAATACTTTTGATTCTTCCGATATTTTCACTGAAGTGATTATTTTTTTTTCCTTTAATATAATTTTAATTCGATATTTGTTGTTCAATTTAAACTTGTCGGCTTATTTGATAATATTCGATGAAATCAATAATTATGTAAAAGATATTTTACATCCTTTGTGCATTGGTAAAGCAAATTACGAGAAAACCGTGAGTGCATTGAGAAAGCAAGAAATTATTTTTTCTATTGATGGAAAAAAAATATTTTTTCCCAACAATGGATTTACCAAATTAAAGGCGCCGAAAGTCGAAAGATTGGCATTGTTTCGAAAAATTTATTCGTCGGTTTATTTTAATTTGATGCATTTCAATGGTTATTCCAATTTTGGTATTCTGTTGGTTGTTTTTGTTAATATTTTGTATGGAGTTTGTGCGATTTATGTGATTAATATCGTCTATGTGGAATTTCGGGATGTGGCGGTTTTTTTTCGGGTTGTTAATCTTATGGGAACGTTTGTATTTTGTATGAGGATTTTTTTTACGCTTGAAAATTTATATAATGTGGTAAAATGATTTTTTTAAATTATTTAAGTCTTGATGGGATCTAGGGGTTGTGGACGACCCTTGAAGGAATACCAGTTATGTGTTAAAACCATATTTACCAAAAAGGTCTCTAATAAATTAATGTTTTTAATAATTGGTTTTCAACGTAGGGTCGTAAACAACCTCATGGTACCAAGTGGTACCAACTTTATATGATATATATTTTTTTTAGAACAATCCAACGCTGGATTACCTGTACAATTTTCCAAGTTCTTCGCTAGATGAGAGTACTAAGGCCCAGGTATTGTATATAACGAATTACTTGGTTTTGCTGATATTTCATATTATTGAAGAAACAATAAATGCAATTTTATAATACGGGAAATTGATTTTTCACAAATTAAATGCACTTTAAGTGCAACTTGAATTCTATCAAGGAAAAATTTGCAATTTCGGAGATAAATTCATTTAAAGTTTGAACGACAAATTACGAAATAGTGCAAAAAGATGACGACTTTTAGTCGTACGTTCGTGTACCACTGGTTGCATACACACAACATAGTCGTAACTATTAATACAAGATTTGTAAATCACATAGGTTGCTCCATTAGAAAAAAAAATGACGTCATACGAAGAATTTTGAAAATGAATCAGTCTGAAAATTTGTATGAATTTCTTCTGGATACGTCACGTAGCCACCATGAGGCCACCTGTGCATTTTATAAACCTTGGTGTTAATTTATGATATCCAAACGTTTTTTAGATGTAATGCCATGAAAAATTTAAAAAATAAATTTGCGAAGCCCTCCCGGATTTTTTCCAAACTTTATTAAGGATTTATCACAAGAAAATTTCCTTTTTTAACCGAATGAAAACCTTATTAATAGACTATTGCAGAAATCTTTGAAAATGGTATCAAGTGGAACAAAATTATCGCAGGATGAAATCCATTGGAAAAGGAAAATATATTAAAAATTAAAGAGAAAATAATTTACGGGCGATCTGAGATCGGGAAGGGGGGAGGGGTGAGTTTTTAAGGATGAAATACGGTTTTATCTTGATTTCCGCAAAAAAATGTTTTTTTTTTTTTTAGATTTTTCAGCGAAACGGTTAAATTTACGATAAAAGTACTTCAGATCAAAGTTATAGATCATAAAATTATCTACAAAAAATGTTTTGACATTTTTTTTCACAATATTAACCATTTCTGAGAAAAAGCAAATCCAAAATTTACTTTAGATAAAATATACATATATACAGAATGTATATATACAGAATATACCAAAAATTAAAAGAAAAATAATTTACGGGGGATCTGAGATTGGGACGGGGGGAGGGGATATATATATATATATATATATATATATATATATATATATATATATATTCTCACCCCTGAAAACTCACCCCCTCCCCCCTTCTCGATCACAGATCCACCGTAAAATATTTTCCTTTTAATTTTTGGTATATTCTGTAATTTTTTTAGATTTTTCAGCGAAATGATTAATTTAACGATAAAATATTTCAGATAAAAGTTATAGATTATAAAATTATCTACAAAAAATGTTCTAACATTTTTTTCACTATATTAATCATTGCTGAGAAAAAGCAAATTAAAAAATTACTTTAGATAAAATAAACATATATATATATATATATATATATATATATATATATATATATATATATATTCTCACCCCTAAAAACTCACCCCCTCCCCCGTCCCTATCTCAGATCCCCCGTAAATTATTTTTCTTTTAATTTTTGGTATATTCTGTATATATGTATATTTTATCTAAAGTAAATTTTGGAATAGATTTTTCTCAAAAATGGTTAATATTGTGAAAAAAAATGTTAGAACATTTTTTGTAGATAATTTTATAATCTATAACTTTTATCTGAAATATTTTATCGTAAAATTAATCATTTCGCTGAAAAATCTACAAAAATACAGAATATACCAAAAATTAAAAGGAAAATATTTTACGGTGGATCTGAGATCGGGAAGGGGGCATGGGGTGAGTTTTTAAGTGTGAAAAACGGTTTAATCTCGATTTCCCAAAAAATTGATTTTTTTTTAGATTTTTCTGTGAAACGGTTAATTTTGCGATAAAAGTACTTCAAATCAAAGTTATAGATCATAAATTTATCTACAAAAAATTATCTTACACTATTTTTCATAATATTAACCATTTCTGAGAAAAAACAATTCCAAAATTGACTTTAGATAAAACATACATATATACAGAATGGGTGAAAAACGGTTTTATCTTGATTTCCGCAAAAATTGATTTTTTGGATTTTTCAACGAAACGGTTAATTTTACGATAAAAGTACTTCAGATCAAAATTATAGATCATAAAATTATCTACAAAAAATGGTCTTACACTATTTTTCATAATTTTAACCATTTCCGAGAAAAAGCAATTCAAAAATTTATTTTAGATAATTGGCAAATCTTTGATTCCAGATTGAATTGTACATAAATATACTTAAAGAGCAAAAACCCTCATTTTCAATATCGGGAATGTTTTCGGCCAACGCTGAAATTGTGCCCTCGGTAAGTTTCAACAAAAAAATCATCAACATATATAAATCAATTCTAAATCATTTTTTTTATAGATCACCGGCTTCATCATAACGTCTTCGGTCATGGCAATTCAAATCCATTCCGCGTGGAAAGGATAGAAAAAATAACGATAATATATTTAGTAAACATGCGTAATTTTTTGTTGACCTTTCAAATTTCTCAGCATTAAACTACACAATTTTGACCATAACAGTCTAAATAAAATAATATCCGGTTTAAACCAAACGATCGAACATCAATTATCAGAAATTATTTCTTACTAAAAATGCATTCGACTAAAGTAGAAAGGTTAAATTTAAATTATGACGAATCAAATCAAAGATTAATCAAAGATTATGTTCGATGACCCATTGACAAAAGATAATCTTTTCAAATGAGACACTTGCATACATTAGAGCACTAAATTACAAAAATTGCGCCGAATTATTAAAAAAGGTAAATAAAAATAAATTTTAAGTTTCGGTGATAAATCAAAAATTATCGATATATTACTAAATTTAAAAATAAATAAAGCACTTAAAAAAATATATAAATTTAGATTTGCAGACACAAATGCGTAAATGTATATCGATAAAATAAATAAGAACATAGCATTACTGTTGTTGAATTATATTATCAGCGTTTCTGATTTATAGTAAATAATATATATATTCAATGTAAATTATTAAATAATAATTATTATTTTATTGGAAATTGTTCACTATTTGTAATATGCATTTACCAGTTATTGCACTAAACGCAATATTTACAGGTGGTATTTAATGAAGTAATAAAAAATAAATTGTTTTTATTTTTCAGCTAATTGGTGAATATTATTGGCATAATATTTGCTTTCAATAATTCAGTCGTTAATGTGTTAACTATCATAAAACATGCTTTAAAAAAAATTATCTACAAAAAATTTTCCAAATTTGTAATTATCTAAGGCCGCTATTCTTATTGGTTGTTATATGCTAGGCATGGACTTAAAAAATTCGCGAATAAATTGGTTATTATCATAGGGTTTTTTGAACTAAAAAATAAAATTTTCTTTTTAATGATTTATTTTTGAGACTTTATTAAGGCTTCTTTATAAAAAAAAGGATAAATATTTTACACATTTAGGATATAGTACAATTCAAGAATATGTACGCACTAAAGTACGTAGTAGTAATTGATAGATTAGGTCCCAAAAATGATTTCCACCAAAAAAAATTGGTCACCGGAAGGTGCCATGTCCTTCAAAAAATTATCTTTTCAAAAAAAAAATATATTTATCATTATAACTTTTGAACCGTGCCAGATACAAAAAAAAAGTTATTACTAAAATGAAAGATGAGGATATTTCCTAGAAAAAGTGTTCTTTATCAATTTTCCGTAAATTCTATAGTTTGGCTGGAAATTGATGTCGAAAGCGCTAGTGTCATTTTACATGAGATCAAACCGCTCACTATATATTGGGAAAATATATATTGCACTTTGGAATTTTATAGCTCACGTTGGTGACAATACTTCGGAATGACCAAGGTATATTCTTGTAGAAAATTGAACGATCTACAAAAAAGGTCTCGAACAAGTTTTTGATATATTTATTCTTTCAAAAGTTATTCGAGGTCAAAGTTGAACTAAAGAGAAATTTTTATATTTTTTCAATTTTTTGACGCAACCATCAATTTTATGAGAAAATTTTATAGGACATATTTATATATATTGCGAATATTTTGATTTCTTGACAAATGTATAAGATTTGGCTCAAAAAAAAAATAAATAACATGGGAACAATATTCTCTTGCACTTTGGAATTTTGTAGCTCACGTTGGTGACAATATTTCGGAATGACCAAGGTATATTCTTGTAGAAAATTGAACGATCTACAAAAAAGGGTGATTACAAGTTTTTGATATATTTATTCCTTCAAACGTTATTCGAGGTCAAAGTTGAACTAAAGAGAAATTTTAATATTTTTTCAATTTTTTGACGCAACCATCAATTTTTTGAGAAAATTTTATAGGTCATTTTTTATAGAGCACTTTTTTTTCTATAACTTATCTCCATAAAAGTTATTGATATTTTTCACAGGTCCTAAGTTATTCGCATTTAATTGAAAATTCCCTGAATTATTATATTTTTAACATATTTTTTTTTATTTTAAATAAATAACTTAGGACCTGTGAAAAATATCAAAAACTTTAATGGAGATAAGTTATAGAAAAAAAGTGCTCTACAAAAAATGTCCTATAAAATTTTCTCCTAAAATTGATGGTTGCGTCAAAAAATTGAAAAAATATAAAAATTTCTCTTTAGTTCAACTTTGACCTCGAATAACTTTTGAAGGAATAAATATATCAAAAACTTGTTCGAGACCTTTTTTGTAAATTGTTCAATTTTCTACAAGAATATACCTTGGTCATTCCGAAATATTGTCACCAACGTGAGCTATAAAATTCCAAAGTGCAAAAAATTGTTTAAAAAACACAAACACACATGTTATAATAATAATCTTGTCGAGTAATTTTTAAATTTCGAGCCCTGAAGAAGTCACGAATAAGTGACGAAACGCTGGCGATAAAATAAATAAGATTCCACAAGAAACTTCGTCCTTATTGCCCCCAATGTAATTATTATAATTAAAAAATGTTTTTTTTTCCTTGAAATCACCACCTTTCTTAAGTTTTCGGGTGAAACAAATATTCATTTTCCGAAAAGCTTTGTAAGAATTAAAACTTTAGATATCAAGAATTGCAACAATAAAATTCTTGAATTAGGCCTTGGGATTTCATGGAAAATTGATTTTTATTAACTTTTCGGCAATTGACGTCATCACTTTCCCACGCATGCTCAGTGCTCACACCAAAAAGAAAATTTCTCTTTCCCTATGACGTCAGAAATTCACGGCTTTCCAAAGAGACATCAATAAAAATATTTTAAAATTCTTCAAAGCCAAAACTTTGAAAAAAAAAATATGTAGGTTTATTTACTTGGAATTTTTTCTTTTATGAACCATTTTTATTTGATCATTGATAGATAAATGATTGGAAATTTTTGCAATTTACTTAATGGTAATGCGCAATTTCACATATACTTTATACCTACACATATGTGCAACAGTAAGGTAAACAGTTTTATTGGCGTTTCATGTAAACTGTAAATATTAATTGCTTGAAAAAGCACTTAATATGTATAATTATTACCATTGAAAACACCGAAAGCCATGCATAGGTGGTTATAAATAGATTTAATTATACTTCAACAATGAGAAAATAAATTAAATTTTTCTAGTGTTTTGTATTCAAAAAAAACTTTCGTTTTTTAAGAATTAGAAGACGTAGCTATATATTGTAGTGAAGGAATAGATATAAAACCTATATAGATTACTAGCTGATCCCCGCGACTTCGTCTGCGTAACGTAGGTGTAGATTATATTTCCTTTTCAGATTTGCTATTTGTAGTGGTATATGAAAATTTTTATTTTTCTTATTTTTTATAATTTTTTATAATTATCAAAAAAGACCATGTTCAATAGGGATGTCCGTTATTTCCCAAATTGATTTTTTTACAGCGATCGCCCCCTGAATTTTTAGTTTAAGATATAAAAAAAAATATCCAATACAATTAAGCTCTTAATTTCTTGATTAAACCGTGCCGGAATCATGTTACTTTTACCATTTAAATAACATGGGATTATTTGACTTTTTACTTTTAATTTTTTTTTTCTCAGAAACAAATGAATGAAAAAATTTAAGGTCAAATTATTCTGACGTAAAATTTAACGCTCTACAAAAAAGGTCTCTTATGAATTTTCGATTAAATCACTCGATTAAAAGTTATTCAACATTTAATTTGTGCCTAATATAAATCTTGCAATATTATTAACTTTTTGCTCATTTTTACTTTTTTTAACTATAAAATCATTGAAGGAGAAGATAAAAATTATTATCCTTAGAGCGCAAGTGATTATTTGTGTTAACTTTATGGCTTGAACTGAAAATTAAACAAACAAAAAATCATTTTTTGACAATTAAAACCGGTGACATAAGATCGGAATTCGCTATAGTCGTGAAAATCAATTTATCCAGAATAAATTTTCGTACTTTAATCAATATTTTGTATCTACGAAGTGAATTTCATACTAATTAATGAGACTATCGACAAAAGTTCAATTATTATTCGAATTTTTACCATTTCACCTGACGCCATCTATGAGAAATTTCTTAGAACTTGTAGTCAACATCATTTCTATTGAGCCTATAGTCGATTTATTTGTCGTTAAAAAGATAAATGTTGAATAACTTTTAATGGAATGATTTAATCGAAAATTCATAAGAGACCTTTTTTGTAGAGCGTTAAATTTTACGTCAGAATAATTTAATCTTAAATCTTTTGATCCATTTGTGTCTGAGAAAAAAATTAAAAGTAAAAAGTCAAATAATGCCATGTTATTTAATTGGTAAAAGTAACATGATTCCGGCACGATTTAATCAAAAAATTAAGAGCTTAATTATGCTGGATATTTTTTTTTGTATCTTAAACTAAAAATTCAGGGGGCCATCGCTGTAAGAAAATCAATTTGGGAAATAACGGACACCGTAATACCTACCGTTAACCATATAAACCATAAATCAATCAGGATCTATACATAAAAAAATATCGTCAAGTTCAATAAAGTCGGTCTTAATTATGACTAGAATGTACGTAAGCCATTACGCTATTAACATCAACTATGTGTCTTATATATATATAAAGGTTTATATTTCAAAGAGGCAATTTTTTAAACTTTAAATTGAATTTACTGTGCTTTCTGTCAGTTCAACTAAAAATATTTTTACAGCTTATTTTCAAATTTTAAATTACCTTTCCAATGATATGTAACTCGCCTATTTAAAGTTAAATTTTTTGTTTTCATCCCTAGGGAATACCTTCCCTTATTATTTTTTTGGAATCATAAGTAGCCTATAGTCTGTGGGAAATTGTGTTCTAGCTTAATACCGAATTTCATTAAATTAGGTTGTTCCGTTCTTTAGTTAAATCGGGACACACAGACGGACAGACAGACAAAAATTTTAAAAATATTAAATTCGGAATTAGGGCCTCTTGAAACAAATATTTACTCTAAAATTGGGTTTAAAATTGAAATGTACAGACAGACGTAAGAATTTTATATATAAGTATAGATTTCTTAAGATTTTTGGTGCACCACCCCAATGTACTGATGAGTACATAGCGGTTATCAGCAAAAGAAAAGTAGGCATTTCCCTAAATTTATGTTAGAAAAAATTTAAAGTTTTCCTTATGATATTTTATTTATTTAGACGTCTATTTTTTCTGTAATTCTTTTATGCAATGATATCAACACAAAGTGCAGTAAACAGCCATAAAACATTTGATGTAGTTTATTAATAAAATCTATAAAAAGATGAAACTTGATCTGTTGCACATAATATGCAAGTGAATTGTGTATTCGCTAGACAAAATGCTCTCATTTGCATTTCACACACTGCAACACTAAATGTAAATTACTCAAAGGTTTCACTAGTAAGTCACGTGTCTTTTACATGCCATCGATGCATTAAAATAACATAGGCAAGTACAGTACACGAAATTGACAATGTCCAATTTCCTACTATCAAATATTATATAGCTCAATTTATTTAGTGTATCGTAGAGAATATTTTGATGAGCATTGCAAATCAATGTGATCAATGAAATTAAAGGATTGTTTGTGCATTGACGTCATAAAAATTTCTTTAATGTTTAGGTCGAAGTTGAGAAAATGAGACATTTTATATCTAAATTTAATTGTTAAAAATGCAGGCTATCAATGCTTATTTAGTTTACTTGGAAAACTTGCATTTTCTTGAAAAAATATCTTATAATAATAGATTCACTGTGTATACAATATATAGAATATATTGTGGTCCAATTTATGTAATATAATAATATATAAAAATCATACCATAAACATAAATTTGAACAGAAGTTCAAACAAAAATATTTGTGACGTATTTCGATTGCCAAGTAATCTTCCTCAGTGGCCATCAAGTAGTTTATGTTTATGGTATGCTTTTTATATATTATTATATTAAAGTATACGACATAAATTGAACCCCAATATATTCTATATATTGTATACACAGTAGACTGATAAAAAATAAAAGATGATTTTTTTTTAATTATATCGAAAATATTGTTGGGAATGACAAAAAAAAATCCTATGAAAGTTTAAGCTCTTAATATTAATATTAAGAGGTGTCGCATCGTAAATTTCGATTTTCCATTTAAATAATATGGGAACAATATTCTCTGACACTTTGGAATTTTATAGCTCACGTCGGTGACAATATTTCGGAATGACCAACGTATATTCTTGTAGAGAATTGAACGATGTACAAAAAAAGTCTTGTACAAGTTTCTGATATATTTATTCTTTCAAAAGTTATTCGAGGTCAAAGTTGAACTAAGAGAAATTTTAATATTTTTTCAATTTTTTGACGCAACCATCAATTTTATGAGAAAATTTTATGGGACATTTTTTGAAGAGCACTTTTTTTCCTATAACTTATCTCCATAAAAGTTTTTGATATTTTTCACAGGTTCTAAGTTATTTAATTAAAATAAAAAAAATAGTTTTTACGTCCAAAATATAATAATTCAGGGAATTTTGAGTTTAATGCAAATAACTTAGGACCTGTGAAAAATATCAAAAACTTTTATAGAGATAAGTTATAGAAAAAAAAGTGCTCTACAAAAAATGTCCTATAAAATTTTCTCATAAAATTAATGGTTGCGTCAAAAAATTGAAAAAAAATAAAAATTTATCTTTAGTTCAATTTTGACCTCGAATAACTATTGAAGGAATAAATATATCAAAAACTTGTACGAGACCTTTTTTGTCGATCGTTCAATTTTCTACAAGAATATACCTTGGTCATTCCGAAATATTGTTAATAAAGGAAGTTCATATTAGTAAATATTACGTATTTTTAATTATATGTTAGACTGATTCAAAAAAATTTTATTTAATTATACTACATAAATTGGACTGCAATATATTGTATACACAGTAGACTGATTAAAAAAAAATGATAATTTTTTTTTCTTAATTATATCGAAAATATTGTTGGGAATGACAAAAAAAAATCCTCTGAAAGTTTAAGCTCTTAATAATAATATTAAGAGGTGCCGCATCGCAAATTTCGATTTTCCATTTAAATAATATGGGAACAATATTCTCTTGCACTTTGAAATTTTATAGCTCACGTTGGTGACAATATTTCGGAATGACCAAGGTATATTCTTGTAGAAAATTGAACGATCTACAAAAAAGGTCTCGCACAAATTTTCGATATAATTATTCCTTCAAAAGTTATTCGACGTCAAAGTTGAACTAAGAGAAATTTTAATATTTTTTCATTTTTTTGACACAACCATTAATTATATGAAAAAATTTTGTAGGACATTTTTTGTAGAGCACTTTTTTCTATAACTTATCTCTATCAAAGTTTTTGATATTTTTCACAGGTTCTAAGTTATTTGCAATAAACTGAAAATATTTTATAATTACTAATATTTTCAGTTTATTGCAAATAACTAAGAACCTATGAAATTTATCAAAAACTTTTATGGAAATAAGTTATAGGAAAAAAAGTTCTCTACAAAAAATGTCCTATAAAATTTTCTCATAAAATTGATGGTTGCGTCAAAAAATTGAAAAAATATTAAAATTTCTCTTTAGTTCAACTTTGACCTCGAATAACTTTTGAAGGAATAAATATATCAAAAACATGTATCCAACCTTGTTTGTAGATCGTTTAATTTTCTACAAGAATATATCTTGGTCATTCCGAAATATTGTCACCAACGTGAGCTATAAAATTCCAAAGTGCAAGAGAATATTGTTTCCATGTTTTGTTTGAACTTCTGTTCAAACTTATGTTTACGGTATGATTTTTATATCCACAAATGTCATAAATGTCATAAATGTCATAAAGGTTTAGCTATTTTGGGAAACATTTTGAAGCTTTGAATTGATTAAAGATAAAACTTTATTCCAAAGTCCAAGGTCCCAGGGTTTCCAAACCATATTCATTTTCTCATATACCAAATGTGTGGGATTAAGTAGAGTAAATATGAACTTGGTTATTCCCATCTTTTACGGGGATTTCCTCACAACTGCATAAATGAATCACCATAATAATAAGTGCATCTGTTTTTCTTTCGAACATATATAAATACAACTCTCTTTAAAAAAAAAAAACTAAACTTTTTCAATGGACTAATATAAAACTTTTCTATTGTTGTTCAAATTTTAATTTAAGACATAAATTGATCAATTTCAATTGATTAAATGTTTTGCGTTTTAAACGTCATCGGTAATTCTCGTTTAAATGAATGCATTAAACTATTTTCACCTTGAGAAAATTTTTGCGCCGTTGAAAATGACTTTAGCTATCATATTACGAGTATTTATTAATTATTAATTAAGTGTCACTTAATATATAATTTGTTAATTTAATTATTGTAAAAGAAAATATTTTCGACCTCCGTATGTAGTAAAAGTATACGGAAGTTTGAATTTTGATGAAATTTATAGTAAGGAAGTAAAATTAAAATTTTTCATTTTCCACTGTAATTTTCTATTGTGTTATACGATGAATTCCTGCAGGAACTGGAACATTCAGGAAATCAAAATGTCTTTTAATTTTTATCCAACATAAAACTTAGTTACCAATTCAATATTAATGTATTATCAATATATTAATAAATATATATATTAATATATATAATCAATATATTAAATTTGTGGAAAAAAAATTTTCAATTTAAATGAGCTAATAATTGCCGCCGGATTTTCCACAGCAACTAGATTAAATTTAAATAAATGAAGTTGGTTACAAAAATTCATTGATTTGAATTTGGCAACGATTTGCCACCAATTTTTTCATGGCAACTAGATTGAATTTTTAAATAAATGAAATTGGAGGCAAAATTTAAAATCATTTTTACGGGGGATAGCAAATAAACAAGGGGGGGGGGGCTTAAAATACAATATGTTATTATAGCGAAGGAGTTTTAATTGTTAAAAAAAATATTAAAATACTTTTATTTAAAAGGCAAATCTCAGGAAAATTGGATAGAAAAATTAATTGGTGGGAAATTTTTCTTTTATGCAGAAACTAGCCGTTATAAAAGGCTGGGAATCTACGATCGAAAGACTGGTTAACTCTTTACTATTATCGTATTAGTCATCAGGCCCTGCTCTAGCAAATTTGCCGCCCTGGGCAAGATGAAAAAATGCCGCCCCTTCAGGGTTGAAAAAACACAGAGTTTTAATATCACAAAATTTTTAATTTTTTGGAAAAATATTTTTTTAACTAAAAACTAATTTGTTCACATTTTTGTTTATATTGTATATCAAATATGATAAAATGCCGCCCCTGAAATTTTCCGCCCCGGGCGACCGCCCGGGTTGCCCACCCCTAAAGCGGGGGCTGTAGTCATTAACAGGATATTACAATTTTTTTTTAAATTGTAAAAGTTGGATATTAAAAGTGAAAAAAAATAAATTGAAATTATGTTATTTTTGGGAAAAAATCCTATCGTTTCAAATGAGCTAATGATATGGCGCCAAATTTTCAACGGTTACTAGATCTAAATTAAAGAAATAAAGTTGATAACAAATAGACGATAAAATTCAGATATCAGCTTTTATTTTTTTTAAATAAGAAGACAATTTAGGTTATTTAAGATCGTTTTTTTTTTATTTAATATTTCTACTATTCAATCAGCTACGTTTCGTTACGTATCGTAACTTCATCAGGCTTCTTGATTCACAAAAATAATATTTTCAATTTAAATTCAATAAATAAATAAAAAATTAATAACAAAGTTTATTCCTCGATGTGCCTCCTATTTGTTCACAACAATTGGATTTAATTTTTTATGAAAAGAAGTTAAAAAAAGGGCATTGTTGGAAAAATATTGTTGCCTGACCTATAAAATATGGAACAAATATTCAATAAAAAATATAAACTTTTCAATACATCAAAAATTGTTTTTTTCGTTTTTCAGGGTCGTATTTAAAAATTTATCTTCTGGCATTAAAGTAATGCAACAATAAATATAACAAGCAATTTGTGATAAACCAAGAATTTAATGTACCTACATATCTTTTTTACAAGCACCAATAATGGGACTTACATAATTAGCAAAAATATGAGTTTGAAATATTAATTACCAATTGTATTTTCCACTAATTGAAAATAAACAAATCAACGATTTATAAAAAAAAACTGACTTTTAATTAATAGTTTTCATTTATGCTATTTTTAGATATACCAACAGAAATAGCATTGAAACTTTTATGAGGAAAAAGGAAAAACCGAAATAAGTTCAATGTGGAAAAAGGAAAACCCAATAGTGTGTAAATATATTTCCTATTGTTGGTTTATTGCTGTATTTACTATGGGTAATATACGATTATTATTTTAGTGATTAAAGTTTCAAAAACTTAAATATTTAAGTCCAAAATTTTGACATATAGACATTGGTTTTTTATTTATTTAATCAATATCTATTGAGAAATAAAAGGCGATTAAATTTAATTGAATTTATTAACAACAACCCACAACTATATCTACCAATCATATCTAATATTCAAGAAAAATGAGTCATTTAAATATAGATTGAGTGGAAAACTTTTATCTTGGAATATATTTTCTACGGAAAAAATATTGGCGGTGTAACTTTCCATAGAATTTGGTCGCTTTTTTTTTGCATATTTTTGAATAATATAGATATACGAATCAACAGTTGTTGCAATTTTGCTGCAATTTTCAATATAATTTAAATCTTTATAATTCTGAAGATTTCATCAATTTTCACTTTGGTACCAACAACTAGATTAATGTTTACATCAGAGACTACAATCTGTGGAAATTCGGGAAGTCAGACAAAAAATTTTCCATGGATATTATGGAAAATTTAATTGTTATATATTATAAATCTGTCGATTAATGTTTTTAATTATTACATTATTCAATCGTAGGTAATAAAAGCTATCGTAAAAATTCTAAAAATTTCCCCATTTAGTCCCACATAGTAAATGTTATCCCATTAAAAAGCTCCAGCCATCACCGGGAAGGGATAACATCCCCGTTGGAAACCACCAAGGTTTATAAATTACACAGGTTGCCCCATTAGGAAGGAAAAATGACGTCATACGAAGAATTTTGAAATTTGAATCAGTCTGAAGATACATACGAATTTCTTCTGGACACGTCACGTGGCGCATGAGGCCACCTGTATATTTTATAAGCCTTGGGAAACCACTGCTTGGTACAATAAATATTGCGATCAACTTCATTCCTATAAACCAGCGGTTCCTAACCTTTTTCAACCGCGGACCCCCAAGGAAATCAAGCATAATACCAAGGACCCCTAAGTAAAAAAAAGGTACTTTCGGACAATATTAAATTTTAGTATTCATTCATTAAATTAAAACAACAAAAAACAAACTTTTTCAAATGGGACCCCCAGGGGTCCGCGGACCACAGGTTAGGAAACAATGGTCTACATAGTAAATGTCATTCCCTTAAAAAGCTCCAGTCATCACCGGGAAGGGATATCATCCCCGTTGAAAATCACAATTAATATTGCGACTAACTTCATTCCTATAAACTATAAAATCTAGTTGATCTAGTTGCAATGACCAATATGGTGGCCCATCATTGACTCCCTCAAATCCATGGTAACCATGGTAAACTTTGACGCGCATTTTTTCAAAACATGGAAATAATATAATTTATCAGGTAACTGTTTAAAAATAAGTTATGGAACTGGAAAAAAAATATTAATTTCGACTTGAAAAATATAAAAAGAACAATATAATAAAAATAACCATAAAAGACATTACGAAAATGTATTAAATTTTCATAGTTTTTATCAAACATTCCCCTGAAATACTTGGAAAATGGAAAATACAAAAATGATTCCATTCTTGTAGATAAAGTTGGAATTTCTTCATTTATATAAATAATTTGCCTTGCATTTATATACAGAATAATTTATATAAATTTGGCCTAGGTTCGGCCAAAAAGCGAGTTTCGGCTGTCGTCAAGCCGAAACTACGGTCGAAACTGAATTCGTGAGATAAAAGTGTTAAAAAGTTATTGTTTTTCACTTATTATTTCATTTTTCAATTATGAAATGGGAATATTAGGTGCATTTCTTTCAAATTAACCCCTTAATTCAGCATAAATAATTTATTTAAAATAAGAGATGATAATAATATGTTAATGATTAGCTCAAATATTAGGAATTAAATGATTAATAAAAACCTATAGGATTTAAAAGTAAAGACTGAAAAAATATAATTAACTGAAGTTTCGGTTTCGGCTTTGACTGAAACTGAGATTGATGCCGAAACTTGGTTTCGGCCATAAAAACTAGTTTCGGTCTGACACTATTGCAGAACCAATGCATCTTAATAGTACCAATATAACCTGAAATTATGGATCAGATTTCATAGTTAGTAAATATTAAATATATGGAAGAAATTTGTGAACTTTTAATTGAAATTTATCATATTCAGGCGGGGGGGGGTCTTAGTTTTGTAACGAAATATTTCTTGGGGGGTCACAGAAAGTGTGACATAGCGTGACAATGGGGGGAGGAGGTCAGAAAAAGCTTATTTTAGCGTGACGTATTTTATGAATGGCCCCTTGGTAAGAACTCCATCTCTTGGTTTTCTATGTTTTGAGTTAACCATGTAGGTAATTATACCGTCCGATGTAATCAAAATAAAATTAGATCTATTTAAGCAAAATAAGATTTTTTCACTGACTTTGAACAGTTATACTGTGTATAGAAATATATAAAATATATTGCAGTCCAATTTATGTAGTATAATCTGATATAATAATATATAAAAATCATACAACCAACATAAATTTGAACAGAAGTTTAAACAAAAATATTCGTGACGTATTGCCCAGATACGTATTTCGATTGCCAAACAATCTTCCTCAGTGGTTATCAAGTAGTAGAATCATCACAAAGCAGTTACGGAGTGATCCAAACTACTTGATGACCACTGGTGAAGAAGATTGCTTGGCAATCGAAATACGTCACGAATATTTTTGTTTGAACTTCTGTTCAAATTTATGTTGGTGGTATGATTTTTATATATTATTATATCAGATTATACTACATAAATTGGACTGCAATTATATATAGTTTACACAGTAGATTTATTTATTTAGGACAGTGATTCCCAAAGTGGTCTTTATCGACCCTTAGGGGTCTATGACAACCTGCAAGAGGTCTATGTCAGCGAAAAAAAATTTGGGGGTCCATGAAATGAAAATGGGGGTCCACGATAGTGGATCTCAACACATACACTGATAGTACCTATTTACTTACATCATACTATCTTATAATATCAAGACATATACATTATTTATAAAAGTACCTATGTTTTTACTTTAAGTTTTTAATACTAAACTTCACTACAGTTAGAAATTTACAGGAAATCAATATCAAGTAAGTAGGGGGTGTACCCAACACGGAAAAACATGGCAAGGGGTCTACGACACAAAAAAGTTTGGGGAACTCTGATTTATGACTTCAAGTTAGCCCAAAAACCGTCTTTTTTAAAATAAAATTTTGCGCTTAGCGTTCAGGAATTTTTTACGATTTTTTTTTGGTTTTTCAAACACCTTAATATACTACATAGTTGGAAATCATTTGGAAATATCTAACCAGCATTGTTGGCGTAAGTCTGTACAATTTGAGAAATTGAAAATGCATAAATTTTCCGTATTTTGCTGAGCAATTATACCACCAAAAAAGACACTAGATGCATTGATTGCGTTGATTTTTTCCGGCAAATAAAAATATTAGTCATTGGCTGTAATTGTAACCTATAGACTTTAAGAAAAAAAATATTTAAACAGAGCATTGTTAATGAATGAAAAATTACATAAATGATAAGAAATTAACGCTGATAAGATTTTCTCCTAATTGAGGCTTTACGACGTAGATTGTACGGAATTCCTACCCCGAATACCCCGTTTTCCTATACAACACCGCTGGGTTTGTATTTATATAGAAAAAGACCACGCGCCAACCACTTCAGTATTCTAGCAGCATTCCAAGTGATCACCGAAATTTTCTCTCAACAATTGAAAAGTTTTTTCGCGTTCATCTCTATTGTTGCACAATATTTATACATTGTTAACTATATCAGTTCATATTTGTACTCAATCCAGTGCTTTAAAAAGTGAATTTTTTCCTCTTTTGATTATCAAAAACTTAAACAAGTAAGTATCATAAAAATGCATTTTTTTTTATTAATTTTAACTAATTAATCAATTGAATTATGAGTCATTTGCCTCTTCGTATATTTATCTGTTATTTTAAGAGAAAAAAAAATTAAACAAGGTCAAGTTTTTTACGACTGAATTGTTTTTTTTCTAAGCAAAACGTGTGGTATAAAAATAAAAAAAAATAAAAAAAAAAACTTTCGTCTGGTAGATTTTTCTAGAAAAGGTCAGTGGTCTTGAGTTATGAATGTATGGCGATGCATGTGATCTCTGTTAAGTGGTTTATTTTTAACGACCAAATCTAAAAATAGAAAATAAAAGGTATAAGGATAAGACCTAAATCAATCCAGCCCTTTATCTTCAAAGGAAAGATAAGAACTTTATGGGAATAAAAAAAAAAAAAAGTGGTTATCTTATCGAAAATTTTTTTTTCTTTATTACTGGTTTTATATTTAATTTAGGTCATTTTTTTACAAGTATCATAATAAATTGGCCTAGAGAAATTCAATGCTAATTGTTTCAAATTATTGCTGCTATTTACAAGTCTTAAACATATTTCATTACCTTCACAATTATTGAAATTACTTCGTTATATGTTTTGGATTTTTTTTTTTCTTCTTCTTAAACAATTTCATGCAACAATCACGTGCTTTTTGTTAACCAGTTTTCATTGATATGCATAAGAACCCACATTGATTGAGTAATACTTTTATTTTTTTAAATAAATCATTCAATATAAACCAGTTATTCACCTTTGGGATCACCAAAACAAAATATTTGTAATTTTACTCTGAAAATATCGATTTGGAAATATTTAACGTAAATCATCGTATCAAGTTTTTTTTTTCCTTTTTTTCCAAAGGGATTCTAGAATGTTCTAGAAAGTATTCTTCGTCCCGAGTACAGTTAGGTCATGCACTTTCGTTTCTAGGGCATTATCGATTAATGCAAGAAAGTCGTAAAATGCATTGGAAAGCGCAACATTGACACGAGCCACTGACGATGACAATTAAATGAAAAAAATATTTAAGGCAGTAGCATTTTATTGATGAAAATACTTTAAATTTTACCAAAATGCAAAGGGGGCGGAATTGCATCGGGAAAATTAGACGCATAAGACTACGTAGCACATAATTGACATTACATGGTAATGCGCTTGCGTGCAATTTTCGTGCAAGTGTTGGAAAACCGAATTTTTGGTCGAAGGTCACCAGGAAAACTGCGAAGCTTTCGTGAAAGCTTATGAGTTATTTAAAGCTTATGAGTGCAAAAGGGGAAGAAAATATTTTTCCAATCTTAAAAAAACACTTACTGTGTTTTTTTTTTGAAGCCCTAGGTTTTATACAGAGATTATTTCTAAAATAATCAATTTGCTTCCCTTAAAAGTATAAAGTGATAAGGACTAATTTCCCGAAAGTTATACGGAAAATAACCGTTTTCCTAAAAAATTCCTGTCCCAGTTGGGCTTTTGATCAAAAAAATTTTTTATCATTATGCCAATCACAGGTGAATGATTGAAAACCAGTACAAGATCCTTGAAGAAAACGTGGAAAGGATGTTCCAACCAACAGCCAATCACAGCTAGATAAGCGAAAGTTACTGTTTTTAATCTTGTTGTTAATATAGTGCGACTATATAATGACATATATATATATTAGGGTGCTTGGCAATCGAAATACGTATCTGGGCAATACAGATATATATATATTAGGGTGTTTTTTTTTCTGGGACTATTATTTTTTTTTGCTCCCATGCCGAAATTTTGTTGGAAATACTTCAAAACAAATTCCCTGAAACTTTGAGCTCTTAATATTATAAGTACTCGTTCACAACGTGTGAATATTTTCCATTTAAAATACACGTAAACTTTGATTTTTTTTTAAATTTTTATAGCTCAGCGGCATTTTATGGTATCGCCTCGCTCAAAGTCGATTTTTTTTTACAATTGTATGCTCTACAAAAGTGCCTATTGCGGCCAAATCGTAATTTACACGGGCGAGGTAGTACGGGTCACTAAACCTAGATTTTTCATAGATTTCTCGTTTTTCTCTCAGTTACTCATGAATTACAAGACCTACAGAAAAAATGTAAATGTCAAATTTATAGGAAATTTAATTTCCTACAAAAAAGTTCCAGAAAACCAAATTGCTAAGATCGATATTTCTCGCAGATATTGAGCCTTGAATTTCTCTTACTATAAAATTTTTACGGATTATTGATTAAAATTTAAGAAAATATTGATTTTTTATTCCTTATTAAAAATTATTAAAAATAGGCACTTTTGTGGAGCATACAATTGTAAAAAAATCCCAACTTTGAGCGAGGCGATACCATAAAATGTCGCTGAGCTATAAAAATTTAAAAAAAGGAAATCAAAGTTTACGTGTATTTTAAATGGAAAATATTCACACGCTGTGAGCGAGTACTTAATATTAATATTAAGAGCTCAAACTTTCAGGGAATTTTTTTTGAAGTATTTCCAACAAAATTTCGGCATGGGAGCAAAAAAAAAATAATAATCCCAGAAAAAAACACACCCTTATATATATATATATATATATATATATATATATATATATATATATCTGTATTGCCCAGATACGTATTTCGATTGCCAAGCAATCTTCCTCAGTGGTCAGTAAGTAGTTTGGATCACTTTTTTCACATGATTTACATGAATCATCACAAAGCAGTTACGGAGTGATCCAAACTACTTGATGACCACTGATGAAATTGCTTAGCAATCGAAATACGTATCTGGGCAATACGTCACGAATATTTTTGTTTGAACTTCTGTTCAAATTTATGTTGGTGGTATGATTTTTATATATTATTATATTAAGTTTATATATTATTATATTAAATTTGTATATTATTATTTTAAATGATACTACATAAATTGGACTGCAATATATTTTATATATTGTATACACAGTTTAATCTTGTTGTTAATATAGTGCGACTATTAAAGGACATAGGCCAATAAGTATAGTGAATCGTATATTGGTACTATTAAGGCAAGGTTTATAAATTACACAGGTTGCCCCATTAGAAAAAAAAGAAATGACGTCATACGAAGAATTTTGAAATTTGAATCAGTCTGAAGATATGGACGAATTTCTTCTGAATACGTCACGTGGCGCATGAGGCCACCTGTGTATTTTATAAACCTTGCTATTAAGGTACATTGATTCTGTAATAGTGTCCGACCGAAACTCATTATTATAACCGAAACCAAATTTCGCCGTCAATCTAAGTTTCGGCTGAAGCCGAAACCAAAACTTCTGTTAATCATAATTTGTCATTCTTTACTTTTAAATCCTATAGGTATTCATTAATCATTTAGTCCCTAATATTTGAGCTAATCATTAACATATGCGCCGTTTATTTTGAAAGTGAGTTAAGTCCATTTCAAGAACAATCCCCTATAGTGTTAAGGAGGAGGGAATAATTGGCGTTGTTGTTAACAACTAAAATGAAATTAGTAATTTCTGAAAACTTAGTAGTTAAATAATTAACATACTGTGTTCTATTTACAAGAAGAATCACTTGAAATGGACTTACGCCACTTTCAAAATAAACGAGTCATGTATCAAAAAATCATATATGAGCTTTATAACAATGCTGCTTATGGTTTTTTTCCGTGTTGTTATTAAAAACTTATAACAAGTTAAAATTAGTTATCTGAACTTAATACTGAAAATACGCCAACAATTCCTGAACAATCGTGGGACCAGTGGCGTAGCTATTTAGAGACTAGGCGGGACAGTGCCCCGGGACCCTCAAGCCCAGGGGGCTCTGGAATCCTTACCAGAAACCTCAATCGAACTGAATTTTTGAAAATTCAGTTGGAAGTTCACCAATTATATAAAGAAATAATGAACAAATATAGAGTACTAGAATGCGACCTAGTGGAAGTATTTAATTATTAATTATAAATATTATTATAGATTATAGATATTAATTAGAAATTAATCAATAAAATGGCATTTCTAAAAAAAAGCGCCTTAGAGCACTGACGACCAAATCATTTTAAAAGAAATTGAATTAAAATTCACGCAAAAATCGCTGTGAATTACTTCACGGCAATTGATAGGTTTTAAGCATATAAAAATAATATATACTTATAAAATTTTAACTATAAAAAATTGTTCCAGAATGAATTTCGAGGTAGCAATGCCTGTTGAAGAAATCCGCGAAGACGAATCTACTGCATTGGCGGCATTACAACGATTTTGGAATCCCAGCCGCCGTCAGCATAGCATTTTTGATGACATCGAATCTTTCAAAGATCCAACTCATGTTGTTGAAGTAAGTACCCACCTAATATAGCTAGGAAAAAATTATTAATCAGCAAAAAACTTTGTGTTTATTTTATGGCGTCGATGATGCTATTTTTGCCGCATAAACGTTTTTTCCACTTTGTGTATATAAATAAATTTGAAATTATTTTATTTCAGTTTAATGTTTGGCTAATTAGTTATTGAAATTTATCGTTCTTGGTCAATATTTTTAAGCAAATAAAAATCAATCGAGAGACCACCAACAGTGGAGACTTGAAATAAAAATGCAGATGCATCAAATTTTATAAAATTTTTAGACTAAATAAAAATATATGCAATTGATAGTATAATACTATAAGGTCAATTTTCACAATATGTGGTTACTGGGGTGATTTTTTTTTGGGACTATTTTTTTTTGCTCCCATGCCGAAATTTTGTTGGATATACTTCAAAAAAAAATCCCTGAAAGTTTGAGCTCTTAATATTAATATTAAGCACTCGTTCACAGCGTGTGAATATTTTCCATTTAAAATACACGTAAACTTTGATTTTTTTTTAAAATTTTTTATAGCTCAGCGGCACTTTATGGTATCGCCTCGCTTAAAGTCGAGATTTTTTTACAATTGTATGCTCTACAAAAGTGCCTATTTTTAATAAGGAATAAAAAATCAAAATTTTCTTAAATTTTACTCAATAATCCGTAAAAATTTTATAGTAAGATAAATTCAAGGCTCAATATCTCGAGAAATATCGATCTTAGCAATTTGGTTTTCTGGAACTTTTTTGTAGGAAATTAAATTTCCTATAAGTTTGCCATTTACATTTTTTCTGTAGGTCTTGTAATTCATGAGTTACTGAGAGAAAAACGAGAAATCTATGAAAAATTTATGTTTAGTGACCCGTACTACATCGCCCGTGTAAATTACGATTTTGCCGCAATAGCCACTTTTGTAGAGCATACAATTGTAAAAAAATCTCGACTTTAAGCGAGGCGATACCATAAAATGTCGCTGAGCTATAATAATTTTAAAAAAAAATCAAAGTTTAGGTGTATTTGAAATGGAAAATATTCACACGCTGGGAACGTGTACTTAATATTAATATTAAGAGCTCAAACTTTCAGGGAATTTTTTTGAAGTATTTCCAACAAAATTTCGGCATGGTAGCAAAAAAAAATAGTCCCAAAAAAAAATTCCCTAGTGGTTACCTATTGGTTAAGGGTTACTAGGAAAATTGTTGTTTCATAATAAAGTTAATCTAGGAATATTTAACCTATGCTTGGAGTATGGGTTAACTGAAGGTTTATTGTAATATTACCGTTTAATTTATAGGCAAAGATTTATGAACTGGAGTAATATATAGATGGAAAGTGGAAATAAAAAAATGTATGTTATAGATATGAAGGATTTTAGTTTATAGATAAAGATTTTGATGGACCAAAAGGAACTGGAATTTTTCTATAGATTTAGATTTATGCCAAAAAATAATGGAAATATTTTAGAAAAACTTGAAAATATAATTTATTATCCTACAAAATGATAGATTGTTTTCTTGTCTCTAAAGTATTTTATAGGTTTTTAAGAGTTTATCGTTTTTGTGTTTTAGACTTTATACTATAAAGTCTATAAAGGTTATAGGTTACAATATAAGTTATATATAGGTTAAAACTATATTTACACATATTATACTACATTGAATAATATTATTTTAAGTATATAATATGATTATTCTTACCATGGAGGAAAATTATATATTCGACAAATTTTAATAGTTTTATGAAGTATACCGACCAACTGAGCACGTGCTAATTCCTCAATAACCTCAAAAATCTTAATCAGTATTGCCAACCTAATACAAGTACTGAAAACCTTCGGTTTTTTTAACTATAAACTTGTAAAACAGTGCATGCTAGTTAATTTCCATTGACTTCTATGTTATAGAGCCTTTTGATTAACTATATATTGTGAAAATGGGCTTAATTGTATTTAATTAATTTTTTTTTGGAATACCTACTATCAAATATACAGTTTAGTGCACTTAGGTAAGCTATCATATGACTTCTAACAATGTATTTTACCCATTTAATTGTTAGATTCCAGCATATATATTTTTCTATATAAATTGATAGTTTAAAATGATAATCAAACTTTTAACCTTACTAGATCGATTTTTCTAAAAGAAGTATTTTCGTATTTATTTTTTTAAAAAACATTAACTTCCTCATTTTTTTATTTAAGAATTTAATTTCGAAGCAATACAGAAATCAATTTAATTTTAGCCATTTTAAACGTCCTCGTGCTGATCAGACAAGCCATGAATTATGAACTGTTATGAATTGGACGGAACGATACGCAATTAATATGGTAGATGGGTGCATTCTATTGAAGAGTTTCCAAAGCTTGCTTCTCAATATTGTGATTTCTTGCCGAAATTGTGCTAAAAGATGATATTGTCATATCTTTTGGGATATTGAGGACATTTAAGCTTTAATTCTTGACTTAATAGCACTAATTATTGTTGGTAAAGTTCCCCAGTAATGCTTTTTTTTTAATTGGAGTCACCCATAATAGATTACTGGGATCTGGTCGCCCAGCAAATGCCCAGCAATAACTTCCTTCGATGAAGGAATTTATTGGATTGGATCCAGTTTTGGTTCTCCTTCATGATTTGCTGGAAAAGCTCCTTATACCTTTCTAGATCATACCTAGATTTTTTCAGATGATTTGAAACCACTTGTTGGCTTCCAAAGTTTCCGTGATCTCCTTTTAACTTTGATTTAAATTGTAATCCAGTAACTCCTCCAAATCAGCATCTTCAAAGTTGACTAGACCACCTTCGCGTTTTTTTGTAAGTGGTACTGAAATTACCACTTTTAAAACGGCAGAACCAAAGTTAATGGCCTTTTTTGTTAATATTTACCGTTGTTTTATAACGACCAAAGTCGTTAGCGACTCTAGGGTTACTAATAATCCGTAAATCGAGAAATATGGAAAATTTGCTCGACACGAGATTCGAACCCAACATCTACCAGCTTTGGAGCAATATATTCTACCAATAGATCCATGTCCAAAAAAAAAAATAAAAAAAAAAATAGCTAAGTAATTTAAGTAGTGATTGCAATAGGATTGTTTTTTTTTTAAATTTGCCCTACTTTCTTTTATAAAATAACAGGAAAATAAAGATTAATTCGTTAAATGTCTATACATATTGTTATCAACTTTATATTATTGAAACAATTAAAAATAGGCTAAAGTTCAATAAAGAAAATAAATTCTTTTTTAATTCACCTAATTTGTAAGTGTCTCAGGGTCATTGATGAACTGATTAATATATTTTTAAGAGTGAAATTAACGTTTTTTAGTGCATTTTTATTTTGTACACTGAACAATCGATTGGAATCGTTTAAAAACTCGTTTTAAACTTATTAACCTTTGCGTAATAAAGACAATGTGGACGAATTGTTCTTTATTGATTTTTTATTGATCCAAAAGAGATCATTGTTTTTTTTAAATCATTTTCAAATTACTAGGTCATTAGACTGATTTTTTTTTCTTAATTATATCGAAAATATTGTCGGGAATGACAAAAAAAATTCTGTGAAAGTTTAAGCTCTTAATATTAAGTATTAAGAGGTGCCGCATCGCAAATTTCGATTTTCCATTTAAATAACATGGGAACAATATTCTCTTGCGCTTTGGAATTTTATAGCTCACGTTGGTGACAATATTTTGGAATGACTAAGGTATAATCTTGTAGAAAATTGAACGATCTAGAAAAAAGGTCTTGTACAAGTTTTTGATATATTTATTCCTTCAAAAGTTATTCGAGGTCAAAGTTGAACTAAAGAGAAATTTTAATATTTTTTCAATTTTTTGACGCAACCATCAATTTTATGAGAAAATTTTATAGGACATTTTTTGTAGAACACTTTTTTTTCTATGACTTATCTCTATAAAAGTTTTTGATATTTTTCACAGGTCCTAAGTTATTTAATTAAAATAAAAAAAATAATTTTTTTGTTAAAAATATAATAATTCAGGCAATTTTCAGTTTAATGCAAATAACTTAGAACCTGTAAAAAATATCAAAAACTTTTATAGAGATAAGTTAAAGAAAAAAAAGTGCTCTACAAAAAATATCCTAAATTATTTAGTCATAAAATTGATGGTTGCGTCAAAAAATTAAAAAAATATTAAAATTTCTCTTTAGTTCAATTTTGACTTCGAATAACTTTTGAAGGAATAAATATATCAAAAACTTGTACCAGACCTTTTTTGTAGATCGTTCAGTTTTCTACAAGAATATACCTTGGTCATTCCGAAATATTGTCACCAACGTGAGCTATAAAATTCCAAAGTGCAAGAGAATATTGTTCCCATGTTATTTAAATGGAAAATCAAAATTTGCGATGTGGCACCTCTTAATATTAAAATTAAGAGCATAAACTTTCACAGGACTTTTTTTGTCATTCCCAACAATATTTTCGATACAATTAAGAAAAAAAATTCATCATTTGTTTTGATTCAGTCTAATATTTAATAATAAATACTCACGTTGGTGAGAATATTTCGGAATGAGCGAGGTATATTCTTGTAGAAAATTGAACAATCTACAAAAAAGGTCTCTGACAAGTTTTCGATATATTAATTCCTTCAAAAGTTATTCGAAGTCAAAGTTGAACTAAAGAGAAATTTTAATATTGTTTCAATTTTTTGACGCAACCATCAATTTTATGAGAAAATTTAATAGGACATTTTTTGTAGAGCACTTTTTCTTCCATAACTTATCTCTATAAAAGTTTTTGATATTTTTTACAGGCTCTAAGTTATTTGCAATGAACTGAAAACATATTATATTTTATAATTACGAATATTTTCAGTTTAATGCAAATAACTTAGGTCCTGTTAAAAATATCAAAAACTTCTATAGAGATAGTTATAGGAAAAAAAGTGCTCTACAAAAAATGTCCTATCAAATTTTCTCCTAAAATTGATGGTTCGTCAAAAAATTGAAAAAATATTAACATTTCTCTTAAGTTCAACTTTGACTTCGAATAACTTTTAAAGGGATAAATATATCAAAAACTTGTCACCGACTTTTTTTGTAGATCGTTCAATTTTCAACAAGAACATACCTTGGTCATTCCGAAATATTGTCACCAATGTGAGCTATAAAATTTCAAAGTGCAAGAGAATATTGTTCCCATATTATTTACATGGAAAATCGAAATTTGCGATTCTGCACCTCTTAATATTAATATCAAGAGCTTAAACTTTCACAGGATTTTTTTTATCATTCCCAATAATATTTTCGATTTAATTAAAAAAAAATATCATTTTCTTTGAATCAGTCTACTAGGTCATAAACTTAAAATGACTTAAGATATTCCAAAGGATTTTATACCTTATGATATTAGGGAGTTTGGTAGAAGTTCTTTGTGGATAATATGAAACATTTTCTTGGTTTCCTTGGAAAATGATTAAGAAAAAAAAATATGGGGAAAATTGTGGTTTGAACTATAAGTTTCATGCAAAAGGCTTACGTAATTGAACGATATATTTCATTGAAGAAATTTTTTTTCGCTTGAACCATCTGCGTCAATGACCTGTTAGATTAACTATTAATAGAGATTGGTACATTTTTATCAAACCTATTTTTTGTAAATTTATTAATTTTTTTGTAATTTTTTGGGTTTTTCTATGGGACTAGGCACTCAAGGATTAGACCAGGGTCTAATTACCTATTTAAATGTATTTTTTATTTATTTTAAAACCAATTATTTTTATTGTAATATTATTTTTTTCTATTTCTAGGAAGGAGAATCTTCTACGAAAAGACCACCAGAACAAAGTTCATCTTGCATTTGTAGTGACCCCGAAAGCGATTGCGAACTTTGTGGAGACGAAAATGAAATTCAGGTATGTAAATAATTAAATAATTAAATTCTAAAGACTGTAAATGTTCTATTTTTGACATAGAAAAAGATGCAGACTTTACATAGAGCTCAAATAGTTTATTTTACAATGACAATTCAGATATCCGCAGATCATAAATTATCTTTTATTTATGTATATTTAGATAAACTTAATTACTAATTTAGATATTCAATGTTAAATGTGATAATTTATAGTCTCAAGTATGTTATCTTGATTGAAAATAATTTGGATTTTTGTTTGACAGGAATTAAAGAAAATTGATGTATTTATATACTCTAAGTAATTGCCAAGGTCTTGGAAATATTTCACTTTTAATTTTAAACTAATTAAACTAATTTTCATAGATTAAAAATTTGTTTACTAAATATTAAAATTTGTTGGGGAATTTTTTAGTTTTAAACGTAAAATTTTATATTACAAAGAAATAGATAATTTCTCATGTGATCAAGGTACCTAGTCACGTGATTTTTGTATCTTTCTAGTGAAAATACAACCATTAATTTATATAATTCTATTGAACAATTCAAAAATTTGGTCATAAACCTATATAATACTAAAAATAATACCCCAAATTATTGGTGATTTAAGGGTCAAAAAACAAGTGGAATTTTAAGGGTTGCAAGTCTTTATCAAGAAAATTTGGCCCTAAAGTTTTTTTTTTTAAATTTCTCCTCCCTTTCGGATTAATAATCGAAAACATGATAAGAAAAATGACGTAAAACTCGTAAATCGAAGGTCTATCGAAAAAAAGATCTTAATAAAAAATATTCCTTTCGAAAAGCCCAAAAGAAATGATCCTTACGAAAATGTCGATTTTTCCAACCATTTCCTCGAAAAAGAGCCTTTTTATAAGAACATTTTTTACATGTGGTTTCATTATTTCTATCATGGAAAGGGGAGGACAGATTTAGGATGCCAAAAGAAATCTGGAGCACAAACTTGATCCTTTTTTAAAAAAGGGGATGAAGGGTCGAAAAACTCGAAAAAAATTTAAAGCCCAACAATGGTCGGTTAGAACCCAAAAGGAATTCAAATTCATAAATGTTGGTAGCATTGGTAACATTGGTTTATCAATTGAAGTTGCATTTAATTTATTTATATTGTTACTATGGTTACAATGTTTCAAACTAAAATACCAATTGTTTAATCCGTAAATATATTCAGACTAATTCATATTTCAAATTTAAGAAATGATTGTTGGTGGTTTAAGGGTGAAAAATTTAGGGCGGCAATGCGAAGTCACTCCAAATTAAGGGTGTGGATTAGTCTTTGCTATCAAAAAATTTGATATTAAAGAATTTTTTAGTCCTAGCCGCCTTTTCGAAGTGATGATCGAAAATATGATAGAAAAACGACGTTAACTCGTAAACTAAACGTCTGACGAAAAAATGGTTTCAACAAAAAATAAGCATCTTGAGAAGCCCGAAAAAAATTGTTCTTACAAAAAAGTCGATTTTCCTAACCATTTCCCAGATAAAGAGCCTTTTTATAAGTCATTTCAACTTTGATTCTATTAAATTAGTTTATCAACATTTGCTTCATAAAACATTGACTTATACTGATTTCCACCCTCAATTTTCAACCCCTGTATTAAGAATAATTCCCACCTGATTGAATTAAAGTATCTTTTAATTGTTTAGGTCTTAAATATTACTATATCTAGGTCGAAATATTGTTGGAAATATATTTAAAAAAAAAAACTTTTGATAGCTCAAAATCAACCCCTAAAGGGTGCCAATAACTCTAGACGTCAGGTAGTACTTATCTTTGCGAAAGGGTTGTAAATCGAGGATGTGAATTAGTTAAGATCGACAAAATTTAAAAAAAAAATTTTTTTCAATAATATCCGAGTGATGATCGAAACCATAACAAAAAAACGACGTAAACTCGTAAACCAAACGTCTGTCGAAAAAACTATTTTAACAAAAAATAAGCTTCTCGAAAAGCCGCAAAAAAATGGTCCTTACGAAAAAAACGATTTTCCTAACCATTTTCCCGATAAATATCGTTTTTATATCTACGTATAAATTTTTACATGGTGTCTTACGTCCATTTCTACAGAGGGGTGGCAAAAAGTAATTTGGTTGTTCATAATTAAATGTCCTTAAATAATTTTATCAACAATAACATCATAATTTACACCCTCAATTTTCAACCCCTGTTTGAAAAATAATTCCCACCTGATAGAGTTAAAGTATCTTCTAATTTTTAGCTCTTAAATATTTCTATCTGTTTGATTGGGTTCTAAAGCGAAATTTAAACCTAATTTAAAAAAAAATGATTGTTGGAGACAATTTTAGGGGAGTTTCGGTGGCATTTATCTTTGAGAAACCATTTACAATTGGCGAGAATTCGACTCTCCAAAATTTTTCAACCCCTTGAATTGAATCCACTCAACGTTCCAGGGGAATAATCGAAAACTAATAATAGAAAAATAACGTTAACTCGTAAAGTAAACGTTTGACGAAAAAATTATTTGAACAAAAAATATACCTCTCGATAAATTCGAGAAAAAATGTCCTGTGAAAAAAATCGATTTTTCCTATCATTTTCCCGATAAGGACCCTTTTTAAAAGAATATAAGGAACAGCACTTGATTGAATGGGAAGAGGTTAATTTTCAACCCTTATTTAAAGAATGATTCCCACTTGATCGACTTTTAAGTCGATCTTCTCTCTTTTTCGGTTAAAATCACTTTGATTCTACACCCCAACTTTCAACCCCTGTTTGAAAGATAATTCCCACCTGATAGAGTTAAAGTATCTTCTATTATCTATTCTAAAATCTTCTATTCTAAGTATCTGTTTAAGTCTGAAATATTATTATCTTTTTTCACCATAAATTTGATTGGGTTCTAAAGCAACCTCTAATTTGAAAAAAAAATATTGTTGGTGACTTAAGGGTGACAATTTTAGAGGATTCCAGTGGTGTTTATCTTTGAGAAACATTTGCAATTGTCGAAAATTCGACTTTCGAAAATTTTTCAACCACTTAAATTAAATCCACCCAACGTTTCAGAGCAATAATCGAAAACTTATAATAGAAAAATGACTTTAATTCGTAAAGTAAACGTTTGACGAAAAAATTATTTGAAAAAAAAATATGTACCTCGATAAATTCGAGAAAAAATGTCCTTTGAAAAAAATTGATTTTTCCAAGCATTTTCTCGAGAAGGACCCTTTTTAAGGGAATATTAGAAACATCACTTGATAGAATAATGAGAAAAGATTCACAAATTAAAAAAAGTAGGAAAATATCAGCACAAGCTGATTTCAACCCTTAATTTTCAACCCCTGTTTTAAGAGTAATTCCCACCTGATAGAATTAAAGTATCTTTTAATTGTCTAGGTCTTAAATATTACTATATCTAGGTCTTAAATACTGTTGGAAATATATTTAAAGAAAAAATAATTTTATAAAAGTTTTATCATTTTCATGTTTGGTTTCCTAATGTTTTATTTTCTTTGAAGAACTTTTGATAGTTCAAAATCAACCCCTAAAGGGTGACCTTAATAGTTCTAGACGTCAGGTGGCACTTATTTTTGCGAAAGAGTTTTAAATCGAGGATGTGAATTAGTTTAGATCTACAAAATTTGAGAAAAAAAAATTCAGTCCTCTTCTCCCTTCCGAAGGGATGATCGAATCCGTAATAAAAAAAACGACGTAAACTCGTAAACCAAACGTCTGATGAAAAAATTATCTCAACAAAAAATAAACTTCTCGAAAAGCTCTAAAAAAATGGTCCTTACGAAAAAAATGATTTTCCTAATCATTTCCCCGATAAGGATCTTTTTTAAAGAAATATTAGGAACATCACTTGATAGAATAATGGGAAGAGGTTCACAGATTAAAGTAAGAGTAAAATATCAGCGCAACCTGATTTCAACCCTTAATTTTCAACCCCTATTTGAAGAATGATTCCCACTTGATCGACTTTTAAGTCGGTCTTCTATCTTTTTCGGTTTTCAACCACCAAATTCCCCAAAAGTTAAAATTACTTTAATTCGATAAAATCAAGCACCCGTAAACCAAAGAAACCACTATTAAGATCTTCAACTTTATCCGTTTTTCTTCTTTTTTTTTTACTATCAAAGCTAACTTGATCAAAACATGCAAACAAGATATCCAGATTGGTTTTTTTTTTCATCCGAAAATATCTCTTAAAATAATAAATGGAGAGAGAAAAAAAAATGATCATTAATATGCGATAAGTGTTATTGCTCTAATTTTTCATGGTATTATTTTGCTCTTTAACATTGACAGTGATTTATGAGGACAATAAACACATTTAATCATCATTATAATATTGGAAAAAATAATATTTTCGTTCTTTTATCACTTTTTCAATTGACCTGAAATCATTGCTGGTGGTAAATAATTACATCAAACAGAAAATCAACGATGTGTAAATAATATTTTGCACTGATATGAATATTTATTGACGTAATTGGTGCGAAAATGTGGCTTTTTTTTTTTTTGGTCCAAAAATTTAATGGGACAAATATTTGTTGACCCTATAGATCAATGAGATTGTCATGGTGGTGCAATATTTTGCGTAGGTACTTGTGCAACAATGATTAAACTTTAACAAATTGGCACATTTGCCAAAGATTTTCATCTTTTCTTGTCAAGGTTTGCTCTTTGTCCTAATCTTGAAGTTATTTTCGATCGAAACACTTCCCGGTATCGAAAACGATTAGTGCAACATTAGTGCAACGTTTTTCTGCGTGAAAAATGACATTAGTTTTGAATCCTATGGATTTTTTTTTCAATATACCTTCTGTAATAAAAGTTTATCCGGATTGCCAATTTTTTATAGTAATTTTTTTTGGTGTTACAGGAGCAATTGAATCAAACTGCTTTCGAAGATGTTCTTCCCCAAGAACGGCTACCTGTTACTCTGGATGCTGGTAAATTGGGAGATATCCCCGCCAGATATGTGGTGCCACATTTAGAACCACATCAGATGCCAGTGATTGGTGTTTATATTGATCCACGTGTCATTGCCGGATTTAAATATCGAGTAAAACCTCTGCAAGATTTCCACTCGTGTCCCATACAAGAGGCCGCCCTATTTAATGGTCGTGCCCTGAAATTACTGAGTATCGGTCGAGGATTTGCTCGGCGATTTACTTTCGAAGCCGATCCGGGACATTTAAACGATAATGATAATTATTTCTGGAGTGATTCACGACCTGAAGGATTTTCCTTCGAAATCGAGGCGGTTTCGCCCGGCGATAAATTCACGGCTTTAGACGCCAACCATGTACCCCAAGGAACTTTAGATATCATGCAAAATGAGGTGAGATCATCAAACTTTTATTAAATCTTTAAATTATTGATTAATATTTAATCCAATTTCCAGGCACCACAAGTTGAAATCAGTGCAAAAATTACCAACGGCTACATTGAAAAGCACATTAAAATTAATTGTTTATGCAAAGTGGAGTGGTACGAGAATAATGGGGCGGCTAAGATTCTTCCCCTAACCGGAATCGCTGTGTATGTCAAAGAAAAACGTGAAAATTCGGCGAAATTGGTGAAAATTATCAATGTTTCGGTGGGACGACATCGCAAAGGATATACTTTCTTGCCGGGAATACAGAAGAGTGCAAGGCGTGTATTTGTTCGAGGACAAGATATCAATGATATCCCTACAAAATATATCATTACGGGTCTGGAATCTTATGAGTTGCCAGTTTGTGGTAAGAAATCAATGAAGAATTGGTGTTGATATTTTCAAGAATAATTTCTTAGAATTGAACCAAAGCCAAAAATGATATTTAAAAAGGGAAAACCCGGAAAATTGTGGTCATGAAAGTAGGCAAAATTTGATTTAAATCCCGAAAATAATCAAAATAAGATTTTTTCGCTGACTGAACATTTATACTGTGTATACAATATATAGAATATATTGCGGTCCAATTTATGTAGTATAATTTAATATAATAGAAGTTCAAACAAAAATATTCGTGACGTACCCAGATACATATTTCGATTGCCAAGCAATCTTCCTCAGTGGTGATCAAGTAGTTTGGATCACTCCATAACTACTAAAAAGAAAAGTTCAATTTGTATACAATTTTCCTGAGATTTGCCTTTTAAATAAAAGCCATTTAGTATTTTTTTTGGCCAATAAAAGCTCCTTCGTTATAATAACCGATTGTATTTTAAGAATTTAATTTTCAAAAATTTACAACGTCATAGTCTTTCAGAAAGCCTCCCTTGTTTATTTGCTATCCCCCCGGTAAAAATGATTTTAAATTTTGCCTCCAATTTCATTTATTTAAAAATTAAATCTAGTCGCCATGGAAAAATAGGTGGCAAATCGTTGCCGAATTCAAATCAGTGAAATTTTTCGTAACCAACTTCATTTATTTAATATTTTAATCTAGTTGCCGTGGAAAATCTGGCGGCAATCATTAGCTCATTTAAATTGAAAAGTTTTTTTTCCCAAAAAATTAATATAAATTTTTACTCTAATGCTTCGCCCTTATCATGCAACCCTTACACTATCGGTAACATTGGTAATATAAATAAGATTTTTTCGCTGACTTTGAACAGTTATACTGTGTATGCAATATATAGAATATATAGATTATATTGCGGTTCAATTTATGTAGTATAATTTAATATAATAAAATATAAAAATCATACCAAAAACATAAAATTCAAACAAAAATATTCGTGACGTATTGCCCAGACACGTATTTCGATTGCCAAGCAATCTTCCTCAGTCGTCATCAAGTAGTTTGAATCACTCCGTAACTCCTTCGTGATGATTCTACTACTTGATGACCACTGAGGAAGATTGCTCGGCAATCGAAATACGTATCTGGGTAATACGTCACGAATATTTTTGTTTGAACTTCTGTTCAAATTTATGTTTATGGTATGATTTTTATATATTATTATATTAAATTATACTATATAAATTGGACTGCAATATATTCTATATATTGTATACACAATAGACTGATTCAAAAAAAAATTTTTTTTTTTTCTAAATTATATCGAAAATATTGTTGGAAATGACAAAAAAATCCTGTGAAAGTTTAAGCTCTTAATATTAATAGTAAAAGGTGCCGCATCGCAAATTTCGATTTTCCATTTAAATAACATGGGAACAATATTCTCTTGCACTTTGGAATTTTAAAGCTCACGTTGGTGACAATATTTCGGAATGACCAAGGTATATTCTTGTAAAAAACTGAACGATCTAAAAAAAAGGTCTCGTACAAGTTTTTGATATATTTATTCTTTCAAAAGTTATTCGAGGTCAAAGTTGAACTAAAGAGAAATTTTAATATTTTTTTCAATTTTTTAACGCAACCATCAATTTTATGAGAAAATTTTATGGGACATTTTTTGTATAGCACTTTTTTTCTATAACTTTTCTTTCTAAAAGTTTTTGATATTTCTTACAGGTCCTAAGTTATTTGCAATAAACTGAAAATATATTATATTTTATAATTACGAATATTTTCAGTTTAATGCAAATAACTTAGGACCTGTGAAAAATATCAAAAACTTTTACAGAGATAAGTTATAGGAAAAAAAGTGCTCTACAAAAAATGCCCTAAAAATTTTTCTCATAAAATTGATGGTTGCATCAAAAAGTTGAAAAAAATATTAAAATTTCTCTTTAGTTCAACTTTGACCTCGAATAACTTTTGAAGAAATAAATATATCAAAAACTTGTCAGAGACCTTTTTTGTAGATCGTTCAATTTTCTACAAGAATATACCTTGGTCATTCCGAAATATTCTCACCAACGTGAGCTATAAAATTCCAAAGTGCAACAGAATATTGTTCCCATGTTATTTACATGGAAAATCGAAATTTGCGATGCGGCACCTCTTAATATTAATATTTAGAGCTTAAACCTTCACAGAATTTTTTTTTTGTCATTCTCAACAATATTTTCGATATAATTAAGAAAATTTTTTTTTTTTTTGCATCAGTCTAATACTTGAGATACAATTTGAGCAATAGATAATGCATGCATTTTCCATATTTTCCTGACCAATTATACCAAAAAAAAGACACTAGATGCATTGATTTTTTCCGGCAAAGAAAAATATTAGTCATTGCCTATAATTGTAACCTATAGATTTTAAAAAAAATAAAAGAAAACAGAGCTTTTTAATGAATGAAAAATTACATAATATAATAAAAGATTTTATCCTAATTGAGTGTGTAACTGCGTGGAAATCATCCCAAAGCAATTACGGAGTGATTCAAACTACTTGATGACCTGTGACGAAGATTGCTTGGCAATCGAAATACGTATCTAGGCAATACGGCACGAATATTTTTGTTTAAACTTCTGTTCAAATTTATGTTACATAAATTGTACTACTACATAAATTGGACCGCAATATATTCCCGAAAATATCTTCACCAAGTTTCCAACGATCTTTTATAGAAATCAAAGTTAATATTTAATTGTTTGTTTTTTTCCAGGAACCTATGTAGATCCACGTGTCATTCCCGGATTTTATTATCGAGTACGTCCCGCACTGGGCAAGGATCGATTGTTTAATGGCCGAGCATTACGATTAATTAGCATTGGAATGGGTTACGGGAAACGAATAACGTTTGAATCCGACTCCAAATTACAACCGGACAATTATTTCTGGAGCGATTCCCATCCGGACGGTTTGGGCTTTGAACCACGTGCCATCCATACGGGAATGAAGTTTGTCATTTCGGCGGCCGGCCAACGATTGGGACAGGCCTCGGTGTTCCGTGCGGATTTGCCCCAACGGGAAGAGAGTCAACAAATTGTAAGTCTTAGGGATTTTTCCCGAAAAATTAGATAGTAATTTTGATTTTTTGTTGTAGGAACGAACCAAAGACGGAAAAGCAATAGTAACCAAATATATTCACGTGGATGTGACCTGTCATGTACGATTGGCGACAACAGGGGGCGGTGATCCTGATTATGAAGAACATTTAATGCGAGTTTATGGTTTAGCCGTCGTACAAAAGGATTCCCAAAACGCAGAAGCCAAAGTTATTCGAGTGGAAAATGTTGGATTGGATTCTCAACTCAACTTATTATTCGTACAATCGCATACAGAACTAACATTTCATCCGCTAGAGGATTGAATTTCAATGTAAATCATCGCACCAACACTCTCATATACCAACGGGGTTGGCCACAAAGTCTCTTGTCAACATCTCGCAGAGATTGAGACATATAAAATCTCGAATTTCTTGAGCCAGTCTTCCATGTTTATTGTTAATGATTTTTTTTTCTTAGTGAAAAGCTCAAAACTTAAAGACTTGGGAGACAAACGTGTTACGTCTCGTAGATCTTTTGGTATAAGTTTTTATTACATATCTAAGATCTTAAAAAATAAAAACCAATTTTATCATCCCACTAATTGTAAAATTTACGTAGACCATTGTTTTTATTGTGATTTCGATTTAAGAAAGAAAGAAAAAAAAACGCTTTGAGCATTGTAATTCTTAAAATGATTATGTTTGTAAAGAGTTTAAATATTTTTTCATTGTATTATTTTATTTTCGAAATAAAATGAAATTTATTTTTCATTAAAAAAAAATAATTTATTTTCCATTTAGACAGACATATGTTAAAACTAGGCTTGAAAAAATATTCCCTTAAGTTCTGCATCACATATTTTTTTAACTTCATCTAGAAAAAAAGCCATTGGTAAAATTATATTGAACCATTTAATAACCACCAGTCTTACCATTGATTTCAATAAAATTTTTATCGTTCAAGAATAAAATCTAAGATCTTAAAAAATAAAAACCAATTTTATCATCCCACTAATTGTAAAATTTACGTAGACCATTGTTTTTATTGTGATTTCGATTTAAGAAAGAAAGAAAAAAAAACGCTTTGAGCATTGTAATTCTTAAAATGATTATGTTTGTAAAGAGTTTAAATATTTTTTCATTGTATTATTTTATTTTCGAAATAAAATGAAATTTATTTTTCATTAAAAAAAAATAATTTATTTTCCATTTAGACAGACATATGTTAAAACTAGGCTTGAAAAAATATTCCCTTAAGTTCTGCATCACATATTTTTTTAACTTCATCTAGAAAAAAGTCATTGGTAAAATTATTTTTTTCAATTTAATAACCACCAACTATCTTACCATTGATTTCAATAAAATTTTTGTCGTTTAAGATAGCAACGTAAAATTCACGTTGATTCGAAAATTTACCAACGACCCAATGATTATTCATCGTTTTAGCAATAATTTCCCCATAGAATCTTTGACTCATTTGATCGGCGTTCAAATCAGCAATTAGTTTTAGGGCTTCATGTGAAACATTTACGTTTCCCAGTTGCCGATTATCCAAATGAATTGTACTTTTATATGCCAAATTTAATTTATTGAAATACACAAATCGTGATCCACTTTCGGAAACATTGGTGGCCACGTGGGATGATAGGGGTTGGGTGCTACAATACTCTGCGATATCTGATCCGAGAGCCGTCAGTGCCGGCTCCATGAATTCGTCAAGCTTTTGAAAGTATTCCATATTAAGATTGGTGGAAACTAAAAGAAAATATGGTAGAATTTTCATCGAAAATCATCGAATTTTTCGATGATTTCTTTACCGTCAACAAACATCAATACCGATGAACTAAATCCTCGGTATACGATCAAATAAAACTCCTCAGTCTCCTCGGAATTCATCGCCAAGTTTATATGTACTTTCGGTACTTTTCCCGAATAAGTGGCCCCATCGGATAAATTTGTGGGGCCTGTGACAAAACGACAATATCGTTGGGACTGGGACGAAGATCCCGAGAACATGTGATGTCTTGGCATTGAACCACCTTGTAATTCGGTTTCCAGCTGTGCTGGTAACAATGTCCCAATCATATACTGATAAACAGGTTGAAATTTATTCGGCTCAATACTAGTCCAGACCAGATGCTCATTATACATAAACGCTGTATATTTTATCGATTTAAAATCATTCTGAAGCTTATTTACAAAACATAAAACGTTAAGAAATGTAAGATTATTCAATGGCAAATATTGCATCCCATTAAAAACGTTCAAAACATCACAAGTATTCAACTTCAACGTAAGTAGATACTAAAAGAAAAAAAATCAGTTTAACTCCAATTTTAAACCCCAATGCACAATTTACCCTTGGGAAGAAATGCTCTAAAGTTTGCCGCAGTACAACCACCCCGCTTTTCTCAAAAATTGATTGAAAAGTGCCAGAAAATAGGCGAAACATTACATAAGATTGTTTCAACACTGAACGATAAACCGTGTCCTGAATTTCCTCCCCGTGATATTCATTATAACTAGTGTCATCATCTTTCGTTCGATTTATAACAGGAACATTAACAGTCTAAAAAAATCATCCCCAAAAAATTACTTTTAAATTTCTCAATATTTATTGATAAAAACTTTCACCATTGCCATCCAAAAGTTTTGCTCGGCCTGATGGAATATTTGTCGGGTTTTTTGAGTATGCAGTGAACTGCATGGTTCACTTGGATTAAATGTTCTACAAAATAATGCCAATTATTAATTTTTTTTCCGGGTCAAAACGGGAAGAATAATATATACTCAGTAAACTTAATAACAGCCTCTACTAATCCAATACTTCGGATTTTTGAATCAATATCCGTGCTAAATGGATGATAGAACAAAATTTTTTTATCTTCCTAAAAAATTAAAAGTTTTATTAGGTTTTTTTTCAAACGCAATGCAGATGATCCGATCAAGTGCTTCAGTGCAAGTAAATTTTAATGAAAACAACTTAAAATTGATTTTTTCCAAACTAATTCAAAAGACCAATTAATTAATTACCGATATTTCAATTAAAATTAATCAAATCAAGTCAAAATTTTCAATAAAATTGCCAAATTTCAATGTGGCACCAAGTGCAAATCTCACCTCGCCCTCTTTTAAACACAATGCAGAATTAAATATGAAAAAGCTTTGAAGTTTAATTTCCGAATTTGGTAACATTTTTATTTTGAATTAATAAAATGCAATTATTGTAAAATTATGTCAATGGTATATATATATATATAATTTTTTAAACTTAGTAATGCTATGAATTGTCACTTGTAGGTGTAAGATGCGCACGCCATTACGTCACATATAACAATATATATGAATCCGGGGGAATGTCGCAGAATAATGGCACAAATTTACAACAATAGATTAAAGTCAATAATATGATTGACGTTTAAAAACGATAATTAATTGTTGGAGACAATTGTTTTAGATTTTCAATTAGACAATTGAAATAATGGAAATTATTACAATTTGCAAGTGTTTAGAAAATCCCTTTCAGGGATTAATCCCCCGAAGTTAGTAAAAATATGCTATAAGGCAATAATATTTAAAACTCTGAAATTTGCAACAGATTAATCTAATTTTCACAGCAACCTTTATATTAATTTATTATCATGAAAAATCAATGCCGATTTAATTCCGATAGGCAACCCGCTATACTTCCACTATTAAATGGTTGCCTATCGTTTTTCTTGCCTACATACAAGAAAAAAATTCCAACAATGTTTTAAATCTAAAAGAAATATATGATTAAATGACGAATTAAATGAATTTATTTCCACGCTTTCCACCTATTTCCAACAATTTTGTATGTACAACGTCCAAATGTGTGATATCGAATAGCTTTTTAGTTATGTTAACTAACATAAAGAAGGTCATTATTTTTTTTCGTTTTACATTGCATATTCAAATATAAGTGCACATTTGTGAAGATGAAATTTGGAAAGTGTTTTCCTTATACGATGCAGATAAATAATAAGAAAGGCTTTTTGAAAATTTCTCCTCTAAAAGAGTGAAAAATGGTAGCAAAGTTTGTACGGCATAACGTCTAATAAACAATCGAAAATTCAAATTTCATAATTAATCAAAGTCCGTTAAAAGCGAAACTTTATTACTGCTTAATATAAAACACAGTTGATTTATTATTGGAAACAAAAACTTTGGGTCTGCTTAAAAATTAAACTCTGATAAGTAGATATATCTGAAAAGGTTAAGTTAAATTAAGTTTATAAGTGAGCATTAAGTTTTTTGGGCTTTCACATATTGTAAACCTGAAAATCCGAAATACGTATTCACTAATAAATACATTAGTGAGTGAGTACCCTTACCAACGTTTTGAATGCGTTAAAAGGGAAAACAGAGCGCATGCGCATAGCCCATTCTGCATGGACACACGGCAAGATAGCCAATTTATATATAAGATGGCATTATGAAAAAAAAATGAAATTATGCAGTTCACAAACGATAGAAGTGAAACCTTCATGCAGTGGCGTAGCTAGATAATCAAGGGCCCTGGGGCAAATTAAAAAATGGGACCCCACTGTCATGTAAACTGATTAGATTTTATCAAATAAAAAAATGAAATATACAAATACTTTAAAAATGCTAAGCTATTTAAGCTCTTTTTTGTGCACTGCAGGGCAGGTAATAAAATATTAAACAGGAACAACATAAATTACAATTAATACTTGGTGAAGGTTTGGCCAATAAAACGAAATAGAGAAGATTCAAGGGTTTATTATATAAAGGTCGGGCTTATAAATTAGGCTTATAAATTACACAGGTTGCTTCATTAGAAAAAAATGTGACGTCATACGAAGAAATTTGAATCAGTCTGAAGATATGTACGAATTTCTTCTGGATACGTCATGTGGCGCATGAGATCACATGTGTATTTTATAAACCTTGATAGTAACCAACACTTTTGGTTCAAGTGCTTTAACGTCCAAACATAATCCCATTGCCAAATTATAAATTAGACAAGGTTTATAAATCAAATTGATTTAGTCCTCTTTTTAAGGAATCCAGGATTTTAATTCGTCTTCTATCAAGGGTCTTTCAGCTTCCAGAGGATTAAAATTTAGACCTGGATTAAATGGAAATATTTTTTTTTCTTATTCAAGCAGGTGATTTGTCTTCATCGTTGTTTATTCCTGGCAAAATAATTTTATTTTAAAATAATTTAAAATTATTTTAAAACCATTTCTGGTTACCCAATCAATTCTCAATGACTGGCTGGAGAATTTGAACACAATGTTATAGTAACCCAAGGTTTATAATTTACACAGTTTGCCCCAATAGAAAAAAAATGTGACGTCATATGAAGAATTTTGAAATTTGAATCAGTCTGAAGATATGTACGAATTTCTTCTGGATACATCATGTGGCCCATGAGACCACCTGTGTATTTTATAAACCTTGGGCCTACCAACTGACTAAATAACAATTATATTTACAATTTTTTCCTAGCTTTAGTTTTTGCAAAAGTATCAATGACTTCGTTTAAATCCAGGCTTGTCGCGGTTTTTTTTTCAATTGGTATTAGTGATAAATGTCGGAGTTGAGTTTGGCCTATATTATTTCATAAATAATTTTTTATTATTTTTAATTTGCTAAATGACCTTTCAGCTGCTGCAGAAGTGGCAGGAATTGTAAAGAATAATAAAATTGCTGCAAATACTTCCGTTAGGTCGCATTCTAGTACTCCATATTTGCTCTTTATTTCCTTACATAATTGGAGAACTTCCAACTGAATTTCCAAAAGTTCAGTTCGATCAAGATTTATGGTAAGAATTCGAGGGCCCCGGGGCACTGCCCCACCGAGATCCTGGGTAGCTACGCCACTGCCTTCATGTAAAAATTTAAAATTTCCAATTGTTGGACAAATGGATTTGCACGTGTATTGTTACCCCACAAAGTATTAGTCCAAAACAAACTATTACTGGTATATTACATAAAAACCATCCAGGATAGTTCAATATGCGTTTAACTGCACTTTTCTGATTACATTTTCATCAAATCCCTAATCGATTTACGGAAGATTTATTCGACATATTTATTACAGGTTTCACTATAGCCACATCAATATAGCTCTAATCGATGAAAAAATAAATAACTTTTCTACCCCAAGCCCATCCAATATGTTTAATATTGGAATGAACTAACTTAAAAGATAATGAGGAGAAGGAAAAAAAGTGTAAAATAAAAATTAAATTTTTTTTTTAAATATTATGAAGTGCACTTTCGTCGTTTAAAAACAAATCGGAATGACGCATGAAGTAAGAATCATCATCATATTATAAACATATGTGCACTTGAATTGAAAGTTATGGACTATGTTATATATATATATATATATATATATATATATATATATATATATATATATATATATATATATATATATATATATAAATATATATAGGGAATGGGTTCGGCACCAAAACACTAAATGCCATTTGATTATAATTTTAATTTGGTATCATAACGAAGAGGCTGCCGAGCGCGAAACGGAAGTGGGGCTTCCGTGCGAGGGTGATTTATTCCACATACGGATATGTATCTAACATATACAATATACCATATACCATAATATGTGTAATGTACAAATCCATTTAACATGTTTCCACATTACAATACACAAATAAAAGAATCGAAATTAACAAAAACATTTTTTTTTTCAATCAAACTTTCATTTTATATATAAATCCACTTGGCTTTAAAAACGAAAAAGATCAACAATAAAAAGAGGAACACACTTAAAAATGAGCATTTAAATTTCATTTCTAGGTACTTATGGATCACTTATATAACTGATTGATGAATATAAAGATGTACAGTAGACTGATTCAAAAAATAATTATGAAATTTTTTCTTAATTATATCGAAAATATTGTTGGGAATGACAAAAAAAATCCTGTGAAAGTTTAAGCTCTTATTATTAATGTTAAGAGGTGCCGCATCGCAAATTTCGATTTTCCATTTAAATAACATGGAAACAAATTCTCTGGCACTTTGGAATTTTATAGCTCACGTTGGTGACAATATTTCGGAATGACCAAGAAATATTCTTGTAGAAAATTGAACGATCTACAAAAAAGATCTTGTACAAGTTTTTGATATATTTATTCCTTCAAAAGTTATTCGAGGTCAAAGTTGAACTAAAGAGAAATTTTAATATTTTTTCAATTTTTTGACGCAACCATCAATTTTATGAGAAAATTTTATAGGACATTTTTTGTAGAACACTTTTTTTCCTACAACTTATCTCTGTAAAAAATTTTGATATTTTTCACAGGTCCTAAGTTATTTGCATTAAACTGAAAATTCCCTGAATTATTATATTTTTAACATAATTTTTTTTTTATTTTATTTAAATAACTTAGGACCTGTGAAAAATATCAAAAACTTTTATAAAGATAAGTTATAGGAAAAAAAGTGCTCTACAAAAAATGTCCTATAAAATTTTCTCATAAAATTGATGGTTGCGTCAAAAAATTGAAAAAATAAGCATTTAAATTTCATTTTTAGGTACTTATGGATCACTTATATAACTGATTGATGAATATAGAGATGTAGAGTAGACTGATTAAAAAAATTATGAATTTTTTTTCTCAATTATATCGAAAATATTGTTGAGAATGACAAAAAAAATCCTGTGAAAGTTTAAGCTCTTATTATTAATGTTAAGAGGTGCCGCATCGCAAATTTCGATTTTCCATTTAAATAACATGGAAACAAATTCTCTGGCACTTTGGAATTTTATAGCTCACGTTGGTGGCAATATTTCGGAATGACCAAGAAATATTCTTGTAGAAAATTGAACGATCTACAAAAAAGGTCTTGTACAAGTTTTTGATATATTTATTCCTTCAAAAGTTATTCGAGGTCAAAGTTGAACTAAAAAGAAATTTTAATATTTTTTCAATTTTTTGACGCAACCATCAATTTTATGAGAAATTTTTATAGGACATTTTTTGTAGAGCACTTTTTTTTTATAGCTTATCTCTATAAAAGTTTTTGATATTTTTCACAGGTCCTATGTTATTTGCATTAAACTGAAAATTCTCTGAATTATTATATTTTTGACATAAAAATTATCATTTTTTATTTTAATTAAATAACTTAGGACCTGTGAAAAATATCAAAAACTTTTATAGAGATAAGTTATAGAAAAAAAAGTGCTCTACAAAAAATGTCATAAAATTTTCTCATAAAATTAATGATTGCATCAAAAAATTGAAACAATATTAAAATTTCTCTTTAGTTCAACTTTGACCTCGAATAACTTTTGAAGGAATAAATATATCAAAAACTTGTTGAAGACCTTTTTTGTAGATCGTTCAAGTTTCTATAAGAATATGCCTTGGTCATTCCGAAATATTGTCACCAACGTGAGCTATAAAATTCCAAAGTGCAAGACAATATTGTTCCCATGTTATTTAAATGGAAAATCGAAATTTGCGATGCGGCCCCTCTTAATATTAATATTAAGAGCTTAAACTTTCACAGGATTTTTTTTTGTTATTCCCAACAATATTTTTGATATACCTATTTAAGAAAAAAAATCATCATTTTTTTGAATCAGTCTAATATATACAAATCGTTATCGAAATTATAACATCCACAAATTTTAAATTCTATAAGTGTTAAGTTAAGTGAATATAGGAAATTGACGAAAAGCCTCTTAAACAAAAGCTGGAAAATATCCTTAAGGATCCATTTGGTTGGTTACTAAAATTTATTTCAAAGGACCAAGTTCTGTCCAATTGGAACTAGGAGCACTACGGGACGCAGAAAAACTTGCAAGAAAATTCCCCGGAAAATCCAAAGTTGCCCCATCCCCTTTCAATACCATAATCTCCTATGATAAACAATTGTTTTTTTTATAGGTTTCCTGTTGAAAAAGGACCGACTTATCGACGTAGAAAAAATGAGCAATTTCCAGAACAATTTTTGTCCACCTCTGCTACCATACATACAAATCTTTATCGAAATTAAAACATCCACAAAGTTTAAATTCTAATCTTCTTTTCCACCACAAATACAATGTTAATTGAATAATTATATATTACTTATTTTTAATCACGAAATATTATATCTTGAAAAATTTTTCCTCGAAATTAACAAGAAGCAAAATTGTTTTGATACCAAATTACTTGAATTTATTGTCCAACCAGAAAAAAAAATAAGTTAAGTATAACTATTGAAGGACAATGCAGTGACCAATTTAGTGGTAATTATTTTTTTATTTTTTTTTTTTTTTTGTACATTTATTTGTATGTTTTGATCATCAATGCGTTCCATTATTGTAGGAAGTATTAGAAGTGGGGGATATTCTTGCAACGGTAAGTGTACACGATTTGACAAAACTTCACAGTCTGTTGTTATACGTTGGCCCCGCCGGCCTCCACTACACCGTTGTTCCCCATTATGGCTAACTATCGTTAGTCTTCGATATTGTTATTTTTCAACGTCGAAAAGTATCGTTAACCAATGATCAATTCGATCGAAACTTTATGTGGACTGTGGAGTGATTGTTGATTTAGTTTAAAATTTGCATTACATGCTTTTTGATTCAATGAAAAGTGCGCATTTTTAAATTGTAGTGAACTTATTTGAGGACCAATAACATTCAGTTTTTCCCCGATTGGATTATGTCATGAAAATCAAAAATATTTCAAGTTTAACTGATTTTTTTTTTCAAAAATAATTCAGGTAAGATATCTTTGTAAATATTTATATTCAACGTTTATGTTTTTCCTTGTGATAGTACCTACTTGTGAAGTAGGATATGTGCGGAATGTAATTTATAATTTAAAAACCAAATCGTCATGCATTGATTGATAATTTCTAATACTTTTCCGGTACAAAAAATAAATATTTTTGCAATACAAACCTTCATACATTTACAATAGACATTTATCAACATTTATTGAGTACGTAAGGCCATCTTTATACGCTTTAAATCCAACCAAAATAAAAATTTTTTAGTCAGGGGAATTACACTATATGTGGATCTATAAACCTAAAATTCGCATTTTGGAAAATTAAAATTTTGAATTTTTACATAAAAAAACTTTGTTTTGATACTTTCGGTATAATTGTATTACAGTAAATATTATTTAAAGGCAAAATTATTGAGTATGTAAGGCCATCTTTATACGTTTTAAATCCAACCAAAATAAAAATTTTTTAGTCAGGGGAATTACACTATATGTGGATCTAAAAAATAAAATTCGCATTTTGGAAAATTAAAATTTTGAATGTTTACATAAAAAAACATTGCTTTGATACTTTCGGTATAATTATATTACAGTAAATGTTATTTAAAGGCAAAAGCAATAGTTAAGGAAAAGAAAAATTAAAAAAAATATTTTACATGGATTTAAAAAATTTGACGTTTATAATTGAAGTACTTTATTAAGTGTATTGTATTAATTATGTAATATTATTACTGCCTTATTGTAGTACCTGAAGAAGCTGCAAAAGTGGCGAAACGTAGTACAAAAAATTTAATAAAAACATCAAATTTTAAAAAGTATCCATAAAATAAGACTCATTAATGCATTAAATTTCTCTTTAGTTTAACTTTGACCTCGAATAACTTTGCAAGGAATAAATATATCAAAAACTTGTAAGAGACCTTTTTTGTAGATCGTTCAATTTTCTACAAGAATATACCTTGGTCATTCCGAAATATTGTCACCAACGTGAGCTATAAAATTCCAAAGTGCAAGAGAATATAGTGGCGAAACGTAGTACAGAAAGTTTAATAAAAACATCAAATTTTAAAAAGTATCCATATAATAAGAATCATTAATGCATTAAAATTTCTCTTTAGTTCAACTTTGACCTCGAATAACTTTTAAAGGAATAAATATATCAAAAACTTGCAAGAGACCTTTTTTGTAGATCGTTCAAGTTTCTACAAGAATATACCTTAGTCATTCCGAAATATTGTCACCAACGTCAGCTATAAAATTCCAAAGTGCAAGAGAATATAGTGGAGAAACGTAGTACAAAAAATTTAATAAAAACATCAAATATTAAAAAGTATCCATAAAATAAGAATCATTAATGCATAATAAAATGGATAAGAATACCAACAATGTTAAAATTAAAAAAATATTCTAGAAAAAGAGTTGGAAAAGAGTGACAATTTGAAAAACTTTGTTTCGACTAGTTTCTCCCAATCTGGGCCCCCGTACCCCTCAGAGGTACAATTTAATAGCTAAAACACCCCTACTTTTAAAAATCAAAAAATCACTATCAAAACCTATCCGATTTTTCCCTCCCCGCATTCGAAAAACCCAAAATACAATGTTAATATAGTTAACACTAAAAATTATATTCTTTAGCCAATTTAAAGGAAAATATCGCTTCTAAATTAGTCAATTTTTGTGTTATTATCTCATTTTAATAATTATCAGTAAAACGGAAACAAAAAAATATGAATTTCCCTAACCACATGTAAAGTAATATCTCACTAAACTTGTCTTGGGTTCGAAAACTTTTAATATGAAAACATTTTTTTTTATAATAAACATTTTTTTAATTAATATAATTTTTGGGAAAATTCAAGTACCTTGAAACAAATACGAGGGGATTTTAAAAGAAAATTGTCTTAATTGGATAATTGTTTAGTTTAAAAAAAATAATTTTCTGTAATTTTTTATATATTTTTGTTATACTATGTGGTAACAAATAACAATCGCAGTCTATAAGAGGTTCCTAACTTTTTTGCTCCTATGAGCCCAATTCAAATGATACAAACTTTTATCATAGTTACCCAGAGAAACGCATCAAATTGGGGACCACTGGACCACTACGTCGTTTATTTTTAAAGTGATTAGTGTCCCATATATACTTTTCTATATATAAAATTCCATACATAAATTTCATTAAACAGTTCTACAAATCATTTAATTTTATTTTCTAAAATTAATTATTGATAATAGATTGATAATAAATTTTTTTAACCTTTTTTAAAAAATTTGCCACCATTGCCGCCATTCTAGTCAGCTTTCTGATTGGTGAGTTTCGTTTTTGATGGCCCTCTATGATTTACTGGTAATACTACTAATTTGGTTATTTATATCTATAACCATGGTAACAACGTCAAATCGGCATTTTTTACGATTAGGGCTGTTAAGGGTTGAATATTTTAGGGGTTAGTGTTAATTCCGGACTTTTAGATATAAAGCATGATTATTTTTTTGATTGATTATAAAAAAAAACAAAGAAAACTGTAATTTCGAAAATATTAGATAGTTTTTCTGCGTTAACCAAAAAAAAAAATATTTTTTTTATTCTGGCCAACTTTCTGATTGGCGATTATCATTATGGTTGGCCCTCTATGATTTACTAAGAAAAATAATCTAGTTATTTATATCCATAACCATGGTAACCAAATACATAAATACAAGTTTGCAACTTTTGATAATTAAGGAGTTTGGATATAAAGCTTGAATATTTTCCTGGTTTATTATAAAAAACAAATTCAAAGGAAGAACTATAATTTCGAAAATTTTAAGCAATTTTTCTGCGTTAACCAAAAATAAAATATTTTTTTATTCTGGCCAGCTTCCTGATTGGCGATTATCGTTATTGCTGGCCCTCTATGACTTACTAAGAAAAATAATCTAGTTATTTATGTCCATAACCATGGTAACCAAATACAAAAATTCAAATCTCCAATTTTTGATAGTTCAGGAGTTTGGATATAAAGCTTAAATATTTTATTGGTTAATCATAAAAAATATCATTTCGAAAATTTTAAGCGTTTTTTCTGCGTTAACCAGATAAATATATATTTTTTTTATAAATCTTTCAAAATTTGTTCAAATTTACGCCAATTTTTTCCCACAGTTTCCATGGCAACTACTAATAAATATTTTGAGGACATTTCTTTTGATTTTTCCGAACCAGAAAAATCCCTATGAGTTAAGTTCGGCTATTCTAAACAGAAAATTGTGTACTTTCTGGAATTAGTTGATTTCCAAGGAAATTTAAAAGAAATAGAATTCTATAGAATTTTATTAACTTATTATAAAGGCCCTAGGGGTATAAGTATAGTGAATTAGCCCTTGAAAGATATCGGCACGATACTGAGAGGGTTTTTAGGTACTAATGAGATAATAAGATCCTGAAAGTTTCAGATCTCTAACCCAATCGGTTTTTGAGAAATAGCAAAATATGTAATATTCAGAAAAAATGGATTTTCTCAGGAACGCGTGAATCGATTCATCTGAATTTTGGATATGTTTTGGGGGCTGATGGTAGCTTCTAAAATATATAAGCAACAAAATCAAGATTTAAGCTTAAAACTCAAAAATAATGTGAATATTTGCGTAACAAGTGGTTTTTATTTTTTTTTTTAATATGGCGTCCCAATTGCTAAAATCTAAAAAGATCATAAGTCCATAGAAAAATGGATGAGGAATCCAAAAAAAATGGTTTTGTTATTGTACTAAATTTTTATCATAGTTAAAAATCAAAATTAAAACAAAAATGCCATTTTGTTCTAGGTTCTTATTAACCGATATAGCTCTTAATTTTTTTCCTAGAAGCTACTATTAGCCCCCAAAACATATCCAAAATTCAGATGAATCGATTCACGCGTTCCTGAGAAAATCCATTTTTTCTGAATATTACATATTTTGCTTTTTCTCAAAAACCGATTGGGTTAGAGGTCTGAAACTTTCAGGATCTTATTATCTCATTAGTACCTAAAAACCCTGTCAGTATCGTGCCGATATCTTTCAAGGGCAAATTCACTATAGTTATATCCCTAGGGCCTTTGTTCAAATTTACGCCAATTTTTTCCCACAGTTTCCATGGCAACTACTAATAAATATTTTGGTGACATTTCTTTTTATATTTCCGAACCAGAAAAATCCCTATGAGTTAAGTTCGGTCATTCCATTCGGAAAATTGTGTACTTTTTGAACTAAGTGATTCCCAAGAAAATTTAAAACAAATATAATTCTATAGTATTTTATTAACTTGTTATTAATTTCATAGATAAATACCCTTAATCATTTAATTTGAAAAATGAATTTAATTCCCAGCTATACACATTTAACGACGCCGTGGAATTAATTTGGTAAAATTATCTAATTACGAACCCTAATAGTTCTAGTAAATATTTTGCAAGGACAAGTCAATTGAATGTTCTAATCACTAAAACGATGCACTTATAGGTTGTTTTTTTTTTTTTGGACTATTTTTGTTTTTTTTGCTCCCATGCCGAAATTTTGTTGAAAATACTTCAAAAAAAATTCCCTGAAAGTTTGAGCTCTTAATATTAATATTAAGTACTCGCTCACAACGTGTGAATATTTTCCATTTAAAATACACGTAAACTTTGATTTTTTTTTTTAAATTTTTATAGCTCAGCGGCATTTTATGGTATCGCCTCGCTCAAAGTCGCGATTTTTTTACAATTGTATGCTCTACAAAAGTGCCAATTGCGGCAAAATCGTAATTTACACGGGCGAGGTAGTACGGGTCACTAAACAAAGATTTTTCATAGATTTCTCGTTTTTCTCTCAGTAACTGATGAATTACAAGACCTACAGAAAAAATGTAAAGGTCAAATTTATAGGAAATTTAATTTCCTACAAAAAAGTTCCAGTAAACTAAATTGCTAAGATCGATATTTCTCGAGATATTGAGCCTTGAATTTCTCTTACTATAAAATTTTTACTTAAAATTTTATTCAATAATCCGTAAAAATTTTATAGTAAGAGAAATTCAAGGCTCAATATCTCGAGAAATATCGATCTTAGCAATTTAGTTTACTGGAACTTTTTTGTAGGAAATTAAATTTCCTATAATTTGACATTTACATTTTTTCTGTAGGTCTTATAATTCATGAGTTACTGAGAGAAAAACGAGAAATCTATGAAAAATCAAGGCTTAGTGACCCGTACTACCTCGCCCGTGTAAATTACGATTTTGCCACAATTGGCACTTTTGTAGAGCATACAATTGTAAAAAAATATTGCGGCAAAATCGTTATTTACACGGACGAGGTAGTACGGGTCACTAAACAAAGATTTTTCATAGATTTCTCGTTTTTCTCTCAGTAACTGATGAATTACAAGACCTACAGAAAAAATGTAAATGTCAAATTTATAGGAAATTTAATTTCCTACAAAAAAGTTCCAGTAAATCAAATTGCTAAGATCGATATTTCTCGAGATATTGAGCCTTGAATTTCTTTTACTATAAAATTTTTACGGATTATTGAGTAAAATTTAAGAAAATTTTGATTTTTTATTCCTTATTAAAAATAGCCACTTTTGTAGAGCATACAATTGTAAAAAAATCCCGATTTTGAGCGAGGCAATACCATAAAATGTCGATGAGCTATAGAATTTAAAAAAAAAATCAAACTTTACGTGTATTTTCAATGGGAAATCTTTACACGTCTTGGTCGAGGACTTAAAATTAATATGAAGGGCTCAAACTTTCAGGGAATTTTTTTTTAAGTATTTCCAACAAAATTTCGGCATGGGAGCAAAAAAAAAATAAAATTAGTCCCAAAAAAAAAACACCCTAACTTATATGTTTGCTGAAAATTTATTGCAATGCAATCAAATGCAATAATTTGCAAAGCCTAGATACATTGATTTCCGATTTACATTTTAATGGCAGGGGAAAATGTATGCGATTGAGTTCTACTTACTTATCAAACGATTAATAAAATGATTCAAGAATCATTCTAAGTAACCAAAGTTTCTTTCTTTCAGGCTTTAATTATAAATACATGAATCAGTAGAGCGCGATTCCACTTGCTTTTAAAAATGCCAAACAAGATAGAAAGCTATATTCAGCAACTAGAAATATTTATATATATTTGGAGTAAAGAAAGGTCTTTCTACATATATAATACATAACACTCAATTTGCAAATTATTTTCTTCGATTTATTAATTTCAAATTTTGTCGTTTGCCATTTGGAAGAGGAACACAATTTCCGTACACTCTTTTATTATCAACTATTCTTTTTCTGATAAAAACGATGATAAATCTTATTGTTAGAAGTAGAATGATTAATTTTCTTGGGTTATTGTATGATTTATAATTGAATCAGCGTTTCCCAACGAAAATATTATAAAAAATTAGGTAAACATTTAGTGGTGATGATTACAAGAATACAACGTAATATTTGATAAATATAAAATCTTAAGTTGTGATTCACTTTTAAATTGATAAAATAATATTAATATCAAATCGGTTCAATTATTTCTTGAGCAAAATATATTTTTCTGTTAATTTCCAAGTATTTTCAAATATTATTTTGTTGAAGTGTTTATGTCCAAATTAGATAAATGAAACCTGATCTTGACCTATTAGTAATTCTGAATCATTTCAAAAAATTTAACTTCAATTTATGGGAAGTCAGGGTACCAAATTGAAAGAAAAACAAAAATTGTCATAAAAAAAGGAGAACTTAAAATTAAACTTCAAATAAACCGCTTAATAAATATTTTTAATATACAAAAAGATACAAGAAATTTGGAGGAACATTAACACCATCTATTGATTATTTTAAAGTTTTTTTTTTAAATATTGTTTATAGCAGCGGTTCCTAATCTTTTCCAGCCGCAGACCCTTAAGGAAATCAAGCATAATGCCAAATACCCCTGAGTAAAAAAAGTGCAATTTTCAGACAATATTATACTTTTATCTTTCATTAAATTAAAATAGACGATAAAATTCAGATCTCAGCTTTTATTTTTTTTTAAATAAGAAAAATTCAGGTTGTTTAAGATCGGTTTTTTTATTTAATATTTTTATTATTCAGCTACGTTTCGTTACTTATCGTAACTTCATCAGGCTTCTTGATTCAAAAAAATAAAATATTTTCAATTTTATTTTTCTGGTTCGAAAATATCAAAAGAAATGTCTCGAAAATATAATTAAATGATTTCAATACAAATTGAAAATATATTATTTTTGTGAATCAAGCAGCCTGATGAAGTTACGATAAGTAACGAAACGTAGCTAATTGAATAATAAAAATATTAAATAAAAAAACCGATCTTAAAACACCTGAATTGTCTTCTGATTTAGAAAAAATTAAATTAACAAACAAACTTTTTCAAATGGGACCGCGGACCCCCAGGAGTCCGTGGACCCATTACAAATTCATATACCATGTATACCAGACCGATTAAAAAAAATGATGAATTTTTATTTTCTTAATGATATTGAAAATATTGTTGGGAATGAGAAAAAAAAATCCTGTGAAAGTTTAAGCTCTTAATATTAATATTAAGAGGTGCCACATCGCAAATTTCGATTTTCCATTTGAATAAGATGGGAACAATATTCTCTTGCACTTTGGAATTTTATAGCTCACGTTGGTGACAATATTTCGGAATGACCAACGTATATTCTTGTAGAAAATTGAACGATCTACAAAAAAGTTCTCGCAACAAATTTTCGATATAATTATTCCTTCAAAAGTTATTCGAGGTCAAAGTTGCATTAAAGAGAAGTTTTAATATTTTTTCAATTTTTTGACGCAACCATCAATTTTATGAGAAAATTTTATAGGACATTTTTTGTAGAGCACTTATTTCCTATAACTTATAACTATAAAAGTTTTTGATATTTTTTTAGGTCAAACAAATATTCGTGATGTATTGCCCAGATACGTATTTCGATTGCCAGGCAATCTTCCTCAGTGGTCAACAAGTAGTTTAGATCACTCCGTAACTGTTTTGTGATGACTCACTTACTTGATGACCACTGAGGAAGATTGCTTGGCAATCGAAATACGTATCTGGGCAATACATCACGAATATTTGTGTTTGACCTAAAAAAATATCAAAAACTTTTATAGTGATAAGTTATAGAAAAAAAAGTGCTCTACAAAAAATGTCTTATAAAATTTTCTCATAAAGTTGATGGTTGCATCAAAAAATTGAAAAAATATTAAATTTATCTTTAGTTCAACTTTGACCTCGAATAACTTTTGAAGGAATAAATATATCAAAAACTTGTACAAGACCTTTTTTGTAGAACGTTCAATTTTCTACAAGAATATACCTTGGTCATTCCGAAATATTGTCACCAACGTGAGCTATAAAATTCCAAAATGCAAGAGAATATTGTTCCCATGTTATTTAAATGGAAAATCGAAATTTGCGATTCGGCACCTCTTAATAATAATATTAAGAGCTTAAATTTTCACAGAATTTTTTTTTGGTCACATCCAACAATATTCGGTATAATTAATATAAAAAAATCAACATTTTTGTGGAATCAGTTTAATGTAAATGGATAATAAATGGATTTCATTGTGGTTTTCAAAGTTCAAAACCACATCTAATTAATGCCATAATCAAATAATTTCAAACCCAAAATTTGGTACTTAAAAACTAATTAAAACCATAAACAAGGAAGTCTGATTCAAAAAAATCATAAATTATTCAACATGAACCAAGATTTTACGTATTTTTTTTGTTCTTCAAATTAATTTGCAAGGAATTTGATAATTACAACAAAAATAAAATTTAAAAAATATTTAGTTTTTTAACTTAATTGCTGATAAATAAGCAAAATAGTAAATAAATAAGGCATAAGGCAATCAACCCGCATAGTGTAGAAGGGTGTGTCAACTTCCACCCTCACATTATCGTGTTAATACACTGTTAAAACCGTGACACGTTTTTTTTCCATTTAGTTAATGGATATTTAAGAGAAGAAGACTTAATCGATTTTATTCTTGGGAAAAAATTAACCAATATTTTTTATGATTTATTCAAATTTTAGCAGAAATTGTCATTGATTATTGGCTGAAAATAAAGCCTTAATAAATTTATCGACAAAAAACCAAAGAAATTAGGCACAAACTTTGAATTTTCTTAAAAAAAAAACCATAACTTCGGAAAATCTTAACGATCTTAACACAAGTTTGAAATTTAATCTATTGCCATCTATTGTGCAAATTTTCAAATCAATAAATCAAATCGATTGGTTTGCAACCAAAATACCAGTAGGTTGGGAAAATCAAAGCCGCCTTGTGATAATTTTCTTTTAACAATCTTTGAATACTTTTGGACTAAAGTTATCCAATATATTATATCATTATCCATATATATGATTAGGTGCCCAAAAATTTACTTCCATTTCCTCCCAATTAGTGATAACATTGCAATTTTCATTCATCATTGAAGAAGAAAAACCGAAAAGTTTCAAAAAAAGAGGAAAACTTACTGTTAAAGTTAGCTCAGCTACTAGATCTAAAATCGATGAAATTGGGACCCAAAAAGCAGAATAAGCCCTTTGACTACAGAATTGAGGGTTGAGGCTCTTTAAGCCTCCTTTTGGACACCCCAATCAAATAAAAAAGAAAGAAAAATCTATAAAAACTTATTAAAAACCGGAATGGACTCCCGATTTAAACAACGCCAATTAAGTCGGAAGTTTCTCCGGATAGTGTACTACGGCCATTGTTGTAGGTACCTAATCTAAACTGCAGATTTCCCCATATCTGGAAAAAGCAATACGTTTTTTGGAATGCATAATTTATGAAAATTGACACACAATAAACGAATCTATCGAATTGGTTTATGTTCCCAAAAAGTACCCAAGGTACCCAAAAGGTACCCAACAAGTTATTCGATGCACCTAAATATAAATTGTTACATTACTCCCCTGTTGAACATGTAAATTGCCTTTTTTTAACAGGGTTAATAAGAAATTATGCTCAAAATAAGATTTTTTCGCTGACTTTGAACAGTTATACTGTGTATACAATATATAAGATATATTGCAGTCCAATTTATGTAGTATAATCTGATATAATAATATATAAAAATCATACCACAAACATAAATTTGAACAGAAGTTCAAACAAAAATATTCGTTTCGTATTACCCAGATACGTATTTCGATTGCCCAGCAATCTTCCTCAGTGGTCATCAAGTAGTTTGGATCACCCCGTAACTGCTTTGTGATGATTCATGTGAATCATGTGAAAAGAGTGATCCAAATTACTTGATGACCACTGATGAAGATTGCTTGACAATCGAAATACGTATCTGGGCAATACCTCACGAATATTTTTGTTTGAACTTCTGTTCAAATTTATGTTTGTGGTATGATTTTTATATATTATTATATCAGATTATACTACATAAATTGGACTGCAATATATCTTATATATTGTATACAAAGAAATTATGCATTTTTTCTAGCATTTTCAATAAATTGATCAATTTATTTAGCGTAAAATATTTCTAACACGATGCCATTCGAATTTCGCTATAATTAACTAAGATTTACATATTAATAAGTTTAAGAAATACAACCGGAAAATTGTATATTGAATTAATTGTTTGATATAACGTAATATTATCTACAATTCAAATGATTCAATACATAAATTATTTGCTTAATAAATATTTAATTACTTGGTAAAAAAAATAACAAAAATTTTATTCAATATAATCTCCCGAATTCTATATATTTCTATATTTTTCTTTGATATTTGGGTAATCAAGAATGTATATATTTTAATATTTTGAACAATAAAGGATATACCAATCCGTATATTATTGTAGTGCAGAAGAGGCAGGGGGGTAAGAGGAAGATTCCAATGTCAGTTACCACGCATATTGTCTTACAAAACACATTTGTTCGATTTCAGTTCCTTTTACTTTTATTTCCTTTATTATAAACTTAATGTGTTTATATGCAAATAAGAATTTTTTTTTATATATTTTTGGTGAATTATTTTGCGATGCTCGACTTGAGTGGTTTATATAATTAATTAAAATCATAAATAATTGCAAATTACTATGGACAATTTAACAAGGTATTAGTTTCCTTTTTACATAATCATTCGCTAGATTAAATGCTTGAAATTTTTTTAGTGGTTTGGGATTTTTGAATCACTTGATATGCAATATATACACAAAAGATAGAAAAATCAGTGCAAAAATTGGCAACAATTGTTTTAATAGACCAGTAAGAAGTGGAACAGAAGTATAGTAGGATGAAATCTATTGGAAAAGGAAGAGGATATAACAAAAAAATTAAAGGAAAAATAGTTTATGGGTGATCTGTGGTCAGGAAACGGGAGGGGGTGGGTTTTTAAGTGTAAAAAACGGTTTTTCTCAATTTCCGGCCAAACTACAAGTTTTGTGAAAAAAATTTAAAAAGCAAAGTTGTAGGTAACAAAAAGATCTACAACTTTTATACCTACAATTTTTTTGTATAACCTCAAAATAAATGTGAAAAATTCAAAAAACCAAGTATTAAGACCAAATAAGGTGAAAAATTGTTTTAAATCAAAAAAAAATTGTGCGTTTGGGACATAAAAAGGTAAATGTTCACCAAATAATTTACGGGTGATATGAGGTCGCGAAAGGGTAGGGGTGAGTTTTTAAGGGTAAAAAATGGTTTTTCTCGATTTCCGGCAAAACTATAAGTCCTGGGAAAAAAAATTAAATACCAAAGTTGTAGATAATGAAAAGATCTACAACTTTTGTACCTACTTTTTTTTTCGTATAACCTCAAAATATATGTGAAAAGTTCAAAAAACCAAGCATTAAGACCAAATAAGGTGAAAAATTGTTTTCAATAAAAAAAAATTAGTGTGTTTGAGACATATAAAGGTAAGTTTTCACCAAACTTCATAAAAATAAAATATTTTTGTTTTGGTCAAAGAAAAAAATAAAAAACCAAAAACTTATTTGTCATCGTTATTATTTTTATAAAAGCCAAAAAAAAAGATTATGTTAAAAATATAATAACTCAGAGAATTTTTAGTTTAATACAAATAACTTAGGACCTGTGGGATCAATATCAAAAACTTTTAAAGAGATAAGATATAGGAAAAAAAGTGCTCTACAAAAAATGTCCTATAAAATTGTCTTATAAAATTGAAAAAAATATTAAAATTTCTATTTAGTTCAACTTTGACCTCGTATAACTTTTGGAGGAATAAATATATCAAAAACTTGTACAAGACCTTTTTTGTAGATCGTTCAAAAATTAAAGCTGACGGTGTTTTCTAGAAAAAAGGTTATTTAGTAATTCCCTGTATGTGTCATATTTAACGTGAAAATAACGGTTGAAAATATTCAAAAATTTACATTTTCAAAAATCGTGTTACGTTATTGTTGATACTTGTGGAAATTACTGCCATTTGAGGAAATATCAGGGGTCAAATGATACATTTTATTGGTGAGCTTTTTTAGTTTATCTGTTAGCATTTTGACATACCTCCATAAAACCCTTAAGAAATTTTTGAGTTATGGATTAAAAAATGCTAAAACTTTAGAGTTTAACATTTTCCAGTTTCTTTTAGGTGTTAAGTATTGTTGGTACAAATACCTAAGAAGCTATTATTGTTTTCCAAGTATGTCCAATTTTTGCTAGGATTGCTCCTTTTGAATATCTGATACCTTTTATAATAATTACAGAAAAAAAAACGATGAACTTTGCTGACAAATATATCATTCTTCTGGGCAAATTGTTTAAGTAAGGAACTTAGGGTGTGTATCATGTATTCCACTAAAAGATGATAACAGAAATCTTATCAATTTGCGTATCCGGTTTTCTACACAGATTAATCTCACCACTCAGTCTAACATTGCTAATTATGATGACTAACAAAACTATCTAAATATATACTAAAATTAATACTTTTATATCACTTCTTTTACCACCCAAATCCCAACCATGACTAAGTTAATATCTAAGTACATTTATGATAATTTTCTGCGATTCATTTCTCCGCATAATTCCGCTGTAAATTTTGTTAATTTCCTCATTACATTGATCATAAAAGTTAGTGATTTGTTGCAACAATTGAATTTTTAATTTGCAATTAACAAATTTGATTTTATGTTAAGCAATTAGAAGGTATGGATTTAATGAATGCTTTTTATAGTCATTGAATAATTGGTGTTTACTAATTGACAACAATTAATGAAATTTGAATTGAATAATAATTTTTTTTTTGAAGTTCTTTACTGATCTTTGAACCAAAATGTTGTAATTTTTGGAAAATATGTACCAAATTTTTTTTTAACATTTTAAACCAACAATTGAATTATCTAATACATTGCTTCCTAATCTGTGGTTTTTTATTATTTTTTTTATTTTAATTAAATAACTTAGGACCTGTGAAAAATATCAAAAACTTTTATAGAGATAAGTTATAGAAAATAAAGTGCTCTACAAAAAATGTCCTATAAAATTTGCTCATAAAATTGATGGTTGCGTCAAAAAATTGAAAAAAATATTTAAATTTCTCTTTAGTTCCATTTGAAAAAGTTTATTTTTTAATTTAATGAAGGAATACTAAAATATAATATTGTCCGAAAATTGCACGTTTTTTTTTCACTCAGGGGTCCTTCGCATTATGTTTGATTTCCTTGGGGGTCCACGGCTGAAAAAGGTTAGGAACCGCTGATCTAATAGAGTTTAATACAATTTTTCGTAGATCTGCTTTTATTTTTCAATCAAGTGCAACAAATGCCATAGAAATTGCAAGTTGAGAATTGTTGGCAACGATTTGTGCTATATTGGTTGCATTAATTGTGTCAGTTATATGATGCACTTATTTTATATAGGTAGATAGTATTTATAGATCAATGTGGATAATTTTTGAAAGAAAATAAATTTATAGTAGGAAGAAATCCATTGGAGAAGGAAGAGGATATAACAAAAATTAAAGGAAAATTAATTTATGGGCGATCTGAAGTTGGGAAGGGAAAGGGGGTGGGTTTTTAAGGGTAAAAAACGGTTTATCACGATTTCCGACAAAACTATAAGTTTTATAGAAGAAAGTTAAATACCAATGTTGTAGGAAATAAAAAGATCTACAACTATTATAATTAAACTTTTTTCACTTAACCTCAAACAATTTTTTTTTCTTTTCCCGTTTTTGTGTATTTGCAATCTGTCCCTGGACAATGAGCAAATCTGGTCTACGTCCGCGCTCTATATTGACTCTTTTTTGAGTCAAATCAAGCTCCTTGAACTTACTCCCCGTGAGGCAATACCTCAAAATTTACGTGAAAAATTCAAATAACCAAGTTTTTGGTTTTTAATTTTTTTCTTTGATCAAAAAAAAATTTTTTTTATGAAATTTGGTGAAAATTTACCTTTTTATGTCCCAAACATTCTATTTTTTTTTTTATTTAAAACAATTTTTCACCATATTTGGTCTTAATACTTGGTTTTTTTAATTTTTCACATATATTTTGAGGTTATACGAAAAAATTGTAGGTATAAAAGTTGTAGATCTTTTTATTACCTACAACTTTGCTATTTAAATTTTTTTCATAGGACTTGTAGTTTTGCCGAAAATCGAGAAAAACCGTTTTTTGCCCTTAAAAACTTACCACCTTCCCTTTCCCGCCCTCAGATCAACAGTAAATTATGTTTCTATTTAATTTCAACTTTGACCACGAATAACTTTTGAAAAAACAAATATATTAAAATCTTGTAGGCGACCTTTTATGTAGATCGTTCAAATTTCTACAAGAATATACCTTGGTCATTCCGAAATATTGTCACCAACGTGAGCTATAAAATTCCAAAGTGCAAGAGAATATTATTCCCATGTTATTTAAATGGAAAATCGAAATTTGCGATGTGGCACCTCTTAATACTTAATATTAAGAGCTTAAACTTTCCCAGGATTTTATTTTGGTCATTCCCAACAATATTTTTGATATAATTAAGAAAAAAAAATATACATTTTTTTGAATCAGTCTAATTTTGATAATAACTATTATATTTGTATCTAACACGGTTCAAAAGTTATAAAGAAAAAAAAAATTTTTGGGGAAAAATCAATTGTAGAGGGGGGGACCCGACACTTTACGGTGACGGATTTTTCGATTGAAATCATATTTTAGACTTAATCTATCGAAATATAAAAAATTGTCTTTTACGTACTTTTTGGGGACTTCACTTATTAATAATGTTATAGAGATTATGGAGGTATATGAATCATATGGATCAAAGAAGTTTATCATAACTTGTTACCTAGCAACGGATCAATTTATAATTCACACGAATGAAGTATTCAATAAATTGAGAAATCAAAACCAAATTTGGTACTCCTGATCAATCTAATTTAATATTGATAGAATTCAGTGCAAACTTCAGGTTTTAATCATTGCCAATAGGGCGAATAACTAATTCATCAAAGAACTGCAATAATAGTATAATGGAGGTATGTCAAAATGCTACCAGATAAATAAAAATTTAGGTCAATATTCCTTATTTAATGCTTAATTTACTGTGAAATTTTTAAAGCGATTTACTAAGTCGTTAAAAAGTTATTAAAATTTAAAAGTATCATGATTTTACATGTAATCTTATGGAGATTCGGTGATCAAAATGATTAAATTTAATTTTATTAGCGAAAAAATGCTACCAGACATCCCAAACTTACCAAATATATAGTTTAAACTTTAAGGAACTAATTTTACATAAGTTTATTTGAATTCACTACACAGTTTTTATAAAACAGACCAAAAATGTGATTTTTTCTTGATAATACAATAACTATAAGTCGATATTGTTGGAAATTCTAACAATTAGATGATATTTATTTTAAAAAAAATTTCTTCTGTTAACTTTCTAATACTTTTGTTTTAATAGTTTCAAAACTTAATTGGGTTACTTATGTATACATGTAAAATTAACAATGCATTGAAATAAAATGGTGTTTTAAGTAGAATTTGTGTAATAGATTATAATAATTAAGTGTTTATTATAGTAGTTAAGCTACTGTTGCACATATTGTGTAGGTAAATGGGTACATAGATACGCACGTGCATCCAACAATAACTATAGGAACTAGACATTTATAAAATACATTTTACTGCGGCAGAAACAATTCTTGAAATTTGCCAAGCGGAAAAGAATTATAGAAAATTGTAACAGTGGCATCCGTTATCATTACGCGAATGTCATCTTAATAATATAAAAATTCTTAACAATCAAAAAACGATTATTGTTTTTCTATTTGCAGTTACAAACGTTTATCTAACGTTATTGAAAATTTTCATAACTAAGCAACCGATTTTGTTTTCAAATTTCAGTATTGTTTTTGTTTCTTTACATTATTGAAGTCAATTGAATTAGTGAAATCCATAAATTCCGAAAAAATCGCAAAATTTAAACTTAACTTTCAACCCTTATTTTCATTAAAAAGAAAGCTCAGTTGACTTTTGTACGATATTTTTTACTGATTATTTTCTAACTTTAAATTACCTTTCCAGTGATATACAACTCACCGGTCTAGTGTAAAAATTTCTGTTTTCATCCCTAGGGAATACCTTCTCTTATTATGTTTTTGGAATGATAAGTAACCTATAGTCTGTGGGAAATTGTGTTCTATCTTAATACCAAATTTCATTAAAATCGGTTATTCCATTCTTTAGTTAAATCGAGACACACAGACAGACAGACAAAAATTTTAAAAATGTTAAATTTGGAATAAGGGTCTCATGAAACAAATATTTACCCTAAAATTCGGTTCAAAATCGAAATGTACAGACAGACGTAATTACGTTTATTACTATTATTATTGTTGCTACTACTACTATTACTTTTTTTGTTAATATTTCCTTATTGAGAAACTCTAAGGGTCTATTTACAACAATTTTGTAAAAAAAAAAGTTTACTATAAGAATCGAACCCATGTCTTTATAATTAGGAGGATCAGAATGTCAGATACGTAAGCCATTACGCTATTAAAATCAACTATGTGTTTTATATATATAAAGGTTTATATTTCAAAGAGGCAATTTTTTAAACTATAAATTGAATTAACTGTGCTTTCTGTCAGTTCAACTAAAAATATTTTTACAGATTATTTTCTAATTTTAAATTACCTGTCCAATGATATATAACTCATCTGTCTAGTGTAAAAATTTCTGCTTTCATCCCTAGGAAATATCTTCCCTTATTATTTTTTTGGAATGATAAGTAGCCTAATTTGAGTGGGAAATTGTGTTGTATCTTAATACCAAATTTAATTAAATTCGGGGTTATTCCGTTCTTTAGTTAAATCGGGACACACCGACAGACAGACAGACAAAAATTTTAAAAATGTTAAATTTGGAATAAGGGCCTCTTGAAACAAATATTTACCCTAAAATTGGGTTCAAAATCGAAAAGTACAGACAGACGTATGAATTTTATGTATTAGTATATATCTTCTTCTTCTATTATTATAAAGAGGAAAGATTTGATTGTTTGTTTGCTTTGAATAGGCTCCGAAACTACTTGACCGATTTGAAAAATTCTTTCACTGTTGGGAAGCTACACTGTTTCCGGTGAACATAGGCTATATTAAATTTTCAAAAAAATTAGGGATCCATACTAAAACTCCAATAGTGTAACCCAAGGTCTGAACAAATTACCAAAAAAAAATTCTTTTATCGCGTGCGCTGTAAAAACTATTGGTTATAGAACAAAATAATGTAGTACGATTTTGTAGAACATATTATCTACAAAAAATAGAGCGACAGCATATGTCTAACTATTATAGTTATGTCACAATAAGTGTTTTTTTCATTTTAAAAAATATATATAAATGCCACTGTTATAAAAGCTCTTTTATTTATACTTTGGGATTAATCCTTATAAAAATAAATGACTTCATATTTAAATTTGCTTCAATACCATTATATAACTTTTTGAGTTATTCAATTTGAACATTCCATTCGAAAGATATCACAAGTTTAAAAATTTAAGTTGTTTGAAAAATTTCGCATGGTCGCCGCATTTTACTTATAATTAAGACCAACTTTATTGAACTTGGCGATATTTTTTTATTTATGTATAGATGCTGATTGATTTACAGATTATTTGGTCTACGGTAGGTATACCTACCGTAGCTATACGCAATAGACATACTCTTTGTAGATATTTATAAATATTTTTTGAAAATTAATTGATTATTACATAGAAATATTTTAATCTAAGCAAGTTTATTAAATGTCTTTTTAAAGTTGACAAAATAGTGTTTTCAGGTATGATTATGTTTTTTCGTAAAAGAAATAAGAAAAGTAAAAATTTTCGTATACCACTACAAATGGCAAATTTGAAAAGAAAACATAATTTACACCTACGTTATGCAGACGAAGTTGCGGGAATCAGCTAGTAAATAATAAGCACAAAACCATAAATCAATGAATGAATTTTTGCATCAAATATTTCACATTCAAATCAATTAAATAGTAAAAGTTTTCACATTTCACTTATGATCTACAAAATTTCCATAGTATTGCGTGCATTTATGCGTAGCATAGGAATAGTATGGTATACCTATAGAAAATTGCGTGAAGCATAAAAAACACGAAGATTAACTTTGACTTATTTAGATAATAGACAAGAAAGTATCTCCACAAAGTTTAATTAAATTCAACTAATTAAACAACATATTTTTGCTTTCAGTTAACAATTTCTTCTCGCAACAATGGCAGCATCCGAATTGAACACCAATTCATCAACGGCCGGAAACAATGGGGCTGTGAAAATCGCTGGCTATTTGGAGAAGAAATCAAAGAAGGTATATCTATATCAAGTGAAAGATTTAGAGATTTTGAATTTTGAAAATTGATATTTTTTCAGAGAGTTGTTTCAATATGGAAAAAATATTGGTTTGTGTTGGAAGGCCGTTTATTATTGTACTACAAATCAGAGGCAGAAGTTACCAATTTGTGTCCATGTCGTGGATCTATAAATATGGGATTGGCCAATGGAGTAAGACCACTTCTTTGTCGCAGTACACAAGGCCTAAATTCCGGAACATACATGTTCGAAATTGTCACCCATACCAACAACACCGTTCTTTTAGTATGTAGAATTCCAATTTCCAAAGTTTTATATCCAAAAACAATATCCAATTAATGAATAATTTTAGCGAACCAAAGACCGAAATTGTCAGGAATCTTGGCTACAAGCCCTCCTGGACGCCCTAGGCGGATCAACCACGCTATTTTCCTCGTCATCCAGCCCAATTAACCTAAGCCATTTTCGCTATTCGATGGATAATTTGGTGCCAGTTGCAACAAAATCATCGTTGGGATTTAAACGTCAAAACACATTACCAACTAGTCCACCAAGTGGAATTTGTCTCAATAACAATAATATTCGCGCAAAATTTCGTTCGGCGTATATGGGCGGCAGTAACGACTGTATTTACAGCAAAAGTCTGGAAACTTTGCTACAGAATCGTGAAAAACATACAACGTTACTGGAAACCACAATGAACGAATTCGATCAATCGAATTCGGAATTGTATCAAGGTATGTTTTTGAAATATTGTAAACAAATAACGTGGAGAAAAAGAAATCCATTTTTTCCAAAATTCATCAGGTCATTGTAATTTTTATGGTCATTTTTTCGTGGTATTTTTCCCCTTGGATACCCAACATTCATGGAACAATCAAGAGCATTGGTGCCAAGCCCTATAAGTTGGACCAAACTCCCGAAACTTTTGCCAAGTCATTAAAATACGAAAAGTTTGAGGTTTTCTTGGTGGAACACCAAATTTCTTCAGATGCTTAATTCAAGCCTTTGCTGGGCAAATTTTGAGGAAAATGCCTAAAAGTTTCGAGTATCGACCACCAACTCACGGTACACAATATCCTTCCAGTCCTACTCATAAAACTAGTAAATATTTTGTTTGGTCATCTGGAACACCACTTTTCTTCAGATTCTTTACTGGGTAAATTTTGCTGGGCATTTTTTGAGGAAAATGCATAAAAGTTTCAAATATCGATCACCAACTAATGGTACACAATATCCTTCCTAGTAAATCTTTTGTTTGGTCATCATTTAGACCACTTAAAAGCCTTCAACCATTAAAATTTTACCATGGAACCCATTTGTCGAGATCTACCATCATTCTTGTTGAAAAAAAATTTCGATTTCATTAAATTTGACCTCAAAATTTCCGAGGGAAATTTAGTTCAACAAGTTTCAAAATCAACGCTTGTATTTCCAAGTCATTAAAACACGAAGAGTTTGAGATTTTCTTGGTGGAACTCCACATTTCTTCAGATGCTTAATTCAAGCCTTTGCTGGGCATTTTTTGAGGAAAATGCCTAAAAGTTTCGAGTATCGATCACCAACTCATGGTACACGATATCCTTCCAGTCCTACTCATAAAACTAGTAAATATTTTGTTTGGTCATCTGGAACACCATATTTCTTCAGATGCTTAATTCAAGCCTTTACTGGGCATTTTTTGAGGAAAATACCTAAAATAGGCTTTCGAGTATCGATCACCAACTCATGGTACACGATATTCTTCCAGTCCTATTCATAAACCTAGTAAATCTTTTAATAATAAATTGATTTTTAATTAATTTAATTATTGAAATAAAATTGATTGTAACTTCTTCGGCGATTCTTCGCCAGCATTTTCCTCTGTCGACTTGGATTATTTCCAAGATTTCATCGATATTTTCGATAGTACCTATTTTCCAAACTAGAAACCACTTTTGTACTGAAGAGCACCGAAATTATTCAACAAGAATGTATCCTTCAAGTCCATCATTAACTTAGAAAATCTTTTGGATCATTTATCTTTGGTAGGTCATCATTTAGATCACTTAATAGCCTTCCACCATTAAAATTTTACCATGGAAACCATCTGTCGACACCTACTATCATTCTTGTTGAAAAAAAATTTCGATTTCATTAAATTTGGCCACAAAATTTCCGATGGAAATTTAGTTCAACAAGTTTCAAGATCAACGCTTGTATCTCCAAAATATCAAACATTTTCTTTAAATCGGCATCATGGAAAAGAACTAAAATTGGTTTTCACTCCTTTGGCCAGAATTTTCCCCTGGCTACTTGGATTATTTCCAAGATTTCATCGATATTTTCGATAACACCTATCTTCCAAACTAGAAACCACTTTGGCACTGAAGAGCACCGAAATAATTTAACAAGAATGGACCGAACTAAAATTGCAGTTGATTAACTATGGCCGTATCAAAACCGAACCCTCTACTCTCAATTTCATTCGCCTGACTTAAATTTTTACCTTTTCAATCTAGAAATTGAAAAGTCTCATAGAAAGTCTTTCGGCGAAATAATGGATTACTTTTTCCCCCAACCAAATAAATTTATTTAAATTTTACGTATTTGCAGCAATGAAAGAATCGGATAATTCTGAAAGTTCTTCTGAGACCAAAATTGAAAATGGAAATGCGGATAATTTGTCTGAATCGAAAATAAACGATACCTATACAGTTTTTACAGGTAAAGTTATATATTTAGTAACTAACGTTTGGCCTAGGACAATATTTGGCTTAAAAAAATATTTAAAACAAAGGATAAAACTTTTTTTTAAATAAACTTTTGTGAATATTGATTGTGATTGAATATTGATATTTTGTTAATATTGATCTTCGCGATTTGGTCTACAGGACCTTTTTTGTGGGAAATGAAATTCTCTACAAGTTTTTTATTTATAATTTTTCCGTAACTCTTGTTCTTTACGAGATAAATGCAAAAAAAATGCGAATTTTATGGAAAAATCAGGTTCAGTGGCCCGTACTACCTCACCGGTGTGAGTTACGACTTTGTCGCAATGGGCACTTTTGTAGAGCGTTTAATTCTGAGAAAAAACCATTTTCGGTAAAAGCGATCCCATGAAATGGTTCAGTGGAGATATAGAAATTTAAAAATAAAAAATCAGAGTTTCCGTGTATTTTCAATGGGAAATCTTTACACGTCTTGGTCGAGGACTTAAAATTAATATTAAGGGCTCAAACTTTCAGAGATTTTTTTTTTTTTGGTATTTCCAACAAAATTTCACGATGGGACCAAAAAAAAAATCACCCTAATATGTATATTATTATAGTTCTGAAATTTATGTATGATTGACATATTTTGTAATTAGAAGCCTGATGAAGTTACGATACGTTACGAAACGTAGCTAATTGAATATTAAAAAATATTAAATAAATAAAAAACGACCTTAAACAACCTGAATTGTCTTCTTATTTATTAATATTTTTGTCTAAAATTTTTCCGAATCGACGAATTTTTATAGCTTAGAATTTCGATAAGGGGTTGTATTCCAAATTTCGTGTACTACCCATCAGTCAACCCCTATTTCATACACTTATTCAATATAGAATTTAATAATAAATGAACCATTTGTTTTAGAAGATCCTCAAGTAGCTGACCCCAACGAAGAACCACCAACCACCAAAGAAAATAATGAAAAATTTAACGACGACATTGAATATTACTGTTCCTACGGCGATATCCAAACCAATTCAGAACTCAATCTAGAAAAATACGAAGAACTCACCACCAACGTTGAATATCCCGAGTACAACGAACCCACCACCGAACCAACCCTGCCCCCGCGACATGACACCAGCGAACAATACGAAGTCCTCTCCCAGACCAGCAACATTGACCACAAAAGCAAATGCAAATCCCTGCTCCGCAGAAGTTTCAACTTCCTCAATCGCGACAAAACCAAAGTGAAAAATAAGGGCGTCAAACGACGGATGAGTTTCTTCCAAAAGTTTTTGAAGCACAAAAAAAAACCGGATCCATCTCCGGAACAAGCACCAGCCGAAGACCGAGAAGAAGAGTGCATTTACGAGTATGTCGACGTCGAAAAACTACAAGTCAATGAAACCCATAATGAATCCTCCGAGCATGGGACCAGTGCAAAAAAATCACCCTCCCCCAGCCCCGAAATGGAACGAAAGAAAATTGTGGGCACCACGGAAATGTTAAATCCTCAAACTATGCTGGAACTTAAGGATAAATTAAAGAAAAAAATTCAACCGGCATCGAAGGTATCCACAAATAAACTACTATACATACAATATATAGAGTATATTGCGGTCCAATTTATGTAGTAGTACAATTTATGTAACATAAATCTGAACAGAAGTCCCAACAAAAACATTCGGGATCTATTGCCCAGATACGTATTTCGATTGCCATCCGTAACTGCTTTGTGATGATTCACACAAATGTGATGGATCATCACAAAGCACTTACGGAGTGATCCAAACTACTTGATGACCACTGAGGAAGATTACTTGGCAATCAAAATACGTATCTGGGCAATAAGTCACGAATATGTTTGTTTGAACTCCTGTTCAAATTTATGTTTATGGTATGATTTATATATATATTACTAGCTGATCTCCGCGACTTCGTCTGCTTAACCTAGGTGTAGATTATATTTTCTTTTTAAATTTGCTAATTAAAAAATAAAAGTTTACCGTAAGATTCGAACCCACGTCTTTATAATTAGGAGCATCAGAATGTCAGATACGTGAGCCATTACGCTATTAACATCAACTATGTGTTTTATATATATAAAAGTTTATATTTCAAAGAGGTAATTTTTTAAACTTTAAATTGAATTAACTGTGCTTTCTGTCAGTTCAACTAAAAATATTTTTACAGATTATTTTCCAACTTTAAATTACCTTTCCAATGATATATAATTCACCTGTCTAGTGTAAAAATTTTTGTTTTCATCCCAAGGGAATACCTTTCCTTATTATTTTTTTGGAATGATAAGTAGCCTATAGTATGTGGGAAATTGTGGTGCATCTTAATACCAAATTTCATTAATTTCGGGTGTTCCGTTCTTTAGTTAAATCGGGACACACAGACAGACAGACAGACAAAAATTTTAAAAATGTTAAATTTGGAATAAGGGTCTCTTGAAACAAATATTTACCCTAAAATTGGGTTCAAAATCCAAATGTGCAGACAGACGTAATTACGTTTATTACTATTATTATTATTGCTACTACTACTATTACTTTTTTTCGTTAATATTTCTTTATTGAGCAACTCGAAGGGTCTATTTACAACAATTTTGTAAAAAAAAAAGTTTACTATAAGAATCGAACCCATGTCTTTATAATTAGAAGGATCAGAATGTCAGATACGTAAGCCATTACGCTATTAAAATCAACTATGTGTTTTATATATATAAAGGTTTATATTTCAAAGAGGCAATTTTTTACACTTTAAATTGAATTAACTGTGCTTTCTGTCAGTTCAACTAAAAATATTTTTACAGATTATTTTCTAACTTTTAATTACCTTTCCAATGATATATAACTCACCGGTCTAGTGTAAAAATTTCTGTTTTCATCCCTAGAGAATACCTTCTCTTATTATTTTTTTGGAATGATAAGTAGCCTATAGTCTGTGGAAAATTGTGTTGTATCTTAATACCAAATTTCATTAAATTCGGTTGTTCCATTCTTTAGTTAAATCGGGACACACAGACAGACAAAAATTTTAAAAATGTTAAATTTTGAATTAGGGCCTTTTGAACAAATATTTACCCTAAAATTGGGTTCAAAATCGAAATGTACAGACAGACGTAAGAATTTTATCTATTATTATAAAGAGGAAAGATTTGATTGTTTGTTTGCTTTGAATAGGCTCCGAAACTACTTGACCGATTTGAAAAATTCTTTCACTGTTGGCAAGCTACACTATTTCCGGTGAACATAGGCTATATTAAATTTTCAAAAAAGTTAGGGATCCACACTAAAACTCCAATAATGAAACCCAAGGTCTGAAAAAATTACCAAAAAAAATTCTTTTATCGCGTGTGCTGCGAAAACTATTGGTTATAGAACAAAATAATGTAGTACGATTTTGTAGAACATATCATTATCTACAAAAAATAGAGCGACAGCATATGTCTAACTATTATAGTTATGTCACAATAAGTGTTTTTTCATTTTAAAAAATATATATAAATGCCATCGCTATAAAAGCTCTTTTATTTTAGTATAGATACTATATAAATTGGACCACAATATATTCTATATGTTGTACAGATAGTATAACTGTTCAAAGTCAGCGAAAAAATCTTATTTTGATTATAAAATGGTTTACTTTTGTAGGAAGATGAAGAAGTAGAAGTTTTAGTTCACGCACCTCCGTCACATGGTACATTTTGTATATGAAATAATTAGAATCATTATTCATTGATTTTTTTTTTTGTAGTAGAAGAACAAGTTCCGGGTCTTCCTCCACGAAAAGGATCACGAACTAGACCTCGTTCTCCATGGCACGACATCCCCTCAAACAACACCCCATTCTCCAAACCCCATTCCCATCGGGATGAAATTATTGTAAGCCCGCACCAATACAACAGTTTAAATGATACATATACAGTTTTTTCGCCGGCTATTCTCGCCAATATGAAACATGTTCAAAAGCAACTATTCCCGTTCACCACCCCGGAAATGAATCAATCTCCGGAATTCCTAAACGAGTCAACTAGCGACATCTCAATGAACGTTTCGCAACTGTACAGTAAAATTGAAAAAAGAAATAAACAGTCCCACACTACTCGGAACTCTTCGGAAGTTGATCCCATCATGTCCACGCCGGAACACGCAGAATTAAGTGTCCGCGATTTAATTAATAAATTTAATCACTGCGATGGATGTTTAACCGTGGGAAGTATATCTCTATGCAAAAATCAAATAGCCCAGCGTCGGTTAAACGCCGACAATAAAGACATAATTTTACGCAAAGAAAAATGCGAAAGTTGCCAAAGTTTCGACCAAAAACGGGAACGAACTTTATCAAATACTAAAGAAATATCAGATACTCCGGACTCGAAGGAAATTGATGATTTATTAAATGAATTAACGAAGATCACAAGTGCCCCGTTAATGCAACCCGGTATCACCAGTAGTCTAACACAAATGCCACCGAAAAATAAAATTCTAGGAACCAAAAGTGCAGGACCAATGACCGACGAAGAGGTAATGATTGATTTTTTTTCAGATAAATTGTAGGGGATAATTACTAAATGTTGATGTTTTAGTGGTTTGCCATTGCTCCAATTCGTCGCCGAAGACATTCGGAACCAGATTACGATGTGCCCAGATCGCATCGTACTATCAATGTAATTCCGCCAGTACCACCGAAATGTATTCCAAATAATGAACAAGTGGTGCCATCTACTCGATTTTTTGGACCTACTCTACCAACATCGATAATAAGGTATTGGCTGAGTACCTTCAAGGTTTGTAAATTACACAGGTTGCTCCATTAGAAAAAAAAAATTGACGTCATACGAAGAATTTTGAAATTGATCAGTCTGAAGATATGAACGAATTTCTTCTGGATACGTCACGTATCCATCACGTAGCCACCATGAGGCCACCTGTGTATTTTATACACCTTGGAGTACCTTAACTAACTTCTTCAATAGTAATGCAATGTGCATGTGGATCACCGTCAGAACGTAAAAAAAATGACTTTTTTAAAACTGCTGCCATTTTTTTTTCTTTAGAGATATTAAAAAACGGTCTTCGACATGTAAAAGTTGAAGTTTTGAACTATTTTTTTTTCTATTTGCCCCGATATGTCCCCACCCCCTCACCCTTTTACAGCGCTTTGAAAAAGGGTCCTCAAAAATGAGGAGGCAAACGGGGGAGACAAGTTTTCTCGGAAACCGGAAGTCGGATCATGATTTTCCAAAGAATTTAGGTTTTGGTAATGCGTCTTCTTGGTACTGAACCTCGAAAATCCGAAAAACAGTGAAAATAATAATTTTGAAATTGATCAGTCTGAAGATATGTACGAATTTCTTCTGGATACGTCACGTATCCATCACGTAGCCACCATGAGGCCACCTGTGTCTTTTATAAACCTTGGAGTACCTTAACTAACTTCTTCAATAGTAATGAAACTTTTGCCTAATATAAATTTAAATTGGAGAAACATTTACGAATTGCTTTAACGGTGGATCACCGTCAGAACGTAAAAAAAATGACTTTTTTAAAACTGCTGCCATTTTTTTTTCTTTAGAGATATTAAAAAACGGTCTTCGGCATGTAAAAGTTAAAGTTTTGAACTATTTTTTTTCTATTTGCCCCGATATGTCCTCACCCCCTCCCCCTTTTACAGCGCTTTGAAAAAGGGTCCTCAACAATGAGGAGGCAAACGGGAGACAAGTTTTCTCGGAAACCGGAAGTCGGATCATGATTTTCCAAAAAATATAGGTTTTGGTAATGCGTCTTCTTGGTACTGAACCTCGAAAATCCGAAAAACAGTGAAAATTCACAAAATGGCGCGACTTTGAAAAAAAAGTTAAAAAAAACGACCTTTTTTGGACCTTTCCATCTCTCCCACTTTGAGGGGGGAGGTTTGGCCAATTTCAGAGGTTCAGTACCAAGAAGACGTGTTAAACTATAATAATCTCCAGTTTCAAGTTAATCCGTCGGATAATTTCTGAGAAATCTTGTCTGCCAGTTTTAAAAAGTTGATTTCACGAAAAACGCATTTAAAGTTTTTTTAAAATTTTTTTTATGTTATTATCAATTTATTCAATTTCTATCAGTGAAAATATATTAGTCAGCTATTCCAATCCTTTTAACACGTTATTCTGGAATGTTATAAGAAGACATTTATGGAAAAAAAAAATCGAAATTTTTTTTTCTGACGGTGATCCACCCTTAATTCAGCGATCGGGGAACTTTTTTAACCATTACCCCAAAGTATTTTTGCGTAAGTCAATATTACCCCCCCCCCCCCTATTCTGAAAAAAAAAACAACCAATGTAAATTTGGTAATTTTGTCATATGACGACTTTTCTCAAAAAAAATCGTAGGCCCTTAAAATTAGTGTTAAAATGTTCAGAACACTTAAAAATGCAATATTTCGGTGGCGGAACTCTAATTTTCTTCACAATTATTACAAAAAAAGCCTAAAAAAGAATGCCATTATAGTAGACTTTAATAGACGTCAAAGTAACTTACAAGTACGCATGTGCAATAAAAACAAAGAGATGCAAAAATGACAAAGAAAACAAATATGAATTTAATTTGACACAGCGCCCGGGAAAGTAAAAGTTCACCAAATTACAGTCAAATATCTTATACGAAATAATGACCAACAGTATGGTGTTTTAAATTAATTCCCGAATTTTTTCGATCTTTGGTTGTTAATTCACCTCGAACATTTTCTAATTTCTCCTTTAGTGCTAAATTTTATGAGGACCAATTTATTCGCGAATTTAGTTAAAAACAGAATAGAAAATGGGACGTTGTCATATAGTTATAAAGTTTAAATAGTTTTAAAGTTTAAATCAATGATCGGCAAAAATTTCACAGAAAAATCAATTCAAGGCTTAATATCTCGTTTAATATTGATCTTAGCGATTTGGTCTACAGGACCTTTTTTGTAGGAAATCAAATTCTCTACAAGTTTTTCATTAATAATTTTTCCGTAGCTCTTGTTATTTACGAGATAAATGCAAAAAAACGCGAATTTTATGGAAAAATCAGGTTCAGTGGCCCGTACTACCTCACCGGTATGAGTTACGACTTTGTCGCAATGGGCACTTTTGTAGTGCGTTTAATTCTGAGAAAAAAGCATCTTCGGTAAAAGCGATCCCATGAAATGCCGCTGAGATATAGAAATTTTAAAAAAAAACATCAAAGTTTCTTTTAATCTAATCTAATTTTTTTTAGACAAAATTACCGTAAATTTTAAGTTAACATTATTTATTGAATTCCCTATTACCCCAAAAAAAAATCATTTTTACCCCATTTGAGGTAATTTACCTCGGTTCCCCGAACGCTGCTTTAATTAGTCTCTTAATTTTTATCGAAGTTATAAAATATTTTAGAGGCTTAAGACTCTATAAGCTTTATAAGCAGCACTAGTAATTTGAGTATTCAATCCAATAAAAGATTCAAATACCAAGATTTTAGTGGTTCAACCACTGATTCTTCTTAAGTCTTACATGAGGTATCCATGTATTTAAAATGGAGGAAAGAAAGAATAAAGTAAGTGCCTTAGTCACCAAAAATAGTTTATAAAAAAAATACCAAATTTCTCGTTGCAACCAGGATTTGAACTGCTTCCTAATACCAATTGGTATCCTGGAATCCTTTCCCCTAATAAAATTGCATCTGGAGACTTCAAAGCGACCGAATTCGGGTCACAAAAACTGCGAAAAATCGCAGGTATAAAAATAATAGTTTGTGACTAAGACATTTACGATTTTGCAACCCACCACCCACCAAAATAAGGGTTGTTTTATAAAAAACATACGACTTAGCTTGACTGAAGTTTTCCACAGCATTCAACAGCCATTAATTCCAATTCCTCCGATCAGCTCCAAGTACCACCAAACCACAAACACTCATTAACTAAAAAAAAAAAAATAAATAAATTTACAAAGCCAAATCAATGATTTTGGATTATTTTTTTACTTATAAGTCTTAAACTTAAATCTTTGGAACAAAAACTAACAGCGGCAAAACCATGAACTAAACGGATGGCGTCGGTTTGTAGATGTTCCAATTGTTAGCTCTTATGGACCAAACAATGTTAATTTTTTTTCTCAAATTGCAACTCAATCGATTCGAATTTCCAAGCAAATCAATCATAAATTGATTCAGCAACACCGATACAATGTTTTGCAACAACTTTTTTTGGAGTTTCTTGTCATTTTGTGGGGCAAAAAGCTCAATGAAAAGTCAGAATTAAAACCGACGCCATCATTCATACAGGAAATTTATTTTCGAAAAAAAATATGATATTTTACTTACTTCAATAAAAGTAATATGCTCAATCGTTTCAGCACTATTTGTATTATCACTTTCATAAGTTTTTTACTTTTATTTAAGTCAAATTTATTGATAATTCACTAATTTTGTCCGAACTAATGCCAAAATAATTCAACTTCGATAAACAGGTTCACGCGCACTCTGTCGGTCAAAAGCGGAACTAAATGATTTGCGGGATTTTGAAAGTTTAGAAAACTTTTTTTAAATCTAGTGTTATTTTAAATAATAAAAAAACATAAATATGAAAATATGATTTTTCTCTATAATTTAAGAGATTCATAAATATTTTTGTGAAATATTATTTACCGTCGCTTTAAAACCATCAAGGATATCAAGGTCTTCAGCGACTTTAGGGTTCATAACAATCTGTAAATCGAGAAATATATAAAATCTCCTCGATATAAGATTCGAACCCAACACCTACTAGTTTTGGGACGGCCACTTTGACCACTCGGCCACTAATAGGCATATTTTTTTTTTATCTAAAAATTATAAGTAAACTTCTTTTAAAAATGGAATAAGTTCTTAAATTTAGGAGGAATAAAAACATCCTGTTTACCCAAGATATATAAAATACAAAGGTGGCCTCATGCGCTACGTGACGTTTCCAGAAGAAATTCGTACATATCTTCAGACTCACTCAAATTTCAAAATTCTTCATATGACGTCATATTTTTTTTTCTAATGAAGCAACCTGTGTAATTTATAAACGTTGCTGTTTACCAATGTTATTTTAAAACAATAAAAAACGTAAATATAATTAAAATAATTTTTCTCTATAATTTAAGAGTTTCATAAATATTTTTTTCATTGTTATTTACCGTCGCTTTAGAACCATCAAGAGTATCAAGGTCTTTAGCGACTCTAGGGTTCATAACAATCCGTAAATCGAGAAATATAGAAAATTTCCTCGACACGAGATTCGAACCCAACACTTATCAGTTTTGGAGCGGCCACCTTGACCACTCAGCCACCAGTAGGCCGATTTTTTTTTTTATCTAAAAATTATAAGTCAACTTATTTTAAAACTGGCATAAATTCTTAGGGGTCGCTCATAAAATACGTCACGCTAAAATAAGCTTTTTCTGACCCCCTCCTCCCCATTGTCACGCTGGGTCACACTTTCTGTGACCCCCCTTAGAAATATCTCATCACAAAACTAAGACTCCCCCCCCTTGAATATGATAAATTTCAATTAAAAGTGCACAAATTTTGAGAATTGAAAATATTTATTTAGTTTTTATAATAAAATTTAAATAAATATCTTCTATAACGAAAAATAGTCGAAAGAAATATTAATTTAAAATTTTTTGGCGAACGTCACGTTACCGAAGCCCCCCCCCCGTTACATCTTGTCACACTCAGCAAGACCCCTTCTCCCCCCTTGTATGTGAACGTATTTTATGAACGGCTCCTTAATATGTAGGAGGAATAAAAACATCCTGTAATTTCATAAGTTTTATTTCTCACCTTTATTGTAACTCCAGAATATATTTTTTTTTTCTAAAAATTATAAGTCAACTTATTTTAACACTGGCATAAGTTTTTAGGGGTCGCTCATAAAATACGTCACGCTAAAATAAACTTTTTCTGACCCCCTCCGCCCCATTGTCACGCTGTGCCACACTTTCTGTGACCCCCCCTAGAAATATTTCGTCACAAAACTAAGACACCCCCCCCTGAATATGATAAATTTTGAATTAAAAGTGCACAAATTTTGAGAATTGAAAATATTTATTTAGTTTTTATAATAAAATTTAAATAAATATCTTCTATAACGAAAAATAGTCGAAAGAAATATTAATTTAAAATTTTTTGGCGAACGTCACGTTACCGAAGCCCCCCCCCCCCCCCGTTACATCTTGTCACACTCAGCAAGACCCCTTCTCCCCCCTTGTATGTGAACGTATTTTATGAACGGCTCCTTAATATGTAGGAGGAATAAAAACATCCTCTAATTTCATAAGTTTTATTTCTCACCTTTATTGTAACTCCAGAATATATTATTTTTTATCTAAAAATTATAAGTCAACTTATTTTAAAACTGGCATAAATTCTTAAGGGCCGTTTATAAAATACATCACGCTAAAATAAGCTTTTTCTGACCCCCTCCGCCCCATTGTCACGCTGTGCCACACTTTCTGTGACCCTCCTAGAAATATTTCGTCACAAAACTAAGACACCCCCCTCTAAATATGATAAATTTCAATTAAAAGTGCACAAATTTTGAGAATTGAAAATATTTATTTAGTTGTTCATAATAATATTTAAATAAATCCATAAATATCTTCTATAACGAAAAATAGTCGAAAGAAATATTAATTTATTAAAACGTCACGTTACCGAAGACTCCCCCCCCTGTCACATCTTGTCACACTTAGCAAGACCCCTCCACCCCCTTGTATGCGAAAGTATTTTATGAACGGCCTTTTTTTCTTTCTTTTTTCTCACCTCTACTGTAACTCCAGAATAGAACATTTTAGTAACAATAGTCGAAAGAAATATAAATTTAAAAATTTTTGACGAATGGTGAATTTCGGCACCTTACCGAAAACCCCCCGGCCCCCCTGTCACATCTTGTCCTACTCAGTAAGACCCCTTCTCCCCCCTTGTAAAAGAACGTATTTTATGAACAGCCCCTTAATATGTAGGAGGAATAAAAACATCCTGTAATTTCAAAAGTTTTATTTCTCATCTTTATTGTAACTCCAGAATAGAACATATCAGTCCCAAATCAGTCGCCAAAAGTTTGTAAGATTTAAAATATAAATTTTCACTATTAATAGTCAAAAGTCAGGTCTTTTATTATTGAAAATTTTCTCGCTACAAGAATCAAGTCTTTCAAAAATCATTGAGGTCATCATTAAAATAACACTTAAATATCTCCACTGAATTTTTATTTCCGAATAAAAAACATAAATGCTAATCGTTTAATTTTCAATATTTACATAATTTTTCAGCGACAGTATTGAACCACCCAGCTTACCATGGACTGCCAGCAATGCCAGCAGCACCAGCATCACACCGGACTCCCTAGAAAGTTTCGACAACTACGCCAAAGTTCACCCCACTGTACGAACTTCGCGGATGCCATTAGATGAATTGGATCGCAGCATGGGCAACGAGACCATCCACCCTACTCCCCAAACGCTATTAACCATCGAGGAAAAATCCATGGAAGATGAATCCCTCATGGGCAATAAATTAAACAACAACGCCAACATACTATCGATGTACGTCCACCAAACAATAGAAACCGACAGTGCTAGCGACGTGAACAAAAATATGCAACTTATCAGCGGTCGATTTTTCGATTCTTTAGAACAATCAACAATATTTTAATATATATATATTTTTTTAATTTTTGTGCTTTACGTCAATATTTTAAATCCAAGACAATTTCAACCAAAGGACTTTAAGTTAAAACATATTTTTTTGTACTATGTGATTATTAATTCGTAATTTTAAAATTATGTTCCTGTATGATGTGATTTTCTTTAAAAATATTTTATGTATTCATTTAAAAAAACAAACAAACTATACTTGTTATTTTTTAATTAATATCTTAATCTCATAATATGTATAAACTGTTCAATTCTTTCTCTATTAATTAAAAGATTTATCAAAAACGTTTTCGTTTTTTTGCATTTTTAAAGTGGCTTTTTTTATTCACTTTTAAACGTTTGCGTACACCACTGGCCTCCTCTGTGTCTTCTTCATCATCTTCTTCGTCCTCATTATTTCTACCTGGTTTGTTTCCCTTTTTGTCGGTCATATCTTTCATTTCCTTCAAAAAAAGTTTCATCAGAAAAAAAAAAAATATGTAAATAAATTTACCATTCTTGCTTTTCTTAAAGCTTCACTAACTCGTTCTTCTAAAATTAAAACCTCATCAGTTTCGGTTTGATATAATGGTAATTTTTTCCCGATTAAATGCTCAATCCTCTGATATAATTCAACGTCATACTGAAATTAAAATATGCAATTATTTTATTTAAAATTTTTATTTTTTTTTTCTTATATATACTTGAGTAACAAAGGTAATTGATTTTCCTGAACGTCCAGCTCTTGCCGTTCGTCCAACCCGATGAATATAATCTTTACTGTGCGACGATATATCAAAATTTATAACGACATCAACATGTGGAATGTCTAAACCTCTAAAAAAAAAAAAAAAAAAATTAATTCTTCTCACCAAAATCCAATTAAAATTATATAAACTTTTAATTTAATCAGTGGTAGTGACGAATAAAATAAATATATCATTTTCATTTCAAGTTTTTAAAATTATCATCATATAAATCAATAATTTGATTCGACAATTTAAATTTTCGTTCATACCTGCTAGCGACATCCGTGGAAATTAATAACGATCGACTTTTGGATTTGAATTTCGCCAAAGCTGCCAATCGTTTATTTTGTGACATTTTTCCATGTAGCGGTACAGCAGTAAATCCTAAATTTCTTAATAACAATGTGGTCCTTAATGTATTATTACACGTATTACAAAATATCATGAAACTATTTCCAGCCATTTCATTTAATATATGAACCAAATAAATGTCCTGTAAGCAAAAAATTATTAAAATTATGTTTAAGTCCTTGTCTTTTTTAAATATAATAATTAAATTGTGGGCAATAAGGACGAAGCTTCTTGTAATAATAATAATAATAAAGTCTTATTTCCTACAATTAATTTACACGTGTAAGTTTACAAATTTAAAATTTTGTTTAGTTATCTTAACATTTTTCTTTAAGTTAAAAGTTCCTTCTTGTGTTTACCACAATATTTTACCTTTTAACTTTTGCTACTCATTTCCCTTTCCTTTATTTTTTTTTTTTTTGATTTCATTATAGGGGTGCCCTTTTAAGGGGGAGAAATTCAAAAACTTCCTCTGTCATCGAAGCTTTTTGTGGAATATTATTTATTTTATCACCAACGTTTCGTCAGTCATTCCTGACTTCTTCAGAACTCTATAATGAAAATACATTAAATATATGAAAATACGTATTTTCATTATAGAGCCAGGAATGACTGAAAATAAATAATATCACCGGAACACAAAAAAAAGTGCTCTGTACTTTTAACCGGACCTACATAAATCTACGTATTTTGACCCCCTGAACACGAATCCGGGGTCGGTTTGACCCGTACACCCTCAAAAAATTCGAGAAAACTTTAAAAAACCGAAAAAAATGGTTAAAACCGGCAGTTTTGGTGACACAAAAATTTTTTTGAACTAAACCGAGCATGATTTTCATGTTTTTCGATCCGCTGAATACAAATTCGAAGTTTATGTAGAACATAAGCCGTTTTTATTGTAAGAAAATTGCAAAAAACCCTTAAAAATTGTAAAAAATTGCGGCTATTGTTCTAAAATTCGAGATTATATGATGAAAATAAACTTTTAAATCTCTACAAAGGATATTTTGCATATTATTCTATTTCGGGAATATGATTTTGAAGATTATTTGGCCAAAATCTTTAAAGAAATTGAAATTCCCCGCAAAAAATCTCTGAAAATTACAAATGGGCCAATTGCTTTCATTTCAATTCGTCATTTGCTTATATCGAACCCGTCTGTCTTTAAATGACTTATGTACAGGGCTGGTTAGTTATGCAAGAGTAGCTTTTAAGCATTTTTGAATTTTTGTTTGGACGCTTGTGTCCAGTAACCAGGATACCTCCACGTGGTGACGGCGGGCCACAGAACCGTCTGGCAGAGTCCCTGGGTTAAAGGCGTATATGCCGTCATGGCAGGTACAAGCAAAAAGTGTTTTACGATTCAGGGATTCGGAACCCCAGTGTCGGCGTCTGGTCAGAGTGAGAAATCAGGCTCGCAAAGCAGGCAATTTTCCTACAATAAAAACGGCTTATGGTCTACATAAACTTCGAATTTGTATTCAGCGGATCGAAAAACATGAAAACCATGCATGGTTTAGTTCAAAAAAATTTTCAAGTCACCAAAACTGCCGATTTTAACCATTTTTTTCGGTTTTTTAAAGTTTTATCCGATTTTTGAGGGTGTACGGGTCAAACCGACCCCGGATTCGTGTTCAGGGGATCAAAATACGTAGATTTATGTAGGTCCGGTCAAAAGTACAGAGCACTTTTTTCTTTTGTGTGCCGGTGTATTCCACAAGAAGCTTCGTCCTTATTGCCCACAATTTAATTATTATAAATTACAAAATATTTTTTTTGTTTTCTGAACAGAAATTTTACCTTAAATTTGGCAGGTAAAAATAGATAATATTGTTGTAATTTATCAACGGTTTGATATTTATTCGAAACTTCTACTTTGACGGGATCCTTTAGTGAGGCCCTTTGTAATTTTTTAACTTTACTAGTCATAGTAGCGGAAAACAAAAACGTTCTTCGTTCCTTGGGAATTACTTTAAGTATTTTGTCCAACTCTACTTCGAAATCCATGTTTAGAATTCTGTCAGCCTCATCCATTACCTTGAAAAATATAATTGTATTACTTGTTTTACACTAATTTGAATGCCAAAATTCAAAATTATTACCAGATATTTCAGAGCTCGTAAATTAAACCCTTTAGTATTCTCCAAATGATCGACCAATCGGCCAGGAGTGGCAATAAGAATGTGCGGTTTTTTTCCCAATACAATCGCTTGAGACATCATATCCATTCCTCCAACAATCACACCACACTTAAGCCCTAAACTTGAGCCGAGTGCATCGAATTGTTCTGAGATTTGAATGGCCAATTCTCTGGTGGGTGTTAGAATGAGGGCGAAAAATCTTTGGGGATTTTGTAGCAAAGATTGGAGTATCGGCAGTGCAAAGGCGCCCGTTTTCCCCGATCCCGTTTCGGCCAGACCAATAATATCCCGTCCTTGCATCGCCACGGGAATGGATTCCCGCTGAATTTTTGTCGGTTCTGACCATTTTAGTTGTTTACATGCTTCGCATAGGGCTTCGGTTATTCCCTGCAAATGGAAAATGTTAGTAACGAGTGAAAATTAAATTTTAGGTTAGTGCTATGTAACCAAGTCTTTCCACGTGACGGATTTTTTTTGGTCTGGAACATCGTCGTTTTCGGGTGAATCACTTGGATTTTCTAGGATTTTTGTATCTTCAGTATCACTTGACATAATTACAATTCGTAAATATTATAAATTTAAATAAATAATTACTATTTTAACACTTTTTTCTGCATATTTTCACCATTGACATTTGCTTTAATTCATTTTTTTTCTGTGGTTTATGTGGTTTAGTACTGATCGCTGCCTGAAGAGGTCATCATTGATTTGAGCGCAAATTTCAAATTTTTGAGAAGTAAACACTTTTAAATCTATTCTTCTTTCAATATAGATTTGAATTTATTATAATTACTTTAAATAGATAATTGTCTAATAAGAGATAAAATGCAAATTTTTGTTATGGCTTTTGTCAGTATGAATTCCCCACGTTAAGTACCAAAACCAGTTTCAATTGTTAGCAAGTATGGAATGCAAGCATTCGTACTTTCAACTGTTGATATGAAATAACATAATAAATGCTTGAAGGCCAAAATAAGAGAATGGTAAATATAAATAAGTCGTTCTGGAATTTGGAACCAGTTTCAGGTATTTATTATTGGTTGTCAATTATAAATACATTAACACCTAATTCCGAAATCATTAGTGACACCTTGGAATCGGAATTTTTCACACATTTTGGCCTTCTATTATGTTATCTCATCCCACCCGTTGAGACCAGGTAAAATTCCTTTCAATTTTAACACCAGCTTGTAATTAAGCCGGTTTTGGTCACAATAGAGATCATTATAGACCAAAGATCGATAAAATTGAACGTAAATATTTGTCTACCTGCATTCTATCGTATGATTCAAGGACCGGTTTATCGATTTCGAAAGTATTTTGTTTTTAGGTACATTTTAGTGTTTCGCCAAAATAAATATTATGAAGAAGGTCACAAACAAGTCTAATTTAAATAGTTGTACCAATATTTTATTCTGATTTCTCTTATGGGTTCCAATTTAAAGATAGCATTACTGATTTGATAGAAACTTTGGGGACAATATTTTGGAATGACCAAGGTGCATTCTTGTAGAAAATTGAACGATCTACAAAAAAAGTCTCTGACAAGTTTTTCATGTATTTATTCCTTCAAAAGTTTTTCGAGGTCAAAGTTGAACTAATGATAAATTTTAATATTTTTTCAATTTTTTGACGCAACCATCAGTTTTATGAGGAAATTTTATAGGACGTTTTTTGTAGAGCACTTAATTTCCTATAACTTATCTCTAAAAAAGTTGTTGATATTTTTCACAGGTCCTAAGTTATTTAATTAAAATAAAAAAAAAAACTAGGTTAATACTATAATAATTCAGGGAATTTTCAGTTTAATGCAAATAACTTAGGACCTGTGAAAAATATCAAAAACTTGTATAGAGATAAGTTTTAGGAAAAAAAGTGCTCTACAAAAAATCTCTTATAAAATTTTCTCATAAAATTGATGATTGCGTCAAAAAATTGAAAAAATATTAAAATTTATCATTAGTTCAACTTTGACCTCGAATAACTTTTGAAGGAATAAATATATGAAAAACTTGTCAGAAACTTTTTTTGTAGATCGTTCAATTTTATACAAGAATTCCAAAATATTGTCCCCAACGAGAGCTATGAAATTCCAAAGTGCAAGTTTAAGCTCTTAATATTAATATTAAGAGGTGCCGCATCGCAAATTTCGATTTTCCATTTAAATAACATGGGAACAATATTCTCTTGCACTTTGGAATTTTATAGCTCACGTTGGTGACAATATTTCGGAATGGCCAAGGTATATTCTGGTAGAAAATTGAACGATCTACAAAAAAGGTCTCTGACAAGTTTTTGATATATTTATTCCTTCAAAAGTTATTCGAGGTCAAAGTTGAACTAAAGAGAAATTTTGATATTTTTTCAATTTTTTCACGCAACCATCAATTTTATGAAAAAATTTTATAGGACATTTTTTGTAGAGCACTTTTTTACCTAGAACTTATCTTTATAAAAGTTTTTGATATGTTTCACAGGTCCTAAGTTATTTAATTAAAATAAAAAAAATATTTTTTATGTTAAAAATATAATAATTCAAGGAATTTTCAGTTTAATGCAAATAACTTAGGACCTGTGAAAAATATCAACAACTTTTATACAGATAAGTTATGGAAAAAAGGGCTCTACAAAAAATGTCCTATAAAATTTTCTCATAAAATTGGTGGTTGCGTCAAAAAAATGGAAAAAAATTAAAATTTCTCTTTAGTTCAACTTTGACCTCGAATAACTTTTGAAGGAATAAATATATCAAAAACTTGTCAGAGACCATTTTTGTAGATCGTTCAATTTTCTACAAGAATATATCTTGGTCATTCCAAAATATTGTCACCAACGTGAGCTATAAAATTCCAAAGTGCAAGAGAAATTTTTCCCATGTTATTTACATGGAAAATCGAAATTTGCGATGCGGCACCTCTTAATACTTAATATTAAGAGCTTAAACTTTCACAGGATTTTTTTTTTGTCATTCCCAACAATATTTTCGATATAATTCAGAAAAAAAAAATCATCATTTATATACAGATTACAAATAAAAGTTGCCTTCGGATTTGTTTCCGGAATGATTGTTTCGAACAAAAGTTTTAACTCAAATCTTTTTTATTAATATCTAATTTTTAGGTAATCTGAAAGAAAAAGGTCAGGAAATGATGGATATTGGTGTTTCGAAAAAAATATAGTCCAATACACAGACAAAAAATCATTGTAATTTGTCTCAGGTTACCATTTTGTTCTTTCAATATAATAATAAACAATGTTATCATTTTTCCACTCACAAATCTCTGTACAAATTGAAATTTTATAGTATTTTTTTTTTCATTTACTTTTTGTTTTTTATAAATAAATGTGCGATATAAAATTGAAGCACCTTGTTCCAATTAAAACTGGTATGTAATGTTTTTTCTTTAATTTTCTCCCAACCGTTTTCAGTCATTAAAAAAATTATACATCAACATCAACGCTCAATTCTATTCCCTCAAAAATTACACTTCTGAAATTTGCTATTGCACTTAACACACAGAGTGAATGAAATTATTTTTCACAGAAAAAAAGAAATTATGTTTTTTTTTTTGAAAATTATTAAAATATCAATGCCGAGATCATGTTTTACGTAAGTAAAAGAATATTACAAGAAAAACACAAAGAATTGGGGATTAGTAATAAGGTGTTTGCTTTTTTTTTTCCCTCGAAACTCTAAAGCAATTTAGTATATTTATTTACATGCAAATAAATAGTCAATTTTTTAAAAAAAGTCCTTTCTAGAATTAATCCAACATTTCAGGTTCCAACTAGACATGCATTCATATCGGAAACAAACGTCTAAGATGCTAGCAATCTTATTTTAAAAAAACAACAACATGGAATTATGTAAGCTTGTAAAAAATCTCATTTTTTCGTTTAAAAAATTTAGTAAAAACATTTGCGATTATACGTTAAAGGGATAAACAATGAATTTTCTGAATCACAGATTTGTAAGCGCAAATGCTTTACTATTAAAGTTTCTCTTGGAGAAATTTGGGACTTTGATGAAATCATTTACAAGTGTTACAGGTACAATTGACGTACAAGTCAACCCAATAAGTACAGTCTGACCGTTAATTATCGACAAAAACTCATTTAAAAGTCTAAATTTATATGATATAGCTTTACTCTAATTAAAGCATTGATTTTTTTCTCTCTATTGTAAAAAATATTAACTGTACAAAATATTTATAAATGGATACTTAAATTGATTTAAAATCTTATTACTTACTAGAACAATTTTCAAATTTCAATGTCATGCACTTACATGTTTTAAATATCCTTTTATAAATTAGATTTTTTATCATTTCACTGGTTTAATAATATATCAGATAAACTATAATTACAAATTCAAAACAAGTACATTTTGTGAAAAATAAAATCTGAGAAGATTTCATTTTGGTAATTTAAATGAATTAATATGTAGCTACGTATTTTCATAACAAGGATTAATATTGCGCTTCGAAAAGCGATCACAAAAATCAGAAAATATTGTCTGTTTTTTTTAGCAAAAGTTTTTAATTGACAATTATTTGATTACAATTTACTGGATTTTGTTGAACGAATTATTTAAATAAAATTGGTTTCTTTGGGGGGGGAATTATTAAAAGCATCAACATGATGCAAAGTGGTTCCAAAACAAGCATTAGGAAAAAAAAATCTACAACTAAACGATAAAATTTATATTACTATGGATTGATTTATATATATATTAATTTATTTTTAAGGCGATTCAATGTACGGAGCAAGATTTTGGCAGTCATTGCAAATTGATTTAAATATGGTGACTAGACAGGATTTAGATTTTAAAACGACAAACTTCACTGATTTGTGATCTATAACATTTGATTGACCAAAAAAAAAAAAAATGCTTATGCATCACAGGACCAAAAAAAATATCTTAACATTTACATGTCCTATTTGTTTATTCAATGAACAACTTGAACCAATCAAAAAGTTTTCATATGAATTGTTAAAAAAAAGATCCAGGAGAATAATATAAATATTAACTCAATATGTTCATTGTATTTAACTTGAAAGACAAAAAAAAATATACACACAATCTTTAATACAGAATTTAATATTTCACAAAAACCAAAAAAAAAATAGGAAATTTAATACATTTGTTCTAATAAAAAAAAAGTGTTGGTAGATAAAAGTTTCGAGCGCAAATAAATAATGTTAAAAATCAGTACTTGAGCAGCTGATAATGTGCCCCCCATCTAGTCAATCTAGTTGTTATATATTTGAACAATTTGAAAAATGTTTTGCGATATAATTGAATAATTTAATAACAACAGAAAAAAACGCTAAAGTAACGTTTACAAAAAATTTGCACAAAATTGAACAATGATTCGTTAATGTAAACGTTAATGCTTACGACTAGAGTTAACAGTAAAATATTCTCTGAAATTATTCATTGTGGTGGTTTTATTTTTTTTTTTTTGGTAAAATAATTTTTTCCGATTCTTATTGACTACATTAGATTTATTGGAGTGTGAACGGTTCTAATTAAAAGTTTCATATCATATAAAAAACACATTCAAATTCTTGTATATCATTGGAAAATTATTACAACTTTCGTTGTTGTTTACATTAACTATTTTTTATATTTTCTTTTTTTGAAAAATAGAATTTGATCATAATATTCATATAAATTGATACAACCTTTTTATAAATTAAATCTGATTACAACAACAAAAAAAAGAAAACCAATTCTAAATTACCTAAACAAAAAAACATAATATGTGCATTTTAAACGTTTTTTTTTCTTTCGGAATAAAGCGCTAATAAATCGTTGTATCATGTATATAATATTATCTTATGAAAAAGTGTCACTTTTTCGTTAATAAGTGTAGCAAATTGTTCATAAATCATTAACTATGGTTAATTTTAAAAAAAATGTGAACCTCTTGTGAGAGATTTATGGTTTTTCTGGCTAAAGAGTACGGATACATGTACGTTTATATTTACATATAGAGGCACTTGAATTACACGCTGGATAATTGTTAAAAAATCAAGGCCAAATCCATCCCCGTTTGTCGATAAAATTACATTGATTTCATTCACGAGATTTGAATCATACTCTATATTTTAAAGTTTAGTCTTCCTATTATGAAAATTCGAACATAACACAGAATATCTTATTTTTCAGAGAAGCAAAACTATATATGGCTGACATATCTAAAGTTTATCTAAAGTTTAAATTACAATTTTTAAGAGATGTTGGAAGTTTAATTACAAAATTACTTCCATTAATGATAAGTTTTCAATTGAATGATAAGAAAATTAATTAGTATAAACTTTAGATATGTCTTTTTTAGACTGATTTCAAAAAAAAAAATATGTTTTTTTTTTTAATTATATCGAAAATATTGTTGGGAATGACCAAAAAAAAATTCTGTGAAAGTTTAAAAGTTTAAATCCTGAGCCGCATCTCAAATTTCGATTTTTCATGTAAATAATATGGGAACAATTTTCTCTTGCACTTTAAAATTTTATAGCTCACGTTGGTGACAATATTTCGGAATGGTCAAGGTATATTCTTGTAGAAAATTGAACGATCTACAAAAAAGGTCTCGTACAAGTTTTTGATATATTTATTCCTTCAAAAGTTATTCGAGGTCAAAGTTGAACTAAAGAGAAATTTTAATTTTTTCAATTTTTGACGCAACCATCAATTTTATGAAAAAGTTTTATAGGACATTTTTTATAGAGCACTTTTTTTCCTATAACTTATCTCCATAAATGTTTTTTGATATTTTTAACAGGTCCTAAGTTATTTGCATTAAATTGAAAAATTTATGAATTATATTTATAACATATTTTTTTTTTATTTTAATTAAATAACTTAGGACCGGTGAAAAATATCAAAAACTTTTATAGAGATAAGTTATAGGAAAAAAAGTAATCTACAAAAAAAGTTCTATAAAATTTTCTCATAAAATTGATGGTTGCGTCTAAATTTGAAAAAATATTAAAATTTCTCTTTAGTTCAATTTTGACCTCGAATAACTTTTGAAGGAATTAATATGTCAAAAACTTGTACAAGACCTTTTTTCTAGATCGTTCAATTTTCTACAAGAATATACCTTGGTCATTCGGAAATATTGTCACCAACGTGAGCTATGAAATTCCAAAGTGCAAGTTTAAGCTGTTAATATTAATAGTAAGAGGTGCCGCATCGTAAATTTCGATTTTCCATTTAAATAACATACGAACAATATTCTCAGGCACTTTGGAATTTTATAGCTCACGTTGGTGACAAAATTTCGAAACGACTAAGTTATATTCTTGGAGAAAATTAAACGATCTACAAAAAAGGTCTCTGACAAGTTTTTGATATTTTTATTCCTTCAAAAGTTATTCGAGGTCAAAGTTGAACTAATGAAAAATTTTAATTTTTTCAATTTTTTGACGCAACCATAAATTTTATGAAAAAATTTTATAGGACATTTTTTGTAGAGCACTTTGGTTCCTATAACTTATCTCTATAAAAGTTTTTGATATTTTACACAGGTCCTAAGTTATTTGCATTAAACTGAAAAATTCATGGATTATATTTTTAACATATTTTTTTTTATTTTAATTAAATAACTTAGGACCTGTAAAAAATATCAAAAACTTTTAAAGAGATAAGTTATAGAAAAAAAAGTGCTCTACAAAAAATGTCCTATAAAATTTTCTCATAAAATTGATGGTTGTGTCGAAAAATTGAAAAAATATTAATATTTATCTTTAGTTCAACTTTGACCTCGAATAACTTTTGAAGGAATAAATATATTAAAAACTTGTCAGAGACCTTTTTTTTAGATCGTTCAATTTTCTACAAGAATATGATCTTGGTCATTCCGAAATATTGTCACATACGTGAGCTATAAAATTCCAAAGTGCCAGAAAATATTGTTTCCATGTTATTTACATGAAAAATCAAAATTTGCGATGCGGTACCTCTTAATATTAATATTAAGACCTTAAACTTTCACAAGATTTTTTTGGTCATTCCCAACAATATTTTCGATATAATTAAAAAAAAAAACATTTTTTTTTTGGACCAATCTAGTCTTTATAATTAGATACATTCAAACATGGAACAAATATGCTTTTTTTTTTTAAAAAAATATTCTTTGACAATGTATTTAAAATAGCCACCAACAGAATTTTCGTGATTGTAATCGAAAAAAATTAAAGCTTTTTTTTTTTTAAAGACATTATCAAAGAACAATTGTACAAATCCAATTTTAATGAAATGAAATTTAATTTAAACGAAACATGTCTCATTTTGTCAGTCAGTCTATCAAATACTGATTATTATTTTTTTTTACTACATATAAATCGGAATTTATTACATGAGAATGTCATGGGTTTTGTAGAAAAAAGAAAATGTATCGAGGCAATACTTATACAATAAAGAGTGAATTATTATAAAAGAGATCATTAATGATTACTGCTTAAGCTGGCAAAATATCAGACTAAATCATTTGTATGGATCATATATGGAAACAACATTGGCTCCGATGCATACAATACAATACAAAAAAAAAAAAAAAAACGGAAAAAATTTTCAAATGGCCTATGGATTTTCTTGTGTTCCAAATTGGTTGCTGTTATGTTTGAAGATGCACATTTATCATTCACGTATTTGGCACACTGCACATTTTAAATAGTCATACCACGATATTTATCGATAACTAGTTTCGTTTTTTTTTAATAAGATATTCCCTGAAAATCCCAGCTGCATAGGAAGAAGGTCACGTCCGGCCCACAATAAAAAACTTTAATTTTTTGATATTTTTTTTTTCATTTTTTTTTCAATATTTTATTATACTACACAAATAGAACTGTACACTTTTTCATATTTTTTGGATTTTCTATAAATTTTTAATTATTTTCTTTTATTTTTACTTTTCTTTTTGAATCGCAAAAACTTTTTACAAAAAATTGTAAACAAAGTTTCGTTTAAAGTTGTAGCAGTATCAATTGTAAAAGGAGCTTGCCAGTTTGTACTTAGGGGTTGCTTTGTTGTTTTAAGTCCTATGTCTAAACTGTACAACGGAACACTTTATTTTATAATATTAGTATTATTTTTTATTTTCTTTTTTTTCATTTTCTTTTTTTTTAGTAAAATCACTAGCATCACAACCACAACACCATTTTGTTGGTGAAAAACACTATAAAATGTTCGGTCATTAAAAGAACAAACAATCGATAACCTGTGTCAAAAACAACTTTGTGTTCAATGAATTTTTCTTTTGTAGATTTTTTACTCCAATTGCGCTGCTCGTAATCAATTAATCGATTACGCGCGAAACAAAAATATTAATATTATGTTCTATTATAATAGACAATATCACTTGGACGTTTTTCCATCATAAACCATATGGAAGTAAAATACACCGTCTCTGTTTCTTGTTTAATTTTTTTTCTTTTTTATTTTTGTATTATTATTATTTTCTTTATGTAAAAGTCGGTGGTGCGTGCAAACGTGCTCGCTCAATTCAGGTCGCGGTCTTCTAAGTACTTGTATTCGAATGTGAAACCTTCTTTTTTCCGTTGGCCCCACTTCTCATAATCAAAGTAGATGTACGTTCCCTGGAAAATTAAAAAAAAAAAAAGATTAAAATCAACATAAAACCATTGAAAAATACAACCAAACTTTGCTATAAATAAAGCATAAATATTTTGCAAATCTAAAAACAATTAAATATATTTACCATTTTTGAGCCTAAACCTACATAGATATACAGTATATATACAAGTATGCATCAAATATGGCAAGTTTAGGTAGTCAATTATTCATTTACTACCCTAAAAGCAATATAAGACCAGGAATCAAGACAATAACAGAAAAGAAAAAAAGATTCATGAAGATATTAATGTTTACTAGACTGATTCAAAAATTATGATTTTTTTTTCTTAATTATATCGAAAATATTGTTGGGAATGACAAAAAAGAAATCCTGTGAAAGTTTAAGCTCTTAATATTAAGTATTAAGAGGTGCCGCATCGCAAATTTCGATTTTCCATTTAAATAACATGGCAACAATATTCTCTTGCACTTTGGAATTTTATAGCTCACGTTGGTGACAATATTTCGGAATAACCAAGGTATATTCTTGTAGAAAATTGAGCGATCTACAAAAAAGGTCTTGTACAAGTTTTTGATATATTTATTCCTTCAAAAGTTATTCGTGGTCAAAGTTGAGCTAAAGAGAAATTTTAATATTTTTTCAATTTTTTGACGCAACCATCAATTTTATAAGAAAATTTTATAGGACATTTTTTGTAGAGCACTTTGTTTCCAATAACTTATCTTTTTAAAAGTTTTTGATATTTTTCACAGGTCCTAAGTTATTTAATTAAAATAAAAAAAATAATTTTTATGTTAAAAATATAATAATTCAGGAAATTTTAAGTTTAATGCAAATAACTTAGGACCTGTGAAAAATATCAAAAACTTGTATAGAGATAAGTTAAAGAAAAAAAAGTGCTCTACAAAAAATTTCCTATAAAATTTTCTCATAAAATTAATGGTTGCGTCAAAAAATTGAAAAAAAAAAAAATTCTCTTTAATTCAACTTTGACCTCGAATAACTTTTGAAGGAATAAATATATCAAAAACTTGTCCACGACATTTTTTATAGATCGTTCAATTTTCTACAAGAATATGTCTTGGTCATTCCGAAATATTGTCACCAACGTGGGCTATAAAATTCCAAAGTGCAAGAGAATATTGTTCCCATGTTATTTACATGAAAAATCGAAATTTCCGATGCGGCACCTCTTAATACTTAATATTAAGAGCTTAAACTTTCCCAGGTTTTTTTTTTGTCATTCTCAACAAAATTTTCGATATAATTAAGAAAAAAAAATCATATTTTTTTTTGAATCAGTCTAATATTTACAATAAAACCTTCCTTTTCGTACCAAATTTTTATATTATACTAGCAAACCAATGAAAAATTTGTCCCAAATACGATTAATACGATTTAATTTTTGACAGAACCTGTCAAATTCAAACGTCAAACTCATTGATAAGTATAACGTCAAACTTCTGTTACCATGGAAACAACAAGAGTTTCTATAGCAAATTGAATTTTGACAGTAAACTTGTCAAAAGTCTCTCAGTCCTAAAACGTATTTTAGGCCTTAAAAAAAGTTGAGAACTTCTTGTCTTACTACGGGAGCTCCCTTTCCATTAAGTCAGTTTCTATAACAAATTGAATTTTGGCAATAAACTTGTCAAAAGTCTCGGCACTCGATTGACGTCCTAAAACGTATTTTAAGCCTTGAAAAAAGTTGAGAACTTCTGGTCTTCCTACGGGAGCCCCATTTACATTAAATTTATGGCCAAGTTTTAATATTTGACCAACTATAATATCCTATAATACAACATGTTTACTTTCGATTTAACGAAGTGATATGAATCGTTTATTTTGAAAGTGGCGTAAGTCCATTTCATTGATGATTCTTCTTCTTGTAACTAGAACAAATTATGTTAATTATTTAACTGCTAAGTTTTCAGAAATTACGGATTTCAGTTTACAAAAACGCCAATTATTCTCTTCTCCTTAGTATCTTATTTAATTCCTATGGTTAAAAATGATAACACTATAGAGATTGTTCTTGAAATGGACTTAACTCACTTTCAAAATAATACGGAAAAATTAAAGGGTTGCACCAAATGTGTATAATTACATGCGATTGTCAACAATTGGTTGAAAATATCAACTAGATAACACATTACAAATGTAAAACGAGTGATTATGTATAAAAATGCCTACGAAAAACAAGTTTTTATTATCATTTTATTGTAGTTTTTTTTTTCTTTGGCCAATTATACGACGATTCTCACTTTTTGCTGACTAAAAAAAAAATATTTTGTTTTACACTAGACTGATTTTACTAGTTTTTTTTTATTACCTAATTTTATAAGCAAATAAAAGACAAATATTTTGATCACAAAAAACCGGTTTGGTATTTTACAAGTTTATAGTTAAGATTTAAATGAAACGTAATACTCGAATGTATTGTTTGCTAATGCGATAAATAAATGTTCTAAGTTTATACATTTAACATTGATTATGTTTACTTTCTCGTTTATTTTGAAAGTGGTGTAAGTCTATTTCATTGATTCTTCTTCTTGTAACTAGAACAAAGTATGTTAATTATTTAACTGCTAAGTTTTCAGAAATTTCATTTTAGTTGTCAACAAAAACGCCAAATATTCCCTCCTCCTTAGTATCGTATGTTCCTATGGTCAAAAAAGGATAACACTATAGGGATTGTTCTTGAAATGGACTTAACTATATGGTTAACTTAACTATGGTATTTTATTTATTTCCGAGTCACAATAAATGGATAGTAATATATGTCTTATGAGACTCAATTTCAACAGTTTTTGACTGACATCATCAGGTAATAATTAATTATTAATAGCAATTGATAAAATAATTATTACCTGATGATGACAGTCAAAAACTGTTGAAATTGAGTCACATAAGACATATATTATTATCCATTAAACGTATAAAACTAAAATAAGTTTACCTGCTCGTATTCCTCATTGATAACCTTTGGTTCCTCATGTCGCTGGAACCACATCATGTACTTAGTATGAAATCGCCAACTTTGCTTTTTGAGTGCTTTGGCGGCGAGGTATTGAGCCTTTGTACCTTCCATATAGTAGAAGACGAAGAATAATGTTTCGGTAGACAGCCTTTGGTAAAACTCAACTGTATCCGAATGTGGCAGTAACGTCTTAAAGAAAAAATGGAATAATTAGTGGCATAATTAATGGAATGTTGAGTTAATCTTTACCTGGGGATAGTACGGAGGTGTTTGACAAGGATTTCTTGGCAAATAAGATCGAAATTTTTCTGAATCGGCTGGCGTGGGCATATGAAAAAATGCGGCCTCCATCATCTGGAACTGGCATTGATGTTCTTTCTGCAACGGCACGGGCCCGAGCGGCGCCACGCCAAGCAATGGCGGCACATGTGCCTCTGACGTGTGTTTTTGTTGGACCATTTTGGCGTTAGATTCAAATATTGTTCGACTATTTGGTTCACTGGGTGGCTCCTGTTCTAAACAAGCTCTGTCAATCGCCTGTTGGGCAATGGTCTTTAACGTTGACATGCCTTCGCTCGACTACAAATGAAAAGCAGTGTTTCAGTAGGGAATTGTAAAAAAAAAATTTTGATGTATGCTGATTTTACCTTTGCTATGGGTCCGTTCATTAGTGTTGGTAGCGGATGTTGCGGCGACGGGGTGTTATTCGGTCTGGATGTTGTTACAGACACTGGGGGCGAAGCTCGACTGCTAGCACTACTTGATAACGGACTAACACAATTGTTGTGGGTCGCTGAACTAGCCGTCATTGCATTGGTGTTCGTGTTGCTGACAACGCTGTTATGTTGATTATGATGTTCCACAGAATTCGTCACTATTGTTGACTGTTGCTTATTGTTGGCGACCGTTTGTTGTGGCTGACCACTTGTCGCATGATTGGTAGCATTGTTGTGATGAATATTGTTAGCATTCATTCCAATCGTGCTATTTGAGTTGATCATATTTATCGCTCCGGTGTTATTGTTGGACGCATGAGAAAATGCTGTCTGTAGTATTGTATTCGCCGAGTTTGTCATATTGTTTGTTACATTACTCTGTACCGAGGATGATAACGTACCATTTTCGGAACTTTGTGCTAAAAAAAAAAGAAATATATTTAGTCTTTGTAACGTAAAAAGTTAAACAATATGGTTTTAATTCAAAGTTGACCAAATTTGGCATTTAAAATCGATTTGAAGAAAGTATTGCCATTATAAAAGTTATACGAGAAATCAGAAACCTTCAAAAGAGTCATTAGGGCTCAAAAAATATCATGATAAAGCATTTTTCCATGGATTTTTTGAGAAAAATTAACAAATAAATTTTTGCTTTAATCTCTGAAGAAACTCAAACATTAAAGGGATATTTTCCAGTAAAAAGAGTCTCGATTTGGTTGCATACTTTTGGAAGTAATACCCAGAAATCGAAAACCTTAAAAAAGAGCCATTATGCGTCAAAAAAATAATATGATAAAACATTTTTCCATGGATTTTTAGAGGGAAATTGGCAAATAACTTTTTGCTTTAATCTCTGAAGAAACTCAAACATTAAAGGGATATTTTTCAGTAAAAGAAGGCTCGATTTGGCTGCATACTTTTGTAAGTAATACCCAGAAATCGAAAACCTTCAAAAAGAGCCATTATGCGTCCAAAAAATAACATGATAAACCATTTTTCCATGGATTTTTTGAGGAAAATTGCCAAATAACTTCTTGCTTTAATCTCTGCAGAAACTCAAACATTAAAGGGATATTTTCCAGTAAAAAGAGTCTCGATTTGGCTGCATACTTTTGGAAGTAACATCCAGAAATCGACAACCATCAAAAAGAGGCATTATGCGTCCAAAAAATCACATGACAAACCATTTTTCCATGGATTTTTTTAAGAAACTTGGCAAATTACTTTTTACTTTAATCTCTGAAGAAACTCAAACATTAAACAGATATTTTCAGTAACAGAAGGCTCGATTTGGCTGCATACTTTTGGAAGTTATATCCAGAAATTGAAAACCATCAAAAAGAGGCATTATGGGATAAAAAAATAACATGATAAAGCATTTTTCCATGGATTTTTTGAGGAAAATTGGCCAATAACTTTTTGCTTGAATCTCTAAAGAAACTCAAACATTAAAGGGATATTTTCAGCTCGATTTAGCTGCATACTTTCGGAAGTAATACCCAGAAATCGAAAACCTTTAAAAAGAGCCATTATGGGTCAAAAAATAACAGGATAAAGCTATTTTCCATGGATTTTTTGAGGAAAATTGGCAAATAAATTTTTGCTTTAATCTCTGAAGAAAATCAAACATCAAAGGGATATTTTTCAGTAAAAGAAGGCTCGATTTGGCTCAATACTTTTGGAAGTAACACCCAGAAATCGAAAACCTTCAAAAAGAGCCATTATGCGTCCAAAAAATAATATGATAAAACATTTTTCCATGGATTTCTTGAGGAAAATTGGCCAATAACTTTTTGCTTGAATCTCTGAAGAAACTCAAACATTAAAGGGATATTTTTCAGTAAAAGAAGGCTCGATTTGGCTGCATACTTTTGTAAGTAATACCCAGAAATCGAAAACCTTCAAAAAGAGCCATTATGCGTTCAAAAAATAATATGATAAAGCATTTTTCCATGGATTTTTTGAGGAAAATTGCCAAATAACTTCTTGCTTTAATCTCTGCAGAAACTCAAACATTAAAGGGATATTTTCCAGTAAAAAGAGTCTCGATTTGGCTGCATACTTTTGGAAGTAACATCCAGAAATCGACAACCATCAAAAAGAGGCATTATGCGTCCAAAAAATCACATGACAAACCATTTTTCCATGGATTTTTTTAAGAAACTTGGCAAATTACTTTTTACTTTAATCTCTGAAGAAACTCAAACATTAAACAGATATTTTCAGTAACAGAAGGCTCGATTTGGCTGCATACTTTTGGAAGTTATATCCAGAAATTGAAAACCATCAAAAAGAGGCATTATGGGATAAAAAAATAACATGATAAAGCATTTTTCCATGGATTTTTTGAGGAAAATTGGCCAATAACTTTTTGCTTGAATCTCTAAAGAAACTCAAACATTAAAGGGATATTTTCAGCTCGATTTAGCTGCATACTTTCGGAAGTAATACCCAGAAATCGAAAACCTTTAAAAAGAGCCATTATGGGTCAAAAAATAACAGGATAAAGCTATTTTCCATGGATTTTTTGAGGAAAATTGGCAAATAAATTTTTGCTTTAATCTCTGAAGAAAATCAAACATCAAAGGGATATTTTTCAGTAAAAGAAGGCTCGATTTGGCTCAATACTTTTGGAAGTAACACCCAGAAATCGAAAACCTTCAAAAAGAGCCATTATGCGTCCAAAAAATAACATGATAAAGCATTTTTCCATGGATTTCTTGAGGAAAATTGGCCAATAACTTTTTGCTTGAATCTCTAAAGAAACTCAAACATTAAAGGGATATTTTTCAGTAAAAAGAGTCTCGATTTGGTTGCATACTTTTGGAAGTAATACCCAGAAATCGAAAACCTTCAAAAAGAGCCATTATGCGTTCAAAAAATAATATGATAAAGCATTTTTCCATGGATTTTTTGAGGAAAATTGGCAAATAATTTCTTGCTTTAAACTCAAACATTAAAGGGATATTTTCAGTTCGATTTAGCCGCATACTTTCGGAAGTAATACCCAATTTTCGGTCATCTTTCCACCCGTTTAACTTACATGCGTTAAGTTTGGTTGAGCTAGTTGTAGATGGATGCGTGTTAGCCGCAGCGACCGCTGCGAAATTCCCCGACGTATTCACATGATTCGTGAGCAAACTCGCACTGGGCGAACTGTTATTCGGCGTCGCTTGCTGTTTGCTGGGCGTACTCGATGTCAATGGCTTACTTGTGCTTCCACTTCCGACAACACCAACACCACTTACGCTACTCGACACTGAACTAGTACTCGTATTTAAATTAGTTCCAGCATTTGCCGATGTACTCAATATAGAGTTCGTACTGCTGTTTATATTATTACTAGTTGCTCGCACGGCGGTTGGTTTAACGGGCTATAAAATGAAAAAAAACATGACAATTAAATCAATTGAGATCGCCGCTGGCAAGTAGTTACTTTAGGTAGGTCATCTTTTTTCTTCTTATCGGTAGTTTCTGTAGAACTGTCGCTGGAATGATTGTGCAATGGTGCACTATGTGGTGGTGAAGGCACCGGTGAAGCACCGGATGTTAAGGACGTGGGTGTACCACCTGTTTCGTTGCTGTTATTACTATCGGTGGTCGCAGATGATGGAAGGCCTACACCACTTACTTCAACTTCTTCTATACCAATTATATCATCGTAAAGGTATTCATTCTCCTCAAAGTCTGGTTCTTGTGATGATTCTATGTAAAATTCTACATCGTCTTTGATTTTTCTTATCTACAAAAAAATATAGTTTTAATATCTAATTTTTTACAGGAAAAATTGGTTCCAGTGTACTTTAGCACACACCACAATCTGGCACGGTTGCATTTTCCATATAATTCTCTGTTTTGGGGCTAAATTTTTACTATGGGCGATTTAATCGCGTAAAAACAAAGTCGAAAATGAAGCATTGTCAGATTGGGGATGTGCTGGAGTGCACGTGAGCCGAAAATCGATAAATTTACCTGGTCTACTTCTACAGACATATTATCCAACATTCGCAATAAAGTTTCTAACTTTCGTATGTGAAACCTGTGCTTCTCTAGCCTCCCTTTTAGTTCTTCCATACGTTCTTGTTTATCTTTGTCTAACCGTTTTTTCTTACCAGCCAGGAGGGATTCAATTTCTGATTCAAACTGATCGATCTAAAATACATAAGAAGATATAGAAAACATTGAAAAGGTAGTCCAATTGAAGGACAAGTACTTGTAAGTTGAGAGCACCAATCGATGCTACAAGCCATACAACAATCTCTTCCCGTTCTTTTTGTGCAGGGTCTAACTTTTGGGCTGCACCAAGACCTTCTTTTGAATAGGCTTTAGTCTTAGTTTCTCGTTCGACCACTTTGAACCTTTCCATTTGCTGGTGGAAAGAAAAAAAATTGATTATTTTAATTCCATTGCGGAAGATTTACGTGTTACCGTTTCGATAAGTTTCCTATACTCCAACAAGGTGCTCTTATCCTTGATTTCTCCGGATGCGATCCAACTTTTAATTTGGTCACGTAGCCTTTGCAACTTTTTGATTTCCTTCTTAAGGTCCGCCTCATATTTCTCCTTCTGATTGCTGTTCGTTGCATTGTGAACTTTTTGCCAGATATCCTCGAACGTTTCGACTCCTTCAGTAACTTTCTTAAGACACCGATCGATTTCTCCTGCAACGTAAATGGATGTAGAGTTTTGGTTGAATGGAATAATGTTGGGGAATGGGGTGCAGGACGGCGGGAAGCTTTTGACGGGGACGTCAACAACTTGGGGATTGTCTTGGGGATTTTTTTTGGCGTCGAATGTGTGTGTAAAGTGGTGCGTGTGGTGTGGTGAATGATTGGGGGAAACTTTTGCCGTGATATGGACAGGCTTTTGGGGCGGTGAGGTGGTGAGAATATTTAAATATTTCAAATGGATTTGTAACTGTAAACAGGTCGGGATGAGGTCAGAGAAATTGGCCAAGCGACTTTTGACATGTTTGATCTCACCTTGCAACTTTCGGGTCGCAGCCATGGCTATGTAAACATGTGGAGAAATAATTCGTGCATAGTCTAAACATACGAATAATTAACACAATATAAATATATAACGATATATTTTTATAAGTTTCTTTACAGATGAAGCTTTTGTCCACATATAAGATGGCTTCCCCGAACACCAACAACCAATGCGCACCCTAGAAAGAGACACTTCCGCTCAACAAACACAACTAATTTACGTGAATTATTTTCAATTTTATTCGATTAAACATTAAATGCAATTGATCAATTCAATTAAAACGTATTCGGCAATGATTTGGTTCTCGAATATAATTCTTGTCAAACAAATACTTTCAAAAATGCATCTTTCCGTAGCCTATTCTTTTTCTATTCAATGATATATATATTTTATCCATTTCACATGCGCATGGCTGTTGAGGTCGGAAAAATATGCTTAAATGACAAATTGACAGCGAGGGAATACGATTTTAAATCAGCTGAGCATTGAAATATCGTCCGATTTTATTACAATTTCCGAACAAAAATCAGCGAGTTACTGCACTTTTCCAATCAGAAATTCGACTTTCTCGATTGGGGATCGAATTTTTTGAAAGACGCAATAATTTTTCATTCAGTGACAGCGGTAAAAAAACTATATAGGGCAAACCACTTGAATTCAAAAGTCCCTAACATTCGAATTTTATAATCACAAATCGAACAATTATTATTTGTAATTTTTTCAATTTCATATGTAATTTTACATGTTTATAAAGTTTAATTAAGACTTACTTATTAATAATCCAAAAAGTGCAACTTAAATATAAATATTTCAAGAGATTTTTTGATTTAAACAATAAAATATGTTACTAAAACTCAATGCAATGTTCAATCCTGTAATTGCTTCTACTTAAATAAATACTTAAACTTTATCGTTTTATATATTTTTCCCGCATAAATAAAAAGTTTTGGTGAAATTCATCTAAATGGTTTCCATCTATTCAACTGTAAATAAAAATAGGAGCTCCAATACCGCGATTGGGGTTCCAATACAATAATAACAAAAATGCTAATGGATTTTTCATTTTTCTGCATTTCCCATCATTCTTCGAACAATTATAATTATTATTTTTAATTTTTTCAATTTCATATTTAATTTTACAAGTTTAATGAAGACTAACATATTAAAAATCAAAAAAGTGCAACTTAAATATAAATATTTCAAGAGATTTTTTGATTTAAACAATAAAATATGTTACTAAAACTCAATACAATGTTCAATCCTGTAATTGCTTCTACTTAAATAAATACTTAAACTTTATTTCAAGTTTATTGTCTTATATACTTATTTTTCCCTCACAAGTAAAAAGTTTTAGTGAAGTTCATCTATATGGTTTACGGGGAGCTGCAATATCGCGATTGGGGTTCCAATACAATAATAACGAAAATGCTAATGGATTTTTCATTTTTCTGGATTTCCCATCATTCTTCTGCTGTTTGTACCCCCTACAAAAAGAAATAACTAGAATAAAGCCACCCTTTGATGGTTTTTCCAATCGCTGATTTTTCAATGGATCTTATATTCCAAGATCTTAGAACCTCCGGATTAGAAATGTTTCGATACATTTTTTTTTTAACTTTAGTGGTCCTAATATAAAAAGGGAAAAATAATAGCCACAGATACGGTGACTATGGCTACTCACGAGGACGCCTAGATTGCCTCTCAGTACCTCCAGCATCATTTAAACTTACCGGGCACTTGGACTGAAAAATGGAAAATCACTTTCAATAAGTCCAAATCAGTCCAGGAAACTTCACTCTCAGGAAAGGAACAGGCCCCCTGGTCAGTCTGGACTCCTGAACTGAGATCCCATCGTCCGACACCGTCAAATACTTGGGGGTTCACCAGGACAGGAGGCTGACCTGGAAATCTCACATCATCCAAAAACGAAAATATGTCAATAAGAGGTTCAAATAGTTATACTGGATGTTGGGTAGGGGCTCTAAACTTCCTCTTGAGGATAAACTACTTGTATACAAAGCAGTAATAGTGCCAATCTGGTCTGTGGGGCTCTGCCAGCAAGTCAAGCATTAAATTAATCGAGGCCACCCAATCAAAGATCCTGAGACTGTTGGCAGATGGTCCATGGTATGCCACAAATGAGACTCTCCGAAGAGACTTACACATCTCATCAGCCACCGACTCCAGTACCGTACGTAGCACCAAATTATTTTGGAAAGTTGAGTCAACTTTTGGAGCACCAAAATGAAAGAAGGCTAAAAAGAAAAAATCATCTTATTTCATGTTTATCGTCTTATTTATTTTTCCCTCATAAATAAGAGGTTTTGGAGAAACTCATCTAAATGGTTTCCAGCTAATCAACTGTAAAGATAAGTAGAAGCTGCAATTATCGCGATTGGGGTTCCAGTACAATAATAACGAAAATGTTAATGGATTTTTCATTTTTCTGGATTTCTCATCATTCAAAGAAAAATAACTATAAAGCTACCCTTTGATGGTTTTCCACGGATCTTATATTCCAAAATCTTAAGACTTCCGGACTAAAAACGTTTCGATACGCATAAAATTTCTTGGGACAGATTGATATTTCCATTTTTAACAAATTCCAAAATCAAAGATTTATGAATTTCAATGATTTATGAATCATTTTTTATCAATTAAAATCAACTATTTATATGTACATTTAAAAGATCCACAGAAAAATAGATTACTTAAACAAAGAACTCTACTGCATCTAAATTTCCCGATAAACAATAAATGCTCCAGGTATTTTGGGGACAATATGTTCCTTGTTTGTAACATTGTTGCACCAGCTTTGGAAAATTAACATTCACTTGAAACTGATTTTACAACAATTAAGTGTTGTGAGGCAAACTTATCAAGCAGGGAAATATTAATTTCATGTCATCCCATTCCACAAAATGGGTTGCTTTTGAGGGATACGACCGAATTGGATAAATAAAGAGAAACTTCATCAATCTGGTGCGTTTTCTTTTTCTTTTGGTGCCCTAAATTATAATATAATCTTAATACAAGAACGATAGAGAGAAATTTTAGTTCATCTAACTTATTCACTTATAATGGTGCCTTGGGAAATCAAAAATTGCTAGAAATATTATAATTATATATATCCCTATTCCAGACCTTATTTTCTAATGAACCAAATATATGGAATTAAGTAGAGTATGAACTTTAAGTATATGCATACCTGCTACCTTCGGTCGACGGTCTTTTAACCGGTGCTAAAGGTAAATAAAAATATTTTTGTTTTTTGGAATTCCAAAAGCTGATTTTTAAGTACATTTCAGAGAATACAGTTAATCCCACAAACATTTCAAAAATGTAAGCCCTTAACATTTAAACAGCAGGATCTTGATATAAACTACGGTAAATAACTAAATGAAAGAATACTAAAAATATGAGTTAAAGACCGGAGGAAAAACTAAGATTATTAACAATTTCGGAATTAATTTGCTCTATTATCTTTGTTGGAAGATCATATTACAGAAATCACAATAGACAAATTTTAAAAATTATTGTCTTCATGGTTAAAATAATATAATAAAATATTTTCTTTGTTATTAAACAAGTATTTCAAGTTTTGAAAAATGGAACGATAACCAAATGAGAACTCTTTATTGTCCACCAAAAAAGGAAAGGAAAATAATAATGAATCAAAGATAATTATGTTGAATATAATATATATATTTTTATTAACTAAATAATCTCTACAATTATTAATTCTTCACTATTTAACATTGACTTCGGTTTCAATTTCGATAACTTTTGCACTTTTGAATGATTGCATTATTAAAAAATTTCTTTACACAAAACCGATTTTGATTAAACACAATTTGGCTAATTAGTTTAGTTAACATGATTGTTTATGTGCTAAGATATATTATTATTATTTTTTTTTTAAAATAAACTCGAAAGAAATATTCGTTATAAACGTAAGTGAGGAATATTAATAATCGCCTAGTTTATAACAATTTTATTTAACATACGCCATTTCCTCTAATTTGATATACTTTTTTTGCGCCTAAAATAATCTCGTTATGATTTTTCTATTTGGATATCTAATTTATCTATGCCAATACGTAAATGATTGACCAAATTTGCTTACAATAATACTATCTTATCTAGGAAAAATTTACTACGTATTAAATATACGTTCAGATTTGCAGTCAGTACAAATAATGCATATTGACTAGTAGCTAATTTAAAAACACTTGTAATTATAATAAAATAATATGTTTATCACAATTATGGCGTATTACAATGCTTTTTTACTTCTACGTAATATTCATTTAGCTAGTCACATCGTACTGATTAGCAATTGCTCAAATAATATTGATATTTTTTTCCTTATTTAATACAACTAGAAATACTTATCACATGTTAAAACACCATATAATTTATACAATTCTTTTGTCCCAAAAATAGTTTTTTTCAATTTTTACTATATGTTCAACGGAAAGCAAACTATAATTTCCGTAAATACGTACTACATGCTATTTGTAAAATAAGTTATACTTTTTATAATTTTATCAACTAAACGTTTACATCTATATTATTATCATTCTAGGAGAGTAAAATATAAATAAATAAAACTGGTTTGTTAAAAGAGAAGAACGGTAAAAACGACAGCAATGTATAATGCTAAATAAATTAATTGAACAATTAATTTTTTAAAAAAAAAAACTTTGTGGAATAAAATAAATGGAATAAACGTTTATCAGACGGCGTTTTAAATTTTTTAGCACAAGTTTTATGAGTCTTTTGATCCATGACCAGTGATTTCTGGCATCGTTCGTTGTACAAATGAATTAGATGATGTGGTTCTTAACAATGATGAATCCAGATATAGTCAGCTATTATCATTGCCACCACTGACCACCATCATGGTTTCATCCATATCGCAAAACAGCCTCGATCATCTCGACGGACATGAACTAGTCAACGATCGGGTGCTCAAAGCGGAAAACCCACTGTTGCCGGATTGTAAACTGGTCATTGAACCTCTAAAATTCAACAGGAAAATTTTTGTAAAATCATTTCATGAACTACTTCTTTTCCCAGAAAATCTTTACCTGTAATCACTAGAGCGTAACTTCTCATAAAAGTACATAACTTGAGCTTTATGTGATGAAAAAGATTCAATCAAATCATGAGGATGACCGCAGTAGAACTTCCATTGCAATATATATGTTCCAGAATATGACATAACATGCGATCCCTAAAATACAACTCAAAATAAATCACAAATCTTACCACCCCTATTTCCAAAATACCTGTATACTTTCCCCATCGTGACACACTAAAGTCGGCTCCATTTTATAGTAATCTTGATTTTCTTTCCACGTTTTTTCAATGACTGACTTATGTTGCTCGGAATCAACCAGATTATGTGGTTTATGGATAACTCCTGGATTTTCTTTTAGCATAATTGGCACCGAAGTGCGGTAAACAGTGAATGCAACATCTTGACGTACCACATCGAAATCCCACGTTAAAACACTGCCCGGATCTTCATTTACAACACATACTTCATGCACTTGACCTTTACTTAAGCTTACTGAATGATATAAAGTATCCTCCGATAATCCACCTTCTTTATCAGCCCAAGAATTTTCCGGCAAGTAAAGATATTTCGGTATTAAACCACCTTCGTGCACTTTTGTCTGAAATAAATATTAAACATTACAATTAATTTAACTTTCATATATATTGATTTATGATAACGTAAAAAAAAAACAGTCACATTAACATTAGCATTATGTGTTTTATTGGTCATCAATAATTAATGTGAAAATAAGGACATATAAACATATAAAATTGACCAAACAAAATGACTACGACATTAAAATGATTTTAACATTTTTTTTTATGATTACTTCTAACATGTTGTGTTTCAATAAATGTAATTGATGATGACTTTAATTGCGGGTGCTATTCTAGTCTACGGCTGTTTTATATGGAATGAATTATTTTGAACAAAATTGATTGTAACGTTTTCAAAATGAAAATGCTTTACATAGAATTTCTTACGTTTTGTTCTTGATTACTCATATAAAAATGTCGAGGAACAAAACCAGTTTTTGAAGAAATTGTTTGCTAAAATGATGTAACATCATACCGTAAACTTGTTACAATTTAAATTAATAATTACCATAGAACTTCAAACTTAATTACGTATTATATTCGAAGTTTTATAGTAAAAATAATTAACTATATACCTTGCAAGTTCCACCTAGGAAATCAGGCACAACTGATTTCGGAATATATTCCGTTAAACCTCCACTTTCATGCAAATAATCGTTGCCTCCATAAAACAAAAATTTAGTTCTCGTATTTTCATCTACAAAAAAAAACATTTTTTTTTTAAATAAATTACAAAAAAATTCGCCACGTAACTTACCAATAAATGTGCCAACCAAAGTCCACAAAATTGGAAATACACGCGGGGCTCGAATTATAAGCACGCGGCCCATGGTTTCAGGATAATTTGCCTCGACTATTTCAATGATACGCAATAGGGCTTTGATGCCGGGACGCCATAGGTGTCGCATATTTAATCCTTCCAAGTCCACTAATAACGTCCATGTCGAAACAGGCTTTCCAATTATTCGAGTGGCTTCCTCCATCAAGCGCAAACCTTCTTCACATACATGCAAAGTTAACTTTAGTAAGCCTTCTTCTCCGATTGATTTTAACAGTCCTTTTACGTCCATTTGGCCCAGGCGTAATACGTATAAAGGTCGACCATCTATGAAAAATAATATGTAATTATATATACAATTCGAAATTAACTTAATCTAATTTTTCTTCAAAGGGATAGTTGAATAGTGAACTAGTTTCAAAAGGATAACTTAATGATTTTTTCAACGTTGACGAATAAATAACGTTATATATGAAATTGAATATCTTACAAATTGATTAAACCGGTTTTGAAATGAATTTATTTTTTGTTAGTTTATTAAAACCAAAAATCGATATAAAAGTATCTCTTCAGTGTATTCTTGGAAAAACATTCATCAATCTAATTATATTTCTGGTCTCTGAGGATTCTTCAATAAAATAATTACATGATTGGCATCAGTGGCGTAACTAGGTAACCAAGGGCCCTGGGGGTGCTAAATGACCTTTCAGCTGCTGCAGAAGTGACAGGAATTGTAAAGAATAATAAAATCGCTGTAAATAGTTCCGTTAGGTCGCATTCTAGCACTCCATATTTGCTCATTATTTCCTTACATAATTGGTGAACTTCCAAAATTTCAGTTCCATCAAGATTTCTGGTAAGGATTCGAGAGCCCCGGGGCACTGCCCCGCCTAGCCCCTAGTAGCTACGCCACTGATTGGCATTATGCATTAAGCTCATCATTTATATTCAAATAAATGATATTCAAAATGAAACTAGTACTTTACGTGGCAAGGGCTGATTCAGGATTTTTTTTCTGGGGGGCACAATATCATCTTTCATTTGCAAGTACGTGAAAGGGATCACGAAAAAAATTCGCAATTCCAGCCAGAAATAGGCTCGAGTTTCACTAATGTTCTTTCTGTTATTTTATTCATATATTTTCACAACTTTAACAATATGATTTGCTTCTAAGTATGTACTAGGGTGATTTTTTTTTTGCCTTTTTTTGGTCCCATCGTGAATTTTATTGGAAATACCAAAAAAAAAATTCCCTGAAAGTTTGAGCCCTTAATATTAATTTTAAGTCCTCGACCAAGACGTGTAAAGATTTCCCATTGAAAATACACGGAAACTTTGATTTTTTATTTTTAAATTTCTAAATCTCAGCGGCATTTCATGGGATCGCTTTTACCGAAGATGGTTTTTTCTCAGAATTAAACGCTCTACAAAAGTGCCCATTGCGACAAAGTCGTAACTCACACCGGTGAGGTAGTATAGGCCACTGAACCTGATTTTTCCATAAAATTCACGTTTTTTTTGCATTCATCTCGTAAATAACAAGTGCTACGGAAAAATTATAAATGAAAAACTAGTAGAGAATTTGATTTCCTACAAAAAAGGTCCTGTAGACCAAATCGCTAAGATCAATATTAAACGAGATATTAGTTTATATCAATTTTTTTTTTTTTATATCAATTTATAAGTTTAAATCAATGATCGGTAAAAATTTCACAGAAAAATCAATTCAAGGCTTAATATCTCGTTTAATATTGATCTTCGCGATTTGGTCTACAGGAACTTTTTTGTAGGAAATCAAATTCTCTACAAGTTTTTTTATTTATAATTTTTCCGTAGCACTTGTTATTTACGAGATAAATGCAAAAAAAACGCGAATTTTATGGACAAATCAGGTTCAGTGGCCCATACTACCTCACCGGTGTGAGTTACGACTTTGTTGCAATGGGCACTTTTGTAGAGCGTTTAATTCTGAGAAAAAAACCATCTTCGGTAAAAGCGATCCCATGAAATGCCGCTGAGATATAGAAATTTAAAAATAAAAAATCAGAGTTTCCGTGTATTTTCAATGGGAAATCTTTACACGTCTTGGTCGAGGACTTAAAATTAATATTAAGGGCTCAAACTTTCAGGGAATTTTTTTTTGGTATTTCCAACAAAATTTCACGATGGGACCAAAAAAAAAGTAAAAAAAATCACCCTAGTATGTACTGTTATGGAATCTCCACAGAACACAAAAATACCCTGGGGAGGGCACGTGCCCCCGTACCCCCCTCTCTAAATCCGCCCTTGTTACGTGGTACTCTAGCTATACATACTATATGTACTATGACTTTTCAATTATGCAATATGCAAAAAAAAAAATTAGATTAAACAGTCGCCCAAACGTGGAAAATCGTTATTACATTCCATTGTTATATTATTGGCTCAAACAAATACTTTAAATAATATGTAATTATAATAAAAAATTAGCAGTACAATTCGAAACCAACTTAATCTATTCTTACAAGAATCAAAGGACAAACTAAATAGTGAAAATCAAAAATCGGTATAGAAGTATCTCTTCAGTCTATTCTTCTAAAAACATTCATTAATCTTATCATAAAAAAATTTACTTGGTTGGTATTATACATTAAGCTTGTCATTTATATTTAAAGTGTAACTAAAGTGGTACTTCTGCTATACATACTATATGTCCTATATGTACTCTGGCTTTTCAATTCTGAAATTTTGCTTTATTTTTATTTTCTTCAACAAAAAAGGTGAAGATCAAATTGATGCCCAAACGGACAAAATTGTTATTACATTCGAGTGTTATTTTCACAAATAAATACTTAATATTCGAACCTTTATCTTGATGATGCCAACCACCAGGAAAATAATCGGTTACGACTTGTGGCAATTCATATTCGGACAAAATTTTGTCCACTTGATACTTTTTACGCCAAACAAGCGATTGCGATAACATTTCACGTGCTTTTTCAACGTTAAAATCACGTGCACGTAAAAATCGTAGTAGGGTTGTATCGTTAGGAACTTTTCCTTTCAGCAGGTCAGCGACCCATGTACGCAATTGAACTAAACGAGATTCTTGTAATACAGTTAATTCGCCCAAATAGCGTTGAATATAATCAGACTCAAGTTGAAATTGACCTCCCTTATCCGCTAAAAAAGTACAAATTTTTAGTAAAACTTTTTAAGCCATTGACATTCTTTAATATTTACAAGTCGATGATTTTTTCGATAAAGGTTGATGATTGTTTGGCGATATTAAGTTCGACGCCGATGCTCCTAACTGAAGTTCAGAAGAATTTTGGCTGTCAACAAAATTGCTCTTTTCAGTTTCCGGTGGAGTCCACGGTGGAATTGATGTAATACCCTCGTCGGCCAATTGTTTCAAATAAAACTCAATAATTTCTTTGCCTAAACCAAAAAAATAAATTATAAATCTATCATATAGATACTACCCCAAGTAAAATACCTTTAGCTATATTTTGTGAGTATTGTTTAATTCCAATTTTTTCAACAGTGTTTTCAAACCCAAAAAAGTTTTTTATATCCAAATTGGCCGACTGTTCAAAACATGTCCAATCTGGATTCTCTGGATGAACCTAAAATTTAATCATCAAATATAAAACTTGAAGATTTTCAATGGGGAAAAAAATGGTAATCTTACAAAATAACGACACTTTTCATGAATTTGAAGTCTTGTAGCAAAACTTTCGTTGGTGGCCTCAATTAATAAAGTTCTTTCACGTCTATTAAGTGTATTGGTTTGAATAAAGTAAACGTAATCGACTCCAACAAGCTGCAAACAATAAAAGTTAACATATTTGACCTTATTTCTCAAATCAAAAGGAAAAAAAAAATAAACATAAATATGTAAAATTTTTATACATTGTAAGAAAAATGAATTATTTATGTCCTTATACCTTTTTAAGTAAGTATGGCGCCTCAATGTTTATTTTACATCTGCGAACAGTTGTTTGGATAGCACCATTTTCCGTCTCCTCATCCTGAGTAATCACCGTTTCCAGAAGATCCGGAACTTGTGGACAAGTTGGAAATCTTCGTTCGTAGGCCTGAAAAATAAATGCAAAATTAATATATAAAATTCTAACGTCTGTCTGTACATTTCGATTTTGAACCCAATTTTAGGGTAAATATTTGTTTCATGAGGCCCTAATTCCAAATTTAACATTTTTAAAATTTTTGAGAAAAAAAAACACTTATTGTGACATAACTATAATAGTTAGACATATGCTGTCGCTCTATTTTTTGTAGATAATGATATGTTCTACAAAATCGTACTACATTATTTTGTTCTATAACCAATAGTTTTCGCAGCGCACACGATAAAAGAATGTTTTTAGGTAATTTTTTTCAGACCTTGGGTTACCATTATTGGTGTTTTAGTGTAGATCCCTAACTTTTTTGAAAATTTAATACAGCCTATGTTCAACGGAAATAGTGTAGTTTCTCAACAGTGAAAGAATTTTTTAAATCGGTCAAGTAGTTTCGGAACCTATTCAAAGCAAACAAACAATCAAATCTTTCCTCTTTATAATAATAGAAGATATATACTTATATATAAAATTCATACGTCTGTCTACATTTCAATTTTGAACCCAATTTTAGGGTAAATATTTGTTTCAACACCCCCTTATTCCAAATTTATCATTTTTAAAATTTTTGCCTGTCTGTCTGTCTGTGTGTCCCGATTTAACTAAAGAACGGAACAACCGAATTTAATAAAATTTGGTATTAAGATACAACACAATTTCCCACAGACTATAGGCTACTTATCATTTCTTAAAAATAATAAGGGAAGGTATTCCCTAGGGATGAAAACAGAATTTTTTACACTAGACAGGTGAGTTATATATCATTGGAAAGGTAATTAAAAGTTAGAAAATAATCTGTAAAAATATTTTTAGTTGAATTGACAGAAAGCACAGTTAATTCAATTTGAATTATTAAAAATTGCCTCTTTGAAATATAAACCTTTATATATATAAGACACATAGTTGATGTTAATAGCGTAATGGCTTACGTATCTAATATTCTGATCCTTCTAATTATAAAGACTTGGGTTCGAATCTTACAGTAAACTTTTTTTTTTTAAAATTGTTGTAAATAGACCCTTAAGAGTTGCTCAATAAGGAAATATTAACGAAAAAAAGTAATAGTAGTAGTAGCAATAATAATAATAGTAATAAAACTTAAAGTAAATACGTTTTTAAAACCGTGCATACATAAAATCATGCACTAAATATCCCCCTCTGACTGATGAAAATTTAATATTCGATGTATTCCTTATAAGAAGTAGACATCTGATAGGAATTTATTTTTGAAAATTTAATATTGTAAACCTGAAAATCCGATATACGTAATCACAAATAAATACATTAATGAGCGAATATCGAATAGCGAGAAATTCGGTGAACTGAAAGAAAATGATTCAATTATATAGTTGAAATTCAGATATTTAAATAATAAGTGCATAGATATACAATGGTTATACTTGATTATGGAGGAACTGGGTTTCGTGCATTTGAACAAATTTTAATTTCGCCGTAGTTTTGTACATTTCAGTAGTGTAAAAGTTGAGACAATGAAATGTCCATGGAACAAAAAAGGTCACTTGGACTGCTTTGGACTTATCGATAGTGATTTTCCATGAATACAATTTGAACGTTTTAAATGTTTCATTGAAATCAAATTTTCTGAAGTTATAGTAAAATTTTAGCACATAAATCATTAAAATAGAAAAAATATTTTAAATTATAAAACCAAATATTTGACTTAAAATTTTAGAAAAAAATCACAAATAGCTAGTTATACGACTAATTGAGAAAACATTTCTAAACTTATTAGCTTAAAATATTTACAAAATTCATGTTGAAACCAAAATAAAAACATATTTTCCTCAATGGCTTTTTTCAGAAAAAAATATATCAATTGCCCTTGAAATTTTTCCACAAATTCCTAGCAAAATAGTCATATTAACTTACTACAAGCTTGTAATGCTTATATTTTCATATTTGACCAAAAAAAAAATTTACAAATCTCACGAGTCTAAACCAAGTAAAATCCGACAATTTTTGTCAGACTTTTTTTATTAAAAATATAAATCAATCTTTTTAAATTTTTTCATAAATTTATAGAACAATATTGAAACTAAATCGTTAAAATCATTTTACATTTAAATTTTCATGTTTATTGCTAAAAAAAAATCACTAATCTCAACAGTCGAATGCATGTCGAACGGAAATTGCTTTTTCCGAGGCTTTTTTTCATATACAAACGATAAATTCTTGTTAAATTTTTCCACAAACCTTCAGAACAATGTTCGTACTAATTCGTTATAAAGTTTTTAAAACCAAATTCTGACATTAATCAATCGAAAAAAATCTCTCAAATTTCATGAATCTAATCAATGTCAGAAGACGATTATTTTTCCAAGACTTTTATCATAAATAAAATATCAATAATTTCATAAATATTACATTAATCGATAGAAAAATATTCAAACTAAATTAATAAATAATCGGCAAGACCAAATTTGGTAATTAAATATGAAAAAAATCACGGAAAATCCAAATAAAAAAATGTGTTTAAGACAGTATTGGGACGCCAAGCGTATACATAATATTTATCCAATAAGGAGTAAATTTTATCACATAAATGAGTGAAAATAATTTTCCTTATCAATTATAAATAACTTTGACCACAATTTCAACACTTATTTCATTAAACAAACAAAAATTTATCAATTATTATTTCATCATAACAATTACTAACAAATGACAATCACAATTTAAATCAAATGCTACGCATGCGTAATGCAAATCAATGATTGCGGTAATTCAAATATGTTTTTTTTGGAGAACATTAAATTATTATTGAATTTACTCAGAATAAAAATTTAAATCTTATACCGACTTAAGTCTCTTTAAGAACAGTTAAATCTACTAAATTGCATTTTCGACTTTATTTTTTTTAAATTTAATTCGTGAACAAATCGGTTCATCATGGAAATTTAATCACAAAAAAGAAGTATAGCGTATTTAAAATAGAATTAAGAAAATATCGCGAAAAGATTTAAAAAAAATAATGCAACATTGCCAGATTTGAGTGTTCTAAAAGGGATTTAAGCTCTTATACCTTAAAAAAATTTGGACTTTATGTTTGCTAAATTTTTTGTTCAAAAGCCCAATTAAAATAAACCGCATCGCAAATATCGATTTTCCATTTAAATAACACGGGAACAATATTCTCTTGCACTTTGGAATTTTATAGCTCACGTTGGTGACAATATTTCGGAATGGTCAAGGTATATTCTTGTAGAAAAATGAACGATCTACAAAAAAGGTCTCTAACAAATTTTTGAAATATTTATTCCTTTAAATGATATTCGAGGTGAAAGTTGAACTAAAGAGAAATTTTTATATTTTTTCAATTTTTTGACGCAACCATCAATTTTATGAGAAAATTTTATAGGACATTTTTTGTAGAGCACTTTTTTCTATAACTTATCTCCATGAAAGTTTTTGATATTTTTCACAGGTCCGAAGTTATTTAATTAAAATAAAAAAAAAAATGTTTATGTTAAAAATATAATAATTCAGGGAATTTTCAGTTTAATGCAAATAACTTAGGACCTGTGAAAAATATCAAAAACTTTTATGGAGATAAGTTATAGGAAAAAAAGTGCTCTACAAAAAATATCCTATAAAATTTTCTCATAAAATTGATGGTTGCATAAAAAAATTGAAAAAATATTAAAATTTCTCTTTAGTTCAACTTTGACCTCGAATAACTTTTGAAGGAATAAATATATCAAAAACTTGTCCGAGACCTTTTTTGTAGATCGTTCAATTTTCTACAAAAATATGACCTTGGTGATTCCGAAATATTGTCACCAACGTGAGCTTTAAAATTCCAAAGTGCAAGAGAATATTGTTCTCATGTTATTTAAATGGAAATTTGCGATGTGACACCTCTTAATATTAATATTAAGAGCTTAAACTTTCACAGAATATAATAAAGAAAAAAAAAATCATATTTTTTTTTGAATCAGTCTATTGTGTATACTGTATACAATATATAGAATATATTGCAGTCCAATTTATGTAGTATAATTTAATATAATAATATATTAAAATCATACCATAAACATAATTTTGAACAGAAGTTCAAACAAAAATATTCGTGACGTATTGCCCAGATACGTATTTCGATTGCCAAGCAAACTTCCTCAGTGGTCATCAAGTAGTAGAATCATCAAAAAGCAGTTACGGGGTGATCCAAACTACTTGATGACGACTGAGGAGGATTGCTTGGCAATCGAAATACGTATCTGGGCAATACGTCACGAATATTTTTGTTTGAATTTTATGTTTTTGGTATGATTGTTATATATTCTTATGTTAAATTATACTACATAAATTGGATAAATTGGATAAATATTCTATATATTGTATACCCAGTATAGCTGTTCAAAGTCAGCGAAAAAATCTTATTTATATTACTAATGTCCATTTTGCCCAATATTACCATTTTGTCATTCCCAACAATATTTCGATATAATTAAGAAAAAAAAAAATTATCATTTTTTTTGGACCAATCTAATATATATATATAAATCGGCCATCAGGATCTAGGTCCTATTATCCGATTTGGTGACCGGTGCTGACGTGATGGAGATCACTCCCAGTGGAGGAATCTTCCTATGCCTCTACTGGATCACTAGACACTTTTCTTGCTAAATATTATTAATAATACATTTCAAATTCTAAAAAAAACCATTCCTAGTAAATACTATTTCTTGTTTCAATGTTTGAATATCAAAACGACATTATTTTATTTGCCAGTCGGTTTGTAATCAACTTGTTTCATACTTTTAGGGATCACACATCCCGGGGGACACATATTAAAGTCTATTTAATTTGAATTTTAATTGGAAAGCTAACATTATATTTATTAATGTTCGTCATGTAGCAAATTATACATCCTATTTAAAATTCTTTTTAAACTTAACATTGAATTTTATTTACAAATTCATTGACTTATATGCGCTCAAATATTTCAATATTTGAACTTAAAAATTTTAGTAATGAAAGAATCTTAATTTCTATTTAATACTTTCCAAAAAAAAATAAGTGTATCATTGAAATTAAAACAAACCCAGATAGCGAAATTTTAACTGTTAATAATCAAAGTAACGGTTATGCCAGTAGAAATCAAATAAGCGGAACAGTCTACTTGAAACGGTCTTAAAAATTAGTGTAATAGATTTGCAGCATTTTTACTATTGAGTATTGGATTAATTGGATCTAAGTTTCTTTCCTCTGGATCTAAGACAAGTTTCTAAGATTTAACTTTACAAACGATAGTTTAAGTTCTTCACAACTAAGGTCACCATATTATATTCATTTTGATAAGATTACCCTTAGTAATGATGGGAATATTTAACGTACTATATATAATGGCCATCTGTAATCTTCTGATATTGTTACTAGTGAATTTAGCGATGAAATCTAAAAAAAATCAAATATAATGTCCAGAAAATCAACTCGAAGAAGAATGTAGATATAATTTACTGATTTTGTAGAACAAAGCAAAATATGCTTTTTTTTCCTTTGATCTGGGGGCCTCTCATGCGAGTTCCTCTGCGTTAGGTCCTAAAAGGACTATTGCGCCCCAGAAAATATGCTTAGAAGGACCAGAAGGAAAACTTGGAAAGTTTTATTTCGTTTGCAATATTCGCTAATTATTCCTCCATTGAATTACTATCGATTTTAATCGATTAAGACGAAAGATTTTCCCAAAATATCAAACATTGCCTTGATCAATCGATTGCTTCATACGACAACTTCTTCAGGTAGAGAATTCATAAATTGCGTATAAGATTAAGGATTCCAATGGAGGATACCTTAAATAATGTACTGGTTGTATATAAATTTTAAATGGATCTTTGGAACTTACTTTATGGAGAATTCCATAGTTAGGAAGAACTTAACCGTTAATATTTAAAGTCAAATAATTGAATAGTTCGTTGAGACAACAATTGGAATTGAATTTTAATAATTAAATTAAAAAATTGTAATTATTAAATTTGTGGCATTATGGCATCATGGAACTAATTTGTTGACAAACCAAAGCTTACTTTTCAACTTCCTTATTTTCTTAAAATTTTAAGTAAATTTCTTTTTTTTTCTGCTGTTTTAGTAAATAACCATGGCAACAGTTTATTACTTCCATTTTGGCCACATGGACGGGAACTATTAAAATGGCGGAGATATACAAGTGCAGATTAGATCTACAGTTTTCCGTACACGTGTATGACTTTAAAAATAATAAACAACAGTATAATATAGTAATAAACTTGTACAAAGTATAAATAGGCTACTTATCATTCCCAAAAAATAATTAGGAAAGTTACTCCCTAGGGATAAATACAGAAATTTTTACACTAGACAGGTGAGTGATATATCATTGAAAAGGTAATTTAAAGTTAGAAAATAATCTGTATTTTTTTTTTTAGTTTAATTGATAAAAAGCACAGTTAATTCAATTTAAACTCTAAAAAATTGCCTCTTTGAAACCTTTAAAATATAAACAAATAATAATTTTCATTTGCCACTACACATAGCAAATTTAAAAACAAAATATAATCTACACCTACGTTACGCAGACGAAGTCGCGGGGATCAGCTAGTATTAGATATATTCCTTTTAAATTATAAGAGATATTAAATATATTTCTTCCAAAATCCAAATAACCAGAGTTGTTTCCTCGAAATAAAAAATAATAATTACATAATAATTTAAAAAATAAACAAAAAACACCAATTACCACGGAAATTTGTACAAAAAATTTGATAAATATGGCAAAAAATGTATTAATTATACAAAGATAATTGATTGCTTTTGTGGGGAAAAAAATATATATTGCGTAGTTCAATCAACCTCTGGATTGAAAAATAAAAGTTTTGAACTGAGAATAAGTCAGTTGAAGGAGATTGAACAAAAATATCACTGGTTTGGACTCAAAATAAAAAATAAAGGTCATTCCAACTTCCATAGTTTTCACACATTTGTCTTATGTATCAATTACTATAGTTATTACTATAGATAACAATTTTTATATTACCACTGTTATGTACTATAAATATTTTGTTTAGCATTTAGCAAAGAATTTCCGGGAAATAATATGTAAAGTTTTAAAGAAAAGTGAGATTTCTATAATATTACAACTATCTTATACGACTAAAAGACTATATTTTTGAGTAAAATTAAATTTTAACTGCACAAATAAGTTTTTAAAATATATGAACAAAGTTTTCAATCATTCTTTATGGGAGATATGAATTTTAGATTAGGAAAATAGGACATTTTTTGATGATGAGGTTCAATTAGCAATAAACTAGGGCAACCTTTTAAATGATAATTTTTTTTCGCTAAAGTTCATCTTTGTTGATGATTTTCTTATCAGTATATTAATAATTATTTAAATTTTCAAAACTTCCAATTAGAAACAATTACCAACTTTTACAGCATATTTTATGGGAACATCGGGTTAATTAGGGGTGAAAAAACTTGTTAAAAGCTTTGATAAAGCTCCGGTTCACTGAAATACATGCAACTGGATACAATATTCATGTAAATCAATAAAATCAGTTTGATGATAATAAATTTGTGATTAACTTTCACCAAAACTTTATACTTGGTTCGCACAAAAATGACCTAGAAAATCAAAATTAACCGAATTCTAATGCATTGAACCACAAATAACAATCACGATTTACTGAATTTGATTTAATCTGATCGAATTCCCAGTGGTAAACGAGGCAAATCACGTAGGAAAGTTTAAAATTAAATTCTTGCAACTCGAAAAAATATTCAAAATTAAACTCCCAAAATTTTATTTTATATTTAGTCAAAACAGTAATTAATTTTAATGAGCCAAACGTAGTAAAAATAGTTATTATAAATTAAAAATTTTAATTAATTTTAGTATAAAAATATTAATTAATGTTTCGATAGTTGTATCAATTTCTATATGGCAAAAATTTTCATACTTCGAGTAATTAATTTCGGTAGTGTCTGGAAAATGGTTTGTGGGTTCTTGTAAAATTTATTGAAAATCAATAGTCTATCGAATATTGCGTGGAGAAAGAACAAAGTTATAATATATATCATTAACATATTGTCAGGTGTTCCAGTTTTATTTATGTGAACTGGGGAGTGTAATGTAATTGGAACGATTAGAGCTTTATTTACAGATAAATGTTAGTATAATTTGTATAATATGTTGCATGTCCGCCCCCTAAAATGAACCGATAATTACATGAATTAATGGGATTTTAAAAAGTTTCATTTATATATCTATAATATTATGTCCTATAAAATTTGAACTTTTAAACTGGTTTTTAAATTGGAAATTTTAGAAATTGCTTAACTGATAAGATCTGAATGATTTTTGTAGGCTCTAAAAGGTTCTACAAAAATCGTTACTGATAAATGCATTTTTTGAGCCATTGCGCATAGTATGTATATTAGGATGATTTAATTTTTTTTATTTTTTCTTGCAAACAGGCTGAAAAGTTTTGATTTGACGTAAATATTAATATTAAGGTTGTCCTCATCGCATTTTTTTATTTCCCATAAGAATAACATGGGAAAAGTTATGTTTGAGAGCTGAAATTTTAACTGGTGTGTATACAATATATAAAATATATTGCAGTCCAATTTATTAACATAAACTTGAACAGAAGTTCAAATAAAAATATTCGTGACGTATTGCCCAGATACGTATTTGGATTGCCAAGCAATCTTCATCAGTGGTCATCAAGTAGTTTGGATCACTCCGTAACTGCTTTGTGATGATTCACAATTGAATGTGTTCACAAATGAATGAATCATCACAAGGCAATAACGGAGTGATCCAAACTACTTGATGACCACTGATGAAGATTGCTTGGCAATCGAAATACGTATCTGGGCAATACGTCACGAATATTTTTGTTTGAACTTCTGTTTAAGTTTATGTTAATAAATTGAACTGCAATATATTTTATATATTGTATACACAGTGTAATTGTTCAAAGTCAGCGAAAAAATCTTATTTTGATTTAACTGGTGTCTTTTTACGTCAAATCAAAACTTTTTAGCCTGTTTGCAAGAAAATATTAAAATATTTTTTTTTAATCATCTAATGTATATTTTGGAGAAACTAGTGGATTTTGGATTTTAGGAAAATTCTGTTGGCAATTTTGTCTCCTGAGATTAGGCCTATACCTTAGGTAAACAAAATTGAACAAAAAATTTTTAATTGTTTCAAAAAAATCCACATTTTATCGATTTTAAAGCAATAAATTAGTCTGTCCTTAATTAATTTTTTTATAATTGCAGATGGCAAGTATTAGACTGATTCAAAAAACAAATTTTTCTTAATTATTTCGAAAATATTGATGGGAATGACAAAAAAAAAACTTGTGAAAGTTTAAGCTCTTAATATGAATATTAAGAGGTGCTGAATCGCAAATTTCGATTTTCCATTTAAATAACATTGGAACAATATTCTCTTGCATTTTGGAATTTTATAGCTCACGTTGGTGACAATATTTCGGAATGACCAAGGAATACTCTTCTAGAAAATTGAACAATCTACAAAAAAGGTCTGTTACAAGTTTTTGATATATTTATACCTTCAAAAGTTATTCGAGGTCAAAGTTGAACTAAAGAGAAATTTTAATATTTTTTCGATTTTTTGACGCAACCATAAATTTTATGGGAAAATTTTATAAGGACATTTTTTGTAGAGCACTTTTTTTTCTATAACTTATCTCTATAAAAGTTTCTGATATTTTTCACAGGTCCTCAGTTATTTAATAAAATAAAAAAAAAAAATTATGTTGACAATATAATAATTCAGGGAATTTTCATTTTAAGGCAAATAACTTAGGACCTGTGAAAAATATCAAAAACTTTTATGGAAATAAGTTATAGAAAAAAAAGTGCTCTACAAAAAATATCCTATGAAATTTTCTCATAAAATTGATGGTTGCGTCAAAAAAAAGAAAAAATATTAAAATTTCTCGTTAGTGCAACTTTGACCTCGAATAACTTTTGAAGGAATAAATATATCAAAAACTTGTCCAAGACTTTTTTTGTAGATCGTTCAATTTTCTACAAGAATATACCTTGGTCATTCCGAAATATTGTCACCAATGTGAGCTATAAAATTCCAAGTGCAAGAGAATATTGTTCCCATGTTATTTAAAAGGAAAATCGAAATTTGCGATATGGCACCTCTTAATATTAATATTAAGAGCTTAAACTTTCACAGGATTTGTTTTGTCTTTTCCAACAATCTTTTCCATATAATTAAGAAAAAAAAATCATCATTTTTTTTGAATCAGTCTAGTAAGTATTAATAAATGGATTTAGTAATATTAAGGTATTAATTTTTCATAATTTTAGGTTTATATTTTCGATACCTACTACCCTACGAATTGGTTGAACGTTTATCTACATTTTCAAGAGAGCAAATAAATTGTTATCTGAGTCTTCGAAAAAACGAATATAAGCACTTCTGTAAAAGGTTCATTAAAAAAGATAAAATTTTTGATATATAAATTGTAAGTTTATCTTAAATTTTAGGTAATACATTTTTCCATAATAACTTATACCTCCATTTGACTTCATATAAAACTACAGAAAGAGATAACTGAAGAAATTTTTACGATATTCAAGTTTTAAACGGAAATTTCCAGAAGGTTAATTACCTGGGACTTAAAAATTCAGATTTAAAGAATAAAGAAATATAATGAAGAATAAAAAATAAAGAATTCAGAAAAATTCAGGCTTACGTTTGAGTTATACAAAAACCAATTTTTTGGCTCAAAAAATAAGAGGAATGTTACACGGTTTTTGGGGTTTCCAAGGTTAATGACAGAGCCTTATGATATTTGTTAAAATAATATGAAAAAAGTGGTTTCAATATTGATTTTTATTGATAAACTTCTACAAAAAACGAATATTAACTTTCCACAGTAAGATCCTATAACAGATGATGGGATATCTTTTTCGGTAATAAATTAACATTTCTTTAATAAATTTTCTGTACTATTGCGTGGGTCACGTCTTAGTTAATGATATCAACTATAAATTTTTCCACAAAAATTAGTGGGTCACTTAAAATCCGATCTTTTTGGGTCATAGATTTGCCACTATTGCCCTATAAAATTTCGCGATAAATATGATAGTTTTATTAAAAACATCAAAAATATTTGCTTAATTAAATCTAATATTTACTTAGTGATGGTAACGATTGATTTATTTGGTTATTACAATTAGTAATTCATTTCAAATAATTGATGTATCCAGAATTTATTCCATTGAGTAAATTTTCAAGTTTAAAATATCCAAATTACTTACAATATAGTTGTTATATCCAAAACTAGTTTTTGTTGTTTATAAAATTGGAAACTACGCAATTTTCTACACTTAAAAATCACTTTCGTATTGGTAAAACCCGATGGAATTGACTGAAGAAATGCTCAATCAGAAAGTTTTTAAAGACCATTTATATACCAACTACTTATGTAAAATTCTATATACATACATTTAGTATAAGTATATAGAATTATTTATTTTAAAACCTTAGATTTTAACCTTTGATTTTTGCACTAAGGTAAAAATAGAAGATTATACTTCAAGCAGTTGAAGACATTAATTTTTTTCTTAAGAAATTACTTCATGTCTCAATAAAAAAAGTAAATAGATAAAATAAAAACGATGCAAAGTACAATTTAATCTATTTTTTACTACAAATTGCAATAAATTTTATTTAGTACCAAAAAAATCAATATCATCTAACACCTAGGACATTTCTTCAGAGAAATATTTATAATATATTCTTACAATTGCAAAGTCGTTATCATATATATTCGGAAGATTTAATCTTGTTTTTTTTTTTTATACTGCAGTTCTTGAGATAGACTTTTCAAAGCAAATATACTGCATTTCTAATACTCTATGCAGATGTTGGCAAAATTTCAAAAAATTTAATAAAATATTTCACTAATTTCAAAGTACTGCAGTACAAATTACCAACATGCTTATCTCGGTAAAGAAAATATTTTAAGAAAAAAAATACAGAAAAAAAAATATTTAAAACCACATTTATTTTTCATATTTTATAAACAAATATTTAAATTTGAAGGTTTTTGAATTTTTAATATGTAAATTATATAAACTCGTCTCTAAATTAATTTAAATTTCCATGGAAAAGTTTCCTTTGAGTATTAGACTGATTCAAAAAAAATGATGAATTTTTTTTCTTAATTATATCGAAAATATTGTGGGGAATGACAAAAAAAAACCTGTGAAAGTTTAAGCTCTTATTATTAATATTAAGAGGTGCCGCATCGCAAATTTCGATTTTCCATTTAAATAACATGGAACAATATTCTCTTGCACTGTGGAATTTTATAGCTCACGTTGGTGACAATATTTCGGAATGGTCAAGGTATATTCTTGTAGAAAATTGAACGATCTACAAAAAAGGTCTTGTGCAAGTTTTTGATATATTTATTCCTTCAAAAGTTATTCGAAGTCAAAGTTGAACTAAAGAGAAATTTTAATATTTTTTCAATTTTGTGACGCAACCATCAATTTTATGAGAAAATTTTATAGGACATTTTTTGTAGAACACTTTTTTCTATAACTTATCTCTATAAAAATTTTTGATATTTTTCACAGGTTCTAAGTTATTTAAATAAAATAAAAAAAAATATGTTAAAAATATAATTAATTGATTTTTCAGTTTAATGCAAATAACTTACGACCAGTGAAAAATATCAAAAACTTTTATAGAGATAAGTTATAGGAAAAAAAGTGCTCTTCAAAAAATGTCCCATAAAATTTTCTCATAAAATTGATGGTTGCGTCAAAAAATTGAAAAATATTAAAATTTCTCTTCGGTTCAACTTTGACCTCGAATAACTTTTGAAGAAATAAATATATCAAAAACTTATAAGAGATCTTTTTTATAGATCGTTTAATTTTCTACAAGAATATACCTTGGTCATTCCGAAATATTGTCGTCACCAACATGAGCTATAAAATTCCAAAGTGCAAGAGAATATTGTTCCCAGGTTATTTAAATGGAAAATCGAAATTATAGGACATTTTTTTTTGAGCACTTTTTTTCCTATAACTTATCTCTATAAAAGTTTTTGATTTTTTTCACAGGTCCTAAGAAATTTGCCTTAAACTGAAATTTCCCTGAATTATTATATTTTTAACATAAAAATTATTTTTTTCATTTTAATTAAATAACTTTTGATGGAATAAATATATCAAAAACTTGTACAAGATCTTTTTTGTAGATCGTTCAATTTTCTACAAAAATATACCTTGGTCATTCCGAAATATTGTCACTAACGTGAGCTATAAAATTCCAAAGTGCAAGAGAATATTGTTCCCATGTTATTTAAATGGAAAATCGAAATTTGCGATGCGGCATCTCTTAATAATTATATTAAAAGCTTAAACTTTCACAGGATTGTTTTTTTTTGTCATTCCCAACAATATTTTCGATATAATTAAGAAAAAAAAATCATATTTTTTTTTAAATTAGTCTAATGAGTAGTAATCAATTCTATATTACAAACTATAAATCATAAAATTGCAAATTTTAGCATAAAAAAAAAAATATTTGACACATTCTATAGGCATCAATTACCAAAACAAGTTTTATTTAATCCAATTAATAAAGATTAAATAGAAAAAAAATTAAATGCACTACACAATTCCGAGCTGATAACACCTGCTGAGTTAATGTTATTAACAAAATTACACTATAAGCCCCAAGGTAATCTTTTATTTCTTATCTTTGCACAAAAAAAAATATTTTTCATTGTTCCATTGGTATAAATTAATTATATTTCAAATTGTAAAAAAAAATAAATGTGGTTTTAATGATATGAAACGAACAAAACGGATATTATAGCACTTTTAGCCAAATAATTAATCAGGTTATAAAGATTTCACTATCAATTTAACAATATTTACAACCCAGTTTTTATTTTATTTTTTTTTTTCTACAAAAGTCGAGGTCAATAATTTCAAAAAAAAATGCGATAACGAATTTTTATAGACATAGAAAATAAAAATATTTTACCAGATTTGTCAAATATTATACCGTTATAACGGGAAATATAAATACAAATTAAATCCTGGCAAATTTACTGGTTACTAGGCAGATGTTTAAAGATTTTCCTGTAAGAAAGTTAACAGGAATCCACTTGATCATATCTATTTTTTCAGATATTCATAAAGTTAAATAACAAATTGTTTTGAGAATTCACCAAATATAAAAGCTTGAATGGCGATTTTATGTGTAGGATACAAATTCGGATAAATTAATTATCATTCAGAAAACCAGTTATAGGTATGCAATGTATGTACGATTATATTTACGGCTACAACTGGTTCCGGATTCATGAATGGCATATTAGGTGTATCGGAAAGTAATTTCATTTTTAAACCGGAAAAGAATTTCATTTAATTGCCATTTATTTGCTTATAAGTTATTTCAAAGTGGTACTTATATATTTTATGATTAAAATGCCTTATTAGTTAAAACTTAGTAAAAATTACAAAAAAAATTATTCTAAAGTCTATATTGAAATGGTAAGACTAAAAACCCGAAGGAATATAAATTCGGTATTGTATGCTCTTCGGGTTTCACAGGGTAGCAACGTAAAGTTGTTACTACTGTGCATTAGATTAATGCCAAATTGGTTTTTTAAGTTTAAATTCGATAATTTTTAGTTCTGCAATTGGTACCAACGAAGAATGGCAAAAAATTTAACCAATAAGAAGCTAAAGAAAGAAAGGATGCCAAATGTATATGAGAAAGACGAAGAACTATCAAATAATCTTAATCAATCTTGGTCAATCAACCAAATACCTAAGAATGTCCAAGTACTGTTAACAAAGAAAATTCTATGCTGCAACACGGAAATGCAAGACTTCTATGCAAAAGAAAATCCCTGGAAAAAAAATAATTAATTAAGGGGGAGGTGATATTGGTGTACCCACTATAATCGTCCAAAGTTATTCCATCGGATTTCTATTTATTTCAATCGTTACATTTACTAACAGGTAAAAGAAATGAAAGCTTTTTTGATATTTTCCTAGATGTCAAATCGTTGATACTATTCAAGGATTATAAATTACACAGGTTGCACCATTAGAAAAAAATATGACGTCATACGAAGAATTTTGAAATTTGAATCAGTCTGAAGATATGTACGAATTTCTTCTGGATACGTCACGTATCCATCACCATGAGGCCACCTGTGTATTTTATAAACCTTGGATACTATTAAGGCTGATTATATAATTGATTTAAAATCAAAATTTTGTGCTTTAATTCCATATTAAAAAACCAAATTACTTTCCGTTACACCCAATGGGATATGTTCATACATAAAGCTGCCATTCTCTACACTAATATTTACACTGGGCACCCAAGCTCGCCAAATTAAAGAGAAGTTGTACACATTTTCCAATCAGTTTGGAATTCCGGAACCGGTTTTATATATAACAGAGTAAATTTATGAAATACTTTACTAAAAGAGACATTATTTTTAAAGCTCAAGAACCGATGATATATAAATGTCTAAAATATTTTATTTTTTAGGTACTACTAATTTGTTTTCAATGATGAACGATGATGAATTTCTAGGCAAAACCTTCTCCAATAGTTTAAATAGTAATGTATTTTAATATTTCGGAATGACCCAGATATATTCTTGTAGAAAATTGAAGGATCTACAAAAAAGGTCTCCAACAAGTTTTTGATATATTTATCCCTTCAAAAGTTATTCGAAGTCAAAGTTGAACTAAAGAGAAATTTTAATATTTTTTCAATTTTTGACGCAACCATCAATTTTATGAGAAAATTTTATGGGACATTTTTTGTGGAACATTTTTTTTTCTATAACTTATCTCTATAAAAGATTTTGATATTTTTCACAGGTCCTAAGTTATTTGCATTAAACTGAAAATTCCCTGAATTATTATATTTTAACATAGAAATTATTTTTTTTATTTTAATTAAATAACTTAGGACCTTTAAAAAATATCAAAAACTTTGATGGAGATAAGTTATAGAAAAAAAAAGTGGTCTACAACAAATGTCCTATAAAATTTTCTCATAAAATTGATGGTTGCGTCAAAAAATTGAAAAAATATTAAAATTTCTCTCTAATTCAACTTTGACCTCCAAAAACTTTTGAAGGAATAAATATATCAAAAACTTGCACGAGTCCTTTTTTGTAGATCGTTCAATTTTCTACAAGAATATACTTTGGTCATTCCGAAATATTGTCACCAACGTGAGCTATAAAATTCCAAAGTGCAAGAGAATATTGTTCCCATGTTATTTAAATGGAAAATCGAAATTTTCAATGTTGCACCTCTTAATATTAATATTAAGAGCTTAAATTTTCAGTTTTTTTTTGTCATTCCCAACAATATTTTCGATATAATTAAGAAAAAAAAATTATCATTTTTTTTTTGAATCAGTCTTGAATTCAGCCCTATTTTTTGAGTCGAGTAACCAAAATCCAATATTAAGAATTGGAATCAATATTCTTCGGATCTCCAAATTTTTAAATCATCACCTAAATAGTGATTCCAATAACACGTGGAATCCAGATTTCGTTTTCAGGGTAAATGCCTAAATTTTCTTCAACACTAATCTCCGGATTTTTAAACCGAAATACATTTTAGATATAAAAGAATTAGCTAGTAATTAACCAGTTTTCCCACCTGTTCCCAACACAATTTGGATATCCTAAAAACTCAAAAATTTCTCAAATTTGTTTGAAACCAATTTAATAAGTAGTTATAGTCAATAAACGATTCTTTCGGTCCCATTCTTTGAAAATGTTCTACCAAGAAATTGTAAAATCAATTGATAAATAAATATTCAGTCTTTTCATTAATAGTAAATTAAAACTTTAACGTTAACTACATATATTGAACATTGAATTTGACCTTGCAATACGATAATAAAAACACGTGCAATTCGAAAATTTTGCATATCCCATCAATTTGTCATTTCCTTCGATAAATGTCTTTGTGATTAATTTTATTTGTAAACACTTATTGACTACTTTAACTCGAAAGTGCACTTAAAAATATATGCAAAGTTCAAACTCTTAGTCTTAATTACATTAGAACCCCAATTATAAGCCCAACAAACATTCCTCTCGCCAAAAATAACATTGAAATATTAAATTCTTTTGAGGCGAAAAAAAAATATGATGTTTGCGCCCCTTGTATTTAGCAATATTGACCGGAATGTCAGCAACATAATTATTAAAAAACCCGATAGTTCGGCCTTGTGACAAATTCATGTAAATGTTGGTATGTATATGGCGATAATACCCAGACAAAGAATATTTCTACTTCAGTTGGAAAACTGGTTTACGATGTGGAAACACAAAGTCACTATGTATTTAGAAATGATTTGCAATGGAAGGTTAAATTTCTGGTGTACTGATCAGCCATTGACAACGTGAACCGATTATTGATCACATATTTATAGATTTTGCCAAAGATCGTAAACATATTTTTAAAGTTAATAACTATGGATAATTATGGTACCAATCGAAGCCAAATAAAATTATTGAAACCCAATCAATTGGTCAATAATATATCGCACATATACAATACCAAAATTGCATGAATTGATTAAATTCTTCTCTCGAATGTTCCCCAAAAAGATCAGTCTTTTCTTGGCCATTTCTTGGGCTTTTTAGTAGTTTTCCACAGTAAGTCCACTAAGAAATTTTTGTATATCAAATTATTTTCTAATATCAGATTCCTACTCTCTGTTATAACCAAAACTGGGAAGTTAAAGATACAAATTTCATGCGGAGTCGAAAGTCTTCAAAATTTATTTTCACACCAATTTTTAGCGCTTTTATTTTATACTAGCTAAATCCGGCAGATATTGTTCTGTCAGCCAATAGTTGTAAATAGATAAATTGAATTTATATCATATTATATCGTATTTATCTATTATTATAAAGAGGAAAATTTGATTGTTTGTTTGCTTTGAATAGGCTCCGAAACTACTAGACCGATTTGAAAAATTCTTTCACTGTTGGGAAGCTGCACTATTTCCGGTGAACATAGGCTATATTAAATTTTCAAAAAAATTAGGGATCCATACTAAAACTCCAAAAATGTGTGAAAAAATTACCAAAAAACTTTCTTACATCGCGTGCGCTGGCGATTTAACTAAAGAACGGAACAACCGAATTTAATGAAACTTTATATTAAGATACAACACTATTACCCACACACTTTAGGCTACTTATCATTCCTTAAACATAGTAAGGGAATGTATCCCCTCCGTAAAAACTGAGGGATGAAAAAAAATACTTTAGATAGGCGAGTTATATATAATTGGAAAGGTACTTAAAAGTTAAAAAATGATCTGTGTTAATATTTTTAGTTGAACTATTAAAAAGCACAGTAATTTAATTTAAAGTACAAAAAATTGCCTTTTTGAAATATAAATGTTTTTATAGATAATAATCTGACAGTGAACTTTTTTTTTACAAAATTGTTGTAAATAGATCCTTAGGGTTGGTCAGTAAGGAAATATTAACGATAAAAAATGTAATAGTATTTATAATAATAATAATAGTAATAAAGCTTAAAGTAAATACGTTTTTAAAACCGTGCATACCTATATACAATTTTGTATTTATATACTCCTCTGACTGATGAAATTTTAATATTCGGTGTATTCCTTATAGGAATTAGGCATGGATAAGATTTTTTTTTTAAAATTCCTACCCTACCGGACAAGGGTGGATTTAGGATTTTTTTCTTGGAGGGGGGACAATATCTTTTATTTGCCAGTACGTGAAAGGGATCACGAAAAAAGTTCGCAATTCCAGCCAGAAATCATCATAATGATAAATAATAAATAATCATATTATCATAATGATAAAAGAAATTTAAAATCCTCTTCCAGAGCAAAAGGTATACGCCAAATCGTGTATGCTAAACTCTGGACTATCCAATATGGTTTGATTATTTAGTTGAAATTCAGATATTTCAAAAATAAGTTTAAAGATACATAATACTTATACATGATTAGGGAAGAACTGGGTTTCGTGCAATTGTACAAATTTCAATTTCGCGGTTGTGTTGTACATTGCAATAGTGTAATAGTTTTTGGAAAAAGGTTCATTCGGGAATCGAAAAAGGGAGATGGCGTTATTTTGACGCGAGTATTTTGATAACTTTCGACTTTTTTTAGCCATAATTAAGACCGAATTTATTGAACTTTGCGATATTTTTTTATGTATAGATGCTGATTGATTTACTGAGTATTTGGTTCACGATAGGTATACCTACCGTAGATTCAATGAAAATTAATTGATTATTGCATAGAACTATTTTATTCTTTGTAACAGTTTATTAAATGTGTCTTTTTCAAGAGATGTGAAGTGTTTTTAAGTATGATTATATTTTTCGTAAAAGAAATAAAAAAAAAAAAAATACGTTACGCAGACGAAGTCGCGGGGATCAGCTAGTTAACCAATAATTAGATTTGTCCAATTTTAAGATGACCAATCAGTATAGATTTAGAAGAAAATAAGCATTAATTTAGGGAATTGTAAAGATCTAAAAATATCTATAGACTTTTGTAAAGTTGATGTATCATTTAAATCAGTGGTTCTTAACCGGTGGTGCACGCACCCCTTAAGGGTGCGAGCTTGAATATTTTGGGGTGCGAAATTGTAATTTTACAAATTCACGTGTAGCTAGCAAAATAAAAAACTAATCTTAAAAATTCATTTTGGTTAGTAAATTTTTTATTCCCTAAACATTTTTTAAATATGTTTGTAAATTATAAACCATCGAGACAAATTAATTTTTGTATTTTTTCTACAATTACAAAAATTCAAATGCGTTTCTAGTTTCTATACTAATTTTTATATTTCCTCGAAATTTCAGTTGATTGTTGCGATTATTCTTAGAAATATAAATACTGTTGATGCGCACATTACATTGAATAAAAATTTAAAAATAATTGAATTTTAGTGTCGACTATTACAAGTTTGAATTTTCGTGTTGAATATTAAAAGTTAAATATTAATATAAAATAATTAATACAAGTTAATTTTACAAGTTTAGTTGAATATTTATATTCTAATTATTAGAATATAATTTGGTACATTAAAGTCAAATTCAAAAGGTAAGCTAAAATATAGCAATAATAGATAGAAGTTTAATATTTTTTTAGTGTTTTATTAAAGAATTTAATTTAGTTTACGCCATGTCAAAGAAACGATGTTGGAATGACGATTATGTTCGTTATGGTTTTACATTTACAACGGAGAAGGATGGAACGCAGCGACCACAATGTATTCTGTGCTGCAATAAATTTTCAAACGCCAATCTCAAGCCGTCGAAACTAAATGAGCATTTTACCAAACAGCATGGTGGTGTAGATGCTGGCTATGATTTTGAAAGTTTGAAATCTAAACGAGTTCGATTTGATAAAAGTGGAACTATCACAACTTTTGGATTTATATCACACGAAAAGCCGCTGTTGCAAGCGTCTTATCAAGTTGCATATATCTGTGCCAAGAAGAAGAAACCACATACAATAGCTGAAGAACTTGTAAAGCCTTGTGCATTAGAAATGGCAAAAATAGTGTTGGGTACTGAAGCACAACAAAAGCTTCAACAAATTCCTTTGTCAAATGACGTAATCCGTACTAGAATTTCTGATATAAGTAAAGACATCTTACAACAAGTAATTGAAGATATTAAAGCTAGTAATGTCCCAGTGGGTATTCAATTGGATGAATCTACAGATGTTGAAAATTGTTCTCAGCTGATGGTGTTTGTACGATATGTAAAAGAAAAAGAAATTGTTGAAGAATTTTTGTTTTGTGAACCATTAGAATTGACTACAAAAGGAATTGATATATTTAATAAAGTCAAAGACTTTTTATTACAATATGAGATACCGATGAACAAAATAGGATCAATTTGTACTGATGGAGCTCCTTCCATGTTAGGCAAAAATTCTGGATTTGTAGCGTATGTAAAAAAGGAAGTGCCTCACGTTACAATTACCCATTGTATTTTACATAGACATGCGCTAGCTACAAAGACATTGCCTGAAAAATTAAAGAAAACATTAATCACTTCAGTCAAAGTTGTAAATTTTATCAGAGGTCGAGCTTTAAATCATCGTCTCTTCCGTGCTTTATGCGAAGAACTTGGTGCCGAGCATACTGTCCTTTTATTTCACACAGAAGTAAGATGGCTATCGCGTGGACGTATGCTAAATCGTGTGTACGAATTGCGAAGTGAAATAATGCAGTTTCTTAATAATCAAGGCAGTAGTTTAGCTGATGAATTCAGCAATAGAGATGCTATAATTCAGCTAGCGTATTTGGCAGACATATTCACGCACCTTAATGAATTAAATATTTCAATCCAAGGATTTGGAGTGAACACTATAACAGCGAAAGAGAAGTTGACTGCGTTTAGTCGAAAACTTTCAATTTGGATTAACCGTGTTGACAAGATAAATTATGCTAACTTTCCTTTGCTTGAAGAAGTTCTTGTTTCAGATGATGAAAGAAACAATATTACCACCGAAATTAAAGATCATTTGCAAAAGTTGAGCGAATCTTTTGAGGGATATTTTGCTACTGGAGATATAGATATATCAGAAAAATGGATATTAGATCCATTTATTTATAATCTGGACTCAATGGATGACAGTAATTTATTGAAAGAGGACCTTGTTGAACTACGGACAAATGGACATAATCAAATGGAATTTGAAGCAGAGAATTTGGAAAATTTCTGGTGTGCTCAAGTAATGTCATATCCACGATTAGCTAAAATAGCGCTTCAGCATCTTGTTCCATTTGCCACAACATATTTGTGTGAGATGGGATTTTCGTCACTTGTGCATATAAAAACAAAAGCTAGAAATAGACTTAATGTTAGTAATGATATGCGTGTAGCTATTTCAAAAAAGATCCCCCGGTTTTCAAAAATAATTGAGGAAAAGCAACAACAAAAAAGCCATTAATAAAAACTTTGATAATTTATAATTGATTATTTCAGCTAACAATTAAAATTTATAAAAAATTTGTTACGCACATAAAATTAATAAAAAATATGTTTTGCATAATGTTTGTTTTTTAATTTATATAACTCAATAATTTCTAGTAAGGGGTGCGAGAATATTGTTTGAAAATTTTAGGGGTGCCGGTAGCTAAAAAGGTTAAGAACCACTGATTTAAATCAATGATTCATAATTTGAATCTCCAGAATAAAATTAAATAAAATGATATAATTATCTCAAACATTTATCTATGAACTCTACAGAAATTTCCGTATTTTTTTCCACTGAAAAAAATATTTGAATTAAATAATTACTTTTCGTCGTATTCTTCTGTGATTACAATACTAATTCGCTAAACTTAATATGACCACTTTCTATTGTTCAAAAAAACATAGATAATTATGTATAAAATAAACTAATTCCACACTTTCTTTTTATAAGAAATTTGCAAATATTCTCTACTAAGAGTTGTTTGGAATTTTTAATAATTTACAACTGATAGATTTTATTTATCCAATGTGATTCAACAGTGAACTAAATTATTAAAAAACCCAAATTGTACGTTTAAATAAATACAAAAGTTTTTTCTTTAGAAAATGCGTAGCATTTGATCATTGCGTGAAATACAAAGAATTTTAATGAAAAAAAAAATTCAAGAGTTTCGAGAAATGTTCAATTTATAATTCATAAAAAGAAAAACTAAATAAAGTAGGTGTTTGAAATTCGAGGACATTGACTTGGCTTTTTAGTCATGGAAATTAATATAAATTTAGTTTTCTTGGGGGTTAGGACTTGAAAAGAAATTCAAATCAATACCAATAGAAAAATAACGTTACATATTGGTCGTCCAATAAAATTTGCTTTAATTGCTTAGTTGAGGATGGATATTTCATCAAGATTCATTTAAACTCCGCTTTAAACTTCGGTCTAAAATCTAAATTTCTATGACATCTATTTATATATATTAGACTGATTCAAAAAAACCATGATTTTTTTTTCTTAATTATATCGAAAATATTGTTGGGAATAACAAAAAAAAATCCTGCGAAAGTTTAAGCTCTTAATATTAATATTAAGGGTGCCGAATCGCAAATTTCGATTTTCCATTTATATAACATGGGAACAATATTCTCTTGCACTTTGGAATTTTATTGCTCATGTTGGTGACAATATTTCGGAATGACCAAGATATATTCTTATAGAAAATTGAACGATCTACAAAAAAGGTCTTGTACAAGTTTTTGATATATTTATTCCTTCAAAAGTTATTCGAGGTCAAAGTTGAACTAAAGAGAAATTTTTATATTTTTTCAATTTTTTGACGCAACCATCAATTTAATGAGAAAATTTTATGGGACATTTTTTGTAGAGCACTTTTTTTCCTATAACTTATCTCTATAAAAGTTTTTGATATTTTTCACAGGTCCTAAGTTATTTAATTAAAATAAAAAAATATTTTTTATGTTAAAAATATAATAATTCAAGGAATTTTCAGTTTAATGCAAATAACTTAGGACCTGTGAAAAATATCAAAAACTTGTATAGAGATAAGTTATAGAAAAAAAAGTGCTCTACAAAAAATGTCCTTAAAAATTTTCTCATAAAATTGATGGTTGCGTCAAAAAATTGAAAAATATATTAAAATTTCTCTTTAGTTCAACTTTGACCTCGAATAACTTTTGAAGGAATAAATATATCAAAAACTTTACGAGACCTTTTTTGTAGATCGTTCAATTTTCTACAAGAATATACCTTGGTCATTCCGAAATATTACAAACGTGAGCCATAAAACTCCAAAGTGCAAGAGAATATTGTTCCCGTGTTATTTAAATGGAAAATCGAAATTTGCGATACGGCACCTCTTAATATTAATATTTTTTTTTTAATCAGTCTAGTACTCATGAAATACAAGAAATCTTTAGGTTGAAGTATTGCGACTTAACTAATATCCTGGTGAACCAATTATTAAAAAAAAAACCAAGGAATGGCTTTACTGTTTCTCAATCTTGGGTTTTCTTTAATAAAAAACATTGGTTTTTAGTAAATATAACATTTTTATTATAACAGTTATAAAAATAGCGACCAACACTATTGATTTTTCAAGGTTTTTATCCAGATAATTAAAACTCTTTAAAATTTATCATCGTTGGTTGGTTAGTCCCAAATTATTAACAATTAACTTGAGATCAAATACGAGATTCATTTAAATTCCCTTTGACACGTACCAACTTCCATGGTTTCTTGAAACTCAATTTCAAAACACCCACTTAATTCCAATAATTTCGGTGCTATATTTACTATCTGTCGTATTTGTTACCATTACAAAGACAACCTTTATGTATATATTTATCTTTTGCCGAGAAGTGATATTTTATTTAAAAATCACTTTGTTATTTAATCTATTCTTGTTTGAGAAAATCCACAAAAGAATATCATGTTACGTTTAGCTTCGATAATGAATGGAATTGTTTTTTTTTTCAAGTTCAAACATTCCCCAATGTAAATAAGTTAATCAAATTTTCGTAGAAGTATCTAAAATGAAGATTTATCACTGTTGAATTTTGGAAAGTATTTTTTTTATGTATGTAAACAAAACCTTGAAAACTGGTATCGGCCAAGAAGTCTTGTATGAAATGGATTTCCAATGAAAATTCGTTCACCTTCATGTGACTGATTAATTTACAAACATTGTTTAATGCAAATTTTGAATAAGATTATTTTTGCAAGTTGCCATATTTTTTTTACTAAGGTAAAGTAGTTTATCATAACTTGTTTCCTAGCAACGTTTCAATATATTTCACATGAATGAAGTTTTCAATAAATGAAGAAATCAAAACCAAATTTGGTACTCCTGATCAATCTAATTTAATATTGATAGAATTCAGTGCAAACTTCAGGTTTTAATCATTGGTATAAGGGCGAATAACTAATTCATCAAAGAAGTGCAATAATAGTGTAATGTAGGTATTAAAATGCTACCAGATAACTAAAAAGTTAAGAAAATGTTCCTTATTTAATGCTAAAGCACCTGTGAAATTTTTAAAGCAAATCACTAAGTCATTAAAAAGTTATTACAATTTAAAAATACTAAGATTTTACACGTAATCTTATGGAGATTCGGTGATCAAAATGACTAATTTTTTTTATTAGCCAAAAAAATGCTACCAGACATCCCAAACTTTCCAAATATGTAGTTTAAACTTTAATGAACTAATTTTACATAAGTTTATTTGAATTTACTAAACGGTTATCAAGAAACAAATTAAAAACGGACCAAAAATGTGGCTTTTATTTGATAAATTAGACAACTAAAAAAGCTCACCAATAAATGTATCATTTGGCCCCTGATATTTCCTTAAATACCAATAACTGCCAGAGATATCAACAATAACTTAACACGAATTGTGGAAATGTAAATTTTTGTATAACTTCAATCGTTATTTTCACGTTAACTATGGCACATACAGGAAATTACTAAAGAACCTTTTTTCTAGGAAATATCCTCAGCTTTCATTTTGATAACAACAATTTTCTTGTATTTAGAATGGTTCAAAAGTTATAATGAAAAAAAAAAGAAATTGTGGAAAAATAAATTGAGGGGGGACATGACTCCTTACCCTGACGGATTTTTCGGTGGAAATCATGTTTTGGACTTAATCTATCGATATATAAAAAAATTGGCTTTTACGTGCTTTTGGGGACTTCACTTATTAAGAATGTTATGGAGGATATGGAGGTATATCAATCATATGGATCAAAGAAGTTTACCATAACTTGTTGCCTAGCAAAGTTTCAATATATATTTCACATGAATGAAGTATTCAACAATTTGAGAAACCAAAACCAAATTTGGTACTCCTGATCAATCTAATTTAATATTCATAGAATTCAGTGCAAACTTCAGGTTTTAATCATTGCCAATAGGGCGAATAACTAATTCATCAAAGAACTGCAATAATAATGTTATGGAGGTATTTCAAAATGCTACCAGACAACTAAAAATTTCGTAGAATATTCCTAATTTAATGCTAAAGCATCTGTAAAATTTTTAAAGCGATTCACTAATTCGTTAAAAAGTTATTCCAATTTAAAAATACTATGATTTTACACATAATCTTGTGGAGATTCGGTGATTGGACAGACTAAATTTATTTTTATTAGCCAAAACAATGCTATCAGGTATCCAAAACTTTTTAAATAGTTAATTTAAACTTTAAAGAACTAATTTTGCATAGCTTTATTTGAATTCACTGTATAGTTTTAAAGAAAAAAAATTAAAAACCGACCGAAAATGAGGTTTTTCTTGGTAAATTAATAAATGTATAAGAAAGTGTGGCAACACTGACGTCAGTTGAGACGTACCATCTTGTTTGTAGTACAAGAAGTGTTAGTACATTTGGTTAGATAAAAATGAAACGCGTAATTTATCTTTGTTACACTCATAAGTCAACCGTATACAGCGGAAAAGGAAGAAATATGTCAAATATTTTAGTTTCTAAATGTTGAGCATGTCGCGCATGCTCACTCACATTATGTGAGAGAGACATACTAAAGTTGCCAATGCTGCCAACCTATAAATACGACAGAATTATGACGTTATCATTGTTTTATATATGGTTAAATTACTAATTTAATTCTTATCTTTTAGTTATAATTGTCGTGAAAACATGCTAATTTAATGTTTTATCTGTGATTTATTCAAATAAAAAAATTCTAGAGTATCAATTCAATAATATTTTGATTTGTTAAATTAAATTCAAGGAATTTCAGCTCCAAAAGTTAGTTAAAAATTTCTATATTTTTTATTTTTTGTTAAAAATTTTTGGTAAAATTTCCGATTTTCCCTTAAACCAGCGGTTCCTAACTTTTTTCAGCCGCGGACCCCCAAGGAAATCAAGCATAATGCCAAGGACCCCTGAATGAAAAAAGATGCAATTTTCGGACAGTATTATATTTTAGTATTCCTTCATTAAATTAGAAAATAAACTTTTTCAAATGGGACCGCGGACCCCCAAACATAAGCTCGCGGACCCCCAGGGGTCCGCGGACCACAAGTTAGGAAACAATGGCTTAAACTATATACAGTTTAATAGATATCGACTTATTTATTCGTCTCATGGTACTCTAAACGACGTAATTATTCACGAATTGCTATTTTTTATGTACTTTTGTCTCCCATTGTACCTCCATAATATCCTTAAAGTCTTTAGATTTAAAAAAAAAACATTGCAACTACTAATTGTATACAAATACAATAATAAATGCAACAAATGATTTGCATCTCATTAACAAATACAATTTAATTGAATCGACAAATGTGAAAGTACGATAATAAAAATAAATGCTGGTATTTAATTTTATTTTATTTATATCTTTCCATGAAACTATTGGGAAATTATGGTCTTGAACAATTGATCAATTTATGTACCCATAAAATGTGCAATTTAATTCTCATATTTTCCTAAAAAAATTGTTTAGATTTAAGAAATATTTTTTGTGAGAAAATTTATCATTAATTGGATTTTAATTTATTCATTATGATCCAACTTTGGTGACGTATAGATATCGATTTTGTAATGAATCAATTTACTATTCAAGACGATACACATTCCATAATAGATATAAATGTAACATATATGTTGTCAGTTAGGGGCCTTTTATATTTTGATTATTACATCGAAGTAATAATGAAGTCATTGCGACGACTGGGACAAATAAAAATTTATTTCATTCCTTTTCATCTATTGAGATTTATTCACAAAGAGCAAAAGATTTATGAGTAATAACCTTTGTATTTTATAACGTAATTCGCCACAATAAGTGTCTATTCCATTGTAAGTGAATAACTATGTGATTCGTAAGTATTAAGGCGACGAAAAATGTTTTGAAATTTGTAACAATTTTCATGAATATAGAATAAAGATTGTAATGATATACGTGCGAGAAAATCAAGTATAATAATCATTACTCAAAATTTGGACTTAACTGATTTTTGTCATTGGTTTCAACTGTTAAATCAAGTGAGAAAAAAAACAATTTTTAGTTTTGAAAATTATATATTTTGGTGCGTTTATGAGTCTTCTATGACGTCACAGTCCATTTATTAAATTGAGCACTTTAGATTTCCCCCCAAGTTTATATTCTAGACGTAATTAAACTCTATGTATATCACCGAAATAAATTCTGCATAATTCAGTTGAATTTTCCAATTTCTTCAACTTTTACGGCTTCTAATATTGAAACTTATTCCAAATGGTTAACATTTAAAAAAGAGGCCAAGTTTTGATAGAAACCATCCAAGAATTTTAATCAGATTTAAATTATATGCGACATTATGCGAACTATCATGCAACGCAAGGTAAAATTCCATTTGTCAATTGAGGAAAACATAGTCATTTCCTCTTTTCAGTGGCTATATACATATATATATATATATATATATATATATATATATATATATATATATATATATATATATGTATTAGAAAGGAAACAAGTTTACGTCAAGTTTCAATAGTCATTAAAATTTTAGCATGAAATAAAAGACAGATTGGTGTATTTAATGGGAAAATTATTGGTTAGATAACAGTAATTAAAGTGCACACATGTTCGTATCACAGACTTTTCTCAAATCATTCATTGTGTTATTCATTAAATTGAAATGTTTTTCAAAGAAAAAAATAAAAAACATTTATTGAACAATTCACCATAATCAATGTTTAAACTTTTAATGAAAGTTTCGCATAAAAAAAATCAATTAATTTCTTAGTATCGTAACATTTTGATTACTCAAGTTGTAAAGTAAATTTTTTCGAAAATCTTTCTCACTACTTGATGCCCTTGTTGCAAATTGCAAAATTAGAAGGTTATTTCTTGGTATATAAAATTTACCATTACTTTCTGTAATAATTTATATACATATATATTAGACTGATTCAAAAAAAAATGATGATTTTTTTTCTTAATTATATCGAAAATATTGTTGGAAATGACAAAAAACAAATCGATTTTTTAGGACAAAAATTAAATAATTTTTTTTTTTTAAGTGTCCACCGCCATTTTTTTTTAAATAGTGACTATAGTATTACTCTACACTTAGGAATTTTTTCAAATTTTTTGAAGTGGTGGAACATCATTAAAAAAAATTAAAACTTTTTTTCTTAAATCTAATATTTAACACTTAAACTATATTTTTTTTCCGTAAAAAATATAAGGGTAGTTATTTTTCAACTAAAAATATATATGTAACCCATAAAAATATTTACAAAAGTCAAAAAATTGCCTTTTTATTGCAAAAATCCATTCAAATAAAAATATTTTTTTATTACCTCTAATAACTGTACAGAAGACTGATTCAAAAAAAATTATGATTTTTTTTTTCTTAATTATATCGAAAATATTGTTGGGAATGACAAAAAAAAATCCTGTGAAAGTTTAAGCCTTCAATATTAATATTAAGAGGTGCAACATCGAAAATTTTGATTTTCCATTTAAATAACATGGGAACAATATTCTCTGGCACTTTGGAATTTTATAGCTCACGTTGGTGACGATAATATTTCGGAATGACCAAGATATATTCATATAGAAAATTGAACGATCTACAAAAAAGGTCTCGTACAAGTTTTTGATATATTTATTCCTTCAAAAGTTATTCGAGGTCAAAGTTGAATTAACGGGAAATTTTAATATTTTTTCAATTTTTTGATGCAACCTTCAATTTTATGAGAAAATTTTATAGGACATTTTTTGTAGAGCACTTTTTTTAATATTAAGAAGTGCCGCATCGCGAACTTCGATTTTCCATTTAAATAATATGGGAACAATATTCTCTTGCACTTTGGAATTTTATAGCTCACGTTGGTGACAATATTTCGGAATGACCAAGGTATATTCTTGTAGAAAATTGAACGATCTACAAAAAAGGTCTCGTGCAAGTTTTTGATATATTTATTCCTTCAAAAGTTATTCGAGGTCAAAGTTGCACTAAAGAGAAATTTTAATATTTTTTCAATTTTTTGACGCAACCATCAATTTTATGAGAAAATTTTGTAGGACATTTTTTGTAGAGCACTTTTTTTCCTATACCTTATCTCTATAAAAGTTTTTGATATTTTTCACAGGTTCTAAATTATTTGCATTAAACCTAAAATTCTCTGAATTATTATATTTTTATCATAAATTTTTTTTTTTTATTTCTAATTAAATAACTTAGGACCTGTGAAAAATATCAAAAACTTTTATAGAGATAAGTCATAGAAAAAAAAGTGCTCTACAAAAAATGTCCTACAAAATTTTCTCATAAAATTGATGGTTGCGTCAAAAAATTGAAAAAATATTAAAATTTCTCTTTAGTTCAACTTTGACCTCGAATAACTTTTGAAGGAATAAATATATCAAAAACTTGAACAAGACCTTTTTTGTAGATCATTCAATTTTCTACAAGAATATACCTTGGTTATTCCGAAATATTGTCACCAACGTGAGCTATAAAATTCCAAAGTGCAAGAGAATATTGTTCCCATGTTATTTAAATGGAAAATCGAAATTTGCGATGCGGCACCTCTTAATATTAATATTAAGAGCTTAAACTTTCACAGGATTTTTTTTTGGTCATTCCCAACAATATTTTCGATACAATTAAGAAAAAAAAATTATCATTTTTTTTTGAATCAGTCTAATATATATACTTATATAAAAATTTTTTGTAATCTTATCAAGTTTTTAAGTATTGATTATGAATAGGTCGTTATAAAATTTGTTTGTAAATAATATTATAATCAACTGATAATATTAAATCCAATTTACGAAATAATGCATTTTTCAAATGCATACATTTATTTTTTGTATAACAATGGTAACCTTAACCACACACTGGTAATTATTATAGGAGGCGTTGAAATTGAAATGTCAAACGTTTGCGAATATCAAATAAGCCAACAAATGTATTTCCAAAGTATTGTTACAATTATTCTCAGTTTCCAATAATATTTAGACTAAAAAGCATTTAAGTTATCTTATACTTTATCTTAGGTATTTAAATATCTGATTTAATCATTAACATCAAAAAAATATTTAGCTTATATTCTTATGTGGCAATGTTCCTAATATATTATTGTGTCGTTCTGGGTTATTCCTTAAATGCGACTCATTTTACAAACGGCAAAATGGCGATATTCAAAGAGGGAATATTATAAGTCGAAATTGATTCGCAGATTAAATTATACACTCAATAGAAAATATCTAAAATGAAACGTCGCCAGATTTGGACACTTCCAAAAGCGATTATTTGTCGAAGAAAGGGGAATTCGAAAAAGCATATTTTCAATGGGAGACATGTGTGAAAATATGGAACCATAATGTATCTTTACTTCATCGAAGACCTTCGGTAATATTAGGAGACCAAAACTTTGGAAGTCTAATTATAATCGGTGTTCCATTCCATTTGATCTCTATCGTTAAAAAGCTCGGAAGCTATGGTAAATATCAAAAACATTCTATTCGAAAAGTATTACCCCACCATTACTTTATAGGTTATAAATGAGATTAGGATGCGACTCACTTCGGAGAAGTGAAATGATGGAATTAAAATTGGCGAACTTCATTTCATAGACGATACAAAACCTTAATTGGGAACAAGAAGATTTGGAATTCATTCGAAGGCTTGAAATGGAAAGTCGATTTTGGTTAAAAATTAAAGACTAGGCACCAGGTCCAAATTATGAAAAAATCGCAACTTAGTAAAAGTCACTAAAATCTTGATGAATTTTTTTTCTATTTCCTCCTGTATTTCAAAGACTTGGACTATTCGGGCAGCTGATCGGCGACGAATTGATGTCTTCGAGATGTGGGTTTGGAGGAGAAACCTGCGGATTCCGAAGAAAAAACGATTTTATCTTAAAGGAAGTCATTTCAATCATCTTCTCTGATGTATGGAAGAATCCTTGGATTTTTCGGACATATTCCGTGCCAATTAATATATTGATTTCTTTAAGAATGTTTCCACGCATTTTTCGAACTAATTTTGGTCCAAAGTACTTGAAGCGCTCCAAATATTAAAAATTAAGTAGTTGCCTTCAGTGAAGATTTGCAATTCTATGAAAATTAATGGCAGCAAATTCGCCACAAAGATGATCCCAGGTCCCATTATGTTCTTGTAAGCCAAAAAAACTTTTATATTTCTTTAGTCATTACCTAATCATCATGTTTTTCAGATAAATGAAACATTACAGTGGAATATTTTTGAAGCAATTTTGAAATCATTTAGTCAAATACGTAATGTTTATGCTATTTGCAAAAGTATTGCGTGAAAGCTTCATATTTCTGCGGTTGGGGAAAAAATTATTCATTATAAACCCATCTCTGGTTTTGTATTCCCTTCAAAGTATTGTCACCATGCTGATGATTTACGAAAAAGGAAGCAAGTATGATCACAAAACCCATTGGACAAAAGTGATGGAAAAGCCCGTGGATTTCAGGCCCGCAATACGATAAGAAAAACAATGTAATCACTGAAAAAGAATTAACAAATCCTGGAAAATTTGGAACTTACCAAGGTAGTAAGAGAAGGAGAGGAATAATACAGAACGAGACAAAATGGTAAAAATATTTAAAATTTGTGCATCGTTCTCTATCATTTTGAGTAGAAACATTATGAATATTATCAACATATTTACTGAATTTCTACACAAAATTAGAAGGATGGTAAATTTTTTACTTTGAAATTAATTCCCTGACTTTCCAGATTCGATTCCCATTAGTAATATGAAAACAGAGATGGCCTGGTTCTTCAAATAAAACCTTTACCTTTTACCTTTTAGAAGGTGTTATGAATTATTAATAAAATGTAACGCCATGGTGCTACACAAGGAAGTTAGTCGGAAACGGTTAGCAAGAAACATCAAATGAGGGAAAGCTGGCCGATTTTCGGAAGTAATTTGTATAGTACTAAAAAACGCAATCAAGGCGACCGCTGACTCATGTTGTTTGTTATTCAGTAGGGGACATTAAAAGTAAAAATTGTGTTTAAATTTCTGGTTACTCTCATCCATGGTGTAGTAGGAACTTGGATTTAAATAATAAAACGTTATTTTTCAAATTATCTCAACGTTTCGTTGGCATTTATTTCCAACTTCTTCAGGAGAATTTTTGATGTTAACATCCTCGTTGTGAATACTGACTTTTTAACGAGATAACCAAGTGAGTACGCTAGTGGCAATTATTAATTATTGTGTTTAAAATTGTAATATGTTTTAGTTTTGTGTAAAAACAATATAAATATTATGAATATATTTACTGAGTTCCTACACAATATTAGAAGGATAGTCAATTTTTTAGTTTGAAATAAATTCCCTGACTTTCCAGATTCGATTCCCATTAGTAATATGAAAACAGAGATGGCCTGGTTCTTCAAATAAAATGCTCATTTACAATGACCTTTCGTCTACCCTTTGGAGGCAATATTTATTCAGTGCCGTTATGAATTTTTAATAAAATTCAACGCCATGACGCTACAGAAGGAAGTTACTCGGAATGGGACTAAAAAAAAACGCAATCAAGGCGACCGCTGGCACAGGTTTTTTGGTTATTCGGTAGGGGACATTAAAAGTAAAATTTGTATTATGTTTTAGTTGTAATCAACTACTAATAACTGATTAACCATTTCAGGCACTACCGGAATATGCTATGGCAGTGGATTAAAAAGATTTTAACAGATTAGTCACATTGTTTTTTTCCAATCTAAATTCTGAAGAAATTAAAAATTTAAAAACTTTATCAAGTTTTCTGGGCGATAGTTTCCCTCTATAGGAAGAGAGAAAGTACTTTCAATACACGTGCAGAAAGTAATGATATCATAGCACACTTTATCAAAATTCTAAAGTTTCAAGGTTCGTTTTACTCCCAAAGCTGTTAGAAATATATTTTTCGTCTCCCAACAATTATTAAACTTTCAACAAATTCTATTAAACAAAAATTCGGCAACTATTTCATTTCCATTGGCCCACAAATCATATAAATTTGGCAACATTTCAAGTTTTATCAATAAATCACTGTATTGTCTCAGGGTGGCATACAAAGGTTCGGATTTATCACCAATTTCCAGTGGTTAACTGTTACAGTAAAATGTTCAATAATTTTTCTATTTATTGTTGTTTCAAAATAAAAACAGAGGAAATGAAAAGATCACATGAAATATTTAGTATTTAGATAAAGTAATGGTCATGGTCAAATGTTAATTATATATCAGATTTGTTTCCTTTTGATATACATAATCATAGAAATTTTAAATTAATTGCTAACTACTCAACAAATCAAACTTGAATAATATAAACAGATTTCTATTGATATGAATTTTGTTGATTGGAAGCCCACATTTTTAATGTCACCCCTTATACTTATTGAAATTTATTGTTTTTTTTAGTGTTCCATTTAATAAATTTATTGGTTCCAATAATTTACGATTTAGTGTTGAAATTGAGTAGAAAATTAATAAATTTATCGAATGTGGTTTCCATTTCTATCTTAAATTTCGAGGTCACTAAGACTTAAATGGAGTACGGGGGGGTAGGTATTTCATTCATGAATAGAAAAGGGTGGCAACTTTATCAACTCCTCTTTAAAATGTCAAGATTACATTCATATAATTCCAGAATCATATGGCTTGAGAAATCCAGAAGAAAATTCAATGAAAATTCATTAGATGCATTTAAATGGATATTAGAAATAATGCAAAAAAAATATGTATAAAACTTACGGCCATAATAATTTCGAACGGATGTTTGTATACCCTAACGGGAGATTGATATTGCTGGACCATTTTGCTCGGTGTCTATTATTTGATATATCACACAATACAAATAACGAATAATATAATTCACAAGAATTTAACAATGAGTAGATAACAGTTTATTTTGACATTGTAGAAAAAAACAAGTGTTTATGTCAACAACACAAATGCAATTTCAGTAAAAAAAAATAAATAATAATAATGCACGGATCGACTGCAGCAGCCAAGAGGTTCAGGCAAATACTGTCCGCTTATTTGGACGGCTTTCGTTCATGACTCCCTCACTGCTTACATGTTCCAGCGATTTCTTTTCGACAAACAACCGAGCTGCAAACCTTGTTTGTATGGGAGGAAGAGCATGGTTTGAGTCTTGGCTAGACAATTTAAAAGATTTAAAAGTCCAAAGGAAAATGATAGCCATGATAGCTACTTGGTTATTAAGACCATTTTCGTCTTGTTTTATTCTTTTTCCATCATTTTCCTTAATCCTTTTTCGCCAATCGTTAATATTACTCAAATCAAATGAATCAGTATCGTGTGTATACAATATATAAAATATATTGCAGTCCAATTTATCTATACTAATATATAAAATTCTTGCGTCTGTCTGTACATTTCGATTTTGAACCCAATTTTAGGGTAAATATTTGTCTCAAGAGGCCCTTATTCCATATTTAACATTTTTAAAATTTTTGTCTGTCTGTCTGTGTGTCCCGATTTAACTAAAGAACGGAACAACCGAATTTTATGAAATTTGATATTAAGATACAACACAATTTCCCACAGACTATAGGCTACTTATCATTCCAAAAAAATATTAAGGGAAGGTATTCCCAAGGGATGAAAACAGAAATTTTTACTTTAGACAAATGAGTTATATATCATTGGAAAGGTAATTTAAAGTTAGAAAATAATCTGTAAAAATATTTTTAGTTGAACTGACAGAAAGCACAGTTAATTCAATTTAAAGTCTAAAAAATTGCCTCTTTGAAATATAAACCTTTATATATATAAAACAAATAGTTAATGTTAATAGCTTAACGACTTACGTATCTGAAATTCTATCCTCCTAAATATAAAGACGTGGGTTCGATTCTTACAGAAAACTTTTTTTTTTTACAAAATTGTTGTAAATAGACTCTTAAAGGTGCTCAATATTGAAATATTAACAAAAAAAAAAAAGTAATAGTAGTAGTAGTAATAATAATAAAAGTAATAAAACTTAAAGTAAATACGTTTTTAAAACCGTGCAAATATAATACTGTGTTTATATATCCCCTCTGACTAATGAAATTTTAATATTCGATATATTCCTTATAAGAAGTAGACATCTGATAAGAATTTTTTTTTGAAAATTCCTACCTTAAAAGAGTAAAAGGGGTGACTTAGTTTGTATGAGAAAATGTGTATTTAATCAACAATCTAAATTTTGAATTTAATAAGTGTAATTAATAAATAAATAATTAATTAATAATAAGCTTCTGTTTTTGTTATATCATTTTAACTACAGCATTTTAAATAACGTCATTTCACTTAATTAGTATGAAAGTTTATGTAGTACTTATTCTAAAAAAGCAATTTTTAAGTTTTATTTTTTTTTCAACAATCAAACTTTTTAAAATCTAATTTTTATCAATCAATGATTGTGACCTGGAACAATTATTTATTCTGCTGAAAAACAATTAAGGGAACAATTATTTGTCATATATTTCATTATCAATCAAAATATAAAATTTTCCAAACTAACTTTTCTTCGGTATTTAGAAAAATTTGAAAATTATTGTTATTGAAAATATATAAAATATTTTAATTTGCTTCTATCTGCTTCCAATAATTTTTTTGTGTACAACGTCCAAATGTGCGAAATCGAATTGCATTAATCATGATAATCAAAATAAAGAGATCATAATTTTAAAAAATTAAAAAGAAAATATAATCTACATCTACGATACGCAGACGAAGTCGCGGGGATCAGCTAGTATTAACATAAATTTGAACAGAAGTTCAAACAAAATATTCGTGACGTATTGCCCAGATACGTATTTCGATTGCCAAGGATCTTCATCAGTGGTCATCAAGTAGTTTGGATCACTCCGTAACTGCTTTGTGATGATTCTACTTCTTGCAATCTTCCTGTGAATCATCACAAAGCAGTTACGGAGTGATCCAAACTACTTGATGACCACTGATGAAGATTGCTTGGCAATCGAAATACGTATCTCGGCAATACGTCACGAATATTTTTGTTTGAACTTCTGTTCAAATTTATGTTAATAAATTGGACTGCAATATATTTTATATATTGTATACACAGTATAACTGTTCAAAGTCAGCGAAAAAATCTTATTTTGAATCAGTATCGGTTTAGTTCTTCAAATAAATTAATAACATCAGATCGACAAGGTTTATAAAATACACAGGTGGCCTCATGCGCCACGTGACGTATCCAGAAGAAATTCATATATATCTTCAGACTGATTAAAGTTTCAAAATTCTTCGTATGACGTCATATTTTTTTTCTAATGGAGCAACCTGTGTAATTTATAACCCTTGGAAAATAGATACTTAATTATTAGACTATTTTAATTTTATTTTATTCTTTTTCAATAACTTTCCTTGATCCTTTTTCACCAATCATTAATGCTGCTCAATAAATTTGTCAATATTGGTTTAGTTCTTCAAATAAATTAAAAACATCAGATCCATCATATAATAACAATCATAATTCTTTAATTCATTTAACAGTTTTGGATTCAAAGAAATTTCTCCGAATCCAAATGCCCGATTGATCCTTTTTTTTTTTGGCATCAAATGCCCAAAAATATCAACTCATAGATCTATTAAAAAAATTTTTATTAATAAAATCGAAAAACACCCTCCACCCCTCGTATTTTCATTGTTTGAGCACACTTTTTAATTTAATCTTTCTACAGAGGTGAATTAAATGATAAGGGGGGGGGTTGGTAAAAATTATTTTCGTTGAGTTTAGCAACCCTCGTTAAAATTTTAAGGGGCCAGTGATCAACAGTACTCATGTACTTTTGGGTACCATTAATTATAACGATAGAAAAATTTTGCGGCCCCTTGGGGCCTCGTTCCCCAGTTTGAGAAGCACTGTACTAAAAGATAAGCCAAAGGGTTGCTCAAACTAAGAGTTGAAGCTCTCCAAATCGTGTCCTGGTTAAACTATATCGAAAAAAGAAAGGAGAGAAACAAACATTTTTGGATAAGAAACATGGAAAATAATTTTCCGAAATTTCTTCGAAAGTACAGGATTGTAGATTTAAGCTTTTTCCCGAAAAAAAAAAGCTTAGTTATATAATTTACTAATATTTACTAATAACTATCAAAATAAAATTTAATTCGGATTAGTTATTATAAATAAAAATGTATTTTTTTCGTTTCTAATTTTGAATTACCACCAATTACTACCAACCTTTATTTTCATTTGCGCATGCCTCAAAAAGGACGCTTAAATATTCAGTTGTTTCCTTAAGTATTAATTGTTGTGTTGAAATATTAAATTAATTAAATTTGTGATTAATTATTATAATAAGTGTTGGTTTTGTGATCGAAATCATGAACGGTTGGATAAGGAACGAATTATTTAAGTCAAGTAAGTGCAAAGTTTAATTATTTATTGAAAAAATGTCAATTGAATTTGGAAATTTTTTCGGCAATTACTGAAAGTTTTTTTGGGCTTTAATTAGAAGATATGGATTAAACAAGTTTATAATGGGATAAATGAAGAATTTTTTTATGGATTTAGCTAAAAATATTTGAACGGATGTTAATTTTTTAATGAAAACTGCCGTTGGGAAATAGGGACGCAATTGTAAGGGTCGCTATAGTTAACTTTAACATTTTATTTTACGACAAAAAGACAAAATTAGGTTTTAAAAACTATATAACAATTTAGTTTGGGTATTCTTCTAACAATTTTTAAAAAAATTTCCAAACTTTTTACATTTTTTGGGGGCGAAAAATCTTTGACAAAATGTTCTATCGAATATTGCGTCGGAGTTGTAACTTTTGGCGATTTTTTTTCATACCTAAACTGGAAAATTTTGTTATGAAAATTATGTATTGAATTAGTTTATAGATCTCTTTAATGGATCTATGGAAAGTTTTGGATAAATTTGATATTTTTTTTATAGAAAAAGGCTTTGAAAGCTAGCTCCCCTATTCTAAGGGTCTTAATTTTTAAGTTTGACATTTTTTTTTATAAGTATATGATAAAATCTTGCTTTAAAAACTATATAACAATTTAGTTTGGGTGTTCTTCTAACGATTTTTAAAAAAATTTCCAAACTTTTTACATTTTTTTGGGGTGAAAAACCTTTGACAAAATGTTTTGTCGAATATTGCGTCGAAGTTGTAACTTTTGGTGATTTTTTTTCATAGCTTAACTAAAAAATTTTGTTATAAAAATTATGTATTGAATTAGTTTATAGGTCTCTTTAATGGATCTATGTAAAGTTTTGGATAAATTTGATATTTTTTTTATAGAAAATGGCTTTGAAAGCTAGCTCCCCTATTCTAAGGATCTCCATTTTTAAGTTTGACATTTTTTTTTTATAAATAGATAATAATATTTTGCTTCAAAAACTATTTAAAAATTTAGTTTAGATATCCTTCTAGCGATTTTTAAAAAAATTTCCAAACTTTTTACATTTTTTTGGGGCGAAAAACCTTTGACAAAATGTTCTATCGAATATTGCGTCTGAGTTATAACTTTAAGCAATTTTTTTCATAGCCAAACTAAAAAAAATTCTTATGAAAATTATATATTGAATTGGTTTGTAGATCCCTTTTATGGATCTTTGTAAAATTTTGGGTAAATTCGATGTTTTTTTACAGAAAAAGGCTTTGAAAGCTAGCTCATCTATTGTAAGGGTCTCCATTTTTAAGTTTGACTTTTTTTTTTTATAAATAGATAACAAAATCTTGCTTTAACAACTATTTAAAAATTTAGTTTAGATATCCTTCTAGCGATTTTTAAAAAAAATTCCAAACAAATTACATTTTTTTAGGACGAAAAATCTTTGACAAAATGTTCTATCGAATATTGCGCCGGAGTTATAACTTTTAGCAATTTTTTTTCATAGCCAAACTAAAAAAAATCTTATGAAAACTATATATTGAATTAGTTTGTAGGTCCCTTTAATGGATCTATGTAAAACTTGGGGTAACATTTTTATTTTTCTTATAGAAAAAGACTTTGAAAACAAGTCCCTCTATTGTAAGGGTTTCCATTTTTAAGTCTGGGTATAACTATTTATTTTGGACATTTGTCTATGGATTTATATAAAATTTTAATTTTAAATTGATATTACTTTCTTTAAAATATAAGACATTGTTTTTATATGTTATCCGGGTTATACACTTTATGAAAATGTTATCACTGATTTAAAACCAATAAGATGAACTTATCAAAACCCTATTACGAGTCTAAGTAAACTTTTGAGATTCTTCCGGAAAAAATATCTGTAAAAAATAGTTTATATGATATTAAATAAAATTGTAGGATTATTTGATAAAATAGTCTTTTATCTTGAGAAATGAGTACTTTTAAGCTTAAGTTACTCAATTAAACCAATAATTTCTCAAACCTTTTAAAACTTAAACCAAAATAATACTGTTACACAAAACCATAATAAAACTTGAATATAAATTGGTAAAACTATTCAGAGGACTAGGATCAAATAATAATCAGTCAAAACTATTTATTACATGAGCGTTTGTAAATAATCGCTTTAATCTTGTTAAAAATAGTTTTGACTGATTATTATTTGATCCTAGTCCTCTGAATATTTTTACCAATTTATCATCATCGAGGATCTGAAACTCTACAATAAAGACTTGAATATGTTTTAAAATTTTATTACAAACTGATTTTTTTAACATTTTTAATTCAGAATCAATTGATTTGCGTTGTGAATGATTTAATGAATCAAATACGTAAGAATCTTAGTTCTCCGATACATTTCATAAATATATAGAAATGAACTATTTTCATTGATTTTTAGAAAGTTTTTAATGTTATTTACATCTTTTATTTTGCAACCAATTAGCTTAATAGTTATTTAGTTTAAATGCCTAGCGATGACCATAGATATTTGTTTCTAAAACCAATGGGTTGCAAAATATATTGTTTACTTTTAAACTTAGAAATAAGTTAAGTCTTTATAACCACTGAAATCGTAATTAACGTAGATTTTAAAGGTATAAAAAGTATTAAATTTAATTCGACTATCTTCTTTTGAATCCATACTTTTTTCTTTCGTAAAACAAGTCTGTTTTCGAACTTCCAAGATTAACAATTTTGGGACATCCATCCCTCTGTAAAGTGAAAATTTGTGATTAATTCCATCAACAATATGTTCTACTTTAACAATACGTACATCTTTTTCTTGAATTGTGCATTCTTTGCAATAATATGCATCGGAAACTCCAGGACCTCCGCATATCACACATCGACCCTGATACGACCCGTAATTGCATTCATCGCAAATACGTACCAATGTGCATGGACGTACATAGGAATCACAAATTACACATTTACCATCGCATTTTTCGCATAATCGTCCAATTGCTACAAATAATTTCAAATGATTTTTTAGGCATTTAAGGTTATGTTTTACTTACCGACTCCCGGTTGTTTTCGACAGAAAATTAGATCTGGATGATGTTTTGCCATACTTGTTTCTTGCAATTGGGGTTGTTAAATTAAAAAAGCCTAGCAAGTCTTTTAGATATTTATATATTTTAGCCAGAAAAAAGGCAATTTATCAAAAAAAAAATACGAATAAATTTTCAATCGTATGTCGGTAATATCGGGTGAATTACCAGTAGGCATGTCAAAAATTTGTTTTATTTTTTACTTGCCTAGATGTCACTACGTAGTTAGCGTCTCTTGGCGTTTGTGATTGTTGAAATACTTTTCGAAAGTTCATAAGTTTTCAAACGTTAAAAATAGTTTTTAAAAGGAATTTTATTAATAAAAATGTGTTTTGGGTCATACAGTGAATCAATTACAACGTGAAAAAATGAATATTTTGAATCAACTTCGTTTTTGTTTTGCAGTAGAATATGAACCCGGTGAGTTGACAAGTTTGTATTTATTTACGTCTAGACATATATATGTTATCAGAAACTTCACTGAAATGAGGATCTTGAATATTCAACATTAGGGCATTTCCGTTTAGATAAACCCGATTCTGTGAATTAGCAATGGTACGAGCAATGCTTTGAGCGGCTCTAATTTTCCGTAGCTTCAGATATCCGGGACTTTGTCGACAGGCTTCGCCTAGCATTTTGGCGGCCTCCGCCTCGCCCTGGGCCTGAATTATTTTTTGTTGCCGCTCCTGAATTGCCTTTTCCACAACAAACGCGGCCCGTTGGGCCTCCTGATGGGCCACTTGCTTGGCTTCAACGGCCGCCGTATATTCTCTGCCGAAGGACAAGTCCGTTATGGAGACATCGTCTAAAATGATATTAAAGTCTTTAGCTCGATCGACCAAAGATCTACGTACCAATAGGGACACTTGGGCGCGTTGGGTTATCAATTGCGAAGCATTAAATTTCGCAATTATCGATTTGAGAACTTCGTTGCAAATTGATGGCAAAACTTTTTCGTCGTAGTCCAATCCCAAGTGGCGGTAGACCGTCGGTAGTTTTTCCGCATCCGGTCGGGATAGCACGCGTAGGGATATGTTAACCATTTGCAAATCTTTCGAGCCGGTCGGCGAGGAAAGATTTCGTGGTTTGCATCGAATATCATAGATAATCGGATACTCGATCCAGGGAACACGAAAATGTAATCCTTCCGTTAAGATATTGTCGCTAATTCCCGATAATCGGGAAAATATTATAGCCCGATGTCCACCATCGACTGTATATAGCGATTGGGATAGCATATACGCGGAAATACCTCCCGTGGCGGCAATAGCTACTGCAAAAGTAGTCGGAGCTTGAAATGGATGTAACATTCTTTGAAATATCGAAGCAATTCGCCGAACCATTTTTTTTTTTTTTAATTAAAACTTTTTATTTGCACAAAAAAAAAGCGGCTGTCATATATGATTCACCACGTGAATGTCGTCCTTTTGAATTTTAACGTTCCTAATTTCATTGTTGATTGAATTTTGAAATTTCAAACAAACGATAATCGATTAATTTTTAATTGTTTGTTTGGTAAAAATGCCCCCGCGGCTTTTTTGTTTAAAGTCAAGGGATCGTTTTGATTCTAAGTAAAAAAAAATAGCCAAATTTTCAGTTTTTTATCGCACGTGGTTTTCGAGTATTTCGAAGAAAATCGATTTTATTTTTTTTAGTGGTAAAATTTCAAAAAATCAAGTAAACACTATAGAATCAGTGGCGTAGCTACCTAGGGGCTAGGCGGGGCACTGCCCCGGGGCCCTCGAATCCTTACCAGAAATCTTGATCTAACTGAACTTTTGGAAATTCAATTGGAAGTTCACCAATTATGTAAGGAAATAATGAGCAAACATGGAGTGCTAGAATGCGACCTAAGTTTGTTAGGCCCGACTTTTATATAATAAATCCGTGAATCTTCTCAATTTCGTTTTATTAGCCAAACCTACACCAAGTATTAATTGTAATTTATGTTCTTACGGTTTAATATTTTTATTACCTGCCCTGCAGTGCACAAAACAGAGCTTAAAGTAGCTTAGCATTTTTAAAGTATTTGTATATTTCATATTTTTATTTGGATAAAACCTAATCAGTTTACATAGCAGTGGGGCCCTATTTTTTAATTTGACCTAGGGCCCTTGGTTATCTAGCTACGCCACTGTATAGAATACAAGAGTATAAGTTCAACATTTCCCTGCGTTAAAGAAAAGGGAAATGTGGAACTTATATTTTATAGTGTTTGCTTGATTATTATTATTCTAAAACTATTTATTTGTCTTTTGTGTGTTTAAACTGCATTAATATATCTCTAATTAATGTATTTATCCTCTAAAGTTTGAGCCCTTAATATTAATATAAAGAGGTCTATCATCTTTAATTTCGATTTTTAATTTGTGCTTTCATTTTTGCGGCAATGCTGTCAAACTATCAAGGTAAAAAAAATCATCTGCACATATATTTATAGAAAATCAAATTTCCTACAAAAAAGGTCTTTGGAAAATTTTTTCCAGACACGCCGTTTCCGAATAATCAAGCTTCAGACATTGATATAATTTTTAGATTTATCTTCTTTATTTTGAAATTTTGTAACTAACGAACAAAAATAAATATATAGAAATGAACAATATAGATTTTTGAAGGGAATTTAATGCTCTACAAAAATGGTTTCTTAATGTTTTTACATATAAACACTATTTCAAAATTGGTTCAACAAGGAAAAAAACCATAATTTAATTTTTTCTTCAACTTTAATTGTGAATAACTTTTGAAAAAGTGTTTTTATGTAAAAATGTTAAGAGACCTATTTTGTAGGGCATTAAGTTCCCTTCAAGAATTTGTATTATTCATTTCTATATATTTGTTTGTTTGTTACTTACAAAATTTCAAAATAAAGAAGATACCTTACGGTGACGGATTTTTCGGTTGAAATCATTTTTTGGACTTAATCAATCGATTTATAAAAAATTGACTCCCACGTGCTATTTGGGGACTTCACTTATTATGAATGCTATGGAGGTTATAAAGGTATACCAATCATATAAATCAAAGAAGTTTATAATAACTTGTTGCCTAGCAACGGTTCAATATATATTTCACATGAATGAAGTATTCAACAAATTGAGAAATCAAAACTAAATTTGGTACTCCTGATCAATATAATTTAATATTATTAGAAATTAGTGCCAACTTCAGGCTTTAATCATTGCCAATAGGCCGAATAACTAATTCATCAACGAAGTGCAATAATAATGCTATGGAGGTATGTCAAAATGCTACCAGATAACTGAAAATTTTGTAGAATATTCCTTATTTAATATTAAAGCACCTATGAAAATTTTAAAACAATTCACTATTTCGTTAAAAATTTATTCCAATTTAAAAGTACCATGATTTTACATGCAATCTTATGGAGATTCGGTGATTGAAAAGACTAAATTTATTTTTATTAGCGAAAAAACGCTACTAGGCATCCCCAAACTTCCAAAATATTTAGTTTAAACTTTAGGGAACTAATTTTGCATAGGTTTATTTAAATTCACTGTACGGTTTTAAAGAAACAAATTAAAAATCGACCAATAATGTAGTTTTCCCTGGTAAATACACAGGTGGCCTCATGGTGGCTACGTGATGGATACGTGACGTATCCAGAAGAAATTCGTACATATCTTCAGACTGATTCGAATTTCAAAATTCTTCGTATGACGTCATTTTTTTTTTCTAATGAAGCAACCTGTGGAATTTACAAACCTTGAGGTTTACCCTGTTGGAATCCTAAAGGACTAGTCCTGTTGGGGTGCTTTACAGTTTTGCGTTACATCCCAATGTTGGGTTCCCAATTGGGAACCCAATCAGATCCCAACAAGTCTTTATGAGATTTTTCTAGTCGGGATGGTATGCTTTGCGACGTAATTATTCACAAATTTCCAATTTTATGTACTTTTTTCTTCGACTGTATCTCCATAACACCCGTAAGTACTAATTAAATAAAGAAGACTCTAATTTTATAAGTACTTCACTGTAAATGAAACAATTTAAAAGTATTTTGCTGTATCCACAAATTATAATTCATTGTTGCAGTTTAAAATGCATGACATGTATTGGACAGAATGGCAAAATTTTTGTACTTATTTGATGTATTACATGTTTTTCTATATATACCTCCGTCCTACACCCAATGGTATTTAAATGTAGTACAAATCTATGTATTCCTCATCAATATTACAGTCACGATTTATCAAGAAATAAAAGTATTCATTTCCGTTATGGATTCGTTAGCAAAAATCATTGAGAAACCAGCTGTTTGTTTGTCCTTGAATTACTAATTTTTGGATTCACCGACTGACTTGTAAATTTCTTGTTACTAGAAAACGGATTTAGTTCTTTGCAAAGTGATTTTTAAGTTATACAAATTAAAAAGAAAGTGGCTTTAAAAATCAGTTTTATCAATAAAATTTAATGATGATATTAATCAATATATGAGGAAAACCATTTGTGTATCCATAATATGATTACATCGGTAGACAGGAAGATTATGAAAGTCAAATTCATTCATTCATTAATATTCAATATAATTAAGTTGATATTTTCAGCCGAAGTTGTGTAACCGTTTTTGCGAAAGCTTTATTTTTTTTGCGATAATTTTTGATTAATTTTCCATGAGTGGTGGAAAAGAGACCACACGTGTGTCCATTGATACAAAATTAGCTCTAATTTACGTCAAAATTTTGAATTGAAATAGTTTTCTCTATTACGTTTGTTTATAAACATTGAACGCAAATCAAGGTTAATGGAGTGGATATCGCCTAAAATTAAACCGCAATGCTAAATTGCCAATGATTTCGCAATTTTCTCATATGTGAATCGTTTTAAAGTCGATATAATCGTATAGTGCAATCTTTTGCTTAGTGCTTATATTTTCAAGTGTAAAGTTCTATGACTTATAAATACACGCTCACCTCTATGGGTAACCGTTTTATTTTGTATTTAATGCAAGAAAAAGTGGATTAAATTTTTGTTGAGAATATGAGATACGTGGAATTTCTCATGTGTTCCAGATTCCAATCCAATCTTGATTGTAAAAATGCATTTATTGCATTGATAAACTTGAAAAAAACCAACTTTGTTCAACTTAAACTTCAATTTACTATAACGTAATAATCTACGACTTCCTTCGCGTGGATAGTAAATAAAATTTCTGTTATAGTTCCAAATATATGAATTCAATGTTTCATTACCAAATTTTCGGTAATGGGTCAGTCCAATTCAGTCGGTCATATCTTCATTAATTTTAGATAGGTATATTGAAATATTTACGTAGAACGTACCAGAATCTCAAAGATTTGGTCCTTTTATATAAGGGCCAGTCCAAAAATAAATTAAATGGTTGCTCGACCTTATTAAAAAAAAAAAAAAAATTGTGTGCTATCACCCCAACATGTTGGTAGTTCAATTTCATCATTATTTTAATTTTATTGTTTTTAGTTTTCCAATGGTGGCCATATTAGTTTTACTAGGTGCAGACATTTTCGCACTTTTAAGGGTTTGCGGAAACTTGATTATCTCAGGCCCTATTTGTCCTATCAAAATGAAACTAAAAGCAGTGTGTGCATGAAAATATAAGCTATAAAGTTGTAATAAGACATTTGCACCAAAATGTAATTCTAAGGGGTGAAATTTCAGTCTAAATTTTTAGCTCTCATTTGTAAAAACTCCAATTTTCACGGAAAGATTTTGAAGGAAAGGAAAGAATCTACACGTTAAGACTTTTTTTACAAACAATTAGGTACTAGTTGTATTCAAAAACAAAATTTGAAGTCTGAGACTTTAAGCTATTTTAAAATAAAAAATAACAAAATTTGGAAATTTTCAAAATTTGCAATTTTCTGAGCTCAATATCTCTGGTGGGGGACCAGATAAAAATCTGAAATATCACCCCATTATAGTACTGTGTGGTAGTATTATGCACCTAAAATTTGGAGTTTGAGATTTGACTAGTAGCAGAGGTATTGCAAGCGCAAAATGTCAAAATAATGCATACTTCAGTAGGTGACTATAATGTATTTAACCATTTAATATGTGCTATATACTTGGAAAAAAGGGCATTTTACACAAAACGACATATACTCTGGGCTAACTGTTATTCATATCTTAAATTTAAAACATATACTTCTTCCTGCAAGCTAATAATGTATGTACGTACTAGGGTGATTTTTTTTTGACTTTTTTTGGTCCCATCGTGAAATTTTGTTGGAAATACCGAAAAAAAAATTCTCTGAAAGTTTGAGCCCTTAATATTAATTTTAAGTCCTCGACCAAGACGTGTAAAGATTTCCCATTGAAAATACACGGAAACTCTGATTTTTTATTTTTAAATTTCTATATCTCAGCGGCATTTCATGGGATCGCTTTTACCGAAGATGGTTTTTTCTCAGAATTAAACGCTCTACAAAAGTGCCCATTGCGACAAAGTCGCAACTCACACCGGTGAGGTAGTACGAGCCACTAAACCTGATTTTTCCATAAAATTCACGTTTTTTTTTTGCATTTATAAATATTATAAATAAAAATCTTGTAGAAAATTTGATTTCCTACAAAAAAGGTCCTGTAGACCAAATCGCTAAGATCAATATTAAACGAGATATTAAGTTTATATAAATATATTTTTTTTATATCAATTTATAAGTTTAAATCAATGATAGGCAAAAATTTCACAGAAAAATCAATTCAAGGCTTAATATCTCGTTTAATATTCATCTTAGCGATTTGGTCTACTGGACCTTTTTTGTAGGAAATCAAATTCTCTACAAGTTTTTTTATTTATAATTTTTCTGTAGCTCTTGTTATTTACGAGATAAATGCAAAAAAAAACGTGAATTTTATGGAAAAAACAGGTTCAGTGGCCCGTACTACCTCACCGGTGTGAGTTACGACTTTGTCGCAATGGGCACTTTTGTTTAATTCTGAGAAAAAATCATCTTCGGTAAAAGCGATCCCATGAAATGCCGCTGAGATATAGAAATTTAAAAATAAAAAATCAGAGTTTCCGTGTATTTTCAATGGGAAATCTTTACACGTCTTGGTCGAGGACTTAAAATTAATATTAAGGGCTCAAACTTTCAGGGATTTTTTTTTTTGGTATTTCCAACAAAATTTCACGATGGGACCAAAAAAAAGTCAAAAAGAAAATCACCCTAGTACGTACCTATAGTCATTGTCGAACATCAAGATTAGTTGATGACTATGGGTACGTACATTATTAGCTTGCAGAAAGAAGTATGTTTTAAATTTAAGATATGAATAACAGTTAGCCCAGAGTATATGTCGTTTTGTGTAAAATGCCCTTTTTGCCAAATATAAGTCACATATTATATGGTTAAATACATTATATTCACCTACTGAAAGTTTGCATTATTTTGACATTTTGCGCTTGCAATACCTCTGCTACTAGTCAAATCTCAAACTCCAAATTTTAGGTGCATAATACTATCATACAGTACTATAATGGGGTGATATTTCAGATTTTTATCTGGTCCCCCACCAGAGATATTGAGCTCAGAAAATTGCAAATTTTGAAAATTTCCAAATTTTGTTATTTTTTATTTTAAAAAGGCCTAAAGTCTCAGACTTCAAATTATGTTTTTGAATACATCTAGTACCTAATTGTTTGTAAAAAAAAGTTTTAACGTGTAGACTCTTTCCCTTCCTTCACAATCTTTCCGTGAAAATTGGAGTTTTTACAAATGAGAGCTAAAAATTTAGACTGAAATTTCACCCCTTAGAATTAGATTTAGGTGAAAACGTCGCATTACAACCTTATAGCTTATATATTCATGAACCCACTGCTTTTAGTTTCATTTTAATAGGACAAATAGGGCCTGAGATAATCAAGTTTCCGCAAACCCTTAAAAGTGCGAAAATGTCTGTACCTAGTAAAACTAATATGGCCACCACTGGAAAACTAAAAAGAAAAAAAAATAAAATAATTATGAAATTGAACTACCAACATGTTGGGGTGATAGCACACAATTTTTTTTTTTTTTTAATAAGGTCGAGCAACCATTTAATTTATTTTTGGACTGGCCCTAATATAAAAGGACCAAGTCTATGAGATTCTGGTACGTTCTATGTAAATATTTCAATATACCTATCTAAAATTAATGAAGATATTCTTTGGATATGTGAACCAATATATGTGCAGTAACCTGCATATATTGCATGTAATGTATGATCGCTATTTATATTTGAAGTCAATGCCAATCTTAAAAGCAATAACCGCTCAAACTAAACAGCCATGGATTGAGACATTCAACTCAAAATATTAATGCAAAATATTTACGATTATTCATTGCGTTCTTCAACGCCATCGTCCACAACATATATATAGTGATTTACTGTATAGTTAACATCAAATTTATTATCATTTTCACTTCTACATATATCCAAATATATTAGGAAAAAAAACGTCTGCATTTTTCAAATTGTATAGCTTGTAAATTTATTCTTCATTGTCACATTTCAATGTTAAACTGGCCAATGATTTATGCATCGACGATAATATATTTGACAAATTCCTTCCGAAATGTACCAATATTAGATCGGAGAAAAAAAAATTTATTCTTTTATGAGCATTATTTGAACTCTTAATGTCGAATTTGTGGTCTATAAATATTATCTCGGAGAGGCAAAATTTATTAGGGCCCTATTCATAAAGTATGTAGAAGTCATTTTTTTGAGTATTGATTGATTAGGTCCCCAACTTACTTATAATTTCCTTATAACTTTTAAACCGTGCTAGATACAATTAAAATAGTTATTATCAAAAAGCTGAGGAAATTTCCTTCAAAAAAGGTTCTTTAATAATTTTCTATATACAAATAGAAATTCTATATGTAAAAGTATATCGAAAATATTGTTCAGGGGACAAAAAAAAAAATATCGGGAAGGTTTGAGTCTTTAATATTAATATTAACAGGTCTATCATCTTTAATTTCGATTTTTTATTTGTGCTTTCATTTTTACGTCAATGCTGTCAAACTATCAAAGTAAAAAAAAATATCTGCCCATATATTTATAGAAAATTAAATTCCCTACAAAAAAGGTCTTTTTGAAATTTTTTTCCAGACACGCCGTTTCCGAATAATCAAGCTTCAGACATTGATATAATTTTTAGATTTATCTTCTTTATTTTGGAATTTTGAAACTATCGAACAAATAAATATATAGAAATGAACAGTATAGATTCTTGAAGGGAATTTAATGTTCCACAAAAATGGTTTCTTAACTTTTTTACATAAAATCACTTTTTCAAAAGTTATTCACAATTAAAGTTGAAGGCAAAATTAAATTATGTTTTTTTTTCGTTGTTGAACCAATTTTGAAAGAGTGATTTTATGTAAAAAACGTTAAGAGACCTTTTTTATAGAGCATTAAATTCCCTTTAAGAATTTATATCATTCATTTCTATATATTTATTTGTTCGTTAGTTACAAAATTCCAAAATAAAGAAGATAAATCTAAAAATTATATCAATGTCGGAAGCTTGATTATTCGGAAACGGCGTGCCTGGCAAAAATTTTCAAAGAGACCTTTTTTGTAGGGAATTTAATTTTCTATAAATATATAGGAAGATAAATTTTTTTACCCTGATAGTTTGACAACATTGACGCAAAAATTAAAGCACAAATAAAAAATCGAAATTAAAGATGATAGACCTCTTAATGTTAATATTAAGGGCTCAAACTTTCCCGATATTTTTTTTTGTCACCTTGAATAATATTTTCGATATACTTTTCAAAAAAAAAAATTGGTCGATTTTTTTGGCCCAGTCTAGCAATTTTAATGTAATATTCTAGTTCTATGTACAGATACTTGGCATCTCTATAGAATTTATGCTGGAATTAAAAAAATAATAATAATAATATTGATCACTCATTCCTTGATTATCCTTTTAGTCTCTATATCTTAAAATTTAATCCTGCCAATGATTTACTTTAATATTGTGTAGAAAATCCTGGTAAATTCTCAAAAAAAAAAAATTTAAAGAATTACCTTGATAGAATTATAGAAGTCTAAACATTTAATTGATATAATTTCCAATGCAAATCATAAGTGTTATGTTTTAAAATTATCAGCATTATGTAATGCAAGATAAATGCACACAAATCAGCCTATAAGTGTTGCAAGATTCTATTTAAATCTTTTATGGAATGGAAAACGTCTTGTTTTTTTCCTCGCAGAATATAAACCATAACTATATCTATAGATGTGGACATTTTTCAAAAGTTTTTTTCGGATGAATTTTGGCAATTGACATATTTTTATAATTACTGAGTGTTATGCAAGTGGTAAAAGCAAACACCAAACAATGGAAACATTTTCTTAGTACTCTAATGTTCAAATAGAAATTTTCTAATTTCCAATGTTTATTTTTGTAAATTTTTTATTATATCGAAACAATTTTTCTTATAATTATAGTTAGTGTTTTGATTAAAACTGCATTTAGGTTCGCAGACTTTATTACCATTATGGTAAGTGAAGATTGAATATATTTACCATCCCCAGTCCCCGGTGTTAACTATAATAACACAAATGTTTTACTTATATAGACATGCATTTATATTTGACAATTTTATGAGGAATCTGCTTATAAATCCTTGAAATATACTTATGCATTTATGTATAGATATTACCTTCTCATCCAACATTGCAATATATAATCATATTAATAATAATTTTATGTAAAAAATAAGGTCAAAAGATGAGATTTTATTGCGTCGAGATTTTCACAAAATGTGGCAACAAGTGTGTGGCTATATATTTATAAATCTATGCAAGTACATGCACTTGTAAATTTGGCCAGAAAAATATTTGAAAATATTGTTGTTGTTGCCGTGTGAAAGATTTATTTCCCTAAATATTTTCAAGAAAATGTGAAGAAATTTAATTCTTATAATATTCATATTTAAAACAATTTCTTAAAAATACAATGACTTCTTAGTGCCCCTTGTATAAAATGAAAGTTTAACGGACAAAAAAATTTGCTATCGGGAAATGAATGTCATCTTTTTTTTTTGAATCTTGAAGACTATCTCTTGATTTTATTGTATTTTTAAACGGAATGATCATCACTTTAATAAATTGAATATAAATTTTATTTTTTTTCGTACGCCTTTTACTTTTGTTCCGGAAATTTAACAGGTATATGTGCTTCCGGTAGAGTATTATAATTTCTACGTTTTTTTTTTTTTGGTTTCCTTAAACTTTTTATGTAATTTTGTCACAGAAATGTGGAGAAATTTTCTCATAAGAGCCCAATTAATAATGTTAAAGCCATATTGAACAATTAGTCTAATGGGAATAATTGATTTAATTGATTTATTCTTCCAACAAATTCAAAATGATCAATTTTTGCATGATTGGTATGGTCTTCCTGTATTAATTTCTTCATCATCTTCATCACAAAACAGTCCACTTCTGCTAAAATAGCATTTAAAATTTTCCAATTTTTTGACAAATCTATTAGTTAAGGTTTCAAAATTGTCTTTGTAATATTTTTGATTTATTTAATTAGATAAATGTTCCAAAATATGACTAGTAGACTGATTCAAAAAAAATTTTTTGATTTTTTTTTCTTAATTATATCAAAAATATTGTTGGGAATGACAAAAAAAAAACTATGAAAGTTTAAGCTCTTGATAATAATATTAAGAGGTGCCGCATCGCAAATTTCAATTTTCCATTTAAATAACATGGGAACAATATTCTCTTGCACTTTGGAATTTTATAGCTCACGTTGGTGACAATATTTCGGAATGACCAAGATATATTCTTGTAGAAAATTGAACGATCTACAAAAAAGGTCTCGTACAAGTTTTTGATATATTTATTCCTTTAAAAGTTATTTGAGGTCAAAGTTGAACTAAAGATAAATTTTAATATTTTTTCAATTTTTTGACGCACCCATTAATTTAATGAGAATATTTTGTAGAACATTTTTTGTAGAGCATTTTTTTTCCTATAACTTATCGCTATAAAAGTTTTTGATATTTTTTACAGGTCCTAAGTTATTTGCATTAAACTGAAAATTCCCTGAATTATTATATTTTTAACATAATTTTTTTATTTTAATAAAATAATTTGCTGAAAAACCATTTCCGTTTTCTATATATAATATATATAAATATTATTAGTTTAAAACAATAAAATTACGAATATTTTCAGTTCATTACAAATAACGTAGAACCTGTAAAAAATACCAAAAACTTTTATAGAGATAAGTTATAGGAAAAAAAGTGCTCTACAAAAAATGTCCTATAAAATTTTCTCATAAAATTGATGGTTGCGTCAAAAAATTGAAAAAAATATTAACATTTCTCTTAAGTGCAACTTTGACCTCGAATAACTTTTGAAGGAATAAATATATCTTGTATTATATCCTTAAAATCATTTTTTTGTAGGATATCACTTTCTATGCACATAGTTGACAAATTACTCAGTCGTTCTTGTATTATTGTTGTTTGCAATTCATTTTTTATTCTCTTAAGCTGCGAAAATGATCACTCTCCAATACAATTGGTAATCATTAGGCAAAGGAATATTCTTGTAGCAATTTCTACGTTTGGAGAAGTTTCTTCCAATTTATCTGATTTTCTTAGGATAAGTAATCCTTCGGGGCCCTTGAAAAGAAGGGCCCTGGGTACACGCTCCATGTGCCCTTATGGTGAAGACGGTATTGATCTCGGACCTACAATAACGAAGACCAATTGAATTGTAATAAATAGCAATTCCTTTTATTATTACAACTAGGCCTAATACTAACGAGGTTTGATTTAATTTAAAAAATTTCTCTTCAAGTTCCTTCAGTGATTTTAGTGATATTCAGTGGTGTTACATCATCCAAGTATGTTACGGTATTTATCCACAATCTAAAAATTTAGTAAGAATACGTTAGTTTTTTGGTCAGCAGGAATTAAATCAATGTTAAAGTTACCCACAATAGAATGATGTCTTCCATGACCATTTAAATTAATATAATCTGAAATGGAATTAACAAAGTTAGCCTTATCAAAATTATGACAAAGAAATTTTAAAAATTTTATTACCTCTGAGCTTAATTATTGTGGTATCTTATTTATTCTTAAATTATTAATATACTTATATTATTTTAACCCTTAAATGTAGGCACTAATTATTGCTTTTATGTTATCCGTAAATAAAGTGGAAAAATCATTTGGATCTTGGACCTACAATAAGAAGACCAATTAAATTGTAATAAATAGTAATTACTTTTATTATTACTAGACCTAATACCAACGAAGATGGAAAAATGATCCGCAATAATGCTGGTATACGTGAAAGACTTTATTTTGTTAAAGTTTAATTTAATTTTAAAATTTTCCTCAGTGGTATTCAGTGGTGTTAGACTGTCCATGTATGTTACGGTATTTATCCCCAATCTAAAAATTTAATAAGAATACGTTAGCTTTTTGGTCAGCAGCAATTAAATCAATGGTTAAAGTTACCCACAATACCCTGATTCCTCCAATGACCATTTAAATTAATATAATCTGAAATGGAATAAACAAAGTTAGCCTTATCAAAATCATGACAACGAAATTTTAAAAATTTTAATACCTCTGAGCTTAATTATTGTGGAAATTTAATTATTCTTAAAGGACCAGTTTCTTCAATTGTAATGACCCGCCTTTATTTGACATTAATATTCATTTAGAGAGAAAAAAAAATGAACGATGATTGTCCAGAACAATAATTTGAAATTCCGGTTTCAATAATGGCCAAAATTTTGCATGTGCGCATGATCAAACAGTTCGAAACTGAAAGAAAACCGTTTTTATGTTCTTGCGGAAACGAACTCAATCATACCGCTATTTTCTAGGAGTTAATTTAGTGGAAAAATTGGTGACATTTTTCAGCATTGGTACTTATGAAATTGTTTTCCACAATAAAATGATGTCTTCCATGACCATTTAAATTAATATAATCTGAAATGGAATTAACTAAGTTATCCTTATTAAAATCATAACAACGAAATAATAAAAATTTTATTACCTCTGAGATTCATTAGTGTGGAAACTTAATTATTCTTAAAAAACTAATTTCTTCAATTGTAATGATCCGCCTTCATTTGACATTAATATTAATTTAGAGTAAAAAAAAATGAACGATGATTGTCCAGAACAATAATTTAAAATTCTGGTTTCAATAATGGCCATAATTTTGCATGTGCGCATGATCAAACAGTTTGAAACATAAAGAAAACCGTTTTTAAGTTCTTGCGGAAACGAACTCAATCATACCGCTATTTTCTAGGAGTTAATTTAGTGGAAAAATTGGTGACATTTTTCAGAATTGGTACTTATGAAATTATTTAACATTCATTTTTTTTTGGATTATGCTAAATGTTAACGTGACATTGGACCACCAAAAATGTCTTGCCCATAAACGGATTATTTGCAACGGTGGGCGGTATGAATGCTTTTTATACGTTACAATAATGACTTTGGTAAATTAAATTTAAATATTTTATACTACGATTTAGTCTAGGAATTGATTAAAATAGGAAAATAATTTGTTTTTAGTTGATGGAATTCATTGAGTGGAAATAGGTATGATGATGTTATGGAACACATGTGATTTCTCAATCGACTAATTTGCTAATTAAAGTTGGTTTGGCAGAGATTCAAAATTATTTTCACCCGAACGGCGACGACCGACGTGAACAACCTTCAAACTGGCCACTGGAAGTTTAATGACTTGCTACCGTAACACAGAGACTCTATTTTTGAGGTTTTTGTATTGAAAATTCTGACAAAAAATAGCATTGAGATAAAAAAAAACAACAACCTTCATCGATTATTCACTTCATTCAACAAAAGCCAACATTTCGATCCGTTTTAATGAAAAACCACGTGCCACCCAAATTGGTCAAGTTTTGCGGTTTTTTGTCGAAGGAAATTTTCACTCAATACTGCAACAAATCAGCTCTAATAAGCTTTACTTTGGCAAAATTGAATTCGAAATTTATGAGGATACTTGTCTTTTAATCGACATACAGGTAGTTCATATATAAGATCTATCATAAACTTTTTACATGATCATAACCATTGCTTATTAAATTTCTTATCTGAAACATATATTTTTTAAGTGGAATAAATTAAAAGATAACATTTCTTTTTTCATTTTTTTAGAAATCACCAAGATTAATCACAATGTTTGCAAAATTGAATCCAACCAAAAACTATGTCATCTTTGCAAAAAAACTTTCAAAAACATTGTATGTTTTATTAAATCAAGCGATTGATAAATTGGAGTAATTGATAATAATGGTAAACGTTTATGATAATAATTAGCAATTTAAAATTCTTTCTTTGTTTTGTTTTAGCACATTTATCTTATAGTGTTGAAAATTTATTGCGAGGCGTGAATTCATGTGTCCTCGATTCTATATTGGGAACAAAAAAGCACTTAAATTGTGTTCAAATGTTCTTATTTTTATCACTGACTTTTAAAAAATCACAAAACAAACGTTAAAAAAAATAACAGTAGGAATGTAGTAAGTTTGATAAAACAATTTGGGTTTTATATTTGACCTCATATTATAGCGGTAATCAAAAAGGTTTCCGTGTAGGTCCTTCAGGTCAAGGCGGGTCGTTTCTCTTTTCATTGATCTTTTTAATTGATAATTTTTTTCATTTTACCTTCTTAGTCCTTATTATTTAATACTTATACTTGTACTAATTTGTATCTTACGTATATGAATTAAATGTAAATCAATACTTATTCGAAAAATATTTTTTGGAAAACATTTACCTTATAGAAGTGGATTTTAGTTATAAACTGTCATGTATAATGTATAGATATGAATAAACTGTTAATTGTATACAGATATGAATCGTTTATTTTGAAAGTGGCGTAAGTCCATTTCAAGGAAGGTTTATATGCTGATTCTTCTTCTTGTAAGTAGAACAAAGTATGTTAATTATTTAACTGCTAAGTTTTCACAAATTACGTTATTAACAAAAACGCCAATTACTCCCTCCTCCTTAGTATCTTATGTTCGTATGGTTAAAAATGATAACACTATAGGGATTGTTCTTGAAATGGACTTAACTTACTTTCAAAATAAACAATTCATATAGTTGGTTTAAATAGTCAATTGCGTGTACTTACAGCATGTACAAATAGCGACGAAGTAAAAATTAAATACAATAGTAATTATATCTATTTGACTGACTCAAAAAAAATGATGAATTTTTTTATCTTAATTATATCGAAAATATTGTTGGGGATGACAAAAAAAAATCCTGTGAAAGTTTAAGCTCTTAATATTAATATTAAGAGGTACCGCATGGCAAATTTCGATTTTCCATTTAAATAACATGGGAACAATATTCTCTTGCACTTTGGAATTTTATAGCTCACGTTGGTGACAATATTTTGGAATGACCAAGGTATATTCTTGTAGAAAATTGAACGATCTACAAAAAAGGTCTTCGACAAGTTTTTGATATATTTATTTCTTCAAAAGTTATTCGAGGTCAAAGTTGAACTAAAGAGAAATTTTAATAGTTTTGTACTTTTTTGACGCAACCATCAATTTTATGAGAAAATTTTATAGGACATTTTTTGTAGAGTACGTTTTTTTCTATAACTTATCTGTATAAAAGTTTTTGATATTTTTCACAGGTCCTAAATTATTTGCATTAAACTGAAAATTCCCTGAATTATTACATTTTTAACATAAAAATTATTTTTTTTATTTTAATTAAATAACTTAGAACCTGTGAAAAATATCAAAAACTTTTATAGAGATAAGTTATAGAAAAAAAAGTGCTCTAGAAAAAATGTCCGATGAAATTTTTCTCATAAAATTGATGATTGTGTCAAAAAATTGAAAAAATATTAAAATTTCTCTTTAGTTCAACTTTGACCTCGAATAACTTTTGAAGGAATAAATATATCAAAAACTTGTAACAGACCTTTTTTGTAGATCGTTCAATTTTCTACAAGAATATACCTTGGTCAGTTCGAAATATTGTCACCAACGTGAGCTATAAAATTCCAAAGTGCAAGAGAATATTGTTCCCATGTTATTGAAATGGAAAATCGAAATTTGCGATGCGGCATCTCGTAATATTAATATTAAGAGCTTAAACTTTCACAGGATTTTTTTTTGTCATTCCCAAAAATATTTTCGATTTAATTAAGAAAAAATAAAATCATCATTTTTTTTTTTTGAATCAGTCTAATATCTATATTTTATTTGCCCGTTTATATCGATGAAATGAAACTGATTTTAATTCAAATTTAAACATTATTATTATATTATGTTCAAAATTTTAATATTATATTGAATAATTTGAAAAAAAATACCTTTCTTTTAAATGTATTCAAACTATTACGTATTAATATGACAACTGATTATTTTTTCATTGCACCGCAAAAGAAGTCAAACTTCACAAAAAAGTATTTTAAGTTACAAGAAATTAATAATGAATGCAACAGGAAGTATTTTTTTATCCAATTTCAATGTTTAATTAAATGCAAATGTTGCAAATTAAAAAATTATCATAATTTTACCGACTGGCGATTAAATAAATTTTAATCAAACGATAATAATCACATTAAAATTGTCTTATATAATATTTGAAATAGCTAAACAAAATTTTCATGAAAAGATAGCAGGAAAAACCTTCCTTGAAATGTGAAACTATAGAAATAATTGTTAAGTATTTTTTTTTCATTTGGTTGCTTTATCAGTTCAAATTCTGTTCATATTTGATAATTTAATTTAGGTTAATTAGGGTATTTGATAAGGTATTTCATTGAAACATTGTTGATAGTTGTATATTTATTTTTTGGTCTCTTTTATGGTCCATCTTCCTTTTTTCTTGAGACCTTCTAATTTCCTTTCTAGAACATCAAATATAATTCATTTTTTTGATAGTTCTTTTTTCGTCGACTCTTCTCATCACTTCCGCCCTTGTGACTTGATTTATCCTGTCTTGGTAGCATCACATTTCAAGGTATTTTAGGTACCATATTTTTTAAGGATCCCAATTTCTAAAGTTCTTCCAAAGTTTAAACCAGAACTTAAAGCTTTTTGATATATCACTATTGAATTTTCTATATTTGATGAAGATTAGACTGAATCAAAAAAAAATGATAATTTTTTTTTCTTAATTATATCGAAAATAAAAAGATATGTGCGTTTCCGCTAGAGTATTATAATTTCTACGTTTTTTTTTTTTGGTTTCCTTTAACTTTTTATATAATTTTGTCACAGAAATGTGAAGAAATTTTCTCATAAGAGCACAACTAATATTGTAAAAATCATATTGAACAATTAGTTGGGAAAAATTGATTTATTCTTTCAACAATTTCAAGATTATCAATTTTTGCAAAACTTTATAGAACCAGCATACAATTCAATTTCTGCATGATTGGTATGATCTTCCTGTATTAATCTCTTCATCATCTTCTTCATCACAAAACAGTCCACTTCTGCTAAAATAGCATTTAAAATTTTCCAATTTTTTAACAAATCTATTAGTTAAAGTTTCAAAATTGTCTTTGTAATATTTTTATTTAATTTTTGATTTATTTAATTAGTTAAATGTTCCAAAATATGACTAGTAGACTGATTCAAAAAAAATGATGTTTTTTTTCTTAATTGTATCGAAAATATTGTTGGGAATGACAAAAAAAAAATCCTGTGAAAGTTTAAGCTATTAATATTAATATTAAGAGGTGCCGCATCGCAAATTTCGATTTTCCATTTAAATAACATGGGAACAATATTCTCTTGCACTTTGGAATTTTATAGCTCACGTTGGTGGCAATATTTCGGAATGACCAAGGTATATTCTTGTAGAAAATTGAACGATCTACAAAAAAGGTCTCGTACAAGTTTTTGATATATTTATATCTTCAAAAATTATTCGCGGTCAAAGTTGAACTAAAGAGAATTTTTAATATGTTTTCAATTTTTTGACGCAACCATCAATTTTATGAGAAAATTGTATAGGAAATTTTTTGTAGAGCATTTTTTTTGCTGTTACTTATCTCTATAAAGGTTTTTGATATTTTTCACAGGTCATAAGTTATTTGCATTAAACTGAAAATTCCCTGAACTATTATATTTTTAACATAACAATTTTTTTTTATTTTCAATAACAACAAAAAATAGGCCACATATAGGAGCAAAACATAAATTATTTTCATAATTGTAAGTCTAAGGAAATATAAAAAAAAATTTTTATTAGTTTTTTTGTTTTTCTATATTTACTCTTAGGATGATTACTTTCAAGATCAAAATAATTGATCCCAAAAGACAAAAAAAAAACTAGTGTTCAATTTTTATTAAAATAAGATTAAAAAAAATTATCGTCACTATTATAATTTATTACAACTGGAATACTATTCGTCTCCAATTAATTCTGGGTACATATTGATGGGATCTGAATTACTTGGTTTTCTTCGTTTAGCTTAGAATATTATTCACTGGCTCATACCAAAATTTTTTACAGGTTCCACCAATGTTTTTATTTCACAAATTCCACCAGAAAGCATGGTTAAAACTTAGTCTAAAATTAGTTATTTTAAAATATATTCCACAATATTTTTCTTAAATTAGCATATCTTAATATAGAGGAATTTAAATTTTCCACTTCCCCTTCTGTTCGTAAAAGAGGCCCCCGGAAATCAGAGTGGAAAATAGGGCAACAGTAGGTGAAAAAAATCATAAAGATGAATTGGATATATTTATTATGCAAACGAAACTTGACATCACACCCAATATTTATACAATTTATGTTGATTGTTGTTATAAATATATGCAACAAGTAGGAAGAAATAAAGTCTTGATTTATTGGAAAACCCTTGGAACTACTTTTTATTGTATTTAGCTATACAATTTCAATATTTGCATTCAATCTTGTCTATGTATACGAACTGAAATTGCCTTGGGCCTATATAACTGGCTAATTTTATTAACAAACAAGTGTTAGGAGTCGAAAAAAGAAATCTTTATTTGAATTTATAATTATAGCAATAACGAAATCAAAAGTTTCAAAGATTCAAACCGCAAAGATGAATGTTTGTTACTACTAATTATGGACTATAAGGAATTATTTCAAACTGGATATGTCCTCGTGGTAGTAATGCGATAATTTATTTTCAAAACAATTTTGTAAATATTTGAAAATTGCCATTTTTTTGTTCAAAAGAAATTCGGAATTTTATGTGTGCTTGGAACAGAAATAAATGCATTAAGAGATTATAATAACCGTAGAGGTCAAAGGAAGTCGTTTCAAAAATGCTAAATGAACGACCTTCGTATCTTCATTTATCGTACACATAAAATATATTTATTGTAATTACTTTTATCATTTATGAAGATATATCACTTTTGTTCAAACATACGGTAAATTTCTAGGCAAAGTTATGACCGGTTTTTTTTTTACTTTGGAGGTCCATTTTTTTACAATCAATTATTAGGGTAAAGCCATTGCTTAGGTTACTGAAGTTATATGCACAATGATAAGAAGGGCTTTGTTATCATATGAAAGATTGGTTGATGAAATTCTTAGAAGAAATATGGGAAAATCATTGGATTAACAATGTAGTCATCAATGGCGTTTACTTCACAGGAAAGTGGTTTTCAGGTTTTTCGATTGTTACGAAGAAAAAGAAAACAGAGAAAAACCTCGGCCAAGATTTTTACCAAATTACTAAGATGAAGGTAGGAAAGGAAAATAGGGTGTTTTTGGCCAAGAAATTCTTCTACGTCCTATGTTTCTTTTCCCTTGAATCTTGTCTTTTATGAAGATTTACAGTAATTGCATATAATATTTCCAATGTACTGAAGTTTGTGCATCTGTATGGTCCTTTTCGAAAGATTTTATTATATCAATTGTGATTTTATCCAATCCAGGCTTCCATGGCATACAGCAGTATAAAATAATCGGTTACGATTGGCAAAAACGAAAGAAGAATTATAAATTATGTAAGGCCATGTTATTATCGTGGAAAAAACTTACGAAATTGATATAAGTACAGGAATATCGAAAAGGAAAAGAAAATACTTGTTGAAGGGAAATATTTTCATTAGACTGATTCAATAAAAAATGATGATTTTTTTTTCTTAATTATCGAAAATATTGTTGGGAATGACAAAAAAAAATCATGTGAAAGTTTAAGCTCTTAATATTAAGTATTAAGAGGTGCCACATCGCAAATTTCGATTTTCCATTTAAATAATATGGGACCAATATTCTCTTGCACTATGGAATTTTATAGCTCACGTTGGTGACAATATTTCGGAATGACCAAAATATATTCTTGTAGAAAATTGAACGATCTACAAAAAAGGTCTCCGACAAGTTTTTGATATATTTATTTCTTCAAAAGTTATTCGAGGTCAAAGTTGAACTAAAGAGAAATTTTAATATTTTTTCAATTTTTTGACGCAACCATCAATTTTATGGGAAAATTCATATAGTAAACTACTGTTGATGCTTAAGTATTGTAGTTAGATAGTAATATTGTCTATGGCTAAATGTTTGTTTTCTTAGTATATTGGCCTAGATACTTTCCGTAAAGAAATCTGCTTTATTTTTGTCCATTCTTTTATCTTGTACAGTAGACTGATTCAAAAAAAATGATGAATTTTTTTTCTTAATTATTTCGAAAATATTGTTGGGAACGACAAAAAAAATTCTGTGAAAGTTTAAGCTCTTAATATTAATATTAAGGATGTCGCATCGCAAATTTCGATTTTCCATTTAAATAATATGGGAACAAGATTCTCTTGCACTTTGAAATTTTATAGCTCACGTTGGTGACAATATTTCGGAATGACCAAGGTATATTCTTGTAGAAAATTGAACCATCTACAAAAAAGGTCTATTACAAGTTTTTGTTATATTTATTCCTTCAAAAGTTATTCGAGGTCAAAGTTGAACTAAAGAGAAATTTTAATATTTTTTCAATTTTTTGACGCAAGCATCATTTTATGAGAAAATTTTTAAGGACATTTTTTGTAGAGCACTTTTTTTTCTATAACTTATCTCCATAAAAGTTTTTGATATTTTTCACAGGTCCTAAGTTATTTGCATAAAACTGAAAATTCCCTGAATTATTATATTTTTAACATATTTTTTTATTTTAATTAAATAACTTAGGACCTGTGAAAAATATCAAAAACTTTTATAAAAATAAGTTATAGAAAAAAAAGTGCTTTACTAAAAATTACCTATAATTTCAATTTTCCATTTAAATAACATGGAAGCAATATTCTCTTGCACTTTGGAATTTTATAGCTCACGTTGGTGACAATATTTCGGAATGAAAAATGTTTTGTGAAAAAAAAGTTGGTGAAACACTTCGAAAAAAAATAAAACCAAGGTATACTATTAGGTGTAGATCACATTTCATTTTTTTTAAGGTGTTGCACCAATTATTTTTTCACGCAATTTTTATGAGTTATAGTGCTTAAGTAGAAGCATAAAATATATTTTTTTCGTGATTGTCATTTTCAGAGAACACATAAAAAAAAATACATCATTTGTTTTTTGGATTTTTTTGTATAATTTTTTTTTTCTAAAAATTTCAAAAAAAAATATGATATACTCTGTAAAATAATCTACAGCCTCGCGTTGGTTTCACTTCTCTAGCTCAATTAGTTTTTGAGATATATAACTTTGAAAAATAGTCATGCGGGGGGACATTTTTGCCCTTATCTTCAGGTCAAAGAGGAATTTGGTCGCGAAAAGTATATAAAATGTGATTGTATATCAAGCCGATATTTTGACATAAGTTTCGACATAGGTTCCTATTTGGGGGCCCAACTCGCCATGTGGATCTTTTTTCAGAAATCAAGAAGACATACATACGTATCAGAGGAAAAAGTTCATATTTTAGTCGATCATTTCTTTGTATTGTCTGGAAGATAATACTGTGAAACTTTTAGGGTATTTAAATCGAAATTTATCCTTTAAATTCTGAAATATTTTTTTCCCATTTCGTGCCTTCAAAGCGGAAAAAAACCTTTCAGAAACTTGAACTACAATTTCCATGAGATCGTATTTTCAACTCGTTGCAATCAATTGCGATCAATAGGTCAATGACAAAATGATTTTTAATCGATCTTTAACTTATTCATTTGTTTATTTTTGCTTTTGCATAAAAAAAAATCAACATTTACTGCCACTAACGTAATTATTTGCTCCCTGAAAAAAAGACTTACAAATTTGAATATCATTAGATATTCGAATCCAAGGGATGAAAAATATGCATAAATAGGGGAAAAAAAATGGCGTGACCCGCCATTGATTAGGGTTAAGGCTAGTCCACGTTATAATCTCTCGTTTTCTTATAATTAATTAGTCAGTTGTGCACTTTTTGCTCCTGCAATAATGTTCAAGGTAGTGAACATCTTATTCAACTTATTGCACCTTTTTTTTGCATAACAATTCAATTTGTTTGAAAAAGTGAAATGTACAATTGTTGTTACCTAAGACTAGCATAATATTACTTTTAATTACCATCATAATCACACAATAATTTAACATTGTTGTCCTTAAAAATTATTAAAAAAAAACTGCATCTTTTTATTTATTCGGTGCAAAACACCAATAGATCAGATAATCGGTCATTACTGCCCCGATAAATTGCAGTGAAATATTTTCAAGACAACAATGCATTTTCATGGAAAATGTTAAATTGATAAGCACCTACATATCATACATTGTACGTACTGTGCAGTTAAAATATTTACGATTGTATTTATTTGCATTAGGTGCATAGAATAATTTATATCTTCATATAAAATCTAAATATATTATTATTATTATATTTCCAGTTGTGTTTAATTTCAAGGATAAAATGTAGGTAAAATGACGACTTTTGAAAAAAAAAATGTGCCCAGCATGATTGTTGTCACATTGACAATATCCACACCCTTTAACGTTCACCTACAACAAAACATTTTATTGTTGCAAGTTTAATGATACATTTGCACTAAATTATACATTTGGATTTTTATTAGTGGTAGATTTTCATTTTTTTTGGGTTAAAAAGGATCCAATTTTACCGACATTTAAATTTCACTATATCGTAAGTTTGTCTATTCCACTATGTCTGTCTGTCTGTTTGTTTCTGTATAACTAAAGACCGGAACAACCAAATTTAATAAAATTTGGTATTAAGATACAACACAGTTATTCACTCACAATAGGCTACATTACATTCCTTAAAAACAATAAGGGAAGGTATCCCTTACGTAAAAACTGGGGGATGAAAAAAAAAATTTTCTTTAGACAAGCAAGTTATATATATCATTGGAAAGGTATTTAAAAGTTAGAAAATAATCACAGGAAATTCAACGTATAGTACAAAAAATCGTTTCATTGGAATATAAACATTTTTATATACATACTAGACTGGGCCAAAAAAATCGTTTTATTTTTAAAGTATATCAAAAATATTGTTCAAGGTAACAAAAAAAAAATATCGGGAAACAATACATCTTACAACAATTAATTTAAGTAACTAAAACTTGATGGCATTTATTAGTGGTTTAAATATAAATGAAAATAGATGAAGGGGTCAAAATTAGATTTTTTCGTTGACTATGCACAGTTATACTGTGTATACAATATATAGAGTATATTGCGGTTCAATTTATGTAGTATAATTTTATATAATATATAAAAATGCATACCATAAACATAAATTTAAACAGAAGTTCAAAGAAAAATATTCGTGACGTATTGCCCAGATACGTATTTCGATTGCCAAGCTATACAATATATAAAATATATTGCGGTTCAAATTATGTAGTATAATTTAATATAATAATATATAAAAATCATACGATAACCATAAATTTGAACAGAAACAATTGTGCTTTCATTTTTGCGTCACAGCTGTCAAACTATCAAGGTAAAAAAATTCATCTGCACATATATTTATAGAAAATTAAATTCCCTACAAAAAAGGTCTCTTTGAAAATTTTGCCAGATTCGCCACATTCCGAATAATCAAGCTTCAGACATTGATATAATTTTTAGATTTATCTTCTTATTTTAGAATTTTGTAACTAACGAACAAATAAATATATAGAAATGAATAATACAGATTCTTGAAGGGAATTTAATGTTCTACAAAAAAGGTCTTTAACGTTTTTACATAAAATCACTTTTTCAAAAGTTATTCACAATTAAAGTTGAAAGAAAAAATATTTTTTTTTTTTTCGTTGTTGAACCTATTTTGAAAGAGTGATTTTATGTAAATACGTTAAGAGACCTTTTTTGTAGAGCATTACATTCCCTTCAAGAATCTATAATGTTCATTTCTATATATTTATTTGTTCGTTAGTTACAAAATTCCAAAAAAAAGAAGATAAATCTAAAAATTATATCAATGTCTGAAGCTTGATTATTCGGAAACGGCGGTGTTTGGCAAAAATTTTCAAAGAGACGTTTTTTGTAGGGAATTTAATTTTCTATAAAATATATGTGCAGATGATTTTTTTTCCTTGATAGTTTGACAGCAGTGACGCAAAAATGAAAGCACAATTGTTTCTGTTCAAATTTATGTTTATCGTATGATTTTTATATATTATTATATTAAACTATACTACATAAATTGGACCGCAATATATCCTATATATTGTATACACAGTATAACTGTTCATAGTCAATGAAAAAATCTAATTTTGACCCCTTCATCTATTTTCATTTATTTTTAAACCACTAATAAATGCCATCTAGGTTTAGTTACTTAAATTAATTGTTGTAAACGATTATATTTTGACTTTTAGTTACAATTTTAAACATATAATGCCTTCCATAATTATAATTAAGAGTTAAGTTCTTCAATGTTTGAAATAAAAAGTACTAAAAATCTGGTAACTTTTGTAACTTTTCTAGATAAGATCATAAAATCATTTGACCCCTGATATTTCTTAAAATGTCCAATAATTTTCAGAAATTACTTCTTGGGGAGTTCTGGAATATATAAATTGACATCTGGAGAAATTAAATCCATTCATTGATTGGATTACTTTAAAGTTATGGTTCTTTGTAAGTTGATAACTTTTAAGGATTTTTTTTTGTGAATTAAGTTCTACTTTCAATGCATTGGGTTCAGGATTCTGTGGAACAATGGTTTAAGAATAAAAAAAATCAAAGTTTTTTAAATTTAAAGCTCAAGATTTTATGATAAATCTTTATTTATTTCTGAGACTTCCAAATATTGACCGAAAATGAAGAGTTTTTCGTTGCATCTTTGCAATTTTCCCGGAATATAAGGATGAAATCATAACAAGTGGTTTTGCATTAATTAGTTTAGTTCCTGGTTAAAAATTAGATAAGTTAATTGTTGCACTAGGTGGGAAGATTTTATAGATAGTAGAGAAAAAATAACTTTTGTTATATGAAGCAATGACAACTGGGCCAAACTTTACCAATTTAAGATTAATAACTTTTAAGAAATTTTTTACGAATTAATTTCTGCTTTCCATGCATTAGGTTCAGGATTGTGCAACAATGGTTTAAGAATAAAAAAATCACAATTTAATGACTTATAGCTTAAAAGTTAATGATAAAGACTTCCAAATATTGACCGAAAATGACTTTTTGCAGTTTTCCCGGAATAGTAGGATGACATCATAACAAGTGGTTTTATATTAATTAATTTAGTTCCTGGTTAAAATTTAGATAAGTTAATTGTCGCACTAGGTAGAAAGATTTTATAGAGAGTAGAGAAAAAATAAATTTTGTCATATGAAGCAATGACAACTGAGCCAAACTTTACCAATTTAGAATTAATAACTTTTAAGGAAATTTTTAGCGAATTAAGTTCTACTTTCGATGCATTGGGTTCAGGATTGTGCAACAATGGTTTAATAATAAAAAAATCACAATTTAAGAACTTAAAGCTCAAAATTTCATGATAAATTCTTATTTGTTTCTGCGACTTTTTGTTGCATTTTTGCAGTTTTCCCGGAATAGTAGGATGATATCATAGCAAGTTAATTGTTGTACTAGGTGTAAAGATTTTATAGTTTCGACAAAAAATCCCTTTTCTTTTATGAAGCAATAAAAACTGGACCATATTTTACAAAATTTAAGATTTGTCATGTAGTAACCTTGTGAAGTCCAAGTGGAAAAAAATTCATATACTTGAGTAGATAAATCGACCACAATGTTCATTTCTATTTTAAACAATTATTAGTCATTGCACCTTCGGAATGATATAATTCATAAGATATGATGTTAAATATAGAATTTCAATAATAATACGAATACGCTTTACTGTTCCAAAACACAATAAATCAATATAATAATAAACAAAATTTTATATCGCCTCATAAACTTGGGTGGTCAGACTTCTCTGATTGCTGTTATTGTTATTTTTATTGTTTCATAATCCTTTTGGGAATCCTTCAATCCTATTAAACTGATAAACGGTAATTGGAGATCGTAAAGAGCAATGAAAATTTTAAAATCATACATTACATGATTCTAAATTACCTGTTGATTTTTTTTTTTTCGATTTTATAGTTGGCTGTGGACATTATTGCACTTATAGTCCAATAAAATTGGATCAAAATCTATGTACTGAACTAGAAAAAAAAATGAAAAAACAATTTAATTTATTTATTAATGAAAATAGTTTATTTCGTAATGAAAACAATAAGAAACTTCAAAGAAATTAAATACTTTTCAAAATTTGAATTGAATCAAAAAACAATTGACAGTTTCGAAAACTCGCACTCCCATTGGTCCAATTTTCCCCTGTCCAGTTCGGTGCGTATAACTATGGAATTTAGATGGCTTGGCTTGGGCTCGGAACTAATTAGTGGAAAATTAATTAATTTAACTTTGTTCAAAGTGAAAAAGTGATGAAAATCGTTAATACAAGCAGTCCTGAATCGATTGCATCAATTACTTTTGCTTATGTAAGTCAAAAATTAATAATTTCTCTGTAGAGAATTTCTTATGGGTCAAAAAGCATGGGGTTTTCGGTGTTGTTTTCCAGGGGTGAATTTTACGAAAAATCGATCGAGAAAACTTATTGAAAATCACTGGTTGGTGATGTTTAATCGATTTGTGATTGATTTATTCGGTTTTTTGATTAGATATGGCTGAAATTTATGAAATAAAATTATCATTGACAGGGCCATAAGAATTAAAACAATTGAACATCGCCTACTTGATTTAGTAAAAAAGTCGCAAACTTGTACAACGCGTATGCTGTGCTTTTCACCTGATATGCTTTGCTGTCTTTTTTGTTCTTTAATTTTAATTATAAGTTTCACTCACTTTATACGTTTTATTCTTTTCAACTTATTTAAACGGCATAAAATTAGGCACAAATTTAGATCTCAGGGATTTTGAGGGCTTTTCTAGTCTTACACTATATGGAATTTTACAATATGATTTGTTGTCTCTTTTGTTCTTTAATTTTAAATAATAGTCTCACTTACTTTATACGTTTTATTCTTTTCATTTTATTTAAACTTACATAAACTTATAGACAAATTTAGATCTCAGGGATTTTGAGGGCTTTTCTAATCTTACACTATATGGAATTTTACTAAATGATTTGTTATCTTTTTTTTTCTTTAGTTTTAAATAATAGTTTCACTCACTTTATACTTTTTATTCTTTTCAACTTATTTAAAATGGCATAAAATGTAAATCTAAGGGATTTCAAAGGTTTTTCTAGTCTTACACCATAAGAAATTTTACTGTAATAGAAAAAAAAATTTACTGTAAATAGATTTTTTTTTAAAGTTTTTCCCAAATGAAATATTAAAAACGTCGTCAATATTTCAAAAGCTGCTAAGTATGAGGTATATTATGACATAATTTGATGATAAGTCGGTAAAGAATTTTTATGATAAAATGCCTATAAAATAATGTGTTTCACTCTTCACCTATAAAAATGACTTTAAAATTATAAGTAGGTACAATAAAACATTTTTAATCTCTTGAAAAATTTCTTTTTTTAATCATAAAAGTGCAATTATAAATTCTTCGGCACTTACCACTTGAAGAATTAATGGGTCTGTCTATGAATCGAAAGTGGTTGAATGATTTTTAACAACGTGTTTTTTTTTTATGTTTATATTTTTGAAAAGAAAAAAAAATTCATATAAAATATTGAAGTTGAATTTTTTTAACTTTATAGATAGCTGACATATACATATATAAGGTTATTATGTTGAGTACAAAAAATGGAATTTAATCTCTCCATTGTCTAGGTCAGTTATAAATGCATAAAATATCTTTTAATAAAATTGTACGTATATTTTAATAAATACGACAATAAACTGCATACAATATTAATAATATTTACTTTTAATCATCCATTTATGTATATGGTTACCACTTGAAAAAAAAAATAATAAAGCATATTTTTTTTTACTGTCCAATTGATTGAACTCATAAATAAAATAGCAATAAAGCTTATACCTTTTAAAGCTTTGTTGGGGAATATTTTTGTAAATATCTAAGACATTAATCGATCAACCAATTAGTAGGACATTTACCTATATTAGACTGATTCAAAAAAAATTATGATTTTTTTTTCTTAATTATATCTTGTGAAAGATCCTGTGAATGTTTAAGCTCTTAATATTAAGTATTAAGAGGTGAAACATCGCAAATTTCGATTTTCCTTTTAAATAACATGGCAACAATATTCTCTTGCACTTTGGAATTTTATAGCTCACGTTGGTGACAATATTTCGGAATGACCGAGGTATATTCTTGTAGAAAATTGAACGATCTACAAAAAAGGTCTTGTACAAGTTTTTGATATATTTATTCTTTCAAATGTTATTCGAGGTCAAAGTTGAACTAACGAGAAATTTTCATATTTTTTCAATTTTTTGACGCAACCATAAAAATTTATAATTTTATGACAAAATTTTATAGGACACTTTTTGTAGAGCACTTTTTTTCTATAACTTATCGTTATAAAAGATTTTGAAATTTTGCAGGTTCTAAGTAATAAAAAAAATAATTTTGATGTTAAAAATATAATAATTCAGGGAATATTATGAAGTTAAAACAATATAATTAGGAATATTTTTTGTTTAATGCAAATAACATAGGACCCGTGAAAAATATCAAAAACTTTTATAGAGATAAGTTATAGGAATAAAAGTGATCTACAAATAAAGAGAAATTTAATTTTTTTATTCAATGTTTTGACGCAACCATAAATTTTTATGAGAAAATTTTATAAGACATTTTTTGTAGAGCACTTTTTTTTCTATAACTCATCTCTATTAAAGGTTTTTGATATTTTCACAGGTCTTAAGTTATATGCATTAAACTGAAAATATTCGTAATTATTAAATATAATATATTTTTAGTTCATTGCAGATAACTTAGAACCTGTAAAAAATATCAAAAAATTTTATACAGATAAGTTATAGGAAAATAAGTTCTTTACAAAAATGTCCTATAAAAAATTTCTCTTTGTTCATCTTTGACCTTGAATTACTTTTGAGTTAATAAATATATCAAAAACTAAGTATGCGACCATTTTTGTAGATCGTTAAATTTTCTACAAGAATATACCTTGGTCATTCCAAAATATTGTCACCAACGTGAGCTATAAAATTCCAAAGTGCAAGAAAATATTGCTCCCATGTTTTTTAAATGGAAAATCGAAATAATAGGACATTTTTTGTAGCGCAATTTTTTTTTTCTATAACATATCTATAAAAGTTTTTGATATTTTTCACAAGTCCTATGTTATTGAATTAAAATAAAAAAAATATTTTTATGTTAAAAATATAATAATTCAGGGAATTTTCAGTTTAATGCAAATAACTTAGGACCTGTGAAAAATATCAAAAACTTTTATGTAGATAAGTTATAGAAAAAAAAGTGTCTACAAAAAATGTCCTATAAAATTTTTCATAAAATTGATGGTTGCGTCAAAAAATTGAAAAAAATATTTAAATTTCTCTATAGTTCAACTTTGATCTCGAATAACTTTTGAAGAAATAAATATATCAAAAACTTGTAGAACACCTTTTTTGTAGATCGTTCAATTTTCTACAAGAATATACCTTGGTCATACCGAAATATTGTCACCAACGTGAGCTATAAAATTCCAAAGTGCGAGAGAATATTGTTCCCAAGTTATTTAAATGGAAAATCGAAATTTGCGATGCGGCACCTTTGAATATTAATATTAAGAGCTTAAACTTTCACAGGTTTTTCTTTGTCATTCCCAAAATATTTTCGATATAATTAAGAAAAAAAAATCATAATTTTTTTCGATTCAGTCTATTGTACATAAATGATATTTTATTTATAAAGTCTTTAATATTATTATCATATTAATCGATGAAGCCACTATCGGTACTGCATACATAAATAATTCAACAATAGCAATTTGACAAAGAAATTTTATTTTTGTTTCATTTGAAGGCCATACACATTTGTTAATATTGACTTTTATCTTTTATTATCATTTTTTTTTTTATGGAACTGCTTAACAAAAAGCAAATCCTCAAGTATAACATTTAAAATTCCTTTGTTGGTATTTCTTTGTTGAATTTTTAAAATCCCAAATTGACGATAACTAAAGTTTTGAAAGTTCAAAATTTAGTCATCTTTTCCTACAGAATTAAGTTTTGAAGCGATAGAAATTAAAAAAAAATATTATTTTTGGGTGAATTTGGGTTTTTTAATCACGATGCACTGAAAAACTGCACTTATTCAACAAGTGTGTATTTGGAGATCAATTGGAGATGGCATCAATTTGGAGATGGCATGTGGTTTTACTATAGAGTTACCAATTCTAAATTTCTGAAAATCTGCAGATCTTATGCCTTAATCCGAAGAGATGCATTTAATAAAAAGAAGAAGATATACTTACAAGAAAAAGTGTTCAAAATAAAAACAAAAAATCCTTTTTTTTTTGTAGAAACTCGAGTCTGGGGCCAGCTTAATTTTTCAGAAGTCTCCGGACTAAAACTGGAGAGTTGGTAACTCTATTTTACTAGAGCGTTTAATATGACCTGGCTATCGTGGATCATTTTGTTATACAGTTATACAGGAAACTAGTAGCTACCCGTGACATATTCATAGCCAATATTGACAAGACTTGACCATTGAATGAAATCGAAATTATAGTTAATTCAAATTTGAGACAATTGTTATTATATTTGGTATTTTTGCCGATTGACATGCGTAATATATATGTTTGCCTTTTATTATATTGATCTCCGCTTGGTATATGGTGATATCCTTCAGTGGTATGGATTATTTCGCAGACTTTTCCCTTAGAAACTAAGATCTCAACCGTCGATATTACTATGATCATTGATCTCCAAAATTTCAGAGAAAAAATCATTTAGGAAGCTCCAATCAATTCTTTTGTAGAACTAAAGGAAAACAAAGTAAATAATTTCTACAAATATTTAATATTTATTTTTCAATTTTCCCGTAAGGTATTCCCTTGTGTACATTATCAAATAGACGTATTCTATTTTGTGGTCTTGAAATAATTTCCATTTCGAATGATTAGATAACGAAAATCTGATTAGACTTGATTATCTTTATTAGTCCTCAATTTTTTTACTGTTGTGTACCATAAATGAAATACCAATGCTCATAAACCGGATCACCTACTATGAACAGTATAAAGTATTTAGCTTATCTTCCTCGTCTTTTCTCCGTCTAATTTGTTCTATTTTAATAGTTTTGTTTTTTTTTTTTTTTTGGCTAAAAATATTTATTTTTTTTTCCGAAATGCGTCGTATACAATTTGTGATATTTGGTCAAATGCTTGACAGTTCATTGCAAAAACTTAGCACCTGTAAAAAATATCAAAAACTTTTGTGGAGATAAGTTATAGGAAAAAAAATGCTCTACAAAAAATGTCCTATAAGATTTTCTCAGAAAATTGATGGATGCGTCAAAAAATTGAAAAAATATTAAAATTTCTCCTTAGTTCAACGTTGACCTTGAATAACTTTTGAATGAATAAATATATCAAAAACTTGTCGGAGACCTTTTTTGTAGATCGTTCAATTTTCTACAAGAATATACCTTGGTCATACCGAAATATTGTCACCAACGTGCGCTATAAAATTCCAAAGTGCAAGAGAATATTGTTCCCATGTTATTTAAATGGAAAATTTAATTTGTGATTCGGCACCTCTTAATATTAAGAGCTTAAACTTTCACAGGATTTTTTTTTGTTCTATTTTAATAGTTTTGTTTTTTTTTTTGGCTAAAAATATTTATTTTTTTTTCCGAATTGCGTCGTATACAATTTGTGATATTTGGTCAATGCTTGACAGTTCATTGCAAATAACTTAGAACCTGTGAAAAATATCAAAAACTTTTATAGAGATAAGTTATAGGAAAAAAAATGCTCTACAAAAAATGTCCTATGAAAATTTCTCAGAAAATTGATGGTTGCGTCAAAAAATTGAAAAAATATTAAAATTTCTCTTTAGTTTAACTTTGACCTCGAATAACTTTTGGAGGAATAAATATATCGAAAACTTATACGAGACCTTTTTTGTAGATCGTTCAATTTTCTACAAGAATTGTAGAATTGGTCATTCCGAAATATTGTCACCAACGTGAGCTATAAAATTTCAAAGTGCAAGAGAATATTGTTCCCATGTTATTTAAATGGAAAATTGAAATTTGCGATTCGGCACCTCTTAATATTAAGAGCTTAAACTTTCACAGGATTTTTTTTTGTTCTATTTTAATAGTTTTGTTTTTTTTGGCTAAAAATATATTTTTTTTCCGATATTTGGTCAATGCTTGACGATTGTTTATAATGTTGTGTTTATAATAGGAGCTTTAAAAGCTCAGGTTATTGTTGTGGGGGGGACAAAGTAATGACATGTTTATAATGGGAAATTTTTCGGGAAGTTTCCTGAAATTTTGACTGGAACTTTTATCTTTTGATATGTTAATAAGGAAAAAACTTTAGTGTTATAAGTTTATACGACATCAATTATGCTTTATGGCCATACGGGTGATAAGTTTTATTGCTATTATATGATTGAATAGTGCTGATAAATGGAGTTTTAAATATTTAAAGTAAAAAGGAAATAAAAATTTCTTTGTTACAGTAAAAATTTTATGTAAATGATAGGAGTAGGGATAATAATATTTGTAATAGAAAATGAGTCCCACTATTAAGATACTTTACTGGAGATAAATTAATAAAATCAGGTTTATTTTAATATTAAGATTATATATTGTTGTATTATTTGAGGCAAAATCAGGACATAACCTTTCCCAATGTGATTTAAATGTAAATAAACCAGATAGATTAACACTAAAGGCGTATAAAGGAGGAAGGCCTTTACTGCGTCATTGTTGAATGTTGTAAAGGCGTAACAAATAACATTTTAACCTTTAAACTTACCACTTAATATAAGAAATATGAAAGCAGAAGAAAGAAGAAAAAAAAAATGATTATTTAATCTTCTCATTTAAATAAATAAAAATACAAAAAATAAACTTTTGTCGCATTTATTGTAGAAATAACAAACATTTATTTATTATAGTTGATTCATATAGTAAACAACTGTTGATGTTTAAGTATTGTAGTTAGATAGTAATATTGTCTATCTACTTTTATTTATTATTGCAAAATAAAAGGGTGAAAATGTTTGTTTTCTTAGTATATTGGCCAAGATACTTTCCGTAAAGAAATCTGCTTTATTTTTTTTCTTTTCAAAGTCCATTCTTTTATCTTGTACAGTAGACTGATTCAAAAAAAATGATGATTTTTTTTTCTTAATTATATCGAAAATATTATTGGGAATGACAAAAAAAATCCTGTGAAAGTTTAAGCTCTTAATATTAAGTATTAAGAGGTGCCGCATCTCAAATTTCGATTTTCCATTTAAATAATATGGGAACAATATTTTCTTGCACTTTGGAATTTTATAGCTCACGTCAAAGACAATGTTTCGGAATGACCAAGGTGTATTCTTGTAGAAAATTGAACGATCTACAAAAAAGGTTTCGAACAAGTTTTTGGTATATTTATTCCTTCAAAAGTTATTCGAGGTCAAAGTTATATTAAAGAGAAATTTTAATATTTTTTTCAATTTTTTGACGCAACCATCAATTTTATGAGAAATTTTATAAGGCATTTTTTGTAGAGCACTTTTTTTTCTATAACTTATCTCGATAAAAGTTTTTGATATTTTTTACAGGTTCTAAGTAATAAAAAAAAAATATGTTAAAAATATAATAATTAAGGGAATATTAATAATTTAAAACAATATAATTAGGAATATTTTTTGTTTAATGCAAATAATTTAGGACCTGTGAAAAATATTAAAAATTTTTATAAAGATAAGTTATAGAAAAAAAAGTGCTCTACAAAAAATTTCCTTTAAAATTTTCTCATAAAATTGATGGTTGCGTCAAAAAATTGAAAAAATATTAAAATTTCTCTTTAGTTCAACTTTGACCTCGAATAACTTTTGAAGGAATAAATATATCAAAAACTTGTGTGAGACCTTTTTTGTAGACCGTTCGATTTTCCATTTAAATAATATGGGAACAATATTCTCTTGCACTTTGAAATTTCATAGCTCACGTTGGTGACAATATTTCGGAATGATCAAGGTTATATTCTTGTAGAAAATTGAGCGATCTACAAAAAAGGTCTTGTACAAGTTTTTGATATATTTATTCCTTCAAAAGTTATTCGAGGTCAAAGTTTAACTAAAGAGAAATTTAAATATTTTTACAATTTTTTGATGCAACCATCATTTTTATGAGAAAATTTTATGGGACTTTTTTTGTAGAGCACTTTCTTTCTATAACTTATTTCTATGAAAGTTTTTGAATTTTTCACAGGTCCTAAGTTATTTGCATTAAACTGAAAATATTCGTAATTATAAAATATAATTTATTTTCAGTTCATTGCAAACTACTTAGAACCTGTAAAAAATATCAAAAACTTTTATAGAGATAAGTTATAGAAGAAAAAGTGATCTACAAAAAATGTCCTATAAAACTTTTTCATAAAATTGATGGTTGCGTCAAAAAATTGAAAAAATATTAAAATTTCTCTTTAGTTCAACTTTGACCTTGAATAACTTTTGAAAGAATAAATATATCAAAAACTTGTCGGAGACCTTTTTTGTAGATCGTTCAATTTTCTACAAGAATATACCTTGGTCATTCCGAAATATTGTCACTAAGGTGAGCTATAAAATTCCAAAGTGCCAGAGAATATTGTTCCCATGTTATTTAAATGGAAAATCGAAATTTGCGATGCGGCACCTCTTAATATTAAAATTAAGAGCTTAAACTTTCACAGGATTTTTTTTTGTCATTCCCAACAATATTTTCGATATAATGAAAAAAAAAATAATTTTTTTGAATCAGTCTAAAATACCTACATAAGTCACTTTTGGTTTTAACTAAAGAATTTTGATTTTGAAGTACTTAAACACGTGTAAATCAATAATACTAATAGAAAAATTTAATCCTGTCCAATAATACCTATATCTTTTGCCTTGATGCTAATTTTAAGCGTTTTTAATTTTCGAATCCAACACAGGTATATAAACCAATCGTTTCAAAGAATTGGTAATCCTATTATTCCTTACAACTAATTTTTTTGCTCATTACTTTTGGAAATACCAAAAAAGATTTAGGTTTCAGAGAGTAGGACAAACATTACGAATAATTTCTAGGAAAATATGTAAATTTAAGGTTTTGGAAGAATTAATGTTAACTAATGTCAAGATTTTTTTTTTTTGAAATAAGGTGGCGAATATATGACAGATTTATCTTCACAGGTGGTCGGAATTCTTTACTTTTTGTCAGCTTAACGAATATCGTTGGACTTTACTAGAATGCACGATTTTCCTAAGCACACTGTTATCAAATTTTTGATTAAATAACCCATATATATTCTAGTATTGAAAATATGTAGGGAAATTCTATAATCTATAAATCTATAAATTAATCTATATCTATACTTTAAAGCCACCCAGCTACGGGTGCACCGAAGTATGCTGTGGATTATCAAAGTAGATGGCTTTGATATTTCACGAACATATTTCTGTAAAAGTTAGCTATGGAATATTCACAGCCAACATTGATACAACTGACAAATGATCAAAATTAGCAATTAGTTCAAATTTGAGATAATGAATACTATGGCCATTTTTTTGGAAAAATCTAAAAGATATTCAGCACATAGATTTGGGGAGTTGAATCTAGAACTACAAAACTTCAGCTAAAGAACTTCTGCATTTAGCCCAGGAAAGTCCTAAAAATAAAGCTTAGTTTTGGTCAAAATTATTAAATTTGACATGCGCATTTAGAGAATTTAATGGGCTTTATGATTCCGCATTTCGTTTTTAAAATATTGAGTTGCCTTTTTCCAGGGTTTTTTTAGCCCAATGGGGCTCCATTGGGTCCTAGCTTGGGATGTAACGTAAATCCCTCTAGGGTCTCGAAGGGGGAATTCCAATAAGATTTCCATTGGGCATTTCCGTGATAAGTAACCCCAATTTTTTTTATTACGTTTGAAGGGGATTTGTTTTATATGTTCCTTTGGACCCCACTAGGAAGTTTCCAATTGGGCATGCCCTATGGGGACCCAATGAGGGCCCAATACGCATTTCCAAAGTAATTTCTAGTCGGGTTAGTAAAAAACCACCTCAAAATAAGATTTTTTCGCTGATTTTCAACAGTTATACTGTGTATACAATATATAAGATATATTGCAGTTCAATTTATGTAGTATAATTTAATATAATACTAAATAAAAATCATACCATAAACATAAATTTGAACAGAAGTTTAAACAAAAATATTTGTGACGTATTGCCCCCACTATAATAATATTCAATAGAAAATTGACATCAAAATAAGATTTTTTCGCTGACTTTGAACAGTTATACTGTGTATACAATATATAGAATATATTGCGGTCCAATTTATGTAGTATAATTAAATATAATGGCATAAAAAAATCATACCGTATACATAAATTTGAACAGAAGTTCAAACAAAAATATTTGTGACGTATTGCCCAGATACGTATTTCGATTGCCAAGCAATCTTCCTCAGTGGTCAACAAGTAGTTTGGATCTCTCCGTAACTGCTTTGTGATGATTCTACTACTTGATGACCACTGAGGAAGATTGCTTGGCAATCGAAATACGTATCTGGGCAATACGTCACAAATATTTTTGTTTGAACTTCTGTTCAAATTTATGTTTACGGTATGATTTTTTTATGCTATTATATTTAATTATACTACATAAATTGGACCGCAATATATTCTATATATTGTATACACAGTATAACTGTTCAAAGTCAGCGAAAAAATCTTATTTTGATGTCAATTTTCTGTAGTAGCTAGCTGTGAAATATTCACAGCCTACATTCACACAACTGATAAATGATTAAAATTGGCAATTGACAGTTGTGACAAACGACAGCCTTAAGTTCAAACTTTTAAATTTTCAAAGTTTTAAAATAATAGTTGCTCAACCCAGAGATTTGGGAGATGAATCCATAATGGAAGTTTGGAGCTGTAGAATTGGAAAATTTTTGGGAAACCGTAACGATACAAATTTAGCTAAAAAATTTTTGCAATTAAGTCCGGAAAGTCGTAAAAACCAACGCTTAGTTTTGGTCAAAATTATTCGCATTGCTCTGCTGAATATTTCTATTTATCGATTCAAATATTAGTCTAAACAAACAAATCGAAAACCCGAAAAAAACTATGTTTATATTAGTCAATTGAATAAATAATCAAAGATATTTAGAACAAAGATTGTTTTATTTTAAAACCACTGAAAAAAATATTTCATTTACTTGTAAATAGCTGCGATTAATTTTTATATTCCTCAAGTTTATTTTAGTTAGAACATAATGTTAGATTTTCAACACCGAAAAAATCAACATAAGCATATGCAATATTTTTTTTTCTTTTCTTTCTTATAAAAGTTTCGGATTTGTATATTTCATAGATTCATAAATAATTAATAAATCAACTCTAAGATAAATATAGGAGTCAACACTACAGAAGAAAAAAAAATGTCTCGTAATCAAAATACGAGTACGTTTACATGTGTAGTGGTATTTTGGCCTTTATCTCATTGTATGTCTAGACATCACCAGAGGATATATTGTATAAAGTATTTGTAGAATTTTTTAAACATTTTTTCCTATATTTTTCTTATACTTAAACAAAAAAATTAACATTAATTTCAAAGTCTTGAATTACGCATTAAATCTTTATTTATCAGTCCATCAATTAATTGTTTTTAAAGAAATAAAACTTTACAATGGAATTAGTCGGATTGCAAAATTTTAATTGTTGCATCGTAATTATAATGCAGTTAATTTTGTTCAAAAATTAAGATATTTTACTGCAATTTTAACTGCATCTATTTCGCCGATTTGGTTTATAACAGGTTTTATTAAAATATGTGACCATTGTAAAAGTCTGTCTTAATTTTTTTTACATTGACATTCAATTAACTCTGTAGGTATCTACGTATTTCAATTTGGGGCCTTAATGATAAAAAATAATCGCATTTTTTTTTTTAATGAGATATTGTGGAAATTTTATATTGCCATAATGCCACCAATTGTATTGAAGACTTTATTTGTAATTTATGTAAATTTATTTGGTCGAATTTAAAAAAAAAAAAAACAACTGCGAATCTTGACCAACCGTAATGCAAAAGAAATTGTATGCCAAAAATAACAAGGGGTGAAGTATAAATACTTTGGGACAAAATATGAGGACTTGGGATTCGGTTTTAATGGAAGATTTTCGAATTACAAGTTGGAATTTAATGTCGGTTTATTTTTTTTTTTATTGGAATACAAGAAAATTTCCTTTAGGAAAGTGTTAATACCATATATATGGTCAGAATTATCAAAGATACTTTTGGAATGAATTTAATTTTAAAGTATCCAAAATTACTTTGGGTATCTAGTTACTCTTAAAAAAAGGAACATAAATAGGGTAGAGCGGGGCTTAAAGGTCCTATAAAAGGTGTTTAAAATGGCTGTAATAAAATTTTTCCAATGAAAATCCAGAAATATTTCATTGATCCAAATACTGTTATAATTCTAACACCTGTAGGATACTTATAATAAATACAGGACCTTTTTGCCCCTTAGCCGTCCCTTTTTGCCCCTACTAAAGACCCCTACTAAGGGACAAAAAGAGACAGAGGACAAGGTCTAGAAAAAAATGTAAAATGACAAACTTCTATATGGATAATTCCATTAAAAAGTAAATTAAACATGGCCAGATATTTGTTTGTTTGGGTAGCATTATACGTTTCAAATTAATTGGACCTTTAAGCCCCAACCTACCCTACTTATCTTAAAACAAGGTTTATAAAATACACAGGTGGCCGCATGGTGGCTACGTGATGGATACGTGACGTATCCAGAAGAAATTCGTACATATCTTCAGACTGATTCAATTTCAAAATTCTTCGTATGACGTCATTTTTTTTTCTAATGGAGCAACCTGTGTAATTTACAAACCTTGATCTTAAAATAGTTTTGAGATACTGAAGAAGATTGCTTGGCAATCGAAATATGTATCTGGGTAATTCGTCACAAATATTTTTGTTTGAACTTTTGTTCAAATTTATGTCTATGGATGTTTTTTATAAATTATCATATTAAATTAAACTACATAAATTGGACTACAATATATTTTATATATTGTATAAAAACTTTTTTTAGTTACTTTGGATATTATGGACATACTAAGTTTTGTTATATATTAGATATAGTTCTTTGGTAATCAGATTATGTATTTTTTATCGTTATTAATGTAGGAATATTGATCAGATCAATATATGCAGTATAAAAAGTTACTATATCTCAATTATTCACTAAGGTATACCACCAAAAAAGTACTAAAATACCATAATATTTCTTCTCCAATCAGCAATGAAGATGGTACCTAATCTAATGCAAATATTTGTGATTCACAAATTGATAAATTATTCATTAAAAATATGCAATCTCCTCTCCCATTAGAGTTCCCGGAAAAAGATTTCCGTTCAATTAAAAATTTAGAAGAATGTTCCTTTTTCATATCTGTGAAAATTTTATATCTTAAAAGTACTATGATTTTACTCGTAATCTTATGGAAAAACTAATTCAAATTTATTTCCATTCAATCATGAACATTTTATACCAGCTATTGGAGTACTAGTAACTTCCCGTGAAATATTCACAACCCAACACTGACACATTTGAGAAATAATAAAAAACGGCGAATAAATGAATTCAATCGAACAACAATTCCTTAGTCCAAATTTGAAATAATTATTATATTTCACTAATTTGTATGTATTTACAATCTTTGTTCTCTTTTATATCGACTCATTGTAAACGACAAAATTTTACCCTGGAAAAACAGGGTTGGTAGAGAAAAGTCTGTATTTAGACTATGTTTACAAGGCCAAAAATTTATTGTTGGAAAATAATTATTTTGTGGAAAAATTTTTATTCAATCTTTAAATAATTTTCCTGGAATCATTATCAAGATGGCAGGAATGGGAAGTTCGATGTTTTCTTAGTTATAATAAAAATATTGTATAAATAGATAGCCGTGGAATATTCACAGCCCACATTGATACAAAAAAATTGTCAATTGAATGAAATGACTAATGAGTCTTCTTTTTCACTCGCACGTATTTAAAATACAATATTTGTTCCTTGACTTTGCTGGCATACCTATATTATATTAATCAATAATATTATATTGATTCCTTTTCAATTATAAAGTGTAGGCATCCTTTGTTGAGGAATCGGAGGGAAAACATGAGGTTTTTCTCTGGAAAATTGATATTAAAAATGCCGGGCGATTTCTTATTTAAATTTTTTTATTTCAACGAAAAAAAATCAAGAATTAATTTGATTTGATTGTTGCAATTTAGATGTAGATAATATCAATTTTTTGGAAAAGCTTATTTTGCTTGAATATTTTCCGATATTGCAATGGAAGGAAAAGTTATGGAAACCCAGCCTAATTTAATCAGGAAAATCAAAGCATTGATTTTAACAATGGTTCATTGTTGGGGAATATGAAAATGAACCATAAAGGAAAGTTGATACTTAGAATTTATGCTTATAAGTTCAATATTTTACAAAAATTGCTTCATTTTATTGTTGGGGTCTTATTATTATTTTCCTGGAATCATTAGGACGATGAAAAGAAGGGAAAAGTAGATTTTTTCTTTACAAAACTGATAAATATATTATATTTTCATGTACGTATAAAATGTAGGCATTCATTGTTGAGGAGTCGGAGGAAAAACACGGGGTTTTTCCTCGGAAAATCAAGGAAATTTTATATTTATAAAATCAAACGATTTTGAATATAAGTTTCCTGGTTGAAATTATAGTCATACGCAAGAATTAGTTGATTTGATTGTTCAAATTTATTTAATTGTAAGAGATTTATAGTTCAATAAGGAATATCTATTTCCTTCTACATATTTTTGGAAAAGTTACTATTTTATTTCTTTAAAATTACGACGATTTTGGGATGGAAGGAAAATCCAAGGACGTAAAACAATTTTTAGGGTGAAAGGGTCTAGCAGGATCCACATGGGGAGTTGGCCCTCAAATAGGAACCTGTGTCGAAACTTATGTTAAAATATCGACTTGATATACAAACATATTTTATATAATTTTCCCGATCAAATTCTTCTTTGACCTGGAGATATGGGAAAAAATGTCCTCCCATGGCTATTTTTCGAAATTATATATCTCAAAAATTAACTAAGCTAGAGAAGTGAAACCAACGCGAGGCTTTAGATTATTTTACAGAGTATATCATATATTTTTTTGAAATTTTTAGAAAAAAAAATTATACAAAAAAAATCCAAAAAACAAATGAAATATTTTTTTTATGTGTTCTCTGAAAATGACAATCACGAAAAAAATATATTTTATGCTTCTACATGAGCACTATAACTCATAAAAATTGCGTGAAATCATACGTCATAATAGTTGGTGCAACACCTTGAAAAAAAATGAAATGTGATTTACGTCTAATAGTATACCTCGGTTTTATTTTTTTTCGAAGTGTTGCACCTTCTTTTTTTTCACAAAACTTCAATAAAAAATAGGCCACATATAGGAGCAAAACATAAATTATTTTCGTTATTATCAGTCTAAGGAAACATAAAAAAAAATTTTTATTAGTTTTTTTTTGTTTTTCTATATTTACTCTTAAGATGATTACTTTCAAGATCAAAAAAATTGATCCCAAAAGAAAAAAAAACAACTAGTATTCAATTTTTAATAAAATAAGTATAAAAAAAATTATCGTGCTAGTAAAATAATAAAATAAAATAGTAAAACTAATTAACTAAAACTAATAAAAAAAATTTTTTTAAGTTTCCTTAGACTTACAATTATGACAATAATATATGTTTTGCTCCTATATGTGGCCTATTGTTTATTGAAGTTTTGTGAAAAAAAAGTTGGCGCAACACTTCGAAAAAAAATAAAACCGAGGTATACTATTAGGCGTAGATCACATTTTATTTTTTTTTCAAGGTGTTGCACCAACTTTTTTTTCACGCAATTTTTATGAGTTAAAGTACTCATGTAGAAGCATATAATATATTTTTTTCGTGATTGTCATTTTCAGAGAACACATAAAAAAAAATATTTCATTTGTTTTTTGGATTTTTTTTGCATAATTTTTTTTTTCTAAAAATTTCAAAAAAATATATGATATACTCTGTAAAATAATCTAAAACCTCGCGTTGGTTTCACTTCTCTAACTTAATTAGTTTTTGAGATATATAACCTTGAAAAATAGCTATTCGGGGGGACATTTTTGCCCATATCTCAAGGTTAAAGAGGAATTTGGTCGCGAAAAGTATATAAAATGTGTTTTTGTATATCAAGCTGATATTTTGACATAAGTTTCGATATAGGTTCCTATTTGGGGGCCAACTCCTCATGTGGATCCGACTAGACCCTTTTGGCAGGAAATTAAAGCACTAATTATAGAGTTAAAGACTTATTTAAAGAGAGGTATTTCTTGCAAAAAAAAAAAAAGAAAATCGAATAATACATAGCTCACTAATTTAAAAAAAAAGGCGTCTTATTAATGGTATGAAGATTAGGGTTTTTTTTTTTTACTTTTTTTTTTTGGTCCCATCGTGAAATTTTGTTGGAAATACCAAAAAAAAATTCTCTGAAAGTTTGAGCCCTTAATATAAATTTTAAGTCCTCGACCAATGGGATCGTTTTTACCGAAGATGGTTTTTTCTCAGAATTAAACGCTCTACAAAAGTGCCCATTGCGACAAAATCGTAACTCACACCGGTGAGGTAGTACGGGCCACTGAACCTGATTTTTCCATAAAATTCGCGTTTTTTTTTGCATTTATCTCGTAAATAACATGAGCTACGGAAAAATTATAAATGAAAAACTTGTAGAGAATTTGATTTCCTACAAAAAAGGTCCTGTAGACCAAATCGCCAAGATCAATATTAAACGAGATACTAAGTTTATATCAATATAATTTTTTTTTATATCAATTTATAAGTTTAAATCAATGATCGGCAAAAATTTTACAGAAAAATCAATTCAAGGCTTAATATCTCGTTTAATATTGATTTTCGCGATTTGGTCTACTGGACCTTTTTTGTAGGAAATCAAATTCTCTACAAGTTTTTTATTTATAATTTTTCCGTAGCTCTTGTTATTTACGAGATAAATGCAAAAAAAACGCGAATTTTATGGAAAAATCAGGTTCAGTGGCCCGTACTAACTCACCGGTGTGAGTTACGACTTTGTTGCAATGGGCACTTTTGTAGAACGTTTAATTCTGAGAAAAAACCATTTTCGGTAAAAGCGATCCCATGCAATGCCGCTGAGATATAGAAATTTAAAAATAAATAATCAGAGTTTCCGTGTATTTTCAATGGGAAATCTTTACACGTCTTGGTCGAGGACTTAAAATTAATATTAAGGGCTCAAACTTTCAGAGAATGTTTTTTTTGGTATTTCCAACAAAATTTCACGATGGGACCAAAAAAAGTCAAAAAAAAAGAATCACCGTAATGGAGATATTAGATTGTTTTGATGACAAAATTGATTCGATTCTGGCATTGAAATTCGAATAAATCTATGAAATTTACAAAAAAAAAATGTATATACTTAAATTCAGTATAAAGTTATATGATACCAATTCCTGTTCTTTACAACAATTCTCTTATAACACCATTAGTATACCATGCCAATGATAAAACGACTATCAGCTGAATTGGAATATTGTTTATGAAAATTAAACATATAGAATCGTGCGATAAAATTGATAACAATAAAAAAAAACTATAGCGAAAAGTGATGACAAGGCATTATTGACTTTGTTTAATTTAAAGGAAACCGAGGAGCTTATCATTTTCGAACGAAGATTGTAAACAAAGCACTTTTACTGAAGTGATTTCATAAACGTGACGTTCATTTCCTTAGATTACATGAATTTACCTCCGAATTAAACATAATACGATAAATTATTTTTAAACAAACAATGCCCAAGAACAAATATCAAATTTTCAACTATATAGTAGGTGTTGATATAGTAATTTGTTGTCTCATTACAATATCAGTGGTGGCAAATAATCACATCTCTTTTGCACTACAACGATAGTAGGCTTTACGTGCAATAATAAATCAAGGGGGCTATGATAAAGAAATCAAAATAGCATCACGTAGGGCTGTCCCATACAATCATAGTACATATTTTACGTTTAAATTTATCAAAAACGATTTAGTCAAAATATTTACAGTTTTTGCATCTTAAATTCCATTATTAAGTTTACATTAAAACGTTAGTTTGATAAGAAAATTCCAGACTCCAGAATCCAGGATTGAAATTTTAAAAATTATCACCCATATTTTCTATAAGTGGAATCCTTTTCACTATAGAGTTATTCCACAGTCAATCAACATAAAGAAATCAAGATATCTTTGGGGTACTAGCAGGCCCTGCTCTAGCAAATTTGCCGCCCTGGGCAAGATGAAAAAATGCCGCCCCTTCAGGGTTGAAAAAACACAAAGTTTTAATATCACAAAATTTTTAATTTTTTGGAAAAATATTTTTTTAACTAAAAACTAATTTTTTCACATTTTTGTTCATATTGTATATCAAATATGACAAAATGCCGCCCCTGAAATTTTCCGCCCGGGTTGCCCACCCCTAAAGCGGGGGCTGGGTACTAGAACTGCTAAACCAGCGTTATTAATTGTTTTCATCGCATACTTTGATCAGTAAGTACCTTTTTGAAGTCAAAAATTGGTCAATTTCATACTTGTACGTAATAGGCTCTAGCTTTATTAAATAGCGTAATATGCTCTATAAAAAAAATGACTGATAAAATTAGAAACAAAATGGCAACCATTTGAATTTTCCGCCATTTTTCCTCATTTTTACGTTATTCAATTAAGCTCCCTTGTCAAACTTAGAGCTAATAAGAAATTGATTTTTTTTTTGAATTAAAAGAATGAAATTTAAAGATTAAACGCCAACTAAATGGGCAAAAAGCGTCAAAGAAAAAGTTATTCTATTTGTAAACCGCTAATCAAAGGAATTTACTCCAAATGATAATATAATTAATCAGGGGATAAGTACCAGGAATAAATCGAATAATCACTAAAACTCTAAAAAAATTCCCACATAGACCAATCTTAAAGATCCTCCACTCATTTGATGATTTTGGAAAATACCATATAAATTTCTGTACTGTACAATAGACTGATTCAAAAAAAAAGATGATTTTTTTTTCTTAATTCTATCGAAAATATTGTTGGGAATGACAAGAAAAAATTCCTGTGAAATTTTAAGCTCTTAATATTAATATTAAGAGGTGCCACATCGCAAAATTCGATTTTTCATTTATATAACATGGGAACAATATTCTGCTGCACTTTGGAATTTCATAGCTAACGTTGGTGACAATATTTCGGAATGATTAAGACACATTCTTGTAGAAAATTGAACGATCTAGAAAAAAGGTATCCAACAAGTTTTTGATATATTTGTTACTTCAAAAGTTATTTGAGGTCAAAGTTGAACTAAACAGAAATTTTAATGTTTTTTCAATTTTTTGGCCCAACCATCAATTTTATGAGAACATTTTATTGGACATTTTTTGTAGAGCAATTTTTTTCTATGACTTATCTCCATAAAAGTTTAGATATTTTTCACAGGTTCAAAGTTATTTAATTAAAATAAAAAAATATTTTTTATGTTAAAAATATAATAATTCAGGGAATTTTCAGTTTAATGCAAATAACTTAGGACCTGTGAAAAATATCAAAAACTTTTATAGAGATAAGTTATTATTTGAACTTGATTACACAGTTTCTATCAAATCAGTCAAGCTGTCTTCAGATTGGAACCATAAGTAAAACCAGAATAATTGGTACTACTATTTAGATTTGACTTTTAGCTCACGTTGGTGACAATATTTCGGAATGACCAAGGTATTCTTGTAGAAAATTGAACGATCTACAAAAAAGGTCTCTGACAATTTTTTGATATATTTGGTCCTTCAAAAGTTATTCGAGGTCAAAGTTGAACTAAAGAGAAATTTTAATATTTTTTTTAGTCTCTATAGGGCCTCCCAGCTACGGGCGCATCGAAGCAAGGTTTGTAAATTACACAGGTTGCTCCATTAGAAAAAATAAATGACGTCATACGAAGAATTTTGAAATTGAATCAGTCTGAAGATATGTACGAATTTCTTCTGGATACGTCACGTATCCATCACGTAACCACCATGAGGCCACCTGTGTATTTTATAAACTTTGGCATCGTAGGATGCTGTGGATTATTAAAGTAGATGGCTTTGATATTTAACGAACATATTTCTGTAAAAGTTAGCTATGAAATATTCACAGCCAACATTGATACAACTAGCAAATGATCATAATTGGCAATTAGTTCAAATTTGAGACAATAAATATTATCTTTGGTTTTCACTTACACGTACTAAAACTTATGACAATTTTTTTGAAAATATCTAAGGGATATTCAGCTCAGAAATTAGGGGAAATGAATCTAAAATCGAAGTTTGGAACTACAGAAATTAATTTTAGATAAAGAACTTCTGCATTGAACCTAAGAAAACCCTAAAACTGAAGTTTAGTTTTGGTCAAAATTATTCACATTGCTCTTTAAGATATTTCTATTTACAGTTTAATTTTGTTATTTCGATTTCATTCAATTGTATCAATGTTGGCTATGAATATTTCACGGCTACCCAGACTAAAATTAAATCAAAGTATGCAATGGAAAAATTAAATGGCGCTAGTTTCGCAGTTCTAGTACCCCAAATATTATCCTCATTTTTTGTACTGAACCAAAAATTATTTAGCCCACCTGTTAATTCCCACTTGTTGATTTCACATGACTTGAGCCTTTAAAACGATATTAATAGGATAGTTAATAATATTTTCATAAATATTTTTTTTTTGATTCATTAAAAACAATATTAATCACATATAATTTCCATTTAGTATGTGATAATCATAAACATTGACAAAGTTATGTGATGATGATGAAAAGTTATGGTTAATTATGTATGCATAAAAATTTGCACAACTCATATCGTATAATCATCAAATAAGTCCACAAAATACGTGGACACAATGCTAAAAATTAATTTACCTGCCTGTCCTTATTTTATTGAAAAAAAAAATTACATAAATCATTACAATTTAATTTTTTTAAAAATATCAAAATTGATAATTTCACGTATAAAAATTCGATAAATTTTCAAGACTGCAACGTCAACAATTGATTAATTTAATATATCAGGTCTTACGTGGTCTAAAATGTACAATTACGATAGGCACTTTTTAGAATTGGAATTGATAAACAATAAATATCATTTATAAGAAATCATAAGTAAAAAAAAACTTTTTTTTTAAACTCTGTGAAATGTATGAATCATTTTATTGATAAAAATTAAAATACTTTATGGTATGTTATTTATTTAACAGGAAATTTCTGCATATTTCTTTCTAATATACTTGAATCGGAATTTATAAACTATTTTTGAATTTCTGGGAATTTTTTTGGAAATTTAAAATATTTTGATACTTATTTTATCAGAGGATTGATATTGAGGGTTATTTTAAATATTTTCTATCCTTTTGAGCCTTTAGGTTTCCTATAGGATCTTTTCAATGACTTATAAGCCTTATGGAAGTACTTAAATTTTGATTAAACTTTAAGAATTCAATAAAATATAAAATATTGTTAGACATATCCGATTCTGGTTTTATATATTTTTAAAGGGTTGAATTTAAATTCGTTAGAAAAGAAAAATATGTAATTATCATTTTTAATTGCCGAAAGTAGGGGTTGCTTTATTTAGGGGTAGGAAAAACCCCGTCAAAGATAGGTATGGCCAAAGAAAAATATTCAATTTTTGCTTAAATTCAAAAAAAAAAAAAATGAAAATCAGACGATTGAAATTATAAGAAGAGGATACAGCTTTGACACTGGAGTTAAAGGTGCATTTCGGTCTAGAAGACCTATAGTCGAAAATATTGATGAAATTGAGGAAATAATCAATAAAATTGGCGTAGAATTGCTGAAAAAAATGATAATCGAACATGAAATAATTTTACTGCCATTTTACATAAGGTAGACTTTAGGAAAATGTTTAATTTTCGGAAGTCACAAGCGTTGGTGCCATATCTTGTTGGATCAAATTTCCATCAGTGATTTCTTGGGAAAATCTTGTGAAGTCAAAATTTTTCTAACGAAAAATGATAACAGGTGCCCCATAGTGAAATGACAATCGAAAATATTTACAGTAGAAGGTTGTTAAGTGGTCACAAATGGGACCCAAGAAGGATAGATGTTCTAAATGATTTACCATGTTTATGATAGAACTGGAAGAATATTGTTCACCATAAGTTAATGTCCAATTGCCCAAAAGTAAATTCAAATATTTTTTGTCCAAAATTGGATCAAATGTTTCCAATATTTGACTAGAAGTGGTCTGATTTAAGCAGTAGAAAAGATTTATTCTACCAAGAAAACCCCAAAGTTTGCCGTAGTTTATCCTATCGACTTATAGTTGGCCTTGATACCAAGCGATTGTCTTTTGTTTGTCCATAGCCGACGCTTTTGATCCTATACAATTGATTTTATGGGATGCTTATACAATATATAGAATATATGGCGGTCCAATTTATGTAGTATAGTTTAATATAATAATATATAAAAATCATACAAATGTGAATCATCCAAAGCAGTTACGGAGTGATCCAAACTACTTGATGACCACTGTGGAAGATTGCTTTGCAATCGAAATACGTATCTGGGCAATACGTCACAAATATTTTTGTTTGAACTTCTGTTCAAATTTATTTTTAAGGTATGATTTTTATTTATTATTATACTACATAAATTAGACTATATATTGTATACACAGTACAACTGTTCAAAGTCAGCGAAAAAATCTTATTTTGATGTCAATTTTCTATTGACTATTATAAGAGATAATTGACAGTTAAATTGGTGTTATTGAAAATTAAATAGTACCTGAAGAAGTTGAATAAATATAAAAAATTCCCAAATCAAAGATAATGTAACTAATTAAGTTTATATCATATGAGACTTATGGTTTAACTATTTCAGTAATTTCCTGGAAATCACTTACGTAATTAAATTTCTACGTTCCATTGTTTTTAAACAATGATTCATTTGTTGGCCAATAGAAAGAAAAGGATAACAGATAAAACTATCAATTAAAAAATGTACCTTCTATCTTTATCTTTTTTAATCTACAGTCGAGAGTATCCAACCGGTTTGGTAATGTTCGTACGAGTTACGGACTAGTTCGGTTCCCGAAATGTACCGAGTTTGGATGTAAGCATACATACCTAGAAAAAATTAGTGCACCAGTGCAGTTGATCGTCAACATTCCCAGAGCACAGTTTACGTGATCTATTAGTGTTGAGTCCTGTGATCAAGGCAGCTTTTGTCCAAGAATTTTAATTGGATAGTGTTGGGGCTTAATTTTGAGGTTAGTTTTTCCATATTTTTTTTTAATTATAGAGAGGAAATAGTTGCACTTTGGATTAATAATTTTTGTTTTGGTTACTCCAAAAAAAAAAATGGTCATCTGGACGAAGTTGTAGGTAAAAGTACATGACATTCCGTTGTTTGCTTTGAATACATAATATCTTATTGATTGGGTATAGTGTTTACTAGACTGATTCAAAAAAAAATATGATTTTTTTTTCTTAATTATATCGAAAATTTTGTTGGGAATGACAAAAAAATCCTGTGAAAGTTTAAGCTCTTAATATTAATATTAAGAGGTACCGCATCGCAAATTTCGATTTTCCGTTTAAATAACATGGGAACAATATTCTCTGGCACTTTGAAATTTTATAGCTCACGTTGGTGACAATATTTCGGAATGACCAAGGTATATTCTTGTAGAAAATTTAACGATCTACAAAAAAGGTGGTCGTACAAGTTTTTGATATATTTACTCCTTCAAAAATTATTCGAGGTCAATGTTGAACTAGAGAGATATTTTAATATTTTTTCAATTTTTTAACGCAACCATCAATTTTATGAAAAAAATTTATAGGACATTTTTGTAGAGCACTTTTTTTTTCTATAACTTATCTTTACATAAGTTTATGATATTTTTCGCTGGTCCTAAGTTATAAGCAATGAACTGAAAATATATTATTTTATATAATTACGACAATTTTAAGTTTAATACAAATAACTTAGGACCTGTGAAAAATATCAAAAACTTTTATAGAGATAAGTTATAGAAAAAAAGTGCCCTACAAAAATTGTCTTATAATTTCGATTTTCCATTTAAATAACATGGGAACAATATTCTCTCTTGCATTTTGGAATTTCATAGTTCACGTTGGTGACAATATTTCGGAATGATCAAGGTATATTCTTGTAGAAAATTGAATGATCTATAAAAAAGGTTTCGGGGAAGTTTTTGATATATTTATTCCTTCAAAAGTTATTCGAGGTCAAAGTTGAACTTGAGAAATTTTAATATTTTTTTTGTTTTGACGCAACCATCAATTTTATGAGAAAATTGTATAGGACATTTTTTGTAGACCATTTTTTTTTCTATAACTTATCTCTATAAAAGTTTTTGATATTTTTTACAGGTCCTAAGTTATTTGCTTTAAACTGAAAATTCCCTGAATTATATTTTTAACATAAAAATTATTATTTTAATTAAATAACTTAGGACCTGTAAAAAATATCAAAAACTTTTACAAAGATAAGTTATAGAAAAAAAAGTGCTCTACAAAAAAAGTCTCATAAAATTTTCTCATAAAATTGATGGTTGCGTCAAAAAATTGAAAAAATATTAAAATTTCTCTTTAGTTCAACTTTGACCTCGAATAACTTTTGAAGGAATAAATATATCAAAAACTTGCTCGAGACCTTTTTTTTAGATCGTTCAATTTTCTATAAGAATATACCTTGGTCATTCCGAAATATTGTCTTTGACGTGAGCTATAAAATTCCAAAGTGCAAGAGAATATTGTTCCCATGTTATTTATATGAAAAATTGAAATTTGCGATTGGGTACCTCTTAATGTTAATATTAAGAGCGTAAACTTTCACAGGATTTTTTTGTTGCCATTCCCAACAATATTTTCGATATAATTAAGAAAAAAAAATCATCATTTTTTTTGAATCAGTCTTTTGTTTACTTTCCACAGATGACTACGTTATTATTCACTTTCCGCACGCCACCTTGATCCAAGCCAAAATTGTTATGCATTATTGGAATATTTCAAATGCATTTTATGAATAGTTTTATTAGAATAAATTCTTTTACTGGAATTATAAATATTTTCTTTGGAATTTAATTAAAGACGAATATTTTTCTTGGAAAAATATTCAATTTAACTTATGTAATAACTGAATATTTCTCGTCATTTATTTATTCTTTGACCAGTTGTTAGAAGAAATGGTTTCTTAGCCTCTCCAAAAATCTTCAGGCAAACCCTTATCTCCTAAATCCGAAAGTCTATCAATAGATGCTGAAGTTTGGAAAGGGTAAGATAATATATACATTTGGGAGAACATTAACTTAAAGTTTTCAACCCCTAATTTAGTCAAGAACAAGACGTTGAGGTCTAGTGAAAGTAAAATTTTGCTAACAATGCACACAATTTATTATATTCCCTACGCATGGTTGCTTTTTTTCATCTTTATTAATAAAATTCATAATGCTATTATTCGCCTATTAGAATTTGCCATTTTTGTGTTCATTGAATTACCCCCTTTGCCCGGGACCATTGCAATTTTCACGGCTTTTGCTCCATAAATATAAAAATCAACACAGGTAATTGCACGTTTCTATTTTGTTTTTGTTTGGATTCAATAGGGAAATAATCATATTTTCTTGTAATTAGATAAAATTTAATAATGTTTTTGTATTCTATAAAGACATAGGCAAACCTTGGAATTGGAAAAAAAATATAAATAAATCTAAGTAATTAGGAAAATAATTACGATATTGTTACTGACTTATCTATTTTTTTTTTTTGTAGAGCCAGAAACCGAGTTGATTGTGTTTACTTCGGCTGAAGAATTCGAAGGAGTTTGTACCTGTAAGTGATTATAAATTATTTTAATTATTATTTGTTCAAAAATACATTAGTAATTAAGTAACTTATAATACTTGAGATATAATCGGTAGCTCGAAAAGGCGTTTAAAATTTCCTATTTTTATATTTTTTTTACAAAAAGTGGCCATTTTATTCCGTACATGTAAATAAGTTGATCTATTAAAGAAGGTTTTTTCTAAAGTCATCCCTTAGGTGGATAAAATTGGATGTTTAAATGGGAAAATTTTGCCATTTTTGAGGATAAGGGACTTAAAATTTAAATCCTGCACAAAAGGTGGTAAAACTTCATTTTTTACTCAATTTTCAATATTTAGGTCCTTTTTTTATATTTTTGCAATTGAAAAGTTGCAATTTTATTCCAAATATGTAATTAAATTTATTTATTAAAGAGGGCTTTTCCTAAAGTCATGCCTTAGGATGAAATATTATGTTTTAATGGGAAAATTTGGCCATTTTTGAGGGCAAGGGACTTAAAATTTAAATCCTGACCAAAAGCTGATGAAAGCTGAATTTTTATCTAATAATATTTAAAAGGTTTGGCGAAAAAAGGGTTTCAATTTTGGATCAAGTCGCTTTTAAGTCAGCCATTTTGTTTTTTATTCCATTTGTCATTTTTTGGTCAATTCAGTTCTAATACTCGTATGGTATATTTTTGCCTTTTGAAGTGAAATTTTCATTATAGACCAATTTATTTGGGAATTAAATTATAAACATAGCAGGAAATGCAATGTTGCCAGATATTAACTAACCTAAAAGGAATTTGAGCCTCAAATTTTATGGATAACAAAAATTATTAGTCCTATACTCTTATGGAAGAACCATAGTTGGATTAATACAGGAAATATAATTGGTTACTAGAAATCAAAGCTTACTTTGCATTGCTAGGTGTATCTTTATTATTTTGGAGAATTACCATGGAAACGATGGGTTTAATGGAGGACAATGAGAGATAATGATATAATTAGTTGGCCATGAAATTGAAATTGTTGGTCTTTATAATTCATTGTTGTATATCTTTAGTACAAATTTTGAAGGAAATCAAATATTTTTTTTAAAAACGTTAATTGCTTTGCAATTTAGGTTATTTCTGTTAAATACTGTAATTGATGATCGTGACGTTTACGGTAAAAAAATTTTTTCATCCGGGAAATAAAAATAGAAGAAAATTCAGGTTATTTAAGATCTTTTTGTTTTTTTATTTTTTATTTAATATTTTATTGTTCAATTAGCTACGTTTCGTTACTAATCGTAACTTCCTCAGGCTTTCACAAAATTAAATTTGTTTTTTTTAATTAAAAATATTTAATTTTGTGAATCAAGAAGCCTGAGGAAGTTACGATTAGTAACGAAACGTAGCTATTTGAACAATAAAATATTAAATAAAAAATAAAAAAAACAAAAAGATCTTAAATAACCTGAATTTTCTTCTTATTTAAAAAAATAAATCGATATAATTGTAATTATTTTTGGTATAGGATATTAATATCTATGCAAATTTTTTTAACACTTAACATTGACGTTTAAAACAATTAGTGGAAAGACTTAAACAAATTAGTTTAACCAAACAAAGGCCTTATTAGAATGATAAATTCAAACACAAAGAACATAAATAATCATTATTTTTATTGATATAATTACTGAAATTTTAGAGCATTTTGTCTTTAACAAAATAAATTTTATTTAATTGTATTGCAAATGAATAGTAATTTGTATAGGACATACATTGGTACATATTAGACTAATTTAAAAAAAAATGATGATTTTTTTTTAATTATATCGAAAATATTGTTGGAAATGATAAAACAAAAATCCTGTGAAAGTTAGAGCTCTTAATATTAATATTAAGAGATGCCGCATCGCCAATTTCGATTTTCCAATTAAATAACATGGGAACAATATTCTCTTGCACTTTGGAATTTTATAGCTCACGTTGATGACAATATTTCCGAACGACCAAGATATATTCTTGTAGAAAGTTGAACGATCTACAAAAAAGGTCATGTACAAGTGTTTGATATATTTATTCCTTCAAAAGTTATTCGAGGTCAAAGTTGAAGTAAAGAGGAATTTTAATATTTTTTCAACTTTTTGACGCTCCCATCAATTTTATGAGAAATTTTAAAGGACATTTTTTGTAGAGTACTTTTTTTCCTATAACTTATCTCCATAAAAATTTGATATTTTTCACTGGTCCTAAGTTATTTGCATTAAACTGAAAATTCCCTGAATTCATATATTTTCAATATAAAAATTATTTTTTTTATTTTAATTAAATAACTTCGGACCTGTGAAAAATGTCGAAAACTTTTATGGAGATAAGTTATAGGAAAAAAAGTGCTCTACAAAAATTTTCCTATAAAATTTTCTCATAAAATTGATGGTTGCGTCAAAAATTGAAAAAATATTAAAATTTCTCTTTAGTTCAACTTTGAGCTTGAATAACTTTTGAAGGAATTAATATATCAAAAACTCGTAAGAGACCTTTTTTGTAGATCGTTCAATTTTCTACAAGAATATACCTTGGTCATTCCGAAATATTGTCATCAACGTGAGCTATAAAATTTCAAAGTGCAAGAGAATATTGTTCCCATGTTATTTAAATGGAAATTCGAAATTATAGGACATTTTTTGTAGAGCACTTTTTTTTCTATAACTTATCTCTATTAGAGTTTTTGATATTTTTCACAGGTCCTAAGTTATTTGCATTAAACTAAAAATATTCGTTATTATAAAATATAATATATTTTCAGTTCATTGCAAATAACTTAGCACCTGTAAAAAATATCAAAAACTTTTGTGGAGATGAGTTATAGGAAAAAAAGTGCTCTACAAAAAATGCCCTATAAAATTTTCTCATAAAATTGATGGTTGCGTCAAAAAATTGGAAAAATAATAAAATTTTTCTTTAGTTCAACTTTGACCTCGAAGAACTTTTGAAGGAATTAATATATCAAAAACTCGTAAGTGACCTTTTTTGTAGATCGTTCAATTTTCTACAAGAATATACCTTGGTCATTCCGAAATATTGTCACCAACGTTAGCTATAAAATTCCAAAGTGCAGCAGAATATTGTTCCCATGTTATTTAAATGGAAAATCGAAATTTGCGATGCGGCACCTCTTAATATTAAGAGCTTAAACTTTCACAGGATTTTTTTTGTCATTCCCAACAATATTTTCGATATAATTAAGAAAAAAAAATTCATAATTTTTTTTTGAATCAGTCTAATGTATATGTTAAATGTAATATGATCAACACAATAAATCTCATTTACAAAAAAAAAAGTTTAATGCACCTACGTCTTTGTGTTCAAGTGAAACGAACGGAATTGTTAACAGTAAATTTAATTAATTTAATGGAATTGTTATTGGATATTTATCTTTTTTCTTTCTTTTTTCTTTTTTTTGTTGATAACCCCTATTTTATTTCATGGGCATTGATTCTCAGGTAGTGGCATATTTAACGGGATCCAATGTAAAATTCCACTGAACGAATTTATTTCGGAAAATTTGTGATATTTTATAGAATTAAATTGAAAATTTTTAATCCTCCATTGGGAATGCATTTTCTTTGGGGTGTTCCCAAATTTTTAAGGGGAAGCCACTTTAGTAAAATATCAACCCTTTAGTCGTTAATAGTTTCAAAAACTTGTTTTTATCAAATTTAAAAAATGATGCAATTTTCTTAAGGTCTTACATCAAATGGTTTGGCTACGTCTTAACAAAATCTTTCGTAGCCGGATTCTTTGACATTGAAACTCGAATATCAATTAATCAAATTAATTAGTGACTATTTCGTTTTGGTAATTTTCATTCTTTGTACCAAAAATTCCAAAAAAAAAAAAAAATCGGAAAATTAAAGTCTAAAATTACTTTAGCTTATAGTAAATTATCTAAAGAAATTATCAAGAACACTGATAACATAATATAAAAGCCAAATGTTATTTATTTAAAGTGTGATTTATGAGGTAGTACAAATTTGTCTAATTTTTTTTCTTCTTTTAATTACGCATTTACTATCGCTCTACTATCGTTTGGTAATTGGGAAAAGGTTTTTTTGATAATTTTTTATCGTTTGGTTATCTTTATTCTTTCGTCATGGTAATGTTATCTAAGCGTTGATGATAACTGACGTGATATAACTATACTTTAGTTTTTGGAATCGAAATTGATAAATATTTATCAATTCGTGTGGCTGATATATTTGATTTGAATTCCTTTTAAATTTTATATATTTTTTTTTCGCTAAAAGTATTATTTCTAAGAATCCATTACAATCTTTAAACCATAAAATTAACTTAGTAACAGGAATTTATTACTACTATCATTGTTGTTTAATAAAAATGATCACATCTAGTAAGCCATGCAAAGTTCTTAAATTTTTCGATAGAACATAAAATTTGTACGAAAATCGTGTAGTAATTATGGCTTAACCTATATCGTAAATAATTTCTAGTCCATTTATCGTAGTAGGCTTAGTCGCTTGGATTCCATATTGTTTTGATTTTGTTTTTAAACAGAAGAAGAACCTTCTCGTTGTAAAAATTGCTTCTTAAAAAATAGGTACACTACAAACAATGAACAAAGGAAAAAATTTAAAGGAAAAAAAATTGAAGTTTATTCTGGTCCTTTTAAACGAAAGCCAAATTTGAAGAAATAAAAAAAATGTTTAGGACAATCTACTGAATGATAGATCTAGAGCAGTGGTTCTCAATCTGTATCACCTGTAAAACCTCAAATTTGAACTTATTGATTACTGTTATGGTTTGAACTGACATTTCATTCAGTGGCCAATTTTTACCACTGGCCAGTTGGGATAGTGTTGGCCTGTGAATATTTCACAGGAAGTTACTAGTCCAAATAATTATAGGTAAACTTTTATATGTAAATCTGTCGGTAAAGACAGAGTATTGTATTTAAACACGTACATGTCAGTAAAAACCAAATATTGTAGTCTTCATATCACATTTGAACTAATTGATTACCTCTTTTTTTTCAACTGTTATTTTGATTTCATTCAATTGCCAATATTGATCAACTGGGAATATTTCACGGGTAGTTACAAGTCAACATAATGACACGCAAACGTTTATACGCACATATCTAGAGAATAAAAAATATATATGACTCATTTATTTTAAAAGTGGCGTAAGTCCATTTCAAGATATATGGTGATTCTTTTTCTTGTAACTAGAACAAAGTATGTTAATTATTTAACTGCTAAGTTTTCAGAAATTACTGATTTCATTTTTGTTGTTAAAAAAAACACCAATTATTCCCTCCTCCTTAGTATCTTCCATAGTTTCTTTGGTTAAAAATGATAGTACTATAGGGATTGTGCTTGAAATGGACTTAACTCACTTTCAAAATAAACGGCGCGTATATAAAAACATATATGAGTGAATGTAGCTATTACGATTTCCTTTAATTGAAAATTTATGTAATTTCCCAGTGTTGGCTATGAATATGGCACGGGTAGTTACTAGGTTATACATAATTGATGCACTTACTCTTGATACCTCGAAGTGGTACACAAAATTTTTCCGAATGGCTTTTACTCGTCAATTGTGTTGAAGATCTTCAATTGTTATTACAAAGAAAATGACAATCAGGCGAATTGAAATCATAGAATTGGCCACCTCAATTTTGAGGAACCTCACCAGGGATAGGCAACGATGTTTGATGGAAACTGGTCGATTCTATCGACGGTTGCTAGATCTGGTAACAACTATTAAACGTATCTGTTACTATATTTAGATGTATAGTGGATGTTTTAGATGTCTGTACTTTTTTCAGGCACGGGGGAGGGTATTTTGGAAAACAAATTTGAGTTGAAGAAGAAAAAGAATTCTATATTAGTCATCAAAGGTCCCTTTAATGTAAAATTAAAAAATATCTTATTTTTGTTATCTTCACCCCTGCTACCCTTCATAGTGATGCTATTGAAGATCTTTTAGATATTAACATTCATTTATATAACATCAGAAACTGTTGATTCTCTCGACGGTGTCTAGATCTGTTAACAACAAAACAATAAACCACCTGTTTCCGTGATAAGACATTAAATAGATTTTGAATTTTTTGAATTAATTTTTTTTGAAAATTTATGACTCTTTATTTGGTTGGGGGGGGTGTAATTCATATTATTTAAGGATACAAATTTAAATAGAAAAACAAATTTGTAGTAAAGAGGTTGAGTGGTCAAAATGGCCGCTCCAAAAATGGAAGATGTTGGCTTTAAATTTCATAGTGAACATATTTTCGATATATCTCGATTTAAGAACTTTTATTAACCCTAGAGTCGCTAAACTTTGGTAGTTATAAAGCAACGGTAAAAAACAATTAAAAAAATGGCTCCATAACTCCTACAATATTGTTTGTTTTTTCGTATTAGTCTTTGATATTTTAAATCGTTAGCATTTCCCCCCTCATTAATTAGTACAATCGTAATTACGAAAATTGTCTATAAACCTAATAGGAAATCATTTATATATTTCTACTTGTAGTGAAAGATCAAAATTCAAGGGTTTTACGTAAAATTTTAAGCAATATCATCAAGTTGGCCATGAAATAAAATTGTAATACTACAACCTCTTCCATTGATTTAAATGGAGCTAATAGTGTGCAATGAAATTACCAAAAAAAAAAATAAAAAAATAAGTGGGCTATGATTATTCATTGCCTTCTTGATATATTTTTCTTATGGCTACTCTGTGAGAAGCCATCTTGATTCTTTCTATAGTAAGCTACCTGTTGCAAAACAAAAGAGAACGGGAAATTATATTTCCGTCCATCAAAACAAAAATAATAACAAGGAATTGATGTGCAAAGGAAACTGCAGTTTAAACATTAATTAACTTTAAAAAAGAAAAAAAAATCATGAGTAATCATCACCTACTACTAAATACCAAAAAGTCAAAGAACTGCGGTTTTTTTCCAAAGTCCTCTAGATAAAATTGGTTAAAAATCACAAGTACACATTTCTTAAATATCCTTTAGATCACGGGATCTTAAACTAATTATACGTAACGAAACGTAGCTAATTTGAATGCTAAAAAAACATTTAATAAAAAAAACGATCTTAAACTGAATATTTACGTTTGCATTCTGTTATATTGACTAGTAACTTCCCGTGGAATATTTTGAGATCAACATAGACGCAAATGATAAATGGCGGAAATTTGAATTGAATTAAATTATGGCAAATATGAGATAATTATATGAGGTTTCCACTTACACGAATGTTTTTACAATCTTCGTTCTTTGTCTTTCCTGACAGACATACGTTTGCCTATTGTTATGGTATTTTAATATAGTATTGGGTCTTAATATAGGAAGAATAAGGGGTAAAAAAGGAAAAACAAATGTTCTTTAATTGATGAATTAAATTAAAAAAAAACAATATTAAACATCCTGAATTGTCTTCTTATGTATAATATTTACGTTTGTCTTTTCTTATATTGACTAGTAACTTCCTGTGAAATATTCTAAGAGCAACATGAACGCAATTGATAAATGGCGGAAATTTTAATTGAATGAAATTATGGCAAATATGAGGTTTTTACCTACACAAATGTGTTTACAATCTTTGCTCTTTGTCTTTCCTGACAGACATACGTTTGTCTATTGTTATGGCATTTTAATATAGTATTCAGTCTTAATATAGAAAAAAAGGGGATAGAAAAGGAAAAAAAAATCCTTAATTGATGAATGACTTGATGATTCATAAATTCTACTGTCAATTTTTTTAATAAGTATCAGATGGATTTTATCAATGGTTTCTTGATCTATGAACTATTATAATTAGGCATTACCTAAAAATTATGGTAGTTGAAAAATATTTTACTGATTTCTTTAAAAGACGTAAGTATAGACCTAATTTTTGGCGAAAAAAAATTGAATAAATTTGATAACAATGACCTCTCTATATAAGATTTATGGCACACGTGGCTTCTTTGTTTATTTTTCTTTTTATGTCCCTATATATTTATTACAGTTCATGTGAACATAATTAACGAGCAAATTAGCCACTTAATTTATTTCCAATAAATAAAAATCCTAAACTTCCTCATTGGATTTAAATAAAATTATAATTAAGTCAGACTGTGACGTCACTGTCCAGTTCCAATGATGTAATCAATTATGTGTCTATGTTGTTATTATCAGTCTGAAATTACGTAGTTCATTATTTCAAGTTATTTTCAAGCAAAATTTTTCTGCTTATTTATCAAAATTTTTTTCTTTCCTTTTGTTGATATGGTGAGACATACGAATGGAATGATGACGATAATTGTCAACTTAGGAGAAGATGAATTTGCGTTTTGTTTACAATCTTTCAGTTGGCCATATTGAAACGCAGTATTGTTATCTATACTCTTGTGGAGAAAAAAAGCAGTTGGCCCTCATTATTGGAAATTGTTTTCCATTTTAAAGTTATGAATGAATGTCATCGGTGAATTAAACAGTTGTGTTAATATTATTACACGGTCAGTTGTGTTCAACCTTCCTTGAACTTAGCAAAAAAAAAAAATTCGCAGTTGTCTGGCCAATTGTTGGGCATTGGCCATTGTCTATTATACCTAAGTCCATGCCATCTCCACATCACATCATTACAATTTTTTGGCTTAATTAACAAAATTTTTCGGCTGGAAAGTCTACATGGATTGTTGAAACAATAGGATTGAGGTAAACATTTTATTGGTATTAATCATCAAATGATATTATTTCTAATATTTCACCAAATTTGCATAAGTTTTTCCCTAATGACTTTATTGTGTTTCAACAATCAAACATACTACTTACAATAAATTTTCTCAATGATTTAGTGCCAATAAATTTTCTTGTTTACATGAAATTTAATTTACTACACTTTGAATACATAAAGTTCTTACTAAATAGTAAGTAACTTAATAATTACTTTGTAAATCTTTTCGGTAAATATTTGTGCAATAATCAATTACTGCTTTATGTGTATTGCAAATTTTCTTGTCCAATAAAAGTTTGCTTACACTAAAACCAAGTGTGGCATATAACAAGTTCAGTGCATTTCCTGGAATATGGCCTCTTTATAGCGAAAATTCCATTATCAAACTGCAATTTGGTAATTGTTGCAAATATTTTTAATCGTATAGTTCATTGTTTCCTAATCTTTGGTCCGCGGTCCCATTTTAAAAGGTTTGTTTTTTAATTTATTGAAGGAATACTAAAATATAATATTGCCCGAAAATTTGCAACATTTTTTTCACTCAGGGATCCTTGGCATTATGTTTGATTTCCTTGGGGATCCGCGGCTGAAAAAGGTTAGGAACCGCTGGTATAGTTGACTAAAGTGAAGAAAATTTAATCTGTGGTTCTTAACCTTGTTGGAGGTACTGTCTCCTACGTTTCATCGATTCCTTTGGCATCCTCAAGCACCCTTGGTATTATGTTTGATTTCCTTGGGGGTCCGCGGCTGAAAAAGGTCAGGAACCGCTGCTCTATCATTCGGTAGTTTGTCCTAAACATTTTTTTTTAATTTCTTCAAATTTGACTTTCGTTTAAAAGGACCAAAATAAACTTCAATTTTGTTTTTCCTTTTTTTTTTAAATTTTATTTACTTTGTTCATTTGTTTGTGGTTTACCTATTATTTTTTTGGAAGCCATTTTTACAACGAGAAGGTTCTTCTTCTGTTTAAAAACAAAATCATAAACAATATGGAATCCAAGCGACTAAGCCTACTACGATAAATGGACTAGAAATTATTTACGATATAGTTTCAGCCATAATAACGACACGATTTTCTTAAAAATTTTAAGAATTTAAGAATTTTGCTTGGCCGCTGGTATAGTTGACTAGAGGGAAGAAAATTTAATCAGTGGTTCTTAGCCTTGTTGGAGGTATTGTCCCTTACGTTTCATCGAATCCTTTTAATTTGGATTTTTTTTCCTATGTATTTATAAATAGGTCATATGAGTCGGAAATGTGTCTTGTCCTCCGTCGAACCCGCGAGACTGACTTAAAGACCACTGAGGAAGCTTGCTTGGCAATCGAAATACGTATCTGGGTAATATGTCACTAATATTTTTGTTTGAACTTTCCTTCAAATTTATGTTTATAATTTTTATGTATTATTATATTAAATTATACTACATTAATTGGACCGCAATATATTCTATATATTGTATACACAGTAAGGATTGTAAATTTTTGAGGAAATCGTCCTAACTTAAGGGTGGCTTTTTTACTTTCGATGGTCTCAATCGAAAAAGTAATGTTTAATTGAATCTAGAGTGCAAATTTTTCCTTAAAACCCCTTAAGAACTTAGGGTTAAAATCAAAGTAGATAAGTTCTAATAAAGCACCAAAATTTAAAATTAAACATCGATATTAAATAAGGATTATTAAAAATATAATATCAATAAGATTTTCCCTGAAAATTGTCAGAATCTAAGAGTGCTTTTTATGATGTCAAACAAATGAGTGGGTGGATCTAAGCCTACTGAGCAATTTTTTTGAGAATCTTTGTAGAAATAAGGGGTTGATTTGGTCAAATAAATAAGATTTTTCCTGAAAATTGTCAAAATCTAAGAGTGCTTTTTATGATGGTAAACAAATGAGTAGATGGATCTAAGCCTACTGTGTAAAATAAATTAATATTAATAAAGGGAGGTTTTCGAAATTAAAATAGATTATTGTTTGGTGATATGTCCTAAAGCTTCTAGCTACAAAGGGTTAAGCTACAAAGAAATAAGAACAATTGTTACGATAAGGGTAATTTTTCAAGATTTTAATCTAAAAAACATATTTAACCAAATGTACTGGGAAAATTGTTCCGAAAACCAGAAAAAAATAAGGGGATGAAATCAATGCCAGGAAATTACCGAATTTCTGATTCAGAAACATGGTGATAAAAAAGGGTTATAGTAAATTAGTAAACTATTTGGGATAAATCGATTTTAATTAATCATTGGTACTTCAAAATAGTATTATGGTTGGTTCTCATGAAAATTATCAAAATCGAATGTTTTCTGATGTTAAACAAATGAGTGGTTAATCTAAGCCTACTGTGTATTTTTTTTTTTTGGGAATCAATACAGAAATAAATGGTGAATTCGATCATTGGAATGCCAGAAACCCTCAAATTTTAGGTACAGAAGAAAAATTGGTTTTATATATTATTTTTTATATTATTTATATTATTTTATATTATATATTATAGAAATAAAGGGTTGTATTCGAAATTCAATCAAATTATTGTTTGGTGATATGTCCTAAAGCTTATAGCAACGATAAGTTAAATTTTAGAAAAAAATTTGGTCTAATAGTAAGTTTTGCAAAAATATATTCTCCCGAATGAACTGGAAACTTTTAAGAAATAAGGGATGAAATCATGATTTCCAAGTGCCAGGAAATTATCGAATTTCTGGTTCAAAAATAGCGTTGGTTTTCATGAAAATTATCAAAATCCTAGAGTGCTTTTTATGATTAAACAATTGAGTGGGTGGATCTAAGCCTACTGTATTTTCTTTTTTCCAAATAAGGGATGAAATTGATCATTTAAGAGTAAGAAATCTTCAAACTTGAGCTACAAAAAAAATTATAAATAAAGGGTTGTTTTTGAAATTCAAACGAATTATTGTTCAGAGATATGTCCAAAATTTAAAGCAAATCAAATGAAAAATATTAGTCTAAGGGTAGCTTTTCATAATTCTAACCGAAAAGATATATTAACTCGAATGTACAAGGCGTTTTTTTTCTAAAAACCAGAAAGAAATAAGGGATGAAATCAAGTATGAAATTCTTGATAAATTTTTCGAATTTCTAATGCAGAAGATTTATGTTAAAAAAAGTATGTTTAATTTGAAATAAATCGATTTAGAGGATCAGAAGTTAAAATAATCGTTATTTCAGGAGAAAGTATTGTAATAGATCATTTTTAATTGCCAAATAATAATTTATTGAATAAATATCTATGTCTTATGAGACTCAATTTAAATTATTATCTAAAAGTAAAATAATAAGGGATGATTTTCCTTTCAAATTATCTTCGTGAAAAATATCTTAAGAAAATTGCTCTAAAAGATTTGTTATTTAACTCCTTAAAAATCGCTTAAAATAAATCAATTATAAAGAATGATTTTCCCTGGTAAGGGCTTGAAACAACCAATTTATCTTAGTAGTCTTGCCAAAAAAATTTGTCCTTGATGTAGAGGATCAACTCCAATTTCACTTTAACCAAACAAAAATGATAATTTTCGATGGTATTATACAAAATTTAAGACATGGTTTCTTTCTTTGAGGATTAATAGATAAATATTGTCTTTAGACACCTGCAGATAATTGCATAAAAAGATTTGTAATATAAGTGATAGTTCTTTGAAAAATCCAAGTTTCACATTCGTCGAATTTTGGCCTTTTTAAATGGGGATTTGTGTCTTATAAGGGTATAACATTTATACCTAAAGGTAGGGAATACATGACTCTTGAATTTTACTGCTCAGATTACCCGAAAAAGTGATTTTATGTAAAAATGTTAATAGACCTTATTTGTAGAGCATTAAATTCCCACCAAGAATCAATATTATTTATTTCGTACAAAATTCCAAAACAAAGAAGATACATCTAAAAATTATATTAATATCTGAAGCTTGATTATTCGGAAACGGGGTGTCTGTCAAAAAATTTCAATGAGACGTTGTTTGTAGAGGATTTAATTTTCTATAAATATATGTGCAGATGAATTTTTGTACTTTGATAGTTTGACAGCATTGACGCAAAAATGAAAGCAGAAATAAAAAATCAAAATTAAAGGTGATAGTCCTCTTAATATTATTATTAAGGGCTTAAACTTTCCCAATTATTTTTTTTGTCACCTTGAACAATATTTTCGTTATACTTTTCAAAAAAAAAAAATAGTCGATTTTTTTTTATATTTCGTGATTAACCGGAATCCCCGGGTAGTCGATACTAGGTATTGTATTCCCTATCTAAAAATTATGTGTTTATTAGACTGATTCAAAAAAAATGTTGATTTTTTTTTCTTAATTATATTGAAAATATTGTTGGGAATGACAAAAAAAATCCTGTGAAAGTTAAAGCTCTTAATATTAATATTCAGAGGTACCCCATGGCAAGTTTCGATTTTCCATTTAAATAAAATGGTAAAAATTTCTCTTGCACTTTGGAATTTTATAGCTTACGTTGGTGACAATATTTCGGAGTGTCCAAGGTATATTCTTGTAGAAAATTGAAAAAAAAATGTTAAAAATATAATAATTCAGGGAATTTTCAGTTTAATGCAAATAAAGTAGGACCTGTGAAAAATATCAAAAACTTTTATAGAAATAAGTTATAGAAAAAAAAGTGCTCTACAAAAAATGTCCTATAATTTCAATTTTACATTTAAATAACATGGGAACAATTTTCTCTTACACTTTGGAAGTTTATAGCTCACGTTGGTGACAATATTTCGTAATGACCAAGATATATTCTTGTGGAAAATTAAACGATCTACAAAAAAGATCTCATATTTAGTTTCTAATATACTTATTCGTTCAATATGAGGTCAAAGTTGAACTAAAGAGAATTTTTTTATAGGACATCTTTTGTAGAGCACTTCTTTTCCTATAACTTATCTCTATAAAAGTTTTTGATATTTTTTACAGGTGCTAAGTTATTTGCAATGAACTGAAAATATATTATATTTTATAATTCCGAATATTTTGAGTTTAATACAAATTTTTGAAGGAAATTTTTGAATACAAAGAAATTTTCAGTTTAATGCAAATAACTTAGGACCTGTAAAAAATATCAACAATTTTTAAAGAGATAAGTTATAGAAAAAAAAGTACTCCACAAAAAATATCCTATAAAATTTTCTCAAAAAATTGATGGTTGCGTCAAAAAATTGAAAAAAATATTATATTTTCTTTTTAGTTCAACTTTTACCTCGAATAACATTTGAAGGAATAAATATATCAAAAACTTGTTGGATACCTTTTTTGTAGATCGTTCAATGTTCTACAAGAATATACCTTGGTCATTCCGAAATATTGTCTTTGACGTGAGCTATAAAATTCCAAAGTGCCAGAGAATGTTCCCATGTTATTTAAATGGCAAATCGAAAATTGCGATGCGGCACCTCTTAATATTAAGAGCTTAAATTTTCACAGGACTTTTTTTTGGTCATTCCCAACAATATTTTCGATATAATTAAGAAAAAAAATCAGCATTGTTTTTGAATCAAGCTTTGCTTGATATATTTATTATTTTTTAATCGTTGGGGAAATACTTGCACTGGTTTATTAATTAGCGGAAAATTGATAGGTAATAATATTAATCTTGGAATTGTTGGAATGATTCAAATCAATTTCGCAGACGTAAAGACCCAGTTTGGTATTAGATGGGGTTTTCCTCCGTAAAAATACGCAATTATTCAAATTCAGTCGTATTCGATTAAAATATTGGCGTCGAAGTGGGGCAATAAAGATGTATGGGCCAAAGAGGGGCACGAGGTAAAAGCATCGATGACGACGGTATTCGTGTCTCACCACACAACGTGTGGGGTTTTTCAACAGTATATTCTGTGACAACAACGTGTTCCAATCACTTCGCACTAAAACTTCGTATCCCCAACATCGGCGATTTTTAAAAGAAAAAAAAATTAATTCGTTAATTTTACGTTAAAAAGTGTCGATGTACATTCGAAAAGCATGTGTACGCCGAAAATTAAAACGACGCAAATCCATATACAAAATATCAGTTTTAAATCGATTCATAACACGCGCCAACTATTGTCGCAGTGTGATTGGCTGGCTGTGACCAATTGGAGTCGACACTAGAGCGGTGACTCAATCGACCACGTTGAGATCATTTCACTAGAACAGTTAGTAATTTTTTGATTGTGGTTCGGTGTGGAGAGGTCGCATTCCACTTCGGCTTAATATTTACTTTTTTCTTTGAGTTATCACCCCCCCCATCCACGTGGTTTATCATTTATTTATTTTTGTTGTTTAAATAATCCCCTGATTAATCAATTAACATGTCGGACTTGTCAGTGCAAAATATATCCTTTTTCCACGTTTTGGTCGCCTGTTTTCTCGGTGCCACTTTGATCATAATATTTTACGTTAAAAAACTATTTGCCGAGAACGGGACGGAAAAGGCGGCACCGAAATCTAACAGTAAAACTAAAGGTGTGTTATAATGCTTCATATAATATAATATCACATTTGCCAATGTACTATAAGGGCTATTTTTCAAGAGTAAAAAGTTTAAGGTTATTAACCGAAAAATTTTTTTTTTGCAGGTCAAATTTCGAAGGACTCGGCTGGAAAAGGCGCAAAAAAAACGAAAGTTTCTTCGGGGGTTGATAATAATCGTTGGGGTGGCCGCGGCGATAAGCCCCAAAATTTCACCCACCCGTGGTTGTTAACCTCATTGAAAGGCCATACCGGTCAGGTGCTGGACGTGGATTATTCGAGTGACGGCAAATTTTTGGCGTCCTGCGGTGAAGGTATGTACCCATTTTATTCGTCTCAATTAAAGTAAATCTCATTTTTTCTAATCTCAAACACCTTGAAATGTATCTAAAATTATCCACATAATAATAATAACAAGTATATCCCCCGATTCGCATTTGTGTTCAAAGTTAGTTCACTAAATCTACCGCCAGACTCCGCCACTTGACAAGCGCCATTGTTTGAATCATTTTAAAAGTTATCTATTTTTGTGTGAATACATACAAAAGAAAAACACACTGATTATTTCGTCATCATGTTTACATTTAATAATAAAATAAAATAACGTGTCTGTGGTTCAATGCAGACCATATTCCATAGCGCGAGGGATGTGTAACCATTAATCATGAATAACAATTTTAAAATTTGTACAAGTAAGTGACTCATTTACCTTATAACAGTTATTGGCTTTGTTATCTTTATTACCCCAAATATCAGTACATTTTTTTTTCTTTTCTTTAAATCATTTTAAACGTTGAGAATCATTGGACGTATTATTTTAATTTCTGTGTGATTCGGTTGTGGTGAATGACGTTGTGTTTTGTTTGGAAGACGCCCTGGATCCAGGCGGCGAAACGACGACGACGGGGAGCGGTAGTGACAGCAGCAACCGCAAGGAGGAGGACGGCGATCAGAGTAGCAGCCGATCGTCTTCGGTGGAGCCGCGGAAAGCCACCCCGTTGACGAGACGCCAGCGCAAAAATCGGCGTCCACGTGAAATCACGTCGTCGTCCAGCAGCACGTCATCGTCGTCGCCGGAGAGCAGCAAAAAGAAACGTGGTGGAGGCGAAAGCCGTCGTCGTCAAGTGATTCTCCCGAAGATGACTCAGTTGCAAGTGTCGCAGGCGCAGCTCTACTGCCTGATGCGGGATTATCTCCTACTAAGCGTGGATCTCGTCGACATCGGCTATCCCGTCGAAAGTGCCTTCTTTCCCGGCAAGGCGATCATCTATAAGCATCCCCGATTTGTGCCGCGCATCACCCAGTTCGACGTGAACGCCCAGGAGTTTGTGCCCCGCATTAATGTGAAGAAGAGCAACGGCAAAAAGAGTGAAGTGGATGAGAAGTATATCGACGAAAAGTGGAATGCCGGACAGGATAATTTGTCGGGCGATAGTGGTCAAGGCTCGGGAATTTCAAGTCCCGTGTCGGGTGAAAGTGATGCCGGTGATTCGGTGCAAGACACCAGCGATCAACGCGTATGTGTACGATGTAATCGTGGATTTGTAATCGGCGCCAACGGGGAGTATATCACGCAGGAAAGTTGTTTTTATCACTGGGGAAAGTTACAATACTTTGCTGGACACTCGGAAATGTTGTATCAATGTTGTCGTAAGGATAAATCGGCGTCGGGATGCACCAAAGGTCGGCTACACGTGTGGTATGGTCTGGAAGAAGGATTTAATGGGCCACTCGATGGCTATGTGCGAACAAAACCACGTCGAATCGAACCCCTCGGGGGTAATTACGGCGTGTATGCCCTCGACTGTGAAATGTGCTACACGTGCCACGGCCTAGAGCTGACAAAAGTTACGGTTATCGGCTCCGATGGTCGGCTAGTGTACGACAGTTATGTCCGTCCAACTAATGAAATTATCGACTATAACACCCGGTTTTCGGGCATCACCGAAAAAGACTTGGGGAGCAAAAGTTCGGCGAAGACGCTGCGCGAAGTGCAAAACGACCTGATGGGATTCATCAACGCCCAGACGATTTTAATCGGGCACGGTCTCGAAAACGACTTACGTGCGTTAAAGATTATCCACAGTACGATAATCGATACAGCTGTGATTTTTCCGCATTATAACGGTTTACCGTATCGTAGATCGTTACGATCGCTCACCAAATGTCTGCTCAACAAGGACATACAGTGCAGCAGTGCCGGACACAATAGTCTAGAAGATGCCCGATCGTGTATGGAGTTGATGTTATGGCGTGTCCAAAAAGACTACGGGGTGGCCCCAATGCCCAACTAATTCGTTATAAAATTCGACAAGTATCCACGTAATTATTTATACAATAACTTATCTAGTGTTTTAATTAATTATCGAACAATTTGTGCAAAAAAAAAAAAAAACTCTGCCAGCACCGCAAGCCAAGGTTTGTCCCGATGGTGCCAATAAAAGACACGTAAATCGTATTAATATCGTACGTCAAAAACGTGAACGTGTCTTCTACGTTTTACATTGAAGATAAATATTTTTTTAAGAATACAAATATGTAAATCATTCAATTCACCTTTAACGAATGATCTAGTCCGTTCATCGAAAAACGTGAAATTAGTGTTGATGAATTTTTCCGAACTGAATTTCGTTTGTAAGACTCGAAATATTTTTTTATTCTAAGGACAAATGTTATACTTGTGTTTTGTATTTGAATTGAAAGCAATGGTCGGGAGCCGCATGCGGCTCGAAGAAATTTCATTTGCCGATCGTTGGGAACCAATTGTTGGCCTTAATAGTCTAAGACAATTTCATATATTTTTGGTAGTCTTTTTGTGAAGATGAATCTCTCCAATGTATTTTCATATAGTACAGAATTTTTGATGGAAAAGGGGTTGAAAATATGAGGATCGTTTAGGGGTTAAAGTTGGTGCACATTTTTTTTCTGATTTAACTGAGATTTTTATGATCTTTTAGTGGATTTTGTTAAAGATTGGACCAATAGTTTACTTTTTAAGTGCCAACTTTTGTTTGAAAAATTCCTCAAAAAAATGATCCATTTCATCTGTATTCTTCTCAAATATTTTGTATGAGTTTTTTTCTGCTAATAGAAAAATATTGAACTATGAAACGTGTGATTGTTAAAAAAAATATGTATTATTAATGTTTAAAGCAATTTGTACTTAACAATTGCTGCTAAAGAGTTCCAATCTCAAATTTATAAATGTCGACAATTTTAAAACGACAAACCTTGGATCTGATTAGCCCATTTGGTGTAAATCTTTAAATCGTCTTGGAAATATTCAAATATTTAACTTTTTCCCCAAACATAAACCGTCGAGATTATCTATATATATATATATATTTTGTGATATTGTTTTTGTCTTATCAAAAAGAAATTATTCGACAGATAACGTTTTGAATAATTAACGAGGCTAATCCTTGAACTATGAATATTTAACAGGCAAGGTTTCGAGCAAGCAATCCTAGATTGAAGTCGATTTTATATTTATTTTTGAGAGTAAAACTAAATTTTTTTTTTTTGTAATATATCACTAATGTATTACTATTTTAATGGTAATCATTTTTTTTTTTAATTGACTGGATTTATGATCTCTTTTATATTTTAAACAAAAAAACCTTATAAGCGCATTGTTATATGGAATTTTAGCAAAAAAAAAAATGGAAAAATTTAAAAAAAATTTATATATATTTTGTATATAAAACGGCTGTGAATTTTTTTTTTAAGTTTTTATATTTTTTAACAATCGTGAAATTTTTAAATACACTTGATAGTGTGGAGTTTTTTTTAAATTTGTTTAATCTGAATAAGGATAATTTTTTTTATATGTATATCAAATTTTTTAATTTTTTTTTGGGCTAAATTATCCTTATATCAGTTTGAAAATGCGTCCAATGGAGAGAAATATCATCTAAGTGTATTTTAAACTGTAAAAAATAAAACTTAATTGTTTTCCGTTTTTTTTTTTTAATTTTATAGAAAAAAAATAAAACGATTTTAATTTTTATTCATTTTTTTTTCTTTTCAATTTACCAATTCCCTCTAGAGACTTGCCAATTTTTTTTCAGAGGCCAGATGGGAAATTTTAGAAAATCTTTTTTTTTTTTTTTGATGAAATTTTTGCGTAAATTTTGTAGTTCGAAGAATTTTTATTGTTGCGTCATATGAGGCCCACCAATTGTAAGTGAAATTTTTTGGAGGCTTGTTTCATGATATGAATATAATGTCTATGAAGTAATTAACCACAAATTAAGAATTTCCTTAAGCTTTTTATTATATAATTCACCACTTTAGAGATTGAGTTAATTGTTGGTCAAAACCAATTATTGCTTTGATTTTTTTTAAATGATTTGATATTTAGATTGACTTGTAAATGAGTCATTTTTTGGCGAATACAATTATGAATCATATAAGTTTCTAAACTATTTTATAGACTCATAAAAAATTCCAACACATATAAGTTGTATGTATTTTAGGTATTGGTATTTGTAGATTAAGTAAAAGCCAAATGGAAGTTCCTCTTCTATTATTCAGTACGGTAGGTTGTGATTCAGCGCTGGATTTACGGTATAGAGCATTGAGGGTTAATAATTATATATTAGCAAAGGTAGGGATGTTTAATTTTTTTAAATTTTCCATCTTTCTTCATCACATTTTCATTGATCTTTCCTTCCAAACAATGCAATCAGCTATATTCCCACCCTAAAAATTTATAAGTCATGGCAAAAGACAGGTTTCTATGGATACCTTCAATAAAAATATTGAAAATACAGTAGGCTTTGAAGGGTTGTAATATTTTCGATTTGATCCGAGTTGGCCCACAAATAGGAACCTATATCGAAACTTATATCAAAATATCGGCTTGATATACAAACAAATTTTATATAATTTTCGCGACCAAATTCCTCTTTGACCTGGAGATATGGACAAAAATGTCCCCCCCCATTGGCTATTTTTCAAAGTTATATATCTCAAAAACTAATTGAGCTAGAGAAGTGAAACCAACGCGAGGTTTTAGATTATTTTACATAGTATATCATATATTTTTTTGAAATTTTTAGAAAAAAAATTTGTACAAAAAAAATCGAAAAAATAAATGATATAATGTTTTTAATGTATTCTCTGAAAATGACAATTACGAAAAAATATATTTTATGTTTCCACATGAGCACTATAGTTCATATAAATTGCGTGAAAAAATAGTTGGTGCAACACTTTGAAAAAAAATGAAATGTGATTTACGCCAACTAATATATCTCGGTTTTATTTTTTTTTCGAAGTGTTGCACCATTTTTTTTCTCACAAAACTTCAATAAAAAATAGCTACATTAGCTATTACATTAGCTTACTACATTAGCTACATAGCTACATTACTATTGATATGAAAAACCACCCCAAAAATATACTTTTTACAGTTTCCAATATTGCAAAAATTCTCAAAAAAATATATAATAATATGTTTATTGATAGTCATGTATAGTTTCAATTTCATGAGGATATCTTTAATAGGTACTGAGAAAAAAAATATTTACGTTAAGGGTTGTCACCCCCATTATTGCCTTACTATAAGGGTTAGGGCGTGATGAAAAGTACAATAATCCACAAAATAACAATTGCTTGTGAAAGAATAACAAAGCTATCTAGATTCATAATTTTGGCATTTTTTATAGATCAGTGGTTCTTAATTTTATTGGAGTTTCTGACTCCCACCAGTTTCATATTGGCATTCACCGACCCTTTATTAAATGGAGTTCTTTTCAAGTTCAAAATATATATATATATATATATATATATATATATATATATATATATATATATATATATATATAAGGGTGACAACCCTTAACGTAAATATTTTTTTTCTCAGTATCTATTAAAGATATCCTCATGAAATTGAAACTTTACATGTCTATCACAAAACTAAATATAATATATTTTTTTGAGAATTTTTAAAATATTGGAAATTGTAAAAAACCAAAAGTATATTTTTTGGGGTGGTTTTTCATATCAATAGTGATGTAAAGCTTCAAAAGCTCAACATACTTTAGTTACAATTTGTAATACATTTGCTTCTGTATATATATATATATATATATATATATATATAGGTTGATTTTTTTTTTACTTTTTTGGTTTCATCGTGAAATTTTGTTGGAAATACCAAAAAAAAAATGTATAGGCCATAGAGTATTGAAGTTAATTGCTTACTTAATACAGTTGAAAGTTTTCAATCCTACCTATAGTTGTTATATAGTTTAGGGAAAGTTTTGTAAAAGAATTAAATATTTGTTTGAAGCTAAGGATTTTTTTCTCTTTCCTACCTAAAGCTTGGTTTTCCAATTGTGCTTTTCTTTCATTTTTTGTGTACATTAGAGTGATTTTTTTTTTACTTTATTTGACTTTTTTTGGTCCCATCGTGAAATTTTATTGGAAATACCAAAAAAAAAAATCCCTGAAAGTTTGAGCCTTTAATATTAATTTTAAGTCCTCAACCAAGACGTGTAAAGATTTCCCATTGAAAATACACGGAAACTCTGATTTTTTATTCTTAAATTTCTATATCTCAGCGGCATTTCATGGAATCGCTTTTATCGAAGATGGTTTTTTCTCAGAATTAAACGCTCTACAAAAGTGCCCATTGAGCCAAAGTCGTAACTCACACCGGTGAGGTAATATGAGCCACTGAACCTGATTTTTCCATAAAATTCGCGTTTTTTTTTTGCATTTATCTCGTAAATAACGAGAGCTACGGAAAAATTATAAATTAAAAACTTTTAGAGAATTTAATTTCCTACAAAAAAGTTCCTGTAGACCAAATCGCGAAGATCAATATTAAACGAAATATTAAGCCTTGAATTTTATGGAAAAATCAGGTTCAGTGGCCCGTACTACCTCACCGGTGTGAGTTACGACTTTGTCGCAATGGGCACTTTTGTAGAGCGTTTGATTCTGAGAAAAAACCATTTTCGGTAAAAGCGATCCCATGAAATGTCGCTGAGATATAGAAATTTAAAAATAAAAAATCTGAGTTTCCGTGTATTTTCAATGGGAAATCTTTACATGTCTTGGTCGAGGACTTAAAAATTATATTAAGGGCTCAAACTTTCAGAGATTTTTTTATTTGGTATTTCCAACAACATTTCACGATGGGACCAAAAAAAAAATCACCCTAGTGTACACAGTATAACTGTTCAAAGTCAGCGATAAAATCTTATTTTGATTAACATACTTTGTTCTAGTTACAAGAAGAAGAATCGCCATATAGACCGTCCTTGAAATGGACTTACGCCACTTTAAAAATAAACGAGTCATGTCTTTCAATTTTCCCTACATTTATTTATAATCTCTTTAATTGTTTAGTGTCATTTGTTATTAATACCACCGATCACAATTTTTGGCATCCACAAGTTGTATATTTTTTTCAATATCTACAAATTATATACGGAATAGTTCAGTGATTGAAGAATTCTAGAATGTCAGGGAATGTCAGGAAAACGTAATATTTGGTAAAGCTTAAGGCTTAATATAAACCTAATTGTTCCTTAAAGAATTATTTAAAATAGCCAGTAACAACAACCAGGTTTGTATGTCATAATAAAATATCATAATTAATTATTAACATATGAAATTACTAAATTCTGTTAAATATAACTAAATGAGGTTTTTTACCAATAAAAATTTTAAAAATTGATTCTTTAAATTTGAAAAATAATATCGATATTTATTAATCAATTTCATCTCGGTTAGGTTACTAATAATATAGTTATGTAAATAAATATAAATTTATTATTTTTTTAATAAGAAACATAAACTATTTAAATTTTATTAATCAATCATAAGGCTAATTATATCAAAATATTTAAATTATCAAAGTTGCCGTGCTATTTTTGGTGACTTTAAATTTTTCTTAGTAACTTTTGTTTTTAACTATTCTATTGCCAATTGATTTTTCATTTCATAAAAACAATTGAAAAACAGTTACCTAACCCAATTGATTTGCGGTAAGCCGGCTTAATTTGTGCAATTAAAATTGGTAATTTTTTTGAAAAAATGTTTGGTTTTTCGGTGGTTTTTTATTGGGAAAATGTTTTTGAAGGTATTTAGTTGCATTTGAGGTTGTTTTTGTGTTGATTATTTGCATTTTTATAGGAAAAATTGGACACGTTAAAATTGCATGGGGATGCGTAAATGTCATTGACAATTGGACGCCATTTAATGATGCCAAAAAATTGATTTAATTTTAAATTTTTGGTGTGAAGAATATTCTTTGAGGATGGAGTTTGGGGAAAATGCAGATTTCGGGTTGAAAGGTTATTTAATTGTAAGTGATTTTCATGCTTTAATTCCTTTACAACAGTACAGGTTATTTAATGGCGTATAGTTTGATATTGATTAGGAATATTGTAATTTTGGATGATCTAGGATTTTCTGTAAATATTTCTCATGCAGAACTGCATAAGCGAGGATGCATTTCCATTGAAATGTTTCTATTATTAAAAATCATAAGTTCATAATTTCTTCTATCAATTATTCCATTTTCCACCTTGACATTAGGGTCAATATTGTTTTCCAGCCATTTATCCTATTCAATAGTTTTATCTTTCGTTATTCATCGCAATTAACGGTCATTCATCAATTATTTATTTTGTTTACTAAATAATTTCATTATTAAAAGTTATTGATTAATTAAAAAAAAAATGTTTTCATTTATTGAAAATGATTAAATTTTATTACTATCATAAGCATAGTTGTGGTGGAAAGGAAATGAGAGCATAACACTATTTTTTTTTTACTAAAGGAAAGTGTTAAGAATAATATAAACATAATGCAGTTCTTTGCGTTAACAACGTAAAAACCTAAACAATAGTACAATACTAAGTAGAAAAAAAAATACTACGAATAATAATATTATATGTACTTTTGTCTTTATTGTACCAAATATTTAAATATTTATTTTATTATAACGTCGGTCGGTCGCTAAATCTTTGATCCAATTTACAAACACTTGTGATAAAACTTGTTGACATTATAACCTACTCTGGCTATCTTAATCGTGAACAAAAAATTGCCTTTGCAATTTTATTTGGGACACATTAGTTTATTTTTAGCAATTGTTATTATATGGTAATGTGGAATGATCTAATATGTGGTGGTGATTTTTGTAGTAGGGCAATTTAGAGTTCCTTGTAACAAAAATCATTGAGAGTACTTCTAATAATCCCAAAAAATTATTTTAATAATCGATACCTTTATTGTATGTAGTGATTCAAATTTAAAAACCCAATCTTTTTCAATGGTATAACAATGATTTTTTTCATATATTACTTGGACAATTCTGTATACATGTTTAAAGGTAATCAGCAAATTTAAATAGTCCTTGTTAAATTTTATTATGTCGATTTATGCAGTAAAAATCTTATGCTTACATCCAGGCCCTGCTCTAGCAAATTTGCCGCCCTGGGCAAGATGAAAAAATGCCGCCCCTTCAGGGTTGAAAAAACACAGAGTTTTAATATCACAAAATTTTTAATTTTTTGGAAAAATATTTTTTTAACTAAAAACTAATTTTTTCACATTTTTGTTCATATTGTATATCAAATATGACAAAATGCCGCCCCTGAAATTTTCCGCCCCGGGCGACCGCCCGGGTTGCCCACCCCTAAAGCCGGGACTGCTTACATCACCCTTCATAGTGCAACAATGGACTCCAAAATCTGTTTTAGGGGAACGGAGAAGTAAAGTCGTTCTTTAGTAGAGAAAATGAATAGTTTTTTTTTTTTTTTTTTTTTGTGGGAAACTTAGGAAGTTTGTTGAAAAAGTAAGAAGGGGAACAACATGATAAAAGACAACAGGTTGCATTTATGTACGTCTAATGCACTAGGATAGGGGTCAGCAACTTTTCTGAAGTTGAGAGCCATTTTTTTCCGGATGTGATGATTTATCTTTTTATAGAGCCCAAATATAAATATGTGTATTAGACTGATTCAAAAAAAAATGATGAATTTTTTTTTTCTTAATTATATCGAAAATATTGTTGGGAATGACAAAAAAAAATTGTGTGAAAGTTTAAGCTCTTAATATTAATATTAAGAGGTGCCGCATCGCAGATTTCGATTTTCCATTTAAATAACATGAGAACAATATTCTATTGCACTTTGAAATTTTATAGCTCACGTTGGTCACAATACTTCGAAATGACCAAGATATATTCTTGTTGAAAATTGAACGATCTACAAAAAAGGTCTCGGATAAGTTTTTGATGTATTTATTCATTTAAAAGTTATTCGAGGTCAAATTTGAACCAAAGAGAAATGATAATATTTTTTCAATTTTTTGACGCAACCATCATTTTTATGGGAAAATATCATAGGACATTTTTTGTAGAGCACTTTTTTTTCTATAACTTATCTCTATAAAAGTTTTTGATATTTTTCACAGGTCCTAAGTTATTTGCATTAAACTAAAAATATTCGTAACTTTATTGTTTCAAATTAATAATATTCCCTGAGTTATTATATTTTTATCATGAAAATTATTTTTTTTATTTTAATTAAATAACTTAGGACCTGTGAAAAATATCAAAAACTTGTATAGAGATAAGTTATAAAAAAAAAGTGCTCTACAAAAAATGCCCTATAATTTCGATTTTCCATTTAATTAACATGGGAACAATATTCTCTTGCACTTTGGAATTTTAGAGCTCACGTTGGTGACAATATTTCGGAATGACCAAGATATATTTTTGTAGAAAATTGAACGATCTACAAAAAAGGTCTCTAACAAGATTTGATATATTTATTACTTCAGAAGTTATTCGAGGTTAAAGTTGAACCAAAGAGAAATTTAAATATTTTTTTCAATTTTTTGACGCAACCATCAATTTTATGAGAAAATTATAAAGGACATTTTTTGTAGAGCACTTTTTTTTCTATAACTTATCTCTGTAAAAGTTTTTGATATTTTTCACAGGTCCTAAGTTATTTGCATTAAACTGAAAATATTCGTAATTTTACTGTTTTAAATTAATAATATTCCCTGAATTATTCTTATTTATATCAAAAACTTGTCAGAGACCTTTTTTGTAGATCGTTAAATTTTCTACAAGAATATACCTTGGTCATTGGTTATTGGCGGCACCTCTTAACATTAATATTAAGAGCTTAAACTTTCACAGGATTTTTTTTTTGTCATTCCCACCAATATTTTCGATGTAATGAAGAAAAAAAAAATCTTTTTTTTTAAATCAGTCTAATGTGTATACATTGGAAATATGTATCGTAGTCGTGGATTATATGAGCCGTTTAAAGTCGCCGATTATTGCCATTCGCAGATATAATAACTTTTATCCAAATGGGTATCGAAAAATTATCTAACGTACGAAATGTTTTGGTCATCGGCATTATAATGAAACTTTGACTTATTTCACTTTTCCAATAAACATTTAATTATCCAAGGAATCGTTTTAGCTAATAAATTCTAATAAAATGTTAACAGTTTATCTAAATTTAGTACGGAGAATTTGAGATATATAACTTTAATGGTGGACCGCGGAGTTAGGATTCATTTCCGAAATGGCCCACAATATTATTTGGGTTGGCCACCCCTGATTTAAAATATGCTGACTTTTTGATATCTTAAAAAAGGACATAGATGTTTAATTAATATTGGCCTATATAATTTTAATTGGTCTTTTTCTGAATGCTACTTTTATTATTAATAATTAATCCTAAATAGGTAACCTTTTCTTCTGAAGAAAAATTAGTTGAACTTGATTACAAAGTTTCTATCAAATCTGTAAAGCTGTCTTTAAATTGGAACCATAAATGACATCAGAATAAAATATTGGAACACCTCTAGTTTATACTTGTTTATGACCTTTATACTTTCTTATATGGTGAAACACTAAGATGTACCTGAAAACAAAATTTTATCGAGATCGATAAACCTGTTCTTAAATTGTTAGATAAAATTCAGGTAGATAGAAATATACATTAAATTTTAACAACCTTGGTTCCATAATGTTCAATATTATGACCGAAACCGGCTTAGTTGTTAAAGTTGGTGTTAAGCTGGTGTTAAAATTGAAAGGAATTTTACCTGAGCTCAACGGGTGGTATGAGATAACATAGTAGAAGGCCAAAATGTGAGAAAAATGCAAATTCAAAGGTATCACTAATGGATTCGGAAAAAGGTGTTAATGTATTTATAATTGACAAGAAATAATAAATACCTGAAACTGGTTCCAAATTCCAGAACGACATATTTCATACTGCAATTATCTCGTTTTTGACCTTCAATCCTTTATTATGTTATTTCATATCAACAGTGGAGACCAGGTAGAATATTTTGCATTCCACAAGAGGTATAGCAATTAAATTGGATTCGCACCTTACGTGTGGAACCCATACTGACAAAAGTCATAACAAAAATAAAAAGTACTTCAATTTTCGTTTTATTCCGTACTATCTGATGCCCGCAACTTCGTCTGCGTGACATCTATTATGGATTTATTTTCTTTTGAAATTTGCATATATAAGATTTATATTTCGAAAATTTTATGTTCTTACAAAAAACGTATTCGAATTTAAAAATTAATAATATTTTTTGACTTTTTTTGGTCCCATCGTGAAATTTTGTTGGATATACCAAAAAAAAAAATCCCTGAAAGTTTGAGCCCTTAATATTAATTTTAAGTCCTCGACCAAGACGTGTAAAGATTTCCCATTGAAAATACACGGAAACTCTGATTTTTTATTTTTAAATTTCTATATCTCCGCGGCATTTCATGGGATCGCTTTTACCGAAGATGGTTTTTTCTCAGAATTAAACGCTCTACAAAAGTGCCCATTGCGACAAAGTCGTAACTCACACCGGTGAGGTAGTACGGGCCACTGAACCTGTTTTTTCCATAAAATTCGCGTTTTTTTTTTTTTTGCATTTATCTCGTAAATAACAAGAGCTACGGAAAAATTATAAATAAAAAACTTATAGAGAATTTGATTTCCTACAAAAAAGTTCCTGTAGACCAAATCGCGAAGATCAATATTAAACGAGATATTAAGCCTTGAATTTTATGGAAAAATTAGGTTCAGTGGCCCGTACTACCTCACCGGTGTGAGTTACGACTTTGTCGCAATGGGCACTTTTGTAGAGCGTTTAATTCTGAGAAAAAAACCATCTTCGGTAAAAGCGATCCCATGAAATGTCGCTGAGATATGGAAATTTAAAAATAAAAAATCAGAGTTTCCGTGTATTTTCAATGGGAAATCTTGACACGTCTTGGTCGAGGACATAAAATTAATATTAAGGGCTCAAACTTTCAGGGATTTTTTTTTTTGGTATTTCCAACAAAATTTCACAATGGGACCAAAGAAAGTCAAAAAAATAAATCACCCTATTATATATTTTTCCAAAGTTATTGTTCGATAAGTAGCCAATCGTTTTTTATAGTAATCACAATACAATTAATTGAAAATATATAGGCAATAAGAGAAATTAAATGTTCTACAAAAAAAAAAAAAATAATAAAATTTCCTAATATTCAATTAAACGAAATAATAGATTTTTGAAGTTTTATCTAAGCAATTAAAAATAATGTAGATCATTTAGGAACGTGTAGTTAACATTATAATTGATAGGTATACTTATACATTGTTTAGCTGGTTATTAACTCGGGCAAAATATTTTTAAATGACTCATTTAAGATTTTTTTTTTTTAATTATTTTATGCGTACAATATTTTTAAGAGCGAACAATGCCAATTAATTTTTTGAACAAAGAAATTTACAATTATAATGAATCATATTTAATGTTATTGTTTTTTGTAGATAACCGATGATAAGTTAGCATTGAATTATGCTAAGTGTATATATATATATATATATATATATATATATATATATTCAATAGGGAGTATTGTATGTTTCTCTGTGTTTGTTGAATTCATTGTGCGAACCTTGAAGAAAGGCACGAAGAAGAAATGTTTGGCAAATTATTGATTAGCAAATATTGATTTTGGAGAGAGATTTTTTTTTTTTTTTTATTAAGTTGAAAATGAATAATGGTTGATAGACATAGGTATGTACCTATATGCTTTGGGAATATGTTGTTAACATGTAAGTGATTATTAAATTAATGAGGTACAAGGATTTGTGCCGAATTTATTCGAATTTTAAAGTTTGTTTAAAGTCATGAGAAGTGGATCGTAATTTGCAACACTTTTCTTTTTTCTTTTTTTTTGTAAGTGTAATTTTTGAGGGAAAATATTTAGTGTTATATGGAATGATTACAAATTGAGTAGTTATTTACCAAAAAATATTTTATGGAAGAGTCTAGCAGGATCCACATGGCGAGTTGGCCCCCAAATAGGAACCTATGTCGAAACTTATATCAAAATATTGGCTTGATATACAAACACATTTTATATACTTTTCGCGACCAAATTCCTCGTTGACCTGGAGATATAGGCAAAAATGTTCCCCCGCATGGCTATTTTTCAAAGTTGTATATCTCAAAAACTAATTCAGCTAGACAAGTGAAACCATTGCGAGGATGTAGATTATTTTACAGAGTATATCATATATTTTTTTGAAATTTTTAGAAAAAAAATTTATAAAAAAAAATCCAAAAAACAAATGAAATAATTTTTTTTTATGTGTTCTCTGAAAATGACAATCACGAAAAAAATATATTTTATGCTTCTACTTGAGCACTATAACTCATAAAAATTGCGTGAAAAAATAGTTGGTGCAACATCTTGAAAAAAAATGAAATGTGATTTACGCCTAAAAGTATACCTCGGTTTTATTTTTTTTCGAAGTGTTTCACCAACTTTTTTTTCACAAAACTTTAATAAAAAATAGGCCACGCTTTAATAAAAAAAATTTTTTTATTAGTTTTTTTGTTTTTCTATATTTACTTTTAAGATAATTAAATTTTAACAATGACGATAGTTTTTTTTTTATTGATATTTTAATAAAAATTGAACAGTAGTTGTTTTTTTTTTCTTTTGGGGTCATTTATTTTGATCTTGGAAGTAATCATCTTAAGAGTAAATATAGAAAAACAAAAAAACTAATAAAAAAATTTTTTTTTATATGTCCTTAGACTTACAATTATGGAAATAATATATGTTTTGCTCCAATATGTGGCCTATTTTTTATTGAAGTTTTGTGAAAAAAAAGTTGGTGAAACACTTCGAAAAAAAAAATAAAACCGAGATATATTAGTAGGCGTAAATCACATTTCATTTTTTTTTCAAGGTGTTGCACCAACTATTTTTTCACGCAATTTTTATGAGTTATAGTGCTCATGTAGAAGCATAAAATATATTTTTTTCGTGATTGTCATTTTCAGAGAACACATAAAAAAAAATTATTTCATTTGTTTTTTGGATTTTTTTGTATAATTTTTTTTTCTAAAAATTTCAAAAAAAATATATGATATACTCTGTAAAATAATCTAAAGCCTCGCGTTGGTTTCACTTCTCTAGCTGAATTAGTTTTTGAGATATAGAACTTTGAAAAATAGCCATGCGGGGGGACATTTTTGCCCATATCTCCAGGTCAAAGAGGAATTTGGTCGCGAAAAGTATATAAAATGTGTTTGTATATCAAGCCGATATTTTGATTTAAATTTCGACATAGGTTCCTATTTGGAGGCCAACTCGCCATGTGGATCCTGCTAGATCCTTGATCATTGCTATGTTCCAGTGCCTCAATAGTTACTTCAGTAGTAAACACACAATTTCTTATACTGAACATACGCCTATCTAATACTACCACTAATATTAAAGTTATGAAATTTTTCTTAGTTAAAGTTTTATTGGTATTTACCGAATTGTATGGTATCTCATTATATATTTAAATTTAATGCACAAGGGCAAATAAGTTCATTACTGTTTTACAGCAATAATTCTTAGCTAAAGAACATTTAGATGGAACACCTATAAAGTCTCATACAATTTACGCGGAAGTAATACATTTTCATAGCATAATATAAGCCATAATAATTCAACAAGTGGCTAGAAAATTTCTTTTATAAACCGTTAAATTGTATGATTAAATATAATTAATTTTATAACCATCAACAAAACGATTATAAAAAAAAACCTTCTGTGTATATAGAAAGATCTAACGAACAATTAAAACAATTTTCTTTCCATCTACCAATCAACGTACAAATGGCTGGTACAATAATAAATACATAATAAGTAGAATAGATTAGAATGAAATGGAAAAAAGGTGCTGAATCAAGCAAAATATTGGAAAAGCAAATAAAACACTAAATAATAATGAGTGAAAAATGGGTCATTTTATACGGTTTTCAAAAATATTTTTTATTTAATCTAAAACCACACTTTCGTTTTTGTATTCTACATTTAAAATTAAATAATTTGTATTTTTCCTATACAATATGATTTCCAATTGTGTAGGTATTCTTCAATAAAATAACATTAATAGTACAAGAATACATAAAAAAAATACGTAAAAGTCATTTTTTTTAATTAATTAATTAATGGATTAGATCCAGTGGCGTAGCTATCTAGGGGCTAGGCGGGGCAGTGCTCCGGGGCCGTCAAGCCCAGGGGGCCCTCAAATCCTTACCAGAAATCTCGATCGAACTGAACTTTTGGAAATTCAGTTGGAAGTTCACCAATTATGTAAGGAAATAATGAGCAAATATCGAGTGCTAGAATGCCTTGCTAACGGAAGTATTTACAGCAATTTTATTATTCTTTACAATTCCTGTCACTTCTGCAGCAGCTGAAAGCTCATTTAGCAAATTAAAAATAATAAAAAAATATCTGAGAAATAATATGAGCCAAACTTGACTCCTACATTTATCGCTAATAGCGATTGAAAACTAAACCGCATCAAGCCTGGATTTAAACGAAGTCAATGATAGTTTTGCGAAAATTAAAGCTAGCAAAAAATTGTAAATATAATTGTTATTTAGTCAGTTGGTAGACCTGACCCTTATATAACAAACCCTTGAATATTCTCTATTTCGTTTTATTAGCCAAACCTACACCAATAGACCATGGTCGATAATTTTTGAGACCAAAAAAAATTATAGTAGAATGAAACCCATTGAAAAAGGTAGAGAATATAACAAAAATGAAAGAAAAAATAAATTACAGGTGATCTGAGGTCGGGAAGGGGGAGGGGGTGTGTTTTTAAGGGTAAAAAACGGTTAATCTCGATTTCCGGTAAAACTGCAAGTCCTATGAAAAAAAATGTAAATGGCAAAGTTGTAGGTAATTAAAAGATCTACAACTTTTGTATCGACACTTTTTTCACATAACCTCAAAATTTATGTGAAAAATTCGAATAAACGAGTTTTTGGTTTTTTATTTTTATTTTTTGCAAAAAAATTTATTTTTTCACGAAATTTGGTGAAAACTTACCTTTGTATGTCCCAAACATACAGTAATTTTTTTGATTTAAAATATTCATTTTTTCACCTTATTTTGACTTAATATCCAAAAAGCACCCTAATTTTCAATCGAAAATTCTCACGTCAAAATATCTGCTTTTTTAAAAAAGTTGGTGTGTTTTTTGTTTGTTGAAATCTCTACTTTCTGATGGTATAAAAAAAATACACACTACTATGGTAAATGTTCTCAGAAAATGCAAATAATGATTGCACAAATGCACAAATTTATGCTCAAATTGTTATAGGTTTTTTCTTCCACATTGGAACATGTTTCAGAACTATGACAATTTGAGCATAAATTTGTGCATTTGTGCAATCATTATTTGCATTTTCTGAGAACATTTACCATAGTATTTCGACTGTAAACTTTCGGACTGCTTAAAAGTTTAAATTCTAATAGATATATCTGAAAATCGTTAAGTTAAGTTTATAAGTGAGTATTAAGTTTTTGATTTTCACATATTGTAAAGCTGAAAATCCGAAATACGTATTCACAAGTAAATATATTAGTGAGCGAATATTGAGTAACGAGAAATTCGGGGAATTAAAAGAAAATGGTTTAATTATATAGTTGAAATTTAGATATTTTAATAATAAGTGCATAGCTACACAATGGTTTTACTTGAATATGGAGGAACTGAGTTTCGTGCAATTTAACTCATTTTAATTTCACGGTAGTTTTGTACATTGCAGTAGTGTAATAGTTTTGAGAAAAAGGTTCATTTGGGAGTCGAGACAATGAAATGGGATTTCTACTAATATTCTAAATCTAGATCCTTAACTTCTGTTATTTTGACGTGAGTGTTTTGATAAATTTTTACTGTTTTAAGTCATAATTAAGACCGACTTTATTGAACTTTACGATATTTTTTTTATGTATAGATCCTGATTGATTTATGGATTATTTGGTTCACGGTAGATATACCTACCGTAGGTATATGCAATTGAACATACTCTTTTTAGATATTTATAAATTTTTTTTTAAAATTAATTGGTCATTATATAGAAATATTTTATTCTAAGCAAGTTTATTAAATGTCTTATTAAAGCTGACAAAATAGTGTTTTCAGGTATGATTATGTTTTTCGTAAAAGAAATAAGAAAAATAAAAATGTTCATATACCTCTACAAATAGGAAATCTAAAATGAAAATTTAATCTACACTTACGTTACGCAGACGAAGTCGCAGGGATCAGCTAGTTATTAAGTATGTTTAATTAAATTTTCCATGACCTAAGTTGAAATATTGTTAAATGTTATTGATGGCCACTAAAGCCTTAAAAAGGCGGCCATAAGTAGTTGACAATTTGACAATGATATGCTTGTTAAATTTTTTTATGATTGAACATTTTCTGAAAGACCCAAATTTGGTAAATCGTGTGGTATGGACTATAGAGGAAAGGCTAGCTGCATAATATACGTAGATAAGCCATCCCATAAGAATGGCTCACGTAATATAAAATATAAAATTTTATTGGAACCAAGTTTCGAGGTAATGATGAGTGAGGTGGATGTGAAATGTAAGTCAGGGAAATGTGAGTCATAGAATCTGAGAACTTTGAAATCAGCATTTCTGATAATATTACCACTTGCAAATGTTGACTCATATGAAATTATAATACAATCGTATGTGTGGATATATAATGTATATATGTATTACTATTGGAACGGTTATTCTGATGATGATTTTTTTTTTATATGTTATGACGGTGATATGTTCCTCATTAACCGTCTGAGGTGATGTGTGCTCATTTACGGTCTGTGATTTGCACATCCTTTATTTCCTGATCGGAAACAGGTCAATATAATGTAGATAATCGTCGGATAGTGCAAAATTAAATGCAAAATTAAGCAAAAATTGACATGAATGAGTAATCGATGTGGATTTCTTTATTTGATTAATCGAAACTTTTATTTGCTTACTACAAATTACCAACGGTTTTTTTTTCGAATAAAGGATATAGGCCCATTTGTATGGTAAAAGTGCCCCCGCGGCTTTTTCGATTCAAAATCAGAGGATCGTTTTGATACTAAATCCAAAAAAAATTAGCCAAATTTTCAGCTTTTTATCACAAGCGATTTTCGAGTATTTCGAAAAAAAAAAATTTTCGATTTTATTTTTTTTTTAGTAGTAAAATTTAAAATTAATAACCTACGATTTTTTTTCTCATTCTTAGGAGTAAAAGGCATGAAAAAATATTTTTTTTATAACGACTGCTTCTGAAGTTGAACTTTCGTGCGTTGTGTGGCGGGGGTAAAGAGCCGTTTTCTCATCGTGGTGGCAAGCGTGCGCGAAAGTAGAGAAATCGTGCGCAAAAGTAAATAACAGTGCGCAAAAGTAAAATAAATTGATACCTAAATAAACTTTAATCTCGTGCGCCTACCCTCACTCGCCTGGCGGCCTCGTGGGGGTACTTTTTTGTGTCGTAGACCCCTTGCCATGTTTTTCCGTGTTGGGTAGACCCCCTACTTACCTGAAATTGATTTCCTGTAAATTTCTAACTGCAGTGAAGTTTAGTATTAAAACCTTAAAGTAAAAACATAGGTACTTTTATAACTTCATAGGTACTTTTATAAATAATGTATATGTCTTGATATTATAAGATAGTATGATGTAAGTAAATAGGTACTATCAGTGTATGTGTTGAGATCCACTATCGTGGATCCCCATTTTCATTTCATGGACCCCCAAATTTTTTTTCGCTGACGTAGACCTCTTGCAGGTTGTCATAGGCCCCTAGGGGTCGATATAGACCACTTTGGGAATCACTGGTTTAGATACTAAATCAAAAAAAAATTAGCCAAATTTTCAGCTTTTTATCGCAAGCGGTTTTCGAGTATTTCGAAAAAAAAAAAATTTCGATTTTATTTTTTTTTCTTGTAGTAAAATTTAAAATTAATAAACTACGATTTTTTTTCTCATTCGTTGGAGTAAAAGGGATGAAAATTTTTTTTTCTATTATTTTCATATGGATTGTCGATTTTTAAGAGTCGAAACAAAATTAAAATTAATTTTTTCAGTGCGTTTTTGAAAAGTGTTCACCGCCAAATTTTCTCAAAAAACGTCTTTAGTACTCCTCTGTACTAATTTTTTCATTTTTTTTTATTTGGTGGAACATTATGAAAAAAAATAAAAACTGTTTTTTTTCCTATATCTTTTGCTAAAGCACAGTTATTGATTTTTTTGGGTAAAGTAATTATGAAGATAATTATTTTTCAACTCAAAATTTACATTTATTAAACTATTTAAAAAATGAAGAAATTTTCATTAAAAATTATATTTTATACAATAATTTTTTAAAATACATAATAATATATTTTTATTAGTTCTAATAATTGTACCATTAGATTGATCCAAAAAAAAAATTTTTTTCTTAATTATATCGAAAATATTGTGGGAATGACAAAAAAAAAATCCAGTGAAAGTTTAAGCTCTTAATATTAATATTAAGAGGGACCGCATCGCAAATTTCGATTTTCCATTTAAATAACATGGGAACAATATCCTCTTGCACTTTGGAATTTTATAGCTCACGTTGGTGACAATATTTCGGAATGACCAAGGTATATTCTTGTAGAAAATTAAACGATCTACAAAAAAGGTCTCGAAAAAGTTTTTTGTATATTTATTCCTTCAAAAGTTATTCGAGGTCAAAGTTGAACTAAAAATAAATTTTAATATTTTTTTCAATTTTTTGACGCAACCATCAATTTTATGAGAAAATTTCAAAGGACATTTTTTGTAGAGCATTTTTTTTCCTATAACTTATTTCTATAAAAGTTTTTGATATTTTTCACAGGTCCTAAGTTATTTAATTAAAATTAAAAAAATATTTTTTATGTTAAAAATATAATAATTCAGGGAATTTCAGTTTAATGCAAATAACTTAGGACCTGTTGAAAATATCAAAAACTTTTATGAAGATAAGTTAGAGAAAAAAAATTGCTCTACAAAAAATGTCCTATAAAATTTTCTCATAAAATTGATGGTTGCGTCAAAAAATTGAAAAGATATTAAAATTTCTCTTTAGTTCAACTTTGAACTGGACTAACTTTGGAAGGAATAAATATATCAAAAACTTGTTAAATATATCAAAAAATGATTAAATAATATATGTTTTCTTTGATTTACTAACTTAAAAGTGGAACACCATATGTTAATTAGGTAGAAAATGAAACAATTATAAAGTCGGAAGTTAAATTTCAGAATCTCACATTTGTGTAACGCAGGAATTTGTTCATCAAATGATTGTCAATGGCTCAAGGAATTTGGTCATATTGAATGACGTAATCTTAGCTGTACTTAATTATTTATTCGTATTTTTCTATTATGAAAAAAATTGTATGATTTTTTTTGATAATTTAAAGCCCAAGGCGTTAAATTTAAATTATAAAATACTTCATTGATTATATTGGAAAAAAAATAATTTTGGTAAATTTAAAATATCGCCGTAAAGTCGTATGTATATAGCTAAAGAAAACCAAAAGCTCTGAAAGCTTGACAATTTAATCTTTGTTAAGTTTTACTTTCTTATTGTTGTGATTGATAATAAGATTGCTGGTATTGTTATCCATGGTTATTATACATTAATGATTCTCATTTTCTGGATACTTAATATTTGATGTTTTTATTAAATTTTTCGTACGTTTTTCGCAGCTTCCTCAGGTACTCAATTACAAACATCAATTGTTAAATCCACGTACAATAATCTCGGCATTTATACGACTGTCCTCATAATTCTCAGTATCCTTTCTTACCAATCATATTCCCAATGGAATATAATATATTAAGTATCCAGAAAATGAGAATCATTAATGTCTTGATAATAAGTTTAGGTTGCAATAATATATATAATATGCAATTGTTAATGTTTGTTTGATCTGAATATCTGAACAAATGGAACTGAAAATTGAAAAAATAATTGAAGTGCCCTATTCCGGCTGTAAACTTTTCAATTTCTGAGAATTTAAGAGTTTGATAATTTTCAAAAATATAAATTATTTATTTACATATCTATTCGTTCAATTTTTTTTTTGTATCTTCGTTCTGAAGCACCAAATATTTGGTGATTGACCTAAAATTTTTATTTCATTCCAATTTTGGTTTTGTGCTAATTTAGTTGGTGCGTCGTAGATGAAAAGATATGAAAAATTCTTCGTCTCAAAAATTTTTTATATTCCAAACTGTGTTTTAATTTTTTAAAATTTTTTCTGCGTAAATTTGATTTGCGTCTTTGAAAAACGCTTACAACGTAACAGTATTATTATATGTATAGATTTTTTGCGTATTTAAGCTATGGTCGTCCAATAAAAGTTAGAAATACATTTTTATTTATTGTATGGTCAAAGATATCAGCCCCCTCCTTCGATTTATACACCTACGTCATTGTGGAAAAATTAAAATTCTTAAGATAAATTAAGTTTTGTGCGTATTAGAGAATTTTCTATGCGTATTTGCTAATTTAAAAGCGAGGCCCTTTTAGGTCCTAGAGGGATTTAGATGATAATATCCATAGTTTATTTTTAAGAGCTTCCAGAAAAAATTAAAGCTCATGGATAATGTAATACAAAAGTTTGTAACAATTTCTTTCTTTATTTATCTAAGGATGGCTTTTCAATTGAAGGGTACAGAGGAAAAGTTCTTTTGTAAGTTAAAAGTCTTGCCTCTTATTAACAATTAAAATTTAGGGATTTGGAAATCATCTCAGTGATTACTTTTATTCCAAAGTTCAATCACTTGGGTTTTAAAAATGAATGATGGTTTTCTTTGATAAAAAAACGGAGAATTGATTCATTTTGTTCTATATTATACTTGAGGACCCGGTAAACTTCGTATCATTTAAAATTGAATTGCGAAAATTAAATGATATCGGTAATATTGCCAAATTTTTATTTATTAATATCGATGTAATGAAATACATATGAACCGCTTATTTTGAAAGTGGTGTAAGTCCATTTCAAGAACAATCCCTATCGTGTTATCATTTTTAACCTTTGGAACATAAGATACTAAGGAGGAGGGAATAATTGGCGTTTTTTGTCAACAACTAAAATGAAATCAAAAATCAGTAATTTGTGAAAACTTAGCAGTTAAATAATTAACATACTTTGTTCTAGTTACAAGAAGGAGAAGCACCTAGAAATGGACTTATGCCACTTTCAAAATAAACGAGTCAATTATTGATAATTTAACCATTGATATAGAAAAATGTTAAGAATATGGATTTTGAAGGTAAAAATGCAGGAAAATATAGAAAAATATTTTTCAAAAATATAACAACAAAAATAATAGAAAAACTAATGTAACCTTCCCTCCCCCCCCTAACGGAAAAATTGTAAAAAAATTCTCCTAAACGCTAACTTCTTTCCTTTTTAATTAATTTGGTTCGAAAATGCCATAAGCCCCAACTAAAAAATCGTGGGTACTCCGTTATTCGTGATGGTTTTCATGCTTGTCCGCCTCTGGACCCGTATGATGAAAATATTGTGGAATTTTCAACTTTTCAACATCCACAATAAGGACTGCCACGTTGGGAAGACTTTTCCGACCCGAAAATTGTATATCTTCACTGAAAATCTCTAAATTTAAACATTACCTAGTTAGTCATGGTAAAAGTTTAAAATTTCCGTCTTCTCTATTTTTTTTTTAAATACGTCTTTCGATTGCCAAGCAATCTTCCTCCGTGGTCATCAAGTAGTTTGGATCACTCCGTAACTGCTTTGTGATGATTCACAAAATAATCACGGATTGACCTCAATTTATAAGTCGTTCCTTTTTTTGCGATGTGGTTATGGAGGGGGGGGGGTTGTTCCCAAATTTCCTTCCTTACTTCCTAACTTGCTCACGAAGGATTCGGTGAAAGTAAGGAAATTTGAGAACCATCCCTCTCTCCATAATCACATCGCAAAAAAAAAGGCACGACTTATAAATTGAGGTCAATCTGTGATTATTTTGTAAATCATCACAAAGCAGTTACGGAGTGATCCAAACTACTTGATGACCACTGAGGAAGATTGCTTGGCAATCGAAATACGTATCTGGGAAATATGTCACGAATATTTTTGTTTAACCTTCTGTTCAAATTTATGTTTATGGTATGATTTATTATCTATTATTACATTAAAATTATACTGCATAAATTGGACCACAATATATTTTATATATTGTATACACACTATACTATGATACTATGACTGTCCCGATGCCACGATTTAATGACGGTTTCTTATAGATCTCGATGAAATAAAACGAAAATGAAGAATACAATTTTTTGATATCGTGCTTAGCTTACGAAATATATTACTCATTTATTTTGAAAGTGGCATAAGTCCATTTCATTGATTGTTTTTCTTGTAACTAGAACAAAGTGTTAATTATTTAACTGCTAAATTTTGGCAAATTACTGATTTCATTTTTGTTGTTAAAAAAAACGCCAATTATTCTCTCCTCCTTAGTATCTTATGTTCTAATGGTTAAAAATTATAACACTATAGAGATTGTTCTTGAAATGAACTTAACTCACTTTCAAAATAAACAACGCATATATAAAAACCCATATGAGTGAATGTAGTAATAACGATTTCCTTTAATTGAAAATTTATGTAATTGTCCAGTGTTGGCTATGAATATGGCACGGGTAGTTACTAGTTTATATATAATTGATGCACTTACTCTTGATACCCCGAAGTGGTACACAAAATTTTTCCGAATGGCTTTTAGTCGTCAATTGTGCTGAAGATCTTCAATTGTTATCTTCAAGTTGTTAACCAAAAATGCCAATTATTCCCTCCTCCTTAGTATCTTCCATAGTTCCTATGCTTAAAAGTGATTACACTATAGGGATTGTTCTTGAGATGGACTTAACTCACTTTCAAAATAAACGGCGCATATAGATTTTTTTTTCTCTTTTTTAAACGGATTTCTCAGGATTTTCATGAAAAGCAGATACTTTTTTGCCGATTTCGTGACATATGCAATATCATAATTCACATAATAGTCCTCAAGGCCTGGATTCATACTCAAATCAATCGTAAAATTTAATATAGATCTTTATTAAGATTTAATAACATATTATATAGCCATTTGGTTTCGTTGTTCTCGAATACGAAACTCTTAAACTATTTTTGAGGGCTTTTTAATTTCAAAATTCTTATATATCAATAGAAAAAAAAAATATTTGTCAACCTTGGCAAAATCAGTTACTGATATTTACGTATTGATATTTGATTCTAGAAAACATATATTAATCTTAAATCAATTTTCTAGTCAAGTATTTACTTATTCGTGTATTTGGAGAGTTACAAATAGGATTTGTTGCACATGATATATGATAAGGTAATATTTAAACGTAATCATTTTTTTCTTTGTTTATATTTTACTGTACAAACTAATTTTTTATTTATTTAACAAACCTATTTCGATAGTGTTTACGTTTTATTAAACATTATGTAAAAATAAAAAAAATGGAATTTGCTGTGCTATCAATTATTGTAACGTTTGGTTTACTTATAACAATTTATTTGTTAATATACGCAAGTGACCTTTAAATGAAGATAATCTTAAGTTTGTTAATTTTTCGGCTGAAAGATGAGAAGTTTTTACTTTCAATGTCTTGGTTTTAGGTTTCTTGGGAAATAATTTTTTATTTTTACAAGTCCATTGAATTTGGTAAATGGATTGGAAGGTTGATATTTGTAGAAATGTGTTGGTAATGTGCATAAAACCCGCATTGACTATGAATTGGGTACATTAAAAAATATAGTTCAAGTTCATGTGTGTATGTTAAATGTATTATCTTAGATCTGATTGTTGTAAATATGTAAGATGTATTGCTGCTTCAATGCATATAATTATGAAATGGAAATTATAATATTTTTCTGTGGAAAGTTTTGCATAACAATGTAGTTAAAGATGTAATCAACCCAGCGAACAAAGGGTTCAAAATGATCAAATAAATTTGAATAAGAATTCGCAAAAAATTAATGCTAAGAATCAATAGTCTTTTATTCCGAAATTGACGTGAAAAATCGCAATTTTTTTTTGTATAACCAGAAAAATTCGTGATGCTGGGTTTAAAGGTCCAGTTTTTCTATTCCGTATTATATTGTGAAAACTAACCCTTTTAATTTGAAACGTATAATGCTAACCAAACCAACAAATATCTGGCAATGTTAAATTTAATTTTTAATGGAATCACCCGTATAGAAGTTTGTCATTTTATATTTTTTCTAGACCTTGTCGTCTGTCTCTTTTGGCCCCTTAGTAGGGGCCAAAAAGGACAGCTAAGGGACAAAAAAGTTTGTATTTATTTTAAGGATCTGACAGGTGTATACAATATATAAAAAATATATTGCAGTCCAATTTATGTAGTATAATTTAACATAATAATATACAAATTTAATATAATAATATACAAATTTAATATAATAATATATAAACTTAATATAATGATATATAAAAATCATACCACCAACATAAATTTGAACACAAGTTCAAACCAAAATATTCGTGACGTATTGCCCAGATACGTATTTCGATTGCCAAGCAATCTTCCTCAGTGGTCATCAAGTAGTTTGGATCACTCCGTAACTGCTGTGTGATGATTCCATCTACTTGATGGTCCAAACTATTTGATGAAGATTGCTTGGCAATCGAAATACGTATCTGGGCAATACGTCACGAATATTTTGGTTTGAACTTCTGTTAAAATTTATGTTGGTAGTATGATTTTTATATATTATTATATTAAGTTTATATATTATTATATTAAATTTGTATATTATTATATTAAATTTGTATATTATTATGTTAAATTATGCTACATAAATTGGACTGCAATATATTTTATATATTGTATACACAGTATAACTGTTCAAAGTCAGCGGAAAAAATCTTATTTTGATCTGACAGGTGTTATGAAGTAATAACAGTATTTGAATTAATGAAATATTTTTGGATTTTCATTTGGAAAATTTTATTATAGTCATTTTAAACATAACATAAAACAATAAGAAGACAATTCAGGTTGTTTAAGATCGTTTTTTTTTTATTTAATATTTTTATTATTCAATTAGCTACGTTTCGTTACGTATCGTAACTTCACTTCGCGATCAGGAGCAAATTCTTGCAAAATCGTCAATGTTTCATGGGCGATATGGTATGTGGCACCGTCCTGCTGAAACCACATGCCTACAAGATCAATAGGTTCCAATTGGTGAATTCTCTTCGTTGTTGATGGTCTACTATTTCATGTTTACTAACTTTCATTTGTCTATTTTCGATTTATTACGTCATAATCATGGGATATTATGATTGCCAATCATGGCGAATAATTCAAATTTTGCGCTTTTATTGAAACATTCTTTATATCTTGGCAACATAACGATGAAGAGGTTGAACTTTAGCACTAAAATTCGAAAAATGGATTTAAGATTTTATAAGTTTTGCGGTATAGGACTAATATTATGTATTACCTTTTCTTTCCTTGTCATAAGCGATTAGTTTAGAGGGAAAGAATCAATTAAAAGCTCAGTTTTTGATTTCTTCTGAAATTTTGTTATTCTTTGGAAAAGTTTGTAACTTTTTAGTTTTCTTAGTTAAACTGATGAAAAATATAAATTTTCTTCGACCATTAGTCTTACAACATTTAACTTTTTCCCTGAATCTTGTCCCTCTGGAAAAACATATAGGTACTACCATTTTACTTCCTTTTAAAAATTTTTGAAATTCCAAAGTCTTTAATTCTGAAATTTATGTCATTTGAGCTATATTGAGGTATTAAATGGGTGTAGGTAATTCTGGTGGAAAATTTGTTTGGAAAACTTTGAAAAAAAATCTTTAGAATTCATTGGGCTTAACATGATTTTTGTTAATTTTTTTTGTTCAAGAAGTAAATGCATCAGAAATACAAGTTTTGTTTTATACTTTGACAAAATTATTTTCTCAATTTCACCGGATGGTTTAAAAGAAATTTTTCCGATTCTCATAAAAAAATAATTGTAATAACTTTTTCACTAATAATGATTTTTTTTTATTATTATTATCTATGAAGTATTAAACGTACGCTTTCTTAATTTTTAAATATATATCCATATAGTAAATGTAACTTATGCGTGAATATCAAAAACCAATCAGTAGCCGTGTAAGTGAGTAAATTTCTCCAACGTAGGAATAAATGAAAGTGTTTTGAAAAATTAATGAGCCAAGATATTTTAAATGGCATTGATTTTTATTATTCAAATGCACCTGAATATTTCTCTTATAACGTTTAATAAAAATAAGTGCAATTTTCCATTTTTAATCGAGAAATTCTTTGTCTACAAATGCAATTGGGGTTTTGAATAAAAATTTTTTTTGTCATACATATGAATTTTATAAAAATTCTGCTTTTGGGTTGTTTTTCTTGTTGTTATTCAATAGTTATAGCAAGTTAAAAATAGGTATTTGAATTTAATTGAGAACTGATCTGTATACGAAGCTTAAAAAACATGGCTGCGTATTGCGTGCAACCAAAAAATTGTCCTTAAGTTGACATTGATTTTTCTTAGATTTACTGCCATAATCATTCATAAGACAGAAAATCCTATTTTGTTATTCAAATAACTTCTACTTCAATAAAAAAAAATGTATTTGATTTTTAATTTTAGTTAACTACCTGATATAATTGTATACTAGACTGATTCAAAAAAAATGATGATTTTTTTTTCTTATTTATATCAAAAATATTATTGGGAATAACAAAAAAAAATTCTGTGAAAGTTTAAGCTCTTAATATTAATATTAAGAGGTGCCACATCGCAAATTTCGATTTTCCATTTAAATAACATGGGAACAATATTCTCTTGCACTTTGGAATTTTATAGCTCACGTTGGTGACAATATTTCGGAATGACCAAGATATATTCTTGTAGAAAATTGAACGATCTACAAAAAGGATCTTGTACAAGTTTTTGATATATTTATTCCTTCAAAAGTTATTCGAGGTCAAAGTTGAACTAAAAAGAAATTTTAATGTTTTTTCAATTTTTTGACGCAACCATCATTTTTACGAGAAAGTTTTATAGGACATTTTTGTAGAGCATTTTTTTTCTTATAACTTATCTCTACAAAATTTTTTGATATTTTTCACAGGTCCTAAGTTATTTGCATTACACTGAAAATATTCGTAATTTTATTGTTTTAAATTAATAATATTCCCTGAATTATTATATTTTTAACATAATTTTTTTTTATTACTTAGAACCTGTGACAAACACCAAAAACTTTTATAGAGATAAGCTACAGGAAAAAAAAGTGCTCTACAAAAAATGTCCTTTAAAATTTTCTCATAAAATTGATGGTTGCGTCAAAAAATTGAAAAAATATTAAAATTTCTCTTTAGTTCAACTTTGACCTCGAATAACTTTTGAAGGAAAAAATATATCAAAAACTTATCACAAACCTTTTTTGTAGATCGTTCAATTTTCTACAAGAATATACCTTGGTCATTTCAAAATATTGTCACCAACGTGAGCTATAAATTTCCACAGTGCAATAGAAAAATACAAAAAATGTCTTATAATTACATCGCAATTCGATGTAATCCGTGGGTTAGACAGGGAATATGAAGCAATATTGGGTATAATACTTTCAGAGCTTTGCATAAGGGGGACAAGTCATAATACAACATGTATAACTACTGAAATAAGCAATAACGCTACAAAAATAGAATTATATGCATTTGCATATGCAAACATGCAATGCAATAATTCGATGTCTACTTATAACTAATTGGAAACAGTTTTATCAAATAATATATAATTTAGTTTTAAAATTTATGAAAAAAAACAATGTCTTTTTTTGAAAAGCCTAATTGGAGTTTGAAACTTAGTATTAATTTAATAAAATAAAATTCAAGTTTTACACTTTTATATTTTCAAAATTCCTTGTTATGGGGGTTGAACAAATTGGATGGGTAGGAAATTGGCCTGTTTTGTAAAGTAGTGTTTCGAGGCAATGAATATATAATTGTTAAAGATTTTTATTTTTTTTTTAGAATATTACGGTAATTTACTAGTAAACTATAAAGTCCTTTGTCTTTTTAGAGTGCCATTTCATTTCTGAGGTTGGCAATCGTTATTTTGTTAATTGCAGTTTCGAACAATTGCAGTGAAATGCAACGAAACCAATCTTTGAGGTTTTGACGCCAGAATATTCTTCGTCTTTCAATATCCAGCTTTCTAAATATTTTTCCCTAGATCAGCGGTTCCTAACCTTTTTCAGCCGCGGACCTCTAAGGAAATCAAGCATAATACCAAGGACCCCTGAGTGAAAAAAAGGTGCAATTTTTGGACAATATTATATTTTAGTATTCCTTCATTTAATTAAAAAACGAACTTTTTCAAATGGGATCGCGGACCCCCAGGGGTCCGCGGACCACAGGTTAGGAAGCAATGCCCTAGATAATGGTCCAGCTATATCTGTCCCCGATATTGTAACTTTCTTTTACTAGTAATTTTGTCCAGGTGTGATGTTTGAATATGCTTTTGTTAGAATTTATTCGCAAGTCTTTCCCTAAACTTATTGATTTTCAAAGAGTGTTAGTTTTTGAGGGATTCTTAAGAAATTGAACTATTTGGAACTGATTTGCATTTAGAATGAGAAAAAAATTATTTGACATAATTGACAATCGTTTCTGGTTCCATATAAATTGGTAAAGATACTAACCTATGGAAGTGTGAAATTTTAAATTATAAAATTTCTAAAAATTATTCAAAAAATTCAGATTATTTTATAGAAGCTAAAGAAATGTTTTATAGGGTTTGGTCTTATATATCGATTGGGATATGAATTAGTGTTGATTTTTTTTTTTGGAGTTTCGAAAATCAATTATTATCATTTTGAACTTGTTAATAAAAATCAAGTTGATAATTGTGACATTGAAAATATTCTGTTGAAGTCGTTTCGTGTGACGCATTTGATTTTCTCTAAATAACCTTAATATGTAATTACGTCTTTATTAATGAACCGAATCTAATTAATCAGGGTTGAATTGCTTTGAACGCAAGAACTATCTTATCAATTATCTGCTAATATTATGTATCTGAAAAAAAATTAAACAAAAAAAAAAAATCAGGGCTTCCGAAAACTTTAACATTATGATTAATGAACTTGATAGATCTTATAAAACAATGATAATTTTATTGAAGGAAAAGATGAAAAAAAAAATCAATAACGAGGTAATATTTTTTTACCTAATTTATTTAATATTATGAATATATATTATGTAAAACTATTGTAATGGTAATTTCCTTTAATAGTTATAAAATATGATTATTAGACTGATACAAAAAAAAATATGAATTTTTTTTTCTTAATTGTATCGAAAATATTGTTGGGAATGACAAAAAACAATCCTGTGAAAGTTTAAGCTCTTAATATTAATAGTAAGAGGTGCCAAATCGCCATTTTCGATTTTTCATTTAAATAACATGAGAACAATATTCTCTTGCATTTTGGAATTTTAGATCTCACGTTGGTGACAATATTTCGCAATGACCAAGGTATATTCTTGTAGAAAGTTGAACGATGTACAAAAAAGGTCTTGTACAAGTTTTTGATATATTTATTCTTTCAAAAGTTATTCGAGGTCAAAGTTGAACTAAAGAGAAATTTTAATCTTTTCTCAAGTTTTTCACGCAACCATCAATTTTATGAGAAAATTTCAGGGAACATTTTTTGTAGAGCACTTTTTTTTCCATAACTTATCTCTATAAAAGTTTTTGATATTTTTCACAGGTCTTAAGTTATTTAGTTAAAATAAAGAAAATATTTTTTATGTTAAAAATATAACAATTCAGGAAATATTATTAATTTAAACCAATAAAATTACGAATATTTTCAGTTCATTGCAAATAACTTAGAACCTGTAAAAAATATCAAAAACTTTTATAAAAATCAGTTAGAGGAAAAGAAGTGCTCTACAAAAAATGTCTTATAAATTTTTTTCATAAAATTGATGGTTGCGTCCAAAAATTGAAAAAATATTAAAATTTCTCTTTAGTTCAACTTTGACCTCGAATAACTTTTGAAGGAATAAATGTATCGAAAATTTGTATGAGACCTTTTTTGTAGATCGTTCAATTTTCTACAAGAATATGCCTTGGTCATTCCGAAATATTGTCACCAACGTGAGCTATAATATTCCAAAGTGCAAGAGAATATTGTTCCCATGTTATTTGAATGGAAAATCAAAATTATAGGATATTTTTTGTAGAGCAATTTTTTTTCTGTAGCTTATCTCTATTAAAGATATTGATATTTTTGACAGGTCCTAGGTTATTTGCATTAAACTGAAAATATTCGTAATTATAAAATATAATATATTTTCAGTTCATTGCAAATAACTTAGAGCCTGTAAAAAATATCAAAAACTTTTATAGAGATAAGTTATAAGAAATAAAGTGCCCTACAAAAAATGTCCTACAAAATTTTCTCATAAAATTGATGGTTGCGTCAAAGAATTGAAAAAATATTTAAATTTCTCTTTAGTTCAACTTTGACTTCGAATAACTTTTGAAGGAATAAATATATCAAAAACTTGTGCGAGACCTTTTTTGTAGATCAATTTTCTACAAGAATATACCTTGGTCATTCCGATATATTGTCACCAACGTGAGCTATAAAATTCCAAAGTGCAAGTGAATATTGTTGCCATGTTATTTAAATAGAAAATGGAAATTTGCGATGCGGCACCTCTCAATATTAATATTAAGAGCTTAAACTTTCACAGGATTTTTTTTTGTCATTCCCAACAATATTTTCGATATAATTAAGAAAAAAAAATCATCATTTTTTTTGAATCAGTCTAATGATTATAATTGAAGTGAGGTGAAAAGAAATTTTTTTTTACTTGGAAAATATTGTAGATTAGAATATATTGAAATACTGTAAGAATTGAACAAAATTTTCTAATGATTCGACTGATAATTGCTTTAGGGTGTTGAAGGAAAAGTTTTATTTTGAAAAATCCTGGTTGGGCTCATCCATGGTGTGGTAAATAATTAATAATGTTCTTGGAAACTTGGACTCAAATAATAAGACATCAAATTTTCAAATCATCTCAACGTTTTGTTGGTATTTATTTCCAACTTCTCCAGGAGAATTTTTGAGGTTAACATCCTTAACATCTAAAAATTCTCCTGAAGAAGTTGGAAATAAATACCAACGAAACATTGAGATGATTTGAAAATTTATCGTCTTTGAGTCCAAGTTTCCAAGAACATTATTAATTGTTTTATTTTGACTTCAAGGATGACCCATAAATGACCACAAAATATGTGACCTGAGTTTTGAATCGTTCCATATCATCCACAGCTACAATGATAGGCTTATAATAAATCTGCAGACATTTTCTGCCGTAATTAAAGCGATGAGAAAATTTTTTATGACAGATATTTCAAAATTAGCCGTTTAAATTTATTATGCACATACATATCGGTTAACGTATGGGAGAATACTTCTTACATTTGTATGCATGGAAAACTTTCTCCCTCACTTTCACTTTCATAATATTTGCAGTGATATTATTAAAGTCGTACGTATTTAAAAACTTGATTTATATTAGAAAGATATAATATTAATAATTAAGTGCCATTTTTTTCTTCTCTTCAAAATTGTAAAATCAAATTATAATTGCGATAAATATGTAATTGATATACCGACGACTACACCTTAATTATATTACCTCTATACATAGCGATTGATTTTTTTTTTTTTTTGTAAAGGAAAACCCATTTTAGGTTTCTAAGACATAAAAATAAGATTGACATATACCAGAACTGCTCAGTTGCCTTAATTAGATTGTATACCTTAGTAATTACAGGTAGTATTTGTTGCACATTAATCTAATACACTTGAAATGTGCAATTAGTTATGGTAAATTGACTTTGAAATTAACAGTTGTTTATTAATCAGAATTTATTTATTTTTTTAAATTTTTTTGGGGTGATCAATTTGACAAATTTATGTTTTTATTGTAAAAGTAAAGTTTTATTTAAGAAATTTTATCAAGAAATGCCAATTTTTGTTGGTTTTAAAACGGTTTATTTTTTTATTTTCTTGAGGAATTTTGGCAAATAACTGTTTTTTTCTTAAGTTTTTAATATGCATTTTAGTTGTAATGTTTCTACCTACCTATGAATATATTGAAAGAATTGGATTTTTTTTTCTTGAGTATCCTTTTTGTGTTATAAGTGCTTAAGTCTAAAGAATTATTTGGGTTTTGGGTATAAAATCAAGTAAAAGATGTGCTAGATGTGTATACAATATATAGAATATATTGCGGTCCAATTTATGTAGTATAATTTAAGATAATAATACATAAAAATCATATTATAAACATAAATTTGAACAGAAGTTCAAACAAAAATATTCATGACGTATTGCCCAGATACGTATTTCGATTGCCAAGCAATCTTCCTCAGGGGTCATGAATATTTTGTTTGAACTTCTGTTCAAATTTATGTTTATAATATGATTTTTATGTATTATTATCTTAAATTATACTACATAAATTGGACCGCAATATATTCTATATATTGTATACACAGTATAACTGTTCAAAGTCGGCGAAAAAATCTTATTTTGATGTGCTAAATGTTTCTAGTTTTTAAAGACTTATTTGTTTTCAAATTTAAAGATCTTCAAATACGAACAAACTATCCTAAGGTAAAGCGAATATTAAGAGGGAAATATTGTCATGGCTATTCATGAAAAAAATTACGATTTAAACCAATTATACTAAGCATATATCGTACCTTTTTCTAGAAAAGTGACCTATCTTAAAATTATCCTTTTAAAGAAAATAGCGTTTGAAAAAAAAATCATTTTTCAAAATCATAGTATTAATACTTTTCCAATGATTATTAAAATATTTTTTTTCAGGAATTATTAGAACATTTTTTCATTAAAACATCTGCAGTGGTCTTAATAACCTTACATCTCTGTTTACGTTAAAATTTTAATACGTTTCAAAAGCTAACAAAAACTTCTATGTAAATTTTTAAAGGAAATATCCGGTATTTGGCATGGAAAATTTTAATCATATTAATCACCGAAAAATACGTAGAAGCCATTTTTTTAATTAGTGATATTGTAGGTGCACCTATTGTAGGTAGTAAAGATGTAAGTTAACAGCCTTATTCTTTCTTTTTTTCAAAAAAGTACTGTATCTCAATTTTTTGAGACATTTGTCTTTAGCTCCTCTGTTATAGTCAAATAAGATTTCTTTGCTGACTTAACAGTTATATTAAACTACTTGATGACCAGTGAGGAAGATTGCTTGGCAATCGAAATACGTATGTGGGCATTACGTAACGAATATTTTTGTTTGAACTTCTGTTGAAATTTATGTTGGTGGTATGATTTTTATATATTATTATATCAGATTATACTGCATAAATTGGACTGCAATATATTTTATATATTGTATACACAGTCCTACTTAAGTGTTCTCGTTTTCTATACAAAATTCGACCAAAAAAAAAGAGCATAAAATATTCTATGACGTAGCATTCTAGTAATTGAAAAAAAAAATCTTAAATAAAATTTACTTGATACACTTAAAATTCAAGGTTGCCATTAATATATTTGCCGAATCAATGAGCCCCCCATTAAATTTTCATTTTTCTGCTAACAAAAATAACCTTTGCATGCCAATTATTTACATTATGGTTTTGTGCACTTGTAATGCAAATATATTGGTTAAAATTTGCTGGAAAATAAATAAAAAAAAAAAACGTACGAGAATAAATGCACATTGAGGTACTATGGCTGAATATTGGCTCTAATTAGCCTAATGAAATCAACTAAATGTTAGCAACGTCAAATTTTAATGTTAATCGTAAGTTAATCAAATGATAAAGGCCGTTATTAATCAATTAATGCTAATTAGATAATAAAATGCACTTAAACGTACATTGAGGTTGTCCGTTTTGGATTAGATCGTATTATATCCACTGAATAATTGTTGACTATTTACTTTTAGTGGTATATGTAAGATGGAATTTTCTTTTTCATAAGAAAGTCAATTGAAATTAAATGAAATTAACACTTTCCTAATCATTTATTTAATTAACTCGCCTCCTAATTGACCAGACCAATAATAACTTAAGAAAAAGGAATTATTTCAATTAATTTTTCATTGCCCCATAATGCTTATTAATATTAAAAATAAAAAACGTACCTATCAATTTATAAATACAATTATTTTGATTGTTGGTTGTAATCGTTTATTTGTTTGCATATATTTGTTTAAATAAATATAAAAAAAAAATTACTACGCATAATTCTTTGCACTTTAAAAGGTCATTGACATAAATATATATTTAACTTTAGGTTTTTCTTGTCTTTGAAAAGAAAATGTTTTGCAATTGATTAGGCAAATTTAGCGCAGATTACAATACATACATTATTGAATATTGTGTTCATCTATAAATATATCAAGTTATGACAAGGCTAGATGTAAGGTTACTGGTCACATATGTATATCTATGTATATAAGAGTTTAGTAGGAAGAATTTCAATGTTGCAAAATGATAATAGTATCAAGAGTTGCATTAAGCTTCAATTATACTTATAAGGAGTAATGAATCTAAAAATATTTCTCTTCCTATTACCAACAAGTACTTAAAGTTTTCAACAATAAACGTAGAATTAACTTTATATAAAAAAAAATTGTTCAAACTTTGGTGCACAAAAATTTGAAGATACTTTGAATAATAGATGATCAATTTCAGATATCAGCTTTTATTTTTTTAAATAATTATATATCTATATATATATATATCTATAAGCTTCTTATATATCTATAAGCTGATTGGTCAGATTACGAAGGGAAAAGGATTCAAAGTTGGTGTGGTAAAATAAAATTGCAACGGTTCCAAGAAAAAATGGGGAAGACAAGTGCAAAATATCAAAAACTTTTTTAGAGATCAGTTATAGGAAAAAAAGTGCTCTACAAAACAAGTCCTATAAAATTTTCTCATAAAATTGATGGTTGCGTCAAAAAATTGAAAAAATATTAAAATTTCTCTTTAGTTCAACTTTGACCTCGAATAACTTTGGAAGGAATAAATTTATCAAAAACTTGTACGAGACCTTTTTTGTAGATCGTTCAATTTTCTACAAGAATATACCTTGGTCATTCCGAAATATTGTCACCAACGTGAGCTATAAAATTCCAAAGTGCAATAGAATATTGTTCCCATGTTATTTAAATGGAAAATCAAAATTTGTGATGCGGCACCTCTTAATATTAAGAGCTTTAACTTTCACAGGATTTTTTTTGTCATTCCCAACAATATTTTCGATATAATTAGGAAAAAAAAAATCATCATTTCGATCATCATTTCAAATTTCGATTTTTTATTTAAATAACATGGGAGCAATATTCTCTTGCACTTTGGAATCTTACGTGGAATCTTTCGAATCTTTAGCTCACGTTGGTGACAATATTTCGGAATGACCAAGGTGCATTCTTTTAGAAAATTGAACGATCTACAAAAAAGGTCTGTTACAAGTTTTTGGTATATTTATTCCTTCAAAAGTTATCCAAGGTCAAAGTTGAACTAAAGAGAAATTTAAATATTGTTTCAATTTTTTGACGCAACCATCAATTTTATGAGAAAATTTTATAGGAAATTTTTGTTGAGCACTTTTTTTTCTAAAACTTATCTCTGTCAAAGTTTTTGATATTTTTTACAGGTTCTAAGTTATTTGCAATGAACTGAAAATATATTATATTTTATAATTACGAATATTTTCAGTTTAATGCAAATAACTTAGGACCTGTGAAAAATATCAAAAACTTTTATGGAGATAAGTTATAGAAAAAAAAGTGCTCTACAAAAAATGTCCTATAAAATGTTCTCAAAAAATTGATAGTTGCGTCAAAAAATTTCTCTTTAGTTCAACTTTGACCTCGAATAACTTTTGAAGGAGCAAATATATCAAAAACTTGTACAAGACCTTTTTTGTAGATCGTTCAATTTTCTACAAGAACATACCTTGGTCATTCCGAAATATTGTCACCAACGTGAGCTATAAAATTCCAAAGTGCAAAAGAATATTGTTCCCATGTTATTTCAATGGAAAATCGAAATTTGCGATGCAGCACCTCTTAGTATTAATATTAAGAGCTTATACTTTCACGGGATTTTTTTTTGTAATTTCCAACAATATTTTCGATATAATTAAGAAAAAAAAATCATCATTTTTTTTTGAGTCAGTCTAATGTACATACAGGTGATTTATTTTTGAGGCTACCTTTCTTTTACAAAATTATGATAAGGTGTTTTTATATACAAACCAGGTGTCTCCACCTTGTCTGGACAAGGTGGGTAAAGGTGTAAAGCAAATAGATGACAATTGAATATCGATACTTGCTTTACACTGAACATTATTTGATCTTCTACCAAAAAAAAAAAACGAATTAATTGTAATGCCTACATTTACTGGATCTTTCGGTTTTTCGCCAGATGGCAGCTTTCCTGCGTGGTTGAACTCTTTCCGCCATAGCCTTCTATTCAATGCGAGATTGTTTAAATTAGAGTAGTTGATCCCTTTTGTTAATAAATCTAAAATTTTTGTTTTTCCTGTTTTTTCTTGGAACCTGGCAATTTTATTTTACCACATCAACTTTGAATCCTGTTCCCTTCGTAATCTGACCAATCACCTTATAGATAGTTATTTATCCATTAACTCTTCTCAACGAATTTTTTTTTTAGTATAAACAAATTAAATTTAATAAATTGCAATGATGCCTTTAGGAAAGTTTTGCATCCCAATACTTGCTTGTTCAGATGTAAAGAGGAAAAAATTTATATATAAATTTAAAAATGAATACTTCTCACTTCTCACATGCAAAAAGATATCGAAATATACAAAATTTCTCTATGTTAAAAAGTTATTTTACTTTCTAACCAGATTTATTTTTGTCTTACTCTATGCTCTCAAACCGGGGAGAGAAAGTTAAACACTTAAGAGATGATAATATTATATATTTGTAAAAGAAATACTAAATATATATATATATATAAAGTTATATGTGTAATATATATATGATGTAAAACGCGATGGTCCGTTAGAGTTCCACTTGATTTTATGCAGATTTTTTTTTTCCCAATGATAACACTTTCTACACCTCCCCGTTTCAATGTGATAACCCACCGGACTGTTATTTTTTCTCCAATTGATATTGAAATATTTTTTCCGCTATTCAAATTATGCAAATTTAAATGGCTCAAAAGAAAAAAGAATTGTGCTTACATATGAATTTATTTTGCATTAAAAAGTAGGTTTTGTTCTGAACGCTAATTTTGCGAAACCAAATATTTGAATGTTCCGAATTTATAGGTACAACTAATTTTCAAATTTTCAAAAGTAGAATTTGGTTCATAATCATCACTCTCGTACTCTATAGAGTTTCATCATAAATTAGCATTTCTTTATAGAAAAAAAAAATGATGATGATAAACTATTGAAAGTTATGGTAATCAGTAAAAGGTTAATTTTATATGTTATTGTTAACATTTCGGTGGAAAAGATTCGGTACAAAGGTAAAAAGAAATGTGGCACTTGATTTAAAGATCTGAAAAAAGTAAAAACTTTCCTATTTAAAACGCCATCTTTTATCGGAAAATCAATAAAAAAATAAACGTTGAGAAATAATATTTCAAATAATCAACCCATATTTTTCATAATAAACGTCGTTATCATTCATGAAATTCATTTTCGCCTTGGCTATTTTTACATTTGATTGGAGACTAATTGCCCACACCTCAATACAATTCATCGTTAAACAATTAAAATTGTTATAAAAATAAACATTTTACAATTGATATAATGCGGCTTTACGGCTGCATACAAACGACAGGTATAAAAACATACTTGTGGTCAGTCTTGGCGAGGTCACAAGACGCCGATCCAATGTCTCAGTAAAATAATTATTACCTTATACTGTTGATACTCATACAAAATTTCAAATTATAAAAATTTTTTTTTTTTTGAAAATCTGAACCGATTTTGTTGTCCTTTAGAATTCTGACTTCGGCTTGGATACAGCGGAAAAGTCAGCTGAAATTATTTACATTCGGAAATAACATTGGATTGATTATTTTATTATAAAGAAGTAATGACCGACCGAATTTTCGGTTTCGGTCTAGTTTCGGCCAAAAAACGAGTTTCGGCTGTCGTCAAGCCGAAACTACGATTATGAATACTGATAACTAATTATTATTTTATATTGTTGATACTAATACGAAATTTCAAATTTCAAAAAAAAAATTTTTCAAAATCTGCACCGATTTTGTTGTCCCTTAGAATTCTGACTTCGGCTTGGATACAGCGGAAAAGTCAGCTGAAGTTATTTACATTCGGAAATAACATTGGATTGATTATTTTATCATAAAGAAGTAATGTCCGACCGAACTTTCGGTTTCGGCCAAAAAACGAGTTTCGGCTGTGGTCAAGCCGAAAATACGACCGAAACCGAAACTGAACTCGTGAGATAAAAATATTAAAAAAAATGTTTTTCACTTATTATTTGATTCTTCAATTAGGAATACTGCAAACTAAGTATTACTTCATATTGTTAATACTAACACGAAATTTCAAAGTGTAAAAAAAATTTTTTTCTTGAAAATCAAACCGATTTTGTTGTCCCTTAGAATTCTGGTTTCAGCTTAGATACAGCGGAAAAGATAGCCGAATTTATTTACATTCCAAAATAACATTGGATTGATTATTTTATCATAAAGAAGTAATGTCCGACCGAACTTTCGGTTTCGGTCGTAGTTTCGGCTTGACGACAGCCGAAACTCGTTTTTTTGCCGAAACTACGACCGAAACCTTTCTCAAATATTTTAGCTAGGTTAGAAATAAGCGAGATTGGTCTGTAATTTGTTGTTACATGATTATTTCCAGATTTATGTTCAGTGGACTGATTCAAAAAAAATGATGATTTTTTTCCCTTAATTATATCGACAATATTGTTGGAAATGATAAAAAAAAAGTCCTGTGAAAGTTTAAGCTCTTAATATTAATATTAAGAGGTGTCGCATCGCAAATTTCGATTTTCTATTTAAATAACATGGGAACAATATTCTCTTGCACTTTGGAATTTTATAGCTCACGTTAATGACAATATTTCGGAATGACCAAGGTATATTCTTGTAGAAAATTAAACGATCTACAAAAAAGGTCTCAGACAAGTTTTTGATATTTTTATTCCTGCAAAAGTTATTCGAAGTCAAAGTTGAACTAAAGAGAAATTTTAATATTTTTTCAATTTTTTGACACAACTATGAATTTTATGAGAAAATTTTATAGAAAATTTTTTGTAGAGTACTTTTTTTCTATAACTTATCTCTATGAAAGTTTTTGATATTTTTTACAGGTTCTAAGTTATTTGCAATGAACTGAAAATATATTATATTTTATAATTACGAATATTTTCAGTTTAATGCAAATAACTTAGGACCTGTGAAAAATATAAAAAATTTTAACAAAAATAAGTTATATAAAAAAAAGTGCTCTACAAAAAATGTCCTATAAAATTTTCTCATAAAATTGATGGTTGCGTCAAAAAATTGAAAAAATATTAAAATTTCTTTTTAATTAAACTTTGACCTCGATAACTTTTGAAGGAATAAATATATCTAAAACTTGTGCAAGACCTTTTTTGTAGATCGTTCAATTTTCTACAAGAATATACCTTGGTCATTCCGAAATATTGTCACCAACGTGAACTATAAAATTTCAAAGTGCAAGAGAATATTGTTCCCATGTTATTTAAATGGAAAATCGAAATTTGTGATGTGGCACCTCTTAATATTAATATGAAGAGCTTAAATTTTCACAGGGTTTTTTTCATCCCCAACAATATGTTCGATATAGTTAAGAAAAAAAACTCATCATTTTTTTTGAATCAGTCTACTCTATATAATTGTTGGGGACATAAGTGACCCGAACGAAAAATTGGTAGTTTAGTTCAATTGGATCTCAGTAAATCAACAGGTTGGATAATAAGTATTAAATATGAATCAACATCTTCAACACTTTCGCAACAATCACTAAATGATTTATATTTTCATTAAATTAAAAAATTCAATTGAATTTCCACCTTTGTATTATTTGTTTGCAAACAAACGTACTAATCAATCCTTATCAATCTAGCAAGTGTTAATTCAATTGTCCTCTTTTCTCAATAATAACAATTTCAAATACTATTTGATAGTTTTCCAACTTAACGTTAAAACAATTTACGTAAAATATAATTGCAATTAATATTGATTATGTCATCAAACAAGTGGCTAATTCCCGTGTTTAATAATTTTTTTCACAGCCATTTTTTTTATTTTCGTCAAGTGTCTTAGCCATTGTATTGTTTTCAATTATAAGGCTTATTAACGCTAATATTAAACGCAGACCTATAGAAAGTATTTATTTTAATAAAAACAATGCTTGATAGCACTTCATTATAGCGTGGGTAGTTCTAGCTTTCTATATTTAATAAAAATAAAATTTCATAACATTTGTAAATTTATAATCTTTTCAACACATAAAGGATAAATTTATTCATCAGTTTCAAAAAAAAAAATATAAAAAATCAGACACCCAAAATTTTTGGAAAGTCAAAAGAGAAATTGCGTTCAATATTGACTTTGATCAAAATGTAAATTAGATTTTAAAAACTCCAAAAAAAAAAAAAAAGAAAAAAATCTAGATCTACCAATTAACATCTTCCAAATTGTTTTCTATATGTGCGTTTATTTTTTCTCTTCTATTTTCTTGAGAAATTAATTGAAATCGAAAAAAAAAGAACACCAAACAAATACTATACAGCATACAGAAAAGCGAAGCAAACTTTCTATTTGCAATAAATTATTTCACAATAAAAAGTAATCAATCAGTCAATTTGCTATGGACTACAATAAAACATTCAAACACGATCCTTCTTCATATATCATTTCAATTTTTTTTTCGTCTTAATATGGAACTTTTTTTTTCAAATAAATGAAGAGTTATGCAATGTGTAAGACAAATGTCCAATGTACTAATCACTTTACGTTTTTATTTTACAAATTACTTTGTATATATTTACTCCTCGTATAGGTACTTGAAAGACTTTGATATTTCGCGTGGAAAATATTCAGTGGGAAGTGGTAATACAAAATACGGGAGGAAAAGTTCAAATTTGCACACAAATCTTATTAAGAATTATTCTTTATCATCTTCTTATCTCTTCAATTATTTTTTTTCACATTTTTTGGTAAAATTGGCGCTGATCTAGCTAAGATAACAGTATACGAACCCATTAACATAGCAAAAAATTATAAGTATAACCCCAATACTATTTTTCTTACGTCCACAAATCGCATTGAAATTGAAAAATTAATAGCTAAAATGAAAATTAAATCACTGACAATAAAGTTTTGAAACTTATCGCTACGGATATTAGTGCTCCCATGAAATACATTTTTAACAAATGTATTAACAATGCTATTTGGCCTACAACTTTGAAAAAAGCGGATATAATATCTGTACATTAGACTGATTCAAAAAAAATGATGATTTTTTTTTTCTTAATTATATCGAAAATATTGTTGGGAATGACAAAAAAAATCCTGTGAAAATTTAAGCTCTTAATATTAATATTAAGAGTAGGGTGATTTTTTTTTGGTCTCACACCGTAACTCTCACCGGTGAGGTAGTACGGGCCACTGAACCTGATTTTTCCATAAAATTCGCGTTTTTTTTGCATTTATCTCGTAAATAACAAGAGCTACGGAAAAATTATAAATGAAAAACTTGTAGAGAATTTGATTTCCTACAAAAAAGGTCCTGTAGACCAAATCGCGATGATCAATATTAAACGAGATATTAAGCCTTGAATTTTATGGAAAAATCAGGTTCAGTGGCCCGTACTACCTCGCCGGTGTGAGTTACGACTTTGTCGCAATGGGCACTTTTGTAGAGCGTTTAATTCTGAGAAAAAACCATCTTCGGTAAAAGCGATCCCATGAAATGCCGCTGAGATATAGAAATTTTGAAAATAAAAAAATCAGAGTTTCCGTGTATTTTCAATGGGAAATCTTTACACGTCTTGGTCGAGGACTTAAAATTAATATTAAGGGCTCAAACTTTCAGGGAATTTTTTTTTTTGGTATTTCCAACAAAATTTCACGATGGGACCAAAAAAATTCAAAAAAAGTAAAAAAAAAAAATCCCCCTAATTTGTATATTTCATATTTTTATTTGATAAAACCTAATCAGTTTATATGCCAGTGGGGCCCCATTTTTTAATTTGTCCCAGAGCCCCTGGTTACCTTAGCTACGCCAGTGGTCCCGTGCGATTTTTCCTGTTTTCGATATAAAAAAAAATGCGGAGGAAGAAATTTTAGGATGTGAAAAGTTTGTGAAGTCAAAAAATTTCGAAGAGCTGTTGATAGTAGGAAAAAATACTCCCAAGACTTATTTTTATAGAAAAAATCCGTTTTTTTGTCGGGTCCCCTCTGGTATACTTAGAAGACTTATAAACAAATTTTTGAAAGGATTAACGACATTTCTTTTTTCTTATTGTTTTCAGATCGTACAGTGATGCTATGGTGTGCCAAGGATTTGAAACACAAGGACCACAAATCGTTGCGGGTCAACATCGAATTCGATCACGGCAAATTGATTCGCTGGTCTCCCGATACACGTGCCTTCATCATCCATAAGGCGGCCGAAAATTGTGTGGAAGTTTATCGCATTGCACGCAAAAACGATGGATGGATTGCCAGCGTTACGAAGACGTTAACGTTCAAGAAGAAATTCGACGAGGAAGTTGTCGGAATGGGAATCGCATGTCACGGCAAATTCATAATGACCTGCTCCCAGGAAAATGAATTGTATCTGTTCGATCTCAAAGGCAACGACATGGGCAATTTGGACACGTTTTTGATCCAAACTCGCCAGGCGAAAATTTCGCCGTGTGGACGATATGTAGCGGCTTGTGGCGAGGCTCCCGATGTTAAAATTTGGAGTGTAAATTTCGATGCTGCGACAAATGAATTTAGAGGAATCAAAAAGGCGTTCGATTTAATCGGTCACACGGGCGCTATTTACGATTTTGCATTCACCCCAGATACGTCGCATATGGCCAGCGTTTCGGAAGATGGGAAATGGCGTTTGTTTGATACAAGTAAGGATAATTTCCTACTGAAAGTAGGAAAATTGGTTGGAAAACTATGTAAAAAAGGCTCATGTGTATTTTAGCACACCCACAATCTGGCAATGTTGCATTTTCGACTTTGTTTTTAATTTAATTCGCGATATTTTTGTGAATTCAATTCTAATATGGTATAATTCCCTCTTTTGTGGCTAAATTTTCATTGTAGACCGATTTAATCGCGAATTAAATTAAACATAAAGTCGAAAATGAAACATTGCCAGATTGTGGGTGTGCTAAAGTACACATGAGCCGAATTCACAACAATATCGACTTTGTTTTTTATTTATTTCGCGATTAAATCGGTCCATAATGAAAATTTAGCCACAAAAGAGAGAATTATACCATTAGACCAGGGTCGATAATTTTAAAAATGGTGAAAAGTGAAAAAAATTATAGTAGAATGAAACCCATTGGAAAAGGTAGAGAATATAACAAAAATGAAAGGAAAAATAAATTACGGGCGATCTGTGGTCGGGAAGGGGGAGGGGGTGAGTTTTTAAGGGTAAAAAACGGTTAATCTCGATTTCCGGTAAAACTGCAAGTCCTATGAAAAAAAGTTAAATGGCAAAGTTGTAGGTAATTAAAAGATCTACAACTTTTGTATCGACACTTTTTTCACATAATCTCAAAATTTATGTGAAAAATTCGAATAACCGAGTTTTGTGGTTTTTTATTTTTATTTTTTGCAAAAAAAATTATTTTTTCACGAAATTTGGTGAAAACTTACCGTTGTATGTCCCAAACATACAGTATTTTTTTGATTTAAAATATTCATTTTTTCACCTTATTTTGACTTAATATCCAAAAAGCACCCTAATTTTCAATCGAAAATTCTCATGTCAAAATATGTGCTTTTTTAAAAAAGTTGGTGTGTTTTTTGTTTGTTGAAATCTCTACTTTCTGATGGTATAAAAAAAAAATTTACTATACTATGGTAAATGTTCCCGGAAAATGCAAATAATGATAGGTTTTTTCTTCCACATTGGAGCATGTTTCAGAACCATGACAATTTGAGCATAAATTTGTGCATTTGTGCAATCATTATTTGCATTTTCTGAGAACATTTACCATAGTAGTGTACATTTTTTTTTATACTATCAGAAAGTAGAGATTTCAACAAACAAAAAACACACCAACTTTTTTAAAAAAGCAGATATTTTGACGTGAGAATTTTCGAATGAAAATTAGGGTGCTTTTTGGATATTAAGTCAAAATAAGGTGAAAAAATGAATATTTCAAATCAAAAAAAATACTGTACGTTTGGGACATACAACGGTAAGTTTTCACCATATTTCGTGAAAAAATAAAAATAAAAAACCAAAAACTCGGTTATTCGGATTTTTCACATAAATTATGAGGCTGTGTGAAAAAAGTGTCGATACAAAAGTTGTAGATCTTTTAATTACCTACAACTTTGCCATTTAACTTTTTTTCATAGGACTTGCAGTTTTACCGGAAATCGAGATTAACCGTTTTTTACCCTTAAAAACTCACCCCCTCCCCCTTCCCAACCTCAGATCGCCCGTAATTTATTATTCCTTTCATTTTTGTTATATTCTCTACCTTTTCCAATGGGTTTCATCCTACTATATTTTTTTTTGGTCTCAAAAATTATCGACCCTGGTCTACATATTAGAATTGAATTAACAAAAATATCGCGAATTAAATTAAAAAGAAAATCGAAAATGTAACGTTGCCAGATTGTGGGTGTGCTAAAGTACACATGAGTCTAAAAAAATTTCTTCTTAATATCTGTTTTTGAAATATTTTAATTTTAGAGGATATCAAGAAAGGCGAAGTTCCACGAACTTTAATGGAAGGAGAGTACGAAAAAAGTGGAGAATCAGCCCTTATTGCAGTGTCGCCAAATGCTGAAGTCGTGGTTATAGCTCGAGATAATTCAATATCTTTCTTCTCCACTATTACGGGAGCACTGGACCAACATATTGAAGATATTTTTCCTGGTAATATAACTATATATATAATAGTCTGAGCCAAAAAAAAAACGACTATTTTTTTTTTTTTTTGAAAAGTATATCAAAAATTTGGTTCAAGGTGACAAAAAAAATATCGGGAAGGTTTGAGCCCTTAATATTAAGAGGAATTCCTCTTAAGTTTGACCTAAATCTTCAGTCAATAACAACCCCTCCGCCTCATATAAACATCTTCAAAGGATCTAGCAGGATCCCCATGGCGCGTTGGCCCTCATATAGGAACCTATGTCAAAATATCGGCTTGATATACAAACACATTTTATATATTTTTCGCGACCAAATTCCTCTTTGACCTGGAGATATGGGCAAAAATGTCCCCCCCCCCGCATGGCTATTTTTCAAAGTTATATATCTCAAAAACTAATTGAGCTAGAGAAGTGAAACCAACGCGAGACTTTAGATTATTTTACAGAGTATATCATATATTTTTTTGAAAGTTGAAGCCCAAATCTCAGGGTTTAAAACATATCTCACAATTTTCAACGTTAAGGATTTAAGGTTTAACGTTTAAGACTCAATTCTTATCTTAAATTTACCTCTTATCAAAGTGCTAGTATAGCCAAAGGACAATGGCGTAGCTATCTAGGGGCTAGGCGGGGCAGTGCCCCGGGGCCCTCAAGCCCAGGGGGCCCTCGAATCCTTACCAGAAATCTCGATCGAACTGAACTTTTGTAAATTCAGTTGGTTTGTAAGTTCACCCATTATGTAAGGAAATAATGAGCAAATATGGAGTGCTAGAATGCGATCCAACGGAAGTATTTACAGCAATGTTATTATTATTTACAATTCTTGTCACTTCTGCAGCAGCTGAAAGATCATTTGGCAAATTAAAAATATTAAAAAAATATCTGAGAAATAATATGGGCCAAACTCGACTCCGATATTTATCGCTAATAGCAATTGAAAATAAAACCGCATCAAGCCTGGATTTAAACCAAGTCATTGATACTTTTGCGAAAACTAAAGCTAGGAAAAAATTGTAAATATAATTGTTATTTAGTCAGTTGGTAGGGCAGACCTTTATATAATAAACCCTTGAATCTTTTCCAATTTCGTTTTATTAGCCAAACCTACACCAAGTATTAATTGAAGCATTGGGGGCAACAAGGGTGTTCGGTACCCAAAGCCCGTTTTGATGTTATTACATCAAAACATGCATAAAGCCATCTAGTTTTGTATCCCAAAAACTCGTTTCGATCAGTCACTTCCAGGTGACCTGAGGATCATTAATTTCGAAGGTGGCGCTACGCCCTTGTTGAATGGATAACAAAAGTGCGTTTAAATTTGAACTTCAAAAAGCTTTTGGAGTCAGTTCAGAATAATCCTGACACGGAAACATTTGTATTGGAGTTTGATTATGCTCATTAATTTGCCCATACCTAAACTTAACATAACTTCACAATTTTATAAAAGATTACTATGGCTTTTCAACTTCAACATTCACTGTCACAATGATGGATCAAGTTCCTTTTATTATTTTATAGAAATTGATTCCAAAAAGGGACCCAACACTGTCTGTTCTTTCATACATCATTTTGTTAAAGAAAAGTTGCAAAATTTCCCTAATATTAAGAAGATAGTATTTTTTTCTGATGCTTGTGGAGGCCAAAATAAAAATATAACAGTGGTAATGTTCTCCACATGGCTGGCCAAAAGCTTAAACATGTCAATTGAACATATATTTCCAGTACGAGGCCACTCTTATAACCAATGTGACAAAAATTTCGGAAGGTATGGCATATTGCTAAAATCTTTGGAAACTATTGAGTCAGCTGAACAATACTTGAAAATGATGTCATCAGCAAGAAGCAATCCTAGCCCATTGATGGCTAACTACCTTATTGAAGATTGGAATAAAGGTTTACAGGTCTTTTTGTCTAAGACACCCACAGCCACTGGAAAAAACAAAGCTCGGTTTTCTATACAGCAATATGTTAAACTAGACTTTAGTCCTGAAAGAGGGATAACGACCTCAAGATTTTATGCATCCCCGGATCTTAATTTTACATTTAAGAAGAATGTTTTGCCAGTAAGCAAACATAATTTGAATTTGCAGTAGGTAGAAAAACTTTTTATCCTTGACACCTTTCATGAAACCTGAAAATGCTGAGTGGTTGAAACAGATTCTGACCTTCCAAGTAGGCCTGCAAGATCAGGCTGGACCGTCCAGGAGGCCAGTTGCAGCTGATTCGGAAGATTCCCTTCAATCTAGTGAATATTTTGATGAATTGAAAACACGAAAACCAAAAATAAAATGATTAAGAAAGTTGAATATTTGAACGGTGATTGTTATAAATACACATGTTCAACTTACATTGTAATTAAAAGTAATTATATAAGTATTCAAATTGTTAGTTATTTTCCTTAAAAATCAATGGTTAAATTAACGTCCTATCTGTTTTACCAGTTGGGTGCAACAAGGGCGGATAATACAAGTAAAAACAAATAATAATTTTACGATATTTCTGATTGCTTTAAAATAGTTATAATACCTTAATCCTTTTACTAAATCATTGGCCCAATAAATAATAAAGTTAATGTAAGTCAAATTATAAGTATTAAAATAATATAAGACATTAAAACTTGCATTATAATTTTTCTCGAAACTCTATTTTACATTATACGCCCTTGTTGCACCCAATGCTTCAATTGTAATTTATGTTGGTACTGTTTAATATTTTTATTACCTGCTCTGCAGTGCACATAAAAGAGCTTAAGTAGCTTAGCATTTTTAAAGTATTTGGATAAAACCTAATCAGTTTACATAGCAGTGGGGCCCCATGTTTTAATTTGTCCCAGGGCCCTTGATTACCTAGCTACGCCACTACCAAAGGATAATACTTTTCAAAATATGACCCCTAAATTTTTTAATTACTTATATGTTATTATTGTTTATTAATTCTTCTTTTTATTTTAGACGATATCAAAAAAATCATTTTTGATTCCACTGGACGCCTTTTGTTGGTCTGTGGCTACAAACATATCCATGTGCTGCATAATGTTACCGGATATAAAACGGAGATTGAAACTTGCAAAGCTAAACTGAAATCAAAGCAAACTTCCGCCACTGTTGAACGTTTGGAGAAGATTATCAAAGACAATGCAAACTTTTTATATGGCATTCAAGAAACTATTAAAAAATAATTTTTATTTTCATATAATTTGATAAATTGCAATTGCTCAATATTGATAACTAATACTGAGCGGTTGGATCAATCAAATGCATTTGTTAAGTTAAGATTAGGGTATGAAAAAAGTACACATTTTTTTTTTGGTCAGTGTTTTATTTAATGATTTAATAATGCAGGCATTCCTTTAAAAATATGTTATGGTAATTTTTTTTTTAAATTTTCTGAGTATTTTGTTGGAATTTTCATAATTTTTGTATGCAATTACATAATTTTATAGATATCAAATTTATCGTAACAAACATATTTTTAATTATAAATAAAATATTTGTAACTAGCTTAGAAAAATATTTTCTACTTTTTTGATAAATTCTAGTTTTAATGTTTGTTTTTCAAGTAAAATACTGTCATTTTTATATTTTATAAGAAAATATGTTTTAATTTCTTCAAAATCAGATAAGTCGAAACTTTTAAGTAAAACATCCAATTTTTCATACATTAAATTCAATAAATAGTAATCTTCATTTTTATTTACTATCATACTATGTGCAAATGGATTTACTGAACAGTTTTGCTCTGAATTTTGTACATAAAACAAAGAATTGATCAAAAATTTACTTTGTTCAAATGGATTTAAGATTTGCGGTAAAAGTATTTCTATTAGCCCAATTAACGATGAATAAGAATGTTGCTTAATAGCATTGGCTATATTAAGCTCTTTGGATAATTCTAATATAAATTCAGAAGCTTTTTTCCGCACGATTTCTTCGTCATCAATTAAAAGTTGATAGGCAATAAAAATAAAATGATTCATTAAATATTTACATTCATTGAAACGTAAAAGCAACAATAAACAATCTCCAATTTCTAAACGTTTTTCTATCGATTCTTCCAAATTTGTAAATGACAAATATTCTTGGTTTAATTTCGAAAGTATTAGAGAAAAAAACTTTTCATGATTTCCATTGAAACTTGGAAAAAAACAACATGCGAATGGCAACGAAAAAATCAGAAAACTATTTACAAAAAAATTGTTTGATATTATTTCGCATTTGAATTGGTTTATATTAATTTCTGGATTTGCAATCAATATGTTAACAATAGAATTTATCATAAGTAATTTAATGTTATGACTGTTTTCTGTAAAGAAATGTGCAAGAATTTTTTCAACTATCAGTTGAAAAATTGTTGTATTGTTTCTCACATAAGATTTATTTGTGATTTTTTCCGATAAGAAAGTTAAAAAACTTTCAATATCCGTAGGATGAATTAAATATTGATCTAATTTTGTGTGAATAAAGTGTTCAAATTTATCATTAGTTATGTGAACAAGTTCAATGTGTTTTTTCTCATGTAAACCAAAATTGTCAATATTGGAATCATCCAAAACGTAAAATTTCACCAAAGGCAACCACATAAAATTAGGAATCTGTTTAAGATTTATTACACTTTGGAAAATATCGTTTTTTATTTTAGTGGTAAGTTCAGAACTGATAATATTATTTCCATCAATTAGTAATCGATTTAATAAGTAACTAATTGCTAAAATAATTCCATGTAAATGATTAGTACCGATATTTTTTGACGGTAAACTTTTTAACGTATCAAGTAACTGATTAATTGATTCAATCAAATATTTAATGGATGTAAATTGAGAATATGTTTTAGCAGCCAAGTTTCTTACATAAAATTGTTGGTCATCCAAATAATTGAAAATTTCTGATTTGATTTCATTGATTAAATTCCACATTTGATCAGATTTGTCTATTTGGCAAGTGGTTACAAAAGTTTGTGATAAAAATTGTAATATTTGTAAACGTAATCCATAATTTGACTTTAAAACATTGAGCAAATATTGGAGTAAACTTGGATGTGAATTGTGAATTACTTCAATGGAAACATCTTTGTTTTGTCCAATCAATTTGGGAATCAAAGCTCCATACAATTGTAACGCAGCATTTCTGTGAAAAAAATCAAAATAATTAGGGAATTTTTTGAATGAAAAGGGTTTAGCAGGATCCACATGGCGAGTTGGGCCCCCAAATAGGAACCTATGTCGAAATTTATGTCAAAATATCGGGTTGATATACAAACACATTTTATATACTTTTCGCGACCAAATTCCTCTTTGACCGTGAGATATGGGCAAAAATGTCTCCCCACATGGCTATTTTTCAAAGTTTTATATCTCAAATACTAATTAAGCTAGAGAAGTGAAACCAACGCGAGGCTTTAGATTATTTTACAGAGTATATCATATATTTTTTTGAATTTTTTAAAAAAAAAAATTATACAAAAAAACCGAAAAAACCACCTATTTTTTCACGCAATTTTAATAAGTTATAGTGCTCATATAGAAGCATAAAATATATTTTTTTCGTGATTGTCATTTTCAGAGAACACATTAAAAAAAATTATTTCATTTGTTTTTTGGATTTTTTTTATATAATTTTTTTTTTTCTAAAAATTCCAAAAAAATATATGATATTAGGGTGATTTTTTTTTTGACTTTTTTTTTTTGGTCCCATCGTGAAACTGTTGGAAATACCAAAAAAAAAAATTCTCTCAAAGTTTGAGCCCTTAATATTAATTTTAAGTCCTCGACCAAGACGTGTAAAGATTTCCCATTGAAAATACACGGAAACTCTGATTTTTTTATTTTTAAATTTCTATATCTCAGCGGCATTTCATGGAATCGCTTTTACCGACGATGGTTTTTTCTCAGAATTAAACGCTCTACAAAAGTGCCCATTGCGACAAAGTCGTAACTCACACCGGTGAGGTAGTACGGGCCACTGAACCTGATTTTTCCATAAAATTCGCGTTTTTTTTTTGCATTTATCTCGTAAATAACAAGAGCTACGGAAAAACTATAAATGAAAAACTTGTAGAGAATTTGATTTCCTACAAAAAAGGTCTTGTAGACCAAATCGCGAAGATCAATATTAAACGAGATATTAAGCCTTGAATTTTATGGAAAAATCAGGTTCAGTGGCCCGTACTACCTCACCGGTGTGAGTTACGACTTTGTCGCAATGGGCCCTTTTGTAGAGCGTTTAATTCTGAGAAAAAACCATCGTCGGTAAAAGCGATCCCATGAAATGCCGTTGAGATATAGAAATTTAAAAATAAAAAAATCAGAGTTTCCGTGTATTTTCAATGGAAAATCTTTACACGTCTTGGTCGAGGACTTAAAATTAATATTAAGGGCTTCAACTTTCAGAGAATTTTTTTTTTTGGTATTTCCAACAAAATTTCACGATGGGACCAAAAAAAAAAATCACCCTAATATGATATACTCTGTAAAATAATCTACAGCCTCGCGTTGGTTTCACTTCTCTAGCTTAATTAGTTTTTGAGATCTATAACTTGGAAAAATAGCCATGCGGGAGAACATTTTTGCCCATATCTCAAAGTCAAAGAGGAATTTGGTCACGAAAAGTATATAAAATGTGTTCGTATATCAATCCGATATTTTGACATAAATTTCAATATAGGTTCCTATTTGGGGGCCAACTCGCCATGTGAATCCTGCAAGACCCTTTAAGTTATATATTAGTTACCTTATGCTCCATTCTTTTTCCCCAGCCATATTTATAAAACAGATTTTAATAATTTTCATAAGATCATTTTGGGTTCGTACCCACAAACTTGAATCGTGAATTAAAGGTCGTAGACAATGAAGAGCAATCACCAACGGTCCATCGATAAGTTCGTCATTTTTAACTTTCATACTTTCATTTTGATTTGGAGCTTTTTCAATTAAATCTGTCAAGTTATCAATGACAAATTTCAATGAGGGCTGCAAAAAAAAATTAAATTATATAACTTTTCTCGTTTTTAAATATAATTTACCTTATCATTTCGATGGTCGCCCAGAATTATTCGATAAATAAAAATCGATAGCCCCGCCGTTCTTCTTGTACACGACGACCGAAAACTCTCATTGGATATTGATTCGAGAATTGATTGTAATTTTTGATCGATTACCTACAATTTTATGTTAGATTTAAACGATAAAAATGTTGTGAAATATTTTTACATGTGAATTTCCAGTAGATGTTAAATATTTGGTTAATTCTTGAACTGAAGTTCCGGCTGATTCAATGACTCCTTTGTGACGATTTCCAAGAGCAATGGTTGCCAATAAATCAACGCATTGTTGTTGAAATATTTCCCCATTGTTGTGGGATCCAATAGCCGTGAGAAGTTCACAGCAAACTTTAAGATTTAGCCAAATTCGATTAAGTAACATTTGTTCGTCGTCCGACAACAATGTTTCATTTTCATCGTTTATCTTTAAAATTTTATTTAATGCTATTGCCATTTCGGCAAAACTTGGAATTTCATTATCATTTTTACCAATATGAAAAAGATTTAACCAGAAATGTATTAATGTATCGGTTAAATCATGAATTATTTGTAATTGTACTGAATTCAAATGATATTTAAACCTTAATATTACTAACAAATATGAATATAGTTCATTACTTGTAATAATCACTGTAATATCTTTTTGCAACTCCTTAAAATTCACTTTTATAAAATCAATAAATTCATCTAAAATTTTTGTAATGTTATCAAGTAAATCATTGGAATTTCTTATGGCAACCTCGAAACTTCTAATATTTGATTCAACATCATAGAAATAAGAAACCGTTTTCATATTTTCCATACTTTTTATATATAATTCCTTATAATCTATTACGTTTGAATTGTTAAAATAGAAAATTAAAATTTTTGAAGCTGATTCACTAATATCTTCACTTTCATCTAAAATCTTTTGGACCAACAATTGTTGAATTTTCGCGGAGCGAAAATTCCATTTATGTTTTGAAAGTAAATAGTTTTTAATTATTTCCAAACTTTTTTGTTCAACATTCTTTCTTATCAATCCTTGTTTTTTCATTTCAGTGGTATAGTCGATGGCATAGAAATATCTTAATATTAAATCGAGTAATTGCAGAGCAATTTTATTTCTTTGATATGAATTATTTTTTAAACAATTTTCAATGAATTCACTGAGCCAACAGAAATGTTCAATGATTTGTAGTTCTAATTGATTACTCTCTACATCATTTGGTTGATCTCTAATGAAGCGATATAATTTTTTTTCCAAATTTGCCATAAAATTTGAGTAAAGTTTGAGAAATTCATTGCGAAATGGTGCACTTTCTATGTAGGAATTTTCAATTAAAAATATTTCAACTGCCCTAATAGACTCAACACTTAGTTCCACATTGATATAGTGTTGAATATTAGCCAAACGGATTTCATTATTTTCGTGTTTCAATCCATTCTGAAGAATAATATCAAATTTAACATTTCCCATTGAAATACCAAGTTTATTACAAAAAGTGTCAAGAAGTTTAGGAAGTACAAAGTAAGAAATTTCTTCCGGTGCTAATATCTCCATTCTTTCAACAATGCCTTGTAAAACTTTAATTCCTTCTTCACTCTTTATTAGCTCGGGAATTATATATTTGAAAATATTGATCTGTGAAACCCTAAAAATAAACATCTAAAAGTAAAATAAAATAACAATATAACATAACCTTACGTCAAATTTGGTTCCAACAATACAAATTCCAATTGCGGTGAAACATATTGGACAATCGATGAATTTTTCTGGAGACACAATCGAAAAACATTTGTGCAATGCGTCACTAAATTATTTTGATTAATGCCTTGAAAAATAGCCCAAATTAAATCACTTGAGTCAATCATTGAATTAATGTTTTCATTTTCCAAATATTGCTTCAGTATTACAAATTTATATTTTGAATTCCACGGAATAAATTTTAAATGTTCCATTTTATCGAAATTTTCAAAAAAAAATTTCTTATTCAAACAAAGCTGTCAACAATTGATATTTGACATGTATGTCATGAAGCACGTGGAGCAACAAACTATTTCAATGTATGCGCATGACAATTAAATGCCGGGTCGATTTGAAGATATTTTTTTTTTATTAAAAAAAAAAACATATTTTGGTAGATTTTCGATAATTATAGTAGCAATCAAATAGTAGTAACATTTAGAAAATTATCCATGATTAACGACATTATAATTTGGATGGTTTGATGATTTCTTTTGCCACTTTGACGGCCGATTTAATCCCTTACAGATGATTTATTTTCGGAAAAATTTGCACTGCATATACGGCAGAACGTATACTTTTATAAAAAATTTCAAATTATCCTTGTAAACAACAAATTAAACCATAAAACATCCCTAAAATGCCCCGATATATGTTAATTAAATGCTACACTTATGCAACCATGTATTCATTGGCGTACGCAGGTTGCCTACAAAGCATAATGTTAGTTCACGGTATTTCTCATATCATTTCCTATGTTAGTGTACAAATATAGTGCAACAAAGAAGTTGAATATCTGATTGGAATTTACGATAAAAATCACTTTGTTTTCGTTTTTCGGAATTCAATTCTTAAAGTCGATAGTTGGTTTTGATTTGCTTTAAAGAAAGGCAGTATTTGTCCGTACCTACGACAACAATGCATTACCGTTTCTAAGAAATTTAAATATCGAAAAAAATGGAGAAATACATCAAAATGTTATTATGTGTATCGACACAATTTCCGGATGTACCATGGAGCACCTATGGTTTCATTTTTTTTTTTTTTTTTTTGGAAAATTTCAATTATTTCAATCCGAAAGAAAATTGAATTTTGTAATCTGAGAAATATTTATATAAAAGTTTTACTTAAATATATACGTTTGAGTTGTAGCCGAGTAGATATGGTGAGGGAATCTTAAGCGACTATCTCCGGGTTCGAATCTTAAAATTACCAATTTTTTTTTTAATATTTTACAATTTATTCCTAATTTTAAATGTTTATAGTATCCTGGAATAACAACAATCCTTTTTGCTGAGTTTTTTAAAGACAAATTTTCTTTTAGACATCTCAAGCGTACATTTTCTTTTTGCTCACCTTTTGTGTTGATCTAAATTTTGAAAAAAATAATAGTAAGAAATGAAAATTTTAAATTTGAGAGACAATGTCGTGAAAATTTGAAAACCACGACCAATTCTAAAAGTTTAATTTCAATATAATCAATTTTAATATGAATTTAGTTCTTATCTATTGTTTTAAACCCAAATCAGGTTCCGTAAATGTGATTAAACGAGTACTTTCCGAGAAATTAGCGATTATTATAAGATTGTAAACGATTTTTGATTATTTCTTCTGGCAATTTGATGGTCGATTTCATCCCTTAAACGTTGTTTATTTGGGGAAAAATTTGCACAGCATGCACAGATGGACATATACTTTCGATTGGCATCCTTAAAAAACTTTTTTGAATTTTGACCATTTTCGTGAAAAATCAACGATGGTTAACCCACGGTTTTTTTTGACTAAAAAATTTTATTTTTCAAATTCGAAAAAGATTGTTATATTATCGTTTAATACACTGTTACGAACCCGAAACTGCTCTTGGTTCGAAAATCATCCCTTATATAACGATGTTACAAGTGATTAAAGATTAGAGGGATTGATGAGTTCTTCTGGCACTTTGATCGTCAATTTCATCCCTTAAAAGAGCTTTGTTTTTGGAAAAATTTGCACAGAATGCTGAGAAGGACGTATACTTTCATTTGGTATCCTTAAAAAACTTTTTTGAATTTTGGCCATTTTCTTGAAAAATCAACGATGGTTAACCCACGGTTTTTTTTGACAAAAAAGTTTTATGTTTCAAATTCGAAAAAGATTGTTATATTATCGTTTAATACATTGTTACGAACCCGAAACTGCCCTTGGTTCCACAATCATCCCTTACTTAGTGGGGTTACAAGCTCTAAAAGTGCGGATGCTTTATCGATTGCTTCTGCCACTTTGGAGGTCGATTTCATCCCTAAAAACGTTGTGTATTTGGGGAAAAATTTGCACAGCATGCACAGATGGACGTATACTTTCGATTGGCATCCTTAAAAAAAAAATTTAAATTGTGACGATTTTCGGGAAAAACCAACGATGTTTAACCCATGGTTTTTTTGGCCAAAAATTTTTTTTTTCGATTTCGAAATTGATTGTTAGATTATTGTTTTATTCATTTTTATGCACCCGAATCTGCCATTGGTTAGATGAATATCCCTTATGTAACGATGGCACAAGCGATGGAGCTTTGGATGGTAAATGATATTTCTGCAAATTTGATGGTCGATTTCATCCCTTCAACGAGCTTTGTTTTCGGAAAAATTTGCACAGAATGTTCTGATGAATGTACACTTTCGATTGGCAGCCTTAAATTTTTTTTTTTGAATTTGAGGATTTACGTGAAAAATCAACGATGGTTAACCCACGGTTTTTTTTTTTGGTAAAAAATGTTTTAATTTTTGAGACTTTGAATTAATATTGCTAGTGTCCATTTGCACGAAAGACAAAAAAAACATCATTCTTCTCGTATAGGCGTAATTTTATAAATCCTCTTTGAAAGACCCTTATCAGGAAATATCATCATTGGAATTATCCGTTTATTTACAAATTGTTGTAGTTAGGCAACCTCTTGGTCAAGAATGTAAATAGATTGCAGCATTGGCCCCTAGTTTACAACTTAATGTAAATTAGACCTCTGACTTGTTTTATTAATTTAAATCAATGTAATTTTACAGATTCAAGTTACCTGATGATTGAGGACAAAGACAGTTTTGTTGGAGTTGAAGACAGTAGCATCCTTTTGGCAGATAAATGTTTAGTAAGTGCTATTGTTGTTGCAACTTGTAAACATTGTTCTAATTGAATTTTTCACTACCTACAGGGAAAGCTGACCGAAAACATTAGAGAATTATTCATTGGATTTGAATTGTTCATCATTTCCAAATGGACGTTTGAAGAATGGAAGCGGATCGTTCCAGAATCTTCCAGGAAATCATCGAGGATATCATCTCCACAATTTTAACTTCCGAGAAGAATCCGAAGAATGGATTAACTACAATAATTAGTGATTTAAATTTTGTTTCAATAAATCAGTGAAGTGAAGTGAAGTGATAAAGTGGTTCTAGTAATAAATAATCAAAATATCAGACAATTCAAAAGCTTCATATTAACTTAATTATAATTTCCATAAGATTATAACAATTGACACTTTTACATAGTTTATACAAACAATTGTAAAAATGCACAAAACTGTTATTGTAATATTGTACATAATATTTAATTAATATTAAACATCAATAAAATTATTTTAATAGAATACATTGTTTCAATTCGATTTACCTATCCTGTTGAATTTGATTTTTCAGTGATTTTTTTTACAGTTAGAATACATAAAAGAGTTAAATTAATAAGTTATAAGGTAAGTATAATAAAAGGTTTAATAATATAGGTAGGTATAATAGAATTAATATGGTATGTAATGTAGGTGCAATGTTTTTCGATAAATTATCGAATAATACAAAAAAAGTCTATATCGAAAAATATCTTAACTTTTCGATGCCATGGAGCAGCTATGCTTCGAATATGGTTGGGAAATTCTACTTATTTCGATCGAAAAAAATTTTGATTTTTCCACAAATCTCATAAGAATTGTTTAAATATAAGTTTTAACGTAATTTACATATATCATATGATAGCCGCATCGCTAAGGTCGCCGCCACCACCACCGGAGCTGAGGATTGCTGGTTCGGAACCCGAGGGGGTAAGTGTTTTTTCTTTAATATAATAATTTATTTCTATTCCTTACAGCCTATCCTGTCACTAATTAACATTAATAATTGTTCCCAGACATTGCATCATCGAAATATTCGATCGAACAGTTCCAACCTTTCGGGGTTGGAAATGATCGATCGATCGATGATGCAATATATTTTTCATTTTATTTTTGCTCATTGGATTTGTGACGTCACTCAATGTCATGTATATGACGTCACACATACGTCGCCATCCAATGACGTCATTCCCGAAAAAAATCGAAAAATGATCGAATTTTCGATTTTCGAGAAGTAGGATTCTGGGAATGGCTTAGTTACGTCACGGGAGGTCTAAAAAACATATCCTAAAGTCGATTATTTTCGTTTTTTTTGGGAAAATATTTTGGCCGGAATTCTGAAGAATCCCAAAAATAGGCCCAATATCGCGGTTTTTTTCATTTTTTTCAACTTTAACGCCGTTTTTAGCGAAAACTATAGATCGTAGGTTAACGATGGTAGGCTCATTCGATAGCGCTTGAATTACTCTATCGATGGTGTAAATTTGGTCCCGGAAAAGCTTAAGGGGAAAAACTTTTTTTCCAACTTATCTGAAATTTCATTTCGTCGACCAAATGTACGTGGAAAATATGATTTTTTTTTTGTCGAATTTTCCGATGAAATTCGCATTATAGCTGCACAATGTTACGAACGAAGACCCAATAGCAAAACATTTCAACTCTTTGATTGCCTTAATCGCTTTTTTCGATATTAAAGATTTATATGTAGTGACGTAATTCCATTTAAATACAATTAAGTTTTTTGGGAAAAAAGGGTAAAGGAAATGAAAAGTATGCAATGTTTTTTGACATCTTTTCCGATCTTAACATGAAGAATCTACGGTTACATTTTTTCCGGAAAATTCCATGAAAATCGTTCTGGTGAAACAATTTTGACCAAAAAATTTTCTTGGAATTTTCCGGAAATATTTTCACCAAAGCAGCTCCGTGTAACGTTTGGAAAAGTTTTGAATAAAATTGTGACGTTTCAAGGTCCTTGATCCTTTTTCTAACAAAACAAATTTGTATTTAAATAGCATTTGCCCGTACAATTGGTGAATTTTAAAAATCGAAAAAACTATTAACGATATCGAAAAGTTGAGATTTTTTTATATATATGCTTTGATGGTAACGTAATGCGTCTATGGTGTAAATTTCATTAAAAAATTCGACAAAAAAAAAATTCATATTTTCGACGTACATTTGGTCGACGAAATGAAATTTCAGAAGAGTTGAAAAAAAAAGTTTTTTTCCTTAAGGTTTTCCGGGACCAAATTCACACCATCGATAGAGTAATTCAAGCGCTATCGAATGAGCCTACTATCGTTAACCTACGATCGTTAGTTTTCGCTAAAAACGGCGTTAAAGTTGAAAAAAGTGAAAAAAAGTCACCAATTTGGCCTATTTTTGGGATTCTTCAGAATTTCGGCCAAAAAATTTTCCCAAAAAAAACGAAAAAAATCGACTTTAGGATATGTTTTTTAGACCTCCCGTGACGTAACTAAGCCATTCCCAAAATCCTAATTCCCGAAAATCGAAAATTCGCTCATTTTTCGATTTTTTTTTTGGGAATGACGTCACTGGGTGATGGCATTGGTTGGCGACGTATGTGTGACGTCATATATATGAACCAAAAAGAAAAAAAATTACGTAATCGATCGATCACTTCTCAACCTCGAAAGGTTGGAGAAGTGATGATCGAATTATTCGACTGAAACTAACGTTAAGTGAATTATTAACGATCGAAAGTGATAATTTAAGCTGTAACGAATAGAAATTAATTAGAAATTGGTTATTAGAAATATAAAAATCTTTTACCTGATTGGGGGATCGATCCTTCGTCTTTCCGTTTATAACATATTCCGTGCGCTTATCGATTCGGCCATTGGAAGATATATTTATTGATCGTTAAAACTCATATATAAAGATTTCTCAATCGATTGGAACTTGAAAAAATTTTTCGATCGAAGGAATTGGAATTTTCCAAAAATATTTTAACCATAGCTGTTCCATGTTAATCCCGGAAAATTAGACTAAAGACATTGTAACATTTTATAGTCCTTCATCCTTTTTTTCGATAAAACAAATTTGTATTTGAATAGCATTATCTTGCATAATATATAATTCTGCAATATCCAATTACGTAACATTAATTTTTTACAATCGATCGATTTTCGTGGAATTTTCCGGAAAAATTTCAACCATAGCTTCTTCATGTTACGTTCGGAAAAGTTGTCTAACCACATTGGAAAATTTTTAGGTCCTTGATCCCTTTTTTCAAGAAAACGAGTTTCATTTGCATTGCACTATGATGCATAATATGAACTTTGTAAAATCGAAAAATTCAATTAAGAACATCGAAAAGTGGTTATCTTTTTTTTATAGCTTTGATCGTATCATAATGCATCTATGGTGTGAATTTCATCGAGAAATTCGACAAACAAAATTTCAAAATATCGTCGACCTATTCATCGACGATTTGAAAATTCTGAAAAGTTAAAAAAAAAAGTTTTTCCCCTTAAGCTTTTCCGGGACCAAATTTACACCATCGATAGAGTAATTCAAGCGCTATCGAATGAGCCTACTATCGTTAACCTACGATCGTTAGTTTTCGCTAAAAACGGCGTTAAAGTTGAAAAAAGTGAAAAAAACCGCGATATTTGCCCCATTTTAGGGATTTTTCAGAATTTCTGCCAAAAAATTTTCCCAAAAAAAACGAAAAAAGTCGACTTTAGGATATGTTTTTTAGGCCTCCCGTGACGTAACTAAGCCATTCCCAAAATCCAAATTCCCGAAAATCGAAAATTCGATAATTTTTCGAATTTTTTCGGGAATGACGTCATTGGGTGATGTCACTAAATGGCGACGTGTGTATGGCGACGCGTCATGGATATGAAATTGAGTGACGTCACAAAACCAATGAGCAAAAATAAAATGAAAAATATATCGCATCATCGATTGATCGATCGATCATTCCAACCCCGGAAGGTTGGAACTATTCGATCGAATATTTCGATGATGCAATGTCTGGAAACAATTATTAATGTTAATTAGTGACAGGATAAGCTGTAAGGAATAGAAATTAATTATTATATTAAAGAAAAAACACTTACCCCCTTCGGGTTCCGAACCAGCAATCCTCAGCTCCGGTGGTGGCGGCGACCTTAGCGATGCGGCTATCATATGATATATGTAAATGACGTTAAAACTCATATTTAAACAATTCTTAAGAGATTTGTGGAAAATCGAAAATATTTTTCGATCGAAATAAAAAGAATTTCCCAACCATATTCGAACCATAGCTGCTCCATGACATCGAAAAGTTAAAATATTTTTCGATATTGCCATTTTTCTATTTATTCGATAATTTATCGAAAAACATTGCACCTACATTACGTACCGTATTAATGTTATTATACCTACCTATATTATTATACCTTTTAGTATACTTACCTTATTACTTATTAATTTAACTCTTTTATGTAATCTAACTGTAAAAAAAATCCCTGAAAAATAAAATTCAACAGGATAGGTGCGGTAAATCGAATTGAAACAATGTATTCTATTAAAATAATTTTATTGATGTTTAATATCAATTAAATAATATAAACAATATTACAATAACAGTTTTGTGCATTTTTACAATTGTTTGTATAAACTATGTAAAAGTATCAACTGTTATAATCTTATAGAAATTATTATTAAGTTAATAAGAAGCTTTTGAATTGTCAGATATTTTGAGTATTTATCACTTGAACCACTTTATCACTTCACTTCACTTCACTGATTAATTGAAACAAAATTTAAATCAATAACTATTGTATTAAATCCATTCTTCGGATTCTTCTCGGAAGTTAAAATTGTGGAGATGATATCCTCGATGATTTTACTGGAAGATTCTGGAACGATTTGCTTCCATTCTTCAAACGTCCATTTGAGAATGATGAACAATTCAAATCCAATGATTAATTCTCTAAAAGTCTTCGGTCAGCCTTCCCTGTAGGTAGTGAAAAATTCAATTAACACAATGCTTTTAAATTTCAACAACAATAGCACTTACTAACCAGTAATCTGCCAAAAGGATGATTCTGTCATCAACCCCAACAAGACTACCTCAGTCTTCAATTTTCAGGTAAACTGAATAAAAAAAAAATACAATGATTAAAATTAAATAAACAAATCTTACGTCCAATTTATATTTAGTTGTAAACTAGGGAAATAAAAACGCAGCCCAATTACACAGATGCATAGATGGTTGCCTAAAGTCTACAATTTGTAAAATAATGCCACTGGAGGTTGATTTCATCCCTTAAACGTTGTGTATTTGGGGAAAAATTTGCACAGCATGCACAGATGGACATATACTTTCGATTGGCATCCTTAAAAAACTTTTTTGAATTTTGACCATTTTCGTGAAAAATCAACGATGGTTAACCCACGGTTTTTTTTGACTAAAAAATTTTATTTTTCAAATTCGAAAAAGATTGTTATATTATCGATTAATACACTGTTACGAACCCGAAACTGCCCTTGGTTCCACAATCATCCCTTACTTAGTGGGGTTACAAGCTCTAAAAGTGCGGATGCTTTATCGATTGCTTCTGCCACTTTGGAGGTCGATTTCATCCCTTAAACGTTGTGTATTTGGGGAAAAATTTGCACAGCATGCACAGATGGACATATACTTTCGATTGGCACCCTTAAAAAACTTATTTGAATTTTGACCATTTTCGTGAAAAATCAACGATGGTTAACCCACGGTTTTTTTTGACTAAAAAATTTTATTTTTCAAATTCGAAAAAGATTGTTATATTATCGTTTAATACACTGTTACGAACCCGAAACTGCCCTTGGTTCCACAATCATCCCTTACTTAGTGGGGTTACAAGCTCTAAAAGTGCGGATGCTTTATCGATTGCTTCTGCCACTTTGGAGGTCGATTTCATCCCTTAAACGTTGTGTATTTGGGGAAAAATTTGCACAGCATGCACAGATGGACATATACTTTCGATTGGCATCCTTAAAAAACTTTTTTGAATTTTGACCATTTTCGTGAAAAATCAACGATGGTTAACCCACGGTTTTTTTTGACTAAAAAATTTTATTTTTCAAATTCGAAAAAGATTGTTATATTATCGTTTAATACACTGTTACGAACCCGAAACTGCCCTTGGTTCCACAATCATCCCTTACTTAGTGGGGTTACAAGCTCTAAAAGTGCGGATGCTTTATCGATTGCTTCTGCCACTTTGGAGGTCGATTTCATCCCTTAAACGTTGTGTATTTGGGGAAAAATTTGCACAGCATGCACAGATGGACATATACTTTCGATTGGCACCCTTAAAAAACTTATTTGAATTTTGACCATTTTCGTGAAAAATCAACGATGGTTAACCCACGGTTTTTTTTGACTAAAAAATTTTATTTTTCAAATTCGAAAAAGATTGTTATATTATCGTTTAATACACTGTTACGAACCCAAAACTGCCCTTGGTTCCACAATCATCCCTTACTTAGTGGGGTTACAAACTCTAAAAGTGCGGATGCTTTATCGATTGCTTCTGCCACTTTGGAGGTCGATTTCATCCCTTAAACGTTGTGTATTTGGGGAAAAATTTGCACAGCATGCACAGATGGACATATACTTTCGATTGGCATCCTTAAAAAACTTTTTTGAATTTTGACCATTTTCGTGAAAAATCAACGATGGTTAACCCACGGTTTTTTTTGACTAAAAAATTTTATTTTTCAAATTCGAAAAAGATTGTTATATTATCGTTTAATACACTGTTACGAACCCGAAACTGCCCTTGGTTCCACAATCATCCCTTACTTAGTGGGGTTACAAGCTCTAAAAGTGCGGATGCTTTATCGATTGCTTCTGCCACTTTGGAGGTCGATTTCATCCCTTAAACGTTGTGTATTTGGGGAAAAATTTGCACAGCATGCACAGATGGACATATACTTTCGATTGGCACCCTTAAAAAACTTATTTGAATTTTGACCATTTTCGTGAAAAATCAACGATGGTTAACCCACGGTTTTTTTTGACTAAAAAATTTTATTTTTCAAATTCGAAAAAGATTGTTATATTATCGTTTAATACACTGTTACGAACCCAAAACTGCCCTTGGTTCCACAATCATCCCTTACTTAGTGGGGTTACAAGCTCTAAAAGTGCGGATGCTTTATCGATTGCTTCTGCCACTTTGGAGGTCGATTTCATCCCTTAAACGTTGTGTATTTGGGGAAAAATTTGCACAGCATGCACAGATGGACATATACTTTCGATTGGCACCCTTAAAAAACTTATTTGAATTTTGACCATTTTCGTGAAAAATCAACGATGGTTAACCCACGGTTTTTTTTGACTAAAAAATTTTATTTTTCAAATTCGAAAAAGATTGTTATATTATCGTTTAATACACTGTTACGAACCCAAAACTGCCCTTGGTTCCACAATCATCCCTTACTTAGTGGGGTTACAAACTCTAAAAGTGCGGATGCTTTATCGATTGCTTCTGCCACTTTGGAGGTCGATTTCATCCCTTAAACGTTGTGTATTTGGGGAAAAATTTGCACAGCATGCACAGATGGACATATACTTTCGATTGGCATCCTTAAAAAACTTTTTTGAATTTTGACCATTTTCGTGAAAAATCAACGATGGTTAACCCACGGTTTTTTTTGACTAAAAAATTTTATTTTTCAAATTCGAAAAAGATTGTTATATTATCGTTTAATACACTGTTACGAACCCGAAACTGCCCTTGGTTCCACAATCATCCCTTACTTAGTGGGGTTACAAGCTCTAAAAGTGCGGATGCTTTATCGATTGCTTCTGCCACTTTGGAGGTCGATTTCATCCCTTAAACGTTGTGTATTTGGGGAAAAATTTGCACAGCATGCACAGATGGACATATACTTTCGATTGGCACCCTTAAAAAACTTTTTTGAATTTTGACCATTTTCGTGAAAAATCAACGATGGTTAACCCACGGTTTTTTTTGACTAAAAAATTTTATTTTTCAAATTGGAAAAATATTGTTATATTATCGTTTAATACACTGTTACGAACCCGAAACTGCCCTTGGTTCCACAATCATCCCTTACTTAGTGGGGTTACAAGCTCTAAAAGTGCGGATGCTTTATCGATTGCTTCTGCCACTTTGGAGGTCGATTTCATCCCTTAAACGTTGTGTATTTGGGGAAAAATTTGCACAGCATGCACAGATGGACATATACTTTCGATTGGCACCCTTAAAAAACTTATTTGAATTTTGACCATTTTCGTGAAAAATCAACGATGGTTAACCCACGGTTTTTTTTGACTAAAAAATTTTATTTTTCAAATTCGAAAAAGATTGTTATATTACCGTTTAATACACTGTTACGAACCCGAAACTGCCCTTGGTTCCACAATCATCCCTTACTTAGTGGGGTTACAAGCTCTAAAAGTGCGGATGCTTTATAGATTGCTTCTGCCACTTTGGAGGTCGATTTCATCCCTTAAACGTTGTGTATTTGGGGAAAAATTTGCACAGCATGCACAGATGGACATATACTTTCGATTGGCACCCTTAAAAAACTTATTTGAATTTTGACCATTTTCGTGAAAAATCAACGATGGTTAACCCACGGTTTTTTTTGACTAAAAAATTTTATTTTTCAAATTCGAAAAAGATTGTTATATTATCGTTTAATACACTGTTACGAACCCGAAACTGCCCTTGGTTCCACAATCATCCCTTACTTAGTGGGGTTACAAGCTCTAAAAGTGCGGATGCTTTATCGATTGCTTCTGCCACTTTGGAGGTCGATTTCATCCCTTAAACGTTGTGTATTTGGGGAAAAATTTGCACAGCATGCACAGATGGACATATACTTTCGATTGGCATCCTTAAAAAACTTTTTTGAATTTTGACCATTTTCGTGAAAAATCAACGATGGTTAACCCACGGTTTTTTTTGACTAAAAAATTTTATTTTTCAAATTCGAAAAAGATTGTTATATTATCGTTTAATACACTGTTACGAACCCGAAACTGCCCTTGGTTCCACAATCATCCCTTACTTAGTGGGGTTACAAGCTCTTAAAGTGCGGATGCTTTATCGATTGCTTCTGCCACTTTGGAGGTCGATTTCATCCCTTAAACGTTGTGTATTTGGGGAAAAATTTGCACAGCATGCACAGATGGACATATACTTTCGATTGGCACCCTTAAAAAACTTATTTGAATTTTGACCATTTTCGTGAAAAATCAACGATGGTTAACCCACGGTTTTTTTTGACTAAAAAATTTTATTTTTCAAATTCGAAAAAGATTGTTATATTATCGTTTAATACACTGTTACGAACCCAAAACTGCCCTTGGTTCCACAATCATCCCTTACTTAGTGGGGTTACAAGCTCTAAAAGTGCGGATGCTTTATCGATTGCTTCTGCCACTTTGGAGGTCGATTTCATCCCTTAAACGTTGTGTATTTGGGGAAAAATTTGCACAGCATGCACAGATGGACATATACTTTCGATTGGCATCCTTAAAAAACTTTTTTGAATTTTGACCATTTTCGTGAAAAATCAACGATGGTTAACCCACGGTTTTTTTTGACTAAAAAATTATATTTTTCAAATTCGAAAAAGATTGTTATATTATCGTTTAATACACTGTTACGAACCCGAAACTGCCCTTGGTTCCACAATCATCCCTTACTTAGTGGGGTTACAAGCTCTAAAAGTGCGGATGCTTTATCGATTGCTTCTGCCACTTTGGAGGTCGATTTCATCCCTTAAACGTTGTGTATTTGGGGAAAAATTTGCACAGCATGCACAGATGGACATATACTTTCGATTGGCACCCTTAAAAAACTTATTTGAATTTTGACCATTTTCGTGAAAAATCAACGATGGTTAACCCACGGTTTTTTTTGACTAAAAAATTTTATTTTTCAAATTCGAAAAAGATTGTTATATTACCGTTTAATACACTGTTACGAACCCGAAACTGCCCTTGGTTCCACAATCATCCCTTACTTAGTGGGGTTACAAGCTCTAAAAGTGCGGATGCTTTATCGATTGCTTCTGCCACTTTGGAGGTCGATTTCATCCCTTAAACGTTGTGTATTTGGGGAAAAATTTGCACAGCATGCACAGATGGACATATACTTTCGATTGGCACCCTTAAAAAACTTATTTGAATTTTGACCATTTTCGTGAAAAATCAACGATGGTTAACCCACGGTTTTTTTTGACTAAAAAATTTTATTTTTCAAATTCGAAAAAGATTGTTATATTATCGTTTAATACACTGTTACGAACCCGAAACTGCCCTTGGTTCCACAATCATCCCTTACTTAGTGGGGTTACAAGCTCTAAAAGTGCGGATGCTTTATCGATTGCTTCTGCCACTTTGGAGGTCGATTTCATCCCTTAAACGTTGTGTATTTGGGGAAAAATTTGCACAGCATGCACAGATGGACATATACTTTCGATTGGCATCCTTAAAAAACTTTTTTGAATTTTGACCATTTTCGTGAAAAATCAACGATGGTTAACCCACGGTTTTTTTTGACTAAAAAATTTTATTTTTCAAATTCGAAAAAGATTGTTATATTATCGTTTAATACACTGTTACGAACCCGAAACTGCCCTTGGTTCCACAATCATCCCTTACTTAGTGGGGTTACAAGCTCTAAAAGTGCGGATGCTTTATCGATTGCTTCTGCCACTTTGGAGGTCGATTTCATCCCTTAAACGTTGTGTATTTGGGGAAAAATTTGCACAGCATGCACAGATGGACATATACTTTCGATTGGCACCCTTAAAAAACTTATTTGAATTTTGACCATTTTCGTGAAAAATCAACGATGGTTAACCCACGGTTTTTTTTGACTAAAAAATTTTATTTTTCAAATTCGAAAAAGATTGTTATATTACCGTTTAATACACTGTTACGAACCCGAAACTGCCCTTGGTTCCACAATCATCCCTTACTTAGTGGGGTTACAAGCTCTAAAAGTGCGGATGCTTTATCGATTGCTTCTGCCACTTTGGAGGTCGATTTCATCCCTTAAACGTTGTGTATTTGGGGAAAAATTTGCACAGCATGCACAGATGGACATATACTTTCGATTGGCACCCTTAAAAAACTTTTTTGAATTTTGACCATTTTCGTGAAAAATCAACGATGGTTAACCCACGGTTTTTTTTGACTAAAAAATTTTATTTTTCAAATTCGAAAAAGATTGTTATATTACCGTTTAATACACTGTTACGAACCCGAAACTGCCCTTGGTTCCACAATCATCCCTTACTTAGTGGGGTTACAAGCTCTAAAAGTGCGGATGCTTTATCGATTGCTTCTGCCACTTTGGAGGTCGATTTCATCCCTTAAACGTTGTGTATTTGGGGAAAAATTTGCACAGCATGCACAGATGGACATATACTTTCGATTGGCACCCTTAAAAAACTTATTTGAATTTTGACCATTTTCGTGAAAAATCAACGATGGTTAACCCACGGTTTTTTTTGACTAAAAAATTTTATTTTTCAAATTCGAAAAAGATTGTTATATTATCGTTTAATACACTGTTACGAACCCGAAACTGCCCTTGGTTCCACAATCATCCCTTACTTAGTGGGGTTACAAGCTCTAAAAGTGCGGATGCTTTATCGATTGCTTCTGCCACTTTGGAGGTCGATTTCATCCCTTAAACGTTGTGTATTTGGGGAAAAATTTGCACAGCATGCACAGATGGACATATACTTTCGATTGGCATCCTTAAAAAACTTTTTTGAATTTTGACCATTTTCGTGAAAAATCAACGATGGTTAACCCACGGTTTTTTTTGACTAAAAAATTTTATTTTTCAAATTCGAAAAAGATTGTTATATTATCGTTTAATACACTGTTACGAACCCGAAACTGCCCTTGGTTCCACAATCATCCCTTACTTAGTGGGGTTACAAGCTCTAAAAGTGCGGATGCTTTATCGATTGCTTCTGCCACTTTGGAGGTCGATTTCATCCCTTAAACGTTGTGTATTTGGGGAAAAATTTGCACAGCATGCACAGATGGACATATACTTTCGATTGGCATCCTTAAAAAACTTTTTTGAATTTTGACCATTTTCGTGAAAAATCAACGATGGTTAACCCACGGTTTTTTTTGACTAAAAAATTATATTTTTCAAATTCGAAAAAGATTGTTATATTATCGTTTAATACACTGTTACGAACCCAAAACTGCCCTTGGTTCCACAATCATCCCTTACTTAGTGGGGTTACAAACTCTAAAAGTGCGGATGCTTTATCGATTGCTTCTGCCACTTTGGAGGTCGATTTCATCCCTTAAACGTTGTGTATTTGGGGAAAAATTTGCACAGCATGCACAGATGGACATATACTTTCGATTGGCATCCTTAAAAAACTTTTTTGAATTTTGACCATTTTCGTGAAAAATCAACGATGGTTAACCCACGGATTTTTTGGACTAAAAAATTTTATTTTTCAAATTCGAAAAAGATTGTTATATTATCGTTTAATACACTGTTACGAACCCGAAACTGCCCTTGGTTCCACAATCATCCCTTACTTAGTGGGGTTACAAGCCCGAAAAGTGCGGATGTTTTATCGATTGCTTCTGCCACTTTGGAGGTCGATTTCATCCCTTAAACGTTGTGTATTTGGGGAAAAATTTGCACAGCATGCACAGATGGACATATACTTTCGATTGGCATCCTTAAAAAACTTTTTTGAATTTTGACCATTTTCGTGAAAAATCAACGATGGTTAACCCACGGTTTTTTTTGACTAAAAAATTTTTTGTTTCAAATTCGAAAAAGATTGTTATATTATCGTTTAATACACTGTTACGAACCCGAAACTGCCCTTGGTTCAACAATCATCCCTTACTTAGTGGGGTTACAAGCTCTAAAAGTGCGGATGCTTTATCGATTGCTTCTGCCACTTGGGAGGTCGATTTCATCCCTTAAACGTTGTGTATTTGGGGAAAAATTTGCACAGCATGCACAGATGGACGTATACTTTCGATTGGTATCCTTAAAAAACTTTTTTGAATTTTGACCATTTTCGTGAAAAATCAACGATGGTTAACCCACGGTTTTTTTTGACTAAAAAATTTTATTTTTCAAATTCGAAAAAGATTGTTATATTATCGTTTAATACACTGTTACGAACCCGAAACTGCCCTTGGTTCCACAATCATCCCTTACTTAGTGGGGTTACAAGCTCTAAAAGTGCGGATGCTTTATCGATTGCTTCTGCCACTTTGGAGGTCGATTTCATCCCTTAAACGTTGTGTATTTGGGGAAAAATTTGCACAGCATGCACAGATGGACATATACTTTCGATTGGCATCCTTAAAAAACTTTTTTGAATTTTGACCATTTTCGTGAAAAATCAACGATGGTTAACCCACGGTTTTTTTTGACTAAAAAATTTTATTTTTCAAATTCGAAAAAGATTGTTATATTATCGTTTAATACACTGTTACGAACCCGAAACTGCCCTTGGTTCCACAATCATCCCTTACTTAGTGGGGTTACAAGCTCTAAAAGTGCGGATGCTTTATCGATTGCTTCTGCCACTTTGGAGGTCGATTTCATCCCTTAAACGTTGTGTATTTGGGGAAAAATTTGCACAGCATGCACAGATGGACATATACTTTCGATTGGCATCCTTAAAAAACTTTTTTGAATTTTGACCATTTTCGTGAAAAATCAACGATGGTTAACCCACGGTTTTTTTTGACTAAAAAATTATATTTTTCAAATTCGAAAAAGATTGTTATATTATCGTTTAATACACTGTTACGAACCCAAAACTGCCCTTGGTTCCACAATCATCCCTTACTTAGTGGGGTTACAAACTCTAAAAGTGCGGATGCTTTATCGATTGCTTCTGCCACTTTGGAGGTCGATTTCATCCCTTAAACGTTGTGTATTTGGGGAAAAATTTGCACAGCATGCACAGATGGACATATACTTTCGATTGGCATCCTTAAAAAACTTTTTTGAATTTTGACCATTTTCGTGAAAAATCAACGATGGTTAACCCACGGATTTTTTGGACTAAAAAATTTTATTTTTCAAATTCGAAAAAGATTGTTATATTATCGTTTAATACACTGTTACGAACCCGAAACTGCCCTTGGTTCCACAATCATCCCTTACTTAGTGGGGTTACAAGCCCGAAAAGTGCGGATGTTTTATCGATTGCTTCTGCCACTTTGGAGGTCGATTTCATCCCTTAAACGTTGTGTATTTGGGGAAAAATTTGCACAGCATGCACAGATGGACATATACTTTCGATTGGCATCCTTAAAAAACTTTTTTGAATTTTGACCATTTTCGTGAAAAATCAACGATGGTTAACCCACGGTTTTTTTTGACTAAAAAATTTTTTGTTTCAAATTCGAAAAAGATTGTTATATTATCGTTTAATACACTGTTACGAACCCGAAACTGCCCTTGGTTCAACAATCATCCCTTACTTAGTGGGGTTACAAGCTCTAAAAGTGCGGATGCTTTATCGATTGCTTCTGCCACTTGGGAGGTCGATTTCATCCCTTAAACGTTGTGTATTTGGGGAAAAATTTGCACAGCATGCACAGATGGACGTATACTTTCGATTGGTATCCTTAAAAAACTTTTTTGAATTTTGACCATTTTCGTGAAAAATCAACGATGGTTAACCCACGGTTTTTTTTGACTAAAAAATTTTATTTTTCAAATTCGAAAAAGATTGTTATATTATCATTTAATACACTGTTACGAACCCGAAACTGGCCTTGGTTCCACAATCATCCCTTACTTAGTGGGGTTACAAGCTCTAAAAGTGCGGATGCTTTATCGATTGCTTCTGCCACTTTGGAGGTCGATTTCATCCCTTAAACGTTGTGTATTTGGGGAAAAATTTGCACAGCATGCACAGATGGACATATACTTTCGATTGGCATCCTTAAAAAACTTTTTTGAATTTTGACCATTTTCGTGAAAAATCAACGATGGTTAACCCACGGTTTTTTTTGACTAAAAAATTTTATTTTTCAAATTCGAAAAAGATTGTTATATTACCGTTTAATACACTGTTACGAACCCGAAACTGCCCTTGGTTCCACAATCATCCCTTACTTAGTGGGGTTACAAGCTCTAAAAGTGCGGATGCTTTATCGATTGCTTCTGCCACTTTGGAGGTCGATTTCATCCCTTAAACGTTGTGTATTTGGGGAAAAATTTGCACAGCATGCACAGATGGACATATACTTTCGATTGGCACCCTTAAAAAACTTATTTGAATTTTGACCATTTTCGTGAAAAATCAACGATGGTTAACCCACGGTTTTTTTTGACTAAAAAATTTTATTTTTCAAATTCGAAAAAGATTGTTATATTATCGTTTAATACACTGTTACGAACCCGAAACTGCCCTTGGTTCCACAATCATCCCTTACTTAGTGGGGTTACAAGCTCTAAAAGTGCGGATGCTTTATCGATTGCTTCTGCCACTTTGGAGGTCGATTTCATCCCTTAAACGTTGTGTATTTGGGGAAAAATTTGCACAGCATGCACAGATGGACATATACTTTCGATTGGCATCCTTAAAAAACTTTTTTGAATTTTGACCATTTTCGTGAAAAATCAACGATGGTTAACCCACGGTTTTTTTTGACTAAAAAATTTTATTTTTCAAATTCGAAAAAGATTGTTATATTATCGTTTAATACACTGTTACGAACCCGAAACTGCCCTTGGTTCCACAATCATCCCTTACTTAGTGGGGTTACAAGCTCTAAAAGTGCGGATGCTTTATCGATTGCTTCTGCCACTTTGGAGGTCGATTTCATCCCTTAAACGTTGTGTATTTGGGGAAAAATTTGCACAGCATGCACAGATGGACATATACTTTCGATTGGCATCCTTAAAAAACTTTTTTGAATTTTGACCATTTTCGTGAAAAATCAACGATGGTTAACCCACGGTTTTTTTTGACTAAAAAATTATATTTTTCAAATTCGAAAAAGATTGTTATATTATCGTTTAATACACTGTTACGAACCCAAAACTGCCCTTGGTTCCACAATCATCCCTTACTTAGTGGGGTTACAAACTCTAAAAGTGCGGATGCTTTATCGATTGCTTCTGCCACTTTGGAGGTCGATTTCATCCCTTAAACGTTGTGTATTTGGGGAAAAATTTGCACAGCATGCACAGATGGACATATACTTTCGATTGGCATCCTTAAAAAACTTTTTTGAATTTTGACCATTTTCGTGAAAAATCAACGATGGTTAAACCCACGGATTTTTTGGACTAAAAAATTTTATTTTTCAAATTCGAAAAAGATTGTTATATTATCGTTTAATACACTGTTACGAACCCGAAACTGCCCTTGGTTCCACAATCATCCCTTACTTAGTGGGGTTACAAGCCCGAAAAGTGCGGATGTTTTATCGATTGCTTCTGCCACTTTGGAGGTCGATTTCATCCCTTAAACGTTGTGTATTTGGGGAAAAATTTGCACAGCATGCACAGATGGACATATACTTTCGATTGGCATCCTTAAAAAACTTTTTTGAATTTTGACCATTTTCGTGAAAAATCAACGATGGTTAACCCACGGTTTTTTTTGACTAAAAAATTTTTTGTTTCAAATTCGAAAAAGATTGTTATATTATCGTTTAATACACTGTTACGAACCCGAAACTGCCCTTGGTTCAACAATCATCCCTTACTTAGTGGGGTTACAAGCTCTAAAAGTGCGGATGCTTTATCGATTGCTTCTGCCACTTGGGAGGTCGATTTCATCCCTTAAACGTTGTGTATTTGGGGAAAAATTTGCACAGCATGCACAGATGGACGTATACTTTCGATTGGTATCCTTAAAAAACTTTTTTGAATTTTGACCATTTTCGTGAAAAATCAACGATGGTTAACCCACGGTTTTTTTTGACTAAAAAATTTTATTTTTCAAATTCGAAAAAGATTGTTATATTATCATTTAATACACTGTTACGAACCCGAAACTGGCCTTGGTTCCACAATCATCCCTTACTTAGTGGGGTTAGAAGCTCTAAAAGTGCGGATGCTTTATCGATTGCTTCTGCCACTTTGGAGGTCGATTTCATCCCTTAAACGTTGTGTATTTGGGGAAAAATTTGCACAGCATGCACAGATGGACATATACTTTCGATTGGCATCCTTAAAAAACTTTTTTGAATTTTTACCATTTTCGTGAAAAATCAACGATGGTTAACCCACGGTTTTTTTTGACTAAAAAATTTTATTTTTCAAATTCGAAAAAGATTGTTATATTATCGTTGTATACATTGTTACGAACCCGAAACTGCACTTGGTTTGAAAATCATCCCTCACATATCGATGTACAAGTGATTAAAGATTCGAGGGATTGATGAGTTCTTCTGGCACTCTGATCGTCGATTTCATCCCTTAAAAGAGCTTTGTTTTTGGAAAAATTTAATATAATATAATATTTAAATATAAAATATATCTAAACAAGTATCTTGAAAACATAATTTGTCTTTAATTTGTTTTTTATAATTAAAAATATTTTCTGAATTAAAAACTTTCTGAAAATATTCAATACACTAATCGGGAGGGTTGGTTTTTGATACAAGGAATGGAATTCGATGGGAAACTATAAACTATTCATAAAAAATTTTATTTTTCACATACAACTGTTTATTGAGACAATATTATATAAATCAGTCCTCACATAAATTAATGTTTGAAAATCTGGCTTTTATAAACATAGAAATGTATAATTCATAGTTAGATACTCGTCGAGCTGTCCGGAATAGTTAACTTATCATTACATGAAAATGTAGGGTAGGTACTAACAATAATACGCCAAATTGCATTTTTCATTTCGCTCGTTCACACTAATTTTGTTTAGATCTGATCTGTGGTTGTGTTTGTGTTGTTCGAGAATTGGTGAAAAAAGCGAAATCTTCTTTCATTTTATTTTTAATTAAAAACGTAATCATAATATTAAATATAGATAGCGAAATTATTTAACCGATTATTACTTTTACTTAAAACGAATCCAACTTTCCTATTTTTAATTAGCTTTACTTTATAAAAAGAAAAAAATAGAAATAAAAAGAGAAATTATTATGTATGTATGCATGTACTTATATATGTATTATATAAATACAATCCTTGACAAATGTGTGAGAAGAATCAATTTTACTAATTATATTTTCATTCGTCCTAAGTGTTTATTTTATTTGTATTATATTGTAGTTTTCCTATTTTATAATTGTAGTATTAATTTTTTTTGTTTGTTAAAAATCGGGCGTGCAAATGGTGTGAGTCAATGTTTTTAGCTGTAAAGAAAGTGTTTGTATTCCTCGATTCTATAGAAGTACAGAGCAAAAAAAAAAACACAGGCCTTAGGTATGTCAATAACAGAAGTATGCGCTAGTCATCATTAACTCCTTAAATTACTGCTAAAATATTACATCACATCGCAAAATGCATATTTGCAGGAATAAAATATATTTTATATTAATAGTCATATAAAAATTTTTACTCAATATCTATCGAGAGAGTAAAACGAGCACAAGCTCAACTATATTATTCCCATTTTCCAGTTTTGTTCTTCTAAATCAATTTCAATCACATTCGCTTATTAAGACACTCAAATCAATCTCATCCCTAAACTCCAAACAATTTCCGATTAAAAAAAATAGTAAAACCCATTAATCTATCATAAAAATTATCATTCAAAATATATTAATTTTTTTCGATCTAAAGCTCACGTTTTTCAAACCGTTTCACGTTTCATAGAAATATCAAAATTTCTCATACATAACAATTTTTTTTTAAACCTAACTACTTAATTATATATCAACAGTCTTAACAAATTGCTTTCTAAGATAATTTTCTTTTTTTTTTTTTTGGTCACATTAAGTATTTATTTTTAATACCTTGTGATTTTAATAAGGCTTTGTTTGGCTTCGTTGCGTTTCCATATCTTAAAAATACCATTTTCCGTGTTTTACAAAGATAACGTTTGACAATAGATTATCGATCAAAGAATCTGCCGGATAAGTATATGAAAATTGCAACAAACATTTTCCGTTTCGTTTTTCTTGTACACTTTTCATAGACTTCTTCTGGAAGAGCCTTTTTCCATTACATAAAATTCAAATATATAAACTCTCAACATTAATTTCCAATTGTTCCAAAAATGATATATAATTGAGCCTGTGCTTACAGCGATTTTTTTCCCATCGTACAACAAAGGATGTGATATACACGTCAATTTTCCTTCATGAGTTACATGAGAAAATGGGCGACATTTCTCATACGTTTTTTTTTTTAAATTTTTTTACTTTTTCTCTTTTCAATATTTTTTTTTTTGTATTGTTAAATTCTTATTTAGGAAAAAAGAAACTGCACATTTGGAGGCTGATGCGCCTTGTTTCGTCTATTACTTAAAAACTACGACACAAGAAGAAGAAGAAGAAGAAGAGAAGAATGATTTGTGAAATTAAAAAAAAAATTGCTTTATATTTTATATATATAAAGTTATGTTTAGAATTAAAAAATAGTTAAAACACATTAATTAAATTAATAAAAAAAAAGGAGGGGGGGAGGCGATATATCCAACTCGCATAATCAAGTGTGAGCCTAGTGAAGGAGCCGAAAACCAAAAAGCGCTTCGTTTACTTTTCTTTTGAATCGATACGAACCACTTGAATTTTTTCGTCTTTTTTTTTCTTTTTTTGTTTTGTATAGTTATTGTAATGTTAGACATATAAAAACGGGATAACGATATTTTAAAAAGAATATTATTAATAATATAATAATAATAATAATAATAATTAATCAACATCCTTATCATATTTACCATATTTAAAGCATTCAAAATATTTTTTTTTTTTAGTTCAACATATACAAAATTTTAAATATTTTTTTTTTCAAAAGAAAATATGAAATTTTTAATTTCATCGTACAAATTTTTTCAAGACATTGGGCAAAGATAATAAAATTAAAAAAGAAAAACACTAATTGCAGATACACATAGATGGTAACGACATATCGACATTATAATTTTACTCGATTACAACTAAAATATACATAATTAGTTTAAAACATTTCATCATATCATATATTTATTGTCTATTCTCGGACATTCTAAGCTCTTTAATTGAAAATTGTTGCAAGTATTCCATACGATTCCAATGCTACAATTGATCAATTGAAAAACTGATTTGATTAAAACGGCAAACAAGCATTTCTCTGCATTGCAAATTTTGTATGGAATACTTACAACACTTCTTCTACGTAAACTAATCAATATGCGTTACCATATGCATATGCAAAATAACAACGAAAGTACTAATTTCAAATTAAAACGAAAAGTGCGGGGGGGATCTTTTTTTTTTTTATATAATTATTGAAAAAAGGGGGCAGATTTATATTTTGGTTATTTATTCAATTGATAGTTATACTAGTTATTAAATATGAAAACGTTTTTGCTGGCGAAACAATGGGGTGGATAATACACGATTATCATTGATGGCGATTTTGGTGATTTTGTGGCCGTTATTTTTTTTTTAAATTTATTTATAAATTATATCGCAGCATTCATTATCGATTTGGTTGAAATTGCGGTGAGACACATTAACTCTCTCGCTACACTGCGAAACTTGCAATTTTGTTCATTTTTGCCGAAAAATTCTTTAAACTTCTCTAAGAGATTTTCTTTTTTGTTTAGTTATAATTAATTATATACAAGAGGAGCACATATTTGCGAAAAGTTTTTGTTTTTTTGTTTTCTAATAGAAACGTAGCGTTTTCTTGAATTTTAGTAGTTTTAAAGTGGTTTCAGTGTTCTGCTGGTCGTCAAGTTTTCCGTTTAGCTCCAGGTTTGATAGGCGTCTTGGTGCCATGTATTTTGATCGCCACCGCCGCCACCGCCACCGCCATTCAAGCCAACGCCGACTAATGGTTGTTGGACCAATGGTGCACTGCCCCATCCACCACCGGCACTGCCACCTTGTTGCTGCTGTTGTTGATAACGTCTTTTCGAGTCCCCTTGATTCTGATTTCCCCCGTCCAGTTTTCGTTTACCTATTTCCACAAAAGAGTTATTAGTATGCAATTTTTAATCAGTGCAATTCATAAAAAGCAGTAAAGATAAACCATTTTTACACCCCCAACAGCATGAAAAATTATAATCTTTTATAAAACCTTCAATTTACAGTATAGTACCACATTATCAAGAATTTCTAAGATTCCAAAGATGTGGTATATTAGAATGTGGAAAGGAATGAAATTAGCTTTGCTAATTATGTATGTATAGCAATGCAGTGATAATTTACACATATACCAGATTCACGTTTATCAAATCCCCTTCCCTTTCTACACTGTAATAATTCTTCATACTATGTATACAATATATAAAATATATTGCAGTCCAATTTATGTAGTATAATTTGACATAATAATATACAAATTTAATATAATAATATATAAATTAAAAAAACTATTCAAGCCAAAAGTGCTTACTACGTTGCGATTAAGTATTTTAATATGCTACCTGAAAACATGAAATCACTGATCTGTTCCAAAAAGATATTGGGGAAACAGCTGGGAAACTGGATTTCCAACTCTGGGACGTAATTTTAGAAAAAATAGTTTTAAGCAATATTGTAATATATCTTTTTTAAGTTTGTATTATTGATTTGAAAAATTTTATTAACTACACTATTTATGTGTAAACTATACAATTTTTTATGTAAATTTTGTAGTTCTTCTGGTTCTATGAACAGGTGTAACGCACCTCTATAGAATTTCCACCAGAAGTAAAAAGAATAAATAAATAAATAAAATATAAAATATATAAAAATCATACCAACAACATAAATTTGAACAGAAATTCAAACAAAAATATTCGTGACGTATTACCCAGATACGTATTTCGATTGCCAAGCAATCATCATCAGTGGTCATCAAGTAGTTTGGATCACTCCGTAACTGCTCTGTGATGATTCACAAAATAATCACGGATTGACCTCAATTTATATGTCGTGCCTTTCTCTTTTTGCGATGTGGTCATGGAGGGGGGTGGGGGTGTTCCCAAATTTCTTTACTTTCACCGAATCCTTCGTAAGCAACCCGAAAAGTGCCGAATTTTGAATTGGTCCATTTTCCCAATTTAGTACCTTTCCCTTTCTCGTAACAATTTCTATGCTTTCGAGTGCATCCAATCGGTTTGTGCGGTTTTTAGAACATTTTTTACAAGTCTAGCTTCTGCAAATGTATGCCCTGTTTCCAGTGCATGTTCTGCCACACATGATTTTTTTTTGGAGTGATCCAAACTACTTGATGACCACTGATGAAGATTGCTTGGCAATCGAAATACGTATCCGGGTAATACGTCACGAATATTTTTGTTTGAACTTCTGTTCAAATTTATGTTGTTGGTATGATTTTTTTTTATATTATTATATTAAGTTTATACATTATTATATTAAATTTGTATATTATTATATTAAATTTGAATATTATTATGTTAAATTTTACTACATAAATTGGACTGCAATATATTTTATATATTGTATACACAGTATAACTGTTCAAAGTCAGCGGAAAAAATCTTATTTTGATTCTTCATACTATTTTAAGGGGGAGAAACCCAATGTTTTTGAGACGCTCACATTGAAAAAGATGAAAATACAGTCAAACCTGTTTTTTTTTCGTCAGCAATTTGCATCCTTGTTTTCACTACCCTGCACCGTATTCTATCAGGTTGGAGAATTTAAAAGTGTTTCACAAAAACAGGTTTGCTTGTATAAAATAAAATTTACAAAGCAAAATCGAAATCCAATCAAAATATCATTGGCACACATATTTTGCATTTTTGCAAAGTGAAAAAATAAATAAATAAATAGACAATAAAAAATGCATACAAATCAAACATTGCCAAGATAAAATTTTGACAGGAACGATATTTTAAAAAAAAACCAATTAGGAAATTCAATGAGAGATTTTGCTACCCCGTGAATCGTGGATCGTACCTTTTCATCAAATGTACAATGTGCGTGCCAATAATATTCAAGTCGATATATTCAACAAAAATTGTAAAGTGTAAATTAAAAAAAAATATTTGTCTCCAAAACAAATCAGAGACTGAAATAATATCGTTTACCTAAAAGTTACAAAGGATATTAGGTAGAGGTAGAAAGTTCATCCATTCTTGAATACAACTTAAGCAACTACCAACATAACTGAAAACAGGAAGAAATGCATTTGTAAGGATTTGGTAAGGATGGTGGTGTTTAGGAATCGAGAGACAACCAAAATTTTTGTGTTATATCGAATAAATTTTTCTCTGAATCCATTCGATTCTTCCACGAGGTGAGCAAATCATAATTTTTTCAACTTCATTTCCCAATAAGTTAATTTAAAATATCGTCTCTATAATAATATTCAGCTTTGCTGAACAAATTTTATAAATCATGGAAGTTCTCAAAACATATGACAAATTATCATCCCTTAAATAAGGATAATATGTGAACGATATTGGTTTTGAGCTTCTATACTTTTTCTACTATGTCTTCCATAAAATATATAAGGTATTGATATTTTTGGAAGAAGATTGTCACAAATACAAAATTTTCTTTATAATTTTGGTAAATTATTTGTTCGGGAACCTTTTTTCTTGAGTACCTATGTTACTAACAATGTCCAGTCTAGTTCTATTATTTTATTTTCTATAATACTTATTAAATTACGTAAAGTTTCAATTATAATTCAATTAATCATTAATAGTACGCCAAAAATTAGAGATTTAGGTCTGGGATAGCCAGTAACATATATATGGATTAAAATGGAAAAATCGCCTTTTCATAATTTATGAATGATCCTTAAGGCATATTAAGGTTCGCGTATACTTGTATGAATTCAAATCTCTCTTCAAAATGCTACATAAAATTTTCATTAAAAATCCAGCAAAAAAAATTATTAATGTACGCATATATTTAGAGATCAGAGTTCATATAAGTTACGGTCATAATTCGGCCATTCATTAATTCTTGAGGTTAGTTGAAATTCCCATATGCTTTAAAATGTTCTATTAAATTGTCCATTAAGTTCACGTCGATTTTCATTAGGTGATATAAGAACTGGTTTACGTTTTTCGTTGAAAACCCTGAGAAATTCCAGCAGGACGAAATTTTTATGTTACCTGAAAGATTGAAAAAGTTGTAGTACAAAATGGGCACTAAATTGATTTAATAAATTTATACCAAAATGTAAATGTGTTACGTTTCAATTTTTCCTTGAAAATCGGCTCAAACTACCCGGGCAACTTAATATATTCTATCTAATGCAGAAACTAGATTTCATGTTCTTGAAGTTACCATAAGCACCCCGTAGTTGGTAGCATGGTGGTTAAGCTCTTATGGCAGACTTGGTTCCCAAAAATTAATAGTTGGGGCGTCAAATGCAGATGGCGCGGTAAGCGATATTTCAAGTTTTAAGGGACTTTTAGCTAGGGTAAAGTGTAAAGTTGGTAGAAGTGTTGAAGTTGGCAGTTACGAAATTACGGGGGTGAAAGTTTTTTGGCTAACTTTAAAATAAGACTGACGCCGCTAACTAGCAAGTGCCGAATTTGATTATTTGGAATCGCGGTCTTCTTTTCAATATCCATCATGGATAACGTATTTCACATTTAATGGCAGTGTTGTGTGCATTTTGTCAAAAGATCAACATCAAATACACTTTTCTACTGCCCAAAT